>OX387243.1:147093852-151893852 GCA_947561735.1 Cenchrus americanus | reverse complement strand
AGAGGTGGCGGCGGCGGCGGCGGGAGAGGTGGCGGTGGCAGCGGCAGCAGCAGAGGAAGAGGTGGCTAGAAGACCACTGTGAAGGTAAGTTCAAGTTGACAATTTGAACTAACATATTGAACTTCAATTTGAACTTCAATTTGAACTAACAAATTTGTTTTGTTATGACCTATGCAGGATGCTATGGTGATGGACTTTTGGTTGCAAGTCTAAGAACAGCTAGACTGCTACTGCTGGACTTTTGGTTTTTGGAACTTTGCTTTTGCTCTGTGACTTGTATGTTGCCATGTTGGCTGTTGGTTGCCACTTAGCTGGCTAATGTAATAGGTCTAGCTGTTTGAAACATGAAACTTGATACTTGAATTTATTTTTGAGTCAAGTTGTCGTACTTTTTTCCTTTCTAGGGTTTCTCCCACAAGGGTGGGTTTACCCGGAAAGGTTTTTAATGAGGCAAAGATTGCACTACCACTCATTTTGATAACCTACTTGTCATTTGTCATATTTGTGTTGAATACTTGAAATTGTTGTTTGTGAAAACTTGAGATTCTTGAGAGATGGTGCGGGCCGGGGCCGTGGCCCGATGTAATGTGGCCCGAGTGGCCCGTGGCCCGACAAAATGGCCCACGGATCGTGCCATGGGCCGAGGACGCGGCCGGCACGGTGGAGGCACGGTCCGGTGCGGCCCGTGGCCCGATGCGGCCCGCGGCGTGCCGGCACGGTCCGGCCCGAGCGGGCCACGGGCGGCCCGGCCGGCCCGTTGTACATGTATAGGGTCGATGGATCACTGATTGCCAGCGGCGCGTGGCACGGGCATCTCAAACAAATCCCTGCCGCGCCGCATCTCAATTCTCAACAAACCCACCATACAATAATTTATTTATTTTTATAAAACAAAGAAAAAAGATCCACAACTTGGTTAACAACAAAAGTTTTTTTTTGTCTCGGCTGCATCTGCAGTTCTGCACTGGTCTTCTGCAGGACGCGCGACTGGTGGGGTGGTGCGATCTGAAACCAGGCGCCTGCCGGACATGGGTTTGCAACTTTGCATGCGCCGGATTCGACCGCCGAGGCCTCCGGATCCAACCGCCCGTGGCCGCCCGCCGCTCGACTGGAGCTAGCGCCACGATGCCACCGCGCATGGCAGGGCTGCTGGCACGCTCTCGCAGTCTCACTGCCTGCTGGACGAGGCGGTGGCACACGTGAGTTGCTGCGCGTCGCGCGGCTGTCGCGACGTACGTACGCGCGCCGTGGACCAGCTGCATGCGTGACATCTGATTCCTATCGCATTGTCGTGTCTCCAGCTAATTCCCTCCCACCC
This sequence comes from Cenchrus americanus, assembly GCA_947561735.1. NCBI lineage: Eukaryota > Viridiplantae > Streptophyta > Magnoliopsida > Poales > Poaceae > Cenchrus > Cenchrus americanus. Next base: position 151,892,534 of record OX387243.1, on the reverse strand, counting down.
GTCGTCGCCAACGCCAATGGTTTTCCTCTCTCTCCGGCGCGGCATCGCGCGCCCCGGCGAGCTCCGCTGGTCCCGGCGGCCGCCGCGGCGGGTACCACGGCTACTGTGCGAACAAAAAGGCAAGTGGTCGCGACATACACACTGGCAGTTCGACCGAGTACAGCGTCCTCGTGTCTGCACATGTGCTGGAGCACGTCGTAGTTTCGGTGTGCTGTACAGTAGGCCTGTAGCCTCTTAGGTCTCTCCCCACACTAACGACCGACCGATCGATCGATCATGAAATCCTTTGCTCGTTGCTGCTGATCAGTTAGTTTCTGCCTTTCTGCTCCAGCCGTCCAGGCCATTGGACTAGTTGGATTGAGTACGTCAAGGGGGTAGATTCATCGGACTATATTAATGGAGTTCATAAATAATCCATAAAGCTTACTAGATTAGATGGATTAAATTTGAGTAAGGAGGTTATTATATCCTTTTTGTGTTTTGGACCACGTGAAATTTTCAACTAGTCCATACACAAGTGAACGATTATGTGAAGGAGACCTAAGAGGCTTTTAATTTGATAAATAACCAATCAGCTCATCAATTTATTTGAGATAGTAGGAATAGACATACCAGTCAAATTCTGTTTATTTTTATCTTGGTAAACTTTTTGATGCAATCTCTTCTACAACTTAATTTTAAATCAATTAGAAGAAAAAATAATCCATAGAATGGAACTTGTCATTCTAGATAATCATATCTATAAAACCTTTGTGGAGAATTTCCTAAACTGAACCTTTCTTACAGAAAAATGTATTCATACAATACAACGATGAGAAATCTCAAAAATTGACACCCTGTACAACAACCTTTCTACATTTGACATCCAATTCGTGAGTCTTTCAAAAATTGACACCGAAGACGTCAATTTCTTCAATCCAAGGAATTCTTCTATATTTCTCTATACAGCCTGTGGTGAAATGACCACAATACCCTCATCATCTTCTTCTCCTCCGGTTGCTTCCACCCAGCGTGTTGTCGGCCAACCGCTGACCGTCTCCGCTGTCGCCCCTCTCGTCCCTGTATGCCTCATGTGTGGTCGCCGCCGCCCCTCCTCCCACGCCAGCCCCGCCACCGTCCGCCAGAAGGACGCGTCTGAAAGGGTGTGGAGGGAACAGGCGCGTCGTGTCCATGGTGGCGCCAGCGAATTGTCGTGTCCATGGCTTCCAGACTGCCTGGAGGTGGGAGAAAGAACTTCTTCAGGTCCGGCCACCGAAGTGGGGAGGAGGGGGCAGCGACGCGCCAGGGGGCCAATCGGCAGCACGTCGGTGAGCAAGAACTGGAGGACGAAGGAAATGAGGGCATTATGGTCATTTCACGAGAGGTTGGAGAGAGAAATAGGAAAAAGTATTTTGGATTGAAGAAATTTGTATCCTCATGCCAATTTTCAAAATAGGTGTCAAACGTAGAAATATATAGAGTTGGGTGTCAAATTTTGAAAATTCCATACAACGATGGGGAGCTGCATGGTGCCGTATATTCATAGCAACAACTTCCATCCAACCCCACCACCACACTAGAAGTCTATAACAACAAAGTTGTTTTCCAACAGAAACGGCTGGAAAAGAAACCAAATCTGCACCCCCAAATTCGAATAAATTCAGGCCCCGTTTGCTCCCATAAGTAGGGTGACTTAAAGTGCGAAAAAAAAATGTAAAATAAATCACCCGTGAAACCAAACAAATTTCGACTTAAAGTGCTCCAACTTATAAGTTGCATAAGTAGCTCCACCCCTACTTAAAGTGACTTATTTCCACTTTTTCCTCTACCACCCCGTGTGGGCCCATCGACTTATAAGTCACCGCAACCAAACAAAGTGACCGACTTAAAGTGGCGTGAGCATAAGTCGGGTGACTTATAAGCTCACCCTACTTATGGGAACCAAACGGGGCCTCAGAAATCCAGCTAAGCCGAGCCCGCCCGGCCAGCTACCCAGACATGGCCGATAGCGGCCTCGACCTCCTCCCCCTCCCCATAAAACGCGGAAGAATCTCGAAGAGTCGCTTCGTTCCATCGCCCACCACCTCCCTCTTGTCTGTCTCCGCCTCGTTCCAGAGTCCAGACGCATCACGCATCAAACCGCTCTCCCTCTCCCTCTGTCCCTCTCTCGCCTCGCATCCCAAAAGAAGCCCCGCAAGAAAGGCAGCAAACGCGCCGCGCGCCGGAAGATCCCAGAGAGCGGCACGAGGGGTACCCCATTGCGGCATGGCTGCTGCGGCCGCCGGCGCCGGCGCCGGGCTCCAGCTCATTGGCGCAGCCGCTGCCACGCTCCTAGCGGTGGTCCTTGTTGCCGCCGTGCTGGGCCGCCGCCGCCGGTCCGGGCCCCGATCGACGCTGGTGCAAGAGAAAGCCGCGGCGGAGGCTGCCTGCGCGGATGCCGCCGGCGACGGAGGGACGGATGTCATCGTCGTCGGAGCCGGGGTAGCTGGATCTGCGCTGGCATACACGCTCGGAAAGGTAGGATCCTTTGTCTCGTTCCTTCGTTCGCATCGTTCCGCTGGGTGGCCCAAATTTCGGAGCTTTTTTTAGATTGAAATCTGTAGCTTTCGTCCTTTAAAATTGCGTACTTATTGTTTGGCGTGGACAACAAGGGCCGGTATTCTATTGGAAGGGAACTCAATGTTCAAATGTTTTTGGCGTGACTTATGAGAACGGATCATTTTTTCTCATGAACTAGAGAATACAAGAACAACTTCCGTCCTGCTTTTGCATGCTTCGATTTAGTTCTACGAAGTCACCTTTTTTTTATCAGACGAGATTAGCTGGCTGTAATTTTCCGTACAGAAGTTTCTGTGAACGTTTGTTGACTAGTCTCTGAGATAGATTCAAGAATAGAAAATAGCTGTGGTTTTGTCGCAACTTACGTTGGTTAACTCTGCATGTTTACCATGTCTCTGGAAAGCGAGGTTTCTGTCTCACTGTTTGTGGACGTGGAGTTTGCGTGGCTTGTGGCAGTTTGGTACTGCCAAATTTCTTTGTCCTGCAACTTTGGATGAAAAAAATTTCTCCAATCAAAACATTATTGCAACACTTTCACTCTGTTACATTGATTGATTACTCGATTCTTGATTTTTCTTGTCCACAACTCTTTTGTTTGGAGAATGAAAGAGCAAGAGGGGAAAATTATTACTCCCTCCATTTAACTATCTAAAGCCCTTTTGAAAATCTGAAAAAATTCATATATGCAAGGCCCATTCCAGATTTCGATAGGAGTACTCGCTCTTGGTCGCTTCGTTGCCTGCCGGGTAATTTACTCCGACGCACGCGCACCTCGGGATGACTGAACCATCCGCGGGTGAAATTGGATCTGCTGCGAAGTGCAGAGTTTGTTTTGGTGTTTTCTCCCCGAGGCTGTACATGTAGCGATGCACAGGCAATCCCGTCCGCCGGCCAGAGTTAAAGGGATTAACACTGTATTAGACCCACATGGTGTCAAATGAGGAGGAAGTTAAGAGCTCTGCCCCCCCCCCTGTTAATTCTTCCTTGGTCTTTGAGTCATGAACAAAAGGGCCTTGGATAGTTGAATGGAGGGATTACATGTATAAAGCCTCAAACATTAAGATTGTGGGGACTAAGAACATCTGTATATAAAGTGATTAGGCATGCTTAGTGTTTTCCATAATAATGCTATAATGAATATGGAAATTTGCGTTGAAGAAGAAATTGTTTTCGGATTACTTTTTTTTTTCTAAATTGTAGATGACAGCTGATTCAACGCAATACCAGTCATCTCACCATTAATGAATCGCCTAACTAATTTAGGTCAAAGAAAAGAGAAATGTCCAATCAATTTTATGACCTACTTAACTCCATATAACTCCCAGCTGCTCTGAGAATGATGTATCATCAATACAAAAAAGTGGGCATGTCCTGTTACTTGAATTGACTATTTCCCATTTGTCTGCAGATAATGTTCAAGTTAGAAATGGTTGTGTATATATGAAACAAAGCAAGCAATAACACTCTTTACCTACATGAAGTACTCTTTTTACCCATTTTATGGATTTTTTATGCAATCTTCCTTTTATTAAGTTATGGTCTGCAAGAAAATGCCAGAAAGAAACTGTAGCAACTGGCTACATATGTTTGAGACCATGTTAAACTGAACTGCCTACAAATGCTCTATCCAGCTGAGCCTATAGAGCGTAAATAGTAATGCCTTACACGTTTTATTTGGCTTTATGGTGTTCGCAATGATTTTCCCCATGCCTATTTGCATTTATTTCAGTGAGAACAGAGTTTCATCTGGATCTGGCCATAATTATGTTATTGTATCATATTCTTCCAGCTCTCCTCTGCAGTTGTTTCGACAAACAACTCGTTTCCTTATTCTATAGCTTCTGTTTCTTAATAAGCTTTGTTTATTGAATCCAGGATGGTCGTCGGGTGCATGTTATTGAGAGAGATCTGACAGAACCTGACAGAATTGTGGGTGAATTGTTGCAACCTGGGGGTTACTTGAAATTAATCGAGTTAGGCCTTGAAGGTAAAGCCTGCACTGTGTACCTTATATTATTTCACCTGCCTTTTCTAAAGTTTTGATAACCATATTAACTTCCATCCTGTTCAGATTGTGTGGAAGAAATTGATGCCCAGCGTGTACTTGGTTATGCTTTATTCAAGGATGGGAGGAACACAAAGCTTGCTTATCCCTTGGAGAAGTTCCATTCTGATGTTGCCGGTAGAAGCTTTCACAATGGAAGGTTCATACAGAGGATGCGTCAAAAGGCTGCATCTTTGCCCAAGTAATATCAATATACCCTATGATTTTTTCTATTCTTTCTATATTCTTTGCTTAGATTATTTATTAACATGCATTCTTCTGTTTAACTGTTTCATCATGTGGTGTTTATATGAATTCTGTTTTCAAGTTGTAAAGTTGAGGGTTTACCACTACTCCCTCCGCTCTGCTGCAGGTGCTGTTCAGGCCTATGTGATCATCTATTGCGGGACAAAATTTATAAACTTCAAACATGCAAACAAAATGGGACGGAGGGAGTATACCTGGGCACTAGCTGACTAACCACGATTAGTCATCAACTAGGCATGATTAGTCGGTTGGCTAATGCACCAAATGAGCTGGCCAGTGCAGGCTAAGTTGTTTGTACCTGGCTGCAAATCTAACTAACCCATATATCGAGGGTATGGAGTATTGACATCTTTAAAGGCATGGGTTAAAGACTGGAGAGTAGATCAAAGCTGTTCATTTTACTGTTTGAGCCCAACATGTAAAAGCAACCAAAGAGCAGAGCAGAGCAGCAGTGGCAGACTGGCGGCGCCCTGTAGGAGGCTGCAGGCAGGATAGATTTCCCCCTTTCGGAACGTGCTCAGCTACAGCCTATAGGCAGCACAAGTGACAAGGCTAGCTCAAAAACAGACATAGGCTGATTTCTAATGGGCTGAAATTACCAAGCCCGTTGCTGGCTGCAAGTTGGTCTCTCGGATTTGACTAACTGTGACCAACCAAATATTAATTATCCAATCGGTTGACTAGACTTCACTAATTGACAACTTTTCAGGTTGATACACCCAATTGATGTCCACAATGACTGATTAGCGGTTGATTAGGGTAATAATTTTGATTGATCAGATGATTTGAACACACTGTCTTAACATCTTTAATTTGTTAAAAGTTCTTGATTTTAGAGCTCTTTGTTCAGTGACTTTTCATGTTAGTCCCCCGTTCTCAACTCGGCGGGTCTTATCTTTTGCACATATCGAATTATTTATGCATTTGCGTGTAACACATGCTAATATTTATTATATTGTTTTGGTCATTCAGTGTCCAATTAGAGCAAGGAACTGTTACATCTCTTCTTGAAGAAAATGGTACAGTTAAGGGTGTTCAATACAAAACCAAGTCAGGTGAAGAACGAAAGGCTTATGCACCCTTGACAATTGTATGTGATGGCTGCTTTTCAAATCTACGGCGTGCTCTCTGTTCTCCAAAGGTAGCGCTTCACATTATACTTATTGCTGGATTTTGTGGCCCGTCAATATTGATGAATATATGTTCTTAGGTTGATGTTCCGTCTTGCTTTGTTGGGCTGGTCTTGGAGAATTGCCAGCTTCCCCACCCGAACCATGGGCATGTTATCTTGGCCAATCCTTCACCCATCCTTTTTTACCCAATAAGCAGCACTGAGGTGCGTTGTTTGGTCGATGTCCCTGGTCAGAAGGTGCCCTCCATAGCAAGTGGTGAAATGGCAAATTATCTCAAAACTGTTGTTGCACCCCAGGTACTTTTCCTTTGTTTTTGTTGTCAGTTTCACTAACCACTCATTCCAACCAGATGTCATAATTCATGCTTGTATTTTGTCAGATTCCTCCAGAAATCTATGACTCTTTTATAGCGGCCATTGACAAGGGAAGCATAAGAACAATGCCAAATAGGAGCATGCCTGCTGCTCCACACCCAACGCCTGGTGCACTTTTGATGGGGGATGCATTCAACATGAGACATCCTTTAACTGGTGGGGGAATGACGGTTGCATTATCTGACATTGTTGTCCTACGGAATCTTCTCAAGCCTCTTCGCAATCTGCATGATGCATCTTCCTTGTGCAAGTACCTTGAATCATTCTATACATTGCGGAAGGTCAGTTTTTGTATAACCATTAGCTACCTGGCTTCCTTACAGCGTGATTTGTTTCTTTAACAAGTTGTCATATTTTCAGCCGGTTGCTTCCACGATAAACACACTCGCTGGTGCTCTGTATAAGGTCTTCAGTGCCTCGCCTGATCAAGCTAGGAATGAGATGCGCCAAGCTTGCTTTGATTACTTGAGCCTTGGAGGTGTATTCTCAAACGGGCCTATTGCTCTACTCTCTGGTCTTAATCCTCGACCATTGAGTTTAGTTGCACACTTCTTTGCTGTTGCTATCTATGGTGTTGGCCGCCTGATGCTCCCTCTTCCTTCACCTAAACGAATGTGGATTGGAGCCAGACTGATTTCTGTAAGCCCCCTAAATCATCTTCTTTGTCACTGCATTCATTATTATGTCACAGTGACAACCTGTGGAAAACTACCTGCTTTGACATTTTGTTCGGGCAGAACAATCTGAAACTTAGCAGTTGTGAAATCCTGTGTAATTGGTCCGTGTTTTGTCGTTTGTTCAGAATAATCTGAAATTGATTGTGATTTTGTGAAAATGCTTGTATAATTTGGCCAGCACTTAGATATGCTCGAAGTTTAAGTTGTAGTTCTAGCTTAGCACGGGTATTCAAATATCTTCGGTTTTTGTACTCATGGGCAGAGCCACTGTAGTGCACCTGTATTCCTAGGAATACCCAACTATTTTGCTAAAATATCTGCTAAGTATACACACATACATATGTTATATTAAGCCAAGATCTCTTGTTTTTTATTTTAGAGTATAATTCTGCCCAACGCTCTTCTCAGACTTCCATACCTCCCCACTCCCAGACTAGCTTGTTTGTCAAAGTTTGACTTAAAAAAAAAGAATACCCAAGTTCTAGATCCTAGCTCCGCCACTGTTTGTACTATGCACATGCAAATTACGTCCAACCTTAGAGCAAAATATATGCACAAACCATCTCAATGTCTATTATACTCTGCATAGGGTTCATGTAGAGAGCTACTATCACTACCATTTGTAACTGAAAACATGTCTATATTATACTCTGCATAGGGTTTATGTAGAGAGCTACTACTATCATTAACCTTTTCTAACTGAAAATTACCTGCAGGGTGCATGTGGCATCATCCTCCCTATCATCAAAGCTGAAGGTGTGAGACAAATGTTCTTCCCTGCTACCGTGCCTGCATACTACCGGGCTGCTCCTAACGTAGAGTAAGCAAGAACTAGGAACCGACTTTGTGCTGCTGATGTGATCTTGATCTGATGGCAACTATTGTTTCACGGATGACATTTTTCTTGTGTTAGTCGTTCGTTCGTTGTCTTTGGTAGCCGGTTGTTGTATGAGAAGAACCTGTATAGTGTCTGCGGGCTGGGACTGTGTTGGGTTTATTCTGTAGTAAGCTTGTCGATTCCTGCCAAAGTTGTATATGATTCTGTTGAAGTTGAACTAGTGAAGTGAATACCTGTTTCACGCTGATCAGACTTGGTTGCTCGCTGCCTGCTGCGGTGTGATCTCTTTTGTGGCTTCTAAACTTTTCGAAACGTTTTTTGCTCAAAAAATAAAAACTTTTCGAAAAGTTGAACGTCACGGTGTGATGAAAATGCAGGAGGAAAACAAAATTAAAGGTGTTTGAATCAGTACGGATCGCTAGAGTATGAGAGAGGCGACAAAGAGGTGAACACCCCCAGCGCCGACATCACCTCCGCGACGAGGGGATCGCCGGCCATGGCCGGAGATTTGGAAGCAATGAAGCCCGAGGAGAGAGGATGGAACTCCCATGCGCGCTCGATCGGAGAGATGGGCGAGAACCCCGCATCGAAGGATATGTGGCAAGTGAGGATTCGAAGAGGAATTGGGCTATGGGTTTGCAGAGATCCAACTTGAATTCGAAGGATCCGGATCCGTCTGAGGAATCATGGAATTCTTCGGTCAGCTTTGGCTAGTTCCGGATGTGAGATCGCCAGGTAACTCAAAAACTCCTAGGGTTCGTCCAGGAGAGGGTTAAGGGGCTCGCCTGGTATGGATCGCGAGGGAGAAGTGGAGGGACCGTGATTTCGAGCCAGAGGATTGCTTCCTAGTAGGAGATAGAGATTCGTGGGTTGAGCATCCGAAGAAGCTTGATTTCGCCGAGCAGATTTGGGGGCAAGGGAAGAAGAAAACCTTTGTTCAAGCGGTCAGACCCATGGCAGGTAGAGGGAGAGGAGGAAGAGGGCCGAGGCCACGAAACCCAGATGGAGACTTGGAGGGATGGGGCGAGGGATACCAGTACCCACCGCCATATCCAGCACCACATCCACCCTTCTATCAGCCACCGCCGCCGTACGGCTTTCCACCGTTGCCGCGCCCAGCTATGCAGTACCCACCACATCGTCCTCAAGGCTTTGAGCAGTTCAATCAACAACAACAAGGTCCACACCCAAGAGGTCAGTTCCAGGGGGAGGGGGAGAGCTCACCATCAACAACAATCAGGGTATCAGAGGAGCCAGAGCAAGGACCAGGATCAGGGAGGGCAGATTAGAGGCAATCAAGAGGGAGACCAAGAGCAGTTGGGAAGATCAAGAGCAGCTGAAGAGTATGGCAGAGAGAGACAGGCTCTGGAGGATAAATCTGTGAACAGATTCCCCCAGATTATATGCTTCAAGTGTAGGAAAACTGGACATTACAGTAGTTCGTGTAACAAGCCCAAAGTTTGTTTCATCTGTAACAGCAAGGATCATGTTGTTGATGGATGCCCTGAATGGAGGAAACCACAACAGGCTGCTCAGTATCTGGGAAGTGCTAACAAAATTCTGGGTTTCTACCACATTGATGTGACTCCAAGAATTGGGAGGTTTAGACATTGGACAGGAGTGGACAACTTTGGTGTTTTTATAGTAGAAGAAGGGCTGCTGAGTGAAGAAGAGATAGTGCAGACTCTCAAGTCACAAATTGATAAAGAATGGCAGTGGAAGCTCATGAAGATGGATGAGTATAGATACCTGGTCAAATTTCCACCACATATCAAGGTGGAGAGTAAGGTGCTGGGAAAGGCTACATATTTCTATCTGAAAAATGATGAGGTTATGGCATCCCTGAGGGTGTGGAATCGTGATATTGAACCTATGGGACAGCTAGAAGAGGTTTGGGTCCAGATTACTGGGGTACCACCAAAATGGTGTGACTGGACAACAATCAATGAGATAGCATCAAGCTTGGGCAAGATGGGGGAGATAGACTGGCAGATGCTTTTTTCAAGTTTCTTTAGCACAATCAGAGTTAAAATACACTGCAAAGATCCAGATATGATACCTGAGAGCAGAATCATGGAGATGGACAACAACCTCTTCCTGATCCATTTCAAGGTTGAGATTGAGGGGAAGGAACATGAGAAGCCAGGGGGAGATGAAGGAAAAGGAGATAATCCTGATGAGGAAGATGACAACCCAGAGGATGATCTAGAGAAACCTTTTGAGGCTGAGGGAGATGAAGAAAAAGATAGGAATGACAGAAGTAAGGACAAGGCAGACAGAGACAAATCAAAAGAAGGGTCTCTTGGGAACTGTAAATCAGCACAGAAGACCAATTCAGTGGTTAGAACTTTGTTTTTTGCTGAAGACAAAGAGCTCCAAGGCTTACGTAGAGAGGGAAGTGAGTTGTATGGAGGTGTGAACTTACTGCAGGCAATGGAAGTTGAAGAGCCAGGAGAAGTTGAAAAAGTAGGTGGTGATGATGAAGAGGAGGGGTTTTGTTGACGGTGAAAATCCGTCAACCTAGCCATGAGTTTACCTTCGGTGTTGGCATGACTTTTGTATCTTATTCATTGGTACTAACCCCCGTGGTATAACAAGTTCACTTGTGCATGTCGGTTTTGGAGTTATGTGTTTACGCGGGGTTTTAACGTTGAAAGCAAGACTTCCGGGATAAGTTCATTAAGCACCTCATGACAAGATCTTGAAGCCCGATACAAGTCAAGCAATGAAGTGAACATGACTCCAAGAGCCCAAGGACCAAGCCCGAGAAGATGATAAACTCCGAGGACCGAACCGAAAAAGTGCTCGAATCTTGCAAGACAAGGAGTTGAGTCCAATTCGGAGAGAAACCGACGTCAAGGGCCCACATGCAAAAGGGGAGAACATCTAGAAGACGTGGGAAGCAACACCGGCGAAGCGAGCCGCGGGATGGGCCGACTTGGGCCCGGCCGGTCGGCCCCGGCCGGTCGGCCCAGCCCAATTCGGGGCCCAATCGGGCTCTCCTTTGACCTAATTGCTCCCCGTGCTATAAATAGCCCCCGACCGAGAGCCACGCGAACCGAAGTCGTATTCCGCCGCCGAGGAGCAGAGAAGCTTGAGGGACACCAACTTGAAGATGAGGGTCGTGCTAGTTGTCTAGGGTTTCCCCGGCCGACGTGGGAACCTTGCATGGAAGACCACGTCGGAGCTCGGAGCGAGGATCAAGATCGAGGGAGGGCCCCGGTGGTGATCTTGTTCATGTAATCATTCATGGTGAAGTTTGTAAGTGAATCCGATTTCTAGCGATTAAGTGCCTTCTCGATGATTTTGATTTCTTCTTGGTTTTGCTTCTTCTACGATCTAGTCTATAGCTAGATTACATAGGGTGCTCTTGTAGCCGCGGTGGCTAGAGGTGCATACGGACCGGCCAAGTGATTTCAACTTGTTCTATCGAACTCGCCCTAAGCTCCCCGCATGAATAGGGATACGTTGTGACGAACGGGGGTCTCGAAAGGCGGATGTTTTCGGAGTCGGATGGGAAGGCCACGATTTAAAGATGCTTTTAATGAGATTCTCTTTGCTATCTTCATCTATCTTGTTTGGAGCTACAACATAAGCATGATCTAGATTCTCTAGATTGGTTATCTCTTGCTTTCTCTTGTTACCTCTTTAGTAGATTAGATTAGATTCGTTTTCTTTATGAGTTAGTAGATTAGATGCAACTTACCTTCATAAGATAGCTTACCTTGCTTTACTAGATTGAATCCTTGCGCCGCACATTGTTCCACGGATTCGATACCTTGGGTTCACCACTCGAGGGAAGAAGGGTCCCTTGACTACGACGGGAGACTTGTCCGCTTGCAAGTCACGAACGAACTTTGATACAACTTTTAACCGTCAACAAGCCCCTTTTTCCGGCGCCGTTGCCGGGGAACAAGCAATCAAGATCCGATCTAGTATCGCTTATCTTTCAGTTTTTCTTTTGATTTTCTTTTGCATCTCTTATGTTTGATCATCCCCGAAAAGAAAAAAAAAAAGAGTCAATCTAATCTAGTTTTGATGAACCCTAATTTTTCTTTTGTTAGATTTTTGTTTTATCACCGACCCTAACCGGAGATGGTTGGCTACCTCTCCAAGAAACCCAAAACTTTTTTGTGGATGATCCGGGAAAACTTTACGAGCAAAGGTGACGTGCAACACAAGCTCGAAGGACCGTCAAAATCTCCAAGGGAATCACCACCTCCACGTCCAAAGGAAGATCAACCTCAACCACCGGAGTTCTACGCACCCCGGACATCGTTGATCTACCTATCATAAACCTTCAAGACGCCGGGAGGCTGTTCAAGATCAAGGTCTCAACTATCCGCATGACGATTGCGAGAGCTGAATGCATACGAGCCGGATTCCTTGAGTGGCATATCGGTTCACTTAAGAGGAGGATGGAGAAGATGGAGATGGAGAAAGAAGCTCAACACCTAAAGGCCGCCAACGCAAGATCCACATGCAAGGAGTGTGAAGTGTTCATCGTGATAAAGATGCTAGACGCAAGTGGGACAACTTGCCGGCGCCCGATGGGTAACAAAGAAGAATATCCGAGACAACTCCAAGGTCCCAAGACGGCGAAGGCTACTCAAGCTCATTCGGGAGAGATGAAGGATCACACTAGAGACCATGAAGATCACGACCGAAGGACCGGAGTTCGAGATGCCGAGCCACAAGGAAGATGTTGCATCCGTCAAGACCAAAGGACAAAGCCACTTCGTGAAGACCAAAAAAAATTGACTAAGCCAAAGTGGGTACCCAAGATTGCAACGCCCGCAAAGAGCGTTGATCCGAAGTAATCAAGTGAAGAAGTCTAGCCATGGACTATAAACGAAGCGCTAGGCGGGGAGGCAACCCGTTTCGTCGAGTCAAGAATAAGCTACGGGAGGACAACCCGATTCCAGGTTTTTCGAGTCCTTTTAACTCAGTTCTGAATTTTACTACGCAAAACCTTAGACTTAGAATGGTTGATCAATATTAGAGACATAATTCTTGGTTGAATAATTTTGCTTGATCATAAACCCTTTGCATGAACCCTCCTATGTGCTTGTTTGATTCTTTTCTTTTCGAGAAACCCTCAACCAAATAATTTCAGAACCTTAACTCAACCTTTCACCCTCATTATGGTGCTAAGGTTGACTTGTTTTTCATGCTAAAACCACACGAGTAGAGCCACGATTTATATTCAAGTGTTATAAAAATTCAGCACGTGGTAGGACTCGCGTGAACCTAGAAATCAAAGCTTTTGGTTGGTTTTAAAAATCTTTATCCTTGGTTTCTCTAGGATTAGAATTTTTCTAAGCCTATTCTAATTTTGTTTTATTCAAAATCTTTCTTATCTAGCCAAAATTAGAACCTAAACCTATGCCCCCATGATCAAGCCGGGAAATGTTTGCTCTCAACCAATGAAGGCAAACTATACCGGTGAGACCAAAATCGACGTAAAAATAATATATTTTCGACTTGCATTTGTTTTTAATGGTTTAAAAACTTCTCTAAAATTATGTTCGAGCTCTTGCATGGCTCTGAAAAATATTTTTAAATTTCGAAATTAGAGGAGTGCTTAGCCTTAAACGCACCTAAAGGGAGGCAACCTAGTCAACCTAACCATGCATGCACCATGACACATCACGGGATGCCCCTCCAACATATTTAAACCACATGCAAAGTACAAGCATGGGGGGCAGCCAAGGCTTTGTTTTGTAGTAATATCATGGATGCATGTGAGGCAAGGGAGTATGGAAGTGAATCAAGCGAAAGCATCAAGTGGAAGGACCAATAAAAGGAGTGGACGAGAGCGTTTGGGCGGTGCAACTCGTGGAGCACGCGGGCAGGAAAGTTGCAGAGGTGAAATGATCATGCTGGAAGAAAGACGCGACGGGGAGGAGCACCGAGGCCGGCCTCACCTACATAAGGAGCCCCCCCCCGCTCCCGTTTTCCGCGAGCAAGCTTCCCTCTCCTTCCTTTGTTTGTGTGTTCAAGTTTGTGTGCTCAAAACCTCCGTAGACATAGCCAACCTTCCCAAGCTTGATAGCTCAAAAAAAAAAAAATCCACATCCTTAATCCACTCAAAGTCCGGACTCCAAAATAATATTTGTGTACCTTGTTACCGGGTGAAAACCCCGGATATTTATTTGTGAGGGAGAGTGCTGCAATCATCGAAAAAACTACAAGCCTTTTCACCGAAGAAGAAGGGATCATCGTCGTCTAAGCCATCATCGACAACCTCTTCGAGGAGGCGCTCGGTTTCCGAGTTTCCTTGGAGTATGGAGGAGGACACGGCACCGCCGAGGAGGAACCACACTCTTCTCCTTGGTGGCATGAGGGCCACACGAAACTCGTTTATGAGGTTTACCAAACTTCAATAACATATGGAGGAGCCGCTCGTCCAACCTCGCCACTTGACACGATCATCCGCTCCACCTCCATATGCTCCGCGGTATTCCGAGGGGTATGTCATCATGACGGAGGAGGAGAAGAAGCTCGCTCGCCTTAAGTAGAGGCTTGTAGCGAACGTCGACATCGACGACCAAGCTCTCCACATATTGGGTTTCACACGGGACACCGGTGCAATTCTCTAACGGAGTGTCGGCAAACACCCACAAGGAATTTGCCTAGGAAATTTTCGTGACCATGGCGCATACCCTTGTTGAAGGAGTGCCGAGTCTCTCATTCCGTTGGAAGGAGCCCACAAGCGGAGAAGAAGGAAGACACCGTCGGAAGGGTAACCTTGATCAACGATGCTATTTCTAGCACTTTGATGGGGTAATCTCCTTTCATCCATGGGGTGCATTCGATCTTGAGATGTAATCACACTTTGTTGGATTATCTATCTATCATATTGTGCTGAAAATACTTTAATGCTTAAGGCTAGCAACCATGCCGTAAAGGGAGTAAGGGCTCCACTCGCTTCCTTGGATCCATTCAACACAATCCCCGATAGATCGATTGGTTTTCATGTTTGAAACGATTGCATGTCTAGTATCGTAGACCCATGGGCGAGTGTCTCCTACTTTCAAAAGGGAGCTCCGGAACAAGTATGTGCATGAAGGCACATGGGAAGGTTTTTGGAGTATGATCACGGGAAGAGACCATCAACGAAGAAATACTATCCGGAACCCCATCATCCAAGTGTGTCACTTTTGTGCAAGTGGATTTTTGGGAGAACAAGAGAGACAAAGATAATCAACACGGAGTTGAATTGGATTTACTCGCAGCCAATCAACCCTACTCACCTATGATCAACCGGTGGTGTTGTGGCAACATCGGATTCGGGAGATCGGGTTGTTACCTCTCCATGTTGACTATCTCTTTAAAACCGGGCATTACAAGGAACCCGAATCATCTCCAACCCAAGACTTCCCTAAGAATATATGAAGAAAGGAAAATTTATAAGTGAAGATAAGAGAGGAGGCTTCCAAGTGGCCTAGGTGAATTTGCCCCTTCCGGATCGAAGATTAAGACTTTTCTTGAGGGGAAGAAGATCGGTTAGAGGAAGGACTTCTTGTGCCGGCGAAGAAAAAAATAAAAGAGAAGGATTATAGGAGAAGGATCTTCTATGGCCCAAGAAGGAGGTGCACAACAAAATTATGTTTCACCATTCGGAGAAATTCCGGCATCGCCAAATTACTACGGTGGTGTACCAATGCAAGCATGGGGGAGTGGTGCAGCCATACCCCCACCATTTTTGCGGTGCCCAACGTAGCCTTTGCGGAGCCATTTGCACACCTTCCTCAACCACAACAAAATGGAGCCACATTTGGAGGATACGCTGCAAGGAACATGCAATTTATTGCAGCCATCCAAACCAATGCAAACCAAATGGGTGAAGGAAATGCAAACGTCGCTTATATGCTTGGACACCTTCACCTAGCACCGTCAGACAATTCATAGGAGGAGTGGTGCATTCCTATTACAAGTAAGGGTACAACAACCAAGGCTATCAACATCAACCACCGGCGGAAGATTAGAGAGAGGAGAAGCTTTAGTTATCTTTCCTTTACCCCCTTTTCTTTAATTTTCAGCTTGTTTGCGCCTATGTTTGCGTAGTATTTTCAGCTTTGCTTTAATTTTCAGTTTTTGGTTTAATTTTCAGCGTGTATCTTAGTTTTTATTTTCATCATGAATAATGTCACCACCAAGTTTTTACCTTTGGTAAAGTTACAAAGTTTGTGCCATGATGATATATGATTATAATTGCCGCTTTGTTTATCTTTGTAATTGACTTATGCATGTTTGAACTAGTGCTCTCTTAAAAATACAAATCTGAAATTATCTAAATGCTAGCTTAATCTTCAGCGGAGGTTATGATTAAAATAAAGACCCATAGTGTTTAATGTGCTCTCAAGTTATGAATAGATTAAAGATGTCTTTTATGCTCAAAAAAATATTGCTAACCTTGTCATAAATATCACTTGTGTGTCGCTCAACCTATCCAAAGCCTTATATATATTTGAGTGCATGAACCTTAGTGTACAAGATTTATTTTTGAGTGAGTTATTGCAGGCCATGATTTCTCCGGCCCGAGACTAAGAAGTTTGGTCATTCCGTTTTTGTGTATCTATCTTTTTGCTAGCCTTTTATCCGTGCATTGTGTATCCCCGCATCGGAGATCTCACAAACTTCACCGGATATCCACCCTTAAACCAAATATCATCTTTTGTGATTACCTCCTTGACCACAACCTATTGTTGAGAATGGATCATCAATTCAAGGAAGATCGCAAGACGGTGCCAACATTGAAGATTTCAAGTATCTCTCCAAGGAAAATATCTCCGGTACCTACCTTATTTTTCGCCTCTTTGCTCGAGGACGAGCAACGTCTAAGCATGGGGGAGGAGGTAGGTACGGTGCTGCCTTAGAGTTCAAAAGGGAGTATTTTAAAAAAATATATAATGATGAAAGAGGTGTATAGGGTTGGGTAAAAAAATCCAGTGATATTCATGACTTTCAAGGTATAAAAAATCAAAACTTCGTTGTGGAAGTCATGGGCTGAATATATGAAAAAAATGAAGAAAGAAAGAAAAGAATATAAGAAAAAATATATTTGTGCGTAAAGTGAACTCCCCGGTTCTCTAAGAGTGCATTCAAGGCTTCAAGATAAAAAGATCCATTCTCATTTTCCAACCATGTGCAATCCGATAACGAGGACTTCCTTTGTGCCTCGGGATCACTCTTTGCCATTTGCACATGTCCACTCATCTAAAGTGTGTGTATTTTTCTCTTTCCCCTCCTTGATTTAACATTATTTTCCAATGACCTTTTTGACGAGTCTCGGTAAGACCATGAGAAGCTTGTCTTGTTTTGACAACACCTCATTTATAAATTCTTGTTAGGACTAAACTTTCCCAAAGCTCCATATAAAGCCTACCACATATATATGAGAGGGAAAGGAGTAGAATATATAGGCTTGAGAGACAAGCGAGATGAGAGTTCATGAGCAATATGCAAGGTGATTTAAATTTGTGAACTTGGTTTAGCTCTTTTCTTTATCTCGTTCTTTATTTCAAAAATTCTGAGATCTATTTAAATTTTGGGAGCATGTTAATACTTGTGGGATAAGCTTAATAAGAATCTACCCTCCGTAGAGGTGAAGGCTAGTACATTATGGAACTTTAACAAATTAAACTTTTGAGAGCATTATGTTTTTTTTCATGTATGATCAAGTGCAAGGTTTAAACATTGTTTGGCAATGATGATATCCATCGAAGGCTTACTCGAGGACGAGCAAGGTTTAAGCATGGGGGAGATGTTGACGGTGAAAATCCGTCAACCTAGCCATGAGTTTACCTTCGGTGTTGGCATGACTTTTGTATCTTATTCATTGGTACTAACCCCCGTGGTATAACAAGTTCACTTGTGCATGTCGGTTTTGGAGTTATGTGTTTACGCGGGGTTTTAACGTTGAAAGCAAGACTTCCGGGATAAGTTCATTAAGCACCTCATGACAAGATCTTGAAGCCCGATACAAGTCAAGCAATGAAGTGAACATGACTCCAAGAGCCCAAGGACCAAGCCCGAGAAGATGATAAACTCCGAGGACCGAACCGAGAAAAGTCTTGAATCTTGCAAGACAAGGAGTTGAGTCCAATTCGGAGAGAAACCGACGTCAAGGGCCCACATGCAAAAGGGGAGAACATCTAGAAGACGTGGGAAGCAACACCGGCGAAGCGAGCCGCGGGATGGGCCGAGTTGGGCCCGGGCCGGTCGGCCCAGGCCGGTCGGCCCGGCCCAATTCGGGGCCCAATCGGGCTCTCCTTTGACCTAATTGCTCCCCCGGGCTATAAATAGCCCCCCGACCGAGAGCCACGCGGAACCGAAGTCGTATTCCGCCGCCGAGGAGCGAGAGAAGCTTGAGGGACACCAACTTGAAGATGAGGGTCGTGCTAGTTGTCTAGGGTTTCCCGGCCGACGTGGGAACCTTGCATGGAAGACCACGTCGGAGCTCGGAGCGAGGATCAAGATCGAGGGAGGGCCCGGTGGTGATCTTGTTCATGTAATCATTCATGGTGAAGTTTGTAAGTGAATCCGATTTCTAGCGATTAAGTGCCTTCTCGATGATTTTGATTTCTTCTTGGTTTTGCTTCTTCTACGATCTAGTCTATAGCTAGATTACATAGGGTGCTCTTGTAGCCGCGGTGGCTAGAGGTGCATACGGACCGGCCAAGTGATTTCAACTTGTTCTATCGAACTCGCCCTAAGCTCCCCGCATGAATAGGGATACGTTGTGACGAACGGGGGTCTCGAAAGGCGGATGTTTTCGGAGTCGGATGGGAAGGCCACGATTTAAAGATGCTTTTAATGAGATTCTCTTTGCTATCTTCATCTATCTTGTTTGGAGCTACAACATAAGCATGATCTAGATTCTCTAGATTGGTTATCTCTTGCTTTCTCTTGTTACCTCTTTAGTAGATTAGATTAGATTCGTTTTCTTTATGAGTTAGTAGATTAGATGCAACTTACCTTCATAAGATAGCTTACCTTGCTTTACTAGATTGAATCCTTGCGCCGCACATTGTTCCACGGATTCGATACCTTGGGTTCACCACTCGAGGGAAGAAGGGTCCCTTGACTACGACGGGAGACTTGTCCGCTTGCAAGTCACGAACGAACTTTGATACAACTTTTAACCGTCAACGGGTTTCTCCTACCCGAGGAATGGGTGTACTCTGCTTCAAACACTGAAAGTGAAGGGGGAACACTGCTAGAACATAACAGTGATTTGGACAGAATGGAGGAGGAGGAAGAGAGGATGACCAGACAAAACAAGAAAAAGAGGGAAACAGGAGGGAAGAAGTGGGGTCCAGTTGTAGAAAGGAGAAGCAAAAGACATGTGGAAGATGGGAGGACAGTGCTTGAAAAAGCTCAGGATGCCAAGAGGAAATGGAATGAGAAGACAAATGCAGGTATAACAAAATCTGAACCTAACTTGGTCACTTGTGATGATTTACATTCTTCAGCCTTGTTTTTTGGAATAGTGAACAAGGATGGAAATCCTGTTAACAGTAGAGTCATCAAGGAAATAGAAGATACTGAAATAGATAGAAATAGAATCTATAGTAATAATTGCAGTCATGAGCTTTGCAATAAGCAGAAGGAGGGTAATGACTGTGAAAAGCAGGGAGCTGCTACTGATAACACAGGGGATGCTGTTGAATTTGAGAGCATAAAAAATAGGGTAGGGAGTAGTGTTATTAGTGGTAGAGTATGCTGTAGGAACAAGAGAAAATAAATGATAGAGCTCTTTTGGAATATTAGAAGTTTAGGTAAAATTGGAAGGTTGCCTGCCTTGGCTAATAGGATTAAGGAGAACCATGTAGATGTTGTTGGTGTGGTGGAAACCAAGAAGAAGAACTTTACTCCAGGTTTTTTGAAATCTGTTAGTGGCAACACTCTTTTCAATTGGTTAGTACAACCTGCTAAAGGCTCTGCAGGGGGTATTCTTGTAGGGGCTAACTCTGATATGTATGTGGCCACATTAAGTCAGAGCTTAGAATTTTTAATTAGTGTTATGATGTTAGATAAGAAAACTGGTTTCAGCTGGAAACTTGTAGTAGTTTATGGCTCCCCTTATGAGGAAGGGAAGCAGGCTTTTATTGAGGAGTTATATAGTGTGGTTGCCCATTGGCAGGGCCCCACTGTAATTGCTGGTGATTTCAATTTAACTAGATTTGCTTCTGATAAAAGTAATGGTATAATCAATCATAAGTGGGCTGATGCTTTTAATGCCTGGATTAGTACGTGAGGTTTAATAGAGCTAGGCCCTAGTAATAAAAAATTTACTTGGTCCAATAACCAGGATAACCTGATTATGGCTATGATAGATAGAGTGTGTGTAACTACTGATTGGGAGGCAGCTTTCCCACTGGCAAGTGCGAGAGCTCTGGATAGGCCCCCCAAGTGACCATAATCCTCTCATTTTAAATACAGGAGACAATGTTCATTTTGGCAAAAAGAAGTTGAGGTTTGAGAAGTGGTGGCTTGAAAGAGCTGAGTTCAAAGAGATAGTGTCTAAAGCCTGGAATGAAAACTGTAGAGATAACAATAGTATGGATAGGTGGCAGTTTAAGATTAGAACCTTGAGGAGAATTGTGAGAGGTTGGGCGGCCAATGAAGTGGCTGCTTTGAACAAAAAAAAGACTGCTCTAGCTGAGGAATATAACAAGCTAGATGAAGAGGCTGAAAGGACAGGTTTGTCCTCTCAAGACCTTAAGAGATTGAAAGAAGTAGCTGATGAGCTCAGCAGGATTTGGGCATTAGAGGAAACTAAGGCTAGACAGAGGTCAAGAGATAGAGATATTGTAGAGGGGGATAGGAATACTGCTTACTTTCAGGCAATAGCAAACCAAAGGAATAGGAAGAAAATGGTTTGTAGCTTAATGGGTCCAAATGGTCTAGTAGAAGAACAAATGGGCATGTTGAAAATTGCTGCTGATTACTATAAAAACATGTTTGCTTTAGAAGAAGGTGAGGAGGTTAGACTGGGGGATGATTTTTGGGAAGAAGAAGATTTAGTAACACATGAGGAGAATAGCTTGTTAGATGCCCCCTTTAATGAAGAAGAAATTAAGGAAGCAGTGTTCAACAACTATTCGGATAGGGCTCCTAGGCCAGATGGCTTACCCTTTCTTTTCTATCAAAAGTTTTGGAATATCCCAAAAAGTGATTTGGTTAGACTCTTGGAAGATTTCCGCAATAGGAAATTAGATCTCTAAAGGCTAAATTGTGCCTTGCTAACTCTCATCCCTAAAGTGGATGAGGCTAGGGATATGAGAAATTTTAGACCTATTAGTCTTATTAACTGTAGCTTCAAGATTTTTTCTAAGGTCCTGACTAATAGACTTAGTAAGGTGGCTCAGAGGCTGATTTCTTCTAATCAAAGTGCCTTCATTAAAGGTAGATATATCCTAGAGAGTGTTGTAGTAGCCCATGAGATAGTCCATAGCTTGCATAAGAGTGGGGATCCTGGCATGATCCTGAAACTAGATTATGAAAAAGCATATGATAGAGTTAGCTGGAATTTTCTCTTTGATATGCTGACCTCTAGAGGTTTTAGTGAAAACTGGGTCAATTGGATGAAAGCCATAGTCAAATGTGGCTCTTTTGGAGTGAACCTTAATGGGGAGGAAAGCTCCTACTTTAAACCTAGTAAGGGGTTGAGACAAGGGGATCCTATCTCTCCTCTCCTCTTTAACTTGGTGTCACACCCCGAAATTTCTAATTTCGGGATGTGAATAGTGAAAACAATTAAACAATTATTTTCCCATAATTTTAAAACTTTTTCAACATTTATTTTTCTTTACGGAAATATAGTATAGGAAAAATCCTTTGTTTGAGTTTCTAAATTAAATAAAAAGTTATGTGTGTTGCATTCATGCCGATGCATCTAGTGGTTCTTGAGTGCAAAAGGTTTCAAAAAAAGCGTTTAGGAGCTGTCCAAAACCTTCCGAGAATTTTCCTGGACTTTTCCGGGATTTATTCTCATTTTCCTTTGAGATATTTCTATTTATTAGAAGGCTCTAAAATCTTTTTCATGAGCTCCAAATAATTTATTTGGATTCATCATGACCCAAATCATCTCTAGTAATTTTCCTGAATTGTTCCGAGTTTTCGGAGTATTTTTCGTGATTTAATTATGATTTAAGGATTTCCTGGAATTATTTTTAATCCGAAATTAATTTCCGAAATTAAAAAAAAGAAAAAAAAATCGGACTCAATCTCGGCCAATAAATAGTTGCAGGCGATCTCCTTGGCGTCCTCTTTCCAACTCCGCCAACCTCATCCCGTTTCAATAACGCTAGCTCCCACAAACCCTCGCCGAACTTTTGCATCTACTAAATTCCGGCGAACATCCGGCGACCTTTTCCGGCGAAACCGTGCACTTCCGGTGCAAGTGGACACCACCCCGGAGTTTCCCTCGTCGAGCTCTACGTCGTAATGTGCTCAGTCACGCGAATCCGACGTCGCCTCCGTCATCTTTCCCAAGTCCCGCGAGCTCCTCTCCAACTCCGGCGAGCTCTTCCGTCGCCGTCGTTCATCTTTGACCGAAGGTGAGCACACCATCGCGTTCGTCTTGACGTTTCCTTTCCGTTTTGCCGTTCCCGTGCACGTTTGGATGTCGTCCCCACCGAATCTCTACATTTCTTCCTCTCTCTCTCTCTCTCCCGTTCGTGTTTACGGTCGGCCCAACTCGATGTACGAGTTCCCGCACCCGAGCCGCCACGACGGAGCACCGTCGGGCGACGCCATCTTTGCCGGGTGATGCGCGACGCGGAGCCGCGTTCGCAGAGCCCCTCCCCACGACCGGAGGTCGCCCGAGCACCGCCCGTGAAGCTTGGGCCGCAGGCCGCCGTCCGCCGCCGCCGGCGAGATTCGGGCCCTCCTTCATCCCCGCGCCTTGGTGAGCACACCCACGCACTCCCCTCGTCCTCCTCTTCCGATTCCTAGCCTCATCCAAGCTCCTAGAGGTCCGAACCGCCGGCGATTTGAAACCACCCCGGAGCTCCCGTACGCCATGAACTCCAAGAAGATGACCCTTTGTTTTTCGTTTAGACCCCTAAAGTTTCGGTAATGTTTAGATTTTTTTTTGTGTCTTGCACCTTTTACGAAAACCCCCTAGAATAATCCCACCATTCGCACATAAACCCCACCTGCATCTTTTATAGATCTAACCCCGAGTTTTATCCTTTTCCCGAGCAATCGTTTATTGTGTCTTGCAAATCTTTTTTGCTACCCCTCCAAATCTATAGTTAATCGCAACTAGGTCCCTGTAACCTTGTTTTGCTCATAGTTTCTTCGTTTTAGCTCCGATTTCATTCGTTCAAGTTGTGTTAGGTTCATAATAATGTAAAGCACGCGTTAGTGGTGTGTTTTCACCATGTTTTGTTTCTAAAAATAAAATTAATATTAATTTTGATTAATGCCTAGTTATGCATGTCTTTTATAAATAAAAGCAATATAGATCTATATATCGTTTTTCATAATCAAATTTAATTTGATTAATGATTACTTTACATGCTTTTATGAATAAAATCTAATTAGATCTTTTACTCGATTTTCCATAAGTCAAATATTAATTTGCTTAATGATTAATTAACTTTTATAATTAAAAGTTGATTAGGCTTTTACTCCGACTTTATAAATAAATGTTAATCTTGATTAATACCAATCTAATGTTGTTTTTGATAATAATATGATGAACTCGAATTACAAAGTTTCGTTTAGATTGTTCATATAGTTTAGTTTTTCTAAATTAAATGTTGAATCGGTTAATTCATATATGAATCTTTATTAATAAAACTTGACTAGTTCTTTACACCGGTTTCGTAAATAAAGTTTAATATTGCATTAATGTCAACATAGGGTATTTTATTTCTAAAATATCCTTTATATTTGTTTCGTTAATTAAAATGAACCTAGCTCATAGCCTTGCTCTCTCATATATGCAAAACGTTCGTTAGACGTTCTTTTCTCAGCTCAACCTAAGTGTGATCTTTCCGGTTCATGCTCAATCTTCCGCAACCATCTCTTTAAAGCAAACCAAACCTTGCTTCCTCTAAGCACGATTTGTGTGCTTTAGTGATCCATCTAATCGAGCTTATCCTTTAGCACGTTCTTTTAAAGTTTTCTTTTGATTGGTGCTTTGTTCTTAGTATGCTTGTTTGTTTGCTTTATGTATGTTTGCGCCTGATGATTGATGCGAGTAGAGTGAACGTTGTCCGAGAAGTTTTGGAAGAGCAAGAGGTGAAGACATTCTGAGCAACTACTTTGGTTAAAGGCAAGTGTGTCCTTGATTTTTTGTCCTAAGAACTATATTTAATCACTCATTGCATTGCTTGCATTAATTTTGATGGGTTCCTATTAAGGTTTATCCTAGTCTTGATTGTCATTCCTTGTTAACCTGGGTTTATCTTTATGTTGGGTAGCTATGCTTAGTTGCTATACTTGGGTTGTGGTGGTTTTAATGAACATTAATGATGAATCATGCTATACCTTTATGCTATATCTTTGGACGTTTAATTCAAGATCATATGATTAATCGGAACATGGAGAACCACTCGGAAAACAATGCTACCACAAGACATATGGCTCTGTCTTGGCTTATTAATTAGTGAACTAGGTGTTAGGTATGCTTTACCCGATAAGGGTTGGGGGCCGGCGGGTAGTGGCGTATGGACCCGCTCGGGCGTAGGTGTGGGCTTGGCTAAGACATGGTACTCGTCCGGAGCTTTATACGTTGCACCGACCGGGTAACCTAGTGGGCAGCCTTCATCTGGGAATCTTTGTAACGGCCTCGTAGCGTCCCTATGCAATCACACCTCGGCAGTGTGGTATGATGCCTAGCTAGCATCGCATGGTTGGGTCTAAAGTTCTTCGGGACTTTTACACGACTTGTGGGTAAAGATGTACAACCTCTGCAGACTGTAAAACTAACTAGTTAGCCGTGCCCACGGTCACGGGCGGCCTGGACCCTCACATGATAATTAAACTTGAAGATGGACTTAAATCGTGTTCTCTGGTTATGTTTGCCATATGCTTATGGTGTATCTCATCTACCTCTTTATGATAATTGAGGGTTGGTATAAACTTATACTTTATTAGTAATCGGTGCTAATAAAACTTGACCAACTAAAATTGCTTAAATGCGTATAGCCCCCGTCCACTATAAAGCCTTTGCATTCATGTCTTTCCCCACACTTGCCGAGTACGACAAGTGCTCACCCTTGCTATAAACAATGTTGCTCGAAGGAGGATGCTACTATGAAGTCTTGTGAAGATGTTGCCGGTGCTAGGCGTACGTGAAGGGAAACGGGGTGGCTACGCTAGCGCAAAACAAAATTTTCCCCGCAAAACAGAAGCTGCCCGCTCGTCGGAGAGATCACGGGATTACCACTAGACGCGCAAATGCGGCGGAACCGTCTCGATGTAGACGAATGCGTCGAGGGTAGCGGGAAGTGCGGTTGCTCACGTCCTTCTTGACTTGCACGTGCGGCTCGTCCGATCCAAGTGCTCCGGATGTAGCACCTCCAAGGTATCCACACGTATGGAGAAGGAAGCGACGCACGCCGGATCGCTAGGTCCGCGAGTGCGACGAGGAGAGAGCGTTGGCAGCGCGGCTGCTACTTGAGAAAGTTGTGTCTTTTCAGGAGGGGTGTGGTCCATATTTATTGGGAGGAAACCCCCCCACACCATCGTCCATTAGCAATACGGGACTAATAGATGGTGTACCCCTTCCAATACTAATGGGCTTTACAACATTTGTGGCCCATTAGGACTTTTACACCATAATGGATCAAATCCATCTGAGCCCACTAGTGGATCAAATCCAGTTGACTCTAGGGCATATTTCCAACAGTCTCCCACTTGCACTAGAGTCAACTATGCAAGTATATTCATCCTCATTCGGCTTCCAACCCCTTAAGTGTGTGACCCTATAGGTTCACATACACATAGACTTGACTCGAGTACATTACTCGATCAATAGTTGATAGCGGCCTCTAGCAAGACGTGTCAACTCCTATGCATACGTAAAGATCTTATCAGACAAACCATCACAACAATTCATACATGCTATTCCCTTTGCCTCACGGTATTTGGTCTAGCTCCAAGCTGACCTCTCTTTCTCGACACTGTGATTCGGATCATCAAAAGGGGGTTAACCCTTAACCCGGCAAAGACGGTCATGCATTTCTTGATCCGATCACTTGAGGGGCCCGGAGATATCTCTCTCAAGTAGAGGGGCAAATTCTATCTTGATTGACCATGCCTCACAAAGCATGCTTCCCCGACAAACCCGAAAGTCATCTTTATGACTACCCGATTCTGAGTAGCGGTTGATGGCCCCTAAGTAGGTCAATTCACATCTTGAGTACATGCGACAATCTCAAGTCTAAGGACATAGCGTATACGTTGTGTAAACAGAGAACAAGGTCTCAAATTGGGTCAGTCCAGCCCCCATGTCATACATGTGCCCACATTATTAGTTATACATCTCCATGTTCATGACTTGTGAAACATACTCATCAACTAATTCATGTGCTAGTCATTAACTCATACTAGGGACAACTTTTGAATAACCATACAAGTAAAAGAGTTTCACAAACAATTCACATAATTGCCAATCAAATACAAGTCGCCTTTCATGGATATTCAATAAAAGAACCAAGTGACATGGATATAATGAAATATAATCATCTCTATAATTCCTTATAGGACATATTTCTAACATTCTTCCACTTGCACTTGAGCTAATCTAGAATATATCTAATACCCATAGCTCTCATGTGCGCCTCATGCTTAGGTCGTGGAAGGGGTTTTGTCAAAGGATCCGCAACATTTAAATCCGTGTGTACTTTGCATATCTTGATATCACCTCGTCTAACGATCTCTCGTATCGATGAAATTTCCGCGGTACATGTTTATTCTTTTGGTGGTTCCTTGGCTCCTTTGCTTGCGCAATAGCCCCATTGTTGTCACAATAAAGATCCAACGGGCTAGAGACACTCGGAAACACACCAAGTTCGAAAGGAACTTCCTTATCCAAACACCCTCCTTTGCGGCTTCCGAAGCCGCGATGTACTCGGCTTCGTTGTAGAATCGACCACTATCTCCCGCATGGAACTCTTCCGACTCACAGCTCCACCATTTATCGTAAATACGTATCCTGATTGCGACTTTGAATCATCTTGGTCAGTTTGGAAACTAGCATCGGTGTAACCCGTTACAACGAGCTCCTCCTCACCTCCATAGACTAGGAACATGCCTTTAGTCCTTCTTAAGTACTTAAAAACATTTTTAACCGCCGTCCAAGTGACCCTCACCCGGATCGGATTGGTATCCGCTTGTAATACCGTGTGCATACGAAATATCCGGACGTGTACATATCATTGCATACATAATAGATCCGATGGCCGAAGCATACGGTATTCTACTCATGCGTTCCCGCTCATCGCTTGTCGAAGGACACCGAGTCTTGCTAAGATGTATGCCATGTGACATAGGCAAGAACCCTTTCTTTGCCTCTTCCATGTTGAACCTTTTCAACACTTTATCAATGTATGTGTCTTGGCTTAATCCTATAAGCCCTTTTGATCTATCTCTATAGATTTTGATGCCCAAAATGTATGCCGCCTCACCTAAGTCCTTCATTGAAAAACTATTTTTTAATGAGGTCTTAGCGGCCTCAAGCATAAGAATGTCATTTCCAATCGGTAATATGTCATCCACATATAAGATTAGAAATACTACGAGCTCCCACTTGCCTTCTTGTAAACACAAGGCTCTTCTTCACTCCGAATGAAGCCAAACCCTTTTACCACCTCATCAAAGCGAAGGTTCCAACTCCGAGATGCTTGCTTCAATCCATAAATGGATTTTTGAAGTTTGCACACCTTTCCGGCATTGGTTGGATTAACAAATCCCTCAAAGTTGTGTCATATACACATCCTCGCCGATTTCCATTTAGGAAAGCTCGTTTTGACATCCATCCGCCATATCTCATAATCGAAATATGCAGCTATAGCTAGAATGATCCGAATAGATTTAAGCATCGCTACGGGTGAGAATGTCTCGTCGTAGTCAACTCCTTGAACTTGTCGAAAACCTTTTGCAACAAGTCGAGCTTTATGGATGTGAACATTTCCATCCATGTCCCTCTTCTTCTTATAGATCCATTTGCACTCTATGGGTTTAACACCATATGGCCGGTCAACCAAGTTCCAAACTTGATTGTTATCCATAGAATCTATTTCGGATCTCATGGCACTTTGCCATTTCTCAGAATCTGGGTCCATCATTGCTTCCGCATATGTCATAGGTTCATCATTGTCTAACAACAATATGTCGCGCTCTCCCGCGATCATGAGATTGAGCTTATCGGTTGCGCGACGTGCCCTTTCAGACCTTCGTGGTTGTGGTGGTGCTTCTCTTGCCACGGGCATCTCAACTCGTTCAGCTACATTAGTATCAATTGTGAAATCTTGCCCAACCGGCTCATCTTGAACTTCTTCAAGATACACCTTCGTCTACATTTTTCTCTTTTAAGAAACTCTTTCTCAAAGAAAACGCCGTTCCGAGCGACAAACACTTTACCTTCCGACCGGTTGTAGAAATAATATCCCAAGATTTCCTTTGGATATCCCACGAATATGCACTTGTCCGATTTAGTTGTTAATTTATCCGATTGAAGTTTCTTCATATAAACCTCACAACCCCAAATTTTCGTAAAAGACAACCGGGAGTCTTACCAATCCACATCTTATATGGTGTCTTAACTACGGACTTACAAGGTACCCTATTTAAAGTGAAAGATGCGGTTTCTAGAGTATAACCCCAAAATGACAATGGTAGGTCCGATCGGCTCATCATTGATCGGACCATGTCCAACAAGGTTCGATTACGTCGCTCGAATACACCGTTTCTTTGAGGTGTTCCGGTGGCGTAAGTTGTGGAACAATTCCGCAACTCTTTAGATGATTGCTAAACTCATGGCTCAAATACTCACCTCCACGATCGAACGCAAGGTCTTGATTTTCTTGCCACGTTGATTTTCTACTTCACTCGAAATTCTTTGAACTTTTCAAAAGTTTCAAACTTGTGCTTCATTAAATAGACATAACCACGTTATGAAGTATTGGTATCCACCTCTAGCCGTCGTACTCATTGGTCCGCACACATCCGTATGTATGAGTTCCAAGAAGTCCGAGGCTCTCTCGGAAAACCCGAGAAAGGCATCTTGGTCATCTTGCCTAGCAAACAAGCTTCACATGTCTCGTAGGATTCAAAATCAAACGAAGTTAAAAGTCCATCGTTATGGGGCTTCTTCATGCGTTTTTCAACGATGTGACCCAAACGACAATGCCATATGTAGGTAGGACTTAAATCATTAGGTCGAGACCTTTTAGCACTTATGTTACAGATAGGTGAATCATCAAGATTTAAAACAAATAAGCCATTCACAATGGATGCACAAGCCACAAACATATTATCCTTAGAGATCGCACAACCATTGTTTTCACTCGCAAATGAATAACCATCCTTCATCAAACATGAAGGGGATAAAATGTTTCAACTCAAACTAGGAACAAAATAACAATTATTCAACTCCATAATAAATCTCGACGGGAGGTGGAGTTGCATCGTCCCGACGGTCAACGCAAGCAACTCTTGCATTATTGCCCACGCGGAAATCAACTTCTCCTTTTCCAACGCTTCTACTTCTTATCATTCCCCGTGTCGAATTGCAAATGTGAGCAACCGATCCGGTATCAAATACCCAAGAATTAATGACGGTATTAGCGAGGAAAACATGATCCGTAACATAAACATGAAGTGTACCTCGAAGTGGAAGTACCCTTGCTTCCCTTGTTCTTCAAAGAAGCTAGGTACAACTTGCAGTTTCTTTTCCAATGACCAATTTCCTTACAATGAAAACATTCAGCATTGGCAGCTGGACTAGCCTTGGGCGTCTGGTTTGGCATGGGGATCTTATCCTTGGCCTTGCCTTTCTTCTTCCAAGACTTGCCCTTCCTTTTAAAGGTCGGCTTGTTTTGGATCGCCATCACATGACTGCTTCCAGTGCCTTTCTTGATGTCACTCTCTGCTGTCTTTAGCATACCACACAAGCTCATTCAAGCCCTTCTCCGCCCCATGCATATGGTAGTTCGAGATGAAGTTCCCATAGCTAGGCGGAAGAGATGTGAGAATGAAATCGGTGGACAACTCCTTGCCCGGTGGGAAGCCTAGCTTCTCCAACCTTTGAACGTAACCAACCATTTTGATTACATGTGGTCCCATCGGCGCGCCTTACGCCAATTTGCACTCCACAAAGGCTTTAGAGACATTGAACCTTTCGGTCCCTAGCCTGTGTGGCGAACATATCATTGAGTGCCACGACCGTATCGTGCACATGGACCGACTCAAACTGCATTTGCAAATCAGGTTCCATACACGCAAGCATAAGGCAACCCACTTCAAGATCGACATCCCATGCCTTATTGTAAGCGTTCTTTACAGCGAGTGTTGCATTTTCATCAGGCTCATCGGGTAAAGGGGTGTCTAGAACCTCTTCCTTTTTCTCAGCCTTGAGAATAATTCTAAGGTTACAGATCCAATCCGTATAGTTCGTTCTATTCAACTTGTCCTTCTCAAGGATCGTACGCAAAGAAAATTCCTTACTAGGTGCCATCTACAACAAAATAATAAATGCAAAATACTGAGACAAAATATCCATGACTGAGTAAAATAAAATAATTTACTCCCACTAAAATCAATATCCCCACATTGATACTTGGTGATTCGAATCCACAACTAACAAGTCTACTAGTGAGCTTTTGCATCACCGCTAGTAAACAAGGTAGATCGGTAAGCAACTTCTTTGCTAATCATATCACATATGACTCCTATTGTTGGGTGACATCTCTATGTCTAGGCTCCCAACCTTTATGCCCCAAAATCCTTAACCGTTAAGATGACTTTGATAAGCAAACCAACACTTATGCGTGTAAGTATCCGATACAACCCGTTTAGTCAAGGAAAACTAGTGGCACCCTAATTTCATAGACCCACCACTAATTGTACGAGACGTGGGACGGTGGCAAGTGTTGGGAGGGCATGTTAACTTAAAATTCCAAAGGGATCGTTCTACTCGTAACATCACACGCAAGAAAATAACATTGTCGCATGTAAAAGTAGAACGGTAAGAACGACATTCACACGGTTGTAACACGGTATGGCCTATTGTCGCATGGTGATCTCCATCTCCATTGACCCGTACATCATGTTGATCTCCATCTCCATGATCCGTGTGTGCCATCCTCCATGTGATGAGTCCTCCAAGAACTATCTAACGCATGCTAGTAATGAAAGTTACACAATCTCGTATTAGATCATCACAAATTTGGTACGCGAGACCATTACATTAATTTTGACAATACATGTGGCTCCAGCCGTATTGCCTTATGCGTGATACGCAGGTCACGAAAAAAATTACACACATGCATCACATACACATATAGGCCATACCGATTACAAAACCTGCAAAACATATTATCGCAATTCCGACGTCCAAACTTAAAACGCCCGAAAACCCATCTTGCAAGCCGAATTTCGCAAAACTAATTTCGCCGAGACCAGCAAAGCTGGTTTATCACATGTGTAAAATTTTACGTAGATCAATTTTCATATAGAAAACGTCTTCATCCGAGTTAACCACGAAAAGTTATGACTGTTTTTACCGAACAAGATATTTTTACTCGGTTTTTCCCGGCCGTAGAGATCCAATCCGCCACCGCCACGCATCCCATGCGCCGGCACTTGACCTAGCTTCGATTCGACCAATCCAATTGATCTCCTTCTCGTTGTGACCGGGTTTACGTGTATCACTTAACTCCGATGGCGGAATTCCGACCGGTAGGAGTAACACGAAGCCGATCAAAACTTTGATCTACATCCGCATATCTCTATATGCACACATCCCGAATCTAAAACTTAGCAGCTATGGCTCGGTACCACCGAAGGGAAACGGGGTGGCTACGCTAGCGCAAAACAAAAATTTCCCCCGCAAAACGAGAACTGCTGCCGCCGTCGAGATCACGGGATTACCACTAGACACGCGGATGCGGCGGAACCGTCTCGATGTAGACGAACGCGTCGAGGGTAGCGGGCGGTGCGCTTGCTCACGTCCTTCTTGACTTGCACGTGCGGATCGTCCGATCCAAGTGCTCAAGATGTAGCACCTCCAAGGTATCCACACGTACGGAGAAGGAAGCGACGCACGCCGGACTGCTAGGTCCGCGAGTGCGACGAGGAGAGAGCGTTGGCAGCGCGGCTGCTACTTGAGAAAGTTGTGTCTTTTCAGGAGGGGTGTGGTCCATATTTATTGGGAGGAAACCCCCCCACACCATCGTCCATTAGCAATACGGGACTAATAGATGGTGTACCCCTTCCAATACTAATGGGCTTTACAACATTTGTGGCCCATTAGGACTTTTACACCATAATGGATCAAATCCATCTGAGCCCACTAGTGGATCAAATCCGGTTGACTCTAGGGCATATTTCCAACAAGACGCAACCCCCGCCGATCGCACTGTGATATTTGGAGCCTTCGTTTCCGGGATAAAGCGTAAATCTCCGATAATCTTTCTTTTTCTTATGTGATACCGTTTCGTATACACTTTTATGTCACTATATGTATGAAACTTGATCCTGGCATGCATATAGGTTTGCACTTGGTTTTCTTCGGAAAGTCGGGTGTGACAGAGTGGTATCGTAGCCGTATCGATCGTAGGACGTAAGCCTAGTTAGCAATGGATGTTTCCTAAGGTTTCTTTTGATCTAAAGTCTCTTCTTACCGTATCCTTGACCTCTCTGATGAAGGATCTCACATTTTAACCATCTTCTTATCTCCATACCATAAATTCTTGTATATATATCTTCACTCTCCTTGAACATTTCTTCGATCTCGCCCTGTGCATTCTTTCAAGCAATAACACCCCTTGATTCATTGGTAGAACCGTTACCCTTGACATTCTATCCGTTCGCGCAGCTCTTCGACACATCAGCGCCATTTTAATTCTTTCTCTTGCTACAGAAATCCGATTGACATGAAATCAGTTGGGTTACTTCCAGAATTTCATGTATTAATTCCTTTACAAAATTCAGTAGTATTCGTTATGTATCCATGGAGATATATACGAATTAGTGGAGCATTCAGAATCTGTCAACACTGCTGACATAGCCATCTTGTTTAATTCATATCTCGAGTTCTAAACCTCCGATTTAGGTGATTCCAGTTGGGACATACTCGTAATTTTGGACTCTTTGATCTGGGAAAGATCCATTATCTATGGATATTCTTGCTGGGAGCTACATCTGATCTACTAGAATGATACCCCCGACTATATTAACAACGTGTAGTATCGTTCCCTTAGCTATGTCTTGTTTGGTGAAATTCGGTGTTTGCATGATGATGCTTGGTTTTATGAGCTTGATTGATTCGCTTCTTTGGTGTGAGTGTTGGTGTATTGTGGGTCTTATATCCGCAATGACATCAGTTGCCTAGTTGGGCTTCTCTTTTGTACCTTCCACATCCTTGTTCTCTTTCTTTCTAACAACTTGGATCAAATGAAGTACTTCGAAGAAGAAATTAAAGCACACACCTATGCCAACAAGCAAATGCTACCCCTACTTGTCGTCATTTAGAAGTGAGCAAGTTGAAGAAAAGAAGACTTCACTCTACCTTCCTTCCCACCTTGTGCTTGATTTTATCCCATCTACCTCACTCGATGAAGACCCCACCAACCAAGAACGATGAATACCGAAGATCCTACACGAGACAACAAAAGAAACCGGTGTAAAGAACTAGTCAAGTTTTATTAATAAAGATTCATATATGAATTAACCGATTAAACATTTAATTTAGAAAAACTAAACTATATGAACAATCTAAACGAAACTTTGTGTCGGTGCGGAATGTGGTCCCGACACTAACCGGTAATAAGCGCCAAGGTCTATCCCTCAATGGTCGATGCTAAGCAATAAGAGACACAGAGCTTATCCTCGGTTCCGGCCGCGGGGCCGTACATCCAATGAAGGGGGGTGTGCTCAAGGCACTATATTGCTCGGCATGGGGGTGCTTGTAGTGGGGCTGCTACAAGCAAGGCGGGAGAAGAACCGTGGCTTCCAAGTCCCTGGTGTAGCGGCTGAAGATGTTGTGGGAGAATTGGAGAGCAAGTGCGTGGTGCGACCTGTCTCGTGTTGTGTTCTGGTGGGTTCTCTTGAGTCTTGTCCCCTGCGGCAAGGGGGTTCGTCCTCCTTTTATAGACCAAGGAGAGAGCGAATCACATGCGCGCCGCGCTATTTAGCTATACGAGGGAGCATGATGTGCTATGTTGTAGAGTAGGCGGCCGCCCGAACGATCCTTGTAGAGATCCGGCCATCATGGTGTATCTTGTACCCGAACGGTGGCGGCCTCGAGGGTAGAAGGGCGGCGGACGGCCGTGATGTCTTCGGATGGGCTCGAGGGAGTTGCGACGCCGGTCCGTACGGGGCACGGTGGCGGGTAAGGCGGCGTCCCCGCTCTCGCACGCTTCACGGCGGCGGGGCCGCTGCCACGGCGCCCGGCCGTGGGTTTGTACGGGCGGGGGCGGCAACCATACCGTTAACGGTGGCGGGGATGGCGTCCCACCGCCTAGCGCCTCCACCCTAACCCCCCGCAAGGTCACGAGAAAGCGGATCGAGGGTGCGGCCGCCCCCCCTTCGAGGGTTCGGCGCGTCGGCCGTACCGGAGCGGCGGCGCGGCGTCACGGGACCGGCACCGACCACGCCGCACGGTCCCTCCCACGGTGGCGGGGATGGGCTCCCTCTGGGGAGTTGGTGCGGCGGCACGGGCGCGAGCCCCGGGCGCATGATGGCGCCGCCCCGCCGCCGTCGGGGCATTAAATGACCGCGTACGGGAGCGGGCGCGTGCGCGCGGAGCGCCCTCGAGCGAAGTGGACCCCGTCCGAGGGCGGAGCGGACCCTCGAGCAAGGCGGAACCCGTTCGAGGGAGGCGCACCCCCCTCGAACGGGCGGAGCCCGCCCGAGGGAGGCACGCGTCCTCGAGCGAGGCGAAGCTCGTTCGAGGGGGCCTTCGGGTGGGCCGCCCGGTGGGCCGCCGGGACCTCTCGTGGCGTGGGCCATGTCCCGCATGGTTAAGTAAGGCATGCTTGGCTTTGGCTTTCTTGCGGGTTTTAAGTGGGGATTTCCCGGTTGTTTAAGGGGACCCCTAGGGTCGTCCCCGACGGTGCCCCCGAGCATCCGTGGGTTTGCCATTGAGGCTCCCGAAGATGCTTGGAACCTACGATCGGACGTTCTTCCCTCCTGGTTTTGCGAACGCTTTCCGTGGGGCCGCGTCAGCGGACCCGCGGGTCTCCCCCCCGAAGCCTGCGGGGAGAGCATAGGCGCTCTCGTAGGGGTTGACCGCGAGACCGGACGAGAGGGCGTGGTACATGTTTCAACCGGTGTCGGCAATGTCTCGGCCCGACTTTGGTGACGCGCGCGCCGCCGGCACTATCCCCGGCGGGTGCAATCCAGGAGGTGTAGCCGTGCGTCAAGCCCCCGAGCCTGGGCCCGTACAAGGCGATCGGGTAGAGCTTTACGACTTGTTTTTTATCGCGCCCTCGCCATCCCTCTGCGGGATGGAGGGTGAGGTTTCCGCAACCCCCATCGGTCGGGTCGCGGATTGCGGATTCCTCATTGAGCTGTTAGTGGGTGGTTCGAGTGGACGCCCATGCCCCGTTCGATAAGGGTAGGCCGCGTGGTCCGGAGACACGTCCATTGAAGCGCTTGTGTGGGTTTGCTAGGTGGGGCTCGGTCCCGTTCGCTAGGGACCGAGGGCGCGGAAGCTCTCCCTCGGTGGGATCCCCCGCTAGGCCCCCTCGGCGGCTCTCGAACACGACATGTGGGGCACCCTCGAGCGGCGGGCTCGAGGAACGGCTCGAATGCGCGTGCCCTCGTCGTCCCCGACTCGGTGATGCCGGGCACCCGTTCGAACCCGTCGAGGGTCGGGCTTCGAACCCCCGATCGCAGGGGCCGTGCGGGGGTGGCGCCCCGGGCGGCCCCGTCTTTGCATCCGCGACTATCGAGGGGCCCGGGCGAGC
Organism: Cenchrus americanus; assembly: GCA_947561735.1. Taxonomy (NCBI): domain Eukaryota; kingdom Viridiplantae; phylum Streptophyta; class Magnoliopsida; order Poales; family Poaceae; genus Cenchrus; species Cenchrus americanus. Next base: position 151,856,503 of record OX387243.1, on the reverse strand, counting down.
CGGCCCTCGAGGCGCCGATCGCAGAAATGGTGCGGGGCGGCGCCTAAGTGTTGACGGATAAAAGACGTATCCCTCTACGATCCGCAAGCGTACGGACCCCACACCTTTTTCACCACGGGATTCCCAAGGTTCTTGTCAATCCGCGGAGCAAGGGGATTACTAGCGCTTAACCAAGTACTAATCTAGTTGAATGGAAAACCTTTGAAAGAGAGTATTAAACTAAAAGTAAAGACAATCTACCTAAGTTAATCTAAGTTAAGTTGATCAAACAAATATAGGGTTAAACTATATGGTAAAGGGTGAACACAAGAGAGTGAGCAAGAAAGATAAGCGTTCCCTCCCTAGGATCTAGGATAACATGGTATGCATCTACTACACGAAAGCGGTAAACCAATCTACCGGGGGTTGTGACCACGGTTTCGCCCTTTCCCTCCTCTCGTATCGTCACTACGCGAAGGTATTCGTGACTAGACCTATGATGGACACGGTATGTTGATGGAATCTATGGGAGTAGCGGATATCATACGCCCGAAAAACACGGTGGCCTACCTTAATCATCAAAGCATCATCAACATGAAAACAATAGATTGAAACCACGAATCAAGTAGCGATCACATAGCATGTATCCATCTAATCCTAGGGATGAACGGAGACATTACCCCATCATCTTACACGGATTGAAGCACATAGGGGTGATGGAGACTCCGGAGAACGTCGTCGATGAAGATGGCGGCGATGGAGCTTGGGAACACCCCTAGGCCAGCGGCTTGGAGTCCTCCTCTTGCTTCCTTCTCTCCGCCGGCGTTGATCCTTGCGACGAGCTCATCTAACTCTCTCCCTCATCTTGCGGCGGCGGTATTCTGGTGATTGGCGTCGGTAGGATGATTTGTTCGATGTGTCGGTCGACGGCGGCGGAGGCAATAAATAGACAAACACCTAGGGCAAAGGAGGGACCGAACCGACCTCGGAGTGGGCTGGGCCGGTCGGACTGGGCCGGCCGGCCCAGGCCCACTTCGGCCCGGTTCGGGCCCGGTTTTCTCCCCCGGTTGCTTCTCGCGTGATCCCTTATTCATGTGCACTTGCATGTGGGCCTTTGACGTCGTTTCCTTCACGGTTTAGGCTTGAATCCTTGCTATGCAAGCTTCGCCGTTTTTCAGCGGTTGAGTCCCTGAAGACTTGCATGTTGACGCTTCGGTCCTCGGGTCATTTGGAGTCATGTTCATCGCGTGTCTTGACTCTTATCGGGCTTCATGATCTTCTTCCAAAGTGCTTGGTGAACTTATCCCGAAAGTCTCCTCTTTAGCGTAGATTTCCTGCGTAAACAACAAACTCCAAAATCGACATGCAAGTGTGAACTTGTTATATCATTAGTATGCCTAGTGGCTGGTTAGTTGCAAATCATAATTGAAACCAATGTATAACAAGTACTCTAGGTTGACGGAAATTCACCGTCAACATCTCCCCCATGCTTAAACCTTGCTCGTCCTCGAGTAAGTAATCCTTGCTTAAAAGGGAAATCAGTGTTGCCTTCCAATGTTGTCCCCGCACTTAGTCATTCATGACGAGGCAAATTGCTCTCTCTTAAGAATTTATTTTTAAAGTTCAAGTTGTGACCGGCTTCTTTTTCATTATGGAAGATAGACTAACAATAAAGAACAAGCCACATTTAACACGATGCTCTCAAACTTAAGTGAACTTCAAACCATTACCTTGTCACATGGAAGATTTTCAAAAAGATGCATATCCAACATAAGTGAAAATCTCTTGCAAGAGCCCATGGAACACTCATCTCATCAAGTCACTCAAGCCTATACTAGATTATTTTCAACCTACTCTACTCATATATGATAGTGGAAGGCTTATGTGGAGCTTGGAAGGTTAAAAACAATCCTAGCAAAACATACATCCGAAATATTGTCAAATTAAGAGAGAGGTCTATTGGAATTACCGAGACTCGTCAAAAAGGCCATGGAAAATAATTGTTGGAAAGAGAGAGCGACGAAACACACACATTTAGATAAGTGGACATGTGCAAGTGGCAAATGGATGATCCCGAGGCACGAGTGAAGTCCTCGTTATCGGATTGCACATGGTTGGAAGATTTGAGTATGGATTTGTCATTAAGGCACTTGAGAACTTATGAAGCAAAAAAGAACCGAGGAGCATCTTTATTTTTTTTCTTTATTTTATTTCCTTCTCATTTTTCTCTCTTTCTTTTTTTTACACTTTATTCTTCCTATTTTTCTTACTTTTCTTTTCTTCTTATCATATATTTTTTTTTCATTTTTCATTTTTATTTTTTTTTCTTTTTGCTCCTCAAAACTTTTTGCAACATAATACTTACATAGCATTTGTGTCAGAGAATGACTCCTCCCCCATGCTTGAACGATGCTCGTCCTCGAGCATAAAAGAGAGGGGAAATGACTCTAAAGTAAGTATAAATTCCATAATCTTGTGGAATATTTGAATCTTCATCGAGAATTTTACTCCATACTCAAATTGGGTTGTGGACAAGGAGGTGATCACAAAAAGATGTTTTTGGTTTAGGGTGGATGCCCAGCGAAGTTTGTGAAATTTTCGATGTGAAAACCCACGATGCTTGGACAAAAAGGCTAGCATGAAAAAGTTACACAAAGGAATGACCAGCTTCTTAGTCTCGAACCATAGAAATCAATCCTAATTCAACTCATCAAAACATATGTTTGCAATCTACGAGTTTTGTTATCATAAAACATATATGTATATGGCTTTGGTAGGTAGAACTTTGCAAGAGCATCACAAATATGTAGATAGCATAAAAGTTAAGTTTTCATAAAAACAACAAGTTATCCGGCTATCCATAAACTTAAATCAAAGAGCAAAGATATGTATATGGGTCTAGAGCATAGTCATTTCACCTCCACAAATAAAAGAGCTGGTATTTAAATTAATTTCAGATCATATTAAAGGGAGCAATTATCCACGACATGTATAACTTCATGTAGGTAAAACAAAGCGGCAACTTTCATCATCTTTCCGTAAGCATAGGCAATGTAGAACATCGAGGTGAACACATGGTCATGCTTATCTATTGAAAGTAAAAAGAAACCTAGGTTGTCCTCCTAGTAGCCATGTTATTGTTTGAAGAGAAAAACAAAAGGTTGCACCTAGTTGAGTTTGAAGGCATACTTACAAGCATTTGTGTTTGGAAAAGAGAAGGTCCATGGAGATGTTACCATCCTTTGTAATTCTTCGTTGCCTTCTTCCGACATCTCCATGTATCGATGTGGCTTTTGCTTTTGTCTTGATTTATTAATGCTCCTAAACTTCTGAATTTGATCTTGTATGCTTAATGGAGTCATTGGTCACCCTTCTCTTCAATGTTGTCATCACCATCTCCTCTTTCTTGTTCTCATCATCTCCTTGCTGTCTCTTTTTCATGGATTTCCCCCTCTGTCCAGAACAGAAAATATATCGAAATATGGCTCTATTGAAAAGTTTATGAAATTACCTTTCCAACGTGTGGTCATTCATCAAAAACGGAGTTCAAACAAGGGAGCTATGTCCGTTTTACTTCAGCACTGCGTGCTGTCCAAAACTGATTTCAGGACGTGTTGCACTCGGTGATTCGGGCATAACCGCTTGTAGGAACCTCCGATTGTCTTGATTCTTGATTTGTTGGAATCGTAACTTCATGGGGCTTCTAAATATCCAAAAATACCTAGTGCTTTCCCTTTGAGACCATGCAGAATTTTGATGAGATTGGTGACTTCTTGCGCATTGATCCGGAGATGTTGACGATCTTTAGCATTCTATCTTCTAGAGTGTCGTGTTGCACTTCCGTGTTGAAGATTCAGGGTCTCCCCCATGCTTAGCATTTTGCTAGCCATGGAAGAATAAGACAAAGCACTTCTTAGCCATCCTTCAATTTCCTTGTAGTGAGAGTCTTTATCTTGCCTGTAAGACGTTTTAAACGCACATTCTACCCCCAAGGTGACGGTTGGGAGTAGATAGAATTGCCAACAATCCAACAATGTCTCCTAAGATTCTTAACTTGTGGCATAACTAGTTTAATGAGGAATAAAAACCTAATGAGTGTACGTGGTGCAAGGTGTGTATGCACATGATAGGAAAGCATATAAACAAAGACAATGTCTTCACCTAGTTCTAAACACCATGTTTACAACTAGGTTGCCGAATTTCTCCATAGCCATAAAGGTTTATTTATCAAGGGTTAAAACACCATGTCTATCCCTAAATCAATAACTCTTATAGCACAAGAAAAAAATTAAGCGCATTGCAGAGCTTATAAACTAACCAATGCAATATGAAAATGAAAAGCTAGCAAGGTTTATCGAACTTAACGATGATGGTCCGCAATCATGTTTAAACACCATGTTTACACAAGATCACAAAAGGAAAATACCCATATGGCCATATGAAGCATTAACATGGAAACTGAAGCATACATCATTAAGTATATAAAACAACCAAGCCAACTATGTGCAAAACATGTATACACAAAGAAACATCACGAGGATAACAAAATGCAATGCATGCAAATAAATAAATATGATCATGAACATGATAGTGGTTCTAAAAAGGAAAACTGAACTTAGATTAATAACCACAAGTTGATCATCATAAGATAGTGCCATTCTTTTATTTCTTCTAAGAAAGTAGTAAAAACATAAAGAAACGGGTTGCCTCCTGAAAAGCGCTTCATTTAAAGTCATAGAGCTGGACTTTCTCACATACCTTCTTTTCGTCGCATCGCCATGGCCCTTCATGCAAGAATAAAAGGTACCAATGCAGCTTTAATTTACTTCCCATGTTGTGCTTGATCACTTATAGAAGACTTGCCCAAAGCATCCTTTTGTTTCATCATTATCTCCTTCTTTATCATCCTTCGGTGCTGCCTTCACTCCATGAATTTTTTTTAATGTCCAGAACAGAGAGTATACTCAAGCTCTACTCCATTGCACAGTGCACAAAATTTCCTTTCCAACGAGTCTTCATTTGCTCAAATCGGACTCCGGACAAGAGAGTTACGTCGGTTTTACTTCGGCGATGAAATCTGTCCTGAAATTTCAGAACGCGCAACGCTCAATGTTTTCTCCATAACTCCTTGCACGGGTCTTCAAACTTGTTGGTTCTTGATGCGTTGGAATGGTAACTTGATGGAGCTTCTGGATATCTCATTTTCTTCATTTGTACACCTCTGAACAAGCTCTCAAATTGATGAAGACAGCAGCATCCATCGCGGGATTCGGAGAGGTTGATGATTTATCTTGCAACTCTTTCAGGCATGACTTCTTTTTTTTTTTCATTATTCAAGCCTTGTCTACATGGTTAGTGAAAATCGGGCCTTTCCCGACATATGATTCTTTAAGGTCACTAGCTTGACCAAGCGCAAAGCATGATCGAGATTTACAAAACTTATTGTAAACATACGCGTCCATAATTAACACCACATGTGAATTGTAGCAACAAGTCAAGGTGTAAATAAAAGAAGCATATGTTTCATGCATAGCACTTAGCTCATCATTAGGCAAAGGTTGTAAAGGTGTGAAATTAATTGGATCAAACTTAAATGTTTCCTCTTTTTCATTCTCAAGAAAATCTAGCCTATCAACATGATCACTATTGGAACAAGGCATAGGCATTAAACTATCATTCATACTATTGGTTAAGCATGAGTATTTGAATTTATCAACATCAATACCAATAATATCTTGAGATTTCAGCGCGTACCTTGGCCTTAGAGATTTTTCAACAAGAGTGATATTTGGTTCATCAAGCGGCGTTGAAGGCGAATCGATCTCAACAAGTGTAGTTGCCTCTTCATCACCATCTTGCAATTTCTTCAACTCATCATGTGGAACATGTAATCCTTCAACTATGTACACATTCATCTCTTCTTTGAAGTCTTCTTTATCAACCAGATCTTCATCTTCAAAGTCTTGTATGTTGCTTTCTTTATCTTCCATGTACCACATGTCGTCAAGATCGCTCATTGTTGATTCACTCTTTCCTTCATCCTTGAGTACTTCCATGTCTTGATTTGCTAGTGTGTAGGCTTCAATAGCACACAAGCTATCATCTAGCTTGAGTCCTATCTCCTCCCATTTATCCTTTGAGTCACTAGGCTCATCACGGTTGTACTCTTCTCTTCCTTCATCATAAATCTTTGATTTGTCAAACCGGTCGATCCATCCTTCATCTCCTTCTTCTCTTTCTTCTTCAAACATCTTTTGGATCGACTCTCCACTCATCTCTTGATCAAATATATCTTCAACTAGTTTGGCAACGTGTCGGCGTTCCTCCTTCCTTCGGTAGTTAATTAGTGGGGCGAAATCAACTTGAACCCAACCGGATTGAATGAACTCCGCCAATGGTCTAGCATTCCACATACTTCGGCCTACATTCATGTTAGTTTCAACATTTTTAACATCCGAAATGACATCTCTTACCTTGGGAAGTGGATCTTGACTTTCTTGTATGGTCGGTTCATCTTCCTTGACCTTCGGTTCATCTTTTTCAAAAATTTCAGCAAGCACCTTGGGCTTGCTTTTGTCGTTTTGCTCCTCTTGACAACATCTTTGCCAATCTCGTATTGTTCTTTGTCCATTGCTTATCCTTTGTAAGATTTGTGCGGCTTCACTAATTGTTTTATCCATTATATCACCGCCCGCACACATGCTTACAAAACGAGATGAGTTAGGGGTTAGTGAAAAATAAAAGGTATGCAACATCAAGTCACCGGAAAATCCCAAGTTCGGGCCTTGCTCAAGTAGTTCATTAAATCGGTCCCATGCTTCATCAATTCCTTCATCCTCTCCTTGCTTGAAATTGAGCACTTGCCTCCTTAAGTCTTGGACCTTGCTTATGGGAAAGAACTTCAAAAGAAACTTCTTCACTAGCTCATCCCAATTTCCTTTTGCTTCAACGGACGCAAGTGTGTACCATCTTCGCGCTTCATCTTCGAGAGAGAATGGAAAAAGATTCCACTTGAACCAAGCGGCGGAACTCCTTTTTGTTGGACCGTGTTGCATAACATCGTGAATTCCTTAATGTGTCTATATGGGTTGTCATCCTCCAATCCTCTAAATGGTTTTGTCGCCACTAAATTGATGATTCCAGGCTTCAATTCATAGTGGGTTGTAGCAAGCGCCAAATCTGATTTTTGCATCTCAATGTCTTCCATTGACGGCATTGCTAGCTCCCTTAGCGACATCTCTTCGTCTTCCAATGGTGAGGTGAACAAATCCATCTAGGCACAAGAAGAGTAGAAAGAAAAACAAAAAAGATTTTTTTTTCTTTTTTTAGAAAATAAGGGTTAGGTGTTAGTAATCAACAAAATTAATACTAGATTAAACGTAGCAAAGCGGCTTGCTCCCCGGCAACGGCGCCGGAAAAAGGGGCTTGTTGACGGATAAAAGACGTATCCCTCTACGATCCGCAAGCGTACGGACCCCACACCTTTTTCACCACGGGATTCCCAAGGTTCTTGTCAATCCGCGGAGCAAGGGGATTACTAGCGCTTAACCAAGTACTAATCTAGTTGAATGGAAAACCTTTGAAAGAGAGTATTAAACTAAAAGTAAAGACAATCTACCTAAGTTAATCTAAGTTAAGTTGATCAAACAAATATAGGGTTAAACTATATGGTAAAGGGTGAACACAAGAGAGTGAGCAAGAAAGATAAGCGTTCCCTCCCTAGGATCTAGGATAACATGGTATGCATCTACTACACGAAAGCGGTAAACCAATCTACCGGGGGTTGTGACCACGGTTTCGCCCTTTCCCTCCTCTCGTACTGTCACTACGCGAAGGTATTCGTGACTAGACCTATGATGGACACGGTATGTTGATGGAATCTATGGGAGTAGCGGATATCATACGCCCGAAAAACACGGTGGCCTACCTTAATCATCAAAGCATCATCAACATGAAAACAATAGATTGAAACCACGAATCAAGTAGCGATCACATAGCATGTATCCATCTAATCCTAGGGATGAACGGAGACATTACCCCATCATCTTACACGGATTGAAGCACATAGGGGTGATGGAGACTCCGGAGAACGTCGTCGATGAAGATGGCGGCGATGGAGCTTGGGAACACCCCTAGGCCGGCGGCTTGGAGTCCTCCTCTTGCTTCCTTCTCTCCGCCGGCGTTGATCCTTGCGACGAGCTCATCTAACTCTCTCCCTCATCTTGCGGCGGCGGTATTCGGTGATTGGCGTCGGTAGGATGATTTGTTCGATGTGTCGGTCGACGGCGGCGGAGGCAATAAATAGACAAACACCTAGGGCAAAGGAGGGACCGAACCGACCTCGGAGTGGGCCGGGCCGGTCGGACCGGGCCGGCCGGCCCGAGCCCACTCCGGCCGGTTCGGGCCCGGTTTTCTCCCCGGTTGCTTCTCGCGTGATCCCTTATTCATGTGCACTTGCATGTGGGCCTTTGACGTCGTTTCCTTCACGGTTTAGGCTTGAATCCTTGCTATGCAAGCTTCGCTGTTTTCTGGTTGAGTCCCTGAAGACTTGCATGTTGACGCTTCGGTCCTCGGGTCATTTGGAGTCATGTTCATCGCGTGTCTTGACTCTTATCGGGCTTCATGATCTTCTTCCAAAGTGCTTGGTGAACTTATCCCGAAAGTCTCCTCTTTAGCGTAGATTTCTCGCGTAAACAACAAACTCCAAAATCGACATGCAAGTGTGAACTTGTTATATCATTAGTATGCCTAGTGGCGGGTTAGTTGCAAATCATAATTGAAACCAATGTATAACAAGTACTCTAGGTTGACGGAAATTCACCGTCAACACTAAGCGCTCTCGGCCGGTCGCATCGCGACCATCGAGGGGCGCGGGCGAGCCGGCCCTCCGAGGCGCCGTCGGTAGAAATGGTGCGGGCGGCGCCTAAGCGCTCCCGGCCGGCATCCGCGACCATCGAGGGGCTCGGGCGAGCCGGCCCTCGAGGCGGCGATCGGTAGAAATGGTGCGGGGCGACACCTAAGCGCTCCCCGCCCCTCCGCCGATCCTTCGAGGGGCTTGGGCGAGCCGGCCCTCGAGGCGCGCGATCGGTAAAGTGGTGCGGGGGCGGCGGCTAAGCGCTCCCGGCCCGGCATCCGCGATCCTTCGAGGGGCCCGGGCGAGCCGGCCCTCGAGGCGCCGATCGGGTACGCGGCGTGGCATGGGTGCTACACGGTGCCTCGTTTTGTTTCGAACGGGCCCCGAGGCGACCTTCTCACGCCCGTACCCTTTCGAGGGTTGACATTTTCCCGAGCCGGGAGCCCGTGCCGCTCGAGGGTTCTCCTTACTTTGTAAGGAACCGGGTACTTAAATGCTCCACGGCCGAGGCGTCTCTTCGCGTCGCGGGCGCGCCTTTTTGAGGCGCCGCGGCCGTGCGCGTAGTGGGCGGCACGGGCGGGCGGACGTGACCGCCCGCCACGGCCCTTGCTATTCTTCGCCGTGATGATGGCCGTTCGCGGTGGCGTGGCCGCCGCGGTCGTGGTGGGGCCCGCCCGTCGGCGAGAAAAATATTCCCTGCCGTTAATGCGCGCGGGACGTTCGCCCGCAGGAGCACGCCCACGGCTTATAAATGCGAGGGGGAGGGAAAATGGCGGGTTTTACCTTAGCGTTCCGCCATTCTTGCCCCCCGCGCTCTCGCCTTCGTTCTGCTCTTGCCACCGCGCGCTTTCGCCATTAGAGCTCTTCTTCTCCTTCTTGTCTTCCGCTCTCGCATCCCTTGTCTTTTCTCATGGCGCCGCTTCCGCCCCTCACGATCCTCGATCCGTACGCCTGGGAGCGGTCGTCGGTGACCCGGCGGCCCTTGGCGACCTGGTCTCCGCCGGCCAGTTGGCGGCGAACGAGGAGGGCCGGCCGGCGGAGTGGATCGTGCGCCGGCGGGGGACCACGCGCCCAACCCGCCGGAGGGCTACATGGTGAGCTTCATCCGCTTCCATGAGCGCGGCTTCGCCGCGCCGGGAGCCGCTTCATGCGGGCGCTCCCGCCACCGCTACGGTGTGGAGTTACACAACTTCGCGCCGAACGCGATTTCACGGGGCGGCCACGTTCGTGGGCGTCTCGCGAGGGGTATCTAGGGATCCCGGTCAATTGGGGAGATCCGGATACACCTCTTCCGCGCGGAGCTCTTCACGCGGCCCCGACGACGGAGCGAGAGGACCCGCCGCGCGGTGCGCGGCGGCGGCATGTCGCTCGCCTCGCGGACGCGGCTTCAAGGACGACTACATCCCCCGCACCATGACGACGAACAACGCCGGGCCCGGGAGCGGGGGTGGTTCTACCCGCGCAACACCGAGCCCGGCCTCCCCCCTACACCGGTCCGGTGCTCCGGGAGAAGCCCAACTCCCGGGGCCACGAGGTCTCCATGGTCCGGCATCGGAGGAGGCCCCCGGACTCGCTCCCGGCCGCGCGCCGAAGAACCCCGGCAACGCGCGGGCCGACCGCGGCGGGCGTCCTCGCCTTCCTCCATCACCGCGGATCGTGCCTCGATGGAGAGGCCGCTCTTCATCTTCGAGATGACGGAGGTGGCGGACCCCGTCGCGCCGGCGAGGTCGCGGATGCTCCCGACCCCCCTCGAGCGGGGGTATGCGCTCACCCCGGGCGCGGAACACCGTCGACACCGGATGTTTGCGCCGGGATCGGTCCCCGTGGGACCTCGAGATGCTCCCCACCGGCCGCGCCGGGGTGAGTAGGAATCTTGGCCCCGTTTTTGTTCTTGATGTTGCCCCCGGCCCCCGGCGCACTTTTGGCGTTCTCGCCCGCGCAGCCGGTGAGCTTCAACGCCGCGAAGTGCCGTTCCGCCCACCCCACGCCCCCCCGCGCGCTCGGCCGGGCGGCGCAACAACGGGAGCGAGGAGCGGCGGCGCGCGCAGAGGAGAGCGCGCGAGGCGGCACGCGAGCGCGCGAGCGGCGGAGCGAGGAGTACCGGCGGCGCGAGCGACGCGGGGCTCTCCTCTCCGGGGGACCGAGGAGTATTCGTCCTCGGAGGAGGACGAGGAGGAAGAAGGCGGGGGGCGGGGCCCCTCCGATGAGGTGGGAGCCCCCCCCACCCGTCGCCGGCCGCGGCCCTCGCCGGGCAAGGGCGGCATCGCCCAGGGGCGGGCGCGGCGGCGCCCGCCGCCGTGCAATCGACAACGAGGGCGGCGCGAGCCGCGGAGGTGGCCGGCGCGCGCCGCGGAGGCGCACGCGGCAAGCGCATCCGCGCGCGGGGGCGGGGCTCGCGCGCGCGCGCGGGACGTCGGGGAGGCGCGGCGGCGAGCGCGTCGGCCGCGCCGGCCTCATCCACCGAGGCCTCGAGGAAGAGGAAGCGCGCCTTCTCCTCTTCGAGGTAAGGGGCTTGCTCTTCTCGCGGGGTTTGGGTTTTTTGGCGGCCGGACGTTCGATTTTTTGCTTGTGCTTGCGCGGGCGGTGCCAACCGTGCCTCCCCTCGCACCGCCAAGGTGTTGAGGGCGGACGCGTCCATCCCCACTCGGCGGCGTTCGTCGAGGGCGCCGCGGGCGGGGGCGAGCACGGCGGCGGCGGCGGGCGAGAGCTCGCGGGGCGCGGCCGGGGCCTCGAGGCCTCGGCCGGCGGATCGGCCCTCCCCGCGCGACCGGCCGGTGGTCGTCGAGGAGCGGCGGGCGCGGTCGTGGCGGAGACGCGCCCGCGGCGGGGGGGCGTGGTGGAGATGCACCCCGCGGTGGGCGTGCGCGACGGAGGCGCGGTCGCGCGCGCCGGCGCGCGGCGGAGGCGCGCGCGGGCGGCGGTGGGCGAGGAGGGCGGCCGGGCGCCGTGGTCGCGGAGGCGCGGCCGGAAGCGGTGGCCGCCGCGCGCGCGTCGGGCGCACGCGGCCGTGGAGGCGCAAGTGGAGGCGCCGGCGCCCGGCCGGCGCGGAGGCGGGCGGCGCGCCGGCGGCTCCCGGCGGTGGTGGTGGAGATCCCGGACGACGACTCCCCGCCGCCGGGTGGGATCAATGGGCGAGTGTCCCCACGCTCTCCCCCGAGCCCCGAGGAAGGGGGCCCTCGTGAGGCGGCGTGAGGGCCACATGGTGGCGAGGGGGTCGAGGGCACGGCGCCGAGGCCTTGTCTTCCCGCGCCGGCCACTCCGCGCGGTGGAGGGGATCGGCGGCGACCCGCCCGCGTTCGCCGACGCTCGGGGGGGAGTAGGAGCTGCGGGGAGAGCTCCGCAACCACGGCGCCGCGCTCAACCGAGTGTTGAACGAGGCGGCGAGGATCCACGGCGGTCCCGCGTGGCGCGTCTTTCGGGTGAGGTGTCCTTGCTTGCTTCTCCTTTACCCTTGTTTCCGCGCACAATCTTCGTGGCTCGATGCTTATGGGTCTTGACTTGTTGGTGACAGGAGCTCGAGCACCGCGCCCGCGATAAGTACGGCACCTTTGACCGGGGTGACCGCCGAGCTCCATCGGCTCGCGGGAGCGGTGCGACGCCTTTGATGCGCTCACCGACGCCCTCGAGGACCCCGGACGGCGGGCCGCCGCGTACGGGGGCCCGTGGCCTTGCGCGATCAACTCCACGAGAGTGCAAGGCGAGGACCCGGCGCACCCCTCCGGCCTCGACCGGGCTGCGCGGCCCTCATCGATCGGGACGAGGCGCCGGCGGCGCGCGAGGGCGGACACGGAGAACACGCGCACCCCCGGCGGCCAACCGGGAGGCGGAGGTGGCCGGCGTCCGTAGCGACAACCGGGGGCTCCGCTCGTCGGCCGCCGAGAGCGCGGAGCCCGGCCGGCGCCGGCCGAGGAGCGGGCGCGCGCGCTCGAGCGAGAGGGCCAAGGAGGCCGACGACTTGAGGGCGGCCCTTGACGCCAAGGTCGCGGCGCTCGCCGCCACCGAGGGCCGGCCTCCCAGAGGAGCGCGCCGCCCGTGCAAGGAGCCGAGGGGCGGCTCCGCGAGCGGGGGAGGGGCCGCCCTTGCCGACGCTCGGTCGACCCACGGAGCGAGAGCGCGGCGCTCGCGAGGCGGCGCGGTGTCGCCGAGGACCGGAACACCAAGTTCTCCGAGCTCGAGGGCGAGCCGATGGTGCTCGCCATCACGAGCGCGGGCCGGGGAGCCGGCCCTCCGGAGCGAGGGCGAGACCATCCGGGGCCTCGAGCGGCGGTCGAGGCCGGCGCCGCGCCTTCGAGATGGAGCGGAAGCAAGTCGAAGGTACGTTGTCGTTCGACTCCCCGTTTTGCCGGGTTCTCTTTTAGGGGGGTTCGCATCCTTTTTCTCGATTTCTTCCTTGTCCGGCAACTCCGGGCTTGCGCACCGCGCCGGGGCACGCGGGCGAGCGGACCGAGGCGCTCGGACCTCCTACAACTCCTCCGAGCAGAGGAGCCGCGCAACGCGGCCCTCGAGACCTCCGGCCGTGGAGGAGGGCGAGGCGCGGAGCGGGAAGCTCGGCCGGCCGCCCGGCCCCGCGCCCTTAGCGGCCACGTCGCCGGCGTATGCGCCGGCGCGCTTCATCTTGGCATCCGAAAGGCCCTTGGGGTGGTGCGGTCCCACTACAAGGTCAATTTCGAGGCGCTGGCGGAGGGCTACGTCGTCCCCGAGGGTGTTGAGGACGAGGTGGCGATGGAGCGCGTGGATGCGCTCGCCGCCGACGCCGCCAGGTCGCTCGCTGAAGCCTTCGAGGAGTTCCTCTTCCCGGACGCTGCTGACGCCGCCGCTCCTCCCGCCCCGAAGACGGTGCGGGCGCTAGGCCCGTTTTGTTTATGTATCGGTATTCGGCCACGCGGTCCTTGTAAATAAACGAGTTATCTCCGCCATAAACATTTGCCAATGTGAAGTGATGTCTTATGTTTATTGCGCTTTTTTGTTTCTCCTTCTTCCTGAGTAGATTCTAGTTAGGGGAGTTCGATTTTCGTGGGTGGCCTGCTGGGTTGGAGGCGAGAGAGAAGGGCCGTATCCTCGCGGAGGCGTAGGCTATCTCTGGCTCGCGCGCTCCTTCCGCTAGGCTGCCCACGCCCTGTTCGAACCTTTGCTAGAGGCCGGAGTGAAAAACAAACTTAGCGCGTGTGAGTTCTTTCGTTTTCGCGCGAAAATGGGACCATTTTGGGGGATGCCCCCCCGCAGTAGCCCCCGAGGGTAACTTGGGTTTCAGGGGAAAGCCGAGTTGCCCTTTTCATTAAGCTTATGATATTTACATAGTTGTCACCAACTGGGGCGTTGGTCATGTGATTTTTACAACAAAATGCTTGGAAATCCTAGCTAGGGGTAAAAGCGACGTAGCCGTTTGATGTTCCAAGCGTTGGTGAGCTCTTCACCATCCTCGTTGGCCAGCTTGTACGTGCCGGGCTTGAGTACCTTCACCACGACGTAGGGTCCCTCCCATGGAGGCGATAGCTTGTGGCGTCCTCGGTTGTCTTGGCGTAGCCTTAGGACCAAATCCCCTTCGCTGAAGTCCCGTCGGCGTATCTTGCGTGCTTGGTAGCGCCTGAGGGACTGTTGATACCTCGCGGAGTGCATCAAGGCCACGAGGCGTGCCTCGTCCAGCTGGTCCAGCGAGTCCTCGCGGGCTCGCTGGTTGGCATCCTCGTCGTAGCCTCGAACCCTGGGCGACCCGTATTCTAAGTCCGTGGGGAGAACGGCCTCCGCGCCATGGACTAGAAAGAACGGGGTGAACCCGTGGCTCGCTTGGGGTGGTCCTTAGGCTCCACACGACCGCCTGGTAACTCTTGGAGCCATTTCCGACCGCATTTGTTTAGGCGGTCGAAAATTCTAGGCTTAAGGCCTTGTAGGATCATGCCGTTGGCACGCTCTACTTGGCCGTTGGTCGCGGGTGTGCCACAATCGCCCAATCCACACGGATGTGGAACTTGTCGCGAACTCCAAGAATTTCCCCGCCCGTGAACCGGGACCCGTTGTCGGTGATAATGGAGTTTGGCACTCCAAAGCGGTGGATGATGTCGTGAAGAACGTCACCGCTTGCTCCGCCCCGAGATTCGTAATGGGGCACACCTCCATCCACTTGGAGAATTTGTCGATCGCAACCAACAAGTGGGTGAAGCCCCCGGCGCCTTCCGTAGGGGCCCGACGATGTCCGGCCCCCACACGGCGAACGGCCATGTTATGGGGATGGTCGCGAGGACATGAGCGGGAAGGTTGGACTTGCGGGCGTAGAACCGGCACCCTTCGCGGTGCACACGATTTCGCCGGCACCCGCAACCGCGGTGGGCCGCAAAAGCCTTGGCGGAAGGCATTGCCAACGAGGGTATGAGGCGCGGCGTGATGGCCACGGACCCCGCCGTGGATGTCCCGCCGCAGAGCTCGCGCCCCTCGGGAATGGGCACACACCGCCGCGGGATGCGGAGGCGGCGCGCTTGTACAGCTCGCCGTCGACGAGGGCAAAGGACTTGGCCATCCCCGCGATGCGCCTGGCCGCGCCTCGGTCCGAGGGGAGCTCCCCTCGAGCCATCCAGGCAACATACTTGTCGCGCCAGTCAGCTTTGACAGGGGCTGGCTCGATGTCCATCACGTCGGCCTCGTAGGAGCCATACCCCTCGAGGAGGGAGAGCACGTACGCCTCGTTCGAGGGGTCCTCGTCCATGGGTTCCGCACCCGCTGGATCCGAGGGAGCCCCCGAGGGTTCCGCGTGGCTCGAGGGGTGAGGCTCGAGGACGACCGAGGGTTGAGCGATATCGCGGGCGAAAACGTTCGGGGGGGACGGTGATCCGCCCGGACGCGATCTTGGCCAGCTCGTCTGCCTCCTCGTTGTACCGGCGGGGCACGTGATTGAGCTCGATGCCGTAGAACTTGTCCTCGAGGGCTCGCACGGCCTTGCAGTACGCTTCCATTTTGTCGTCATGACGGCTCGCATTCCTCATGACTTGATCGATTACGAGCCGCGAGTCCCCCCCGCACGTCGAGGCGCTTGACACCTAACTCGATGGCGATCTTGAGGCCACGAGAGGAGGGCCTCGTATTCAGCCATGTTGTTTGATGCGGGGAAGTGGAGGCGCACCGCGTATCGCATGTGCTCCCCGAGGGGTGACACAAAGAGCAGGCCCGCGCCCGCCCCTGTTTTCATCACCGAGCCGTCGAAATACAGAGTCCAGCACTCTGCTTGGATCTGCGGCGGTGGCAGCTGCGTATCCGTCCACTCAGCGACGAAATCCGCCAGGATCTGGGACTTGATGGCCTTGCGCGGGGCATAGGCGAGCGTCTCGCCCATCAGCTCCACGGACCACTTGGCGATCCCCGCCCACCGCGTCGGGATTGCGGATGATCTCCCCTAGCGGGGAAGGAGGAGACCACCGTGATGGGGTGGGTCTCGAAGTAGTGGCGGAGCTTGCGCCGCGCAAGGACCACCGCATACGGCGGCTTCTCGGACTCGAGGGTAGCGCGTCTTGGTGTCAGACAAGACTTCGCTGATGTAGTAGACCGGCCGCTGGACCGGCAGGGTGTGCCCTTCCTCCGTGCGCTCCACCACGATTACGGCTCTGACCACCTGAGTGGTTGCGGCCACGTAGAGCTGCAGGGGTTCGCCGTCCTGCGGCGGCGTGAGGATCGGGGCGCGGGTCAGGGACGCTTTCAGCTTATCGAGCGCATCCTGGGCCTCCGCGGTCCAGGAGAAGCGCTCGTGCTTCTTGAGGAGGCGATAGAGGGGCGGCGGCCCTTCTCGCCGAGCCGCGAGATGAAGCGGCTCAAGGCGGCAAGGCACCCCAACACCTTTTGCACCCCTTTGAGGTCCCGCATCGGACCCATTCGCTCGAGGGCCGCAACCTTCTCGGGGTTGGCCTCGATGCCCCGTTGGGAAACGATGTATCCTAGGAGCATGCCTCGTGGCACTCCAAAGACACACTTTTCGGGGTTTAATTTGACCCCATTGGCCCGTAGGCACCGAACGCGATGCCAAGGTCGCCAACCAGTCGTCCGCCTTCCCCGGTTTTCACGATGATGTCGTCCACGTACGCCTCGACCGTCCGCCCGATGTGATCTCCGAAGACGTGTTGCATGCAGCGTTGATACGTCGCACCAGCGTTTCGAAGGCCAAACGGCATCGTGACGTAGCAGAACATCCCGAACGGCGTGATGAACGAAGTCGCGAGCTGGTCGGACTCCTTCATTTTTATTTGATGATACCCGGAGTAGGCATCAAGGAAGCAAAGCAACTCACACCCAGTCGTTGAATCAACAATTTGATCAATGCGTGGCAAAGGAAAAGGAACTTTAGGACATGCTTTATTAAGACTAGTGTAGTCTATACACATCCGCCACTTCCCGTTTTTCTTTTTTACAAGTACAGGATTTGCTAGCCACGTTGGGTGGAACACCTCCTTGATGAATCCGGCCTCGAGAAGCTTTCGCAGCTCCGCTCCGATAGCCCGTCGCCGCTCCTCGTCGAAGCGGCGGAGCCGTTGTTGCACGGCGCGGGCATGAGGCAGGATGTCAAGGGAGTGCTCGGCGACCTCCCTCGGGATGCCTGGCATGTCCGAGGGGCTCCACGCGAAGATGTCGGCGTTGGCGTGGAGGAAGTCGATGAGCACCACTTCCTATTTGGGATCGAGGGTGGAGCTGACCCTCAACGCCTTGCCTTCGGGTGCCGCGGGGTCGAGGGGCACCTCCTTGGTCTGCTCCGCGGCCTCGAAGTTGCCGGTGTGCTTGGAGCTGGAGTCGAGGTCCTCGTTGACCATCTTCTCCAGGGTGGTCACCAGCGCTTCGTCCAGCGCCAGTGCTTCCGCGTGCTCCACGCACTCGACGTCGCAGTCGAATGCGTGCTCGATGGACGAGCCCACGATGATGATGCCGTTCGGTCCTGGCATCTTCATCTTCAAGTAGGTGTAGTTGGGGACCGCCATGAATTTGGCATAGCAGGGCCGCCCAAGTATGGCATGGTAGGCGCCCTTGAACCCCACCACCTCGAAGGTGAGCGTTTCCTTGCGGAAATTCTTCGCGGTGCCGAACCGTACCGGTAGGTCGATCCGCCCGAGGGGCCGCACTCGCTTGCGGGCGCGACGCCATGAAACGGCGTCGTGCTTGGGCCGGCACTCGGTCCAATCCGATCCCCGGCAAGCGCGGCCGTATGCGCGTAGAGGATGTTGAGGCCGCCGCCTCCGTCCATCAAGACCTTTGAGAACCGCGCGTTCCCAATGATCGGGTTGACCACCGGCGGGTCGGCCCGGTTGGGGATGCGGTTCGGATGGTCTTCCCGGCCGAAGGTGATGGCGTCCTCCGACCGCCTGAGGAAGGAGGGAGGCGCCTTCTCCGCGGCGAGGACCTCGTGCCGCTCCGCGCTTGCGGCCGGCGGGTCGACATGTCGACGGTGGGTCCCCCCGAAGATGAGGAACACATTCTCCACGGCGGGGAAGCCGCCGGCGTCGCCATCTCCTCCGTCTTTCTTGGCCTCTCGCGTCCTTTGCGGCGGCGCGGCCATAGAACTTCTTGAGCATGTCGCATTGCTCAAGGGTGTGGTTTCTCGGGGTCTTGTGGTAAGGACATGGCTTTTTCGAAGCATGTCGTCAAACACCCCCGGACCTCGAGGGACCGGTCGAGGGCCCCGTCGAGCCGGGTCAACGGCAAGGGCCTCGGCATCGTTGCCGTCGCGCCCCTGCTCGCGCGCCTCACGGCGCGGCTTCTTTCCCTTTTTGCCCCGCTTGTCCTTCGCGGTGGGGCTCCCCGGACTTGCGCCCTCCGCGGGCGCATCGTCCGAGCGCTTGCCCTTCTTGCCGTCAAAGATCGCCCCCACGGCCTCCTCTCCTGAGGCGAAGCTGGTGGCGATGTCGAACGACTCGTTGGAGTCCGCGGGCGGGCTGCGTCCCAGCTCTCGCACGAGGTCCCGGCACGTGGTGCCCTCGAGGAAGGCGTGCACAATCTCAGATTGCGCCACGCTGGGGAGCTCTGTGCAGCACTTGGAGAAGCGCCGTATGAAGTCCCGCAGCGACTCGCCGGCTTCGGGTGCGGGGAGCGTAGGTCCCAGGAATTTCCGGGATGCACGTACGTGCCCTAGAAGTTTCCCACGAACGTGCGGACCAGATCGTCCCAGTTGTGGATTTGGCTGGCGGGCAGGTGCTCGAGCCATGTCCGAGCCGAATCACCGAGGTGCAGGGGCAAGTTGCGGATGATGACCTCGTCGGCCGGTGGCCCACCCGGGTGGCACGCCAAGCGGTAGTCGTTGATCCACACGCGGGGATCCGTCTCCCCGTTGTACTTGACGATGGTCGAGGGTTGGCGGAAGCGTTGGGGGAAGGCCGTCGCGCGGATCTCCCCGTCCGAAGACGCGGGTCCCCGGGGTTCCGGCGTCGGAGAGCGGTCCTCGTCGGCGTCGTAGCGTCCACCCCGTCGAGGGTGGTAGCCTACCGCCGGTCGCGCATCCGCCCCCGCTCGTGCGGCGGGCGTTGATGACGTTGCGGGCGTCACCGTCCAGCGCCCTGCGCGTGTCGAGGAGCCGCTCCTTGGCCGGCGCGCATCCCGAGTTGGCGGGACGCCCCGCGGCTTCACCTCGCGTGGACCGAGGGTTCGCCCCCCGTGCAGCCCCGTCTCCTCGCGCATCCCCCTTGCCGGCGGATACGTGAGGCCGAGCTTTCGGCCGCCGGACGGCCGCTTGCTCGATGAGAGCCTCGCACCTCGCGTTGCGGGTTCCGCGCCCTCGGGGGTCGAGGGCGCCGCATAGCCCGCGGCGGCGTCGCGGTGGCAACGAGCTTCGACTTGCCCGCGGAGGCGCGTCGGGGGTCGTCGGTGTTGATGCGGTCGCGGGCCTATCCGCCCGCCTCCCGCGCGCGTTCGCCACGCGCGGAGGCTTCCCCGGCCATCGAGGCGCGGAGCGCCCGCACCGTTCGATACTCCTCCGCCGGCTTGACCTCGAGCTCACGAGCTCGGGCCAACCGCGCGTCGGCGTCGGCCCCCCGCAGGGGGTGCTTGGCCCCGCGGCCGGGTGCGGAGCGATCCCCGGGCGGGGCGTGACCTCCCCGTCTCCGCCGCCCACGGCGCGGTGGCGTTCGCCGGGTCGTTAGCGATGACGACGCAGCACTCCCGCGCAGGGTCGTAGCTCCCGGTGCTGGAGTCGTCGGAGCGGCCCGAACCGCAGTCCGTAGCATCAAGGAAGCGCCTGAACATGACTGGGTCCGGCACGCCGGAAAAGTCCCACTCCGCGTACCCGTGGAGGTTGGCGGGCGGCAACGCGTCAAGGGAGCCCGCGGACGACTCATCGCCCGCGGAGGCGCCGGGGTCCCCGGCGACGAAGACGTGACGGCCGGGGGAACCCGCGCATCGTCGTGTTGACGTTGGCGTTGTAAGCCGTCGTGGCACCACGAAGGCCGATGGGGAAGCGTGGCCCGAGACCGCGTGCTGCCCGCCGGGGGCGGTGGTCGTTGTGCCGATGGGTGCGCCGTGCTGAGAGGCGGCGCGCTCGGCCTTGCCGCCGCCGGACCGCGCCCGGCGCGAGCGCCGGCCGAAACGGCGGCGGCGTCGTGGCGTCGATGGTCCCGCGGCATCCGTGCGCCGGCGGCGCGGCGTGTCGTGGCGGTGCGCGCGGCCGGGGATCGGAGCGGACCCGCCCGGCGCCGCGCACGGAGCTCCTCACGGTTGGTGAGGCGCATCGAGGTAGTCGTTCCCCGTGGCCCGAAAGCTCGTGCCCCGAACCGGATTTCGAACCCGGCGGGGAGGGGGTTCGAGCCGCCCTTGCGCAACGCGTACCGCGGTACTCGGTGCGGATCACCATGGAGGGAGTTGACGGTGGATTGACCTTAGGCGCTCGATTGCCCCACGGTGGGCACCAACCCGCCGGTGCGGAATGTGGTCCCGACACTAACCGGTAATAAGCACCAAGGTCTATCCCTCAATGGTCGATGCTAAGCAATAAGAGACACGAGTTTATCCCGGTTCCGGCCGCGGGGCCGTACGTCCAGGCGGTGGTGTGCTCAAGGCACTATATTGCTCGGCGCCGGGGGAGCTTGTAGTGGGGCCGCTACAAGCAAGGCGGGAGAGGAAGCGTGGCTTCCAAGTCCCTAGTGTAGTGGCCGAAGATGTTGTGGGAGAATTGGAGAGCAAGTGCGTGGTGCGACTTGTCTCGTGTTGTGTTCCGGGGGTTCGTTGTGTGTTGTGTCCGTCTTGTGTCTTGTCCCCTCGCGGCAAGGGGGTTCGTCCTCCTTTTATAGACCAAGGAGAGAGCGAATCACATGCGCGCCGCGCTATTTAGCTATACGAGGGAGCGTGATGTGCTATGTTGTAGAGTAGGCGGCCGCCCGAACGATCCTTGCGGCGATCCGGCCATCATGGCGTATCTTGTACCCGAACGCGGGCGGCCTCGAGGGTAGAAGGGCGGCGCGACGGCCGTGATGTCTTCGGATGGGCTCGAGGGAGTTGCGACGCCGGTCCGTACGGGGCACGGTGGCGGGGCGGCGGCGTCCCGCTCCCGCACGCTTCACGGCGGCCGGGCCGCGCCGCGGCGCCCAGCGTGGGTTTGTACGGGCGGGGGCGGCAGCCATACCGTTAACAAAGGTGGCGGGGATGGCGTCCCACCGGCCTAGCGCCTCCACCTAACCCTGCAAGGTCACAAGAAAGTGGATCGAGGGTGCAGCCGGCCCCCCTTCGAGGGTTCGGCGCGTCGGCCGTACCGAGCAGCGCGGCGCGGCGTCACGGGACCGGCACCGACCACGCCGCACGGTCCCTCCCACGGTGGCGGGGATGGGCTCCCTCTGGGGAGTTGGTGCGGCGGCACGGGGCACGAGTCCCGTGGCGCATGATGGCGCCGCCCGCCGCCGTCGGGGCATTAAATGCCCGCGTACGGGAGCAGCGCGTGCGCGCGGAGCGCCCTCGAGCGAAGCGGACCCCGTCCGAGGGCGGAGCGGACCCTCGAGCGAGGCGGAACCCGTTCGAGGGAGGCGCACCCCCTCGAACGGGGCGGAGCCCGCCCGAGGGAGGCGCGCATCCTCGAGCGAGGCGAAGCCTGTTCGAGGGGGCCTTCGAGTGGGCCGCCTGGTGGGCTGCTGGGGCCTTCGTGGCGTGGGCCATGTCCTGCATGGTTAAGTAAGGCGTGTTTGGCTTTGGCTTTGTTGCGGGTTTTAAGTGGGGATTTCCCAGTTGTTTAAGGGGGACCCCTAGGGTCGTCCCCGACACTTTGTAATTCGAGTTCATCATATTATTATCAAAAATAGTATTAAATTGGTATTAATCAAGATTAACATTTATTTATAATGTCGGAGTAAAAGCCTAATCAACTTTTAATTATAAAAGTTAATTAATCATTAAGCAAATTAATATTTGACTTATGGAAAACCAAGTAAAATATCTAATTAGATTTTATTCATAAAAGCATGTAAAGTAATCATTAATCAAATTAAATTTGATTATGAAAAACGATATATAGATCTATATTGCTTTTATTTATAAAAGACATGCATAACTAGGCATTAATCAAAATTAATATTAATTTTATTTTCGAAACAAAACATGGTGACAACACACCACTAACGCGTGCTTTACATTATTATGAACCTAACGCAACTTGAACGAATGAAATCGGAGCTAAAACGAAGAGACTATGAGCAAAACCAGGTTACGGGGACCTAGTTGTGATTAACTATAGATTTGGAGGGGTAGCAAAAAAAGATTTGCAAGACACAATAAACGGTGCTCGGGGAAAAGGATAAAACTCGGGGTTAGATCTATAAAAGATGCGAGGTGGGGTTTATGTGCGAATGGTGGGATTATTCTAGGGGGTTTCGTAAAAGGTGCAAGACACAAAAAAAGATCTAAACATTACCGTAAACTTTAGGGGTCTAAACGAAAAACAAAGGGTCATCTTCTTTCTCCGGACGGGCACGCACGGGGAGTTCATGGCGTACAGGAGCTCCTGGGTGGTTTCAAATCACCGACGGTTCGGACCTCTAGGAGCTTGGATGTGGCTAGGAATCGGAAGAGGAGGCGAGGGGAGTGCGTGGGTGTGCTCACCAAGACGCGGGGATGAAGGAGGCAGCCGAATCTCGCCGACAGCGGCGGACGGCGGCCTACAGCGCAAGCTTCACGGGCGGCGCTCCGGGGGACCTCCGGTCGTGGGGATGGGCTCTCTCGAACGCGGCTCCGCGTCGCGCATCACCCGGCGAAGATGGCGTCGCCCGTAGTGCTCCGTCGTGGCGGCTCATGTGCGGGAACTCGTACGGATCGAGTTGGCCGACCGTAAACACGAACGAGCGAGAGAGAGAGAGGAAGAAAGGTAGAGATTCGGTGGGGACGACGTCCAAACGTGCACGGGAACGACAAAACGAAAACGAAACGACGAGACGAACACGATGGTGTGTTCACCTTCGGCCAAGGACGAACGACGGCGACGGAAGAGCTCGCCGGAGTTGGAGAGGAGCTCGCCGGACTTAGGGAAGATGGCGGAGGCGACGTCGGATTCGCGTGACCGAGCACATCACGGCATAGAGCTCGACGAGGGAAACTCCGGGGGTGGTGTCCACTTGCACCGGAAGTGCACGGTTTCGCCGGAAAAGCTCGCGGAAGTTCGCCGAATTTAGTAGATGCAAAAGTTCGGCGAGGGTTTGTGGGAGCTAGGGTTATCGAAACGGGATGAGGTTGGCGGCAACTATTTATGGGCCGAGATTGAGTCCAATTTTTTTCCTTTTTTTATTTTCGGAAATTAATTTCGGATTAAAAATAATTCCGGAAATCCTTAAATCATAATTAAATCACGAAAAATACTCCGAAAACTCGGAACAATTCGGGAAAATTACTAGAGATGATTTGGGTCATGATGAATCCAAATAAGTTATTTGGAGCTCATGAAAAAGATTTTAGAGCCTTCTAATAAATAGAAATAGCTCAAAGGAAAATGAGAATAAATCCCGAAAAGTCCGGAAAATTCTCGGAAGGTTTTGGACGGCTCCTAAACGCTTTTTTGAACCCTTTTGCACTCAAGAACCACTAGATGCATCGACATGAATGCAACACACATAACTTTTTCTTTAATTTAGAAACTCAAACAAAGGATTTTTCCTATACTATATTTCCCGTAAAGAAAAATAAATGTTGAAAAAGTTTTAAAATTATGGGAAAATTGTTGTTTAATTGTTTTCACTATTCACATCCCGAAATTGGAAATTTCGGGGTGTGACACTTGGTAGTTGATGTCTTCACCAAAATGTGGAGGAAAGTATCTAGGCTTGGACATATTAAAGGGCTGCTAACTGAGTTTAGAGAGGATGGGGTTGTGTCTCTGCAGTATGCAGATGACACAATTGTTTTTTGCAGACCCTGACCCACAAAATGTTAAAAACCTCAAATGTAGTTTAATCAGGTTTGAGAAACTCTCTGGTATGAGAATTCACTTTCATAAGAGTGAAATTATCCCTTGCAATCTTAGTGAGGGTCAGATCCATGAGGCAGGTCATATCCTGGGGTGCCCTGTGGGGGATTTCCCTATTGAATACTTAGGTGTTCCTTTACATTATGATAAGCTCAGAAGAGAAGACACCCAACCTTTGGTAGACAAAATTTTGAAGAAAATAGCAAGTTGGAGAGGAAAGCTCCTATCCCATGCTGCTAGGGTCACTTTGATTCAGACTTGCGTGGCTAACATTCCTGTTTACTTACTTTCCTTCATCAAGTTTCCTAAATGGGCTATCAAAACTTTGAACTCCCATCTTGCTAATTGCTTGTGGAGTGACACAGATGGTAGTGATAAATATCATTTGGATAATTGGGAAAGTGTCAGTTTGGCCAAGGACTTTGGTGGCTTAGGTGTTCCAAACCTCAGGGATTTAAATATTTTGTTTGATGGCCTCTTGGATTAAGAGGTATTAGGAGGGGTGAGGTAAGCTCTGAAGAGAGCTTATAGATTACAAATACCAGACTAGTAGCCCAAATAATTTCTGTACTAAACATACCAGGAGCTCTCAATTTTTTAAGGGCCTTATGCGGGCAGCTAAAGCTGCTAAGGTTGGGTATAGGTGTAAGGTGGGAAATGGGAAAAAAATCAAGTTCTGGGAAGATAACTGGTTAGGCCATTCTAGCCTGGCTGTGCAATTTTGGGACCTCTATTTGATTGTGAATGAGAAATCTAGCTCTATAGCTGATCTTTGGGATGGGACCAATTTGAAGTGTACTTTCAGGAGGACAGTAGATGCTAGGCTGGGTAGACTGCGGCTAGAGATGGTTCAAATTGCTTCCACAATTAACTTTAGTGATGAGGAGGATGCTTTGATTTGGAAATTTAGTTCTAATGGCTCCTACTCCTCCCAGTCTCTATATAAGATTATAAATTTTAGAGGGGTTGTACCAATTCATTCTCCTAGCGTTTGGTCCTTGAAAATCCCTCCTAGGGTGCAGTTTTTTCTTTGGTTGTTGAGTAATAATAAGAATCTAACTAGGGATAATTTAGCTAAGAAACAACATGTTGAGGATAAGACATGTCTGTTCTGTGGGGAATCAGAAACTGCCCAGCACTTATTTTTCATGTGTGTGGTTGCTAAACAGATGTGGATCAGAATCTCAGAGGTAGTTAGTAGAGATGTGGGCGTCTGTTTTGAATCTATTGGTTTATGTTGGTTAAGTGAAAAGAAATTTTTGACAATTAACATGATCACTTTTGCTGCTTTATGGGCTCTTTGGAAACTGAGAAATGAAATGTGTTTTCAGAACAGGGCCTGGAGGAATATGGGACACCTGCTGATGAGAGTGGTATCTCTGATACAGAATTGGATAATTCTATGTCCAGAAGGGCGGAGAGAGGAACTAAAAACGTACTTTATGCAACTGATGCTTTCGGCAAGAAGGCCAGAAACCCTGGCAAACCTGAGGACTACAATGAAGCTCTCTGCATGAAGATTTGGCTGACTCAAGTCCGGGAACTAGAAAAATTATGATGCAAGACTACTGAAGATGGAAGAGGCAAGTGAAGGAGGAAGAGGCCGGCATTCCAAAGTTCCACCAGAACAAGAAGAAGTGTTTAGTGTGGCGTGTTCTGTTGTTTCCAGTATAAGAGTAGTTGATGTCTGTTTAGGTGGCAGTTCTTTGTTCCTCTGAAACTTGGGTAGTCTGGAGCTACCTTTCAGGTTGGCCTGGTTGCTGGTGCCCTCACGTGTGAGTTTGGGAGAGTGGTCTTGGAGAGACCCTCAGGTGATTTGTGATTTGGATGTAAACTGATGTTACTCTTTGGTCCTTTAATGAAGGCTGGGGCGTTTCGCCCTTGAACTCTAAAAAATGAAAATGCAGAGGTTGGCTGGTGGCACCCTGGTAGCGGCCATGATGCCATGCCTCCTGTGCTGGAAAGAGTAAAACTTTTCAATGTTTTCGAGGAAAATCAATTCTATTTTTTTTAAACTAATTGTTTGATACGATAAGTGTCGTTGAAGAGTATCTTGGCCCCCTAAGTGGGTTTTGGTGATTTAGTGACACACACCTAAGTAGCTAATGAATTTATCTAGTCCATGAGCGGTATTAAAATTATGTATGGCATAAAGCACAACTCGTTGAATATACACAAAGGAAAGTGGTGCTCTAAAGGATCCCTAAGAAGGCTTATTTATTTTATTTTTGAATTTCAGTCCTAGGAATGCCGTACTATCAAGAGGGAGAGGAATTAGGTCCTCCAAGAGTCGAACATGTGCTCTAGTTGCTAAAACAAAACCTATGAGAGACACCTTTGCACCAACACGTTCACGGGGATCTTTTCTTGGGTGCGGCCTTGGAAGGCCGGAGTATCCGGTTTACCCGGATACTCCGGTCATAAAGCCTCAACGACTATATTCCGGGTGAGGGGGTATAAAAGCCCCCTCCACCCCTTCATTTACCCTCTTCCCCGCCATTTCGTGCTTTGAATAGTTGCAAACCTCATTTACTCCCCCTCTTCTCCTCTTGGCTCAAGGTTGGTGAGATTTGTTGTGGGATTTAAGAGGATTTGAGAGCAAGGGCTTGGAGAGTGCTAGTGAGCTGATTTCCCATCTCTAGAGCACCTCGTTCTTCGCTTGGTTGGCAAAATTCGTGTTTGTTACTCTTGGAGCCTTGAGCTCCTAGCCGGCTAGGCGTTGCCTTGGAGCATCCAAAGATTGTGGCTGCCCAAGGAAGTTTGTATCACCCCGACATTGAGTAAGTGACTCTAGCTTGATCTTTGTGGTCGCTAGAGGGAGGAAAGTGACCTAGGTGTAAAGGTCCACCCTTCGTGGGTACCCGTAACGCCCGCGTTTTTGGCACTAAATAAATCACCTATTAAATCATGCGTAAATTCAAAAACCGGTCCGCCGAGCTCAGTTATCACTTAAACCCTAGCCGCTGTTTTCACTCTCTCTCTCTCTTTCTCTTCCCGACGCGCGTGCCGCTCTTTCCGCCGGCACCGCATCACGGCCGCACCCCCCGCGCGCCTTCCCGATGCCGCGGTCGGCCACCGCCGGGAATCCCGCGCACGCCGCGGTCCCGCCAGCCGGTCCGCCTCACCGCCGGCCCAAAAATCACGCCGACACCCGAAAAGACGGGAAAACCCCACAAAACCCTCCCTTAATTCCCCTAACAATTTTTCCTAATTTCCTAAACTTTTCCCAATTCCCTCCCTATTTTTTTCCATTTTCTTTCCTTTCTTTTCCTCTTTCTTTCTTTTCTTCCTTTTTCTTCCTTTTCTCCTTTTCCCCCTTTTCTTTTTCCCTTCCTTTTTTTTTCTTCTCTCTTCTCTTCTCCCTTCCCTTTCTCCCTCCCCGCGCGGCCGCCGCCCGCACCCCCCCCCCCCGCCCGGCACACGTTGACCCCCGGCCCGCCTCCTCCACGGCGCGAGGGCCGGCCGGGACGGCCGCACGCCGGCGCCGCGCCCGGCCGGCGACCCGCCACCGCGCCGGTGACCCTTCTCCTCCTCCCTTCCTCTCTCCTCACATCGGCCGCGCCGCGCGCGGGTTGGGCCGGCCGGCCGGCGGCACGGGCCCGCGTGGCCGCACGCCGACCACGCCGCCCACCCGAACACGCCACCGTCTTCCCCTCCCCTCACTGCCCAAGCAGGCCGAAGGGACCTTTCCCTGGCGCCGGCGACAGACCGAGCTGTCACCTCCGGCCAACCCGCCGCGCCGCCATTAATCCCCTACCGAGCCGTCCATTCCACCACCGGCCGGCGAAGCGCCCCGCGCACCGCACGACGGGTCTAATCCCCGGCCGAATCCCCTCGCTCAGGTTGACCGGCCGAGCCATCGCGAAGCCGCCCGAGCTCGCCGGCGACCTCGCCGGAGAAAATATCCCCCCCTTCCGAACCGCCTCTTGCCGCCTATAAAAGGGACCGACGGCTCCCCGACCGCCGCACCTCGACACGGCGGACGCACGGCCACCTCCTCCCCCTCCCACGAGCTCCACGCCCGCCGCCCCCCTTGCACCGCCGCCGCGCCCCGCCTCCTCGCGGAGCCGCCTCCACCGTATACAATAGCGCGAGGTGAGCACGGGAATAGACTCCCCTCGCCCTCCTCTCTCTTTTCCCCCCATCCCTCGGCCGTCGCCGTGGCCGGAGCCGCCGGCGAGCACCCCCCACCGCCGGCCCCCGCACGGTCCGCCCCCTTCCCCCTGTTCTCTGTCTAATTCGAAGGGGGGGAGGGGGAAGAAGATGGCGTTTTGCCAAGAACCCCCCCTGTTTTCCCTTATTGCTTCAAAAACCGAGCCCCTACCCTATTTCCCTTTTATTTCCAAATAAGCCCCTGAGTTAATGGTTAATCAAAGGTTAAACACTATTAAACCCTAGAATAAATTACCAAATAACCCTAACTTAGTGTATATTAGCATAAACACCCTTTTACTGTTAATAGAAATTACCAATAAGGTCCTTGATATCTATACCCCTTCTCCCTTAACCTAGCCCCTTCTCATACACGCCCTTCCCGAACCCTATCGCACCTATATATATATACACCCTCCTCCGCTCACTTCCCACTCCCCGAGCTCGGTCGGAAACATGTATGCTAACATTGCTTGCTTGCTTGTGTGTATGCCATAGCCAACGAAGTAGAAGGAGTGAGGTACCCCGAGCCGAGACCGAAGCCGACTACGCGAGCAGTGCCCGAGGTCCCGACGCCGAGCCGGCACTCCCCGAAGACTTCGAAGACGGCAAGTTCAACCTCCCCCTTTGATGCATGCTTCCGTCCTAGTTTTATAAATATACCCTATACCCGTTTTATAAATTGCATATTGTTTTACTGCAAAACATGGTAGGATAGCCACCCTTGATTGCTATGATTGAACTTTGTTTTGGCCTAAATGAGTGCTTTAAAAATGTGTGAGTGCTTTCAAAATGTGTGAGTGCTTTAAAAATGGGAATGGGATATTTTTGGAAAATGAGTACGGAAGCGGGTAGACGGGATGGACGTGTGTGTCAGGGGTATGGGTGAGCTCGTACTGTGTGGTTGAGCGTGTTGGGAGTTGTCCATCTTGTCGGTTAAGGACCGGGTTGCGTGACATCTCACCCGACCCAAATCATCGTACAACCACTCGACCGTTGTATGTGGCAACGGCTTAGCATAAACCCCACTAGTTAATCTACTTGCCATCCGGTGTGCGGGTGAGCGAGCGGGAGACCAAGGAGTCGGGGTACGCTCCGTGTGAGGTACGCCCCGGTTATGTGGGATAACCCCTTGGGTGCTTCCGTGGTGGCTCGTAGTGTTAGCTAAGGTGGGTAATGGCTTTGATAGGATCCGTACCGGCACCGAGGTGTCCGTGTGACGCGTACCCTACTTGTGGGTAAAGATGTACAACCTCTCGCAGTGTCAAACCTATTCGAATAGCCGTGTCCACGGTATTGGACGAGTCACGGTGTGGTCACAAAAACTAGTGTTTGGGATGGGATGATTTCTGGCGTGAGTTGTTTTCCGGAGATGTGTGTGTGGCTGTGTGCCTGGGCTACGACGGACGGGAAGTCCGGTAGTTCCACAGTGGTTTTTCTAAAACAAGTGAGTACTTGGGTTATGAAAATGATTTGCGGAAACCTTTTTGAAATAAACCCCTGCATGTGTAAGTTTGCAAAATGAACCTTGACCTGATCCTTGTTATACCTTATGCATGATTCTTCTTATAAGCCCCTCCATGGGTGGGGTTGGATTTCTTCGAGTACGTATGTGCTCACCCTTGTTTTACTAACTATTTTACGAGAGGAGGATCCCGATTACATTCCCGAGAAGACGTTGAGTAGGTCATTGCCCTACACCCAACCGTGCTCGTGTACCCGTGGCCCTACGAAAGCTTCCATGGTGTGGTACTGCGAGGAGGCTATGGAAGCCTTTGCTATCGTAGTGTGGTCGCTAGCGTTTGTGTTGTTCGTTGTAGCGTTGGCACTACCGTGCCCTTTTTGTAACCGTAATGTAAAAGACGATTCCACTCGTTGTAATAAATGTGCTACCGACCTCCCGGGACCGGTATTTGTGTCACATTTAGTCACCTCTGATGAGGGGACGCTTCAGGTGGTATCAGAGCCGTAGGTTGGCCGTAGGACATGACCCCTAGGATACGAGACCTCCTCTGGCCCCTCTAACCTTTCCTTTGCTAAACTCACCTTTTCCCAAATTCTTACCTTGATTCTTGCTTGCTTCCAGATGCCTAACCCCGAGTGGAACGGTGGAATTTGCCCCGTCCAGCCTGGCCTCCCTAACCTGTTGCTACTCAGCCTAGAACGCGTCGGAGTAAGGGACCCGCCAGAGTTCGTCTACCGGGAGTACGAACGCTTCGGCACCCTTCGGTGTAAGCTGCTGATCTTTGTGGGGAGAAGCACGCTTTACCCCGACATTGAGCCATGGTTCGTCAACGCCACTGGTTTTCGCTTTGCCGACACCTACCCCAAGGCTGCCCGGAAGGCCCTGCGTCAGCTACGAGTGGTTTATAGACAGCACCTCCGAAGGACTCCAATGGGATTCTTTCCACCTTCCGGAGGAAGAGGACGCTCGTGGATTGATCGCATGAGAGGTTTGGAACGAGAGGAAGAAGACTTAGAAGAGGCAGTCTCCCACCTATCCATATACCTCAGAGGCCTAGACCACCTTTATCAGGAGCAAGCCCGAAGCAAGCGAAGCGACGGATCGACGGGCGGAAAGAGCGAACGAGAGGATAGAACTAGAAAGGGTAAAGACAACCATAGCAGAAGTTGAACGACACAACATGGCGCAAGACTACCTCAGGGAAAAAGAACGTTCGGAGAAGTTTTGGGATGAGCTCCAAAAGGAACGTAGAAGGCGAAGAAGAGAAGCCGACTTGGATGAAGAAGAACCCGAAGAAACCCACTGGGACAAAGGGACTCAAACTGAAGATGAGATACTGGAGCAAGATCTCCCACTAAAGAAGCGCCGTATCCAGCTAGAGGAAGAGTCACCATGAGGATAGGACTAGGGTTTAGGCTAGAGGCGAGTCCTAGTAATAATAAGTGTACCCCGAAGGATGTACCCCAACCTTCCTACTAAATAAAGTTATCCATCTCTTGTACCCCACCACAACTCGTTCAACCCTATCTTTGTTTTCGGATGGCGGAAGATGGATGGACCCAAGGCGTGTGCCGGGAGGAGCCTGGTCTTGCTCGCCGCTCATCCACTCCCCGGAGCGCCTCGGTATCACCGAGCGCCCTAGGTACTACGACGAGAGAGTACGAGCAACTCGGCACTCTTCGCCGTAGAGTGGTCCTCTCCGTCGCTAGAAGCAACCGCCACACCAACATCGAGCCGTGGCGCGTGACCGCCACAGGGTTCCGACACCGGGATACCTATCCCTTGGCCCTCAGAAAAGCCCTCCGCTACCTGTGCCGAATCTACGAAGAGCACCTCGTCCCCACACCAATGAGGTACTTCCCTCCCGCCATCAGGACCCCAGTTTGGCAAGCCCGCATGAGGAACTTGGAGCGACGCCGCCACCAAGAAGACCTGCTATACCACGTAGTCGCCTACCTTGTCTCCCTGGACAAGCTCTTTGATGACCAGGCCAGACACTTGAGGGAACAGATCAGCCGGGCCGAGCAAGGCCGAAGTCACGGTACGGATGCACCAAGTCCGAGTGGCTCAAGGCCGAAGCAAGGACCGCCGCAGCCATAAGCAGTGAAGCCGTTGCCCAGGAAAGCCTCAGAAGGATTCAGGACCAACGCATGCAAGAATGGACCCATGGCGGAACGCCCGTTCCAGCCATTGGAGAACCTCAAGTTCTGCTGGGAACACCCCTTGTAGGATGGGGAGGAGCCATAGAAGTCCCACCAGCACCACCAACAGTCACTGAAACCCCAACAGCTACCACCGAAGCCGCAGCACAGCCTCAGGAAAACGGAGACCCCGAAGGAGGAAACGATGACGAGCTGCTCATCCCGCTGGAAGAACACTCGACCCCAGAAGACAGCTCCCCTCGCGAGTAGTGTGCCCCAAGACCCAGGGAATGAAGCCGTACCGGTCCAAGTCACGCCCTTAGTCCTTAGCCGTGTAATGTGTCCGCGTAGTCGGGATGTATCCTCCTCGCTGGTTTGTAATAAAAACTTGTTTGTGCTTGCTTGTTTGCCGTATGCTTGTTGTGTGCTTACCGGCGAATACACCCCGCCTTTTCAAAAGAAATCCGTTATAATCCACTTAAACATCACATAAAACTAGATCTCTTAGAAACCCGCTTCTTTACAGATGGTTTCCAGGCGCCCTGTCAGGACCCACCGGTCGGATGCTGAGGGATCGCAAGCCGATCGGAGGGAGCGTCTCCCCGAACAAGAAGTTAACCAAAATGAAGATGGAGGAGAGAACGTGGTCCTGCCACCACCACCCCCTCCTATTGACTTGGCTCAAGTCTTAGCCAACCAGACTGTCCTGATGGAGGCTATCTTCAATGCCATCAACCGTCCAAGACCCCGTGCCATGAGCATGAATGAGAAGCTGATCGAGTTCCTCAGGACTAAGCCGCCCACCTTTAGCGGGTCGGTGAATCCCCTGGATGCGACGATTGGCGAGAGCCATCTCGAGGGAACTAGAGCCCCTCCACTTTGCGAGGACCATGACAAGGTTCTCTCGGCGGCTCACCCGGCTCACCGGGACGGCCCTAGCCCGGTGGGAGAATTCCTGCGCCGCGCCCAAGGATCCCTCCGCCATCACATGGGATGAATTCGTGGAGGAGTTCCGCCGCTACCACATCCGGAGGCTACACCGAAGCGGAAGGCGGATGAGTTCCGCGAACTCCGCCAAGGCAACATGTCCGTGGAGGAGTACACGTACCGATTCATAGAGCCGGCACGCTACGCCCCCGAGGAGGTGGATAAAGACTCCAAAAAGCAAGAGATGTTCAAGAAGGGGCTGACTCCGGAACTGAGGACACTGCTGACTCCTCAGATTTACCCGGACTTCAACACCCTTATGAACATGGCAATCCTCACGGAAAGGGCAAAGGCCGAGGAGAAGAAGGAAAACAAGCGCAAGTTCATAGAGCACAAGGCCAAGCAGCAAGAGCGGTCCCAGAGGCCGAGAAACTTTGGACACCCCATGTCCAGGTTCCAAGCTCCAATTCAATACAGAACCCAAACCCAAGCCACAAGCTCACAAGCCCCCGAGCCCCGAGTTCAAGCCCTCCTACAACCAGAATGCCATGAAGCCCCCACGAACAACACCGGCCCGGCTCACTACCAACAACAACAACAACGGCTCCCGAGTGTGTTTCAGCTGCCGGAAACGGGGCACTTCATCGCCAACCGCCCCTATGCTAAAAAGCCGACCACCACCACCTACTCCAACTCGGTAAACGGACCAAGGCCACTTGCGTCGGGAGCCAACCGCATGCCGGTGCGCGGCAACAACGGCTTCGGCAACAACCCCAACAACCAGCGGATGAGGCGGCCCCGGCGGTCGTATGGACGCGCCGGGTGAATCACATCAACGCGCAGGAGGCACAAGAAGCACAAGGAGTGGTACTCGGTGAGTTCCTGGTCAGCTCAGTTTTGTCTACCATACTGTTCGATTCCGGAGCATCACACTCATTCATATCCTCAAGCTTTGTGGAGAAGCATAGCATACCCACAGTACTACTAAAAGCACCCCTAATAACTCGAACGCCCGGAGGTGACATTAACTGTCAACTGGGATGCCCCCGGGTAAGGATTATTTTAAGTGGGGTAGAGTTCCTAGCAGACCTGGTAGTATTGAAATCCAAGGGGATAGATGTGATCCTTGGTATGGACTGGTTAAGCCAACACCATGGCCTCATAAGCTGCGCCAATAAAGTAGTGCAACTGACCAACCCAGACGGGATACAAGTGACCTGCCACACCCGGGGACACAGGCCGGACATAATGGTTTTCAACATAGAAGCCAAGTCCATAGAAGATGTCCCAGTAGTACGAGAATACCCAGATGTGTTCCCCGAAGAGCTTCCTGGAATGCCACCAGACAGGGACATAGAGTTCGTGATCGACCTTATCCCTGGAACCTCGCCCATAGCCAAGAGGCCTTATAGGATGGCAGCCCCTGAGTTGGCAGAATTGAAGAAGCAACTAGCGAGCTCCCGGCGAAGTGGGTTCATCAGACCAAGCTCATCACCATGGGGAGCCCCAGTGCTTTTCGTGGAAAAGAAGGATAAGAGCATGAGGATGTGTGTGGACTATCGCTCGCTGAACGAGGTCACTATTAAGAACAAGTACCCTCTTCCCAGAATAGATGACTGTTTGACCAACTGAAGGGAGCCAAGTACTTCTCGAAGGTGGATCTAAGATCGGGTACCACCGGCTCAAGATCGGGGAAAGTGACATCCCCAAGGCTCGCCTTTGTCACTCGCTACGGACAATATGAGTTCACGGTGATGTCCTTTGGGCTAACCAATGCACCAGCATACTTCATGAACCTCATGAATAAGGTGTTCATGGAAGAGCTGGACAAGTTTGTCGTGGTCTTCATTGACGACATACTTGTGTACTCCAAGAGCGTGGAGGAGCATGAGCAACATCTTCGGGTAGTACTGGGAAAGTTAAGGACACACAAGTTATACGCCAAGTTCAGCAAGTGTGAATTTTGGCTGGAGAAGATATCCTTCCTTGGGCACATATTGACTGCAGAAGGAGTAGCGGTAGACCCCGGGAAAGTTGAGACTGTCTCCAACTGGCAGCAACCCACCAACGTAAGTGAGATCAGGAGTTTCCTAGGTTTAGCCGGGTACTACCGGAGGTTTATCGAGGGATTCTCCAAGATCGCCCGGCCCATGACAGAACTGCTCAAGAAAGAGAAGAAGTTTATCTGGACCGAGGCCTGTGAAGGAAGTTTCCAAGAGTTGAAGAAGAGGTTGACCACAGCCCCAGTACTGACCCTGCCAGACATTCAACGGGACTTTGTCGTATATTGCGACGCCTCCCGACAAGGGTTGGGATGTGTTCTCATGCAAGATGGGAAGGTAGTGGCATATGCCTCCCGTCAGCTCAAACCCCATGAGCGAACTATCCCACCCATGATGCGGAGTTTGCGGCCGTAGTGCATGCCCCGAAGATATGGAGACATTACTTGATCGGGAACAAGTGCGAAATCTACACGGACCATAAGAGTCTAAAGTATATCTTCACCCGGCCCGATTTGAACCTAAGGCGAGAGAAGATGGCTAGAGCTAGTCAAGGACTATAACCTAGAGATTCACTACCACCCGGGAAAGGCCAATGTAGTAGCTGATGCCCTAAGCCGGAAAACCTACGAGAAGGCGGCACCCAAGAGTGCCCAGTTGCAAGAGGAGATGGCCCGACTCAACGTACACATCGTCCCCCAAGGCTACGTCCGCCAGCTGAGTGTTCAGCCTACCCTAGAAGAGAAGATCCGGAAGGCTCAAGAAGCCGACGAGGATCTGATGAGGATCCGCAAGCACACCGGAGAAAACAAGGCCCCTGACTTCAGGGTAGATGACCAAGGCACCCTGTGGTACAAGAACAGGATATGCGTGCCCGAAGGTGGAGAATTCCGACAGACCATCATGGATGAGGCGCACAACTCAGCATATTCCATTCACCCGGGATCCACCAAGATGTACATGGACTTAAAACAGAAGTATTGGTGGAACGGAATGAAGGCAGACATTGCACGGTTCGTTGCCCACTGCGACATTTGTCAGAGGATCAAAGCCGAGCATCAGAAGCCCGCAGGACTGCTGCAACCTTTACCAATCCCAGTATGGAAGTGGGACGAGATAGGTATGGATTTCATAGTAGGGTTGCCAAGGACTCAGAAAGGACATGACTCCATATGGGTGATCGTGGATCGACTCACCAAAGTCGCTCACTTTCTACCCGTACGGACCACGTATGGTGGAGAGAAATTGGCGAAACTCTACATAGAAAATATAGTGAAGCTGCACGGAGTGCCCAGCAGAATAGTCTCCGACAGAGGGACCCAGTTCACCTCTAGGTTCTGGAAAAGCCTGCACAAAGCCATGGGCACCAAGCTAGACTTCAGCTCAGCGTACCACCCACAGACCGACGGACAGACCGAAAGGGTGAATCAGATTTTGGAAGATATGTTGAGAGCCTGCGTCCTCACCTACGGCAAAGATTGGGAGCAGAGCCTACCGTATGCCGAATTTTCCTACAACAACGGCTACCAAGCAAGTCTGGGAATGTCGCCATTCGAAGCACTATACGGGAGAAAATGCGGGACACCCCCGATGTGGTCGGAAGTAGGAGAGCGTGCCCCGGTTGGGCCCGCGCTTATAAAGGAAGCCGAGGAGCGAGTAGGCGATATCCGAGAAAAGTTGAAAGCCGCTCGGTCCCGACGGAAGAGCTACGCGGACAAGAAAAGGCGTGAAGCGAGCTTCAACCCAGGGGACTTCGTCTACCTCAAGGTTTCACCCATCCGAGGGACTCGAAGATTTCAAGTGCACGGGAAATTGGCCCCTCGGTACATCGGCCCGTATAAAGTGCTCAAGAGAGTCGGAGCAATAGCGTATCGACTGGAGCTACCCGAGGAAATGGCAGATATACACCCAGTGTTCCACATCTCTCAGCTACGCCGATGTTTGAAGGTTTTGGAAGAAAAGCGAGTACCAGTGGAGACCATCGACCTACAGCCAGACCTTAGGTACCAGGAGGTGCCCGTCAAGATCTTAGACACTGTGGTCAAGCGGACAAGGACGACCGAAGTACGGGTGTGCAGAGTCCAATGGAGTAGACACGGGGTGGAAGAAGCCACGTGGGAACGAGAGGATGCACTGAGGAAGGAATTCCCCCACCTATTCGAGACTTAGCAGAATCTCGAGGACGAGATTCATTTTAAGTGGGGTAGGTTTGTAACGCCCGCGTTTTTGGCACTAAATAAATCACCTATTAAATCATGCGTAAATTCAAAAACCGGTCCGCCGAGCTCAGTTATCACTTAAACCCTAGCCGCTGTTTTCACTCTCTCTCTCTCTTTCTCTTCCCGACGCGCGTGCCGCTCTTTCCGCCGGCACCGCATCACGGCCGCACCCCTGCGCGCCTTCCCGATGCCGCGGTCGGCCACCGGCCGGGAATCCCGCGCACGCCGCGGTCCCGCCGGCCCGGTCGCGCCTCACCGCCGGCCCAAAAATCACGCCGACACCCGAAAAGACGGGAAAACCCCACAAAACCCTCCCTTAATTCCCCTAACAATTTTTCCTAATTTCCTAAACTTTTCCCAATTCCCTCCCTATTTTTTTCCATTTTCTTTCCTTTCTTTTCCTCTTTCTTTCTTTTCTTCCTTTTTCTTCCTTTTCTCCTTTTCCCCTTTTCTTTTTCCCTTCCTTTTTTTTTCTCTCTCTCTTCTCTTCTCCCTTCCCTTTCTCCCTCCCGCGCGGCCAGCGCCCCGCACCCCGACCCCCCGCCTGGCACACGTTGACCCCGGGCCCGCCTCCTCCACAGCGCCGAGGGCCGGCCGGGACGGCCGCACGCCGGGCCCGCGCCCGGCCGGCGACCGCCACCGCGCCGCGGGACCCTTCTCCTCCTCCCTTCCTCTCTCCTCACATCGGGCCGCGCCGCGCCGTTGACGGCCGGGCCGGCAGCACGGGCCCGCGTGGCCGCACGCCGACCACGCCGCCCACCCGAACACGCCACCGTCTTCCCCTCCCCTCACTGCCCAAGCAGGCCGAAGGGACCTTTCCCTGGCGCCGGCGACAGACCGAGCTGTCACCTCCGGCCAACCCGCCGCGCCGCCATTAATCCCCTACCGAGCCGTCCATTCCACCACCGGCCGGCGAAGCCAGCCCCGCGCCTGCACGACGGGTCTAATCCCCGGCCGAATCCCTGCTCAAGTTGACCGGCCGAGCCATCGCGAAGCCGCCCGAGCTCGCCGGCGACCTCGCCGGGAGAAAATATCCCCCACTTCCGAACCGCCTCTTGCCGCCTATAAAAGGGACCGACGGCTCCCCGGACCGCCGCACCTCGACACGGCGGACGCACGACCACCTCCTCCCCTCCCACGAGCTCCACGGCCCGCCGCCCCCCCTTGCACCGCCGCCGCGCCACTGCCTCCTCGCGGAGCCGCCTCCACCGTATACAATAGCGCGAGGTGAGCACGGGAATAGACTCCCCCTCGCCCTCCTCTCTCTTTTCCCCCCATCCCTGGCCGTCGCCGTGGCCGGAGCCGCCGGCGAGCACCCCCACCGGCTGGCCCCTGCACGGTCCGCCCCCTTCCCCCTGTTCTCTGTCTAATTCGAAGGGGGGGGGAGGGGGAAGAAGATGGCGTTTTGCCAAGAACCCCCCCTGTTTTCCCTTATTGCTTCAAAAACCGAGCCCCTACCCTATTTCCCTTTTATTTCCAAATAAGCCCCTGAGTTAATGGTTAATCAAAGGTTAAACACTATTAAACCCTAGAATAAATTACCAAATAACCCTAACTTAGTGTATATTAGCATAAACACCCTTTTATCGTTAATAGAAATTACCAATAAGGTCCTTGATATCTATACCCCTTCTCCCTTAACCTAGCCCCTTCTCATACACGCCCTTCCCGAACCCTATCGCACCTATATATATATACACCCTCCTCCGCTCACTTCCCACTCCCCGAGCTCGGTCGGAAACATGTATGCTAACATTGCTTGCTTGCTTGTGTGTATGCCATAGCCAACGAAGTAGAAGGAGTGAGGTACCCCGAGCCGGAGACCGAAGCCGACTACGCGAGCAGGTGCCCGAGGTCCCGGACGCCGAGCCGGCACTCCCCGAAGACTTCGAAGACGGCAAGTTCAACCTCCCCCTTTGATGCATGCTTCGTCCTAGTTTTATAAATATACCCTATACCCGTTTTATAAATTGCATATTGTTTTACTGCAAAACATGGTAGGATAGCCACCCTTGATTGCTATGATTGAACTTTGTTTTGGCCTAAATGAGTGCTTTAAAAATGTGTGAGTGCTTTCAAAATGTGTGAGTGCTTTAAAAATGGGAATGGGATATTTTTGGAAAATGAGTACAGAACTGGGTAGACGGGATGGACGTGTGTGTCAGGAGTATGGGTGAGCTCGTACCTGTGTGGTTGAGCGTGTTGGGAGTTGTCCATCTTGTCGGTTAAGGACCGGGTTGCGTGACATCTCACCTGACCCAAATCATCGTACAACCACTCGACCGTTGTATGTGGCAACGGCTTAGCATAAACCCCACTAGTTAATCTACTTGCCATCCGGGTGTGCGGGTGAGCGACGGGAGACCAAGGAGTCGGGGTACGCTCGTGTGAGGTACGCCCTGGTTATGTGGGATAACCCCTTGGGTGCTTCCGTGGTGGCTCGTAGTGTTAGCTAAGGTGGGTAATGGCTTTGATAGGATCCGTACCGCACCGAGGTGTCCGTGTGACGCGTACCCTACTTGTGGGTAAAGATGTACAACCTCTCGAGTGTCAAACCTATTCGAATAGCCGTGTCCACGGTATTGGACGAGTCACGGTGTGGTCACAAAAACTAGTGTTTGGGATGGGATGATTTCTGGCGTGAGTTGTTTTCCGGAGATGTGTGTGTGTGGGCCGTGTGTGCACGGGCTACGACGGACGGGAAGTCCGGTAGTTCCACAGTGGTTTTTCTAAAACAAGTGAGTACTTGGGTTATGAAAATAATTTGCGGAAACCTTTTTGAAATAAACCCCTGCATGTGTAAGTTTGCAAAATGAACCTTGACCTGATCCTTGTTATACCTTATGCATGATTCTTCTTATAAGCCCCTCCATGGGTGGGGTTGGATTTCTTGAGTACGTATGTGCTCACCCTTGTTTTACTAACTATTTTACAGAGGAGGATCCCGATTACATTCCAGAAGACGTTGAGTAGGTCATTGCCCTACACCCAACCGTGCCTGTGTACCCAGGGCCCTACTGAAAGCTTCCATGGTGTGGTACTCTGAGGAGGCTATGGAAGCCTTTGCTATCGTAGTGTGGTCGCTAGCGTTTGTGTTGTTCGTTGTAGCGTTGGCACTACCGTGCCCTTTTTGTAACCGTAATGTAAAAGACTGATTCCACCTGTTGTAATAAATGTGCTACCAGCCTCCTGGGACTGGTATTTGTGTCACATTTAGTCACCTCTGATGAGGGGACGCTTCAGTACCTCAACGGAGACGTAGACCTCAAGGTGTGAGGTTGAACTCCGGTAACAAATCCCCGTGTCTCTTGTCTTGGTTCATCTTGTTGTATGCTTGTTTCTAGTTTGAGCACATATCTAGGGTTTGGTGCCGATCTACTTCGTGTTGAGGTTCCTACAAGATTTGAGTGGATAAAAAGGCTTGTCTCATCCCAAAGTGCATAACATATTTTCACAGATTTACTTTTGAGCGAGTTTAATTTCGTCGATTTAATCTCTCTCTAGCGAGGCGAATATCCGGACATTTTCCCGGATTCTCCGGATTTCCGGAGTATCCGGAAAAATATATGGAGTCTCCGGACCTGTATTTGACAAAATTTGCGAAAAAAGTTTGTGATTTTCGGGTTCGACTATTCACCCCCCCCCCCCTCTAGTCGACATCTTGATCCTTTCAATTGGTATCGAGCCAAGTGCTCCACATTTGAAGCTTAACCGCTTGGAGTTGAGAAGATGTCTAATCCAAATGATCAAGCCCTACCTCCCGCCGAAGGTGATCCCGTCAACAATGTTGTTGGCATGCCTCCCCTTCCTCAAGGAGACAACACCCATGGTGCAAGCACTAGTCATCAAGCGCATGGACGAGGTGATGAGTCCTCCGATAGTGAGGACGAGGAGTTCGATGATGCAAGGTCCACCCGCTCTGCTCGACCACCATCAAGGGACTATACTCAAACCTCTTTCGATTACTCTCGCTTATCCTTTAACCATCCATCGGGTTCTAGCCACATTGGGAAGATACCCCAATTTGATGGAACCGGCTATTCCAAGTGGAAGAACTCGATGGAGGAGTATTTGATGGCGGTGAATCCCGCACTTTGGACTATTGTGAACAGGGGTATTACCTTTCCGAGTGGTGATGCGACGCTAACTCAAGATCAAGCAAATGAGATACAAAGAAACTATCAAGCCATACGCATCATCAAGAGTTCACTCACGTCCGAAGAATATGACAAGGTAGATGGGTTGAAGTCTGCCAAGGAAGTGTGGGACACTTTGTTCATCAACCATGAAGGGACAAAGCAAGTAAGGGAAGGAAGGATTCGAGCCTTGGAAAGTGAGCTCAACTGGTTTGTCATCAAGGATGATGAATCACCTCAATACATGTACAACCGATTGAACAAGATCATCAACAAAATCAAATCACTTGGAAGTACAAGATAGAGAAGAAGAGAAGTGGTTGACAAGATCCTCTCTACTTACATGGCAAGGGATGTTCAACTCCCTACTCTCATAAGGGAAAAGAGAGGGTTCAACAAGTTCACTCCGGCGGATGTGATTGGAAGAATGGAAGAACACCTTATCACCGTCAAGGAGTCCAAGCTCTCACAAGAAATGTCAAAGATGCATGAACAACTTGAGAAGAACAAGGGAGTGGCCCTCAAGGCATCTAGCAAGGAGAAAAGGTCAAGCTCATCAACTTCAAGGACCGTGGTCGAGGAAGAAGGTGATGAAGATAGTGACATGGACATGACTCCCGAGCAAATGACTCTCTTTGTGAGGAAGTTCAACAAAATGTTCAAGAAGAGTGGCTTCTTCAACAAGAACAAGGACAAGATCAAGACGAAGAGATCTTCCAAGAGACCTTGCTTTGGTTGTGGCAAGGAGGGTCATTTCATTGCGGAGTGCCCTAATATCAAAGTAAGAAGAAGAGACACCAACAAGTTTGACAAGAACAAGAGGAAAGAAGTTGGTGAAGCTCATTTGGGTGAAGAATGGGATTCAAATGATGATAGCTCCGACTCCGATATTGAAGCCGGTCTTGCTACCATATCCATTAGAGAACCAATCAACAAGTCATCACTATTTGAAGATCTCACCGATGATGAAGATGACTTCACCCACACTTGCCTCATGGCTAGGGGCTCCAAGGTAGACACTCCCACTCCGCCCCTAGATGATGATAGTGAGAATGATTTTGTTCTTGAAAAAATGATCACTAGCTTTGGTAAAAAGGCAACAAAGAAAATCATGTTTTTAATGAAAGAAATTGAGAATAGAGATGGAACTCTAGAGGTGCAAGAAGAACTCTTTAGACTTGAGTGGGAGAAAACCATTGCCCTTGAGAATGCCCTTGTAATTGAAAAGAAGGGTTTCAAGGTGCAAGAGGACTCGCTCAAGGAAAAGGAGATAAAAATTCTTAGCCTCAAGAAATCCCTAGCTAAAGATGAGTTGATAGTGGATGAATTAACTAAGGAATCTTTCCTAGCTAAGGATGCTTGCAAGAAACTTGAGGATGAAAAGCTTGAACTTCAA
This sequence comes from Cenchrus americanus, assembly GCA_947561735.1. Classification (NCBI taxonomy): domain Eukaryota; kingdom Viridiplantae; phylum Streptophyta; class Magnoliopsida; order Poales; family Poaceae; genus Cenchrus; species Cenchrus americanus. Next base: position 151,813,843 of record OX387243.1, on the reverse strand, counting down.
AAGAGCTTTGATAGCTTAAAGACTAGTCACATAGCATTAGAAGTTCAACTTGACAATCTCAAGAACAATGCTACAACTTCATCTAATGATGCTTTCTCTAACTCGAAACATCAACAAGCAATGGTTGTTCTAGATGTTATAAGATTGATATAAATGCTTGTGCTACTAATGTTGCCGAGATGAATGCCATGAAAAAGGAGGTTGCTAGGTTGTCAAACTCTCTCATGGTTGAAAAGAAGAAAGAACCCAAGAGAGGTGAGTTTGAAAACCACACCAAAGGTTTTGGGTCAAATTACATGAAGAAGTTTGGCTTTGAGGATGGGAAGGGGCTTGGTAAGCAAGAACAAGGTACAAAAGACCCCATCCCATTCATCAAGAACCACCACACCAAAGGTATGGGAACAAGAAATGTGGTACACTACATGAAGCAATTGGGTGTCAAGAACTATGACAACCAAGTTAGATACAACACTCCTATCAAGTTCAAGAACACCCAAACTACAACTCAAGCACCACCTTCAAAGCCAAACAAGTCAAGCAAAAAGCCCAAACCACATGCTTCACAAGATAGTTTTCATGCCGATTATGTGTTGACTTGGAACCACAAGGGTAAGGTGGTTGCCAAGTATGTGGGACCCCGCACAAAGGGGACAATGATTAAAAGGGGTGTGTGGGTGCCCAAGATTCTTGTGACTAACACTCTAGGACCCAAATCCACTTGGGTACCTAAAACACAAGCATAATTTGTTTTGTAGGCATACTCCTCCGTGGAACAAAATGGGTGGTTGATAGTGGATGCACAAATCATATGACCGGGGAGAAGAAAATGTTTACATCTTGTGATATGATTGAAAATCTTACGGAAAAGATTGCCTTTGGAGGCAATGGTGGAGGAACGGTTGTTGGTCTTGGTAAAATTGCTATCTCAATCAATCATTCAATTTCCAATGTTTATTTGGTTGAATCTTTGGACTACAACTTGTTGTCCGTTTCACAACTTTGTGAGATGGGCTACAATTGTTTGTTCACAAATGAGGGTGTGACCGTCTTTAGAAGGGGCGATGACTCCGTTGCCTTTAAGGGTGAACTCAAGGGAAGGCTTTACTTGGTGGATTTTTCATCGGATAAAGCCCAACTTGATACATGCTTATTGGCAAAGTCTAGCTTGAGTTGGCTTTGGCATCGCCGACTAGCTCACGTTGGGATGAATAATCTCAATAAGCTTCTAAAGGGGGATGACATCCTAGGACTAACAAACGTTCATTTTGAGAAAAATAGAATTTGTAGTGCTTGTCAAGCCGGAAAGCAAGTTGGTGCCCCTCATCCCGCCAAGAATGTAGTCACTACCACAAGGCCATTGGAACTACTTCACATGGATATCTTTGGTCCGGTGGCTTATATTAGCATTGGAGGGAACAAGTATGGATTTGTCATTGTTGATGACTACTCTCGATACACTTGGGTATTATTTATGAAAGACAAGAGCAAAGTTCATGAAATATTCAACAAGTTTGCCACAAGGGCCCAAAATGAGTTTGATATGAAGATCAAAAGAGTGAGAAGTGACAATGGCACCGAGTTTAAGAACACCAACATTGAAGAGTATCTTGATGAAGAAGGCATTGGTCATGAGCTCTCCGTCCCATACACTCCACAACAAAATGGGATAGTTGAGAGGAAGAATAGAACTCTCATTGAAGCCGCAAGAACCATGCTTGATGAGTACAAGACTTCTGATAGTTTTTGGGCGGAAGCAATCAACACGGCATGTCATGCTATCAACCGTTTGTATCTTCACAAGCTTCGCCACAAGACCGCTTATGAGCTCCTAATCGGTAAAAAGCCTAATGTCTCTTACTTTAGAGTTTTTGGTTGTAAGTGTTTCATTCTCAACAAGAAACCCAAAAGCTCTAAGTTTGCATCTAAAGTTGATGAAGGTATCTTTCTTGGTTACGCCTCAAACGCTCATGGCTATCGTGTCCTCAACAAAACCACCGGTTGTGTTGAAGTCACGTGTGACTTGACGTTTGATGAATCTAATGGCTCTCAAGAGGAGCAAGTTGATGAATTGTGTGTAGGCAAGGATGTACCTACTGAAAAGGCTATAAGGAGGATGGCTATTGGAGAAATCAAGCCTCAGGAAGAAGATGATGAGGACTGCGAAATTGAACAAGCAGCAGTCCCAAACCCCGTTGCGAACCTCGGAGTATCCGGAGAAAAACCCGGAGAATCCGGATTTTCCGGAAACTCCGGAGATAAGTCCGGAGACTCCGGACCTACTGCTGAAACCTCGCAAGGCAGTCAAGAAGCTGAGGATTTGATCTAGGAAGAAGATTCGGACCCACATCCAAGAGTTCGACAAAGTGTTCAACGAGATCACCCTGTTGACAACATACTTGGAAGCATCCGTAGAGGGGTAACAACTCGTTCAAGATTAGCAAATTTTTGTGAACATTACTCGTTTGTTTCCATGTTGGAACCTCTTAGGGTTGAAGATGCTCTTGGAGATGCCGATTGGGTGATGGCCATGCAAGAAGAGCTCAACAACTTCACTAGGAATGAAATCTAGTCCTTGGTCGAACGCCCCAAACAAAATGTGATAGGAACCAAGTGGGTGTTTCGCAACAAACAAGATGAAGATGGCGTGGTGACCAAGAACAAAGCTAGATTGGTTGTGAAGGGATACACTCAAGTAGAAGGCTTAGACTTCGGAGAAACTTATGCATCGGTGGCAAGACTTGAAGCAATTCGTATACTCTTAGCCTTTGCCACCCATCACAACTTCAAGCTACATCAAATGGATGTCAAGAGTACTTTCTTGAATGGTCCAATATCCGAAGAAGTCTACGTTGAACAACCACCGGGCTTTGAAGATCCTCAACTTCCAAACCATGTCTACAAGCTCCATAAGGTGCTCTATGGGCTCAAGCAAGCCCCTAGAGCATGGTATGAATGCCTTAGGGAATTTCTCTTAAAGAAAGGTTTTGAAATAGGCAAAGTCAATCCTACTCTCTTCACTCGTAAACAAGGCAATGATTTGTTTGTATGTCAAGTTTATGTTGACGATATCATATTTGGCTCTACTAATCAAACTTGGGTTGAGGAGTTTAGTAGGATCATGACTAAAAGATTCGAGATGTCTATGATGGGCGAGTTGAAGTTCTTTCTTGGTTTTCAAATCAAGCAACTCAGGGATGGCACATTCATAAGTCAAACCAAGTACACCAATGACATGCTCAAGAAGTTTGACATGAACAACGCCAAGCCCATCAAAACACTTATGCCATCAAATGGACATCTTGATCTAAATGAGGAAGGCAAAAGCATCGACCAAAAGGTATATCGCTCGATGATTGGTTCTTTGCTTTACCTTTGTGCATCTAGGCCCGATATTATGCTTAGTGTGTGCATGTGTGCAAGGTTTCAAGCTAATCCTAAGGAGTGCCATCTAACGGCCGTTAAGAGAATTTTTAGATACTTGGTTCATACTCCTAACCTTGGTTTATGGTATCCTAAGGTGTGACAACCCGCCCAGGAAAATACCGTGCTATCGCCTAAGACCGGTCCACTTTGGTCATTAAGCAATAGTAAAGTATCATCCTGTCGTTGGTTGCCGGGTTAATGCCCGGTAAATCACTTGGACATCAAACCGAGGATCGACACATGCATTAAAACTCACGCAAAGGCGAGTCCAGAGTACAACATGAATTGAACATTTTATTACAAACCATTGTTCATGGCAGGAGGTAAAGGTTCAGACTTCGAAAATATAGCGGAAACAATTTAAACTAGCAACGGTGAACATCACAGGAGGCCATCCGTGATGTCCTTACTTGTCGTCACCCTTCCGATCAATCACACCTGCAACAACAGTTTTAAAGCAAGGCTGAGTATACTAATACTCAGCAAGACTTATCTGTCGGGTGATGACTACATCACCAACCTCTAGGCATGAAAGGCTTTTGGCCGGTGGAGTTTCTTTTGCTGAAACAGCTGCTAAGAGTAGATCCTTACTTTCCAAATTTTAGCATAAGTTCTAGTTGATTATCATTTCTAAATGTGCCATCTAATCCAATCAAGAATTGGACCAGCAATTAATTCATACAACAATATTTCTCGAGTTCCATCATTATGGGATATCATGGCCGGTTGATTAAGCGAGTCTCGGATACCGGTGAGAGGCCGACAATCGATTGATTTAAACCTTGCAAGGTAAATCCAAACACACGGTAGGCTGCCCCCGCGAGGACAACTTTCCCGGGCCGTCCCCAAAAATCCTCGGGTTGGGATCGAATCTTACGGTCCCCAGGTGCGGGCTATCCGGCATACCCCGCGAGATACCGGAGTCACCATACACCACCCTTCCCGGTAGCTAGCCGGTTAGGAGATTTCTCGGGAGTAGTAACGGTAGGATCCCGTGCCGCCTCGTTAAGGTACTAGGCTTACCGGTCCCATTCCCGGCAAATGTTTGGTACGTTCAAAAGCTTAGCCCACATGACCACTGGACCGGGGCCCAATCCCATGCTCTTACCACATGAGCAATCCATTTAAGGATATCTTATGATTCCTATCTAGGAACCTATTCTCGCGAGTGACCAACATCACTCGACTTCTATCGGTCTGTAGCATAGCGGCTATCGACCTAGCATACTAGTGATAGAGCATAGGTACCTAGGGATCATGCATCTAGGGTTTCAAATCAACTCTGAAACGTAAATGCACAATAATAGCAAACATAATTGCTTAATTTTAAAAGACGAGGTTAATGATCGGGGCTTGCCTTCGGCGGGCAAGGTTGGCCTTGGGCCCTCCGGACTTGGGTCCGGGTCTTGAGCTACGTTCACGCACGGCGGCTCTTTGTCGGCACCTTCGTCTCCTCCTTCCGCACGAGCGTACGTCTACGGCGGAAAGATCTACACGAAGATGCAAATGCAAGATTTATTCGACGGTTTTTACTTTAATCACTTATAAACCATATTGACAATCAAGGGGTGTATTTGTTGGGCACATTCACCTAGATATGAATACGTTCAGCATACTCTTCCATAAAGGAACAATATGCAACTCTTTATTAATTATTCTCTTTGATGGTGATTGTATACATATATATGTAAATAATTTAATTTAAATTCACCAACAGTAGTGGGTAGGTATATTTAACCTTTTTAACATGATTTGCAACCACCCTCAAGTTAACATGGGTGGTTTGGTGATTTCTCTTTTAGGAAGGTTATTGGTTGTACATGGGTTATTCTTTTATTGCACAATTGAATAAAGATTTCTTTGTACTTGTCATTTCATGTGAAAGCTTTAATCCTTTTCCTTTCACAAGCAAAGATATAATAATAATTTTATCCATGAATTAATTTCTTATCAGCAGTGAGAATTAATTATCTTTTAATTAAATTAGATAATACTTTCAAAAAGGAAAAAGAATTAAATAAGGGTTTTTCTTTATTTAATTTCTCTTTAATATTACAAAGGGCTTTTAAGCTTTTTATTAAGCAATTAAATTCCAAAAATTAATGTAGTGTTTCTTAAGCCTACTAGCACCTATCCTGGTCCATTGGACCCACATGTAAGTGTTGGATGCTAGGAAATTAAATATTATGGAAAATATCAAAGCCTAGCTAGTGATTCCATTTTAAATGCATACAAAAATAAATAAGCATCAAAATGATCCAAACTTTCTTGTGCATGCTCTCTGGTCCTAAACAAGCCTAAAGAACTAGTACATACAACTAGGAACTTTACTTGAACCTGGTTTATTAATTAACAAAGGAAAACAGGCATAAATCAAGAATAATTATTCCGTTACTCCAAAAATCATGATTAATTCACAAGATGTGCATTTTGGCATTACAAGACAGTGCACAAGTTGAGCTCAAAAACATAAATATATTTAGCAAGAAAAATCATTTATGCGGATCCGGCGAGAAATGGAAAAACATTTTTATAACAAGATTTACATCATAACTTTTTGGCATAGGAGCTAGTCATGACCTAACACACAACATATCCAAAAATTAGCTACGGAGGATTTATGGTTTTTGAGATATTGCGGATCTATGGTTTTCACATTTGTATTTTTCATGCAAAAACTAACGGGAATTAGCTCGATCCCGGAATAACAAAAGTTGTAGGATAATTCACCACGAATCCAAAAAAATTAGTTTTGCATTTTTACGATTGTTCCGTGATTTTCTACGCAATTTATAGGAAACAGGGAAATGGCAAACACTATTGGAGTTACCCTTTTGCAAGAAGGACCCCGGAAAAATCTTTGTGTTCGCAATGTAGTCCCGGGTCGCGGTGGCGGCGCGGGCGGCCAAATTCCGGCGGCTCGCCACGGGTCTTGGCCGGGGAAGGATGGGGGAGGGTCTAGGGGTGTCCTAAGCTTCGATTCGATGGGTTGGACGGGGTGGAGGGGGGCGGCCGGCGGCGGCGCCGGTAGCTCGCGATGGCCGCCGCCGCGGCTGCTCACTGGCCGACGAGGGTGGCTCGGTAGGGAGGGAAACGAGGCGACTGGCGACTACAAGCGCAAGGGAGGGTGAAGAACGCACTACCCGGCTTGCCACTGGCCTGCGACCGGGGCTCGTCGCGACCGGCGCAAGGAGGTACCGGCGGCCGCACGGCCGGCCGTGGGGGGGGGGTACGTGCGCCGGGAAGAAGCGGCGGCACCTTTATGGTGGGATGCGCGAGCCGAGGACGGGCGGGGATAGCGCGGGCATGTGCCGGGACGGACGGGCGGCGCGGGCGGGGCGCAAGGACGTACGGCGGCGCGCGCTCTAGGGGCTCGGGCGGGCGTGGCGGCGCGGACTCCGCGGCGTTCTCGGCGTTCGAGGTGTCGGAAGGTGAGCCATGACCTCGGGAAGGCGCGTGCGACCTTGGGAACACGCACCGGCGGGCCGGACGCCGAGGCGGCGGCGGCCCGCGGTGGGGGCGCGTGCGCGCGCGGCGGCCGGCGCGACGTCGCGGCGTGGCCGCGCTCTGGCGCTGCTCATTTCGGACTGCACCACTTCGAGCACGTTTTTCTCTCAAAATTTGAATACAAGTGCCGAAGTGATGAATACGAAAGTTGTAGATCTAGCTACCCTCTACAACTTTTGTAAAGGCTGTCTAGTGTTTTTCTCGACGGATTTTGCAGGAACGTCGTGCCAACATTGAATGTCGGCTGTTACGGGAAAACGGGGAGGTACTTGTCGATCGATCGAGTTTTTCACCAATTTCCACCCAAAATTTGAAATGCCAATCTACATGAAAGTTGTGTCCCTCAACAAGATGGACAACTTTCCTAAAGGTAGATTTTGAAGTGTTTAGGTGAAATTTGGAGAACGCGGCAAAAGTTCGGACGACATTCGGCGACGTCAACGGTTAAGCCGGTTTTAACCGTGTCTTTGACCAAAGGTCCACTACGGGTTTGTGTAGGCTTGGTCAAGGGGTTCATTAGAGTTCGTTGGCGAGGTTTTCGGGTGATGACCCAGGTTGACCTAGGTTTGACTGGTTTGACCCGGCGGATCCGGTCATTAGGGTTAATGACGGTAATTAAAAACCTGGGGCGTCACAGCCTACCCTCCTTAAGAAGAATCTCGTCCCGAGATTCGAATTTACAAGGGGAGGTGAGGAATGGTTCTGGGTTAAGGTGTTACCTAAGGAATTTAGTTGGCTTTGCTCCACTTGAGGGCTCGGCTTGTTGTCGTAGTTGTTGATAGCGGATCGGGGTTACGCCTCTGCCGCTGGGGGTTCGGCACTCATTGGCAAAATGCCGGGCTGTCTACAATTGTAGAACAAGCGGGTTGAAGATCTCGGGTTTGGAGATCGGTTCTTTGGGCTTCCTTGATAAGGCGGAGCCTCTTCCTCTCCTTTTTCCTTGCTGACTTCGTGGCTCGCGAAGGTGTTGCACTAGCAGGGAGTTGAGTGGTCTTGTTAGTGTTACATCTTCGTTTGCCCTTATGCGGATGGGTCTCCATACGAGTAATTTCCCACTCACTTACATCTATCTCAGATAGTACTCGTTTACTGCCTTTATTTGCCCTCTCTTCTGCCCTAAGATCCATCGGTAGCCGAGAAGGTGGTAATATTGAGTCGGAGGCTTGGGGTTGGTCTTGATTAACATACTCCTCCAACAGATTGAACAAACGGGCTTGTTCGACCATAGAGGCAGATAAGGACAGAGAGAGACTGTCTGCCAAACTATTCTGATATGGTTTCCCATAACGTCCTTGGATAATATCGTACACCATCTGGTTCAACATGGAATTCTGCCCTTCTACCAGTTGAGTTGTGCCGACAATGGCGTTTATGTCCCTCTGGGTGGGTACTTCGGGTGAACGGGGTGGAAGGTGGAAGCTTCGGTTGCATTGGTGGCATTTGCGGCGATTCTTTGAGCCATCCGTTCTTGTGTTTGCGGGAGTTGGCGCAACACCTCGGTATGTCTTTGCTACGAAAGCTTCGGTCAACATCGTGGGTGGCGGTAGCGTAAGATCACCACTACCCGATGCATCAAAACCATAGGGTTATTCCATGCCGGTCGAAACATACGAAAATTTCGGTCCTTAATTAGTACGTGTTCGGGATCTCGCCCGAAACCTATAATTCGAAAATACTCTACGAGACTTGTTCACGGTAAGCGATGCAAACCGGACATCCAAACGATCACAAATATCAAATTGGTAAAGCTTTGTCTACACACCCCATGATCGGGAATGCGAGCTGGAACAAAAAGTACAAGGTGTGTCCTCTTACTACCTCATCGCCGTTCATGTGGAAGCGGACGATGAATGTGCACATGCACGGCTAATAGCGGACATAATCCTCCTACGATACGAGGTACATCCCTAACAATGTCCAGCGAAACGACTCGAGCTCTTCCGAAGACAGATTCATGGGTGGCAGCTTGGATTGATTTACTGCTTTCGATCCGCTCGAACTTCTTCTCGATGTCGGGGACGACACGGAAGAACAGCTTGCTCGAGGGGATTGAAGTAGGTGGAAGAAGAACAAGAATGGTGATACTGCCGAGTTTGGACGGAATATGAGCTTTCGTATCGGCGGTTCCGGTTAAACGGTCCCATTTTATAATCGGCTGCGGGGTAGTAACGGTCGGTTGACCCGGTCGGTATCGGGTGTAGACAACACGGAGCTCAACAAGGTCGGCTCACGCGATCACGGCGTTGTGAATACGATTGCGGAAATCGAGGGTAGAGCGATGTCATGGCGTCGTATGACCGTGACAACGATGACGATGGGCTCAACGGTCTAAATAATCGACCGCAATGGGGAGCGAAACGAGAAAAGCTCGGTGTACAACGCTTAAGGTTTGCGATAGCAACACGGAGGAGCGTAGCATAAAGCTTCGATCGATCCTGGGCGTACTTCCTTGCTCGATTCTGAGGATTTGAAGGTTATGAGCACGGACAAGAACGAATACACGATGGATGACTTTTCCACACTGACTATTCGAGAACCTTGACTGCTCAAAAGGATTTCTACGTCTAAGGCCTCCGCTTGGTCGGCGAGAAAAGGAATTGATGCTACAAGGTCGTCGTGATTCACGGCAAGGGACCAATTCGACGAGAGATTTCCAATAGACCGGTACAAGAAAGGAAGGCTAATGACGAGTTCCATAATCTCTTGTACGAAAATGACTTCAAGTGGGAACTTCAAGGAATAATCTTGCTCACACCTTTACTTATTTCGCAAATTTTGAGGTTTTGACACTCGTTGTTTTGAAAGTGCAATACTTTTCAAAGTTGATGTAATGCATATGCTTGTGCGGTATGGTGCTCATGATGCACGTTAGAATGACTCGGTTACCCATATGTGTTAGTGATTGCAAGGGCCAACAAAGTAGAGAGAGGATCAGTGTAACGAGGTGCTATCTCACAACCAAGATACCTAGCGCGCTCCTAGTGGCATTCGTGTGGCTGCAGCACACACGATACCCTAGGTTCCGTCGCGGCACCTTAGACTATGGGGTAACAACATCACCAAACAAGAGAGGTAGAGTAGGGGTACAAAGTTTCATGCGAATGCACGTTAGTATACCCATGCTTCCCAAATGCATATGCTATGCAGCGCATGCTCAAAAGCAACATTTTAATTTAAATCACAAGGCTTGAGCAAGACCGAAAAGACTAAATTCGGGAGGCGAGGAATCGATCGAATCTTTGATTGACACGAAAATTGTGGAGCACGAACTTGATTGATCGCAACTAGCATAAATAATGCCTTACGAACATTACTTGCCGAAAGAGATGTTTAATCAAGGCGGTACATTGACGAGGGTTTTCGAGAATTACCAAACAACATTTAGAATTACAAGGTAGACTAGGTGCAATGACAAGGTTCCTAGTTCAACCGACGGTGATAGTTGACCAAAAGTGGTCATGGTACACTAGGATTCCTCACAACACTGCATTCTCACGACTTGGATTTTATTCTTGACGGACCAACTTCCAAGGGTGGGATCTTCCACGCTGAAGGACTACAGTGACTCGGGTCCAGACTCAATTCCAGATTCACCTTGGATATCCTCAACATCTTCTTCTTGCGCTGGTCCGGGAATGACGAGGTTACGGGGGTGGAACGGCTAGAGCTTCCGATTGAGTTTCTAGTTCAAGCATATATTGATCGTTATCTTTGCAACAAGAAATTCTGCTCATGTATGATCTCGGTTAACTCTTGTATCTTGGCCTTGTCTTTGTGTCTTTCCTTCTTGAGAGTAGCGATCATTGCTTGGGCTTCCTTCAACGCTTGAGTTGAACACTCCACTTCCTTAACTTTGTATCTATAGATTTGGTGTCTATAGAATACGCTTTCTCCTACCATTCGTTGGCAGGTGTCGTACATGGCTTCTGAGAAGCGGACTGAGGCGACAAGATCAGGGCTATAGTGAGAGTTGCTGCGGGGTGGAAGGGTAGTTTCGCGTTCACCACCGGTGCAATGTGTCGCTCGGGTACCGGAATTACTTTGGTTGTAGAGTTGGCTATCTCGGCGGGGTGCTTTCCACGAAAGTTGTGAGTGCTTCAAGAGCGACCCTCCGCACCGTGTCGGACAAGTTTCTTCCATGTGCCGTACACTCCCACTCATCCCAAGCGAGGATTGGTCGGGCACACCGAAATCTTCACCTTCACCTCACAACGAAGGAGTTGGCCCTGTGGTCATGACCTCACGTGTCGAGTACTGCGGGTAAGTGGTGTACCCAAAGTCCTTCGGGGTGTCCCACAAAAGTGCGGGGAAAACCACCCTCCTCGAGGTACTCCACAAGAGTCCATGATTCCACATCCGCCGACGTAGAGCCAGCGTTGTCCATCTGGACATAACAACAAAAGTGAGAATCAGGCGGGTGTGAGTGTACAAAGGTAACTCGATCCACGAGTATGGGTAAGGTCGAGGTATATGGTAATTATGCATACTAAGATCCAATGTACGCTGGACTCGAACGATCAGGCACACCAACTGGTACAAGGTCTGGCAATCGGAAACCGACTTCCTAACTTGAACCAGAGTCCAGCACTTCACAAGTCTGCGGCGTAACTTAGCAAGGTGATGAAACTCAAGTTGAGTATGCAAGGTTGCTAGAAGATTAGGAAAGGTGCTATCTAGGCAAGGTATCAAAAAGGTCCTAGGAAGATGGCAAAACAAAGGTTGACTAACTGAGCATAACCTGCGGTATACCAAGTTACGATCGCGAACTGGGGCTAGCAGAACGGGATTAGATTGGAGCAACCTAGGTTAGGATCACCTAGACGACGGGTTACGGGACAAGAACGACAATCTAAGCAATAACTCTAATAAATCAAGCATGACAACACATCTACACCTAAAGAGGCTAAACGGGACAAAACACGCTATCACTAGTTTTACCTCCGAGATCACGGAAACGGACATGAGTTCGGTTTAGGTTCTTTCTCGACTTTTAGCATGATGCAAGACGTCCTAATCGTCCTCACAAGGCATCCATGCCGAAACTCGGAGTTAGCGCCGGTGGCATGGCACATACACGTATCTCCCTATAATAACTAGTCGAGAACTAGTCGATGCTTACTTAGCGAGTTACGAACGAGGTTAGTGTACCTGCGAGAAGATCACGAACACAACGAACCTTTCATGCCGGCACTCATGAAAGCGTCCACATACATTACCGTTCACTATAGAAACGACATCCATGCGTTAAGCCGCTGCATGGACAGCGTCCAACCTCAGACATCCTCCGTTTGAACGGAGTATATCCTTGCCTTGCATGAGCGACATGCGGAATGCTCACGTATGAAACACGTGGCAAGACACAACTCATAAACAGACGCGAAGATGGGATCCGTGGAATGGACCACTCCATCAACCCTCGCAATTCCCGTGATGCGGAACAGCGCACGTATAAAACACGTGGCTCACCTAGTTTGGTTGTGCGAGAAGGTAAGTCTGACATAAAGTAATGTCTTTGGGAGTTAGCAAAATAAACCATAGATTAATAAGCCACCCGAAAGAAACCAAAATTTTCCCTCTAGGGCCTCTCGGTCTAGTTTATCCTTAACGGACCAACGTCTTTTGCAAATCAAACAATCTTGGCAAATTTTATTCGAAAATCATGTGATTAGAGTTGATAATTAAACTCCGGTGCATGCGATCGCTACGATACCGAAATTTGTGACAACCCACCCGGGAAAATACCGTACTATCGCCTAAGACCGGTCCACTTTGGTCATTAAGCAATAGTAAAGTATCATCTTGTCGTTGGTTGCCGGGTTAATGCCGGTAAATCACTTGAACATCGAACAGAGGATCGACACATGCATTAAAACTCACGCGAAGGCGAGTCCAGAGTACAACATGAATTAAACATTTTATTACAAACCATTGTTCATGACATGGGGTAAAGGTTCAGAGTTTGAAGATACAGCGGAAACAATTTAAACTAGCGCGACGGTGAACATCACAGGAGGCCATCCGTGATGTCCTTACTTGTCATCACCCTTCTGATCAATCACACCTGCAACCACAGTTTTAAAGCAAGGCTGAGTATACTAATACTCAGCAAGACTTAACCGTCGGGTGATGACTACATCACCAACCTCTAGACATGACAGGCTTTTGGCCGGTGGAGTTTCTTTTGCTTAAGCAGTTTGCTAAGAGTAGATCCTTATTTTCAAAATTTTAGCATAAGTTCTAGTTGATTACCATTTCTAAATGTGCCATCTAATCCAATCAAGAATTGGACCAGCAATTAATTCATACAACAATATTTCTTGAGTTCCATCATTATGGGATATCATGGCCGGTTGATTAAGCGATCTCGGATACCGGTGAGAGGCCGACAATCGATTGATTTAAACCTTGCAAGGTAAATCCAAACACACGGTAGGCTGCCCCCGCGAGGACAACTTTCCCGGCCGGTCCCCAAAAATCCTCGGGTTGGGATCGAATCTTACGGTCCCCGGTGCGGGCTATCCGCATACCCCGCGAGATACCGGAGTCACCATACACCACCCTTCCCGGTAGCTAGCCGGTTAGGAGATTTCTCGGGAGTAGTAACGGTAGGATCCCGTGCCGCCTCGTTAAGGTACTAGGCTTACCGGTCCCATTCCCGACAAATGTTTGGTACGTTCAAAAGCTTAGCCCACATGACCACTAGACCGGGGCCCAATCCCATGATCTTACCACATGAGCAATCCATTTAAGGATATCTTATGATTCCTATCTAGGAACCTATTCTCGCGAGTGACCAACATCACTCGACTTCTATCGGTCTGTAGCATAGCGGCTATCGACCTAGCATACTAGTGATAGAGCATAGGTACCTAGGGATCATGCATCTAGGGTTTCAAATCAACTCCTGAAACGTAAATGCACAATAATAGCAAACATAATTGCTTAATTTTAAAAGACGGGGTTAATGATCCGGGGCTTGCCTTCGGCGGCAAGGTTGGCCTTGGGCCCTTCCGGACTTGGGTCCGGGTCTTGAGCTACGTTCACGCACGGCGGCTCTTTGTCGGCACCTTCGTCTCCTCCTTCCGCACGAGCGTACGTCTGCGGCGGAAAGATGCGCACGAAGATGCAAATGCAAGATTTATTCGACGGTTTTTACTTTAATCACTTATAAACCATATTGACAATCAAGGGGTGTATTTGTTGGGCACATTCATCTAGATAAGAATACATTCGGCATACTCTTCCATAAAGGAACAATATGCAACTCTTTATTAATCATTCTCTTTGATGGTGATTGTGTACACATATATGTAAATAATTTAATTTAAATTCACCAACATTAGTGGGTAGGTATATTTAATTTTTTTAACATGATTTGCAACCACCCTCAAGTTAACCCGGGTGGTTTGGTGATTTCTCTTTTAGGAAGGTTATTGGTTGTACATGGGTTATTCTTTTATTGCACAATTGAATAAAGGTTTCTTTGTACTTGTCATTTCATGTGAAAGCTTTAATCCTTTTCCTTTCACAAGCAAAGATATGAATAATATTTTTATCCATGAATTAATTTCTTATCGGCAATGAGAATTAATTATCTTTTAATTAAATTAGATAATACTTTCGTTAACACCAAAATTTGGTAAAGGGTATGACATGTGGGCCCAACTCGGAAAAGAGTCCGTCGGGTGGAAGGAAAGGTATCTTTGGAGATTTTCGGCGAAGGATCCGCGGTCGGCTATCTGCTCCGGTTCGGCAAAGGAACGGAGAGCTGATTTTGCGGGATTGGACGGTGACGTGGCCCGATCGGGGAGAAGCGAATGGATGGACGGTGATCAAGTTTAGTTAGGCAATGAATCCATTCGCGATTGTAATCGACGGGGTATAAATATGATCCCTGGATGTATGTAAAACAGACGTTCATTCCTCAATACACACCGGCCTTACGCCAAACCCTAGAGTCCCTTGTCGTGTCGTCGAGTTCTTCGAGAGGGCCAATCGATCCGTCGACCTCCGTGAGTACCGGCAACCTTGTATCATGTCTAGTATCATGCGGTGGATTTAGATCTGATGCAAGTAGTCTTGTTACCATGCTTCGTGTCATGCGGTAGATTCAAGCCTGGTTCAAGAGGGTTTCTTGTTAGATCGCGAGCCATGCGGTAGGCTAAGGTCTAGCTCGAAGCTAGTTATCGGCTCTATTGGGTTTTGGCAAGATCCAATAGATTCATTAAGTTACCCTGTGTTATCATGAGTTTTGCATTATGTTTTAATTCATGTAACACTCTTTTGCCCAATCTAGATGGGTTTGGATCGGCTCTTTTCCTTTTAAGATCCGTGCAAGAGTAGGTGTCGCGTTTTGACGCGTGGATCTTATGCTCTCCGATAGCCGAAACCGAATCGATCTAGGTTGTTACGTGTTGCGGGTTCAAGCTTGCTTTGTTAGTATAAATCTTGAAAGAGCCGGGTATCATGCGGTAGATGCAGGTTTTTGGGTTGCTTTGGAGCTAGTCATCAGGTGGATTAGATTTCCAATTCAGCTTGATAGATTTATTCACGTGGTAATGTTTGTTCCTTCTTCATGGACCCCGAATCGGTTGTCCAGCCGCATTCGGTTATATCTTCACGAGTAGATCACGTGCGTTGTTTATGTTTTAAAGGACGTGTGCTTCTAGCTTTCCATATTTAGGTTGTATCATGCGGTGGATAGATCTATTTGTGGAAAGTGGTGCGTTCTTTCATGCAAGTTGTATCATGCGGTGGATAGATTTGCTTGATGTCGTGCCCGACGGATCTTAAAGTAATTAGACATGCGGTAGACTAATGCTTTGGATCTATGCATGCTTATTTTAATACATGATCATGTTCGTGCTTTACTTCATTTAATGTTAATCTTCATGAGGATCGGTCATGGCTTTGCACATGTATTCATGTTTAATCAAAGATTGATCTTTATCATGCTTACGTCATCCATTCGGCAATGTTCTTTTTTCCTTCACGATTACCCGAATGGTTGCGTTTCTTTGACAGGTAGCTTCACATAGCTACATGTCGTCTTGCTTGGCTTCTTAGCCGTAAATATGGAACTGCCTGGTACCACCCGGTAGGTTCCAAGTTTTGGTATTTAACTGTTTTCCCTTTTGTTAATTTTCAGGAAAAATTGACTGGCACGTCACTTTCTCTCTGCGCGTGCGAAGCTAAGCTTTTCGGCTTGCTGTGTGATTGGCGCTGAGTGCACATTTTGCGTCAACACACTTTCGGCACGCCGGTGGGACCAAACGGCCCGAATTGGTTCAGGATGCCTGAGATCACAGACCTCCTGGATGTCAGCATTGAGGAGCTTTCCCCAGAGCAACATCGGCGGCTCGTAGACGCCGTGAATCGGTTTCAACGAAGTGTCTCATGTCATTCAAGAAGAATCGAAGTGGTGTACCATATTTGAAGAATGGCACCGCCAGTGTGCCGTTGCGGGAGAAACCGACGCAACGACCCAACAAGAAAAGGAAGAATGCGCGCGGATCTTCCAAGAGTCAATGGACGACGTGCTCACCAAGCACAACCAAGCTTTCCTTGGGTCGCTCCAACGGATGATGGTGGCCCTCTTCGGTCGGGCGCGGGGCAAGCGTTCGGAAGGCGTACGCGGAAGAGCACCGTGGAGCCGGGGTGAATCAAGCTCTCGGCCGCCACCGCGGGGCCGGTGCGGCGGCCCCCTCCTCGCAGCTCCGGAGCCAAGCGTTCCAACCTCCTCCACGGGGAGCCGGGGGGCGGCCCGAGTTCGGCCTCCGCCGCAAGATTCGAAGTCAACCAATCCTGCCGCCACCACAAAGCGGCACGGGTCGGCACCGTGCAACGCGCCGAATCCGTACCAGCCCACGTACGGAGACCTAGCGTTCGGCTCATCTGGGGCCCCACTTGACCCCAGTCGAAGAATAGCTCCGTCGACCAACTGGCTCCAGAGGAATCTATACGGCGGTGGCTATCATCAAGTGGGGAATTACGGGGCGTTCGACGCCTTCCCGCACCCGTGGGTACGCGCGGGCCGCGGGCGCTCGGGGAGGAAGATGCCCTAGCTCGCAAGATGGCCGAATTGATGCGAGAATCGGTTCGGCCTCAAGCCAAGGATGCGAGGGCCCCACCTACGGGCCGCCGTTCCGGAGTGGTACTATAACGTGCTCCTACCGCCAAGGGTAAAACCACCGACGGAATTCACAAAGTTCTCTCGGGCGGGACGAGACAAGCACGGTCGAGCATATCGCTCGTTATCTCATGCGGGCGGGGGAATGTTCGGCCGAAGAGACGTTCGAGGGTCCGCTACTTCCCCGCCTCGGCCCGACGGGTCCGGCTTTTCGGTGGTTCTCATCCTTGCCGCCCGAGTCGGTGGCCGGGTGGAAAGATTTGGAGCGTAAATTCCACGCTCACTACTTCGGCGGCGGCTTCGAGAAAAAGTTGATCGATCTCGCCACCCCGAAGCAAAGGCACGATGAAACACCGCCGGAGTTTCGAGAAGATTCGAAGAAGTCAAGGGCATGTGCTTCTCATTGAACTTGCCGGACGATCGGCTAGCCGATATGGCCGTCGCCGGGATGTTGCCGGCCGTGCGCGAAAAGCTCTTTGGGATGGAGTTTGAAAACTTGGGCCAACCGTCACGAAATTATCCTTGATGAGCAATCGGGCATATGGCCTCAAGAAGGACCCCAAGTTTGGCAAGCGAAGACGACATCGCCGATATCTACAATCAATTCTTGGACAAAGCTGATTTGTTCGAGGATTCCGACGACGAACCGGAGATAGGCTGCGGCGAAATCATGTGGGGTAAAGAGCCTCTCACAATGAATCGGCGTTGGGTCGGGCGGACCAAAGGAACCTATGACTTCGACATCACAAAGGCCGACAAGTTGTTTGAGCTCTTGGTAAAAGAAGGCCGAATCAAGCTGCTCGAAGGGCACTCTATGCTTCGGCTCGATGGAGTCAAAGCGAAACGTTATCGCGGCTTTCATGACAGGGACTCCCACTCCATCAACGACTGCAGGGTCTTCAGGATGAGGATCCAAAAGGCTATCCAGGAAGGGCACCTCAAATTCGATAACAAGATGAAGCTGGATGGCCACCCCTTCCCGCAGAACATGCTCGGCTTTTCTGTCAATGCGATAACAGCCGAAGAGAAAGGGAAAGTCAAGGTCCTGACCTCAGCCAGGTCCAAGCAAGATGGATCAGTTGACCCAAAGCGCCGAGTTACCATAGAGCAAGTCCGGGCGACGCCCCTCGCGTTCTCAAGAGCCACATCGAGATCGGGGAGTCGTCCAAGCCCAAACCCAAGGTGACGTCGCGCATCCTCCTTAATAAATGGCGGCGCCGGATGGAGAAGGAACGCTACCGGGAGCGTCGTCACGAGGAGGAGCAACGCGGGGCCGAGGAGGAAGCGCGCGGATGGAATCGGGAACGATGCGCGCGCGAGCGGGGCGCGCCCCCCGGGGGGTGCGCCTTTTTCGGGCACCGCCGGAACGAAGGCCCGAAACTACCCACATTAAGGAACCGTCCCGAATGCGACGACGGATATGCGAGTACGGGCGGAAATCGCAATCGCCGATCCGTCCACGAAAGACTTGGAAGGATCCACCCGAATGGGGATCGGCGGCAAAAAATTGAAATCATTGATCATCCCAGGAAGCGCCGAGCTGATCTCGGTGGGGCGACCACGAGGAGGACGAGGAGGTCTACGTCTGGCAGAAGGGGCAATGGTGCCCACCCGGTCTACGCAAGAGCCAGAAGAGGCGGGTCCAACGCTTGAGGAACCGCGAGATGAAGCAAGCGGGGTCCCGGACGAGACGAAGTGGCGCCCCAAGGACCAGCCGGAAGGATCGAAGCCTCGAGCCCCTGCATGCATGGTATACTTCTCCGCCAAACGAGTTCATGGCTCCCGCTAACCGGGTGATGCGGGGAGGAAGGCCGCCTTTGACGACGAGCGACTCGAGGAGATGATGGCGCGGCTCGGTGCTTGCCAAGCGGGCCATCTTCGACAAGCCGGCCAAGAATCGCCACATGAGGCCGCCGTACTTGAGGGGGGTACGTCAATGGCAAGCCATTGACCAAGATGTTCGTCGACGGTGGCGCGGCGGTTAACGTGATGCCGTACACCACCTTCGGGAAGCTTGGCATGACCCCGAGCGATTTGACACCAACAAGCATCATCCTCAACGACTTCGCCGGAACCCCTCGGATACCAAAGGATGCGCTCACGTGGACTTGATGATCGGGTCCAAGACGCCGCTCACCACCTTCTTCGTCATCGAAGGGAAGGGAGCCTACGGCCTCGCTTGGGCGGGGCCCGGATCCACGCCAAGCTGCCGCGTCCCATCCACTATGCATCAACGGTGATCCGGTGGGTGGACGATGAAATTGAGGTCGTGCGGGCGGACGACTCCGTGAGCGTGGCTAACATGGAACCAGCCTTTCCGGGAATACCAAGGCATCGATTGCTTCTCGGGGAAGGACGGGGAGAAGGTCTGTTGAACCCGTCGGCGGTGACCAACGGCCGATTCAAGCGATCGGCTCTTACGATGCATTTTTAATGGAGAACCCCGTGGATGGCACCGATGGCAAGGCGGGACGAGGATTCATGTCGGCCGATAAGCCGGAGGAAGTTGACATTGGAAGCGGTGATAAGCCAAGGCCGACGTTCATCGGTGCGAATTTGCGGCCCGGACTTCGGGGGGGGACTTAATTGAGCTTCTCAAAGAATATAAAGATTGCTTCGCCCGGGATTACTCGGAGATGCCCGGATTGGATCGATCCATCGTCGAGCACCGGTTGCCAATCAAGCCTCGGTTTCAAGCCATATAAGCAACCGCCCCGGAAAATCTACAAGGATGAAGTACCGGCCGATGTGAAGAAGGAAATCGAAAGGTTACTTGATGCAAACTTCGTTCGGCCCCTGAGATATGCGGAGTGGATTTCTAACATCGTCCTCGTGTATAAGAAGAATGGAAAAATGAGAGTTTGCATAGATTTCGGGGACCTAAACGAGCTACTCCCATGGATGGATACCCGATGCCTATTGCCGATTTGTTGATCGACGCCGCCGCTCTTGGGCACAAGGTGATTAGCTTCATGGACGGCAACGCAGGGTACAATCAGATCTTTATGGCAATAGAAGACATCTCGAAGACGGCCTTTAGATGTCCTGGTCATATAGGCCTATTTGAATGGATCGTCATGACGTTCGGGTTGAAAAATGCCGGTGCAACTTATCAGCGGGCAATGAATTACATTTTTCATGAGTTGATCGGCAAGACCGTGGAAATCTACATTGACGACGTAGTGATCAAGTCCTTAAGTCATGACACCCATCTGAAAGGTGTGAAGAAGACCCTGGAATGCACCCGGAAGCATGGCCTGAAAATGAATCCAAACAAGTGTGCATTTGGGGTGTCGATCGGAGAGTTCTTGGGGTTCTTGGTCCACGAAGGAGGGATCGAAGTTGGCAAAAAGAGCATGAAAGCCATTGATGAAGTCATTCCTCCAACCAACCTCAAGGAGTTGCAATCACTGCTTTCGGCAAGATCAACTTTGTGAGAAGGTTCATCTCAAATCTATCACGTAAAGTACTTGCCATTCTCTCCGTTGCTTGAAGCTAAAGAAGGATCGAAGTTCACATGGGGCGACGAACAACAAAAGGCTTTCGAGGAAATCAAGCAATACATGAAGGAGCCGCCGGTCTTGGTTCCTCCTCGGTCGAACAAGCCTTTCAAGTTGTACGTGGCGGCCGATACCCAAACTATTGGATCGGCCCTTATTCAAGAATTCGAAGGCAAGGAGCGGGTAGTAGCTTATCTTAGCCGAAAACTACTTGATCCCGAAACCGGTATTCGGCTATAGAAAGATTATGTCTTTGCGTATACTACTCGTGTGCAAAGTTTCGGCACTACTTGTTGAATGCCGAATGCACCGTATACTCGAAGTTTGATGTGATAAAACATATGTTATCTATGCCAATTTTGAATGGTCGGGTTGGCAAGTGGATTTTGGCTCTATCGCAGTTCGAGTTGAAGTTCGAATCGGCAAAAGCCATCAAAGGCCGGGTCATTGCCGATTTCATAGCCGAACACCGTGACCCTTCGATCGATCTCGCTTGAAATTACCCCATGGGCTCTATTCTTTGACGGGTCATCATGTGGCAAAGGTGGGGGAGTAGGGATCCCGCTAATTTCGCCCCGAGGTGAGATGTTTGAGTTCGCTATTCCTATACAACCCACCGTCACAAATAATCGAGCCGAGTACGAGGCATTGCTTCGAGGGCTTCAATATTTGAGAGAAGCCGGGCCGTTTCGGTTGAAATTTATGGAGATTCGGAGTTAGTCATCAAGCAATTGAACGGCCGGACGAGTGCGAAGCGAGGCGGCGAGGAGTTACTACGAGGAATGCGGAGAGAAATCTTAAAGAGCTTTCCACCGGTAACTTTACAAAGACATTCCTAGAGAGCATAACGAAGAAGCAAACAAAGCTAGCTCGCAGCGCCTCCGGTTATAAAGAGAGCCAAGAAGCATTTGTTTGCGCAGAGGTGAGCGCAACGGGGACGGATCTTACGAAGATGATTGGAGGAAAGAGATCGTTGAATATTTGAGAGATCCATCCCGAAAAGTCTCTAGGAAGCTCGGTATAAGGCGATCAAGTTCGTTCTTCCGGATGACAATTTATTCTATAAGTCATTAGATGGAGTACGCTACGATGCCCGGGTCCCGAGAAGAAGCCAAGAACATGATGAGCGAGGTGCACGATGGGATATGTGGAGCGCACCAATCGGCCTATCGCATGAAATGGGTTATTAGGCGGTCGGATGCTTTTGGCCGACGATATTAGAGGATTGCTTTGAGTATTACAAGGGGTGTCAAGATTGCCGGAAGTTCGGGAATATTCAAAGAGTCCCCGCATCGGCATTAAATCCCATCATCAAGCCATGGCCATTCAGGGGGTGGGGCATAGACACGATCGGCCAAATTAATCCACCATCTAGCAAGGGGCATAAGTTCGTGCTTTTGGCTACTGATTACTTCACCAAATGGGTCGAGGCAATCCCACTCAAAAGGGTGACGTCGAAAACATGATCGAATTCATCAAGGAACACATCATCTATCGATTTGGGATTCCGCACGATTACCACCGACCAAGGGGCACAATTCGTGTCATTGGAATTCGGAGATTTTGCCGAAAGCATGGGAATTAAACTGTTTAATTCTTCCCCATACTATGCCCAAGCTAATGGTCAAGCGAGGCTTCTAACAAGATCATGATCAAGCTTATACGAAGAAGATCGACCGGAAGCCGAGGAGATGGCATTCGGTACTCGGTGAAGCGCCGTGGGCTTACCGAATGGCCCCCCATGGAGCTACAAAGACTTCTCCTTACGAGTTGGTTTACGGGCATCACGCGATCCCGCCCCGGGAAATGCAATCGAGAATCCAAGGAGAGTAGTGCCGCAAAACGATTTGAGCTCCAAGGATTACGGTGGCCTAATGATGGATGAGTTAGAAGATTTGCATATGATCCGTCTCGGGGCCCCGGAGAACATCGAGAAAAACAAGCCGGGTCGCCAAATACTATAACAAGAAAGTAAAAGTAAAGCAATTCTCGAAGGCGATCTAGTTTGGAAAGCGCTATCGCCGATTGGAACTAAATATAGTGAATTCGGCAAATGGTCCCCTAACCGGGAGGGGCCTTTTCGCGTGGTCGGATGCGTTCCTGGTAATGCCTACATATTGAAAACTTTGCTTTGGAGAGGAGTTTTCCGCCGCAATAAATGGAAGATACCTGAAGAAGTATTATCCTAGCATTGAAATCGATCGATGATTATACATCTGGCACAGAAACAGCCGGCGCTCAGGGATGAGGCCGCCTTTAGAACAAAAATCCATGAACAAAAGAAAATGGCCAGTGCCTGATGCGTTGCCCTTAGATCAATACTACACTACAACTGGTTTCTTGCAGGATTACACATAGCAGCCCTCGAAGGCCAAAGGGAGGGAAGCGAAGGCGTGGAGTAAGAAGCGAAAGTATGGTTCAATCTTTTCTTTGCTTCTTCGAGTGCTTGCTCCCTCTTCAGTCGTTCCAGGACCACCGTGACGGCGACTTGGAACGCACGAGGATGACCACGATTGGCGGCCTCTACCAAGCTATCCCAGGCCGCCTTCAGGTTGCCGTACCTGTCAGAGACATCTGGAGCAAAAGAATCAAGGTTAGGGGCAAGAAATCCAGATGCAAACATGAAGGGGGGCAGGGGCGTTTACCCCCTACTAGCGCTTCCAGCGCCATACGACGCTCGCGTTCGGCTTGACAGCGGACGGACATGTCCCTGAGGTCACGCTCCAGGTGCCGGACACGGCGACGCAGCTGATGGATGACCCTTTGCTCGGGCGTGGCATCCTCCGCCTCAGGAGAAGAATCGGAGGAGATGTACTCAGGAACATCTTCGGTTCCGATGATTTCTTCAGGAAGCAAATCAAGGCTGAAAGAGGCAGAGGAAAAACATGAAGCGCAAGATCAAGCGAGGAAGGATGAGGAGCGAGATCAAGAAAGAACTCACTTCCGAATCGTACGCTTCCTTGACGAGCCGCTCTCCTGAGGTTGTTTACCCTTGTCCATGGCGTTGGGGTTTTTTCTTCTAGCGAGCGAAGAAGAGACGAGAAGTGATGGAGGAGTGTGCGAGTGGAATTGCAGAGCACCCCACGGGCTATTTTATTGACCAAGGAGGCGCATTGGGAGTGATGATCTGGCCAGTACACACTGTTGGAATACCAAGCGGCAGGGTTTTCCACCGAGTGCGAAGGGTTTTCTTCGAACAGTATTTACGGATTGCCGAATTGGGATCCTTTGTGGATCTTGCGCCAAGGGGCGCTTGTTTGCGAGCGTTCGGCTAAAGACAGGTTCCCGGATGCATTCAAAGAGGACAAATTCACGGATGCAAATGCGAAGGGAAATATCACGGAACAAATGCGATTCCAAAAGTTCATCATATATTGCCGACATTTACACATCCCTAGTACAATCTAATCAAAAAGTCCTGTTCGGCACGGACGGGGATGGGTAATTTCGGCAATGGCGTCACCGTGGCCGTCGAGGCGCTCCAGGATGAGCTCGATCTCGTCGATATCCTCCCGCGCGCGCCGCCACGGAAGCCACGCGGCCCGGTGGAATAGTCGACGTCCGTATGCGTCGCCATCGCAGCCAGGCCCAAGGTGGTGCCCAGACGAACACCATGGACGGCCACCTCGTCAATGCGGCGCTCCACCGCGGCCGGGCGCTCCGCCGGCGTGTCGCCGTGAGCGTTCACCTTCTCCGCCACCGCTCCACCGGCGCTTTTGGGCCGGTTGAGCTCGGCATCACGAGCTGCGAAGGGCAAACAAGAAGGGATTAGCATCAAAGGCCGGACTAAATCAAGAATCGAATCATACCATCGATGGCTTCCGGCGGTTGTTTCCGCCGGTCCTCCCACTCCTAGCTCGGCCACGCCCGCTTTTTTGGAGACGGCCTCCCGGCTCAAGACGAGACGCTTCTAGCTCCTCCTTGAAGCGAATAGCGTCTCGCTTCCCCGTACGGCACCGGGGAGTGGCCATCGGACTCGAAGAGTCATCGGGGAAGGGGCCGATTGGCCGGCGCGCGGGCGGATTCCACTGAATCAAACTGAAAAAAGAGAGATGATTGTCAAAGCAAAGGAAGATCAAAAGGGAGATCGACAAGGAGAAGTTGATGATCATCACCGCCTGCGCGCATTGGCGCTGCTTCCCTCAGCCTCGTCGGAGGCGCGGCGGCGGTTGAGACGGCGCACCATTGCGGTTTGGGGATGTGCACTTGTTTGCAAGAGGGCCGAGAGATTGGCAAAGATTCGAGAGCTAGAAGGCCCGGTGGAGAGCTAGGGGCACCTATGGCAACATTTATAGGCCCGGCAAGGTAATTGTGGCTTCGAATCGTGGGCGTGGATCGTGGCGCACGTCCCAATAAAATCGGAAGGCGGAGAGATTTCCTTGACCAACCCGCCGGCGGGTCGTTTGGAGTTCTAAGCCGAGACGCGCGTGGGTCGATGGTTTCGGCTAAAGGAATTCAAGGTGTCGTTCGGCGGTTAGCGTTTCACTACCGAATGGGTAGTTCGGCATCACATCTCAAAGCACGCCAAGGAAAGGAAACAAATTGCAAAGGAAATATTACAAGAACGACCAATCCGGTATACATCAATAAGAACATTCAAGCGTTAAGGAGTTTTGCAAGTGCGTGACGAACATTGGATACTATCAAGTGGGAGTTATCCAAGATCTCCCGATAGTCCTTTTGGGCATCGGATAAGTCGATAAGCTGCGCATCGCACCGCTTTACTGCGGTAACGACCGATTCTCGCCTCCGCTTCGGTCTTTGCTATCAATCCGGGGAGATCGGCTATTTTCTTACGGGCCAGTCTCCATTTCCGCCGACGGGCTTTTCAATTCCGCCTCTAGAGCAGCCTTTCGGCGACTTTCGGATCGTAAGAGGCTTGCGGTGTCGGCCAAGGCATCCTTATGACTTTTTGCTTGGGATTGTATCCCGTTCATGGCCTTTGTTCAGCATCAGCTTTCTCCTTTTCAATGGCCGAACGGGAGCGCAATTTCCTCCAAGTGCGCCTCAAGGGAACATAAAAGGGCTCTAAGTCGTAGACGGACGACAGAAAAGCTCTGATGTCATCAGGGAGTTTGCGGCTAATGGGCTCAAACATCTCTTCGAAATGGCGAAGATCATTGAGCCGATCCCGGACGTCTTTTTCTAGCCAGCCGCAATTTCTTTGAGCTTGAGCATTACCTCGTCCGGCGGCGGCCGGTTTATTCCTTTCGTCACGGCGGCGCTGATGGGCCTTCGACGGCAAGCTCGATGATGACGGGCGTGATCCCGAAAACAACACCGCCGAGGTGAGAATGCTAGCATCAAGGTATCAAGATTAAGAGCGGAACCAAGTACCTCATGAATGGTATCTTGAGCGGGAGCAATCGCGAGACGGAGGAGGCGTCCCGAGTAGAGCCGAAACGTCCAAGTCGGGAGATGCCTGGTGCGGCAATCGGCGACTCGTGAGTTTCGGGCCGGGGAAGAATTGGATCTTCCTCTCGTTGGGTTAGCCATTGCTTCGCTTGGGCGATAGGCGATGGCATCCCGGGAGAACTTGGCGGCGCCGGTTGAGTTGAGGGATTCATCTCTGGAGAGCGTGCTGATTCTGCAGAAGGTGATGAAGATGAAACCTCTACTGGGATGGGCAATGCAACCCCGGAAGGGCTCGCTCGTTGAACCACTGGAACATCTACAAGTGGTTCTCCAACAGTTTCTTCTGCAAATGTCCAAATGAAGGGATAAGTGCCAGTGCTCATCCTTGAGAAAGAACAGCAAAAAGTCATACCAGTGGATGGAGCATCGGCGGGTATTGGTTCCCAAGAAGGTTGGGCTCGGTCCGAAATACACAATGATATATCAAGAACGAGTGACCCAAGAATCGGGAAGGTAAAGGAGGTTACCTCAACCGGTATTTTCTTGACGCTTCTCCTCCTTTTAGCGCTCGGAGGAGGGATCGGATGTAGACCTTGCCTCCTGTCAACGGCAAGGCTAGACAAGGCGGGGTCGGTGGTAGCATACCCGTCCATCGGTTGGCGCGGGGGTTGTAGATTTAAACCCCAATGCTGAAATTGGGCCTTCGGCATTATAAGTTATTGCCCCGGCTCGAGGGGCGGGAACCGTGTTCGTGGACGAGAAGATGAAGGTCGGGATCATGAATAAAAGAGGAGAAAGTCCGATCAAGGGGCTCATTGCGTTACCTCCGAATTCGGCGAGAAAATCGGTACCGGTTCGCACGAGAACACATGAACGGGTTCACCGAAGATGTGGTCGTGGAATTCTTGCCACCATGAGTTGAAGGTAGGGTGAGCTATGATTGCGGCACAAAAGGACATGTGTAGACAGGTGGGAGCGCACACATAGTTGAAAACTCGCCGCACCGCATCGATTCTTTGATTTCCTCTCTGGGCTTGAGGAATTCATGCGGGAACAATCTTGGGGGCAGTGGGCCACATCCAAGTTGTCCGGCCATTATGTTAGGCCGGTAGTACTCATAAGTACGCGGCATTCCGCCTCCCTCCATTGAACTCGGCTGGTAATATACATGGGCGGATTATGATATTAAAGATTTCCAGGAATCTCCCATCTTGGTGGCCGGGTTCAAAGGAAAACTCGACAGGAAAGGTCAGAGTGTCATAGCCTATATAAGGGAGCCAAAGAGGATTGGGGGAAGCCTTTGAAGAACAACTCAAAGAGTTGGGTGATGTCCCGTCGAACAATGACGAGTTGAAGCCGCTTCTCCATAGCTCGGCATCCTCTCGGTGACTTGAAGCTCTCCTTCGGGGGATTGGACCAGGGGAAGGACCCGGAGTTCAAGTCGACGCCTACAATTTGGTGCATGTGAAGTCGCAGCCAAATCCGAACAAACCACCAAGGGCCATTGACGCACGTTATCCTCCGGCCGGTATACATTTGGGTAACCGTCCGGTGAAGCATATGGTATATACCGCCCAAGAGGAATTTTCCCGGAGGAAGGCGATTGCCACCGGCGATGGATCGCCATTGCGATATGATTCGAGTGGGTTCGTTGGCCTTGCCGCAAAAGACAAATCTACATAACCACATGTTCGGAAGGCTCTATATTCAACTTCACCAAGGGGATTGTCTCTCATGTGCTTCGAAATATATTGCTTGTAGCCATTCCCCGGCTTTACCCCCCGTCCGGCGTGAGGAATTTTTGAAATTCCAAGGCCGAACAGACCCGTGATGTCAAGGCCGGTGATCATGTACACATCGGCCAAAGTTGGAGACATTGGGCCATGCCCAAAAAGGAAGGCATTGACGCCGTTAGACCAGAAGTGGCACGCGGCTATCAGAAGATCTTCGTTCTTGGGCATCTCAGCTACAGATAACTCCAAACATTGAGCAATGCGGAGGGTATCCAGATTGGTCAATCCACTCTTATCCGCAAGAATCCTACGGTACCAAGTCTTCCAGCCTGCGATTGGGGGCAAAGGCCAGTTCTTGAACGCATCTTGCCATTGAGGAGGTGGAGATAAAGCTGCCTTGAAAGGGATTCTCCGGGATTCGACGGCAATAAAATCTCGAGGGTCGGGGTTCCCTTCGGGACCAAGATAATAAGACTGCGAATTGGCCTCAATAGGAATCAAAAGGGCGAGAGACGGTTCCTCGGAAGAAAGCGGAAGAAGAAAAATCTCGGGTAAAATTGAAAACCTAATGCCGAACAAAGGTTTGGAGGGGTGAAATTACCCGAGCAACTTGGTTCCGAGTTGCCATTGGAGATTCGAGCTCGGAGCAAAAGGGATCTAGGGTTGGATCCGAACGAAGAATCGGCGGATTGCGAAGAACAAAGTTGACGGGTTTGGCTCAAGGATTCGTGGTCGGAGTCAATTGTGGAACAAAATTACTTTTATCCCACAATTGAAGGGGCATGTGTTAACACCAAAATTTGGTAAAGGGTATGACATGTGGGCCCAACTCGGAAAAGAGTCCGTCGGGTGGAAGGAAAGGTATCTTTGGAGATTTTCGGCGAAGGATCCGCGGTCGGCTATCCGCTCCGGGTCGGCAAAGGAACAAGAGAGCCGATTTTGCGGGATTGGACGGTGACGTGGCCCGATCGGAGAAGCGAATGGATGGACGGTGATCAAGTTTAGTTAGGCAATGAATCCATTCGCGATTGTAATCGGCGGGGTATAAATATGATCCCTGGATGTATGTAAAACGTACGTTCATTCCTCAATACACACCGGCCTTACGCCAAACCCTAGAGTCCCTTGTCGTGTCGTCGAGTTCTTCGAGAGGGCCAATCGATCCGTCGACCTCCGTGAGTACCGGCAACCTTGTATCATGTCTAGTATCATGCGGTGGATTTAGATCTCGATGCAAGTAGTCTTGTTACCATGCTTCGTGTCATGCGGTAGATTCAAGCCCGGTTCAAGAGGGTTTCTTGTTAGATCGCGAGCCATGCGGTAGGCTAAGGTCTAGCTCGAAGCTAGTTATCGGCTCTATTGGGTTTTGGCAAGATCCAATAGATTCATTAAGTTACCCCGTGTTATCATGAGTTTTGCATTATGTTTTAATTCATGTAACACTCTTTTGCCCAATCTAGATGGGTTTGGATCGGCTCTTTTCCTTTTAAGATCCGTGCAAGAGTAGGTGTCGTGTTTTGACGCGTGGATCTCGTGCTCTTCGATAGCCGAAACCGAATCGATCTAGGTTGTTACGTGTTGCGGGTTCAAGCTTGCTTTGTTAGTATAAATCTTGAAAGAGCCGGTATCATGCGGTAGATGCAGGTTTTTGGGTTGCTTTGGAGCTAGTCATCAGGTGGATTAGATTTCCAATTCAGCTTGATAGATTTATTCACGTGGTAATGTTTGTTCCTTCTTCATGGACCCCGAATCGGTTGTCCAGCCGCATTCGGTTATATCTTCACGAGTAGATCACGTGCGTTGTTTATGTTTTAAAGGACGTGTGCTTCTAGCTTTCCATATTTAGGTTGTATCATGCGGTGGATAGATCTATTTGTGGAAAGTGGTGCGTTCTTTCATGCAAGTTGTATCATGCGGTGGATAGATTTGCTTGATGTCGTGCCCGACGGATCTTAAAGTAATTAGACATGCGGTAGACTAATGCTTTGGATCTATGCATGCTTATTTTAATACATGATCATGTTCGTGCTTTACTTCATTTAATGTTAATCTTCATGAGGATCGGTCATGGCTTTGCACATGTATTCATGTTTAATCAAAGATTGATCTTTATCATGCTTACGTCATCCATTCGGCAATGTTCTTTTTTCCTTCACGATTACCCGAATGGTTGCGTTTCTTTGACAGGTAGCTTCACATAGCTACATGTCGTCTTGCTTGGCTTCTTAGCCGTAAATATGGAACTGCCTGGTACCACCCGTAGGTTCCAAGTTTTGGTATTTAACTCGTTTTCCCTTTTGTTAATTTTCGGGAAAAATTGATGGCACGTCACTTTCTCTCTCGCGCGTGCGAAGCTAAGCTTTTCGGCTTGCTTTGTGTGATTGGCGCCGAGTGCACATTTTGCGTCAACACTTTCAAAAAGGAAAAAGAATTAAATAAGGGCTTTTCTTTATTTAATTTCTCTTTAATATTAAAAAGGCTTTTAAGCTTTTTATTAAGCAATTAAATTACCAAAAATTAATGTAGTGTTTCTTAAGCCTACTAGCACCTATCCTGGTCCATTGGACCCACATGTAAGTGTTGGATGCTAGGAAATTAAATATTATGGAAAATATCAAAGCCTAGCTAGTGATTCCATTTTAAATGCATACAAAAATAAATAAGCATCAAAATGATCCAAACTTTCTTGTGCATGCTCTCTCCGGTCCTAAACAAGCCTAAAGAACCAGTACATACACCTAGGAACTTTACCGAACCTGGTTTATTAATTTACAAAGGAAAACATGCATAAATCAAGAATAATTATTTCGTTAATCCAAAAATCATGATTAATTCACAAGATGTGCATTTTGGCATTACAAGACAGGCACAAGTTGACCTCAAAAACATAAATATATTTAGCAAGAAAAATCATTTATGCGGATCTCGCAGAAATGGAAAAACATTTTTATAACAAGATTTACATCATAACTTTTTAGCATAGGAGCTAGTCATGACCTAACACACAACATATCCAAAAATTAGCTACAGAGGATTTATGGGTTTTGAGATATTGCAGATCTATGGTTTTCACATTTGTATTTTTCGTGCAAAAACTAACAGGAATTAGCTCAGGCCAGAATAACAAAAGTTGTAGGATAATTCACCACGAATCCAAAAAAATTGTTTTTGCATTTTTCTGATTTTTCTGTGATTTTCTACGCAATTTACAAGAAACGGGGAAATGGCAAACACTATTGGAGTTACCCTTTTGCAAGAAGGACCCCGGAAAAATCTTTGTGTTCGCAATGTAGTCCCCGGGGCGCGGTGGCGGCGCGGGCGGCCAAATTCCGGCGGCTCGCCACGGGTCTTGGCCGGGGAAGGATGGGGGAGGGTCTAGGGGTGTCCTAAGCTTCGATTCGATGGGTTGGACGGGGTGGAGGGGCTGCCGGCGAGCGGCGCACCGGTAGCTCGCGGTGGCCGCCCGCCGCGCTGCTCACTTGCCGGCGAGGGTGGCTCGGTGGGGAGGGAAACGAGGCAACGGGCGACTACAAGCGCAAGGGAGGGTGAAGGACGCACTACCGGCTTGCCACCGGCTCGCGACCGGGGCTCGTCGCGACCGACGCAAGGAGGTACCGGCGGCCGCACGGCCGGCCGTGGGGGGGGGGGTCCGTGCGCGGGAAGAAAGCGGCCGGCGCCTTTATGGTGGGATGCGCGAGCCGAGGACGGGCGGGGGATAGCGCGGGCATGTGCCGGGGACGGACGGGCGGCGCGGGCGGGCGCAAGGACGTACGGCGGCGCGCGCTCGGGGCTCGGGCGGGGCGTGGCGGCGCGGACTCCGCGGCGTTCTCGGCGTTCGAGGCGTCGGAAGGTGAGCCATGACCTCGGGAAGGCGCGTGCGACCTTGGGAACACGCACCAAAAGGCGCCGGCGGCGCGACGTCGCGGCGTGGCCGCGCTCCGCGCCGCTCATTTCGGACTGCACCACTTCGAGCACGTTTTTCTCTCAAAATTTGAATACAAGTGCACGAAGTGATGAATACGAAAGTTGTAGATCTAGCTACCCTCTACAACTTTTGTAAAGGCCGTCTAGTGTTTTTCTCGACGGATTTTGCAGGAACGTCGTGCCAACATTGAATGCCGGCCTGTTCTGGAAAACAGGAGGTACTGTCAGTCGATCGAGTTTTTCACCAATTTCCACCCAAAATTTGAAATGCCAATCTACATGAAAGTTGTGTCCCTCAACAAGATGGACAACTTTCCTAAAGGTAGATTTTGAAGTGTTTAGGTGAATTTTGGAGAACGCGGCAAAAGTTCCGGACGACATTCGCTGACGTCAACGGTTAAGCCGGTTTTAACCGTGTCTTTGACCAAGGGCCCATTACGGGTGTGTGTAGGCTTGGTCAAGGGGTTCATTAGGGTTCGTTGGCGAGGTTTTCGGGTGATGACCTAGGTTGACCTAGGTTTGACCGGGGTTTGACTGGTTTGACCGGCGGATCCGGTCATTAGCGTTAATGACGGTAATTAAAAACCCGGGGCGTCACATAAGGGCTCCACTTTCGATCTACTTGGCTATTCCGATTCGGATTATGCCGGTTGCAAAGTAGATAGAAAGAGTACATCCGAACTTGCCAATTCCTTGGGAGGTCCTTGGTGTCTTGGAGTTCCAAGAAACAAAACTCGTTGCCCTTTCCACCGCCGAGGCCGAGTATGTTGCGGCGGCGCTTGTTGTGCTCAACTACTTTGGATGAGGCTCACTTTGAGAGACTTTGGTTGGAAGTTTAGCAAGGTGCCACTCTTGTCCGACAACGAGAGTGCCATCAAGCTAGCTAACAACCCCGTAATACACTCAAGAACAAAGCATATAGACATAAGACACCATTTCTTGAGAGACCACGAAGCCAAAGGAGATATCGCTTTAAGCCATGTGAGCACCGATAAGCAACTAGCCGATAACTTCACAAAGCCTCTTGATGAACTAAGGTTTTGTGCTTTGAGGAGTGAGCTAAATATCTTGGATTCTCGTAACTTGGCTTGAGATCATGCACATGTTTGAGTGACCTAGTACGGACTCTTGAAAGCAAACCAATTGTGAAAACTTGTGTTGAATTTGTTTTGAAATATTTGGATTTTTAGAGTACAACATTTGGACTATAGTTCTCATTGTTTGTTTGTGACTAGTCCAAAGTGTTGATACTGCTCGAGCTCACATATATTACACATGCAAGCTTCCAAATCTCTACAAAATCAAATTCCTTGAAAATCGCTCGCCGGAATCGGGGGGAGCGAGAATCTCCGAGGTTGGGGCCGGAAACTCCGGATTTCCCGGATATTCGGACTCGGCCCGAGACTCGGTTGTAAAGGTATAAATACCTTTGACCGCGGTAAAAAAGGTTCCTTTCACCACTTCTCGGTTTAACCGTGCCCTATCTCTTCCCGTCGCCTCCCCCCTTCCCTCACTCAAGTCCTTAGGCGATTTCCACTTCCAACCGGCCAAATCGAGTGAAAGTGAGGGATTGAAGGCTCCAAGGCGTGGAGATCAAGGATCTACCGAAGATTCAAAGGATTCAAGTCTTCTTCCCTCTCTCCCCAAGGTATTCAAAGGAGTCTTTCCCGATCTACTTACCTAGCGTAGTTCTAGTAGTATCCTCTTAGGGAATAGGTAGGAAATACTCCTTAGACTCTAGATCCGCAATTCCTCTCGGTTTGGATGGATAAATCCGTCGCATTGTGATTTAGGGTTTCGGTACGCGAAACCGGAAACTCGGGTTGAAAAAACCGGACTCTCCGAATTCCGGAGTATCCGAACTTTTTCTCAAAGTATCCGGGTTCACACTCGCAACCCTAATTCACAAGTGTAGTGCTTCTCCTCTTTTGATAATCTCTCACTTCCATATCCTTTTACCTATCCAGATGGTGAGAGTGAAGATCGGTCGTGGAAATGAGGAACCCTCCACCCAAAGGAGGACCAAGGCTAGGCACTACCCCCGCCGCTTTGAAGGCCGTGCAAGAGGCCTTAGGGCAAGAAGTATCTCAGCGCGGCTCTAGGCCAAGAAGAGGTGACCCTCCTCCCTACTATGCCAAAGGGAGTGAAGAGGAAATAGAGGAGGAGGAGGAGAGGACCAAGAGTGATGATGAAGTAGAAGATGAGACATTTGAGCGATCACCCGAGCCCCCTCGTCGCCATGGAAAGGGGCCGGCAAAGAAAAACCCCGCTACAAGCCCCATCCCAAAAAGAGCCATCAAGCCCCATATGTCCATCAAAGCCGTCCGGCTACTCGAGTTCCTCCTAAACACAAGCAAGGAGTAGCATCTCACATCCGACCCAAAACCCCTCCTAGGCTCATTCCTACCCTCCCACAAAATGTCCGGGTAGTTGACACTCCCATCAAGCTAAGGGATCCGGTTCGGTTCTTGGCTTTGCGAACACATGATTAGGGATTATTCAAGGAACTCTTTAGTAGTGAGGGAGCAAAGAGAGGAGAATGTGTACTTGTATCTCAAGGGGAAAGGGCTTGAGGCAAGGTTTTGGTGTGACTTTCATAGGGATTTTTATCAATCCGTTATCCGCAATCCCAAGCTAGCTTCCAAGAACATGGCTCCAATTGTGCCAATGAGATACATTGATTGGAAATATTATGAAGAGCTAAACAACACCGTGTTCAACTCCATAATTGACAAATGCAAGGAAGTTGGCCTCTATGACATCATGGGATTTAGGTACAATTGGAACAAAGAAATTCTTGCTCGATTCCATTGCTCCTACTACTTCAATCCCCATGACAACACCATTACTTGGACGACTCAAGGACAAAAGTGCACCATTGATTACATGACCTTCTCTAGGCTCTTGGGACTTGGCTCTAAGGATGAGGCGCTCTCCCGTGCACAATGAGGACAAGTACAAGCCCAAAGAGCCCCCCTTCATGTTCCCTAGCCGAGATTTGGCTATTGAGGGCAAGGCGGACCAACTCAATCCCTACTACTACTATCTCAATCAATTCTTTCGTGCCACTATTGATCCTAAGATCGAAGATGCCACAGCCTTGAGATACTATGCTCTAAATCTTCTCAATAGGATGGCACCGGATGAAGAAGGATTTTGTATATTCGACTTCATTTGGAATGAGTTGAGGAGGGCCATGAACGATCCAATGAAGCACCTTCCATATGCCCCCTATCTCATGTACATGATTGAGAGAGTCACAAATGTCCGATATCCCAAGGATGTTGTCCATGAGCCGCTTCGCCACCTCCGTGATCGTGCCAAGAGGCCTCCCAAAGGTCGCAAGTATGTTGGCTCCTCTAGTGCAGCTCCTCGCCATGATGATTT
This sequence comes from Cenchrus americanus, assembly GCA_947561735.1. Classification (NCBI taxonomy): domain Eukaryota; kingdom Viridiplantae; phylum Streptophyta; class Magnoliopsida; order Poales; family Poaceae; genus Cenchrus; species Cenchrus americanus. The sequence continues at coordinate 151,778,885 of OX387243.1, read as the reverse complement.
ACCCGCCGCACGTTCTTCTCCTCCACCTCCCCGTCGGCACCGTGGCTCCATGATAAAGAGGGTGCTTAAGAGCATCTTCGCATGTGCAAGACAATAGCCACGAAACTAATGAGAACCGCCGGGACATCATCGAGATCAAGTCTCACCTTGTCCTTCCCACCGATCCCTACCGCGAGCTTCCGCAGTTTGATGATCCTTTTGTGGAGTGGGACGCCCAAGGTGCCCAAGAGGAAGAAGAGGAGGGCAATGATGAAGAAGAAGAGGAGGAAGACGACGACTCCGAGTGACTCAGCTGCTCCACGCTTCCTTTTTGGCGCTTGATGCCAAAGGGGGAGTGAAGTTATCTATTTATGTGTGCTTGTGGTGGAACAATGAACTTTATTGTATTCGAATTTGGAACTTGGCTTGTAATAACTCTAAATTTCGTTTGTGTGAGACTATGTGAGCTTGAGAAATTTGGTTGTGTGCTTTGATGATTTTCTCTGCTTTTTATATGCTAAGGACAGTTTATGCTAAATTGAAAAACTATGTGAAGTCTGTTTTTCTTCTGCTGTGCTGAAGCCCGGAGAGTCCGGACTTTTTCCCGAAGTTTCCGGATTTTCCGGACACTCCGGATCCAGCCCGGAGACTCCGGACCTCTCAGCACCAGAATTCTTTTTCGTTCTTGTTGAATGCATAATATGTCATGAGCATCTCACTTTTATCTGTTGCACATCACAAGCACCCACTGTTGTAATACTCTCTTGCTTCTCTTGTTGTGCAAAATTTTGACCCTAATAGGACCATTGATATTCAAGATCAAAATGCACATATTAAGGGGAGTATTACAAAAGCTTTTAATGTTCATTGTTCATCTCTTATGTGACTTAAGTGTGTTGTCATCAATCACCAAAAAGGGGGAGATTGAAGAGTATCTTGGCCCCCTAAGTGGGTTTTGGTGATTTAATGACACACACCTAAGTAGCTAATGAATTTATCTAGTCCACGAGCAGGTATTAAAATTATGTATGGCATCAAGCACAGCTCGTTGAATATACAAAAAGTAAAGTGGTGCTCTAAAGGATTCCTAAGAAGACTTATTTATTTTAATTTTGAATTTGAGTCCTAGGAATGCTTTGTACTATCAAGAGGGACAGAATTAGGTCCTCCAAGAGTCGAACAGGTGCTCTAGTTGCTAAAACAAAACCTATGAGAGACACCTTTGCACCAACACGTTCACGGGGATCTTTTCTTGGGTGCTTTGGCCTTGGAAGGCCGGAGTATCCGGGTTTACCCCCGAGACTCGGACTTTCCGGAGTTCCCCGGTTTACCCGGATACTCCGGTCATAAAGTCTCAACGGCTATATTCCGGGTGAGGGGGTATAAAAGCCCCCTCCACCCCTTCATTTACCCTCTTCCCCGCCATTTCGTGTTGAATAGTTGCAAACCTCATTTACTCCCCCTCTTCTCCTCTTGGCTCAAGGTTGGTGAGATTTGTTGTGGGATTTAAGAGGATTTGAGAGCAAGGGCTTGGAGAGTGCTAGTGAGCTGATTTCCCATCTCTAGAGCACCTCGTTCTTCGCTTGGTTGGCAAAATTCGTGTTTGTTACTCTTGGAGCCTTGAGCTCCTAGCCGGCTAGGCGTTGCCTTGGAGCATCCAAAGATTGTGGCTGCCCAAGGAAGTTTGTATCACCCCGACATTGAGTAAGTGACTCTAGCTTGATCTTTGTGGTCGCTAGAGGGAGGAAAGTGACCTAGGTGTAAAGGTCCACCCTTCGTGGGTACCTCAACGGAGACGTAGACCTCAAGGTGTGAGGTTGAACTCCGGTAACAAATCCCTGTGTCTCTTGTCTTGGTTCATCTTGTTGTATGCTTGTTTCTAGTTTGAGCACATATCTAGGGTTTGGTGCCGATCTACTTCGTGTTGAGGTTCCTATAAGATTTGAGTGGATAAACAGGCTTGTCTCATCCCAGTGCATAACCTATTTTCACAGATTTACTTTTAAGCAAGTTAAATTTCTGTCGATTTAATCTCTCCCTAGCAGGCCGTAATATCCAGACATTTTCCCGGATTCTCCGGATTCCCCGGAGTATCCGGAAAAATATCCGGAGTCTCCGGACTCGTATTTGACAAATTTGCGAAAAAAAGTTTGTGATTTTCGAGTTCGACTATTCACCCCCCCTCTAGTCGACATCTTGATCCTTTCGGTCGTGAACATGCATTACATGCAAGGTTTTTGATGGTGGACTATGAAAAATAGCGGCGTCCTAGTCTAGCAGCTATGGCGCCGCTATAGCGCGCTATTTGATTGAAACAGCAACAACAACAACATGACAATGTTGAACTAGCTTTAATAAGTTAATAATTCAAATAGCTATGACAATGGACAACATAATATGATAAGTTCTCAACCTCAAAGCAAATACCAAATAGTCATGAAGGCATCAGGTCAACACTTGAAGTTGAAATACAAAAGCAAACAATCATGGACATCACAACCATAAAGTTCACAAATCACAATTCAAATAGCAACAATCATGGTTATGCGGCGATATGAAGCTATTCTGAAATAGCGGCGCAATAACGTGATATAGCAGTAATAGCGCCGATAGCGTAAAAAAGAATAATAGCTTCACGTCGAGAGCTACAGGCCGCTATGTCACGCTTTTTAAAACCTTGATTACATGTCGTGTGAGACTAGGCAACAGTGACCTTTTTTATGTGAATCCGTCTTCTGTTATGTGTAGTGTAGGTTCTACTTGCATAGTTTTACTCTATATTAGCCCTTTATTTGTCTTTGCAAAAGTTTTGCTCTTTAATTTCAGACTCTCACCAACAGTCCCTTCATTTTCACTCTTCAAATCTCAATAGGCACACATTGAAGTATGGGTTCTATGCGTCAACCTTCCTTTCCCCTTCTTCTCATCTCCTTCTCTCTTCCTTATCCACATTTCTTCTCCCTTCTCACCGTTCCGTGCCGGTTGCCTCCTCCGTCCACCCTCCCCGCCGACTGCTTCCTCCCCGCACGCCGGTGAGCTCCTCCGCCGAGCTCGACCTCACGTGCATCCCTCGAGCTTCTTCATCGGTTTCAGGCTTTCAGCAGGTAGCATCCCTCATCCTCCACTCTCGGACTACAGCAAGTCGACAGGGAGCAACCACACAAAGCGCAATGTGAGAACCGAGAGCGCAAAACGGCGTTGCTCCTGCACGACGCCATCGACGACCGGATGATGGCCGGAGGAGGCGGATTGCGAGGCGAACGAGCTCGCCAATGTTCACAAGCGGACGGGGTGGAATGACAAGGGTGATTGCGAGGGGGATTTTATTGACGCCGTTGTAACACGTTTTTGTTTTTTTATTTTTTACCGATGGAAAATAAGGTAGAGAGACCCATCCCTGGGCACGTGCAGCCGGTGCACCAGGGCCCCAGAATTACAGGCCCCAGCTACAGCTAGATTATTTTATATAGATACTAAGTACTAATCAACATTTTTTTAGAATTACACAGTACAACACAGACGCTCACAACACGCACGCACACTCACCCCTATGAAAACACATACGCAAACCCTACCCCTATGAGCACCTCCGAATGACTGAGCACCGACATATCTGGAGATTTCCGAAGTCACCAATAATGCATAATGCCGGTATATCCTGGAAAATCCGAGAAAAGGTGTGAACACCAGAATTTGAACCCTGGTGGGTAGTGTCCCACCAGACCGTCCTACCATTGTACTACAAGCCCAATTGCAAAGTACTAATCAACATTAGTAGTTCAAATTCAACAAACCGACGTGTTAACTCAAGTTTCCACGGGGAGTTTCAGGGAGGAACCTTACACAAACTTTCCTTCATTTTATTCCACACATGAAAATCACACCTATCATCCAATAAAAGCTCTACGGTTGTATGCTTGATTTTCACACCACCAATTAATCTAAGATTTCCATGAGAGTAAAATCCTATTGGACCATGATTTGCCTCTAAATCCCATACTCGTATTTATTTCGTCATCTCAATTTCAATTTCTGCCCACACACAATCCTAGTATTGGCATCAATTGATCAACTGGACCATAAAGAACAATAGAAAGAATAGTTAATCATGTGTTAATGTCGGAACGAATATTTAACTATATGTAGTGTAAAAATTACTTTATACCGAAATTTGATATTTGGATTGAGGGCCTAAATTTTAATTTGGTACAGGGCCCATATAATTCACGGGACGGCCCTCCTCTATTGAAGTTGCTCTAAATCATTGATTTTGTAAAAACATGGTGCACCAACCTCCTAAACCTAACTAGTACCTACACACATGACATACCACAGCTTCTGGAACCTTGGGGCTGTGCTTCAGTGTCCGGATAACAAGCATCTAGATGGAGGGATAGTCGTGCGTGCCTCCTTGCCGGATGGAGGTCCTGGAAGGAAGACTCGTGTCGGCCCCGAGTTCTTGCAATGGATCACGATAAGCATTATCGACGCGCTTCTTCGTTCGGATTGGCACGCACACGTGGACTCGAGGAAAAAGAAACGACCCCCCGAGTTCAGAGTTGTGACCCTTTTCGACACGCGAACGACGATCTTCGCCAGCGATCGTTGCATCGCCCAACATCTTGCTGGTCTCGTACCTAGCTTGAGGTGTGCATCGCACAGTGAGATTGAGATGGAACTGTCGATGCAGGGATGACACATGGGAGATCAGTGCACATCCAAGTTGCGAGATCAAACCAATGACTGCTCAATCGCCTCATTGATCGCCATCAACACACACGGTTTATTTTCCAAGTTGCCGGGATGCCACTAGACGCTGATCAACGCAACGGCACGCGTGCCTTTTTCTACCTGATGGCAAATACCAATGACTGCTCACAATGGCCAATCTACAATAGTATAAGAAATACGTATATGAATATCGAGGCGATTCCCAACCCATGCTGTCACCTTAATCTACAGCTACCGTCCATCCCTTGGTGTCCTCGGCCAGGCCCATCTGGATGGACGTCAGAGTCGTGTACAGCTCCTGCGCCAACGTGTCCGGGCCGGTTCTGAATGCGTGCCTGAAACGCCAAGGGGCAAAAAAAAAAAAACCATCCAGGAGTTTGTTCTCAACGTTCTTGTGCGACAGATACAGGTCGATCGACGAATATAATGGAACTGGAAAAACGCGATTTCACCTCTGCCCCTTGTACGTAACCGTCGACACCGGCGCCACCACCACCGCCGTCCCGGTGCAGAACACCTCGTCGGCGTCGATCAGGTCGTCGATGGAGACGAGCCGCTCCTCAACCTGCTCGATCGGTACGGTCAGGATCATCGTCGTCAGCAACAACAAGTTGCCGCTGGTGGAAATGGTGCTGGTGCCGTGGTGCGTGCGCGCGAGATGTACGAACGGGAGAGGCGGGCAGGTCACGCGCGAAAAAGGGAAAGAGACAGGTTCAGGGCCGTGACCTACTGCTACTGACCTTGTAGCCGCGGTCCCGCGCGAGCTCGATGACGCTCTTGCGCGTGATCCCCGGCAGGATGGTGCCCACGGTGGCCGGCGTGGAGACGACGCCGCCCTTGACGACGAACACGTTGCACGACGAGACCTCCTCCAGGTAGCGCTTGTGCACCGAGTCCAGGTACAGCACGTCAGTGAAGCCCTTGCTCTTGGCGTCCATCTGCGCCCTGAGCACCTGCACGCACATCATCGTCACCACCATTCGTTTCCGATCAGCACAACGCACAACGCATGGCTGAACGGCCACGACAGCCAGCCAGCGAGCGCACGTACCGGCGCGTAGTTGGCGATGGTCTTGACGCCGCCGGTGCCGCCCGGCATCGCGCGGTGGAAGTCGTCGTCCACGACCAGGTTGATCGGCGCCAGGCCCTCCTTGAAGTAGTTTCCGACGGGCGCGGCGTAGATGAGGAACGTGTACTCGGGTGCGGGCGCCAGCCCGAGGATCGCGCCGCTCCCCATGAGCAGGGGGCGGAGGTACAGCGCCCCCTTTCCCTGCGGTGGCACCTGGAACGAATTGAACACAATGGATCGCAAAGGTCAATCAGTGGCGGCCGGGCCGGGAGCTGCTCGACGCGCATCCGCGTGAAATGATGGAACGCACGAACGCACGTACCCAGCGCTTGTTGGCGAGGACGGTCTCCTTGACGGCGCGGACGAACTGGTCTACGGACGGCGCCGGCATGCACATGCGCTCGGCGCCGTGCTGCATCCGCCGCGCGTTCTCCTCCGGCCGGAACAGCGTGTACCCGGCGCGGCCCGGCTGCCGGTACGCCTTCATCCCCTCGAACAGGCCCTGGGCGTAGTTGAGGACGCCGGAGGAAGGACTGAGCTCGATGTTGCCGTAGCGGCAGAGCTCGCCGCGGGGGAAGCCGCCGAGGTCCTCCCGCGAGGACCGCATCACGTACATGTAGTCCGTCGGGGTGAGGCCGAAGCCGAGGTTGTCCCAGTCGATCTCGCCGCCGCTCTCCTCGTCGGACCTGCGCGTATACATCGTCCACGCATGCACACATGTTAATGCGGCCCGCACGCAAATGGCAAAAACACGCCGGAGATCGATCGGGATCTGCTGATGAATGCCGCCCTCACCTGTCGGTGTGGTCCATCTGCGGCAGGGACGACTGCCACCGGCGCGAGCAGCTGCCGCCTCCTCCGGCCTGCAAGTCGCGAGCAGCGAGGAGAAGAGCACGGTTACTCCGAGCTCCGAGGATCGATCTCACGGCTGCGGGGAGAGCCATCGTATGCGACGCTGCCATGGCCGGAACAAATAAAGGAGAACGAAAACGAATAAAAAGCATCTAACTCAAGCTGTCAAGCATACGCATGCACGCGCCCGCGCGGTGCGGCGCGAGAGATTCATGGATCTGAACCGAAGGGTAGCAGCACACGCTACACTACGAGAATCGCGCACGCACCGTCGGAAACGCGCCGCCCAGCAGGACCCTCGCGAGGCCGCCATGGCCGCCGCGAGCCCAGGGAAGAAGGGCGCTCTTCGCAGCAGCGGACAGCGACGCAGCCATGCACAGTCGTTCCTCTACTGTATATGAGTGCCGGCTGTCGAATCGAAGCTCTTTGGTGCAGTGATCGACCTGCTTGCAAACCTTCGCGGGCCACCAATGGCTACTCAGCTAGCGCTCGTCAGGATTTTGGAATGAGGGAAACGAACGAACGAGCAAGTCCGTCTGAGACGTGGGTGTATTTAAGCTCGTCGGCAAGCAGTGTGCTCGACTCCCGATGCCACTGTATTATACTATTCTACAGGGCAGCCCTTGTGCATGCATTTGCAGGGATTGGCGCTGCAAATTGCAAGGTTAGATGGCGTCAGGGTTATGGGGGCGTGTACGAAGCGGGGCCCTTTCTTTTTCCTGGAGAGGGACAAACGAGCCGGAAACCAACCGGATGGGAGCGGGGGCAGGCAGCATGGCACTGACAAGGGGACGCCACTGCTGCCGGGCCGCCGTCGCCGTCGCCGTCGTCTGCTGGCCGGGGAACGGGAGCTGAGGAAGGCGGCCGGGCGGCGCTCGCACGGCTTCCGCGCCACGTTGACGTCGGCGGCAATGGCTCCCGAATTTCCTTCCAAACACCTAATCCTTGTACTCCTCACCTCGTTGTAGCGCGCAGTACTGAAGGAACGTGAAAACTCTTGTCATTTCTTTATTATATTCTTATCTTACATAAGAAAAAGGCAAAAAGGAAATTCCTCGCGTTTTCCACGGAGACCCCCAGAGGATCGGAGGAGAGTTGGGGGCTCGAGATCGGGATGGGTGCCACTGCGTTCGCTTTCAGCGTGTGTTTGAGGTGTTCAAATCAGGTTGTGCTTCTCATCATCGTCCGTCTCCTTTTCCCGTGCTCGACCTACTTCTTCAAGCAAGCATACGGATTGCAACGATCGGAGCTGAGGTTTGCCTCACCAACCCGTACTCTGTTTTTTTTTCCTCCCACCCTAAAAAAGAAAGCACACACGAGCTACACTCTTTTGAGCTGGCGATCGATCGCGATGCAAGTAGTCCGGGGCCACCTCGCTTATCCTTCTTGGTTTTTCCTTCTCGTTGGCAGGCCCGCTTCTTATCTAGATATCTGCGTTCATGCATGGAAGGGAATGGAGGAGACCGTCCATATGGCTTTGTTGTCTTCATGAGCCTAGGTATTTGTTTCTGGATATACTCCCTCGTCCATCTGTGCAAGATCTACTATAAAATCTTAAAAATTTACCTTTGCGAGATCTGTTTCATTTTTTCCCTTGAGAGTGACACATCGAGGATCAGTGCGGCCGTAATTCTTCGTAGGCACTCCTCAGAAGTGAAATACATGCACAAGTAAAGGAATCTGCCATAATGTTGGTTGTTTTTTCTTTCCTAAGAAGAACTAACGACGGAACTGCTTCTTTTGATCTTTGAGTCAAACAAAAATATGAACGGATGATGGAGTATTATTAATTAATTTCGGGCAGGTGTAGTATAGCCAAGAGAGGGAAGTGACTCTGCCTGCAGACCTGCACAGTGCACACCCATGACGAGCGTCTCAAATGATCCTGATCCGCAGACGCGTACGATAGGATATGATCCCATTATTGAACGGATGGGACCAGCTGACTGTGCAAGAGTCACCAACGACTGCATGCATGCCGTCTGTGCCCTCAAAGAATCAAACGACCTGATGAAACTTCAGCGGGCTGGTACCTACGTGGCTATGAGTCGGATGCTATCTGCCTGCTAACCCCGGTCCGGCTCTTAGATTGATCTCGGTGTTAAGCAAGATCTCAAAAGTCCAATCGATGCATAACACGGCGCTGCACGGGGTGGTGATTCTGATGTGTGGGACACTCCTACTACGGGATGTATGGATCGATCGAGCAGGCGCCTTTCCGTAAGCAGGAGCAGGGCGCTGTCTCCGTCACTTCCCTGAAATTAAGGGAGCAAGTGTGGTGCTGCCGTGCTGGCACGGATTGATCCAGCGTCTAGCTCGATCGTGTGCCTATGTAGCATGCATGTCGTAGACTTATTAGCTTTGAGTAATTCTATGTAGGCACATGAGCGCATGCCGTCCTAGACAGTCCAGCAGCAGCAGTGCACGCACGTATGTGTGTTGTCTCGCTGTGGCACACAGCTTTCCAGAAAATCATCTTCTGTACGCACTACAGCAGCCACCTGCTTCCCCGAGTGCCTCAAGCACTCGGCAAGAGCCAAAAGCACTCGGGGAAGGCTTCCCGAGTGCAACACTCGAGGAAGAGCTTCGGGGATGCTTCTCACGGAAAGAGGCTCTTCCCCGAGTGCAACACTCGGGGAAGAAATTCGTTTTTTTTTTTGAAAATTCTTCCCCGAGTGCCGATTCTGAGGCACTCGGAGAAGGCTACGGGTTTTTTTTATTTTTGTCTTCCCCGAGTGCGGGTGCGGGGCACTCGGGGAAGGCCCGGGCTTTTTTTTTAGTTTCCTCTTTCCCGAGTGCCAGGTGCCCAGGCACTCGGGGAAGCCCCCTTCCCTTTTTTTGTTTTTTTGTTTTTTTTTTCTTTTGCTTTACCGTGTGACAAATAAAACATATATTTATATAAATCACAATTCAACTTCAATATCTCACAAACCACATTTATAAATGAAAAACGACACATCCAAAAGTGTGGCCAAATATATCCGGAATACATAAAAATGAGTGCACAAAAGTACAAACCACGTATCGAAAAGTACACATACAAACCACATATCCAAAAGTACACATACAAACCACATATCCAAAAGTACACATTATTCCAAGTTCACAAGTGCAATACATATAAACGAGTCCGCGGGTGGCTCACGGCAAGCGTGATCCCGGCGATGCTCGGCCGGGGCCGCCCCGACGTGCGACCCCGGCGATGCTCCGGTGGGGATGCCCCGACGTGCATCCCCGGCGACCCTCCGACATGGTTCGACGACACCCCCGAGAGCCGCCTGAATAAAAAAAAATTGCACGTGAGTAACAAGATAAAAATCCAAGTTGTAAAGAAAAGTTGAAAATTTCGGCGGCACCTCCCCTACATGGGGAGGTTTCCAAAACTGCAAGAAGGTCGACACGAAGGCCGACAAACACATTTCCGGCACGAAGGCCGACAAATCAACAACTCGGGCACGAAGGCCAACAAATCAACACATCGGGCACGAAGGCCGACACTAGGTTTGACACTAAGCATTAGCACAAAAAGTAAAACAATTGTGCTTATACTCACCGGGGTGACCGGGGTGGACTCTCGACGAGGTGTTGGAGGTGGTCGTGGTGGTGCAAGCGATTGTCTTTGGGATCCGCAAACCTTGCTGCTGCCCAAGTTGTTGCACGAACGCGAGCAAACCTTGCATCGTCTTCCGCTCGGCCTCCCGCTCGGCCCGCTCAGCCTCCCGCTCGGCAAGCAAGGCCTCCTGTCGCCGCCGAAGACGCCGCATCTCGGCACGCAATATTTGACACCAATGTTCCAATAATGCGAGCTAAGGAACGTAAAAGTCAAAGTCAAAGAACGACTAATGAAAGTGAGAATACTTACCTGGAGTGACATTATCGCTGTTGGCCGCTAGCTTATGGGCACACTAGAGCTCGTGCTCGCTGCTCATAGGCGGTCGAGAGGAGGAGTAGAGGCCATGTCGAGGATGCTGTCGCCAATGTAGAACCGCCCATGCTTCTTGCCTTGCCCAATCCTCATCACTACCTCAGGATCAAGGTGTTCCTTGGACCTCGGGTCGTAGTCTGGCCCGTGGACTAACCTTAATGCCTCCGTGTACGAACTAAGGCGGGTGTGGACGCTGGAGTTTGTGTACACCTCTGGGCCCGCATCGGGGTTGTACTCGATGTTGGACTTGGCCGGGCCCATGTGGGCGAGAGCATACGCCTCGAGTTGGGTAATTGGCCGGCCACCGTGCGCCGCCTCCTACAAAAAAGCCAACATGTGGTTAGGAATCAATTAGAATTGAACGCGGCTATATTAGACAAGTGGTGTCGACTTACATATGTCTTTTTGTATTTCTTTGAGGCCGGCGCCCCCTGGTGGTGAGGTGCACCGGCATCGGCATACGGTGGTCTTTTTTCTCTTGGTGCATCTTACGCGATCCGCGTCCAACCATTTCTCCACAATAGCGACCCGGCAATCGCAAAAGGTTGCGCACCAGCTCGGAATCACCTACAAGCCATCAGAAGATCAAATTGGCATAGGTAATAATCTGAAAAGAGATCAATAGGAGATGTTTTGTATTTACCAGGAGGTACTGCTCCCTTGTCAGAATCTCTGTGTCACTTCTTGCCTGCTTTCTGTTGATTCTTCTATTACAGTAGGTGGCGTTGTAGTCAATGTGCGCCTGCAGGCGGGCCTCATAATACAAGGAGTTTTAAATAAAGTTTGAAGGCCTCACAAAAAAATTGGGGCAAAAAAAACAAAATTATTTCCCCGAGTGCCGGTGACAAGGCACTCGGGGAAGAGGCTCTTCCCCGAGTGCGGGGACAAGGCACTCGGGGAAGAGGTAGCCTTCCCCCGAGTGCTTGGTCTAGGCACTCGGGGAAGAGCTTTTCCAATTTTTTTTTAAACGGCTCCGTCTATTTGCGCCGTCAAATGCGCAACTTTTCTTTTTCTTGTGCCTTTCTTCCCCGAGTGTTGCGCTCGGGGAAGATGGCCTTCCCCGAGTGCCTTTCTTCCCCGAGTGCTTTGCCCTTTTAGGCACTCGGGGGAGGCCATCTTCCCCGAGTGCAATTCTCACTCGGGGAAGATTGTTTTCCCCGAGTGCCCGATTTTTGGCACTCGGGGAAGCACGTGGCACTCGGGGAATATTGCTTCTCCCGTAGTGACGCTTTTTTTTTTTGCGTGTACCACATTTTTACATGATGGCTAAAAGCCTCAAAACCTCGAGAATTCCGAGTTCGTAGTCATGAGTCATGACATGTGTACGGCGCATGTCTCGCGATCCGTCCATATATAAAAGCGTTGTGCATGATCATGATATATTGCCATATTGGTGACCTTTCTCCCTCCACCTAGCCGGGGGGAAAATAGTTTCACCTATATTGGTGAAAAAGGCTAGTCAAGTTCTGTGATGCCCAACGACTTGGCGATTCCCTCGCGCTCGTGTTGCCCCCGCACGGGCGGCTCGGGCACCCCAACCTCAGCCAACTTCCACCCTGAGTCCCTGACAGGCAAAATGGTAAGAGTTCGAAGGACCGGAATAGAGACCACCCAACGATGAATGAGAGTTGATAAAATAGTCTTCCATGAGCAAAATTTTGGCTCGTATCAAACTTTTGACCTACTACGGCCCCTTTTGTTTTTTCAAGTTAACCCCTTTTGTGCCTATTGTCAATTAACAACGGACCAACTTATGGTAGGAAGCCTAAGCCCATGGTAGAACATGGAGGAAGAAGTTGCAAATGGACGTAGTATCCAACAGCTAGTCTCCATTTTCCAGTCCAACTACCATATTGTGAGAGTGGATAAAAAAATATTTCTCCACCAGTTTACCTTTATGTTCCCCAATAATAATTGGGGAAACCCAATAATTTACCCCAACTCTCCCTAAATAGGAATCGTGACTCTCCCAAAACCGTTGTTGGTTTGGGGCAAAGGTTGTTGGAAGACAGCAAAAACTACTCTGCCCATAATGGTGAAAAGGATATCCCTATTGACTAGTTATTGAGAAATGTTTATTGGAAGACTGATATATTAACTGTAGATGCTGACCTTTAAGCAAAACAAAACCAATTAAGAAACCTCAGCAGAACAAATGGCATCTACAGCAATCTTTTTATCCAAATGCATGGATTTCAGCTCAAAAGCAGCTCTCGATCGGGTCACGTTTGAAGACCGCAACAGTCGGCAGCGATGGATGTTTTTTCGATGCGGGGACAAGTTGATTGAGCCAACGGCATGCATGTGCTGATCTTGCACACCCCACCATGAGGATTATTGTGGTGAAAACACGTACGTACTGTGAAACAGTTCATGGGTTCGACGCGAGGAGATGGGTTAAATTCGACTAGCTAGACTAGCTAGCTAGCGTATATAGCTAGGTTTCATTATACAGTGATCTAGTTAGAAGTTGGAAGAGAGATTTCACGTGAGTTTGAAATAGCCAATCTGGTGGTAATGTAGATTTTTTCCAGACATCCAATGGACGCTTTAAGGAAAATAGCAAGACTTGACCAAAATGATGAGTCTATTTATTACAAGACGTACATCCTCTCGAAAAGAGCAAGTCAAGAAATTCCAGTGCGTGTAGCTGATTTTTTTTTTTTTTTTTTTTTGCAAAACCTAGAGGCATGCCTTCATTATTTTACATAACCAGAATTTTTACGTGGCTCAAGCCCTGGAGACTTCCGGGCCCTGTAGTCGTGTGTGTATGAGTACATTCATGTGTCGATCCGTCTATGGAAACGTTGTACTGATCAGTATTAGTGAACCATCTCCATCTTGCTAGGTATACAAAGTAACTTTAATTTTCTGGTTGGCGGGAAAAGCACGGGAAGCTGCGTGCCAATTGTCCAAAGACTTTGGAAAAGGTACGAAGACTAGACTGCGATTGCCTTCAACCTCAACTGTAGAGCACCGTTGGCTGCTCCCCCGGAGCTCTCAATCGTCCTTGTCCTTGGCCCACTTCTCTCCCGTAAATGACAAACAAAAAAGGTGGACTACTGTAGAAGGAGTACAGTTCGCTATCAGATGTGAGTGTGACATGATGCTTCTGCTTCGACATCGGCCGGCCGGGAAGGTGAACGGTGCAAGGTTTTACACTCCTACTGTAGTTAGTACATCGTTACATGCTCATGGGATCAGGCACGCAATGTGCCTGAGAAGCCAACACCATCGGCGTCGGCGAGGCGACTAGTCTCCGAGTGTCGAGCGTTTGCACTTTTCCTAGGTGAGGCTATATACGCTTGTATACTGAGAATTCACACAAAAAGAAATAAAGAAGAACTATGATGATATGAATTCTAGTGCTGCTTCTTTTCGTGGCCCAGCCCATTCTAAGTTCGTGGGCTATCCAGCCCCAGCCTGACAATAAAACGGCCGTTCAAAACTCAGCCCATTTGGACATTGAGGCCCACTCCCAGAACGTTCCATGCATTCCATTTCCAAACACACATGCGTGAAAACCGGACCGGGGCGGGGCAGTCGTGTCGGCGCGCACGAGCATTTAAGCCTGGCCCATGGAGCCGCATCCTCAAGCTTCACGCAGCAAAAAATAATTTTTTTTAGCTATCAGCCTGTTATGAGATATTTCAAAATGACACTCCGTGAAAAATTGAAAACTTTCGATCAAGATCACAAGATACTCATCCAAAGAGAGGATGAGGGAGGTTATTGCAAGTTTTTCATTGGAGATGGTGGTGAGCGGTTATATGTGCATCCCGCTCCTCTGCTCTTGGATGAGCATCTTGTGCTTTTGATTGTAACTTCAAGTTTGTACAGAGTGTATAGTTTGCACCTGATATGGTCTCTTTCAAAATTTTGGTCTCACGCTTTTCGGAATTTTACATCTCTATGTCTATCACAATGATGCGGAGGTTACTTTGAGTTATTCATCAGGATGTCAAATTCTGAAAGACGAATTGAGACCCAAATCTTGAGTTTTAGTACCTTTCGTTTGTTTTTCTTTTTTTAGATGGAAGGCCAAGCAGGCCCGGCTTTACTTAAAAAGCAGAATGTTGACTGAGGTTACCAGTTTTTACAGAGCAGCCACACACAGTTTTACAAGCCAAAAGCCAAGAAAGGTACCTTGTTTGTCTCGCAGCCCACGTAGGCATGCTGTCTGCAAGGTTACCAGTACGTAGGAGTAGCACTACTGTATACTGCTACGTAATACTCTTAATTTGTTAGCATATAATGTACAAAGTGGGGTTTTTTTCAAGAAAAAAACAAAGTGGAAACGTACTAAAACTACTAGGAAACGATATAGCCTTTTGTGTTCAATGATCAGCTGATGCCTGATGGCAAAGGCGACCAGGTAGAGAGGTAGCATCTCCACTGTCTCCTGATCTCTTTCATGCCCGTGTGAAAAAGCAGGCCGCCCCGGGCCGGCACCCGTCGTCAGCGAGTGTTACGGAACTTGGGACATGCGTCCGTGCCGTCACCCAGCCCGGATTCGGATTCGGATTCGCCGTGCCCGTGCTGCTGCTGCATATATTCGGAAATCCCGCGCGATCCGATGTGCGGGCAGAAAGCCGCTCCAGGATAACAAATGCGCTGTACCGAAACGTGAGAAATCCATCTCCCTTCCGATCGATCCCCCCATGCATGGCATTCCATTATTCCTCCATCGATCTATCCCTTCCTGCTGCTGTGCTGATGCTGGCCGCTGCACGCCGCCCGTTCTGCGCCGCCTTCAAATCAGCTCTCGTCTGCGCGCGACGCGACGCGACGTGACGCGACACGGCGCGGCGAGTGACGAGCAGTTCGATCCGGGAACACACGCGCATGCAGTGCGCGCTCGACGATCCATCCACGCCTCGATCACGCATATATATGTCGAGCTCGGTCGGTACGTGCGTGCTACGCACCACCACGTACGAAATGATAAATAGGATTTGATCGATCGCACTGCAGCCAGCACGTCAGAACAAATCCACCTCCATCCATGGGCCATTGGCTCGCTAGCTTTGGGTGCATCGATACGGTGATAAGATACGAATAGTCGTCGGCAGCCAGTACTAGCAAACACCGAACAGGATCGATCCCTCTCCAGCCCCAGCTTCACCGCAGCCCGGCTGCTCGATCGACCGTACGTTGATTTCAGAATCGATCGATCTGCGCACCCTTTTCAGGCGGCCGAGATATGCGCAGTATACGAACGTACGAAAAAATCGCGATCTTCCGATCCCATCGTCCCTAGGACGTCGATCGATCGGCGTGCGGCACGGCAGTCGGCAGGGCAAACTGGCCGGAGCAGACGGCCTGGCCGCAGTTGAGTTCAGCCTGCCCTGGCTCAGGCTGGGCCGCCTGGGCGTACGTACGCTAGCTTTTGGTCGAGCGAGGTGCGGGCGTGCGGCAGCGGAGCACGTCTTGTGGACGGCATCCAATGATCGGCAGCGAACGAGATCCAGAGGCGAATGATGAGCGGCGAGGCGACAGCCCTGGGCTCGCCGGCAGATAGATCTGATCTATCAGGAATATCAGATGAGATGGTCCCTCTCCCTCGGCTGGCTGGCTTAGCTCACCTGTGCAAAGCAGTGCAGCGCGGCTACTGATGGACTCAATCATGAGGCTATGGGTAGTTCCGTCCCCCGCGCACGCTCGCCGTACGTGCCCTGCCCTGCACGGCCCGATCAGCCGTGCGACGCCGCGTCCGCAGCTGCCCACCCCCGGGCAGCAGGTATATAGGAGTATGCGTTCTCGTCTGCGCTGCGCACACTGTCACCGTGTCATTGGCCGTGGGGGGCCAACCCTGAGACGCGTTCCGTTCTGTCAAAGTGTCAAGGAAGGCGGCCGCCCGGCAGCTTCTGTCCCGCCGGCCCGCGCGGCGCCTTAACGCCCGAGCAAAAACCTCCGTTGCCGGGCCACGCCTTCCCGACAGCAGGCCCCGGCACATGGACGGCCCCGATCGGCCGGCCCCGCCGCCGCAGCGGGCACGGGCACGCTCAAGATCGATGCGCGCCGATGCCAAGTCAAGCGGCCTGCAACCTGTGCAGGATGGGGCATGGGGGGAGCTGCCGCGCGCGGCGTGCCGGTTGGCGGGGTGGCGCGCACACGGCGTGCGCGGGGGTGCGCCGCGCGGCGCGGCCGGGGAGGGTCAGCGGGAGGCACGCGACGCGTCGGGGCGCGGGGGGCGCCACATTTAACTCCCGATCGCGTATCGGTCTCGAGGGGGCAGGCAGGCAGGGGGAGGACGACGCGGCGCGGGGTGCACGCGCGCGGTGTGACCGGCGTTATTAATTAAGCCGTTGGAGTAGTACGTAGCTCTCGCTCGCTCGCTCGCTGCGCTCCCGCCCGTTTCACCGCGCTCACGGGAAACCGGCCGCCGCCGCGCGCTCTCGTCGTCGTCGTTGCCTCCGCCGCGCGAGACCGCATGACTCGGTGTGGTCGTGTAGTCTAAGGTAGGTGACCCGCGGCGCGGTGAGGCCCGTGTGCGCGGTTAAGGCTCGCGCGCGAGCATCCGAGGAAGATGAAGGAATGGATCGGATGAGCTGCCGAGCTTATCCGCCTAAGCTAGCTAACCACTTGGTACCATACGTCGTACAGTGCTCCAACCGTACTAGTGTACTACGACTACTTATACGTCTACTAATTCACGTGCACGTACTATAGTACTATACTACTCCTAGTACTACATACATACGTGCACGAGAATCTCATGCCAGTACGGAACGCGAGGCTGCTAAACTTCGAAACGAGTACTATGATCGGGTGCCTTTCTCTCCCAATCGGCTTGAGATTCTCCGCCGGCCGTCCGGGCCATGAGGTAGCAGACAGCAGTCGATTGTTCCTGATTCTTCCCTTGCACCATGGGGATTGGAGACACGTCGTACGCGGAGGGATGACGATGAGTCGATGACGAAACCCCCGCCCCCGCGGCCCCGCGTTCCGGCGGTTGCTGTGTGTGCATGCAGCCTCCCGCTGATACCGGACAACGCCGACCAAACCAAACGGAGGCAAAGACGATCGTTGCCCCCACCGTCGCGCTCGCCGCGGCCGGCTCGCACTCGGCATGCAGCCGAGGCCGGAGCGAACCCCCCCCCCCCCCCCCCCCCCCCCCCCCCCCCCCCCCCCGACACAGGCGCACCGCCACCTCCTTTCACGCGTCACGCCGCGTGACTCGCCTCTGCTAGCGCGCGCTCTCTCTCTCTCTCGCGCGCGCGCGGCCGACGACCTCCTTGGCCGGCGCGGTCACACGATCGGCGCGCGTACGTTTGCTGTTCCCACCGAGAGCGACGCCGGTGGCCGACGATCCTGCCGCCGGCCTCATAATGGCTCCGACTCGGCTACCCAAAGCGACATCTGATGACGCAGAGAACTAATTATCAACCGGCCGCGCGACGTCGTCGTCATCCCGCGATAACACGCACGCACAGGTAGCCTTCTCCTTCTGGATCATCGTCAGGCGACTGCAGAGGCTGCTGCTGAAACCGAAAGCCGTGTGGAACTGGACGCGCGCGGCCGGTCTCGTCCGGGCAGCGGCATGCTTCGGCGAGAGGGCACGCGCGACGCGACAGCTGCTGGCTCGCTCGCTGTCCCGATCCCAAAAATTAATCCACCAAAAGCGACAGGAATTCGGAGATGAGAGCCCCGACAGCACAATCATTGAGCCGTGTATATATACTATATATATATATACATATTAAAAAAGGTGCGTGCGTGCGTGCGTGTGTATACACATGTACACCTGTAGACAGGGCCAAGCTAACAGGGCTCTCGATCGTGTCATTATCCAGCACTGTCTGACGCTCACCATCAGTATATATACTAGTAGATGTACAAATAGCAGATCGACTAGAAGCATCCAGCTCAATCTAATCATGTTCGATTTGTGTACAGTAACAATACTACTGATATACTACTCCACTTAATAATTACTTGCCCTCTGATCGATGATTGTTCAACTAACAGTACAACCTGTGCTCAAAAGACATTAAGAAAAACCAAAGAAAGAAAGCTGCTGCTACGTACTCCTGTCGAAAAGGGAGCAAGTTGCAGACGGAGAGGGACAGAATTACAGCATGCATGCACAAAAATATACATGGATGGGCTTGGGTGGGTGCTACTAGGAATAAGCTACGGCTATTTTGACTAGCCTAACAAGCCTATGATTGATTGGTTGATTGATTGATTAGCTGACTGGAACGACTAACATAATCCCCCCCGGATCAAGAAAATAGCTAGAGGGGAGGATCTGTAGATCGATCGTATGTTACTTGTGGCGTACGTGAGGTGGATGGCTGTGGTGCAGTGGCGGGCGGTGGTGCTCTGTTTGCTGCTGCACGCTCATCATGCATGCGCGTGAAGTATCATCATCATCGATCATCAGCAGGCGGCGGAGTGGGTGAAGGGGTTGAAGAAGTGGTGGGTGGCCGCCGCCGCCTTGGGCCGGTCGGGCTCGGCCTTGGCCGCGGCGGCGGGCCCGCCCAGGCGCTCGCAGGACGGGCAGAGCGTCAGCGTGGCGGCCGGCAGCTGCATGTAGAACGGCGCCGGCGCCGGCACGGCCCCGGCGCCCGGGGTCGTCGCCGCCGCGGCGGGCGGCGCGGCAGCGAACTTGAGCGCGCGGAGTTCCTGCAGCTCCCGCTGGAGGCGGCGGTTCTCCTCGGTGAGCGACTCGCAGCAGCGCTTGAGGAACTCGCAGTCCACCTCCGTCTGCTTCAGCTTGGTCCTGCGCGCGCGGCTAAACCACGTTAATTGGCCACCGTCAGAGCTTAATCGTATCCATCTTTTCCGTGCATGCTGCGTGGGCATGCCGTCGAGCTAGGGGGTGATGGGCGGCGGCAATACTAACCTTGCTCGTCTGTTTTGGAACCACACCTCGACCTGCCGTGGCCGCAGGTTCAGTTGCTTCGCCAGCGCGACTTTCTGCTTCTGCTCAAAGCCAAAAAGACACACCAACAGAAAGCGAAAAGAGAGGATGTTCAGTCAGAGATAAGCTCATCATCTATCTCATCTGGAATTCTGGATGGATGGAAAAGAAATCGCAGACATATGCTCAAACAGAGATGCAGCATGCGTGCGTGTGCAATCGAGAAGGTAGGCAAGTGCATCCATCATTCGATCATCTATCCATGGTTGTGTTGTGCAGCGGCAAGGCAACAATCGACCAGTCAGTCAATCGATCGTGTCGCGCACGCCGGGGAGAGCGCGTACGTACCGGGTTGAGGGTGCTGTGCTCCTTGAAGCGGTCCTCCAGGAGCGCGGACTGCTCCTTGGTCAGCCTCAGCTTCTTGCGCGTGCTCCCGTCGTCGTCGTCCTCGGCGGCGGCGCCGCAGGCCCGCGCCGCGGCCGCCGTCGACGACGCCCGCTCGCCGTCTGCCTCCTCGACGCGCTCCCTCTTCACGCCGGCCACCGACAGCGACGACACGCTGTGCGCGGGCCCTCCGCCCCCGCCCACGCAGCCGCCGGACCCCGTCGCGGTCGCCTCGTCCGGCATGCTCAGCGTCAGCGACGGCTCCAGCGCGCGCGGCGACCTGCTCAGCCGGCTGCTGCTGCCGGTGCCCTGCCGCGCCGCGTCAGACGCTCCGCCGCCGCCGAGGGACAGGCCCAGCGCCAGCCCGGCGTCGTCGTCCAGCAGGTGGACGTCCTCCTGAGCCATGGCGTGCACGCCGGCGCGGGGCCAGAAAGCTACCACTCCACCGGCCGCCACTTCAGTTACCAGCTGTGGGTCTCCCTCTCGCTCCCTCTGGGTGGCACGCAACGCAACCAACGCAGCCAAACAAACAAAACGGATCGAGCTGGGTGTTGTTGCAAAGCTGTGCGCTGCCGCGCTTTGTGTGTTCGTTGTGTGCGTGCGTGCGGGGGGGAGCTAGCTACTCGGTCGGATGGATAGCTACTAGCTAGGAAGGTGGGGGGAGGAAGGAAGGAATGAGATGGTTGAGGAGGCGGGCGGCCGGGCGAGAATATTTGAGGAGGAGCGGAGCCGGCAAGGGACAAGCGGATGCACGCGCACATCACGCGCACGTACGCGCGCCCACGCCCCGACACTTGCAAGCCTTTGACAAGGCCATGGGGGCTCAGCTTCACCTCAGCCGGGGGTCCATCCAATCCAACCCAACCCAACCCCAGCCGAGCCGAGACCCTCTCTGTGGCTCCTGCCGTGCTGCGTGCGGAGTAGCACATCAGCACAGTGCCGCCAAAAAGGCTTTGAGGGGTTTTCTATTGGGGATGATTGGGGGCGAGCCGGGGGGCGGCCACGTGGACGCGTCTGTGCAAAGGGGCAGGCAGAAGACTAGTAGTTACGCGCACATCGTTCTCGTCATCCTCTCTAATCCGCTGCACAAGTACTTTTGCGCCATTCTTTCAATATGCTGTGTAGTGCAAAAGGTGAACCGCCATGAAATCGATCGCAGGGGGGAAAAAGGGTAGAGATGCATGACGTGTATGCATACATGCACAGACAAAACGTTCTAGAGCAGTTAGGTACTTACTACGTGTATACAATTATATATATGTTTATATGTACTATAATAACAACGCTAAATATATTTATATATTAGCATACATGATTGTGTAGTTCTACTTTGATTTTTAGACTTTAGATGGAGAACAAGATTCTATAAAATGATGGTTGCATGCATGTAGTAATATAGTATAGATTGCCGGGCATCTACTACTACATACTGCTGGGGGTAAAGAAGCATGCAGGAGCACCGCATCAAGTGCTTGTCTGCGAGAGATCGTGGCAGCATTACTCATCACCCACTCAACCCACCCATGCATTTGCCTTTGCATTGTATGTGCCGCCTCCTCATTTACTAGGCGCCCGGTTGGCCTAGCTGGGCAGCCGGTGCCTTCCTCCCAGCCTCCGGTTACTTTCCTTCTCCATATCCATCTCCATCCAGCAGCAGCCCTGGCTGTGGCTGGTAGAGCTTTTTTCTCCCTTTTCCAACGCTTGGCAAAGCTTTGGTATAGATACTGTACCCAAGCTCCAGCAAGTACTAGGGTCTTGGCTTCTCGCCCTCTTTCCACACCACCTCGCTGCTTAATTTCCACATCGGACACGAACAGTGGTGTGTGGGGCAGGGCCCCGTTGCCTCATCTCGTGACACCTTTCCAATGATAGGCCCGGCCGGGGTTCACATTACATTATTGACATTTGACAATGCATCGTCCTCGATCGACTTGTTAATCTCGCGCTTCCGTGCTGATTAGGGCGTGCGAAGGCGAATTAACTACGGGGGGCGCGACCGATCGATCGACCTGTGGATCGATAGCTGTAGTGTTTGTTTATCTGGTTGGTTGTTATTTTGCGTTGCGCTGCGCGTCGCGCTCTGTTCACCACATGTGGCCTGCCGAGGGACGAACAGGGGCGGAGCACAGTAGCGGAACGGAATAGAACAATCGGCAGACAGCGCTTGTCGTCCAACCGCGTGTGCACCGTGGATTCTGCATTTCTGTATGATGGGTCAGCTACACGTATGTGTGTGTTGTGTTCATGCCGGTTAAACACGGCTCTTGGAATGTCGGATTACATATATAGTTTTCATTTAAAAAAAATTGTACATCTAGTGCACAGACTTCTCTAGATATGTAAGATTCAATACTTTTTTTTTTTGGTTCATTGGAGTTGATGTTTTTGAATCTTAATTAATTTGGTAGAGGCCCAAGTATTATATAGTAAGAGAAATTCACATAGTTTTTGGAAGATGCGTGCACACTGATAATCCACTTGTTTTTTAGATTTTTTTAATTTATCTTATTACAAACTTTCACATTATCTAATTTCTTCTAAATTACCCTACATATTCCATTATAAAAAGTCTAAACAACCCTAAGTTTGCATTTGAATTATCCATCTCTACAATAATAACAAAATCCAAAATACACTCTTAAATTTTATTAATATTCTCCCACAAGCTAACTTAATAAACAAAATTAATTATTAGGTTCACCAAACTCTGTTGGAACTCTCTGGTACTACTTGGTACTTCCACCGTTAGATTTCATCGAATCACTGATGACTCACGTTAATTACAAGTATCCTAAAATGTTCGTATATATATAATATATATGATATGTGTGGGCCTCCTGTTCCTTTAATTATCCACAAATTTCTAATGTTAATGTCCCTTTTAAAAATACTTATGCCACTTTAAGTTGATAGCGAATAATCAAAGGAGCACGAGTTGATAGTCTAATTTTCTTGCCAATCCTAATCTCTGCCATACCACATTGCCTTCACGTTAATCGTTTCCCTCCCACATTCTAGTAGCAGCATGCTTAATTTGGCAGTCTTATTCAATTCCCAACCACCATTGTACTAGCTTAGTAGACGTAGCAGCACGGCCATCTTAGTGCTGTTAGGGCCGCCGTGTATATGTACCCAACTAAGCATGATGGCATACATCAATACATCTTCTTTTTAGCGATGGCCGATGTATGGTATACATACATAGCCGTATATACATCTAGCTGTTGTGCCTTGCTTACACGTATGCAAAAGATAATTGCACCACGATCAGATGAAAGGCGCATGCACCACCAATTCGATCTCGATCGGTCATCCGATCCTGATTCTTTTCACATGATCATTGGAGGTCCAAATTAAAGCACAACGGTGATTGCAAAGCTTTGGGGTCCAGCGTCCTTCAACACCACACATGAGATGCTGGCCTTTTTATAGTTCTCCTCCATGCATGCACAGGGCGATGATCGATCGAGATGGACGATGTTGCCAGCACACGCAGCGTTTGCTCAGCTCGCAGCCTGATGTGGTGGCGCGCCCCTTGGCACAGGGGATGATCATGCACGTAGCCAGTCGGCCAGCAGCAGCAGCTGGCCCCGGCCCCAATAATCCCCATTACCTGGCCTCTGCATCCTTGGACAACCAACAGGCACGGCGTAGATGGCAGGAGAAGGACGCGCCAACTAATGGCGGAAAAGGGGGGTCGCATGCGATGCGCTTCATTGCAGGCAGCACCATGGACCCCAGTGTCTTGCTCACAAGGGTGAAGAAGGGAAGCTACATGACGCGCCTGGGGCCTGATCGAGCTGCTGCGTGTTAGTGTTTCACAAGCAACCAACTAACCAGCTGGAGGTTTTGGGGGGAGGTTGCATTGCTTGGGGCACTTGCCAGGCCATCACTTGGGTTGTTGTTGTTCCCCGGCCTCACTTTTGACAATAACGTTGATGTGGCCAGCTAATGGTGGGAGCATCGCTCGTTTCGTTTCTCTGCTCTGAGATTTGTTGAGAGGGCTCTCTATCTAGCTGTGTGGCTACATTATTAGATCCATGCATGATGAGATGGGGAACTAACATTGATATGATGGTGTATGTGGGCAGTACGTGTGACCTATAATCTGTACCATGAAACGGTTCCTTTCAATGATCAGGATGCCACTGATCTGACGGGCTCATCAGCTCAATGATCACCTTGCGATCTACCAACTACCGCCCACACATTTAACTGGAGTGTAATGGACTGTACCACATTGCGCGCGGTTAGTTGTCCAATCCCTGAAACCGTACCCTGTGCAAATGGACGATGTTCACTGCCAACCACTACCGCAAATCTTTCCTCCAAAATCCAAATGCATGGATTTCAGCTCAAAAGCAGCTCGGGTCACGTTTAAATAACACAATCGCAGCTATGGATTTTTTTTTTGCATTCAGAAACAATTCGATCGAAGGAAAGGAATCAGGCAGTGTTTGAAGGAAATTAAAGCAGACTACACCAGTGCGAGTGGTGCTTTTTTATCAAGCAGAGATGGACCTAAGAAGAGACAAGCTAGCTTGTGGCGCGCCAAAGAATAATTTAGTTATCAATCATGTTAGAGTTTAGTATCTTCTATGGAGTTGGAGTGCCATATCTCATTTATATGCAATATATATAGGACCTAATTAGTATTGAACCACCTGCTTTCTCTTGCTTAAATGATATGCATGGCAGGGTTCCTGCCAACTTTTCAACAGAAAAAGGGAAACAGTTGATTGAGCCAAAAACATGTGCTCTTGCACACCCTCCACGAGAGGGCACGCCATGCACATCGGATTGTTGTGCTATAAACATGTGAAATAATTCATGAGTTCGACGAGAGGGCAGTAGGAGATGAGCATCATGAGTTGACTGAGAATATAATCTCTTTCCCAATACCAAAGTACTGATGACTTACTGCTTGTTTGATCGGTATGCCTGTAACCATTAATTGACTTGTGAATGTTAAGAATGGATTATTTAATTTCCTTGTTTTTTTAAATAAAATCGAAAAGAGAAATAAACTATAGAATTTAGCTAGTGGCGGGGATGCTGTCTGTGGTAGCTTCGTGTTCTGGCCGGTCTTGGTATATGTGTGCACAATTTTCTCTTAGATGGGTTCCAAATGGCACGCACACAGTTTGTGTTTACTGTATTTGCAGCGTGTCCCCGGAGGATCCAATCTTCTTAGACATGTGCTTGTAGTATATGCTTTGGGCAGTTGTTGTTGGGTGCGTTTTTCATGCGTACCTGTACGTTTAAAAATTGTTTTGACTCGACACAGGTACCAAATCATGGATGACTTTGATTTTTCCTGTGGAAATTATTTACCGCCTCATTTCGTAATCTTCTTACTTTTCACCTTTTTAGATTCTTTGCGACGGTAAAAAGAGATCTTATCAAATCTCGTGGAGATTCGTCACTGTCCTTGTTGAAGTAGGCGTGCAACAACGATAATTACAGCTGAAGATGACTGGCTGACTGCACTGACAAATGCCCTTTCGTCTTGGAGTTAGAGCTCATAATGGGAACAAGAACACAACCGAACCTTATTCAGATCTAGAGCGTCTCCAATCGTATGAGCTAGCACTAGCTCTAAGCTGATGAATTTAAACGAGAAAAGAGTGCAACAACTAGCTTCGAATATTGTGCAGTGAGAGAACAGTGTATTGGGAATTTAGCGAGCTTATCTCTACTCTCATAGTTAGTCTCTTGTCTTTTGCAATGTTTCATGATTAAAAAATTAGTTTCACTAGCTCTAAGCTAGATTGTTGGAGACGCTCTAAAGGTGCCGTAGTATACCGATTTTTTTATTAAATGTAATGTAGATCATAGATGTACATGCCCACATATACGGAGTACCACATATTTTCACCCTGTATAAATTAATGCATGCATGCAAATATACCCTACACCTACTATGAGCATCTGGAATATAATATACTGGACTCACATATCCTTAGATGAAATGGACTTGTGTTTTATGATCTACGGGCATATTGTTGGGGGGATACCCGAAAAATTCGGATAACTACCCAAACACGAGTGAGGTTTTCAACACGTTCAAGTACACAAGAAGGGCGCAAAGAGACAAGTGATGCTCCCCGCAAATAGCACAAGTCCCAAAAAAGTCTGAATCCGTTTACACGTGCCCTTGCGCCCCCTTTTATAGGGAGACGAAGGGACTTTTACATGCCGATAACACCCTCGGGCTCAGAGAATATTCCTAATGTGAACGCACACAAGAATGTCTTTTCTCCCCTCTCATATTTACAAGTCTGCCACTAGTTCACACTCTAAACCCGGACTTTCTGGGACTACAACTTTGACTTTGCTTCTCCCGTGATTCGCGAATGTCTTCGCCCGAAATTCCCGAACTGAGTCCTTCACAGATTCTCGAAGTGGCTCCTGCTTCCCGCGGGTTCGTGCATGTCCTTGCTCCCCGAGTCCCGACGAGTCTTCACTAGATTCCCGAATCGGCAAATCTCCGAAGTTCGAGCTTTCCGCGGTGGAGGTTCCGGCTTCCGCGTGTTCATGACTTCACCTCTTCACCGAATCAAAATCCCCGAACTCTGCACATTCGCGAATTCGAGACTTCGTAGGTCTCGGACTTTACGGATTCGCGAATTCCTCGCTCCGAAAAAACATACTTTGAGAGTGCCATTAGACTGCGACGTTTCGAGGGTGATGTGTTTTCCTGAATTCCCCAACACTAGCCCCTCGGGGAAGCGGGTTGACTCCGACGATCCGATTCCACGAACTTTTTGGAAATTTAGTAAAAAACGTCACCCTCGGAACGTCGGAGGGGACACGCGTCACTCAGGGAGCCAACGGCGGTTGAATCGAGGCGCACTTCGCGAAACTGCCCCTCCCCGGCCCTATAAATAGCTGGCCGGCGCTCGTTAAAAAATTTTTTTCGCTCTCGCGCTTTTCACGACTTTCACACTTTCCTTCCTTCGCGGAACTAGCTTTCTCTCGCTAGAAAACTTGCGAACTCCGGGCCTTGTTCGCGCTTTTCTAAGGTATTCCCTTATGTTTTGCTTTGTTGTTTCGTTAGTTCGTTGAACTTTGGTGTAGTAATGTTACGATTTTCGTAGCTTCTTTTTCGACTATTAGTCTAAGCCTGTCCGAATGCTCATATTCGCTAGGTGGCTCGCATCAGAAATACAGCTAGACCCATGACTACTGAGGAGTTGATCGCCGCCGGTCTCCCACTCGATCAAGCCGCCGAAAGTGCGACCGTGCCGCACCCGCCGAAGATGCTTCGGATCACCTAGCGGTTCTCGAAGTCGCGAAGACGGAGAGGCCGGGTCCGATGGCGGCGAAGACGTCGGAGATGTTGACGCCGGTGTCGACGATCTCGTTATGTTGAGGACCTCTGGCCCATTGCCGCCCTCGCTTGCCTTCGGAGAGTCGAAGGTGACGAGCGACATCATTCGTGAGTACGAGAAGGCTGGATTCTTCTCTCCTGGGGCCGGGCGCGCCCCACTTGATGAAACAATTCCCACTCCCAAGCCTGGGGAAATCGTGGTTTTTCGGGACTTCTTCATCTGTGGGCTGCGATTCCCTTGTGATCCAGTGCTACGGCGATTCTTGATGCCTTCTCATTGAAGATCCACCCGACTTACCCCCGACGTCTTTTCTCGAAGTATCGAAGTTTATTTGGATTCTGAAGACCTTCGGGTGCACTCCTACCATCGACGCCTTCACCCGGTTCTACGAACTGGTGATTATTCCGGAAGTTGTGAAAGGCGAAGACGGGCAGTTCTATCACAGCCAGCACGCCTGCTGTACCTTCAATACCCGACGCCAAAACACTCGACAAGGGATTACTCGAATCCGTATTTCTCCCTGCCGCAAGACTAACCTCTCCGACGATTGGAAGTCCTATCGGTTTTACCCGAAGGTCAATGTGCCGAAGCCGCCATGCCCGATCGCGCCCCTCACCGCAAGAAATGTGGGGAAGTACAACCGGCGGGCCCTAGGAATTCGGAATTGTGAGAGTGCATTCCATCCGGCCGCACGATACTCGGCGGCCGCGACATCATCGAAGAATTTGTCGCCGCGCGAATCCGGCCTATCTCAAAGGGCCGGTCCCCTCGCCGAAATCGTGGAGTACAACGTCAACGGCGGGCGGTCGGCGGGTTCCTTTCCCGAAGTTCGGGATTAGACTTCGCGAGGGCCAAAGCGCCAAGGACTTTATGGACGAAGTTGAGAAGAGGGTCAATGTCATGGTTGGCGAATACACCATGAACGAATACAAAGCATACAAGGCCCTGGTGAAGCACAAGAAGAAGATCAACCGCGTCTTTTCGGAGGTCCGCGGTGACAAATTCTTCGGCTCTCGAAGCCCTGGTCCCAAACTGAAACTTCCTGCCGTCGCCGTGGCCAGCTGCTCAGCCGCCCCCATCAACGCTCCTCGAATCAGATCGTCGAAGCGAAACTCATCACCTGTCACCGAGGGGACGTCTTCGGGAGTGAAACCTTCGAGGACCAGATCGCTTGAGTCGTCGAAGCGCAAGCGAAGTACCTCCGAACCTCAAACTTCAGAAGCTGAACTCCAGGCCGCTTCAGGGCTTGCCCAAATGAGCCGCAAAAAATTGAAGAAGGCTGCGAAGAAGGTTTCTTCCTCCGGAGTTCGGCGAGTCCCGTCCGCCTTCGACGACGACATCCCTACGAAGGCAGATAGTCCCAAAGGTGTTTTCCTCTGGCCATTATTTAACTTTCGAGACATTTGTCCTGCTGGTTCCGAAAATGAGTTCGTCGACATCGATTCCTTTTCAGATGTTGCTCCCGAAGTCCGACAAGAAGCATCCCCTGCTGCTGCTGAGAAGTCCACTGTTGATGCCGAAACTATTGCTCATGCTGAATCCCCTGTTGCTGCCGAAATTCCTGTCGCCGATGTCACTGCCACTGATCAAGTCTCCTCCGACTTTGCCCGTGATCTTGAGCGGACCATTCAAAGAGATGGCCCTTCTTCCGAAAATATTCCATTGATCGAAGTTCGGGAGGTCGTCCCCGAAGACCAAGCGCCTTCTCCTTCCTTGGCTCGCCTTTAACAAAAGCTTTGGTACGTCTCATCGCGGCAAGCCGTTGCGTGTTGGTTTCGAGACAATTGGCGTCGGGGGCAAGACGTCCAAGTTTTTAACTCTATGGAAATCGTCCACAATTGTTGATGAAACGGGAGAAGGTGCGTCGGAACAACTCGAAGAAGCCGCTCAAGGCTCCGAAAAAAGGCCTCTATCTATCTCCGAAACTACCCCTTCACCTCAGGGGAAGGCCTCTTCGGGTTCGACCAAACAGGTCACTATGCAGCACTTCAGCAAGCAAGGTTCGTTGATTCTCACTGTCCCCTTGTGCGATTCGTGACTGTAGAATTTTCAGCTGAGATTTATTCTCGAATTTTTCAGAATTCAAGAATCTGTTGCATTCCTATTCTCCTTCGAAACTTGCGCGCTTCCATGAAGACTATACTCTCAAGTACTCTATGCTCGGGAAAGTTGCCATAGAGCGACTTTCTGAGCAGGAGAAGATTAATGAGGAACTTTCTCGGAAGTCCAAGGAGTTGGAGCGCAACTTTGGTCTCGCGGAATCCACGAACCTAGAGCTGGAAAAGAAGGTATCTGAGCTGGCTGAGGCTTTGAAAAGGAGTCAGGACGAGAAGAAGGTCGCCGAAGCCGCGCTCGAGGATTCCAAGAAAGAACTGGAGAAGGTTCGGAAATCTCACGAAGATGACCTGAGTATGATCGAGAAACTTCGGCAACAACAAGAGCGTGCTACCAAGGTTGCTGAAGATCTCCGCATCAACAACGCCAGCCTTGCCAAGTCACTGAGCTCGAAGGATCAGAAAATCGTGGATCTTGAGAAGGCGCTGATGGCAGAAGGTGTATCTTCGAAGAAACAAATTTCGGAAATTCTGGGAAGATTAAAGTTGCTTTATGCTGAGTACCAGAAGTCCTTGAATGAGTATGGTGTTCGTCCAGCTCCTCTTCCAGATGATATTGATATCTCCGATTTTATGGACCGGCTCGAGGAAGAATTCAAGGCTCTCCCCCGAAGTCATCTCTCGGTGCCGGCAATTTTGCCGTATCCTTCTCTCGTGGAAAGCATTCTGAAGGTCCTTCACGACTACGGCTGTGTTGACTTGGCCAAGTTTCGCGCGAACTTTTCTCAGTTCCCAGGCGTTACCAGCGAAACTATACTTCAAGACAACCCTGACGTTATTGCTATAAAGCTAAAGTTCGCGAAGGAATTCTCGGATGGTTGGCGGGGCGATATGGCTAAGATCGTTGCGCGGGCAAAGCTTGACGAGGTAATTCTTTGGTATATTTCGTGACTTATGTTCGTCGTATGTATTCCGGTCTCGTAAGATTTCTTTACTTTTCTCTTTCTTTCGCAGCTAAGAGAAAAGGAGGAGCGAGAACGCGTCGCGCGCGTCTCCCGAAGTATCGACTTTCGGGGAGAGTTCGGGAGGATCCGACGAGGATGGCTCGGGCGACGGCGGCGGCGGCGAGGCGGCCGACGGTGGCAACGACCGTGGACAAGTCCCCGAACCAGAAGAAGAGTCACCGAAGGTGGATGTCATGAATTAAACGACATGTTCGAACTTTTGTGTAGATTGGAGATCGGCTGCACATTCGTGTAGATTCATCGAACTTTTCCGAACAAATGTTTTGTGTATTTTAACTGCGCGCAGTCCCCGCAAGCCGGGCTCGCGCAGACGTTCTACCACTGCGAATTCATCGTGATAGAATGTTTGTTAGTGGCGAGGCATGGCGTCTATTCAAAGAAGCGCATCCTGAGCAAGATTTTTCCGATTTTTGGTTTGAGGCCTCGCTTAAATTTTCTATAGGTTGTCTTGATCTCACTTCGTTTTTCTTGCTTCGTAAAAAGAGCCGTTCTGCATCCTCTACTCCGCGATCTACGAGAACTCCGAAGATGGAGCCCCTTAGCCCCTTAGCCGGTTCATCTGACTTCGCCTATGCTAGCGATGTGGCTGACAACGACGTTTGTAAACCAGGGCATGTAATAGAACTTTCATTCTAAGTTTTGTATTGATCGTTGTAATTTTTGAGGAACTATTCGGGAGTTTTTATGCGAATAAGGCAATGAACATGTTTTTTCTTTGAAAAAACGTCACCCTCCCCCGGCTTGCCGTTTCGCATGAAAACTTGATTGCGGACTCGCGATCCTTACTATTCTCGAATTTCTAGCATATTTTTCCGAGAGTAGTCTTCCTTAGTTTTGCGAATCTCAATTGCTAATGCGCAAGTCGACAAAATTTGTTCCGAATTTTGTGGACTTGACCGGTCCGCGGATTTGCCTCGGTTGATACAGCAACCCTCGGTTGCTTCAACCAAGGTTTTTCTGCGATCGCCTGACGGAGCCCCTTGCTCTTTTCTTACAACGATGATACCTGAAAAAAAATTTTAACAATCTATACCGAGTGAGAAAACACAAACAAATCCTTAGACATTCACTTTTTCGAAATCATCATGCGAATTTTCTGATGGGAATCCCCTCGTGGATGGGATTTTTCTAGGCCACAACTTGTTGTTGTCTCAGGCCTTTTCGATGGGAATCCCTCGATGGATGGGATTTTTCTAGGCCACAACTTGTTGTTGTCTCAGGCCTTTTCAGTGGGAATCCCTCGATGGATGGGATTTCGGCTATCAGGAAGCCTTTCTCACGAACTTTTTTCTTTTTCCCCGACAGAATTTCGGCTATCACGAAGCCTTTTTCACGAACTTTTTTTTTCTTTTTTCACGATGGAATTCTGGCTATCACGAAGCCTTTCTCACGAACTTTTTCTTTTTTTCACGATGGAATTCCGCTATCACGAAGCCTTTCTCACGAACTTTTTCTTTTTTCACGATGGAATTCGGCTATCACGAAGCCTTTCTCACGAACTTTTTCTTTTTTCACGATGGAATTTTGGCTATCACGAAGCCTTTCTCACGAACTTTTTCTTTTTTCACGATGGAATTCTCGAGACAGAAAATACGAAACATGCAATTTGGGGGAAGACTCTTTTCATATATATATATATATCGGAAAGAGTATTTACACGGGATCCGCCTCGTTAAAAACCTTGCCTCTTGATTTAGAGCCCCCTTTGCAAGGAAAAGAGTACGGTCCTTCTTATTCTAGAACTACGATTAAGACATAAAACTAATTTTTTTCCGAAGTCACTTATAGACACGTGACCGGGTTTTTATTTTCTTACGATGTAAACTTACGAAAATTGAAAAACCGCTATCTACTACACTTATGTACAACTAAGATCTTCATGGATAATACCTCTTTAAGTCATTCGGCATTCCACGAATACGGCAACTCTTCGCCGCTTGCTCCATCGGGCGAAAAGCCCCCGGCATATTTGTTTCCTTAGCTATGTAAGGCCCTTCCCATGACTCATGAAGCTTTCCGGGTTTTCCCAATTTTTCTTTCTTTTCAAGACAAGATCACCGGTTTTGATGTCCTTCCGACCACCTTTTTGTCTCTCCACGCTCTTGTCTCTCTCTCGGTATTTCTCAATGTTTTCTCGTTGCTTCGAGGATTGTCGGCTCTATCATGTCTTTCTCCACCTTCTTGTCAATTTCCTCTATCTCTTTTCCTTTCAAGACTCTCATGCTTTCATTCTTGATCTCCTCTCGGCGTCATAGCCTCGGTCCCCGAAGAGTAGGCGAAAAGGTGTGAAACCCGTTGCCCTTGAAACTGTGGTGTTGTGAGACCAGATCACCTTTGGAAGTTCATCCACCCATTTTCCCTTTTTCTGATCAAATAAGCATTTCTTGATTCCCGGAAAAAATCAGGCCATTGGCTCTTTCAACTGCTCCATTGGACTGTGGATGATAAACTGACGAAAATTTCACTTGTGTGCCCGTGGTCTCGCAATACTCTTTGAAGGTATAGCAATCAAACTGTTTGCCATTATCAACCGTCGCCTTCTCTAGGAACTCCGAACCTCGCGTACTATGTTCGCCAAAAGAATTTCCGAACCGTTGCCGCCGTGATGTTCGCGAGTGGTTTTGCTTCTACCCACTTCGTGAAATAGTCGACCGCTACGACCGCAAATCGGCAATTACCCCGAGCCGTTGGCAACGGTCCTACTAGGTCCATGCCCCATCTTTGCAAAGGCCGAGTTGGAGGGATTAAATGAACGGCATTGAAGGCGGTCTCGCCGATTTGCCGTCTTCTGGCATGCTTCACATTGCCGAACCAACATCTTGGCGTCGATGTTGATGGTTGGCCAATAGAATCCTTGTTTTATTGCCTTGCCAGCCAAAGCCCTGGTGCCTATGTGTGCCCCACAAAATCCACTGTGAATTTCTTTCAAGAGTTCGCGACCTTTTTCGGAGGTGATGCAGCGTAGCCAAGGTTCAGTGACTCCTGATTTGTACAATTCTCCATTTACCACAGTGTAGCCCCGAGCCCTTTGCCTCAACCTTTTCTCTTCCAGTTCATCTTGTGGTTCGTAATGTCCCCTCAAGTAGGCCATTATTTCGCTCTCCCGATCGGAATTTCCACCATGTTCACGATTTGAGTTCGTGAATCTTTGATGGATGGCTCTCGATGATTTCAAAGAACACATCCGGTGGTAGCTCTTGATTTCCCGGCCGTTGCCTTCGCGAGCCTATCTCGCTTCATTGTTATCATCCCTTGGGATATGCTTTGAACCGAATACCCTCCGAAATGTCTTTCCATTTCTCCGACTTTTTCAAGATACTTCATGAGAACTGGATTCCCGGCCTCGCTTTCCTTCTCGATGTGTTCTTGGATTACTTTCGAATCCGTTCGATTATGAAGGTCCGTTGCCCCAAGGCTTTCATTTTTCTCGGTGCCGAGCGGTAGAGCTTCGTACTCTGTTGTATTGTTCGTGGAGTATTCATTGTTCGCGAATACGAGCCGTGCTTGCATATCTTATAACCACGCCCGTCGGTGATGTTACAACGTACCGAAATTCCAACCCCCTTGTAACACCATGCTCCATCACACCGCACTACCCAAGGTTCGGGCATGTTTTCCTCCATATTCCGAGTAGGTGAGGTCCAGTCCACGACGAAGTCCCCGAGACTTGTGATTTTATTGCACTCCTTCTTTCAAAATCCACTACATACTCGGAGAGTTCAAGACCCCACTTGATGATTCGAGTAGATGCCTCCCCTGTTTGCGAACGGGTCAATTAACGGTTGGTTGGTGATAACTCTTATTCTGTGGCCCTCGAAGTAGTGCCTTAGCTTTCTTCTTGCCATGATGACCGCATACGTGATTTTTTCCGGTTCGGAATAGAAAACCTTGGAACCGAGACAATGCCTCGGAGGCGAAATATACGGGGATTTGCCTCGGCTTTCCTTCTTCTTCCTTCTCCCCGTACCAAAGACCTTGCGCTTCCGCCGAATTTGATGCGGACACATACGGCGAAGCGGCGATTTTGGCTCGGGCGGACGAGCTTGGTCATGGCGGACGGGTAGTCTTTCAATTCGCAAAAAGCTTGTTTCGAGGTTCGGCCCACCTGGAATTTCTTGGCACTTCGAGAACTTGGAAGAATGGCGGACTTCTTTCTCGCGGCTCGGGAATGAATCCGTTAAGGGCGGCCACTCTCCCCGTCAACTTCGAACATCTTTCACCGAGGCCGGCTCTTGCATTTCCATCAAAGCCTTGATCTTGTCGGGGTTTGCCTCAATGCCCTTCGTTGAAACTAGGCATCCGAGAACTTTCCCCTTGTGAATCCCGAATACACATTTTTCTCGGGGTTCGCTTTCAAGTTCGCCGTCCTCAAGTTCGCGAACGTTTCGCCAAATCACCGATATGGTCTTTTCTCTCGAACACTTTTGACAACTATGTCATCCACATATGCCAAGATATTTCTCCGAATCCGACTCGGTGCGCACTATTGCTATCATTCTTGAAAACGTGCACCCCGCATTCTTCGGCCCCTGCGGCATTCTTACGAAACAAAATGTTCCGAAAGGAGTGATGAAGCTTGTCTTCTCTTCGTCCTCTTTGCGAACTCGATTTGATGATATCCGGAGAACATGTCCGGAGCGAAAGCATCTCACCGTTGGTCGCATCATCCACGATTTTGTCTACCCTTTCCAAGGGAAAATCGTCCTTTTTGCACGCCTTGTTCAAATCGGTGAAGTCAATACACATCCTCCATTTGCCACTTTTCTTCTTGACCGGTACGTGTTGGCTAACCAAACTCGGGTACTTGACTTCTCCGATCACTTGGGCATCCCGCAATCTCCGAACTTCGCTTCCACCGCCTTGACCTTTTCGTCGACATTTTCCGGAGTTTTTGCTTCTTGGGTGGTATCTTGTCATCCGTTTCGAGGACATGCTCGATTATGTCTCTGTCAACGCCTTGCAAATCTTTGGCGACCACGCAAAAACATCCTTGTTTCGTTCGAAATCGCATGAGTTCATCATCCTCTTCGGCGCTAAGGTTCGCCCCTATTATGACCGCTTTCCGTCGGGCATGTCGTCCGAATACACTCTCTTTGTTTCATCTTCTCGTGGCTATATTATTTTTCTCTTTGTCCCGCTTCGGCTCTTCATAGATTTGCTTTTTCTCTTCGACCGCTTTCGGCGATATACATTCGTTTGACCGGGCGTGTGGCCCTTTTCTATGTTTCGGCCTCTTGTTGATTGCCGAACACCGTGATAACCCCTTTGGGCGCGGGCATCTTCATGCAAAGGAACTGTTGCCTTATGACAGCATCGAACTTGTTCATGAAACCCCCGCCGAAGATCGCAAGATACGGGTGATATATGTCAACCACATCAAAGGTGAGGTTCTCGCTTCCGGTATTCTCGAGATCCCCGAAAGAAACCGGGAGAGATATTTTTCCAATCGGCTTGATGGGCTTCCCGCCGAACCCCTGCAATGGGTACTCTGGTGGGTCCAACATGTGCTGACTCGCATTCATTTTCTCGAACGTTTTCGGGAATAAGATGTCCGCCGAACTCCCGTTGTCCACCAAGATTTTTCCTATGACCCATCCAAGAATGTTGACTTCAATCACCATAGCATCATTGTGGATCGCGGATTTGAGCCCGAAATCTTCTTCTCGTAAAGGTGATTGGCACCTTCGCCCACTCCGGCGGCAATACCGGACCATCATTGATGATGGTATTCACGATCCGAAGTAGTTGCTTCGCCGCTTCTTTGTTTCAAACTCCATGGCGGATCCGCCCGTGATTGGCATGATAGTCCCGAATGATGGCAATGCTTTGGAATTCTGAGGTCCCGAACTTGACTGAGGCCTTGAAGAGCTTTCTGGTGGCGGTGGCAAGATTTCCCGAATGGGTTGTGGCCGCCGGATTGACCGTATTGCTTGTGACTGAGGGAAGAATTGCTGTGAAGGCTGCCATGTTGATTGCGATTGTGGAAATTGCTGAACTGGTACAGAGCTTGGCTGCGGACTCGCGAACTGCGGCGGCCAGAAGTTCGGCCGAAACTGGGTTGGCATCGAGGATGCGATGCTCATCAACGCCTTCTCTTGTTGGATTCGTGCCATGTTCTTTTTTGTCTCAGGGCACCCTTCGGTCCGTGGCCTCTTCCATGATACCGGCAATAAAAGTGGGGATCTCTTGGGTTGTGGTTCGGAAGGTTTGGGGTTCCTCTTCCTCTCCCCCCTTCCTCTTTGACCGAATCCTCCCCCCGGCACTTGGCCTCGCTTTCTTCTTCGTTGCTGAGGATTTCCAACACCGTTCACATTTCGCGGATCTTCGGGGTGGTGCCCTCCGGTCATATCTCTGCCGCCCGTCTTGCCTCGTTTCGTTCGGCTACTCTCTTGCGGTGGTCATCATCGGACGGATGTAATCCTCCAATTCCCGAAATAATTCTTCAACCGTCTCGAGCTTCTTTCTTGTGAGGTGGGAAGCCGTTGGCCCCGGGGTGAGACCCTTGATCGGTGCCTTGATCGTTGTCTTGTCATCGACATCGGGGATCCGAGACCTCTCGTTGCATGAATCTTCTCACGAAATTTCGCGGTGGTTCCCCGTCCTTCGCTTGCGCTATACAAATCGAAGCTTCGGTACCGTTGTGTCATGGAACATCCGAAACGCTTGCACGAACTTTGTTTTGAGATCTACCCGACTTCGTAGATCGAGTGTGGAGGCAGCGAGTGAGTACCAATTCGATCGGTCCTTCGCAAGCTATGATGAAGGATTTGGCAAGTGCAACATCATCTCCTCCCCGCCGAATTCACACCGACTCGTATCTCATGAGAAATTGCCCGGAGTTTCCGTAACCGTTGTACTTTGGAAGAGAGATCGGCTTGAACTTCGGCGGCCAAGGTGCCGTTTGCGGCCCTATTGACGATGGTGACTCGTAATCCACGAAGTGTGAGACTCCATTTCCCGCGAAGAAGTTTTCCTTCGGGGGATTCTCTTGCGGCGCGCGGTGTTCTCCGCCGCGTGTTTCTTGCCACAGGGAGCTATTCTCTTGCTCTTTCATTTCGTCAATCTCTCTTTGAATTGCCTCGTATTTGCTCTTTTGCTTTGTTCGACTGTTCCAGCTTTTCGAAGATTTTTCTTTTCGCCCGCAACCGAGCCGCGAACTTTTCTTTATCCCTCCGTAGTTGTTGAATCTTTTGGTGGACCATGGCTAGTCGTCTGTCTATGGCATCATCATCAGATCAACATTTTCGTGCTCTTGGTGTTCGGTGGGTTGTTCTTGGATGTGAGTCGTTTTTTACTCGCTCTCGCCTTCATGAGGGCTTCGAGCTTCTCTTTTCGCCGCTATCGGTCCGTTACGTTCGAGGATTCGGAACAAACGAAGTTTCATTTCCTTGGGTGGGAAGGTGATCATCCCGGTTCGCCCGTACCGGGGCATTCTTCTTGGATTTCTTTTGAGGTGGCATCGTGAGTTTCTTTTTCGGCTGAGACACGGTGGGCGCCAATGTTGGGGGGATACCCGATAAATTCGGATAACTACCCAAACACGAGTGAGGTTTTCAACACGTTCAAGTACACAGTAAGGGCGCAAAGAGACAAGGTGATGCTCCCCGTAAATAGCACAAGTCCCAAAAAAGTCCGAATCCGTTTACACGTGCCCTTGCGCCCCCTTTTATAGGGAGACGAAGGGACTTTTACATGCCGATAACACCCTCGGGCTCGAGAGAATATTCCTAATGTGAACGCACACAAGAATGTCTTTTCCCCCCCTTTCATATTTACAAGTCTCGCCACTAGTTCACACTCTAAACCCGACTTTCGCGACTACAACTTTAACTTTGCTTCTCCCGTGATTCGCGAATGTCTTCGCCCCGAAATTCCCGAACCGAGTCCTTCACGCATTCTCGAAGTGGCTCCTCGCTTCCCCGCGGGTTCGTGCATGTCCTTGCTCCCCGAGTCCCGAACGAGTCTTCACTAGATTCCCGAATCGGCAAATCTCCGAAGTTCGGAGCTTTCCGCGAGGGAGGTTCCGGCTTCCGCGTGTTCATGACTTCACCTCTTCACCGAATCAAAATCCCCGAACTCGCACATTCGCGAATTCGAGACTTCGTAGGTCTCGGACTTTCCGGATTCGCGAATTCCCCTCGCTCCCGAAAAAACATACTTTGAGAGTCGCCATTAGATCAAGGACGTTTCGAGGGTGATGTGTTTTTCCCGAATTCCCCAACACATATCACCAACCACTAAAAGAATAGTGATGTTTAGTTCTTCTTAGAATAAATTTAGAAAAATGCAGAACTTCTGCTAAGTTTATAGACAAAATGGTATAACAAGAAATTAAATGACTACGGAAATATACATTAAGATAAATACTCAATGTCTCGTGGATACGCCGTATCAATGTCCCTGTCAGAACACGTACACGAATGATTGGTCGATGTTGAATTGTATACCACCAGGCCGCCTCACGGACGACGCGTACGTCCTCATCAGAGATTTTTTGGCGAGCTAGTGATTAACATATGGGCCGGGAGACCCAATCACCCGATCCGTACCACAAGGAAGCAGTCATGGCTCATGGGCACTGCACATGAGCTAGCTCATGTAGATACACTCCATATATAAACACAAAAGCTAGTGGTTCCGCCCGTGATTATATTACCCCTTAATCCTCGCTGCACTATCTTTAATTAGTTTTCTCTCCAACCAATCATGACGGCCGGGCCGGGGGATTTTCTTCGTCTAAACCCCGTGGAGATATGCATTGACTTGGAGGGCCACCCGACAAAGGCAAAATCTAATGACATGATTAGCGAGCGATCAAGCAACCAGCCAACCGCCGGTGGGAAGAAACAAAAGCGGTTAAAAAGCGCGCGCGCCCACACGCCTAGCTAGCTAGCTCATCTCGGCCGCCGGAGGCGTGAGCTAGCGCCCGTGTGGCGGCCAATGATTGGCTCCACGTCAGCGCCGCCAATCACCGGCAGTCCCAGGTCAGCCCCGTACACACGGCCGGGGACACGACACTCTCGTAGCCACTCAACGAGTAGCCGGCCTAAATTGTTTTTATCTGGTGGGAATTCCGGGCATAAAGTTAGGCGTAATTTCTTTTCGTTTTTAAAAGTGTGTAACGTGGTCCTACGAAACTGAGAAAATTACACGGATTCTTTTACACAGCCGGTGTTTTTTAAAAGGTCTAGTAAGCAAGTTGCAGTTGCGCAGAAACTTCGGAGAAACGGCCATGAAAAAACAGAGGGCTTCTGTTATTAAGACTTGAAGCACTGACGACCAATATAATTAATAATAACAAGGCACTGACTAATCGCATGTTCGAGATGTTGAGTGCTGAATATTTTCATCCGTGTTAATTGTAATAATATTTTATATTTTTCGGAAAAAAACTCTCTCTCTCTCTATATATGTCAATTAATTAATTCGTGCAAGTTATGTTCTGAAGAAAACTAACGAGATGAAAGAAAGACACAGGTGAAGAAAACACAAACCACAGGGTGAAGCAAGAGATGGCGTCAGTGCTGACTTGTCGTGGAAATTGTGGTGACACGTAGGCAGGAGACCAGATAGGGTGGCGCCCACAAATGATTTGATGATATCCCGAAGTGGGGACGCATCGATTCTTTTGGAGAGATGATGGTGATCACCTCATGGAAATGCATGTCTGGCCGGATTGTTTGCAGCTCAAAAATCTAAGGCCATATTATTTTTATAAAAAAATCTAAGGGCAAGTTTTTATTCCTAACTTATTCCTCATATTTGTATGTGCGATATTATTGGACATCTGAGAAGTGATCAATTATATGTTAACGTTTTTTGGGGGGAAACTATATGTGAAAATTTCGGTGCATGCATGCGGACTTCATATATTATGAATCCAAATAATATACAAACACTACTCCGTCTATCCCTCAATTAATTAGTACCACTCTAGAAGCTTGAGAAAGATAGTAAGCGTTGGGCTGATTTAGACCAACCAACAATCATGGTGTTTTTGTTACAAGAGACCCATTGGCCAGAGTTCAGAAACATGTGGAGCACTAAGAACAACACAAAAAACAAGTTCATCTAGATTAGATATTGCACGCATGGCCTAGCAGTGTTTGCTGCTTGACTCAAAACTACCGCCCCACATCTTGCCCCATCTCAGTCTCAGCTGCCAGCAATTCAAGGAGAACCTCAGCCAACCATGCTGTCTGCAGAAAGCTTTTCTCTTTCTTTTGTGCTCTCCAAATCACCAGCTCGATCTACGTGACACCACATAGTCCCTATCCAAAATTCCAAGCAGGAGAGACACACCTCCCTAGCCAGCCTTTTCCCCTCTATATACTGTAGTTTGCACGTAGGTACTAGTAGCTACGAACCCTTACTTGAGGAACAGCTTCTTCGATCATATATCTTGTGCCTTTTCTGGTTAGTTTTAGATGAGTTTGGATAGAGATGCACTTTGGGAGAGTGGTTATTAATTAAGATGGATGTGCTTTGTGTGCGTCATGATGCACCGACCCTTTTGGTTCTCAAAAGTACGGGGACCAATTATTCGGTCGGTCCGTCCAAAAGAGAAATTTATTCCACTAATTAAATTGCTTCTAGTTAGTAGTATGAATAACTCGTTATATGCTACTCCCTTTAATTGACAATATAATGGACAGTGTTCCCT
This sequence comes from Cenchrus americanus, assembly GCA_947561735.1. Taxonomy (NCBI): domain Eukaryota; kingdom Viridiplantae; phylum Streptophyta; class Magnoliopsida; order Poales; family Poaceae; genus Cenchrus; species Cenchrus americanus. The sequence continues at coordinate 151,738,000 of OX387243.1, read as the reverse complement.
GATTAATTCTCACATTCCTGAGTAATACTGACACTATATGAGCTTAATTAGATCACTATAATTGATAACCCTAGAAAAATTATAATTGAATATTGCCCATCTTTTTCCAAAGCACGCAATTGCAGAATCACAATTATAAAAAATTCACCATTCCATTGAAAAAAAAATCAAATTAATGTCTTCTCCGCTAATTTATCCTTAAATGTTTCTAGTCAAGTGTTATACTTCTGGTTTCAACTAAAAATCAAACCAGAGTTGGAACGTGCACTTCGGCTTTTGGAGCCAGCGTAAAGTAAATGCTTTTAGAGTGGGTAATGAAAATGAGACCTCATTATTAAACCTGAAGGGCACAAAACATATGTTGGAAATATCTTGTTAGACATTGTGTTGAATATTTGTATGAGTTTATTCCTATTACGACGTTACTTGAGTTGTATTTAGGCGTGTCATACTCTATAACTCGAGTTTCCTCATAAATACGGTTGATGTTGCAGTATTGGGGAGAAGTGCATGTAGTCGTGCCCCAGAGATGCAGGCTTCGGTTGAGTGTCGTCAACAAAGATCGTGTATCCCCTATCATCTGTGACCGTGCAAGTTCGTCTCGACACATCCGATCGTTGTCCCGCTACATGAAGATTAGCGGGCCGCTCATCGCCGCGGAGGGCTAATTTCTTACGTATGTACTTGTTTAGAAAAACCAGGATAACATGGATGATGCCCCGTGGGGTGCCTAATAATTTGTTTGCAATATATTACTTTACCTTTACACATTCTCTTAATCTTCCACTGCCCCCCCACCTGTTTTCGGTTGTCATCTTTGATGTTTCTATTACCAAGGAATTATATTTGTGCTGCAGCTTCATCCTTTGTTTTTAATCCAGTCACAATATAGTGAGTAGTGCCACCACATTCAGAATCATAAGGACATATACCTAGGCTCTTCTAGAATTAAAGTGATTTTTATTCAAGTCATTTCCTGTAATGAGTGGAAGTGGACTAATAGCATTTGCATGCTTTGCTTTCATTCTCATCACTTACCTCACAATAGTTGACATTCTTTGGTGAGGAAAGAACATGGAATTGCTTCCGACTCACTTCATGAGATTTCCATTGATTTGAGTAAAAAGTTCTATACTTTTGCTCTCCTTTTCTTACACTCATAAAAGGGCAAGTAATGATATGGATGCATGCACTCAATTACTTTGGTGAATTTCAACCTATCATGCAGTATCATTAGGTGAGCCCATGATAGTGATCACTAAGTATTTCTTTAGCTTCACCATGAGCATGCCCATCCGGCCACTTATCAGTGACCATGGTCAAGGATAGAAATGTAAATATGATAACAATAAATATACCAAATCAAGATAAACAAAAGAAAATCCCAGTTATTTCTAGTGGGCCATATATCTAGAGATATATGAATATAAAGAAAACATTTGTCTTTGTCTGTGAGTATATGCCATGTTTTCTATTCGATGAAAAACATATAACTAGCTAACAAGGCACCACTAGATTTTTTTTAGGCGAGAATGCAAAGACACAAGGAGTCCACGTCATGATGATCACGTCATCTTTGTGTTTGTACCATTGCTTTTGGGTCAACATCCAATCAATCATGACCACACCTTGTGATGAGCATGTTCACAAATATTGGGTACTACAGGTTCACAACTGCATGTCATCGTAGTAATTACAGGGGTAGTGGCGTCAAAAATGCCCAGAACGACTTCTAATTTGCACTTGCCGGCCACCATAGAACGACTTCGCAACGGGTACCGGAGGGAGTACAGGTTTTACTACTCAAAAGCTTTCATCTCATTTGGGCCATAACTATATGTAACTGAGGCATGGAACTTATTAATGGCATTTGTCATTTTGGTTTTGGTTGTGTAATTTGTCTTTTTTTAGAAAAAAATATGGAATGATAAATGACAACACATATACGATACCGAGAAATTTTATAATTAATAAAGTCTTTAAAAACTATCATGATTATTAAACTTGTATATGTTGGGAGGACCCTGAGATACTCTGGTCTATATACGTATAGATATATGCTACTGGATGTCATTTGTTTATCTCAATCTAATAACCTCAACAATTAGTGCCCTAGATGTTGTTCTCTAGCTCCATCAAATAATCTGTTCCGCCCATCTATTTGTATGAGATAAAATCCCCTTCACTCTTTCACTTTCCTTCAGGCACCGGTCAGCTCCTTAGTTGCGATGCTCAATCTAACTCCGGTGCTACAGATTTGCTAGCTTAGCAATTAGCACCACCCCTCCAATGTATCGCACCTCACCTATCATTCTCTCTCCGCTCCTGGCACCACCTAAGAACTAACGCCGGAGCTTATGATGGAACCATGGACATGGACATGAATCCTTAGACACCGTATCCATGGAGTAGTGTGAAACCGTGATTTTGTCTAAGAATTCATGCAGTAGTGTCCCACTGGAAATCTTGTAGATCTTTGGCAATCAAGATATGGTCCCATCTTAAATAATGTAGTGGTGAGTCGTGAATTAGAGGCTTAAACCTATGACGTGGGATGGCTTTTCCTTGCTAAGCTCGACAAGTCATCTAATTGCTAATTCAACAGTTGTTTCTCAAAAACCAAGTTGGTCAATGGCCCAGCAGTTTCGTATTGTTAGTCCTTCGTTCCATAATTGTGATATTAGTTTATCTATTATCAGTTCAATGATTAGCTGATGATTATTCTCCAAAGAAGGGCATGCTTAGCAGGCAATAAAAAGATTGTGATATTTGTAATCGACTTAATCGAATCAGAGAATATAGGATCAAAGTTCTAGCAAAGTTGTCCACCGATCCATGGATAGAATCAATTGAGCATGCAACCTGCAAGGCCTCAGAGATGGATGACAGATGTTGGTGTGTAGTGCAGTGCAACTGCTAATGATAAGGCGCTATATATGGCTATCCATTGTTGTGGGGGATCTTAGACTAGTAGCTCAAATTATTGAAGGTACGGGGATGAACCATGACCTCACTATTGTTCTTCTCTAGATCAAGTAGAAAATGGAATACTTTTTGGGTGTGTCTTCCATGATTCTTTCACCATTTGCACGCCAATAATGCTATGTCGTCTGTGTGTGAGGTCTTTACTTTCTCTATGTGCACTAGCTGCATATGCTTTGGCATGCCGTATTGTTCTTTCTGCTTGTCGCGTTCTCGTGATTGGACCAGGGTGATCTAGCTCCCCAACTAATCCGACACTTTTGTTAATTCAGTTCATGATTAATTGTTAAGACCAGCCTCATCATGATGTATATCCAAGCTATTAGAGAGCGCAGTGGAATCTGGATCGGGGATTTATACCCATGTGCCGGCGTCTCAACAGGCCTAGGTCCAACGGAGTCCACAACAACAAGAATATGGACCTAACTCAACTCAAAAGACTACCATGTTGGGTGGATGATCCCCCACCTTTATGTTGTGCTCCCCACCATCAATTTCCGATGTGGGACTAATTCAACACAAGCATTAGACATCAGTATGATATATTAATATTAGCACACATAATAACGTGTTGTATACCTTGCTTGCATATATTAATTATGCAGCCCAACTTGCCCTATTTCTTCATTTAGCAGGCTTATGATCCAGGATCCTAACTGTTCCGTTTTTGTTGGTATTTGCCTATCAATAATTTTGTCTTCATCTGTGTTTCTCTACAAGCTTCTGACGATCGATCATGGAACGACCACACGTTTCTCAGAGTGGTTCTTATCAAGTTGTTGCCGACTATTCGGTTTTCCACTAAACAAAAGAGAGCTAATGATATAATTTGCAGCGAGATCAGAAATGTGTCGTTGACACACTTGGCACAAAGGTGAACTGTACCTGCTAATGTCTCAGGCGGCGGCGTGCACTGTGTGTGGAAATCCTACGTACTCATGTGCGTGTGGGAACGAAATCGCCACATTCTTCCCAACTCAAGACGGATTCCATATATGCGATAAGGCATCAGGTTTGATTTGTCCATGCATGTGCTCAAAGTGTCTAGATTAGTCACAGTGCGGCCGAAAACGCAGCCAAGGGCCCCTGGGAATCCTATGCCGACGAATATTTTTCAGACAGCATGATGAGCAGAAAGAAACAATTCTGATTATTACCGGTGCATCACACGTACAGGGGGGAAAGAGAAAACAACATCAGTATCTCTCTGGCCTACGAAATATATCACAACAACATTAGTATCACTTCTGGCTCCTTTTCTGCAAATTGTTGCGCGCGGCGTAAACGCGCCCACGGCGTGCGAATAAACCTAGCAGTTTTGTTTTATTGTTCACAGATTCTTGGTGTCCTGCGAGAAGTAAACAGGCAAATGATTGATAATAGCAACTAACCTGAGATATGATGATGATCTTTTGTTTGCTTTCTGTCCGGTTGAATTGTCCTATTCGATGGAGAGAGAGAGGCCGAGAGATGAACCACTCCGATCATCCCCCGGCCGTCAGTCCAATAACAAAATGAACAGGCCAATCATTTGGTCATGCAAAGCGCTTGATAACATATAATTGTGCCAAATGGCCTTGAGAAAAGGTGCTACGGATAAGCCTCTCGTGTTTGTTTGGGCTTAAATTTGTTAGGTCAGAGGCAATGGCCATCAGCAGTAAAGAAATCGTCGCAAAGCAACGACGCATAAGCCGGGAACAAGATCCCGTAGTATATTGAGGCATTATCCGCCAGTGCGTGTGCATCCGGCAAGGTCAAATGGGATGTGTGCATCGCAATGCAATGAGCAAGGCCCTTTTAGAAAGGCTATGCGTTTGACCAGTTACGATGAGGTGGAGATCATTAGGTGTAGGGACAAACTTCTCCTCCACCGATTGGGATGGGCCTGCGCTGGTTTTAGCGATTGCGTAATGATGCGTGAGTAGAGAGAATCGAAAGGATGATGTGCGATAAAATAAGCAATCTAGATGGGAGCAGGGAGATAGACGAGATAATTTTCTCTGAACATTCGGTAAGCATGTCAGCATGCGTGCCTTGTGGTTTGAAGAATTTTTGACTGGGTAAATTAAAGTTAGTAGGACACAGAGAACTTGGTTTCTGATTGAAGATAGAACTGACATACGTGCTTATGCAACGCAGGAAGAGGATCGGACGGAGGACGTACGACAAAGACATCAGGTCATGGCCGGTTTCACCTGCTTCCTTCCACACATCGCTGCACCTGATCGTCCGAAAGTCCACTGAACACATACGCGTAGCTGAACTGAAATAGTAGCAGGTTGCTGCCTTGTGCATGCATGCGCGCGTGCCCACCGAAGCAAAGCTGTGTGGAATTCCATGGCATTTCTGTCAGCACTGAATTAAATCCCCCCTGTAGCTGCAAGGACAGATGGAGGAGGGTACCATGCGGAGGTAGCGATAACGATGATTACATTACAGGACCGGCCGGGATCAGTCACTCACGGCCCACCAATCATCCGTGCAAATCACTTCAGTTAAGTTGTTTGCGTGACGCCGTGACCCAACTCTTCTTCAATTCGTCGGTCGTCCGACAAGGTAGCCTCTGGCTCCCGCTGCCAGCAGCGGTCGTGATCGCCATCCATCCCCGATGGTAATTGGGAAGAAGAAGCTTGTCGTGCAGGAACAGTCTGCACTTGCAGCTGCAGCGTACCAATCAAAGTGAAACCTATCATTTGTTGCAGCATACTGCATGCAGGTGATGACCACCAGAAGTCCCCCCCTGACCGGACGGACCAGCACTAGTTGCAGTAGTAGGCTTGAAGCACAAGCCGATGGAGAGCTCGCAACAGCATGAGATGAGAGCCCGTGGTCATGATCAAGCGTGGTCAGCGACATCACCATGGGTTCCGTGACGTCGCGCTAGCTGTGGTGAGGTTGCCAATGCAATGATGGCGCGCCGGAAGGCCAATGGTACAGCCAAACCACCAGCAGCAAGCAGGCAGCAGCAGGCGCCATGTCTCACGCAACGCAAGGAGCAAAGGCCTTAACCGGAAAAGAGCCATGCATGGGTGGATGTGGATCACCTGCGGATGCGTCGTCGAGCGGCCATGATTGGAAATCCCGACCAAGGCTGGACACGGGGGGTGTCATCATGGGTGATGATGAGCGATCGCTGTTCGATTAGTTGGGTTATCCGCAGGTGACGTGGTGCCGGTCGGGATGTGTCGGCCCGGGAGAGGGAGGAGTGGGGGGCAGCCGGGCAGGGCCGCAGGGGATGATGATATGGATAGCAAACAAATCCAGTCAGGTCAGGTGATCAGACGTGTGCGCGTACCTAAACACTGTTTGTAAATGGGGGCGAGCGTGACTTCACCGGCCGGACCGAATCCATCCATCATCGGGGCAGGCTTGCTCGTGCGTCGTCGTCGTCGGGTGCCGCCGCCTGATTGCCCGCAGCCGGTCGTTGCCGGTCTGCTGCGGAATTTTGTTTAGGGATATAGGTAGGTCGGCACTGCCCCGGGTTAGTTTTGAGAGCCCCTTTTGAACCCATGTTGATGTGCAGAAAGCTCCTGCCTGAATCCTTCCTAATGAGGAAGAGGGAGGATGAGCCCGCGTCCGCGCCGGCAAGTAGAAGCACAAAGCGAAGAGACGGCCGAGGCCTGCGCAGCCCAGCCAGGGCGCCGGCGCCCGCGGGGTCCATGCCTGCAGCCCACCAGGTGGCTGCGGCGGCGGCGGCCCGTCCGTCCGTCCGTCCGCACCCATTTTCTTCTCGCCGCTAGCGTCTAGCGAATCAGAGTGCACTCAGAGTGCAGGCCGCAGTTTTCTCTTGGGCTAAAATGTCCTCCACCTAGCAAGCAAGCACTCAGGGTGTATTTGGCATACATGTGGTTGTGCCTAATTAAAAAGAACTGTGGTTGTGACTCTGGTTGCGATGGTGGAGCGGATTCTATGAAACTGGTCAATTGCAAGGGACAAGGAAACGAGTAACAAGCAGTGCACGACGATCTCACTCCGAAGCACATCTGAAGATAAAAATCAAGCTCCGATCTCACTCGAAAGCACATCTGTAGATAAAAATCAAGCTCCGTAAGGATGATGCCATCAGGACTGCCAAGAAGAATTACCTGCACATATCCATATCACCAGTAGCAGTTGAGAACTTGAGATGGCTCGGTCCTCAACAGCTACCTGCAGCTCAAACCTGACTTCCATAGACCTCCTCTGGGTACCCTCAGCTCAGCTCAACAAACCAAAGAAAACCCCAATCACCACACCATGCTGCAGCAGCGTTCGGAAAGCGCGACACCAAAAGATTTGGGTGAAGATTGGCCCAAGAAACCGGTCACCAACTTATTATTAAAGGAGGCCACCACGAAGAAGCAACATTCGGTAAACATCTCTTACAACATGGGCACAGGGCATCCCAAGGATTTCCTCGTTTATTTCCTATACTCCGGACCCAGCATGTACCGCCACTTTGGAAGGAACACACACGGCCACTTCCTCGAACCTCCCGCTTTATGCTTATGTACATTGGTGGTGAAGCATAGCTGCCACCATCATATGCCATTTTGTCAGTCTCCACTCTTTGCAAGCTTCCTTGCACTTCAGGTCCCGCTTAGGAACCTTTTGTACTTGCTTTGAGCAAGGCTTAGTAAGAAGTCGGTGAACAGGATCTCATATCCCGGCATTTTCCCAAAACCTGCACAGTTGAATAAGTCGAGAACATACCATCAGTCATGGCCATGTCATAGTATCTGATACGATGTTCTTCTAATGTATCTTCCAAGACAGGAAGCGCCACGCGGTATGGTGGTTTTAAGTGCAAACTGTATCCACAATGTTTTCAGTAATGGGAAAAGGAATCGCCTTCTGAATTGGCAAGGGAAGGGGCCATAAAATCATGCGCGTAACGATTTGGATTAATTTATTCACGACACAAAATACTTCTGTTATGAGCCCCCTTATGGCCAAAAACATCTGTATCAGAAGGCAAACTAAACATAAGCTAGGCTACCTTTGCCCCAACACAAACAAGATCTGTCACGCAGAAGATACCTGCCGGAACAGTTCTTTGTGGACAGGGATAGAGAACAACAGAAATGAAGATGACAAATGCAAGGTATGAATGACAGGGTCGCAGGGATAACAATGTAACCACACCTGGGAAGTAGTTTATGTCAATTATGTAGTACCGATCTTTGGTTCCAAGTTCTCTAATCATATCTATGTTGAACAGTCTCAAGCCCTGCAAGTTTTTTTTTTGCCAGCATCAGGTGAGGAAACAAATAAAACAGATATGTGCATTTCCAAACAACAACTACTCATACCAGCCGGCTACGAAGCTCCCTCCCTAGTTTCTCTAGAAGTGGCCTTGGAGGAAGCTCTGTCATGTAGAAAAAAGCTATGTTAAGTAATGTAACCAAAAGTTCGTTCGGTGCACTTGAAAATATGTAACAAGAAAATCACAATATACAACCAAATTTTGTCCTGGATGTCAGAATCATGACTAACTGAGATATTGACTGCTCAACTCATTTGCACTGACAATTCTAAGGATAAATTGCATTTTGAATTAAGTGAGTCCATATCAATGAAAAATGTAACATCAACACTGCAGAAGTCCCACCTGCAATAAGAGGGTCTAGTTCTGCATCATCTGCACTAGCTGCAGCACATGAAACTCTTGGCAACCGATAGACGCCCACATTGTTCAGTAAGTCATATGCGTTAACGTCTGGTAGTGAGAACCTGCGGACAACCTTTACTGTTTCACCAATGATATACACCTTAAAGAGGATTCCGCCTGTAGAGGCAATAAATCAGATCCCACATTTCTACTGTTTCATGGCAAAGTGTCAGGATACTGAAAATAACTAACAATATAGATGGAACCAGAAAATCAGAACCTACCATGGTTTATGAATTCCTGAAGAACCAGTGGTGGATGAAGCATTGACAAGGATGCCTCATCATATGCAAGATATAGCTCATGGCCTTTAGATGTCCCATCAACAACCAATGGCTTGGCAACTGCAAGAGGATAAGTACTTTCAGTCAAACAATTTCCATTTACTAGCTCTGCACATAGCAAAGAAAAAGTCTATGTAGCCAATTATTTAAGTATGGAAACAACTTAAGTACAAAGGTCCAGCAGCAGAGTGAGTTGAAATCTACAGCTGAAACAATGGCCGCAAAGCCAAAAGTGTTTTTGATAAGAAAGGAGAAGCAGGAATCAACCCATTCTGCTGTTTCTGGTTTCGGCGATTCTGCCTTGTGCAGCGAATTTAGAAATTAAAGGTGTGCCGCGTACATTTCAAGAGCACCGAAAAATTGGAGCAAAGCTCACAAGGTATTAAACAAGCACATAAACAAAAAATAATGGAGCTTGATGGGAATGATTTTGCAGCCTAGCTATGGTAGCCCGCACAATGACAAGGTCACAAGGAGAGAACCAATCTACCAACATAAGGGGGCAATAGAATAAAATGTTGTGATCAATTAAGTATAAAATGCAAGTCTCAGAGCATAAAGCAAATTGAGCAGACCAGATTATTTCAAATGAATTACTCACAGGATGACACCATTTTCCAATGTTCTTAATCCAGATAATTGATAGGTTCAAGATCAGAATCAATTACCCAAGGGCCAGGTAAGTCCAGCCATGGCTACAGCTGTTGGTATGGAGGATGGATCCTTTGTGATCACCAGTTGGCGTGGGGTACAAACTTCTCCTGCGATATTTCATTGCACATATAATCACATGTTTACTGCAAACACAGCATGTCTTCAGAAAATTTAAATTAAAGATGCACTTTTGGAAGAGTTTTATGAATAGAAATATGCTACATATTTATGATCAATCAAGAAAAAAATTCTCCCAATCTGAACAACAATTGTCCTCGAAATCTCCCAACAGTAAACGTGAAGAAACTCAACCAAGACATTCCATTTTTTAATATCTAGGAGAAAATATAGTACCGTGATAATTCATAAGTTCCAATAAAGAACTAAATAGAAACCTTGATTAGAATTCCATGGTTCATAATGAATGGAATAAAACCTTACTGAAAAACAATAAATGGCGAACATTTTATGTGCCATAATTATGAGAAAAGTCTCTTCCTTCGTAGTACTGCGGTTGCATGATAATTTGGTTGGAAGAAGATATGTGATTGTGCTTTTTTTTGAGCAACAACCGTGGGGCAACGCCCCCCGGCAACATAAATTAAACTTAAAGCGGGTGACAGAGTTACAGAGCTACTTACAGAGGAAAGAAAAGTGAAAGCCTAACTAGAGGTTAGGCAGAAAGCACAAAGAAGGTAAAAAAAAGGCAAATGGAAGGTAACTTAGATTATGAAAAAAATTTAAAAACCTACACAAACAGTATCATCATTCCTTCTAAACTTGTGTGTAATATTACCATAGAGATTTGACAGGTTCAAATCTGCCACTTCTTCGAGCATCGATTGTCGATTGTTCAGATGCTCAATAGCATTAGGTGGGTCAAGTACAGTAACTTCTGGATGTTCTTCATGATAGTCCTAAAAGAAAATGGAAGAAATTAAGTTAGCAGAGCTATGCAAAGTGGTAATATCAACCTGCAAGCCAAGAATAAAGTACAACAATTATGATAATTTTGTGATCAACTGATATTGCAAAACAGAATGCTGACAGCAGCTTTCCTGAAGATGTGTCAGTGAACAGTTTTAAGGAAAAATAGAAGAAGAAAAAACATGAAAAGTGAGCTATATGGCATGATCTTACCTCCAGAACCTGCTGCCACTCCTTGCTAGTAATCTACAGAAGGAAACAACAACTATTTCAGAATGGTTAAATAACATAAACTGCACAGATTATGAGGATCTTTTTTGTTTGGGAAGCACTAAGAACAATTCGCCTTATTCCAGGATCAGAAAGTTCACAAGAAAGAACGATTCTTCCACAAAACATAAGATGATATAGGTCCAGTGCAGCTGCATTCTTTCGATTATAGTGTAAAATAGGGTGTGACTGACCTTGTGCAAAATAACATCAAACGGGCCTTGTTCTGAGAGGGGAATAGACTCATCAATGGATACAAAACTGATTCCATTCTTCCTGCCAAAGCACATGATAAGAAACTCATCAAGCAGCAATCGGAAAAATAAAAGATTGGCAAGAGCCACAGCATTCGATCAACACGAGCCAGAAACACAAAATATCACAGAAAATATCAATGTAGTATGCCATCAATTTAAATTTAACAGCGGCATATGACTCAAATCCGAAACATAAAGGGATGTTACAAGGGTGTACCTCCAGGGATAAAGAAAGGACTGTTACATAAGTGTACTATATTGTATCATTGTTCGAGTTACAGAAAGGAATACAGGAGAACTCAATTTCTTTGATACATGAAAATTATCAAGGAAAACTGCTCAACTTTGTGAAAAAATATTTTCCTTGTCAAATTCATTTTAGTTTACTTTCCCCACAACTTTCCTTATGTCTATAGCCTGGGAAGCATTTTACAAGGGCAAATTGCATCATATCAAAATGCAGGGAAACAGGTTTTACTTTTAAGTTGCAATCTCAAGAAAGCAGAAACTCAAATGATCACAAATTAGACAAACAATTCAAGCAAAAAAAGAAACTCCATTGTGCATAAAAATACTCTCAATTTTTTTTCTTTATCAGTCAACATATGTTCCTTAATTTTTGTCACAGATGAATCAACAAGTAAACAATTGAATCAGGTTGACACTTAATCCATAGAAATAACATGAGACGATTGTTTGTTGGCGGTCCATGTTGCCATCAAATCTAGTGATCGAGCAGGTAAAGTATTAATGAATATGGCAGACACACTCCCGTCAATAACTTGTCATTTTCCATGTGATGTGCTTATCCACAGGAATATTCCAAACTAGAATCCCAGATACCAACCAACAAAGGATTAGAGCGCTTAGGCCCATTCCGCCAACTTGATACGATAATATAAAGCTATTGACTACTGAGACCCCCCCTCAACATGGGATGCACATATAGGACATATCTACTGATGCCATAGGAATTCCAAATAAACACTTGCCAGCTGCATCTGAGTACTAGTAAATCATTAACCCAGCATGCTTCACTCAGAAGCCACTCTCACTAGCCGCTCCCGCCAACTTTGCGCTCCAGTGGAGGCCCGATTCGATCACTATTTGACTAGTGCAGCAAGGAATAGAATAGCATTCCCCTCTACCCCATGCCCCGGACATTATAATTCTTTCAACACAAGAATACTTTCCTGGTAATTGGTATCACATTACCCTGTTCATCTAAAATTCTTCTGGCCAGCAAAGAACTGGGCAGAACAGCATTGGGTGAAGGCACAAACGAAAATTTGGTTATCAAACCATGCATCGTCTTCGTCCCATCAAAATCATCCATTTTCCCGCAACATCAACATCTTCCAAACTCTTTGGCTATTAAAAGAAGAAAACGAAACAATCGTGGAATTCCTGGCCACCCGACCAACAAGTACTATCGCAAAATCTCTAATTCCCTTCGAAATCCATCGCCACTCGGCATACCGCAAGAAATCTCAAATCGTCACTACATTCCCTCTGGGCGGTGATCCAGGGCTTTTACCTCGCCAACTGGAGCAGCTTGGGCTGTAGGAAGCTCTTGACCTTCTTCTTCGTGAGGGCGTAGCCCACCACTAGCATGGGCGTCGCGGCCGCCCCCGCCGCCGCCGCCGCGCCCATGAGCGGCGGCGACAGCACCGACGAGGCCATCGCAGCTCCCTCCTCTCCCTCCCCTTCCATCTGATCCAGTACATCCGCGTGCAGGCGCATCCCCGCGGGTCTTAAAGCTAAATCTCGTCGCAAATGGACAAGGAGCGGAGCCGAAAGATAATCGGAAGCGTCACGGTTAAGCCTGCGGCGTGGGGGTGGGGTCCAGCTGGGGTGCTGCTTCGCGCGGCGCGGGAGAGGTAACTGAAGCGGGGTGGCAAGCAAGGGCGAGGCGAGGAAGGCGAGGGGTGTGGGGGGGGGAGCGGCACTGGCAGCGAGGATTCGGTGGGCGAAATTTTGGCCCGCAGCGGAGCTCTTAATAATGGCGGATTGGCGAGACGAGTAGAAGAGGGAGGAGGAAGAGAGCGGGCGGGTATTTGTAGACGACGAATGGGGGGAATGGGTGATTCTCTGCGCCTACAATTCACCTGCCCCGAACATACGGCTCGTGATTTTGTAGCAGCAACAAAAACTACATATCATTTTAGCTCACAGAAATAAAAATTTACGTGTGTTAGATGAAAAATTAGTAGAGAATTTGTTATTTCGCATCTTTACTAGCTTTTCTCAACGCTCTTGTCCATGTTCTACATTCACAAATCACAGCCATAGTTTAGATTGCCGTGGTATCGGGGAAAAAAAAAGGTACAGTACGACACGATATGGATGCCAGCAGCAAATGACGACTGGATAATGACAAAGCATGTCAAGATTAAGAGGATAGAATTGGAGCCTTATATGTAGCTACAACATAAAGTATTGATATGGTGCCAATAAGTTGTTGATCAACTAGGTGATATCCCGCGTGTTGTTGCATAGTTTTTAAAAATATATTTTTAAGAAATTTGAAAGTGAAACACTAAGGTTGTTGCATGGAACATTTTTTCCAAACAACATATATATGAGAAAAAACAGGTTCAATTGTTGATATTAAATGATTGATCATGTATTACCTGTTGTGAGAATTTTGCAGTATGATACACACAAATACTAAATAAGTTGCGTTACGAAATGGTGTTTAGTCAAAGAAAATTAGTGGAAGACACAAGCACTTCATGGACGGTGATTGGTGATGATGTAGCATATGATGATGTGGATAGTTAGTGATTCTTATATATTAGCTATTTATTAGAAACTATGAATAGTGATATGGTAAATAAAAAAAGTGATGCACCCCACGAACCAACATGGAAAGGGATGAATGGCATTAAAGTGTGCACTTACTTCAAATCGTATGTCGATAACATATGGAAATGTATAACGTTTTAACTATTAACTTTCTATTCAACATTAACAAAAACATAGTATGGACCCAAGCTGACATGTAGCCCATCTCTACTACCTAACTCAGATTGTTCGTCGAAACGCGACCTAAAACGTTAAACATTAACATCCTTAGTTGTGGATCACCAAACCTTATGAGAAATGTTATACATTTCTAAAAAAAATGTTATACAGAAGATGACATAAAAGTACATTTACCCCATATGATCAAGTGGATCCTATGGCCGTGTCAACAAAGAGTGCCACAAGTCGTACACATGTGACCAACATTTTAGATTTTTTTTAAACAATTGCAACTAATTCTAGCGGATCGATCGGAACGGTCCTGACAAACTCGAATTTTAGCATTCACCGCAAATTTCCCAGTATACCAACACATTTTACAATACGGTTCTTGGATTGAAATTCAGACCAAAACTACCATGATATTATGACCTTGTTAGCACATTGCTACCACTCGCCGCGCCACTAGGAAGAGCACACCAAATCGAATTGGTTATTGCTAGAAGAAGGAAAAGAAGCCATCAGCCTCTACTGCGGTAGTGCTACTAATCCTTAGTCCGTGGCAAATCCACATCTACTGCTTTTTCGCATTCAGTCACCAAAAAGATTTGATGACAGGGGCGTATGTATGGCCTCAAAGATTCCTTGTCCTATTTGCCCTCGTGCCTCAGCCGTGCAAGGATCCGCGTGGAGCGTCTACGCGGCGTCGCGGCCACGTGGCGTAAGCGCGCATGCTATTCACGAGCTGTACCTCCTGCACCGTGCACCCCTCTCTGTCAGGTGGCCCGGCCGTCGCTTCCGAATCTCCGTCCTCGCGATCTACGAGCTGGACAAGGACCGAGACCGATGTAGTACGTGTGTGGCTAAGCATACTCCCAGCTGCTGAATCACTGATTCGCTGGTCACCTCCCAGCTTCACCATTTGCTTAGCTTAATCACAAGACTTCTCTACTGATGACTGCCTAAACAAAAGTCACTCGCGACGGCGAATCTCAGCATGCTCTATGGTACTAGTGCTATTTGTCCGGCCCACAATTCAATGGTTTCATGCATGCATTAATCGTTTCAGTCTATACAGATTACAGGTAGCTAGTATAGCAGTAATAAAAAAGAAAGATTGAAACATCTCAGAAATCAGAAACTGCGTCTATCCTGTTGGTTAATGGATGGATAACAACATATCTGTGACCCCCCTGATCTACGCCCTTCACCAACGAAAACTAAAGAGACTGAAACAAAAGTAAACCCCCCTCTACTCGATCGGTACACACAGCACGCACGTACTGCATCGTTCGCTGGAGTTAGGCTATGCGCACTCGTCATGCTCCAAATCCATCCGCTACGGCAAAATCAGGAAGCATCTCAGCATCCTCGGAGTCTCTTGGCCACGGTCGTCAGCACTTTGTCGCCGATGTAACTGCGAAGGAACCGGATGAACTGGTCTTTCTTCATCTGCCCCATCTGCACGAGAGAAAGATTGTGTGTCATTGCAAGTTTCAGGCTGCTGCGTGCTGTGCTGTTGCCAACACTACAAAGTGTGGTCTTAATCCAAGCAACCATCTGCAATTTTTTTTTCAGAATTTTATAGTCGTTCATTCACAAGGGAGCAGCAAATTCTGCATATTTCCCGGATGGCAGCTTATGAACCGGTCAAAAGAACAGCTAAACTAGTTGTCACAAATTTGTACCCATATGATCAGTTTATTATCAAATGTTTGCCAAGGAAGTAAACGTTAAGGCATAAAATTCGTCAATCAAATGCCACATGCTCTCCAACTTGCACACTGGATCGGAGGATCAATCTAAAGAAGCTGTGTGGAATCTAATAGGCAAGGATCACCAATTTACCTTGAAGCTGCTGTAGTACTTCTGCAAAAGACCACACTTGTCTGGCACCAGCAGCTTGATCTCAGCAAGAAGCCTTGGGAACATGTCCCGAGCTGGCGCGGGTGTCTTCGGCTTCGAGGTTGCTTCAGATGAGTCTGAAAACAAAAGTTCATCGATTCATGATGTGCCATTTCCAAAATAACAGCTCCGATCTTGTATCTGCAAAACGGTTCGGACAGGATGCTAACCTGGTACTGGCTGCAGCTTGGGGCACTTGAAGCTCACCACGTACTCGGGGAGGACCCTCGCGTTCATGTCCTTGCTCCAGACAACGTACCACTGCGGATTCTCTAGCTTGTCGACGGCGCTGTCGTAGTCGTCGCTGCTGGGGCGGGACTGCGAGGACTTTGCCGGGACAGCCTCCGGCCGGCCCATCAGCACGCGGCACAGCACGATGTGTGCCTCGCCGTTCCCGTCAGCCTTGGTTAGCATCGCACTGATCAAACGCAAGTTCAAAATGATCGTTAGTTTATATACAATGAGCTGCTTAACCGGACAACAACATATTTCAGGACTGTAGTTCAGATGAAATCAGAGATCATCATGATGCTTCCAACTGGTGGCAGCTGTTTTCCCCCAGTTCTCGCATACTGTACCAATACATGGAAATTACTTCACAGCTCTACTTCTATATTTGTTTATTTCCATACACAAATGATAGGATAGCAATGGATCCATTTTTAATATAAAACAACAACTGAACAACTCAACAGCATCTTCGTGATTAAGCAATCAAGGGGTCAAGAAATGTAAGAACTCGGCAATTCATCATTTCATAAGAAAGGACAAATAAGTGTGAAATTTGTCAGGCTTTAATATGACATGCTAAATGTTAAGCTACTGGAATATATGGAAAAAAGGAAAGCGAAATTTGCTCTGTTGATACCATAGGAAAAAACTACAAGAACCAGCCAGACCAGCAGTTCGATGATTTTATTTACCAATTTTATTTTTATTCTCAAAATTCAACAACAAGATCATCGATGCAGCTTTTGTTTCCCCAAAAAAACAAGAATTGATGCAACTCGATCGATTATGCTACAACTAATACGCCTGGAATGGATCAAAATCGAGAAATCGATATATGCCTGAATTGAGACGCCAGAACAAGGTTGGAACTCACCTCGAGTAGGGGCACTGCGGCGGCGAGAGATGGAGGCCGTCGCCGTGCTTGCGCGCTCCGAGCCGCGGCGCGTTGGTCCTCACGAAGCCGCGGTCCACCACGGCGGCCACCTCCTCCGCGGACGCGCCGTACCAGGCGAACTTGGGGGTGCCGGCGGCGTCGCCGCGCGCGGCGGCGATGAGCTGCCCCTGCCGCTGGAACGCCCTGGTCCTCGCTCCCTGCGCGACCTTGCGGACCTCGGTGATCACCGCGCCGAGGTTGGCCATCCCGTAGCTGAGGAAGAGCTTGCTGACGACCTGGTAGTACTTGTCGTTCTCCTCCAGGCGCGCCGCCGCGGCCCCCCACGCGCCGCCCGCCTTCCTCCTCTTGGCGGCGGCGGCGGCGGCGTCCGCGTCCGCGCCGCGGCTCTCCCCGGAGCACTCGTCGACGCCCGAGGATGACTCGGCCTCGTCCTCCGCCGGCGCGTCGCCGTCCCTCCGGCGCTTCCTGCTGCCGCCGCCAAAGTCCGGCGCCGGGAAGAAGCAGGATCCGCGGTCGTCGATCCACCCCAGCGCGACCTCCTCGCCGGTGGCCGCGTCGATCCTGACCATGCGGAGGAAGTCGAACAGGTAGGCCCTTCCCGCGATCGCGGCCTCGACCATCGCCCTCCTGTCCTGGAACGCCCGGCGCAGCTGCCCGACCGCCTCGCCGTCGACGTCGACCCACCCCCCGTCCTGGAAGCAGAGGAACCTCGCCGGCGCGCCGCTCCGCTGGAACTCAAACCACCCCCGCAACAGCGCCGGCGTCCCGGCGGAAGCACCGACGACAACACCCGCGGGCCGCATGATCGCCGCCTTAACGTCGCCGGAGGAGAAGTCCATGCCGAGTCCGATGGATCTGTTACAGCTTTAATCAAGGCTCTGCTCCGTTCCCCTCCACGGCGGGTATATCAGGATTGGGGACTCGGGTCAGGCGGCGGCCGGAGGGGGTGGCGCGGGAGTTATATAGGTTGAAAGATTGGGGTTGTGGGGGAGCGCGTGGCGGCGGCGGCGGCCGGGTCGGACTCGTGCGCGGCACGTCGATGCGACGTCGGTGAGGACGTCGGTTACGCAAGCGGGGGAAGGCGTGGTGTGTTGCTCGTTTTATTTCGATCTGTCTTCCGGCTCTCCAGCGCCTTTTTTAATTGTTTCGCTGGACAAATGTCGGTTGTGCCCCTGGGTGCCTTGCGGGAGGTGACTTGGTGGAGAAGTCTAGAAATGTCCAGTTAGCCTCACAACCGTTTTGTGGAGCACGAGCACCTGCCTCCTCTTTTTTTTTTTCTGGGTCAACCACGCTTACTTGAATCGGAAGGTACTGTAGAGCAGTTCGCGCTTACTGTAGTGCCGTAGCGTGAACAAGGATTTTTAACATGTTTTGTCTCAAAAAAGAAAAGGATTTTAACATGTTAGCGCACAAGAGCATCCTTACGAGTATCTATAAAATATTCTAAAAAACATGTAGTTTTACAAAATTTTAGGGGCAACCTCTATTTTTTTTAATTCACTTCCGCGGGGAGTCGAGCTCGGACCTTTTAGGTGTTGCTCAATTGCTCCAACCACTTGCTAGAAGCCCTTTCACATTTTTTTAAAAAAGTATTAGAAAAGAAAATAAAACCATCTTCGAGATTTCTAAAAATCCTATACTTTTTTATAAATCCATTATCCTAACTATTATTATATATTACATTTCTCTTGTACACCAGCATCATGAACCTTTACTACTTCTTATTCTTTCCACTTTTAGATTGGCTGACAAACACGCACGCAGAAGCGTGTAACTTTACATAGAACATGGTGGCTGTTAAAGAAGGAATTTCTCATTTTACTAAAACCCAAGAATTAGAAAGGGATTTAGGAGATTATTGGACATGCTCGTAGAGGAATAATAAGTTTTCCACACCTGAGTACGTAATTGATCTTAGTAATATAAGTTGGATTAGGATCCAAGAGTGGGAGGGTAAAAAATCATCATGGAACTATTAGTGATCACAAATGATGAGCTTATTTCATATTGTATATATATTAGATTATATTTCAGATTGTACGTGTTCTCAAAAGTGTATTATCGTATACATCACTCATAATTCAACTTGTGTGATATGAGCTTTGCTACTGTACTTGGATAGTCACCCTGTTCGTTTGGCTTATCGTACCATACCAACAAGATTTTCTCTCACAACAAATCGGCCACCAAAGAATGTACAACAAGATTTTCTCTCGTAACAAAACCAGAACCAAATGCCATCGGCCACCAAGATCGTAAGGTTAGATTTCATCATACGGAAGACTTATGTTAATTACAAAGTACTTTAAATTTTCTAATATAATAATTTAGGTGGATTAAAATCCCAACAAACTACTACTCTCCTTCACATGAAGCATGCTGGCGCTGCCGGATATGGATGGCCACAGGCCAGGCCACCTACTCGAAATTGTTTTGCTTGCATGGCAGGTTTTTGGCTTCTCGCACGAAACGGCGCGCTCCCTTTCACTCCCGCCCGCGGGGCCTCTTGGTTTTGGTGGTTAGTTTTCCATGATTTTCCTTGGGGCGTAAGGCTCTCTTCCGTCTTCCCCCACCCCCCACGCACGCCGGCGACTTGTGCTTCATGAGACGCAAGCACTCACGAGGCTTCCGTGACGAGGGGCCCGGCGGCCAGGGAGCGGCTGGCCTGGCAACCCCGCGCTGACCTTGTGCTCCGGCGTTGACCGTCGCCCTGTGAACGGAGCGCAGAACGTACGTACAGTACGTATATTCACGTGGTGGTACAGTACTGGCGTTTGATTATGGTTATGGAGTCGGGAAACGAGATGGCCGACTTCGAATTGGCGACGTGCCCATACCTGATACCTCTTTATTCCTCCGTGACGGTCAAGTTTTATTTCGTCAGCAGGCAGCAGCTCTCGCACAGGCAGCGGCACATGCATGTATGCGAGCGATGCACGATGATCAACTTGCCGGTTTCTGTTCCTTCTTGCCCCCTGCAGCCTGCAGCCTGCAGCTGTAAAAAGGCTGCGCCCGAGCCTAGCCTGATTGTGCTGGAATCCTCGATCTCACCTGTCCTCGATGCCCCTATCGTGTTCGTTCGGTGTTCCACCCACCTCCGACTTCTGCCCCTGTGCCGGCTGTGCGCCGTGGCCCGTGGCTCATCCGACTCTCGTCGTGGGTGCCTTGGCTGCCTGCTCCGATTTCCGATTTGGGGATAGGCCCGCTGCTTTTTCAGGCTACGTGTTTACACACAGTAGTATAGCCATTTGGAAGATTTTTTTATATAAAAAAAGGTCCATGGATCCAGATCTTCTTTTCTCTTTTCCCATTTCGATCGGTCTCGATCGTTTGCGTGGGATTTTTTCACAAGTAAACCTTAAACGGAAGTTTGGTTTCTTATTACCTGTATCTTGTGCTTAAGCAAACCGATAGAGGTTTAATAATCCGTGCCGCCTCACACAGCAGGAGTTGATCGACGCCCCGCCCGTGATCGGAAACGTGGCGAGCTTTGCGTGTGTTTTTTTTTGTGCTGGTGCGCTCGCTGCCGGATTGGTTTTGCCACCGATAGATATTTCAAGCATGCAATGAGGCAAGACGGTGACCGGCCAAATATCGATCCATGTGGTATATACTGTTATGTGCATAAGTAACATTTTGTTTGGTCATCGAAAAGTGACAAAGGGATTCGTGACACACGTCTTTTTATTACTACCTGGCCGCGGCAAGCAACCAACCAGCAGATATTTTCTGCTAATCGAAATCCGGTTTATAGCCATCCGCACCAACACGAACTTTGTGTGTGTGTGCAAACGCCAGCATGAACTTGACCCCCCTCGTGACGCAATGGATCCCCGGCCCTGGCACGTTCTTGTTCCTTACCATATATAATTCCTTTTTCAACAAAACTGGCACGCAAGGTCCAAATCAGGGGGGTGGATAGAAATTAAAACTAGCGCCGCTGAGTTTTCTACGCCGCCGGAAATCAAATGAATTCTATCCCAGGTCGGCCGTCGGCGACCTGGCTTATTATTAGCTAGTAAAACACAACACCCAAGCAATCTGACTGCTTACGACTAAATTAACCTGCTCGATTAATTAACGAGTCCAGCACGAGCACGACGACCCCGACGTTCTCGACCGGCACGTCCGATCCGGTCCATGCGCGCGCGCGCGCACGCCGGCCAGGACTGGCCGGCCCGGCCGCACCGGCCACGGACGGAAGGACGTGGCAGAAACTTAAGGCCTAAGCTAACCCGCCGGCCTTAACTGAATAACCGCCATGTTCAAGCCGGTTCCGACCGCCCGTGCCGACACGTGGGACCCAGATGTCATAGGATGACGAAAATTTAGAGTTGTACCAAACACTTTTCGGGATCTCACATCCACGGTGAAGCTACTCCACAGTGGAGCTGCAGTTCTGAAGTTGTTTTTCAGAGTTGGAGCTCTGTCAAACACGCCCTAAACCTTGCTGCTCCGAAACACTGGTGGTAGCATTGTAGAAAAAAACAAACATTTCGATCTAATAATGCGTGCTTTGGCTTTGCTTAGCGCTTTATTATTAGCATATACGTGGGCCCAGGATCCATGCACGAACTCGAGCTTTAATCTGGCTCGGATCAGGTTCGGTTTGGTTTTTTTCCCCCCGGCGCCTTTGCTTTGGCGCAAAGGAAAGAACAGAGTGCGAGGGGGAACAAACAAAGGAACCAGGTGGCATGTTTTTCCTGATGCATCCCCCGTCTACCCAGGAATTTGCACGGATGCCATTTCAGAATCTTGCGTTGGCAGGAAAGAAAAGAAGGAAATTACGGCCGACCATCTGTTGACACTTGCAAATTATCCGAAATAGCATGCTAGTACTGTTTGGCGGCATTTCCCCCAGAAAAGGAAATCCTTAACCCCCAAGTTTTATGTTTAAGCTCCCAAGGTCCAAGGGAAACTTTCACACACAACCACTGTGCTGGATAAGGATGGTGTGGGTTCTATTCTTTCAGCACCCCCAAAGATGCTTTTTCTATGAACACCCCCAAAACTTACAGATTTTCTATGTCCACAGCAGATGGGCCTTCTACACAAAATCAGAAGAACCAGAGGTGGTTGGTGCAAAGAGATTTTAGGGGGGAAAGGGGCAGATTGCATGGAGTAGGATTAAAGACTGACCGAGAAACGCTGTCCCTTCTTTTGGGTTCTCATGTGATGGAAGGGGCGTCGGCATGGTCAGAATTCCACCTAGTTGACCCTTTTGACGCCACCCCTCCGATATCCCGCGGCCCTTTTCGATCATCATCAGCAGGGCGCCGCTGCGTCACTAAGCAAAAATTAAGATTTTGCATGCATGTGCATGGGAAACACTAAGCAAAAGCACACTACACTTGCGAGACTTGACTGCCAAAGCCTAACTAGCTGCTCTTTTGATTTGTCCACGTAGAGGGCACCCGTCATTTCGCGTGCTGCTAGCTCGACTGATTTGGCACCGAACAACTTTATTCAATTTCGTTATGAAAAAATATATTCAAGCAAGGCACTTACAGTTACGATGAAAGTATTACAGAGATAATTCAATATTGTAAAATTTGACGGCGATGCATTATTTTATAGATTTTCGTAATATAATCATTGTCTTCTTTTTTTCCCTTCTCACATGTTTCTTCTTGTTTTTTCCCTCTGCGGAAAGCCAAGAGATATACATGGAGAACTACAAGTCGTGTGCAAAATTTGAATGCCTAGACATCCTATTCGAAACATAGAAAACCGATACCGAGATTGTTTATGCGCTAAGGAAAGCATTTTGGCCCAGCACAGTATATATATATATGTAAAATAAAAAAGACTTGTTGCCCTATCTGCAGGAAAGGTTCTCAAAAGCATGAGCTTATGTAGCAGAAGGATCCTATTCCCCTTTCCACTTGGGGCTAAGTGCAGTTGTGCTCGATATCACTAATGATTTGGTTCCGAAACCACATTTTTTTAGAGAAAGATTTGCTGTTACTTCATTAGTCTATCTCTGTTGAACTCGCTTGGCCCATCCTTTTATTTCCTGTCTATCTAGCTAGGTTCTAGAGAAAGAAAGGTTGGACGGAAGGAAAAAAAAACGTAGAATCTTTATCTTCGTGAAGCATTAGCCCCAAAGGAAGGAATCAAGGAACCATTGAATATGGCCCCACAAAAGTATAAAGTGTGGAACAATGCAGCTGCGGAAAATTCTCTCAAATGCACCACTCGGGCAACTTTCTTTTGCAGATAATTCATGAGTATATCCCTTTCTTTGCTCGATATATTCATGGAGGAATGCAAAATAAGAAGTGGAAAATGTGCATTCTTCTTTCTTCAAATAAAGGGCATTCTTATTAATAGGCCCCAGTAGTTCCCTACATTTTTTTTTCATGAATAAGTCAGCCACACTCCATCCACACATCCTGAAAATATTCGGAGACAATTATATATACTTCTGAAGCTACAAATAATTATTTATGAATTTGTAGCTGGTGAAACGTAGAACACCGAACACAATCTACGATGGGTTTGCAGGTTCCCAAGTGTATTGAGTTATTAGTTGCGAAAGATTGTAACCTAATTCTTGAGTAATCAATATAACTCTATAGTCCAATTGTAGGACGGTCCAGTGGGACGCTACCCACCAGGGTTCAAATCCTGGTGCTCGCACCTTTTCCTGGATTTATTCCGGGATTTTCTGGTGTTATGCGTTAAGTGGTAAGCGACGTTCCCGTCGACGACGAGGCGCCGGTGGTGACTTCGAGAATCTCAAGATCTGCCGGTGCTCAATCCTTCGGAGGTGCTCATAGGGGTATGGTTTACGTATGTGTATTCATAAGGGTGAGTGTGCGTGCGTGTTGTGAGCGTCTGCGTTGTACTATGTAATCTAAAAATAATCATCATCATCAAATCTTGGAAAGGCAAACATAGGTCGTTAATTGATGATATATCATAATGGATCGGACACAAAATAAAATAAGCAGCTTTCGTAGCTCAGTTGGTTGGAGCACCCGTTTAGTAAGCGGGAGGTCTTGAGTTCGACTCTCAACGAAAGCAATTTTGTTTTTACCTTTTTTCTTGCCTGCTCAACCTAGTGGCTCTCCTGACGATCACTTTGATCTGAATTCGTACAGGTCTTCGAGTTCGACTCTCAACGAAAGCAAATTTCCTTTACCTTTTTGCGCCCGACCCAGTGGATCTCCTGGCTATCACTTTGATCTGAATTCGTGAGCTATATATTCTTCATGTGGTATAATAAGTTTAATCAAACATCAGGTTCTCGATCGAAGGGGTTCAACGAACGAGATCGTGAAAAGCAGTATGTCACCCGCTCAGTAACTTTTAGTACTACTTACCCACACCGTGAATGAGAAGGTGCATCATTAGCTGCGGGAATTTTGAATACAGAAATGACGTATGTACTCGCCATTGTCGAGTATCTACACCTTTGGGATCGCTTGGAGGGCTTTCAGTTGCAGCCGCAAACAAGCCGACGTTGTGCACTGGCGCCGGACGGCCGCTATAGCACGCGTTCGGTGTATCAATTATTGCATCACCGTCGTTGTCCATTCCGCGACGCAGACCTCATAAGGAAATCATGGGCGCCGCTTCGAGTCAAGCTTTTCCTGTGGTTAGCCTAGCGGCGCAGGATCTAGACTGCCGATCGTCGCCGGTGGCGTGGGCTAGACGCGCATGACCATCTTCTGGTTGTTTGTCCGGTTGCCAAGGAGGTTTATTGGCGTGTTCTATCCTGGGCAAGATGTTTTTGCACCTTCGGCGGAGAAGAAACCGTCCAGAATGGTGGGAGCACCTCGCCGCAATGCAAGTACCTCGGAGGAGGAAAGGAGTCGCCACACTGTTCATGATCGTCGCTTGGCACCTATGGAAGGAGCGAAATGCTAGGCTCTTCGCCCGCGTCACGACACCCATGTCTGGTCTCATAGATAGGATAAAAGCTGAGGTGGAGTTATGGGTTGTGGGCTTGTGGCGGGAGCGCGTAAACTAGGACATTTATTTTGCGAGTAATCTGCCTGACGAAAGCACGTGCGTGCACATTGTAAACCTTATTTTCACTCTACTTAATACAAAGATGTGCAGCTCTCCTGAGTATTCCAAAAAAAAAGAAATGACGTATGTCGAAGAAATTCTGGGGAGTTCAGAAGTAGCTTGCATGTCGTGTCTTAGTCCATCGTTCAAACCAATCAGCAGCCAGTTCAGATTGGTTGTTGTTGCCTGCAGTTCAGATTGGTTGGCCTCAAATATTAGAACTTCATCACATCTTTAACAATAGTTCAGAAAAAAGTAAATTTGATAGTTTCTTAAAGCATCTCCAACATTTTCCCATCTTAAGTTGCTATTTTTTTTAAAAAAATTAGAAACAACTTTCTCCAACAGTTCTCCATCCTAGGTTGTCATTTATCTAAGAGCCTCTGCGCGTAGATATATGTGTGTGCCGATCCGCGACACATCCATCGTATTAGAAGAGGTGGAAGGACACAAAAATAATTTTGTTTTTATTTCATGGTTCCTGATGTAAGTTTTTAAGAGGTGGAACGGCATAAACATAATTTTATTTCTCTCTCACGTTCTCGATGTAAGGTAAATTTGAGTTTGGCAAATAAATTATGCCAAACTGTTGGAGATGAGTTCTTTTTTTACTTGACATATCTTTTTTAGAAGTTAGCAAAACACAAAATTTACCTAGGTTCAAATACCGGCCCACCAGAAAAATCGCGTTCGTTCAACCCCCTCCTGAGGTTTGTTCCCGGCTCAAACCCACTCGCCATTCCTGCGACACGAAAAAATCGTCTCCTCTGTCATGGGAAGGAACCTCGTCGACGACGTCCTGCACGAGGGGCGAGTCGCAAGGTGGCGAGGGTGGTGGCGGCGCGGCTCTGCGTATGCTTCCGATCGGCGGAGGCGGATCAGGTGAAGCGGCCGAAGGACCCCCTCCTGACGACCCCTACGACGGCGACCCCCCTAAGGTCACGATGACGGCGACGGTGAATCACAACAGGTTGCCGACGACACGGTCTTCTCCCCTCAACCGCTCAGCCCCTTTGGTAGCCGCCTTCTTACCGGTGCGCGGTGAGTGCATCCCCGCCCTTCTATTTTCTCTGTTTCCATCTAGGGTTTTGCTTCACATGCCCAGATCTGGGATATATTTATTTGCCACCCTTACCAATGTCACCTCTTCTAATGCCAACTTTGGAAATGTAACTACAAATTTGCCCTATTTTTTGCACATTGGTTATATTTTTGCCACTTTGTCCTATGTGGCACACCCACTCACTGCGCCAGCGTATCGACAACATGTGAAAAGACCATATTACCCTTTCCTTCCTCACGTTACTATGACGCCCCAGGTTTTTAATTAGCGTCATTAGCGCCAATGGCCGAATCAGCCGAGTCAAACCGGCTGACATTGGTCAAACCTAGGTCAACCTGGGTCATCACCTCGAAAACCGAGCCGACAACCCCTATTGACCCCCTTGACCAAGTCAACACACCCCTGTGGTCAATCCTTGGTCAAAGACACGGTCAAACCCCGCTTAAACCCTGACGTCGGTGAATGTCTTCCGGAACTTTTGCCGTGTTCTCCAAAATTCACCTAAACACTTCAAAATCTACCTTTATGAAAGTTGTCCAACTTGTTGAGGGACACAACTTTCATGTAGATTGGCATTTCAAATTTTGAGCGGAAAAGGGTGAAAAACTTGGTCAACTGGCAGTACCTCCTGTTCACCGAGACATGGCGGCATTCAATGTTGGCAAGCCGATTCTGCAAAATCCGTTGAGAAAAACACCACACGGCCTTTGCGAAAGTGGTAGAGGGTAGTGAGATCTACAACTTTCCTATTCATCTCTTGGTACACTTTAGTTGCAAAAATTCGAGTTGTTGTCAGTCAAACAATGCCAGTCCAACATTTTCAGGAGGCCGCGACGCGCCCGCGCGACACGCCGCGCCGCGAGCGCGGCGCGCGCGCGCCGCCGTGCGCCCGCCCGCGCGCGCGCGCGCTAGGCCGCGCCTCGGCCGCCCGCCGCCTCGGCGCCCGCGCCCGCTCGCGCCTTCCCCCGGCCGCGCGCGCGCCGAGGCCGCCTCGAAGTCCCCCCGCCCCCTCGCGTCGCGCGCGCCGGCCGTGCGCCGCGTCGGGGACCGGCCGGACGGGCGCCCGACGGACCGCCGGTCCGTTCGGCCCGTCGCGCGCGAGCCGTGTACGGCGTGCCCGCCGCGGTCGGGACCCCCCGTCCCTCCCCTTCACTCCTCTCGGCGTCCCAAGGAGGACCGCACGGCCGCTATAAAAGGGTGGCACCGCGGGCATCCCCGCGGGCCTCGCCGGCGAGCTCCGGGTTCCGCCGGCGCACACCCAACCGAGCTCTCCTCCACCTCCCCGTGCATCTCGCGACGCCTTCCCAAGCCACCCATTCGCGTGCCCCGGCCGTGAACTCGCCGAAGTAGGAGGCACGGCGGCCGGTGCCGGCCACCGCCGCTGCACGCCATCGCCGGCAGCGCCTCCACCCCGACCAAACCCTCAAACCGATGCGTTGTGATCCCCTAGCCATCCTCCTCCCTTTCCCCGGCCGATTCCGGCGCCGCCGGCAACCATGCCTAAGGACCCAATTGCAAGCGGCCAACTCTTTCCAGGGAGTTTTACGTGAACCAGGGGCCTGGGTGTAAATCTGAAAAGTTTTCCAGGGACTTCGGTGCGAAATGAATCTTCAATAGTGTTTGTAGTTTGCAGAAACTTGTAAAATTCTTAGAAAATCGTAGAAAATTCAGAAAATTGAAAACTCAATTATGTTGGATTCGTGGTGAAGATTACTACAACTTTTGTTATACTCACATGGTCTGATTATGGATATTTTTACCATGAAAAATAGAAATGTGAAAAGCCTAGATCTGCAATATCTCAAAATCTATAAATCCTATGTATCCAATTTTCGGATATGTTGTGTATCATGTCATGACTAGATCCTGTGCCAAAATTTGCACAAAGTTATCAAGTAAATCGTTTTATATAAATTGTTTGCCTATTATGCAGAATCTGCCTAGATGATTTTTGTAGCTACAAATATTTATGTTTTTGTGCCCAACTTGTGCATGCTGTATTGTTATGCCAAAACACACCTCTGGTGATTTAATAATGATTTTTGGATAATCAGAAATATTTATTATTAATTTGTGCATGTTTTCCTTTGTAAATTATTGAAGCAAGATCAATAGAGCTTCTAGGTGTGGTTGCTGGTTTCTTAGGCTTGTTAAGGACCAGAGAGCATGCATGAGGAAGATTGGAGCATTTTGATGCTTATTTATTTTTGTATGCATTTAATTTGATTGCTCTAGTCTTTTGTTATTTTTCCAAAGTATTTAATTTTTAGCTTCCCAAGATTTGTATGTGTGTTCAGAGGCCTAGCTTGGGCATGTTAATGCTCCAGAAACTCTTTACCGAATTTTTGTGTGGTTTGTTATTTAAATAAAAGCTTGGAAGCCTTTTATAGTTTATTGATGGATTAAATTAGAAAAATGCCTTTTTAATGTTTTTCTCCATTTTTTGAAGTGATGTCAAACTTAATTAAAAGGCTAAGAGCGCACCCTTGCTGATAAGGAATTAATTTATAAATAAATATCTTTGTACACACCCTTACTAGTGAGAGGTAAAAGGAATAAACCTTCACATGAAATATCAAGTATAAAAAGAACATTAATTCAAGTGTGTAATAAAAGAATAAACCACAGATCACTAATAACCTTCATAAAAGGGATTTATTAATTAATTATTTGTCAAGATGAATATGACCAAAAAGAGTTGAATAAGATAAACACACTGTCACATCACCGGAACCCTGCATTGCATTCCGTGTAGATCTTCCTGACGGTGACTACTCATTCGTCCCGAAATCCGAGGAAGGAGGAGCAGAAGCTTCGCTGTAGTACGCGGAAGTGCTCGACGACACCGAGGGTGCTCAGGCTAACTTAGCTGACGAAGGCAAGCCCCAGTGCATCTAACCCACTTTTCAAATTCATTATTCAATTATTTATGGATGCTTGTGCATTTAAGTTCAGGAGTTGTATGGAACCTTAGATGCATGATCCCTAGGTACCTTTGTCCTTATTAGTATGATAGGTCGATAGCTGCTAAGCTATAGGACCGTTACAAGTCGGGTGATGATGTCACTCGCGAGAATAGGTTACTAGATAGGAATCATAAGATCTCCTTAAAAGGATTGCTCATGTGGTAAGAGCATGGGATTCGGGCCCCGGTCCAATGGCTATTGTGGGTTAAGTGTTTGAACGTACTAAGCACTTGTCGGGAATGGGACTGGTGAGCCTAGTACCTCAATGAGACGGCTAGGGATTTAACTGTCACTACTCTTGGGATGTCTCACGGCTAGCTACCGGTGGTGTATGGTGAGTCCGGGTGCTTCGGGAGTATCCCGGATAGCCTGCACCAAAGACTATAGCCTTTTATCCCGACCCGAGGATTTTTGGGAACCGTTTGGTGATTGTCCTCACGAGGGGCATCCCACCGTGTGTTTAGGTCTACCTTGCAAGGTTTGAATCAATCGATTGTCAGCCTCTCACCGTTATCTGAGACTACTTACTCCACTAGCCATGAGATCCCTAATGATGGACGTTGATGAATATCATGCTTGATTAATTGTGTTGTACAACTTTGTCTGTACTAGATGGCTAATTTAGTAAAGAGTAAACCCACTAGAACTTGTGCTAAAATCTTGAAAGTAAGGACACACTCTTTGTTACCTTTCAGCAAAAGAAACCCATTGGCTAAAAAGCCTTGCATGTCTAGAGTTGGTGATGTAGTTATCACCGACGGGTAAGTCTTGCTGAGTATTAGTATACTCATCCTTGCTATAATATGTTGATCCAGGTAATGCTTTCGGTGATGTGTGGCCCGGAGAAATCCCGCCCGGCTGAGAGCTGGAGTGGGTGGAGGATGACGACTGAGAGCATCATGGATGGCCTCCCATGGTGTTTCTGCTTCCCATTAGTTTAATTCCGCTGTTTCGAAAAACTCTGAACTACGTCTTTATGCCAAAAACTTCGGTTTGTAATAATTAAACCCTTCGGGGTAAATTTCGGATGTTATTGATGTTGTATCTCTGGACTCGGCTTCGCGTGAGTTTTAATGCATATATGCCGATCCTTGTTGCTATTTAAGTGATTTACCGGACGTTAACCCGGCGACTAACGACAGGATGATACTTTATTATCTCTTAATGACCAAAGTGGACTGGTTTAGGCGATAGTACGTTATTTTCCTGGGCGGGTTGTCACAGTTACCTTCCTTTTCCCACTCCCCATTTCACTGACGTGTGGGTCCCGTACGTCAGGGTTTTCTTCAACCTCACCCGTACGCCGGCGCTTCCACTTCGTAGCCACCGAACTGACCGGCCGACCCGGTGAGCTCTACCCATGGGGGCCTGACAAGCGGCAATGGACAGCCCTGACGTGCTCAACCACGGGCCTGACGAGTGGCTACGGGGCCAATGTCGGTCGCTCCCCGACAAGCTCCGCCCATGGGGAGCAGCGGCGACGGCCCTGGCGTGCTACACCAGGGGGGCAGCGGAGGCGACCCTCGGTGCGCTTCGCCCGGGGCAAATGGCGACGACCGACGAGCCGCACCGGGGGCGGCGGTGGTAGTGCGGCGAGCGGCTACGGGGCCGCACGGTTGCTCCCCGCCGAGCTTCGCTCCGTGGGGGGAGGGGGGCGGGGGGCTGCAGAAGCAGCACAACGAGCTCCGCACAGGGGAGTAGTGGTGGCGGCCCTAGCGAGCTTCACCCGGGGGCCCTCGCGAGCTTCGTTGGGGGAGCAACGGCCTGGCGAGCTCGGTGGAGAAGAGATGCAGACAGGTTGAAGATGACCCTGACATGTGGGATCCACATGCAGTGGTGTATTTAGAGGGTGGGCCAGGTGGACCACGACCCACCTTAATATTCAGCCCAAGAGACACCAACTCTTGATTTTCTTCTAAAAAGGTCTGGATTAACCCCCTTAACTATCACAAAAGTTCAAAACTTTCTCTAACTATGAAACTAGATACATAACATTCTTGAACTCGCACAAAAGTCCGATTTTGCTCCTCCAACCACTATAGCTACTGTAGATGAAGGAAAAAATTAACTCTTGGCCCACCCTAGCTTCAAATCCTGGATTCGCCGCTGCCCACATGCCAGTTGTGGAGAGAGTGGAAGGAGATCTGTAATAGAGATAGGTCGGGGGCATTTTGGTCTTTTTCTGTCCAGATGCTCACTGGCGCGTGTGAGTTTGTGTGCCACGTAGGACAAAGTGGCAAAAATGTAACCAATGTGCAACGAATAGGGCAAAATATAGTTACATTTCTAAAGTTGGCATTTGAAGACGTGACATTATTAAGGGTATCAAATAATTATATATCCCCCAGATTAGATGTAGGATCTCTTGGTTCGGTAGTAGTTCTTGATCAGGGATTTGGTTCTTGATTAGTAGTACTCTGAACTTGAGCAGTTTCAGTCACTAGTATTTGCAAGCCATCATAATTTACTTGTTGCAAATTTGCAGTGTCGTGGTTTAGTGCCTTTCGTTTTGCTCCTCTAACATCCTTGGCAACTGTAACACCCTAAAAATTCCATCACTAAAATATTGTAGCAACAAATGGCTAGGTTTAAAATTTCCCTAAGGACATAAAATAAATCATTAAACGAATTGGCTTTTAAATAAATAAACATCACTAAAATAATTTAGAGAAAATAAGTGCTTGTGCATCATGATTTGAATGCATGGTTTTTTTTGTTTGATTTGAGTGTGAATGTTTGAAAAATGAATTTGAAAGAAATTTGAAAAAAAAAAGAAACAAACCCTTCCCTCTCTCTCCCTCTCTCCCTTTTCTTCTAGCCCAGCCCACGAAGTCCCAGGCCGGCTGGCCTTTTCTCTCTTTCTTTCCCCGCGCAGGCAAACCGGCCCAACGGCCCAGACCTTCACCCCGCCGGCCCAGCACACCCCCCGCCCCTTCCCTTTTTGTTCCGGTTTGTTGACGGGTGGGACCGGCCGTCGGGCCCGTCTCCCTCCTCCGGCCGGGTCGCCCACGCCGCACCCCGCGCGCGCCGCCGGCCGTTCCGGCCGGATCCATCAATTCCCCGCCATCAAAACACCTTAAACGAGCGCAGTGATGCCCCACCTTCAATTCCCCTCCCTTAATTCGACCGTTATCGTTCTTTAACCCCCTCCCCCCTTAACTCCCATTCAAACCGTGGCCATCAATGGACATGGCCGCCGGTGAACCGCCTCCCGGCGCCCCTCAGCCCTATATAAGCACCCCAAGGCACCCCCGCTACCCCCCTTCGCTTCACACCGAGTCCCAACGCTCTCCCGTGCTTTAGCCACTTGCGCCACCGCCGTGCACCGAGCGCCGCCGCGCCATCGCCGCCGCCCGAGTCCGTCCGTCGCCGGTAAAGCCCCTGGACCCCCCTCAATTGTTTCCTCGTCGCACGTATGAGCTAACCGGCGCACCGGATTGAACCCGTAGGCCCTCAAGCACCCCAGGCGCAGCTCGCCGTCGCCGCCCGTGGAGTTCGGTCGCCGGAGCCGATTTGCGCCGCGTCGCCGCTTCTCCATCCAATTCCCGTTCGCCAGAGCACCTATCCGCTGTAAGGATCCCATCCCCGCCTTAATCTTTGCTTGTGCCCGACCATAGCGCCGTCGCCGCTTGGCCGGCCGCCGCCGTCCGCCCCCATGGATGCCCGCCTCGGCCGTTGCCTTAATCTACCCGTGCAAGCATGCGATCGAGTTCGCGGTGTTCTCGCCTTCGTCTAGATGTCCTTTGCACGCGTTTTCGTGGCGGGAACCCCGTGTGGACGTCGCCGGCGACCTAGCCGCCGCGCGCGCGCCGCACGCCGTCGCCGCCGGCGCGCGGCGCCGCCCCCCCGGCGCACGCGTGCGTGGATGGCCTTTGGATCGGCCATCCACGGCTCAGATCTTCTGGACCCCGCGGGTCAAACCGTGGGTAACGGTCAACCCGAGACCGTTTTGCTAAAGAGCCCCCCCAACCCTTTTACAATCGCAAGCCGGTCCTCCCACCTTCAAAGACCTTTACATTTCAGTCCTGAATTTTGTATTCCAGCCCCTGTTTTTATTAAATCCTTGCTCAGAGGTCCAGAACAGCCCTTTTAGAGTTTAAACCTTCTGTTTTTAAACTTATTTATGTTTTAGTCCCTGTTTTCTTGCTGTTAGGCCCCTGAGTAGTTTATTTTATCGCAGGATAGTCCTTAGACCTTGTTTTTAGCGTAACTTCTTCGTTATAGCTCCGTTTTTAGCGTTCTTGTAGTCCTTGCGATCGTCTCGGCGAGCCCGTCGTTTTAATTGCATGTTTTTAGTCTTTAGGATTGTTTGGTGATCTGTTTTATTTATTGTATGCTTTATGTGTGCATCGTAGATATCGTGCCTCGTTTCATCCGAGCCACCTCTCGGGGACGATCGGGAGCGGTACCGTTTGAAGAAGAAGAAGTTTTTACCGTAGTTGAGGAAGGCAAGTGGTCTTCTCCCCCCGCATGCTCTCTTTTTGTCCTATATAATTGCATTACAAATTAATGTTTACTTTATGTTACCAATGCATTAAATTGACGGGAAACCTTTTTAAGGACATACCTAGAATATTTTACCCCGATCCTTGGCCTAACCCTTTTTAAATAAAGTTTTGGGTAGAAAACGCTAGTTGCTTAACATGGGTTGGATAGATGGGTCTTTTATGGAAAATGATACATGGCTTATAGATGATGTTTTGGGTAACGCAAGAGTACTTGAATTAATCGGAACATGGAGAACCACCCAAGAAAACATGCGCAACCACAGTGTTACATGGCTCTGACCTTAGCCGAATAATTAGGTGTGCGATCGTACTAGTGGCCCTTTTCCGAAAGGAGCAGAGGGGGATCCGGGTTGCAGGGGTATAGCCCGGCCCTTTTGGGGTAGTAGCCTTTGCTAAGGTGCTGACCACTAGGGAGGGTTATGGTCCGCCCGATCTGTAACTATGCGGGTCGTTAGTCTTTTGCATGCCTTTGTAAAGGCTTCGTAGCGTCCCTATGCAATCACACCTCGGAAGTGTGGTATGGTGCTTGGCCGCATCGCATGGTTGGGTTTAAAGTTCTTCGGAGCTTTTACGCGAGCCGTGGGTAAAGTGTGCAAACCTGCGAGTGTAAAAGCGATCGATCGGCCGTGCTCACGGTCATGAGCGGCTTGGACCCTCACATGATTAATAAACTTAAAGATGAGATAAATCGTGGTTGGTGAAGCTCGTGGAGCTTGGGTTGTTTTGGCTTTTAAGTTCTCTTAAGTGGGTTGGTACGAACTTACACCTAGTAACTAGGAGTTCCTTAAGTAAAACTTGACCAACATTAAAATGCTAACCGCTGCAAAACCGTAGCCTATCCTTGATAGCCTTGCATTTTCCCCCACTTGCTGAGCTCCAACCATAAGTGTGCTCAGCCTTGCCTATCGCTGTTCAGAGGAGAACTTTGGAGGGGAGTTCTACGATGACTTCGATGAGTTGTGAGGCTTGCGGACCCCCGACTCAAGTGCCTGTGGGAGCGGAAGACGAGGACTCGACGCGTAGTTATCGTTTTCCGTTGTTAGAGACCTTCGAGTCTCCCCGCATGAGTGTAATAAGAGGTTAAACTTTGAAATACGTTTGTAAACTCGTTTATGGTATTTCACTCATTTTTGTCTATCATATGTGTGTGAACCGATCCCGGCGCACATATGAGATGCACTTGGTTCCTCTTCGGAAATCGGGTGTGACAGAGTGGTATCGGAGCAAACTTTGACCGTAGGAACGCGGCCTTAGTTAGAAATGGACGAAATTTAAGGATTCATGTTCTAGATCATTCCGTCATCCTTCAAAACCACCTTATTTGCGCATAAAAATCTAATTTGTTCTTGTTCTTTTGTTGAAAATTTGCATCATTTTGATTTCCTCTATGCCTGAGTTCGGTCCTTTTCTTAACGGATGGCCGGTCACGTCTTACGCGCCCGCAAGAGCACCGGTGGTCGCCTTCCTTCGGGACGCGTTAGCTCCACGCTATCCGGTAGTCCCGGAGGAGGCACAGCGGGGAGGAGGCACGGCGGGAGGTTGGAGATTACCCGTACGATTACGGCGGGAGCGCTTGAGCGGGGATACCGGCGAAGACAAAGAGAAGAAAATGATGAAGAAGACCCAGAGGAGATAGTATTTGAGGAGGATGGGACCGAGGAACATCCACAGCTATATGACGGGGTTTTCTTGGAGGTTAATGAAGATGGAGATATAATATTCCCACCAGAGGTAGAAGCTGAACCAGAACCGGAGGTGGCAGGAGGAGAAGAGCTCGATCAGAATGCTGCAGGGAATGATCCAGATGACTCCGGGGATAATTCAAGCAGCAGTGAAGAAAGTTCCAGCGAAGAGGATGATGAAAGTGAAGAAGAAGAGGAAGAGGTGGACATAGAAGGATTAGAGGATGACAATAGTGCTGTGGGAAATGGAGAAGATAACAATGGTGATCAGAATGAGAACAACAACAACAATGAACATGAAGAACAGCAAGGTGATGCGCATAGGTACCACAGGGCAGAGTATCATGAACACACATACCTCGGCCCGGACGCTCCGTTCTGTGAGCTATTGGAGGAGCCGTTACGGGGAAATAGAATATGCAGTGAGACCGTTGTACATCACCAGACACTATGTGGAGCCGGGGATGAGAGATTACTACACCACTGAGGTCCATGTCAGGGTCGCTACTGCACAGGCAGGAAGATGGAGGACCCGTACCATTCACCCCTGCACAGCACACTTTGCCTCAGAAGCAGCTGCTATCAATGATGCCGCCAGAAGAGCATTGTGGTCCATCAGCAACACGTTCCGCGATCGCTTGGAAGGCACGGACTTCAGATTCGTCCCCAGCAGAGTCAGTGGTACAGAGAACACCGTAATACCTATGGGGAACTTCCGAGATAGCCGTGTTGACATCCTTGCCAGAGTGACAGCAGCTCTCAACACAGACCTGGAGGGAGCGACAGCGGAATTGGATAGGACACATCAGGAGCTACAGAATGCACAGGCGAGGATAGCCCGGGGCCGGAGGCTCGGCTAGCGGACGGCGGCCACCGACGGCGAAGCATCTTGTCCTTCCCGTTCTCCTCCCCGCAAAAGGCTTCGATACGGCACACCGGCAGCTACCACTAGTCTACGGTGGGATAGGAATTAGGATATCCACCATCTTTTTCTTTTTCCGGTAGACGTTCCTGCGAGGACGCGCGATTGTAATAAAGTTGTTGAGTGAACCATGTTTGATTTGGATCTTTGCTTGAATGAGTTGTATTGTGGAGTGATGGCCACAAATGCAACAAGAAAAATCATGTTAAGTTAATGGTTAGTTGGGGTTCAATTCCAAGTTGTCTTCTACCTTACTTATCCAACCAAATCGATCGTGCAAAAATCTGTTCGCGCAGTTCCTTGACAGCGTAGCAATGCTTTTATCATAACTCAAGCTACAGAACTCCGATTGACCTAAAACCAGTTGGTTTGGTTCACAAATTTTGTGGATCAACCTCTGTCCAAAATTCAGCATCAAAGGTTT
Organism: Cenchrus americanus; assembly: GCA_947561735.1. Taxonomy (NCBI): domain Eukaryota; kingdom Viridiplantae; phylum Streptophyta; class Magnoliopsida; order Poales; family Poaceae; genus Cenchrus; species Cenchrus americanus. The sequence continues at coordinate 151,701,394 of OX387243.1, read as the reverse complement.
AATACACAGCGAGTTATAAACAGAACAATGGGACTAACAGAATCTGTAAAAGTGTACTAACACAGCTGCGGTACCCGAATTTTAACTCAAGTTGTGGATCTCCAAACGGGGTAAAACCAGTGGGGTTAGTTGCATAAGTGGGTTCTGCATGGCCTAGCAAAAGTTCATAATTCTTGAAGGAGGATATCATCAGAATCACCCAAATCTGTCACAGAATGGAAAATCTTGTCGTTGCCTTAATTCAAACTCACTTCTTTACACAACGGTTCGATAATCTTATCCGAAATATCTTCCTCTAACAATCGGATGGTAAACACCAGGTCGGGAGGAGGACGGGACGTCCCGCCGGTGGTTCGGGCACACATAGCCAATCAACAAAACCCGGTGCCACCTCCCCCACTCAACCCCACAATGGATCCCGCTACTCAGCAATTCTTCGCTGCCCAGATGCAGCTAATTCAGAACCTAACTGCCGCGGTGCAAAACCTACAAGCCCAACAGAATCAGCCGCAGGCACCACCCCCGCCACCACCACCCGCTCCGAGGGATAAACACAAGGAGTTTATGAGCCACCACCCTCCCACCTACTCTCACTCAACCGATCCGCTAGGTGCTGATGATTGGTTGAAAACCATTACCAAGAAGTTGGAGAGGGCTCAATGCAATGACCGAGAAATGGTCCTTTATGCTTCCGGACGCTTGGAAGGGCAGGCATCGGATTGGTGGGATGCCTACACGGTCGCCCATCCCGCACCCAACACCATCACATGGCAGCGGTTCCGAGATGCTTTTCGCGCTCACCACATCCCCGACGGGGTGTTAAAGCTTAAGCGAGAGAGAGTTCCTTGCTCGAAGCGGGGCAATATGTCCGTAAATGAATACCCGGACAAGTTTACACGCTTGTCCCGCTATGCTCCCGACGAGGTCAACACGGACCCAAAAAGGCGGGAGCGTTTTCTTGATGGGTTGATTGGACCACCGAACTACCAGCTCCGCAGCCATACCTTCCGGATTTCGCCACGCCGTTAAACAAAGCGATCGGCCTAGAGAACAAGCGCGAGAGAGCTTGGGGAGCGAGAAACGCAAGTTTCAATCCCGAGGTCGATCCGCGACCATACTCGCCCCCGCTTCGGCTACCATCAAAATACACCATTCCGCTCTGCGGAGGGCGGGGTGGTAAGCACCCCCGGAATATGCAACAAGCGGCGTTCTTTCCAAAGCAGCCTCAACGGTTCAACCCGCAAACCCCACGCTCACCAAACTTCCGGCGAGAACCGTCCGGCTCCTACCCCCGGTGCACCGGCAAGAAACACCACACCGGTGCAGCCCAACGGATGCTTCAAATGTGGCGAGTTGGGGCATTACGCTAATAATCGCCCTAAGCGTGGAATGCGGACTCCCCCGGAGGAGTAACATTCGTAAAGTGGGACAATCATCAACTCCGAGCACGCCCCGGAAGTGCGGGCACTCCGTGCAACAAAGCTCGGCAAAATTATGTGCGTAGTAGGGTGCACAACATGACCGTGGAGCGAGGCACAAGACGCATCCGGGGTTGTACTTGGTACGTTCCCTATCGATTCCGTACCCCTGCTACGGTATTATTTGATTCGGGAGCTACGCATTCATTCATTACCGATCGGTTCGTAGCAAGGCATAATATGCCCGTGAGTCCGATGAAGAAACCTTTGCTTGTTAGTTCACCTGGCGGTGATATGAAAGCCGACCATCCGTGCCCCCAAGTAAACCTTAAAATCATGGGGATAGACTTTCCATCAAATCCGGTAGTCCTCAAATCCCGGGGCATAGATGTAATCCTAGGGATGGATTGGTTAAGAAAGTATGATGGGGTCATCCAAAGGTCCGGGAGAAATCGGTCCATCCGACCGGCCCACAAGGGGACGAGAATAGAATTTATCGCGACACCGTCACCTACGGGAAGGAGTTAGTGAATTCAATGAAAGGAAAAGTGTTGGAAGATATAAAGGTGGTGAATGAGTATCCGGATGTATTCCCCGATGACCTGCCAGGTATGCCACCCGACCGAGACATTGAATTCGAGTATCGAACTCTTACACGGTATCGCTCCTATATCCAAAAGACCGTATAGAATGGATGTCAAAGATTTGGCTGAATTAAAGAAACAAATAGAGGAGTTGTTAAGTAAAGGATTTATCCGTCCTAGTTCGTCACCATGGGGAGCCCCCACACTCTTCGTAGATAAAAAGGATGGATCTAGGAGGATGTGTGTAGACTATCGATCTCTCAATGAGGTCACCATCAAAAATAAATATCCTTTACCCCGGATAGAGGATCTGTTCGATCAAATGAGAGGAGCGAAAGTTTTCTCTAAGATAGATCTCGCGATCCGGCTACCATCAGCTAAAGATCCGTATGGAGGACATTCCTAAAACAGCTTTTACATCAAGATATGGTCTGTACGAGTTCACAGTGATGTCCTTTGGATTGACCAACGCTCCAGCATACTTCATGTATCTGATGAACAAGGTTTTCATGGAGTATCTTGATCGGTTTGTGGTAGTATTTATAGATGATATCCTGGTCTTCTCTCAGAACGAAGTAGAACATGAGGGACACTTGAGACTGGTATTGCAGAAACTTCGAGAGCATCAGTTATACGCCAAGTTTAGCAAGTGTGATTTTTGGCTGAAAGAGGTCTCGTTTCTTGGGCACATCATCACAGACGGAGGAATTGCTGTAGACCCAAGTAAAGTTCAGGATGTGCTAAATTGGACTCCACCTAGAAATGTATCAGAAATCAGGAGTTTCCTCGGTTTGGCAGGGTACTACCGACGATTTATAGAGGGATTCTCGAGAATCGTAAAACCACTCACCTCTTTGTTGGAGAAAGGAAAGGAGTTTAAGTGGGATGACAAGTGTCAAGCTAGCTTTGAAGAACTAAAGAAGAAACTGACCACTGCACCAGTACTGATAATGCCTGATATACACAAAGGATTTGATGTGTATTGTGACGCGTCGAGGCAAGGACTAGGATGTGTTTTGATGCAGGAAGGAAAAGTGGTAGCATATGCTTCTAGGCAACTACGGAAGCATGAACAAAACTACCCTACGCATGATCTGGAGTTAGCAGCTATAGTACACGCACCGAAGATCCGGAGACACTATATGATTGGAAACAAGTGTCGGATATTCACGGACCACAAAAGCACGAAATACATCTTCACCCGAGAGAGATCTCAATCTCGGACAACGAAGATGGTTAGCGCCGATTAAGGACTACGATTTGGACATACGGTATCATCCAGGGAAGGCCAATGTGGTGGCGGATGCCTTGAGCCGTAAGAGCCAAGCAAACATGTTAGTAGCCCGATTAATGCCTCAAGAACTGTGTTGGGAAATGGCACGACTCAATGCGGGGATAGCCGCACCGAGCGAAAGTATGACCTTGGAAATGGAGTCAACTCTTGAACAAGAGATTAAAAAGGGGCAATTTGATGATGAAAAGATTAAGGGGTACAAGAAATTGATTGATCGGGGCAAGGTTCCGCAGTTCGGAGAGGATGAACAGCGGAACCATTTGGTTTAAGAACGAGATCCGCGTACCAGGAATCAAACATCTCCGTGAATCCATATTGAAAGAAGCACACGATTCAGCTCTCTCTATACATCCGGGAAGTACCAAGATGTACCAAGACCTAAAGCGAAATACCGGTGGTACGGTATGAAGAAAGATGTTGCAGCTCATGTAGCGCTATGCGACATATGCCAAAGAGTAAAAGCAGAGCATCAAAGGCCGACGGGGTTACTACAACCACTACAAGTACCGAATGGAAGTGGGAAGAGATTAGTATGGATTTCATAGTAGGATTACCACGTACACGAGATGGATACGATTCGATATGGGTCATAGTGGACGGATTAACCAAAGTTGCACACTTCATACCGGTAAAGACCACATATTCGGGAACAAAGTTAGCGAGAATTATACATATCAAAGATAGTCCGTCCGCATGGGGTACCGAAGAAGATAGTATCGGATCGAGGCACTCGCTTCACGTCCCGATTCCCGCGTAAATTACATGAGTGTATGGATACGAAGTTAAATTTCAGCTCGGCATATCATCCACGGACGGATGGTCAAACGTAAAGAACGAATCAAATCCTAGAGGATATGTTAAGGGCATGTGCCTTGAAACATGGTGGAAGTTGGGATAAAAGCTTGCCATACGCGGAGTTCGCGTACAACAATAGTTATCGAGTAGTCTTAAGATGGCACCGTTTGAAGCTCGTATGGAAGGAAGTGCGAACGCCACCGTTCGGGAACCGGACGGGGGAAAGTCAACTCTTTGGTCCGGAAATAATAAAAGAGGCGAGAAAGACAAGTGGAGATAATTCGGGAAAATCTCAAGATTGCTCAATCCGGACAAAAGAGTTATGCGACCCTAAGAGAAGAGAAGTGATATTTGAAGTCGGGGATTATGCATATCTGAGAGTGTCACCTATCCGAGGCCTTCGAAGGTTTAATATCAGAGGGAAGTTATCGCCCCGCTTTATCGGACCTTTTCAAGTCTTGGAAAGACGTGGTGAAGTAGCTTATCGGTTGGAGTTACTGGAACGTTTGGCAGGTGTCCACGATGTGTTCCACGTTTCTCAGTTGAAAAAGTGCACGAGTGAGGTCAGAGTAGAACATTTACCATTGGAAGAACTTGAGGTAAAGGATGACCTAACATACAAGGAACACCCGGTTAAAATCTTGGATACCTCCGAAAGGGCTACTCGTAGTAAGGTCATTAGGATGTGCAAAGTACAATGGAGTCACCACTCAGAGGATGAGGCTACCCGGGGAAAGAGAGGACGAACTTAAGGAAGAATTCCCTCAAATTTGTTCTCTAATCTTCCCGAATCTCGGGACGAGATTCTCTTTAAGGGGGTAGGATTTGTAACACCCTAAAAATTCCATCACTAAAATATTATAGCAACAAATGGCTAGGTTTAAAATTTCCCTAAGGACATAAAATAAATCATTAAACGAATTGGCTTTTAAATAAATAAACATCACTAAAATAATTTAGAGAAAATAAGTGCTTGTGCATCATGATTTGAGTGCATGGATTTTTTTTGTTTGATTTGAGTGTGAATGTTTGAAAAATGAATTTGAAAGAAATTTGAAAAAAAAGAAAACAAACCCTTCTCTCTCTCTCCCTCTCTCCCTTTTCTTCTAGCCCAGCCCACGAAGTCCCGGGCCGGGCGGGCCTTTTCTCTCTTTCTTTCCCCGCGCGCAGCAAACCGGCCCAACGGCCCGGACCTTCACCCCCGCCCGCCCACACCCCCCGCCCCTTCCCTTTTTGTTCCGGCCGGCCCGACGGGTGGGACCCGGCCGTCGAGCCCGGTCTCCCTCCTCCGGCCGGGTCGGCCACGCCGCACCCCCGCGCGCCGGCCGGCCGTTCCCGGCCGGATCCATCAATTCCCCGCCATCAAAACACCTTAAACGAGCGCAGTGATGCCCCACCTTCAATTCCCCTCCCTTAATTCGACCGTTATCGTTCTTTAACCCCCTCCCCCCTTAACTCCCATTCAAACCGTGGCCATCAATGGCCATGGCCGCCGGTGAACCGCCTCCCGGCGCCCCTCAGCCCTATATAAGCACCCCCAAGGCACCCCCGCTACCCCCCTTCGCTTCACACCGAGTCCCAACGCTCTCCCGTGCTTTAGCCACTTGCGCCACCGCCGTGCACCGAGCGCCGCCGCGCCATCGCCGCCGCCCGAGTCCGTCCGTCGCCGGTAAAGCCCCTGGACCCCCCTCAATTGTTTCCTCGTCGCACGTATGAGCTAACCGGCGCACCGGATTGAACCCGTAGGCCCTCAAGCACCCCAGGCGCAGCTCGCCGTCGCCGCCCGTGGAGTTCGGTCGCCGGAGCTGATTTGCGCCGTCGCCGCTTCTCCATCCAATTCCCGTTCGCCAGAGCACCTATCCGCTGTAAGGATCCCATCCCCGCCCTAATCTTTGCTTGTGCCCGACCATAGCGCCGCCGCCGCTTGGCCGGCCGCCGGCCGTCCGCCCCCATGGATGCCCGCCTCGGTCGTTGCCTTAATCCACCCGTGCAAGCATGCGATCGAGTTCGCGGTGTTCTCAGCTTCGTCTAGATGTCCTTTGCGCGCGTTTTCGTGGCCGGGAACCCCTGTGTGGACGTCGCCGGCGACCTAGCCGCCGCGCGCCGCCGCACGCGCGTCGCCGCCGGCGCGGGCGCCGCCCCCCCTGGCGCACGCGTGCGTGGATGGCCTTTGGATCGGCCATCCACAGCTCAGATCTTCTGGACCCCGCGGGTCAAACCGTGGGTAACGGTCAACCCGAGACCGTTTTGCTAAAGAGCCCCCCAACCCTTTTACAATCGCAAGCCGGTCCTCCCACCTTCAAAGACCTTTACATTTCAGTCCTGAATTTTGTATTCCAGCCCCCTCGTTTTTATTAAATCCTTGCTCAGAGGTCCAGAACAGCCCTTTTAGAGTTTAAACCTTCTGTTTTTAAACTTATTTATGTTTTAGTCCCTGTTTTCTTGCTGTTAGGCCCCTGAGTAGTTTATTTTATCGCAGGATAGTCCTTAGACCTTGTTTTTAGCGTAACTTCTTCGTTATAGCTCCGTTTTTAGCGTTCTTGTAGTCCTTGCGATCGTCTCAGCGAGCCCGTCGTTTTAATTGCATGTTTTTAGTCTTTAGGATTGTTTGGTGATCTGTTTTATTTATTGTATGCTTTATGTGTGCATCGTAGATATCGTGCCTGTTTCATCTGAGCCACCTCTCGGGGACGATCAGGAGCAGCTGTTTGAAGAAGAAGAAGTTTTTACTGTAGTTGAGGAAGGCAAGTGGTCTTCTCCCCCTGCATGCTCTCTTTTTGTCCTATATAATTGCATTACAAATTAATGTTTACTTTATGTTACCAATGCATTAAATTGACGGGAAACCTTTTTAAGGACATACCTAGAATCTTTTACCCTGATCCTTGGCCTAACCCTTTTTAAATAAAGTTTTGGGTAGAAAACGCTAGTTGCTTAACATGGGTTGGATAGATGGGTCTTTTATGGAAAATGATACATGGCTTATAGATGATGTTTTGGGTAACGCAAGAGTACTTGAATTAATCGGAACATGGAGAACCACCCAAGAAAACATGCGCAACCACAGTGTTACATGGCTCTGACCTTAGCCGAATAATTAGGTGTGCGATCGTACTAGTGGCCCTTTTCCGAAAGGAGCGAGAGGGGGATCCGGGTTGCGGGGGGTATAGCCCGGCCCTTTTGGGGTAGTAGCCTTTGCTAAGGTGCGACCACTAGGGAGGGTTATGGTCCGCCCGATCCGTAACTATGCGGGTCGTTAGTCTTTTGCATGCCTTTGTAAAGGCTTCGTAGCGTCCCTATGCAATCACACCTCGGAAGTGTGGTATGGTGCTTGGCCGCATCGCATGGTTGGGTTTAAAGTTCTTCGGAGCTTTTACGCGAGCCGTGGGTAAAGTGTGCAAACCTCCGCGAGTGTAAAACTGATCGATCAGCCGTGCTCACGGTCATGAGCGGCTTGGACCCTCACATGATTAATAAACTTAAAGATGAGATAAATCGTGGTTGGTGAAGCTCGTGGAGCTTGGGTTGTTTTGGCTTTTAAGTTCTCTTAAGTGGGTTGGTACGAACTTACACCTAGTAACTAGGAGTTCCTTAAGTAAAACTTGACCAACATTAAAATGCTAACCGCTGCAAAACCGTAGCCTATCCTTGATAGCCTTGCATTTTCCCCCACTTGCTGAGCTCCAACCATAAGTGTGCTCAGCCTTGCCTATCGCTGTTCAGAGGAGAACTTTGGAGGGGAGTTCTACGATGACTTCGATGAGTTGTGAGGCTTGCGGACCCCCAGTCAAGTGCCTGTGGGAGCGGAAGACGAGGACTCGACGCGTAGTTATCGTTTTCCGTTGTTAGAGACCTTCGAGTCTCCCCGCATGAGTGTAATAAGAGGTTAAACTTTGAAATACGTTTGTAAACTGTTTATGGTATTTCACTCATTTTTGTCTATCATATGTGTGTGAACTGATCCTGGCGCACATATGAGATGCACTTGGTTCCTCTTCGGAAATCAGGTGTGACAGCAACTGAATCTGTGGCATGCATGACATACTGACATCACCTTGCTCAGACTATGTACTTATTCTGTACAAGTTTATTAGCTTCATCGTCGGTTTTGCTTCCAGTTTTGTACCCTATACATTGCAAATATCTGTCCTTGTTTGTGCATATATGCTAATCTGCAAGCTTCATGTACTTGTAAAGATGTTGTCATCACCTGTTTAACATGGCTTTTTTGGTATATATAAACAGTCCTATGCTTTTTTGGTATATACGGCAGTGATACTGTTATGCACATGCATCTCCCTTGCAGCTTGAGCTGATCATATTTATCATTTATCTGTATGTTTTTGGGAGCTAAGGTCATTTAAATATTGGTTGCAGATTATCCCTGCACCAGTCGACTCGGAGAGGATGAGCCTCCACCATCTTGGGATCCGCCTCTTAATCTTCCAAAATAATGCGACCATATTTATTGTACTCATAATTGTGTAATTTAATCATTTTTAAATACCGCCCTCCAATGCCCTGAGACAATGATTATGTATAACCAACAGAAAATGCAATGTATCTTAGATGATAATGTCTTGGAATAATCTCAGATGATAATTCAGATGATGCCTTGTATTTTGTATTGCAGTGTATGAGAGCAGAGAGCTCTGAGAAGAGCTTGCATGTCTGAAATATGTTGATCGCTGCCTAACCGAACAAGAAGTGGAGGCAGGGATTACAGAGGATTAAACCTCACAGGGGTTGCCCTTTTGAGAAAAAAAACCTCAGGGCCTGTTCGGTTAATCCTCTTCCCAAGGGGTTGAAGGGGGGATTAGAGGGAATTGAGGTGAGTTTTGACTTGTAGAGGATTTAATCCCTCCCAACCCCCTCCGTCCCTCGTCAAACCGAACAAGGCCTCACAGGGTTAGGTGACAGCAAGGGATCCACCCAATAACTCCCTGTATTAAACCCTCCTGAGGATTAGACCCCTGTCTAACGATCCCAAACGAACAAGGCCGCAGCGAACTCACGACGGGGGGATTTGGGGAAGGAGCGGCGGAAACAAAGCACGCAGAGAGGAAGAGAGAGGGGAAACAAGAGGAGGACGAGATGATGATGATTGATGACTCAAGGAGAATTCCCGGCCCCTGCCCGCGGTGTTTTTGGGCCAGATAATCCCAACTTTAGGGCTTTAGGCCTGTTGGAACAGCCCAGTTTCGGTCTACTTTTTTTTTCCTGAAGAACTATGGTGGCCTACGTCATCTCTTCCAAAACCGGGGTGTGAACATTTTTGGGGGAACACATTCGTAGGAATCCGTCGGATATGCTAAAAGCATAGCATATTTGGTCGAATTTTGTGAAGAAACTAGAAACCGGGCTTCTGCAAGCTTATGAATAATTTTGTGAAGAAACTAGAAACCGGGCTTCTGCAAGCTTATGAATGTTGACATCTTGCAACGATGCATGTAACAACTTGAAGGATGAAAAGGAACCATACTTCCATTTCCCTCACCAAAGTGTTGCTCTTATCATATAAGAGGCAACTCAATTAATCTATTCTGAACATACTCCGTATGTTTATTCTTACTTTTTCGTGCTTTACAAAAACACGTGCTTATTTACAAAAACGTGTGCTTATTCTAAATTACACCTCGTGCAAGCTGATGCTACTCGCATAGACAGCTTAGCATTAAGCAGCAGGCAAACACTGGCACTTTGTCCACAATGAAATCGCTACAATAATTTATCACAGTTTATCGAGCTGAGGATGACTGAGCACCTTATAACCTGCCATCGAAGTAATAAAACCCATTAGGAATATTCATTTCAAAAGAAACCGATTTTTTTTTTAAAAAAACAAACCAGGACGAGTGTATCTGTTTTCCATAGACAACCACAAATTGGGTTACCGACAAGCCTACCTAGTACCGACTACCATTTTCAATCGAGAAGCATCAGCCATTGGCCAATGTGAAATAAAAACTTAACCCTGTTCGTTTGGCTTATCAGACACCAGCCAGTAGTACTTTCCTCTCAGAACAAACCAGCCAACAACAACCAGACAGCAGTACTTTTCTCTCAGAACAAACCAGCACCAGCCATCAGCCGCCAGCCAAACGAACGAGCTGTTTAACTCAACCATACAGAGCCGAGCGAAGGAAAGAGGTTACAGAAGCTAACAAGAGAAAACCAATTCAAATTTTGTTAGGATGTTGTGGGAAACAAGTCCTAACCAAATAATTTAGGAAAATTTGTACAGATATCAAGGCCGACAAGCCTACCATCCTCAAATATCAAACTGATAAAAACGTGCTAAATGTGCACGAAAAGATTCGATCTAACAAACAGAAAATCTTCAGGACTAGTCAGCATTAGAGCAACTCCAAGAGTCTCTCTAAATATCACTAGCTAAATTACTGATTTGGCTAGTATGTAAAATGAAATAACTAGTAAAAAGTTGATGAAATTCAACAGACTAGCTAAAATCAACTCTCCATATGCTCCACCGCTATTGGGTCCCGCCTGCCATACTCATGTACAAGGGGATAGCTAGCGGGATTGGCTAGCCAAAGATGGCTAGCGAAGCCCCCGGTTTAGCTAGTGGAGGATAGCTAGGGCAAGTTTAGCTATAGTCTATTGGATTGAGTTTTGGGACAAATTTTCTATTTTTTATCTAGTTAAGTCAAGATAGCTAGTCTCTTGAAGTTGCTCTTAATTGATTCAGAATACAGAAAAAGATTCAGAAGGAACAAGGTAAAACCAGCCATAAGATAATGCAAACACATTAGTCATATAACTAAGCTGAAAAAACTATTTGAAAAAATGTTTGAGATATAAAGGCTGACGGCATCACAGCAGCTATCCCACGTGTTCAAAAAAGCTATTAAGGCTGACGAACTTAACATTCTCCACTTACAAAGTACGAAACAAAGTGTCAGTGCGGAAAGTAGTCCCGACACTAACTAGTAAGAAGCGCTGAGACCTATCTCTCGATGGCCGGTGCTAAGCAACTAGTGACACTGGTTTTTATCCTGGTTCCGGCCGGGGCCGTACGTCCAGCAGAGGTGTGTTCGGGGCACTATATTGCGTTGCACCGTGGTGCTCGTAGAGGGGGGCTACAAGCGAGGCGGGAGAGGAGGTCGGGCCTCCAGGTCCCAGAGGTACTGATTGGGGCAAGTGCCAATATCGTGAAGGCGGGAAGCGTGTAAGTGATCGCTATCCGTCGTCCCCCCGTGGCTAGGGGACTGCCCCTCCTTTTATAGGCCGAGGAAGCAGTTTACAGGCACGTCACACTGTTCTAGCTACGTGTGGAGGCATGACGTACAGTGCCATGGAGTAGACGACCGTCCTGGCGAACCTTGCTTCTGGCGAGGCGTTGTGGCGTGTCCTGTGCATCTCCAGGAGCGCTCTTCGAGGGGGGCGGAGTAGAGGTTGCTCGTTCGAGGGTCGTCCGCGTGAGGACTTGAGGGTGCCGTTGACATGAGGCCGTACAAGGCACAGTGGCTGGCGTGGCGGTATCCCGTCGCCGCACACTTCCACAACGTCGGGTATGGTGATGCAGTGGCCGGGATGGCGTCGCGGTGGCGGGGATGGTCGCACAGGGCCGATGGCGACGGAGTTGACCGCTCCCACTGTCCTGACGTCACGGCGCCGTCCTGTGCGAGCGCGGAGTAGTCGTGCGTCATCCCTTCGAGGGTTCTGCCGTCCCTTCTCGAGGGTGCGGTGCGCCGACCGTATGGGAGTGGGTGGTACAGTGCCACGGGGCGGTTGCTGACCACGCCGCACAGCGTCGCACAGTGGCAGGGATGGCCGCGCCACGGGAGTTGGCGGAGCAGTGCCGAGGCATGATTCCCAGGCGCGTAGTGACGTGTATTCGCCTTTGACTTGGCGCCTGCAAATGTCAGTGCATTAAATGCCCCTGCCGGGGGAGCAGGTATGGAGGCGGCGGGCCTGTGATCCACTCGAGCGAGACGGAAACTCGCTCGAGGGGGCGCTCGGCTCTCGACCGAGGCGGGGCTTTGCGCGAGAGGGGGCGTCCAGCCCCCGAGCGAGGCGGAGTCCCACTCGAGGGGGCGTCCAACCCTCGAGCGAGACGGAACCTCACTCGAGGGGGCGACCGACCCACGAGCGAGGCAGAGTTGTGCCAGGGCGGCGCCGTACCCCTCGAGCGGAGCGGAGTTCCGCCCGTGGGCCGATTGTTTGACGGGCCGTGGGTCCGTGGGTTTGTTTAGCGCGCGTGTTTAGGTTTGTTTGCGTTTATTTTTTACGAGTTTAAGCGGGTTTCCCCTGGTTCTTTAGGGGTCCCTCATGACTGTCCCCGACACAAAGATTTAACAAAGATTTAAGAGTGCAAAACCTTTGAATCAGTAAGCATAAGAAAAAGTTGCAAAGAGAAACAAGCAACCTAGAAGACTAGGCAGAGATATTGAAGGCAACAAACCTACATTCTCCATTGACAAAACCATGAAAAAATGAGCATGACACTTTAATCTATGCAGCAAGCACACAAAAATTCCAATGAGTAAGAAGTAAAGAATTGGTTGCCAAAGAAATATACTTGGAAAAAAATGTAGAGATACTGAAGCTGAGTAAGCATTAGGAAAAAAAGGCATGATAAAACAACTTAGACTGACAAGCGAGACATTCTCAAGTGACAAAACCATTATAATTGGAAAGACAAATCTTATTAATATGTCAGGTTGGAATTCTAAAACTGAGAGCAATACTTGCTAGAATTCTGAAATGGAATAACCCAAAAGATATGTCGTTTGATTGATATAAAAGTACTAAGATAATGAGATCTGAAGCCAATGTTGTAGGTACACCAATGTTTAGAAAATATGTTCACCTTCCTGTTAAACGTAATGTACACTTAGCTTCATATCAATTAATTTCCCCATTGCAGTGCTGGTGAGCCAATGGCACACTTTATTCCACCAGAGAAACTAGGATCACTTAAGTTTTCTCATTACCAATACCAACTGAACACTGCATAATCATTTTTCAAGGTAAAGAGTCTCAAGACTCGATAGGACACTTACTTACAAGCAGGTGCTAAATCCCCTAAAATTTGCAAGGTAACAAAATGTACTTCAACTTCTATGGTTCTACCCAACATTCCATTTGATCCAGCATTCTCAGATGTCTCCAGCACCCACATATCAGTCCTATTGTTTGAACCATATTCCTAGAGACTGAGACATGTTTAAAAGATAGCACATTAGCAGTTCAGCACATAATGGAGAAGTTATGCATTAGTGCAGTCCAATTGCTGCAACTGTTGGGTAACAATGTAGACTGAAGTGCATTCCAGATGGAACAGAATGGATTCTACATTATGATGCTAGAAGCACAAAATTGGTATCCAGATAACATTGTGACAGCAGGACAGACGCCTGCTGTCAAAATTCGTGACTAAGGAATTACCTCAAACATAATCTAGCTAAAGACTTCGTTAAACTTCTCAATGACAAGCAAACCCGAGTCAATGGATTCAAGGGGATCCTTCCGGAGCCGATGCCTCAAGCAGTTTGATGACTTCGTAAAACTTCTCAATGACATTAGTAGAACGCAATGCTGTATGCAAGCCTCCGCTTGTGCTGCTTCTCGAATCCACTAATCAGGTCATCGATAATTTCCTCCCAATCACCATCAATTGCTTGAAGCTGAAAAGGGGAACAATACATAAATTAATCACTTGCCGCCCATCAAAAACAAGCACAGCTGATTTGGTACACTCAAAATGTAGGCAGTAACTTTGCAAAACTGAGTATCTGCCATAGACAAACTAAGGTCAGAAATCAGGGTCGCAATATTTTGAGTAAATGATTGGCAAGAAATGGCCATGTACTCATGAATTGCAACAGTGCAAATGTGAATGTCACAATCCATTCACAACACAATACACCACCAGCAGGAATTTGGACCTCATTGCAATCTACAAACATAAGTCGCTTTAGATACCATATAAGACAAGGACAATCAGGCAACAGGGTATTCTGCAATAATAATTGTTCAGGGGTATTACATGAGGAAACAAAAGTACCCCAATAAACATCACTTTATCAAATAAGTTATGAAAGATGGAAAGTTCATTACAATGAAGGTGCTGAATTTATAATTTGAGCTTGTTAACCCACAGAGAGCCAAAGAAACAGAACACCCATGAAAGAAAACTGTAGGCACCGATCAGAACAATTGAATCTCATGCTATAATCTTAGCTGTGACAGAACAAGAAATGAATGCAAGAGTTGGTTAGCAATGTTAATTTTAGTAGCACTGCAGTATGTACGATCATGCTAAGGCAAAGCTGGAGCACCCCCTGCAGCCAACCCACTCCATTGCCAAACCCACCCTCTAGGCAGCCTCTCCTATCTTTGTATTTCCCTCCATTATCTACCTCCCACAAGCAACAGCAAATCCCTCCTCACCCTCCTATCTCCCAAAATTTACCTCTCATCACCAGCAGCAAATCCCTCCTTAGTCCTCAAACCTTTTCACTTTCAAGTTGAGGCTTGGCTCCAATCAGTGTGCAAGATCAGTGAATGATAACTGCAATCCCCAAAATAGATTAGGACTGTATGGCCCTGTTTCTTTTTTGGCATTTGACTCCGTTCAGGTGGCATTTATTTTGGGGTTTATCATTCAGTTTTCATTTACTTGAACTAACAATTTTGCTGCCAACTTTAAACACACTTATGGGTCCCTAGCTTATGTGGCATTAGAGCTCCAGTAGTTTGGGAAGCTGCTGATGACTTACCATTATCAGTTAAGACTATAGCCAGCTTTATAAGTAATAAAATAGCAGTGAGAACAGCTTGTTTGCTACATAATGTTATGTTACTTTGGTACCCCCTCCGGTTTGGTAAAAGAAGTCGTTTTGGACAAGGTTTGGGTCAAACATTGGGATTATAAATCATGAATAACTTTTAAATCATTGAGTTTGGAAATGTGAAAACTACATAAATAGATTTGTCTTGCAAAATACTTTCATAAAAGTGTACATATGTTAGTTTTTAGTAAATATTTTTATAAAAAAGAGAAGTCAAAGTTGTGTTTTTTAGACCATGTCGTTGTCCTAAACGACTTATTTTACCAAACCGGAGGGAGTACCTTTTGGCACAACTCCACAGCAAGCTTTGCCCCAACACCAGCTTCTTCATGGTTATCTTTAACATCCATATTGATTATCGGCACGCTCTTCATCAGCTTTGGCTCGCGGTTATTCATATCTGGACACAGAAAACAGATTCCAGCTTCCATTAGGGAATGCCACTACTTGTAAGTGGTAACTGCTTGATGAATCTCGTAGAGCAAAATCAAGCTCCAGTCCGAAGGCGAATGATCTACCTTCAACAACCAAGTCAAAGACCCTCTCCTCAAAGGTCATTATCATATCAAACGGCCCATCACTGGCATTGTCCTGCCACCGCTGAGGCGCCAGCTTCACTGAGGTGTTCCTCTTCAGCATTGGCAGCAGCCCATTCCTCTTGTACCTGGATGTGTTCACCATAATAAACGAACAGTTTCAAGTTATCGTCCCAGATGACCGAGAATGCAAGAGGAGCACACAAACAAGCAAGTAGAAACATCCTTTTTTTTGCGGGTACAAGTAGAAACATCCCTGCCAGCCCCCAATTCAGCGAGTACCCATCCTGTTCAAACAGTTTCTCGCAAGGGTTTGCTTAGGAGGCAGAGACGTTGCAAACGAAGCACCCAAAATTGCACAGGATTAGGACGGTTGCTATCTGTTCTCACAAATGCTCACTAAATTTCGCAGAAACCCCATCCGAATTCCAAAATCAAACGCGGGCGGGGGGGGGGGGGGGGGGGGGGGGCGGGGGCAAATGAGCGTTTGTACTGACAGGTCGGGGTCCTTGCGGCGGAGGTCGTCGTAGATGGCGCCGTAGGGGGTGCCGAAATCGTAGACGTTGGGCTCGTGGAGGGAGGGGCCGGGGAGCTTGACGTGGGTGCCTGTGCCGTAGGACTCGACGTCGAGCCCTGCGCGGCCCAGCTGCGAGTGCGCCTCCATGCTCCGGTTCATGTTCGACGAGCACACCATCGCGAACCGCCACCGCTTGCCCTCCGCCACCATCTTGCCGCCGCCACCGCAAGCTAACAGGTCGCGCTGGTACAGAGGTGAAGGTGTCAGCCTTGGTGACTCGAGATTGGATGGACGAGAAGTGAGAGGGCGGAGAGGATGGGCGGAAGGAGCTCACCGTCGGGGAAGAGGTCGCCGCGGTGGCGAGCCTTGAGGCAGCGTCATGACGACGGAGGTGGCCGTGGGAACTGGGAACCCTACTTTGCAGCGGGCCGGAAAGCGAGCAAGCGAAAGTTGTTGATGCGGGTGGGTCATGGGTGGGCTGTGGCTTAAACCGCCGCACAGGAAATAAAAGGACCGGGGGGGGGGGGGGGGGGGGGGTTAGGCCCAGATAAACACGAGAAGCCCACGTTTATCAGGTCGTGTGTGTTTGTTTGTGAAAAGTTAGAATGAAGATCAAATAAACTGCTTCCGATACCTACAAAAGCAAAGTTTGTACAAATTTCGAAGTTTGTATGGTGAACGGTTCCATCAGGGATGTAGCCTGTGAAGCAGTGAGACTTGGGATGCAAGTGGGTACCCAGGCAGTGGCTGACAAGCATCAGCCTCTCCAAGGAGGTTGCGGTAGAACTCGTGCAGGAGGGCAGCCTTGGACGTGTGATTAGGAGGAGCCACCCATTATCTGACTGAAGCGTCCTGATCTGGCTGCGGCGCCACTAATTCGTTGTCGTGATGTGATGGAACTTGGATTACCATCCCCTAGGACACATGTCTTCACCTTGGCTTGTTGGCGCTAGTAAATGGCTAGCTGAGCAGCCTGCCCTTGCGCGGCGTCCCAAATGAAGCCACAGAGGAGGAATTCCGCCGGGAAGAGTGGACGGTGTTCTTCAAGCAGGCCCAACATACCAATGGCGAGGTTGCAGTTGAGAAGGGTGTCCTTTGGTGACCAAATGGAGTGTTGCCGAGCCTTGAGATCCGCCCTGACCAAGCACCAGCTTGCCAGTGCCCGAGCGATGTTGAATGCTGGCCCAGGCCGAAGCAATGACGTCGAGGGATCCTGGCAGACGTAACCAGTGGTTGTTGAAGTGCAAGATGGCTAGCTTCGGTACCTTGGAGGTGGTGGTTAGAAGGAATTGACAGTGGTCGGAGACCGGAGCAGAAGAAGACGCAATCACGGAGTCGGGAAGTAGTAGGTTCCAATCCGCGTTGATGAAAAAGCGATCAAGCCTGACCATAATTGGATCCGCTCGGTGGTTGGACCAGGTGAATCGGCGGTCTGTTGGGGGAAGTTGAGCGCCATGGTGTCGACGGCACCGTTGAAGAGGTGCGCGTCGTGGAGATCGAAGTCGGCGTCGGAGCGGTCTTCCAGCGAGTGCTTGAGGTTGAAGTCCCCTAGCACCAGCCAAGTCCCTAAAACTTCAGCAGAGAGAGCGATGAGACTGTTGGAAAAACAGTTTTAATTATGAATAATCCAGATTTGATCTTTAGGAAAAGCATATTGACTAAAAATGATGCAATCACACAACACAAATGAACAATCACATATTGAGAAATTACTCACAGTTCTTGCGCAGTGAGTTGACGAACGCGTCGAAGAAGTAGTTGCAGATCCACTAAGCGGTCGCGTGTGACGCTGCCCAAAAACCCGATTACCGGCCCGTGCAGGAATGTTGCGGTAGTGGTTTCGGAGATCCCGCTTCCTCCAAGCCCGGTGCAGTCTGTTGAAGGTCGACGAAGCGCAGCAGCTAGCGGTCGAACGAAGAAACGCGTGGGAGATGAAGTGTATGTCTACTCGTGTCACGCCACCAAGACGTCTCCTGGTGTTTATAGGCTCAAGCCAACATTTCATATTACTCTCATCAATCGACCGATAATCGCTCAATTGATTCAAGCGAGAAATCGTCACCTTTATCAAGCGGTCCGAAGTCGCCTATTTGATTGCGGAAAACGTATCGCCATTAAGCAGTCGAAACTGAAACGTCATTGACACAACACAAAAATAAAAATGCACCTGTAACAACCAGTTGTACACGTACGCGACGAGCAAGTCACGTGATAATTTACGCGAAAATGCGCGGGCTGCGCGTGCGTGTATCAACAATCTCCTTTTCTCTCACATGCATCTATTTTGCTATGATAGGAGACTCCCATATTTAAGTAAGGCAACCTCTCCTTGTCTTGGCAATACGGGACTATTATTGTGCATGCTTTAGAATTTACTAAATGGGCCACATGGACCAAATTCCAACATTCCCCCACCAATTCTAAAACAGTTGCTGTTCTAAACCACTTTTATATACCAGATTTTCGGTACAAGTCCCGTACGGGTTGAACTTACACCTAGATCAACAAGATCCATCTTTCAGCAGCTTGTGAATGGACTAAGCCTTGAATTCATAGATTTTTGCTTTCAGATTTCTCTTGAAAATCTATCTAGTACTAGACTACCAGAACGCCAAGTCTAAACGGAGCTTTAAAGGTCTTGCTCCTCGATCTTCTCATGAGCTTTCTAGAAAGCACCCCACTCTCATAAACTGCGACCCAACAGTTGAGCTCACATATGTGTGTTCATTATAGGTATCCTGTAGGACGATACCTTTTCTCTCGGTAGACACTAGAACACATTAAGGTATTATAGCCAACCTTCCATACAGAAAAGAGTACATATTATGAACATGGATAATTTAAATGAATGGTACTCCTTGTTACAACAGTAACTTTGTTTTTCTCATTTTCCAAATAAGGGATCTTCTTTCAGAGGAAGTGAGTTACCATTACTTTGCAACTAAATGGGTCTCAGTCCCATGTCCATACTTGCAACAGATATCGCCGTCTGTGCAAGCCCTTTTGTAAAAGGATCTGCTAGATTTTTCTCACTGCGAATATAATTCACAGCAATTACTTCGGAGTTTTTCAGCTTTCTAACAGATTTAAGCCTCCGCTTCACATGTCTCGAGGACTTCATGTTATCCTTAGTACTCATTATCTTGGCGAAGACTGTTTGATTATCACAATATGTAAGGATAGCAGGAACTGGTTTCTCTACCAGTGGCAAGTCCATGAGTAGTTCTCTCAACCACTCGGCTTCAACTGTAGGCGTGTCAAGTGCTATAAGCTCAGCTTCCATGGTTGATCACGTCA
This sequence comes from Cenchrus americanus, assembly GCA_947561735.1. NCBI lineage: Eukaryota > Viridiplantae > Streptophyta > Magnoliopsida > Poales > Poaceae > Cenchrus > Cenchrus americanus. Next base: position 151,682,136 of record OX387243.1, on the reverse strand, counting down.
AAATGGTCTGTTTACATGACCTCCATGAAATTGCAGCACCTCCTAATGTAAACACATAGCCACTCGTGGCTTTAATCTCATCTGCGTCAGAGATCCAATTTGCATCACTATATCCTTCTAGTACATATGGATAACCAGTATAGTGAATTCCATATGCGATTGTTCCTACTCGATAACGTATCACTCTCACTAGTGCTTCCCAGTGATCCTTCCCTGGATTGGAAGAAAATCGACTTAATTTGCTCACAGCAAAAGAGATGTCGGGACGTGTTGCTCCAGCAAGATACAAGAGGGAACCAATTATTTGTGAAAATCTCAATTGGTCCAACCCTTCGCCCTGATTTTTTCTTAATTTTACACTCGCATCATAGGGTGTAGGGGCTAATTTGCCATTCTCAAAACCCAAGCGACACAACATTTTTTCACATAATGAGATTGATTTAAAATAATCCCATTCTCATTTCTTGTCTACTTAATATTTGGGATAACATCTGCTTCTCCCAGATCCTTCATGTCAAAGCATGAGGACAAGAATGATTTGACCTCGTCAATTACTGCAGTATTAGTCCCAAATATAAGTATGTCATCCACATACAAACATAAGATCACCGTTTGACCCCCACCATGACGATAATAAACACACTTATCTGCTTCGTTTGCAACAAAACCAACAGATGTTAGAGTCTGATCAAATTTCTCGTGCCATTGTTTGGGTGCTTGTTTCAGACCATACAAAGATTTTAGTAATCTGCACACTTTACTCTCTTGACCCTTAACCACAAAACCATCAGGTTGCTCCATATAGATTTCTTCCTCCAACTCTCCATTAAGAAAAGTTGTCTTTACATCCATCTGATGAATGTGCAGACCATAGGAAGCAGCTAATGCTATGTGGAGCCTGATAGTGGTTAACCTGGCCACAGTGAATATGTGTCAAAATAATCTTCACCTTCTTTCTGTGTAAATCCTTTGGCCACAAGCCTCGCTTTATATTTGTCAATCGTGCCATCTGGTCTCATCTTTTGCTTGAAAATCCATTTACATCCAATGGGTTTACACCCAGCTGGACGTTCAATGACTTCCCAAGTCTCATTTGCCATGATGGATTCCATCTCGCTTCGAACCGCCTCTTTCCAATACTCTGCATTCGAAGATGCATAAGCATCAGCTAGAGTCTTAGGCATGTCATCCACAAGGTATACAATAAAGTCATCTCCAAAGGATTTCTCGACCCTTTGTCTCTTACTCCTGCGCAGATTGATGACTAAATTGTTGTCTTCCTCATCATCATCCTCTCGCAGAGGTATGTTCTCTACTTGTTCACAATGAGGAAAGTCTGGAATGACTACATCCACATTTTCTAAACTACTGCTAGTTTGTCTCATAGGAAAGATATTTTCAAAGAAAGTTGCATCCTTAGACTCCATTATAGTATCAACTATCATCTCTGGAGTTTCAGATTTAACTATCAAAAATCTATAGGTAGGACTATTCTGAGCATATCCTATAAAAATGCAATCGACTGTTTTTGGCCCAAGCTTTCTCTTCTTTGGCTCCAGAATATTGACTTTCGCCAAACATCCCCATGTTCTCAGAAAGTTGACATTGGGTTTTCTTCCCCTCCATGCCTCGTATGGAGTTATGTCACTTCTTTTCGTGATCACTCTATTGAGCACGAAATTTACAGTCAAGATTGCTTCCCCCCACCACATGTTAGGCATACCGACACTTTGTAGTAAGGCATTCACCAAATCTAAAAGCGTCTGATTTTTCCTCTCAGCTACACCATTTGATTGTGGTGAATATGGTGGTGTAAATTAATGGATGATCCCATGCTAAGAACAGAAATTAGAAAAGTCAGTAGAGGTATACTCTCCTCCTCTATCATCTCTCAGTCTTTTAATATTTCTTTCTAATTGGTTCTCAACCTCTGCCTTATAAATTTTAAAATAGTTGAGTGCTTCATCTTTAGTTTTCAGCAAGTAGACTTGGCAGTAACGTGTTGCATCATCAATAAAAGTAAGACAATATTTTTTTCCTCCTTTAGTCAAAACACCATTCATCTCACATAAATCAGTGTGAATTAAATCTAGAGGTGCCAAAAACTTCTCAAACTCTAATGCTTTGAAAGTTTTTCGAGGTTGTTTTGCTTGCACACAAGTTTGGCACTTAGAATTTTTGACTATGTCGCACTTAGGAATTAACTCAGATCTGTACATTCTAGCAATTGTATCAAAACCAACATGACAGAATCTCGAATGTCATACATCAGCAAGATTTTTGTTCAGAACAGTATTAATATTCATCTCATAACAAGAATCAATAGTACTTAGGCGGAACAAGCCTCCGCTATCATAGCCTTTTCCTATAAAGGTACCAAACCTGGACACAACTAATTTATTTGACTCGAAAACTAGCTTATAACCACTCATGCACAGGAGAGACCCGCTCAACAGGTTCTTGTTTATGGCTGGCGCATACTGGACATTCTTCAATTGGAGGGTTTTCCCTGAAGTTAACTTCAGATCCACCGTACCAACACCAAGAACAGAAGCACGCGATCCGTTCCCCATCAGGACGCTGGAAGCCCCTGCTGCCTGATACGAAGAAAACAAAGAAATATCAGAACATACGTGAACATTTGCACCAGTATCGACCCACCAGTCAATAGAATGAAATGCATAATAGACAACAAAAGGATTACCATACCCTTCTGAAGTAGAGGCCTCGCCTATGGTCACATGAGTGAACTTTTGTCTAAGTTCAGTGGTCTTGTCCTTGCGGTCTTTACAATCCTTGGCAAAGTGACCAGGATTACCACACACGAAACAGGTAAGGATCTTCATATCCTTCTTCTCTGTTTTCTTCTTTTTGAAGCCAGTAGTTTTGTTCTGCTTGAGACCCTTCTTCTGGTTAAATTGTTTATTCTTTTGAAAAAAATTGGCATTGTTCTGCACATTCTTGGTCTGCGCATCTTTTGCCCTTGACTTCTCTTTGACATCGAGAGTTGCAATGAGATCCTCCATAGAAATCTTCTCTCTTTTGTGCTTTATAGATGTAGCAAAATCACGCCACTCTGCAGGAAGTTTTGCAACTATCGCAGCCGCAACAAACTTTGGAGGCAAAACACATCCCAAATGTGCAATATCGCCAACCAGAAGCTGGAGGTCGTGTGCTTGAGTCACAATTGATTTAACATTATCCATGCTGAAATCAAAGAACTTTTCACACACATACAACCAGCAACTAGCTTCGGCTTCCGCATATTTTTGCTCCAAAGCATCCCACACAGCAGTGGCCAACGTGTAATTCATATACACATCATAACGTTGATCTGCCAAGATGGTGAGTAGGCAGCCCAATGCGGTGTTATTCGCATTCTCAAACTGGGCTTCCTGTTCCTCTGGAAAAGGAAACATCGGGTATATCACCCACCATAATCGCAACGACATGAGCCAAAACTTGGCCCTTGTCTACCATCTACAGAAGTTTTCACCTCCAAACCTCTCAGGTTTCATGGCATCAGATGCTTTTGCCATTGCAAGATCATAAAAATAGGCGTAATCAGATTTTTTGATTGTTGGAAAAAACAACCTAATTATGAGTAATCCAAATTTAATCTTGAGGAAAAGCATATTGACTAAAAATGATGCAATCACACAACACAAATGAACAAGCCACATATTAAGAAATTACTCACAGTTCTTGTGCACTGAGTTGACGAACGCGTCGAAGAAGTAGTTGCAGATCTACTAAGCGGTCGCGTGTGACACTACCCAAAAACCTAATTACCGGCTCGTGCAGGAATGTTGCGGTAGTGGTTTCGGAGATCCCGCTTCCTCCAAGCCCGGTGCACGCCGAGGTCGAAGGTCGATGAAGCGCAGCAGCTAGCGGTCAAAACAGCGAACGCGTGGGAGATGAAGTGTATGTCTACTCTGTGTCACAGCCACCAAGACGTCTCGTGGTGTTTATAGGCTCCAGCCAACATTTCATATTCCTCTCATCAATCAGACTGATAACTGCTCAATTGATTCAAGCGAGAACGCCACCTTTATCAAGCGGTGAAACGCCTATTTGATTGCAGTAAAACTGTCACCATTAAGCAGTTGAAACTGAAACGTCATTGACACAACACAAAAATAAAAATGCACCTGTAACAGCCAGTTGTACACGTACGCGACGAGCGAGTCACGCGATAATTTACGCGAAAATGCGCGGGCTGCGCGTGCGTGTACCAACAGTCTCCTTTTCTCTCACATGCATCTATTTTACTATGATAGGAGACTCCCATATTTAAGCAAGGCAACCTCTCCTTGTCTTGGCAATATGGGACTATTATTGTGCATGCTTTGGAATTTACTAAATGGGCCACATGGACCAAATTCCAACAGAGACCATCAAGAAAGCCTGGTTTGTCAGGGTCATAGCACTTGGTGATGGTGAAGCAGAGATTTGTAGCGGTGGAGTGGAGTGTTGTAGTGAGGGAGTATTGGTTGGTGGAGTGGGAGGCAAGGGAGAAGAGAGCGGGATCCCAAGCCGTGTGGATGCCGCCTCTCGCGCCAGCAGAGGGGTGGAAGTAGGAGGAGCGGGCGGGCGAGGCAGCCAACAAGTTGGTTGCTTTGAAGGTATTGATGGTGGGGAACTTGATTTCCTGGAGGCAGAAGTAGAAGGGGTGTTTTAGGGGAAGGCAAAGTGGACGTTGTTGCACTTGATCTTGTCACCAAGTGAAAGACATCTAGGCTCTTGGTGGGTTTGGTGTATTGATTGACAACTAGATTAAAGATCTAATGTCTTTGTTAAGCATGTGAGCAGGTTGTAACATTTAAATAACAAAGCATGATACATGACATTGCACATCTATATGAGAAGACAAGCCATTGTTGTACAAGATAAGTTGAGGAATGGGTTATTGCCTCACATTGTGACGTGGCTCTATTTAAGGTTGAATGTCATGGATATTGATATGATTGATCCCACGGAGTTTTACTTGATATATAAACAAGCACTGAAGGTGGAGAAAGAGACATAGTGATATTAGATTATTGGATGGTCTCTAAATAAATTGAAATGCTTGTTATAATCTAATGGGACTACAAAATCAAATATTGCCATGATCTCAATTGAATTTCACTCTTGATGTTGAATCAAAGCTTAGCTCAAATTGGCAACAAATAGATGAAGAAATCAAGCAAGGGATTAGCAACGATGTACTAAGCTAAGGTTGGTCGAGTAGTGACTTGGACCATGTGCTTGGCTAGGGTGAAGTGGCTATAGCTTGGAGAGTTTTGAGGTATCAAGTCAGAGCCTAACCGAGTGAAGTAAAGAAGAATCATTATATATTTGTTGAGTCATGTGAGGGGTGATTTGATCAAGAAATGAGTTTCATTCTTGTATGAAGATCAAAGTCACTATCTCAAGGTAGAAGTGCTCAATTCAATGAGACATTTATGGATAGATCTCTCAAGTGGATATATTGATCAAGTATGGCTATTCTTGAAGATGAAGATCAAGAGTTCTAATATTGCATTTATATTTGATCTTGAGTATAGGTACGCCGTACTATCAAGAGGGATGCATCACAAGGAGTGTTGATAATGTCTCAGTGCACAAGTAACCCATGTGAGAGAGACACAAAAACCACATGTACACGTCTTCGGTTTTGACCCTGTGTCAAACCCGGTGGCACCGGGTTTGGGAACTCAGTGGCACAAAGTTTTATGTCAGCCGGCCCAACGGCTAGTTGTTTGAAATATCGGTGGCACCGAGTTTGGGAACTCGGTGGAACCGGGTTTCTCTGAGTTTGCAACAACTAGTTTTTGGGGAGATGGGTATTTATACCCCACGGCCCCCACTGTTGCAAGCTTTTGCTCCTGAGGTTGTTGTCGTGCTTCCTTGCTATTCCTTGCTAAGCCAAAGCCATTCTAGCTCCCCCAACTCCTCTTGGTGAGGTTGTTCAATCTTTGATAGATCTAGTGAGTTGGGTGGTAGAGAGAAGCCTTCTCAAGATATTCAAGAGCACTTGAATCCCTTGAGCACTGTTGGACGTCATTAAGCTCGTGTGAAGTGTTTGTTACTCTTGGAGGCATGCCTCCTAGACGGCTAGGTGTCGCTCACAAGCTCCCATGGTGTGGTGAGCTGTGGGATAGTTTGTGAAGGTCGTGCTTCATCTCCGAAAGGGAAGAAGCCATCTAGTGGATCGGGGAAAGGGTTGAATGCAACCCGGCTTCGGTAGGAGAAGCACCCGAAGACTAGGATTCACACGGTGGTGAATCCGAACTTCGGTAAAACAAACCTCTGAGTCTCTTGTTGGTTACCTTGCATTTACCTTCCTAGCTTGCTTGCTCTTAGTTTTTGTGGATCTACTCGGGTGTTAGTGTTTGTGAAGTAAGGCATTGAATATTGTATCAAGAACTTCACTCTGTGCCACTCACCCAGTTGGAGTTGATTTCAAGCAAGGAAACAAGGAGGAAAGAGGGGAAACACTGCTAGGCAAACCCGGTGGCTCCAGGTTTGCAAACCCGGTGGCTCCGGGTTTGGGCAGTGCGCGTTCTCCGCTGCACCAGCACTGGTCAAGAGTATCCGGAGATTTCTCCAGAATCTCCGGACTTTCCAGAAACTCCAGGGAAAAGTCCGGAGTATCTGGGCCTCACTGATAAAATTGTTTTAAGTGGTGATTTTCAGGACTCGCCTATTCACCCCCCTCTAGGCGACATCAAGATCCTTTCACCGAGGCCGCACGCGTTCCTGGACAAGATGGAGATAGTTCTCGAGGTGTTAGCAACGGAAAACTCTAACCACCAAACAGCCGTAGCATGCGCTAGTTCTAGGGGATAGAGGAAGGACACAACAGGAGTAGTAGTAGGGAATAAAGACAATGGTGCCCACGGGCAACCACATTAGCAACCTCTAGCAGCGCAAAGTTATGTTGGCATCAAATGCAACAAAGACTGGTTCAAGCCAGTAGGCGCAAAGTACAAACCAGGCAACATAATCGCAATTGAGACAACAAAAGGGCTAGAGAAGCAAAAGAGCCCTGGAGCACAACATCATCAGTCGAGGGAGTCCACGATCGGGGTAGCCAGAGTGTCAAGCTGGTGTAGACAGTCTTAAGGCACACAACAAGCACGCCCCAGAAGCTGGAGATCCTCCACACACCAGGCAGAGGCAGTGCGGGGGCCGGGGGCGCAGAGTCGTCGTCGTTGTTATCGTTCTCGGTGCCGTCCTCAAGTGCGGTACCCCACCGGAGAGGGTGCTAGTGGTTCGGCACAGAGCCATCGTGACGTCCCCGAGCTTCCACTTCTTGATGCGAGCGGCCTTGTCCGACATCGTCTCTCGCACCGCCGGCTCCTTGGTGCGAAGCCTAGCACTACTCCACGCGCGAGGGACGCAGCACCGCCTGAATCATCTCGTGGAAAAGGAGGTTGAGCTCCTCAGAAGGTGCGGGTGGGAGCGGCGACACTGGAGCAGCAGTAGGCAACGACGTGACGACGGGGTGCCCGGTGAGGTCAGCCAGAGCAACCATCACAGGAGCCTCAGGATCAGGGCGCACACCACGCGTCAGGAGAGCAGCTAGGAGATCAAGATCCACTGTGAGCTGAGTGGGGAAGGGGGAAACATCAAACCAGGGCTCCGGGAGAGGCAAGGCGGCGTTGTCAACGACATGCTCAATGACATCTTTTTTCCAAATGCCATTGGCAACATCCAAGTTGTTGAACTTAGTGGCTGAGTTAAGGTCGAGCGCGTCGAAGTCTGGCTCACTGTTGGAGGATGGCAGGAGGTCTGTACCCGCCTCCGGCGGTCCCTAAGTCGATGGAGTGGCGGCACCTTAGGGGGAGCGGCCGCATGGCCGGGCACCGGAGCGGCCGCCAGGTCCAGGGGGCATCCCCAAGCTCGCCAGCAGGGTTGTATATCAAACTCACCAATAAATGGGTTCATCTTTGAGAATCACCTGCCAATATTTATACTTGCAAAGACACTTTCAAAAAAGAATTCTCCAATCTGATTTTACAAGGCAAAGGGGAATATCACCCCAGCTATTTCTTCTTGGCTTCTTTTTGTTATGTAATTTGCCTTTTTCTTTTTTGCTTTCATTCTTTTGCCTCTTGGCTTTTTGTTGACGGTGAAACTATGTCAACCTAGCCATGAGTTTACCTTCGGTGTTGGCATCAGTTTTGTATCTTATTCATTGGTACTTGTCGTATGGACCTCCCTGGGCCCACTACCTTGGTGGGTACCAGGACCGACTACTCGGTGGGCCCCTGGGGCTACCCGGCTTGCGCTACACGGTACCTGAAGACGTGGAGCACAAGGATTACACAGGAGTAGTACTCGGTTAGGGAGCTGTACATGTTCCGCACTGTATAGAGGACTCCTAGACGTACTCGACTAGTACTCTCTCCCTACTCCGACTTGTAACCCTGCCTCCCGGACTATATAAGGCGAGGCAGGGACCGATCTCAGGATCATCCCATCCAATCCTCTACAACTCACGGTGCACTATTGCACTATCTTGTAACTGTGCCCTACCAATCCAGAGCTACGCAGCATACAAGACGTAGGGTATTACGCACCTCGCGGCCCGAACCTGTCTAAATTGTGTGCCACGTGTCTCTTCCTTCGAGTTACCGATCTCGGCGAGTCACATTCATCTACTTCGGGTACTCCCCGTAGTAGGTTGCCGGTCTAAAACACCGACGACACCGGCGCGCCGGTAGGGGCTCTCGCTCGAGATCACATGGCGAACTCGACGGCTTCCGTCCTCTTCAAGCCAACCGTCGCCTTCAACCGTGGTGACACCTTCGTCTTTGGCGCCTGGGTCTGCACAGCTGATGGCGTAGGCTCCTTCCAACGCCGCCTGACCATGCAGCCCAACCCGAAGACAGACCTCGTGACGCTTCCCGAAGCCGTCACAGGCGAACTCGCCGGCAAGTTCGGCGAAATTTCGCTCTTCAACCACCACGCTGACTTCGAGCTCGAGTCCGTCTCCAACTTGAACTCGACGTCGCCATGGGCCATCGCATGCGAGCCGGCTGCTCAGCCATCGCAGGCGGTCCCCTCACCACTCGATCTCTCCCGCGCGCGGCCCCCGCATCCTCGGCCGGGCCCGCACGGGGGCTCCCCACTTCGCGCCGGGCCGGCAAGGAGCCCGTGCCCGAGTACAACTCGGACTCCGACGCCGCCCCCAATCACGCTCCGGACTCCGACCCTCTCTCCGAGTTCTACTCGAACCCGGACTACGAGTTCGACTTCGGGTCGGACCCCCGAGGGGCCCGAGTCCGAAGACGGCTCCACTGAGTTTCCCTTGTCAGGGCCAGCCTCTGGGCTGGTTATAAAATCCACGCTGGCCGGGAGATACGTCTACTGGCCAGACCGCAAGCCTGCTGACCTGGCAAAGGGAGACTCACGCTACGTCGCCTACATTGACTCGCTACCATTCCAGGAGGGAACACCGTTAGCCCGGGCTGACTCAAACACACCAACTGAGGTGGCACCCTCTGAGTCCAGCCTTGGCACCCCCGATCGCCAAGTCTTCATGGCTGCCGGCGACACCCCGGGCCTTCGGGCAAGGCTTGGGACCAGTACCCGGAGGACATCTCCGCCGACCGAGCTCTCTGCTAATGCTCCACCCAACGAGACTCCGGCGGCGGACACAGAGACGCTCGACGTGAACGCAACCGGAAGCGCAACGAACGTCGTCGACGCATCCGCGACAACCTCCCCATCCGCAACCTTGCGGAAGCTCTCGAGGCGGTCGAGAGCGAGTACACACCACACCCGAGCAATGCCTCATGTCGATCACGGCGATCGCACGACAAAGCTCGGGGCATACGCGCCGGGAGAGGTCATCGCCAAGCTCGCGAAGAAGCCTACTTCATGCGGGTCGACAACGAGAGTCAACCAGCCTCTTCCCGGCTAAGCCCCGCGACAACGAAGCTACTAGTCGCGGCGCCAACAACGGTCCCAACCGTACTCGAGCCGACCTCCCGGCCGAGCCAAACCGTCGCCGCTCCAACGCCGGCGGACCTTCACTACAAGACCGCGGCAACCGGGATGTTGTCCCCCACCACGCTCCGGCGGGGCGGCGGCGGTGCCGACGGCGGCGGCTCCAACCATGGGGCCAACAGGAGAGCTGGAGGTGGCGGCAGTCGCGGCGGCCGAGGCGACGCAAACAGCCACGCCTTCGGTGCCTCACAAGGCGGGTACGACGCTCGCCAGAAGATTGAGGAGCTGCGGCGGAAGAAGTCGGCCACTGCCGCTGAAGGCGACGGCTTCCCCGCCTTCTCACCTCGACTTCGCAACTTGCTCCTCCCCGATAAGTTCAAGCCTTTGGGGATCACCAAGTACGACGCGAAGCGAGATCCCATCCGGTGGCTCCGATGCTACGCTCTCTCCATCGAGAACGGCGGCGGCAACAACGACACCAAGTGCCTCTACTTCCCCTTCTCGCCGGACCAAGCACCACTCACATGGCTCGAGTCGCCGGACAAGCACTCGATCGACAAGTGGGACCGGTGAAGGAGCAGTCACAAGCAACTTCGCGGGCGCCATGGGCCGATCGGGTACTCGCATGGACCCGGCCATGATCAAGCGAGAACAAGGCGAGACCCTCCGCAAGTACATGCGCCGCTTTTTCGACAAGCGCGCCACCGTCGTCGACGTCACCGACAAGGAGGTCATCGACCTCTTCCGGGACGGTCTCTACCATCGCCGCACCTTTGAAGACTTCGGTCGTCGCCGTCCCCGGAGTCCATCCCCCACCTCAAGGACATGATCACGTCCCGGGCGGATGAAGAGGACAAGGCCAACGCCAAATACGACGCCATCCGCGGCAAGTCCAAGCGAACTAGGGCGGCGGCGGCGCAGCAATGCAAACCAAGGCGGCCGCAACAACAACAACAACAACTACTACTCGGGTCCCAACCGCAAGCGCAAGCCAGACAACACTGTCGCGGCTATCCAGCGCCCTGCGAAAGGGAACTCGAAGAAGAACTCCGGCGGCTTCAAGGACCTACTGAAGGAGAAGTGCCCGTGGCATCCGAATGGCAATCACACCACCGAGCAGTGCTACCAGCTCAGGCATGCGCTCAAGGACACGCCAGAGCCACCACACCCTCACGATCAGAAGGCCAAGAAGAAGGACGGCGACAACAACGATTTCCAGGAGCCGGACAAGACCGTCAACGTCCTCTTCGGTGGGGGCCGCCCCGGCGGGCGGGAGCAGAAGGCTACCCGCCGTGAAGTAATGTCCATTGAACCAGCGGTCCTGACCCCTCTCAGGTGGTCGGAGGTACCCATCACCTTCTCCCGCGCGGATCAATGGACTAGCTTCTCTGAACCAGGATGGTTCCCTCTCGTCCTGAAGCCAACGGTGGCGGGCTCCAAGCTCAACAAGGTACTCATCGACGGTGGAAGCGGGCTCAATGTCCTCTTCACCAAGACCTTGAAGAAGATGAAGCTCGACATCACCCCCATGCTCACCAAGAGTAGCATGCCCTTCTACGGCATCGTTCCTGGCAACGCGGCTATTCCACCGGGCTCGGTGGTCCCGCCGATTACCTTCGGGGCATCTCGGGACAACTATCGTACCGAGTACATCAAGTTCGAGGTCGCGGACTTCGAGACCTCCTACCACGCCATCCTCGGCGGACCGGCCATCGCCAAGTTCATGGCGGTGCCCCACTACACCTACTTGGTACTCAAAATGCCAAGTCCGGCCGGTGTACTCTCCCTCCGGGGGACTTGAAGATCTCCCATGACTGCGACACAGAAGCCGTGGAGATCGCCTCTACAAACCAAGTACCCAACGCAATGATGGAGGTCTACGCCGCGTCGAAGAAGCTTGCTACAAGTGAACTCAACATCCCGGAGAAGTCCGACGGCACCAACAAGCCTCGGCCACCGGGGAGGTACTCGTCAAGCCGGTCGACCTTGGCACAGGCGACCCCAGCAAGACCACCACCATCGGGGCCGGTCTCGATCCCAAATAGGAAGACGCGCTCATCGGCTTTCTTCGGGCCTAACCGCGACATCTTCGCGTGGAAGCCAGCGGACATGCCAGGAGTGCCCAGGGAGCTGATCGAGCACGCCCTTAACGTCGATCCTAAGGCCACCCCCAAGCGACAACACCTCCGACGCTTTGCCGACGACAGGCGGGACGCCATCAAGAAGGAACTCGCCAAGCTACTCGCAGCTGGCTTCATCAGAGAAGTCTTCCATCCTGAGTGGCTCGCCAACCCCGTCCTCGTCCGCAAGAAGAACTCGAACGAGTGGAGGATGTGCGTCGACTACACTGACCTCAACAAGCACTGCCCCAAGGACCCCTTCGGGTTGCCGTGGATTGATCAAGTCATCGACTCCACGGTGGGCCGTGGCTGCTCTCGCTTCCTTGATCGCTACTCCGGTACCACCGGATCGCGATCAAGGAAGAAGACCGAGAGAAGACCGCGTTCATCACCCCGTTTGGCGCGTCTGCTACACGACAATGTCATTCGGGTTGAAGAACGCCGGCGCTACCTACCAACGGAGCCATCCGGGCACTGCTTCAAGCGGCAACTCAACAAGAACGTCGAGGCCTACGTGGATGACGTGGTTGTCAAAACCGGGGACTCCGGTACCCTCATCAACGACCTTGAAGAGACCTTCGCATCCCTTGCGCGAGTACCGCCGGAAGCTCAACCCGAACAAGTGCGTCTTCGGCGTCCCTTCGGGCAAACTACTCGGCTTCATCATCGGCCCGGCGCGGCATCGAAGCCAACCGGAGAAGATCTCCGCCATCACCGGCATGAAAGCTCCCACGAGCATCAAAGACGTCCGAAGCGACGGGGTGCATGGCGGCGGCCGAACGATTCATCTCGAGGCTAGGAGAACGGGGCCTCCCCTTCTTCAAACTACTCAAGCATCAAGAGAAGTTCGTGTGGACTCCGAGAGGCGGATCAAGCCCTTGCCCGGCTCAAGGACTTCCTATCAAAGCCACCGATCCTCACGGCTCCTCACAAGGGAGAGCGAGCGGCCGCTCTACCTCGCCGCGACTACCCACGTGGTCGCATCGCCATCGTTGTCGAGCGGCGGGGAAGACGGCCACGCCTACCCCGGTCCGGCGTCCGGTCTACTTCGTCGGCGAGGTTCTATCGAGTCCAAGGCCCGCTATCGGCCCGTGCGAAGCCCCCCGTACGCTCTACTCATCACCTCGCGGAAGCTACGACACTACTTCTAGCAAGACTCGGTCTCCGTCGTCACCGACTACCCGCTTGGCGACATCCTACGGAACCAAGATGCTACCGGAAGAATCTCCAAGTGGGCCATCGAGTTCGGCGCCCTCACTATCGACTTCAAGCCACGCACGGCCATCAAGTCGCGGCGCTAGTCGACTTCATGGCGAGTGGAGGGAGAACCGGCTACCTACTCCCACCGTGCGACCGAGCATTGGGTGATGTACTTTGATGGCTCACTCAACCTCGAGGGCGCAGGTGCAGGAGTACTCCTGATCTCTCCAACAGGCGAACAACTCAAGTACGTCCTGCAGATCTTCTGGAAGGTCTCAAACAACAAAGCCGAGTATGAAGCCCTCCTACACGGGCTCCGCCTCGCGGCTTCACTGGGCATCAAGTGGCTACTAGTCTACGGTGACTCCGCAGTGGTCATCAACCAAGTCAACAAGTCCTGGGACCGCAACAAGGAGAACATGGACGCCTACTGCCTAGAGGTCCGCTAGCTCGAGAACAAGTTTTACAGTCTCGAGTTCCATCACATCGTCCGTGACAACAACGTCGCAGCGGACGTCCTCTCCAAGCTCGGATCCACCCGCGCCCAAGTGCCAGCGGGTGTCTTCGTTCACGAGCTTTGCGCGCCATCCATCCCGAAGCCGGCGCCACCGACCACTGCCCCAGCCCATCCAACGGCCGGGCAGGAGGTCATGATGATCGACGTGGACTGGAGGCAACCCTTCATCGACTACCTCAGCGAGCAGAAGGTCCCCTCCGACAAGAACGCAGCCGAACAACTCGTCCGCCGCGCCAAGTCTTACGTCCTCATCGGAGACAAGCTTTACAAGCGGGGCGCATCTTCTGGAGTACTCATGAAGTGCGTCCCTCGCGAAGAAGGCAAGGACATCTTGGAGGAGATCCACAAGGGCGTCTGCGGCAACCATGCGTCCTCACGCACGCCGGTCGGCGACAAGGCCTTCCGGCGAGCTTTCTGCGGCCCACGGCCTTGGGCGACGCCGAAGAACTCGTCGAAGGTGCCAAGGATGTCGCTGCTTCGCCAAGCAAGCAACACGTCCCGGCCTACAAGCTAGTCACCATACCGCCAACCCGGCCCTTTGCCCGCCGGGGGCTCGACATGATTGGGCCACCGCCAACCGCGCCGGGAGGATTCAACGAGGTACCGGTGGCTATCGACAAGTTCACCAAGTGGATCGAGGTCAAGCTGGTCACATGCCCCAAGGCTGACAGAGTACTCGACTTCTTGGATGAGCTCGTACATCGCTATGGGCTACCCCACCGCATCGTCACAGACCTGGGATCCAATTTCAACAACCACCAGTTCTGGGAGTACTGCGAGAACAGCGGGATCGACGTCAGATACGTCTCAGTTGCCCATCCACGGGCCAACGGACAAGTCGAGCGCGCCAATGGGATGGTGCTCGACGCTCTCAAGAAGCGGCTACACGACGCCGCGAACTCTAAAGGGGGCAAGTGGATCAAGGAACTACCCAACGCACTCTGGGGGCTGCGGACTCAACCATCAAAGCCAACAGGGCAATCCCCCTACTTCCTGGTCTACGGCTCCGAAGCAATCCTCCCTGCCGACGTCATATGGAACTCGCCAGCAGTGGAGCACTACGACGAAGGCGTCTCAGAAGACGACGAGACGAGTTGATATCGACGGCCTCGAAGAAGCTCGGCCGCGCCCCGCCCTCGTCCGGTCGGCAAGGTACCTAGAGGGTATCCGACGCTACCATGATCGCAACGTCAAGGAACGCTCCTTCAATGTTGGAGATCTCGTCCTCCGCCGTATCCGAACACGGAGGGACTTCACAAGCTCGGCTCCCCCCCGGGAAGGTCCCTTCACCGTTGCAAAGGTGACGGGCCGAGCTCCTACCGCTCCAAACACTTGGAGGCGAAGACATCAACAACTCGTGGAACGTCGACCAACTCGTCGATTCTACGCCTAGTCTACACGACTACTCGGGGTTCAAGTCTACACGACTACGCCAACACCCCTCGCCGCAAGCGACCCCCCGGTCCCGGCTCCGGTCCTCCGAACTACTCCTCTCCGGGGTCCGGCCCCGTACGGCTACCTACGGACCCTGGGCTGCGACGAGCGTCAAGGACTCTAGAAGCGGTCTACTAAGAGACCACAATCCAAGATCCAGCCCGCACGGCTACCTACGGATCTACGATCCAGCCCACACGGCTACCTACGGATCAACTGCTGCAAGCGGCCACCCGCTCCAGCTCTACTCAGCTGTAAGCAGCCTCCGGGTCCAAGAGACTACTTTGTAACTACGGCCTTGACCACCCAGGTGTACTTCTTCAGTAATAAAGATTGATTGTTTATCAACTTCTTTACTGTCTACTCCCTACATCAGAACTACCAAAGCCGAGTACTACTACTCGCATCCACTCCACGATGGGCGCTCCGCACTCTGAGATCGCGACTACGAGTACTCATTGCTGGAAAATTTTCTTTCATTGATACTTGATACAATTCATTACAATTGTTTTCTTGTACAACTATGGCTACTAGCTACCTATTACAGGGCTACTGGAGATTCGGTTTCTCGGCTACACCGCTCCGCGATGGGAGCCATCTCGCTCCAAGGCACCTGCGCATCTTGCTCATCGGAGCAGTTGGCGGCTACCCCGCCGGCGACTACCTCCACTGGGGCCTTCGGGAAGTACGACTTCATGAAGGCCAAGACTTGTCTTGGGATCGACCTGGCCATGTGCTTCACATAGGCGGCCAGCCGGCTTGGAGCTTCCCGAAGGCGATCCACCAGAGGAGCTATCTTGGGGCCGCCCGGGTGCGGCACCAGGAGTCTCGCGATCGGCAACGCGGCTTCTTCCAACTCCTTCAACTGGGCCCGCAATGCCTCGCGATCTTCGTTCAACTTCGCAAGGATTTGTAGCAGTTGACGAGATCCCGGTCAGAAGCAATCCGAAGCTCCATATGTTTCTCGCACTTGAAGGCGAGTTCCTTGTAGTCGAGCTCAAGTACCTGGCGGGCTTCCTGCTCCCGGTAGAAGAGGTTCTTCATGCTCGTCTCTGAGGCCTTCAGCTGCTCCACCTGGCCTTCGAGCTCTACAACACAGCAACGCAACAGCGGGTCAGATGCTTCTCGACTTCCAACAAGTACACGACAAGTTCAGAGGTATACCTTTGTTCTTGTTGTGGAGGCCTTTGTTCTTCCGCATCAAGTCGTCACCCTTCGCCTGCAACTCCATGACGTCGTTGTGGTACTTAGCGAAGGCGGCGTCGAGCTTCGACTGCATGGCAGCAGCATGCCTGCGCGACTTCACAAGTTGCTCCTCAAGCGCCTCGGCTCGGAGCATCGTGTCGCCGTAGCCCTGCAAAAGGTTCGACTTGTCGCGGGACCGCTCCGCAACGTCCTGCACAAGACAACTCAGGTCAAGAAGAGTACTCAACGACAAAGGATTGACTACTCAAAGGATACGGCTACTCACCTTCATCCACTGCTCGGCTTGACGGATCGCCTCCAGATGCTTGGCCACCGTCGCCGGCTCGATGAGATCGTCCGCGAGCAGCTCTATCCCGCCGCGACTACTCGTGGTGGCCTCCGTCATCGGCGCAGCACGGATGGGCTCTGCGTCTTGGATCTCGGGGGAGCGGATAGCCACCTCCAGAGCAATCTCTGGCGACGTGGTGACCGCCTCTCCCCCGGCGGTCTCCTCGACGACCTCCTCCACGGGCTCGGGGGCTCCTTCCGCAGCCTCCGGGACCTCTGGCGTCAACCTCTGCATTGGCACCCCCGCAGGGATGTTACCACCTTCAGCGCCTGTCAAAAAGCGACAAGTGCATCAGTGCCTACGACTACTCCTCGTGAAGCCCTGTAGCTTCAAGAAGGGTACTCACCTTCGACTACGCTGGCCTCCGGCAGCGGCGCCTCGGCAACCGGTGGATCAACCGCAGCTTGGGTAGCGGGCACGACTTCCTCGGCGGGCGGCGCGACTTCTTCCGCCACCGCTGATGAGGGCTCATCCCCATCCTAGGTCAAATCTGTGGATTTTCTACAGAAGCACACACAGATGGTCGTCAGGCAAACATCGACTACTACTACAAAGTACTACTCGCAAGGATATGGTACTTACAAGTTCGACCGGACAATGGTCACGGCCGGAGCACCGAGGATGCTGGCAATATCGACCAGTCCACCCTCGGCGGGCGCCTCCTCCTCTCGCGCCCCTGCGGCTACCGTCTCCTCCACGGCAGCGGCGGCCGGCGCAGCGGTATCCTGCGCTCCTGAGGCCACCACCTCTTCAACGGCGGCGGCCACGGGTCCCACGCTCCCTTGCGGAGGCCGGGGGCCGGCGCTCCGGTTGTGCCGGGGATCTCTTCGACGGTGGGGGGGCCGGACTACGACTTCCAGCCGGCTCCCCCACCGGGTCCCACACGCCCTCGTCGCCCTCTTCGACGGGCTCCGCTGGCGGCACCTCCTGCACACAAGGAAGACTGCTCGTCAGAAAATGTACTCGAACAACGGATACTCGACTACTTTACTCAAGACAACCTACCTCCTGAGGCGTGGTCTCTGAGACCTTCATCTTCTTCACCACCCGCTTCTTGGCGGGGTTGCGCGGCCTCCGCGGCGGCACAGCAAGGCTAGCCTCCAGGCTAGTCGGAGGATCTTGAACCAGAGGAACATGAGGCAAGCCCGGGCGGCTAAACCTCGACCGCGGTGGGAAGCGGTTGTTGACGGTGTATTTTGGTGCACCTAGCATGTTCATTACACTTTGGTTTGGATTTGATTATGGAACTAACCCGCCACTAGGCACACTAATCATATGACAAGTTCATCTTTGTGCATGCATTTGGAAGTGTTATGTTTATGTAGGAAAACATGGACATAAAGGACGGATTCGCAACAAGTTCAAAGGAGCATTCATGGAGTCTTGTTCGTGTTCATGAGCTTGCTGAAATCACTTCCAATGGTGGCGAGGACCGAAGTGCTACGAGGAACACCCCCGGGGATTGAAGCGTAAAAGATCAAACTTCATGCAAAGAGAGCCTCCATCTTGATCGTGAGGATATCAGCGTCAAAATCATGCAAGTGGAGGGGGCAAAGTAGATAAGTGCATGAGGTCCCACGGAGCAAAAAGGGCGACCGAACCGGCCGAAATTGGGCTCGGGCCGGCCGGCCCGTGCGGGCCGGCCCGGCCCCCACTTCGGGCACCGGTTCGGTCCCGTCTTCCTTGCCCTCGAAGGATCTTCGACCCTAAAACCCCCGACGCGCCGCCAACACAGAAGAGAGGAGGAATTCGCACCGAAGGCCATCCACAAGCTAGAGAGAGAGGAGGAGGATCTCTCGGCGGGAGATCAACCACCTCGAAGGAAGCACCCTCTCGTGGAGGAGAAGGAAGACACGGCGGAAGGGGAAACCATGATCAACGGTGCCATGATCGGCACCTTGATGGGGTAATCTTATCATTCGTCCATGGGTTGTAATCGATCGTGAGATGTAATCGCACTTTGTCGGATTATCTATCTATCATCTTGTGTTGAATATACTTTAATGCTTAAGGCTTGCAACCATGCCGTAAAGGGAGTATAGGCCTCAATGCTTCCTTGGATCCATTCAATACGCCGTGGCCATCAAAGGTCTAGTCATGAATACCTTCGCGTAGTGACAGTACGAGAGGAGGGAAAGGGCGAAACCGTGGTCACAACCCCGATAGATTAGATTGGTTTTTCATGTCTTTAAGCGATTGCATGCTCTAGTATCGTAGACCCGTGGGCGAGTGTCTTCTACCTTGATCGTTTATCATTCTCTCTTGTGAGTTTAGTTGTTTTCTAGTATAATATAGTTAGGGTTTTAGTAGCTAGTGTGTCGTTGTTGATCGAACGCTTGTAATCCCCTTGCTCTGCGGATTGACAAGAACCTTGGGAATCCTGTGGTGAAAAAGGTGTGGGGTCCGTACGCTTGCGGATCATAGAGGGATACGTCTTTTATCCGTCAACAAGCCCCTTTCTCTGGCGCCATTGCCGGGGAGCAAGTTAGTTTACATCGTTTGATTTGCATCTAACTTAGTTTTATATTTTAGTTTATCTTTTATTCGCTATATCTAACATATATTATCGAAAAACACTTGTTTCTTTTTTGTTTTTGTTTTTATCTTATTGTCTAGATGGAGTTCGTTAATCAACCCGTGGAAGAACCGGAGAAATCATTAAGGGATTACGCTAGCCCTCGATGTGAAGACATAAAAGTACAAGAGTCGGATTCGAAGCTCGAAGCGACCAAGTATGAAATCAAATCCAAGATCATCAAGATGGTGGCGGAAAACCCATTTGAAGGGATGGTTACGGAGAACCCATATAGACACATAAGGGATTTCACGACAATATGCAACACGGTGCGTCAAGAAGGAGTTCCCAATGAATGGTTCAAATGGAATCTCTTTCCCTACTCACTTGCCGGCAAAGCAAAGACATGGTATTCGGTTGCGTCCTTTGAAGTTGAAGGCAATTGGAACAAGTTGACAAAGAAGTTTTGCGAGAAGTTCTTTCCAATTAGCAAGGTTCAACATCTAAGGAGGCAAGTGATCACTTTCATGCAAGGAGAAGAGGAAGGGATAGACCAAGCCCGGGATAGGTTTAATGAATTAATCGAACAAGGACCAAAACTCGGCTTCACCGGTGACGTACTCTTGCATACATTTTTCTTTTCCCTAACCCCTAGTTGCATGCGACACGTCGAAATGTGTGCGGTGGGGATCTCATGGAGAAAACACTCACGGAAGCCGCCCAACTTCTACAAAAAGTTAGTAAAGCGGCTGCCATGCGAAGAGATTGGGAAACAAGACTTGCGGAAGAGCCGGAATTCAATTCAAGGAAGAAAAAGCTTGCTGAATTTTCTAAAGAGGCAACCCGGAAGTCACAAAAGAGGAGCCAATCATGGAAAAGCTTGAACAAGAACACATCAAGTCAAGGACTACACCAAACGTCGACTTCGCCGCACCAGATGAGACGAACAAGAGAAGCATGTCAAGCGCGAAGCCACTAAGGGAGTTCGAGCCAATGGATTGGGTTCCTATTGATTACGGAGAAGTATTCGACAAGAGAAGACCGTTCCCTAATCAAAAGGGAATTGCAAGAGCATTGGAAGTCGATTTCCCACCGGAGAAGAAAGCTGAAAATTCATACGACCTCGAAACCACCGGTGAGATTTTTGAAAAGCTCTTTGGAGATGACGTGGTGGATCCGGAACATATTGCCGAGGTGAAGAGGATCATGGGGATCAAGCCCGAAGCATCACCATACGCTCGCCTTGCTGAAATTTATTCGATCGGATCCGAAGAAGAAGAGAAGATGACGCCGCACTTGAGTTGCAAGATCAACGGAGTTCAATGCAAAGCCTTATGCGACATCGGAGCCCAAGTAAGTGTTCTATCTTCTAAAATTTACGATAAAGTTCAATACCACAACCTAGACTTAGCTCCAACATCAACGAAATTAATTATGGGAGATGGTAGAACTATCAAACCTCTAGGTATTGCTTGCAACATGAAAGTAAAAATTTCTAGAAACTATATACCAACCGATTTCTTTGTTATTGATGCTTACCATGGTAATTCTGATCATATAATCTTAGGTAGGCCTTTTCTCAAGTTGGTTGATGCCGTGTTAGATGCCGGAGAAGGCAAAGTAACAATGAACCTTAATGGAACAAAGTACACATATAACTTTCTTCGTGCTTCTAAACACCTTACACCTTTTCCTCCCGAAGATGAAGAAGTAGAAGAGATAGATAGTCTTTGTTTTGTTCAAACCCTTAGAGACCCGCTGCAAAGAGCGATGGAAAATCAAATTAGTAATCAACAAGATGAAGAACTAGAGGAAGCGACAAAAGGCTTAGAGCCGCATGACGGTAGCGTGGAGGAGGAGAAGTTTAAAGACATAGGAGAAATCAAACCCGAGGAGCCACAAGTGCCCGAGGTAGACCTTAAACCTTTGCCCAAGGGATTAAAATATGAATTTTTGGGCCCGGACAAAACTTATCCAGTCATTGTGAGCGACGAGTTGAGTCCCGAAGAAAATGAAGCGTTGCTGATTTTATTAAAAAAACATAGGAAGGTGATTGGATATTCAATTAATGATCTCAAAGGTATTAGCCCGACCTTTTGCACTCACCGTATACCAATGGAAGACCAATGTAAGCCCGTAGTGGACCACCAAAGGAGGCTAACCCATGCCATGTGAGAGGTAGTAAAGAAAGAGGTTATCAAGTTACTTGATGCTGGAATCATCTACCCGGTTCCGCATAGCGAATGGGTGAGCCCGGTACATTGTGTGCCGAAGAAAGGAGGTTTGACCGTGGTGAAGAATGAGAAGAACGAGTTGATACCGCAAAGGACCGTGACCGGGTGGCGGATGTGTATCGATTACTGTAAGCTTAACAAAGCGACGAAGAAAGATCACTTCCCCCTACCGTTCATAGACGAGATGCTCGAGAGATTAGCAAACCACGCTTATTTTTGCTTTCTCGATGGATACTCGGGGTTCATGCAAATTCCTATTCACCCGAAGATCAACATAAGACAACGTTTACGTGTCCTTACGGAACGTTTGCATATAGGAGGATGCCCTTCGGCCTATGCAACGCTCCGGCCTCTTTTCAACGTTGCATGATGGCCGTGTTTTCGGAATTCATCGAAGAAATTGTTGAAGTGTTTATGGATGATTTTTCCGTTTACGGGAAGACGTTCATGGATTTCTTAGCAAACTTAGAAAAAGTCCTTACAAGGTGTGCGGAGGTAGATTTGGTTTTAAATTGGGAAAAATGCCACTTCATGGTTAAGCAAGGCATAGTGCTCGGACATGTTATATCCGAGAGAGGAATTGAAGTGGACAAGGCTAAGGTAGAGACGGTTGAGCAACTCCCACCTCCTACGGATGTCAAATCCTTAAGGAGCTTTCTAGGCCATGCCGGATTCTATAGAAGATTTATAAAGGACTTATCGAAGATCACTAAGCCTTTAACGCACCTTCTCCAAAAGGATGTGGCTTTCGACTTTGATGAGAAGTGTCTAGCGGCATTCCGGACCTTGAAAAATGCGTTGGTGAGTGCTCCCATCATCCAACCTCCGGATTGGAGCCAACCTTTCGAGATCATGTGTGACGCAAGTGACTACGCCGTAGGCGCGGTCTTGGGACAAAGAAAGGAAGGCCGAGTTCACGCCGTTTACTACGCTAGCAAAACTCTTAGTGGGGCACAATTAAATTACGCCACTACGGAAAAAGAGTTGCTAGCGGTGGTATTCGCTTTCGAAAAATTCAGATCTTACATTGTGAACTCGAAAGTCATTGTTTACACCGATCACGCAGCCATAAAGTATCTCTTGGCTAAGAAGGAAGCTAAACCACGTTTGATTCGTTGGATCCTTCTTCTCCAAGAGTTCGATGTTGAAATTCGTGATAAAAAGGGGGTGGAAAATGTTGTGGCCGATCACTTGTCTAGAATGAATCGTGGACAAGATGATAAAGAGCCCATAGAAGATAAGATGAGAGATGACCACCTCTATAGAGTGCTTGATAAAGACACTTGGATGATCGACATCATTCGAGCAATTCGAAAGATGCCCCTCGATCATCTAGATAAAAACACTCAAAGGAAGATAATCTCTGAAAGTAAGAAATATTTTTGGGATGCACCATACCTCTTCAAACTTGGCAATGATGGAGTAATGAGAAGATGTGTGCCAAGAGAAGAGAGGGTTGAGATTCTAAGGAAGTGCCACTCGGCGGAGTACGGTGGGCACTATAGCCATTTTCGAACCGAAGCAAAAGTATGGTCGAGCGGATTCTATTGGCCGGAGATGCATGAAGATACTAAAAGATATGTTGCATCATGCCCCGAATGTCAAAGAACCGGAAACATCTCTCAAAGAAATTCTATGCCTTTGAAATACAATTTGCAAATCGACATATTCGATGTATGGGGCATAGACTTCATGGGGCCTTTTAAAAACTCATTTGGATTCGAGTATATACTTGTTATGGTTGATTATGTATCCAAGTGGGTAGAGGCTATACCATGTCGTAAATCTTCCATGGAGGAGTCCATCACTATGATCAAGAACGTGATTTTTCCCCGTTTCGGTACACCGAGAATCTTGATAAGTGATGGAGGAACTCATTTCACCGGAAGAACTTCAAAAGGTGCTTGTCCAAGTTGGGAATTGAGCATAGGGTCTCCACGGCCTATCACCCACAAACCAACGGACAAGCGAGAGACGTCAAATAGGCAATTAAAAAGCATACTTAACAAGACCATAGAGAAGGGAGGCAAGGATTGGTCAAAGAAATTAGACGGAGCTTTATGGGCTTATCGAACGACGTTTAAAACACCGATAGGTATGACCCCTTATCAATTCGTCTATGGAAAAGCTTGCCACCTTCCGGTTGAGTTGGAACATAAAGCCTATTGGGCGATAAAAGAGATGAACCTTGATCTCGATGCCGCGGTGGTGAAACGAAGGATTCAAATAAGCGAGCTAGAGGAGTTGAGGTTGAAAGCATATGAAAACGCAAGAATATACAAGGAGAGAATCAAAAGGTGGTATGATAAAAGATTGAAGAAAAAAGAATTTAAAGAAGGAGATAAGGTCCTCCTCTACAATTCGAGGTTTAAAACCTTCGGAAAGGGGAAATTGCAAAGCAAGTGGGACGGACCTTATGTTGTGCATTCGGTGTTCTCCAACGGAGCGGTAACCATTATGGATATAAACGGCGATCAATTTGTGGTGAATGGACAGCGGCTTAAGGTTTACTACGAACCCGATGCCGTGCCCATTCATCATGTTGACGTCTTTACCATGGAGGAAGAGCCCGAACGTCCCGCCTAGGACGAAAAACAAGGCATCAACTTCGTAAATAATTTTTCTTTTAGCTTTCGGAGTCTTTCGCGAAGATTTACCGGGCCAACTTTTTCCCATGGGCTGAGGAAGAAAAAAATAGGGCGGTGTGCAAAAACCCGGATCGGCCCGGCCCCCGAGGCAGGGTGGGCCGGCCGGCCCGAGCGGACCGGCCCCGGGGGTGGCCCGACGCCCGATGACCCCGACCTCGCCCGAACTGCTCCTTTTTGACTTCCTTGTTTGGTCGGAAAATTTTAAGAGAAGTGTAAAAAAGGAAAATAAGGTTTCCCGCAGCTTTTCCCTCGGGACTATATATTTGGCCGAATTGGGAGCTCGAGAATCAAACCTTTCAAGCAATGTGTTGCACCCTTGTAGCGACCATTGAGCCTCCAAAAAGCCTAGAGTTGAAGCTAGAAGCCAAGAAGCCATCGATGGAGGAGGCGATGCGATGCGAGGTCAAGCTACCCGTTAAGAGGACCGCACGTATCCGTTGCGGAGGACGTGTCCCGACCGGAGCTCTTGCATCTCGCTACCCCGTCAAAGGAGAGAAGGTCCCTACACCCGTTCGAAGGTCGGCACGTCTCCAAGGCATTAAGCGCAAGGATTACAAGGAGGTTTCGCCGGAGCCTAAGGATTATGGGGATAGCGACTACTCCGACGATCGTAGCCCGAGCTCGTGGGCGGCCGCCGTAGAGATGATGATGATTGGGATGAGCACCCCTATGAAAGGACTCCCGAAGGCCCCAACGGCGACGGCAACGGCGGTGGCGAAGGCAACAACAATGGAGGTGGCGACGACGGTGGTGACAACGGTGGAGATTATGGCGACGAAGACCCCTTCGGATTGCATCCGGTGTCTTGTCGAGTTTGCCGTCAATCCATCGCGGCTCTTTACACGTCGGCCGACGAATGTCTCCAAGCCATGGAAGCGATGAAGCGGCGTATGGAGGACTTGGAGCGCGTAGTTGAAGATGACTACAAGTTCCTTAACCGCAACGTGCGCAAGCTTTTCGGCATGGTTGGAAACATGAGAGGCAAGTGGTGCAAAACTTGCTTGAAGTACCACTAGATCTAGTTTTCCCCTTAGGATTTTTGTAAGATACGACGAGGACGTCGTATGTTTTAAGTGTGGGGGAGAGCTAGCTCGCTAGCCTTAGCTTTTGAACTTCAAGTTTAGGTTCGGTTTAATCTTCGTGTGAGAGTCTTAGTGTTTTTAATGAGTCTTTAGTTTTCGAGTCTGTTTTTAAATCTTTGCAAGTGTCTTAAATTAGTGTTGAGTCAAGAAAACCAAATAAAAAGAGTCTTTATATATATCTTTGTGTTTTATGTATTGTTTATCTTTATTTACTTGTTTGCTTAATCTTCGATTCTTGATATATGAACACAAGTAGATGGTTTGAAAATCGTTTACCGTGGTGCTTAGTGGAATCGCTACTACTTAAAGTACCCATACCGCACTTCGTTCTTGAGCTTCACATGCTAGTTGTGCTATGTTCGATGCTAAAAATTGGAGGATTTCAGTTCTGAAAATTATTTTAAAACCCTTGTAATAAAGGTTAGCAAAACCTCTTTTTCCAAGTTGAGAGTAAGAAAAAATTCCTATCCAAAGCCAAGTTTATTTTTTTCGCTCCACCATAAGTGTAATTAGCACGATGAGTTAGGCTAGGACCCTTCTCTCTTGGTGAGTTTTAATTTCAAGCAATGATCATGTCCTTGTGCTTATCTTTTGTTGCTAGCCTCGTCATATATTCAGTCCATGACTTTCACAACGAAAGTCATGAATATCGCTGGATTCCATACCCAACCCTATACATCTCTTTTGTACATCGTATTCCTTGAACACAACCTATTTTCAAAGTTTCGTCTCGTCTCTAGCATGATTTGTTTAAAAATTTCAGATTGTATGCATGCGAGGAAAGAGAGAATTGAAAGCTTTGAAAAGTTGTCAAGAGAGAGAAAAATAAAGAGAAAAAGTATGTGTATGGAAAAGAAAGAAAGAAAGAAAGAAAAATCATATGAGAATGAAAGAAAAAAAGAAAAAGAGAGAAAGATGAGTTAGCAATGAAGATATGAGAGGGATGGATCAAGTGAAAGAAAAGAAAAAAATAATAAGTGTAAGGAAGGATGTCACGTTGATTGTGAGACGAAACTTTTACTCTTTTTCCAACCATGTGCAATCCGACAACGAGGACATCATTGGTGCCTTGAAGTCACAATTTTCTTTTGCCCTTGCACATGTCCACCATTCTAAATCTTCTCATCCTTGATATCCCTACATATGGTTAATTCTCATGATCATTGGCTTTGAAAGGTAGACAACCATTACGGGAAGTTCTTAGTTTGACAATACTTGTGTTGATTGCGCTAGCCCTACCTACAGCTCCACTTTTACATGATATATGAGAGATTAATGGGAGGTGAGAGTTTTATAAAATTCGGTTAGGATAGCCACTTCATATGAGTGACTTGAGAGAGCTTGGAGAAAGATTTTTGTCTAATACTTGTTGCAGGAATTTTTGTTTTGAAATCATAAAAACCCTCCGATGGAAGCAAAGAAGTAAGTATGGCTGAAATTGAAGACTTCGAGTGAAGAGTTTGAGTTGTGGGGTAAACCTTGACGTGGTAAAAATTCTAAACGCCCATGTTTATGTTTGATTACCATTACTTTGTGTTTATGTATTAAAGATGAAGGGATTGACTAACTTGTGAAGAAGGATAAGTGGTACACGATTACACTCCTTGGACGAAGTTCTTTTATGAGTACTTGCTCGAGGACGAGCAAGAGCTAAGTGTGGGGGAGATGTTGACGGTGTATTTTGGTGCACCTAGCATGTTCATTACACTTTGGTTTGGATTTGATTATGGAACTAACCCGCCACTAGGCACACTAATCATATGACAAGTTCATCTTTGTGCATGCATTTGGAAGTGTTATGTTTATGTAGGAAAACATGGACATAAAGGACGGATTCGCAACAAGTTCAAAGGAGCATTCATGGAGTCTTGTTCGTGTTCATGAGCTTGCTGAAATCACTTCCAATGGTGGCGAGGACCGAAGTGCTACGAGGAACACCCCCGGGGATTGAAGCGTAAAAGATCAAACTTCATGCAAAGAGAGCCTCCATATTGATCGTGAGGATATCGGCGTCAAAATCATGCAAGTGGAGGGGGCAAAGTAGATAAGTGCACGAGGTCCCACGGAGCAAAAAGGGCGACCGAACCGGGCCAAAATTGGGCCGGGCCGGCCGGCCCGGGCGGGCCGGCCCGGCCCACCTCGGGCACCGGTTCGGTCCCGTCTTCCTTGCCCTCGAAGGATCTTCGACCCTAAAACCCCCGACGCGCCGCCAACACGAGAAGAGAGGAGGAATTCGCACCGAAGGCCATCCACAAGCTAGAGAGAGAGGAGGAGGATCTCTGGGCGGGAGATCAACCACCTCGAAGGAAGCACCCTCTCGTGGAGGAGAAGGAAGACACCGGCGGAAGGGAAACCATGATCAACGGTGCCATGATCGGCACCTTGATGGGGTAATCTTCTCATTCGTCCATGGGTTGTAATCGATCGTGAGATGTAATCGCACTTTGTCGGATTATCTATCTATCATCTTGTGTTGAATATACTTTAATGCTTAAGGCTTGCAACCATGCCGTAAAGGGAGTATAGGCCTCAATGCTTCCTTGGATCCATTCAATACGCCGTGGCCATCAAAGGTCTAGTCATGAATACCTTCGCGTAGTGACGATACGAGAGGAGGGAAAGGGCGAAACCGTGGTCACAACCCCGATAGATTAGATTGGTTTTTCATGTCTTTAAGCGATTGCATGCTCTAGTATCGTAGACCCGTGGGCGAGTGTCTTCTACCTTGATCGTTTATCATTCTCTCTAGTGAGTTTAGTTGTTTTCTAGTATAATATAGTTAGGGTTTTAGTAGCTAGTGTGTCGTTGTTGATCGAACGCTTGTAATCCCCTTGCTCCGCGGATTGACAAGAACCTTGGGAATCCCGTGGTGAAAAAGGTGTGGGGTCCGTACGCTTGCGGATCGTAGAGGGATACGTCTTTTATCCGTCAACGGCGGTCTTGCGGCGTACGCTCGTCTTCGTCGTCGTCGTCGGAGGTATCCTCCACGACGACGGTGTCGTCGCCTTCACCGACTTCACGCCGCTCCTTCGCCTTGCCTTCCTTCGGGATCTCGATTCCGCTCGGAGGTGGCTGCGGCTCGGAGATGAACCTCTTCACATCATCCTGCGCAAGACACAAGACGTCAGCAACTCTACTTCAAGTAGTCGCTACTCAACTAGGGTGGTTCGACTACTCACTTCTTTCGGTGGGCGCGCGGCGGAGTACTCCTCGACAGGGCACGTCGTGTACAACGGCATGTCCTTGAAGATCCGCGACAACCTCTCGATGATGTCGTTGTCGTCCAGCTCGCCTCCTGGCATCCGCGACGCGTCGTCGTCGCCGGTGTACTCGAAGCCCAGGGTCTCCCGAGCCATCAACGGCTGGATCCTGCGCTTCATGAAGCTGAAGGCCACATGCTCGGCCCTCAGTCCCGCCTCCCTGAGCACCTTGATGCGTGCTAGCAGATCGGGGAGCTGGATCCCTTCTTGCATGGCGGGCTCCGTGTTCCACCATTCACGGTGCCTGGCTGCCGTCCGCTCGGCTTCGGCAGGCCGGGGTGGTGGTTCGTGATGTAGAACCACCTGGTCTTCCAATTGGTGTTGGAGTCAACGAGCTTGTACGCCAGGTACTGCTCCGCGGCGTCCTCCCTCAGCTGGATGCCGGCTCCTCCGACTACTCTGGGATTGGTGGCACTGGGCTGCGGCTTGACGCGAAAGAACTTCCGGAAAAGCGCCCAATGCGGCTTGATACCGAGGAAAGCTTCGCAGAAGTGGACGAAGACCGACGTGTGGAAGATGCCGTTGGGGTTCAGGTTCAGGTACTCGATCCCGTAGTACCCGAGCAGCCCCTTGAAGAAATCGCTGGCCGGGAGCGCAAGACCGCGCTCCACGAACCGCGAGAACATCGGGATCTCGTCTTCGGCTTTCTCCATCGGATATGGATCTCCCGCGGCGGATCTCCACATGTCGACTTCCTTCTCCCTGATGAACCCACTGTTCAGGAGGGTCAGCAGGTCCTCCGTCTTCACTTTGGATTTCTTCCACTCGCGGCTCGGATCAGCCCGCGGTGGAGACATTGGCGGCCCCGCTCCGGTGGCAGCCGCGGCGGCCTCTTCGCGGTCCCTCTTCTTCCCGGCGGCCTTGGACGTCTTGGATGGCGACGGCTTCATCCTCCAAGTGCAGGGCGTCTTCACTCGCATCCGCTCGGGGGCTACCCTAAAGGACTTGGGTGGCGGTGCACTTGGATCTATTACGGCGGCAGCAAGCTCTGGGAGTAGATTCGCTTCAGATGCAAACGGAATGACTGCAGCTCGAATGGATGAAAAACCCTAAGGCTTTTGGCTTCTATTTATAAGCCAAATCGGCTCCGCAACGGGCGGCCGGATAAGTCTACGCGTGGCTGACTGAGCGGCTGCGCGCGACCCTTCGCATTCTACTAGTCGATGCGCCTCACCTCGGGGGCTCGGCTACTTCTACTCGACTACCTGGGAAGCAGCTAGGCTCAAGAGCATCTCAGGACACATTCTTCAAGAAGACCCTTCAATTCGAGAGGAAGTACTCGACTTAAGGCTCGGGGGCTCCGTGCCACGTGTCCTTCGGTTTTTTCTCTCCGGATTTTTTGGGATTTTCTTGCCAAGACTTCAGATGGACCCTCAGCCAGAGCCCGCGGCTCAAGGCTCGGGGGCTACTCCATGTGGAGTGCGGTTTTGCAAGTCGCACCTCCATATCAGCTCCGGTTTCAAGACAAGACATGCATTTTTTGAAGACCTTCGAAGGCAGTTTTCGAGGACGCTTGGAACTACTCGAGAAGACTTCAAGATTGCTCAAACATCAGCTGGAGTACATTCCAGCCTCGGGATGCTTCGACTACTCTTGAGGACTTTTGACTTGTAGCACTCAGGGACGCTTGAGGACTACTCGTTAAGGCCGTCAAGACTACTTGCAGCTATCCTTCTCGACTACAAAGTACTCGGGGGCTTGTCGTATGGACCTCCCTGGGCCCACTACCTTGGTGGGTACCAGGACCGACTACTCGGTGGGCCCCTGGGACTACCCGGCTTGCGCTACACGGCACCTGAAGACGTGGAGCACAAGGATTACACAGGAGTAGTACTCGGTTAGGGAGCTGTACATGTTCCGCACTGTATAGAGGACTCCTAGACGTACTCGACTAGTACTCTCTCCCTACTCCGACTTGTAATCCTGCCTCCCGGACTATATAAGGCGAGGCAGGGACCGATCTCAGGATCATCCCATCCAATCCTCTACAACTCACGGCGCACTATTGCACCATCTTGTAACTGTGCCCTATCAATCCAGAGCTACGCAGCATACATGACGTAGGGTATTACGCACCTCGCGGCCCGAACCTGTCTAAATTGTGTGCCACGTGTCTCTTCCTTCGAGTTACCGATCTCGGCGAGTCACATTCATCTACTTCGGGTACTCCCCGTAGTAGGTTGCCGGTCTAAAACACCGATAGTACTAACCCCCGTGGTATAACAAGTTCACTTGTGCATGTCGTTTTTGGAGTTTAGTGTTTATGCAGGGTTTTAGCGTTGAAAGCAAGACTTCTGGGATAAGTTCATTAAGCACCTCATGACAAGATCTTGAAGCCCGGTACAAGTCAAGCAATGAAGTGAACATGACTCCAAGAGCCCAAGGACCAAGCCCGAGAAGATGACAAACTCCGAGGACCAAGCCAGAAAAGTGTTGAATCTTGCGAGACAAGGAGCTTCATCCAATTCGGAGAGAAACTGACAACAAGGGCACACATGCAAAAGGGGGAAGGATCTAGAAGACTCAGGAAGCAACACTGGGCGAGGGAGGCCGAGGACTGGGCCGAAATGGGCCCAAGCCGATCGGCCCAGGTCGGTCGGCCCAGGCCGGCGGGCCCAGCCCGTTTCGAGGCCCAGTCGGCCCCCCTTTGACCTAGATGCCTCTCAGGATATTTATAGCCCCCTGACTGAGAGCCACGCATCAATCAATTCGTCATCCACCGCCGAGGAGCAGAGAAGCTTGAGGGACACCATCTCGGAGATGAGGGTCGTGCTAGTTGTCTAGGGTCTCCCTAGCCGACGTGGGAACCTTACATGGAAGACCACGTCGGAGCTCCGGAGCAAGGATCAAGATCGAGGTAGGATCCCGGTGGTGACCTTGTTCATGTAATCATTCATGGTAAAGTTTTTATAGTGAATTCGATTTCTAGCGATCAAGTGCCTTCTCGATGATTTTGTTTTCTTCTTGGTTTTGCTTCTTCCCCAATCTAGTCTATAGCTAGATTGCATAGGGTGCTCTTGTAGCCGCGGTGGCTAGAGGTGCATACCGGACCGACCAAGTGATTTCAACTTGTTCTTATCGAACTCGCCCTAGACTACCCGCATGAATAGGAGTACGTTGTGACAGAACGGGGGTTCTGAAAGGCGAGCGTTTTCGGAGTCGGATGGAAGGCCACGATTTAAAGAAGCTTTTAATGAGATTCGCTTTTCTATCTTCATCTATCTTGTTTGGAGCTACAACATAAGCATGATCTAGATTCTCTAGATTGGTTATCTCTTGCTTTCTCTTGCTACCTCTTTAGTAGATTAGATTAGATTCATTTTCTTTATGAGTTAGTAGATTAGATGCAACTTGTCTTCATAAGATAGCTTTCTTTGCTTTACTAGATTGAATCCTTGCGTTGCACATTGTTCCACGGATTCGATACCTTGGGTTCACCACTCGAGGGAAGAAGGGTCCCTTGACTACGACGGGGGATTTGTCCGCTTGCAAATCCATATGAACTTTGATACGATAATCTACCGTCAACAAGCCCCTTTTTCTGGCGCCGTTGTCAGGGAACAAGCAATCAAGATCCAATCTGGTATCGCTTATTTTTCTGTTTTTCTTTTGATTTTCTTTTGCATCTCTTAAGCTTGATCATCCTCAAAAAGAAAAAAAATCAATCTAATTTAGTTTTGATTAACCCTAATTTTTTTAGGTTTTTGTTTTTGCTAACCCTAACCGGAGATCGTTGGCTACCTCTCCAAGAAACCCAAACTTTCTTTTGTGGATGATCCAGGAAAACTTTACAGGCAAAGGAGACGTGCAACAAAATCTAAAGGGTTCAAAAACCTAGATTCAAAGGCCAAAGTCGAAGGACCGTCAAAATCTCCAAGGGAATCACCACCTCCAAGTCCAAAGGAAGATCAACCTCAACCGCCACCCATGGGAGAACAACCACAACCGGAGCGCAAGATCGAGCTATGCACCCCGGACATCATTGATCTACCTCTCATAAACCTTCAAGATGCCGGAAGTCCGTTCAAGATCAAGGTCTCAACTATCCGCATGATGATTGCGGGAGCTTTGGAGCATTTCAATGAATACATACGAGCCGGATTCCTTGAGTGGCATATCGGTTTACTTAAGAGGAGGATGGAGAAGATGGAGATATAAAGAGAATCTCAAGACCTAAAGGTTACCAAGGCAAGATCCACATGCAAGGAGTGTGAGGAGTACGACCATGTCCAAAGTAAACCCTGATTTAATGCAAGTTCGTCCATTCAAGATTTAGTTTCCCTTTGTACACAATTGAAGGACTTCATGGACGAGCAAGCTAAGATCAACAAGGACGTCGTCACTAAGTTCAAGGCTATGGAGAAAATATTGGAGAATTTAGATGGCAAGGTGACGGAGGTCGGAAACTCTATTCATGAAGTGTTCATTGTGATGAAGATGCTATACACAAGTGGGACAATTTGTCGGGCACCCGATGGGTAACAAAGGAGACTTTTCGAGACAATCTCAAGGTCGCGAGAAGGAGAAGGCTGCTCAAACTCATTAGGGAGTGATGGAGGATCACACTAAGGAGACCATGAAGATCACGACCGAAGGACCGGAGTTTGAGATGCCGAGCCACTACATGAAGGAAGTTGTTGCATCCGTCAAGACCAAAGGACAAAGCCAGCCTGTGAAGACCAAAAATATGACTAAGCCGAAGAATAAGCCCGTGCCCAAGATGGTGCGGAAGTGGGTACCCAAGATTGCAATGCCCGCAAAGAGCGTTGATCCGAAGTAATCAAGTGAAGAAGTCTAGCCATGGACTATAAACGAAGTGCTAGGCGGGAGGCAACCCGTTTCGTCGAGTCAAGAATAAGCTACCGGGAGGACAATCCCGATTCCAGGTTTTTCGAGTTTTTTTTAATAATTCAGTTTTGAATTTTACTACGCAAACATTAGACTTAGAATGGTTGAACAATATTAGAGACATAATTCTTGTTTGAATATTTTGCTTGATCATAAACCCTTTACATGAACCATCCTATGTGTTTGTTTCCTTATTTTTGAGAAACCACAACCAAATAAATTCAGAACCTAGCTCAACCTCTCATCCTCTTCATGATGTTATGGTTGACTTGTTTTACATTCTAAAAACACACGCGTAGAGCCACGACTTGTATCTAGATGTTATTTAAATTTCAGCATGTGGTAGGACTCGTGTGAACCTAGAAACTTGACTTTTGGTTGATTTAAAAATCCATATCCTTGGTTTGTCTAGAGTTAGAATTTTTCTAAGCCTCATTTAATTTTATTTCATTCAAAATCTCTCTCATCTAACCAAAATTAGAACCTAAACCTGTGCCCCCATGATCAAGCCGGGAAAAGCTTGCTCTCAACTAATGGAAGCAAACGATACCGGTGAGACCAACATAAAAGTAGTCGGAAAATATTTTTGACTTACATTTGTTTTTAATGCTTTAAAAACTTCTCTAAATTTATATTTGAATTCATTAATATCTCTGATTTTATTTTTATTTTCAAAATTAGAGGAGTGCTTAGCATTGAAACATGCTTAGAGGGAGGCAATCTAGTTAACCTAACCATACATGCACCATGATGCATCATGGGATGCCCCTCCAACATCTTTTATCAAATCACATGCAAAGGACAAGCATGAGGGTCAGCCAAGGCTTTGTTTTGTAGGAATATCATGGAGGCATGTGAAGCAAGGGATCATGGAAGTGACTCAAAGCGAAAACATCAAGTGGAACGAGCAATAATGCAACAAATGAGTGGACGAGAACATTTGGAAGGTGCACGCGGTCACGAAGCAACATGAGTGCACTAGAGAAGAATCGAGCCAAGAGGAGGAGAGAGGTAAGCCTCCCATCCAGCTCTTTGTGTGCTCTAGTTTGTAGTCCGGAACCACCTTAGACTTAGCCATCCACCCCGCTTGTTTCGTGCAACAAATCACATTCTTAATCTACTCAAACTCCAGACTCCAAAATAATATTTGTGTACCTTGTTACCGGTTGAAAACCCTAGATATTTATTTGTGAGGGAGAGAGTGCTGCAACCATCGAAGAAAACTACAAGTCTTTGCACCACCAAGAAGGGATCATCGTCGTCCAAGCCATCATTGACAACCTCTTCGAGGAGGCACTCGGTTTCTGAGTCTCCTCGGAGCATGGAGGAGGACACAGCACCGCCGAGGAGGAATGATACTCTTCTTCTCGGTGGGATGAGGGCCACACGAAGCTCGTCTATGAGGTTCACTGAATCTCAAGGACGTATGGAGGAGCAGCCCGTCCAACCTCACCGCTCGACACGATCGTCCGCTACACCTCCATGGGTCATCATGACGGAGGAGGAGGAGAAGAAGCTCACTTGACTTGAGAAGAGGTTTGTGGCAACACGTCGACTCGATGATCAAGCTCTCCAAGTGTTGGGTTTTCATACGGATATTTACTTGAGAACAATTCTCCAATGGAGTGTCGGTAAACACCCACAAGGAATTTGCCTTGGAAATTCATGACCACAGCGCCTATCCTTGATGAAGGAGTACCGAGTTTCTCATTCCGTTTGGAGGGAGTTGAATAAATGGTTCCCTATGAGTATATTAGGGAATTGCTTGGTTTTCAAAAGGGAGCCCCAGAACAAGTATATGTGCATGGAGGCACATCGGAAGTTTTTTGGGGAGTGATCGCGGGAGGAGCCCATCAACAAAGAAATGGTATCCGGACCCCATCATCCAAGTATGTCACTTTGTTGTGCAAGTGGATTTTTGGGGAGAATGAGAGAGACAAAGATAACCTACACAGAGTTGAGTTGGCTTTACTCGGCTTTGATTGCCAGGCAGCCAATAGACCCCTCTCACCTCATGATCAACCGGCGGTGTTGTGAAGCAACATCGGGTTCGGAGATATTGGTTCGGGGTGTTACCTCTCTATGTTGACTATCTCTTTGAGACCGGGTATTACAAGGAACCCGAAGCATCTCCTACCCGGGACTTCCCTAGGATTTGAATATATGAAGAAAGGAAAATATATAAGTGAAGATGTGTCGGTGCGGAATATGGTCCCGACACTAACCGATAGAGATAGCGCCTAGGTCTATCCCTCAATGGTCGATGCCAAGCAACAAATGACACAAGGTTTTATCCTGGTTCCGGCCGAGGGGGCCGTACGTCCAGCAGGGTTGTGCTCGTGGCACTATATTGCTCAGCACCGGGGGTGCTTGTAGTGGGGCAAATACAAGCAAGGCGGGAGAGGAAGCGTGGCTTCCAAGTCCCTGGTGGAGTGGCTGAAGATGTTGTGGGAGAATAAGAGAGTGAGTGCACGGTGTGTTGTGTTGAACTGAACTCGTTCCCCCCGCGGCTGGGGGCTCGCCTCCCCTTTTATAGGCCAAGGGGGCGGCGAGTTACATGCACGCCGCGCTATCTAGCTACGTGGGGGTGCACGTCGTGCTACGCCGTAGAGTGGGCGGCCGTCCGGACGATCTTCGCCGCGGTCCGGCCATGATGGCCTACCCCGTACCCGAACAAGTGGCGGTTCGAGGGTAGGAGGGCGGCGAGATGGCGGTGGCGTCCCCTCGATAGGCTTCGAGGGAGGTGCGATGATGGCCGGTACGGGGCACGGGAGCGGGCGAACGGCGTTCCTTCCCAACGCGCTCCGCGGTAGCGGAGTGGTTGCTACGAGCCGCCCGGCGTGCGCTCGCGGTGCCGGGCGTGCGCCCGCACGCGTGGGTACGGCGGCCGCGCCGTCTACGGTGACCGGGATGGCCATCCACCGGCCTAGCGCCCCCACCCAACCTCGCCGTAGGGTCACGGGAAAGTGAAATCGAGGGTGCGCCCGGCCCCCTTCGAGGGTCGGGCGCGTTAGCCGTACCGTAGTGGGCGCTCGGTGTCACGGGACCGACACCGGCCGTACCGCACGGTCCATCTCCACGGTGGCGGGGATGGGCTCCTCCCCCGGGGAGTCGGTGCGGCGGCACCGGGGTGCGAGCCCCGGGCGCATGATGGCGCCGTCCTGCGGCGTCAGGGCGTTAATGCCCGTGTACGGGACCGGCGCACGCGCGCGGGGCGCCCGTGAGCGTGGCGGGCCCCGGCCGAGGGCGGAGCGGACCCTCGAGCGAGACGAGACCCGCTCGAGGCGGAGCGAGCCCTCGAGCGGGGCGGGACCGCTCGAGGGAAGAGTTGCCCCTCGAACGGGGCGGAGCCCGCTCGAGGAGGAGCGCGCCCTCGAGCGAGGGCGGAGCCTCGCTCGAGGGGTCTTCTAAGCGGGCCGTCTTGGTGGGCCGTCGGGGTCCCGCGTGGGCTGTGCCCCGCATGGTTAGTCACCACGCATGGTTAGGCTTAACGTGTCTCGGTGCATCGGGATTTAAGTGAGGGCTTCCCCATTGCTTAAGGGGATCCCTAGGGCGGTCCCCGACAGCAGCCCCCGAGCATCTGCGGGTTTGCCATTGAGGCTCCCGCAGATGCTGGAACCTACTGATAGGACGTTCTTCCCTCCTTGTTTGCGAACGCTTTCCGTGGGGCCGCGTCGGCGGACCCGCGGGTCTAGCCCCCGAAGCCCCGCAGAGTGTGGGTTCTCCCGCGGGGGTTAACCGCGAGAACTTTGGTCGAAAGGCGTGGCACATATGCCAACCGACATCGGCGGTGTTTCGGCCCGCCGGGGGTGCACGCTCCCCTGTCACCGTCTCCCGGCGGGTGCAATTTCAAGGAGGTGTAGGCCGTTGACGCAAAATGTGCACTTAACGCCAATCACACGGCAAGCCGAAAAGCTAGCTTCGCACGCGCGAGAGCAAATGACGTGCCGACTCAATTTTTCCCGAAAATTAACAAAAGATAAAGCAGTTAGATACCAAAGCTTGGAACGTGCCGGTGGTACCGCACGCTTCCGTATTTACGGCTAAGAAGCCAAGCAAGGTGACATATAGCTATGTAGAGCCATCTCGTCAAAGAATCACAACCATCCGGCCATTATAGAGGAAAAAAGAATACCGCCGAATGGATGTCGTAAGCGTGACGACGATCGCTCTTTGTATAAATAGAGATGCAAGCATGAAGTTATGACCGATCCCCGTGAGGTTTATCATTAAATAAAATGAGGTAAAGCACGGACATGAACATGTATTAAATGAGCACGCATAGATCAAAGCACTAGTCTACCGCATGTCTAGATACTTTAAGATCCGTCGGGTACGATCACAAACAAATCTATCCACCGCATGATACAACTTGCATGAAAAAACGTACCACTTTCCGCAAATAGATCTATCCACCGCATGATACAATCTAAATATGGAAAGCTAAAAGCATACATCACTTAAGGCACAAACAATGCACGTGATATACTCGTGAAAACATAACCGAATACGGCTGAACAACCGATCCGGGGTCCATGAAGAAGGAACAAACATTACCACGTGAATAAATCTATCAGACTGAAATGGAAATCTAATCCACCGGATGATTAGCTCCAAAGCAACCCAAAAACCTGCATCTACCGCATGATACCCGGTTCTTTCAAGATTTATACGCACAAAGCAAGCTTGAACCCGCAACACGTAACAACCTAGATCGATTCGGTTTCGGTACTCGGAGAACACAAGATCCACGCGTCAAAACGCGAAACCCGCTCGTATACGGATCTTTAAAAGAAGTATAGCCGATCCAAACCCATCTAGATTGGGCAAAGGTGTGTTACATGAACTAAAACATAAGGTAAAACTCATGATAACACGGGATAACTTAATGAATCTATTGGATTTTGCCAAAATCCAATAGAGCCGATAACTAGCTTCGAGCTAGATCTTAGCCTACCGCATGGCTCATGATCTAACAAGAAACCCTCTTGAACCAAGCTTGAATCTACCGCATGACACGAAGCATGGTAACAAGACTACTTGCATCACATCTAAATCCACCGCATGATACTAGACATGATACAAGGTTGCCGGTACTCACGGAGGTCGACGGATCGATTGGCCCTCTCGAAGAACTCGACGACACGACAAGGACTCTAGGGTTTGGCGTAAGGCCGGTGTGTATTGAGGAATGAACGTGTCCGTTACATACATCCGGGGATCGTATTTATACCCCGTCGATTACAATTGCGAATGGATTCATTGCCTAACTAAACTCGATCGCCTATCCATCCATTCGCTTCCTCTCCGATTGAGCCACGTCACCGTCCAATCCCGCAATATCGCTCTCTTGTTCCTTTGCCGAACTGGAGCAGATAGCCGACCGCGGATCCTTCTGCCGAAAATCTCTGAAAATATCTTTCCTTCCACCAGACGGACTCTTTTTCGAATCGGACCCACATGTCATACTCCTTACCAAATTTTGGTGTTAACACATGCCCCTTCAATTGTGGGATAAAAGTAATTTTGTTCCACAATTGACTCCAACCACGAATCCTTGAGCCAAATCTGTCAACACCTGTTCTCCGCAATCCGCCGAATCTTCGTTCGGATCCAACCCTAGATCCTCTTCGTTCCGAGCTCGAACCTCCAATGGCAACTCGTAACCAAGCTGCTCGGGTAAATTCATCCCCCCGCAAACCTTGTTCGGCATTAGGTTTTCAATTTTACCCGAGATTTTTTCTTTTCCGCTTTCTTCCAGAATCTTCCACTCGCTCTTTTGATTCTCGTCGAGGCCAATTCGCAGTCTTACTACCTTGGTCCTGTGGGGAATCCTGATCCTCTAGATCTCATTACTGCTGAATCTCAGAGAATCCCCTTCAAGGCAGCTTTGTCCCCACCTCCTCAGTGGCAAGACGCGTTCAAGAACTGGCCTTTGCCTCCAATTGCAGGCTGGAAGACTTGGTATCGGAGGATTCTTGCGGACAAGAGTGGATTGACCAATCTGGATGCTCTCCGTATCGCTCAATGTCTGGAGTTATCCGTAGCTGAAACACCCAAGAATGAAGATCTTCTGATAGCCGCATGCCACTTCTGGTCAAATGGCGTCAACGCCTTCCTTTTTGGGCATGGCCCAATGTCCCCAACCTTGGCCGATGTATACATGATCACCGGCCTTGATGTCACCGGATCTGTCCAGCCCTGGAACTTCAAAAATTCTTCACGCCGGACAGGGGTGAAACCAGGGAATGGCTACAAGCATTATATCCTGAAGCATATGAGAGATAATCCCCTTGGCGAAGTGGAATACAGAGCTTTTCTGAACATGTGGCTATGCAGATTTGTCTTTTGTGGCAAGGCCAACGAACCCACTTTGAATCATATTGCAATGGCGATTCATCTTGCCAGTG
Source organism: Cenchrus americanus (assembly GCA_947561735.1). NCBI lineage: Eukaryota > Viridiplantae > Streptophyta > Magnoliopsida > Poales > Poaceae > Cenchrus > Cenchrus americanus. The sequence continues at coordinate 151,642,392 of OX387243.1, read as the reverse complement.
GCAATCGCCTCCCTCTGGGAAAATTCCTCTTGGGCAGTGTATATCATATGCTTCATCGATCGTTACCCAAATGTACACCACGAGAGGATCACATGCGTCAATGGCCCTTGGTGGTTTGTTCAAATGTGGCTGCAGCTCCACATGCATCAGATTGTCGGCGTCGATTTGAATTCCGGTTCTTCCCTTTATCCAATCCCCCCGAAGGAGAGCCTCAAACCACCAGAGGATGCCAAAATTATGGAGAAGCAGCTTCAACTGTTATCATCCAAACAGACATTATCCAGCTCTTCGAGTTGTTCTTCAAAGGCTTCTCCAATCCTCTTTGGCTTCCTTATCTAGGTAATGACACTCTGACCTTCCCTGTCGAATTCTCTTTTGAGCCCGGCCATCAAGATAGGGGTTTCTTGGAGATCTTTAATATCATAATCCGCCCATGCATATTACCGGCCGAGTTCAATGGAGGGAGGCAGAATGTCAGCACTTATGAATACTACCAGCCTAATGTAATGGCCAGACAACTTGGATGCGGCCAGATGCCCCCAAGATTGTTTTTGCATGAATTCCTCAAACCCAGAGAGGAAATCAGAGAACTGATGCAATGTAGCAGGGTTTTCAACTATGTGTGCAGTCCCACTGTCTATACACGTCCTTTTGTACCTGCAATCATAGCTCACCCCACCTTCAACTCATGGTGGCAAGAATTCCATGACCACATCTTCAGTGAACCCGTTCATGTATTCTGTGCAGAATTGGTGCCTGATTTCCTGCCGACTTCAGAGGTAACACAATGAGTCCTTGGATTAAGCACTTCTTCTTTACTCATGGTCTTCACCTTCATCTTTTGTCCACAGAACACAGTGCCTGCCCCTCGAGTCAGGGTAATTGCTTACAATGCTGAAGGCCCAATTTCGGCACTGGGGTTCAAATCCACAACCCTGCAGCAATTAATGGCTAGGTATGCTACCACAGACCCCAGCCTTTCTAGCCTTGCTACAGACAGGAGGCAAGGTCTGCACCTGATTGCCCCTCCAAGTGCTAAAAGGAGAAGAACTGTCAAAAAGGTGCTCGTTGAGGTAAAACCCTTTACCTTCTTGATTACCAGGTCACTCTGTTTTTGATGGATCATATCATCGTGTATTTTCAGACCAGAGCTCAACATTCTCCAGAACCAGCATCTGCCAATGCTCCATCCACTGGTATGACTTTTACTGTCCTTTCTCAAGGATGAGCACTGGCACTTACTCTTTCAATTGGACACTTGCAGAAGAAGCTGTGGAAGAACAGCTTGTAGATGTTCCGGTGGTCCAACAGGCGAGTCCATCCAGGGTTGAGTTACCCATCCCGGTGGAGATCTCATCTTCACCACCTTCTGCAGAAGCAATCAATTCTCCAGAGATGAATCTCCCAACCCAACCGGAGCCGCGAATTCTCCCGGGGTGCCATCGCCTATTGGTCAAACAGAGACGACCAATCCACCGCAGGCGGCGGACCCAACTCCTCTCCGGCCCGTAAACCCACGAGCCGCCAATGCCCGCATCGGCACCCCTTAGCTCGAAGTTTCGGCTCTTCTCGGAGCGTCCTCTTCACCTGCGATTGCCCCTACTCAAGAAACCAGCCATGAGGTAACCACTCGTACTCAATTCTGGTGCCTTGGTGTTTAGTATTCCTAACTCGGCAATCTTGTTTATCAGGATCAAGTTCTATCATCGCCGAGCCTGCCATCGGATAGCAATCCGAAATGTCCCGAAGTGGTGGAAGGGGTACTCCAGCCGCTGCCAAATGAAGTGCTGTCCAAGCTCACAGAAATTGCTTTGCTGGCTAGAGAAAGATGCTCGGGACCGGTTCAATGACCTCCATCATTTCGAAGAAATGTTTGAACCCATTAGTCAAGAACTCCCTGAAGACATCAGAGCTTCTCTGTCATCCATCTATGACTTAGAGCCCCTTTATGTACCCTTGAGGCGCGCTTGGAGGAAATTGCGCTCCCGTCCGGCCATCGAGAAAAGGAAAACCGATGCTGAACAGGCCATGAACGGGGCACAAACCCAAGCAGAGAACCATAAAGATGCATTGGCTAACCTGCAAGCTTCTTATGATCTGAAAGCTGCTAGGAAGGCTGCTCTAGAGGCCGAACTGAGAAGCTTGTCAGCGGAGATGGAGATTGACCAAAAGAAAATAGCCGAACTTCCTGGATTGATGGCAAAGACCCAAGCGGAGGTAGAATCGGTCGTCACCAAAATAAAGCAATGCGATGCGGAACTCACCGACCTATCCGGTGCTCAACAAGACCGCCCGGAGATGCTGGACAATTCCCGTATGATAATATCCAATGTTCGTCGTGTACTTGCCAAACTCCTGGATGCCTGAATTCTTATTGATGTACAATTGAACTGGTCGCTCTCGTAATATCTCCTTGTGATTTGCTTCCTTTCTTTTGCGTACTTTTGAGATGTACTGCTGAACGACCCATTCGGCAGTGAAACGCTAACTCCCGAACGACACCTTGAGTTCCTTTAGCCGAACCAATCGACTTGCGCACGGTCCAGCTTAGAACTCCAAACGACCCGCCGGCGGGCTGGTCAAGGAAATCTTTCCACCTTCCGATTTTATTGGGACGTGCGCCACGATCCACAGCCACGACTCGAAGCCACGATTCACCCTGCCAGGCCTATAAATGTTGCCATAGGTGCCTCTAGCTCTCCACCAGGCCTTCTAGCTCTCGAATCTTTGCCAATCTTTAGCCTTCTCGCAAACAAGACACATCCCAAACCACAATGGTGCGCCGCCCTCAACCGCCGCCGTGCCTCCGACGAGGCCGAGGGGAGCGGCGCCAATGCGCGCGGGCGGTACCGATCGTCAACCTCTCCTCTCGTGATTCTGCTTTTTAATCTTCCTTTGCCTTGACGATCATCTCTCCCTTTTTCAGGCTGATTCAGTGGAATCCGCCCGTGCGCCCGGTCAATCGGCCCCTCCCGGATGACTCCTCGAGTCCGAAGGCCACTCCCCCGTGCCGTACGGGGAAGCGCACGCCATCCGCTACAAGGAGGAGTTAGAGGCGTCCCGTCGCGAACTGGAGGACGTCTCCAAGAAAGCGGGCGTGGCCGAGTTGGAATGGGAAGACCGGCGCAAACGGCTGGCCGGAGGCCATTGACGGTATGGCCCCGAGATTGATTCTTGGTCCGGCTCGGCCTTTGATGCGATCCCATCTGTTTGTCTTTTGCGGCCGCGACGGCGAGCTCAACCGGCTAAAGGCGCCGGGTAGGGCAATTGGCCGAGAAGGTGAATGCCCACGGCGACACGCCGGCGGAGCGCCCGGCCGCGGTGGAGCGCCGTGTTGACGAGGTGGCCGTCCATGGCGTTCGCTTGGGCACCACCTTGGGCTCGGCCGCGATGGCGACGCATACGGACGTCGACTACTCCACCGGCCGCGTGGCTTCCGTGGGCGGCGCGCCGGAGGACATCGACGAGATCGAGCTCATCTCGGAGCGCCTCGACGGCCACGGCGACGCCATTGCCGAAATTACCCATCCCCAATCTGTGTTGAATAGGCTTTTTGACTAGATTGTACTAGGGATGTGTAAACGTCGGCAATATATGATGAACTTTTAAATTCTGCATTTGTTCCGTGATGTCTCCCTTCGCATTTGCATCTGTGAATTTTGTCTTCTTTGAATACATCCGGGAACTGTCTTTAGCCGAACGCGCGCGAACAAGCGCCCCTTGGCGCAAAATCCACAAAGGATCCCAATTCGGCAATCCGTAAACACCGTTCAAAAGAAAATCCTTCGCACTCGGTGGAAACCCCTCGCCGCTTGGTATTCCAACAAGTGTGTACCGGCCGCATCATCACTCCCAATGCGCCTCCTTGGTCAATAAAATAGCCCGTGGGGTGCTCGCAAATCCACTCGCACACTCTTCCATCATTTCTCGTCTCTTCCCCTGTCGCTAGAGGAAACAACCCCAACGCCATGGACAAGGGTAAACAACCTCGGGGGATGTTGACGGTGAAAATCCGTCAACCTAGCCATGAGTTTACCTTCTATGTTGGCATAACTTTTGTATCTTATTCATTGGTACTAACCCCCGTGGTATAACAAGTTCACTTGTGCATGTCGGTTTTGGAGTTATGTGTTTACGCGGGGTTTTAACGTTGAAAGCAAGACTTCCGGGATAAGTTCATTAAGCACCTCATGACAAGACCTTGAAGCCCGATACAAGTCAAGCAATGAAGTGAACATGACTCCAAGAGCCCAAGGACCAAGCCCGAGAAGATGATAAACTCCGAGGACCGAACCGGAAAAGTCTTGAATCTTGCAAGACAAGGAGTTGAGTCCAATTCGGAGAGAAACCGACGTCAAGGGCCCACATGCAAAAGGGGAGAACATCTAGAAGACGTGGGAAGCAACACGGGCGAAGCAGGCCGCGAGATGGGCCGACTGGGCCCGGGCCGGTCGGCCCGGCCGGTCGGCCCGGCCCAATTCGGGGCCCAATCGACCTCTCCTTTGACCTAATTGCTCCTCGGGCTATAAATAGCCCCCCGACCGAGAGCCACGCAGAGGGGAAGTCGTATTCCGCCGCCGAGGAGAAGAGAAGCTTGAGGGACACCAACTTGAAGATGAGGGCCGTGCTAGTTGTCTAGGGTTTCCCTGGCCGACGTGGGAACCTTGCATGGAAGACCACGTCGGAGCTCCGGAGCGAGGATCAAGATCGAGGGAGGGCCCCGGTGGTGATCTTGTTCATGTAATCATTCATGGTGAAGTTTGTAAGTGAATCCGATTTCTAGCGATTAAGTGCTTTCTCGATGATTTTGATTTCTTCTTGGTTTTGCTTCTTCTACGATCTAGTCTATAGCTAGATCACATAGGGTGCTCTTGTAGCCGCGGTGGCTAGAGGTGCATACCGGACCGGCCAAGTGATTTCAACTTGTTCTATCGAACTCGCCCTAAGCTCCCCGCATGAATAGGGATACGTTGTGACGAACGGGGGTCTCGAAAGGCGGATGTTTTCGGAGTCGGATGGGAAGGCCACGATTTAAAGATGCTTTTAATGAGATTCGCTCTTCTATCTTCATCTATCTTGTTTGGAGCTACAACATAAGCATGATCTAGATTCTCTAGATTGGTTATCTCTTGCTTTCTCTTGCTACCTCTTTAGTAGATTAGATTAGATTCGTTTTCTTTATGAGTTAGTAGATTAGATGCAACTTGATTCTTCATTAGATAGCTTTACCTTGCTTTACTAGATTGAATCCTTGCGTTGCACATTGTTCCACGGATTCGATACCTTGGGTTCACCACTCGAGGGAAGAAGGGTCCCTTGACTACGACGGGAGACTTGTCCGCTTGCAAGTCACAAACGAACTTTGATACAACTATTAACCGTCAACAAGCCCCTTTTTCTCGGCGCCGTTGCCGGGGAACAAGCAATCAAGATCCGATCTAGTATCGCTTATCTTTCAGTTTTTCTTTTGATTTTCTTTTGCATCTCTTATGTTTGATCATCCCCAAAAAAAAAAAAAAAAGAGTCAATCTAATCTAGTTTTGTTTAACCCTAGTCTTTATGTTTAGATTTTTGTTTTATCACTAACCCTAACCGGAGATGGTTGGCTACCTCTCCAAGAAACCCAAAACTTTTTTGTGGATGATCCGGAAAACTTTACGAGCAAAGGTGACGTGCAACACAAGCTCGAAGGACCGTCAAAATCTCCAAGGGAATCACCACCTCCACGTCCAAAGGAAGATCAACCTCAACCACCGGAGTTCTACGCACCCCGGACATCGTTGATCTACCTATCATAAACCTTCAAGACGCCGGGAGGCCGTTCAAGATCAAGGTCTCAACTATCCGCATGACGATTGCGAGAGCTGAATGCATACGAGCCGGATTCCTTGAGTGGCATATCGGTTCACTTAAGAGGAGGATGGAGAAGATGGAGATCGAGAAAGAAGCTCAACACCTAAAGGCCGCCAACGCAAGATCCACATGCAAGGAGTGTGAAGTGTTCATCGTGATAAAGATGCTAGACGCAAGTGGGACAACTTGCCGGCGCCCGATGGGTAACAAAGAAGAATATCCGAGACAACTCCAAGGTCCCAAGACGGCGAAAGGCTACTCAAACTCATTCGGGAGAGATGAAGGATCACACTAGAGACCATGAAGATCACGACCGAAGGACCGGAGTTCGAGATGCCCAGCCACTACATGGAGAAAGTTGTTGCATCCGTCAAGACCAAAGGACAAAGCCAGCCTGTGAAGACCAAAAAAATTGACTAAGCCAAAGTGGGTACCCAAGATTGCAACGCCCACAAAGAGCGTTGATCCGGAGTAATCAAGTGAAGAAGTCTAGCCATGGACTATAAACGAAGCGCTAGGCGGGAGGCAACCCGTTTCGTCTAGTCAAGAATAAGCTACCGGGAGGACAACCCGATTCCAGGTTTTTCAAGTCTTTTTAAATTTAATTCAGTTCTGAATTTTACTACGCAAAACCTTAGACTTAGAATGGTTGAATAATATTAGAGACATAATTCTTGGTTGAATATTTTGCTTGATCATAAACCCTTTACATGAACCATCCTATGTGATTGTTTGCTTCTTTTTCGAGAAACCACAACCAAAAAGAAAAAAAAATTCAGAACCAAACTCAACCTTTCACCCTCTTTATGATGTTGTGGTGCCTGTTTTTCATGCTAAAAACACACGAGTAGAGCCACGACTTGTATTCTAGATGTTATTTAAATTTCAGCACGTGGTAGGACTCGTGTGAACCTAGAAAACTTGATTTTTGGTTGGTTTAAAAATCCATATCCTTGGTTTCTCTAAGATTAGAATTTTTCTAAGCCTCACTTAATTTTATTTCATTCAAAATCTCTCTCATCTAATCAAAATTAGGACCTAAACCTATGCCCCCATGATCAAGCCGGGAAAAGCTTGCTCTCAACTAATGAAGGCAAACTATACCGGTGAGACCGAAATCGACGTAATAAAAAAATATTTTCGACTTGCATTTGTTTTTAATGGTTTAAAAACTTCTCTAAAATTATGTTCGAGCTCTTGCATGGCTCTGAAAAATATTTTTAAATTTCGAAATTAGAGGAGTGCTTAGCCTTAAACACACCTAAAGGGAGGCAACCTAGTCAACCTAACCATGCATACACCATGACACATCACGGGATGCCCCTCCAACATACTTAAACCACATGCAAAGTACAAGCATGGGGGGCAGCCAAGGCTTTGTTTTGTAGGAATATCATGGATGCATGTGAGGCAAGGGAGTATGGAAGTGAGTCAAAACATGAAAGCATCAAGTGGAAGGACCAATAAAGGAGTGGACGAGAGCGTTTGGGCGGTGCAACTCGTGGAGCACGCGGGCGGGGAAAGTTGCGAGAGGTGAAATGATCGTGCTGGAAGAAAGACGAGGCGGGGAGGAGCACCGAGGCCGGCCTCACCTACATAAGGAGCCCCCCCGGCTCCCGTTTTCCAGAGCAAGCTTCCCTCTCCTTCCTTTGTTTGTGTGTTCAAGTTTGTGTGCTCAAAACCTCCGTAGACATAGCCAACCTTCCCAAGCTTGATAGCTCAAGAAAAAAAAATCCACATCCTTAATCCACTCAAAGTCCGGACTCCAAAATAATATTTGTGTACCTTGTTACCGGTGAAAACCCCGGATATTTATTTGTGAGGGAGAGCGCTGCAATCATGGAAGAAACTACAAGTCTTTTCACCGAAGAAGAAGGGATCATCGTCGTCTAAGCCATCATCGACAACCTCTTCGAGGAGGCGCTCGGTTTCCGAGTTTCCTTGGAGTATGGAGGAGGACACGGCACCGCCGAGGAGGAACCACACTCTTCTCCTTGGTGGCATGAGGGCCACACAAAACTCGTTTATTAGGTTTTCCAAACTTCAATAACGTATGGAGGAGCCGCTCGTCCAACCTCGCCGCTTGACACGATCATCCGCTCCACCTCCATGTGCTCCGCGGTATTCCGAGGGGTATGTCATCATGACGGAGGAGGAGAAGAAGCTCGCTCGCCTTAAGTAGAGGCTTGTAGAGAACGTCGACATCGACGACCAAGCTCTCCACATATTGGGTTTCACACGGGACACCGGTGCAATTCTCTAGCGGAGTGTCGGCAAACACCCACAAGAAATTCGCCTAGGAAATTTTCATGACCATGGCGCATAACCTTGATGAAGGAGTGCCGAGTCTCTCATTCCGTTGGAGGGAGCCCACAAGAGGAGAAGAAGGAAGACACCGTCGGAAGGGTAACCTTGATCAATGATGCTATTTCTAGCACCTTGATGGGGTAATCTCCTTTCATCCATGGGTTGCAATCGATCTTGAGATGTAATCACACTTTGTTGGATTATCTATCTATCATCTTGTGCTGAAAATACTTTAATGCTTAAGGCTAGCAACCATGCCGTAAAGGGAGTAAGGGCTCCACTGCTTCCTTGGACCCATTCAACACAATCCCCGATAGATCGATTGGTTTTCATGTTCGAAACGATTGCATGTCTAGTATCGTAGACCCATGGGCGAGTGTCTCCTATTTTCAAAAGGGAGCTCCGAAACAAGTATGTGCATGAAGGCACATGGGAAGGTTTTTGGAGTATGATCACGGAAGAGACCATCAACGAAGAAATACTATCCGAACCCCATCATCCAAGTGTGTCACTTTTGTGCAAGTGGATTTTTGGGGAGAATAAGAGAGACATAGATAACCAACACGGAGTTGAATTGGATTTACTCGGCTTGATTTCCAAGTGGCCAATCAACCCCACTCACCTATGATCAACCGGTGGTGTTGTGAAGCAACATCGGATTCGGAGATTGGTTCGGGTTGTTACCTCTCCATGTTGACTATCTCTTTAAAACCGGGTATTACAAGGAACCCAAATCATCTCCTATCCGGGACTTCCCTAGGAATATATGAAGAAAGGAAAATATAAGAGTGAAGATGAGAGAGGAGGCTTACAAGTGGCCTAGGTGAATTTGCCCCTTCCGGATTGAAGATTAAGACTTTTCTTGAGGGAAAAAGATCGGTTAGAGGAAGGACTTCTTGTGCCGGCGAAGAAAAATAAAGGAGAAGAATTATAGGAGAAGGATCTTCTATGGCCCAAGAATAAGGTGCACAACAAAATTATGTCCCACCATTGGGAGGAACCCCGGCGCCGCCGAGTTACTACGGTGGTGTACCAATGCAAGCATGGGGGAGGGGTGCAGCCATACCCCCACCATTTTTGCGGTGCCCAACGTAGCCTTTGCGGAGCCATTTGCACACCTTCCTCAACCACAACAAAATGTGGCCACCATTGGAGGATACGCTGCAAGGAACATGCAAATTATTGCAGCCATCCAAACCAATGCAAACCAAATGGGTGAAGGAAATGCAAACGTCGCTTATGAGCTTTGACACCTTCACCTAATACCGTTGGACAATTCATAGGAGGAGTGGTGCATTCCTATTACAAGTAAGGGTACAACAACCAAGGCTATCAATATCAACCACCGGCGGAAGATTAGAGAGAGGAGGAGCTTTAGTTATCTTTCCTTTACCCTCTTTTCTTTAATTTTCAGCTTGTTTGCACCTATGTATGCGTAGTGTTTTCAGATTTTATTTAAATTTCAGCAAGTGTGTTAGTTTAATTTTCAGCATGTATCTTAGTTTTTATTTTCATCATGAATAATGTCACCACCAAGTTTTTACCTTTGGTAAAGTTACAAAGTTTGTGCCATGATGATATATGATTATAATTGCCGCTTTGTTTATCTTTGTAATTGACTTATGCATGTTCGAACTAGTGCTCTCTTAAAAATACAAATCTGAAATTATCTAAATGCTAGCTCAATCTTCAGCGGAGGTTATGATTAAAATAAAGACCCATAGTGTTTTATGTGCTCTCAAGTTATGAATAGATTAAAGATGTCTTTTATGCTCAAAAATATTGCTAACCTTGTCACAAATATCGCTTGTGTGTTGCTCAACCTATCCAAAGCCTTATATATATTTGAGTGCATAAACCTTAGTGTACAAGATTTATTTTTGAGTGAGTTATTGCAGGCCATGATTTCTCGGCCCGAGACTAAGAAGCTGGTCATTCCGTTTTTGCGTATCTATCTTTTTGCTAGCCTCTTATCCGTGCATTGTGTATCCCCGCATCGGTGATCTCACAAACTTCGCCGGATATCCACCCTTAAACCAAATATCATCTTTTTGTGATTACCTCCTTGACCACAACCTATCGTTGAGAATGGATCATCAATTCAAGGAAGATCGCAAGACGGTGCCAACGTTGAAGATTTCAAGTATCTCTCCAAGGAAAAATATCTCCGGTACCTACCTTATTTTTCGCCTCTTTGCTCGAGGACGAGCAACGTCTAAGCATGGGGGAGGAGGTAGGTACGGTGCAGTTTTTAGAGTTCAAAAGGGAGCATTTTAAAAAAAATATATATATAATGATGAGCAAGAAAAAAAAAAAATCTCGGCGATGTACGTGACTTCCAAGGTGAAGAAAGAAAAAAAAAACATATATATACATATAAGAAAGAAAGAAAAGAATGAGAAATATGAGAAAGAAAAAAAAAATATATATATGAGCGTAAAGTGAACTCCCCGGTTCTCTAAGAGTGCATTCAAGGCTTCAAGTTAAAAAGATCCATTCTCATTTTCCAACCATGTGCAATCCGATAACGAGGACTTCTTTTGTGCCTTGGGATCACTTTTTGCCATTTGCACATGTCCACTCATCTAAAGTGTGTGTATTTTTCTCTTTCCCCTCCTTGATTTAACATTATTTTCCAATGACCTTTTTGACGAGTCTCGGTAAGACCATGAGAAGCTTGTCTTGTTTTGACAACACCTCATTTATAAAATCTTGTTAGGACTAAACTTTCCCAAAGCTCCATATAAAGCCTACCACATATATATGAGAGGGAAAGGAGTAGAATATATAGGCTTGAGAGACAAGCGAGATGAGAGTTTATGAGCAATATACAAGATGATTTAAATTTGTGAACTTGGTTTAGCTCTTTTCTTTATCTCGTTCTTTATTTCAAAAATTCGAGATCTATTTAAATTTTGGGAGCATGTTAATACTTGTGGGATGAGCTTAATAAGAATCTACCCTCCGTAGAGGTGAAGGCTAGTACATTATGGAACTTTAACGAATTAAACTTTTGAGAGCATTATGTTTTTTTTTCATGTATGATCAAGTGCAAGGTTTAAACATTGTTTGGCAATGATGATATCCATCGAAGGCTTACTCGAGGACGAGCAAGGTTTAAGCATGGGGGAGATGTTGACGGTGAAAATCCGTCAACCTAGCCATGAGTTTACCTTCTATGTTGGCATAACTTTTGTATCTTATTCATTGGTACTAACCCCCGTGGTATAACAAGTTCACTTGTGCATGTCGGTTTTGGAGTTATGTGTTTACGCAGGTTTTAACGTTGAAAGCAAGACTTCCGGGATAAGTTCATTAAGCACCTCATGACAAGACCTTGAAGCCCGATACAAGTCAAGCAATGAAGTGAACATGACTCCAAGAGCCCAAGGACCAAGCCCGAGAAGATGATAAACTCCGAGGACCGAACCGAAGTGAAAAGTCTTGAATCTTGCAAGACAAGGAGTTGAGTCCAATTCGGAGAGAAACCGACGTCAAGGGCCCACATGCAAAAGGGGAGAACATCTAGAAGACGTGGGAAGCAACACCGGCGAAGCGAGCCGCGAGATGGGCCGAATTGGGCCCAGTGTCGAGCCGGTCGGCCCGGCCGGCCGGCCCAGCCCAATTCGGGGCCCAATCGGCCTCTCCTTTGACCTAATTGCTTCTCAGGCTATAAATAGCCCCCTGACCGAGAGCCACGCAGAGAAGAAGTCGTATTCCGCCGCCGAGGAGAAGAGAAGCTTGAGGGACACCAACTTGAAGATGAGGGCCGTGCTAGTTGTCTAGGGTTTCCCTGGCCGACGTGGGAACCTTGCATGGAAGACCACGTCGGAGCTCCGGAGCGAGGATCAAGATCGAGGGAGGGCCCCGGTGGTGATCTTGTTCATGTAATCATTCATGGTGAAGTTTGTAAGTGAATCCGATTTCTAGCGATTAAGTGCTTTCTCGATGATTTTGATTTCTTCTTGGTTTTGCTTCTTCTACGATCTAGTCTATAGCTAGATTACATAGGGTGCTCTTGTAGCCGCGGTGGCTAGAGGTGCATACCGGACCGGCCAAGTGATTTCAACTTGTTCTATCGAACTCGCCCTAAGCTCCCCGCATGAATAGGGATACGTTGTGACGAACGGGGTCTCGAAAGGCGGATGTTTTCGGAGTCGGATGGGAAGGCCACGATTTAAAGATGCTTTTAATGAGATTCGCTTTTCTATCTTCATCTATCTTGTTTGGAGCTACAACATAAGCATGATCTAGATTCTCTAGATTGGTTATCTCTTGCTTTCTCTTGCTACCTCTTTAGTAGATTAGATTAGATGTGTTTTCTTTATGAGTTAGTAGATTAGATGCAACTTAATTCTTCAATAGATAGCTTTACCTTGCTTTACTAGATTGAATCCTTGCGTTGCACATTGTTCCACGGATTCGATACCTTGGGTTCACCACTCGAGGGAAGAAGGGTCCCTTGACTACGACGGGAGACTTGTCCGCTTGCAAGTCATAAATGAACTTTGATACAACTATTAACCGTCAACGGGGGAGGGCTCATCAAGGAAGCGACGATTCGGAAGGAGTTCTCTCTTGATGCTCATCGTTCTCCCGTTGATCTTGGTTAGTTTTCTTCTGTCTTTTCATTGATTGCTTCCCGAAGGGTTTGGGGGAAGATGTTGGATTTCCGATTCTCCCCGGCGGGGCAGCCGGGGGGATTTGGTGCGCGCGGCGGTGGGAAAAGAGATTCGATGGCGGGACCAACCTTTTCACCACGGGATTAAGGTTTGTGGGGAAGGGGATAGGTTAAAGATAAGTGAAGGAAAATTGAAAGAGAGTATTAATAAAAGAAAGAAATAAGTTAATAGTTAGTTGATAAAAAAGGGGTAAAAGGAAGGGGAAAAAGAGAGGGAAGAAAGAAGGTTAGGATGGATAAAGGAGATAAAGAAAGGGAAAAAGGGGGGGGTGTTTTCTTGTGTGGAAGGTATGGATGACCTAGAGGAGGGTGGATGGGGGATAAAGGAAAGGGGATTAATAAAAGATATAAAGAAAAAAAGATGGAACAGAAAAGGAATTAAAGGATATAATGGGAGAGGAGAATACATCATTAGGAGAAGAAGGGGGAGGAGATGAGAGGGAGAAGAGGGGGAGGGTGGGAAGGGGGGTGGGTTTGTTCTTTGGGGTGATTGGGGTATATTCCCTAGGGGGGGTTTTGGGATGGGGGGGAGTGTTGGGGGTGGGGGGGGGAAGAAAAGGGAAAGGAGGGGAGGGGGGGGGGGGGGGGGGGGGGGGGGGGTTTCTCGTGTTGGGATTTATGGGGGGGGCCTTTGGGTTTCTTAGGTTGGTGATTGTATGAAGTTGGTTTTGGTGAGTCGAAGATGAGTGAGTTGGTCCTGGGTATTGGGTAGTTAGGGTCTTGTTTTGGTTGATCTTTAAGGTGGGAATTATCGAAAGTCTCCTCTTTAGGTAGATTTCTGGAAAAAAAACTCAAAAGAAGCAAGGGAACTTGTTATATATAGTATGCCTAGTGGGGGTTAGTGAAATATAAGAAAAAGATAAGATTAGGTGAGGAAATTGAAACTCATGCTTAAACTTGTGTCGAGTAAGGGTCCTGCTTAAAAGGGAAATAGGTGCCTTCAAGTTATGACTTAGTATTATGCGAGAAAATGCTCTCTCTTAAGAATTTATTTAAAGTTAAGTGGGGTTCTTTTTTATGGAAGATAGATAAAATAAAGAAAAGCCAATTTAATAAAATGATGCTCTCAAATTAAGTAAACTTAAACATTACTTGTCAAGGAAGATTTAAAAAGATGATATCAAATAAGTGAAAATCTCTTGCAAAAGCTCATGGAACACTCATCTCATCAAGTCACTCAAGCCTATACTAGATTATTTTCAACCTACTCTACTCATATGTGATAGTGGAAGGCTTATGTGGAGCTTGGAAGGTTAAAAACAATCCTAGCAAAACATACATTCGAAATATTGTCAAATTAAGAGAGAGGTCTATTGGAATTACCGAGACTCGTCAAAAAGGCCATGGAAAATAATTGTTGGAAAGAGAGAGCGACGAAACACACACATTTAGATAAGTGGACATGTGCAAGTGGCAAATGGATGATCCCGAGGCACGAGTGAAGTCCTCGTTATCGGATTGCACATGGTTGGAAGATTTGAGTATGGATTTGTCATTAAGGCACTTGAGAACTTATGAAGCAAAAAGATCCGAGGAGCATCTTTATTATATTTTTTTACTTTTATTTTATTTCCTTCTCTTTTTTCTCTCTTTCTTTTTTTCACTTTATTCTTCCTATTTTTCTTACTTTTCTTTTCTTCTTATCATATTTTTTTTTCATTTTTCATTTTTATTCTTTTTTTTTTTTGCTCCTCAAAACTTTTTGCAACATAATACTTACATAGCATTTGTGTCGAGAGAATGACTCCTCCCCCATGCTTGAACGATGCTCGTCCTCGAGCATAAAAGAGAGGGGAAATGACTGCTAAAGTAAGTATAAATTCCATAATCTTGCGGAATATTTGAATCTCCATCGAGAATTTTACTCCATACTCAAATTGGGTTGTGGACAAGGAGGTGATCACAAAAAGATGTTTTTGGTTTAGGGTGGATGCCCAGCGAAGTTTGTGAAATTTTCGATGTGAAAACCCACAATGCATGGACAAAAAGGCTAGCATGAAAAAGTTACACAAAGGAATGACCACTTCTTAGTCTCGAACCATAGAAATCAATCCTAATTCAACTCATCAAAACATATGTTTGCAATCTACGAGTTTTGTTATCATAAAACATATATGTATATGGCTTTGGTAGGTAGAACTTTGCAAGAGCATCACAAATATGTAGATAGCATAAAAGTTAAGTTTTCATAAAAACAACAAGTTATCCGGCTATCCATAAACTTAAATCAAAGAGCAAAGATATGTATGTGGGTCTAGAGCATGGTCATTTCACCTCCACAAATAAAAGAGCCGGTATTTAAATTAATTTCAGATCATATTATAGGGAGCAATTATCCACGACATGTATAACTTCATGTAGGTAAAACAAAGCGGCAACTTTCATCATCTTTCCGTAAGCATAGGCAATGTAGAACATCGAGGTGAACACATGGTCATGCTTATCTATTGAAAGTAAAAAGAAACCTAGGTTGTCCTCCTAGTAGCCATGTTATTGTTTGAAGAGAAAAACAAAAGGTCGCACCTAGTTGAGTTTGAAGGCATACTTACAAGCATTTGTGTTTGGAAAAGAGAAGGTCCATGGAGATGTTACCATCCTTTGTAATTCTTCGTTGCCTTCTTCCGACATCTCCATGTATCGATGTGGCTTTTGCTTTTGTCTTGATTTATTAATGCTCCTAAACTTCTGAATTTGATCTTGTATGCTTAATGGAGTCATTGGTCACCCTTCTCTTCAATGTTGTCATCACCATCTCCTCTTTCTTATTCTCATCATCTCCTTGCTGTCTCTTTTTCATGGATTTCCCCCTCTGTCCAGAACAGAAAATATATCGAAATATAGCTCTATTGAAAAGTTTATGAAATTACCTTTCCAACGTGTGGTCATTCATCAAAAACGGAGTTCAAACAAGGGAGCTATGTCCGTTTTACTTCAGCACTGCGTGTGTCCAAAACTGATTTCAGGACGTGTTGCACTCGGTGATTCGGGCATAACCGCTTGTGGAACCTCCGATTGTCTTGATTCTTGATTTGTTGGAATCGTAACTTCATGGGGCTTCTAAATATCCAAAAATACCTAGTGTTTTCCCTTTGAGACCATGCAGAATTTTGATGAGATTGGTGACTTCTTGCGCATTGATCCGGAGATGTTAACGATCTTTATCATTCTATCTTCTAGAGTGTCATGTTGCACTTCCGTGTTGAAGATTCAGGGTCTCCCCCATGCTTAGCATTTTGCTAGTTATGGAAGAATAAGACAAAGCACTTCTTAGCCATCCTTCAATTTCCTTGTAGTGAGAGTCTTTATCTTGCCTGTAAGACGTTTTAAACGCACATTCTACCCCCAAGGTGACGGTTGGGAGTAGATAGAATTGCCAACAATCCAACAATGTCTCCTAAGATTCTTAACTTGTGGCATAATTAGTTTAATGAGGAATAAAAACCTAATGAGTGTACGTGGTGCAAGGTGTGTATGCACATGATAGGAAAGCATATAAACAAAGACAATGTTTTCACCTAGTTCTAAACACCATGTTTACAACTAGGTTGCCGAATTTCTCCATAGCCATAAAGGTTTATTTATCAAGGGTTAAAACACCATGTCTATCCCTAAATCAATAACCCTTATAGCACAATAAAAATTAAGCGCATTGCAGAGCTTATAAACTAACCAATGCAACATGAAAACATATGAAAAGCTAGCTAGGTTTATCGAACTTAACGATGATGGTCCGCAATCATGTTTAAACACCATGTTTACACAAGATCACAAAAGGAAAATACCCATATGGCCATATGAAGCATTAACATGGAAACTGAAGCATACATCATTAAGTATATAAAACAACCAAGCCAACTATGTGCAAAACATGTATACACAAAGAAACATCACGAGGATAACAAAATGCAATGCATGCAAATAAATAAATATGATCATGAACATGATGGTGGTTCTAAAAAGGAAAACTGAACTTAGATTAATAACCACAAGTTGATCATCATAAAATAGTGCCATTCTTTATTTTCTCTAAGAAAGTAGTAAAAATATAAAGAAACGGGTTGCCTCCCGAAAAGCGCTTCATTTAAAGTCATAGAGCTCGACTTTCTCACATACCTTCTTTTCGTTGCATAGCCATGGCCCTTCATGCAAGAAGAAAAGGTACCAATGCAGCTTTAATTTACTTCCCATGTTGTGCTTGATCACTTATAGAAGACTTGCCCAAAGCATCCTTTTGTTTCATCGTTATCTCCTTCTTTATCATCCTTCGGTGCTGCCTTCACTCTATTTTTTTTAATGTCCAGGACAGAAAGTATACTCAAGCTCTACTCCATTGCACAGTGCACAAAATTTCCTTTCCAACGAGTCTTCATTTGCTCAAATCGGACTCCGGACAAGAGAGTTACGTCGGTTTTACTTCGGCGATGAAATCTGTCCTGAAATTTCAGAACGCGCAACGCTCAATGTTTTCTCCATAACTCCTTGCACGGGTCTTCAAACTTGTTGGTTCTTGATGCGTTGGAATGGTAACTTGATGGAGCTTCTGGATATCTCATTTTCTTCATTTGTACACCTCTGAACAAGCTCTCAAATTGATGAAGACAGCAGCATCCATCGCGGGATTCGGAGAGGTTGATGATTTATCTTGCAACTCTTTCGGGCATGACTTCTTTTTTTTTTCATTATTCAAGCCTTGTCTACATGGTTAGTGAAAATCGGGCCTTTCCCGACATATGATTCTTTAAGGTCACTAGCTTGACCAAGCGCAAAGCATGATCGAGATTTACAAAACTTATTGTAAACATACGCGTCCATAATTAACACCACATGTGAATTGTAGCAACAAGTCAAGGTGTAAATAAAAGAAGCATATGTTTCATGCATAGCACTTAGCTCATCATTAGGCAAAGGTTGTATAGGTGTGAGATTAATTGGATCAAACTTAAATGTTTCCTCTTTTTCATTCTCAAGAAAATCTAGCCTATCAACATGATCACTATTGGAACAAGGCATAGGCATTAAACTATCATTCATACTATTGGTTGAGCATGAGTATTTGAATTTATCAACATCAATACCAATAATATCTTGAGATTTCAGCGCGTACCTTGGCCTTAGAGATTTTTCAACAAGAGTGATATTTGGTTCATCAAGCGGTGTTGAAGGCGAATCGATCTCAACGAGTGAAGGTGTCTCTTTGTTACCTTTTTGCATCCCCTCCATCTCATCATGTGGGACATGTAATCCTTCAACTATGTATGCATTCATCTCTTCTTTGAAGTCTTCTTTATCAACCAGATCTTCATCTTCAAAGACTTGTATGTTGCTTTCTTTATCTTCCATGTACCACATGTCATCAAGATCGCTCATTGTTGATTCACTCTTTCCCTCATCCTTGAGTACTTCCATGTCTTGATTTGCTAGTGTGTAGGCTTCAATAGCACACAAGCTATCATCTAGCTTGAGTCCTATCTCCTCCCATTTATCCTTTGAGTCACTAGGCTCATCATGGTTGTACTCTTCTCTTCCTTCATCATAAATCTTTGAGTTGTCAAACCGGTCGATCCATCCTTCATCTCCTTCTTCTCTTTCTTCTTCAAACATCTTTTGGATCGACTCTCCACTCATCTCTTGATCAAATATATCTTCAACTAGTTTGGCGACGTGTCGGCGTTCCTCCTTCCTTCGGTAGCTAATTAGTGGGGCGAAATCAACTTGAACCCAACCGGATTGCTTGAACTCCGCCAATGGTCTAGCATTCCACATACTTCGGCCTACATTCATGTTAGTTTCAACATTTTTAACATCCGAAATGACTTCTCTTACCTTGGGAAGTGGATCTTCACTTTCTTGTATGGTCGGTTCATCTTCCTTGACCTTCGGTTCATCTTTTTCAGAAATTTCAGCAAGCACCTTGGGCTTGCTTTTGTCATTTTGCTCCTCTCGACAACATCTTTGCCAATCTCGTATTGTTCTTTGTCCATTGCTTATCCTTTGTAAGATTAGTGCGGCTTCACTAATTGTTTTATCCATTATATCACCGCTTGCACACATGCTTACAAAACGAGATGAGTTAGGGGTTAGTGAAAAATAAAAGGTATGCAACATCAAGTCACCGGAAAATCCCAAGTTCGGGCCTTGCTCAAGTAGTTCATTAAATCGGTCCCATGCTTCGTCAATTCCTTCATCCTCTCCTTGCTTGAAATTGAGCACTTGCCTCCTTAAGTCTTGGACCTTGCTTATGGGAAAGAACTTCAAAAGAAACTTCTTCACTAGCTCATCCCAATTTCCTTTTGCTTCAACGGACGCAAGTGTGTACCATCTTCGCGCTTCATCTTGGAGAGAGAATGGAAAAAGATTCCACTTGAACCAAGCGGCCGGAACTCCTTTTTGTTGGACCGTGTTGCATAACATCGTGAATTCCTTAATGTGTCTATATGGGTTGTCATCCTCCAATCCTCTAAATGGTTTTGTCGCCACTAAATTGATGATTCCAGGCTTCAATTCATAGTGGGTTGTAGCAAGCGCCAAATCTGATTTTTGCATCTCAATGTCTTCCATTGACGGCATTGCTAGCTCCCTTAGCGACATCTCTTCGTCTTCCAATGGTGAGGTGAACAAATCCATCTAGGCACAAGAAAAGTAGAAAGAAAAACAAAAAAGATTTTTTTTTCTTTTTTTTAGAAAATAAGGGTTAGGTGTTAGTAATCAACAAAATTAATACTAGATTAAACGTAGCAAGCGGCTTGCTCCCCGGCAACGGCGCGCGAAAAAAGGGGCTTGTTGACGGATAAAAGACGTATCCCTCTACGATCCGCAAGCGTACGGACCCCACACCTTTTTCACCACGGGATTCCCAAGGTTCTTGTCAATCCGCGGAGCAAGGGGATTACTAGCGCTTAACCAAGTACTAATCTAGTTGAATGGAAAACCTTTGAAAGAGAGTATTAATCTAAAAGTAAAGACAATCTACCTAAGTTAATCTAAGTTAAGTTGATCAAACAAATGTAGGGTTAAACTATATGGTAAAGGGTGAACACAAGAGAGTGAGCAAGAAAGATAAGCGTTCCCTCCCTAGGATCTAGGATAACATGGTATGCATCTACTACACGAAAGCGGTAAACCAATCTACGGGGGTTGTGACCACGGTTTCGCCCTTTCCCTCCTCTCGTCTTGTCACTACGCGAAGGTATTCGTGACTAGACCTATGATGGACACGGTATGTTGATGGAATCTATGGGAGTAGTGGATATCATACGCCCGAAAAACACGGTGGCCTACCTTAATCATCAAAGCATCATCAACATGAAAACAATAGATTGGAACCACGAATCAAGTAGCAATTACATAGCATGTATCCATCTAATCCTAGGGATGAACGGAGACATTACCCCATCATCTTACACGGATTGAAGCACATAGGGGTGATGGAGACTCCGGAGAACGTCGTCGATGAAGATGGCGGCGATGGAGCTTGGGAACACCCCTAGGCCAACGGCTTGGAGTCCTCCTCTTGCTTCCTTCTCTCCGCCGGCGTTGATCCTTGCGACGAGCTCATCTAACTCTCTCCCTCATCTTGCGGCGGTGGTGTTCTGGTGATTGGCGTCGGTAGGATGATTTGTTCGATGTGTCGGTCGACGGCGGCGGAGGCAATAAATAGACAAACACCTAGGGCAAAGGAGGGACCGAACCGACCCCGGAGTGGGCTGGGCCGGTCGGACCAGGCCGGCCGGCCCAGGCCCACTTCGGCCCGGTTCGGCCCCGGTTTTCTCCCCGGTTGCTTCTCGCGTGATCCCTTATTCGTGTGCACTTGCATGTGGGCCTTTGACGTCGTTTCCTTCACGGTTTAGGCTTGAATCCTTGCTATGCAAGCTTCGGCCGTTTTTTTACGGTTGAGTCCCCGAAGACTTGCATGTTGACGCTTCGGTCCTCGGGTCATTTGGAGTCATGTTCATCGCGTGTCTTGACTCTTATCGGGCTTCATGATCTTCTTCCAAAGTGCTTGGTGAACTTATCCCGAAAGTCTCCTCTTTAGCGTAGATTTCTGCGTAAACAACAAACTCCAAAATCGACATGCAAGTGTGAACTTGTTATATCATTAGTATGCCTAGTGGCGGGTTAGTTGCAAATCATAATCGAAACCAATGTATAACAAGTACTTTAGGTTGACGAAAATTCACCGTCAACACCCACCGCATTCGGAGGAGCGTGACCTCGGGGACATGTCCGTCCCCCCCCGCCCCGCCGAGCGCGAGCGTGCGCATGGCGCCGGAAGCGTTAGTAGGGGGTAAATGCTTCGACTCCTTCATGTTTGCATCCGGATTTCTTGCCCCTAACCTTGATTCTTCTCGCTCCGGATGTTTCGACGACTAGAACAACCTCGAAGGCGGCACGGGAGGTAGCTTGGTAGAGGCCGCCAATCACGGTCATCCTCGTGCGTTCCAAGTCGCCGTCACGGTGGTCCCGGAACAACCGAAGAGGGAGCAGCCATAAGAAGTAAAGAAAAGATTGAATCATACTTTCGCTTCTTACTCCACGCCCTTCGCTTCCCATCCCTTAGGGGACTTGACCCTCGGGGCTGCTATATGTAATCCCGGCAAGAAACACAGTCGTAATGTAGTATTGAGCTAAGGGCAATGCATCCAGGCACTGGCCATCTTCTTTTGTTCATGGATTTTGTTCTAAAGGCGGCCTCATTCTTGAGCGCCGGCTATTTTTTGTGCCAGATGCGTGTAATCATCGATCGATCTCAATGCTAGGATAATATTTCTTCAGATATCTCCCATTTATCGCAGCGGAAAACTCTTCTCCCCGCAAAGTTTTCAATATGTATGCATTACCGGGGACGCATCCGACCACACGAAAAGGCCCCTCCCGGTTAGGGGACCATTTGCCGAATTCACCGTATTTAGTTCCAATCGGCGGTAGCGCTTTCCAAACTAGATCGCCTTCTCGCGAATTGCTTTACCTTTACTTTCTTGTTATAGTATTTGGCGACCCGCGGCTTGTTTTTCTCGATGTTCTCCGGGGCCCCGAGACGGATCATATGCAAATCTTCTAACTCATCCATCATTAGGCCACCGTAATCCTTGGAGCTCAAATCGTTTTGCGGCACCACTCTCCTTGACTACGATTGCATTTCCCGGGCGGGGATCGCGTGATGCCCGTAAACCAACTCGTAAGGAGAAGTCTTTGTAGCTCCATGGGGGGCCATTCGGTAAGCCCACAACGCTTCACCGAGTACCGAATGCCACCTCCTTGGCTTCGATCGATCTTCTTCCGTATCGGCTTGATCATGATCTTGTTAGAAGCCTCTTTTTGACCATTAGCCCGGGCGTAATATGGAGAAGAATTAAATAACTTGATTCCCATGCTTTCGGCAAAATCTCTAAATTCCAATGACACGAATTGTGCCCCTTGGTCGGTGGTAATCGTCCGAGGGATCCCAAATCGATAGATGATGTGTTCCTTGACGAACTCGATCATGTTTTCGACGTTACTTTCTTCGGCGGGACCGCCTCGACCCATTTGGTGAAGTAGTCCGTAGCCAAAAGCACGAACTTATGCCCCTTGCTAGACGGCGGATTAATTTGGCCAATCAAGTCTATACCCCGGCCCCGAATGGCCATGGCTTGATGATGGGATTCAATGCCGATGCGGGGACTCTTTGAATATTCCCGAACCTCGGCAATCTTGACACCCCTTGTAATACTCGAAGCCGGTCCTCTAATATCGTCGGCCAAAAGCATCCGGCTTGCCTAATAACCCATTTCATCCGATAGGCCGATTGGTGCGCTCCACATATCCCATCGTGCACCTCGCTCATCATGTTTTTGGCTTCTTCGGACCCGGCATCGTAGCAATACTCCATCTAATGATTTACGAATAAATTATCATCCGGAAGAACGAACTTGATTGCCTTGTACCGAGCTTCCTAGAGACTTTTCGGGATGGATCTCTCAAATAGTCAACGATCTCTTTCCTCCAATCATCTTTTGTAAGCTCCGCCCCTAGTGCACTCACCTCTGCAAAGCAAATGCTTCTTGACTCTCTTTATAACCGGAGGCGCTCCGAGCCGGCTTGTTTGCTTCCTCGTTATGCTCTCTAGGAATGTGCTTTGTAGGGTTACCGGTGGAAAGCCCTTCAAGATTTCTCCGCATTCCTCGTAGTAACTCCTCGGCGCCTCGCTCCCGCACTCGTATTGGCCGTTCAATTGCTTGATGACCAACTCGAATCTCCATAGATTTCAACCGAAACGGCCCCGGCTTCTCTCAAATATTGAAGCCCTCGAAGCGGTTGCCTCGTACTCGGCTGGGTTATTTGTGACAAGGGGGGTTGTATAGGAATGGCGAATTCAAACATCTCCCCTCGGGAGAAATTAGTAGGATCCCTACTCCCCCACCTTTGCCACATGATGACCCATCAAAAAATAAAGCCCAAGGGGTAATTTCAAGCAGATCAACTGAAGGGTCACGATGTTCAGTAATAAAATCGGCAATGACCTGACCTTTGATGGCTTTCGCCGATTCGAACTTCAACTCGAATTCTGATAAAGCTAAAATCCATTTGCCAATCCGTCCATTCAAAATTGGCATAGATAACATATGTTTTATCACATCAAACCTTGAGTAAACGGGTGCATTCGGCACTCAATAAGTAGTGCCGAAACTTTGTACACGAGTAGTACACGCAAAGACACGTTTCTTCTATAGCCGAATACCTGGTTTCAGGATCAAGTAATTTTCGGCTAAGGTAAGCTACTACCCGCTCCTTTCCTTCGAATTCTTGAATAAGGGCCGATCCAATGGTTTGGGTATCGGCCGCCACGTACAACTTGAAAGGCTTGTTTAGGCGAGGAGGAACCAAGACACGGCGGCTCCTTCATGTACCGCTTGATCTCGTTAAAAGCCTTTTGTTGTTCGTCGCCCCATGTGAATTTCTGATCTTTCTTTAGCTTCAGCAATGGAGAGAATGGCAACACTTTCGCAATAAATTTGAGATGAATCTTCTCACGAAGTTGATCTTGCCGAGCGCGTGATTGCAATTCCTTGAGGTTGGTTGGAGGAGCGACTTCATCAATGGCTTTCATGCTCTTTTTGCCAACTTCGATTCCCCCTTCGTGGACCAAAAACCCCAAGAACTCTCCAGCTGACACCCCAAATGCACACTTGTTTGGATTCATCTTTAGGCCATGCTTCCGGGTGCATTCCAAGGTCTTCTTCACATCTTCCAGATGGGTGTCGTGACTTAAGGACTTGATCACCACGTCATCGATGTAGATTTCCACGGTTTTGCCGATCAACTCATGAAAAATGTAATTCATGGCCCGCCGATAGGTTGCACCGCATTTTTCAACCCAAATGTCATGACGATCCATTCAAACGAGCCTATATGACCAGGACATCTAAAGGCCGTCTTCGAGATGTCTTCTATTGCCATAAAGATCCGATTGTATCCCGCGTTGCCATCCATGAAGCTAATCACCTTGTGCCCGGCGGCGGCGTCAATCAACAAATCGGCAATAGGCATCGGGTATCCATCCATGGGAGTAGCTCTCCGTTTAGGTCCCCGAAGTCTATGCAAACCCTCATTTTTCCGTTCTTCTTATACACGGGGACGATGTTAGAAATCCACTCCGCATATCCGCACGGCCGAACGAAGTTTGCGTCAAGTAATCTTTCGATCTCCTTCTTCACATCGGCCAATACTTCATCCTTGTAGATTTTCCAAAGGGCGGTTGCTTATATGGTTTGAAACCGAGGCTTGATCGGCAACCGGTGCTCGACGATGGAACGATCCAATCCGGGCATCTCCGAGTAATCCCGGGCGAAGCAATCTTTATATTCTTTGAGAAGCTCAATTAAGTTCCCCCTGAAGTCTGGCTGCAAATTTGCACTGATGAACGTCGGCCTTGGCTTATCACCGCTTCCAATGTCAACTTCTTCCAGCTTATCGGCCGACATGAATCCTCGTCCCAACTTGCCATCAGTGCCATCCACGGGGTTCTCCATTAAAAATTACTATAAGAGCCGACTGCTTGAATCGACTGGTCACCGCCGACGGGTTCAACGGGACCTTCTCCCCGCTCCTTCCCCGAGAAGCAATCGATGCCTTGGTACTCCCGGAAGGGCTCGGTTCCATGTTGGCCACGCTCACGGAGTCATCCGCCCGGACGACCTCGATCTCGTCATCCACCCACCGGATAAGCTCGTTGATGCATGGTGGATGGGACGCGGCGATTGGCGTGAATCCGGTCCCGCCCAAACGCCGCGGCCGGTAGGCTCCCTTGCCTTCGATGACAAAGAAGGTGGTGAGCGAGCGTCTTGGACCCGATCATCAAGTCCACGTGAGCGCATCCTTTGGTGTCCGAGGGATTCCCGGCGAAGTCGTTCGGATGATGCTTGTAGGTGTCGGATCGCTCGGGGTCATGCCAAGCTTCCTGAAGGTGGTGTACGGCATTACGTTGACTGTGTCGCGCCACCGTCGACGAACATCTTGGTCAATGGCTTGCCATTGACGTACCCCCCTCAAGTACGGCGGCCTCATATGACGGTTCTTGGCCGGCTTGTCGAAGACGGCACAGCCCAGTGGCAAGCACCGGTTGTGCCATCATCTCCTCGGGCTGCTCGTCATCAAAGGAAGCTTCCTCTCGCATAGCCCAGTTAGCGGAGCCATGAACTCGTTCGGCGGTGTAACACCCTAAAAATTCCATCACCAAAATTTTATAGCAACAAATGGCTAGGTTTAAAATTTCCTTAAGGATAATAAAATAAATCATCAAACAAATTGGCTTTTAAATATAATAAACATCACTAAAATAATTTAGAGAAAATAAGTGCTTGTGCATCATGATTTGAATGCATGGATTTTTGTTTGATTTGAGTGTGAATGTTTGAAAAATGAATTTGAAAGAAATTTGAAAAAAAAAAGAAAACAAACTCTCCCTCACCCTCTCTCCCTTTTCTTCTAGCCCAGCCCACGAAGTCCCAGGCCGGCTGGCCTTTTCTCTCTTCTTTCCCCGCGCGAGCACAAACCGGCCCAACGGCCCCGGATCTTCACCCCGCCGGCCCCGGCCAAGACCCCACCCCTTCCCCTTTTCTTTTTGCTTTAGCCGCCGACGGGTGGGACCGGCCGTCGGGGCCCGTCTCCCTCCTCCGGCCGGGTCGCCACGCCGCATCCCGCGCGCCGCCCGCCCCACTGCGCCGCCGGATCCATCAATCCCCCGCCATCAAGACCTCGTATTTGAGCGCGGTGATGCCCCACCTTCAATTCCCCTCTCTTAATTCGACCGTTATCGCTCTTTAACCCCCTCCCCCCTTAACTCCCCATTCAACCGTGGCCATCAATGGCCATGGCCGCCGGAAAAGCCGCCTCCCGGCGCCCCCTCGGCCCTATATAAACCCCCCCCCCAAGGCACCCCCCGCTACCCCCCTTCGCTTCACACCGAGTCCCGCCGCCCTCCCGGTGCTTTAGCCACTTGCGCCACCGCCGTGCACCGAGCGCCGCCGCGCCATCGCCGCCGCCGAGCCCGTCCGTCGCCGTCGCTCAAAACCCCCGCCCCGGACCCCCTCAATCTTTTCCCCTTCGCACGTTCAAGCTAACCGGCGCATCACATTGAGCCCGTAGGCGGCCTCAAGCACCCCCGAGCGCGGCCTCGCCGTCGCCGCCCGTGGAGTTCGGTCGCCGGAGGCGGTGATTTGCGCCGTCGCCGCTTCTCCGTCCAATTCCCGTCCGCCGCAGCACCTACACGCCGTAAGGGATCCCATCCCCGCCCTAATCTTTGCTTGTGCCCGACCATAGCGCCGCCGGCGGGCGCCCGGCCGCCCCGTCCGCCCCCATGGATGCCCGCCTCGGCCGTTGCCTTAATCCACCCGTGCAAGCATGCGATTGAGTTCGCGGTGTTCCCGGCCTACGCTTAGCCGGCTTTTCCGCGCGTTTTCGTGGCGGGGAGCCCTTTCCGGGTCGTCGCCGGTGACCTAAGCCCCGCGCGCCGCCGCGCGCCGCCGCCGCCGGCGCGGGCGTCGCCCCCCCCGTTGACGGTTAATGTTTGTATCAAAGTTCGTTCGTGACTCGCAAGCGTACAAGTCTCCCGTCGTAGTCAAGGGACCCTTCTTCCCTCGAGTGGTGAACCCAAGGTATCGAATCCGTGGAACAAATGTGTGACGCAAGAATTAATCTATTAAAGCCAAGTAATCTTCAATAATCGATAAAAGACCTAATGCATCTAAGTAAAAGACACAAAACGAATCTAATCTACTAAAAACCGGAGAAAACAAAGTAAGATTAGGTAGATAAACCGATCTAGAGGGATCGGGGGTAAGCCTTTCGTTGAAGTTCCAAGCAAAAGAAGAAGTAGCAAATCGAATCTTAATAAAAGCCTCTTTAAATCGTGGTTTCCCGTCCAAATCCGAAAACATCCGCCTTTCGAGACCCCCGTTCGTCACAACGTATCCCTATTCATGCGGGGAGCTTAGGGCGAGTCAAAAGACAAGTCGAGATTCTTTCGGAGGATCCGCGTGTACCTCTAGCCACCGCGGCTACAAGAACACCCTATGTAATCTATCTCGAGAATAGAATTGGAATAAGCAAAGCCGATCGAAAAACGAAATCTTCGAGGAAACACTTGATCGGCCGGGAAAAGATTCAACTTGATAATTCAACTATAACAATAATACATACACAA
Source organism: Cenchrus americanus (assembly GCA_947561735.1). Classification (NCBI taxonomy): domain Eukaryota; kingdom Viridiplantae; phylum Streptophyta; class Magnoliopsida; order Poales; family Poaceae; genus Cenchrus; species Cenchrus americanus. The sequence goes on along the minus strand of OX387243.1, from coordinate 151,614,871 downwards.
GATCACCACCGGGATCCTTCCTTGATCTTGCTTCTAGCTCGGGAACTCCGACGTGGTCTTCCTTGCAAGGTTCCCACGTCGGCTAGGGAAACCCTAGTCAACTAGCTCGACCCTCTCCTCTCCTAGATGGTGTCCCTCTCCTCTCTCGCTTCTCGGCGGCCGAAGACGAAATCTTCTCTCGCGTGGCTCTCGGTCGGGGGACTATAAATAGCCCGATCGGCGGCTAGGGCAAAGGGCGTCGCATTTGGGCCCTAAATGGGCACGGGCCGACCGGACCGGGCCGGCCGGCGGCCCGGGCCCATTTAGGCCCGGCCGCGGGCTCCTTTGCCCGAGGTCGGTTCCCTTGCTTCTCGGATGCTTCCCCCTTCCGCATATGGGTCCATGTCGTCGGTTTCTCTCCGAATTGGACTCAACTCCTTGTCTTGGAAGATTCGGCACTTTTCCGGTCGGGTCCCCGGAGTATGTCGTCTTCTCGGATCAAGTCCCCGGCTTCTTGGAGTTAGTTTTGCTTCATTGCATGACTTGTTCGGGGCTTCAAAGTCTTGTCATGAGGTGCTTGATGAACTTATCCCGAAAGTCTTGCATTTAACACTAAATCCCCGCATAAACATTAAACTCCAAAAACGACATGCACACGTGAACTTGTTATACCACGGGGGTTAGTACCAATGGATAAGGTATAAAATTCATGCCAACACCGAAGGTAAACTCATGGCTAGGTTGACGGATTTTCACCGTCAACATCTCCCCCATGCTTAAACCTTGCTCGTCCTCGAGTAAGCCTTCGATGAATATCATCATTGCTCAAACGATGTTTAAACTTTGCATTTGATTACACATGAGAAAACATAATGCTCTCAAAATATTAATTCATTAAAGTTCCATAATGTACTAGCCTTCATCTCTACGGAGGGTGGATTCTTATTAAGCTTATCCCACAAGTATTAACATGCTCACAAAGTTTTAAATGGATCTCAGAATTTTTGAAATGAAGATCGAGATAAAGAAAAGCTAAACCAAATTCACAAATTTAAATCATCTCATGTATTGCTCATAAACTCTCATCTCACTTGTCTCTCAAGCCTATATATTCTACTCCTTTCCCTCTCATATATATGTGGAAGGCTTTATATGGAGCTTTGGGAAAGTTTAGTCCTAACAAGAATTTATAAGTGAGGTGTTGTCATAACAAGACAAGCTTCTCATGGTCTTACCGAGACTCGTCAAAAAGGTCATTGGAAAATAATGTTAAATCAAGGAGGGGAAAGAGAAAAATACACACACTTTTAGATAGGTGGACATGTGCAAATGGCAGAGAGTGATCCCGAGGCACAAAAGAAGTCCTCGTTATCGGATTGCACATGGTTGGAAAATGAGAATGGATCTTTTTATCTTGAAGCCTTGAATGCACTCTTAGAGAACCGGGGAGTTCATTTTACGCACAAATATATTTTTTTCTTTTTCTTCTCTTTCTTATATTTCTCATTCTTTTCTTTCTTTCTTTCTTATATATATATATTTTTTTTTCTTTCTTCACCTTGGAAGTCATGTACATCGCCGAATTTTTTTTCTTTCATCATTATATATATTTTTTTTTTAAAAAAAATACTCCCTTTTGAACTCTAAGGCAGCACCGTACCTACCTCCTCCCCCATGCTTAGACGTTGCTCGTCCTCGAGCAAAGAGGCGAAAAATAAGGTAGGTACCGGAGATATTTTCCTTGGAGAGATACTTGAAATCTTCAACGTTGGCACCGTCTTGCGATCTTCCTTGAATTGATGATCCATTCTCAATGATAGGTTGTGGTCAAGGAGGTAATCACAAAAAAAAAATGATATTTGGTTTAAGGGTGGATATCCGGCGAAGTTTGTGAGACCACCGATGCGGGGATACACAATGCACGGATAAAAGGCTAGCAAAAAGATAGATACGCAAAAACGGAATGACCAGCTTCTTAGTCTCGGGCCAGAGAAATCATGGCCTGCAATAACTCACTCAAAAATAAATCTTGTACACTAAGGTTTATGCACTCAAATATATATAAGGCTTTGGATAGGTTGAGCAACACACAAGTGATATTTGTGACAAGGTTAGCAATATTTTTGAGCATAAAAGACATCTTCGATCCATTCATAACTTGAGAGCACATAAAACACTATGGGTCTTTATTTTAATCATAACCTCCGCTGAAAATTAAGCTAGCATTTAAATAAATTCAGATCTGTATTTTTTTAGAGAGCACTAGCTTAAACATGCATAAATCAACTACAAAGATGAACAAAGCTGCAATTTTAATCATATATCAACATGGCACGATTTTGTAACTTTTCCAATGATAAAAATCAAGGTGGTGACTTTATTAAAGGTGATATCAAGCTGAAATACACACTGAAAATAAGCATAACAAGCTTGCTGAAATTTAAATAAAAACAGAAAAATACTACGCAAACACATAAGAGCAAAAGCTGAAAATTACGGAGAAATAGAAAAGAAGAGAAAACTAAAGTTCCTTAAGTCCTCTAATCCTCCGCCGGTGGTTGATGTTGATAGTCTTGATAATAATAGCCTTGCTCATAATATGAATGAACGCTTCCTCCGTCGAATTGATTTGGCTCAACAAGGTGAAGGCGACCAAGTTCAAAGGCAATATTTGCGTTGCCTTCACCGAGTTGAGCTGCGTTGGATTGGATGGCTGCGATATTTTGAGCATTTCTTGCAGCGTATCCTCCAATAATAGCCATGCTTTGTTGTGGTTGGGGATGATGAGCGTAGGCCTCCGCGAAGTTAACGTTGGGCACAACGTAATTTTGAGGGGGTACCGGTGCACCACCCCCCCATGCTTGTTGTTGAGACCCTCCGTAATAACTAGGCGGAGGAGGAACCCCGCCGGATGGTTGCACATTGGGTTGTGCTCCACCCTCTTGTGCGGAGGATGTTCCCTCTTCTACGATCCTTCCTCTTTTGTTCTTCCTTGCGGGGACAAGTATTCCCTCTTCCAACCAATCTTCCCTTCCTTCGGTGAAAAGCCTAAGCCTCTCATCGGAAGAGGGAGGTTCACAATGGCCAATCGGTAACCTCTTCTCTCATCTCCACTAATGTACTTGCCTTGCCGCAAGTACTCAAAACCGAGAGAGGTACCGCGCAAAAGGTGAGCGGGGTTTCTTGCGATCCCCGGTCGCAAGGAAAAGGCCAACATGGAGAGGTAACACCCCGAACCAATATCACCCGCCCCCGATGTTGCTTCACAACACCAACGGTTGATCATGAGGTAAGAGGGGTCGATTGGCTGCCCGGCAATCAAAGCCGAGTATAGCCAATTTAACTCCGTGTCGGTCACCTTTGTTTCCCTTATCCTCCCCAATACCCTCTTGCACATCCAAGAGTGAAATATCCGGATAATGGGGTTGCGGATGCTTTTGCGTTGTTGATGGGCATCTCCGGAGATCATGCCCCAAAATTCCGCCAACATGCGGGAGGCACGTCGACTTTCTCCGGAGCGCCCTTGTGGAACCCAAGCAGCTCCCTTACGTGCTCGTAGGGAACCACTTGTTGGATTCCCTCCAAACGGAATGACAAGCATTGCACCCCATCATCATCAACGATGGGTGCCATAGTCATTAAAATTTCCAAGGTGTAACCCAAGTGGGTGTCCACCGAGATTCCGTTGGAGAATTGAATCCACCCGAGGTGCCCCAACATGTAGTTTATGTCGGTGCGAAAACCCAAGGTGTGGAGTGCTTGGTCGTCGATCTCGACGTTTGGCACAAGCCTCTTCTCAAGATTGGCGAGCCTATCCTCCTCCTCCACCGACATGATGATGAAGCCGTACGAAGATTGTGTCGGGGTGTAAGGAGGTGGTGCGGTTGAGCGAGTCGATCGTCGTGGTGGCGCGGGCTGCTCCTCCGTGTGCCCACGAGGTTCGGTGAACCTCATGGAAGTGCTTCTCGCAGCCCTCATCCCACCAAGGAGGAGAGCGTCGTTCCTCCTCGGTGGTGCCGTGTCCGTCTCCATGCTCCGGGGAGACTCGGAAACCGAGTGCCTCCTCGAAGACGTGGTTGATGACGGCTTGGACGACGACGAACTCTTCTTCTTAGAGAAGAGACTTGTGGTCTTCTTCCACATGCTTGCTGCACTCTCTCTTCAACTAAAAATCCGGGTTGCAACCGGTAAACTAGGCACTTAAACTCTTTGCTTCGGATGTGGACTTTGAGTGGATTAGGGAGGTGGATTTTTTTTTTTTTGAGCACTCAAGCTTGGGTGGTTGGCTAAGTCTACGGAGGTTCCGAGCACACAAACTTGAACACACAAACAAGGGAAGGAGAGGGAAGCTTGCTGCAGAAAGACGGGCGCCGGGGGGCACCATTTATAGGGCAGGCCGGCCGGCCTAGGCCGGCCGGCCCCGGGGCTCCAACGGCTCCTCCTCGGTGCGTCTTTCTCCCGGCACGATCATTTCGCCTCTGCAACTTTCCCCGCCCGCGTGCTCCACAAGTTGCACCGCCCAAACGCTCACGTCCACTCCTTTTCTTGAATTATTGGTCCTCCCACTTGATGCTCCATGCTTTGGGTCATGTCCATGCTCCCTAGCTCCACTTGCTTCACATGCCACCATTGAAATCCTGCAAAGTTGATGCTTGCTGCCCACCATGCTTGTCCTTTGCATGTGGAGTGGGTGAAAGTTGATAAAAGGGAATCCAATGGTGCATGCATGATTAATTCAAACTTGATTGCCTCCATTTAGGTGTGTTTAAGGTTAAGCACTCCTCTAATTCGAGTTTTAAAATATTTTTCAGAGCCATGCAAGAGCTTGAACATAATTTTAGAGAAGTTTTTAAACCATTAAAAACAAATGTAAGTCGAAAATATTTTTCGACTACGTCGATTTTCGTCTTACCGGTATAGTTTGCTTTCATCGGTTGAGAGCGAACGTTTTCCCGGTTTGATCATGGGGGCATAGGTTTAGGTTCTAATTTTGGCTAAATAAGAAAGATTTTGAATAAAACAAAATTAGAATGGGCTTAGAAAAATTCTAATCCTAGAGAAACCAAGGGTAAAGATTTTTAAGATCAACCAAAAGCTTTGATTTCTAGGTTCACGCGAGTCCTACCACGTGCTGAATTTTTATAACACTTGAATATAAATCGTGGCTCTACTCGTGTGGTTTTAGCATGAAAAATAAGCCAACCTCAGCACCATAATGAGGGTGAAAGGTTGAGCTAAGGTTCTGAAATTATTTGGTTGAGGGGTTTCTCGAAAAGAAAAGAATCAAACAAGCACATAGGAGGGTTCATGCAAAGGGTTTATGATAAAGCAAACATTCAATCAAGAATTATGTCTCTAATATTGTTCAACCACTTCTAAGTCTAATGTCTTTGCGTAGTAAAACTCAAAAACTAAATTATTAAAAATACTCGAAAAACCTGGAATCGGGTTGTCCTCCCGTAGCTTATTCTTGACTTGACTTGACGAAACGGGTTGCCTCCCGCCTAGCGCTTCGTTTATAGTCTATAGCTAGACTTCTTCACTTGATTACTCCGGATCAACGCTCTTTGCGGGCGTTGCAATCTTGGGTACCCACTTCCGCACCATCTTGGGCGCGGGCTTGTCTTTTGGCTTGGGCTGTCTTAGTCATTTTTTTGGTCTTCACAGGCGGCTTCTCTTCCTTTGTCTTGACGGATGCAACACCTTCTTTAATTTTCGTTACGTTCACTTTTTTCGGCTCCTTCTTCTTTTTCAGCCCCTCCGTTTGTTTTGGTTCTATCTTCACTCCAATCATGTTGCATGCCTCAATCCTTGGACGGAACTTGAAGGAACTCCTTTCTCCGTTGATATCGAACATGATCTCCCCCTTGCCAACATCAATAGTTGCTCCCCCTTTGTCTTGAGGAACGGCCTCCCTAGGATGAGCGGCGGCTTCTCCCTCTCTCCCATCTCGAGCACAACGAAGTCGACGGGGATGAAGTGGTGTCCAATCTTCACGGGTACATCTTCGGCAATGCCCAAGGGATAGCGAATGGAGTTGTCACCCGGCTCCAAACATATTCCCGTAGGCTCCATCGGTAGGCGTAACTTCTCGAACACATCCCTCGGCATGACACTCACACTAGCTCCAAGGTCGCATAACGCCTTCTCGAAGTTGAAAGAACCAAGCGAACATGGAATTGTAGGGCACCGGGGTCTTTTTGCTTCTCCGGCCCATAAGCAATAGCCGCACTACACTCCTCGGACATCTTGACATGATCTACCCCGAGTGTTGCTATCTCATATTTATTTGCAAGTATGTCTTTAAAGTAACGAGAATATGTAGGTACTTGTAGGGCATCTAGTAACGGCATGTTGATGCTAAGTCTACGCACAACTTCCACAAACTTCTCAAAGTGGTTGTCAAGTTTACCTCGGAAGTAGCGTGGCTTGAGTTGCGGTATCCTCGTGTCATCTTCCGGCATCTCAAATTCGGGTTCCTCGGTGACGATCCCCGTAACCTTCTCTTTAGCGGCTCCTTCCACCTCGGTGGACGGTTTCGGCTTTCTTGCTCCCGCGGTACGTTCCGGATCTTCGGTCTCCTTCCCCGAACGCGTTTGAATGGCCTTCGCCGATTCGGGACATTTGGGTTGTCCCGAAGCTTCCCTTCATCATTTGTGAGGCGCCCCGCAAGTTGTCCAACTTGCGTCTCGAGCATCTTCATCATGTTGAGCACTTGATGATTGGAACTTCCGACCTCCGTCACTTTGCTATCGATGTTCTCCAACACCTTGTCTATGGTCTTGAACTTGGTGACGGTGTCCTTGTTGATCTTAGCTTGCTCATCCATGAACTCCTTCAATTGTATCCGAAGTGGAACCGCGTTAGGAATAGATGAGCTTGCATTAAATTGAGGCCTACCTTGCCCGTAGCGGAAGTTCGGCAATTCTCCCTTCCTCATGTAGTCGAGCACTTTGGCTTCCTCCGACAATCTTTGCGGACATGGCCATACTCTCCACATTCTTCGCATGTGGACCTTGCTTCGGCGGCCTTCAAGTCTTGAGCCTCTTTCTTTTCTATCTCCATCTTCTCCAACCTCCTCATGAGCGAGTCGATCTTGCCTTCAAGTATGTCTTCCTTCTCCACTTGCAAGACTCCTTTGACGTTCCCCATAGGTTGAGCCGGGTGTAGGCGCCGGATGACGCCCACGTGTCATTATCCGCGACCTTCTTGAATAGCGTGAAAGCTTCCGTCGGTGTAAGCTCGATGATAGATCCTCCCGCCGATGCATCGATGATCGTCCTTGACGCCATGGTGAGTCCTTGATAGAACTTTTGCACGAGGTCTTCTTTCGGGAACTTGTGATGTGGAACCGCCGGTGTACTCGTTGAAGCGCTCAAATGCCTCCGAGATAGTTTCGTAGGATATTGAACAAAGGTGGCAATCTTATTACGCAAGCTTTGAGTTTTACCCGGTGAGTAGTATTCCTTCATGAAAGCCTTCATCAACGTGTTCCAATTTTGCACCGTCTCCGCCGGTTGAGAGTGGAACCATTGCAACGCCTTCCCGAGTAGTGAAAACGGAAAAAGCCTTGCCCTCATTTGATCTTGAGTCACCCCCTCCATATTGAAAGTCGACACGGTTGAATGAATGCTTGGAGGTGAAGGTTCGGATCCTCTTTGCCGGTGAAGGGTGAATGTTGCACCATGCGGATTGTTGAGGTCTTGATCTCGAACGGTCTTCCGATCTCGTCGAGGTTCAAGATTGGTAGGTCGATGATGTCGGGGTGCATAGCTCCCCAATCTTGCGTTCTTCCGGTGGTTGGTCACCCATTGGTGGACGTCGGTTCTCCCGCGGACTTTGAGGTGGTGAATTCTCCCGGAGATTCCTGCGATCCTTCGTCTTCCGACTCCGAATCTACAAAATCCGGCTTTTTAGCTTGATGTGCTTCGCGTCTCCTTAGCCTTGTAAAGTTTTTCCGGATCATCCACAAAATTATTGGGTTTGTTGGAGAGGTAGCCGTCCATCTCCTCGTTAGGGTTAGCAATAAACAAAATATGCAAAAGAAACTAGAAAACAAAACAAATCTATAAAGACTAGAGTTAGACAAACTAGATTAGATGTATTTTGAGGATGATTGAAGCTTATTAGATGCAAAAATAAAACAAAATCAGTACTGAAAATTACAAAAAAAAGCAATAAAAAATCAAATCTTGATCACTTGTTCCCCGACAACGGCGCCGGAAAAAGGGGCTTGTTGACGGTTAATGTTTGTATCAAAGTTCGTTCGTGACTCGCAAGCGTACAAGTCTCCCGTCGTAGTCAAGGGACCCTTCTTCCCTCGAGTGGTGAACCCAAGGTATCGAATCCGTGGAACAAATGTGTGACGCAAGAATTAATCTATTAAAGCCAAGTAATCTTCAATAATCGATAAAAGACCTAATGCATCTAAGTAAAAGACACAAAACGAATCTAATCTACTAAAAACCGGAGAAAACAAAGTAAGATTAGGTAGATAAACCGATCTAGAGGGATCGGGGTAAGCCTTTCGTTGAAGTTCCAAGCAAAAGAAGAAGTAGCAAATCGAATCTTAATAAAAGCCTCTTTAAATCGTGGTTTCCCGTCCAAATCCGAAAACATCCGCCTTTCGAGACCCCCGTTCTGTCACAACGTATCCCTATTCATGCGGGGAGCTTAGGGCGAGTCAAAAGACAAGTCGAGATTCTTTCGGAGGATCCGGCGTGTACCTCTAGCCACTGCGGCTACAAGAACACCCTATGTAATCTATCTCGAGAATAGAATTGGAATAAGCAAAGCCGATCGAAAAACGAAATCTTCGAGGAAACACTTGATCGGCCGGGAAAAGATTCAACTTGATAATTCAACTATAACAATAATACATACACAAGATCACCACCGGATCCTTCCTTGATCTTGCTTCTAGCTCCGGAACTCCGACGTGGTCTTCCTTGCAAGGTTCCCACGTCGGCTAGGGAAACCCTAGTCAACTAGCTCGACCCTCTCCTCTCCTAGATGGTGTCCCTCTCCTCTCTCGCTTCTCGGCGGCGAAGACGAAATCTTCTGCGTGGCTCTCGGTCGGGGGACTATAAATAGCCCGATCGGCGGCTAGGGCAAAGGGCGTCGCATTTGGGCCCTAAATGGGCACAGGCCGGCCGGACCCAGGCCGGCGGCACGGGGCCCATTTAGGCCCGGCCCGCGGGCTCCTTTGCCCGAGGTCGGTTCCCTTGCTTCTCGGATGCTTCCCCCTTCTGCATATGGGTCCATGTCGTCGGTTTCTCTCCGAATTGGACTCAACTCCTTGTCTTGGAAGATTCGACACTTTTCGGTCGGGTCCCCGGAGTATGTCGTCTTCTCGGATCAAGTCCCCGGCTTCTTGGAGTTATGTTTGCTTCATTGCATGACTTGTTCAGGGCTTCAAGGTCTTGTCATGAGATGCTTGATGAACTTATCCCGAAAGTCTTGCATTTAACACTAAATCCCTGCATAAACATTAAACTCCAAAAACGACATGCACACGTGAACTTGTTATACCACGGGGGTTAGTACCAATGGATAAAGTATAAAACTCATGCCAACACCGAAGGTAAACTCATAACTCCGCGGACCTGGGGTGAGGCTTCCGCAACTCCCATCGAGCGGGTCGCGACTTGCGGATTCCCCTTCGAGCCGGTAGCGGGTGGTTCAAGTGGACGCCCATGCCCCGTTCGATAAGGGTAGGCCGCGCGTCCGGAGACGCGTCCATGGAAGCGCTTGCGTGGGTTTGCTAGGGTGGGGGCTCGGCCCCGTTCGCTAGGGACCGAGGGCGCGGAAGCTCTCCCTCGGGGATCCCCCCGCTAGTCCGCCTCGCCGGCTCTCGAACACGACATGTGGGGCACCCTCGAGCCGACGGGCTCGAGGAACGGCTCGAATGCGCGTGCCCTCGTCGTCCCTAACTCTGTGATCTGAGGCGCCCGGCTCGAACCCGTCGAGGGTCGCTCGAACCTCCGATCGCAAGGCCGTGCGGGGCCGTGTCCGGGAGCCCCCGTCTTTTCATGTTTGCGGCCGTCGAGGGGTCCGGGGCGTGCGCCGACCCTCGAGGTGGCCGGGTTGGTGGCACGCCGTATGTGCTTTTTTTTAGGGGGTTGACATTGTCTCGAGCCAAGGGCTTATGCCGCTCGAGGGTCCGCCGTGGCATGGGTGCCCGCGGTTGCCCGCTCTACATCGAGCAGTCCCGGCGACCTTCTCACGTCGATATCCCATCGAGGGTTGACGTCATTTTGAGCCAAGGGTCATGCCGCTCGAGGGTTTTACGTGGCATGGGTGCCCGCGGTTGCCCCGCTTCTACATCGAGCAGTCCCGACGGCCTTCTCACGCCGATATCCCATCGAGGGTCGCCTTTGCTTCGAGCCGAGGGTCATGCCGCCGAGGGTTTTGCGTGGCATGGGTGCCCGCGCCGTCCCGCTCTACATCGAGCAGTCCCGACGGCCTTCTCACGCCGATATCCCATCGAGGGTCGCCTTTGCTTCGAGCCGGGGTCCGCCCCGCTCGAGGGTGCTCCTTGCTTGGCAAGGGACCCGGCATTTAAATGCCTCGCGGCCGTGGCCGCGGCTTTGCAGCCGCGGCGCGCCTTTTTTAGGCGCTCGTACCGCGCGCGCGCGCGCGTAGTGGGCGGCGCGGGCAGCGGACGTGACGGTTTTGCCCTCGCTGTCGCCGGTCTTTGCCGTAATGATGACCCGCCCGCAAGGTTATAGCCGCCGCGGTCGTGGTGGGGCCCATCCGTCGACGTGATGGGAAGATTCCCCCGCTAATGCCGTTGGGCCGGGGCGTCCGCTCCGAGAGCTCGCCCGTCGGCCTATAAACCGCGGGGAAGAAGGGACGGCGGTTTTTTACCTTAGCTTCTCACCGTTTTCGCCCCTCCGCCCCTTCGCCTTCGTCTTGCTCTTGCCACCGCGCGGGCTCGCTCGTTAAAGCTTTTTCCTCCGTTTCCTCGCCCTCCGCCTTCGCATTCCTCCGTCTCTCCCCATGGCGCCGCCGCGCCTCCCCGTTAGGATCCCGGAGCCGTACGCTCGGGAGAGGTCGACGGCGGACCCGGCTCGCCCCTGGCGAGCCGGTCGCCGCCGCCGCCCGTCGGCCAACGAAGACGGGCGCCCGGCGGAGTGGATCGTGCCGCCGGCGGCGCACCATGAGCCCAACCCGCCGGGAGGGCTACGTGGTGAGCTTCCTCCGCTACCACGAGCGTGGCTTCAACGCGCCGCGAGCACCTTCATGCGGGGCGATGTGCCACTACTACGGGTGGAGCCGCACAACTTCGCCCCCAACGCGATCTCGCAGCGGCCACGCTCGTGGGCGTCCGCGGGCGGGTACCCGGGGGATCCCGCCCAATCGGGATCTCTCGGGGTTCACCTTTTCCGCGGGGAGCTCATCACGCGACCCCACGTCGGAGCCGAGGACCCGCCGCGCGGTGCGCGCCGGCGGGATGTCGCTTGCCCCGCGGGGGCCCCTCAAGGATTTCTACATCCCCCGCACCATGACGACGAACAACGCCGGCCCGGGAGCGGGGATGGTTCTATCTCGCGCAACGCCGAGCCCGCCTCCCCCCCTACACCGGCCGGTGTTCAAGGAGAGGCCTCGCTCCCCGGGGCTATGGGGTGTCCTCGCCCAAAGACGGGTGCGGCGAGAGTCCGTCCTCGCCGCCCGCGGCCGCGGCGAAGCACGGCCGAACGCGATGGGCGTCCTTGCCTTCCTCCAACATCGGCGGATCGTGCCGTTGATGGAGAGGCCGCTCCGCATCTTCGAGATGACGAGAGGTGGCCAACCCCGTCGACCCGGCGAGGTCGCGGATGCTCCCGACGCCCCTCGAGCGCCGTACGCGCTCACCCGGCGCGGAGCGCCGTCGACACCGGGTGCCGCCGCCCGCGGGGCGGACCCCGTGGGACATCGAGATGCTCCCCATCGGCCCGTTGGTGAGTGTGGTTCTCGATTTCGTTTTGATTTTTCGCCGGACCTTTGCCTCCCGACACGCCTTTGTTGCTCCCGTGTACACCGGGTGAAGTTCAACATCGCCAAGTCCGTTCCGCCCACCCCCGACTCCCGTGCGCTCGGCCGGCGGCGCACGGAGCAACAGGAGCGGGCGGCGCGCAAGCGGGAGCACGCCGGCGCCGTGCAAGCGCGCCGCGACCGGCGGGCCGCGCGAGTACCGGCGGCGCGAGGAGCCGGGGGGGCTCTCCTCCCCGGGATATCGAGGAGCCCTCGTCTTCGACGAGGACGAGGAGGAAGAGGCCGAGGGGGAGGGCCCTTCCGACGGTGTGGCGCCTCGCGCCCCCGCCACCGAACCCGCGCCGCCGTCGGGGCGGCTTCGTCGTGGGCGGGCGCACCGCGCCCGCCGCCGTGCAATCGTCATCGTGGGCGGCACACGCCGCGGAGGTGCCGCGCGCGCCACCGAGGTGCGCGCGGCGGACGTGCCCGTGCGCGCGCTCGCGTGCCCGCGCGCGGGGGAGCGTGCGCGCACGCGCGGCGTCATCGCCGCGGGGCGCGACGGCGCGCGCCCGCGCGCGGGGCGAGCGTGCGCGCGCGGGGGCGAGCGTGCCCGCGCGCGCGTGGCGCCTTCGGGAGGTGCGGCGGCGGGCGCGCCCGCGCATGGGGCGGGGCGTGCCCGCGCGCGCGGCGGCGCCATCCCGGGAGGCGGCCGGCGGGCGCCGGCCGCCGCGCCGGCTCGTTCGCGGGGCTTCGAGGAAAGGAAGCGGCCTTTTCCTCTGCGAGGTAAGGAGCCTGTCCTTCTTCGTTTGGTTTGGCTCGTCGATGACTAAGTGCCCTAACCCTCCGTTCGTGCCTGCGCAGGGCGGTGCCAACCGTTCCTCCTCTTGCACCAGCCAAGGTGCTGAGGACGGACGCATCGATCCCCACCCGGCGGCGTTCGTCAAGGGGGTCGCGCCCGGGGACAAGTACGGCGGCGGGCGCGAGCTCGCAAGACCCGGGCCGGGGCCTCGAGGCCCCGGGCCGGCGCATCAGCCCGCCGCGGCGCAGCCCGCAGGCCGCCCGGGGTCGGCCGGCGCCGGCCGTCCGACGGAGACGCGGCCGCGGCGGCGACGGCGGAGGTGCGCCCGCGGTGGCTGCCACCGCGGAGGAGGTGGGAGCGGCGCAACCCCGCGGGAGCGCCCGCGATGTGGCGGTACGGCCGGAGGTGGCGGCCGCGGCGGCACAACGGGCGCCCGTGGCCGCGGAGGCGCAGGGGAGGTGCCGGCGGAGGCGCGCGAGCACCGCGCCGCCGGGCGATTTGCGGCGGAGGTGGTGGAGCCTCGGATGACTCCCCGCCGCCCCGGATGGAACCGCGGGGCCGCCTGGCCCACGAACTCCTCCGAGCCCCGGAGGGGGCCCTCGTGAGGCGGCACGAGGGTCACATGGTGGTGGGGGGCCGAGGACACCCGTGCCGAGGCCTCGTCCTCCCACGCCGGCCGCCCCGCCCAGGTGGAGGGGGGCCGTGGAGGATCCCCCCGCGTTCGCCGACGCCGGGGAGCAGAGCTCGGGGCGAGCTCCGGAGCCACGGCGCGCCACGTTCAACCGTGCGCCGAACGAGGCGCCGCGGGTCCATGGCGGCCCGGCCCCGGCTCGTCTTCCGTGTGAGCCATGGTTGCTCGTCCCCCCTTCCCTTTTTGTTTTCGTATGTTGCATTCAAGTCTTGGCACTTACGGGATTTGGTGTGTGGATGCCGGGAGCCGAGCGTCGCGCCCATGACAAGTACGGCGCCTTCGACCGGTGAACGCCGAGGTTCACCGGCTCCGGAGCGGCGGCGCCGCCTTCGACGCGCTTGCGGATGCTCTCGGACACCGACGGCCGGCTAGCGTACCGGGAGATGGCGTGGTGCGACGAGCTCCCGCAGAGGGCTCGGGGCGGACGCGCGCGCGCCGCTCGAGCCTCGAGCGGATCCGCGCGCCCCTCGTCGATCGTGACGAGGCGCCGTGGAATGCGCGCGCGGACCCGGAGAAGACGCGGACGTTGGCCGCCAACCGGGAGGCGGAGGTGGCCACCGCCGCGCCGAAGCCCGGGAGCTCCACACGTCGCCGAGGGGGCGCAGCGCAACAGGCCGCCGGCCGAGGAGCCGGCGCGCGGTTGGGAGCAACAGCGCCAGGAGGCGGGCGACCCGAAGGCCGCCCTTGACACCAAGGCTACGGCCCTTGTCGTCGCCGAAGAGCGGCTCTCGCAAGAGAGCGCCGCCCGCCAAGGGGCCGAGGAGCGGCCGCAGCAGGGGGCAGCCGCCCTCGTCGATGCCCGTGCGGCGCCGGGAGCGGGAGCGCGTCGCCCACGAGGGGACGCGGAAGTCGTTGGAGGAGCGGAGCACCGCGCTCTCCAAAGTTGAGGACGAGGCGCTCGTGCTCGCACGCAACGCCAACCGTGAGCCGGCCCTCCGCGAGCGGTGGCGAAACCGCCCGGCCGCCTGAGCCGCCGCCGAGGCCGTGCGCCGGGACTTCGAGATGGAGAGGAAGCAAGTCGAAGGTGAGCCACTGTTTGACTCTTGCTTGCTGGTTTTTTGTTTGGGAACTCGCATTCCCTTTTTCTCGATTTCTTCTTGTCTTGTCGATTCCGGGCTTGCGCACCGCCTTGGGGCACGCCGGCCGAGCGGCCGAGGCGCCGCAGGCTTCCTACGACTCCTCCGAGCAGAGTTGCAGAATTGCGCGATGCGGCCCCTCGAGACCCCGCCACGTCGTCGAGGAGGGCGATGCCCGTGCCGACAGCCTCCCCCGGCCGCCCGTTCGCGTGCCCTCGGTGGCCATGTCACCGAGCGGATGCGCCGGCGTTGCAGCCGGGTGTCCCAAGGCCCTCTGAGTGGTGCGATCCCACTATGAGGTGAACTTCGAGGCGCCGCGGAAGGCTACGTCGTGCCCGAGGGCGTCAAGGATGAGGTGGCTATGGGAGCGCGCGGATGCGCTCGCCGCCGACGCCGCCGGTCGCTCGCCGAGGCCTTCGAAGAATTCCTCTTCCCGACGCCGCCGATGCCGCCGCTCCTCCCGCCCGAGAGCGCTGGGCGCCAGGCCCATTTTTGTTTATGTGTATCGACCTCCGGCCTCGTGGCCTTTTGTAAACAAGTTGTTTCATGAACATGGGTATTTGATGTAAATGAAATCGTTTGTTTATCACGCTTTTTTGTTTCTCCTTCTTCCCGAGTAGATTCTAGTTAGGGGAGTTCGATTTTCGCGGGGGGCCCGCCGGGTTGGAGGCGAGAGAGAAGGGCCATAGCCACGCGGCGTAGGCTATCTCCTCGGCTCGTACGCTCCTTCCGCCGTGCCGCCCGCGCCCGTTCGAATCGCGGCTCGAGGTTGAAGTAAGAAACAAACTTAGCGCGTGTGAGTTGTTTTTTACTTTTGCGCGAAAAATGGGACCATTTTGGGGGGGGGGTGCCCCCCGCGCAAGAGGCCCCCGAGGGTAACTTGGGTTTCGGTGGGAAAGCCGAGTTGCCCTTTTATTAGACTTGGAGTATTTACATAGTTGACACCAACCGGGGTTGGCCATGTGTTTTTACAACAAAGTACTTGGAAATCCTAGCTAAGGGTAGAAGCGACGTAGCCGTTGGATGTTCCAAGCGTTGGTGAGTTCTTCGCCGTCCTCGTTGGCCGCCTTGTATGTGCCCGCTTGAGTACCTTCACCACGACGTAGGGTCCCTCCCATGGGGGCGATAGCTTGCGGCGCCCTCGGTTGTCTTGGCGTAGCCTTAGGACTAGATCCCCTTCGCCGAAATCCCTCCGACGTATCTTGCGTGCTTGGTAACGTCGTAGGGACCGTTGATACCTTTGCAGAGTGCATCAACGCCACGAGGCGTACTTCGTCTAGGCCGGTCCAGCGAGTCCCTCGCGGCTCGCTCGGTTAGCATCCTCGTCGTAGCCTCGAACCCCGGGCGACCCATATTCTAGGTCCGTGGGGAGGACGGCCTCCGCGCCATGGACTAGGAAAAACGGGGTAAACCCGGTGGCTCCGCTTGGGGTGGTTCTTAGGCTCCACACGACCGCCGGTAGTTCTTGGAGCCATTTTCGGCCGCATTTGTTGAGTCGGTCGAAAATTCCGGGCTTGAGGCCCCGTAGAATCATGCCGTTGGCACGCTCCACTTGGCCGTTGGTCCGTGGGTGTGCCACGCCCGCCCAATCCACGCGGATGTGGAACTTGTCGCGAACTCCAAGAACTTCCGCCCGTGAACCGGGACCCATTGTCCGTGATGATGGAGTTTGGCACTCCAAAGCGGTATACGATGTCGGTGAAGAACGTGACCGCCCGCTCGCCCCTTAAATTCGTGATGGGGCGCACCTCCACCCACTTGGAGAATTTGTCGATCGCGACTAGCGTGTGGGTGAAGCCCCCGGCGCCTTCCGCAGGGGCCCGACGATGTCCAACCCCCACACGGCGAACGGCCATGTCACGGGATCGTTTGCGGGGGCGTGAGCGGGCAGGTTGGACTTGCGGGGCGTAGAACCGGCACCCTTCGCAGTGCGCACGATCTCGCCGGCGTCCGCGACCGCAAGGGCCGCAAAAGCCCCGGCGGAACGCGTTGCCGACGAGGGCGCGCGGCGCGGCCGTGGTGGCCACGCATCCCCGCGTGGATGTCCCGCAGAGCTCGCGCCCCTCGGGAATGGGTATACACCGCCGGAGGATGCCGCACGCGGCGCGCGTATGCGCCCTCGCCGTCGACGAGGGTGAAGGATTTGGCCATCCCCGGCGATGCGCCCGGCGCGGCCCGGTCCACGGGGAGTTCCCCTCGATCGATCCGTGCGATGTATTTTTCCCGCCAATCCGCTTGGGGCGGTGAGCCGGCCTATGTCCATCGCATTGACCTCGACGGAGCCGTAGCCCTCGAGAAGGGAGAGCACGTACGCTTCGTTCGAGGGGTCCTCATCCATGGGTTCCGCACCCGCCGGATTCAAGGGAGCCCCCGAGGGTCCACCGTCGCTCGAGGGGTAGGGCTCGAGGGCGACCGAGGGGCGCGCGATGTCGCGCGCGAAAACGTTCGGGAACGGTGATCCGCCCGACGCGATCTTCGCCGCCCGTCCGCTTCCTCGTTGTACCCTGGGTACGTGATTAAGCTCGATGCCGTAGAACTTGTCTTCGAGGGCCCGCACGGCTTGGCAGCAGGCCTCCATCTTGTCGTCGTGGCCGCTCGCGTTCTTCATGACTTGATCGATCACGAGCCGCGAGTCCCCTCGCACGTCGAGGCGCTTGACGCCCAACTCAATGGCGATTTTGAGGCCGCAGAGGAGGGCCTCGTATTCCGCCATATTGTTGGATGCGGGGAAGTGGAGGCGCACTGCGTAGCGCATGTGCCTCCGAGGGGTGACACGAAGAGCGCTCCCGCGCCCGCTCCCCGTCCTCATCACCGAGCCGTCGAAGAACGCAGTCCAAAGACTCGCTGAATTTGAGGGGGCGGCAGCTGCGTGTCCGTCCACTCAGCGACGAAATTGGCTAGGATTTGCGATTTGATGGCCTTGCGCGGGGCGTAGGCGAGCGTCTCACCCATCAACTCCACGCGACCACTTGGCAATCCCCGCTCGCCGCGTCGGGGGTTGCGAATGATCTCTCCTAGCGGGAAGGAAGAGACCACCGTGACCGGGTGGGCCTCGAAGTAGTGGCGGAGCTTGCGCCGCGCGAGGACTACCGCGTACGGCCCGCCTTCTCGGACTCCGGGGGTAGCGCGTCTTCGTGTCCGACAGACTTCGCCGATGTAGTAGACCGGCCTCTCCGCACGGGCAAGGCGTGTTCTTCCTCCGTGCGCTCTACGACGATCACGGCGCCGACCACCCGGGTGGTTGCGGCCACGTAGAGCCGGCAGGGGTTCGCCGTCTCGCGGCGGCGTGAGGATTGGAGCGTGCGTCGCAGACGCCCTTCGCCTTGTCAAGCGCGTCCCGGGCCTCGGTGGTCCGGAGAGAAGCGCTCGTGCTTCTTGAGCGCCGGAGAGGGGCGGTGCCCTTCTCACCGAGCCTCGAGATGAAGCGGCTTAAGGCGGCGAGGCACCCCAACACCTTCTGCACCCCTTTGAGGTCCCGAATTGGACCCATTCGCTCGAGGGCCGCGACCTTTTCAGGGTTGGCCTCGATTCCCCGCTGGGAGACGATGTATCCTAGGAGCATGCCCCGCGGCACTCCAAAGACACATTTTTCGGGGTTTAGCTTGACCCCGTTGGCCCGTAGGCACCGAACGCGACGCCGAGGTCGTTAACCGTGTCGTCCGCCTTCTCGGGTCTTGACGACGATGTCGTCCACGTAGGCTTCGACCGTCCGCCCGTTGTGATCCCCAAAAACGTGCCGCATGCGCGCCGATATGTTGCGCCCGCGTTTCGAGGCCAAAAGGCATCGTGACGTAACAGAACGTCCCGAACAGCGTGATGAACGAAGTCGCGAGCCGGTCGGACTCCTTCATTTTTATTTGGTGATATCCCGAGTAGGCATCAAGGAAGCCAGAGTAGTTCACACCCGCCGTTGAATCAACGATTTGATCTATACGTGGCAAAGGAAAAGGAACTTTTGGACATGCTTTATTGAGACTAGTGTAGTCTATACACATCCTCCACTTCCCATTTTTCTTTTTCACAAGCACAGGATTAGCTAGCCACGTAGGGTGGAACACTTCCTTGATGAACCCGCCTCGAGGAGCTTCCGCAGCTCCGCTCCGATCGCCCGTCGCCGCTCCTCGTCGAAGCGGCGCAACCGCCGCCGCATGGCCGCGGGCGTTTGGCGAGGATATCAAGGGAGTGCTCGGCGACCTCCCTCGGGATGCCCGGGCATGTCCGAGGGGCTCCACGCGAAGACGTCGGCGTTGGCGCGGAGGAAGTCGACGAGCACCGCTTCCTATTTAGGGTCGAGGGTCGAGCCGACCCTCAACGCCTTGCCCTCGGGGGCCGACGGGTCTAGGGGGACCCCTTTGGTTTGCTCGGCGGCCTCGAAGGTGCCGACGTGCTTGGCGGCGGAGCCGAGGTCGTCGTTGACCATCTTCTCCGGCCGTGTTCACCGGGCGCTTCATCCCGGCGCTAGTGCCTCGCATGTTCCACGCACTCGACGTCGCGCTCGAATGCGTGCTCGATCGACGACCCGACGGTGATGACGCCGTTTGGACCCGGCATCTTCATCTTCGAGTACGTGTAGTTGGGGACCGCCATGAATTTGGCATAGCAAGGTCGCCCAAATATGGCATGGTAGGCCCCTTTGAACCCCACCACCTCGAAGGTGAGGGTTTCCTTGCGGAAATTCTTGGGGGTACCAAACCGGGCCGGCGGATCGATCCGCCCGAGTGGTTGAACCTCGCTTGCCGGCGCGATGCCGTGAAACGGCTTCGTGCCGGGGCCGCGGCCGGTCCGATCCGATCCCCATCGGGCGCCGCCCGTATGCGCGAAGAGGATATTGAGGCTACCGCCTCCGTCCATAAGGACCTTCGAAAACCGGCGTTCCCAATGATGGGATCGACCACCGGCGGTACCGGCCCGGTTCGAATGCGGTTTGGGTGGTCGTCCCGGCTAAAGGTGATGGCATCCTTCGACCGCCTGAGGAAGGCGGAGGCGCCCTCTCTCGCGGTGAGGACTTCATGCCGCTCCTTCTTGCGCGCTCGCCGGTCGACATGTCGACGGTAGGTCCCCCAAAGATGAGGAACACATTTTCGACAACGGGAAGCCACCCGCGTCGCCATCGCCCCCATCTTTCTTGGCCTCTCGCCTCCTTCGCGGCGGCACGGCCGTAGAACTTCTTGAGCATGTCGCACTTGCTCGAGAGTGTGGTTCACAGAGTCTTGTGGTAGGGGCATGGCTTTTTCATCATGTCGTCAAACACCCCCGGCCTCGAGGGGCCGGCCGAGGGCCCCGTTGAGCCGGGTCGACGGCCGAGGGCCTCGGCGTTGCCGCCGTTGCGTCCTCGCTCGCGCGCCTCGCGGCGCGGCTTCTTCCCCTTCTTGCCCCGCTTGTCGTTGCGGCGCGGCTCCTTGGACCCCGCCGCCCTCCGCGGCGTGTCCTCGGAGCGCTTGCCCTTCTTGCCGTCGAAGATTGCCCCCACGGCCTCCTCTCCCGGAGGCGAAGCCGGTGGCGATGTCGAACGGCCTCGTTCGAGTCCGTAGGCGGGCGCGCGTCCCGGCTCGCGCACGAGGTCCCCGCACGTGGTGCCCTCGAGGAACGCGTGCACGATCTCGGATCGCGCCACGCCGGGGAGCTCCGTGCGGCGCTTGGAGAAGCGCCGTATGAAGTCCCGCGCCGACTCGCCGGGCTTCCGCGTGCGGAGCGCGAGTCCCGGAGTTCCCCGTGGCGCACGTACGTGCCCCGGAAGTTGCCCACGAACGTGTGGACTAGATCGTCCCGCTTATGGATCCGGGCCGGCGGGCAAGTGCTCGAGCCATGTCCGGCCGCGTCGCCCGGATGCAGGGGCAAGTTGCGGATGATCACTTCGTCGTTAGTGGCTCCGCCCGCCGACGAGCTAGGCGGTAGTCGCTGAGCCGCACGCGGGGGTCCGTCTCCCCGTTGTATTTGACGATTGTCGAGGGCTGACGGAAGCGCTCGGGGAACGCCGCCGTGCGGATCTCCCCACCGAACACACGGGTGCCGGGGGCTCCGTGTCGGGGAGCGATCCTCACCGCCGTCGTAGCGTCCACCCCTTCGAGGGTGGTAGCCCCTTGCCGCACGCGCGTCCGCCTTGCCGGTGCGCCGGCGTTGATGACGTTGCGGGCGTCGCCATCCGGTGCCCCCGCGCGTGTCAAGGAGTCGTTCCTTGGCCGGCGTGCGTCCCCCCCGGTCGCCGGGTTGGCTCGCGTGCACCGAGGGTTCGCCTCCTCGGTGCGGCTTCATCGCCCCGCGCATCCCCCCCCCGTTGACGAATGCGTGAGGCCGAGCTCTCGGCCCGTTGGACGGCCGCTTGCTCGATGAGAGTTTGCACCTCGCGGTGCATATCTCGAGCCTCGGGGGTCGACGGTGCCGGCATAGCCCGTAGCGGCGGCGCGGCGGCGACGAGCTTCGGCTTGCTCGCGGCGGGACGTCCGCGTTGTCCGCGTTGGGGGGCGGTGTTGAGGCGGTCGAGGACTTGTCGGCCCGGCCCCGCGCGCGTTCGCCGCGCGCGGAGGCCTCCCCCGCCATCGAGGCACGGAGTAGCCGTACGTCCGGTATTCCTCCGCCGGCTTGGCCTCGAGCTCGCGGGCTTGGGCCACCCGTGCGTCGACGTCGGCCCCGGCGGAGCGCTCGGCCCCCGCGGCCGGGCGCGCGCGCGATCCCCGGGGCGGCGTGACTTCCCCGGTCCCCGCCGCCGCCGCAACGGCGGGCGTTGGCCGGGTCGTTGGTGATGACGGCGCAACACTCCCGCGTGGGGTCGTAGCTCCCCGTGCCGGAGTCGTCGGAGCAGGCCCAAACCGCAGTCCGTGGCGTCGAGGAAGCGCCCGAACGCGACCGGGGTCCCGCACGCCGAGAAGTCCCCACTCCGCGTACCCGTGGCGGTTGGCGGGTGGCATCGTGTCGACGGAGCCCGGGGACGACTCGTCCGCCGCCGAGGTGCCGGGTCCCCGGCGACGAAGACGTGGCGGCCGTGGAACCCGGCGCATCGTCGTGTTCACATTGGCGTTATGGGCCGTCGTGGCGCCACGCAGCCGACGGGGACGCGTGGTCCGAGATCGCTCGCGGCCCCGTCGGGGCGGTGGCGGCCGTCGTGGCGGTGGGCGCACCACGTTGGGCGGCGCGCGCGCGCCGGCCGCCGCCGCTCGGACCGCGCCCGGCGTGAGCGTAGCCCGGAGCGACGACGGCGTCGCGGCGTCGACGGACCCGCGGCATCCGTGCTCGCGGGCGTCCGCGCCGGTGTCGTGCGTGCGGCGGAGACCGGGAGAACCCGGCCCGGCGTTGCGCGCGAAGCTCCTCACGATTGGTGAGGCGCATGAGATAGCCGTTCCCCGTGGCCCGAAAGTTCGGTCCCCGAAGCGGATCTCGAACCCGGCCGGGAGAGGGTCCGAGCTACCCATGTTGCGGCGCGTAGCACGGTACTCGGTGCGGATCACCATAGAGGGAGTTGGTGAAATAACCTTAGGCGCTCGTTTGCCCCACGGTGGGCGCCAACCGTCGGTGCGGAATATGGTCCCGACACTAACCGCAGATAGCGCCTAGGTCTATCCCTCGATGGTCGATGCCAAGCAACAAATGACACAAGGTTTTATCCCGGTTCCCGCCGAGGGGGCCGTACGTCCCGCCAGGGGTTGTGCTCGTGGCACTATATTGCTCGGCACCGGGGTGCTTGTAGTGGGGCAAATACAAGCAAGGCGGAAGAGGAAGCGTGGCTTCCAAGTCCCCGGTGGAGTGGTCGAAGATGTTGTGGGAGAATAAGAGAGTGAGTGCACGGTGCGTTGTGTTGAACCGAACTCGTCCTCCCCGCGGGCCGGGGGCTCGCCTCCCCTTTTATAGGCCAAGGGGGCGGCGAGTTACATGCACGCCGCGCTATCTAGCTACGTGGGGGTGCACGTCGTGGCCGCGCAAGAGAGTGGGCGGCCGTCCGACGATCTTCGCCGCGGTCCGGCCATGATGGCCTACCCCGTACCCGAACGAGTGGCGGTTCGAGGGTAGGAGGGCGGCGGATGGCGGTGGCGTCCTCTCGATAGGCTTCGAGGGGAGGTGCCGATGATGGCCGGTACGGGGCACAGGGAGCAGGCGAACGGCGTTCCTTCCCAACGCGCTCCGCGGTAGCGAGTGGTTGCTACGGCCGCCCGGCGTGCGCCCCGCGGTGCCGGCGTGCGCCCGCACGCGTGGGTACGGCGGCCGCGCCGTTACGGTGGACCGGGATGGCCATCCACCGGCCTAGCGCCCCCCACCTAACCCGTAGGGTCACGGGGAAAGTGAAATCGAGGGTGCGCCCGCCCCCTTCGAGGGCTCGGGCGCGTTAGCCGTACCGTAGTGGGCGCTCGGTGTCACGGATCCGACACCGGCCGTACCGCACGCTCCATCTCCACGAGTGGCGGGGATGGGCTCCTCCCCCCGGGGAGTCGGTGCGGCGGCACCGGGTGCGAGCCCCGGCGCATGATGGCGCCGTCCCCGGCGTCGGGCGTTAATGCCCGTGTACGGGACCGCACGCACGCGCGCGGGCGCCCGTGAGCGTGGCGGGCCCCGCCGAGGGCGGAGCGGCACCCTCGAGCGAGACGAGACCCGCTCGAGGCGGAGCGAGCCCTCGAGCGGGGCGGGACCACTCGAGGGAAGAGTTGCCCCTCGAACGGGGCGGAGCCCGCTCGAGGAGGAGCGCGCGCCTCGAGCGAGGCGGAGCCCGGCTCGAGGGGTCTTCTGCGGGCCATCTTGGTGGGCCGTCGGGGTCCCGCGTGGGCCGTGTCCCGCATGGTTAGTCACCCGCATGGTTAGGCTTAACGTGTCTCGCATCGGGATTTAAGTGAGGGCTTCCCCATTGCTTAAGGGGATCCCTAGGGCGGTCCCCGACAAGATGAGAGAGGAGGCTTCAAAGTGGCCAAAGTAAATTTGCCCCTATCGGATCGAAGATTAAGACTTTTTCGCTAGGGGAAAGAAGATTAGTTAGAGGAAGGACTTCTTGTGCCGGCGAAGAAAAATAAAAGAGAAGGATTATAGGAGAAGGATCTTCTATGGCCCAAAAAGGAGGTGTGTGTCGGTGTTTTAGACCGGCAAACCTACCAAGGGGGTACCCGAGGTAGTAGATTGTGCGGTGAGGATCGTGATCGGGAGACCGAGAACTCGAAGGTATGCACAAGGACACGGGACACAAGATTTATACAGGTTCGGGCTGCCAAGATGGCGAACCCTACGTCCTGTTTGGGGGATCAAGTATGGTGCCCTGCGCTTGGTGTTGGGTTGTTTAGGTGCCCGGCTAGGTACCCGACCCTCCTTTATATAGTCCAGGGGCGGGTTCCTAGTCGGTTACAAGGCAGGAGTCCTAGTAGGATTACACGGTACAAGTCCTAGTAGGATTACACGGAACGAGTCCTAGTAGGATTACAGGGGAATTCTAGTAGGAGATCGTCTTCATCCTTCCTTGCATGGGTACCCGGGGTGTATGCCCGACATGCCCCCAAGCACGTTGGAGTCGAGAGTAGTAGTTCGATTAGTCTTGAAGCCTTTTCGAGTAATTCTTGAGCGTCCTCAAGTACTGCTTGGAGAAGTCTTCAGTAGTACTTGAACTGCCACGAGGCTGGAAGGTGGTCCAGCTCATCAGTCTTGAAGTTGAGATTATATGGAAGTGCGATTGCAAAATCGCACTCCATATGGAGTAGCCCCCGAGCCTTAGGTTGAGTTGCAGACTCTAGCTGAGGGTCAATCTTGATTCTGAATCTTCTGTCTTGAAAAATTTGAATGATGGGTGTAGTATAGCAGCCCCCGAGCCTTGAAATGATTAGGTAATCAATCCAAGGGTCTTCAGTGTTCGCGAAAGCCATCATCCAAGTACTCTTGCAGTGTGTAACCCCCAAGATAAGAGAGTCGTATGAGCCACGTCGAGTAGTTATTGGTGAGGAGCCCCCGAGCTTGAGAGCGAGCGAAGCATGCTAAAGTTATCCTCGAGTAGTATGTTAAGTGCAGCCCCCGAGCTGGAGAGATTCAGAGTAGTAATTTGGCATCGAGTCGTGGAGCTTGAGAAGTAGTCATGCCGTCAAAGCAGACTTTAGATGCGACCGAAGTCGACTTTAGATGCCGGCAGAGCAGACTTTAGAATGCGACTTGAAAACCGAAGTCGACTTTGTGCCGCGCGGAGCGGACTTTGAGATGCGACTTGAAAACCGAAGTCGACTTTAGTTGCCGCACAGGGCGGACTTTGATATGCGACTTTAGAAGTCGACTTTAGGATGCCGTGTGAAACGAACTTTAGATGCGACTACAGTAGTCGACTTTGCGCCACACGGGGAGGACTTAAGATGAAAAAAACGAAAAGCACTTTCCGGAAAGCCAAAGCGAATGAAAAATCAGAGAAAACGAATAGTTTTGCCGCCAGAGCGGGCTTAAGATTGCGACCAAAGTCGGCTTGTGCCACCGGAGTGGGCTTGGATGTGACCGTTAGCGTCGATTTGTGCCACCGGAGTGGGCTTGGGTGCGACCGTTAGCGTCGACTTGTGCCACCGGAGTGGGCTTGGGTGCGACCGTTAGCGTCGACTTGTGCCACCAGAGTGGGCTTGGTTGCGACCTTTAGCGTCGACTTGTGCCACCGGAGTGGGCTTGTGTACCTGAGCCATGGATTTCAGACCCAAGGTACGATTGCCGCCAGAGCGGGCTTGAAGGTGCGACCAAAGTCGACTTGTGTATCTGGGCCATGGATTTCAGACCCAAGGTATGGGTGCCACCGTAGTGGACTTCAAGGCGCGACCGGAGTCGACTTGTGTACCTGGGCCATGGATTTCAGACCCAAGGTACGGAGCTCGAGTACTTAGGGTACTTGGACCCATGGTACAGAGCGTGAAGGCCACGTGCAGCTAGGTTCCATCATCGCCAGGACACGAGGGCCACTTACAGCTAGGTTCCATCGAAGCTTACACACGTAGTATGCCACCGAAGCAGGCGAAGATGCGACTGGAGTCGACTTTAAGTTGCCTCACGAAGCGGACTTTAGAATGCGACTTTAGATTGCCGCGCGTAGCGGACTTTAGAAGCTACCTCCTAGGGATAGCCCCCGAGTTGATGAAGTAGACTCGTGGTAACTTGATTGATTTACCCCAAGAGTACTCAGCAGAGTGTAGCTCCCGTGAAAACCCGCCGAGAAGCGTACACTAATGAGTAGTCGGAAAGTAGTCCTACATGATGAGGAGAACAAGCCAAGAAAAAGAATACAGTAATCATTTAAATAAATGACTTAGCTGTTGATGCCTGGGCAGATTGTTGATGAAGTCGTGGCGGTCGGCGATGGAACCACAACGGTTGTTGCTGAAGTTGACTAGTCGGAGTTGATTCCGACTAGTTGTTGGGGGCATGACTGTCGTTCTCGACTAGTTTGGAAAACTAGTCGAGATGAATGGTCGACGCGATGCGACTAGAAGACGATGTCGTGGCGGCGTGCGGCGTGCTCGAAGTAGAGCCAGTGTTGCCGCGAGACAAGTAGTCGCGACGCACGGCGTGACTGAAGTAGAACCAGTGTGGCCTCAAGACGAAGACGCGGCACAAGGAGTAGTCAACGACGAGCCGCGTGATGAGCCGCGCGACGTGCCGAGGCACCCGGACGCGCAGCGGAGGCGAAGTAGTCGATGACGAGCCTGCGCGAGGCGAAGTAGTCGACGACGAGCAGCACTACGAGTCGCGTGACGAGCTGCGCGACATGCCGAGGCACCCGGACGCGTGGAGGAGGCGAAGTAATCAACGACGAGCCAGCTCAAGGCGGAGTAATCGACGACGAGCGGCGCAATGAGCCACGTGACGAGCCGGGCGATGTGCCGAGGCACCCGGACGCACGGCGGAGGTGAACTAGTCGACGACGAGCCTGCGTGAGGCGGAGTAGTCGACGACGAGCGGCGCGGCGACGAGCCGCGCGACGTGCCGAGGCACCCGGACGCGCGGAAGAGGCGAAGTAGTCGACGACGAGCCTACGCGAGGCGGAGTAGTCGACGACGAGCGGCGCGACGAGCCGCGTGACGAGCCGCGCGACGTGCCGAGGCACCCGAACGCGCGGCATAGGCGAAATAGTCAACGACAAGCCTGCGCGAGGCGGAGTAGTCGACAACGAGCGGCACGACGAGCTGCGTGACGAGCCGCGTGACGTGCCGAGGCACCCGGACGCGCGGAAGAGGCAAAGTAGTCGACGACGAGCCTACGCGAGGCGGAGTAGTCGACGACGAGCGGCACGATGAGCCGCGTGACGAGCCGCGCGACGTGCCGAGGCACCCGGGACGTGCGGCATAGGCGAAGTAGTCGATGACGAGCCCGCGCGAGGCCAAGTAGTCGACGACGAGCGGCACGACGAGCTGCGTGACGAGCCGCGCGACGTGCCGAGGCACCCGGACGCACGGCGTTGTCGAAGTAGTCGACGACGAGCGGCGCGACGAGCCGCGGGACAATCCACGTGACGTGCCGAGGCACCCGGACGCGCGACCGAGGCGAAGCAGTCGACGACGAGCCCGTGCGAGGCGGAGTAGTCGACGACGAGGGGCGCGACGAGCCGCGTGACGTGCCGAGGCACCCGGGACGTGCGGCGTAGGCGAAGTAGTCGACGACGAGCTTGCGCGAGGCGGAGTAGTCGACGACGAGCGGCACGATGAGACGCGTGACGAGCCGCGCGACGTGCCGAGGCACCCGACACACGCGCGTAGGCGGCGAGTCGACGACGAGCCGCGCGAGGCGCAAGAGTCGACGACGAGCGGCACGGCGAGCCGCGTGACGAGCCGCGCGACGTGCCTAGGCGCCCCCGACGCATGGCGTTGTCGAAGTAGTCAACGACGGCGATGCGACGAGCCGCGGACGAGCCACGCAACGTGCCGAGGCACCCCGACGCACGGCGGGAGGCGGAGTAGTCGACAACGAGCTCGCGCGAGGCGGAGTAGTCGACGGCGAGCCGCGTGACGAGCCGCGCGACGTGCCGAGGCACCCCGACGCGCGCGGGAGGCGAAGGGCAGTCGACGACGAGCCCGCGCGAGGCGGAGTAGTCGATGACGAGCGGCGCGACGAGCCGTGTGACGAGCCGCGCGATGTGCCGAGGCACCCGGACACGCGGCGTAGGTGAAGTAGTCGACGACGAGCCTGCGTGAGGCGGAGTAGTCGATGACGAGCGGCGCGACGAGCCGCGTGATGAGCCGCGAGATGTGCCGAGGCACCCGAACATGCGGCGTAGGCGAAGTAGTCGACGACGAGCCTACGCGAGGCAGAGTAGTTGACGACGAGCGGCGCGATGAGCCGCGTGACGAGCCGCGCGACGTGCCGAGGCACCCGGACGCGCGGCGTAGGTGAAGTAGTCGACGACGAGCCTGCGCGAGGCGAAGTAGTCAACAACGAGCGGCACGACGAGTCATGTGATGTGTCGCGCGACGTGCCGAGGCACCCGGACGCATGGCGGAGGCGAAGTAGTCGACGACGAGCCTGCGCGAGGCGGAGTAGTCGACGACGAGCGCGCGACGAGTCGTGTGACGAGCCACGCGACGTGCCGAGCCACCCGGACGCACGGCGTAGGCGAAGTAGTCGACGACGAGCGCCCGCGCGAGGCGGAGTAGTCGACGACGAGCGGTGCGACAAGCCGCGTGACGAGCCGCGCGACGTGCCGAGGCACCCGGACGCGCGGCGTAGGCGAAGTAGTCGACGACGAGCCCGCGCGAGACGCGAGTAGTCGACGACGAGCGGCGCGACGAGCCGCGTGACGAGCCGTGCGACGAGTCGAGGCACCCGGACGCGCGGCGTAGGAATATTGATTCAGCTTTGACAAGAGCAAGGTGACTTGCTTCAATGGATCTCAGCGAGTCGACGAGTAGATTGATCTTGTTGACGAGGGTCCTTCGAATTTGCCCGGTGGTGATGATCTCCCCTACCTAGCGCGCCAGCTGTCGGTGTTTTAGACCGGCAAACCTACCAAGGGGGTACCCGAGGTAGTAGATTGTGCGGTGAGGATCATGATCGGGAGACCGAGAACTCGAAGGTATGCACAAGGACACGGGACACAAGATTTATACAGGTTCGGGCTGCCAAGGTGGCGAACCCTACGTCCTGTTTGAGGATCAAGTATGGCGCCCTGCGCTTGGTGCTGGGTTGTTCAGGTGCCCGGCTAGGTACCCGACCCTCCTTTATATAGTCCAGGGGCGGGTTCCTAGTCGGTTACAAGGCAGGAGTCCTAGTAGGATTACACGGTACAAGTCCTAGTAGAATTACATGGAACGAGTCCTAGTAGGATTACAGGGGAATTCTAGTAGGAGATTGTCTTCGTCCTTCCTTGCATGGGTACCCAGGTTGTATGCCCGACAGTGCGCAACAAAATTGTGTGCCAGCATTGGAGGAATTCCGTCGCCGCCAAATTTCTACGGTGGTGTACCAATGCAAGCATGGGAGAGTGGTGCAGCCATGCCCCCACCAAATTTTGCGGTGCCTAACGTAGCCTTTGCGGAGCCATATGCACACCTTCCTCGACCACAACAAAACATGGCCATCATTGGAGGATACGCTGCAAGAAACATGCGAATTATTGCAGCCATCCAAACCAATGTAAACCAAATGGTTGGAGGAAATGCAAACACCGCTTATGTGCTTGGACACCTTCACCTAGCACCGTCGGACAATTCATAGGAGTGAAGGATCAGATGGCGACTAGAGAGGGGGGGGAGTGAATAGGAGTCGGTAAAAATTCTTCCCAAAGAACCCGGCCTATACCCTAGTCAAATCCCGGTCACACACAAGTGATGGATCGAATCACACACCAATCGCCAAGACAACGAGGTTATGGATCAACCTCTAGCCTTAGGAACGATTCCTTGAAGCACACGCGGAAGCACGAAAGAAGGAAGGGAGGAATCGAACCAAGAAGCAAAGCGCACGGCCTGCGGCGGACCGTCCCGGCCGGACGGGGGCGGAGCCGTCCGCGATGGGCCGCGCGGACCGTCCGGCAGGGTATCGCGGACTGTCCGCACCCTTGCCGCGGACTGTCCGGCCCGAGCCGCGGACCCTCCGTTAAAACAAACGAGAACCTCCGGTGGCACACCGCGAACCACGGACCGTCCGCGGGGAGCACGCGGACTGTCCGCCGCGTGCACCGCGGGCCGTCCGCCCAACACACGCGGACCGTCCGAAACTTCGTCCAACCAAAACTCAAAACCACGATGGGTCGAAACGAAAGGCGAGCAAGAACTCGAAGAACACGGGACGAACACGTGCGACGCGGACCGTCTGCCAGGAGGGCGCGGACCGTCCGCGAGGCACGGACAGAGCAGAAAAACGCCCGACCTCGAAGGTCAACTCCCCCAAATCATCATCGGATATCCCAAACGGTTGAAGCTGTGGAGACAAGGGTTTGGGGACTTGAAAAGCGTCACACAAGGATGCTATAGCCCAAAAATCTTGCCTCCCAACTCCCTAAATCACCGGGAATCGCGAATCCTTTGAGCACCACCAAAACCTAGAGCAACGAACGAAAATCCTCGAATCGAAGTGGTTTCCGGCGTTTGAGGGCACAAGATCAATCACAAAGATGCACGAGACATCTATCCATGTTTCCCTCAAAGAAATCCGGGAGAAACCCACTCAAATCCGCGGAATCACACCGA
This sequence comes from Cenchrus americanus, assembly GCA_947561735.1. Lineage (NCBI taxonomy): Eukaryota > Viridiplantae > Streptophyta > Magnoliopsida > Poales > Poaceae > Cenchrus > Cenchrus americanus. Next base: position 151,584,766 of record OX387243.1, on the reverse strand, counting down.
GAACAAAGGCACGAAAACAAGCACAAAAAGACCACGAAAAACACAACTCCGAATCTTCTATACAAACCAGGAAACATTCACAAGGTCTAGCATGCCGCCCTAGCATCCATCCCTCTCAACAAATCTCTCATGAAGCTCTCATGCTAGCCTAGAGAAAATGGAAGAAAAATAGCTACGAAAATGAGAAATGAGAGGGGGGAAATGAAACCCTAAGTCTCGGAGAGAGAGCCACTCGCACACCCTCATGGCTTATATATCGGGTCCCGCCGGAGTGGTAAATGACTCGACTACCCTAACTTAACTACTGGCGATACAACCCACGCAGGGGCATTTAGGTAATGTTTGTGGGTCTTGCCATCGGACGGCCACGCCTTTGCCGCACCCTGCGTCTTCTCGACGCAAGCAATGCGATCTCGCTGCGTGTCCTCCGCCTCGAAGCTTCCCGACACGCCCGAATCCCGTCTCCGTCGTGTTGGGCCCTCGAACTTGGTTTTGAGGTCCAAACCAAGAAACCGTCCGCCGATGGTTTTGTGGGCAAACCACCAAACCCCGCGTGCTCGGTTCGGCCTCCCGCCAAACCACTTGACTCGACCGCCACCGTGCACCGGCTCGATTGTCCATGACTTCGTCTTGCTCGTGTCGCCACCATGTGGCCCGCACCCAGTCCCGTTGTCCACCGGGTCCCTCGAACCGAGCCTACTTGTCTCTCCATCTCCCGGAGGCCCCTCAAGGGCGAAGACTTTTCGCGCCCGTTCTTCACCTCGCAACAACACGAACTAGGCCGCGGCCTACACCCGCGCACTAAGCCAAGAGTCGGTCCAACACCCGTTGTCAATCACTCATCACGGAGGAGCGGTCATCCACCGACCACCGGACGCTCCCGGTCCTCAATCTCCCCCTTGATGAGTGCATTGACAACACACAACGCGAAATGAAATTCAGAGAAAGAAAGAAAGAAAGGAAAAAGAAAGAAAAACAAAGAAGCTCAACTCATGACCAAAACCAAAGAAAGGCAAAGAAAGGTCACAAGCCAAGCAAAGCACAAACTCCACACTGAAAACAGCAAGAAAGCTCCCCCTGAACATGTGCAATCTTCCAAATTTTAGCTCACCTCTTCTGAATTTTCATTAAGCTCACCTCTTCTCCCCCTTGTTGACAATGTATGAATCAAGGTGAAAATGCAGAAATGCAAAACAAAGCATAGAAACATCTACATGAGCTTCTCAAATAGGCCAAATCTAGTGTCAAAGGCTAAAAATGAGACAAAGATCACACATATGAATCATAGCATAGTCAAAGCATTGCCACAAGTAGTATATGAAAATACAAGCATGTGATAAAGCAAAATTTTCAGATTTAAGCAGTTTTACCAAAAGAAGGCTCGCTTCACATGTAAAAGCCTATCCGTGTCACACTTGAGCCACAAACATGCATACCATTCAAAGATCATACAAGGATATCAAATTCTCAGCAAAAGATCATGGCAAACACCCATAAAGCAAAGCATGTCATGTCAAAGCTCATGAGCCATGTGTCCACTTCGGGGAGACTTCTCCACTGGTGAACATCATGCAACATGTTTTGCACCCATATGTGAAAGATAAGACAGTTTAAGCACAGACATGATGGATGGAGCATTTTTCAAGCATTATACACTTCTTTTCAAGATTAAATCATTTCATGGTACATGAAGTGCCTTTGCGGCAAAAAGAAGCTTATGCTCCCCCATGAATGCAACATAGGCTAAACATTCACAATGATATACGGCCTTTGGCCCAAATGCAAGAACAAGGCATCCAAGCACAATCTAAGCATGAAAAGCACATTTAGACCAAATTATGACATGGATACACTACTACACACGAGTGGGGCACATTTCACCAAAAGTTAATCAAGATTAGCATTTATTTCAAAAAGGGCTATCTCACCACACATATATCTCAAATATTCCAAGAGCATAGCCTCACATCACCATTTCTCCACACATATAACCAATATCTCACAAATAGCCAAAGAGACTCAAATAAGGCATATGAAAGAAGCTCATCATCCTAAAATGCAATATGATACAAATGCAACATGATATATGACAAGATGGCTATCCTACCATGGTTTATACATCAAGCAAAGCATGTATATACATCAAAGAAAAACATGGTATGATAAATATGGTACAAGAGAAAATCCCCCAAGAATCAACTAGAAAGGGCAACAAACCCCAAGTTCCCCCCGCAAGCGCACAAATGTAGCTTGGTCGAGAGGCTTTGTGAAAATGTCGGCAAGCTGATCTTGGTAGGGACATGGCTCAACACAGTGGTTCCTTTTTCCACATTGTCCCTCAAGAAATGATACCTCACTTCTATGTATTTGGTTCTGGAGTGAAGCACTGGATTTTTGGCTACGCTTATGGCACTGGTGCTATCACAAAGAAGTGGGATCTGGGTGCACTCCTCACCACAGTCTCTCAAGGTGTATGAGATCCACAACAGCTGGGAACAACAACTCGCGACTGCAACATACTCCGCCTCGGTGGTAGACTGAGCTACACTAGACTACTTGCGGGAAGACCATGAAACCAACGAAGAACCAAGAAACTGGCAAGTACCAGAAGTAGACTTCCTCTCGACTCGACAACCAGCAAAATCCGCATCGGAAAAACCATGAAGAGAAAGAGTCGAGGAGGACGAATACCAAAGGCCAAGACCGAGGGGCGGACGTAGGTACACGAAAATCCTCTTGACGGCTGTCGATGTGATGTCCTCGGCGAAGCTCCGAAAACGAGCGCACGGACACACGGCCGAACTATATGTCGGCCTCGTCGCCATTAAGTAGAGGAGGGAGCCGATCATGCTTCTGTACTCCCGCTGCTCCACTGGTTCTCCGTCCTCGTCCGCAACCAAAGTGGCCGTACTCCCCATGGGAGTCGACATCGGCTTCACATCTTGCATCTAGAACTTTTTCAGCATGTCTTTCGTGTACTTGGTCTGGTGCACGAATGTTCCATCCTTCACTTGCTTGATCTGCAGCCCGAGAAAATACTGCAACTCGCCCATCATGCTCATCTCGAACTCCCTGCTCATCTCATCTGCAAACTTGGCAACAAGGTTATGTGACGAGCCACCAAAGACAATATCATCCACGTATATCTGAACAATCAACAAGTCATTTCCATGCTTGAGGAGAAACAAGGTCCTATCCACGGTACCCATCACAAACCCTCTGCTCAACAGAAAACCTCTCAATCTCCCATACCAAGCACGGGCGCCTATTTCAACCCATACGAGCCCTTTTCAACCCGTACACCCCTGTGTGGGTACAACTCGCTCTCAAACCCGGTGGGCCCGCTTCACATACACCTCCTCCTCTATGACCCCATTCGAAAGGCACTCTTCATGTCCATACGAAACAACTTGAACCCTTTAGCCACGACAAAGGCTAGAAGGATCCGAATTGCCTCAAGACGGGCCACAGGAGCAAAGGTCTCCTCATAGTCGATCCCCTCCTTCTGACTAAACCCCTGAGCAACAAGTCTTGACTTGTTCCTCACAACCATCCCATTCTCTCCCTCTTTGTTCTTCCAAACCCACTTGGTTCCTATGGGATGGCAATTTGGAGGTGGCTCAACTAACTCCCACACCTGGTTCCTCTTAAAGTTTTCCAACTCCTCATGCATAGAATTGACCCAGTTTGCATCAGATAAAGCGTGTCCAATGTCCTTGGGCTCAAAGGTGGCAACAAAAGCAGCATGAGCAAAATGAGAGGAATTCCTGGACCTTGACCGTGTAGTGCGTTCGTCGATGTTCCCAATGATCTTCGACAGGGGATGCACTTCTTGAATCCGTCGGGGAGCCTCACGCCTCGAGACAACCTCCCCCTCAACTTCAGCTTCTCTCACCTGGTCCTCTTGTCGCACCGTCGTTGTCCATGAAGTAGACGGTCCACGCTCTGTAGTGGTCGTAGGGGAAGTAGTGGGCACACACTCAGCTTCAGGCGCATGGTTCTCTCCATCATCATCTCCAGCTTCATCCTTCTCCTCTTCAAAGAGGTCCTCGGCCATCTCCTCTTCACCTTGGGTGCCCGACCATGCATAAGCTCATAACAGGTCTTCTTCTTGAAAGCTCGCAATAAAATCCTGTTGGAAACATGACAAGCCGTATTGACCGCCTCAGCCCAATACCTCCTAGGAGTCCTGTGCTCATCGAGCATCGTCCTAGCCATCTCACAAAGAGTCCGATTTTTCCTTTCCACGACTCCATTTTGAGGGGGCACATAAGGGGTCGACTACTGATGTTCAAGACCTAGATCACGACAAAAGGCATCAAAACAAGAGTTCTTGAACTCTGAGCCATTATCACTGCGGATAGCTCGAATAGCATTCCCATGCCTCTCGTTTTTCAACCTCATGATCAGATCTCGAACAAAACCAAATGTCTCACTCTTGTCTTCCAAGAAAAACACCCAAGCATAGCGAGAGTAATCGTCCACCACAACAAGGACATACCACTTCCCACCCACCGAGCGAACTCGAGCTGGCCCAACAAGATCCATGTGCAACGGCTACGGCGGACGCTCGGTCATGACATCGGTCGGGGGTGGATGAGGAGTGGCTACCATCTTGCCATGCCTACACGGAGCACAAACCAAATCCTTCTCAAGCTTCAACCTCGGCAATCCTCGGACAAGGTCAAGACCACTCAAGCGGGAAACCGGATCAAAGCTCAAGTGTCCCAACCGCCTATGCCATTTCCACAAATCGGAAGAAGGACCGGCCATCAAACGGCGAGCGAGACCCAAAGAACGAGAAAAATCGGCCACGAAAATCGACCCTCGGGGACGATCATACGGACAAGATCACCTCGAGAATCCGGCCAAACGAGACTCGCCGACCGGAAACGCACCTCAAAACCCTCATCAAGCAACTGAGAAACCGAAAGCAAATTGAAACCCAAAGACTTAACAAGAGCCACTCTCTTCAACGTTACCTTGTCACTCACATGCACAACACCCTCAGAAATCACCCTTCCTCGTCCATTGTCCCCAAATGTGATGTACATCTTTTCCTTCACTGGGGTGAGGCTGGAGAACCACTTCTTATCTCCGGTCATGTGTCGAGAACACCCGGAGTCGATCAACCAAATGTCCTCCAAGCCTCCTGCCTGCAGTCAGAAACAAGAACGAGAGTGAGCTAACGACTCGACACTGGGGTTAGCACAAAGAAAGTTAAACCAGTGTCGAGCCATCTGCTCAAAAGAGGGGTTAGCAAACATCATTCCCTTGCCACCAAACTTCCCATGTCCCATGGGAGGAGTACGAGCACCACGAGGGGGGAAACGTGGTCCGTTGTTCCTCTGGAACCCAAAGCTGCGATCATCTCCCCTGAACCCGTATTGAGGACGAGTAGGGGGACGTCCGACAAAACCACCACGAGCCCGACCAAACCTCTCACCAAAGCACACACACCATCATCTCTCCTAGCAAACCTCTCACCACCACCTCCTTGTGGGAACCTCGCCAACACTCCTCACACTTCCCACACCCCGTGGAAGTGGCACTCTAGGCTCGGAATACCATGAGACGGTGATACCGTCCCGGTTTGCTTGCTCCCTAGCAAGCCTCTCATCCCTCTTCCTCTTGTAGCAAAACTCTGCAAGATGCCTCTCCTTGCCACAATACTCACACCTGAAGGGGATGGGTTTTGGTTTTGGCTCTGGCTTCTCTCTAGGCTTCTCACCCTTCTCACTCACAAACCTCACCGGTTTCTGGAAGTCATTTGTCTTAGGTGGGAATTTGGGTGGATCTTGGGTTGTGTCAAGCTTGTTGCAAAGGTGGTTGGGCTTTGGTGTGAAAGAGTTCTTGGGTGCTTTTGGAAGTGGGACTTGGATGTCTCCGATCACCTCAAACTCGGGGTTAGACTCAACACACTTCTCATACACACTCTCCCCACTTGTTCTCTCCCACTTTCTCACCCAACTTCTCAAACCCCAAACCACGACCATCGGCTCTCTTGAACTCCTCAATCATGATTTTCAATTGAGGTTCCCGCCCGCACAACCAACCCAACACCTTCCTCAAATAGTCATTCTCCTCATAGATGACATCCAAACGGAAGTAAGTTCAAGATTGCGCAAAGTAACTTCATCACAGCTAGAGCATGCATTTGCAACAGGAGATTTCAAAGATGCTTCCAAAGAACTAATGGTAGAACGAGCATCAACAAGCTTAGCATGCATAGTAGGACATGATTTACAAGCACCAAGCAAAGTAGGTCTAGCCTTAAGCTCATCATACTCAGTCCTAAGAGCATCTAGTTTAGCCAAAGTAGAAGCATTCTTCTCATTAAGCAACTTGATCTCATTCAACCATGCATCACACTCAAGACATTCAACATCATCAGGAGTAGTAGGAGCAAGTTTCAAAGAGTCATTCTCAAGTTTCAATTCAAGCAATTTCGACTCTAACTCTCCTACTTTCTCACTAGCATTCTCAAGTTGAGCCCTAAGATCTTTCCTCATCTTTTTGGCATCTCTTAGCACACTATCACGGTTGTCAATCAAGCCATTCAACCTAGTGATCTCAGCAAGCAAAGAGTCGGGGTCACGATTTACCTCATCCTCCGAGTCGGAGTCGCTGCCTTCCTTGTCGCTCTTCTTGCTGCTCGAGCTATGGTCCATGCCACAAAAGCCTTCAAGCGCCACACAGCTCAACCCACTGAGGTTCCGTCTTGCACTCTTCTTGTCCTTGCGCCTCCCGGCGTCTTCATCTTCACTGCTTGAGCTTGATTGCGCGTCGCTTGAGCTCGAGTCGACGTCGCTTGCATCGGCCACCATGGCTCTTGCCTTGTTCTTCTTGTAGCCGCTCTTGCTTGGTCGCCGCTTGTCCTTGTCCTTGCTCTTGGACTTGCTGAAGTGCTTGCCCTTGGAGGAGTACTTGTCTTCACGCCTTGGGTGCGCCTTGTACTCGTTCATCTTGTACTTGTTCTCCTCCGCTTCCGGGCACTCGGCGATGAAGTGGCCACGCTTGCCACACTTGTAGCACGTCCCTGAGCTCCGCCTTGCATTCCTCCGACTCTCGTGTAGTCGATCAAACCTTCTTGAGAGCAAGGCCAGCTCCTCCTCGCCCAGCACATCAAACTCCTCATCTGGAATAGACATAAGAGAAGACAAGGAAAACTATCGACAGGAAGGGTTAGATTTGCCCTTTGATCCGCCCACAAGAGCAAGACTATGATCAGTCGAGCCCTCATGCTTGGATTGCAACTTCTGTCAACCTCGGCAGACTTGAGCTTAGAAAAGAGGTCATCCAACTCAATAGTCAAATATTGCCCGAGACTCCTTGATGGCCTCAACCTTAGCACCCCAAACATTTGGGTCCAAGACATGCAAGAGCTTCGCAGCCCGATCATGCTCGGTGTAAGGAAAATCCTCAACATTAGCCTTCATGTTGTTCACGATGGCGGTGAACCTCTGAAACATCGCATCGATGTCCTCACCGGGAAGTGGAGAGAAATTCTCATATTGCATCCGGTAAGAGACAAAGAGGCGAGCCTTCACATGGTTATCACCACCGTGAGCAACCAACAACTTCTCCCAAATTTGCCAAGCAAGATTCAAATGGCGAACACGCTCAAACTCAGGATCACACAAGCTCCGGACCAAGTGATCAACGGCTTTTGCATTAGCCTCATACTTGGCCTTAGCACCGGCATCGGTCACCATAAGAGTATGGATGTTGACCGGAATAGCATAGGTCTTGTCAAGCACAATGAAATCCAACAGCTTTCCATGAAGAAAGATCATCATACGAGCCGCCCACTTGTGGTAACCCTTGCCATCGAAGTGCGGCGGACCGCCCCCGCTCAACGTACACCATCTTAGGATTCGAGACTTGTCAAAGTCGCAAAGAATCCGGCACCAAGCTACGATACCAATTGAAGGATCGGATGGCGACTAGAGAGGGGGAGTGAATAGGAGCCGTAAAAATTCTTCCCAAAGAACCCGGCCTATACCCTAGTCAAATCCCGGTCACACACAAGCGATGGATCGAATCACACACCAATCGCCAAGACAACGAGGTTATGGATCAACCTCTAGCCTTAGTAATGATTCCTTGAAGCACACGCGGAAGCACGAAAGAAGGAAGGGAGGAATCGAACCAAGAAGCAAAGCGCACAGCCTCTGGCGGACCGTCCGGCCGGACGGGCGGACCGTCCGCGATGGGCCGCGCGGGCCGTCCGGCAGGGGTATCACGGATGTCCGCACCCTTGCCGCGGACCGTCCGGCCGAGCCGCGGACCGTCCGTTAAAACAAACAGAACCTCCAGTGGCACACCGCGAACCACGGACCGTCCGCGAGGAGCACGCGGACTGTCCGCCAGGCACCCGCGGACCGTCCGCCCAACACACGCGAACCGTCTGAAACTTCGTCCAACCAAAACTCAAAACCACAACGGATCGAAATGAAAGGAGAGCAAGAACTCGAAGAACACGGGACGAACACATGTGGCGCGGACCGTCCGCGAGGCACGGACAGAGCAGAAAAACGCCCGACCTCGAAGGTCAACTCCCCCAAATCATCATCGGATATCCCAAACGGTTGAAGATGTGGAGACAAGGGTTTGGGGACTTGAAAAGCGTCACACAAGGATGCTATAGCCCAAAAATCTTGCCTCCCAACTTCCTAAATCACCGGGAATCGCGAATCCTTTGAGCACCACCAAAAGCTAGAGCAACGAACGAAAATCCTCGAATCGAAGTGGTTTCCTGGCGTTTGAGGGCACAAGATCAATCACAAAGATGCACGAGACATCTATCCATGTTTCCCTCAAAGAAATCTGGGGAGAAACCCACTCAAATCCGCGGAATCACACCGAGAACAAAGGCACGAAAACAAGCACAAAAAGACCACGAAAAACACAACTCCAAATCTTCTATACAAACCAGGAAACATTCACAAGGTCTAGCATGCCGCCCTAGCATCCATCCCTCTCAACAAATCTCTCATGAAGCTCTCATGCTAGCCTAGAGAAAATGGAAGAAAAATAGCTACGAAAATGAGAAATGGGAGGGGGGAAATGAAACCCTAAGTCGCGGAGAAAGAGCCACTCACACACCCTCATGGCTTATATATCGGGTCCCGCCGGAGTGGTAAATGACTCGACTACCCCTAACTTAACTACTGGCGATACAACCCACGCAGGGGCATTTAGGTAATGTTTGTGGGTCTTGCCATCGGACGGCCACGCCTTTGCCACACCCCGCGTCCTCCCGACGCAAGCCATGCGATCCTGCCGCGTGTCCTCCGCCTCGAAGCTTCCCGACACGCCCGGATCCCGTCTCCGTCGTGTTGGGCCCTTGGACTTGGTTTTGAGGCCAAACCAAGAAACCGTCCGCCGATGGTTTTGTGGGCAAACCACCAAACCCCGCGTGCTCGGTCCGGCCTCCCGCCAAACCACTTGACTCGACCGCCACCGTGCACCGGCTCGATTGTCCATGACTTCGTCTTGCTCGTGTCGCCACCATGTGGCCCGCACCCGATCCCCGCCGTCCACCGAGTCCCTCGAACCGAGCCTACTTGTCTCTCCATCTCCCGGAGGCCCCTCAAGGCCGAAGACCTTTCGCGCCCGTTCTTCACCCGCAACAACACGAACTAGGCCGCGGCCTACACTCCGCGCACTAAGCCAAGAGTCAGTCCAACACCCGTTGTCAATCACTCATCACTGAGGAGCGGTCATCCACCGACCACCGAGACGCTCCTGGTCCTCAAGGAGGAGCGGTGCAATCCTATTATGAGCAAGGGTGCAACAACCAAGACTATCAAAATCAACCGCCGGCGGAAGATTAGAGAGAGGAGGAGCTTTAGTTTAACCTTTCCTTTTCCCTTTTCTTTAATTTCCAGCTTGTATGCACCTATGTGTGCGTAGTGTTTTTAGTTCTTATTTAAATTTCAGCATGTGTGTTAGTTTATTTTCAGCATGTGTGTCAGCTTTTATTTCATCATGAATAAAGTCACCACCTAGTTTTTACCTTTGGTAAAGTTATGAAATTTATGTCATGATGATATATGATTGTAATTGCCGCTTTGTTTATCTTTGTAATTGTTTTATGCATGTTTAAGCTAGTGCTCTCTTAAAATACAAATATGAAATTATTTCAATTCTAGCTTGATCTTTAGCGGAGGTTATGATAAAAATAAAGACCCATAGTGTTTTATGTGCTCTCAAGTTTTAGATGGATTAAAGATGATTTATTTTTGTTCTTAAAAGTAATGCTAACCTTGTCATAAATACCACTTGCGTGTTGCTCTACCTATCCAGAGCCATATAAATATTTGAGTGCAAAAACTTAGTGTACAAGATTTATTTTTGGGTGAGTTATTTCAGGCCTTGATTTCTCTAGCCCGAGACTAAGAAGCTGGTCATACCATTTTTGCGTATCTATCTTATTGCTAGCCTCTTATCCGTGCATTGTGTATCCCCACATCGGAGATTTCACAAACCTCGCCGGATATCCACCCTTAAAACCAAATATCATCTTTTGTGATTACCTTCTTGACCACAACCTATAATTGAGAATGGATCATCAATTCAAGTAAGATCGATGGTGCCAAGATTGAAGATTTCAAGTACTTTCCGAAGGAAAAGTATTTCTGGTACCTACCTTATCTCTATCAACTCTTTGCCCGAGGACGAGCAAACGTCTGAGCATGGGGGAGGAGGTAGGTACAATGCAGTTTTAGAGTTCAAGGGGAGCAAATAAAAAAATTTGATGAGAAAGAAAAAGGAAAAATGAGAAAAATAAAGAAAGAACAAAAATATGAGTATGTATGATATAAAAATAAAATAAAGTGAACTCCCCGGTTCTCTAAAGTGCATTAGGAATTTTAAGGCTTCAAGATTAAAAGATCCATACTCATTTTCCAACCATGTGCAATCCGATAACGAGGACTTCCTTTGTGCCTCGGGATCACTCTTTGCCATTTGCACATGTCCACCTATCTCAAGTGTGTGTATTTTTTCTCTTTACCCTCCTTGATATAACGTTATTTTCCAATGACCTTTTTGATGAGTCTCGGTAAGACCATGAGAAGCTTGTCTTGTTTTGACAACATCTCATTTATAATATCTTGGTAGGACTAAACTTTCCCAAAAAGCTCCATATAAAGCCTACCACATATATGAATGTTATGAGAGGGAAAGGAGTAGAAGAAATAGGCTTGAGAGACAAGATGAGATGAGAGTTCATGAGCAAGATGCAAGGTGGTTTAAATTTGTGAACTTGGTTTAGCTCTTTTTCATCTTGTTCTTTATTTCAAAATTTCTGAGATCCATTTGAATTTTGGGAGTATGTTAATACTTGTGGGATAAGCTTAACTAATAATCTACCCTCCGTAGGGATGAAGGCTAATACATTATGGAAATTTAACGAACTAAACTTTTGAGAGCATTATGTTTTCTCGTGTATGATCAAGTGCAAGGTTTAAACAATGAAGGGCAACAATGATATCCATCGAAGTCTTACTCGAGGACGAGCAAGGTTTAAGCATGGGGGAGCTGTTGACGGTGAAATTCCGTCAACCTAGCCATGAGTTTACCTTCGGTGTTGGCATGAGTTTTGTATCTTATCCATTGGTCCTAACCCCCGTGGTATAACAAGTTCACTTGTGCATGTCTGTTTTGGAGTTTAGTGTTTATGCAGGGTTTTAGCGTTGAAAGCAAGACTTCCGGGATAAGTTCATTAAGCACCTCATGACAAGACCTTGAAGCCCGGTACAAGTCAAGCAATGAAGTGAACATGACTCCAAGAGCCCAAGGACAAAGCCCAAGAAGATGGCAAACTCCGAGGACCTAGCCAGAAAAGTGTTGAATCTTGCGAGACAAGGAGCTTCGTCCAATTCGGAGAGAAACTGACGACAAGGGCCCACATGCAAAAGGGGGAAGGATCTAGAAGACTCGGGAAGCAACACCGGGCGAAGGAGGCCACAAACTGGGCCGAAATGGGCCCGGGCCGGCCGGCCCGGCCCGTTTCGATTCCCGGTTGGCCCCCCTTTGACCTAGATGCCTCTCGGGCTATTTATAGTCCCCTGACCAAGAGCCACACATCAATCAATTCGTCATCCGCCGCCGAGGAGCGAGAGAAGCTTGAGGGACACCATCTCGGAGAAGAGGGTCGTGCTAGTTGTCTAGGGTCTCCCTAGCCGACGTGGGAACCTTGCATGAAAGACCACGTCGGAGCTCCGGAGCAAGGATCAAGATCGAGGTAGGATCCCGGTGGTGATCTTGTTCATGTAATCATTCATGGTGAAGTTTTATAGTGAATCCGATTTCTAGCGATCAAGTGCCCTCTCTATGATTTTGTTTTCTTCTTGGTTTTGCTTCTTTCCCAATCTAGTCTATAGCTAAATTGCATAGGGTGCTCTTGTAGGCGCGGTGGCTAGAGGTGCATACCGGACCGACCAAGTGATTTCAACTTGTTCTTATCGAACTCGCCCTAGACTACCCGCATGAATAGGAATACGTTGTGACGAACGGGGGCTCGAAAGGCGGGCGTTTTCGGAATCGGACCGGAGGCCACGATTTAAAGAAGCTTTTAATGAGATTCGCTTTTCTATCTTCATCTATCTCATTTGAAGCTACAACATAAGCATGATCTAGACTCCCTAGATCGGTTATCTCTTGCTTTCTCTTGCTACCTCTTTAGTATATTAGATTAGATTCGTTTTCTTGATGATATTAGATGCAATTTGGTTATTCATAAGATAGCTTTCCTTGATTTACTAGATTGAATCCTTGCGTTGCACATTGTTCCACGGATTCGATACCTTGGGCTCACCACTCGAGGGAAGAAGGGTCCCTTGACTACGACGGGGGATTTGTCCGCTTGCAAATCCATATGAATTTTGATACGATAATCTACCATCAACACTTTTCTAACTTGTTTCTTCATTTGATATATAACCACTAGGCCAAGCCTCCTCTCGGCCGGCGGTTAGAGGAGTGCAAGATAGATCCCGAGTTCGACTCCCGGTGGGAGCGGATTTTCGGGCTAGGGGGGAATCCCCTCGCCTACCACCAATTCCCAAAGCACATAGTAGTAGGTCTCGGTCCGCGCTCACGGGTTACGGTGCCTCCGTGTAAGGATGAGGTAGGGGTTCGGGGGGTTTTCTCGGCTTTGCGTGAGAAGGTCTTCTTCTTTTCGAATGCTCGGGGGGAGGCATTTTCTCGACTGTGTGAGAAGGTCTTCTTCTTATCAAAATGCTCGGGGGGGGGGGGGGGGGGGGGCCCCTCGGCAGTCGAGTTTTTTATATGTAACCACTAGGGGGTTTGACCCCCCTCCTATTTCATTAAAAAACTCACCAAGACGGCTCCGAGATTTCACAAGACTTTCTCACCGGTGACCACAAAACCGGTGACAACATCAAGTCAAACTCAATCTAGCTATAGAGCATGAGCCCAACGGAAGCAAAGGATGAGCATTAGAGGGTGTTTGGATCCAGTTGACTAGAGGTGACTAGACTAATTTTAATCACCTTGAGAGGCTAATTTGCCAAACACCCCTAACTAAAGGGTGACTACAATTAGTTTAGCCTCTAGTCACCCCTGACTCAGCTAAAAGGGACTAAAACTCCTTCTTTCTCTCTCTCCTCATTAATGCCGAGGCCATATCCGGGCTCCCCACCGCCCCCGCGCCACTCCTCCCGCGACGATTCTTACCCATCCATCGACGGAGGGTCGACGGCTCCTCGTCGACGCCCGGCGGCGGCGCCTACGGTGGCGATTCCCCCTCGCCATCCCATGGAGGAGGCGCCTACGGGAGCGCCTCTTCCGCCACTCCGTCGTACGACGGCTCCTAGTCGCACAACGGCTGCGGGACCTCCCATGGATCTTGTAACGCCCACGTTTTTAGCTCTTAATAAATCACCTACTAAAACACGTGTGTTTTCAAAACTTTCCCGCCGAGCTCAATTATCCCCCTTCGAGACCCCGGTCGTCTCCCCCCCCTTCTCTCTCACCCTCGGTGCGCGTGCCGCGAATCCCGCCGGCACCGCCCGCACCCGGCCGGCGCCCATCACGTGCCGCCCCGGCCACCGCGATCGGCCACCACGCCGGGAATCCCGCGCACGCCGCGGTCCCGCCGGCCACCGACCGCCTCGCCATCACCGCCATCCCGGAATTAACGCGGGTATCGGAGAAAACCCAAAATAATTCGCCACGGCCATCTCACTCTCCTCCCCGAGCCTTCCCTGCGCCGCCGCCCATAGCCGGCACCACTCCTCTCCGCCGCCACCGCTGATCCGCCTCTGCACGCCATCACAGCCCAAGGTGGGTAGGGGAATCGATCCCCCTTGTCGCCCTCTCCGTTTTCCCCTACCCCCGGCCGCCGCCGACCCCTGGGGCGCCGCTGCCCGCCGTCGGCCGAGGCCGCCCCCGCCCCTCCTCTCGTTCGGATCGAGGGGAGGAAGAAGAAGGGCATTTTGCCCGTGACCCCCCCCGCCCTTTCCCCCTTTCTCCCCAAGCTTTCCCCTATTCTCTAGTTACTCTCTCCTCTCTTCCAATTAGGCCCTAACCTTTAAACTATTTCCCCTTGAAACAACCCCCGCCCTTTATAATTAGGCCCCTAGGCTATTATAGTTAAACCCTCACCCCGTATAAATATTATAATTAGGCCCTTCAAACCTAATTACTAGTAGGACCTTAAATTTATAAATAATCTTAAACCCCTTTAACCCATCATTTCATGCGCAATTCTAATTCAAAACGTACCCGAAATTCATCACACCCATCCCGGGTATGCCTCTACCAATCCATCATCTAGGCCCCCGCATAATATTTATCTCTCCCATTTATCTAATTACTTTTCCTCGAGCTCGACTCGGAAAAATTGTGTGTGCTTGTTTTGATTGTCCGCCCGCTTGTGTGCACGCTTTAGCCGACGAAGTGAACGAAGGGGAGGTACCATGAGCCGGAGCTTGGAGCCGAGTACGCGGCGGGGAGCCCAAGATCCCGAACGCCGAGCCGGAACTCCCGAGGACTTCGAAGACGGCAAGTTCAATCTCATCTTTTGATGCATGCTTTGGTCCCGAGTTTTATAAACACAACCCTATACCCGTTTTATAAATTGCATATTGTTTTACCGCAAAAACCTGGTGGGATAGCCACCCTTGATTGCTATGATAGAACCTTGTTTGGCCAAAATGATTTCTTTAAAATGGTGTGAGTGCTTTGAAACTCGGGAATGGGATATTTTTGGAAAATGAGTAAAGAGCGGGACGAGATGGACGTGTGTGTCGGGAGTATGGGTGAGCTCGTACCTTTGTGGTTGAGCATGTTTGAGATGTCCATCTTGTCGTTAAGGACCGGGTTGCGTGACATCTCACCCGACCCAAATCATCGTACAACCACTCGACCGTTGTATGTGGCAACGGCTTGGCATAAACCCCACTAGTTAATCTACTTTCCATCCGGTGTGCGGGTGAGCGGTAGGAGACCAAGAAGTAGGGGTACGCTCCGTGTGAGGTACGCCCGGTTATGTGGGATAACCCCTTGGTTGCTTCCGTGGTGGCTCGTGGGGTTAGCTAAGGTGGGTAATGACTTTGATAGGATCCGCGCCGCACCTGAGATGTTCGTGTGGCGGTACCCTACTTGTGGGTAAAGATGTACAACCTCCGCAGTGTCAAACCTATTCGAATAGCAGTGTCCACGGTATTGGACGAGTCACGTTGTGGTCACAAAACTAGTGTTTGGGTCTGGGATGGTTTTTATGGCATGAGTGGTTTTCTGGGGTAGTGTGTGGCTGTGTGCCTGGGCTGCTGCGGACGGGGAGTCCGGTAGTCCCTAATTGGTTTTCTCAAGACAACTGAGTTACTTGGGTTATAAAAATGGATTGCTAAAACCTTTTCGAAAATGAACCCCTGCATGAGTAAATGTGCTTGCAAATAAACCTTAACTCGATCCTTGATATATCCTGTGCATGATCTCGCTCTTAAGCCCCTCTCGTGGGTGGGGGTTGAACTTGTTGAGTACGTTTGTGCCCGCCCTTGTTTTACTAACTATTTTTCGAGAGGAGGATCCCGATTTCGTTCCCGAAGACGTCGAGTAGGTCGCGCCCTACACCCAAACCGTGCTCGTGACTTCGGGGTCTCCCCGCGAGGCTTCCATGGCGTGGTACTCGATGAGGCTTTAGAAGCCTTCGCTATCGTAGTTTGGTCTTTAGCTTTTGTGTTGTTTCTCATGGCATTGGCACTTCCGTGCCCACCGTGTCGCCGTGATGTAAGGGACTGAACCATCCGTTGTGATAAATGTGTTACTAGCCTCCGGGGACTGGTATTTGTGTCACATTTAGTCACCTCTGATGTGGCGACGCTTCAGGTGGTATCAGAGCCATAGGTTTGGCCATAGGATGCGACCCTTAGGATCCGAGACCTCCTCTGGCCCCTCTCTAACCTTTCCTTGCTAAGCTCGTCTTTTCCCAAAATCCTTACCTTGATCCTTGCCTGATTCCAGATGGCTAACCTGGAATGGAACGGAGGAGTCTGACCCACACGGCTGGCCTCCCTAACTTGCTATTTCTCAGCCTGGAGCGCGTCGGAGTGAGGGACCCACCGGAGTTCATCTATCGGGAGTACGAACGCTATGGCACCCTTCGGTGTAAAGTGTTGATCTTCGTGGGAAGAAGCACGCTCTACCCTGACATAGAACCCTGGTTCACTCCACCACCGGGTTTCGCTTCGCCGACACCTACCCGAAGGCCGCTCGGAAGGCCTGCGACGTCTACGAGTGGTTTATAGGCGGCATCTTAGAATGACGCCAATGTGATTTTTCCCACCCTCAAGAGGTAGAGGACGCTCATGGATTGACCGCATGAGGGGACCGGAAGGAGAGGAAGAAGACCTAGAAGATGCGGTTTCCCACCCGTCTATCTACCTCAATGGCCCGGACCACATCTACCGAGAACAAGCCCAAGAATCGAAGCACCGGATCGACGGGCGGAAAGAGCCGAGCAAAGGGTAGAATTGGAAAGGATAAAGACAACAATGGCGGAAGTCGCCCGGCCAACTCGGAGTAAGATTACCTTAGGGAAAGGGAACGCACTTTAATAGCCAATAAAGCCCTATGGGATGAAGTCAAGGAACGTAGAAGGAGAGAAGAAGGCTGGATTGGAGGAAGATGAACCCGAAGAAACTCATTGGGACAAAGGAACCCAAAACGAGGACGTGATATCGGAGCAAGACCTCCCACCAAAGAAGCATCGCATTCGGACGGAGGAAGAGTCCCCATGAGGATAGACTAGAATGTCTAGGCTAGAGCCGTGTTCTAGTAATAATAAGTGTACCCCAAGGAGTGTACCCCAACCTTGTTGCTAAATAAAGCTATCTATCTTTTGTCCCCTACCACAACCGGTTCAACTATACCCTTGTTTTCGGATGGCGGACGATGGATGGAACCAAGGCGTGTGCCGGGAGGAGCCTGGTTTTGCTCGCCTCCTTATCAACTCCCTGGAGCGCCTCGGTATCACTGAGCGCCCTAGGTACTACGACGGGGAGTACGAGCAACTCGGCACTCTTCGGCCGTAGGGTGGTCTCGTCCGTCGCTAGAAGCAACCGCCACACCAACATCGAGCCATGGCGCGTGACCGCCACAGGGTTTCGACATCGAGACACCTACCCCTTGGCCCTCAGAAAAGCCCTCCGCTACCCGTGTCGGATCTACGAGGAACACCATGTCCCCACACCAATGAGGTATTTCCCTCCCGCCATCGAACCCCCGGTGCGGCGGGCACGCATGAGAAACCCGGAACGACGCCGCCACCAAGAAGACTCGTTGTACCACATAGTTGCCTACCTCGTCTCCCTGGACAAACTCTTTGATGACCAAACCAAGCTCTTGAGGGAGAAAATCGGTCGGGCCGAGCAAGGCGAAGTCACAGTGAGGATGCACCTAGTCCGAGTGGCTCAAGCCGAAGCAAGGACCGCGACCGCCATAAGCAAGGAAGCCGTTGCCCACGAAAGCCTCATGCGGATCCAAGACCAACGACATGCGGAATGGACCAACAATGGAACACCCGTTCCGGCCATTGGAGAAGCACAAGTCCCGCTTGGGACACCCCTTGTAGGATGGGGAGGAACTATTGAAGCCCCGCCAGCACCACCGGTGGTCACCAAACAACCAACGGCGACCGCGGAAGCCGCAGCGCACGGCCCCCAAGAGAATGGAAACCCCGAGGGCGAGGACGACGATGAGGTGCTCATTCCGCCGGGAAGTGCACTAAACCCCGGAAGGTGGCTCTCCTCGCGAGTAGCATACCCCTCGTTGCCTTGACCCGGGATTGAAGTCGTGTTGGTCCGAGTTTAGAGTCGCACCCTTAGCTTTTGTCATAGTACCGAGTCATGTAGTGTGTCCGCGTAGTGTCAGTCGCGTAGTCGGGATGTATCCTCCTTACTTGTTTGTAATAAAAATTTGTCTGTGCTTGTTTGTTTGCTATGTGTGTACTTGCCGACGGAGTAGACCTTGCCTTTTCAAAAAGAAGTCCGCCATAATCCACTTAAACATCACATAAGACCTAGACCTCTTAGAAACCCGCTCCTTTACGGATGGTTTCCGGGCGCCCGCTAGGACCCACCAAGGCTCCGGTCGTATGGACGCTGAAGGATCGCAAGCCGACCGAAGGGAGCGCCTTAATGACCAGGAAGTGAACCAAGGCGAAGATGGAGGAGAGAACGTTGTCCTTCCACCGCCACCTCCTCCCGTGGAACTAGCGCAAGTCTTGGCCAACCAGACTTTACTGATGGAGGCCATATTCAATGCCGCCAATCGTCCAAGTCCCTGAGTTCTGGGCATGAATGAGAAGCTGATAGAATTCCTCAGGACAAAGACACCAACTTTTGTCGGGTCCGTGAATCCCTTGGATGCTGATGACTGGCTGAGAGCCATTCTAAGGGAACTGGAGCCCTTCAACTGTGAGGACCGAGACAAGGTTCTCCTGGCCACTCACCGCCTCACGGGACGACCTTAGCCCGGTGGGGAAAACTATTGTGCGGCGATCAAGGATCCCTCCGCCATCACTTGGGATGAGTTCGTGGAAGAGTTTCGCCGCTACCACATCCCGAAGCCACGCCGAAGTGCAAGGCGGATGAGTTCCGTGAACTCCGCAAGGGCAACAAGTCCGTGGAGGAATACACTTACCGCTTCATAGAGCCGGCTCGATATGCCCCGCAGGAAGTGGACAAGGACTCCAAGAAGCGAGAAATGTTCAAGAAGGGTCCGACTCGGGAGCCGAGGACTCTACTTACCCCTCGGATCTACCCGGATTTCAACACCCTCATGAGCATGGCCATCCTCACCGAGAGAGCCGGGCGAAGAGAAGAAGGAGAACAAGCGCAAGTTCATGGAGCACAAGGCTCAACGAGCAAGAGCGCTCCCGCAGGCGAGAGAAGCTTCGGACACCCCATGTCCAGGTTCCAAGCCCCCATGCAGTACAGAACCCAGTCCCAAGCCATGGGCTCGCAAGGCCCCAGAACCCAGTTCAAACCATACAACAACCAGAACACCATGAAGCCCCCACAAAGCAACACTAGCCGATCACGCCAACAACAACAACAACTCCAGGGTGTGTTTCAACTGCCGTGAGATGGGACACTTCATTGCCAACTGCCCATATGCCAAAAAGCCAACGACTTGACCTTCTCCAACTCGGTGAATGGGCCAAGACCGCTCGCATCCGGAGCCAACCGCATGCCGATTCGCGAGCAACAACAACTTTGGCAGCAACAACAACCGGCGGATGAGGCGGCCCCGGCGGTCCTATGGACGAGCCCGCGTCAACCACATCAACGCACGGGAGGCTCAAGAAGCGCAAGGTGTAGTGCTCGTGAGTTCTTGGTCGGCTCGCTCTTGGCAACCATATTATTTGATTCAAGAGCATCACATTCATATCCTCAAATTTTGTGGAAAAACATAACATACCTACGGTACTACTAAAAGCACCCCTCGTTAACCCGAACGCCGGAGGTGACATCAAGTGTCAACTGGGTTGCTCTCGGGTAAGGATCATTTTAAGTGGGGTAGATTTCCTAGCGAACCTAGTGGTAATAAAGTCCAAGGGAATAGATGTGATCCTTGGGATGGATTGGTTAAGCCAACACCATGGTCTCATAAGTTGTGCCGATAAGGTAGTACACCTAACCAACCCAGACGGAATACAAGTGACTTGCCACACCCGAGGACACAGACCAGACATAATGGTTTTCAGCATGGAAGCCAAATTCAGAGAAGATGTCCCAGTAGTGCGGGAGTATCCAGATGTGTTCCCCGAAGAACTCCTAGGAATGCCACCAGATAGGGATATAGAGTTCGTCATTGACCTTATCCCCAGAACCTCTCCCATAGCCAAGAGACCGTATAGGATGGCAGCCCCTGAGTTGGCAGAATTGAAGAAGCGACTAGGAGAACTCCCGGCGAAGTGGATTTATCGACCAAGCTCATCACCATGGGGAGCCCCGGTGCTCTTCGTGGAAAAGAAGGATAAGAGCATGAGGATGTGCGTGGACTATCGCTCACCGAACGAAGTTACTATCAAAAACAAGTATCCTCTCCCCGGGATAGATGATTTATTCGACCACCGAAAGGAGCCAAGTATTTTTCAAAGGTGGATTTAAGGTCGGGATACTACCAACTCAAGATTAGGGAAAGCGACATCCCCAAGACCTCCTTTGTCACCCGTTACGGGCGGTATGAGTTCACAGTGATGTCCTTTGGACTCACCAACGCACCCGCCGTATTTTATGAACCTCCTTTATAAGGTGTTTATGGAAGAGGCTGGACAAGTTTGTGGTAGTCTTCATTGATGACATACCCGTTTACTCCAAGAGTGTGGAGGAGCATGAGCGGCATCTTCGAGTAGTGCTGGGGAAACTAAGGGCACACCGGTTGTACGCTAAGTTCGGCAAGTGTGAGTTACGGGCCGGAGGAAATATCTTTCCTTGGGCATATTTTGACCGCGGAAGGAGTAGCGATAGACCCCGGGAAAGTCGAAACGAGTCTCCAACGGCAACAACCGACCAACGTGAGCGAGATCGAAGCTTTCTTGGTTTAGCGAGGTACTACGGAGGTTCATTGAAGGATTTTCCAAGATTGCCCGACCCATGACGGAGTTGCTCAAGAAGGAGAAGAAGTTCAACTAGACTGAGTCGTGCGAGAGAAGTTTCCAGGAGTTGAAGAGAAGATTGACCACGGCCCCGCGTCGACCTTGCCGGACATTCAACGGGATTTTGTCGTATATTGCGACGCATCCCGACAAGGGTTGGGATGTGTCCTTATGCAAGATGGGAAAGTAGTGACGTATGCTTCCCGCCACTCAAACCCCACGAGCATAATTATCCCACCCATGATTTGGAGTTTGCGGCCGTAGTGCATGCCCTTAAGATTTGGAGACATTACCCGATTGGGAATAAGTGCGAGATCTATACCAACCACAAGAGCTTAAAGTACATCTTCACCCGGCTCAACTCGAACCTAAGGCAAAGAAGGTGGTTTGAGTTAGTCAAAGATTATAACCTAGAAATTCACTACCACCCGGGGAAAGCCAATGTAGTGGCGGATGCTCTAAATGGAAAATCCTACGAGAAGGCGATTGCCTAAGAGTACCCGATTGCAAGAGGAAATGGCACGACTCAACGTGCACATTGTTCCCCAAGGCTACGTCCACCAACTAAGTGTTCGACCTACCTTGGAGGAAAAGATCGGAAGGCCCGGAGACCGATGAGGATCCGATGAAAATCCGCAAGCACACGGAGAGAATAAGGCCCCGAGACTTTTAGAGTCGATGATCAAGGCACATTGTGGTATAAGAATAGAATATGCGTGCCTAAAGACGGAGATTTCCGACAGACCATCATGGACGAAGCCCACAACTCGAAGCATATTCCATCCACCCGGGATCCACTAAGATGTATATGGATTTAAAGCAAAAGTATTGGTGAATGGAATGAAAGCAGACATTGCCCGATTCGTCGCCCATTGTGATACTTGTCAAAGGATTAAAGTCGAACATCGAAACCCGCAGGATCGTTGCAGCCTTTACCCATTCCGCATGGAAATGGGATGAGATAGGCATCGACTTTGTAGTGGGTTTGCCCAAGACTCGGAAGGGACATGATTCCATATGGGTAATAGTGGACCGACTCACTAAGGTCGCTCACTTTTTACCCATACGCACCACTTATGGTGAAGAGAAGCTAGCGAAGCTCTACATAGAAAACATAGTGAAGTTGCTTGAAGTACCTAGCGGATAGTCTCGGATAGAGGGACCCGGTTTACCCTCTAGGTTTTGGAAAAACTTGCATAAAGCCATGGGCACCAAGCTGGATTTCAGTTCGGCGTATCATCCGCAGACAGATGGACAGACCGAGAGGGTAAACCAAATTTTAGAAGACATGTTGAGAGCATGTGTCCTCACCTATGGCAAAGACTGGGAACAAAGCCTGCCGTATGCAGAGTTCTCCACAACAACGGCTATCAGGCGAGCCTAGGAATGTCACCGTTTGAAGCCTTATATGGAAGGAAATATAGAACACCCTTGACATGGTCGAAGTGGGAGAACGTGCCCGGTTGGGACCGCACTTATAAAGGAAGCCGAGGAGCGAGTAGTCGATATCCGAGAAAATTTGAAGGCCGCCCAATCCCGACAAAAGAGTTATGCGGACAAGAAGAGGCGAGAAGTAAGCTTCGGTCCATGAGACCTTGCTTACCTCAAGGTTTCACCTATCCAAGGAACTCGAAGATTTCAAGTGCACGGGAAGTTGGCCCCTAGGTACATTGGACCGTACAAAGTGTCGAAGAGGGTTGGAGCAAGGTAGCATACCGGTTGGAGTTATCGAAGAAATGTCGGATATACACCGGTGTTTCATGTCTCCCGATTATGAAGATGTTTGAAGGTCCTCGAAGAGAAGCGAGTGCCGGAGAGACAATTGATCTACATCCGGATCTTAGGTACCGGGAAGTGCCCGTCAAGAATTTGGACACAGGGGTCAAGAGAACAAGAACATCGAAGTACGGGTGTGCGAGAGTCCAATGGAGCATACACGGAGTAGAAGAAGCCACGTGGGAACGAGAGGACGCGTTGAGGAAAGAGTTTCCCCACCCGTTCGAGAACTAGCCGAATCTTGGGGACGAGATTCATTTTAAGTGGGGTAGGTTTGTAACACCCGCATTTTTAGCTCTTAATAAATCACCTACTAAAACACGCGTGTTTTCAAAACTTTCCCGCCGAGCTCATTTATCCCCCTTCGAGACCCCGGTTGTCTTCCCCCTCTCTCTATCACCCTCGGCGCGCGTGCCGCGAATCCCGCCGCACCGCCCGCACCCGGCCGCCACCCATCGCGTGCCGCCCCGAGACCTTGCGGTCGGCCACCACACCGGGAATCCCGCGCATGCCACGGTCCCGCTAGACGGACCGCCTCGCCATCACCGCCGTCCCGAATTAACACCGGTATCCGAGAAACCCGGAATAATTCTCAAAAATCCTTCTTCCCCTCTCTCCTAATTTCCCTAGCAATTCTCCTAATTTTCTAAACCTCTTCTCCCTTCCTTTTCCTATTTCTTTCTCTTTTCCTTTTTCTTTTTCACCTTTTCCTTTTTCCTTAATTTCTTTTCCTCATTTTCCCTTTTTCTCCTTTTCCTTTCTTTTTCCTTTCTTCTTTCCCTTCTCCCTTCCTTCTTCTTCTTCTTCCTTCGGCCCGACCCCGCGCCCCCGCTCCCGACCGGCCTTTGGCCGCAACACGCGACGCCCCCCTCCTCCTCCTCAATGCTCGGTATGACATTGCACGGGCCCACGACGCAACCTTTCCTCTCGCCGCTCGCCGCCGTGGAGGCCATCAATGCGCCTGCCCGAGCCGTCGCGTCCGCCGAACGGCGACCCACCGCCGCACGCGTCGACCGGCTCGCCCGCCACCACCTGCGCCCCGTCGGGTCCTATCCACGGCGCCGCGTCCACCCCCACCCCGCGAATCGCGGCCGCGGCCTCACCGGACGAGTCAACGGTAGGATTTTTCCCCATCGCCATTGCCGACCGCGGGAGCTTCCCGAGCCGGAAAAAATCGGCCGCCCGATCCGCCTTTCCGCGCCTATAAGTAGCCTCGTGCCGTTCCCCGCCCCACCACGCATCGCCACGGCCATCCCGCTCTCCCTCCCCGAGCTTTCCCTCGCGCCGCCGCTCATAATCGGCACCACTCCACTCCACCGCCACCGCCGATCCGCCTGCGCACGCCATCACAACCCAAGGTGGGTAGGGGAATCGATCCCCCTCGTCACCCTCTCCGTTTTCCCCCCTACCCCCGGCCGCGCGGACCCCCCGGGGCGGCTCGCCGCCCGCCGTCGGCCGAGGCCGCCCCGCCCCTCCTCTCGTTCCGGATCGAGGGGGGAGGAAGAAGAAGGGCATTTTGCCCGTGACCCCCCCCGCCCTTTCCCCTTTTCTCCACAAGCTTTCCCCTTTTCTCTATTTACTCCCTCCTCTCTTCCAATTAGGCCCTAACCTTTAAACTATTTCCACCGAAACAACCCCGCCCTTTATAATTAGGCCCCTAGGCTATTATAGTTAAACCCTCACCCTATATAAATATTATAATTAGGCCCTTCAAACCTAATTACTAGTAGGACCTTAAATTTATAATTAATCTTAAAACCCCTTTAACCCATCATTTCATGCGCAATTCTAATTCAAAATGTACCCGAAATTTATCACACCCATCCCGGGTATGCCTCTCGCCAATCCATCATCTAGGCCCCCGCATAATATTTATCTCTCCCATTTATCTAATTACTTTTCCTCGAGCTCGGCCGGAAAAATTGTGTGTGCTTGTATTGATTGTCCGCTCGCTTGTGTGCACGCTTTAGGCGACGAAGTGAACGAAGGGAGGTACCACGAGCCGAGCTTGGAGCCGAGTACTGCGAGCGAGGAGCCCAAGATCCCGAACGCCGAGCCGGAACTCCCCGAGGACTTCGAAGACGGCAAGTTCAATCTCATCTTTTGATGCATGCTTTGGTCCCGCTTTATAAACACAACCCTATACCCGTTTTATAAATTGCATATTGTTTTACTTGCAAAAACCTGGTAGGATAGCCACCCTTGATTGCTATGATTGAACCTTGTTTGGCCAAAAAGGTTTCTTTAAAATGGTGTGAGTGCTTTGAAACCGGGAATGGGATATTTTTGGAAAATGAGTAAAGAACTGGGTAGACGGGATGGACGTGTGTGTCGGGAGTATGGGTGAGTGTTGACGGTGAAAATCCGTCAACCTAGCCATGAGTTTACCTTCGGTGCTGGCATGACTTTTGTATCTTATTCATTGGTACTAACCCCCATGGTATAACAAGTTCACTTGTGCATGTCGGTTTTGGAGTTAAGTGTTTACGCGGGGTTTTAACGTTGAAAGCAAGACTTCCGGGATAAGTTCATTAAGCACCTCATGACAAGACCTTGAAGTCCGATACAAGTCAAGCAATGAAGTGAACATGACTCCAAGAGCCCAAGGACCAAGCCCGAGAAGATGATAAACTCCGAGGACCGAACCAGAAAAGTCTTTGAATCTTGCAAGACAAGGAGTTGAGTCCAATTCGGAGAGAAACCGACGTCAAGGGCCCACATGCAAAAGGGGAGAACATCTAGAAGACGTGGGAAGCAACACCGGCGAAGCGAGGCCACGAGATGGGCCGAATGGGCCCGGCCGGCCGGCCCGGGCCGGCCGGCCCGGCCCAATTCGGGGCCCAATCGGCCTCCCCTTTGACCTAATTGCTTCTCGGGCTATAAATAGCCCCCCGACCGAGAGCCACGCGAACGGAAGTCGTAATCCGCCGCCGAGGAGCGAGAGAAGCTTGAGGGACACCATCTCGGAGATGAGGGTCGTGCTAGTTGTCTAGGGTTTCCCTAGCCGACGTGGGAACCTTGCATGGAAGACCACGTCGGAGCTCGGAGCGAGGATCAAGATCGAGGGAGGGCCCCGGTGGTGATCTTGTTCATGTAATCATTCATGGTGAAGTTTGTAAGTGAATCCGATTTCTAGCGATTAAGTGCCTTCTCGATGATTTTGTTTTCTTCTTGGTTTTGCTTCTTCTACGATCTAGTTTGCGGCTAGATTACATAGGGTGCTCTTGTAGCCGCGGTGGCTAGAGGTGCATACGGACCGGCCAAGTGATTTCAACTTGTTCTATCGAACTCGCCCTAGACTACCCGCATGAATAGGGATACGTTGTGACGAACGGGGGTTCCGAAAGGCGGGCGTTTTTGGAGTCGGATGGAAGGCCACGATTTAAAGATGCTTTTAATGAGATTCGCTTTTCTATCTTCATCTATCTTGTTTGGAGCTACAACATAAGCATGATCTAGATTCTCTAGATTGGTTATCTCTTGCTTTCTCTTGCTACCTCTTTAGTAGATTAGATTAGATTCGTTTTCTTTATGAGTTAGTAGATTAGATGCAACTTGTCTTCATAAGATAGCTTATCTTGATTTACTAGATTGAATCCTTGCGTTGTACATTGTTCCACGGATTCGATACCTTGGGTTCACCACTCGAGGGAAGAAGGGTCCCTTGACTACGACGGGAGACTTGTACGCTTGCGAGTCACAAACGAACTTTGATACAATTATTAACCGTCAACAAGCCCCTTTTTCGGCGCGCGTTGCCGGGGAACAAGCAATCAAGATCTGATCTAGTATCGCTTATCTTTCGGTTTTTCTTTTGATTTTCTTTTGCGTCTCTTATGTTTGATCATCCTCAAAAGAAAAAAAAAATCAATCTAATCTAGTTTTGATTAACCCTAGTTTTTATGTTTAG
The DNA here is from genome assembly GCA_947561735.1 of Cenchrus americanus. Classification (NCBI taxonomy): domain Eukaryota; kingdom Viridiplantae; phylum Streptophyta; class Magnoliopsida; order Poales; family Poaceae; genus Cenchrus; species Cenchrus americanus. Next base: position 151,557,944 of record OX387243.1, on the reverse strand, counting down.
ATTTTTGTTTTATTACTAACCCTAACGGAGATGGTTGGCTACCTCTCCAAGAAACCCAAACTTTTTGTGGATGATCCAGGAAAACTTTACAGGCAAAGGAGACGTGCAACACAAGCTAAAGGGTTGGAAACCCTAGATTAAAAAGTTGAAGTCGAAGGACCGTCGAAATCTCCAAGGGAATCACCACCTCGAAGTCCAAAGGAAGATCAACCTCAACCACCGGAGCGCAAGATCAAGCTATGCACCCCGGACATCGTTGATCTACCTATCATAAACCTTCAAGACGCCGGGAGGCCGTTCAAGATCAAGGTCTCAACTATCCGCATGACGATTGCGAGAGCTGAATGCATACGAGCCGGATTCCTTGAGTGGCATATCGGTTTACTTAAGAGGAGGATGGAGAAGATGGAGATGGAGAAAGAAGCTCAACACCTAAAGGCTGCCAAGGCAAGATCCACATGCGAAGTGTTCATCATGATGAAGATGCTAGAGACGCAAGTGGGACAACTTGCCGGGCGCCCGATGGGTAACAAAGAAGAATATCCGAGACAACTCCAAGGTCCCAAGACGGCGAAGGCTACTCAAACTCATTCGGGAGAGATGAATGATCACACTAGAGACCATGAAGATCACAACCGAAGACCGGAGTTCGAGATGCCGAGCCACAAGGAAGTTGTTGCATCCGTCAAGACCAAAGAACAAAGCCAACCTGTGAAGACCAAAAAAATGACTAAGCCAAAGTGGGTACCCAAGATTGCAACGCCCACAAAGAGCATTGATCCGGAGTAATCAAGTGAAGAAGTCTAGCCATGGACTATAAACGAAGCACTAGGCGGGAGGCAACCCGTTTCGTCGAGTCAAGAATAAGCTACCGGGAGGACAACCCGATTCCAGGTTTTTCAAGTCTTTTTAAATATAATTCAGTTTTGAATTTTACTACGCAAAACCTTAGACTTAGAATGGTTGAACAATATTAGATACATAATTCTTGGTTGAATATTTTGCTTGATCATAAACCCTTTACATGAACCATCCTATGTGATTGTTTGCTTCTTTTTCGAGAAACCACAACCAAAAAAAAATTCAGAACCTAACTCAACCCTTCACCCTCATTATGGTGCTGTGGTTGACTTGTTTTTCATGCTAAAAACACTCGAGTAGAGCCACGACTTGTATCTAGATGTTATTCAAATTTCAGCATGTGGTAGGACTCGCGTGAACCTAGAAACTTGATTTTTGGTTGGTTTAAAAATCCATATCCTTGGTTTCTCTAAGATTAGAATTTTTCTAAGCCTCACTTAATTTTATTCCATTCAAAATCTCTCTCATCTAATCAAAATTAGGACCTAAACCTATGCCCCCATGATCAAGCCGGGAAAAGCTTGCTCTCAACTAATGAAGGCAAACTATACCGGTGAGACCGAAATCGACGTAGTCGAAAAATATTTTCGACTTACATTTGTTTTTAATGGTTTAAAAACTTCTCTAAATTTATGCTTGAGCTCTTGCATGGCTCTGAAAAATATTTTTTAATTTCGAAATTAGAGGAGTGCTTAGACTTAAACACACTTAAAGGGAGGCAATCTAGTTAACCTAACCATGCATGCACCACGATACATCACGGGATGCCCCTCCAACATCTTTTATCAAACCACATGCAAAGTACAAGCATGGGGGGGGGCAGCCGAGGCTTTGTTTTGTAGGAATATCATGGATGCATGTGAGGCAAGGGAGTATGGAAGTGAGTCAAAGCGAAAACATCAAGTGGAAGGAGCAATAATGCAAGCGAAGGAGTGGACGGGAACGTTTGGAAGGTGTACGCGATCACGAAGCAACATGAATGCACTAGAGAAGAACCGAGCCAAGAGGAGGAGAGAGGTAAGTCTTTCATCCAACTCTTTGTTCGTGTGCTCTAGTTTGTAGGCCGGAATCACCTTAGACTTAGCCATCCACCGCGTTTGTTTCGTGCAACAAATCACATCCTTAATCCACTCAAAGTCCAGACTCCAAAATAATATTTGTGTACCTTGTTACCGGGTGAAAACCCCGGATATATATTTGTGAGGGAGAGTGCTGCAATCATGGAAGACATATGGAGGAGCCGCTTGTCCAACCGCGCCACTTGACACGATCATCCGCTCCACCTCCATACGCTCCGCGGTATTCCGAGGGGTATGTCATCATGACGGAGGAGGAGGAGGAGAAGCTCGCTCGCCTTAAGTAGAGGCTTGTAGCGAACGTCGACATCGACGACCAAGCTCTCCACATATTGGGTTTCACACGGGACACCGGTGCAATTCTCTAACGGAGTGTCGACAAACACCCACAAGGAATTCGCCTAGGAAATTTTCATGACCATGGCGCATACCCTTGATGAAGGAGTGCTGAGTATCTCATTTCGTTGGAGGGAGCCCACAAGTGGAGAAGAAGGAAGACACCGTCGGAAGGGTAACCTTGATCAATGATGCTATTTCTAGCACCTTGATGGGGTAATCTCCTTTCATCCATGGGTTGCAATCGATCTTGAGATGCAATCACACTTTGTTGGATTATCTATCTATCATCTTGTGTTGGAAATACTTTAATGCTTAAGGTTAGCTACCATGCCGTAAAGGGAGTATAGACCTCAATGCTTCCTTGGATCCATTCAACACAATCCCTGATAGATTAGATTGGTTTTCATGTTCGAAACGATTGCATGTTATAGTATCGTAGACCCATGGGAGAGTGTCTCCTATTTTCAAAAGGGAGCTCCGGAACAAGTGGATGTGCATGAAGGCACATGGGAAGGTTTTTGGAGTATGATCACGGGAAGAGACCATCAACGAAGAAATACTATCCGGAACCCCATCATCCAAGTGTGTCACTTTTGTGCAAATGGATTTTTGGGAGAATAAGAGAGATAAAGATAACCAACACGGAGTTGAATTGGCTTTACTCGGCTTTGATTGCCAAGTGGCCAATAGACCCCACTCACCTATGATCAACCGGTGGTGTTGTTAGCAACATCGAGTTCGGAAGATATTGGTTCGGGGTGTTGCCTCTCCATATTGGCTATCTCTTTAAAACCGGGTATTACAAGGAACCCAAATCATCTCCTACCCGGGACTTCCCTAAGAATATATGAAGAAAGGAAAATATATATGTGAAGATGAGAGAGGAGGCTTCCAAGTGGCCTAGGTGAATTTGCCCCTTCCGGATTGAAGATTAAGACTTTTCTTGAGGGGAAGAAGATCGGTTAGAGGAAGGACTTCTTGTGCCGGCGAAGAGAAAAAAATATAATAGAGAAGGATTAGGAGAAGGTTTTTCCACGACCCAAGAAGGAGGTGCACAACAAAATTATGTCCCACCATTGGGAGAAACCCCGGCGCCGCCGAGTTACTACGGTGGTGTACCAATGCAAGCATGGGGGAGTGGTGCAGCCATACCCCCACCATTTTTGCGGTGCCCAACGTAGCCTTTGCGGAGCCCTATGCACACCTTCCTCAACCACAACAAAATGTGGCCACCATTGGAGGATACGCTGCAAGGAACATGCAAATTATTGCAGCCATCCAAACCAATGCAAATCAAATGGGTGAAGGAAATGCAAACGTCGCTTTTGTGCTTGGACACCTTCACCTAGCACCGTCAGACAATTCATAGGAGGAGTGGTGCATTCCTATTACAAGTAAGGGTACAACAACCAAGACTATCAATATCAACCACCGGCGGAAGATTAGAGAGAGGATGAGCTTTATTTATCTTTCCTTTACCCCTTTACTTTAATTTTCAGCTTGTTTGCACCTATGTATGCGTAGTGTTTTCAGTTTTTATTTAAATTTCAGCAAGTATGTTAGTTTAATTTTTCAGCGTGTATCTTAGTTTTTATTTTCATCATGAATAATGTCACCACCAAGTTTTTACCTTTGGTAAAGTTACAAAGTTTGTGCCATGATGATATATGATTATAATTGCCGCTTTGTTTATCTTTGTAATTGATTTATGCATGTTTAACCTAGTGCTCTCTTAAAAATACAAATCTGAAATTATCTAAATGCTAGCTTAATCTTTAGCGGAGGTTATGATTAAAATAAAGACCCATAGTGTTTTATGTGCTCTCAAGTTATGAATAGATTAAAGATGTCTTTTATGCTCAAAAATATTGCTAACCTTGTCACAAATATCACTTGTGTGTTGCTCAACCTATCCAAAGCCTAATATATATTTGAGTGCATAAACCTTAGTGTACAAGATTTATTTTTGAGTGAGTTATTGCAGGCCATGATTTCTCTGGCCCGAGACTAAGAAGTTGGTCATTCCGTTTTTGCGTATCTATCTTTTTGCTAGCCTTTTATCCGTGCATTGTGTATCCCCGCATTGGAGATCTCACAAACCTCGCCGGATATCCACCCTTAAAACCAAATATCATCTTTTGTGTTTACCTCCTTGACCACAACCTATCGTTGAGAATGGATCATCAATTCAAGGAAGATCGCAAGACGGTGCCAACATTGAAGATTTCAAGTATCTCTCCAAGGAAAAATATTTCAGGTACCTACCTTATTTTTCGCCTCTTTGCTCGAGGACGAGCAACGTCTAATCATGGGGGAGGAGGTAGGTACGGTGCAGTTTTAGAGTTCAAAGGGAGCAATTAAAAAAAAGAAGTTCAAAAGAGGAGCAAGCAAATAAAAAAAATCAAAACTCCGTTGTGAAAGTCACGTACCGAATATATGACAGAAAAAAATGAAAGAAAGAAAGAAAGAAACAAACAAAAGAATGAGAAATATGAGAAAGAAAAAAAATATATGAGTATGCGTAAAGTGCATTCCCCGGTTCTCTAAGAGTGCATTCAAGGCTTCAAGTTTAAAAGATCCATTCTCATTTTCCAACCATGTGCAATCCGATAACGAGGACTTCCTTTGTGCCTCGGGATCACTCTTTGCCATTTGCACATGTCCACTCATCTAAAAGTGTGTGTATTTTTCTCTTTCCCCTCCTTGATTGAACATTATTTTCCAATGACCTTTTTGACGAGTCTCGGTAAGACCATGAGAAGCTTGTCTTGTTTTGACAACACCTCATTTATAAAATCTTGGTAGGACTAAACTTTTCCAAAGCTCCATATAAAGCCTACCACACATATATGTTATGAGAGGGAAAGGAGTAGAATATATAGGCTTGAGAGACAAGCGAGATGAGAGTTCATGAGCAATATGCAAGGTGATTTAAATTTGTGAATTTGGTTTAGCTCTTTTCTTTATCTCGTTCTTTATTTCAAAAATTCTCGAGATCTATTTAAACTTTGTGAGCATGTTAATACTTGTGGGATAAGCTTAATAAGAATCTACCCTCCGTAGAGGTGAAGGCTAGTACATTATGGAACTTTAACGAATTAAACTTTTGAGAGCATTATGTTTTTTTTCATGTATGATCAAGTGCAAGGTTTAAACATTGATGGGCAACGATGATATCCATCGAAGGCTTACTCGAGGACGAGCAAGGTTTAAGCATGGGGGAGATGTTGACGGTGAAAATCCGTCAACCTAGCCATGAGTTTACCTTCGGTGTTGGCATGACTTTTGTATCTTATTCATTGGTACTAACCCCCGTGGTATAACAAGTTCACTTGTGCATGTCGGTTTTGGAGTTAAGTGTTTACGCGGGGTTTTAACGTTGAAAGCAAGACTTCGGGATAAGTTCATTAAGCACCTCATGACAAGACCTTGAAGCCCAATACAAGTCAAGCAATGAAGTGAACATGACTCCAAGAGCCCAAGGACCAAGCCCGAGAAGATGATAAACTCCGAGGACCGAACCGAAAAGTGCTTGAATCTTGCAAGACAAGGAGTTGAGTCCAATTCGGAGAGAAACCGACGTCAAGGGCCCACATGCAAAAGGGGGGAACATCTAGAAGACGTGGGAAGCAACACCGGCGAAGCGAGGCCACGAGATGGGCCGACGTGGGCCCGGGACGGCCGGCCCGGGCCGGCCGGCCCAGCCCAATTCGGGGCCCAATCGGCCTCCCCTTTGACCTAATTGCTTCTCGGGCTATAAATAGCCCCCCGACCGAGAGCCACGCGAACGGAAGTCGTAATCCGCCGCCGAGGAGCGAGAGAAGCTTGAGGGACACCATCTCGGAGATGAGGGTCGTGCTAGTTGTCTAGGGTTTCCCTAGCCGACGTGGGAACCTTGCATGGAAGACCACGTCGGAGCTCGGAGCGAGGATCAAGATCGAGGGAGGGCCCCGGTGGTGATCTTGTTCATGTAATCATTCATGGTGAAGTTTGTAAGTGAATCCGATTTCTAGCGATTAAGTGCCTTCTCGATGATTTTGTTTTCTTCTTGGTTTTGCTTCTTCTACGATCTAGTTTGCGGCTAGATTACATAGGGTGCTCTTGTAGCCGCGGTGGCTAGAGGTGCATACCGGACCGGCCAAGTGATTTCAACTTGTTCTATCGAACTCGCCCTAGACTACCCGCATGAATAGGGATACGTTGTGACGAACGGGGGTTCCGAAAGGCGGGCGTTTTCGGAGTCGGATGGAAGGCCACGATTTAAAGATGCTTTTAATGAGATTCGCTTTTCTATCTTCATCTATCTTGTTTGGAGCTACAACATAAGCATGATCTAGATTCTCTAGATTGGTTATCTCTTGCTTTCTCTTGCTACCTCTTTAGTAGATTAGATTAGATTCGTTTTCTTTATGAGTTAGTAGATTAGATGCAACTTGTCTTCATAAGATAGCTTACCTTGCTTTACTAGATTGAATCCTTGCGTTGCACATTGTTCCACGGATTCGATACCTTGGGTTCACCACTCGAGGGAAGAAGGGTCCCTTGACTACGACGGGAGACTTCTACGCTTGCGAGTCACAAACGAACTTTGATACAATTATTAACCGTCAACAGTGAGCTCGTACCTTTGTGGTTGAGTATGTTTGGAGATGTCCATCTTGTCGTTAAGGACCGGGTTGCGTGACATCTCACCTGACCCAAATCATCGTACAACCACTCGACCGTTGTATGTGGCAACGGCTTGGCATAAACCCCACTAGTTAATCTACTTGCCATCTGGTGTGCGGGTGAGCGGCGGGAGACCAAGGAGTAGGGGTACGCTCTGTGTGAGGTACACCCTGGTTATGTGGGATAACCCCTTGGTTGCTTCCGTGGTGGCTCGTAGGGTTAGCTAAGGTGGGTTGGCTTTGATAGGATTCGCGCCGGCACTGAGGTGTTCGTGTGGCGGTACCCTACTTGTGGGTAAAGATGTACAACCTCTACAGAGTGTCAAACCTATTCGAATAGCAGTGTCCACGGTATTGGACGAGTCACGTTGTGGTCACAAAACTAGTGTTTGGGTCTGGGATGGTTTTTATGGCATGAGTGGTTTTCTGGGGTAGTGTGTGGCTGTGTGCCTGGGCTGCTGCGGACGGGGAGTCCGGTAGTCCCTAATTGGTTTTCTCAAGACAACTGAGTTACTTGGGTTATAAAAATGGATTGCTAAAACCTTTTCGAAAATGAACCCCTGCATGAGTAAATGTGCTTGCAAATAAACCTTAACATGATCCTTGATATATCATGTGCATGATATGCTCTTAAGCCCCTCCGTGGGTGGGGTTGAACTTGTTGAGTACGTTTGTACTCGCCCTTGTTTTACTAACTGTTTTTCAGAGGAGGATCCTGATTTTGTTCCTGAAGACGTCGAGTAGGTCGCTGCCCTATACCCAAACCGTGCCTGTGACTTCAGGGTCTCCCCAGAGGCTTCCATGGCGTGGTACTCTGATGAGGCTTTAGAAGCCTTCGCTATCGTAGTTTGGTCTTTAGCTTTTGTGTTGTTTCTCATGGCGTTGGCACTTCCGTACCCACTGTGCCGCCGTGATGTAAGGGACTGAACCACCTGTTGTAATAAATGTGTTACCAGCCTCCTGGGACTAGTATTTGTGTCACATTTAGTCACCTCTGATGAGGGGACGCTTCAGATCTTCACGGCGTCGGGACGAGGGGAGCGGGGCAAGCGGAGAACAGGGGCCATGAGTGGGGGAGGCGACGCGAGCGTGGTGGCTGCGACGGAATGAATGATGGAGGGCGGCGCGCCTTGACGAGCCAGTGGTGCGGGTGACCACCGCCGTTGCGCAGGGAAGGATGGGCGCCGGGAGGAGCGGCGGTTGGTGCCGGGGAGGATGGGCGTCAGGAGGAGCGGCGGTTGGTGCGGGGACGCCGGGAGGAGGGTCGGTGCGGTCGCGCCTTGCTCCGCCCGCTCGATTTGCGCCGCCACCGGCCATGACATCCCTTGCTCGTCATCGATCCGTCGTGGAGAGAGGGTGCGGATGCGGGCCGTGCCTCGCCGCGCCCTTGCTCCCCCCGCTTGATCTGCGCCGCCGCCGGCCACGGCGTCCGCTGCTCGTCGTAGATCCACCGTGGAGGGAGCAGGGCAGAGCGGCACCTGGAGGGGTGGCGACAGGGAGATGGTGGCCAAGTGCAAGAGAGGAGAGGAGATGAGGAGAGAGCGGAAGGCAGGGGAGGGGAGAGAGAGAAAATGGGGACTTTAATGCTGACTGACTTTAATGCTGACTAATTTTAATCATCCTCCAAACTGGGTGTGACTAAAATTTTTTAGTCTACTAATTTTAGTCATGTGACTAAAATTGGATCCAAACACCCTCTTAGTTGGGCGCACAAAAATAATGAGCTATTTTACGGTGGACCATAGCACCACATACCACTGTTGGAAAAGGACTCATATGGAAGGATCTGACGGTTAGGATTAATTGTATACCACCAAAGCTTTCACCTGTGATATAGAGTGGTATACGAGTATTATTGGAAATTTTATCTCAATGACATAAACCAAATATATGATTTCTTTATTTTTTTCATTTTTCTCACACTGGCCGTGGCGAACTCCATGGTCCGCGGGTCGAACGAGGCCTAGGCACGGTACCCCGGCTGCAGCGTCCACGATGATCGGCCGAGTGACCTGTGGCCATCGCCTGCAGTGCGGGGATGACCAACGGGCGCGACGGCAGCCGGCCTCCATGCCCTGCGGGCCAGACGACTCCAAGTCGCGGCAGCCTCCATGTGCGGCGGAGCGACCTCCGCCGGGACGCATTCCACGGTCGACGGCTCAACCTCAGGCCCCCTGGCGAGGTCCTCTCTAAGCTCCAACCGCGATACCGGGAACGGCCCCGCACTCCCGGCCACAGCCTCTCGCTGCTCCAATAGTAATATCCCAACCCGATCGCACCCGACGCGCCGACGTCTTTGGCCGCTGCTACCCGTTCCTGCGCTATCACCAATTTGCCATGATCTAGGTCCTCGACACTCTGTCCAGACACCGTACCAGTAAGTTTCTACGAGTCGGGAGATACATTCAGCAAAAAGAAACGAAGATTAACAGAGTTAATTGATTAATTTGAATCCTAGTGATTTTCGTGTGATGGATTCCATAACAAAATAATGCAAGGATTTAGACTGTAAACCAGAGTATCGGAGGATCTCTGATGGCTACGGCTGCAATCTTTTGCATCTGGTGCATCGCGGCGAGGATTGCCTCGCTAGATTTCCGGTGGCTCCAGCCAAATGCGAAACGACCGTTGTTCTCTTCAGTCACTTGGGAGAAGGCACTGGCCATGTCGTCTATTTCAGGTGCTCCGTGGCCACTGCGGCTTTGCTGCATTTGGGTGCGCCATGTCTGTATCATCCGTTCGGTGACTTGAGCCGTCACCACTGAGCGGTCGGCGCCGCAGGGGACTTCTGACCGCGACGCCCTCGACGATAGCAGAGCAAGTTGTGGCCATGTCGCGCGCCTGCCTGGGATGCCACGCTGCCGCCTGCCGCTCCCCTGCCGGGAAGGCCGCCCCGCCCGGCCGCCGCGCTCCCAAGGGAGGTTCGCACAGCCAGCCCGCGGGGCTCCGACTGCCGGCGCTCGGGCCGCCTGTACGTGGGTTCCGGCAAGTGCTAGTCGCGTCGCCTTCCTGCAGGGCTCCGGTCGCCACAGTTTGCTCCCGCCGGCCGCCCTTTGCCCACGCGCAGCTCCGGACGCATGGGAGGCGCCGCGTCTCGCCGAGTCGCTGGTCGCATCTTTGCAACAATTCTCTAATTACCCTTCCTAAAAATAGAATCATACTGCATACCACTACTTGGTATGGTCCACCGTACAAGCCCCACGATAAGCAGCCGACACATCCGAATCGAATCCCAGAAAGCACAAATCAAGGTCCCAAATCCTATGACGCCAAAAGTTGGTCCAGGAAGCAAAATAGCAAATGGTTGTGTGCTTGATACTAGTCTTCACAAATGCCCATACCATGCTCTTCTACAGATCGCACAGCATTTTCTCGAGTAAGGTCATCAGTATCAAGTGCTATTGTTCTACCAACAAAATGGAATAATGGCGAGAGCAACAGGAGGGGGTGCAAAACGAGATCCACCAGTTTCAAAGCAGAGAAGAATGCAGCTCTGCAATGACGGAACACCGGAAAGGAGCTGTCTAATTGGACGGTTCAGGGCTCATCTGAGCCAGATTTGCAGGCGCATCACCACGGGCATCATCACCCATGCACAAAAAAGGAAGTGTCACTGAGCGCCAAGTAATGAAGTGATCCTGTCTCTCACTCAAGCACAATGCTGAGAGATATTGGGTCCTGCACTGACCAAAGATCAGAGGTCCTGGAAAAGGCTGGGAAACCATGAGCCTCCGATCCCAAAATATGGAGATGCCTCGACAAAATCATTGCCAGCGCGAAGGAGTTTACGCGCATTCACAATAATTCTTTCGCTTCCACAATCGCAGAAGGTTGACGACAGCGTCGTCGTGCGTAGATAAAAGGTGATGTAGAATCGAAGGATGTTGTGGTGATGAGGAATCGAGAATGAGATGTGCACCTTGGAAAAGAGGATGCGCTGTGATCAAGATGGAACTGCAAAGATCTGCAGAGGTCAATGATAATGTCCTTATGATTTCAACAGGGAACATGAAAGCACAAGCACAATGGATGATGCCTGCCACAAATGGAATGGATCAGACGCCTGGAGTCAAGGTCATGCCTAGAAAACATCCTGTGCGCCTCTGTTTATGCTGAATGTTTGATTGGCGAGTGAAAGCAGACGGGCACCCATAACTGAAAAACTGCATGAACGCACATGATTTATTTTTTATATAAAAAACAAGTGAATGTTGTGTACATTCCTTACAGTCTGGAACTTGAAACAGCAGGACATGAAGGAACAGTACAACATGCATCAGCTCCCATTTTGTCCGTAAAACATGGTTGATGAAGGTGTTTCAGCACAGTACCATAGCCAAAGCATATTTCTGAATCAGTAGCATGTAAACTCAATGGCAACGTGTTGATAAATGTCAGAAAAACAAATACTGCCTGCTTACGGTTAACAATTTCAAAGACTAGTCACGCCTCACATAATATTAGGTCTTCAGCTAGTTTTCTTTGCCTATTTCTTGGATCCGAAGTTAACTGATATGAATAACTGAGATGTCCTTTGGTGCTGAGTGCGTTGGTGCACACTAGAACCTTCAGCTCAAGGAAGCATCCCAAGATTCTCAACTCAGATATAAAGAAAACTATACAAAACAATTGTTCCCCACCCAACCAAACCCCAAGTAGCAATATAGGTAGAAAGAACTAATTCAGGAATAAGGATCGACTTTAGCTCTTGAGCAACTGGAGAAACATAACATCGTATTCGCACATTGGCAATCATAGCAAGGGGAATGTTATAAAGTTGCAACTTTGGAAAATTTGCTCTAAGAAAATAAGTGTTAAGATTGCGATATGTAAAATCAAGAATTTGAGCTCGTATTGCCAAAAGGTTTTCTTTTAGAGTTTTGGAGACACACAAAAAATCTACTAGACCAATATGCACAAGAATACATTCAAGCATTCAAAGAATCTAAGAAAAAGGTGATCAGCCAAGTTTCCGAAGAATCCCAAATGACTCACTGAAACAAATCTCTGAACCTATTCATGCTCTACATTTACTCAACCAAAGTCAACTAAATCCTCTGAAAACAAAAACAACCATCTAAGAAAAGCCAGGTATTTCGGTGGCTCTCCATTTTACTACAGTACTTTAGCGACATCAGAACCGAGGTGATAGGTATGAAGCTAGAATAAACAAACATACAGGTGGCAGCATTCCTGTCTAAATATGTAAAAGATATCTGTAAATCTTAACGTGTAAAACTGTCGAGCATTTGAACCTCCAATAAACAAAATTACATTATAATTACATAAACTGCAACAAACCTACATAAGTATTAAACCAACAGAAATATCTGACGACGCCTCCATGAAAGAAAGCATCAATAAACTTCACTCTAGAATCTAAACAGTATCCCAGACCACATTGTACCGACAGTTCGACTACAGTAACGGTAGAGACATGAGCAACAAGACAAGGATCGCAAACAGCACACGACACCCGATTCAAGAAGGGATTGCAATTATCCAAAGTCCAAACCATATTATCATAAGCCTCAGAACACAGCAGGGTACGAGTGTACGATTCAAATACAGTTTTTAAACACTTAAGCAGAGTATGCACAAGAACCATTGCGGCAATGCACAGAGTTTGACCACAGTAAAGCAGACAAGCACCTCATGCAATGTGGCAATTTACAAATTGGTAAGAAACTTGAGAATCAATGAGGGCCCAGCCTGAACAAGGTTTAGAATTTAACCACATTGGAGCCATACAAATACAAGAAGTCACCAAATTAGAATACAGCCCCCCTCAGCTTTCTGTCTCCTACCGCCCTCTCTAAACACGAAAACTGAAAAGAAAAGAAAACGAAATGCAAGAGGGATGCGAACATTGGAGGACCGCGCAAAGATGCCCTCCACTCGTCAAATTACAACAGAACATGAAAAGGAAAAGGAAAGAAAAGAAGAAGCTTACAAAAGTCACTCAAGAACACGGCGAGCGGCGCCGGGAACGGCCGTAGATCCGTACAATACGCCGCCGCCTCCCTCCAACCGTATGTATACGCCGTATATACGGAAGCACGTGCGCAGGGCAGACGAACCTCCTCCCTTCCAGTTCCATCCCCTTCCTCCCGTCGTTAGTAGTAGAAAACAATGCCTGGCTCCACCCTGTCTGCCGTTGGCGGTGGCGGTGGCGACCTCCTGCGCCTACATTGGCCGGGACGCGCTTGGGGGGAGAGCGGTAGGAGGGCGGGGGCGGGACGCCCTCGGGGCGATAGGTGGGCGCGGAGGCGGGGCTGTTCGGTCACTTCTGGCGGCGACCGCCAGGATCGCCATGGGAGGCGGCGTGGATAGAAGAGGAGAGGAGACGAGGAGCCGTGCTTTCCTTTATGCGAGAGCGAGTGGCCTGCGCTCTGCCTCTGCGCCCGCGCGTATGTGTGTAGTGTAGGTGTGATAATTGATAATTAAGCCGTGAAGAAAGACTGGGTCTATGGACACCGGCAAAGAGTTGTACTTTGGTTGATGAAAGTTTGGAGAAATCAGTTTATTTTTTTATTTTATATTTTTGTATATACACTAACATAACTCTACTCTCATGCGCTTATTTTTCATAATTACGTTTGAAAATAAATGAATCCATAATTTGAGTGACTCGTTTGAAATATAATAATCTGAGTGACACATAAAAAAGCTAATATCCCGAATTCAAAAGAGGTTTTAAACTCTTAACAAGTTGTTAACATAAAGTTTTGAAGGACAGTGCTCATAAAGTTAGAATTGTGTGTTTGTGTGTGTTCGTAGGACAAGTGTGCGCGTGTGTACATGAGCGTCTACATTTATACTGTGTGATTTATAAAACACTATTGAAGGTTGGCTCGCAGATTCTAGCCGCACAGTCGAGTGAATCATGTTTTTTAGGAGTGATGATCTCCATCAAGCGAAAGAACTCATGGTCAAAGTTATATAGGACTTTGACTCCATTTTCATTCTATAGGTGCTTGGTCCCTATGTGCTTTTTATGAGATCTCATCAACAACATCGTTTTCAAGCAAGAGACGATCCCCAGGAGCTCCTTGCTTCGCCTGTGCAAGGAGGATGCCCAGCTCTCGTGCCATTGGTGCTCCTTGTTCAATAGAGCCATGTAATCAGCTACTATGTGTGTATATGGTTGTAAAATTCTCCCAGGTCGGTTGGGGTCAAAGCGAAATGAATTTGTAGGTGGAGGGCCCTCTCTCCCCTTCGTTGACCCTAAAAAAATACGGGGTGTTTGAAGAACTAGTAAAAAAACTATTTGGACTCTACTCCAAATAGCTGCAATTAGCACTTTTTGAGAGGATAATTTTTAGAGTTGGTTAGTTGCAGATAGCTTTATAATAGAACACCTGTTTGGCTTACCTTTTTTGGACTAAATTATACATTTACCTAGGTTGGACTGATTGGGTTACAATGTGTTAAGACTCGAGTACTCGATCACTAAACGGGATAGAAATCCTATATGTGGTGTCCCAAAATATCATACTACATGTAGTATATCTTGATGTGAACTCGTGGACCGTGCCTATGCATCAGGCGTGAGGCCCAAGAAGATGGAGGGAGTGTGGCCTTCAAGTTTTTTCTCCGGTGTGGGCCCGCCAAATTGATCGTTGGGGAGACTGGGGGAGTGGACAGGATGGGCTGTGGCCTGTGGGGCTGCAAGATGACATTCTTCCCACATACATAGCCGAAAATGATCGAAGAGTACTACTATCTTTGTTTTTTCTTTCTTACGGTTTAACCCAGATCAATGATTATGGACCATGTCCCTTTCACATTTCATGAACACGAATTATGAGTAGCATAAAACTTTTCAAAAGTACGGCCGGGAAGATGAAAACTAATTGAAATGAATGTGGTAGTAAGTAGTGCAGCAACACGGAAGGGAAGTCAGCTGCTACTGCTAAAGTATTCGAGCGTGATTCATCAAAATTTACCCAAGTTTTTGCCTCATAAAGCGTGGACAAAAGATGGTGACAGAAAGAGAGTTGCGTGTATATATGGTGTATAGGACCATTTGGTCGCCTGCAACGACTGCTAGTAGAGCGCCCGCTAATAAGGCCAAGATTTGTGCCAGGACACATCATGCTACGCTCCGAGGACGCAAGCGTAGTTTGTCTCGCGTTGTGGTCCTCTCTCGCTCGTCGTATAATGCATTTGCGTCTTTGCGAGATCATGCATGTTAGCTGCCTGGCGAGTTTCATTCCGAGATGTTGGATGCTTGCGCAAACGTGAAAGAGGTTAGTTTTCCTAGCTAGCTAGCTCCACACCGGCCGTGTCTGTTGACTAGTTCCATTGCATTGTAAAACGCACACCGATCGATTACTTGCTATATGTCGTAAGCACACAGGTATATAGCCAAGCTTGTTGTAGCGACAAATAAAGCACGATTCGGCCGTTTCTGTCTGTGGACCAGCTGATTTCTCGATGGAATCTTTGTTCTGCATCTCATACATGGGGCTACTACCTGCAT
The DNA here is from genome assembly GCA_947561735.1 of Cenchrus americanus. Lineage (NCBI taxonomy): Eukaryota > Viridiplantae > Streptophyta > Magnoliopsida > Poales > Poaceae > Cenchrus > Cenchrus americanus. The sequence continues at coordinate 151,542,516 of OX387243.1, read as the reverse complement.
TTTGCATGCTTTCAAGTTTTTCTACCAAGGCCAGTATACTGCATCCTTACAGGCTTGTCCGGGCCTGAACGAGTTTCAGGCGGTAGCCAACGCACAGCATTAAAGTTTTTGAGGTGTATCTGCCAGTAGCATTTTTTGTACAGATGTGCTGGAAATTTAAGACCACGTATGACTGTTAAGCCATCATCTTTCGTACTCGCTGGCTCCTAGCTAATTCATGGCCTGAAGTAGGTTTTATTAGAATGGTTGTTTTTCGGAATTTCTGATTCAACCACAGATATTTCTGATTCACCGCACACTAGCCGCCCAAAAGCTCATTAATTGCAAAAATTAACTGTGGTAGTACAAAATCCAAACTGCAGCCAGTAATTTTGAAGTGATTAATACGAAGACATGCTTACTTGTAGCTCCGGAGATGTATAGTACTCCCTCGGTTTGGTAAAAGAAGACGTTTTGGACAAGATTTGAGTCAAACATTGGGAATATAAATCATGAATAACTTTTAAATTGTTGAGTTTGGAAATGTGAAAACCACATGAGTAGATTTGTCTTGTAAAATACTTTCATAAAAGTATACATATGTTAGTTTTTAATAATTATTTTTGTAAAAACAGGAAGTCAAAGTTGCACTTTGGAGACCGTGTCGCTTTCCTAAACGTCTTCCTTTACCAAACAGTAGGGAGTATCTATAAAAAATCATTTAAATTAGGTCCATATTGTCGGGTTAGCACAGGAGACAACGGGGTTTATACTGGTTCGGGACTGCGAGGAGTAATACCCTACGTCCAGTGCGCTGTTGCCGTGTTCCTGAGCCAGGTGTGCTCGTAGTAGGGGTTACAAGCTGATCGGGAGAGGGAGTTCGTTCCCAGGTCCCGGGAGATGGTGTTCGATTCTATGATGTCTAACCCCTGTAACCGTTGCCCTCCTCTCCCTTTTATGGTCACAAGGGGAGGGGCACAAGGGGAAGTAAAAACGAGTTACAGTATTTGGCTGTTGGTACGTCCCGTCGCACGTCGCTGTCCGTCAGGGTGCGTTAAAGCCAAGTTGCGATGCCTTGTCGGGAGAGCCGCCGCGTGGCCGGGTTGGACTGTTCACGCCAGGACGCTTGGCCTTCTCCCCGAGTGGTTTGGGCTCGTCTTAGTCTGCCTGAGTACTTGCCTAGCTTGCCACGCCCGAGCCTAAGTCTAGGCTTGTGCGCGTCGTAGAGGGTGCTTGAGTGTCTCGGGTGGAGTCTTGCGTGCGACAGAGTGGAAGATGATGACGATGTGATGACCGTGCAGCCGGCCAGACCTGCATTAAGGCTCTTGCCGGGGGCAGGCCGCCTGCATGGCCGCCAGCTGTTGTTCCTGCGTGACGTGGAGATTCATTTCTCCATACGCGTCGGTGGCGATGCTCGCGTCGTGCGTCTGGACCCACGCACTAGTCGGAGCCGAACTTGTCGCGCGAGGCGGAGACTTGTCGTGCGAGGCGGAGACGGGTTCCTCTAGTGTGAAACTGGTCGGAGGTGCGACCAACTGGCTAAGGATTGGGCGTCTTGCCAATGAGGGTCTTGACGAAGATCTGCGTCCCACCACGCAGGTGGAGCTCCAGGTGAACGGCGGACTCCTTCTAGATATTGTAATCAACAAGGGTACGACCATCCTCAAGCTGCTTGCCAACGAACAGTGGGATCTGCCTGGAGGGTGTTGGTCTTGCTGTCTTTAAGTGAGATAATCTTGCCGGCAAATGGGGCCCTAATCCAAGCCCTCGTCACATATTTTGTATGATTAACTAAAAATGTTCATATTTGTATTAAAAATGTAGCTTTCGCAATATCCCCCTATAGTTTTCTGAAAGAGGCCGCCCCTAAATGGTTTAGCTTGCTATCTTTTTTTCCGACTTACATAGTACATCGGAGGCCTTCACAACACACGCACACTCATCCCTATGAATACATGCACGCAAACCCTACCCCTAAGAGCATCTTCGAAGACAAGGTTGGCAAATCCTCAAGATCAACGAAGTCACCACATGCGTCTCACTATCGACGAGAACGTGGCCTACCACCGAAAGCACAAACACCGTTAAATTCTGAGAAATCCGCTCCCACAAGGAGTCGAACCCAGGACCGGAGGTGCTACCGGGGTTTAGCCCGCTATCTAAAATACTATGGTGGACTAATAATGTAAAAAACAATGTTTAGAATTGGAGAAGTAACATACACCGGTTAATGAAGATAATAATATGTTTTTACAGATAAGTATTACTCAGTTTTATAGTTTACATTGTATGGTATTTCAGTAAACTCACATTTGCAGCGCATAGGGATCAAAATATATAGTTTCCATTATTAATAAAATAGGAACAATATAGTTATGGAGCAGAAGTAAAAAAAAGATTCCATCAGGTCCTGGAGCATTTTCGTGTGCTGCATCAAGTTGGCAGATCGATTGAATGAGCTCTCTTGTTCCTGGGCCAAACAAACTGGGACTAGCTACCTCAGTATCATAGATTGATAGTGTGTCAGCCCATGTTTTGATGCTCGTGACTAAACTTCTCGTCACATCGAATGTTCGGATGCTAATTAAAAATACCAAACATAGATTAGTGACAAAATTCATCACATAACCTCAAAATAAAGGGCGTGACAAATATAATGTCTAATTAAGCCATAATTAGACACTGTGATGGTACTTATAAACATTTTCTAATGATGTTTTGACTAGTCTTGATAGATCCGTCTCGCGAATTAACCTCTAACTGTGTAATTAGTTTCATAATTAAGTTACATTTAATCTTCCCAATTAGTATAGTACCTTCGATGTGACACGCCCTAACCATTAGTGTGCGGTGACCAGATCCTCTAATTCATGTCATTCTCTCTAACTTGCTGATCTAGGGGTGCAAATTGAATATGATGTGGTGCACCTCCGAACTTCTTTAGTTTAATTATTTGTACTACTATCTAAACTAAAGAGAGTAGTACAAATAATTGAACTAAAAAGGTTCGGGGTACACCTTACGGTTACCTCTTTATCTGAAGTAGTACAAATAATTAAACTAAAGATATTCGGAGGTGCACCTAATGGTTACCCTTTTGAGTCTTATGCTGATATCCCCACATGACAGTACGTACGTCACGTACTCTCTTGGGTGCCAGTGCCACGCTCCATGGACGGTCAGCTGCTAGCTACTGAGCCAGCGGGCCTGCTGCTGCTTGACTCCACCCGGTGGCGCCTGCCGCGACTTGATGGCCTTATTGATGGGCAGATCAGGCCGCCGAGCCAACCGATGGTTACTCGGACTCCGAAAACACAGGCCATTGAAATCGCCGCGCTGTCACCCGGCCCGGCCGGCGGCCTGAGCCTGACCAAGCGACGAGGCAGTGACCCGACGGTGCGCGACGCGACGACGAGCCATACATTGAAACGGTCCCGCGGCGCGGTGGCCAGACATGGCGGGGCGTCGGACGGCGAGCGATCCGACCGGACCAGCAGCGGACGCGACGCTACTGTACCTGCGCATCCTCGCTCGTGTCCTCCTCCTCCTCTCTCCCCTAAGCTAGGGTCCCAGGCATCATCGCAGATTCGCAGGCCCGGGCACCCGGACCCCGACCCGATTGATGAATTCGGGCCAGACGTCAGAGGGTAGGGCTTCAAGGAAGAACGTGCGTGCGCGTGCATGCATTGCATTTGCATGCGCTCCCTCTCTCCGTCTCCACACTCTCACCTCATCATGCAATCAAAACCAGGCGCGAGATCGAGGAGCCCCGGCGGCAGCAGGGCTGGGCAGAGCAGGCGGCCGGCCGGCCGTCCTCGGGCAGAGCACCGCGGCCTCGATGGACGCCGCGGTGCTCCTTGCCTTGGCTCCGCGACGGGCCAGCAGTGGTCACTCACTGGTCAGGCCGCCGGACGACGAGAGCGGCCGCCCCCCACCCCTCAGCGGACGCCGGACGCAGCTAGCGGTAGTAAAAAGGTGGCGCGGTGCGGTGTCCGGAGGAAAGAGGAGGAGGACGAGGATTACCGGCGCGGCCGGCCCCGGCGCCGCCCGCCGCGGGGTGGCAGTGGCAGGCGCGCAGGTGGCGATGTGACCGGTCGTGGCATGATTACGTACGTAGTGCCTGGAGTTTTGTCCCGGCGCGCGGGGCGCGGGAGGCAGTGGTGGGCTGGCCTCATCTCTGGTCCGGTCTCCGGTGGGCTGGTGGCGCGGCGGTGCGATGGCACCGGCGCGCCTGGCGTGGCTGGGACGATGCCTGCCGGCGACCAGCACCTGGCGGCACGCCTGCGCTGCTGGGCCACGCTAGCTCGTGCGTTGCCGCGCCCTGCTGGGTGCTCTGGGGCCCGTCTCAGCAGTAGTTCTCAGGAGCAGGGAGGGCACAGGGCAGGGGCCATCGATTGATGAGCTGGAAATGTGTTTGCGGGCAGTGGCGCAGGGCGTGCAGGTGCAGCCGTGCATGCATATGCACGCAATGACGCAAACGTGGGCGAGCGTCAAAACATGCTCATGCTCATGCTGCTTAGACCATCCTGATCCTCCATTTCCTCATCCAAAACAGAATATTCCATCCTGGTCAGCAATCCAAAACAGAATATTCCATCCTGGTCAGCAAGATTTCATTTCTTTAAAAACTTCATTCTACATCCATCTTCTTTCAAACTTTACATTATACCAACTACCTAAATTTTTTACTATATTCTCCTCTCTTTCCTTCCCATCTTCCTCACGGCACGCACAGCACGGGATCCCCTGCTCGCCGCGGACGACACACTTCTCGCCGCGCACGGCGCACTGGGGAGATGCTCGCGGCCGGCCACCTGCTCGCGCCTGTAGATCTGCTCGTCGGTGGTGACGTGCTCGTGCCGGGGGTAGCTTGCGGCGGACGGCGCGCGTCCTTGCACGTCGCGGGTCCCGTCGTCCCTGCCCGCCGCCGCGGGCCGCGCCGCCGGGGAGCCGCTCGCGGCGGTGACCCGCCGGCGGCCGTGGATCGGTTGCCGCCGGGGGCGTGCTCGCCGCCGGGGACATGCTCGGCGGCCGGGGATCGGGTTGCCGCCGCCGAGGACGTGCTCGGCGCCGGGGAGCGAGTTGCCGCCGTCACCGCTCTCCACGGACGGCGCCGTCGTGCGCGACAGCAAGAAAACGCAGCTCGCGTTCTCCAGCGGCGGCATTGCGTCTTCCCGCGGCAGGCAGGGCAACCCCACCCGTGTTCTGCATCGGCGCCGAGGAGCAGAGAGCAAAGACAAGGTATTGGGAGTAGGGCTTTTGCTTGTGTCAGGGGGTGAGACCTGGGCAGATCTGCAAGGGGGCTACCCAAGCGGTTGCAGGTTGACTAGTGGGGGATCGAGACCTAAGAGCGTAGGTGGTAGTTCTTGGATCGAACTCGGAACCTGGTGAGAATGGCAACGACATAGTGGTTTTAGACTGGTTCGGGCCTCTGGAGAATAAAACCCTACGTCTAGTGTGGTGGAATTATGCGTGGAAGGGAAGTCCCCTCGAATGGAGCTCTAGGCTGCATTATATGGCCGGTGGGGTAGGGTTTCCATTCGAGGTCGGTGAACCCTCATCGGGGTCGGTTACAGATTAGGAAGGTTTCCTTCCGATTACAGAGCATGGTTCTAAATAGCCGGCTAAAGCTGCCGCTATAGTCGGATATAGCTGTTCAGAAGGGTAGCAGCTATGGCATTTAGCCCGCTATAGCCGGCTATATCCCGCTATATGCCGGCTATAGCCCGCTAAACATCATTTTGGCGGCTCCGCCGCTAAATGCCTTAGCCCGCGATTTAAAACCTTAGAGAGAGGATTTCGCGATCCTCGAACCTATTGGCGGCGCCGCACCGCGATCTAGGGAGAAGCTTGCGCCACAAGCCCAGCAAGTCTCCTGGAATCTGGATCAGGTCGTCCAAGGTCGTTGAGGTTGTGGATAAGGTCTCCGGGCCTACTTGCAGGTCGGCGGGGCTTCTGGCAGGTCGGGTCCACTTGACAGGGACCTCTGGGACCCTGGTCGGGGGGGGGGGGGGACCCATGGGTACCCATGTCTCTCAAGCCCCCAATCGACGTGTAGGCGAAGCGGCGGAAACAAAGTCACGTCGATGCGGAGCGAAGACGTGGCGTCAGTGAGGTCGCGTAGGGTGCACGGGGATAAAAAAATCCTCCTGAGCACGTGCGAAGTTGAACATCAGGCTTCTGGAGAGTAGGTCCAGGGGCTTGAAGTGAAGAAAAGGCGCTGTCGTTGCCCCAGGAACCGCTGACCTGACCGAAATCAGGTAAAGCCAACACACCTTCAAGGAAGGTCGAAACGCTGACCAAAGGGAGGTCGAGCGAAGATGTGACGGAAGCGTACTTCCGATAGGTCGAGGCGACATGGAGAAAAGAGGGCGTCACAAAGACGCACCCGTAGAGTAGCCTCCGAGCAGTAAGGTGACCTAGAAGGTCGGGTTGATGCTCGAACAAAGAGTCGAGAACCTACGGCCTTCTGCTTGGGAAACAGATGCTCGTCCCGTTGAATGAGACAAAACAACAGGAATCTTCTGATGAGGTCACCGGGTGAACAAACTTGTTGTCGTGCAGCAACCCATGGGCGCACTGTGCCGGTGCAGAACCTGTCCCTGCATAGAGATGCCACCGCCACCGCCACCGCTAAAGGACAAGGACTGAAAAGGTGTCATCAAGACTGCTGCAGACATGCCAGTGCTTCCAGTAGCAGACAAAGACCTCGCGCTCCACGTGCAAACAGTGTCCTGATAAGGCTGCCACGCCGCTATAAATAGGTGTCCTGGACCCTTAGCTAGCCAAACCCAGTGAGAACACCATGGCAACACCGCTTGATAATATGGTCGCACCCTGGCTTTGTGTGCATCCGCCCGAGCATAGAGCTAAGATATCATCCCTTGGAGCTAGAAGAATGCTTGCGAAGTTAGGAGAGCTCCACAAACCTTTGCGTCCGCACCCAGCGAAGAATTCAGGTGCAACATGGGGCAGTACATGCCTTGACAGACCTTGTGAGCAGAGGCCTAATATGGTGTTGGAGGTCGTTGTGCTGCTGTGGGAGAGGTCGAAGGCAGAGTTGGTTCCATTTGGGATCTTGTGAGAGCACCCCAGCAAAAGATGGGACGCCACAGGAAACCTTCTGGGGCTAGGATAGAGGTGGCTGTGTGGCAGCCTTGATTCCATCGGCAGTGGAAATCTCCAAGTAGGTCCTGAAGCTAGAAGAAAGCTTGCGACGCGCTTCATCAGTCTAGGTTGCGCCGCTTGCACCATGTAAGGTAGATCATGAATTTTAACATGTTTGTATCTTCTAACTCAGCCTTGGGCCAAGGTCTTTTGTAGCTTTCTGTTGACGGTCGATTTTGGTACACCTAGCTATAAGTTTACCGTCAACATTTGCACGTATTTGATATTCTAACCAATGGTACTAACCCCCGGAGGTATCAAGTTCACTCTCGCATGTCGATTTTGGAGTTTGTTGTTTACGTAGGAAACTAGCGCTTAAAGGGAGACTTTCGGGATAAGTTCATTAAGCACTTCAAGAGACGATCATGAAGCCCGACACAAGTCAAGACACATCATGAACATGACTCCAAAGGGTCCAGGGACCGAAGCATGAAGCCGTGAAACTCCAGGGACCCGGACGAAGATGTTGAAGCTTGCGCGACAAGGAGCTCGTCCAAACCGTGGAGAAGACGACATCAAGGGCCCAGATGCATAAGGGAGCAAGTCAACAATTGACCGAGAAGCATCGGGGAGCGAGATGGGGCCGAACCAGGCCAAAATGGGCTCGGGCCGGTCGGCCCAGGCCGGGCCGGCCCGACCCCGATCCGAGCCCGGTTCGCGCCCCCCTTTTGCCCTAGGTGCTTGTCTATTTATTGCCTCTGCCTCTACCGCCGCCACATCCATCCATTCATCAGAGAGCCGCCGAGACGAAGGAGAAGCACCGGGAGGAAGCCGACGGCCGCCGCGAGTCCTCGAGTTGCCTAGGAGATGGCTTAGGCCATGCCCTAGCCACCATGGTTGGCCCTGCGTGGTGAAGCCATGGTGGAGTTCCGGAGCCGTGACTTGAATTCGTCAAGTCATTTGTACCTTCAACATTCGGTAATGTAACTATATCTTATCATACTTTGATCTACTACGAGTTATGCTTATTCATATGTGTAGCTACCATATGCCTTTAGTAGGACTAGATCGAATCATGGTGATTAGTCTTGTCTTGCGGACACACCGTAGTAGTGCACGGACCAAGGTTGTTGCTCGGTGATGATTATCCTCGCGTAGTGACAGTACGAGAGGGGAGAAAGCGGTGAGTGAACGTGCATCGGACCACTCCATATCGGGTTACTCCATATCGAGTGTAATCCTTATCATAGTATAGGTTTAGATTGGTTTATCACATTGGCCAGAACGGCAACAAGAAGACGATAGGCTAGGTTTACCTTTGGTTTGCTTACCTTTATGGCTAGGTGGATGTGATCCATACATCCTTCGTGTTTGTATGTTACCTTTATGCAATCAACACTTCACATAGGGTTAGACCGGTAGGTTAGATAGAGAACCTTGGTGGTTTGCTTTCGATCCTTGGATTGACAAATCTAGGGAGAACCCTCCTTGGTGAAAAAGGCACCAAGTCACCCGTAGGCTTGCGGTGAACTTGAGCACGGTTTTGAACCGTCAACAAGCCCCTTTTTTCGCGCGTCGTTGCGGGGATCGGCAACTCGAACCCTAGGGCGATCTATCTTTCTTTTAACTAACCCTAATTTTTATCATTGCATATACGCTTGCTTTCTTGTTTGTGTCCTTGAAAATAGGTGGAAAACTAGACACAAAGGGATCGAGAAAAGTTTGCAACATTCGAAGCAAACGAAGATGAATAAGGTATGCCTATGTGTCGATTAAGTTTTTAGACTAATGTCTTTTGGAGGATTGTTTGTCCAAGATATAGGTTTCGGAAATGACCATGTCAAGCACGATGGCCAAAAGATGTGTGGCATGGTGCCCTAAAAGACTTCAAGATGAAGACCACACGTACATCTCTGGATCGATGGATGAAAGGATAACGATATCATCGCGATATTTGCACGAGCCTCAGTAGAAAACAATTAGATATATTTGGATTTTCAGAAGCTGCATGAAGTCTACGCTCCAACGAATCAAGCGGCAAGGCAATCGGAGGTTCCTACAAGCGGATATGGCCGAATCACCGATGGTTGCACATGCTGAAATTCCGGACCGCAAGCGATGCTGAAGTGAAACAGCCATAGCTCCCTCATTCGGACTCCGATTAAGGCGAATGAGTACCCGTTGGAAAGGTAATTTTCAATAGAACTATATTTTGGTATATGTTCTGTTATGGATGCAGGGGTAAATCCACGAAGAAGAGGCAGCAACAAGGCGATGACGACAAGATAGAGGAGATGGACACAATGATAATAAATAGAAGATGGGGCAACGGTTCCACAACATGTACATGATGAAATTCAGAAGCTAAGGACTAAAAAAACCCTCCGGAGCAGGGATAAATGAAGACACATGAAGCACCACTCAACACATGATGATGTTGGAAGCGAACCACGACGGATTTCCTAAAGGCAACATCAAGCTGCATGGCTACTTTGGATTCTCACACAAGTAACCATGGCTTCACGACAATAAAAAGGTAAGCGATAAAGTCGAGCTCTATGACTTTAAATGAAGCGCTTTGCGGGAGGCAACCCTATCTTTTTATATATCTATATAAACTATGACAAGTCTACATTGTGTTCTTTATTTGAAAACTTCAAATAACATCGTACCATTGCTCTAATAAATGTCACAACCACATGTTGTATGCTTTAATATATATATATATATAGACACACACACATTGAGTGAGTACTTCGCTACTTGAATTTTGGGAAACTTGTAGACCCTTTTTTGTGTGCTTATTAGTGTTTAGAGTCTTTTTATTTGTGTCTTTAGAGAGAAATATGAAGCATGATCCATTTTGATTCTAAACTTGTGGATAGTTAACTTAGGCTAACTTTTGCGTTTGGTTTAGATCACCACCATATCATGTCATATCATTTTGTTCATTCATAATCATGTTGCACTTCATTCCACTTTGTTCTCCACTTTTGCATTATGTTGCATGTTGCATCTCATCTTTTATAACCCTAAAAAAAACCTCTCATCTTTACCTAAACCTTCCTATCAAACCACACCTAGAACCTAGGCCAACAAAGGGAGGGATCGACTTATGTCAAGTCGACAAAGTATATCTCTATCCCTTTCTAATTAAAGTTTTGACTAGCCTCATCCTAAACCCTTAGAAAAAAGCCCCTCATACCTTTAGTAATCCTAAAACCATAAGTTTGTTTTTCATCCAAAAATCTAACCCTTGCTTTTCTTCTTTTTCAAAACCACCTTAGATAGAATTTCTTCACCCGACTTATCTTTTCAAAATTCTTGTCTTAAGCCAAAAATATAGGATACCCATAAGCCTTACCTTAAAACCTTGTTAGCATGTTTTAAGGTCTTTTGATAAAATGTTTTGTTGACAAGACTCTACCTCTCATGTCATCATTGAGGAACAACATCGAAAGCCGTTTCAAGCATTGCTAGCCCTTTTTTACTAACCCCTTTTTGCATTTGCATTTTGCATCAACCCCTTTGTTCTATTGTGCATAGGTTAGCTTGGCTTCTTCGTGAAACTTTTTGATGAATGCTTTATTTCCATAATGGTGCTTCGCGCGCGAGGCATTTTCTTTTGCAATCTTGTGTAAACGTGGTGTTTAGACTTGATTGCGTACAATCATCATTTGAGTTTTTAAAGCCTTGTTAATTTATATTGCATAGGTTGGTTTATAAGCTTTGCAATGCGCTTTAACTTTCTTGCGGCATAAAGAGTTATTAACCTTGAAATGAACATGATGTTTTGACCTTGGTTAAATATTTATGGTTATATAGAAATAAAGCAATCTAGTTGTAAACATGGTGTTTAGAACTTGGTGCAAACATTGTAATTGTTTATATCCCTTCCTTTCATTTGCATTTTCACCCACACGCACGTACACCTATTCGATTCTTCTTTTCTTCTTGCTAGGTAAGCTTTGCCACAAGTTAAGGTCTTAGGGATGCATTTGGTTTGTTGGCAATTGTTTCTACTCCTGACCATCACCCCGGGGGTAGAATGTGGATTAGATTTGTTTTGTAGGCATGGAGAAGTGTTCCCATGAGTTCTTGACCAATTGCAATCAAGATCGTTAGTCATCTACAAGGCTTGAGAGGGAAGTTGCTGTTTCCATCAATATTTGAGCACATGTTCAGAGATGTACAATGGAAGAAAATTTAATTTTCAGAAGCTCCTTCAAACCTTGTCTCCAACGCATCAAGAATCATCAATTTTGAAGACCCTTACAATGAGATATGGCAAAACCATTGAGCGCTGCGCAGTCTGAAATCAGCCTTGGACAGATTGCATCGCCGGAGTAAAATTGGCACAACTCTCTTGTTCGGAACCCGTTGCATGCATATGATGGCTCGTTGGAAAGATAATTTCATAAAATTCAACATGGAGGGGTGTTTCAGTACATTTTCTGTTCTGGAGGAAAAATAAAAACTGTGGAAGATGAGGCAGCGACAAATGACGGCATTGAAGTCGGTGATGACGATATGACGAAGGATTGGAACCATGGCTTGATGATGACAAGAAAAAGTTGAGGGAGAAATGAGCAACAAAGGCAAGGAAGTGAAGACGATTCTCAAACACATAGCGAATTACAAGCAATTCAAGTTCTTCCACACTTAGCAACATGCTAAACATGGGGGAGGATTTGAAGGACGAAAGAGAAAGGCCACATGGAGTACAAGGATCACCTTCAACACAAGATGATCATCATTCTTTTTCCATGCTAAGCACAATGCTTAAGCATGGGGGAGGCATGCTGCACTTCATTACGAGCATCGAAAAGGACGGTAACTCGCCCTTAACTTTATCTTTGTTCATCGCCTTTTAAATGCTTGCACATATATGCTTTCAACCATAGACAACCTTTGTATTTATCTCTCTATCAATAACATGGATACTAGGAGGACAACCTAGGTTAGTTAGTTTTTACTTTTCAATAAATAAATCACCATCTCTTTTGAGCTTACCACGATGATATTATTTGTATATCTTGATTATGGAAAAATGATGAAAGTTGCCGCCTTGTTTTACTTGCATGATGTTTTATATAACATGACTATTTGCTCTCTATTAAATAGAACTTAAATTGATTAAATACCGGCTCTTTCATTTGTGGAGGTTAAATGATTAATCTTTAGACCCACATACTTTATGTTGCTCTTTGATTTAAGTTTACCGATGACCTATGCCTTGTACTTGTTTTATTTAAAATTATTATGCTATCTACATTTGTGAATCTCTTGCAAGGCTCTACCTACCAAAGCCTATACACATACAAGTACTTTAATGATATAACCTTTAGTTTGCAAACTTATATCTTGATGAGTTGGATTAGGATTGATTTCTGTGGTACGAGACTAAGAAGCTGGTAATTCCTTTGCGTATCTTTTTCATTCTAGCCATTCTTGTCCATGCATTGTGAGTTTCTACATTGGAAATTTCACAAACTTCACTGGGCATCCACCCTAAACCCAAAACATCTTTTCGTGATTACCTCCTTGACCACAACCCAAATCGAGTATGGATGATCTTTCAACGAATTTTCTGAAGATTTTCTGGCAAGATTTCAAGACATATAACATATGGAGGGACTCATCAGTGATTATGCGAGTTTCGACATGGAGGAAGCCCTTGAAGATTTCAAAAGATTTATAAAGGATGTTGACGGATAAAAGACGTATGCCTCTACGATCCGCAAGCGTACGGACCCCACACCTTTTTCACCACAGGATTCCCAAGGTTCTTGTCAATCCGCGGAGCAAGGGGATTACAAGCGTTCGATCAACAACGACACACTAGCTACTAAAACCCTAACTAATATTATACTAGAAAACAACTAAACACACTAGAGAGAATGATTAAGATATCAAGGTAGAAGACACTCGCCCACGGGTCTACGATACTAGAGCATGCAATCGCTTAAAGACATGAAAACCAATCTAATCTATCGGGGATGTGACCACGGTTTCGCCCTTTCCCTCCTCTCGTACTGTCACTACGCGAAGGTATTCATGACTAGACCTTTGATGGACACGGCGTATTGAATGGATCCAAGGAAGCATCTGTGACAACCCGCCCAGGAAAGTACCGTACTATCGCCTAAGACCGATCCACTTTGGTCATTAAGCAATAATAAAGTACCATCCCGTCGTAAGTTGCCGGGTTAACGCCCGGTAAATCACTTGAGAGCACAAGGATCGAATATATGCATTAAAACTCACTCGAAGGCGAGTCCCGAGATACAACAACATTCAAACCCAAATTCGTACCCCGAGGGGGGTTTATTTATTACAAACCATAGTTTTTATCATGACGAAGTAGTTCAGAGTTTTTCGAAAAGCAGCGGAAATAAACTAACGGAAGCGAAGACACCACGGGAGGCCATCCATGATGCTTTCAGTAGTCGTCCTCCACCCACTCCAGTTCCCAGCCGGGCGGGATCTCTCCGGGCCGCACATCACTGAAGGCATTACCTGGATCAACACATTATAGCAAGGCTGAGTATGCTAATACTCAGCAAGTCTTACCCGTCGGTGATATCTACTTCACCAAATCTAGACCATGAAAGGCTTTTTGGCTACTGGGTTGCTTTCGCTAAAAAGTAACAAAGAGTAGGTCCTTACTTTCCAGATTTTAGCACAAGTTCTAGTGGTTTAGTCATTACTACATTAGCCAACTAGTACAGACAAAGTTGTACAATACAATTAATCAAACATCATCTTCATCAACTTCCATTATTAGGGATCACATGACTAGTGGAGTAAGTAGTCTCGGATAACGGTGAGAGGCCGACAATCGATTGATTTAAACCTTGCAAGGTAGACCCAAACACACGGTAGGCTGTCCCCGCGAGGGCAACTTTCCCAGGCCGTCCCCAGAAATCCCCGGTTCGGGATGAAAGGCCACAGTCTTTGGTGCAGGCTATCCAGCATACCCCGCGAGATACCCGGAGTCACCATACACCACCGGTGGCGAGCCGTGAGAGCGAATCCCAAGAGTAGTGACAGTTCCATCCCTAGCCGTCTCATTAAGGTACTAGGCTTACCGGCCCCATAACCGGCATGTGCTTAGTACGTTCAAAAACTTAACCCACATAACCACTGGACCGGAGCCCAGATCCCATGCTCTTACCACGTGAGCAATCCATTTAAGGATATAGTATGATTCCTATCTAGGAACCTATTCTCGCGAGTGAGGTCATCACCCGACTTGTAACGGTCCTATAGCTTAGCGCTATCGACCTATCATACTAGTAGGGACAAAAGGTACCTAGGGATCATGCATCTAGGGTTTCATTCAACTCCTGAACGTACATGCGCAATCATCCATAGATAATTGAATAAAGAAATTTTAAAACTGGGTTAGATGCACCGGAGCTTGCCTTCGTCTGCTATGTTAGCTTGGGCACCCTCGGTGTCGAGTACGTCCACGTCTGCAGAGAACCTTCCGCTCCGCCTTCCTCGGTTTCCGGGACCAGGGAGTAATCTCCGTCCGAAGATCTACACGGAATGCAATGCACTTTAGGTGATGTGATAGTTTGTTGTCTTATCCAACTCTAGTTGGTCATATTCACCTTAACAAGCATTCATCTAAGGTTTCTATTTTAGGAAGTCATTGGTTGTACATGGGTTACTCTTTTATTCCACATTTGATTAAAGGTTCTTATTAAGTTTATCATTTCATGTGAAAACCTCTTTTCATTTTATCTTTACCCACAAGGTGTAATTGATATTTCTTTTTATGAATTAGTTCCTTATCAGTGATGATAATTGAATTTCTTTTATTTATATTAAATAATACTTTCAAAAAGGAAAAGATTTAATTAAGGATTTTTCTTTATTTAATTCCCCTTAATATAAAAGGGCATTTAAGCCTTTTATTAATCAATTAAATTACTAAAAATTAAGGAGTGCTTCTTAAGCCTATAGCACCTATCCTGGTCCATTGGACCCACATGTAAGTGTTGGAGGCTAGGAAATCAAATATTATGGAAAATAACAAAGGTTATCTAGTGATTCAATTTAAATGCATACAAAAATAATTAAGCATCAAAATGATCCAAACTTTCTTGTGCATGCTCTCTGGTTCTAAACAAGCCTAGAGAACCAGCATGTTTGCATGGAATCTCTACTGAACTTGGTTTATTAATTTACAAAGGAAAACATGCATAAATCAAGAATAATTATTTCTGTTAATTCACAAATCATGATTAATTCACAAGATGTGCATTTTGGCATTACAAGACAGTGTGCACAAGTTGGGTCTAAGAACATAAATATTTTTAACATGCAAAATCATCTAGGCAACTACTGCAGGCATGGAAAAGAATTTGTCTAGCAAAATCTACTGTATAACTTTGTGAAAATTTTGGCACAGCATCTAGTCATATCCTAACACACAACATATCCAAAACTTGGCTATAGAGGAGTTATACTTTGCAAGTTATGACAGATCCATGTATAACACATTTGAAATTTTCCTGCCAAAACTATTTTGAACCTAGCCATGAGTATACAACCAAGGGGTGGGGTTTAGCATCCTGAACCCTACAAAATTGGTTTGGGATTTTTAGGACTTTTCTGTGAATTTCTAGGGATTTTACAAGTCACTGGACTGAAATGTAATAAAACTTAGTTAAGTTTCCTTGCAACTAAGCCCTCGAGTTCACAACCATGCCCTTGGCGGCGGCGGGAGGGCTCGCCGGCGGCGACGTGGGGCCCGGCCACGGCAACAAGCGGCACAGGAGTGAAATTGGGCTCACCACGGATCGTTGGGCGGTGGCGGCGGGGGTCGGGGGTGTGCTCCGGCGACGGCACACGGCGGTGGCCGGCGGCGGCGCTCACGGCGGCTCGGGGTGCTGCGGCGTGGAGGCCAAATTGGAGCAAATAAGCGCACGCGTGAGCTTGCCTGGGTGCTAAGGAAGCTAACTACGTGCTTGGACGGCGGCGAACGCGAGCGAGGGGCGCTAGCACCGACGGCGGCGACGATGGCGGCGGCAATGGCGCGGGCGGCTCGGTGTGGCGCGCGGGGGAGAGGCGGAGGGGCTTAAATACCCGGCTCGGCCTCGCCCGTGGGTGACGCGGTGATGATGGCGGAGATACCGGCCGTGCTACGGCGGCTCGAGGCGCGCGCGTACGGCGGCGACGCCGCCGACGAACCACCGGTCCGTGGCGCGTGCGCGCGTACGGCGGCGCGTGCCTCGGGGCACCTCGGGACGGGGGCGCTTCGGGAGACGCGCGCATCGGGACGGGGCGTGGCGCGAGCGGCGAGGTCTCGGGCGGCGCGGGCACGGACGTCGGGGCGTGGCCGGCGGCGGGCGGCGGCGGCGGCGCACGAGGCGCGCACGACGCGCGCGCGCGGCGCGCTCTGGCCCTGGCAGTGTTGCTGGTGCTGTGTTGGATCAACTTTTTCTCCAAAATTTTGAATAAAACTTGACCAAACAATGAATACCAAAGTTGCAGATCTAAGTACCAGCTACAATTTTCACAAAGGTTGTATAGGGTTTTTCTCCCTAGATTTGAATCTGTTTGAATGCCAACTTTGAATGTCAGCCTGTGCCTGGGAACAGTGAATCCTGCCTTCCAAGGGGGTTTTCACAATTTTCCCCTCCAAATTTGAAATGCCACTCTACATGAAAGTTGTGTCCCTCAACAAGACCTACAACTTTCTTAAAGGTAGAATTTTAAGTGTTTAGGTGAATTTCGGAGAACGCGGCAAAAATTCCGGCAGACACCTGTGGACACTGGATGGCAAGGGGGTTTGACCCACCCTTTGTCCATGGGTTGGCCCACAAGTGTGAATACTATTCATTAAGGGTCTCTAGGGGTGTGTTAGGGAGTTTTCATGGGTGAGGGCCCAGGTTGACCTAGGGTTGACCATTTGACCGGCTAATCCGGTCATTAGTGTTAATGACGGTAATTAAAAACCTGGGGCGTCACAGCCTACCCCCCTTAAGAAGAATCTCGTCCCGAGATTCGATTTGACAACGAAGAAATGGGGAAAAGACTCACTGTTTCGGGATTGGAGGAAGCCCGGATACTTGGTGTTAAGATAATCCTCCGTCTCCCACGTGGCTTCTTCTTCCGTGTGATGGCTCCATTTGATCTTGTACATTCGCACGGTCTGCCTTCGAGTCTTTCGCTCTTTTTGGTCTAGTACCTTCAATGGATGCTCGACGAGTGAGAAATCCGGCTCGATCCAAGCATTAGCTTCTGTAATGATCTCGTTCTCCAGAACAGGCAGTCCCTTCTTCAACTGAGTTACATGGAACACATTGTGAACCGCGGAAAACCGTTTTGGCAATTGGATACGGTAAGCCACGGGTCCACATACTTCTATTACTTCATAGGGTCCAATGTAGCGCGGGGCTAACTTTCCTTTGACTCCGAACCTTTGCACACCTTTGGTGGGGGATACTTTCAAGTATACATGATCTCCCACATCAAAGTGTCGAGGTGCGGTTCCCTTATCATGGTAACTCTTTTGTCTCATCTGGGCCATCTTCAAATTCTCTCTTATCACTTGCACCTTTTCTTCGGCCTCCTTAACTAACTCTGGTCCAAAGAGTGTTCTTTCTCCGGTCTCTGACCAATTCAGTGGGGTGCGGCATCTACGTCCGTATAGAGCATCGAACGGTGCCATTTTCAAGCTGGCCTGATAGCTGTTATTGTAGGAGAACTCTGCCAAAGACAAACACTTGTCCCAACTCTTGTCAAAGTGCAAGATGCTTGCTCTCAACATGTCCTCTAGAATCTGATTTATCCTCTCCGTCTGACCATCGGTCTGCGGATGATAACTGGAGTTACGGAGTAGCTGAGTTCCCAAACACTCGTGCAATTGCTCCCAAAACGGGCCACAAACTGAGTCCCTCTATCAGAGATTATGGTCCTTGGGATTCCATGCAGACGAACTATGTGGTCTATATACAACTCTGCATATTGTTGTACGGAGTACGTGGTATGCACGGCAATGAAGTGAGCGGTCTTGGTAAGCCTATCCACAATTACCCAACTAGAATCCTTCTTCCTAGGGGTCAGGGGTAAACCCACAATGAAATCCATACTAATATCGTCCCATTTCCACATAGGTATCGACAGGGGTTGGAGTACTCCTGCCGATTTCAAGTGACTTGCTTTCATCCGGTGGCAAGTATCGCACTCGGCTACATACTTGGCTACATCCACCTTCATATTAGACCACCAAAAGTTCTGTTTCAGATCTTGGTACATCTTGGTACTACCGGGATGAATAGAGAACTTGGACTTGTGAGCTTCATCTAGAATGATTTTCTTGATTTCTGGGTCAACGGGGACCACTAGACGTTTTCCAAACCAGACCACATCCTGGTGATCCTTCTGGAAACAAGTGTACTTTGGGTCTCCTTCTGCTAGTTTCTGCCTAATGGTTTGAACATCTGCATCATTGCGCTGGGCAGTGACAATTCGGTCATAAAGGTTTGACTCTGTCGTCAAGGCATAAAGGATTCCCTGCGGTACCACTTCTAAGTTGAGCCTTCTCATTTCTTCACACAAAGGTTCACTGACTGGCTCTAACTCTAAGTGGTTGCAATGATCCTTGCGGCTAAGAGCATCCGCAACAACATTTGCTTTGCCGGGGTGATAGTGCACTTCTAAATCATAATCCTTAATCAACTCAAGCCATCTTCTCTGTCTCATATTCAATTCTGACTGGGTGAAGATATATTTGAGGCTCTTGTGATCAGTGAAGATATTGCAATGATTGCCCATTAGATAATGTCTCCATATCTTGAGGGCATGAACAACGGCAGCTAACTCAAGATCATGGGTAGGATAGTTGAGCTCAGGGGGTCTAAGGGCCCGTGAAGCATAGGCAATGACTCGGCCTTCTTGCATAAGGACACAGCCAAGACCGGTGCCTGATGCGTCACAGAAGACTTCGAATGGTTTGGAATTATCGGGTTGAGCTAGCACTGGGGCTGAAGTTAGATGTTGTCTGAGGGTGTGAAAAGCTTTCTCACATGCTTCACTCCACACAAATTTCACTCCCTTCTTGAGCAATTCGGTCATGTGTTTTGCGATTCTAGAGAAGTCAGGAATGAATCGACGGTAATATCCCGCCAATCCTAGGAAACTGCGGATTTGATGTACGGATTTGGGTGGTTTCCAATCCATCACCTCTTGAACTTTGCTAGGATCTACGGAGATACCATCGTGGGAAATGGTGTGCCCTAAGAATTTGACACTTCTCAACCAGAATTCGCATTTGGAGAACTTAGCATAAAGCTTGTGATCTCGCAAACGCTGAAGGACAACTCGGAGATGTTTGGCGTGATCTTCCTCGCTCTTAGAATAGATGAGGATATCATCGATAAAGACCACGACAAATTTATCGAGCTCCGTCATGAATATGGAGTTCATGAGATACATGAAGTAGGCAGGTGCATTAGTGAGTCCGAAGGACATCACCAAGAACTCGTAAAGACCATAACGAGTGGAAAAAGCGGTTTTAGGAATGTCGCATGGTCGAATCTTGATTTGGTGGTAGCCAGAACGAAGATCGATCTTAGAGAAGACTTTGGCACCAGCCAATTGATCGAAGAGAACATCGATTCGAGGAAGTGGGTATTTGTTTTTGATGGTGACTGCATTGAGTGGTCGATAATCTACGCACATTCTCAAGCTACCATCTTTCTTTTTGACAAAGAGAGCGGGGCAACCCCAAGGAGAAGAGCTCGGGCGAATGTAACCCTTATCTAACAATTCTTGGAGTTGGGTTTTTAATTCAGCTAACTCTTTGGGTGGCATGCGATAAGGTCTTTTGGAAATGGGTGCGGTACCGGCTGGAGTTCGATCACAAATTCGACATCTCCGTCCGGTGGCATACCGTGCAACTCATCGGGAAATACATCCGGTACTCACACACTACCGGAATTTCATCAAGGGAGGAAATAATGGTCACATAGGCACAAGAGTCGCACCGTCCCGAAAGGTAGGTACAAGGTAGTGTGCCCGACCGTAGGAGAGTTGATCTCTACGACCCTATCTGATATATCTAGAATCACCTTATGTTGATTCATCCATTCCATACCCAAAATAACATCCATTCCAACCAAGTTTATGACGATGAGGTTTGTTGGAATGATTTTACTACCTAAACCCAATTTCACTCCTCGAATTAAAACATTGGAGGTGATTTGGCCTCCAGGAGTAGTTATCTTGTAAGCGGAAATGGTATGAGAACCCTTCAAACCCAGTTTGTTTATTAGCCTTTTACTGACGAAACTATGGGTAGCTCCCGAATCGAACAAAATCTTAACAGGAGTGCCGTTGAGAGAGAATGTACCCGTGAGTACTGGGGCTCCTGCGGGAATGTCACTCATGGTGGTGAAGTTCAGCTTGCCCTGGCACACCTGCACCACGGGTTTCTTGGCCGGAGTGGCAGGCTTGTTTCCCGTACTCTGAGTCTGCGGGTTGGGCTTGATCTGCCTGGGCTTGGGACACTTATTAATGTAGTGCCCTGGCTGGCCACAGTTGTAGCAACGGCGATCTCCAACATCACGAAGGGGTGCGATAGGCTTCGGAGCCTGCTGCTGGGCACGGCGGAACTGGAAGTTCCCGGCAGGTTTGCCCTGGAATGGCTTCATCGTCCAGCGTCCAGTTGAAGATTGCTGGGACGGGCCTGGAGCTTCCTTCTTCACAAAGCGAAACTTTTTGTTTGTTTTGCCTTGGGTGAAACCGGACATCCTCTTGCTGTCCCCATGGGCTTTCTTCATAGCATCTTCCTGCGAGATAGCTTTATTCACGAGCTCATGGAAGTTCGCGGGCTCGAGCAGATTTAGGCGCTCATACAGTTTGCCATCAAGCCCGTCGCGGAACCTCTCCATCTTCTTGGCATCCGTATCAACATGATGCCCACTGTACTGGCATAAACTATTGAACTTCTGAGCATAGCGGTACACGGAGTCAGATCCTTGACGGAGGGCTAACGCCTCCCTCATCTTCCCCCGTCCATCGGACCCTTGGGAATGTGGTGGCTCTTGAAAGCCTCGCTTGAACTCTTCCCAAGTCACAGCGTGGCCTCGCTGCATGGACTTGAAGTGGTCCCACCACATCAAAGCTTCTCCTCGCAGTTGCAGTGCTGCGAAGTTCGCTTTGTTCTCCTCGGAGCAAGGCAGCACAAAGGCAGAGAATTTCGCCTCTATGGCCTTGACCCAAGCCTCAGCTTCCAGAGGGTCTTCTGCTTTAGCGAAGGTTGGCGACTTCATGGCGATGAACTGGGCGTACGTGGTGACCTGGTTAGGTCCCTCGTGGTTGGCCCCATGTGGCGGCCCTCGGTTCATCATCCGCCGGGCAATCCGCTGCTCGCGTCCGCAGGATCCGGCGCGAAGACCTCGGTTTGGGTGGCCATGAAGGCCTCCGTCGGTGTCATGGGCGGGGGTGGAGGCAAGTCACCACTACCACTCGCTCCAAAACCGTTGGGAGAGCTGCGCGTGGTTCCCACCATCTGAAAAGTGAGCGTTATTAGTGAGATAACCGAAAGCTTACTCCAAATGAGGACAAGCACGATCATGCATTATCACATCTCATTAGTAATTAAAAATGAGAACAGTAACAAGCGGCAACATTCTATAGCCACCAAGACTCATAGAATCGTTTCTCTCAACACGGTTAGGACGGCGATTACTCAATTGCGCGGCTCATAATCGTTTCCGAATGAACACTTATTTGCTGGCAGCGAGGGATGCGCCTAACGATACTTTGTTTTACCAACATGTGTAGAAGAATGCAACATTGACAAGCGTAGTCATTTGCAACGATTTATCCAAGGATCTGATATTCAACGCAAGACAATTTCAATCTTGAACAACCACGAAATTTACTTGAAGCATACAAGCTTAAGCATTCTTATTACAACATGACAGAACAAGGTTCAACGTCATTACAACTCGATTTCGAACATCATGACAATACACGATACAACAGTCGCTTGGCACGAAGACGTGCTGTCAAGCCAACTACTCTAACATCTTGAAGACAACTCGGTAAGATCGATATCCTGCTGCTCCCGGCTGCCGGCAACCTAGTTGCCCACTGAAGCACCACTGTACGAAGGCGAAGCTGGGGGAGTTAGTAGCGGTGGTCCTGCCTGGCTCGTCTGATCCAGACCGGACACACCCTCGCTCGCTCCTCCGGTGTGCTCGCACGCACTGCGGGGGCGATGGCCGTAAGGCCACTATAGCCTGTAAGGCGGCCACCTGTACGTCAGCCTCCTGCACGTGCTCCTGCATCTCAGCAATGTTCTGCAGCAGTGTCAGCCTCTCTATCTCGTGTGCGTCGGCATCCTCCTCTAGTGCATGGTTCTCCGCCTCTAGGTCCACGATCCTCTGGAGACGGTCACCTCTCTCAAGCTCCAGCTGGAACCTCCTAGTACGCAGCCTGTCGTTCTCCTGCTGCACCTGGGTAAGCGTGAAGTTCAGCTGCTGGTGTGCTGCTGAAAGCTGCTCCCAATCGCGCCTAGATGCCTCCAAGCGCTGTGCAATGATCGCTGCGGTGTTATAACGCAGTCCCTGGAGCGTGAAGACCACGTTCAGACAACGGGCAAGTGTCTGGGTAACATCCAATGGCTCTGCTAGGGTCAGTAGCTCCCGTAGATGGTCCATACGGTCCAACCAAGCTGGGTCGTGAGGACTCACAGCAGGAAATAGTCCAAACGGGGAAAGAGCTACCACAGTAGGGTTGTGGTCACAAAAGTCTGTCAGCACTCTGAGGGCGGCTGACTCAACGGACTCGTGCGTGATAAATCCCCAGTAAATAAAGCTCAGGTCAAACCAGTCGGCGTGGTCTGGGTGCGGCAAAGACACGAACGATCACCCTGCAGCGGGGAACGCCAAAGCGCTCAAACTCCTTCACCTCATACGTCGGTGGGGTAAGGTAGCCTGCGGCACTGAGTGCTTCCCACGCCAAGCGCGGAAAACCCTCCCAGTGCAACCCGTTGGTACGGATCGTACCGTCAGCGTCGAACTGGTGGAACACGGGGAAATCCATCTGTACACAAATGTAACTCATGTCAGATCTCAAAGAGAACGGCATGTCAAATGGTGAAGTTCTGGCAGCTATGAATAAAATTCATAACCCAAATCCAGAAGCCTCAAAATTTTCCCCAAGTTTTCAATTTAACCTTCAATACTTTTAATTACGCTTTTTAAGGTTGAGCATGATCAAGGAACAAGATGAAGGGTCCTTAACCTGAATGTGCCTAGGGAAAAGTGAACCAACCCATCGAAACTAGGATTGAGATTTGCTTACTACAAGACAGCTAGTTGAGGAGCAATTAACAATTTGGTTTTAATTTAAACTAGCACAAGGTAAACAGTTTTGCACAAAATTTCGGCAGCACGACGGCTAGGTATGGAAGGTATTCTAGTTTACAAAAAGCACACACTAGCATAATCTTCCTTAGAGAACACATGGAATTCCGATTTTTGGGTCCATTGTAGTTATTTCGATTTTTAATATGCATGCAAGACGTCCTATTCGACCTCACATGGCAATCAAGCCAAAATCGAAGTTAGCGCCGGTGGCAAGGCTTATATTCGTCTCTCCCTATAATATCTAGTCGAGAGCTATACGGTACTTGCTTAACGACTAACGAAGCGCTGTTATGTACCTGCAGAAGACGAACCTTTCGTGCCAGCACGTCACGAAAGCGTCCACATTCATTACCGTTCACTATAGAAACGGTATCCATGCGTTGAGCCGCTGCATGGACAGCGTCCTATTTAAGACTCTGACGCGACGTGAGTGCCCATTGGAATAGGCCTCACTCATCCCTCACGGACTTTCCCGTGGTACCACCACGTATGGCAAAACGTGATGAACTAGTATGGTTGTGCGAGAATGTAAGTCTGACATAAAGTAATGTGCTGGAAGTTAGCAAAATAAACCATAAGTTAATTAAGCCACCTGAAAGAAACCAAAAAAATTCCCTCTAGGGCCTCTCGGTCTAGTTTATCCTTAGCGGACCAACGTATTTTGGAAAATCAGAAAATCTTGGAATATTTTATTCAAAAACCAGTGATTAAGGTTTAATTAATTAATCTCTGGTGCATATAAGCTCTGATGCCAACTGTGACAACCCGCCCAGGAAAGTACCGTACTATCGCCTAAGACCGATCCACTTTGGTCATTAAGCAATAATAAAGTACCATCCTGTCGTAAGTTGCTGGGTTAACGCCCGGTAAATCACTTGAGAGCACAAGGATCGAATATATGCATTAAAACTCACTCGAAGGTGAGTCCCGAGATACAACAACATTCAAACCCAAATTCGTACCCCGAGGGGGGTTTATTTATTACAAACCATGGTTTTTATCATGACGAAGTAGTTCAGAGTTTTTCGAAAAGCAGCGGAAATAAACTAACGGAAGCGAAGACACCACGGGAGGCCATCAATGATGCTTTCAGTAGTCGTCCTCCACCCACTCCAGCTCCCAGCCGGGCGGGATCTCTCCGGGCCACACATCACTGAAGGCATTACCTGGATCAACACATTATAGCAAGGCTGAGTATGCTAATACTCAGCAAGTCTTACCCGTCG
This sequence comes from Cenchrus americanus, assembly GCA_947561735.1. Lineage (NCBI taxonomy): Eukaryota > Viridiplantae > Streptophyta > Magnoliopsida > Poales > Poaceae > Cenchrus > Cenchrus americanus. Next base: position 151,517,807 of record OX387243.1, on the reverse strand, counting down.
GTGATATCTACTTCACCAAATCTAGACCATGAAAGGCTTTTTGGCTACCGGGTTGCTTTCGCTAAAAAGTAACAAAGAGTAGGTCCTTACTTTCCGCATTTTAGCACAAGTTCTAGTGGTTTAGTCATTACTACATTAGCCAACTAGTACAGACAAAGTTGTACAATACAATTAATCAAACATCATCTTCATCAACTTCCATTATTAGGGATCACATGACTAGTGGAGTAAGTAGTCTCGGATAACGGTGAGAGGCCGACAATCGATTGATTTAAACCTTGCAAGGTAGACCCAAACACACGGTAGGCTGCCCCCGCGAAGGCAACTTTCCCAGGTCGTCCCCAGAAATCCCCGGTTCGGGATGAAAGGCCACAGTCTTTGGTGCAGGCTATCCAGCATACCCCGCGAGGTACCCGGAGTCTCCATACACCACCGGTGGCGAGCCGTGAGAGCGAATCCCAAGAGTAGTGACAGTTCCATCCCTAGCCGTCTCATTAAGGTACTAGGCTTACCAGCCCCATAACCGGCATGTGCTTAGTACGTTCAAAAACTTAACCCACATAACCACTGGACCGGAGCCCAGATCCCATGCTCTTACCACGTGAGCAATCCATTTAAGGATATAGTATGATTCCTATCTAGGAACCTATTCTCTCGAGTGAGGTCATCACCCGACTTGTAACGGTCCTATAGCTTAGCAGCTATCGACCTATCATACTAGTAGGGACAAAAGGTACCTAGGGATCATGCATCTAGGGTTTCATTCAACTCCTGAACGTACATGCGCAATCATCCATAGATAATTGAATAAAGAAATTTTAAAACTGGGTTAGATGCACCGGAGCTTGCCTTCGTCAGCTATGTTAGCTTGGGCACCCTCGGTGTCGAGTACGTCCACGTCTGCAGAGAACCTTCCGCTCCGCCTTCCTCGGTTTCCGGGACCAGGGAGTAATCTCCGTCCGGAAGATCTACACGGAATGCAATGCACTTTAGGTGATGTGATAGTTTGTTGTCTTATCCAACTCTAGTTGGTCATATTCACCTTAACAAGCATTCATCTAAGGTTTCTATTTTAGGAAGTCATTGGTTGTACATGGGTTACTCTTTTATTCCACAATTAAATAAAGGTTCTTATTAAGTTTATCATTTCATGTGAAAACCTCATTTGATTTTATCTTTACCCACAAGGTGTAATTGATATTTCTTTTTATGAATTAGTTCCTTATCAGTGATGATAATTGAATTTCTTTTATTTATATTAAATAATACTTTCAAAAAGGAAAAGATTTAATTAAGGATTTTTCTTTATTTAATTCCCCATAATATTAAATAAGCGCACGCGTGAGCTTGCCTGGGTGCTAAGAAAGCTAACTACGTGCTTGGACGGCGGCGAACGCGAGCGAGGGGCGCTAGCACCGGCGGCGGCGACGATGGCGGCGGCAATGGCGCGGGCGGCTCGGTGTGGCGCGCGGGGAGAGGCGAGAGGGCTTAAATACCCGGCTCGGCCCCGCCCGTGGGTGACGCGGTGATGACGGCGGAGATACCGGCCGTGCTACGGTGGCTCGAGGCGCGCGCGTACGGCGGCGACGCCGCCGACGGACCGCCGGTCCGTGGCGCGTGCGCGCGTACGGCGCGCGCGTGCCTCGGGGCACCTCGGGACGGGGCGCTTCGGGAGACGCGAGCATCGGGACGGGGCGTGGCGCGAGCGGCGAGGTCTCGAGCGGCGCGGGCACGGACGCCGGGCGTGGCCGGCGGCGGGCGGCGGCGGCGGCGCACGGGGCGCACACGACGTCGCGCGCGGCGCGCTCTGGCCCTGGCAGTGTTGCTGGTGCTGTGTTGGATCAACTTTTTCTCCAAAATTTTGAATAAAACTTGACCAAACAATGAATACCAAAGTTGCAGATCTAAGTACCAGCTACAATTTTCACAAAGGTTGTATAGGGTTTTTCTCCCTAGATTTGAATCTGTTTGAATGCCAACTTTGAATGTCAGCCTGTGCCTGGGAACAGTGAATCCTGCCTTCCAAGGGGTTTTTCACAATTTTCCCCTCCAAATTTGAAATGCCATTCTACATGAAAGTTGTGTCCCTCAACAAGACCTACAACTTTCTTAAAGGTAGAATTTTAAGTGTTTAGGTGAATTTCGGAGAACGCGGCAAAAATTCCGGCAGACACCTGTGGACACTGGATGGCAAGGGGGTTTGACCCACCCTTTGTCCATGGGTTGGCCCACAAGTGTGAATACTATTCATTAAGGGTCTCTAGGGGTGTGTTAGGGAGTTTTCATGGGTGAGGGCCCAGGTTGACCTAGGGTTGACCATTTGACCGGCTAATCCGGTCATTAGCGTTAATGACGGTAATTAAAAACCTGGGGCGTCACAACATCGAGGCCTATACTCCCTTTACGGCATGGTAGCTAACCTTAAGCATGAAAGTATATTCAACACAAGATGATAGATAGATAATCCGACAAAGTGCGATTACATCTCAAGATCAATTACAACCCATGGACGAATGAGAAGATTACCCCATCATGGTATTGATCATGGCACCGTTGATCATGGTTTCCCTTCCGCCGGTGTCTTCCTTCTTCTCCACGAGAGGGTGCTTCCTTCGAGGTGGTTGATCTCCCGCCGGAGATCCTCCTCCTCTCTCTCTAGCTTGTGGATGGCCTTCTGGTGCGAATGACTCCTCTCCTCGGTGTTGGCGGCGCCTCGGGGCTTTTAGGGTTGAAGATCCTTCGAGGGCAAGGAAAACGGGACCGAACCGGTGCCAGAACTGGGCTGGGCCGGCCGGCCCAGGCCCAATTCGGTCTGGTTCGGTCGCCCCTTTTGCTCCGTGGGTCCTCATTCACTTATGTACTTTGCCCCCTCCACTTGCATGATTTTGATGCTGTTATCCTCGCGTCCAAGATGGAGGCTCTCTTCGCATGAAGTTCGATCTTTTATGCTTCAATCCCCGGGGGTGTTCCTCGTAGCACTTCGGTCCTCGCCACCATTGGAAGTGATTTCATCAAGCTCATAAACACGAACAAGACTCCGTAAATGCTCCTTTGAACTTGTTGTGAATCCGTCCTTTATGTCCATGTTTTCCTACATAAACACAACACTTCCAAATGCATGCACAAAGATGAACTTGTTATATGATTAGTGTGCCTAGTGGTGGGTTAGTTCCATAATCAAATCCAAACCAAAGTGTAATGAACATGCTAGGTGCACCAAAGTACACCGTCAACATCTCCCCCACGCTTAGCTCTTGCTCGTCCTCGAGCAAGTACTCGTAAAAGAACTTCGTCCAAGGTGTTATAATCATATACCACTTATCCTTCTTCACAAGTTAGTCAATTTCTTCATCTTTAATACGTAAACACAAAGTAATGATAATCAAACATAAACATGGGCGTTTAGAATATTTACCACGTCAAGATTTACCCCACAACTCAAACCCTTCACTCGAAGTCTTCAATTTCAGCCATGCTTACTTCTTTGCTTCCATCGGAGGGTTTTTATGATTTTCAAAACAAAAATTCCTGCAACAAGTATTAGGCAAAAACCTTTCTCCAAGCTCTCTCAAGTCACTCATATGAAGTGGCTATCCTAACCAAATTTTATAAAACTCTTACCTCCCATTAATCTCTCATATATCATGTAAAGTGGAGCTATAGGTAGGGCTAGCACAATCAACACAAGTATTGTCAAACTAAGAACTTCCTCTAATGGTTGTCTACCTTTTAAAGCCAATGATCATGAGAATTAACCATATGTAGGGATATCAAGGATGAGAAGATTTAGAATGGTGGACATGTGCAAGGGCAAAAGAAAATTGTGACTACAAGGCACCAATGATGTCCTCGTTGTCGGATTGCACATGGTTGGAAATAGAGTAAAAGTTTCGTCTCTTAACAACGTGACATCCTTCCTTACACTTTATTTTTCTTTTCTTTCACTTGATCCATCCCTCTCATATCTTCATTGCTACCTCATCTTTTTCTTTTTCTTTTTCTTCTTTCATTCACATATAAAATTTTCTTTCTTTCTTTCTTTCTTTCTTTCTTTATTTCTTTTCCATACACATACTTTTTCTCTTTATTTTTCTCTCTCTTGACAACTTTTTAAAAGCTTTCAATTCTCTCTTTCCTCGCATGCATACAATCTGAAATTTTAAATAAATCATGCTAGAGACGAGACGAAACTTTGAAAATAGGTTGTGTTCAAGGAAAATAGGTATGGAATTCAGCGACGAACGTGACTTTCATTGTGAAGGTCACGTAACCGAATATATGACGAGGCTAGCAACAAAAGATAAGCACAAGGACATGATCATTGATCGAAATTAAAACTCACCAAGAGAGAAGGGTCCTAGCCTAACTCATCGTGCTAATCACACTTATGGTGGAGCGAAAAAAATAAACGTGGCTTTGGATAGGAATTTTTTTTCTTACTCTCAACTTGGAAAAAGAGGTTTTGCTAACCTTTATTACAAGGGTTTTAAGATAATTTTCAGAACTGAAATCCTCCAACTTTTAGCATCGAACATAGCATAACTAACATGTGAAGCTTAAGATCGAAGTGCGGTATGGGTACTTTAAGTAGTAGCGATTCCACTAAGCACCACGGTAAACGTTTTTCAAACCACATACTTGTGTTCATATATCAAGAATCGGAGATTAAACAAACAAGTAAATAAAGATAAGCAATACATAAAACACAAAGATATATATATAAAGACTCTTTTTATTTGATTTTCTTGACTCGACACTAATTTAAGACACTTGCAAAAATTTAAAAAAAACTAAAGACTCATTAAAAACACTAAGACTCTCACACGAAGATTAAACCGAACCTAAACTTGAAGTTCAAAAGCTAAGGCTAGCGAGCTAGCTCTTCCCCACGCTTAAAACATACGACGTCCTCGTCGTATCTTACAAAAATCCTAAGGAGAAAACTAGATCTAGTGGTACTTCAAGCAAGTATTGCACCACTTGCCTCTCATGTTTCCAACCATGCCGAAAAGTTTGCGCACGTTGCGGTTTAGGAACTTGTAGTCGTCTTCAACTATGCGCTCCAAGTCCTCCATACGCTGCTTCATCGCTTCCATGGCTTGGAGACATTCGTCGGCCGACGTGTAGAGATCCGCGATGGATTGACGGCAAGCTCGACAACACATCGGATGCAATCCGAAGGGGTCGTCGTCGCCATAATCTCCACCATTGTCACCACCGTCGTCGCCACCTCCATTGTCGTTGCCTTCGTTGCCATCGTTGCCGTCGCCGTTGGGGCCTTCGGGAGCCCTTTCCTTGGGCTGCTTATCCCAATCATCATCATCTCTAACGGCGGCCACCCACGAGCTCGGGCTACGATCGTCGGAGTAGTCGCTACCCCCATAATCCTTAGGCTCTGGCGACACCTCCTTGTAGTCTTTGCGCTTGATGCCTTGGATGCGTGCCGACCTTCGAACGGGTGTAGGGACCTTCTCTCCTTCGACGGGGTTGCGAGATGCAAGAGCTCCGGTCGGGACACGTCCTCCGGAACGGATGCGTGCGGTCCTCTTGACGGGCATCTTGAGCTCGCATCGCATCGCCTCCTCCATCGATGGCTTCTTGGCTTCTAGCTTCAACTCTAAGCTTCTTGGGGGCACAATGGCTGCTACAAGGGTGCAAAATATTGCTTGAAAGGTTTGATCCTCGAGCTCCCAATTTGGCCAAATAAATAGTCCTGAGAGAAAAGCCCTAGGAACTTTATTTTCCTTTTTTACACTTCCCTTAAAATTTTCTGACCAAACAAGGAAGTCAAAAAGGAGCAATTCGGGCGAAATTCAGCGTCATCGGACGTCGGGCCCCTCTGGGCCGGTCCGCCTGGGCTGGCCGGCCCACCCCCGCCGGGGCGGGCCGGTCCGGTTTTTTGCACACCGCCCTATTTTTTTCTTCCTTAGCCCATGGGAAAAAGTGGGCCCAGTAAATCTTCGCGAAAAACTCCAGAAAACTAAAAGAAAAAATATTTACAGAAATTCATGCCTTGTTTTTCGTCCTAGGCGGGACGTTCGGGCTCTTCCTCCATGGTGAAGACGTCAACATGGTGAAGGGGCACGACATCGGGTTCGTAGTAAACCTTAAGCCGCTGTCCATTCACCACAAATTGATCGCCGTTTATATCCATAATGGTTACCGCTCCGTTGGAGAACACCGAATGCACAACATAAGGTCCGTCCCACTTGCTTTGCAATTTCCCCTTTCCGAAGGTTTTAAACCTCGAATTGTAGAGGAGGACCTTATCTCCTTCTTTAAATTCTTTTTTCTCTAATCTTTTATCATACCACCTTTTGATTCTCTCCTTGTATATGCTTGCGTTTTCATATGCTTTCAACCTCAACTCCTCTAGCTCGCTTATTTGAATTCTTCGTTTCACCACCGCGGCATCGAGATCAAGGTTCATCTCTTTAATTGCCCAATAGGCTTTATGTTCCAACTCAACCGGGAGGTGGCAAGCTTTTCCATAGACGAATTGATAAGGGGTCATACCTATCGGTGTTTTAAACGCCGTTCGATAAGCCCATAAAGCTCCGTCTAATTTCTTTGACCAATCCTTGCCTCCCTTCTCTATGGTCTTGTTGAGTATGCTTTTTAATTGCCTATTTGACGTCTCCGCTTGCCCGTTGGTTTGTGGGTGATAGGCCGTAGAGACCCTATGCTCAATTCCCAACTTGGACAAGCACCTTTTGAAATTCTTCTCGGTGAAATGAGTTCCTCCATCACTTATCAAGATTCTCGGTGTACCGAAACTGGGAAAAATCACATTCTTGATCATAGTGATGGACTCCTCCGTGGAAGCTTTACGACATGGTATTGCCTCTACCCACTTGGATACATAATCAACCATGACTAGGATGTATTCAAATCCGAATGAGTTTTTAAAAGGCCCCATGAAGTCTATGCCCCATACATCGAATATGTCGATTTGCAAGTTGTATTTCAAAGGTATAGAATTTTTTTGAGAGATGTTTCTGGTTCTTTGGCATTCAGGGCATGACGCAACATAGCTTTTAGTATCTTCATGCATCTCCGGCCAATAGAATCCGCTCGACCATACTTTTGCTTGGGTTCGAAAATGGCAATAGTGCCCACCGTACTCCACCGAGTGGCACTTCCTTAGAATCTCAACCCTCTCTTCTCTTGGCACACATCTTCTCATCACTCCATCATTGCCAAGTTTGAAGAGGTATGGTGCATCCCAAAAATATTTCTTACTTTCAGAGATTATCTTCCTTTGAGTGTTTTTATCTAAATGCTCGAGGGGCATTTTTCGAATTGCTCGAATGATGTCGATCATCCAAGTATCTTTATCAAGCACTCTATAGAGGTGGTCATCTCTCATCTTATCTTCTATGGGCTCTTTATCATCTTCCACGATTCATCCTAGACAAATGATCGGCCACAACATTTTCCACCCCCTTTTTATCACGAATTTCAACATCAAACTCTTGGAGAAGAAGGATCCAACGAATCAAACGTGGTTTAGCTTCCTTCTTAGCCAAGAGATACTTGATGGCTGCGTGATCGGTATAAACAATGACCTTCGAGTTCACGATGTAAGATCTGAATTTTTCGAAAGCGAATACCACCGCTAGCAACTCCTTTTCCGTAGTGGCATAATTTAATTGTGCCCCACTAAGAGTTTTGCTAGCATAGTAAACGGCATGAACTCGGCCTTCCTTTCTTTGACCCAAGACCGCGCCTACGGCGTAGTCACTTGCGTCACACATGATCTCGAAAGGTTGGCTCCAATCCGGAGGTTGGATGATGGGAGCACTCACCAACGCATTTTTCAAGGTCCGGAATGCCGCTAGACACTTCTCATCAAAGTCGAAAGCCACATCCTTTTGAAGAAGGTGCATTAAAGGCTTAGTGATCTTCGAGAAGTCCTTTATAAATCTTCTATAGAATCCGGCATGGCCTAGAAAGTTCCTTAAGAACTTAACATCCGTAGGAGGTGGGAGTTGCTCAACCATCTCTACCTTAGCCTTGTCCACTTCAATTCCTCTCTCGGATATAACATGTCCAAGCACTATGCCTTGCTTGACCATGAAGTGGCACTTTTCCCAATTTAATACCAAATCTACCTCTGCACACCTTGTAAGGACCTTTTCTAAGTTTGCTAAGCAATCCATGAACGTCTTCCCGTAAACGGAAAAATCATCCATAAACACTTCAACAATTTCTTCGATGAATTCCGAAAACACGGCCATCATGCAACGTTGAAAAGAGGCCGGAGCGTTGCATAGGCCGAAGGGCATCCTCCTATATGCAAACGTTCCGTAAGGGCACGTAAACGTTGTCTTATGTTGATCTTCCGGGTGAATAGGAATTTGCATGAACCCCGAGTATCCATCGAGAAAGCAAAAATGAGCATGGTTTGCTAACCTCTTGAGCATCTCGTCTATGAACGGTAGGGGGAAGTGATCTTTCTTCGTCGCTTTGTTAAGCTTACGATAATCGATACACATCCGCCACCCGGTCACGGTTCTTTGCGGTATCAACTCGTTCTTCTCATTCTTCACCACGGTTAAACCTCCTTTCTTCGGTACACAATGTACCGGCTCACCCACTCGCTATGCGGAACCGGTAGATGATTCCGCATCAAGTAACTTGATAACCTCTTTCTTTACTACCTCTCGCATGGCATGGGTTAGCCTTCTTTGGTGGTCCACTACGGGCTTACATTGGTCTTCCATTGGTATACGATGAGTGCAAAAGGCTGGGCTAATTCCTTTGAGATCATTAATCGAATATCCAATCACCTTCCTATGTTTTTTTAATAAAATCAGCAACGCTTCATTTTCTTCGGGACTCAACTCGTCGCTCACAATGACTGGACAAGTTTTGTCTAGGCCCAAAAATTCATACTTTAATCCCTTGGGCAAAGGTTTAAGGTCTACCTCGGGCACTTGTGGCTCCTCGGGTTTGATTTCTCCTATGTCTTCGAATTTCTCTTCCTCCACACTACCATCATGCGGCTCTAAGCCTTTTGTTGCTTCCTCTAGTTCTTCATCTTGTTGATTACTTTGATTTTCCATCGCTCTTTGCAGTGGGTATCTAAGGGTTTCAACAAAACAAAGACTATCTATCTCTTCTACTTCTTCATCTTCGGGAGGAAAAGGTGTAAGGTGTTTAGAAGCACGAAGAAAGTTATATGTGTACTTTGTTCCGTTAAGGTTCATTGTTACTTTGCCTTCTCCGGCATCTAACACGGCATCAACCAACTTAAGAAAAGGCCTACCTAAGATTATATGATCATGATTACTATGGTAAGCATCAATAACAAAGAAATTGGTTGGTATATAGTTTCTAGAGATTTTTACTTTCATGTTGCAAGCAATACCTAGAGGTTTGATAGTTCTACCATCTCCCATAACTAATTTCGTTGATGTTGGAGCTAAGTCTAGGTTGTGGTCTTGAACTTTATCGTAAATTTTAGAAGATAGAACACTTTCTTGGGCTCCAATGTCGCATAAAGCTTTGCATTGAACTCCGTTGATCTCGCAACTCAAGTGTGGTGTCATCTTCTCTTCTTCTTCGGATCCTATCAAGTAAATTTCAGCGAGGCGAGCGTATGGTGATGCTTCGGGCTTGATCCCCATGATTCTCTTCACCTCGGCAATATGTTCCGGATCCACCACGTCATCTCCAAAGAGCTTTTCAAAAATCTCACCGGTGGTTTCGAGGTGGTATGAATTTTCAGCTTTCTTCTCCGGTGGGAAATCCACTTCCAATGCTCTTGCCATTCCCTTTTGATTAGGGAACGGTCTCCTCTTGTCGAATACTTCTCCGTAATCAATAGGAACCCAATCCATTGGTTCGAACTCCCTTAGTGGCTTCGCGCTTGACATGCTTCTCTTGTTCGTCTCATTTGATGTGGCGAAGTCGACGCTTGGTGTAGTTCTTGACTTGATGTGTTCTTGTTCAAGCTTTTCCATGATTGGCTCCTCTTTTGTGACTTCCGGGGTTGCCTCTTTAGAAAAATCAGCAAGCTTCTTCTTCCTTGAATTGTATTTCGGCTCTTCCGCAAGTCTTGTTTCCCAATCTCTTCGCATGGCAGCCGCTTTACTAACTTTTTGTAGAAGTTGGGCGGCTTCCGTGAGTGTTTTCTCCATGAGATCCCCACCTGCACACATTTCGACGTGTTGCATGCAACTAAGGGTTAGGGAAAAGAAAAATGTATGCAAGAGTACGTCACCGATGAAGCCGAGTTTTGGTCCTTGTTCGATTAATCCATTAAACCTATCCCAGGCTTGGTCTATCCCTTCCTCTTCTCCTTGCATGAAAGTGATCACTTGCCTCCTTAGATGTTGAACCTTGCTAATTGGAAAGAACTTCTCGCAAAACTTCTTTGTCAACTTGTTCCAATTGCCTTCAACTTCAAAGGACGCAACCGAATACCATGTCTTTGCTTTGCCGGCAAGTGAGTAGGGGAAGAGATTCCATTTGAACCATTCATCGGGAACCCCTTCTTGACGCACCGTGTTGCATATTGTCGTGAAATCCCTTATGTGTCTATATGGGTTCTCCGTAACCATCCCTTCAAATGGGTTTTTCGCCACCATCTTGATGATCTTGGATTTAATTTCATACTTGGTCGCTTCGAGCTTCGAATCCGACTCTTGTACTTTTATGTCTTCACATCGAGGGCTAGCGTAATCCCTTAATGATTTCTCCGGTTCTTCCATGGGTTGATTAACGAACGCCATCTAGACAATAAGATAAAAAACAAAAACAAAAACGAAACAAGTGCTTTTCTAGATAGTATATGTTAGATATAGCAAACAAAAGATAAACTAAATATAAAACTAAGTTAGATGCAAATCAAACGATGTAAACTAACTTGCTCCCCGGCAACGGCGCCAGAAAAAAGGGGCTTGTTGACGGATAAAAGACGTATCCCTCTACGATCCGCAAGCGTACGGACCCCACACCTTTTTCACCACGGGATTCCCAAGGTTCTTGTCAATCCGCGGAGCAAGGGGATTACAAGCGTTCGATCAACAACGACACACTAGCTACTAAAACCCTAACTAATATTATACTAGAAAACAACTAAACACACTAGAGAGAATGATTAAGATATCAAGGTAGAAGACACTCGCCCACGGGTCTACGATACTAGAGCATGCAATCGCTTAAAGACATGAAAACCAATCTAATCTATCGGGGGTGTGACCACGGTTTCGCCCTTTCCCTCCTCTCGTACTGTCACTACGCGAAGGTATTCATGACTAGACCTTTGATGGACACGGCGTATTGAATGGATCCAAGGAAGCATTGAGGCCTATACTCCCTTTACGGCATGGTAGCTAACCTTAAGCATGAAAGTATATTCAACACAAGATGATAGATAGATAATCCGACAAAGTGCGATTACATCTCAAGATCGATTACAACCCATGGACGAATGAGAAGATTACCCCATCAAGGTGCTGATCATGGCACCGTTGATCATGGTTTCCCCTTCCGCCGGTGTCTTCCTTCTTCTCCACGAGAGGGTGCTTCCTTCGAGGTGGTTGATCTCCCGCCGGAGATCCTCCTCCTCGTCTCTCTAGCTTGTGGATGGCCTTCGGTGCGAATGACTCCTCTCCTCGGTGTTGGCGGCGCCTCGGGGCTTTTAGGGTTGAAGATCCTTCGAGGGCAAGGAAAACGGGACCGAACCGGTGCCAGAACTGGGCTGGGCCGGCCGGCCCAGGCCCAATTCGGCCCGGTTCGGTCGCCCCTTTTGCTCCGTGGGTCCTCATTCACTTATGTACTTTGCCCCCTCCACTTGCATGATTTTGATGCTGTTATCGTCCAAGATGGAGGCTCTCTTCGCATGAAGTTCGATCTTTTACGCTTCAATCTCCGGGGGTGTTCCTCGTAGCACTTCGGTCCTCGCCACCATTGGAAGTGATTTCATCAAGCTCATAAACACGAACAAGACTCCGTAAATGCTCCTTTGAACTTGTTGCGAATCCGTCCTTTATGTCCATGTTTTCCTACATAAACACAACACTTCCAAATGCATGCACAAAGATGAACTTGTTATATGATTAGTGTGCCTAGTGGCGGGTTAGTTCCATAATCAAATCCAAACCAAAGTGTAATGAACATGCTAGGTGCACCAAAATACACCGTCAACAAAGGAATACAATGATTTTGTACTTCTCTAGCAGCCATAGGTCCCCTCACTTCTATGCTCGGGGACGAGCAATCATTTAAGCATGGGGGAGGACTGCTATAGCAAGTACTATGTTGCTTTAAAGTTCAGAGGAGCAATAAAAAATGATGAATAAAAAATAAAAAAGAAGAAGAAGAAAACAATGAAGGAAAAAAAGAAGAAATAAATGAAGAAGAAAGAAAAAAAATAAGAAAAGAAAAAAACAAAAAAAGGAGAAAAATAAAAATGCTGCTCGGTTCTTTTTAGCTTCATTTAAATCTTAGAGAGCTTTGAAGACAAGTACATACTCAAACTTTTCCAACCATGTGCAATCTGATAACGAGAACTACATCCGTGTCTCGGGATAACCCATTTGCCACTTGCACATGTCCACCTTTCTAAATGTGTGTGTTCCATCTCTCTCCCTTCCCAACATTTATTTTCCATGGCCTTTTTTACTGGTCTCGGTAATTCCAATAGATCTCTCTCTTAGTTTGACAATATTTCAAGTATAATGTTTTGCTAGGATTGTTTTTACCTACCAAGCTCCACATAAGCTTTCCACTTCCATATATGAGTAGAATAGGTTGAGAATAATCTAGTGTAGGCTTGAGTGACGAGATGAGTGTTTCCTTGAGCTTTTGCAAGAGAACCTCACTTATGTTAGATGTGCAACTTTTTGAAAACTCTTCACGATGCAACAAGGTTAAGGTTTGAAGTTTGCTTAAGTTCGAGAGCACTTGTTTTATTTTATTGTGGCATGTTCTTTAATGATAGTCTATCTTCCACAATGAAGTAGCCGGTCAAAACTTGAACCTTAAATGCTAAATACTTGAGAGAGCAATATGTCTTGTTGTGTATAACTAAGTGCAGGGAAGACATTGAAGGGCAACGCTGATTTCCAAATTAAGCAAAGATCTTGGACTTGCTCGAGGACGAGCAAGGTTTAAGCATGGGGGTATGTTGACGGTCGATTTTGGTACACCTAGCTATAAGTTTACCGTCAACATTTGCACGTATTGATATTATAACCAATGGTACTAACCCCCCGGAGGTATCAAGTTCACTCTCGCATGTCGATTTTGGAGTTTGTTGTTTACGTAGGAAACTAGCGCTTAAAGGGAGACTTTCGGGATAAGTTCATTAAGCACTTCAAGAGACGATCATGATGCCCGACACAAGTCAAGACACATCATGAACATGACTCCAAAGGGTCCAGGGACCGAAGCATGAAGCCGTGAAACTCCAGGGACCTTGACAGAAGATGTTGAAGCTTGCGCGACAAGGAGCTCTGTCCAAACCGTGGAGAAGACGACATCAAGGGCCCAGATGCATAAGGGAGCAAGTCAACAATTGACCGAGAAGCATCGGGGAGCGAGATGGGGCCGAACCAGGCCAAAATGGGCCTGGGCCGCCTGGCCCAGCCTGATCTGAGCCCGGTTCGCGCCCCCCTTTTGCCCTAGGTGCTTGTCTATTTATTGCCTCTGCCTCCGCCGGCCGCCACATCCATCCATTCATCAGAGAGCCGCCGAGACGAAGGAGAAGCACCGGGAGGAAGCCGACGGCCGCCGCGAGTCCTCGAGTTGCCTAGGAGATGGCTTAGGCCATGCCCTAGCCACCATGGTTGGCCCTGCATGGTGAAGCCATGGTGGAGTTCCGGAGCCGTGACTTGAATTCGTCAAGTCATTTGTACCTTCAACATTCGGTAATATAACTATATCTTGTCATACTTTGATCTACTACGAGTTATGCTTATTCATATGTGTAGCTACCATATGCCTTTAGTAGGACTAGATCGAATCATGGTGATTAGTCTTGTCTTGCGGACACACCGTAGTAGTGCACGGACCAAGGTTGTTGCTCGGTGATGATTATCCTCGCGTAGTGACAGTACGAGAGGGGAGAAAGCGGTGAGTGAACGTGCATCGGACCACTCCCTATCGGGTTACTCCATATCGAGTGTAATCCTTATCATAGTATAGGTTTAGATTGGTTTATCACATTGGCCGGAACGGCAACAAGAAGACGATAGGCTAGGTTTACCTTTGGTTTGCTTACCTTTATGGCTAGGTGGATATGATCCATGCATCCCTTCGTGTTTGTATGTTATCTTTATGCAATCAACACTTCACATAGGGTTAGACCGGTAGGTTAGATAGAGAACCTTGGTGGTTTGCTTCCGATCCTTGGATTGACAAGTCTAGGGAGAACCCTCCTTGGTGAAAAAGGCACCAAGTCACCCGTAGGCTTGCGGTGAACTTGAGCACAGTTTTGAACCGTCAACACTTTCGAAGCTTTTATGCACAAGTGCTGAATAGTGACTAATGTGTGTCGATTACTGTGATTAGGCACCCGAGACAGCAATGGCACGGCCAAGGTCTCGGTACTGCTGTGGTAGCCTGCCGACTTTAAGAAGGTCATAGCATCTGACGTAGGGGTCTGTGCCGACCTGGATCGACATGGCCGCTTGCGCAGTGGCACAGCGTAGGGGCATCAACCCTGAGGTTTGGAGGTCGAGATCGACCTGATAGGCTACAAGGCCTCAGCAAAACGATGTAAATAGGACCACGGAGGTCATCAACGGGCAGTAGAGTCATTAAGCGTGGGGCCGTAGGTTGAAGAGACCTAGAAGGCATGTAGGCAACCGAGCCTAAGGGGTGTGAGACAAACCCCTTTGAGAGAAGGTCGAGACGACCTTAAGGTTGCTGGAGCCTGGGCGACCTAGAACAGGTCATCTGTAGGTCAGTGACGACCTTGAATGCTAAGTCGGGGTTTTTGATGTCGGGGGGGCTTAATGTGAGGCATAGTGAGTCCACGTTTACCGAAATGTCGCTTAAGGCCGGCGGACGCAGATTCCCGCACGGAACTAGCCGTTACTGCCAAGTAGCCGTTAGGCCGGAAAGAGCTGTTGGGCAATAGATCCGTTGAAGGCGCCAGACCGTTGGGTCGCCGTGATTCGCGCCGGATAGACCTCAAGGCGCGGCCACCCGTTGCGACGTTGGGGCATGATTATATAAGGCCGATCCGCGGCCCAGGGGCCTCCACTTGCTTCCATTTCCACTCAGAGCTAGGGTTTCCACCGCCGCGCAGTGCACAAAGAAAGCAACAATGCCGCCGAGCTTAGGTCTGTCGCCGTCATGCCCACACATGCGAATCAAGTCACTCGTGACCTTTAGATCTAAGTGCACCGACTTTGAAGAGGGCAAGATGGAGAAGGCGCCCATCCTAGATCCAAGCACCGTCTGGGAGACGTCCACAGTGACTGAAGAGCAGATCCAGTCGTTGGCGGACCGCGGGCTACTGAGACCGAAGGTGCAGGTCGGTTGGAGGCCGACGACATGAGAAGGGTTCCATATGGAGGGGACCAGCGAGACTGTCATCTTCCTCGCGCACATGAAGCGCGGGTTCGACGTCCTGGCAGGCGACTTCCTGCGGGAGCTCCTCCACTTCTACCGCATCAAGCTGGTGCACCTGGCGCCGAACTCGATCACGATCATCTCCACCTTCGTCCACCTCTACGAGGCCTACCTCGGCATCACGCCCCATTTCATCTGTGGCGCCACTTCTTCGAGCTGAAGAAGACGGGCAAGGGCGCGGTCGTCGGCAGCGTCGACTTCATGTTACGCTGGAACATGAAGTCGGAGTACATCGACCTGACGCTCCCCGACAACACCACCGACTGGAAGCAGGGGTGGTTCTACCTCGACAACCCCGCGCCGGTCCCGGGCCCGGAACGGACCAACTGAAGGACCGATACGGCGAACCAGAGAGGGGGGAGTGAATGGGAGCCGATAAAAATTCTTCTGGAAGGTGTTAACACCAAAAATTGGTATAGGAAGGAGGCTGATTTTTGGGCCTAACTTGGTAACAAATCCCATTCAGCAGGGGGAGATTTCTTCAGAGGATTCGGCAGAAATGCCTGCGGTCGGCAGTTTGTTTCCGTTCGGCAAAAGGGCTGTTTGCGCTGGATTCGCGGGATCGCATGGTGACGTGGCTCGAACGGAAGGAAGGGACGAATGGATGGATAAGCATTCGCACTTGGGCATTAAATTAGGTATCAAATATTGTGCTCGTAGTCCACCAGGAGTCATGTTAAGACAGGGTATAAATATGAACCCTGGATGTATGTAATTGTAGTCGAACATTCTCATAACAAACCGGCTTTACGCCAAACTTTCGATTCCACTAGTCGTGTCGTCGAG
The DNA here is from genome assembly GCA_947561735.1 of Cenchrus americanus. Lineage (NCBI taxonomy): Eukaryota > Viridiplantae > Streptophyta > Magnoliopsida > Poales > Poaceae > Cenchrus > Cenchrus americanus. Next base: position 151,501,430 of record OX387243.1, on the reverse strand, counting down.
TTCTTCGAGAGGGTTCATCGATCCGTCGACCTCCGTAAGTACCGACAACCTTGTATCATGTCTAGTATCATGCGGTGGACTTAGATCGTGATGCAAGTAGTCTTGTTACCATGCTTAGTATCATGCGGTGGATTTAAGCTTGGTTCAAGAGGGTTTCTTGTTAGATCATGAGCCATGCAGTGGGCTAAGATCTAGCTTGGAGCTAGTTATCGGCTCTATTAGATTTGGCAAAATCTAATAGATTCATTAAGTTATCATGTGTTGCTTTGAGTTTTTACTTTATGTTTAAATTCATGTAACACTTTTTTTACCAATTTAGATTGGTTTGAATCGGTTTTATCTTGTTCGGTGATCCTTATGCAACATGCTCATATTTTTGCCTCAATACGGCACGTGGATCACGTGTTCTCTAATAGCCGAAACCGAATCAATCTAAGTTGTCACGTGTTGCGGGTTCAAGCTTGTTAATCTTGTGTAAATCTTGACAGAACCGGGTATCATGAGGTAGATGCAGGTTTTTGGGTTGTTTTAGAGCTAATCATCCGGTGGATTAGATTTTGATTCAATATGATAGGTTTATCATCTTTGGCAATGTTTGTTCCTTCTCCACGGATCCCGATTCGGCTGTACAGCCGTATTCGGTTGTGCTTTCATGAGTAAAACGTGCTTATAAGTTATGTTTTAAATAATACATGCTTTTAGCTTTCCATATTTGCATTGTATCATGCGGTGGATTGATCTCTTTGTGGTCGGTGGTGTGATTTCAAACAAGTTGTATCATGCGGTGGATTAACTTGTTTGGTTTCATGCTGGACGGGTTTAAAGTACCTAGACATGCGGTAGACTAGTGCTTTTGGCCTATGCATCCTTGTTTATCTCACATTTATGAGTACACTTTACTTTATTTATTTTATTTGTTGTTTATCATCAAAAATCGGTCAAGATCATGCACAAGCAACGCTATTTAAACAAAGACCGATCTTTTGTCATGCTCACGTCATCCATTCGGCTATGTTCTGTTTTACGTTGTAAAGCTCCCGAATGATTTTCAACCTGTTGACAGATAGCTTCTCATAGCTATATGTCATCTTACATGGCTTTCTAGCTGCAAATATGGAACTGTCTGGTACCACCCGGCAAGTTCCAAGCTTTGGCATTTAACTACTTTATCCTTTGTTAATTTCAGGAAAATTGACTGGTGTTAAGCCAGCTTTGTTCGGCTTGCTGTGTGCTTGGTGCGAAGTGCGAATTTTGCGTCAGCACACTTTTTGGCACGCCTGGTGGGACACATCTAGTTGAATCAAGATGCCTGAAATTGGTGACGTCATGGACGTTACCATTGATGACCTGTCTCCGGAACAACAAGCGCAGCTGAAGGATGCCATTGACCAATTCCAGCAGAAGTGCCTGTTGTCGTTTAGCAAGAACAGAAGTGGCGTCCCATACCTTAAGTCTGACATGCCCATGGTTCTGTTGCCAGGGGAACCTGATACCACATCTTTTCAAGAGAAGCAAGAGGCTCTGAGTGCTTTTCAGGAGGCCATAGAAACTACAATGGCCAAGCATCATACTGCTTTCCTGCAGATGTTCAAGCAGATGATGATCGGCGTATTTGGTCCAGGCATGGAGAGGATGCTTGGTCGAGTATCCCCTTATACATCTTCAGTAGAAGTTGTAGAGACCAGTTCTGCTCAACCACCTCGAGATACAGGAGCTCAACCACCTCTGCAAAGCCAGCCGACCCAGCCTCCTCCACAAAGCATCGGGAGTCAGCCAGTCCAACCCCCTCTAGAAAGCATGGGGAGTCAGCCAGTCCAGCCACCTCTACAAAACAATAGAGGTCAACCCGTGTGACGCCCCAGGTTTTTAATTACCGTCATTAACGCTAATGACCGGATTAGCCGGTCAAATGGTCAACCGTGGTCAAACCTAGGTCAACCTGGGCCCTCACCCCGGAAAACTCACTAACACACCCTAGTGACCCTAAATGAATAGTAAACACACTTGTGGGGCCAACCCATGGTCAAAGGTTGGGTCAAACCCCTTGCCACCCCAGTGCCCACGGGTGTCTGCCGGAACTTTTGCCGCGTTCTCCAAAATTCACCTAAACACTTAAAATTCTACCTTTAGGAAAGTTGTAGATCTTGTTGAGGGACACAACTTTCATGTTGATTGGCATTTCAAATTTTGAAGGGAAAATCTTGAAAAACCCCTTGCAAGGCAGAAAACACTGTTGGTCAAAACAGGCTGACATTCAAAGTTGGCATTCAAATAATTTCAAATCCAGGCAGAAAAACCCCATATAACCTTTGTAGAAAATGTTGCTGGTACCTAGATCTACAATTTTGGTATTCATCACTTGGTCCAGTTCTGTTTGAAAATTTTGAGAAAAATCGTGTTGAACAGAGCACCAGCAACACATTTGCGCCAGAGCGCGCCGCGCCGCGACGTCGCGCGCGCCCGTGCGCCGCCCGTCGCCGGCCGCGCGCCGCCGGCCCCGCCGTCCACGCCCACGCCTCCCAAGGCCGCGCCCTCACCGATGCGCTCCATCCCGAGGTCTCCCGCGCCCCAACGCGTCCCCCGGCTCCGAGGCACGCCGAGTCCGCGCCGGCCACGCCGCCGTACGCGCGCGCATCGAGCCGTCGTGGCACGGCCAGCATCTTGCGCCGTCACCCTTCGTCACCCGGTGCTCACGCGCCTACTTAAACCCCCCCCCCCCCCCTCGCGCCCTCCGCGCGCCACCCCCGAGCTCCACCGCGCCATGCCCGCCGTCGCTCGGTGCTAGCCCCCCCTCCGCTCCGTTCGCCGCCGTCCACCGCCCTCCGCTAGCTTCTCTAGCTCCCCGGTGTAGCTAGCGCGCTTGCCAATTGCCCAGCACCGCGCCTCCTTGCCACCTTTCTCCGAGCCGCCGTGGGTGCCGCCACCGCCGCCGCCGTGCGCCCTCGCCGGAGCTCGCCCCGACCCCGCCACCACCGCCCATCGACCCGTGGTGAGGCCAATTGCACCCCCGTGCCACGTGTTGTCCTGGCCCGGCCCCACATCGCCGCCGGCGAGCCCTCCCGCCGCCGCGAGGGCGCGGTTGTAAAATCCAGGGACTTAGTTGTGAAGAAACCTAACTAGCTTTTCTTGCAGTTTGGTCTAGTGAGTTGAAAAATCCCTAGAAATTCACAGAGAAATCAGAAAAATCCCAAACCAATTTTGTAGGGTTCAGGATGATAAATGCCACCTCTTTTGTTATATACTCATGGCTAGATTCTAAATAGTTTTAGCAGGAAAAATACAAATGTGTTAAGCCTAGATCTGTCATAACTTGAAATCTATAACTCTTCTGTTGCCAAATTTTGGATATGTTGTGTGTTAGGTCATGACTAGATGTTGTGCCAAAAAGTACACAAAGTTATGCAGTAGGTTTTGCTAGATAAATTCTTTTTCCATTCCTGCAGTAACTGCTTAGATGATTTTTCCTGTTAAATATATTTATGTTCTTGAGCCCAACTTGTGCACACTGTCTTGTAATGCCAAAATACACATCCTGTGAATTAATCATGAATTTTGGATTAAAAGAAATAATTATTCTTGAATTATGCATGTTTTCCTTTGTAAATTAATAAACCAAGTTCAGTAGAGATTCCATGTGAACATGCTGGTTCTTTAGGCTTGTTTAGGACCAGAGAGCACGCACAAGGAAGTTTGGATCATTTTGATGCTTATTTATTTTTATATGCATTTACTTTGAATCACTAGCTAGCCTTTGTTATTTTCAATAATATTTAATTTCCTAGCATCCAACACTTACATGTGGGTCCAATGGACCAGGATAGGTGCTAGTAGGCTTAAGAAACACTCATTTAATTTTTGGTAATTTAATTGTTTAATAAAAGGCTTAAATGCCCTTTTAATATTAAAGGGAAATTAAATAAAGAAAAATCCCTAATTAATTCTTTTCCTTTTTGAGAAGTATTATTTAATATAATTACAAGATAATTAATTATCATCACTATTAAGAAATGAATTCATAAACAAAAATAGTAATTACATCTTTATTGGTGAAGATAAAAGGAAATGAAGCTTTCACATGAAATGATAAGCTTAATAAAAACCTTTATTCAAAGGTGGAATAAAAAGAGTAACCCATGTACAACCAATAACCTTCCTAAAAGAGAAACATTAGATGAATGCTTGTTAAGGTGAATATGACCAACCCAGAGTTGGATAAGACAACAAACTATCACATCACCTAAAGTGCATTGCATTCCGTGTAGATCTTCCGGACGGAGATTACTCCCTTGTCCCGGAAACCGAGGAAGGAGGGGCGGAAGGTTCGCTGCAGTGCGTTGAAGTGCTCGACACCGAGGGTGCCCAAGCTAACCTAGCGGACGAAGGCAAGCTTCGGTGCATCTAACCTAGTTTTAAAGTTCTTTATTCAATTATTTGAATGATTGTGCATTTACGTTCAGGAGTTGAATGAAACCCTAGATGCATGATCCATAGGTACCTTTGTCCTTACTAGTATGATAGGTCGATAGCTGCTAAGCTATAGGACCGTTACAAGTTGGGTGATGACCTCACTCGCGAGAATAGGTTCCTATATAGGAATCACAATGTATCCTTAAATGGATTGCTCACGTGGTAAGAGCATGGGATCTGGGCTCCGGTCCAGTGTCTATGTGGGTTAAGTTTTTGAACGTACTAAGCACATGTCGGGTATGGGACCGGTAAGCCTAGTACCTTAATGAGACGGCTAGGGATGGAACTGTCACTACTCTTGGGATTCGCTCTCACGGCTCGCCACCGGTGGTGTATGGTGACTCCGGTATCTCGCGGGGTATGCGGATAGCCCGCACCAAAGACGGGGCCTTTCATCCCGACCCGGGGATTTTTGGGGACGGCTCGGGGAAAGTTTTCCTCGCGGGGGCAGCCTACCGTGTGTTTGGGTCTACCTTGCAAGGTTTAAATCAATCGATTGTCGGCCTCTCACTGTTATCCGAGACTACTTACTCCACTAGTCATGAGATCCCTAATGATGGAAGTTGATGAACTTTATGCCTGATTAATTGCTTTGTACAACTTTGTTTGTACTAGTTGGCTAATGTAGTAAAAATTAAACCTACTAGAACTTGTGCTAAAATCTTGAAAGTAAGGACCTACTCTTTGTTACTTTTTAGCAAAAGCAACCCAGTAGCCAAAAAGCCTTTCATGGTCTAGAATTGGTGAAGTAGATATCACCGACGGGTAAGACTTGCTGAGTATTAGTATACTCAGCCTTGCTATTATGTGTTGATCCAGGTAATGCCTTCAGTGAAGTGTGGCCCGGTGAGATCCCGCCCGGCTGGGAGCTGGAGTGGGTGGAGGACGACTACTGAAAGCATCATGGATGGCCTCCCGTGGTGTCTTCGCTTCCGTTAGATAATTTCCGCTGCTTTTTCAAAAACTCTGAACTATTCCATCGTGACAAAAACTATGGTTTGTAATAATTAAACCCCTCGGGGTATGAATTTGGATATTAATGTTGTTGTATCTCTGGACTCGCCTTCGAGTGAGTTTTAATGCATATATCCGATCCTTGTGCTCTTCAAGTGATTTACCGGGCGTTAACCCGGCAACTAATTGCAGGATGATACCTTATCATTGCTTAATGACCAAAGTGGATCGGTCTTAGGCGATAGTACGGTATTTTCCTGGGCGGGTTGTCACAGTTGGCATCAGAGCTTATATGCACCAGAGATTAATTAATAAACTTAATCAAATGGTTTTTGAATAAAATATGCCAAGATTGTCTGATTTTCCAAAATACGTTAGTCCGCTAAGGATAAACTAGACCGAGAGGCCCTAGAGGGAATTTTGGGTTCTTTCAGGTGGCTTAATTAACTTATGGTCTATTTTGCTAACTCCCAGCACATTACTTTATGTCAGACTTACTTTCTTGCACAACCAAACTAGGAGCCACGTATTTTATATGTGTGCTGTTCCGCATCACGGGAATTGCGAGGGTTGATGGAGTGATCCATTCCACGGATCCCATCTTCGCGTCTGTTTATGAGTTGTGTGTCGCCACGTGTTTCATACGTGTGCATTCCACATGTCGCTCATGCGAGGCAAGGATACACTCCATTCAAACGGAGGGTGTCCGAGGTTGGACGCTGTCCATGCAGCGGCTGAACGCATGGATACCGTTTCTATAGTGAACGGTAATGAATGTGGACGCTTTCGTGACGTGCTGGCACGAAAGGTTCGTTTTCTGCAGGTACATAACAGCGCTTCTTTAGTTGTTAAGCAAGTACCGTATAGCTCTCGACTAGATATTATAGGGAGAGACGATTAAAAGCCTTACCACCGGCACTAACTTCGATTTTTGGCTCGATTGCCATGTGAGGTCGAATATGACGTCTTGCATGCATATTAAAAATCGAAACAACCAAAATGGACCCAAAAATCGAATTTCCATATGCTCTCTAAGGAAGTTTATGCTAGTGTGTGCTTTTTATAAATTAGAAGTACCCCTCATACCTAGCCGTCATGCTGCCGAAATTTTGTGAAAAACTGTTTATCTTGTGCTAGGTTTAATTAAAACCAAATTGTTAAAAATAATTGCTCCTCAACTAGCTCTCTTGTAATAGCAAATTTCAATCCTAGTTTCGATGGGTTGGTCCACATTCCCTAGGCACATCCAGGTTAAGGACCACTCATCTTGTTCCTTGATCGATGCTTAACCTTAAAAAAACTTAATTAAAAGTATTAAAGGTTAATTTTAAATTTGGGAGAGGTTTCTGGATTTTTGGTTATGATTTTTTATTCACAGCTGCCAGAACTTCACCATTTGACATGCCGTTCTCTTTGAGATCTGACATGAGTTACATTTGTGTACAGATGGATTTCCCCGTGTTCCACCAGTTCGACGCTGACGGTACGATCCGTACCAACGGGTTGCTTGGCGTGGGAAGCACTCAGTGCCGCAGGCTATCTTACCCCACCGACTTACGAGGTGAAGGAGTTTGAGCGCTTTGGCGTTCCCCGCTGCAGAGTAATCGTTACTGTTCTGCCACACCCAGACCACGCCGACTGGTTTGACCTGAGCTTTATTTACTGGGGATTTATCACTCACGAGTCCGTGGAGTCGCCCGCCCTCGCAGTGCCGACGGACTTTTGTGACCACAACCCCACCATGGTAGCTCTTTCTCCGTTTGGATTGTTTCCTCGCCGTGAGTCCTCACGACCCGGCCTTGGTTGGACCGTATGGACCACCTACGGGAGCTACTGACCCTAGCAGAGCCGTTGGATGTTACTCAGACGCTTGCCCGTTGTCTGAACGTGGTCTTCACACTCCAGGGGCTGCGTTATAACACCGCAGCGATTATTGCACAACGCTTGGAGGCATCTAGGCGTGACTGGGAGCAGCTTTCAGCAGTGCACCAGCAGCTAAACTTCACGCTTACCCAGGTGCAGCAGGAGAACAACAGGCTGCGTGCTAGGAGGTTCTAGTTGGAGCTTGAGAGAGGAAACCGCCTACAGAGGATCGTGGATCTGGAGGCGGAGAACCATGCACTAGAGGAGGATGCCGACGCTCACGAGATAGAGAGGCTGACACTACTGCAGAACATTGCTGAGATGCAGGAGCACGTGCAGGAGGCCGAGGTACAGGTGGCAGCTTTGCAGGCTATAGTGGCCTTACAGCCACGCCGCCCTCGCATGCAGCACACCGGAGGAGCGAGCAGGGCCGTGTCCGGTCTGGATCAGACGAGCCAGGCAGGACCACCGCTACCGACTCCCCCAGCTTCGCCTTCGTACAGTGGTGCTTCAGTGGGCAACTAGGTTGCCGACAGCAGGGATTAGGAGGATGTCGATCCTATCGAGTTGTCTTTGAGGTGTTAGAGTAGTTGGCTTGACAACACGTCTTCGTGCCAAGCAACTATTGTATCGTGTCATGTCATGATGTTTCGAATTCGAGTTGTAATATCTTTGAACCTTGTTCTGTCATGTTGTAATAAGAATGCTTAAGCTTGTATGCTTTAAGTAAATTTCGTTGTCATTCAATTTGAAATTTTCTTGCGTTTGAGTACCAAATCCTTGGGTAAATCGTTGCAAATGACCACACTTGTCAATGTTGCATTCTCTCTTAAAAACGTTGGTAAAACAAAGCATTGTTAGGAACATCACTCGTTGCCAGCGAATAAGTGCTCATTCGTATACCACCTTCTTTGGTATCCGGAATGACGATGATCGTTCAAAAGTAATTATGAGCCGTGCAATTGAGTAATCGCCGTCCTAACCGTGTTGAGAAGAACGATTCTATGAATCTTTGTGGCTGTAGAATATTGTTGATTGTTGCTGTCCTCATTGTTTAAGTACTAATGAGATGTGATTATGCATGATCGTGCTTGTCATCATTTGGAGTAAGCTTTCGGTTATCTCACTAATAAAGCTCACTTTTCAGATGGTGGGGAACACGCGCAGCTCTCCCAACGGTTTCGGAGCGAGTGGTAGTGGTGACTTGCCACAACCCCCGCCCATGACACCGACGGAGGCTTTCATGGCCACTCAAACCGAGGTGCTGCGCCAGATCCTGCAGACACAGCAGCAGATTGCCCAGCAGATGAACCGAGGGCCACCACACGGGGCCAACCACGAGGGGCCTAACCAGGTCACCACGTACGCCCAGTTCATCGCCATGAAGCCGCCAACCTTCGCTAAAGCAGAAGACCCTCTGGAAGCTGAGGCTTGGGTCAAGGCCATAGAGGCGAAATTCTCTCGCCTTTGTGCCGCCTTGCTCCGAGGAGAACAAAGCGAACTTCGCGGCCGCCGCAACCGCGAGGGGAAGCTTTGATGTGGTGGGACCACTTCAAGTCCATGCAGTGAGGCCACGCTGTGACTTGGGAAGAGTTCAAGCAGGCTTTCAAGAGCCACCACATTCCCAAGGGTCTGATGGACAGGAAGATGAGGGAGCTGTTGGCCCTCCGTCAGGGATCTGACTCCGTGTACCGCTATGCTCAGAAGTTCAATAGCTTATGCTAGTACGGTGGGCATCATGTTGATACTGATGCCAAGAAGATGGAGAGGTTTCGTGACGGGCTTGATGGCAAGCTGTATGAGCGCCTGAATCTACTCGAGCCCGCAAACTTCCATGAGCTAGTGAACAAGGCTATCTCGCAAGAGGATGCTATGAAGAAGGCCCATGGGGACAACAAGAGGATGTCCGGTTTCACCCCAGACAGCATAACAAGCAAGAAGTTTCTCTTTGTGAAGAAGGAAGCTCCAGGCCCATCCCAGCAATCATCAACTGGACGCTGGACGATGAAGCCACCCCAGGGCAAACCTGCCGGGAACTTTGTTGGGGGGATTCGGAATCGAGCCTTCGTATACCCAAAGAATGGAGAGCAGTTATGCAAAGGATGCCCGCGACGAAACCCCCAGAGGCAGCAGATTGCACTTCCACCCTCCGGGCGTCGCGCTTTGGCAAGCACCCTTCGTCGCCACCAAAGCCATCAACACGAATCCAATTTAACACAGGGTGTCAAAGTTCCGCTTGACAACCCATTCCATGACGAAACCCCTAGGGCGAATGTTATCCACCCAGAGGGCCTCGACCTGGGATTCGAACGGGGGGTTTCGTCGTTCCTAACACTTAATGAATTCAAACTTGTGTGTGGTTGTTGTTTCAGGCAATGAAGAGCGCTAGGCGAAAGGGGGATCTCCGAAAGGTTCGGGGGTTTTCGCCCTGACAGGCGCACGTGGTGAAAGCTGGAAAGGCGCCGTGATTTGCGGCATGACATCATGAAGCGCCGATTACGTGGAGACCTAATTGGAGATCGCCCGAAGATAGCCTAGCACATTCTGTTTTGATTCGTTTTACACGAGGGTATTCTCGGAATGTAAAAAGTCCGCCCGCCTCCCTATAAAAGGAGACGGACCGGCGCGTGTAAAGGGGATCGACTTTTGAGAATTCCACTGTTGAGAAAGAAGCTTTTGTTTGTCTTTTCGCTTTACATTTTGGCTTTTGGTTCTCGAGTTTTAGTTCTCTCTCATTGTTCGTGAGCGAAAGCTGCGGCTTTCCCCACAACAATTGGCGCCCACCGTTTGTGTTTGGCTCGAGTATCAGACCCAGAATGTCCACAAGGAAGAAGAGAACCACCGTCAATTCTACCAAAGGAGCGTCATCCTCCTTGGACGAGGAGCTCAATCTCTTAGCTATGCTCACCCAGGGAGAGGCGCTCCCGGATCCCGACCCAACGCAGGAAGCGGAGCTGGCCAAACTGCGCAAGGAGGCTGAGGAATTGGCCAGAACCAAGAAACGGCTCTTGGCAATTCAAAGCACGAAGCCGAGATTCAAAAACGAGAAGCGTAAATAGCTACCCTAAAGGAGGAACTGCGCGCTCTAAAAGCAAAACAATCCTTAAGCTTCACCCAACCTTCACCTGAATACACAGTTCCTAGTCGGCCTAATTTCAACGAGCGCACCGAGTTTTTCACTCAGCCCCCTCCGCACACTACATTCGGCCCGCAACCCCTTCGCGAGCCCTTTTGAGTCCGGTCCCTCGCACCAAGACATTCACACCATTCGCACGAGACCATGGGACCCTAAATCCCCCTTGTCTCAAGAGATTCAAATCACTCCATGGCCGCAAACTTACGGGCCGGTTCCATCGCCTAGATTCTCGGGTCGGTCGACCCAAGGCAATTCCTAATGAGCTACGAAGCCGCCATCCTTTCAGCCGGCGGTGACGACTCTGTCCTAGTGAAATCTTTCATCATAGCCGCTGATGACGCGGCAGCACAGTGGTATTCTCTGCTGAGCCCAGGCGTGATTCACGGATGGGATGATCTGAAGCAGCGAATCCTCTCAAACTTCCAAGGTTTCCAGCGTCCAGAACTTACAGAGAGTGACCTTTTCTCCTGTAAGCAGAAGGACAAGGAACCCCTTCAAAACTACTTCGAAGATTTGTGCACTTAAGAGCCCGTGCACCAAACGTGTTGGACGCCGTCGCCATCAACGCCGCCATCGTGGGTTTAAGAGCCGGTCAATTCCGCTCGCATCTCATGCGCGAAAGGCCCAAAACTATCCAGCGCCTCTACGAAGAATTCGAGAAGTATTGTCGCTCAGACAATGACTTCAGAATGTGCATGGAAGAACAATCCCAGCAGAAAAAGTCCGCGAAAGCCAACCAACCCAGCTAGAGGGAGTGGTCCAATTCCAGAAACACCTCTCATACTAATCCTCGAAGCGTTTTCGGCCTGGAGGGCGAAAACACCCAAGAAAATCCTTGCCCACGGGCCGACCCACGAGCCCGGTCCCAAGCCCCACCCGGGCCCCCTCACCCCAATCGGGGGGGAGGTCGCGAGGGCGGAAGAGGTGGAGGCGGGGGTAGAGGTCGAGGCGAGAGGCCGAGGCCATAACGAGAAAAGAAAATGGTACTGCATTTTTCACAAGGAAAACGATGACCATAGTTCAAACTATTGCCCAGACAAGAAAAGGTTCGAAGCCATCCTCGAAGAAGAGAGGAAGGAGAAAGAAAGAGCGAGTGCTGTAAACCATTCCGCCCCGGCTTGGCAAAACCCTAGTTTTGGGAGAAACTCTTTCGCAAACCCATTCCAACCACCTCAATACCAGCCACCGCTACCCAATTACCCCCAGCCTCCGCCTTGGCAATCACAAACTTTCCAAGCTCAAAATATCGAGCGCGAGCCGTCGAGCAACATCCTATTCCTCCCCCTCCCCCTCCTTACAAAGGTCCTTCAGCTCCACCGCTCCCAGCCAAGCTCGAGGGCCAAAACGACCCTTTGCCATCCGTCGGCACCATAATGCCTATTTCGGGGGGCTCCGCCCCCGGAGTTCGAAACCAAGAAGGAGCGGAAACACTACTTTCGCGAGGTGCGAAACATCTGTGTGGAAGGAAGAGTGGAAAAAACAAGATGGTCTCACATCCCGATCACCTTCTCGGAGGAGGACGTAAGGCTGCAAGGTTTCCCTCACAACGATGCTCTTGTGATAGAAGCCAATATAGCGAGCTGGACTCTCGGAAAACTGTTGGTGGACAACGGTTCTTCAGCAGACATCATTTTTGCCAATGCCTTCGACAAGATGGGGCTCAATAGAGACTTGCTGCAACCACCAGACACACCCCTGTATGGCTTCGGGGGGCGGGTCATCCACGCAGTGGGCAAGGTGGTCCTCCCTGTATCTTTCGGCACAGTACAAAATGCCAGAACTGAGTACCTATCCTTCGACGTTGTGGAAATGTATTATCCATACAACGGTATCCTAGGCAGGGGGTTCCTCAACAAGTTTGAGGCAGTCATCCACCAAGCGTTTCTATGCATCAAAATCCCGGCGACGCTGGGGGTCATCACAATATGGGGTCATCAAAACGATGGCCGCAACCTAGAAAGAGGCCATACCCCAGGGCAGCGAAACGTGCACGCCCTCGACGAGGCAGTCGAACGCAACGGTGTAGAAAAGCAGCCGAAGGCAGACAAAGAAAAAATCAACATCCAGCCAGACTGCGAGACCAAGCGAGTTCCTTTGGACACGATGATCCTCGATCAGGCCGTCGTCATCGGCTCGGATCTATCAGCTGATGAGGAAGCAAGTCTAGTTCTTTTCCTCCGGAAAAACAAAGATGTCTTTGCATGGTCCGCCAAAGATCTCACAGGCGTCGACCGAAATTTCATCGAACACAAATTGAACATCGACCCATCGGTCAAGCCACGTAAACAGAAGTTGAGAAAGATGTCTGACGACAAGGTGGTGGCCGTCAAGTCAGAGGTCCAAAGGCTGCTTGACGCCACCGTCATCCGCGAAGTCATGTACCCTAAATGGTCGGCAAACACGGTGCTCGTCAAGAAAAAGAACGGCAAATGGCGCATGTGCATCGATTTCACCGATCTAAACAAGGCAACGCCAAAAGATAACTATCCGTTACCTCGAATGGATCAAGTGGTGGATTCCGCGGCCAACGCCGCGATCATGTCTCTATTTGGATTGTTTCTCCGGTTACCATCAATGTTGGATGGCGAAGGAGGACGAGGAGAAAACCAGTTTCATCACACCTTTCGGAACCTTTTGCTTCGTCCGCATGCCAGAGGGGTTGAAAAATGCCGGCTCAACATTCACCGAATGGCCGGAACGGTATTCAAGCCACGGATCGGCAAGAATATTCAGGCCTACGTCGATGACCTCATCGTCAAAAGCTCTAACAGGGCCAGCCACATAAGTGATCTGGCCGAAACCTTCGCCAACATGAGGAGGGCCGGTTTGAAACTAAACCCAGACAAATGTGTGTTTGGGGTTACAAAAGGAAAAATTCTAGGGTGCCTCATCTCCGCTAAGAGAATCGAAGCCAATCCCGACAAGATCAAAGCAATCAGGGAAATGGAGGAACCCAAAACGAAGAAAGACATCCAGAAATTGAACGGCCGAGTAGCAGCCTTGAACAGATTCATCTCAAGGTCCGCAGAGCGAAGCCTTCCATTCTTCAAGGCACTAAAAGGCAAGGGCGCAATCGAATGGGGCCCCGAGCAAAGCAAGGCTTTCGCCGAGCTCAAGGACTACATAGAAAAGATGGCAATCTTGTCCCCGCCTTCACCCTCGGAGCCGCTACTCCTCTACGTAGCCGCCTCAAAGGCCGCAGTCAGTGCTGCTCTGGTCCGAGAGGTCGAAACTGAAAAAGGCAAATTCCAATCCCCAGTCTATTTTGTCTCGGAAGCCTTAGCAGGGTCAAAACTGCACTATTCAGAGCTAGAGAAAATTGCCTACGCCGTAATCATGACCACAAGAAAGCTCAGGCATTACTTCGAGGCTCACAAAGTCACAGTGCTTACAGATCAACCTCTGAACGATCTGTTCATTAACAAGGAGGCCTCGTCCAGAATTGCCAAGTGGGCAACCGAGCTGTCAGAATACACAATAGATTTTGGAAAGAGATCAGCAATCAAATCCCAAGTCCTAGCAGACTTCATCGTAGATTGGACTTCGCCTAGCAATGTCATTACTGACGAAGAGCTAGTGCCAATCTGGGAAATCAGATGTGACGGAGCCTGGGGGCGCAAGGGCGCTGGCATTGCGGCTATCATCACCTCCCCGGCAGGCATCAAGCTAAGATATGCCGCCCGGCTTGATTACAAGGATCCATCCGACAGATGCACTAACAACACCACTGAGTACGAAGCCTTGCTGCTAGGCCTTCGCAAAGTAAGAGCTCTAGGGGCCAGCAACTTCCTAGTTAAGTGCGACGCCAAGGTCATCAAAGACCACGTGGAAAAAGAAAGTGAGGCCAAGGAGCCAGAGCTGATCAAATACCTAGCGGAGGTGCGCAAAATGGAAAGGCATTTTCGGGGGTTCACCATCGAGCACCTGCCCAGGAAACACAACGGCGAAGCCGACGAGCTCGCCAAGAAGGCCGCAAGGGGGGAGGCGATGCCCTCAGATGTATTCTTTGAAATTTTAGTCGCTCCATCCACAAAGCCAGATAAGCAACCACTCAGCACCATCAATGCAATCACAAGCCTGGACTGGAGAGCCCCCATAATTGCTTTCCTTCGCGGGCACTATGAACCTGTCGAAACTCATGACCTCAAAAGAATGCAGGCACGAGCCAAGGGTTACGTCCTCAAGGATGATGTCTTGTTCAAGCTGGGCGTATGTGCACCACTGCTCAAATGCATTTCCCAAGATCAAGGCATCGAGCTCATGAGAGAAATCCATGGAGGGATGTGCGGCTCGCACATCGCAGCGAGAGCATTGGCAGGAAAAGCCTTCAGGCAAGGTTTTTATTGGCCAATGGCCATAAAAGATGCGAGCACATCGTGAAAACTTGCAAGGCATGCCGGTTTGCCGCAAAGCACCGGCGAAGGCCGGCGCGCCATCGCGGCTCATCACGCCAACACGGCCGTTGCAACGATGGGGAATGGACATCGTCGGGCCGCTCCCCACCGCCCGGGGCAACTTCAAGTTCGCGGTGGTAGCGGTCGAGTACTTCACAAAATGGATCGAAGCAAGACCTCTCGCTACCATCACCTCGGCCACTATCGGGAAATTCTTTTGGCAGCAAATCATTTGCATATTTGGGGTACCCAAAGAGCTCACTGTCGACAATGGAAAGCAATTCGATTGTCAAGATTTCAGGGAATACTGTCGTTCCATCGGGACGAAGCTATGCTTCGCATCCGTGTACCACCCCCAATCCAATGGTGCTGTGGAAAGGGCCAATGGGCAAATTTTCTCTGCCATCAAGAAATGCCTCTTTGAACAGAAGAAAGGAAAATGGGCAGATGAGCTCTCGCGGGTCGTCCCGGTCGCACAACACTACGAGAGTCAAGAACAACCAAATTCACCCCATTCAGGTTGCTGTATGGGGCCGAAGCGATGTGCCCTGAAGAATTAACCAACGAAAGCGCCAGAGTTTTGGCCGGTAGCTCTCGCGAGAGCGAAGAGGCTGACAAGGACTTAGTGGAAATCGACAGACTCAATGCAGTCCAAAACCTATTGAAGTATCAAGAGGAAACCAGGAAGTGGAGGAACAAGAAAGTATCCCTCAAGAACATCAAAGTGGGGGATTTCGTCTTGAAAAGAAAGAAGAACGCCGACGCTGTAGGAAAATTCCAGTTCGCTTGGGAAGGACCTTACGTGGTTTCAAGCTCGGTTCGTGATGGGGCCTTTCGTCTCAAAGACGAAGCAGGTGTGGAGTTGCCTTACTCATGGAATGTGGACAACTTGTGTAAGTTTTTTCCGTAGTTTACTTTCAGTAGGAGCCTTTCGCACGATACTATAAGTGCGGAGGATTCATCTTAGATTTGCTTTTTCCAGCATTTACTTTCGCATTTTACAATTCAATAACAAGGCGGGTACTCTTTTCCTCACATAGGGAGGACTCCACTCTGGAGCGTGAGGTTTTTAACGAGGCAGCCTTGATGTAAAATTTATTTCCAAAATGAATGGAATACTTCCTCCCTAAAATTTTGTTGTGCCTCTTTCGCATGGCTTAAAGTGCTATCTTAATATAGCCCATCCCAAAAGAGGATGAATTGAAGTGCTATTTCAAAATAGCCCTCTCCGAAAGTGAGAGCATCAAAGTGCTACCCATTGGTAGCCCACCCGCAAGTGGTGCAGTCGTAACGATTCACAAGAATCAATTTTTTAAAGAGCTGCCCTCTCGTCAGCCCGTCCAGGAAGGACGTTCAAAAGCGATTCAATCTTGAATCGAAACAATTTGGTAACCGAAACGTTACAGTCCTTAACTTGTGCGGAAACTACGTCGCAAGTGATAAGGCACGCTTCAAAGGCGACCGTTTCTAAAAAAACGCGAGCAAATGCCTCGTCAAAAAACAGCTCAAAAGCTGTAAAATTTGACAAATCCAAAACGGCTCCTAGTACTTCGACACGTTCCACGCCTAAGCGTCGCGTCGAAGGCTAGTTTTTATTCGTTTCTCACCAAAAAGAAAAAACCGTAAGCAACAAATGAGAAAATTCAACACTCAGCATCGCGAAACATCTAAATGAACCGACAAGTTCTAAGCTCTGATGACATAACAATCCCAAGCAAAGTAGTCGAACTTAAGTCATCCCTGCTTCCGAAGGGGGGGAAGACGTTTTCTTTCGAAACCTGTAACTCGAAAGCAGCGATAACTTAAGCTCTAAACGTTCAAGAGCCTTAACGCAATAAAAATTATGATCGACACTTACAGCACCCTACAGTGGCATACAAGTTTACATTTCAACCTTCAAATGTTTAACTGGCCAACACGCCACTTTCAGTTTTTGTTCAAAACACTAATCCACCGATTCAGAGCCGAAGGGGAGCCAATGCCTCTCCGGTGACGGGATCCACCTGACTGCTTTCGCCTTGAGGCGCTTCACGAACTGGGGCTCCGGGGATCGCCTGCTCAGGGGCATCATCAGCTGGCTTCGGCGGCCAGTCTCTAGGGGGTCCGTAAGGCCCCAAAGTTGCCTCTGGACCGTGCGTCATGCGATGCTCTCGAAGTTCCAAAGCTTGTTTTGCCTGCCCAAAATGGAGCTGTGAGAAGGAAGAAACCATTAACAACCACCATAAACAATCGATCAGCAAAAGTGGCCGAAGTCGAAGTGAACCAGAAAGACTTACCTTCGCCAAACGATCCACCGCCTTCTTTCGTGCGTGCGCTCGCCCGCTTTTGGCCCAAAAGTTACGGAGAACGATCTTGTTTATCAAATCGACCGTCTTACTTGGGGCTGGAACGTCCTCGGGTGAAGGAAACACGAAACCTCGGCTCCCAAAAGCTTTGAAGTGTTCACATCCCTGTCACTCGAGAAGATTCAACAACATTTCAGAGCAGGTAGCGGCGCCATAGTCCCCAATCTTGCTCATGGTATCGGGCAGAAGCTTCAATTCGCTATGTAACCACTCCACGAAGCTAGAAATGTTGTCAGTAATCTTGAAGTCCTGGGCCTCGGCACCGAAGCTTTCCAAAGCTCGACGATACTCAGTCGCCAAATACGCCCCCCATTGGTGGCAGTAAGCCTCATTCTTCTCTAGAGTATCCTCAAGCTCACCCTTCACCTTCTTCAATTCTGTAATGAGGTCGGCATTGGCGGCCAGCAAGATGTTTTGCGCATCATATTGCACCGTCATATCTTTCAATTCCTGACGACACTCCTCATAGCATTTTACGCTATACTCAAGCTCTCTTTTTAAAGCATCAAGTGCCTCCTGCCGTTTGGCGCGCTGACTCGCCCAATCATCGGCGTCGCGCTTTAATCTCTCATTCTCCTCTCTCAAACGCCGATTCTCGTCTTCCAGTATTTTTTGCTTGTCAAAAGAGGCTTTTGCTTCCGACGCAGTCTTCTCAAAACCTTTCTGGCAGGCGACAATACCTCTTGAAAGATACGCTCGCACAACTTTCATTAAATCGTCAGCACTTAAATCCTCCAAGGTACGTTCAAAATCTGCAAAGTGATCAACAACCACGTTATCTAGCGTATACCCTTCGCACCGCCAGTACGACGAAGGCATAAAGTCAAAAATCAAAAAGCAACACGATAAGCGAAACTTCATACCAGGCTCCCCCAGCATTGACGCGAGACTTGACTTTGATGCGGAAGGATCCACCTCATTCTGGAAAACCTCCTTTTCCCGGTCCTTAATGCTCAAGGTGACCAAAGTTTTTGCTGCCAAGGATAACGGGAAAGCAAAACGCGTAAGCAAGCGAAGTGTACGATAGAAAGAAAGTGCACGAAAATAGTGTTCTCAAGTTAGAACACCGTACCAGCATCTTCAGGCTGGAGACTTTCGGGCGCCGTCAATTTCTCTGACGCCACAGCCTCAATAGGTTTCGCTGACACCAGGTCAACGTCTCGGGACACCGGAGGAGGCGAACGAGTTGTCTGCGCCGCCAAAGCTTCAACTTCCGAGCATCCGGTCAATCAGATCTTCAACCTTTGCACCACAGCCTTCGTTCAAATGTGTCGTGGCTTCGCACTGGGGCTGCGGCAGCGATACATCTGCGCCTTTTTCTGATCGAGTGGCATCGTCATCAATATAGCAAAGCGATTCCGATTCATCCACGATATCCACCAACCCAGCCACTCGCCCCTTCGGGGCCGCCTCAGCCATTGCAATGTCCTTTTGAATCAGTTCAGCCACGCGCCTACCTCTCGCTTCTCGTGCTTCTAACTCCCCGGCGTCGGTCGATTCACTTGCGAAAGTCCCTCGGCCCGCTTTCCGCGCCGATCCTTTCGGCGGATACTTAGTACAAGGTTGAATCTGAGGTGTCGTCATGATGTCGACGTCTTCATCAGTCTCAGCAACTGGATCAACCCGCGCTCTCTTAGCAGAAATTTCAGCATCATCAGGTTCCTTCTCTTTAACCGCAAGCTGCTTTACCTTTTCAACGGTGTCCAGCGGTCTCTTCTTCAGGGCCGGCCCTTTGTCTATTTCCACAGGGACGACGGGGTCCTGCGCCTTTTTCTTCTCCCTTTCGGCCGCGGCCACCTTCGCCGCCTCAATCTTCCGACGAGCCAAGGTCTCGCTAACTTTCGATAACTTCGTAGACTTTTCAGCAAGCGGTGGCAGGGTTGCTTTCGCAGCATCCGCTTTCCGCTTGGCAAAGATATCTTGGGCTTTACTGCTTTTCACGACACTCTCAACAGCTAAACTGGTCCTGCCTAACTTGGCCTTCCGAGAGGTATCGACGACTTCAGACCCAACGTTGCCCGGAGGCTGCATTTTCTTGCCGGCCGTCGGAGGCACCGGACGAGGGGAATATGTCACTCCCATCTCATCAAAAACTCGGTTAACACGGCCCTGATGCTTTAAAATCCTCTGGGCACATTCCTATTCCTTATGGGTAAAATTTCCTATCATTTGTACAACCTTCCTCTCCACTTCAGCAACGATCTCTTCGTCAGTCATATCCTCTGGTCGTTTGACATTGAAAATGGGGCTTCGCACATCGTTATCGAGCCCGGGCAACCACTGCACCTTGAATGCCCACGACCCCCATCGGGGCTGGCACGGCCAGACATCAGCAGCCACAAATTCTTCCAGGGCATCGCACGTGGTGATCACACGCGTCGCCTGATAAAACGCCGTCGTACTTGCTGAGGACCGGCTGGCCTTCATCAATTCTGGCGACAGCTCAACCTCTAGATCGACCATGCGGCTAGCCAAATCGTATGTCGTCACTTCTTCTTGCTTCGAATTCCGACCAATCACTTCGATGGGAACATAAAACCAGTACGAAGTCCATCGGTTGGCCCACTTGTTCTTGTATGCCGGAGCCAGCTCCACCGGAGCCTGATTTTTGGCCAAGCGACGGGTCTGAAAGGTACGAGCGGCCATATTGAGCTTCCTTGTCTTCATCATCAACCTTCACCAGCTTTCTAGCCCAATGAATCTCGAAATGTCGAACGAAGGTTTCGACATCATTGTCTCCAGCAAAGGTTCGGCATGCCCACAAAAACTTCAGCACTTGAGGAATAGAATTGGGCGTTAGTTGATGAATTTGAACATTGTAGGCCGCCAAAATATCCGCAAATTTCTTGGATACTGGCAACCGAAGGCCTGCAGTGAAAAAGTCCCGGAACACCACACTTTCATTCTTCCGGGGTTTTGGCGTGGTCTCATTTCCAGGCAATCTACACACCCCGGGCTCGAAGCACCCCTCCAACCGCAAGGCATCCAAATCAGCCTGTGTCATCAAGGACCGACCAATATAGCAAGTGCGAGCTTTCGCCCCAGACGGGTTCCCTTCGGACTCTTCCATAACCGCATCAGCCTCCACTCCTATCTCGCCCTCCTCCACGTTCTCAAGCACACGTTTTTCAACATCTGTGTCGCTAGGCATTATTTCGACATAACCCCCATCCGAACTACTACTTGCATCGCTACTAGAAGAAGACGAGGTATTGCCACTCTCGCGAGAGCTGGCAGACCAATCCAAGCCAGAAATCTTACCAGACTCCGAGCTAGACGCCGAGGTGGAGGAGGTCGCGAAGCCTCCTGCAATCGGTGCAATCTGTTTCCCACGATTTGACGACGATCCTTCGTCCTCCATGTTTTCGCAAGAACGCTTGACACAAACAACTAAGTTTCCTCAGAAACATAGACTCAAGCGCCTAGTCTTTGGAAAATGAATAACGAAAGTGCGTGCGAAAAGGCGGAAGCAAAATTAACCTCAGAAATTGGACTGGGGCTTCCGCTGAAACGATCCGCCGGAAGCAAAGGCGCAAACAGCAAGCACAAGCCGTCAAGGAAAAAATGAGGCCGGGAACGCAAACTGACTCCAACCGGCGGCGGCTCCCGGCTATTTATAGGCGGTAAAACCCAACGGTCAAAAATTTCAAACTCAACGGTAAAAAACACCCGCCCAGGGGCAGTTCAGGTATTTCAAGTGATACCCTTGGGCACCGCCGCCGAGGAAGACGTTTTCTTTTGCCTCGATTCTCGATCCCTGAGTTTCGCTGGCTCAGATTTGCAATCAAGGCAAACGCCTCGCCATCGAGGGGCTTCTGTTGGGGGGATTCAGAATCGAGCCTTCGTATACCCGAAGAATGGAGAGCAGTTATGCAAAGGATGCCCGCGACGAAACCCCCAGAGGCAGCAGATTGCACTTCCACCCTCCGGGCGTCGCGCTTTGGCAAGCACCCTTCGTCGCCACCAAAGCCATCAACACGAATCCAATTTAACACAGGGTGTCAAAGTTCCGCTTGACAACCCATTCCATGACGAAACCCCTAGGGCGAATGTTATCCACCCAGAGGGCCTCGACCTGGGATTCGAACGGGGGGTTTCGTCGTTCCTAACACTTAATGAATTCAAACTTGTGTGTGGTTGTTGTTTCAGGCAATGAAGAGCGCTAGGCGAAAGGGGGATCTCCGAAAGGTTCGGGGGTTTTCGCCCTGACAGGCGCACGTGGTGAAAGCTGGAAAGGCGCCGTGATTTGCGGCATGACATCATGAAGCGCCGATTACGTGGAGACCTAATTGGAGATCGCCCGAAGATAGCCTAGCACATTCTGTTTTGATTCGTTTTACACGAGGGTATTCTCGGAATGTAAAAAGTCCGCCCGCCTCCCTATAAAAGGAGACGGACCGGCGCGTGTAAAGGGGATCGACTTTTGAGAATTCCACTGTTGAGAAAGAAGCTTTTGTTTGTCTTTTCGCTTTACATTTTGGCTTTTGGTTCTCGAGTTTTAGTTCTCTCTCATTGTTCGTGAGCGAAAGCTGCGGCTTTCCCCACAACAAACTTCCAGTTCCGTCGTGCCCAGCACCAGGCTCCAAAGCCTAATGCACCCCCTCGCAATGTTGGAGATCGTCGTTGCTACAACTGTGGCTAGCCAGGGCACTACATTAGTGAGTGTCCCAAGCCCAGGCAGATCAAGCCCAACCCGCAGAATCAGGGTACGGGAAGCAAGCCTACCACTCCGGCCAAGAAGCCTATGGTGCAAGTGCGCCAAGGCAAGCTGAACTTCACTACCATGAATGACATCCCAGCAGGAGCTCCAGTACTCACGGGTACATTCTCTCTCAACGACACTCCTGTTAAGATTTTGTTCGATTCGGGAGCTACCCATAGTTTCATCAGTGAAAGGCTAATAAACAAACTGGGTTTGAAGGGTTCTCATACCACTTCCGCTTACAAGATAACTACTCCCGGAGGCCAAATCACCTCCAATATCTTAATCCGAGGCGTGAATTTGGGTTTAGGTAGTAAAGTCATTCCAACAAACA
The DNA here is from genome assembly GCA_947561735.1 of Cenchrus americanus. Classification (NCBI taxonomy): domain Eukaryota; kingdom Viridiplantae; phylum Streptophyta; class Magnoliopsida; order Poales; family Poaceae; genus Cenchrus; species Cenchrus americanus. The sequence goes on along the minus strand of OX387243.1, from coordinate 151,479,235 downwards.
TTATCGTCATAAACTTGGTTGGAATGGATGTTATTTTGGGTATGGAATGGATGAATCAACATAAGGTGATTCTAGATATATCGGATAGGGTCGTAGAGATCAACTCTCCTACGGTCGGGCACACTACCTTGTACCTACCTTTCCGGACGGTACCGACTCTTGTGCCTATGTGACCATTATCTCCTCTCTTGATGAAATTCCAGTAGTGTGTGAGTACCCGGATGTCTTTCCCGATGAGTTGCCTGGTATGCCACCAGACAGAGATGTCGAGTTTGTGATCGAACTCCAGCCCGGTACCGCACCCATTTCCAAAAGACCTTATCGCATGCCACCCAAAGAGTTAGCTGAATTAAAGACCCAACTCCAAGAATTGTTAGATAAGGGTTACATTCGCCCGAGCTCTTCTCCTTGGGGTTGCCCTGCTCTCTTTGTCAAAAAGAAAGATGGTAGCTTGAGAATGTGCGTAGATTATCGACCACTCAATGCAGTCACCATCAAAAACAAATACCCACTTCCTCGAATTGATGTTCTTTTCGATCAATTGGCTGGTGCAAAAGTCTTCTCTAAGATCGATCTTCGTTCTGGCTACAACCAAATCAAGATTCGACCGTGCGACATTCCTAAAACCGCTTTTTCCACTCGTTATGGTCTTTACGAGTTCTTGGTCATGTCTTTCGGACTCACTAATGCGCCTGCCTACTTCATGTACCTCATGAACTCCGTGTTCATGACGGAGCTCGATAAATTTGTCGTGGTCTTTATCGATGATATTCTCATCTATTCTAAGAGCGAGAAAGATCACGCCAATCATCTCCGAGTTGTCCTTCAGCGTTTGCGAGATCACAAGCTTTATGCTAAGTTCTCCAAATGCGAATTCTGGTTGAAAAGTGTCAAATTCTTAGGGCACACCATTTCCCACGATGGTATCTCCGTAGATCCTAGCAAAGTTCAAGAGGTGATGGATTGGAAACCACCCAAATCCGTGCATCAAATCCGCAGTTTCCTAAGATTGGCGGGATACTACCGTCGATTCATTCCTGACTTCTCTAGAATCGCAAAACCCATGACCGAATTACTCAAGAAGGGAGTAAAATTCGTGTGGAGTGAAGCATGTGAGAAAGCTTTCCACACCCTCAGACAACATCTAACTTCAGCCCCAGTGCTAGCTCAACCCGACAATTCCAAACCGTTTGAAGTCTTCTGTGACGCGTCAGGCACGGGTCTCGGCTGTGTCCTTATGCAAGAAGGCCGAGTCATTGCCTATGCTTCACGGGCACTTCGACCCCATGAGCTCAACTATCCTACCCATGATCTTGAGTTAGCTGCTGTTGTTCATGCCCTCAAGATATGGAGACATTACCTAATGGGCAATCATTGCAATATCTTCACCGATCATAAGAGCCTCAAATACATCTTCACCTAGTCAGAATTGAATATGAGACAGAGAAGATGGCTTGAGTTGATTAAGGATTATGATCTAGAAGTGCACTATCATCCCGGCAAAGCAAATGTTGTTGCGGATGCTCTTAGCCGCAAAGATCATTGCAACCACCTAGAGTTGGAGCCAGTCAGTGAACCCTTATGTGAAGAAATGAGAAGGCTCAACTTAGAAGTGGTACCGCAGGGAATTCTTTATGCCTTGACGGTAGAGTCAAACCTTTATGACAGGATTGTCACTGCCCAGCGCAATGATGCAGATGTTCAAACCATCAGGCAGAAACTAGCAGAAGGAGACCCAAAGTACACTTGTTTCCAGAAGGATCACCAAGATGTGGTCTGGTTTGGAAAACGTCTAGTGGTCCCCGTTGACCCAGAAATCAAGAAAATCATTCTAGATGAAGCTCACAAGTCCAAGTTCTCTATTTATCCCGGTAGTAACAAGATGTACCAAGATCTAAAGCAGAACTTTTTGTGGTCCAATATGAAAGTGGATGTAGCCAAGTATGTAGCCGAGTGCGATACTTGCCACCGGATGAAAGCAAGTCATTTGAAATCGGCAGGAGTACTCCAACCCCTCTCGATACCTATGTGGAAGTGGGACGATATTGGTATGGATTTCATTGTGGGTTTACCCCTGACCCCTAGAAAGAAGGATTCTATTTGGGTAATTGTGGATAGACTTACCAAGACCGCTCACTTCATTGCCGTGCACACCACTTACTCCGTACAACAATATGCAGAGTTGTACGTGGACCATATAGTTCGTCTGCATGGAATCCCAAAGATTATAATCTCTGATAGAGGGACTCAGTTTGTAGCCCGTTTTTGGGAACAGTTGCATGAGTGTTTGGGAACTCAGCTACTCCGCGAGCCCGGTTATCATCCGCAGACCGATGGTCAGACAGAGAGGATAAATCAGATTCTAGAGGACATGTTGAGAGCAAGCATCTTGCACTTTGACAATAGTTGGGACAAGTGTTTGTATTTGGCAGAGTTCTCTTACAATAACAGCTATCAGGCCAGCTTGAAAATGGCACCGTTCGATGCCCTATACGGACGTAGATGCCGCACTCCGCTGAATTGGTCAGAGGCCGGAAAGAGAACACTCTTTGGACCAGAGTTAGTTAAAGAGGTCGAAGAAAGGGTGCAAGTGATAAGAGAAAATTTGAAGATGGCACAGATGAGACAAAAGAGTTACCATGACAAGGGAACCGCGCCTCGACACTTTGAAGTGGGAGATCATGTATATTTGAAGGTATCCCCCACCAAAGGTGTGCAAAGGTTCGGAGTCAAGGGAAAGTTAGCCCCGCGCTACATTGGACCATATGAAGTAATAGAAGTATGTGGACCCGTGGCTTACCGTATCCAATTGCCAGAACGGTTTTCCGCAGTTCACAATGTGTTCCATGTAACTCAGTTGAAGAAGGGAATGCCTGTTCCGGAGAATGAAATCATCACGGAAGCTAATGCTTGGATCGAGATTTCTCGCTCGTCGAGCATCCATTGAAGGTACTAGATCAGAAAGAGCGAAAGACCCGAAGGCAGATCGTGCGAATGTACAAGATCCAATGGAGCCATCACACGGAGGAAGAAGCCACGTGGGAGACGGAGGATTATCTTAACACCAAGTATCCGGGCTTCCTCCAATCTCGAAACCGTGAGTTCCTTCTCCCCATCTCTTCATTTTCAAATCGAATCTCGGGACGAGATTCCGTTTAAGGGGGGTAGGCTGTGACGCCTCAGGTTTTTAATCACCGTCATTAACGCTAATGACCGGATTAGCCGGTCAAATGGTCAACCATGGTCAAACCTAGGTCAACCTGGGCCCTCACCCCGGAAAACTCACTAACACACCCTAGTGACCCTAAATGAATAGTAAACACACTTGTGGGGCCAACCCATGGTCAAAGGTTGGGTCAAACCCCTTGCCACCCCAGTGCCCACGGGTGTCTGCCGGAACTTTTGCCGCGTTCTCCAAAATTCACCTAAACACTTAAAATTCTATGTCACACCCGATTTTCCGTAGAAAACCGAATGCATCTCATATGTGTGCCAGGATCACAATTTCACACATATGATAGACTCATGAGTGTAATATCACAAAACATTGCTCAAAACGTACAGAAAAAAAATTTATTAACTTTTATTACACTCACGATGGTTGACACAAAGGTCTTTACACGAACATCGATAACTATGAAGACGCGACTCCATCTTCATCTTCCACAGGCTTCTGACTGGTTGATCGCATCCTCAGAACTCCTCGTAGTCGGTGAAGTGCTCCACTCCAGGGTTCTTCTCGAACGAACGGCGTAAGCAAGGATGAGTACACTTATGGTTGGTACTCGGCAAGGCCACGGGAATAACCGAAAAGCAATATTAATCCATCTTTAAGTTCAATTAATCATGTGAGGGTCCGGGCCGCTCTTGACCGTGAGCACGGGCGATCGATCGCTTTTCACTCTGCAGAGGTTGTACACTTTACCCACAGTTCGTGTTCCCCATCCTGCCCGGGTTTGCAAAGCCCTTAAACACTTCCGAGGTGAGTGGCAAGGGGTTCACTACGAAGCCTTTACAAAGATATGCAAAAGACTAACGACCCGCATAGTTACAGATCAGGGCGGACCATAACCCTCCCTAGTGGTCAGCACCTTAGCAAAGGCTGCTACCCCAAAAGGACCGGGCTATACCCCTGCAACCCGGATCCCCCTCTGCTCCTTTCGGAAAAGGGCCATCAGATCAATCGCACACCTAATTAATTGGCTAAGCCAGAGCCATATGGACTGTGGTTGCACTGTTTTCCTAGGTGGTTCTCCATGTTCCGATTAACTTATAGTGTTCTTGATTAAAGCATAGGTAGAAGGGTGGTTAGGGTCACTTGCCTTTCTCCAACGATAAGCTACTTTCCTTATCTGAAAAGCTCTGCACTTGAACTTCCTCGAACGGCGCGTTGGCTACGATCATGCAAGAAAACATACAATAAATAAAACAATACATCAAACATTACCAAAAGGCTAAAACAAGATTTTAGAAATGACGGGCTCGGAGAGACGATCGCGTGGACACCAAGAACGCGTAAAACGGAGCTAGGATGGAAAAGTTATGGCTGAAACAAGGTTCAGGGACTAAATTGTGAATATCTGAAAGTTTTAGGGGTTTTTCTGCAAGATTTCAGGGACCTAAACATAAATATGTGTGAAACTAGGAGGTCTAATATGAAAAAGGTCAAAGGGTAGGCTATTAAACAGAAAACCTAAGAGATCAGGGGCCTAGATATAAAAATCAGGACCTAGTTGTAAGGCTTTTATATAGGTGGAAGGATATATTTGTAATTTTCAGAAATAGGGGGGCTTATTTGCAAAGTTGCCTGGGCGGCTGGCGGGTGAACTGTGGCGGCGACACGTGGCGGCTTGTGGTTGGACGTGATGACGCAAGCGATGACGTGGCGATGACGTCAGCGTGTGGACCGGCGCCCGTGGACCCGGTCCACCGGTCCACCGTGGACCGATCCAAAGGGGTATGAGGTCTTTTAATCTGGGCCGCCGGCTTAGATCCTACGGTCACGGTAGCGTGTGAGCGGTCGGCGGCGGCGGACGGCCGGCCGGCGGCGGCGCCGGCCGGCGCGCGCGGCCGGGCTCGCCGGAGAGGAGCCAAGATGGCCTCCCGGGCACCAAATGGCACGGGGAAGACACCAAATCGAAGAGGAAGAGGCGAGGAAGTTTACCCGGGGGCCGGAGGGGGAGGGAACCGCGGTGGAGGAGGAGATCGGGCGGCGGTTCTTGCGGCGGCGCTCCGGCGGCGGTGGAGCTCGGCTCGGCCGTCGCGCGTTCGAGTAGGAGGCGGGGAAGTGGTGCAGGAAGCGGCGGACTCGATCTCGCATTTTATAGGGGCGGAGGGGGGAAGTGGAGAGGGCGGCCGAGGCGGTGGCGGCGAGGTCGGTGGCGCCCGCGCCATTAATGGCGGCTCGGTGCGGGCGGTTTCGGGAGAGGAAGGGCGGGCGGTGGGTGGGGGCGGCGGCGGTGCCTTGATGGCGAGGGGAGGAGGCGGACGGGCGCGGGGAAGCGGGGGAGGCGGCGCCGGGGTGCGGGAGCCGGCGGCGGCGCGGGGAAAGGGGGTGGCGGTCCCGAGGAAGAAGGAGATCCCGACGGGTGGGCCCCACCCGTCGGCGGAGACGAGAGAGAGAGGAGAGGGAGGGAGGCGGCGGGGTGGGCCGCGTGGGCCGAAAGTTGTTGTGGGCCGGCGAGTTGGGCTGGGTGGATAGGTTAGTTTTGTTTTTTGTTCTTTTTTTTCTTTTCAAATCCATTTTCAAACCTTTTAAATTCAAACTTTTTCATCTTTTCAAACTCAAATTTTAACCCAAATTTATTCAAATATTTTTAAGACTTTTCACAAATATTTTAAGACTTTTAAAATCACACCACAAACAAAACTCATACATTTTGACATGATGCACAAACACTTGATTGATTCTAATTATTAAATGATGTTTAATTTAATTAAAGGCAAATTTATTTATTCCAAATTTATTAAATCCTTAGAAAAAAATAAAACTAAGCCATGTTGCTAACAATATTTTATTGTGATGGAATTTTCGGGTGTTACATTCTACCTTTAGGAAAGTTGTAGATCTTGTTGAGGGACACAACTTTCATGTAGATTGGTATTTCAAATTTTGAGGGGAAAATCTTGAAAACCCCTTGCAAGGCAGAAAACACTGTTGGTCAAAACCGGCTGACATTCAAAGTTGGCATTCAAATAATTTCAAATCCAGGCAGAAAAACCCCATATAGCCTTTGTAGAAAATGTTGCTGGTACCTAGATCTACAACTTTGGTATTCATCACTTTGTCCAGTTCTGTTTGAAAATTTTGAGAAAAATCGTGCTGAACAGAGCACCAGCAACACATTTGCGCCAAAGCGCGCCGCGCCGTGACGTCGCGCGCGCCCGTGCGCCGCCCGTCGCCGCCGCGCGCCGCCGGCCCCGGCGTCCACGCCCACGCCTCCCAAGGCCGGTGCCCTCACCGATGTGCTCCATCCCGAGGTCCCGCGCGCCCCAACGCGTCCCCCCGGCTCGAGGCACGCCGAGTCCGCACCGGCCACGCCGTCGTACGCGCGCGCATCGAGCCGTCGTGGCACGGCCGGCATCTTGCGCCGTCACCCTTCGTCACCGGTGCTCACGCGCCTACTTAAACCCCCCCTCGCGCCCTCCCGCGCGCCACCCCCGAGCTCCACCCCCGCCATGCCCGCCGTCGCTCGGTGCTAGCCCCCTCCGCTCGCGTTCGCCGCCGTCCGGGCGCCCGCTAGCTTCTCTAGCTCCCGGTGTAGCTAGCGCACTTGCCAATTGCCCGGCACCGCGCCTCCTTGCCACCTTTCTCCGAGCCGCCGTGGGTGCCGCCGCCGCCGCCGCCGTGCGCCCTCGCCGAGCTCGCCCCGACCCCGCCACCACCGCCCATCGACCCGTGGTGAGACCAATTGCACCCCCGTGCCTCGTGTTGTCCTGGCCCGGCCCCACATCGCCGCCGGTGAGCCCTCCCGCCGCCGCGAGGGCACGGTTGTAAAATCCAGGGACTTAGTTGTGAAGAAACCTAACTAGCTTTTCTTGCAGTTTGGTCCAGTGACTTGAAAAATCCCTAGAAATTCACAGAGAAATCAGTAAAATCCCAAACCAATTTTGTAGGGTTCAGGATGATAAATCCCACCTCTTTTGTTATATACTCATGGCTAGATTCTAAATAGTTTTAGCAGGAAAAATACAAATGTGTTAAGCCTAGATCTGTCATAACTTGAAAGCTATAACTACTCTGTTGCCAAATTTTGGATATGTTGTGTGTTAGGTCATGACTAGATGCTGTTCCAAAAAGTACACAAAGTTATGGAGTAGATCTTGCTAGATAAATTCTTTTCCTTTCCTGCAGTAACTGCTTAGATGATTTTTCCTGTTAAATATATTTATGTTCTTGAGCCCAACTTGTGCCCACTGTCTTGTAATGCCAAAATACACATCCTGTGAATTAATCATGAATTTTGGATTAAAAGAAATAATTATTCTTGAATTATGCATGTTTTCCTTTGTAAATTAATAAACCAAGTTCAGTAGAGATTCCATGTGAACATGCTTTGGTTCTTTAGGCTTGTTTAGGACCGAGAGAGCATGCACAAGGAAGTTTGGATCATTTTGATGCTTATTTATTTTTATATGCATTTACTTTGAATCACTAGCTAGCCTTTGTTATTTTCAATAATATTTAATTTCCTAGCATCCAACACTTACATGTGGGTCCAATGGACCAGGATAGGTGCTAGTAGGCTTAAGAAACACTCATTTAATTTTTGGTAATTTAATTGTTTAATAAAAGTCTTAAATGCCCTTTTAATATTAAAGGGAAATTAAATAAAGAAAAATCCCTAATTAATTCTTTTCCTTGAAGTATTATTTAATATAATTACAAGATAATTAATTATCATCACTGATAAGAAATGAATTCATAAAAAAAATAGTAATTACATCTTTATTGGTGAAGATAAAAGGAAATGAAGCTTTCACATGAAATGATAAGCTTAATAAAAACCTTTATTCAAAGGTGGAATAAAAAGAGTAACCCATGTACAACCAATAACCTTCCTAAAAGAGAAACATTAGATGAATGCTTGTTAAGGTGAATATGACCAACCCAGAGTTGGATAAGACAACAAACTATCACATCACCTAAAGTGCATTGCATTCCGTGTAGATCTTCCGGACGGAGATTACTCCCTTGTCCGGAAACCGAGGAAGGAGGGGCGGAAGGTTCGTTGCACGGTGCGTTGAAGTGCTCGACACCGAGGGTGCCCAAGCTAACCTAGCTGACGAAGGCAAGCTCCGGTGCATCTAACCTAGTTTTAAAGTTCTTTATTCAATTATCTATGAATGATTGTGCATTTACGTTCAGGAGTTGAATGAAACCCTAGATGCATGATCCATAGGTACCTTTGTCCTTACTAGTATGATAGGTCGATAGGTTGCTAAGCTATAGGACCGTTACAAGTCGGGTGATGACCTCACTCGCGAGAATAGGTTCCTAGATAGGAATCACAATGTATCCTTAAATGGATTGCTCACGTGGTGAGAGCATGGGATACGGGCTCGGTCCGGTGGCTATGTGGGTTAAGTTTTTGAACGTACTAAGCACATGTCGGGTATGGGACCGGTAAGCCTAGTACCTTAATGAGACGGCTAGGGATGGAACTGTCACTACTCTTGGGATTCGCTCTCACGGCTCGCCACCGGTGGTGTATGGTGACTCCACGTATCTCGCGGGGTATGCCGGATAGCCTGCACCAAAGACTGTGGCCTTTCATCCCGACCCGGGGATTTTTGGGGACGGCCTGGGAAAGTTGTCCTCGCGGGGGCAGCCTACCGTGTGTTTGGGTCTACCTTGCAAGGTTTAAATCAATCGATTGTCGGCCTCTCACTGTTATCCGAGACTACTTACTCCACTAGTCATGAGATCCCTAATGATGGAAGTTGATGAACTTTATGCCTGATTAATTGCTTTGTACAACTTTGTTTGTACTAGTTGGCTAATGTAGTAAAAATTAAACCTACTAGAACTTGTGCTAAAATCTTGAAAGTAAGGACCTACTCTTTGTTACTTTTTAGCAAAAGCAACCCAGTAGCCAAAAAGCCTTTCATGGTCTAGAATTGGTGAAGTAGATATCACCGACGGGTAAGACTTGCGAGTATTAGTATACTCGGCCTTGCTATTATGTGTTGATCCAGGTAATGCCTTCAGTGAAGTGTGGCCCGGTGAGATCCCGCCCGGCTGGGAGCTGGAGTGGGTGGAGGACGACTACTGAAAGCATCATGGATGGCCTCCCGTGGTGTCTTCGCTTCCGTTAGATAATTTCCGCTGCTTTTTCGAAAACTCTAAACTATTCCATCGTGACAAAAACTATGGTTTGTAATAATTAAACCCCTCGGGGTATGAATTTGGATATTAATGTCGTTGTATCTCTAGACTCGCCTTCGAGTGAGTTTTAATGCATATATCCGATCCTTGTGCTCTTCAAGTGATTTACCAGGCGTTAACCCGGCAACTAACGACAAGATGATACCTTATTATTGCTTAATGACCAAAGTGGATCGGTCTTAGGCGATAGTACGGTATTTTCCTGGGCGGGTTGTCACAACCGTTTCAACAGCCGAACCCATATCAACCTACATATGGGGACCTGTCGTTTGGTTCATCTGGGATGCCGCCTAATTCTACTTACAAGATAGCTCCGACCAGTAATAGGTTGCTGAAAAATATCTATGGTGGGGGATATCATGAGGTTATGGATTATGGCGCTACTGATGCTCTCCCAAATCCTGGGTATGGAACAGCTGCAGGGATGCAAGATGATGATATTCTGGTACAGAAAATGGCCGATGTGATGCAAAATCAATTCGGCCTTAAGCCTAAAATGCAAGGACCAGCTTATACACCTCCTTTCCCAAAGTGGTACTATAGAGTGATCTTACCACCAAGGGTAAAGCCTCCTACGGAATTCACAAAGTTCTCTGGGCAGGACGAAACAAGCACTGTGGAGCATATTGCCCGATATTTAATGCAGCTTGGTGAAGCTTCTGCTGATGAGGCATTCAGGGTCAGATATTTTCCTTTATCACTGATAGGCCCGACATTTCAATGGTTTACTTCTTTGCCTCCTCAATCAGTGAACACCTGGAAAGATTTGGAGCAAAAGTTCCATGCTCATTACTTTAGTGGTAGCACTGAGAAGAAGCTTATTGATCTGGCTACCTTGAAACAGAGACATAATGAAACGCCTCTGGAATTTCTCAGAAGATTTAGAGAGGTCAAGGGCATGTGCTTCTCTTTGACCCTGCCGGATGATCAACTGGCTGACATGGTTGTTGCAGGGATGTTACCAGCTATTCGGGAGAAACTGTTCGGCATGGAGTTTGACAACCTTAGTCAACTGTCCCAGAGGCTGTCATTAATGAGCAATCAAGCTTATGGGTTCAAGAAGGATTCCAGATTTGCCAAACACCATGACATAGCTGATATCTATAACCAGTTCCTCGAGAAGGCTGATCAAGTGGAAGAATTTGATGATGACGAGGAGGTGGCCAATGCTGAAATTATGTGGGGCAAAGAGTCTTTGACTGTGAACCAGCGGTGGATCAAACAAACCAAGGGCACGTATGACTTCGATGTCACTAAAGCTGACAAGCTCTTTGAGTTCTTGGTGAAGGAAGGCCGAATCAATTTGCCTGAAGGGCATTCTATGCTTCGGCCCGATGGAGTAAAAGAGAAACATTATTGTGGTTTTCATGATAGAAATTCTCACTCCATTAATGATTGCAGGGTCTTCAGGATGAGGATCCAAAAGGCTATCCAGGAAGGGCATTTGAAATTTGATAACAAGATGAAACTGGATGGTCACCCTTTCCCTCAAAACATGGTTGCCTTCTCTGTCAACATGGTAACTGTTGAGGAGAAGGGGAAAGTGAAGGTCCTGACTTCGGCTAGAGCAAAACAGGATGGATTAGTGGATCCTACACGACAAGTGACGGTGGAGCAAGTCTACAAAGAAGCTCCCCGCATCCTCAAGAGCCGGATTGAAGTTGGGGAGTCATCCAGGTCCAAGCCCAGGGTTACCACACGCATTCTCCTCAACAAATGGCAGCGTCAGCAGGAAAAGGAACGCTACCAGAAGCAGAAATATGAAGAGGAGAGGCGCAAGTTTGAAGAAGAGGCGCGCAGAAGAGAACTAGAAGAGCATGCACGGGAACTGGAGCGTGCACATTGGGGATGCGCATTCTTTAGACACTGCTGGAACGAAGGCTTGAAGCTCCCCACATTGAGGAATTGCCCTGAGTGCAGTGATAGATATTCTGAATACAGGCAGGAAACTGTCAATCGCCGATCCGTCCATGAAAGAATTGGAAGGATGCATCCTAATGACGGTCGGCGTCTAAAAATGAATGAGGTCATTGATCACCCAAGGAAAAGACAAGCTGACCAAAGGTGGGTTGATCAAGAAGAAGAGGAGCGCGAGTACATCTGGAAAAAAGGACAGTGGTGCCCGCCTGGCTTGAGGAGGAGCCAAAAGAGAAGGGTTCAATGCTTGAGGAACCAAGAATTGAAGCAGGCGGGAATCAAGAGAAAACATGTATGGCGTCCAAAAGATAAACCTGATGGATCTGGTCGTTCGGCTCCGGCGTGCATGGTGTACTTTTTGCCGAATGAGTTCATGACACCCCGCTAACCGGGTTGTAGAGGAGGTGTCTCCAGATGGCAATGAGGACGAGAAACTTGGGGGATTAATGGCGCAACTAGTGTTGGCTAAGCAGGCCACCTTCGACAAGCCGGCTAGGAATCGACACATGAGGCCGTTGTACTTGAAGGGATACGTCAATGGCAAGCCATTGACCAAGATGTTTGTTGATGGTGGAGCTGCAGTTAACGTGATGCCATACACCATCTTCAGGAAGCTTGGCATGGGCCTCGGGGACTTAACGCCAACAAGCATAATTCTGAATGATTTTGCTGGAAATCCTTCAGATACCAAGGGCTGCGTGCACGTAGACTTGATGATCGGGTCCAAAACTTTGCTCACAACCTTCTTTGTCATTGAGGGCAAGGGAGCTTACGCTTCTTTGCTTGGACGGGACTGGATCCATGCCAACTGCTGCATCCCATCTACCATGCATCAACAGCTGGTTCAGTGGGTAGATGATGACATTGAGGTAGTCCAAGCGGATGATTCAGTGAGCGTAGCAAATGTTGAGCCAGCCTTCTGGGAGTATCGAGACATTGATTGCTTCTCAGGAAAGGACTGGGGAGAAGGTCCTGTTGAACCAGTCAGCAGTGATCAACAGCCGATTCAAGCAGTCGGCTCTTATAGTAATTTTTAAATGGATAATCCAGTTGATGGAACTGATGGAAAGTTAGGACGTGGATTCATGTCGGCTGATAAATTAGAAGAAATTGATATTGGAGATGGTGACAAGCCAAGGCCGACATTTATCAGCGCTAACCTGGAGTCAAGTTTCAGAGAAGAACTAATCAAATTGTTAAAGGAATACAAAGATTGCTTCGCTTGGGATTATTCGGAGATGCCTGGTTTGAATCGTTCTATTGTTGAGCATCGGTTGCCCATCAAGCCTGGTTTTAAACCATATAAGCAGCCTCCCCGAAAAATCTACAAGGATGAAGTATTGGCTGATGTGAAAAAGGAAATTGAAAGATTACTTGATGCAAAATTCATTCGGCCGTGCAGATATGCGAAGTGGATCTCAAACATCGTCCCTATTTACAAGAAAAATGGGAAGATGAGGGTTTGCATAGACTTCAGAGATTTGAACAGAGGCACTCCTATGGATGGATACCCAATGCCTGTTGCTGATCTATTGGTTGATGCTACTGCTGGACATAAAGTTATCTGTTTTATGGATGGCAATGCAGGGTACAATCAAATATTTATGGCAATAGAAGACATATCGAAGACAGCCTTTAGATGTCCTGGTCATATAGGCTTGTTTGAGTGGATTGTCATGACATTTGGGTTGAAAAATGCCGGTGCAACTTACCAACGAGCCATGAATTATATCTTTTATGAGTTGATCGACAAAATTGTTGAAATTTATATTGATGATGTCATGATCAAGTCTTTGAATCATGACTCACACTTGAAGGATGTAAAGAGAACTCTGGAGTGCACCCGAAAGCATGGGTTGAAGATGAATCCAAACAAATGTGCCTTTGGAGTGTCAGCTGGAGAATTCTTGGGATTCCTGGTACATGAAGGAGGGATTGAAGTTGGCAAGAAAAGCATGAAAGCTATTGACGAAGTTGTTCCTCCAACCAACCTCAAGGAGTTGCAATCACTGCTTGGCAAGATCAATTTTGTGAGAAGGTTCATTTCAAATTTGTCACAAAAGGTCTTGCCCTTTTCTCCGCTGTTGAAGCTCAAGAAAGACCAAAAATTTGTATGGGGTGACGAACAACAAAAGGCTTTTGATGAGATCAAGCGATACATGAAGGAACCACCAGTGTTGGTCCCTCCACAGTTGAACAAGCCTTTTAAGTTGTACGTGGCGGACGATACCCAAACCATTGGATCGGCCCTTATACAGGAATTTGAAGGAAAGGAGCGGGTAGTAGCGTACCTTAGCCGAAAATTACTTGATCCTGAAACCAGGTATTCAGCTGCAGAGAAGTCGTGCTTGTGCGTTCATTACTCGTGTACAAAGTTTCAGCACTACTTGTTGAATGCCGAATGCGTTGTATATTCCAAGTTTGATGTGATAAAACATATGTTGTCTATGCCAATTTTGAATGGAGGGATTGGCAAGTGGATTTTAGCTTTATCTGAGTTTGAGTTGAAGTTCGAGTCGGCAAAAGCTATAAAAGGTCAGGTTATTGCTGATTTTGTTACTGAGCACCGTGATCCATCAATTGATTTGCTTGAAATTACTCCTTGGGCTCTGTTCTTTGATGGATCCTCATGTGGTAAAGGTGGAGGAGTAGGGATTTTATTAATTTCACACATGGGTGAGATGTTTGAGTTTGCTATCCCTATTCAGCCTACTGTCACAAACAATCAAGCTGAGTACGAGGCGCTACTTAGAGGGCTTCAATACCTAAGAGAAGCCAGGGCTGTTTCAGTTGAAATTTATGGAGATTCAGAGCTGGTTATAAAGCAATTGAACGGCCAATATGAGTGTAAAAGTGATGCCCTGAGGAATTACTACGAAGAGTGCAGGGAAATCTTAAAGAGTTTTCGGTTAGTAATTCTACAGCATATTCCTAGAGAACACAATGAAGAGGCAAACAGTTTGGCTCAAAGTGCTTCAGGTTATAGAGAGAATCAAGAAGTGTTTGCCGTGGAAGTATGTGCTTTCGGGAGTAATCTTGCAGAGGATGATTGGAGAAAAGAAATTATTGATTATCTTGAAAATCCATCCCGAAAGGTTTCTAGGAAGCTCAGGTATAAAGCTATAAAATTTGTTCTTCTGGATGGACATTTATTTTACAAATCATTTGATGGGGTGTTGCTGCAATGCCTGGGTCCAGAAGAAGCAAAAAAAATGATGAGTGAGGTACATGATGGGTTGTGTGGAGCGCATCAATCGGCCTATCGTATGAAGTGGGTCATCACGCACACTGGATGTTATTGGCCAATGATATTAGAAGATTGCTTTGAATATTACAAAGGTTGTCAAGACTGTCAGAGGTTTGGGAACATCCAGAGAGTTCCAGCATCAGCCTTGAACCCTATTATCAAGCCATGGCCATTCAGAGGATGGGGTATAGATTTGATTGGCAAGATAAATCCACCATCTAGAAAGGGGCATAAATTTGTGCTTTTGGCAACAGATTACTTCACCAAATGGGTTGAGGCGGTTCCACTGAAGAAAGTAACATCAGAAAATATGATTGAGTTTGTTAAAGAACACATCATTTATAGGTTTGGAATTGCTCAAACAATTACAACTGATCAAGGAGCTCAGTTTGTATCTTTGGAGTTCAGGGAGTTTGCCGAAAGCATGGGGATCAAATTGTTTAATTCTTGTCCTTATTATGCTCAAGCTAATGGTCAAGCAGAGGCTTCTAACAAGATCATGATAAAGCTTATACAAAAGAAGATTGACCAGAAGCCAAGAAGGTGGCATTCGGTACTCAACGAGGCTTTATGGGCTTACCGAATGGCTCCTCATGGAGCTACAAAAACTTCTCCTTATGAGTTAGTTTATGGGCATCATGCTGTTTTGCCCTGGGAGATGCAGTCAGATTCAAGGAGAGTGGTTTTACAAAAGGATTTAAGCTCCAAAGATTACAATGGCTTAATGATGGATGAATTGGAAGATTTGCATATGATTCGTCTTAGAGCCCTGGAAAACATTGAAAAGAACAAGATGCGAGTTGCTAAGTATTACAACAAGAAAGTAAAGGTTAAGCAATTTGCAGAAGGAGATTTAGTTTGGAAGGCGTTATTGCCGATCGGGACTAAGTACAGTGCGTTCGGCAAATGGTCCCCGAATTGGGAAGGCCCTTTTCGGGTAGTCAGATGTGTACCTGGCAATGCTTACATATTGAAAACTTTGCTAGGAGAAGAATTTGCTGCGGCTATAAATGGAAGATACTTGAAGAAATATTATCCTAGCATTGAAATTGATCGTTGAGTACGAACACCAAGATTACAAGCATTTGATACTCAGAGATAGCTGGCGTTCAAAAGGGAAGCCGTCTTTACAACAAAAATCCTAGACACGGGAAATGGCCAATACTAAGATGTATTGCCCTTAGCACAAAAAATACACAATGTTACAGATGTTTCTTGCAGGCTTTTATTTGACAATCCGGCTACTCAAGATTACAAGGGGGTGGGAAGCAGAAGGCCTGGAGTAAGAAGTGAAAGTATGCTTCATTTCTTGTTTTGCTTCCTCAGCTCCTCCCTCTTCAACTGTTCCGGGACCACCGTGACAGCAACCTGGAAGCTTCGGGGATTGCTGTGACTTGCAGCTTCCATTAGGCTGTCCCAAGCAGCCTTCAAGTTACTGTACCTGTCAGAGAAGTCTGAAAAGGGGAACGGTTGTCAAGTGAAAATGAGATTGAGCACGGGAGTCGAATAAAGATGATAATCTTACCCCCAATCAGCGCCTCCAAGCTCATGCGGCGTTCGCGTTCGGCATGACAGCAGGCGGTGATGTCTCGCAGATCGTGCTCCAGATGCCGAATGCGGCGGCGCAACTGGTGATTGACCCTCTGTTCCGGCGTGGCGTCCTCTTCTTCAAGGGAGGAGTCAGAGGAGATGTGCTCGGACATTTCTTCAGTCCCAAAGATTTCTTCAAGAAGCAGATCGAGGCTGGAGAAAACAAGAAGGGGTAAAACATGAGATTGCAAATGAGAGCAAGAAACAGACTAAAAGAAAACTCACTCTCGAATGGTACGCTTCTTTGGTGCAGTGCTGTCCTCCTTGATGGGTTGCTTTCCCTTGTCCGCCATGGCTTTGGGGTTTTCTCCTTTGAGCAAGGGGGAGAAGATGTGAAGTGATGGAAGAGTATGCGTGTGGATTTGCAGGGCACCCAGGGGGGCTATTTTATTGACTGTGAAGGCGCATTGGGAGTGATGACTAGTTGGAGTACGTTATTGGAATACCAAGCGGCAGGGATTTCTTCCCGAATGCGAAGGGTTTTCATTGAACAGTGTTTATGGTTCCCGAATTGAGGATTTTCTGTGGATTTTGCGCAAAGGGGCAGTTGTTTTCATGAATTCAGCTTAAGTAAAGGTCCCGAATTCGTTCGAAAATGGTGAAATTCGCATCTACAAGCAGGAGGGAATCATCACAATGCAAGCGTGGAAATTAAATTCTTTATTGATTGCCGAAAACCGAGCATCCCTAGTACAATGTAATCGAAAAGCATGTTTAGCACAGACTGGGGATGGGTGAGTTCGGCAATGGCATCGCCGTGGCCATCGAGGCGCTCCAAGATGACTTCGATCTCGTCGATGTCTTCTAGTGCGCCGCCCTGGAAGCCGCACGGCTGGATGGAGTAGTCGACGCCGGTGTGCGTCGCCATGGCGGCCAAGCCCAGGGTGGTGCCGAGGCGGATGCCGTGCACAGCCACCTCATCCACGCGGTCTTCTACCGCAGCGAGGCGCTCCGCCGGCGTGTCTCCAGGAGCGTTCACCTTGTCAGCCAATTGCTTCACCAGCATTTTCAGCTGGTCAAGCTCGGCGTCGCGGGCTGCAAAGTTGCAATGCAGTGGTGGTTAGTATCGAAAGGTGAATTGGATCAAAAGTTAATCTAAGGATATACCGTTGATGGTTGCCAGCAACTGTTTGCGCTGTTCCTCCCACTCGACTTCGGCGATTCCAGCCTTCTTGGAGACATCCTCCAGCTCGCGCTGAGCTTCTTCAAGCTTCGCCTTAAAGCGGAGTGCGTCGAACTCCCCATAGGGCACGGGGGAGTAGTTGTTCGACTCCGAGGAGTCGTCCGGCAGGGCCGGATTCATGGCCGGCGCGGGGGCCGGGTTCCATTGGATGAGCCTGGAACAGTAAAAGATCGTAAGAAGTGAAAAGAAAATCTAGAAAAAATCGCAAAGGGAGTTAACGATCGCCACCTCCGACGGGAACCAGCACGGCTTCCTTCTGCTTCATCAGCAGCACGGCGCCTGTTGCCACTGCCCGCCATTGGTTTTGAAGGTGTGCTGGTGATGGAGGAATAAAACTTAGATTGGCGAAGGTTTGAAGGCTAAAGGCTTGATAAAAGCTGGGGGCACCTATTGTTTTATTTATAGGGATGGAGAAGAGATCGTGGCCCTAGATTGTGGTGCATATCCCGAGAAACTTGGAAGGTGGAGAGATTTCCTTAACCGAGTCGCCGTCGGGTCGTTTGGAATCCAAGCCGAGTCATATTCGGTTGACTGGCTCGGCTAAATTGCGGTCGGGGTGCTGTTCGGGTATGGTACTGTTTGACCGTAATTATTGAATGAATCGTCCAGAAGATTGCAAA
The DNA here is from genome assembly GCA_947561735.1 of Cenchrus americanus. Classification (NCBI taxonomy): domain Eukaryota; kingdom Viridiplantae; phylum Streptophyta; class Magnoliopsida; order Poales; family Poaceae; genus Cenchrus; species Cenchrus americanus. The sequence goes on along the minus strand of OX387243.1, from coordinate 151,461,290 downwards.
CAAGGTAATACAAGAAAAATGAAATGAAGTTTATACAAGGCAAGGTTACAAGGACGATTGATTCGTTTACACACTGCTTAGTACAATCAAATGTTCAAGTACTTTGCGATTACACTAGCGTCATTTGATATTATTTGATTGATATTCTCCAGCCGTTCCTGGTAATCTCTCTGAGTACTGGACAGGGCGAAGAGTTGTGCCTCGAGCTGGTTTGCTTCAGTCATGGCCGCTGAAGCTTCCTCTTGGATTTTCTCTGTTAATCCAGGGAGCTCGACTATCTTTTTCTCATCAGCTTCAATTTCGGCTGACAAATTCTTCAACTCAATTTCTAATGCAGCTTTTCTGGCAATTTTCAATTCAAGAGTAGACTGCAGTTTGGCCAGCATTTCCTTGTTGCTCTCAATTCGGGCTTGTGAACCTTTCACAGCTTCTTCAGCTCTGGCTTTCTTTTGCTCAAGAACTGGTCGGGAGGATTGGCTCTTCAAAGCTCGCCTTATTGCCACATAATGAATATCCAGATCTGAGATACGCTCCAAGGAAGCTTTGATGTCCTCAGGGAGCTCTTGATCGATGGATTCAAGCATTTCCTCGAAGTGATCAACATCTCTGACTTGATCTCGGGCATCTTTTTGCAGCCAGGAAAAGATTTCTCTGAACCTGGCCTGATTTTCCTCCGACAGAACCTGATTTGAAGGTTCTTCATCCCCTGTTTCGGCAGTTGGATCATTCACCATAAATGAAGAGCTTGGTGGTGACGAAGTTTGATCCTGAGAAAGGATTGCCGAATTAGGAATGGTTTGTTGAAAGGAGATAACAGAGTCGGGTGCCTGCACTTACCTCATGCCTGATTCTTTGAATTGGGACAGAAGCCTATTCAGGTTCAGGGGAAGTTTCTTGGGCGACCAACTGAAGAGGAGTCTGAGGAGTTCTTGGCAAAGCTGAAGCTTCTACTTGAGGGGAAGCTGGTGCGGTCCCTAGTGAATTTGAGGCTTCTGGCTGAAATGAAGATGGATTCATCCCTGTTGAAACTGGAATTTCTGCTTGGCAAGAGGGAGATTGAATCCTTGGAGAATTTAAAGCTTCTGGTTGGGCTGAACATGGGCCCATTTCTAGTGAAGCTGGAACTTCTGCTTGAGGAGGGGGTGATCGGATCCCTGGCAAAGTTGAAGTTTCTGCTTGAACAGGAGATGGTTGAGTCCTTGATGAACTTGGACTTGAAGTACGCTGGGGGGAGGAGATCTCCACAGGTTGGTTCACCAGTGTTTCTTCTGCAAATACCAGATGAGGAGTAAATGCCAATGTAAATGATGATCTTTGAAGAGAAAGAAGTAATAAAGGTCATACCAACAGATGGAGCATTGGCAGATTCTGAAGCTGACGGTTGCTGGGTTCTGGTTTGGAATTGCACAAGATGAAATTTGTTAGATAAAGAATGGTCTTGTGTTCAAGAAAGAAGAGATCTTACCTCAATGGGGACCTTTTTAGTGGTTCTTTTCTTCTTGGCAGCTGGAGGTGCAACCAGGGTTAGAGCTTTTCTCTTGTCAGAAGTGGCGCTGATGAGAGTTGGGTCCATTGTAGCATATCTGGCCATCAGCTGAGCCAGAGTTGTGGATTTAAATCCCAGAGCTAAAATTGGACCTACTACATTATAAGCAATTGTCCTGGCTCGAGGGGCAGGTATTGTATTCTGCAAGAAGTGACCAAATTCACGATTAGTAGTGAGGAGGATACCTGGTCAAAGGGAAGACAAGTGTGTTACCTCTGAAGTTGGCTGAAAGTCAGGCATCAGCTCAAGACAGAATGAGTGCACTGGCTCACTAAAGATATGGTCATGGAATTCTTGCCACCAAGAGATAAAGAGAGGGTGAGCTATTGTTATTGGTGTGAAAGGCCAGGTATAAAGAGTTGGGCTGCATTGATATTCAAAGACCCTTCTGGCTTGAATACTCTCTTTGATTTCCTCTCTGGGTTTGAGGAATTCATGAAGAAATAGCCTTGGGGGCATTTGGCCGCATCCAAACTGTCGGGCCACTATATTTGGCTGGTAATATTCATAAGTGCTATGATTTAACCTTCCCCCACAAAATTCTGCTAGCAAGGCGCATGGATGGATAAAGATATTGAAGATCTCTATAGATCTTGCATCATGGCATCCAGTTTCAAAGGAGAATTTAAAGGGGAGGGTCAAATTGTCATTGTTCAGATAAGGGAGCCAAGGGGGATTGATGAAACCTCTGAAGAAGAGCTCAAAAAGCTGACTGACATTCTGGTCAATAGATATGGTTGAAGCAGCTTCTCCATGGGTTTGACATCCTCTGATAATCTGAGCTTCTCCTTCCTTGTGGCTGGATGAAGGGAAATGCCGATTGTTGAGATTAATGTCAACAATCCGATGCATGTACAGTTGCAGCCACATCTGCACAAACCACCAAGGGCCGTTGACACATGATATCTTCTGGCCAGTGTGCATTTGAGAAATATTTTGATGGAGCATATGATACACACTCCCTAGGAGATATTTTCCAAGAGGGATGCGATGACCAGTAGCCAAATCTGTAGCCATGGCAATGTGATTCAAAGTTGGCTCATTGGTTTTACCACAGAAGATGAATCTACACAGCCACATGTTCAGGAACACCCTGTATTCGACTTCACCCAGAGGGCCATCTTTCATGTGATTTTGGATATATGACTTGTATCCACTTCCTGTCTTCACTCCTTTCTGTCTTGTGGAGCCTTTGTATTGGAAGGGATACATGGGTCCTGAGATATCAAGGCCGGTCATCATATATACATCGGCCAAAGTAGGAGACATTGGGTCGTGACCAAAGAGGAAAGCATTGACACCATTTGACCAGAAATGGCAGGCTGCTATCAAAAGATTTTCATTCTTTGGGGTTTCGGCCAAAGATAACTCCAAGCATTGGGCAATGCGGAGGCTGTCCCAATTGCTGGTTTTGGCGCTGTTATCTGCAAGTATCCTCTTATACCTATTTCTCCAACCTGCGATTGGGGGCAAAGGCCAGTTCTTGAAAGCATCTTGCCACAGAGCAGGTCCTGATAAAGCCGCTTTGAAGGGGATTCTCCTGGATTCGGCTTCAATGAATTCACGGGGATCAGAAGTTCCCACTGGACCGAGGAAATAGGATATTGAGTTGGCCTCGGTGTGAATCAAAAGCTCGGTGGAAAGCTCCTATCGAGAAAAGACGGAGGAAGAAATCTGAGGTAGAAATCGAAAAGGATAATGCCGAATGGACTTTAAGGGGATGAAATTTACCTGAGCAGCTTGATTTTGATCCGCCATTGAAGATTTGAGCTTGGGGAAAGATGGCCTAGGGTTTGGATCTGAACGGAGACTCCGATGGATTGCAGGGAGAAAGAATAGGTGTTGAACAGATTTGACTTGAAGACGTTGGCGTTTACAGTCAATTTCGGAATAAAATCACTTTTATCCCGTAATTGAAGGGGCATATGTTAACAACAAAAATTGGTACAGGAAGGAGGCTGATTTGTGGGCTTAACTTGGTAACAAATCACGTTCAGCAGGGGGGAGATTTCTTCAGAGGATTCGGCAGAAATGACTGCGGTCGGCAGTTTGTTTCCGTTCGGCAAAAGGACTGTTTGCGCTGGATTCGCTGGATCGCATGGTGACGTGGCCCGAACGGAAGGAAGGGACGAATGGATGGATAATCATCCGCACTTGGGCATTAAATTAAGTATCAAATATTGTGCTCGTAGTCCACTAGGAGTCATGTTAAGACAGGGTATAAATATGAACCCTGGATGTATGTAATTGTAGTCGAACATTCTCATAACAAACCGGCTTTACGCCAAACTTTCGAGTCCTCTAGTCGTGTCGTCGAGTTCTTCGAGAGGGTTCATCGATCCATCGACCTCCGTAAGTACCGGCAACCTTGTATCATGTCTAGTATCATGCGGTGGATTTAGATCGTGATGCAAGTAGTCTTGTTACCATGCTTAGTATCATGCGGTGGATTTAAGCTTGATTCAAGAGGGTTTCTTGTTAGATCATGAGCCATGCAGTGGGCTAAGATCTAGCTTGGAGCTAGTTATCGGCTCTATTAGATTTGGCAAAATCTAATAAATTCATTCAGTTATCATGTGTTGCTTTGAGTTTTTACTTTATGTTTAAATTCATGTAACACTCTTTTGCCCAATTTAGATTGGTTTGAATCGGCTTTATCTTGTTCGGTGATCCTTATGCAACATGCTCATATTTTTGCCTCAATACGGCACGTGGATCACGTGTTCTCTAATAGCCGAAACCGAATCAATCTAAGTTGTCACGTGTTGTGGGTTCAAGCTTGTTAATCTTGTGTAAATCTTGACAGAACCAGGTATCATGCGGTAGATGCAGGTTTTTGGGTCGTTTTAGAGCTAATCATCCGGTGGATTAGATTTCGATTCAATCTGACAGGTTTATCATCTTTGGCAATGTTTGTTCCTTCTCCACGGATCTCGATTCGGCTGTACAGCCGTATTCGGTTGTGCTTTCATGAGTAAAACATGCTTATAAGTTATGTTTTAAATAATGCATGCTTTTAGCTTTCCATATTTACATTGTATCATGCGGTGGATTGATCTCTTTGTGGTCGGTGGTGTGATTTCAGACAAGTTGTATTATGCGGTGGATTAACTTGTTTGGTTTCATGCTGGACGGGTTTAAAGTACCTAGACATGCGGTAGACTAGTGCTTTTGGCCTATGCATGCTTGTTTATCTCACATTTATGAGTATGCTTTACTTTATTTATTTTATTTGTTGTTTATCATCAAAAATCGGTCATGATCATGCACGAGCAACGCTATTTAAACAAAGACCGATCTTTTGTCATGCTCACGTCATCCATTCGGCTATGTTCTGTTTTACGCTGTAAAGCTCCCAAATGATTTTCAACCTGTTGACAGATAGCTTCTCATAGCTATATGTCATCTTACATGGCTTTCTAGCCGCAAATATGGAACTGTCTGGTACCACCCGGCAAGTTCCAACCTTTGGCATTTAACTACTTTATCCTTTGTTAATTTCAGGAAAATTGACTGGCACGCTTTGGAATCTGCTCGTGTGTTAAGCCAGCTTTGTTCGGCTTGCTGTGTGCTTGGCGTGGGGTGCGGATTTTGCGTCCACAGAAGGAGATGGAAACTCCAACAAGACGAACACGGCTTCCAACACATGTCTCCGACTCACTACCCAAGTTGGCCGAGCCCACGTAGCCACCAGAGTGCCACTGGACCTAGGAACCAACGCACAACCTTCCGAGCCAAAACACACCAACACGCACAGCGGAAACTTGCACGGCTTGCTGCCTGTGCTACACCGGTCAGACCGATGGCCTGCGCCGGTTAGACCGGTGACACCGGTCAGACCGGTGGACAGAGCCGGTCAGGCCGGTGGACAGAGCCAGTCAGGCCGGTGGCTACAGCAGCTGCACAACAAACGTTCCAAAGAGCCTCAGTGGCTTCTCTAGGCCCTAGAACAAAACCACCCTCAAAACACAACCTGCACGGAAGGAAAACCCTACACAAAACCTAACAAAACAACTCCAAGTAGACCAAGAACTGACCAGCAACACCAAGACCCAAAGACACACGAGTCAAGCGAATCACCCGAGGAAAATACCTCAGGTAGCTTGCACCGGTCAGACCGGTCAAGAGCACCAGTCAGACCGGTGTAGACTGGGCAGCTCGGGATGAACAGCACCCGCGGGTCAACTCCCCCAAATCCAAACTTCGATCTCCCGAATCGCTCCACGGACTTGAACAAGACTTTGGGGATAATAGGAACACCTCATGAGGAGTCCATAGCCATGATTTTGTCCACCAAAACTTGCCAAATCAAGAGGAATCGAAGAAATCCCGCCAAGAACTCCTCTAACCCTAGAACACCGAAAACCCCAAAATCGAGCCCCTTAACTCACGGATTTGGGAGGGGAATCACAGCCCAAAGAACCACGAAGGGTTCCCACAAATTTCCCCCATCAAATCCCCAAGAGCAAGGTCCCGAAAACACCCCAAGAAAACCACCAAGAGAGGGCTCCAAAAATCACCACCAAGAACAACCGGGAACAACACAACAAGGCCTTGAGGAACCACGCCGAATCATCTATACATACCAAGAAGGTTCATACAAGGTCTAGCTTGCCGCCCGATCATCCAACCCTCTCATAAGATCTCACCGTGAAGCTCTCAAGCTAGTCCTATGGAAATCCTAATAAAATAGGAAGGGAAAATAGGAAAGCAATTGAACTAGGGTTCCAAGAGATGGCTGCCATCCTCTCACCTCATGGGTTATAGGGAGGCAACTGAAAGTCTAGAATACCCTTACTTAATAACTAGGGATACAAGCCCCTCAAGGGCAATTTTGGAAATCTTCAGATTTTCTCCATCGGACGGATGCTCAGCGACCGCACACTGCTTAGCCTCGACGCAAGCCTTGCGATCCCCACGCGTGTCCTCCGCTTCTAAGATTCCGAACTGTGTCGTCGCACACCGGTCAGACCCACCGGTCAGACCGGTCTGGCGCTACTGCAGCACCGTCTTCGGTTCTTCGGTCTTGGCTTTGTGGATCAACCAAGGAACCCAGTGGTTTCCTGGTGAACCACCGGAAACCCCGCGAACTCGGTGTAGCCTCCGCCAATCACCACTCATGACCCGGCTCCCATGTAGTCCCGGCTTGACCTTGGTTTTGAGGCTCTACCAAGAAACCGTCCATGACTTCATCTTGCTGTTCATGCCACCATGCGGCCCGCACTTGACCCCGCTGGCCACCGGGTCCCTCGAACGAAGCCTACTTGTCTTCTCCACACCTGGAGGCCTCACCGGCGACGACCTTTTGTGCTTGTTCTCCACCTGCACCAACACCAGTCAAGCCGCAACTTGCACCTGCAATACTTAGCCAAGAATCAGTCCACACAACGTTGTCAATCACTCATCATACAAGGAAGCGACCATCCACCGGTCCTCGAACCACACATGGTCCTCACCAACCAGCTTGCATCGCGGGACACCGAGGAGCTCAAGCCCTTGCTAGACAACCTGGAGCAGCTCAAGGCAGAGGGGTTGACCGACGCCGCGGTGGCCATCAGCTTCTGCCGCCACCTCATCCAACCTCTTCAGGACCGGGCCCATCCGGCCTTCGAGTACTGGGGGTAGACTGACCCCACTCGGGTCGCACAGCGCAAGGTCTCCAAGACGGAGATGATGGCTCGCGCGAAGAACATCTTCGGCGGGCGAATCAACAATAGGGAGTGCCCCAGGCACTGGGGGTGTACAACCCCTCCGACCCAGTGTGTCTTCGAACTTGGCGTTTTAAGGTCTACGAGAGTGTACGTCTTGGTGTTGGTTCTCATTGAATTTCGACGTCTTGTTTTCAGCATTGCGAAGGCATGTACCGGTGCCCGGCACCACTGCGCGACGAGGACTAGCGCAGCTACAAGGTTCGCGACGTGGCAGACATGCAGGTAGCACCGGTTCCCCCATCGATGAGTAAGTCTCCGACTCGACGGTGGGGAGTGACAATGAGGCTCCCGCCACGTCTCGGAGGGTGCCATCCAAGGTCGCCATGTCGCGGCGTACGCGGCAGACGACGGGGAAGATACCGCCTCCCAGGCCACAACCCAGGCCGCAGAGGTGAAGAAGAGGTAGAGGAAGCGGACCAGGTCCACGGTGCCGACAGACACGACCACGATCAGTTCCGACGTTGAGACCATCAACATTGATGATGGAGAGGGCGACGTCGAGTCGCCGAAGGCAACTACGGCTACGTCGTCACGAAAGCAGGCTGTGGAGACGCCCCGCCAGGCATCGAAGATGCAGGGGTGCCCTACGTCGAGCACCGATCTAGTGAGCGACCTTGGGTCGCACAAGAGGGCGAAGAAGGTTCCGCCCAAGCCCTGCAAGCCTGGCCTCAGGTCGGCAACAGTAAGTCAACAGACCTGCTTACAGCTTTGCTTCGCGTCCCAGCTCTTGAGTTGTTGTTAATCCAAGTCTTTTCGCATGTGCAGAGCTCCCCCGACGACGTCGGAGAGCGGCAAGAATGCCTCCGACCAGGAGGCATTTGGGAGCAAGATGCCGGAGACGCTAGTGGTGGAGTAGCCGGTGATTTCAGCGGCCGACGTGACGAGTGCGGCCGACGGGGCTGGGACGACGACGACGTCTGAGGCGTACAAGGCCGGAACCAGTGCGTCTCCCACCGCCGAAGGTAAGGGCGGTGATCTCTGCACCTCCGGTCCGTTGCCAGCGTCGGGCCCGCAGGCGGCCGTGGAGGAGGGTGCACGGTCGGAGGACGACCAACACCGGTGCCTTTACGTCGGCACCCCATGGGAGGCGGAGGTCGTTGCCGACCGTCGCAATGTGGAGGAGTTCATGGAGGCATCACGCACGATCGGGTGTGTACGGCCGGTAAAGGCCCTTGTCGATCTTTTGAGATTCTTGTCCCGAGTATTTTAGTGTCGTGAGGTCTGATGGCTGTTTTTCTTCTTCATTGATGGAGTCTCTTGCTGAACGAGCACAAGCTCGGACGGTTCTGCTGCGGGAAGCAGCTAACACGCACGCGGAGGCCGCCGCAGCCCACGAGGTGAAGTGCGGGCCGAGGTCACGGCCGCGCGGGAGATCTAGCGCATCAAGGAGGTCATGGCACGCAAGGCGCAGAAGGAGGTGGCTGAGCTGAAGAAGAAGCTATAGGACGCCGAGCGGAAGGCCAAGGACGCAATTGCGGACCTCCAGGTCGTGATAGAGGGTAAGTCTTCGACGTTGCCCCGTCTTGACTCCATATGCTTTGAAAGGTCTTGGTGTTGAGTTTTCGACCTTGAATCTTTGCATGCGCTCGAGGGACCGAGGAGACCCTTAAGAAGGAGCTGGCCGCAATCAAGAACCAGCTGACGACCATTAAGGAGAGGTCCACGAAGGTCCACCAAGGTTAGTGTCTTGTCCGCTGTTGCAAAGTTGGTCGACGCGCCATGGGTCGACAGGCTTATGAAGTTGCTTGCTTGAGATGCAGGTCTGGAGAAGGAGTTGGGCGAGCTCAAAGATGCCGCCCAATATGTCACGGACCTCTACGTCCTGCAGGAAGAGGGGGCTGAGCCAAAGCCGTTGATCGACTGACTTGACGAAGCTGAAGGTTGCATCAAGGGCCTGCTCCTGGATACCGCCAATCTTGCGGCGGCTGCAGCGCTATTGAAGGTCAAGTACCACGACCCGTCGTTCGATCTGCAAAAGGTCTCAGAAGATGTGGACTTGTCTGGTCTCATGAGGTGTGAGGACATCATGGCAGCTGCGGAGGAGGTCATCAAGAAGTTCGACTTTGGTACTGACTGAAGTGGTGCTGAAACGAACTTTAGACGTGGGTTAGGGTGCAGCAGTTGTAAGTAAATTTGCAATATATAAAAGCTTTTGCCCATGATAAGATGTGAAACGACCCGGATTTCCGCGAACGGGATCCCGAATCTTAGCACCTCGGTGGTAGTCCCGGGAGGCTACCACGTGCAATCCCCGTCTCGGCGATTCCAAAATCCATACGAGAAAAGTAAAAACAATGAAGTAGAGTACAACATTTATTTTATTACATTAATCGTAGTACATCTCTTCGGCACATGCCGGTACAAGTCCAACAGGGACCGAATCAAACGAAATAAAACGTCTAGCAGCGGCTTCATGAAAGCGCGGGAAACACCATATCCGCAGGCAGCTCAAGTGTAGGAAGAGCTCTAGTCCACCCAACCGTCGTTGTCGAAGTCGTAGTCCGGCTCTGCGTCAGAGTCACCAGGGTCTACCCGATAAGCGGGTAGGTCATGTCAGCTTCCCAACAAAGAGGCAAAAGCGGTGTATGTTCTACTATGCATGAGATAACCCTAATCTGGCTGTAGAAAGCTTAAGCAAAGCAGCAGTGCAACATACAAGGTAAGCAGAGTAGCGAGGAGGTCCACACCTCGGGGAAGCTTCCGCTTCCGAGGTCCACACCTCAGGGGTCCACACCCCGCTCAAGGAATACCACACCAAAACACCGGATCTCAACCACGATCCAGAACCCAACTCTCATCTGCGATGTGGGGCCCACCGGCTCCTATCCCCACATCTCAACGGCCGAAGTCGGGCTCACACACTCGGGGGAGAGAAGAAGCACAAGAGAAGTGTAACTAGTCAGGTGAGAGATCGAAAGACTGTCCATAACCAGTGGACACGGACTATAGCTATAGGTTTAACACTGCGCGAGGTTGTACAACCGTACCCGCCCAAATAGGTCCGAACCGGCCGTCACCGTGTCCGACCCTACCATACGGCCGAAGCCCAAGTAAGTGGATAGTACCCTTCGCATCTCCGAGCCTCGGCCCGGCCTCCGCGGCGAGCTCGTACTACCCGCGAGAGGTCCCTCGAAGCCGTGGAACCCTTCCCCGGCCTCGCCGGGGCAAAGTCTACTAAGGAGGGACGGACCACTCCCGACACGATCACACCGATCCTCCTACGGAGGGGTGCTATCCACTACAAGTCTCACCCCGCACCCCCGCCCAATACAAGGCGGGCGGTCCGTACGAAAGTAGTCATTCGAAACAAGGTCAACTGACGATCGGTCCTTAAGGGGCCGAGAGCGAGCACTCAACATCTCCATCCCACACGACACGACCCTTGGGCGCATCTTCCCTCGGCAGCCGTTCACAAGTAACCAGCGGCTCGCTCCCGCCATAACACAGCAAGGGGTACACAACCCAGAACGCATGCTAGAATCACACCGAGATACCCATATCTCAGCTCAAACCCAGAGCACCATCCATAATCAAACAACAAAAGTATGGATAGTTGAAGTAAGGGACTAGCTAGGGGTCTGTAGCTAGTCCCGCAGGTAGAAGTACAAGGCACAGGATATATCAAAACATCAAGGCATGGCTAGTAAACGGGTTATGCAATTCATCAGAACAATGCATTAAAGTAAAGCACTAGCAGCTAAATATCAACATGGGATCTATATGGTTGGGAGTGACATGACACCTTCTGTGCCGTTGAAGCGCCGTCCGTCCGGTGCGGTGTACTCGGGGTCCTCCACGTCCTCCTGGTCGAAGCTCGGGTCTGCGGCACGAGATTCGACGCGAAAATAAGATAACGGTGCACATCTAAGCAATAACTCCAAATAAAATCCAATTTAGAAAATCCAAAAGAGCCCGAACTACCTACAATCAGCAAGGTTTTGCAAATACGGATTTATAGAAATTAGTTTTGTATTTTTCGGAGCTCCCTAGAATTTATTACGAATTTTTAAAGGTCCAAAACATTTTCTGGAAAGTAAAACAGAAAAGAAAAGGGTTTTTCAGAAAAACGTTGCTGACGTCATCATGACGTCAGCCTCCCAGGGTTAACGGGCTGCAGCAAGGCCGGAAGTGTTGCCGGGCCGTGGGCGGCCCAGCGGCCTCCATCCCACTCGTTTTTGGGTTTCGGCCCAACTCGACAACAGGCATCAAGCCCACCTATCGAACTTCACAGGTCTGGATTCGGTCCCTCAACTGGCTCCCGCACCAGGCCGTCGGCCTGCCAAGGAAAGGCGTTTGGGCTCATAGCCCAGTTTCGGCCAGCGGCCCGTTTTCCAGGAGAAAGGCGTTCAGGAAGAGTCATGCACTTCAGGTGCTCGACGGATCGACGGGCGACCCGCGGCCGCACGGCGCACCCCCCGCGGCGGCGAGCCCCCCCGATGTCGGCGTGTTCCCTCACCTCGCCGGGGTGCTAGCGAGAGGGTACGCCTTCGCGTTCTTTCCCCCGAACGACAAGATTTGACACACACCGCCCGCGGCGGAGAGGCCGGCGGTGCGGCGCGCGCGCCGGGGCACGGCGGCGTCGCGGGCCGCGCCGCCCGATCGATAGCGCGGCAAGCCCCCGTGTCTACGCGCCGGGGTGCGCCCGACCCCGGCTTCCGCCTAACCAACCCGCAAAAACGTCCCCGTTACGCGCACGACGGCCGGTTTCCGGGAAGACCCACGTTCAAAGCTCGGCGCGCCACGGGTTCCCTCACGATCCGGCCTCCGCAGACGCGGCGTCGGCGCGCGCAAGGAGTGCCTCGCCCTCCGGCTTGGGGTAGCCGCGGCGCATCGACCCTCCTCCTCCTCGCTCAACCACCACACGGCATGAGTCCGCGTCGCCCTTCGCACGGCGACGGCGGCGCTCGGGGGCACAACCGGCCCAAGAGCCCCAACCGTCGCGGCACGGCGCATCGTGGCGCGAAGGCCGGCGCAACCGAGCGGGGAGTTTCACGGCGACGCGTCTCCGTTCACAGGCATCCAACACAGGAAGGGTTCCAAGGGGGAGAAGAGAGAAGAAAGGCCGCGGTGCTCACGGTGGGGCGACGGTGTAGGCGTGGCCGGCTTGACGATGGTGCGGCGTTGGTGCTCCGGCGTGGTAGACGTTCTCTCGGTGATGCAGGTGTTCACGTCGTCGCGTTCCTCCCCCGGCTCGTCGTCGCGGTCCGTGCTTCCGCGCCCCCGATTCCCGGCTCCTTCTCCCCCCGGTGCGGTGCGACGGCGATGCGCTCCTCTCCGCGCGCGACGCCTTCCCCCCACGGCGCGCGCGCGCGCGGCCGGCGCGCCCGCCTTCTCCTTCCTCTCCGGGCACGCGGCCGAGCAGTGGTGGATGAAAACCCCAATGGGGGTGGTTGGTCTTGCCTCCTCCCCGAACTGCTCCCCTCCTCTTTTGAATCCACGCCGCGGGGCTTCGGACAGGAAAGGTCCACCGTGCCCTCGGCTCGCCGCCGCCTCGGGCCAGGTGGTGGCCGCGGCTGATGCTCGCCCCGCCTCGGATTCTTGGGGAAAAGGGGCAGCGGGGTCATTTCCCTTTTCCCGCGGTCGCCCCTGGGTCCGCGTGCACACGCCGGCCTTGGCGTGCGCGCCCGCCCGGCCGGCTCGGCCGCGCGCCCACCCCGCGCGGGCCGGCGCGGGCCGGGACCGGCGGCGCGGCCGCCTGGCTCGGCCGTCTGGCTGGATTGGTCAAGGCGTTGAGGAAAGGGGAAAGAAAGGAGCTGGCGAGCGGGGTCCACACGGCAGCGAGAGAGGAGAGGTTAAGGGAGCGGGCGGTTAGGTGGGCCGAAAGGCTTTTTGGATTGGGCCGCTGCATCGCAGGGTGCTATGAAATCGGCCCACAGTCCTTAGTTGCCCTCTACCTTTTAACTCAGATTTATTTGGTCTAGGATTTGAAACTTGGTTTGAATTTGATCCCCTTTCAAATTCAAACTACACTCAATTGAACTCCAAGAAAACCAATGAAAAACCAACACACTATTTATACCATATTTTAAATATAAGTTTTATAAATAGGATAAACTAGTGGAGAATCTGGTGAGAGGCTAGCAATTTGGCTAAAAATTTGATAGCACCCAAATGCAAGCAAAAAGTTTTAAATTTTCGCAAAATTCACACACCTAGATTCCTGGGTTGTTACAAGATGCATGCATTTGTTTGATAGCGAAGCACTCTCATTATACACATCGAAAGTAACCAGGTCCTAAGAGAAACCCTCCGCTCACCCAACTCAGTGGAGGAACGGCTTACCGACCGTACGACCCAGCGTGGGGACTTAGGCACGACCGGCGTGCAGAGGGGGGTCGTGGACCCTAGGTCTTGTGATCCAGCAACTTAGGAACATTTATAAGGAAAGTGAAAGCTAAGTATATGATGAAGACTTGAAAGCGTAAAACATACACAAAATCCCTTTAGGTCGTGAGACCCTTAGGTTGGCAAAGCCAAGCCCCGAGCGCTTCGGGACCTGACCTAGACCAAGCCTCCGAGCGTTTCGAGGGGGAAGGGAAAAGAACTGAAAGTAAAAGGGGAGATCAAAAGATAGGTCGAGGGGTTGCCGAACAGAGGATCTCTTTCTTTATTATATTGAAATTACAAGAGGCGAGAGTACATAGCTTTATTCTGATACAGATCTTATAAGGATAGAAGCGACGTAAGTGTTCAATATTCCAGACGTTAAGAACGCCTTGGCCGTTGGCCCACTGGAGGCGGTAGGTCGATGGGTTGACGACTTCCATCACGATGAAGGGACCTTCCCAAGGGGCAGAGAGCTTGTGCATTCCCTTGGTGGTTTGGATGCGGCGCAGGACCAGGTCTCCCACGTTGAAGGACCGCTCTCGCACATTGCGGACGTGGTAGCAGTGTAACTGCTGCTCGTGCCTCGTGTGCCGCATTAGCGCGGCCACGCGATGTTCCTCGATGCTGTCAAGGTCGACTTTGCATGTCTCCTCGGTCGTTCCTTCCTCATAGTGCTAGATGCGCGGGGCACCGAAGGCTAGGTCGGTTGGGAGGACCACCTCCGACCCATACACTAGGAAGAAGGGCGAGTATCCTGTAGCCGAGCTGACCTGGGTTCGGAGTCCCCATATCACGTGGGGCAGTTCAGCGAGCCATCTGGTCGCGTATTGCGAGGCGTCGTCAAAGATGCAGTCTTTGATGCCCTGGAGCACCATGCCGTTTGCTCGCTCGACCTGGTCGTTGCAGCATGGGTGGGAACCGAGGAGTAGTAGACGTCGATGAGGCTGTCTTGGCAGAAGTACCAGCCTGTAAAAGCCTTCCCCAGGTCAGTGACGATCCTGTTGGGTACCCCGAACCGATGGGTGATGTACTCTACGAACTTCGCAACCTCTTTTGATGTGACTGTGGTGACGGCGCGGACCTCAATTTACTTGGTGAATTTATCCACCGCCACCAGGATGTGCTTGTAGCCGCCAGGGGCCATCTCGAAGGGTCCCACCGAGTCGAGGTCCCATATGGAAAAGGGCCATGACGGTGGGATTGTTCTCAGAGCTTGGGCCGGGACGTGTTGCTGCTTGGCGAAGAACTGACAACCCTTACATCGTCAGACCAGGTCTTGAGCGTCAGCCAGGGTGGTGGACCCGTAAAAGCCAGACCTGAAGGCTTTTCCCACCAGATTCGCGGAGGCTGCTTGGTTGCCGCATTCCCCACCATGTATCTCTTGTAGGACCTGAAGACCTTCAGATCGGAGGATGCACTTCATCAGCACATCGTTGGAGGCGGACCTCCGGTACAGCTCGGTGCCGATAATGACGTAGTTGGTGCTGCGCTTGACGATCTTCTCACGCTCGACCTTATCTTCTGGGACGCGTTGCTCCACGATGTAGGCGATGAAGTCAAGGCGCCAGTCGTCTTCATCCTCCGTCATGAGGACGTCGTGGCTGCCCGGTGGGTGTGTGTCGCTATGCGACATTTCTGGGTCGCTGAGGAGTCTGATCGGTGGCTTGCGTAGGTCTTGGACGAATACACCAGCCGGGACCAGTGCGTGCTTGGATCCTAGCTTGGAGAGGACGTCGGCTGCCACATTGTTGTCACGGGAGACGGGTGGAACTCCAGACCTTCGAAGTGAGCCTCGAGCTTGCGCACCTCAGCACAGTAGGCATTCATTGAATCCTTCTTGACGTCGCATGCCTTGTTGACTTGGTCGATGACGACCTTGGAGTCGCCATATGCGATGAGTCGCTTGATTCCGAGGGAAACAACGATGCGCAGCCCATGGATCAGGGCCTCGTACTCGGCACCGTTGTTGGACGCCTTGTAGTGGATCTGTAAGACGTACTTCAGGTGGTCGCCCTGGGGCTAGATGAGGAGCACACCTTCAGGTGGTCGCCCTTCGACTTCTTGCTGGAGCTGGGGGCGGCGTCAGGGGTCGTCGGGGCCTCCACAAAGGCCGTTGGTGAGGTCGCCGCCGCCGGCGTTGTCGAGGTTATTGTGAAGGAGCCAAAGCAGATCTCCACAGGGTTGGCGAGGATGTCTGTCATGCTCGCTGGAAGAACGACCCAGATCGGGCCACCATGCTGCACAGCGAGTTCCCGACTCCCCTACCTGGCGCGCCAACTGTCAGGGGGGTGAGACCTGGACAGATCCGCAAGGGGGCTACCCAAGCGGTTGTAGGTTGACTAGTGGGGGATCGAGACCTAAGAGCGTAGGTGGTAGTTCTTGGATCGAACTCGAAACCCGGCGAGAGCGGTCTAGGGAGAAGCTTGCGCCACAAGCCCGGCAGGTCTCCTCGAATCTGGATCAGGTCGTCGAAGGTCATCGGGGTTGTGGATAAGGTCTTCGGGCCTACTTGCAGGTCGGCGGGGCTTCTGGCAGGTCGAGTCCACTTGACAGGGACCTTTGGGACCTTGGTCGGTGGGGACCCATGGGTACCCATGTCTTTCAGCTTGCTTTGTACAAATAGTGTGGTGACGCCATGGACGGCTATCGAAGCTCGTTGCGCACATACTTTGAGATGGTGGACGATGATGATTCCACAAAATTCTTGATTGTTGCCCGTGAGGCACAATTTGCAACGTACAGCCACCTGGTGGAAGCAGAGACCTCTCAGGGGAGGCGTCGTCGATCTGATGCGCCACCAAAGAGAATTCGGCCAAGGGATCATGCTGCCGGTCACAAGAAGATCAAAGACGACTACTTTGGTCCAAAGCCTACTTACAGTGATAAGCAGTTTCGTAGAAGGTAAAGTTGAGTATGTTTGCAATAGTGATAAATAATTGTCTACACTCCCTCATAGTTGCATTGTTATTTCAGGTCCAGGATGTGTCGTCCTTTATTCAAGCGCATCAAAGAGGCTGTAAAAACTATGATAACTACTTCAAAAAGAAGTTTGATGCCACTGGCAAGGAGGGATTGTCAGCTCTTCAGAAGTGCGTCGCGGCTATACGCATTCTCGCTTACGGTGTCCCGGCTAGTGCCGTTGATGAGTACATGTGTATTGCTGAGTCAACTGCTCGACAATCTTTACAACATTTCTATCGGGCTGTCATTGATGTCTTCGGGCCGTGGTACCTACGGCATCCCAATGCTATCGATGTAGCAAGGCGCCTCTCCCCCAGAACTTTAATCGTTGTTAAGTGTTTAGTATTGCCTGCAATGCGCCTCTCCCCAGAACGTTTACAAATACTTAAGCCAAGTAAGATATAGGATTTTTCACATGACTCGTGAACTTCATATATGAACACTTGGACTAAAATTTAGGTGGTGTCACATCGAATCTTCAGATGCTAATTAGAAAAACTAAATATGAGATGTTTATAAAATAAACTACACAAATGGAGACTAATTAATCCATCATTACAACAAGTGCACACTTAATTTTACAGTTAGTCTATATTTAAAACTTGTAATTGTTTAAATATCCAATGGGACAAGGACTAAAGTTCAAATTAGTTTTGTAATTAGTTATATTTAGTACTTCTAATTTTTCAAACTAATGTTTAATATTTCTATAACTAAAAGTCACGTTGCGTAAGATTTTAGTTACATGCTGCACTGGGTAGGACAGCAGGCTGACTAATCATAGCACATCGAGTAATCAAGTTAGGAACTTGGACATTACAACAAGTCTGCATAATATTTTGGGCCAGTTCAAAAGTCATGTATAGGGCTCTCGCACTTAAAAACAGCCCATAGAACAAAGCCTATAAGCCCAGTCCACTAGCAGCGATTCCTGCCGAGAGATCAGAACAGAGTTGAGAGCTCACAAGGTGACAAGGACCGTCCACAAGCCAATCCTACGGTCACGGGCTCACGGCAGCCGTTTCGGGTTCGGGTTCTCCACCGGGCTCTTCCGCTGTTCCAGTTTCTTTTCTTCCTGGCATCTCGGAGACGGCGGCGAGAAGAGGGGAAGGAGCGAGGACTGAAGCATGGCTGCCTCTTCGGCTCTCAGGGTACGCTTGCGCGCACTCGCAGCGCTGAAATCTCACCCTTTTTCTCTTCCACAGTTCATATTTCCTCTCTAACCTGTGCTTTACACCGGCGTCCGAACGATGCAGCTAATCTTGGGTTCCTCGTCGGCGTCGCGCCGCCAGATTCTGTCCGAGATGGGATACAAGTTCACACTTCTTGTTGGTTATCTGTGCCCTCTTTGGTTTCACATGCTATGCTTCAGGAGATTCTTCCCCAACGGTTCAGTACTTCAGTTCGTTTATATTTTCCTTTTCTTGTTTGCCTTCTCCCCCGGGGGCTACAGAGTGCGGATATCGACGAGAAGGAGATCAGAAAGGAAAAACCAGAGGAACTGGTGGTCGCCTTGGCTCATGCGAAAGTAATTCTTGCTCTATTTCTGTTATCGAACTTGATTCTGCTGCCCTTCTATTTTTCTTTGTGGCTGCTTTTCAGAATGACAGTTAGGACACATCCAGAACTTGTTTGGATACATAATAATCCCCTTCAATACATACGTGTTGCGAGGGATCGGGGGTGGAAATTCAGTTCTTCCATTCGAACCCCTATGGATTGGGAGGGAATGGGTTTCTACTTTATACAGACAAGGGGATGGGAGATGCCGAGATGGGACCGTTGGAGTGGAGCTAGGCAGCTAGCGCGGCAGTTTTGTGTTTATAGTGATTAGTATTTATGATTAGATGAAATATCAAAGTGCCTAGCATATGGACGAATTCCAGCTTTTTTTTGTCAAAACAACAAGGGTCTTCGCTGTTAGAATCTGTTTATTTGGTTGTGACTAGTTCTGACTTCTGACTCACATTTGTCTTTTAGTTACTTCAAGTGTGGGTGATGATTGATTTAAGTCAGTTGCAATTTGATTACCATTAGTTTACTTAGTGTATTTTGTCAACATCGTAGGCGGATGCCATTCTCAAGAAGATGAATAACAATGGGATGATGGAAGAGATTGTTGCTTCTCCAGAGACTACTTTGATGATCACTGCTGACCAAGTAAGCTGCTTACTTCTCATTGAGCACACTGCACACTCTGCTTGATAATCTTTCATGAGCTATGATGATCGGAGTTTAATCATATTTTGTGAAACTATGAATAAAGGACTCAATTCCACACTGTAGTTATCAGCAATCAAAGTGACTGGATGTGTCCCAACTGTCATTCTAGCTGCATTTGAGCTACATGAAATTGGGAATACACCACCATTATATTTACGCAGTAGCCTTAGCAATTTTTTAGGTCCAGCTGCTTCTGGAAACATGGCTCAGCATGTGTGCTTGATTCTTTAGTCGATATTTACTCTGCCACTTTTGTTAGGATGCCCGTGAAGATAAATCATAAAATGACAGTAACACTGACCATCAGCTAATGTTTATTGTTGCTAAACATTCACATGGATGATAGAATAAAAGGGATGGTTGTTAGAACTTAGAATCTAGGGTAAACATCTTCAAATTTCTGTGATCAGAATCAAGAGCCATAAAAGGGTGGCTCGATGATAGAAGAATGATAACCCTGTTGTTTGTGCTTTCACTGTGAATTCATATAGGTCACTGTTAGCAACTAGTATCAATTTATAGAAATTAATGTTTTGCTCAGATTGTACTGGATAGACACAAACTATGAAAATGTCAAAAAAAATTGCCCAATACAATTTTATAAATTAGTAAATTTCATCGTCATCAACATTTAAGTTGACTAGTTGAGAATTTTTGTAGTTTGTGTTTGCCACATGCTTGCACATATTTTTACTGTTTAATACAACCATTAGTGTTCGTTTGGTTTTTAACTCTTGTGCACACATTATGCTTTATGGAGGTTGTGGTTCATGATGGAGTGATTAGAGAGAAACCTAGTACCCCAGAAGAGGCACGGAAATTCATCAAAGGTTGTGTTATTTTTTAGAACTCAAATTATTTTAGTTGCTCTGATGTACTTGTCTTTGCCCTGTGGTGATTTGCAAATGAATATTGCTTTCAGGGTACTCTGAAAGTCATGCTGCAACCATTGGATCTGTGCTTGTTACAAATGTGAAGACTGGAACTAGAAGGGAAGGATGGGATAAATCAGAAGTACTATCTAAATTTCCCTGATGTTTTCTTCTAGGAATAAGTACCATATTGTCCTAATGCTTAGATATTAAATTTACACCCTCAACTTGTTCGCCAGTCTTAGCATATGCTTCAGTTCTGTTTAATTACTATTTATTTGTTTAATGTGATTTTTTAGTGTCTTATTAGCTTCCTACCCAAATCAACCTTATCCTCAACTTCAGTTTTAAGTAAATTTGAAATTTGTGAAATAGTAAAAATTACTTTTGACCGCGGCAAAATTGAGCATTGAACTTATAGGCCTGTCTGCTCTGTGATAAAGTTTAGAGCTGAATATGAATTCTGCAATAAAATTTAGATGATGTTTGCTCTATCACAAGGTTGATGGGTGAAGTCGAGGCTGAACATGAAGTTCTTTTTTTTTTTTTTTGGGAATGGCTGAACATGAAGTTCAAAGAGTAGCTTTCTAACTTTGTATTTAGAAAGTCAATTTACTGCATTTGGTTCGGTTGATGAACCTTCTAGACCCTAATAAGATAATAGGTTTGGCATTATATCACTCTTGGTTCTGAGGTACAAGTGTATAACTAATCTTCTTTGTTTTTGCGAATCGTGTATAACTAATCTTTGGTACAGTTAAATCCTAATGATCATGTATATTCCAGTACAATAGGATCGTAGTTTTTCAACTGCTTTTGAGTTCTATTCTGCGATGCACCTGTTAACATTTCCGTTGTATATGTTGATGTTCAGGTTTATTTCCACAAAATTCCTGATGAAGTTGTGGAGAGTTTGGTAAGTCTGCACTCTGCAACAGTTTGCCCAATATTCTGTTTTTGTTTGCTCTGCGACAATTGATCAGCTTTGTCATTGTTAAATATAGCTCTTCCTTTGAGTGGGTCAAAATGTAATGGAATCTCATTGGCACACAGTTGATGCTGAAAATTGGTTGCTTCTTTCCACCAAGTTTCTCTGGCATGAGACTCATCAAATAAAATTTTCACTTTGATATGTTTCAGATTGAGGAGGGCAATGTCTTCTATGTTGCTGGTGGTCTCCTAGTAGAGCATCCCCTAACTTCACCCCTCGTGGAAGCTATTGTGAGTTGCTCATGTTCTGATTCCTGGGGTTGAAACTGATAGTAATTCCAGAGGGATTGCATTGCACCTGATGATCTGAACTACGTGCAGGTTGGTACAATTGATAGTGTAATGGGGCTACCGAAAGCACTCACAGAGAAGCTGATCAAAGAATCCCTTTCAGAGCCATAGCTAGAACCCTCTGGAGTGAATTGACCAGTGATCGTACTGTGAAAATCATGTATCCATCCTATTTTTTCGAACAAAAAAAATCATGTGATCTTAGTTTCCATGAATGGAATCTATCCTTAGCTCACATGACCTTAGATCTGCTGAATTTCTGTTATATGTTCAGCTGCTAGAATTTCTAATGCCTGACAACTAATTAATTTGGTCCATGAATTCTTGCTGCACTCTTGCAGCTCTGTGCCTGCGTGTGCTTCAAATCTGCCTACTTCGGTTCGTTATCGTAGAAAATGCTACTAACCCTACTATGCATTCATCATATTTGGGATCCCATTCCCATTTTATTTCCAAAGAATTCGCCCCCGGCGGGAGAATTTATTCCAAAAAATATATATATTTTCACGATTTTCAAAAATATAAATGTTGGATCAAAATAATTTTTTTATGATTTTCAAAAATATAAATGTTGGATCAAAAGTATATATTTTTCACGTTATTTCAAAAGTAGTCTTCAACTACCGTTTAAATGGGTGGTTGTGGCCCTGTAGCACACAATCGTCATGGGAAGCGACGGGTAGGGTGTTACATAGCCCAACGAACATTTCAACCTACTACGATAACCCATTGTAGGTACCGTAGCAGTTGACTCTCTTCCAAAAAATTATAATTTTTTTTGAATGAACTCGGATGGAGATAAACTTTCGCCCTGTTCGTTTGGCTTATCAGCCACCAACCAGCAATACTTTACTCTCAGAACAAACCAGCCACCAGCAACCAGACAACAGAACAAATCAGCACCAGCCATCAGCCAAACGAACAGGCTGTTTATATGAAACAGAGCTGCTAGCGCCCGGACGTCCGATCCGGGCGCTAGGATCGGACGGGTTCGTGGCCATTAGACCTTAGGATGCTCAATCCTCAGCCGTTAGATCTAAAGTCCACCGAGTAAATGTTGCGAGCGTGTTGCGAGCGTGTTGCGAAAATGTTGCGAACGTGGTTGCTTGCAACATCCAACATCATGAGTTTTTCTTCTCTCCTCTCCCATGTTGCGACTATATTGCGGTCATGTTGCGACCCGTGTTGCGTGCAACATCCAACATCAGGAGCATCTTCTCCCCTTCTCCTCGACACAACACCCAACATCAAATGTCCGCAACGTCGAAATGCAACATCTGCAACATTGAAAAAACAATGTTTGTAACAACCAACAACAAATGTCTGCAACATCGAGACTCAGCGTCTGCAACATCGAAATTAATGGTTGCAACATCCAACATCAGAGGACCTACCCCCTGGACACAACACACAACATGTCTGCAACATCGAGACTCAGCGTCTGCAACATCGAAATTAATGGTTGCAACATCCAACATCAGAGGGCCTACCCCCTGGACACAACATACAACATGTCTGCAACATCAAAACTCAACATTCGCGACATCTAAAAATTAATGTCTGCAACATAAAAAATATGTTACAAGTAGTTGCAACATCCGCAACATTCGAAAACAAATAGTTGCAACATCAGGAATCAAACATTTGTGTTGGGGATCAACATCCGCAATGTTGAAAAATCTAGATCTAGTTTTGCAACATCCGCATGAAACTCTTGCAACATCTTTGTGAGACATCTGAAACACGTGGGACATACGCTTGCAACATGCACCAGAAAACCTACCACGAGCTCCGCGAGCTCCTCCAGCACACATGGCGGAGGAGCGAGGTGCGCCGCTCGCCGTAGAGAGCTCACCCTCATGCCATGTTCCTCCCCGGTCGAGATCCCCGCGGGCCGAATCGAGGCCTCCCTCGAGTGCGCGCCGTGGAGGTCGTCGTCATCGCCTCCCTCTTCTCTTTACCCATGGAGGAGCTCCCGTCGGCCTGGGATGCGGCCGCCCGTCGGGGAGCTCCACCTCGTCGGCCCGGGCGGCGGGCCGCTCCGTCGGGGGGGAGCTCCACCCCCGCAGCCTCGCGCGCGTGGCTCGCGGCGAGCTCCCCCGCGGCCGCCTCCTCCGCGTGGAGCTCGCGGCGGAGCTCCCCGCGCCCACCGCCTCCCGCGCGGACCTCACGACGTAGCCCCCTCGCGACGGCCTCCTCCCCGCGCGGAGCTTGCGGTGGAGCTCCATACGGCCGCCGGCAAGCGCATCGGCTGGAAGGCTCGCGAGAGGAAAAAGAATACGGTGGCTTGTTGGTCTGCTGGAGCAGAGGTGAGAAGATAAAGATAAGGCATCGAGTGGTTGTGTGGTTGTGCTGGCGCGGGCGTCCGATATTTCTCCCAGGTGTCGGACGTCCGTAACCAAGCATTACCGTATATGAAAATTGTATATTTCGTCGAGATCTACCACTTTGTAGTCCAAACATTTTTCACTTGTGACTTAAATAATCGACATGCTATCTGAACTGGATACCGAAGCCATGGACGTTTCGATTTCACCCGCTCCGCATGCGGGCCTGTTCCACAATTTACCGGGTTTACGATTTGACAGGCCAGTACGGGCCCCAATTGTCAGCGAAACAGCTGGCAGGCCACATAAGCCCTCCATCCCCAGATGGGTCCAGCCCATTCTGCTCCCCCAACCCCCACCGTCCGTCCGTCCCCAACGGGACAAACACAAACAGCAGCCGCGGCCTAATCTTCTCCGCCCCAATCAGTCCGCTAATTACCGCGCGGCGAGCCGGCGACCATTGGGGACGGCAGCGCCAGCGGTCCGATGCGATGATGCGTCCGGCTAAAGGTGCGTCGATTTCGCTCTGTGGAGAGGGGCGTTGCTGCCGGGGGCGGGGGTAGTGCAGGGCATCTAAGGAACACCAGTGCGTGGATTCTGCGAAGAGCAAAATCGAATCCTACGAAGCACATGCCAACACAACACGACCAACAATGAAGCTTTGATCGTGGCTATGACACCTCGATTTGTTTGTGATTTACACTAATTTGGGCTGATGCAGCACCTTAGTGATATTGGCTAATGGTCATTGTGCTAGATTGATTAACGTTAGATTATTATTTTTTTGATCTAGTGCTGCAGTGGTGGCATCAGAAGTATAGGACGGGGGCAGTACAGAGTGATTTTTTCGAATCTGTGACCTGATCGATGAACCTGTAGACCTAGTTATTGTACTGACATGGGAGTGCTATTCATGATCTTTGGATGCGCTACAATGCTTTAAATGTGAGTAGTGGTAGTGCACTTGTGTGTGAAGTAGCTAGTAAAGTTGTGTTAGATGTATCTGTAATCTGTACAACATGCTAAACCGTCGTTTCAAGTAAACCTGTGCTGGCTTCCCTGTGCCGCCTGTTTTCTAAGGCTCTAAGCCTGCCACTGGGGAGGGTATGGATAAATCCACTCTTGTTCATACCCAAATCCAAATAATTATTATCCACTTCTTACCCTCCCCAATCCCACCCATACTCAATGGATAATTAGTTTTGTACTAGATTATATACATACCCAATGGATTATTTGTACCCTCCCCGTACCCACCCTACCCATTTCTTCAATGGATAATTATTTTCTACCCATATCCTCCCCATTTGAGATGGGTGTGGATTTGAATATGGATAGTGGATAAAAACAACAGGCCTACTGTTTTCCCCTCTGCTAACCACCATCCTTGTAGTATTGAATGAGTATATAACGTGACATGTGGATGTTCATGTTTGTGGACCATGTGAATGTAAATTATTTGAATTATGAATGACTAGTAGGACGGATTAGTGACTCACAACGTTTCTCAGTTGCTCTTCATTATCCCCAATACTGCAAAATATGGAGCTGAATGCAAACAGCGGATGGTAGAGATCTGTTTCCTTTTTGCCATAATCGTCAGCATATTTTCCATATGCTGTGTGGATATGTGGTCTGAGCTCACTCAGCTGCCAGTTCAGAATTCATTTTACTATACCAGATGGGCATAACACTCCAATATTTGGGCTCGTCATAGCGAAGGTTATGATCATAACAATTTGGTGGGTGAAGCCCTTTACTTGATTCATCTCTGTCAGGACCCCGTTGAATTCCTCTGTAGTTTTTAGGCTCTTCCTAATAAACACATCACGGACTAACAGCACATCAGTACTCTTAGACTTCCTTTAGATAGCAAAAGGTGACATACTAATAACAGTATAATACTTGGAGTTCCTATATCTGACAATATCCTATAACTGATAATGCTTGGGGTTCCTAAATCTGACTAACTAGGACTCCTTACATCTAATCTGGCAGGGGTCATGCGTGCATGGTTTCTGATGTTCCTGTCTTGGCTTCATGATAGATCAGATCTTGATGTGTGTGTTTTAATCTTCAAAACTGGACTTTTACATGATACATATTGAACTACTGTAATGATATGAACTATCCATGCCAATGACATCCTCTGTAGACTCTGGAAGGTAATGATCCTTTCCAAGCAAGAAAGTAGACATATACAAGCAGGGGCAGACCCAAGGCCCGGCGATCCTGGGCACATGCCCTGATGCCCAGGCTCCTGTGCCTTAATCACATTAGGTTAGCTGTGAAGTCTTCTGTCTCTGTATTCTACCATAGATGGAAAGGAAGAGATGGTCTGTGTTTTGACCAGGCTCTGTCAATCCTCTCAGTCCACCACTGTATACAAGAGAGCTTTCTTTTTCATCAATCTGGTGGATGGTTCTGCATGCTTCTTGATTTCACAGTTCTATCCATTATTAATCAAAAGCTTCTTTGTGAGACTTTAGGAGCCTAAAAGGTGTCAATCTGCTCTAGCTACATAGAATAGTACTCGTAGGAAATGCTACCACTATCGAAATTTTCACTGATCCGGTCAAGATGATCGTTTCATGCTTTGGTTGCACTCAACATAAAGCTACTAGTTACTGTAACGCAAGGCCCTGTGGTTGTATCAATTGAAAGGCTAACACCCACTGTTAAGTTATTTCTAATTGAGCAAGTGTCCACTGTGAGTAACCTATAACCTGCTTTCACTTGCAAGCGGATGTCGCTGTCTTCCATCTCTCCTCTTATATTATATTATCTTAGTTTTTTTAAAGAAAAACTTTGCTATGTCCACACAGAGACTCAGTTTTTTGCTTCTGCCACATTAAAATTAATAAACATTCATTTTAGAATTTGCGAAAGAAAGTTTGGATATATTTTGTTAACTATCTTCCAAGAAGCCTTAACTCTGTTATAGATTATGAGTTGTGCGGTTGACCACCGTGATTATTGCTAGAAATGTTAGCTTATCTGAGTTATAACTTGTCAGTGTCAAGTGCATCAATCTGATTTAAAACTTGATTAGTAGCTGCTGCTAGCTAGTTGCAAGTAGCTGGGAGCTGATTTGAAGTGTCTCAAAAAATGTATGTTCTTTATGCTTGCCTTTTAACCTATCAATTTTGATACTAAGAATGTACTCCTCACCTTTTATTTATTGTATCTTTGGAGCTCTGTCAAAACAATTCAGAAGTTCCTTCCAGATCATTTTACCATGTCTTAGAGTTTTAGCAATGGTTAAGGCACATTTTGTTAGCGAACTTGGCAATTTTTGACTGACGATTGGTTAACTATGAGTGTGGTTACTGTTCAAAGTTGCATCAATAAATTTGTATTCAAAATATTTTGTAAAAATTGACAATATATTGTAAGAGAAATTGAAGGTCAAATATAAAGTTTGAAGACCTTTTAATACTGAATAGGCCTTAGATTGAGGGCAGAGGAAGAAGCTTGTAATATGCTCAACTATTGTGCAAATTTGATAATGGTTGTCTTTAACATGCCTAGTGCTCCTCCTTTTGGACATGGGTCAAAAGAGCGATCAGTCTGCAAACATAAAGATTTGTTCTTGTTTGTTTTGTAATTAGAACAAACATAAACTAATTGGATAGAAAAGGAGCGGAAAAAGATCTATGGATTAGACTTTCTTTCTTTTCAGGGTTTGTATTATGCAACACCTTGTTCTGACCATATTGCACTATGTATCATATCATCATTTGATGGACTGAGAAATGCTTTTCCCCCCTCTGGTTCAAGTAGATTTACAAATGGAAAAATTCATGGGGTGTTCAGAAAAACAGAGATCTCGTCATACCATTGCTCTCTTCTTCGAACATAGTTGCACAAAATGTACTAATGTATTAGTTTGATGCTTTCTGTTGGGATCTAGCATGTTAATGATTGGGATGTGCTGCTGCATTCTTGAGTAATTAACAATCAAGCATATATACATTTGAATTCAAACTCCAAGTACCTATCCCTGGCCCTGATGAGCCGTTTTTTTTTAACAAATAGATGCCCTGGTGAGTATCTTTTTTTTACTGTTACTGATTTCTTCATCAGTTCAATTCTCATATTTGGGATGAGTACCTGAGGATGTGATCTTATTTCTTGTATCATTTTTCATTAACTTCTTAGCAAATTGTTAATCTGACAGATGGAGGAGCAGCCAGAATGCCAGATGTTATGTCTGCCTCTTTGAGTTGTACTGTGATCAATTATATGAATCTAGTGATTTTGCCAGCCTTTTCTGCAGCAGCAGATTTGCAGCTTTTTCATTGTGCTTGGTGGCAATTATCAGGTTCACCAACTCCTATGGTGCTAGCCTGCTAGGATGGGGTCAAAGTGCTGAAAGATCGTATTAATGTTTCTGCTACTGCTTGCAATTTGCATGCTGCTGTTTTGGTGCTGCTATTTTGGTGCTGCTATTCAGTGTATGTAATTTAAGTGTTTAGTCAGTTGGTAAACGCACTGTGGTTCATCTCTGCTGTATGTCCTTCGCGTGCCTAGTTAGCTGCATACTTTTGCTCTGTCCTTTGTGGTACTTGGCATAAAGAGTTCCCTGTGGTTGCTTTTTATGCTTGTCGCGAAAAATGAAACTGATAATTGATGCTTTGTTCTTGCTGAGCTGTTTGTGGGGTCTTCTATGTAAATATTTGTGGAAGCATTGTTATTGACGTTTCATTTTAACTTGCATATAGTTTCAATCTTTGGATGCATGTGCTTCAGTGCATTATTGATATCTGAAATGTGTCCTTGGATGACACCAAAAGAAGATATTCTTTGGAAGTAGAAAGAAGATGTTTGTTGAAGGTACATTTTTCATAACAGTTTAACTTGCATCTCAGCATATGTCTGGACTTGTTAAAGCTGAACCGCGTTTTGTTGACTTCAAGGTCGTACTCTGATTTCATCATATGGAATAAATGAAATCACTGTTTCCAATGTATTCTCCAGGATTCGGTTCGGTGTGGTTTGCTGATGATTGTTCTTGCTGTTGGTGTTTGGATGAATTGCTCAAGTGGCTGACAGCCAAGATGAGGATATGGCAAAATGCTGATCGTCGTTGCCGATAGAGACAGGTGCCTCTTCTCTTCCGTGGACTTCAATTTTTGGCATTTTCCTTTTAAATGCACATCCATCATTATCCAGAATAAATTCCTGCATTAGGAGCCAGCATAAGGTTCTGAACACACCTGATTGCTTTCAATGCCATGCCACAGTGAATTAAATGTTCTCGAAATTTTGGCGAAGCCAATACCCTTGTCCCCTTTTGATTTGCTAGGCATATCATGTTGATACACAGTTACTGCTACTATATAGGCTAATTACAATGAAAATTGGACCCCAAAAAATCCGATGGAAGTATCTCTCACGGAGAAAAAAACGGTTTTAACCTGGAAGTTGATTGATGGTATTGGCAAAGGACTCTTAATTCTGAAGAAAGGAAAAGGAGGGGCTGAGCAGGAATCAAATGTGACGGCTTCTGAACCAACTGCAGTTTATTGCATTTTCTTTACGTATCAATATATCATTGATAAAAACATGTAGCCCTCGACTGATAGAAGGGAAAGGAGGTGAGCCCTGTGTGCCCGTCAGCACAAAATGCCAGCTATATGATCAAATAGGTGAATGGTGGTCACAATAGTCAAGATTTTAGGAGCACCAGGTCCAGCTGGCTGTGGGGGTGCATCAGTGAAAGGAGCGTGACACACATATACCCACACCAGGCAAAGTTGCCACATTAGTCCCGGCAGATGCATTCACCGCTGGAACATATTCTGTTCATGCCTGCCTTTTTTAGTTCTTGATACTAAAGATATTTACAGGTTGGTTGAATTCTCGCCTATACCCACATTAACCTGTTTCTGATATTTGATATTTTCACATTGTAGTCCATCCCCCACCACTCCTATTTTCCAACAAAGAAATATCATGAGCTGTATTACTGGTTACCACTTACCACATGCTATCTAATCAGTCAATGCTGCATCAGGAATAGCAAAGTGAAAAGATGAGATGATCACATTTCTGACTTCCGATTGCAAGGGTAAGGGCGTAAGGCCGTGCAAGTGGGTGCTGCACAGCACAGGGGTCCAACAAGGAGGAATTCTTCTCTTGGAGTGGGGGTTAAAGTGGCTTATCTTAATTTGCATCTGATCCTCTCCCGGACCTGCGATAAGAAGATTGAAAGGATGACACCTCATTGATAATGCTCCTGTTTCGCCGCTTTATCCATTGGAAAAAGCAATGCGCCCTATCTGCCACCCAAGAAAGCCTTTGCAATTGAAATTTCCAACGTGCATGGAAGAGTCTACCATGTGGGGCTGGTAAATAATTTGGTTTGGATTTGGTTCAAAAAAAAAGTGTGAAAATTTGACTGTGCGTGCATATATCATTTGGTAAAACCTCCCTTTTGTCGTGACTTGTGAGTTCGCAAACAGTAAAATGATTGCGCATGCATGTGTTGGGCCATGTTTTTTATAAGTTTGTCATGAATATGAAATCATTTGCTTGCAGAAATGGACCAACATACGGTTTGAGGGCGGGCCATGCGCGTTCGTTTGTCTTTGTATAAGCATGGTCCTGAGTTTCAATTTTTTGTCATGAAACGTGTCATTACGATGGCCCATGCACCCTCCCTCCCGGAGGAGGTTCAATTGCAACCTAACAAAGATGTCGGATTGGGCACAGTATATACATGTTGAGGTCCACTTTGGATCTGTTTCTGATACAGAGAGCATGGAGGATTTCTTTGTGGGTGCACAGTCGCACAGGGATGGCGTGCATGGACTGTCAGGTCAGACTGGGATGGCATGCATGGCTACTGCATTTCTGCGTCGTATATCGGCAATAATCTCCGATAATATCCTGGACGTACGTTCCCGAGGAGACAATCAGAAAATCGGATCCTCCACCAGACCAGCGCTCCTGATCATGTTGCCTCGTTGCCTGTAAGTGGATTTGATTTTGTTTTTTCTCCCTACCGTACGTGGTCACCATTGAGGCTCTTTTCCAATCCCACCACCACGCATGCATGCTACACGGAGGATAGTACGTGTTACAGTGGTGCAAATTAAAGCTCCTCCCTTTCGAGAAAGTACCGTCACCATTCCCCATCATCAGACGGCCAGGGTGTGGTGGTACCCTGGTCCGGCCGGTTCCCGATCGGCGGCAGCCAATGCAACGTGTCGGTATGGTACGTACCAGCAAAGCCAGAGGCAGCCTCGCGTCCCATCCCTCTCGGCTCTCGCCCTATGACTGTAGTAACGTGTTTAGCACTAGCAGTAGCAGGAGGTGCTGATAGATGAGATGCTCCCCACCTGGGCGACTGGGCCGAGTGATACTAGATGCTCGATCGATCGATCGGTCGGTGGCCGGCCAGCGCCTTCGGGTCGTCGCCGTCCGTCCGTCCGTGCGTCCCCGGCGGGGCGGAGCCAATGAGCGTCCGAAACGACGGCGGCGGCCGAATTCGTCCGTTCGTCGCCGACGGACCCCACGAGCGCGCCTGGGCATATGCCATTCATTCCGTGCATACTAACATGCGCTGCGCACCAACCAACCTGCAGGCAGCCGTCGACGCGGACGTGACGAGGGGCGGGGTGAGCCGAGGACGCCGCGCCCTGCCTGACTGCCTCTGCCTGCCCCGCGAGAGACAGGGAGATAATGCCGCGGGGTATAGTAGCAAGCGACGTGCGTGATCCCCCCGTGCTGGCCAGCATGCATGGCGTGCCCCTGCCCCGTCTAGGCACCCCCAGCCGCTACCCCGCCTAGGCTCGTCGATCGGCTCGTCCTACTACTAGGCTACGTAGAGCCACACACGCACGGCTGCGTCACTGTGCCCATGCATGCATATGCAGCCAGCCCGGCCGTGCATGCCGTCACGTGCGGCACCGGGCAGGGGGGCGCCGGCAGTACGAGCCAATAATACGTCGTGGTAGTGCGTGCGTGCGCACTGTGCTGGGTGGCAGCCTTTAGCATCGCCAAAAACGAGCAAGTACACGTACTGACGTACACGTTGGTCGCGTCCACTACTGTGCGCGTACGTGCCGCCCCGATCGACATCGACCGACCGATCAATGGAGTCAGTACGTACTGTTGGCCATGGTCGCATCTCGTTTGGTTATGATCGATCCATCTATCACCCATCGTCGGTCGATCCATCACACCGGCCGGCTGGATGCCGCGCGAGTTACGTACGTACGTACGTACGTACTACACGCCACATGGCCACGCGTCGATCTCCATGCAAAGGGGGATCGTATCGTACGGCGCCGCACCCGTGCAGGAGTCGTCAACAAGGCCGCCGATGGACGACGTGTCCGACGGGGATGCGTGGGCGTTGCATTGGGGGCGCACGCGGCACGTCCTGTCTCCCGATGCCCTGCAAGGCCCGGCACCCGGGGGGGGGGGGGGGGGGGGGGGTTGTTGCTGCCATTATGACAAAGGGCGCGGGCTAAGAACGAACGTGTGTGGTCGATCCGGCCGCGTGCCAACTCATGCATGATCGTCGATCGGTTTGCACGCACGACACGCAGCAATGCATGGTGGTTGTATACTAACATGTGGTAGCTGGCTTCAAGTATTCTGCAGCTGCATGGTATATGAGAGGAGGGTGAGGTGTATGTATGTTCCCCAAGAGGGCAACTGCTCCCTCCATGCTGGCCATTTACCGCCCTCCTGTGTGTGTGGCGCGGTAGTATAGTCCGTGCATGCATGATCAGTCACCATGCTTGTGGTACCGCGAATGGGCCGCAGGCAGTTAAATGGAGAAAGTACTCGGCCAGCTCGAGTCATTGCACATGCACTTTGTGTCCACTTTTGAATCCTTCTTGTCTCATCCTTGTGACCTCGAGATGGGCGCCATCAAACATATTATGCGTGCACAGTAACTCGCACGCAGTCCACCTAGTCGTCAGAACCAGCAGCAGTATGAAATGGCCCCACACACACATTAAGGCTTGTTCGCTTCCGTGGGATTCAATCCGGTCGGAATAATAAATGTAGGAAGAACATTATGATATGGGCTCGGTTTTATTCCGGATCAAAAATTAATTTACCAATCATGATAGGTAGAACAAGAGACCGTAGAGCCGGATTGGTTCCACACCTCTTGACTAGTGGATTGATTCCGAGCCTTTTGGTGTACCTATCATGAGCAAATTAATTTTCGACCCGGAATAAATCCGGATCTCTTATAGTAACTATCATGATTTTCTTTTGTATTTATCCATTCCGATCGGAATTGATCCCGTGAAAACGAATGAGGCCTAAGGGGATGTTTGGTTCGAGGCCTCACCACGGAAAGTGTGGTGCCGCCACAGCCTTCGCGTCATTCCGTGGCTCGCCATGCCGCAGCAAGACGCTGCCGAATCTGAGGTGAAGGATTTGGCCACCACAACGATGGCGAGATTTACCACGGATAAACGAAAGTGCTACGGGAGTTCAAAATGTTGAAAAGACAAATTTTCCCAGGAACTAAACAAGGCGTTACTAATGGCTGCCACATCTTTGTGAGGAAGCGAACACTAGCCTATGGACCTATGGCCGCCGCAGTTTATGGCGAGGTGACAGCAGCAAGAAACCAAGCACTAGCCCTGTATCGGTGGCAGCCACAGGTGTGGCATGGCGAAATTCGGCCGCCAACCAAACATCCCCTTAAATAACTTGCCACGGTCACCATTTACTCTGTTGCGGGTCCCGCTGCCACCACGCGCCACTGATGTCTCGGACCGCCATGATCCAGCAGCAGATAAGCTGGAAGCCTTCGTCACCATTGTCATGAAGGCCATTCTGACGCTTCTTCTGAACATGCCGCCTCGTCGTCTTGAAGTTGACCCTGTCCTCGTTGACGTGCCTCCTCAACTGCCTTCATTGGAGGCATCTGGCCTCAGGCGAAGCCATCGCCAAGCCTTGGATCCCATCTCAGTCGTCAAGCTGGCTAAGTGAGGGACGAAGCTTCTGGCGCGGCGGCTCGGTGAGGTTGGTGCGCCTCCGGCTTCAGTGGTTGCAGCAGAGGATGTAGTGGACAACTTCTTTCATGAAGGGCCTCCGCCGCGCCGCATGGAAAGACTACAAGCCTTGTTCCTGATGTTGAAAAATAAGACCAAGATCTCTCCCATGTGGGATGGAGCGTCGACTGCGAGCTAGGCTTTTTTTTTGAAAAATTAGCAGGAGCACTGCTATGTCGTATAAGAAGAAGAAGACCAAGTTTGGTTACAGAATTGTGATTACAAAATGATGCGGGCTAGGCTTAGAGCCTGTCGTTTAGGTTGTGGTTGTGTGAGATGTGAGTAGTTCGTATTAGAGCTTTTGTTTTGGGTTGTGTTCACCTGGTTTGCCAGCTTGTGTCCATCTGGAGTCCGATTCATTTGGGTTGTAACGAACATTATACCAATTCTTCTTCTGCTTAATACAATGATACGCTCAGCGTGTATTCAAGAAAAAACGATCACCATTTATTAGGTACCGAGATTTTGTGAGTGCAAACTATTATTTGTTTATGTGGACAATTTCTAGTTCTCAATTACTTGAAGATATGTGTTTATCGAAATCATTACTAGTTCAAATTGAAAAGGAAAAAAACTCACTCACACCACACAGGCACAGCAGCACACACGCACACAGTCACACACACGCGCCATACACAGGCACACACGCCATGCACACACCCATGCACAGCCACACACTACACACATGCACACACGCCATGCACATGCACACACGCCATGCACAGGCACACACTTCACACACGCACACGCACACGCACAACACTACACACCATGCACAACACGCACTGCACAAAGGAAAAAATTTGAGGGCAAAAGAGGGCAATCCATTCAAACATTTTTCGAAGTTGGAGTTGCTAACTCGCCAAACACATCTCTTCGGTTCCAAAGGGAAAGTCCAGCCTCCACGGTGGAGCTGCAAATTGGTGGAGCGAAAGCTCTCCGCAGTTGGTTTGGTGGAGCCGGAGCCCTCCCAAACACGCCCTTACCTCTTTCGTGTGATTAAACTTTTTAGTTTCTAGCTACGTTATGCCTCTTGACTCCCATGGGAAAAAACCTAATTAAGCAGCAAAGATTTTTTTTAGTTTTTATTGGTGACGAATTACTCAAGGTATTTGACCTTGCTGTAAAAGATGACTTCTAGTAATTAACATTGGTTGATAATGACCATATTGAAACTGGCAATAAATAATGCATACCGTACCGTGTATTGAGAAAAAAACAGAGATAAGAGAAAATAAATATTTTTAGTTAGAAATGAACCGCTAGTGAAAAGGAGATGTTGCATATTTAAACAACGAGGCGACTAAACGAAGAGGACTCTCCATTTAGGAGAGCCATCCGAGCTTAGTTCCTGCGTCACAAAATTTACTTCTCTCGACAGAAAAAACACATAGGGGAAGTAACTTTTAGTCATACATGGAGAGCCCTCCCAGGTAACTTCCTGCTGCAAAAAAATACTTCTCTCAACAGAAAAGAAACACTGTTGACGGATAAAAGACGTATCCACCTACGATCCGCAAGCGTACGGACCTACACCTTTTTCACAACGGGATTCCCAAGGTTCTTGTCAATCCGCGGAACAAGGGGATTACAAGCGTTTGATCTACTTCTACACACTAGCTACTCAAACCCTAACTATGATTAAACTAGAAAACAACTAAACTACACTAGAGAGAATGATTAAGCTATCAAGATAAAAGACACTCGCCTATGGGTCTACGATACTAGAGCATGCAATCGCTTTAAACAAGAAAACCAATCTAATCTATCGGGGGTTGTGACCACGGTTTCGCCATTTCCCTCCTCTCGTATTGTCACTACGCGAAGGTATTCGTGACTAGACCTATGATGGACACGACATATTGAATGGATCCAAAGAAGCATTGGAGCTCTACTCCCTTTACGACATGGTAGCTAACCTTAAGCAATAAAGTATATTCAACACAAGATGATAGATAGATAATCTAACGAAGTATGATTACATCTCAAGATCGATTACAACCCATGGACGAATAAGGAGATTACCCCATCAAGGTGCTAGACATAGCACCGTTGATCATGGTCACCCTTCTGACGGTGTTTTCCTTCTTATCCACTTGTGGGTGCTTCCTTCGAGGTGGTTGATCCCCCTCCGGATATCTCCCTCCTCTCTCTCTAGCTTGTGGATGGCCTCCTGGTGCGAATGGCTCTCCCCCTCCGAATGGCGGCGCCTCCAGGGTTTTAGGGTTCAAGATCCTTCGGGTGCAAGGAAAGGGGCCCGAACCAACGCCGGAAGTGGGCTGGGCCGGCCAGCCTGGGCCGACCGGCCCAGACCCATTTTGGCCTGGTTCGGTCGCCCCTTCGCCCCTGTGGGTCCTCAGGTGATTATGCACTTTGCCCCTTCCACTTGCATGATTTTGACGATGTCATCCTCGCGTCCAAGATGGAGGTTCTCCATGCATGAAGTTCGGTCTTTTACGCTTCAATCCCGGGGGTGTTCCTACGCAGCACTTCGGTCCTTGCCACCATTGGAAGTGATTTCATCAAGCTCATGAACACGAACAAGCCGTAAATGCTCCTTTGAACTTGTTGCGAACCCGTCCTTTATGTCCATGTTTTCCTACATAAACACAACACTTCCAAATGCATGCACATAGATGAACTTGTTATATGATTAGTGTGCCTAGTGGCGGGTTAGTTCCATAAACAAATTCAAACCAAAGTGTAATGAACATGTTTGGTGTACCAAAATACACCGTCAACAAACACACATGAGGAAGTAACTTTGTGTCGCGGGAAGTAACTCTGTGTCGTAGGAACTAACTTTTAAGTCGTAGAAAGTAACCTCAGAGGACTCTCCATTTAAACCTAAATGGAGAGGCCTCTCTATTTAGATTTTGGGTTTAAACAAAGCTCCCGATTCTCACACTAAAAATGTACATTTGAGTGTTGATCAGTTAGGTTCCCTTGGCAGCAGGCTATGTTTGCACATATCACTACGTGAAAAACTGGCTTTGGTAACAGGTGTAGATCGCCTTTGGTAACGGGCAATGCGCCCGTTACCGATCAAGTGTTACAAATAAGCCAAGAAAGGTAACGGCGGATGCCCATATCGATAACACATATTCGTAACGGGCATCAAACGAAAAAATTGTGATTATAGGACTCCCTCCAAACGTGATTTGCTATTTTGACAACTCTGTGTGAATGACAAATGGGTCCATCCGTGTCTATGAAATGTGGGGCCGGTGTCAAAATAGCAAACCGTGTTCGTTTGAGTCCTATAATCCCAAAATTCTCGCATCAAACAATAACCGTTACCACAACTAGCCATCGATCACGTGAAACCGACTGTTTCTCTGGGCCCACAAGGAACTTTGGT
Organism: Cenchrus americanus; assembly: GCA_947561735.1. NCBI lineage: Eukaryota > Viridiplantae > Streptophyta > Magnoliopsida > Poales > Poaceae > Cenchrus > Cenchrus americanus. The sequence continues at coordinate 151,424,647 of OX387243.1, read as the reverse complement.
AACGGGCACCAAAACAAAACCTGTCACTGTGAAATCAATATCAGCGCGTGTGGTGAACCTGCGTCTCCGATGTCTCAACGAACGGGCCACGTATTGGTAACGGGCTTTTACGGTGCCCGTTACTTTGTTGGCAAGTTTGCAACGGGTGTTCCAATTGAAGCCTGTTACTCAGTGGTCAGTGTTTGTAACGAGCTTTAATTAACGCCTGTTACAGATACGTAGGCCACCCCTACAGTAACCTGCTGCCTGCTTGCCGACTGCATCCTGGATCCAGCCAGGATTTGGCAGCCATCAGGGGCTGTATCCTGGAACTAGCTAGGATATGACAAAATTCACAGAAATTAGATCCAGCATCCAAATTCACAGAAATCCACAATTCACATGCATCATATGACAAAATTCAGTATCATCATCTCATACAAGGAGGAAATGCATCTCCCAAGGAGGAATGCAACAATATCACAAAAATTCATGGACAATGAGGAGGAATGCAAAAATTCATGGACAAGGAGGAATGCAAAAAATTCCTAGTCACCAAACATAACGAAAACCTCCACACAGTTTCATCGAGATGAAATTTTCCTCCAAATTTGTGATCACCGTTCCATGAGGAATGTGGCAATTCTTTCACAGACATCTGCTAGCAATGGTTTGTCGAGAGAATGCTCATCTAGCCCTAATCTCTGGATATAATAATGTCACCAACCAGCACACATATATAGGTGGTTACCAAACATGTGTAGTGCTAATAAGAAAGAACTGTGCTCAGTTGCAGGTTTTACAAATGAAGATCCCAAGAAAGTACCTCCATATGTGGGTCGCTATCTTTTAATTGAAGCATGTGATAGGCACAATAGAAGCCGCAGAGTCTGGATCCAGTAGGTTGTTGGTGGAACTGCAATAAACGTACAATGAAAAATAGTGGTGATCGAGAAGAAATAAACTCAAGCTTTAGTACTAGCTTCCACAGGAAGGAAATAAGCGGTATGTACCTTAACATCTTTGACGTGTTTCAAGGGGACATGGTGCGAGAACTTTTTGCGGCAGTAACATTCCCAAGCCCTACAACGAAACAATCAACAATGGTTAGGACACTATTAATTAATATACTCTGTACAGTTTGTTGAGGAATGCCCGCAGGTGAAGAAAGAAATAACTTACTCATTAATCGTTAGCTCGAAAGGGCCAGTATTAGTATTAATTGTCTCCAATGAATCAAGATAGTAGACCTTCCGCTGCTTCGGAACGATCGCCACTGCAATCCAGTGGTTCATACTGAGATAAGCGGTAAGCATTAAAATATTTGTAGCATATTGTTCGAAGGCATTGAGAATACAGGACACAGAGAAAGAAGCAGTGTTATCCGTGCTGCTCAACGTTGTCGAGCAAAGGCATTCAGGATCAAGGTAGCCAACTGCAGGGCCCTTGTTGTCAACTTCAACAGTCATATTCCTATTAGTAAGAAAAAAAGTATAAGGAGGCAAAATACATGGTAATAAAGATGATGTGAGGCAAAAAGCACAATTCGATAGAGGATGTGATTAGTGAGAAGTAGATTAAATTTTCAAGCAACTTACAGGATGAAGCAGCAGAGAAGTGTCAGATTCAATGCATCCAAGTTGAAGAGATCATACAAATCACTGAGTTGCACAGGCATCTGTTGGAGTGCGTTTGACAATTCATATCTCTTCAGCCATGCATTGGTCCCGGGCCGAAGTGCGACCATAATGTCAGAAGCATCATCTGACTTACCACGTTGCAGACTTTTTGAGATCATCATCACTGAGAATGTTCTTTCCGAATTTGTAATTTGGGTTAGCCATAGCCCAAGGATTTTTGTCAGTGTCACTCTCAGATTGCTTTGGGTTAGTCATATACTGACGATTCTCCTTGGTGTTTCTTTTAGATCGCTTTCTAGTAGGCCTCTTAGAGGTTTTATTTATAGCAATTTCCTTTTCCTGCTGCTTTGAGATGGCTAAAGAAGGTTTCTTAAGGGCTTGCTTGCCTGCTGTAGGTGCTGTAGAGCTATTATTTTTGGCAAGTTTCTCTTCTTGCAGCTTTGAAATGGCTGAAGGTTTCTCAAGGGCTTTCTTGCCTAGTGGTGTCTCACCAGAACCTATTACAGAGGTATTAGGCCCAGATGTACCTACTTTAGCATAATTGTTTTGAGCACTTCCGTTTGGTGGTGTAGGTTTTGTTGTTTCATGAGGAGGAGAAGGAGGAGGTGGTGGGTGTGGTGGTGGGGATGGAATATTTGGTGTCTCTTGCGGATGTGGGGATGCAAGTTTTTCTGTTTTTTCAGGACTAGGAGTAGGTGGAGATGAAATATTTTGAGTACCTTCCGGATGTGGGGATGGAACGTGTGGGGATTGAGGAGGAGGAGGTGGTGGAGGAGGAAAACCATATGAGGAAGGAACCTGTACCGTACTGTGTGAACTACAAGGAATCTGTACAAAAGCCTGTGAACGAGATATACATGTTGGTGCTCCTTTGATGTCAATCTGACACCTTCTCCACTGTAACCTTTGTCCTTGAGCTTGTCCGAGTTTCATCACCTCGTCATTAGGAGGGTATTCCAACAGTTCATCCACAAAGATAGTATATACAGTGATCACTTCAACCACAACACAGTCTTCATGAATCGGGACTGTTTGTAGCGTAGTCTCCTCTGGATGAACAAGACCAAGTGCAGCCTCACATTGAAGCCCCCTCCACGTGATCCATAGGCCACAGTGTGTGGGTTCAGTCAACATGCCTATAAGGTCTTCGTGTGTACGATCGTCACAGCGCACCTCCGTCGCCAACTCTGCAGTGCCATCGATCAAACCTACATCTGCGGACGCACAACTGCTCTTCAGTGTGGCGGGTGAAGGGCTTGCACGATTGGACATTGGTGACAACACCATCTGGTGACAACACCACCTCCTCTACATCTGCATGTTCTACACCCGCATCTCAGCCACCAGTTCTTACTTGATTTGTTCCTTTATCTTTTCCATATCAACTGATGTGTCGGTCTTCGTCCTCTTCTTCTTCCTGTACATCTCAACGTGCTGAGGCCATGCATACTTCCAGCCCTGGTAGCTGGAGACACCACGCACACGACCGTGTTGTTCAGGGCGGCCTAAGCACTGACTTAGCACATCATACTCCCTCTGCCCTGCCATTCCTGAAGATTCTGCACATGCAATCTTCTCCTTGATGTCCGCAATGATTTTTCTGCCTCTTTGTTGTTGAACACTATCACGGCAACACGGTCTTCAATCACTAGCTTACTCCTTGCTCGTAGCCAATTCTTGGAACGATCGTCACTGTAGGCGTCATATGGGTTGGGGATACCAGCTGCAGCTAATTGCCTGTCCTCTTCCTCCAATTGTTCTAGTTTCACAGTATAACCAGCTGGACCCATGTTGTGCTCGCTTGTGTTTCGGCTTCGGAGTTCTTTGAACTTGACACTAGCAGATGAGGCTTGCTCGGTTTCTGCCTGTTTCATGAACTCCTTCCACTGTTCCGGACAATAAACAGGTGCCTTGTAAATGGCTCAAGTCCTTTTCTGATAAAATCTCGCCTAAGCTGAAATCTGAATTGTCTCCATGCCTTGGCTGTCATCTTCCAGAAAAGCTTGAATGCCTGCGGTTTCGCATCTTCCTGGAACTTCAAGTGTTTCTGCACATGCTTATCAAACAAGTTCCACTTTTCATCATTGCTTAGTTCTTTGATTTCCGACAAGTTCAAAGGTATCTTTTGTCTAGCAACGAGCCCCGCAAGCACCCCGAACCTGCGCTTTTGAGTCAATGGTACCGGCATCCCCACTATGTCGACCTCAGTGATTATCATTGTGTCACTTGGCCACTTTGTGGATGTTCTTGGCGCTCTGCCTCGGCGCTGAGCCCCACCCATCTGGTCTTGTTGTACACTAACAGTGCCATAACCCTCTTCTTCATCTTGTGGCCCAGGTCTATAGTCCTCATCAGAATTATCCTGTGAATTAATAGTCAAGGGAATTATAGTAACTACTTTAGCCCACTGTAATATCATTGGTTCTTGATAAACCATTAACATAAATGGAAATTCAGTAACCAAAAAATTAGTGTAGGTAAAGCGACCATACCATTAGATGCAGGCTGCCTCGGTTGCTGATGAGGTACTTATTCAACTTGGAGAGAATGTGCAGATGTGCATAGGAATAAGAGCAAAACCAAATGTAAGAGTCAATCTAAAGGGAAATGCTAAGTATGTATACGATCGACAGCATACCCTACAATTTCCACAAGTACAAGTATATTATACACATCTCTTTTCTTAAAGTCCACTCGCCTTTGCTCGCACGAGAGCGATTCACGGGGTACGTGTCGCGCAGCGGCGAATTTGGCTTTTTTTGCGAAAAAGCCCTCCGATTTGCAAGGAATCGCAGATCGGTCCAGCGCGTCCAGATTGCACTGCACCCATGTTCATATAATTTGCAAATAAGATCTTTAGGTAAAATTTATTTTTACGTAAAGAAGCAGATATTCGTTGTTGATGTCGTTTTGCAGTGACCCCCTAATCACTTTTGCGGACACACCCTCCCACCGCCCCCACCCCCGCCTAATACCCCCACCCCCGCGCGTCCCCGAACCCTAACCCCCTCGGTCCCTCACTCCCCTGTTCCCTTCCCTGCCGCCCCATCTCGCCCCTCCCCTCCTCCCAACCGCCGCCCTCTCCCTCCCTACTCTCTGCCGCCGTCGCCGCCCCTCCATTTCTCCGGTGGTGCTCGACGCGGCGCAATCCTGTCGCCCTCTCTCTCACTCTCCTCCTCGCCGCTTCCCTAGTTCCCTTTCTCTCCAGATCCGGTCCAGGTACGGGCCACGGACGCCAGCGGCGGGGAAGAGAATGAGGTGGTCGTGGTGGACCGTAGTGGCGGCGGTCGGCGGCGCCTTGCTCTTCTTCCTCCTCGAAGTCGGTGCGCGGAGGCTCGACGCCCTCTCTTCCCCGCGGAAGGTGATTTGCTCCTCTCTTCCACGGTGGGCGGGACAAGCCAGGCACATGCTAGCAGATACGTCTCCCCGTCCCCCTCCCTCTATCTCAACCTCCGCTTCATCAACTCCTATTTCCTTTTTCTCATCTTTTTTTCTTGCTAGGGTTCGGCGGCGGCGGTGACAGCTGCGGGGGAAGCCGCGGGGCAATGGCAGTGGTGGCACTGGGCCAATGGTGCCTGGTCATCCGGGTCGTGGCCTCTGCTAAGATTCGTGATGCTAATGTTGGGGGGTCCATTTGCTCTGCGTCACTCAGAAAGTAGAAAGCATTTTGCATCATTATACTAATCGTAGTCATCGCACATGTATTCCTCTTTTCTTTGTTCAAGAAATAGTTTCTTTATTTACTGATTGTTATGTTATTGCTCTGTTATAAGTAGAAGATGGTCAAATTAATTAGCTCATGTGTTAAGGCCCTGCTTCGCTTGTTCGTTTCTATGCGATATGATCATCTTATTAGGAGGGAACAGCTATTAAGCGCAGATTGACTTGTGGATTGTCACATTATATTAGATTATTTTTTACATTTGATTCTGGAAAGAAAAAACATTGTTCGTCCAGTGTATCAATGAGAAATCAAGATTGAGACTTTAGGCCTGGGGAAAACAAAGAACGAATGATAAATTGTAATTTGATGTTGCACAGTGCACATCTTGGGATATAGCTCATGCCTGAAAATATTGTATGTCTCAAAGTTTGGTCCCTACAGTGTGAACTGGGGCTACAGTAGGCTACAATATGAACTAGGGCTACTCTTGGTCACTGAATTTTCATCAAAAGCCTCTAAATTGTAATTAACTTTGAAGCCAAGGACCTATGTGCTAATCTTTTTAGCAACAACTAAAGTTTAACTGAAGTTTGTATGTGTATGCAGCGGAAGACCGGTCCGACAGCCATCTCAGGGGATCAAAAAGGTTCAAGACAACGACGGCGAGAGCAACAGGTCCGTATCACAACCTGCATTGCCAAGCCAACAAGAAATCAGTCAGCAAGGATGCGCTTATTTGTTGCTTTCTATGTGAAATGCCAGTAGGATCGTCAGAGAAGAGTGAACTTAGACGTCTCATGAGCATTAACGTTATCTAAATGTGCTAGATTGTCTGAATATATTTTCTTTAATTTACTACATGCAGGCACTATGTAAGAGGAGCCATAAGCTGGGGGACAAGGTCACTGCGCTTCAGGAATTAATATCTCCTTATGGCGAGGTAAACACCAGTAATCCTTGGAATAAATCTTCTCGCTGCATGCTGATCTCAAATTCTAAATGTGTTTGTTTGCATGTTTGAAACCTGAATTAGATGTACCCGCTCGGAGCATGCTGCATTGGTACTCCACGAGACGGAAACCTGCGTCAAGAACCTCCACGAACAGATCCAGTTGAGCAGGTTTTCGTATCGCCTCCTCACTGAATGGTCATGCTGTCACCTGAACACAGAGTCCCCTTCTCACCTACTATGTGAACATGATTGGCCTTTTATCACAATATGAAAATTCATGTTCTTGAGTTCACAACTGTAATAGGTGTGTTGTGCATAACGTGTCAAATGTTCTTATATGTTGTATTGTGCTTTGTACATTTTTCCTATGGTATTTGTACTTTTATTTTCCTTCGGTCTCGACAATTTACTTATCAACACTGTAGGGCGCGCAACGCGCGCCGACCTTTCTAGTTTATATAAAAAGAAAACCATACGCACACATATGTTGCATACTTGATTACCTGAACGCATGTGTGCTGCAAAAGCGCGCTTGGCCTAATTCCATAAACTCGAGAAAATATACCAAATTACCTTATTACTGAATTGTTGACAATTTTACAATTATTACCGAGTTGGTAGAATGAATTTACCGAATTGTGTTACATTTTTAGAGTGGCATACCATAAACTAAATCCTAGATTCGCCACTGACCTTCGCACTGCCGGGGCGGAGGGATCTCTACTCATCATCGTTGCCTGCTCGCCGCCACGTCCTCATCCTCGCATCGACCTCATGGCTGGATCCTGTCGTATGGACCTCCCTGGGTCCACTACCTCGGTGGGTACCAGGACCGACTACTCGGTGGGCCCCTGGGACTACCCGGCTTGTGCCGCACGGTACCTGTTGGCGTGAGGCGCAAGGACTACGGTGGAGAAGTACTCGGATAGGAAGCTATACATACCTTGTACTGTGTAGAGGACTCCTAGACGTACACGACTAGTACTCTCTCCCTAAACCGACCTGTAACCCTGCCTCCCGGACTATATAAGGCAAGGCAGGGACCCTCCCCTCTGATACACATGAGATTACGCATCATCTTGTAATCACATCCAATCAATCCAGAGGTACGCAACATATAGGACATAGGGTATTACGCACCTCACGGCCCGAACCTGTCTAAATTGTGTGCCACGTGTCTCTTCCTTCGAGTTACCGATCTCGGCGAGGCCACATTCATCTACTTCGGGTACTCCCCTTAGTAGGTTGCCGTTCTAAAACACCGACAGCTGGCGCGCCAGGTAGGGGATCTCGCGGAAGATCATATGGCGAACTCGACGGCTTCCATCTTCATCAAGCCAACCACCGCCTTCAACCGCGGCGACACCTTCATCTTCGGCTCCTGGGTCTGCACTGCTGACGGCGCTGGATCCTTCCAACGCCGCCTCACCATGCCACCCAACCCGTAGACTGGGCTCGTGACGCTTCTCGAAGTCGTCACGGGCAATCTCGCCGGAAAATTCGGCGAAATTTCGCTCTACAACCAACACGTCGACTTCGAGCTTGGATCCGACTCCAACTCGAACTCGACGTCCCCGTGGGCTATCGCATGCGAGTCGGCTACCCAGCCATCGCGTGTGGCCTCCCCACTCCGTGAGCACTTCGCACGTGGCCCTCGCAGCGCCAGCAGGGCCCACTCGAAGGCTCCCACTACGCGCCGGGCCGGCAAGGAGATCGTACCCGAGTACGACTCGGACTCCAACACTGTCCCCAACTACAACTCAGACTCCAACCCTCTCTCCGGCTTCTACTCGGACTCCTCCTACGAGTTCGACTTCGGGTCGGACCCGAGCCCGAGTCCGAGAGCAACACTACAGAGCAACCCCTATCAGGACCAGCTTCCGGCCTGGTTATAACATCTACACCCGCCGGGAGATTCGTCTACTGGCCAGACCGCAAGCCAGCAGACCTGACAGGAGGGAACTCGCGCTGCGTCGCCTACCTCGACTCACTTCCCTTCCAGGAGGGAACACCGCTTGCTCCAGCTGGGGAGCACACTCCGGCAGAGGTGGCAACCAGCGACTCCAGCCTTGGCACTCTTGACCGGCAAGTCTTCAAGACTACCAACAAGACGCCAGGGCCCTCTGGGACGGTCCCTGACCAATACCTTGAGGACATCTCAGCGGACGAGTTGTCCGCCAACGCGCCCGTCGACGAGATCGACGCCAATAGGGGCGCCCGACGTGAACGCAACAGAAAGCGGAATGAACAACGCCGACGTCTCCACGAGTCCCTTCCCATCCGCAACCTCGCAGAAGCACTCTACCAAGTCGAGAGCCGGGTGCACACTACCCCGGAGCAATGCCTCATGTCTATCACTACGATAGCACGTCAGGCTCAGGGGATGCGCACGGGACAAGTCATCGCCAAGCTCGCGGAAGACGCCTACTTCTTGAGAGTGAACAACAGGGTCGCTCAAGCACCCCCTATCAGGAGCCGCGACAACGAAGCCACAAGTCGCAGTGCGGACATCGGTCGCAACCATACTCGAGCGGAGCTACCAGCTAACCGCAACCGTACTCGGGCAACAGCCGGTGGACCCTCTCATGGTGGCAACAACGCCGGCAACGATCGGGAGATCGTCCCTCACCGTGATCCTGGCGGTGGAGGCAGCGACGGCGGGAGCTCCAACCATGGGGCTAACAAGAGAGCTGGGGGTGGTGGCGACCATGGCGGCCGAGGCCACGCGGATAGCCACGTCTCCGGCGCCTCACGTGGCGGCTTCGACGCCCGCCAGAAAATCGAAGAACTACGACGCAAGAAGGCCTCCACGGCAGGCGACAACGACAGCTTCCCCGCCTTCTCTGCGCGACTTTGCAACCTACTCCTCCCAGAGAAATTCAAGTCTCTGGGAATTACCAAGCACGACGCGAAGCAAGATCTAGTGCAGTGGCTCAGATGCTACGCCCTCTCCATTGAGAACGCTGGTGGCAACAACGACATGAAGTGCCTCTACTTCCCCTTCTGTCTGGATCAAGCCCCGCTTACATGGCTCGAGTCACTCGAGAAGTACTCGATCGATAAGTGGGACCAGCTAAAGGAACAGTTCACCAGGAACTTCGCGGGTGCCATGGGCCACTCGGGTACTAGCATGGACCTGGCAATGGTGAAGCAGGAACAAGGCGAGACCCTTCGCAAGTACATGCGGCGCTTCTTCGACAAGCGCGCCACCGTAGTCGATGTCTCTGATAAGGAAGTCATCGACCTCTTCCAAGAAGACCTCTACCACCGTCGCACCTTCGAAGACTTCGGTCGTCGCCGCCCGAGCTCCATCACCCACCTCAAGGACATGATCACCTCCTGGGCTGATGAAGAAGACAAGGCTAACGCCAAGTATGACGTCATCCATGGCAAGAGCAAACAGAACACGGGCGGTGGCAGCAACAACAACGGGAACCAAGGCGGTCGCAGCAACAACTACTCGGGTCCCAATCGCAAGTGCAGGCCAGACAACACTGTCGCGGCTATCCAGCGCCCTGCGAAGGAGAACTCGAAGAAGACCTCCGGTGGCTTCTAATACTTGTTGAAGGAGAAGTGCCCGTGGCATCTGGACGGCAACCACACCACCGAGCAGTGCTACAAACTCCGGCGAGCACTCATGGATACTCCAGAGCCACGGCACCCTCACGACAAGAAAGGCAAGAAGAAGACCGACGAAGGCAACGGCGACTTCCAGGAACCCGACAAGACGGTGAACGTCCTCTTCGGCAGAATACCCAACCGACAGGCTCAGAAAGCTACCCGTCGAGAAGTCAAGAGCATTGAACCAGCGGTCCCGACCCCTCTCCGGTGGTCGGAGGTACCCATTACCTTCTCCCGCGCGGATCAATGGACAAGCTTCTCTAAACCAGGACGGTTCCCACTCGTCCTGAAGCCAGTGGTCGCGGGCTCCAAACTCAACAAGGTCCTCATCGACGGTGGAAGCGGGCTCAACGTCCTTTTCACCAAGACCTTGAAGAAGATGAAGCTCGACGTCAGCCACATGCTCACCAAGAGCACCTCGCCTTTCTACGGCATCGTCCTTGGGAACACGGCTATCCCACTGGGCTAAGTGGTTTTGCCAGTTACCTTCGGGGAAACAAGGGACAACTACCGTACCGAGTACGTCAAGTTCGAAGTCGCGGACTTCGAGACGTCCTACCATGCCATCCTCGGCAGACCGGCTATCGCCAAGTTCATGGCGGTACCCCACTACACCAACTTGGTACTCAAGATGCCAAGTCCAGCGGGTGTACTCTCACTGCAAGGGGACTTGAAGATATCCTTTGACTGCGACACAGAAGCTGTGGAACTCGCAGCTACGAATCAAGTACCCAATGCAATGATGGAGATCTACGCTGCGTCGAAGAAGCTTTCCCCAAGTGAACTCGACATCCCAGAGAAGTCGGACAAAGCCAACAAGCCTCAGCCAGCTGAGGAAGTTCTAGTCAAGACAATTGACCTCGGGACGAGCGACGACGAGAAGACCACCACCATCGGGGCGGGCCTCGACCCGAAATAGGAAGACGCGCTCATCAACTTCCTCCGAGCTAACCGAGACATCTTCGCGTGGAAACCAGCGGACATGCCAGGGGTGCCCAGGGAGCTGATCGAGCATTCACTCAACGTCGACCCTAAAGCTACCCCGAAGAGACAACACCTCCGCCGCTTCGCCAACGACAGACGGGACACCATTAAGAAGGAACTCACCAAACTACTCGCGGCTGGCTTCATCAGAGAAGTCTTCCATCCTGAGTGGCTCGCCAACCCCGTCCTCGTCCGCAAGAAGAACTCGAACGAGTGGAGGATGTGCGTCGACTACACCGACCTCAACAAGCACTGCCCCAAGGACCCCTTCGGGTTGCCGCGGATTGATCAAGTCATCGACTCCACGGCGGGCTGCGACCTGCTCTGCTTCCTCGACTGCTACTCCGGGTACCACCAGATCGCGATCAAGGAAGTAGACCAGGAGAAGACCGTGTTCATCACCCCGTTTGGCGCGTACTGCTACATGACCATGTCCTTCGGGTTGAAGAACGCTGGCGCTACCTACCAACGAGCTATCCAGGCCTGTTTCAAGAGGCAACTCAACAAGAACGTCGAAGCTTATGTGGATGACGTGGTCGTCAAGACCAGAAACTCCAACACGCTCATCGCCGATCTTGAAGAGACTTTCGCATCCCTGCGAGAGTACCGCTGGAAGCTCAACCCGAACAAGTGCGTCTTCGGCGTACCGTCGGGCAAACTACTCGGCTTCATCATCAGCCACCGCGGCATCGAAGCCAATCCTGAGAAGATCTCCATCATCACCAGCATGAAAGCTCCCACGTGCATCAAAGACGTGCAGAAGCTAACCGAGTGCATGGCGGCTCTGAACAGATTCATCTCGAAGCTTGGAGAACGGAGGCTCCCCTTCTTCAAACTACTCAAACATCAAGAGAAGTTCGTGTGGTCTCCAGAGGCAGACCAAGCCCTTGCCCAGCTCAAGGACTTCCTATCAAAGCCACCAGTACTCACGGCTCCTTGCAAAGGCGAGCAGTTGCTGCTCTACCTCGCCGCGACTACTCATGTGGTCAGTACTGCCATCATCGTCGAGCGGCAGGAAGACGGTCACGCCTATCCAGTCCAGCGGCCAGTCTACTTCGTCAGCGAGGTCATGTCAGAATCCAAGGCATGCTACCAGCCAGTACAGAAGCTTCTGTACGCAGTGCTCATCACCTCGCGGAAGCTACGACACTACTTCCGGGAGTACTCAATCTCCGTCGTCACCGACTACCCGCTCGGCGACATCCTGTGGAACCAAGATGGTACTAGAAGAATATCCAAGTGGGAAGTTGAACTCGGCTCCCTCAACATCGACTTCAAGCCACACACAGCCATCAAGTCGCAGGCGCTAGTCTACTTCATGGCGGAGTGGCGGGAGAATCAGCTACCAACTCCAACCGAGCGCCCAAAGCACTGGGTGATGTACTTCGACGGCTCGCTCAAGCTCGAAGGCGCGGGTGTAGGGGTACTCTTGATCTCTCCAATGGGCGAACAACTCAAGTACGTCCTGTAGATCTTCTGGAAGGTCTCAAACAATGAAGCTGAGTATGAAGCTCTGCTACACGGGCTCCGCCTCGCGGCTTCACTGGGCATCAAGCGGCTACTAGTCTACGGCGACTCCGCAGTGGTCATCAACCAAGTCAACAAGTCCTGGGACCGCAACAAGGAGAACATGGACGCCTACTGCCTAGAAGTCTGCAAGCTCGAGAACAAGTTCTACGGTCTTGAGTTCCACCACGTCGTCCGCGACAACAACGTTGCAGCAGACGTCCTGTCGAAGCTTGGTTCTACTCGCGCTCAAGTACCAACGGGTGTCTTCGTACACGAGCTTCACGCGCCATCCGTCCCGGAGCCGGCGCCACCGACCACTGATCCAGCGCATCCCCCGGTTGGCCAAGAGGTCATGATGATCGACGTGGACTGGAGGCAACCCTTCATCGACTACCTCCGCGAGCAGAAGGTTCCCTCGGACAAGAACTTGGCCGAGCAACTCATCTGCCACGCCAAGTCCTACGTCCTAGTCGGAGACAAGCTCCACAGGCGGGGCGCATCTTCTGGAGTACTCATGAAGTGCGTTTCCCGAGAAGAAGGCAAGGGCATCTTGGAGGAGATCAATAACGGCGTCTGCGGCAACCACGCGTCCTCTCGCACGCTGGTCAGCAAGGCCTTCCGACGAGCTTTCTATTGGCCCACAGCTCTGGGCGACACCGAAGAACTCGTCAGAAGGTGCCAAGGGTGCCAATACTTCGCCAAGCAACAACATGTCCCGGCCTACAAGCTAGTCACCATACCGCCAACCTGGCCTTTCGCCTGCTGGGGGCTCGACATGATTGGGCCACTCCCAACTGCGCCAGGTGGATTCAACAGAGTACTGGTGGCCATCGACAAGTTCACCAAGTGGATCGAGGTCAAGCCGGTCACATGCCCCAAGGCTGACAGAGTACTCGACTTCCTGGATGAACTCGTACATCGCTACGGACTACCCCATCGCATCATCACAGACCTGGGCTCCAATTTCAACAATCACCAGTTCTGGGAGTACTGCGAGAACAGTGGGATCGACGTCCGATATGTCTCAGTTGCCCATCCTCGGGCCAATGGACAAGTCGAGTGTGCCAATGGGATGGTGCTCGACGCTCTCAAGAAGCGGCTACACGACGCTGCCAACACCAAAGGAGGCAAGTGGATCAAGGAACTACCCAATGCGCTCTGGGGGCTGCGCACTCAACCCTCCAAGCCGACGGGACAATCGCCATACTTCCTGGTCTACGGCTCCGAAGCAATCCTCCCTGCTGATGTCATGTGGGACTCACCGGTAGTGGAGCAATACAACGAAGACATATCTGAAGACAGCAGACGAGTTGACATCGATGGACTCGAAGAAGCTCACTGTGTCGCCCTCGTCCAATCAGCAAGGTACCTCGAGGGTATCTGACGCTACCACGATTGCAACGTCAAGGAACGCTCCTTCAACGTTGGTGATCTTGTCCTCCGCCGCATCCAGAACACGGAAGGACTACACAAGCTCAGCTCGCCCTGGGAAGGTCCCTTCACAGTTGCAAAGGTGACCGGACCGGGCTCCTATCGCCTCCAGACGCTTGAAGGCGAAGACGTCAACAATCGTGGAATATCGACCAGCTCTGTCGATTCTACGCCTAGTCTACCGACTACCTTGGGGGCTCAAGTCTACACGACTACTCAAAGACCCCTTCGCTGTAAGCGGCCTCCGGGTCCAGGCACTAGTCTCCGGACTACTCTACTCCAAGATCCAGCGCTAACGGCTACTAACGGATCTTGGGCTGCTCCGAGCAACAAAGGACTCCAGCAGCGGCCTACTGAGAGACCATGTACTCCTAGATCCAGCCTGCACGGCTACTAACGGATCTACTGCTGTAAGCGACTACACACCCTAGCACCACTTAGCCGTAGGCGGCCTCCGGGTCTTGGCGACTACTCTTGTAAAACGGCCCTGGCCATCCAGGTGTACTTCTCTCAGTAATAAAGTTTGATTATCTATCAACTGATTTACTGTCCTTTTCCCTTAACGGTCTACTGGCGAGTACGACTACTCGTGACAACTCCATGATGGGACTCCGCATACACACACCGCGACAACGAGTACTCATTTATGGAAGTTTTCCTCATTCATATTTAAACAAGTTCATTACAACTTTGTTTATCTACAACTACTGCTACAAGCTAACCCTACAGGAACTACTGGAGGTTAAGCTTCTCAGCGACCTGCTCAGCAATTGGCGCCATCTGCTCTAGCAGCTCGGCGTACTGCTCGTCCGTGCAGTTGGCGGCTAGTCCGCCGACGACTACATCAACAGGAGCCTTCGGGAAGTACGACTTCATATATGCCAAGATCTGGTTGGGGATCGACTTCGCCAAGTGCTTGACGTACGTCGCCAGACGACTGGGAGCCTCTTTCAGCCGGTCCACCAACGGAGCTATCTTCGGTCCGCCCGGATGAGGCACCAGTAGCCTCGCAATGGGAAGTGCGGCCTCCTCGAGTTCCTTCAGTGGGCCCGCGGCTTCTCGCGATCCTCGTTCAGCTTCTGCAGAGATTTGTAGCAGTTGATGAGGTCATGATCCGAGGCAATGCGAAGCTCCATGTGCTTATCGAACTCATAAGCCAACTGCTTATAGTCATATTCAAGTACCTCATGGGCCTCCTTCTCCCGGTAGAAGAGGTTCTTCATGTCGACTTCTGAGGCCCTCAGTTGCTCGACACGAGTCTCAAGCTCTGCAATCCACAAGCAAGGCGGGTCAGACTACTGCACGGTACTTCCAATGGGTACTCGACAAGACAACACGTACCTTTATTCTTGTTGCGGAGCGACTTGTTCTTCCGCACAAGCTCGTCGCTCTTCGCCTGCATATCTTGGACTTCGTTGTCATACTGGGCGAAGGCGCCGTCCAGCTTTGATTGGAGCATGGCGGAGTGCTTCCGGGCCTTCACGAGTTGTTCCTCTAAGGCCTCCACCCGGAGCACTGCGTCGCCATACCCTTGGAGCATGCCAGACTTCTGTCGGGATCTCTCCGCGCGTCCTGCAGCAGACATCAGATGTCAATTGGGTACTCGGCATTCTACGACAGATTGACTACTTAAGAGCATCGACAACTCACCTTCATCCACTGCTCGGCCTGGCGCATCGCCTCCAAGTGACGAGCTACCGCTGCCGGGTCGACAAGGTCGTCTGCCAGTAGCTCAATCCCACCACGACTACTCGTGGCGGCTCCAAACATTGGTGCCGAGCGGATTGGCTCCACATCCCGGATCTCCGACGAGCGGACGACAACCTCCTGAGTTGATTCTAGCATTATGTCATCGCGTTCTCCTTCGGCCATCACGGGGGCTTCTCCGCCGGCTACCTCCATCGGCTTGGGGGCTTCTCCAGCAGCTCCTTGGGTCTCCGGTGCCTGGTTTTCAATGGGCACCGCCTCGAGAATAGTGCTTCCCTCGGCTTCGGCACCTGTCAACAAGAAGACAACTGGATTAGTCACCCTTGGTGGCTACGACTACTCCTTGAGGATACCTGCACTCGTGCAGTGTACTCACCTTCTACGACGCTCGCCTCAGGCAATGCAGCCTCCACGGCCGGCGCTTCGGACTGCCGCCGAGGGGCGGGAGCGGACTCCTCAGCGGCTGGCGCGGATTCCTCTTCAGCCACCGCTGCGCTGGGTTCATCCCCATCCCTAGTCAAGTCTGTGGATTTCCTGCAGAGTGCACAACTGGTTGTCAACCCAGTACGACTACCAAACCAAATGTACTACTCGAGAAAGATCTTTACTTACAGGCTCGACCGGACTACTGTCACGGTTGGGGCACCGAGGATGCTGGCAATGTCGACCAGTCCAGCCTCAGCAGGCGTCTCCTTTTGGACCTCAGTCGCCGTCGGCTCTTCAGCACCAGCCACGGCCGGCTCAGTGATCCCCTTAGCAACTGGGGGCTGGCGCGTCAGCTGCGCCACCAGTTCTTCTACGGTGGGGGCTGGGCTGCAGCTGGCTCCAGCCAGTTCTCCCACTGTATCCCAGTCACCTTCGTCTCCCTGCTCTACGGGGTCGGAAGGCGGAATCTCCTGCAAGCAATGGAGTTTCGTCGTCAGCACACACAACATCGAGACACAAGTACTCGACTACCCTACTCAAGGAAGCTTAGCTCTTGAGATGTGGTCTCTGTGACCTTAAGCTTCTTGGCCACGCGCTTGCGGGCCACGTTGCGCGGCTTCCTTGGCGGCACAGGTAAACTAGCCTCCAAGCTAGTTGGCGGATCCTGAACGAGAGGGACGTTGGGCAATCCAGGGCGGCTGAATCTCGACCGCAGCTGGAACCGCTCTTGCAGTGTCTCCTCATCATCTTCGTCTGATGTGTCTTCAACAACCACTGTGTCGTCTCCTTCACCGACTCGGCGCTCCTTGGCCTTGCCCTTCCCCTCATCTGGGATCTCGACAAGTCGAGGAGGCAACGCCGGCTCGGAGACAAACTTTTCTACATCATCCTACAAGAAGCACATTGGGTGAGCACGACTACTACTGCATAATCAGTACTCGAAGCTGATTGCGGCTACTGACCTCATTCGGCGGACGCGAGGCGGAGTACTCGGGCATGGGGCATGGCGTGTACGCCGGCATGTCCTTGAAGATCCTGCCCAATCTATCAACGATGTCGTCGTCGTCGACTTCACCCCTGGGCATCCGCGACGTGTCGTCGTCGCCGGTGTACTGGTAGCCCAAGGTGTCACGTGCCATCAGCGGCTGCACCCTCCTCTTCATGAAGCTGAAGGCCACATGCTCTGCCCTCAACCCGGTTTCTCTCAAAAGCCTTGATATTCGCCAGCAGCTCGGGTAGCTGGATACCCTCCTGCATCGTCGGCTCGGAGTTCCACCAGGGCCGGTGTTTCGGCTGCTTCCCGCTGGGCTTCAGCAGCTTCAGGTGGTGGTTGGTGATGTAGAACCATTTTGACTTCCAATCTTGGTTGGAGTCGATCAGCTTGTACGCGAGGTACTGCTCTGCAGCATCCTCGAGCATCTGGATGCCGGCTCCCCTAACTACTCGGGTGTTGTTGGCGCTAGGCTGGGGCTTCACTCGGAAAAACTTCCGGAAAAGTACCCAGTGGGGTTTGATCCCCAAGAAGGCTTCACAGAAGTGGACGAAGACAGAGGTGTGGAAGATACCGTTGGGGTTGAGGTTGAGGTACTCGATGCCGTGGTACTCCAAGAGCCCCTTGAAGAAATTGCTTGCTGGGAGAGACAACCCTCGCTCCACGAACCGCGTGAACATGGGGATCTCATCTGGATTCTTCTCCATGGGATACGGATCTCCCGCAGCGGCACGCCACATATCGACTTCCTTCTCCCGAAGAAACCCACTATTGAGGAGCGCCAGCAGATCCTCAGTCTTCCCTTTTGAATTCTTCCACTCCTGGTTGGGATTTGGCCGCGGCGGAGACACCAGCAGCGATGTCCCTATTGTCGTATGGACCTCCCCGGGCCCACTACCTCGGTGGGTACCGGGGCCGACTACTCGGTGGGCCCACAGGGACTACCGGCTTACGCTACACGGCACTCGAAGGCGTGGAGCACAAGGAGCTACCTTTGGAGTAGTACTCGGTTAGGGAGGCCGTACATGTTCCGCACCGTATAGAGGACTCCTAGACGTACTCGACTAGTACTCTCTCCCTACTCCGACTTGTAACCACCGCCTCCCGGACTATATAAGGCGAGGCGAGGGACCGATCCCCTCATCCAATCTCCTCTCATACAACTCACGGTGCACCATTGCACCATCTTGTAATCGTGCCCCATCAATCCCGAGCTACGCGGCATACGGGACGTAGGGTATTACGCACCTCGCGGCCCGAACCCTGTCTAAATTGTGTGCCACGTGTCTCTTCCTTCGAGTTACCGATCTCGGCGAGTCACAATCATCTACTTCGGGTACTCCCCCGTAGTAGGTTTCCGGTCTAAAACACCGAACGGTGGCGCGCCGGGTAGGGGCTCTCGCTCGAGATCATATGGCGAACTCGACGGCTTCGTCTACTTCAAGCCAATTGTCGCCTTCAACCGCGGCGACACCTTCGTCTTCGGCGCACAGGGTGCCGCACTGGCGACGGCGCGGGTTCCTTCCGGCGTCGCCTAATCATGCGGCCCGACTCGAAGACGGACGCCTTGTGACGCTTCCCGAAGTTGTCACGGGCGAACTCGCCGGCAAGTTCGGCGAAATTTCGCTCTCCAACCACCACGGCCGACTTCGAGCTCGAGTCCAGTCTCCAACTCGAACCCGACGTCGCCATGGGCTATCGCATGCGAGCCGGGCTGCTCGGCCATCGCGGCGGCCCCTTCACCACGCGGGCGCTCCGCGTGTAGCCCGTGCATCCTCGGACGGGGCCCGCACGAGCGCTCCCCTCCGCGCCGGGCCGGCAAGGAGCCCGTACCCAAGTACAACTCGGACTCCGACGCCGCCCCCAACCGCGCTTCGGACTCCAGCCCTCTCTCCGAGTTCTACTCGAACCCGGACTACGAGTTCGACTTCGGGTCGGACACGAGGAGCCCGAGTCCGAAGACGACTCCACCGAGCTTCCCTTGTCAGGGCCAGCCTCGGGGCTGGTTATAAAATCCACACCGGCGGGAGATACGTCTGCGGCCGGACGCAAGCTCGCCGACCCGGCAAAGGTGGACTCACGCTACGTCGCCTACATCGACTCGCTACCGTTCCGGAGGGAACACCGCTAGCTGAGGGCCGACTCAAACACACCAACTAGGGTGGCACCCTCCGAGTCCGGCCTCGGGTACCCCCGATCGCCAAGTCTTCATGGCTGCCGGCGACACCCCGGGACCTTCGAGGCACGGGCGAGGACGGTACACGGAGGACATCTCCGCGGACGAGGGGCGTACGCCAACGCACCCGGACGAGACCATCGCCAACGGGGACGCCCGACGCGAACGCAACGGGGAAGCGCGGCCGAACGACGCCGGCGGCTCGAGAGACAACCTCCCCATCCGCAACCTTGCGGAAGCTCTCGAGGCGGTCGAGAGCGAGTACACACCACCCCCGAGCGGTTGCCTCATGTCGATCACAACGATCGCACGCCGGGCTCGGGGCATACGTCTTCGGAGAGGTCATCGCCAAGCTCGGCCCGAAGAAGCTTACTTCATGCGGGTCGACAACGAGTCAACCAACCTCCTCCGGCTAAACACCGCGACAACGAGGCTACTAGTCGCGGCGCCAATGCTGGCCCCAACCGTACTCGAGCCGACCTTCCGGCCAAGCCAAACCGCCGCCGCTCCAACGCCGGCGGACCTTCTCGACAAGACCAAGGCAACCGAGAAGTTGTTCCCCACCGCGCTCCGGCCGGTGGCGGCGGCAACGACACGACGGCGGCGGCGGCTCCAACCACGGGGCCAACAGGAGAGGCTGGAGGCGGCGGCGGTCGCGGCGGCCGAGGCCACGCGAACGGCCACGCCTCCGGCGCCTCGCACGGCGGGTACGACGCTCGCCGAGAAGATTGAGGAGGCTGCGGCGGAAGAAGTCGACCACCGCCGCCGAGGGCGACGGCTTCCCCACATTCTCACCTCGACTTCGCAACCTTGCTCCTCCCCGACAAGTTCAAGCCTTTGGGGATCACCAAGTACGACGCGAAGCGAGGATCCTATTCGGTGGCTCCGATGCTACGCCCTCTCCATCGAGAACGGCGGCGGCAACGGCGACACCAAATGCCTCTACTTCCCCTTCGTCCGGACCAAGCACCACTCACCGGCTCGAGTCGCTTGACAAGCACTCGATCGACAAGTGGGACCGGTGAAGGAGCGATTCACGAGCAACTTCGCGGGCGCCATGGGCCGTTCGGGTACTCGCATGGACACGGCCATGATCAAGCGAGGAACGGGGCGAGACCCTCCGCAAGTACATGCGCCGCTTTTTCGACAAGCGCGCTACCGTCGTCGACGTCACCGACAAAGAGGTCATCGACCTCTTCCGGGGCCGGCCTCTACCATCGCCGCACCTTCGAGGACTTCGGTCGTCGCCGCCCCGAGTCCATCCCCCACCTCAAGGACATGATCACGTCTGGGCGGATGAAGAGGACAAGGCCAACGCCAAATACGACGCCATCCGCGGCAAGTCCAAGCGAGAACCGGGGCGGCGGCGGCGGCGCAATGCAAACCAAGGCGGCCGCAACAACAACAATAGCAACTACTCGGGTCCCAACCGCAAGCGCAAGCCGGACACAACACCGTCGCGGCTATCCGGCGCCTGCCGCGAAAGGGAACTCGAAGAAGAAGTCCGGCGGGTTCAAAGACACATTAAAGGAGAAGTGCCCGTGGCATCCAAACGGCAACCACACTATCGAGCGGTGCTACCGGCTCGAGGCATGCACTCAAGGATACGCCGGAGCCACCGCACCCTCACGACCAAAAGGGCAAGAAGAAGGACGGCGACAACAACGACTTCCAAGAACCCGAGAAGACCGTCAACGTCCTCTTCGGCGGACCGCCCGGCGAGGCGGGGAGCGAAGGCTACCCGTCGTGAAGTGATGTCCATTGAGCCGGCGGTTCCGACCCCTCTCGGGTGGTCGAGGTACCCATCACCTTCTCCCGCGCGGACCAATGGACCGGCTTCTCCGAACCGGGACGGTTCCCCCTCGTCCCGAAGCCAACGGTGGCGGGCTCCAAGCTCAACAAGGTGCTCATGGACGGTGGAAGCGGGCTCAACGTCCTCTTCACCAAAACCTTGAAGAAAATGAAGCTCGACGTCACTCCCATGCTCACCAAGAGCAGCACGCCCTTCTACGGCATTGTCCCGAGCAACGCGGCTATCCCACCGGGGCTCGGTGGTGCGCCGATTACCTTCGGGGCGTCTCGGGACAACTACCGCACCGAGTACATCAAATTCGAGGTCGCGGATTTCGAGACCTCTTACCACGCCATCCTCGGCGGGCCGGCCATCGCCAAGTTCATGGCGGTGCCCCACTACACCTACTTGGTACTCAAGATGCCAAGTCCGGCCGGTGTACTCTCCCTCCAAGGGGACTTGAAAATCTACCACGACTGCGACACAGAGGCCGTGGTGATCGCTTCCACGAACCAAGTACCCAACGCGATGATGGAGGTCTACGCCGCGTCGAAGAAGCTTGCCACGAGCGAACTCGACATCCCAGAGAAGTCTGACAGCGCCAACAAGCCTCAGCCACCTGAGGAGGTACTCGTCAAGACGGTCGACCTCGGAACAGGCGACCCCAGCAAGACCACCACCATCGGGGCCGGCCTCGACCCCAAATAGGAAGACGCGCTCATCAGCTTTCTTCGGGCTAACCGCGACATCTTCGCGTGGAAGCCGACGGACATGCCAGGAGTGCCCGGGGAGGCTGATTGAGCACTGCCTTAACGTCGATCCAAAGGCCACCCCTAAGCGACAACACCTCCGACGCTTTGCCGACGATAGACGGGATGCCATCAAGAAGGAGCTCGCCAAGCTACTCGCGGTGGCTTCATCGGAGAAGTCTTCCATCTCGAGTGGCTCGCCAACCCCGTCCTCGTCCGCAAGAAGAACTCGAACGAGTGGAGGATGTGCGTCGACTACACCGACCTAAACAAGCACCGCCCCAAGGACCCCTTCGGGTTGCCGCGGATTGATCAAGTCATCGACTCCACGGCGGGGCTGCGACTGCTTCTGCTTCCTCGGCGCTACTCCGGGTACCACCGGATCGCAATCAAGGAGGAAGACCGGGAAAAGACCGCGTTCATCACCCCGTTTGGTGCGTCTTGCTACACGACCATATCATTCGGGTTGAAGAACGCCGGCGCTACCTACCAACGGGCCATCCGGGATTGCTTCAAGCGGCAACTCAACAAGAACGTCGAGGCTTACGTGGATGACGTGGTTGTCAAAACCGGGGACTCCGGTACCCTCATCGACGACCTTGAAGAGACCTTCGCATCGCTACGCGAGTACCGGCCGGAAGCTCAACCCGAACAAATGCGTCTTCGGCGTCCCTTCGGGCAAACTACTCGGCTTCATCATCGGCCCGGCGCGGCATCGAAGCCAACCCCCGAGAAGATCTCTGCCATCACCGACATGAAAGCCCCCACGAGCATCAAAGACGTCCGAGAAGGCGACGGGGTGCATGGCGGCATTGAACGATTCATCTCGAGGCTAGGAGAACGGGGCCTCCCCTTCTTCAAACTACTCAAGCATCACGAGAAGTTCGTGTGGACTCCGAGAGGCGGATCAAGCCCTTGCTCGGCTCAAGGACTTCTGTCAAAGCCGCCAATCCTCACGGCTCCTCACAAGGGCGAGCGACTCTTTGCTCTACCTAGGCCGCGACCACTCACGTGGTCGGTATCGCCATCGTTGTCGAGCGGCAAGAAGACGGCCACGCCTACCCGGTCCGGCGCCCGGTCTACTTCGTCGGCGAGGTTCTATCGAGTCCAAGGCTCGCTACCGGCCGTGCGAAGCTCCTATACGCTCTACTCATCACCTCGCGGAAGCTACAACACTACTTCCGGGAGTACTCGGTCTCCGTCGTCACCGACTACCGCTCGGCGACATCTTGAGGAACCAAGACGCCACCGAAGAATCTCCAAGTGGGCCGTCGAGCTCGGCACCCTCACCATCGACTTCAAGCCACGCACGGCCATCAAGTCGCAAGCACTAGTCGACTTCATGGCGAGTGGTGGGAGAACCGGCTACCTACTCCCACCGTGCGACCGAGCACCGGGTGATGTACTTTGATGGCTCACTCAACCTCGAGGGCGCGGGCGCGAGGGGTACTCCCGATCTCTCCAACGAGCGAACAACTCAAGTATGTCCGCGGATCTTCTCGGAAGGTCTCAAACAACGGAGCCGAGTACGAAGCTCTCCTACACGGGCTCCGCCTCGCGGCTTCGCTAGGCATCAAGCAGCTACTAGTCTACGGCGACTCCGCAGTGGTCATCAACCAAGTCAACAAGTCCTGGGACCGCAACAAGGAGAACATGGACGCCTACTGCCTAGAAGTCCGCAAGCTCGAGAACAAATTCTATGGTCTCGAGTTCCACCACATCGTCCGCGACAACAACGTTGCGGCGGACGTCCTCTCGAAGCTCGGATCCACCCGCGCTCAAGTAACCGCGGGCGTCTTCGTCCATGAGCTTCACGCGCCATCCATCCCGGAGCGGCGCCACCGACCATTGTACCGGCCCATCCAACGGTGGGCGGGGAGGTCATGATGATCGACGTGGACCGGAGGCAACCCTTCATCGACTACCTCGGTGAGCGAGAAGGTCCCCCTCCGAGCAAGAACGCAGCCGAACAACTCGTCCGCCGCGCCAAGTCCTACGTCCTCGTCGGAGACAAGCTTTACAAGCGGGGCGCATCTTCTGGAGTACTCATGAAGTGCGTCCCTCGCGAAGAAGGCAAGGACATCCTGGAGGAGATCCACAAGGGCGTCTGCGGCAACCACGCGTCCTCATGCACGGCGGTCGGCAAGGCCTTCCAACGAGCTTTCTGCGGCCCACGGCCACGGGCGATGCCGAAGAACTCGTCGAGAAGGTGCCAAGGATGTCGGTACTTCGCCAAGCGACAACATGTCCCGGCCTACAAGCTAGTCACCATACCGCCAACCCTGGCCCTTTGCTGGGGGCTCGACATGATTGGGCCACCGCCAAGCTGCGCCGGGGAGGATTCAACGAGTGCGGTGGCTATCGACAAGTTCACCAAGTGGATCGAGGTCAAGCCGGTTACATGCCCCAAGGCCGACGAGTACTCGACTTCTGGATGAACTCGTACAACTTTGCTATGGGCTACCCCACCGCATCATCACGGACACGGGGTCCAACTTCAACAACCACCGGTTCGGGGAGTACTGCGAGAACGAGCGGGACCGACGTCCGATACGTCTCGGTCGCCCATCCACGGGCCAACGGACAAGTCGAGCGCGCCAACGGGATGGTGCTCGACGCCCTCAAGAAGCGGCTACACGACGCCGCTAACTCCAAAGGGGGCAAGTGGATCAAGGAACTACCCAACGCACTCTGGGGGCTGCGGACTCAACCATCCAAGCCAACGGGGCAATCCCCCTACTTCTCGGTCTACGGCTCCGAAGCCATCCTCCCCGCCGACGTCATATGGAACTCGCCGGCGATGGAGCACTACGACGAAGGCGTCTCGAAAGACGACGGACGAGTCGACATCGACGGCCTCGAAGAAGCTCGGCCGTGCCGCCCTCGTCCAATCGGCAAGGTACCCGGAGGGTATCCGACGCTACCATGATCGCAACGTCAAGGAACGCTCCTTCAACGTTGGAGATCTTGTCCTCTCGCCGTATCCCGAACACGGAAGGACTCCACAAGCTCGGCTCCCCACGGGAAGGCCCCTTCACCGTGGCTAAGGTGACCAGGGCGGGCTCCTACCGCCTCCAAACACTTGAAGGCGAAGAAGTCAACAACTCGTGGAACGTCGACCAACTCTGTCGATTCTACGCCTAGTCTACACGACTACTTCGGGGTTCAAGTCTAATCGACTACACCAACGCCCCCGGCCGTAAGCGACCCTCCGGGCCCCGGCTCCGGGGGTCCGGCCCCGCGCGGCTACCTACGGATCCGGGGCTGCGACGAGCGTCAAGGACTCTAGCGGCGGTCTACCAAGAGACCACACTCCAAGATCCGGCTGCGCGGCTACTTACGGATGCGCGATCCGGCTTACACGGCTACCTACGGATCACTTGCGCAAGCGGCTACCCGCTCCAGCGCCACTTAGCTGTAAGCGGCCTCCGGGTCCAGGCGACTACTTTGTAACTACGGCCCTGGCCACCCAGGTGTACTTCTTCAGTAATAAAGATTGATCGTTCATCAACTTATTTACTGCCTACTCCCTACAACGGGACTACTGAAGTCGAGTACTACTACTCGCACCTACTCCACGATGGGCGCTCCGCACTCTGAGATCGCGACTACGAGTACTCATTGCTTGGAAAATTCTCTTTCATTGATACTTGAACAATTCATTACAATTATCTTCCCGTACAACTATGGCTACTAGCTACCTATTACGGGGCTACGGAGATTCGGCTTCTCGGCTACCTTCTCCGCGATGGGAGCCATCGCTCCGGCGGCTGCGCATCTTGCTCATCGGAGCGGTTGGCGGCTACCCCGCCGGCGACCACCTCTCTTTGGAGCCTTCGAGAAGTACGACTTCATGAAGGCCAAGACTTGTCTCGGGATCGACTTGGCCATATGCTTGACGTAGGCGGCCGGCCCGGCTTGGTGCTTCACGGAGTCGATCCACCGAGAGGAGCGATCTTGGGGCCGCCGGGTGCGGCACCGGGAGCCTCGCGATCGGGAGAGCGGCTTCCTCCAACTCCCTCAGCGGGCCCGCAACGCCTCGCGGTCTTCGTTCAATTTACGCAAAGATTTGTAGCGAGTTGACGAGATCCTGTCGAAGCAATCCGCGGCTCCATGTGCTTCTCGCACTCGAAGGCGAGTTCCTTGTAGTCGAGCTCGAATACCGGCGGGCTTCTTGCTCCCGGTAGAAGAGGTTCTTCATGCTCACCTCCGAGGCCTTCAGCTGCTCCACCTGGCCCTCAAGCTCTGCAACACAGCAACGCAACAGCGGGTCAGATGCTTCTCGGCTTCCAACAAGTACTCGACAAGTCGAAGGATATACCTTTATTCTTGTTGCGGAGGCCCTTGTTCTTCCGCACCAAGTCGTCGCCCTTCGCCTGCAACTCCATGACGTCGTTGTGATACTTGGCGAAGGCGGTGTCGAGCTTTGAGCGCATGGCGGCCGCATGTTTCCGCGACTTCACAAGCTGCTCCTCCGGGGCCTCTGCTCGGAGTACGGTGTCGCCGTAACCTGCCCGGCAGAGGCTCGACTTCTCGCGGGACCGTTCCGCAACGTCCCGCACAAGACAACTCAAGTCATGACGAGTACTCAACGTCAAAGGATTGACTACTCGGGAGGCTACGGCTACTTACCTTCATCCATTGCTCGGCTCGACGGATCGCCTCCGGGTGCTTGGCCACCGTCGCCGGCTCGACGAGATCGTCCGCAAGAAGTTCTATCCCGCCGCGGCTACTCGAGGTAGCTTCCTTCATCGGCGCGGGCGGATGGACTCCGCGTCTTGGATCTCGGGGGAGCGGATAGCCACCTCCCGAGCAATCTCGGCGACGTGGTGACCGCCTCTCCCCCGGCGGACTTCTCGACGACCTCCCCCCACGGGCTCGGGGGCTCCCTCTGCGGCCCTCCGGGGCCTCGCGGCGTCAACTCCCGCATTGGCACCCCCGCGGGGGATGTCACCTCCTTCAGCGCCTGCCAACAAACGACAAGTGCATTAGCGCCTACGACTACTCCTCCTGGAGCTCCGCAGCTTCACGAAGGGTACTCACCTTCGACTACACTCGCCTCCGGCAACGGCGCTTCGGTAGCCGGGGGCTCAGTCGTGGCTTGGGCATCGGGAGCGGCCTCCTCGATGGGCGGCGCGACTTCTTCCGCCACCGCTGATGTGGGCTCGTCCCCATCCCAGCTCAGATCTGTGGATTTTCTGCAGAACCACACACAGATGGTCGTCAGGCAAACATCGACTACTAAATCAAGTACTACTCGCAAGGATATGGTACTTACAAATTCGACCGGACGATGGTCACGGCCGGAGCACCGAGGATGCTGGCAATATCAACCAGTCCACCCTCGGCGGGCGTCTCTTCCTCCGCCCCTGCGGCTACTGCCTCCTCCACGGCGGCGGCGGCCGGCGCAGATGTCCCCTGCGCTCCTGAGGCCACCACCTCTCCAACGGCGGCGGCCACGGGTCCTCTGCTCTCTTCTGGAGCAGGGGGCTGGCGCTCCAGTTGCGCCAGAAGTTCTTCAACGGTGGGGGCTGGACTACGACTTCCAGCCGGTTCCCCCACCGTCTCCCACACGCCCTCGTCGCCCTCTTCGATGGGCTCCGATGGCGGCACCTCCTGCACACAAGGAAGACTACTCGTCAGCAACGTACTCGAACAACGGGTACTCGATTACTCTTCTCAAGACGACTTACCTCCTGAGGCGTGGTCTCCGAGACCTTTAGCTTCTTCGTCACCCGTTTCTGGCGGCGGGGTTGCACGGCTTCCGCGGCGGCGCAGCAAGGCTAGCCTCCAGGCTAGCCGGAGGGTCTTGAACCAGTGGAACATGAGGTAAGCCCGGGCGGCTAAACCTCGACCGCAGCTGGAAGCGGTCTTGCAACGTTTCTTCATCTTCATCGTCTTCATCGGAAGTGTCTTCCACGACGACGGTATCGTCGCCTTCTCCGACTTCGTGGCGCTCCTTCAACTTCCCCTCCACCGGGATCTCGATCCCGCTCGGTGGCGGCTGCGGCTCGAAGACGAACCGCTTCACATCATCCTGCGCAACGACACAAGACGTCGGCAATTCTACTACGAGTACTCATTACTCGACGAGGGGAGTACGACTACTCACCTCCTTGGGCGGGCGCGCGGCGAGGTACTCCTCGGCCCCGGGCACGCCGTGTATGGCGGCATGTCCTTGAAGATCCGCGACAACCTCTCGACGATGTCGTTGTCGTCCAGCTCGCCTCCCGGCATCCGCGACGCGTCGTCGTCACCGGTGTACTCGAAGCCCCGGGGTCTCCCGAGCCATCGGCGGCGGCGGATCTGCGCTTCATGAAACGAAGGCCACATGCTCGGCCCTCGGTCCCGCCTCCCCGAGCACCTTGATGCGTGCTAGCAGGCTCGGGGAGCCGGATCCCTTCTTGCATGGTGGGCTCCGTGTTCCACCACTCACGGTGCACGGGCTGCCGTCCGCTCGGCTTCGGCGGGGCCGGGGTGGTGGTTCGTGATGTAGAACCACCTGGTCTTCCGATCCGTGTTGGAGTCGACGAGCTTGTACGCCGAGTGCGCTCCGCGGCGTCCTCCCTCGGTCGGATGCGGCCCCTCCGACTACTCGGGGTTGGAGGCACGCGGGGCGCGGCTTGACGCGGAAGAACTTCCGGAAGAGCACCCGGTGAGGCTTGATTCCGAGGAAGGCTTCGCGAGAAGTGGACGAAGACCGACGTGTGGAAGATGCCGTTGGGGTTCAAGTTCGGTACTCGATCCCGTAGTACCCAAGCGCCCCTTGAAGAAGTCGGCCGGCGGGAGCGCAAGACCGCGCTCCACGAATCGCGAGAACATCGGGATCTCGTCTTCGGCCTTCTCCATCGGATATGGATCTCCCGCGGCGGATCTCCACATGTCGACTTCCTTCTCCCCGATGAACCCACCTTGTTCGGCGGGGGTCGGCGGGTCCTCCGTCTTCACCTTCGATTTCTTCCACTCGCGGCTAGGATCGGTGCGCGGTGGAGACATGGGCGGCACCGCTCCGGTGGCAGCCGCGGCGGCCTCTGCACGGCCCCTCTTCTTCCCGGCGGCCTTGGACGTCTTGGACGGTGACGGCTTCATCCTCCAAGTGCAAGGCGTCTTCACTCGCATTCGCTCGGGGGCTACCCTAAAGGCTTCGGGTGGCGGCGCGCTTGGATCTACTACGGAGGCAGTGGGCGCTGGGAGTGGATTCGCTTCAAGATTCAAATGGAATGACTGCGGCTCTAATGGGTGAAAACCCTAAGGGTTTTGGCTTCTATTTATAAGCCAAATCGGCTCCGTAACGGGCAGCGGATAAGTCCACGCGTGGGCGACTCGGCGGGCGCGCGTGACTCTTCGTATTCTACTAGTCGACGCGCCTCATCTCGGGGGGCTCGGCTACTTTTACTCGACTACCCGGGAAGCGGCTAGTCTCAAGAGCATCTCGGGACACATTCTCCAAGAAGACCCTTCAATTCGAGAGGGAGTACTCGACTCAAGGCTCGGGGTTCCGTGCCACGTGTCCTTCGGTTTTTTTCTCTCCGGATTTTTCGGGATTTTCTTGCCAAGATTTCAGATGGACCCTCAGCTGGGGCCCGCGGCTCAGGGCTCGTAGGCTTCTCCATGCGGAATGCGGTTTTACAAGTCGCACCTCCACATCAGCTTCGGCTTCGCGACAAGACAGGCAGTTTTTGAAGACCTTCGAAGGCAGTTTTCGAGGACGCTTGGGACTACTCGAGAAGACTTCAAGATTGCTCAAACATCAGCTGGAGTACATTCCAGCCTCGGGATGCTTCGACTACTCTTGAGGACCTTGGCTTGCAGCACTCGGGGACGCTTGAGGACTGCTTGTTAGGGCCGTCAAGACTACTTGAAGCTATCCTTCTCGACTACAAAGTACTCGGGGGCTTGTTGTATGGACCTCCCCGGGCCCACTACCTCGGTGGGTACCGGGACCGACTACTCGGTGGGCCCCCGGGACTACCGGCTTACGCTACACGGCACCCGAAGGCGTGGAGCACAAGGACTGCACCGGAGTAGTACTCGGTTAGGGAAGCTGTACATGTTCCGCACTTGTATAGAGGACTCCTAGACGTACTCGACTAGTACTCTCTCCCTACTCCGACTTGTAACCACCGCCTCCCGGACTATATAAGGCGAGGCGGGGACCGATCCCCTCATCCAATCTCCTCTCATACAACTCACGGCGCACCATTGCACCATCTTGTAATCGTGCCCCATCAATCCGGACCTACGCGGCATACGGGACGTAGGGTATTACGCACCTCGCGGCCCGAACTCGTCTAAATTGTGTGCCACGTGTCTCTTCCTTTGAGTTACCGATCTCGGCGAGTCACAATCATCTACTTCGGGTACTCCCCGTAGTAGGTTGCCGGTCTAAAACACCGACACCTATGGCGGATCCGGCGGCTTCCTCGCGGGACCTTTTCTTCCCACCGGCAGTCTTCAAGCTCTTCGACGGCGAGGGCTTCATTCTCCAAGTGCACCAGGTTTTCACTCGCATTCGCTCGGGGGCTACGGCAGTGGTTTCCGGCGGCGGCGCGCTTGGATCTACAATCTCCTCTGAGGTGGCAGTGCGCACTGGCGGTGGATTCTAGACACGATCTGCGCGGAATGGCTGCCAGTGCGTGGGGTGAAAAACCCTAAGGGTTTTGGCTTCTATTTATAAGTCAACGGTGGCTCCTCCAACGGCCGGACGGATAAGTCTCCAGACGGCTGACTCAGCGGCGGTGCCTGACCCTTCAACTTCTAGTAGTTGATGCGCCTCATCTCGGGGGCTCGGCTACATCTAATCAACTCCCTGGGTAGCGACAAGATTCAAGAGCAACTCAGGACACCTTCTACATACAAGATGACCCTTAAATTCGAGAGGAAGTACTCGACTCAAGGCTAGGGGGCTCCGTGCCACGTGTCCTTCAGTTTTTTCTCTGGATTTTGTGGGATAATCTTGCCAGAACTTCAGATGAACCCTCAGCCAGAGTCTACAACTCAACCTAAGGCTCGGGGGCTACTCCATATGGAGTGCGATTTTGCAATCGCACTTCCATATGAGCTTCGGCTTCAATACAACACGGGTATTGTTGAAGACCTTCAAGGGCCGCACTTGAGGACGCTTGGGACTACTCGAGAAGACTTCAGGATTACTCAAATATCAGCTGGAGTACATTCCAGCCTCGGGATGCTTCAAATATTCTTGAGGACTTTTGGCTTGTAGTACTCGGGGACACTTGAGGACTACTCGTTAAGGCCGTCAAGACTACTCGAAGCTATCCTACTTGACTACAAAGTACTCAGGGGCTTGTCGTATGGACCTCCCTGGGCCCACTGCCTCGGTGGGTACCAGGACCGACTACTCGGTGGGCCCCTGGGACTACCCGACTTGTGCCGCACGGTGCCTGTTGGCGTGAGGCGCAACGACTACGATGGAGAAGTACTCGGATAGGAAGCTATACATACCTTGTACTGTGTAGAGGACTCCTAGACATACACGACTAATACTCTCTCCCTAAACCGACCTGTAACCCTGCCTCTCGGACTATATAAGGCGAGGCAGGGACCCTCCCCTCTGATACACACGAGATTACGCATCATCTTGTAATCACATCCAATCAATCCAGAGCTACGCAGCATACAAGACGTAGGGTATTGCGCACCTCGCGGCCCGAACCTGTCTAAATTGTGTGCCACATGTCTCTTCCTTCGAGTTACCGATCTCGGCCTTCGGGTACTCCCCTTAGTAGGTTGCCGGTCTAAAACACCGACAGATCCCTCCTCCTCCTAGTCGTCGTCGTCGCTGGATCCCTCCTCTAGTCGTCGTCATCGTCGCCGCCGCCGCAGCTGGGTCCCTCCTCCTCTAGATCTCACTGTCAGAGGTGTGGTGCGCGTCGCGCCGAGCGTGGTGTGGCATGCATCTCAGTGAAGGGGTGTAGAGTGGGTCACGGCGTGGGGAGAGGTGAGGGGGACGAAGGCGACTGGGGAAGTGGCGGCAGCAGCGCGAGGGGGAGTGTGGGAGGAGATTGCGTGAGGGAGGCGTTCTTCCCTACTAAGTACTAACCTAGCGCGAGTGGGCTTGTGTGGGCACATCACCAAAATAAGACTGCATCAGCTGGGCGCATCACCAACTAGATTGTTGCTGCAAGGAAACTAGTTAGCTAGGTAGATGGCTTCTTTTGTGTTGCTACCTCAAGTTCAGCTAGCCTTATCTCTAGTTTTGCAACTCTTTCTGCCAGCTCAGCATTCTTCTTTAGAAGTTCAATCTCCTATCTCTTTTGTGCGACTTTAAGCTGCTCATCCTGCTTGTCGATTCCTTTCCAGATGTAGTCAATGTCATCACGAGTAACATCACGGTCCTAAAACAAAGGAAAAAATTATATTGATGCAAGCTTCGTAACAGTTGTAATTTACAAGAAAGCTATTTTAGCTCTAACCGGTTTCAAAACTTGTCTGCTTCTCTTCAGCCGATTCCTTGAGCTTGTTGATTTAAGTCCAAATCCTGTCAATGTCATGTGCAACAACTTCCTACAGCAAATGGAAATTGATGCATTAGAACAATTGATCAGTGAAGATGTGAAGGTCCAAGGATAAATCTCGTGCGTGATGGTTTCAGAACTTGCCTCATGGTCTTCAGAATCGTCACCGGAGTTGTTGCCGGAGTCGTCACCGGAGTTGTTGCCAGAGTCGTTGTCGGAGGAGATGACGTCTACCAGCACCACTCTTCTGCCCGGGTCGTCGCTGGAGGAGTCCACGCTCACCTCAATGCGCATGGACCGCTTCTTCCTTCGCGTTGAGGGAAAAAATCCTGCCTCTCCATGGCGGGTGTCGCTGGAGTCCGCCAACTTGGCCCTTGCGCGCGTGTACGGCTTCCTCCCCCGGGCCGACGAAGAACCGACCTCTTCCATGGAGCGCCGAGGAAGACGCACGGGGGCGGCGCGCTGGGACTGCTCCTCTTCGTCACCGCGGAACCTCACTCTCTTGGCGGGGGCGGCGGACAGCACCGAGGAAGACGAACGGGGACGTGGCCGCAGGGCCTCCTCCTTGCAGAACCTCCCCCTAGAGTCGCGAGCCATACCTGCGATGGAAACGAGGCCGCGACAGAGACGAGGAAGGTGGAGAAGGGGATAGAAGGCAGAAGGCAGAAGGCAGGGCGGAGCGTTTATTAAAGAGGTTCGGATGCGCAAATGATACGATGATTAACAAACACTCGTCGCCAATGAAGGGGCGGGGCCAGGTCCGTTCGAATGAAGAACAATTTGCTTTTCCCCTTTTAATCTGCAATCAAATTTTGTATCACGTTTTTCTCCGTCTACTGTTATCCAAATTTGATGATATTTGTTTCTGAATTTTTTGAAAATCAACATCTATTCATTTATGACATTTTTTGTATGTAATACCATTTCTTGGATGTTATTTATACACCTTATATTATTCCTTATAAGTACAACATATAAATAATATGTTTTACACAACCATTACTAATTAAACTTTGCATTTCGTAATCTTATGGTGAACATAAGGTTATGTTAAAATTTCAAATGCATATGAGTTCGAACATGTTTTAAAGCGTGGAAAACTTCAATGTTGAAATAACATTCTAAGAAACTATATGAGAGGTGTAGACATTTGTACACAAGTATAATCTTCCGTTTCAAAACCATTTGAATTTTTGTTGACAAGCTTAGGGACTTAAATTATGTTGCCAAGTCAATTTGTAGAATTTTTAGAACACACTAAGACGTTATTATAATTATTATATCGTAAACAAGAGATAAAAATTCTAATTTTAAGAAATTTGGTTAGACAAGTGTGGCTGTTGATATTTTATTCAAATACTACATTACCAAATATGAATTATTCGTATTTTTTACGAATTTTTTGGTGTTGTTTATGGGGTATAATATTTGAGGGAAGCAAGTTTCAATTCAAAAAAATAGTGTCGGCCCCACGCGTCAGCGTCAGAAGCCTATATAAAAAAAAGATAAATGTAGCCTACTCGACCGACAAAGGCGATCCGGGTAGACTAACCATCATCACCAATGAAGTGGCGGGGCCAGGTCTGTTCGAATGAAGAACAATTTACTTTTCCCCTTTTAATCTACAAACAAATTTTGTATCACGTTTTTCTCCGTAAACCATAATCCAAATTTGATGATATTTGTTTCTGAATTTTTTGAAAATCAACATCTATTCATTTATGACATTTTTTCCGTATGTAATACCATTTCTTGGATGTTGTTTATACACCTTATATTGTTCCTTATAAGTACAACATATATATAATTTTTTTTACACAACCATTACTAATTAAACTTTGCATTTCGTAATCTTATGGTGAACATAAGGTTATGTTAAAATTTCAAATGCATATGAGTTCGAACATGTTTTAAAGTGTGGAAAACTTCAATGTTGAAGTAACATTCTAAGAAACTATGTGAGAGATGTAGACATTTGTACACAAGTATAATCTTTCGTTTTCGAAACCATTTGAATTTTTGCAGACAAGCTTAGAGACTTAAATTATATTGCCAAGTCAATTTGTAGAATTTTTAGAACACACTAAGACGTTATTATAATTATTATATCGTAAACAAGAGATAAAAATTCTAATTTTAAGAAATTTGGTTAGACAAGTGTGGCTGTTGATATTTTATTCAAATACTAAATTACCAACTATGAATTATTTGTATTTTTACGATTTGTTTGGTGTTGTTTATGAGGTATAATATTTGAGGAAAGCAAATTTCAATTCAGAAAAAAATAGTGTCGGGCCCACGCGTCAGCGTCAGAAGCCTATATAAAAAAGATAACCGTAGCCTGCCCGGCCGACAAAGGCGATCCGGGTAGACTAACCATCATCGCCAACAAGTGCTCCATTATGCCCCTGGCTGGCATCCGCCCCGGCGACGGTGGTACACTAACCATCGTCGCCAACAAGTGCTCCATTGTCAGAAATGCCCCTTGCCGAATGAATATGCATTCGCCCCGGTGCCCCGACACCTGCCCCCTTCTTCTTCCCCGATCTGAGCTCCACCGCCGCCGCCCGCCCGTCCTTCCCCGCTGTCGCACACATGTCGCACTACGCCGATTCGTCTGGAGGGGCACGTGCGAGGAGCAGGGTCCAAGGTTGCCGGAGCGGCCCGCAATCACTCCATCGGCTTGGATCCAGTCGGTGAGCTAAGCGGCTTTCCACTGGTCCCTTGCCCGGACTGTGGTATGGCTCGGGTGGTGGAGGGGCGGACGCAGAAGGAAGGTGAAAACCACGGTCGTCTTTATTTCAAGTGTGCAAGGAACTCGGTGAGTAGTCTGCTGTGTCTCCCAAATCTGAGTTAGGGTTCTTATGTGCTTTTGATTTTGCGGTACGCCAAGAATTGTTGATTTTATCGTTTCCACAAGGAGTATCTCCAGATGCTGAAGGATGCCAGTGTCATTGTTTTTCGATCGTCGAACTGGGCAGACGCGGTCGATGAAGTAGTTGATTCAGTGGAATATCAAATTGGGAGCGGCGAGCAGAGGCAAGCACTGGAGGACAAGCAGAGGAAGAAAGCACTGGAGGAGAAGATGGACAATGTGATCTGGAAGATAACTTTATTATTGTGACTGTTGTTTGTGTAGTATTTGGATGATTACTAGGGATGTATGCTGTAAAGAAGTAATTCTGATGTTAAAAGTGGTGCTTTTGCTTCATTTGTGTGGATGAAGAATGAAAATTTTGTCACATATGACAAACTTAAATGTATGAATGAAGAATGAATGGAATGACAATTGGGTCACAAATCTTAATGTGTCACACATCACAAAATTCATCAATTCATCTGTGCTGACATTTCATTGTAGCACGAGGCAAAGGTAATGTGGATTATTAAGACAAATAGAGTAACAAACTTCTGGCATAACTCTAGCACATATACACATTGCAATTCATTGTGAACTGCTGCCATATAATGACACAAACAGAGTATCAAACTTCTGGCATACACATTGCAATTCATTGTAAGTTGCTACCATAGACATTGCAATGCCTTCCAAAATAGGAGACATGGATTGATCTACCGCGTCTCTTAGATCTAGTAGTTCATCACAAGTTCAACATACACAGATCTACTAGCTAGTCCATCACAAGTTCAACAAGCACACTGGAAGAACACATTACAGAGGAACAAATTAATTAAGCAGAGGTAGTCGCCATCGGAGGAGCCCCACCGTCGGATCAGAGTCGGAGTCTGAGCCGGAGCTGGAGACGTCGAGGCCACCATCGTCGTCGTCGTCATCGTAGACGGGGGGGGCACTTCTCTCTCTAGCTTCCCAGCCAAGACATTGACCTTGAAGGCGTAATCAATCACGGTCGTCTGCAGCGGACTAGGGGGCCGTTGGACCCCGAGATGAATGACCAGCTTTCCAAGACTCAGTCAAGCCTCGTATGGCATCTTCACTGAAAAATAGGCATCCGAATATTCTACTTTTGGAACACGCAGGGGCACCACAGGCTGCCGCGCCACCTTGCGTCGGGGCGGCTTTAGCCGCTTCACCTCCTCGGGCGGGGGCGGGGGCACCTCCTCGGGCTCGGCGGGCGGTGGCGGCGACACCTCCTCGGGCTCGGCGGGCGGGGTCGGCGGCTCCTCCTTGGGCTCGGCGGGCGGGGGCGGCGGCACCTCCTCCCTCCCCCGCTTCCTTGATGGCTCGCTTGACGCCATGCACTTGCTTGAGGAAGGAGAAGCTCTTGGATTCACTTCTTGGTGACCGAAGACAGTGGTGTTGGGGTTTTCTTGGTGCCGCGTTTGACGAAGTTCTTGGCCGGCCAGGATTTATATTGACAAGACAGCGAACCTTCAGGCGGTCGGTCACGCGCCTCGAAACCCGTGTCTGCTCAGGAGAGCTCTTGGCCACAAAAATCATGTGGTCATAAGGAGACGTGTGACTGTTCATATTTTATTCAAAATACCAAATGCCCAACTACTCCTATGAGTTGTTCGATCTTAAAAAACTATGAATTGTTCATATTTTTATTAATATATATAACTTATATAATTGGTACCCACTAACTATCATTAACTTCATTTCTCTCTTCATGCAAGCTACCCACATCATCTCCCATCAAACTAAGGGTTATTAACTCTATCTCTTTTTCTCTTCATTACACCAATTCTTTCTTCATACAAACTACCCACATCATCTTCCACCAACTAAGGGTTATTGCATAAACTGGTTGTGGTAGCAAATTGGTTCATAATTTATCAAAAAAATTTCTCATATCTCGCAGCAACGCGCGGGGAATTACCTAGTTTTTAGGTGCTGCTTTATGGGCCCTAATTTTTGATGGAAGCAAGTAAGTGTCATTTCAAAAAAAAAGCATTAAAGAAGGTAACCATTGCCCGCGCACCAGCCAACAAAGCGACCCGAGTTTGCTAACCCGCGTCGGCATTGACTACTACCCCCTCCATCCCAAATATTGCCCCTTTCTTCTTTCCGAATGGATAAGCGCAACACTTTCCTTGAAAAAAGCGCATAGGAGGCGCAAAGACAGAGATGACGATGAGCGCCGGCGAGGGGCCAAGCAGCGGACGACCCCACACACCCGGGATCGAGGAGAACCGAAACACGAAGTGGTGCCGCAACTGGATCCGCGCGCGTGCCGACGAGATGGCAGCGAAGAGGGAGATGACGCTGAGTGCCGGAGAGGGGCCAAGCGGTGGTGGAGTGAACCCAATGCCGGAGACGAGGGTCCTCGACTGGATCCTCTCAGATTTTGACGAGGGGCCAAGCAGTAGCAAGGAGGAGCGTGCCGACGAGGGAGCAGCGAAGTGGGCGAGGGGCCAGCCTCACATTTGCGAGCACAAGTGTCTGGCAACTACGAAGAGGTGTCGAGGGAGCGGCGAGGAAGGTGTAGAGGACCTCATCTCTGACTCTGGCAATGACTACGACGATGGCGAGGCAAGTTTAATTCTCTGAATCTCACTGCCTTTTTAATTGTTCTATAGATGGAGCTTAAGGTAGCTTGAGCTTGAGCTTTATAAAGTCAATTAGTGCCTATGATGATGTCTTCCATGCTTGTCATGATCTTAATTATACCAAGTTCTGAGGTAAATCAGTTCTGAACTTAGTTCTGCTTTTACTTGTCACACCCTGCTCCAAAGGTCTGAGGCAAATTAGTTCTGAATTAACTATGTTGTTCGTATACCATGTCTAACCCTGTTTCAGACAAAACTCTTTGAGTCGCGAGCAGAGCTTGAGTTACTTCTTAACCTTAATGTCTGGTATGATGTGAAACCTGAGTTTGAAAAAATCACAAAAGAAGTGAACATCCTCATCAAAAAGGCTAAGCACATAAGGAGGCACAATTATACTACTGAACAAAATCTTGAGCCCATTGAAGGTGCGTTAGAAGGGCTTCAAGAATCCTTAGTTGCTTACGAAGAGGCTGCAAAAAGAGCCAATAATCCTGATGGGGCATGATCTTGTTCAAGCTTGTTGATGTGCAGGGTGAGTAGCCATACTTTTGTGGATGTTCAAGGGGCATGCCTTTGTTGATGTGTATGGTCAGATAGCACGACCATAGTAAATAATGTGATGGACTAGTTAAGTCCTAGACTGATATATATGGACAAGTTAACCTTTTGTCATAATTATCTTTATTCCTGTGGACAAGTTATCTTCATCTTTGTGGACAAGTTATCTCTCTTATGATGTCTGTTTTGTCTCAGAAGATATGTGTGTTGATTGTGCCTGTATGTCGAAATGGAAGGAATGAGAGATGGATCGAGTTGACCTGTCAATGAGGACATACTCAAAGGAGACAATGATTAACAAACCTCCGTCTCATTTGTTCACTGACACCGCGCTCCCGCTACACGGCAGTTGAGTGCTCTCAGACTTTAATTATTGGGCTCTCAAACTAGTAACGGGTGTCAAATGCTTATCAGTAATGGACTCTGTAGCACGTTACCAATACGGAGGATCAGTAACGGACTTAAACAGCCCATTACCGATAGGGCGTTGATCAGATTACCGATAGGTTTAACTTGTGTAACGGGCTCTATTTAACGTCCGTTACAAAGAATTCATGTAACGGGCGTTTAAGAAGCCCGTTACCAGAAGTCCACATTGGTAACAGGCGTTGTGGAGGCCAACCCGGGGGTCGTTTTGGCGTGCTTATAGGTAACGGGCACCAAACAACAACCGTTACAGATGTGGGTGGATGTAACGGGCGTTAAAGGGCCCGTTACAAATGTTGCATGACCTATTTGAGGTTTTCACGTAGTGTATGTGGCAATGTGTTGCATTATTGCATTTGATCAAGCGACATGGTAATGGAATCAATAATCACGCCGCACCACTTGGTCATACACAGGGATGGATCCAACAGTGGGGTGGGCGGGGATCGAGCCCCCCTACCACTGGAAATCCAATGGAGCCCCCCTAACCCCTTCTACAAATTTGAGGAAGAAGAATGAGGAAGGAGAGACTAGAGGAAAAAAAAGAGAAGAAAGCCCCTCCTAAATTTATTCCTGGGTCCGTCACTGGTCATACATGATGACATGCTTTCGGATGGATACATCTATCCTAATCGAGGATCATATTTCCATTTCCATGCATATCTTGTGAGAATCATATTCTACGCAACCTCGTCGGCCTACTAATGGGGAGAATACCCACTCCAAACCCACACCTCTCCATAATTAATAATCAATTATGTCAACCTGTCAGGGTTCTCTACCACCAGACAGTAAATTTGTATCGATCGTGTGTCGGGATCGAATGGTTAGCACAAGAGACAATGAGATTTATACTAGTTCGGGCCTCTAAGGAGTAATACCCTACGTCCAGTGTCGAATTGTCGTGTTCCCGTGCTAGGGGTGTTTGTAGTAGGGGTTACAAACTGGTCGGGAGAGGGTCTCGGACTGAAGTCCCTTGGAATGGTGTCGATCTGTAGGAGGTCTAACCCTTGTGGCGGTTGCTCTCCTCTCCCTTTTATAGATGCAAGGGGAGGGGCACAAGGGGAAAGGAAATATAAGGTACAGTGTTTGGGAGCTGGGATGTCCCATCGTGCGTCGTTGTCCATCACGACACATTGAAACGGAGCTGCGCTGCTTGATCGTGGGAGCCGCCAAGTGGCCAGGCAAAGCTGTTCACTCCAGAACGCTTGGCGCCTCTTTCGAGTAGTTCATTGGTATCTAGGTTCGCCCGAGCACTTGACTAGCCCGCCACGTTAAGGCCTAACTGTAGGCCGAGATCGTCATAGGGGGTGCTTAAGTGCCTCGGGCGAAGCTTGCGTGTAGCAGAGTTAGAGATGATGGCGATGGGATGGCTGCGCAGCTGAGCAGACCTGCATTAAGACTCCTGTCGGGGCCAGCTGCTTGTGTTCGCCGCCAGCTGGTGTAGTTGCATGGCGCAGGGAACCGGTCCCCCACGCGTCGCAGTGGAGGCGTCCACGGCTTGAGGTCGCGCCGCGTGTCGTGGCCCACACCCCAGTCGTAGTCGGGGGGAGCTCGCGCAGGACGGATACTTGTCATGCGAGGCAGAGACTTGTGCGAGGTGGAGACTTGTCGTGCAAGGCAGAGACTTGTCGGAGGGGGTCCTTCTAGTAGGGAACTGGTCAGAGATGCTCCCAACCAGTCGGGAGCATGATGTCTTGTTAGTGAGGGTTTTGACCGGGGTCCTCAGTCCTCCTCGTCTTGAGTCTTGGCCTTCACATTGTCAATGGTGTTAGATAACCTTGTGTTGAGAGAGATTATTTCGCCGTCAAAGGGGGCCCTAATCCGGACCCTCGTCACAACCCAATCTGCCCTACCCCATTGTGTGCGGGTGTAAATGGTTAGGGATGGAAATATGGAAATGGAATCTGAATTATCTGATATCCGTATCCGCTAAAACATAAATATAGATATATGTGTCTGTATTCGAATTCAAATGTGGTAGTAAAGTGGATACATTCGAATTCGTTTTTGTCGATTTTTTCTCTATTCGATTCCATGCGTATTCGACAATATCCGGCCCTATCCGTACTCGACTATATAAAAATGTAAGTTATGTCTATAACTAATGACAAATTGTGTTCAATGGAATACTAATAATGATAGTGTACAATTGAAAACAAATTATATTCATAACTAATAATTATGATATTAATTTTAATATTAAAAATATTGCATCCATAAAACAATTCAAAATTTATATTTAAATTTAATGACCAATATCATTGTTTTCAATGATATATATACATTATATAAATTTTAATGTTAATTACTCTAGTTTATTCATGTATTGATGAAAATATTTTTCATGTATTTTGATTATTTGTTTGATAAATGTGTGTGTATATATACAAGATGTATTTATTAATAGTTTTATTTATTATATGATTAATTATTAAAATAAATATGGATGAATGTGATATTCTTAATAAGATATCTCTATTATGTACTAATACTTTAGTCCCTACATGATTTTGTAATTGTTATGTTCCAATAAAGAAAAATGGTAAATGTTGTCTTCCAAATCGAGTAGATATCCGAATGCTTTCCGAATTTGAGACATCTGTTTTGCATTCGTATTCGAGAACATTCAAATCTGTATTCGTATTCGAGTAAAAATGTGGTAGAAGGTGTTATCCGAATCCAATTCCATGTGTATCTGATCCGTTTCCATCCATATAAATGGTTGTAGTTATTTACTCTTGTTGCTTGCAACATCTATGTAAGGCTATGACTAAAATCTCATGTTCACACCTTAAAATTTCACATTAATTGACTAAAATTTGTGCTGATGACTTAATTTGATAGCTGCTACTTTGTGTAAAGTGGTGTGGCTGGACCTATATATGTGGGTCCTGGGTCAAGAATAGGACCCTAAAATTAAAATCTCACGTTCACACCTTAAATTTTTTAGAAAATTAGTTGAAATTTATATGGATGATTTAATTTGATACACCATTACTATGTGCAAAGTGGTGCGGCTGGACCTATATGTGGGCCCCACATCAACAACCAGACCCTAACACTAGAACCTCACGTTCACACCATAATATTGTAGAGAAATTAGGAGGAATTTGTGCATACAGCTCAATTTGATAGCCCGCTACTTTGTGCAAAGTGGTGTAGTTGGACATATACGTGGGGTCCGCGTCAAGATTCGGACCCTAAAACTGAAACCCTGCATTTACACGTTAACATTTTAGAGAAATTAGTTGAAATTTGTGCATATAGCTCAATTTGATAGTCCTCTACTTTGTGCAAAGTGGTGCGTCTGGATCTATACGTGGGGCCCACGTCAAGAGTCCGACACTAAAACTAAAACATCATGTTCACAACTTAAAATTGTAGAGAAAGTAGCTAAAATTTATACAGACGACTCGATTTGATAGCCTGCTACTTTGTGCAAAGTGGTACGACTGGACCTATACATGGGGTCCGCGTCAAGAGTCAGACCTTAAAAACCCACTTCCAACCCACAACCCGCATTTCACTTGTACCCAACCCGCCCTAACCCAATAGATAGTAATACCCATTTTCACCATCGAAACACATCCCGCGCAATAATCTGGCCCATAAAATCCATTTCAGCCCGCCCCATTAGCAGACCTAACCTCATGATAAGCATATAACTACTAGTACACTGCAAGATTTGCCATCTTTCACTGTAGCTATTTTGGGTGTTGAAAATGTCATTGAGAAACAAATTATAAAAGGAATGTATATATTATTTGTTGTGGAGTAGCGAAGCTACCCTCCACGAACAATGAAGGGAAACTAAAGCTCAAGACTCAAAACCGTGAACCAAAACTCAAACACAAGCAGAAGCAAACCA
The DNA here is from genome assembly GCA_947561735.1 of Cenchrus americanus. Taxonomy (NCBI): domain Eukaryota; kingdom Viridiplantae; phylum Streptophyta; class Magnoliopsida; order Poales; family Poaceae; genus Cenchrus; species Cenchrus americanus. Next base: position 151,382,221 of record OX387243.1, on the reverse strand, counting down.
AAAGCGCCTTCTCAACAGTGAATTTCTCAAAAGCCCATCCCTTTACAAGTGTTGGCCCGTCTCCTTTTATAGGGAGGTGAGCGGACTTTTTACATACTGAGAGTATCCTCGTGTGAAATGGATCAAAATAGAATGTGCTAGGCTAATTTTGGAAATCTCCAATTAGGTCTTCACGTAATCGGCGCACCGTGACGTCATGCCGCAAATCGCGGCACCTTTCTTGCTGTCAACACGTGTGCTTGTCGGGAGAAGACCCTCAATATTTTGGAGACCCCCCTTCGCCTGGCGCATCTTGTCACCTGAAACGCATGACACAGCCAAACTTGAATGCATTAGATGTTAAGGACGACGAAACCCCCCAGGCGAAACCCAGGCTATGACTGGCTGGGTGGGTAAGATTCGCCCCGGGGGTTTCGTCGCAGGGAAAACCAATCCGCCAGACCGAGACTCTAACACTTTTGAACCGCTGGGTTTATTTGGTTGCTCTACTGGTGACGAACGGTACTGGTCGAAAGTGGAATCCGAAACATGAAAAAGGACTCAAGGGCTCCTGGGGTTTTGCAGTTGAGCCTTTCGAAATCGAGCTTGACTAACTGAAATGATCTCACGTTTTTGTATAAGAAAGGCTCGATTCCGAATCCCCCCAACATTATTGCAGGTCTACTATAGCTAGCGTTGGACAGACAATAATCATATTATATACAACTATATAGATGGAAGCCAACCACTAACTATTTCTCTCAACATGCAAGCATTTCACATCATAACTCACTATACGTCAGGTCAATATCCATTATACACCATGTCATCATCCACCAAACCATATATTTATGTCTTCAACCGATTTTTTGTGGCCCATGACATATATTTGTGAGTATCACACCACAAAATTCTCGCAATTGAAATACATGTAGGATGAATCATTTTAGAATGGTTCACTATTAACAAAATAACATGCTTTCATATATAATGTTATTTACAAATGAATGTTACTATGTAATCACTTTGGTGTTTCTACTTCCTGTCGGTGCGGAATGTGGTCCCGACACTAACCAGTAATAAGCACCAAGGTCTATCCATCAATGGTCGATGCTAAGCAACTAAAGACACAAGGTTTATCCTGGTTTTAGCCGGGGGCCGTACGTCCAGCAGTGGTGTGCTCGGGGGCACTATATTGCTCAGCACCGGGGTGCCTGTAGTGGGGCAGCTACAAGCAAGGCGGGAGAGGAGGCGTGGCCTCCAAGTCCCTGGTGAAGTGGCTGAAGATGTTGTGGGAGAATTGGGGAACGTGTGTGTGGGGTGTCGTATGCTGTCCGTTATTCGTCGTGTCTTGCCTTGTCTCCCCCTGTCCCCTGCGGCGGGGGAGTTCACCTTCCTTTTATAGGCCAAGGAGAGGGCGAATTACAAGCATGCCGCACTATTCAGCTACATGGGGAAGTATGGTGCGCCGCGCAGTAGAGTGGGCGGCCGCCTTGACGGTCCTTGCCGCGATCTGGCCATCATGGCGTATCTTGTACCCGAACAGTGGTGGCTTCGAGGGTAGGGGCGCAGTGGTTGGCCGTGATGTCCCCGGGCGGGCTCGAGGGGGTTGGCGACGACGATCCGTACGGGATACGCGCGTGGCGGGCGTGGCGGCGTCCCGTTCCCGCATGCCTCACGGTGCCGGGGCCGCATACCACGATGCCGGCGTGGGGTTGTACGCGCGGGGGCGGCCGCTCCCGGTTAACGAGGCGGGGGATGGCATCCCGCCGGCCTAGCGTCACGACATGGCCCTGCAAGGTCATGGGAAAGCATTTCGAGGGTGTGGCCGGCCCCCTTCGAGGGCTCGGCACGTTAGCCGTACGGGAGTAGGCGACGCGGCGTCACGGGGCTGACACCGGCCATGTCGCACAGTCCCCCACAGTGGCGGGGATGGGTTCTCCCTAGGGAGTTGGTGCAACAGGACCGGGGCGTGAGTCCCAGGCGCATGATGGCGCCGCCCCACCGTTGTCAGAGCATTAAATGCCCGTACCCGCGTGCGGGAACGGTCGTGCGCGTGCGGAGCACCCTCGAGCGAGGCGGAGCCCGCTCGAGGTAGGCGTGTACCCTCGAGCGCGGCGGAGCCCGCTCGAGGTATGCACGCACCCTCGAATGGGGCGGAGCCCGCTCGAGGTATGCGCGCACCCTCAAACGGGGCGGAGCCCGCTCGAGGGAAGCATGCGCCTTCGAGTGAGGCGGAGCCTGCTCGAGGGGACCTTTGAGTGGGCCACCTTGGTGGGGCCGCGGGGGCTGCCGCAGCGTGGGCCGTGCCCTGTGTGTGCGCTTAAGCAAGATGTGTTTAGCTTTGGTTTTTGCAGGTTTTAAGCAGGATTTCCCCAGTTGTTTTTAGGGGACCCTCAGATCTGTCCCCGACAGTAGCCCCCGAGCATCTGCGGATTCGCCGGCCAGGCTCCCGCAGATGCTGAAGCCTACTGATAGGACGTTCTTCCCCCCTGGTTTGCAAACGCTTTCCGTGGGGCCGCGTCGCGGACCCGCGGGTCTAGCCCCCGAAGCCCTGTAGGAGCGTGAGTGCTCTCGCGGGGGGTTTTACCGCGGGATTTGGTCGAGAGGGCGTGGTACATATTTCAACCGGCGTCGGCGATGTTTCAACCGGCATCGGTGACGCACGCACACCTGCCATTATCCGGGTCGGCTGCAATCCGGGAGGTGTAGCCGTGCGTCGAGCCCCCGAGCCCGGGGCCCGTTCGAGGCGATCGGGTAGAGCTCGCGACTTGTTTTTAACGCGCCCTCGCCGTCCCTCCGCGGGACGGAGGGTGAGGTTTCCGCAACCCCCATCGATCGGGTCGCGGATTGCGGATTCCTCATTGAGCTGTTAGTGGGTGGTTCGAGTGGACGCCCATGCCCTGTTCGATAAGGGTAGGCTGCGCGGTCTGGGACGCATCCATTAAAGTGTTTGCGTGGGTTTGCTAGGTGGGGCTCGGTCCCATTGGCTAGGGACCGAGGGTGCGGAAGCTCTCCCTCGGTGGGATCCCCCCGGCTAGCTGCCCTCGCTGGCTCTCGAACACGACATGTGGGGCACCCTCGAGCCGGCGGGCTCGAGGAACGGCTCGAATGCGCGTGCCCTCGTCGTCCCTGACTCTGGTGATCTGGGGCGCCTGTTCGAACCCGTCGAGGGACAGGCTTCGAACCTCGATCGCAGGGCCGTGCGGGGGGTGGCGGCTAGGCGCTCCCGTCTCTGCATCTGCGGGTTTCGAGGGTCCCTGACCGTGTCAGCCCTTAAAACGCTGATCAGTAGAGTAGTGCGGGGTGGCAGCTAGGCGCTCCCGTCTTTGCATCTGCGGGTTTCGAGGGTCCCTGACCGTGTCGCCCCCTCGAAACGCCGATCGAGAGAGTAGTGCATCGAAGGTACGCCGTGGTGCCCGTTTTACTTCAAACGGGCCCCGAGGTTACCGGCCGATGTTTGCACCCTTTGAGGGTCGAATTTTTTCTGAGCCAGGGGCTCGCGCCGCTCGAGGGTCTTCCTTACTTAATAAGGGACCGGGCCATTTAATGCTCGCAGTCGCGGCTGTAGTTTCGCGCCGCGGGCGCGCCTTTTTAGGCGCCGGCAGCGCGCGCGTAGTGGGCGGAGTGGGCGGACGGATGTGACCGCCCCCCCCACGGCCCTCCCATTTCTACGCCGTGATGATGGCTTGCGAGCGGTTGCGTGGCCGCCGTGGTCGTGGTGGGGCCCGCCCGTCAGCGAGAGAATATTCCTCCCGGGCGCTCAGCTAATGCGTGCGGGGCGCACGCTCCGAAGAACACGCCCGTGGCCTATAAATCCGACGAGTGGGGAAAACGGCGGTTTTTTACCTTAGCATTCGCCATTCTTGCTCCTTGCGCCCCAGCCCCCGAGTCGTTCTTGCCCAAGCAGCTTTCCTCCTTCGGAGCTCTTCTCCTCCTTCCTGTTCTTCGTCCCTCGCCCCTTCGTCCACCCACATGGCGCCCCAACCGCCTCTCGTCATCATCGTCCCGTTCGCGTGGGAGCACTCGACGGTGACGTAGCTGGCCTTGAACCAGCTGGTGACCGTCGGCCAGCTGGCGGTGAACGAGGATGGACGGCCAGCCGAGTGGATCGTGCCGCCAGCAAGGGACTTTGAGGTGGTGAATTCTCCGGAGATTCCCTGCGATCCTTTGTCTTCCGACTCCGAATCTACAAAATCCAACTTTTTAGCTTGATGTGCTTCGCGTCTCCTTAGCCTCGTAAAGTTTTTCCGGATCATCCACAAAATTATTGGGTTTGTTGGAGAGGTAGCCGTCCATCTCCTCGTTAGGGTTAGCAATAAACAAAGTATGCAAAAAAAACTAGAAAACAAAACAAATCTATAAAGACTAGAGTTAGACAAACTAGATTAGATGTATTTTGAGGATGATCAAAGTTTAGTAGATGCAAAAATAAAACAAAATCAGTACTGAAAATTACAAAAAAAAAGCAATAAAAAATCAAATCTTGATCACTTGTTCCCCGGCAACGGCGCCGAAAAAAAGGGGCTTGTTGACGGTTGATAATTGTATCAAAGTTCGTTCGTGACTCGCAAGCGTACAAGTCTCCCGTCGTAGTCAAGGGACCCTTCTTCCCTCGAGTGGTGAACCCAAGGTATCGAATCCGTGGAACAAATGTGTGACGCAAGACTTAATCTATTAAAGCCAAATAACTTCAATACTCGATAAAGAACCTAATGCATCTAAGTAAAAGACACAAAACAGATCTAATCTACTAAAAACCGGAGAAAACAAAGTAAGATTGGGTAGATAAACCGATCTAGAGGGATCGGGGTAAGCCTTTTGTTGAAGTTCCAAGCAAGAGAAGAAGTAGCAAATCGAATCTTAATAAAAGCCTCTTTCAATCGTGGTTTCCCGTCCAAATCCGAAAACATCCGCCTTTCGAGACCCCCGTTCGTCACAACGTATCCCTATTCATGCGGGGAGCTTAGGGCGAGTCAAAAGACAAGTCGAGATTCTTTCGGAAGATCCGGCGTGTACCTCTAGCCACCGCGGCTACAAGAACACCCTATGTAATCTATCTCGAGAATAGAATTGAAATAAGCAAAGCCGATCGAAAAACGAAATCTTCGAGGAAACACTTGATCGCCGGGAAAAGATTCAACTTGATAATTCAACTATAACAATGATACATACACAAGATCACCACCGGGATCCTTCCTTGATCTTGCTTCTAGCTCCGGAACTCCGACGTGGTCTTCCGTGCAAGGTTCCCACGTCGGCTAGGGGAACCCTAGTCAACTAGCTCGACCCTCTCCTCTCCGAGATGGTGTCCCTCTCTTCTCTCGCTTCTCGGCGGCCGAAGACGAAATCTTCTCTCCGTGGCTCTCGGTCGGGGGACTATAAATAGCCCGATTGGCGGCTAGGGCAAAGGAGGGCGAAATTGGGCCCTAAATGGGCTCGGGCCGACCGGACCGGGCCGGCCGGCTCGGGCCCATTTAGGCCCGGCCCCGTGGGCTCCTTTGCCCGACGTCGGTTCCCTTGCTTCCCGGATGTTTCCCCCTTCGCATGTAGGTCCATGTCGTCGGTTTCTCTCCGAATTGGACTCAACTCCTTGTCTTGCAAGATTCGAGCACTTTTCCGGTCGTGTCCCCGGAGTCCGTCGTCTTCTCGGATCAAGTCCCCGCTTCTTGGAGTTAAGTTTGCTTCATTGCATGACTTGTTCGGGGCTTCAAGATCTTGTCATGAGGTGCTTGATGAACTTATCCCGAAAGTCTTGCATTCAACACTAAAACCCTGCATAAACATTAAACTCCAAAACCGACATGCACACGTGAACTTGTTATACCACTGGGGTTAGTACCAATGGATAAGGTATAAAACTCATGCCAACACCGAAGGTAAACTCATGGCTAGGTTGACGGATTTTCACCGTCAACATCTCCCCCATGCTTAAACCTTGCTCGTCCTCGAGTAAGCCTTCGATGGATATCATCATTGCTAAACAATGTTTAAACTTTGCACTTGATTACACATGAGAAAACATAATGCTCTCAAAATTTTAATTCATTAAAGTTCCATAATGTGCTAGCCTTCATCTCTACGGAGGGTAGATTCTTATTAAGCTTATCCCACAAGTATTAACATGCTCACAAAGTTTTAAATAGATCTCAGAATTTTTGAAATAAAGAACGAGAATAAGAAAAGCTAAACCAAGTTCACAAATTTAAATCATCTCGTGCATTGCTCATGAACTCTCATCTCGCTTGTCTCTCAAGCCTATATATTCTACTCCTTTCCCTCTCATATATATGTGGTAGGATTTATATGGAGCTTTGGGAAAGTTTAGTCCTAACAAGATTTTATAAATGAGGTGTTGTCAAAACAAGACAAGCTTCTCATGGTCTTACCGAGACTCGTCAAAAAGGTCATTGGAAAATAATGTTAAATCAAGGAGGGGAAAGAAAAAAATACACACACTTTTAGATAAGTGGACATGTGCAAATGGCAAAGAGTGATCCCGAGGCACAAAGGAAGTCCTCGTTATCGGATTGCACATGGTTGGAAAAATGAGAATGGATCTTTTTAACTTGAAGCCTTGAATGCACTTTTAGAGAACCGGGGAGTTTACTTTACGCACATATATTTTTTTTCTCTTTCATATTTCTCATTCTTTTCTTTCTTTCATTCATTCATTTTTTTTCTTGTCATATATTCAGTCCATGACTTTCACAACGAAGTTTTGATTTTTTATACCTTGAAAGTCATGAGTATCACTGGATTTTTTTTCTTTCATCATTTTTTTTAAAATATTCCCTTTTGAACTCTAAAACTGCACCGTACCTACCTCCTCCCCCATGCTTAGACGTTGCTCGTCTCGAGCAAAGAGGCGAAAAATAAGGTAGGTACCGGAATATTTTTCCTTGGAGAGATACTTGAAATCTTCAACGTTGGCACCGTCTTGCGATCTTCCTTGAATTGATGATCCATTCTCAACGATAGGTTGTGGTCAAGGAGGTAATCACAAAAGATGATATTTGGTTTAAGGGTGGATATCCGGCGAAGTTTGTGAGATCACCGATATGGGGATACACAATGCACGGATAAAAGGCTAGCAAAAAGATAGATACACAAAAATGGAATGACCAGCTTCTTAGCCTCGGGCCGCAGAAATCAAGGCCTGCAATAACTCACTCAAAAATAAATCTTGTACACTAAGGTTTATGCACTCAAATATATATAAGGCTTTGGATAGGTTGAGCAACACACAAGTGATATTTGTGACAAGGTTAGCAATATTTTTGAGCATAAAAGACATCTTTAATCTATTCATAACTTGAGAGCACATAAAACACTATGGGTCTTTATTTTAATCATAACCTCCGCTGAAAATTAAGCTAGCGTTTAAATAAATTCAGATCTGTATTTTTAAGAGAGCACTAGCTTAAACATGCATAAAACAATTACAAAGATGAACAAAGCTGCAAGTTTAATCATATATCATCATGGCACGAATTTTGTAACTTTTCCAATGATATAATCAAGGTGGTGCCTTTATTAATGATGACATCAAGTTGAAATATATACTGAAAATAAACAAACATGCTTGCTGAAATTTAAATAAAAACAGAAAATACTACGCAAACACACATAAGCAAAAGCTGAAAATTACGAGAAAAAGAAAAGAAAAGAAAACTAAAGTTCCTAAATCTTCTAGTCCTCCGCCGGTGGTTGATGTTGATAATCTTGATAATAATACCCTTGCTCATAATACGATTGGACGCTTCCTCCGTCGAATTGATTTGGCTCCACAAGGTGAAGGCGTCCAAGTTCAAAGGCAATATTTGTGTTGCCTTCACCGAGTTGAGCTGCGTTAGATTGGATGGCTGCGATGTTTTGAGCATTTCTTGCAGCATACCCTCCAATAATGGCCATGCTTTGTTGTGGTTGGGGATGATGAGCGTAGGACTCCGCGAAGTTAGCGTTGGGCACAACATAATTTTGTGGGGGTACCGGTGCACCACCCCCCATGCTTGTCCTTGTGACCCTCCGTAATAACTTGGCGGAGGAGGGACTCCGCCGAATGGTTGCACATTGGGTTGTGCTCCACTCGCTTGTGCGGAGGATGTTCCCTCCTCTACGATTCTTCCTCTTTTGTTCTTCCTTGCAGGGACAAGTAGTCCCTCTTCCAACCAATCTTCCCTTCCTTCGGTGAAAAGCCTAAGCCTCTCATTCGGAAGGGGTAGGTTCACTATGGCCAACCGATAACCTCCTCTCTCATCTCCACTAATGTATTTGCCTTGCCGCAAATACTCAAAACCGAGAGAGGTACCACGCAAAAGGTGAGCGGGATTTCTTGCGATCCCCGGCCGCAAGGAAAAGGCCAACATGGAGAGGTAACACCCCGAACCAATATTACCCGCCCCCGATGTTGCTTCACAACACCAACGGTTGATCATGAGGTAAGAGGGGTCTATTGGTTGCCTGGCAATTAAAGCCGAGTATAGCCAATTCAACTCCGTGTCGGTCACCTTTGTTTCCTTCATCCTTCCCAATATCCTCTTGCACATCCAAGGGTGAAATATCCGGATAATGGGGTTGCGGATGCAATTGCGTTGTTGATGGGCTTCTCCGGAGATCATGTTCCAAAAACCGCCAACATGCCGGGTGGCACGTCAACTTTCTCCGGAGCTCCCTTGTGGAATCCAAGCAGCTCCCTAACGTGCTCGTAGGGAACTACTTGTTCGATTCCCTCCAAACGGAATGACAAGCTTTGCACCCCATCATCACAACGATGGGTGCAATAGTCATCAAAATTTCCAAGGCGTAACCCAAATGGGTGTCCACCGATATTCCGTTGGAGAACTGCACCCATCCGAGGTGCCCCAACATATAGTATATGCCGGTGCAAAAACCCAAGGTGTAGAGTGCTTGGTCGTCGAGCTCGACGTTGGCACAAGCCTCTTCTCAAGATTGGCGAGCCTCTCCTCCTCCTCCGCCGACAAGATGATGAAGCCGTACGAAGAGTGCGTCGGGGTGTAAGGAGGTGGTGCGGTTGAGCGAGTCGATCGTCGTGGTGGCGCGGGCTGCTCCTCCGTGTGCCCACGAGGTTCGGTGAACCTCATGGAAGTGCTTCTCGCAGCCCTCATACCACCAAGGAGGAGAGCGTCGTTCCTCCTCGGTGGTGCCGTGTCCGTCTCCATGCTCCGGGAGACTCGGAAACCGAGTGCCTCCTCGAAGACGTGGTTGATGACGGCTTGGACGACGACGAACTCTTCTTCTTGGAGAAGAGACTTGTGGTCTTCTTCCACATGGTTGCTGCACTCTTTCTTCAACTAAAATTCCGGGTTGCAACCGGTAAACTAGGCACTTAAACTCTTTGCTTCGGATGTGGACTTTGAGTGGATTAAGGATGTGGATTTTTTTCTTGAGCTATCAAGCTTGGGAAGGTTGGCTATGTCTACGGAGGTTCCGAGCACACAAACTTGAACACACAAACAAGGGAAGGAGAGGGAAGCTTGCCTACAATAAACGGGAGCCGGGGGGCTCCTTAAGTAGGTGAGGCCGGCCGGCCGGGGCCGGCCGGCCCGGGGTCCTCCGGTTCCTCCCCGCCGCGTCTTTCTCCCGAAAGACGATCATTTCGCCTCCGCAACTTTCCCCGCCCGCGTGCTCCACGAGTTGCACCGCCCAAACGCTCTCGTCCACTCCTTTTCTTGAATTATTGGTCCTCCCACTTGATGCTCCATGCTTTGGGTCATGTCCATGCTCCCTAGCTCCACTTGCTTCACATGCCACCATGAAAATCCTGCAAAGTTGATGCTTGCTGCCCACCATGCTTGTCCTTTGCATGTGGAATTGGTGAAAGTTGATAAAAGGGAATCCAATGGTGCATGCATGATTAATTCAAACTTGATTGCCTCCATTTAGGTGTGTTTAAGGTTAAGCACTCCTCGAATTCGAAATTTAAAATATTTTTCAGAGCCATGCAAGAGCTCAAGCATAATTTTAGAGAAGTTTTTAAACCATTAAAAGCAAATGTAGGTCGAAAATATTTTTCGACTACGTCGATTTCGGTCTCACCGGTATAGTTTGCTTTCATCGGTTGAGAGCGAACGTTTTCCCGGCTTGATCATGGGGGCATAGGTTTAGGTTCTAATTTTGGCTAAATAAGAAAGATTTTGAACAGAACAAAATTAGAATAGGCTTAGAAAAATTCTAATCCTAGAGAAACCAAGGATAAAGATTTTTTTAAAACCAACCAAAAGCTTTGATTTCTAGGTTCACGCGAGTCCTACCACGTGCTGAAATTTTTTTTAACACTTGAATATAAATCGTGGCTCTACTCGTGTGGTTTTAGCATGAAAAATAAGTCAACCTCAGCACCATAATGAGGGTGAAAGGTTGAGTTAAGGTTCTGAAATTATTTGGTTGAGGGGTTTCTCGAAAAGAAAAGAATCAAACAAGCACATAGGAGGGTTCATGCAAAGGGTTTATGATAAAGCAAACACTCAATCAAGAATTATGTCTCTAATATTGTTCAACCACTTCTAAGTCTAATGTCTTTGCGTAATAAAACTCAAAAACTAAATTATTAAAAATGTTCGAAAAACCTGGAATCGGGTTGTCCTCCCGGTAGCTTATTCTTGACTCGACTTGACGAAACGGGTTGCCTCCCGCCTAGCGCTTCGTTTATAGTCTATAGATAGACTTCTTCACTTGATTACTCCGGATCAACGCTCTTTGCGGGCGTTGCAATCTTGGGTACCCACTTCCGCACCATCTTGGGCGCGGGCTTGACTTCCGGCTTAGTTGGCTTAGTCATTTTTTTGGTCTTCACAGGCGGCTTCTCTTCCTTTGTCTTGACGGATGCAACACCTTCTTTGATTTTCGTTACGTTCATTTTTTTCGGCTCCTTCTTCTTTTTCAGCCCCTCCGTTTGTTTTGGTTCTCCCTTCACTCCAATCATGTTGCATGCCTCAATCCTTGGACGGAACTTGAAGGAACTCCTTTCTCCGTTGATATCGAACATGATCTCCCCCTTGCCAACATCAATAGTAGCTCCCACGGTCTTGAGGAACGGCCTCCCTAGGATGAGTGGCGGCTTCTCCCTCTCTCCCATCTCGAGCACAACGAAGTCGACGGGGATGAAGTGGTGTCCAATCTTCACGGGTACATCTTCAAGCAATGCCCAAGGGATAGCGAATGGAGTTGTCTCCCAACTCCAAACATATTCCCGTAGGCTCCATCGGTAGGCGTAGCTTCTCGAACACATCCCTCGGCATGACACTCACACTAGCTCCAAGGTCGCATAACGCCTTCTCGAAGTTGAAAGAACCAACTGAACATGGAATTGTAGGGCACCCGGGGTCTTTTTGCTTCTCTAGCCCATAAGCAATAGTTGCACTACACTCCTCGGACATCTTGACATGATCTACCCCGAGTGTTGCTATCTCATATTTATTTGCAAGTATGTCTTTAAAGTAACGAGAATATGTAGGTACTTGTAGGGCATCTAGTAATGGCATGTTGATGCTAAGTCTACGCACAACTTCCACAAACTTCTCAAAGTGGTTGTCAAGTTTACCTCGGAAGTAGCGTGGCTTGAGTTGCGGTATCCTCGTGTCATCCTCCGGCATCTCGACTTCGGGTTCCTCGGTGACGATCCCCGTAACCTTCTCTTTAGCGCCTCCTTCCACCTCGGTGGATGGTTTAAGCTTCCTTGCTCCCGCGGAACGTTCCGGATCTTCGGTCTCCTTCCCCGAACGTGTTTGAATGGCCTTCGCCGATTCGGGACATTTGGGTTGTCCCGGAAGCTTCCCTTCATCATTAGTGAGGCGCCCCGCAAGTTGTCCAACTTGCGTCTCGAGCATCTTCATCATGTTGAGCACTTGATGATTGGAACTTCCAACCTCCGTCACTTTGCTATCGATGTTCTCCAACACCTTGTCTATGGTCTTGAACTTGGTGACGGTGTCCTTGTTGATCTTAGCTTGCTCATCCATGAACTCCTTCAATTGTATACGAAGCGGAACCGCGTTAGGAATAGATGAGCTTGCATTAAATTGAGGCCTACCTTGCCCGTAGCGGAAGTTCGGCAATTCTCCCTTCCTCATGTAGTCGAGCACTTTGGCTTCCTCCGGACAATCTTTGCGGACATGGCCATACTCTCCACATTCTTCGCATGTGGACCTTGCTTCGGCGGCCTTCAAGTCTTGAGCCTCTTTCTTTTCCATCTCCATCTTATCCAACCTCCTCATGAGCGAGTCGATCTTGCCCTCAAGTATGTCTTCCTTCTCCACTTGCAAGACTCCTTTGACGTTCCCCATGGGTTGAGCCGGATGTAGGCGCCCGGATGACGCCCACGTGTCATTATCCGCGACCTTCTTGAATAGCGTGAAAGCTTCCGTTGGTGTAAGCTCGATGATAGATCCTCCCGCTGATGCATCGATGATCGTCCTTGACGCCATGGTGAGTCCTTGATAGAACTTTTGCACGAGGTCTTCTTTCGGGAACTTGTGATGTGGAACCGCCCGGTGTACTCGTTGAAGCGCTCGAATGCCTCCGAGATAGTTTCCGTAGGATATTGAACAAAGGTGGCAATCTTATTATGCAAGCTTTGAGTTTTACCCGGTGAGTAGTATTCCTTCATGAAAGCCTTCATCAAAGTGTTCCAATTTTGCACCGTCTCTGCCGGTTGAGAGTGTAACCATTGCAAAGCCTTCCCAGGTAGTGAGAACGGAAAAAGCCTTGCCCACATTTGATCTTGAGTCATCCCATCCATGTTGAAAGTCTGACATAGTTGAATGAATGCTTGGAGGTGAAGGTTCGGATCCTCTTTGCCGGTGAAGGGTGAATGTTGCACCATGCGGATTGTTGAGGTCTTGATCTCGAACGGTCTTCCGATCTCCTCGAGGTTCAAGATTGGTAGGTCGATGATGTCCGGGGTGCATAGCTCCCCAATCTTGCGTTCTTCCGGTGGTTGGTCACCCACCGGTGGAAGTCGATTCTCCCGCGGACTTTGAGGTGGTGAATTCTCCGGAGATTCCTCGCGATCCTTTGTCTTCCGACTCCGAATCTACAAAATCCAGCTTTTTAGCTTGATGTGCTTCGCGTCTCCTTAGCCTCGTAAAGTTTTTCTCGGATCATCCACAAAATTATTGGGTTTGTTGGAGAGGTAGCCGTCCATCTCCTGTTAGGGTTAGCAATAAACAAAGTATGCAAAAAACTAGAAAACAAAACAAATCTATAAAGACTAGAGTTAGACAAACTAGATTAGATGTATTTTGAGGATGATCAAAGTTTAGTAGATGCAAAAATAAAACAAAATCAGTACTGAAAATTACAAAAAAAAGCAATAAAAAATCAAATCTTGATCACTTGTTCCCCGGCAACGGCGCCAGAAAAAGGGGCTTGTTGACGGTTAATAATTGTATCAAAGTTCGTTCGTGACTCGCAAGCGTACAAGTCTCCCGTCGTAGTCAAGGGACCCTTCTTCCCTCGAGTGGTGAACCCAAGGTATCGAATCCGTGGAACAAATGTGTGACGCAAGACTTAATCTATTAAAGCCAAATAACTTCAATACTCGATAAAGAACCTAATGCATCTAAGTAAAAGACACAAAACAGATCTAATCTACTAAAAACCGGAGAAAACAAAGTAAGATTGGGTAGATAAACCGATCTAGAGGGATCGGGGTAAGCCTTTTGTTGAAGTTCCAAGAAAGAGAAGAAGTAGCAAATCGAATCTTAATAAAAGCCTCTTTAAATCGTGGTTTCCCGTCCAAATCCGAAAACATCCGCCTTTCGAGACCCCGTTCGTCACAACGTATCCCTATTCATGCGGGGAGCTTAGGGCGAGTCAAAAGACAAGTCGAGATTCTTTCGGAAGATCCGGTGTGTACCTCTAGCCACCGCGGCTACAAGAACACCCTATGTAATCTATCTCGAGAATAGAATTGAAATAAGCAAAGCCGATCGAAAAATGAAATCTTCGAGGAAACACTTGATCGCTGGGAAAAGATTCAACTTGATAATTCAACTATAACAATGATACATACACAAGATCACCACCGGGATCCTTCCTTGATCTTGCTTCTAGCTCCGGAACTCCGACGTGGTCTTCCGTGCAAGGTTCCCACGTCGGCTAGGGGAACCCTAGTCAACTAGCTCGACCCTCTCCTCTCTGAGATGGTGTCCCTCTCTTCTCTGCTTCTCGGCGGCCGAAGACGAAATCTTCTCTGCGTGGCTCTCGGTCAGGGGACTATAAATAGCCCGATTGGCGGCTAGGGCAAAGGAGGGCGAAATTGGGCCCTAAATGGGCCTGGGCCGACCGGACTGGGCCGGCCGGCCTGGGCCCATTTAGGCCCAGCCCGTGGGCTCCTTTGCCCGACGTCGGTTCCCTTGCTTCCTGGATGTTTCCCCCTTCGCATGTAGGTCCATGTCGTCGGTTTCTCTCCGAATTGGACTCAACTCCTTGTCTTGCAAGATTCGGCACTTTTCTCGGTCGGTCCCCGGAGTCTCGTCGTCTTCTCGGATCAAGTCCCCGCTTCTTGGAGTTAAGTTTGCTTCATTGCATGACTTGTTCGGGGCTTCAAGATCTTGTCATGAGGTGCTTGATGAACTTATCCCGAAAGTCTTGCATTCAACACTAAAACCCCGCATAAACATTAAACTCCAAAACCGACATGCACACGTGAACTTGTTATACCACGGGGGTTAGTACCAATGGATAAGGTATAAAACTCATGCCAACACCGAAGGTAAACTCATGGCTAGGTTGACGGATTTTCACCGTCAACATAGGCCGGCGGAAGCGTTGGGGGAAGGCCGCCGCGCGGATCTTCCGCCGAACACACGGTCCCCGGGGGTTCCGGCGTTGACGAGCGGTCTTCATCGCTGTCGTAGCGTCCACCCCGCCAAGGGTGGTAGCCTGCCGCCGCTCTCGCATCCGCTTTGCTCGTCCACCGAGCATTGATGACATTGCGGGCGTCGCCGTCCCGCTCTTGCCCACGCGTGTCGAGGGGCCGTTCTTTAGCCGGTGTGCGTCCCGGGTTGGCGGGTCACTCCGCCGCTCTACCTGCGTGGACCGAGGGTTCGCCCCCCTGTGCGCCCCCATCGCCCCGCGCGTCCCCCCCGCCGGCGGATGCGAGACGCCGAGCTCTCGGCCCGGGCCGGACGCCGCTTGCTCGATGCGCGCCCGCGCCCTCACGGTGCGGGTTCCGCGCATGGCCCGCGCAGCGGCGTCGCGCCGGCAATGAGCTTCCGGCTCGCTCGCGGAGGCGTGTCCCGGTTGTCGACGTTGAAATCGGCGTTGATGCGGTCGCGGGCACCGTATGCCCCGGCTCCCGCGCGCGCGCTCGCCGTGCGCGAGAGGCTTCCCCCGCCATAGAGGCGCGGAGCAACCGCACCGTCGATACTCCTCCGCCGGCCTTGGCTTCGAGTTCGCGGGCTTGGGCTAACCGCGCGTCGATGTCGGCCCCCGGCGGGGGCGCTCGGTCCCGCCGGCCGGGCGCGGAGCGATCCCCCGGGGCGGGTGTAACTTCCCCCGTCGCCGGCGCCCGCTGCGCCGGTGGCATTTGCTGGGTCGTTGGCGATGACGACGCAGCATTCCCGCGCGGGGTCATAGCTCCCGGTGCTGGAATCGTCGGAGCAACCGAACCAATAGTCCGTGGCGTCGAGAAATCGCCTGAACATTACCGGGTCCGGTACGCCGGAAAAGTCCCACTCCGCGTACCCATGCAGGTTGGCGGGTGGCAACGCGTCAAGGGAGCCTAAGGACGACTCGTCGCCGGCGGAGCCGCTAGGATCCCTGGCGATGTAGACGTGACGGCCAGGGGGAACCCTGCGCATCGTGGTGTTGACGTTGGCGTTGTAGGCCGTGGTAGCGCCGCGCAGACCGATGGGGAAGCGCGGCCCGGAGACCGCGCGCTCCCCGGCCGGGGGCGGCGGTCGTCGTGCCGACGGCGCGCCGCGTTGGGGAGGCGGCGCGTTCGGCCTTGCCGTCGCTCCGACCGCGCCCGGCGTGAGCGCCGACCGAGCGGCGGCGACACCGCGACGCCGACGGACCCGCAACGTCCGTGTCGGCGGGTGTTTGCGTAGTGGTGACGCGCGCAGCGGCGACCGGGGCGGATCCGGCTTGGCGCCGCGCACGGAGCTCCTCACGGTTGGTGAGGCGCATCAGGTAGCCGTTCCCCGTGGCCTGAAAGTTCAGGCTCCCGAACCGGATCTCAAACCCGGCGGGGAGGAGGTACGAGCTGCCAATGGAGTAGCGCGTACCGCGGTACTCGGTGCGAATCACCATGGAGGGAGTTGACGGTGGACTGACCTTAGGCGCTCGTGTGCCACACGGTGGGCACCAACTGTCGGTGCGGAATGTGGTCCCGACACTAACCAGTAATAAGCGCCAAGGTCTATCCCTCAATGGTTGATGCTAAGCAACTAAAGACACAAGGTTTATCCTGGTTCCGGTTGGGGGCCGTACGTCCAGCAGTGGTGTGCTTGGGGGCACTATATTGCTCGGCAAGACCGGGTGCTCGTAGTGGGGCGACTACAAGCAAGGCGGGAGAGGAGGCGTGGCCTCCAAGTCCCTGGTGAAGTGGCTGAAGATGTTGTGGGAGAATTGGGGAACATGTGTGTGGGGTGTCGTATGCTGTCCGTTATTCGTCGTGTCTTGCCTTGTCTCCCCCTGTCCTCTGCGGCGGCGGAGTTCACCTTCCTTTTATAGGCCAAGGAGAGGGTGAATTACAAGCATGCCGCACTATTCAGCTACATGGGGAAGTATGGTGCGCCACGCCGTAGAGTGGGCGGCCGCCTTGACGGTCCTTGCCGCGATCTGGCCATCATGGCATATCTTGTACCCGAACGAGGGTGGCTTCGAGGGTAGGGGCGCGGTGGTTGGCCGTGATGTCCCCGTGCGGGCTCAAGGGGGGTTGCCGACGACGATCCGTACGGGATACAGTGGCAGGCGTGGCGGCGTCCCGTTCCCGCATGCCTCACGCGTGCGAGCCGGTACCACGGTGCACGGCGTGGGGTTGTACGCACGGGGGCGGCCGTCTGCAGTTAACAGTGGCAGGGATGGCATCCCGCCGGCCTAGCGTCACGACCTGGCCCTGCAAGGTCACGGGAAAGCATTTCGAGGGTGTGGCCGGCCCCCCTTCGAGGGCTCGGCACGTTAGCCGTACGGGAGTAGGCGGCGCGGCGTCACGGGGCTGACACCGGCCATGTCGCACAGTCCCCCACAGTGGCGGGGATGGGTTCCCCCTAGGGAGTTGGTGCAACAGGACCGGGGCGTGAGTCCCAGGCGCATGATGGCGCCGCCCCGCCGTTGTCAGAGCATTAAATGCCCGTACCCGCGTGCGGGAACGGCCGTGCGCGTGCGTTGCACCCTCGAGCGCCGCTCGAGGTAAGCGTGCACCCTCGAACGGGGCGGAGCCCGCTCGAGGTATGCGCGCACCCTCGAACGGGGCGGAGCCCGCTCGAGGGAAGCGTGCGCCTTCGAGCGAGGCGGAGCCTGCTCGAGGGGACCTTTGAGTGGGCCGCCTTGGTGGGCCGCGGGGGCCGCCGCAGCGTGGGCCGTGCCCTGTGTGTGCGCTTAAGCAAGATGTGTTTAGCTTTGGTTTTTTGCAGGTTTTAAGCAGGATTCCCCCAGTTGTTTTTAGGGGACCCTCAGGGCTGTCTCCGACACTTCCACATATTAAAATTTTATTTAAAAAAATTCCCGCGGCAATGCGCGGGGTATCACCTAACCACCCACCCATCCAAAAATATATATTGATATATTGCAGCACGGTGTGCACATGCTATTCCAACTATTAGTATTTCAAAAAGAAAAAAGAAAACAACAAAAAATTATATTATCAAGAATGGAAGACATAGGCAGGTAGATTGTTACCGACAACCCGGCATTACATCTTGCTGCTTCTCATCAGTGGGACAGCAAATAATGTGTCTCATCAAGCAGCAACATGGCACGTTGTCTGGATGAACAGTAGAGCAATAATCAGAGGTACTGTGTATGATCAGCTCCTCGATGACGAAGACAAAATGTTCTTATTCATTTAAAAAAATCTTATAATACAACTATATTTTTAACTACAACACAAATACTTTACATGTAGCTCACATTGTGATCCTAAATGCAAATTTTGATATACTATATTTTCAACTATAACACATACACAATTACATACTCCTAATTGCAAATTAACAACTAGCCACTGACTAGCAATAATTTGTATAGTATATATATGGCAAGCATTTGTATAATTGGAACATGTAACAATGCAAGAAGAGATCATATATTAACGTCCTTCTCGACGAATCTTAGCGAGAAACATATATGCATGGAGTTTAATCAATTTTAATGTGGCCAGTCTCCAGAAACAGTCTTTGCATGTATGTACTCTGTACGTCCATGTGTATTAGTAGTGCTTGACAGTTTGAAAGTTGGATCGTACCATACTTTAAAACGACAACAGCTATTTAGGGACCGCACAGAGATAAAGAGATGGATCGTGTTAGCTGCTAAATTAAGCGATCATATACTGGTGGTACAGCTGCTACGGTACATGTACAATAAGCTGTTGCTGCTGCTGCTTCTGCTAGGTGATGCGCATCTGAAGTGGTACGCACTGAAACGCTGCACGTTACGGGCATCAAGATCTGAGTGTACGTCGGATGATTGTTCTTGACGCCACCACAAAGGAGGTCACCTGGCTGAAAGGGATCGGAGTGGCCGGAGAGGGCGCCCTGGAATAAATTCAGAACGCTCATATCTGGCAATCATCTCCACTATAATTTATACACACGCAGCAGGGCAATGCAAGCAAACGCAAAGTGCACCCCAGAAATGTCGAGGGATATTTCTTCGTGGCGCAATAGTAACGAGCAGGCCTAGAAAAAAGCTTCAGCTTTTGCGAGAATGGAAAAAGGGCGGCAGTGCAAAAGCTAAGCTCGTAAAAGGTTGGTACTTGTACTTGTGAGGACTGAAAGTTGAATCAACTAGCTCATCAGGCCTCTCAATCTCAGCTGCGGTGGTGGTACTACTCTGCCTGATGGCAGGGATTTCAGATAAAACGGCAGGGATTTCTCTGATGGAATTAACCCCTGCCTGAACGCAAGGACAGAGCAAAAGAGTAATAAGAGTACGCCTGCCTGCCTGCATTCCCGCTGGCTGCTGCATGCGCAGGGTGCGTGGCGCCGGGAGTTTAAATTCGTGCAAGAGTATCGGGCGCCTAGCTAGTAGGAGTAGGCTGCAATACCCTGCGCCTGCATGCTGCCCCAGAACTGGGGATCAATGCTAGCTGCTGCCGCTGCTCTGAGAACAAGGAGGAAGGCGGGCACTGCTACTCTCCCATTTCCTTTCATTTCATTCAGAGCCAGCAGCCCAGCACAGGGACGAAGACGACGACGACGACCCGGACCACCCCACCCATGCCCGGGGGTCGCTACCTGGCTGTGCGCAAGTAGCAGTGAGCAATGGAGCGGCGGACACAAGAGGTGGCGCAACGCGCGTGGATGCATGACCGGCCGGGGGCGTAGCGGCTGGGCGCGCGCGCAGGCATCTACCGCCGCGTCGATGCCGAGCTGCCGCTGCCGCCCTGCTCCCCGCTGCTGTTGCGGCTTCAATGTGATCGGTGCGTGCGCCAATTAAGCGCGCACAGCCACGGGTGGCACGGCACAGGGGCGCAGCTAGCGCAGGGGCCTGATGGCCTGGCGCGGTTGCTTATCCTTAGCCATGCATGCCCATCTACAGCAGCAGAGCGAGAGGCCGGAGAGGAGGAGGAGAGCTGGGGGTCGGGTCGGGCTAGCTACGGCTACGGATGGCATGGCTCTACTAGCTCTCACTCACACCCAGGGCGCGGCCTGTCATTCTGAACGTGAACTCAATGCTGTGCGCGTCACAGTGCAGCCATCACTTCTGGCCCGGCGCGCCCGGCCGGCCCTCACTGACATGCATCGTTCCGACGTCGACAGCTAGAGGAGCTCCCTGCCGTGTAGGTCCACGCGAGACCGGCCGCCGGGCCGGGAAAAGGTGAAAAGTAATAAAACGGCAGTGCAGCACCCCCGTCCGTTCTTTGTCTGAGCCTCTGAGGAATGTGAGAGAGTGCCGGTGGGTGGTGATTAACTGGTGGCCGGCTGTCTAGCAGGACACTGATCGAGCTAATAGCTAGCCCAATGCAAATCAACCCTACTCTACAGTCTAATTAACAGCCAGTCAGTAGTGCATAGGTGGTGCGTGCGGTTCGGCCACGAACCACTCGGGCGGCGGCCGAGTAAACCTGCGTCGACCACTGAGCTAGCTGTCACGGCCGCGCCGCACCGGAACGGACCCATTTGTTCCGACAGACCGGACGCGCCAATATGCCATTCCCCCGTCCGTCCAAAGGATAGCGGAATTTTTCAGACAGCCGAGCGCGCACGCACCCAGATGCCGATGCCCCGATCGGGCGGCCAGGCGTCAGGTGCTCAGGGCATCAGGCCGCCGCGCGGCGGCGCATGCGCGAGCCCGTCGCGTTGCCGGCCGGCCAGCGGGCGGGCGCACTTGGGTTTCCAATTCCCTTTCCTCCCTCCTCCCGGCCGGCCCGTGAATTGGATCGGATCCCTCAGCGGCAGACACGTACTACGTGGCTGCAGCCTCTGGCTGGCGCGGGCGGGCGGCGCCCCCCCACGCCCGCGCGTATATATAAGCCCAGGCCGCAACCCCCCAAGGCGACCCAACACACAAACCAACCCACCGAGCCCCCTGAATCCTGATCGCTCTCCACTGACCGCCGCACCTCCTCCCTCCTCTGGAGGAGACCAAAAGGCCGAGCAGCGCAGCCGGCCAGCCGCAGAGAGAGAAGAGGGAGAGAGAGAGAGATTACTGCTGCTAAAAGGCTCGAGAGCAAGCTAGTCAAAACGTACTTGTAGCTCGCGCCGGCCAGCGGCAACCAATCACCAGAGGACAGCGCGCCCCTCCCTGCCTAGATCTTCTTCAACAGTGGGAAGGATCATCTACCATCCGGCGGCCAACATGTGCAACGCCGCCGCCGGGACCGACTCCTCCTTGCCGCCGCCGCCGCCCGGCTCCGCCGTCAAGGCCTCCGTGCACCAGCTCGTCCACCCCGTCGACGGCGACGACGCCGGTGGCCATGTACTCGAGCTCTCCAAGGTATACACCGTGACGGGCAGCGCACATTCTCCTTCCCTGATAAGCTGTCGCGAAGATAGGCACGCACGCACGTAGGCGGCAGCACGCAGCCACGCACCGCCCATCCCGCAGGCAGCACGGCTACGTACAGTGGGCGCGTGATCAGCACCTAGCTCTACGGCCTGTAGATGCTGCCGCTTAGGAGTATTGTCTAATTTGTCTAGTTTACTAGCTTGTAGGCATGCCGCGGTAAATAGTAACGAGAAGGGGAAAAAGGAAAGCGCGAGCTGTTGGAAAATGGCAGCTTGATCGCCTCGGCTAACTCTGACCTGTGCAGCTTGATGGCACCTGCAGGTGGCCGGCGAGGCGCGGGCGATCGGCCGGGTGTCGGTGCCGATGGCGGTGACGGGGCTCGTCATGTACTCGCGGGCGCTCATCTCCATGCTCTTCCTGGGGCGGCTGGGCGAGCTCGCGCTCGCCGGCGGGTCCCTGGCGCTCGGCTTCGCCAACATCACCGGCTACTCCGTGCTCTCGGGCCTCGCGCTCGGCATGGAGCCCGTCTGCGGCCAGGCCTTCGGCGCGCGCCGCGGCAAGCTGCTGGCGCTCGCGCTGCACCGCACCGTGCTGCTGCTCCTCGCCGTCGCGCTGCCCATCTCCCTCCTGTGGGTCACCTCCACGGGGTACATCCTCAGGCTGCTGGGCCAGGACGAGGGCGTGGCGGGCGCCGCGCAGACGTTCGCCGCGTACGCGTCGGCGGACCTCGCGGTGCTGGCCGTGCTGCACCCGCTGCGCGTCTACCTCCGGTCGCAGAACCTGACGCTGCCCATCACGGCGTGCTCCCTCTTCTCCGTGGTGCTGCACGGGCCCATCAACTACCTCCTGGTGGACCGCCTCGGCATGGGCGTCGCCGGGGTGGCGCTCGCCGTCGCGCTCACCGACCTCAACCTCCTCCTCGCGCTCCTCTGCTTCCTCGCCATCTCGGGCGCGCACAGGGACTCGTGGGTGGGCCCCACATCCGACTGCCTCCGCGGCTGGCCGGCGATGCTCCGCCTGGCGGTCCCCACCGCCACGGCGGTGTGCCTCGAGTGGTGGTGGTACGAGCTCATGATCGTGCTGTCGGGGCTCCTGGCCAACCCGCGCGCCACCGTGGCGTCCATGGGCATCCTCATCCAGGCCACGTCGCTCGTCTACATGTTCCCCTCCTCGCTGGGCCAGGGCGCGTCGACACGCGTCAGCCACCAGCTAGGCGCCGGCCGCCCCGCGGGCGCGCGGCGCGCCGCCGGCGCCGCGCTCTCCATCGGCGCCGCCGTGGGCCTGGTGGCGGCCGCCTTCATGGTCTCCGTCCGCAACCACTGGGCCCGCATGTTCACGTCGGACGCGGACATCCTCCGCCTGACGGCCGTGGCGCTCCCCATCGCGGGGCTCTGCGAGCTCGGCAACTGCCCGCAGACGGCCGGCTGCGGCGTGCTCCGCGGCAGCGCCCGCCCCGCCAGCGGCGCGCGCATCAACCTGGCATCCTTCTACCTGGTGGGCATGCCGGTGGGCGTGGCGCTGGCGTTCGGCGCCCGGCTGGGCTTCGCCGGCCTGTGGCTGGGGCTACTTGCGGCGCAGGCGGCCTGCGCCGTCTGGATGGCGCGCGCGGTGGCGGACACCGACTGGGACGTGGAGGTGGCACGCGCCAAGGAGCTGACCAAATCCAGCAGCAACAACCACAGCGAGTGCAAGGACACCACGACCGCCCAGGCTAGTGGTATCGCCACAGGCGCCACTACCAGCATCAGCAATGCCGCCGCCGGCTGCAAGAAGAACAGCAGCAACGGCTACGTGCCGATCAGCGAGAGCTGCTGCGGCGACGACAACGAGCTGGAGAAGCTGGAGGCGGGCCTGATGAGCAGCGACGACGACGACGACGACGACGACGACGCCCCTAGCGCCAGCGTCAGCGGCAGCGACGACAGCGGGAACGGCAACGCGTCAGGCGACACCGATAACACCGTGGTTAGCGAGAATCACGGCAGCAGCAGCAGCGACAGTGGCGCTGCCGGTACGACGGCGACGGAGGGAAAGGAGCAGACCCCGCTCCTCAGTGTGGGGGACGGGGAGCACGATGGCGACGGCCGGGGAGGTGGCCAGGTCTAAGCGAGCCCGCCTGATTGGCTGATTAATCCATTGATGATCTTTTGCTATTGACTTTGATCCGTCTCCATTTCATCCGTTCCTCTCTGTTTTTTTTGGGTCTAAGTTGAATGAACTGGGGCGAGGTTTTGTGATAAATTATGTCACTACTAATAGCACTAGAGATCGAAAAGGATGATATGTTTTGCCATCAACTAACTTCTTTTTTTGCGTGCATGTAATCCTAAATTAATCCTCCATGTAAATTGCGAACTGAGACGCTGATGGCAAGCAATCTGATTCTGATGAGCGAGTGCGTGCACACGTGAACACGCGCGCATGTGTGCGCGGCGGCGTCGTAGATGTATGGCACTGTTCCCCTGCCTGCCTGCCTGCCCGCGCCAGTTGACGATTCCCCGGAGCCCCAGCAGCTGTGGCGCTGTTCCCCCAGTGGTTACATACGTGAGGGGGGCCGGGGTGGGTGCCCCAGTGCCGGCACTGTTTCCATATTCAACTCATTTGTCCTGCCCCTGTTGTACATGTGCTTTTACCATAAAGTCGCACGGCAAATGAATGGCCTTGATATCTACAGCCACTCGAGGAGAGCTTGGTGTGTGTGTCTTGCAAAAAAAAAATTAAAAAAAATGTGTGTGTGTGTGTAAAAGGTCACGCACGCTTTTCCGTTCGCGTTGCAAAAAGGGGGGAGCGAATGGGGGCGACACGGTGCGCGGCTGCACTCCCTCCTCCCCAATCCCCCCCTGGGAAATTTGTATGCTCAGATAATTCTGATCTTCAGCAAAAGGGTGGTGCGGCTGCTCCAACATTTGCCGGTGTTCACCCCGCACAGGTGTCAAGCTGCGCGCGAGTCAAAGTGTAAAAGGAATCGGGTTAGCTTAGCGTGAAGTGGTAATTTAATTTAGAGTCGTGGTGATAGTGAAAAGGGGACTTTGGTTTATATATGTGTGTGATGCATGCATGAGAACAAAGAATAATCTATGGTAAACTATACTATACGTGTGTCGCGACAAGTCATCTATTTGTAAAAAAACGAATATAGGAATTTTCGCACCAAAGAATCCAGGACAATTCTCGGGTAGAAAATGATTTCCAGTTCGGACATGTACATCGTCTAAGCGCGATGAAAGATAGTGTCCCCAACTTATGGAGGGTGTAATAAAGCGGTAAAGGCACCCATCCTCATATTAGCTACCACATGAACCGGTAATTTATAGTGACATAGAAATGCTTATTATATTTATTTATGCAGGAGAACCAAGAATCTATGGGTTAACAATATGTCGTGTCGCCATGTCGTGTGTGGCAAGTCATATACTCCCACCGGTTCACTATTACAAGTTGTTTTGGATAAGATTTAAGTCAAACATAGCGAATATAAATCATGAATAACTTTTAAGTTGTTGAGTTTGAGAATGTGAAAATCATATAAGTTGATTTGTCCTGAAAATTACTTTCACAAGAATATACATATAAAACTTTCCAATAAATATTTTTATAGAAAAGAGAAGTCAAAGTTGTGCTTTGGTGACCGTGTTGCTGTCCTAAACGACTTCTAATACGAAAACGGAGGGAGTACTTGCAAAAGTCGACAAAAGCCTGTTTGGAACAAATTAAAGATAATTTCGCGCAAAGTAATCGAGATGAAAGTTATTGGGCTTGAAGTGATTTCCAATTGGGACGTATATATATATATCGTCTACTAAGTGGGATGAAATTAAAAGGGAGAAATATAGTGTGTCCCTCTCTTGAAATGTTGTAAAGCACCCTTCCTCATCACCAACCTTCCACATTCCTTTCCAAATTGTACCATTGCCCTTTTTCATAAGCAGCAAAGGCAACTAAGCTAGTAGCAGCCACCACACCGGCCATATGCATCTCGCTCGCTCGCGCGCACACAAGCCTTTTCCACCCCTGAAAAAAGAAAACAGAAACAATCAATCACTACTGCTACTCGAGTGCGCCAGGGATTTTTTTTCACTTTTCAGTACGTACCACCGGCCGGCG
Source organism: Cenchrus americanus (assembly GCA_947561735.1). Taxonomy (NCBI): domain Eukaryota; kingdom Viridiplantae; phylum Streptophyta; class Magnoliopsida; order Poales; family Poaceae; genus Cenchrus; species Cenchrus americanus. The sequence goes on along the minus strand of OX387243.1, from coordinate 151,356,997 downwards.
GCCATGGGATCGACGACGACAGGACCGGGGGTTAGTTGCATACGGCCGGCCGGCAGGATCGATCACCGCGGCAGCAGGGCTGCGATCTTCAGACGAAGAGAGAGAGAGAGAGAGAGAGAGAGAGAGAGAGAGTATGCCGACGAGGCGCTGAGGCGACTACTGACGGCCCGGCGATCGATCGAGATCAAGATCGAGACGCATGCAAGCAGTGGTGTTGTTGGTGAGATCGAGTCGAGTCAGAGCTCACAAAGACCGCTAGCTCGCACGCAACCGCGATCGACCGCCCGTGCATGGCGTGCCGCCGGAGCCGACGACCTCGTCGGTCCGCGCGATGTCACGGCACATGTCGCCCTGTCTGCTGGCATGCAGGTGAATCGGTCGGCCTGCACTCTCCTCGATCTCCTTCTGATGGCAAGTAAACATTGCCTTTATATTAGTGCGGCTGGCTGGCTCGATCATGCCCACGCACGCATTGCATTGGGTTGCATTTGCTGTCCAAAATTAACAAGCTAAAGGCATCAGCAGCAGGAGGTAGCTTTTCCTCTGCCGGCTGGAAAACGAGGAAACAAAACTTAGGACGGGATCAGAAAGCGCCCTCCCACTTGCTCGCGTCCATTTTATTTGGCTCTGTATCTTAGCCGGGCACTACCAGATCGAGCGCACTAGCGATCGAGAGCACTGTCACCACGGCAAAGAGCTCGCGATTCCCCCCGCGCATCGGCGCATGGTCCAAGGATCTCTCGCGCACTCGCCGGCCGGCCGGCGGGCGCTTGCCGCAGGAGGACGACGACGAGCACGTAGCTAGTCCTAACAAACGCATATAGGTGAAAGCAGGGTCGGAAAGGAGAGCGCACGCGTCGGCTCCCACTACGCCTTTCCAAATAGTGTAAGTTGACTAGTACATCGTGTTCTTTCTTAAGGAGAAATGCATATATATTACTAATGTGTGTAGTAGCCGGGTGCGTTACGACTAGTAGTAGCTAGCGTTCGGTTCTGCAATTGATTTTCGAATGGCCTGTCACCGTCAGGTGGTCTCGGACTTTTTTTTTTAAATAGAAGGACAAAAGCATATGTCAACGCATAAATATCGCTTTGCAATGCAAGCAAGCACCGATATATACGGTGAATTGCTTAAAGGTTTTGTCATGCAAAGGCGTCAGGCACGCAGAAAGGCACGACAAAAGGCGTGTGCGGACACGATGGGGTTGAGTCCATCGGAGTTTATATGGAGACATGATGCTGTGTAGGAGTAGGCATCACTGAGCCGGAGGACCCGCGCGCGCGCGCGGCAGAGGTAGCTGCAGGTGCAGGCTGCTGAGTGAGACGAAAAGGAGATCGATCGGGAGGTGATGGAGATACACGTACGTGTGCTGCCCCGGCCCTGCCATTATTTGCCGGGCTCTGCTAGCTGTGTGTCCAGTTCCAAGATGACAGCGCCTCTGCCGGCCTGCGCTGCGGGCGATCGAGATTATCATGTCCTCGTCGGCCACTATCATCGACACCATCATCACCAGACACCCAGCCCCAGCCCCAGCCCTACCACACACACCCATGCCGCCCGTTCCTCCATCCCCAGCAGGCACTCCCATAGTCCCATTCCCATGGCCCCCCTCCTCCATTTCCAACTCGACCGCTTCCTTTCGGCACATCGATCGATCTTATACTACAATCCTACTTTGTCACGAAATATATATAGCCACCATGCACCCTGCCTTTTCCTAGCGCGTACATATAATGTAGATGGTCGTAGCACGATTGAGATACGAGGCCTGATCGATCGCGCAGGTGAAATCTCTGACCCTGCCCGGCCGGCCTATCGAGAGCAACGGGGGACGGATAAGATGCGCACACGCACTCACTAGTATCCTGCTTTGGACCACCGCGATCTGCTGCAGATGGACGCATGGATCGACCGCCCCCACACTGATCCCAAACCCTAGCGTACGTACGTGCATGCCATCGACGCCGCGCCTCCGATCCGTCGTCCCCTGGCCGGCCGGCCCGCCGAAACCGAAGAAAGCGCGACACGGCGCACGTGCTCGATACCATCGTTTTCATTGCAGGCACGCCAAATGCGCGCAAGACGTGCCGGGACTGCAAGTTCTCGCGTTCTCTCGCAATCTTTCGGCATATGCTGCGTGCTATCCGATCCCCGGGCCGTACGTGGCGCGCCCTTGTCGTCCGTCCATCTAGCTAGGCAGCTACTATACGCACTCCATCGAATCGACAGATCGACCGGAGTCGCCGGTTTAATTTACGTGCCAGTGTTAACCTCGCGCTAGCTAAGGGCTGAGGCAAACGCATGCTTGCCGGTTTCTCCATCTTCAACTTGGTCGGTTTGTCGCTAAGATTTGTGCGATCACGTCTCACCTCCTCATCTGATGATGCGATGCGATGTGTGGAAAATGATGGAACCAAGGAGGGGGAGACCTTATTGCGACAAATATAATAATTTCTCTTCTCACGTGCTTCAGAGTTGAAGCAGCCACTTCATTTGACTATTTATCCTTAAAAAAAATCCGAATGAAGGCCCGGATAACCACATAAGTTATATTTCGCTATCATTTATAGTTCAATTTATCCCTAACACAATTTATCCTTTTTTTTCCGATACACAAGGCATAATGATATAGAAACTTTATATAATTTGTCATTTTTCTCAATACACGTCCCCTTTGGCCACCGGGAGCGGTAGGGGCTGGTCGCGAGGGAGGACCTCGCCTAGGAGCACAACCGTGTCGTGGATCCCTAGGGGTGGACCATGAAGAAAGACCTCGCCTAGGAGCTGCCGGCGCGTGGATCCATGAACGAATTTCTCCAACGACGGATCTAGATGGCCGGTGGCAATGGAAGGGTATGATGGAGTAATGAGTTTTCTTTACATAGCTTTTGCTTCAAAAATTAGGAACTTGACTTCTCTTCCTAAGTTTTCTTACAATTTTCTTTTCTCATTGGAGATTTTCTAAATTTGTCAGCTAAGTATAAAACAACACAACTTTCCAAATTTGTCAAAAAGTATGCCCGAAGTTGATTAGTTGACTCTATCTTCAGACTTGGCAATTTTCATGTGTTGATCTAATAACACTTAGGCTATTTCAAAATTGGATTTCTCATTTTATACCCAATGATTTTGAGTGTACACAGTTAAAATGGAATGCATGCACTCTATAGATCGTACATCTCGAATTTCATAAATTTAGGAGCTCATTTGCTAATTAAAATGAATAAGGAAACACGACTAAACGAGAGTGGGAGGAGGCCTGAGCCAGTACGGTGGAACTGGGTCGCGCCACTTACCGTGGCATGACTCCCTTCTGAGTCGCGTCACACCGCTCGACGCGACTCAGACTGCCACGTAAGCTGCGACTTTTTGAACGCCACCGTGTACATTAGTCGCGCCACGGATCGTGGCGTGACTAAATTAAAGAGCTACTTCTTGAAAATATAGTTTGGTGTGGATTATTTTTAAAATATTAGATTAAAATGGGTTAAAATTTAAAAAAAACCACTATGGAAGACCTCGCCTAGCAACATGCCGACGCCATGGATCCATGGAGGAATATCTCCAAGGACAGATCTAGACAGCTGGTGGCAATGGAAGGGTATGATGGAGTAATGAGTTTTCTTTCCATAACTTTTGCTTCAAAAAATCAGGAACACAAATTTTGTTCGTAACTTTTGTTCATAATTTCAATTTGCTTAGAATTTGGCTCCAAAGTTCTATCTATAACTTTTGTTCTTTTTGAATTATGTTTCTAACTTTTGCTACCCGCATTAAAAAAATTGTTTCACAAGATTTTGAATTTTTTATATATTTTTTATCACGATTTTGCAAAAATATATGGTCCGTCAGAAATTTTGCAAAACTATACATCTGCCGTCGTGGCCCACGGCGTCAGGAACATAACGTCGTGGCCCACGGCGGTAGGAGCCGCCAGTAGTGGGGCCGTAGTCTTAACGCCATGGGCCACGACGTTAAGTCCCTGACGCCATGGGCCACGGTGTTAGGGGCCTAACGCTAGGCAGCAGCGTGACCCCCGGGTAACACCGTAGGCCACGGCAGTATGTGCGCCTTACCGCCGTGGGCTGCGGCAGTATGATTTTTTTTTTTGTAAATTTGAATTGTTGAAGCATTGATAAAACGACAAACCATTAATACTTAATGACGAATTTAGATAAACAATTACAATATTTGCAATGGCACGTGCGACACAATTACCCTAACTTTGTGCCGCTGCTGCTAGTCCTAACGTGCCTTAGGGAATTTAGATAAACGACTACAACAATTGTAGTCTAGTTGTACGAATAGTACCCGGAGAACCCGGACAATCATAGACCCTCTGGAGTGTCGGGAGGGCATGTAGTAACAACAGCAGTACTCGTCCTCACAGCCGGTGTTCGTCTTCACCACCATTGATCTGGTCACCGGTACATCGTCGTTGGTAGATGTCGGATCTGGAGAAGCCAATGCCGACGCGAGTTCTTGCCTCAGGTTGAAGATGACAACATTCTCGAGGTAGTTGATGTACTCTTGATACGGGTGAATAGCTGGGGGATCCACCCATTGCACGAAACCCCAGTTATCTGGTTGGTCGGAGTACTGCAGAAACCGTGATTACATTAGTAAATCATAAAATGATGAAGGACAGAGGTCATGGAGTTTTTCTAAGCAGATTTACAATACAACCATAATTTTACTATGCAGATCTACACTAAAACTATGTATTTACAAAACATATCTACACTACAACTATTATTTTACTAAGTACATCTACACTAAAACTATGTATTTACTAAGCAAATCTACACTAAAACTATTAAGAATCAGAGTATTACCTCTAACGAGACGAAAAACCGGCAGAGCTTCGCACCTTCACCACCTCTTCCTCACTCCCTTCTCCTCTTCCCCCTCTCTTTCTTTTTTCGAATCATTATGACATTTTCGGCTGAATTTCGGTGTTATATAGGCAGCCAGACCCTAACGTTGTGGCCCACGGCGCTAGCAGGCCTGCTGCCGCCGTGGCCCACGGCGCTAGGACATAACGTCGTAGCCCACGACGCTAGGCTCCTAACGCCGTGGGGTACGACACTATGTCTGTCGCACACTAAGGGCCCACTACTTGCGGCTCCTACCGCCGTGGGCCACGGCGTTATGTCCCTGATGCCGTGGACCACGACGGCAGATGTATAGTTTTGCACTGGCGGACCATATATTTTTGCAAAATCGTGATTATATATATATATATATATATATATATATATATATATATATATATATATATATATATATATATATATATATATATATATAATTCCAAGATTTTATTAAAAGTTGTTTTCTCTGTACAACTTTTGTCTACAATTTTTTATACATGGCACGTATGTGCATATATTTGTTTTATAAAGAAAATGTAGATCGGAAACGCAAGTGGGGCACAGGAGCAGTGGTCTCGACATGCTGTTAGAGATCAAGCGCTACGAAGGCTACTGGCGCGCGCTAATTATCATTGCCCTAGTGTTGAGCGAGTGTGCGTATGTGTATTTGAGTGTCTGCTACTCTGCTACTATATATACTGTGTAATTCACACACACACACAAAAAAAAAATAACGGACTCCACTCGGTTGTTACATTCAGATGCTTCATTCAAAACCCTGGACGTTTCCATCTCCTGGATCACGCGTTAGCCAAAACAAGAGCTTGGAGAAACACATAGGGAACACGAAAAGAAGGCAATTTGAACCTTAAACTTTAGCATCAGATGCAAAGCAGCACGTCGATCTGCAAGAGCCGTCAAATAAAACCTCAACATATGCTCATCTTGGCCTGGTACCCCTCTTATTCGTTTTCCATTTCCTTTTCGTGGCCAGCAGCAGAGAATTCGGACACGAAAATAAAAGGGGGGGAATTTTATCTTGACTCCCACCGCGCAAATTTGCAAAAGAGCTTTCTGTCTGAGAAAAGGAGGCAAAGGAAAGGCATAAAATTTTCTTTCTCGTCGGACCAACTTTCTTCCCCCAGTTGACACACAAGGCGCACCATCCAAAAGCAATTGGGACAAATATTATAACAGATTATTTTTTTTCTCCTGCCAACTTGTTTGTGTGTTAACTAATCTATGCCGTGGAATTATATGCTATCTAGCTAGTGCGAGAGAGATTATTCTCCCCGTCACAAATTTTAATATATTATATTTTTTATATTCAAATAAACATGAAGAAGCATCCACAGCCTGAAGTGATGAGCTATCAGCTGATCTATCACCTTCTCCTTTATCCAATCTTTTTAATTTGCAGGCAGATACCATTCTTGCTTCAGAATATAATGCAGGCGTACCGGATTTATAAAAGGGCAAAATTGACCTAGCGAGGAGCTATAGCTGAGTGTACGTCGGCATGTCTCCTCTCGATCGTGGTCACGTCGATCCACCATTCCTTCGTTCCATCCAAGGGCCACAAAGAATAATATTCCTACGTTCCAAAATGTAGATCATTTTGACATTTGTAAATACATAGATAGATTTAGTTATCCACGTACTACCTAATTAATAAGTGTTGTAGGATTATATCTAAATACATAACAAAGTCTATGCTGCGTTTATAAAAGTAAAAAACAAACTATATTTTGGAACGGAAGGAGTAGCATCTATGTGAATTCCTGACACACCACCAAGTGGTGGTAATAAGAATATTAATGTTTGGCATATGGCAAGTTGCATTGTTGGGAACTTGGGATCACTCTGACGAGAGAGAACAAGAAAAGGAGAAGTCTGCATGCACCGCATCATCGTTCAACACACGTATAACAGTACGTTGCATGGATCCGATTCCTTGATCAGGTCACAATTGAGTCTAGTGGTGAAGTGAGAGCGAAGAATTTTTTTTGACAACAAGCAATTCATTAAAAATTAACAGCAAGATGTTGTTCGCACCATTACAGAGTTAATGGTTACAAACTGGAGTACCCTTAACAACGGGCATCCATGAACATGAGAAGGATTGGTACAAGAGTGACCCAAAGGTAGAGAATTGTACTGAAGAAAGTCTAATCCTTGTTTAGCTAAAGAATCAGCCATATGATTTTGATCTCTTGATATGTTGTACACCTTTGAAGCACCTGTCAAAGAAGAAGAAATGATCTGTGTGTATGGCGCGGCTCTCCAATCAGGAATATTAGCATGATCGGGTCATTGATATAATGAGACAAAAGTTGATTATCTGCGAAAAAATTGACCAGGTTTAATCCCATCTTATTTAGCAAAGTAGCTCCCAAAGCTAGGACTACTGCCTCTGCTACAAACACCGAGGGAGATGCATGCATGGCAGCCTTGATAAACATACTCAAAGGGGGTTGAATTTGAGTATTAATGATGAAAATGCCAAGACCTGCAGCTCTAATGTCATTAGGTAGAAGATCCGGAGTTGTTGAAGCATCTGTATAGCACTGGAAACCCTGCATAGTAGAAGGGGAGTTTACCATAAACCTGTCCTCCATGGCCATCAATTCAGATTCTCCCCATGCAGTCTGGTTGGAGTGGAAATGTGCTGACACCGCATGTTGTACCTGCAAAGAAGTCCAAGTTTTCCTTTGGAATCGATGATCATTTCTCGCTTTCCAAATGTACCACAAAGGAAGAAGGATCTTTGTGAAGGTTTGCTCATTAGTGGTGATGGGGGAAAGTAGGGTATAATATGTTGAATGCCATCAGTCTCAGGATCAATATGATGGGAAAAAGGTGTGATATCTACGGTGGCCCAAATCTGTTGGGGTAGATGACAGAGGAAGAAAAGATGAGAGTCATTTTCAATCTCACCGCAGACAGAGCAGTGTTTATCGATGTTATTGGAGTGGCAACCAGCACGCTCAGCAATAGGTATGGAGTGACGAAAAAGACGTCAGGCAAAAGTTTTGAGAAGAGGAGTAGTAGTTTTGGCTTTCCAGATTTTGTTTAGAATAGTGTGGGTATGAGGAGAAATGGCTCTGGAACCAGTAGTCGGGAGGGAATGGTGTTGTTGCTGTTGAAGATAAGTGTAAGTGGTTTTAGATGTGCATTTACCATTTGTGGCAGGAGTCCATCTAAGAATGTCTGGCTCAGTGGAAGACACTAGATGGATGCTATTGATGGCTTGGACAGTTTGAGGTGTGAAAGTAGTATTGAGAATATGTTGATCTCAAGTTTGAGTATCCTGCATCCACAAATCAGAAATTAAGGATGGCAAGGGGTTATTAATGACAGACAAAAGAATATTACCATGGATAGAATTCCAAGAGGGAATCCATGGTGAAGACCATATAGAGGAGTTGCCTGCATGAACTTGTACAATGGAATTTTCATTCAAGTGCTGCTTGACCTGCAAAACAGAAGACCAAAACACAGATCTAGGTCCAGTGCTGGAACTGGACCAGAAGGAAGAGTTTGGATAATATTTGGCTTTAATAACATCAGACAGAAAAGGATTTTTATTTGTTATAACATTCCAAGCAGTTTGAATAATTAAACTTTTGTGGATAAGTTCCATGTCTCTGATGCCCAAACCACCTTGGTGTTTAGGCTTGCAGATGTCATCCCAAGAACGAAAATCAATAGGATTAGAAGGATTTTCATCTTGGATACCAGCCGACCAGAAATTCCTAATGATAGCATTAATCTTAGCAATGAAGGACTTAGAAAAAAGAACAGTAGACATGTAGTATATGGGAATAGAAGAAAGAACAGATTTAATGTACTGAAGCCTACCAGCATGTTTAGTTTATTAGCTTTGACAGTGGCAAACTTAGCATGAAATTTAGAGTAAATAAAATTGTAGCCCCTGTTCCTATCTTTATGGGAGAAAATCATAGGATGTCCTAGATGCATAGTATTAGGAACAAGGTTTGAAAAAAGGAAAATAGATCGAATTTGATTTTTAACATGGTTGGTGACATTGTGGCTGAAAAATATGAGAGCGAATAATTGACCGCGTGTTGCGTTGCTCAGTGATTGGAGTCGTCACATGGAACGTAGAGCGCTAGATAGAGAAACCACTGACCTGCCGAGGGTAAAACAAGCCAACAAGCAGCTACTCCATCCGCCATGTCGTAAAAAAATACTCCCTCCGTATCGAAATACTTGTCGTCATTGACTTTTTTCTACAACTTTGATCATTTGTCTTATTCAAAAAATTGTGCAAGTATAATTTATTTTATTTACTATATGTTTTATTGTTGTATGTATTTTAAGCTTGATTTAACGTTTTATATGTTTGCGATAATTTTTTGAATAAGACAAATGGTCAAAGTTGCAAGAATAAGTCAACAACGACAAATATTTCGATACGGAGGGAGTATATGTCAAAACTTGTGGTAACTAGCTAGAAGAAGATATACTATATGTTTCCTCAACCCATAAGTACTGGCGACTGGCCTAGAGATAACAGCAGGCAATATACAAATCAAAATGATTGTTGTAAAGTGAATGTGATTGATTGTGTGGGGGGTGGACCCCACTATTTATGTACAGTGAAGGGGCATGCAAGCACCCTTTGGAAGGAGGAGACGCACCCGTACGGGAGAGGCACACCCGTACGGGAACAGCTGCCTCTACACATTAATGATTAAGTTAATTACATAATTAGGCTATTGATCACTTAATAATTATTTCTTAACACTCCCCCTTGATCAATAGCTTCATGAGATCTTGATGTAATTGACTTCAATCTTCCTTGGATATTATCTTGTAAAACTCCTCCAAAAACCCTATGGGAAAACTTGAGGAGAAACCAATCTGTGTGTATATTCTGCTAAAACTCCTTTAAACCCAGTGGGAAAATATTAGGAGAAAATGATATGACATTATTGTCTTTGTTAGATATTTGTATGAGAAAACCTTTGGTAAAGAAAAACTCATATATTAGAATAATGATCTGAGGATCATGTATGAACATCCTTCTCCAAAAACCTAATAGGAAAATATGAGAAAGGATTTATATCTTCTTAAAAACTCTTAGAGAAAACAGAAGATATGACATAGAATATGTCTTGTATATCACCCTTAAAACCTTAATGGAAAAATTAGGTGATATGGTCTTGTATTGTTGTTGCCTCATTAAAACCTTTTATGAGAAACCTTGTGAGGAAAAACTCATACAGGAAAAAAAGAGTACACTAATCGGATGATTATTTATATAGATTATATCAAAGAGAGTCTCCCTCTGATTCTTGCAAATCTTTGAGTTGTCTCATACCAATTCCAAAAACATATTTCTGGAATAATGATGTTGGTAATGATTTTGTGAATAAATCCGCAAGATTATCACAAGATTTAGTTTGCAAGATTTCTATCTCTCCTACCTTTTGTAGTTGATGAGGATAGAATAATTTAGGAGCCATATGTTTTGTAAGATTACTCTTTATATAACCTGCTCTCATTTGTGCAATACAAGCAGCATTATCTTCATACATTATGGTAGGGTTCATGATTGAACTTATACCACATGATCGTTGTATGTGCTTTATCATTCTGCAAAGCCACACACATTCACGTGATGCTTCAAACAATGCAATAATTTCAGAATGGTTTGTGGATGTGGCTATTAGAGTCTGTTTTGATGACTTCCATGAAATAGCCGTTCCACCATGTAAGAATACAAAGCCTGTCTGAGATCTGGCTTCATGGGGATCAGATAAATAGCCAGCATCTGTGTATCCAATTAATGTTTTATCTTGGTTAATTTTGTAAAATAATCCAAGATCTATTGTGCCAATGAGATATCTGAAGATATTCTTAACTCCCGCCCAATGGCGTTGTGTTGGAGCAGCGCTGTATCTAGCTAGCAAGTTTACCGCAAATGCAATATCAGGCCTGGTACAATTTGCGATATACATCAACGCCCCAATGGCACTGAGATATGGAACCTCTGGTCCCAATACCTCTTCATTTTCACCTTTAGGTCTGAATTGATCTTTATCAATTTCAAGAGAGCGGACGACCATAGGTGTTTTAGATGGATATGATTTATCCATGTTGAATTTCTGTAGAATCTTTTGGATATAAGCGCGGTATCGGGTGTACTAAAATCCCTGTTGGGAGATGCTCAAGTTGTAAACCCAAGCAAAATTTGGTTTTACCCAAATCTTTCATTTCAAATTCCGTCTTAAGATGGTTGCGTGTTTCATCTATATCTCGTTGAGTTCCAATGATATTAAGGTCATCAACATATACAGATATAATACAAAATCCAGTTAAGGATTTCTTGATGAATACACATGGGCAATCATCATTATTGGAAAAACCCTTCTGAAGAAGGAATTCCTTTAGTCAGTTGTACCACATTCTTCCCGACTGTTTTAAGCCGTATAATGACTTTTGAAGTTTTACACAATACATGTTGCGTGAATGATTCTTGTTCGGGATATCAATTCCTTTCGGAACTTTAATGTATATATCCGAATCCATTGAACCATATAGATATGCTGTCACTACATCCATGAGATGCATGGATAGACCTTTTTGTGCTGCCAATGATATAGATATCGGAATGTTATACCACTCATAACTGGAGAATATGTTTCATCGAAATCGATGCCGGGTTCCTGCGTGAACCCTTGTGCTACAAGTCTCGCTTTGTATCTCACCACCTCGTTGTTTTCATTCCTTTTACGGACGAAAATCCATTTTGATCCCACAGAAAAAATATGACGAGGAGTAGGCATCACTGCGGAGAATACCTCTCGTTTCTTGAGCGAGTCTAATTCTCGCCTTAATTGCTTCCTTCCATTTGACCCCGTCGGAGCGCTTGATGCGATCCGCCATGGACTTAGGTTCGGATCAATGCCAAGTTCACTTGCAATCTTAGTGGCAAAGTAAATGTCGACATTTGTAGTCTTTCTATTGTATGATTCTCCAGAATCAATATAATTAATGGAAATTTCTTGTACCCCTTGTGACTCATCATGATTTCCCACAACGATAGAGTTTGGATCTTCCGATGCCCTAGCATTTATATTATTTTGTGCACTTGTGCTAGGCATGTGATGTATCTGTTGAACATCCATATTATTTGGATTCATAATATCCAATTGGTGTCTGTCAACTTGATGTTGATCTGCATTTACTGTTGTGGAAGTGACCTTCCTAGTTTTCCGCGGAGGCTTTTGTATAGCCTTATCCTTCGTTGCAGTACCTCTCCCCCTCTTATTTTGATTTGGGAGTTCTTGAGTAGGAATCTCTACTCTTTCTGGTATATTTGCAGCAGGATTATGTGATTTTGTGACACGCTTATAATCAGTAAATGCTTCTGGTAGATTATTAGCAATGTTTTGCAAATTGATAATTTTCTGAACTTCACGTTCAGATTCTATAGTACGTGGATCATAGGATTGGATACCTGTGGTATTCCAATTTATTTCCTGGCATTCTGTTTGGTACTTATCTCCCCCTAATGCCGGGAAATTGTCCTCATCGAAGATGCAATCAGCATACCGGGCAGTAAATAAATCCCCTGTAAGGGGTTCGAGGTACTTAATGATTGACGGTGATTTGTACCCTACATATATCCCCAATTTTCTATGGGGGCCCATTGATGTACGCTGCGGTGGTGTTGACGGATAAAAGACGTATCCCTCTACGATCCGCAAGCGTACGGACCCCACACCTTTTTCACCACGGGATTCCCAAGGTTCTTGTCAATCCGCGGAGCAAGGGGATTACAAGCGTTCGATCAACAACGACACACTAGCTACTAAACCCTAACTACTATTATACTAGAAAACACTTAACTACACTAGAGAGAATGGTAAACGATCAAGAGAGAAGACACTCGCCCACGGGTCTACGATACTAGAGCATGCAATCGCTTAAAGACATGAAAAACCAATCTAATCTATCGGGGTTGTGACCACGGTTTCGCCCTTTCCCTCCTCTCGTACTCGTCACTACGCGAAGGTATTCATGACTAGACCTTTGATGGCCACGGCGTATTGAATGGATCCAAGGAAGCATTGGAGCTCGTACTCCCTCTACGGCATGGTAGCTAACCTTTAAGCATTAAAGTATATTCAACACAAGATGATAGATAGAAAATCCGACAAAGTGCGATTACATCTCACGATCGATTACAACCCATGGACGAATGAGAAGATTACCCCATCAAGGTGCTGATCATGGCACCGTTGATCATGGTTTCCCTTCCGCCGGTGTCTTCCTCCTTCTCCACGAGAGGGTGCTTCCTTCGAGGTGGTTGATCTCCGGCCCGGAGATCCTCCTCCTCTCTCTCTAGCTTGTAGATGGCCTTCGGGTGCGAATAACTCCTCTCTCGTCCGTTGGCGGCGCGTCGGGGGTTTTAGGGTCGAAGATCCTTCGAGGGCAAGGAAAACGGGACCGAACCGGTGCCCGAAGTGGGCCGGGCCGATCCGACCGGGGCCGGCCGGCCCAGGCCCGCTTTCGGCCGGTTCGGTCGCCCTTTTTGCTCCGTGGGTCCTCATGCACTTATCTACTTCGCCCCCTCCACTTGGATGATTTTGACGCTGTTATCCTCGCGATCAAGATGAAGGCTCTCTTTGCATGAAGTTTGATCTTTTACGCTTCAATCCCCGGGGGTGTTCCTCGTAGCACTTCGGTCCTCACCACCATTGGAAGTAATTTCAGCGAGCTCATGAACACGAACAAGACTCCATGAATGCTCCTTTGAACTTATTGCAAATCCGTCCTTTATGTCCATGATTTCCTACATAAACACAACACTTCCAAATGCATGCACAAAGATGAACTTGTTATATGATTAGTGTGCCTAGTGGCGGGTTAGTTCAATAATCAAATCCAAACCAAAGTGTAATGAACATGCTAGGTGCACCAAAATACACCGTCAACATCTCCCCCACACTTAGCTCTTGCTCGTCCTCGAGCAAGTACTCGTAAAAGAACTTCGTCCAAGGAGTGTAATCGTGTATCACTTATCCTTCTTCACAAGTTAGTCAATCCCTTCATCTTTAATACATAAACACAAAGTAATGATAATCAAACATAAACATGGGCGTTTAGAATTTTTACCACGTCAAGATTTACCCCACAACTCAAACTCTTCACTCGAAGCCTTCAATTTCAGCCATACTTACTTCTTTGCTTCCATCGGAGGGTTTTTATGATTTTCAAAACAAAAATTCCTGCAATAAGTGTTAGACAAAAACCTTTCCCCAAGCTCTCTCAAGTCACTCATATGAAGTGTCTATCCTAACCAAATTTTATAAAACTCTCACCTCCCATTAATCTCTCATATATCATGTAAAAGTGGAGCTATAGGTAGGGCTAGCGCAATCAACACAAGTATTGTCAAACTAAGAACTTCCTCTAATGATTGTCTACCTTTCAAAGCCAATGATCATGAGAATTAACCATATGTAGGGATATCAAGGATGAGAAGATTTAGAATGGTGGACATGTGCAAGGGCAAAAGGAAATTGTGACTTCAAGGCACCAATGATGTCCTCGTTGTCGGATTGCACATGGTTGGAAATAGAGTAAAAGTTTCGTCTCACAATCAACGTGACATCCTTCCTTACACTTTATTATTTTTTCTTTTCTTTCACTTGATCTATCCCTCTCATATCTTCATTGCTAACTCATCTTTTTTTTTTCTTCATTCACATATGATTTTTCTTTCTTTCTTTCTTTCTTTCTTTTCCATACACATACTTTTTCTCTTTATTTTTCTCTCTCTTGACGACTTTTCAAAGCTTTCAATTCTCCCTTTTCTCGCATGCATACAATCTGAATTTTTTAAATAAATCATGCTAGAGACGAGACGAAACTTTGAAAATAGGTTGTGTTCAAGGAATACGATGTTCAAAAGAGGTGTATAGGTTTGGGTATGGAATTCGGCGATGTACATGACTTCCGTTGTGAAAGACATGTTACCGAATGAATGACGAGGCTAGCAACAAAAGATAAGCACAAGGACATGATCATTGCTTGAAATTAAAACTCACCAAGAGAGAAGGGTCCTAGCCTAACTCATCGTGCTAATCACGCTTATAGTGGAGCGAAAAAAACAAACTTGGCTTTGGATAGGAATTTTTTATACTCTCAACTTGGAAAAAGAGATTTTGCTAACCTTTATTACAAGGGTTTTAATATAATTTTCAGAACTGAAATCCTCCAATTTTTAGCATCGAACATAGCACAACTAGCATGTGAAGCTCAAGATCGAAGTGCGGTATGGGTACTTTAAGTAGTAGCGATTCCACTAAGCACCACGGTAAACGATTTTCAAACCATATACTTGTATTCATATATCAAGAATCGAAGATTAAACAAACAAGTAAATAAAGATAAACAATACATAAAACACAAAGATATGTATAAAGACTCTTTTTATTTGGTTTTCTTGACTCAACACTAATTTAAGACACTTGCAAAAATTTAAAAACTGACTCGAAAACTAAAAACTCATTAAAACGCTAAGACTCTCACACGAAGATTAAACCGAACCTAAATTTGAAGTTCAAAAGCTAAGGCTAGCGAGCTAGCTCTCCCCCACACTTAAAACATACGACGTCCTCGTCGTATCTTACAAAAACCAAAGGGGAAAACTAGATCTAATGGTATTTCGAGCAAGCCTTGCACCACTTGCCTCTCATGTTTCCAACCATGCCGAAAAGTTTGCGCACGTTACGGTTAAGGAACTTGTAGTCATCTTCAACTACGCGCTCCAAGTCCTCCATACGCTGCTTCATCGCTTCCATGGTTTGAAGACATTCGTCGGCCGACGCGTAGAGAGCTGCGATGGATTGACGGCAAACTCGACAGCACACCGGATGCAATCCGAAGGGGTCGTCGTCGCCATAATCTCCACCGTTGTCACCACCGTCGTCGCCACCTCCATTGTTGTCGCCTTCGCCACCGCCGTTGCCGTCGCCGTTGGGGCCCTCGGGAGTCCTTTCGTAGGGCTGCTCGCCCCAATCATCATCATCTCTACCGGCAGCCGCCCACGAGCTCGGGCTACGATCGTCGGAGTAGTCGCTATCCCCATATTCCTTAGGCTCCGACGACACCTCCTTGTAATCCTTACGCTTGATGCCTTGGAGACGTGCCGACCTTCGAACGGGTGTAGGGACCTTCTCTCCTTTGACGGGGTTGCGAGATGCAAGAGCTCCGGTCGGGACACGTCCTCCGCAACGGATACGTGCGGTCCTCTTGACGGGTAGCTTGACCTCGCATCGCATCGCCTCCTCCATCGATGGCTTCTTGGCTTCTACCTTCAACTCTAAGCTTCTTGGAGGCTCAATGGCTGCTACAAGGGTGCAACACATTGCTTGAAAGGATTGATTCTCGAGCTCCCAATTCGGCCAAATATATAGTCCCGAGAGAAAAGCCACGGGAACCTTATTTTCCTTTTTTACACTTCCCTTAAAATTTTCCGACCAAACAAGGAAGTCAAAAAGGAGCAATTCGGGCGAAATTCGGGGACATCGGGCGTCGGGCCCCGCCCGGGCCGATCCTACGGGCCGGCCGGCCCACCCCCCTCGGGGGCCGGGCCGGTCCGGTTTTTTGCACACCGCCCTATTTTTTTCGTCCTCGGCCCCGTGGGGAAAAAGTTGGCCCGGTTAATCTTCGCGAAAAACTCCCGTAAAGCTAAAAGAAAAATTATTTACGAAGTTGGTGCCTTGTTTTTCGTCCTAGGCGGGACGTTCGGGTTCTTCCTCCATGGTAAAGACGTCAACATGATGAACGGGCACGACATCGGGTTCGTAGTAAACCTTAAGCCGCTGTCCATTCACCACAAATTGATCGCCGTTTATATCCATAATGGTTACCGCTCCGTTGGAGAACACCGAATGCACAACATAAGGTCCGTCCCACTTGCTTTGCAATTTCCCCTTTCCGAAGGTTTTAAACCTCGAATTGTAGAGGAGGACCTTATCTCCTTCTTTGAATTCTTTTTTCTTCAATCTTTTATCATACCACCTTTTGATTCTCTCTTTGTATATGCTTGCGTTTTCATAAGCTTTCAACCTCAACTCCTCTAGCTCGCTTATTTGAATTCTCCGTTTCACCACCGCGGCATCGAGATCAAGGTTCATCTCTTTAATCGCCCAATAGGCTTTATGTTCTAACTCAACCGGAAGGTGGCGGGCTTTTCCATAGACGAATTGATAGGGGGTCATACCTATCGGTGTTTTAAACGCCGTTCGATAAGCCCATAAAGCTCCGTCTAATTTCTTTGACCAATCCTTGCCTCCCTTCTCTATGGTCTTGTTAAGTATGCTTTTTAATTGCCTATTTGACGTCTCCGCTTGTCCGTTGGTTTGTGGGTGATAGGCCGTGGAGACCCTATGCTCAATTCCCAACTTGGACAAGCACTTTTTGAAGTTCTTCCCGGTGAAATGAGTTCCTCCATCACTTATCAAGATTCTCGGTGTACCGAAACGGGGAAAAATCACGTTCTTGATCATAGTGATGGACTCCTCCGTGGAAGCTTTACGACATGGTATAGCCTCTACCCACTTGGATACGTAATCGACCATAACAAGTATATACTCGAATCCAAATGAGTTTTTAAAAGGCCCCATGAAGTCTATGCCCCATACATCGAATATGTCGATTTGCAAGTTGTATTTCAAAGGCATAGAATTTCTTTGAGAGATGTTTCCGGTTCTTTGGCATTCGGGGCATGACGCAACATATCTTTTAGTATCTTCATGCATCTCCGGCCAATAGAATCCGCTCGACCATACTTTGGCTTCGGTTCGAAAATGGCTATAGTGCCCACCGTACTCCGCCGAGTGGCACTTCCTTAGAATCTCAAGCCTCTCTTCTCTTGGCACACATCTTCTCATCACACCATCATTGCCAAGCTTGAAGAGGTATGGTGCATCCCAAAAATATTTCTTACTTTCGAAATTATCTTCCTTTGAGTGTTTTTGTCTAGATGATCGAGGGGCATCTTTCGAATCGCTCGAATGATGTCGATCATCCAAGTATCTTTATCAAGCACTCTATAGAGGTGGTCATCTCTCATCTTGTCTTCTATGGGCTCTTTATCATCTTGCCCACGATTCATCCTAGACAAATGATCGGCCACAACATTCTCCACCCCCTTTTTATCACGAATTTCAACATCGAACTCTTGGAGAAGAAGGATCCAACGAATCAAACGAGGTTTAGCTTCCTTCTTAGCCAAGAGATACTTTATAGCTGCGTGATCGGTGTAAACAATGACTTTCGAGTTCACGATGTAGGATCTGAATTTTTCGAAAGCGAATACCACCGCTAGCAACTCTTTTTCCGTAGTAGCGTAATTTAATTGTGCCCCACTAAGAGTTTTGCTAGCGTAGTAAACGGCGTGAACTCGGCCTTCCTTTCTTTGTCCCAAGACCGCGCCTACGGCGTAGTCACTTGCGTCACACATGATCTCGAAAGGTTGGCTCCAATCCGGAGGTTGGATGATGGGAGCACTCACCAACGCATTTTTCAAGGTCCGGAATGCCGCTAGGCACTTCTCATCAAAGTCGAAAGCCACATCCTTTTGAAGAAGGTGCGTTAAAGGCTTGGTGATCTTTGAGAAGTCCTTTATAAATCTTCTATAGAATCCGCATGGCCTAGAAAGCTCCTTAAGGACTTAATATCCGTAGGAGGTGGGAGTTGCTCAACCGTCTCTACCTTTGCCTTGTCCACTTCAATTCCTCTCTCGGATATAACATGTCCGAGCACTATGCCTTGCTTAACCATGAAGTGGCACTTTTCCCAATTTAAAACCAAATCTACCTCCGCACACCTCGTAAGGACCTTTTCTAAGTTTGCTAAGCAATCCATGAACGTCTTCCCGTAAACGGAAAAATCATCCATAAACACTTCAACAATTTCTTCGATGAATTCCGAAAACACGGCCATCATGCAACGTTGAAAAGAGGCCGGAGCGTTGCATAGGCCGAAGGGCATCCTCCTATATGCAAACGTTCCGTAAGGACACGTAAATGTTGTCTTATGTTGATCTTCGGGTGAATGGGAATTTGCATGAACCCCGAGTATCCATCGAGAAAGCAAAAATAAGCGTGGTTTGCTAACCTCTCGAGCATCTCGTCTATGAACGGTAGGGGGAAGTGATCTTTCTTCGTCGCTTTGTTAAGCTTACGGTAATCAATACACATCCGCCACCCGGTCACGGTTCTTTGCGGTATCAATTCGTTCTTCTCATTCTTCACCACGGTCAAACCTCCTTTCTTCGGTACACAATGTACCGGGCTCACCCATTCGCTATGTGGAACCGGGTAGATGATTCCGGCATCAAGTAACTTGATAACCTCTTTCTTTACTACCTCTCGCATGGCATGGGTTAGCCTCCTTTGATGGTCCACTACGAGGCTTACATTGGTCTTCCATTGGTATACGATGAGTGCAAAAGGCTGGGCTAATACCTTTGAGATCATTAATTGAATATCCAATCACCTTCCTATGTTCTTTTAATAAAATCAGCAACGCTTCATTTTCTTCGGGGCTCAACTCGTCGCTCACAATGACCGGATAGGTTTTGTCCGGCCCCAAAAATTCATATTTTAATCCCTTGGGCAAAGGTTTAAGGTCTACTTCGGGCACTTGTGGCTCCTCGGGTTTGATTTCTCCTATGTCTTCGAACTTTTCTTCCTCCATGCTACCATCATGCGGCTCTAAGCCTTTTGTTGCTTCCTCTAGTTCTTCATCTTGTTGATTACTAATTTGATTTTCCATCGCTCTTTGCAGCGGGTCTCTAAGGGTTTCAACAAAACAAAGACTATCTATCTCTTCTATTTCTTCATCTTCGGGAGGAAAAGGAGTAAGGTGTTTAGAAGCACGAAGAAAGTTATATGTGTACTTTGTTCCATTAAGGTTCATTGTTACTTTGCCTTCTCCGGCATCTAACACGGCATCAACCAACTTAAGAAAAGGCCTACCTAAGATTATATGATCAGAATTACCATGGTAAGCATCAATAACAAAAAAATCGGTTGGTATATAGTTTCTAGAAATTTTTACTTTCATGTTGCAAGCAATACCTAGAGGTTTGATAGTTCTACCATCTCCCATAATTAATTTCGTTGATGTTGGAGCTAAGTCTAGGTTGTGGTATTGAACTTTATCGTAAATTTTAGAAGATAGAACACTTACTTGGGCTCCGATGTCGCATAAAGCTTTGCATTGAACTCCGTTGATCTCGCAACTCAAGTGCGGCGTCATCTTCTCTTCTTCTTCGGATCCGATCGAATAAATTTCAGCAAGGCGAGCGTATGGTGATGCTTCGGGCTTGATCCCCATGATCCTCTTCACCTCGGCAATATGTTCCGGATCCACCACATCATCTCCAAAGAGCTTTTCAAAAATCTCACCGGTGGTCTCGAGGTCGTATGAATTTTCAGCTTTCCTCTCCGGTGGGAAATCGACTTCCAATGCTCTTGCCATTCCCTTTTGATTAGGGAACGGTCTTCTCTTGTCGAATACTTCTCCGTAATCAATAGGAACCCAATCCATTGGCTCGAACTCCCTTAGTGGCTTCGCGCTTGACATGCTTCTCTTGTTCGTCTCATTTCGTGCGGCGAAGTCGACGTTTGGTGTAGTTCTTGACTTGGTGTGTTCTTGTTCAAGCTTCTCCATGATCGGCTCCTCTTTTGTGACTTCCGGGGTTGCCTCTTTAGAAAAATCAGCAAGCTTTTTCTTCCTTGAATTAAATTCCGGCTCTTCCGCAAGTCTTGTTTCCCAATCTCTTCGCATGGCAGCCGCTTTGCTAACTTTTTGTAGAAGTTGGGCGGCTTCCGTGAGTGTTTTCTCCATGAGATCCCCACCTGCACACATTTCGACGTGTCGCATGCAACTAGGGGTTAGGGAAAAGAAAAATGTATGCAAGAGTACGTCACCGGTGAAGCCGAGTTTTGGTCCTTGTTCGATTAATTCATTAAACCTTTCCCGGGCTTGGTCTATCCCTTCCTCTTCTCCTTGCATAAAATTGATCACTTGCCTCCTTAGATGTTGAACCTTGCTCATTGGAAAGAACTTCTCGCAAAACTTCTTTGTCAACTTGTTCCAATTGCCTTCAACTTCAAAGGACGCAACCGAATACCATGTCTTTGCTTTGCCGGCAAGTGAGTAGGGAAAGAGATTCCATTTGAACCATTCATCGGGAACTCCTTCTTGACGCACCGTGTTGCATATTGTCGTGAAATCCCTTATGTGTCTATATGGGTTCTCCTCAACCATCCCTTCAAATGGGTTTTCCGCCACCATCTTCATGATCTTGGATTTAATTTCATACTTGGTCGCTTCGAGCTTCGAATCCGACTCTTGTACCTTTATGTCTTCACATCGAGGGCTAGCGTAATCCCTTAATGATTTCTCCGGTTCTTCCACGGGTTGATTAACGAACTCCATCTAGACAATAAGATAAAAACAAAAACAAAAAAGAAACAAGTGTTTTTCTGATAATAAATGTTAGATATAGCGAATAAAAGACAAGCTAAAATATAAAACTAAGTTAGATGCAAATCAAACGATGTAAACTAACTTGCTCCCCGGCAACGGCGCCAGAAAAAGGGGCTTGTTGACGGATAAAAGACGTATCCCTCTACGATCCGCAAGCGTACGGACCCCACACCTTTTTCACCACGGGATTCCCAAGGTTCTTGTCAATCCGCGGAGCAAGGGGATTACAAGCGTTCGATCAACAACGACACACTAGCTACTAAACCCTAACTACTATTATACTAGAAAACACTTAACTACACTAGAGAGAATGGTAAACGATCAAGAGAGAAGACACTCGCCCACGGGTCTACGATACTAGAGCATGCAATCGCTTAAAGACATGAAAAACCAATCTAATCTATCGGGGTTGTGACCACGGTTTCGCCCTTTCCCTCCTCTCGTACTCGTCACTACGCGAAGGTATTCATGACTAGACCTTTGATGGCCACGGCGTATTGAATGGATCCAAGGAAGCATTGGAGCTCGTACTCCCTCTACGGCATGGTAGCTAACCTTTAAGCATTAAAGTATATTCAACACAAGATGATAGATAGAAAATCCGACAAAGTGCGATTACATCTCACGATCGATTACAACCCATGGACGAATGAGAAGATTACCCCATCAAGGTGCCGATCATGGCACCGTTGATCATGGTTTCCCTTCCGCCGGTGTCTTCCTCCTTCTCCACGAGAGGGTGCTTCCTTCGAGGTGGTTGATCTCCGGCCCGGAGATCCTCCTCCTCTCTCTCTAGCTTGTAGATGGCCTTCGGGTGCGAATAACTCCTCTCTCGTCCGTTGGCGGCGCGTCGGGGGGTTTTAGGGTCGAAGATCCTTCGAGGGCAAGGAAAACGGGACCGAACCGGTGCCCGAAGTGGGCTGGGCCGATCCGACCGGGCCGGCCGGCCCGAGCCCGCCTCGGCCCGGTTCGGTCGCCCTTTTTGCTCCGTGGGTCCTCATGCACTTATCTACTTCGCCCCCTCCACTTGGATGATTTTGACGCCGTTATCCTCGCGATCAAGATGAAGGCTCTCTTTGCATGAAGTTTGATCTTTTACGCTTCAATCCCCGGGGTGTTCCTCGTAGCACTTCGGTCCTCACCACCATTGGAAGTAATTTCAGCGAGCTCATGAACACGAACAAGACTCCATGAATGCTCCTTTGAACTTATTGCAAATCCGTCCTTTATGTCCATGATTTCCTACATAAACACAACACTTCCAAATGCATGCACAAAGATGAACTTGTTATATGATTAGTGTGCCTAGTGGCGGGTTAGTTCAATAATCAAATCCAAACCAAAGTGTAATGAACATGCTAGGTGCACCAAAATACACCGTCAACGGTGGTGATATCGGTACGTATACAGCGCAACCGAATTTTCGCAGATGGGAAATACTTGGTTGATTTCCACGTACTAACTGCAACGGGGAAACCGTGTTGTATGCAGTAGGTCTAATTTGAATCAAATCAGCGGCGTGTAATATCGCATGACCACAACATGATGTTGGTGGTTTGCAATTCTGTAGTAATGGTCTAGCAATTAACTTTATTCTCTTGATAAGAGATTCGGCTAATCCATTTTGTGTATGTACATATGGAACAAAATGTTCCACATTTATGCCTAGAGCCATACAATAGTCATTGAAAGCATGCGAAGTAAATTCAGCGGCATTGTCCATCCTGATGGTTCTGATAGCATATTCAGGATGATGTGCTCTTAATTTGATAATTTGAGCAATAAACCTTGCAAAAGCATGGTTTCTTGTAGATAATAAACATACATGGGACCATCTAGTAGATGCATCAATAAGTACCATGAAGTACCTAAATGATCCAGTTGATGGATGTATAGGACCACAAATATCTCCTTGAATGCGTTCAAGAAATTGTAGTGGTTCAGCCTTTATTTTAAGATAAGAGGGTCTTAAAATTAATTTTCCCGAGGCACATGCGGTGCACACAAAGTCTGATGGCTTGGGAAATTTTGAAGTGTTTAATTTGTGACTAATTGAATTGCCGATAATTTTTCTCATCATCCCTATGCCGGGATGCCCAAGGCGATCATGCCAAATCTTGAAGACATCAAGATTTTGAAAAATTACCTTGTATGCAACATGTTGTATGGGTTTGATTTATGTGTAATACAATCCTGATGATAGTGAAGGAATTTTCTCAAGCAGTCGCTTGTTATATCCGTCATGTTTAGTGATGAATAGATATTCATCTTTGTTGTCACTATTTGTTTCTACATGGAAACCATTGCGACGGATGTCTTTGTAACTCAATAAGGTACGAGTTGAATCGGGATACAGGAGTGCATCCTCAATTACTATTTGAGTACCCATAGTGAGAACTATTGTGGCTCGCCCTGAACCAACAATTATAGCATCGCGTCCTGCGATGGCTGTGATATTTCCTTTACTCTTTTTGAGAGTTTGGAAATATTTAAGTTCTCTGAGTATGGTGTTAGTTGTGCAACTATCCACCAAACAAAGTTCTTCCTCCATTTGGATTGTTCCCGTAGGATAATCTAGAATGAGTAAAATAAATTATAAGTTTTGAACTCATAGATTATACAATACATACTTTATTCAATAATATTATAAGTAGCATATGTCCTACAATATTATGTGACAACAATTATTACAACACAATTATTACATAAATATGGCTATAGAACGAAGTTCTTTGAAACTATAGAACAAAGTTCTTGTCGGGGAGCATAAAACTAAGACATGTCTCCGAACACGTCATTGGATGGTCCATCCACAAGCATGTTGTCGGTATCGTCGATGCTATCGATCATCATGTCGTCCGTGCCGAAGAATTCGTCCAACTGCATTGGATCTTTCTCCTTGTTGTGTTCCGCGGGAACATCCTTGGAGCAACCGGCATCCGGAGTGTGAGTAGTGAAGTGTGCTTCAAACTTGTCCCCATGAACTTGCTTTCCAGCGTGCTTTTGGTAGAGATCAACCAAATGCTTAGCAGTGTGGCACTTCCTAGTTGTGTGATTGTGACAACCACACCTCTGACAAGCTTGAGAGTTGTCATGAGCATTGTTTTTCTTGAAAGTGTCTTTGTTGTTGCTAGAACCCTTTCCTTTCTTAAAATTCTGCTTCTTCCATTTTCCCTTGAAATTCCTTTTGAATTTCTTGCCACTGAACTTTTTATTATTATTATTCTGAGCATTGAAATGTACTTCCGGCAGAGGTGCTGCACCCACAGGGCGCATTTGATGATTCTTTGTTAAGAGCTCATCATGCTTTTCTGCTTGGAGTAAATCATATATTAAGTCAGAATATTTAGTATACTTGTGGCGACGGTATTGCTGTTGCAATATCCTGTTAGCAGGGAGAAATGTAGATAGAGTTTTTTCTATCATTTCTGCATCATCCAAAGGTTGATTGCAAAATCGAATCTTGGTACAAATCTTGTGGACAACAGAATTGTATTCTGCAACCAATTTGAAATCCATGAGACGAAGTAGTGACCACTCCCGTCTTGCTTCGGGCAGAATTACGCCTTGTTGTTGATTATAGCGTTCTTTGAGAGAGTCCCAAAGTTTCTTAGGATCATCTTCCATCATGTATTCTGCTTTGAGGTCATGGTGGAGATGGTGTCGTAGGAAATGCAAGGTTGCAAACTTTTGTGCCTCTGGGATAGGATTTTGTGGATTAGGTTCATTAATTGTATTAATGAAACCTTTGGCTGTTAGCACAATCTTGACATCCATAGCCCAGGTTAGGTAATTACTACCATCGGCAGCAAGTTCAGTGAAGTCTTTATTTATTAATTTAGCCATTTTCCTACATGAAAGAACCATGTATAGCATTAATTTACTGATGTAAATTTGTGTTGTAAAAGTAGGCAAAATATATATGTGTAAGATGATTCTTACAAATTAAGGTATATGATTTTTTTAATTCCCGTAGGAATAAATTTGGCTGGATAGCCATTTATATGAAATTTTGGATATACACTTTGAAGGTAATCATCATAAAGATGTAGACCTCACAATGATGAGCAAAAGCTGCCTAAAAGCGCGGATCTCAGGGCAAATATGCTCTTAGGAAGAACTTATCGCAGCCAGCGCCTAGGTCACATCACCTTGTGTTATTCCATATTATATGTATAAACCTTAATTTTAATTTTGGTTGATATTCTACATGATGTAGAGAATTGACTTTTAAACCGTGCAAAAATAATTATTGCATAAGAATTGTTCTAATACCTAGAAATGATCTCGGATCATAAACATGAATAATTACCTGCGGTAATTATAACATTTAAATTACATAGGTACATATACCGGATGGTACAAATAATATTGTTCGTCACAATATAAAAATTACAGAACATTCAAGGTCTAAAACATAAATATACAACACTAATAAGTCTGAATATATAAAGGATAAAAGCCTGAGGGCTAAATTTAAGTTCAGGGGGGTTTTATGGACTTTTGGAAAGTTGAGGGGGGTCCAACGGACTTCGGGGAACAAAGGTCACCGGAGGCCTGTAGTTGATTGCCGGCCTTGTGGGCCGGTGTGGCCTGCGGGTGGCCCGTGGGGGATTCTGGGCGCGGCCCAGTTCAGCCCACTATGGCTGGTCCGCATATAAAAGAAGGAGAGGGGGGGTGCCCAACCCTAATCCCTTCTCCCTGCCTCCCTGGTAACTGCCGCCGCCGCTGGTTGGTGCTGCAGCGCCGCCGCTGGCTGGTGCTGTTGCCAATGAAGACCGGCCGGCTGGAGCGCCACAAATGCAGATCCATGTCCCTTTGTTGCTCCTCCGTCGTTCCCTCTCTTTCTTCCTTTGGTTCTGTGTCCCGCCGCCCCCCTGTGTGTGCCGGCTTGCGCCGCCGGCCGATGGCCGGCCGTCAGTGGTTGAAGGAGGGGAGCCCAAGCACGGGCCGGGCTTCGGGTGCCGCGCCGGATGCCCGGCGGCGGTCGGCGGCCCCCACTCGGCGACCGTAGATGTTGGGTGCGGCTGCGGCCGTCTCCTCGGTCGCCGGCGTCGAAGAAGCCGATGGCGGGCCGCCATCGTCGGTGAAGAACGGTGGAGCACAACGGCGAGCCGCCATGGTCCCGACCGAGAAGCTCGGGTGTGCCGCCGTCGTAGGCCCGACGAGACCGGGAGTTGAAATGGCGGTCGTGAATGAAGAGATGGCCGCCGGTCCGGCCTGAGGGCCAAATTCGGCGTTGCCGGTCACCGTCGTCGTCGCCTGTGCAGGTATGTTTAGGTCGGGGAAAACCCCAACACCTTCCTCTTGTGTTGCAGGGCGGCGTATGCGGACGATGAGGCGGCGGCGAGGTTGCTCCTCTGGAGGTGTCGGCGTCGGAAGACGCTGTGCCTCCGGTGATGGGCTGCGGGAGGCAAGTCCGGCGGTGTACGGCGGCGTGGAGGAGCGGTTGCTGCTAGCGGCCGGTGAAGCACGGCGTGGTGGAGGGGACCTTGGTCCACGGCGGCCACGGAAGCGGCGGCTTCGACCTCCACGTCGACCACGGCGACGGCCATGGCGTGCACCACCAGTGCAGAAGAAGCAGCGGCCTCGGTGTGTTGTGGTGGGCATGACTAGATAGGTAGCGTAGGCAGTTTCTACTAGTCGGAAGGGGGGATCCATTTTTTTTCTAACCTTGGAGGGATTCCGGCGTGGTTGCCGGCGGTGAGGCCGTCTGGCCTCTGTGTGACGTGCGTGAGTTGCTCAGGAGAGCATGCGTGCTGATAACGTGTTGTAAAGTGAATGTGATTGATTGTGTGGGGGGTGGACCCCACTATTTATGTACAGTGAAGGGGCATGCAAGCACCCTTTGGAAGGAGGAGACGCACCCGTACGGGAGAGGCACACCCGTACGGGAACAGCTGCCTCTACACATTAATGATTAAGTTAATTACATAATTAGGCTATTGATCACTTAATAATTATTTCTTAACAATGATAACGAGATAGAAGTGCAGGAAATAAAGTCAAATTGAACGGCGAGAGGATAAAATGACTATGCCATATAAATAGTAGCTAGATGGTTTAAGTTAGTCTATCCTAGCTAAACACAGACTTAATGGGTGGATCAGGTGGGGGGCACTAGCTAGCTAGAGGTACTAAACACATATCTGATGGCCGGTTCAGTTCTACAATATGCATGTTCTAATTATAATGGCATCGGTAGTTAGGAATTAGGTTATAGCATTCGCACTATGCCCACCCGGCCGGCCATTCTGCTAGCGCACCATGTGTGCATGATCCGTGCTTTATCTGTAGCATCATCAAGACTAATGAGTACTTAGGCCCATTGTTAAACAATGCGCTACCGCCATTATCCGGCTAATGATGAGGCCGACTTTTTGTACCATGTTGACAGTTGCACTTGTTAGTTGTAGCTGATCTTTAAGAGCTTAAATAAGTGTTTCCACTAGAACCCGGGCATAGTTAAACAAATATATAGTGGACCAGAGTTTACCGGATGTAATTAAATTGCAAGAGGCACTGTAAATATAATAGGTGTTGACATAGAGATAAGGAGTTGAACTAACAATGTTAATTAGATTATTTTTTTCTTTATTGACATGTAAATATATAAACTATACTTGCGATGATTATAATCAATGCGAATTCTTGTGTGTGCATAGAGTTACACCATTGTATCTTTGAACTCTTTTATTTATAACACTTGGTCAACTATATATTTATCTTTCATAGATATGCATGGTCTCCTTCTTAATATAATGAAGCGCAGTTCTCCTGCGTCCTTTGAGAAAAAAAAACATATATATAAATGGTACAAGATTATTACCACCTTAATTACTGGCCACCGTACCTCTAGGTTTTCATTAATACCACTTTTGCATACATATAGCTTATTTGTTTTGAAAATGCATAATAGCTTTGTTTAAGCATGGATCCGTTTGAAGATGGGAAGCATGTGGCATAAAGGATCGACAAGACAGCCGATCATGAATGTAGGATAAAAAGTATCATCATCATCTCTATCAGGATCGCCATCGATTGCCACCATCTACCACACATATGGGCTACAAAAACTACACCCCTAATAATTTCCCTACACGTGAACCTTTTCAAGGACGATAACCATAAAATAGGTTGGAGATGATAATAATGCTACGGATGACGGTCGTAGCACCACGTGTCACGCTGCACCAACCGTGATGTGTGTGTCCCCTTCTTACCTTTGGGGATAAATAAACTAGTTTCAGATGGAACCATGAACCAATGCATGCAAGGGCTGCCATTGGTGGAATTGAAGAATGGTGGAGTTGTGTTTGTTGGGGGTAAAGGGATCGTCGTCGGAAGATGCAAAATGAAATTATAAACTGATGAACAAATGTGTGGACCTGATCATCCAATGTAAGCTATAGCACTATATATGATACCAAAAGCAGGTTGCTGAAAGGTCTAAACCAACAATATAGCCGCACTAGCGAGAAGTAGAACCAGTAAGAGAGTGTTACTAGCTAGTTCGGTTCAGTAGTACACTACTAAACAAGTGTCATGTCGTTGTAGCCCTAATAAGCTAGGTAGGCTACTGTGGTTGCTCCTTATCTCCACCCACGCCACCCGGCCCCCATCTCTCAAAGCAACAAAGAACACACAAAAAAGAACACAAAGAAATTAGAGAGGCACCCATTATACATATCTGTGATAGAAGAAGAATGGTCAATGCATTGGCCTTGGCCCATTATTGGAATTCATTCAAAAGAATTTTGGTTCGGTCGCCCATGGAGATGCATGGTGCGTGCGCCAAAGCTATAGGTGTTTTAGGGTCTGGACTCTGGAGCACCACCATTGCGTTACATGTGTTCACGAGGTTGCCGACAAAGGCACAGCGGCGAGAAGGCGGCATTCTCAAGATGGTCTTTACATACAGTACGTACGTACTTGTGTGCGTGTAGTACCCGCCTAATCATTGACACATCTTTTTTCCCGGCGAGCTGAGGCTAGGGAAAATAGGGCTTTCAATTAAGTTCAATCTTTGCACGTTCACCAAACCGAACCAATTAATTATTCAAGTACGCCCCCGAACCAATTAGAGGCAAAACTCAGAGAAGTACATAGAAGTTGCCCGCTGTGAAAGATCGATGCTTTTGCGTGGCTCTGACATGCATAGCGAGGACACTACATAAAATTAGTTCTCCAAGACATTCTTAGCCTCTCATCTTATATTAGTCTATATATAGCTGCGTCGACTCAAGGAAAAGCCCCAGCTACGAAACATGTCTGTCTCGTAGATGCTTGGGCACTCGTGCGACACATTATTTGACACGTTTGAGCTAGCTGGTCCACATGAGAGAGAATACGCGCGCCATCGCTGCATGCCAGCTGACAGTGTAGCTGAGGTTGGATATGCATGCTGATGCTGGATCATCGACACGGATTCATGATCTAGCTCATCTCTCTCAGTGGATCGATCGTCTCTCCACTACTAAACTGTGCGCTGGTCGGTCAATCGTCTCAACTGGTGACAAGAAGCAAACCCAACAACCCACTACTACACGTACAAGTGTGTCAGTGGATTAAGTAGCTGCAAGGCTTGGATATATGATCAAAAGGAGAGAAAAATAAATTAATTAAAACAAACTCATTGCACGCACGCATGGATGGATGGATAGATAGATATATAGATAGATGGATATGTAGCATTAACAAAACTGGACACCTGCACCGAAAACGCGTGGTTCGAAGAAAAACATGTCCGTTT
Source organism: Cenchrus americanus (assembly GCA_947561735.1). NCBI lineage: Eukaryota > Viridiplantae > Streptophyta > Magnoliopsida > Poales > Poaceae > Cenchrus > Cenchrus americanus. The sequence continues at coordinate 151,326,825 of OX387243.1, read as the reverse complement.
TTTCATCTCTGAATAGGAGAAACAAAGGCGAACGAAAAGCGGGCGAGCTGAGCTGAGAGCAAAAAGGACGGCTGGTCGAGCTTTGCATCATCATCATGCAGCTTGCGACTCCTTTTTTCTCTCCTTTTCCGATCATGCGTCGTCGACGTCGTCTATCTCTTATCACTTTGGAATTAGCAAGCCCGCGGTCTAAAAAGATGACGGGCTCCGAGCAGACCGACCAGCAGTAACGTGACTGGGATTAGTGGCCGCTTTGTATGAAGCGCCGAGACGACGCCACGCCCCGGCCGGTCGGACTTGGCCACTTTGTTTACCGTTTTTGGCAATGTTTCTGTGGGTCTAGCTAGCTAGGGCGCTGCTGTTGTTGGCAATGCATAGGAGTATAGCTCGTAGGAGCTGTCCGTGCGTGCTTTGTTTAATTACTACTCAATTAGCGTGTCGATCTGTGCACATCGCGGCCTGCTTTCGGTTGGTTTGTCCGAAATGGGAAGTTCAGTGCTTCAAACACGAAAAAGATCGATGTGATCGGAGTTGTACATGCTGGTCGAGGAACAGCACGACAAAGCAAAAGTGTTGATTGCTGCCTCTCGTTGTTTACGCATCGCACAAGGCAGCACCGGTTGGTCACAAGTGAAGAAGATGCATATATACGGTCAGGCTACACGGCTTAATTACCCGACAACACACTGCGAGTCATAAGCACTTTTCTCTCACAACAAATCAGCATCAACCACCAACACTAGTCCAGTCAGCAGTATTTTTCCGCACAACAAATCGGCACTAACCATCTGCCAAGGGAATATGTATATATGCTTGCATCAAGTTGCAAATTAATTAATCTACTACACATATAATATCTATGTGCGCGCGCGCGTCCTTAAGATGTTTCAAACTGCATCGATAAGGTGCAATTTTTTCTCTCGAATACTAATACACAAGAATTTTGTGTATCTTCATATATATTGATCAAAGAAGGAATAGCGATGTTGTAAAAAAAGAAGGAATACTGGAGTATACGATGCGCAGCAAGAATAAACAAATAAATGCACAGACCTGCTGGCCCTTGGCCTGGAACTCTTGTCTAATATTACATGCTGACGACAACCATAAAGCTTGATGACGAGCTTAAGCACCTTAGGAATTCAGATGGTGTGTGCATCTGCTTTTCAAACATCATGTTTTCTTTCAAAACACACGGATGTTTACACAGACGCGCACATCTGTGTCTCTGAGTGTGACCACTCATATCTGCAACCTACCCATGGACGTCTACGAGAGGTTGAGCCGATAGATCGAAAGATTGACTAAGTCACCACAAACATCTCATTGTCGATGTGGGCATAAATGTGATGAGTTGACACAACACAGGGTTTATTAACTCAGGAACCGCATATTTTCAAATTGCAGCTCTTTTCTTGTTTTCAATTCTAGAAAAAAAATAAGGCAAAAGGCATGTAATCCTGTGCTAATCCATCATTGCTCCCTTAACGATATGATATCTTGATATGATATCTTGTGGGTGTGGGTGAGAGGGAAAGACCAGCGACAACATGAACAGTCGGCCACCATGATAGAAAATCCTTCATGATCCAAGGCTCGGTTCGAGTTCCCAAAAATCAATGAGAAAAAGGGCTATGACTAGACTAATTTAGTTGCAGCAGGCGGTTGAGGGCGGGCGCCAAGCTCTCGAGGTGGAGAGGAAGCAGGTTGAAGGTGAGTTGACATTTTGTTCCTTTGTTTTGTTGATCTTCCCTTCGGGGGGTTCGTTCCCTTCTTAATTTTCTTTGCTCGTGGTATCCGTGCCCGCGCACCGCGCCGGGGGCGTGCGACCGATCGAGCCGAGGCGTTGCGGGCGGCCTACGACTCCTCCGAGCGGGAGCTGGTGGAGCTGCGCGCTGCAGCCCTCGAGACCTGCCAGGCAGTCGAGGAGGGCGAGGCGCGCGCTGGAAGCTCGCTGGCAAGCCGTCTGCGCGCCCTTGGTGGGCATGTCTCGAGGCGCATGCGCCGCGCGCTTCACTTGGGCGTCCAGAAGGCCCTCGGCGTGGTGCGGTCCCACTACGAGGTGAACTTCGAGGCTGTGGCGTCAGGCTACGTCGTCCCGGAGGGCGTCGAGGACGAGGTGGCGATGGAGCACGCGGACGCGCTTGCCGCTGATGCCGCCGAGACGCTCACCGAGGACTTCATGGAGTTCCTGTTCCCCGACGCTCCTGACACCGGCGCGCCCCAAGCCTGAAGATCGCTGGGCACTTGGCCCTTTTTTGTTTGAATGTTAGTATTCGGGCCGCGTGGGCGTGTAAGTAGACAAGTAAACTCTTAAAATGTTTAAGCACTTGTAAATTTAAATAGTGTTTCTTGTTTCGCTTATTGCGCCGTTCGTTTTTCCTTTGCTTGGGTGAGTTTGGGTTGGGGAGGTTCGATTTCACGAGTAACCCGCCGGGGCGGAGGCAAGAGAGAGAAGGGTCGTATCCTCGCGGAGGCGTAGGCTATCTCGGCTCGCGCGTCCTTTCCACTTGGCCATTCGTGTCCCGTCCGGACTCACTCGAGGCTAAGGTTGAATCATACTTGGCGCATCCACGAATTGAATTTTTTGCGAAAAATGGGACCATTTTTTGGGGATGCCCCCGCAGCCCCCGAGGGTGACTTGGTTTTCAGGGGAAAGCCGAGTTGCCCTTTAACTTTATTAATTTGATGTTATTTACATTCGTGCTGCCAACTGGGGTGTTGGGCATGTAATTTACAAAAAAAACTTGGAAATCCTAGCTAAGGGTAGAAGCGACGTAGCTCCTGGATGTTCCAAGCGTTGGTGAGCTCTTCGCCGTCCTCGTTGGCCAGCTTGTACGTGCCGGGCTTGAGCACCTTCACCACGACATAGGGTCCCTCCCATGGGGGCGACAACTTGTGGTGGCCTCGATTATCTTGGCGTAGCCTTAGGACGAGGTCCCCCTCGCTGAAGTCTCGCCGCCGCACCTTCCGAGCTTGGTAGCGCCTTAGAGATCTGTTGGTACCTTGCGGAGTGCATTAGGGTCACGGTGCGTGCCTCATCCAACCGGTCCGGCGAGTCCTCGCGGGCCGCCGGTTGGCACCTTCGTCGTAGCCCGACTCGGGCGACCCGTATTCCAAGTCCGTGGGGAGGACGGCCTCCGCGCCATGGACCGGGAAGAATGGGGTGACTCGTCGTCGGCGGAGGCGCTAGGGTCCCCGGCAACCAGGATATGGCGGCCGGGGGGAACCCCGCGCATTGCCGTGTTGGTGTTGGCGGAGGCGACATACGCCGTCGTGGCGCTGCGGAGGCCGATAGGGAAGCGCGGTCCCCGAGACCGAGCGCTCCCCCGCCCGGGGCGGGCGGCGTCTCGCCGGTGAGCACGTCGCGTTGCGAGGCAACGTGCGCCGCATGCGCGCGCTCCGCCTCGCCCGTCGCGAGCGTTGGCCGGAGCGACGACGGCACCGTGGCGCCGAAGGACCCGCGCCGTCCGTGCCGGCGGGCGCCGGCGTCATGGCGACGTGTGCGGCGGCGACCGGGACGGACCCGGCTTGGCGCCGCGCGCGGAGTTCCTCACGGTTTGTGAGGCGCATCGATATCCGTTCCCCGTGGCCTCAAAGTTCGGGCTCCCGAACCGGATTTCGAATCCGGCCGGGGAGGGGGACCGAGCCGCCCATGGAATAGCGCCGACCGCGATACTCGGTGCAAATCACCATCGAGAGAGCCGGTGACGAGTCGATCTACGCCGTGAGGCCCCTACCCGGCGCGCCAACCGTCGGTGCGGAAAGTAGTCCCGACACTAACTAGTAATGAGCGCGAGATCCGCCTCTCGATGGTCGGTGCTAAGCAACTAAAGACACTTGGTTTATCCCCGGTTCCGGTCGGGGCCGTACGTCCAGGCGGTGGCGTGCTCGAGGCACTGTATTGCTTCGCACCGGGGTGCCTGTAGAGGGGTGGCTACAAGCAAGGCGGGAGAGGAGGCGTGGCCTCCAAGTCCCAAGGGTTGTGATTGAGGCGAGTGCTAATATCGTGGGGAGGGCGGAGGGCGTGTAAGCGATCGCTATCCGTCGTCCCGTGTCTTCCCCCCGCCGCGAGGGGGATCGCCTCCCTTTTATAGGCTAAGGAGAGGGCGATTTACGGGCATGCCGCACTATTTCGCTACGTGTGGTGGTATGGCGTACGGTGCCGTAGAGTTGACGACCGTCCCGGCGAATCTTGCTCCAATCACGGCGTCGTGGCGCGTCCCGTGCTTGAACAGGGGCGACTTCGAGGATGGGGGCGTGGTGGTTGACCGGGCGTTGTTGACGGATAAAATACGTATCCCTCTACGATCCGCAAGCGTACGGACCCCACACCTTTTTCACCACGAGATTCCTAAGGTTCTTGTCAATCCGCGAGCAAGGGGATTACAAGCGTTCGATCTACAATGACACACTAACTACTAAAACCCTAACTATTATTATACTAGAAAACAACTAAACTACACTAGAGAGAATGATTAAGATATCAAGATAAAAGACACTCGCCCACGGGTCTACGATACTAGAGCATGCAATCGCTTAAAGACATGAAAACCAATCTAATCTATCGAGGTTGTGACCACGGTTTCGCCCTTTCCCTCCTCTCGTACTGTCACTACGCGAAGGTATTCATGACTAGACCTTTGATGGACACGGCGTATTGAATGGATCCAAAGAAGCATTGGAGCTCTACTCCTTTTACGGCATGGTAGCTAACCTTAAGCATTAAAGTATATTCAACACAAGATGATAGATAGATAATCCGACAAAGTGTGATTACATCTCAAGATCGATTACAACCCATGGACAAATGAGAAGATTACCCCATCAAGGTGTTGACCATGGCACCGTTGATCATGGTTTCCCTTCCGACGGTGTCTTCCTTCTTCTCCACGAGAGGGTGCTTCCTTCGAGGTGGTTGATCTCCCTCCGCAGATCCTCCTCCTCTCTCTCTAGCTTGTGGATGGCCTTCGGTGCGAATGACTCTCTTCTCTCGTCGAATGGCGGCGCCCGTGCTTTTAGGGTTCAAGATCCTTCGGGTGCAAGGAAAACGGGACCGAACCGCCACCGAAGTGGGGGTCGGGCCGGCCGGCTCGGGCCGACCGGCCCGGGCCCACCTCGGCCGGTTCGGTCGCCCCTTTCGCTCCGTGGGTCCTTATGCATTTATGTACTTTGCCCCCTCCACTTGCATGATTTTGACGATGTCATCCTCGCGTCCAAGATGAAGGTTCTCTTTGCATGAAGTTCAGTCTTTTACGCTTCAATCCTCGGGGGTGTTCCTCGTAGCACTTTAGTCCTCGCCACCATTGGAAGTGATTTCATCAAGCTCATGAACACGAACAAGACTCCGTAAATGCTCCTTTGAACTTGTTGCGAATCCGTCCTTTATGTCCATGTTTTCCTACATAAACACAACACTTCCAAATGCATGCACATAGATGAACTTGTTATATGATTAGTGTGCCTAGTGGCGGGTTAGTTCCATAATCAAATCCAAACCAAAGTGTAATGAACATGCTTTGGTGCACCAAAATACACCGTCAACATCTCCCCCACGCTTAGCTCTTGCTCGTCCTCGAGCAAGTACTCGTAAAAGAACTTCGTCCAAAGTGTTGTAATCGTGTACCGCTTATCCTTTTTCGAAGTTAGTCAATCCTTTCATCTTTAATACATAAACACAAAGTAATGATCATCAAACATAAATATGGGCGTTTAGAATCTTTACCACGTCAAGATTTACCCCACAACTCAAACTCTTCACTCGAAGTCTTCAATTTCAGCCATACTTACTTCTTTGCTTCCATCGGAGGGTTTTTATGATTTTAAAAACAAAATTCCTGCAACAAGTATTAGACAAAAACCTTTCTCCAAGCTCTCACAAGTTACTCATATGAGGTGGCTATCCCGAACCAATTTTATAAAACTCTCACCTCCCATAAGTCTCTCATATAACATGTTAAGTGGAACTATAGGTAGGGCTAGTGCAATCAACACAAGTATTGTCAAACTAAGAACTTCCTCTAATGGTTGTCTACCTTTCAAGCCAATGATCATGAGAATTAGACATACGTAGGGATATCAAGGATGAGAAGATTTAGAATGGTGGACATGTGCAAGGGCAAAAGAAAATTATGACTACAAGGTACCGATGACGTCCTCGTTGTCGGATTGCACATGGTTGGAAAAAAGAGTGAAAGTCTCGTCTCTCAACAACGTGACATCCTTCCTTACACTTTATTTTTCTTTTCTTTCACTTGATCCATCCCTCTCATATCTTTATTGCTGCCTCATCTCTCTCTTTTTCCTTTTTTTTTCTTTTTTTCATTCTTTCATTCTCATATTTCTTTCTTTCACATATATTTTTCTTTCTTTCTTTCTTTCTTTCTTTCTTTCTTTCTTTCTTTCTTTCTTTTCTTTTCCATACTCATACTTTTTCTCTTTATTTTTCTCTCTCTTGACAACTTTTCAAAGCTCTCAACTCCTCTCTTTCTTGCATGCATACAATCTGAAATTTAAAATAAATCATGCTAGAGACGAGACAAAACTTTTGAAAGTAGGTTGTGTTCAAGGAATGCGATGTACAAAAGAGATATATTAGGTTGGGTATGGAATTCGGCGATGTACGCGACTTCCAAGGTGAAAGTCTCGTGACCGAATGAATGACGAGGCTAGCAATAAAAGATAAGCACAAGAACATGATCATTGCTCGAAATTAAAACTCCCAAGAGAGAAGGATCCTAGCCCAACTCATCGTGCTAATCACACTTATGGTGGAGCAAAAAAATAAATTGGCTTTGTATAGGATTTTTTTCTTACTCTCAACTTGGAAAAAGAGGTTTTGCTAACCTTTATTACAAGGGTTTTAAGATAATTTTCAGAACTGAAATCCTCCAACTTTTAGCATTGAACATAGCACAACTAACATGTGAAGCTCAAGATCAAAGTGCGGTATGGGTACTTTAAGTAGTAGCAATTCCACTACGCACCACGGTAAACATTTTTCAAACCACACACTTATGTTCATATATCAGGAATCAAAGATAAACAAACAAGTGAATAAAGATAAGCAACACATTAAAATATATAAAGACTCTTTTTATTTGGTTTTCTTTGACTCAACACTAATTTAAGACACTTTCAAACTTGCAAAAATTTTAAAAACACACTCGAAAACTAAGACTCATTAAACTCTAAGACTCTCGCTCGAAGATTAAACCGAACCTAAAATTGAAATTTAAAAGCTACGGCTAGCTAGATAGCTCTCCCCCACGCTAAAAACATACGACGTCCTCGTCGTATCTTACAAAAATTCCTAAGGGGAAAACTAGACCTAGTGGTACCTCAAGCAAGTATTGCACCACTTGCCTCTCATGTTTCCAACCATGCCAAAAAGTTTGTGCACGTTACGGTTAAGGAACTTGTAGTTGTCACCAACCACGTGCTCCACATCCTCCATATGCTGCTTCATCGCTTCCATGGCTTGGAGACATTCATCGACCGACGTGTAGAGATCCCCGATGGATTGACGGCAAGTCCGACAACACATCGGATGCAATCCGAAGGGGTCTTCATCGCCATTGTCTCCACCGTCGTCACCGCCGTCGTCGCCACCTCCATTGTCGTTGCCGCTCTCGTTGCCATCGTTACCGTCGCCGTTGGGGCCTTCGGGAGTCCTCTCTTTGGGCTGCTCATCCCAAATGTAGAGGTCGTTATCATCTCTTCCGGCGGCCGCCCACGAGCTCGGGCTACGATCGTCGGAGTAGTCGCTACCCCCATAATCCTTAGGCTCGGGCGACGCCTCCCCGTAGCCTTTACGCTTCATGCCTTGGATGCGTGCCGACCTTCGAACGGCGTAGGGACCTTCTCTTCTTCGACGGGGTTGCGAGATGCAAGAGCTCCGGTCGGGACACGCCCTCCGCAACGGATGCATGCGGTCCTCTTGATGGGTAGCTTGAGCTCGCATCGCATCGCCTCCTCCATCGATGGCTTCTTGGCTTCTAGCTTCAACTCTAAGCTCCTTGGGGGCACAAAGGCTGCTGCAAGGGTGCAAAATATTGCTTGGAGGGGTTGATTCCCGAGCTCCCAATTCGGCCAAATAAATAGTCCGAAGAGAAAAACCCCGAGAACCTCATTTTCCTTTTCTAAACTTCCCTTAAAATTTTCTCGACCAAAGAAGGAAGTCGAAAAGGAGCAATTCGGGCGAAAATCGGGGACTATGGCCGCCGGGACCCACCTCGGGCCGGTCGGCACGGGCCGGCCGCCCACCCTATCTCGGGGGCCGGGCCGGTCCGGTTTTCGCGTATCGCCCTTATTTCGCCTCCTTAGCCCATGGGAAAAAGTTGGCCCAACAAATCTTCGCGAGAAACTCCGGAAAACTAAAAGAAAAACTATTTACGAAATTCATGTCTTGTTTTTCGTCCTAGGCGGGACGTTCGGGCTCTTCTTCCATGGTGAAGACATCAACATGGTGAAGGGGCACAACGTCGGGTTCGTAGTAAACCTTAAGCCGCTGACCATTCACCAGAAATTGATCACCGTTCATATCCATAATGGTTACCGCTCCGTTGGAGAACACCGAATGCACAACATAAGGTCTATCCCATTTGCTTTGCAATTTCCCCTTTCCGAAGGTTTTAAACCTCGAATTGTGGAGGAGGACCTTATCTCCTTCTTTAAATTCTTTCTTTTTCAATCTTTTATCATACCACCTTTTGATTCTCTCTTTGTATATGCTTGCATTTTCATATGCTTTCAACCTCAACTCCTCTAGCTCACTTATTTGGATCCTTCGTTTCCCCACCGCGGCATCGAGATCGAGGTTCATCTCTTTAATCGCCCAATAGGCTTTATGTTCCAACTCAACCGGAAGGTGGCAAGCTTTTCCATAGACGAATTGATAAGGGGTCATACCTATCGGTGTTTTAAACGCCGTTCGATAAGCCCATAAAGCTCCATCTAATTTCTTTGACCAATCTTTGCCTCCCTTCTCTATGGTTTTGTTGAGGATGCTTTTTAATTGCCTATTTGACGTTTCCGCTTGTCCGTTGGTTTGTGGGTGATAGGCCGTAGAGACCCTATGCTCAATTCCCAACTTGGACAAGCACTTTTTGAAATTCTTCCCGGTGAAGTGAGTTTCTCCATCACTTATCAAGATTCTCGGTGTACCGAAACGAGGAAAAATCACGTTCTTGATCATAGTAATGGACTCCTCCGTCAAAGCTTTACGACATGGTACAGCCTCTACCCACTTGGATACATAATCAACCATGACTAGGATATACTCAAATCCAAATGAGTTTTTAAAAGGCCCCATGAAGTCTATACCCCAAACATCGAATATGTCGATTTGTAGGTTGTATTTCAAGGGCATAGAATTTCTTTGAGAGATGTTTCCGGTTCTTTGGCATTCGGGGCATGATGCAACATATCTTTTAGTATCTTCATGCATCTCCGGCCAAAAGAATCCGCTTGACCATACTTTTGCTTGGGTTCGAAAATGGCTATAGTGCCCACCGTACTCCGCCGAGTGGCACTTCCTTAGAATTTCTACCCTCTCTTCTCTTGGCACACATCTTCTCATCACTCCATCATTGCCAAGTTTGAAGAGGTATGGTGCATCCCAAAAGTATTTCCTACTTTCGGAGATTATCTTCTTTTGAGAGTTTTTATCTAGATGATCGAGGGGCATCTTTCGAATTGCTCGAATGATATCAATCATCCAAGTATCTTTATCAAGCACTCTATAGAGGTGGTCATCTCTCATCTTATCTTCGGTGGGCTCTTTATCATCTTGTCCACGATTCATCCTAGACAAATGACCGGCCACAACATTTTCCACCCCCTTTTTATCACGAATTTCAATATCAAACTCTTGGAGAAGAAGGATCCAACGAATCAAACGTGGTTTAGCTTCCTTCTTAGCCAAGAGATACTTGATGGCTGCGTGATCGGTGCAAACAATGACCTTCGAGTTCACGATGTAAGAAAGCGAATACCACCGCTAGCGGCTCTTTTTCCGTAGTGGCATAATTTAATTGCGCCCCACTAAGAGTTTTGCTAGCATAGTAAATGGCGTGAACTCGGCCTTCCTTTCTTTGACCCAAGACCGCGCCTACGACGTAGTCACTTGCGTCATACATGATCTCGAAAAGTTGGCTCCAATCCGGAGGTTGGATGATGGGAGCACTCACCAACGCATTTTTCGGGGTCCGAATGCCGCTAGGCACTTCTCATCGAAGTCGAAAGCCACATCCTTTTGAAGAAGATGCGTTAAAGGCTTAGTGATCTTCGAGAAGTCCTTTATAAATCTTCTATAGAATCCGGCATGGCCTAGAAAGCTCCTTAAGGACTTAACATCCGTAGGAGGTGGGAGTTGCTCAACCGTCTCTACCTTAGCCTTGTCCACTTCAATGCCTCTCTCGGATATGACATGTCCGAGCACTATGCCTTGCTTAACCATGAAGTGGCACTTTTCCCAATTTAATACCAAGTCTACCTCCGCACACCTTGTGAGGACCTTTTCCAAGTTTTCCAAGCAATCCATGAAAGTCTTCCCATAAACGGAAAAATCATCCATGAACACCTCGACAATTTCTTCGATGAATTCCGAAAATACGGCCATCATGCAACGTTGAAAAGAGGCCGGAGCATTGCATAGAACTAAGGGCATCCTTCTATATGCAAACGTTCCGTAAGGGCATGTAAATGTCATCTTGTGTTGGTCATCCGGTGAATGGGAATTTGCATGAACCCCGAGTACCCATCGAGAAAGCAAAAATAAGCGTGGTTTGCTAACCTCTCGAGCATCTCGTCGATGAACGGTAGGGGGAAGTGATCTTTCTTTGTAGCTTTGTTAAGCTTACGATAATCGATACACATTAGCCACCCGGTCACGGTTCTTTGCGGTATCAATTCGTTTTTCTCATTCTTCACCACGGTCAAACCTCCTTTCTTTGATACACAATGTAGCGGGCTCACCCATTCGCTATGCGGAACCGGGTAGATGATTCCGGCATCAAGTAACTTGATGACCTCTTTCTTTACTACCTCTCGCATGGCATGAGTTAGCCTCCTTTGGTGGTCCACTACGGGCTTACATTGGTCTTCCATTGGTATACGATGAGTGCAAAAGGCTGGGCTAATACCTTTGAGATCATTAATCGAATATCCAATCACCTTCCTATGTTTTTTCAATAAAATCAGCAACGCCTCATTTTCTTCGGGACTCAACTCGTCGCTCACGATGATTGGATAGGTCTTGTCGGGGCCCAAAAATTCATACTTTAATCCTTTGGGCAAAGGTTTAAGGTCTACCTCGGGCGCTTGTGGCTCCTCGGGTTTTATTTCTCCTATGTCTTCGAATTTTCCTTCCTCCACGCTTCCATCATGTGGCTCTAAACCTTTTGTTGCTTCTTCGAGTTCTTCATCTTGTTGATCACTAATTTGATTTTCCATCGCTCTTTGCGGTGGGTCTCTAAGCGTTTCAACAAAACAAAGACTATCTATCTCCTCTACTTCTTCATCTTCGGGAGGAAAGGGTGTAAGGTGTCGAGTTATATGTGTACTTTGTTCCATTAAGGTTCATTGTTACTTTGCCTTCTCCGGCATCTAACACGGCATCAACCAACTTAAGAAAAGGCCTACCTAAGATTATGTGATCATGATTACTATGGTAAGCATCAATAACAAAGAAATCGAGTTGGTATATAGTTTCTAGAGATTTTTACTTTCATGTTGCAAGCAATACCTAGAGGTTTAATAGTTCTACCATCTCCCATAATTAATTTCGTTGATGTTGGAGCTAAGTCTAGGTTGTGGTCTTGAACTTTATCATAAATTTTAGAAGATAGAACACTTACTTGGGATCCGATGTCGCATAAATCTTTGCATTGAATTCCGTTGATCTCGCAACTCAAGCGTGGTGCCATCTTCTCTTCTTCTTCGGATCCTATCACGTAAATTTCGGCGAGGCGAGTGTATGGTGATGCTTCGGGCTTGATCCCCATGATTCTCTTCACATCGGCTATGTGTTCCGGATCCACTATGTCATCTCCAAAGAGCTTTTGAAAAATCTCACTAGGTGGTTTCAAGGTCGTATGAATTTTCCGCTTTCTTCTGCGGTGGGAAATCCACTTCAAATGCTCTCGCCATTCCCTTTTGATTAGGGAACGGTCTTCTCGTGTCGAATACTTCTCCATGATCAATAGGAACCCAATCCATTGGTTCGAACTCCCTTAGTGGCTTCACGCTTGACATGCTTCTCTTGTTCGTCTCGTTTGGTACGACGAAGTCGACGCTCGGGGTAGTTCGACTTGATGTGTTCTTGTTCAAGCTTTTCCGTGATTGGTTCCTCTTTTGTGACTTCCGGGGTTGCCTCTTTAGAAAAATCATCACACTTCTTCTTCCTCAAATTATATTCGGGTCTTCCGCAAGTCTTGTTTCCCAATCTCTTCGCATGGCAGCCGCTTTACTAATTTTTTGTCGAAGTTGGGCGGCTTCCGTGAGCGTTTTCTCCATGAGATCCCCACCCGCACACATTTCGACGTGTTGCATGCAACTAGGGGTTAGGGAAAAGAAAAATGTATGCAAGAGTACGTCACCGGGTGAAGTCGAGTTTTGGTCCTTGTTCTATTAACCCATTAAACCTATCCCAGGCTTGGTCTATCCCTTCCTCTTCTCCTTGCATGAAATTGATCACTCACCTCCTTAGATGTTGAACCTTTCTAATTGGAAAGAACTTCTTGCAAAACTTCTTTGTCAACTTGTTCCAATTGCCTTCAACTTCAAAGGACGCAAACGAGTACCATGTCTTTGCATTGCCGGCAAGTGAGTAGGGAAAGAGATTCCATTTGAACTATTCATCGGGAACTCCTTCTTAATGCACCGTGTTGCATATTGTCATGAAATCCCTTATGTGCCTATATGGGTTCTCCGCAACCGTCCCTTCAAATGGGTTTGCCGCTACCATCTCGTTGATCTTGGATTTAATCTCATACTTGGTCGCTTCGAGCTTCGAATCCGACTCTTGTACTTTTATGTCTTCACATCGAGGGCTAGCGTAATCCCTTAATGATTTCTCCGGTTCTTCCACGGGTTGATTAACGAACGCCATCTAGACAATAAGATAAAAACAAAAACAAAAATGAAACAAGTGTTTTTCTAGATAATATATGTTAGATAAAGCAAACAAAAGATAAACTAGAATATAAAACTAAGTTAAATGCAAATCAAACGATGTAAACAAGCTTGCTCCCCGGCAATGGCGCCAGAAAAAGGGGCTTGTTGACGGATAAAAGGGGCTTGTCTACGATCCGCAAGCGTACGGACCCCACACCTTTTCACCACGGGATTCCAAAGGTTCTTGTCAATCCGCGGAGCAAGGGGATTACAAGCGTTCGATCTACAATGACACACTAACTACTAAAACCCTAACTATTATTATACTAGAAAACAACTAAACTACACTAGAGAGAATGATTAATATATCAAGATAAAATACACTCGCCCACGGGTCTACGATACTAGAGCATGCAATCGCTTAAAGACATGAAAACCAATCTAATCTATCGGGGTTGTGACCACGGTTTTGCCCTTTCCCTCCTCTCGTACTGTCACTACGCGAAGGTATTCATGACTAGACCTTTGATGGACACGGCGTATTGAATGGATCCAAGGAAGCATTGGAGCTCTACTCCCTTTACGGCATGGTAGCTAACCTTAAGCATTAAAGTATATTCAACACAAGATGATAGATAGATAATCCGACAAAGTGCGATTACATCTCAAGATCGATTACAACCCATGGACGAATGAGAAGATTACCCCATCAAGGTGCTGATCATGGCACCGTTGATCACGGTTTCCCTTCCGACAGTGTCTTCCTTCTTCTCCACAAGAGGGTGCTTCCTTCGAGGTGGTTGATCTCCCTCCGGAGATCCTCCTCCTCTCTCTCTAGCTTGTGGATGGCCTTCTGGTGCGAATGACTCTCTTTCTCTGTCGAATGGCGGCGCCCAGGCTTTTAGGGTTCAAGATCCTTCGGGTGCAAGGAAAATGGGACCGAACCGGCCACCGGAGTGGGGCGGGCCGACCGGCTCGGGCCCACCTCGGCCCGGTTCGGTCGCCCCTTTCGCTCCGTGGGTCCTTATGCATTTATGTACTTTGCCCCCTCCACTTGCATGATTTTGACGATGTCATCCTCGCGTCCAAGATGAGGTTCTCTTTGCATGAAGTTTGATCTTTTACGCTTCAATCCTCGGGGGTGTTCCTCGTAGCACTTCGATCCTCGCCACCATTGGAAGTGATTTCATCAAGCTCATGAACACGAACAAGACTCCGTAAATGCTCCTTTGAACTTGTTACGAATCCGTCCTTTATGTCCATGTTTTCCTACATAAACACAACACTTCCAAATGCATGCACATAGATGAACTTGTTATATAATTAGTGTGCCTAGTGGCGGGTTGGTTCCATAATCAAATCCAAACCAAAGTGTAATGAACATGCTTGGTGCACCAAAATACACCGTCAACGGGCGTCTTCGGGGGCGGGCTCGAGGGAGGCGTTGACGACGGTCCGTACGAGGTGCGGTAGCGGGGCGTGGCGGCGTCCCGTCCCCGCGTGCTCAACGGCGTCGGAGCGCTTGTAGCGGTGCTCGGCGTGGCGCAGCGAGGGAAGGGGATGGCCACACGGGATTGACGGCGACGGGGGATGGCGCTCCCGCCGGCCCCGACGTCACGGTTTGACCCTACGGAGTAACGAGAAGAGGGTTCGAGGGTGCGGCCGGCCCCCCTTCGAGGGGTGCCGCGCGTTAGCCGTACAAGAGTGGGCGGCACAGTGTCACGGATCTGACACCGGCCTCGTCGCACGGTCCCCCACGGTAGCGAGGATGGGCTCCCCCTAGGGAGTTGGCGGAACAGCGCCGGGGCATGATTCCCCGGGCGCGTGATGGCGCGGCTCTGCTGTGTCAGAGCATTAAATGCCCGTACACGCGTGCGGGAGCAGGCGTGCTCGTGAGGGAGCCTCGAGCGAGGCAGAAGCCTGCTCGAGGGAGCGTGAGCCCTCGAGCGAGGCGGACCTCGTTCGAAGGGGGCGTGAGCCCTTGAGCGAGGCGGACCTCGCTCGAGGGGGTGCCTTGCTGGGCCGCTCTGGTGGGCCGCGGGGGGCCACATCGGCGTGGGCCGTCTTTGTGTGTGCATGTTTCGTGTTAGGCTCGAGGTGTGTTTTGCGTTTCGCGTTTTTTGCAGGTTTTAAGCAGGATTCCCCCCGGTTCTTTAGGGGACCCTCGTGGCTGTCCCCGACGATAGCCCCCGAGCATCCGCGGGTGTGCGGTCGGGTTCCCGCGGATGCGGAGCCTATTGTTAGGACGCTCTTCCCTCCCGGTTGCAAATGCCTTTCCGTGGGGCCGCGTCGGCGGACTCGCGGGTCTAGCCCCGAAGCCTGCGGGGGCGTGAGTGCTCTGCGGGGAGTTTTCTCGCGGAATTTTATCGGCGGCGTGGTACGTGTCTCAACCGGCATCGACGATGTTTCGGCCGGCTTCGGTGACGCACGCACAACCCGATGTCTTTCGCGTTCGGTGCATCCCGGGAGGTGTAGCCGTGCGTCGAGCCTCCGAGCACGGGCCCATTCGAGGCGATCGGGGCGAGCTCTTCGTCTTGTTTTAAACACGGATTGCGGATTCCTCGTCGAGCCGTTGCGGGTGGTTCAAGTGGACGCCCATGCCCCGTTCGGTAAGGGTAGGCTCGTGGTCGGAGACTCGTCCATTAAAGCACTTGCGCGGGTTTGCTAGGTGGGGCTCGGTCCCGTTCGCTAGGGACCGAGGGCGCGAAAGCTCTCCCTCGGTGGGATCCCCCCGCTAGCTGCCCTCGCTGGCTCTTGAACACGACATGTGTGGCGCCCTCGAGCCGGTGGGCTCGATGAAAGGCTCGAATGAGCGCGCCCTCGTCGCCCTTGACTCTGGTGATCTGGGGCACCTGTTCGAACCCTTCGAGGGTCAGGTTTCGAACCCCTGATCAGTAGGGCCGTGCGGGGTAGCACCTGAGTGCTCCCGTCTTTTCGCATCTGCGTATTTTGAGGGTTCTCAGCAGCGCCGGCCCTCGAACCGCTGATCAGTAAATTTCGTAGATCGAGGGCCCCCCGTGGCGCCGGCTTACTTCGAACAAGCTTCGAGGCCACCGGTCGGTAATCACACCCTTCGAGGGTCGGTTTCGTGCGAGCACGGGGCTCGGCCGCTCGAGGGTCTTCCTTACTTGGTAAGGGACCGGGCCATTTAATGCCGCGGTCGCGGCTATAGTCATGCGGCGCGGGCGCACCTTTTCGAGCGCGCGCGCCGCGCGCGTAGTGGGCGGAGTGGGCGAGGTGGACGTGACGGCTGCCGCGGCCCTCCGGTTACCGCGTCGTGATGATGGCGCACGTGCAGACGTGCGGCCGCCGTGGTCGTGGTGGGTCCCACTCGTTAGCGAGAGAAATTTTCACCTGCAGTTAATGCGCGGGGCGTGCGCTCCGGAGAGCACGCCCCATGGATCTATAAATCCAATAGGGAGGGGTGAGATGGTTTTTTACCTCTCACACTTAGCGTTTGCCACCCTTGCCTCTTGCGCTTCCGCCCCCGAGCTGTTCTTGCTTCTGTGCCTCTGCTCTAGAGCCGTTCTTGCTCCTCGCTCCTTCGCCCATTCGTATGGCTCCTCTGCCGTCCATCACCATGATTGACCCGCCGGCATGGCAGCGCTCGACAGCGACGAAGCTATCTCTGAATCTGCTGGTGGCCGGCGGTCAGCTGGCGGCGAATGTGGACGGGCAACCCGCGGAGTGGATCGAGCCGCCGGTGAGGGACCGAGTGCCCAACCCACCGTTCGGCTACGTCGTGAGCTTCGCCCGCTTCCACGAGCGCAGTTTCACGGCGCCGACGAGCCACTTCATGCGGGCGTTGTGCTACCACTATGGCGTGGAGCTGCACAACTTCACACCGAACGCGATCTCGCAGGCGGCCACGTTCGTCGGCGTCTGCGAAGGCTTCTTGGGGATTCCGGTGAACTGGGATCTCTGGGTCCACCTCTTCCGCGCGGAGCTGTACACGCTGGCTACGTCAGAGCCGAAGGTTCGCCACGCGGCACGCGCCGACGGCTTGTCGCTCGCGTTGCGGAGCTCGCGTAGGGAGCAGTACATCCCCTGCACGATGACCTCCAACAACGCGAACTGGGAGCGGGGGTGGTTCTACCTTCGCAACTCTGGCGCCGGCCTCCCCCCTACACCGACAAGGTGCTGAGGGAGAGGGCTATCTCCCCGGCACCACGGGGTATCTCCGCCCTCGCATCGGGCGCGGCCCGGACTCGCTCTCGGCCGCGTTGAAGGACTCGGCGGATCGCGGGCCGACCGCGGGGTGCGTCCTCGCCAACCTCCACCACCGGCGGATCGTCCCCCTGATGGAGAGGCGGCTCCGCATCTTCGAGATGTACGAGGACGCGAACTCCATCGCGTTGGCGAAGTCGCGGCCGCGGTCAGATCTCTTCCCGTGGGAGTACGCGGCCACCCGGCGCGATGTGCCATCGACCTCCGGTCTAACCGAACGACGACGCGTCGCTCCGGGCGTTCACCATGCTCCCCGTCGGCCGGTTGGTGAGTGGACCTTCACGTCCCCTTGTTCTGCCGATTCGCAAGGCGTCAGCACGTCTTGAGATTTCGCCCGTTTCTTTGCGGATGGTGCGTGTGAACGCCGCGCGATCCAACCCCCCCCACGCCCCGGTCTTGTGCGCACGCGCACGCGGTGTAACGGCGAGAGAAGGAGCGGGTGGCGCGCAGGAGAGAGCGGAACGCGTGGCGGCGTGAGCGCGGGAGCGAGAGGAGTGAAGAGTTCCGGCTGCGCGAGCAGCAGGGGCTTTCCTCGCCGGGACGAGAGGAGTACTCGTCGTCGAGCAAGGAGGAGGAGGAGGAAGGAGAAGAGGAAGAAGATAGGGGGCGAGGTTCTCCCCGACGGTGGGAGCCCGCACCCCCCCATCACCGAGCCGGTTCGGTGGCAAGAGAACCATCGCCCGGAGCGGGCGCGAGGGCGCCCGCCGCCGGCGGTCTACGGTGGAGGCGGCGCGGGGCCGCGGAGGTGCCGCGCGCGCGCGCGCGGAGGGCGCCCGCGCGCGCGCGGGGAGCCCGCGCGTGGTGGAGGCGGGCGTGGGCGCGGCGGCGGCCACGCCGGCCGCACCCACGACGTCGGCGGGGACCTCGAGGAAGAGGAAGCGAGCCTTCTCCTCACCGAGGTAAGGATTTGCCTTTCGAGGGGTTGTGTGCTCGATAGGCGGGGGTCGACGTTTTGTTTCCGTGTTCGCGGGGGTGGCGCCAACCGTGCCCCCCCCTCGCGCCGGCCAAGGTCCCGAGGGCGGACGCGTCCATCCCAACCGGGTGGCGCTCGTCGAGGGCGTCGCGGGTGGCCGTAAGCGCGGCGGCGGCGGCGGGCGGGGACTCGCAAGACGCGGTCGCGGCCTCGGGGCCGCGGCCGGCGACGGCTGGCGAAGCCGCGGCAAGCGGCGGCGGCGAGGCGCGGCGAGGAGCCCTTCGTGGCCGAGGCGCGGCCGGTGGCGGAGGTACGGTGGCGGCGCCGGGGCGCGGTGGCGCGGCCGGTGGACGTCGGCTACGAAGGCGCGTCCGGCGCCCGCGGCCACCGAGGCGGCCCGTCGGAGGGCGGTCGCGGCGCCGCGGCGAGGAGCCCGCGGCTGTGGTGGCGCGGTCGGAGGCGGCCGTAGTGGCGTAGCGAGGAGCCCGCCCTCGCCGGCGGCTCCCGGGCGACGGCGGTGGAGATCCCCGACGACGACGTCCGCCGCTCGGGTGGGACCGGTGGGCAAGCCTCGCCCACGCCGGCCCCGAGCCCCGGCGGGGGCGCTTGTGAGAAGGTGGGGGCGGCCACATGGTGGCCGAGGGCCCGAGGCATAGCGCGGAGGCCTCTTCGTCTCGCGCCGGCCCCTAGCCTCGGGCGAGGAGCGCGTCGATGCGCCGCCCCCACTTCGCCGACGCTCAAGAGGAGCGACGGTTGTGGGAGGAGCTCCGTGACCACGGCGCCTCGCTCAACCGGGCGCCCCGAACGAGGTGCGCGGATTCATGGCGGGCCGGCGTGGCGTGTCTTCCGGGTGCGTCAACGTTCGTTAGCTTGTTGCTTTCTTCCTTGCTCTGTTGTTTTCACGTTTGTCTTTGCGGCGCGACGCCAGCGGTTTTTGTCTGCCGGTGGCGGGGGTTGGAGCTCCGCGCCCGCGGCGGGTAAGGCGCCCTCGACCATATGAGCGCCGAGCTTCGCCGGCTGCGGGAGCGACGCGACGCTCTTGACGCGCTCACCGAGGCCCCGAGGATCCGGGACGGTCGGTTGGCGTGCGGGCGAGGAGGCTCGCGCGACCGGCTCTTGGAGCCGAAGGGGCAACCCACGGCGCGCGCTTCCACCGTTGAGCGGGTCCGCACGACCCTCATCGACCGGGACGAGGCGCTGCAGCAGGCGAGGGAGGACCTGGAGAGGGCGCGCTCCGTGGCGGCCGACTGGGAGAAGGAGGTGGTCTCCGTCCGGGCTGAACGCCGGCGGGACCGCGCGAGCTCGAGGAGGCGCGGTCCCGGCAAAGCCGAGGGCGAGGAAAGGGCGCGGGAGGCCGAGTGGAGGGCCAAGGAGGCCGAGGAGTTGAAGGCCGCCCTTGCCGCCAAGGCCGCCGCGGTCGTCGCGGCGGTGGAGCGGCTCCGGCAGGAGCGTGCCACCCGCCGGGGGCCGAGGGTCGGCTCCGGTAGGAGCGGGCCGCCCCTCGTCGATGCCGGCGGCGCTCGAGCGGGGAGCATGCTGCGCTCGAGGGGGGCGCAAGCGTCACCGAAGGAGCGAGAGGATGAGGTCTCGAAGCTCGACGGGGGAGCCGATCGCCCTCGGTGTCTCGAGCGAGGATCGGCGCGGGACCCTCGAGGAGCGAGAGCGCCACGGTCGTCGGCTGCGGCGGGCGGTTGAGGGCGGGCGCCAAGCTCTCGAGGTGGAGAGGAAGCGAGGTTGAAGGTGAGTCGACATTTCATTCCTTTGTTTGGCTGATCTTCCCTTCGGGGGGTTCGTTCCCTTCTTGATTTTCTTTGCTCATGGTATCGGGGCCCGGCGCACCGTGCCGGGGCGTGCGACCAATCGGGCCGAGGCGTTGCGGGCGGCCTACGACTCCTCCGGCGGGGCGCGGTGGAGCTGCGCGCGGCGGCCCTCGAGACCTACCGGGCGGTCGAGGAGGGCGAGGCGCACGGCCGGAAGTTCGGCGGCAAGCCGTCCGCGCGCCCTTGGTGGGCATGTCTCGAGGCGCACGCGCCGCGCTCTTCACTTGGGCGTCCGAGAAGGCCCTCGGCGTAGTGTGGTCCCACTACGAGGTGAACTTCGAGGCCGTGGCGTCGAGGCTACGTCGTCCGGAGGGCGTCGAGGACGAGGTGGCGATGGAGCACGTGGACGCGCTTGCCGCCGATTCCGCCGAGACGCTCACCGAGGACTTCATGGAGTTCTTGTTCCCCGACGCACTTGACGCCGACGCGCTCCAAGCTCGAAGATCGCCGGGCACTTGGCCCTTTTTTGTTTGAATGTTAGTATCCGGGCCGCATGGCCGTGTAAGTAGACAAGTAAACTCTTAAAATGTTTAAGCACTTGTAAATTTAAATAGTGTTTCTTGTTTCACTTATTGTGTTGTTCTGTTTTTCCTTTGCTTGGGTGAGTTTGGGTTGGGGAGGTTCGATTTCACGAGTTACCCGCCGGGGCGGAGGCAAGAGAGAGAAGGGTTGTATCCTCGCGGAGGCGTAGGCTATCTCGGCTCGCGTGTCCTTTCCACTTGGCCATTCGTGCCCCGTCCGGACTCACTCGAGGCTAAGGTTGAATCATACTTGGTGCGTCCGCGAATTGAATTTTTTGCGAAAAAATGGGACCATTTTTTTGGGGGGGGGGATGCCCCCCGCAAGAGTAGCCCCGAGGGTGACTTGGTTTTCGGGGGGAAAGCCGAGTTGCCCTTTAACTTTATTAACTTGCTGTTATTTACATTCGTGCTGCCAACTGGGGTGTTGGGCATGTAATTTACAACAAAAAACTTGGAAATCCTAGCTAAGGGTAGAAGCGACGTAGGCGGCGGATGTTCCAAGCGTTGGTGAGCTCTTCGCCGTCCTCGTTGGCCGGCTTGTACGTGCCGGGCTTGAGTACCTTCACCACGACATAGGGTCCCTCCCATGGGGGCAACAACTTGTGGCGGCCTCGATTATCTTGGCGTAGCCTTAGGACGAGGTCCCCCTCGGCGAAGTCTCGCCGCTGCACCTTCCGAGCTTGGTAGCGCCTTAGAGCCTGCTGGTACCTTGCGGTGTGCATCAGGGCCACGGTGCGTGTCTCATCCAACTTGTCCAACGTGTCCTCGCGGGCCCGCTTGTTGGCACCTTCGTCGTAGCCCCGGACTCTGGGTGACCCGTATTCCAAGTCCGTGGAGAGGACGGCCTCCGCGCCATGGACCAGGAAGAATGGGGTGACTCGTCACGGTGAAGGCGCTAGGGTCCCCGGCAACCGGTATATGGCGGCCGGGGGGAACCCCGCGCATTGCTTTGCGTTGGTGTTGGCGGAGGCGACATACGCCGTCGTGGCGCCGCGGAGGCCGATAGGGAAGCGCGGTCCCGAGACCGAGCGCTCCCCCGCCGGGGCGGCTGTCGTCTCGCCGGTGAGCGCGTCGCGTTGCGAGGTGACGCGCGTGCATGCCGGCGCTCGGCCTCGCCCGTCGCGAGCATTGGCGGAGCGACAACGACGCCGTGGCGCCGAAGGACCCGCGGCGTCCGTCCGTGCCGGCGGCGGCGGCGTCATGGCGACGTGTGCGGCGGCGGCCGGGACGGACCCGGTTTGGCGCCGCGTGCGGAGTTCCTCATGGTTTGTGAGGCGCATCGGTGTCCGTTCCCCGTGGCCCGAAAGTTCGGGCCCCCGAACCGGATTTCGAATCCGGCCGGGAGGGGGTCCGAGCTCGCCGATGGAGTAGCGGCCCGACCGCGATACTCGGTGCGAATCACCATCGAGAGAGCCGGTGACGAGTCGATCTACGGCGCGAAGCCCCTACCCGGCCGCGCCAGCGTCGGTGCGGAAAGTAGTCCCGACACTAACTAGTAATGAGCGCTGAGATCTGCCTCTCGATGGTCGGTGCTAAGCAACTAAAGACACTTGGTTTATCCCGGTTCCCGCCGGGGCCATACGTTCGACAGCGGTGGCGTGCTCGAGGCACCGTATTGCTTCGCACCGGGGTGCCTGTAGAGGGGTGGCTACAAGCAAGGCGGGAGAGGAGGCGTGGCCTCCAAGTCCCAAGGGTTGTGATTGAGGCGAGTGCCAATATCGTGGGGAAGGCGGAGAGCGCGTAAGCAATCGCTATTCGTCGTTCCGTCCCGTGTCGTGTCCCCTGCGGCGAGGGGGATTGCCTCCCTTTTATAGACCAAGGAGAGGGCGAGTTACAGGAGTGCCGCACTATTTCGCTACGTGTGGTGGTATGGCGTATAGTGCCGTGGAGTTGACGCCCGTCCTGGCGAATGTTGCTCCAGTCACGGCGTTGTGGCGCGTCCTGTGCTTGAATAGGGGCGACTTCGAGGGTGGAGGTGTGGTGGTTGACCGGGGCGTCTTCAGGTGGGCTTGAGGGAGCCGTTGACGATGATCCGTACGCGATGCAGTAGTAGGCGTGGCGACGTCCCATCCCCGCGTGCTCAACGGTGTCGGAGCGATTGTAGCGGTGCTCGGTGTGCCGCGGCGAGGGCGGGGATGGCCGCACGGGATTGACGACGACGGGGATGGCACTCCCGCGGGCACGACGTCACGGTTTGACCTGCGGAGTCACGAGAAGAGGGTTCGAGGGTGCGGCCGGCCCCCCCCTTCGAAGGCGCGGCGCGTTAGCCGTACAAGAGTGGGCGGCACGGTATCACGGAGCCGACACCGGCCTCGTCGCACAGTCCCCCACAGTGGCGGGGATGGGCTCCCCCTAGGGAGTTGGCGGAACGGCGGGGGGCGTGATTCCCAGGCGCGTGATGGCGCGACTCTGCCGTGTCAGAGCATTAAATGGTCGTACACGCGTGTGGGAGCGAGTGTGCTCGTAAGGGAACCTCGAGCGAGGCGGAGCCCGCTCGAGGGAGGCGGGGACCCTCGAGCGAGGAGGAAGCTCGCTCGAGGGGGCGTGAGCCCTCCGTTGACGCAAAATGTGCGCCTAGCGCCAAACACACGGCAAGCCGAAAAAGGCGGCTTCACACGTGCAAAGAATCACAAGACGTGCCGGTCAATTTTTCCCGAAAATTAACAAAAGACAAAGTAGTTAAATACCAACCGGAACTTGCGGGTGGTACCAAACGATTCCATATTTACGGCTACAAAGCCGGATGGGATGACACATAGCTATAGAAAGCTATACGCCACTAAACGAAACCATTCGGGAGCTTATAAAGGGAAAAGTAACATAGCCGAATGGATGACGTAAGCATGATGGCGATCGGTCTTTGCTTGGACAAAGATGCACGTGCGCAAGACCGTGACCGATCCCCGTGGTGATCAATATTGAATAAATAAATAAAGTAAAGCGCGAGCATAAACATGTAATAAACAAGCATGCATAGATCAAAAGCACTAGTCTACCGCATGTCTAGATACTTTTAAACCCGTCGGGTACGACACCAAACAAATCTATCCACCGCATGATACAACTTGCGTGGGGATCGTACCACTTTCCACAAATAGATCTATCCACCGCATGATACGATCTAAATATGGAAGGCTAAAAGCATAAATTATTTAAAGCATAAATTACGCACGTGTTCTACTCATGAGAAACATAACCGAATGCGGGTGAGCCGATTCGGGGTCCATGAAGAAGGAACGAACATTACCAAGTGAGATAAATCTATCAGATCGATTTGAAATCTAATCCACCGGATGACTAGCTCCAAAACAACCCGTAAACCCGTATCTACCGCGTGATACTCGGTTCTATCAAGATTTATACCAACGTTGGCGAGGCTTGAACCCGCAACACGTAACAACCTAGATCGATTCGGTTTCGGCTATCAAAGAGCACGTGATCCACATGTTAAATTAGCCAAAGGGTCGAACTTGACTCGCATAAGGATCATCAAAAAGGGATAAAGCCGATCCAAATCTATCTAGATTGGGCAAAAAGGTGTTACGTGAATTTAAACGTAAAGCAAAAACCCAAAGCAACACGGGGTAACTTAATGAATCTATTGGATCTTGCCAAAATCCAATAGAGCCGATAACTAGCTTCAAGCTAGATCTTACCCTACCGCATGGCTCATGACCTAACAAGAAACCCTCTTGAACCAAGCTTGAATCTACCGCATGACACTAAGCATGGTAACAAGACTACTTGCATCGATCTAAATCCACCGCATGATACTAGATATGATACAAGGTTGTCGGTACTCACGGAGGTCGACGGATCGATGAGCCCTCTCGAAGAACTCGACGACACGACAAATGGACTCTAGGGTTTGGTGTAAAGCCGGTTTGTATTGAGAATGATTACGTATATCTGTTACATACATTCGGGGGCTCATATTTATACCCCGCCAAGCACAACCTCGAATGGATTCGATACCTATTTTATCTCTAAGCTTGATTCGCTTATCCATCCATTCGTCCTCTTCGCTTGAGCCACGTCACCGCACAATCCCGCAAAATCGGCTCAATTGTTCCCTTGCCGAATGGAAGCGGATAGCCGACCGCGGATTTCTCTACCGAACGCATCCGAGAAAACCTTCCTTCCGCCGGACGGACTCCTCATCGAGCCGGACCCACAAGTCGGACTCCTTACCAAATTTTGGTGTTAACACATGCCCCTTCAATTACGGGATAAAAGTGATTTTATTCCGGAATTGACTCCGACCACCAACATCTTCAAATCGAATCACGTTCAACACCTATTCTCTCTCTTCGCAATCCACCGGAATCTTCGTCTAGATCCGGACCCTAGACCCCCTTGTTCGAGCCCGAATCCCCAATGGCGGCTCAAAATCAAACTGCTAAGGTAAATTCCCCTTCCATAAGCTTCATTCGGCATTTAGGTTTTCAATTTTTACCCGAGATTTCTTTTCCGCTTTCCTTCGGAGTCTTCCACCGAGCTTTTGATTTGTACCGAGGCCAATTCAAGATCCTACTACCTTGTTACTTGGGAAACTCGATCCTTGAGATTTTATCGCGGCTGAATCTCAAAGGATCCCCTTTAAAGCAGCTCTGTCTCCACCTCCTCAGTGGCAGGATGCTTTCAAGAACTGGCCCTTGCCCCCAATCGCAGGCTGGAAAAATTGGTACCAGAGGATTCTTGCAGACAAGAGTGCCAGGACCCAGAATTGGGACACCCTCCGCATTGCTCAATGCCTGGAGTTATCTTTCGCCGAGACCCCCAAGAAGACCTCTTGATAGCGGCTTGCCACTTCTGGTCAAATGGCGTCAACGCCTTCCTCTTTGGTCACGGCCCAATGTCCCCAACTCTGGCCGATGTGTATATGATCACCGACCTTGACATTACAGGAACTGTTCACCCCTGGGATTTCAAAGGTTCCTCAAGGCAAACAGGGGTGAAATCAGGGAGCGGATACAAAAACTATATCCTGAACCATATGAAGGACGACCCTCTTGGTGAAATTGAATACAGGGCGTTTCTGAACATGTGGCTATGCAGGTTCATCTTCTGTGGTAAAGCCAATGAACCTACCCTGAACCATATTGCAATGGCTTCTCACCTGGTCAATGGCAATCGTTTCCCCCTTGGGAAATACCTCCTAGGCAGCGTGCACCATATGCTTCATCAAACTGTCACCCAGATGTACACTAGCCAGAGGATAGCATGTGTCAACGGTCCCTGGTGGTTTGTTCAAATGTGGTGCAATTTGCACATGCATCGATTGTTGGTGTTGATTTGAACACTCGTCTCTTCCATTCATCCAATCATCATGAAGGGGAACTCCAAGCCACCGAGTATGCCGGACTTATGGAGACGCTGCTTCAACCGTCCTCATCAAAGCGAGAATATCGGCCCGGCTCTTCGAGCTCTTCTTCAAAGGTTTCCAAAATCCCCTCTCGCTCCCTTATTTGGATAATGACAATTTGACTCTCCCTTGTGAGTTCTCCTTTGAAACCGAACGCCAAGATGGAAGATTCCCGGAGATCCTCAATATTATTATCCGCCCATGCATTCGCGGCTGAATTCGGTGGAGGAAGGCTGAACTATAGCACTTATGAATATTATCGGCCCAACATAATGGCTCGGCAACTTGGATGTGGCCGGATGCCCCCAAGATCGTTTTACGCATGAATTCCTCAAGCCCGGAGAGGGAAATCAAGGAACTTACCCAAACTAGCGAGTTTTCCGGTATGTGTGCGGCCCATACGTTTACACCTGGCCTTTCACACCCACAACAATAGCTCACCCCACCTTCAACTCTTGGTGGCAAGAATTCCCATGATCATATCTTCGGTGAGCTTCGTACATTTGTTACGTATAGAGTTGATGTCGATTTCCGGCCCGACTTCGGAGGTAATATGATTAATCCTTAAATCAGACATTTCCTCCTCCAATCATGATTCTGATCTTATTTCTTTTACCCACAGAACACAATGCTTGCCCCTCTGGCCAGGGATATTGCTTATAATGCGAGAGGCCCAATCTCGGCATTGGGATTCGGATCACCAACCCCGGCTCGGTTAATGGCTAGGTATGCCACAACGGACCCAACTCGTCCCGGCCCTTGCTGCCGACGGAAGGCAAGGCTTGTCTCCGATTGCTCCTCCAAATGCCAAGAGGAGAAGAACTATCAAGAAAGTCCTTGTTGAGGTAAAAAAAATTTTCCTTTCTTGATCACAGGATTGCTCTGTTTCTGATAAATCATATCTTGTGCATTTTCAGACTAGAACTCAGCAATCCTCAGTCCCAGAACCTGCCAATGTTCCATCCACTGGTATGACCTTTACTGTTCTTTTTCTTGAGGATGAACACTGGCATTTATTTTTAATTTGGCATTTGCAGAAGAAACAATGGAGGATCAACTTGTGGACGTCCCAGTGTCTCAACAAGCAAGTCCACCCAGGGTGGAGCCACCTGTTCAAGTGGAAATCTCATCTTCGTCAGGGACTCAATCACCCCCTGTCCGGACGAAGCACCCAACTCGCCGGAGATGAGTTTCCCAATCCAACCCGAACCATCAAGTCCTCCAAGGGCTCAATCACCCACCGGGTCAGCGAAACATCAACCCCGGCAGAGGTGAACCCATCTCCTCCTCGGCCCGAAGCTCTCGAGTTGCCGAAACCGCATCGGCACCCTCTCACGTAGAAGCTTCAGCTTTGCCTGGAACACCTCTTTCATCGGTGGCCGCCCCCGAACAAAATCTTGCTCCAGTTCAGGAAATCAGACATGAGGTACTTATTTGCACTCAACCCCGCTATTTTTACTTCCAACACTCCCCGACTCGGCAATATTGCTTTCTTAGGATCGGGTCCCATCATCATCAAGTCCATCAATGGAGAACAATTCGGTTGCCGAGGCAAGGGAAGGAGTGCCTCAAACTGCGTCGAGAGGAAGTGCGGGGAAAAGCTCAAGGAGATTTTTGCTCGGCTGCAAAAAGATGCGCGAGATCGGTTCAAAGATCTCGATCACTTTGAAGAAATGCTTGAATCCATCAGCCAAGAACTCCCTGAGGACATCAATGCCTCACTTGCATCCATCTCCGGTCTGGAAATTCATTATGTGCCCATAAGACAAGCTCAGAGAAAGATGTCCTCCCGCCCAGCCGTTGAAAAGAAGAGGGCCAGAGCTGAACAAGCCATGAAGGGGGCACAATCTCAGACCGAGAACCACAAAGATACACTGGCCAAACTGCAAGCTTCTCGTGAATTAACGATCGCCGGAAAAGCCGCCTTGGAGGCGGGCGAGAAACTCGTCGACGTGAAATAGAGGCCTATGACAAGAGAATGGCCGAGCTCCCTGGATTGATAGAAAAGACCCAAGAGGCGACAATATCGGCCATAGCCGAGGTAAACCGGTGTGATGCGGAACTTACCACCCCGATCCGGCGCCCGGAAAGATTATCGGGAACGGTTGGACAATTTTCGCCAAGCAACATCAAATGTCCGTGGTGTAATTGCGAAATATTTGAACATCTAGATGTTTCAATCGATGTGTAACCGAATTGGTCGCTCTTGTATCATTTGTTCTTGCAATTTTATTTCCTTTTTTCTTCGCGCATTCTTAAATGCAATGCCGAACGACCCATTCGGCAAAGAAATGCCAATACCCGAATGGCACTTCGACTCCTCTCGGCCGAGCCGGACAACCGAATATGACTCGGCCCAGAACTCCAAACGACCCATTGGCGGACTGGTCAAGGAAACCTTTCCACCTTCCGATTTTCTTGGGATATGCGCCACGATCCAGAGTCACGACTTGAGGCCACGATCTGTCTTGCCAGGCCTATAAATGAAACCGTAGGTGCCCCTAGCTCTCCACCAAGCCTTTAGCTCTCGAATCTTTGCCAATCTCAACTCTTCTTCCTCTTTCCAAACCGTGCACATCCCAGAGAAGCATGGTGTGCCGCCTCAACCGACGTCGCGCCTCTGATGAGGCGGAGGGGAGCAGCGCCAATGCGCGCCGGAGGCAATGATCGTCAATTCCTCTTCTCTGATTCATCTTTGATCTTCTTTTGTTTTGACGATCATCCTTTTTTCAAGTTGATTCAATGGAATCCATCTCCCGCGCCGGCCGGTCAGCCCCTACTGGACGACTCCTCGAGTCCGACGGCCACTCCCCCATGCCCTACGGGGAACTCGACGCTCTCCGCTTCAAGGCGGAGGCTGGAGACGGCCCGGCGCGAGGCCGGAGGACGTCTCCAAAAGGCCGGCATAGCCGAGTTGGAGTGGGAGGATCGGCGCAGCGGCCTACGGAGACCATTGACGGTACGGCCCTGACACCGCTTCTTTGATCCAATCCGGCCTTTGATGCTAATCTCCCTTTTTCTTGCACTTTGCAGCCCGTGATGCTGAGCTCAACCAGCTAAAGGTGCTGGTGGAGCAACTGGCCGATAAGGTGAACGCCCGCGGAGACACGCCGGCGGAGCGCCTTCTTGTGCGGTGGAGCACCGCGTTGATGAAGTGGCCACCCATGGCGTCCGCTTGGGCACCACCCTGGGCCTGGCTGCCATGGCGACGCACACCGACGTCGACTACTCCACCGGGTCGCGCGGCTTCGGGCGACGCGCCGAAGACATCGAGGAGATTGAGCTCATCTTGGAGCGCCTCGATGGCCACGGCGACGCCATTGCCGAACTCACTCATCCCCAATCTGTGCTGAACGAGACTTTTTGACTAGATTGTATTAAGGATGTTTGAATAACGGCAATAAATAAAGAACTTTTGAATCTCGTGCTTGCACCTTGCGATGATTTTCTCCATGTTTGCATCCGTGAATCTTGTTTTTCCTTAAATGTATCCGGAACCGTCTTGAGCCGAACACGCGAGAACGGATGCCCCTTGGCGTAAAATCCACGGATGTCGGTGCGGAATATGGTCCCGACACTAACCGGTAGATAACGCCCGGGTCTATCCCTCAATGGTCGATGCCAAGCGACAAATGACACAAGGTTTTATCCTGGTTCCGGCCGAGGGGGCCGTACATCCGACGAGGGCGTGCTCGTGGCACTATATTGCTCGGCACCGGGGTGCTTGCGGTGGGGCAAGTACAAGCAAGGCGGGAGAGGAAGCGTGGCTTCCAAGTCCCCGGGAGAGTGGCCGGAGATGTTGTGGGAGAATAAGAGAGTGAGTGCACGGTGTCTTGTGTTCCTCCGAACTTGTTCTCCCCCCGCGGTGGGGGCTCGCCTCCCCCCTTTTATAGGCCAAGGGGGCGGCGGGTTACATGCACGCCGCGCTACCTAGCTACGTGAGGGAGCACGTCGCGCTACGGCGTAGAGTGGGCGGCCGTCCGTATGATCCTTGCGGCGATCCGGCCACGATGGCCTACCCCGTGCCCGAACAAAGGTGGCGATTCCAAGGGTAAGAAGGCGGCGGATGGCGGTGGTGTCCTCTCGATAGGCTTCGAGGGAGGTGGCCGATGATGGCCGGTACGGGGTACGGGGAGCGGGCGAACGGCGTTTCTTCCCAATGAGCTGCGGTAGTGGAGTGGTTGCCGCAAAGGTGCTCGGGCGTGCGCCCTCGCGGCGTCGGGCGTGCGCCACTCGCACGCGTGGGTACGGCGGCCGCGCCGTTACGATGGCCGGGATGGCCATCCACCGGCCTAGCGCCCCTCACCTAACCCGGCAGGGTCACGGGAAAGTGAATCGAGGGTGCGCCCGGCCCCCCTTTCGAGGGTCGGGCGCGTTAGCCGTACGAGTGGGCGCGCGGTGTCACGGGACCGACACCGGCCGTACCGCACGTCCATCCCACGGTGGCGGGGATGGGCTCCTCCCCGGGGAGTTGGTGCGGCGGCACCGGGCGTGAGCCGAGGGCGCATGATGGCGCCGTCCTCGCGCATCGTGGCGTTAAATGCCCAAGTACGGGGCCGCACACGCGTGCGGGCGCCCGTGAGCGTGGCGGGCCCCGCCCGAGGGCGGAGCGAACCCTCGAGCGAGTCGAGACCCGCTCGAGGGGGGGGGGGGGCGATCCCTCGAGCGGGGCGGGACCGCCCGAGGGAAAGGGTTGCCCCTCGAACGGGGCGGAGCCCGTCCGAGGGGGAGCGCGTCCCTCGAGCGAGGCGGAGCTCGCTCGAGGGGTCATCTCGGCGGGCCGTCTCGGTGGGCCGTCGGGATCCCGGCGTGGGCCGTGTCCTGCATGTTAGTTACCCGCACCTGTTAGGCTTAGCGTGTTTTGATACCGGGATTAAGTGAGGATTCCCCGTCGTTTAAGGGGACCCCTAGGGGTCGTCCCCCGACGCAGCCCCCGAGCATCCGCGGGTTTGCCATTGAGGCTCCCGCGGATGCCGGAACCTACCGATAGGACGTTCTTCCCTCCTTGTTTGCGAACGCTTTCCGTGGGGCCGCGTCGGCGACCCGCGGGTCTAGCCCCCCGAAGCCCCGCCGGGAGTGTGGTTCTCCCCGCAGGGGTTAACCGCGAGAACTTTGGTCGAAAGGCGTGGCACATATGCCAACCGGCATCGGCGGTGTTTCCGGCCGGCTTCGGGGGGTGCATGCTCCCCTCGTCACTTTTCTCCGGCGGGTGCAATTTCAAGGAGGTGTAGCCGCGCGTCAAGCCCCCGAGCCTTGGCCCGTTCGAGGCGATCGGGTCGAGCCTGACGACTTGTTTTTTAACGCGCCCTCGCCGTCCCTCCGCGGGACGGAGGGTGAGGTCTCCACGACTCCCATCGAGCGGGTCGCGAATCGCGGATTCCTCGTCGAGCCGCTAGCGGGTGGTTCAAGTGGACGTCCATGCCCCGTTCGATAAGGGTAGGCCGCGCGGTCCGGAGACACGTCCATGGAAGCGCTCGCGTGGGTTTGCTAGGTGGGGCTCGGTCCCGGGTCGCTAGGGACCGAGGGCGCGGAAGCTCTCCCTCGGTGGGATCCCCCCCGCTAGGCGCCCTCGGCCGGCTCTCGAACACGACATGTGGGGCACCCTCGAGCCGACGGGCTCGAGGAACGGCTCGAATGCGCGTGCCCTCGTCGTCCCTAACTGCGTGATCCGGGGCGCTCGTTCGAACCCGTCGAGGGTCGGGCTTCGAACCTCCGATCGCAAGGCCGTGCGGGGCCGTGCGTGGACGCCCCGTCTTTTCGCGTTTGCGGCCGTCGAGGGGTCCGGGCGTGCCGACCCTCGAGGTGCTTGGTTGGTGGCATGGCGCGGCATGAGTGCTTTCGGTGCCGCTCTATTTCAAGCGTGACACCGGGCGATCCTCTTGCGCGCGTGCCTTCTTTTAGAGGGTTGACATTGTCTCGAGCGGAGGGTCATGCCACTCGAGGGCTTTACGTGGCATGGGTGCCCGCGCGTTGCCTCGTTCTACACCGAGCAGGTCCCGGCGACCTTCTCACGCCGATATCCCATCGAGGGTCGCCTCTCGTTTCGAGCCGAGGGTCATGCCGCTCGAGGGCTTCACGTGGCATGGGTGCCGCGGTTGCCTGCTCTACATCGAGCAGGTCCCGGCGACCTTCTCACGCCGTCATCCCATCGAGGGTCGCCTTTGTTTCGAGCCGAGGATTCGCCTCGCTCGAGGGCTCTCCTTGCTTGGCAAGGGGCCCGGCATTTAATTGCTTTGCGGTCGTGGCCGCGGGTTTGCGGCGCGGGCGCGCCTTTTTGGCGCCGTGGCGCGCCGCGCGCGCGTAGTGGGCGGCGCGGCGAGGGCGGACGTGACGGTTTCGCCTCGGTCGCGGCCGGTCCTCGCCGTAATGATGACCCGCCCGCGCAGTGTTAGAGCCGCCGCGGTCGTGGTGGGGCCCACCCTTCGACGTGATGGAAAGATTCCTGCGCAAGCAATGTCGGCGGGGCGTCCGCTCCGAGAGCTCGCCCGTCGCCTATAAACCGCGGGGAGGAAGGGACGGCGGTTTTTTACCTTAGCTTCTCACCGTTTTCGCCTCTCGCCCCTTCGCCTTCGTCCTCGCTCTTGCCATCGCGCGGGCTCGCCGCTAGAGCTTTTTCCTCGTTTCCTTGTCCTCCGCCTTCGCATTCGTTCGTCCCCCCCTCATGGCGCCGCCTCGCCTTCCCATCGGATCCCGGAGCCGTACGCCCGGGAGAGGTCGACCGTGGACCCGGCCTCGCCCCGGGCGAGCCGGTCGTCGCCGCCACCGTCGGCCAACGAAGAAGGGCGCCGGCGGGAGTGGATCGTGCCGCCGGCGGCGCACCACGAGCCCAACCCGCCGGAGGGCTACGTGGTGAGCTTCGTCCGTTACCACGAGCGTGGCTTCAATGCGCCGGCGAGCACCTTCATGCGGGCAATGTGCCACTACTACGGGGTGGAGCTGCATAACTTCGCCCCCAACGCGATCTCTCAGGCGGCCACATTCGTGGGCGTCTGCGAAGGGTACCTGGGGATCCCGCCAACCGGGATCTCTCGGGGTTCACCTTTTCCGCGGGGAGCTCGTCACGCAGCCCCCACATCGGAGCCGAGGACCCGCCGTGCGGTGCGCGCGCCGCGGATGTCGCCGGCCCCGCGGGGGCGCCCCAAGGATTTCTACATCCCCCGCACCATGACGACGAACAACGCCGGCCGGGAGCGGGGATGGTTCTACCTCGCGTAACGCCGAGCCCGCCTTCCCCCCTACACCGGCCGGGTGTTCAAGGAGAGGCCCGCCTCCCCGGGGGTACGGGGTGTCTACGGCCCAACATCGGGCGCGGCAAGAGTCCGTCCTCGCCGCCCGCGGCGGCCGGCGAAGGACGGGCTCAACGCGATGGGCGTCCTCGCCTTCCTCCATCACCGGCGGGTCGTGCCTCGATGCGGAGGCCACTCGCATCTTCGAGATGACGGAGGTGGCCAACCCCCGTCGACTCGGCGAGGTCGCGGATGCTCCCGACGCCGCCGGGAGCGGCCGTACGCGCGCTCACCCGGCGCGGAGCGCCGTCGACACCCGGACGCCGCCACCGCGGGTCGGACCCCGTGGGACATCGAGATGCTCCCTATGGGCCCGCGGGGTGAGTTGGGTTCCCGATTTCGTTTTAGTTCTTGGCTTTGCTTTCGTCTCTCGATTCGCCATTGTCACTCTTGTGCGCAGTCGGTGGAGTTCAACGTCGCCAAGTCCGTTCCACCCACCCCCCCGACTCCCGTGCGCTCGGCCGGGCGGCGCGCCGGGAGCAAAGCAGGAGCGGGCGGCGCGCAAGAGGGAGCACGCCGGGGCGTCGCCAAGCGCGCCGCGACCAACGGTCCGCGGAGCACCGCGGCGTGAGGAGCCGGGGGCTCTCCTCCCCGGATATTGAGGAGCCCTCGTCCTCGGAGCGAGGACGAGGAGGAGGAGTCCGAGGGGGAGGGCCCCTCGGACGGTGGCGCCCGCGCCCCCGTCGCCGGAACCCGCGCCGGCGTCGGGGGGTGGCTTCGTCGGGGCGGGCGCACCGGCGCCCGCCGCCGGGCACTCGTCATCGGGGGCGCACGCGCCGCGGAGGTGCCGGCGCGAGCCGCGGAGGTACGCGCGACGGACGCGCCCGTGCGCGCGTCGAGCGTGCCCGCGCGCGGAGGGAGCGTGTCCGCGCGCGCGGCGTCGTCGTCGAGGGGCGTGTCGGCGGGCGTGCCCGCGCGCGAGGGCAAGCGTGCCCCCGCGCGCGGTGGCTTCTTCGGGGGGGTGCGGCATCGGCGCGCGCCGTGCACGGGGCCGGCGCGCCCGTGCGTGCGGCGGCGCCGTCGGGGAGGCGCCTCGGCGGGCGTGGCGGGCCGCACCGGCCTCTTCCGCAGAGGCCTCGAGGAAAAGGAAGCGGGCCTTTTCCTCCGCGAGGTATGGCGCCTGTCCTCCTTCGTTTGGTTTGGTTTGCTGGTGATTAGGTGCTCTAACCCTCCGTTCGTGCCTGCGCAGGGCGGTGCCTACCGTCCCTCCTCTTGCACCGGCCAAGGTGCTGAGGACGGACGCGTCGATCCCCACCCGGCGGCGCTCGTCGAGGGGGTCGCGCCCGGGGACAAGCGTAGCGGCGGGCACTAGCTCGCGGGGCCCGGCCGGGGCCTCGAGGCCCGGCCGGCGGACCAGCCCCGCCGCGGTGCGGCCGCAGGCCGCCGGGGACGGCCGGCGCCGGCCGTCACGGGGCGCGGCCGCGGCGGCGGCCGACGGTGGTGGTGGAGCCCGCGGTGGGTGCCACCGCGGAGGGGGTGGAGCGGGCGCAACCTCGGCGGGGGCGCTCGCGGATGCGGCGGTACGGCCGGAGGTGGCGGGACACGGCGGCGCGGCGGGCGCCCGTGGCCGCGGAGGCGCGGGTGGAGGTGCCGGCGGAGGCGGCGCAAACGGCCGCGCCCGCCGGCGATTTGCGGGCGGAAGTGGTGGAGCTCTCGGACGACTCCCCGCCGCCCCCGGATGGAATCGGTGGGCCCCCGGCCCACGAACTCCCCCCGAGCCCCGGAGGGGGGCCCTCGTGAGGCGGCACGAGGGTCACATGGTGGTGGGGGGCCGAGGACACGCGTGCCGAGGCCTCGTCCTCCCACGCCGCCGCCCCCGCCTGTGGAGGGGGCCGTCGGTGATCCCCCCCCCCGTTCGCCGACGCCCGGGGAGCAGGAGCTCGGGGGCGAGCTCCGGAACCACGGCGCCACGCTCAACCGCGCGTTGAACGAGGCGCTGCAAGTCCACGGTGGCCCGGCCTGGCTCGTCTTCCAGGTGAGCCACATTTGCTCGTCCCACTTCCTTTTTCGTCTCTCGTGTGCCGCATTCAAGCCTTGACACTTACGAGAATTGATGTGTGGATGCCAGGAGCTCGAGCGTCGCGCCCACGACAAATACGACGCGTTCGACCGGTGAACGCCGAGGCTCGCCGCCTCCGGGAGCGATGCGCCGCTTTCGACGCGCTTGCGGACGCTCTTAGGACGCCCGGACGGCCGGGCCGGCGTATCGGGCGGCGGCATGGTGTGACGAGCTCCCGAGAGTTCGGACAGACGCCCCGCGGCGTTCGAGCCTCGAGCGGATTCGTGCGGCCCCTCGTCGATCGCGACGAGGCGCCGTGGAATGCGCGCGTGGACCTCGGGAGAAGGCGCGGACGCCGGCCGCCAACCGGGAGGCGGAGGTGGCCACCGCCGCGCCGAAGCTCGGGAGCTCCGCACGTCGCCGAGGGGGCGCAGGCGCCGCACCGCCGTGCCGAGGAGCAGCGCGCGGCCGGGAGCGACGCGCCAAGGAGGCCGATGACCCGAAGGCCGCCCCTCGACGCCAAGGCTGCGGCCCTCGTCGTCGCCGAGGAGCGGCTCCCGCAAGAGAGCGCCGCCCGCCAAGGGGCCGAGGAGCGGCCGCAGCGAGGGCGGGCCGCCCTCGTCGATGCACGTGCGGCGCCGGGAGCGGGAGCGCGCCGCGCGCGAGGCGGCGGGAGAAGTCGCCGGAGGAGCGGAACGTCGCATTCTCCAAGGTTGAGGATGATGCGCTCGCGCTCGCATCGCAACGCCCCCAAGAGCCGGCCCTCCGCGAGCAAGGCGAGGCCGTCCCGCCGTCTCGAGTTGGCGCCGAGTCCGCGCGCCGCGACCTCGATCCGGAGAGGAAGCAAGTCGAGGGTGAGTCACCGTTTGACCCCCGCTTGTTGGTTCTTGCTTTAGAGGGTTCGTTTCTCCCTTTCTCGATTTCTTGTCGTCTTGTTGACTCCCGTGCTTGCGCACCGCCTTGGGGCACGCCGGCGGGCGGCCGAGGCCCCGCAGCTTCCTACAACTCCTCCGAGCAGGAGTTGCGGTGAACCGCGTGACGCGGCCCTCGAGACCCGCCGCATCGTCGAGGAAGGCGAGGCCCGGGCCGGCAGCTCGGGCCGGCCGCCCGCCGCGCGCCCTAGGCGGCCACGTCACGGAGCGGATGCGCCGGCGTTGCACCCAGGCGGCCCTCGAAGGCCCTCGGAGTGGTGCGATCCCACTACGAGGTCAACTTCGAGGCGCCGGCGAGGGCTACATCGTGCCCGAGGGCGTCGAGGACGAGGGTGGCCATGGAGCGCGCGGACGCGCTTGCCGCTGACGCCGCCGGGTCGCTCGCCGAGGCCTTCGAAGAATTCCTCTTCCCGGACGCCGCCGATGCCGCCGCTCCATCCGCCTGAAAGCATCTGGGCGCTAGGCCCGTTTTTTGTTTACGTGTATCAGAATTCTGGCCTCGTGGCCTTTTGTAAATGAACAAATCGTTTCATGAACATGGGCGCTTGCCGTAAATGAAGTTGTTTGCTTATTACGCCTTTTGTTTCTCCTTCTTCCCCGAGTAGATTCTAGTTAGGGGAGTTCGTTTTTCGCAGGGGGCCCGCTGGGTTGGAGGCGAGAGAGACGGGCCATAGCCACGCGGCGTAGGCTGTCTCCCGGCTCGCGCGCTCCTTCCGCTGTGCCGCCTACGCCCTGTTCGAATCATGGCTCGAGGTTGAAGTAGGAAACAAACTTAGCGCGTGTTGTTATGTTTTTTGCGCGAAAAAATGGGACCATTTGGGGGGGTGCCCCCCCGCAGTAGCCCCCGAGGGTAACTTGGGTTTCAGGGGAAAGCCGAGTTGCCCTTTTATTAGACTTGCAGTATTTACATAGTTGACACCAACTGGGGCGTTGGCCACGTGATTTTACAATAACAAAAAATACTTGGAAAATCCTAGCTAAGGGTAGAAGCGACGTAGCTGTTGGATGTTCCAAGCGTTGGTGAGTTCTTCGCCGTCCTCGTTGGCCAGCTTGTACGTGCCCGGCTTGAGCACTTTCACCACGACATAGGGTCCCTCCCATGGGGGCGATAGCTTGTGACGCCCTCGGTTGTCTTGGCGTAGCCTTAGGACCGCATCCCCCTCGCCGAAATCCCTCCGACGTATCTTGCGTGCTTGGTAACATCGTAGGGACCGTTGATACCTTGCGGAGTGCATCAACGCCACGAGGCGTACTTCGTCCTAGCCGGTCCACCGAGTCCTCGCGGCTCGCCGGTTAGCATCTTCGTCGTACCCTCGAATCTCGGGCGACCCATATTCCGTGTCCGTGGGGAGGACGCGCCTCCGCGCCATGGACTAGGAAAACGGGGTGAACCCGTGGCTCGCTTGGGGTTGTCCTTAGGCTCCACACGACCGCCGGTAGTTCTTGGAGCCATTTTCGGCCGCATTTGTTGAGCTGGTCGGGAATTCGGGGCTTGAGGCCTTGCGTAATCATGCCGTTGGCACGCTCTACTTGGCCGTTGGTCCGTGGGTGTGCCACGCTCGCCCAATCCACGCGGATGTGGAACTTGTCGCAGAACTCCAAAAACTTCCGGCCCGTGAACCGGGACCCATTGTCCGTGATGATGGAGTTTGGCACTCCAAATCGGTAGACGATGTCGGTGAAGAATGTGACCGCCCGCTCGCCCTCAAATTCGTGATGGGGCGCACCTCCACCCATTTGGAGAATTTGTCAATCGCGACAAGCGGTGGGTGAAGCCCCCGGCGCCTTCCGCAGGGGCCCGACGATGTCCAACCCCCACACGGCGAACGGCCATGTTACGGGGATCGTTTGCGGTGGCGTGAGCGGGCAAATTGGACTTGCGGGCGTAGAACCGGCACCCTTCGCAGTGCGCACTATTTCGCCGGCATCCGTGACCGCGGTAGGCCGCAGAAGCCCCGGCGGAACGCGTTGCCAACGAGGGTGCGCGGCGCGGCGTGGTGGCCACGCGCATCCCCGCGTGGATGTCCCGTAGGAGCTCGCGCCCCTCGGGAATGGGTATACACCGCCGGAGGATGCCCGATGCGGCGCGCTTGTACGCTCGCCGTCGACGAGGGTGAAGGATTTGGCCATCCCCGGCGATGCGCCCGGTCGCGGCCCGGCCTTCGGGGAGTTCCCCACGAGCAATCCGGGCGATGTACTTCTCCCGCGCCGTCCGCCCGGACGGGAGCCGGCTCGATGTCCATCGCGACGCCTCGTGGGAGCCGTACCCCTCGAGAAGGGAGAGCACGTACGCCTCGTTCGAGGGGTCCTCTTCCATGGGTTCCGCACCCGCCGGATTCGAGGGAGCCCCCGAGGGTCCGCCGTCGCTCGAGGGGTAGGGCTCGAAGGTGACCGAGGGCCGCGCGATGTCGCGCGCGAAAACGTTCGGGGAACGGTGATCCGCCCGCATGCTATTTTTGCCAGCTCGTCTGCTTCCTCGTTGTACCGGCGGGGTACATGATTAAGCTCGATGCCGTAGAACTTGTCTTCGAGGGCCCGCACGGCTTTACAGTAGGCCTCCATCTTGTCATCGTGGCAGCTCGCGTTCTTCATGACTTGATCGATCACGAGCTGCGAATCCCCTCGTACGTCGAGGCGCTTGACGCCCAACTCAATGGCGATTTTGAGGCCGCAGAGAAGGGCCTCATATTCCGCCATATTGTTGGATGCGGGGAAGTGGAGGCGCACTGCGTAGCGCATGTGTTCCCCGAGGGGTGACACGAAGAGCAGGCCCGCGCCCGCTCCCCGTCTTCATCACCGAGCCGTCGAAGAACAGCAGTCCAAGACTCGCTGGAATCCGAGGGGGCGGCAGCTGCGTGTCCGTCCACTCCGCAACGAAATCGGCTAGGATTTGCGACTTGATGGCCTTGCGCGGAGCGTAGGCGAGCGTCTCGCGCATCAACTCCACGCGACCACTTGGCACCCCCGCCTCGCCGCGTCGGGGTTGCGGATGATCTCTCCTAGCGGGAAGGAAGAGGCCACCGTAACCGGGTGGGCCTCGAAGTAGTGGCGGAGCTTGCGCCGCGCGAGGACTACCGCGTACAACGCCTTCCGGACCCGGGGGTAGCGTGTCTTCGTGTCCGACAGACTTCGCCGATGTAGTAGACCGGCCTCTCGCACGTGCAAGGCATGCCCTTCCTCCGTGCGCTCCACAACGATCACGGCGCCGACCACCCGGGTGGTTGCGGCCACGTAGAGTTGGAGGGGTTCGCCGTCTCGCGGCGGCGTAAGGATTGGGGCGTGCGTCGTGGGACGCCTTCGCCTTGTCGAGTGCTTCCCGGGCCTCGGCGGTCCAAGAGAAGCGCTCGTGCTTCTTGAGCGCCGGTAGAGGGGCAGTGCCCTTCTCACCGAGCCTCGAGATGAAGCGGCTCAAGGCGGCGAGGCACCCCAACACCTTCGCACTCCCTTGAGGTCCCGAATTGGACCCATTCGCTCGAGGGCCGCGACCTTTTCGTGGTTGTGAAGGATCGATGGCGACTAGAGAGGGGGGGGGAGTGAATAGGAGCCGGTAAAAATTCTTCCCAAAGAACCCGGCCTATGTCCTACTCAAATCCCGGCACACACAAGCGATGGATCGAATCACGCACCAATCGCCAAGACAACGAGGTTATGGATCAACCTCTAGCCTTAGGAACGATTCCTCAAAGCACACGCGGAAGCACTAGAAAGGGAGGAAGGAATCGAACCAAGATGCAAAGCACACGAGCCTCGGCGGACCGTCCGCGCAGAGGGGCGGACCGTCCGCAAGAGCCGCGCGGACCGTCCGGCCGGGATCGCGGACCGTCCGCACCCGGCCGCGGACCGTCCGGCCTTAGCCGCGACCGTCCGTTAATTTACACAGAACGACCCAAAGAC
This sequence comes from Cenchrus americanus, assembly GCA_947561735.1. Classification (NCBI taxonomy): domain Eukaryota; kingdom Viridiplantae; phylum Streptophyta; class Magnoliopsida; order Poales; family Poaceae; genus Cenchrus; species Cenchrus americanus. The sequence continues at coordinate 151,286,752 of OX387243.1, read as the reverse complement.
ACCCCCGTGCCACGGACCGTCCGCGGAGAGCACGCGGACCGTCCGCCTAGCACCCGCGGACCGTCCGCCCGACACCGCGGACCGTCCGAAACTTCGTCCAACCAAAAATCAAAATCACAACGGATCGAAACAAAGGACGAGCAAGAACACGAAGAACACGGATGAACCGGAGCCGCGCGGACCGTCCGCCCGGTCCTCGCGGACCGTCCGCCGTGTGCGGACGAACGTAAAATAGCCCGACCCCGAAAGTCAACTCCCCCAAATCATCATCGGATTTCCCAAACGGTTGAAGCCGTAGAGACAAGGGTTTGGGGACTTGAAAAGCGTCACACAAGGATGCTATAGCCCAAAAATCTTGCCTCCTAACTCCCTAAATCACCGGAATCGCGAATCCTTTGAGCACCTCCAAAAACTAGAGCACCGAACGAAAACTCACGAATCGAAGTGATTTCCCGCGTTTGAGGGCACAAGATCAAGCACAAAGATGCACAAGGCATCTATCCATGTTTCCCTCAAAGAAATCCGGGGAGAAATCCACTCAAATCCGCGGAATCACACCAAGAACAAAGGCACCAAAAACAAGCACGAAAATAGCACAAAAGAGCTCCGAAAAGGCAATAAAAGAAATTCGGGAATAGAAAGATTGGCACAAGATTTAGAGGATGAAATCACTATGAATATCTTGTCCAATCGATTACAAGCCACTCCTAGAAATCAAATCTAAGATGGCAAAAAGCTCCAATCAAAGAGCCACTCTCCTCTCTCTCCCTCTCTCCCAAAGCACTCCAAAATGAAAGAGTACCGCAGCCTCTAGCCCAAGAGTTGGCTGAAAATTCAGCCCCCTCCTCCTATATATAGGCCCTCCGAAAAGACCGAAGTGCCCCTACACTAGGAGTACAACACAAGCCCTCACAGGGGCGTTTTGGTCAACACATGAAGTTCACCATCGGACGGCCGCGCATCCATCGTGCCTTCACGTCCTCCCGACGCAAGCACCTAGATCATGCCGCGTGTCGCCCGCCCTCGAAGCTTCCCCGACGCACCCGGATACCGTCTCCGTCACGCCAGCCCTCGGCTCGGTTTTGAGGCCCAAACCGAGAAACCCTCCTCCGATAGTTTTGTGGCCAAACCACCAAACCCCGCGTACACGGCCCGGCCTCACCACGCCAAGTGTCGAGCCCGCCAAGCCTTTCACCTCCGGCGCCCGAACGGTCTACTCAGCCTTGCCTCGTTCCTTGACTTGGCCACCACCGATGCACCGGCTCCATGTCCACGACTTCATCTTGCTCTTCTTGCACCATGCGGCTCGCACTTGATCCCGTCGGCCACCGGGTCCCTCGAACCAAGCCTACTTGTCTCTCCACTCCTCGGAGGCCCCGCAAGGCTAAGACCTTTCGCGCCCCGTTCTTCACCCGCACCAACGCAAACCAAGCCGCAACCAACACCTCGCAATACTAGGCCAAGAGTCGGGCTCTACACAACGTTGTCAACCACTCCTCACGAGTGCATTGACAACACACCACATAAACAATAAGGTAAATACACAAAATAAAACACACACAACACAACTCAACACTACACACACAAAGCTTCAAACCATCCGTCAATCACTCATCACACACGAACCAAGGTACTTCTCAACTTGGTTCCTCAAAGTTGGCCTCGATTCCCCGCCGGGAGACGATGTACCCTAGGAGCATGCCCCGCGGCACTCCAAAGACACATTTTTCGGGGTTTAGCTTGACCCCGTTTGCCCGTAGGCATCTGAACGCGACGCCAAGGTCGCTAACCGTGTCGTCCGCCTTCCTAGTCTTGACGACGATGTCGTCCACGTAAGCCTCGGCCGTCCGCCCGATATGGTCCCCAAAAAACGTGCCGCATGCGCCGCCGGTATGTCGCGCCCGCGTTTCTGAGGCCAAAAGGCATCGTGACGTAACAGAACGTCCCGAACGGTGTGATGAACGAAGTCGCGAGCTGGTCGGACTCCTTCATTTTTATTTGGTGATATCCCGAGTAGGCATCGAGGAAACAGAGCAGTTCACACCCGGCTGTTGAATCAATGATTTGATCTATACGTGGCAAAGGAAAGGGAACTTTTGGACACGCTTTATTGAGACTAGTGTAGTCTATGCACATCCTCCACTTCCCATTTTTCTTTTTTACAAGCACAGGATTAGCTAGCCACGTAGGGTGGAACACTTCCTTGATGAACCCGGCCTCGAGGAGCTTCCGCAGCTCCGCTCCGATCGCCCGTCGCCGCTCCTCGTCGAAGCGCGCGCGCCCGCCGCCGCACCGGCGCGAACGTTAGGCGAGGATATCAAGGGAGTGCTCGGCGACCTCCCTCGGGATGCCTGGCATGTCCGAGGGGCTCCACGCGAAGACGTCGGCGTTGGCGCGGAGGAAGTGGACGAGCACCGCTTCCTATTTGGGGTCGAGGGTCGAGCCGACCCTCAACGCCCTACCCTTGGGGGCCGACGGGTCGAGGGGGACCCCTTTGGTTTGCTCGGCGGCCTCGAAGGTGCCGACGTGCTTGGTGGCGGAGCCGAGGCCGTCGTTGACCATCTTCTCCGCCGTGTTCACCGCTTCATCCGCCGCTAGTGCCTCTGCATGTTCCACGCACTCGATGTCACGGCCGAATGCGTGCTCGATCGACGACCCGACGGTGATGACGCCGTTTGGACCCGGCATCTTCATCTTCGTGTACGTGTAGTTGAGGACCGCCATGAACTTGGCATAGCATGGTCGCCCAAGGATGGCATGGTAGGCCCCTTTGAATCCCACCACCTCGAAGGTGAGGGTTTCCTTGCGGAAATTCTTGGGGGTCCCAAACCGCACGGCGCATCGATCCGCCCGAGGGGTTGAACCCCGCTTGTCGGCGCGATGCCGTGAAACGGCTTCGTGCCGGGCCGCACCGGTCCCCGCCCTTCCCATCGAGCGCAATGTATGCGCGAAGAGGATATTGAGGCTACGCCTCCGTCCATAAGGACCTTCGAAAACCGGCGTTCCCAATGATGGGATCGACCACCGCTGGGTACCGGCCCGGTTCGGGATGCGGTTTGGGTGATCATCCCGGCTAAAGGTGATGGCATCCTTCGACCCGCTGAGGAAGGCCGGAGGTGCCCTCTCCGCGGCGAGGACTTCGTGCCGCTCCTTCTTGCGTTGCCGGTCGACATGTCGACGAGGGTCCCCCAAAGATGAGGAACACATTTTCGACGGCGGGGAAACCACCCGCGTCGCCATCGCCCCCATCCTTCTTGGCCTCTCGCCTCCTTCGCGGCGGCACGGCCATAGAACTTCTTGAGCATGTCACATTGCTCAAGAGTGTGGTTCACGGGAGTCTTGTGGTAGGGGCATGGCTTTTTCATCATGTCGTCAAACACCCCCCCGGCCTCGAGGGGCCGGCCGAGGGCCCCGTCGAGCCGGTCGACGCCGAGGGCCTCGTCGTTGCCGCCGTTGCGCCCCCGCTCGCGCGCCTTGCGCGCGGCTTCTTCCCCCTTCTTGCCCCGCTTGTCGTTGCGGCGCGGCTCCTTGGACCCGCTGCCCTCCGCGGCGTGTCCTCGGAGCGCTTGCCCTTCTTGTCGTCGAAGATTGCCCCCACGCGCTTCCTCTCCGAGGCGAAGCCGGTGGCAATGTCGAACGCCTCGTTCGAGTCCGTGGGCGGGCCGCGGCCCCGCGCCGCGCACAAGGTCCCGCACGTGGTGCCCTCGAGGAACGCGTGCACGATGTCGGACCGTGCCACGCCGGGGAGCTCGTGCGCCGCTTGGAAAAGCGCCGTATGAAGTCCCGCAGCGACTCGCCCGGCTTCTGCGTGCAGGAGCGCAGATCCCAGGAGTTCCCAGGGCGCACGTATGTGCCCTGGAAGTTGCCCACGAAGGTGTGGACTAGATCGTCCCAGTTATGGATCTGGCTGGCGGGCAGGTGCTCGAGCCATGTCCGGGCCGCGTCGCCCAGATGCAGGGGCAAGTTGCGGATGATTACTTCGTCGTTGGTGGCCCCGCCCAGCTGACAGGCCAGGCGGTAATCGTTGAGCCAGACACGAGGGTCCGTCTCCCCGTTGTATTTGACGATCGTCGAGGGCTGACGGAAGCGCTGGGGGGAACGCCGCCATGCGGATCTCACGGCAAGCGCCCATCGGAGACCATTGACGCGTACGGCCCCGACACCGCTTCTTTGATCCAATCCGGCCTTTGATGCTAATCTCCCTTTTTCTTGCACTTTGCGTCCGTGATGCCGAGCTCAACCCCCCAAAGATGCCGGTGGAGCAACTGGCCGATAAGGTGAACGCCCGCGGAGACACGCCGGCGGAGCGCCTTGCTGCGGTGTAGCACCGCGTTGATGAAGTGGCCACCCATGGCGTCCGCTTGGGCACCACCCTGGGCCTGGCTGCCATGGCGACGCACACCGATGTCGACTACTCCACCAGGCCGCGCGGCTTCCGGGCGACGCGCCGAAGACATCGAGGAGATTGAGCTCATCTTGGAGCGCCTCGATGGCCACGGCGACGCCATTGCCGAACTCACTCATCCCCAATCCGTGGCCGAACAGACTTTTTTGACTAGATTGTATTAAGGATGTTTGAATAACGGCAATAAATAAAGAACTTTTGAATTTCGTGCTTGCACCGCGATGATTTTCTCCATGTTTGCATCCGTGAATCTTGTTTTTCCTTAAATGTATCCGGAACCGTCTTGAGCCGAACACGCGAGAACAGTATGCCCCTTGGCGTAAAATCCACAGAAGATCCCTGAATCGGCAATCCGTAAGCACCGTTCAAGCGAAAACCCTTCGTATTCGGGGGAGAAAACCCTACCGTTTGGTATTCCAATAGTGTACGCTAACCAGTCATCGCTCCCAATGCACCCCTTCGGTCAATAAAATAGCCCGCCGAGATGCCCCGCAAATCTACTCGCACACTCATCCATCACTTCTCATTTCCTCCCCCGTCTCCGGAGGAAAAAACCCCAAGGCCATGGACAAAGGCAAGCAGCCCCAAGAGAGCAAAGACTCCGAAGAAGCGCACGATTCAAGAGTGAGTTTTCCCTTGATTTACTCCTTGTCTTCCCTTATGATCTTGCGTTTTACCTCTTCTCTATTTTTCCTTTTTCAGCCTTGATTTGCTTCCCGAAGAAATCGTCGGGACCAAAGACATGCCCGAGTACATCTCCTCCGATTCCTCCCTCGAAGCAGGACGCCACGCCCGAACAAAGGGGACCGGCCATCAACCGCGCCGCCGCGTTCGGAACCCGGAGCATGACCTCGGGGACATCACCGCTCGTTGCCAAGCCGAACGCGAGCGTCGTATGGCTTTGGAGGCATTAGTGGGAGGCAAATGTTTTTGACCCCTTCTTGACTTCGCGCTCAAATCCGGATTTCTTGCCCCTAACACCCACTCCCTCCGTTTCGCATGTCTCGATAGGTACAACAACCGAAAGCGGCTTAGGACAGCTTGGTGGAGGCCGCAAATCATGGTCACCCCCGTGCATTCCAAGTTGCCGTCACGGTGGTCCCGGAGCAACCGAAGAGGGGAACAGCCGAAGAAGCAAAGAAAAGATTGAATCATACTTCCGCTTCTTCCTCCAGGCCTTCTCCTTCCCACCTCCTCGACGTCCTGATCACCAGGGTTGTTGGATGTAAACCCGCAAGAGGCGCTTGTAATGTAGTTTTATGCTAAGGGCAATGCATCTACGCACCGGCCATCTCTTCGTTTGTGAATTTTTTGTGCTAAAGGCGGCCTCGTTCTTGAGCGTCGGCTATTCCCGTGTCGATGCATCTAATCCCACTACCGGTGATCATCGATCGATTTCAATACTAGGATAATATTTCTTCAAATATCTCCCATTTATTGCAGCGGAAAATTCTTCTCCCGCAAGAAAGTTTTCAATATGTATGCATTACCAGGGGACGCATCCGACCACGCGAAAGGGTCCTTCCCGCTAGGGGACCATTTGCCGAATTCGCCGTATTTAGTTCCAATCGGCAATAGCGCCTTCCAAACCAAATCCCCTTCTCGCAAATTGCCCGACTTTTACTTTCTTGTTGTAATACTTGGCAACCCGCAGCTCTTGTTCTTCTCGATGTTTTCCAGGGCCCCGAGACGGGTCATGTGTAAATCCTCTAGCTCGTCCATCATTAGGCCACTATAATCTTTGGAGCTTAAATCTTTCTCGTAACACAACTCTCCCCGGAATCCGATTGCATCTCCCAAGGTAGAACCGCATGATGCCCATAAACCAATTCGTAAGGAGAAGTCTTTGTAGCTTCATGAGGGGCCATTCGGTAAGCCCACAAGGCCTCACCGAGTACCGAATGCCACCTCCTTGGCTTCTGGTCGATCTTCTTTTGTATAAGCTTGATCATGATCTTATTAGAAGCCTCTGCCTGACCATTAGCTTGGGCATAATAAGGAGAAGAATTAAACAATTTGATTCCCATGCTTTCGGCAAATTCTCTGAACTCCAGGGACACGAATTGGGCCCCTTGATCAGTTGTGATTGTCTGAGGGATTCCAAACCGATAGATGATGTGCTCCTTGACAAATTCAACCATGTTTTCCGAAGTCACCTTCTTCGTGGATCGCCTCAACCCATTTGGTAAAATAATCTGTGGCCAAAAGCACAAACTTATGCCCCTTGCTAGATGGTGGATTGATCTCGGCCAATCAAGTCTATACCCCACCCCCCGAATGGCCATGGCTTGATAATGGGATTTAATGCCGACGCGGGACCCTTTGAATATTTCCAAACCTCTGGCAATCTTGACATCCTTTGCAATACTCAAAGCAATCCTCTAATATCGTCGGCCAAAAGAACCCAGCTTGCCTGATACCCATTTCATGCGGTAGGCCGATTGGTGTGCTCCACATATCCCATCATGCACTTCACTCATCATGTTCTTGGATTCTTCTGGACCCAGGCATCGTAACAATACCCCATCTAATGATTTGTAAAACAAATTGTCATCCAGAAGAACGAATTTTATGGCCTTGTACCTGAGCTTCCTAGAGACTTTTCGGGACGAATCTTTCAAATAGTCAACGATCTCTTTTCTCCATTCATCCTCCGCGAGATCCGTTCCCAGCGCACATACATCTGCAGCGAACGCTTCTTGGCTCTCTTTGTAACCAGAGGCGCTCTGAGCCAACCTGTTCGCTTCTTCGTTATGTTCCCTAGAAATATGTTGTAGAGTTACCAATGGAAAGCTCTTCAAGATCTCCCTGCATTCTTCGTAGTAACTCCTTAGTGCTTCACTTTTGCATTCGTATTGGCCGTTCAATTGCTTGATCACCAACTCTGAGTCTCCATAAACCTCAACCGAAACGGCCCCGGCTTCTCTCAAATATTGAAGCCCCGAAGTAATGCCTCATATTCACTCGATTATTAGTAATTGTGGGTTGTATAGGGATGGCAAATTCAAACATCTCATCTCTAGGCGAAATTAGTAGAATCCCTACTCCTCCACCTTTACCACATGATGATCCATCAAAAAATAACGCCCAAGGAGTGATTTCAAGCAAATCAATTGACGGATCGCGATGTTCGCTTATAAAATCGGCAATGATCCGTCCCTTAATAGCTTTTGCCGATTCGAACTTTAACTCAAACTCGATAAAGCCAAGATCCATTTGCCAATCCCGCCATTCAAAATTGGCATAGATAACATATGTTTTATTACATCAAACTTGGAATACACAAGGCATTCGGCATTCAACAAGTAGTGCCAAAACTTTGTACACGAGTAGTATACGCACAGCACGCCTTCTCCGCAGCCGAATACCTCGGTCTCGTGGATCAAGTAATTTTCGGCTAAGATATGCTACTACCCGCTCCTTTCCTTTGAATTCTTGAATAAGGGCCGATCCAATGGTTTGGGTATCGGCCGCCACGTACAACTTGAAAGGCTTATCCAACTGAGGAGGGACCAAGATCGGTGGCTCCTTCATGTATTGCTTGATCTCATCAAAAGCCTTTTGTTGTTCGTCGCCCCATGTGAACTTCTGATCTTTCTTCAGCTTCAGCAATGGAGATAACGGCAAAACCTTCTGTGACAGATTTGAAATGAATCTCCTTACAAAATTAATTTTGCTGAGCAGTGATTGTAACTCCTTGAGATTAGTTGGAGGGACAACTTTATCAATGGCCTTCATGCTCTTCTTGCCAACTTCAATCCCCCCTTCGTGGACCAAAAACCCCAAGAATTCTCCAGTTCGATACCCCAAAAGCGCATTTGTTTGGATTCATCTTTAAACCATGCTTTCGGGTGCACTCCCCGTGTCCTTTTCACATCTTCCAAATGTGTGTCATGACTTAGGGACTTGATCACGACATCATCAATGTAAATTTCAACAACTTTGCCGATCAACTCGTGAAAGATGTAATTCATGGCTCGCTGATAAGTTGCACCGGCATTTTTCAACCCAAATGTCATGACTATCCATTCAAACAGGCCTATATGACCAGGACATCTGAAGGCCGTCTTTGATATATCTTCTATTGCCATAAAAATTTGGTTGTATCCCGCATTGCCATCCATGAAACTGATAACTTTGTGCCCAAAGGCGGCGTCAACCAACAAATCGGCAACAGTGCATGGGGTAACCATCCATCGGAGTAACTCCGTTCAAATCCTCGAAATCTATGCGAACCTCATTTTTCCGTTCTTCTTGTAAACAGGACAATGTTAGAAATCCACTCCGCATATCCGCATGGCCGAACGAAGTTTGCATCGAGTAATCTTTCAACTTCTTTCTTCACATCGGCCAATACCTCATCCTTGTAGATGTTCCGGGGTGGTTGCTTGTATGGCTTGAAACCGGATTTGATCGGCGGCCGATGCTCAACAATGGAACGGTCTAGTCCAGGCATCTCCGAATAATCCCAGGCGAAGTAATCTTTATATTCTTTGAGTAGCATGATCAATTCCTCCCCGAAGCCCGATTGCAAGTTTGCGCCGATGTACGTCGGCCTTGGCTTGTCACCGCTTCCAATGTCAACTTCCTCTAATTTATCGCCCGACATAAATCCTCGCCCCAACTTGCCATCAGTACCATCGACGGGGTTCTCCATTAAAAATTGCTATAAGAGCCGACTGCTTGAATCGGCTGTTGATCGCTGCTGACAGGTTCAACAGGACCTTCTCCCCAGTCTTTCCCTGAGAAACAGTCAATGCCTTGATACTCCCAGAAAGTTGGTTCCATGTTTGCAACGCTCACGGAGTCATCTGCTTGGACCACCTCAATATCATCATCCACCCATTGGATGAGCTGCTGATGCATGGTGGATGGGACGCAAGCAATTGGCATGAATCCGGTCCCGTCCAAGCGAGGGTCGTAGGCTCATTTACCTTCGATAACAAAGAAGGTCGTGAGCGACGTCTTGGACCCGATCATCGCATCCACATGAGCGCATCCCTTGGTGTCCGAAGGATTCCCGCCGAAATCGTTCACGCATTATGCTTGTAGGCGTCGGATCGCTAGGGCCCATGCCAAGTTTCCCCGAAGGTGGTGTACGGCATTACATTGACCGCCGCTCCACCGTTGACAAACATCTTGGTCAATGGCTTGCCATTGACATATCCCTTCAAGTACAACGGCCTCATGTGTCGATTCTTGGCCGGTTTGTCGAAAACGGCTTGCTTGCCTAGCACCGACCGCGCCATCGGCCCCTTCAACTCGCTCATTATCCAGGGACGCCTCTTCCCGCACAACCCGATTAGCAGGAGCCATGAATTCATTCGGCGTAAAAAATATACCATGCATGTTGGAGCCGAACGTTTTGACCCTTCAGTTGATACTTTGGACGCCACACCCGCCTCGTCCGGATCCCGCCCGCCTCGCTCACGGTTCCTCAAGCGTTGAACCCTTCGCTTCGACTTTTTCTTAGGCCGGCGGGCACCATTGTCCCTTCGCCGGCATGTACTCGTCCTCGTCCTCGTCCTCTTCTTGATCGGCCCACCTTAAATCAGCTCGCCTTTTCCGGGATGATCAATGATTTCAATTTTTTGGCGCCGATCCTCACTAGGATGTATCCTTCCAATTCTCTCATGTACGGACCGGCGATTGGCGCCTCCCCGCCCGTACTCGAAATACCTATCACCGCACTCGTGCGCTTCCTCGCCGTGCGGCTTCAAACCTTCGTTCCAACAAAGTGCTCGAAGAACGCGCATCCCCGCGCGCGCCCCTGCTCGCGCGTGTATTGCTCCAGATCTCTTCTGCGTGCTTCCTCTTCGGCTCTGCGCCTCTCCTCCTCGTATTTCCACTTCTGGTAGCGCTCTTTTTCCAACTGGCGTTGCCACTTGTTGAGGAGGATACGCGTGGTCACCCTGGGCTTGGTTCTGGACGATTCCCCGATTTCGATGTGGCTCTTGAGAACGCGGGGGGCTTCACCATGCACCTGCTCCAAAGTTACTTGACACTCCGGGTCCACTGCTCCATCCCCGCTCTAGCCCCGGGCCGAGGTCAAGACTTTGACCTTGCCCTTCTCCTCGCCCGTCACCATGTTGACGGAAAAACCCACCATGTTTTGAGGGAAGGGGTGGCCATCCAGCTTCATCTTGTTATCAAATTTGAGGTGTCCCTCCCGGATGGCTTTCCGGATCCTCATCCCGAAGACCCCGCAGCCGTTGATGGAGTGCGAGTTCCCGTCGTGAAAGCCGCAGTAACGTTTCTCCTTTACTCCATCGGGCCGAAGCATGGAATGTCGTTGACGGTGAAAATCCGTCAACCTAGCCATGAGTTTACCTTCGGTGTTGGCATGAATTTTATACCTTATCCATTAGTACTAACCCCCGTGGTATAACAAGTTCACATGTGCATGTCGTTTTTGGAGTTTAATGTTTATGCGGGGATTTAGTGTTGAATGCAAGACTTTCGGGGTAAGTTCATCAAGCACCTCATGACAAGACTTTGAAGCCCCGAACAAGTCATGCAATTAAGTAAAATTAACTCCAAGAAGCCGGGGACTTGATCCGAGAAGACGACATACTCCGGGGACCCGACCGAAAAAGTGCCGAATCTTCCAAGACAAGGAGTTGAGTCCACTTCGGAGAGAAACCGACGACATGGACCCGTATGCGAAGGGGGAAGCATCCAGAAGCAAGGGAACCGACCTCGGGCAAAAGGAGCCCGCGGGCCGGGGCCTAAATGGGCCCGGGCCGGCCGGCCCAGTCCCGGTCGGCCCGTGCCCATTTAGGGCCCAAATTCGTCGTCCTTTGACCTAATTGCTTCTCTGGCTATAAATAGCCCCCCGACCGAGAGCCACGCAGAAGATTTCGTATTCCGCCGCCGAGGAGCAGAGAAGCTTGAGGGACACCAACTTGAAGATGAGGGTCGTGCTAGTTGTCTAGGGTTTCCCCGGCCGACGTGGGAACCTTGCATGGAAGACCACGTCGGAGCTCGGAGCGAGGATCAAGATCGAGGGAGGGCCCCGGTGGTGATCTTGTTCATGTAATCATTCATGGTGAAGTTTGTAAGTGAATCCGATTTCTAGCGATTAAGTGCCTTCTCGATGATTTTGATTTCTTCTTGGTTTTGCTTCTTCTACGATCTAGTCTATAGCTAGATTACATAGGGTGCTCTTGTAGCCGCGGTGGCTAGAGGTGCATACCGGACCGGCCAAGTGATTTCAACTTGTTTTATCGAACTCGCCCTAAGCTCCCCGCATGAATAGGGATACGTTGTGACGAACGGGGGTCTCGAAAGGCGGATGTTTTCGGAGTCGGATGGGAAGGCCACGATTTAAAGATGCTTTTAATGAGATTCGCTTTGCTATCTTCATCTATCTTGTTTGGAGCTACAACATAAGCATGATCTAGATTCTCTAGATTGGTTATCTCTTGCTTTCTCTTGCTACCTCTTTAGTAGATTAGATTAGATTCGTTTTCTTTATGAGTTAGTAGATTAGATGCAACTTGTCTTCATAAGATAGCTTACCTTGCTTTACTAGATTGAATCCTTGCGTTGCACATTGTTCCACGGATTCGATACCTTGGGTTCACCACTCGAGGGAAGAAGGGTCCCTTGACTACGACGGGAGACTTGTCCGCTTGCAAGTCACAAACGAACTTTGATACAACTATTAACCGTCAACAAGCCCCTTTTTCCGGCGCCGTTGCGGGAACAAGCAATCAAGATCCGATCTAGTATCGCTTATCTTTCGGTTTTTCTTTTGATTTTCTTTTGCATCTCTTATGTTTGATCATCCTCAAAAGAAAAAAAAAGAGTCAATCTAATCTAGTTTTGATTAACCCTAATTTTTCTTTTGTTAGATTTTTGTTTTATCACTAACCCTAACCGAGATGGTTGGCTACCTCTCCAAGAAACCCAAAACTTTTTTGTGGATGATCCAGGAAAACTTTACGTGCAAAGGTGACGTGCAACACAAGCTCGAAGGACCATCAAAATCTCCAAGGGAATCACCACCTCCAAGTCCAAAGGAAGATCAACCTCAACCACCGGAGCGCGAGATCAAGCTATGCACCCCGGCATTGTTGATCTACCTATCATAAACCTTCAAGACGCCGGGAGGCCGTTCAAGATCAAAGTCTCAACTATCCGCATGACGATTGCGAGAGCCGAATGCATACGAGCTGGATTCCTTGAGTGGCATATCGGTTTACTTAAGAGGAGGATGGAGAAGATGGAGATGGAGAAAGAAGCTCAACACCTAAAGGCTACCAAGGCAAGATCCACATGCAAGGAGCGTGAAGTGTTCATCGTGATAAAGATGCTAGACGCAAGTGGGACAACTTGCCGGACAACCGATTGGTGACAAAGAAGAATATCCGAGACAACTCCAAGGTCCCAAGACGGCGAAGGCTACTCAAACTCATTCGGGAGAGATGAAGGATCACACTAGAGACCATGAAGATCACGACCGAAGGACCGGAGTTCGAGATGCCGAGCCACAAGGAAGTTGTTGCATCCGTCAAGACCAAAGGACAAAGCCAGCCCGTGAAGACCAAAAAAAACTGACTAAGCCAAAGTGGGTACCCAAGATTGCAACGCCCGCAAAGAGCGTTGATCCGGAGTAATCAAGTGAAGAAGTCTAGCCATGGACTATAAACGGAGCGCTAGGCGGGAGGCAACCCGTTTCGTCGAGTCAAGAATAAGCTACGGGAGGACAACCCGATTCCAGGTTTTTCAAGTCTTTTTTAAATTTAATTCAGTTCTGAATTTTAATACGCAAAACCTTAGACTTAGAATGGTTGAACAATATTAGAGACATAATTCTTGGTTGAATATTTTGCTTGATCATGAACCCTTTACATGAACCATCCTATGTGCTTGTTTGATTCTTTTCTTTTCGAGAAACCCTCAACCAAATAATTTCAGAACCTTAACTCAACCTTTCACCCTCATTATGGTGCTGAGGTTGACTTATTTTTCATGCTAAAACCACACGAGTAGAGCCACGACTTGTATCTAGATGTTATTTAAATTTCAGCATGCGGTAGGACTCGCGTGAACCTAGAATCTTGATTTTTGGTTGGTTTAAAAATCCATATCCTTGGTTTCTCTAAGATTAGAATTTTTCTAAGCCTCACTTAATTTTATTTCATTCAAAATCTCTCTCATCTAATCAAAATTAGGACCTAAACCTATGCCCCCATGATCAAGCCGGGAAAAGCTTGCTCTCAACTAATGAAGGCAAACTATACCGGTGAGACCAAAATCGACGTAATAAAAATATATTTTCGACTTGCATTTGTTTTTAATGGTTTAAAAACTTCTCTAAAATTATGTTCGAGCTCTTGCATGGCTCTGAAAAATATTTTTAAATTTCGAAACTAGAGGAGTGCTTAGCCTTAAAGGGAGGCAATCTAGTTAACCTAACCATGCATGCACCATGATACATCACGGGATGCCCCTCCAACATATTTAAACCACATGCAAAGTACAAGCATGGGGGGGCAGCCAAGGCTTTGTTTTGTAGGAATATCATGGATACATGTGAGGCAAGGGAGTATGGAAGTGAGTCAAAACATGAAGCATCAAGTGGAAGGACCAATAAAGGAGTGGACGAGAGCGTTTGGGCGATGCAACTCGTGGAGCACGCGGGCGGGGAAAGTTGCGAGAGGTGAAATGATCGTGCTTGGAAGAAAGACGAGGCGGGGAGGAGCACCGAGGCCGACCTCACCTACATAAGGAGCCCCCCCGGCTCCCGTTTTCTCGAGTGCAAGCTTCCCTCTCCTTCCTTTGTTTGTGTGTTCAAGTTTGTGTGCTCAAAACCTCCGTAGACATAGCCAACCTTCCCAAGCTTGATAGCTCAAAAAAAAAAAAAATCCACATCCTTAATCCACTCAAAGTCCGGACTCCAAAATAATATTTGTGTACCTTGTTACCGGTGAAAACCCCGGATATTTATTTGTGAGGGAGAGCACCGCAATCAAGGAAGAAACTACAAGTCTTTTCACCGAAGAAAAAGGGATCATCGTCGTCTAAGCCATCATCGACAACCTCTTCGAGGAGGCGCTCGGTTTCCGAGTTTCCTTGGAGTATGGAGGAGGACACGGCACCGCCGAGGAGGAACCACACTCTTCTCCTTGGTGGCATGAGGGCCACACAAAACTCGTTTATTAGGTTTACCAAACCTCAATAACATATGGAGGAGCCGCCCGTCCAACCTCACCACTTGACACGATCATCCGCTCCACCTCCATATGCTCCGCGGTATCCGAGGGGTATGTCATCATGACGGAGGAGGAGAAGAAGCTCGCTCACCTTAAGTAGAGGCTTGTAGCGAACGTCGACATCGACGACCAAGCTCTCCACATATTGGGTTTCACACGGGACACCGGTGCAATTCTCTAGCGGAGTGTCGGCAAACACCCACAAGAAATTCGCCTAGGAAATTTTCATGACCATGGCGCATAACCTTGATGAAGGAGTGCTGAGTCTCTCATTCCGTTGGAGGGAGCCCACAAGAGGAGAAGAAGGAAGACGCCGTTGGAAGGGTAACCTTGATCAGTGATGCTATTTCTAGCACCTTGATGGGGTAATCTCCTTTCATCCATGGGGTGCATTCGATCTTGAGATGTAATCGAACTTTGTTGGATTATCTATCTATCATCTTGTGCTGAAAATACTTTAATGCTTAAGGCTAGCAACCATGCCATAAAGGGAGTAGGGCTCCAATGCTTCCTTGGATCCATTCAACACAAACCCCGATAGATCGATTGGTTTTCATGTTCGAAACGATTGCATGTTCTAGTATCGTAGACCCATGGGCGAGTGTCTCCTATTTTCAAAAGGGAGCTCCGAAACAAGTATGTGCATGAAGGCACATGGGAAGGTTTTTGGAGTATGATCACGGGAAGAGACCATCAACGAAGAAATACTATCCGGAACCCCATCATCCAAGTGTGTCACTTTTGTGCAAGTGGATTTTTGGGGAGAATAAGAGAGACATAGATAACCAACACGGAGTTGAATTGGATTTACTCGCAGCCAATCAACCCTACTCACCTATGATCAACCTAGTGGTGTTGTGGCAACATCGGATTCGGGAGATCGGGTTGTTACCTCTCCATGTTGACTATCTCTTTAAAACCGGGTATTACAAGGAACCCAAATCATCTCCTACCCGGACTTCCCTAGGAATATATGAAGAAAGGAAAATATAAGAGTGAAGATGAGAGAGGAGGCTTACAAGTGGCCTAGGTGAATTTGCCCCTTCCGGATTGAAGATTAAGACTTTTCTTGAGGGGAAGAAGATCGGTTAGAGGAAGGACTTCTTGTGCCGGCGAAGAAAAATAAAGGAGAAGAATTATAGGAGAAGGATCTTCCACGACCCAAGAAGGAGGTGCACAACAAAATTATGTCCCACCACCGGGAGAAACCCCGGCGCCGTCAAATTACTACGGTGGTGTACCAATGCAAGCATGGGGGAGTGGTGCAGCCATACCCCCACCATTTTTGCGGTGCCCAACGTAGCCTTTGCGGAGCCATTTGCACACCTTCCTCAACCACAACAAAATGTGGCCACCATTGGAGGATACGCTGCAAGGAACATGCAAATTATTGCAGCCATCCAAACCAATGCCAACTAAATGGGTGAAGGAAATGCAAACGTCGCTTATGTGCTTGGACACCTTCACCTAGCACCGTCGGACAATTCATAGGAGGAGTGGTGCATTCCTATTGCAAGTAAGGGTACAACAACCAAGACTTTCAATATCAACCACCGGCGGAAGATTAGAGAGAAGAGGAGCTTTAGTTATCTTTCCTTTACCCCCTTTTCTTTAATTTTCAGCTTGTATGCACCTATGTTTGCGTAGTATTTTCAGCTTTGCTTTAATTTTCAGTTTTTAGTTTAATTTTCAGCATGTATCTTAGTTTTTATTTTCATCATGAATAATGTCACCACCAAGTTTTTACCTTTGGTAAAGTTACAAAGTTTGTGCCATGATGATATATGATTATAATTGCCGCTTTGTTTATCTTTGTAATTGATTTATGCATGTTTAACCTAGTGCTCTCTTAAAAATACAAATCTGAAATTATCTAAATGCTAGCTCAATCTTCAGCGGAGGTTATGATTAAAATAAAGACCCATAGTGTTTTATGTGCTCTCAAGTTATGAATAGATTGAAGATGTCTTTTATGTTCAAAAATATCGCTAACCTTGTCACAAATATCACTTGTGTGTTGCTCTACCTATCCAAAGCCTTATATATATTTGAGTGCATAAACCTTAGTGTACAAGATTTATTTTTGAGTGCGTTATTGCAGGCCATGATTTCTCTGGCCCGAGACTAAGAAGCTGGTCATTCCGTTTTTGCGTATCTATCTTTTTGCTAGCCTTTTATCCGTGCATTGTGTATCCCCGCATCGGTGATCTCACAAACTTCGCCGGATATCCACCCTTAAACCAATATCATCTTTTTTGTGACTACCTCCTTGACCACAACCTATCATTGAGGATGGATCATCAATTCAAGGAAGATCGCAAGACGGTGCCAACGTTGAAGATTTCAAGTATCTCTCCAAGGAAAAATATCCGGTACCTACCTTATTTTTCGCCTCTTTGCTCGAGGACGAGCAACGTCTAAGCATGGGGGAGGAGGTAGGTACGGTGCTGCCTTAGAGTTCAAAAGGGAGGTACGGTGCTGCCTTAGAGTTCAAAAGGGAGTATTTTAAAAAAAATATATAATGATGAAAGAAAAAAATTCGGCGATGTACATGACTTCCAAGGTGAAGAAAGAAAAAAATATATTTATATAAGAAAGAAAGAAAGAAAAGAATGAGAAATATAAGAAAGAGAAGAAAAAAAAAATATATTTGTGCGTAAAATGAACTCCCCGGTTCTCTAAGAGTGCATTCAAGGCTTCAAGATAAAAAGATCCATTCTCATTTTCCAACCATGTGCAATCCGATAACGAGGACTTCTTTTGTGCCTCGGGATCACTCTCTGCCATTTGCACATGTCCACCTATCTAAAAGTGTGTGTATTTTTCTCTTTCCCCTCCTTGATTTAACATTATTTTCCAATGACCTTTTTGACGAGTCTCGGTAAGACCATGAGAAGCTTGTCTTGTTTTGACAACACCTCATTTATAAAATCTTGTTAGGACTAAACTTTCCCAAAGCTCCATATAAAAGCCTCGCCACATATATATGAGAGGGAAAGGAGTAGAATATATAGGCTTGAGAGACAAGTGAGATGAGAGTTCATGAGCAATACATGAGATGATTTAAATTTGTGAATTTGGTTTAGCTTTTCTTATCTCGTTCTTCATTTCAAAAATTCTGAGATCTATTTAAAACTTTGTGAGCATGTTAATACTTGTGGGATAAGCTTAATAAGAATCTACCCTCCGTAGAGGTGAAGGCTAGTACATTATGGAACTTTAACGAATTAAACTTTTGAGAGCATTATGTTTTCTCATGTATGATCAAATGCAAAGTTTAAACATTGTTTAGCAATGATGATATCCATCGAAGGCTTACTCGAGGACGAGCAAGGTTTAAGCATGGGGGAGATGTTGACGGTGAAAATCCGTCAACCTAGCCATGAGTTTACCTTCGGTGTTGGCATGAATTTTATACCTTATCCATTAGTACTAACCCCCGTGGTATAACAAGTTCACATGTGCATGTCGTTTTTGGAGTTTAATGTTTATGCGGGGATTTAGTGTTGAATGCAAGACTTTCGGGGTAAGTTCATCAAGCACCTCATGACAAGACTTTGAAGCCCCGAACAAGTCATGCAATTAAGTAAAATTAACTCCAAGAAGCCGGGGACTTGATCCGAGAAGACGACATACTCCGGGGACCCGACCGGAAAAGTGCCGAATCTTCCAAGACAAGGAGTTGAGTCCAATTCGGAGAGAAACCGACGACATGGACCCGTATGCGAAGGGGGAAGCATCCGGGAAGCAAGGGAACCGACCTCGGGCAAAGGAGCCCGCGGGGCCGCGGCCTAAATGGGCCCGGGCCGGCCGGCCCGGGCCGGTCGGCCCCGTGCCCATTTAGGGCCCAAATTCGTCGTCCTTTGACCTAATTGCTTCTCGGGCTATAAATAGCCCCCCGACCGAGAGCCACGCGAGAAGATTTCGTATTCCGCCGCCGAGGAGCAGAGAAGCTTGAGGGACACCAACTTGAAGATGAGGGTCGTGCTAGTTGTCTAGGGTTTCCCCGGCCGACGTGGGAACCTTGCATGGAAGACCACGTCGGAGCTCGGAGCGAGGATCAAGATCGAGGGAGGGCCCCGGTGGTGATCTTGTTCATGTAATCATTCATGGTGAAGTTTGTAAGTGAATCCGATTTCTAGCGATTAAGTGCCTTCTCGATGATTTTGATTTCTTCTTGGTTTTGCTTCTTCTACGATCTAGTCTATAGCTAGATTACATAGGGTGCTCTTGTAGCCGCGGTGGCTAGAGGTGCATACCGGACCGGCCAAGTGATTTCAACTTGTTTTATCGAACTCGCCCTAAGCTCCCCGCATGAATAGGGATACGTTGTGACGAACGGGGGTCTCGAAAGGCGGATGTTTTCGGAGTCGGATGGGAAGGCCACGATTTAAAGATGCTTTTAATGAGATTCGCTTTGCTATCTTCATCTATCTTGTTTGGAGCTACAACATAAGCATGATCTAGATTCTCTAGATTGGTTATCTCTTGCTTTCTCTTGCTACCTCTTTAGTAGATTAGATTAGATTCGTTTTCTTTATGAGTTAGTAGATTAGATGCAACTTGTCTTCATAAGATAGCTTACCTTGCTTTACTAGATTGAATCCTTGCGTTGCACATTGTTCCACGGATTCGATACCTTGGGTTCACCACTCGAGGGAAGAAGGGTCCCTTGACTACGACGGGAGACTTGTCCGCTTGCAAGTCACAAACGAACTTTGATACAACTATTAACCGTCAACAAATGCCCTTCGGGCAATCCGATTCGGCCTTCCTTCACTAGGAGCTCAAACGGCTTGTCAGCTATTGTGATGTCGAAATCGTAGGTACCTTTGGTCTGTTTGACCCAGCGCTGATTCATAGTCAATGGCTCTTTTCCCCACATGATTTCGGCCACATCCACATCCTGTTCATCGTCAGAATCTTCCATCAGGTCGGCCTTGTCCAGGAACTTGTTGTAGATATCCGCCACGTTGTGCTGTTTGCCGAACCTGGCATCCTTCTTGAAACCGTATGCTTGGTTGCTCATTAACGACAACTTTTGGGACAAGCGCCCCGTGTTATCGAACTCCATGCCAAACAATGGCTTCTCACGCACGGCGGCAGCATCCCGACAACGGCCATGTCGGCCAACTGGTCATCTGGCAGGTTGAGCGAAAAGCACATGCCCTTAACTTCCCTGAACCTCCTGAGAAATTCCAAGGGCGTCTCACTGTGCCTCTGCTTCAGGGTAGCGAGGTCGATTAGCTTCTTTTACGAGCCGCCGCCGGAAATAGTGGGCGTTGAATTTCCGTTCCGGCTCCTTCCATGTGCTAACCGATTTAGTGGGCAAAGATGAAAACCACTGGAACGTCGGGCCCGTCGGTGACGCGGGGAAGTATCTCGACTCGAACGCTTCTTCGGTGAGCACTCTCCAAGCCGCATCGGGTAACGAGCAATGTGCTCCACCGTGCTCGTGTCGCCCCCGCCCGAAAATTTTGTGAATTCCGTCGGATGTTTCACCCTTGGCGGAAGGATCACGTTGTAGTACCACTCCGGAACGGCGGCGTGTAGGTAGGTCCTTGCATTTTCGGTTTGAGGTCGAACCGATTCGCATTAAATCGGCCATCTTTTGCGCCGGGGTGTCGTCCTCCCCGCGCGCCGCAACGGTGGTGCGTAACCCGGATGCGGGGAAGCGTCGATGGCTCCGTAGTTCCCCACCTCGTGGTAGCCTCCACCGTATAGATTCCTCTCTAGCCGCTTGCTTGCCGGAGCAATCCCGTGGCCGGAAGCAAGCGGGGCCCCGAGCGAGCCGAATGCCAACTCCCCGTACGTGGGCCGGTACGGGTTCGGGTGTTGCACGGGTTGACCCGTGCGCCCGTGGTGGTGGGCGGACTTGTCGCCCTCCCGAGGCCTGCGGCGGGGGCCGAACCGGGCCGACCCCCGGCACCTTGTGGAGGAGGCCGGAAAGCTTGGCTCCCGGCGCTGCGAGGGGGAGGGCCGGGCCGGCGCCCGCTCTGTAATGGCGGGCGAGAACCGGATTCGCGCAACTCCACGGTGGCTCCTTGAATGGGTGCCTTCTTGAATGCCTGCTCCATGCCCGGACCGAAGACGACCACCATCATTTGTTTGAACGCACCAAGGAAAGCTCGTGGTGCCTGCTCAAGACGTGGTCCGCGGTATCTCGGAACGCTTGCATGCATTCCTTCCTCTCTCGTCGGATCGTGGCGTCGCTCTCCCCGGGCAACAATACCCCGGGCATCTCATTTTTCGGTACGGGACGCCACTCCTGTTCTTCTTGAAGGACAAAGCGGACACTTCTCTTTCGGAATTGTTCCACGGCGTCCCGGAGCCGCTCGCCGTTGTTCGGGAGAGAGGTATTCAATGTTGACATCCATTATATCCGCGATGTCGCGCATCTTTATTTTCGGCCGTGGTCCCACCGGGCGTGCCAAAAAGTGTGTTGACGCAAAATGTGCACCTAGCGCCAAACACACAGCAAGCCGAAAAAAAGTCAAGCTTCACACGTGCAAAGAATCACAAGACGTGCCAGTCAATTTTTCCTGAAAATTAACAAAAGACAAAGTAGTTAAATACCAAAGCTTGGAACTTTCGGGTGGTACCGAGACAGCTTCCATATTTACGGCTACAAAGCCGGATGGGATGACACATAGCTATAGAAAGCTATCCGCCACTAAACCGAAACCATTCGGGAGCTTATAAAGGGAAAAGTAACATAGCCGAATGGATGATGTAAGCATGACGGCGATCGGTCTTTGCTTGGACAAAGATGCACGTGCGCAAGACCGTGACCGATCCCCGTGGTGATCGATATTAAATAAATAAATAAATAAAGTAAAAACGCGAGCATAGATATGTAATAAACAAGCATGCATAGATCCAAAGCACTAGTCTACCGCATGTCTAGACACTTTAAACCCGTCGGGTACGACACCAAACAAATCTATCCACCGCATGATACAACTTGCGTGGGGATCGTACCATTTTCCACATATAGATCTATCCACCGCATGATACAATCTAAATATGGAAAGCTAAAAGCATACATTATTTAAAGCATATATTACGCACGTGTTCTGCTCATGAGAAACATAACCGAATGCGGCTGAACAGCCGATTCGGGGTCCATGAAGAAGGAACGAACATTACCAAGTGAGATAAATCTATCGGATCGATTTGAAATCTAATCCACCTGGATGACTAGCTCCAAAACAACCCATAAACCCGCATCTACCGCGTGATACTCGGTTCTTTCAAGATTTATACCAACGTTGGCGAGGCTTGAACCCGCAACACGTAACAACCTAGATCGATTCGGTTTCGGCTATCAAAGAGCACGTGATCCACATGTTAAATTAGCCAAAGGGTCGAACTTGACTCGCATAAGGATCATCAAAAAGGGATAAAGCCGATCCAAATCTATCTAGATTGGGCAAAAAGGTGTTACGTGAATTTAAACGTAAAGCAAAAACCGAAAGCAACACGGGGTAACTTAATGAATATATTGGATCTTGCCAAAATCCAATAGAGCCGATAACTAGCTTCAAGCTAGATCTTAGCCTACCGCATGGCTCATGACCTAACAAGAAACCCTCTTGAACCAAGCTTGAATCTACCGCATGACACTAAGCATGGTAACAAGACTACTTGCATCGATCTAAATCCACCGCATGATACTAGATATGATATAAGGTTGCCGGTACTCACGGAGGTCGACGGATCGATGAACCCTCTCGAATAACTCGACGACACGACAAATGGACTCTAGGGTTTGGCGTAAAGCCGGTTTGTATTGAGAATGATTACGTATATCCGTTACATATATTCGGGGCTCATATTTATACCCCGCCAAGCACAACCTCGAATGGATTCGATACCTATTTTATCTCTAAGCTTGATTCGCTTATCCATCCATTCGTCCTCTTCGCTTGAGCCACGTCACCGCACAATCCCGCAAAATCAGCTCAACTATTCCCTTGCCGAATGGAAGCGGGATAGCCGACCGCGGATTTCTCTGCCGAACGCATCCGAGAAAACCTTCCTTCCGCCGACGCGACTCCACATCGAGCCGGACCCACAAGTCGGACTCCTTACCAAATTTTGGTGTTAACACCCTCGAGCGAGGCGGACCTCGTTCGAGGGGGGCGTGAACCTTCGAGCGAGGCGGACCTCGCTCAAGGGGGTGCCTTGCTGGGCCGCTCTGGTGGGCCGCGGGGGCCACCGCGGCATGGGCCGTGCTGTGTGTGCATGTTTCGTGTTAGGCTCGAGGTGTGTTTTGCGTTTCGCGCGTTTTTTTCGAGTTTTAAGCGGGATCCCCCGGTTTTTTAGGGACCATCGTGGCTGTCCCCCACAATATGTTTTTCCTCAAGATTAAATCTGGATTATTTATAATTAAATTTTTTTTTCCGACAAGAGTTTCTAATCTCTGTACTATAAGGGCTATGAGGTTGGATATGATAATTGTTCGGGTCCGTCTTACCCCACACGCCGGACCCACCCGTAATATATTTTTGGAAGTGGATAGGGTGGAATGACCATAAAATATCAAAAAAAAAACACAATTTGGGAAAGCATTTCTGCCAAAAAAAAACATAATGTTTTTTCTCACCCACCCTGCACCTACCCACGTCGCGTACCCGCACTTGCCCTCTCCCCAGGTCGCTTGGATCAACGACTCCTCTCTCATGTCGGCCCGTCGGTGTCCGCTCTTTTTTTTCTTATCGACGCTTGTCTCCGGGACTCCTAATTGTTTTGGCTGATTTCTTTTTCAAGTGCAACCACGGCCCCGTCCCGTCCGCACGCCACCCACCAAGACCGCCGCGTCGCCGAAGCCGAAGCCTGCCGCCGGCGGTGCCTCCCACCAGCCTTACTTGGGTTTGGTTTGGTTGCGTTTTGGAATTGAGTGCTGATCGAGATTGTTTGTTTGTTCCGTGCAGATGATCAAGGCGATCGCGTCGCTCCGGAGAGGATCAGAGGACCAGCTCACGCCATTGCCAAGTACATGGAGGACAAGCACGTCGCAACCAGTGGTAGCATCGCCTGCCGCTACAGCCCGCGGCAAGATCTTCGTCAGGGCCTCTTCTTTGTCCAAGGGGGTAAGATTATTGCAGATTTGCAGGCACCATGCAGTTTGCAACAAATTATTAAGAACGTTTCGTGGTTTTGTGCGCCAGTGCGCTGTCAGCTTTATATTATCGATTCATGGAACCACCTCGATCGATGAGCGACAATGGCTAGATAAGCGCACTATTCGTTTGGCTTATCAGCCACCAACCACGATGATTTTTCTCTTTGAAACAAATCAATGCAGCCAAGAACTGTCAGCAATACTTTTCTGCCGAACAATCAAGATCGCCCATCGCCCACCACCCAAACGAACACTGTGCCTTTGCGCTGAGTGCTGACAGCAGCCTGTAGTTGCAAGGAGCAACATTAAGATATTAGGCGGGCAGCTCGTCCGATATTTCAATCATGAGGTATGATTTAGATGTAATATACTCCATGATTGATTTAATTTGCAGTGGTAAGGTTATTCTTCTACGTACCCTGCGCATCCCATCCGAATCGGTGTGATTGTAAGAAAGTTAATTAATTCATCTGCTTGCTTCTTGCTTATTCCCTTTTGTAGTTGATTAATCAAGCATTGTACCCCTTTCATTCCAATTATAGGTCATTTCTTGTTTTATTTGAGAGAAGAAATTTATCGAAAATATCACATCGAGTTTATATATGCTAATTGCGTTCAGAAGAATAAATATGGTCTAATTATAAAACTAATTACATAGATGGACTGTAAATCACGAGATGAATCTTTTAAGTCTAATTAAACCATCATTAGAAAATGTTTACTGCAATACTATATTATTTAAACATGATCTAATTAGTTTCCATAGAAATCATAAAAAGAGATTGGAGACACTACTGTCTTTATTGCGGAAGTGAGTTGTGACTGAAAATGTGACTCATATGGAGGTTATTATTTGAAGTGGCAGAGCAACAAAAGTATAAGGGTCAGGATCAGGAGTTGAGTTGCAATGCTATTGATGTGATTTGGGCATTGGCATTCTTTAGTATTGTCTGAATTTTTGTTAGTCATAAATTCACGTATTTCTTTACCATCGCAAGAAGGTATGATGATATTATGCAAAAATGTACAAATAGAACGTTTCTTCTAGGTTCAATCTCCACCCTTTGTTATTTTATTAAATATGAAGGTATATATACCTTGTGGTAATTTTTCTCTTCCAAAGTTCTGAATTTTATATGAATCTAAAACTTCTATTTACAAGATTGTTTATGAATCTAAAAGTTCTATTTAAAAAAATTAAAAGACAAGTGTGTCGCACGTGCATCAATATTAGTCCATACTTTATAAGGAGCGAAGACAAATTGAAAACTTTTCTCACCCAAATCGGACCCGCCTTACCCCTCACGCCGGACCCACCCGTCATATGTTTTTGGAAGTGGATAGGGTGAAAGGACTACAAGATCTGCAAAAAAATCGCACCGATTTGGAGAGTGTTTGCGGTCAAAAACGTAATGTTTTTCTCACCCACACCCGACATACCCACCTGCGGTACGCACCGGGCCCACTGTCGTCGCAATACCAGTCCACCTATACCCACGGGATCCACCCACCCGCATCGCGCGACCCCCACCCGCTCCGCTCCCACAAACGTTGTTGTGGGATGTTGTTGCCGGCTCCCGGGCACAGCCACGACCCCGCCCTGACGCCACCCATTGCGCCACCACTGCCGTCCAATGCCCATGATCCGTCCACGCCAACGCCCGTGATGCCCTCCACGAAGCCGCCGGATGCGCCCGCCGCGACTGAGGTCGACGTCCAGTCCTGGCCGTCGAGGGCCTCCACGAAGCCGCCGAATGCGATTGCCGTGGAGGAGGTCGGCATCCGGCCCTGCTCGTTGGGGGCCTTCGGATCGTCGCCGAGGCCGCCGGCTCGCTCCTGATGCCCGATGTGCCTGAGCCAACCGGCGTTCGTGATGATGCTGACGCGGGTGCCATGGACGACGAGTTCGGCACTACTTCGGCTTCGACCACCGATGTGGCAGCCTCACGGCCTCACCATCCCTTGCGCCGACGAGGGCGACTTCACCGACATCGGCGGCGGCATGGACGACAGGCACCACTGTAGACGATGCTCTTATTGATTGATCTTGCTAAAATGTGTTAGCGTTAGCTATTGGGTTATTTTGCTTCGACCCTGTGAAGATCATTCACGTGCTAGCCACGCCATGGTGTTTGTGTCCACTCGAGTGGGAGAAACTGATTCGGTTCGAGTCTCTGGCAAAAAGTGAACCTAACTGGCTGGATTGTGCAAGGATGGTAAACCTGAATTGTGCAGCACATCACATAGGCATTAACGGAATAAGATTATCCACAGTGCAAGCAAAGCAAATGATACATGCATTCAGTTGTGCTTGGTGCCTAAAACTTGAGTATTGAAGGAAAAAAGGCTGCATTCTTCATGCACGAACGGCAGGCGAAACACACATCAACAAGACTTGCAGAGCAGCACATGATCTTCTATATAAAATTTACATTTTTGAAAAAAAAAACAAGGCATGATGTACTCCTATGTATATGGAAGTTTCTTAGTTATTATCAAGAAATGTATGGTGAACTCTACTAAAACAATTGTCAGCTTGATGTGATTTAATCCTCTTTTATGTGTGTGATCAGATCAATTTTTAATATGGAGCTAGACAGCACGAGGATGGCACTGATCCATTACTTTGTTCTGTTGGATGCGATTCTTGCTGAAGGTCCAGGTCCAGATTGGCTTCCCTGTCCACTCATTTACACGTCATTGAGTCTATTAGCGGACGCCATATGTAGGAAATAAATTAGGCCAATATTACACTCTTGTTTTCTATTATAAAACTTAGCACTGGCATTGCCTTGATTTTTTGCTGAATATTTTAAAAAATTAATGACCTCAGCCTTGTCAGTAACAGTCTTTAATAGCTTCATGATACTTTGACTCCAATGACAATAAATATTTTATTCTTTTTTGTTAGATTTAGTTTTAGTTTCATGCTTGGGTTGAAAAATTCACTTTCTAATACATGACAGCTTAATGTTTCCGTAGATTGTGTCGGGGACGGCTATAAGGGTCCCCTAATAAGCGGGGAAAACCCCAATTTTTCGTGAAATAACAAAAACATGAATGAACCCACCAACGGGAAATTACGTATCACGCGACCACGGCCCGGATAACGCCCGGCGGCCCGGCCAGCGGCCGGCCCCCGGCACCCCCTCGGGGCCAAACTCCGCCTCGCTCGAGGGCCACATACACCCTCGTGTGGGACTCCGCCTCGCTCAAGGCCAGTGTGGGTCCACCACCACGGGTCCGTGACGCCACACCCACTCCCCCGACCAGAGCATTAAATGCTCTGACACGCTGCGGACGCCCGAGCCAAGGACGAATCCCCGCCACGCTGGCCCTTTGACAGCTCCTGGGAATCCTACTCCGGCGCTATTCCGCCAAACTCCGGTACTGTGCGGCCATCCCCGCCATTGTACGGTGTTGTGCGGTAAGGGCAGTGTCAACTCCGTGACACTGTGTCGCCCGCTCCCGTAGGACCGGCGCGCCGCACCCTCGAAAGAGGACGGTGGAACCCTCGAAAAAGGCACAGACACTTCTCCCACGCCCGCGCAGGACGGCGTCGTGACGTCAGACCAGTGGAGTGCGTCTCCAACGTCACCTCTGGCCCTGTGCAGCCATCCCCGCCGTTGTGCTACCATCCCGGGCACTGCATCACCCACCCCGACGCTGTGAGAACGTGGGACGACGAGACGTCGCCACGCCTGCTACTGTGCGCCCTACGGCCGTCCGTCAGCCGCACCCTCGAGTTAGCGCGCGGGCGGCGACCAAATGGGGAATCCCCACATGACCACCCTCGAAGCCGCTCCTGGGCGGGAACAGGGCACACCATGACGCCCAACGGAAGCGAGATTCGCCAGGATGGCCATCAACTCCGCGGCACTGTACGCCATGCCGCCACACGTAGTTAAGAACAAGTGTGGCACACTTGTAAACCGCCTCCCCTTGGCCTATAAAAGGAGGGGCGGTCCCCGGCCGCGGCGGGGGCGACAAAGAGCACCCACTTATACGCTTTCCGCATTCACCACGATATTGGCATTTAGCCTCAATCATACCTCAGGGACCTGGACCCTCCTCCTCCTCCTCCTCCACCTTGCTTGTAGCGCCCCTTTGCAAGCACATGGTGCGACGCAATACAGTGCCTCGAGCACACTCCTAATGGACGTACGGCCCCGGCCGGAACCAGGATAAACATCGTGTCACCTAGTTGCTTAGCACCGACCATCGAGAGATAGATCTCAGCTCTCATACTAGTTAGTGTCGGGACTACTTTCCGCACCGACCGGTTGGTGCGCCGTGGGGGGGAGCGAGGGCGAAGATCGGCTTCCCACCGGCCATCTCGATGGTGATCCGCACCGAGTACGAGTCCCCGAGGTACTCCATGGGCAGCTCGGACCCCCTCCCGACCGGGATTCGAAATCCGGTTCGGGAGCCTCGAACTTCCGGCCATGGGGAACGGCTCATGCGCATCACCAACCGTGACGAGCTCCACCCGTGGCGGGCGACCGGGCCAGGAGCCGGTTCCCACCGCGCCGCTGCCGACGCCCGGCGCCCACGCAAGAGGACGTTGCGGGCCCGTCGGCGCCTCGACGCCGGCGGAGTTCTAGTCGGCACTCGCGCTAGGCACGAATGGAACGACGTCGGGCCGCGTGCACCGCAAAGCACAACGCGGCGCGCTGCCCGGCGGAACGACGGCGGCACCCGCGGGGGACACGAGGCTCCCGAGCTCCGATTCCCCCACGGGATGCAATGTTGTGGCGGCCTACGCTTCGTCTGCCCGGCACCGACATGGCGGCGTACGACGACTTCCCCCGGCCACCACCTGCCGGCGGTCCGCAACCTCATCGCCACCACCAATGACGAGTCGTACCACGGCTCCATGTTGACGGTGAATTTCCGTCAACCTAGAATACTTGTTATATATTGGTTTCAATTATGATTTGCAACTAACCCGCCACTAGGCACACTAATGATGTAATGAGTTCACACTTGCATGTCGATTTTGGAGTTTGTTGTTTACGCGAAATTAACATTAAAGAGTAGACTTTCGGGATAAGTTCATCAAGCACTTCAAGAGAAGATCATGAAGCCCGTCCCAAGTCAAGACACATGATGAACATGACTCCAAATGACCCGAGGATCGAAGCGTCAACATGCAAGTCTTCAGGGACTCAACCAGAAAACAGCGAAGCTTGGATAGCAAGGATTCAAGCCTTAACCGTGAAGGAAATGACGTCTAAGGCCCACATACAAGTTCACACAAATAAGGAATCACGCGAGAAGCAACCGGGGATGAACCGGGCCGAAATGGGCACGGGCCGGTCGGCTCGGGCCGACCGGCCCGGCCCACTCCGAGCCCGGTTCGTGACCCCCTTTTGCCCTAGGTGCTTGTCTATTTATTGCCTCGCCTCCGACGGCCGCCACATCCATCCATTCATCGAGAGAGCCGCCGACACGAAGGAGAAGCACCCGGAGGAAGCCGCCGACCGCCGCGAGTCCTCGAAGTCAACTAGGAGATGGCCTAGGCCTACCCTAGCCGCCATGGCCGCCTTGCACGGTTGAGCCATGGCGGAGTTCGAAGCTAGTTGAGGTCATCAACGTTATGTACTCGATGGAGATGATCTAAACACATTATTATGTGAGTTAAGTACTTCATGTCATCCGATCTTTTAGCGACTCGATTCCTTCCTTTATGATTTTGCTCTCGCTTGGTTTTGCTTCTTCCTTAATCTATACTTAAGATAGATTGCATAGGGTGCTCTTGTAGCCGTGGTGGCTAGAGGTGCATACGGATGGCCAAGTGATTGCAATTGGTTCTTTTGGACTCGCCCTAGACTACCCGCATGAATAGGAGTCCGTTGTGACAGAACGATTTCCCCCGAAAGGCGGGTGTTTTCGGAATCGGACCGGAGGATAGTAGTTTAAAGATGGCTTTGGATGAGATGCATGTCGCGCTTGCTCTTTACATGGTCCACATTCATGGATGTGATCAACCTTATGCTATAACTCACACATCTTTAAGGTTTATCTTCTTATGCAATCAATGCTTCATGTTAGGCTAGATCAATAGGTTAGATGGAGAATCCTAGGAGTTTGCTTCTCGATCCTTGGATTGACAAATCTAGGAGGACCCTCCTTAGTGAAAAGGCACCAAGTCACCCGTAGTCTTGCGGTGAACTTGAGCACGGTTTTGAACCGTCAACACTCCGCTAGCGAGCTCCCACCTCCCCCCCCCCCCCCCGCGACCTCGCACGGTACGCGGAGTGGGACTTTTCGGTGTGCCGGGACCTAGTGATGTTCCGGCGGTTCCTCGACGCCGCGGACTGCACCGGTTCGGCTGTTCCGATACCTCCGGCGCCGGTAGCTATGACCCCGCACGCGAGTGCTTCATGGTCGCCATCGGTGACGTGGTCGACGAGCGCAAGCTCGGCGGGAGGCGGCGACGGAGAGCTCCCCCCCGAGACCCGGGGATGAGCGCACCCGAACCCTAGACCGAGCGCGCCCCCACCTCACCGGCGAGAGGCACGACATCAACACACAAGCGGCACAAGTACGCGAGCTCGAGGCAAAGCTCGCGGAAGAATACCGCGCGGTACACCCTGTTGCGCGCCACCATCGGCCGGAGAAGCCTCCGCTCGCGCCGAACGCGTGCGTGAGGCGGGCAAGCGAGCCCACGAGCGCATCAACGCCGACTTCAACATCGACGATCTAAACACGCCACCGCGTGCGAGACGAAGCTCATTGCGGCCGCAACGCCGTTACGGGCTATGCCGCACCCTCGACGGCCGAGGCCCCGAACTCCGCACCGCGAGGCACGGGCGCTCATCGAGCAAGCGGCCATTCAATAGGCCAAAAGCTCGGCGTCCCGCATGCGCCAGCCCGGGCAGTGCGCGGGACGACGGCAACGCTCGGGGTAGGGAAGCGTCCTGTCCATGCGGACGGCGCGGCGGGACAACCGGCCAACCATGGCCGAACGCCGGTCGGAGAGCGGATCCTTGACACACACGAACGAGGGCTCGGGACGGCGACGCCCATAACGTTATCAACACTGCCGAGCGAGCAACACGGAAACACGGGCGGCGGTGGGATACCACCCCCGGCGGGGCGGGTGTTACGATAGCCGCGAGGACCGCTCGTCGACGCCGAACCCCCGGGGACCCGCGTGTTCGGTGGGGAGATCGGCACGGCGAGCTTTCCTCGGTGCTTTTGCCGGCCCACGTCGATTGACAAGTACACGGGGGAGACGGACCCTCGAGTATGGCTCAACGACTACCGCCTAGCGTGCCGGATGGGCGGCGCCACTACCGACGAAGTCATCATCCGCAACGCTGCCGCTACACCTCGCGGACTCGGCTCGGACGTGGCTCGAGCACCCGCCACCTAGCCGGATCCACAACCCGGGACGACTCGGTTCGCACCTTCGTGGGGAACTTTCAAGCCACGTACGTGCACCCCCCGGAACTCGTGGGACTGCGGGCGTGCACCCGAGAAGCCCGGCGAGTCGCTCCGGGAGTTCATACGGTGCTTCTCCAAGAGCCGCACCGAGCTCCCAAGCGTGGCCCGGCCCGGAGATCGTGCATGCCTTCCTCGAAGGTACGACCTGCTGGGACCTCGTGC
The DNA here is from genome assembly GCA_947561735.1 of Cenchrus americanus. NCBI lineage: Eukaryota > Viridiplantae > Streptophyta > Magnoliopsida > Poales > Poaceae > Cenchrus > Cenchrus americanus. Next base: position 151,255,386 of record OX387243.1, on the reverse strand, counting down.
GCGAGCTCAGGTGAAGCCCGCCAGTCGACTCCAACGAGCTGTTCGATATCGCCAACAGTTTCGCTTTCGGCGAGGAGGCAGTGGGGGACATCTTCGACGACTAGAAGGGCAAGCGTGGAGGCGACGCGCGCCGCGGAGGGCGGCAAGTCCAAGGATCCCCAACGAAGCACAAGCGGGGCAAGAAAGGCAAGAAGCCTTACCGCGAGGCGCGCCCGCGAGGAACACGACGACGACGGGGACGAGGCCCTCGCGGTTGATCCGGCCCAAAAGGGCCCTCGAGCGGCCCCTCGAGGTCCGGTGTGTTCGACGACATCTTGGAAGAAGCCGTGTCCCTACCACAAGACGCCGGTCAACCACACCTTCGAATAGTGCGACATGCTCAAGAAGTACTACGGCCGAGCCGCCGCGAAGGATGGCGAGGCTAAGAAGGATGGGGGTGACGGGGACGCCGGCGGCTTCCGGCGGTGGAGAACGCCTTCCTCATCTTTAGGGGACCGACCATGGATATGTCCGGCGGCCGGCGCAAGCGGGGAGCGGTATGAAGTCCTCGGCTGAGAGAAAGCTCCTCCCTCCTTCCTCGATTGGTCGGAGGACGCCATCACCTTCGGCCGCGAGGATCACCCGAACCGCATCCCCAATCCGGACCGCACCCGCCGGTTGTCGACCCGATCATTGGCAAGTCGCGGTTCTCCAAGGTGTTGATGGACGGAGGCGGCGGCCTCAACATCCTCTACACGCACACCCCGCGCTTGATGGGGATCGAGTTGGACCGAGTTGCGGCCTAGCACAACGCCATTCCATGGCGTCGCGCGGGCAAGCGCGCCCGGCCCCTCGGGCGGATCGACTGCTTGTTTGGTTCGGCACGCCGGACAATTTCCGCAAGGAAACGCTCACCTTCGAAGTGGTGGGGTTCGGGGGCGCGTATCACGCCATCCTCGGGCGGTCGTGCTATTCCAAGTTCATGGCGGTCCCGAACTACACCTACCTCAAGATGAAGATGCCGGGACCGAAGGGTGTCATCACGTGGGCTCATCGATCGAGCACGCGTTCGGCCGCGATGTCGAGTGCATGGAGCACGCGGAGGCACCGGCGCTTGACGAGGCGGCGGTCGCGAACACGGAGAAGGTGGTCAACGAGGACCTCGACTCCTCTCGCTAAGCACACGGGCGGCTTTGAGGGCTGCCGAGCGGACCAAGGAGGTACCCCTCGACCCCCGCCGCCCCCGAGGACAAAGCGTTGAGGGCCGGTTCCACCCTCGACCCGAAATAGAAAGTGGTGCTCATCGACTTTCTTCGCGCCAACGCCGACATCTTTGCGTGGAGCCCCTCGGACATGCCAGGGATCCTTAGGGAGGTCACCGAGCACTTCCTTGACATCCTACCTCACTCCCGAGACGTGCAATAGCGGCTGCGACGCTTCGACGAAGAGCGGCGCCGAGCGATTGGAGTGGAGCTGCGGAAGTTTCTCGAGGCCGGATTGATCAAGGAAGTATTTCACCCTACGTGGCTAACTAATCCTGTACTAGTTAAGAAAAATAATGGGAAGTGGAGGATGTGTGTAGACTACACTAGCTTAAATAAAGCATGTCCTAAAGTTCCTTTTCCTTTGCCACGGATTGATCAGATTGTCGATTCAACTGCGGGGTGTGAGCTGTTATGCTTCCTTGATGCCTATTCGGGGTACCACCAAATAAAGATGAAAGAGTCCGACCAGCTCGCGACTTCCTTCATCACGTCGTTTGGTATGTTCCGCGACGTAATGATGTCGTTTGGCCTTCGAAACGCGGGTGCTACGTACCAACGGTGTATGCAACATGTCTTCGAGAGACCACGTCGGGCGGACGGGTGAGGCCTACGTAGACGACATAGTCATAAAAACCGGGAAGGCGGACGACCCGGTTAACAACTTGCGCATAGCATTTGATTGCCTACGGGCCAACGGGGTGAAGTTGAACCCCGAAATATGTGTCTTCGGGGTGCCGTGCGGCATGTTGCCGGGATATATCGTCTCCCGGCGGGGCATCGAGCCCAACCCCCGAAAAAGTCGCGGCCCTCGATCGAATGGGCCCGATTCGGAACCTCAAAGTTGTCCCGAGAAGGTGCCGGGGCACCTTGCCGCCTTGAGCCGCTTCATTTCGCGGCTCGGCGAAAAGGGTTTGCCCCTCTATCGGTTCTTCGAAGAAGCACGAGCGATTCTCCGGGACCGTCGAGGCTTAGGAGGCGCTTGACAAACTCAAGGCGACGCTCGCCCACGCGTCGGTCTTAACGCCGCCCCGGGCGGCGAGCCTCTGTACCTCTACACCGCCGCGACCACCCGGGTGGTCGGTGCCGTCATCGTGGTGGAGCGTACGGAGGAAGGGCACGCCCTACCGGTCCGGATGCTCATATACTACATCGGTGAGGTGTTGTGTGAAACCAAGGCATGGTACCGCGCAGATCCGAAGCTACTCTACGGGGGTGGTGCTCGCGCGGCGCAAGCTGCCCAGACTACTTCGAAGCCCACCCGGTCACGGTGGTCTCCTCATTCCCGTTGTGGGAGATCCTCCACAACCCGGATGCGGCGGGCGAGAATCGTCAAGTGGTATGTGGAGCTCATGGGCGAGACGCTCACCTACGCGCCGCGCAAGGCGATCAAGTCCCGGATCCCGGCGGATTTCGTTGCCGAATGGACGGTGTTGACGGTTAATAGTTGTATCAAAGTTCGTTTGTGACTTGCAAGCGGACAAGTCTCCCGTCGTAGTCAAGGGACCCTTCTTCCCTCGAGTGGTGAACCCAAGGTATCGAATCCGTGGAACAATGTGCAACGCAAGGATTCAATCTAGTAAAGCAAGGTAAAGCTATCTATTGAAGAATCAAATTGCATCTAATCTAAGATATCACAAGGAAAACACATCTAATCTAATCTACTAAAGAGGTAGCAAGAGAAAGCAGAGATAACCAATCTAGAGAATCTAGATCATGCTTATGTTGTAGCTCCAAACAAGATAGATGAAGATAGCAAAGCGAATCTCATTAAAAGCATCTTTAAACCGTGGCCTTCCCATCCGACTCCGAAAACATCCGCCTTTCGAGACCCCCGTTCTGTCACAACGTATCCCTATTCATGCGGGGAGCTTAGGGCGAGTTCGATAGAACAAGTTGAAATCACTTGGCCGGTCCGGTATGCACCTCTAGCCACCGCGGCTACAAGAGCACCCTATGTAATCTAGCTATAGACTAGATCGTAGAAGAAGCAAAACCAAGAAGAAATCAAAATCATCGAGAAGGCACTTAATCGCTAGAAATCGGATTCACTTACAAACTTCACCATGAATGATTACATGAACAAGATCACCACCGGGGCCCTCCCTCGATCTTGATCCTCGCTCCGGAGCTCCGACGTGGTCTTCCATGCAAGGTTCCCACGTCGGCCAGGGAAACCCTAGACAACTAGCACGGCCCTCATCTTCAAGTTGGTGTCCCTCAAGCTTCTCTTCTCCTCGGCGGCGGAATACGACTTCGGTTCTGCGTGGCTCTCGGTCAGGGGGCTATTTATAGCCCGAGAAGCAATTAGGTCAAAGGAGAGGCCGATTGGGCCCCGAATGGGGTGCGGCCGACCGGCACAGGCCGGCCGGCCCGGGCCCACTCGGCCCATCCCGCGGCTGCTTCGCCGGTGTTGCTTCCCACGACTTCCGGATGTTCTCCCCTTTTGCATGTGGGCCCTTGACGTCGGTTTCTCTCCGAATTGGACTCAACTCCTTGTCTTGCAAGATTCGGCACTTTTCCCGGTTCGGTCCTCGGAGTTTATCATCTTCTCGGGCTTGGTCCTTGGGCTCTTGGAGTCATGTTCACTTCATTGCTTGACTTGTATCGGGCTTCAAGATCTTGTCATGAGGTGCTTAATGAACTTATCCCGGAAGTCTTGCTTTCAACGTTAAAACCACGCGTAAACACATAACTCCAAAACCGACATGCACAAGTGAACTTGTTATACCACGGGGGTTAGTACCAATGAATAAGATACAAAAGTTATGCCAACACCGAAGGTAAACTCATGGCTAGGTTGACGGATTTTCACCGTCAACATCTCCCCCATGCTTAAACCTTGCTCGTCCTCGAGTAAGCCTTCGATGGATATCATCGTTGCCAAACAATGTTTAAACCTTGCACTTGATCATACATGAAAAAAAAACATAATGCTCTCAAAAGTTTAATTCGTTAAAGTTCCATAATGTACTAGCCTTCACCTCTACGGAGGGTAGATTCTTATTAAGCTTATCCCACAAGTATTAACATGCTCACAAAGTTTAAATAGACCTCGAAATTTTTGAAATAAAGAACGAGATAAAGAAAAGCTAAACCAAGTTCACAAATTTAAATCATCTTGTATATTGCTCATAAACTCTCATCTCACTTGTCTCTCAAGCCTATATATTCTACTCCTTTCCCTCTCATAACATATATGTGTGGTAGGCTTTATATGGAGCTTTGGGAAAGTTTAGTCCTAACAAGATTTTATAAATGAGGTGTTGTCAAAACAAGACAAGCTTCTCATGGTCTTACCGAGACTCGTCAAAAAGGTCATTGGAAAATAATGTTAAATCAAGGAGGGGAAAGAGAAAAATACACACACTTTTAGATGAGTAGACATGTGCAAATGGCAAAAAGTGATCCCGAGGCACAAAAGAAGTCCTCGTTATCGGATTGCACATGGTTGGAAAATGAGAATGGATCTTTTTAACTTGAAGCCTTGAATGCACTCTTAGAGAACCGGGGAGTTCACTTTACGCACAAATATATTTTTTTTCTCTTTCTCATATTTCTCATTCTTTTCTTTCTTTCTTTCTTTCTTTCTTATATATATATATATGTTTTTTTTTCTTTCTTCACCTTGGAAGTCACGTACATCGCCGAATTTTTTTCTTTCATCATTATATATATATATTTTTTAAAAAAAAACTCCCTTTTTGAACTCTAAAACTGCACCGTACCTACCTCCTCCCCCATGCTTAGACGTTGCTCGTCCTCGAGCAAAGAGGCGAAAAATAAGGTAGGTACCGGGATATTTTTCCTTGGAGAGATACTTGAAATCTTCAACGTTGGCACCGTCTTGCGATCTTCCTTGAATTGATGATCCATTCTCAACGATAGGTTGTGGTCAAGGAGGTAATCACAAAAATACGATATTTGGTTTAAGGGTGGATATCCGGCGAAGTTTGTGAGACCACCGATGTGGGGGTACACAATGCACGGATAAAAGGCTAGCAAAAAGATAGATACGCAAAAACGGAATGACCAGCTTCTTAGTCTCGGGCCAGAGAAATCATGGCCTGCAATAACTCACTCAAAAATAAATCTTGTACACTAAGGTTTATGCACTCAAATATATATAAGGCCTTGGATAGGTTGAGCAACACACAAGCGATATTTGTGACAAGGTTAGCAATATTTTTGAGCATAAAAGACATCTTTAATCTATTCATAACTTGAGAGCACATAAAACACTATGGGTCTTTATTTTAATCATAACCTCCGCTGAAGATTGAGCTAGCATTTAGATAATTTCAGATTTGTATTTTTAAGAGAGCACTAGTTCAAACATGCATAAATCAATTACAAAGATAAACAAAGCAGCAATTATAATCATATATCATCATGGCACAAACTTTGTAACTTTACCAAAGGTAAAAACTTGGTGGTGACGTTATTCATGATGAAAATAAAACTAAGATACATGCTGAAAAAAATTAAACTAACACACTTTCTGAAATTTAAATAAAAAAACTGAAAACACTACGCATACATAGGCGCAAACAAGCTGAAAATTAAAGAAAAGGGGGTAAAGGAAAGAAACTAAAGCTCCTCCTCTCTCTAATCTTCCGCCGGTGGTTGATGTTGATAGCCTTGGTTGTTGTACCCTTACTTGTAATAGGAATGCACCACTCCTTCTATGAATTGTCGACGGTGCTAGGTGAAGGTGTTCAAGCACATAAGCGACGTTTGCATTTCCTTCACCCATTTGGTTTGCATTGGTTTGGATGGCTGCAATAAATTGCATGTTCCTTGCAGCGTATCCTCCAAATGTGGCTCCATTTTGTTGTGGTTGAGGAAGGTGTGCATAGGGCTCCGCAAAGGCTACGTTGGGCACCGCAAAAATGGTGGGGGTATGGCTGCACCACTCCCCCATGCTTGCATTGGTACACCACCGTAGTAATTTGGCGATGCCGGAATTTCTCCGAATGGTGGAACATAATTTTGTTGTGCACCTCCTTCTTGGGCCGTGGAAGATCCTTCTCCTATAATCCTTCTCTTTTATTTTTTTCTTCGCCGGCACAAGAAGTCCTTCCTCTAACCGATCTTCTTCCCCTCAAGAAAAGTCTTAATCTTCAATCCGGAAGGGGAAAATTCACCTAGGCCACTTGGAAGCCTCCTCTCTCATATTCACTCTTATATTTTCCCTTCTTCATATATTCTTAGGGAAGTCTTAGGTTGGAGATGATTCGGGTTCCTTGTAATGCCCGGTTTTAAAGAGATAGTCAACATGGAGAGGTAACAACCCGATCTCCCGAATCCGATGTTGCTCACAACACCACCGGTTGATCATAGGTGAGTAGGGTTGATTGGCTGCGAGTAAATCCAATTCAACTCCGTGTTGATTATCTTTGTCTCTCTTGTTCTCCCAAAAATCCACTTGCACAAAAGCGACACACTTGGATAATGGGTTCCGGATAGTATTTTTTTTTCGTTGATGGTCTCTTCCCGTGATCATACTCCAAAAGCCTTCCCATGTGCCCCATGCACATACTTGTTCCGGAGCTCCCTTTTGAAAATAGGAGACACTCGCCCATGGGTCTACGATACTAGAACATGCAATCGTTTCGAACATGAAAACCAATCGATCTATCGAGGATTGTGTTGAATGGATCCAAGGAAGCATTGGAGCCCTTACTCCCTTTACGGCATGGTTGCTAGCCTTAAGCATTAAAGTATTTTCAGCACAAGATGATAGATAGATAATCCAACAAAGTGTGATTACATCTCAAGATCGATTGCAACCCATGGATGAAAGGAGATTACCCCATCAAGGTGCTAGAAATAGCATCGTTGATCAAGGTTACCCTTCCGACGGTGTCTTCCTTCTTCTCCACTTGTGGGCTCCCTCCAACGGAATGAGAGACTCGGCACTCCTTCATCAAGGGTATGCGCCATGGTCATGAAAATTTCCTAGGCGAATTCCTTGTGGGTGTTTGCCGACACTCCGTTAGAGAATTGCACCGGTGTCCCGTATGGAAACCCAATATGCGGAGAGCTTGGTCGTCGATGTCGGCGTTCGCTACAAGCCTCTACTTTAGGCGAGTGAGCTTCTTCTCCTCCTCCGTCATGATGACATACCCCTCGGAATACCGCGGAGCATATGGAGGTGGAGCGGATGATCGTGTCAAGTGGTGAGGTTGGACGGGCGGCTCCTCCATATGTTATTGAAGTTTGGTGAACCTCATAAACGAGTTTCGTGTGGCCCTCATGCCACCAAGGAGAAGAGTGTGATTCCTCCTCGGCGGTGCCGTGTCCTCCTCCATACCCCGAGGAAACTCGGAAACGAGTGCCTCCTCGAAAAGGTTGTCGATGATGGCTTAGACGACGATGATCCCTTCTTCTTTGGTGAAAAGGCTTGTAGTTTTCTTCCATGATTGCAGCACTCTCCCTCACAAATAAATATCCGGGGTTTTCACCCGGTAACAAGGTACACAAATATTATTTTGGAGTCTGGACTTTGAGTGGATTAAGGATGTGGATTTTTTTTTTTGAGCTATCAAGCTTGGGAAGGTTGGCTATGTCTACGGAGGTTTTGAGCACACAAACTTGAACACACAAACAAAGGAAGGAGAGGGAAGCTTGCTGCGCGAGAAAACGGGAGCCGGGGGGCTCCTTATGTAGGTGAGGCCGGCCTCGGTGCTCCTCCCCGCCTCGTCTTTCTTCCAGCACGATCATTTCACCTCTGCAACTTTCCTGCCTGCGTGCTCTACGAGTTGCACCGCCCAAACGCTCTCGTCCACTCCTTGGTCCTTCCACTTGATGCTTCATGTTTTGGGTTATGTCCATGCTCCCTAGCTCCATTTGCTTCACATGCCACCATGAAATTCCTACAAAGTTGATGCTTGCTGCCCACCATGCTTGTCCTTTGCATGTGGAATTAGTGAAAGTTGATGAAAGGGAATCCAATGGTGCACGCATGATTACTAGATTGCCTCCCTTTAAGGTGTGTTTAAGGTTAAGCACTCCTCTAATTCGAAATTTAAAATATTTTTCAGAGCCATGCAAGAGCTCGAACATAATTTTAGAGAAGTTTTTAAACCATTAAAAACAAATGCAAGTCGAAAATATTTTATTTTTACGTCGATTTCGGTCTCACCGGTATAGTTTGCCTTCATTGGTTGAGAGCAAGCTTTTCCCGGCTTGATCACGGGGGCATAGGTTTAGGTCCTAATTTTGATTAGATGAGAGAGATTTTGAATGAAATAAAATTAAGTGAGGCTTAGAAAAATTCTAATCTTAGAGAAACCAAGGATATGGATTTTTAAACCAACCAAAAATCAAGTTTCGGGTTCACGCGAGTCCTACCACATGCTGAAATTTAAACAACATCTAGATACAAGTCGTGGCTCTACTCGTGTGTTTTTAGCATGAAAAACAAGTCAACCACAACATCATAAAGAGGATGAAAGGTTGAGTTTGGTTCTGAAAATTTTTTTTTTTTTTTGGTTGTGGTTTCTCGAAAAAGAAGCAAACAATCACATAGGATGGTTCATGTAAAGGGTTTATGATCAAGCAACATGTTCAACCAAGAATTATGTCTCTAATATTGTTCAACCATTCTAAGTCTAAGGTTTTGCGTAGTAAAATTCAGAACTGAATTAAATTTAAAAAGACTTGAAAAACCTGGAATCGGGTTGTCCTCCCGGTAGCTTATTCTTGACTCGACGAAACGGGTTGCCTCCCCGCCTAGCGCTTCGTTTATAGTCCATGGCTAGACTTCTTCACTTGATTACTCCGGATCAACGCTCTTTGTGGGCGTTGCAATCTTGGGTACCCACTTTGGCTTAGTCAATTTTTTTGGTCTTCACGAGTGGCTTTGTCCTTTGGTCTTGACGGATGCAACATCTTCCTTGTGGCTCGGCATCTCGAACTCCTGTCCTTCGGTCGTGATCTTCATGGTCTCTAGTGTGATCCTTCATCTCTCCCGAATGAGCTTGAGTAGCCTTCGCCGTCTTGGGACCTTGGAGTTGTCTCGGATATTCTTCTTTGTCACCAATCGGTTGTCCGGCAAGTTGTCCCACTTGCGTCTCTAACATCTTCATCACGATGAACACCCCGCATGTGGATCTTGCCTTGGCAGCCTTTAGGTGTTGAGCTTCTTTCTCCATCTCCATCTTCTCCATCCTCGTTGATCTTGAACGGCCTTCCGGCGTCTTGACTTGGAGGTGGTGATTCCCTTGGAGATTTCGACGGTCCTTCGACTTCAACTTTTGAATCTAGGGTTTCCACCCTTTTAGCTTGTGTTGCATGTCACCTTTGCCCGTAAAGTTTTCTGGATCATCCACAAAAAAGTTTTGGGTTTCTTGGAGAGGTAGCCAACCATCTCCGGTTAGGGTTAGCAATAAAACAAAAATCTAACAAAAGAAAAATTAGGGTTCATCAAAACTAGATTAGACTGAATTTTTTTTTTCTTTTGAGGATGATCAAACATAAGAGATGCAAAAGAAAATCAAAAGAAAAACTGAAAGATAAGCGATACTAGATCGGATCTTGATTGCTTGTTCCCCGGCAACGGCGCCAGAAAAAGGGGCTTGTTGACGGTTAATAGTTGTATCAAAGTTCGTTTGTGACTTGCAAGCGGACAAGTCTCCCGTCGTAGTCAAGGGACCCTTCTTCCCTCGAGTGGTGAACCCAAGGTATCGAATCCGTGGAACAATGTGCAACGCAAGGATTCAATCTAGTAAAGCAAGGTAAAGCTATCTATTGAAGAATCAAATTGCATCTAATCTAAGATATCATAAGGAAAACACATCTAATCTAATCTACTAAAGAGGTAGCAAGAGAAAGCAAGAGATAACCAATCTAGAGAATCTAGATCATGCTTATGTTGTAGCTCCAAACAAGATAGATGAAGATAGCAAAGCGAATCTCATTAAAAGCATCTTTAAAACGTGGCCTTCCCATCCGACTCCGAAAACATCCGCCTTTCGAGACCCCCGTTCTGTCACAACGTATCCCTATTCATGCGGGGAGCTTAGGGGCGAGTTCGATAGAACAAGTTGAAATCACTTGGCCGGTCCGGTATGCACCTCTAGCCACCGCGGCTACAAGAGCACCCTATGTAATCTAGCTATAGACTAGATCGTAGAAGAAGCAAAACCAAGAAGAAATCAAAATCATCGAGAAGGCACTTAATCGCTAGAAATCGGATTCACTTACAAACTTCACCATGAATGATTACATGAACAAGATCACCACGGGGCCCTCCCTCGATCTTGATCCTCGCTCCGGAGCTCCGACGTGGTCTTCCATGCAAGGTTCCCACGTCGGCCAGGGAAACCCTAGACAACTAGCACGGCCCTCATCTTCAAGTTGGTGTCCCTCAAGCTTCTCTTCTCCTCGGCGGCGGAATACGACTTCGGTTCTGCGTGGCTCTCGGTCGGGGGGCTATTTATAGCCCGAGAAGCAATTAGGTCAAAGGAGAGGCCGATTGGGCCCCGAGTGGGCCGGGCCGACCGGCTGGGCCGGCCGGCCTGGGCCCACCTCGGCCCATCCCGCGGCTCGCTTCGCCGGTGTTGCTTCCCACGACTTCCGGATGTTCTCCCCTTTTGCATGTGGGCCCTTGACGTCGGTTTCTCTCCGAATTGGACTCAACTCCTTGTCTTGCAAGATTCGGCACTTTTCGGTTCGGTCCTCGGAGTTTATCATCTTCTCGGGCTTGGTCCTTGGGCTCTTGGAGTCATGTTCACTTCATTGCTTGACTTGTATCGGGCTTCAAGATCTTGTCATGAGGTGCTTAATGAACTTATCCCGGAAGTCTTGCTTTCAACGTTAAAACCCCGCGTAAACACATAACTCCAAAACCGACATGCACAAGTGAACTTGTTATACCACGGGGGTTAGTACCAATGAATAAGATACAAAAGTTATGCCAACACCGAAGGTAAACTCATGGCTAGGTTGACGGATTTTCACCGGTCAACGGACGGATACGCGCTGCCAGCGTTGCGGATTCGGGCCGAGTCTTGGACCCTCTACTTCGACGGGTCGGTGATGAAGACACGGGCGGGCGCGGGCCTGCTCTTCATCTCGCCCCTCGGGGACCATATGAGATACACGGTACGCCTACACTTCCCCGCGTCCAACAACATGGCGGAGTACGAGGCCCTCCTCTCGCGGCCTCGAATCGCCATCGAGACGAGCATTAAGCGCCTTGACGTCGGGGGAGACTCGCGGCTCGTGATTGACCAAGTCATGAAGAACGCGAACTCGTCACGACGACAAGATGGAGGCCAACCGCAACACCGTGCACGCTCTTGAGGACAAGTTCTACGGTATCGAGCTCAACCACATCCCCCCGCAAGTACAACGAGGAGGCGGACGAACTCGCCAAGATCGCGTCGGGGCGAATCACCGTTCCCCCCGAATGTTTTTGCGCGAGACGTCATGAAACCATCCATCGACCTCGGCGCGACACCCTCGAACCCGGGAGAACCCTCGGGGGCTCCCTCAAGTCCGGCGGGTGCGGAGCCCATGGACGAGGACCCCTCGAATGAGGCGTTCGTGCTCTCCTCGCTCGAGGGCTACGGGGCGGACGAGGTCGAGGCCATGGAGGCGAGCCAACCCCCCACGCGGAGGATTGGCGGGCCAAATACCTAGCTCTGAATGGATCAAGGGGAACTCCCACCGGATCGGTCCGAGGCCGGACGCATCGCCAAAATGGCCAAATCATTCACTCTCATAGACGGCGAGGCCGCACAAGCGTGCCACATCCGGCGTCTGCCGGCGGTGCATCCACATTCCCCAAGGCCGGGAGCTCATCCGAGACATTCACGTGGGCATATGCGGCCATCACGCGGCACCGTGTACCCTCGTGGGCAACGCGTTCCGCCAAGGCTTCTGCGGCCGACCGCGGTCGCCGATGCTAGCGAGGTCGTACGCACCGCGAGGGGTGCCGGTTCTACGCCCGCAAGACCAATCTCTCGGCTCACGCACTCCAAATGATTCCGGTCACATGGCCTTTTGCCGTGTGGGGGGCTGGACATCATCGGGCCCTTGCGAAAGGCGCCGGGGGCTTCACCCACCCTGCTAGTCGTTGTCAATAAGTTCTCTAAATGTGTCGAGGTGCACCCGATCACAAACCTCGGGCGGAACAAGCCGTATCGTTCTTCACCGACATCATCCATCGGTTCGGGGTGCCTAATTCCATCATCACCGACAACGGGTCCCAATTCACGGGAGGAAGTTCCTAGAGTTCCGCGACAAGTACCACATCCACGTGGACCGGGCGGCCGTCGCACATCCACAAACCAACGGTCAAGTGAAGCCGGCCAATGGCATGATTTTACGGGGCCTCAAGCCCGGGATTTTTGACAGGCCGAACAAGTCGGCCGGAAATGGCTCCGGGAGGCGCCGGTGGTCGTTTGGAGCCACGGGACCACCCCCGAGCGAGCCACGGGATTCACCCCATTCTTCCCGGTCTACGGAGCGGAGGCGGTCCTCCCGGTCCCCACGGACTTTGAGTATGGGTCGCCCAAGGTCAAAAGCTACGACGAAGGTGCCAACCCGGCGAGCCCGCGAGGACTCACCCGGACCAATTGGACGAGGCACGTACCGTGGCCCCGATGCACTCGGCAAGGTACCGGCGGCGCCGAGGTGGTACCAAGCTCGAAAGATACGACGCGAGAGATTTTCACGAGGAGGACATAGTCCTAAGGCCGTGCCAAGACAATCGAGGCGCCACAAGCCGTCACCCACATGGGAGGGCCCCCTACGTCGTGGTCAAAGTGCTCAAGCCCGGCACTTACAAGGCGGCAAAGGAGGATGGCGAGGAGCTCACCAACGCTTGGAACATCCAACGGCTACGTAGCTTTTACCCTTAGAAAGGATTTCCAAGTCTCTTTTCATTACCTACATACCCAACACCCCGATTAATTGTACAAATGTAAATTCCATCGATCAATAAAGTAAAAGGGCGACTCGGCTTTCCCCCGAAAACCAAGTCCCCCTCGGGGGCTCTTGCGGGGGGCACCCCCCCCAAAACAATGGTCCCATTTTTTCGCAAAAATTCGTCGCAAGAGTGCTAAGTATGCCTCGACCCAAACTTTGGGTGAATCTATGCAGGGCGGGAGTAGCCAAAGGGCGAGGAAGCGCGAGTCGGGGATAACCCACGCCTCTAGCGGGATGTGGCCCTTCCCCCTCGCCGCTTTGCCTACAAGCTACTCGTGCGAACGAAACCTTCCCAGCCAAGGTTCACCTAAGAAAATAGGGAAGGCAGAACAACACAGCTGTTGAAACAAATAACAAGTGCTTCAACTTATAGAAATATAAATGTTTTAAACAAGCAAATGTTCATTACATGGCCGTGTGGCTCAAACACTAACACAAAAAACATAAAGGGCACAAACGCCCGACTATTTTCGAGCTTGAGGGCCGCCGGCCCGGGGGAGCATCCGGGAACGGGGAACTCCATGAAGTCCTCGGCGTGCGTGTCGGCGGCGGGAGCGACGAGCGTGTCCACACGGTTCATCTCCACCTCGTCGTCGACGCCGACAGAATGACGTACCCGGTAGAAATCACCTCGATATCCACCCGGTAGTGCACACCACCAAGCCGAGGGCCTTCTCGGACCCCCCGGGTGAAGAGCGTGGTGCATGCGGCCGAGTGACATGCCCGCCCAAAGCACGAAGACGGCTTGCCATGGAGCTTCCGGCCGCGCCTCGCCCTCCTCGATCCCCCCGGCACGCATCTAGGGCGGCGGCTGCGGCTCCTCCGGCTCTGTTGCGAGGAGTTGTAGGCCGCCTAGATAACCCTGTGCTTGGGTCGGCCGAGTTCCCCGCAGCTGCCCCGCGAGGCTCGAAAACCAAAAACAAAAAACAATAGGAGTGGATCCCAAACAAACCGAGCCAACAAGCGAAAGGCAAGAGAGGCGACTAACCCTCGACCTTGTTTCTTCTCCGTCTCGAGGGCCGCGCGTGCGGCCTCGGCCCTGCCTGTAGGTCAAGGATCGTAGCCTCCTTTTCCTCGACAGCCTGGCGTTGATCCTCCTAGGAGACGCTCAGCTGGGCCAACTCCCCGTTGAGCTGCGAGACTTCCTCGTCTCGCTGCTTAAGGGTTGCCTGCGCCTTCTCGTGCACAGCACGCTCCTGCTGGAGCAGACCCCGCGCTTCCTCCCGCGCTATGCGCTTGCGCTCGAGGGTGGCCTGGGCCTCAGCGAGGGCGGTCCGCTCTTGCTGGAGCTGAGCCTCCGCCTGCCGACGCGCGCCCTGCTCCTGCCGAAGTTGCTCCTCCGTCGAGGCGAGAGAGGCGGCCTTATCCGCCAGGTTGGTCCTTAGTTGCTCAGCCTCCTTGGCTTTCTCCTCAGCTTGGCTCTGCCAAGACCGTGCCCCCTCGAGGGTTGCGCGGTCCGGCTGGAGCTTGGCTCGAGTGGAAGCAAGCTCCGTCTCGAACCCCACTGTCGCAGTCCGCACCGCGGCCAAGTCCTCACGCGCCTTCTGTAGTGTCTCGTCCCGCTCTAGGAGCGTCGTCCTCACCTTCGCGACTGCAGAGGCGTCTTCCGCAGCCTGGGCGTCCTGCTCCTAGAGCTCGTCCCGCATGAGTTCCACCCGGTACTCCAGCCACCCGTTGTCGGTCCGCAGGGCCTCGACGAGGGCGTCAAGGGCGTCGTGCTGGTCCCGGTACCAGTTGCGATCGGAGCTCAGCTGATCGAGGCGGTCATACCTCTCCCGAGCTCGGCCCTCCAGCTCCTGTCACCGGCGGACAAGGTGTGGAAGAAAGCAAAGTCAGGAAACGCGCGAATGCAGAAGCTACAAGGGAAAGAACTCCAGATTCAACAAGAAACACGCACACGAAAACCCGCCACGCGGGACCTCGCATGGATCCGCGGCGCCTCATTCGGCGTGTTGTTGAGTGAGGCGCCGTGGTCTTGAAACTCTTGCCACGGCCTTGTTCGGCACGGGCCTCGTCGAAGTGGGCCGGCGGTGCGCCGGCGTGGCCCCGCTCCTATTCCGGGCGCGCGACGATGGCGTCCGAGCCGGGAAGGGCGGTGTGCAACGACGAGGCCTCGGCGCCGGTGCGGCAGGCACCGCGGCATCACACGGCCGTCCGCCCGCACCACCAACACCCCCGCCGCGGGCTCGGGGGCCGGCGTTGGCCGGTTCTCCCATTGGTCTCATCCGGGGGCGGGGCATCGTCGTCGGGGATCTCCACCACGGCCGCGCGGTCGCTCGCGGTGGGGGTAGACGGCCGATGGTGCCGGCGTTGTCGTGGTCGGCCGCTTTGTTGTGGCCGCCGCCACCGCCGCCGCTTCCTGCTGCGGCCCCGTGGCCGCGGTCGTGTGTCACGGCGGCTCTCCCGTTGCCGCAGCGCCCCCTGCTGCCTGCGACGCCCTCGACGAGCGCCGCCTCGTCGGCATAGATGTGCCCGACCTGAGCTCCTTTGCTGGCGTGAGGGCAGGGACAGACGACGCCACCCTGCAAACGAAAAGAAAAACACGAGGATGAACACCAACCCCTCGAAATCGGGGGTGCACTGGGAAGGTGCTACTTACCTTAGGGTGGAGAAGCCCCGCTTCCTCTTCCTCGAGGGTTCGGGAGCGGGGTTCAAAAAACCCGGCTAGCCGGAGCGGTTTTCGAAACCGGCAAAACCGGTTCGGTAAACCGGTAAAACCGATCGGTAAACCGACAAGAGCGGTTTGCTGTGGTTTACTAGGCTCGGTTAGAGAGCGGTAACCGAGCTTTTTGCTTACCGAGCCGGACCGGTAAGACCGCGGTAACTGGACCGGTTACCAACGGTAAGGTGAACCCTCGTTCGGGAGGCGCCGCTGGGGTGCCCGTCATCGCCGCCGTAGCACCCGCGGACGTCCCCCCGCAGCCCTCGCCGGTGCCTCCGCGGCGCGTGCGGCCTCCTCCACCGACCGCCGGCGGCGGACGCCCTCGCACTCGCCGCGGGCACCTGCTCCATTGCCGCCTCCGCGACCCGTGGCGATGGGGGTGAGGGATCCCACCTCTCAGGGGCGGCCTACCCCCCGTCGCTCTCCTCTTCCTCCTCCTCCTCCGACGAGTTATCGGGGAGTCGTCGGAGGGGCGAGTCCTTGTTTGCTCGCGCAACTCTGTCGGGGACGACCATAAGGGTCCCCTAAATAACCGGGGGGAAACCCGCTTAAAACTCATAAAGAACGCAAAATGCAAACTAATTCACGAGCCTAAAAGCGTACGCACTAAGAGACCACACCCCCGGTGGCCCCCGTGGCCCGCCGCAGCGCACAACCGAACGCCCCCTCGGGCGAGGTCCGCCTCGCTCGATGGCCGAACGCGCCCTCGGGCGAGGTTCGCCTCGCACGAGGGCCCCCGCGCGCACGTCACCCCCCCGCTCCTGCTCACGCGCCCGAGCATTTAATGCTCTGACACCGCAGGACTGCGCCACGACCCTGACACGCCTGGGAATCATGCTCCGACGCCTGTTCCACCGACTCCCTAGGGAAGACAATCCCCGCCACTATACAACACTGTGCGGAGAGGCCAGTGTCAACTCCGTGGCAATGTGTCGCCCACTTTTGTACGGCTAACACGTCGAGCCCTCGAAGGGGGCGGCGGAACCCTCGAATGGAGGCGAATGCTTTTTCTATGACTACACGAGCATACATCGTGACGTCGGGCCGGCGGGAACGGTCTTCTCCGTCGGCCGCCGCCCCGTGCGGCCATCCCCCCCCCCTTTGCGGTGCCACGCCGGATCGCGACGACATCTCCAACGCCGTTGGAGCGCACAGGGACAGGACGTCACCACGCCCGCCACTGTACCTCGTACGGACCCCCGTCGATGGCACCCTCGAGCCGACCCACGGACGGCGGCCGGACGGCCAACATCTACACCACCACCCTCCGCCCCTGTACGGGCACAGGACTCGCCACAGCGCCCCGACAGGAGCAAGATTCACCGGGACGGTCGTCAACTCCGTGGCACTGCTCGCCATGCCTTCAGACGTAGGAGAACAGTGCGGCACGCCTGTAAACTGCTCTCTCCTTGTCTATAAAAGGAGGGGCAGTCCCCCAGCCGCAGGGGACGGACGACGGAGAGCAATCACACGCACGCTTTCCGCCCTCACCACGATATTGGCACTTGCCTCAATCAATACCTCTGGGACCTGGAGGCCCGGCCTCCTTTCCCGCCACGCTTGTAGCCCCACTCTACGAGCACCACGGTGCAACGCAATATAGTGCCCCGAGCACACCACCGCCTGGACGTACGGCCCCCGACGGAACCGGATAAAATCCGGTGTCACTAGTTGCTTAGCATCGACCATCGAGAGGTAGATCTCGGCGCATATTACTAGTTAGTGTCGGGACTACATTCCACACGGACACAACCGGTACTCCTCACTTTCTCGTTCCCGGTGCTCCCGCCGCTGGATTCCCTTCTCCTTCCTACGAGTCGCCCGCTCCTGCTCCCACCACTACGCGGCGCGGGTGGCCGCCACGGCTCGGGGCGTCGGTGGGTCCGAACACTCGGCATCCACGGTCACCCTCTGCTAATGGCACATGTTAGGACCACACCGGTGCATCGCAAGGGGCCGAAAGGGAAGGGGAAGCCTACTCACCGGCGGGGCATCGAGGAAGCATGATGAATGACCAAAGGTCATCGTGGTCGAACGGCACGACCTTAAGGTTGACCGCGCACCTCGCCCTTGTCGCCGCGCACTCCTGAGGAAAACGCTCGTGCAGCAGCCGCGAGCGCGCCAATGCCGTGGGGTCGGCCTCCTCGGTCATCTCGAAGATGTGGAGCTCCCTCCCCATGAGGGGGATGATCCGCCGGTAGTGCGGGTTGGCGAGGACCGAGGCTGCCCCTAGTCCGGCATCCGCCAAACTGTTCAATCCGACGAGGAGCGACTCCAGCCGATCCTGACGCGAGGAGGGAGACAAGCCGTGATGCCAGGCATCAGCCTTCGCCTTCAGCACCTTACCGGTGTAGGGGGAGGCCGACGCCTTCATTGCGGAGGTAGAACCACCCCCTCTCCCACTCCGTGTTGTTGCTAGTCATCGTGCACGAGATGTACCACTCCTTGCGTGAGTCTCGCACCGAGAACGTCAGGCCATCAGTGCGCACCACCCGACGCACTCGTGCCTCGGTCGTGGCGACGGTGTGCAACTCCGCGCGGAAGAGGTGGATCCAGAGGTCCCAGTTCACGGGGATCCCCAGGAACCCCTCGCAGACGCCGACGAAAGTGGCCGCCTGTGAGATCGCGTTGGGGGCGAAATTGTGAAGCTCCACCCCGTAGTGGTAGCACAGCCCCCGCATGAAGCGGCTCGCCAGCGCGTGGAAGCCGTGCTCGTGATGCCTGATGAAGCTCACGACATAGCCGAATGGTGGGTTGGGCTCCCGGTCTGTTGACGATGGAACGATCCACACCGGGGGCACCCCGTCCACATTTGGCGCCAGCTGACCACCGTTACGAGCTCATGCAAGGCGAACACCATCACCGTCGACCGAGGCCACGGCAAGGGATCCACCACCACGATTTGTTGAGGTGAAGCCATTGCGAGTAGGCGCTGAAGCGAGGAAGGCGGCGGCGCGCGAGCGAAGCGAACGGAAGCAAGGGCAGAAGCGCATGGCCAAGAAGTGGAAGAAGCGAGAGGCAGGGCGAGCAAATGCTGAGTGAAGAGGTAAGAGATTTACCCCTCCCTCCTTCGCAATTTATAACCCCGGGGGAGCCGCGCTCCCGAAACCGTGCGCGGCGTGCGCATTAACTGCTAGTAACGCTGTCCGCCGCTGACAGCCGGGCCCCGCCACACCGAAACGGCCAGGTACATGCGCACGCGCGATCATTACGGCACAGTAACTGAGGGGCCGCGGCATCCCGTCATGTCCGCCCCCACATCGTCCACTATGCGAGCGGTTGCGCTGCCTGAAAAGGCGCGCCCGCCGCGCACGACCGCTGTCACGGCTGCGGCCATTTAATGGCCTGGTTCCTTACCAAGTAAGGATGACCCCTGCACGGCCCGAGCCAAAGCTCGAAAAACTAGACCCTCGAAGGGTACGATCACTGATCAGTGGTGACAACTCCCCCTCGCTGCAGGTGGGCACCACGGATGCACTTGAATTTGAGAGGATCACTGATCAGCAACTCGGGGGCCGGTTCGACCACCACCTATCATGTCCTGAAGATGCAAACAAGACGGGGGCGCCTGACCGCCACCCCGCAACGGCCCTACTGATCAAGGGTTCGAAGCCTGACCCTCGAAGGGTTCGAACAGGCGCCCTAGATCGACCGAGATAGGGATTCAAGACTATCCTCGAACCCACCGGCTCGAGGGTGCCCCACATGTCGTATTCAAGAGCCAACGAGGGCGACTAGTTGAGGGATTCCATCGAGGGAGAGCTTCCGCGCCCCTCGGTCCCCGCGCAAACGAGACCGAACCCCGCCTAGCACACCCACGTGAGAGCTTCCATGGACGTGTCTCTCGGACCATGAGCCGACCCTTATCAAATGGGGCACGGAAGTCCACTTGAATCACCCGATAACACCTCGGTGAGGAACCCACGATTTGCGACCCGCTCGATGGGAGCCGTGGACGCCTCACCCTCCCCGTCCCGCGAAGGGATGGCGAAAGGGCGTACAAACAAGTCGGAGGGGCCCGGGCTTGGGGGCTCGACGCACGGCCACACCTCCCCGAGTATGCACCGAACGCACACGAATGTCGATACATGCGCATGGCACCGCCGAGGCCGGCCGAAACACCGCCGAGGCTGGCTGAAACAAGCACCTCGCACAATGACGACACTGCGGAAAAAACCTTGAAGGAGTACACACTCCTCCAAGGCTTCGGGGGCAAGACCCGCCGGTCCGCTAGAGCACCCCCACAAAACGGCACAGCAACCAGGAAGGAAGAAAGTCCTATCGGCAAGCGTCAGCTTCTGCGGGTTCCTAACGGATACCGCCGCAGAGGCTCGGGGGCTACTGTTGGGGACAGCCATAAGGGTCCACTAATAAGCGGGGAAAACCCAATTTTTCGCGAAATAACAAAAACATGAATGAACCCACCAACGGGAAATTACGTTCACGCGACCACGGCCCGGATAACGCCAGCGGCCCAGCAAGCAGCCGGCCCCAGCACGCCTCAAGCAAAACTCCGCCTCGCTCGAGGGCTGGACGCCCCCTCGGGTGAAACCCCGCCTCGCTCGAGGGCTGGACGCCCCCTCGAGCGGGACTCCGCCTCGCTCGAGGGCCACATACACCCTCGTGTGGGACTCCGCCTCGCTCAAGGCCAGTGTGGGTCCACCACCACGGGTCCGTGACGCCACACCCACTCCCCCGACCAGAGCATTAAATGCTCGATACGCCGCGGACACCCGAGCCAAGGACGAATCCCCGCCACGCTGGCCCTCGACGGCGCCCCCTCGGGAATCCTACCCCGCGCTGTTCGCCAAACTCCGGTCTCGTGCGGCCATCCCCGCCACCGTACGGTGCCGTGCGGTAAGGCCGGTGTCAACTCCATGACACTATGTCGCCCGCTCCCCGTATGACCGGCGCGTCGCACCCTCCAAAGAGGACGGTGGAACCCTCAAAAAAGGTACATACACTTCTACCACGCCCGCGCAAGACGGCGCCGTGACGTCGGACCGGTGGAGTGCATCTCCACCGTCACCTCTCGGTCTCGTGCGGCCATCCCCGCCGTTGTGCCGCCATCCCGGCACCTGCAAAGCACCCACCCCGACGCCGTGAGAACATGGGACGAGGAGACATCGCCACGCACCGCTGCGTGCGCCCTACGGCCGTCCGTCAGCCGCACCCTCGAGTTAGCGCGCGGGCGGCGACCAAATGGGGAATCCCCACATGACCACCCTCGAAGCCGCTCCTGGGCGGGAACAGGGCACACCATGACGCCCAACGGAAGCGAGATTCGCCAGGATGGCCATCAACTCCGCGGCACTGTACGCCATGCCGCCACACGTAGTTAAGAACAGTGCGACACGCTTATAAACTGCCTCCCCTTGGCCTATAAAAGGAGGGGCGGTCCCCCGGCCGCGGGGGACGACCGAGAGCACCCACTCACACGCTTTCCGCCTTCACCACGATATTGGCACTTAGCCTCAATCAAACCTCAGGGACCTGGAGGCTCCTCCTCCTCTCCCTCTCCCGCCTTGCTTGTAGCGCCCCTTTGCAAGCACCACGATGCAATGCAATACGGTGTCTCGAGCACACCCCTCGTCGGACGTACGGCCCCGGTCGGAACCGGGATAAACCTCATGTCGCCTAGTTGCTTAGCACCGGCCATCGAGAGATAGATCTCGGCGCTCGTACTAGTTAATGTCGGGACTACTTTCCGCGGCGACAGATTGTTCTCTAAATAAATGTTTCCATAAAGTTCAAGGACTAAGGACAGGATGTATCAAATGTAAAATATCTCCCTTTGAACCTCTATAATTTTTATTTGGAAAATGTAGAGGATCATCAGCATTGTGCACTGACATATATGTGGAGACAACATGGTAACCTCTGTAATTTTTGTTTGGAAAATGTAGAGGATCTGCGTTGTGCACTGATATATATGTGGAGACAACATGGTACTATAGATTTGACCATTTGTCCACGTGGAGATAAAATTTTTGGGATCATTGGTGAGTTGATTTGCAAAGTTTTCTTCCAATATGATCTATAAATCAAATGAGTTGATTTGCGAAGCTTTATATTTACCAAGTGAGTATGAAGCTAAATCAACATCAAGGAAGCAAGCGAATCGAAGCAACTTAAGCTCCCTGTGCAAAATGGGTGTGAAGCTAAATCTCCATTAAGTCATTTTTATCACAATTTGCAATTCAATTTTTTTTACATTTACTTTGTGTATAAACATGTGTGTGTCACACGATAGAAAGAAAAGTAAAAATAATTGTGGCATGTCACTTGTTTTTGTTAGTAAATTAATATCCCAAATAAGTTTTACTATAGAAAAATTATTAATTATTATAGTTTATATCAATACAAACTCTTGTTATTATGTTTTCCAAAACTCTCCTAAAAAAAGTTTTCCAAAACACGTGTCACTTCAATAAAAATATAGATTGTAGAGTATGTATCAAAGTATTTTTACGTAAGCTCGACTGCATGTTTGCAATCGATGCGACTGCTGCCTTTGTTGCTAGTCGATATAAACTATAAAGTGCTCCCATACCTGTGCCAAGAATCTTTGTATATATACACAATTCAAAATATTTTTATCTCTTCCAATAACCAGAGAGTTGAGTCTGAGTCGGATCCACCCGTGATCGATCTGTCTGTACTCTGTGCCTGATGGGCATTTGTTTTAGGACTCGATTTAGTGTCGGATCGGTGTTGTCGCAACGTGGTTTTCTTCAGAAAGAATTCGCTGAGGATAGATTGCAACTTTGGCTATCACGCATGACGTGGGGGAAAAGAACTTTAGCACTAATATATCTAGTACTCCTACTGTCGTATAGTTAAGGGTCCCTACAGTTTGATTACCTCCTTTTGGATGCCCTCTTTGCCATTTAGAAGAAGAATAGCAAAGAAACAAAGTAGTACCAGTCACTGTACCCTTAGCAAGTGCTTCGTATTGCAAACAGAACAAACTAGCAGCCTGCTCGTTGTTCGCTACTGCATGGTTACGTCTTGGTTTGTTTCGAGAGAAAATCACTCTTGGGCTGGTTGTTGGTGGTACGGTTTGTTCGGAGAAAAAATCTGCTTGCTTCCCCAAAGATGCAGGCATTTGAGTTGACCACCCAGTAGGCCAGCAGAGAAATTCGGTCGCCAGCCGGAATGCCAGATACCTGCACCGATTGATCCCAAAGCTAGTAGCTTTCGTGTTCATTTCCGGTAAGAAGTTGGTCAAAACCAGGCACGATCGAAAAGGCGCGCGCGGCGTCTGTCACTCAATTCTTCATCGACCAGTTCGATCACTGGTGGCTGGTCTCCGGAGGTGACCGAGTCCCGCAAGCCAGACCATCCATCACCCACGCGCGTCCTCGTCGGCCGGCCGATCGATGGTGGAATGAATTGAAGGAATGTGTGGAACCCAGGCGGAGGAGGAAAGGATCTCCTCTCCTTGCAGAGGCGTGCAACTGATCCGATGATGCGGCAAAGCAATAGTGGCAGTGGCCGTTTCAAACTCGGCCGCGGACCAGCCCACTAACGAGCTAGTAGTAGCTGCTAGGTTGGGACTTGAGGGAGATGCCGATGCCGATGACGAAAAGCGAAAGCGGCGGCGGCGGCGGTGGCGGCCTTTCCGACGAGCACCACCGCACTGCGGATGCCGGATGGATCAGCAGCCACGTCGTCACTGACCAGGACCTACGGCAGAGCGCGCGGCCGGGCGCGCGTCGGCGTCAGGCGGCCGACAGTAGTGGCGCGATTCGGCCTGGTCCTGAACAGGAGCGACGGCGCCCCGGCCGGGGTGGTCATCATCAAGGTCCAGATAACCTCCTGTGGACTTGGACCGTCTGAAGAAACATGCCGCGCCGAAAGCAACCGATGCGGAAGAACACTGGTGGTGTCTGCAAAAACGAAGTGTGGTTTTGTTTTCTACTGTGCGTGCGTGGGTAAGAGATTTTTTACTGCTGAAACTGAAAAGAGAGGAAAAGACAGAAACAAGGTGCGAAACGTATCCCAGAGGAAATGGTGCTGGAGCAATGCCACTCCCACTCCCAGCGTCCTGATCGGTTTCATGATCGTGCCTGTAACTGTCAGGCCTCAGGCTGTGGGGAAAAGAACCAGCACGCTGAAACTGAAAGGGATGCTGCTGAGCGGTGAGGTCATATTTGCACCCTGATTGACCATCGTAGTTTTTTTAAAAAAAAAAAAGGATAAATGTTCGGCCTCCAAGTTTTGCAATATTCAGTTTTCTCAGCACAACAACTGATGACACAATTAAGTGAATACATACTATTGCACAAACCACATAAAACAAAACCTATTGTTGCTCGAACACTGGGACGGAAAACGAACAGCGGAAGCGAATCTTCTCCTTGATCATTCTGCGGACGGATCTCGGACCGGATCTCCGGCGACGCCGACGTACTCTCTCCGGCCACGGATCGGTGGTCGTACGACCGCGCAAGCTGCTAAGCTGGGTCGGAGTCGGAACGATCGAGCCAAGCACGCAAAGCACGCGGCACGTGGCAGGCCGGTAAGGAGCTACTACGTACTGACTCCAAAGCGCGCACGCCGGCGGCGGCGACTGGTCACTGGTGCATGCCGAGAGCGAGCACGGCGACGCCCGTGCGGCATCAGTAGCAGCAGCTAGCCGGGCAACCGAAGCAACTAGCACTAGCATTGGGTCATTGACTGGTCCACCAGGCCGCACCCCGGCGCCCGTGCTCCGCGCCACCGACCACTCAGTCCATTGGCGGCCGACCCACTGGCGGGGCGACGCGACGCGCGGGGGGAGCAGCAGCTAGCCCGGCGTCGCTCGCCCGCGGCACCCAGAAACGCCGCGCGCGTGTGCCACCAACACCTGCCCCCGGCCGGCGTTTGCGGCGGTGGAGTCACCGATCCGGGGAACACACGCACCCCTGGCGCTCACGTCGCGCGGTCGCATCAGCAGCTGAGCTATGGTGTCCGTGTGTCATGCACGGGCACGGCGCGACGACCCTGGGAACCCGCGCGCATTCAGATTGTGCACGCCACCACCACCGCCACCGCCACCGTGCTTTTACCGACCCACTCGCCCCCTTTTGTGCCCTTGAATTCCGATGCGCAATGCGCGCACCGCACGCACGCACGGGCTTCTTTTGAATTCGCCCTCCGTGTGTGAACGCCGCTGCCGCCATGGTCGTCGCCGACGCCGAGCGCGAGCTTCGCAAGCACTCGACCGATTCGCGTTGCGTTACACAACGTGACTCGCCGTTCGCTGTCGCCTGACATCGTCATCCATGATGATAACTCTGGGTGAGGGATGTGATGTAATGTACCCGTGCATTCCGTTCGTTTTGCATTCGTTTGCAGCCACGGCACGCGGCTTTGCTGCGCGGATTACTCAAACGCTAGCCCATATTAGATTTAGATTCAACCATAACGCTGACCAGCCCATAT
Source organism: Cenchrus americanus (assembly GCA_947561735.1). Lineage (NCBI taxonomy): Eukaryota > Viridiplantae > Streptophyta > Magnoliopsida > Poales > Poaceae > Cenchrus > Cenchrus americanus. Next base: position 151,230,114 of record OX387243.1, on the reverse strand, counting down.
TCATCACTTGGTCCGTGCCGTGGCCCGTTAATCTAATGTGCAAGGAAAGCCCATTTAGACCCATGATCGTTTGTCTAAATCCATCGGCCCATTTTGGATCCTAGGATTCTCTCTGTTTACGCTTGGGAAATTTTGACTTCTTTTTCTGCCAAGAACTGCCATTTTTTTTCCAGTTAACACCTGGAGGCGTCATCATGGCGTACACGTTCCTGCGGACAGCAAACCGTTGCCAGTTGTTGCGCACATTAGGTGGCAAATGGGGAGAGTCAGAAACCATACAAATTGCTCTATTCAGATGGAAGGAACTGCTTTTCGTTGGCTGTACCCCTGCAAATTGCTTCAGAAACTCTTTAGATTTTCGACTTGCAACAGGATTTAGTACCCACTTGAGGCAAGAAACCAAGAGAATGAGTTCAAAGGCCATTTTACGAACTAGTTTACTCGCCATGTTTGGTTCATAAAATGGCTCCACTAGAACATGTTGCAAGCCTCAAAAAGATTCGAAAGCAGAGGCGGAGAGGCCACCTGATTGATCATGTATTAGCGAGTTGTACTATTGGCGTGATTGTATATAAACCCCGGTCTTATTTTGTAACTTGTTGCTTTGTGCGATAACGGCATCACAGCCTCTTCAAGATTCGACCACCACAACGTATCCCGACAACTCCAAACATAATTCTTTTCGTAATCAGTTGTTAACTCCCATTGGTTTAGTTGTACTTCTGCTATTTCTTTCCAGATACGACGATCCTGTAAGAAATGCGCCAACATGTACATGGTGGCCGTGCTAGTTGCAGCTGTTTAGATGCAAAACTATGACTCTGCTCCAACATGATCGATCACTGGCCTTCCTTCGTTCTCAAGGTTTGATTTAGTAATATCTTATCACCATCTCAGCTGAAGCAAGTAGCTAGTAATTGGAAGATCAGTTTGCATGTGCGTGCAGTTAGGGCAATTCATCAATCCAAGTTGAGTAACTGGCTACTAGTTGATATGATGCTGGCAAAGTAGTGCCGGCAATCTGGCATGCATTGGCACCAGCAACTGTATATGAAACTTTTATGCATGGCGCCACTAAACAGCATGCTGATCACAAAGGCCTACTGCAGGAAAATGAAATGATAGTACAAGCTACTACGCATGTACACGAATTCCCAGGTTCCAATTTTTATTGTCCAAGTTGGCCATGTTCGCCGGCCTACACAATTAGTCAACTGGCTAATTACTGATTAGGCCATGTGATGTCGGGAGATGAGCAGTTTACAAGTACGTGAAGCAGCTAAATCTAAGCAAAATTTGCATCTCAATTTTATATCCACCCTAGAAAACTGCTGCTTGGTGATAGTTTTTTAACCAATCCTGCTCGGAACCGGTGCCATGAACAAGTCTGAATTTTCAGTATTTAAAAGTTAGCTAAGCTAATAAGCTTAGCGCTTGTTGATGCTGGTCCTAGAAGCTAAATACCACGTGGTGATAATAGCAATATGGTGGGAGCTTGAACTTTAAGATCTTACGGCGGCATTACACATAGTAAAGGAGTCAAAATGAAAAAGACAGCTGAATTAAAAGAGCGTGCATGGTATCACATACTCCATGACATGACATGACGAAAAATAATTAAGGGCAAAGTAATTGCTTGAGTAGTTAAAACTGTCCTAACAGTTAATTTGTTTGCTCCACCTGAGAAGGTAGCGCCTGGATCAGATTTGTTGCCTTTTGCATGTGCACTGTGCAGTACAGGGCCATATTATACTTGCTCCCAGAGAAATGCAACATCATGATAGCGTTTTAACAATTAGCACGCACCACCTGACTGACAGGCCAAGACAAAACAATGGAGGCTCCTTTTGTTCTTCCTTTATGCTTTTCTGCAGATTATAAAGATTTTCTTCAGATTCAGACTCAAAAGCCCAGTTGCATTGGCCCGGAACGGTTGTCTACCATTTGTACTTCTGATTTAATCGACTTTCTTGGGATTTGCTTCTATCTGCAATCTAAAGCTTGCAAGTTCAGCATAGAAAACCTACGCCATTATCACATGGCTTGCCTAAACAATTGGCGACAGTGCATTATATTTTGGTATATATGAACACAGCAAAAAAAAAAACAGAAATTGTATTCGCCTCCAACAGCAGATGTCCACACATCCTTGCAAAACTGTCGCCATCGCAGGTACCTACTGTAGCGCATAATTTGGTTCAACGAAACTACTTGTCATGTACGAATTTCTTAGTAATACGCCATAACCATCACAAACTTAATATGAAGGGACTAAGGGAGATAGAGATAGACTTCTTCAAACAACAGATGGGGATATTTTTCTGGATAAAACAGCGTCACTGTCGTGTACAACCTACTGAATCTTCAGACAGGCTTTCTTGAGCTACGCTGAGTAGTTCTTTAAGCTTGGTGCTTGCAGATCACAAATTTTCTCAGCAAAAAAGAAGATAATACGAGATCTTTGAGGATCAGGGCAGTGATGTCAACACAAAAGTAGACCAAAGAGGAATAAATGGCGTCGGAGACGAAAAACAAATAGGAACGCGTGTGCAGATCCAATCACACAATCGTGCAAATATATATAATTTGCTAGCACCTTGCAGCTCGTTGGTCACCTCAATACTTGGCCTTTTCTGCAGAGAAACGCAAGGAGCACGTGAACGCCTTCTTCAGAACAGTAAGGCCGTAATTCACACCAACAGCACTAGGCTTGTATTTTCTTTCAAAAAAAAAAGCTCTAGGCTTGTATATAAAGCATCACCGAGAGAAATCCAGAAGACGGCCAGAGGCAGTGTGGACTGGGACTCTTGGAGAAGGAAGTCAGGATTGACTTACGGGAGGAAGAAAATATAGGTGTGTTCTTTTTGCCTGAGTTTCTTCAGAAATAAGTACTTTAATCTCCAAAACGGAGTTGTTCTAAGATTGGTTCAGACATCTTACAATTGCTTCGATCTGCTGATTTGTTTCTTGCTGTTCTCTGTGTTCTTGCATGATGCTTTTACTAGTGATTTACAGGATATATTGAGGTGATGGATGAACTAAATAACCCATGGCATTCACATGCGGTAAGACCAAGAACTAGCATATGAGTGAGATCTGAAACCTTCGATTCTTGACTAATAATTCTTGCTTCTATGGCAACCATGTCAGGACCCTGAGGACGAGTTAGCATACATGTACGGGCAGCAAGAAGAGCACGCCGGGATGCCGCCGCAGCATTTCGCCGAGCACCAGCAGTACTACACGCCGCCGCCGCCACCAATGGCGCCGCCTAACCCGATGCATCCTTCTTATCCTGCACACCAGGCCTCGAGTGGTTTCCCGGGCTTCAGGATCCCAGCATTGCCCAGCATGCCGTTCGGAGCTTTGTCGGTCAAGAGCGAGCCAGGGCAGCCGTCGTCGTCGTCCAGCATCTTCTCCTTCGGCGGGCAGCCTCATAGTAGCACGCTCAACTTCTCGGGAGGTGACTGGCCGCCGGACGGCATTGAAGCTGCGGCGGTGCAACCACAGGTGCCGGAGAGGCGGAGCCGGGCGCACTGGAACACGCAGGAGCACGTCATCGCCGAGCGCAAGCGCCGCGAGAAGATGCAGCAGCAGTTCGTGGCGCTGGCCACCATCGTCCCCGACCTCACCAAGGTACAATGCCATTCCCGGTCGTTCTCTAGTCCAATATGCTATTCTTTTCAGTTTTCACACTCGAAATTAAGTCAATTGCGTTCCGATAGTATCGCACGGGATGGAGAGAATCTCTCGCTGGATTAGGACTCTCGAACCACCGGCGCTGATGGCCGCCAGCCGAATTGGAACATGTACCAGGATGAGGGCGCGAGTGCGCGTGCGGGGGTGCGGCGCCATCTACCTCTGAGCACTGAGCTAGATCGGACGACGCAGACGACGTCTGCTGCGCACTGGCCATTGCCGAAGTGTCGGTTTCGCCGTGCTTGAGCGTCCTGCGTGGGGATGTGGTGCACGTACGTGATCGACCGGGGGCACCGGGCAGCCAACGGTCGGTGGCGGGCGGCGGCCACGCGGCAGCGGCGAGACGACGGGGGCGTGTGTGAGCTTGAATTAACTTTGGCGGCGCGGTGCAGCGATTGGAGCTTTGAAGAATGAAGAGTCGGGAGAGCGCGGGTGAGGGCGCGGTAGGGGAGATAAAGGCTGAAAGGCGTCGCCCTAGCTAGATCCAATCCATTATGGATTTCTGGTCGAGCGACATTCTGTGACTGTGAGACGGCGAGACGAACAGGGAGGGGCGATGCGTGCCAGTGCCACCGGCCGTCTCGGCCTCCAAGATCATCGGCATCCAAAGTGGCGTGGGCGCTTTCTTGATTCGAAAACTAGCTAGTACAATGGCTTGGCAACACTACAAATATTATGAAACAACATACATCAGGTTAAGCACAGAGTTAAATTTTATATCTTTTCTTCGAAGAATATTTAATTTAGTGGTGGCAATGACTACCTTGAAGGCTTGAAGATTATGTTTTTAAATGGATTCGTGCTTGTGCTTACTTAGTGTGTAACTATAATTTTGAGGTTAGGAAAAATTGTATGGCAAAAGGCAATACGAAAAATTTGAATATGTCTCCTCTAATAAGACCCGTTTGCTTCTTGCGATAATAAGTCACGAACCATCAAGAGACAAATTAGAACTCATAGAAGTATTAAATGTAGATCAATGATAAAATGAATTTCGTAATCCTAAGCTTTTCACGAGATGAATATATTAAACCTAATTAAGTCATGATTAGACAATGTGATGCTTAGTAAACATGTGTCAATCGTGAATTATTTAGGCTAATTAGATCCATCTTGCAAAAAAAGCTTAGTACTTAATCAATTAGTTTTATAATTAAATGATGTTTAGTCATCCTAAATGGTGACTTGTCATGTGGCGTGACTTATTATAAGTGGAAATCAAACACCCTATGAGAAACTGATAAGAAATTGTAAAGGAGCCCCTTTGTAAACTAGTAGTCCCCTATAGATTTTACTTGTGCCAAATGATGAAGAGCATATAGATGCGTGAAGATTTGGCTTCAAATTTATCTTGCGAGGGCGATATTACTCTCGTAGACTATTAGATTTAGTTTTTTTTATGGACCACATGTTCATACTGATGGTTTTAACACAATACAAATATATACTCTGTAATCAAAAGGAGTGCATCCAATATACTATGCAGTGACAAAATGGATAATTCAGGGTTGTAATTTTGCCTGAATGTTATCTGTCGGACGTGGGTTTTTTTCTTTTTCTGTTTTTTCTTTTATCTATTCCTTTCTTTCTTTTTATTTCTTTTTCCTTTTATATTTTCTTGTTTCTTTTTTATTTTTCTTGTTTCTTTTTTATTTCTTGTTTCTTGTTATTTATTTATTTCTATTTCTATTTTCATTATTTATTTCTTGTTTCTTTTATATATTTTTTCTCTTGGTGAATATTTGTTTATTTTCTAGTGAATATTTGTTTGTTTCGTTCCTTATTTTTATTTTCTTTTCATTATTTTTCCTCTTCCATATTTTAGTTGGTTTTATTTTTTCTTTCCACCATTCTTTATGATTTTTCCCTTTTTCTTCTTTCATGTTTTCTCATATATTCCCATTTCTCTCTTTTATTTTTCTATTTTTCTTTTTCATTATTTTCTCTATTCATTTTATTTTCTCTTTCTTCTGGTTATTTATTCATTTATTTACTTAATTAATTAATTATTTATTTTCATCTCTTTAATCTTTTTTATGTTTTTTGTTTTTCCTATTCTTTACGATATTTCTCTTTTGCACATTTGTTCGTCTTCAGTAAATATCTGTTCGTCTATAATTGGATCTTGTTCTGATAGTTATATTCTTTCATTTTTAATATTTTTCCCTCCATTAATATTTTTATTGTTCGAGATGAGATGTAAATTTGTTCTCGCTAGATTAATAAGTTGTTCTAGCTATAAGTATATTGTTCATGCTATTTTGACACTATATTTGTTTTGTTCGAGATGACACATAAAATTGTTCCGACTATGATATGATTTTGTTTTAACAGTTGTTCTCATTTGTTCTGACACTTTTTTTTGTTCGAGATGGCATACAAACTTGTCCTGGCTATAATAAGTTCTAGTTTGTTCTGACACCACATTTGTTGTTCGGGATGACATATAAACTTGTTCTGACAATTGCTCTCATTTTGTTCTGACACTTCATTCGTTTTGTTCTAGCGATAACAGGATATATAACCATAATTAAAAAATACGAATAAAAAAGTTTGTCAAAATATAGTCAAGTGGGATCTTGTTTCGAAGTTTTTATTGTCAGAAATCCAATGGTGCGATCGGAATTTAATTTTGATGTTTTGTTTGTGATATATAGATTTTTTTAGTTTCAATTAATGTTGCATGTGGCCGATGTCATCAAACTTGTTTTTCTCTTGCGGTCTTCAGCACACATTGTTATTGTTATTTTGTCGCTGAAGCGACACATAAGAGCTCCCGTAATTTTGTCACTTTGGGAGGATCATATACCCCCATTAAAACTCATGCAAATATTGGAAAGGACACGTAATTAAAATGTACATCGCCTAGTACTTGTATACATAAAAAATATTTTGTTTTAGAAATTTTATGGATCATTACTACCGGATTGTCTATGGCTTCACTGGACAGCTAGCTAGGCTACTTGTATGTTATTGCGTGTCTACATGCATAATAAAACAACCGTTGAGTTTTTCTTTGCAAATTAAAGGCCACACAACGAATGTGAGACGTGTGTTTTCTGGGTCTAAAGTCCATGATACCTACGCTAAACAAAGCACAGCTGTAATATTGATCTCTTGGTATACTCACGCGCTAACAAAAATGAGTACCATAAAAAGCGCAAACTTTGAAAGGGAGGGGTCTAAAACAAATGTTGTGTGGACTAAATAGAAACCTGTATATGTATGCCTAATTGCCTAGCTACAGGGTACTGACCTCTTTAGAGATTGCTGGGTATGATGAATTAAGGATCTGGAAGATTGAGTCCCTCCAGGGGCCTCAATTCGCAACCGCAAACACTTGTTCTAAGATTTTACAGGATAGCAAGCTCTAGGAGAGGTCTGGACTGCTGTCGGTCCAAGCACAGTTATTTGGTCATTAACGGGACAGTAGTCATATTTTTCCTCTACTTAATGAAAAATGTGCATCACATTCGCAAACAATTCTGTAGCTAGCTGAAAATTATCTTCAAATTAATAGTCAGCATTAATTCAATATATAGCCTAAATTAACAAAAAAGTATCGTTGCTTCAATGAATTAGTGGTAATTCAGAACTGCAGCAAAGTAGTATCTCACCAAATTCTCTGACTAGGGTGATTCAAACATTGATTATGATCTTAGTTTATGTACCAACAAAAGTTAGGATCTACTTATGATGCATGCATGTGATCGGAACTTAGAAGGGTAGTAGTTTTTTTTCAGACTACCTGTAGGTAATTTATTGATGAAGTGGATAACTTAGAGTTCCATCTGATAGTGTAGAAAAGATATTTGAGAAGATTCGTCTTACATTGGAGAGGGAGCACTTGCAAGAAGTTAGTTTGCAATTTGGTTTCTATCATACTAGCGCACTATGGCTAAGAACTCGGTCGTTAGGAAAGAATATCATCTCTGAATGACACCAAGATGTAAGGAATCGGATGCCCGTTAGCCTAAGAGGGGGAGGGGGTGAATTAGGCAACTTAAAACCTTAACCTATGGCTTCACTAATTTTGCGCAAAGGTAAACTAGAACATACTATCTATATGTGCAACTACGGTTGTTCTAGTGTGAAACTCCCATCCCAAAAGAAGGTTTGCAACCTATAGCCAATCCTAGCATGATACTACTCTAGGAATGTAGAGGCAAGCAAAGATTGCAAGAGAGTAAATGCGGAAACGTAAAGGGGATGAGAGGAAGCAAACTCTTGACACGCGATTTATCCCGTGGTATCGGTAGGCACTAAGCCACCCCTAGTCCACGTTGTTGAAGCACTCACACAAGAGTATTGCTTCCCGGTCACCAAGTCTCTCCCAAGAGCACCAACTTGACTTGCCACAAAGGCTAGCCACTTAGGCACTTGTCAAGCTCCCTTGGTCACCTTGATGCCGCCTCCACTAAGGAGCTTCTCCACCAAGGAAGGGGGTCTCCACGTCCCCCGCACAAAGTGTCCTCGCCGCTCCACACCAAGCCGGAGGGTCGATGACGATTGCCGGTGAGCCACTTAGGCCCCAAGGCTTCCGGCGAACCTTGTACAACTGGATTCACTCAAGAATCACCTCACAAGGTTGGCACAACCTTGCACTCACTCGGCTCTAAGCTAAGCCTAGCACTAAGCACACACACAAAACATGCACTAGTCTAAGGATGAGCAATTAAGCACTTGGATGGATTGGATATGATCTTGAATGTGTCTTGAACTCCTCTCGCACTTCCACACAATCCAAAGCAACCTCAAATGAGTGAGTGGAGGGGGTATAAATAGCCCAAGGCATCAAACTAGCCGTTGGCTAACGTCCACCGAAAAAGGTACCGTCGGATGATCCGACGCTATGCTTTTCCGGGCGTCGGTTCATCCGGTGCCCCTCCCACGTCACGTAGCCGTTGAGGTTCTCTCGACACAACTGCTCCGACGCTATGCTCCGACGCATCGTCGGATCATCCCGTGGCCGAAGGCCTCGCGTCCGGTGCGGCTCGTTAGCTTCCAACGGACCGTCGGATAGACCGACGCTATGCCTTGACCAAGGCGTCGGATCATCCCGTCTTTGAAGGCTTCGTCTTGGCGCGTCTCTGTCTTGATTCAAGGCGAGCGTCGGATAGACCGACGGGGTCCCCACTTAGACCGTCGGATCATCCGGTGCTACGCCTTCGCCGCTCTTCCTCTCGCAACTCGTCCGACGCATGTAGAAATTGGACCGTCGGTTCATCCGACGGTACACGGGGTTTCACCCCGTGTACCAACTCGTCCGACGATTGCACCGACGCTTGTATTTGAGGGACCGTCGGTTCATCCGACGGTGTCTTTGCTTTTCCATTTCTTGCTCGGTTTTGACCCTTTGTTTTGGCATTTTTGCATGGGGTTTTCTTGCATCCTTGGGACCTAGAAATGTCTACAAAGACATGCTCAAACAATATGGTTAGTCCCAATGATCATGTTGTCATGAATCACCAAAATCAAACTCCGAACAATTGGCATGTGAGGCCATGTTCGCTACAATCTCCCCCTTTTTGGTGATTTATGACAACACAACCAAAGCAAGCATAAATTTGCTAGAATTGACAGAATTAGAACCACTTACACTTGCTTGGATGCTTACCATCATCCAAACTCCCCCTAGATCAAACTTCCCCCTTTTTGATCTTATGTTCACATTCTCCCCCTTTGGTCTCATATCCTTGAAATCACTTGTAAGCATCCTTGAGCCCACTTGTAAGCTTAAGCTACAAGCTTGCTTTGGTCCCACATTCTCCCCCTTTGGAATAAAATCTCCAAAAAGTCCAAAGCAAACGGGTCCAAGGAAACTAGCAAGATCTAGCAACCATAGCTCAAAGGAGAGATGTTAAATGCAAGGGAGAAAGCCGCATGAACCATGATCCATATGTATGATATCGATGAAGATACCACAAGTGAGAATAACTAAGGTGGATCACATGCTCATGAGACTAGCATGATACAAACTAAGCTCCCCCTAAGTGTGTGCATAAAAAGAATACCACTTGCAAGACAAGGGTAGTGAGAAACAAGTGCACAACTACAAACTTGAAAGACAAGGAAGCTTAGAGCATATCATGCAAGGAGGTAGCTTAAGGGACAAGAGATAAGACAAATGGGTTCTTGTTACATTACCACTTGTAGATATCACTTGTGGTCTTTTGATCATTGCATACCTCCGGGAACGATCCTCTCTACCTTGTTGGCACCACATTGAGATGAGCAACTTGGAAATGATATCACTAGGTGACACCACTTGGAAGAAGCTTGCATAGAAGACACTTGGGGTACCACAAGGATTAGGAATGTATGAGTGCATTGCCTTTGAACTTATATAGAGACATAAGCTCGCAAGGACATGACTCAATAGCATGAAGCGCAAATTGCTATATTCACTCTTTTAGAGATGTTAGATCACATTGAGAGTGAAATAGCATTCTCTTAGAATGAAACATCGCACCGGAACGCGTCGCTAAGGAACTACATAAGATAAACTTGAAACATTGTTATTCCCATAACCAAACCATAGGATGAGCTCCCCCTAAATGTGTGCATTTAGTGTTTGAATCACCAACCAAATGTATGCACATTGTTTATGAAAACTAGAGGGAAGCTTACCCTATAGCTTGCTCATGATGCAAGGAGATATATATGAAAACATGCACCATGAAAGAACAAGTGTAGCTTTCCTACACACTAATCAAACCATGTAGATTGCTCATGGGTTAGCACATGACACAAGCAACCTACCATATGTAAACATTGCAACAAATGCAACCTAAACAAGGCAATGGAGCTACAATTATGCAAGAGATAGGTACTTGTTTCCATTACCTCAATCGGGGAACTTGGGCAACACATGTCCAATTTGCAAGCTTGGCTTGTAGGCATGAATTTCCGCAACTTCTTTGTGCCAAGCCTCCCAAGTCCCCGCTTTTAAGGCCTTCAAGTGGCCTTTGGAACCCAAACCATTTGAGGCCCCTTCATGTTGGTGATGACTTCCTTGGGCACCCAAATAGGTTGGTTCCAACCCCGCTCTTCCTTCATCTTCCCAACCTTGTGTGCAACCACCTTGCCATTTGCCTTCTTCTTGATGACGTAGGTGTTGCTTTTGGTCTTGTTCTTGCGGTTGGGCTTGGTGTAGATGAGGGAGCTCTTGATGATGGGCTTCAATTTCTTCTTTGCGCCCTTGTCCATCTTCTTGACAAATTGGGGGCATTTGTAGAACTTGTGCCCTTCCTCATGACACTTGTAGCAAGTCACGGTTGCACCCTTCTCAAGCTTCTTCACCATGTGATCATGGTTATCTTGAGAAGGTGGGACTTGGCTCTTCATGTCTTGAGAGATGTCAACTTGTTCTTCATCGTTCTTGCCCTTGCCCATCAAGTTTGCCAATCTCTCTCGGAGCCTTTTCACTTCTTGCTTGAGCTCATCATTTTCCTTGCCTATGAGATAATCACATGATTCTACAACAACATTCTCATTGCAAGATGGTGAGCAAGATTCATTAATTAAATCAATGCAAGAAGTTGAAGCATCTACCTTGGGGATAGGAATTGCACAAGGGATAGATGTTTCATTAAGTTCAAAGGAATTCCTTGTTTTAGTCTCATTGCTCTCAAGCTTAGATTTTAGCTCCTCACACTCCTTGCTAAGCAATTTGAATTTGCACAACAAATGTTCATAATTTGTAGCAAGGGTGTCACTAAGATCATTGAGAGCATTGAGTTCTTTAATTTCATTAGCTTGTTGTTCAAGCATTCCTTTTTGCTCGTGGATTAGCTCAACAAGATCATTAAGAGAGGCGGTGTCGGATTCGTCATCACTTACATTGCTTTCCATACCTTTGGCCATGAGGCACATGTGTGATGATGAAGGTCCTTGCATGAAGCGGGTGGTGAAGTTCTTTCTTGATTCATCGCTTGAGCTAGAAGAACTTGATCCACCACTTGTCCACTCGCGGACGGCGAAGGTTGCTTCTTGCCTTGGTCTTCTCTCCTTGACCACCTTCCTTTTGGGCTTGTGCTCAATCTTGGTGAACTTGATGTGTTGATGATGGCGCCCTTCTCTCAAGTGGATGTTGTAGCCGTACATGTTGACTTTCTTCACATACTTGAAGATCTTCTTCACGTACTCGGCCACCATAGATTCAACCTCTTCATCACTTGAGGAATCTTCATTATCACCATCATCACCATCATCTTCGCTTGAGCTTCCACGAGTAGCCATCCTACTCAACATTTTCTCTTGTCGGCTTGAGAGAGCATGGCTTGTGGTTGGAGAAGATGGTTCTTGGGGCTTTTCTTGGGGCGCCTTCTTTGACTTGGGCATTAGTTGAAGCTCATGTGCCATGATCTTGCTCAAGATATGCGATGGCTTCAAATCTTCGAGCTTCTTCTCGTAGATGATTGCTTTCACCAAGTCATAGTCGGGCTTTCGGAGACTTTGAAGGATCTTGCGGTTGATGTTCAAGTCCGTGATGTCCTTCACACCTAAGGCATTAATCTCATTGACAAGCACATTTAGGCGTGAGTACATAGATTCGGCATTTTCATTAGAAAGTTGCTTGAAGCTATTGAATTCCTCAAGGAGACAACCGTAGCGTTCATTAGCAACTTCTTTTGAACCCTCATTTTGCTCCTTGATGGTTTTCCATAGCTCACACAAGTAAAAACTCTATTGAAAACGCCTACATCTAGTGAGGACAAAATGATACTCTTAGCAATCACATCAAATTGCTTTTCCTTCCTAGTACCATTTTTCATGCCCTCATCGGTGACTCTCCAAACATCAAGGTCCCTTGCTTGGAGATAGGCCTCCATGAGAACCTTCCACCGAGGATAGCCCGTGCCATCGAAATGTGGAGCCAAACCTAAGGTATCCACCCCTTTCATTCCTCTATAGAGCAACTCACTAGGCGGTGAAGCCTAACCGTTCCAATGAGCCGGTTTTCACAATTTACCAATTGAATTGGCGTATCCTTGTGAAGGAAGTGAGTCCCGGCTCGATACCAATTGTAAGGAATCGGATGCCCGTTAGCCTAAGAGGGGGAGGGGGTGAATTAGGCAACTTAAAACCTTAACCTATGGCTTCACTAATTTTGCGCAAAGGTAAACTAGAACATACTATCTATATGTGCAACTACGGTTGTTCTAGTGTGAAACTCCCATCCCAAAAGAAGGTTTGCAACCTATAGCCAATCCTAGCATGATACTACTCTAGGAATGTAGAGGCAAGCAAAGATTGCAAGAGAGTAAATGCGGAAACGTAAAGGGGATGAGAGGAAGCAAACTCTTGACACGCGATTTATCCCGTGGTATCGGTAGGCACTAAGCCACCCCTAGTCCACGTTGTTGAAGCACTCACACAAGAGTATTGCTTCCCCGGTCACCAAGTCTCTCCCAAGAGCACCAACTTGACTTGCCACAAAGGCTAGCCACTTAGGCACTTGTCAAGCTCCCTTGGTCACCTTGATGCCGCCTCCACTAAGGAGCTTCTCCACCAAGGAAGGGGGTCTCCACGTCCCCCGCACAAAGTGTCCTCGCCGCTCCACACCAAGCCGGAGGGTCGATGACGATTGTCGGTGAGCCACTTAGGCCCCAAGGCTTCCGCGAACCTTGTACAACCGGATTCACTCAAGAATCACCTCACAAGGTTGGCACAACCTTGCACTCACTCGGCTCTAAGCTAAGCCTAGCACTAAGCACACACACAAAACATGCACTAGTCTAAGGATGAGCAATTAAGCACTTGGATGGATTGGATATGATCTTGAATGTGTCTTGAACTCCTCTGCACTTCCACACAATCCGGCAACCTCAAATGAGTGAGTGAAGGGGGTATAAATAGCCCAAGGCATCAAACTAGCCGTTGGCTAACGTCCACCGAAAAAGGTACCGTCGGATGATCCGACGCTATGCTTTTCCGGGCGTCGGTTCATCCGGTGCCCCTCCCACGTCACGTAGCCGTTGAGGTTCCCCGACACAAGCGCTCCGACGCTATGCTCCGACGCATCGTCGGATCATCCGTCTTTGAAGGCCTCGCGTCCGGGTCGGTGCGTTAGCTTCCAGCCGGACCGTCGGATAGACCGACGCTATGCCTTGACCAAGGCGTCGGATCATCCGGTCTTCGAAGGCTTCGTCTTGGCGCGTCTCTGTCTTGATTCAAGGCGAGCGTCGGATAGACCGACGGGGTCCCCACTTAGACCGTCGGATCATCCGGTGCTACGCCTTCGCCGCTCTTCCTCTCGCAACTCGTCCGACGCATGTAGAAATTGGACCGTCGGTTCATCCGACGGTACACCGGGGTTTCACCCCGTGTACCAACTCGTCCGACGATTGCACCGACGCTTGTATTTGAGGGACCATCGGTTCATCCGACGGTGTCTTTGCTTTTCCATTTCTTGCTCGGTTTTGACCCTTTGTTTTGGCATTTTTGCATGGGGTTTTCTTGCATCCTTGGGACCTAGAAATGTCTACAAAGACATGCTCAAACAATATGGTTAGTCCCAATGATCATGTTGTCATGAATCACCAAAATCAAACTCCGAACAATTGGCATGTGAGGCCATGTTCGCTACACAAGACCATTAATAATTAGATGTGCCAGTTGGGATTACATGTGTGTTTGATTTGTTGCATATAGTATCACATCTTAGGCCAGACCATTGCTACACATATGTTGCATCTTATTATCATAGTTTTAAGACAAGTTCAAACATGTCAAACTATCCCCCCTTTGCAACTTTTCTAAACTTCCTTTTGCCATTGTACAAAGCAGAAGTAAAAGCACAAGATTCACAAAGTAGAAGTAAGTGCACAAAGTAGAACCATCGCCACCATGCTTGTTGCACAATTCAAACATGTTGTATGTACTATCTTTACTGTTTGTGAAACCTAACAAATTCCTCATGGTACAAGATTTGCAATGATCTATCCTAGAATTTATTTGTGTGAATGGATGATGGTTATTGCCTCTATTATTCATTATTTCTCATGTCAGCAATAGTACATATAGTGAGAACTTGGGTAGCAAATTAGCAATGAAGAATAAAACGACAAGTTGATCATCAACAATACTATGGGCATCTGAAAAAGAAAATGCAAAGTAAGCCACCATAACGGCATCTAATAATTTTCTCAAAAAACAACATCTAATAATTATTAGGAAATGTTTTAGTACCACATGTTGTCATGTTATGACCTATGGATATTGAAATTAGTGAATATTTATTGTTTAATTGTATGTTATAATGGACAAATTGTGACATACTTAAGAAAAAAAAATATGCCACTTGCAAATAGCAATCACTAGTCTGAACTCATCTAATCACCTGGTACCTACCTAGAAATGACGATGCCCATGCAGTTTTCAAATAGAACTTAGTTTAAATGACAATGACAGAAGTATATATCGATTCAATTATGTTTAATTTCTGACAAGTATTATATATTGAACCTCATTTTTTCAGACTGACAAGATCTCTCTCCTTGGGAGCACCATCGAGTACGTGAAGCAGCTTGAGGAGAAGGTGAAGACTCTGGAGGGTCAAAACGCGAGGAGAACGTCTGAGCCCACTACTGTCTTCGAGAGAAAGTGTCGCATATCAAGTAACAGTAGCGATGCCTCAGGCTCGAGAGAGAGCACCTTCGGTGCCGGTGGATTTAGCCCGACTGTTGAGGCAAGCGTCCATGGCGATACCATCCTGCTGAAAATATGTTGCGGGGAGAGAAGAGGAGTGTTGGTGACGCTCATCTCCGAGCTTGAGAACCAGGGCCTCTCTATAATAAACACCAGTGTATTACCGTTCACACACTCGTGCCTCAACATCACCATCACGGCAAAGGCAAGTATTCTCTCCCGATTAATGAACTACAGTCTACAGACAATGTCTTTATCTACGAAACGTTTAATATATAGTAGCTTAGAGTTTGTGTAATGCTAGTTAATTCTCTCTTTCGTTCTGTGAGAATCTCATTAGTACATATGGAACACACTACCGCCTGTAGTTTGAGGTTTTTGCACGTCCATAAGTTTGATCGATTTTGATTTTTTCAGATTGGAGAAGGATTTTCGACCACGGCGGAGCTCATAGCAAACCTGATAGCGGCTCTCTGATGTTTCAGTACTTGAGGGTTGAGGCGGGAAAGAAAATTGAGTGGCAAAGGAAATGTAAATGAAGTGTTTTGCCTTAAAGTTATGATTTCTTACCTTCTTTTCTTCAAGGGGGTAGAGGCCTGCAGGGATACCAAAGCACGTTTTGAAATGATGAAACTCTTGCAAATCATCTCCCTGCAATCCTATTTAAGCAGGCATTGTGTGTATTCTTTCATTTGATTTCTTCCATTATATTCATCATTCCAAAAAAACATGAGCAATAGAATTCCAGGAGTAGGATGTCCAGAAGCATGAAAGTTTGCATGATTGAAAGGCAACAACCAACGGGCACTCAAGTATATATAATGTACGTGTGATTGTATTATAGGATATGGACATCTTGAAAAATTTAATTTCCATTGCCTACTGCATATTATATGTATTGTATATGACCTGACTTAATGACCTTTTGCATCGCTCTTGAACATAGTTGGGCGTGCCGCCACCATCGAGCGAGACAGATATTGGGCTAGATATTGCTTCGGCAGCACGCCTGAAATGTCGTAGGGTGCAGAGAGAGACATGGCTACTGACGACTAAAAGCATTATGTGTGAATGACATTCCATAAATCACAGCTGTCGTGGACAGGGAGCTTCTTCCTTGTCTTTCACCATTCTAGGGTGAACTTCTCTTCCTTTTTCGGATTGAGACCCCATCATGTCACTCAGGCTCGCAGGGAGGGACCCAGCAACAGTAATTTTCACCTTACAGAAGCCAAGATCACATCTACCAACGCGACGACATCATCAATTTGCGAAGCCACCACATCGACACTCAGCTGCCCTATTACTTCCACAGAAACAAACACGCCTTGAAAGCTCAATTGCACCGTCAGAATCGATGGCCATCGCTCCATCTCAAGAATCAAGCAGCACGATATCCCCTTTGTCAAGGCTGGCGGTACGGCAAACAACTAGTCCCTGAAGGTGGTCTGGCCATGATGTAGCGATCTAGGCCCTTTCGCGCATTTGGTAAGGGTGTGTTTCGGTGATAAATGACAACCATATGTTTGTGACTGACCTTTGTTTTGAATCGGATTTCTAATTGGGTTATTGTCACGAGTATTGAATTGAATGAGACCCCTCAATTTGAATTAATGGGCTCAATATGGTCGAAGACTGCAAGGCTAAGGAATTTGTTAGTTCCAAGTGTCGCAAAGGAGATGAAGGACACTTGGATTGCTAGTTTGTAGTTTCGACCGTACTATTAAGAGGGGTTCGTACACTAGTAGCTTGACCATGCACTCCAAAAGCCATAAAATATGCACACTCAAGTTCCTTGGATGCTATCTAGCTCAGAGAGTTCATGGAAGCAAGGTTGAAGCAAAAGAATCGACGGAAAACTCAAAGGCGCTGAATTGGATGAGTTGAAATCAAGTTTATAGCGTCGGATGATCCGACGCCCCAGTTTTAACACGCGTCGGATGAGTTCTGCAGCCAACAAATTCAAAATGGACCGTCGGATGAACCGACGGTGCAGGCATCGGTTCATCCGACGCATTAGGGTTTGGCTACAGTTCAGGTCAAGGGTAAGAACTTAAGCATCGGACGATCCGACGCCTTGACCATCGGTTCATCCGACGGTTGCATTTAAATTCAACAGAGACGCGCCAAGACTTCTGCTTTAGCACCGGATGAACCGACGCTTGGATAGAAGATACCATTGGTTCATCCGACGCCTTGATTCAAATCATACAGTACCGCCCCAAGTGTCGACGGGGCGTCGGTGTATAGCGTCGGTGTATTATCTGGGTTTCAAGGTTCAACAGCTATATTGGCTTCTATTAGTGACCGGATGATCCGACGCTCAGTAGGGGGGCACCATCGGTTCATCCGACGGTACAACTTTTTCAGGAGACTTTTTCCAACGGCTAGCCTCCAATGCTAGGCCTATAAATGAGCCCCCCTGCCTCTCTAGAGCTGCCTTTGCCACTCTGAAGATCCATTGCAGCCTAGGAGAGAAGGAGAGTGTGACGCCCCAGGTTTTTAATTAGCCTTAATAATCGGTCAAATGGTCAACAGTGGTCAAACCACGGTCAACCTGGACCCTCACCTCGAAAAACTCATTAACCCACCCTAGTGACCCCAATTGACTAGTAAACACACTTGTGGGGCCAACCCATGGTCAAAGGTTTGGTCAAAGCCCTTGCCACCCTTAGTGTCCACAGGTGTCTGCCGGAACTTTTGCCACGTTCTCCAAAATTCACCTAAACACTTAAAATTCTAACTTTATGAAAGTTATCCATCTTGATGAGGGACACAACTTTCATGTAGATTGGCATTTCAAATTTTGAGGGGAAAAGCTTGGAAAATGGGTTGCAAGGCAGATTTTACTGTTTGCCAAGACAGGCTGACATTCACTTTTGGCATTCAAATAATTCCAATCCTGTGCAGAAAAACCTATATAGCCTTTGTAGAAAATGTTAAGGGTAACTAGATCTACAACTTTGGTATTCATCACTTGGTCAAGTTCTATTCAAAATTTTGGAGAAAATCGACTCAAACACAGCACTAGTGAAACAGAACCGGGCAGAGCGCCGGTGCGCCGTGACGTCGCGCGCCCGAGCGCCGCGCGTCGCCGGCCGCCGCCGGCCGCACCCCGGCATCCTCGCCCACGCCTCCCGAGGCCGCGGCCGCCCCAAGGCACGCTCCGCCCGAGCCAACCCGCGCCCCAACGCGTCTCCTCGCCCCGAGATGCGCCGAGTCCGCGCCGAGCACCGCCGTACGCGCGCGCGCCACGGACCGACGGTCCGTCGGCGGCGTTGCCGCCGTGCACGCGCGAGCCCCGAGCCGCCGTAGCACGGCAAGCATCTCCGCCGTCATCCCCCTCGTCACCCACGGACGCGCCAAGCCGCGTATAAAAGCCCTTTGCCCCCCCCCTCCGCGCGCCGGCCCCGAGCCGCCCGCCGCCATTGCCGCCGCCGCCGGTGCTAGAGCTCACCGCCCGCGCTCGCCGCCGTCCCATTGCTCCAGTAGCTCCACTAGACACCCGTAAACCTCCCAAGTTCGCTTGTTGCCCATCACAACGCCCTCCTTGTCGTTTTCCCCGAGCTGCCGCGGCCACCGCCGCCGGCCACCGTCGATCCCCCTCGCCGGCAGCTTCTTCGCCCTAACTCCGGTCATCCCTAGCCCCTAGGTGAGCATACCGTCGACCCCCACCGCTTTCCCGCGGGGAGCGCCGCCGGCTCACCGGATTTGGCCGGAGCCGCGCCGCCCTCCCCGGCCAGGGACCCAATTGTGTTGACTGAGATCTTTCTAGGGTGCCTCGCGTAAATTTCAGGGCCAAGTTGTAAAGAACTCTATCTAGGTTTCCTTGCAGTTCAGTCCAGTGCATTAGAAAATTTCTAGAAATTCGTAGAAAAATCAGAAAAATACCAAACTAATTTTGTTGGGTTTAGGAAGAGAAATCTCACCACTTTTGTTATTTGCACATGGCTGGGTTCTAAATAGTTTTAGCATGAAAAATACAAATGTGAAAAACCTGGATCTGGCATAACTTTAAATCCATAACTCCTCTGTATCCCAATTTTGGATATGTTGTGTGTTAGGTCATGACTAGCTGTTGTGCCAAAAATTGCACAAAGTTATGCAGTAGATCTTGTTATATTCCTGCAGAAACTGCTTAGATGATTTTTCTTGCTAATTATATTTATGTTTTTGAGCTCAACTTGTGCACACTGTCTTGTAATACTAAAATACACCTCTTGTGAATTAATCATGATTTATGGCCTGCCAGAAATATTTATTCTTGATTTATGCATGTTTTCCTTTGTAAATTAATAAGCTAAGATCAGTAGGGTTCCTAGGTGAATCTGTTGGTTCTTTAGGCTTGTTTAGTACCATAGAGCATGCCTGAGAAAGTTTGGATCATTTTGGTGCTTAATTATTTTTGTATGCATTTAAATTGAATCACTAGCTAGCCTTTGTTAATTTCAAAAGTATTTAATTTCCTAGCATCCAACACTTGCTTGTGGGTCCAATGGACCAGGATAGGTGCTAATATGGTTAAGAAACACTTCCTTAATTTTTGGTAATTTACTTGCTTAATAACAAGCTTAAAAGACCTTTTAATATTAAAGAGAAGTTAAATAAAGAAAACCCCTAATTAATTCTTTTTCCTTTTTGAAAAGTATTATTTGATATAATTAAAAGATAATTAAATATCATTGCTGATAAGAAATTAATTCATAAATAAAAATATTATTTATACCTTTGCTTGTGAAAGAAAAAGGACTACCCATTCACATGAAATGACAAGTACACTAAGAATCTTTATTCAAATGTACAATAAAAGAATAGCCTATGTACAACTGCTAACCTTTCTAAAAGAGAAACACTATCTAGATGCTTGTTAAGGTGAATATGACCAACAAGAGTTGGATAAGACAACAAACTATCACATCACCTAAATTTGCATTGCATTCCGTGTAGATCTTCCGGACGGTGATTACTCGCTTGTCCCGGAAACCGAGGAAGGAGGAGCGGAAGCTTCGCTGCAGTACATGGAAGTGCTCGACACCGAGGGTGCCCAGGCTAACCTAGCTGACGAAGGCAAGCTCCGGTGCATCTCACCCAGTTTTCAAATTCTTTATTCGATTATCTATGGATGATTGTGCATTTAAGTTCAGGAATTGAATGGAACCCTAGATACATGATCCCTAGGTACCTTGTCCTTACTAGTATGATAGGTTGATAGCTGCTAAGCTATAGGACCGTTACAAGTCGAGTGATGACCTCACTCGCGAGAATAGGTTCCTAGATAGGAATCACAGTATATCCTAAATGGATTGCTCACGTGGTAAGAGCATGGGATCTGGGCTCCGGTCCAGTGGTTATGTGGGTTAAGTTTTTGAACGTACTAAGCACATGTCGGGTATGGGACCGGTAAGCCTAATACCTTAATGAGGCGGCGAGGGATCCTACCGTTACTACTCTTGGGATTCGCTCTCACGGCTAGCTACTGGTGGTGTATGGTGATTCCGGGTATCTCGCGGGGTATTCCGGATAGCCTGCACCAAAGACTGTAAGATTCGATCCCGATCCGAGGATTTTTGGAAACGGCCTGGGAAAGTTGTACCTTTGTGGGCAGCCTACCGTGTGTTTGGGTCTACCTTGCAAGGTTTAAATCAATCGATTGTCGTCCTCTCACCGTTATCTGAGACTACTTACTCCACTAGTCATGAGATCCCTAATGATGGAAGTTGATGAACTTTATGCTTGATTAATTGTATTGTACAACCTTGTTTGTACTAGTTGGCTAATGTAGTAGAGATTAAACCTACTAGAACTTGTGCTAAAATCTTGAAAGTAAGGACCTACTCTTGTTACCTTTTAGCAAAAGCAACCCAGTAGCCAAAAAGCCTTTCATGGTCTAGAATTGGTGAAGTAGTTATCACCGACGGGTAAGTCTTGCTGAGTATTAGTATACTCAGCCTTGCTATAATATGTTGATACAGGTAATGCATTCAGTGATGTGTGGCCCGGGGAGATCCCGCCCGGCTGGGAGCTGGAGTGGGTGGAGGACGACGACTGAAAGCATCATGGATGGCCTCCCGTGGTGCCTTCGCTTCCGTTAGTTTATTTCCGCTGCTTTCGAAAACTCTGAACTATCTCATCATGGCAAAAACTATGGTTTGTAATAATTAAACCCTTCGGGGTACGAATTTGGATATTAATGTTGATGTATCTCTAGACTCGCCTTCGAGTGAGTTTTAATGCATATATTCGATCCTTGTTGCTATTCAAGTGATTTACCGGGCGTTAACCCGGCAACTAACGACAGGATGATACTTTATTATCGCTTAATGACCAAAGTGGATCGGTCTTCGGTGATAGTACGGTATTCTCCTGGGCGGGTTGTCACAGAGAGTGTGTTCTTGCCTATTGGGATTCTCTTGCTCTTAATTGAGGTGTTCTTTCTTAGTGAGCAAGAGTTTCAAGGTGCACACATGGCTTAGCTGAGTGCTCAAGTCAAGTGAAGGTGTGCGGGCTTGTTACTCTTGGAGTTTGACGGCTCCTAGACGGTCTAGGTGACTTGGGGGTTCTTGGTGAGCTCTTGGAGATTGTGGGAGCCTCAAGGCAAGTTTGGTGTACACGGTTCGAGACCCACCGTTCCGGAGATGGAGAACGGGTACTCTTAGTGAGCACTTTTGTCTTTGTGACTCAATGGGGAGCGATACTCTAAGTGGGTGCTCCAACGTTGACTAGGGGGAAGCGTCAACTTCTCGATAACACGGGAAAAAATCTGGTTGCCTCTTGTCCCTCTTATTTACTTCTAGCACTTACTTTCAGCACTTTATTTCCGCTCTCAAGTTTCTTTGCCTTTGTTCTAGGTTGTTTCGCTTGTGTGCTTCATATCTTGCTTAGGTTGTCATATTGCCTCCTATTGTGATATTTGCTAAGGAAACTTGTGATAGTGTGCTCTAGTAGTAGGGAAGAACCTTTTTAGTATGGGCAACACTAGTTGATAGGTTAAGGTTTTCGTTTTTCATAGAGCGTGCCAAACAAGTCCCATATTCAACCCCCCTTCTATGTGACTAGACCCATCAATGACTTGGACACAGACAACAGTGGCCTCAACTGTTGGATGAAATGCTGCATAGCATATGTGACCTCAACTGTGCTACGCTTGCCAGAGCAACATGTGTGAACCAAGTATGGTTTTGTCATAATAATTGATAGGCATACTGTATTCAAAGACTTCCAGGCTCAAAATTTTATCCTCAGACTCTTTTGCCCCCTTTACATTTAGCTCAACCATAAACGTAATAGGATCAATAAATACAACTGCACGAGACGAGCCTGTTAAGTGTAGATATGAATCCTGCAAGCACCCGATTAGTTGATCGATTGATTGTTATGGATATCTGGTTCCTTCCCCACTCAACCATAGAAAGAAACAGGATGCCATGCATAGTCATTGCCTGCTTGACCATAATAAAGTCAGGGTGCATTGATATACCAGTTGGGTGAGGACTTGGCAATTATATATCCCCTGTGCGGTTGAAAAGAAGGTGGCGCTTAGGATCTACAGAGTCCCTGGTAGCAACGCAATTATATATCCCTTGTGCGGTTGAAAAGAAGGTTGCGTTTAGGATCTACAGAGTCCCTGGTAGCAACCCAGCCATAGACATGTAATGGCCACTCGAGATCATATTTCACTTCCAAATTAGAACATTGTATATAAGTTAATGGATTCATCATTCACTTATTATCTGTGGACAAAACATAGGAAAAAAACAAACAGTCAAGTAAACTATGGAGTAAGATGAACACATACACGTGCACTTATTCGAGGACATAAGATAGAAATGCTAGAAATCTATCTAGTAGCAATACGGAGTGAACACGTACGCATACAGAAGTTATCTTGTTGACGAGATCGAGATAACATGGAATGGAAAAGATAAAAGAAAGGGAAGTGAAAACGCATCAACTTACCGATGTCTTCGCACGAACCAAAACGGAGGGTGAGGTAGCGTGACCACAGCTCGGCTTCCTCCTCGTCCATCATCCGCTCCTCTTCTCTCCTCCGACGTTACGTTGATTCCTCCTAGAAACCTTCCCTTCCCGGCTGCCGCTCATCGCAGCCTGCATCTGCTGCTGCTGATGCCGATCGTCCTCGGAACCCTATTTTTTCTCCCTCCGCCGCCCGCCGTCGCAGCCGCTCAGGTCGAGTCGGTCCCGCGAGTGCGAAAGACCACACGGTAGTCGCGTAAAAGGGCCGGAAGGATCACCTAGTCTAGGGCTGCGGCCCAATGCAGGTAAAATAAGCTAATTTGCTATATGGGCTGCAGCCCACAAGCTAGTTAAAGTTTAATTTGCAATATGGGCTGACTACGGCCCAGACAGGAGCACGTTGTAGGAAATAGAAAGGCCCAAGAACCGAACCGCATCAGACACTACTAGCCCACTTCACAGTTGGTTTTTTTTTTCTTTTTCCAGCGGAAAAAAACCACTCCACAGATTGGCTTCCCAGATCACTCATTCCCCCAGTAACATGAGTGCTCAAAGAGCCCTGTGTGTGTTTTCTAATCCGTGTGATAGTACAGCTGTTGAATGGTGATAGATTAGTTATTGAAGCACGAGCATTTCTTAATTTTCTTTTGTGGGCGCAGCTCGATCACGCGCATCCCCTAGGTCCCATGGCAGAACACAAGAGAGCTGACAGCTGAGAGTTCATCAGACAAGGCGACGATCTTGGAGGCTGGACCAAGGAATTAACTCCTGCCTCAAACCAAGACCGCCAGATCGGCGGTCGGCCCAGAAAAATGGCACGAGCACGAGACGCTGACCCCGGAATTAAGTACGTGATCGTGCGTGCGCGCGCACGTACAGATGCGGCGAGCTTTGACTCACAAATTCAACCGGCGTTCTTCTTCTCTCTGGATCAGCGACCGGGTTTTTCTTAATCGAGCCGGTCGATGATCCCCTGGCAATCAGATCTGGGTCTCTGTGTGGCTGCGTATCGGAAGCGTCCAAACCGAGCTCCCCGGGAGACAAGGAGGAAGACGCTCGAGATGACGGCGCGGTAGTGGAGCATGATCAGTGTCAACTGTGAAGCATCAAGTCCCGTTGACATTGACGAACGGCGTGAATCAATTCAACTCGAAAGCCGCGGCGATCAATCACGGTGTGGCAATTAAGCTGCAGGGAACAGGCCATTGATTTCTCTTAGACTTTTGACGAAGGGGTCGGGGAGGCGATAAAGCCACCGCTCGATCAAATGACAGTCAACTGTGACCAGGTTTAATTTCCCTCAAAAAACCTACCAACTAGGTTTAAGTCACTAGATTCCGTTTCAGGTACTACAGCTCCAGGGACCAGGGCTGGAGTACGTGTATACGGCGTACCTCCGCTGGATCGGTGCAGCGAGCGAGTGATTGTGCGCCACTGTTCTGTCGGCACGGCCATGTAATGTAACAGTAGCGAGACAAACCGGGCGCTCGAACAGCACGGATCAGCAAAACGGACGCTACTGCAGCTGCCACAGTACCCGCAGTGTCGCGGGGCAGAATACGGCCAGGGCGACTGCATTATGATACGCCGCGTATGCCGGGCCTGCCCCCCCTGCGCGGCACGAAGTGAGAGCGAGCTACTTTAATCGCCTCTGGTGCTGGGGCGAAGATCCAGAATCTAGATGTGCACGAGGCACCCCAACACTCGCTTGTTACAAAAATCGCAAACACAAACGCTGCTGCTGCTCCTCCTGCTAATCCGCGCAATACTATACTGTGGTATAATCTACGGGGCGGATGGCTGGCTTCTGTCCGAGACGTACACCGCACGTATCTGCGTTTCAGAATGCCCATGCTCACAGCAGGCAGCAGCAGGGAGCCAGTCCTCTGGCACCGCAAACACCGTGCACAGGAGTCCAAAGAAGGCGACCACAGCTTGAACCGCCGTGCAACTCAAACTCGCTCGACTCGAACGTTGGCGACGGGAAACTTAAAAAACAACAGTGCACCGCAAAAGCGGGCTAATGGTGTGGGCTACCGTTTTGTTTAATCCATGGACCCCGAACGACGACCGCTAGCTAATTGTGCAAACGCCACTTTGGGCCGCTCGACCGGGCCCGAACCCAGGGCGCGCTGGCACCGTGCGACACCGCATCATCATCATCATCATCATCTCCTCCGAACTCCCGTAGTCCCTCCCTTTCCGTCCAAGTTCGCCGGCCGGGACGGATCGGCGGCGGCCGTGCCCGGGGACAGAGCGGAGCGAAGGCTCCCTCGCGGGGTTCGACCGGGGACCGCATCATGCCCGTCCCGATCACCCCCCGCGCGTGTTTTGTTTCCTCGGCGGGGCGGGTGGGTAGAACCGTAGAACTGGAATGATTCCAGGATCGCAGCCGCGCCCGGAATCCTGGCTCGCCGTGGGGTCCGGTCTCCACCCTCCGGACCAGCGGAATTTGCCGGATGCTTGCTTGCGCGGCACTTTAGCCTTTTGTTTTCTTCGCTGGTCAGTGGTATGACGGGCATCCTTGGATGTGTCTCACGTCTTCTCATCGCAGATATAAACAAAGACGCCTATGTCCATTGTGATTATGGCCTGGGGTGTCTCAAGTCTTCCGTTAAGAGTACAACTCTATTTTTTTTAAAAAAAGAATTAGTAGTTCCTGAATGTAACACTCTTATTTGTTGGCAAAAACAGTTGATTTTGACATACAGATCGTATACCTATTTTCCATTATTATAATATTTTATGATTTTTTTAAATGTTAGGGTTGCTTTATTCACGAGACGGGAGAAGTACATACATGGGGAAAAAGAATATCCTATAGACTACGGGCATAAACACGTCTAATATAAGTGATACAGTTCTTCTACTTACAAAGGTAGTACTACTACTCCAGCGTACTTTACTACAGAGTATGCCCGCAGCGAATCCAGATCCAGCCCGAGGCTCACGCTCTCCACGCTTACCGCACTGTTTCTGACATCATGGACCCACTACCCGAACAGCCACAGGCTCACAGAAGAGCACGTACTACTGTACGGAGTATTGTCCCCCCGATACGGTAAAAGCAGACACCACATGTTTCGGTCACTCTACCAACTTTTGCCTCGCTCAATGACTGCGTGGGCCCACATGTCATGTTCATACACACTTGGCCTCCGAGAAAAAGTGCATCCACCATAATTACTCCCTCCCGACATTAGTCTGTAGTCTGTACTTCCATCAGCATAAAAATCATCAACAACAACTTTAGGCATTCAACGCCACATGTATGCCCTGCGTACCGAAATTCCTTTTCGAATCCGGAGGGCTTCCATCAGCGAAGAGCACCCCCCCACTGTTTTCTGTCACATAAGCCCCAGAACTGTCCCAAAATTCATGGTAGGAGCTCAGCTTTTAGTCACACAAACACCAAAAGATGGAGATCAACTATGAGTTTGCAGATAAGTCGATCTGTGAAGGTGTTTTCTTCAAGAGCTTATGGAAGTGTTAGATGCCAAATCTTCTAGTTTTGTCATACTACTAGCCACATATGCTGCTGTGCATGATGGAATATGGATGTATATAACTATGATCTTGTATTACTTACACTAACATGGATCTTTTGATAGTGCTCCAGTTCCTACTAAAATGGGTGAAGCTACAATTTTTTTTTTACTTCTCCATCAAAAACAACTCCGACTTCTCTAATGCTCTAGAGTGTTTGGCAAGATTTCAGCTGGAACCACATAAGAAGATAGAAGAGTCGGAGTCCTACCAAAACTCCAAAAAACCTTACTCCTTCTGACCAATCCACGTTATCTTCATAATTGGATTGAAGAAGAAGGGTAAATTTAACAAAGCGTATTTTTCTCGCATCATTTGAATCATTTATGCGTCACATTTTCCATTTGTGGGCTAATTTCAAGTTTTAACATTGGCCTTGTTTGGATCCATGGTAGAGTTAGTTTTGGGTAGTTGGAACTCAACTAACCACAAAAAGATCCAAACATGAGGCTAGATTGAGCACAGATCTAACCCACCCTAAAAAACTATCCTACCCAAGAGGTGCTTATTGGGGCTAGTTCATGTTGGGTCTACCAAAAAGTGATTTTTCTCTCTCCCTCCACCCACACGTAATGATTGAAAAAGTACATTTAATGTCATTCTAACCCTTTTATCCAAACACCTCTGTAGAAAGTGTAGTTAGTTTAGAGTAGAGTTAAAAACTAGCTTTAACTCTAACCCCGCGAGTATCCAAACAGGGCCATTGTCTGATAAATAGAAACGGAACTGTGTAGCTGAGCCAACACGTGTGCAGGCGATGACCGCTGATGGCTACTCCTGCAAAACCTTCGGGGGCCTTTGGAAGAAAATGCAAAAGGAGCACAATGGAAATCTTAAAAAACTCCCAGGCTGACATACAAAGCAACAACGAAAAGAAAACGAAAGCAAAACAACACACTCTATAACCCACGCTGTCCACCTGCTCTCGGACACCCGCTCCACTCACTACACCCATCCATGGCGATGGCGCCCTCCCCGGCCGTCGCCTCCACTCTTCTCCTCCCCGTTCTCCTCCTCATCGCCACCGCCACCCACTGCGCCTACGCCGCCGTCTCACCTTCCTCCCCGGACGCGGCCGCCCTCCTCAACCTGTCCGCGGCGCTCGCGGACCCCTCCGGCTACCTCGCCACGCACTGGACGACGGACACCGCGCTCTGCTCGTGGCCGCGCGTGTCCTGCGACGCCGCCGACAGGCGCGTCATCTCCCTCGACCTCTCCGGCCTCAACCTGTCCGGCCCCATCCCGGCCGCCGCGCTCTCCTCCCTCCCGCTCCTCCAGACGCTCAACCTCTCCAACAACATCCTCAACTCCACTTTCCCCGACGAGATCATTGCGTCGCTCAGAAGCCTTCGCGTTCTCGACCTTTACAACAACAACCTCACCGGCCCGCTCCCGGCAGCGCTCCCCAACCTCACCGACCTTGTCCACCTCCACCTCGGCGGCAATTTCTTCTCCGGGAGCATCCCAAGATCCTATGGCCAGTGGACCCGTATCCGGTACCTGGCCCTCTCCGGCAATGAGCTCACCGGCGAGATACCACCGGAGCTCGGCAACCTGTCGACGTTAAAGGAGCTGTACCTCGGCTACTTCAACAGCTTCACCGGCGGGATTCCGCCCGAGCTCGGCAGGCTGCGGGCGCTCGTCCGGCTCGACATGGCCAACTGCGGCATCTCCGGGGAGATCCCGCCAGAGGTGGCGAACCTCACATCGCTCGACACTCTGTTTCTTCAGATCAACGCCCTGACTGGGAGGCTGCCGACGGAGATAGGCGCAATGGGGGAGCTGAAATCGCTCGACCTGTCGAACAACTTGTTCGTCGGGTCGATCCCGGCGAGCTTCGCGTCCCTCAAGAACTTGACTCTGCTGAACCTCTTCCGCAACCGCCTCGCCGGCGAGATTCCTGAGTTCATCGGCGAGCTGCCGAACCTCGAGGTTCTGCAGCTGTGGGAGAACAACTTCACGGGCGGGATACCGCCGAACCTCGGCGTGGCCGCGACCAGGCTCAAGATCGTCGACGTGAGCACCAACAAGCTCACCGGCGTTCTTCCCTCCGAGCTGTGCGCCGGCGAGCAGCTGGAGACGTTCATCGCCCTCGGGAATTCGCTGTTCGGCGGCATTCCGGACGGGCTCGCCGGGTGCCCGTCACTGACGAGGATTCGGCTGGGAGAGAATTATCTCAATGGCTCGATACCGGCGAAGCTGTTCACGCTGCCGAACCTGACGCAGATTGAGCTGCACGACAATCTACTGTCCGGCGAGCTCAGCCTGGAAGCCGGGAAGATGTCATCGTCGATCGGGGAGCTCAGCCTATTCAGCAACCGATTGTCCGGCCAGGTGCCGACAGGGATCGGTGGGCTCGTGGGACTGCAGAAGCTACTGCTCGCGGGGAACAAGCTGTCCGGCGAGCTCCCGCCCGAGATGGGGAAGCTACAGCAGCTCTCAAAGGCGGACCTTTCCGGGAACCTGATTTCCGGCGAAGTACCCCCGGCGATCGGAAGCTGCCGTCTGCTCACCTTCCTGGACCTCTCGGGCAACAAGCTCTCCGGCCGCATCCCGCCGGAGCTCGCTAGCCTCCGCATCCTCAACTACCTCAACGTATCCCACAACGCACTCCAAGGGGAGATTCCGCCAGCCATCGCCGGCATGCAGAGCCTGACGGCCGTCGACTTCTCGTACAACAATCTCTCCGGTGAGGTCCCGGCCACCGGCCAGTTTGCCTACTTCAACGCGACCTCCTTCGCCGGGAACGCCGAGCTCTGCGGGGCGTTCCTCTCCCCGTGCCGCTCCCGCGGCGTCGCGACATCGGCCTTCGGCTCCCTCTCGTCGACCGCCAAGCTCCTACTGGTGCTCGGGCTCCTCGCGCTGTCCATCATCTTCGCGGCTGCCGCCGTGCTGAAGGCCCGTTCGATGAAGCGTTCCGCCGAGGCCCGCGCGTGGCGGCTCACGGCGTTCCAGCGCCTGGACTTCGCCGTGGACGACGTGCTCGACTGCCTCAAGGAGGAGAATGTGATCGGCAAGGGCGGGTCCGGGATCGTGTACAAGGGCGCGATGCCAGGGGGCGCGGTGGTGGCCGTGAAGCGGCTGCCGGCCATCGGGCGCGCCGGCGCGGCGCACGACGACTATGGGTTCTCGGCGGAGATACAGACGCTGGGGCGCATCCGGCACCGGCACATCGTGCGGCTGCTCGGGTTCGCGGCCAACCGGGAGACCAACCTGCTGGTGTACGAGTACATGCCCAACGGCAGCCTCGGCGAGGTGCTCCACGGCAAGAAGGGGGGACACCTGCAGTGGGCGACGCGTTTCAAGATCGCCGTGGAAGCGGCCAAGGGCCTCTGCTACCTGCACCACGACTGCTCGCCGCCGATACTGCACCGCGACGTCAAGTCCAACAACATCCTCCTCGACGCTGACTTCGAGGCCCACGTCGCCGACTTCGGCCTCGCCAAGTTCCTCCGCGGCAACGCCGGCGGCTCCGAGTGCATGTCCGCCATCGCCGGCTCGTACGGCTACATCGCTCCTGGTACATTCCCTCCTTACCGAATCGC
The DNA here is from genome assembly GCA_947561735.1 of Cenchrus americanus. Lineage (NCBI taxonomy): Eukaryota > Viridiplantae > Streptophyta > Magnoliopsida > Poales > Poaceae > Cenchrus > Cenchrus americanus. The sequence continues at coordinate 151,199,698 of OX387243.1, read as the reverse complement.
TATCCGAATTCCGCTTCACTGTTTGCTATTCTCGGCTCACTGCACAGACTTTTCCATGTTACTTCTGTCCAGTGAACTCACACTGCGCAAATTCTTCCATCTGAAAGGATTTTATAATTGTGTGATTTGTGTCCTGTTTGCTGCCAAATGTTACCGGCATTATTCAAACACATGCTTCTGTATACCATGTGGAAATTTGAACAGAATGTCTTTCAGACAAAAAAAAACTACACGCCTTCTAATATGTTTTTACTGTGTCCTACACAAAATGAATCGTACATGCCCTGGCCCTGACCCTGAACATCTGATAGCTGCGTTTCGTCGCTTTGTCGTTTTAATGGATCATCATTGGGAAGTGTAGTTTGTGATCTTATGTGGCTTCATTCTCCTGTGCCCCAGAGTACGCCTACACCCTCAAGGTGGACGAGAAGAGCGACGTCTACAGCTTCGGCGTCGTCTTACTAGAGCTCATCACGGGGCGTAAGCCGGTCGGAGAGTTTGGCGACGGCGTCGACATTGTGCAGTGGGTGCGGATGGTGACCGGCTCTAGCAAAGAGGGCGTGATGAAGATCGCCGACCCGCGCCTCTCGACGGTGCCCCTGTACGAGCTCACCCACGTCTTCTACGTCGCCATGCTGTGCGTCGCCGAGCAAAGCGTCGAGCGTCCCACTATGCGCGAGGTCGTGCAGATCCTAGCCGACATGCCCGGGTCGACATCCACGTCCATCGACGTCCCTAACAATGCCTTCGACGCGAAGGAGGAGGATAATAAGCCGTCGCAGCAGCAGCAGGAGGAGGAAGGGCCACACGACTCCCCGCCGCAGCAGGATCTCCTTAGTATCTAGAGAAGTGGCGCTGGATGAATTGGTCGTGGTAGTACTAGCAGTACTTTGTAGCATCCCAATCTCACTGTTCTTTCGGTTTCTTCTTGTGTAGCGTGGGCACGTGGCGGTACGAGTGAGTGTATGCAATGCATGTTCCGGCAACTAGTTTGTCACCACTATCACATAATGTAAGGTGGATGTGGATTAGGCCTTGTAATCTCTCTGCGTAATGTAATGGTGTACAAATCAAGCTGTTTGGGCTTCCAGTCCAGCTCCGAAAATACACGGAGGGATCGCCAAGGAAATGGCTGGAAATTGCTAGTTTCGTACTGCAAGAAATGGCTCCCTCTGATGATCACGCACCAGCGCCGCACTGCACTGCAGGCTAACGCTACAGGTCAGGGCCGAGTAGTATATAGCACGATTGCTGAGCACCTGCCGCTATTGCTATGCTAACGCACAGAGAGGCACACACGGGCACAGGAGCAGGAGCAGCGCTGCCGGTGCTAGCTGGCTCGATCAGTCCCCGCATGGAGACGGGAGACGGGGCGGGTGCACGTGAAGGTTCAGTTCCGCCGTGCTCTTCTCCCTGCGGCCTGTGGGGATCGATGACAGGTGGGCTCACGCCCGAGTACGCTGTTTGCTCGACGATACCGTCTCGGTGGCTCTGGCGCAGGGCGTTCACTTGGCTTTTTTCCGTTTCATTCATCTGATCCGGTCGTGCAGCGGCGGTGCTAGCCCAAGGGTCCATGCTGCATGCTGCATTGTGACACTGTAACTGCTGCTGGAGAGTGTGAGGGCAACTTTAACGTTTAGTTCACCTTTCTTTGCTAAGGTAGGACCCACTCATGAATGTGTGAGCTTGGATAATTTGCTCCAACGTGAAGTATAGTGTAGCACCGTGTAGGATTCACATCATAATTACACAAGTCTGAATCATTCTAGCCACCTCGCGCTCTCATTGGTTTACTCTGTATTTTTCTGTCTATCCCCTCTGCATTTTTCTCATTGTTTATTCCTTAGACAAGGTGCCCATTTGAGCTCCTGGTGCTCTGCTAGCACCCAGGCAAAAATTGCTCCAACGTTTATCACTCAGACTAAAGATTTCTCTTTCTTCCTCGCACCCTCTTAAACTCAACACTTGAGCTGCCCTGAGTGGCCCAGGCAGAGAGAGCACCGCGACGTCAAGGGAGCCGGAGACTCGGAGCCTCGGAGGAGCTGCAGCGCGTAGGAGTACAGGGGGCCAGGGCAAGACCGTGCAATAGGCTCACCGTATCCTGCAACGAGGCGAGCGAGCGCGGCGAGATTCGTGAATCGACGCCGTGCGTTCCAGTATTGTACGTGTGTGTACCGTATTTATGGTCAGGTCTCATCTGTCAATCCTTTGTCACGGGGTTACACCACGGCCGTACGGGAGAGGAGAAGAATCTCCTGACCTCGTCTTCGCACTGGAGACCTGAGCCGACCCGACCGATCGAGCGGCTCTCGTCGCGTCTCGGGTTACGGGTCTCACTACTGTTCGTCATTCAAAATCTCGTCTCTGGTTTCTCCGATTGTTTTTTGACGACCTTCATATACTGGCAGGAAATAATCCAATGCAATGCACTCTCTCCAACAGTCGAACGCCAAGATGCATCATACATGTAAGGTTTGGGGATGTTTGAAATATTTTCTAAGTGAAATTTGACTGGATTGTAGATGTATACCCTTCTTTTTTTTTACCAACAGTATACCCTTCCTTAATTATACGAGAATGAAAACAAGAAATGACAAGAAAGTTCTATCGCCTTCCACCAACAGCATACAACTTCGACCTTGACAGTTCCATTTACGGGCACCGTTGAGAGTGGTTCGGCGCACGGATGCCGCTGGCACAGTTTTGAAGGTTACAGTATTGATAAATGTGCGATGACCTTTCTAATAAAACTGATCTTAGGCCTCGTTTAATTAGCCAGATAAAAATAGTTTGTGAATTGAAAATGAAATGTCGGAAGAGATGTTTAGATACTGATAAAATGGCGGAATAGCCAATCTAACCCCCAAACTATCATGCTAGGCTCAAATTGGCCCCTAAACTATCAACGTCCAAATTGGCCCCCTAAACTTTGATTTACAAGTCAATGTAGTCCTTAGTGGCCCGTTGAGAATGAAAAAGGTCCATATTACCCCTCCCCGCTGACGCTGTTTATTTTCTCCCGTCCGCCCCTCGTCATCCTCTCGGCTGTTTATTTCCCCCCATTTATTTTCCTCTTCGTTTCTTGTTTGTGGCTACCGGCGGTCCGAGAAGCGGTGGGGGCGGCGGGCGGGCGCGGGCGCGCGGCCAGCGCGGCGGTGCGCCAATAGCGGTCGAGGCGCGGCGAGGGGCCGGGCGCCGGCGGTGGCGGGCGAGCAGCGGCCGCGGCGAGGCGCAACAGCAGCGGCGTGCAACCCTGTTCTCACCATTGAGCAAGCATCCAGGGAGGGGGGTGGAGAGGGAGAGCAAGAGGAGGAAGGTCAACGCCCAGCACAGGAGCGGCTCTGGATCGTGGAGCGCAAGCAATGGAGGTGAGTGCAGATTGTTGGGGCTAGGGTTGATTTGAAAGAATATTGATTTGAGTATTTGATTTTGCAGCTTGAAACAGTACTGGAAGAGCATTCACAGGGGATTATGGTGAGGACAGGGCTTATATGCCGGTATGGATTGGCCCCAATTTTGTGTTGTTGTTGGTCAAGTCCAGATGCAGGAAGAAGGTTCTTGGCGTCACGAATGGGGAGGGACGGGAGTCTCACGACAAGAAAACGACGTCACAGATGATTAGGGTAAGTTCGACATTTGGGTTAGATTGACTTGTAAATCAAAGTTTAGAGGTCAATTTGGACGTTTTGATAATTCTGGGGCCAATTTGAGCCTAGCGTGATAGTTTGGGGGCCAAATTGGCTATTCCGCCGGATAAAAACTAATCACAAAGCTCACTTGAAAATCGCGAGACAAATCTATTACGTTTAATTATTTTTCATTAGATATTGTTTAATATAGTATGATATTGTCTAATCATGACATAATTCATCTCGGGTAAGATTTAACCCGAGGTAATGAAAATGTCATTATTCATGTTTACTATACTTCTCGTTAATGGCCCTGTTTGGATACACGACTAAGGTTAGAGTATGTGTTAGTCTCTAAATCTAGCTCTAGCCCTAAACTAACTCTAGCTCTTAAGGTGTTTGGATGATTGGGATTAGATTGCTAATAAATGTACTTTTCCAATCATTTGTCCCGTTTAAATTCTCTTTCCAACAGGATTTGGTGTGGCTAGCCCTTGTGTGGCCTCCTTCCACCCACAAATGACACAAAGAAATCATCTTTACAAATCAAACATCCAAAACACAATAAATTTTATTTTATCCATACAAATGAGATGTCTCACTTAAACATACAAATCCTCGACCATTTTTTTTAGAAAATATTGAACATCAAAATAACCTTAAGCTTCTTACGCATTCAGGTGCTACAACCTCATCCTCACACAGGCTGATGCAGGGCTGCGGCCTTGGTGGGGAATGCTGATGGGGGAAGGCGGCAGAGCGTGGTCGCCGCTGGGGGATTGGCAGCGCGAGTGGGAGGATGAGCGAGTCGGTAGCCGGTGGCGAGGGCCCGTCGCGGATGGGGTGTAAGGAATCGGATGCTCGTTAGCCTAAGAGCGGGAGGGGTGAATTAAGCAATCTAAAAACTTAACCTATGGCTTCACTATTTTTACACAAAGATAAACTAGAACATACTATCTAGATGTGCAACTAGGGTTGTTCTAGTGTGAAACTCCCATCCCAAAACAAGGTTTGCAACCTATAGCCAATCCTAGCAAGATACTACTCTAGGAAAGTAAAGGCAAGCAAAGATTGCAAAAGAGTAAATGCGGAAACGTAAAGGGGATGAGAGGAAGCAAACTCTTGACACACGATTTATCCTGTGGTATCGGTAGGCACTAAGCCACCCCTAGTCCACGTTGTTGAAGCACTCACACAAGAGTATTGCTTCCCGGTCACCAAGTCTCTCCCAAGAGCACCACTTGACTCGCCACAAAGGCTAGCCACTTAAGCACTTGCCAAGCTCCTTTGGTCACCTTGATGCCGCCTCCACTAAGGAGCTTCTCCACCAAGGAAGGGGGTCTCCACGTCCCCCGCGCAAAGTGTCCTCGCCACTCCACACCAAGTCGGAGGGTCGATGACGATTGCCGGTGAGCCACTTAGGCCCCAAGGCTTCCGGCGAACCTTGTACAACTTGATCCACTCAAGAATCACCTCACAAGGTTGGCACAACCTTGCACTCACTCAGATCTAAGCTAAGCCTAACCCTAAGCACATACACTAAGCATATGCAAGTCTATGGATGAGCAATTAAGCACTTGGATGGATTGGATATGATCTTCTAGGTGTCTTGAACTCCTCTGCACTTCCACACAATCCAACAACCTCAAATGGGTGAGTGGAGGGGGTATAAATAGCCCAAGGCATCCAAAGAGCCGTTGGCTAACGACCACTGAAAAAGGTAGCGTCAGATGAACCGATGTTATGCTTTTTCTAGGTGTCGGTTCATCTGATGCCCTCCACGTCACGTAGCCGTTGGAGATCCGCTGACACAACTGCTCCGACGCATTACACCGACGGTGCGTCGGTTCATCCGGTGCTGAAGACCCCGCGGCCAAAACGTCTCTGGTAGCTTCCATGCGACCGTCGGATAGACCGACGCTTCCCCTTGACCAAGGCGTCGGTTCATCCGGTGCTGAAGACTTTGTCTTGGCGCGTCTCTGTCTTGATTCAAACTGAGTGTCGGATAGACCGATGGTGTCCTCACTCAGACCGTCGGATCATCCGGTGCTACTGCCTTCGCTGCTCTTCCTCTACAATTCATCCGGCGCATCTACAAAATGGACCGTCGGTTCATCCAATGGTGCCAACTTCATTTTGCCTCCTGCGCAGTGTACTAACTACACCGACGCTATGCACCGATGGTACCATCGGTTCATCCCACGGTGTCTTTTCTTCTCCTTTTCTTCGCGTCTTCAACTTGGATCTTTGCTTCAACTTAACATACTTAACATGCCACTACTTTAAATTTGCTATAAGTAACCTAACATGTCCATGGTGTGTTAACTTGTGGTATGACATGTTAGCTTGGGCATGGTATGTTAACTTGTGCGTGGTATGTTAACATGTGATAATATCCATGGGACCTAGGAATGCCTACAAAGACATGCTAGACAATGTGGTTAGTCTCATTGCTTGTGTTAGCATGAATCACCAAAATCAACTCGAACAAATGGCAAATGGGGCCATGTTCGCTACATGGGGGCCGACGACGCGAGTGGGAGACGGCGTCAGCGCTGATTCGTCACGGCCGCGGACGAAGGAGAGGGTCGCGGTCCTGTCGCGGACGGAATGGGCGCGATGGGATCCGCTGTGGCCTACGGGGTGGGTAGCGGAGAAACAAAATTCAGTGGGTCCAGCCACATTTAGCCCCAATCAGTGGTTGGGCTAGTTGCATCTAACCCACCAAGTTTGAATTTTTTAAAGCTAATTGGTGCTAAACTAGCAAAACCTAACTCTAGGCTATGGATCAAACAGGGCCAATGTCGGAACATCTGGATAAAAAGTTTTTTTTCTGAAACTAGATAGACATTAGTACGTGTGTAGGTAGACACACACAGTTCAATCATTGAGTTGTACATCAGAACCACTATCGGGCGCTCGTTCGCCCCACACGAATGGTGGGACCCACCTTATCTTCTCTACCTCTTCCTTCCCCGACGCCTTCTCCTTCCTTTCTTCTTCTATACATCTGTCGCACCACCACCGTCATCGCCGGCCTCCACCACCGCCCGCGGCCGATGGCACGTCGGCTCCGCCTGCATCCCGCCCCCGCCGCGCCTCCCCGCCCTTCCTAACCCTCCCATCGCCGACCCCCACCGCCGACACCGCCCACCGGGGGTCCTCCCCCACCCGGCCGGCGGCACCATCACCGCCGTCCTCACCGCCCCGCGAGCTGCAACCTCCGTCGGGCCTACCACCGCCCCCGAGCATCTATCTAAGTGAAGCGTCCCCTCATCAGAGGTGACTAAATGTGACACAAACACCAGTCCCAGGAGGCTGGTAACACATTTATTACAACAGGTGGATCAGTCTTTTATATCACGACGACACAGAGGGCACGGAAGTGCCAACGCTACAAGGAACAACACAAACGCTAACGACCACACTACGATAGCAAAGGCTTCCAAAGCCTCATCAGAGTACCACACCATGGAAGCTCTCTGTGGAGGCCCTGGGTACACAGGCACGGCTGGGTGTAGGGCAACGACCTACTCGACGTCTTTGGGAATGTAATCGGGATCCTCATCTGAAAAATAGTTAGTAAAACAAGGGTGAGCACATACGTACTCAGCAAATCCAACCCCACCCACGGAGGGGCTTATAAGGAGAATCATGCATAGAGTATAATAAGGATCAGGTTAATGTTCATTTTGCAAACTCATTTACTCATGCAGGGTTCATTTCCAAAAAGGCTTTCGCAAACCAATCTTATAACCCAAGTGGCTCAGTTGTTTTAAGAAAACCACTGTGGAACTACCGGACTCCCCGTCCGCAGTAGCCCAGGCACACAGCCACACACTCAACCCGGAAAACAACTCATGCCAGAAAACATCCCAAACCCAAGCACTAGTTTTGTGACCACACCGTGACTCATCCAATACCGTGGACACGGCTATTCGAATAGGTTTTACACTCTTGCAGAGGTTGTACAACTTTACCCACAAGTAGGGTACCGTCACACGGACACCTTAGTGTCGGCGCGGATCCTATCAAAGCCATTACCCACCTTAGCTAACGCTACGAGCCATCACAGAAGCAAACAAGGGGTTATCCCTCATAACCAGGGCGTACCTCACACAGAGCGTACCCCTACTCCTTGGTCTCCCGCCGCTCACCCGCACACCAGATGGCAAGTAGATTAACTAGTGGGATTTATGCTAAGCCGTTGCCACATACAACGGTCGAGTGGTTGTACGATGATTTGGGTCAGGTGAGATGTCACGCAACCCGGTCCTTAATTGACAAGATGGACAACTCCCAACACGCTCAACCACACAGGTACGAGCTCATCCATACTCCTGACACACACGTCCATCTCGTTTACCCAGTTCTTTACTCATTTTCCAAACATATCCCATTTCCATTTTAAAGCACTCACGCATTTTGAAAGCACTCACACATTTTTAAAGCACTCATTTAGGCCAAAATAAGGTTCAATCATAGCAATCAAGGGTGGCTATCCTACCATGTTTTTGCAGTAAAACAATATGCAATTTATAAAATGGGTATAGGGTTATATTTATAAAACTAGGACCAAAGCATGCATCAAAGGATGAGATTGAACTTGCCGTCTTCGAAGTCTTCGGGGAGTGCCGGCTCGGCGTTCGGGATCCCGGGCTCCTACTCGCAGTAGTCGGCTCCGCTCTCCGGCTCGGGGTACCTTCCTTCGTCTACTCCGTCGGCTATAGCGCACACACAGGCAAGCAAGCAATCAATATAAGCATACACAATTTCTCCGGCTGAGCTCGAGGAAGGGAGATTAAAAATAGGGAAATAAATATTATGCAGGGGTTTTGGGTGACAGATGGGTGGCGGTATATCCGGCACGGGTGTGAGGGAGGTTGGGCGCGGTTTGGATTTAAATCGCGCATGAAATGACGGGTTAAAAGAGGTTTTTACGATTAATTAGGGCCGATTAATAACTTAGTTTAAAACGGAAAAGGACCTAAACGTAATATCTAAACCTAGCGGGGTTTAACTATAATAGCCTAAGGATTTAATTGTAAGGGCAGGGGTTAGTTTGGTGGAATATCTTAAGGTTTAGGGTTTAATTTGGAAAAGAGGGAGAGAGGGAATAGAGGAGGGGGTTAGGTGGGGGGAAAACGGGAAAGGACAGGGGCCTCTTGGCAAAACTACCATCCCCTTCCTCCCATCGGTTCAGAACAGAGGGAGGGGGATTGGGGCGGCCCGCCGGCCGGCTCTGGCGATTGTCGGCGCCCCGGGGGTCGACGGTGGCCGGGAACAGGGGGAAAAGGAAGAGGGGGACGGGGGCTATCCACTCCGAGGCTCACCTTGGTCGGGGACGGCTTGAGGAGGGGGGCTCTGCGGCAATGGCTGCCGGCGGTAGGGGCTGTTGGCGGCGGCGCGGATGGTGAAGGTGGCGATGCAAATGGGCACTGTTGGAGGCTTGCGGCTGGGGTGAGGAGCGGCGAGAAGGTGGTGTCGGCCTTTTATAGGCGCCGTAGGTCGGTTTGTTGGGGGAGATATTTTCCGGCGAGAAGGTCACCGGCGAGGCTCGAGCGGCTTCCCGAAGCGGCGTCAGGCGACGAGGCGTCTCGAGCGGTGGCAGGTCAACTTGTGCAGGCTCGGCGCGACGCGTGCGGTGGTGGAGCGGGGGCGGTGGTTGCGGTGGTGGCGGTGCTTGGAGATGACCGGTCGGGCGGGGGGAGTAATGGCGGTCAAGCCGCGTCCCGGCGGATGGGATGCCTCGGCGATGGCCGGGCGGTGCGGGGGGGGGGGGGGCAGCTTGGCGTGCGGGAGAGGTGAGGGCCGGCGCGGTCGAGCGCCGGGCGCGCGGGCCCGAGGAGAGGCGCAGAGGAGGTCAACGGCGCTAGGCGCGCCGGCTGCGGGAGGAAGAAGGAGAAGGGAGAGAGAGAAAGAAGAAAGGAAAGAAGAAAAAGAAAAGAAAGGAAAGAAAAGAAAAGGAAGAAAGAAAAGGAAGGGAGAAAAGGAAGGAAAAAAAGAAAAGAAGGAAAGAAAATGGGAAAAAGGAAAAGAAAAAGGTTTAGAAATTAGGGAAAATGCTAGGGAAAAATAGGGGGGAAAGGTTTTTCGGGGTTTTCCGATTTCCGGGCGTTGACGTGATTTTCGGGGCGGCGGTGATGGCGAGGCGGACCGGTCGGCGAGACCGCGGCGTGCGCGGGATTCCCGGCACGGTGGTCGACCGCGGCGCCGGGGTGGCACGCGTGGGTGCTGGCCTGAGTGTGGGCGGTGCCGGTGGGATTCGCGGCACGCGCGCCGAGGGTGAGAGAGGGAGACGTTGACCAGGGTTCTGAAAGGGACAAATGAGCTCAGCTGGACAGTTTTTGAAAACACGCGTGATTTAGGTGATTTATTAGGAGTTAAAAACGCGGGTGTTACAAACCTACCCCACTTAAAATGAATCTTGCCCTCGAGATTCGGCTAGGTTTCGAACAGGTGGGGAAACTCCTTCTTCAACGCGTCCTCTCGTTCCCACGTGGCTTCTTCCACTCCGTGTCTGCTCCATTGGACTCTGCACACCCGTACTTCTGATGTTCTCGTCTGCTTGACCACTGTGTCCAAAATCTTGACGGGCACCTCCTGGTACCTAAGGTCTGGTTGTAGATCGATGGTTTCTACCGGTACTCGCTTTTCTTCAAGAACCTTCAAACGTCTACGTAGTTGGGAGATATGAAACACTGGGTGTATATCTGACATTTCTTCGGGTAGCTCCAACCGGTATGCTACTGCTCCGACCCTCTTTAGTACTTTATACGGTCCAATGTACCGAGGGGCCAACTTTTCGTGCACTTGAAATCTCCGAGTCCCTCGGATAGGTGAAACCTTGAGGTAGGTGAAATCCCCCGGATTGAAGCTTTCTTCTCGCCTCTTCTTGTCTGCGTAGCTCTTTTGTCGGGATTGGGCGGCTTTCAACTTTTCTCGGATGTCGGCTACTCGCTCTTCAGCTTCCTTTATAAGTGTGGGCCCAACCAGGGCACACTCTCCCACTTCTGACCACATCAGAGGTGTCCTACATTTCCTCCCGTATAGTGCCTCGAACGATGACATTCCCAGGCTTGCTTGGTAGCCGTTGTTGTAGGAAAATTCTGCGTATGGTATACTCTGCTCCCAATCTTTGCCATAGGTGAGGACACATGCTCTCAACATGTCTTCCAAGATTTGATTTACCCTCTCGGTCTGTCCGTCTGTCTGTGGGTGGTACGCCGAGCTGAAATCCAGCTTGGTTCCCATGGCTTTGTGCAGACTTTTCCAAAACCTAGAGGTGAACTGGGTCCCTCTATCTGAGACTATCCTGCTAGGCACTCCATGCAACTTTACTATATTCTCTATGTAGAGTTTCGCCAACTTCTCTCCACCATAAGTGGTCCGTACGGGTAGAAAGTGAGCGACTTTAGTGAGTCGGTCCACTATCACCCATATGGAGTCATGTCCCTTCTGAGTCTTTGGCAACTCTACTATGAAATCCATGCCTATTTCGTCCCATTTCCATACCGGGATTGGTAAAGGCTGCAACAGTCCTGCGGGTTTCTGGTGTTCGGCTTTGATTCTCTGACAAGTGTCACAGTGGGCGACGAACCGTGCAATGTCTGCTTTCATCCCATTCCACCAATACTTCTGTTTTAAGTCCATTTACATCTTGGTGGATCCCGGGTGAATGGAGTATGCTGAGTTGTGTGCCTCATCCATGATGGTCTGTCGGGAAATCTCCGCCTTCAGGCACGCATATCCTATTTTTATACCACAGGGTGCCTTGGTCATCCACTCTAAAGTCTGGGGCCTTATTCTCTCATGTATGCTTGCGGATCTTCATCAGATTCTCATCGTTTTCTTGGGCCTTCCAGATCTTCTCCTCTAGGGTAGGCTGAACACTCAGCTGGCGGACGTAGCCTTGGGGGACAATGTGCACGTTGAGTCGCGCCATCTCTTCTTGCAATTGGGTACTCTTGGGTGCGGCCTTCTCGTAGGATTTCCGGCTTAGGGCATCTGCCACTACATTGGCTTTCCCTGGATGGTAGTGAATCTCTAGGTTGTAGTCTTTGACTAACTCTAGCCACCTTCTTTGCCTTAGGTTCAGATCGGGCTGAGTGAAGATGTACTTTAGGATCTTGTGGTCGGTATGGATCTCGCACTTATTCCCAATCAGGTAGTGTCTCCAAATCTTGAGGGCATGCACTACGGCTGCAAACTCCAAATCATGGGTGGGATAATTCTGCTCATGGGGTTTGAGCTGACGGGAAGCGTATGCCACTACCTTCCCATCTTGCATGAGAACACATCCCAACCCTTGTCGGGAGGCGTCGCAATACACGACAAAGTCTCGCTGAATATCTGGCAAGGTCAACACTGGGGCTGTGGTCAATCTTTTCTTCAACTCTTGGAAACTTTTCTCGCATGACTCGGTCCAGTTGAACTTCTTCTCTTTCTTGAGTAAATCTGTCATGGGTCGGGCAATCTTGGAAAATCCTTCAATAAACCTCTGGTAGTACCCTGCTAAACCAAGGAAGCTTCTGATCTCGCTGACGTTGGTAGGTTGTTGCCAGTTGGAGACTGTTTCAACTTTCCCGGGTCTCATCGCTACTCCTTCAAGCCGAATATGCCCAAGGAAAGATATTTTCTCCAGCCAAAACTCACACTTACTGAACTTGGCGTACAGCTTGTGTGCCCTCAATTTCCCCAGTACTACTCGAAGATGTTGCTCATGTTCCTCCACACTCTTGGAGTAAACAAGTATGTCGTCAATGAAGACTACGACAAACTTGTCCAGCTCTTCCATGAACACCTTATTCATGAGGTTCATAAAATATTCTGGTGCATTAGTGAGTCCAAAGGACATCACTGTGAACTCATACTGCACGTAGCGAGTGACAAAGGCGGTCTTGGGGATGTCACTTTCCCTAATCTTGAGTTGGTGGTACCCTGACCTTAGATCCACCTTTGAAAAATACTTGGCTCCCTTCAGCTGGTCAAACAGATCATCTATTCTGGGGAGAGGGTACTTGTTTTTGATAGTGACTTCGTTCAGCGAGCGATAGTCCACGCACATCCTCATGCTCTTATCCTTCTTTTCCACGAAAAGCACCGGGGCTCCCCATGGCGATGAGCTTGGTCTGATGAACCCACTTTGCTGGAGTTCTCCTAGCTGCTTCTTCAATTCTGCCAACTCAGGGGCTGCCATCCTATAGGGTCTCTTAGCTATGGGAGAGGTTCCGGGAATAAGGTCGATGACGAACTCTATATCCCTATCTGGTGGCATTCCGGGAAGTTCTTCGGGGAACACATCTGGGTATTCTCGCACTACTGGGACATCCTCTATGGACTTGGCTTTTATGTTGAAAACCATTATGTCTGGCCTGTGTCCTCGGGTGTGGCAGGTCACTTGTATCCCGTCTGGGTTGGTTAGGTGCACTACTTTATCGGCGCAACTTATAAGGCCATGGTGTTGGCTTAACCAATCCATCCCAAGGATCACATCTATTCCCCTAGACTTCAGTACTACCAGGTCTGCTAGGAACTCTATCTCACTTAAAATAATCCTTACCCGGGGGCATCCCAGTTGACACTTAATGTCACCTCCGGGCGTTCGAGTCAATAGGGGTGCTTTCAGTAGTACTGTGGGTATGCTATGCTTTTCCACAAAACTCGAGGATATGAATGAGTGCGATGCTCCCGAATCAAATAATATGGTAGCCAAGACTGAGCTGACCAGGAACTCACCGAGCACTACGCCTTGTGCTTCCTGCGCCTCCTGTGCATTGATGTGGTTGACGCGGGCTCGTCCATACGACTGTTGGGGCTGCCTCATCTGCTGGTTGTTGTTGTTGTTGCCGAAGTTATTGTTGCTCCGCACCAGCATGCGGTTGGCTCCAGACACGAGTGGCCTTGGCCCGTTCACCGAGTTGGAGTAGGTGGTAGTGGTTGGCTTTTTAGCATATGGGCAGTTGGCGATGAAGTGTCCGGTTTCTCGGCAGTTGAAACACACTCGGGAGCTGTTGTTGTTGTTGGCAGTGATCTGGCTAGTGTTGTTCTGTGGGGGCTTCATGGCACTCTGGTTGTTGTAGGGCTTAAACTGGGTTTTGGGGCCTTGCGAGCCCGTGTCTTGGGATTGGGTTCTGTACTGCATGGGAGCTTGGAACCTGGACATGGGGTGTCCGAAGTTTCTCGGCCTCTGGGACCGTTCTTGCTGTTTGGCCTTGTGCTCCATAAACTTGCGCTTGTTCTCCTTCTTCTCTTCCGCCCTCGCTCTTTCTGTGAGTATTGCCATGTTCATGAGGGTGTTGAAGTCCGGGTAGATCTGAGGGGTAAGCAGGGTCCTCAGTTCCGGAGTCAGTCCCTTCTTGAACATTTCCTGCTTCTTGGAATCTTTGTCCACTTCCTCGGGGGCATAGTGAGCCAGCTCTATGAACTGGTACGTGTACTCTATTGGGGAATTCAGGAAAACCCGTTCCCCTCGAAACGTCAGGATTTGACAAAGTTCTTGAGGCATGTTTTTCAGGAACAGGGAGCTCACGATTTTCGGAGGCCTGGAACCTGCGAAGCCTCGGATTCGCGGATGCGTGAAGTTCGGGGATCATGATTCGGTGAAGACGTGGAGTCGCGAACATGCAGAAGCCCGGAACCTCGAGCTGGCGATGGCGCGAACTTCGGAGGGCGGCTGATTTGGGAATCTGTCGGAGATCCAGTTCGGGAGTCACGCGCAAAGACATGCATGAACCTTCGAAGAAGCGAAAGCCGATTCGGGAATCTGTCGAGGGCCTGGTTTGGGAGTCACACGTGAAGACATTCACAAACCGACGGAGAAGCAAAGTCAAAGTTGTTGTCCCAAAAAGTCCGGGTTTTGAGTGTGAACTAGTGGCAGATTTGTAAATATGTTAGATGAGAAAGACATTCTTGTATGCGTTCATACTAGGAATATTCTCTGAGCTTGAGGGTGTTTTTGGTATGTAAAAGTCCCTTCATCTCCCTATAAAAGGGGGCGCGAGGGCACGTGTAAACGGATTCAGACTTTTGGGAACTTGTGCAATCTGCTGAGGGACTCACAGTCTCTCAGCACCCTCACTTTGTGCTTGAACGTGTTAAGAACTCTCTCTCTCGTGTTAGGGGAACCATCCGAATTTTTCGGGTTACCCCCCAACATTGGCGCCCATCGTGTTCTAGCCGAAGAAAAGCTCACGATGCCACCTGAGAAGAAATCCAAGAAGAACGTCCCCGCATAGGCAAATTGAAACGATCACCATCCTACCCAAAGGAATGAAACCTCTTTCGTTCCTGAACCTTCTAACACAACAGACCAAGAGCGGAGAGCAAAGCTCGAAGCTCTGATGAAGGAAAGAGCAGAAAAAACGGCTCATACCCAAGAACAACCTGCTGAATAGCAAGAATTTGAGAATGTCGATGATGATGATAACACCATAGACAGGGAGCTAGAAATGGTCCAACAAAAGATACAGCAGCTACAGAAAGACAAAGAAAAGTTCGCAAGTCAATTGCAAGCGAAGAGAAAAATCTCTGAAAAGCTAGAGCAGCTAAACAAAGCAAAAGAGCAAATCGAAGTGAGACAAAGAGAAATTGATGAAATGAAAGAACAAGAGAACAGTTCCCTGTGGCCGGAATCACCGCACCAGAACTCTGGGCCAGCAAGAGAACCCCCGAAAGATAACTTCTTCGTGGGAAATGGAATCTCACACTTCGTGGATTCTGAATCGCCGCTGTCTATTGGGCTGCAAACAGCACCTTGACCGCCGAAGTTTAAGCCTGTCTCTCTCCCCAAAGACAACGACTTCGGAAACTCTAGGCAATTCCTCATGAGATATGAATCAGCTGTGAATTCGGCAGGAGGGGATGATGTTGCACTGGCCAAATCCTTCATCATTGCTTGCGAAGGACCGCATCGAATTGGTACTCACCGCCGCCTCCACACTCGCCTACGGTACCGGGTAGACCTCAAGACAAAGTTCATGCAAGCATTTCAGATGTTCCACGACACAACTGCGGAAGCATCAGATTTGTATAACTGCAAGCAGAAAGACAGAGAGCCGATGCGGAACTTCGTGAGAAGGTTCATGCAACAAAGGTCTCAAATCCCCGAAGCTGATGAAAAAACAACGATCAACGTGTTAATCAAGGGCCTCACTCCAGGCCAACAACTTCACATCTCACAAGAAAGAAACCCATGTCGGTTGAGGAACTTTTTCGCGAATTGGAGGACTACATTTTGTCAGATGATGACCATCGCAAAAGAGTAGCCGAGCGGAACGAGGCAAGACAGGGCAACAGAGAGATGACATGGAGGGCACCACCCCAGCATCCGCGAAATGTCAACAATGTCGGAAATCCGCAACCTGAACAAAGCAACAGGCCAAGCACCAGGGGAGGGTTCAATCCCAGAGGAAGGGGGAGAGGCAGAGCACCCCCGAGACTCACGAACCATAACCCAAAAGATCCTTACTTCTATTGCCAGTATCATGGGAGGGGCCATAGCACAGAAGGGTGCCCAGAAACGAAGAAGAACATGGCAAGAATTCAGCAAGAGAAGGCACTAATGAGCATCGCATCCTCAATGCCAAGCCAATTTCGCCCGACTTCCGGCGCCCGCAATTCGCGAACCCACGATCAAGTTCCGTCCCGCTTCGCCAATTCCCCCACAACCACAGTCAGCGTGGCAGCCGTTGCAGCAATTTTTCCCTCAGTCGCAAGCAATCCAGTCAATCCAGCAACCGCAACCCATTCGGGAAATCTTGCCACCACCTCCAGAAAGTTCGTCAAGGCCTCAGTCAAGTTCGGGACCTCAGAATTCCAAAGCATTGCCATCGTTCGGGACTATCCTGCCAATCACGGGCGGGTCCGTTGACGCAAAATGTGCACTCGGCGCCAATCACACAGCAAGCCGAAAAGCTTAGCTTCGCACGCGCGAGAGAGAAGTGACGTGCCGATCAATTTTTCCCGAAAATTAACAAAAGATAAAACGATTAAATACCAAAACTTGGAACCTACGGGTGGTACCGGGCGGTTCCATATTTACGGCTAAGAAGCCAAGCAAAACGACATGTAGCTATGCGAAGCTACCTGTCAAAGAACCACAACCATTCGGGTAACCGCGAAGGAAAAAAGAACATTGCCGAATGGATGACGTAAGCATGACAACGATCGATCTTTGAATAAACATGGATGCATGTGCCAAGCCATAACCGATCCTCACGAAGATTAACATTAAATGAAGTAAAGCACGAACATGATCATGTATTAAAATAAGCATACATAGATCCAAAGCATTAGTCTACCGCATGTCTAATCACTTTAAGATCCGTCGGGCACGATATCGGCAAATCTATCCACCGCATGATACAACTTGCATGAAAGAACGCACCACTTTCCACAAATAGTTCTATCCACCGCATGATACAACCTAAATATGGAAAGCTAGAAGCATACGTCTTTTAAAACATAAATAACGCACGTGATCTACTCGTGAAGATATAACCGAATGCGGCCGAACAACCGATTCGGGGTCCATGAAGAAGGAACAAACATTACCACGTGAATAAATCTATCGAAGCTAAATTGGAAATCTAATCCACCGGATGACTAGCTCCAAAGCAACCCAAAAACCCGCATCTACCGCATGATACCCGGCTCTTTCAAGATTTATACTAACAAAGCAAGCTTGAACCCGCAACACGTAACAACCTAGATCGATTCGGTTTCGGCTATCGGAGAGCACGAGATCCACGCGTCAAAACACGAAACCTACTCTTGCACGGATCTTAAAAGGAAAAGAGCCGATCCAAACCCATCTAGATTGGGCAAAAGTGTATTACATGAATTAAAACATAAAGCAAAACTCATGATAACACAGGGTAACTTAATGAACCTATTGGATCTTGCCAAAATCCAATAGAGCCGATAACTAGCTTCGAGCTAGACCTTAGCCTACCGCATGGCTCATGATCTAACAAGAAACCCTCTTGAACCAAGCTTGAATCTACCGCATGACACGAAGCATGGTAACAAGACTACTTGCATCGGATCTAAATCCACCGCATGATACTAGACATGATACAAGGTTGCCGGTACTCACGGAGGTCGACGGATCGATTGGCCCTCTCGAAGAACTCGACGACACGACAAGGGACTCTAGGGTTTGGCGTAAGGCCGGTGTGTATTGAGGAATGAACGTGTCTTGTTACATACATCCGGGGATCGTATTTATACCCCGCCGATTACAACCGCGAATGGATTCATTGCCTAACTAAGCTTGATCGCCCGTCCATCCATTCGCTTCCTCCGATCGAGCCACGTCACCGTCCAATCCCGCAAAATCGGCTCTCTTGTTCCTTTGCCGAACCGGAGCGAGATAGCCGACCGCGGATCCTTCCGCCGAAAATCTCTCGAAGATACCTTTCCTTCCACCGGACGGACTCTTCTCCGAATCGGACCCACATGTCATACTCCTTACCAAATTTTGGTGTTAACACATGCCCCTTCAATTGTGGGATAAAAGTAATTTTGTTCCACAATTGACTCCGGCCACGAATCCTTGAGCCAAACCCGTCAACACCGTTCTTCGCAATCCGCCGGATTCTTCGTTCGCATCCAACCCTAGATCCCCTTCGTTCCGAACTCGAATCTCCAATGGCAACTCGTAACCAAGTCGCTCGGGTAAATTCACCCCTCCAAACCTTTGTTCGGCATTAGGTTTTCAATTTTACCCGAGATTTTCTTCTTCCGCTCTCTTCCGGAACCGTCTCACCGCCCTTCGATTCCTATTGAGGCCAATTCGCCGTCTTATTATCTTGGTCCCGAAGGGAATCCCGACCCTCGAGATTTCATTGCCGTCGAATCTCAAAGAATCCCTTTCAAGGTAGCTTTATCTCCACCTCCTCGGTGGCAAGATGCGTTCAAGAACCGGCCTTTGCCCCCAATCGCGGTCGGAAGACTTGGTACCGTAGGATTCTCGCGGATAAGAGTGGATTGACCAATCTGGATACTCTCTCGCATTGCTCAATGTTTGGAGTTATCTCGTAGCCGAGATGCCCAAGAATGAAGATCTTCTCGATAGCCGCGTGCCACTTCGGTCCAATGGCATCAATGCCTTCCTTTTTGGGCATGGCCCAATGTCTCCAACTTTGGCCGATGTGTACATGATCACCGGCCTTGACATCACCGGTCTGCTTCGGCCTTGGAATTTCAAAAATTCCTCACGCCGGACGGGGGTAAAGCCGGGGAATGGCTACAAGCAATATATTTCGAAGCATATGAGAGACAATCCCCTTGGTGAAGTTGAATATAGAGCCTTTTTGAACATGTGGTTATGTAGATTTGTCTTCCGTGGCAAAGCCAACGAACCCACTCGAATCATATCGCAATGGCGATCCATCCGGCCGCTGGCAATCGCCTTCCTCCGGGAAAATTCCTCTTGGGCGGTGTATACCATATGCTTCATCGACGGTTACCCAAATGTATACCGGCCCGGAGGATAACGTGCGTCAATGGCCCTTGGTGGTTTGTTCAAATTTGGCTGCGCAGCTTCACATGCACCGATTGTGGGCGTCGACTTGAACTCCGAGTTCTTCCCCCGGTCCAATCCCCCCGAAGGAGAGCTTCAAGTCACCGGAGGATGCCAAAGCTATGGAGAAGCGGCTTCAACCGTTATCGTTCGACGAGACATCACCCAACTCTTCGAGTTGTTCTTCAAAGGCTTCCCCAATCCTCTTTGGCTCCCTTATCTAGGCTATGACACTCGACCTTCCCCGTCGAGTTCTCCTTTGAGCCCGGCCATCAAGATGGGAGATTCTTGGAAATCTTCAATATCATAATCCGCCCATGCATATTACCGGCCGAATTCAATGGAGGGAGGCGGAATGCCGCATTTTATGAGTACTACCGGCCTAATGTAATGGCCGGGCGGCTTGGATGCGGTCGGGTGCCCCCAAGATTGTTTCGCACGAATTCCTCAAGCCCGGGGAGGAAATCAAAGAACCGATGCGATGTAGCGAGTTTTTAACTACGTGTGCGGTCCCACCTGTCTACACATGTCCTTTTGTGCTCGCAACCATAGTTCATCCCACCTTCAATTCATGGTGGCAAGAATTCCATGACCACATCTTTAGTGAACTCGTTCATGTGTTCCGTGCGGAATTGGTGCCTCGATTTCTCCGCCGACTTCGGAGGTAACACAATGAACCCTTAGATCAAGCACTCCTTCTCCATTCGTGGTTTTGACCTTCATCTTTTGTCCACGAACACACGCACTGCCCCTCGAGCCGGGGTAATCACTTATAATGCCGAAGGCCCGATTTCGAGCATCGGGGTTTAAATCAACAACCCCGCGCCAACTAATGGACAGTATGCTACCACCGATCCCGGCCTTTCTAGCCTTGCGTTGACGGAGGCAAGGTCCGCATCCGATTCCTCCTCCGAGCGCTAAAAGGAGGAGAACCGTCAAGAAAGTATTGGTTGAGGTAAACTCCTTTACCTTCTTGATTACCTTGGGTCACTCTCTGTTCTTGATGGATCATATCATTGTGTATTTCGGACTAGAGCCCAACATTCTTCGTAACCAATACCGCCGATGCCCCATCCACCGGTATGACCTTTTCTCGTTCTTTCTCAAGGATGAGCACCGGCACTTATCCCTTCAATTGGACATTTGCAGGAGAAAGCGTTGGAGAACCACTTGTAGATGTTCCAGTGGTTCAACAAAGAGCCCTTCCGGGGTTGAATTGCCCATCCCGAGAGGTTTCATCTTCATCACCTTCTCGCGAAGCGATGACGCTCTCCGCAGATGAATCCCTCAACTCAACCGGAGCCACCAAATACCCCCGGGATACCATCTCCTATCGGTCAAGCGACGAATGACCGACCCAACGAGAGGAGGATCCAATTCTTCACCGACGTAAACTTACGAGCCATTGATGGCCGCATCGCATCTCCCCGACTTGGAAGTTTCGGCTCTCGCTCGGACGCCTCTTCCGTCCGCAATTGCTCCCGCTCAAGAAACCACTCATGAGGTGCCCACTTCTGCTCTTAATCTCGATACCTTGCTCGCTAGCATTCTCACCTCGGCAATGTTGTTTTCGGGATCACACCCCGTCATCATCGAGCTTGCCATCGAGAGGGCCCATCAACTCGCCGATGTGATGAAAGAGATAAACCGGCCGTTGCCGGACGAGGTGTTGCTCAAGCTCAAAGAAATTGCAGCCTGGCTAGAAAAAGACGTTCGGGATCGGCTCAATGATCTTCGTCATTTTGAAGAGATGTTTGAGCCCACTAGTCGCAAACTTCCCGATGACATCGAGCTTTTCGTCGTCCGTCTACGACTTAGAGCCCTTCTATGTTCCCTTGAGGCGCACTTGGAGGAAATTGCGCTCCCGTTCGGCCATTGAAAAGGAGAAAACCGATCTTGAACGAGCCATGAACGGGATGCAATCCCAAGCGAGAAAGCCACAAAGATGCCTTGGCCGACCCGCAAGCCTCTTATGATGCGAAAGTCGCCGAAAGGCCGCTCTAGAGGCGGAACTGAGAAGCCTGTCAGCGGAGATGGAGATTGACCAGAAGAAAATAGCCGATCTTCCTGGATTGATAGCAAAGACCCAAGCGGAGGTGGAATCGGCTGTTACCAGAGTAAAGCAGTGCGACGCAGAGCTTACTGACTTATCTGATGCCCAAAAGGACTATCAGGAGATCTTGGATAACTCCCACTTGATAGTATCCAATGTTCGTCATGCACTTGCAAAACTCCTTAATGCTTGAATTGATGTATACCCGGACCGGTCGTTCTTGTAATATTTCCTTTGCAATTTGTGATCTTGAAACGACCCATTCGATAGTGAAACGCCAACTCCCGAAAAACACCTCGATTTCCTTTAGCCGAAACAATCGATCCGCACGCGTTTCGGCTTAGAACTCCAAACGACCCACCGGCGGGTTGGTCAAGGAAATCTCTCCACCTTCCGATTTTATTGGGACGTGCGCCACGATCCACGGCCACGACTCGAAGCCACGATTTACCTTGCCGGGCCTATAAATGTTGCCATAGGTGCCCTTAGCTCTCCACCGGGCCTTCTAGCTCTCGAATCTTTGCCAATCTCCGGCCCTCTTGCAAACAAGGCACATCCCCAAACCGCAATGGTGCGCCGCCCTCAACCGCCGCCGCGCCTCCGACGAGGGCGAGGGAAGCGGCGCTAATGCGCGCGCGGCGGTGATGATCATCAATTTCTCCTTGTCGATCTTCCTTTTGATCTTCCTTTGCCTTGACAATCATCTCCCCTTTTCGCTTTGATTCGGTGGAACCCGCCCCCGCGCGCCGGCCAATCGGCCCCTCCCCGATGACTCTTCGGAGTCCGATGGCCACTCCCCCGTGCCGTACGGGGGGAAGCGAGACGCTATTCGCTTCAAGGAGGAGCTAGAGGCGTCTCGTCTTGAGCCGGAGGCCGTCTCCAAAAAGCGGGCGTGGCCGAACTAGAGTGGGAGGACCGGCGGAAACGGTGCCGGAAGCCATCGATGGTATGGTTCGATTCTTGATTCGGTCCGGCCTTTGATGCTAATCCCTTCTTGTTTGTCCTTTGCGGCCCGTGATGCTGAGCTCAACCGGCTAAAAGCGCCGGTAGAGCAATGGCGGAGAAGGTGAACGCTCACGGCGACACGCCGGCGGAGCGCCCGGCCGCGGTGGAGCGCCGCATTGACGAGGTGGCCGTCCATGGTGTTCGTCCGGGCACCACCTTGGGCCCCGGCCGCGATGGCGACGCATACGGACGTCGACTATTCCACCGGGCCGCGTGGCTTCCGTGGCGGCGCGCGCGGAGGATATCGACGAGATCGAGCTCATCTTGGAGCGCCTCGATGGCCACGGCGACGCCATTGCCGAAATTACCCATCCCCGGTCCGTGTTGAACGGACTCTTTGACTAGATTGTACTAGGGATGTGTAAATGTCGGCAATATATGACGAACTTTTGGAATCGCACTTGTTCCGTGATATCTCCCTTCGCATTTGCATCCGTGAATTCGTCCTCTTCGAATGCATCCGGGAACCGTCTTTAGCCGAACGCTCGCAAACAATCGCCCCTTGGCGCAAGATCCACAAAGGATCCCAATTCGGCAATCCGTAAATCTTGTTCAAAGAAAACCCTTCGCACTCGGTGGAAAACCCCCGCCGCTTGGTATTCCAACGGTGTGTGCCGGCCATCATCACTCCCAATGCGCCTCCTTGGTCAATAAAATAGCCCGTGGGGTGCTCGCAATTCCACTCGCACACTCCTCCATCACTTCTCGTCTCTTCTTCTCGTCGCTAGAAGAAAAAACCCCAACGCCATGGACAAGGGTAAACAACCTCAGGGGAGCGGCTCGTCAAGGAAGCGTACGATTCGGAAGTGAGTTCTTTCTTGATCTGCTCCTCGTCCTTCTGCTTGATCTTGCGCCTCATGTTTTCCTCTCGCCTCTTTCGGCCTTGATTTGCTTCTCGAAGAAATCATCGGAACCGAAGATGTTCCCGAGTACATCTCCTCCGATTCTTCTCCCCGAGGCGGAGGATGCCACGCCCGAGCAAAGGGTCATCCATCGACCGCGCCGCCGTGCCCGGCACCGGAGCGTGACCTCAAGGACATGTCCGTCCGCTCGGCAAGCCGAACGCGAGCGTCGTATGGCGCCGGAAGCGCTAGTAGGGGGTAAACGCTTCGCCCCCCTTCATGTTTGCATCCGGATTTCTTGCCCCTAACCTTGATTCTTTTGCTCCGGATGTCTCCGACGGTACGGCAACTCTGAAGGCGGCCCGGGATAGCTTGGTAGAGGCCGCCAATCGTGGTCATCCTCGTGCGTTCCAAGTCGCCGTCACGGTGGTCCCGGAACAACCGAAGAGGGAGCGACGTAGAAGAAGCAAAGAAAAGATTGAACCATACTTTCGCTTCTTACTCCACGCCTTCTCGCTTCCCTCCCTTAGGGGACTTGTCCTTCGGGTCGCTATGTGTAATCCCGCAAGAAACCGGTTGTAGTGTAGTATTGAGCTAAGGGCAATGCATCGGGCAATCGGCCATTTTATCTTGTTCATGGATTTTTGTTCTAAATGCGGCCTCATCCCCGAGCGCCGGTCGTTTCTGTCTCGGATGTGTATAATCATCGATCGATTTCAATGCTAGGATAATACTTCTTCGAGATGTCTTCCATTTATTGCGGCGGAAAACTCCTCTCCTAGCAAAGTTTTCAATATGTATGCATTACCGGGAACGCATCGAACACACGAAAAGGCCCCTCCCGGTTGGGGGACCATTTGCCGAATTCAACCGTATTTAGTTCCAATCGGCGGTAGCGCTTTCCAAACTAGATCGCCTTCGTGAATTGCCTTACTTTTACTTTCTTGTTGTAGTATTTGGCGACCGCAGCTTGTTTTTCTCGATGTTCTCCGGGGCCCCGAGACGGATCATATGCAAATCTTCTAACTCATCCATCATTAGGCCACCGTAATCCTTGGAGCTCAAATCGTTTTGCAACACTACTCTCCTTGATTCCGATTGCATTTTCCGGGCGAGGATCGCGTGATGCCCGTAAACCAACTCGTAAGGAGAAGTCTTTGTAGCTCCATGGGGGGCCATTCGGTAAGCCCACGAGCGCTTCACCGAGTACCGAATGCCATCTCCTCGGCTTCGGTCGATCTTCTTCGTATAAGCTTGATCATGATCTTGTTAGAAGCCTCTCGCTTGACCATTAGCTTGGGCATAGTATGGAGAAGAATTAAACGAGTTTGATTCCCATGCTTTCGGCAAAATCTCCGAATTCCAACGACACGAATTGTGCCCCTTGGTCGGTGGTAATCGTCCGAGGAATCCCAAATCGATAGATGATGTGTTCCTTGACGAATTCGATCATGTTTTCTCGACGTCACCTTTTTGAGTGGGATTGCCTCGACCCATTTGGTGAAGTAATCGTAGCCAAAAGCACGAACTTATGCCCCTTGCTAGATGGTGGATTAATTTGGCCAATCAAGTCTATACCCCGGCCCCCCGAATGGCCATGGCTTGATGATGGGATTTAATGCCGATGCGAGAGACTCTTTGAATATTCCCGAACCTCCGGCAATCTTGACACCCCTTGTAATACTCAAAGCGGTCCTCTAACATCGTCGGCCAAAAGCATCCGGCCGCCTAATAACCCATTTCATGCGATAGGCCGATTGGTGCGCTCCACATATCCCATCGTGCACCTCGCTCATCATGTTCTTGGCTTCTTCTCGGACCCGGGCATCGTAGCGATACTCCATCTAATGACTTATAGAATAAATTGTCATCCGGAAGAACGAACTTGATTGCCTTGTACCCGAGTTTCCTAGAGACTTTTCGGGATGGATCTCTCAAATAATCAACGATCTCTTTCCTCCAATCATCTTCTCGTAAGATCCGTCCCCGGTGCGCTCACCTCCGCAGCAAATGCTTCTTGACTCTCTTTATAACCGGAGGCGCTGCCGAGCCGGCTGTTTGCTTCCTCGTTATGCTCTCTAGGAATGTCTTGTAGGGTTACCGGTGGAAAGCCCTTCAAGATTTCTCTCGCATTCCTCGTAGTAACTCCTCGCGCGCCTCGCTTCGCACTCGTCTTGGCCGTTCAATTGCTTGATGACCAACTCGAATCTCCATAAATTTCAACCGAAACGGCCCCGGCTTCTCTCAAATATTGAAGCCCTCGAAGCGATTGCCTCGTACTCGGCCCCGGGTTATTTGTGACGGTGGGTTGTATAGGAATGGCGAATTCGAACATCTCACCTCCGGGAGAAATTAGTAGAATCCCTACTCCCCCACCTTTGCCACATGATGATCCGTCAAAGAATAGAGCCCATGGGGTAATTTCAAGCGGATCAATCGAAGGGTCACGGTGTTCGGTTATAAAATCGGCAATGACACGACCTTTGATGGCTTTTGCCGATTCGAACTTCAATTCGAATTCGATAGAGCTAAAATCCATTTGCCAACCCGACCATTCAAAATTGGCATAGATAACATATGTTTTATCACATCAAACTTCGAGTATACGGTGCATTCGGCATTCAACAAGTAGTGCCGAAACTTTGTACACGAGTAGTATACGCAAAGACATAATCTTTCTATAGCCGAATACTCGGTTTCGGGATCAAGTAGTTTTCGGCTAAGATAAGCTACTACCCGCTCCTTCCCTTCGAATTCTTGAATAAGGGCCGATCCAATAGTTTGGGTATCGGCCGCCACGTACAACTTGAAAGGCTTGTTCGGTCGAGGAGGAACCGGCACGGCGGCTCCTTCATGTATTGCTTGATTTCCTCGAAAGCCTTTTGTTGTTCGTCGCCCCATGTGAATTTCGATCCTTCTTCGGCTTCGACAACGGAGAGAATGGCAACACCTTCGTGATAAATTTGAGACGAACCTTCTCACAAAGTTGATCTTGCCGAGCAAAGGATTGCAACTCCTTGAGGTTGGTTGGAGGAACGACTTCATCAATGGCCTTCATGCTCTTTTTGCCAACTTCGATCCCTCCTTCGTGGACCAAAAACCCCAAGAACTCTCCAGCGACACCCCAAATGCACACTTGTTTGGATTCATCTTCGAGCCATGCTTCCGGTGCATTCCGGGGTCTTCTTCACATCTTCCGGATGGGTGCCATGACTTAAGGACTTGATCACCACGTCGTCAATGTAGATTTCCACGGTCTTGCCGATCAACTCATGAAAAATGTAATTCATGGCCCGCCGATAGGTTGCACCGGCATTTTTCAACCCAAATGTCATGACGATCCACTCAAACGAGGCCTATATGACCAGGACATCTAAAGGCCGTCTTCGAGATGTCTTCTATTGCCATAAAGATCCGATTGTACCTCTGCGTTGCCATCCATGAAGCTAATCACCTTGTGCCCAGCGGCGGCGTCAATCGGCAAATCGGCAATAGGCATCGGGTATCCATCCATGGGAGTAGCTCTGTTTAGGTCCCCGAAGTCTATGCAAACTCTCATTTTTCCATTTTTCTTATACACGGGGACGATGTTAGAAATCCACTCCGCATATCGCGGGGCCGAACGAAGTTTGCGTCAAGTAATCTTTCGATTTCCTTCTTCACATCGGCCAATACTTCATCCTTGTAGATTTTCGGGGCGGTTGCTTATATGGCTTGAAACCGTGGCTTGATTGGCAACCGGTGCTCGACGATGGATCGATCCAATCCGGGCATCTCCGAGTAATCCCGGGCGAAGCAATCTTTATACTCTTTGAGAAGCTCAATTAAGTTCCCCCCGAAGTCCGGGCCGCAGTTTGCACCGATGAACGTCGGCCTTGGCTTATCACCGCTTCCAATGTCAACTTCCTCCGGCTTATCGGCCGACATGAATCCTCGTCCCGGCTTGCCATCGGTGCCATCCACGGGGTTCTCCATTAAAAATTACTTGTAAGAGCCGACCGCTTGAATCGGGCCGTTGGTCACCGCCGACGGGTTCAACGGACCTTCTCCCCGAGTCCTTCCCCGAGAAGCAATCGATGCCTTGGTACTCCCGCAAGGCTGGTTCCATGTTAGCCACGCTCACGCAGTCATCCGCTCTGGACGACCTCGATTTCATCGTCCACCCACCGGATCGGTGTTGATGCATAGTGGATGGGACGCGGCGGTTGGCGTGGATCCAATCCCGCCCAAGCGACGGCCGTAGGCTCCCTTCCCTTCGATGACGAAGAAGGTGGTGAGCGGCGTCTTGGACCCGATCATCAAGTCCACGTGAGCGCATCCTTTGGTGTCCGAAGGGTTCCGGCGAAGTCGTTTAGGATGATGCTTGTTGGTGTCAGATCGCTCGGGGTCATGCCAAGCTTCCTGAAGGTGGTGTACGGCATTACGTTGACTGCCGCGCCACCGTCGACGAACATCTTGGTCAATGGCTTGCCATTGACGTACCCCCTCAAGTACAGCGGCCTCATGTGGCGATTTTTGGCCGGCTTGTCGAAGACGGCCTCGCTTGGCAAGCACCGCGTTGCGCCATCATCTCCTCGGGTTGCTCGTCGTCGAAGGAAGCTTCTTCTCGCATCACCCGGTTAGCGGGAGCCATGAACTCGTTTGGCGGGAAGTATACCATGCATGCGGGGGCCGGACGCTTCGATCCTTACGGTTGGTCCTTGGGGCGCCACTTCGTCTCGTCCGGACCCCGGCTTGCTTCATCTCGCGGTTCCTCAAGCGTTGGACCCGCCTCTTCGGCTCTTGCGTAGACCGGGTGGGCACCATTGCCCCTTACGCCGGACGTAGACATCTTCGTCCTCCTCCTGGTCGCCCCACCCGAGATCGGCGTGGCGCTTCTCGGGGTGATCTATAACCTCAATTTTTTGCCGCCGATCCCCATTTGGGTGAATCCTTCCAAGTCTTTCATGGACGGATCGGCGATTGGCGCTTTCTGCCCCCGTACTCGGCATATCCGTCGGCGCATTCGGGACGCGTTCCTTAATGTGGGCGGCTTTAGGCCCTCATTCCGGTAGTGCACGAAGAAGGCGCATCCCCGGTGGGCGCGCTCCTGCTCGCGCGCGTGCCGTTCCCCGATTCCACTCGCGCGCATCCTCCTCGGCCCTCGCGCCGCTCCTCCTCATGACGACGCTTTTGGTAGCGCTCCTTTTCCATCGACGCCGCCATTTGTTGAGGAGAATGCGTGACGTCACCTTGGGTTTAGGCTTGGACGATTCCCCAATCTCGATGTGGCTCTTGAGAACGCGGGGGCGTCGCCTGCACTTGCTCTAGGGTCACCCCGGCGCTCGGGTCAACCGATCCATCTTGTTTGGACTGGGCGAGGTCGGGACCTTGACTTTCCCCTTTCTCTTCGGTACGTTATCGCGTTGATGGAGAAGCGAGCATGTTCTCGCGGGAAGGGGTGGCCATCCGGCTTCATCTTGTTATCGAATTTGAGGTGCCCTTCCTGGATAGCCTTCCGGATCCTCATCCCGAAGACCTCCGCAATCGTTGATGGAGTGCGAGTCCCTTGTCATGGAAGCCGCGGTAACGTTTCGCTTTGATTCCATCGGGCCGAAGCATAGAGTGCCCTTCGAAAAGGCTTGATTCGGCCTTCCTTTACCAAGAGCTCAAACAACTTATCGGCCTTTGTGATGTCGAAGTCGTAGGTTCCTTTGGTCCGCCCGACCCATCGCCGATTCATTGTCAAGGGCTCTTTACCCCACAAGATTTCGCTGCGCCTACCTCCAATTCGTCATCGGAATCCCCGCACAAATCAGCTTTGTCCAAGAATTGGTTGTAGATGTCGGCGATGTCGTCTTGCTTGCCAAACTTGGGGTCCTTCTTGAGGCCATATGCCCGATTGCTCATCAAGGATAATTTCGCGACGAGTTGGCCCAAGTTTTCAAACTCCATCCCAAAGAGCTTTTCGCGCACGGCCGGTAACATCCGGCGACGGCCATATCGGCTAGCTGATCGTCTGGCAAGTTCAATGAGAAGCACATGCCCTTGACTTCTCTGAATCTTCTGAGAAACTCCCGGCGGTGTTTCACTGTGCCTTTGTTTCAGGGTGGCGAGGTCAATCAACTTCTTCTCAGAACTGCCGCTGAAGTAATGAGCGTGGAATTTACGCTCCAAATCTTTCCACCGGCCCCCGACTCGGGCGGCAAGGACGAGAACCACCGAAAAGCCGGGACCGTCGGTGAGGCGGGGAAGTAGCGAACACCCGAACGTCTCTTCGGCCGAACATTCCCCCGGTGCATGAGATAACGAGCGATATGCTCGACCGTGCTTGTCTCGTCCGCGAGAGAACTTTGTGAATTCCGTCGGCGGTTTTACCCTTGGCGGCGGGAGCACGTTATAGTACCACTGCGGGAACGGCGGCTCGTAGGTGGGGCCCCGCATCCTTGGCTTGAGGCCGAACCGATTCGCATCAATTCGGCCATCTTGCGTGCTAGGGCATCTTCCTCCTGAGCGCCCGCAGCCGGCGCGTACCCAGGTGCGGGAAGGCGTCGAACGCCCCGTAATTTCCCACTTCATGATAGCCACCGCCGTATAGATTCTTCTGGAGCCAGTTGGTTGACGGAGCTATTCTTCGACTGGGGTCAAGTGGGGCCCCGGGCGAGCCGAACGCTAGGTCTCCGTACGTAGGCCGGCACGGATTCGGCCGTTGCACGGGGCGACCCGTCTTTGCTCGTGGTGGCGGCGGGGATTGGTTGACTTCCGAAGCTTGCGGCGGAGGGCGACCCGGCCGCCCCCCGGCGCCTGCGGAGGAGGTTGGAATGTCTCGCTCCCGGAGCTGCGAGGAGGAGGCTGCCGCACCCAGCTTCGCGGCGGCGGCGGGAGCTTGATTCACCCGGCTCCACGGTGCTCTTTCCGGTGTACGTCTTCCGAACGCCCTGCCCGCGCCGGGCCAAAGAGGGCTACCATCATCTGTTGGAGCGACCCGAGGAAAGCTTGGTTGTGCTTAGTGAGCATCTTGTCTACCGATTCTGGGAAGATCCGCGCGCATTCCTCTTTTTCTTGTTGGGTCGTGGCGTCGGTCTCCCCGGCAACGATGCCTGCGGGCGAGGCCACTCTTCAGATATGGTACACCACTTCGATTCTTCTTGAATGACATGAGACACTTTTGTTGAAACTGATTCACGGCGTCTACGAGCCGCGATGCTTGCTGCGGAGAAAGCTCCTCAATGCCGACATCCGGGAGGTCCGTGATCTCGGGCATCTCGAACCAATTCGGTTGTTCGTCCCCCGGGCGTGCCAAAAAGTGTGTTGACGCAAAATGTGCACTCGGCGCCAATCACACAAGCAAGCCGAAAAGCTTAGCTTCGCACGCGCGAGAGAAAGTGACGTGCCGGTCAATTTTTCCTGAAAATTAACAAAAGATAAAACAGTTAAATACCAAAACTTGGAACCTACCGGGTGGTACCAGGCAGTTCCATATTTACGGCTAAGAAGCCAAGCAAAACGACATGTAGCTATGCGAAGCTACCTGTCAAAGAACCACAACCATTCGGGTAACCGCGAAGGAAAAAAGAACATTGCCGAATGGATGACGTAAGCATGACAACGATCGATCTTTGAATAAACATGGATGCATGTGCCAAGCCATAACCGATCCTCACGAAGATTAACATTAAATGAAGTAAAGCACGAACATGATCATGTATTAAAATAAGCATACATAGATCCAAAGCATTAGTCTACCGCATGTCTAATCACTTTAAGATCCGTCGGGCACGATATCAGCAAATCTATCCACCGCATGATACAACTTGCATGAAAGAACGCACCACTTTCCACAAATAGTTCTATCCACCGCATGATACAACCTAAATATGGAAAGCTAGAAGCATACGTCTTTTAAAACATAAATAACGCACGTGATCTACTCGTGAAGATATAACCGAATGCGGCTGAACAACCGATTCGGGGTCCATGAAGAAGGAACAAACATTACCACGTGAATAAATCTATCAGGCTAAATTGGAAATCTAATCCACCGGATGACTAGCTCCAAAGCAACCCAAAAACCTGCATCTACCGCATGATACCGGCTCTTTCAAGATTTATACTAACAAAGCAAGCTTGAACCCGCAACACGTAACAACCTAGATCGATTCGGTTTCGGCTATCGGAGAGCACGAGATCCACGCGTCAAAACACGAAACCTACTCTTGCACGGATCTTAAAAGGAAAAGAGCTGATCCAAACCCATCTAGATTGGGCAAAAGTGTATTACATGAATTAAAAACATAAAGCAAAACTCATGATAACACGGGGTAACTTAATGAACCTATTGGATCTTGCCAAAATCCAATAGAGCCGATAACTAGCTTCGAGCTAGACCTTAGCCTACCGCATGGCTCATGATCTAACAAGAAACCCTCTTGAACCAAGCTTGAATCTACCGCATGACACGAAGCATGGTAACAAGACTACTTGCATCGGATCTAAATCCACCGCATGATACTAGACATGATACAAGGTTGCGGTACTCACGGAGGTCGACGGATCGATTGGCCCTCTCGAAGAACTCGACGACACGACAAGGGACTCTAGGGTTTGGCGTAAGGCCGGTGTGTATTGAGGAATGAACGTGTCTTGTTACATACATCCAGGGATCGTATTTATACCCCGCTGATTACAACTGCGAATGGATTCATTGCCTAACTAAGCTTGATCGCCTTGTCCATCCATTCGCTTCCTCTGATCGAGCCACGTCACCGTCCAATCCCGCAAAATCGGCTCTCTTTGTTCCTTTGCCGAGCCGGGAGCGGATAGCCGACCGCGGATCCTTCTGCCGAAAATCTCTGAAGATACCTTTCCTTCCACCAGACGGACTCTTTTCCGAATCGGACCCACATGTCATACTCCTTACCAAATTTTGGTGTTAACGGTGGTCAGCCATGGAATTCGAGACCAAGAAGCAAAGAAGCAATTACTTCAGGTCTGTAAACACCATCATCAATGACGGCCCAGCTGCACGTCCGGAGTGGGCAAATGTGCCAATCACCTTCACAGAAGAAGATTTCAGGCTGAAATCCGCGATTCACAATGATGCCATGGTCATTAAGGTGAACATAGCTGGGTGGGTCATAGGAAAAGTCCTAGTTGACAATGGAAGCTCAGCGGATATCTTGTTCTTGAAGACTTTCGAAAAGATGAATCTGAGCCAGCACATGTTAGACCCCCTAGAGTACCCGCTGCAAGGGTTCAGAGGAAAGCCCATCAAGCCGGTTGGAAAGATATCACTCCCGGTTTCCTTCGGAGATCTCGAAAATGCCAGAACGGAGAGTCTCACTTTCGATGTAGTTGACATTTACCACCCATACCTCGCGATTTTCGGCAGAGGTTTCATGAACAAGTTTGATGCAGTCATCAGGCAGCAGTTCTTATGCATGAAAATGCCTGTGCCCAACGGGGTCATCACGGTGTTCGACAATCAGCAAGAGGCCAGAAACATAGAAAAAGGCCACACGTGTACCAGCTGAAAACAACTGACGAGAAGAATGAAACTTACGAAGAGGCTAAGCGGGATAAGGAAAAAATTGAAATAGCTGCAGATGGCGAAACCAAGAAAGTGTATCTGGACGACATGCCTGATAGAGCAGTCACAATAGGGGCGCACCTCAGTGCCAAAGAGGACAAAGATCTCGTACAATTCCTGAACAAGAACAAAGATGTTTTTGCATGGTCAGCTAAGGACCTGCAAGGTGTGGATAGAGACATCATCGGACATGCCCTGGAGACAGATGAAAAAATACCTCCCAAGAAGCAGAAACTTCGGAAAATGTCCGAAGAAAAAGTGAAAGCAAGTGGGAGGGCCGAAGTTCGTAGAGTTGCAAGACGCGCAAGTAATCGAGAGAGGTGAAGTACCCGGTCCGGCTAGCCAACACGGTACCGGTCCAAGAAGAAAAATGGAAAGTGGAGAATGTGCGTGGACTTCACAGATTTGAACAAGGCATGCAAAAAAGACGATTTCCCCTTGGAAAGGGTAGACAAAATCGGGGATGATGCAGCCAACAGTGAAATGCTATCACTCCTGGACATGTTCTCTGGGTATCATCAGATAAGGGTCCGTAAAGAGGACGAAGAGAAGACAGGTTTCATCACCCCATTCGGGACATTTTGTTTCATGAGAATGCCAGAGGGGCTAAAGAACGCAGGATGAACATTCTCAAGAATGATAGCAATAGTACTTCATCCCCAGCTACGGAGAAACATCTTGGCGTATGTGGACGATATAGTCGTCAAAAGTGTTCACAGAAAGGATCACATCAGTGATTTGGCGGAAACATTCGCGAATATGAGAGCAGCGAACTTGAAACTAAATCCGGAGAAATGTGTATTCGGCATTCACAAGGGGAAAGTCCTCGGATGTCTAGTTTCAACAAAGGGCATAGAGGCGAATCCCGACAAGATCAGGGCTTCGGTGGAAATGCAAGACCCGCTTTCGATAAAGGATGTACGAAGGCGGTCGACAGGAGAGTGGCTGCCCTTAACGAGGTTCATTCCCAAGGCAGGGAAAGAAGCTTACCATTTTTCCAAGTTCTCCGAAGTGCCAAGAATTTTCAGTGGTCCGAACCTCAGAAACGAGCTTTCCAAGAATTGAAAGATTACTTGTCCAATATGACCAAGCTCTGTCCTCCTGAACCAAAATCACCACTTCTACTATATGTATCTGCATCAAATTCGGCAGTAAGTGCGGTGCTAGTGCAAGAAAAGGAAGAGGGAGGAAAACTCAAACAAATCGCATATGTGTCTGCTTTGTCTGGCTCCAAGATCTTCTATTCCGAACTAGAAAAAATCGCATATGCGGTCATTATGGCAGCAAGGAAGCTAAGGCACTACTTCGAGGGTCACAGGATAAGAGTCATCACAAACCAGCCATTGAATGATCTGTTCGCAAATAGAGAGGCATCCACCCGAATCATCAAGTGGGGCGCGGAACTTTCTGAGTATGTCATGGACTTTGAGAGAAGAAGTGCAATAAAATCGCAAGTTACGCGCATTTTGTCGTGGACTGGACTTCACCTACTCAGAACTTTGAGGAAAATGCACCTGAACCTTGGATAGTGCAGTGCGACGAAGCCTGGTGTTACAAGGGGGTTGGAATTTCGGCTGTTGTGACATCCCTAACGGGCGTAGTCATAAGATACGCAGCTCGGCTCGTATTCGCGAACAACGAGCATTCCACGAATAACACAACGGAATACGAAGCTCTTCTGTTGGCTTTAAGGAAAATGAGAGCCTTGGGGCAGCAGACCTTCATAATCAGAAGGATTCGAAAGTGATCCAAGAACATATCAAGAAAGAAAGCGAGGCAAGAAATCCCGTTCTCATGAAGTATCTAGAAAAAGTAAGGGAAATGGAAAAACACTTCAAAGGCTATTCAGTCCAGCATATCCCAAGGGATGACAACAACGAGGCGGATAAGGCCGGCGAAAGCGAAGACCGTAAATCAAGAGCTACCCCCGGATGTGTTGTTCGAAATCATCAGAGAACCGTCCATCAAGGATTCGAGGGCCAAAATCGTGAATGTAGTGGAGACTCCTGATTGGAGAGCAGAAATCATGGCTTATCAAATAGGACATTACGAACCACAAGATGAGTTAGAAGAGAAAAGATTGAAGCAAAGGGTTCGGGGCTATACAGTAGTGAATGGAGAACTATACAAATAAGGAGTCACTGAACCTTGGTTGCGGTGCACCACCTCCGAAAAAGGTCAGGAGCTTCTAAAGGAAACTCACAGCGGATTCTGTGGGGCGCACATAGGCACCAGGGCTTTGGCCGGAAAGGCGATAAAGCAGGGATTCTATTGGCCCACCATAAATATTGATGCCAAGACATTAGTTCGACAGTGTGAAGCATGCCAGAAAATGGCGAACCAACAGAATCTGCCTTCAATGCCAGTTCACTTAATTCCACCGACTTGGCCTCTGCAAAGGTGGGGAATGGATCTAGTGGGCCCGTTGCCAACAGCTCAGGGCAACTGCCGATTCACAGCTGTTGCAGTTGATTATTTCACAAAGTGGGTGGAGGCAAAGCCACTTGCGAATATCAAAGCAACAACAATTCAGAAATTCTTTTGGCAGAACATAGTCCGCAGGTTCGGGGTTCCTAGAGAACTAACTGTTGACAATGGCAAACAGTTCGACTGCTACACCTTCAAAGAATATTGCAAAACCTTGTGCACTCAAGCGAAATTTTCGTCAGTATATCACCCGCAGTCCAATGGGGCAGTTGAAAGAGCCAATGGCTTGATTTTTTCGGGAATCAAGAAATGCTTGTTCAACCAGAAGAAGGGAAAGTGGGTAGATGAATTACCGAATTGAAGGTGATCTGGTCTCACAACACCACAATGTCGAGAGCAACAAGTTTCACGCCTTTTAGCCTACTTTTCGGCACTGAGGCTATGACACCGGAGGAAATCAAGAATGAAAGCATGAGAGTCTTGAAAGGAAAAGAGATAGAGGAAATCGATAAGAAGGTGGAAAAGGACATGAGCGAGCTGACGATCCTTGAAGCCGCAGAAAACATTGAGAAATACCAAAGAGAAACAAGGGCTTGGGGAGACAAGAAGGTAGTCCGAAAGGACATCAAAACCGGTGATCTTGTGTTGAAAAGGAAGAAAAATTGGGAGAACCCAGGAAAACTTCATGAGTCTTGGGAAGGGCCTTACATCACCAGGGAAACAGACATGCCAGGGGCTTTTCGCTTAATGGAGCAAACTGGCGAAGAGTTGCCGTATTCGTGGAATGCTGACAGCCTAAAAAGGTATTATCCATGAAAACACCAGTTGTAGCTAGATGTAATATATCGTAGTTTTTCAATTTTCGCAAGTTTGTATTCTAAAAAACTAAAAAATCCGAATCACGTGTCTATAAGTGATTTCGGGAGAAAAAAATAGCTTTTCTTTCCTAGTTGTATTAGAATAAGAAGGACCGTACTCTTTTCCTTGCAAAGGGGGCTCTAAATCAAGAGGCAAGGTTTTTAACGAGGTGGATCCTATGTAAATACTCTTTGTGATATATGTATAAAAACAGTCTTCCCCCAAATCGCGTATTTCCAGAGTTCCATCGTGAAAAAAGAAAAAAGTTCGTGACAAAGGCTTTGTGATAGCCAGAATCCCATCGTGAAAAAAGAAAAAAGTTCGTGACAAAGGCTTTGTGATAGCCAGAATCCCATCGTGAAAAAAGAAAAAAGTTCGTGAGAAAGGCTTCGTGATAGCCAGAATCCCATCGTGAAAAAAGAAAAAAGTTCGTGAGAAAGGCTTCGTGATAGCAAGAATCCCATCGTGAAAAAAGAAAAAAGTTCGTGAGAAAGGCTTCGTGATAGCCTGAATTCCATTGTGAAGAAAGAGACCCGAGACAACAACAAGTTGTGGCCTAAAAAATCCCATCCACGAAGGGATTCCCACCGAAAAAAGGCCAGAGACATGGCCTAAAATCCCACCCACGAAGGGATTCCCACCAAAAAGGCCCGAGACAGCAATAAGTCGTGGCCTAGAATCCCATCCACGAAGGGA
This sequence comes from Cenchrus americanus, assembly GCA_947561735.1. Classification (NCBI taxonomy): domain Eukaryota; kingdom Viridiplantae; phylum Streptophyta; class Magnoliopsida; order Poales; family Poaceae; genus Cenchrus; species Cenchrus americanus. Next base: position 151,163,094 of record OX387243.1, on the reverse strand, counting down.
TTTCCACCGAAAAAGTTTTGCACGATGATTTCGATCAAGTGAATGTGTAAGGAGTTGCTTACAGATTTTTCTTTAGCGCAAATTGCTGAAAAGTTTTTCGTGATAATATTGTTGAAATAAAAGAGCAAGGGGCTACCGCGGAAATTCGTAGAAAATCATGGTTGAAGCGACTGAGGGTTGCAGTATCAACCAAGGCAAGTCTGCCAATCGGATCAAGTCCACAAAATTCGAAAACAAATTTTGTCGACTTTCGCAACGACGGTTGAAATTTTCAAAAACTAACGAAGATTTTTCCCAAAAGTATGCTCGATCGAAATACTCGAATAGTAAACTTCGTCAACTTGCCTTCAAGTTTTCATGCAAAACGGCAAGGTGGGGGAGGGTGACGTTTTTTTCAATAAAAAAACTCATTCATTGCCTTATTTGCATAAAAACTTCGAAATAGTTCATCAACGATTACAGCAGATAGTGCAGAAAACTAGAATGAAAGCTCCACAACATGTCCTGGTTTACAGACATTGTCTTCGGCAACATCGCTAGCATAAGCGAAGTCGGAAGCACCTGCTAAGGGGCTCCGTCTTCGGAATATTTGCAAAGCGCGAAGTAGCGGATGCAGAACGTTCCTTCTTACGAAACAAGAAAAAGGAAGAGAGATCGAAACAGCCCATAGAAAATTTAAGTGAGGTTTCAAGCCAAAAATCAGAGAAGTCTTGTTCGGGATGAGCTCGCTTAAACAAGCGCCACGCTTCGCCGCTAACAAACATCCTATCTCGATGAATTCGCAGTGGCATCACGTCCTGCGCAGGCCCAGCTTGCAGGACCTGCGCAGGTTAAAGTTTACAAAAACAATTGTTCAGAAAAGCTAAGTGAATGTGCAAAATATACAGACGACCTTGAGAGTATGCAAGGTTCGGATAAAACATCTAATTCATGACGTCCACCTTCGGAGAACTTTTATCACGCCCATAAGCTTGCCCGTCGTTGCTTGCCCTCATCGCTACTACTGCTGCTGCTGCTGCCGCCGCCCGAACCCCCTTCGCCTGAGTCGCTAGAATCTTCGCTGGAAGTTGACCCTTCGGGGGACGCAGCGATATTCTCGCGATCTTCTTTCTCGTTCAGCTGAGAAGGAGAGAAAAGCAAAATGTAAAGGGAACTCAAGAAACTGAAACATCGATAACCTGTACAAGTGATGAAATCGTACAAAAATTTACCTCAGCGAGTTTAGCACGCGCGATGACCTTGACGGTCTCCTTCCCGCTAGCGAACCAGAATTCCCACGCAAATTTGTTCTTGATGGCCTGAACATCCGCATTAGCTTGAATTATTGAAGTGCTCGTGGCGCTAGGGAATTGAGAGATCTTGTCGCAGAACTTCTCCAGATCGGCGCAGTCATGAAGAATCTTCAGTATGCTCTCCACGGAGAAGGCAGCCGCGAAGTCGCTGGCGCCGTAGATTACCTCAGAGAGGGCCTTGAATTCAGTCTCCATCCAGTCCATGAATTCGGGAATTTCAATATTATCCGGAAGAGGAGCTGGACGAACGCCAAACTCGTTCAGTGATTTCTTGTATTCCTCATAAAGGAGCTTCAGCTTCTCCAGAATTTCGGAAGTGTTCTTCTTCGAGGTTGCATCCTGCTCCGCCATCACTTTCTCAAGATCCAGGATTTTCCGATCTTTCGTGCTCAAAGACTTGGCGAGACTGGCGTTGTTAATGCGAAGACCTTCGGCAGTTTTCGCAGCCCTCTCATGTTTCTCTCGAAGGTTTTCGATCAAACTAAGATCGTCTTCGTGAGCCTTTTGAACCTTTTCCAGCTCCTTCTTGGACTGCTCAAGTGCTGCCTCAGCGATCTTCTTTTCATCTTGACTGGTCTTCAAGGCCTCCGCCAGTTCAGCCACCTTTTTCTCAAGATCGATGTTCGCGGACTGTGCGAGGGCGAAGCTGCGCTTGAGTTCTTTGGACTCTTGGGAAAGTTGCTTGTTTGCCTTCTCCTGTTCAGCAAGCCGTTCAACTGCAACTTTCCCGAGCATAGAATGCTTGAGGGCGTAGTCTTCTTGAAAACGCGCCAGCTTCGACGGAGAGTAAGAATGGAGAAGATCCTTGAATTCTGAAAAATTCGAGATTAAAGTCTCAGTTCGAAATTCGAGAATCGGGAAAAGCGCGAAAAAGTAATGAAAAGAAACGAACCTTGCTTGCTGAAGTGCTGCATGGTGACCTGTTTCGTCGAACCAGAAGAAGCCTTACCCCGAGACGAAGGGGTGGCTTCGGGAGTAGGGTGAGGCCCCTTCTCAGAGTCCCGAGCAACTCCTTCGGGTTGTTCTGAGCTCTCCCCTCTTGTTTCATCAACAATTACAAGCGATTTCCATAGTGTTAAAATCTTGGACATCTTGCTCCTGACGCCAGTTGTCTTGAAACCAACACTTAATAACTCGCCGCGATGAGACGTACCAAAACTCTTGTTGAAAGCAGCCAAAGAAGGAGAGGGAGCCTGATCTTCGGGAACAACCTCCCGAACTTCGAGCAAGGGAGCACGTTCGGTAGGATCCTCCCCCCTTTGTATGGTTAGTTCAAGTTCCTTGGTGAATTCGGGGGAGGCTTCGTCACGGGAACGAGTGGACAGAGGGGCATCGGCAGCAAGGGCTTCGGCAGCAGCGGGGGCTTCAACAGGGGCAGTAACTTCAGCAACAATAGTGGTCTCAGCGGCAACAACAAGTACAGCCTCTTTGCGAACTTCGGGAGCAGCATCTGAAAAAGAATCAATATCCACGAACTCATTCTCAGAACCTGACAGACAATTGTCTCGAAAGTTAAACAGAGGCCAGAAACAAAAAACTTTCTGCCTATCCGCTCCCACGAAGACATCGTCGTCGAAGGAAGATGGAACTCGCCGAACCCCGGTAGAAGAAACCTTCTTCACCGCCTTCTTCAACTTTTTGCGACTCATCTGGGCTAGGCCCGAAGCCGCCTGAAGCTCGGTGTCCGAAGTTCGTTCAGAGGTCTTGCGCTTACGCTTCGACGATTCCAGAGATCTTGTCCTGGAAGGCTTAACCCCAGAGGAAGTTCTCTCGCTGACAGACGATGAGCCCCGCTTCGAAGATCTTATTCGTGGGGCATTGATAGGGGCAGCCGAACAACTGGCCACTGCAACCGCAGGAACCTTCAGCTTGGGACCCGGACCTCGAGAACTGAAAGACTTGTCCCCACAAACCTCGGTGAACACGCAATTGATCCTCTTCTTGTGTTTCACAAGAGCCTTGTACGCCTTGTATTCGTGCATGGTGTATTCGCCTATCATGACGTTCACTCTCTTTTATATCTCGATCATGAAGGCGTCGGCGCTCTGATTCTCACGAAGCTTAATCCCAAACTTCGGGAAAGGCACCTGTCGAGCTACCCAGCTGACGTTGAAATATACGATCTCAATGGGAGCCGAACCGCTGGAAATCGGCCAAATCCGGGCAGCAACGAACTCTTCAATGATGTCGCGGCCACCAAGTATAGTACTGGCGAGATGAAATGCACTCTCGCAGTTTCTGATCCCCACTGCCCGGTGATTGAATTCGGCAGTGTTCACCACGGTCAGGGGCGCGATAGGGCAGGACAAGGGGTGAGCCGGGACTGTGTAGCCACAAACTTCCGACATGTTGACCTTCAAGTAGAACCGATGAGAGTTCCAGTCGTCGGTGAGGTTGGTCTTGCAGCAGGGAGCAATCTGAATTCGGGTGATCCCTTTTCGGGTGTTCTGGCGCCGGGTGTTGAAGGTGCAACACGCATGTTGAGTGTGATAGAATTGCCCGTCGCTGGCCTTGATAACCTCGGGAATAATTACCTGTTCGTAGAATCTGGCAAAGGCGTCGACACTGGGGTTACAGCCGAAGGTCTTCATGATCCAAATGAATTTCGACACCTCAAGAAAAAACGTCGGCGAAAGTTGGTGGATCTTCACCGAAAAGGCATCCAAAATAGCCGGCAGAATCGGGTCGCAGGGGAATCTGAGTCCACAGATGAAGAAGTCACGAAAGACGACAACCTCTCCGTCCTCAGGGGTAGGGATTTGTTCATCAAGTGGGGCTCGCCCAGCGCCCGGAGGAAAGAACCCGGATTTTCATATTCCCGAATCATATTGGTCGTGACCTTGGACTCTCCGAAGGCAAGAGATGGTGGCAGCGGTCCGGCAGTCTTTGCTTGAACCAGATCACTGACGCCGGCATCCACATCCCCGATATCTTCGTCGTCATCTGATTGAACTTCCCCGTCCTCGCGACTCCTGGAGTCGCTAGGAGAGCCGGCATCTTCAGTTGGTGCAGCATTCTCAGCACCTTCGACAATTGGATCAACTGGGAGACCAGTCGCGATGAGTTCTTCGGTAGTCATGGGTCTTGCGGTGCTTTTAACTCGAGCCACCTAACCAACGGAGTTACACATACGAAGCAATAAGAACAACATCCGAGAATGAAGTTCATAGAACAAAGATACCATTGCAGCAAAAAAATGACAAGTAAGAATTGAAAGAGAGAAAATAAGATAATACCTTAGAGAGATCCGAAGAAAACCGGAAGATCACGAACTTTTCAGTAGAAGACGAGATTCTGCAAGCAGAAAGATTTGCGAATCAGTAAAAAGCAGGAGAGCCGTAAAATTTTGTAACAGCGGGAGCCTCCTATTTATAGAGGCGGGGAGGGGTAGTTCCGCGAAACCTGCCTCGATTCAACCGTTTTAGGGTTTCCGGGTGACGCGTGTCCCCTCCGACGTTCCGAGGGTGACGTTTTTTACTAAATTTCCAAAATATTCGTGGAATCGGATCGTCGGAGTCAACCCGCTTCCCCCAAGGGGCTAGTGTTGGGGAATTCAGGAAAACCCGTCCCCCTCGAAACGTCAGGATTTGACAAAGTTCTTGAGGCATGTTTTTCAGGAACAGGGAGCTCACGATTTTCGGAGGCCTGGAACCTGCGAAGCCTCGGATTCGCGGATGCGTGAAGTTCGGGGATCATGATTCGGTGAAGACGTGGAGTCGCGAACATGCAGAAGCCCGGAACCTCGAGCTGGCGATGGCGCGAACTTCGGAGGGCGGCTGATTCGGGAATCTGTCGGAGATCCAGTTCGGGAGTCACGCGCGAAGACATGCATGAACCTTTGAAGAAGCGAAAGCCGTTTCGAGAATCTGTCGAGGGCCTGGTTCGGGAGTCACACGTGAAGACATTCACGAACCGACGGAGAAGCAAAGTCAAAGTTGTTGTCCCAAAAAGTCCGGGTTTTGAGTGTGAACTAGTGGCAAATTTGTAAATATGTTAGACGAGAAAGACATTCTTGTATGCGTTCATACTAGGAATATTCCCTGATCTTGAGGGTGTTTTTGGTATGTAAAAGCCCCTTCATCTCCCTATAAAAGGGGGCGCGAGGGCACGTGTAAATGGATTCAGACTTTTGGGAACTTGTGCAATCTGCTGAGGGAATCACAGTCTCTCAGTGCTCTCTCTTTGTGCTTGAACGTGTTAAGAACTCTCTCTCTCGTGTTAGAGGAACCATCCGAATTTTTCGGGTTACCCCCCAACATACTCTTCCACGGACATGTTGCCTTGGCGGAGCTCACGAAACTCATCCGCCTTTCGCTTCAATGTGGCTTCTGGGATGTGGTAGCGGTGGAACTCTTCCACGAATTCACCCCAGGTGATGGCTGAGGGATCCTTGGCTGCTGCGCAGTAGTTCTCCCACCAGGCTAGGGCTGTCCCGGTGAGCTGGTGAGCTGCCAGGAGAACCTTGTCGCGGTCTTCACAGTTGAAGGGCTCTAGTTCCCTCAGGATGGCTCTCAGCCAGTCATCAGCATCCAAAGGATTCACCGACCCGCCAAAAGTGGGCGGCTTCGTCCTGAGGAACTCTATCAGCTTCTCGTTCATGCCCAGAACTCGGGGTCTTGGGCGGTTGACGGCGTTGAAATTGGCCTGCATCAGGACAGTCTGATTGGCCAAAACTTGTGCCAAGTCAATAGGAGGGGGTGGCGGCGGCAGGACCACGTTCTCTCCTCCATCTTCGTCTAGGTTAACCTCTTGGTCGTTAAGACGCTCCCTCCGATCGGCTTGCGATCCTTCAGCGTCCGATCGGCCGGGGCCTTGGTGGGTCCTGACAGGGCGCCTGGAAACCATCTGTAAAGGAGCGGGTTTTCTAAGAGGTCTAGCTTTTATGTGATGTTTAAGTGGATTATATCGGATTTCTTTTTGAAAAGGCAGGGCCTACTCCTGCCGGCAAGCACACAACAAGAACATAGCAAACAAGCAAGCACAGACAAGTTTTTATTACAAACCAGTGAGGAGGATACATCCCAACTACGCAACTGACACTACGCGGACACACTACACGACTCAGTGCGACTAGAACTAAGGATACGACTTGGACCAGTACGGCTTCATTCCCTAGGTCAGGGTCACTGGGTATGCTACTCGCGAGGAGAGCCATCTTACGGGGTCGAGTGCTCTTCCAGCGGAATGAGCAGCTCGTCGTCATTCTCGCCCTCGGGGTTTCCATTTTCCTGGGGTTGTGCTGCGGCTTCGGCGGTCGTCGTCGAGGGTTCGGTGACTACTGGCGGTGCTGGCGGGACTTCGATAGTTCCTCCCCATCCTACAAGGGGTGTTCCCAGCAGGACTTGAGCTTCTCCAATGGCTAGAACAGGTGTTCCGCTGTTGGTCCATTCTTACATGCGTTGGTCCTGGATTCGCTTGAGGCTTTCCTGGGCAACGGCTTCACTGCTTATGGCGGTTGCGGTCCTTGCTTCTGCTTGAGCCACTCGAACTTGATGCATCCTCGCTGTGACTTCAGCTTGCTCGGCCCGACTGATTTGCTCCCTCAAGTGCTTGGCTTGGTCATCGAAGAGCTTATCCAGGGAGACAAGGTAGGCAACTACATGGTACAGCAGGTCTTCTTGGTGGCGGCGTCGTTCCAGGTTTCTCATGCGGGCCTGCCAAACTGGGGTTCTGATGGCGGGAGGAAAGTACCTCATTGGTGTGGGGACGAGGTGTTCCTCGTAGATTCGACACAGGTAGCGGAGGGCTTTTCTGAGGGACAAGGGATAGGTGTCTCGGTGTCGAAACCCTGTGGCGGTTACGCGCCACGGCTCGATGTTGGTGTGGCGGTTGCTTCTAGTGACGGAGAGGACCACTCTACAGCGAAGAGTGCCGAGTTGCTCGTACTCTCTGCTGTAGTACCTAGGGCGCTCAGTGATACCGAGACGCTCCAGGGAGTTGATAAGAAGGCAAGCAAAACCAGGCTCCTCCTGGCACACGCCTTGGGTCCATCCATCTTCCGCCATCTGAAAACAAAGGTAGAGTTGAACAGGTTGTGGTGGGGTACAAGAGGTGGATAACTTTATTTAGTAACAAAGTTGGGGTACACTCTTCGGGGTACACTTATTATTACTAGAACACAGCTTCTAGCCTAAACATTCTAGTCTTATCTTTATGGTGATTCTTCCTCCAGCTGGATGCGACGCTTCTTTGGCGGGAGGTCTTGCTCCAGTATCTCGTCCTCGGTCTGGGTCCCTTTATCCCAATGAGTTTCTTCGGGTTCTTCCTCATCCAAGTCAGCTTCTTCTCCTCTCCTTCTTCGTTCCCTGTGGAGCTCATCCCATAGATTTTTGTGGAACATCTCAGAACGTTCCCTTTCCCTAAGGTAGTCTCGCTCCATGTTGCGTAGTTCAACTTCCGCCATGGTTGTCTTTATCCTTTCCAGCTCTATCCTTTGCTCCGCTCTTTCCGCTCTGTCAATCTGTTGCTTCAATTGCTGGGCTTGCTCCTGGTAGAGGTGGTCTAGGCCATTGAGGTAAATGGACAAGTGGGAAACTGCCTCTTCTAGGTCTTCTTCTTCTCGTTCTAGTCCTCTCCTGTGATCAATCCACGAGCGTCCTCTTCCTCCGGAGGGTGGGAAAAATCCCATTGGAGTCCTTCTGAGGTGCTGCCTATAAACCACTCGTAGACGTCGCAGGGCCTTCCGAGCAGCCTTCGGGTAGGTGTCGGTGAAGCGAAATCCAGTGGCGGAGACGAACCAAGGTTCTATGTCGGGGTAGAGTGTGCTGCTTCCCACGAAGATCAGCACCTTACACCGAAGGGTGCCGTAGCGTTCGTACTCCCGATAGACGACTCCGGCGGATCCCTTACGCCGACGCGCTCTAAGCTGAGTAGCAGCAGGTTAGGGAGGCCAGGCTGGACGGGGCAGACTTCTCCGTTCCATTCGGGGTTAGCCATCTGGAATCAGGCAAGGATCAAGGTAAGGATTTGGGAAAAGATGAGCTCAGCACAGGAAAGGTTAGAGAGGGCCAGAGGAGGTCTCGTATCCTAGGGGTCGTGTTCTACGGCCAACCTACGGCTCTGATACCACCTGAAGCGTCCCCTCATCAGAGGTGACTAAATGTGACACAAATACCAGTCTCAGGAGGTTGGTAACACATTTATTACAACAGGTGGATCAGTCTTTTACATCACGTCGACACAGAGGGCACGGAAGTGCCAACGCTACAAGGAACAACACAAATGCTAACAACCACACTACGATAGCAAAGGCTTCCAAAGCCTCATCAGAGTACCACACCATGGAAGCTCTCTGTGGAGGCCCTGGGTACACAGGCACGGCTGGGTGTAGGGCAGCGACCTACTCGACGTCTTCGGGAATGTAATCGGGATCCTCCTCTGAAAAATAGTTAGTAAAACAAGGGTGAGCACATACGTACTCAGCAAATCCAACCCCACCCACGGAGGGGCTTATAAGGAGAATCATGCATAGAGTATAACAAGGATCAGGTTAAGGTTCATTTTGCAAACTCATTTACTCATGCAGGGGTTCATTTCCAAAAAGGCTTTCGCAAACCAATCTTATAACCCAAGTGACTCAGTTGTTTTAAGAAAACCACTGTGGAACTACCGGACTCCCCGTCCGCAGTAACCCAGGCACACAGCCACACACTCAACCCGGAAAACAACTCACGCCAGAAAACATCCCAAACCCAAGCACTAGTTTTGTGACCACACCGTGACTCGTCCAATACCGTGGACATGACTATTCGAATAGGTTTTACACTCTTGCAGAGGTTGTACAACTTTACCCACAAGTAGGGTACCGTCACACGGACACCTTAGTGCCGGCGCGGATCCTATCAAAGCCATTACCCACCTTAGCTAATGCTACGAGCCATCACGGAAGCAAACAAGGGGTTATCCCTCATAACCAGGGCGTACCTCACACAGAGCGTACCCCTACTTCTTGGTCTCCCGCCGCTCACCCGCACACCAGATGGCAAGTAGATTAACTAGTGGGATTTATGCTAAGTCGTTGCCACATACAACGGTCGAGTGGTTGTACGATGATTTGGGTCAGGTGAGATGTCACGCAACCCGGTCCTTAATTGACAAGATGGACAACTCCCAACACGCTCAACCACACAGGTATGAGCTCACCCATACTCCTGACACACACGTCCATCCCGTCTACCCAGTTCTTTACTCATTTTCCAAACATATCCCATTTCCATTTTTAAAGCACTCACGCATTTTGAAAGCACTCACACATTTTTAAAGCACTCATTTAGGCCAAAATAAGGTTCAATCATAGCAATCAAGGGTGGCTATCCTACCATGTTTTTGCAGTAAAACAATATGCAATTTATAAAACGGGTATAGGGTTATATTTATAAAACTAGGACCAAAGCATGCATCAAAGGATGAGATTGAACTTGCCGTCTTCGAAGTCTTCGGGGAGTGCCGGCTCGACGTTCGGGATCCCGCTCTTGCTCGCAGTAGTCGGCTCCGCTCTCCGGCTCGGGGTACCTTCCTTCGTCTACTCCGTCGGCTATAGCGCACACACAGGCAAGCAAGCAATCAATATAAGCATACACAATTTCTCCGGCTGAGCTCGTGGAAGGGATATTAAAAATAGGGAAATAAATATTATGCAGGGGTTCTGGGTGACGGATGGGTGGCGGTATATCCGGCACGGGTGTGAGGGAGGTTGGGTGCGGTTTGGATTTAAATCGCGCATGAAATGACGAGTTAAAAGAGGTTTTTAGGATTAATTAGGGCCGATTAATAACTTAGTTTAAAAAGGAAAAGGACCTAAACGTAATATTTAAACCTAGCGGGGTTTAACTATAATAGCCTAAGGATTTAATTGTAAGGGCAGGGGTTAGTTTGGTGGAATATCTTAAGGTTTAGGGTTTAATTTGGAAAAGAGGGAGAGAGGGAATAGAGGAGGGGGTTAGGTGGGGAAAAAGGGGGAAAGGACAGGGGCCTCTTGGCAAAACTGCCATCCCCTTCCTCCCATTGGTTCAGAACAGAGGGAGGGGGATTGGGGCGGCCCGCCGGCCGGCTCCGGCGATTGCCGGCGACCGGGAACAGGGGGAAAAGGAAGAGGGGGACGGGGGCTATCCACTCCGAGGCTCACCTTGGTCGGGGACGGCTTGAGGAGGGGGGTGTGACAGAACCGCCCAAAATAATTCTGTATTATCGCCTAAGCCGGTCCACATGGCCATTAAGCAATAATAAAGAATTATTAAGTCGCTTCCGCCGGGTAAAGCCGGTAAATCACATACAACAGGATCGCTGATATGCGCTAAGCCCACACGAAGGCGGGACCAGAGTACCACATTATATTACATAAAAGGTTCACAAGTTCGACATTATTACATAAAAGTAAACATGATCAGAGTTTAAACAGCGGAAATAAAACTAGCGCATGATACACACGGGAGGCCATCCATGCATATCACTCCTCATCATCGTTCTCCCATTCAAGCTCCCAACCATCTGGGATAGAACCAGGCCACATGGGATTACCTGAAAACCACAAACTAAGCAAGGCTGAGTACTAATACTCAGCAAGACTTACCCGACATAAAAATAAAGCATAGCTAGACATGCAAGGCTTTTTGGCTTGTGGTTTGTTTTGCCAAAAGCGACTAAGAGTGGATCCTTATTTTAAAGTTTTAGCTCATATTCTAGTATGTTAATTAGTCGAGGTGAGCACCTGTACTAAACAATCATGTTGTGCAAACAATATTAACAGGTAACAATATTAATCCAACTGTTCCATAAATACATGGGGTAGCCAATGGTCAAGCCGACTAAGATAACGACGAGTGATCGACGATCGATCGATTTATATCCTTGCAAGGTAAACCCAAGATACAGGGAAGAAGGTAGACCGGGTGCGGTGTCTACCCCAACCGAGGCGGTTCCCAACATCCCACGCTTTAGGATCGGACGCTACAAACTGCGGTACACGGTTATCCGGAGGGTCTAACCCGACCAGTCCGGACTCACACACTATACCACGGGTAGCTAGCCCGGAGACACATCCCAAGCGGATAGCTAGAAAGATCCCGCCCCGGTTCAGAAGGTACTAGGCTTACCGGCCCCATTCCCGACAAGTACTTGGTACGTTCAATAGCTTAAGACCAGCACCATGCTACTCGGTCGAGACCGAACCCATTGCTCTTACCACATGAGCGAGTCAATTTAACCAACTTATGATTCCAACATAAGCATCCTATATCTCGCGAGCAATGAGTCATTACTCGACTTCTACCGTATCATTAGAGCATGGCACTAGCGTTCCTAACATACTAATAAAAGAGCATAGGAGTCCTAAGGATCATGCAACTAGGTTTCAAAACAACTCCTGAAACTTAAATGCACAAGTAAAGCAATAAAGTACTGAAAAAGTAAAAGACATGGTTTTCATTTATAAAAGATGGGTTAGATGACACCGGTGCTTGCCTTCCTCAGACTCTACACCAAAACAAGCCTTTGGCTCTTCTGGACGTTGGTCCAGGTCTTGCTGCACACTAACTTGATTCAACTCTCTGTTGGCTGCTCCCTCCTCCTCCTGGGTAAGCGTGTATGTCCCGTCGGGAAGATCTACATGTTTACATGCACATGCATTAGATTATGGTGAAGGTGGGAGAATTACCACAAAACCAACTCTTGTTGGACACATACATCCAAACATTATTAGTTTCTCACAGAAATTATTAGGGTGTGTGATAAATAACAAAACACTATTTTGATGGTGATTGTGTGCACATCTAAGCAATTTAAGTTACTTAACTTCACCAAACAACAAGGGGGTGTGTTTAAATTAATAAAAACAGAAACACACATGAGCTCTCAAACCAAAATTTGGCTTAAGAACATTTATAAATTAATTTATGCGAAAAAGACAAATTTCAGCCTAGTAAATCAACATTAATTCATATAAAAAGATTTAATAAATTTTTTGATCTCAACTTTCTCTTGCAGGTCATGTATGCCAAAAAATGAGTTTCTGACCAAAGCATGGTTGCAAATTCAATTTATTTTTTAGATTTTGAATTTAAGCTCCTACACAAGATTAAATCCAAAACACCTAGTAAACAATTCCCTAAATTCACATCCACCACACCAGGGGTACTAATCATCAAGTCAAATCCCTAGGGTGCACTTGTGCTCAAAGAAAAGTTCATAAAAGGGGCTATAAAAAGCATCAAACTTAATCTAGCACGAAGCTTAAATAAATCATAACTGAAAATATATACATCAAAACCATGCAAAATTTTTCCACAGATCTAGACATGCTATAAATAGTAACATATCCAAAATTCAAGTTCATAGCATGTGTATATTTTAAATCACACTAAAAACACTCCAAACTGCGTTTGAATTTTTAATTCAAAAACTGTACAGAACAACCCTATACATGTTTTCTAGAAAAGATAGATTCCTTCACCACGAAACTAACAAAATTGGTTTTGCATTTTTCTGATTTTTCTACGATTTTTAATGATTTTCCGAAGTTGCTGCTGTAACCCTAAAACGACCTTTACACCCGGGTCCTTGGAAACTTACACAAACCCCCCGCAAAGAATGCAATCACTGCAATGTGCCCCCTGGGGCGGTCTGCCCGCGCCGGCGGCCGGAATCCAGGGCCGGCGGCGGCCGGACTTGGCCGGTGGGCGGTGCACGGGGCCGCCACGGACCGAGCCCGAGCGGGGAGGTGGCCTCGGCCGGCCGGCCGCCGCGCCGGCGAGCCGTCCCCGGCGGCGCACCGCACCCCGCTCGCGGGCGGCCGGTGGTGGCTCGAAGGCAGGGGTCGGGCGGCGAGCACGGCGAGATAGACGAGGAGAACGAGCGCCGACACACCCTCTCTCCCTCTTATACGCCGCGAAAGACACCGAGCGGGCGCACGCGCGTTGCACGCCTTGCGGCCGCCGCGGTCGGCGCGTGGCGAGGACGGCGCGAGGGCGCGCGTAGGCGCGGCTCACGGCGCGCGGAACGGGTGGAGGAATCCAGGCGTGGGGGAGGTCCACGGCGGAGACACCGAAACGTCCGTACGCCGGAGGAATCGGCGGGCGATGCGTGGCGCGCTCAGCCACGACGTCCATGGCGCGGGAGTCACTAGGGTGCTTGTTTTTATTTCATTTGCACAGATTCGAAAATGCATAACTCCTTAAAGTGGCAACTAAGTTGAAAATCTCCCAAAAGCAAAGTTGTAGAGGAGCCATAGATCTACAACTTTCCCAAAGGGCGACATATGTTTTGATCAACGGTTTGCCCGGGAACATCGACCGAAGTTGCAGATTTTCCACGGCTCGATTTACTGTTCACAACGTAGTCAAACTGATTTTTGGCCAATTTGCACTCAAAGTTGAAATGTTCGCCAATTACGAAAAATGTGTTCCTGGAAATAACGAACAACTTTCGTATTGGCCGATTTTGAACTTCTATAGTGAAATTTGGAGAACGCGCAAGAAAACCATTTCAGTCTTAAAAGAGATCTAGGGTTTGACCGTGATTTGGGGTTTTGACCAAGGTCTTTTGTGCAAATTTGTGACAAAACATGTCAAACATGTTTATGAGCCAATTTAAACATGATTAACGCAACTAATTAAGTTATTTATCTTTAATAAACACCTGGGGTGTTACAGGGGGCTCCGCGGCAATGGCTGCCGGCGGTAGGGGCTGTTGCGGGCGGCGCGGATGGTGAAGGTGGCGATGCAAATGGGCACTGCTGGAGGCTTGCGGCTGGGGTGAGGAGCGGCGAGAAGGTGGTGCCGGCCTTTTATCGACGTCGTAGGTCGGTTTGGGGGGAGATATTTTCCGGCGAGAAGGTCACCGGCGAGGCTCGAGCGGCTTCCCGAAGCGGCGTCCGGCGACGAGGCGTCTCGAGCGGCGGCAGGTCAACTTGTGCAGGCTCGGCGCGGCACGTGCAACTCAAATTCAAAATTAAAAATAAATAAGCCTTCTTAGGAATCCTTTAGAGCACCACTTTATTTTTGTGTAGTCAACGAGTTGTGCTTGATGCCATACATAATTTAAATACCTGCTCATGGACTAGGTAAATTCATTAGCTACTTAGGTGTGTGTCATTAAATCACCAAAACCCACTTAGGGGGCCAAGATACTCTTCAATCTCCCCCTTTATGGTGATTGATGACAACACACTTAAGTCATATCGATAAACAATGAATATTAAACGCTTTTGTAATAATTCCCCTTAATATGTGCATTTTGATCTTGAATATCAATGGTCCTATTAGGGCCAAAATTTTCCACAACAAGAGAAACAAGAGAGTATTACAACAGTGGGGTGCTTGTGACGTGCAACAGATCAAGAGTGAAATGCTCATGACAGGTTATGCATTCAACAAGAAGGAAAAAGAATTCTGGTGCTGAGAGGTCCCGAGACTCCGGGCCAGGTCCGGAAAATCCGGATTCTCCGGGAAAAAGTCCGGACTCTCTGGGCTTCAGCACAGCAGCAGAAAAACAGACATCACACAGTTTTCAATCTATCATAAACTGTCCTTAGCAGATAAAAGGCAGAGAAAAACATCACAAGCACACAACCAACTTTCTCAAGCTCACATAGTCTCACACAAACGAAATTTAGAGTTATTACAAGCCAAGTTCCAAATTCAAATACAAGTTCATTGTTCCACACCACAAGCACATAAATAGATAACTTCACTCCCCCTTTGGCATCAAGCGCCAAAAAGGAAGTGTGGAGCAGCGGAGTCACTCGGAGTCGTCGTCCTCCTCCTCTTCTTCTTCATCATTGCCCTCCTCCTCTTCTTCTTCTTGGGCACCTTGGGCGTCCCACTCCGCAACGGGTCATCAAACTCGGGAAGCTCGTGGTAGGGATCGGTGGGAAGGCCAAGGTGAGACTTGATCTCGATGATGTCACGGCGGTTCTCATTTGTCTCCGTGGCTATAGTCTTGCACATGTTGAAGATGCTCTTGAGCACCCTCTTTATCATTGAGCCACGGTGCCGACGGGGAGGTGGAGAAGAGGAACGTGCAGCGGGCAAATCATCATGGGAAGGAGCTGCACTCGACGATCCAACATACTTACGGCCTTTAGGAGGCCTCTTTGCACGATCACGGAGGTGGCGAAGCGGCTCATGGACAACATCCTTGGGGTAGAGGACATTTGTCACTCTCTCAATCATGTACATGAGATAGGGGGCATACGGAAGATGCTTCATGGGATCATTCATGGCCCTCCTCAACTCATTCCAAATGAAGTCAAAGACACAAAATCCTTCTTCATCCGGTGCCATCCTATGGAGAAGATTTGGAGCATAATATCTCAAAGCTGTAACATCTCCAATCTTAGGATCAATAGTGGCACGAAAGAATTGATTGAGATAGTAGTAGTAGGGATTAAGTTGGTCCGACTTGCCCTCAATGGCCAAATCTCGGCTAGGAAACATAAAGGGGAGCTCCTTGGGCTTGTACTTGTTCTCATTGTGTACGGGGGAGCGCCTCTCATCCTTAGAGCCAAGACCCAAGAGCCTAGAGAAGGTCATGTAATCAATGGTGTACTTTTGTCCTTGAGTTGTCCATGTGATGTTGTTGTCATGTGGATTGAAGTAGTAAGAGCAATGGAATTGAGCAAGAATTTCTTTGTTCCAATTGTACCTAAAGCCCATGATGTCATAGAGGCCAACTTCCTTGCACTTCTCAATAACCGAGTTGAACACGGTGTTGTTTAGCTCGTCATAATACTTCCAATCAATGTACTTCATTGGCACAATGGGAGCCATGTTCTTGGAAGCTAGCTTGGGATTGCGGATCACGGATTGATAAAAATCCCGGTGGAAGTCACACCAAAACCTTGCCTCTAGTCCCTCTCCCTTGAGATACAAATAGACATTCTCCTCTCCTTGCTCCCTCACTGCTAGAGAGTTCCTTGAGTAGTCCCTAATCATGTGTTCAGCAAATCCAAGAACTGAGCCGGGGTCCCTTAGCTTGATAGGGGTGTCAACTACTCGGACATTTGGTGGAAGGGTAGGAATAAGCCTAGGAGGGGTTTTGGGGCAGATATGAGCAGCTACTCCTTACTTATGTTTAGGAGGAACTCGAGTAGCTGGACGGCTTTGATGGACATATGGGGCTTGATGGCTCTTTTTGGGATGGGGCTTGTAGCGGGTTTTTTCTTTTGCTGGCCCCTTTCCATGGCGACGAGAAGGCTCAAGGGACTGCTCATAAGTCTCATCTTCAACTTCATCATCATCACTTTCAGTCCTTTCCTCTTCCTCCTCCTCCTCTATCTCTTCTTCACTCCTTTCGGCATAGGAGGAAGGAGGGTCACCTCGCCTTGGTCGAGAGCTGCGCTGAGAACCTTCATGCCCTAAGGCTTCTTGCACGGCCCGTAGAGCGGCGGGGTCGTGCCTAGCCTTGGTCCTCCTTTGGGTGGAGGGCTCCTCATTGTGACGACGGACCTTCACTCTCACCATCTGGATAGGTAAAAGGATATGGAAGTGAGAGATTATCCAAGTTGGAGACATACTACACTTGTGGTTTAGGGTTGCAGTGCGAACCCCGGATACTCCGGGAAAAGTCCGGAGACTCCAGGGATACCAGAGAGTCCGGGTTCTTCGACCCCGGAGTGTCCGGGTTCTTCGACCCCGGAGTGTCCGGGTTTCGCAGCCGAAACCTTAAATCACAATGCAGCAAGATATATCCATCCAAACTGAGAGGAAACGCAGATCTAGAGTCTATGGAGTATTTCCTACCTATTTCCTACGAGGATACTACAAGGACTACGCTAGGGAAGTAGATCGGGAAAAACTCCTTTGAATATACCTTGGGGAGAGAGGGGAGAAGACTTGAATCCTTTGAAACTTGAGTAGATCCTTGATCTCCACGCCTTGGGGCCTTCAAATCCTCACTTTCACGAGATTTGGTGTGTTGGAAGTGGGAAATCGCCCAAGAGGATGGAGAGAGGCGACGGGAGAGATGAGGGGCGCGGTTAAAACTGAGTGGGAGTGAAAGATGCCTTTTTCACCGCGGTCAAAGGTTTTTATACCTTTACAACCCGGAGTCTCCGGGCTAGGTCCAGAGTGTCCGGGAAACCCGGAGTGTCCGGTCCCAACCCCGGATACTCCGCTCCCCTGAATCCAGTGAGCAGATTTTCAAGGAATTCGGTCTTGTATAGATTTGGAAGGTTTCTTATGTGATAAATGTGAGCCTGAGCAGTATCAACACTTTGGACTAGCCACAATCAAGCAAGGGGAACTATAGTCCAAATGTTGTACTCTAAAGATCCAAATTTTCAAAAACAAATCCAATACAAGCTTTTCATAAATCTTTTGTTTTCAAAAATTCTATACTAGATCACTCAAATATGTGCATGATCTCAAGCCAAGTTACGAGAATCTAAGATATTTAGCTCACTCCTCAAAGCACAAAACCTTAGTTCATCAAGAGGCTTTGTGAAGATATCGGCTAGTTGCTTATCGGTGCTCACATGATTTAAAGCGATATCTCCTTTGGCTTCGTGGTCTCTCAAGAAATGGTGTCTTATGTCTATGTGCTTTGTTCTTGAGTAGTTTACGGGGTTGTTAGCTAGCTTAATGGCACTCTCGTTGTCACACAAGAGTGGCACCTTGCTAAACTTGCAACCAAAGTCTCTCAAAGTGAGCCTCATCCAAAGTAGTTGAGCACAACAAGCGCCGGCTGCAACATACTCGGCCTCGGCGGTGGAAAGGGCAACGGAGTTTTGTTTCTTGGAACTCCAAGACACCAAGGACCTTCCAAGGAATTGGCAAGTCCCGGATGTACTCTTTCTATCTACTTTGCAACCGGCATAATCCGAATCGGAGTAGCCAAGTAGATCAAAAGTGGATCCCTTAGGATACCATAAACCAAGGTTAGGAGTATGAACCAAGTATCTAAAAATTCTCTTAACGGCCATTAGATGGCACTCCTTAGGATTAGCTTGAAACCTTGCACACATGCACACACTAAGCATGATATCGGGCCTAGATGCACAAAAGGTAAAGCAAAGAACCAATCATGGAGTGATATACCTTTTGATCAATGTTTTTGCCTTCCTCATTTAGATCAAGATGTCCATTTGATGGCATAGGTGTTTTGATGGGCTTGGCGTTGTTCATGTCAAACTTCTTAAGCATGTCATAGGTGTACTTGGTTTGACTTACGAATGTGCCATCCTTGAGTTGCTTGATTTGAAAACCGAGAAAGAACTTCAACTCGCCCATCATAGACATCTCAAATCTTTTAGTCATGATCCTACTAAACTCATCAACCCAAATTTGATTAGTAGATCCAAATATAATATCATCAACATATATTTGACATGCAAACAAATCATTGCCTTGTTTACGAGTGAAGAGAGTAGGATCGGCTTTGCCTATTTCAAAGCCTTTCTTTAAGAGAAATTCCTTAAGGCATTCATACCATGCTCTAGGGGCTTGCTTGAGCCCATAGAGCGCCTTATGGAGCTTATAGACGTGGTTTGGAAGTTGAGGATCTTCAAAGACCGGTGGTTGCTCAACATAGACTTCTTCAGAGATTGGACCATTCAAGAAGGCACTCTTGACATCCATTTGATGTAGCTTGAAGTTGTGATGAGTGGCAAAGGCTAAGAGTATACGAATTGCTTCAAGTCTTGCCACCGGTGCATAAGTTTCTCCAAAGTCTAAGCCTTCTACTTGAGTATAACCCTTTGCAACCAATCTAGCTTTGTTCTTGGTCACCACGCCGTCTTCATCTTGTTTGTTGCTAAACACCCACTTGGTTCGAATCACATTTTGTTTGGGGCGTTCCACCAAGGACTAGACTTCATTCCTAGTGAAGTTGTTGAGCTCTTCTTGCATGGCCATCACCCAATCGGCGTCTCCGAGAGCATCTTCAGCCCTAAGAGGTTACAACATGGAAACAAACGAGTAATGTTCACAAAAATTTGCTAATCTTGAACGAGTTGTTACCCCTCTACGAATGCTTCCCAGTATGTTATCAACGGGATGATCTCGTTGAATATTTTGTCAAACTCTTGGATGTGGGTCAGACACTTCTTGTTGGATCAAATCCTCAGTTTCTTGACTGCCCTGTGAGGCTTCAGCAGCAGGTCCGGAGTCTCCGGACTTATCTCCGGAGTTTCCGGAAAATCCGGAGTCTCCGGGTTTTTGTCCGGACTCTCCGGGTTGCGCAGTAGGAGGCAGAGCTGCTGCATCTTCAATTATGCAGTCCTCATCATCTTCTTCTTGAGGCTTGATTTCTCCAATGGCCATTCTCCTTATAGCCTTTTCAGCGGGCACTTCCTTGCCTACACACAATTCATTTTGTTCCTCTTGAGAGCCATTAGATTCATCAAACGTCAAGTCACACGTGACTTCAACACAATCGGTGGTTTTGTTGAGGACACGATAGCCATGAGCGTTTGAGGCGTAACCAAAAAAGATACCTTCATCAACTTTAGAAGCAAACTTAGAGATTTTGGGCTTCATGTTGAGAATGAAGCACTTACAACCAAAAACTCTAAAGTAAGAGACATTAGGCTTTTTACCGATTAGGAGCTCATAGGCGGTCTTGTGGCGAAGCTTGTGAAGATACAAACGGTTGATAGCATGACACACCGTGTTGATTGCTTCCGCCCAAAAACTATCCGAGGTCTTGTACTCATCAAGCATGGTTCTTGTGGCTTCAATGAGAGTTCTATTCTTCCTGTCTACAATCCCATTTTGTTGTGGAGTGTATGGGACGGAGAGCTCATGACCAATGCCTTCTTCATCAAGATATTCTTCAATGTTGGTGTTCTTGAACTCAGTGCCATTGTCACTTCTTACTCTTTTGATCTTCACATCAAATTCATTTTGGGCTCTTGTTGCAAATATCTTTAATATTTCATGAACTTTGCTCTTGTCTTTCATAAAGAATACCCAAGTGTACCGAGAGTAATCATCAACAATGACAAATCCATACTTGTTTCCCCTAATGCTAACATAGGCTACCTGACCAAAGATATCCATGTGAAGTAGTTCCAATGGCCTTGTGGTAGATACAACATTCTTGGCGGGATGAGGAGCACCAACTTGCTTTCCGGCTTGACAAGCACTACAAATTATATTTTTCTCAAAATGAACGTTTGTTAGTCCTAGGATGTGTTCCCCCTTTAGAAGCTTATTGAGCTTATTCATCCCAACGTGAGCTAGTCAGCGATGCCAAAGCCAACTCAAGCTAGACTTTGCCAATAAGCATGAATCAAGTTGGGCTTTATCCGATGAAAAATCCACAAAGTAAAGCCTTCCCTTGAGCTCACCCTTAAAGGCAACGGAGTCATCGCTCCTTCTAAACACGGTCACACCCTCATTTGTGAACAAACAATTGTAGCCCATCTCACAAAGTTGTGAGATGGACAACAAGTTGTAGTCCAAAGATTCAACCAAATAAACATCGGAAATTGAGTGATTGATTGATATAGCAATTTTACCAAGACCAACAATCGTTCCTCCACCATTGCCTCCAAAGGCAATGCTTTTCGAAGGATTTTCAATCATGTCACAAGATGTAAACATTTTCTTCTCTCCGGTCATATGATTTGTACATCCACTATCAATCACCCATTTTGTTCCACCGGAGGAGTATGCCTACAAAACAAATTATGCTTGTGTTTTAGGTACCCAAGTGGATTTGGGTCCTAGAGTGTTAGTCACAAGAATCTTGGGCACCCACACATTCCTTTTTATCATTGTCCCTTTTGTGCGAGGTCCCACATACTTGGCAACCACCTTACCCTTGTGGTTCCAAGTCAACACATAATCGGCATAAAAGCTATCTTGTGATGCATGTGGTTTGGGCTTTTTGCTTGACTTGTTTGGCTTTGAAGGTGGTGCTTGTGTCGTCACTTGGGTGCTCTTGAACTTGATCGGGGTGTTGTATCTAACTTGGTTGTCATAGTTCTTGACACCCAATTGCTTCATGCCGTGCACCACGTTTCTTGTTCCCATACCTTTGGTGTGGTGGTTCTTGATGAATGGAATGGGGTCTTTTGTACCTTGTTCTTGCTTACCAAGCCCCTTCCTATCCTCAAAGCCAAACTTCTTCATGTAGCTTGACCCAAACCCTTTGGTGTGGTTTTCAAACTCACCTCTCTTGGGTTCTTTCTTCTTTTCAATTATGAGAGAGTTTGACAACCTAGCAATTTCCTTTTTCATGGCATTCATCTCGGCAACATTAGTAGCACAAGCATTTATACCAATTCTATAACATCTAGAACAATCTTTGCTTGTTGATGTTTGAGAGTTAGAGAAAGCATCATTAGATGAAGTTGTAGCATTGT
This sequence comes from Cenchrus americanus, assembly GCA_947561735.1. Taxonomy (NCBI): domain Eukaryota; kingdom Viridiplantae; phylum Streptophyta; class Magnoliopsida; order Poales; family Poaceae; genus Cenchrus; species Cenchrus americanus. Next base: position 151,141,500 of record OX387243.1, on the reverse strand, counting down.
TCTTGATGTTGTCAAGTTGAACTTCTAATGCTATGTGACTAGTCTTTAAGCTATCAAAGCTCTTTTGAAGTTCAAGCTTTTCACCCTCAAGTTTCTTGCAAGCGTCCTTAGCTAGGAAAGATTCCCTAGTTAATTCATCTACCAACAACTTATCTTTAGCTAGGGATTTCTTGAGGCTAAGAATTTCTATCTCCTTTTCCTTGAGCGAGTCCTCTTGCACCTTGAAACCCTTCTTTTCAATTACAAGGGCATCCTCAAGGGCAATGGTTTTCTCCCGCTCAAGTCTAAAGAGTTCTTCTTGCACCTCAAGAGTCACATCTCTATTCTCAATTTCTTTCATTAAAAACATAATTTTCTTTGTTGCCTTTTTACCAAAGCTAGTGATCATTTTTTCAAAATCGAAATCATTCTCACTATCATCATCTAGGGGCGGGGTGGGAGTGTCTACCTTGGAGCCCCTAGCCATGAGGCAAGTGTGGGTGAAGTCATCTTCATCATCGGTGAGATCTTCAAATAGAGATGACTTGTTGATTGGTTCCCTAATGGTTATGGTAGCAAGGCCGGCTTCCATATCGGAGTCGGAGCTATCATCATTTGAATCCCACACTTCACCCAAATGAGCTTCACCAACTTCCTTTTTCTTGTTCTTGTCAAACTTGTTGGTGTCTCTTCTTCTTACTTTTATGTTAGGGCACTCCGCAATGAAATGTCCCTCCTTGCCACACCCAAAGCATGGTCTCTTTGAAGTTCTCTTGGTCTTGATCTTGTCCTTGTCCTCGTTCTTGTTGAAGAATCCACTCTTCTTGAACATTTTGTTGAACTTCCTTACAAAGAGAGCCATTTGTTCGGGAGTCATGTCCATGTCACTATCTTCATCATCATCTTCCTCAACCATGGCCCTTGAGGTTGATGAGCTTGACCTTTTCTCCTTGATAGATGCCTTGAGGGCCACTCCCTTGTTCTTCTCAAGTTGTTCATGCATCTTTGACATTTCTTGTGAGAGATTGGACTCCTTGACGGTGATAAGATGTTCTTCCATTTTTCCAATCACATCCGCCGGAGTGAACTTGTTGAACCCTCTCTTTTCCCTTATGAGAGTAGGGAGTTGAACATCCCTTGCCATGTAAGCGGAGAGGATCTTGTCAACCACTCTCTTCTTCCCCATCTTGTACTTCCAAGTGATTTGATTTTGTTGATGATCTTGTTCAATTGGTTGTACATGTCTTGTGGTGATTCATCATCCTTGATGACAAACCGGTTGAGCTCACATTCCAAGGCTCGGATCCTTCCTTCCCTTACTTGCTTTGTCCCTTCATGATTGATGAACAAGGTGTCCCACACTTCTTTGGCGGACTTCAACCCATCTACCTTGTCATATTCTTCGGCCGTGAGTGAACTCTTAATGATGCGTATGGCTTGATAGTCTCTTTGTATCTCATTTGCTTGATCTTGAGTTAGCGTCGCATCACCACTTGGAAAGGTAATACCCCTGTTCACAATAGTCCAAAGTGCGGGATTCACCGCCATCAAATACTCCTCCATCGAGTTCTTCCACTTGGAATAGCCGGTTCCATCAAATTGGGGTATCTTCCCAATGTGGCTAGAACCCGATGGATGGTTAAAGGATAAGCGAGAGTAATCGAAAGAGGTTTGAGTATAGTCCCTTGATGGTGGTCGAGCAGAGCGGGTGGACCTTGCATCATCGAACTCCTCGTCCTCACTATCGGAGGACTCATCACCTCGTCCATGCGCTTGATGACTAGTTCTTGCACCACGGGTGTTGTCTCCTTGAGGAGGAGGAGGCATGCCAACAACATTGTTGACGGGATCACCTACGCCAAGAGGTAGGGCTTGATCATTTGGATTCGACATCTTCTCAACTCCAAGCGGTTACGCTTCAAATATGGAGCACTTGGCTCTGATACCAATTGAAAGGATCAAGATGTCGACTAGAGGGGGGTGAATAGTCGAACCTGAAAATCACAAACTTTTTCGCAGCTGTCAGATGCAGGTCCGGAAACTCCGGATATTTTTCCGGATACTCCGGGAAATCCGGAGAATCCGGGAAAATGTCCGGATAGTCCGGCATGCTAGGGAGAGATTAAATCGACATAAATTAAACTTGCTCAAAAGTAAATATGTGAAAATAGGTTATGCACTGAGGTGAGACAAGCATGTTTATCCACTCAAAACTTGTAGGAACTTCAACACGAAATAGATCGGCACCAAACCCTAGATATGTGTTCAAGCAAGAAACAAGCATACAACAAGATGAACAAGCACAAGATACACAGGGATTTGTTACCGGAGTTCAACCTCACACCTTGAGGTCTACGTCTCCGTTGAGGTACCCACGAAGGGTGGACCTTTCCACCTAGGTCACTTTCCTCCCTCTAGCGACCACAAAGATCAAGCTAGAGTTACTTACTCAATGTCGGGGTGATACAAACTTCCTTGGGCAGCCACAACCTTTGGATGATCCAAGGCAACGCCTAGCCGGCTAGGAGCTCAAGGCTCCAAGAGTAACAAACACGAATTTTGCCAACCAAGCGAAGAACGAGGTGCTCTAGAGATGGGAAATCAGCTCACTAGCACTGTCCAAGCCCTTTCTCTCAAATCCTCTTAACTCCCACAACAAATCTCACCAACTTTGAGCCAAAGGGAGAAAGGGGAGGAGTAAATGAGGTTTGCTACTGTTCAGCACGAAAAAGGCAGGGGGAGAAGTAAATCAAGGGGTGGAGGGGGCTTTTATACCCCCTCACCCAGAATATAGTCGTTGAGGCTTTATGACCCGGTGTATTCGGGGTAAACCCGGAATCTCCGGGAAGTCCGGAGTCTCTGGGGTAAACCCGGACACTCCAGCCTTCCAAGGCCAGCACCCAAGAAAAGATCCCCGTGAATGTGTTGGTGCAAAGGTGTCTCTCATAGGTTTTGTTTTAGCAACTAGAGCACCTGTTCGACTCTTGAAGACATAATTCATGTCCCTCTTGATAGTAAGGCATTCCTAGGACTCAAATTCAAAATTAAAAATAAATAAGCCTTCTTAGGAATCCTTTAGAGCACCACTTTCTTTTTGTGTAGTCAACGAGCTGTGCTTGATGCCATACATAATTTTAATGCCTGCTCATGGACTAGGTAAATTCATTAGCTACTTAGGTGTGTGTCATTAAATCACCAAAATCCACTTAGGGGGCCAAGATACTCTTCACGCCGCGCACAACCCGTTGGTGCGCTCCTCTCCTTGGCTGCAACCCCCGCTCTTCCCTCTCCTCGTTCTTCTACGCGGTGCGAGGAATCTCGCATTCGTCGCTATGGTATAGCAGCGCCCGCGCGCTAAAAAGGAATTTTGCCTGTACATACATGGGTGTGCTGACGACATGACGCAGATGCATGGACAGCATCGCATCGAATACAACGGCCAGAGCTAGAGGCCACCGTCTACTTAACCGATGATCTACTGTACTTCCCTCTTAAAGCCGGGCCGGGAACTCCCGCCGTGGAAATTAACCATCCATGGGCACGGGCTCTTGGCGTCGAGTCGTCGACCGATCGATCGGCGGAAGGAAATACCCGGCGTGCAAAATCACACGCCGGCGTGCAAAAGCGCACACACCGATGGAGGTGGAGCAGGATGTGACACGGATCACGTAGCTAGGCCTCAATCGCCTTGGCAGCATGCATGAGCCGTCGCCTCCTGCGCCCTGGCCCCTGGCCGTGGCCGGTCGCGTCCATGGGGGCGCCGGCCGGGCGGAGGAGATGCATCATGCAACGGGCAAAGGCATCGGCGCCGGCCCGTCGGTCGCCGGTCGATCACTCCAATCGACGGAGGCGCGATGTCACGGCGCGGAAGCGATCAAGGAGGAGAACACGGACGGGCGGGGTCGACACGGATGGATGATTCGTGCTTGGACCCGGACCGGACGGGGCGAGTCCGGGCGTGTCTTGCGAGATTGACGAGACGCGCTGTGTTGGCTGCTATTGGCTTTTGCCTTTGCGTCGCTGTGTGCGCGAGGCGTGCCAGCGCCGTGTCTCATAATTTCCTTGCCTTCGCTTAGCCAAGGGGCTGTGCCTAGGTTACCAACAAGAAGGATTCTCTCGCAATGTATGAGGACAGAGTACTCGCCATCCTTTAAACCCGACAAATTAACATCAAACCCTTTTTATACGAGGGAAGCCGTAATTTAAAATCCATGCATGGACGACCGAACAAGACGGGAGCTAGCTGCAGTCAGTAATGTGTGGTCGAGTCATTGTCGTACGGTGTCCGTGCAGCCGTGCAGGGGCTGCAGATCCCAGATGAGACTGCTGCAATGAAGGGGACATGAGCAATCGTCTGCTCCGAATCATCTCTTGCTACTTGTTTCTCGCTCCCCGGTAGCCTGTCGTTGGGGTTTACTACTCGTGTAGATTAATCACAACTCTTAGTTACAGTTAGGCAAACCTCTGCAACGTCTTTTGTTACCAATCAAACCGTCGTGGTGTCAGGGGAGCTGGTGCGCGCTTTTGCCGGTGCGATTTGGAGCGTCTCTCTTGACACTTCGTCACGATATGATATAACGACTCCGTCATTCCGCGGTCTTGGTTGCTATTGGTAAATCAGTTTAAAGCCTGGTAGCAGCAAGTAACCTCCTCGTTCCGACACACTTGTGGTGATCCATGTGCTGTAGATGTAGTTCCAAATCACTTTATTAATTTCTACTGTATTTCCATTTGTTTTGAAATACGGATTAGTTTAACAAAAAAACTGAGACTAAACCAAGAAAACAAATTTGCATTCCTAAGCTAGGAATTAGGTCTAGGTAAGGCTTCGTCTTCTTCCCCTAGCTCTAGCTTCTTTCTCTCTTCTTCCCCTCAAATCTGTATAGGAGCAACTTAAGGGGGCTTCCATGGAGCTGTAGGCGGTAGGAGGGGCTTCCCATCCCCACCGCTTGCTCTGCCCCCGCCTATCGTTTTCTTTTCTTTTCTTAAACCAATTGAGGCACCCAGGAACGTAACACGCACGTTCCCCTCTCATACGAACGTGAGTATATACATCCTACACATAAGAAGATGTTTGGTTCATGATATGATAACGTAAATGCAAAATGGAATCAAATTACAATGTATTTGGCTCTGGAATGGTGGAATGAGTGATTATTCTTTTTATTTGGTTGCACTCTGGTAACACAATCAAATTACGTTGTATGAGTTATATCTGACTACGGTAGGGGGAGAGAGGGTAACAAGCTTCTATATATATTGATTACGCAAGGAATTCGATTATGGCATCCGTTGAATACAAACCACCACAACCAAATATATGTAATGGAATTCCTTACCTTCCATAATCATATTACGCTACATTTGAATCAACCAATGCAAACAACTCCTAAGTATGTTGGAAATAGTTTATAGTAATAGATTTAGAATTGAAGAAGTCACCACATGAGAAAAGGATACCAAGACTGTTTTCTAAAATTAATCCTGTAATATAGTAAAAAAAATCGAAGACAAAAGAGCAGTCCTTACCAGACGTTATTGCACCACCGTACGTCCCATCCCGTGATGACAGCGCCTGCTGCTGTGCAAACAGTCGGCTCCACTAGCCTATCCTGCAACCTTTACCTCTCATCATCGTCTCGTCCGACCCAGTTCATGCTGCTGGCTATCGCGCAGCAACTCGCTTCGCCCTCACGTCAGGCGGCGGCAGCGCCCAGTGCCCGTCCGTCCGTCCATGCCCCCCCTGGCCCTCGCACGTACGACGCGGGATACAGCTACTAGTGGACCTCCTTTTCGGCACACACAAGTGCGCGCGCACACACACACACACCTGGGCTCTGTGTTGCTCACCCAGCATGCCAGCATCAGCGCCACAACACGCGCCACGCCGGCCGATTCCACTACAGGAACAGGAGCAAGCAATGCAACGCCAGCGTGCGCGCCGACCGATGTTCGCTGGCCGCCCGTCGTCGCCGCCCGCGAAATCATGGCCGCGCGGGGCCGGCAGGACGCAGCCTGTGCCGGCCGGAAGGCGTTCTGCTCGGTCTTGTGCTTGGCGCCGGAGCACGGGTCGTCGGAGGTGAACCACTGTCCCACTGTATGTGCTGTGTGCAGGCGACGGCTCTCTCCTCATCTCTTTTGGCCGGTATGATGGTCACAGCAGGGAGTACGATCGATCACACGCGCCCCATTTCTCCGTCACCTATCAGTGCAGTGGCTGCTGGACGATCAGTCCAGTGGACACTGCTGGCACTGCCACATCGTTCACATGCGCCTGCCAAGCATGTCGTCGACCTGGCGTTGCCATTGCCACGACGGCGGCGGCTCGGCTAGCTGTTCCTTGCCCGGCCGGCTGGGCGGGGGGCGTCGGCGTAGGAAGGAAGCGATCGAAGGGGACACGAACACGAAGCCATGGGCGCGCGTGGTCCGCGCGCCCGGGAGTGCGATCGATCGATGGCTACAAACAAAAGGGGCTCTCGTCGCGTCGCGTCCCGCAGAATCGCTGATCCCTTCCCAGGCGGGCAGTGGCAAAGCTCGTTTGTCCCGGAGCCACTTCTGGGTCGCTCTGGCGGAACGTGACGTCCCCGGAAGGGCCAAATCCATCAGCTTCCAGCTAGCTCGTACCGCTCTACTGTTGTCGGTACCCTTCCGAGCTGTTCCGACCACAAGCTCCTTTCGAAATGTTTGGTGAATTGCGTTATGCCAATCTATCCGTCCTGGCTACGAGTTTGTGAGCAGGAAATAGAGGAGCATCAGCTGGTTAGGGCTCCGGCCGTATCTGCTATTTTGCCGACAGTGCCCGCGAGTGTACTGAAAAAGCGAGCTGAAGGGCCGCAGAACCACGAGTTTTTGTCACTGTTTACTTGGTGTCTTGTTGCAAGGTCCAACGCTACGTATTCTGGCATTTCGATAGCCTTTTTTATCCCAAGGAAATTAACAAAGAGTCGTCAAACGTGAGTTGCGCTTGGCACCGAAACACCGTAGCCGGTAGATCTGCGGTGGAAGCTTGCCGGTTGGAATCTACCGGCTGGGCGGCCTTCGGTGGTGGCAACAGTTACGACGGCCTCCGGCAGGCTTCCGGGCATGTGCGTGCCATAGCCCATAGCAATAGGAATAGGAATACGCATCGCTTCAGAGTTTCAGTGCAGGCAGGCTCAGAATCCGCCTGCTGTATCTTGCTCTGAATACTGAAATCCCAATTTAAACTAGTGAGCTCCGCCATTCCTACCAAGAAATGTACCCTGTCACCACTACTGACGGGCACAAAGGCACAAAGCCCACACGTGCCCCGCACGAACCTCTCCCTTTCTCGCCGCATATATAACAGCCCCTGAACTTTTTTTGTGTGTGTGTGTGTGAAAACAATTTGCAGGGCCATCTGCGTTCTGCAAGACTGCAACCGCCGAGAAATTCCAAAACGAGAGGAGAGGGCCTCACCGACCCCCAAAAGCGGCCGTGCGGTAGCCTCCAAACTGGAGTAGTCGTGAAAATCAGGCACCCGCTGCCACAGGCTCCGACCCCAGGATCGCGACTGTGCCATCGGCAAGATACGAGCGCAGCGGAGGGAGCATGGCATGAACAATAAAGATGGAGAAAGTTATCAGGAAAAAATAAAAGACGGAGAAGCGAGCGATGCTGCAGTGCAAGGGTGCACAGCGCTAGCGCACTCGGAAATGAGAGCAGCAGGCAGCTGCTGCCTCTGAACATCTCGCCATCATCACTGTAGCAGAGTGCATGCAGTGCCTGGTGTGAACTGGTGACCTGCTGCGTCCCTGCGAGCTGATGCTTCCATGTGGTGTGCGTGGTGCCTCCAATCATGCACGCACGCAGACGCAGGCAACCGCAATTCCATGGGGCCCAGCCGCCGTACCAATCCTACGTGTAGGCTGGTAGCTGTAGCACTAGATTACCAGCTTCGCTTGTTTACCGGCAGCCAGCCACTCCTCATTTCCTGCACTAATTTGCTTAGGAGCCCTTCAGCTTGTTGATTAAACTAATCGCCTGTCAGCCTGTGCACTTGCTTGAGCGGCGGGCAGCGCCCGGGGGCAAACCTTTTCTTTAGCTGGTGATGTGAGGTTTGCTGGTGGCCCTAAGGACGTACGCGAGACATTCCATGGCTTCAGATCTTCCCAAAGCGCCCGAACAAATGCACCAATCGCCGCAAGCCTTTGTGCTAACTGCTAGCCAGCTGGGGCAACTTTTTGTCACGCCGTGTGTCGCGCCGCCTGTTTCATCAGGGTTAAACTAATGGCGACATCAACGTACCCGCTCCAGGAGCTTTGACCGGAGGATGACGGAGCGGAGATGGGGCCCTCATGCCAGTGAGGGATTGCCTAGCTTCCATTAAAATTTAAGGTTCAGGTTCTCTTCAATTCACGGGAGCAGATCGAGAGCGAGGACATTGTAATTGCTCAGAAAAGCGAGCTGCATCAGTGACTGGAGAATAGAACTGCTTGTTTGCAGCTGTACTATACGTACATCTCGCACCCGTCGAACTTCTGCAAAAAAGGTTGCCACGCCGCGCACACACTGTTTCCAGATTCCGGATCCAATAATTCCAAGAGGGACAGCATGAGTCCATAGAGCCCCCTCGTAGCCGTAGCGAGCTGAAGAATAATCAGTGTACTATATTCAGATATATTCGCTCCCCGATGGCCCTGTATATTTTGCCTAATCTTATGTGCACGCACATGCGTGCATGATCGCGATCCAACATTTGCTGCGGACGGCATCATCGCGTCACCATCTTCTTCCCCCTGTCGGATGACATGTTTTAAAATGTTTGTGATCGATAACTGTCAATCTGTGGATCAGCAGTCCGCAAATGGTGAATTCAGTGCTGTCACGCTAGCTGAACTATATATACGCTTAAAAAAACAAAGGCGTCGATTGCAAGCTAAAGCAAATTAACGTCTCATGGAGTCATGGGTTACGTACGGTTTATAGTCGTCCCGGTTGCAGGAGGTGCAAGAGATAACAAACTAAAGAAGATGGCCCATTCTATCATCATGTACATTGTTGGGGAATTCGGAAAACCCGTCACTCTCGAAACGTTGAGTTTAACAAAGTTCTCAAAACATGTTTTTCAGGGGCAGGGAATTCACGATTTTCGGAAGCCTGGAACCTGTGAAGCCTCGAATTCGCGAATGTGCGAAGTTCGGAAATCTTGATTCAGTGAAGAAATGGGGTCACGAACATGCGGAAGCCCGGAGTCTCGAGCTGTCGATGGCCCGAACTTCGGAGGACGGCCGATTCGGGAATCTGTCAAGGGCTAAGTTCGGGAGTCACGCGTGAGGACATGCGCGAACCAGCGGAGAAGCGAAGACCAATTCGGGAAACTGTTGAAGACCCAGTTCGGGAGTTTCACGTGAAGACATTCACGAACCGGGAGAGAAGCAAAGTCAAAGTTGTTGTCCCAAAAAGTCCGGGTTTAGAGTGTGAACTAGTGGCAGATTTGTAAATATGTTAGACGAAAAAGACATTCTTGTATGCGTTCACACTAGGAATATTCTCTCGAGCCCGAGGGTGTTTTCGGTATGTAAAAGTCCCCTTCATCTCCCTATAAAAGGGGGCACGAGGGCACGTGTAAACGGGATTCAAACTTTTTGGAACTTGTGCTTTCTTGCGAGAGGGAATCACGATCTCTTTACGCTCTCACTTTGTGCTTGAACGTGTTTAAAACTCTCTCTCGTGTTAGGGTTGTCATCCGAATTTTTCGGGTAACCCCCAACATACATACAAATGCAAAATCTGCAGCAAATGGACAAAACATATGGACTATTATCCTGGCGTCACTGCAATCTATGAAACGTCGCATACTGGTCAGAGATGTATCTTTGATCATCATATGTTTGCCCGATTTAAAGAACCTAAACATGCTAGCTTCATCATCACCCCAAATTCTGAATGCTGTCGTCCACGGTGCTGGCCCACGGACGAGATGTGGGTTTTTGACGTCCAAATCACCGGTTCTCGGAGGCAATGGATCGATATTCTTATTAGCACTTCTTGATCGATAGAAGAGAAAGTCTTTGAGCTCTGACCGATTGATCAGTGATCACGCATCCGCCTGTTTAATTTCGTTCCAAGCCAACATGAATTCAGGTGCACGCCACGCAGAGGACCTTGGTGTAGTAGATCGTGAGTCTTTCTCGCAGCACGCAACCCGTCTCTCCCTGTTTCTTGCAAGGATACGCAACGAGAGGATAATTCGCAGGTTGACGAGGGCACTCACAACGAGCCAGCCAGCACACACTGATCTGATGAGAATAACTTCTTCAGGGTTCATGATTGCATCTACTCTGAATTACTCCATCATTCCCATCCAGGTCAAGTACAAATTAAACGTACGTACTAACGTACGTACATCGTAAAATTCTACTCGTAGTATTGAAATTGCTGACATTGATTTGTTGGGTACCTAGCAGGTATTCCAGACAGGTGAATCCTATGCTGTTCACTCGGAAGGACTAGTCTACATATATGTTAGCTAGCACATCATCAGCTACAACTTCTCCAGCACAGCATCGCATCATATTGCTAGGATTATAGTGCCCTACGCGACAGCATTGATCGACGTGAAAGAAAACGAAAGGTGCAGTGGCTTCATTCTTCCAGTCACGTCGAGCAAAATTTAGCTGCCCCTGCCCCTGCTGCTGGGCTGCTGAAGAGAACTTCGACAGCGTTCGAGTGAAAATCTGGAAAGAAGAGCGCTGAAAAAGCTAGGACAAGAGCGAGTGGCGGTCACTCACTTTGATATCGAATGTCACTACACCATATAATAATAGTAAAAATGCCGTGACTGACGTCCTTCTGGTGACGGAATAAACCCTAGTCTATAGTGCAGGCAATGCTGGCCTGAACAGGAGGAATAATCCTGGCACTGCAGAGTGGAGACTTGAACAACCAGTTCCCCATTTCAAAAACCAACCGGTTCCCAGTGATGCGCAGAAAGAAGCAGAAAGCAAAACAGCACTACTCCTAGCGCCTACCGCCTAGTGCCGCGGCTCCCGGCGTAGCGTGCCCCCTGGTTCCGAGCATTGCTCGAGAGCTCACACACCGCCAATGGCCAGCTTCCAACCGGCGCGGCTAGGGCTCGCCGGAGCCTAAGCGAGCGAGGCACGTCACGCACAGGAGCCATGTCTCCTCCTCGCACGTTCTTGGTGGTAGGGCTCGAGACGACATGCATGTACGTACCCGCTGCTTGTCGTCGTCGCGGCAGGCTTTGGCTGGCGGTGGCGCTAGGGCTGTACCGTAGGATCAATGATGCGTTCGTGTCCGGCTGCAGCAGGCTTCGGCTGTGCGATGATTCGTGTTGGAGCGCGCCTGCCCCGGTGTGATGACGAGCTCTGACTCAGGTGAAGAGTTTCTGACAGATCGAGCTTTTGAGTCGCTGGCGTGGGTGATGCAGAGTTGAATGCTACTGTAGTGCGTGTACGGTGCTTGTTTTGTTTGCCCAGTCTGGCTCCGGCACGGTACAATGTTTTTGTACCACCGGGGATAGAAACACGATTGGATTCAAATCCATCGTGGTTTAATTTGCTTATTACTTCATGGACGTGGTTCCGAATTCATAAAACCATGAACTTCATCAGAGGAAAAGAATTTAAAGCGGGACAAACTTTGGAATTGGTATTAGAGAAAGGCTTTGTGTCAATCTAGATGGATTTGCATGCATATAGCATGAGCATTCTGAAGAATATATACAATTTGCATGGAGTCGCCCGAAATTAGCCCATGGGCCGAAACGGCATGCCATGGCACATGGGCTCGCCGTTTTGGAACATATATACAGGAAGCACAACTATCATATCTAAACTCTGAAGAAAGAAGCGCGCGAACTGAAACATTGAAATCACGCAGAGATTGGAAACTTTGTCAACCACCAACATATCTGCCAACATTACAGAAAATGATATCCCAGGGCCGAACAGCCTTACCACCGTAACACAGGTTTCAGGACTCGAGATTCATTTCAACTGCCCACCTCTCGAGCCGCAAACGAGCTAAAGCATTTCTCTTCTTGTCAACAGGATCTAAAAGGCATTTCCTTTCTTGCACATTGCTGACACTAAGAAACAACTGCACTGCCATTTAAGCATGCAAGCTGCATTAGCCGAATCCAGGGGGCACCTGAGGACCGTCGTCATCATCATCATCACCTGCTGGGCCACCCACAGCAACAAGTTCACCTCCATTTGGCTTCCCTTCATTACGATTTTCCAAATTTGGCGGTGACTGCTGTTTCTGCGGCGCTGCTGCTGTTGCTGTGATGTTATTGCGCTGATTATCTCTGGAACCAAAACCTGGTGGTTCCGACAGATCATCATCTTCCGCTTCACCTGCAACAGTGGTTGGTGTTGGGGTCTTCGCTGGCAAAACTTGGTGATCTTTGCCCTTTGTCTTCAGCTTCTTGGAAGAAGGCTCAGGGACCTTTTCTGGATTCAGTATCCTGTTGTAGACAGCTTCTACGGTTCCCCTTATATCAGTTTCATTGGACTGAATGACATTCCATACCTCATCTGATATTTGACCCATAACTTTTCTCCTGATATGGAAGAGCAGTGTAGCAACAAGTTAGTAATCAATATATATTGTGGACATTTAAGATGAGATAATATTTGAAAGCTTTTACAAAGATGTGGCTCAACTTACCCAATATCTTTATAAATTGCATCAGAAAGGTCTTTTAATTTTAACTTCTCCGATCCATCTTCTTGTAGTACCACTGACTGTTTTACCTCCGAGATGATTTGGTTGCGCAGCACCTCCTGCAAAGAAAGATAGCATGCCATCAACTTATATACATCATTAATACCAGATCTGATGAACAACGATATGTTGCTGCATTGCAGTCTACAATATGCATGGTGAAACAGATATTGTCACGCAAATTCCAAATTGCCCAAGAGACAAGTGATACTCCCTCCATCCCAAATTGTAGGTCGTTTTGGCTTTTGATATGCAGCTAGATAGTGTGTCTAGATGCATATAACATCTATGAACCTAGAAAATCCAAGGCGAACTGCAATTTGAAACGGAGGGAGTACAATACAAGAACTGTAACTAAGATGCGATCACAGGAAATTTATCAGATGCGCATTAAACATGGTCTAAATGAGTATATGTAGAGAAGAGAACCCAGTAATATAGCCTTCATGTCTCAAAAAAGAAAAGAAAGAAAGAGAGCTCATGCTTCTAATACAAGGAAACTTCTATTGACGAAGCTTGCATTTTCATCAGATATATTGTAAAACTGGAACAAAATTTGAAATTAAGTTGAGCACTTGGTAATAAGCATAGCCACGAATAGCAATAAACAAAACTCTGCCACGGCACGCCTCCCTGGCTTTGTTAGCCAGGGGAGCACAAAACCCTGGCTGGCCAGAAATGCAAATCATAAATAATAAAGCAAAACATCATGCTGACAACATTTGTTTATGAGAAAAAAGATATACAGATTACCATCTCTCGCATTTATATGTCAATAGATTATCAGGTAGTGATAATTATGCAACATCACCAGAGGTGTACAAAATATTCCCCAAAGGCAAGAGCTCTGACAGATGACTCGAACAATTGGCGCTCCTTACCATTGGTGTTGCAGTTTCAGATAAGGTAATATGGATAGGATGACACATGGATTACTGAGGCTACCGATTTGAGTATTTGTCTCTACTCAGCTGGATTGCAGCAGCCCGATAGGGTCAAACAGAATGTCAAGACCATCAGCTCAATGTGAAAAGCTCAACTTATTTAGCCGTTACTCAGCACTAGCTCAATCAATTGTAACCATCTTTGGCACGGCGTTCACTAGCTGCGGATGATTCCAATCTCCACTCCATTAATAGTCCCAATAATGCTGCATCAGCAAACCATCGTACGTGTGGGGAGTGGCAGGCTGAAATGTTTCCACAATCCTAAATTCCTAATATGACAAGTTATAGCGGTTTCGCACAAAGCATGTTTGACTTTCTTGCGCGCCAAATTTCACATACCAAGGTATTGAAACACAGCTAAGGAGAAAAAAATCTTCCTCGTGACTGAACCTTCCATTTTCACGCAAACAACAGCCAGATGTGTGCCTTCCTATCCAAGAAATAAACACCAGAACTCACACTGCGGCTCACCCAAAAAAGACGCAATGCAAAAGGATGTATGCCTAACTCAAGCATCCTAAAAATTCTTCCTGCCGTACCAATCTCACCAGAGTTCTGTAGAAATTCTCCACAGCATCCGTTCCAGCCTCGAGCAGGGTTCGATCTAAAATGATCCCTACAGAGCCTCGTAATAATCCCTATAGGCCTATAGGGGACCTAACGGACGAAATGCCGGAGCAATCCTACCCTCCGGAGTCCCGACCACCCATCCCAATCTCTCTTACAACCAATCAACACAGCAACCGAATCGAGTAACGGTGATGAGCGATCCATCGGAGAATTCAGAGAAAAGGAGTGGCACGTACGCATCAAAGTTACATACCACAATATTAGGGACTAGGAACAACGAAATCGCAAAACCTTAGGGTAAAAGGATCTGGGGGATCGGGCCGTTTCGGTAGAAGCTTACGTTGTCCTTGACCTTCCGAACGATGGCGCGGCGGAGGGCGTCGAAGTCGCCGTCGTCCTTGAGCCGCCCCACTACCTCCGCCGCCGTCGGCGGCCGCGGCTTGGGAACGCTCATGGGGATCGGGGAGTGCCGGCTGGAAGCCTCGACAAGAGAAATATGCTTGTCACCGTATACTAGTGTGTCTAACCTAGTAACTGAAATTCGAAGATCCACGTTTAGGACACGCTATTGGGTATGAATACAATCCAGCCGTTGGATGCAACGGATCAGATGGCTGGGGAATTTCCATTTGCACGTAATTGGGTGCAAATAAAATGTGATTGCACAGTTCCTCTTTATATTGGCATACCAGGTGATACCAAAGTAGGAACACCAAAATTTTAAGAATCATGGTTTAGCAAGTTAAAAAAATTAATCTTTCCTCCTTTCTTAATTATAAAAACGCTGATGGTTTAACATTGATCAAAATTCAGACAACTGTCATATTACCACAGAGGAAACAAGAAATAAAATGAAGCACAATGCAGATTTACATCTATCAATGGCCAGCGTCTCGTCCTAAAATTTCACATCGACCTGAGCTCATACAGCAGAAATCATGAGGCAAGTGAGAAACCAGCTACCTCTCTATATTGCTACAGATGCATGATGGTTGAAGCTCAGAAACCACATTCAGACAATCAGTGTAAGAAGATAGTATTTAGATTGAACATGCCATTCAGGCTACAGGCATACAACATACAGCTCCGGCCGTCTACAATGACTCAATAACAGTACAAATGTCCAGAAAATCAGGTCTTAGAGAACTGCAGCAAACTGAATGTACTCTTGAGTGCCAATCGAATGTCTTTTGCAATTCTGCTCACACCGTAAATGTTCAGACCTGGAAGCAAGTGAAAGCTTAACGGCTGAAACGTTCTGAAATCGACTTGGGTATGAGGCTGGTCGTGCTTGATTGTTTCTCCAGCCTGTGTCAAGTAATGGTTGGTGCTGTCATAATTAGACTAATTAAAGAGTACAAGCTATATATATGGAGCAATGAGGCAACGGATAGAACCTTGCAATCTCTTCCACGGACCTCACTATTTCCTCAGAACTTGTTTCAATTACCTGTCCCCCAAGAATCATCTCATCCAAAATTGTGTGCAGCTACATCATCAGATATTAGCATAAGCCAAAGAAGAACCAGGTGGAAGTAGTACAAGACATCAGTATGAAAGGAACTACAAGAAATGCAAGGCCGATGCAATTAATTATCAGGACATTTTGTCTTATAATCAAGCACTTCTATACATAGAAGCCAAAGTATCATTTATTTTGGACACTGCACAATGCGGGAAACGAAGGAAAACCGGCTCCCTATACATCCAGGGGTCCAGTGCTAAGGAGACAATTTTTGGCGTAGGCTATTTTTGTACTACTCCGTAAGGATTAACTACCACTATCAGCATGCCAACAAAATTATATTTCCTCCTCTTGTGAAGTCGTGGAATTATGCTCCACTAACCTGGCCCCTTTATATTTCTTTTTTCAAGTTCTGCGCAACTGATAAGTGGCAAATTAAGGGGAAAGATAGCGGTCATGATCAGTAGGAAGCGGGTTTCTTAGTTTTGAATTTATTGCTTAAATACAAGATTCAACTTTATAAGTCTATTCCTCTGCCTAACCAAGGCCTCTCCCTTACAGATGCCCTCCTTGTCAAGTGCTATTCTTCTTTCAGGCCATTGCCATCCATTCTTCTGGCATGTCGTGCACTATCTGTATTTTCTGAAGTACTGATACAAAAGTTACAGCTTTGTATTTAAGGTGTCCAGGTATTTCCGAACTTCTGTGGCCACTAGACTGAACACCACATGCTTCAAGTCGGACAATGATTGTGTAACTACAAGTCAGATAACTAGATGGGTAGCAAATAGATATTCTTCGAATCAGGCATTACTATACTAACACTTTTGGGTTTGCACTGTGGATGACTTGTGCATCAAAAGGATAATTTAATAGAGATAACCCAGTTACTCTTGTAAACTTTTGATGCATTATCACTTATGCATTCCACCTATTGGCTACCCAATGGCATGCAATATGCAAATTAAGGTTCGATGATAAATGGAAACTTCAGCAGGAATATAGCCATGCATCCTGTATAGGCAAACTATCTAGAATAAAGGATAAAATCAAGAGGAATTATGGCACCTTGTTGAAGTTAAATACAATGTCAAGCTCACATACATTCTTGAAGCATCTGTTCAACGTTTCAACAAAAACTGTGCACAAAACAAAGGTCAGTAGAGTAATTAATCTCTTTGTTGAAGTTAGACAAAAAGTATTTCATAGTTTCATGACAGCAGGGGAAAAGCAAGGGTTAGCTCAAAGGGAGCCCTGAGTATCTTATAATTGGGCTCAGGGTGGACCTAGGATTTTGGGGTTGGGTGTTTCCTCTTCCAAAGAAAAAAATAATAATCTGATGAAGAAAAAACCTGAGAATGGGGAAAATCTAGTGCAACAGCTAACTAGCATCCGATTGGTGCCACCTAGGTGCCTATTGCTTCCCTTGGCTTTTAAGCTTGACCTGCTCCCTTCTTGGGAGGCTGTTGGGATAAGAATGAAAGAAGAAACAGTTCAACTATAACAACATAAATGTGTGTATCATATACTTGATTTTTTTGCAGCTGAGTAGGGTATTCCCAGGAATACCCAGGAATCAATACTAGGTCTGCCAGTGATTGGGATAACTTTACATTTTGAAAGCTGCAAAATTTATGCTAACTTTAAGACTAATAGGGTAAATTTGCATGGTTTTTCATGGGCTGAGGGGTGTATAGCTACCATGTGACATTGAGATGCAAAATGAACTTTCTAGCAGCTAGACAGAATTGATGGACAGAGAAGAATGTTGAGAACATGCTACTTTACTTACTCCCTCCGCCCCAAATTACTATTCGTTTTGGCTCTAGAAAATCCAAAAGCCAAAATGAATAGACGAATAGTAATTTGGGACGGAGGGAGTACATCACAATCACAGGTACTTGTCAACAGAAAAACATTGCATACATAGTAGAAAATTGCAAGAAAGGATGTTTGAATGCTGGAACAAGCATAGTAGATGGTTAATGATTGTGTACTAAGACAACTCAGACCGTTGAATATCATGATAATGCACTGAATATGATTTGTTTCCTTATGCAAATGAGAATACCTTCCTCTTTTATTAACCAATAACATATTACCTATCTGAGTATCAATTCTAGTAACTGGAACTTAAAACATAATGGCATCAATAAACCATGTTACCTAGTATGAGATCGAGCATGGCGAGTTCACTCTCAGAGCTGTCGAAGACAAAAACAAAGTACAGTGTAGCTAAATGCTTGTACACCATTTTTGTTCCCTGAAACTCACAAAGAATAGAATAAACCTTTTTGACCTTCACCAACTTGATGTCGATAATATGAGAACAATTAACCTAGATGGGATCATGGGACAATAATCCTAAACCTAGTATGAAAAACTTTTTTGAAACCAAACCTAGTATGGAGAACTTTTTTGAAACAAAACACTTTAGAACATATGCATACCCACTGAGCAGTAAGCACAGTTTAGATTATATACATATGACTAAGATATCAGTCAGTATTTCTAAAGCCAAAGAAAATAACTGGCTTCCGAGCAATTAAAACCTACTTTTATATAGTACATCACTAGCATCTGCATAAGATTTATTTACTCCTATATTGATCATTACCGGGCCAAAGATAGCATCGACCTCGACGAAATTGCTCACATTGTCAGGCCTTGCTGAGAGTACTGCAACAAGAGACTCCAAAGCTGAAAAAATCATCCATACAAATTTGGGGAAGAATCGAGGAAGCGAACCCGTGCATACATTGGAAGACACCGCGGACGAGGTCCTGATGCTTCTCCGGTGGCTGCAACCATGAGCCGGAAGAGGAAACAGATTAAGGTAAGGAGAGATTTCCTTCACCAACATAATCCGTTGAGCATGAAAGGATCCATGAATGAAGTAGTGCCTGATCTCGGTGAGGAAATTGACCGAGCACTTGTCGGCTGGTGAAGAAAGAGAGGGGAGTAGGGTTTGACTGTAGAGAAGAGAGGCTCGGAACCTGGAAATTGTAGAACTTGAGGAGGCGGGGCTTGGCCTGGGTGCTGATCACCATCACCGCCTGAATCATGGCCGGCGACGAGGAGGAGGCGGCGGCGGCTGTACGCCTGTACCTGAAAGAGTAACGATCAGATCGCGAGGCTAACAAAGGAAGCTGACGGGCAATTGCGGGTTATAAACAAATAAATAAACATTATAATACATTTTCAGCATCGCAAGCGCCTGTAGCTCAGTGGATAGAGCGTCTGTTTCCTAAGCAGAAGGTCGTAGGTTCGACCCCTACCTGGCGCGTCTTTGACGTTTATTTTGTTTTTTTTTTGTTCTTACAAGTAGCTGAACGTGTTTAATCTGTAAGTTCGTTACAATATTATACAAAATGTCGATATCAGTTTGGTACGCGTCTTTGACGTTTATTATTTCTTTTTTTTGTTCTTACAAGTAGCTGAACGTGTTTATTCTGTAAGTTCGTTACAATATTATACAAAATGTCCATATCAATTTGGTAAGATTTTTTTGCACGTCTTTGAAGTTTTTGGCATTTTTTGTTTTTACTAGTAGCTGAACGTGTTTATTTTAATTTTTCTTGGATCAATTATGTCGATTTGATCCCTGTAATGATTTAGTAGCAGTTTTGAACTCTCAGTTTGCCTGGTACATAATTTTAGTTCGAAGTTGTCTGTACCAATCAGTGACAATTTTAGACTATAAATAAGTATGCTTGATGGAATATTTATATTTATTTCACTTTTAGATATGATGTGTTTCAATAATGTAGTGTGGCAAAGGCACGACAGGCGCAACGTGAGGATATTTCCGTAATAAAATCCCAAAGAACCCGCATATCTCCAACAAAAAAGATGACTGGGAAAGGATATTTCACGTGTTTTTACTGTCAAATCTATATGTTAAGGAAAATTTATGGTGGCTCCGCAAAAAATTGTTAAGGCAAATTTCTTGATAACAAAATCGTGCCTTGTTTTTGTGGAAGCTGTGACGATTGGCTCCGATCTTAGAGAAAACAATAGGTCTTCATCCTATCCCCGGCAGATTTTAGCAAGATTGATTTTGACTTTTAAAACCTTCTAGCCCACAGGTCGTGGAGATTTACGAGCATTATTTTCCTTCACAAATTCTTTGTGGTGGGCAATACTTGACGTGGACTAGTGAGACTGCCACTACCTAGTTTGAGATCCTGCTCTGCTTACAAGGAGGTGCGGTGGATACTCTTTGCTGCCCAACCACCTATATTCAGTATTCACCGATCCTTTTTTGTGTGTGCTGCGTGGATTGCTACAGACGGCAAGCCTCCTGAGACATCTATGACACATCCAGCTGAAAATTTGGATCTCAGAGAGAAGAATATGACGCCTTCATTTTCATTAAAATTCGATGAATTAAAGTCACATTTACAATCACATTAACAAAGCCTGCAACTGTAGTACACCATTAGTATGAATTAAATCCACATTAAAAATTCGATAATCAGTTACGTTAGACAATTTATTCGCTGCTTTATTATGAGGTGTAAAAATGAGAGCGGAAAAGATGCTCTCTTTCTCCTCATGGGCTATATATATTTTTTTTTCTCCCAGGTCGCTAGGGGAGTGACTTTATGCTGTCATGCATGAAGCGGTGGTTTTGGACTCTGGTGTGCATTGTGTGAGGTGTCAGTTGAGGGATTTCCGGGTTCTCAACTCCAACAACAAAAATTCCTTTGGATATATATGTAGAAGAGAAATTCTCTGCCAGGCCTGCACCCTAGTAGACACCATACTGAAGAACTGAGCGCGAGAGGGACTGAAGGAGGGAAGCTCCCCTCAAATTCGGAGCTCAATCTGGTAAGCAGTTGATGACTCTACCCCTCTCTGGTCTTTACTCCACTGAATTCTCCTATTTCAAACTATGTCTGCAGCTGTGGTTATAGTTCTGTCACACAATCGGAAATCCGTTTACTGTTCTTTGTTCCTCTGGAGCTCTTGTTGGTCTATGCACTTGTGGATGTATAGTTTACTGTTGCACATGTTTCTGTATGAAATCATCTGGAATTAGAGGCACTGAGGGCAATATCAATTTCATCTTCGTTTTCTTTCGCGCTCCATGACCGGACCTCAAGGTTTAATTCAGAGAGCCAGCTAGAGTTTCATCTGTAATATGTGAAATTCCTGATAAATTCCCAGCGAATTGTAGATACGTTCATCCATGATCCGCTGATGAAATTGAGAGGCAATTTACGTACCACACTTATTCGCTGATCAGTACCTGTAGTGCTAATATATCATATACCAATCTAATTACCGCAATATTCTTGTTGTGCAGATGGAATACCCTCCTGACTGTTCAAAAACATAATCCAGAACAACCCAGCGACTGAAATTCTCTCAGAAACATGGGTGAAACTCCCGAGCCGGAAGCTGTTGTGGCCATGCCGGAGCCGTCGTCTTGCCTGACCCTGCGAGTCTTCTACCTGAGGGTGAGCAGGTGCGAGGTGGACGTGTCCATGGCTGACACCCTCACCCTCACCCACATCCCGCTCACCCCTGACGCCGACCTGGAAGTGAGCGGCGCCGACGGGAAGCCAAGCGTCAGCAGCGGCAGCGTGACGTGCACGTGCTCCCTCCGCCGCGACCGCGTGGACGTGAAGTCGGAGGAGGCCACCTTCGTCAGCACGGCGGCCGTCAGGATGTACGGCAGCGTGCGGTTCGAGGTCCAGAGCAAGGACGAGCGGCTGCTCGTGGGGATCCTGGAGATGTGCGAGGCGGGGGGCAACAAGAGCTGGGTGATGAAGTGCCAGGTCGCGACGCAGCGCGGGTCGGGGTTCCTGAGGTGCGGGTGTGGCGGGAGGGAGGCGAAGCCGCCGGCGGTGGAGGTGTACGTGGCCGGCGTGTCCCGGGGCGCGCCGATCGTGTTCACGAAGGCCATGCGGCTGCGGTTCAGGAGGCGGCGACAGGTGCAGGCGTTCATGGACCCGATCCCGGAGTGCGCCGAGCAGCCGGAGGACACGAATGAAACGCCTCCAAAGGATGAACCGGAGGTGCGTTGTTTATCACATCAGTCGTCAGACATGACCGTTCTTTTGTGCAGTCTGAACTCTCAACTCTGATCACATTGGCTTCATTCCGTTCGGTTCGGCCTCTGTTGAAATTCAGAGAGGTTTCTTTCAGTAGCCACTCTGAAGTCTGAACTGAAACACCTGTACCGCTTCGTGCAGGAATCGGAGTACAGGTGCTACAAGCCCGACCCTGACGCGGACGACGAGGACGGCCTGTACCTGAAATCCGCAGGACTCGACGAGGATGAGGAGTACAGCGAGCTGTCTTGGTTCACCGCCGGCGTGAGGGTCGGCGTCGGCATCGGCCTGGGCATCTGTATCGGCGTCGGTATCGGCGCCGGGCTCCTGGTCCGCTCGTACCAGTCCACCTCCAGGACCCTGAAGCGGCGACTCATCGCAAACCTGCTCTGAATCGAACCCACGGCAGCAGCTTTGAGTTCTCATCTTCTAAAACTTCAGCTCTGGCAAGTGACGAAAGAAAATTGTAGATGCTGAAACGTTGTCCACGCTGTGCCGAATGCGACTATTGTGGTATTATCCTTGTGCGGTCGGGTATGGTATTATTGGCACTGCGACTGCGTGTGCGTGTGCGTGTGCGTGTGCCATGCTGATGCTGATACTGCCGTGCTGCCCCCTCCGAGTACCGACGACAACCAAGCGGCGCGCCGGCAGAGTTGGGACTTTGACTTGGGGGCCGTCCGGTTGGGCCCACAGGCAGAGACACATATGTGCGTGCCCCTGCCCCAGGACCATGCCGTGGATTGCATGCACTCCTGCCACGGTGTGCCACTTGCATCGAGATCGATCTCTACTCTCTAGACTCTAGCTGCTCGATCGGCGGCAGCTCGAGTCAAGAAAAAGCAATGGGATGCGCGTGGGGGAGCTGGACGACGCAACCGCCACGTCGTGTTCACTCGCCGGGTCATGGCCTCATGGGCTCGTGGCGTGCAAGCTCAGCGCGTGGACTGGAGGACGACGCCATCGTACATGGTGAATGGCGGGCGGGCGGCGCGGCTGCCGGACTGGAGAATGGAGACGGCCGTGCGAGTGCGACCCACCTACCAGGGCGCTGCCGACCACGTGCCAGGCGACGCGCCACGTTGAAAGACGGAGGCGGCGAGCGCGGCGGAGCGCGGTCTCGGCGTCGTCATCAGCTTGCCGCCCCCGCGCCGTCCAGAGCCAGGAGGGACGGAAGGAGGCCTCACTGCATGCAGTGGTCCTGCTCCTGCTAGACCGCCGCCGATGCCGACGTTCTTTGTGCTCGTTTGATTGTGGCGGATTACGGAATGTGAGACGATGCGCTCAGGTTTTATTTTTATTTATTTATATGTATTCTTTTTCGGATAATTTTTTATTTATTTTTACTGTCAAGAATCAGAGTTGAACTGGACCTGTCTAAGTTTTTTTTAAAAAAAACGGACCTGTCTGAGCCAAATCCAACAACGCAGCCTAAGGTCATTTGGCCCAATCCATTTTCTAGGTTCGCGTGCGTTGTTGGATTATGCGAAATGGGCCAAATGGCAGGAGGGGCAGCTCAGCGGGGCCGCGAGAATTGTCGCAAAAGGAATCAAAACTAGCACCAAACTTGACGACTGCCAGGTGAAGCGCCCTTTTGTTTCCTGCTACTTCTCCTCGATATTACAATAATATAATATGACGCTTGCTATTACAATCTTCAATTAACTCATCTGCTAAAACATTGAGTCACTAATTACAAACTTAAGCAGTTACTACGACGAACTCTGTTCTTAAATATAGACCTTTTGGTGTAAAAAACTATTAGTTTAAGAAATGAGGTAGTACTAGTTTACTATGTGCATGCATTTTGGGTGCTAGAAATGTTAACAGCCTAATCCCAGACAACTCGCGCTATGTTAAAGAAGGTGGTTATGCGTTGATTATCCACCCTGCTGCTATTCCTACATGGTATCATTTCCCTCTCCTTTCTCTGTTGCGTAGCATTGTAGCAATCGCATAACGGAATGTGCAATATAAAAAGTAGCCTGCAGAAATCCAAGACATTCTGCCTCTCCCTCTCCGAGACCCACTGAAGGACAGGGACACAGGCACACCACCACCACACACATCAGAAACTGATGAACAAATTGGAAGGTCTTCCACTTGCCATTTATTCAGAAACAGGTGTCGAGAATTCAGAGACGTCACTCAGGTATCCAGTCCAGAGACCTCCTACGAAGTCGAGTACACACTCCATCCAATGGCGGCATCACGGTTTCCCTCGCTAGAACGCAATCCATCAATCGCAGATGGATCCGTTTCGGTGGTGTCAAACTGGCAATCATCATAAGCCTCGGAGTCAGCCAGCCAGGCGTCCCGCGACGCCGACCTCCCTCCCACCAGCATCGCTTGGCCTGGATCACAGGCTTTCTTTTTTCTCTGCAAGTCTGCAACCGCCAATCGATCTGGTATAGTAACTGATTGCACTACGGAAGGTTAACGACAGTGCCGTCACGTAACTTTCAGAGAAGAGACCAAGGAGGCAATTAAGGATTAGTTGCATTTGTTCACATCGACAAAGCGGTCTCTGAACGCGAACCAGTCAGACTGTCAGAGGCGGAACTGAACCATCGGATGCGCCCCCTCAGGCTCAGGAACCAGGGCAAAAGGGCAGGTATGTAGTACAAGTGATGGGGTGTAAAGAACTCACAAAGGCACCAAAGAATCTCTCTGCGTGTGCGTGTCTTTACGTAACTGCAAGTTATTACTAGTCACTAGGCAAAGTAACAGGGCTACTATCGCTTGATCTGCACTGTTTGGTGTACACAGCACACCAGTGCCTACTACTCTGAACATGCAAACTGAGACAGAGGAGTTTCAGAAGCAAGCTCCTAGAACTGTAAATTGCCGGTAACCGTGTTAGCTTTGTTCCCTGTGGAGGACGGGGCGACTAATTGCGAGCCCGCGAAAAGAGTGGCCGAAGGGTCCAGTGAGCAGTCGTGCCCGATCCAAAAGGCGTACGACGACTTCGCAACACCCCCACCACCAAGGAGGCCCCCGGCCGGATCGAGCTCGGCCATTAATCCCAGCCACCGGCGACGGCCGGTAGCTCGACACCTGTGCCACTGCCACCGTGCGCATGCCGCCGGCGTACGTGTCGCCGGACTCCGGCGGGCCGGCCGGTCGGTCGCCATCGCCGCCACTCTTCGCGCTAGTAGGGTGTCGGTTGGCATTATATTATGAGCGTGATAGACACACGGCGATCATTCGTCGCCTGTGTGTTACACCCTGCACTGGTTTCGAGTCATACTATGCCGAGACGTGGTAATCGATCGGCTAATCGACGAGCAGATGACTGTGGAAGCGCGCGCGGGTGATCGATCGATCGATGATTGACGCACACGCATGTGGCCGAGCAACGCGTTTGACCAGTGAGGTGAGGTGGTGGCGTCGGTGACCATTCACCCCAGCGTCTGCGTGCGTGGCGCAGGACTGATCGACGTGAGCCGAGTTGAGCTGATCAGCTGAGCCCGTGATCCTTTTCGGTGTCGTGTCCGCGTGTGCATGCGTGTCGACCTGTCGCTGTTCTTTTTCCTCTCCCTCCTCTTGTCCAGCCTGCGTTGGCAAGGCTGAAAGATTCGGGGTTTCCAATTTTTGGTGACAAGCAGCGCGTACCGTTCTGAGCAGTGGGCGCTGCCACGTTCCTCATTTTCGATTAAAGTTGTAGGCATCTTCAGGTACGAGTTGTCCAGGAATGCCAACGAGACGAGCCAATCATAGCTAGGTCACCCTGAATTATTTGCCTAGAGCTTTAGCAGGAGGCTTCCGTTTCGAATTGCAAGTCGTTGACAACATTATACGTCTAAACATAGACTAGTATAAATGTCAAAACAAACCTACAATTTTGTGATGGGGTACTACTGTATGCCTGCCGAATTGGTGGTATATGTATGTATACCAATGGTGCATGACGACACGTGCTTATGATGCAGATTTTCATGGCAATTATTTATTACTACTCTGGAAAAGAAAAAAAACATTTCAAGGTACGAGTTGGGCTGAGCCACTCAAGGCATGCACCAACGTTTTGGTTACGACACGATCACACTTTCTTCCTTTGAACCGGCTGCTACAGCTAACTAATTCATTTGACACTGAGCCAAAAAGAAGTCTGAATGGGAGCATGGGCGCACGCACCTGCCCGACTCTTTCGCACGCTTGGTTTCCAAGCCAACCAACCGGCGGCGCGGCAGGCAGGGAGCCAGAGGCACGGGCTTTTGTTTTTTTTATCCACCAAACCACACCCGTGGCAGACGACACGCTGCAGAGCTAGGCGCAGCATCCGCTGCGTCGCCTCGTCGCTTTCCAGACAGCCGTAACCTTCCTCGCAGCAGAACAGAACCTGAACGTTGCAGGCCAAGCCTCCCTCCTCTTAATCCAAAAGCATAATCCAAGGTTACTTACCTTTGTTAATTACGCTGTCATGTAGTAGTACGTCGCTGTCCCTGGCCAGGCCCTCCCGTGTTCATTTGTGTTTATGTGAGGAGACCTGCTGCTGCCTGCTGGTGAAGCTGTGCAGCAGTGTCTCTGATCGACAATGTGGGTGGGGTTTAGCGAATTTAAACGTCTCTTTTTTTTAGGGGACCCATGAAGGGGACGGCGACGATGCAGGAGAGAGAGATTAATAGATGAATGAAATGACTAGTTGATGTAGAGATCGATGAGGTGTGTCGTGTGTGTGCTAGGAAGGACCAGGAATGTCTCGGACGACGGTGATTCATCGGGTGCTGTCGGTAGCTCGCTCCGGGCCGTTTCTTCTTTTTTTAAGGAAACCGGGCCGTTTCTTTATGTTTGATTGCTAGTGATTTGGTGTAATTTAATAGCAGATGTACTACCTCCGTTCCGAAAACCAGACGTCTAGGGCAAGGTTTGGGTCAAACTTTGAGAATCTAAATCATCAGTAACTTTTAAGCTGTTGAGTTTGCAGACGTGAAAACAAAACTATACGAATGGATTTGTCTTGAAAAATACTTTCATAAAAGTATAAATATACCACTCTTTGATAAATAATTTTATAATGACAAGAGGTTAAAGTTGTGTTTTGGAGACCGCGTCGCTGTCTTAAATGTCATTTTTTTCTTAAGCTAGTAAATTAAGTCGTTTTGAGAAAATTTTGGGTCAACACAACGAACATTATAGCCTGCATTAGTAGTACACAATACCAGCGGCAGTATACGGTGGGTGTGAGGCGTACGAATACGCACGTACATCGTACCAGTACAGTACATGCGTAATTCTCGTACGCAGGTAGATTCCGGCGATGCGGGCGAGAGAAAGCCCCACCAGAAACCAACGGGCGGCGCTACAGCCTACAGAGAGAGCCTGCCTTCACGGGGCCGGGCCCCTCCCTACCGCCGGCCACTCACGGGAGGATACGGCCTACGCCCAACGACCGCTACCGCTCCCTCCACTCCACCCGACTTTTTTTTGTTTTTTTGGCCCTTTTGCGAAAGAATCTCACAAATGCGCGCCCTCCCGGAAAGATTTCAAAAATGGACCCCCGCCCGCGCCGCGGGCAGCGGCGCCGAGGTTAGACGAATCGGCGCCACGGATCACGGCGCCTAGGTGGGAGGCCGCGCCGCCCTCGTGGCACGACGTGGCGGCGGACGTGGCGCCGGGGCCCGCGCCCGATCCGTGGCGCCGAGGGTCGGCGCCCTGATCCACGGCGCCTACCCTCGGCGCCCTGATCTGTGGCGCCGAGGGGCCTTCATAGCCCGTCCCCCTCGCAGCCGAACCTTCCTCGGTTTTTCTCTACCTCCTCTTCCTCCCCTTCTTCGTCTCCACATTTCGATTCCTAAGATTTGACCATAAAAACTTCGATTTGATCCGTAGATTGTGACAAGGCAAGTATTTCCTCATTCCTCCTCAATTTTAACTCATTGATTTGTTGTTTATAAGTTGTATTAGGTCATACACATTCACTTTGTTAGTTAGGGTTTGAAGAAATATAAGTTTGCTATGAGTTGTATTATTTCTTTTGTTGGCATTGTGATTTGCTGAAATATGAGTTGTATGAAACTTATTGGCAATGTAAATTGTTGAAATATTTGAATCAACACATTAAAATTTGAAATATCATCTTGAAATTTGAAACATCACCTTGAAATTTGAAAAAGTATGTTCACTAAGATTGTTAAGAGTGAAAAATTGTGTAGTTTATATTTGGAAAATGTAAAACTAAAGTGATTAACTAAAATGTAAAACTAAAATCGAAACTAACTAAAATCGAAACTTTTTTTGAATTAATTATCATCTTGTTTTGCGCTTGCAATGGCTACCTCGAGTCCCGAGTTGGACTTAGAACTCCTCACCAAAACGAAGGTCAATGTAGAGGTGCCAAACGGGATCCACACTCCTATGTGCTTCTGCGGTGACAGTTGCAAGGTTGTTAGGTGCAAGGTTCTGGGGTACGCGTACGGGATGAGGTTCTTCATGTGCGCAAACTATGCGCACGATCCGATCCAGCCATTCGACCGCAACCTTAGAGCAAAAGTAAAGACTTACGTTCATTTCTCAATTATTCATTGGTAATTTATGATTTAATATTTGCTGACATGTCTTTGGAAAAAGACCCCACCTCCTCTTTGTGATTTCATGCGGTGGCTAGATGCGAGCGGTCCGACTTCGACAAGAGCTACGTCGATGGAGAAGCCCGTGATGCAAGGGAGAGGTGGTTACGCATGGTTGAGTGCGAAAATAGAGAGGAGAAAAAGAAGGAGGAGCGAAGGAAATGCGCCGGCGTCGGGGAGATGAGAGAACGTGAAGCGGCCCAGGCTCGTGAAACCGATAGAGAGAGGAAGAGGGAGAGGGCTCGTCGGGCCAAGGCAGCTGGGCCGGATGCCATCAGGAAGGGGAAATACCCCCGTTGTACTCAGTAGACCTAGAGTATTATTAATTCTGGAGTCCCAGTGTATCAAATAATTCTAGATTGCATGTTATGTAACCTTTAGACTTTTAATCGAACTGTATTAGAGTGTGTTTTCTCGCGTCTTTTGTGCTTCGTTAGATTGCTGCAATATAGATACTTGCTCGTGTTTCCTTTCGATCCACCGACGCGTTCCCCTCCCCACGCATCGACCGGCCCACAACGCAAAGCAATACCCTAGTAGTAGAGTGTGTTTTCACCGCAACGTTGCCTTAGTAGTAGGGTGTGTTTTCACCGAGTCACCGTTGTGTTTCCCTTCCCACGGATCGAATGGCCCACCATTCTACTTCGACCTATATGAACCACCCTTCACTCATTTGCTTCTCACATCATTCAACAATGACTTCAAGGAGTGGGGATGAAAACGATTTCGGTCCCGAGTTGTGGCAACAACAGAATCTCCGCATTTTGTAGCCAATTTTCCACTAAAAGGAAAGAGTGACTTCACTTCCATGCGTGAAGTTAGAAGTTACGCACCCAAGCAATACCGTGTTGTGGCCTAGGTGTTCACACGGTGAGTTATGCGTGATGCAAGTCTACGAGGGATGGAACAACTCGGTCGCCGCTTCGGCACCGTCCATATGCGTGGGTAAGCAATGTAGACAAATTTGTTCATCATGTTTCTTTGGTTCGCTAATGTTTTCTTACCTTTTGCGCTACTCCACCCAGCCGAGAATTGCGGCTTCTCGCAATGGGTGGATCCACCGCCTATTGATCCCTATCAACGGTACATCGACTACTTGGAGGACGTCGTCATCTACAACTTGAAGCGGGAGCTGTCGGAGGCACTGGCTTCTCCGCATCCATCGTCTACCGCAGAGACGATCGGTGTTGCAAATGTTCCACCCGCACTTGTGAATGCCACAACAAGATCAACTCACCAACTAAAGATTGGTCCCCTCCACCTTCACCTCCACCGCCACCCCCAGCTGGGTACTACTATATGCAGTCCCAACACTCCGAGGCTCTATGTTGTCGGGGCAGTTCTCGTACAACTAGATTAATTAGGAATGTTGTAATCAAATTTCTAAATTCCCTAAGGCATGTTATGACTAGGTAAGGCACATGGTTAGGGTAGTAGAAGCGTCGTACATGCCATTGCAATAGGGTAGTCTCATGCGTTAAGTTGTGAAACTTGCAATTTCGTTTGTTGTATGAGAAAATTTTGGCAGCATCTCCCCTGTATTTTCATACATAGCATGACAGATAATTATGAATATAGTCATCCATACACAACCAAATTTAGCAACACACATTCCTCCATGATATAGTCCATACCACAATACATAATACAGTCCAGTCCATACCACAATCCATAATACAATTCTATCCATAGTACAATACATAAAACAGTCCATAGTACAATACATGATACATGCAATACAACGAGCGTCAACTCAAGTCCTCCTCTTAGTCTTACCCTTGCCCTTCCCTAGAGCATCGGTGCCTGGAGTGTATCTGTTTGGCGGGTGGATCAATCGACGTGGTGAAGCCTGAGTCGAAGGGGCATCATGTAGCTGAGATGGTCCAATCTCGTCCCGGCGAATGTCGTCGGCAACCTGCAACGGCGTGTCGTGTCCTCCGAGCTCGTACCGTCGATGGCTCGTGAACGTCATCCATCGTGGCGGACCTACAACCGCAACGACCACCGCAAGACGTAGACGCTTTTTCAACCTCTGTAAACCCAAAATCCAAGTTAGTTGATAACGATTACCACAAGTATTGAAGATGTGTTCAACAAGCTTACCTGTAGGAAGGAACGGGTCCTCTGGTCGCCAACTGTCACACTGAAGGCCTCAATGTCATCTACTGAGCGTCGAGGGTGTTGCCCCGCACAAAGAAAACAACGCAACATTAGAAACTAAAGGCCTCTACGGTACGAAGCTAAAGAAGTAAAATGTACGAAATTACCACTCGGTCCAATATCGGTGCTATCTCGACTTGGGTTCCAACACGAGTAGCTTCGTCGTATGTCGTTGCTTCGTCGTCGGTAGACTCTATGTCGGCATAATCTTCATGCGTCCACCGTGTCTTCAACCCCGCATCTAGTAGCCCGCCGGTACCAAGCTTGGTACCGTCTCGTACTCTCTCGTTTGTGTGTGGTTCCTCATTATCATCGAGATTATCACCCCGCAAGTCCCATTCAAGCAACATAACTCTTTTGTTCCTCGGCCCAATCAAAAACCTTCTTCTTCCTCCGACGATCCACCCCGCATTTCATTTCATAAGGCCGCTTAGATATCTTTAACGCAAATGTTTGGTAAGAGAACTAGGAAATACAATCTTACTTGTGCAACTCGACCGAAGTAGATACCGGTTGGATCGGCCAAAGCTGTCGCATACCAAATTGTCGTGCAACTCTATGGGGCAAGTGGTACTCCACGGCATAGAAACATATCGAGCCCTTGAAATCAACATCACGTCTAGGACAATGTAACTCCTCACGAGCCCTTGAAATCACCTCATTCAAACTTGGTCTATCATTGAATAGCACAGGCACACATTGCATCTCAATAAACTCAACATTTCCATAACGGTCTCTTTCCACACTACCTCCATGATATATGGTCACTAGGTTGTCCATCTATAATTGCAACCAAAAATTCACAAAAGTAAGTTGGAAGTAATTTTTTTTGTCTGTGACTAATTGCCCTAAGTCTATAAATACATATGTATATCTCTAAGTCTATAAATACATATGTATATCTCTATGTCTCTAATTCTACAAATGTATATCTCTATGTCTATATAGACAAGTTATATGTCTAAGTAATTTTTCTATTTCCTAAGTCTATGAATTATGTAACTAGGTTAAATATCTAAATACAAATGGAAATATTAAGATTTTAGTGTTTACCTTGCTATTGGAGGAGAGGGACGGCGAACCGCGCCGCGAGAGGCCGCCCGAGCCGCCGCCCCGCATAGGCGCCGCGCCGGCCGCGGGAGGAGCCCGCGCCGGGGCGCGGGACGCGCCCCGCGCCAAGGAGCGGGGGCGGGGGCGGGGCGGCTCGGCGGCCGGGGCGGGGGCCGAGCGGCCGGGCGGGGGCGGCTCGCGGACCGCGGGCGCGCGCGGCGGCTGCGCGGGGAGCGCGCGGGGCCGGGAGGCGGCGACCGGGGCGGGGGCCGAGCGGCGCGGGCGGGGGGCGGCTCCGGCAGACCGCGGGCGGCGGCGGCGGCGGCGCGGGGGCGGCGGAGGGCCGGAGGGCGGCGGCGGGCGGCGGCGGGGCCGGCGGCGGGCGGCGCGGCGAGGGAGGCGGGGCACGGGGGAGCCGGACGAAGGCGTTTCGAATGAGAACGCCGGGATGGGAGAAAGGGGTGGGCCCGGGGGACGACGCTCGGCGCCACGGATCGGGCGCCGAGGTCGGCGCCACGGATCGAGGCGCCGAGCTCGCCGCCACGTCCGCCGCCACGTCGTGCCACGGCGGCGGCGCGGGACTCCCACCTAGGCGCCAAGATCCACGGCGCCGAGACGTGTTACCTCGGCGCGCGCGAGGCACGGCGCCGAGCCGTAGAGTCCATTTTCTCGAATTCTTTCCAGCAGGGGGTCCTAATTGTGAGATTCTTTCGCAAAAAGGGCAAAAAAAAAAAAAAAAAAAAAAAGTCGGCCACTCCACGCATCAGCACCACAACAAAAATACACGCCTCCCGTGGAACGGCCGGAGCCGCCAGGACCCAGGAGGGGAAGAATACTCCCGCCACCGGTAGCCCTGGCCTTGCTTTTTTTATTTATTTTCTGAGATCATCGAGTGCTTTCTGTTTGGGTGTCAATTGATCGTACCCAATGCATACCATCAACGTACCATTCTAGTTGGGATATCTGCTGGTTGGACGTCGCTTGAGCAATCAACGTAGTTATGCCCTGCATCCGCGTGCGAGAGAGAGCCAATCGATGAACAGTGTACCGTATGTGCTTGAAACTGAGCTGTTGTTCATCAGTCTTCAGATGAGAGATTATATATTCACTTCGTTTGAAAATGCTTGTCGTTCTGATTTTTCTACGTACATTCTCTTTATTATGTTCGTAGTCATGGTATATATCTATGTGCATAATAAAGAGGTTGTATCTCCAAAAGTCAGAATGAAAGTATTTTTGAAATGGAGGGAATATGCAATAAACTTATGAATGCGTGGATTAATCGATCTTACTTCAAGAGAGAACGGTGCAACGGAAGGAAATGATTTGGAAAATGAAAACTAGGTTGATGGGCCGGGCCCACGGAACGCCGAGTCCACCAACGTTAACAACGACAAAACCTCCCACAGCGCCATAAAACAGAGGTGGCTGCCGCCCGCGGCACGCTCCGCCCTTCCTCCACTCCCTCGCCACCACCACCCCCCTCTGCTCTGCGACTCTGCCCAACGGGTCCGAGACGGAGGCGGCCCCACCGCCCTGAGCTCCTCCCAACCGCCAATGGACGCCGCCGGGCCGGCAACGGCCGCCGCCGACGTCGTCGGCGGCGGCGCCCCGGCCGACGGCGGCAGCGCTAGGAACACCCTCCTCGGCATGCCGATTCCCGTCGCGGTGGGCGCCGCCGCGGCTCTGGCCGCCCTCGTCGTTCTCGTAGCCGTGGCCTTCGCCGTCCACTTCGCGCGCCGGCGGGGCGCGAGGCCGCCCTCGCTGTCGCGCGTCGAGCACGCGCCGTCCTCCGCCTCGGGCTCCGGCTCCGCCTCCTCCCGCCCGGCGTCGTCCGCGCGCAAGGACAAGGCCGGCGCCGCGGATCGTACCGCGGGCGCGGGCGCCGCCAGCACCTCCGACGTGGCCAGCTCGTCCGCGGCCGCGAGCTCGCTCGAGTCGCCGGTGAAGAGGAAGCCGGATGCGGTCAGGGTCTCCGCCGGCGGTGCCGCGGCGGGGGTGGAGATGGGGTGGGGGCGGTGGTACGAGCTGGCGGAGCTGGAGGTCGCCACGGGCGGGTTCTGCGCGGAGAACGTGGTCGGGGAGGGAGGCTACGGCACGGTGTACCGCGGCGTGCTCGCCGGCGGCGAGGTGGTCGCGGTCAAGGACTTGTTTGATCACAAGTGAGTACTGCCCCTGTTCTCCTCTGTCCTTTTCCTTTTCACTGTTATCTTTCTTTTCTATCCCAGATCACGGTAAAAGCATCAGACCCATGTGTTAACTTTCAGACAAAAACAAAATGCTCATATATCTGCGCATCTACTGAATGGACGTGTGTAAAAGAAATTAACCGCCGTAGTTAGTACTGTAGTACTTAGCAATACTACAATTATGTCCGTTGTTCTTTTGGTGTAAATGTTGAACGGGTACAAGTTCCTAGTGGTACTCTTTGGAGTGTAGCATTTGGACAAGCAAGGAGTATACGTTTTGATGCTTTCCTGACTGGATGCTTTTCTTGGTCAATTGTCACGTACTCACATTACAACGGGGTGGTTGTGGTTTTGCTGTTGATGTGGTTTCAAGATTGTCAAGTATCATGGTCATGTAAAAAAAAACTTGTAAAACATGTTTTTATTAGCTTAAAAGCAATAGTTCTGACTTTTGTTACCAATGTGAGCCTTCAGTTCTGCACAAGTTTTATCAATTGACTGCTCAGCAACTAACCATCTGTGACAGCAGCATTTCCCCCCGAAAAGATTAATGAAAATAGCTCATAGAATTCTGTGCATTTTTGTTCTCCAAACACAAGATGAAAAGAGGAAAAAGGTTCACTAGCTGAATCCTTTTCGGCTTTGCCAAAAGAGAAACTCCAAAACACAAAAGGGTTGATCTTTGATGCCTTTAAAGTAGTGGGGTTCACAATCTTCAGCTATCACTTCTGACTGAACGCCCACAATTTGCTGGAGAAAAATCTTTAACAATGCAGGCACGTCCACACCATGATCTTCAGTTCTTCAATATTATTGGTCTCTGGTTAATCCGTGAATGGATTTAATGTGGCGAATGCGTGCCCACAACGTCCACAGATTGAAGTGAAAGATTTTCCAGAAAAAAGAAAATACAAAAGAAGATACTACGAATTTATTTTCTTTCCAAGGCTATACGTATGATTGTGATATGAGTAGGTGAGAGTCTTTTTGTGCTTTTTGTGTGATGGCCCGTATGTGTATCCATCTACTTGTTGGTTGAGTTTCGTCGGCAGTCATATGCACCACGGATCGAAATCCTTTCTTTCAATCAAAGATAAAGCAGAGCAAAGGCAAAGCCACGACCGAACTTTTCCTTTTTCAGTTTCATTTCATGGGCAAATATCCAGCTAAAAAAAACTCTGTGCCATGAACTTTGGAGCAGTAGTGTTAGCTTTGAAGCAAACCAAATGCATGCACGTGGATTCCTGATGATTGGCACAGAAGCGACAGTTGTTTCTGTTCCTTTCTATCCTCACCATACCATGCTTGGACATTCGGGGCAAACCGTCAAGATGAAACCGGCGAAAATGCTTATTGGAATTGTAATGTGGTTCAGGGGTCAGGCCGAGAAGGAGTTCAAGGTGGAGGTGGAAGCCATCGGCAAAGTGAGGCACAAGCACCTCGTCGGACTCATCGGTTACTGCGCAGAAGGGGCTAAAAGGTGAGCACTGATGGGATGAATTCACCTTAATAACCTGTCGGCCACTGACCAATGCTTGATGAACTCTGATACTCCACTGGCAATGCCATGAATTTGTGTTCACAGGATGCTCCTGTACGAGTTCGTCGAGAACGGCAACTTGGAGCAGTGGCTGCACGGCGACGTCGGCCCTGCCAGCCCGCTAACGTGGGACATTCGGATGAAGATCGCCGTCGGAACGGCCAAAGGGTATTCTTCTTCAGACACTCCCTCGTGACCTCTTCGGACTGCGAAAATCTGTTTGTTGCTCACGGACGCTTCTTCGTCGATGCAGCATCGCGTACCTGCACGAAGGGCTGGAGCCCAAGGTGGTGCACCGCGACATCAAGTCGAGCAACATCCTGCTGGACAAGAAGTGGAACCCCAAGGTGTCGGACTTCGGGATGGCCAAGGTCCTGGGCTCCGGCTCCAGCTACGTGACGACCCGGGTGATGGGGACGTTCGGGTACGTGGCGCCCGAGTACGCGTCGACGGGGATGCTGAACGAGAGCAGCGACGTGTACAGCTTCGGCGTGCTGCTGATGGAGCTCGTCTCCGGGCGAAGCCCCGTCGACTACAACCGCCCCGCCGGCGAGGTGAACCTGGTGGAGTGGTTCCGGGGCATGGTGGGCTGCCGCCGCGTGGAGGACCTCGTGGACCCGCGCATCGCCGCGCCGCCGCCGCCGAGGGTGCTCAACCGGGTGCTCCTCGTCTGCCTCCGCTGCATCGACGCCGACGCGCACAAGCGGCCCAGGATGGGGCAGATCGTGCACATGCTCGAGGGCGACGAGTTCCCCTTCCGCACGGTATGTTCTTTGCTTCGCGGACGTCGCTAGTGATCTTGATCAGCCACTGCCACGCGGCCATGAGCCCATGACAAGTTCTCTCGGTGCGTGATGCATGCAGGAACACCGCTCGCCGCGGGCGTCTCACCGGACGTCGACGGGCACGCGGCCGTCGCTCCTGTCGGAGAACGTCGCGGCCGCCGACGACTCGGACAAGTCGATGTGGAGATAAAAGAGTGATGGAATTCGGAGCTGCAAGCAACCACGCACGCACCCATGACCCACACACCTGACGCGACGCGGCGTACGTGCGGGGAGCTGGAGCTGGACTGACTTTTTCACCTGGTGTAAAGTTTTGCTGTTTATTATTTACGGTGGGGATGTATGGTTTGCCACGGGGTTGATAACCTCTTTTCGTTTCTTTCTTGCTGTTTGTTACCATGCTGTGCGGCAGCAGGCCAGGCAGACGCGATGATCATCAACCTGTTCGGTTGGCTTGGTGGCAGAATGGCTGGTTGATTTGTTATTCACGAGAGAAAATCTTGTTATTTGGTGGTGCGATAAAGCCAAACAAACAGGGCGCATGTTTGGCATAGGGCCGTAGGCATGCATATATGATGGTTGAATTGCTTTGTGCCGCGGCTCTGTTCCGGTCCGGCCGGCATCACGCGCGCACGCGTGGCTTCACCCCCCACCGCGGGCAATTATTCCTCCCAGCGGCCGCCGATCCCCGGCGGAGATGGTGGGAGCGTCTCGGCGTGCCGGTGCCGTGGCCGTGGTCGGGCGAGCGGCGTGGGAGCGTGAGGGAGATCACGCGTTGGGCGTTCGGTCCGCGCCGCCGGAGCCCGGAGCAGGACGACACGGAGCGGCGCGGTGCGCGCGGCGAGGCGGCGGCAGAGGCACTCACCGTGAGTAGGGTGCACGATCTGGGCCCGTGACCGTGAGTGAGTTTTATTACGTGCCCAGTTGAGCTCCGACAGCCAGGTTAACGCCACCAGTAATGCCCAGGCGGTCAGGACTGATCCGGCCGGACTGCAAGGTTCACGTGAACAATATGACTCGTACCGATCGGGCAAAGAAAGCATTTGGGCACCATGCTATCTAGTCAGCCTGAGCTATCGACTAGTACCAAATGAGCATACGAAACACTCTGCAGTGAGTGGCCTTGCCGCCTTTGCCAGTTGCCACACGAGCCGTGAGGTGAGGTGGCTGTTCAGGGAGCTGGCCGTCGTCCCGTCGACATTCTGCAGCGAATAGCAAACCAAAAAAGTCATGTAGCCTACTTATAGAGCTTGAGATATCGTTGCAACCAGAAGACATGAGTTTTATTCCTTGTCGGAATGAATTTACGAGGCTGTTTAAAAAAAATCCTCTCTTCGGTGAAATTCGAGTTCAAACGTTTTTTCTAAGCCGAGATCTTTGGAACTTAGAGCAACTCCAAGAGTCTCTCTAAATATCACTAGCTAAATTACTCATTTGACTAAGTATGTAAAACGAAATAGCTAATAAAAAATTGATGAAATCCAACAAACTAGCTAAAAAATGAACTCTCCATATGCTTTCCAACGCTAGTGGGTCCCACCTGCCATACTCATATACAAGGGGATAGCGAATGGATCAAGTTACCAAAGATGGCTAGCGAAGACCCCGATTTAGCTAGTGGAGGATAAACCAGACAAGTTTAATGGCCTCTTGGATTGAGTTTTTGGATAAATTTTCTATTTTTAGCTAATTAAGTCAATAATAATTGTCTCTTGGAGTTCTTTCTTAGTTGGAGCGATGAAGCAAAGCAAATGCTGAAAAGCAGTAGGCTCCGCGAACAGACACCCGGTTGGTTTGATCGGTGGCTCGGTGCTGGTGTGAACAGTGAGGGCTAGGTGGCGCAATAAAATCAGAGTACCAGTGTTACTGCAGAGGCTTGTTCACTGTAGCGATCGGTACAACCGGAGCATTGGCTGGCAGGGGCCCTTCTGGCCAACGCTTGTAAAGAAAACTTAAATGGTAATCAAAGCTTAAGCAAACTCTTAATCAAAGCTTGATGGGTGCCTGCGCGGTGAGTCGCTGCTGATTTTAGCCTCCCGCCTCCGCACCGCGCGCGCGCAGGTGGTAGGATGCTGTGCAGTGAAGAATACACATTTTATGATTTTACTAGGACTAGGAAGCGCCGCGAGCCGCGGCCAGCGGCCACACATCCACGGTCGAATCTGATCCAACGGCTGAAGATTTTTAATTCACAGAAAAGGAACAGACTCTGGTATTTACCAGGGGCGGGAGCGGGAGGGACTTGGCGCGCCATTCCTCTTTCTCCCGTGCCGCGCTGCGCCGCCGCCTGGGAGGTGGTGGTGGTCTGAGCTGGAGTCCGTCTGCGCCATCCGGAACTTGACCTGCCCCGAAGCCGTGGAGGAGAGGAAGGGGCGCTGCCGCTAGGGGCCAGCGTCGAAGTCGTGGAGAAGGCGAGGAGGGAGACGAGAAGGGACCGGTACCTCAGACAATCCGCAGCAAGTTCCCATTGCGCATCTGCAAAAGAGACCGATATGCAGCACGAGGGAGGAGAATCCCGTGCTGCAAAAGAGTATCCTCTCCGGCCGGCGCTCCCCGTCCCCCCTCGCGCAACCGCGAGACGCTTGTGCTCCCGCGGCCGCCGGGAGTCACCGCGTCGGGCCCCGCCCGCCTCCGCCTCCATACGCGCCGGATCTAGCCGGCGGGTCACAAGTCGCAGCAATGGAGAAGGCCCGCGGCGGCGCGTTGACCTCGCGCGAGCCGCTCCCGCTTCGCCCCGCCCACCGAGGAGGGAACTCGACGCCTCGGCCGCTCGCTCGGCTCGACGATGCGGGTGAGGGACAAGGGAGGTCGCCGGCGGCCCGGCTCGGCCGCTCTCGCTCGGCTCGACGACGCGGGTGAGGGAAGGGAGCCGGCCGCGGATCCACCGGCACGCCGTCGCCGGGGTGCTCCTCTTCCGTGTGGCGCTTCTCGCCGCGGATCCACCGACGCGCGCCGCCGCCTGGGATCGAAGGAGAGGGGAGGGAGGTCGACGTCTCCGAGCTCGAGCCTCCTCGCCGGTCCCCGCCCGCACCGCACGCGAATCGACGGGATCCCGCCGTCGTAGCGTGTGGAGGAAGGGGCCCGCCGTCGGAGTGCGTGGAGGAAGGGGCCCGCCGTCGGAGCTCGCCGGAGAGGAGAGGCCCACTCCGCCCTTGCTCCTTCCTCCCTCCGAATGAGGCGGCCCGAGGTGCGGCGCCGGAGAAAGCGAGAGGGAGTTCGCGGCGGAGAGATCCGCAGGGGCGCGGGGACGGAGGGAGGGGCGGCAAGACCACAAGAGCGTGACGGTTGGAATGAGATGAAGATAGAGAAAGGGTCCGATTCCCCCCGGGAATGCGCGCGCCGGTGGGGTTTAGCGCATTTTGCGGCGTGCGTTAGGGCAACCGTGGAGCGAGCACGGTGCCCATTCCTTCCCCATTTTGCGGATGGAGGGATGTTTGCGGCATGTGCCGGGAGATAGTCCGAGTACCTGCAGTCCATATCCATTGGTCACCGTCGACCCTCATGTGAACTAAGGTCAATCTCACCCCGTGTTTTATTTTTCTTGTTCAACATGTGTCCGTGATTCGCATTCATGTTGTGCTTGCAATTACTTAAATAGAGATGTCAATTGATAGAAATTCCCATACACTTTATTTTTGACGAGAATTTGATAAAGCAATTCTAAGTATTGTCAAAGACAATGGCACAACTATAAGACAATGGCACACTTGAGGTTCGGAAGTCCGGATGATGCTTGGTTGTTTTGGGTAGCATACGGAGGTCTTGCGGGTTTTGATTTGAGGAAAAGATACACTAATCTAAGCAAATATGATGCCAAAATAGACTTCGTGTTGATTTGTTTGTTCCAATGAAGGCCATCGCGAAAGGGGCTAACAGATCATGTGAGGAAGTGTTTTAGATCGAATGGATTGAAACAAGAACGGATTGCAAAGCTCCAATGACTCTTACATTAGATCGAGGGGAAGGAAACTATGAAATTACCGATGTTATGCTTGAACACAATCACCTACTTCGGTTGCCTTAGACTTGCCACTTGATGGCATCACAAAGAAAAATTTCACAACCGCAAGCTTTTTAAATTGAGACTGCCGATGATTCGGGAATCGGACCAAAAGCCGCGCATGAGTTGGCTAGTCGTCAAGTTGGTAGACTAATTAACCTTGGCTACACTTGTCGTGATTGTAAAAATGATTTGCAAAGCAAGGCGGCGCCGAGGGACGATGAGGCCTCCGGTGTCGCCTTTCGCTTGTGTCTAACTCAAATGGATCTATGGAAATCGTCTCCGGATGTTCTCCCCCGACTTGGCGGTGGCTCCTCGCTATTTGTAGGCGTTTCGGCCGATGGTTTGAGTAAGACACAAGTTAGGGTTGACGAGGACACCGCGCCACCGAAAGATCACCGCGATTGGGCCCTAGAATGGGCCAGGCCGGCCAGCTTGGTGGGCTTAGGACGGCCGGCCCAAGCCTCTCCGGGCTCGCCTCGAGTCCGTCTTCAACGCGTGGGTCCTTCTCTTCATTCCTTGTTTGGTCCTCTTTCTTCCTTGCGCCAACCTTTCTCCGAAATTGCTTGGTTTCCTGCCAAAACACAAAATACTTCCAAACACAAGACAAGATCGAATATGGTTAAGTTTCGGGTGCCAAGTGGCGGGTTAGTCCATGAATAATCCCAAACATTAACCAAAACCATGACCGAATCATATGATAAATGGGGTGCCTAAGGGACGCCAACAAGTACTATCCCAAAATTCAGATTCCTTTATTAATTTTAACACAAGCCAATGCTTCTTATCACTTAAAGGTACTAACACGAAGTTATTCAAATTACTGTAGGCATCAACAAAAGAATGATCAGGTGTTACAACAGTAAAATCAGAGCCTATCAGTGGTAACAGCATGTGGCGCCAAGCTAGGAGTGAAGTCACAGACCACTCAAAAAGCCAACAAGCACATACTAGTATAACAGAGACTATAAGTCTCACCAAGAGCTAGTAGGTAATTTAGATAAAGGATCCGATCACAAAATATGTACTGTCACGCTATCTATTGTCTCATAACTCCGCTAATCATCATCGAGTAATTTTAATCCGCCAAAACCGTGCAATCACACCCAAGTAAAATACTAGCAGATTGCACAGTTGAATAAATAAACAACCGAGGAAAGGCAACGGGTAACTTACGGGGACTCAGATTCGGTGGCATTGCTCGGCATGCGCCATTCTCGGTGCCATTGAGTCCCGACGCGTGTGGGACCACTGACACGTGGGACCCACACGTCGCTGACTCAATGGCCTGAGAATGACGACCGAAGAACGCCACCGAATCTCAGTCTAACTTACAGCACGTAGAGAGTCTACGTGGGAACTGGGAAGACAAAGCTCAGCGAACAAATGTTCTGTCCCAGAAAACCAATTCCGCCGCTCACGTCCGAGTCGTCGAAGCGGGAGGTTGACGGAGATACTGAGCCGCTGTCGATGCCGGCGGGAACGTCGTCGGCAGCAACCCGAGGAGTCGATGTACACTGCACAGCACCAGACCCAAGCACCTGGCCAAGGTCGACGAGGAACAGAACAGCCGGCGACCGTACGGGCACCACACAGGCAAGCGCACGGCACCAACACCAGTGGAACCACACCACCAGACTGGACAGCGAAATCCAACCCCAGCAGCAACAGCAGGCTAGAGCGCACGAGGATTCGCCCACCAATCATCGGAAATCGCCGGAACAGGGAGCAGTCGAGGTGGAGGATTGGGGAGTGAACTGGGGAGAACTCTGTGGAAAATAGAGAGCTTCGAGCAGGGATTTATAGACCTGAGGAAGGGAGCCGGCCAGTCAGCAGCGACCCATGCTCCCGCGGAGCTTGGGCATGCGCAGGCACCCGCGGAGACCGGGCGCTCCTGGCCGCCGCCGCCGCCAGGAAGCGACGTGTTGGGGAAGTTGGCCTTCGGAAGCCCCGCCCACGTCCGGCCATGCTGGCGATCTTCGGTCCGCATACGGTTTCGGTCTCGCAAGCAAACCTTCGCGGTACGGGTTTTTAACAGAAACGCTAACACTGCTCCTGTTACGTGAGGATTGTGTGTAGGGATGGTCCTACATGGCTGTGCCGGCCTTCGGTGCCGAAGGCACGGATGGCTGTACTCTCGATAACGAAGGTCCGAGAGAGCCGGAGCGCGCCGCACCGGCCGGAACGTCGCGTCCGGGAGCAAGGCGCCGCACGGCGAGACGCCGGAGTGGCGCGGCACGTCCAAGGCGGGATCGCACTTCGGTGCCGAAGGCGCGGCGATCCCGGGACACGTGGTCGCCGCCAACGTGTAAAGAGGGCTCCGTGCAAGGCGAGACAAGGGGTGCCGCGTGTAAAGGCGTTTCGGCCGTACGAAGACACGCTCGGGAGGCTCGTACGACGCGGGGACTTACTGTTATGCCCTTGTAAAGTGTTTAAAGCCGTCCGTCGGGAACGGAAAAGGTGTAATTGAGGCAAATGATCATGCCCAGGGGTCTCCTATAAATAGTGAACCCTTTGTAATGAAATGGACACACTGTAATGAGAAGAGAGCACCGAAGGCGTCCGCTTGTCTCTCGGTCTTCGGTTCGTTAAGTACTTCCTTGTTTCTTTTCCTGTGTTATTAAGCATTTCCGCGTTTTCCTTTCCTCGCCCTAGTAGTAGAAGTAGCCTCGTAGCAGTAGCCGAAGGGAGGGAAAGGACTCAGGGGGCTGTTGTGTCGGCGTCCACCCTTCGGGCCCGATTTCCACCAACAGTTTGGCGCCC
The DNA here is from genome assembly GCA_947561735.1 of Cenchrus americanus. Classification (NCBI taxonomy): domain Eukaryota; kingdom Viridiplantae; phylum Streptophyta; class Magnoliopsida; order Poales; family Poaceae; genus Cenchrus; species Cenchrus americanus. Next base: position 151,098,710 of record OX387243.1, on the reverse strand, counting down.
ACCTCGTGGAAGAATTCAAGACCACATGGCAAGGACACGTTCGGCGGGCGCCGAAGCCACAACGACTCGGGCGTCGATCCCTCCACTCGCATCGAGCCCGCCAACCCATCCGCGTCGGTCGTCCGGCCTTCGGCGGGGCCGGTGTCGGCCGAGCGCCCGGAGGTAGAGCACACCGGCCGGGGGTGTTCGAGGGTCGGCCTCTAGGGCTTGGGGCCTCGGCGCAAGACATCAAGGCTCTTCGAAGGATCCGGGCCCTCGTCGCGAGCAAGTCCGTGCGGCTCGGCCGCCCGAGCGAGAGACGCGTCCATCCTCGTCGCGAGCGCGACCATCCCGAGCCTCGGGGATGCGGCTCCGCCCCACACCGCCTCCGACGCCATCGACTTCAACATCGGGCGGCCGAGCGCTACCTCGCCATGCCGCAAAGCCGGATCGCCGCACGGCGCCGCCACGCAAGTCGCTCCCACGCCGCCCGCACCGACACCGACGCCCGCCACTCGGCCATTCATTGACCAAAAGGTTGACTTCTCCTATTTCATCAAAGTAAGTGTGAGCAGTCACACTTAACGACGCTGAAACACGTGTTGTTACATGAGCAAAATGGCCTAGAAACTCAGTTAGCTTCCTTGCATTATCAAAATCATACGGATCAGGAACTCCTGGACCGGGAACACCTGGCTTAATGTCACTAAGCAACTCAATTGTGTAGTATGGATCTTCATCCGGATACCTTGCAAACACCTTCTCATATACAAGAGCAGCTTTTAGCATATCATATGTTGAATTCCACCTAGTACACACATCTAGGTTCAAGAATGCCTTGCTGTCCACTTTCGCCATTCGAGCTATCTCTTTAAATTTGTCCAATCTTGATGTACCACTCCTCACAAATTTAATCGTTGCACGTACACGCTTGATAGATTTATCTACTTCTTTCAAACCATCATGAACAATCAAATTAACTATATGTGCAGCACATCTAATGTGAAGGCACTTGCCATCTGCAATGCTACTTTTGGCACTATTTAGTTGTCTTCTCAAATAACTAATACCACTGTCATTTGCACTAGCATTATCAACGGTTACTGTCATAACTTTGTCTAACCCCCAATCAAGCAAGACTTTTTGCAGGTGTTTCCCAATAGCATCCCCCTTTTTGCCTTTTACCTTGCAAAAACTAATTATCTTTTTATGCAAGCACCAATTCTTGTCAATAAAATGGGCTGTCACAGTCATGAAACTCTCTTGCTGTTGTGATGTCCAAGCATCAGTTGTGAGGCAGACTCTATTGCAATGTTCTTGCAAGAAAATTTTTAATTTTGCTTTATGCTCAAAGTACAATTGCACACAATCCCTAGTGCATGTCCTTCTAGATGGCAATTCAAACCTAGGGCAAGCAATAGACGTGAACTTCATAAAACCAGGTTTTTCACTTATTGCAAATGGCTCCTCATCTTCTATGATCATTTCAGCAAAGAAAAGCGAGACCTAAGCAATGCACCAAGTACCTACTGTGCCTTGACTAATTGATATAATACCTTGTTTAGAGTCTACATGAGGATTATGCTGGCAACAGTTAAAATGCTTACGCATAGCAGATGTACCATTCTTCGATGTCCTTGCTTGTATCTCTTTATTGCAATAGTTGCATTTTCCCTTTGCCACCTCGCCATCATCATCAAAAACTTTGATGAAGTGATCCCACATTTCAGATCTTGATGTCATCTTCTTTCTCTTCTTCCTCTCTTCACCTTCTAGATCAGTGACATCCTTCTCTTTTGCTGCAGCACCATCATTCTCGTCTTCAACCCAATCCCCATCAGGCCCGCTATTCATCTCTGCCCATTCACTCACTTGTACCTGTAAATCCTCCTCAGACATCTGTAAAAATACATCCATGACTTAAAGTTATCATCTACAAATCCTCACATCTAAACTGAACTAATATCACAGTTCACAGGCGACCATGAATATATGAACAATTGTAGTTGTATCTGTTCTTTTGGTGTAGTGTATGCTAGATTGCTAGACAGGGGCATCAAGAACATTTGTTTTTAGTGAAAACAGAGTGGATGTTCATGCTGAAACTGATACCTAAGTACCTAACTAAGTAACTAAGGATCTCAACACCTCAAAGATACTTCAGGTGTCAAGTCGTGATGGCCATGATCAGGAGCAGATACTTCAATCCTATCTAGCAGGAAATTGACGAGATGGGTAGCAAAGTAGCAATTACCCCGCAAGATGCAATTGATGTAGCCGTTGTGTAGAGTGTAGACTCGTCGGGAGCGTTGGATGCCCCCGTGCAGCAGCCGGCAAGCGGCCCTGGACGGCTCACAGCTGCACCTAGATGCCTGGACGGGCACCGCCGCACCGCGGTGGGGGCTAGATGGGTGCGGCCGAGCGGAGGCCGCAACCCGCAGAGGAGGGTGAGTGGCGTGGTGGGCGGTGGCGAGAGGGCGAGCGGCGGTGAAGCCTTGGGGTCGCGGTCGCCGCCGCCGGTCGCGAGGGGAAGCGTGCCTGCGCTAATCCGCTACGTGATTTTCGAAGTGGGGTTGGCTGGCCGCCGCCTGCCTCTGCCTGTGCGAGCGCCCAACGGCTGCACGTGGGGGGAGTGCGGCCTGGGGGACTCAGCTAGTGTTTGTGATTTCTTGGGCTTTTGGTGGAATGTTGGGCTTGGGCCAAATATGTGTAGTGCACATGTGATGTGCTATGGACTTGTTTTCTCGGTTCCTTCGGTTAACCGGGAACCGAACCGAAATACAGGAACCAACGTTCTCGATTTCGGTTCTTTTGGTTCCGGTTCTCGGTTCTTTCAGTTCGGTTCCCGGTTTTTCGTGCCCAGGGCTAGGGGAGAGGGCGGGGCATGGGTGACAAGGTGCCCGAAACCCGAAACTATTAGGGTTTCGTACTCTGAACCCGAGTTGATTTTGAACCTCCGTTACAATCTCCTTCCCTATCCCTACCATATGCTATCCAAACACCACGTTAGGGTTAGGCTCTCCCGCGCGGTCCGTTCCTCAATTCCCCGAACGGCTAATGCTATCCAAAGTCCGTTCCTCAATTCCCCGAACGCCAAACACCACGTTAGGGTCCGTTCCACGGCTAATGCTATCCAAAGTTCCAAACACCACGTTAGGGTCCGTTCCACGGCTAATGCTATCCAAAGTTCCAAACACCACATTAGGATTAGGCTCTCTTGCGTGTCCGTTCCTCACTTCCCCGAACGGCTATTCACCGGATCTCCTCCGCCGCCGCCATCAGCTTAGGCTCTACTGCTTGGTTCGTTCCTCACTTCCCCGAACGGCTATTCACCGGATCTCCGCCGCCGCCGCCATCACCCCCGAGACGCACGGCTCTTCTGCGCAGCGTCGCGTATCTACGTCGATAGCCTCCGCCATATGTGCCGCCGCCTGTCTCCGGCTCGGCTATTCATCGGATCTTCGCCGTCGCCGCCATCGCCCCGACGCACAACTCGTCTCTGCAGCCGCCGCGGCATCAGCTGTCGTCGCGTATCTACGTCGATAGCCTCCGCCATCTGTGCCGCCGCCTGTCTCCGACTCTTTGCCGCCTCCACCGTCGCCACCGCGGCACACAGATCGTCTCTACAACTACCGCGCTCGGCTCTCCAGCTCTTCGCCGCCTCCACCGTCGCCACTGCGGCGCACGGATCGTCTCTACAACTACCGCGCTCGGCACTTCTACGCGCCCCGCCGGCCGGGCCCGCCACCATCAGCCGTGCGCCGCCGCTTCGTCACCGTGCACTGCCAGCCTCCTCCATTGGTAAGTAGCACCCTGTAAATCAGCACATATTATTTCGCACTAAGCTGAAACAATTCAGTTTGTGGTGAGCTTCCTCCATTGGTAAGTAGCACCATGTGAAGTAGTTAAATCAGCACAAATTATTTCACACTAAGCTGAAACAATTATCAGTTTGTGGTGAGCTTCAAAGCAGAATTTGGTAGTGAAATTGGCCTGTAGCCAGCTAAACACTACAGGATCTTGGTGGAGTTGAACCACCTTCCGTCCGGGCAGGCAGGCAAAGCAACCAGTCCACGGAGGACCTCACCGTGTTGAGATAAGATCCAGAGACCGAATCAAGATGACACAGACGACTAACTTGATTTTGTTGCCCTCATAATTTATACAAACATAAATTTCGTTGACATATCAAATCATTTGGAAGACTCACACGAACATCAAATTTTGTTGACCACACTTTCGTTGATCTTATTTGGTTCCAACCTAAATTTTGTTGACATACCAAATCATTTACTTATCCGAATATCAGTTGACAAATCAAATCAAATCACTGAACTAACACATCGGCAAACCACATACTCAGTAAGTTATATGAAATGAAAACCACAACAGCACAGATCTGCCCCCAGAAGTAACAGTTTGAAAACCTACATAAAAAATGGGAACTGCTTCGAATGCGACCAATGATAGTAAAGGGATAACAATAAATTAACAGCTCGGGCTATACCTTCTGCCAAACCTTTGCTCCACTTTCTCTTCGGCCAACGAACTGAGAGGTTAACTCATCTGCCTATCCGAACTACTCTTACAGCTCAAAGCTCAAGAAATATGATAACACAATAGCAACACATTTTAAAAATAAGCATAGCATCAGTCACCAAAGATGAATCACGTACATCACCATAAAAATCACTGTGAAGATACCAAACAGCAAATGGGACCCCACCAGTAGTGAAATAATGCTTCCTCGCACACAGAAAAGCTTGAGCAATAAAACCGCCCCCATTAATTTTGATCAATAAGCTTCAGTAATGCTTCAAAAGTAACCTCAAAACTCTTCAGGACGCTTCGGCAACACAGCAACTCTTCAGGAAGCTTCAGCAACAGAACCACTCCAAGCAACAGCTTCATAACTTCAAATGACCATGTCCAGTAAGCTTCAACAGTAACGACAGAACTCCAAGTAGAACAGGCTGCTTACTTCAGAACCCAGGGGCAGGAAGCTTCTTTGGTGTGATCAGTACATGTCCTTACAACTTATACAGGAAGACAAATCACACTTGTACAAGCTGATTACAGTAAACCAATTGCCAAGCTGATTACAATAAACCAATTGCCAAGCTGCATCTTGCATAAGCACTACAGAACTAAATATCACACTTGGACAATATTGATTGATGTAATTGAGCATTCGCAGTCTGAACAAATATAACAAATAACTTGCAAGGCCAACATATATAGAACTTCATGTATCCAGCATAAATCATAAGAGTTGGTAATAAATCATAAACATAAATACAAAAGAACCAGCATAGCAACTGTTAGACATTGGGCACATCGTTTAGTGTCAGAACAATGTACAGCTGATAGTAGGATCGTTTTATTGTGTACAGCTGATAGTAGGCTGAAGGCATATGTCATCAGAAATCAGCAGTTATTATTACAAGTGTTTAATTTGTTCACTTCGTTAGTTCATTTTCACGTTAAATTTGGTGTGCATAAATTATAAACCTCTTTGGTCAGTGGTGTCCGACGTATGGAAGAACAGATGGTGCAACATGAATAGGCACCAACTAAAATTAGGCTAGCATGGATAAGACGTGAAATTACGAGTTAATGGAAGCCGTCTTGAAAGCAACAAAATCGTTGCACTAACTTGCGTACTTATGAGTTATGAAAGTTTAGAAAACTATCTGATCAATGCAACAGCTTAACTACTAAAATTAGGCTAGCATGGATAAGACGTGAAATTACGAGTTAATGGAAGCCTTGCATTAACTTAAAACTATCTGATCAATGCAACAGCTAAACTACAAACGATTATAGTAGCAGCATATATATATTATAAGTTGCAACAGCAAAAGGACAGATGATTATAATAGCTTTGCGTGTAGTGAAGGTCGTAAAATTTATTTATCTAGTGTATTGCAACTTGGGATTGCCAATTGTACCTTGCGTGATGCGCTGTAGCTCCTCGCCAAATTGTAGCATGCCGAGAGGTATATTGGTGAGACGTTGCAGCCAACAAGATGAAGCAGGGGCACAGGGACACGAGGGGAGGGAGAACCCGGGGTTAAAAAAAAATATTCCCCCGTGCGATCTCCCACCCCGGCACAAAATCATCATCTTTATTACGGTGGCCTGCCATGCGAGCGCACCCATCATGGCAAAGGCCTTAAGATGTCACATTTCTTTTTTCCCCCACATCTTCCTCTTTTTTCACATTTTTTTCTTTTCTCCTCCCGAGCCCACACGCAACTCGCTGGTTACATGTGTTCAGCTTACCTTAGCTCGCCTCACGGATTTCTCCGAGAGTCGTCTCTTGATCTAATAATTATCGAAATTCCATCCAATAATTATCGATAAAAAGAGATATCTTCTTTGAAGTTGGACCAGCCACACCGGCGCGACCCTCCGACGCCTTCGGAACCGCCAAGAACGCCTCAATCAACACCTCAATCGCCCAAGAACACCCCAATCGCGCCGAGACGTCCAGGCTCTGAAGGTCAGCAGAAAACAGACAAATCGAGCGGTAAGGCACCATACGACCAACCAAAACAGACCAAATCAACACGTGTTCCTTGGGGGAAGGACTAACCAACATCATATCAGACGCGCCCAAACACGCAAAGCCCCCGTGCGCACAGCGACGCAGCCTCGTCTCGATCCGAGCCGGCGCACGCGCAGATTAATCAGATCTGAACCTGCACATCACAAAACAACACCAGAGTTTCGTAGCAATAGATTAGCTAGCTCCTTCATCAGACCAGCATCCGATTCACAAATTACAGGGACAGGTATTAGCTAGGTGGTCGATCTGTATTTAGACCAGATCTAGACGAGATAGGAATTTCGTGCTAGGGAACGCGGGAGATTCAGGACCGGGTAAAGGCAAGGCCGCAAGGCGGGGTGGGTAGGCAGACAAAAGGCTAGGGTACGCGGGTGGTGCGGGACGATTAGCAGAGGAATCCAAGGTATTTATTGTCCGGTTGGAGGGATCCGACGGCGGCGATGAGGCGGTTCGAGTCGGACCGCAGGATGGCGAGCACGTGTCCAAAGCTCATTGGCGGTGCCACGTCGATTGCGTGGGCCGACCGCAACTTGCGGGAATTAACGTCACTGCATGCGTCATTGTTCTTACAGGATCTGTTGCGGATGGCAAATCTGTGGCCAACCGTTGTCGGTGGTTGTGATTGCGTGATGCGTCGTGGCGGTTGCCAACCCTCGGACTGGGCCTTTTGGGCCTCGAGTTATATGGGCATGGGCACGGCACGGACGGACAAACATTCTTGGAAAAAAAAGGTCCTTTCACCGTCCTTCAACCATCAACGAAGTTTGGTTTCAGTCCCTAATCGGGAAAATCGGGTATCCTACGTCTCTGAACTATGTAAACCGTCTATTTTTAGTCCCTTGTTGGTTTTGATGGTGGTTTTCAATGACGTGCAGAGGGCCCTGCATGTCAAGGGTGGGCCCCACTGTCTTTTTTTCTCCCCTCGTCCTATGTGGAAAGCAGGTGCGGCGCGTACACCGACGAGGGGGGATATGGCAGCGCGTGGGAGGAAGGAAGCGTCGGCGCCGAAGCTCCTCCCGTGGTGTAGAGGAGTCGCTGCCCCGACCGGCCTCTGCGGGGAGAGAGAGGGGGAAGGGAGCTGGGGAGGCGTGGGCGCCGCCGCGCTAGCCTCCGTGCCTCCGCCTGCCATGCGGGGCCCGCTGCTACGTCATCAAAAACCACTATCAAAACCAGCGAGGGACTAAAAATAGAAGGTTTAGATAGTTCAAGGACGTAGGATACCCGGTTTTCCGAATCAGGGACTGAAACCAAACTTTGTTGATAGGTTGAGGGACGGCGAAAGGACTTTTTCCAACTTTCTTTCGGTCATGTGGGCTTGCTATGGCCTCCTTCTTCATTCAATTTAGCCCAGCTCCTGGTGAATCATGGAGAAGAGACCTTTCGATAATTTTGCAGAAACAAAAATGTGTTCGTGTTGATGAATTCATTCAATCAATCAACAAAAAAGATAAAACTTTGATGCGACGTCGCCAAAAATTCAACACACGCGATTCTCGAGAAGAAAGAAAGCAGAAAATTAGTATGCGACATGCTCTATTTCACTCTATTATTACTTGACATGGGCCGTGGGCCGGCCTTATTACAATCCTACTACATTTTCCAACCTTACCCTGTTCTTCTTTTTACTCTGTCTATCTATACATTCTTCTCCTATCTCCCTCCTCCTTTCATGATGACATCTACAATAATCACAAACCACCAAACCCCAAAACGCAACGAAAAATTGTACTCTCCTCTGTACTCCCCTGCTAGACACGTACGTACGTACCGTGCCACTAAATTGTGCTCTCGGTCAAAACGCTGTGCTCGCCGGCGATCCTCTGGACCCTGATCGGGAGGCCCTTGGGGAAGTCGACGAAGGGGTAGACGAAGGCTTGGTCCGGCTCCGCCAGCTCCCACCGGAAGTTGAGCACCAGGTGGTGCAGGAAGATGGCCATCTCCAGCTTCGCCAGCTCCGACCCGGCGCACAGCCGCGGCCCGCCGCCGTACGGCATGAAGCTGCTCGGCGCGTTGCTCTGCAACAAAACACCAAGAGAATTAGACACCTGCAGCGATGCTGTTCAGAGAATCTAGATCATTTTTTTATCTTATTATTGGTGGTTCATCGGTGAAAGTTCAGGGAATCTAGATCATCTGTCTTCTTGGTGGTTCATCGGTGAATGGAGATCGCAATCCCTATACTCCCTAAGTCGCTGACGACGGCGCCGCACATCCCAATCGATTTGCGACGGATAAGATTATCGATGTGTTTGCGATGGATGGATTCCACGCACTCTGCTGGCTGGATCCCAAGCTCCCAACGTGCCGTTCGTTTTCCAGTTGGACCGTATGATCTTGGTTCTTGGAGTCTCTCGTCCACCGGGAAAGCCCGGCCGCCTCTAGTCATCGGAGGTAGAGTGCAGCTGGCAAACTAGCACGTCTCTTTCGATCGGACCACGACGGAGATCGGGCGCACGTGTGGGCGTCGAACATTCCCTTTCGCGTCAGGCCCATGCTCCTATCAATAATGGAGGTCAGCAGAGTAGGCGTCGTGTTTTCGCTGAAAATTCTTCAGTCTTCCGAGTTGGCACACATTTATCCCATGCTCCCTTTTCCAGATTTTCTAATAAAAGCGCACGACGTGAAGATTAGCGTACGATCGGATTCACTGGAGGCTGGCATCCAAATGCTCAGATATTTTTCTCTCCGTGATGGATCGATGATCGGTGTTCATGTGATGTCTACTAATTGGTTTCAGTTAATTTGTGTCTAGACTGAAACTTAGTCTGCAGAATTCAGGGGGAGCCACTGACCTTCCATCTCCAAGGGTTGAACTGATTGGGATCCTCGTACAACGACGAATCCAGATGTACCGCCGCCAGTACCGGCAGAATTTTCCATCCCCTCGGTATGTCGTAGCCTTCATTTTGACAGAGACAATATGGTAGCAGAGAGATGTTCAGTACATAATGTTCTTGCTGCATGTGTGTGGGAAAATTCAGAATTTCAAGGTTATGAGTATGGAGATCAAACCTACCATTGTAATGTACATCTCGGATGACCTTCCGGTGCAGGAACCTGACGACGTTGCCAAGTCTCAGGGTCTCGTTTATAACCTGCAAGAAACAAAATAGAAACTGTGAAACGAAAGCACACCTACTATTTTCTAAAGATTTTGAAGTCCTCCTAGCATCCATCTGACAAGGCATTTGACATCTACTACTATGTTTTAGGGTTTGCGACAAGCTTTCAGCATCTTTGGGGTTCGATCTGTCTTATTAGACTTGATTGGCTAGTTTTTTAACCCCCCTGATCAGTTGATAATTGGCTGGGTGATGTCGGACATGCGAGTTCAGCTTGTCCCGTTTGCACAGCGAGATACAACACAGATACCCTCTTGTTGTATGCTAGCTATGCAAGAACTTACAATGTGTAATTCTAAAATCTCAACGCATCTCCACTGTTGCAAAATGCCAGACCTCACCCTCTAAAAGCTTCCAAAGCAAAATAAAAAAAGAAGCAGCAGAAACTCTGCTGGGAGCGCAAGCGGACGCCAAGCACTCCAAAATTGGCCAGCCAATTATTCTGACGAGCCTTTCGGTCTCCGTTCGTACATGACGATTTCGGGAAGTTGCTATCCTGTACGACGCAACTAGACGAGACGGTTTGTGCTGGTAGGAGTTGGACAGAAGCAGGCTTGGTAGCAACCAGCAGAGCGTACAGCGATCTCGCACTAGCATTGCGATGGAAAGAACGATCAGAACAAGGGGCACTTACACATTGCGTGAAAACCATCTCCTTGTAGTCTTCCCAGCTCAATTTGGACGCCCCTCGTAGCCTTTGTCTCCTAGCAATCTCGAGATGCTCTTCCTGCAACTCATATGTCAGTGTAACTATATATATATATATATATATATATATATATATATATATATATATAATTCCATGGTATAGATGTTTCTTTGACTAAACATCTAATTTACAGTACTGTGGAAAGTTTGAAAATGATCGGTGATAGCTAGGTGGATGAAAATAGTAGGCTTTGAATTTGTACCCGGAGTTCTTGGACAGCCTTAGGGCATCCTTCAAGGAAGAAGATGGCGAGGGCTAGTGCCATTGACGACGTCTCGTGCCCGGCGAAGAGCAGGCTCAGCAAGAGGTCCAGGATCTGTTCCTTCGAGAGGTTGGATTGCTTCAGCGCCCATCCAAGAAGATCATCTTCCTCTACACTTGAGTTCTCCTTGCTCATTTTCTCAAGCCTATCCTCCATTTTCCTCTCTATTACTCCAAGTATGGACGCGCGTGACTACAATAAAAAATACGACAATTGCATGATGTGATGATTTTGAGATCAATGAAAGCAATTTATTAGTGCAAAGTCCCTAATTTGCAAGAAAATATTGTACGTTAGTACGTACTATCATGTAGGGTTTGCCTAACTGCCTATAGGTCTAGGGCAATGTCTTGTCATAGGCTCATAGCTGTCTGTTTTGGAGAAAATTATGTCCTTTCATTTGGAAGTAAAAAAAACGATACGTGACTACTGCCAAATATGGATAGAGAGGGTTCAATCAGTATTCATCAGTAGCCCATATTTTCCTTCTCTTATGTTCATCCATTTATGTAATCAATATAAAGGATGGTTGATAAAGTTTTGCTTTTTCAGGTATGGAGGATGCATGGGCATGATTGAATTCAGCTAACAAAACAGCCTGCCTCTATTTCATTAACTGCTAAGTTCAAATTATAAAGTCTCTAATCACTTGCTTAACAAAAATGAATGCGGCTCTAGCGTGTCAAAGAGTTGGTCAGCAGTTGAATCATGATAAATGATGGATTCTCCCACCACATAATCATGTGAAGCTATGGAGATTGATCATTAGGGTTTCTCTCTCTCTCTCTCTCTCTCTCAATAGCCTACCTCCCTAAAAAAAGAGTAGAAATCCCCACATGCAATTGTATGATGCAAAGATCCTGTGAATAAAGCAAGCATGCATGCTGCAGCTGGGAGCAATCACTAAAGATCGTTTGAGGGTGACCTCACAGGCAGTGAAAAGTGGGCAGCATTTTTATGGGGCCATGAGTGATGTGGGGAGAAAGTATGATGTAGCTAGGGAAATAAAATAAAATAAGTTGTAAATACAACAAGCCTCTGATCTACTAGTATGTTGTAAATAAATCTAGCTTTATTTCAACTATGTGGTAGTTAGTAGAAACCCTGATATATACAAGATAAACATGCATGTGCTTGTTGAGAAATTAAGCCTTAATTTCTCTCGCCTCTACTTCGCTCCGTCTAAGTTATGTGTCATTTTAACTCGTACATCACTTTTACTATATATATGCGTCAAAACGACATATATTTGAAACAGAGGCATGCAGTAGCAATTACTATCATCTACCACAACTACTAACTGTTTTCTTTTTACCCATTTTGTGGATGCACAAATCCATTGTGCAGAAAAGATCGCACGAGCCGATGTGTGCATATCCAAGTGCCTGTAGCAGGAAAGAGATGATCCACTGGTCTCTCTGATTGGACGTGTTTATTAGGACGTGTGCATAACAACACAGCGATCCTTGGACCATCCACAAATAAATCTGAAGCCCACACTGCTCTCGTGTCACGTAGTACATAGCAATCCGACCCGGCCCCTCTTCTTATAATACAAAAAAATATATACATATCGCTCTATATATTGATGGACCATGCGCGGCGCCAAACGAAACTTGCAACCTATCTCTATCTGCTACCTTTCGCAATTTTGTTTTCCTGAGAAGGAAGTACCAAACAAAACGTTGACAGGCTAGGGATGATCATATATATATATATGTATATATACATATATACAAATATATATCTCTCTCCCTGTAGCTGCTAGCTCCCGCGCTCGTGTGCATCATATATTTCATGATAGAAAACGTAACAGATCGCGCGCCGTAGCGCGGTTGTCGTTGCGCGTAGCTGATGAAACGTTGGTTGCCGCCTATTTTTGGAAACAACAAATAAAATCCGTGCGCGCACGGGGGCCGGGGCAGGGGGAGAGGGACAGCAAGGATCACCCACCTTGAGCGCCTTCCAGTAGGCCGTGCCCGGGAAGTTGAGCGGCGCGGACACCACGCCCTTCATGAAGGTGATGTACTCCAGCCGCAGCTGCTCCGTCTCCTCCTCGCCGGGGTCCATGCTCATTATGTTCTTCGCCATCAGGTTAAACGTGAACTGCACTCGTCATCATCCGCACGCCGGTTGTTAGCTAGCTTTGCTGCGGCGACAGATCCTTGCTTAGCTTGTTAGCTTGCATGGATCGATCGGTAGTATGCATATATATATATATGGCACCATGCGTGGAGCTAAAGCATTTTTAGCTAGGGAGATCAATCATCACGTACTGGTGGCTGTACCGTACCTTCTTGGCCTCGTGCTGGGCGGAGAAGGCGCCGTCGGCGGGCGGCCATGACCGGAGCACCAGCAGCGTGTGCCGCTCGACCTCCGGGAGCAGCACGGCGCGGAGGCGGACGGAGCTGAGGAAGTTGAGCGAGATGGCGCGCATCTCGCGGTGCGCGTCGCCCACCAGCACCAGCATCGACCACTTGCCCAGGATGCCGCCGATGCTGCGCGGGTAGCTGCACTCGAACAGCCGCCCCTCGTTCTGCATGATGTACCGGTTCAGCCCGGCGTCCGCCGACACCACCGTCCGCTCCCCGAACAGGCTCGACCGGTATATCTTCCCGTACCTGCATGCACACGCGCGCACGGCGGCGGCCGAGGCCAACAATAAGCTACATATATACGACTGCGTCGTGCGTGTGAGCTTAATTGATTGTGTGTGCGTGTGTGTGTGTGCAACGGCGGCGGCGGCGGCGGCGACGGACCGTGCGATGTGCTGCTCCATGAAGCGGCCGACGGAGGTGGCCGGGTGGGGGCGGAGGTAGCCGAAGGTCTCGCCGACCCAGGGCCAGCCGAGGGCGCCGGGGGGCAGGTTCGGACGCTTCTTCTTCGTCGGCCGCCACCGGTGGTGCGCGCCGTGGCATTTGGCGACGGTGGTGGTGTAGAAGGTGAGGAGGGCCAGCAGGATGAAGGGGAGGAAGAAGAGGAGCTCGCTGGTTATGGAGGCCATCATGGCACCCATAAGCTCCTACTGATCAGAGGCCTCTAGCTTTGCTGAAATTTATTTCCTACCGCTTGCTGCCCTGCCTGCGCTGATCACTCACCCGCTTTGTTGGTTTTTGTGTGTGGAGAGAGAAGGAGAGGAGGATGATGGGCTAGAGAGAGAAAGCAGCGAGCAGAGAGGAAGCAGGGAGGGAGCTAAATTAAAGAAGCGCTTTTAGCTCTGGATTTCTCTCTCTGCAAGTGCAAGCTTCAATTCGCGCAAGGGAAAAAATTGCTTGGAAGCTAGGCGCCCACTACTTCGCCCCCTCTCGGCTAGCTCTGTGGTGCTCTACCGCTCTTATATAAGTTTTTGAGGTGTGTGACAGGGAAGAGGTGGTTGTGTGTGGGAGCTCTTTAGCCAGAAATTTCTTTCTTTCTTTGCATTGGTGCGGCGCAGGGAGTTGGCCGGGTCGGTGCATGTGCATCTCCAATGTTTAATTTCTCCTGCTTCCCCGAGGCTCCTCTGCTGTGCCGACTGAAATCGCGAATTTGTTCATTTGAATGGTATGAGCACACGAATTTAGTGCCCAATCGACTATCTTTAGTACCGGAGGAGGTGGTCGATAACAAAATATCGAAGATGGCATGGTAGAAGCGACCAGGGTGGATTCCATCGCGCAAGCATTGTGGATGTTAGAGTGCACAATGAATTTGAGTCTCCGTGTTGACGTCCCATCAGAACCCACAACAATAAAGTATTAGATTTAATTAGTAGCTCAACAAAAAAAAAACTCGATATGTAATGTCTCCACCATCAATTTTTGATGTGGATTAAATTTGACAATATTTTTCGTTATACATTGTTTCATATCACAAGCAGCCCATATGTGATTATCGGGAAGATGTTCTCCCAGATTCGGAGTCCAACTCTCCAATCACAACAGAATCGTGCGATCATCTGAAGACGTTCACAGGCACCTCTATCATCATGTGACCCATGATGTTCGGACTTTCCGGTATTTAATTTTGATACCACTTGTTGGCTCGCTATACCCATATAGACTAGCACCCCCTCCCCACGCCACCAAACCCGAGTCCGCTGAAACTTGCTCAACCTAAAAGAAACAACTTGATAATCGAGGGAGGGCTGTTCATAGCTATATGTTGTGCTCTCCACCATTAATTTTTATTGTGGGCAAAATCTAACAATGGATATATAGAAAAACAGGTGATGAATTTTAGATAAAGTAATAGTAAATGGAACCAAACCTAAGATAGACTAGTTGTATTTTCTATTAAAAATAATAAAAATAAGCATCCAAATTCGAACTTGACTGAGAACTCGAACCTGCGTGGTTAGAGTGCACGGCCAGACCTCCCATACTAACATATGTTGAGTTAGGCTCACTTCCTTAACCCTTGTCATTTGTGGATATATATCATCACTAAGGGTGTTGTGGCTGTGGCTATGACAGCTCTGATTGTGGTTGTGCTGGTGGAGTAGATTCTCTGGCGAATCTGAAATTGTTTTAAAAAACCGTTCGGCAAAACAGCTTCTACTGGTAGTTTAAAAATGAAAAAAATGAAATACCCATTATGCCCTTCTCTTCTTATCCATTCTTCTCCGACGTGCCCCTGCCCTCCAGCTCCTGCCGCACCCGTCACGGCCTCCGGTGCCCCTCCAACTCCCGCGACAGCGGTGGCCCTCCAGCTCCTCCACACACCCTCACCGCGCAACCCCCTCCAACCAACTCCCTCCCCTCTCCCTTGCCTTGTTGCCGTCACCAGTGCCACCCACCTCCCTCTGTTCTTGCGTAGAGGAAGGTCGCCCTCGTCGATCTCCCTCTCCAAGCTGCCCCTGCCTGAGGTGAGCCAAGACCGAGCCGCGCCATGCTCTAAGATTGGAAAAGGGTAGCTAGAATCGCCCCACAACCATGTTGGTCGTCGTTGTTTACCTTTTCTAGTTGCGCTTGGTTGTAACTCCGCGCCTTAGATTCTCCTAAGGTCGCTTATTTGTAATTCTCTCATTCTTAATGAAAACATGTTATACACGTCTTAAAAAAAGACGGCCACCTCCCATGGCGGACGAGCAAGAGCTGCATGTGTGTCCATGCTCTCCCTCTCTCTGTTATTTCCATTCCAGAGCACACACTACTCAAATCCTATACAATCCAACTCGTCCGTGTCGACCGCTCGTCTCCACCGCGCGCGTCGACCGCCCATCTCCAATGCGTGTGCCGGCCACTCCAACTGCGCCGTCCGCCGTCCATGGGCCCTTCCCTCGAGGGCAAAGGCCAGAAATAGGGAGGCAGAGCTGCGGGCGGACTGGCGTTTTTGCCACTCCGTCTGCCGGGTTTGGCTCCAAAGAACGTCTTCTCTCACGCAGTAGTTTTATGGACCTCTTTGGCACAGCTCCGCCCAAAACAGCTCTCGAAGCTGCTCGCGGAGCTGTGCCAAAGGGACCTTAATTAGACAGCACTAGGGACTACATATTATTAAGATGCAGTGACAAATTTACCCCTTTAAGATATAATAACTAGTAATAACTAATAAGAAAAGGTATTCACATAATTAAAAGTTGCCTTCTCTTTCATAAAAAAGTTGTTTTCTCCACACGACCATAAAGCAGCACCATGTGTAAGGTAAGTCGATATTACCATACATTATTGGCATTTTCTTTTAGCAAAACAATATCGGCAATGGTGGGGACAATGTGGATTTAACAACACTGGTGTGCGTGACTAGTTTTACTACAAATACTTAATAAAAATAAAGAAAAATTTCATGGATGTGGCATGCGTGCGTGTATCGTACTGTTATGGTGTATCCGAATGTGTGCCCTCGTGTTTTAACACTACCGGAATTTCGCCTTTGCCTAGAGTCCGGTTCTCGTGCCGAGAGCCAAATAAAAAACTCTCGGCAAAGAATTCTTTGACGAGAGTTTTTTATTTGGCTCTCGGCACAGAAAAAACACTTGGCAAACATGCTTCTTTGCCGAGAGCCAAACAAAAAGCTCTCGGCACAGAAATAAACACTCGCCATAGATTTCTTTACCGAGAGCCAAACAAAAAACTCTCGGCAAAGAAAATTTAAAAAATCATTTTTTTGCCTCCAATTTTTTTCTATTCTCAACATACGCTTATACAAAACTCATGCTCAAATTTGGCACAATTTCAACTCTATTTGCTATATTTAAAAATTTTACTCCTTTCTAGGTATTTTTTCGTACGCGTTCGATATGAACTGCAAGTGCATGAAATCATATAATAAAGTTGTTAGAAAAATGATATCATGTCCATGAGACATCTCTAAGACCATGTACACGAAACGAAGTTAAATTTCTGGCATTTGGTTCTATATGCATGATGGAGATCGTGATGTAGAAAGGATTTAAATTGCATAAAATTCAAATGAAGTTTGAAAATCACGAAATTTGTCAAGTGCTCATGATATCACATGTGGAGGTTGTGATAAAAAAATTGAGACTGTTTTGAACACTTGAACACGTACACTCTTTAGAAACCGGAACATCTCACAAGAAGTTTAAGGGAATTTATACTAATGTGACTAGATTTGGTGTCTTAGAGAAATTCAAATTTGAGTTTGGCTAAATTTTTTTTCTACAAGTAGTATACACAATAATTGGTGTTATGTTAGGGTTTGGAAAATTCTCACATCATTTTGCTATTTTTAAAACTAATTTTGACTCAAATTAGCTCTGCCGAGAGCTTTACTCTCGGCACAGAGCGTTTCTTTGCCGAGAGCCGGAAATCTACTCTCGGCAGAGCGGCCCCGCAAGAACCAAATTAGGCCCACCAGCCCACCAGCCCGTCACCGCAAAAGAAATCATATATAAGCCCCCCCTAACCCTAAGCACCCGCCCCCCCGCCCGCAACCGCCCCCCTCCTCTCCCCCGCCGCCGCCGCCGCCCCCCTCCCTCTCCCCCACCACGCGCCCCCCTCCTCTCCCCCCACCGCCGCCGCCGCCGCCCCCTCCTCTCCCTCACCACGCGCGCCCCCTCCCTCTCCTCCACCAAACAGCGCGCGCGCGCCCCCTCCTCTTCCCCAACACGCGCGCACCCCCCTCCTCTCCGCCTCCCCCTCCCCCTCCCCCCTCGCTTGCCCCTCACCGGCGGGGTGAGGAGCGGCGGCGGGGTGAGGTGTGGTGGCGGCGCATCTTGAGGGGTGGCCGCGCCGCCCTCCGTCGACCCCGCGCCGCCCCCCGTCGACCCCGCGCCGCCCCCCGTCGACCCCGCGCCCCCCCCGTCCACCTCCGCGCCGCCCTCCGTCTCCCTCCGGCCTCGGCGGCGCCATGCGGCCGGGGACGGCACCGGATCTAGGGCGGCCGGATCTAGGGTCGGCGGTTCCAGGTCCTTCCTCCCTCCCTCTCTCGTTGGTCGATGTGGTGGTGGCGCCGACCAAGGCGCGGTGGCGGGAGGCGGGCGGTGGTGGTGGTGGTGGTGGGCGACGACGGTGGTGGTGGTGGTGGTGGAGGTTCGGTGGTGGCCGGTGTTCGGCGGCGGCGGTGGTGGGCGGGCGGCGGCGGTGGTGGCGGGCGGCGCCGGTGGTGGTGGCGGCGGATCCGGTGGTGGTGGTGGGCGGTGGTGGTGGGGCCGGGGCAGCCGGGCCGGTGGGCCCGCCGCCCTTGGATTTTCCTTTTTTTTTGTTTTATGAAAACCGCTCGCCGAGAGCTAGTGGGCTCTCGGCACGCCCGTGCCGAGAGTTTGGGGCCCGGCTCACGGCGCAGCGGCCTTTGCCGGCCCGGCCGGTGCCGGGAGCGCTCCGCCGAGAGCTCCCTCTCGGCACGGCCGTGCCGAGAGCAAACGGCCCTATGCCGAGTGGGTCCGGCTCTCGCAGGGCCCCGATTCCGGTAGTGTAAGTTGCTAGAGAAATAAAATAAAATACAACAAAACTATCTTATTCATTTTGGGAATCAAGTCCTACAATCCGTACTGGTTTAATTTAGCTATATACAGACACATACAGTACTGATTAATGAACGACCTAGACCTATATTTATCACTGCATACAACTTGTACTGTATGCATGGATGGCTGCAAAAGGAATGATCCAGCCGGTCAGAACAGTATTGCGCGCCAGATCAATCTAATTCCTGCTACTTGATAGTGTTCAGTATCCAGGAAAAAGCCAAAGCCCTAAAGAGGTTGGGCGATACATTTATCGAGGAAGGGTTTATATCACATCTGTTGGCAGGTCTCTGGATTTATCAATCTAAACCCTATAGAATGTCTGTGTCATCTGACAGATAAATAGTTTACGTGCAACTAGACCTTGTCAGATTAGCTGTATATGCATGAACCATAAGCAAAACTGTCTCCATTCTAACCGCCATAAAGAAAATAGGAGTATTCCGTTCTTTTTTACCATGTAATTTTATATAGGAATATAAATTTAGAATTACTTCAAGTGTCGAGTGTACCGATAATGATTTTTTATTTCAAATATAATAGCCGGTTTCAAAAGTTTACTTGAACGGATTGTAGAGAATGGAAATATATAGTAAACCACATTTAGCAATGCAAAGACTAATTAAGCAAATATAACGCACCTTCACCAAATTAAAGAGATTCCTGCAGGCCGCATCAATGAAGGCTTAACAGTATGGATATATAGATGTATTGTGGAACATGAATATTATAAGCTGCTGCTCTGTCAAGGGCTCGAGCAGTGTCGTGCTTTGGGAATATGTTCGATACTAATAGTATTCGAATTAAATATCGCCATCTTTCTGTTGATTCCAGCTCAATAACGAAATCGAGTGGCTCTGGAGTTGATTGATTGGTCATGTTCATGCAGCATTGATAGTCTTTTCGGTGGATGAATGGCGGAGATGGCCCCTGGCGTGAAGGAGCATGGAATTGAAATCATCAAAAGGAGGGGTCTGGATCCAGATTTCCAGATAGGCCAGCATCATTGTTAATCTGGTGCCATGGGTAGATGATTAGGGTGATGTTTACTGATAATTTTTTAAATGATGCACATAATTCAGTGGCTGTTGCGGTGGTCCCATCTAATAATGCTGTGGTGCTGTGCCTTTGAGGATTGACAGAGTTTCAAAATAGCATCTGTTGCACAGGCTCAGACTGACAAAAGTCAAGCATGGGACGCAAAACAAAGTTTGTAAAAAAAAAAAGAATCCCAACGTCATCAAATAAATTTTCAGAGAAGAATCTGGCCAAGCGTACGTATTACTGTTGCATGTAACTTTCTTTTATATTCACAATATCTACATTGCCTTTCTTTTATATCTCTCCTATGAACATTCTCCAGCTGGCTAGCAGTAACGGTAACCATGACAACAAACAAATGCCCGCATCACTATATGCGATTAAGGCTATTGTTCTAAGGAGCTGCAGCTCAGGACAAAGAAAACTTGGTAGCTAGCTGCAGTTCCAAAAATACACTAGTGCTCATGTTCCCTTTATTATATTTTAGCATGTAAAACCAGGATTATGAAAAAAAAATCCAAAAGTAGAGGACTGTAAACGAGTGTTCCCAAATTTCTGTATGCTCACTAAAACATCTTCACCTCAAGTGCTATTGACGCCTTCATTTTGTTTTCTACCCCCTCCATCCCAAATTACTATCCGTTTTCCTCTATGAAAAATACTACTCCATCTCTTTCAAATTGTAGGTTGTTTAAGCTTTTGTAGATTCATAGATATTATGATGATTAATGTAGACACATAGTATACCAAGGTGTGTAGAAACAAATATGAAACGACTTGTAATTCGAAACTGAGGGAGTATGAACTACTAAACTTTAAACAAGCAGTTAGCACTTTTGCCGGAATAATTGTTGCTGCTGAACTGAATGCATGGTAATAATTCGGCCATGCATGCGCTGTCAACTTGGCCGAGAAGCAGGGTTTAGCACAGTGAGATGATTCTAGAGGAACCGCGCCGACGGGGTAGTAGCGGCGACCGATTACACCATCCCCCCCCCCCCCCCCCCCCCCCCCCCGATGAGGCGGATCAGCGGATGATCAAGGATTGACCATTCTTCCTAACCCGATCCGCGAGACCACAGATTTGTTTGGTTTACCCTTGTTTTTCTCGCGAAAACGATCCCCTTCAAATCATCGTCGATCAGCCGCCCGGCGCGCGGCGTGCGTACCAACAAAAGCCGAGAGGGAGGGACGAAACGAAAGCAGCAGCGTTGTTGTCTTGTTGATGCGCCACCTCCGTCCTCCGCGCGAGCGACGGGGGGCACGGCACGGGGGCCCCGGACGCGACCAAGCACCCGTGCGGGCGCCCAGCCCACTGGTGTCTCGACACGTGTAAAGCCGATGACACGACGCGCCGCGGGCCCCACGGGGCGACCACACGTGTGTGGGGATGTCAGCCTGGTCGTGCGTGCCGTGGCATGGCATCATCACAAGGACCGGAGGACGACGGATGGATCCCGCTCCCGCACCGGTAACTTTTTTTTTTCTCAGCTAATCTTTTCCGGTGTGGAGCCCAGCGGTTTGGGGTTTCCATAATTTCATCCACTTGCAAGGTCCCGTAGTGGAACCAGATTTATCAATATCGACTTCGGGAATCTCTTGCATCTGTTGGCCGAGTTGCTCAGATGCACACATGGGGTATGATTTGTGTGCATATATATGTTTATGGTGTGAGTGAGCGTCTGCGTTGTACTTCTCACTGAAACTTTTTTTTTTATTTTTTCCTCAGTCTTCCTCTAATATTCATTGATTTTTTAAAAAGATTTTCCTTTGTATTTTTAACTTAAATCAGCTCTAAATTCAACAACGGCTAGAAACAAGGACTATACTGGGTGCGCCGAGCCGCCGATGAGATGGATGGCAGGGGCATCCACCAAAACGAATCTCTTTTGGTTCTTCCGGGCGCCGTCAGGTCGCGATCCCGGCTAACCGTACCCTTCCTTCGTCTCGCTCCGAGCATTGCATTGTAATGGGAACAAAAAACCGCACCTCGATCTCTCCCTGGCTCCGTCGCCGGCACGACGCGGTCGTACCAATCAGTGGGTGCGTGACTCGACTGGGGCGAGGCCGACTGATCCCAACCCAACCATTGCAAACCCAACCCGCGCGCGCGCGCGCATCAAATCCATCGATTGCTCGCTCGCTGTCGCTGCTGCTACGTGCAATGATATGATGCTGCTGCGCCCGGCCGGCCCCATGATTGATTTCAGGCCCCTGACCGATCGATCGATGCACCATGCCCCTCGCCTGACAAGATCGGCGGCGGCGGCGACGACGAAGCTTTGATCGGAAGCATGCCGTCCAATCCGATTGGCACGGCCGCGCGCTCCGATCCGCTGCGGACGGATCGATCGGACGGCATGAGAACGACGCCGGTTCCACCGTCAGAATCCGAGCGAGGCTCGCTCGTTCTCTGGTACAACTGGTTATAAAGCAGCTCAACAAAAACGACCCAATATATCGTCTCATGTTAATCACCCACAAAATCTTGAGACAATTAATTAACGGACGATTACCCACAACAATTATATAGTGTCTAGTCAGACAAAAATTCAAAATATCTGCTCGTTTTGTTTTTTCCTTCATCGAAACATCGAGATCATCATGTCTATATATACCGAACAAATAAAAGCTAGCACGGCCGCAGCAGTACGCCACGCCACGCCACTGTGTTACGTTTCCCGGTTCGCCACCGCTCCCTAGCCGCCCCTGGCTGGTAGAAACAAAACAGAGCGAGAGTCCCCTTAATTAGCTCTCTAGCTTGGCGCCATCTCCTTCGACGATCTCCTGGCGCACCCGGCCGGCCGTCGTCCCCAATAGCGCCAAAAATTGCTCGAAACGGGACAGCACCCGAAACCGAACGAAGGAGACGTCCCGTACGTGCAGTGCCATATGACTTGCTGCGCCGACGACGCATCGATCGAGCGGCCGGGATATATAGCAGCCGTCGCACATGGTAGATAAGCTAGCTAGCTAGCGTACGTCTATCTATCCCTCGCTGGACGTACGCGTCCTCGCTTCCTTTTCGATCGATCCCCAGCGCGCTCGCGCGCCCCAGGCCCCAGCGGCGGCGCCGGCGTGTGTACCTGGCTGGCTGGCTCAACCCCGGCTTCACGTTCCACGCAGGTACGGGGCCGGCCGCGTCCCGCTCGGCTCCGCAGATAAGGTTGTCAGCTACCGCTACCTGCTCGCTCGAGACCCGATCCCTTTCGTTTACGTGGGCATGCATATGCAGCTGCAACACGACGACGATCGAGCTCCAAATCTATCGCCTCCGGACCATGTTATGGCGGAAAGCGCGGGCGTTGCCAAGCCGCGTACGTGCAGACTGCAGACGTGCGCGCAGTGCCTACTCTTACTACAGGCCTGATGAGCAGTCCCGGCCGGTCGTCGTAGCGTTGCTTGCTTGGCCCAACTTTGTTGTTGTTCCGGGATGTTTGCTTTTGGCACGGGGGGGAAACTCCAATCCTAGCCTGTGTATTTATAACTGTATAAGGAAGTGAAAGATGGGAAGGTTTCAGACGTTGTGACATCGATCCTTTGTTGTTTGGCTTATTCGGAGTCTTTCATTTTTTCAGGATGTAAATGATCATTGGCTACGCGCCTACGCCTCGTAATAAGCTGGGGAGTTAGGTTTACCATGTCGGTTTCCAGTAGTGGTACCTTCTTACGTAAGACACCTATAATCAGAACTCTGCTTTATTTTGTTTTCCTCTAATTATGGTGGATGACTACTCTTATCTCTTTTTCTTTCTAGTGATTGATTATTTGGTGTTAAAGGAGAGACAATATATTAGTCCCAGTGAGGGTTTCATACTGATAATTCCAAGATATATAAACTACATCAGCAAGTTAAGAGGCTCGACATTGAAACTGTCCCTCGATCATCAGTGTATGGTTTCATGTTGGTTTCTAGTAATGGTATCTTGACACATACATATTCAAGACTTTGTATTATTTTGTTCTCCTCTACTTATGATGGCTGACTACCCTTATCTCTTTCCGCTCCGGTAATTATTTGGCATTAATTGGGGAGGCAGTGAGAGCTTCATGCTGATGTTTTCAAGACAACGACAACAACAAGAGGGCGGCAATATGGCTTGACATTTGAAACTTCCGCAGAACTTGGTACTTGTGTTTATCTAGTTTTATTTTCGCTCTTCTAGACTTTGATATCACCATGTTGCAAAACATCCCATGTAGTATGCTAATATATGGGAACGAAACCTTCACTTTAATAATTAGCCTAGTAATAAGAACTTGTTTGGAATGATGGCCTACACCGGTTTTAATTTTTTAGGAGGAAAGATCTCATACTATGAAATGGCTCCTTGTGTACTTTTTTTCCAACTAGGTGCATGCACGTGCGTTGCTACGGGTAATAAAAATTTATAATTAAATGCACATCATGTCAAATAAAATAAAATAAAATGAACTCGTCAGATTCCAAATCAATAGTGTATAACCATCTTGGGAGCAAAGAAAGAATCGTGTGGCTTTCATCTGCATATTCTTAGATTCTTTAACAAAATTGTGCCATGTACTTTATTCTTGATAATTACAAAATGAAGTTGTAGAATATATGAAACTGTTGTAGAGATAATCAGATGCCGCTTTCACACTTCACAAATTGAAAAATGTAGTAATATTTTATACTTTACATTGAGATAATAGTAGGGAAATCAGTTTACATGGAGATAATAGTAAATATACACATGTTGCTTTCACACCGGTAGGACTGCAAATGGAAAAGATGGTTTTAGCTAGGAAACTCGCTCGCCAGTGGTGGAACTGCCCAAAACAATCCCCAGAAGAAGAGAGAGCTTAATTACTGAAGCCTGTGCATCTTGCATAACTGAACATGTGATGCAAATCGGAGAAAGACACTTGACGTGTAACAGAGGTTGCTGGTAAGAGTTTGCAACTCCTAAGGAGAGAAGTTCTGATCCCATAAGATATGATACTGACTTACTGAGCTGGACAGCTAGTGCCTTATACATGGCGTATGTGATGACTTGTGTGTTAGAATAACATTATATGACAAACCAGATGCGACCAAACCATTGTGTATACCTAAATGCCAGCATGGTTGCGAAGCAGAAGTCAAGCAGAATAGGATGGCAGATGTTCGTGTCGGTGCGGAATGTGGTCCCGACACTAACCAGTGATAAGCGCCGAGGTCTATCCCTCAATGGTCGATGCTAAGCAATCAGGGACACAAGATTTTATCCTGGTTCCGGCCGAGGGCCGTACGTCCAAAAGTGGTGTGCTCGAGGCACTATATTGCTCAGCACCGGGGTGCCTGTAGTGGGGCTGCTACAAGCAAGGCGGGAGAGGAAGCGTGGCCTCCAAGTCCCTGGTGAAGTGGCTGAAGATATTGCGGGAGAATTGGAGAGTAAGTGCATGATGTGTCGTGTGTTGTTGTTGTTTTCTCTGTCCTTGTCCCCTGCGGCGGGGGAGTTCGTCTTCCTTTTATAGGCCAAGGAGAGAGCGAATTACATGTATGCCGCACTATTTAGCTACATGGGGAAGTGTGGTGTGCTGCGCCGTAGAGTAGGCGGCCGCCTTGACGGTCCTTGCCGCGATATGGCCATCATGGCGTATCTTGTACCCGAACAGTGGTAGCTTCGAGGGTAGAATGCAGCGGATGGCTGTGATGTTCTCAGGCGGGTTCGAGGGAGTTGCTGACGTCGGTCCGTACGGGGCACAGTGGCAGGTAAGGCAGCGTCCCGTTCCCGCCTGCTCCACAGCAACGAAGCTGTTGCCATAGTGCCCGGCGTGGGATCGTACGCGCGGGGGCGGCCACCATACCGTTAACACTGGCAGGGATGGTACCCCGCCGCCCTAACGCCTCGACCTAACCCTGCAAAGTCACGGGAAAGTAAATCGAGGGTGCGGTCGGCCCCCCTTCGAGGGCTCGGCGCGTTAGCCGTACCGGAGTAGGCGGCGTGGCGTCACGGGACTGGCACCGGCCACGTCGCACTGTCCCCCACAGTGGCGGGGATGGGTTCCCTCCTAGTGAGTTGGTGCAACAGAGCCGGGACGCGAGTCCCAGGCGCATGATGGCGCCGCCTTGCTGTTGTCAGAGCATTAAATGCACGTACCCGCGTACGGGAACAGGCGTGCGCGTGCAGAGCGCCCTCGAGCGAGGCGGAGCTCGCTCGAGGGCGGTGCGGACCCTCGAGCGAGGCGGAGCCTACTCGAGGTAAGCGCTCTCCCTCGAACGGGGCGGAGCCCACCCGAGGGAGGTGTGTGCCCTCGAGCGAGGCGGAGCCTGCTCGAGGGGATCTTTGAGTGGGCCGCCTCGGTGGGCCGTCAGGGCCACCGCGGCGTGGGCCATGTCCTGTGTGCTTTAAGCGAGGCGCGTTTGGCCTTGGTCCTTTTTGCAGTGTTTTAAGTGGGGTTTCCCCGCATTGTTAAAGGGGACCCCCAAGGTCGTCCCCGACGGTGGCCCCCGAGCATCCGCGGTTCGCCGCCGAGCTCCCGCGGATGCTGGAGCCTACTGATAGGACGTCCTTCCCCCCTGGTTTGCGAGTGCTTTCCGTGGGGCCGCGTCAGCGGACCCGCGGGTCTAGCCCCCGAAGCCCTGTAGGAGCGTGAGTGCTCCTGCAGGGGTTTACCGTGAGATCGGGTCAGAGGGCGTGGTACATGTCTCAACCGGCGTCGGCAATGTCTCAGCCGGCTTCGGTGACGCACGCGCTGCTGGCACTATCTGCGGCGGGTGCGATCCAGGAGGTGTAGCCGTGCATCGAGCCCCCGAGCCTGGGCCCGTTTGAGGCGATCGGGCAGAGCTCTACGACTTGTTTTTAACGCGCCCTCGCCGTCCCTCCGCGGGACGGAGGGTGAGGTTTCCGCAACCCCCATCGGTCGGGTCGCGGATTGCGGATTCCTCGTTGAGCTGTTAGTGGGTGGTTCGAGTGGACGCCCATGCCCCGTTCGATAAGGGTAGGCTGCGCGGTCCTGAGACACGTCCATTAAAGCGCTTGCGTGGGATTGCTAGGTGGGGCTCGGTCCCGTTCGCTAGGGACCGAGGGCGCGGAAGCTCTCCCTCGGTGGGATCCCCCGGCTAGCTGCCCTCGCTGGCCCTCGAACACGACATGTGGGGCACCCTCGAGTCGGCGGGCTCGAGGAACGGCTCGAATGCGCGTGCCCTCGTTGTCCCTGACTCTGGTGATCTGGGGTGCCTGTTCGAACCCATCGAGGGTCAGGCTTCGAACCTCTGATCAGTAGGGTCGTGCGGGGTGGCGGCTAGGCGCTCCCGTCTTTGCATCTGTGAATCCTCGAGGGGCCTGAGCGCGTCAGCCCTCGAGGCGCTGATCAGTAAAATGGTGCGGGGTGGCGACGAGCGCTCCCCGTCTTGGCATCTGCGAATCCTCGAGGGGCCTGAGCGCGTCAGCCCTCGAGGCGCTGATCAGTAAAATGGTGCGTCATCGGTGCCTGCGGTGCCTGTTTCGCCTCAAACGGCCCCCGAGGTGACCGTCCTACGCCTGCACCCTTTCGAGGGTTGAATTTTTCTGAGCCAGGGGCTCGCGCCGCTCGAGGGTCCTCCTTACTTGGTAGGGGCCGGGCCTTTTAATGCTTCGCAGTCGAGGCTGCGGTTTCACGTCGCGGGCACGCCTTTTTAGGCGCCGTAGCCACGCGCGTAGTGGGCGGCGTGGGCAAGCGGACGTGACCGCCTGCCACGGCCCTCCCGGTTCTACGCCGTGATGATTGCCCGTCAGCGGTGGCGTGGCCGCCGTGGTCGTGGTGGGGCCCGCCCCGTCGGCCGAGAAAAGATTCCCCTGCAAGCACGCGCGCGCGGGACGTGCGCTCCGGAGAGAACGCCCGCGGCTTATAAATCTGAGGAGAGGGAAAACGACGGTTTTTACCTTAGCGTTTCGCCATCCTCGCTCCTTGCGCTCCAACCCCCGAGCCGTTCTTGCCACAGCGCCATTTCGCCTTTGGAGTTCTTCTCCTCCTCCTTGTCCTTCGTTCCCGGCTTCCTTGCCTTTCCTCATGGCGCCTCTTCCCCCTCTCGTCATCGTCGATCCGTACGCGTGGGAGCGTTCCACGGTGACGCGGCTGGCCCTAGGCGACCTGGTGTCCGCCGGCCAGCTGGCAGCGAATGAGGAGGGCCGGCCGGCCGAATGGATCGTGCCGCCGGCCGGGGACCACGCGCCCAACCCGCCGAGCGGCTACGTGGTGAGCTTCACCCGCTTCCACGAGCGCGGCTTCGCGGCGCCGGCGAGCCACTTCATGCGGGCGCTCTGCCACCATTACGGCGTGGAGTTGCACAACTTCGCGCCGAACGCGATTTCGCAGGCGGCCACGTTTGTGGGCGTTTGCGAGGGGTATCTAGGGATACCAGTGAATTGGGATCTCTGGATACACCTCTTCCGCGCGGAGCTGTTCACGCAGCCGACGACGGAGCAGAGGACCCGTCGCGCTGTGCGCGCCGGTGGCATGTCGCTCGCCTTGCGGGCGCAGTACAAGGACGACTACATCCCTTGTACCATGATGACCAACAACGCCGGCTGGGAGCGGGGGTGGTCCTACCTTCGCAACGCCGAGCCCGGCCTCCCCCCTTACACCGGCCTGGTGCTCCGGGAGAGGCCCGACTCCTGGAGCCACGGCGTGTCTCCGTCCTCACATCGGAGGCGGTTGGACTCGCTCCTGGCCGCGCTGAGGAACCTGGCGGTGCGCGGGCTGACCGCGGCGACGCGCTCCTCGCCTTCCTCCACCACCGGCGGGTCGTCCCCCTGATGGAGAGGCCGCTCCGCATCTTCGAGATGACGGAGACGGCGAACCCCCGTCGCGCCGGCGAGGTCGCGGATGCTTCCGAGCCCCCTCCTGCGGGAGTACGCGGCCACACGGGCGCGGAGCGCCGTCGACACCCGGTCCCTGCGCAGCGACCGGTCTTTGTGGGACCTCGAGATGCTCCCCACCGGCCCGCTGGTGAGTAGAATTCTTGGTTCTGTTCTTGATTTTGCTGATGCTTCAGGTTTTTGACGCGACTCGATGTTTCGCTCACAGATAGTGAGCCTGAGCGCCGCGAAGTCCGATCCGCCCACTCCCCATTCTCGCGCGCTTGGTCGAGCGTCGCAGCAACGGGAGCGGGAGCGGGCGGCGCGCAAGAAGGAGCGCGCAAAGCGACACCGCGAGCGTCGCGAGCGCCGGAACGAAGAGCACCGGTCGCGCGAGCAAGAGGGGCTCTCTTCCCCCGGGACCGAGGAGTACTCGTCCTCGGAGGAGGAAGAAGGAAGAAGTGGCGGGGGCGGGGGCCTTTCGACGGTGGGAGCTCGCTCCCGGCGGCTAGAGCAAGATCGCCCCTCGGCGGGCGCGGAGGCGCCCGCCGCCGTGCAATCGATGACAGGGGAGCGGCGCGGGCCGCGGAGGGCGCCGGCGCGCGCCTCGTAGGTGCGCGTGGACAAGCGCGCGCCGCGCGCGCGGGCGGGGCCGCGCGCGCGCGGCGGAGACGGCCGGAGGTGCGGCGGCGGCCGCGCCGGCGTCATCTGCCGGGACCTCGAGGAAGAGGAAATGCGCCTTCTCTTCTTTGAGGTGAGGGGCTTGCTCTTTGGCGGGGTTGCATTTCTGGCAACCAAGAATCTGATTGTTTGTCTATGTTTGCGCAGAGTGGTGCCGACCGTGCCTCCCCTCGCGCCGGCCAAAGTGTTAAGGACGGACGCGTCCGTCCCCACCCGGCGGCGCTCGTCGAGGGTGCCGCGGGCAGGGGCAAGAGCTCGCAGGGTGCGGGCCGAGGCCCCCGAGGCCATAGCCGGCGGATCGGTCCGCCGCGCGCGCCGGCCGGCGGCCGTCGAGGAGCGGCGGGTGCGGTCGTGGCGGAGGCGCGCCCCGCCGCGCGCCCGGCCGTGGTGGAGACGCGACTGCGGCGCCGGCCGTGGTGGAGGCGCGGTCCGCGGCGCCGGCCGTGGTAGAGGCGCGGTCCGCGGCGCCGGCCGTGGAGGGCGATCCGGCACCCGCGGTCGCGGAGGCGCGGCCGAAGCGGTGGTCGCGACGTCGTGGTGGGAGCCCGCGGCCACGGAGACACGGGCGGAGGCGTCGGCGGAAACGACGCGAGGGCGGCACCGCCGGCGGATCCCCGGCGGCGGTGGTGGAGATCCTAGACGACGACTCCCCGCCGCCCGGATGGGACCAGTGGGTGAGCTTCCCCATGCCGTCCCCCGAGTCCCAGGAGGGGGCGCTCGTGAGTAAGGTTGAAAACGGACGGGATAAATCCCGTACCGTACCGTACCGTTCTCGCGTTTCATCCCGACCGTTTTCGTATTTACGGGAAAATACGGGAGCGGGAGCGGGAGCGGGACGGGATGTACCGGGAGCGGGAGCGAAAACAGGAGAAGCATCGTCCCGTCCGTATCTCCGGTATCCCGTTTTAGGCTGGGATAATACCGGATTCATCCCATTTTCAATTCAACCGGGATAGGCCCAATACCTCATATTCCCCTCCGCCTCTAGCCTACCCAGCCCAAAGCAAACCCAACCTGCTGATACAGCCCATCAGGCCATCAGTCTCAGCCTCTCAGGCTCGCCAGAGTCCAAACGCCAGCACCCAGGACCTGACCTACCTACCTCCCGATCTCATCTCCCCTTCGGCCCTCCCCCGCTCCCCATCGGGCGGCGGCGGCGGGCGGCTCGGCCGCGCGGGCGCGCGGGCGGCCTCCCCCCTCCCCCCCCCGACCTCTCCCCCTTCGGCCGGCGGCGGCGCGGCCCGCACAGCGCGAGCTCCCCGACGGCCGCTCCCCGCTCGATCTCCCCTCCCCATCAGGCGCCCGGCGGCCTTGCCCAGCTGCCATCGATGCCACGAAGTGGAGGACGGCGCCGCGCTGGCTCCATGCCACCGGAGAAGCTCCTGGGCTTGGGGTCTTTATTGGGGAAATTGCTTCCATCACCTCCTCCTCCGCCGCCAACAACTTCTGT
Source organism: Cenchrus americanus (assembly GCA_947561735.1). Taxonomy (NCBI): domain Eukaryota; kingdom Viridiplantae; phylum Streptophyta; class Magnoliopsida; order Poales; family Poaceae; genus Cenchrus; species Cenchrus americanus. The sequence goes on along the minus strand of OX387243.1, from coordinate 151,068,209 downwards.
CAAAGGCGCAGCGTCGCCGGTGTGGATCTGTTTCAGGTATGCTTCCCCAATTTCTTTGCACCATTATAATCTTGTTCTTGTTGAGCTGGTGACTCTCTGTAAAGCACGGGAATAGACTAGGTCGGAGATATCAGTTATCCTATATGAAGTATTGAAGTATATGATCTGTTGAGTTTTGCTTCGTTCTCTATTAGCCATGTTAGGAGGACAGTTAATCAAGCTGCTCATTTGTGCGCTAGAAATGCTCCATTTACAAATGTTTGCTGACTGATTGTTATAGTGCTGTTTAATCAATGAAGCTATGTTGACAAAAAAATTGTTCTTGTGTGTCTGAATGATTGATAGGTTCGAAGAGGAAAGCGGGTGATTGTGAAGTAGTGGCCTCATCTTCAGCAGCTATGAGTGAAAATCCAAATCCTGCTGATAGCGGCACACCAACACCTCCAACACATGGACAAACAGATGGATCTGCCCCTGGGATTGATGGCAGTGACATACAAACACAAAACCAAGGTACTGTACCTACTGCAGATTTAATTGCTCTTGATGAGGATGATGACGATGATGGAGAAGGAGAAGGAGAAGAAGTTCCTGGGACATCAAAGAGGAAGAAAAGGTGCACATCTATTGTGTGGAAGTACTTCACCAAGAAAACAGAGATAGTGGAGGTGGATGGCAAGAAATATGAGCAACACCGGGGGTACCGTAACTACCCAAGATGCAAGCAAAGGTACGGAGCCGAGTGCAACTATGGAACTTCGGATTTAGGAATCATCTAAAGTCGTGCACAAGACCTTAAAAGGGCAATTACAACCGAAGTCGAAAAAAGATAATGGTAAAGATGTGACCACCATACGGCCTTACGGTATGATCAAGAGGCTAGTCTCAAGAAACTCTATCCGGCAATTATAATGCATGAATACCCATTTAATATGGTTGAGCATGACTATTTTGTTGAGTTCATTAAGTCATTGCGCCCTAGCTTCCCTCTAAAGTCTAGGATCATCGCTAGGAAGGATATAATGGACATATATCTAGAAGAGAAGGAGAAATTATATTCTTATTTGAAAACAGTTTCTTGTCGCTTTAGTGCAACCATGGACATGTGGACATCCTGTCAAAACAAAGGGTACGTGTGTATCACCTTGCACTGGATTGATGATGAGTGGTGTATTCAAAAGAGAATAGTTGGCTTCTTTAATGTCGAGGGTCGGCATAGTGGTCATAAGTTGGCAGAGTCCTTTACTGAAGTGATGGTTAATTGGTTTGTCGAGAAAAAATTGTTTGCCTTAACTTTGGACAATGCATCGAGTAACTTAGTAGCAGTCACTGACATTATTGCTGATCTTAGAGAGAATGGCAACGCTTCTTTGGTCTGTGACGGAATTTTTTTTCATATTATATGTGCATGTCACATATTGAACTTGGTTGCTAGAGATGGGTTGGCTGTTATTTCAAAAGCACTTGAAAAAATCAAAGCACTTGCACTAACTGTTAAGGGATCTCCCTTGCAATGGGAGGAACTTATGAAACGGGCTAGTGAATGTGGGTTGGATACGTCAAGGGGCATTCAGCTTGATGTTTCAACAAGATGGAACTCCACTTATTTGATGCTAAGGGATGTGTTGCACTACAAGCCTGCTTTCATAAGGCTAAAGACATCAAACCGCCGTAAGTACCAGAAAATTTGTCCTGATGAGAGTGAATGGGCTATGGCTGTCACTGTGTTTCAATGTTTGAAGAGATTTTATGATCTTACTGAACTTCTTTCTGGAACCTCATACCCTACTGCAAATTGTTTTATAGAGGTTTTTGTGAGATAAAAGAGCTGCTGGATACATGGTGTGTTAGTGCAGATCCTATTATTAGTGAAATGGCTATTTCAATGAGTGAGAAATTTGAGAAATACTGGAGCTGTTCTAGTACGAGCCTTGCCATAGCATGCTTTCTTGATCCTAGGTATAAGAAGAAGATTGTAGAATACTACATGAGAAGGTTCTCTGGTGACTCTTATCAGGTTTGGCTTGATGAGTTTGTTCTTGTCGTGAAGAAATTATATCAGTTTTATGCCAGCAGTAAACCTACTTCATCAAAGTCACCTTCTCGTGTCAATGCAAATGTACATGTCGGCCCAATGGACCCATTATTTGAAACTGACAATTCTGACCTTGACAAGTTTTTGTATGATGATCCTGAAACTGGAGAGTTGGGTGAGCTGGAGAAATACATGAAAGAGTCACTTATTAAAGAAACAAAGTTTGATATTCTAGCATACTGGAAGAACAACAAAACCAGGTATCCTGTTCTTTCACAAATTGCTCGTGATATGATGGCCATACAAGTTTCCACGAAAGTAGCTTCGAGTCCGCATTTAGTGGAGCCGGTCGAGTCATAGATCCTTATCGTAATCGTCTAGATCTTGAGATGGTTCAAGCACTAATCCGCACCAAAGATTGGATACGGGGTGCAAGAAAAGGTACTCGTTTTTTTGTTTATTGTTTAACTACGGTTTACCAAATATATGGGATGCCCATGTACTTACGTATATCCGTCTTCCTTGTATTACTTTCGCATTCTAAATGTGTTCCTTCAATTGTGGCTGATCCGGTACCACAAGAGACTTTTCCCGTGAGTCCTACTCATCCTACGGTGACGAGGTATTCTTGGCTTGCCTCCTACACATTCATTTATTCCGCAATAATCGGACTATATTTGCAATTAATCATGAACATATATATTTGTGAAAAATGTAGGAGGACAACAGTGATCCAGATGAGATGAATGAAGATAGTGAGCTGTGAAAGCCGGTGATTGGTGGACTACTTCAAGCGTGAGAAACAATTTGTTGTTCTGTTAATTTGTCTTGTACAGTTGTATTATTGTGGCTTGTGGTCATGACGTCTTGTGGACTTTGGTATTCTGGTCATGACGTCTTGCGTCTTGTGGACTTGTTGGTATTCTGGTCATGTGATGATGTGAACAATGGGCTTATTTGTGCTGGCCGTCGCCCGCCGGCGTCTTGTGGACTTGTTGCTATTCTGGTCATGTGATGATGTGAACAAATAACAATGGACTTATTTGTGCTATTATCCAACTTGTGTTGCGCTTACGTTAGGTTGTAGCGAGAGGCGGCGCGGTGCATCCGTGCCTGCCGTGCGACCGTGCATGTCGACATTTTGATCACGACTTAAGTTTTCGGTTCCCGCCCGTTTCTGTTGTATTTCCGTTCGTATTTGATCGTTTTCGTATAACCGACTATCCCGCTCCCGCTCCCGCTCCCGCTCCCGGTGACAAAATATGGTAACGAAAACAGGAAGGGGTCTATCCCGCCCGTTCCCGTCCGTTTTCAACCCTACTCGTGAGGCGGCGGGAGGGCCACATGGTGGCAGGAGGCCGAGGGTACGGCGCCGAGGCCTCGTCTTCCCGCGCCGGCCGCTCCGCCCCGGTAGAGGGGCTCGTTGGCGATCCGCCCGCGTTCGCCGACGCCCGGGGGAGCAGGAGCTATGGGGAGAGCTCCGCAACCACGGCGCCGCGCTCGACCGAGCGTTGAACGAGGCGCTGCGGATCCATGGCAGCCCCGCGTGGCGCGTCTTCCAGGTGGGGCACCGTCGTGTGTTTTCTTTGTTTTTTCTCGTTTTTTGTGCGCGATCCTTGCGGCATGACGCTCACGGGTCTCGGCTTGTTGGTGACAGGAGCTCGAGCACCGCGCCCGCAAAAAGTATGGCGCCTTCGATCAGGTGAGCGCCGAGCTCCGCCAGCTCCGGGAGCGATGCGACGCCTTCGACGGGCTCGCCGACGCCCTGAGGACTCCGGACGGCCGGGCCGTCATACCGGCCATGGCCCCGCGCGATCGGCTCCATGAGAGCGCAAGGCGGACCCGGCGCGCCCGTCCACCCTCGAGCGGGTTTGCACGGCCCTCATCGACCGTGATGAGGCGCTACGGCAGGCGCGGGCGGACCTGGAGAGGATGCGCACCCTGGCGGCCAACTGGGAGACGGAGGTGGCCGGTGTCCGCAACGACAACCTGGAGCTTCACTCGTTGCTCTGGGGGGGCGCAGGCTCAGCAGAACCAGGCTGAGGAGCGGGCGCGCGCGCTCGAGCAAAAGGACAAGGAGGCCGACGATCTGAAGGCCGCCCTCGACGCCAAGGTTGCGGCGCTGGCCGTCGCGGAGGACCAGCTCCTGTAGGAGCGTACCGCCCGCTAAGGGGCTGAGGGGCAGCTCCAGCAGGAGCGGGCTGCCCTTGCCGACGCCCGGTAGGCGCTGAAGCAGGAGCGCGCCGCTCGCGAGGCGGCACAGAAATCGCTGGAGGGCCGAAACACGGAGTTCTCGAAGCTCGAGGGCGAGCTGATGGTGCTCAGCATCACGAGCGCGAGCCAGGAGCTGGCCCTCCAGGAGCAAGGCGCGACCCTCAAGGGCCTTGAGCAGGCGGTTGAGGCCGAGCGCCGCGCCCTCGAGGTGGAGAGGAAGCAAGTCGAGGGTAAGTCGCTGTTTGACTCCTATTTTGCTGGTTTTCTCTTAGAGGGTTCGCCCCCTTTGCTGATCCCTTTTTTGCTGGGCAACTTCAGGCTTGCGCACTACGCTGGGGCACGCGGCCGAGCGGGCCGAGGCGGTGCAGACCTCCTACAACTCCTTCGAGCAGGAGCTGCTGGAGTTGCACACCGCAGTCCTCGAGACCTGCCAGGCCGTAGAGGAGGGCGAGGCGCAAGCTGGGAGCTCGCTGGCCAGCCGCCTGCGCGCCCTCGGCGGGCACGTCATCGGGCGCATGTGCCGGGCGCTGCACCTCGGCGTCCAGAAGGCTCTCGGAGTGGTGCGGTCTCATTACGAGATCAACTTCGAGGCGGTGGAAGAGGGTTACGTCGTCCCCGAGGGCGTCGAGGACGAGGTGGCGATGGAGCGCGTGGATGCGTTAGCCGCCGACGCCGCCTGGACGCTCGCCAAGGCCTTCGAGGAGTTCCTCTTCCCAGATGCCGCTGATCCTCCAGCCTGAAGACAGCCGGGCACTAGGCCCTTTTTGTTTATGTATTAGTGTGCTGGCCATGTGGCCTTGTAAATAAACAGATTACTTTGCTTCGAACATTTGTCAAAGTGAAATGATGTCTTTTGCTTTATCGTGCTTTTTTGTTTCTCCTTCTTCCTGAGTAGATTCTAGTTAGGGGAGTTCGATTTTCGCGGGTGGCCTGCTGGGTTGGAGGCAAGAGAGAAGGGTCGTATCATCACGGAGGCGTAGGCTATCTCTGGCTCGTGCGTCCCTTCCGCTAGGCTATCTGCGCCCTGTTCGAATCTTTGCTCGAGGCCGAAGTAGAAACATACTTAGCGCGCGTGAGTTATTTCTTTTTTGCGCAAAAATGGGACCATTTTGGGGGGGGGGGGGGATGCCCCCCGCAGTCGCCCCCGAGGGTAACTTGGGTTTCAGGGGAAAGCCGAGTTGCCCTTTTTATTAAACTGATGATGTTTACATGGTTGTCACCAACTGGGGAGCTGGTCACGTGGTTTTACAACAAAAGACTTGGAAATCCTAGCTACGGATAGAAGCGACGTAGCTGTTGGATGTTCCAAGCGTTGGTGAGTTCTTCGCCGTCCTCGTTGGCCAGCTTGTACGTGCCGGGCTTGAGCACTTTCACCACGACGTAGGGTCCCTCCCACGGAGGTGACAGCTTGTGGCGTCCTCAGTTGTCTTGGCACAGCCTTAGCACCAAATCCCCTTCGCTGAAGTCCCGCCGGCGTATTTTCCGTGTCTGGTAGTGCCTGAGGGACTGTTGATATCTTGTGGAGTGCATCAAGACCACGAGGCGCGCTTCATCCAGCTGGTCCAGTGAGTGCTCGCGGGCTCGCTGGTTGGCGTCCTCGTCGTAGCCTCGTACCCTGGGTGACCCATACTCTAAGTCCGTGGGGAGGACGGCCTCCGTGCCATGGACTAGAAAAAACGGGGTGAACCCAGTGGCTCTGCTTGGGGTGGTCCTTAGGCTCCACACGACCGCTGGTAACTCCTGGAGCCATTTCCGGCCAGACTTGTTTAGCTGGTCGAAAATTCTGGGCTTAAGGCCTTGTAGGATCATGCCATTGGCACGCTCTACTTGGCCGTTAGTCTGTGGGTGTGCCACAGCTGCCCAATCCACACGGATGTGGAATTTGTCGCAGAACTCCAGGAATTTCCTGCCCGTGAACTGGGACCCATTGTCGGTGATGATGGAGTTTGGCACTCCAAAACGATGGATGATTTCGGTGAAGAACGTAACCGCTTGCTCTGCCCTGAGATTCGTAATGGGGCGTACTTCTACCCACTTGGAAAATTTGTCGATCGCAACCAACAGGTGAGTGAAGCCCCCGGGTGCCTTCCGCAGGGGCCCGACGATGTCCACCCCCCACACGGAGAAAGGCCATGTTATGGGGATGGTCTGCAGGACGTGAGCAGGGAGGTTGGATTTGCGGGCGTAGAACTGGCACCCTTCGCAGGTGCGCACGATCTCACTGGCATCCGCGACCGCGGTAGGCCAGTAAAAGCCTTGACGGAACGCATTGCCTACGAGGGTGCGGGGTGCGGCGTGATGGCCACAGATCCCCGCGTGGATGTCCCGTAGGAGCTCGCGCCCCTCGGGGATGGGCACGCACCGCTGCAGGATGCCGGAGGCGGCGCGCTTATACAGTTCGCCGTCGACGAGGACAAAGGACTTGGCCATCCTGGCGATGCGCCTGGCCTCGGCCCGGTCCGAGGGGAGTTCCCCTCGAGCCATCCAGGCGACATACTTGTCGCGCCAATCTGCCTTGACGGGGACTGGCTCGATATCCATCACATCGGCCTCGTCAGCGCCATACCCCTCGAGGAGGGAGAGCACGTACGCCTCGTTCGAGGGGTCCTCGTCCATGGGCTCCGCGCCCGCTGGATTCGAGGGAGCCCGCGAGGGCTCCGTGTGGCTCGAGAGGTGAGGTTCGAGGGCGACGGAGGGCTGGGCGATATCACGGGCAAAAACGTTCGGGGGGACGGTGATCCGCCCGGACGCGATCTTGGCCTGCTCGTCCGCCTCCTCGTTGTACCGTCGAGGCACGTGATTGAGCTCGATGCCGTAGAACTTCTCCTCGAGGGCTCGCACGGCCTTGCAGTATGCTTCCATCTTGTCGTCGTGGCAGCTCGCATTCTTCATGACTTGGTCAATCACGAGCTGTGAATCCCCCCGCACGTCGAGGCACTTGACGCCAATCTCGATGGCGATCTTGAGGCCGCAAAGGAGGGCCTCGTATTCAGCCATGTTGTTTGACGCGGGGAAGTGGAGGTGCACCGCGCACCTCATGTGCTCCCCAAGGGGTGACACGAAGAGCAGGCCTGCGCCCGCCCTTGTTTTCATCACCGAGCCATCGAAATACAGAGTCCAACACTCTACTTGGATCTGTGGCGGCGGTAATTGCGTATCTGTCCACTCAGCGATGAAATCCGCCAGGATATGGGATTTGATGGCCTTGCGCGGGGCGTAGGCGAGCGTTTCGCCCATCAACTCCACCGACCACTTGGCGATCCTGCCCGCCGCGTCTGGATTACGGATGATCTTCCCCAGCGGGAAGGAGGAGACCACCGTGACGGGGTGGGCCTCGAAGTAGTGGCGAAGCTTGCGCCGCGCGAGGACCACCGCGTATAGAAGCTTTTGGACTTGAGGGTAGCGTGTCTTGGTGTCGTACAAGACTTCGCTGATGTAGTAGACCGGCCGTTGGACTGGCAGGGTGTGCCCTTCCTCCGTGCGCTCCACCACGATTACGGCGCTGACCACCTGGGTGGTCGCTGCTACGTAGAGCTGCAGGGGCTTGCCATCCTGCGGAGGCGTGAGGATTGGGGCGTGGGTCAGGGATGCCTTCATCTTGTCGAGCGCGTCTTGGGCCTCAGCGGTTCAGGAGAAGCGCTCGTGCTTCTTGAGGAGGCGATAGAGGGGCAGGCCTTTCTCGCCGAGCCGTGAGATGAAGCGGCTCAAGGCGGCAAGGCACCCCAGCACCTTTTGCACCCCTTTAAGGTCCCGAATTGGACCCATTCGCTTGAGAGCCGCAACCTTCTCGGGGTTGGCCTCGATGCCTCGCTGGGAGACTATGTATCCTAGGAGCATGCCCCGCGGCACACCAAAGACACATTTTTCGGGGTTTAATTTTACCCCGTTGGCCCGTAGGCAGCCGAACGCGATGTTAAGGTCGCCAACCAGGTCGTCCGCCTTTCTGGTTTTTACGACGATGTCGTCTACGTACACCTCAACCGTTCGCCTGATGTGATCCCCGAAAACGTGTTGCATGCAGCGTTGATACGTTGCACCCGCGTTCAGGAGGCCGAACGGCATCGTGACGTAGCAAAACATCCCGAACGGCGTGATGAACGAAGTCGCGAGCTGATCGGACTCCTTCATCTTTATTTGGTGATACCCGGAGTAGGCATCAAGGAAGCAAAGTAGCTCACACCCAGCCGTTGAGTCACCAATTTGATCGATGTGTGGCAAAGGAATGGGAACTTTAGAACATGCTTTATTAAGACTAGTGTAGTCTATACACATCCGCCATTTCCCGTTCTTTTTCTTTACAAGTACAGGATTTGCTAGCCACGTAGGGTGGAACACTTCCTTGATGAACCCGACCTCAAGAAGCTTCCGCAGCTCCGCTCCGATTGCCCGCCGCCGCCGTTGACGGTGAATTTCCGTCAACCTAGAGTACTTGTTATACATTGGTTTCAATTATGATTTGCAACTAACCCGCCACTAGGCATACTAATGATATAACAAGTTCACACTTGCATGTCGATTTTGGAGTTTGTTGTTTACGCAGAAATCTACGCTAAAGAGGAGACTTTCGGGATAAGTTCACCAAGCACTTTGGAAGAAGATCATGAAGCCCGATAAGAGTCAAGACACGCGATGAACATGACTCCAAATGACCCGAGGACCGAAGCGTCAACATGCAAGTCTTCGGGGACTCAACCGTAAAACGGCGAAGCTTGCATAGCAAGGATTCAAGCCTAAACCGTGAAGGAAACGACGTCAAAGGCCCACATGCAAGTGCACACGAATAAGGGATCACGCGAGAAGCAACCGGGAGAAAACCGGGCCCGAACCGGCCGAAGTGGGCTCGGGCCGGCCGGCCCCGGTCCGACCGGCCCGGCCCACTCCGAGGTCGGTTCGGTCCCTCCTTTGCCCTAGGTGTTTGTCTATTTATTGCCTCCGCCGCCGTCGACCGACACATCGAACAAATCATCCTACCGACGCCAATCACCGAAAAACCGCCGCCGCAAGATGAGGGAGAGAGTTAGATGAGCTCGTCGCAAGGATCAACGCCGGCGGAGAGAAGGAAGCAAGAGGAGGACTCCAAGCCGCTGGCCTAGGGGTGTTCCCAAGCTCCATCGCCGCCATCTTCATCGACGACGTTCTCCGGAGTCTCCATCACCCCTATGTGCTTCAATTCGTGTAAGATGATGGGGTAATGTCTCCGTTCATCCCTAGGATTAGATGGATACATGCTATGTAATTGCTACTTGATTCGTGGTTTCAATCTATTGTTTTCATGTTGATGATGCTTAGATGATTAAGGTAGGCCACCGTGTTTTTCGGGCGTATGATATCCGCTACTCCCATAGATTCCATCAACATACCGTGTCCATCATAGGTCTAGTCACGAATACCTTCGCGTAGTGACGATACGAGAGGAGGGAAAGGGCGAAACCGTGGTCACAACCCCCGGTAGATTGGTTTACCGCTTTCGTGTAGTAGATGCATACCATGTTATCCTAGATCCTAGGGAGGGAACGCTTATCTTTCTTGCTCACTCTCTTGTGTTCACCCCTTTACCATATAGTTTAACCCTAGATTTGTTTGATCAATTTTACTTAGATTAACTTAGGTTAGATTGTCTTTACTTTTAGATTAATACTCTCTTTCAAAGGTTTTCCATTCAACTAGATTAGTACTTGGTTAAGCGCTAGTAATCCCCTTGCTCCGCGGATTGACAAGAACCTTGGGAATCCCGTGGTGAAAAAGGTGTGGGGTCCGTACGCTTGCGGATCGTAGAGGGATACGTCTTTTATCCGTCAACAAGCCCCTTTTTTCCCGGCGCCGTTGCGGGGAGCAAGCCGGTTTGCTACGTTTAATCTAGTATTAATTTTGTTGATTACTAACACCTAACCCTTATTTTCTAAAAAAAAAAAAAAAAAATCTTTTTTGTTTTTCTTTCTACTTTTCTTGTGCCTAGATGGATTTGTTCACCTCACCATTGGAAGACGAAGAGATGTCGCTAAGGGAGCTAGCAATGCCGTCAATGGAAGACATTGAGATGCAAAAATCAGATTTGGCGCTTGCTACAACCCACTATGAATTGAAGCCCGGAATCATCAATTTAGTGGCGACAAAACCATTTAGAGGATTGGAGGATGACAACCCATATAGACACATTAAGGAATTCACGATGTTATGCAACACGGTCCAACAAAAAGGAGTTCCGGCCGCTTGGTTCAAGTGGAATCTTTTTCCATTCTCTCTCGAAGATGAAGCGCGAAGATGGTACACACTTGCGTCCGTTGAAGCAAAAGGAAATTGGGATGAGCTAGTGAAGAAGTTTCTTTTGAAGTTCTTTCCCATAAGCAAGGTCCAAGACTTAAGGAGGCAAGTGCTCAATTTCAAGCAAGGAGAGGATGAAGGAATTGATGAAGCATGGGACCGATTTAATGAACTACTTGAGCAAGGCCCGAACTTGGGATTTTCCGTGACTTGATGTTGCATACCTTTTATTTTTCACTAACCCCTAACTCGTCTTGTTTTGTAAGCATGTGTGCAGGCGGTGATATAATGGATAAAACAATTAGTGAAGCCGCACAAATCTTACAAAGGATAAGCAATGGACAAAGAACAATACGAGATTGGCAAAGATGTTGTCAAGAGGAGCAAAATGACAAAAGCAAGCCCAAGGTGCTTGCTGAAATTTTTGAAAAAGATGAACCAAAGGTCAAGGAAGATGAACCGACCATACAAGAAAGTGAAGATCCACTTCCCAAGGTAAGAGAAGTCATTTCGGATGTTAAAAATGTTGAAATTAACATGAATGTAGGCCGAAGTATGTGGAATGCTAGACCATTGGCGGAGTTCAAGCAATCCGGTTGGGTTCAAGTTGATTTCGCCCCACTAATTAGCTACCGAAGGAAGGAGGAACGCCGACACGTTGCCAAACTAGTTGAAGATATATTTGATCAAGAGATGAGTGGAGAGTCGATCCAAAAGATGTTTGAAGAAGAAAGAAAAGAAGGAGATGAAGGATGGATCGACCGGTTTGACAAATCAAAGATTTATGATGAAGGAAGAGAAGAGTACAACCGTGATGAGCCTAGTGACTCAAAGGATAAATGGGAGGAGATAGGACTCAAGCTAGATGATAGCTTGTGTGCTATTGAAGCCTACACACTAGCAAATCAAGACATGGAAGTACTCAAGGATGAAGGAAAGAGTGAATCCACAATGAGCGATCTTGACGACATGTGGTACATGGAAGATAAAGAAAGCATCATACAAGTCTTTGAAGATGAAGATCTGGTTGATAAAGAAGACTTCAAAGAAGATATGAATGCATACATAGTTGAAGGATTACATGTTCCACATGATGAGTTGAAGAAATTGCAAGATGGTGATGAAGAGGCAACTACACTTGTTGAGATCGATTCGCCTTCAACACCGCTTGATGAACCAAATATCACTCTTGTTGAAAAATCTCTAAGGCCAAGGTACGCGCTGAAATCTCAAGATATTATTGGTATTGATGATGATAAATTCAAATACTCATGCTTAACCAATAGTATGAATGATAGTTTAATGCCTATGCCTTGTTCCAATAGTGATCATGTTGATAGGCTAGATTTTCTTGAGAATGAAAAAGAGGAAACATTTAAGTTTGATCCAATTAATCTCACACCTATACAACCTTTGCCTAATGATGAGCTAAGTGCTATGCATGAAACATATGCTTCTTTTATTTACACCTTGACTTGTTGCTACAATTCACATGTGGTGTTAATTATGGACGCGTATGTTTACAATAAGTTTTGTAAATCTCGATCATGCTTTGCGCTTGGTCAAGCTAGTGACCTTAAAGAATCATATGTCGGGAAAGGCCCGATTTTCACTAACCATGTAGACAAGGCTTGAATAATGAAAAAAAAGAAGTCATGCCCGAAAGAGTTGCAAGATAAATCATCAACCTCTCCGAATCCCGCGATGGATGCTGCTGTCTTCATCAATTTGAGAGCTTGTTCAGAGGTGTACAAATGAAGAAAATGAGATATCCAGAAGCTCCATCAAGTTACCATTCCAACGCATCAAGAACCAACAAGTTTGAAGACCCGTGCAAGGAGTTATGGAGAAAACATTGAGCGTTGCGCGTTCTGAAATTTCAGGACAGATTTCATCGCCGAAGTAAAACCGACGTAACTCTCTTGTCCGGAGTCCGATTTGAGCAAATGAAGACTCGTTGGAAAGGAAATTTTGTGCACTGTGCAATGGAGTAGAGCTTGAGTATACTTTCTGTTCTGGACATTAAAAAAAAATAATAGAGTGAAGGCAGCACCGAAGGATGATAAAGAAGGAGATAACGATGAAACAAAAGGATGCTTTGGGCAAGTCTTCTATAAGTGATCAAGCACAACATGGGAAGTAAATTAAAGCTGCATTGGTACCTTTTCTTCTTGCATGAAGGGCCATGGCTATGCAACGAAAAGAAGGTATGTGAGAAAGTCGAGCTCTATGACTTTAAATGAAGCGCTTTTCGGGAGGCAACCCGTTTCTTTATATTTTTACTACTTTCTTAGAGAAAATAAAAGAATGGCACTATCTTATGATGATCAACTTGTGGTTATTAATCTAAGTTCAGTTTTCCTTTTTTTAGAACCACCATCATGTTCATGATCTTATTTATTTGCATGCATTGCATTTTGTTATCCTCGTGATGTTTCTTTGTGTATACATGTTTTGCACATAGTTGGCTTGGTTGTTTTATATACTTAATGATGTATGCTTCAGTTTCCATGTTAATGCTTCATATGGCCCTATGGGTATTTTCCTTTTGTGATCTTGTGTAAACGTGGTGTTTAAACAAGATTGCGGACCATCATCGTTAAGTTCGATAAACCTTGCTAGCTTTTCATATGTTTTCATATTGCATTGGTTAGTTTATAAGCTCCGCAATGCGCTTAATTTTTATTGTGCTATAAGGGTTATTGATTTAGGGATAGACATGGTGTTTTAACCCTTGATAAATAAACCTTTATGGCTATGGAGAAATTCGGCAACCTAGTTGTAAACATGGTGTTTAGAACTAGGTGAAAACATTGTCTTTGTTTATATGCTTTCCTATCATGTGCATACACACCTTGCACCACGTACACTCATTAGGTTTTTATTCCTCATTAAACTAATTATGCCGCAACTTAAGAATCTTAGGAGACATTGTTGGATTATTGGCAATTCTCTCTACTCCCAACCGTCACCTTGGGGGTAGAATGTGCGTTTAAAACGTCTTACGTGCAAGATAAAGACTCTCACTACAAGGAAATTGAAGGATGGCTAAGAAGTGCTTTGTCTTATTCTTCCATGGCTAGCAAAATGCTAAGCATGGGGGAGACCCTGAATCTTCAACACGGAAGTGCAACATGACACTCTAGAAGATAGAATGATAAAGATCGTTAACATCTCCGGATCAATGCGCAAGAAGTCACCAATCTCATCAAAATTCTGCATGGTCTCAAAGGGAAAACACTAGGTATTTTTGGATATTTAGAAGCCCCATGAAGTTACGATTCCAACAAATCAAGAATCAAGACAATCGGAGGTTCCTACAAGCGGTTATGCCCGAATCACCGAGTGCAACACGTCCTGAAATCAGTTTTGGACAGCACGCAGTGCTGAAGTAAAACGGACATAGCTCCCTTGTTTGAACTCCGTTTTCGATGAATGACCACACGTTGGAAAGGTAATTTCATAAACTTTTCAATAGAGCTATATTTCGATATATTTTCTGTTCTGGACAGAGGGGGAAATCCATGAAAAAGAGACAGCAAGGAGATGATGAGAACAAGAAAGAGGAGATGGTGATGACAACATTGAAGAGAAGGGTGACCAATGACTCCATTAAGCATACAAGATCAAATTCAGAAGTTTAGGAGCATGAATAAATCAAGACAAAAGCAAAAGCCACATCGATACATGGAGATGTCGGAAGAAGGCAACGAAGAATTACAAAGGATGGTAACATCTCCATGGACCTTCTCTTTTCCAAACACAAATGTTTGTAAGTATGCCTTCAACATCAACTAGGTGCAACCTTTTGTTTTTCTCTTCAAAAAATAAAATGGCTACTAGGAGGACAACCTAGGTTTCTTTTTACTTTCAATAGATAAGCATGACCATGTGTTCACCTCGATGTTCTATATTGCCTATGCTTACGGAAAGATGATGAAAGTTGCCGCTTTGTTTTACCTACATGAAGTTATACATGTCTTGGTTAATTGCTCTCTATAATATGATCTGAAATTAATTTAAATACCGGCTCTTTTATTTGTGGAGGTGAAATGACTATGCTCTAGACCCACATACATATCTTTGCTCTTTGATTTAAGTTTATGGATAGCCGGATAACTTGTTGTTTTTATGAAAATTTAACTTTTATCCTATCTACATATTTGTGATGCTCTTGCAAAGTTCTACCTACCAAAGCCATATACATATATGTTTTATGATAACAAAACTCGTAGATTGCAAACATATGTTTTGATGAGTTGAATTAGGATTGATTTCTATGGTTCGAGACTAAGAAGTCGGTCATTCCTTTGTGTAACTTTTTCATGCTAGCCTTTTTGTCCATGCATTGTGGGTTTTCACATCGAAAATTTCACAAGCTTCGCTGGGCATCCACCCTAAACCAAAAACATCTTTTTGTGATCACCTCCTTGTCCACAACCCAATTTGAGTATGGAGTAAAATTCTCGATGGAGATTTAAATATTCCGCAAGATTATGGAATTTATACTTACTTTAGCAGTCATTTCCCCTCTCTTTTATGCTCGAGGACGAGCATCGTTCAAGCATGGGGGAGGAGTCATTCTCTGACACAAATGCTATGTAAGTATTATGTTGCAAAAAGTTTTGAGGAGCAAAAGAAAAAAAAAGAAAAAAAAGAAAAAAATGAAAAAAATGAAAAATGAAAAAAAATATGATGAGAAGAAAAGAAAAGTAAGAAAAAAAAGGAAGAATAAAGAAAAAAGAGAAAGAAAGAAAGAGAGAAAATGAGAAGGAAATAGAATAAAAGTAAAAAAAATAATAAAGATGCTCCTCGGATCTTTTTGCTTCATAAGTTCTCAAGTGCCTTAATGACAAATCCATACTCAAATCTTCCAACCATGTGCAATCCGATAACGAGGACTTCACTCGTGCCTCGGGATCATCCATTCGCCACTTGCACATGTCCACTTATCTAAATGTGTGTGTTTCATCCCTCTCTCTTTCCAACATTTATTTTCCATGGCCTTTTTGACGAGTCTCGGTAATTCCAATAGATCTCTCTCTTAATTTGACAATATTTCGGATGTATGTTTTGCTAGGATTGTTTTTAACCTTCCAAGCTCCACATAAGCCTACCACTATCACATATGAGTAGAGTAGGTTGAAAATAATCTAGTATAGGCTTGAGTGACTTGATGAGATGAGTGTTCCATGAGCTCTTGCAAGAGATTTTCACTTATGTTGGATATGCATCTTTTTGAAAATCTTCCATGTGACAAGGTAATGGTTTGAAGTTCACTTAAGTTTGAGAGCATCGTGTTAAATGTGGCTTGTTCTTTATTGTTAGTCTATCTTCCATAATGAAAAAGAAGCCGGTCACAACTTGAACCTTAAAAATAAATTTTTAAGAGAGAGCAATTTGCCTCGTCATGAATGACTAAGTGCGGGGACAACATTGGAAGGCAACACCGATTTCCCTTTTAAGCAAGGATTACTTACTCGAGGACGAGCAAGGTTTAAGCATGGGGGAGATGTTGACGGTGAATTTCCGTCAACCTAGAGTACTTGTTATACATTGGTTTCAATTATGATTTGCAACTAACCCGCCACTAGGCATACTAATGATATAACAAGTTCACACTTGCATGTCGATTTTGGAGTTTGTTGTTTACGCGGGAAATCTACGCTAAAGAGGAGACTTTCGGGATAAGTTCACCAAGCACTTTGGAAGAAGATCATGAAGCCCGATAAGAGTCAAGACACGCGATGAACATGACTCCAAATGACCCGAGGACCGAAGCGTCAACATGCAAGTCTTCGGGGACTCAACCGTAAAACAACTGAAGCTTGCATAGCAAGGATTCAAGCCTAAACCGTGAAGGAAACGACGTCAAAGGCCCACATGCAAGTGCACACGAATAAGGGATCACGCGAGAAGCAACCGGGGAGAAAACCGGGCCCGAACCGGCCGGCGGGGCTCGGGCCGCCGGCCCGGGCCCGACCGGCCCGGCCCACTCCGAGGTCGGTTCGGTCCCTCCTTTGCCCTAGGTGTTTGTCTATTTATTGCCTCCGCCGCCGTCGACCGACACATCGAACAAATCATCCTACCGACGCCAATCACCGTAAAACCGCCGCCGCAAGATGAGGGAGAGAGTTAGATGAGCTCGTCGCAAGGATCAACGCCGGCGGAGAGAAGGAAGCAAGAGGAGGACTCCAAGCCGCCGGCCTAGGGGTGTTCCCAAGCTCCATCGCCGCCATCTTCATCGACGACGTTCTCCGAGTCTCCATCACCCCTATGTGCTTCAATCCGTGTAAGATGATGGGGTAATGTCTCCGTTCATCCCTAGGATTAGATGGATACATGCTATGTAATTGCTACTTGATTCGTGGTTTCAATCTATTGTTTTCATGTTGATGATGCTTAGATGATTAAGGTAGGCCACCGTGTTTTTCGGGCGTATGATATCCGCTACTCCCATAGATTCCATCAACATACCGTGTCCATCATAGGTCTAGTCACGAATACCTTCGCGTAGTGACAAGACGAGAGGAGGGAAAGGGCGAAACCGTGGTCACAACCCCCGGTAGATTGGTTTACCGCTTTCGTGTAGTAGATGCATACCATGTTATCCTAGATCCTAGGGAGGGAACGCTTATCTTTCTTGCTCACTCTCTTGTGTTCACCCTTTAACATATAGTTTAACCCTAGATTTGTTTGATCAATTTTACTTAGATTAACTTAGGTTAGATTGTCTTTACTTTTAGATTAATACTCTCTTTCAAAGGTTTTCCATTCAACTAGATTAGTACTTGGTTAAGCGCTAGTAATCCCCTTGCTCCGCGGATTGACAAGAACCTTGGGAATCCCGTGGTGAAAAAGGTGTGGGGTCCGTACGCTTGCGGATCGTAGAGGGATACGTCTTTTATCGCCTTGCCGCCGCCGGACCGCGCCCTGTCGTGAACGTTGGCCGGAGCGGCGGCGACGACGCCGTGGCGTCGACGGGCCCGCAACATCCGTGCCTGCAGGTGTCCGCGTCGTGGCGGCGCGCGCGGCGGGGACCGGGCGGGCTCGGCCCGGCGCCGCGCACGGAGCTCCTCACGGTTGGTGAGGCGCATCGGTAGCCGTTCCCCCGTAGCCCGAAAGTTCAGGCCCCCGAACCGGATTTCAAACCCGGCGGGGAGGGGGTCCGAGCTGCCCATGGAGTAGCGCGTGCCGCGGTACTCGGTGCGAATCACCATGGAGGGAGTTGACGGTGGATTGACCTTAGGCGCTCGCTAGCCCCACGGTGGGCACCAACTGTCGGTGCGGAATGTGGTCCCGACACTAACCAGTGATAAGCGCCGAGGTCTATCCCTCAATGGTCGATGGTAAGCAATCAGGGACACAAGATTTTATCCTGGTTCCGGCCGAGGGCCGTACGTCCAGCAGTGGTGTGCTCGAGGCACTATATTGCTCGGCAAGACCGGGTGCCTCGTAGTGGGCGCGCGACAAGCAAGGCGGGAGAGGAAGCGTGGCCTCCAAGTCCCTAGTGAAGTGGCTGAAGATATTGCGGGAGAATTGGAGAGTAAGTGCGTGATGTGTCGTGTGTTGTTGTTGTTTTCTCTGTCCTTGTCCCCTGCGGCGGGGGAGTTCGTCTTCCTTTTATAGGCCAAGGAGAGAGCGAATTACATGTATGCCGCACTATTTAGCTACATGGGGAAGTGTGGTGTGCTGTGTGCTGTGCCGTAGAGTAGGCGGCCGCCTTGACGGTCCTTGCCGCGATCTGGCCATCATGGCGTATCTTGTACCCGAACAGTGGTAGCTTCGAGGGTAGAATGCAGCGGATGGCTGTGATGTCCTCAGGCGGGTTCGAGGGAGTTGCTGACGTCGGTCCGTACAGGGCACAGTGGCAGGTAAGGCAGCGTCCCGTTCCCGCCGTGCTCCACAGCGCGGGCCGCTGCCACGCGTGCCCGGCGTGGGATCGTACGCGCGGGGGCGGCCACCATACCGTTAACAGTGGCAGGGATGATGCCCCGCCGCCCTAACGCCTCGACCTAACCCTGCAAAGTCACGGGAAAGTAAATCGAGGGTGCGGCCGGCCCCCCTACGAGGGCTCGGCGTGTTAGCCGTACCGGAGTAGGCGGCGCGGCGTCACGGGACTGGCACCGGCCACGTCGCACTGTCCCCCACAGTGGCGGGGATGGGTTCCCTCCTAGGGAGTTGGTGCAACAGAGCCGGGACGCGAGTCCCAAGCGCATGATGGCGCCGCCTTGCTGTTGTCAGAGCATTAAATGCCCGTACCCGCGTACGGGAACAGGCGTGCGCGTGCGGAGCGCCCTCGAGCGAGGAGGAGCTCGCTCGAGGGCGGTGCGGACCCTCGAGCGAGGCGGAGCCTACTCGAGGTGAGCGCTCTCCCTCGAACGGGGCGGAGCCCACACGAGGGAGGTGTGTGCCCTCGAGCGAGGCGGAGCCTGCTCGAGGGGATCTTTGAGTGGGTCGCCTCGGTGGGCCGTCGGGGCCACCGCGGCGTGGGCCATGTCCTGTGTGCTTTAAGCGAGGCGCGTTTGGCCTTGGTCCTTTTTGCAGGTTTTAAGTGGGGTTTCCCCAGTTATTAAAGGGGACCCCCAGGGCTGTCCCCGACAGTTCGAATCTACAACCGTATCTTTCATTATGTGCATCATGGCAGGTCGCTTCGGGAGACAAGTCTCTTGTTTCCTCTGTTTGGAGAAATTATAAGTGGTAAGTAGTGAACCAACACATAGGGTAGCTATATACGTATCCTTGTCAAACCTCATGGTAACAACAACTGAAAAAAATAGCATGCATGAGTAGAACATGTTTTATACTTTCAAACTAATTTAACCTTGATTGCTGCAACTGCGGTCCTTAAGGGCCTTGCATTCCTTCCATAATTTGAGTCTGTCAATGCCCGCAGAAAGCAAAGAATCCTTTCAGAGAGGTGAAGTGTCAAATAACATGCTGAAAAAAAGCTAGGTTAGTTCAACTCAATTTTTAGTAGCTGACGGAACTCTGCAATATGCTAGTTCAAGCCCGCAGTAAAAAAATCAGAATCTTAATCGACCATGAGTAACATTCACTTATAACATTTAGAATGAGATATACAATCCATTCATAATTTCTAGATGGATACATGTGTGTTGCCACGGTTGTAAGCAATTCTCATTATAAGCATCAAAGAAATTAGTAAAACTTTCAAACCTTAGGTAACAGAATTGTCGTACTACCACTCCACGCTCAAAGAAATTAGCAGAACTTTCAAATCTTACTATTCAAGCCATCCATCAACCACAACTATGCTAATCTTTTTGAACAACTCATACGAAGCCTCTATTTTGTTTAACTGAAAAATATAAGATACTGCTGAATAAAAGGCAACAAATATGAAACAACCATTACTGATTTTCGGAACAATGATTTTGAGAACCACAACATATTGGCAATTATATAAAGTGTTTATTCACCAGAGGGTACAATGAATCAGAAAATTGAACCTGAAAGCAAACAAAATATAGGCACCATTTGTCCATGCAACTTCTCATTTCCTCCTTTTCTGTGTAAGACAACATTCTGAAGCCTCCTCTATTTCCTTTTAATAGCTTGTTACTGGATGCAGTCATGCAATTGATCCCCTTCTGATTGACTTGCTTCTTGCTACATCTCATCGTCAACCTAAAAGAGGACATTGCCAAATACTTGTTAGAGGGCAATGTTAAAATTCCGAAATAAGTGTCACTGAAGCTTTTAGTGCTAAAAAAGATTCTTACTTAAGAAGAATAAAATCAACATGGACCAAACTGAAGTATAAAGCATAATTCACATGTGAAAATATTAAACATAAAAGTGCTATTAGCCATGGTAAAAAAACTATGAAATGTGCATCTTCATGGAGTCTTTAGTTTATAAAACAAGTACTCAATCCAGCCCTATATTTCATGAACATCTAATATGATAGGTTATTCAGTCTGTGATACTGGTGCTACATAAAATTCAAAAGTAAATAAATTTGAAATATGGCTCTGTAGCACATAAGTTGTATTAGCAACACTTTACTGATGCTCAGCAGTGCCCAATTAGATAGCTAGACTTACCAATAAGAATCAAACAATCAAGATCTAATGCTCAGCAACAATGCCTGCAAAAATCAATGGCAATATTAGCATGCTTTGGACCTGCAATGAAATTAAGAGAAAATGTAGAGCTAACGCTGCTACTGTGCACAAGCACCAAAACCGTTCCAGCTAATTAGCTATGAGCTAAACATAGGAGCAAGCTAAACGTATACCCAGCAACGTGCATTTAAAGAATAGAGAGCTGGCAGCCAAGAATTGAAGCACTCATCACTACTTAGCATGGCGATACTGTTAAACAATTGTTGTCATGAAAAATATGCATTATGTACTAACAAGTCTACTCCCTAGCATTATATGTAGTGATCATTATGAAATATCATCCTAGCAGACTAAATGCCCGACGGGATGATAAATTTGACACAAAAGTGTGTATGTCTTGAACAATGTGTAGCGAACATGGCCTCATATGCCATTAGTTCGAGTTTGATTTTGGTGATTCATGACAACATGATCATTGGGACTAACCCTATTGTTTTAGCATGTCTTTGTAGACACTTCTAGGTCCCAAGGATGCAAGAAAATCATATGCCAAATTGAGCAAGAAAAGGAAAAGAAAAGACACCGTCGGATGAACCGACGGTTCCTCAAATACAAGCGTCGGTGCAATCGTCGGACGAGTTGGTGCACAGGGTCAAACCCTAGGTACCGTCAGATGAATCGACGGTCCATTATTTAGTAGCGTCGGACGAGTTGCAGAGGAAGAGCAAGGAAGACAGTAGCACCGAATGATCCGACGATCTGAGTGGGGACCCCGTTGGTCTATCCGACGCTCAGTTTGAATTCATACAGAGACGCGCCAAGACGAAGCCTTCAGCACCGGATGATCCGACGCCTTGGTCAAGGTGAAGCGTCGGTCTATCCGACGGTCAGTTGGAAGCTAACAGAGGCGACTTGGACGCGAGGTCTTCAACACCGGATGATCCGACGTAGCGTCGGAGCATAGCGTCAGAGGAGTTGTGTCAGAGAACCTCAACGGCTACGTGACATGGGAGGGGCACCGGATGAACCGACGTCATGGAAAAGCATAGCGTCAGATCATCCGACGGTACCTTTTTCAGCAGCTTTTAGCCAACGGCTAGTTTGATGCCTTGGGCTATTTATACCCCCTCCACTCACCCATTTGAGGGAGCTGGATTGTGTGGAAGTGCAGAGGAGTTCAAGACACATTGAAGATCATATCCAATCCATCCAAGTGCTTAATTGCTCATCCTTAGACTAGTACATGCTTTGTGTATGTGCTTAGTGCTAGGCTTAGCTTAGAGCTGAGTGAGTGCAAGGTTGTGCCAACCTTGTGAGGTGATTCTTGAGTGAATCCAGTTGTACAAGGTTTGTCGGAAGCCTTGGGGCCTAAGTGGCTCACCGGCAATCGTCATCGACCCTCCGGCTTAGTGTGGAGCGGCGAGGACACTTTGTGCGGGGGACGTGGAGACCCCCTTCCTTGGTGGAGAAGCTCCTTAGTGGAGGCGGCATCAAGGTGACCAAGGGAGCTTGACAAGTGCCTAAGTGGCTAGCCTTTGTGGCAAGTCAAGTGGTGCTCTTGGGAGAGACTTGGTGACCGGGAAGCAATACTCTTGTGTGAGTGCTTCAACAACGTGGACTAGGGGTGGCTTAGTGCCTACCGATACCACGGGATAAATCGCGTGTCAAGAGTTTGCTTCCTCTCACCCCCTTTACGTTTCCGCATTTTCTCTATTGCAATCTTTGCTTGCCTTTAATTTCCTAGAGTAGTATCATGCTAGGATTGGCTATAGGTTGCAAACCTTTGCTTGGGATGGGAGTTTCACACTAGAACAACCTAATTGCACATCTAGATAGTATGTTCTAGTTTACTTTTGTGTAAATTTAGTGAAGCCATAGGTTAAGGTTTTTAGTTGCCTAATTCACCCCCTCCCCCTCTTAGGCTAACGAGCATTCGATTCCTTGCAAGTGGTATCAGAGCCGGGACTCACTTCCTTCACAAGGAAACGCCAATTCGATTGGTAAATTGTGAAAACCGGCTCATTGGAACGGTTAGGCTTCACCACCTAATGAGTTGCTCTCTAGAGGAATGAAAGGGGTGGATACCTTAGGTTTGGCTCCACATTTCGATGGCACGGGCTATCCTCGGTGGAAGGTTCTCATGGAGGCCTATCTCCAAGCAAGGGACCTTGATGTTTGGAGAGTCACCGATGAGGGCATGAAAAATGGTACTAGAAAGGAAAAGCAATTTGATGTGATTGCTAAGAGTATCATTTTTTCCTCACTAGATGTAGGTGTTTTCAATAGAGTTTTTACGTGCGAAAATGCTCATGAGCTATGGAAGACCATCAAGGAGCAAAATGAGGGTTCAAAGGAAGTTGCTAATGAACGCTACGGTTGTCTCCTTGAGGAATTCAATAGCTTTAAGCAACTTGCTAATGAAAATGCCGAATCTATGTACTCACGCCTAAATGTGCTTATCAATGAGATCAATGCTTTAGGTGTGAAGGACATCACGGACTTGAACATCAACCGCAAGATCCTTCAAAGTCTCCGGAAGCCCAATTATGACTTGGTGAAGGCAATCATCTACGAGAAGAAGCTCGAAGATTTGAAGCCATCGCATATCTTGAGCAAGATCATGGCACATGAGCTTCAATTAATGCCCAAGTTAAAGAAGGCGCCCCAAGAAAAGCCCCAAGAACCATCCTCTCTAACTACAAGTCATGCTCTCTCAAGCCAACAAGAGAAGATGTTGAGTAGGATGGCTACTCATGGAAGCTCAAGCGAGGATGATGGTGATGATGGTGACGATGGAGATTCCTCAAGTGATGAAGAGGTTGAATCCATGGTGGCCGAGTACGTGAAGAAGATCTTCAAGTATGTGAAGAAAGTCAATATGTACGGCTACAACGTCCACTTGAGAGAAGGGCGTCATCATCAACACATCAAGTTCACCAAGATCGAGCACAAGCCTAAGAAGAAGGTGGTCAAGGAAAGGAGACCAAGGCAAAGAGCAACTATCGCCGTCCGTGAGTGGACAAGTGGTGGAGAATCAAGTTCTTCTAGCTCAAGCGATGAATCAAGAAAGAACTTCACCACCCGCTTCATGCATGGTCCCTCATCATCACCACACATGTGCCTTATGGCCCAAGGTATGGAAAGCAATGTAAGTGACGATGAATCCGACACCACCTCTCTTGACGATCTTGTTGAGCTAGTCCATGAGCAAAAAGGAATGCTTAAGAAACAAGCTAACGAAATTAAAGAACTCAATGCTCTCAACGATCTTAGTGCCACCCTTGCTACAAATTATGAACATTTGTTGTGCAAATTCAAATTGCTTAGCAAGGAGTGTGATGAGCTAAAAGCTAAGCTTGAGAGCAATGAGACTAAAACAAGTAATTCCTTTGAGCTTGATGAAACATCTATCCCTGGTGCAATTCCTATCTCCAAGGTAGATGATTCAACTTCTTGCATTGATTTAATTGATGAATCTTGCTCACCATCTTGCCATAAGAATGTTTTTGTAGAAACATGTGATTATCTCATAGGCAAGGAAAATTATGAGCTCAAGAAAGAAGTGAAATGGCTCCGAGAGAGGTTGGCAAACTTGATGGGCAAGGGCAAGAATGATGAAGAACAAGTGGACATCTCTCAAGACATGAAGAGCCAAGTCCAACCTTCTCAAGATAACCGTGATCCCATGGTGAAGAAGCTTGAGAAGGGTGCAACCGTGACTTGCTAGAAGTGTCATGGAGAAGGGCACAAGTTCTATAAATGCCCTCAATTTGTTAAGATGGACAAGGGCGAGAAGGAGAAGTTGAAGCCCACCATCAAGAGCTCCCTCATCTACACCAAGCCCAACCGCAAGAACAAGACCAAGAGCAACACCTACGTCATCAAGAAGAAGGCAAATGGCAAGGTGGTTGCACTCAAGGTTGGGAAGATGAAGGAAGAGCGGGGTTGGAACCAACCCATTTGGGTGCCCAAGGAAGTCATTACCAACATGAAGGGGCCTCAAATGGTTTGGGTTCCGAAGGCCGCTTGAAGGCCTTGAGAATCGGGGATTTGGGAGGCTTGGCGCAATCAAGATGAGAAGACTCAAGCCTATAAGCCAAGCTTGCAAGTTGGACATGTATTGCACAAGTTCCCCGGTTGAGGTAATGGAAACTAGTACCTATCTCTTGTATCATTGTAGCTCCATTGCCTTGTTTAGGTTGGATTTGTTGCAATGTTTACTTATGGTAGGTTGCTTGTGTCATGTGCTAACCCATAAGCAATCTACATGGTTTGATTAGTGTGTAGGAAAGCTACACTTGTTCTTTCATGGTGCATGTTTTCATATATATCTTTTTGCATCATGAGCAAGCTATAGGGTTAGCTTCCCTTTTGTTTTCATAAACAATGTGCATACATTTGGTTGGTGGTTCAAACACTAAATGCACACATTTAGGGGGAGCTCATCCTATGGTTTGGTTATGGGACTAACGTTGTTTCAAGCTTATCTTATGTAGTCCCTTAGCGACGCGTTCCCGTGTGGTGTTTCATTCTAAGAGAATGCTATTTCACTCTCAATGTGATCTAACATCTCTAAAAGAGTGAATATAGCAATATGAGCTTCATGCTATTGAGTCATGTCCTTGCGAGCTTATGTCTCTATATAAGTTCAAAGGCAATGTACTCATACATTCCTAATCCTTGTGGTACCCCAAGTGTCTTCTATGCAAGCTTCTTTCAAGTGGTGTCACCTAGTGATATCATTTCCAAGTGGCTCATCTCAATGTGGTGCCAACAAGGTAGAGAGGATCATCCCCCGGAGGTATGCTATGATCAAAAGACTACAAGTGATATTTACAAGTGGTAATGTAACAAGAACCCATTTGTCTTATCTCTTGTCCTTTAAGCTACCTCCTTGCATGATATACTCTAAGCTTCCATGTCTTACAAGTTTGTAGTTGTGCACTTGTTTCTCACTACCCTTGTCCTACAAGTGTTATTCTTTTTGTGCACACACTTAGGGGGAGCTTAGTTTGTATCATGTTAGTCTCATGAGCTTGTGATCCACCTTAGTTATTCTCACATGTGGTATCTTCATTGATATCATACTTATGGATCATGGTTCATGCGGCTTTCTCCCTTGCATTTAACATCTCTCCTTTGAGCTATGTTTGCTAGGTCTTGCTAGTTTCCTTGGATCCTTTTGCTTTGGGACTTTTTGGAGATTTTATTCCAAAGGGGGAGAATGTGGGACCAAAGCAAGCTTGTGGCTTAAGCTCACAAGTGGTTTCAAGGATGCTTACAAGTGGTTTCAAGGATATGAGACCAAAGTGGGAGAATGTGAACATGAAGATCAAGAAAGGGGGAAGTTTGATCTATGGGGAGTTTGGATGATGGTAAGCATCCAAGCAAGTGTAAGTAGTTCTAATTTTGTCAATTCTTGCAAATTTATGCTTGCTTTGGTTGTGTTGTCATAAATCACCAAAAAGGGGGAGATTGTAGTGAACATGGCCTCATATGCCATTAGTTCGAGTTTGATTTTGGTGATTCATGACAACATGATCATTGGGACTAACCCTATTGTTTTAGCATATCTTTGTAGACACTTCTAGGTCCCAAGGATGCAAGAAAACCATATGCCAAATTGAGCAAGAAAAAGAAAAGAAAAGACATTGTCGAATGAACCGACGGTTCCTCAAATACAAGCGTCGGTGCAATCGTCGGACGAGTTGGTGCACAGGGTCAAACCCTAGGTACTGTCGGACGAGTTGCATAGGAAGAGCAAGGAAGACAAGAGCACCGATGATCCGACGCGGTCCGAGTGGGGACCCCGTCGGTCTATCCGACGCTCAGTTTGAATTCATACAGATACGCGCCAAGACGAAGCCTTCAGCACCGGATGATCCGACGCCTTGGTCAAGGTGAAGCGTCGGTCTATCCGACAGTCAGTTGGAAGCTAACAGAGGCGACTTGGACGCAAGGTCTTCAGCACCAGATGATCCGACGTAGCGTCGGAGCATAGCATCGGAGCAGTTGTGTCAGAGAACCTCAACAGCTACGTGACGTGGGAGGGGCACCGGATGAACCGACGCCGTGGAAAATCATAGCGTCGGATCATCCGACAGTACCTTTTTCAGCAGCTTTTAGCCAACGGCTAGTTTGATGTCTTGGACTATTTATACCCCCTCCACTCACCCATTTGAGGGAGCTGGATTGTGTGGAAGTGCAGAGGAGTTCAAGACAGATTGAAGATCATATCCAATCCATCCAAGTGCTTAATTGCTCATCCTTAGACTAGTACATGCTTTGTGTATGTGCTTAGTGCTAGGCTTAGCTTAGAGCTGAGTGAGTGCAAGGTTGTGCCAACCTTGTGAGGTGATTCTTGAGTAAATCCAGTTGTACAAGGTTCGCCGGAAGCCTTGGGGCCTAAGTGGCTCGCCGACAATCGTCATCGACCCTCCGGCTCGGTGTGGAGCGGCGAGGACACTTTGTGCGGGGGACGTGGAGACCCCCTTCCTTGGTGGAGAAGCTCCTTAGTGGAGGCGGCATCAAGGTGACCAAGGGAGCTTGACAAGTGCCTAAGTGGCTAGCCTTTGTGGCAAGTCAAGTGGTGCTCTTGGGAGAGACTTGGTGACCGGGAAGCAATACTCTTGTGTGAGTGCTTCAACAACGTGGACTAGGGGTGGCTTAGTGCCTACCGATACCACGAGATAAATCGTGTGTCAAGAGTTTGCTTCCTCTCATCCCCTTTACGTTTCCGCATTTTCTCTATTGCAATCTTTGCTTGCCTTTAATTTCCTAGAGTAGTATCATGCTAGGATTGGCTATAGGTTGCAGACCTTTGTTTGGGATGGGAGTTTCACACTAGAACAACCCTAATTGCACATCTAGATAGTATGTTCTAGTTTACTTTTGTGTAAATTTAGTGAAGCCATAGGTTAAGGTTTTTAGTTGCCTAATTCACCCCCTCCCCCTCTTAGGCTAACGAGCATTCGATTCCTTACACAATGCAAGCCTATGCACGTTGTAATTTGGATGCAGTGCTGACTTTTATTTGAAATAATAGCTTAAATCTCAAGATGGTGGGGGGAGGGGTGTTTGAAAAATAGCATTTGACAGGTAGGATTAAACAACACCATCTTGAGATTGTGCTCCATTGAAAGACAAAGTCACAAAGATGCAAGTTTAGGTAATCCTGCCACTTTGAAATTAACAATGAAAACCTTATTATTGGCATCATACCTGGCAGCTTGCTCCCTTTTCACTTGCAGACTTGCAGTCACCCATCTAGTACTTGCAGTTTTTCTCTCGCTCTCAGTAACCTAGCTAAACAAACCCATCAAAATAAGCAGACAAACAAGACAATGAACAAGAAGGAACTGAACAAACACGTTCATTATTGGAACAGGATTGACAAGATTATCTCCTTTGGAAACACTCTTCCTTTTCTTTCAGTTGATACTCTGAATCACTCTCACCCTCTTTTTCAGAGTTCTTCAGAACATGTATTTAACTTTTGAAATGCTTACCCGATCTCACATAGGTACATGTTAGCCAGTACTCGATCGAGGAACCTGCAACTCCAGACATGAGATTAGCCACAACACAGAAGAATGCACAAATGAGAATTCAGCTACATGACTAAGAAACCCGGCCCAAGACGTTGCGAGGGAGAAGGTGCGCTCACGTGTAGGGATGGAGCCCCTGCATATTACACCTGCAAGATCAGGGATACCTCCAACACAACCACCCGATAGATACCAAGGCATACAATTGAACCATCCAAATATAAAGAAAGATGCAGAGAGGAAAAAAAGTTCTGAATATAACCTGACCCTATTCAATAAACATTACAATGTGAATGAAAGTCCCTACAGTCAAAGAACAATCCAAAATTGCATACTGACAACTCATTTCTTTTCCATTCCAAATTACTCCTTTTCAGAAACATTTAGTATTCTAATCCTGGGCTGGCATGTAATTGTAAAAATACATATGCAATACAAATTAAGTCTACTGACTGATGGTGCTATATTATTCACATAATATTTGTAAACAAGAAAAACATTATACTTCTATGCAGAGATGAATGTGGCAACTACAACGATTGATATTTTCACAAAAGTAGTAAAGTAAATTTCACAAAGAGCTAGGAGTGACAAAACATAAAGAAAGGGAATTTTCATATAGAAATCAATATACTTGCATAAGAGACCATCTCCATAGCAGAGATATACAATTTTTAGGAGTATATACATACTGATTTTTATTTTAAGATGTCAATACCTCACATAAAAAAATTAATGGCCATGAAAAAGATTTTGAGAACCATAGTATTGCAATGATATAAAGATTATATTCACCATAGGTGCACAAGAATAAGAAATTTAACCTGCAAGCAAACAAATTCAGAATATTGCTATTGGTCCAGGACGACATGCTAGCAAAAATCTAATATAGAAAATGAAATCAAAGTCACATGCAATGGATCTTGATCTGTTTCATGATTGGTTCGATTACAATCCAGGAGGCGGCGTTGTGCGTGTGGTCTAAGTGAGGCGGCGGTACACAGGGCGACACGCGTGGAGGGAGGCGAGTGAGGTGGAGGCTCGCAGAAGGAGGCGAGTGAGACGGTGGTGCGTCGTGAAGCATTGAAGCACCATCTCCGCGCGGGCGAGGTTGATAAGGACGTCGAAGATCCCACACCCGGGATGCCTCTACTCTTCCCCTCCGTCGCCGAGCAAGCGGAGGTTGGCCGGTCGAGGAGCCTTCTCGCGCGGAGGACCGGCCGGGCGTCCCGCGGCGCCGCGGAGCGGAGGCGAGGTCGCGGCGGCGCGAAGATGATGCTAGGCGGCATCGGCGCGGTGCAGACCGAGGGCTGGTGCAAGGGTGGGTGGTGGTGGTAGTGCCTGTTGGCCAAGGGGATGCGGCAGCTCGTTAGGGGCGACAGGAGGCGGGTTGGCAATCGAGGATGGGGAGGGCGCTGCTGCCGCGTGACTGGGAGAGGGATCCCGGCGGCGGCGGCGGCTCTGGAGGAATGCGAGGGCGCGATGGGGTCGGGGCGGTAGGCGGAGGAAACAGTAGATAGAAAGAGGTGGGGTCGGGGGGCGGACGCGCGGCTGGGCGGCAGACCCGCGCGAGCGGATGGAAAGGAGGACGGGATTTTTTCTCCTCTTCATTCTTTTTAGTAGTAGAGATATCGACTTCAATAATTTCTGTCATGCCAGTGCAAGAGTGACACCAGCCTTTTAGTGTTTTTCTTGCCAGGGAGACCTTGCTCCTTAATTAAGTTTGCAGGAGTTGAAATGGTGAAAATTCTTTCCAATCTTCCTCCATTCGGCAGGATCAGCAGTGTCTTTTGACATTTAAATAAATTATCCCAAAACGTCCCTTTTAAGGAAGGGTGGAGTCTCCAAATTGGAAGGGGTTTCATTTAAAGACGTTCCTGCGGTCCTTCCCCTGCCAACACATCACTAACTGTATGGAATCCTGTACGGTGGTACCTCCACTCCTTTTCATCTTCGTGCTGGTAAAAGGAGGTGTGGTCGCCACTGGTCGGCAAACGGGCAAAGCCTGCGAACCAGATTTCCCATATGCCCAGCACATGTACGTACACGGCTGCATTCTGTGTGTAGTTCGTGGACCTTGCAGCATCCCCTGACCGAGTGACCGGCACAGGTCAACAATATACAAACTCCTGCGAGCTAGTACTGTACGGTCGGTGGCAGCCGTGACGGGCGGCCATCTCTCCACGCGCACAACTTTTTCCACGCGCGATCGCTTCTCCTCCGCACGCGGCAGTCCGCCGGAACAAGAATGCACCTGTGTGAACAGCTCGGTGCAGACTGCAGAGGAAGCAGGTAATGTGTACTGTAGTATATCTTGGCGCAGTTGTTCGGATTGGATTCGGCTCAATGATGATCAGGTTCAAGTCTAACAGCACACGAGGGGGGAAATTCCATGCTAGTTCCTCGCCCATGCGCGTAGTATCCTCTGGTCTAGCACCGGCCGGCGCGACCTGACGAACTGATCAATATGGCTGTGACCCACCGACGGATCCGAACGGGACGGCGGTGACCCACCGATGTCTGACGCGGCTTCCTCGGCCGACGCAAGCTGCTGCGGCCGCGCGCGCGGTGGCCGCCGTGGTGGGGGGCGGAGCACTAGTTTATGTTGCCGCTATGCGTCGGTCGCATGGCTCCCCATATCCGCGTCGCTCTCGCCGCCGTCGTCGTCGCCGTCACGCGCGCACGCACGCACTCAGTGACGCACGTGAGGTCGAGGAGGGAGCTCGGAGGACGCCGCCCCGCCCGCCGTCGCGCTCGCGGTGTATCGTGTCCGTCTCTTTTCCCACAGCCGGCAAGCTCCCTCCCAGGCCAACCGACCCGCGATCCCGCGCCGCGCGGGGATTTGTGGGGGTCCAGGCCAGGCCAGCCAAGCCCGGCCGCGCGGCCGTGCCAGCGAAGTGAACAGGGGCGGCGACCCCGACGCGACGCGCGCGGGCGATAGCGACGCCGACGCGCCAGCCTCCGTCTGCTGACCATCTCCCTCTCGGCCTCTCTCCCCTGCCCGGCTGCCCCCGCGGATGATCAATCAGCTCAGCTGGTAGGTCAGTCAGACCACGGGACGCCCGTACTGCTCGCGAAGTCGCTCTCCCGGGGCCAAAGCAAGGTCAGGGTATCAAACCAAAATCTCGCGGAGGCATCCATGGCGCGCGGGGCGGCACAGGGGCCTCTGGCTTAGCTGGCCGGCCGTACGCGCTCGGGCCGGGCCGCCGCACAGCACACTTGACACTCCCCTCTCGCGTGCTATTCATGAGGCGAGAGCTACCGGTGCCGCCTATCATTGGGGCTGGGTCCCCCCATCTCATCTCGGTGACCGAGCTCTCCCTTCCGTCGACAATTAAGACCGCAGCGATGGACGGACTGGATCGGATATGTCTCCGGCCGTATTGGATTGATTTGGGTTCATGCACGTACTATGGACGGACGACGCTGCTGGCAACGAACTGTTGGGAGCTAATTGTGGGGCGCGGTCTCTTTTCCCCCATCTGATCTTACACAGGAACGGGCTGTGCCGCCGGGTCGTCGGTTTTGTTTGTTTTATGCCTGCAAAGGGAGCGGATCGAGGCGCACCTGCACGCGCCCCGCTGCCCCGTCCACACAAAAACAGGGTCAAGGATCAGCCCGCTCCTTGATATCGGCAATCCGCGGGGCACCGCGGATCGAACCTTCCCGCTGCGCTAGGCTACGCAACTCTACAAAATTTTTTTGGGGCGCACGTGCCTACGAGGAGCAAGCATAAGCCATGAACCCACCTGTGCGTGGCTGCGTGCTCTGATGTTCTAGCTTGATGATGCCACATGACGTCGTGGCTACACTTTATAGCTGTTTTCCTTTAGAAAGAAATTCAGAAACACGATTGCAAATACACTCAAGTACACCCTCTCCAGTGAAATGCTCGACCAGCTAGCTAGCGACTGCAGGAGCTGCAGGGCATCCTGTTCTGCTTTGCCGCTCCACCGCTAGCGCGCGCGGAAAGAAGGATGTCGACACCATGCTCTACACTCGACCCGGCCGCCATGGGTGAGGACGTGGTCGAACGCGGCCGGCGCGCTCGTCGTCGCCGAGCCTGACCTCCGCCATGACGTTGAGAGACCGAGCTCCACCCTTACAAAGGTCTTTGGTCTTCCACGACGGTGGCCCTGCTATGCCTCGTCCTCGTCTTCAAGATCCGACGACGGGCGGCCGACCGAGCTTGCGCCCATGGTTGCTCGTGCCGGCACTATCCGGACACCCGTCGACGCCGGCGCCCACCGGCAGGGGGCAGGGTGCCGAGGCGCGCGCGGAGGACGAACGGCCGCGGCCGGGGGCGGGTGCGGCGCGCGCGGAAGACGGAGCAACGCCCGGGGGGAACGAGCGACACCATGAGGTTCGAACTCATCGGCTGCTCGGGACTCCGGGAGGAAGCTCGGAGGGTGGCGAGTTCAATCTTGTGGGCGACGAGCAGCGAGGACCGACGATTAGGAATTACACTCAAAGCGAGGCGACGGGAGGAGCGACATTGCGAGCTGGGTCGACCCTAGGGTCTCCTAGGGACAAGTGGATCACGACCCTGTTGCTCCTCCTCTTTTCCGGCTCGGCTCGGTTCGATCCGCGAATTGATTCACGGAGCGGAGCGATGTTGCAAGAGGGTCGACCCGAACCCTTTGCGAGGCATAGTTTGTTTGTTCTCTGACACTGCTCACTGTTCCATTGGAAGGCGATCGCGGACCTGAACACATCATGATTCATCCATTGCGTCCATTTTTCCTCTTCTTGTTCACACGCGCTAGCTTTATACTTGTGCGAGAGGGTTTCCACGAGGTTCCGGTGGGCGATGGCGGACGGAGCTTCTAGCTTCAGAGCTGATGAGATTGGAAGGAGGAGGGAGGTAGTAGCCATCGAGCGTGCAGCCGTGCACGACGATGACACATGCATGGTGCATATCCTGATGAAAGCAAGTCGGTCAATGACTGACTGATAATTAATTATCAATGCAGCAGAACGCGCTAGCTGATCGATCGAGGTCGCATGGCAGCTGATGCTGGGTTCCTTAAATCCAAACCACCAAAAGCTCCATGTTAATTGTACCGGCCAATAATTCTTTTTTCAGATGAAATCGTACTGGTTGTACTAGACCACCAAAAGGTCCATGTTAATTGTACCGGCCAATAATTCTTTTTTCAGATGAAATCGTACTGGTTTTCCTAACTAGCACGTTGGCCCGCGCTAATAGCGCGGCAAATTTGATAAAGTTATCGTTATATATGACTCATTATTCATCCTTTTGAAATCATTAACACTCAACCTTCATGTAGATATTGGTGCCTCGATTTCGAAATTAGTATTGGTACACCCGAATTTTGTTGCTTGGGTGGTATTGGATTGGTGGATAGAAATCCAATAGCGAATGACACAATCAATGCTTCACTCGCACCCTCGCATACATTGCAAGCTCTGCAGACTTTGTATATTGGATTGAAATCGTAAATCACCCTCTCTCGGCATCTTTCGGTCCCTCCACGAATCTCTCTCTCGCCTATTCTCTTCCTTATTTTTGTCGAGTGACCTATGCCTTTCGATACTATGGCTTCGAGTCCGACTTAAGCATTGACCTTGTGTAGAGTCTCGATGCTCCACCTCCCGGTGTGTGGATCTAACTCCTCTTAGCTAGTTCGTCGTACTTGGCAATGATGTAAATTACTGGCGTAGGCGATCTTGAAGGTTTATCTCGATCTAGGGATATGTTAGTGTAGTGGTGGCACAGTCCCTTCATCCCTCCTATCTCTTTGCACGCGCATGCGCACACACACACCATCCACCCTGACAATGCCTCTTTCTCCCTTACTTTTGTCGTGCAAACTCTACTTCTCTAATTCTGCGGATTTCGAGTCCGAATCAAGCATTGTTCTTGTGTAGAGTTTAAATACTTCACCTCTCAGCACGTGGATTCAACTCCTTCCGGTGAGCTCGTTGTACATAGCTACGATGCTAGTTGTTGGCGTAGGCAACTTTGAAAGTTCCTCTTAATCTAGGTACTGGCTCATGCAATAGTTGCATAGGTCCCTCCGATCCCCCTCATCTTCCGACAACACCTCCTTCTTAGTTTCTCCCCTATTTTTGCTGGGCGAACTACGCCTCTCTGATTTCGCGGCTATTGAGTCCGACTCAGATGTTAACCTTGTGTCTAACTCCTCTGGGCCAATTTGTCGTACCAGGTGGCGCTGGCAGTTGCTAGGATAGGAAATCTTGAAGGTTCATCTTGATATAGGGACAAACTCATGTAGCGGTGGCACAGGACCCCCCTCTCTCTCTCACTCTCACTTTTCCCTTACTTTTGTCGGGTGAACTCTCTCACCTTGATTCCACGAGTTCTGAGTCTTCGGTTTTGACATTGTGTAGAGTCTCGGTACTCCACCTCCCAGCGCGAGAATCCAACACCTCTCGGCGGACTTGTCGTACCTCGCGGCAATGCCGGTTGCTAGCTACGATCCTCTCGTGTGTTGGGTGTTGTTGGTCGGATTGCAAATAACCGCTAATTGGATTTGACTATTTATCTTTTTCTATCAAAATATATTATATTATTGTATTCAAATTTAGATATTAACTAATCATATTGTAATAAATGAATGTTCCAATATAGGCTAGTAAAATGACAACATATTAAAGGTACGAAGGAATTTAGGACATATCAAATACTTGCGGTCGATTTGTGGTGGTCAAGCATATTATTTATAAGCACAATATTAACTTTCCTTATTTTTTATAACAATTTTAGTTATTTATTAATTGTATTTAATATGGATTATTTTATTTAGCTATTTCTCTTCTCAATCTGTATAGAAATCTGCTTCTAATTTTCTTGTTTTTTAAAATCTTGGATTTATATATTTTATTAGTTATATTAGATATGGATTCTTTTGATTGATCTTAGACCGTCGGACCGGTGGTGACTTCATCTATCTTGAGGATTTGTCAGCTCACTCATTCGGAAGTGCTCATAGAGGGAGGGGCGCGTGTGTGTTGTATGTGAGCATCGCGCCTATACCATGTGATTAAAAAACTTGCTTTCATGTAATCTGTAGACGTATTAATCTATATTCCTCTTTTAATTTCAAGTACGTGACATACTCCATGATCCATTACGGGAAGTCTAAAAAAGCTTACCGAAGTTTGTTAGGAAATTAAAAAAAATACATGTGGATTCAAGTTGGTATTCAACTCCGGCACCTAATGTTAGCAAATAAAAAATATTGCATATGTATTCAATTACGGCGTGCCATAAGGAAATGAAATCATGGATAAAAAATATTTCAATTTTTTTAGAATAATATGAATTGTTAGATCTTCATAAAATCCATCGGTTCAAACTCTTCTCTCATTTAGATTAACGTGGAAATTCCGTTTTTCATAATAATATGAATCGTTTGATATTCATAAACTCCAACTCAACAGTTCAAACTCTTCTCTCATTTAGATTAACGTGGGAATTCTTTTTTTCATAATAATATGAATCGTTAGATCTTCATAAACTCCAATGCTCCAATCTCTTTTCTTTTTTAATCAACTACTATTTTTCTTATTTTTAATTGCGAATTTATGTATTTTTAAATTGTATTTGTATTGAATATGGACTATTTAGATTTCCTTATTTTAATTCTGAATTTATGTATTCTTTGATTAATCTAGACCTTCGATCTTCATAAAATCCAACTTGTGTATATTCTTCTCTTTTTTGGATTAACGTGGGATTTTCTAGACCCTCTCGGCAAACGTGGTGACTTCTTTTACACTCAAGTATAAAGATAATAGATTCTGTCCAAGCAGATGCTGGGTGGGTAGGGTGGTGCAACTTTGTTGTCGCGCTAGCTTTTTGTTCTTGCTTCGATCGGTTACCTGGATTGATAGAAAGCGTACCGTTCCACGAAATTATCACAAAGGCTCGTCATTTTCTCCACAAATGTGCAAATTCCTGCTCCACGCGCGGTCTCTGATCATTAAATCTTATGCAGATCCAAAAGCTTGATACGGGCACAGTGACGGCCCTGGCTTCCGCCCCTTGTAGGCAGAGTCCAACAGACAATGCAAATGCAATTTTGCATCTCCATTCGGCACTGTGCTTCGTGAATTTCCTCTCCAACAGGGAAGGCAAACGCGCCAGGCATTTTGCCTCCGAGGAGAGAGGAGATGCAAAGATACACCTCCTCTCTCCCGGAATGCATTTGGCGAGCGGCGGCGCGAGGCGAGCGTGCCGCGGCGGAGGAGCGCTTGTGGGAGTCGAACGCGGCGGAGGAGCGCCGGCGGGAGTCGAGCACCGCGCGGCGGAAGGGTTGTTGACGAGGACGGCGACGTCGAGGCCCCGGATGGCCTCCTTGAGCGCCTCGACGCCCGCGGCGAGCCCCCGGCGGGCGGGGGCGGTGCCCGGCGCGAGAGGAGAAGGACGGGGCCACCCGTGCCGCGCCGCCGCGCTGGAGGAGGACGAGGCCGCCAGCACCTGCCACTCCTTCTGCACCCGTCCGTCCCTCTCTTCGATCTGCCGGTCCGCGCGCGAGGAGATTTGACAACAGCGAGATCTGGCCGCGCCGTTCCTCCTTGGCGCCGCGGCGCTGTGCTCCCCTTCTCATCTGACGGCGGGCCTCCCTCTCTTTCGGTGGAGGAAGCAAGGCGCAGGCATGGGCTGGTGCTCGATTCGTGGGCAGCGCGCGACGGGACCGCGGCTTCAACGAGCTTCGCCGGTCCTCCTCTCTCCTGGGGGCTCGATGCTGGCCGCGGCGGTGGAGGACCGCGAGTCTGGGCATCCATGGAGCTCCTCTCTCGCCGTGGGCGGCGGCGGCGGCGGGTGCGGAGCACACGATGCAAATGCAAATGCTCTGTGCCTGTTGGAGCCGGTGGTTTGCGAAGGCAGCGAAAAATACTGTTGACGTGAGGCAAACGTCTATTTGCCTTCCAATTTTGCACTACGTTGTTGGACTCAGTCTTACATGTTGTATATATATGTTACCATCGGGAAAGGGCTCGTAGCCTAGTGATTACAAGAGTCTCGGTAGCACCTCAGGTCTTGGATCGACTCCCCGTGAGAGCAAATTTCTTAGGATTTAACGGTGTTTGTGCTTTTAGTTGCAGGCGACGATCCCATCCACAGCGAGGCGTCTGTGGTGACTTCCTCAATCTTGAGGATTGTTGGTGAATTGGGTAAAAACCTTTCACCCTCGAAACTTCGGAGTAGCTTAGACTCCCGCAAATTCGTGAAAGTATTCGGTGATGATTCGTTGGATCGCAAGTCTGTTTCATAATGTGAAAGTATTCGGGAAGGTGATTTGTTATTTCTTACACAATTCACTGACCCCGTAATCTTGTGCGAAATAATTGCCGAACAAGCATTGGATCGCGGTATAGATGGCCAAACGTGCGTGCCGTGCCGACACTAGCATGGACACGGTGGTGTCGTGCCACGGCTAAGCACGACACTACCGTGCTTTGGCGTGCCTACCGTGTCGTGCCTAGACGTGCTTTGGCGTGCCGGCATCCCGGCCCGAGCACTACACTAAGGAAGGCCGGAGCGTGTCATGTCGTGTTACTCGGCACGGCGGCCCCGGCGGTGCCCGTGCCGGCCCGGGCACGATGCGGTGCCCGTGGTTCAAACAAAACATAGATTCACCAAGTGTTCAAACACAAAAATTCATTATTCAAAGTCACAACATATAAAGAAAACGCTCGCCTTTATATAGGAGGGGAGGGGAGGCCGGGATCAACGATAACAAGGGAGGGGCGGCCGGATCCAACGGCTATCGTGCACCGCCCGTGCCGACCGCCGGAGCGGGTCGTGCCCGTGTCGTGTTCGCGTGCTTGGGATTCCGGCCCAACACTAGCACGGGGGTCGTGCCGTGCCGAGGGCACGGACATGGGACGGACCGTGCCGTGTCGTTCTCGGGCCGTGTTTAAACGGGCCGTGTTCGTGCGGCCCAACGGGGGCCGAGCCCATTTGGACATCTATAATCGCGGGTTTGCTTCTCGTTTCAGGACGGTGGAAACCCGAAGAGTTTGGGGAACGGAAAGGATGGAAACTTCAGAGATCTTAAAGAACTTCACTTCGGCTATGGATTCTAATACTCAGTTCGTGGATTCTAGCGATTGGGGATTTTTGTGAACGAAGGATCGAAGGTCAAAGGAAGACCAAGTCAAAGACGCTGCCTCAAAAGTCCGCGTTCGAGGTGTGAACTGATGGTCGGTTTGTAAATATGTGAAATTAGCCCCACAATGGAATATTCTTTAGATTCGAGGGTGGTTTCGGAATATAAAAGTCCCTTCACCTCACTATAAAAGGGGGTTCAAGGGCACGTGTAAAGGGATTCACAACTTTTGAGGCAGAGACAGACTTTCGGGGTAACCGCGTGTCCCCTCGCTTTTACGTGCTTTCTTGTGCTCGTCCGGGAATCTTGTGTTCGGGGTCCATCCGATTTTCGGAAACACCCCCCAGGATTTGCCGCCCCGCCTTCAACCCTCGCTTTTACGTGCTTTCTTGTGCTCGTCCGGGAATCTTGTGTTCGGGGTCCATCCGATTTTCGGAAACACCCCCCAGGATTTGCCGCCCCGGTCTTCAACTTCGAATATGCTCCTAAAGGTAAGACGCGTGTGTGTTGAAAAAAATTATATATGCGACTAGTTTGTGCTTTTAGTTGCGGGTGACGTTCCCGTCCACAGCGAGATGCGTGTGGTAAGTTCCTCAATTTTGAGGATTTGTTGGTCGAGTCTTCGAAGATGCTCCTAAAGGAATGCGCGTGTGTTGAAAAAAATCATATACGCGACTATCTTTATGCAGGACTTTGTGGCAGCATATATGATTAATTCCGGTGCTTATACTATTGCACAAAAAATGTGCATGGATGGGCAACGAGAAAGCAGGTCGCACACAGTGCCATGCGTAGGGATGGCCGACGAACGAAAGGCTATCGAAAGCCTTTGACTGGGAAAAAAAAATTGGCACGCCGTGCCGTTTCATGGATATGGATTACACACCTTTTGCATCATGCCTTATGACCAAGACCAAACACCCATGATGAGTGTCGTCCTTGGCCCTTGCAAATATACTTATCTCCATCGTAAAATTCAAGAAAAGATGGTAAAGGCAGGGGCTACCGAGGTCGGAGAGACTGCCTACAACAAGCTAGCAGTAGTATAGTATATCTGGAAAAGGTTTCAGCAAATATATACTGAACTGTTTTCTTGTCCCCCTTGAAGATCAGTTCTTGAGCCTGTTTTCTATTCTCAGGCTGACGACCTAGCTAGCTGCTTTTCAGCAAAGTGCGAACTATATATCACAGTGCCTGATTATGTCTGATTTAACGTCGATATGATATATGATATGATTTCACTGGACAACATTCATGTCGGCAACGGCAAACCCTGTTCCTCCCAACTATACGTAAACAAGCAAAACAGAAAATGCCGGAATTGAAGCGGATAGAACAACACAGCGGCAAAGAAAAAAAAGATGTTTCTTGATCGATAGATTTCTCTCGACACCATGAATATGTATGTGCACGAACGAAAAGATCGATGACGCCGGGCGTCGACGACGGCGGAGGTGGAAAAAGGAGGCCACCACTCGCGATCTCCAACTATGCTCGATCTGTAGCCTTTTACCTAAAAACGCAACTATATATATACCCGAGTGCACGAAGATGTGTCGACTGCCGGAGAGACAAATGGCGGCCAGGATCAACGGGCAACTCGATGACCTCGCCATTCGGTTACTTTGTTTATTTGCATCTCGTCCACGCAGGATGTGACGACCCAGCTATAGAGATAGGTTTGGACGATCGATCGATCGATCGATCGGCGAGAAAGGCCGTCGACGGATGATAGTGCTCGCCGAAGCGTGCGGGAATTGTTAGTTGCGTCGCCGGCCGGCGGATCGGAGGGGCGATCATTCGCCGCGCGGGCACTTGTCAAGGGCTCATTTGGTCCCCGAGGCGTCGTCGTCGTCCCCATTGGAGCACTCTCGCTCGTGGGGCACGATCTCTAATGGGCGCTCCCTCGCCTTTTCGCTAATCCGTCGGGAGGGAGGGAGATACTCCTCAGACTCCATGGTAGCTAGCCAACAGCATGCAGTAGCTTTCGGACAGCGACGGACACCGTACGTTGGGGACGACTTGCACAGCATCGGGGGCGATGGATGTGAGAAACAATTTTATCGTGGAAAAGGCTAGCTGCCGCTGCTGGTGGTGCTCCTCGTTGGGCAGATAGATGATGCCATATGCAAGACGACTAGCTAATTGGTGGTCAATGGCACAGTGGAGCGCTTGGAAGAAACGAACACGAACTTGGGAATCTGGGATCTGCTGGTAACCTACCTACCTACCTACCTACCAAAACATTGTTGGCGGGCTCCCTCGTGCGCCCGTGCGACGACGCTGAAACGGACGTGGCAGCGCGATGCCGGCCTTTTCGCGCGCTGCGAGAAAAAGAAACAAGACGAAGATGTGGAGGAGGAGGCTTTAATTTGCGGCCCACGCACCTCATGGGCAGCGAGTAGCAAGCAGTAGTGGACGGACGCGTTGCCCAACTTGGGCACCGCGACAGCCGGCAACAAAAGGCCTCGGCGTAGTGGCGGAAAAGCGTGGCGAATGGAGGGAGCGTGCAAGTGCAAAGCTTCTGGGAAGCTTAAACTAGAGCACCCCGTGGCGTGGCGTGGCGTGGTGCGTACACAATGAGTAGGCTCCGGTACATGCTTGGGTTGGGTTGGGTTGGGTGGTAGGCTATCTATGCCGGACAAGGCCGTGGCTGGCCGGCCAGTGCGCGTCGTATGTAGTGCACACGAGGGTGCAGGTCAAATACGCAACCACCGAGCCGGGGCCTATGCGTGCACGTGCGGGAATTAAGTAGCAGGAGTTCTCAGATATTTCGGTCGTGCTCGTCGTCGTCCCCAACGAGCCGCGAGGCGTGCTGTGCGCGTGTGTGCTATCTTCCGCTGTCACACTTGTGGTTAGAAATGGGATGCCACTGGCATGGGAACGAATTGGAAGGGCGGCGTTCTCTCGGGTATCGGCAGAAGTGTACTACAGCGGGTAGGCGGTCAAAAGGCTGCCGCGCGAGCACGCGGATCAACGTCGTCCGCCGGGCCACGATAGATTCGCGGCGGGCCAACTTGGTGGCCGCACAGCACTGGCCGATCCTCCTGCCGGCGGCCGCGGACGGATGCGGCAGCGTTACAGCCA
This sequence comes from Cenchrus americanus, assembly GCA_947561735.1. Taxonomy (NCBI): domain Eukaryota; kingdom Viridiplantae; phylum Streptophyta; class Magnoliopsida; order Poales; family Poaceae; genus Cenchrus; species Cenchrus americanus. Next base: position 151,026,871 of record OX387243.1, on the reverse strand, counting down.
AGTACTACCCCTGGCCGCTGCTGATGCGGCGACGTTTCGTGCGCTCATCATCCCGGGTTGTGGCCTTGTGGGGGCGGCGTGGGCTGCCGTTCCGCGGCCGCACCTGGACCGTGCGCGCGCGGGGAATGTGGGTGGTAATTGGGATGGTGCATGTGGTGGTATGGGGTGGAATCATATCTCGCGCGGCCCGCGTCCAACAAGCAGGCCACACACCTTGGTCCATCCTGCCTCGGCCGGCAGCTGAGCGGCCAGTCGGTGATCGAGCGGCACTGCGGCAGCCAAGCTTGGGGTTGGGATGGGAACCGCGGCTCGTCCGGCCGCGGAACGTCGCCGTGAGTGTTGCTGTTGCGGATAACCCAAATCTTATGCTGCATCACGTCACCCCGACCGCGTCCTCGGGGTTACAGTTTACAAAGGCACGCAGCTAGCGTCCGTCAGTGGTGCTGTGCCGAAACAGTGATAAACATCTCTTATCCTCGCGGTCGGCGGGGCACGGCTAGTCGGCTACTACGTCATGTGAGCAGCATCGGTGCGTCCGAACTGATCGAACTGTTTACCGATCTTTCATGTTATCTTTTAGTTGCTGGCTTGCTGCCTTTACCAGGTCCTTCACTCCGATGCTTCGGGCTCGAGAGACACAGCAGAAGCGACCGGCATAGACTGCAAAAATAGTGTCGGGTAAAGATTGCAGTTGGGCGCACAGAAGCGGGGATGCTGCCTGTACCAGGTCCAGGCCCTTCACTCCTCTTTTTTCTTAAAAAAAAAAATTCGTCCTCATCTAGCGGTCCGAAAAGGATCCGCTCGTCTCGCCTTATCGTCATGAACGAATAAGACGCAACGCAATTCGCTCTGTCATGGAAAAAACTGAGCTGTAGTTAGACAAGAGAGTGTACAGGATGGCTGTTGGTGTAAGTTGGGACTAAAGATGGCAATGGGTACCCGAAACCCGAGTACCCGACGGGTTTTACCCGATAAGGAGGTGGGTACGGAAGGAACTTCGTACCCGCGGGTACGTTATTGGGCAAAATCTCATACCCATCGGGTATGCGGGTACGGGTGTGGGTGTAGACTACCCATACCCGTCTACCCGCGGTAAGAAAAACCCGCATAAATAACAGCCACCCTAAGTCATTTTAGCTCATATGGTGCATGAATTTGGCCTATATATTGGTGCTAATGTGTGTTACTCTATTAGCTTGTTGCAATGATATGGTTATATCAATATTTATAATTTGTAACTTACTAAAAAGTTGGAATTATTTATTATTTTTGTGTGACGATGTCCGATTATTTATGCAATTCTCGGGTATGTTGTCGGGTACGGGTTACCCGTCGGGTAGAATTTCACCCGACGGGTACGGGTATGGAATTATTTTCCTACCCGTGTGCATTTGCGGGTAACCCGACGGGTAAAATTTAGTCCTAACGGGTACGGGTGCGGGTGGGCACTACCCATCGGGTATGTACCGTTGCCATCGGTAGTTGGGACCGAGGGGGTACCAACACCATACTATTATTCTCCTCTAAAGGGGTAAAGAATCGAAGGGCCCCTTCTTAGGACTACCCCTTCTTCCACCACCATTGCTACTTCTACTACTATTACAGCTAGCTCTTCTACTTCTACTACTACAAGGCAATAAGTAAAGAAGACAACAGTAACTTACTACTTCGGAGTTCTCCACCATTAAATGTTTGTCCATCAATTACAATACCCCTCATATATATATATAGGGGTGGAGGTTGTTGGCAATTTCCCCCAAGCCCCTGCATGTTATTTTCTTCTGAGCCCTTGATGAATACAATATTACAAGAAGCCCCTCGATCTTGTACAAAGGCCCACTACCTTTTACATGGGCTAGGCCATTCCCCCAACAGTGGCGTACGGGCCGATCGCTTGGAGAACGGCGTGCGCTGGGGTCGTGGAGAGGAAGAAGGTGGTGAGTCGCAAGGAGGAAAGGGGGAGATCATATGTGGATCGTGTGCTAGTCAGATTGAGGATGAGAAGGACATCTAGGGTGTACAAAGAGGCTTGTTGGGTTGAGTTATATCGAAAAATTTTCTAGACACGTATCAATATATATTTCATTTATTTCAATTGAATACTTTAAGAATATACTGAGTGCTTATCGGATAAGGGGTACGACATTTACTAGAATGTTTAAGTGTAATCGGTGTGGGAGGAACGGGAAATGACTTCATATTTTAAAACCAATCAATTATATTACCTTTTGATTCTAAAATTAATTAATATTATAACATAACATATTCACAATTTTTAAAAGTCATACTAACATTCGAAAGTAACATAATTAACATCACTATTAGTAGCACACTTAATATTTTTTAAAAAAAAACTACACACGAATATAACAAATTCTACATTTTCAAAATAAAGAGTACTAGTATTTTTGAAATACTAGTTTCTTATCTCTTCTTCTTCCCCAAAGTTAGTAGTTGAAGGGCATTGTGGTAAGAGCGAGTAGCACATTGTGGCAATAGATGACCCATAAGCCATGGTTGTGGACAAGTAGGATGTGCACTTGAAACTAGCACGTGCAGGGCAGATGTGCAACAAACATGACTAGTCTAAATGTGATATGAATATCTAGTTTATATATATTTTTAAAATTATTATATTAACATAATATTTTTTACCTCAAATAATTTTAAATTTTTAAAGAGAACTTATAAAATATTATTAAAATCAAATAAATACATACACCGTTCAAGATAATATAAAATAATGTAATTATTTTATTTCTAATGATAGTTCTAGATAAAAGATTTTTTTACAAAAATATCACCATTGCATAAAAAAAGTGATTATAAAAGCACTAGTTATTTTTCATATTTGGCTAGTGCAACTACTTTATGATCTACTAATTTTGGAGTAAAAATAATCAACCAACAATTCTCTATGACTGAAGTTTAGGAGTTATTATGACATCGCTCAAAATATATGTTTACCCATGCAATATTTATCTTATTCAAAAACTTTAAATGCATTTAAACAAACACAACTTGCAAAACACATACAAAGGTTACATTAAGATTGTCGGTTTCAACAACTTAAAAATCATGTAATAGGATAATATATATTTAGGAACAAGATTAAGAATATATATACACCCATTTTTATAATATTACATCCGCCACTGAAGCCACCACTGAAGCCAATAATCATGCAAATCGCAAATTAAGATGGTTGTTGAAATATAACATCTAACAAATATAAAGGAAGATGACACAAACTAAAATGGAAGAAAAGAAAAGATACATAGTGACATCTGATTCGAGTACAAATACAACACCGCATCACGGGATTGTACCAATGTAGCGTGCCAGTAGTGCCACCCGGACGACCTTACAGTGGTCGTGCACCTCTCCGCGGCGAGCATGATGAGCGAAGAAGAGTGTACAACGAGAGCTGATTTAGCGAGACAGTGAGAATAAGGTAGTGGTTGTGGCGAGCACAGCGAGTTTATTCGTTTGGGTTTAAATAGGATAGAGAGTTGAGTGTTATGAGTGCTGACATAATGCGCCAGTGGCCAGCTGTCATGTTCCCCACCAGTCTTGTGGTCAGCCAATCATGATGTCCAAAGTTCCTCAATTCCCCGAACGGCTAATGCTATCCAAAGTTCCAAACACCACGTTAGGGTTAAGCTCTACTGCGCGGTCCGTTCCTCACTTCCCCGAACGGCTATTCACCGGATCTCCGACGCCGCCACCATCGCCCCAGAGACGCACGACCCTTCTCCGCAGCCGCCGCGACATCAGCTGTCGTCGCGTATCTACGTCGATAGCCTCCGCCATCTGTGCCGCCGCCTGTCTCCGGCTCGGCTATTCACCGGATCTTCGCCATGGCCCCCGAGACGTGTATCTACATCGATAGCCTCCGCCATCTGTGCCGCCGCCTCCACCGTCGCCACCGCGGCGCACGGATCGTCTCTACAACTACCGCGCTCGGCTCTTCTACGCAGCCGCCGCCGGCCCGCCGCCATCGCCCGTGCGCCACCGTCGCTCCGCCACCGTGCACTGCCAGCCTCCTCCATTGGTAAGTAGCACCATGTGAAGTAGTTAAATCAGCACAAATTATTTCACACTAAGCTGAAACAATTATCAGTTTGTGGTGAGCTTCAAAGCAGAATTTGGTAGTGAAATTGGACCGTAGCCGCCTAAACACTACGGGATCTTGGTGGAGTTGAACCACCTTCCGTCCGGGCAGGCAGGCAAAGCAACCAGTCCACGGAGGACCTCACCGTGTTGAGATAAGATCCAGAGACCGAATCAGGATGACACAGACGACTAACTTAATTTTGTTGACCACATTTTTTGCTGCCCTTATAATTTATACAAACATAAATTTTGTTGACATATCAAATCATTTCCGTGTTCAGATAACCAGAGCAGGACACAGACGACTGGAAGACTCACACGAACATCAAATTTTGTTGACCACACTTTCGTTGATCTTATTTGGTTCAAACCTCAATTTTGTTGACATACCAAATCATTTACGTATCCAAATACCAGTTGACAAATCAAATCAAATCACTGAACTAACACATTGGCAAACCACATACTCAGTAAGTTATATGAAATGAAAACCACAACGACACGATCCGCCTGATGTAGTAACGCTTTGAAAACCTACATAAAAAATGGGAACTGCTTCGAATGCATGCGACCAATGATAATAAAGGGATAACAATAAATTAACAGCTCCGGATATACCTTCGCCAAACCTTTGCTCCACTTTCTCGTCCGCCAACGAACTGAGAGGTTAACTCATCTGCCTATACGAACTACTCTTACAGCTCAAAGCTCAAGAAATATGATAACACAATAGCAACACATTTTAAAAATAAGCATAGCATCAGTCACCAAAGATGAATCACGTACATCACCATAAAAATCACTGTGAAGATACCAAACAGCAAATGGGACCCCACCAAGTAGTGAAATAATGCTTCCTCCCACACAGAAAGCTTGAGCAATAAAACCGCCCCCATTAATTTTGATCAATAAGCTTCGAGTAATGCTTCAAAAGTAACCTCAAAAACTCTTCGGACGCTTCGGCAACACAACAACTCTTCGGAAGCTTCAAGAACGTAACCACTCCAAGCAACAGCTTCATAACTCCAAATGACTATGTCCAGTAAGCTTCAACAATAACGACAGAACTCCAAGTAGAGCAGGCTGCTTACTTCAGAACCCAGGGGCAGGAAGCTTCTTTGGTGTGATCTGAGTACATGTCCTTACAACTTATACAGGAAGACAAATCGCACTTGTACAAGCTGATTATAGTAAACCAATTGCCAAGCTGATTACAATAAACCAATTGCCAAGCTGCATCTTGCATAAGCACTACAGAACTAAATATCACAGTTGGACAATATTGATTGATGTAATTGAGCATTCGCAGTCTGAACAAATATAACAAATAACTTGCAAGGCCAACATATATAGAACTTCATGTATCCAACATAAATCATAAGAGTTGGTAATGAATCATAAATCAATAAAAATACAAAAGAACCAGCATAGCAACTGTTAGACATTGGGCACATCGTTTAGTTGTCAGAACAATGTACAGCTGATAGTAGGATCGTTTAATTGCTAGAACAATGTACAGCTGATAGTAGGCTGAAGGCATATGTCATCAGAAATCAGCAGTTATTATTACGAGTGTTTAATTTGTTCACTTCGTTAGTTCATTTTCACATTAAATTTGGTGTGCATATTTATAAACCTCTTTGGTCAGTGGTGTCGGACGTATGGAAGAACAGCTGGTGCAACATGAATAGGCACCAACTAAAATTAAGCAAGCATGGATAAGCCGTGAAATTACGAGTTAATGAAAGCCGTCTTGAAAGCAACAAAATCGTTGCACTAACTTGCGTACTTATGAGTTATGAAAGTTTAGAAAACTATCTGATCAATGCAACAGCTTAACTACTAAAATAAAATTAAGCAAGCATGGATAGGCCGTGAAATTACGAGTTAATGGAAGCCGCCTTGAAAGCAACAAAATCGTTGCATTAACTTGCGTACTTATGAGTTATGAAGGTTAGAAAACTATCTGATCAATGCAACAGCTAAACTACGAACGATTATAGTAGCAGCATATATAATAAGTTGCAACAGCAAAAGGACAGATGATTATAATAGCTTTGCGTGTAGTGAAGGTCGTAAAATTTATTTATCCAGTGTATTGCAACTTGAGATTGCCCGCCTGCCCTCTATTTGCTTAGGATAAACTAGAGATCCCAATCACATTTTGTTCTCAGTTTGCACAACTTATTCTCTTGTTTTCTCTCATATTTTGTCTCTTAGTTTGCACAACTTATTCAACCATATAGACGTATTTGTTGATTCTAGTAAAAAGTTCAAATTACTCCCCACAAGTTTAACCAAAGTTTGAATAACCCTTTAATGTATTTTTTGGTTTGCTTTACCCACTAAACTATGCACACTGGTTCAATTTACCCCTTAAGATAATTTGTCGTTTTTGTTTCTCCATGCACAAGTGGAGTTTTAAGTCCAAATTTTACAAGTTTATAGCACACAACATAAGGTATCTTGAAAAATATATCATGAATTTTTCATCAGTATTTTGATAGGGTAATATATTTAATGATAAAATTTATCCTTAAGATACAAAAGTATATAAAAACTAATGATGAAAATTCATAAATATTTTTTTTAATGTAGACTATGATGTCCACTACCACTATGCAAAGTCTCAAATTAAAATTCAACTTTTTGTATGAAGAAACAAAAATGCAAGTTGCCGTATGGGGGTAAGTTGAACCAAATAGCATAGTTTATAGGAGTAAAATGAATCAAGACATACTTTAGGGGGTTATCTAGACTTTCTCTATTACTTGAAGGGAGTAATTTAGACTTTTTCCTTGATTCAATTAAAAATATGAAACCGAAGCCAAATGACGGTATTGTTTGCATCTTGTAGCATCTTGAATATCTTCTATTCTTTGGTCAAATGGTGGTATTGTTTGCATCATGTTTTCTGTGGACTGCCATTATCATGTATGTGACGCTGTTCAAGAGATCAATTCAACTAATTTAACACAATCATTCTTTTCCTTTTCACACCTCACTTAACCTAGTTGCCAAACGCCACCGTACGTACATTATTATACACACCACAATCCACAAATACGTAAATATGTATCCTCTTTTCCTTCCTCATCCTATGCTCTTCATAGGCTAGCTTGTCATGCTGGTTCCTTCCTTATCCATGCATGAGGGGTTATATGGTTTGGTGGTGGCTCCTGTAGGGAAATGATACCAATGGCATTGGAGCATGTAGATACAATAAAAGGTCATCAGCTACATGAAACTTATGGTTCGAGAGGATGAAGAGAAACTTATAGTTCGAGGTTTGGGAGCGTCGAGCGAAAGTGGTAGTTTTCTTTCAAGTTAGTGTCAGCAATAAGAACACCCTCGATCACCTCTCTATTCTTGGATTTTTCAAAGCATACAGAGTCTCCAGTTTTGCGGACTTCATATGCTTTACTAGTCCTGCAAAACAAAATCTACGACAGCATAAATCAGCATGATATTTGAGAATTCTGACACCATATTCGTTAATCAGTATTCACACACTGGGAAGCTAGAACTGACAAAGCAGCTCACCGAAGAACTGATTCCAACTGACGCCACAATTGGCCATGATTGCAGCCACCAGCAAATGCACTGGTAAACAAGCGGTGAGATTTGTCCAAGATTTGCCGTCACAAACTCCAACAATATGCATTACAGTACCTTTCAAAGGGCCAACTTTGAAAAAAAGAAGAAAAAGGCGAAAACTCAAGTGTCCGCTCATATGTAGATATGCGCAAAACAGCAAAGCAGGTGATACATACAACATTCTGGAAAGTGTAACCTGGGGCTGTGAATTGAGTTAATCTGCCGGAAATTTTCCTATCTGTAGTTGAGCAACTTTACTGAAATGTTACATGATGTGACAACATATTCACATGGAGAGTGGTAACAGCAATCTTCTTTCTCTTTTCCTCTTGAGCCTTCTATGCCTAGAGATTTTGAGACTCACTGGAAGAAGGATTCCGAAAATTACAAACATGGCTGAAAGTTTGAACCATTTCAAGTAAAGGGCAACATAGCAGGACACCATTAGAAAACAAAACAAGACCGCATAGATGAGAGCAACCTTGAGATCCCTCCTGTGAAACAAAAAGATTAAAAAAAAGAGTTTGAGTATATAACTAATAAAAAGCTTAATTATAATGAAAATAAAGGCATTCGTTGTCAATAAAATAAGCTAACTCTAGTGGCTACAAGGATTTTGTCTGCCCTTGCCACCATACATGCTCAGAGTTCAGAAATGGAGAGCGGGACATCATGATATATAGAGAAATGACTTTCTGTTCATAATCAAGAACATAATTGTCATGCAGGGCCTCCAACACCGAGGGAGCAAGAAGAAGGTGATATCCGATCAGTGGGACGGAGCTGCAGCAGCCTAGTCGTGTAAGTTGCTAATCTGGATTAAGACTGGGCTTCTGTTTGTTAGCTCGGAATTCAATTAGGAGATCAGTTTAGATATGTTTAGGAGTCAGCTGCAAACATCATTTTGGAAACGATGCAATAGGTTGATTCCTACTGGTCGCTTCTTTCTACCATCCTGCTGCCTCAGGTGACACACCTATCTTGGTACTGCAGAACCAAGCCGCCGAGGTCCAGGACCATGCTGTACTGTTTGTCTCGGCTACAATATCCGCAATCCTACACCTGCCAATCTCCCTTCCTCTGAACGCATGTTTTATCTAGGGCGTGTTTGCTTGGGTGGCTGTGGTCAGCCCGGCCCAGCGACCAGACCGTGGCCAGCCAGAGCTCGGTAGCCACAGGCCACCCCACCTTGTTTGGCACTCTAGCCCAACTCAGCCTGGACATCTTTAGATTGTGTTTGTGGCGCACGGCTGGCAGCCCAACTAGTGGAAACCAGAGCTCAAATCGGCCACTTTGCGCTGCGCGCAGCCGAGCTCCCCAGCTACGGTAATTTCTGGCGTACGAGGAGAGCCTGCCCCAACCTGCTTTGGATCCTGCGGAGCACGAGCTCCAAAGCTGGGCCAGGAAGCCAAACACACGGAGTGCACTCTCGGGAGCGCAGCCCGGCCCATGAGCCACCCTTTCAAACACCCCCCTAGTACTTCCACTGAATTAAGCCCTGGCACTTGTTCCTGTATACCACTATATCTTGATTATTTCATGCCATAGTTTTATATTATATTTTTGTAACTTGTAAGACCCACTTCCATGAATTTGTTCCTCCTATTGTTTGGAGATATTCAAGAGAGCCAAATTTCTAATAGTAAAGGGTGTGCCATTGTTTAATGTTCAATGAAAAAAATCAAAAACTTTCCAGGCAAGTTGGGGTAACTTTGATAAGAAATACACAATAACAAATTGATTAACCACTACTTGTTTACTTAAAGAACTCAACTTGGGAGATAGAGACACTGCCCTAGCTTTGCTCTTACGGTTAGATGACTTCTGTGCTTGCTAGCCACTGCTTTGCTAGAGCATTTAGGTTTTTGTGTATGTATAGGAAATGTCTACTAACAGGACAGCTTAATCTTTCTTCATATGTCATATTTTCGTGCTGTGTTTCATTTCCTTTCTGTTGGCATGAAGGATGATATGCTCCTGTAGCTCTATTCAATTTTTAGAAATAGCTTTTTTTTAGGAACTAGAAAGAGCATTAGAAACCTTATACCTAGCATGGGAGTGTAAAAAATGTGTTAGATATGGAGAAGCAAGTGACCCTCCCACTTTCCATCTCACTCTAAGAGTGCTCACTGGGAGCTGTGCGAATGCGACTGGTGTTTTTGCATTCAACCTCAATGACTTCACGTGGGCATCATAGTCACTTTTAATTTACGCTGATGATGAACAGACTTAGCTTAGCTTATAGTGCCATAATTCCTCATGCATGCTGGTCAATACTTTGCACGTATTTGCATGGATGGAAAGGGAACAGAACCTAAAAGCAAGGTGTCAATCTGTCAAATGCTGGTAAGTTGCAGGAACAGAGAAGTACTGGAGTACAACAATTCCCTTTATATGTTGATTCAAGTTTCCAACATGGGTCATATACTCCTATGTTATCTTAGAAAGTTCTCTGTTACATTTACTTCAAAATGATGTGAGTTATTAATGCTAAGTGCCAACCCTATACAAGACTATCAACATACTGGGCGATTTCTGAATGTGTGCATCTAAGTGAAGAAGTAACACAAGTTTTATCTGAGCAAATCGAACCCTCGACCCCAGATTGACAGGCTTGGATCAGGCTGAAGCCAGGAGCTAGGGGTCAGGCAAGGCAGTTGGCTGACTCAAACTCAATTAGCCTTTGGGCTATACCTATCTACCTGAATCAATGTCGGCTGGTTCAACAAAAATCTGGGCATAAGCAAGTCTGAAAAGAGTTGTGCTCACAAGTTTAATAATGTTGTGATGCTGGCATCCATTTTATTCCCTCCTTTTTTCCTCAAATGGATATCAATTTGTTACTAATTGCTCTTAGGTTCAAGAATTCATTTCTTCAACGACTGAAGAAGCCATGAGACCAATGTTCATGGTTTAATAGTGTTTCAGTTGGTCAGAGTCGCACTGAAAAAGAAAGCCAAATGATCCACCAAAATGCCGACCAAGCACTTCTGCACTAGTAGCTGAGCTATTGTCTTCGCACAAACAGTAACCATGTCTTTTAATTTATACCCCCCTATGATGCTTCCAGCTAGCAATTTATAACATGAAAAAAATTAATACTTAAGAGGAAAAAAGAAGTTCTATGACAATACTTTTATCAAGAAATATGATATTCAAAGGTAAGTCTACTATTAACATTTTGCAAGACATTATGCATATAAGTAAACATCTTCTGTCTCACTGACGAGGCCACAAACTGATTTGTTTTCTTGAAGTAAATCTCTAACTACTCATACCCATGTCGTGCATCCCTGTCCCTTCCTGCTAGCTCCTATCGAGAACAAACAGAGCAAAAACCTAGGCAACCAAGGCCCATAGAGATCAAACAAAATCCACAAGATCATGTCCGCAGAAGATTAAACAAAAGGCGCATGCTACACGGTGCGAATCTGGCCGATCCCTACTTCCTACGCGTCACGTTAGCAGTCAAGCGCACCGAATCGGAAATCGGACGTCAGCAAGGTTGATGTGAGCCTGACCTGGAGGCGATGTGGGGGCTGGGCGAGAAGACGGCGAGCGCGGCGGAGTAGGACTGGGCCGACCGGATCTGGTGCTCCCGCAGCTGCTCCACGAGCTTCGCTCGCGTGATCATCTCCTCTTCCTCAGGCAACCGCTCCTCCCGACGCACCAGACGGCTGATCTCTTGGTCTCACCCCCCGCGAAAACTACCCAGGAATTGCCGGAGACGAGAAGGAACAACGGTGGAAGGGAGCCGGAGGGAAGAAGAGGGGTCGGAGCGTCGGAGGAAGGAGAGGGGCTGGTGTCCTCCTCCTCCCGCGTCCCTCCGGCTGTTGGGCGCGTACCACCCTTGGATCGGAGATCAACGCTCATGATCTCATCTGCAATAAACATTCAGCTTGGAGGGTAATGTTTGGAGTTAGCATGTCGCTCGAGTGCTCGACGCTTTGATATCGTCCAACTGGAGCTCGTAAGATCCAAGAAAATTACAACGTTCATCTCAGAACGTTTTGCTACAGTATTAGCAATTTCACCTGATACTAAGAGGTGAGGATCGTAGATCAATCTTGAAGCAAAACAAAAACTCTCATGTTGAAGTTTTTCCACAGAGTTGCTACGCGCAGAAGAGCCCACTAGAAATGATCGCGACGTTGTCGCGGATGGCCAGTGGGCTGGGCACGAAATACCGAGGACCGAAATCGAACCGAAAAATACCGAGAACTGAACCGAAAAATATCGAACCGAAGAAAATCGGTTCCTGTTTAGTTCTCAGTTCCCAGGTACCGAAAGAACCGAGGTAAATTCGGTGCTGGGCCTCGGTTTACCGAAGTACCGAATAAGAACCGAATTACGAGCAACCCATCTAAGTTGGCCCAACAACAACCCACCAACTAAACTTCTAACCCTATCCACTCCCTCACGGCCTCATCACCGAAGCCCCCCACGGCCAGTCCACCACCCACCCTCTCGTGACGCCGCCTTCCTCGATTCGCCGCGAGGCCGCCCTCCTCTTCCTCGACCCCCGCGACACCGCCCTCCTGTAGTCCTGTCCTCGACTCCCCGCGCCGCTCTCCCTATTCCTCCGCTCCAGGCTCTCTCTCTTGGGCCACCGCGAGCTCCTCGGCCTCGGATCTGGCGAGAGGAGGCCATGGCGGTCTGCTCTCCCACCATGGCGCCGGGCACCTCGAGGACGCCTCCTTCGCCGAGCGTGGAGGACGAGCAAGGCAGATCCACGCTCATCCCCATCGGGGGGCTCGAGGATGCCGGCAAGCAGGGCCGCGAGCGCAAATGTGAGCTTGGTCGGGGCTAGCCGCTAGGGAAGTGTTGGTGTAAATTTGGTACCGAAGGGGGCACCAATAACCACAAGATTCTTCTCCTCCGAAGGGGCAAAGAACCAAAGAGCCCCTCCGAAGGATTACACCTTCTTCCATTACAACCGTTAACTCTACAACTACCGCAACTACTAAGCGAAAACTAGAGGAGACGGCAACAACTTATTACTTCGGAGTTCTTCACTATTTAATGCTTGTCCCATCGCTTACAAAGACCCTCCTATATATAGGGATGGGGGTAGATGGCGATTTGCCCCCAAGCCCCTAGTGGTTATTTTCTTCCGAGCCCCGGCGGACGCGGTATTTACAAGAAACTCCTCGAGCCCACACAAAGGCCCACTAACCCTTACATGGGCCGGGCCATTCCCCCAACAAGAGCCCCTCGCCTACTTCGGTTTGGCGGCACAACAAGGCGGAGTAGCCGAATACACACGGAGTGGCCCGGACCTTCCTACACCTTCGGCCATGAGGAACTCCCCTCGGACCCTCCGCTCGTACGCCTCACTAAAAACTCCATTCCGTAAAACCCAGTGGGAAAAAATGGAGTGGAGAAAAGAGCACGTACGCCTAGCGGATTTACACACACACCGACCTTGCTAATGGTCGTCTTCGGACTCGCTTCGACGGTAAAGGGCGCCTTCGGTGATGAAGTCTGCTTCGGTGTTGTCACTAAGATGGCCTTTATCCTCAATGCTTCTCCTCCATTTGCTTTGGTCTTGCCTTCGGGGCCTCCATGCATTTTTCTTTTCGCTCTTGTTCTTTCAGACGCTGTCGAATGATGATTAGCCGCCTCTTCCCCTTCGGTCACGATCACCGGCAAGACTTCATGCTTCCGGGTGACGCCGCTCATCTCGATGCCACTAGCCCCTCTTGTCCCGTGATTGTGATGAAGGTCCCGGTCCCGTGCAATGCATGCGACGAAGTACGTGTTGATGAAAACGATGCCGGAGTCGACGTCGGTGAGGTAGACGATGAAGCCCCCTTGAGCCACGGCCCGGTCGGCGTCGGTGTAGTAGATGCCGAAGACGAAGTCGAAAGTCAATGTAGACAAGGTAGACGACGAAGCCCCACGAGCCGAGTCCCGTCGACGTCGTGCGAGAGACGCCGAAAACGAAGTCGGAAGTCGATGTCGACCAAGTCGATGTTGATGTTGCCGAGGTGGACGAGGAAGCCCCTCGAGCCGAACACATGTCGACGAAGATGTGGTTGAAGAAACCCCTCATGCCGAACCATGTCGACGACGAAAGTGGTGGTGTGTTATTGAGGTAGTCGAATAACGTTGATGAAGTACTCGAGGAAGCCCCTCGTGCTAGATATTCACCGAGTTGAACCTCGTCTGTCGGTGACGAAGTAGACAATATAGACGAAGTCCACTTCTCGTTCAACACTCCATTCGAGGCGAATCATTTTTGTTCAAGAAACTCAAGAACTTGTTAGACAAGAAACAATCTATCTCAATTTGCATCGCACAAACAAATCCGAAGCCACTCTCGGGCCTTCGGGTGTCTCAGCCAACTCCGGTCAACACACGACCGGTCGTTTGCCTCCCCGCAAACGGAATCCGAAGCCACTCTCGGGCCTTCGGGGTATCTCAGCTCCGAAGCCACTCTTGGGCCTTCGGGGTATCTCGCATCCGAAGCCACTCTTGGGCCTTCGGGGTATCTCGCATCCGAAGCCACTCTCGGGCCTTCGGGGTATCTCGGCTCAACTCCGGTCATCACACGACCGGCCGTTTGCCTCCCGCAAACGGAACCTCGGCTATAACGAGCCGATACTTGCCTTTGCAAGTTCAACTCCGGTCATCACGGGACCGGTCGTTTGCCTCATGCAAACGGAGCATTTGACCCCACTCGGGCCTTCGTCGTGAGCACTCTGGGCTCCACACTTCGGTGTTATGCATGTATATATGTATAAAAGTGTGCATGAAGGTATGCTTTTGCGTGAAGGCTAGGATGAAAAGGCTAGCCAAAATAATGCAAAGGACATCCATTGATCAAATTCTCAACTTGAGTGGTGAAACCATGAGATGACCGAAATCCGATAACACCGAAGTCCATATGGAAGTCCCTACAGGCACCACCGATGAAGTTCGACGTACATTGAAACCAATTGATATGGCCTAGCCATTCCCAAATCAATAATGGGGTCACTATCTTCCGGGTGAAAACCGAGAACTCAAAGGCTATAACCTGCAATAGACGTGACGAAGTGGCCGCACAAAACATAATAGCTGCATACAACCAATCATTATGAATAGGGTATAAAGCATGACTAAGAACATGCGCTTAGCATATTTGAGATGAAGGTGCGGCAACATGTGATATACGAAGGGTTAGAGTGCCCGTTAAAAATGGATCGTAGGTTATGAGAGAGGAGGGCACGATACTTACATATGGTAGTTAACCCTGCATTCAAGAGATATAAATACTCCATATGAAGGGTTAGATTAAGAAGGCAAAGCAAATTTCAGTCAATTTGACACAATCACTTTTGTGAAGCCGAGCTTCGGTCATAACGGGACCGACACAATTTCGTTATACGACGTAAGTGACGGGCGACCCTTGGATGCGCCCAACGGCCTCCGAGGGGCGCTGTTACTTACCCACAAAATATAAACTCCGAAGACTACACCCCCCCGCACCATGGAGGGGGGATGTTGCTTCGGAAACGTGCGAACGGATAAATGCACGAAACTTTCAGGAAAAAAAAAGTCTTGCGATGAGCATCAACATGTGGCTAACGCTAAGCACTTGCTTTAAACATGAGGATTGGTCTGCTAAAAGCAGAGACGAAGGGTTCTTCGTCACTGTACTGAAAACGGTTTTATCAGCAGCCAAAAAACAAAACGTCGACCACACGAAGCACTACCTCAAGACGGTGGTAAAGTTGTATAATAAAAAGACAACATAAAGTCCTTCCGGTGGGTCGCGAAATGAAGGTTGAGCAAGCGAGGCATACGTACGTGCTAGTAAGCAAGGGATAGCAATGTATCGAAATTTCCTAATGCATACTCTATTTTCTATATGCCGAAAAAAACTGATCACCCGTATAACAAGCATGAGGTTCGGACCGAAGGGTAAGAAGCTATGATTGGTGCTAAAAGCAAAGAAGATAAATACTTCAATATTTGCAAATTTAAGATGCCGTTTCAAAATAAACAGTGTAAAATGATAATAAACTTGAAGTACCGAGGCCCCTTCGTCTCCGAAGGGTACTTTTGTTCGGAGATGGGCTTCGGAGCATAGTCGCTACAAGCGTGCGTGAATCATATGCAAACTATAGGATTACACTAAGAAGAGTAAAAGGTGCAGCTAGCATGGATAAGAGGTCTTAAAAACAGCAGCCCTACCAACCTCCGAAGGAGTTCCGAAGTGGGCTTCGGCGTTCCCTCTTAGGCCGCCTCGGGCCTCCTTGTGAGTGGCAACGCTCCCATGCCCCATGCCACCCGACGCCTCCCATGCCCCCCCGCCCGGGCCATACCCGTGCTTCCGAAGGAGTAGTTGAGTCCCCGATGTAAAATGTCATGACGAAGAGTCCCAACAAGATAATATCTCTTCGCAAAACGAGAGGTTAAATATTTAAATGAGATAAAGAGTCCGATGTCCGATATGCGTTGTGCCGCATGCGCCGGTGCTATGCGTGGGAAATAGGCCCGTGGGTGCCTTGCCGGGTTGCCCGGTGCCTTCGGCCTCGAAGGGGCGGTTGGCGACAGTCCATGAAGGAGCCAATGTGGTGGCTCACGAGAGGACTCTTGAGTCCGAGCGACCTCCGCGCCGGCGGCGGCCGCGTCGGCTTCACCTTCGGCGCGGACCCCGGCTCCACGGGCTTCCGCCTCCACCGCCCTCTTCCGGTACCACCCCCGCTCGAGCCGGCGTCGGCGTCGGCGGTGGAGTTGTTGAGCGTCCGCGCGAGGTCGAGGATGCCGAGCTTCCGCATCCGCTCCATGCCGTCCCGGATCCGGCCGCCCTCTCCCCGCTCGTATTCCGCTCCCGCCGCGTCCGGCGGAGACACCGGCTCCCCCGACGCCCTCCGCGGCGGCGAGGGGAACCTCTCGGCGGCCCGCCGCGCCGGCCGGTGCCGGCGCCCGCGCCGGCGAGGAGGGGTCCGCGGTGGTGGCCATGGCCGAAGACGCGGTCGGCGCGGGTTCTTGCGGAACCGGCGGCGGCGGCGGCGGGCGATTCCTCCGAGGAAGGAAGGGGAGGAGGGGGCCACGCCGCTCCGAGTTCGAGAGCTCCGAGTCCTTCGCCGGCCGTGCCGCCGCAGCCCGTCCCGAGGTTCCCCGTCGGGCCCGATCCGTGCGCCCGCCGGGCCGGGTTCCTCTCCGGGCCCATCGAGAGGGGGTTCCTCTCGGGGCCCCTCGACGCCGCCGCGCTCACGTCCGGCCACTCCCCGGCGCCGCCACCTCCGGACGCATGGGAGGCGCCGTGCCCGCGCTCCGCCGGAGCCTCTCCCACGGCGCCGACGCCCGCGGAACTTCACGCGCGCGCTCCTCGCGCGGGCCGACAAGTTCCCGGATTGCATGGACCTCGGCTCGCCGGGACGCCGCCGCCGCCGCCGCCGCTGCGCGGCGCGGATTCCCGCCGGCCGCGCGGGGCGCGAGGGGAAGGCCGGCGAGGACCGCGTGCACATCGTCGTGTCCGAGGAGCGGGGCAGGAAAGTGGAGGGAACGGTGGCCGGGAGGGAGGAGGCCGCAAGCGCAACGGTCACAAAGGAGTCAGAACTTGGGCTTCGTCACCGAAGGTCAAAGGCGGTACAGAATTGGGCTATCCCGGGAAGAGAATAGAGATACAAAGCAAAATGGTCCAACATATCGTGATAGCAAAAAAGTATGTGGTTGTCTTAGTGGACGAAGGGTTCAAAATAAAATTTTCATCTTCCAAATTGCTTCGGAGCAATATTTTGCAAAATCAATAAGTAAAGTAGGGGCACTTAGCTTCTTCTTGGAAGGAACACACGCAAACGTAAAGAAAAACCGGCTTAAACTTGCTCCACTCCGAAGGGTCCCGTAATCCTTTCCCTTGCCAACGCGAGCCACCATTGCCGCATGACTTGACCCCTTCGTGACCGAAGGTACCTTCGGTCATGCCGAGAATTTTTTTTAAATTCGAGCCCACCTCTTTGGACCCTCTCTCTTCGGATCTTTTTCTTGTCTTGTAGCCGTGAGTCCTTCCACGAGGTGGGCGCCAAACTCGTTGGTGTAAATTTGGTACCGAAGGGGGGCACCAATAACCACAAGACTCTTCTCCTCCGAAGGGGCAAAGAACCAAAGAGCCCCTCCGAAGGATTACACCTTCTTCCATTACAACCGTTAACTCTACAACTACCGCAACTACTAAGCGAAAACTAGAGGAGACGGCAACAACTTATTACTTCGGAGTTCTTCACTATTTAATGCTTGTCCCATCGCTTACAAAGACCCTCCTATATATAGGGATGGGGGTAGATGGCGATTTGCCCCCAAGCCCCTAGTGGTTATTTTCTTCCGAGCCCCGGCGGACGCGGTATTTACAAGAAACTCCTCGAGCCCACACAAAGGCCCACTAACCCTTACATGGGCCGGGCCATTCCCCCAACAGGAAGAACGCGCCGCGACGCCGCGTATGTGGTTGTCTTAGTGGACGAAGGGTTCAAAATAAAATTTTCATCTTCCAGCTTGCTTCGGAGCAATATTTTGCAAAATCAATAAGTAAAGTAGGGGCACTTAGCTTCTTCTTGGAAGGAACACACGCAAACGTAAAGAAAAACCGGCTTAAACTTGCTCCACTCCGAAGGGTCCCGTAATCCTTTCCCTTGCCAACGCGAGCCACCATTGCTGCATGACTTGACCCCTTCGTGACCGAAGGTACCTTCGGTCATGCCGAGATTTTTTTTTAAATTCGAGCCCACCTCTTTGGACCCTCTCTCTTCGGATCTTTTTCTTGTCTTGTAGCCGTGAGTCCTTCCACGAGGTGGGCGCCAAACTCGTTGGTGTAAATTTGGTACCGAAGGGGGGCACCAATAACCACAAGACTCTTCTCCTCCGAAGGGGCAAAGAACCAAAGAGCCCCTCCGAAGGATTACACCTTCTTCCATTACAACCGTTAACTCTACAACTACCGCAACTACTAAGCGAAAACTAGAGGAGACGGCAACAACTTATTACTTCGGAGTTCTTCACTATTTAATGCTTGTCCCATCGCTTACAAAGACCCTCCTATATATAGGGATGGGGTAGATGGCGATTTGCCCCCAAGCCCCTAGTGGTTATTTTCTTCCGAGCCCCCGGCGGACGCGGTATTTACAAGAAACTCCTCGAGCCCACACAAAGGCCCACTAACCCTTACATGGGCCGGGCC
This sequence comes from Cenchrus americanus, assembly GCA_947561735.1. Classification (NCBI taxonomy): domain Eukaryota; kingdom Viridiplantae; phylum Streptophyta; class Magnoliopsida; order Poales; family Poaceae; genus Cenchrus; species Cenchrus americanus. The sequence goes on along the minus strand of OX387243.1, from coordinate 151,007,991 downwards.
ATTCCCCCAACAGGAAGAACGCCGCCGCGACGCCGCCCGTCTGCAGGTACTAGCATCGGTATTTTTCGGTAAATACCGAAACCGAACCGATTACACCGAAACCGAAAGTGCTTGGTACTGATGTTTGCAAGGAACCGATCGGTACCTATTTTGCAGGAACCGAATTTGGGTGGGAACCGAAGAACCGTACCGATCGGTTCGGTAAATACCGAATGCCCAGGGTGAGCCAGTGTGTGGGGTGGATTTTGCAATACAGGTTGACACGTTTGGTTTGACATAAGCGTAGGGTCTTCTATATAGTATGGGTTCAAGAGTCTTAAAATGTATAATATATTGTAACATAGCTATACGGTTGTGAGTTTGTTAAGTGTGCACTGTGTTGGCAATGTTTGTTTTAATTTAATTTCTAATTGATCAAATATTGCTAATGATTAATTTACATGGTGCTGGAATTGCCAGTTTGTGTCACTTGTTCTAATGTGTTGTATATGTTGCATGCATAATTTAGATGTATCTAAGGATTTGAGTCATGGTGGTTATCAATTTGGACTCAAATATAATAATATAGTGAATATAAAAGCATATCAATTCAATATTTACATTACTTTTTATGTAGTGTGAATACGATTTGAATAGTACGTTTTTTCAAATTTTTGTTAAATATCTATGCATACTCCTTTCATATTGGTATTAGATGATGTTTTGGACAAGATTTGAGGCAAACATCGGGAATATAATTCATAAATAACTTTTAAGCTATTGAGTTTGGAAATGTGAAAATCATATCAGTAGATTTGTCTTGAAAAATGTTTTCATAATAATATACATATATAACTTTTCAATACATATTATTATAAAAAAGTGAAGTCAAAGTTGTACTTTGGAGACCGTGTCGCTGTCCTAAACATCATCTAATACCGGTATGGAGGGAGTATGTTGCAAAATGGAACCCATGGTCGCTATGTATAGATGAAAATAGATAGATAGTATAACAGAGCGTTTGCATAACATTTGTTTGGAAAAAGTGAAGCGAACCAACTTCTATGACTTTGGATTTTAGAGCATGATAAATTCAAAATTAGGATGCTTTTTGACTTGGCAAGCATAATTATTTAAAATTGCAACTAATATACACCTACGTGTTAATCAAATTGAGTATCAGTATGTAACGTGGTAATTATATTTAATCTACATCTCTCCTATAGCCTAGGTATTCTCATGAATCATTCTTTTTTTTTCATATTAAACTTCGCGAGTCGTATCTCATTCCACATGTGTAGTTCTGTACCATCCCACTGCCACGTTCACATCTCTTGCCACCTGCAAGCTAATCTCATTCACCCAATCTCTCGTCTCTCCTAGCCGCCCATGCAACTTTATCTCTACACTCTCTCCATCTTTGCCCCCTCGGAGGTGGCGGACGGCCAAGCGTGCGGTGGCCACGGGGCCGGTGGACGGGTGGAGCGCGGGCAGCGAGCATGCGAGGCACGGCCTGACGGAGCTTAGCGACCAGGGGTGTGCTGCTCCCCACGCACCTGGCTCGCGGCCGCTGGCTTACGCGCGCGACGTCCAGGGCGGCTATGGCGCTATGTCTAGGAATGGTGTGTCCGGCGTGCTCGGGCTGTGGGCGCGCGGCCCCTGCTCGGAGGTGCGGCGGGCTCGATGTCGTTCCCAGGTTGAGCTCATGGGCCCTCATCCTCGGCCGGCTAGCGGGCTCCCGGCTCCCGGCTCACGAGCGTTGCGAGTGTTGCCTCTTCACCTGATGATCTCTATCCACCGTCGCTCGACCTCCACCTCCTCCACCACGACGCCGTCTCTTGCCTGATCCCGTTCCCGCGCAGCAGCACACCCTAGGAACAGCTTCCCCCGTCATCACCGCTAGCGAGTTCCTATCCTCGACCACCAGCACCAGGACGGAGCTCTCTAGTCGCGTGGCGGCAGCGTGGAGATTGGGCCCCATGGCTCCCCTCCCTCTGTCGGGTGAGGTGCAGGCCCTGTCCCTCTTGTCGGGGACAGCGGTTCCCTAAATAACCAGGTGAAACCAGCTTAAAACTCACAAAAAACGCAATTCACGACTAACCTACGAAACTAAAGCGCACACACGACACAATCACGACCCTGGTGGCCCCTGCAGCCCGCTAGGGTGGCACGACGGACGACCCCTCGGGCGGGGTTCGCCTCGCTCGAGGGTTAGACGCCCCCTCGGGCGAAGTCCGCCTCGCTCGAGGGCACCTGCACGCACGTCGTCCATGCTCCTGCCCCAGTGTACGGGCATTTAATGCCCTGACACCGCAGGACACGCGCCACGATCCTGACACGCCCGGGAATCGCGTCCCGGCGCTGTTTCACCAACTCCTTGGAAGGCCATCCCCGCCACTGTGTAGCACTGTGCGATGAGGCCGGTGTCAGCCCCGTGACACTGTGCCGCCTACCCCTGTACGGCTAACGCGCCGAGCCCTCGAAGGGGGGCCGACGTAAGGATGGCAATTTTACCCACGGGTAAGGGTACCCGCTGGTACCCTACCCTGTTGGGTAAGGGTAAGGGTATAGAATTCTACCTACGGGTAAGGGTACGGGTATAAAATTCTACCCGCGGGCAAGGGTAAGGGTATGAACTTGGGTCAAATATTTCTATGGGCCTACTAGAAATATTTGACCCAAGTAGGCCCACATATCCTAACCCTAGCAGCACATCCCTCCCACCATTGTATGTACTGACTTCACATGTTCCACTCTCTTTCCAAAGTATAACTTGAATTGATCTAATGTCTATTATTTTGTGTTCTCAGGATGACGTTGAGTCTGACATCATTTATTCATGACTCATTGACTCACAAGAATGCATCACAATTTGATCTTATTTCTTATGTTGGGATGTTGTAATTTCTTATTTGACTTATTTATGTTCAATAAGTGTGTGATTATGAAGTTTGAAAATGATTATTGTACTCTTAGATATGAACTTAATGACATGTTTATGTTAATACCCATCGTGTACCCTTTTACCCTGCGGGTAAGGGTAAGGGTAAGGATTTTTACCCGTTACGTTTGGCGGGTAAGGGTACAAAAGAGATAGACGGGCACGCCAACAGGTGGGTAAATGCTTTACCCTTACCCTACCCTGCCCATTGCCATCCCTAGGCCGGCGTCACCCTCGAATGCTTTTTCCGTGACTATACAGGGCGACGCCGTGACGTCAGGCTGGCGGGAGCGGTCTTTCCCGTCGCTGTCAACCCTGTGCAGCCATCCCCGCCACTGGAGCGCCACGCGAGGGCACTGTGACGACATCCCCGTTGCTGTTGGAGCGCACGGGGACAAAACGTCGCCACGACTGCCACTGTGCTGTGTACGGGCTCCCCGTTGACGGCACCCTCGAACCGGCCCGCGGCGGCGGCGGCCGGACGACCAACCACTACGCCGCCACCCTCGAAGCCGCTCCCATACGAACACAGGACGCACCATGACGCCTCGACTGGAGCATGATTCGCCAGGATGACTGTCAGCTTCGTGGCACTGCTCGCCACACCTCCACACGTAGGAAAATAGTGCGGCGCGCATGTAAACTGTTCCCTCCTTGGCCTATAAAAGGAGGGGCAGTCCCCCAGCCGCAGGGGACACGGAACGACGGACAGCGATCACCCACACGCTCTCCGCCTTCTCCACGATATTGGCACTCACCTCAATCAATACCTCTGGGACTTGAAGGCCAGGCCTCCTCTCCCACCACGCTTGTAGCCCCCCTCTACGAGCACCACGGTGCAACACAATATAGTGCCCAGAGTACACCACTGCCGGACGTACGGCCCCGGCCGGAACCAGGATAATCCCAGTGTCACTAGTTGCTAGCACCGGCCCATCGAGAGGCAGATCTCAGCGCTCATTACTAGTTAGTGTCGGGACTACATTCCGCACCGACAGTTGGCGCGCCAGGTAGGGGACTCGAGCTGAAGATCGGCTCGTCACCAGCCCTCTCGATGGTGATTCGCACCGAATGCCGCGTCCAGAGGTATTCCATGGGCAGCTCGGACCCCCTCCCAGCCGGGTTCGAAATCCGGTTCGGGAGCCTGAACTTTCAGGCCACGGGGAACGACTACCTCATGCGTACCACCAACCGCGATGAACTCCGCGCGCGACGTCAGACCGGGGCCGACCCGGCCTCCGTCGCGCCCGCTACTCACGCCCCGGCGTTCGTCCACGCGGATGCGGCGGGCCGGCCCTTCGGCGCCTCGACGCCGTCGACGCTCCGGCCGGCGCTCGCGACGAAGTGCGGACGGAGCACCGACGCGCCGCACGCGTCGCCTCACAACGCGACGCGACCACCGGCGAGACGGCCGCCGCCCCCGACGGGGAGCGCTCGGTCTCGTGGCCACGCTTCCCCATCGGTCCGCGCGGCGCCACGACGGCGTACGTCACCTCCGCCAACACCGACGCGACGACGCGCAGGGTTCGCCCTGGCTGCCATGTTCCGGCCGTCAGGGATCCCAGGGCTTCCGCCGACGACGAGTCGTCCCACAGCTCCGCCAGCGATCTGCCACCCGCCACCTCGCACGAGTCCGCGGAGTGGGATTTCTCCGGTGTGCCTGACCCAGTAATGTTCTGGCGGTTCCTCGACGCCACGGACTACTGGTTTGGCTACTCCGACAACTCCAGCGCCGGAAGCTACGATCCCGCGCGGGAGTGCTTCGTCGTACTCGCCAACAACCAAGCAAACGCCATGAACGCGGCAGAAGCGGGCGACAGAGAGGTTCCCCCCGGCCCGGGAACTGGACCACACCAGGGTGCGGGGCCAAGCGCTCCTCCCTCCTCACCGCCGAGGGGGCCGACATCAACGCACAACTGGCTCAAGCACGCGAGCTTGAAGCCAAGCTCGCGGAGGAGTACCGCGCGGTGTGGTTGCTTCGAGCCTCCATCGCCGGAGAAGCCTCCGCGCGTGGCGAACGCGCGCGTGAGCTAGGCAAGTAGGCCCGCGAGCGCATCAACGTCGACTTTGATGTCGACAACCCGAACACGCCCCCGCGAGCGAGCCAGAAGCTCGTTGCCGCTGCGACACTACTGCGGGCCATGCCCTCCCCCTCGACGCCCGAGGCGCGAAACCTGCACCGCGAGGCGCAGGCGCTCATCAAGCAAGTGGCCGTCCAGCAGGCCGAAAGCTCGGCGTCCCCGCATCCGTCAGCAGGGGAGCGCGCGGGACGACGGGGGCGCGCAAGGCCCCGAAGCATCATTACACACGGGTGGCGCGGCGGAACGCCCCGCCAACCCGGGCGCACGCCGTCAGGGAGCGGATCCTTGACACGCGCGGGCAGGCCCAAGACGGTGACGCTCGCAACGTCATCAACGCCCGACGGACGGGCAACACAGAGATGCGGGCGACGGCGGGCTACCACCCCCGGCGGGGTGGGTGCTATGACAGCCGGGAGGATCGCTCGCCGACGCCGGAGCCCCCGGGAACCCGTGTGTTCAGCCGAGAGATCCGCACGGCGAGCTTCCCTCAGCGCTTCCGCCAGCCCACGTCGATCGACAAGTACAACGGGGAGACGTACCCCCGCGTATGGCTCAACGACTACCGCCCGGCGTGCCAGCTGGGTGGGGCCACCACTGATGAAGTCCTCATTCGCAACCTGCCGTTGCACCTCGCCGACTCGGCGTGGACGTGGCTTGAGCATCTGCCGGCCAGCCAGATCCACAACTGGGACGATCTGGTCCGTACCTTTGTTGGTAACTTCAGGGCACTTACATGCGCCCTGGAAACTCCTGGGACCTGCGCGCGTGCACCCAGAAGCCCGTCGAGTCGCTCCGGGACTTCATACGACGTTTTTCCAAGCGCTGCACAGAGCTCCCGAGCGTGGCCCAGTCTGAGATCGTGCACGCCTTCCTTGAGGGCACCACCTGCCGGGACCTCGTGCGCGAACTTGGACGCAGCCTGCCCGTTGACTCGAGCAAGCTGTTCGACATCGCCACCAGCTTCGCCTCTGGCGAGGAAGCGGTGGGGGCGATCTTCGACGGAAAGAAAGGCAAGCGCATGGACGACGCGCCCCCGGAGGGCAGCAAGTCCAAGGACCCCCAGCAAAAGCACAAGCGGGGCAAAAAAGGGAAGAAGCCACACCGCGAGGCGCGCGAGTAGGGGCGAGACGACGACGGCGACGAAGCCCTTGCCGTTGACCCAACTCGACGGGGTCCTCGAGCGGCCCCTCGAGGCCCTGGGGTGTTCGATGACATGCTGAAAAGGCCATGTCCGTACCACAAGACGCCGGTGTTGACGCAAAATCTGCACCTCACGCCAAGCACACAGCAAGCCGAACAAGCTAGCTTCACACGCGAAGAGATCACAAGACGTGCCAGTCAATTTTCCCTGAAAATTAACAAAAGACAAAGTAGTTAAATTCCAAAGCTTGGAACTTGCCGGGTGGTACCAGACAATTCCATATTTGCGGCTAGAAAGCCAAGTGAGATGACATATAGCTATAAGAAGCTATCTGCCAGCAAACTGAAACCATTCGGAGCTTTAAAGTGCAAAAAAGTAACATAGCCGAATAGATGACGTAAGCATGACGATAGATCGGTCTTTATTTGGATAAAAGTGCACGTGCGCAAAGCCATGACCGATCCACATGATAAACAACATTAAGTAATAAGTGAAGTAAAAGCATGAGCATAAATATGTAATAAACAAGCATGCATAGGTCCAAAGCGCTAGTCTACCGCATGTCTAGGCACTTTAAAACCCGTCAGGTATGATATCAAACAAATCTATCCACCGCATGATACAACTTGCTTGATATCAAACCACCATCCACAAATAGATCTATCCACCGCATGATACAATCTAAATATGGAAAGCTAAAAGCATACGATATTTAAAACACGACTTATGAACGCGTTTTACTCGTGAAAGCATAACCGAATACGGCTGAACAACCGAATCGGGGTCCATGAAGAAGGAACGAACATTACCAAACAAGATAAATCTATCAGATTGGATTGAAATCTAATCCACCAGATGACTAGCTCGAAAACAACCCAAAAACCTGCATCTACCGCATGATACCCAGCTCTTTCAAGATTTATACAAGATTTGGCAAGCTTGAACCCGCAACACGTGACAACCTAGATCGATTCAGTTTCGGCTATCAGGGAACATGTGATCCACGTGCTATTTAAGCCAAGGGTGCGAACTCGATTCGCATAAGGATCATCAAGAAGATAGAACCGATCCAAACCCATCTAGATTGGGCAAAGAAGTGTTACATGAATTTAAACATAAAGTAAAACTCAAAGCAACACGGGGTAACTTAATGAATCTATTGAATCTTGCCAAAATTCAATAGAGCCGATAACTAGCTTCAAGCTAGATCTTAGCCTACCGCATGACTCATGACCTAACAAGAAACCCTCTTGAACCAAGCTTGAATCTACCACATGACACTAAGCACGGTAACAAGACTACTTGCATCAGATCTAAATCCACCGCATGATACTAGACATGATACAAGGTTGCCGGTACTCACGGAGGTCGACGGATCAATGAACCCTCTCGAAGAACTCGACGACACGACAAATGACTCAAGGGTTTGGCGTAAAGCCGGTTTGTATTGAGAATGTTTCGAATGTCCGTTACATACATTCAGGGTCCATATTTATACCCTGTTAAGCATGACCTCGAATGGATTCGATACCTAATTTATCTCTAAGTGCGATCGCTTATCCATCCATTCGTCCCTTCCGCTCGGGCCATGTCACCACGTAATCCCGCAAAATCAGCGCAACAGTTTTCTTGCCGAACGGAAGCGAACTACCGACCGCGGACTCTTCTGCCGAATTCTTCTGAAGAAACCTTCCTTCCGCCGGACGGATTCCTCACCGAGTTGGACCCACAAGTCAGACTTCTTACCTTACCAAATTTTGGTGTTAACAGCCGGTTAACCACACCCTCGAGTAGTGCGATATGCTCAAGAAGTACTGCAGCCGCGCCGCCGCGAAGGAGGGGGAGGCCAAGAAGGATGGGGGTGATGGCGACGTCGGTGGCTTCCCGGCGGTGGAGAACGTCTTCCTCATCTTCGGAGGACTGACCGCGGATATGTCCAACAGCCAGCGCAAGCGGTAGCGGCACGAGGTCCTCGCCGCGGAGAAGGTGTTGACGGTGAAAATCCGTCAACCTAGCCATGAGTTTACCTTCGGTGTTGGCATAAGTTTTATACCTTATCCATTGGTACTAACCCCTGTGGTATAACAAGTTCACTTGTGCATGTCGGTTTTGGAGTTTAGTGTTTATGCAGGGTTTTAGCGTTAAAAGCAAGACTTTCGGGATAAGTTCATCAAGCACTTTGTGACAAGACCTTGAAGCCCGTACAAGTCATGCAATAAAGCAAACTTGACTCCAAGAAGCCGCAGACTCAACCCGAGAAGATGACAAACTCCGATGACCTAACCGGAAAAGTGCGGAATCTTGTGAGACAAGGAGCTACGTCCAACTCGGAGAGAAAGCCGGACAAGGGCCTACATGCGAAGGGGGGGAAGCATCTAGAAGACTCGGGAATCGACACCACGCGAAGGAGGCCGGGAACCGGGCCCGGATGGGCCCGGGCCGGCCGGCCCCGGCCGGCCGGCCCGGGCCGACCGGCCCGGCCCGATCCGGGGCCCAATTCCCCCTCCTTTTACCTAGCCGCCATTCGGAATATTTATAGCCCCGGGTCGAGAGCCACGGATAATCCACTTCGTCATCCGCCGCCGAGGAGCGAGAGAAGAGAGGGACACCATCCCGGAGAGGAGAGGGTCGAGCTAGTTGACTAGGGTCTCCCTAGCCGACGTGGGAACCTTGCACGGAAGACCACGTCGGAGTTCCCGAGCTAGAAGCAAGATCAAGGTAGGATCCCGGTGGTGATCTTGTTTATGTATCATTGTATTAGTTGAATTATCAAGTTGAATCGATTTCTAGCGATCAAGAGTTTATTCGATGATTTCGTTTTTCGATCGGCTTTGCTTATTCTAGATCTATTCTCGACATAGATCACATAGGGTGTTCTTGTAGCCGCGGTGGCTAGAGGTACACGCCGGATCTTCCGAAAGAACTCGACTTGTCCTTGGACTCGCCCTAGACTACCCGCATGAGTAGGGATACGTTGTGACGAACGGGGGTTCGAAAGGCGGGCGTTTTCGGAGTCGGGCGGGGAAACCACGATTTAAAGAGGCTTCTAATAAGATTCGATTTGCTACTTCTTCTCTTGCTAGGAACTTCAACAAAAGGCTTAACCCGATCTCTCTAGATCGGTTTATCTACCCTATCTATCTTTGTTATCTCCGGTCTTTAGTAGATTAGATTAGTTTTGTGTTCTTTATCTAGATGCATTAGGGTTCCTCTTTATCGAGGATTGAAGTTGCTTGGCTTTACTAGATCATCTTTTGCATCACACATTATTCCACGGATTCGATACCTTGGGTTCACCACTCGAGGGAAGAAGGGTCCATTGACTACGACGGGAGACTTGTCCGCTTGCAAGTCTAAACGAACTTTGATACAATTATTAACTCGTCAACGAAGGCGCCTCCCTCCTTCCTCGACGGGTCGGAGGACGCCATCACCTTCGGCCGCGAGGATCACCCGAACCGCATCCCCAACCCGGCCGGTACCCACCGGTGGTCGACCCGGTCATCGGAACGCGCGGTTCTCGAAGGTGCCGATGGACGGAGGCGATAGCCTCAACATCCTCTACGCGCACACTCGCACCTGTTGGGGATCGGGTTGGACCGGTGTGGGCCCGGCACGACGCCGTTCCATGGCGTCGCGCCGGCAAGCGCGTCCGGCCCCTCGGCGCATCGACCTCCGCCGCTCCGGTTCGGCACACCGGACAACTTCCGCAAGGAAACGCTCACCTTCGAGGTGGTGGGGTTCAGGGGCGCGTATCACGCCATCCTTGGGCGGCCGTGCTACGCCAAGTTCATGGCGGTCCCCAACTACACCTACCTCAAGATGAAGATGTCGGGGCCCAAGGGTGTCATCACCGTGGGCTCGTCGATCGAGCACGCATTCGACTGCGACGTCGAGTGCGTGGAGCACGCGGAGGCTCTAGCGCCGGGATGAAGCGCTCGTGGAAAACTTGCGAGAAGCCGGTCAACGAGGACCTCGACTCCACCGCCAAACACGCCGGCGGCCTTCGAGGCCGCCGAGCGGACCAAAGAGGTGCCCCTTGACCCCGCCGCCCCCGAGGGCAAGGCGTTGAGGGTCGGCTCCACCCTTGATCCGAAATAGGAAGTGGTGCTTGTCGACTTCCTCTGCGCCAACGCCGACATCTTTGCGTGGAGCCCCTCGGATATGCCAGGCATCCCGAGGGAGGTCGCCGAGCACTCCCTTGACATCCTACCTCACTCCCACGCCGTGCAGCAATGGCTGCGCCGCTTTGACGAAGAGTGGCGTCGGGCAATCGGAGTGGAGCTGCGGAAGCTCCTCGACGCCGGGTTCATCAAGGAAGTGTTTCACCCTACGTGGCTAGCTAACCCCGTATTAGTGAAGAAAAAAGAATGGGAAGTGGCGGATGTGTGTAGACTATACTAGTTTAAATAAAGCATGTCCTAAAGTTCCTTTTCCTTTGCCACGGATCGATCAAATCGTTGACTCGACTTGCGGGGTGTGAGCTCTTATGCTTCCTTGACACCTATTCCGGTACCACCAAATAGAAATGAAGGAGTCCGACCAGCTCGCGACTTCGTTCATCACGCCGTTCGGGATGTATTGCTACGTGACAATGCCGTTCGGTCTCCGAAATGCGAGCGCTACATACCGGCGATGTATGCGGCACGTTTTCGGGGATCACATCGGGCGCCACGAATCCGCGACCGGCACGGTGGCGAGTCCGCGACCGGCGACCCCACGTGACCGGCGGCGAATCCACGACCGGCGACCTCACGGCAAGCCCACAACGGCTCGTGCTCGTCCGCTCCGTGGTCCCCCGGCTCCGCCGCATCGAGTCACCGGGATCCCGACGTTCCCCACGCGGCCACACCGCCGACTCCGACAAACCTCGGTTGCTTCGTTCGCGCTCCTCGGTTCGGTATTTTCGGTAAATACCGAATCGAACCGAAGGAACCGATACCGAATACCTTCGGTACCAAGCCTTTTGGAGTACCGATCGGTATCATGTTCTTCGAGAACCGAATTAGCCGAAGTGCCGAGGAACCGAACCGATCGGTTCGGTATTATCGAGTGCCCGGGGTGATCGGGCGGACCGTTGAGGCGTACGTGGACGATATAGTCGTGAAAACCGGAAGGTGGATGACCCGGTTGGCGACCTCTCGCATCGCGTTCGGCCGCCTATGGGCCAACGGGGTGAAACTAAACCCCGAAAAATGTGTCTTCGGCGTGCCGCGAGGCATGTTGTTAGGATACATTGTCTCCCAGCGAGGCATCGAGGCCAACCCCGAAAAAGTTGCCACCCTCGAGCGAATGGGTCCGATTCGAGACCTCAAGGGGGTCCAGAAGGTGTTGGGTTGCCTTGCCGCCTTGAGCCGCTTCATTTCGAGGCTCGGAGAAAAGGGCCTACCCCTCTACCGGCTCCTAAAGAAACACGAGCGCTTCTCCTGGACCGTCGAGGCCCAGGAGGTGCTTGACAAGTTGAATGCGACGCTCGCCCACGCCCCAATCCTTATGCCGCCTCAGGACGGCGAGCCTCTGTACCTTTACGTCGCTGCGACCACTGAGGTGGTCAGTGCTATCATCGTAGTAGAGCGCACGGAGGAGGGGCACGCCCTGCCAGTCCAGCGGCCGGTGTACTACGCTAGCGAGGTTTTGTCCGAGACAAAGGCGCGTTATCTGCAGGTCCAAAAGGCCGCTCTACGCAGTGGTCCTCGCGCGGCGCAAGCTCCGTCACTACTTCGAGGCTCACCCGGTCACGGTGGTCTCCTCCTTTCCGTTGGGAGAGATCATCCGGAACCCGGATGCAGCGGGCAGGATTGCCAAGTGGTCGGTAGAGCTGATGGGCGAGACACTCGCTTACGCGCCGCGCAAAGCGATCAAGTCCCAGATCTTGGCAGACTTCGTCGCCGAGTGGACAGACACACAGTTGCCGCCGCCACAGATCCAGGCCGAGTGCTGGACCCTCTACTTCGATGGGTCTGTGATGAAGACAGGAGCAGGCGCGGGCCTGCTTTTCGTCTCCCCTCTCGGGCGACACATGAGATACGCGGTGCATCTCTACTTCCTCGCGTCAAACAACATGACCGAGTATGAGGCCCTCCTTTGCAGCCTCAAAATCGCCATTGAGACGCGCATCAAGCATCTCGACGTGAGGGGAGACTCGCGGCTCGTGATCGACCGGATCATGAAGAATGCGAGTTGTCATGACGACAAGATGGAGGCGTACTACAAAGCCGTGCGGGCCCTCGAAGACAAGTTCTACGACATAGAACTCAACCACGTGCCCCACCGGTACAATGAGGAGGCGGACGAGCTCGCCAAAACCGCGTCGGGAGAAATCACCATTCCCCCGAACGTTTTTTGCGCGGGGCATCGCCCCGGCCGTCCGTCAACCTCGAGCCGAACCCCTCGAGCCACGAAGAACCCTCGGGGGCTCCCCGGAGTCCAACGGGCGTGGAGCCTATGGACGAGGACCCCTCGAACGAGGCATATGTACTCTCCCCGCTCGAAGGATATGGCGCCGACGAGGCCGTGGCCATGGATGCGGCGCCGGCCCCCGGCCGAGGGGGACCGGCGCGACAAATACATCGCCCGGATGGATCGAGGGGAGCCGCCGCCGACCGATCCGAGGCGAGACGCATCGCCGGGATGGCCAAGTCGTTCGCCCTCGTCGACGGCGAGCCGTACAAGCGCGCCGCATCGGGCGTCCCGCGGCGATGCATCCCCATCCCTCGGGGGTGCGAGCTCCTCCGCGACATCTACGAGGGCGTATGCGGTCACCACATGGTGCCACACACCTTCGTGGGCAACGCGTTCCGCCATGGCTTCTATCGGCCCACCGCGGTCGTCGATGCCGGTGAGATCATGCGCACCTTCGAAGGGTGCCGCTTCTACACCCGCAAGTCCAACCTACCCGCACACGTCTCCCGCACCATACCCGTCACATGGCCCTTCGCCGTGTGGGGGCCGGATATCGTCGGGCCCTTACGGAAAGCGCCGGGGGCTACACCCACCTTCCCGGTCGCCATCGACAAGTTTTCCAAGTGGGTCGAGGTGCGCCCCATCATGAATCTCAGGGCGGAGCAGGTCGTGACATTCTTCACCGACATCGTCTACCGCTTTGGAGTGCCCAACTCCATCATCACCGACAACAGGTCCCAATTCACGGGCGGGGAAATTTCTAGAATTTTGCGATAATTTCCACATCCGCGTGGACCGGGTAGCCGTGGCACATCCACGGACCAACGACCGTGGTGGAGCGCGCCAACGACATGATCCTACAAGGCCTCAAGCCCGGGATTTTCGACCGACCGAACAAGTCCGGTCGAAAATGGCTCCAAGAGCGCCAACGGTTGTGTGGAGCCCGAGGACCACCCCAAGCGGGGCCACCTGGATTCACATTGTTCTTCTCCGGTCTACGGCGCGGAGACTATCCTCCCCACAGACTTGGAATACGGGTTGCCCAGAGTTCGGGGCTACGATGAGGGCGCCAACTAGCGAGCCCGTGAGGACTCGCTGGACCAACTGGACGAGGCCCGCACCGTGGCCCCGATGCACTCCGCGAGGTACCAGCAAGCCCTAAGGCGCTACCAAGCTCGAAAGGTACGGCGCTGAGACTTTAGCGAGGGGGACCTGGTCCGAGGCTTGTTGACGGTGAAAATCCGTCAACCTAGCCATGAGTTTACCTTCGGTGTTGGCATAAGTTTTATACCTTATCCATTGGTACTAACCCCTGTGGTATAACAAGTTCACTTGTGCATGTCGGTTTTGGAGTTTAGTGTTTATGCAGGGTTTTAGCGTTAAAAGCAAGACTTTCGGGATAAGTTCATCAAGCACTTTGTGACAAGACCTTGAAGCCCGTACAAGTCATGCAATAAAGCAAACTTGACTCCAAGAAGCCAGAGACTCAACCCGAGAAGATGACAAACTCCGATGACCTAACCAGAAAAGTGCAGAATCTTGTGAGACAAGGAGCTACGTCCAACTCGGAGAGAAACTGACGACAAGGGCCTACATGCAGAAGGGGGAAGCATCTAGAAGACTCGGGAATCGACACCACGCGAAGGAGGCCGGGAACTGGGCCTGGATGGGCCCCGGGGCGGCCGGCCCGGCCGGCCAGCCCAGGCCGACCGGCCCAGCCCAGTCCAGGGCCCAATCCCCCTCCTTTGACCTAGCCGCCATTCGGGCTATTTTTAGCCCCGGGGTCGAGAGCCACGGATCATCCAATTCGTCATCGGCCGCCGAGGAGCAGAGAAGAGAGGGACACCATCCCGGAGAGGAGAGGGTCGAGCCAGTTGACTAGGGTCTCCCTAGCCGATGTGGGAACCTTGCACGGAAGACCACGTCGGAGTTCCCAGAGCTAGAAGCAAGATCAAGGTAGGATCCCGGTGGTGATTTTGTTTATGTATCATTGTACTAGTTGAATTATCAAGTAGGATCAAAGGAATCTCCGAAGAATTCACCACCTCAAAGCCCTCGGGAGAGTCGACTTCCACGATGGGTGACCAACCGCAAGAGCGCAAGATTGGGGAGCTATGCACCCTGGACATCATCGACCTACCAATCTTGAATCTTGAGGAGATCGGAAGACCGTTCGAGATCAAGACCTCAACAATCCGCAAGGTGCAACATTCACCCTTCACCGGTAAAGAGGATCCGAACCTTCACCTCCGAGCATTCATTTAACTATGTCAGACTTTCAACATGGATGGGGTGACTCAAGATCAAATGAGGGCAAGGCTTTTTTCGTTCTCACTACTCGGGAAGGCTTTGCAATGGTTCCACTCTCAACCGGCGGAGACAGTGCAAAATTGGAACACGTTGATGAAGGCTTTCATGAAGGAATGCTACTCGCCGGGTAAAACTCAAAGTTTGCGTAATAAGATTGCCACCTTTGTTCAATATCCTACAGAAACTATCTCGGAGGCATTCGAGCGCTTCAACGAGTACACTCGGGTGGTTCCACATCACAAGTTCCCGAAGGAAGACCTCGTGCAAAAGTTCTATCAAGGACTCACCGTGGTGTCAAGAACGATCATCGATGCATCGGCGGGAGGATCTATCATCGAGCTTACACCGACGGAAGCTTTCACTCTATTCAAGAAGGTCGCGGTTAATGACACATGGGCGTCATCCGGGCGCCTACATCCGGTTCAACCCACGGGGAATGTCAAGGGAGTCTTGCAAGTGGAGAAGGAGAACATACTTGAAGGCAAGATTGATTCACTCATGAGGAGATTGGAAAAGATGGAGATAGAAAAGAAAGAGGCTCAAGACTTGAAGGCCGCCGAAGCAAGATCCACATGCGAAGAATGCGGAGAGTATGGCCATGTCCACAAAGGTTGTCCAGAGGAAGCCAAAGTGCTCGACTACATGAGGAAGGGAGAATTGCCGAACTTCCGCTACGGGCAAGGTAGACCTCAATTTATTGCAAGCTCATCCATTCTGAATTCGGTTCTGCTTCGTATACAATTGAAGGAATTCATGGACGAGCAAGCCAAGATCAACAAGGACACCGTCACCAAGTTCAAGACCATAAACAAGGTGTTGGAGAACATTGATAGCAAAGTGCCGGAGGTCGGGAGCTCCAACCATCAAGTGCTCAACATTATGAAGATGCTCGAAACGCAAGTGGGACAACTTGCCGGGCGCCTCACTAATGATGAAGGGAAGCTTCCGGGACAACCTAAAGGTTCCGAATCGGCGATGGCCATTCAAACACGTTCGGGAAAGGAGACCGAAGATCCGGAACGTCCCGCGGGAGCAAGGAAGCTTAAACCATCCGCCGAGGTGGAGGAAGTTGCTAAGGAGAAGGTTACGGGGATCGTCACCGAAGAGCCCGAATTTGATATGCCGGAAGAAGACACGAGGATACCACAACTCAAGCCACGCTACTTCCGAGGTAAACTTGACAACCACTTTGAGAAATTTGTGGAGGTTGTGCGTAGACTTAGCATCAACATGCCATTATTAGATGCCCTACAAGTACCTACATATTCTCGTTACTTTAAAGACATACTTGCAAATAAATATGATATAGCAACACTCGGGGTAGATCATGTCAAGATGTCCGAGGAGTGTAGTGCCGCTATTGCTAATGGGCTAGAGAAGCAAAAGGACCCCGGATGCCCTACAATTCCATGTTCTGTTGGTTCATTCAATTTCGAGAAGGCGTTGTGCGACCTTGGAGCTAGTGTGAGCGTCATGCCAAGGGATGTGTTCGAGAAGCTACGCCTACCATTGGAGCCTACGGGTATGTGTTTGGAGTTGGGAGATAACTCCATTCGCTATCCCTTGGGCATTGCCGAAGATGTACCCGTGAAGGTCGGACACCACTTCATCCCCGTCGACTTCGTGGTGCTCGAGATGGGAGAGAGGGAGAAGCCGCCGCTCATCCTTGGGAGGCCTTTCTTCAAGACCGTGGGAGCCACTATTGATGTTGGCAAGGGGGAGATCATGTTCGACATTAACGGAGAAAGGAGTTCTTTCAAGTTCCGACCACGACTCGAGGCATGCAATATGATTGGAGTTAAAGATGTTCCACCTCATCGTCGCGTTGTTAAGGAAGAACCAAGGAAGAAGGAAGGGCTGAAAAAGAAGAAAGATCCGAAGAAGGACGTAAAGAAAATCAAGGAAGGTGTTGCATCCGTCAAGACAAAGGATGAAAAGCCGCCTGTGAAGACCAAAAAAATTGACTAAGCCGAAAGATAAGCCCGTGCCCAAGGTGTTGCGGAAGTGGGTACCCAAGATTGCAACGACCGCAAAGAGCGTTCATCCTAAGTAATCAAGTGAAGAAGTCTAGCTATGTACTATAAACAAAGCGCTAGGCGGGAGGCAACCCGTTTCGTCGAGTCAAGAATAAGCTACCGGGAGGACAACCCGATTCCAAGTTTTTCGAGTCTTTTTAATAATTCAGTTTTGAATTTTATTATGCAAAGACATTAGACTTAGAAGTGGTTGAACAATATTAAAGACATAATTCTTGGTTGAATACTTTGCTTGATCATAAACCCTTTACATGAACCCTCCTATGTGTGTATTTGTTTCTTTTCGAGAAACCACAACCAAATAAATTCAGAACCTAACTCAACCATTCATCCTCATTATGATGTTGTGGTTGACTTGATTTTCATGCTAAAAACACACGAGTAGAGCCATGACTTATACCTAGGTGTTAATTAAATTTCAACACGTGGTAGGACTCGCGTGGACCTAGAAACTAAACTTTTGGTTGGTTTAAAAATCTATATCCTTGGTTTCTCTAAGATTAGAATTTTTATAAGCCTCATTTAATTTTGTTTTATTCAAAATCTCTCTCATTTAGCCAAAATTAGAACCTAAACCTATGCCCCCATGATCGAGCCGGGAAAAGTTTGCTCTCAACCAATGAAGGCAAACTATACCGGTGAGATCGATATCAACGTAGTCGGAAAACATTTTGACTTACATTTGTTTTTAATGGTTTACAAACTTCTCTAAATTTATGCTTGAGCTCTTCCATAGCTCTGAAAGTATTTTTAATTTTCGAAATTAGAGGAGTGCTTAGCCTTAAACATACTTAGAGGGAGGCATTCTAGTTTAAGTTAATCATGCATGCACCATTGGATGCTCTTTCATCAACTCTCATCAAGACCACATGCAAAGGACAAGCATGGGTGGGCAGCAAGCATAACTTTGCAGGAAATTCATGGTGACATGTGAAGCAAGTGAAGCAAGGGAGCATGGACATGACTCAAAGCATGAAGCATCAAGTGGAAGGACCAATAATGCAAGAAAAGGAGTGGACGAGAGCGTTTGGGCGGTGCAACTCGTGGAGCACGTGAGCAAGAAAGTCATGGAGGAGAAATGATCACGCTGGGAGAAAAATTGCCCTGGGGAGGCACGCGGCCACCCAGGTCGGTCGGCCCAGGCCGGCCGGCCTCCCCTACAAAAGGAGCCCCCCCGGCTCCCGTCTTCTGCAGGCAAGCATCCCTTTCCTTCCTCAGTTTGTGTGCTCAAGTTCTTGTGCCCAGAACCACCGTAGACATAGCCAACCTTCCCAAGCTTGATGGCTCAAACAATTCACACCCTTAATCCACTCAAAGTCCACATTCCGAAGTAAATTTTTAAGTGCCTAGTTACCTGTTGCAACCTGGAATTTTAGTGGAGAGAAGAGTGCTGCAATCATGTGGAAGAAAACCACAAGTTTCTTCACCAAGAAGAAGGGGTCATCGTCATCCAAGCCATCTTTAACGACATCTTTGAGGAGGCACTCAGTTTCTGAGTCTCCTCGGAGCATGGAGGAGGACACGGCACCGCCAAGGAGGAACGACACTCTCCTCCTCGGTGGCATGAGGGCAACAAGGAGCACGTCCATGAGGTTTACCAAACCTCAAGGGTGCATAGAGGAGCCGCCCGTCCCACCTCGACGATCGACCCGTTCATCTGCGGCACCTCCATACACTCCCCGGTATTCCACATATTGCTTCATCATATTGTCGGAGGAGGAGGAGAAGAAACTCTCTCGTCTTGAGAAGAGTCTTGTGGCCAACGTCGACTTTGACGATCAAGCACTCAACTACTTGGGTTTCGGCACGGACATATATTATATGTTGGGGCACCTTGGATGGGTACAATTTGTAACACCCCAGGTGTTTATTAATTGTAAATACCTTATTTAGTTGTGTTAATCAAGTTTAATCGGCTCCTAAACATGTTTGACATGTTTTGTCACGAATTTGCACAAAAGACCTTGGTCAAAATCTCAAACCACGGTCAAACCCTAGATCTCCTTTAAGGCGGAAATGGTTTTCTTGCGCGTTCTCCAAATTTCACCATAGAAGTTCAAAATTGGCCAATACGAAAGTTGTTCGTTATTTCCGGGAACACATTTTTCGTAATTGGCGGACATTCCAATTTTGAGTGCAAATTGGCCAAAAATCGGTTTGACTGCGCTGTGAACAGTAATTCGAGCCGTGGAAAATCTGCAACCTCGATCGACGTTCCCGGGCAAACCGTTGATCAAAACATACATCTCCCTTTGGGAAAGTTGTAGATCTATAGATCCTCTACAACTTTCGTTTTTGGAGATTTTCAACTTAGTTGTCACTTTTGGGAGTTATACAATTTCGAAGAAGGGTAAATGGGAACGAGCAGGGCCGGTCAGCGCGCTCTCACGCCGGCCGCGCGCGACGGCCCTGCGTGCCACGCGTCGCCCGCGCCTCGCGCCGGCGTACGGACGCCTCGGCGTATCCGTGGTGGACCGTCCGCGCCGTGGGGTCGCCGCCTCGCCGTTTCCACCGTGCGCCGAGCTCACCCGGCCGGGAACGCGGGGCGAGCCACGCGCCGTGCTCGGTGCGCCCCGACGCCCATCCGGCGCATGCGCGGCGACACCGGCTTCCTAATGGCCGAGGCGCCCACTCTTACCCCCGTGCACGCCCACGCGCGAAGGCCCGCGGCCCGCGGGCATCGAGGCCGCCGTGCCTCGTCCCCTCGAACGCGTCGCGGCGGCTGCGCCGGCCACCACCGCGCGAGCCGCCGTGAAACCCGCCCTCCGCGCCAAACCAAAACCACCCTTCCACCCCCGATCCTTCCCCTCGCTCGTCCCTCGACGCCGCCGCACCGCCGCCCGGCCGCCAAACGCCGCCGCCACCGGACATCGGCAACACCGGCACGGTCCCGGGGCCGCCCGGCCGCCGGCGCCGGCGCGGCCGTCTCTCGGGGTCCCGCCGCCGCCCGCGACCCTTGGGCGAGGTCCGGGGAGCCGGGCGCCTCCTCCGGCCAAGCCCCGTCGTCGCCGACCATCAATTTTGCCGCTGCCGGTGAGGTGCAGGCCGCCAAGGACCACATTGCATCGATCTATTTCTTTCTAGGGTTGTTTCGGTAAAATTCCAGGGACCCGGCTGTAAAGGTAGTTTTAGGGTTACAGTAGCAACTTCGGAAAATCATTAAAAATCGTAGAAAAATAAGAAAAATGCAAAACCAATTTTGTTGGTTTCGTGGTGAGGAAATCTATCTTTTCTAGGAAACATGTATAGGGTTTTCTGTACAGTTTTTTATTTAAAAATTCAAACTTAGTTTGGAGTGTTTTTAGTGTGATTTAAAATATACACATGATATGAACTTGAATTTTGGATATGTTGCTCTTTATAACATCTGTAGATCTGTGGCAAACGTTTGCATGATTGTGATGTATATATTTTCAGTTATGATTTATTTAAGCTTTATGCTAGAATAAGTTTGATGCTTTTTATAGCCCCTTCAATGAACTTTTCTGCAACCACAAGTGCACCCTAGGGCTTTGCCTTGATGAGTAGTACCTCTGGTAGAGTGGTTTTGATTTTAGGGAATTGTTTAATAGATGTTTTGGATTTAATCTTGTGTAGGAGCTTAAATTCAAAATCTGAAAAATAATTTGTATCTGCAAGCATGCTTTGGTCAGAAGCTCATTTTTGGCATACATGACCTGTAGGAGAAAGTTGAGATCAAAAAGTTTATTAAATCTGTTTATATGAATTAATGTTGGTTTACTAGGCTGCAATTTGTCTTTTTCGCATAAATTAATTTATAAATGATTTTAAGCCAAATTTTGGTGTGAGAGCCTAAACTAAGCATATGTTGCTGTGTGCAAAAGATTAGGTTCATTGGAAGTGTTTTTTATTTAATTTGGATTTATGGTTGAAAGGCCTGTTTTAAGTAATTAAAGAAAGAAATGGATAATTAAGTGTTAAAGTTGTGAAATCAGGTTTTGGTTCCATTTTTGAATTTTAAACACCCCCCTTGCTGTTTGGTGAAGTTAAGTAACTTAAATTGCTTAGATGTGCACACAATCACCATCAAAATAGTGTTTTGTTATTTATCACACACCCTAATAATTTCTGTGAGAAACTAATAATGTTTGGATGAATGTGTCCAACGAGAGTTGGTTTTGTGGTAATTCTCCCACGTTCACCTTAACCTAATGCATGTGCATGTAAACGTGTAGATATTCCCGATGGAACATACACGCTCACCCAGGAGGAGGAGGAGGGAGCAGCTAGCGGAGAGGTGAATCAGTTTAGTGTGCAGCAAGACCTGGACGAAAGTCCAGAAGAGCCAAAGGCTTGTTTGGGTGTAGAGTCTGAGGAAGGCAAGCACCGGTTTCATCTAACCCATTTTATAAATTAAAATCATATCTTTTACTTTTTCAGTACTTTATTGCTTTATTTGTGCATTTAAGTTTCAGGAGTTGCTTTGAAACCTAGATGCATGATCCTTAGGACTCCTATGCTCTTTTACTAGTATGTTAGGAACGCTAGTGCCATGCTCTAAGGATACGGTAGAAGTCGAGCAATGACTCATTGCTCGCGAGATATAGGATGCTTATGTTGGAATCATAAGTTGGTTAAATTGACTCGCTCATGTGGTAAGAGCAATGGGTTCGGTCTCGACCGAGTAGCATGGTGCTGGTCTTAAGCTATTGAACGTACCAAGTACTTGTCGGGAATGGGACCGGTAAGCCTAGTACCTTCTGAACCGGGGCAGGATCTTTCTAGCTACCCACTTGGGATGTGTCTCCGGGCTAGCTACCCGTGGTATAGTGTGTGAGTCCGGACTGGTCGGGTTAGACCCTCCGTATAACCGTGTACCAGAGTTTGTAGCGTTTGATCCTAAACTGTGGAATGTTGGGAACCGCTTGGTTGGGGTAGACACTGCACTTGGTCTACCTTCTTCAGTGTATCTTGGGTTTACCTTGCAAGGATATAAATCGATCGATCGTCGGTCACTCGCCGTTATCTGAGTCGGCTTGACCACTGGCTACCCCATGTTTATTTATGGAACATTTTGGATTAATATTGTTACCTATTTAATTTTGTTTGCACAACATGCTTGTTTAGTACAGGTGCTCACCTAGACTGATTAACATACTAAAATATGAGCTAAAACTTGAAAATAAGGATCCACTCTTAGTCGCTTTTGGCAAAACAAACCCAGCAGCCAAAAAGCCTTGCATGTCTAGCTGTACTTTACTTTTTGTCGGGTAAGTCTTGCTTAGTATTAGTGCTCAGCCTTGTTTAATTTGTGGTTTCCAGGTAATCCCATCTCGCCTGGTTCTATCCCAGATGGTTGGGAGCTGGAATGGGAGAACGATGATGAGGAGTGATATGCATGGATGGCCTCCCGTGTGTATCATGCGTTTAGTTTACTTTCCGCTGTTTAAACTCTGAATCACCTTTACTTTTATGTACGAAAAACCTGGTCTGTAATAATGTTGAACTTGTGAACCTTTAATGTAATGTAATGTTGTACTCTGGTCCCGCCTTCGAGTGGGCTTAGCGCATATCAGCGATCCTGTTGTATGTGATTTACCGGGCTTTACCCGGCGAAAGCGACAGAATAGTTCTTTATTATTGCTTAATAGCCACGTGGACCGGCTTAGGCGATAATACGGAACTATTTTGGGCGGTTCTGTCACACAATTCTCTAACGGGGTGTCGGCAAACACCCACAAGGAATTTGCCTTAGAAATCTTGATGACTATTGCGCCTATCCTTGATGATGGGGTGCAAAGTTTATCATTCCGTTCGGAGGGAATCCAGCAAGTGGTTCCCTACGAATATGTTAGGGAGCTACTTGGGTTCCAAAAGGGACCTCCGGAGAAAGTTGACGTGCCGGATGGCATGTTAGATGGATTTTGGAATTTAATCTCCGGAGAAGCCCACCAACAACGCAACTGCATCCGTAACCCCATTATCCAAGTATTCCACTCTTGGATGAGCAAGAGGATATTGGGGAGGATGAGGGAGACGAAGGTGACCGACACGGAGTTGAATTGGCTCTACTCGGCTTTAATTACCAAGCAGCCAATAGACCCTCATACCATATGATCAACCGATGGTGTTGCGAGGCAACATCGGGGTCGGGAGATATTGGTTCGGGGTGCTACCTCTCTATGTTGGCCATCTCCCTAAGGCCGGGGATCACAAGAAACCCCGAACATCTTTTACGTGGGACCTCTCTCGGCCTTGAGTATTTGAAACAAGGTATATATTAGTGGAGATGAGAGAGGAGGCTTTCATGTGGCCAAGGTGAACCTACCCCTTCCGGACGCAAGGCTTAGGCTTTTCATTCAAGGGAAGGAAGATTGGTTGGAAGAGGGACTCCTTGTCCCGGCAAAGAAAAATAAAAGAGGAAGAATCGTAGAGGAGGGATCCTCCTCCGCACAAGCGGGTGGTGCACAACCCAACTATGTACCACCGTTTGGCGGGATTCCTACTCCGCCAAGTTATTACGGAGGGCCACAAGTGCAAGCATGGGGGGGTGCACCGGTACCCCCACCAAATTATGTGGTGCCCAACATAACCTTCGCGGAGCCCTACGCTCAATATCCCCAACCACAACAAAGCATGGCCATAATTGGAGGGTATGTTGCGAGAAATATGCAAAACGTCGCAGCCAGCCAAACCAACGCGGCTCAAATTGGTGAGGGCAATGCAAATATTGCCTATGAGCTTGGACGCCTTCACCTAGTGGAGCCGGATCAATTCGTTGGAGGGGATGTCCAACCCTACTACGAGCAAGGGTACAACTATCAAGATTACCAACACCAACCACCGGCGGAGGATTAGGAAGAATGAGGAACTTTAGTTTTCTTTTCTTTTCTCTTTCTCTATAATTTTCAGCTTGTGTTTTCTTGTGTTTGCGTAATATTTTCAGTTTTCATTTAAATTTCATCAAGTGTGTTTGTTTATTTTCAGCATGTATTTCAGTTTGTTTTCACCATTAATAAAGACACCACCTTGTTTACATCATTGGGAAAGTTACAAAATTTGTGCCATGACGATATATGATTATAATTGCCGCTTTGTTTATCTTTGTAATTGATTTATGCATGTTAAAGCTAGTGCTCTCTTAAAACATGAATCTGAATTTATCTAAATGCTAGCTTAATCTTTAACGGAGGTTATGATTAAAATAAAGGCCCATAGTGTTTTATGTGCTCTCAAGTTATGAATAGATTGAAGATGGTTTTTATGCCCAAAAATATCACTAACCTTGTCATGAATATCACTTGTGTGTTGCTCAACCTATCTAGAGCCTAATATATATTTGAGTGCATAAATCTTAGTGTACAAGATTTATTTTTGAGTGAGTTATTGCAGGCCATGATTTCTCTGGCCCGAGACTAAGAAGCTGGTCATTCCGTTTTTGCGTATCTATCTTTTTGCTAGCCTTTTATCCGTGCATTGTGTATCCCCACATTGGAGATCTCACAAACCTCACCGGATATCCACCCTTAAAACCAAATATCATCCTTCGTGCTTACCTCCTTGACCACAACCTATCATTGAGAATGGATCATCAATTCAAGGAAGATCGCAAGACGGCGCCAACATTGAAGAATTCAAGCATCACTCTAAGGAAAAATATTTCCGGTACCTACATTATTTATCGCCTCTTTGCCCGAGGACGAGCAACGTCTAAGCATGGGGGAGGAGGTAGGTACAATGTAATTTTAGAGTTCAAAGGGAGCAAATAAAAAAATTCAAAAAAAGAAAGAAAGAAAGAAAGAAAGAGAAATATGAGAAAAAGAAAAAAATATATGTGAGTATGTGTAAAAATAAAAATAAAGTGAACTCCCCGGTTCTCTAAAGTGAATTAGGAATTTCAAGGCTTCAAGATTAAAAGATCCATACTCACTTTCCAACCATGTGCAATCCGATAACGAGGACTTCCTTTGTGCCTCGGGATCACTCTTTGCCATTTGCACATGTCCACCTATCTCAAGTGTGTGTATTTTTCTCTTTCCCCTCCTTGATATACATTATTTTCCAATGACCTTTTTGACGAGTCTCGGTAAGACCATGAGAAGCTTGTCTTGTTTTGACAACACCTCATTTATAAAATCTTGGTAGGACTAAACTTTCCAAAAAGCTCCATGTAAAGCCTATCACACATATATGTTAAGAGAGGAAAGGAGTAGAATATATAGGCTTGAGAAACAAAGTGAGATGAGAGTTCATGAGCAATATGCGAGATGGTTTAAATTTGTGAACTTGGTTTAGCTCTTTTCCATCTCATTCTTCATTTCAAAATTTTTGAGATCTATTTAAATTTTGGGAGCATGTTAATACTTGTGGGATAAGCTTAATTAAGAATCTACCGTCCGTAGAGATGAAGGCTAGTACATTATGGAATTTTAACGAATTAAAATTTTGAGAGCATTATGTTTTCTCGTGTATGATCAAGTGCAAGGTTTAAATATTGATGGGCAACGATGATATCCATCGAAGGCTTACTCGAGGACGAGCAAGGTTTAAGCATGGGGGAGATGTTGATGGTGAAAATCCGTCAACATAGCCATGAGTTTACCTTCGGTGTTGGCATAAGTTTTATACCTTATCCATTGGTACTAACCCCCGTGGTATAACAAGTTCACTTGTGCATGTCGGTTTTGGAGTTTAGTGTTTATGCAGGGTTTTAGCGTTGAAAGTAAGACTTCTGGGATAAGTTCATCAAGCACCTTGTGACAAGACCTTGAAGCCCGTACAAGTCATGCAATGAAGCAAACTTGACTCCAAGAAGCCAGGGACTCAACCCGAGAAAATGACAAACTCCGAGGACCTAACCAGAAAAGCACCGAATCTTGTGAGACAAGGAGCTACGTCCAACTCGAAGAGAAACTGACGACAAGGGCCTACATGCAGAAGGGGGAAGCATCTAGAAGACTCGAAAACCGACACCACGCGAAGGAGGCCGGGAACTGGGCCTGGATGGGCCCAGGCCGGCCGGCCCAGCCCAGTCCAGGGCCCAATCCCCCCTCCTTTGACCTAGCCGCCATTCGGGCTATTTATAGCCCCGGGGTCGAGAGCCACGGATCATCCAATTCGTCATCGGCCGCCGAGGAGCAGAGAAGAGAGGGACACCATCCCGGAAAGGAGAGAGTCGAGCTAGTTGACTAGGGTCTCCCTAGCCGACGTGGGAACCTTGCACGGAAGACGTTCCCGGAGCTAGAAGAAAGATCAAGGTGGGATCCCGGTGGTGATCTTGTTTATGTATCATTGTACTAGTTGAATTATCAAGTTGAATCGATTTCTAGCGATCAAGTGTTTCTTCGAAGATTTCGTTTTTTGATCGGCTTTGCTTATTCTAGATCTATTCTCGAGATAGATCACATAGGGTGTTCTTGTAGCTGCGGTGGCTAGAGGTACACGCCGGATCTTCCTAAAGAACTCGACTTGTCCTTGGACTCGCCCTAGCCTACCCGCATGAGTAGGGATACGTTGTGACAGAACGGGGGTTCCGAAAGGCGGGCGTTTTCGGAGTTGGACGGGAAACCACGATTTAAAGAGGCTTCTAATAAGATTCGATTTGCTATTTCTTCTCTTGCTTGGAACTTCAACAAAGGGCTTAACCCGATCTCTCTAGATCGGTTTATCGACCCTATCTATCTTTGTTATCTCCGGTCTTTAGTAGATTAGATTAGTTTTGTGTTCTTTATCTAGATGCATTAGGATTTCTCTTTATCAAAGATTGAAGTTGCTTGGCTTTACTAGATCATCTTTTGCGTCACACATTTGTTCCACGGATTCGATACCTTGGGTTCACCACTCGAGGGAAGAAGGGTCCCTTGACTACGACGGGAGACTTGTCCGCTTGCAAGTCTAAACGAACTTTGATACAACTATTAACCGTCAACAAGGCTGCGCCAGGCAATCGAGGCCGCCACAAGCTGTCACCCCCGTGGGAAGGACCCTACATCGTGGTGAAGGTGCTCAAGCCCGGCACATACAAGCTGGCCAACGAAGATGGAGAAGAACTCACCAATGCTTGGAACATCCAGCAGCTACATCGCTTCTACCCTTAGCAAGGATTTCCAAGTTATTTGTTGTAAATTACACGCCCAACACCCCAGTTGGCAATATAGATGTAAATATCAATAAATTAATAAAGTTAAAGGGTAACTTGGCTCTCCCCAGAAAACCAAGTCACCCTCGGGGGCTACTACGGGGGGCACCCCCCCAAAACAATGGTCCCGTTTTTTCGCAAAAATTCGCAAGTGCGCCAACTACGTCTCAACCTAAACCTTGGGCAAGTTCAGAGTGAGCGTGTGCAGCCAAGCAGGAAAGACGCGCGAGTCGGAGATAGCCTACGCCTCCAGCAGGATACGGCCCTTCTCCCTCGCCTCTCAGATTTGCCTAAGTCAAGGAAAGAGCATCGGAATGGCGTGACAAGAAAAACGAAAAGCTTTACTTATATTTACAGAAACGTCGCAAGTAAATATTTGTTCATTACATGGCCACGAGGACTGTTGACGGTGAAAATCCGTCAACCTAGCCATGAGTTTACCTTCAGTGTTGGCATTAGTTTTATACCTTATCCATTGGTACTAACCCCCGTGGTATAACAAGTTCACGTGTGCATGTCGTTTTTGGAGTTTAATGTTTATGCAGGGTTTTAGTGTTGAATGCAAGACTTTTGGGATAAGTTCATCAAGCACCTCATGACAAGACCTTGAAGTCTCGAACAAGTCATGCAATGAAGCAATATTAACTCCAAGAAGCGGGGACTTGATCGAGAAGACGACGGACTCCGGGGACACGACCGGAAAAGTCTTGAATCTTGCAAGACAAGGAGTTGAGTCCAATTCGGAGAGAAACCAACGACATGGACCTACATGCGAAGGGGGAAGCATCCGGGAAGCAAGGGAACCGACCTCGGGCGAAGGAGCCCACGGGGCCGGGCCTAATGGGCCCGGGCGGCCGGCCCGATCCGGTCGGCCCGAGCCCATTTAGGGCCCAAACCCGTCGCCCTTTGCCCTAGCCACCAATCGGGCTATTTATAGTCCCCGACCGAGAGCCACGCGAGAGAAGATTTCGTCTTCGGCCGCCGAGAAGCAGAGAAGAGAGGGACACCATCTAGGAGAGGAGAGGGTCGAGTTAGTTGACTAGGGTTTCCCTAGCCGACGTGGGAACCTTGCACGGAAGACCACGTCGGAGTTCCCGGAGCTAGAAGCAAGATCAAGGAAGGATCCCGGTGGTGATCTTGTGTATGTATCATTGTTATAGTTGAATTATCAAGTTGAATCTTTTCTCAGCGATCAAGTGTTTCCTCGAAGATTTCGTTTTTCGATCGGCTTTGCTTATTCCAATTCTATTCTCGAGATAGATTACATAGGGTGTTCTTGTAGCCGCGGTGGCTAGAGGTACACGCCGGATCTTCCGAAAGAATCTCGACTTGTCTTTTGACTCGCCCTAAGCTCCCCGCATGAATAGGGATACGTTGTGACGAACGGGGGTCTCGAAAGGCGGATGTTTTCGGATTTGGACGGGAAACCACGATTTAAAGAGGCTTTTATTAAGATTCGATTTGCTACTTCTTCTCTTGCTTGGAACTTCAACGAAAGGCTTACCCCGATCCCTCTAGATCGGTTTATCTACCCAATCTTACTTTGTTTTCTCCGGTTTTTAGTAGATTAGATTCGTTTTGTGTCTTTTACTTAGATGCATTAGGTCTTTTATCGAATATTGAAGATTACTTGGCTTTAATAGATTAAGTCTTGCGTCACACATTTGTTCCACGGATTCGATACCTTGGGTTCACCACTCGAGGGAAGAAGGGTCCCTTGACTACGACGGGAGACTTGTACGCTTGCGAGTCACGAACGAACTTTGATACAAACATTAACCGTCAACAAGGACCGAATGCTAACACTTAAACAAAAAGGGATTGATGCCCGATGGTCTTCAATTTTGAGGGTCGTCGGCGCCGGGAACGTCCGGGAACAAGAAGTCCATGAAGTCCTCGGCAAGCGCGTCAGCAGTAGGAGCGGCGAGCGCGTCCGCGTGATTCATCGCCTCCTCATCCTCGACGCCGACCGGGACGACGTAGCCGGAGGACTGTTGACGGTTAATAATTGCATCAAAGTTCGTTCGTGACTCGCAAGCGTACAAGTCTCCCGTCGTAGTCAAGGGACCCTTCTTCCCTCGAGTGGTGAACCCAAGGTATCGAATCCGTGGAACAAATGTGTGACGCAAAACTTAATCTATTAAAGCCAAGTAACTTCAATCTTCGATAAAAGAAACCCTAGTGCATCTAAGTAAAAGACACAAAACGAATCTAATCTACTAAAGACCGGAGAAAACAAAGTAAGATTGGGTAGATAAACCGATCTAGAGGGATCGGGGTAAGCCTTTTGTTGAAGTTCCAAGCAAGAGAAGAAGTAGCAAATCGAATCTTAATAGAAGCCTCTTTAAATCGTGGTTTCCCGTCCAAATCCGAAAACATCCGCCTTTCGAGACCCCCGATTCTGTCACAACGTATCCCTATTCATGCGGGGAGCTTAGGGCGAGTCAAAAGACAAGTCGAGATTCTTTCGGAAGATCCGGCGTGTACCTCTAGCCACCGCGGCTACAAGAACACCCTATGTAATCTATCTCGAGAATAGAATTGGAATAAGCAAAGCCGATCGAAAAACAAAATCTTCGAGGAAACACTTGATCGCTAGGAAAAGATTCAACTTGATAATTCAACTATAACAATGATACATACACAAGATCACCACCGGGATCCTTCCTTGATCTTGCTTCTAGCTCCGGGAACTCCGACGTGGTCTTCCGTGCAAGGTTCCCACGTCGGCTAGGGAAACCCTAGTCAACTAGCTTGACCCTCTCCTCTCCGAGATGGTGTCCCTCTCTTCTCTGCTCCTCGGCGGCCGAAGACGAAATCTTCTCTCCGTGGCTCTCGGTCAGGGGACTATAAATAGCCCGATTGGCGGCTAGGGCAAAGGAGGGGGCGTTTGGGCCCTAAATGGGCACGGGCCGGCCGACCGGACCGGGCCGGCCGGCCCGGGCCCATTTAGGCCCGGCCCCGAGGGCTCCTTCGCCCCCGGTCGGTTCCCTTGCTTCTCGGATGCTTCCCCCTTCCCGCATGTAGGTCCATGTCGTCGGTTTCTCTCCGAATTGGACTCAACTCCTTGTCTTGCAAGATTCGAGCACTTTTCGGTCGGGTCCCCGGAGTCCGTCGTCTTCTCGGATCAAGTCCCCGGCTTCTTGGAGTTAAGTTTGCTTCATTGCATGACTCGTACGGGGCTTCAAGGTCTTGTCATGAGGTGCTTGATGAACTTATCCCGAAAGTCTTGCATTAAACACTAAAACCCCCGCATAAACATTAAACTCCAAAACCGACATGCACACGTGAACTTGTTATACCACGGGGGTTAGTACCAATGGATAAGGTATAAAACTCATGCCAACACCGAAGGTAAACTCATGGCTAGGTTGACGGATTTTCACCGTCAACATCTCCCCCATGCTTAAACCTTGCTCGTCCTCGAGTAAGCCTTCGATGGATATCATCATTGCCAAACAATGTTTAAACTTTGCATTTGATCACACATGAGAAAACATAATGCTCTCAAAATTTTAATTCATTAAAGTTCCATAATGTGCGGGCCTTCATCTCTACGGAGGGTAGATTCTTATTAAGCTTATCCCACAAGTATTAACATGCTCACAAAGTTTTAAATAGATCTCAGAATTTTTGAAATAAAGAACGAGATAAAGAAAAGCTAAACCAAGTTCACAAATTTAAATCATCTTGTATATTTCTCATAAACACTCAACTCACTTGTCTCTCAAACCTATATATTCTACTCCTTTCCCTCTCATATATATGTGTGGTAGGCTTTATATGGAGCTTTGGGAAAGTTAGTCCTAACAAGATTTTATAAATGAGGTGTTGTCAAAACAAGACAAGCTTCTCATGGTCTTACCGAGACTCGTCAAAAAGGTCATTGGAAAATAATGTTAAATCAAGGAGGGGAAAGAGAAAAATACACACACTTTTAGATGAGTGGACATGTGCAAATGGCAAAGAGTGATCCCGAGGTACAAAGGAAGTCCTCGTTATCGGATTGCACATGGTTGGAAAATGAGAATGGATCTTTTTAACTTGAAGCCTTGAATGCACTTTTAGAGAACCGGGGAGTTCACTTTACGCACATATTTTTTTTTCTCTTTCTCATATTTCTCATTCTTTTCTTTCTTTCTTTCATTCATTATATATATATATATTTACCTTGAAAGTCATGAGTATCGCTGGATTTTTTCCTTTCATCATCATTTTTTTTCTTTTCCTCTTTTTTTTTAAAATATTCCCCTTTTAACTCTAAAACTGCACCGTACCTACCTCCTCCCCCATGCTTAGACGTTGCTCGTCCTCGAGCAAAGAGGCGAAAAATAAGGTAGGTACCGGAGTATTTTTCCTTGGAGAGATACTTGAAATCTTCAATGTTGGCACCATCTTGCGATCTTCCTTGAATTGATGATCCATTCTCAACGATAGGTTGTGGTCAAGGAGGTAATCACAAAAAATGATATTTGGTTTAAGGGTGGATATCCGGCGAAGTTTGTGAGATCACCGATGCGGGGATACACAATGCACGGATAAAAGGCTAGCAAAAAGATAGATACGCAAAAACGGAATGACCAGCTTCTTAGTCTCGGGCCAGAGAAATCATGGCCTGCAATAACTCACTCAAAAATAAATCTTGTACACTAAGGTTTATGCACTCAAATATATATGAGGCTGTGGATAGGTTGAGCAACACACAAGCGATATTTGTGACAAGGTTAGCGATATTTTTGAGCATAAAAGACATCTTTAATCTATTCATAACTTGAGAGCACATAAAACACTATGGGTCTTTATTTTAATCATAACCTCCGCTGAAAATTAAGCTAGCATTTAAATAAATTCAGATTTGTATTTTTAAGAGAGCACTAGCTTAAACATGCATAAATCAATTACAAAGATGAACAAAGCTGCAATTATAATCATATATTATTATGACACGAATTTTGTAACTTTTCCAATGATATAATCAAGGTGGTGTCTTTATTAATGATGACATCAAGTTGAAATACATACTGAAAATAAACAAACATGCTTGCTGAAATTTAAATAAAAACAGAAAATACTACGCAAACACACATAAACAAAAGCTGAAAATTACAGAGAAAAAGAAAAGAAAAGAAAACTAAAGTTCCTAAATCTTCTAGTCCTCCGCCGGTGGTTGATATTGATGGTCTTGATAATAATACCCTTGCTCATAATATGATTGGACATTCTCTCCGACGAATTGATTTGGCTCCACGAGGTGAAGGCGTCCGAGCTCGAAGGCAATATTTGCATTTCCTTCACCAAGTTGAGCTACGTTAGATTGGATGGCTGCTATGTTTTGAGCATTTCTTGCAGCATACCCTCCAATTATGGCCATGCTTTGTTGTGGTTGGGGATGATGAGCGTAGGACTCCGCGAAGTTAGCGTTGGGCACAACATAATTTTGTGGGGGTACCGGTGCACCACCCCCCCATGCTTGCTCTTGTGGCCCTCCGTAGTAACTTGGCGGAGGAGGGACCCCGCCGAATGGTTGCACATTGGGTTGTGCTCCACTCGCTTGTGCGGAGGATGTTCCCTCCTCTACGATTCTTCCTCTTTTGTTCTTCCTTGCAGGGACAAGTAGTCCCTCTTCCAACCAATCTTCTCTCCCTTCGTTGAAAAGCCTAAGCCTCTCGTTAGGAAGGGGTAGGTTCACTATGGCCAACCGATATCCTCCTCTCTCATCTCCACTAATGTATTTGCCTTGCCGCAAATACTCAATGCCGAGAGAGGTACCACGCAAAAGGTGAGCGGGGTTTCTTGCGATCCCCGGCCGCAAGGAGAAGGCCAACATGGAGAGGTAGCACCCCGAACCAATATTACCCGCCCCCGATGTTGCTTCACAACACCAACGGTTGATCATAAGGTAAGAAGGGTCTATTGGCTGCCTGGCAATTAAAGCCGAGTATAGCCAATTCAACTCCGTGTCGGTCACCTTTGTCTCCTTCATCCTCCCCAATACCCTCTTGCACATCCAAGAGTGAAATATCCGGATAATGGGGTTGCGGATGCAATTGCGTTGTTGATGGGCTTCTCCGGAGATCATATTCCAAAATCCCACCAACATGCCGGGTGGCACGTCAACTTTCTCCGGAGCTCCCTTGTGGAATCCAAGCAGCTCCCTAACGTGCTCGTAGGGAACCACTTGTTGGACTCCCTCCAAACGGAATGACAAGCTTTGCACCCCATCATCATCAACGATGGGTGCAATAGTCATCAAAATTTCCAAGGCGAACCCCAAATGGGTGTCCACCGATATTCCGTTGGAGAACTGCACCCATCCAAGGTGCCCCAACATATAGTATATGTCGGTGCCAAAACCCAAGGTGTAGAGTGCTTGGTCGTCGAACTCGACGTTGGGCACAAGCCTCTTCTCAAGATTAGAGAGCCTCTCCTCCTCCTCCGCCGACAAGATGATGAAGCCGTACGAAGAGTACGTCGGGGTGTAAGGAGGTGGCGCGGTTGAGCGAGTCGATCGTCGTGGTGGCGCGGGCTGCTCCTCCGTGTGCCCAAGAGGTTCGGTGAACCTCATGGAAGTGCTTCTCGCAGCCCTCATACCACCAAGGAGGAGAGCATCGTTCCTCCTCGGTGGTGCCGTATCCGTCTCCATGCTCCGGGAGACTCGGAAACCGAGTGCCTCCTCGAAGACGTGGTTGATGACGGCTTGGATGACGACGAACTCTTCTTCTTGGAGAAGAGACTTGTGGTCTTCTTCCACATGGTTGCTGCACTCTTTTCTTCAACTAAAACTCCGGGTTGCAACCGGTAACTAGGCACTTAAACTCTTTGCTTCGGATGTGGACTTTGAGTGGATTAAGGATGTGGATTTTTTCTTGAGCTATCAAGCTTGGGAAGGTTGGCTATGTCTACGGAGGTTTTGAGCACACAAACTTGAACACACAAACAAAGGAAGGAGAGGGAAGCTTGCTGCGAAAACGGGAGCCGGGGGCTCCTTAAGTAGGTGAGGCCGGCCGGCCGGGGCCGGCCGGCCCGGGGGCCTCCCCGGCTCCTCCCCGCCGCGTCTTTCTTCCAAAGCACGATCATTTCGCCTCTCGCAACTTTCCCCGCCCGCGTGCTCCACGAGTTGCACCGCCCAAACGCTCTCGTCCACTCCTTTTCTTGCATTATTGGTCCTTCCACTTGATGCTCCATGCTTTGGGTCATGTCCATGTTCCCTAGCTCCACTTGCTTCACATGCCACCATGAAATTCCTGCAAAGTTGATGCTTGCTGCCCACCATGCTTGTCCTTTGCATGTGGAATTGGTGAAAGTTGATAAAAGGGAATCCAATGGTGCATGCATGATTAATTCAAACTAGATTGCCTCCATTTAGGTGTGTTTAAGGTTAAGCACTCCCCTAATTCGAAATTTAAAATATTTTTCAGAGCCATGCAAGAGCTCAAACATAATTTTAGAGAAGTTTTTAAACCATTAAAAACAAATGTAAGTCGAAAATATTTTTCGACTACGTCGATTTCGGTCCCACCGGTATAGTTTGCCTTCATCGGTTGAGAGCAAACATTTCCCGGCTTGATCATGGGGGCATAGGTTTAGGTTCTAATTTTGGCTAAATAAGAAAGATTTTGAATAAAACAAAATTAGAATAGGCTTAGAAAAATTCTAATCCTAGAGAAACCAAGGATAAAGATTTTTAAAACCAACCAAAAGTTTTGATTTCTAGGTTCACGCGAGTCCTACCACGTGCTGAATTTTATTAACACTTAAATATAAATCGTGGCTCTACTCATGTGGTTTAGCATGAAAAATAAGTCAACCTCAGCACCATAATGACGGTGAAAGGTTGAGCTAGGTTCTGAAATTATTTGGTTGAGGTTTCTCGAAAAGAAAAGAATCAAACAAGCACATAGGAGGGTTCATGCAAAGGGTTTATGATAAAGCAAACATTCAATCAAGAATTATGTCTCTAATATAGTTCAACCACTTCTAAGTCTAATGTCTTTGCGTAATTAAACTCAAAAACTAAATTATTAAAAATACTCGAAAAACCTGGAATCGGGTTGTCCTCCCGGTAGCTTATTCTTGACTCGACGAAACGGGTTGCCTCCCGCCCAGCGCTTCGTTTATAGTCTATAGCTAGACTTCTTCACTTGATTACTCCGGATCAACGCTCTTTGTGGGCGTTGCAATCTTGGGTACCCACTTCCGCACCATCTTGGGCGCGGGCTTGTCTTCCGGCTTAGTTGGCTTAGTCATTTTTTTGGTCTTCACAGGCGGCTTCTCTTCCTTTGTCTTGACGGATGCAACACCTTCTTTGATTTTCGTTACGTTCATTTTTTTCGGCTCCTTCTTCTTTTTCAGCCCCTCCATTTGTTTTGGTTCTCCCTTCACTCCAATCATGTTGCATGCCTCAATCCTTGGACGAACTTGAAGGAACTCCTTTCTCCGTTGATATCGAACATGATCCCCCCTTGCCAACATCAATAGTAGCTCCCACGGTCTTGAGGAACGGCCTCCCTAGGATGAGCGGCGGCTTCTCCCTCGCTCCCATCTCGAGCACAACGAAGTCGACGGGGACGAAGTGGTGTCCAATCTTCACGGGTACATCTTCAGCAATGCCTAAGGGATAGCGAATGGAGTTGTCTCCCAACTCCAAACATATTCCCGTAGGCTCCATCGGTAGGCGTAGCTTCTCGAACACATCCCTCGGCATGACACTCACACTGGCTCCAAGGTCGCATAACGCCTTCTCGAAGTTGAAAGAACCAACTGAACATGGAATTGTAGGGCACCCGGGGTCTTTTTGCTTCTCTAGCCCATTAGCAATAGCTGCACTACACTCCTCGGACATCTTGACATGATCTACCCCGAGTGTTGCTATCTCATATTTATTTGCAAGTATGTCTTTAAAGTAACGGGAATATGTAGGTACTTGTAGGGCATCTAGTAATGGCATGTTGATGCTAAGTCTACGCACAACTTCCACAAACTTCTCAAAGTGGTTGTCAAGTTTACCTCGGAAGTAGCGTGGCTTGAGTTGCGGTATCCTCGTGTCATCCTCCGGCATCTCGAATTCGGGTTCCTCGGTGACGATCCCCGTAACCTTCTCTTTAGCAACTCCTTCCACCTCGGTGGATGGTTTAAGCTTCCTTGCTCCCGCGGAACGTTCCGGATCTTCGGTCTCCTTCCCCGAACGTGTTTGAATGGCCTTCGCCGATTCGGGACATTTGGGTTGTCCCGGAAGCTTCCCTTCATCATTAGTGAGGCGCCCCGCAAGTTGTCCAACTTGCGTCTCGAGCATCTTCATCATGTTGAGCACTTGATGATTGGAACTTCCGACCTCCGTCACTTTGCTATCGATGTTCTCCAACACCTTGTCTATGGTCTTGAACTTGGTGACGGTGTCCTTGTTGATCTTAGCTTGCTCATCCATGAACTCCTTCAATTGTATACGAAGCGGAACCGCGTTAGGAATAGATGAGCTTGCATTAAATTGAGGCCTACCTTGCCCGTAGCGGAAGTTCGGCAATTCTCCCGTCCTCATGTAGTCGAGCACTTTGGCTTCCTCCGGACAATCTTTGCGGACATGGCCATACTCTCCACATTCTTCACATGTGGACCTTGCTTCGGCGGCCTTCAAGTCTTGAGCCTCTTTCTTTTCCATCTCCATCTTCTCCAACCTCCTCATGAGCGAGTCGATCTTGCCTTCAAGTATGTTCTCCTTCTCCACTTGCAAGACTCCTTTGATGTTTCCCGTGGGTTGAACCGGATGTAGGCGCCCGGACGACGCCCACGTGTCATTATCCGCGACCTTCTTGAATAGAGTGAAAGCTTCCGTCGGTGTAAGCTCGATGATAGATCCTCCCGCCGATGCATCGATGATCGTCCTTGACGCCATGGTGAGTCCTTGATAGAACTTTTGCACGAGGTCTTCTTTCGGGAACTTGTGATGTGGAACCGCCCGGTGTACTCGTTGAAGCGCTCGAATGCCTCCGAGATAGTTTCGTAGGATATTGAACAAAGGTGGCAATCTTATTACGCAAACTTTGAGTTTTACCCGGTGAGTAGTATTCCTTCATGAAAGCCTTCATCAACGTGTTCCAATTTTGCACCGTCTCCGCCGGTTGAGAGTGGAACCATTGCAAAGCCTTCCCGAGTAGTGAGAACGGAAAAAGCCTTGCCCTCATTTGGTCTTGAGTCACCCTATCCATGTTGAAAGTCTGACATAGTTGAATGAATGCTTGGAGGTGAAGGTTCGGATCCTCTTTGCCGGTGAAGGGTGAATGTTGCACCATGCGGATTGTTGAGGTCTTGATCTCGAACGGTCTTCCGATCTCCTCAAGGTTCAAGATTGGTAGGTCGATGATGTCTGGGGTGCATAGCTCCCCAATCTTGCGTTCTTCCGGTGGTTGGTCACCCATCGGTGGAAGTCGATTCTCCCGCGGACTTTGAGGTGGTGAATTCTTCGGAGATTCCTGCGATCCTTTGTCTTCCGACTCCGAATCTACAAAATCCGACTTTTTAGCTTGATGTGCTTCGCGTCTCCTTAGCTCCGTAAAGTTTTTCTGGATCATCCACAAAATTATTGGGTTTGTTGGAGAGGTAGCCGTCCATCTCCTGTTAGGGTTAGCAATAAACAAAGTATGCAAAAAAAACTAGAAAGTAAAAACAAATCTATAAAAACTAGAGTTAGACAAACTAGATTAGATGTATTTTGAGGATGATCAAAATTTAGTAGATGCAAAAAGAAAAACAAAAAGAAAACTGAAAATTACAAAAAGGCAATAAAAAAATCAAATCTTGATCACTTGTTCCCCGACAACGGCGCCAGAAAAAGGGGCTTGTTGACGGTTAATAATTGTATCAAAGTTCGTTCGTGACTCGCAAGCGTACAAGTCTCCCGTCGTAGTCAAGGGACCCTTCTTCCCTCGAGTGGTGAACCCAAGGTATCGAATCCGTGGAACAAATGTGTGACGCAAAACTTAATCTATTAAAGCCAAGTAACTTCAATCTTCGATAAAAGAAACCCTAGTGCATCTAAGTAAAAGACACAAAACGAATCTAATCTACTAAAAACCGGAGAAAACAAAGTAAGATTGGGTAGATAAACCGATCTAGAGGGATCGGGGTAAGTCTTTTGTTGAAGTTCCAAGCAAGAGAAGAAGTAGCAAATCGAATCTTAATAGAAGCCTCTTTAAATCGTGGTTTCCCGTCCAAATCCGAAAACATCCGCCTTTCGAGACCCCCGTTCGTCACAATGTATCCCTATTCATGCGGGGAGCTTAGGGCGAGTCAAAAGACAAGTCGAGATTCTTTCGGAAGATCCGCGTGTACCTCTAGCCACCGCGGCTACAAGAACACCCTATGTAATCTATCTCGAGAATAGAATTGGAATAAGCAAAGCCGATCGAAAAACGAAATCTTCGAGGAAACACTTGATCGCTAGGAAAAGATTCAACTTGATAATTCAACTATAACAATGATACATACACAAGATCACCACCGGGATCCTTCCTTGATCTTGCTTCTAGCTCCGGAACTCCGACGTGGTCTTCCGTGCAAGGTTCCCACGTCGGCTAGGGAAACCCTAGTCAACTAGCTCGACCCTCTCCTCTCCGAGATGGTGTCCCTCTCTTCTCTCGCTCCTCGGCGGCCGAAGACGAAATCTTCTCTCCGTGGCTCTCGGTCGGGGGACTATAAATAGCCCGATTGGCGGCTAGGGCAAAGGAGGGGGCGTTTGGGCCCTAAATGGGCTCGGGGCCGACCGATCGGGCCGGCCGGCCCGGGCCCATTTAGGCCCGGCCCGAGGGCTCCTTCGCCCCGGGTCGGTTCCCTTGCTTCTCGGATGCTTCCCCTTCGCATGTAGGTCCATGTCGTCGGTTTCTCTCCGAATTGGACTCAACTCCTTGTCTTGCAAGATTCAGCACTTTTCTGGTTAGGTCCCTGGAGTCTGTCGTCTTCTCGGATCAAGTCCCCGGCTTCTTGGAGTTAAGTTTGCTTCATTGCATTACTCGTACGGGGCTTCAAGGTCTTGTCATGAGGTGCTTGATGAACTTATCCCGAAAGTCTTGCATTCAACACTAAAACCCTGCATAAACATTAAACTCCAAAACCGACATGCACACGTGAACTTGTTATACCACGGGGGTTAGTACCAATGGATAAGGTATAAAACTCATGCCAACACCGAAGGTAAACTCATGGCTAGGTTGACGGATTTTCACCGTCAACAAGGACACGGCCTCGAAGTCCACCTAGTAATGGGACCCCACCACGCCGAGGGCCTTCCTGACGCCAAGATGGAGGGTGCAGCGCATGCGCTGGGAGACATGCCCCCAGAGGGCGCGCAGGCGGCTCGCCAGCGAGCTCCCAGCCTGTGCCTCGCCCTCCTCGATCTCTTGGCAGGTCTCGAGGGCGGCGGCCTGCAGCACCTCCAACTCCTGTTGAGAGGAGTTGTAGGCCGTCTGCACTGCCTCGGCCTGGGTGGTCATGTTCCCCATGGCAGTTCGTAGGCCTGAAAGCCAGAAATGAAGAAAAACAAAGTTGGGAGCGAATCCCTAAAGGACAAATCGACAAGCGAAAAAGCGGACGAAAGCAAACTCACCTTCGACCTGCTTCATCTCCCCCTCGAGGGATTTGCGCGCCTCCTCGGCCTGGCGCTGCAGGTCAAGGACCGTGGCCTCCTGCTCCTCGAGGGACTGGCGCAGATCTTCATGTGAAATGCTGATCTGGACCAGTTCCCCGTTGAGCCTCGACACCTCGTCTCCCGCTGCTTGAGGGCGGCCTGCACCCCCTCGAGCGTGGTGCGCTCCTGCTAAAGTTGACCCAGCGCCTCCTCTCGCACCAAGCGCTCCTGCTCGAGCGCGGCCCGGGCTGACAGAGCTGCTCTGTCACACCCGATTTTACAAGGAAAACCGAATGCATCTCATATGTGCGCCAGGATCATTTACACACACATGATAGACAAAACGAGAGTAATACCATTGCTGTAACAAAACGTACAAGAGTTTAAACCAGTATGATAACCATTATTACATCCATAGGGGTGGACTCGAAGGTCCGAACACGACGATAACTAAACGATGACGAGCAACTCCATCGTTGACTTCCACGAGCATGATGATCGGGGGATCCGCATGCCCTAGAACTCTTCGTAGTCGCTCCAATACTCGTCCTCACCTCCGACGTTCTCCTCTGAACAGCGGTAAGCAAGGGTGAGCACACTTATGGTTGGAGCTCAGCAAGTGGGGGAAACAATGCAAGGCTATCAAGGATAGGCTATGGTTCACGACGGTAAGCATTTTATAAGTTGGTCAAGTTTTATTAGCAAGCACCTAGTTACTAGATGTAAGTGTATACCAACCCACTTAACCTTAAAAGAAACCTCAAACCAAACCACCAACCCATGATTTGCATTAATCTTCAATTTTATTAATCATGTGAGGGTCCAAGCCGCTCATGACCGTGAGCACGGCTGATCGATCAGTTTTACACTCTGCAGAGGTTGCACACTTTACCCACAGTTCGTGTTCCCCATCTTGCCCGGGTTAGCTAGACCCTTAAACACTTCCAAGGTGAGTGGCTAGGGGTCCACTACGAAGCCTTTACAAAGGAAAGAAGAGAAACTAACGACCCGCAACGATTACGACGGCGGAGCGGACCATAACCCTCCCTAATGGTCAGCACCTTAGCCAAGGCTGCTACCCCAAAAGAACCGGGCTATACCCCTTCAACTCCGGCCCCCTGTGCCCCTCTCGGAAAAGAGCTATCAGCTAACCCACTCTCCTAATTAATTGGCTAAGCCAGAGCCATGTGGACTATGGTTGTACTGTTATCTTGGGTGGTTCTCCATGTTCCGATTATATCAAGTTATCTTATTTTAAGCACAAGCACATATATAAGCAAGACTGAGATGTATAACATAAACAAAGCATAACCAAACCCATGTAGAGCAAACTAAGCATTTATCTACCCCAAACATTTGTCTAAACATGGTTGATCAAGGTAAAGTGGTAAAGCATCTAGTCAAGTCCTTAGCTAGGTGTTTGCCCATCAGGTTTATGCATAACAACAGGAATAATAAATATTGTTTAGCATGCAGTGTCATAGGTTCAAAAAGATAATGCAGAGAGGGAAAGCCACTTGCCTTCCTCTACGTGCTGAGTGAAATCCTCCTCGAAGACAGGCTCTTCCTGATCACCCCCGACAGGGAGCTCAGACGAAATAGGCACGATATCTACGAGTCACACATGAATAACAAACAATAAATAAAACAGTACACCAAACAGTAACAAAACTGATAAATTTACTGTTTAAAAGATTCTACTCGTCGAGGCGATCATTTTGATATATAGAACGCTAAAAAACGGAGTTAAAATGAGAAAGATATGATTAAAACAGTTTACAGGGGCCTATCTGCAAGAAAACTAAGTTTACAGGGCTGTTTATAAATAAAATCAGGGGCTAAAACATATTTATAAATTAAATCAAAGGGGTCTAGGTGCAAAAGGAGTGAAAAGGGCCTAAAACAATATTATCCAGGGTAGACAGGGGCTAGATTGCAAAAACCAGGACCTAACCGTAAAGATTCTTAAAGGTGGAAGGACCGGCTTGCTAATGTTTGAAAACTCAGGGGCTCTCAAGAAAAAGGGTCGCAGCCGCACCGTGGATCTCAGATCCAACGGCGGGCGACGCGCGCGTACCGTGGACCCGGCCGTGGGCGCGGTCCATGGGTCCACGGTGGACCATCCTTTAAACGCGAAGGGGTACGTGATCCTGGCCGTCCGCGCGAGATCAAACGACCCTGGACGCGTGCAAGCGGCGGGCGGCGGCGACGACGCCGGAGGGCGGCGGCGCGCGCGGCGGAGCTCGCCGGCGCTAGCTCTCTACGGCACTCCCGGCCATCACTTTGACCACGGGTTGGGGCAAAATGATGCGGGGAAGCTTGCGCACGTGCTCGTGGGGTCTACGGGCGCGATTGGGCCTCACCGGCGGCCGGCACCGTGAGGGGGCGGCGCGGCTGCTCCGGCGAGCCCGCGGGGACGCTGCGAGCGCGAAAAGGAGGGGAATTGGGCGGGGGGATTCCGCCTACCACGCACGGGGGATGACGACGGGCCAACGGGTGGAGAGGAGGCGGCAACGAGAGAGGCTTGACGACGGCGGCGGCTCGGGCGGCGCTCCGGTGAGCTCGGGCGCGGCTGCCACGGGCGTCGGGGACGAAGACCTGCGGCAACACGAGCTTGTCAAGCTCCTTGCGAACCCAAAGGTCAAAGAAAACAGGCGGGGAGTCTAGCCCTTCACCGGCGGCGACGGATCGACGGCGGCGGCGGGAACCCGAGGCGGCGGCGCGGTGAAATTGGGGTTCGGTGGCGTGCGTAGGTGTGTTGCAGAGGCAAAGGGAGGCACAGGGGTGCGTGCGTGAGCTTAAAAAGGGCCCAAGGATGGAAGGCGAGGCGGGTAGGGGACGGGGCGGCCGGCGTCTTGCCATTGATGGCCGGCGGGCCGTCCGGGCGTAAAGAAGGCAAGGGGAAAGGGGAAACGGCCGGGGGATTTGAGTGGGGATTAATTGCCTTAATTGGCGTGCTCACAGGGGAGAGAAAGGAAGGGGAGAAGGCGGGAGCAGGGCGGATTCCGCGCGGCTGCGGCGGCGGCCGGCGAGCGCGGGGAAGAAGAAAAGGAAGGGGGGGAGAGGGGAGGCTGACAGGTGGGCCCCGGCTGTCAGCGCCGCGGGGTAAAAGAAAAAAGAGGAGGGGAAGTGGTGGACTGGCGTGGGGGTGGGCTGGGCTGCCTGGGCCGAAAGGAGCCGGTGCGGTTTTTTTCCTTTTTCAAACTTCATTTTCAAATCATTTTTCATCTCAAATTCAAATCAAACTTTTTCAAACTTTTCTCAAGAATTTTTATAGACTTTTTAGAAACCACACAAGCAACCAAAAACCATGCAAGCCAAATGATGATGCACATACACTTGTTGTCTCTAAGTTTATTAAATTATCTTTAATATTTTTAGAGCTCAAATTAAATAGCAATTTAATCTCCTTAAATCCCTAAGACAAATTTAAGTTGCTAAGTAATTTTAGTGATGGAATTTTAGGGTGTCACATGCTCCTCCTCCGCGGAGAGCGCGGCGGCCTTGCTCTCCAGGGTCGTCCTCAACCCCTCTGCCTCCTTGGCCTTCTCCTCGGCCTAGCTCTGTCAGACCCGCGCCCCCTCGAGGGCCGCGTGGTCCTGTTCGAGCTGGGTGCGAGCGGCGGCGACCTCAGCCTCCCACGCCGCCGCGGCAGGGCGCGCCCCTGCCGGTCCTCGTGAGCCTCGCGCGGCCGCATCGTCTCGCTCCACCGGCGTCGCCCTCACCCTCTCGACCGCGGAGGCATCTCCCGCGGCTTGGGCGTCTTGCTCGGAGCGGGTCCGGCGGGGCCTCGGCCCCGTACGCCGGCCCACCGGTGCCGCGACCTTAGGGCCTCGACGAGGGCGTCAAGGGCGTCGTACTGCCCCCGGTACCAGTGGAGGTCAGCGTCAAGGCGGTCAAGGGCG
Organism: Cenchrus americanus; assembly: GCA_947561735.1. Classification (NCBI taxonomy): domain Eukaryota; kingdom Viridiplantae; phylum Streptophyta; class Magnoliopsida; order Poales; family Poaceae; genus Cenchrus; species Cenchrus americanus. The sequence continues at coordinate 150,964,481 of OX387243.1, read as the reverse complement.
TCGTATCTCTCCCGGGCCCGACGCTCCAGATCCTGCCGCTGACAAGCAAGGCGAAAGGAGAAGGAGTCAGGAAAAGCACGAACGCGAAAGAGAGTGGGGGAGGAACTGCGAGACTTGACGAAATCTAACTAACCTGGCAGAAATGCCACGCGAGACCGCTGTGGATCCGCAGTGCCTCGTTCAGCGCCCGGTTGAGCGAAGCGCCGTGATCACAGAGCTCCTGCCACAGCCCCTGCTCCGCCTGAGCCTCGACGAAGTGGGTCGGCGGCGCGCCGGCACGCTCCCGCTCCTGCTCTGGACGTACCGCGGAGCCGCCCGAAGTAGGGAGAGCGCGCGCGCGCGCGACGAGGCCCCGGCCGTTGGGCCCGGGCACCCCGGCCGCCGCACCGCCATCATCCCTCACCACGAGCGCCCCCGTCGAGGCCTCGGGGGCTAACGCGAGCGGACTCGCCCACCGATCCCCGGCCGCGGCGGCGGGACGTCATCGTCCGGGACCTCCACCACCGCCGCTCGAGGGGCTGCCGGCGGCCGGCGGGCGCCGGCGAAGTCGATGGCGCGGCGACCGCCATGGCCGTGGGTGCCGTCATCACCATCGCCGCTCGCTGCGGCCCCGCCGCCGTCGACGGCCGCCACGGCTCGCGACCATCGCCGCCCGTTGTGTCTCCGCGGCCGTCACCGCTCGCGGCGGCTCCGTAGCCGCCACCACCCGCCGCGGCTCCGAGGCCGCGGCCGCGCCACGCGAGCCCTCGCTCGCCGCCGTCGTCGTGCTCCCGACCGCCCGCGACGCCCTCGACGAGCGCCGCCTAGTAGGGACGACCGCGTCCCACCTCAGCACCTTGGCAGGTGCGAGGGGGGCACGGTGGGCACCACCCTGCGAACACGAAGACGAGAAAGTTAAGCTATCGCCCACCTAAATGACGCGGCTATGGGGGAGCGGTCGCCTACCTCAGGGTGGAGAATCCCCGCTTCCTCTTCCTCAGGGGCTCGGCGGACGTTGTTGCCGCCGCTGGCGTGGCCGCCGCCACACTCCCCGGTCGTCCCGGCGGCGCGCGCACGCGCGCCTCCGCGCGCGCGCGTCGCCTCTCTTGTAGGCGCCTAGCGGCGGGCGGCTCCCGCGCCCGCCCCGGACACGCCGGTCTCATCCGCCGCCTCTACGGCTCTGGGCGAGGGGGGCGAAGGCTCCCACCTCTCAGGGAGAGTCCGTCCCCCATCGCTCTCTTCCTCCTCCTCGTCCGACGACGAGTACTCCGAAGTTGCCGGGGAGGAGAGTCCCAGCTGCTCGCGCAGCCGGAACTCCTCACTTCTCTGTTCCCGGCGCTCTCGTCGCCAAATCCTCTTCTCCTTCTTGCGCGCCACCCGCTGTTGCGCCGCGCGCGCGCTCGGGCTCGGGGCATGGGCGGGTCGGACCGCGCGGCGTTCACACCCATCACCTACAGAGGGCGAGTGAAACTCCAGATTACGAGATGCCCCACGAGTCAATAGACCGAAGAGGGGCGGGAGCCCTACTCACCAGCGGGCCCTCCGGGAGCATGACGAACGACCTGAGCGCGACGTCATCGTTCCTGATGACCTTGAGGTTGATGGCGCGCGTCGCCCTCGTGGTCGCGTACTCCTGTGGAAGGAGATCGGGCAGCAGCCGCGATTGCGCCAACGCCACGGGGTCGGCCTCTTCATGCATCTCAAAGATGCGGAGCCGCTTCTCCATGAGAGGAATGATCCGCCGGTGGTGGAGGTTCGCGAGAACCGAGGCCGCGGTCAACCCGACGTCTGCCAGGGCCTTCAGCGGCTACAAGGCTGAGTCCAGCCGGTCTTGACACGAAGAGGGTGACACGCCGTGCCACCAGGTATCGGCCTTCTCCCTCACGACCTTGCCGGTCCAGGGCGGCAGGCTGGGCTCGTCGTTGCGGAGGTAGAACCAACCCCGCTCCCACTCGGCATTGTTGGAGGTCATTGTGCAGGGGATGTAGAGCTCCCTGCGCGTCTCCCGCAGCGCGATCGTCACGCCACCGACGTGCACAGCGCGGCGCACCTTCGGCTCCGGCGAGCCGCTTCTCGCGCGGGTTGTGCTTCCACTACGGCGTGGAGCCGCACAACTTCGCGACGAACGCCATCTCGCGGCGGCCACGTTCGTCGGCGTCCGGGAGGGATTCCCGGGGATTCCGGTGAACTAGGATCTCTAGGTCCACCTCTTCCGCGCGGAGCCGCACACCGTCACCACGCCGGAGCCGAAGGTGCGCCCCCTCGAGGGCCGCGTGGTCTGTTCGAGCCGGGTGCGAGCGGCGGCGACCTCGGCCTCCCACGCCGCCGCGGCAGGAGCGCGCCCCCGCCGGTCCTCGTGAGCCTCGCGCGGCCGCATCGTCTCGCTCCACCAGCGTCGCCCTCACCCTCTCGACCGTGGAGGCATCTCCCGCGGCTTGGGCGTCTTGCTCCGGGAGCGAGGTCCCGGCGGGGGCCTCGGCCACGTACGCCGGCCACCGGTCTGGCGACCTTAGGGCCTCGACGAGGGCGTCAAGGGCGTCGTACTGCCCCCGGTACCAGTGGAGGTCAGCGTCAAGGCGGTCAAGGGCGTCGTATCTCTCCCGGGCCCGACGCTCCAGATCCTGCCGCTGACAAGCAAGGCGAAAGGAGAAGGAGTCAGGAAAAGCACGAACGCGAAAGAGAGTGGGGGAGGAACTGCGAGACTTGACGAAATCTAACTAACACCGCGAGAAATGCCACGCGAGACCGCCGTGGATCCGCGGTGCCTCGTTCGGCGCCGGTTGAGCGAAGCGCCGTGATCACGCAGCTCCCCGCCACGGCCCTCGCTCCGCCCGAGCCTCGACGAAGTGGGTCGGCGGCGCGCGCGCGCACGCTCCCGCTCCCCGCTGCGGAGCGTGCGCGGAGCCGCCCGAAGTAGGGAGAGCGGCGCGCGCGCGACGAGGCCCCGGCCGTTGGCCGGGCACCCCGGCGCCGCACCGCCATCATCCCTCACCACGAGCGCCCCCGTCGAGGCCTCGGGGGGCTAACGCAGCGGACTCGCCCACCGATCCCGGCCGGGCGGCGGGACGTCATCGTCCGGGACCTCCACCACCGCCGCTCGAGGGGCCGCCGGCGGCCGGCGGGCGCGCCGGCGAAGTCGATGGCGCGGCCGACCGCCATGGCCGTGGGTGCCGTCATCACCATCGCCGCCTGCTGCGGCCCCGCCGCCGTCGACGGCCGCCACGGCTCTGCGACCATCGCCGCTGTTGTGTCTCCGCGGCCGTCACCGCTCGCGGCGGCTCCGTAGCCGCCACCACCGCCGCGGCTCCGAGGCCGCGGCCGCGCCACGCGAGCCCTCGCTCGCCGCCGTCGTCGTGCTCCCGACCGCCCGCGACGCCCTCGACGAGCGCCGCCTAGTAGGGACGACCGCGTCCCACCTCAGCACCTTGGCGGTGCGAGGGGGCACGGTGGGCACCACCCTCGCGAACACGAAGACGAGAAAGTTAAGCTATCGCCCACCTAAATGACGCAGCTATGGGGGAGCGGTCGCCTACCTCAGGGTGGAGAATCCCCGCTTCCTCTTCCTCAGGGGCTCGGCGGACGTTGTTGCCGCCGCTGGCGTGGCCGCCGCCACACTCCCAGTCGTCCCAGCGGCGCGCACCCCGCGCCTCCGCGGCGCGCGTCGCCTCTCTTGTAGGGCGCCTAGCGGCGGGCGCTCCCGCGCCCGCCCCGGACGCTGTCTCATCCGCCGCCTCTACGGCTGCGGGCGAGGGGGGCGAAGGCTCCCACCTCTCGGGGAGAGTCCAGTCCCCCATCGCTCTCTTCCTCCTCCTCGTCCGACGACGAGTACTCCGAAGTTGCCGGGGAGGAGAGTCCCAGCTGCTCGCGCAGCCGAGACTCCTCACTTCTCTGTTCCCGGCGCTCTCGCCGCCAAATCCTCTTCTCCTTCTTGCGCGCCGCCCGGCCGCGCGCCGCGCGCGCGCCGGGCTCGGGGCATGGGCGGGTCGGACCGCGCGGCGTTCACACCCATCACCTACAGAGGGCGAGTGAAACTCCAGATTACGAGATGCCCCACGAGTCAATAGACCGAAGAGGGGCGGGAGCCCTACTCACCAGCGGGCCCTCCGGGAGCATGACGAACGACCTGAGCGCGACGTCATCGTTCCTGATGACCTTGAGGTTGATGGCGCGCGTCGCCCTCGTGGTCGCGTACTCCTGTGGAAGGAGATCGGGCGCGCGGCCGCGATTGCGCCAACGCCACGGGGTCGGCCTCTTCATGCATCTCAAAGATGCGGAGCCGCTTCTCCATGAGAGGAATGATCCGCCGGTGGTGGAGGTTCGCGAGAACCGAGGCCGCGGTCAACCCGACGTCTGCCAGGGCCTTCAGCGGCTACAAGGCTGAGTCCAGCCGGTCTTGACACGAAGAGGGTGACACGCCGTGCCACCAGGTATCGGCCTTCTCCCTCACGACCTTGCCGGTCCAGGGCGGCAGGCTGGGCTCGTCGTTGCGGAGGTAGAACCAACCCCGCTCCCACTCGGCATTGTTGGAGGTCATTGTGCAGGGGATGTAGAGCTCCCTGCGCGTCTCCCGCAGCGCGATCGTCACGCCACCGACGTGCACAGCGCGGCGCACCTTCGGCTCCAGCGTGGTGACGGTGTGCAGCTCCGCGCGGAAGAGGTGGACCCAGAGATCCTAGTTCACCGGAATCCCCAGGAATCCCTCGCAGACGCCGACGAACGTGGCCGCCTGCGAGATGGCGTTCGTCGCGAAGTTGTGCAGCTCCACGCCGTAGTGGAAGCACAACCCACGCAGGAAGCGGCTCGCCGGCGCCGCGAAGCCGCGCTCGTGGAAGGGGATGAAGCTGACGACGTAGCCGAACGACGGGTTGGGCTCCCGGTCCCTCGCCGGCGGGTCAATCCACGCCGGGGCCGCCGCCGTCCTCGTTTGCCGCCACCGGCGGCGGTCACCCGCCTCGCTCGGGGCCAACCTCGTCGCCGTCAAGCGCGGCCATGGCAGCGGGTCGATCATGGTGATGGACTGCGAGAGAGCCATGCGGGTCGGCGAAAGAATGCGGGGAGACGAGGTGAGCGCTAGGCGAAGGCGAAGGAGCGCGCGCTGCTCTGAGTCGGAAGCGGAAGGGACGAGGACGACGGGCGCTAAGTGCTAAGGTAAAGATTCACCTCGCCCTCCCCTCGGATTTATAGATCCTTGGAGCCACGCTCCCCGAATCGCACGCTCTGCACGCATTAACTGCAGGCGAACGGCCCGGTCACTGACGGGCGGGACCCACCACGACCGGAGTGGCCAGGCGCACGCACTCACGCGATCATTACGGTGCGGTGACCGAAGAGCCGCGGCGGGCCGTCACGTCCGCCCGCCCATGTCGCCCACCACGCGCGCGGCCGCGGCGCCTGAAAAGGCACGCCAACAGCGCACGACTGTGGACGCGACTATGGACATTAAATGGCCCGGTCCCTTACCAAGTAAGGACGACTCTCGAGTGGCCCGAGCGCGAGGCTCGAAAAGCTTGACCCTCGAAGGGTGCGGCTACTGACCAGTGGTCTCGAAGCCCGCTCAGCGGAAACGGGTGCCACAGGTGCCCCCGATCTAAAAAAACTACTGATCAGCGGTTCGAGGGCTGGCCCGGCTTCAAACCCTCGAAACCTGCAGATGCAAAAAGTCGGGGGCACCCAGCTGCCACCCCGCAGTGGCCCTACTGATCAGGGGTTCGGAGCTTGACCCTCGATGGGTTCGAAACAAGCGCCCCAGATCGACAGAGTCAGGGGCGACGAGGGCGCGCGCATTCGAGCCTATCCTTGAGCCCACTGGCTCGAGGGTGCCCCATATGTCGTGTTCAAGAGCCAGCGAGGGCAGCTAGTCGGGGGGATCCCATCGAGGGAGAGCTTCCGCGCCCTCGGTCCCCAGCGAACGGGACCGAGCCCCACCTAGCAAACCCGCGTAAGCGCTTTCATGGACGAGTCTCTGGACCACGAGCCAACCCTTATCGAATCGTGCATGGGCGTCCACTTGAATTACCCGATAACAACTCGACGAGGAATCCACAATCCGTGACCCGATCGATGGGGGTTGTGGAAACCTCACCCCCCGTCCCGCGGAGGGACGGCGAGGGGGCGTACAAATGCAAGTTGGAGAGCTCGCCCCGATCGCCTCGAACGGGCCCAGGCTCTGGGGCTCAACGCACGGCTACACGTCCTATGGAGTACCGAACACAGACGGCGCCAGACGTGTGCGTGTGGTGCACCGAAGCCGGCTGGAACATTGCCGATGCCGGTTGAAATAAACACCCTGCACGCTGGAGGGTCTCGCGAAAAGTCCCTGCAGGAGCACTTACGCTCCTGCAGGGCTTCGGGGGCTAGACCCGCGGGTCCGCTGACGCGGCTCCACGGAGCAGCATTTAGCGACCAGAGGGGAGAATGTCCCATCAGCAAGCGTCAGCATTTGCGGGACCCTAACGGGTACACCCGCAGAAGCTCGGGGGCTACTGTCGGGGACAGCCATAAGGGTCCCCTAAATAACCAGGGGAAACCCACTTAAAACTCACAAAAAACGCAAATCACGGACTAACCCACGAACCTAAAGAACACACACGACACAATCACGACTCTGGTGGCCCCCGCAGCCCGCCAGGGTGGCACGACGGACGACCCCTCGGGCGGGGTTCGCCTTGCTCGAGGGTTAGACGCCCCCTCGGGGGAAGTCCGCCTCGCTCGAGGGCTCAACACCCCCTCGGGCGAGGTCCGCCTCGCTCGAGGGCTCCACGCCCTCTCGGGCGAAGTCCGCCTCGCTCGAGGGCACCTGCACGCACGTCGTCCACACTCCTGCCCCCGTGTACGGGCATTTAATGCCCTAACACCGCAGGACGCGCGCCACGATCCTGACACGCCCGGGAATCGTGTCCCGGCGCTGTTTCACCAACTCCTTGGAAGGCCATCCCCACCACTGTGTAGCACTGTGCGATGCGGCCGGTGTCAGCCCCGTGACACTGTGCCGCCTACCCCCGTACGGCTAACGCGCCGAGCCCTCGAAGGGGGGCGGCGACACCCTCGAATGCCTTTTCCGTGACTACACAGGGCGACGCCGTGACGTCAGGCCGACAGGGGTGGTCTTTCCCGTCGCTGTCAACCCTGTGCGGCCATCCCCGCCACTGCAGCGCCACACCGGGCATTGTGACGACATCCCCGTTGCTATTGAAGCGCACAGGGACAAGACATCGCCACGACTGCCACTGTGCCGCTTACGGGCCCCCCGCTGACGGCACCCTCGAACCGGCCCTGTACGAACACAGGACGCGCCATGAAGCCTCGACTGGAGCTGGATTCGCCAGGACGGCCGTCAGCTCCGTGGCACTACTCGCCACGCCTCCACACGTAGGAAAATAGTGTGGCATGCATGTAAACTGTTCCCTCCTTGGTCTATAAAAGGAGGGGCAGTCCCCCAGCCGCAGGGGACACGGAACGACGGACAGCGATCACCCACACGCTCTCCGCCTTCTCCACGATATTGGCACTCACCTCAATCAATACCTCTGGGACTTGGAGGCCAGGCCTCCTCTCCCGCCACGCTTGTAGCCCCCCTCTACGAGCACCATGGTGCAACGCAATATAGTGCCCCGAGCACACCACTGCTGGACGTACGGCCCCGGCCGGAACCAGGATAATCCCAGTGTCACTAGTTGCTAGCACCGACCCATCGAGAGGAAGATCTCAACGCTCATTACTAGTTAGTGTCAGGACTACATTCCGCACCGACACCTCTGCCGATGGGCAGTGCCTCACCTTTTTTGCTGTGGGCGTTGCGGTGAGGGGTGGCCCCCCGTTCCCTTGTCGATTTGCCGTACCCAACCCTCTGTGCGGGCAGTGCAGTGAGGTGCCAGCCCCCTCCTCTGCTGGCGGGCAGCGCGGCTGCGACGGTCCGACTCTTTCCTCGGACTTGGGTTGTAGCATAATTTCAAGAAAGTCAGGGTCTTTTTTGTAAAATTATCAGTAGTCACCCGATTTGGACTGTACACACGGCCGCTCCAACGGTCGAGAAAGACACGCGACGTGGCCTGCCTCCCGGCCCTCGGTATTTGCCCCGTTTCGTAAAGTAAAGATGGGTCGTGGGCTTCACTAAACCTTTGATCTGCTCTATAGTGGCCCACAAATGGTGGTCTACACGGTGATCGTGGCCCGGTTTGTACGAACTAACGGGATGTCTGTCAGCGTGTACGTGTGCGTAATTGTGTGATTTGTTACAACGTGAAATATACACTGTGTGGAGAGGAGACTCAGTTTTTGGATGCTTGCGAGTTGCGACGACTAGAGGGTTACACTGCTGGACCAACGCCCACTGAGTGTATTGTGGAGTAGTATGCATTGCATATAACTTGGGACTGTTTGGGTGCTCGCGTCAACTAGCGAGCTAGACCAAAGGCCTAGCAAGGTTTAGCTTGGTAAATTTGTGAAGTAATGACGCCCTCAAAAAATAAATGTGTGAAGTAATGACATTCATGCATGCTGTTTTTTTAATAGAAGGCACGAGCACGGCCATATCATATAAGAATAATAAGTAATTATACATAACGCGTCGAAGCGAACACCACACAAACAACATCCTAACAACACACAACAAAACACTACACCACCTCCACAAACTGGGAGAGGAACCAAAGAAGCCACCCGTGAACTGCGTCGTCGTCACCAACTTTGTGTCACGCCAAAGTCGCGGCCCACTGCAATCTTGAGCAACAACTCGAGCTCCTCTACCATGGGACCATCCCCCTCAAGCCGCACACACCCTGTCCCAGTGAAGCTTCATCATAAAACTCTCGTCGTAGCGCCGATGAAAACCACAGACCCGAACCACTCTGCGTGAGGGTCTCGCCTCTTGCACCGCCTCACACTCCTCTGCCAAGGACTCAGATATCTGAAGCCACTAAGGGAGCAACACCTCCGCCCAACTGTCATCAAAGACACCACCGCACCGTGTGCACCAATGCAAGACCTCTAGTACCCAAAGGCCCTCTGCACCTTCCTGCCAACATGGACAAAGCACAACTCCTGTGCTGCTGCACGCAAGCGACACCACCAACCAGCCATCGCCACTACCTGACCAAGACGGTCCTCAAATGTGACGCCTTCAAGAAGGGCACGACACCAATAGCGCTGTCGTCGCACGTCCATAGATGGACAGGGTTCACACCCGCGAAAGCCCCATGCACTAGAGGATATGATGCCTCATAAATGGTGCCCCCAGCAGGTAGAACGACGCCACAAGAGCACCGCCACCATCGCCACTGACCGAGATGTCGGTGAAGGCTTACACCCGAATCATCACCGCCTACCACATGTTCTTGACACCAAGTCAGTAGCCCTCTTCTCCTCACCTCTGCATCTTCTCCACCGGAAGAAGCCCGACACCACCCGAAGCACCACCATGACACCACCGGCTAGCACCAGCCAGCCTCCAACCCCACCACAAAGACGGCGCCGAACCAGCAACACTGTCGAGAAGCACCAACCGTTAAGTGTGGTGTAAGAGATTACGTGTGGTCTCGCAATGGTGTACGGTCACGTTATACTCAGAATCAGTTATACTCAAAATCTGACAAGTGACAACAATATATGTCGTAACGTCCAGCCTCGGGGCCAGGCTCGTTTACACCTAACAACTTTTCTAGGACAACAATATATGAGTGAGCTTGGCTTGACAGTGCTGAGTAAGAGAGGACTTTTCGATGGGCATAGCATCAGCAAGTTGGATTTTTGTGAGCATCGTGTGTTTGGCAAACAAAAGAGAGTGAAGTTTAATACCGCTACTCATTCAAGTAAATGTATTCTTGATTATGTGCATTCTGATTTATGCAGACCATCTCGCAAACCTTCTCTTGATGGTGCTCGTTATATGTTGACCATAATTGATGATTATTCTAGAAAGGTATGGCCATATTTCTTGAAAGATAAATCAGAAGCATTTTCAGTATTTAAAGAGTGGAAGATTAGGGTTGAAAACCAAACTAAAAAGAAGGTTAAAAAACTTCATACTGATAATGGGATGGAATTTTGTTCTCACGAATTTAAATCATATTGCAAATCTGAAGGCATTGTTAGGCACTACACTGTTCCTTATACACCCCAACAAAATGGTGTAGCTGAGTGTATGAACAGGACTATCATCTCTAAGGCCCGTTGCATGTTTTCTAATTCTGGTTTGAATAGGCGTTTTTGGGCTGAAGCTGCTTCCACTGCTTGCTATTTGATTAATCGTTCACCCAGTATTGCTATTGATAAGAAAACTCCAATTGAGGTATTGTCTAGTTCTCCAACTGATTATTCGCAATTGAGAGTTTTTGGTTGTACTGCTTATGCTCACGTTGATAATGGTAAATTAGAGCATAGAGCTATTAAGTGCATCTTTCTTGGTTATTAATCTGGTGTTAAATGCTACAAATTGTGGAATCCACAAACTCAAAAGGTTGTAATTAGCAGGAATGTTATTTTTAATGAATCTGCTATGTTGCCTGACAACCCTTCTACTAGTGCTCCTGTTCAGCAAACTTCAAGTGTGCAGGTGGAGCATTTTATTGATGTTGATAGTACACCAGATAATGATAATGTTGTTGTCCAAGATGCACCTAATGTTGATGATTCTCCAATTGTTGATGATTCATCTATTGTTGAGAGTTGTGCAGCCTCCACAACATTCAATTGCTAATGATAGGCCCAGAAGGGGACGTAAGCCTAGAAAAAGGTTGATTGAAGAATGCAATGTTGCTTATGCTTTAAGTGTTGCGGAAGAAATTGAAGGTGTTGAACCTTCTAAGTATTATGAGTCTATTATTTGTACTGATGGCAACAATTGAATGGACGCTATGCATGATGAGATGGAGTATCTTGAAAAGAATGGTACTTGGGATTTAGTGCAATTGCCCAAGGGTAAAAAGATCATTCATTGCAAATGGATTTTCAAGAGAAAGGAAGAAAGGTATAAAGAAAGGTTGGTTGCTGAAGGCTATAGTCAGATTCCAGGTATTGACTTTAATGATGTTTTCCCCAGTTGTGAAGCATAGTTCCATTCGTACTTTGTTGAGTATTGTTGCTATGCATGATTATGAGTTGGAGCAGTTAGATGTCAAAACTGCGTTCTTGCATGGGGAGTTAGAAGAAGTTATTTATATGGACCAACCTGAAGGTTTTGTTGTTCCTGGAAAAGAAAACCTCGTCTGTAGATTAAAGAAATCTCTTTACGGCTTGAAATAGTCTCCTAGGCAATGGCATAGGATATTTGACTCCTTTGTGATCTCTCATGGTTTTAAGGGGTTTGATTATGATAGTTGTGTCTATTTGAAGACAGTTAGTGGTTCGACTATTTATTTGCTTCTTTATGTTGATGATGTGCTGATTGCTGCAAAAGATAAATCAGAATAGCTAAGCTAAAGGCATAATTGAATTTAGAATTTGAGATGAAGGATCTTGGTGAAGCCAAGAAAATTCTTGGTGTGGAAATTATCAGAGATAGAAAATCTGGTATGTTATACCTTAGTCAGCGAGGTTATATTGAGAAGGTTTTTTCGTCGTTTTAATATGCAAGATGCAAAACCAGTGAGTACTCCGTTAGCTCTACATTTTAAATTTTTCTTTTGATTTATGTCCAGCTTCAGATGAAGATATTAAGTACATGTCTAAAGTTCCATATTGAAGTGTTATTTGTTCACTTATGTATGACATGGTCCGTTCTCATCCTGATTTAGCTCATGCAATGAGTGTTGTCAGTAGATACATGGCTAATCCTCACAAAGATCATTGGAATGCAGTTCAGTGGATTTTCAGATATCTGCGTGGTACTTCTAATGCTTGTTTGCGGTTTGGGAAATCTACACGTGGACTTGTTGGTTATGTTGATTTTGATTATGCTGGTGATCTGGATACTAGGAGGTCTCTCATAGGTTATGTTTTCACCATTGGTGGTTGTGTTGTGAGTTGGAAAGCACGTTTACAGGCTACTGTTGCTTTGTCCACTACTGAGGCTGAATATATGGTTGTTTCTGAATTTGCTAAAGAAGCTATTTGGTTGAGAGGCTTATACTCTAAACTTTGCGGGATTTCTTCTTGCGTTACTATACATTGTGATAGTCAAAGTGCTATTTGCTTTACTAAAGATCAGATGTTTCATGAGAGAACAAAGCACATTGACATCAGGTATCATTTTATTCGAGATGTTATTGCTTGAGGTGGTGTTATTAAAGTCCGCAAGATTCATACTCGTGACAATCCCGCTGATATGATGACTAAGCCTATTCCTACAGCTAAGTTTGAGCTATGCCCAAGCTTGGTTGGGATTAAAGTTTAAGTCCTAGTGACTTTTGGTGCCGGTGATTATTTATTATTGAAGTGAGTTCATTGATGATACTTCATTCGCTGCAAGATGGAATTCGTCTCAAGGTGCAGTTTGTTGGATATGATTCAAATTCTTAACGTGAGTCTTGTGGGGACGCCGGGAGGGCCCACGGTTCAGATTATGTGTTTAGCGGATTTGTTTCCGTATTTGACTGCAGTCAGTTTAGTCCACCATATATATACATCTTGTAAGCCGCACGGATGAGTGATAGGGCTCATTGTATTCCCTGCGTTGTAACTCTCTCATCATAGTGAAGATCGCCGATTGGCGCCCGTGGTTTTTCCCGCAAGAGTTTTCCACGTAAAAATCGTGTCTCGTGTTCGAGCTTATTTTCACATTATTTGCTAACAGGCCCCATAGATTGTGGATGCAAGGGAGTACATATCCATAGTCTTGTTTATTTGCGACAAATTTTGCAACGTTTTACTATTTACCTGTGACGTCGAACGTATCAACATTAATCTCTACTACTAAAAAGAATGAAGAGGAGAAAAAATCCCGTCCTCCCTTCCATCCGCTCGCGCGGGTCTGTTGCCCACCCGCGCGACTGCCTTCCGCTCGTGGCTCGCACAACTCGCACGTCTATCCTATTCCCTCGGTTCACTCGAATTCCCTCGATTCCATCGAACCCTAGATAGTGCACCGCACGTGTGAAACGACCCGGATTTCTGCGAACGGAATCCCGAATCTTAGCACCTCGGTGGTAGTCCCAGGAGGCTACCACGTGAAATCCCTGTCTCAGCGATTCCAATATCCATACAGAAAAGTAAAAACAAAGCAATAGAGTACATCATTTATTTTATTACATTAATCAGAGTACATCTCTTCGGCACATGCCGGGTACAAGTCCATCAGGACTGAATCAAACAGAAATAAGACGTCTAGCAGCGGCTCCATGAAAGCGCGGGAAACACCATATCCGCAGGCAGCTCAAGTGTAGGAAGAGCTCTAGTCCACCCAACCGTCGTTGTCGAAGTCGTAGTCCGGCTCTGCGTCAGAGTCACCAGGGTCTACCCGATAAGCGGGTAGGTCATGTCAGCTTCCCAACAAAGAGGCAAAAGCGGTGTATATTCTATAATGCATGAGATATCCCTAATCTGGCTGTAGAAGGCTTAAGCAAAGCAGCAGTGCAACGTACAAGGTAAGCAGAATACAGCTAGGAGGTCCGCACCTCGGGAAGCTCCCGCTTCCGAGGTCCACACCTCGGGGGTCCACACCCCGCTCAAGGAAATCCACACCAAAGCACCGGATCTCAACCACGATCCAGAACCCAACTCTCATCTGCGATGTGGGGCCCACCGGCTCCTATCCCCACATCTCAACGGCCGAGCCGGCTCACACACTCGGGGGAGAGAAGAAGCACAAGAGAAGTGTATCTAGTCGGGTGAGAGATCGAAAGGCTCGTCCATAACCAGTGGACACGGACTATAGCTATAGGTTTAACACTGCGCGAGGTTGTACAACCGTACCCGCCCGAATAGGTCGGAACCGGCCGTCACCGGTGTCCGACCCTACCATACGGCCGAAGCCCAAGTAAGTGGATAGTACCCTTCGCATCTCCGAGCCCGGCCCGGCCTCGGCGGCGAGCTCATACTACCCGCGAGAGGTCCCTCGAAGGCGTGGAACCCTTCCCTGGCCTCGCCGGGGCAAAGTCTACTAAGGAGGGAAAGACCACTCCCGACACGATCACACCGATCCTCCCCGGGGAGGGGTGCTATCCACTACAAGTCTCACCCCGCACCCCCGCCCAATACAAGGCGGGCGGTCTGTACGAAAGTAGTCATTCGAAACAAGGTCAACTGACGATCGGTCCTTAAGGGGCCGAGAGCGAGCACTCAACATCTCCATCCCACACGACACGACCCTCGGGTAAGAGGCCAGATCGCATCTTCCCTCGGCAGCCGTTCACAAGTAACCAAACGGCTCGCTCCCGCCAAAACACAGCAAGGGGATACACAACCCAGAACGCACGCTGGAATCACACCGAGATCCCCACATCTCAGCTCAAACCCAGAGCACCATCCATAATCAAACAACAAAAGTATGGATAGTTGAAGTAAGGGACTAGCTAGGGGTCCGTAGCTAGTCCCGCGGGTAGCGTAAACAAGGAACAGGATATATCAAAACATCAAGGCATGGCTAATAAACGGGTTATGCAATTCAACATTTCCATGCATCAAAGTAAAGCACTAGCAACTACAAAGCAACATAGGATCTATATGGTTGGGAGTGACATGACACCTTCATTGCCGTTGAAGCAGTCGCTGTCCGGAGCAGTGTACTCGGGGTCCTCCACGTCCTCCTGGTCGAAGCTCGGGTCTGCGGCACGAGATTCGACGCGAAAATAAGATAACGGTGCACATCTAAGCAATAACTCCAAATAAAATCCAATTAAGAAGATCCAAATGATCCCAAACTACCTACAATCAGCAAGGTTTCGCAAATACGGATTTATAGAAATTAGTTTTGTATTTTTCTGAGCTCTCTATAATTTATTATGAATTTTTAAAGGTCAAAAACATTTTCTGGAATTTTTAAGCAGGAGAGAAAAGGGATTTTCAGAGAAAAGAGCTGCTGACGTCATCGTGATGTCGGCCTTCCGGGGTTAACGGGGCCGCGGCATGGCCGGAAGTGTTGCCGGGCCGTGGGCGGCCCAGCGGCCTCCAACCCACTGGTTATTGGGTTTCGGCCCAACTCAAATCAGGCGCCAAGTCCACCTATCAAACTACACTAGTCTGATTTCGGCCCCTCTACTACATCCCGCACCGGGCCGACGGCCTGCCAAGGAAAAAAAGGAGGTTTAATGGGCTCACAGCCCAGCTTCGGCCGGCGGCCCGTTTCCCAGGAGAAGGGCGCTCAGGAAAAGAAATCATGCCCTTCAGGTGCTCGACGAATTGCCAAGCGACCCGCGGCCGCGCGGCGCTCCCCTGCGGCGGCGAGCTCCTTGTCTCCGACGTGTCCCCTCGCCTCGCTGGGGTGCTAGCAGAGGGCACGCTACCGCGTCCTTTCCCCGATCAGCCAGACCTGCCGCTCACCGGCCCGCGGGGGAGGGGCCGGCGCTGCGCGCGCGCGGCGCCGGGCACGGCGGCGTCGCGGCCGCGCCGCCCGTTCGGTAGCGCGGCAAGCCCCGCGGTCTACGCGCCGGGGTGCGCCTCGACCCTGGCTTCCGCCTACCCAACCTGCAAAAGCATCACTTTACGGCACGACGGCCGGTTCCCAGGAAGGCCAGCGTTCGGGGGCTCGGCGCGTCGAAGGTCCCTTCACGAACCAGCTCCGCAGGGCGCGGCGTCGGCGCGCGCAAGGAGCTCCTCGCCCACTGGCTTGGGGTAGCCGCGGCGCGTCGACCCTCCTCCTCTGCTCAACCACCACACAGCATGAGTCCGCGTCGCCCTTCGCACGGCGACGGCGGCGCTCAGGGGCACAACCGGCCCAAGAGCCCCAACCGTCGCGGCACGGCAGTACTGCGGCGCGAAGGCCAGCAACCAGGCAGGGAGTTTCACGGCGACGCGTCTCCACTCACGGGCATCCAACTCAGGAAGGGTTCCAAGGGGGAGAAGAGAGAAGAAAGGCCGCGGTGCTCACGGTGGTGCGACGGTGTAGTCGTGGCCGGCCTGTCGATGGTGCGGCGTTGGTGCTCCGGCGTGGTAGACGTTCCCTCGGTGGTGTAGGTGTTCACGCCGTCGCGTTCCTCCCCTGGCTCGACGTCGCGGTCCGTGCTTCCGCGCCACTGGTTCCCGGCTCCTTCCCCTCCTGGTGCGGCGCGACGGCGATGCGCTCCCCTCCTTGGCTCGTCGTCGGCGTGCGTGTGGCCGCCTCTCCCCTCGGGCCGGCGTGGCGGCGGCGCGCCTTGCCCCACCCTCTCTCACGGCTCCCTCTCTCAACTTGGGCGAAGGGAAAACCCCAATGGGGTTGGTGGCGGTGGTCAACAAGCGATTCGCCTCTCCCCTTGCTTTTGAAACCCCCGGCGCCGCGAGGAAGGGGTGAAATCCCAAGGCTGTCCTGGCGTGGACCAACCCGGGCACCCGAGGCGGCGCCGCTCACTCTCTCCGCTCGACCGCGCAGTCTGGGGCAAGGCGTGGGGGGTAGAAGCGGGTTTTCCTCCCCCGGCCCCGGCTCGGCTCGCGCGCGCGGGCGCGCCCAGGACCTCGGCGTGCGCGCCGGCCGGGCGACCCGGCCGGGCGACCGGCCGCGCCCGCGCCGCGCGTGTCGGCTGGGCGGGACCGGCGGCGCGATGCGACTCGATGACTAGGCGAGCAGGCGCTGGCGAAGGGGAAAAAGGTGAGAGGATAAGGGGAAACGGGGACTGACCGGTGGGTCCGGCCTAGCAGCGACACAGGCGCGCATAGGAGATGGGACGCGGTGGCTGACCCGCGGGTCCCACATGTCAGCGAGCGCGGCTGGGCAGCCCGCGGGGCTCTGGTGGCTGCGCAAGCTGGCTGGGCCGATGGTTGGCTCGGGTTGGGCCGGCTGCAAAGCGAAGGGGGTGGATGTGGCCCAAAACACAAGTTTGCCACTTGCAAATCAAAAGAATAGGTTTGTGCTATGGTTTGAAATAGAGTTTGAATTTGATTCCCATTCAAATTCAAACTTCACTCAATTGAACTCCAAATAAACCAAAGGAAAACCAACACACTAATTATACCATATTTTAAATATAGGTTATATAGATGGGCTAAAGTAGTGGAGAATTTAGAGAGAGGCTAGCAATTTTGGCTCAAAAATTGATAGCACTCAATTTCAAACAAAAGTTTTAAATTTTCGCAAAAATTCTCACACCTAGATTCCTGGGTTGTTACATTCTCCCCCACCACCGAGAATCTCGTCCTCGAGATTTAGTCCTCGACCTCCTCTGTGAACAAGTGAGGGTACTCTTTCCTGAGATCCGCTTCCTTCTCCCATGTTGCTTCTCGCTCTGTATGGTTGCTCCACAACACTCTACAGAAAGGAATGGTAGTTCTCCTTGTTTCCTTGACAGCTCTGTCCAAGATTTTCTCAGGATATTCCGTACATTCCAGAGTTGTCTTGCAAGTCAAGCAACTCCATGGGCACTTGCTTTGCCTCCACTGCCTTCTCGCTCTTCTTCAGCTGTGACACGTGAAACACTGGGTGAACTCCTGCCATTGTCTCGGGTAATGCAAGCTGGTAGGCCAAACTTCCAATCCTACGGGTGATAGGGTACGGCCCCACGTACCTCGGTGCAAGCTTTCCCTTCACCAAGAACCTCTTAGTTCCTCGGAGCGGTGACACTTTCAAGTACACCCTGTCGCCAACTGCAAAGGTCAATTCTCTCCTTCTCTTGTCGGCATAACTCTTCTGACGGCTTTGAGCGACTTTCAGGTTCTCACGAACTTTCTCAACCTTCTCCTCTGCTTCCTCAATGATTGCTGGTCCAAACAGAGCTCGCTCTCCAACCTCTGACCAAGCTAGCGGGGTCCTGCACTTTCGACCGTAAAGTGCCTCAAAGGGTGCCATCCGGAGACTTGCTTGAAAGCTGTTGTTGTACGAGAACTCTGCAAACGGCAACCGCTTCTCCCAATCGGTACCATAGGTGAGTGCACAAGCTCGTAGCATGTCCTCCGAGACCCGGTTGACCCTCTCTGTCCGACCGTCCGTCCGTGGGTGAAAAGCCGTGGCCGTAGCCGAGTGTGGTGCCCATAAGCTTGTGGAAGCTCGCCAAAACTTGGAGACAACCGTGGCCCTCGATCAGATACAATACTTCTGGGTGCCCCGTGCAGCCTGAGAATGTGATCTACGTACAGCTCTGCCAACTTCTCGGTTGCATACCTGGTCTTCACCGGCACAAAGTGAGCCACTTTAGTCAGCCTGTCCACTATGACCCAAACCGAGTCATTTCCTTTTGGTGTTCTAGGAAGTCCCACCACAAAGTCCATGGAAATGTCCTCCCACTTCCACACTGGAATATCCAACGGCTTCAACAAACCAGCAGGTTTCTGATGTTCAATCTTTACTCTGCTACAGGTGTCGCAACAGGCCACGTAGTGTGCTATATCCTTTTTCATGTCCTTCCACCAGTACCTGATTTTCAGATCTCTGTACATCTTGGTGCTGCCCGGGTGAATCGAGTACCTTGAGTCGTGAGCTTCTCTCATAATCTGCTCCCGGATTGCCTTGTCTTGTGGTACACAGATTCGTTCTTTCATCCACACAGTGCCCTGTTCATCAACCCGGTAGTCCTCCGCTTTGCCCTGCTTCATTAGTTCTCGCAGCACTTTGATTTCTGCACACTCCTTCTGAGCTGTACGGATTCGCTCCTCCAGGTCATAGGTCACTTGCATCACGTTGACTTGGCCTTGATCCACAATCTCGATTCTCAGCTTCTCTAGCTCTTCATGCAAAGCAGGTTGCTCTTCCTTTATCACGAGGTTATTGCAATATGTTTTCCGGCTCAGTGCATCTGCCACGACGTTAGCTTTGCCTGGGTGGTAGTTGATCTCGACGTCGTAGTCCTTGATCAGCTCTAACCACCGTCTCTCGCCTCATGTTCGGCTCGGTACGTGTAAAGAAGTACTTCGTGCTCTTGTGGTCGGAAAACAGTTCACACTTGTTCCCTATTAGGTAGTGTCTCCGCATTTTGAGCGCATGCACAACAAACCGCCACTCCAAGTCGTGTGTCGGGTAGTTTTCCTCGTGTTTCTTCGATCGTCCGGAGGCATAAGCCACAACCTTCCCATCCCGCATCGGCACACAACCAAGTCCTTGCTTTGAAGCGTCACAAGAGACCACAAAGTCTTTCTTGATATCCGGCAAGGTAAGCACTGGGCCGTGGTGAGTCTCTTCTTCGGTTCCCCGGAAGCTCTTCTCACACGCTTCTGACCACTCGAACTTTGTGTTGTTCTTGAGCAATTCAGTCATTGGCTTTGCAATCTTGGAAAAGTTCTCAATGAACCTCCGGTAGTAACCTGCCAACCCAAGGAAGCTTCTGACATCTGTCACGTTTAAAGGCTGCTCCCACTTGGTTACTGACTCAACCTTGGACGGATCCACAGCTATTCCCTCTGCTGACAACACGTGTCCCAAGAACGCGACCTTCTCCATCCAGAACTCGCACTTGCTGAACTTAGCGTACGCTCGCCGCCTCGGCCTCTCTAGCACAACCCTCGGGTGCTCCTCGTGCTCCTCGGTGGTCTCGCAGTAGATCAAGATATCATCGATAAACACCACTACAAACCCGTCCAACTCTTCCATGAAGACCTTGTTCATCAAGTTCATGAAGTAGGCGAGGGCGTTGGTCGGCCCAAAAGAAACCACCACGAACTCGTACAAGCCGTAGCGTGTGGTGAAGGCCGTCTTGGGTATGTCCTCGCTCTCGGATCTTCATCCGGTGGTAGCCCGACCTCAAGTCGATCTTGGAGAAGAACCTTGCCTTTTTGAGTCTATCCAGCAAATCCTCGATTCTGGGCAGTGGGTACTTGTTCTTGATTGTCATCGAGTTGAGTGTGCGGTAGTCAATGCACATCCTCTTTGTGCCGTCTTTCTTCTCCACGAAGAGCACTGGTGAACCCCACGGTTGTAACACCCGAAAATTCCATCACAATAAAATACTGTTAACAACATGGTTTAGTTTTATTTTCTAAGGATTTAATAAATTTGAATAAATAAATTTGCCTCTAATCAAATTAAACATCATTTAATTAGAATTAACCAAGTGTTTGAGCATCATGTTGAAATGCATGAGTTTTGTTTGTGGTGTGATTTTAAAAGTCTTAAAAAAAATATTTGTGAAAAGTCCTTAAAAATAATTGTGAAATTGGTGTGAAAGTTTGAATTAAAAAAAAAAGGGTTGAAAGTTTGAATTTAAAAATGGTTGAAAAGTTGTTTAAAAGGTTTTCTAAAAGTCTTAAAATATTTGAATAAATTTGTGTTTGAAAAGATGAAAAAGATTTGAATTTAAAAGATTTGAAATAGGTTTGAAAATGGAGTTGAAAAGAAAGAAAAAAAAAAGAAAAAGAAATCAACCCAATCCCCTTTCCCGCCGCGGCCCATCGCTTTCGGCCCACGGCGGCCCGGCAAAGCCGCCTCCCTCCCCCTCCCACCTCCTCTCTCTCGCCCGCCGACGGTGGGGCCCACCCCCGTCGGGGCCATCTTCTACCTCCGCCCCGCGCCTCCCCTCTTCATCCCCGCGCCGCCGCGGACTCCCCGCACCCCCGCCGCCGCCTCCCCGCTCCCCGCGCCCGTCCACCTCCTCCACTCCCTCTTCAATGCGCCGCCGCACCTTCCCCACCGCCTCTACCCCTTCCCCTTCCCCTACCCACCACCGCACCGAGCCATGGCCATTAATGGCGCCGGCCACCGCCGAACCGCCGCCCCCACCGCCTCGGTCGCCCTTTCCCCCCCCCCCGCCTACGCCCTATAAAGGACGGGCAACATCTCCTCTTCATCCCGCACCTCTCCCCTCTCCTCCTCCCTCACCGCGGCACGGTCCCCCGCCGGAGCCGGAGCGCCGCCGCCGGAGCCGCCGCTCGATCTCCTCCGCCGCGCACTTCCCCTTCCCTCCGAGCCCCCGGTAATCTTCCCCTTCTTCCCCCTCGTCGCGTAGAGGCATTTCGCGTTCAAATCTAAGGCCGGGAGCCCCGTATGGCCTTCTCCGGCGAGCCGCCGCCGCCGCCGCCGCTTAGCGCCGCCGCGCGCCGTCCGCCCGCCGCCGCCCGTCGCCTGCATGCGACCGTGGCCATCCGATCCGGCGGACGGCCCAGATTAAAAGACCTCATGACCCTTGGATAAGGTCCACGGTGGACCGGTGGACCGGGTGCACAAGGTCGGTCCACCGCTGACGTCATCGCGACGTCATCGCTTGCGTCATCACGTCCAACCGCAGCCCGCCACGTGTCGCCGCCACAGTTCACCCGCCGGCTGCCTTGACAGTTTTGCAAAAAGAACCCCGAAATTTCAGAATTCACAAATAAACCCTTCCACCTATATAAAAGCCTTTCAATTAGGTCCATTCTTTTATGCTTAGGCCCCCGCAAATCCTTAGTTTCTATGTTCTTTAGCCTATCCTTAACCTTTTACATATTAGACCTTCTAGTTTCACACATATTTATGTTTAGGTCCCCGAAATCTTGCGAGAAAACCCCTAAAACTTTCGGATAATCACAATTTAGCCCCTGAACCTTGTTTCAGCCATAACTTTTTCATCTTAGCTCCGTTTTACGTGTTCTTGGTATCCACGCGATCGTCTCTCCGAGACCGTCATTTCTAAAAGCTTGTTTTAACCTTTTGGTAATGTTTGATGTATTGTTTTATTTATTGTATGTTTTCTTGCATGATCGTAGCCGACACGCCGTTCGAGGAAGTTCAAGTGCAGAGCTTTGCAGATAAGGAAAGTAGCTTATCGTTGGAGAAAGGCAAGTGACCCTAACCACCCTTCTACCTATGCTTTAATCAAGAACACTATAAATTAATTGGAACATGGAGAACCACCCGGAAAACAAGGCAACCACGTCCATATGGCTCGCGGCTTAGCCAATTAATTAGGTGTGTGATTGTATTGACGACCTTATCCGAAAGGAACACGGGGGCTCGGGTTGCGGGGGGTATAGCCCGGTTCTTTTGGGGTAGCAGCCTTTGCTAAGGTGCCGACCACTAGGGAGGGTTATGGTCCGCCCGAGTCAGAATCGTCGTGGGTTGTTGATGCTTTTGCATATCTTTGTAAAGGCTTCGTAGCGTCCCTATGCAATCACACCTCGGAAGTGTGGTATTGTGCTCCGATCGCACATGCGTGGTTGGGTTCAAAGTTCTTTGGAACTTTTACGCGAACCGTGGGAAAAGTGTGCAACCTCTCGCGAGTGTAAAACCGATCGATCGGCCGTGCTCACGGTCCAAGAGCGGCCTGGACCCTCACATGATTAATTGAACTTAAAGATGGATTAATATTGCATTCCGGTTATTTCGTGGCCTTGCCGAGTATCAACCATAAGTGTACTCATCCTTGCTTACGCGGTCGTTCGCGAGAAGAATCCCGGAGTGGAGTACTTCACCGACTACGAGGAGTTCGAGGATGCGATCAACCGCCGGATGCCCGTGGAAGATGAAGATGGAGTCACGTCTTCATAGTTATCGTTGTTCGTGTAAAGACCTTCGTGTCTACCATCGTGAGTGTAATAAAAGTTAATAAACCTTTTCTCGTACGTTTTGAGCAATGTCTTGTGATATTACACTCATGAGTCTATCATATGTGTGAAATTGTGATCCCGGCACACATATGAGATGCATTCGGTTTTCTACGGAAAATCGGGTGTGACAACGGTGAGGCACTCGGCCGAACAAACCCTTGCTCGAGCAGCTTCTTGAGCTGTTTCTTCAACTCGTCCAGCTCGTCGGACGACATCCTGTACGGACTCTTTGCAACGGGCCCCGCCCCTGGCATCAGCTCAATCACGAACTCCACGTCCCGGTCTGGGGGTAACTCCGTAAGCTCCTCTGGGAACACGTCCGGAAACTCACGGACCACTGGGATCTCTTCAATCTCTTTCCCACTCATGTTGCACATCATCGTAGCAACCTTCGGACTCTGCGGCTCGATCCGTACTGTAGTTCCGCTGGGGTGTTCTAGCTGTATCACTCTGGGGTTGCAAGAGACTATCCCGTTGTGCTTTGCCAACCAATCCATCCCTAGGATCACGTCTATCCCGGTAGACTCCAAAACTGTCAAGTCTGCCGTGAACGGTAGTCCCTCAAACACCATCCTCACTCCCCTGCACTCTAACGTACTCCTCTTCTCTCCTAGCGGAGAGCTAGTCAAGATAGGCCTTGGTCGAGGCTTAGTTGGTAAAGACCTTTCTTTAGCAAACTTGGTAGAAATATACCAAAACTGAGCTCCGGTATCAAACAAAACAGTAGCCAAAACTGAGTCAACAAGGAACTCACCAAGTGTGACGTCGGGTGCGCGTCGCCTCCTCGCCGGTGAGGTGGTTCGAGACGGCCTCGAGTAGCCGGCGGCCGAGCGCCCTCTCGCCGGGTACGGGGTGGCCGTCCTCCCCGGTGCCGGTGGCTTGGCCGGGGGTCCGGAACCGAGAACCGCGGCTCGACTCCTCGGTGGTACCGCCGGGGACACTCAAACGACTTGTGCCCAACCCCGACGGCGCTGAAGCAAGTCACCTTGGATCCGTCTCCCGTCGCCGCGGTGGTGGCCTCGACTTCCACCGTTCGACTTCCACTCCCGCCCGGGTTGGCTCGCTCGCGGGCCGAGACCGAGAGGCGTGGTGCCTCTCGCCGTGACCGGTGGCCCCGAGTGTAACCTGTCCTCTGCCTCTGAGGTGGTCCTGAGCGCCCTGCCTGGTCTGAGCGCTTGGACTTGCTCCCACGAACCTCCATGTACTCAAGCCTTGACCTCTCCACGATCAGTGCCTTGTCGATAATGGAGCGAAGTGTCGGGCAGTCGTGAGCGGACAAGTGGTGTGCCATCCCCTTGTGCGGTCCCTTTCGAACCGATAGACCTTCTTCTTCTCTCGTGTCGGTGTCTTCCGGCACGTACCTCATCGCTCCTCGGTAGCGGTTGGCGTACTCCCCGCACCGACATGTTTCCCATCTTGAGGTGCCCTCGAACTCGTCGGCCTTCCCCCGTCCATCACCGCATCCGGAATGTGGTGACTCCCGAAGGCCTCCACGAACTCGTCCCACCCGATGTGCAATGGGTCCCGTGCGAGTCACAAGAGGCCGTCCCACCACGCACCGGCCGTGCCGATCGAGCCGGTGCGCCGCCACGGTCACACACTCCTCCTCGGTAAGCTCGGTCAGCTCCAGCTTCTTCTCGATCTCACGTAGCCAGTTGTCTGCATCCATCGGGTCTGCTGAGTGGTCGAAGGTAGGCGGTCGCAGCTTGTTGAAGTTCTCAACCTTCTTCTGGAAACCCTCCGGCGCGTAGCGGTTCTGACCCCTAGGGTTGTTGTTGTTGTTGTTTTGCGCTAGCATCTGGGTGATCGTCTGCATCAGCTGAGTCTGCACTGCCATCACGTCGGCCAAGTTCGGGGGAGGTGGCGGTGGTGGCACCTCGTGTCCCTGAGCCTGGCCTGCTCCTCCCTCGTGGCCGGGGTACCGCTCGTGCTCGAGTTCCTCGCTCCCGAGCTCCCTCGTCGTCGCGCGCGGCTCCTCGACCGCCGACTCGGCCTCCTCGGCCTCCGCGGAGCCCGCCTCGTGGCGCGTGACCTCCACGACGTCCGCGGCCTCTCGCTCCCGCCGGGTTAGGGGCATCCTCCCCCTCCGTCGTCCCCGCGACCTCCTCGAAACGGGCCGAGTCGCCCGGACCTCCTTGCTCCCGACATCCGTTCCGGCTTGCAATAGTTAGTAGTGGTAGGGAGAATGTATTTAATCGAGTTATTAACTATAATGGAGTAATCCTGCTAACAGTCACAAAATTTCAGACAGACATAAAGAAGCATGAAATCCGAAAGAAACCATGAAGATCCATGTCACTCAATCAATGCCACCATACAAAAGGGGTGCACCTCGAGGTTTACTCCAACGACCTTCGAGGGCACACGGCAACACATCCTGCTAACGCATGGTACATCATGGGGTAGCTACTACAGGTATGTCACATGAGCGGTAGCATTACATCTAACTCATTACATCTACTCAGAATCTGCTACAAGATCTCTACTCCCATCACTGAGTACTCTGAGGTGCCTCGGAGCCGTGTACGGTGGTACCGAGTAGAACGGTGGCGAGTGGACTCTGGGTAACCCGCATCCCCGATCGCCGGTCCCCCGTAGTAGTCACGAGTGTCCCGGGAGTGCACGGTCCATCTCCGCCGTGTCCTCGCGAACCACTCGGGTACGGCCGCACTCGTGGTAGGAGCGTCGGGGGAAGCTCGAAAGTCTCCGCTCCTCGGTCCCGAGCCTCTTCTTGGGTGGTAGGCCGTGCGGAGAGTGCCTCCAACTCGCCGGCCTCCGCCGGTCGAACGCTCCCGGGCCGCGCGGGTCCCGTCTCGCTCGGTCCCTCTCCTCGTAGACCGGTCCTCCCGTGTAACACATGTGGTGGTAGTTGTGTCGGCTCGCCTCCCCGTAGATCCCACACCTTGACCTCGGTAGTCGGCCGCCGCGGCTCCGATCGACTCCACCCGGTCCCGAGCCTCCGCGCCCGCACTCGTCCTCTCGCGCGGCCCCCCACCGAAGCCCGGTGTGACTCCCCGCTCTGCCCTCAACCGTGCCTCCAAAGTAGCGATCCTCCGGCATCCCTCTCGCGTCGGCCGCGGCCGCCGCCGATCCAAGCCGCACTAGCTCCCCGTTCCTCACGTGCGATGCCTCCAACTCGTCCCGTATGTCCTCTCTCTCCGGCTCCAAGTCCCGAACTCGCCGCATGGCATCGTCACACCTCCACCGAAGGTACGCGCCTCTCCGTCCGCCCGGTACGGCGCCCGGTCCCCGAGCCGGATGCACCGCCTGGCAGCGAGCATCCTCGGGTCCTCCTCCACTGCGGTCACCTCCAGGTACCGTGCCTGGTCGCCCGAGTCCCAGCGGCCCGGGTTGTAGGTCTCTGTCGGAAGCACACCGAATGGAGTATCCTTAAGCCTCTCCTTGAGCTGGGCACAAACCTTCTTGAGGGCTCTGCGTGCGCCTGTCTGGTGTGCCTCCGTGACCGAACTCTCGAAACAGTGCATCTCGACCTCCTTGAACTCTGGCACCCGTGGGTCCGCCGCACCGTGACGGCCGGAAGGTGGGGGTCTGCTCCAAGTACCCCATGGCCCTCCCCTTGTAGCTGATCCCGTCGGTCCCCACTCCGGCTGCCTCCAGGCACTCTCTCAGCAAGCGGCAAGAGCCTCCGTAGCTCTTGCCGTCCGACTCCAAGGGAACCCACGTCGTCTCCGCCATCTGCACAACGTTGTTAGAGCGTAGTTAGTAAGGTAGTTAGTGAAAGTTAATCAAGGTAATGCATATATATAAGTATAGTTATATACATACGGAAGCCAAGGGGTTTATATAGAGTTTCAAGGTTCAGAAACGGCTTCCTATGCTATCGACCATTCCTGGGGCTCGTCCTACAGTCAAGCATGGCTCTGGTACCAACTGAAACGACCCGGATTTCCGCGAACGGAATCCCGAATCTTAGCACCTCGGTGGTAGTCCCAGGAGGCTACCACGTGAAATCCCTGTCTCAGCGATTCCAATATCCATACAGAAAAGTAAAAACAAAGCAATAGAGTACATCATTTATTTTATTACATTAATCAGAGTACATCTCTTCGGCACATGCCGGGTACAAGTCCATCGGGGCCCGAATCAAACGTAAATAAGACGTCTAGCGGCGGCTCCATGAAAGCGCGGGAAACACCATATCCGCAGTGCCTCAAGTGTAGGAAGAGCTCTAGTCCACCCAACCGTCGTTGTCAAAGTCATAGTCCGGCTCTGCGTCAGAGTCACCAGGGTCTACCCGATAAGCGGGTAGGTCATGTCAGCTTCCCAACAAAGAGGCAAAAGCGGTGTATATTCTATAATGCATGAGATATCCCTAATCTGGCTGTAGAAGGCTTAAGCAAAGCAGCAGTGCAACGTACAAGGTAAGCAGAATACAGCTAGGAGGTCCGCACCTCGGGGAAGCTCCCGCTTCCGAGGTCCACACCTCAGGGGTCCACACCCCGCTCAAGGAATACCACACCAAAGCACCGGATCTCAACCACGATCCAGAACCCAACTCTCATCTGCGATGTGGGGCCCACCGGCTCCTATCCCCACATCTCAACGGCCGAAGCCGGGCTCACACACTCGGGGGAGAGAAGAAGCACAAGAGAAGTGTATCTAGTCAGGTGAGAGATCGAAAGACTGTCCATAACCAGTGGACACGGACTATAGCTATAGGTTTAACACTGCGAGAGGTTGTACAACCGTACCCGCCCGAGTAGGTCCGGAACCGCCGTCACCGTGTCCGACCCTACCATACGGCCGAAGCCCAAGTAAGTGGATAGTACCCTTCGCATCTCCGAGCCCTCGGCCCGCCCTCCGCGGAAGAGCTCATACTACTCGCGAGAGGTCCCTCGAAGCTGTGGAACCCTTCCCTGGCCTCGCCAGGGCAAAGTCTACTAAGGAGGGAAAGACCACTCCCGACACGATCACACCGATCCTCCTGCAGGAGGGGTGCTATCCACTACAAGTCTCACCCCGCACCCCCGCCCAATACAAGGCGGGCGGTCTGTACGAAAGTAGTCATTCGAAACAAGGTCAACTGACGATCGGTCCTTAAGGGGCCGAGAGCGAGCACTCAACATCTCCATCCCACACGACACGACCCTCGGGTAAGAGGCCAGATCGCATCTTCCCTCGGCAGCCGTTCACAAGTAACCAAACGGCTCGCTCCCGCCAAAACACGGCAAGGGGATACACAACCCGTAACGCACGCCGGAATCACACCGAGATCCCCACATCTCAACACAAACCCGCAGCACCATCCATAATCAAACAACAAAAGTATGGATAGTTGAAGTAAGGGACTAGCTAGGGGTCTGTAGCTAGTCCCGCAGTAGCGGAACAAGGAACAGGATATATCAAAACATCAAGGCATGGCTAATAAACGGGTTATGCAATTCAACATTTCCATGCATCAAAGTAAAGCACTAGCAGCTACAAAGCAACATAGGATCTATATGGTTGGGAGTGACATGACACCTTCGTTGCCGTTGAAGCGCCGTCGTCCGAGCGATGTACTCGGGGTCCTCCACGTCCTCCTGGTCGAAGCTCGGGTCTGCGGCACGAGATTCGACGCGAAAATAAGATAACGGTGCACATCTAAGCAATAACTCCAAATAAAATCCAATTAAGAAGATCCAAATGATCCCAAACTACCTACAATCAGCAAGGTTTCGCAAATACGGATTTATAGAAATTAGTTTTGTATTTTTCTGAGCTCTCTATAATTTATTATGAATTTTTAAAGGTCAAAAACATTTTCTGGAATTTTTAAGCAGGAGAGAAAAGGGATTTTCAGAGAAAAGAGCTGCTGACGTCATCGTGATGTCAGCCTTCCAGGGTTAACGGGCTGCAGCATGGCCAGAAGTGTTGCCGGGCCGTGGGCGGCCCAGCGGCCTCCAACCCACTGGTTATTGGGTTTCGGCCCAACTCAAATCAGGCGCCAAGTCCACCTATCGAACTACACTAGTCTGATTTCGGCCCCTCTACTACATCCCGCACCGGGCCGACGGCCTGCCAAGGAAAAAAAGGAGGTTTAATGGGCTCACAGCCCGCCCTTCGGCCGGCGGCCCGTTTCCCGCAGAGAAGGGCGCTCGGAAAAGAAATCATGCCCTTCGTGTGCTCAACGAATTGCCAAGCGACCCGCGGCCGCGCGCGGCGCTCCCCCGCGGCGGCGAGCTCCTTGTCTCCGACGTGTCCCCTCGCCTCGCCGGGGGGTGCTGGCGAGAGGGCACGCTACCGCGTCCTTTCCCCCGATCGCCGGACCCGCCGCTCACCGGCCCGCGGGGGGAGGGGGCCGGCGGTGCGGCGCGCGGCGCGCGGCGCCGGGGCACGGCGGCGTCGCGGGCTGCGCCGCCCGTTCGGTAGCGCGGCAAGCCCCCGGGTCTACGCGCTGGGGTGCGCCTGACCCTGGCTTCCGCCTACCCAACCTGCAAAAGCATCACTTTACGGCACGACGGCCGGTTCCCAGGAAGGCCAGCGTTCAGGGCTCGGCGCGTCGAAGGTCCCCTCACGAACCAGCTCCGCAGGGCGCGGCGTCGCGCGCGCAAGGAGCTCCTCGCCCACCGGCTTGGGGGTAGCCGCGGCGCGTCGACCCTCCTCCTCTCGCTCAACCACCACACGACGCATGAGTCCGCGTCGCCCTTCGCACGGCGACGGCGGCGCTCGTGGGCACAACCGGCCCAAGAGCCCCAACCGTCGCGGCACGGCGCATCGCGGCGCGAGGGCCGCAACCGGGCAGGGGAGTTTTACGGCGACGCGTCTCCACTCACGGGCATCCAACTCGGGAAGGGTTCCAAGGGGGAGAAGAGAGAGAGAAAGGCCGCGGTGCTCACGGTGGTGCGACGGTGTAGTCGTGGCCGGCCTGTCGATGGTGCGGCGTTGGTGCTCCGGCGTGGTAGACGTTCCCTCGGTGGTGTAGGTGTTCACGCCGGCCGCGTTCCTCCCCCGGCTCGACGCCGCGGTCCGTGCTTCCGCGCCACTGGTTCCCGGCTCCTTCCCCTCCTGGTGCGGCGCGACGGCGATGCGCTCCCCCTCCTTGGCTCGTCGTCGGCGTGCCGGTGTGGCCGCCTCTCCCCTCGGGCCGGCGTGGCGGCGGCGCCTTGCCCCACCCTCTCTCACGGCTCCCTCTCTCAACTTGGGCGAGAAGGGAAAACCCCAATGGGGGTTGGTGGCGGTGGTCAACAGGCGATTCGCCTCTCCCCTTGCTTTTGAAACCCCCGGCGCCGCGAGGAAGGGGTGAAATCCCAAGGCTGTCCTGGCGTGGACCAACCCGGGCACCCGAGGCGGCGCCGCTCACTCTCTCCGCTCGACCGCGCAGTCTGGGGCAAGGCGTGGGGGGTAGAAGCGGGTTTTCCTCCCCCGGCCCCGGCTCGACTCGCGCGCGCGGGCGCGCCCCGGACCTCGGCGTGCGCGCCGCGCCGGCGTCCGGCCGCGCCCGCGCGCGCGTGCGTGCCGGGGCGGGACCGGCGGCGCGATGCGACTCGATGACTAGGCGGCGGGCGCCGCGAAGGGGAAAAATTTGAGAGGATAAGGGGAAACGGGGACCGACCGGTGGGTCCGGCCTAGCGCCGACACGGGCGCACATAGGAGATGGGACGCGGTGGCCGACCCGCGGGTCCCACATGTCGGCCGAGCGCGGCCGGGCAGCCCGCGGGGCTCCGGGTGGCCGCGCAAGCCGGGCCGGGCCGATGGTTGGCTCGGGTTGGGCCGGCCGCAAAGCGAAGGGGGTGGATGTGGCCCAAAACACAAGTTTGCCACTTGCAAATCAAAAGAATAGGTTTGTGCTATGGTTTGAAATAGAGTTTGAATTTGATTCCCATTCAAATTCAAACTTCACTCAATTGAACTCCAAATAAACCAAAGGAAAACCAACACACTAATTATACCATATTTTAAATATAGGTTATATAGATGGGCTAAAGTAGTGGAGAATTTAGAGAGAGGCTAGCAATTTTGGCTCAAAAATTGATAGCACTCAATTTCAAACAAAGATTTTAAATTTTCGCAAAAATTCTCACACCTAGATTCCTGGTTTGTTACAACGTGATTCTTCTTCGTCGTTGGTGTCGGTGCGGAAAATAGCCCCGACACTAACTAGTAAAGAGCGTTGAGATCTGCCTCTCGATGGCCGATGCTAAGCAACTAAAGACACTTGGTTTATCCTCGTTCCGGCCGGGGCCGTACGTCCAGCAGCGGTGTGCTCGGGGCACTGTATTGCTTGCACCGTGATGCTCGTAGAGGGGTGGCTACAAGCGAGGCGAGAGAGGAGGCGTGGCCTCCAAGTCCCAGAGGTGTGATTGAGGCAAGTGCCAATATCGTGGGGAAGGCGGAGAGCGTGTGAGTGACTGCTGTCCGTCGTCCCGTGTCCGTCCCCTGCGGCTGGGGGTCTACCCCTTTTATAGGCCAAGGAGGGGGTAGTTGACATGCATGGCGCACTATTTCTATACGTGTTGCGGTATGGCGAACAGTGTCATAGAGTTGATGGCCATCTTGGCGAACCTTGCTCCAGTCGCAGCGTCAGGGTGCGTCCTGTGCCCGAACAGGAACGGCTTCGAGGGTAGAGGCGTAGTGGTTGACCGGAGCGGCTTCGAGCGCGCTCGAGGGGGCCGTTGATAGTGGTCCGTACGAAGTATAGCGGCAGGCATGACGGCGTCCCATCCCCGCGTGCTCAACAGCGTTGGAGTAGTTGCAGCAGTGCGCGGCGTGGCGCGGCAGTGGCAGGGACGGCCGCACGGGGTTAACAACAACGGGGATGGTGCTGCCGCCGGCCTGGCGTCATGGTTTGAACCTGCGTAGTCACGAGAAAGGGGTTCGAGGGTGCCGTTGACGGGAGCCGTGCGTGGCACGGCGGCCGTCGCGGCGACGTCTTGTCCCCGTACGTCCCAACAGTGCTGGGATGTCGCCACAGCACCCGGCGTGGTGCTGCAGTGGCGGGGATGGCCGCACAGGGCTGACAGTGACGGAGATGGCTGATCCCGCTGGCCCGACGTCACGGGGTGGTCCTGCATAAGCACGTAGAAGATATTCGAGGGTCTCACCAGCCCCCCTTCGAGGGCGCGGCGTGTTAGCCGTACGGGGGGCAGGTGGCACAGTGTCACGGAGCTGACACTGGCCTTGCCGCACGCGTCGAACAAATGGCGCAGGGATGGCCTCCCCCCGGAGTTGGCGAAACAAAGACCGGACGTGATTCCCAGGCGCGTCAGAGTAGTGGCGTGACCTGCTGCATTAGAGCATTAAATGCCCGTACACGCGTGCGGGAGTAGGTGCATGCGGGGGCGCGGGAAAGGCGTGCGCGGGTGCCCTCGAGCAGAGCGGGCCCCCGCCCGAGGCGGTGCCCGGCCCTCGAGCGAGGCGGACCTCGTTCGACGGGCGTGGTTGAGCCCTCGAGCGAGGCGGACCCCGCCTGAGGGGGCGTGAGGGCCTCGAGCAAGGCGGATCTTGCCCGAGGGAGCGTCTACCCCTCGAGCGAGGCGGACTTCACTCGAGGGGCGTCTATCTCGTCGTCCTGGCGGGTCGCGGAGGCCACCAGGATCGTGGTGGTGCTGTGTATGCGTGTTAGGTGTGTAAGTCTATTTGTGTTTGCGTTTTTTGCAGATTTTAAGTGGGCTTACCCCAAGTTATTTAGGGGGCCCTTAGGGTTGTCCCCGACAGTAGCCCCCGAGCATCTATGGGTGTTTCCGTTAGGATCCCGCAGATGCTGAAGTCTGCTGATAGGACGTTCTTCCCCCCTGGTTGCCAATGCCTTTCCGCGGGGCCGCGTCAGCGGACCCGCGGGTCTAGCCCACGAAGCCCTGCAGGGGCATTTGTTTCAACCGGCATCGGCAGTGTTCCAGCTGGCCTCGGTCGCACGCGCATGACTGGTGATTCTTGTGTTCGGTGCACCCTAGGAGGTGTAGCCGTGCGTCGAGCCCCCGAGTCTGGGCCCATTCGAGGCGATCGGGACAAGCTCTCCGTCTTGTTCTACACGCGCCCTCGCCGTCCCTCCGCGGGACGGAGGGTGAGGTCTCCACAACCCCCATCGATCGGGTCGCGAATTGCGGATTCCTCGTTGAGCTGTTAGCGGGTGGTTCAAGTGGACGCCCATGCCCCGTTCGGTAAGGGTAGGCTTGTGGTCCGGAGACGCGTCCATTAAAGCGCTTGCGTGGGTTTGCTAGGTGGGGCTCGGTCCCGTTCGCTAGGGACCGAGGGCGCGGAAGCTCTCCCTCGGTAGGATCCCCCAACTAGCTGCCCTCGCTGGCTCTCGAACACGACATGTGGGGCGCCCTCGAGCCGGTGGGCTCGAGGAAAGGCTCGAATGCGTGTGCCCTCATCGTCCCTAACTCTGGTGATCCGGGGCACCTATTCGAACCCTTGGAGGGTCAGGTTTCGAACCCCTGATCAGTACGGCCGTCACGGAGCGGCATCTAGGTGCCTCTGTCCTTTCGCATCTGCAGGCTTCGAGGGTTCTCAGCTGTGCCGGCCCTCGATTCGCTGATCAGTAATTTCTCGCGAATCGAGGGCACCTGTGGCACCCGTTCGCGTTGAACGGACTTCGAGGCCACTGGTCAGTAAATGCACTCTTCGAGAGTCAAGTTTTTCGAGCTTGGGGCTCGGGCCGCTCGAGGGCCATCCTTACTAGGTAAGGGACCGGGCCATTGAATGCGCGCAGTCGCGGCCGCAGTCCCGCGCCGCGGGCGTGCCTTTTCAGGCGTTGCGGCCGCGCGTAGTGGGCGACATGGGCAGGCGGACGTGACCGCCTGCCGCAGCCGTTCGGTTACCACGCCGTAATGATAGCGCTAGTACAGGCGTGCGGCAGCCTCGGTCGTGGTGGGTCCCGTCCGTCAGCGACCGAGTTTTTTACCTGCAATTAATGCGTGCGGGGCGTGCGCTCCGGAGAGCACGTCCCGTGGATCTATAAATCCAATGGAGGGAGGTGAGGGGGTTTCACCTCTCGCCCTTAGCATCTGCCACTCTCGCCCCTTGTGCTTCCGCTCCCGAGTTGTGCTTGCTTTCGCGCCGGCGCATCGCTCTCGTTCCACGTCTTTCATTCCTTCGCCAACTCGCATGGCTCCTCCCCAGCCCATCACCGTCATCGACGCGCTGCCGTGGCCGTGCTCAACGGCGACGCGGCTTTCCCTAAGCGAGCTGGTGACCGCCGGCCAGCTGGAGGCGAACGAGGACGGGCGTCCCGCGGCGTGGATTGTGCCGCATCCGAACGAGCGGGAGCCCAACCCACTGTTCGGGTACGTCATCAGTTTCATCTGTTTCCACAAGCGGGGATTCGCTGCGCCGGCGAGTCACTTCATGCGAGCGCTGTGCTACCACTACGGCGTGGAGTTGCACAACTTCACGCCGAACACGATTTCGCAAGCGGCAACGTTCGTCGGCGTGTGCGAGGGTTTCCTGGGGATCCCGGTCAACTGGGATCTCTGGGTGCACCTCTTCCGCGCAGAACATCACATGTTGATGACGCCAGAGCCGAAGATCCGCCGCGTGGTGCGCGCTGGCGGCATGACGATCGCACTCAGGAACACGCGCAGGGAGCTCTACATCCCCTGCACGATGACCTCCAATAACGCAGAATGGGAGCGGGGGTGGTTCTACCTTCGCAACGATGGCACCGGCCTCCCCCCTACTCCGGCAAGGTGCTGAAGGAGAAGGCCGACTCCTGGCACCATGGGGTGTCCCCGCCTTCGCACCAGACGCGACTGGATTCGCTCCTGGACGCGTTGAAGGCGCTGGCGGACGGCAACCTAACCGCGGGGTGCGTTCTCGCGAATCTCCATCACTGGTGAATCGTCCCCATGATGGAGAGGCCGCTCCGCATCTTCGAGATGCACGAGGACGCGGACCCCATCGCGTTGGCGGAGTCGCGGTTGCTGCCGGGCCTCTTCCTGCGGGAGTACGAGGCCACCCGGGCGCGACGCGCCATCGACCTCAGGACCGGCCGGAACGACGACGCGGCCCTGTGGGCATTCACCATGCTCCCCGTCGGCCTGCTGGTGAGTGGAGTTCCACCTTTCCTTGCTCCGCCGGTCCGCGTGATGTTGGCGTGTTTTGAGGCCTTGTCTGCTTCCTCTGTTTTGCAGATAAGGGCCGTGAATGCCGCGCGGTCCGACCCGCCCACGCCCTGGTCTCGTGCGCACGTGCGCGCGGCGCAACAGCGAGAGCAGGAGCAGGTGGCGCGCAGGAGGGAGCGGAACATGCGGTGGTGGGAGCGCCGGGAGCGGAGGAGCGAGGAATTCCGGCTGCGCGAGCAGCAGGGGCTTTCCTCGCCCGGGACCGAGGAGTACTCGTCGCCAGGCGAGGAAGAGGAGGAGGAGGGAAGCAATGGGGGTCGAGCTCCCCCCCCGAGAGGTGGGAGCTATAGATGGCCATTTGGCCCACCCAGCCCAGCCGGACCCAAGCACGACGCGGCCCTGGCACAAAGCAGCCCAGCCCAACGTGGCCCGACAGACTTCGTGCTCGTGCTGGGCGGCACTATGGGCTGAGATCATAGCCCGGCACTAGCCCGAGGCTAATTTTTCGTGCTGGGCCAGCCCGAGGCACGACTACGGCCCATTGTGTCGATGGGCCGCGTGCCAGCCCGCAACACGACATCAGGAGGGTGTGGAGGAGGGAGATCGTTGTCCGGCGGTGGAGGAGGTGGCCGATGGCGGAGGAAGGTTGGGAGGAGGGCTCCGGCGGCGGCATGGGTGGCACCGCCGCGGACATCAGAGGTTCTTGCTCCACTTCCACCGGCACAGGCACTGGCGGCCCTTGCCCTGCCTCCACCGCGACGATCGACGGCCCCTGCTCGGCTTCTTCACTGTGCACGGCGGTGTCGCGCCCTCGCACCTCCAGCCCCACCGCGCCGCGACCCACGGCGCGGTGCCTGTGTCGGCAAGGTTGGCAACGCGGCTTGCCCCGGCGGGCGTGCACCGCCTCCCCCCCGCGGGTGGCTTGCCACCGCGGGCGGCGCCGACTCCCCGGCCGTGGCTTGCCCCCGCGGGGCGGTGCCGGCTCCCCCTAGCGGTGGGACAGAGGAGGCCAGGAGGGGCGGCAGCGGGACAAAGGAGGGGCGATAGCGGGACAAAGGAGGGGAGGCAGCTAGGGTTTGGGAGGAGCCACCGATTTATATACCGTCGTGCTAAATGGGCCAGTTGGCTTGTTGGGCCGTCGTGCTAGTCCGTGGACCGCGTCGTGTCGGCTGACTTCGTGCCGTGCTAGGCCAGCACTATGGGCTGAGAATGAAGCCCAGCCCAGCCCAACGTCATGCTCGTGCCGGCCCGGGCCCGAAAAAAATCGTGTTGGGCTCGTGCTCATGTCGGGGCAAAAAATCGTGCTATGGGCTGGCCCATGGGCCTCGTGCTAAATGGCCATTTATAGTGGGAGCCTTCGCCCCCCTCGCCCAAGGCCGCGGAGGCGGCTGAGGAGACGGTGCCTGGGGCGGGCGCAGGAGCGCCCGCCGCTAGGCAACTAACAAGAGAGGCGACGCGCGCCGCGAGGCGCGCGACGCGCGCGCGTGGAGACGGCCGGGGGCGCGGCGACGGCCGCACCGGCGGCGGCAACGACATCCGCCGGGCCCCCGAGAAAAAGGAAGAGGGGATTTTCCACCCTGAGGTAAGTGGTCGCTTCCCCTCGAGTGTGTTCTTGGATTGGCCGTGGCCTAAGGTTTCCCGTTCTCGTGTTCGCAGGGTGGCATCCGTCGTGCCCCCTCTAGCGCCGGCCAAGGTGCTGAGGACGGACGCGGTCGTCCCCACCAGGAGGCGCTCATCGAGGGTGTCGCAGACGGCCGCAAGCACAATAGCGGCAGTGAGCGGCGGCTCGCGCGACGCAGCCGGGCCTTCGGAGCCGTGACCGGCGGCGACGACCATGGAGCCACTACCGGTGGTCGTGGCGGTGCGGCGGCGGCGGCGGTCGTGGAGCCGCCACAACCTCGCGACGGAGGCGGGGGCCGCGGCGGCCCGGCGGCGAAGCAGGCTCGCAGCGGCCGGCCGGCCGAGGTAGAGCCGTAGCCCGTGGCGTTGACGACAACGGTGACCACGGTTGTGGCGGTCGCCGCGCCACCAACTTTGCTAGTGCCCGCCGCGGCCGGCGGCCCGGAGGCGGCGGTAGTGGAAATCAATGATGACGACGACGACGTCCCCCCCGTCGGGGCCGGGGACCGGTGGGCGAGCGCGCCCGCACCGGCCCCCAAGGCTTCGGCGGGGGTTCTCGTGGCCCGCAGAAGCGCCGCACGCCGCCGGGGCACCCGCGTGGACGGCGCCGGGCCCTCGTCACCGCGCGCCGGACCCTCAGCGCGCCTGGAACAGGGGCAGGAGGGGGCGACACCCCGCCGGCCCACTACATCGATGCCCAGGCGGAGCAGGGCATTGGGAGGAGCTCCGCGACCACGGCGCCTCGCTCAATCGGGCGCTGAACGAGGCGTTGTGGATCCATGGCGGTCCAGCGTGGCGCACCTTCCAGGTCAGCTGAATTCCGTGGAGTTTTCCGATTCTTCCCCCTGCCTTTTCTTCATTCGGTTCTTTTCTGATGCCCGCCTCTCTCGCTCTGTTTATTGGTGGCAGGAGCTGGAGCACCGGGCCCGGGAGCGGTACGTCATCCTCGATCGCCTCGACGCCGATTGCCGCTGGTACCGGGGGCAGTATGAGGCCCTGGATGCCCTCGTCGAGGCCCACAGGTCGCCTGATCGGTGGCTAGCGTACAGGGCCGAGGCCCTGCTGGACTCGCCGCCGGAGCAGGGCGCCCAGGCCGCGGAAGGCGCCTCCGCGGTCGTGCGGGTGCGGATGGTGTTGGTGGAGCGTGACGACGCACTACGCCGGGCTTGCGTGGATTTGGAGAACGCACGCTCCCTCGCTTCGACATGGGAGGCGGAGGTTGCCACTGCCCGCGCCCAGCTCCAACAAGGCCGCGTGGCGCTCCAGGAGGCTGAGGGGCTGAAAACAGCCCTGGCGGACAAGACCGCCACGCTCACCACGGCGGAGGAGCAGCTCCGGCACGAGCGAGCCGCCCGCCAGGAGGCGGAAGGCCAACTCCAGTGGGAGCAGGCGGCGCTCGTCGAGGCCCGGTCCGCGCTCGAACAGTAGCGGATGGCGCGCGAGGAAACTCGGAGCCAACTCCAGCGAGAGCGCGCCGCGCTCGAGGAGGCGCGTGCCTCGCTCAAGAAGCAGGAGGAGGTGGTATCGCGCCTCAACGGGGAGCTGGTGCAGCTCAGTATCTCGCACGAGGACCAGCGCCAGGCCCTCGAGGAGAGGGAGCCTCATTCCTCAAGCTGCAGCAGGAGGCTGAGGAGACGCGTCGGTCCCTCGAGGTGGAGAAGAAGCAAGTTGAAGGTGAGTTTGTCTCCATTTGGTTCTTGTTCATTGATTCATTCTTTTTGGGATCCGCTCCCAACTTCATCTCTTTCTTGTTCGTGGCTTCCAGGCCTGCGGACCGCGCTGGGGCACACGACCACCCGGGCCAAGATGTTGCAGGCGGCCTACAACT
This sequence comes from Cenchrus americanus, assembly GCA_947561735.1. Classification (NCBI taxonomy): domain Eukaryota; kingdom Viridiplantae; phylum Streptophyta; class Magnoliopsida; order Poales; family Poaceae; genus Cenchrus; species Cenchrus americanus. The sequence continues at coordinate 150,926,540 of OX387243.1, read as the reverse complement.
CCTCTCAATAGGAGTTGGAGGAGCTGCGGGCCGCCGCCCTCGAGACCTGCCAGGAGGTCGAGGAAGGCGAGGCGCAAGCTGGGAGCTCGCTGGCGAGCCGCCTACGCGCTCTTGGCGGGCACGTCTCGAGGCGGATGCGCCGCGCTCTCCACCTGGGCGTCAAGAAGGCTTTCGGCGTGGTAAGGTCTCACTACGAGGTGAACCTCGAGGCCGTGGCGTCGGGCTACATCGTCCCGGAGGGCGTTGAGGATGAAGTGGCGATGGAGCGCGCGGACGCGCTCGCCGCCGCCGCTGCTGAGACGCTCGCCGAAGACTTTGAGGACTTCCTGTTCCCCGACGCTCCTGACGCTGGCGAGTCCCAAGCCTGAGACCACTGGATGCTGGGCCCTTTTTTTGTTTAAATGTCAGAATCTGGGCCGCGTGGCCATGTAAATAGATAAGTAAACTTTTGAAATGTTTAAATACTAGTAAATCTAAGTGGTGTTTCTTGTTTCACTTATCGCGTTGTTCTGTTTTCCCTTTTGCCTGGGTGAATTCGGGTCGGGGGAGTTCGTTTTCACGGGTAGTCCGTTGGGTCGGAGGCGAGAGAGAAGGGCCTGTCCTCGCGGAGGCGTAGGCTATCTCTGGCTCGCGCGTCCTTTCCGCTTGGCCACTCGCGCTCCGCCTGAACTCGCTCGAGGCTAAGGTTGAATCGTACTTAGCGCGCTTGTGATTTTTTTGCGAAAAAATTGGACCATTTTTTGGGGGGGGTGCCCCCCGTAGTAGCCCCTGAGGGTGACTTGATTTTTCCGGGGAAAGCCGAGTTGCCCTTTTACTTTTATTGACTTGTTGATTTTTACATCTAGGCTGCCAACTGGGGTGTTGGGCATGTAATTTACAACAAAAAACTTGGAAATCATCGCTAAGAGTAGAAGCGACGTAGCTGCTGGATGTTCCAAGCATTGGTGAGTTCTTCGCCGTCCTCGTTGGCTAGCTTGTACGTGCCGGGCTTGAGCACCTTCACCACGACGTAGGGTCCCTCCCACGGGGACGACAGCTTGTGGCGGCCTCGATTGTCTTGGCGTAGCCTTAGGACGAGGTCCCCCTCGCTGAAGTCTCGTCGCCGCACCTTCCGGGCTTGGTAGCGTCTTAGGGCCTGCTGGTACCTTGCGGAGTGCATCAGGGCCACGATGCGCGCCTGATCCAGTTGGTCCAGCGAGTCCTCGTGGGCTTGCTGATTGGCGCTTTCGTCGTAGCCCCGAACTTTGGGCGACCCGTACTCCAAGTCCGTGGGGAGGATAGCCTCTGCGCCATGGACCAGCAAGAAAGGGGTGAACCCGGTGGCCTTGCTTGGGATGGTCCTAAAACTCCACACAACCGTTGGCAGCTCCTGGAGCCATTTCCGACCAGACTTATTAAGTTGGTCGAAAATCCTGGGCTTGAGGCCTTGTAGGATCATGCCATTGGCGCGTTCCACCTGACCGTTGGTCTGTGGATGCGCCACGGCCGCCCAGTCCACGCGGATGTGGAACTTATCGCAGAACTCCAAGAACTTCCTGCCCGTGAATTGGGACCCATTATCGGTGATGATGGAGTTGGGCACTCTGAAGCGGTAGACAATGTCGGTGAAGAACGTCACCGCCTGCTCTGCCCTGAGATTCGTGATGGGGCATACCTCCACCCATTTGGAGAACTTGTCGATAGCGACCAAAAGGTGGGTGTAGCCCCCGGGCGCCTTTCACAGGGGCCCGACAATGTCCAGTCCCCACACGGCGAAAGGCGACGTGACGGGGATGGTCTGCAGGACATGCGTGGGGAGGTTGGATTTGCGGGCGTAGAACTGGCACCCTTCGCAGGTGCGTATAATCTCGCTGGCGTCGGCGACCTCGGTGGGCTAGTAAAAGCCCTGGCGGAACGCGTTGCCCACGAGGGTGCGGGGTGCTGCGTGGTGGCCACACACGCCCACGTGTATATCCCTGAGGAGCTCGCGCCCCTGAGGGATGGGCACGCATCGCTGCAGGATGCCGGAGGCGACGCGCTTGTACAGCTCGCCGTCGACGAGAGTAAATGACTTGGCCATCCTGGCGATGCGCCTGGCCTCGGTCCGAGGGGAGTTTCCCTCGATCCATCCAGGCGATATACTTGTCGCGCCAGTCCACCTCGCTGGGGGCTGGTTCGACGTCCATGGCCTCGGCCTCGTCGGCGTCGTACCCCTCGAGTAGGGAGAGCACGTACGCCTCGTTCGAGGGGTCCTCGTCCATGGGCTCCGCGCCTGTTGGACTCGAGGGAGCCCCCGAGGGTTCCTCGCCGCTCGAGGGGCAGGGCTCGAGGTTGACAGACGGCTGGGAGATGTCTCACCCAAAAACGTTCGGGGGAACGGTGATTCGCCCCGACGCGATCTTGGCAAGTTCATCTGCCTCTTCGTTGTACCGGCGAGGCACGTGGTTAAGCTCTATCCCGTAGAACTTGTCCTCGAGGGCGCGCACAGCCTTGCAGTACGCCTCCATCTTGTCATCGTGACAGCTCGCATTCTTCATGACCTGTTCGATCACGAGTTGCGACTCTCCCCTCACGTCGAGGCGCTTGATGCCTGTCTCAATGGCGATTTTAAGGCCGCAAAGGAGGGCCTCGTACTCAGCCATGTTGTTTGACGCGGGGAAGTGGAGACGCACGGCGTATCTCATGTGCTCCCCGAGGGGTGAGACGAAGAGCAGGCCCGCGCCCGCGCCTGTCTTCATTACCGATACGTCGAAGTACAGAGTCTAGCATTCAGCCTGGATCTGCGGCGGCGGCAACAGCGTGTCCGTCCACTCAGCAACAAAATCCGCCAAGACTTGGGACTTGATGGCTTTGCGCGGCGCGTAGGCGAGTGTTTCGCCCATCAGCTCTACTGACCACTTGGCAATCCTGCTCGCTGCATCTGGGTTGCGGATGATTTCTCCTAATGGGAAGGAGGAAACCACCGTGACCGGATGAGCCTCGAAGTAGTGGAGGAGTTTGCGCCGCGCGAGGACCACTGCATAAAGCAGCTTCTGGACTTGTGGGTAGCACGCCTTGGTCTCGGACAAGACTTCGCTGATGTAGTACATCGGCCGCTGGACGGGCAAGGCGTGTCCCTCCTCCGTGCGCTCTACTACGATGACGGCGCTGACCACTTGGGTGGTCGCGGCTACGTAGAGGTACAGAGGTTCGCTGTCCTGAGGCGGTGTGAGGATTGGGGCGTGAGCAAGGGTCGCCTTCAGCTTGTCAAGCACCTCCTGGGCCTCGACGGTCCAGGAAAAATGCTCGTGCTTCTTCAACAGCCGGTAGAGGGGCAGGCCTTTCTCGCCGAGCCGCGAAATGAAGCGGCTCAAGGCGACGAGGCACCCCAACACCTTCTGGACCCCCTTGAGGTCCCGAATCGGACCCATTCGTTCGAGGGCTACAACCTTTTCGGGGTTGACCTCGATGCCTCGCTGGGAGACAATGTATCGTAGCAGCATGCCTCGCGGCACGCCGAAGACACACTTTTCGGGGTTCAGTTTTACCCCGTTGGCCCGTAGGTAGCCGAACGCGATGTTGAGGTCGCTAACCAGGTCGTCCGCCTTCCTGGTTTTCACGACTATGTCATCTACGTATGCCTCAACGGTTCGCCCGATGTGATCTCCGAAGACGTGCTGCATACATCGCTGATATGTTGCGCCCGCGTTTCGGAGACCGAACGGCATTGTCACGTAACACAACATCCCGAACGGCGTGATGAATGAAGTCGCGAGCTGGTCGGACTCTTTCATCTTTATTTGGTGGTACCCGGAATAGGCATCAAGGAAACACAAAAGTTCGCACCCGGCGGTCGAGTCAACGATTTGATCGATACACGGCAAAGGAAAAGGAACTTTAGGACATGTTTTATTAAGACTGGTATAGTCTACACACATCCGCCACTTCTCATTCTTTTTCTTCACTAATACAGGATTAGCTAGCCATGTGGGGTGGAACACTTCCTTGATGTACCCAGCCTCGAGGAGCTTCCGCAGCTCTTCTCCGATCGCGCGCCGCCGCTCTTCGTCAAAGCGGCGCAGCCGCTGCTGCACGGTACGGGAGTGAGGTAGGATGTCAAGAGAGTGCTCGGCGACCTCCCTCGGAATGCCTGGCATATCCGAGGGGCTCTACGCGAAGATGTCGGCGTTGGCGCGGAGAAAGTCGACGAGCACCACTTCCTATTTCGGGTCGAGGGTGGAACTGACCCTCAACGCCTTGCCCTCGGGGGCAGTAGGGTCAAGGGGCACCCCCGTGGTCTGCTCGGCGGCCTCGAAGCTGCTGGCGTGCTTGGTGGCGGAGTTGAGGTCCTCGTTGACCAACTTCTCCAGGTTGGCCACGAGCGTTTGTCCAGCGCCAGCGCCTCGGCGTGCTCCACTCACTCGACGTCGCAGTCGAACGCGTGCTCGATGGATGAGCCCACGGTGATGACGCCGTTGGGCCCCGACATCTTCATCTTGAGGTAGGTGTAGTTGGGGACCGCCATGAACTTGGCGTAGCACGGCTGCCCAAGTATGGCGTGGTACACGCCCCTGAACCCCACCACCTCGAAGGTGAGCGTCTCCTTGTGATAGTTGTCTGGTGTGCCAAACCAAACTGGCAGGTCGATCTGCCCGAGGGGCTGGACGCGCTTGCCCGGCGCGACGCCATGGAACGGCGTCGTGCTGGGCCGCAGCCGGTCCAACCCGATCCCCAGAAGGCGCAGCATGTGCGCGTAGAGGATGTTGAGGCTGCTGCCTCCGTCCATCAGCACCTTCGAGAACCGCGCCGAAACGACCCGAATTTCCGCGAGCGGAATCCCGAATCTTAGCACCTCGGTGGTAGTCCCGAGGAGGCTACCACGTGCAATCCCCTCGTCTCGGTGATTCCAAAATCCATACAGAAAAGTAAAAACAATGAAATAGAGTACAACATTTATTTTATTACATTAATCGAGTACATCTCTTCGGCACATGCCGGTACAAGTCCATCGTGACCGAATCAAACGTAAACAAATCGTCTAGCGCGGCTCCATGCAAGCGCGGGAGACTCCATATCCGCGAGCGGCTCAAGTGTAGGAAGAGCTCACTCCACCCGGCCGTCGTTGTCGAAGTCGTAGTCCGGCTCGCGTCGAGTCACCGTGGTCTACCCGATAAGCGGGTAGGTCATGTCGCTTCCCAACAAAGAGGCAAAAGCGGTGTATATTCTACTATGCATGAGGTAACCCTAATGCGTCGTAGAAGGCTTAAGCAAAGCAAAGAAGCGGTGCAACATTCAAGGTAAGCAGAGTAGCAAGGAGGTCCACACCTCGGGGGAAGCCTTCGCTTCCGAGGTCCACACCTCGTGGGGTCCACGCCCCGCTCAAGGAACACCACACCAAAGCACCGGATCTCAACCACGATCCGTAACCCAACTCTCATCCGCGATGTGGGGCCCACCGGCTCCTATCCCCACATCTCAACGGCCGAAGCCGGCTCACACGCTCGGGGGAGAGAAGAAGCACAAGAGAAGTGTAACTAGTCGTGAGAGAGATCGAAAGATCGTCCATAACCAAAGGGACACGGACTATAGCTATAGGTTTAACACTGCGCAGGTTGTACAACCGTACCCGCCCGAATAGGTCCGGAACCCGCCGTCACCGTGTCCGACCCTACCATACCGGCCGAAGCCCAAGTAAGTGGATAGTACCCTTCGCATCTCCGAGCCCGGCCCGCCTCCGCGCAGCTCATACTACCCGCGAGAGGTCCCTCGAAGCCGTGGAACCCTTCCCCGGCCTCGCCGGGGGCAAAGTCTACTAAGGAGGAACAGGCCACTCCCGACACGATCACACCGATCCTCCTACAGGAGGGTGCTATCCACTACAAGTCTCACCCCGCACCCCCGCCCAATACAAGGCGGGCGGTCTGTACGAAAGTAGTCATTCGAAACAAGGTCAACTGACGATCGGTCCTTAAGGGGCCGAGAGCGAGCACTCAACATCTCCATCCCACACGACACGACCCTCGGGTAAGAGGCCGATCGCATCTTCCCTCGGCGGCCCGCTCACAAGTAGCCGGCGGCTCGCTCCCGCCAAAACACAAAGCAAGGGGGACACAACCCGTAACACACGCTAGAATCACACCGAGATGCCCACATCTCACTCAAACCCGCAGCACCATCCATAATCAAGCAACAAAAGTATGGATAGTTGAAGTAAGGGACTAGCTAGGGGTCCGTAGCTAGTCCCGCAGGTAGTAGGACAAGGAACAGGATATAATAAACATCAAGGCATGGCTAGTAAACGAAGTTATGCAATTCATCGAACAATGCAGGTAAAGTAAAGCACTAGCGCCTAAATATCAACATGGGATCTATATGGTTGGGAGTGACATGACACCTTCGTGCCGTTGAAGCGATCGGCCGTCCGTGCGGTGTACTCGGGGGTCCTCCGCGTCCTCCCCGGTCGAAGCTCGGGTCCGCGGCACGGGATTCGACGCGAAAATAAGATATCGGTGCACATCTAAGCAATAACTCCAAATAAAATCCAACTTAGAAAATCCAAAAGAGCCCGAACTACCTACAATCAGCAAGGTTTTGCAAATACGGATTTTTAGAAATTAGTTTTGTATTTTTCTGAGCACTCTAGGATTTATTACTAATTTTTAAAGGTCAAAATCATTTTCTGGAATTTTTTAAACTGAGAGGAAAAGGTTTTTTCAGAAAAACATTGCTGACGTCAGCATGACGTCAGCGGTCTAGGTTTGGCGGGCTGCGCCAAGGCCAGAAGCGCTGCTGGGCCGTGGGCGGCCCAGCGGACCCATTCCCTACCCGCTATTGGGTTTCGGCCCAACTGAAATCAGGTGTCAAAACCCACCTAAGGTGCGTCCCTGGTCTGAAACCTGCCCCCCTATTACTTCCCGCACCGGGCCGACGGCCTGCTAAGGAAAAGATAATTGGGCTCTGAGCCCAGCTCCGGCCGGCGGCCCGTTTCCCAGGTGAAAGGCGCTCAGGGGAAGGCTATGCACTCCAGGTGCTCGATGGTTTGCCAGGCGACCCGCGGCGGCGAGCTTCCTGTCACCGGCGTTTTCCCTCACCTCGCTGGGGCGCTAGCAAAGGGTACGTCTTCGCGTTCCACTCGCGAACAGCATGGCCGGTCATTCACCGGCCCGTGGGGAAAGGGATCCGCGGCGCGGCGCGCGGCGCGCGGCGCCGGGGGCACGGCGGCGTCGCGGCTACGCCGCCCGTCCGTAGCGCGGCGGGTTTCCCCCCCCCCCCCCCCCCCCCCCGGTCCACGCGGCCGGGGTGCGCCGGGCCCGGTGCGTCCGCCTACCCAACCTGCAAGTCCTACACATCTCTGCACGACGACCGGTTGCCGGGAAGACCTGCGCCCAGGGCTCGGCGCGCGCAAGGAGAGCTTCGCCCACGGGCTTGGGGTAGCCGCGGTGCGCGCCCCTCCTCTGCTCAACCAGTTCACCAGCACGAGTCCGCGTCGCCCTTCGCACGGCGACGGCGGCGCTCAGGGACACGACCGGCCCAAGAGCCCCATCCGTCACGGCACGGTGATGCTGCGGCGCGAAGGCCGGCATCCAGGCAGATAGATCACAGCGACGCGTCTCCACACAAGGGTGCCATCACAGGAAGGTTCCAAGGGGGAGAAGAGAGAAGGATGGCCGCGGTGCTCACGGTGGGGCGTCGGTGTAGACGTGGCCGGCCTGACGAAGACGAGGCGTCGGTGTCCCGGTGGAGTAGATGCCCCCCGGTGACGTAGGTGTTCACGCCGGCGTTGAACTCTGCAGCTCCGGTCCGAGATCCCGCCGCTCCTGGCGTTCGCCTCCTTCTTACCCCAGCGCGGCCCGGTGTACTTGGCGGTGAAGATGTCCCTGCGTCCCGGTTCGATCCTCGGCTCCCTCTTCAGCTGGCGCGTCGCGGCGTCGGCGCGGCCGCCCCTTCTCTCGACGGCGCGCGCGCGGCGGCGCGCGCCCGCCTCCTTCCCTCGACCTTGGCACGCGGCCTCGATGTGGAAGCGAAACCCCAAGAGGGGAGTGGTTGGCCCTGCCTCCAATCCACGCCGGCCTCCCCTTCTTTTGAAACCACGCAGCGGGCTCGAGGGAGGGGAAAATCTCCCTCGCGTGCCCTCGCGCGCCGCCGAGCGGGGGCGGTGGCGCTCCGGGGTTGCGCCCGAGGCGCCTCGGATGCTCGCGGGCGGGGGCAAAGTTGCCCTTCACCTTTTCCCCGCCGCCTCCCGCACCGCGCGTCGGCCCTTGGCGTGCGTGCCGGCCGGGCAGCCCGGCCGCGCCCCGCCCTCGCGCGCGGCCCGGGCCGGGACCGGCGGCGCGCCTGGGCGGCTCGGTTTGACCGACGCCGTGGGTCAAGCGGAGAGAGGAGGAGAGGATAAGTGATGGGGGCTGACGCTTGGGACCCGCTTGGCAGAGAAAGAGAAGAGGAAGGGGGTGCTGTGCGAGTAAGTGGGCCGTAAGGCGCTTCGGGCTGGGCCGCTGCAACGCAAGGGGAGACAAGATTCGGCCCAAAGATCTTAGCTGCACTTTAACTATTAACACAGATTTATATGGCCTAGGTTTTGAAACATAGTTTGAATTTGACCCCCTTTCAAATTCAAACTTCACTCAATTGAACCCAAATAAACCATTGGAAAACCAACTCACTTATTATACCATATTTTTAAATATAAGTTTTATAAATAGGATAAATTAGTGGAGAATTTGGTGAGAGGCTAGCAATTTGGCTAAAAATTTGGTAGCACCCAATTGCAAACAAAAAGTTTTAAATTTTCGCAAAATTCACACACCTAGATTCTCGGGTTGTTACATTCTCCCCCACCACCGAGAATCTCGTCCTCGAGATTTAGTCCTCGACCTCCCCCGTGAACAAGTGAGGGTACTCCTTCCCCGAGATCGGCTTCCTTCTCCCATGTAGCCTCTCGCTCGGTATGGTTGCTCCACAACACTTTACGAAGGGAATGGTAGTTCTCCTTGTTTCCTTGACATGGCTCCGTCCAAGATTTTCTCGGGATATTCTCGTATACTCTAGGTTGTCTTGCAAGTCAAGCAACTCCATGGGCACTTGCTTTGCCTCCACCGCCTTCTCACTCTTCTTCGACCGTGACACGTGAAACACCGGGTGAACTCCCCGCCATTGCCTCGGGTAGTGCAAGCCGGTAGGCCAAACTCCCAATCCTTCGGTGATAGGGTACGGTCCCACGTACCTCGGTGCAAGCTTTCCTCTCACCAAGAACCTCTTAGTTCCTCGGAGCGGTGAGACTTTCAAGTACACTCGTCGCCAACCGCAAAGGTCAACTCTCTCCTTCTCTTGTCGGCATAGCTCTTCGACGACTTTGAGCGATTCTCGTGTTCTCTCGAACTTTCTCAACCTTCTCCTCTCGCTTCCTTAATGATTGCTGGTCCGAACGAGCTCGCTCTCCAACCTCCGACCAAGCTAGCGGGGTCCCGCTCTTCCGACCGTAAAGTGCCTCAAAGGGTGCCATCCCAGAGACTTGCTTGAAAGTCGTTGTTGTACGAGAACTCGCGAACGGCAACCGCTCTCCCAATCGGTACCATAGGTGAGTGCACAAGCTCGTAGCATGTCCTCCAGACCTGGTTGACTCTCTCCGTCCGCCCGTCGGTCCGTGGGTGAAAAGCCGGCCTGTAGCCGAGAGTGGTGCCCATAAGCTTGTGGAAACTCGCCAAAACTTGGAGACAAACTGGGGCCCTCGATCGGACACGATACTTCTGGGTGCCCCGTGTAGCCTGAGTATGTGTTCTACGAACAGCTCTGCTAACTTCTCGGTAGCATACCGGGTCTTCACCGGCACAAAGTGAGCCACTTTAGTCAGCCTGTCCACTATGACCCAAACTGAGTCGTTTCCTTTTGGTGTTCTAGGGAGTCCTACCACAAAGTCCATGGAAATGTCCTCCCACTTCCACACTGGGATATCCAACGGTTTCAACAAACCGGCAGGTTTCTGATGTTCAATCTTTACTCTGCTACAGGTATCACAACAGGCCACGTAGTGTGTTATGTCCTTCTTCATGTCCTTCCACCGGCATCCGTCCTTCGCATCTCTCGTACATCTTGGTGCCGCTCGGGTGAATCGAGTACCTCGAGTCGTGAGCTTCTCTCATGATCTGCTCTCGGAGTGTCTTGTCTTGTGGTACACAGATCCGTTCTTTCAACCACACAGTGCCCTGATCATCAACCCGATAATCCTCTGCCTTGCCCTGCTTCATTAGTTCTCGCAGTACTTTGATTTCTGCACACTCTTTCTGGGCTGTACGGATTCGCTCCTCCAGGTCATAGGTCACTTGCATCACGTTGACTTGGCCTTGATCCACAATCTCGATTCTCAGCTTCTCTAGCTCTTCATGCAAAGCAAAGTTGCTCTTCCTTTATCATGAGGTTGTTGCGGTATGTTTTCCGGCTCGCGTGCATCCGCCACGACGTTAGCTTTGCCCGGGTGGTAGTTGATCTCGACGTCGTAGTCCTTGATCGCTCTAACCACCGTCTCTCGCCTCATGTTCGGCTCGGTCCGTGTAAAGAAGTACTTCAGGCTCTTGTGGTCGGAAAACAGCTCACACTTGTTCCCTATCAGGTAGTGTCTCCAGATTTTAAGCGCATGCACAACAGCTGCCAACTCCAAGTCGTGTGTCGGGTAGTTTTCCTCATGTTTCTTCAAATTGTCCGGAAGCATAAGCCACAACTTTCCCTTCCCCGCATCGCACACAACCAAGACCTTGCTTCGAAGCGTCACAAGAGACCACAAAGTCTTTCTTGATGTCCGGCAAGGTAAGCACCGGGCCGTGGTGAGTCTCTTTTTCAGCTCTTGAAAGCTCTTCTCACATGCTTCGACCACTCGAACTTTGTGTTGTTCTTGAGCAATTCCGTCATTGGCTTTGCAATCTTAGAAAAGTTCTCAATAAACCTCCGTAGTAACACCGCCAACCCAAGGAAACTCCCCGACATCCGTCACGTTTAACGGTTGCTCCCACTTGGTCGGTGACTCAACCTTGGACGGATCCACGGCTATCCCCTCTCGCCGACAACACGTGTCCCAGAACGCGACCTTCTCCATCCAAAACTCGCACTTGCTGAACTTGGCGTACAGTTTCTGCTGCCTCAGCCTCTCTAGCACAACTCTCAGGTGCTCCTCGTGCTCCTCAGTGGTTTCAGAGTAGATCAAGATATCATCGATAAACACCACTACAAACCTGTCCAACTCTTCCATGAAGACCTTGTTCATCAAGTTCATGAAGTAGGCAGGGGCGTTGGTCAGCCCAAAGGAAACCACCACGAACTCGTACAAACCGTAGCGTGTGGTGAAGGCTGTCTTGGGTATGTCCCGCTCTCGGATTTTCATCCGGTGGTAGCTCGACCTCAAGTCGATCTTGGAGAAGAACCTTGCCCTTTTGAGTCTATCCAAGCAAATCCTCGATTCTCGGGCGGTGGGTACTTGTTCTTGATTGTCATCGAGTTGAGCGTGCGGTAGTCAATGCACATCCTCTTCGTACCGTCTTTCTTCTCCACGAAGAGCACCGGTGAACCCCACGGTGAGGCACTCGGCCGAACAAACCCTTGCTCGAGCAACTTCTTGAGTCGTTTCTTCAACTCGTCCGGCTCGTCGGACGACATCCCGTACGGACTCTTTGCAACGGGCCCCGCCCCCCGGCATCGGCTCAATCACGAACTCCACGTCTCGGTGCGGGGGTAACTCCGTAAGCTCCTTCCGGGAACACGTCCGAAACTCACGGACCACCGGAATCTCTTCAATTTCTTTCTCACTCATGTTGCACATCATCGTAGCAACCTTCGGACTCGCGGCTCGATCCGTACCGTAGTCCCGCCGGGGGTGTTCAAGCCGTATCACTCGGGGGTTGCAAGAAACTATCCCGTTGTGCTTTGCCAACCAATCCATCCCTAAGATCACATCTATCCCGAAGACTCCAAAAGCGTCAAGTCCGCCGTGAACGGTAGCCCCTCGAACACCATCCTCACTCCCCTGCACTCTAACGTACTCCTCTTCTCTCCTAGCGGAGAGCTAGTCAAGATAGGCCTTGGTCGAGGCTTAGTTGGTAAAGACCTTTCTTTAGCGAACTTGGTAGATATATACGAAAACTGAGCTCCAGTATCAAACAAAACAGTAGCCAAAACTGAGTCAACAAGGAACTCACCGAGTGTGACGTCGGGTGCAGCTGCTGCATCCTCAGCGGTGAGGTGGTTCAGACGGCCTCGAGTAGGCGGCGGGCCGAGCGTACCTCTCCGCCGAGTACGAGGTGGCCGTCCTCCCGGTGCCGGTGGCTTCGCCGGGGGTCCGGAACCGAGTACCGCGGCTCCGACTCCCCGGTGGTACCTGCCGGGGACACTCAAACGACTTATGCCCCACCCCGACGGCGCTTGAAGCACGTCACCTTGGATCCGTCCGCCGCCCGCGGTGGCGGCCCTCGGCTCCACCGTTCGACCTCCACTCCCCACCCCGGGTGGGTCCCGCTCTGTGGCCGAGACCGAGAGGCGTGGTGCCTCCGCCGAGTCCGGTGGCCCCGTGCGTAGCCTCCGTCCTCTCGCCTCCGGGGTGGACCCGAGCGTCCCGCCCGGTCGGTGCGCTTGGTCTTGCTCCCTCGTACCTCCATGTACTCCAACCCGGACCTCTCCACTATCGAGCCTTGTCGATTATGGAGCGAAGTGTCGGGCGGCCGTGCGCGGACAAGTGGTGTGCCATACCCTTGTGCGGCCCCTTCCCCGAACCAAGACACCTTCTTCTTTTCTCGTGTCGGTGTCGTCGGGCGCGTACCTCATCGGCTCCTGGTAACGGTTGGCGTACTCCCCCGAACCGACATGTTTCCCATCTTGGAGGTGCCCGAACTCGTCGGCCTTTTCGTCCATCACCGCGTCCGGGATGTGGTGGCTCCCGAAGGCCTCCACGAACTCGTCCCACCCGATGTGTAACGGGTCCCGTGCGAGTCACGGTAGCCGTCCCACCACGCACCGGCCGTGCCAACCAGCGGTGCGCGGCCACGCTCACACACTCCTCCTCTCGTAAGCTCGGCCGGCCTCCGGCTTCTTCTCGATCTCACGCAACCGCTATCCGCATCCATCGGGTCCGCCGAGTGGTCAAAGGTAGGCGGGCGCGCCTTGTTGAAGTTTTCTACCTTCTTCGGAATCCCTCTCGGTGCGTTGCGGTTCCGGCCCCTAGGGTTGTTGTGGTTGTTGTTCCGGGCTAGCATCCGGGTGATCGTCCGCATCGGCCCGAGTTTGCACCGCCATCACTTCGGCCAAGTTCGGGGGAGGTGGCGGTGGTGGCACCTCGTGTCCCCGAGCCCGGCCTCGCTCCTCCCTCCGGGGCCGGGGTACCGCTCGGGCTCGAGCTCCTCGCTCCCGAGCTCCCTCGTCGGCGCGCGCGGCTCCTCGACCGCCGACTCGGCCTCCTCGGCCTCCGCGGAGCCCGCCTCGTGGCGCGAGACCTCCACGACGTCCACGGCCTCTCGCTCCCGCCGGGTTAGGGGCATCCTCCCCTCCGTCGTCCCCGCCGACCTCCTCGAAACGGGCTAAGAGTCGCCCGACCTCCTTGCCCCCGACATCCGTTCCGGCTTGCAAGAGTTAGTAGCGGTAGGGAGAATGTATTTTAATCGGGTTATAAACTATAATGGAGTAATCCTCGCTAACAATCACAAAATTTCGACGTACAATAAGAGGCATGAACTCCGAAAGAAACCATGAAGATCCATGTCACTCAAACAATGCCACCATACAAAAGGGGTGCACCTCGAGGTTTACTCCTACAACCTTCGAGGGTACACGGCAACACATCCTCGCTAACGCATGGTACATCATGGGGTAGCTACTACGAAGCATGTCACATGAACGGTAGCATTACATCTAACTCATTACATCTACTCGAAGTCGCTACAAGATCTCTACTCCCATCACCGAATACTCGGAGGTGTCTCGGAGCCGGTGTCCGTGGAACCGAGTAGAACGGCGGGGAGTGGACTCTGGGTAACCCGCACCCGATCGCCGGTCCCCCGTAGTAGTCACAAGTGTCTGCCGCCGCACGATCCATCTCCGCCGTGTCCCGCGAACCACTCGGGTACGGCCGCACTCGTGGAAGGAGTGTCGGGGAAGCTCGAAGGTCTCCATCCTCGGCCTCGGGTCTCTTCTTAGGTGGTAGCCGTGCGGAGAGCGCCTCCGGCCCTCGGCCACCTCTCGCGCGGTCGAACGCTCCCGGCCGCGCGGGTCCCGTCTCGCTCGGTCCCTCTCCCTCGTAGACCGCTCCTCCCGAGTGTAACACATGTGGTGGTAGTTGTGTCGGCTCGCCTCCCCGTAAGTCCCACACCTTGACCTCGGTAGTCGACCGCCGCGGCTCCGATCGACTCTACCCGATCTCGAGCCTCTCGCGGCCTCACTCGATCCTCTCGCGCGGCCTCCACCGAAGCCCGTGAGCCTCCCCGCTCGCCCTCAACCGTGCCTCCAAAGTGGCAATCCTCCGAGTCTCTCTCGCGTCGGCCGCGCCGCCGCTAGCCCAAGCCGCACTAGCTCTCCGTTCCTCACGTGCGCCGCCTCCCGGCTCGTCCCGATGCAAGTCCTCTCTCGTCCTCCTCCAAGTCCCGAACCCGCCGCAGGGCAACGTCACACCTCCACCGAAGGTACGGTGTCTCTCCGTCCGCCCCGGCACGCGTGCTCGGTCCCGGGCCGGGATGCACCGCCCGGCCGCGAGCATCGCCCGGTCCTCCCCGTCCACCGGAGTCACCTCCCCCGGTACCGTGCTCCGGTCACTCGAGTCCCGCCGACCGTGGTCGAAGATCTCTCGCCGGAAGTACCCTGAACGGTGTGTCCTTCAGCCTCTCTCTGAGCAGGTCACAAGCCTTCTTGAGAGCCCTGCGTGCACCGGTCTGGTGCGCCTCCGTGACCGAGCTCTCGAAGCAGTACACCACTACCTCCTCAAACTCTGGCACCCGCGGGTCTGCTGGTACCGTGACGGTCAGGTACGTGGGAGTCTGCTCCAAGTGCCCCATGGCCCTCCCCCTGTAGCTGACACCGTCGGTCTCCACTCCCCGCCGCCTCCGTGCACTCCCTCGGCGGTGGCGAAGCCTCCGTAGCTCTTGCCGTCTGACTCCAAGGTAACCCACGTCGGTTCCGCCATCTGCACAACGTTGTTAGAGCGTAGTTAGTAAGGTAGTTAGTGAAAGTTAATCAAGGTAATGCATATATATAAGTATAGTTATATACATACGGAAGCCAAGGAGTTTATATAAAGTTTCAAGGTTCAGAAACGGCTTCCTATGCTATCGACCATTCCCCGGGGCTCGTCCTACGGTCAAGCATGGCTCGGTACCAACGAAACGACCCGGAATTTCCCCGCGAGCGGAATCCCGAATCTTAGCACCTCGGTGGTAGTCCCGTGAGGCTACCACGTGCAATCCCCCGTCTCGGTGATTCCAAAATCCATACGTAAAAGTAAAAACAATGAAATAGAGTACAACATTTATTTTATTACATTAATCGTAGTACATCTCTTCGGCACATGCGGTACAAGTCCATCGGACCGAATCAAACAGAAACAAATCGTCTAGCGGCGGCTCCATGCAAGCGCGGGAGACTCCATATCCGCGAGCGACTCAAGTGTAGGAAGAGCTCGGTCCACCCGGCCCGTCGTTGTCGAAGTCGTAGTCCGGCTCGCGTCGAGTCACCGGGGTCTACCCGATAAGCGGGTAGGTCATGTCGACCTTCCCAACAAAGAGGCAAAAGCGGTGTATATTCTACTATGCATGAGGTAACCCTAATCCGGCCGTAGAAGGCTTAAGCAAAGCAACGAAGGCAACATTCAAGGTAAGCAGAGTAGCAAGGAGGTCCACACCTCGGGAAGCCTTCGCTTCCGAGGTCCACACCTCGGGGGTCCACGCCCCGCTCAAGGAACACCACACCAAAGCACCGGATCTCAACCACGATCCGGAACCCAACTCTCATCCGCGATGTGGGGCCCACCCCGCTCCTATCCCCACATCTCAACGGCCGAAGCCGGCTCACACGCTCGGGGGAGAGAAGAAGCACAAGAGAAGTGTAACTAGTCGGGTGAGAGATCGAAAGACCGTCCATAACCAAAGGTGGACACGGACTATAGCTATAGGTTTAACACTCTGCCGAGAGGTTGTACAACCGTACCCGCCCGAATAGGTCCGAACCGCCGTCACCGTGTCCGA
This sequence comes from Cenchrus americanus, assembly GCA_947561735.1. NCBI lineage: Eukaryota > Viridiplantae > Streptophyta > Magnoliopsida > Poales > Poaceae > Cenchrus > Cenchrus americanus. The sequence goes on along the minus strand of OX387243.1, from coordinate 150,910,380 downwards.
CCCTACCATACGGCCGAAGCCCAAGTAAGTGGATAGTACCCTTCGCATCTCCGAGCCCGGCCCACCCTCCGCGGCGGAGCTCATACTACCCGCGAGAGGTCCCTCGAAGCCGTGGGAACCCTTCCCCGGCCTCGCCCGGGCAAAGTCTACTAAGGAGGAACAAAGCCACTCCCGACACGATCACACCGATCCTCCTACGGAGGGTGCTATCCACTACAAGTCTCACCCCGCACCCCCGCCCAATACAAGGCGGGCGGTCTGTACGAAAGTAGTCATTCGAAACAAGGTCAACTGACGATCGGTCCTTAAGGGGCCGAGAGCGAGCACTCAACATCTCCATCCCACACGACACGACCCTCGGGTAAGAGGCCAGATCGCATCTTCCCTCGGCAGCCGTTCACAAGTAACCAGCGGCTCGCTCCCGCCAAAACACAGCAAGGGGGACACAACCCAGAACACACGCTAGAATCACACCGAGATGCCCACATCTCAGCTCAAACCCAGAGCACCATCCATAATCAAGCAACAAAAGTATGGATAGTTGAAGTAAGGGACTAGCTAGGGGTCTGTAGCTAGTCCCGCAGGTAAGAGAACAAGGTACAGGATATAATAAACATCAAGGCATGGCTAGTAAACAGGTTATGCAATTCATCAGAACAATGCATTAAAGTAAAGCACTAGCGACTAAATATCAACATGGGATCTATATGGTTGGGAGTGACATGACACCTTCGTGCCGTTGAAGCGATCGTCGTCCGGCAAAAGGTACTCGGGGTCCTCCGCGTCCTCCTGGTCGAAGCTCGGGTCTGCGGCACGGGATTCGACGCGAAAATAAGATATCGGTGCACATCTAAGCAATAACTCCAAATAAAATCCAACTTAGAAAATCCAAAAGAGCCCGAACTACCTACAATCAGCAAGGTTTTGCAAATACGGATTTTTAGAAATTAGTTTTGTATTTTTCTGAGCACTCTAGGATTTATTACTAATTTTTAAAGGTCAAAATCATTTTCTGGAATTTTTTAAACCGAGAGGAAAAGGTTTTTTCGTAAAACATTGCTGACGTCAGCATGACGTCAGCGGTCTAGGTTTGGCGGGCTGCGCCAAGGCCAGAAGCGCTGCTGGGCCGTGGGCGGCCCAGCGGACCCATTCCCTACCCGCTATTGGGTCTCGGCCCAACTGAAATCAGGTGTCAAAACCCACCTAAGGTGCGTCCCTGGTCTGAAACCTGCCCCCCTATTACTTCCCGCACCGGGCCGACGGCCTGCTAAGGAAAAGATAATTGGGCTCTGAGCCCAGCTCCGGCCGGCGGCCCGTTTCCCAGGTGAAAGGCGCTCAGGGGAAGGCTATGCACTCCAGGTGCTCGATGGTTTGCCAGGCGACCCGCGGCGGCGAGCTTCCCCGTCACCCGCGTTTTCCCTCACCTCGCCGGGGCGCTAGCAAAGGGTACGTCTTCGCGTTCCACTCGCGAACGACGCATGGCCGGGCATTCACCGGCCCGTGGGGAAAGGGATCCGCGGCGCGCGCGCGCGCGCGCGCGCGCGCGCCGGGCACGGCGGCGTCGCGGCTACGCCGCCCGTCCGCAGCGCGGCGGGTTCCCCCCCCCCCCCCGTCCACGCGCTGGGGTGCGCCAGTCCCGGTGCGTCCGCCTACCCAACCTGCAAGACCAACACATCACGGCACGACAACCGGTTGCCGGGAAGGCCAGCGCCCAGGGCTCGGCGCGCGCAAGGAGAGCTTCACCCACGGGCTTGGGGTAGCCGCGGCGCGCGCCCCTCCTCTGCTCAACCAGTTCACCAGCACGAGTCCGCGTCGCCCTTCGCACGGCGACGGCGGCGCTCAAGGACACGACCGGCCCAAGAGCCCCATCCGTCACGGCACGGTGATGCTGCGGCGCGAAGGCCGGCATCCAGGCAGATAGATCACAGCGACGCGTCTCCACACAAGGGTGCCATCACAGGATGATTCCAAGGGGGAGAAGAGAGAAAAGGATGGCCGCGGTGCTCACGGTGGGGCGCGCTCGGTGTAGACGTGGCCGGCCCGACGAAGACGAGGCGTCGGTGTCCCCGGGGGGAGTAGATGCCCCCCGCGGACGTAGGTGTTCACGCCGGCGTTGAACTCGCAGGCTCCGTCCGAGATCCCGCCGCTCCCCGGCGTTCGCCTCCTTCTTCCCCCCGCGCGGCCCGGTGTACTTGGCGGTGAAGATGTCCCCGCGTCCCGATTCGATCCTCGGCTCCCTCTTCGGTCGGCGCGTCGCGGCGCGGCGCGCGCCGCCCCTTCTCTCGACGGCGCGGCGCGGCGGCGCGCCCGCCCCCTTCCCTGACCTTGGCACGCGGCCTCGATGTGGAAGCAGAAACCCCAAGAGGGGAGTGGTTGGCCCTGCCTCCAATCCACGCCGGCCTCCCCTTCTTTTGAAACCACGCAGCGGGCTCGAGGGAGGGGAAAATCTCCTCAGTGCCCTCGCGCCGCCGCCGAGCGGGGGCAGGTGGCGCTCCAGGGTTGCGCCCGAGGCGCCTCGGATGCTCGCGGGCGGGGCAAAGTTGCCCTTCACCTTTTTCCCCGGCCGCCTCCCGCACCGCGCGTCGGCCCTTGGCGTGCGTGCCGGCCGGCAGCCCCCGCCGCGCCCCGCCCCCGCGCGCGGCTCCGGCCGGACCGGCGGCGCGCCTGGGCGACTCGGTTTGACCGACGCCGTGGGTCATGCGGGAAGAGAAGGAAAGGATAAGAGATGGGGGCTGACGCTTGGGACCCGCTTGGCAGAGAAAGAGAAGAGGAAGGGGGGTGCTGTGCGGGTAAGAGGGCCGTAAGGCGTTCCGGGCTGGGCCGCTGCAACGCAAGGGGAGACAAGATTCGGCCCAAAGATCTTAGCTGCACTTTAACTATTAACACAGATTTTTATGGCCTAGGATTTGAAACATAGTTTGAATTTGATCCCCTTTCAAATTCAAACTTCACTCAATTGAACCCAAATAAACCATTGGAAAACCAACTCACTTAATATACCATATTTTAAATATAAGTTTTATAAATAGGATAAATTAGTGGAGAATTTGGTGAGAGGCTAGCAATTTGGCTAAAAATTTGATAGCACCCAATTGCAAGCAAAAAGTTTTAAATTTTCGCAAAATTTCACACACCTAGATTCCTGGGTTGTTACACGCGCGTTCTTGATGACCGGGTCAACCACCAGCGGGTATTGACCCAGGTTGGGGATGTTGTTCGGGTGATCCTCGCGACTGAACGTGATGGCGTCCTCTGACCAATCGAGGAAGGTGGGAGGCGCCTTTTCCGCGTTTAGGACTTCGTGCCGCTCCCGCTTGCGTTGGCGGCTGGACATGTCGACGGTTGGGCCCCCAAAGATGAGGAAGACATTCTCCACGGCGGGGAAGCCGCCGGCGTCGCCGTCACCCCCGTCCTTCTTGGCCTCGCCGTCCTTCGCGGCGGCACGGCCGTAGAACCGCTTGAGCATGTCGCACTGCTCGAGGGTGTGGTTGACCGGCGTTTTGTGGTAGGGACATGGCTTCTTCGGCATGTCGTCGAAAACCCCAGGGCCTCGAGGGGCCGGTCGAGGGCCCCGTCAAGCTGGGTCAACAGCAAGGGCTTCGTCGCCACCGTCATCTTGCCCCTGCTCGCGCGCCTCGCGGCGCAGCTTCTTTCCCTTCTTGCCCCGCTTGTTCTTCTGGTGGGGCTCCTTGGACTTGCTGCCCTCCGCGGGCGCGTCGTCCATGCGTTTGCCCTTCTTGCCGTCGAAGATTGCCCCCACTGCTTCTTCGCCCGAGGCGAAGCTGGTAGCGATGTCGAACAGCTCGTTCGAATCGGCCGGCGGGCTGCGTCCGAGCTCGCGCACTAGGTCCCGGCACGTGGTGCCCTCGAGGAAGGCAAGCACGATTTCAGACTGCACCACGCTTGGGAGCTCCGTACAGCGCTTGGAGAAGCGCCGTATGAAGCCCCGGAGCGACTCGCCGGGTTTCTGAGTGCAAGCGCGCAAGTCCCAGGAGTTCCCAGGGCGCACGTAGGTGCCCTGGAAGTTCCCCATGAACGTGCGGACCGGATCGTCCCAGTTGTGGATCTGACTGGCCGGCAGGTGCTCGAGCCACATCCGCGCCGAGTCGGCGAGGTGCAAGGGGAGGTTACGAATGATAACCTCGTCAGTGGTGGCCCCGCCTAGCTGACACGCAAGGCGGTAGTCGTTGAGCCACACGCGGGGGTCCGTCTCCCCGTTGTACTTGTCGATCGACGTGGGCTGGCGGAAGCGCTGGGGGAAGCTCGCCGTGCGGATCTCCCGGCTGAACACACGGGTGCCTGGTGGCTCCGGCGTTGGTGAGCGGTCCTCCCGGCTGTCGTAGCGCCCACCCCGTCGAGGGTGGTAACCCGCCGCTGCACGTGTCTCCGCGTTGCCCGTCCGCCGGGTGTTGATGACGTTGCGGGCGTCGCCATCTTGGGCTTGCCCGCGCGTGTCGAGGAGCCGCTCCTTGGCCGGCATGCGCCCCGGGTTGGCGGGGCGCTCCGCTGCACCGCCCGTATGTACCGAGGGCTTGGGACCCTGCGCGCTTTCGTCGTCCCGCGCACTTTCCTGCTGACGGATGCGAGACGCCGAACTTTCGACCTGTTGGACGGCCGCTTGTTTGATGAGTGCCCACGCCTCGCGGTACAGGTTCCGTGCCTCGAGCGTCGAGGGGGCAGGCATGGCCCGCAGCAGCGTCGCGGCAGCAACGAGTTTCTGGCTCGCTCGCGGGGGCGTGCTCGGATCGTTGACGTTGAAGTCGGTGTTGATACGGCCGCGGGCCTGTCGGCCCAATTCGCGTGCGCGTTCGCCGCGCGCAGAGGCTTCGCCGGCGATGGAGGTCCGAAGTAGCCGCATCGCGCGGTATTCCTCCGCGAGCTTGGCCTCAAGCTCGCGCGCTTGGGCCAACTGCGCGTTGACGTCGGCCCCCCCTCGGCGGTGAGGGGGGAGGGGCACTTGGCTCCGCAGCCAGGCGCAGTCCAGTCCCCGGACCGGTGGGAACCTCTCCGTCGCCGGCTTCTGCCGCGTTGGCGGCGTTCACCTAGTTGCTGGTGATCACCACACAGCATTCCCGCGCGGGGTCGTAGCTCCCGGCGCTGGAGTCGTCGGAGTAGCCGAACCAGTAGTCTGTGGCGTCAAGGAACCGCCGGAACATGACTGGGTCGGGGACGCCGGAGAAATCCCACTCCGCGTATCCGTGCGAAGTGGCCGGTGGCAGCTCGTCGGCGGAGCCTTGGGATGACTTGTCGCCTGCGGAGGCGCTGGGATCCCTGGCGGCCGGGACGTGGCGGCCAGGGCAAGCCTCGCGCACCGCCGCGTCGGTGTTGGCGGAGGCGACGTACGCCGTCGTGGCGCCGCGCGGACCAATGGGGAAGCGCGGTCCCCGAGACCGAGCGCTCCCCCACCGGGCGGTTGTCGTCCCGCCGGTGAGCGCGTCACGCCGCGAAGCGATGCGCGCGGCATGTCGGCGCTCCGACCGCGCCCCGTCGCGAGTGCCGGCCAAAGCGTCGGCGGCGCCGTGGCGTCGAAGGACCCGTAGCATCCGTGCTGACAGGTGTCGGTGTCGCGGCGATGCGTGCGGCGGTGACCGGGACGGACCCGGCTTGGCGCCGCGCACGTAGCTCCTCACGGTTGGTGAGGCGCATGAGACAGCCGTTCCCCGTAGCCTGGAAGTTCAGGCTGCCGAACCGGATTTCGAATCCAGCCGGGAGGGGGTCCGAGCTGCCCATGGCGTACCTCTGGCCGCGGTACTCGGTGCGATCACCATCGAGAGGGCTGGTGACGAGCCGATCTTCAGCGCGAGGCCCCTACCTGGCGCGCCAGCTGTCGGTGCAGAAAGTAGTCCCGACACTAACTAGTAAAGAGCGCTGAGATCTACCTCTTGATGGCCGGTGCTAAGCAACTAAAGACACTTGGTTTATCCTGGTTCCGGCCGGGGCCGTACGTCCAGCAGCGGTGTGCTCGGGGCACTGTATTGCTTGCACCGTGATGCTCGTAGAGGGGTGGCTACAAGCGAGGCGGGAGAGGAGGCGTGGCCTCCAAGTCCCAGAGGTGTGATTGAGGCAAGTGCCAATATCGTGGGGAAGGTAGAGAGCGTGTGAGTGACTGCTGTTCGTCGTCCCGTGTCCGTCCCCTACGGCTGGGGGTCTGCCCCTCCTTTTATAGGCCAAGGAGGGGCCAGTTGACATGCATGCCGCACTATTTCTATACGTGTTGCGGTATGACGAACAGTGCCGTAGAGTTGATGGCCGTCCTGGCGAATCTTGCTCCAGTCGCAGCGTCGCGGTGCATCCTGTGCCCGAACAGGAGCGGCTTTGAGGGTAGAGGCGTAGTGGTTGACCGGAGCGGCTTCGAGCGAGCTCGAGGGGGCCGTTGACAGTGGTCCGTACGAGGTATAGCGGCAGGCGTGACGACGTCCCGTCCCCGCGTGCTCAACAGCGTTGGAGTAGTTGCAGCAGTGCGCGGTGTGGTGCAGCAGTGGCAGGGACGGCCGCACGGGGTTAACAGCGACGGGGATGGTGCTGCCGCCGGCCTGGCGTCATGGTTTGACCCTGCGTAGTCATGAGAAAGGGGTTCGAGGGTGCTGTTGACGGGAGCCGTGCGTGGCACGGCGGCCGTCGCGGCGACGTCTTGTCCCCGTACGTCCCAATAGCGCCGGGATGTCGCCACAGCGCCCGGCGTGGTGCTGCAGTGGCGGGGATGGTCGCACAGGGCTGACAGCGACGGGGATGGCTGATCCCATTGGCACGACGTCACGGGGTGGTCCTGCATAAGCACGTAGAATATATTCGAGGGTCTCACCGGCCCCCCTTTGAGGGCGCGGCGTGTTAGCCGTACGGGGGGCAGGTGGCACAGTGTCACGTAGCTGACACTGGCCTTGCCGCACATTGCTGAACAGCGGCAGGGATGGCCTCCCCCCGGGAGTTGGCGAAACAGCGCCGGGGCGTGATTCCCAGGCGCGTCAGAGTAGTGGCGTGACCTGCTGCGTCAGAGCATTAAATGCCCGTACACGCGTGCGGGAGCAGGTGCGTGCGGGGGCGCGGGAAAGGCGTGCGCGGGTGCCCTCGAGCGGAGCGGGCCCTGCCCGAGGGGGTGCCCAGCCCTCGAGCGAGGCGGACCTCGTTCGAGGGGAGTGGTTGAGCCCTCAAGCAAGGCGGACCCCGCCTGAGGGGGCGTGAGGGCCTCGAGCGAGGCGGATCTTGCCCGAGGGAGCGTCTACCCCTCGAGAGAGACGGACTTCACTCGAGGGGCGTCTGCCGCGTCGTCCTGGCGGGCGGCGGGGGCCACTAGGATCGTGGTGGTGCTGTGTATGCGTGTTAGGCGTGTAACTCGATTTGTGTTTGATTTTTTTGCAGATTTTAAGCGGGCTTACTCCAGGTTATTTAGGGGACCCTTAGGGCTGTCCCCGACAGCCGGCGCATCCAGAAGCGGTGGTGCCGCCGGTGCGTGTGAGCTCGGTCGCCGGCGCATCCAGAAGCGGTGGCCACCCTCTCTCCCTCCGCCTTCAGCGCAACCGCGGCAACGGGCGACGCGGCCTGACACCGGCATCCACATCGTTTTGCTTTGCCTCTCTGCCCTCTCTAGGCGCGTCCGCCATGGCATCGAAGCATTGCCTGCTTGGGATCTAATTTTCGCCCGGGTAGAGTACTTTGAAGGTACGACACCTCCCCACTTCCTCCCTCTCTCTACCTTGTATATTCTTGAATTTAGATGGGAAGCATGTTTGCCAATTTATACAATAACAATTGTCTTGTTATTTGGACAACTCGTAATGCCAAATCAACTAGAACACGAATTACATGTTGCTCAATTGCATGACCTAATCGAACTGAGACTTTGCATTTAGAAAACGTGGTATGGTGGCTGTCCAATATTTGCCCTCAACGAACAGTGAACATTGTAATTCCATCACTATTTATCTCGGTAATGTGTGTGGCCTGCAGGTTCAATACAAATGATCATTCATCAACCTGTTTACTGTGTTCACCTCATATTCCTTTGTCTGTAATGTGTTGCCATACTACTTTAGTAGTTTTAATTGATAATGCAAAGTAATCAAAATTGCAATGATATGGCAATGATCAACAAATTCAGAAACTTAAATGTAATGATATGGCAATAATCAACAAATTCAGATACTTAAATGCAATGTTTTTCCAGGGGTTCCAATGTTAACTGGGTACTCTCCTAGAGTTAAGGCGGTTCCGTGTAACCATTTGGCTCAATTTGTAAAATGTATATCATTGGAGTAACTAGAATGCAAGCAAAAAGGATGGATTTAGCCCTCAAATCTTATTGTTGCAAATCAATTAATTTATCTATCCTTAAAATCTTATTCGAAAACTACATGGGGTTTCATTGATCCGTATTGTGCTGTTATGATTTTGCTCTTGGCTAATAAGTTTTTTTATGGCTCTTGGCTATCGGGAAAACTATGTTTCTGATATATGGCTCTTGGCTCATGGCTCATGTACTTATTTCCTTTATATTTCCTTTATACGTAATTTTCTTTTAATTCACCCAATGCCATATATCCAAAAAATATTTAGTCTGTAATTTTTCCCAAAAAAAATGTTGCCAGGTCCTGTCAGGTTGAGTAACAAAAATTGGACATTGTGAACATGGCAACTAATGGAGGTAACAGCCGATATAGGGTGCCTCTTGGGGACATCACCAACACTAATGGCCAAGGTTAATCACTCATACCAGTTATCTTCTTCAATTGATTGATCAATGTTTGGCATCAATACAAATACACAAAACTCTTCTAATAATTTTTTAACTACTAGAGCCAGACGAGGCTGAACGTAAGAAGCAGAGAGAGAGAGAGAGCGGTTTGCATTGATGTCAGCTGAGAAGAAAGATGAGAGGAACAGGAAAAAACGAGAGAGACGTTTGGTCAATAAACAGCGGGGCGGTTTATGTTCTGGTGTCGGTAAAGTGCCTGTTGAAGGTATTACTTCTTCATATGCCCATATCTTGTTCACGAACATAGACATTTCCTCATTGGCCTGGCTTTAATGTGTAGAAGATGGAGATGAAAATAATAAGATGCAGCTATCGAGAGAGTTGAATGAACATGGTGAAGTTATTATTTCTTTATGTCAATAATATCCAGTTTTCATGATGAGAGTTAAATGAAAGGACCAAATACCCTGATGGGAATATGTGTGTTCAAGGTGCTTACCCACACATCTTTGGTATTATTTGTTTGGACATTCTGTCATGTTTTTTGTCGAGATGCTTGGTCAATTGAAGTGTGTAAGTTTTTACTCAGATGGATCTGGCGTGTTCTGTATCGATGAGGGAGCACCGTCAATAATGCATGGCATCGACTCTGTGAACGAATAAGGTAACTATATCGATTGATATTTCCATTACTGATTGCTTAATATTGAAAAACTTCTGTTTATAGATGCTTGGCAAATTAAAACATGTAGGTTGTCACTCTTTCAGTTAAAGTATTAGTACTTTCCAACCCTATTAAGTTTAGTATCATTCTGGTTGCTCATTTGCCATTATCTTGAATCTGGCAGCCTTGCTTTCTTAGAAAAATAGTAGAGATTCTACAAAATTTGGTCACATATGCTTATTACGGACCACATTATTGTAAAAGAAAAACCAATACAAATAATATTGGAAACATGTCATCTCACGCGTAAAAGTATTTTATTTCCTATAATTAGATTATTTCCTATAATTAGATCAAAATGGGGCACCAAGTGATGGTTTCGAAGCTCCTTTAGACACATACGGGTCTGGACACTGTGACAGGGTATTTGCCGCATCAAGATGAAGGTAATTCTGAGCTAATATGCGTTCATCTGATATTTGTTAGCTGTTATGGTTGCAATGACAAAACTTCAATCTAGCCGCTATGGTTTTACGCGTGTCAGCCAACACAATCGTGTGTTGTTGACAATGATAAACTACTTGCCAACCTATATATAATACCCGTAACTGAGAAGTTAATACCCATTTCACCAAATTGTTTTTTAATGTTGTATATATAAAGGTCCCACGCAAACCTACCCTCCGTCTGACGGAACATCGGAACCTCGTAATGAAAGGTGTACTCAAACACAACCATCCGTGGTTGATGAGCCTGATTCTATGCCACCACGCGATTTGCCTTGTGAAGGTATGTTTCCATGACGCGCATGCTCTTACTATTCACATTGTGCATATTGACCTATGTTTGTCTCACCACTCATGTCACATGTGGTTGCGCAGATGGTGATGAGAACATCGTATTCGATGAGGACGAGGAACAGGATGAAGGGTTTCTTTTCACGGGACAAGGTATACCTCGCTGTAATTATCTCACATTAAGATTCCATTTAACCAACATATAGCACCCTTGACCTATGCTAAATACTATCAAAAGATGATGATGATTCCGTCGTGAATGGCGACCTCACGAGGGGTGATGAAGATACGCTTGACATCGGAACAGCTGCTAACAGGTGGGGTCCACAAGTAAAAAAAGAAATAGAAAAGGAAAAATAGTTGGAAGTAAGGGGTATATGAGAATTGGGTTGCAGTTGGGAGAAAATAAGGCCTCAAATACAAATGATCATCATATGAAGAAGTAGGGTTCCGAATTTGAGAGATCGGCCCGAGTTGCCCTTTATTATGTTTCTTATGTATGCATCATCTTCATTTATTGTTTTGCAGTATGGTCTGGGTAAGAAGTGATTGCCCGTACAAAATTGTGCATAACCTTAGCGAACTACAGACATTATTGAAATGAGGTGCATCCATGCCCGAAAGCTTTTTCAACCTTGGTGTTCGGTTTCTCGCATACAGAGAGGCTAAAGGAATGAAATGGCACAACAAAAAAGTTGCCAAACACAACATGGATCTGCGCTTCTGTGTAAGTTATATTTTCATGATTAAAGTCTCTCACACACATATATTGTCTATTTGTAAGCATTTTGATCAAATTGATCTTGCGGTACTGCACATCAGCTAACGTTGGATCTACTGCGTGGCGAAAACTACCGTAAACCATTCACTGCTAAAGAGTTGGGTAAAGCGATTGGAGGATGGGAAATTGTACAATATGATGTAGTAGGTTGCAGATACGTAAGTACTAATCTGGCTGTTATTTTTTCCTTGCCTATGTAATTATCTTTTGTGGTGCAGAAGAAACTTATTTTCATTGACCCTAAGCCTATTCCTGAATATGCTTTAGATGTTCCCTATAAAGCGTATGCAATACCGATTGTAGGGTTTCGCCTACATTTTCAGTCTGCATTTAGACAACTTAATCCTAATGCATGGGTGGATGTTCATACATTTAAATTTGAGCGTGCAGAAGGGATTGCGGAAGACACTGACGGGTAAGACCACCTCAAACCTAAACTTTGCATAATACGATTTTAAGATATATGTCATACTTCGATGTAGCGACAACTTTTATAACACGGATTCAATCGAGTCTTACATACGGGATGCTATTAAGATGAGGCGTCATTTCTTCATCAATCTTTTGGCGCATGAAGCAAATGCCTGGAGGAAAAACCTACCTACTATCGTTAAATATTATCTGTCGCGCATCATAGGAAGAAAAATATGATAGATGAGCGAGATGATGTATGAAAATTATCGTTATCATATTGTTATTGTTATATTGAATGATGTGGGTAGATGCCAATATACATGTATATTGAAAATCATTATTATGATTCGTTGGCACTACTTTCGTATTATACAGTTTTATTTATTAAACGTTACATGTATTGTATTATATATATTTGGGTCCGTAGCAACGCACGGGTATCCACCTAGTTTAAGAGTATTATTAAACGTGGACATGGAAGTGAGGCGGAAGAACCGCGGGGCGGTAGGCTGCGCGCTGTAGAATCTTTGGTACGCTGCACCCTGCACGCACGCAGGCACATCGGCACACGCAACCTGCAGCGGCAGCGACCGGAGGGAGCCCTGACTGACTGGCTGGTGCCGGCGTCCCGGTGCCGTCCACGAGTCCATGGGCATTGAGCTGGCAGCGATGATCCACAGGCGCTCTCGTGCCTATCCATCATGGCCGCAGCGGCGCTCCGCGCTGGCCGTCCGAGCTGTGCTCTGCTCACCCAACCAAAAAACCCACCGGAGCGGAGGACTCATCATCAAGCGGGTGCGAGGCGCTTTTCAGTTGCTGTCTCGCCCCTGGCGCGCCGCGCATCCAACATTTTCCCCTCTCGCCTGACCTCATCGCGCGGGCTTTGACTTGATCATCCAAGGCCAATCGTACTCCTGTCCCTGCACCCGTCAATATAATTAGCGCGATAACTACACGTGTGGCCGCCCCGACGCCACGCCGTGGTCGGTGATTACCCATGATATCCACTCGAAAACCCTGCTTACGACACGCCAAGCCTATGGCCGTATGGCACAGCACATGGTTGAAGAACTTGGACGAGGCCGACCGGCGAGGAGCCGAGGACTCGGAGTCGGAGACCGGAGCAGATCCCCGTCACCACGAGCTCGCGAGCCTGCCGATCTCGCACGCACGCAGCCACATCCTCCCGGCAAATGATTCAACATTGGAACCCTCCGTAAATCCCGCAAACACGAAAGTTCGAGAGCTGCTGCGACGCAACGCATACAGTCACTGCCATGATTCCCGATGCAAGCGATCCCTGTCGTCCGGTTCCATTTTCCTCTCCCTCGCTCGTCTCCTCAGCGTCTCACCAGTCACCAGTCACCGCCTGCTTTTTTCGCCGCCGGTCTGATCTGATCCGGTCAGCCTCAGGAGCATCTCACGTACACTTGAAGCAACCCGGCCAGCCTCCTTGCTTACGGTAATCAGAGCACCCATAAGAGATTCCAGACGTGGAGGCACCACAGCTCGTGCAGGCGGAATCAGGATTTCAGATACGCGCGCGAGCGCAAAGGGGGCAGCCGGGCAGGCAGAGACGGTGACCGCGGGGGCTCTTTCTACTGCGCGTACAACGCACGGCGCCCCCACCACCCCCCACCGGCGTCGTCTCTTCATTTACGCGCGGGTAGGCGGAAAGACCTCCGCGACGGCGCGCGAGCGAGCCCTTGCGTGTGTCTCCCGTCCCCCCGCCTGCTTTCCTCGACCGCCCCCTTCGTCTTCCTTTTCTCGCCGCTACTCGCCATTGGAGACGCGTAGGGAGGCTGCTGTGCGTGGTGCCATGGAGATCAGGAGGTGGTTGGATTCTGCTGCTACGGTCTTGGTGGTGCTCCTGCAGGTCGTCTTCCTCTTCCACTCGGCGAGTAAGTTCGTGCTGCCATTACTTTACCATGCCGGTTAGCATACTTCAGAGTTCATTCACAGCTCGTCCTCACTCTCGGCCTGCAATTGTGTCGTCGAATTGAAGATGCGTATTTGCTTCTACTGCTTGGTTAGCCTCCTCGATTGTTTAGACTATGATGGTTGTCTCCTAAAGAATGCGTACAGCCTGATACTGGATCATATCAGTCGCCTTTGCCCCCTTTCTGGGACTGGGAGTAAAAGATTATTCTCTGAAACCACTACCACTCTAGCGATTATTCTCTGAAATCACTACTGCTTCAGTTAGCTTTGAAGAGTGGCTTCGCTGTCGGTACGCTTCTTGGTTCCTCTGGCGAGCGTGTACATTACTCTATCGTTTCGGAGAGACAAAAATTCTGCATACGTTAGACGTTACACACACATACGTAGTTGGCTGACTCACTCGCTGGTGGGGTAGTTTGTTACCGGACTTTGTTGCTAGTTCCCCAAGTGGCGTGTAAAGCCGATGGCGATTGATGGTACAATTTTCCCTATTCTGAAGGTGGGACGGATTTGCTGAGATCTTTGCTTCTGCTCCACCATGAAAATGAAATTCCTCCAACATCAAAGAAAAGCACAACTGCTCGGTGCTGAGAGATGAAGCCTCATTATCTCCTCGCCATGTGTCGTAATCGTGTTCTTATTAGCGCCAGGATGGCTGGATGAAGAAAGAATTATGATGGATTTCCTCTCAAAGACCATGCTGACGATCTGAACTTTTTTTTTTGAGAATTCTGACGAACTGAACATGATGAGCACAAGTTCATAAAAAAACCATACATGATTCTAACTGACTGATACATGCACAGTAGTAATAGAGTAGTTGCATGTCCTGTACATGTTGTGTGTGACCACCATCAACTGTGCGTTAGGAAGCAAGTGTATGAGTAGTTGCTAAGCATCTTCAAACGAGCTGTTCATTTGCTCTGGCATGGGTCATGCTCAAAGTGGACTGGCATCAAGGAGACTTTGACCCATGACCCCGTCCACTGTCCACCCAACCGGTTGGTCAGGGAATCTAGCCCTAGCAGGAGCAAGGCAATTGCCCAATCATCAATGCATACAAAACAACTTCTCCGATCAAACTATCAACGGCTATCGGACAAAACCCAAGAGTACTAGTGGTTGCAGCAGCCACCGATGCTTTAGGTTTAGGCCGCCGAAGCAGAGATGATCCACCACCATGTCGTGGTGTACGTGCATGCCAGATGATGCCACCAATGCGTATCGTTGCTATCTAACCACTCCATGCTCACAAGTGCATGTGACCAAACGCGGCAGCGTCGTCCCGCACAAATCATGCTCACTTCCATTTGGCTCCGTCCCAGGAACTGATACTTTTCTCTGATGAAACTTCAGATTCTGATTCGTGTCATCGTCAGTATTGCAGCTCATGCATGTCTAAGATTTCTGCAACTACTCCAGCTTTTAAGCTGATTTTCAGCAACTGCTGAACTCACGAAATGACATGCACCCTAATTTGGACGTTTTCTCATGCACGTTGGTTGATCACTATTTTACAGCGTCGCAGTCGTTCATCGGCGTCAACTACGGGACGATCGCCGACAACCTCCCGCCGGTGGCGTCGACGGCCAACCTGCTCATGTCCACATCCATCGGCAAGCTCCGCCTCTACGAGCCGCAGCCGGACCTCGTCGCGGCGCTCGCGGGCTCCAACATCTCCATCCTGCTGGGCATCCCCAACGGTGAGGTGCCGAACCTCGCGTCCTCCCCAGCCGCCGCGGCGTCCTGGGCCGCCGCCAACATCCCCACCACGGTGACCGTCTCCGCCATCTCCGTCGGCAACGAGCTGCTCAACTCCGGCGATCCCACCCTCGCGCCGCAGCTCCTCCCCGCCATGCAGAACCTCGTCGCCGCGCTCCCGGCGGGCTCCACCACCAAGGCACGTACCTTCTCTCCACGTGTGCGAGCATTGAGGCCGATGCCTTAAAAACAGAGCATATTATTGAGCGGTTGTTGAGCGAGTGAAGTTGTTGGCAACTGCGAGCAGATCTCCACTGTGCACTCCATGGCCGTGCTGTCGGCGTCCGACCCTCCGTCGTCGGGCGCGTTCCACGCGGACCTCGCCGGCAGCCTGGACCCGGTGCTGGACTTCCTCCACAAGAACGGCGCGCCCTTCATGATCAACCCGTACCCCTACTTCGCCTACGCCTCCGACACGCGGCCGGAGACGCTGGCGTTCTGCCTGTTCCAGCCCAACGCCGGGCGCGTCGACGCCGGGTCCGGGCTCACCTACACCAACATGTTCGACGCGCAGCTGGACGCCATCCGCGCCGCGCTGGACGCCAAGGGGTACAGCGACGTGGACATCGTCATCGCCGAGACCGGGTGGCCGTACAAGGGGGACGCCGACGAGGCCGGCGCCACGGTGGACAACGCCAGGGCCTACAACGGCAACCTCGTGGCGCACCTCAAGTCCCAGGCCGGCACGCCGAGGACGCCCGGGAAGTCGGTGGACACCTACATCTTCGCGCTCTACGACGAGGACCTCAAGGGCGGGCCGGAGTCGGAGCGGTCATTCGGGCTGTACAAGACGGACCTGACGGCGAACTACGACGCCGGGCTCGCCAAGAGTGGCAGCACGGCGGCTCCGACGATTCTGACTCCAGCTCCGCCGCAGCAGGTTCTGCAATATGACTTCTCTGTCTGCTGCCTTGGTTGATGGAACGCGGCGTTACTGATGCCGTCTGAATTTGCAGGGCATGCTGCAGCCGAGCAGGGGGGCGATGCCGACGCCGACGCCGACGGGGTTCTGCCAGACGACGGCCGCCGTGCCGGGCAGCACGCAAGGCCAACAAGTGACGCAGACCAGCTCGTGCTACATCCCGGCGGGAGCCGTGTCGCGGCGAGCTGACGCCGGGACATGGCAGCTTGTTTGGTTTGGTGTTTTGTTGTGCCTGTCTGTGGTCACCGGCAAATAGTTACAGCGTGTCGGAAGACTCGGAAAAAGTTCAGTATATAGGCTTTTGTAGCCCTGCCCAGTGCCCACTCGCTACCACAGTTGTGCCTGTGCGTATGGATTCGCCACCACCGTATATATATTTCGCGAAAGCTGCTAGGCAGAGTCGAATGTTGAGCTGGATCCTTTTTCTTTGCATTTGCCTCAACGGCTGCACGCCTGCACCCCTTTGGAAGTATACAAATACGAAGGATATAAAGGTAATATTTGACTGATTGAGTCTACCTCCTCAAACAAAAGGATGGTACACGGGCAGTCGAGCAATGCTGTGCATCTTATTATCTACAGAGCTAACTAAAGTTAGTTTCGTGATATGAACACCTGAGCTGCTTGCTTAAGCAGCTGCATCTTCGATTTATGCGCTTTGGCATATCTACGCCAGCAACACAGCTTGGTTTTTTGCAATTTGGCTATAGCTGGGCGCAGAGTGCACAATCGAACTGGGCTTCCAATCTTCTAATCCAAACTCTTAACCTCGGCAAAATTCCTTACAAATCAAGGCTGGAAACATCAGCATCATCATGATTTAAGCTTGTTCCAAAGATAGGTTGCTCTTCTGATGATCGGGTCTGCTGAGGAGCCTTCTGCATATGCTTCCAAAGCTCGTAGGAGCTTTATGAATTTGGTTCCATCATCCTGAAGGAGAAGGTGAGATGAATTTATACAGGGAGAAGCATAAAATGAACACACTTTTACCAGTAATTGCTACTAAGATATGATGCTCAGTTTCAAGTAACCTGTGGCTTCTGAAAAACAAGGTCAGCTGTCTTGAAAGGAACCATATAAGGAGGAAGATCAGAACGTAATGTGGCCTACAATTGGACGAAAAGGGCTTGGTTGGGAAGTGGGCTCTTAACAATTAGAAAGGAAGCAAGATTTTTTCACAGAAATACCAATAAATAATACCAGGTTTTTGCAAAGGATTGCCTGTTCCGAGTCAGATATCAGAGCCTGAAAATAAACACGTTAACTTGGTTCAATGATATCATTTCATAAACTAAAATATGTTATACTTTGGCAAGAGAACAATGGTACCAATAATCAAGAAGATGCCAGATTAATTAAAGTGTAAGAACACAAATTATATTTACTTTTTCAGTGTCTGCTTGTGCTGACCACATCCATTGCAAAAAAGGAATCGTATAACCAAATGAAGTGAAATCCAGCATTGCTAGAATTTCTTTGCAAATACACAAGTGAATATTTATACATGCAAAAACTGAGAGGAGTTTCATGTACACGTCACCTGTTTAATTCTCTCATCCTCAACTTCATCCACAGATTTCAGTAGATTCTCCAAGGAACCTGTTTAGAATCATAAAAAATAAGAACATCATTGCTGTGCCTTTGAAACCTAAGATAATCAGGGTGACAGATATGCCAATGCTCCCTACGAAAAAGCTTGACAAACAAGACTAAACAGGTGGTGTCTAAAATATATCCAATTTTAATAGCATGGGCACTTAGATCAATCAGATTGCACTAACAAAGCTAAAATAAATAAATCTGATACAGCATATAAATCTTTTTTAAATCAGATCTAATTAGCCTTTCAAGGGCAAAAATCTATAAAAAAACATACCAAACTTAGTTATCAGCTTTACTGCATTAACATCTCCAATCCCATCAACTCCTGCACAAGAAGTGTTTCCAGTCACATAATAAGCATCTCGCTGTCAATGGGTTCCAGCAAAGATAAATTCAGATCACAGAGATGCATTGCGGCAAAAAATGATGAATAATCACTGGTAAAAGCTATAGTCAGAAGATAATTTTTGGCATTTCATTTTGAATTTAAAGGTAAGTAGAATTAATACGGTTTATAGCCTCATTTGATAGGTCAGCCAAGGTCTTTATTAAACAGCTAAAGTTATAATTCAATCACACAATACAGAACAAACGAAGCAATAGGAAGGCAGTAGTTCTATACAGCCACCAGTGTGCTTGGCACCCTACCTGCCTAGCTTCGCGCAAAAGAGAAATGAAATCTTGTCTGTCTGTCATGAAACAGTTATCAGAAAAGATAACAGGCCAAGTTCATGCAGCAAACAGACAACCCATTCTTTCTCTATCAATCAATGGAAATAAAAAAGGAAAAAAGATATCACTTGCTAGAAGAGGCATGCATCATAGGAAAAAACAGCAACAAAGGACTACCAGGTATATTGTCAGCCTTGTCTCCTGAAAGCGCAACAACATCAACAAACTGCGAGGGTTTCAGGGCTCCATATCTCTTGACGAAGTCTTCAACCCCAAATGAAACCATTCTGCATGTCCGAATCATGAAATTTAACTATTTGAATCATTCAGTTAAACACTTGAAATGTAACAAAACATTTGAACTGACCCTGAACCGCGTGGAGCAATCCTGAGCAAACGCAAAGAAGGTGACAAAATTTGGAAGAAGTCTTTATCAGGAGAGACAATCCGCACCTTCAAAGAGGGTAATTTTAAGACAAAAATGTATTAGTCATAAAAAGGATCAAAATACATGAGATTATACCTTTTACATATGTGTCTGTTGAGCTTTGTGGTTGGGTGTAGGTTGTTTGTTTGTTTGATAAACAATGGATAGGATAATTGAAGAAGATCAATGGTGCAGGTAGTTACCTTGTAACCAGCTGATACACTGTTTACAGCCAGGGTGCCAATAACATCATCAGCTTCAACACCTGGGACCTGCATCAATTATTTTACAAAGCCAAATATCAACAGCCATATCATTTCAGAGAGATGCAACTCTCCCGCATGTTATCCAACATACTAAATAGAAAATAGCTATCCGGATTGTAATCAAATGCATAAATGAAATTAATTTACCTCAATTACTTTGATTGACATTGCCTTAATGGATGCCTTCAAGTATTGCATACCCTGGACAACGGTGTCTGGCGTTGCAGTGCGGTTGCTCTTGTAAGCAGGGTACAGCATATGACGAAAGGTCATTCCTATGAGGAAAAAAGAGAGAATGGTATTGTGTCTTGGGTTCAAATATGAGAGGAAACAGGATAAAACAGCTGCAACTGAAAAGCATGCAATTGGCACCTGACCCTACTAAAGCAAAGATTTCTTCTGCCAAGTGGCTGTGCAAACATCAATACTTAAGTCTTTACATAAGCAAAGTATCTCTAAGGACCTGCCAACTTGAAGCATACTACTTGGCGCCTTTTTAGTAGAGGAAAGAACAATTGGAAAGAGAATCAGAATCAAGAAACTAAGCGCAATAAAAGTCGTAGAAACTAAAAGTTGACAGTGCAACAATGGCTATGCATAACATTCCAGAACTGCTTTATCCAAACATTCATATATCATTCCTACTGGCTCTCCAACTGCAACTTCCTTGGTCAAGGAATTGAGTACAGCAAAACATGGCTTATGTGGAAGTCACCAAAGTCAGGGCTCCAGGCCGTCAAGAGACAATACATGGATCGGTCCAAGGTCTGCTAATTGTCAGCCATAGATACCTTCTCCCATGACCCCATCAATTCGAGACATCTTACACCCTTACCTTTTGCCATGTGACATTCTTTGGATGGCGTGGCAGGATAATGACCATATGGAACTCCTGAAAAGAAAAGTTCGGGCACTTATTTGTTTCTTTCAAAAGTTTAAGGAAATGCATCACTTTAAATTTGCAGAGACTAGGTCCATCTCACAATCTAACCTCTAGGAATCTAACATCTAGGGATGCTGAAACAAGTTAAGATGAAAATAAAAGACCGGCGACCCCCACCACCCTCCCTGCCACCCCAAAGAAGGAAAAGGTATAAAACATATATATTGATTTCAGATTTGATCAAACATCTTTGACAAAACATAGAATAAAAAAGTTTCGCGAATGGTAACAAGAAATCAGGTAGCAAGGTAAAGCTTCTGACATATCAATATCTTGGTCTAGTGCAGTAACTAAGCTCAATAAGCTGAACAATGCAAACGTCATATCACGACAAAGATTCAATGCTCATTGATTAAAGAAAGTGACAAGTGTGTGCTGCGGAGAGTGATCAAGTGTCATGAACACTAAAACATTAAACAGAATGTGTATAGTGTATACTCAGTATAATAATTGTCCTGGGCACAGCTTACCGTCATGGTCAAACACGACCTGCAAATGGGTTAACAACATCATGAGGGATGGGAGGCTATGAGAAAACAAACATATATTGCTGGCAGTAGAAACCATGATAGAACTGAACATACCGCAGCATGAGATGGAATGAACTCCAGCATGTCAAGAAGCTGCAGAAAAATAATCAAAATTCAAAAATGAAAAGCATACAAAGCAAAATATGCAATTGTACCATGTTAACGTGTAGTTTGGCACCTCACCACTAAAAATATATGCAGCCACAACAGACCAATACACAAGCAAAACATAATAACTGATAGTGAACTTCTATAAGCCGCAAAACAGATTAATCCTCTGAAACAGACAGCTGTGTACAGGAAATTTTCCTTTGACTTTCAGCCTTCCCAGCACGTCCAAAATTGCAATGGAAACGACCATCTAGATCTAGGCTACCACACTTGGTAAACAATCTATCTATTCAATTCTGTAACATCACAAGAGTTCTGCTACAGCATGAGTGGACCAGGTTTATGCTCACAGTCCACTTAATCTATTTGTGACAATGAATTAGAAAACGAAGCTTAAAAATGTATAGAAATTTAAGGGTATAGTTTTCACTATGGATCAGGATACTTAGGAAAGACTCAGTTTGATCATAGAACACAATCCTACTTACCAGAGATAGAGCTTTGAATATAGTCAAAACCCAATCTCCATTTCCATCAGCGTGCTCCAACTGGCCGTGCTGCAGCTGTGCTACACCCGTAGAAATAAAAAAAATAGATGAATTGTTGATGCCAGATTTTTTTTTAAAAAAAAAGCAAAAAGAATGCATGGAAATGAGATGAGCATATGTACAGCAGTTGCTTTTGATGGCCTTTTTTGTGAATTTCAATATTATGCAGGAGGAAGCTCATGTGGTTTAGACAAGGGCGGTTTCATTGACACAACTTTGACATGATGACACTAACATAACCACAAAAGAACAAATTCAATTCCAGTATATCATTTGGTGATCTAAAGTATATATTTAAATAAAAACGTCAAGGTGTTTCCTCTCTAGATGTTTGCTAATAAGAAACAGGAAGAAAAAGGCTAACAACACATATCAACAAAAGCGGTCCATTGAAGAAGAAATCAGGAAAAATACTCACCCAATATCTTGTAGTAGGATCTGTACATCACTGCTGTTCCATCAACAAGCATTATTCTGCCCTTTGAAGGATCGGCACGAGTGACACCCTCGGTCGGATTAGACAATGTGTCCAATATGCCTGAGGATATGCTGTCATCATACAGAGGAATCCGTGGAGTATTTTGCACTGATGGTCCTTGAAAACTCTCAATCGAGTCTGTGATTGGCAGAACTGACTGCCCTGAAAAGCCCTGATATTAAATAGAAATTTACGAACAACAGTCAGTGACCTCAAAACTGGAATAGATGTGGCAACCCTGAAGTTCACAGTAATCAAACTACACAGTTCCAAATTTGTTCATACAAGAACCTTGACTACAAGTAAAGCATAGCAATGCAACCCAATTATCAGCAGACTGGTCCATGAACTCTCTGGTTCTACTAGGGCTACTGGGCATCACACACAATATGTCTCGCCCCATCCTAATCCGCACGTTGTCACGACATGAGAAGAGGAAAGGGTATACTGTAGCATTTACCTTCCTGAGAACGGTGAGTGGCGACGGGAGCTGGCGGGAGGCGGCGGTGCGGTAGAGGAGGAGGCGGGGCGCCGCGGCGGCGCGGAGGAAGCAGCAGGCCATCGGCGGAGGCTAGCTCTTCCGCATCTCCCGCGAGGGGTGGTGGAGTGGTGATTGGCGGGGACAAGGGCTAGGGTTTTGGGGGGATCGGGATTGGAGATGAGGATGGAGATTGAGGCAGAGACGTGGAGTGGAGGACGAGGCGTTCGACGGAATGCGCGGGCAGAGTGGAAAGAGGAGCGGCAGCGGCAGTCGCAGAGCATCAGCCAGCGGGGGGCTATGGGCGGGTGGCTTAGCTTAGGTCGCACTTCGATTTTTTATAAAACGGTTCTGTGCCTACAGAAGCCACAAATCCATTGTCGTCCAGTCCGGTTAGGATACCTGGCTTTCACCCAGGCGACCCGGGTTCAAATCCCGGCAATGGAACTTTTGATATTACTTTTTTTTGGGATTTTGGATCCTTTTAGGTTCATTCCCTTGCCGGAGGGAAGGAGGAACGCCGGCGAGAATGCGAGATAGAGAATACGGATCTTTGCTTGCGTCTATTGAGGTGATGATAATGAGATACATCAAGCCATGAGAGTGCGTTTTGGAAGATTGCGTCTTGTGAATTGCGATGTGGATGGTCGTTGCACTGTCTCCTTGATGATGACCACCCCATCAGTTGAGCCCTCTTCAATGTTGGGTTACCGATCTGCGATCTGAAGCTCCGTGCCTCCCCTTATTTTGTGCTCAGTCGGTGAGTCCAGGAATTTTCCACACATGTAAGTACGTACGTACCTCACACCGGCCGTCCAAACAGGCAAAGTTTGCACACCACCATTCACAGCATGAGTTTATAGCAGACAGCATGAGTTTAAAACTCAAAATTGACGAAGTTTCATGAAATCAGAACTTACGTCAACAGATAAAAGTGCAGCAAACTACCATCTGCAGAGTTATTTGTATAGCAAAAAAGAAAACAATTTACATCGTATGCTATCTGAGAGTATGCTATCTGAGAATATTCACGAAGCAATGCGCAATCTGGAGGCATCAAAACGTTACCACTACTAACACAAACAGGTATAAGTGAAGGCTATCTACCGTTCTACATTGTTTCAGCATAAGATGTGGTTCTAGCGATTTATCCACTGGCGACAATCTCGTGAATCTTGTCACTGACTTCAGGGTCATCTGATCTGACAGCCAGCTTCATCGCCACTTCGTTGGGCCCACTGAGTCCAAATGACAACCTGACTAGAACCTTCACGTCACCAATAAACACACCAGAAAGCAGGCAGGTGTGGGATCTTGCATTTCTCGGTACAACCTCAGTGCCCTGAAAAAGAAAGAGATACTGGAGCAATAAGCAACCTTTCATTTCATGTACCAACTTCTGGATGCCCTACAGCCCTAGTGATATTAAGTTGCACTGGCACTGTACTTGTCTACCATCCTATGCCAAGTGAAATGTCTTGATATTCCAAATTAATGCACGTGGATTATTCAAATTTTATAGCCAACCAACTATCACACAATAACCCCCATAACAAAGCATAAGGATATCAAGGTCCAACATAAACGTAGGTAGATAAGATGCCATTTCAAGTGCTTCTAAATTTTTGCGTTGAGCTATATTACTGATGATTTAAGAAGTATATAATGATGCACATGGAAATTGACAGTTGTTTTTCTGAGATAAAGTTCGAGAATTAGAAAGCTAACCTCACACGGCTGCATCCCAAGGATGTTAATAACAGCACTGACAGCCTCAGCTAAGCTCTCTCTAACCCCAAGACCATACTCATCAACGCGCTCAGTCTCTGGGTCCATATTTTCCCAGGCATTTCTGAAGTTTGAGACAGCAACCCTCAGCATATAATCAGCTGCAAAAATTTCAAAGTCCTCTAACTGGTATTCATCATCCACACCATCCTCATCAGCTTCCCCTGTAGATGTGTCTACCTGACAAAGTGGGAAGGTATCTAGTATTTTAGTTATAGAACAATTCAAATACAGCGGCTTAATCATTAAAGCCCATGCCTTCATCTCATTAAAAAGCCTTATATAGCCATGTGAATCCTAGAATATTTTCTCAAATTTCTCAGAATTGAAGTGAAACTAAAATATTACAGATTGCTCAGAGTTTCCAGACTAGCTAATTCATGTGATTTCAATTGAATATCTACATATACCAAAATCATATGTACTACAATCATTGGAAAAACAGGATAACATGATTAAAGTTGGATGTTGGCAAAGATCATATACATGTGCCATTACATTTACCTCTTTAACAGTAAAGTTCAGCAGATTACAAAATTTTCCAATAGCAGGCAAGTGCTCTGGCTTTTCAAAAGCAACAAAAATTTGCCCAGTAGAATTGTAAGGCAAGCTTGCCAGAGGCTTTGAACAAATTTCTGAAAACTCCTCAGCATCTGAAGCGTCAACGCAAACAGTGACCTGAAAAAAGGAAAGCCATGTACTAAGCCTTCAGTTTGAATTAACATTTACAGCTACAAAAAATACTTGAAACTGCTTACATTTTCTAGCAGTTGTTCTTCTATAGTGTTTGTACAATTGTACTGCAATACAACATAACTATCATAAATGTGCTTAACCACATTAACAGCATATTCAGTTTCTGCCTCCGTCAGCTCCACGGGTTCAGAGGACTGCAGAAATTGAGAAAATTAGCATATGTGCTTGTCAAAAAAAAAACGGAAGAAAGAAACTGAAAAACTATGCAAACCTTGAAGAGTCTTCCAAACCCAGAGAACTCAGGAATGGATGAAAGCAACTTCTGATAAGCATCAACAGCTGAAACAGGTGTAGAGGCCGCGGCAGCAGGTGCCTTCTTTCCAGGAGCGTTCTTCTCTTGAAGTGGTAGCGATCTGACTTCTCTAGACACCAATGAAATGTCAAAAGGCTCCTCCGAAGGTTCCTGTAAGTTCTTGAAGGCATAAGCAAAAGATATGCATACAGTTGAAACATGCAGAAGTTTAATGCTCATTCTAAACATACATAGGTTCTTAGGCTTGCTTCTAAGTTGGCAAGCGGCACATCAAAAGATCCAAATAAGAAATCTTTCGCGTCCTTCTCATTGTTACCAATGGCAACTTCACCACCAAGAGTTTGGAGATAGAGTGTAGCACGATCACGAACCTACAGCAAGACCAATGACAGTTGCTATTACAACACATAGGGAATCTGGGGGTGTTATGCCATCTATCAGATAGATGAATCATTGTTTAAAGTTTGTTATCTGCTCAAAAGTATAATTAAATAAGTCAATTCCCAAAACTTACTTCATCTTCAGTATCAAACAGGCATCGTCGCAGGAGAACGAAGATCCGAGGCTGAAACGCAAATACAGAAATCCTATATGAACCAGAAATATACAGGAATGGCAATGTCATAAAAATACAGTAAATAATCTAAAGGCATCACCATACCTTGAGCGTGTCAACAAGGGCACCAAACTTTGCCAGCGTGCTGACAGCACTAGCACGAACAGTGGCATTTTCCAATATCACACGGTTGTAGATGTAGCGAATGTACCTGCTTGGATCTGATGTCTTTGGCCCTTCATTTCCCAGAAAATGCAATATCTACAAGAAAAAAAATAATAGTTCATATTAACTGTCACTATCACATTTAATGAACAAACACTGTTACAATAATGGTTAACACTTGACTTGCTGCATGCTCTACATCCATATTGTCACATTGAGCCATATGGGTTTTCAAAAAAAAAAGACATTGAGCCATATGTAAATATCTTTGATAGAACATACATGATAGAATATTGGCAGACAAAAACTGTCTTATCCAGTAGAGACACTGACTTTTCCAAAAGTCAACAAAAATAAGCAGACTGGAATCCTTAATAAAATTGACTCCAACAAAAACTGTCTTATCCAGAATTGCTGTTGCACCGTAAACAGAACAGTACCACAACAATACAAATTTAAAAAACATCCGACGCGATTGTTTGGTGCAAAAAAAATTATGTGTGTGTAGACGTACGCATTTAAATATACCACTCTACAAATTCTGCACATTTTTGCTGTCCTAGTTGTCATTATATCATGATAAGGTTTTCCATGTGAAACCACAGCATGAAATTTGTGCTTCAGACCATGAAAATGCTTTCAGGGAATAAGGATTTTACAGAATATATTGAATCAGAACAGCAAATGATATTGCTTACGATAGCTGGAAAATAATGTACAATTCTTTATCAACAGAAATAACATAATAATTGTAGTTACCTGACTAGAAAGATATGTGAATTCGCAGTCTTCAATGAATTCACAGAGATGTAGCAGGCCAATTTCTTTGGCATCTGGTATCTCACTGATCAGAGTAACTATGGAATCCACTATAGCCTTTTTATACTCGAAGCCCCCTTCTTCTCTTAAACTGTTGCTCAGAAAATTCAACCTAGAAGACAAGGAAATGGTCAAAGCAGAAGATTTTTAAAAAAAATAAAAACTACATCAACACACTTTCAATTGTTCACGTACATTGAGCGATATTTGAGCGGGAACTTCAGGCACAGAGACCGTACAGCTTCGACAACAACTATCTTGAATTCATCTGCTATGTCAGACATGAAATTGGTAATCTGTTTCATGAGGCGATCCACGCTTGATTCATTGCCAGTTTTAAGAAGAGTAGTGATTGCCAGGGTTGCTATACTCCTGTTCGTGTCTGAGATCAAACTCTCCAAGTCCACGTTGCAGTTTGTCACTGCCAGAGGGCGTGTCATGGCAACCTGCAATATGATGGGCAAATCAAGAAACGAATAGTGCAGGAATATCTTTGAACAGCTAAGCTTGATGCATCTATGGATAACCTTATTGAGAGTCCGAACAGCAGCAAACCGAAGCACAGGCTTGGAAGATTGACTCAAAAATGACTGCAACACAGTAATTGCTGGGGCCAATTCACGACTTGTAACATCCATCTCAGTTATTTTCCGTGCAGCTTCTAACACCACCATATTTGATTTATGTCTGAGAGATGATTCCAGAAAATCAAAAAATGGACGATCCCCATTTTGCGTGTTCGTGCTTGACTCGCGCATAACCTGCAAATTAAGCTTTGTGTTAGTGATTCACGTATTTTGCATGGTTTTCAATAATGCGAGATAAGCAGTCAAAATAATGCAAGATAGGTTATTGAGTTACCTGACTTGCGTAACGAACCAGAAGGCATTGTGCAAGAGGAGAACGGACAGATCCCCGTGTCAAACTAGAAACTAGCTTGCTAACAGCCAATCGATCATTCTGTCTGATCTGCAAGTTGGAGAGATCGACTGAACATTAATTAAGTCCTAAGAGAGATTACATCATAATACAACTTTTCCACAACACAAGCACCTCAATAAAACCTCCATTTGCTGGAAATATGAAAAATGGAACCAAGCATACAAAGCCCAAAATACTAAAAAGCTCAGCATGCAGTGTGGTTAGTAGCTTGCAATGCCTGACCCACTCTACCAAACCAACCACAACCTATTTCTGACAGGTATGCTGTGTGCCCACCATCAACAAATCAACAAGTATGCTTCAGGAAATGAATCAAGGAGAAGGCCTCCATTGTGGAACATTTTAACAAACAAATGGAGGATACTATATATTTTGTAGTTCATCAGAAAAGGCTAGAAAGGTGTACCATGATGCAGTTTCAACCTTCACTTGCATAAAAAAAGGATAGATTACGTGAACAGTCCATAATGCAGCATACAAATTTTGTATTCTCTTTCTTTGCACTTGCTTCTAAATTTAACTGGCCCCAACAGAAAAAGACTATACCTGGTGAAGAAGAGCAAGACCATGAAACTGGACAAGGGGAGCTTTTGATTGAACAGTTTCTTGGACTTCATTGCTCCATCTTTTCACAATTTCTGGGTTTGCCTGCAAATAAACAATGCTGTTAGACTACCTTTAACAAAAAATGCCTAAAGCAGTAGAATTATAGCAGTACCTGAGCAAGGTGGATGCCACTAACAAGAGCAGCACTAGCAACCACTGGATTCTTGTCAACAATAGCTTGCTTCAAATATCTTTCAATTTGAGTTAGTAGGGTGCCATCAATTATTCTACAAAGAACTCTAATAGCATTGGCACGGTACATATCCGTCTTGCTGTTTGTATCCTTCATCAATGAGCTTGTGACTATGATGACCTGTTACAAACATGAAGCTCAAACATTTTAGAATCAGAAGGCATGGAAAAAAGTTTGTATCCATCTGAACAATATAATTTATTTAACCTCATCTGACGATGGAGAAAGCTCTTTGATCATTAAATACACCAGCCTCCTAAGACCAGCATCATTAGACTGGAACAACTTTGTTACTGCAAAGAAGACTTCGGTGGCCTCAACCTGTAAAACAAGCATGCACGATTCATTTTTAGTTGTTGTAGTTCTATATGTCTTCTTTACATTCAAACAGTTTGGCTTCTTTGAATAAGCAAATGGTGTGAACAAACCATACAACTTGCTGCTATGCAATTGTTGTGTGCTGTACCTTCGTGAATGTCTCTCCTTGATTGAGCAAATAGAGTAGCTTGGTGATGACCTGTAACAAATTTCCAAATAGGATAGAAAGCAAAGAACAAAGCCATGAGGATAAGATGGTTGCCATGAGGATAAGATGGTTGAAATGTATATCTCAAATACTTTGTTGTAAAGAATGACAAGCGCAAGAAATTCTTACTTGCGAGCACCGTTTGACATCAAGTTGTGGATCATGGAAAGCCCTCGCCTCCTGCAGAACAGCTCCCTTCTCGATCCCAAAGAACGGTGAATATTCGACTGTGAAAACCGTGCACATTTAATAACAATGACACAAGTTGAAAGCATTCTGTAACAACCTGAATCTAAATTTAATTGAATCTACAGAAAAGAGACAATTAATTACATTTCGGTCCTGCAAGGGGGCTCAAACCCACCTGATATTACTAAACATTATACCATTGCATTGCATTGCATTGCGTGCTTATACTATAAGAGAGAGGTTGATTTTAAGCACTGTGGCAATCTGGATAGGAACCTGACTATACCAGTGCCACGGGATTCACAAGGAAGTAAGTAAGTCAGGGATCTAAACGAAAATACTGGGTCACGGGATGAAACAAGGAAGGAAGTAAGTCAGGGATCTAAACGAAAATACTGCGTGTTAATCTCTAAAATGCTGGGGAAAACTTGTTCCGGTGAACGGGTTAGAGCATCTCCCCTCTCTCTCGCAGGTGGGAGTGTGCGACTATGAAACAACAACGCGAACCAGACCTGCCCGCCTGATCAGATGCACAAAGGTGGCGCGATGCCACGGAGAAACCGGATCCAGATAGCTCCGAGCCCACTCGTCCCTATTCCCAACGAAATCCCGCAGACGATCTCCGCCCTCGTCAATTAAATCCGCGCCACCGGCGAGGCAGCAACGGATCGCGCAGGGAGACACGGCGCGAGATCGCGCCAGATCCGGCACGCTAGTGCAGTCAGCGGCTCCCAGATCGCAGCCGAGCGAGAGCAGGAGGAGGTCCGGGGGTAGGGTTTAGCTGGGGAGGTCGGAGGAGAAGGCGGCTTACCTTCCTCGTCGTCGTCGTCCTTCTTCATGTACGGATGCGCCATCTCCGGTCCGGCCAGGTCACCGCCGACGAGGGAGCGAGGCATGCGACGCCGGGTGCTGTGCTCTGGTGGGTGGCGGGGTTTGGCTCGGGCGGGGAAAGGAGCCAACGATGGACCGAGACCAGATCGTTTTGCACCGGTCTAAAAGGCCTTGGCCTGCGGTGCGCGATGCGGTGAGCCGGTGACTCGCTCGGGACTCGGGAGTCGGGACGCGACGCTGCAGGACTCTGGTTGGCGGTTGCGCGCCCTTTTTGCGCTTGGGTCCGTCGAGGTGACTCTGGCAGTGGGGTTGTGTTGTCAGATGCCTAAATTCCTTTTTTTTCTTATTAAAAATCAATGTTACTTCCTCACTTGTTTACTTTGTCTTAGCCCCTAAACAAGATTCAGCCTCCCGAATTATTTCATTTGATCCCGTTTATCCTCTAATTAGCTTTCTCTTCCTTATATTTTTAGCATGCAAGTTTTAATTTCATATTTTATCAATTTGACTTATAATAACTTGATGCCCTACATTAGAAAGTTTCCTTAGAAACTTTTCATGATTACTTTCGTATACAATTTTGTATGCTAAGATCAATTTTGTACTGAATGTTCCTAATCTATGTAAATAATCATGAAAACTTTTTAGTATATAGTTTCATTACATGTGGGCGTCATGTCTTTATATCTCGTCACAAATTTGTAAAAATAATTAATTAGGGATAGGTTAGAGTATATGAAATAGTTCGAAGGAATACGACGAGCTTAATAAGGTGCCCAATAACCATTGTCCGTACCTGAATTAGCCAAACTTGAGGTGCCGGATCCTAATTTTGGATAACCATTTGAATACCCGAAATTAGTTTGGGTAATTCTTGGTAATACACTTCAGTACCCGAACTATACGAAGGTTGCCATCATCTTTGTATTTTATCACGAGTTGTTAGCTGAACACCTGAAATTATCACTTTACTATAATACAATTTTATTGATTTGACAAGTGACTATAATATATTATTCTCCAAGTAAAATACACAAGAGGTCCGTCAACTTGTAAGGAGAAGGTGTCACTTAGATCCATCAACTCTCAAAATGCATTTCTGGGTCCATGAACTTGTTGAGTCATTCACCGCAGGTCCATAACTATCCAGATATGCTTGTATTGATGACGTGACATGATGACTTGTGTAACGCCTCAGGTTTTCGGCCGAGTTAATTAACCCTAATAATCCGGGCAACAGTGTTGACTTTGGTCAAACGACGGTCAACATGGGCTGTCACCTCGAAAACATCACCAATGACCCCTAATGACCCTTATTAGTCAACTATAGTCAACCCTTGGTCAAAACCCTAGTCAAACCCCCTTGAACCCCTTTTGACCCACCAGTGTCAGCCGGAACTTTCGTCGCGTTCTCCAAATTTTCCCTAAACACTTCAAATTCTCGCAATACAAAAGTTGTGTATTTTGTCGAGGGACACAACTTTCATGTCGAGTGGCATTGCTGGTTTGAAGCGCAAATTAGTGAAAAACTCAAGTCAACGCTCCTGGTCACTATTCATCGGCGCCCAGAAAACAGCCATCTTGGCATCCAAATTGTGCAAAAATGGTTGAGATGCGACTTGAAAACCGAAGTCGACTTTGTGCCGCGCGGAGCGGACTTTGAGATGCGACTTTAGAAGCCGAAGTCGACTTTGTGCCACGCGGGGTGGACTTAAGATGCAAAAAACGAAAAGCACTTTCCGGAAAGCCAAAGCGAATGAAAAATCAGAGAAAACGAGTAGTTTTGCCGCCGGAGCGGGCTTAAGATTGCGACCGGAGTCGGCTTGTGCCACCGGAGTGGGCTTAAGTACCTGAGCCATGGATTTCAGACCCAAGGTACGAGCTTGCCGCCGGAGCGGGCTTGTGCCACCGGAGTGGGCTTGGATGCGACCGTTAGCGTCGACTTGTGCCACCGGAGTGGGCTTAAGTACCTGAGCCATGGATTTCGGACCCAAAGTACAGTTGCCGCCGCAGCGGGCTTGAAGGTGCGACCGGAGTCGACTTGTGCCACCGGAGTGGGCTTAAGTACCTGAGCCATGGATTTCAGACCCAAGGTACGATTGCCGCCGGAGCGGGCTTGAAGGTGCGACCGGAGTCGACTTGCGTACCTGGGCCATGGATTTCAGACCCAAGGTACGGGTGCCACCGTAGTGGACTTGAAGGTACGGAGCGCGAGTACTTAGGGTACTTGGACCCATGGTACAGAGCGTGAAGACCACGTGCAGCTAGGTTCCATCGTCGCCAGGACCCGAGGGCCGCTTACAGCTAGGTTCCATCGAAGCTTACACACGTAGTATGCCACTGAAGCGGGCGAAGATGCGACCGGAGTCGACTTTAAGATGCCGCACGGAGCGGACTTTAGAATGCGACTTTAGAAGTCGACTTTAGATTGCCGCGCGTAGCGGACTTTAGAAACTGCCTCCTAGGGATAGCCCCCGAGTTGATGAGGTAGACTCGCGGCGACTTGATTGATATGCCCCAAGAGTAGTCAGCAGAGTGTAGCTCCCGTGAAAACCCGCCGAGAAGCATACACAAATGAGTAGTCGGCAAGTAGTCCTACATGATGAGGAGAACAAGCCAAGAAAACAGTAATCATTTAGATAAATGACTTAGCTGTTGCTGCCTGGGCAGACTTGTAGATGAAGCCGTGGCGATCGGCGATGGAGCCGCGACGGTTGTTGTTGAAGTCGACTAGTCAGAGTTGATTCCGACTAGTTGTTGGGGGCGTGACTGCCGTTCTCGACTAGTTTGGAAAACTAGTCGAGATGAATGGTCGATCAGATGCGACAGGAAGACGACGTCGTGGCGGTGTGCGGCGTACTCGAAGATTTCCCGGTGTTGCCGCGAGACAAGTAGTCGCGACGCACAGCGTGGCTGAATAGAGCCAGTGTGGCCGCAAGAGGAAGTTGTGGCGCACGGAGTAGTCGACGACGAACCCCGTGACGGGCCACGTGACGAGCCACGCGACGTGCTGAGGCATCTGGCCGCGCGGCGGAGATGAAGAAGTCGACGACGAGCCTGCGCGAGGCGGAGTAGTCAACGAGCGGCGTGGCGAGCCGCGTGACGAGCCGCGCGACGTGCCGAGGCACCGGACGCGTGGCGGAGACGAGGTCGACGTAGAGCGCATGCGGCCGGAGACGAGTAGTCGCGGCGCACGGCGAGGTCGACGTAGAGCGCGTGCGGCCGGAGACGAGTAGTCGCGGCGCACGGCGGGGTCGACGTAGAGCGCGTGCGGCCGGAGACGAGTAGTCGCGGCGCACGGCGGGGTCGACGTAGAGCGCGTGCGGCCGGAGACGAGTAGTCGCGCGCGCGGCCGTAGGATCTAGGATACCGACTAGAGGGGGGGTGAATAGGCGGTTTAAAAACTAAAACCACAACACTAGAGAAATTTAATTAGAACCACAAGGAGAAATAAATCTCTACCTACTCTATTCCTATGTTGGGGTTTTGCGGCCTAGGGTGACAAGATAAACAACAACCTCTAGAAATATAATGCTCAAAGTAAAGTGCTTGAAGGGAAATTGAGGAAAGAGATAACCGAGCACAAGAGACGAATTTTATCCCGTGATATCGATGACTTGCTGGTCACCCCTAATCCACGTTGAGGTGGATTCAATGTTCAACCGCTCCTCTATCAAGGCACCACTTGATCTTGAGCCGGTTAGAACAAGAGAACCACTCCACACCTCGATTCTACTAGAGTTGCTCTTTACCGCTCCGGTGAGGTGAGCACAATACCTCTCACAACATGAAATCCGAGCCACGCACAATCTTCTTGCGAGCTTCAACGGATTCTTCCACCACCAAGCCGTCTAGGAAGCGGCAACTTCCAAGAGTAACAAATCAACCACTTGCTTGATGATTCCCTAGTGCCACAAAGATCAAAACCTTGATGCAATGCACTAGAAACTCTCAATCTCACAAAGAATACCACCACTAAGTCAAGTGAGTGAGAGAGAGGGGTGGGAGAGCTCTACAAGGGAGTATGAACCTTTAAAAGTGCCAAGAGAGACTCTCCAACCCCGGGCTTGGAGTATAAATACTCCCCCTTTCCGCTACTAGCCGTTAGACACAAAACGCGTGCCTCGCGGACTGTCCGTGATGCCCTCGCGGACGGTCCGCGTTTGAATCCCAACGGTAAAATCGCTAGGTCAACGGGCCGGGGCGGGCCGTGCGTTGGGCGGGCGGACCGTCCGCCGGGGCTACGCGGACCGTCCGCGGGCCGGCCGCGGACCGTCCGCCCCCGGACCCCGAGCAAGACCTCGTTCGTTGCAAATAACGGACCGTCCGCGGTACCTCGCGGACCGTCCGCTCCGGTCCGGCGGACCGTCCGCCTGGTCCCTGCGGACCGTCCGCCCTGAAGCGCATTTTCTCGAAATCTTTTGCCAAAAACTCAGTTATTAAATAAAAACCGGCCACCCACGGACCGTCCGCCCGAAGGGCCCTTGACCGTCCGCTAGATGCCGTAAAACTTGTTTTTCTTTTGATTTTCGATGAAAACCTTTTACCAAGAGAAACCACCACTCATCTAAATGCAATGCATGCAAACTTTTGATCCAAGTGGCACTATGGAAAGTCAAGCCAATGAAATTGATCCCTCTTGATAGTACGGCTATCTATCCTATTAACCCTGGTCATATAACATCCTCTAATCACCTTATGACCGGTAAAAGCGAAACCCTATCTTTTACCTTTGCTTTGAGCCCTTTCCAACATAAGTCAACCAAGACCTTCTCATGTTCCCCACATGATCTCATCGTTTCACCGGACTAACCTATTCTTATAACTCAAATGAAATTGTTAGTCCATAATGATTGTCATTAATTACCAAAACACGAATTAGGGGCCTAGATGCTTTCAATCTCCCCCTTTTTGGTAATTGATGACAACCATTTAAAGGAGTGATATAATAAAGGTTTTGTGTTTTAGAATCACTTACTCTTCTCAAATAAATTCAATAAATATATAGAGTAATTGTCTCCAAAAACAAGAATATAGAGATAACTCCCCCTACATATGTGCATATAATTTCCATTTGATTTTCACACATATGCCTAAATATGATAAATTTTGACGGAGTTTCCCTACAAAATAGAGATCAAGGCAACAACCACAAATATATATCCAAAGGGATTAAGAGTTAGCATCAAGAACTACTATAGGAACTAGAACAAACCATAAGATAAACAAAGCAAGAACATAATTGTAGAACATCACAAGATAGCCACAAGTTCTAGTTCTCAAACACATCACACAACAAAACGTAAGTTTCACAAAAATTATTACAAGCCACACGAAGTTCATGCAAGACCGAAATTAAACATGTAAATGCAATGCAAAGAGTTCCAAATTCATGCAAGCAAGGTGAGCTCCCCCTAGAAAACACACACTCCTCCAAATCTCTCTCCCCCTTTGGCATCAAATACCAAAAGGGCCTAGTCATCCTGTGGCGGCGGCGGAGGAGGATAGAATGGCGGAGGGGGACAGAACTCTGGTGGTGGAGCAGGAGCCGGATAGTAATGATAAAAATGATCTCTGAAATCTCCAAAAGCTGTGTTCAGGGCATGGACATCGTGTTGAAGCTGTGTCTGCTGATCATGTAACTGCTGATACTGCTCGGAGGTGGACATCTGAGAGAATCTATCATTGAGGGCACCGAGATCATTCGAAGATCGCTCGCATTTCACCCAACCGCCGCATCATGGGATCATGCATAGTATTATAGACATGATGACCAAAGGTGTCTAGACTAGTATCAATCGATGCTTCGAAAATTCGCCGCATAGTCCGAAAGGTGTCGCTCATCTGCTCGTCCATATGCCTCAAAGTGAGATTGAAACCCCGATCGCATTTGCCGAAACCGAGAGTTCATTGATCGTTGAATATTAGCAAAATAGGAATCAAAGTAACCGGCAGGGAGGCTCCCACCGTGGCCGCATAGGAGGAACTGGAGGAGGAGGAGGCATAGCATAAGTACCCTCATCAACATTAACATTGCCCAAGTTTCCAACATTTGCATTTTCATCATCACCACCATGAGCCTCAATATTTTCCGCAATATTGTGAGCCTCTCGCTTCCCGTCCATAGGATGTCAATGGCTTGTTCAAAAAGGCTTTAGCATTGTAAAATGGGCGATAAAGTTCATGCTTCACATCACATAACCCATTGAACCCCGTCTTGATCTTGATCAATGACATAATGTAGGGGGCAAAATAAATACTATCTCGAACAAGACGTTTCTTGCAAATCATTTGATCAAGAATAAGCTTCACAACATCAAATCTAGTTCCATTCATAACATAATCAATCACATTCCAATAATGTTCCCGGACTTTATCCTTATTACCACTTTTAGGCATAAAAGTGTGCCTAATGATGTTGTTGATGGCTGCTGGATGGTGTCTAAGTCCTGATGACAGGCAGTTCATTATGGTTGCATTAAGAGTGCCAGGCTCATAAAATACAGCTGTATCTTCAAGAATATCCTCGTTATAAACATCAATGCCCTCACTAAAATACTCATAATTAAGATGATTAGCAGCTGCGAAATCTGCAAATGTGGCCTCATACTCACTTTTACCAGTCATCCATTTCATTTTCTTCCCTATGAAATCCATTTCATAAGTGGTATAGAATTGTCTAACTATTGTATCATTCCAGTCACATCTATCTTTGAAAAAATGGTTTTAACCTCAAATTCTCAAACTTTGTTGCCACCCCGAAGCAAGGACAAAGTTTAGACTCAAGATAATCAAAATCAACCCTTTGATGAGAGAAAACTGTGCAATCCATCAAACTACCGAAAAATGCTTGTTCTTGCACAAGAGTGTGGAAGAATAAATTGTGAGTGTCACGGGGTTGATTATAGACATTTTCATTTCTAGCAATAGCAAACTCTCTTTGGGTCCACTGCCTTCTAGGAGCTGTGTAATTAACCACATCAATGATTTCAACATTGTTACCTCCCCCTTGACTTATCTCATCTTCATCCATCATGAATGAGGCACTTGCCGCTTCATCGGCGGATCGAAGTCGCCGTCATTTGGATTGTCGGGTTCCTCTTCTTCCTCAGAGGTATCATCTTTTCTCCGCCTCTTCGATGTCCCAACATCCTTGCCCTTCTTCTTTGATGTGACCTTTTTGGTTACCTTTTTGGTGAGAGAAGCTATAGCCTTGCGAGCACTCCCTCATCAAGATCAAGATGTCCATTAGTAGCCATAGGAGTTTTGATGGGTTTTGCATCTTCCATGCCAAATTTCTTTAAGATGTCCCTCACATATTTAGATTGGCAAACAAAAGTGCCTTCCTTCAATTGTTTGATTTGGATACCAAGGAAGAAACTCAATTCACCAATCATAGACATTTCAAATTCCCTAGACATCATTTCTCCAAATTCTTTACAAAAATCTTCATTAGTTGAACCGAAGATGATATCATCAACATAAATTTGACAAATAAAGATGTCATTTCCAATTTTCTTGGTGAACAATGTAGTGTCAACCTTTCCAATTTTAAAGCCATTTGAAAGAAAAAAGTCCCGAAGCCTTTCATACCAAGCACGAGGGGCTTGTTTCAACCCATATAATGCCTTAGAGAGCTTGTACACATGATTAGGCTTTGTAGGATCTTCAAAACCGGGAGGTTGCTCAACATATACTAGTTCACTAATTTTCCCATTTAAGAAAGCACTTTTGACATCCATTTGATATAACTTGATGTTGCGGGAACAAGCATAAGCAAGCAAGATTCTTATGGCCTCAAGTCTAGCTACGGGAGCAAAAGTTTCATCAAAATCCAATCCCTCTACTTGAGTATAACCTTGAGCAACTAATCTTGACTTGTTCTTTACAACAATACCATCTTCATTTTCTTTGTTACGGAAGACCCATTTAGTACCAATAACATTATGATTCTTGGGTCTTTCAATTAACTCCCAAACTTCATTTCTAGTGAAATTATTTAATTCTTCTTGCATGGAGATAACCCAATCCGGATCATTAAGTGCTTCATCTACACGCTTAGGCTCATGGAAAGAGACAAAAGAGTAATGTTGACAAAAAGAAGCAACACGAGATCGAGTTTGAACACCCTTACTAATGTCACCCATGATTTGATAAATGGGGTGATCTTTGGCGACTTGATGATGAATTCTTGGTTGATCAATTGGTTCTTGAGTTGATGGAAAAGGTGTGGTTATATGGGCTATTTGATTATCTTCTTGAGGTGAGTCATTATTGCTTGAGTTACCATCTTGTCGAACATGATCATTTGTCGTGGAAGTGGATGGGTTAACTTCAATAGATACCGATGGATCTTCATCATCATCTTCTTCTCTAGGCATGATATCCCCAATTGCCATAGTCTTCATTGCTTTGCTTAATTCTTCACCTCTCACATCATCTAAATTCTCTTTTTCATTTTGAGAGCCCAAGGTTTCATCAAATTGCACATCATATGCTTCCTCAACAAATCCTTTAGACTTGTTGTATACTCTATAGGCTTTGGAATTTGAAGAATATCAAAGAAGAAATCCCTCATCACATTTGCTTTGAAATTTAGACAACCGAGATCCTTTCCTCAAGATATAGCACTTGCAACCAAAAACCCGGAAATATGAAATATTTGGCTTTCTTTCACTTAGAAGTTCATAAGGTGTTTTATTGAAGAATCTATGACAATATAGCCTATTAGAGGCATGGCAAGCGGTGTTGATAGCTTCGGCCCAAAAGGAATCCGAAACTTTGTACTCATCTAGCATTGATCTTGCCATTTCAATTAAGGTTCTATTCTTCCTCTCAACAACACCATTTTGTTCCGGTGTATATGTAGTTGAAAACTCATGCTTGATTCCTTTCTCATCACAAAACTCTTCAACATTGGTGTTCTTGAACTCACTACCATTGTCACTTCTAACTTTTTTCAATTTTAGCTCAAATTCATTTTCGGCTCTTCTCACAAATGACTTGAAAATATCACATGTAATAGCTTTGTCATGAAGAAAGAATACCCATGTGTATCTTGAATAATCATCCACAATTACAAGACAATAGGTATTGCCACCAATGCTTCTATAGGTAGTAGGACCAAATAAATCCATATGTAGTAATTCCAATGGTCTTGAGGTTGACATAGTACTCTTGCTAGGATGTGAGTTGGCAACTTGCTTTCCGGCTTGACAAGCACTACATAATTTATCTTTCTCAAATTTTACATCTTTCAAGCCAAGAACTAAGTCATGTTTCACCAAACGGTTGAGTTGTTTCATACCAACATGGCCAAGTCTTCTATGCCATAACCATCCCATAGAGGCCTTTGAGAATAAGCAAGTAGTCAAATTTGCATTTTTAGATGAGAAATCCACTAGATATAAGCTCTCATGACGAAAGCCCTTAAAAATAGAATCTTTCCCATCTAGTGAGGTTACCTCAAAATCATTAGTAGTGAAAGTACATTTATAGCCATTGTCATAAAGTTGAGCAATAGATAGCAAATTGAAATTAAGAAAATCAACTAGCAAGACATTAGATAGATTATAATCTTTAGAGATAGGTATTTCACCAATGCCTTTTACGCCTCCTTTGCTATCATCTCCAAAAGTGATGTTATCAAAATCGGAAATGTCTTCATCAAGATGAGAGAATATTTTCCTTTCACCGGTCATGTGGTTTGTACAACCACTATCAATTACCCAATGTCTTCCTCCGGCTTTATAGTTCACCTACAAAAGAGATTAATTTGTTTTAGGTACCCAAATCTTCTTGGGTCCTTCAATGTTAGTGACCAAAATTTTAGGCACCCAAATAGATTTCTTTTTACTACTACCGAGAGAGCGACCAACATAATGAGCACAAACAACTCCCTTAGAATCTTTCTTAAGAATATATGAGGGATCCAAGGATATGGTCTTCTTGCTCTTGCATTGGTGATCCACACCAACCCTTGTCTTGCACTTATGGCACATCTTAATCTTTTCTTCTTCCTCAAAGGAAACATTTGAATTTACAAAGATACTTTCCTTAGGAATGAAAGCCTCCTTTCCTTTCTTGGGCAAGTAACCAAGTGCATCTTTATTTAAGGTGAATTTTTGATTTGTCCAAATATGATTAAACCGAACATGACTTCCAAAATATCGTGCAAGATCATTAGATAAGCACTCAATCTCCTTTTTCAAAGATTCATTCTCCAATAATAGGGATTCATAAGACATATCCTCACTAATGCAAGAGCTAGTGCTTGTGCTACAAGATGGGTTAGATGAACAAAGAGGAGCATTCAATATATTACATTCAACACCCATACTCATTTTTCCTTTGACATTTTGTGCAAGGAGAGAGTTGTGAGCTTCCTTAAGCTTCTCATGCTCATCTTTTAGAGTTTCCCAAGAAATGTTAAGTGTTTCATGGGAAATCTTTAGATTTTCATGAGTAGTCTTTAGCTCCTCAAAAGAATTTTGAAGTGAAATATTTTTCAACTCCAAATCCTTCAACTTTGATCTCTCCAAGCGCAATTTGTCATCGGACTTAATAATCATGGCGACAAGATCATCATAAGATAAAGCATTATCATCATTATCACTATCACAATCATCATCGTCATTGTCGATTATTACCTTAGATTCACCTTTTGCCATGAGACAATATGGCTTAGAGAAGAGTGAAGGCGCTTCCTTAATGGCAACCCCGGCAAGTCCTCTTGAAGGCTTGTCATCATCTTCTTCATCGGAGCTTGCATCGGAATC
The DNA here is from genome assembly GCA_947561735.1 of Cenchrus americanus. Classification (NCBI taxonomy): domain Eukaryota; kingdom Viridiplantae; phylum Streptophyta; class Magnoliopsida; order Poales; family Poaceae; genus Cenchrus; species Cenchrus americanus. The sequence goes on along the minus strand of OX387243.1, from coordinate 150,869,954 downwards.
CCACTCAACAAAATATGCTTGACCATTCTTCTCCTTCTTGTAATATTTCTTCCTCTTAGGTATACTCTTCTTGTCTTTCTTCTTGCCATATTTATCTTCTTTCTTGTTTGGACAATTAATTGATATATGCCCAATTTCACCACAATTGAAACAATCTTTTCCTTCAAAAGGATTCTTCTTTGAAGATTGCCCCATCTTCCCAAACTTCTTCTTCTTCATGATTCTTCTTAGTCCCTTTACAATAAGAGCCATTTCTTCATCGAGTCAATATCTTGGTTCTCATCATCATTTTCCTCTTGAGTAGCCTTGGCCTTGAGAGCAATATTTTTCTTCTCTTCATTAATTGATTGGCCTTGAACTTCCTTTTGTGATTGCTTGAATAAATCATGAGTTTGCACTTCACCAAGCACCTCCGTAGGAGTCATCTTACTCAAATCACTCCTCACAAGCAAGGTCACAATTGTCTCATATTTTGCCGGAAGGCACCTAAGGAACTTGTGAGAGAAATCTTTGTTTGATACATCAAAATCAAGACACTTGAGTTCATTCACTATATCATTCAACCGGTTGAACATAGTTGAAACATCTTCATCCTTCTTCATGGTGAACTCATTGAACTTTCCCTTGTACACATAAAGTTTTGCCTCCTTAACCGTAGATGTTCCCTCGTAAATTTCCATAAGCTTCTCCCATATCTCATTTGCTTTCTCAAGTCCCTTCACTCTATTGAATTCACTAAGTGCAAGAGCATTGTAAAGAACACTCAAAGCTCTATCATTGAGTTTTTCATTTTTATCATCTTGATCCGTCTTATTCTTAGAATCCAAAATGACATATCCTTCCATTACTATCTTCCATAATTCTCTTCCCAAGGCCTTAAAGTGAACTTCCATTCTTTTCTTCCAATAGTCATAATTATTCCCATCAAAGACCGGTGGCTTCCCAACATGAAACTTATCCTCCTCACCCATTTATCTCCGAGATGGTTAAATCTCTCAAACAAGGAGTCCTCGGCTCTGATACCACTTGTAGGATCTAGGATACCGACTAGAGGGGGGGTGAATAGGCGGTTTAAAAACTAAAACCACAACACTAGAGAAATTTAATTAGAATCACAAAGAGAAATAAATCTCTACCTACTCTATTCCTATGTTGGGGTTTTGCGGCCTAGGGTGACAAGATAAACAACAACCTCTAGAAATAGAATGCTCAAAGTAAAGTGCTTGAAGGGAAATTGAGGAAAGAGATAACCGAGCACAAGAGACGAATTTTATCCCGTGGTATCGATGACTTGCCGGTCACCCCTAATCCACGTTGAGGTGGATTCAATGTTCAACCGCTCCTCTATCAAGGCACCACTTGATCTTGAGCCGGTTAGAACAAGAGAACCACTCCACACCTCGATTCCACTAGAGTTGCTCTTTACCGCTCCGGTGAGGTGAGCACAATACCTCTCACAACATGAAATCCGGAGCCACGCACAATCTTCTTGCGAGCTTCAACGGATTCTTCCACCACCAAGCCATCTAGGAAGCGGCAACTTCCAAGAGTAACAAATCAACCACTTGCTTGATGATTCCCTAGTGCCACAAAGATCAAAACCTTGATGCAATGCACTAGAAACTCTCAATCTCACAAAGAATACCACCACTAAGTCAAGTGAGTGAGAGAGAGGGGTGGGAGAGCTCTACAAGGGAGTATGAACCTTTAAAAGTGCCAAGAGAGACTCTCCAACCCGGGCTTGGAGTATAAATACTCCCTCGTTCCGCTACTAGCCGTTAGACACAAAACGCGTGCCTCGCGGACCGTCCGCGATGCCCTCGCGGACGGTCCGCGTTTGAATTCCAACGGTAAAATCGCTAGGTCAACGGGCGGGGCGGGGCCGTGCGTTGGGCGGGCGGACCGTCCGCCGGGGCTACGCGGATTGCCGTCCGCGGGGCGGCCGCGACCGTCCGCCCGGACCCCGAGCAAGACCTCGTTCTGTTGCAAATAACGGACCGTCCGCGGTACCTCGCGGACCGTCCCGCCCGGTCCGGCGGACCGTCCGCCCGGTCCCCGCGGACCGTCCGCCCCGAAGCGCATTTTCTCGAAATCTTTTGCCAAAAACTCGGTTATTAAATAAAAACCAGCCACCCACGGACCGTCCGCCCGAAGGGCCCGACCGTCCGCCATATGCCGAAAAACTTGTTTTTCTTTTGATTTTCGATGAAAACCTTTTACCAAGAGAAACCACCACTCATCTAAATGCAACGCATGCAAATTTTTGATCCAAGTGGCACTATGGAAAGTCAAGCCAATGAAATTGATCCCTCTTGACAGTACGGCTATCTATCCTATTAACCCGGTCATATAACATCCTCTAATCACCTTATGACCGGTAAAAGCGAAACCCTATCTTTTACCTTTGCCTTGAGCCCTTTCCAACATAAGTCAACCAAGACCTTCTCATGTACCCCACATGATCTCATCGTTTCACCGGACTAACCTATTCTTATAACTCAAATAAAATTGTTATTCCATAATGATTGTCATTAATTACCAAAACACGAATTAGGGGCCTAGATGCTTTCAACGGCGGGGTCGACGTAGAGCGCGTGCGGCCGGAGACGAGTAGTGGCGGCGCACGGCGGGGGTCGATGTAGAGCGCGTGCGGCCGGAGACGAGTAGTCGCGGCGCACGGCAAGGTTGATGTAGAGTCGATACGGCGTAGTCGAAGCGGAGCCGCTGTGTACGGCGGCAACGTAACCGTACTCGCATACCCCTCCAGTGTGCATCAAACAAGGACGTTGTAGCTCCCTGGTAGCTTTTGGTGGCGTGTAGCATAACTCTCAATGTTGAATTGTTGAGCACGTGATAATGGTGAGACAAAAGCAACAGCGGCCATGCAGTAGTCCTGTTGGATTTGGATTTGAAGCCTCCTCCGTCTCGGACTAGATGGCTGGCAACGTTTCCGTCTGAGACTAGATGCCTGGCACGTTGCGGCTCCGACTCGATATGAGTTGACGACTGCTGGAGCTTTTGATTCCTCTGGCAGGTGGCAGCAATACCGAACGGTAGACTCGGAGTAGCGTACTAGTACTCGACGAGACCGAGTATGCCTCGGAATCAATAATGATTTCGGGTAGGGCTTAATGCCGCCAGCCTGGCCTTCACGTGGACAGTGTTAGCTGATTTGCCCTGGTAGTCTGGTACGACTCCGATCAGGATAGCTGTGATTGCGAGTCGAGACTTGACGCGGAATCGGCTCGGCGAATTGTTAGAACAGACTGAGCTGACATCCCGCGTCCGTGCCGAATTAGTTGATTGGATGACGAAGTGCATGTCGTCGAATCGTCGAATAGTAACTTGTGTGAGTTGCTTCTGCCAGCCCCGTCGAGCAGATTGATCTTGAGGTCCTTCGAATTTGCCGGTGATCGGGACGATGGGCCCCACGGTGGGCGCCAGCTGTCGGTGTTTAAACCTCTCGACCTCCATGGGAGGTACCGCCGAGCAAGGTAGAAGGTGGGGATCGCCATGATCCGGAACCCGAAGGTCCGCGCGAGGACACAAGACACAAGATTTATACGGGTTCGGGTAGCCGGAGTAGCTACCCTACGTCTCGTTTGGAGTAGTATTGTGCCTCGCGCTTGGTGTTGTTCCCGGAGGGATTGGGGATGTCCGGCTAGGTACCCGACCCTCCTTTATATAGTCCGGGGTGCGGGTTCCTAGTCGGTTACAAGGCGAGTCCTAGTAGGAGTACACGAACGAGTCCTAGAAGGAGTACGGGGGAATTCTACTAGGAGTCCGTCTTCTACTATTCTTCCTTCCTTGCATGAGTACCGGGGAGTATTGAAAGGACCTTGATGTCGCCTAGAGGGGGGGGGGTGAATAGGCGTGACGACCAAATTAAACTTTTTCCCCAACTCACTTGAGCTGACAGTGCTCCACCGGTCGGACGGTGGTGGTGACCGGTCAGACCGGTCAAGCACTGGTCTTCACAGATGACACCGGTCAGACCGGTGCGCCTCACCGGTCAGACCGGTGTAGCACGAAGAACCCGCAAAAACAACTTCAAGCACCTCTTGGCTTCTAGCACGAACCAAACTCAGGGTGTGGCTTTTGTAGATGATCACAAGCAGAGTAATGAGCCCTGCACACACAAGTAACACACCCAAGTAGATCGAAGCGGAAGCAAATGAAATATGCTAGAAAAACAACTTAGAGAGTAGAACCACACGAGGAAGCAAGGATTTGTTTCCCGAAGTTCACCACCCACTGAGGAATGGCTACGTCTCCGTTGAGGAGCTTGTAAGGGACAATTCCCACAACAAGCCGGGTCTCTTTCAACCACTTTCCTCCTTTCCACTAAGGTGATCTTTTCCACGAAGAGGCAAGATCGCAGCCCTCAAAAACTTCCCGCCGCTCACCACAACCTTGGGAGCTAGCCGGCGACGCCTAGCCGTCTAGGAGGCAAACCTCCAAGAGTAACAAATGCACCAAAGATTGTAGACTCGAAACCAAAGTGCTCAAGCTATGGAACCTGCTCTTGTCGGCTCACAAAGTCACTCCTAGGCTCACTTCCTCAACCCAACACAAAAAGATGGCTTGAATCCACAAATCTCACAAAGAGATGGTTGGGGAGAGCCACTAAGGCTTAGAGCTAGTTAGAAATGACTTGGGATCTCGGCAACAACACTAGAAGCAAGACAACCCTCACTTCAAGAGGGCTTGGGGTATTTATACCCCTCAAAGGAGAAAACTAGCCGTTAGACCCCGGGTGGCACCGGTCAGACTGGTGCCCTACACCGGTCAGGCCGGTGTATGAAAAACTAGCCGTTGGGCTAGCGGCACCGGTCAGACCGGTGCCTCTGACCGGTCAGACCGGTCAGGCCCGAGTTGCCCCCAAAACCTCTTTTGAAGAAACTAGCACTTCACCACCAAGATGAAATGACCCAGGTTAGGTTAGGAGGGTTAGTTAGCTCACTCAAGGGCTAGGTCTCACTTAGGTCAACTAAAGAGCACTTTGACTTGGTCAACTTGCTAAGTTGCATCCCTCTTGATAGTACGGCGTACCTATACTCAAGAAAAGAGTAAAAGAGCTTTGATGACCTCTTGAGCTTGAACAACTTCAATTCTTGCCATACTTGATCGGTAACCACTTGAGGGCTTTCAACATAGCCTTTGACTTGAGCACGTCCATACTTGAGCTAGTGACTTAGGATCCTTCCATATAGCATAAGAATGCACACTTGGATCCATGGCCACTCCATGTTGCCAATCTTAACGAGTTGATGACTTGCAAAGCTTCCCTCGCTTAAGGTTTGAATATGATACTTGAAGACCCCACGGATGCTAGACCTTCACCCTAGCAAAACACTTATGGCGGCTTAGCTACGGCCCCAAAGATTGCTTAGTCCCTCACCCTAGACATCTCGGTTGATCTCTTCATCACTTATCCAATCCACTTTGAGTTCCACTTTGCTTCACACGCAATTAATCTTCATTTGAAAATCCCGCTTCAAATGCATGATCTTGATTGACAACGGATATGCAAGCTTCCATTTTTAGAACCATAAAATGTATACTCATCATCTTGTTCTTCTTTCAATAAACTCATGAAGTCTTGCACCATATACTTATCTTTGTAGATGTGAGCCATAAAATACATCCATACTTTAAAATACATCGAAAGTAGCTCATGAATATATAATGAAAACCTGCTCACAATCTTAGACAAAAGCATTAGTCCTTTAATCGCCTTGTCATTCAATTCACCAAAATCCACTTAGGGGCCTAGATGCACTTTCAATCTCCCCCTTTTTGGTGATTGATGACAACTCGATTAAAGCTTACAAATAAAACAATAGAGCGCATTTAGATTCTCAGATATAGCTAGAGCTCCCCCTTAATTTGTGCTTTGAGTTTGATTTCAAGAAAATGGCCTTAAATGCCATTAGCACAAATTTGGAAGAAAAGCCGTGTGAGCTCCCCCTATATCTTAGAATCAGTGGAGTGCAACATGTGAGAGCGACAAAATAAAGTCCGTGATGCGTATGACAAGATATGCACAAAGCAAAGAAAAATGAGCTGATTGGGCAGCACCGGTCGAGCCGGTGCCCCCGACCGGTCGAGCCGGTCCGGTCCCGGCCGGCTCGCTCAACGGGCGGCACCGGTCGGACCGGTGCCCCCGACCGATCGGACCGGTCGAGTCCGGTCGGCGCACAAAGCAACGAAGTGTGTGCTATTTGGTTCAAGGTGGTCATGCCGGGGTTGCAAGTCTGGTTTAGATCACCTTGCTCCATTTAGCCAACACAAACAATCATCATTCAAAACATGCATCACAATCTAACAATAAGGTCGCTTAAATATTACAATAAGGATTAAAACACACGGTGGCACTCATACAAAAGTTCTCAAGTCCACTAAGTTAAAATTCTAACTTATTACACAAATTCTCTCAATTTCCGGTAGGCACCGTCGGACGGTCTTTGGGCACCGGTCGAGCCGGTGCAACACGAACAACAACCCCGACAAAGACAAACTTGAGGCTTTAATCGCAATTCTTCTCCCCCTTTGTCATCAAGCATCCAAGAAGGGCTCGGAGAAGAAGCGACGGTCCGATCACCGTCCGTGAGATCCGTCTCTGGGTGAGAGCTCCCTCCTATTTGAGAGTCGTCAAGAATCCAATGCAAAGGAGAGTTTAGGTAAATCGATTCCGAGACGTTGATCCGAGATGGATGAGCTATGGGAGCACGCTTTTTACCATAGAAGTACGGGTCGTAGCCAAAGATCTCGGCGGAGAAGCGAGCGCCCCAATCGTGTACTTGCTCGGGAGGTGGAGGAGGTGGGGGTGCTTGCTCTGTTCCATGAAGTGAGACGATCCCCGCTACGTCCGGAGGAGGAGGTACAAATGGTGATGGAGGAGGAGGAACCGATGAAGATGATCCTTGTCCTTGCTCGAGACTCGAAGAACATGGGGCCATATTGGTTAATCAAGTCCGAGTTGGCCCATCCTCTCATCCTTTCCTCAAAGGAAGGTATCTCAACCGGAGGAGATTCTGGAGATGGAGGAGAGCGAGGTGGTTGAAAACCTTGGGCATTGTGCATGAGCTTCATCGTATCCCGCATTTGCTTGTTTGCCCGTCTTGACCTTTGCTGCTCCACCTGGATGTCATGCTGGCTCCGACACATCCCAAAAATGAAGTTGAGAAACTTCTTCAAAGGAGAGGTGGATCTGCGGGGCCTTCCTGGCTGCCAGCCACCCCACCGGTCAGACCGGTGCTCAGCACCGGTCAGACCGGTGCCAGGCTGAGCACCTGCCTGAGGCACATCTGGCCGAGCTGCTCCCTCCTCAAATATTTCTTCCTCCCCGTCCCGGTGCATACTCAACTCTAGGAGATGGAACCCGAGGATTCTTGCTAGGGTTGAGCTTCGGAGGCTTGTGTGTCACATTCTTCGGAAATTTCGTCTTTGCAACCTTTTCAATCATGTACATGATGTAGGGGCCGTAGCCGCAAATTTTCTTGGGGTCTTCGGATAGATGCTTAATCTCTTGCCAAATGAAGTCCCCAACACCGAATCCGGAGCTCCCGGCCTCAAAGCCACCATCAAGTTTTTCTCGAAACTTAGTGATTTCGAGGGGTTTCCATCTCTAGGTGTGATAGATACCCTAAGCGACCTATTTAGGACGGCGAAGTAGGTATAGAGGTTCTTCACCTTCCCAAAGTTGGCATGCTCACCGCGAGGGTACATCACGTGCAAAGCATCCTTCTCTAGATCCCCCTCATCATGGAGCTTCCTTAGCTCTCCATCTCCTGCCATGATCCCAAAGCATCTCAAAAATCCGTGGAAAGTAATGGAGTACCTTTGGCCGTTAGTCATCCAAATCATGGCCCCGTCGGCCTCAATGTGACCAAAGTGCACTTGTGGCAAAGAACTCGGGCGATGATCTCTTTGTTCCAATCGTGTCGGAACCCCATAAGTGACTTGACCCTTTGCCTCTCACAATTGCTGATTACTTCATCAAAAATAGGGTCTCCTTTCCTTGCCATGTGCCCCCAATCCACATATTGTGCCTTGTGTGTGATTTTGGGCTTCTTTATAATAACCTCGTAGCATAGTAGTCTTGCTGAAATTTAGCCCAAAACCTAGGGTCCGATGCGGTCTTCCCCTCCTCATAAGGGTTCTTGTCCCTTAACTTCTTTAGGGCCTTGGTCATGCCGGACCCGTGATACTTCACCGCCGATCGGGATAAATGTAAGTAGGTGGCATGATCCTCAACCTACCCTGATCGTCGTCGTCCTCTTCCATGGCATCCACATCCTCTTCCTCTTCCTCCTCATCCTCATCCTCATCCTCAGCACCATCGTTGTCTGACCCAGCCTCCTGGTGCCTCCTCAACTCAAACTGACCCGGATAAGTCTCATCTTCAACATTGTCATCGCTGCTCGTTCCGGTGTCACCTCCTAAGTCGGGATCCTCAGTGCTTGTTTGAGCTGAGCGGCGTCTCAATCTCTTGCCGCCGATGTTTACGGTCTTTGCCCCCTTCCCCAAAATCACCGGGGACGGCTCCTCGACGAGTGAGGACTTCCTCTCTTCTTTTCTTAGCCCCTTCCTTTTCCCGCACCATAGCCGCCGTCCCGAGTCACACAAAGGATGACAAGAGTGTATAAGACTCTAGGAAAAAGATTGAATTGAATTGGAATTGAAACTTGAAAGTTCAGAACAATTGGGTCTGTTCTGGGCCACACCGGTCAGACCGGTGAGGGGCACCGGTCAGACCGGTGCCACCCAGAACAGAGCCAATTGCTCCCACATTCAATCTGAGCAGCTGTTGATCTAAGATTTGGTCTAGATGAACAAAAGACACCCTAGAATAGATAAGTGTTGAAAAACAAGAAGAAAACACAATTTGGGGTTGGACATGCGCCACCGGTCAGACCGGTGAGGGCCGTCCGACCCCAATTTGTGGTTTCTCACAATGTGTCCAACAAAACGCTATGGATCTATAGGAATGTCTTCTAGGTGATCTCAGAAGATGTTCTACCAAAGGGAATTCAAAACTTTGCACCATGTGAGGAGATCGGGCAAAAGAAAGGTTTGAATACCTTTGGAGAGATGAACTTGAGTTGAATCCGAGAAACTTGAAGGGGAAAGAGGGGCCTTAGGAGGTCCTTTTGCTTCCAATCTTGAGGCTTTTCCTTGCTTGAATCTTCAAATCACCATGGATTGTGAGAGAGGTGAAAGAGAGGAGATGGGGGAAGGAGTTCACGGTTTGGAGGCAGGTGGTGGGATGGTGAATGATGGAGGAGAGAGAAGGAAGGGGGTAAAAAGGATTCCTTTTACTGTGGCCCCACGGGGCCGACGCCGGCGTCCACCGGTCGGACCGGTGACGGCCACCGGTCGAGCCGGTGACGGCCGCCGGTCAAGCCGTAGAGGCCATATCGATTTTTCCGCCCCCATCGGTAGAACCGAAGATCCTGATAAAATTCAACAGAGAGTCCTTATCGGTAGAACCGACATGCCCTCGGTAGTACCGTCCCTTTTCCTCCTTTTTGAGATTTTGCTCCTTGAAACTTCTCCAAATATGTTATAGACCAATTCTCATCCACTTAGGTTGCATAAACACGATTGTGTGACTTCAAGGTCACCACCGGTCAGACCGGTGGCTTGCACCGGTCAGACCGGTGCGGCCTTGAGAAACAAAAAATGAGCCACAACACGAAGATTTTTATTTCAACCTTTAGGGAAGTCTTGGATAAGAGATATTAAGTTGATATTGATCCAAAAACCATCAATTCTTAGAAGAATGAGGATTTACCAATCTAATTTGCGTATTCTTGATTCTTCCAAGATTGAGAGAGATAAAAAGAATGGATTTTTAGGGACTTGAGAAAATCTTCTTAATTGTGACTAGCCATCAATCAATCAAGGGAAACTATAGTCACAACTAAAATGATTGGGTCACTAAGACCAAGAACCAAATGTTTTTCAAAGAAAGCACACTTCCTATACATGCTAGTTGATTTTTCGAAAGATCTATCCTATATCACAAAATGCATGCATCCACTTCAAATGAATGCCCTAACAAGCATATTTGGCTCATATCTCCATCCTCGAGACACAGAGACGAGTAGAAGAAAAGATATCAACCAAATATCTAGAGAGGAGCGCAAGAGGTCCATTTGAAGCAATTACATGCTAAGGATGGCACACTAGCATGTTGTTATGGCCTAGATGCATTACTGTATTTTAATGAGTTTCGTGAAAGCATACCTTTGCCTTAAGACCATTTCATTTGTGCATATATTAACTTTCAAACAACGTTAGCTCTTACTTGTTCTTTTGAAAGTTACGCTTATCGAGAGCTTCCTTTGAGATGCACAAACGAATGAGACTACAAGATCACTCAGAAGAAATTGTTAGTCCCATAAGTGACTCAAGTTTTGTAATGAGCTCCCCCTTAAGTAGTGCTAGAGAGTTTGAATTTCTCGACCAAGGCATTTGCTCAATCAAGAACATGTTGAGGCTCATTTCAAAACTTGGTCATAACACACGAAAGATTTGATAATTGACATGTGTTTAGCTTCTCATAACCTTTGACGCCAAATCACCCTTCTTCTTGAGGATTTGGACAACCCCGGTCACCCGGCACTCATGCCGGTCACCCTGCGCAAAGATTCGAGGCGTACGGGTCACCCGGCACCCGTGCCGGTCACCCGCCCAAGTTTCACTTGTTGCGTTGGCACCGGTCGGACCGGTGCCACCGGCGGACCGGTGACCACCACCCGACCCATTTTGGTGAATTTATCTTCCCTTTTTCTTGAGTGAGTGAATGTATTACTAATTTCAGTCCTGCAACCAAGGATAAGGCATTGCTCTACTAGAGAGCCATTAAAGGCATCGAATGGCATGAGAAGGTAAATCTTAAAAAAATAGTCAAAGTCACCACCTCATGCTTTGCTCATGCAAGAAGAGCTTCACATGAGTGTTCACCAAGAACCAAAGTGACTTAGACTCAATCGAGCGCATTAGTTACCGAGATGTCATTGATTTCACGAAATACATGAGTTTGCTCTTCACATGGTCAATTGAATTCATCAAGATTTCTAAGTCCTTCAACCATGTGCTCAATGCATCTCTTTCAACCTGCAAGCTCAGTAAGCATTCCTTGGTACCCAACACTTGTTGGGTCCTATTGGGTTAGTCACAAGGTGCTTAGGAACCCAAATAGCCCTCATGCTACAATGAGGTGAACTAATCTCCCTTATAGCACAAGTTCTATTCCTATCGTTCCTAAGCTTATGGAAATCATAATGGACAAGATTTGATTTAGGAACGTTACCATTTGGGCAATCCTTGCCCATGTGACCCTTTTGTCGGCATTCGTAGCAAATGCGACTTTTGTTCTTGTTGGTTACCCCATTCCTTGCAATTTCTTTTCTACACTTGCTTCTGAGACTTGTCCTTGGAGAAGGTGGCTTCCTTGCCTTGTTTGCTTGAAGTGGGGCTGCCCGGCCGCCACGGCCTAACCGCCGGTGGCATGCACCGGCTCGACCGGTCACGGTCGGCGAGCCACGGCCCATTGTTGCTTTTGGGCACGAGTCGGCAAGGTGTCCCTTCTCTCTGCACTTGTAGCACACCCTCCACTTGTTGGGGTTTCTAGGCTTCTTGGAGAGTGACTCTTGTGCCTTGTGCTTCATAGGGCGATAATGGGGTTTGATTTCCCCAAACTTGCTCTTTTCTTGAATCTTGTGCTTGTGGGACCTTGTAGTTTGTTGAGGGGTTGAACTAGTGGCGGTTGATCCCTTCCCAAGCTTCTTCACCATGCTTTCACGGTTATCTTGAGAAGGTTGCACTTTGCTCTTCTCCTTCAACACATACAAGTCCTTTTGGAGCTTTTCGACCTCTTGCTTTAGTTTATCATTTTCAGCAGCAATGAGGTCTTCACAAGATTCTACAAGTACATGCTCAATGCTAGATTGGCTTGCTTGAGACAAACAATCATTAGCGCTAGATAAAACAACTTGAACTTGTGAGCATGTGCATGTGTGAGATGGAGGTTGTAGAGATTTTACCGATGAAAGCACAACCTCGTGGGCTATCTCTAGTGTTGCATAAGAATCAACAAGCTTCTCAAAGGAAAGTTCAAGTTCATTGTGATTAGCTTGTAGGACCATATGCTCGCTAGTGAGCTTCGCTAGTTTGGCTTCTAGATCATCATTGGCATCTTCTTCTAATTTAGCTCTACAAGCAAAGGATTTGATGTCATGATCATATTTGTTAGCCAATGTTTCATACTTACAAACCAAGGATGCAAGTTCGGATTTGAGAAGCTCAAGTTCTCTTGATGAAGAGCTTGAGGCTTCAATCTTTTGGTCCTTAGCCCCTTTGGCTTGTCTCTTCTTCTTGCTTCTCTTCTCCTTCTTGGCCATCAAGCAAGTTGGTGTTCCTCTGCGGCACCGGTCCGACCGGTGGGTGTCACCGGTCCGACCGGTCCCGCGAGGGACGGCGTCTTCGCTTCTTTGCTCTTCTTCTTGCTTGAGGTTTGATGCTTGAGGCTCAGTGGATGTTGTAGAGGTAGAGCACATCTCCACTGACTCATCTTCATCATCACTCCCGAGTTCATCCCATTTGGTGTTTACCAACTCAAGTAGTAATTTCCAAATGAGATGAGCATCTTCGGAAATCTTTTTGCTCTTCAAGATGATGTACTTTAGTTCTCTACATACACAGCTACACAAAAGGTTAGTAATAAAGGCATTGAGTTGCTTCTTCTCCAAGTCCATTGGCGAGACACATGTCTCATCCTTTGGAAGGATACTCGCAACCATAATGCTCTCAGCGGTAGGGCCCAAAACCTTAAGTGCAATGTGAACATTAGAGCACCAAGAAGAATAGTTTGAGCCATCTAGAGCTAGAGGCTCAAACGGTACCTCACAAGTTGTCGACATCGAAGAACTCCAAGCGGTTAAGCTCGAATCGGAGCACCGGGCTCGATACCAATTGAAAGGACCTTGATGTCGCCTAGAGGGGGGGTGAATAGGCGTGACGACCAAATTAAACTTTTTCCCCAACTCACTTGAGCTGACAGTGCTCCACCGGTCAGACCGGTGGTGGTGACCGGTTAGACCGGTCAAGCACTGGTCTTCACAGATGACACCGGTCAGACCGGTGCGCCTCACCGGTCGACCGGTGTAGCACGAGAGAACTCCGCAAAAACAACTTCAAGCACCTCTTGGCTTCTAGCACGAACCAAACTCAGGGTGTGGCTTTTGTAGATGATCACAAGCAGAGTAATGAGCCCTGCACACACAAGTAACACACCCAAGTAGATCGAAGCGGAAGCAAATGAAATATGCTAGAAAAACAACTTAGAGAGTAGAACCACACGAGGAAGCAAGGATTTGTTTCCCGAAGTTCACCACCCACTGAGGAATGGCTACGTCTCCGTTGAGGAGCTTGTAAGGGACAATTCCCACAACAAGCCGGGTCTCTTTCAACCACTTTCCTCCTTTCCACTAAGGTGATCTTTTCCACGAAGAGGCAAGATCGCAGCCCTCACAAACTTCCCGCTGCTCACCACAACCTTGGGAGCTAGCCGGCGACACCTAGCCGTCTAGGAGGCAAACCTCCAAGAGTAACAAATGCACCAAAGATTGTAGACTCGAAACCAAAGTGCTCAAGCTATGGAACCTGCTCTTGTTAGCTCACAAAGTCACTCCTAGGCTCACTTCCTCAACCCAACACAAAAAGATGGCTTGAATCCACAAATCTCACAAAGAGATGGTTGGGGAGAGCCACTAAGGCTTAGAGCTAGTTAGAAATGGCTTGGGATCTCGAAGCAACAACACTAGAAGCAAGAACCCTCACTTGAAGAGGGCTTGGGGTATTTATACCCCTCAAAGGAGAAAACTAGCCGTTAGACCCGGTGGCACCGGTCGGACAGGTGCCCTACACCCAAGTAGACCGGTGTATGAAAAACTAGCCGTTGGGCTAGCGGCACGGCCGTCGGCCGGTGCCTCGACCGGTCAGACCGGTCGGGCCCGAGTTGCCCCCAAAACCTCTTTTAAAGAAACTAGCACTTCACCACCAAGATGAAATGACCCGAGTTAGGTTAGGAGGGTTAGTTAGCTCACTCAAGGGCTAGATCTCACTTAGGTCAACTAAAGAGCACTTTGACTCGGTCAACTTGCTAAGTTGCATCCCTCTTGATAGTACGGCGTACCTATACTCAAGAAAAGAGTAAAAGAGCTTTGATGACCTCTTGAGCTTGAACAACTTCAATTCTTGCCATACTTGATCAATAACCACTTGAGGGCTTTCAACATAGCCTTTGACTTGAGCACGTCCATACTTGAGCTAGTGACTTAGGATCTTTCCATATAGCACAAGAATGCACACTTGGATCCATGGCCACTCCATGTTGCCAATCTTAAAGAGTTGATGACTTGCAAAGCTTCCCTCGCTTAAGGTTTGAATATGATACTTGAAGACCCCACGGATGCTAGACCTTCACCCTAGCAAAACACTTATGGCAGCTTAGCTACGGCCCCAAAGATTGCTTAGTCCCTCACCCTAGACATCTCGGTTGATCTCTTCATCACTTATCCAATCCACTTTGAGTTCCACTTTGCTTCACACGCAATTAATCTTCATTTGAAAATCCCGCTTCAAATGCTTGATCTTGATTGACAATGGATATGCAAGCTTCCATTTTTAGAACCATAAAATGTATACTCATCATCTTGTTCTTCTTTCAATAAACTCATGAAGTCTTGCACCATATACTTATCTTTGTAGATGTGAGCCATAAAATACATCCATACTTTAAAATACATCAAAAGTAGCTCATGAATATATAATGAAAACCTCGCTCACAATCTTAGACAAAAGCATTAGTCCTTTAATCGCCTTGTCATTCAATTCACCAAAATCCACTTAGGGGCCTAGATGCACTTTCAAGTATGCCCGACACGCCCTTTGTGAAAGTTGTAGAGGGTCAGGAGATCTACAACTTTGCTATTCGTTGCTTGGACCACTTCTGTTCAACTTTATGGAGATTTGCTCGGTCAAAGAGGGCTACTTGAAAAGGGTTCGCAGTGCCCGGGCGCTCCGGAACGCGCCGGCCGCGCCGACGCCGCGCGTCGCCCGCGTCGCGGTCCCACCGGACCCGCACGCCGAGGCCGGCTCGCGGCCCGCCGGTCCATGCGCCGTGGGCCACCCTTGCGAACCGCCATCCGTGCCCTATCCCCGGTCGCCATGCGCCACGCGCGCATGGGTGGCGTCGCGCCGACCGCGCCGCTCGGCCACCCGCGCGCCGCCCCGTACGCACCCCACGCCGCGCGCCCATGATGCGTCCATGCCGTGACCACTGTGGTTGTCGTGCGCACCAAGGCGTCGTCGACCACTATAAAGGAGCCGAGCTGTCCCTCTGGCGCGCTGACGCTTTTCCGCCGTCGGGTTGCTCTGCCGCCGTGCGCCATTGAAGGCCACCGCCGAGCGTTTCGCTCCGCTTGCCTCCCGAGCAAATGCATGCCCCTACCCTTTCCCTCTCGCATCACTGAAGCTGCCCAGGCCACTTATTGCTAGGGATGGCAATGGGTGCCCGCAACCCGCAGACCCATGGGTTTTTGCTCCATTAGGGCACGGGCATGTGTCAATTTCTAGACCCATGGGTCTATCAATGGGTTAAATGTTAGACCCAGCGGGTTTGTGGGCATGGGTTTGGGATTAGAGTACCCATGCCCGCAAACCCATGAGTTTTTTAAACCCGCTCCAATATACAATAGCAACCCACCGGCCCATATATTACCCCGAAATTTATTTCAAAGACTGGCCAATTTAACATCATATAAATAGTTGATATGTCCAAAACCCTAAACCTTGGATCCCAAATCCAATCCCCACACCCCCCGTCGGCAACCTTTGATGTTGCTCACCATGAGCTGAACCTTTTAATTTGATGGCCTTAATACTGTTTGATGCATCTATTTGTGCCAATGATCATATTATTTGTGGCTGGTTGCTTATACTGTTAGTGGGCACGGGCAACCCGCTGGGCATGGGTTTGGGTCAAATTCTAGACCCATCGCGGGTCGTGGGTTTATTCGCGGACATAATTTATATTCGCGGGCATGGGTTTGGGATGGCAAAACCCAGCGGGTTTGAACCCATTGCCATCCCTACTTATTGCCCAGGCCGAGCTGCAGGCTCGCCGGAGCAATTCCTCCAGCGGCTGCCTCTCCGCCGTAGCTGCCCGCTGGTACCGATTCCGCTTCGGGTGAGTACTCGAATCGAGCCTATGCAACCCCTAGACTCTTTTCCCCCACTTCCCCGGCCATCTCCGCCGCCGGCCTCGCCGGAATCTGGCAAGCCGCACCGCCCCGCGCCCCCCTTGGTCCACATTGCAAAGTCTCAAGTAGTTCCAGGGGGTTTGGTGAAAACTGTGGGCCTGTCTGTAATCTTTTGAATAGTTCTAGGGGGCATTGCGCAAAATGAATCTTCCACTCCTTATGTGTTTTGGCAGCACCTTGTAAACTCCATAACAAATCACAGAAAAATCCAAAAATAGCAAACCCAATTTTGCTGTGCTCAGTACAACAAGGACTACAACTTTCTCCAAAGATGTATATACTTTTGAGCTACAGTTTTTGCTTGAAAAATAGAAATGTAAAATCCCTAGATCTATGTTTCTGCAAAATCTACACAAGTTCTCGAGCTAGATTTTAGATATGTTGTACTCCATGTCATGAAGGGTCACCACACCAAAAATTGCACAAAGTTACTGAAGAAATATTTTTATAAAAATCATTTTGTGAAATTGATAAATCTGCCTAGATGATTTTTGTAGCCTCAAATATAATTATTTTTGAGCCCAACTTCTGGCTATCATCTTATAATGTTGAAATGCACCTCTTGTGAATTTATCATGATTTTATCTCTATTAGAAATAATTATTCCTGATTTATGCTTGTTTTTAATCATAAATATGTGTAGCATGTTTCATAAAGGCTATAGGTGTGTTTCTTGGTTCTTTGGGCTTGTTTTGGACCAAAGCATGTGTAGGAGAAAGTTGAGTTTCAATTATGATGTATTTATTGTAATATGTATTATTCCCTTATATGCTAACTAGAAATGCCTATAATTTGGTGTCTTAAATTCAGTGGTGCAAAACCCATTTTCCTTGCTGTCCAAGGGAGTGTTCCTGGTCCTTGGGGCCAGTGGGCACTGTTGGATAAGTTTGTTATGTGTTTAGTTGTTAAAAGGTTGCAAACTAGATTAATCTAGTAAAGGAAAAATAGGAAAAATACAATCTTTTGTGAATAAGTCACATAAATGAGTTAGGAAAGTAAATTGTGGCATCAAGGTGACCTTTCCTTGCTGTTTGTATTTAAATTAAATATTTCTTTAATAGATGTGCACACAATCACCCCAAAGAGAAGGCTAAATAAGCTTTTTGATTATCCTTAAAAGGAGAACTGTTTAATTACTTTTCTTAAGGTGAAAATGACCAACCTTACACTACTTGTAGCTGTTACCACTGTTTTGTTGTGTGAATTAGATTAATCCATTTAAATATATATGTACACAGTCACCGTAAAAGTCTAGATAATAAAGCAACACATATTGTTCCTTTATAGGAAAAGTATGCTGAATGTATTATTATCTAGGTGAATGTGTCCAAACATGCACCTCTTGGTTGACATAAGTTGTTTGAAGTTAATTAAATTCAAATGGTCACTTAAGTCTTGCATTGCATCCTCCGTGTAGAAGTTCCCGACGGTAGCTACACGCTCGTGCCGGCGGACGTGAACGAGGGAGCTGGAGGAGACGTGCGCTACGTGACCGTAGAGCAAGACTCGGGCCAAAGTCCGGAAGTTTGTGTTTCTGCTTGTGCTGACGAAGGCAAGCCCTGGTTTATTCATTAACCTCTGTGTTTCTTTAAAACTTCTGAATTTACTTCTTGCTATTGTATGTGCATTTACGTTCAGGAGTTGAAATGAAACCCTAGTTGCATGATCCCTAAGTACCTATGATCTTTTACTAGCATGTTAGGTCGCTAGTTGCTATGCTTAAGGATCCGGTACAAGTCGAGTGATGTTCGTCACTCGCGAGAATAGGATCTCCTTTATGGAATCACCATATGTTTAATTGGATTGCTCACGTGGTAAGAGCATGGGATTTGGGCTCCGGTCCAATGGTTTCGTGGGCTAAGTGTTTGAACGTACTAAACACTTGTCGGAAATGGGCACGGTAAGCCTAGTACCTAAATGAGGCGGTACGAGGTTTTACTATCACTACTCTTAGGGTTGCGGCCCCGGGCTTGCTCCCCGAGTGCATGCGTGAGGCTGGGTGACCTTAGTGGCGTAAACCAGATAAACCTTGTACTTAAGACTGTGAGCTATTATCCCCAAACCGAGGAATGAAGGGAACCGCCTGGTTGGTGAACTCTTAGTGAGGGCACCTCCCGTGTGTTTAGGTCCACCTTGCAAGGTTATGAATCAATCGATTGTCGGCCTCTCACCGTCATCTGAGACTACTTACCCGACTGGCCATGATATCCCTTTATGATGGAACTTTGTGAAGATTATTACTTTGATTAATTGTTTGTACAACTTTGGTTGCAATAGTTGCTTACCTAGTAATGATTACTTCTACTAGAACTTGAGCTAAAATGTGAAAGTAAGGATTCACAACTTAGTAGCTTTTTGGCAAACAAACACACTAGCCAAAAGCCTTGCATGATAAGAGGTAAAGTCTTTCTTTTAGACGGGTAAGTCTTGCTGAGTATTAGTATACTCAGCCTTGCTTTATAAATGTTGTTCCGGGTAATGCATCTGATGTGTGGCCCGGAGAACTTCCACCCGGCTGGGAGCTGGAATGGGTGGATGACGAAGAGTGATTGCATCATGGACAGGCCTCCTATGATGTGATCAGATTGTTTAGTTATATTCCGCTGTTTTCAATAAACTCTGAACCATTTACTTTCATGACAAGGAACTATGTTTGTAATAATGACCCCTGCGGGGATGTGATGGATAATTTGTAAGGCACTCTGGACTCTCCTTCGAGGGAGTTTTAATGCATTCGTTCGATCCTCTCTGTGTTTCCAAGTGATTTACCGGGTGTAAACCCGGCAACACTCAACGGGATGCTTCCTTATTATTGCTTAATGACCAAATGGAGTGGTTTAGGCGATAGTACGGAATTATCTCGGGTGGGGTTGTCACAACTTGGCTCAAGAAGCATCTTCTAGCTGAGGCATTTCAATGAGTAGGTTACCAATGGACGAAACATAAACTTAGACATTCCTTGAGTTGAATAACGGTAGCCTCCTCGCGTGTATGACAGGAGTAGACTGTTGTCGTTTAGCTCCGGAAATATCAAGCATGTGTCACTTATAAGCCGCTCGATGAAAGGCCTCAATTAGGACATGCTTCTTCTAGCCAAGTCATCATGTCATGTCACCAGTAGAAGCATATGTGGACAATTATGAATCTGCGGTGAACGACTCAACAAGTTTATGAACCTAAAAATGCATTTTCAAAGTTGATGACCTAAGTGACACCTTCTTACAAGTTGATGACCCCCGGTGTATTTTACTCCTATTCTCCACAAATTGTTGTTGAAATTCTACACAATTTGTTGGTGAAATTATGTATAAATTGCTACTTAAATTTATGAATTTTGTTTAAGGCTGCAGAGGGGTAACAATTAAGTGCACCTCCGAATCTCTTTAGTTCAATTATTTGTATTAAAGTAGTACAAATAATTGAACTAAAGAGGTTCGGAGGTGCACCACATCATATTCAATTTGCACCCCTAATTTTGTTTTTTTAAACTAGTAAAATGCACCTGCCACAAGCACGTGTTTCTGTTTTTAATATATATTTAACATATCAAAACGATATTCAAATTTTCATATTTTTAAAGATATCACAAAAATAGAATAAATTATCTACAAATTTCTTCTACCCTAACTCTTTCAATTCGTTGTGTTCTGTTTTGCATCCTTGCGAAGCTTCTGGACTGGGTCTATGTGCATTTCTTGTGGTTGTGGAGATAGCTTCGCGTTTTTCTGAATCAATACTGCTCTTGAAAATTTCTTTGTAACCAGATGCCAATTGTTTTAGCTCAACTCTTCCTATGTAATAACCCCCATCAAGTTCCTCTGTCATCTGGCATCCTAAAACCAGCCTTTGATGCCGCTTGCTCCAGATGAAAAGGAAACTAACCCACTTTTTAGTGGACAAACAAACATAGTTATAACTGGAAACCGTATGCAGTGCAATCGAATGGGGAAAGAAAAACCCTCACCATTGACGAGTGATCAACTAATCTTGCAGCATCACAATATGTTCAGTTCCAGTGACATCTATTGTAACAAATATCATAACCATGCTTCTCTTTTTGGTGATAGTTTGACATTTTTTAAACTCACAAGGCAGATTGCCGACCAGAGATCACAGTCATAAACAGATGCATACAACATCACATACCAAGTGCAGTAAACTATACTTTTGATATTAGCATGTCCAATGATGATTTATGTGAAAACAATTAACCATCAGAGAAATTCTACAGTACTTCCCGAAGTCCTGAAAAGCTAAGTGAACCATCAGAGCATCAACCACATCATACAAACACACTGGCGTAAACTTGCTATTATGGTAATTATGTTTCTCTTCTCTATGTCGGCTTCTCAAACCATTAACTGTCAGACTATAAAAATATCATGTAGTCATGTTGCAGTATCCCAATGCAAAATCACTAATAGCATCAGTGTGATCTATTCAGTAGCAAAACAAATAGTAAGATAATTGAACAGCATGTGCTGTATAATCAAAAGAAATTTAACCCTGTGCATTCAGAAATCACAATCACCCTTCTTGTTAGAAGTGGAGCTCTAAAACCTTGTTATAGAATAAAAAACACATCTGAAACTGACATTATTGCACAAATGTAGCAACTGCTTAAAATATGGTAAAGGATTGGAGTTACCACACCGGAGAAACACACAAATGTTTAGAGAAACACACAATGTTCATTTAAGCAATTGAAAGAAATCCAGTTGATCAGATATCATAATCACACACATGTACAGCGTCACAGGCAAAGTGTAGTAAAGGGCACTTTCCAGAAACCATCATTGGCCGGTGATGATGAGTTGAGCGAAGACAATGAATCGAAAGAAGCAATTGCATCGATCAAAATCACCTAATCCCTGCATTATACAAAACACCATTACATGGCGAAAATACCAACTCTGACAGAAGTCTAAAAACCATTAGAAAGATCCAGTTCCTGCAGAAATGTAAACCATTGTCTAGTCATATCCAAAAACCGCATAAACCCATCAGAGAAGATGCGACCGTTCTCAAAGAATCGAAGGAACCTAAAAAAAGTAGGAGGCGGACGCGAAACATGTGATTTCGTAGACATTGTGACAGGCATACCACAGGAAGATGCGCCTCCATGGTTGAGGTTTCACCGGCGCCAAAAACAGATCGCAACCCGAGCAGGGCCGCGCCGGCCTCTTGAAAGTGCATCTTGGCACCTAATTATTTTGGTGATAATGACAAGCACGATTTGTGGTATTTAATGCTTTGACAAGATGTGTGCAGGTCTTAAATGAATAAAACTCATATGGTTGATCAAAGGAAGGCCCCCAATTTCAAGTCGTTGCTTTCAACTCGAATCAAGGCTTAATTTCTTTTTACTTTTGAATTTGAGTATAGGAAACACCGTACTATAAAGGGGGATGCAAATCGATAGCCAAAATATGCTAAAAGTGCTCTAGAAGGTAATCAAAGTGAGTGAGAAGAGTTGAGAGTTGACACGTGCACAAATGCTTCTCTTTTCTCAAACTCTCAGGCTGGGCCGGTTGTACCGACGCCACATCGGTACTACCGACGATCGTGCGCCGGTACTACCGATAAGGCTTCTCTGGCGAGTTTTAGCCAGGGGGTTGGTACTACCGACCCTGTGTCGGTACTACCGATGACCGTACTGTTTTAGTTCAGAACCCCCCCTCGGTAGTACCGACGCCATGTCGGTAGTACCGGGGTTACACGATTTTGCACAGTAACGGCTAGTTTTTAGCCCCTTGTATTTAAGCCCCCTTCTCCCTCCTCACTCATTGCTGACCAACCACGGGACAAACACTTCCTTGAGCATTCACTCCACCTCTCCCCTCTCCTCTAGAGCTAATCCTTGGTTCCCTTGAGCTAGGGTTTGAGAAGAGAGGTGATTTCTAGTGAAGTGTGACCAAGCTTTGAGAGTCCCATCGTTCTTCTCCTTCTCAAGAGCACTTGAAGCATCTCCGGGCTTTTGGTTTGCATTTGTTACTTTTGAAGCTTGCTTCTAGACGGTTAGGCGTCGCCCGCGAGTGCCCTCTTGGTGTGGTGCACCCGGGATCGTTTGTATTGCCCTCTCCTTTGTGGAGAATTCTTAGTGAGCACCAATCTTCCTTTGTGGGGGTTGGAAGAGGAAAAGAGGCTCTTGGTGATAGCCCTCCCTTTGTGGGATCCTCAACGGAGACGTAGCATCCTTTGTGGGTGTGAACTTCGGATTAAATCTTGTGTCTCCTTTGCTTGCTTGAATTCTTTGTTTCTAACTAACCCTAGAACTTGTTTTAGCCCGATTTATCAATTGGTTGCTATCCAACTCATTTCTGTGGTTGCAGGTGGTTCTTAGCATCTAAACTTAAACTTTGATTCAAGTAGAATTGCTAGAAACCTCACAGAATTCAAATTTCACTTTAAGTCATTTCTGCCTGTCGGTAGTACTAGTACCGACCTGGTACCGGTAGTGCCGACGCCGTCGGTAGAACCGGCACCACGTTGGTAGTATCGACAGGAGTTTTAATCCGCTGCTTTTGTTTCAGAAATTTGAAGTGATCCTATTGACCCCCCTCTAGGCATCACAAGGTCCTTTCAATTGGTATCAGAGCCTAATCCCTTGATTTAGGCTTAACCGCTAAGGGATCAAGATGTCGGGGATTGGAAGCAACCCAACCGCCGAAGAAATTGCCGCAAAAGAAGCTCAAGAGAGAGAGAGAGCTCACGGCAGCTCAAGTCGGCGACCTCGTCGGCAGGGCCCCAAGCCGTACTCCATCCAACGTGGACAGCTCCGACGACTCATCGTCGGATTCCGACTCCGACTCGGATTCCGACTCAAGTGATGAGGATGCCAAGGACGATGATCTTGCGGCAAAGAAGGCGGCAAAGAAAAGAACAAAGGCTAAGAAGAAGAAGAAGGCCAAGAAGATGGCAAAGAAGCTCCTCAAGAAGATGATCAAGAAGGAGCAAGCCAAGTACTCTCACTCCGGCTTCTACGAAGTGCCCCATCACTACGGGCAAATCCCGGGAAACAACTCTAACGATAAATTTTATTCCGTGCATTTGGGAAAGCCTCCTCATTTCGATGGGAAGAACTATCCCAAATGGGCTTATGATATGCAAATGCACCTTTACGGGCTTCACCCTTCTCTTTGGAAGATTGTGGTTGTAGGTGTAACAATTCCCGCCGAAGGAGAAGCCCTCACCATTGAGCATGAGCAAGATCTTCACCGCAATGTACAAGCCACAAGAGTCATCACGGGATCCTTGTGTGCACTAGAGTTCAACAAGGTGCGGAACATCTAAATTGCCAAGGTAATTTGGGACACACTCAAGGAAGCACATGAGGGAACCGAGCATGTGAGACAAGGGAATTTGGACCTAATTAATGGAGAGCTTGAGCTTTTCTTCATGAAGGATGGAGAGACCGTTCAAGAAATGTATGATAGACTCATGGTACTTGTCTCGGACATTAGAGATCTTGGAAGCAAAGATTGGGATGACTCAAAGGTCACAAAGAAGTTGCTAAGAGCTTTTGCCCCCAAGGACAAGAACTTGACGCAAATGATAAGAAGAGATCCAAGATATCCAACAATGACTCCCACTCAACTCCTTGGAGAGATATTGCATCAAGAACTTGTTGACCAAGATGTGGAGAAGTCTCTAACCTTGAAGATGGGCAAGAGCCTAGCTCTCAAAGCTAGCTCTAGTGAAGTAGTTGAAGAAAAGCCTAAGGCATCCAAAAGCAAAACGGAAGACACTAGCGATGAAGAAAGCACGAATGAAGAAACCGC
The DNA here is from genome assembly GCA_947561735.1 of Cenchrus americanus. Classification (NCBI taxonomy): domain Eukaryota; kingdom Viridiplantae; phylum Streptophyta; class Magnoliopsida; order Poales; family Poaceae; genus Cenchrus; species Cenchrus americanus. The sequence continues at coordinate 150,845,839 of OX387243.1, read as the reverse complement.
CTTTGCTATAAGGAAGTACAAGAAATTCTTGAAGTCAAGAAACTCAAGAAAAGGTGGAGATGATAGAAGGAAGAAGTCACAAAGGAAGTGTTATGAGTGTGGAGAGTATGGACATTTCATTGCCGAGTGCCCCAAGAACAAGAACAAGAATGAGGAAGAAAAGAGGTTCAAGGAGAGGAGCAAGGAGTACAAGAACAAGTACCAAGGGCGTGCACACGTGGGTCAACAATGGGACTCAAGTGATGAAGATGAAGAACCAAAGAAGCAAGGGATGGCAACAATCGCCATGGCACAAGGTTCATCCTCAACACGCCTCTTCAACAACCTCTCCCGATGATGAAGACCACTCTCATTTTTGCCTCATGGCAAGGGGGAGCAAGGTACAAGAATCGACCGTCTCATCCTCTCCAACATCCTCTTCATCCACCTCTAGTAGCGACATAGAAAACCTAGATGAGGAAAAGGAACTAGAGAACAACATGATAAAGAAATTTGGTAAAAATGGCCACAAGGAAATTAAAAGGCTATTAGACAAACTAGAGAAAAAGAAAGAGATCCTTCATGAGCAAGAAGACTTGCTTATCCTTGAAAAGGAAAGAAACCTTGCTCTAGAAAAATCTCTTGCCGAAGAGAAGGCTAAGGTTGAAAAGTTGACCATGGACTTGTCCTTGATCGGCGATTCTAATAAGAAGATGTCAAAGGATTTCACCTTGGCAAATGAATCTTTAGCTTCCCTAAAGACTACTCATAGTAAGCTTCAATCAAGCTTCTCATGCTTGATGGAGAAGTACAAATCTCTTGAAGCTAACTTTAGTAGTCTTTGGGAAAGCACCAAAGCCACTCCATCGGCAAACTTGGACTCTAGTGCCTCCACTAGCAAAACTTGCTCTTCTTGCGCTAACATTGATATGAATGCTATCAAGACTAACCTTGCAAGGCTTGAAGAGAAAATTAAGAGCAAGGACAAGGAAATTGCCCGATTGAACATGTTGTTTACACAAGGCAACATTAGTGCCAAGTCAATACCCAAGGTAGTGGACAAGCAAGGACTTGGACACCGCAAGAACAACAAGGTAAATGGTAGAGTGACGGTGAAAGGGCATGAGATCCCCTTATGGAACAAGGGAGGCTACCTCAACACAATAATGGATATTGCCCATGGAGTCACCACATCTACCACAACCAAGGAAGCTCCAAAGATGGTGCAAACCACAAAGGGAATTGGTGGTAGTAACACCCCACCTAAGGCATCGAAGAATGTGGTTGAGCAAAAATCCACACCCAACTACACTTGTGATTACATTGTAACCTTGGACCATAATGGTAAAATGGTTGTCAAGTATGTTGGGGCCTATGCCATGAAGGCCATGAGAAAGAGTGTGTGGGTTCCAAAAGTTTTTGCATCTAACCTCCAAGGACCCAAATCCTTTTAGGTACCTAAACCAAGAGCTTAAACTTGTTTTGTAGGCCTACTCCTCCGGTGGAAGTGCATGGTTGATTGATAGTGGTGCCACTAATCACATGACCGGAGATGAAGGCTTGTTTGCATCCCTTGACCGTTATGACAACCATATGGAAACTATCATTTATGGAGACAATGGTCAAGGGGATGTCATTGGTTTAGGTAAAATTGCTATCTCAACAACAAATTCAATTGAAGATGTTTATCATGTGCAAGGGTTGGGATACAACTTGTTGTCGATTTCACAACTTTGTGAGAAAGGCTACAATTGTCTCTTTACTCATGAGGGTGTGACCGTCTCTAGAAGGGAGGATTCCTCTATTGTCTTTGCGGGTCACCTACGGGGAAAACTTTACTATGTGGATTTCACAAAAGTAAAGGTGGATCCTAAGGCTTGCTTAGTGGCAAAATCCGACTTGGGTTGGCTATGGCATCGCCGACTAGCCCATGTTGGCATGAGGAACTTGGCCAAACTTCAAAAAGATGAGCACATCCTAGGACTAACAAATGTTGTCTTTGAGAAAGATAGGTTATGTAGCGCATGTCAAGCCGGAAGCAAGTTGGAGCTCAGCATCCCGCCAAGAACATTCTATCCTCATCAAGACCATTGAAGCTACCGCACATGGATTTATTCGGACCAATTGCCTATATAAGCATCGGTGGTAATAAATATGGTTTAGTAATTGTTGATGACTTTTCCCGTTTCACTTGGGTATTCTTTTTGCAAGATAAAAGTGAGGCAAAGGGAATCGTGAAGAAGTTCATTAGAAGAGTTCAAAATGAGTTCGAGCTCAAGGTCAAGAACATAAGAAGTGACAACGGCTCGGAGTTTAGGAACACACAAGTTGAAGAATTCCTAGATGAAGAAGGCATCAAGCATGAACTCTCCGCTCCATATACACCGCAACAAAATGGCATTGTTGAGAGGAAGAACCGCACATTGATAGAAGCGGCAAGGACAATGCTTGATGAGTACAAGACTCCAGATTCATTTTGGGCGGAAGCCATCAACACCGCATGCCACGCCGCCAACCGACTCTACCTCCACAAGTACTTGAACAAGACTCCCTACGAAATCATCACCGGTAAGAAACCTAGTGTGCATTACTTTATGGTCTTTGGGTGTAAGTGTTTCATACTTAACAAGAAACCCAAAGCCTCAAAGTTTGCATCCAAGGTTGATGAAGGTTTTCTACTTGGTTATGGAACTAACGAGCATGCCTATCGTGTTTTCAACAAAACCACCGGTTGTGTTGAGACCACGGTAGACGTGAAATTTGATGAATCCAACGGCTCTCAACGAGAGCAAGTTAGTGAAAACCTTGTAGATGATGAAGAGCCCCCAAGCATATCTATCTTTAGAATGGGGACCGGTGAAGTGATGCCTCGGGAGATTCAAGCACAAACTCCGGTTGACACAAGCACTCATGATCCATCATCATCAACAAGAGTGGAACCACCTAGTTCTCAAGTCCAACAAGATGAGAGTCAAGCTCATGGTGACGATCATGGACGGGGCTTTGATCAAGGGGGAGAACTAAGTGATGAAGCTCAAGAAGATACACCACAAGTTGAAGATGATGATGATGGACCTATCCAACGTCAATCTCAAGAGCCACACCCAAGGGTACACCAAATGGTTCAACGTGACCATCTCGTCGACAACATTCTTGGGAGTATTCAAAGAGGGGTAACAACTCGATCTAGATTGTCAAATTTTTGTGCATTTTACTCGTTTGTTTCCTCTTTGGAACCTCTTAGTGTGGAACAAGCTCTTGAGGATCCGGATTGGATTATTGCCATAGAGGAAAAATTGAACAACTTCAAGAGAAATGAAGTTTGGGAGTTGGTACCAAGACCCAAGCAAAATGTGATCGGCACCAAATGGGTTTTGAGGAACAAGCAAGATGAATTTGGTGTCGTCACGAAGAACAAGGCAAGGCTTGTTGGCAAGGGTTACACGCAAGTTGAAGGCTTAGATTTTGGAGAGACTTATGCACCGGTAGCAAGGCTCGAGTCAATTCGTATTCTTTTGGCCTATGCTACTCATCATGATTTCAAGCTTCATCAAATGGATGTGAAGAGTGCCTTCTTGAATGGACCTCTCCAAGAAGAAGTGTATGTGGATCAACCACCGGGCTTTGAAGACTCAAGATTTCCAAATCATGTGTACAAGCTCCATAAGGCGCTCTACGGGCTTAAGCAAGCTCCTAGAGCATGGTATGAATGCCTTAAGGATTTTCTTCTCAAGAACGGCTTTGAGATAGGCAAAGCCGATTCTACTCTCTTCATACAAAGAAACGGAAAAGATATTTTCGTTTGTCAAATTTATGTCGATGATATCATCTTTGGATCTACTAATGATAAATTTTGTGAAGAATTTAGTAGGATCATGACCAAGAGATTTGAGATGTCTATGATGGGAGAATTGAAGTTCTTTCTTGGGTTTCAAATCAAGCAAATGAAGGAAGGGACTTTCTTGTGTCAAACCAAGTATGTGAAGGATATGCTCAAGAGGTTTGACATGGCCGATTCCAAGCCCATCAAACCACCCATGGCATTAAATGGACATCTTGATCTCAATGAAGAAGGGAAATCGGTCGACCAAAAGGTATTCCGTTCCATGATTGGCTCCCTCCTTTATCTTTGTGCATCTAGGCCCGATATAATGCTTAGTGTGTGCATGTGTGCAAGATTTCAAGCCAATCCTAAGGAGTGCCATCTAATGGCTGTTAAGAGGATCTTTAGATATTTAGTTCATACTCCTAACCTAGGCTTGTGGTATCCCAAAGGTTACACTTTTGATTTACTTGGCTACTCCGATTCGGATTATGCCGGTTGCAAAGTAGATCGAAAGAGCACTACCGGGACTTGCCAATTTCTTGGTAGGTCTTTGGTGTCGTGGAGCTCAAAGAAGCAAAATTCGGTTGCTTTATCCACGGCCGAAGCCGAATATGTGGCGGCCGGTGTTTGTTGTGCACAACTCTTATGGATTAAGCAAACGTTGAGTGATTATGGTTGCAAGTTTAGTAAGATTCCACTCTTGTGTGACAACGAGAGTGCTATCAAACTAGCGAACAATCCTGTCCAACACTCTAGAACAAAGCACATAGACATTAGACATCACTTCTTACAGGATCATGAGGCTAAGGGTGACATTGCTTTACGGCATGTTTGCACCGAAAAGCAACTTGCCGACATTTTCACTAAGCCTCTAGACGAGCAAAGGTTTTGTGCTTTGAGGAGTGAGCTAAACATCTTAGATTCTCGTAACTTGGCTTGATATTTTGCACATAAACCTGTTTGTTGCCTAGATAGGAAACAAAATATTTGATTTTAACTCTCTTTCTGTGTGTTTTACAAAACTTTGGATTTTTACATAGTGGGTGGTGACTATAGCTTTGATTGATTGCTTGTGACTAGTCACCAACTCCTATGGGGTCTCTACATGTCCATATCCCCCCTTACCAAAAATCTCAATCTAGACCTTCAATCTATTCCAAAAACTGCTTAAACTACCGTTACAACTGACACAAGGTCGGTAGTACCGATATGAGTTCTCTGTTGGAATTTCTGGCGATCCCCGGTAGAACCGACGCCGTGTCAGTACTACCGGACCCCCCCGGTAGAACCGACCCAGGGTCGGTATACCGATATGACCTTTCTGTCATATTTTCCAGGGACCGCCGGTAGTACCGACGCCCTGTCGGTACTACCGATAAGGGCCGCTGGGCCATATAAGCCCCGCGACCAGGGGACTAGGGTTTGCGTTTCTTTTCTAACCGTTGCGTCCCCCCCTCTCTTCCTCCTCTCAAATCCGTGAGGGGATCTCAAAAACCAACCATGGAAAGTATTTCTAGCCCACATCCTTAGTTTCTCCACCCTCCGGAACATCCGATCCTCGCCGGAAGTTCGTCAATTCGCGTGGGAAGCTTCTCAAGGTATTCATTCAAAATCTCCGTCGATCGATCTCTCAATGTAGTTGTTTCTAGAGGCAATGCTTTAGGGAATCATCATCTTGACCCCCCTAGAACTCGTATCTATGATTTGGTAGCTTTTGGTTGGCTAAATCATCCGGATTCAATCCTTTCCACCAAAACCGACCCCCATCGGTAGTACCGACGCCATGTCGTTAGTACCGATGGGGGGCTGTTAACTGAGCTTTCCCCCTAGGTTGAACCATCCCCTTTCATAATCGATACACCCATCTTATGCACTCTTTGCTAATCCTCCAGATGGGTCGCGCCGGCAAGCAAGTGGCTCGTGAAGAATCCGATGAAGATGAAGTTCCTCTCGCTCAAAGAAAGAGGAAAGGGGGAGCTAGCTCTCAAGCTCCTCGTGGTCTTGGTCATACCAACCCACCTGCTGCTCCTCGCCAGTCCACGGGACAAGGTCATCGTGCCTGTACCAAGCAAGCTCACCAACCCGATGATCACTATGACGACTATGAGGACATCTCCTTGGAAACCCTCTCATCCTTCATCCTTCGGCCATCCCGACCTCCTCGTCCAGCCACTCAAATAGGGATTGTCAGGATGGTAGATTACACAAGGGGGTCTCACAATGTCTACAAGGAAAGGTACTCCGACCCCGCTCTTTGGCAAAAGGAGTTTGATGCGGACATCCGCTTTTGGCTCAAGTTCAATGCCGATTGGTATGAGTCAGTTATTCTCAGCAAGGACCACATGACTATTGATATGAAGTCAATCAATTGGGATCTCCTTAGGTCACTTGATATTCCGGCCGTCAATGATGCTATTGATATATGCCATGCCAAGGGGATGACCAATGTGATGTCAATCAACTATGATTGGAATGAAGAAGTGGTCGCCCAATTCTATGCCAATCTCTACATCCGCCGTGAGACCCGGACCTTTCATTGGCTCCTTCAAGGCAAGCCCCTCTCCGTCTCATATGAGCGTTTTGCTCAAATCCTTGGTTTCAGTGAGGAGGATCTCGCTCGTCCCAAGCTGCATGGTGGAGAATTCCCTCTTGACAGTGAGATGGCTTTCATGTATGACTCCGTGTATGGCAAGGTGGAGTTTGGTACCACTCATGGGATGAAGCCGGTTTATCGGATGTTGAACCAACTCTTTCGCTACACTCTCACTCCCAAGATAGGTGACAACACCAATATCTCCAATGTGGCAAAAGAGATCCTTGTGAGGATGGCACCGGGCAAGGAGGACTTTAGCATATTCAACTTCATTTGGGAGGAGATCATTGTGTGCTCCGTGTCCGCCAACAAGAGTTGCCAATATGCCCCTTGGATATTCAAGATGATTTGTGAGGTGGCGGGAGTTGATATCCTCCCCGACAAGACCCACTCTTGGTACAAGCCCAACAAAGGCAACATTGAGAGGCTTCTCAAGTTGGGCAAGCATGCCCCTCCTTGTCCTTCTACCGCAGGTGGCTCCTCCTCCGGTGGCCCATCCACCTTTGAGCCACCTTCCTCCTCTCGTGGGCCATCCGCATCTCGAGGCACCGTTCCCCCCGGCAAGAAAAAGAGTATCTTCAATTTCCTCTCTCAAGGTCTTTTTGCTTGCTTCAATGTGGGAAGACACAATGCACAGGAAATACGTGCACATAGGCAGCATGTTGATGAGCAGCTCCTTAAGCTAGAGACGCGTCAAAAGTCCTTGCTCGCTCAACACAACATTGAGCACTCTCCCGTCCGCGAGCCCATGGACTTTCCTCCTCCACCAAACTTTTACAACCCTTGGGAGATCTACGGTGACACCTCCATGATGTATGGAGCTCCTCCGGCCGACATCGACGACGAGGATTTTGGTGGTGGTGAGACCGACGACGACGACGACTCTCCTCCGGCTGCCCACTCTCCACATGACTATGATGATTGAAGGGCCTCCTCTTTTTGGCGCTTGATGCCAAAGGGGGAGTGAGCTCACAATTTACTCATGTGTGGTGTGGGCTTGCATCTTCACTTATCTATCTATCTATCCTTAAGTTTGTGGACATGTAAGGACTATTTGTGTATTCATGTGGTGTAATGCTTGTTTGAAGAACTTAGAACTCGTTTAAATTTGTAAGACTTAAGTTGTGCTTGTGATGTGAGGAACCTTGTTTATCTATTTGTGATGCTTGTTATTTCTCACTTTATTGTTTTGTATACCATGTCATATGCATCACGGTTTATATATCACACTCATGCACTTGTGTATACAATTTGAGAGTGAAAAGTCTTCTAAGTGTGTGATGGGCATTTGAGGCCTTCATAAAAGTTGAAGCACATATTTAGGGGGAGTTTCATTTTCAAATTCGTCAAATACACACATCTTTTATATAAACAAATTGTGGTTGTCATCAATCACCAAAAAGGGGGAGATTGAAAGTGCATCTCGGCCCCTAATTATTTTGGTGATAATGACAAGCACGATTTGTGGTATTTAATGCTTTGACAATATGTGTGCAGGTCTTAAATGAATAAAACTCATATGGTTGATCAAAGGAAGGCCCCCAATTTCAAGTCGTTGCTTTCAACTCGAATCAAGGCTTAATTTCTTTTTACTTTTGAATTTGAGTATAGGAAACACCGTACTATAAAGGGGGATGCAAATCGATAGCCAAAAGATGCTAAAAGTGCTCTAGAAGTTAATCCAAGTGAGTGAGAAGAGTTGAGAGTTGACACGTGCACAAATGCTTCTCTTTTCTCAAACTCTCAGGTTGGGCCGGTTGTACCGACGCCACGTCGGTACTACCGACGATCGCCCCTCAGTAGTACCGGCGCAGGGCCGGTATACCGATAAGGCTTCTCTGGCGGGTTTTAGCCAGGGGGTCGGTACTACCGACCCTGTGTCGGTACTACCGATGACCGTACTGTTTTAGTTCAGAACCCCCCCTCGGTAGTACCGACGCCATGTCGGTAGTACCGGGGTTACACGATTTTGCATAGTAACGGCTAGTTTTTAGCCCCTTGTCTTCTCCCTCCTCACTCATTGCTGACCAACCACGGGACAAACACTTCCTTGAGCATTCACTCCACCTCTCCCCTCTCCTCTAGAGCTAATCCTTGGTTCCCTTGAGCTAGGGTTTGAGAAGAGAGGTGATTTCTAGTGAAGTGTGACCAAGCTTTGAGAGTCCCATCGTTCTTCTCCTTCTCAAGAGCACTTGAAGCATCTCCGGGCTTTTGGTTTGCATTTGTTACTTTTGAAGTTTGCTTCTAGATGGTTAGGCGTCGCCCGCGAGTGCCCTCTTGGTGTGGTGCACCCGGGATCATTTGTATTGCCCTCTCCTTTGTGGAGAATTCTTAGTGAGCACCAATCTTCCTTTGTGGGGGTTGGAAGAGGAAAAGAGGCTCTTGGTGATAGCACCCCCTTTGTAGGATCCTCAACGGAGATGTAGCATCCTTTGTGGGTGTGAACTTCGGATTAAATCTTGTGTCTCCTTTGCTTGCTTGAATTCTTTGTTTCTAACTAACCCTAGAACTTGTTTTAGCCCGATTTATCAATTGGTTGCTATCCAACTCATTTCGTGGTTGCGGTGGTTCTTAGCATCTAAACTTAAACTTTGATTCAAGTAGAATTGCTAGAAACCTCACGAATTCAAATTTCGCTTTAAGTCATTTACGCTCGTCGGTAGTACCGACCTGGTACCGGTAGTACCGACGCCGTCGGTAGAACCGGCACCACGTCGGTAGTACCGACAGGAGTTTTAATCCGCTGCTTTTGTTTCAGAAATTTGAAGTGATCCTATTCACCCCCCTATAGGCATCACAAGGTCCTTTCACCTCTGCCGTGGCGGGCGCATACGGCGGCCTCATGGAGGCACCCAACGGCCAGAGTCGGATGCCGGCCTCCCTCGCAACGGGTGAATGAACCCGGTGTCAGTAAGCGTCGGATCGGCAACCACCACGGCCACTGCCGGCTCGCGCCGCGCCGATGGGCCCAGCGGCGCACCGTCCCGGCCGCGCGGGGGTTGGTTCCCTCGGGTGGCCCGCCCCTCGTGCGGCGCCGACCGTGCTTGCATCCATGGGGGCCGCCGGGGCTCGTTCTGCGCGCGTTGATGGAGGCACCCGCGACCAGCATACCCCTAATACCGCTGCAGCCGCCACTCGCCTGTCGTGACCGATCCGTGTGAAGTAGGGATGGCAATGGGCAGGGTAGGGTAAGGGTAAAGCATTTACCCACCTGTTGGCGTACCCGTCTATCTCTTTTGTACCCTTACCTGCCAAACGTAACGGGTAAAAATCCTTACCCTTACCCTTACCCGTAGGGTAAAAGGGTACCCGATGGGTATTAACATAAACATGTCATTAAGTTCATATCTAAGAGTACAATAATCATTTTCAAACTTCATAATCACACACTTATTGAACATAAATAAGTCAAATAAGAAATTACAACATCCCAACATAAGAAATAAGATCAAATTGTGATGCATTCTTGTGAGTCAATGAGTCATGGATAAATGATGTCAGACTCAACATCATCCTGAGAACACAAAATAATAGACATTAAATCAATTCAAGTTATACTTTGGAAAGAGAGTGGAACATGTGAAGTCAGTACATACAATGGTGGGAGGGATGTGCTGCTAGGGTTAGGATATGTGGGCCTACTTGGGTCAAATATTTCTATGGGCTTCTTTAGTGCGGGTACCCTTGGGTAACCCATGGGTAGAGTTCATACCCTTACCCTTGCCCGCGGGTAGAATTTTATACCCGTACCCTTACCTGTAGGTAGAATTCTATACCCTTACCCTTACCCAACAGGGTAGGGTACCCGCGGGTACCCTTACCCGTGGGTAAAATTTCCATCCTTAGTGTGAAGGCATTGAGGAGGCGGTAACAGCTCCAGCATACAGTGCGCAGGAAACAGCCTGCCGCCGGCGCGTGGGCTCGGCCTCGGGCGGCGCGGCGCTCTAGCCTCCCAACGGCGACCAACGACCAGGCAACCCCACGCGCCCTACACAATACCGCTAAAAGTTCGCACCCAGGGTCATTTTTTTAATCGCACGGTCAAAGGGCATGGTGGTGGGCCCGGTGGGTATGAAGCGTGGGTAGACACGGGGTGGGTGATAAAAAAATATGTTTTTGGCAGAAACGCTCCCCAAATTACAATTTTTATGGTCGTTCCACTTTTTTTAATCACGCAACTTGACGGGTGGGTCCGGTGTGAGGGGTAAGACGGACCCGAATTGGGTGAGAAAAGTTTCAATTATCTTCGCTCCTTAAAGTATAGATTTGGGTAGACAGGGTATACCCGAAATTTTGATAATATTTTCATTATTCGAATTTTGAATTATCCGACCCAAAATAATTGAGTCTAAATGTGACTACTTTTCTCAGGGAGAGGAAGTGTAGAAAGGCATGGATTCGTGGGATTGGAGGATGGTACGACGCCATCTTTACAAGTATCAAACCTGTCACGGACATTGGTTACATCTCGTACGACAATAGGCTTCGATTAGTTTTTGGTATATGTTACAAACTTACAATTTACAATCACAAACTAAGCATCATCTCTCGATGAGCTCTCGCACGCCGCCGCTAGAAAACGATCAGAAATGTTGCTGCCGACGGGTCGCCGCCGCCTCCCCGGACTCGCTCGTGGCGCTGTAGTCGTTGCTGTACTCGCTGCTCTCGAAGGCCACCTTCTTGAACCTGCTCATGTTGGAGGTGTAGTTGCCGCCGGAGTCGTACTCGGAGCTGGAGGTGAACATCATGCTCTGCCCCGGCTTCACCCCCTCGTTCAGGTCGTCCAGCGACGCGTCGCCCTCCAGAGCGCGAACGATCTGCGCGTACAGCGACACGGGCACAATGCACGCACGTGATGCTTGCTTCGTGGTGATGGATTCGAACTCGAAGGGTTCAGAAGCAGAAGCTGCAACTCACCTGTTTCATCTTGGGGCGGCGCTTGGCGGAGTGGCGGACGGCGGCGGCGGCGGAGGCACACATGCGCTCTAGCTCCAGCCGGTCGACCCTGTTCTCCAGCCGCGGGTCGAGCAGCTCGTCGAAGCTGCCCCCTTCGGACAAGGCGTGCGCCAAGAGGGGCCTCGCCTGCGCATCGCCGCCGCGAACGTGTGAAATCGAGCGTATGAACTCTGAAGCAATGGTGTTGCTGCAAGGAAATGCAGAGACGATGTCTTAGTGGTACAGGGAGACCAGCAAGCTTACCCAGTCGACCAGGCTGTCCTCCATGTAGTTTGAGGGATCAACGGGTCTCTTGCCGGTGATGAGCTCCAGGAGCATGACGCCGAAGGAGAACACGTCCGACTTGTCCGTAAGCTTGCCGCTCGACGCGTACTCGGGGGCCAAGTACCTGCACAGCCCGGCGGGCGGCGGTCAGTTATCCCGCGCAGTGTCACCGGATTCGCTGCAGTGCTCTGCTCACCCGAAAGTTCCCATGACGCGCGTGGAGACGTGCGTGTTGGTGTCTGTGGTCAGCTTGGCAAGTCCGAAATCCGCGACCTGGGATCATGACCAAATGGGAACGAGCTCTTACAATTTCACTCCGAACAGGCCTTGAATTCGTCAGTAAAACGCTTACCTTAGCCTCGAAATTGTCGTCCAAAAGGATGTTCGATGCCTTGATGTCACGATGGATGATCCTGGGATGGCCTTAATGTGCGTTTCACCATGCGCAATCAGCAAGAAAACCGTCAAAGATGAACACAGACAGATAAGATCGTCAAAGAACAGAAAAGGTCAGTGTCTAATTTGGAGCTTACAGTCTTCGTGCAGGTAAGCCAGTCCCTTGGCGGAGCCAAGCGCGATGGCGAGCCTCGTCGGCCAGTTCATCACCGGCACGCCCTTCCCTGCACCCAGCGCGCTCGCATCACGACGAGTAACCAGGGGGCGAATCGCACGCGCCGTGGATCACAATGGCCACGGAAACGAAGTGCGGGCGCGTACTGACCGTGGAGGTGGTGCTCGAGAGTTTTGTTGGGCACGAACTCGTAGACGAGCAGGCGCTGGGAGGAGCCCGACACGCAGTAGCCGACGAGGGAGACGAGGTGGCGGTGGTGGACGCGGCTGATGATCTCCACCTCGGCCTGGAACTCGCGCTCGCCCTGCCCGCTCCCGGCCTTGAGCTGCTTCACCGCCACCTCCTTGCCGCTGCCCGGGAGCACGCCCTTGTACACGTACCCGAACCCGCCCTGCCCCAGCACGTTCGACGCCGCGAACCCGCCCGTCGCGGACGCCAGCTCCTCGTACGAGAAGGAGCTCTTGCTGAACCCCAACGACGGCATGCCCGGCGACGGCGGCGGCAGATGCCCCGCCCCGTGCGACCCGCTCATGTCCGCGCTCGCCGGCGAGAACGGCGCGTGCCAACCCCCGCCGCCGCCGTGGTCCGTCATCGCCGCGCTGTTCTGCCACTTGCGCATGCTGTTCGCGTAGAACACGTTCCCTGCACGCACAACGCGCCGCCACGTTAGTGAGCTGCTCGATGTGCTCTCGCCGTCTGCGCGTGCCAGCGTATGGGGGTGCCGGGCGGCGTACCGTGCTCGTCGGTGTAGTAGGGCATGTTCATGAAAGGGGGCGGCTTCTTCCTCTTCTTCTTGGCGCAGCACACGCACGCCGCGATGCACATGAGCAGGCCGAAGGCCAGGACCCCGATCAGCACGCCGGCCACGATGGCAGCCACCGGCTGCGACCCGTTGCTGCTGCTGCCACCGCTCTTTCCGCGGCCGCTGTTGTCGTACTCACCGCCGCCGCGCTTCGCCGACGGTGGCGACGGGGACTGCCTCGACGGCGCGGCCGGCGAGGCTCTATCCGCCGCCGGCGCCGGGGGCGGCAACGACGCGCTGCCATTCTGCGGCGCCGCCGTTGTTGGAGGCGACAGCGACGGTACCGGTGGCGATGGAGATTGCGACGGCGTGGGCGGCGAAGGCGGTGGCGAGCCCGTGCCGGGTGACTTGGGCGGTGGTCCCGACGGGCTGGAGGGAGGCAGCGACGACGACGTGTTACTAGGTGGCGATGGTGACCGCGAGGAATCACCCGAGTTCGCCGTCAGGCCGAGCATGTTGTCTAGCGGCGCAGCCATGATTATCAATGTTTTAACGAGGATGGAGTTCTCTCCCGGCGAGGATGATCACCCCACCCTCGAGAGGGTGGGCCGGGTCGAGTTGGATTGGAATGGCGGCGCCGGCGCGCCACCTCCTCGCCGTCGCCGTCGCGCACGGTGAACCCCTGCGACGCAAGGTTTGATCAATGACGCAGGAGGAACAAACCTGAAAAGGATGTAAACAAACGCGAAGAAACTGGGGGCATTCTGGCGTACCTTCCTTTTTCTCCGTGTTCTTCTGCGAAAGAAGAGAAGGGGTTGAAACCGAACCGCGGAGACGAAGGAGAGAGGAAGTAGGCTTCAAAGCGCAGATTTCGTCACATTTGCTCAACCTCCACCGCAGCGCCAGGCCACATTTCCAGGATGGGAGCCGTTGCCCTCCTCGTTCTTTACCATTTTTAGCCTCAGTGCCCAACGGGATGCTACCAACCATTGGGGGCTTGGCTGATGATTAGCGCGATGCTGTTCGTGTCCTCATTGTCGCGGCTTTGGGAGTCCCTGTGTGCTAAACAGCATCCAATGTGTACATCTTGTATCTAATTATTTTCATCTACTACTGAGAAATTTCTCATGATAGATATCATCATCTATTCATGTGAGTACTTTTTATTTTTTGACAGTGCAGGCTGCAAAGTACCCACAATACAGAGAACAAGGCCCAGCTGACTAACAGCAGTTATCCAGCGTTGAAAACGGTTTACTTGTATCCAAGTATCTTTGGGGGCATCAAATAAAGCAAGAAAATGTTCTCGAAAGTGTGATTTACGAAACAAGGCCCAGCAGAAATTGTTTGTTCTAATAATGTTACAAAAACTCAGGGTTAACTAATCAATCAATGTGACCTCTGGAGTCTGGGTCTCTGGGACAATGCAGGTGGTGCAGCGAAATGCTGCCAGTTTTTTAGCGGAAGATGCATCTTATCACATCGATGCACTGAAATCAGCTGAGCACACTAAATTATCAATCGAGCACTTCTTCGACATCTACATCTTCGCCTCCTGAAAACACACCAGTTCTCGTGAAACTCTTGGGCAGCTTGAACAGTGGTCCATCTCCATCCAATCTACCCATGTATGCCATGCCAAGAGAATATCCCAGAGCTCGAGCAACTGGAACAGCAACTGCATTGCCAACCTGCATATATCTAGAACCGAAAAGTACATTCGTCACAATAAGACCAGATCCATAGCATTGATAACGAAATATCCAACATGTTCAGATGACCTAGAGAAACTTACTTCTGCTTTATAGGGCCAAACAGCTTGTAATAATCAGGGAAACCCTGAAGTCTTGCATTTTCCCGGATGGTCAGAACTCGAGCCTGGCTGGGATGCAAAATAATCTGCAACAATTCATCCAGGATCAACCGCAGCAAAAAAAAGGCAGGCGTCGTTACCGTAGATATACCAGCAATATCTTAAAGCCTTAACCTGATTGTGAGGCTCAGCTCTGGTAACAACAGTGGGAACAGTCTCATCCCACCACAGTCGTCCAAATGGTCTGTAAAGCATAAACAAGCATTACTGACCAAGTTCTATGTAGAATCAACAGGATTTATCATTCAGTGCGCTCACTTTAGTGATTTCCCCTTGATAAAGGACATAGCATAGTCAGGCACCTATCCAGAGAAACAACAGTGGCTAGTTTAGTACAAGAGGAACCAAATGCATTACTGTTAGTGAAACTAGTCTATCAACCCGTGCCTCCGCACGGACTAGTTAGAAATAGCTAATAATTATAATTATCTATCTCATTCTCACATTCATCTATTACATATTCTAATAATTGTAATAAGTTTAGTTACTAACAGTTTTTTCCCTTAGCATAGCACCTTCATATGTGTTTATTTGTATCTAATTGAACACTTAAGCTATGAACAACATTAAATTTGGTATTATTATCTGTCTCTGATTCATGAATGTATGAATATAGGACGACACACATTATGGAAGCATTTTTTATATAAACAACAACATAAATAATATATTTTTAGAAAAAGCATAAATAATATATTAATAATTACAAAAAGTAATTAAGAATTTTATATTGATGCACTTTAAGATTCATATTTAGGGGTTACTTTAAATTGAATAACCACATAAGTGGATAATTTATATGCAAATTTAGGGTGTTATTTGATATTGTTTTTATAGTAGCATAAGAGGGTAATTTACTTGAGAATTAAGGGTTAACTTACATTATTCTTTATAATGGCATATGTGGGTAATTAAGATACATGTTTAGGGGGTTACTTTAGTCTATCTTACTATTAATTTATTAGAAAGATAACAGATCCAATGGCTATTATGATTAGATATGTTGAATTGATGACCGGATGTTTATGATTTTTGTGGGAATTTTAAGGATTTCTCTATTTTTTTAGGCTGTCCACCTAGGATCCTAGGTGGCATCACATGGAGGCCTCAAAAGGAGCCTCCAATTAGTAATAGTAAGATGTAGCGGGATGGAATGGATGTTGGTACCAAAGGCTTCCCAGATGACAGAAGTACACGGGGAACATCTGGATCCCACTCGACAGTGTTGTTGATCCCAACCTTGACACCTTTGAGATCACGAAAGTTGGCTCCCTAAAATACAATAATCCTTAAGGGAGTACATGACATGATACGTGGCAAACAAAAAATAGATGATATTCATGCTCACGAACCTTTTTAAGAGGAATCTGCTGCACACGCTCGTAATCATCATCATTTAGTCTTAGAGGCTGGTGATCAAACAGCCTAGTTTCACCAGAGTCAGCCTCTCCATCAAAGGAGTAGTCCATCATGGCTTAGAATAAATAACAGAAAATTTTCAGCGCAGCAAGAAAAACAATAAAGTATACAAGAGGTGAAATGGTACAGAAAATACAGCAGATCCATCCAGCAGCTGAATATTTGAAGGAAAAAACATCAATTCACAAATACAAATAAAATAAGATTATATGTAACCACTCCTTGTACTTTGGTTTTCATGTTCAATAGGCAACACTTGGTAGGTTACCTTTACGGTTGAGCCGGATGTACCGTTGGAATTCTGTTTTAGGGCCAACAATAAAATCCATCACATCTTTGGGTTGATTGTTTCCAACCTGGAGGTGATAACATACAATGCAATCAGAAAAAGAGCAACAAAATGTTCAACCAGAGTTAAAAAAGAAAAGGTAACCGTGGGAAAACATAAGTCGCTAACCTCTGGTAAATCAGATATAGCATCTGCAAGGAAAAGAGCTTTCTTCAAGCGTGGAGCTTCTATTTCATCATATGCTACCACACTTTGCTGCAACAGTGGCATAATAGTTAGACAAAATAACGAAACTTAATGGTTGTCAGTTAATATCTTACCTCAAATGCATTTGGCACCACTCCTCTCTTAACAACATCATGGGTAGGCAATGGAAATTTTGGCAGTACCTAATTGCCAAAATATGTATCCTTATTGATCAATACACTGCAATATAACAAGTAAAATAACAAAGAGCTATAAAGAGTTTTACCATTGATGGAAGAGCTCCCCAGATAAATACTCGCATCCTAAATTGTGGTAGTCCATAACATCCTGCGACCATCAACCCAAGCCTAGCTTGGAAATTCATGGCTACCAGCCGACTCAATGCATACCGCCCAAGGAATCCATCAGCGAATTTTAATATGTCAACAACATTTTCCATGAGAACATATTTGGGCCTCAAATACTCCACAATATCCATAAAAACAACCATCTGTTTGTTTTTTTCATCCTTCAATGGATCATCACGCATTCTAAATCGGTTAAATCCACTGATGCCTTGGCAAGGAGGACCTCCACAGATCACATCCACAGTGCCCTTTGGAGAAGGAAGAACATCTAAATAGCAGATCACAGTTGCCCAAAACAAATCATAAAAAGCAAAGAATACTTACAGGCAAAGGCAAAATGTTTTCCCTATATCCACTTTCTACAAAATCTTTGATACGTTGAGGGCAGTCCCTGAAATATGTACTAAGGGTAAGATACTGTAGACAGGACAAAATACAAAACAAACATGGAGGAAACAACAACCTAAGACCATCAATGGGCTCCCATGTATCGTGACTCGGATCATATCCTTTCCATTGCACCTGCAAGTCATTACAATCTTAAACAAGTGTTTCAAGTGACCACTATATAATATATTAAAAACAAGAGAAAAAAATGAACTCAGGAGTTTAAAAGCCATTGCATGCATGTTTCACACATTTAAGTCTTTAGTACCTTAAACCATAAGCCAACTTGTCCGGTACTATTTGGATCACCATAGCAGATATCAAGAAGCTTCTCTACCTCGAATATTTCTTCTGAAACAGGTTCATCTTCATCATCAGTTAAGGACTGGGCCACTTCAGATTCTATAGTAATGTCTTTCTGGACAATGTATTTCTTGCAAAGTGCATCCCACTCCTTAAGGAGGGCAAGAAAATCCCCAGCCTTTTCATTTCGCACCTGCAAAATAAAGGTACAAATGTACTAGTCACTATGTCTGTACAGCAAACACCAAGAGGAAAGCTACACAGTGGCACTTTGACATAGGAATACCTTTGAACGTGGGTGGTTATGCTTGAGACTTTCACAAGCATATGCATTCATGTCTACGGCCCATCGCTGTGCAAGATATGAAATATTAGCACTCCCAGTACAGCAATATCTTCACTGGAATCCTATCAAATTGTAAGCACAGAACATACAGTTTCCAATTTAAAGTTGGACAACGCAGCACCCAAACAAAGTCCAGTTGACATGGCGCCACATCCAGAGTAAAGATCCAGCAATGATATTGTTTCTGCGTGTGCATCAGATAATGGCTGAAAGCCAGAACCTAGTGTTTCCTTGGAAGAATCACCAGCATCATCAGAAATATTTGATGCAGCACTGCTTGAAACACCATCATTATCTACAAGAGAACAACTCCCTCAGAAAACATGAGATGAAAAATTAGGCCAACAATATTGGTTCAAGCAGCAAATGTTAAATAGAATGTTTCTTTACATTCATCACCACATGTTGCATCCATGTCATTCACACAAGTTACACACAGATGAAAATTGAAACAGAAATTGGTGGATCTATAATGACTGCAATATTGATTAAAAAAAACTATATAAACAGTTACCTGCTGGCAGATTGGCAAATGTTGAATATGCAACTGAATACGACATGTCATAATAAAAATCACAATCTTCAGTGAACTGAACTTTTGCTTGGGGAGCCGTCTAAAGTAGTTCAGAAAAAAACAACATCAAAAGAGTTAACATGAGAAACAACAAGGAACAAGTAAGCTTCATGCATGAAAATTGCATAAGGCGCTTACATTTGGATCAACATGAATGATCTTAATTTTTGAGACTAAACACTCGATAATGTTATCATTCGTTTCCTCTGAAAGGAAAACTCGCTTGTGATCATGTTTGTGATCATGAACTTTTAGCAACTTTGGTGAGATAGCCTGCAAACAAATGTGTCACTCACATTCACACACATGGTGCCTTTCTTTTAAGAAATGGGCAAATAACTTGAAACCTACTGTATCTGCAGCACGGAAAAACCACTGGCACGTGAAATAGGAAACTTGATCTAGTCCCTTAAAAAACTCTGTAATCCGACCGATGTAATTTTCCTCATCGGGACCAGCCTGCAACATTATGAATCAAGAGCAAATGTTAATAATAAAATTTGGACAGAAATTGGAGAACACAGCAATTCACATTATTGTACTTGTAAGTGAATCTCCGAAAAGGCTCAGCTAGCGAGAATTTTAGTTTTCTAGACTTAGTCAAACTCAAACAGAAAAATTGGTAGAGCAATACATCATATCACGCATTTAAACACAAAAAGAAAGGCTCCTATAAGCAACAGGCATCTAGGGAATAGGCAAAACAAAGTGAGTAGTTTTCTCTATAAGCAATGGCATAGCACTTGAAATTTCATATACTTGTGCACACATACCATTATTTTTTTTTGGAGGAATTCATCTCATGAGAGGGGGTGATGACCAAACCGAACGAAAAGTGAGGTGTGAGAAGATGATGGACCGCTCCAATCCTCAAACGAAACATCCATAGACGTCCAAGCATGAGGTGAAGACGAGGAATAACATGTTATCTTATGGCCCATAATGTATTCTTCAGGGCCTGACAACTACATGATTGGTTGACTTGAGTTGAACTAAGAAAATTAACTGACGGCCAAAGAAGACGAATCTGGGATCACACTTTATTGAACAATATCCCAATTATTTAAAATATTTCTTAAAATTTGAAATAAGAGAAGACCAACAAAAGGGAAAAAATCTGTGAGGCCTAAGGGATGGCATATGTAGGGGGGAGGAAACAACTTGTCCACATGTAAAGAAATATTAGCATTTCTCATCTCATAATTTAGCACTTTATTTGCACACACAACATTGGGCATAGTTTAATACAGTGGACTATAAACTCTGTCTCTTTGCGAGCAAACAAGCGCATGTAGTTTACGACAAAATGAATGCATGGTGGTTGATTCCAACATGGAAAGAAGAACTATGCACATCATTTGCAAAAAAATGGCATTAAAAAAGGCAATAAAGGTGAAAAAAAGAAAGGAGTACAAGGTAAACATGACTAACCTTGACAAAGACATCATCATCAAGATGATAGATCACATTATCCACATTTGCCGATCTATAATGGCATCTGGCTTTGAGCTCTTCGTCCTCACCAGAACTGCATAAATACACTCTAGTTTGAAGGAATCCTCTTTTGGGAGCAATGAAAGAGGTGTAGTAAGACCTACCGCCTATTGGGTGAATCAGATCCCTGTAACAAACAGTTGTGCTTATCAGTTGCAGTTTCACAAAGTAGATTAAAAGAAGTGACAAAAATAGTAACGATGCATTTATTCCATGAGGTAGCTCAGAACAAAACATTTGTGTTTTCTTGTAGAATCTCACATCTGTATATCAATCACACGACAATTTGCTCCATTAACAACACATGAACACTATAACCATAGTTAATACTAAAACACAAAAGCTACAAGCTAATATAGCACAACAGCAAGTAAAGAGTGATTCAAGGGTAGCCTCTAAACTCTGTGTGCGCTCGATAATTGTGATCCGAAACTAGTGATCATGATTGTCCCAAGCATTGTACTGAGCAAACTGCAGACAAGCGATATTTGGAGATGGAATAGCAAATCCACCTGCTCCGGGGGACGCCTTACCTTGGTCATGTATCGTTCCGGCCATCTTTGCCTCGCCTCATGGTCCGGCATCGGTTCTCCCACGAAGTGGTCCGCCGAACCGTCCACCCTTCTCTCCGTGCTCGGCCGCGCCACCCGCTTCCTCGCACCTACCTTCTCCGCCGACCCTTCTCCCCCAGCCTTGGCCTCCTCCTCCTCGGCTTCCAGCGCGGCAACCGCTTCATCCTCCTCCATCGCCATCTCCTCCGAGTCCGGCTCCTCCGCGCACACGTCGTCGTCGGCAGCCGCTGGCTCCTCCGCTTCCGCCGACTCCTTCTGCTTCTCCCTGTCCGCTCCACGACGCCGACGAGGATTCTCCTTCGCCGCTCTGCTCCGGCGGCGCTTGCCGCGCGACGCGCCGTGATCGGGCGCGTCGAGTTCGGCCTCCGCACCCTCCATCTCCGCCGCAACTCTGGCACTGGCACCAGGGCCGCGCTTCTCCGTCCCCGCCCTGCGCTGCCGCGCGCGCGTCTCGCCGCGTAGCACCTTGCGATCGATCTCGGCCACCGCCGCGGACTCGGCCTCCGTCGCCGCGGCGGACTTGAAGCGCTTCCGCGAGGACCGCCTCGGTTCGGTCGACGCCGCCGCCGCGGCCGGCGGCTCAGAGGGTGGCGCGTCCGGGTCAGGTGACATGGGCGCCGACCTTCCGCTCGGCAATCAGAGAAGGGGACGAAGAGGGGAAGGCGAGGGCGAGGGTTTTTTGCTTGCGGCTGCTAAAAAGTGTTCAAACTTTTCTCGATCGATGCTTTTGGAGATCGGAGTGGGTGGGTGTGAATTGTGATGAGAGGGGAACGGGCGGGAAGGCGGACTTGCGTTGCGTGTGGGTGGGTTCGTGGGGAAAGGGGAGGGTTTTGGAACGGGGCGCGGCCACTTCGCCACGGCGAGCGGCGGGTTGCAGGGGGTTCGATGGCGCACGCCCGGGGGGCCCGTGTGTCATTGGCGTGCGCTGGCTTGGCTTTGGCCTTTGGGAGAATGTGACGGGAGAAGCAAGAGCGGGATGATTCGAATTTTGGGCTTTGCGGTGGCGTGATTCCATTCCCAGTGACGAGGAGAGAGACATCTGGTAGACTGCCACGCATCTTGCTGACAGGTGGGTCCTGAGTAGAACGACCTCCTCACAAGGTGTGGCTGGTTTTTGGAAAGTGCGCGAAAATTCCACATTTACCTTTTGAACTGAAACCCTGCATTTTTGAGCTGCGATTCGCTCGCATACGATTTGTTGCCATCAGCCCATCCCCGTCAGTGATCAGTCCGCGTAAAAAAGGGGAAAAATATTCTTGCCATTTGTCGTGATGGGTTGTTGAGTCGGGTGTTCTTAAATAGATTGTCAGCCTGGCTATTTGAAATTCGAAATCAGATTTCGAATGATCGTGCATGCGCTGGCCGTGTAACAACCCAGGAATTTAGGTGTGCAAATTTTGCGAAAAATTAAAACTTTTGCTTGAAATTGAGTGCTATCAATTTTTGAACCAAAATTGCTAGCCCTTCTCTAAATTCTCCACCAATTTAGCCCATTTATAAAACATATATTTTAAATATGGTAAAATATGTGAGTTGGTTTTTCTCTGGTTTATTTGGAGTTCAAATGTGTGAAGTTTGAATTTGAGTGGGAATCAAATTCAAACTCCTTTTCAAACCTTAGCTCAAAGTTTAATCCTTTATTTGGCAAACCAACCAACCAGTGATCTGGGCCGATTTCTTTTTATTTGTTTTGCAGCCGGCCCAACCCAAGCCGCCTTTCGGCCCACTAACCCGCGCAGCATCTCTCTCCCTTCTCTTTCTCTGCCGCGTGGACCCCGGGCGTCGGCACACTCTTATCCCCTTCCACCGCGCCGGCCACCCACCGAGCCGGCGGGCGCACCGCCGGTCCCCGTCCCACCGGCTCGCGCGGGGGTGGAGCGCGGCCGGGCCGCCCGGCCCCGCACGCACGCCAAGGACCGCGCGCGCGCGGGGGACGAGGACCGGCCGGGGAAAAGGGATTTGACGCCACCGCCCTCCCCAACGGGTACCCGAGGCGGGCCAAAGCTTCACCGGCGCGCCACCCGCCCCGCCCGGCGGCGAGCCAAGGGCACCGAGGTGATTTCCCATCGAGCCGCTCACGGCGTCGATTCGAAGGGGGCGGACCGGTGGGCACGGAGACGAGCCATCCCCCCCCCCCCTTGGGGTTTCCACATCCACCGCTCGGCCGTGTTCACCGGGTTGAAGGAGAAGGCGGGCGCGCCACCGCCGCGCCGCGCCGTTGGGGAAAGGAGCGGGCGTGTCGCCGCCGCGACGCGCCGGGACGAGGGGGAAGCCGAGGACCGGGCCGGGGACAGGGACCACTTCGCCGCCGGTGAGCGCCGAGCCATGCCGGAAGGGGGGAAAGACGAGGACTAGCCGGGGACAAGGAGCCGGAGCCGAGGCGGCGACCACCGACGTGAACCCCTACCTCGCCTTCGCACGCCTCACCACCGAGCCGGCCACGACTCCACCATCGCCCCATCGTGAGCACCGCGAGCCCCTTCTCTCTTCTTCCCCTTGGTCTCTTTCTCCCGTGATGCACCGCGACGTCGAGACGCGTCGTCGTGGATTCTCGCTCGGTTGCCGGCCGTCGCGCGCGCAGATCGCCGTACCGCGACGGAGGGAGCTCCCGAGCCGCCCGTGCTCTTGGGCGCCGCCGTCGCCGTGCGAGGAAGGGATGTGGGTCCCGCCGTCGAGCCGTGTTCGCTTGTGCGGGAACGTTGGTGTGCCGGCCTTCGCGCCGAGCTCTTTGTGCGAGAACGTGAACGCCGCGCGCGTCGCCGCGCGCGCGCCCCGGTTACCAGGCGACCGCGCCGGCGGACGGCATGGGTGCGCGAGGCATGTACGGTGCCGAGCCGGCTCGACCCGAGGCATGTTGCGGGTGGGGTTTGGGGGCGCCGCGCCATGACGCGCGCGCGGCGGAGGCGTCGGGCCCGGCCACGGGATGGCGGCCGCTCGCCGCACGCGAGGCCATGGACGTGAGCGCCGGTCCGGCCGGAACACCCCGGCTCCGAGCCGTGACGAGGGCATCATCTTGGGGGGGTGATGCCCGGGCGTTGATCACCCGCGAGCCGGACGCCGGCGACGCGCCGCGCGGCCGCCGCGCCGTCCGAGCCTTTTTGACGAACACCGGGGTGCGTGGATCACCCGTGCGTGCTACCTAGGATTTGGGCCACCGGTGGGTCCCGGCTCTTAGCCCGGCTTAGTTTTCTCTAGCGGCCGTCGGCCGGTGCGAAGGAGGTTGGAGGGGGAAAACCGGACTTCCGTGATCCGTTAAGTGGGGCGTGTTGCTCGGTTAGTTTTGGGCCAAAACCCACTTTCGATCTAGAGCAAGCCCACCGGGCCACCCACGGCCCGCACCGCTTCCGCCCCTTTTCGGCTCGTCGCGCGAGCCGCCGACGTCATGCCGACGTCGGCGGCATCTTTTCTTAAAAATCATTTTCCTTTTACGGGATATTTTCCATAAATACTTAATAAATGATTTTGACCTTTAAAAATTCATAATAAATTCTAGTGAGTTCGAAAAAATACAAAACTAATTTCTATAAATACGTATTTGCGAAACCTTGCCGATTGTAGGTAGTTTGGGTTCATTTGGATCTTCTAGATTGGTTCTTATTTGGAGTTATTGCTTAGATGTGCACCGTTATCTTATTTTCGCGTCGAATCTCGTGCCGCGCACCCGAGCTTCGACCGAGAGACGCGGAGAACCCCGAGTACACCTTGCTCCGGACGGCCGATCGCTTCAACGGCAACGAAGGTGTCATGTCACTCCCAACCATATAGATCCTATGTTGCTTTGTAGTCGCTAGTGCTTTACTTTAATGCATGGAATTGATGAATTGCATAACCCGTTTAATAGCCATGCCTTGATGCTTTGTTATACCCCGTTTCCTTGTTCTTCTACCGCGGGACTAGCTACGGACCCCTAGCTAGTCCCTTACCTCAACTATCCATACTTTTGTTGCTTGATTATGGATGGTACTGCGGGCTTGGGCCGAGATGTGGGTATCTCGGTGTGATTCTAGCGTGCGTTCCGGGTGCGTATCTCCTTGCTTGTGTTTTGACGGGAGCGAGCCGCTTGGATACTTGTGAACGGCCGCCGAGGGAAGATGCGATCTGGCCTCTTACCCGAGGGTCGTGTCGTGTGGGATGGAGATGTTGAGTGCTCGCTCTCGGCCCCTTAAGGACCGAACGTCAGTTGACCTTGCTTCGGATGACTATTTTCGTACAGACCGCCCGCCTTGTATTGGGCGAGGGTGCGGGGTGAGACTTGTAGTGGATAGCACCCCTCCTGTTGGAGGATCGGTGTGATCGTGTCGGGAGTGGTCTTTCCCTCCTTAGTAGACTTTGCCCCGTCGAGGCCGGGGAAGGGTTCCACGGCCTTCGAGGGACCTCTCGCGGGTAGTATGAGCTCGCCGCGGAGGGCCGGGCCGGGCTCGGAGATGCGAAGGGTACTATCCACTTACTTGGGCTTCGCCCGTATGGTAGGGTCGGACACGGTGACGGCGGTTCCGGTCCTATTCGGGCGGGTACGGTTGTACAACCTCTCGCGAGTGTTAAACCTATAGCTATAGTCCGTGTCCACCGGTTATGGACGGTCTTTCGATCTCTCACCCGACTAGTTACACTTCTCTTGTGCTTCTTCTCTCCCCCGAGTGTGTGAGCCGGCTTCGGCCGTTGAGATGTGGGGATAGGAGCCGGTGGGCCCCACATCGCGGATGAGAGTTGGGTTCGGATCGTGGTTGAGATCCGGAGTTTTGGTGTGGTATTCCTTGAGCGGGGTGTGGACCCCCGAGGTGTGGACCTCGGAAGCGAAGCTTCCCCGAGGTGTGGACCTCCTAGCTATATTCTCGCTTACCTTGTACGTTGCACGACCGCTTTGCTTAAGCTTTCTACGGGCGAGAATAGGGTTATCTCATGCATAGTAGAACATTCACCGCTTTTGCCTCTTTGTTGGGAGGTCGACATGACCTACCCGCTTATCGGGTAGACCCCGGTGACTCGACGCGAGAGCCGACTACGACTTCGACAACGACGGTTGGGTGGACTAGAGCTCTTCCTACACTTGAGCTGCTCGAGGATATGGAGTTTCCCGCGCTTTCATGGATCCGCTGCTAGACGTTTTATTTATGTTTGATTCGGTCCCCGATGGACTTGTACCGCATGTGCCGAAGAGATGTACTACGATTAATGTAATAAAATAAATGTTGTACTCTACTTTATTGTTTTTATCTTTCTCGTATGGATTTTTGGCATCGGCGAGACGGGGATTGCACGTGGTAGCCCTCCCGGGACTACCACCGAGGTGCTAAGATTCGGGTTCCGTACGCGGAAATCCGGGTCGTTTCGAGCCGTTTGGCCATTGTGTGGAAATTCTAGCCTGCAGAGCCGAAGTCTAGAGCAAAGTAAAGTGCGCGACGCAAAGGGCAAAGCCCAAAACTTCAGTTCCGGCCCATGAATATTATTGTGGATTGTGGAAGCACCTGCTGCACCGCCCGGGGAATTCCCGCACGGGCACGCTCTCTCGCCTCCTCGTCTTCAACGTTGCCACGGACGCCTTCCAACTCCTATCCTCCGGCCGCCACCGCACAACCCGGCCCCCATGGCCGCCACCTCCACCACCCTTTCCCATGCCTTCTCCTCTCTCCTCCGCCCAATTCCCAGGACCCAACGACACCAACGTCAGTCCCAATCGCAACCACCGAACCCCAAACCCCCTAAACCCCTCCGCCTCGGCCTAACAACCTTCACCCCGGCGACCGCGGCGCCGCGCCTCGCCGCGGTGCCCGACGGCGTCGCCATCGCCGACGTCGTGGAGAAGGACTGGTCCTTCCTCGAGTCCGCGGGCGCGGACCTCCAGCGCGCGCTCGCCGCGGCGGCGCTGACGCCGGCGTCGCGGGTGCTGGCCGTGACGCCGACGGCGGCCTTCGTGGGCGCGCTGCTCGCGTCCTCGCCGTGCGAGCTCCTCGTCGCCGCGCACGAGTCGCTGTACGTGCTGGCGGGGGTCAAGGAGGCGCACGACGAGGTGAGGTGCTTCCACCTCGAGGGTGGGGGTGGGGGCAGGGGCGGCGGCGTGGTGGAGGCCGTGCCGGAGAGGTTCGACAACTTCGACGCCGTGTTCGTGTGCTACTTCCCTGGGATGGGGGTCTCCGCGGCCGCGCTGCTCAAATCGCTGGCCAAGAGGTGTTCCAAAGGTGAGGCCTGTTGAAATGGCACCTTATCCTTTAGCTGCGTTGTCCCTGTGGACTGGGCCTGAGGTGGTTGAAGTAGAAGTAGAACGATAAGGCTTATTAGACTATGCATTTCGTTTTCTCAGACTCAAATACTTGATGGGTAATTTCATATGTTGGTTTAGTTTAGGTGGAATGGGAGAGTCAATTCGTCAATTTGATGTATAACTCTTGCAGCGCAGAACAATTTATGTACAAGTGTGTTCTGATTATGGCCTGTTCCTTAGTGTTATTAGGCTAGTTTTGAACAGAGTCGTGGCTGGCAGTTAATATCGTGGTTCTCACCGCTAATAACACTTAATCTTGATTTTCCAATGACAACTACAAGTTATGTTGTATGCTAATTATGGTATTGAACTATTGATCCAATTTAGGTGGCATTCATTTTTTTTTATCTGTGATCTCATTCAGGTTGCCAGTTCAAGGCAGTGTTAACTCAATTAGGGTGCGTTATCCTGAATCGTCTCATATCATATCATATTAGTTTGCATCAGACTCTAGTGACTCAACCTGACTACACTAGGCACTTAGAGTTAGCAAGCCTTGCCTTCAAACTATTAAGGCTGCGAATTCTCACCGGATACACTTAATCATGAAACAGACCGGGGCTCTGTAGTTCTTGGCATCAGTTGATCCCAATGAATGTTTGCTAAATCTACTATAATTTCACTATAAAAATAGCAAAACCTCTCTCGCTTTCAAAACATATAAGCTTGCATCACGTTTAGAAGAGAGACTGCAGTGACCCTGATGAAATAAATTTCTAGCTTCCCCTGTCATGATAGTTGAGTTTTTCTTTGTGAATGCATCATGTCATTGTTTCAGATTGTATATTTTATTTCTGTTCAGTTTAGAGCTTGAGTCACATTTTCTTTCTTTCTTTGTTTTTTTTTGCCTAGGTGCAAGAGTTGTCATGTTCCTGGATCAAGGCAGGCAGAACTTTGAACAACACCGTAGAGAGCATCCTGATGTTGTAACATCTGATTTGCCCAGTAAATCCTCACTGGAGAAGGCTGCATCTGGGAATAAGTATGAAATAACAGATTTTGTGGATGAGCCTACCTTGTACCTTGCTGTTTTGCAATTTCAAGGGTAATATTTTCTATATCTGTAAATCAAATTGTGATGGCTAGTTTCAGGGTGGCTTAAGTAATTATATCTCTTTGGCCAGCTTGTGTTATAATTTTAGGTGCTCTGCAATTTGTTTGAGATCTACCGAATCACCAAGGCAGGCCTTGAGCATGCAATACTTGATATTCTTGAAGCCTGGACATTGATCCAAGCATTTTGCATTCAGAGCACGTACAATGCAGGTGCTTAGTGTAGATGCATAGCAAAAAGGTAATCTTTTTTTCTATGCTTTCATCAGGTGTAATTAGATGTTGAATTTTTTTCTCGGTGCTTAAGGTGTGCTATCATGGTAGTTAATTTATTTAAGCGGCCATTGACATTGGAGCAATTAACTTCTATGGAGGTGCTTAATGATGTATCACTGTTATATCTGTTGAACCATTCATGGTTAAGCATTATTGTAAATGCTGTTAACTTGTTAAGATCAAACTTCGAGCACTGGAGTGAGGGACTTCAGATTTGTCATCGGCACTCGTCATGGAGAATCGGAGAAATAATAACGATAGGGGTTTGTTTGGAGCAATGGTATTTGGGATGAGGTGGGGCGTTAATTGCTGTTGGAGAAAGAGTAGGATTGTCGCTGAGGCTTTCAGTCTGGATATCTAGTTACAATCGGAGCCTAAGCAGTACCGGTTATTTAGGTTTCTATCGGTCTTTCTAGTGTCATGTTGGTGTTAGGACGAGATGAGGCAAATGAAAAATGCTTTAATTTTACCATCGAGTTTCTTGAGTATCAGGAAGTTGATCGATTTGGGGATGAAAATATCTTCTTGGAGTATAGCTAGATGTACAGCTCTCTCTAGCTTATTTGGATCTTGTGAAAACACAGCTGCCTTCAGGTCCTCTCTGAGACCCTTGACAAAATGCTGGATAAAAAATGCTTCATTCACTGCTGTGTTATGCATGTGTAATTGGCACTTGGTATCTAGGAATTCTTGGTAGTACTCTCGGACAGAACCCTTCTGTTTGAGGACCATCATGACATTCATAGCTTTCTTGTAATCACAAGTGCCAAACTGAGCCTCCACTGCCTCGGTGAATTGTTGCGCCTAGGTCATTCTGCAATTTATAGACTTGGAGCCATTTGGTTCGTTTGGAGTCTAACCATTGATATAATGGCTAGCTGAAATAGAAGAAAGGGGAATGGTTGATGCTGCAAGAGCATCAAAACACGCCCCAGGAACAGAGCTAGGGGCACCCGCACTTCAGAGTTTTACGAATCGTTGGACAAGGACTGCATTTGCACAACCGCCCTGCAAGTTCACGTCTGCCTTTGGCACCAAGATCTTGATGATTCCTCCCAGCGTGCACGAAATCACCCCGATCATCAACGTCCAGGAGTTTGGTCGTGGGCCGAGCTTGCCGTCTCGTCCAATCTACATCCCTGTCGGCGAAGACATGCTGTTTAGGAGTACATTGGACGTGAACTCATCTGTAGGCCCTGTTGTTTTTATCCATCGTCCATATTCAAATCCACACCCACCTCAAATGGGGAGGGTATGGGTAGAAAATAATTATCCATTAAAAAAATGAGGAGGGTAGGGTGTGGGGAGGGTGCAAATAATCAATTGGGTATGTATAGAATTTAGTACAAAATTAGTTATCCATTGGGTATGGGTGAGAATGGAGAGGGTAAGAAGTGGATAATAATTATTTGGATTTGGGTATGAACAAGAGTGGATTTGTCCATACCCTCCCCGGTGGCAGGCTTACTCATGTGACATCTGCCTCTCGTCGCCGACGCCGAAAAGCCAGGTCTGCTGGTGTGACGTCTCCTCCTGCGCATTGCAACCTGCTGACGCACTCGTCCTCGTCAGTACCAAGCAAGGTGACACAGCAACGTGAAGGATCGTGTCGTGTGTGGAAAAAGCACGGGCAGTGGGCGATGCCCTTCACTGGCTGTGGCCTTGTGGACACTATGAACCCTCCCTGAGTCCCTGGAGGCCTTTGGCGGTGCTGGAGGCCTTTGGCGGTCTCTCCGTCTGCGGTGCTCTGAACCAAGGGAAAAATGTTCTGAATTTGAGCTGCTCCAAGATGCCATGTAATCGGGCATATATACTTGTAAAGAAAAACTAAACTTATTGCTGAAGCCCATCTTCCTAAAGGATACTCAGGTAAGACCAAATTTTTTTGTCTGTTTTTATAATGGGAAGACCTGTGTATTTCACCTTTTTTTTCGAAATGTTGATATCTGTTAGTTACATGCCATATGCACCATCAGCACTCTTTCTTTCTCAGGTTGCAATCAGTCCCTCCTAGTCTGTTGAATTGCCTTGGCAACCAAAGGCAGGAAGCCATCTTGCGCTGCAGGAAGCTTATGGCCTCAACCTGCACTGCACGCGTCAATTATGGAAGCGCATCATTCGATTCACGTGTCATGCTTTTGCATTATCGCCAACATGCCACATTGGTGCTATCACATGAAGAGTGCTTTCAGAAGTTTGGTCATTTGCAATTGACATTGCACAATGCTGGTCTGAAAACATAAGCATCTTAATTCAGATTCATAACTCGCATTTTGTGACAATGTGAATGATTCCAAGCTAACTCAAATGTCATAAACCTCATATATAAGGAGTTCGATAATAACCTAAGCAATGTTCATGATTATCGTGCCTTCTGCAAGTGATTCGTCTTCCAGAGTGACTCCTGGATCTTGGGCATCAACTCAGGGTATGTCACCGTCGTCACAATCTCAGTCTCATCAGGCTTGTACCCAGCTTCACCAGGTGGGTACCCACCATCAGGTTTGAAATAGCGAGACCCGCACCACACCATCTTATTGATTGAAACGTCAAACAAGAAATCAAGGAAACCAGTCGCAGCTGCACGATACTTGTCTCGACGGTGATTGAAGAAGAGCTCTAGGAGCTTATTGTTCTTTGCTCTCTCAATCCAATCATCAAGGTACGGCATCTCACCGAGAATCATTTCCTCAGCAGCAGGGTCGACATGTGGCAGCACGTGACGGATGTATGGCATGTAGGACATGACAAGCCCTCGCCGAAGTCCCCATGGCACCACAGACGCGTGCCTGGAGATGAGGGGGCCCATTGTTGCCGACTCAGGAGACTTCATGAGCTTCAGCAGGTGCTTGATGTCATCAGGGACAGGTATCTCTAGCTGGAGGAGGTTCTTGGTGATGAAGGCGTGAGCATCCAAGTAGTTAGCTTGGATACTAGCAGGAGTGCTCTGCTGAAACATCACGTCTCTGAACTTTAGCTTCCCGGGTTCAGGGAATACTAACTGCCCAGGCATCATATACTCACCAGGGCCGAGATTCCGTGGCGGCTCAATCTTGTCAGTTTCAGTAGGATTGTAGGAATAAACAGCAACTCTTTGGTGTCTTCAGCGACCACCAGGTTGGACTCATCAAAGCCGGACAAACATATGTCAGAGTCGTGGAACTCTTGTAGCGCTGTGGTGAGAGACGAGATGAGCTTCATGCCTAGCACGCTGGTGGTGGAGAAACACCTCCCAAGCTTCTCGCCAACCAGTCGGACACCATCACTTGGCACTGGCACCACCACTGGGTGGCGAGCGGTGTATTCTGCCACTGTGCACACAGGATCTGGACCCTAGTCACCGTGCGATATGGCTTTCCATGGAGGTTTACAAGGGTCTTACAGACAATGTGTCGTGATAAGTCGTAGGCAATGTTACCATATCGCACCATCAACCTTGCAGGGAAAACCAAATTGATTTCGTCAACGTGATGAGCTGCAAGAATATACAAAGAGAGCACCCTGATGAACGTGAATTATCACCAATCTGTAAATCTTCCATTTGATCATTTGCTATTATAGCCCTCTCACAGAACAAGCTCTAAATGTAGATGTGCAGAATAAAGCAGAAACCTAAGCACATTTGTGAGCTTGTCCTGTGAGAAGTTCCTGAAACAATAATTTGATCATTTGCTATTATAGCCCTCTCACAGAACAAGCTTTAAATGTAGACGTGCAGAATAAAGCGGAAACCTAGACACATTTGTTTGAATTTCATCCAGCCATCCAGGGCCGGATGGGGGTGAATCTTCTTGCAATAATTTAAGACTGAAATTTGTTTCAGGAACTTCAGAGGTAAAGGTCACCTGGACCAGGCGACCAGGTTCCTGAAGTCTTGGCCGGAGAGTCCTCACGATTCACCAATGCGACCGAGATGATATCGATCCCTCGAGTCCCCAGACGCCGCGCCTAGGTCTTCTCTCGTCGGCTCGAAGGGCCTGCGGCTAAGAGGAAAAGAGAGGCGGGCAGGCGGCAGCGGCGGAACCCTAGGTTAGGAGCAGCAGTAGTGGGAGTGCGGAGGAAAGAGAGTAAGTGGAGGAGGAGGCTGACCTAGAACCCGGTCGGAGCAAGAGCAAGCAGCTCGCCCGCTCTCGCCGGAGTGGGAAGCGGCAGGCGAGGCGTGCGCCGGTGGCGCGGTGGCGTCCCCGAACGCCGTCGATTTCGCCGTGGGTAGGTGGGTTGGGCTGGACACCAGGTGAAGAAAATCGTCGGACCGGCGAGGTCTGCACAAATGGGCCATCATTTCGGCCCATATAGTTCAGGGCACATAGGAATAGTTTTGTTTTAGACTGATACCTTTGGTTAATGATTTTATTCATGATTTTTCTCCTGAGAAATACCGAATAAAAAACAAGATCAAGGCAGCATATACCCCTGTCGGGGAAAATGGCCTTCGGAAGCTTTTACCACGTCCGGCCGGGCTGTCGGTTTCGGCTCACGCGCGGCTTCGGCTGAGCGGGGGAAGCTTTGCAATGGAACTTAACGGAAACGCTGATGCTGCTCAAGTTATATGAGTTTTTGTTGTGCAGGAACAGCCCAACCGAACAGTGCTGGCCTTCGGTGCCGAAAGCGCGGACGGTTGACTTTCGGCGCCAAAGGTATGGAGGAACCAGAAGCGCCACGCGTCGGGTGCGCCTCGGCTCGGGAATGGAGGCGGCCTGGGCGAGATGCCCCGAAAGGCCCGACGCGACTAGGGCGAGATCGTGGGCTGTTTCGGCACCGAAGGTACGGTGCGCCGCGATACGTGGCTGCTGCAAACGTGTAAAGGGGGCACCGTACGAGGCAGAGACAAGGGGCGCCGCGTGTAAAGGTGTTTCGGCCGTACGAAGACACGCTGGAGGCCTGTACGACACGAGGAGTTACTGTTATACCCTTGTAAAGTGTTTAAAGCCGTTTGTCAGGAACGGAAAATGTGTAATTGAGGCAGATGATCATGCCCAGGGGTCTCCTATAAATAGTGAACCCCTTGTAATGAAACAGACACACTGTAATGAGAAGAGAGCGCCGAAGGCTCCTGCTAGCCTTTCGGTTTTCAGTCTGCTAAGTGTTTCCTTATTTAATTTCCTGCTCTATCAAGTATTTCCTTGTTTCCCTTCCCTGTCTAGAATTAGTAGAAGTAGCTTCGTAGCAGTAAGCGAAGGGAGAGAAACTCTCAGGGGGCTCTTGTGTCGGCGTCCACCTTCGGGCCCGATTTCCACCAACACCCTAGATGAAAATATGCCATTATAATTTTCACAGCTTGGAAATATGTCATTGGTATCTCACTGAAAGGTGGGTGCCACCACAGTCACTGACACGTGGGTCAGGATGGCATATCTCCAATTTAGCAGAATCATAATGGTATGGTTCAAATTATCCCTTCATAAATTTAGGTCCACGTATTTTTATTCAGTTCGGATAATACGATTATACAAATCACTCAGAGTTTATCACGGTGGTGGCGTTCGATGCCCTCCAATCATTTTATTTTCAAAAAAAAAGGAAAAAGGAAAAAAACAGAGCCTCGTAATAACTTGTAATAAATACATTCTTCTAAATAAATCCGTACAATGGGAGCAATTCCCAGCTAATGTGTTGTCTAGTTAGCAGGACACAGGCAGCTTGACTTCTCAGTGGTTCCACACTGCTGATCTTATTTATAAACATCACTGGAACTTTTTTACATCCACTAGTGTTAGTGGATCGACATTGTCAATTGAACATGCAATATTATCTGTGTGACAAATTTGTTGTGCGAGAATAATGTTGTATGCTGATTATATGGCAGATTTGCTGTGAAAAAAAAACATTGCAGAAAAAGTCGAAATAAAGATGATGGCTCACCTGTTTGTTTACGGATAATTTTTTAATTTTAACCTTTTTTTAAAATTATTTTTAAAAATAACCCCCGAGCAACTTTATTTGCACCCTGGATGACCCGTTTGGCCGCGCCGCGCGCGCGCGCGCGCGGCGCCGCCCGCCGCCGCGCCACATGCGGCGCGCGCGGCGGGGCCGCCACGCCGGCCGCCCGTGCCGCGCGCGCCGGGCGTGGGCCGGTCCCGCCGCGCCACATGCGGCGGCGCGCGCGGGCCGCCGCGCCATCCCGCGTGGCGCGGCGGCCGCCCCGCCCAGAGGACCCGCGCGGCCCCCCTTCTTCCTCCTCCCCCTCCCTTCTTCCTCCTCCGGCCCGAGCGCCCGGCCCGAGCCCCTTGCC
This sequence comes from Cenchrus americanus, assembly GCA_947561735.1. Lineage (NCBI taxonomy): Eukaryota > Viridiplantae > Streptophyta > Magnoliopsida > Poales > Poaceae > Cenchrus > Cenchrus americanus. The sequence continues at coordinate 150,811,277 of OX387243.1, read as the reverse complement.
GCCGCCGCCGCCGCCCCCCCCCCCATTCCGGCCGGATTTGGGGGCCGGAAAAAGTGGGGGGATTTGTTCCCCGCGTTGTTGTGAAGGTATTGACCTACTTCTCTCCCTCTTTTACCGTTGCATTGTGTAGATCGGAGTAGATTTTTGTGACCTAGGGTTAGGTATAGAAATTTGAAATTTACACCAAATGCAATTAGTTTTAATGGAAATGATGATTAGTTCATACGCGGTAGTTTCTCTCGCCCGTGTTATTGACGTGTAGAACTTGTTGCATGAATCGATTTAATGATATTATTGATGTCAAATGTTTAGGGTAGTTGATAATGGGTGTAGCTATTATATGGATGCCTAACAATTTTGTTGAATACCTAACAATTTTATTAGGGGTAATCTGCACGTGTATATATATAACAAATCGAGATGGATATAATTTTTGTTGAACACAATTCTAATTTTTCATGTATATTTATAATAAATATCTATTTTAGTACTATATTGTTATTGAACAAGTTATAAATTTTGTAGATGGACTGTTTAGTTCGCATGTTTCATGGTGGCGTAGTTAAAGAAAATGAAGAGTTTGAGAATATGATAGAGTTGGTAGAAACATTTGATGGTCCGCCAAGCTTTAAGGATGTAGTTGATTGTGCAATGGTCAACTATGGAGTTGGAATGCATGAGTTGTCATTCGAGAGGTCGTTTTGATTGTGTGAAGGCTAGAGCTCATTATGTGTTGATGAGCTTGTCAAGTGAAGAAAATTGGAATCGGTATAAGAAGGTAGTTGGTCAAGCTAATGTGTCATGTCCGGAGGTTGTGGTAGATATTACTCGTGGGCCTAGTGGTAATGTTTACATTAATGAGGAAGTGTCGTTTGAGGCTCTAGAAGGTACACAAGAGTCTACAATTTTGGAGGAGGACTTTGGTTGTAGGGAACCTAGTCGGGATGTTGGGATGGTGAATGATGATTTTCCCAATGATTGTTTTGAGCGGGAGGAAGAAACCATGGACGATGATGATATATCCGACGCCTGCCGAAGAAGGTGATTCGATGATGAGTCCGATGAGGAGCATGCGGAAGAGCAAAATGATGCCAATGCACATGCGGTGAAGCACTCCTTGGTTTGAGTGAGGTTAACTTGGATGGTGTTCAGCATGATTATGTTGCAGGACCCTCGGTGAACCATACAACCTTTGAAAGGGAAATGCACATAAGTAGGCCGCTAGTGAACACTAGAAATGGTGAAAGTGAAGAACACGTGCCTAGGTTCCCGGACAACACTAGAATTGGTGAGAGTACTGAACACTACACCCAAGCTCAGTACCAATTTGGAATCCCTTCTGTTCGCAATGACAGAGACTTGAGTAGAATCGATAAAGCCATTTGTGATTCTACTAGGTTGTTCACAGAAGGAATAATTTTTACCGGGAGCCCGAGATACATGAGAAAATGATTTTTGACTCCCTGGATGAACTCAAGTTTTTCTTGTCCGACTATGCGGTGAATCATTATAGGCCTTTCACCGTGGTCCATTCGGACGAAGAATCTTAGGTATGAAGTAATGTGCAAACAAGGGTGCATGTGGCGTGTATGGGCACGACTTGCAGAGAGGGACGAGAAAATGGAAGATTACAAAGGTTGTGGGACCTCACACATGCTCGGTCGAGTCGGTGAAGGGAGTTCACGCACAATTGATCGCAAGTTACATTGGAAGGTGTATCTTAGGCGTTGTTCGTGAGAATAGTGAGGTGACGGCCGACAATTTGATAGAGCGAGATATTGATGTTTGCCGGATATCGTGTGAAGTATTCTAAGGCATGGCGGGCTAAACAACATGCAATTGCCTTGCTATGGGGCGATTGGAAAGAGTCATATGCAAAAATTCCAAGGGTCTTGAGAGCCATGAACCACTTCAATCCCGGGGTTAAATGGTTCCCTTACATGACCGGTTCTCGTGTTCTCGACGGTGGTGTTTTGAAGCCCGTCCTTCTACGTGTTTTTTGGTGCATTCCACAATGTAAAGTGGCTTTCCAACACCGTCGTCCGGTGATACTTGTAGACGGAACCTTCTTGACCGGCAAGTACGTAGAGGTACACTCATGATGGCGATTCTTGTAGATCCCGAACAAGAACTTGTGCCTTTAGGTTATGCCTTGGCGGAGAGTGAGAATGACGACGGTTGGTCATGGTTCATGATGCTCCTTCGCATTAACGTACTTGGTCCAACGCGACGGTATGTATGATCTCGGATCGGCACCATGGTCTTATCAAATGTGCGAGCGACCACCCCGGATGGGTATCCACCACTTGTTCATCGGTGGTGCATTAGGCACTTTGCCGCCAATTTGTGGCGTCGTCAAAAGAACAAGGAGGTAATAGGACGATTGAAGTTGCCTTGGCATCGGTACATACAGAGGACCAATTTAAGGAACTCGCACAAGGACTTAGTGAAGAACTTGAATGAGGAAGCTAAAGATTGGTTGGAGTATGAAATGGAGGATAAGGACAAATGGGCTCAAGCATATGATGCGGGGGTATGCGTTGGGGTATCATGACAACAAACTATTCTGAAAGTTACAACAACATATTTAGAGGAATAAGAAGTAGACCCGTCGCGGGGATCATTGAATACTCATTTGAAAAATGCAATGAATACTTTGTGAACAGATGGCGGATTGCACGCGATTTGTTGGATAATGGGGGTAGAATTGGATCCTTTGCAGATGAGATAATGTATAAAGCTTTGGTTTAAGATCCGTGAACCAACATGCGAAGCATATGGTCCGGACGAATGATTTATTCTATTCGAGGTTCCTCTACTACTAATGTTGGAGGGGGGAGTCATGGCGGTCGACACTATAGGGTGGACCTCCGGCCGGTACTTGCACCCGTAACGGCCCTCAATTGTTGCATCTTCCTTGTTCTCACTTGATGACAACTTGCACCGCTAGAGGTCTAGACTATGAAAATGCCATGTACTTGTCTCCTTTGTTCTATAGAGAACACACCATTAAGATTTGGGAATCCGGCTTTGAGCCGTACCTTGATCCGTCACAATGGCCCCGAATATGATGGCCCGTAGTACGTGCCACCGCCGTCTTTGAAGAAATTGAAAAAGGGTAGGAGGCAAAAGAAGCGTTTGAAAGGGGACATGGACGCGTGTCAAGGAAGGTTTGCCGTCGCTTATGATATGGGTGATTTTGAAGCCGATGCGGACAAGATGACGTATCTTTGCTCAAAATGTCACAAAGAAATTAAAAACTCGCACGTGTCGGAAAAGAAAATCGAAGGGCAAGAAAAAAGCAACGGGGACAAATAGAAGGATGGGTGGTTCCAACTCGAGGGTAGGTGTCATGGTAGTACGTTAGTAGGTGAAAAATTATGAAATTTTGTATGGAAGTTAAATAATTTTATATTTCTATATACTTACCTTCAATTTTTAATTATTGTTACTAACTACAAGTAAATTTTTTCAGGATGGCGCACCCAGTGTACCCGCTCCTTGAGGCTGCATATGATGGCAGCCATCGTGCACACCTTCTGGCCGACCTTCACGAGGTATTTACAAAAGCCTGAACTTAAGATCCAAATTTATTAGCTATTGTACCTCCTAGTTGTGTTTAATATGTGAGCTAAGCATATTTCTTGCATTTTGAGGACTAAACATTGCTAATGTTGTAATTATTGAATTTTATTGTTTTTCAGGACTTGAACCCGTTGAGGGTGCGAGAGCACTTTCCACTTCCTTGGGACGAGAGATACGCCCCGTACTTGGCTAGAGCGGGGGTTCTTGGACATTGCTTTGGTCGTGGTTCGTGGGTTGCTCGTGATGGACGGGCCGTTGTTGTCGGCCTTGGTGGATCGATGGCGTCCGGAGACCCACTCTTTCCACCTACCGTGCGGAGAGATGACGGTGACCTGCGCAGATACCGCCATGATCCTTGGTCTTCCACTTGAGGGGCCGGCGGTGAGTGGGATCATTCAGAGTGCCGGTTGGCGAGACATGGTTGAGTTGCACATTGGGGTGAGACCACCAGATGCTGATGAGGGGGATGCGTCGAAGAAGACCTCCGGAGTGAACACAGTTTGGTTGAGGCAGCACTTCACCGTTTGCCCCCAGGGAGCTCCTCGGTCGTTGTAGAGAGGCAAGCACGTGTGTGGCTTTGGCACTTTGTTGCCACGTTCCCCGCTACCGCATGCCTGCGGGTAACACCGTTTCTTGGATGGTTCTCGCCACTTTTGGGTCGGATTGGGACAACATCCGTGGCTGCGGTTGGGGTTCGGCGGTTTTGGCATGGTCGTATAGGCGGCTATGTGATGCTTGTAGGCGGAGTGGACGGGACGCCAACCTTGGTGGATGCGCTTACCTCCTGCATTTGGGTTTGGGAGCGTCTTCCGGAGGGGCCGACCACACCGTGGGCCGCTTGAGGTACATACAAATCTTTTGTTATTTATTCATGCGACTTATATTCATGAATTATTAATCTTTCAAATTTTGGTTATATTTTGCGGGCTTGGAATCGGCGGGATTCTCGACCCACTTTTGCGTTTGTGTGGAAGACAAAGTGACAACGGTACGTGGTCCTCCGGGAAGGAGGTACAAGTTCTACACAAACGAGTTGGACCTGTCTTACTCGAGGCACGGTACAAGCCCATGTCCACTAGTTCGTGTTCAATTTGTAAATTTTGTGTCATCACATTTTCTCTAAACATGTTGTATGTTTGTAGGTTGAGTGGCTACCGTACGACCGCGACTTTCCTCGGCACGTCCGGTTCTCACCCATGTGTTACGAGAGAGACAAGCTTCGTGGAGGTCGACGTGCCACTCATCATCTACTATGTTGTCGAGTGGCATTTGCCAAACGGGTGCTACGCCGGTTTGGGAGGCTTCGGCCTTCGCCTCCCGAGCACACGTCCACCGTTCCGGCCTTGCACAAGTAAGAAACCAACTCGATGCATTTTTCATTATTCTCATATGGCATAAGTTGGTTTGTAAATAATGTGACAAGCAATTTTGTTATTTCAGGGTGAACAGGCAAAAAAGATACAAGGAGAATGATTGGACGGTGAAGCATGCTAGGTACTTGGACATTTGGAACAATCGGCAGAGGATGGATCATCAAGATGGCCCTGCTTGGCGTCCTGGACCACATAGAGAGTACATGAGGTGGTACCATACCTCTACAAGAACCAAGATCAAGCCAGCTTTCACGGATGAGCACATTGAAGATGCCCCCTCAGACTCCGACGACGACATAGCGGATGAGTACGACACCCGACACGTGTGGGCACACGGCCCGCAGCGAGCACCTTTGCACGATTACTTGGTAAATTTATCGCAAGCCAATGTTGTTTGATCACTTCGGTTTCTAATAATTTGTATCTATAATAAGATTTTTTTTGTAGGGACAACAACTTGCAAGGCTTGCAAATGAGGCGGGAGTGGCTATGGAACATGCAAGTGCTTCCGAAGGTGGAGCCCTACGCAACTTTGCGAGAGGTAGTATTACTTTTCAAAAACTAAATGCTTAAGTTTATTCATATTTTTGGAATATGTCTTCATTTTGTACCAATTGCATGTTGCGAGAGGGTCCGAGGAGCTGCAGGCGTATGGCAATGAAGTTGAACCGCATAGCGGCTCCGGATGTTGTCCACGGCGGCAATGTTCGGGCCACTTCTTCGGGATCCCGCCGCACTCCGCTCACCACGGGGCTAGAAGCTCGACAAGGACCCCATCTCGAAGCACCGCTCGCACCGCGTCGGCATCGGCGGTCGTGTTGTTGCTAGTGGCGGCCGTGGTCGTGGTAAGGAAATCGCCACCCCCGAGCCCGGTGATGAGGACGATGGAGACTCCTCCTCCTCCTCACCGGCGGTGGTAGTGAGCGTGGAGACCCCACGTACGTCTCGCAGATTCCGATGGACATACTTGTTTGATGCCCCACCCGCAACTCAAACACAAGGAGAGTCGACGAGTCAGGTAATGAATCCAAAAATTTCCATCCAAGTCAGCATTTGAAATTACCTTGCTCTTCTATAGTGTTTCGTCCATTTTTTGCAGCCTCACCCACCTCCGGCGAAGAAAGCCCGCGGCCGTCGTCCACGTGGGCCCGCCGAAGTTGGGGGTGCCAACGTCTTGGACACGAACCGGGGAGGGAACGCCGACCTAAACAAATTTTCACCCCCGACGACCAAATCCGCCGCCGTCGTTGATCGTATGGACGATATGTGATGTTTGTGTGTGCCGGGACTATGTCGGAGGCATGTCTACGCCTTAGGATGTTGAACCGTGTGTGCCGGACTTTGTCGGAGCATGTGTTGGCCTTAGGATGTTGAACTTCGGCACTTTGTGTGATGTTTGTGTGCCGAACCGTGTTTGAATGTACGCACGTTGTATGAAACTATGTTTCCGCATGGGAAGTGTCCCCATATTGGCTTCCGGGATGAAGGGATGAGTTATGTTGATTTCCTCGCAGTGCGTCGAGTTGAGAGGGCAACGAAACCGAAGAAACTTCGTTTCGGGCCGGGTAACAGCTTGCCGCGCCATGCGCGCGGCGCGCGGCAACATAGTCCTGCCGCGCCATGCCCAAGGGCGCGGCAGTCCTGGCAACTTGGGTGCCACCGATGGCCACCTCTACCCGGCGGCCGCCGCGCCACAAGGCATGGCGCGGCGGCGCATGCCGCCGCGCCGACGGGCTCGGCGCGGCAAGGCTACGTTGCCGCGCTTAAGTTTTACAACATCCGGTATGCACCCCTCGGCCAAGGTTCTAGTTTGGCCGGTGGCGCGGCAACACGAGCTCGCCGCGCCATGGGGGACGGCGCGGCAAAGCGGCCCGCCGCGCCATGCGGTTTGGCGCGCGGAGCCGTCACCCGTGCATCTACGCGTGCCGGGCTCGCCGCGCCACACCGCATGGCGCGGCGGGATCGCTTTGCCGCGCCGCCGCGCGTGGCGCGGCGTGCACGTGTTGCCGCGCCCCCGGCCAGACTTGAACCTTGGCCCAGGGTGCGTGCGGCTTTCGTAGGATTTAAGCGCGGCAACACGCTCTTGCCGCGCCATGGGGCATGGCGCGGCAACGTTATGCTGCCGCGGGGACCCCTGTGGCGCGGCAGATTAAAGCCCAATTTATTTTTTAGTTTGCTTTTCGGTGAACATGATGAACATGTTCTAACTAAAAATGAGGTGAGGCTTGATTAGGTGGCTTTGCAAGAACTAGGGAGGAATACAAGTTACTTACTTTAGGCTAAACATATGAATTTATAAGATCAACTTTTCCCATTGGACATAAACAAAAGGAACCAATAATATATATATAAACTTCCATAATATTTTCTCTATATTATGGTGAAGTAATATCATCGATAACCACTAAACGATTTAGTAGCGATGTATGCAAAGCTAGACAACGAACATTTCATAATACACTCGTTCTGCATATCTTTAGGATAAAAGAAAAAACAGCGAATAAAAAAGTTTTCCTAAAAAAAAGATCGAGAAATGGGGTCCACCACACCCACCTTCTCTTCTCTATATAAAGGGGGGGTAGCCTCCACTCATCACTCACCTCCAATCCTCACAGCAACCTCCACTCGTACATCACCTCCATTCCTCCGGTCGTTTGAGAGTGTTGGTTGTCCGAGATGGGCTCGGGGTGGGGGTTTATGGATGTGAGGAGGGCCATGGAAGCCATGGAGGGGGCATACCCAAATGATCTCAATAGATCCATATTCGGTTTGAACAAGAGGCCGAAAGGCGAGATCCCCCCGCAGTGCCATTGTGGCATGAATGCGGGATGCAAGGTCTCACGTGAAGATGAAACGTTTGGCGAGCGGTTTTGGTGTTGTCAAAACATCGATCAAGCTAAAAAGGAGCTTGCGGCATTGGCGATGAAGTGATACCGTTAAGTACCATTGTACCTACTTCGTGGTGTTCATTTCGACTTTGTATCTACGTGGCATATATTGAAGGGAAGCGAGAGATCCGTTGCTCCAAAGGTGACGAGGGCGTGCCACTTCGAGCAAGTGGATCGACGACTTCATTAGTGGTCCGGATGCCGCGTTTCCGGCGAGGGGGAAGAAAATCGATGGAGACCCCAAGATCGAAGCTCTTGTGAAGAAGGAACTTGAGGACTTCAAGAAGTGGAGCGATGACTTCATCGGTGGTGCATGAGTGTTGTTATGTGTAACACGTGCCATTGCTTGTGTGATTTAAATTTCCTAAGACGTGCTAGGATTAGTATTGGCACATGTGCCATGCATGTCATTGGAAACTCGTGTGATTTAAATTATCTAAGGCGTGCTAGGATTAGTATTGGCACATGTGCCATGCATGCCACCGCAAACTTGTGTGACTTAAATTCCCTAAGGCATGGTAGGATTAGTTGTGGCACATGTGCCATGCATGCCACCGCAAACTTGTTATGTAAGAGAAATGTCTAATGAAATAGCAATGGCCACGGTGTTGACAAAACAATTTGTAGTTCTTTAGACTTTTCGGTTTTTGCGGTTGAAATGATGCCTCACCGAAAAGGCTAGAGATTCCAAGGACCCTAGAGTTTCGGGGTGCATAGATTTTTTCGGGGTGTTGTCGAATCAAATGTTGTACTTGGACAACATGGCTCACCGAAAAGGCTAGGGATTCCAAGGACCCTAGGGTTTCGGGAGTGCATAGATTTTTCGGGTGTTGTGAAATCAATTGTTGTACGGACAACATGGCTCACCGAAAAGGCTAGGGAATCCAAGTAGGCTACTTGTTTCATAACCGCAAAGGCTTTTTCGAGTGTTGTCAATTCAAATTTTAAAGCACACGTACATCGACCGGTGTTCTAGGTTCGTGCACATAATTGCTTGGAGTGTTGAACACACAAGGATTCTTTTGTTTAGGATGGCTTCTAACGGCCGTGATTCGGACTCGGACCAACTTCTTCGCACACATACATGACATATCGTGTCCATCACCATGGGGTTCGAATTGAAAGCCGCAAATGGCATAAGGTAGTTTACACAACAATTACAACACTAATAATCTACTTGTACGAGAACCGTCCGGATAACATGGAGCCAAAACCACTCGATTCCCGGGAAGGCATGTAGTAGTTCCCATACGGGGGTGGAGGTGGCGGGGATGGACTTGACGGTGGACCGTTCTTCATGTGACATCTGCAGTGCATAGCGCGTCGTCGCTAGATGGTGGATCCGGAGGAGTAAGTGCCTCCGCGAGCTCATGCTTCGGCTTCTCGATGCGTCCTTCTAGGTACGTGATGTACTCTTCATATGGATGAATAGGCGGCGGATCGACCCATTGCGAGAAACCACGGTTGTTAGGGTCATACGAGTACTGCAAGCAACAATAGTATGTTAGTTACCTAAATAAACTGATGGAAATACTCGTGGTAGTGTTCCTTACCCAGGCACGTGGACGGTGCCAAAAGCGACGACCGGAGTAGTAAAGTCCAACTCCCTCATAAACTTGCATTACACACAACTCATTGTGCATGCATCTTGGCCACTTTACCGATTTCTTCGAATCGTACGGTCTAACATCCCGTAAAGATCGGAAATAACTCTTCTCTCTTGGTGGGAAGTACTCCTTACATTCGGGATCCCGTTCGTCCACAAGTCGGGACCGAGAGAATTATCCTCACCGAGAAGTCATCCATTGCTGGTTATTGCGAACAAATTACCCGAAGGGTGACATATATAGGGAAAGAAAAGAAGTGGTGGGCCATTCAATCCGTGGGAGAAAACACACCCTACCCCCTACCCTACTACATGTGATGTGAGTACAAGAAAAAACACCCTACACCCCCGCCACGGCTATATAAAGAGGGACGGCGACCGCAAGATTACCACCGCCACACCTTGCGGGCTCCTCCCTCTCCTCACGGGCTCATCTTCTATCTTAGGTACGGTTCCTCTCTTTGTTAATTTAATGTAATCGGTTTAACTACTTCAAAGTAATGTTCAATTTTTAACAATAACTAGAGATGTCTACGGCCGTGCGGAGGGGGTCGGGATGGTAATGGTGGTGGTGATCCGAAGGGCAAAAACACAAATACAACACCCGATCCTAAGAAAATGACCACTTTTAAAAGAGCCATGCTTCGTTATATGCAAGGAGAAACTGCAGATGCCATTGCAAGAGGAGAGGACCCCCCTTTGGGATGGTCTTTTTGCTCCGGTGGTCTTTACGGTCCTGAAGCAAACCCGTCTGCTCCTAATCCACCAACTAAAAAAGGTACCAAGAAGGATAAACCTTCGTCATCACATCACAAGGATGCCTAAATATTGGAACTTTGTATGAGGTCGTTGTCTTCGACCATGCGGTGTTGTAATATTTGAGCTACTATTTCGTTTACACCATGGTAGTGTTATATTGTTCCAAGAAAACTACATCCTTAATGTGTTGTAATAATGGAACTATTATTCCTAATTTTTTTATTCTTCTAATCTCCTGCTCCATTAATAAATCTGCATGCAACACAACCAAACACATTTTTTCATTGAAAAAATTGTTCAATACAACACATACAACCGATTCTTAAGGACCATTCATCATCAACTACATCACATAACAAAGTGTTCACTTAACACAAAACTACGAAACACACTAGTTCATTGAAAAAAATATTACAATGCAACACATGCAACTGACACTTGACCACCATTCATCATCCTCCCACAATCCTCTTACCTTTTCTGTCGGCCTCTGCCTTTCTAGCCGCTTCATCCCTCGACCTATCCCTGGACCTATCCATCAATGCCTTCCACTCCTCTTCCTTTTTCCTCTTCTTCTCACTCTTCTCCTTCGCGATCAACGGACGTATCCCCCGTTCTAAGAACTTCTCCCCGTTACAACGCCAATATGCCACAACTTTCTCGTAGTTGGCGTAACCAACTACAAATTCTAGCTCCACTCCGCTTTCACGAACCATCTCATCGAAATTGGACCACTTAGATCCTCCTCTTCCGGTAAGGGCACACCATATTTTGCTCTTATCTTGTTTTTAATAGATTCGAGCTTTTAAACCTCCTCCCGGGTTCAGAAGTTCGTCCCAACTCTAACATTAACTCACGACGACCAAGAAATTGCTCCCAATCACAAGTCCGCCCCTCCCGCAAAATATAAGACCGTATCATACAAAGTTAAATCAAAATGAGGACAACCACAACGGTAGTGCTACCTAAATCAAAGAAGTTCACATCATGCTCACCCATAAGTCTCCATATGCATTGCCACAAAACATTCCAAAACCGAGCTCGGATGGCACAACACCTTCCGTGGCTACTATGCCACACTTGCACCGTGAAGGTGGATAGCTAAGGCAAGGCCAAGCCTTCGTCCCGGACTCGAACTCTTTCACTTGATTCGGTTGGCCACTCCGATCTTGGTCCATATATGTATTCATTGAAGTCACACCTAGGCCACCCACTCGAAATGCGGAACAACCATTAATAGCAATGAGTCATGGACATTTATAAAACTTAAATGATAACAAGGATATGCTTTTTACTTACAACGAGCCTTTAAGGAGCAACGAAAGAATGGTGTAAACTTATTTGGGGCCTCAATGTTTGGTCGTTGAAGATACGCACGCACTCCACAATCACACACCGGAGGGTTGTTAACTCGCTCAATGGCGGTCAACCGCTTCTCCTCATAAGTCATCGGTGGAGGATTAGGTGGAGGAGGAACCCATCGTTGAAACTCATGATATGGCTTCAACACATGACTCGCATACGGGAAGAGACGTATCCTAGGATCAAACTTGTCGGGCTCGTCTATCCACCGCAAAAAATAACAAGGAGCCGCCGGGGGTGGTGCTTCCCTAATCCAACAACAAGAGAATGCTCTACCCGCAGGTCCCGGCACACCTAGATCGTTTCACATAAGCCGCACACCACATAAACAATTGGGTACAGGGAGAGCTCGAGGCACGGGACCGTTTTCATCCCACTCTTCGGGAAAACTTCCTTTACCCCTAACAATGGCACAAGAACGTGGGTTTTGGTGGCTCATGTCTACTAATCCCGCAACCAATGATATCAAAATGAACAATCACTTTCAACATATTTGCAACATTGTATTAAGCATGTAGTAAAGCAAACCTACACTAAAGCATGTAGTAAAGAAACGTATTTTCAACATATCAATAGATGGCACATTGTCTAATGAAACTTCCCAAAGCATAACTTTCAACACACCCAACATCTAACACATCACAATTTCAAATTATTGTCAAACCCTAGCTCACCTATACATGCAAAATACGGCAAAAATAAGTGCTAAAGCCGAGATTAAATAAGGGCAATACCTTCCAAGGATACAGGGATCGATTTCCCACACTATCCCCGCCACAAATCGCCGGTTAGAAGGGGGGCGGCGGCCGGCGGCGGAGCTCGCGCGGGGACGGCGCGGGGGGCCGGAGAGAAAGGGGAGAGGAGGAAGAAGGGGGCCGCGCGGGCCCTCTTGACCCGGCCCCGCCACGCCGGGCGCGGTGGCGCGGCGGCCCCGCCGCGCGCGCGCATGTGGCGCGGCGGGACCGGCCCACGCCCGGCGCGCGCGCGCGGCCGGCCGGGCCGTGGCGGTCCGCCGCGCCACCGCATGTGGCGCGGCGCGGCCGATTGCCGCGCCACGCCGCGCGCGCGGGCAAAAGGGTTACCCCGGTGCAAAAAAAAGTTGCCCGGGGGTTATTTTTTAAAAATAATTTTTAAAAAAGGTTAAAATTAAAAAATTATCCTTTGTTTACATGGCTAGGCCTCCATGAAAGACAGACACTCTTGCTACCAATCTGAGCTCCATTTAGTTCACTGACGGCCTGCTCAGCACACAGCCTGAAGAGAGAAAAAAAAACCATCCGTTTCAAAAAGAGAAAAAAAACCATGAAAACAAAGTCACGAGAATCAAAACCAAATATTCGGGGTAAAACTTATGTACAAACCTGCTGGCAAATTTGACTAGACCATATCGCTCGTCTGCATGTAGCTTCAGATAACAAAGTTCTCCGAACATTGCAACAATGTGTCAATGCCCTTCAGCTAATTAACAGTAACACAGGGATCTAACCCCTCTACAAGGACCTAGCACAGAAATGAGATGGAACTTAGCAGATAGCAACTCCTTGTAACTAGGAACGTTAGAATCCTCCCTTTCTGAGATCCAGGAAACAGGAGTAGCTACAGCAAACATAGACAACTGTCAGTGCAGGCCGGCTGTTTCAATAAACAAGGATGCCATTGCAAGGCAGGTAGTGATAATGTTCAGATGCATCACTGCACAAACAGAGCATGCAAATCAAGATTATCACTTAAATCAGGGGACATCAAAAGACCTAATCAAAGAAACTAGTCACCCTCAATAAACTCTTCTTCCAAACAAGTATATGGTGCGAAGTACTAAATGTCTACAGGATCAAGGAGCCAACAACCAATTCCAACAAGGAATACAATTTGGTTATCCGACTTTACCACTAGCATCCCGCACATGAAGGATCAATGACAGCAAGCACAGACCAAGAAGGAACTGGTACACTAATAAGAACCAAGTTAGTGTAGTGCTGTAGGCATGAGGTTGTTGTCCGGTTCACATTTGCAACTTATAGACCCCTTGTTGTAAGCTATTATCTGCTGCATTAAGGGCTTAATTATTATGTGTCTATTCAAGTTCAGCATGGGTAAATGGCTAAATGCAGAAAACTACCGAAAGAAATAAACATAATCAAAGGTCAAAGTGATTATAGTACGAGCAGCAACCTCATAAAATAAATCAAGTACCTCTGGAGTTATATGAAGCCATGTTCAGATATTTGGATAGGATAAAGGGCCGGTATGCTAGCTTGAAAGGAAAATGTCTTTCTTCAAGAAACGAGGTCACACCTTCCAATGTGCTCTTTCTAATGTTAAATGCAATTGCACACACATGTTTGTCCTCGGTTTTTGCCTTGGCCATCAGATAAACAACATCCCCATCATGCATACTCCAGATAGGGCCAGCCATCTTCAGGTCTTTCGGTGCTGAACTTTCAGAGTGGTTGTGCCTCAGCTGGCCATTCGATACTCTTGCAGCAGCATACAGTCTCTTCTTATCCTCCATCTCGATTAGCTTGATGGTGCCATCGCTGAAGGTGACATCTCGCACTGCCCCTCCAGAAATTCGTAGGTACCGGCACATGTTACCACCCATGTAACATTGCACAGCAAAATACCACGCCAGAGATCAAAACAGCCCAGTAAGCCTCCTTCAAGAGTGATCACCATGTCATTTTCGTTGACCAGGTAGTCATCCTCCTTGTACCCTGGATAGGTTGGCTCCAACAGCGCCAAGCGCGTCGTCCATGTATTCTCCTTGGAGGAGAACATGTGCAGATGGTATTGAAGGTGGTCGGATTCAGGACGAAGAACAGCCATCAAAAGGTCTTCACCGCCATCACCGCCGCAGGGTAAGAAACCCATCTCAAAGGGATGGAGTACACACGGTTTTGGATTTGGCAGCACATCGAGCGACGGCCGACGGGGGGTCGGTGTGGGCTCTGTAAACCAAGTAATCGCAGTCGGACATCCCCATATCATGCACGGACTCTAGGGGTCTGACACCGAGGTTGTAGACGACGCGGATGATGGCCATGTCCTTGCCCAAGCAGGCAACGCCATGTCCTTGCCCAAGCAGGCAACGCGAGGCTCATCCAAGAGGTCGGTTGCCTTGAGGCCTGAGAGGTGGAAGCACAGGTGGAAAACGGCCGGCGGATCGGTGAGCCACAGGGAGACACCGACGGCTTTACCCGTACGCGTGATGGCCTGAGCGAACATCGCGTTCTTCTGATCGCCGATGTAGGCAACTTCGTCAAGCATGGCCCAGGCGGAGCGCTGTCCGGAGAAGGTGGCGTCGGGGGCTGGTACGACGGGGGGCTTGAAGGAGCTGGGAGGATGAACGTTCGCATGGCGGCTGCCGCCGGTGAGGAATTGAGGATGGATAGGGCTAGAGCCTAGGACGCACTCGATTTGGGGATTTATGATTTCCGGGTCTCTCCCGCAACTTTTTTTCCTAAAGAACTTGTAATGTTATGTTCTTCTAAATAAATCGGTACAATGGATATGAGCAGTTACTAGTTAATACGTAGTCAAGTTTGCCGGACACAGGTACAAATCATGAGTCGAGCAATAAAAATCTAGGCATTCCGTGCTGGAAATCAAGAGGCAGATAGATAGATCGCCCCATTCGCTAGCTTTTCATAAGAAGAAGACGAAGGAAACAAAGAAAATCTGAGCATCGTTTATTTCATTCGGAGAATACAAATCATTCACGAAGTGCAGCTGAAAGCCATGAGTAGCAGGTCTGTCACAGTTTTTGTTTATCTACATAAACGAAAATATATCATTATCTTTCGAGCACGAAAATATACCATTATCTTTCGAGGAGAACAGATTATACTCCTTCACATCTGCCTGCTCCCTCGAGCAAAGCTGAGCTTGAAACTGAACCAAGGGTGTCCTTGCGGGCAAATCTCCATTCTTATCATCTTTAGATGATGGTGTTACAGGCGAAGCTATTGGCAGGTTGAACTGGAACAGAGAGAAGGACGCATCCGCATCTTGTGATTTGTTCTTGTCTTCTGGGGGATCTTTTAGGCCGGATCTGTTCTTTTCTTTCAGGAGATCCTTGCCTGAAAGTGCCAATTCTGCAGGGTGCCTTTCTAGATTCATCTCTCTAAGAGCATGACCAGCAATATGCTGAGGTCCATTTTGAAAAGGTTTTGACAGAGGCATGGCTCTGAAGCTAGCTGCAGTCGTGTGGATAGGCTCTGGAGGCATATGACTAAAGGCGGGAGCCAGGTAAGGATTTACACTGCTGTACTGGACCGGATAATCAACAAAATGGTTACCAGGTGCTCCAAACACAAGCGGACTAGAATATAAGTGGGTAGGTCGGGCATAATGGCAGTTTCCATTTGTCTGAGCAACCCAAGAACGGCTGTGAAGCCCCATTGTTGCTGGTGAATAATGAGGTACATGCATGCTTTGTTGATGCAGCATCTGACCCTGGAAAGGGGATGTGTTGAATCCAAGTCTGTCATTGTGAGCCAGGTGTGTGGCTTTTGGTTGGTATTCTCTAAAACCATTTCCTGCACATGCCTCAAGCAAGGACCGCGACGCTGTTCTTGACGATGGAGTACCTACGGTGCTCTTTGTTCTGTCTGGGGATTCCTCTGACTCGGATGAAGATGATTCTGGATTTTGAGCGCTCAAAGAGGTCATGCTGCTGGAGCTGCTTTCCCTGTCTCCCTCGCTCATACATGAAGAGGAGCCATCAGAGCCAGCAGAGTTCATCATCAGCTCTTCATCATGCCTGGAGCCTTCATCATTTCCAGGGTAACAGTTTTGTTTATTCACTGTAGGAGTACCATCAGAAGCAGCAGGTTGACTTCTCTCAGTGGTTCCACATTGCCGATCTAATTTGCAAACATCACTGGAACTTTCAGAAGCCAGAGGCTGTGATTCACATCTTGCACCAAGCTTTTGACATCCACTGGTATCACAATTAACAGGTTCTAGTGGATCGACATTATTGTCAATTGAACATGCAATATTATCCATGCTGTCCAAATTAGTGGTCTTTCGAGCATCCATTGGTTCCCATACTTGCTTAAGAATAGCAGTTTTCTGTGTACTTGCAGTGCGGCTTCCTTTTGAAGCTACAAAGTTATCCAACGGATAGCATCTGCGGTACTGCACCCTAGGTTTATCAACTCCTGATTTCCTTGCCATCTTCATCTCCCTACCAGATCTGGCTGTAGACAAGAAACAGTTATCCACAACTCCGTGGTCTTCCTGATGGCCACAGCTGCAAGAATTGTATGCATGCCTATCTCGTGTTCTGTTATTTGCAGTGGATACCGCGTTGCAGCTTCGATCACTACTTCTTGCTCTTTCCTTCGATTGCCACTGTAAGTCACCTATTCTTCCATATTCATCTTGGCAGTCATCATACCAACAGGACTGATCTTGAGGAAAATCCTCTCTCAACCTTGGACTTCGTTTGGAAGATTTTGATTGCTCTGATGTGCAAAGATCACTGCTGTCCATTGGTGAAAATTCTGTCACAGCATTACAGTGGGCGCTGTTTTGTCCATTAATTTCCATACACGAGGATTGATCTATATGGCTGTCACAAGAGTGCGGATTCACAACTTCAGCATTATCTTCCTCTTCGGTAGCTGAATCTCTTGAGTCAAGAGTATTTGTCGAATCATCATTGGTAGATGTTGATGAGTTGCTTACAGCTAAGGATGACACATCATCTGGTGACCTCAGTTCAACTAGTCTTTTCCCTTTGTTTTCCTTTTCTTTCAGTCTTTCTTTTCTCCTTAGCTTCTTTTCTCTCTCTCTTGTTCTCCTCTTCATCCTGCGCTCTTGTTCTTCACGCTTCTCTTTTTCCTCTTCCTCAAGAAGTTTGTTCTGCAACAAGAGCATCCACAGTTGATGTTCACAGATATGAGCTAGTCAACCTTTTCCATATTTTGTCTAGGTCTAGAGGTATAACAAGTACCTGTTTTTCCAAAGTGATAATTTCTTTGCATGCTATATGAAGTCTCTCTTCCAAAACTTTTAGTGCAAGAGACACAAATACACTATGTGCATTCTGCTGCGCTGTACCTTCTCTGAAGGCCTTCTCAACCTGCAATGAAATTCATAATTATACTTACTTGAAGAACTTGGAGTGTGAATGCTCAATTTTTCTAAGAAACCTGAACAGATCCTGATTAGATGTTGTACACTAGTAAGTACTTGTAGCATTACACAAAGATGACTAGATGAATAATATACAGAAACAATCCAAGGTATTCCACATTGGTGAACATTAGATAATGAATAAATGGTGCCGGGAAAATATGCTATTCAACAAAGAATCAATTAATAGGTATTTAAACATCACTAAATCAGATGGCATGCGCAGATAGAAGCCCTCACACCGGAAGCATAGAAACTGATAACTTAGAATACTCTTTTAGCAAGTCACATTCAGAGGATAACATATATTAATGAACTGGTTCAACTGGAGGATATGAGGTTTAATAGCTGAGGTTCAGGGATTTTCCTTTCTTTGTAGTTGAAATCATTACATCAAGTATTCAATTATTCTAGTGACTTTTTTTTGTCAATACCTGTTCTTTGAATATCACAGCAGCAGCATCCAAAAGAAATTCTCTTGCCAGTTCAGGGCTCTTGGCATGCTTCTGAGGATGGGACCCATCACCATCAAAATCATTTCCATCCCTATCCATGGCATCATCTTCCTGCTCATTTTTTCATTGATTAGAATCATATCTTTTAACACAAATAACAAAAGCCCTATTTATGTCTCAGTTAAAGATATAAATAAATGGCAAGTGACATACATCCTCTTCCTCAGCCTCTTCAGCGTGCTCAAAGAAATTTCTAATACTTTCACCCTTTGTCATTGTCACAAAGCCATCACCCACCAGAAGCCTGTGGTGGACGCATGATTGACCCTTCAATGCATGTGCTTTTACACACATCTCTGTGTATTCGCCGTCAAGTCTCCAAGCTCGCAGAGTTATGAAGTAGTCCTCAAACTGATCAAGATTAATTCCATTTCTGTGGACTTGTGCATTCATTCCAACATCTTCAAAGCCAAAGATATCAGATTCTCCTTCATCTGTCCCAATAGCCCACTCAAAGTGGTGGTAAGATCCATCTGGCTCTGATAAGCATTGGCGCCAATCAACTACCACCGCATCCTCAAATACCTGAAAATCAGAGAAGCCAGGTTTGACTCACATAGGAAATGTACTAAAAGTACCATACAACCAAATGAAAGTTCTGTTGGTGAAGTGGGTTTTGGGAAGGCAGCCTGACCTCACATTGAAAAGCAGTATCTGTAACACAGAACCAACTGGTGCAGCGAGGTTCCCTCCGCATGCGCTTCAGTTCCTTCAGCTCCTTAAATTCACGAATAACATTCCTTCGGCACTCTCGACAAAATCTCTTGCTATCAAACCTGTTCACAAATTTCCTCCAAACTGTTGAACATAACTTAACTTGATCTAATAGGCTGTTAATAGAGAAATCCCAGCAGATAACAGACTAGCTAGAAAAAGTCACTCCAACATCCAACAGAACAAGATAGAACCAATGGTAATATTGTAAATCATCAGTTTCTTATCCTATATGTAATACACATTAATATTATTCATACATTAGTAACTCGAAGCATTCATATTTCAACTTCTTATCAAGTGCGACTCAGAGCAGCTTCTGAGTACTTGTAAGGTTACTTCTATAGAAATCTTTCATTTGGTGGACGCAAGCCTTCAGTTTGTTATCAACTCACTAGTCAATTTAGTTCATTTTTTCATGATTCGAACGCCTATGCTCACCTGTACATAAGTTTTTCAATGAAATCTTCCTCCTTCATCCGCAGAAGGGATGATCTAGTTTCTTCACCTAGTGCTGACCAGAAATCCACAAGAGTATCACATGACAGGTGGGCAGTGTGCAGAGCACACATTTCTCTTGTTCCATGCCCCCTATAGTTAACCATCCCTTGGCTAATCCATCCTCTACCACCCGCACCACACGCATCAGGATAGAGCATTTCTCGTTCCCTCTCTCTTGCTCGTGCATTATCAAAGACCTGATCAAATTAAAATGCCAAAGACATTAGGCTACTATAGATAGTGAAACAAACCTGTTCTGACCTACAACTGAAACTTCAGAGTAAAAACCGTGATCGTGATTTACTAATTACTTCACATAAAGTAACATAAAGGGTCGATGTACAAAGAATAGAAAATATGCATCGATGATATAGCGACCAATAAGAGCACCAATAGGGAAAAAAGAAAGAAACCTAAGTTTATGCAGCATTGTTCACACTTACATTCTGAAGTACACGTAGTGATTTCGCTTTTATAAAGCAGTCGAGAAGTGTAAGGACACCATCCTTTGTGGTTGAAAGACCTCCCCAAGGATGAACTGATGGGTCCTGAGCCCCATCTTGTTCCCCTTGTGTAATCCTTGACACAGTAGTTGTCCTATGTCGACTAATATCTGATGCTTCTTGCTGCACTGACTTCCCATATATAACTATCTGTGAGAAACTTTCCAGAAGCAGCCCATTGCACCTTGAGCAGTAGAAATTCTTGCGAGCTTGTTCAATGAGAGTTTGCTTATCCAATTTGAGGAGCTCCTGCCGTGCTTGAGGAGGCAAATCATTCCAGAACTGGAGAAGAAAAATCAATTCACAGCCTAAAGTAATCAGATTCCTTTTTTGGCAATAAAGCTATCACGCAAGTCTCTATAACTTCAAATAGGCATAACACTACTCAAATAGGCATTCCGGTTTCTTTCCAACCTGGTTTTAAAATTGCTGGAGAATAATATCCAGTTGAATATGATCAATGATGGAAACAGCTTGACACACAGGCACATAGCTTACGTCAGAAAAACAATCAATCACGATCCTAACCAAGAGAAATACAACATAACATTTACAAACTCAAATCAAGGTAATGGTGCAACAAGGCAGTTGTAAGTCAAAAGCAAGTTCATCGCAAAGAACAGAGCACAAACCCGGACGAAGACTACATAACATGTGACAATGCCAAAGTGAATACAAGAAAACAATCTAATTATTTGAGTACAAACACCAGTTCTATCCAATCTGATTTGGTTTGCAGCTATACCTACTGCAATGGAAGAAAACAATAAGATGTGCTAGGATTTAAAGAGCAAAGACTCGATGATTTTGTTGAAATGACAGACTCGTCCCAACCTGATGATTTTGTTCATAGCTATTTGGTGAAAGTTTTTTTAATTATGCATTCCTTTTTGAGCCTACAGTTTGATTTCCTAATACTCAGCACTCATTAGTTTTGCTTTTAATCTGGAACCAGCATTTCACATATTAGGTATCATCGACAGAACAGAGCTTTACAGGCCACTCAAACTGAACATCAGGACGGACTTCAAACCAGTAAGCTAACTTTCTCATTAAATCTCAAATCAAGTGCCTCAATCTTTCGAAACGAACAGTCACAGAATCAAATAGCACAGAGCAGAATGAGAACCCCATCCTAGTAGCATTTTATTCCCTCACGTTCAGGTACGAAACCAGAAGTGCAGTTATACTGTCCAATCACCATCTCTCGGAGCAATGCACTGCTTCATTAATGCAAAGACAGTACAAATGAACTGCTAAAAAAGTCAATAAGACGTATGCCTATCTCAGAAGCAGCAAGCGTAACCCGATTGAACTCCACCACCAGAATTTACCGCGAAAATGAACCCTCGAGATGATAGAAAAAATCCCAACCCCAGAGCGGGCAATTCCCTCAAATCGAATCCCCAAAGCACCATCTCGTGAAGCTTTTGGCGACACACGTGTTGAGAGCAACCAACCAATCAAGCCAGATGGAGGCAGCAGGGCACCCAGCTCCATCCCAGAAACACCGCGGCGGGCACGAGCACCACCGACCAACGCCCGGATTCCCCCATCACCCGGATCGAACCCAGTCCACGACCGAAGCAGCGCGCACGCGACGGTACCTTTTGGAGGCGATCGAACGTGATCTCGTCCCGCCGCCGCGACCAGATCCCCGATCCCGATGCGGACGGCACCCCCGGCATCGCGTCGTCCCCCTCGCCGCCGTATTCAACTCAGCCAGGTCCTCGCGCCCGCTCCGTGGCGCATCCAATTCCCGCCGCCGAAGACCACGGCGACGACTCCTCCGCCTTCGGCCCTCGGAGGATGCGGCGTCGGCCGGGGCCCCCGAGCTGCGGCAGGGTCGGATCGACCGCGGCGGTGGCTGGCGCGGCGAGAGCCGAGAAGGTTTCAGCGCGACCGGGAGGAGGCGGCGACGCGACGCGAGGCGAGGTAAAAGGAGGGAGGGGGAGGGAGGAGGATGGCGAGGAGGGAGGGGGGGACAAGGATGAAATGGGGAGGGAACGCGACGACGCCGTACGCGTTTTTAACCGTCGCGGGTAGCGGGCTCGGAACAGCGGCGCGGTGGCGCGGCCTCTCTGGTGATGGGTGTGGGTTCTTCTGGTAACGGGGTGGTGCTCTGCTCCGAGGTAAATTTTGAGAGGCCGCGCACGGCGGTTCAACGGGTGGACGTTTTATGTGGAGACCCCTGTATAACGATGAATTTTCTGTGTGCTAGCTGAGGCCTGAGGCAAACAGACTAGTAGCTGCGTCTGACAGCCGAACTTTATAGCGGGAAAAAATTTACGCATGATAGCTTTGTACCGGAATAAAGTGCGCGTTGCAGCTTTACGAACTGTAGCCTTTGTCAACCGTTGTCGCCTTTGGGTGAAGGAATGGCATGGGAGCGTGGCACGTGAGCTGTGGAATAATGAAACTTTCTGGATCAGCAACAAATTACGGTGTGAAAATGAAATGTCCAATTACTGCTGTTCTTGCAATATATGGTGACCTTTAAAACGAGCTGTTTTTTATTAAAAAAATTGAGTTAGCAATGACAAGTTGACATGTCACGTGTATAAGAAGGGCAATATGTTATGCTTATACCTAATTTATATGCCAAATAATGAATGGAAGGGCTAGCTAGTCTTACGAAAAATATCTAGAGGAATAAAATCCCCACATGTGAAAGGGATGTATATCGGCATAATACGATGGCCAGCTTCGTTCGCAACATTAATAGTGGAAGGACCAATATAAGATTTGGATGCATAAAGATTTGGATGTAAAGTGGTGATGGCGCCTGTAAACATAGACATAGCGGGTGGTGCCATATATATTAACTAGGTGATTCTCTACTCATGTTACGGGATTTTAGAGATTTTCGATAAACTCTGAACCAATCTACTTGTCTAATTACTTGTACAAGCGGGCGTTGAACGTGAAAACATGTTTATTATTTCAAGAGAACTTTTCAAATGATTGTTCCTCTATGTATTTAGTCACAAAATCGGTAAAAAGCTTAAATAGATGACTTTAGCGGATGATGATGTGGATAACTTGCATGTTAAGAGGTATACAATTAACGATTGTTAGTTGAGTACATCTAGGATTTAGATTAGGTGTCACGTATGACATTTTCCTGGCATGTTAAGCATTTGATTAAAATATTTCTAGACCCATTGTCATTGACATGATTAATATAATAAGTAATTAACTTGAATTACTAAAAAACACTATAATACACTTTTTAAAGAAGAGATATGCAGGAATTCTGTTTTCTCTCTCATATGGCGTGGCGTGCTTTTTTTTTTTAAAGAAAGGCGTGACAGTGTAGGGACCCAACATTATCGATTCACGTTTTCGGGCTGACGTAGTTTTATTAATTTGCCTTTAGAATTCAGTTGAGTTGTCTGCATTTTAGGATGATGGCAACCAGCTGTTAGTTCATAAACATACGATACAAAGAGCAATGAAGCTCCAACCTAGCACAACCTGTCGGATGAACTATGGAGGTATGGACGCCGACAAATACGGATATCAAAATCCAGCGCCATCACGAACTATGTTAGTTGTTTTTTTTTAAAGTTTACTCTTGTTTCACTGTGGCGTACTGGCATACAGGATGGCAAATCGAAATCACTCACGCGAAATGAACGCACGAATTTCTCGTTCACTTTTGGGGGGATCCATCCATTTTCCGTTGGCGTGCGAGATCTCCTTTTTTTTTCCCCACGAGGAACTCCGTCTGCTTTTTTTTTAAAAAAAATAAAGCAGGAGCTCTGCTATGTCATATAAGAGAGAAAGGAAAGCAGTTTGCTATATGGTTGTGATTGCAAAATAAAGGGATAAACTCAGAGCTCATGAATGCAATTAACATTAGTTCACTAGGAGGCCCTGCGTATCGGCACAGACGGGCAAGACAGTATTGTTGTCTGTTCGCTGCGCTTATCACCACCAACAAGAAGATTTTCTCTCGTAATCGAACCACCAAAGAAGAACGCACAGAATCACCAAGAAGATTTTCTCTCGTAACAAACTAAGATTACCATCACCACCAAATGACCGACATGTTGTTAGGGCCAAGTCGCCCTTGATCAGCTGCAAAATTCTACTCGGTTGTGTTGTCTTTTTTTTGAAAACCCTTCTAT
Source organism: Cenchrus americanus (assembly GCA_947561735.1). NCBI lineage: Eukaryota > Viridiplantae > Streptophyta > Magnoliopsida > Poales > Poaceae > Cenchrus > Cenchrus americanus. The sequence continues at coordinate 150,787,194 of OX387243.1, read as the reverse complement.
TTCGGTTGTGCAAAATTCTACTCAGCTGAAAACTCCGTCTGCTTTTTCTTTCTGTTTTTTTGCAAGGCGCTTGTATTATTGTGAAAAAATAAAAGAAAAGAAAAGAAAAGGTTAACAAGGACCAGCAGCTAGTAGTGAAAAGGGTAGAACGGAAAGCCGCGAGCGCGCAGCAGCAGTAGCAGGCTAGCAGCAAAGCAAAAAAGCAGTGGGCAAAGGGGAAAGGTCAAACCTTTCTGGAACGGGTGCTGGACTGGTTCTACTACTATAGTACCTTGGACTTGCTGTAATACTCCGGCATGTTTGGATGGGGTGTTAGTGTTAGTTTGAAGTAAACTAACACCAAAACTAACACTTTTCATCCAAACACATGTGTTAGTTTGGTGTTAGTTGAAACTAACACCTCAAAAAACTAACACCTCCAAGAGGTGGTAATTGGTGTTAGTTTGGTGGACCCCACCCTTTTCTCTCTCCCTCTCCCTTTTCAAATGATTGGAAAAGTTACTTTAAATGCAAACTAACACCTCCATCCAAATATCCAAGGTGTTAATTTTTTATGTGTTAGTTTGGAGGTGTTAAAAACTACCACTACCACTACCACTAACCTATGCCATCCAAACATGGCCTCCGTAGCACCCCCTGTAGGTAGGGACCACGCCGTGCTACCCGGGCCCCACCTGTCATACCCGTGATCGGATGGGTAGCTGGGTGAGGTGAGTGAGGGTCGAGGCTTCACGCACGACACGAGCTTCTTCTAGATCAGGGCTTCGTTGGAGCTAGGACCGGGCACGAAAAACCGAAAACCGAGGACCGAACCGAAATAACCGAGGACCGAACCGAAATAACCGAACCGATCGGTTTCGGTTCCAAATTCGGTTCCAGAATTTGAGGAACCGAAATTAACCGGGTTAATTCGGTTCTGACCCTCGGTTAACCGAAATGACTCATAATAACCGAACTATTCACAGCCCAATAGATTTGGCCCATTTAGAATGTAACCCACTAACCCTAAGTCCCTAACCTAACGACCCGAGGCGGACACCGGCCCGCCACGGCACCGTGCACACGGCCCGCACGGGCGCCGCCGCACCCCCCCCCGTCCCCCCCGGTCCGGCCCCCCGCGCCGCGCCGCCGCGGAGCCACGAGCCCCCGCGGCCCGCGCCCCGCGCCTCCGCGAAGCCACGAGCCCACGACCCCCTCCCCCGGCCCCCGCGCCGCGCCGCCGCGCGAAGGCGCGACACCGACACCCGCGCGGCCGCGCCGTAGCGAGCGAGCGCGACCCGGCGAGCGCGACCCCGACCGGCCGACCCCCGCGCCGTCGCATCCGCCGACCGCCATCCAGCCATCCGCCATCGATCCATACGCCCGGCACCGGCGGGCCGGCTGCGCAAAGACGACGGTCACCTGCACCGAGGACCGGCGGCCGGCCACTCCTTCGGTCCTTGCCCTCTGCGACCCCATCTCAGCAGCAACGGATCCATCAGTTGCGTCCTGCCATGTAAGTGATTGACAGTAATTTGATGTGCAAAGCTAATTCGAGAATCGTAGTTTATAGCTTCAATGCATTTCTTCAGATGGACGACGAGGATTTGGACAACGAAATGAGGGATTGGGAAGTGACCCATGGAGGAAATGATGGGAATTTGAATGATGATGGTGCTGTAGAGAAGGATGATGCTGCCACTGCTACTGGGGCTCATGGTGATGCTGCTGCTGTGAAGGAAGGTGCTGATGCAGCGAAGGACAAGGAGGTCATTGATGTAGAGGATGAGGATGAAAAGAAGAGAAAGCCAATGACATCCAGATCTCCCATGTGGGATCACTTCACCAAAATATTTGATAAAGGTCAGTTGATAAAGGGAAAATGCAATTATTGTTCCAATGAAATTGCAGCTCATCCAAAGGCTCAATGGTACATCTGCTCTGCGTAAACATTTTAACACTTGCAAAAAGAATCCTCATAGAGTTAGTGATGATGCAAAACAAGGTGTTTTGTCAGCAACACCTGGCTCTAGTGTAGGTACATGGAAGTATGATCCTGATTTGATTAGGTCTGTTTATGCTGAATTTGTCATAGAAGATGAGGTGCCTTTTGGATTTGGTGAGGAGCGCGGTTTTAAAAAATTGATGTCAGTTGCTTGCCCTAGGTTCATTATTCCTTCTAGAAGGACATGTACTAGGGACACAGTGCAATTGTACTTTGAGGAGAAAGCCAAACTTAAAATGTTTTTTCAAGAACATTGCAATAGAGTTTGCCTCACAACCGATGGTTGGACATCACAGCAACAAGAAAATTATATGACTGTGACAGCCCACTTTATAGACAAAGATTGGTGCCTACATAAAAAGATCATTAGTTTTTTCATGGTCAAAGGAAAAAAGGGAGATGATATTGGAAAACACTTGCATAAAGTCTTGCTTGAGTGGGGGTTGGACAAAGTAATGACAGTAACAGTAGATAATGCTAGTGCAAATGACAGTGGTATTACTTATTTGAGGAGACAAATGAATAGTGTGAATGCTAGCATAGCAGAAGGCAAATACCTTCACATGAGATGTGCTGCACATATAGTTAATTTGATTGTTCAAGATGGTTTGAAAGAAGTAAACAATTCTATCAAGCGTATACGGGCTGCCATTAAGTACATTAGGGCTAGTTCATCAAGAATTGCAAAATTTAAAGAGGTTGCACGATGGGAGAAAGTGGACAGCAAGGCATTCTTGAACCTTGATGTGTGCACTAGGTGGAACTCGACATATGAAATGCTACAAGCAAACTCTCACATATGAGAAGGTGTTTGCAAGGTATCCAGATGAAGATCCATACTATACAATTGAATTGCTTAGTGAGATCAAGCCGGTGTTCCCCGGTCCGGAGTTCCGAGAAGAGTATGATTGGGATAATGCAAGAAAACTAGCCGAGTTTTTAGGGCATTTTGTCGCAATAACAAAACGTGTTTCGGCCTCATTAAGTGTGACTCGCTCACAAGTATTTTCATGAGATAGGGGAGGTCAATGCAAGTGGTGACCGAATGGGTGAATAGCTCGATTTAGTCCAACAAGAAATGGGAATAAGAATGAAAGACAAGTATGACAAATATTGGGGGACTTGGCATGAAAATTTGGAAGTGCAAAATGATAAGGGAAGGGGAAAGGGAAAGGAGAAGGAGAAGGAAAATATTAACTTGCTCATTTTTGTTGCTGCTGTACTTGATCCTAGATACAAGCTTTCACAGTATCCAGAATTGATGATCGAAGAGATGTATGGTGCAGGTGTTGGACAGAAAGTTTGGGCTGCAGTTACCAAATGCTTGCAAGACCTTTTTGAAGAATATAGGATCAATAATTCTCCAAGTGATGTGCAGCCCCAACGAAGTGAATCGACAAGTAAAGAAGATGAAGAGAATGGTGGTAAGATGAAGGCTAAGCTGACAAAGAAGATTAGGCTGAACAGTGGAACAAGCACTTACAGCAGGGGCAGTAGGTCTGAACTGGATCGTTACTTGGCTGAAGAGTGTGAAGAAGATAGCAAAAAGTTTGATATTCTTGCTTGGTGGAAGGGGCAGTCTAGTAGATTTCCAATATTGTCTACGTTGGCCCGTGATGTGCTCGCCATTCCAATATCCACAGTTGCTAGTGAATCGGCGTTTAGCACTGGTGGTCGTATTCTAGATGATTTTAGGAGTTCCCTCACTCCATTTATGATTGAAGCTCTTGCCTGCACTCAAGATTGGCTTAGAAGAGGAACTCCCCTCGTCGACTTAACAGAGAATACTGAAGAAATTGCCAAACACCAAGAAGGTGAAGAACATACACCAATTTCACTATTTTCAAAAATGGAAAAAATACTTAATGTTTTCTTTGTTTGTTGTTTTCTATTTTCAGCATTAATTCAAGAATTTAAGGACAAAGCTATTATTGATGGTCATGCTGCCAAGTCACAAATCCAAGGCAGCAAAAGGAAGATGGTTACATCCTCCAACATCTCCCAGCCAAGCAAGTCCTCTAATCTATCCCAGACTTCAAAGGAAAGCAAGAACAAAAAAGTCTAAAGATCAAGGACCAAACCATGTGAGTCAAATATATGTGTATATATCATTTTCATCATAAATAAAAAATTTTCTTACTTGTTTCAGTTTGCAAATATTGTTTCAGGCTTGCTGCCTTGCTGGAAGTGGACGTGGAGGTGGTTGTGTGGAGTGGAAGTGCTTCATGTGAAGTGAAGGTGCAGCCCGTGTGTGCCTGTGTGCCTGTGTGCTGCTGCTGGACTACTATGCTTGCTGCTGCTGGACTACTATGCTTGCTGCTGCTGGACTACTATGCTTGCTGCTGCCTTGCTGTTGCTGTACACCTACATAACTCGTGATACTGGTATTTTTGTGTGTGCATGTGGACATGGACGGGTGTGTGCATGTGGACATGGACGGCTGGACGTCTCTTTTGTAGTATTGTGTTGTGTCATTGTGTGTGCTTGTGTTATGTTGTTTTATGCTGTTGTGCTCTCTATATTGTCCCAGTTGATACTTGATAACATCAAAATGAGGTAAAATACTGCTGAAATTTTTAACTGAATGGCATGTTTTCTGGTTTCTGAATATTTCGGTTCTTTCGGTTATAACCGAAACCGAACCGAAATACCCGAAACCGAAAAGCCTCGGTTCCCAGTTTACTTTAGAACCGATCGGTGCCACTAAACCCAGGAACCGAATTTGCTGAGGAACCGAATAACCGAACCGATCGGTTTCGGTTAACCGAACGCCCAGAGTGAGTTGGAGCTTGGAAGGAAGCGCACCGGTCCGGAAGTACCCAAAGCAAACCTCGAATAGATTATCATCTGGGAAGGAAAACCGCCGTGATTTGCTGCGCGTGCTAGAGCTGGCAGCCAGCCAGAGACGCGGACGGCCGAATGGAAACGGCTGGGAGGATGGACGAGACGGACGCGATGCGATGGGTATGAGTGGACAAAAAAAAACTCCGGTAGGGCCATGCATGGGGGTGTTGTCATCGTGGCGGAGGGCGGATACCGGGCGCTGTCGACGCCGAGCCCAGGACCGCCCGGGACACCAGGGGTGACGACATGGTTTCATTAGCGGCACGCGACGTGACGACGGGGGCGAGCGCGCCGGGCGCGCGGTGGCGGATCAATGGATCAGATCGGCGGTCTCCGGTCTCAGCCAGGACTCCAGGAGGGCTCACCGCGCTCGCACTCGCACCGTACCAAATGTGTGTGATGACAGTCAGATCCCAACTTGTTTAGCAGCAGTGCCATGGTGCCATGGTGGTGGTGGTAGAGGTAGGGTACTTGGTGGGTGGTAGGCAGATCTGGCCCGGTAGTACGAAGCAGCACATGTCGTACGGTATGGTGTCGCTGTTGGAACAAGGAAATTCTGGACATCGAGTTTATAGCACATGCGTAGCCCGGGTTGATCTTGTCATGACATGCGACCGCATCTACAGTTTTTTTTTAACAGCGTGAGTGTGATCCACCGTCAATCCCGTGGACGTGGTATATATAATGAGACAAGATCTGATCAAACTGATCAAAGTGGAAGAAAAAAGAATGTGACAAAGCTCAAAAAAAAGAATATAATGTTAGTTACTGTATATGGCCCAACACATGATGAGAAAAAGGAACAACTTCTATCTGATTTAGCCAATATTTGTTCAAACATCGAGATCCCCACCCTCATTGGTGGTGACTTTAACATATTAATATTTAGTGGTGAGAAGAACAGAAACTTTTCCTGCAATAGATTCACTGATATGTTCAATTGGATCATTAATACCTTTGAATTGAGAGATCTGAATCTGAATGGAGGAGTGTATACTTGGAGCAATAATCAGGAAGACTCAACCTTGGAAAGATTAGACAGAGTGCTTATCAGTCCAGAATGAGAGTCCTTATTCCCTCTAACCAACCTGAGGAAAACACCAAGATTCCTATCTGATCATAATCCTCTGATATTATGTTCAGACCAAGAAAAAAATAGGAAAACAAAACAATTCTGCTTTGAAACTTCATGGGTTAAACACCCAGATTTCATTCCTAAGGTGAAAGAGATCTGGGGGGAAATGTTATTGCAAATAGTGCTGTGGAAAAATGGGGTATAAAGCTGAATAGAGTTAAGAAATTCTTGAAAGGCTGGGGAATGAATATTAGAGGACATAGCGAAAAAAAATTAAAGCAATTCTCCAAGAGGAATTGACGCTGCTGGAAAAGGAAGAGGAGAATAGCCCTCTCCCTGCACACCTCCTGAACAGGAAAACTTTTATTCAGACAACGCTTTTGAGGATGTTGGAGGAAGAAGAGCTATATTGGCACAAAAGGTCAAACTTGAATTGGTTGTTGCAGGGGGGCAACAATACGGAGTTTTTCCATAGGATAGCAAATGGAAAAAAGAGGAAGAACCTTATATTTAACCTGGAACATGAGGGTAACATCCTGGAGAAAGACGAGGATATTCTCACTCATGCCACAAACTATAATAGAGTTATTTGGACCCTCGGAAAGTCCAGTTTTTCATTTAGACCCCAATTGCTGGGAACCTGAAGAAAAAGTAACCCAGGAGGAAAATGAAAAGCTAGTTAGTCCTTTCACCACGGAGGAGTTGAGGGTTGTTGTGTTCTCTATGGAGAAGAACACAGCCCCGGGTCCTGATCATATGCCGGTGAAATTCTATCAGTCTGGCTGGGAAATAGTTAAGCAAGATCTGTTAGACATGTTGCTCAAATTTGGAGCCCACAAATTGAATGTGGGGAGGCTGAACTATGGGGTGATAACGTTGATGCCAAAGTTAAAAGAAGCCTGCAAAATTCAGCAATACAGGCCGATCTGTTTATTGAATGTCAGTTTCAAAATCATAACCAAAATTATGATGATGAGATTGGAAAGTTGTATGAGCAGAATAATAAACAAATGTCAATCAGTGTTTATTAAAGGAAGAAATATTATGATGGTGTGATGATTCTACATGAGATTGTTCATGATGTCAAAGTAAGGAAGAAAGACGGAGTAATTCTCAAACTAGATTTTAAAAAAGCTTATGACAAAATAAGTTGGGAATTTCTTTTTGAAATGCTAAAACAAAGGGGATTCTGTGAATCATGGTGCAAATGGATGAGGGAGGTGGTGTCAAGTGGGACACTAAGTGTGAAAGTCAATGGTTTGATGGGAGGGTACTTCAAATGTGGCAAGAGGGTTAGACAAGGGGACCCTCTGTCTCCCCTTTTGTTTAATCTAGCTGCGGACAGCTTGGCCAAAATAATTCACAAAGCACAAGAAAATAACCTGATTGAGGGCTTAGTCCCAGAATATGTGCAGAAAGGATTTGCAGTGTTCCAGTATGCGGATGACACAATCCTGTGCTTGAAGGATGATCTGGAGATAGTGCAAAACATGAAACTTTTATTGTACATTTATGAGAAGATGTCTGGGCTAAAAATTAATTTTTCAAAAAATGAAGTACTTATGATATCTCATAATAATCAGAGAGCTCTGCAGCTTGCCAATGTAATGAATTGTTCAACGGGAGTATGGCCAATTAAGTACCTTGGAGTTCCGGTGGCTGGGTCCAGATTACATGTGTCAGATTGGGTGTCTCTAGTGGAGAAACTGATGAAAAGATTAGAAGGCTGGCAAGGAAGTGCTTTATCCATTGGAGGGAGGATTACTTTGATTAATGCTTGTTTGAGCAGCATACCCACTTACTGCGTGTCAATGTATCTTTTACCAAAAATGAACATTAAAAAAATGGGTAGTGTGAGAAAGGGATTTTTTGGCAAGGGGGAGGAACTAAAAGGAAATATCATTTAGTTAAATGGGCTAAAGTGTTGACCCCTAAACAAAAAGGAGGTTTGGGAGTGAAAGATTTGAGGAGAATGAATATAAGCTTACTCTGCAAATGGTAGTGGAAATGGGAGAATGAAGAAGGAATTTGGCAGGAAATTGTCAAAAAAATACAAAATTAGAGATGGAATAAACTAGCTGAAACAGAAACAAGAAAATCCTCCTGTGTGGAATGACTTAATCAAAGTAAAAGACATTTACACAAGAGGGAGGGTGATGATTTTGGGCAATGGTGAAGAGATTGATTTCTGGAGGGATGCTTGGTGTGGCTTAGTACCACTAAAGGAAAAATTCCAAGAACTCTATGACATTTGTTTAACTCAACATGGAAATGTTGCTTACATGGCTGGGAATGGATGGAGGATGATCTTCCGCGGATGGTTGGATGAAAGAGGACAAACTCAGCTAAGGCGTTTAAGGGACATGTTATCTAGTTGTGCTCTATCTGAAGAAAAGGATGGATCCAAGTGGTCCTGGGAAAAATCAGGGAAATTCACTGTCAAGTCTGTGTAAAACAAACTTCATAGTGAGGAAGCCCACAAATCAAATAGCAAACTGTGGAAAGCTAAGATTCCACTGAAAATAAAAATCTTCATGTGGTTGGTTGACCAAAATGCAATTTTGACCAAAGACAATTTGACCAAACGTAATTGGCATGGTGACAAGAGATGTTACTTTTGCCATACAGATGAGAATGTTTCTCATATCTTTTTTTGAATGCCCCACGACCAAATACATATCTTTTTTGAATGCCCCACGACCAAATACATGTGGAGCCTAGTTTCTATAGTAGTTGGGGCAGATTGTAGACCTACTTCCTTTTCTCAGTTCTGGGAATGGGCAGGTCGGTTTATGCCTAACCACAAGAAAATCCACTTTACCGGATTGACAGCTCTCTGCTGGGCAATCTGGCGAACAAGAAATGCAGTGTGTTTCGATAAAAAATCTGTCAAGTCTCCTAATGAGATTATTTGCCTTGCTTCATCTTTCATCTCTTACTGGTCAGGTCTTCACAAGTAGGGAGACAAACAGGACCTGGAGGACCGAGCACAAGCATTGAAGTAAGCTGCTTTACTTGTCCATCAGCAACAGACGGTAGCCGCGCAAACCGTGGGGTAGCTCTGCTCCAGTAAAATGTCTCCAGTTCTGACAGCGGGGATGAAAATGGCTGTTTAATTCAGTTTAGCTATTTTGGATAGTCTTCCTCTTTCCAGTAGTGTGGGCTTTTGGCGGATTCTGTTTTGTTATGCAGGCTGTGGTTGGTTGTGCTCCTTGCAGATTAGATCCTTGGTATCTATCTCGGCATGAGTTGTAATAAAAGGATTTGCACCTGTTTTTTTGTTTTCGAAAAACTGAACCTCTGTAATTTCGTTGCTTTCAAGTAATGAAATTCGGGCGATGCCCATGGTGGAAAAATTAGTCAAGTCAAGTAGGGAGCACATAAGAAAGTTTGTCTACAGAAGAGAAGAGTTGTTTACATAGGAGATTTAGTGGGCTTAGATTTATCCCCCCAATCAGTATTAGTAGGCCCCACAAGCTAAAAAAAACCAAACTACCGTAAAGCTGGGCCAGTGGTGGGCTAAGAAAGAGAAGGGCATTGGGCCATTGCCACAGTGAACTTTCAGATTTTCAGGATCCGTCAGTTTTCCTTTAAAAAAGTACCTTCAGTGGGAACATTTTTCAGGGAAAAAGGAATGAAAAAACTGCTATCTTACTCTCCATCCTTGCCCAAACAGCATCATATAAGACATTGCTACCAACAGCCGATCACATGTCAACAGAAAAGTGCCTAATATCGACCAGAACACTGAACACGACCAACTCGACCAAGATACAGGGAGGGTTCCACAAACTAGAACAATCTCTGCCTTGGACACCTTCATCCCTCAATAGTCTTAGACGCGCCTGATCTACGTTTCACGACCACAAAACTGATTTCCGTCGCATGCAGCACAAGACACCGAGCACTGTAGCAGATCCTGTGTGACAATCTAGTTGCCAACCACCACGTGGGATCCCTTCGGGTCAAGGCTGGCTGCTGGGCAGCTTGCTGAGAATCGAGTGCTCTGGCTTGTGGTCGCACTCAAAATCTAGGTGAACGAATGCTCGCTCAACTTCGGGGAGCTCCTCGATCTTGATCTGAAGTGATTCTCCGATGGCGTGTGCCTCCTTTAGTGGCAAGTCCTCAGGGAGCTCGATGTCAACCTGTGAAAGTCCAATGATGATATGAGATGGTCGTGCTATTAACATCGAGGTCTGATCGCTGAAATAACCACCTACTCTGTTTCTAAAAGACCTATCCCAATCATTTGCAATTTGCAGAGCCATGCTAAAATACCACTTGCTCTATATTACTATAACAGTGAGACCAAGATCATACTCCTATTTACCATTCTTGATTAAGCACTGCAGTATAACTGCAGGGATCGGGAGTTAAGATACTTTATAAAATAATTGTGTTTTGTTGAGCTAATTTAGAAAGACAAATCAAGTAGTTGCGGCAACAGCATTATCCAGCTTCAGGATCTAGGGATTCGAACAAAATATGCACAACACCAATCTCTTAGTCAGATTGGCTGACAACTTTTGATTTCCCTCAGTAATGGACATACCGATGAATAAGATAAAATAAAGAGACCAACCTCAACAAAGTAAAGCACCCCAAAGGTATATGCACGAACTGTATCGACACGCTTAATTTGAGGATGATGTCTGATAGCTAGATACGTCAACTTCTGAAGCATTTCTGGAGGAGCTGATTCACCTACCAGTGAAACTGCACGAAGGATAACAATAAGATTGCCTGTCAGTCCCAGCTAATTTGTAACATCCAAGTAATCTTGGTGCTAAATGCGGCAACTGCTCCGGATGACAGTGTAAAGTGATTAGAAGAGCAAGCATTTGACTCAGGTAACTTTTATTTGTATTGGTGACAGGTATCGCTGCAAGGTTCTAAATTACCATTTGGAAGTTATCTCTTGTTGCAAGGATAATGAGTCTGATTGGCGATACATATGAGTGCAGATGCTGTGCCTAAGTAATGTTCAAACTAAACAAGTGACACAAACCTGCATTTTCCCACACCGTTCCAGACCAATTTGTAATTGTGTAGACTGCAAGGGCAATTGCACCAACTGGATCAATCCACCAGTAGTACCTATCGCCAAGGACAGCAGCAGCCAAACCCACGATATTTGTGACAACATCAAAATAGTGATCCTGTGGAAACCAATCCACAACAAATCTGTGATCAATCATGTTCAACTGTTATAAGCAAAACAATCATGGCAACTTGAGAAATGAAAAAACATATTAACCTTAGCATAAGCACGGACGATCTTGTTACCAGATGTTCGGCAATAGAGCCAGAGAGCTAATTTTACTACTGTTGCAAAGATCATGATTGAATATAGCCACAAGAGTTGTACTTGGTTCAGTTTAGCTGGAGCCTCATTCACTATCAGCTTTTCAACAGCTTGAATAAATACTTGGAAGCCTGGAGATGCAACTCAAATTAATGTAAATGATCTTGACAGGAAGATCTCTCATGACTAAAATTCCAAGATGGTACATATGTCAAACAGGATAAGTAATCAAGAATTCAAGACAGGAAGTGACTTGATTGTGTAAGCAGCAAGCATACCTAAAGTGGCCATAACAGCAGCAAAGATGATAATGCCTACAGGTTGTACCCTCAGTTTGCCAATGGGGTACTTGTAGACATTAATGCTCTTCATGGACAGATGTGTGAACCAAAGGATACCACCAGCCATGAGATCAAGCAGTGAATCCAGTGTTGAGGCAGCTATAGCAATTGATCCACTTTTGACTGTGGCGTACACCTGAAGTTTTTTCAAGTCTAGTCATCCTTGAGGGGTTCAAGCTTAGGGCTTAAAAAAAGTGGAGGAGAAACCAAGTAACTAACCTTCAACGCTAAGAGAATAATATTTGCATAATTTGATATCTTCATGGCAAATTCACTCTGGTTTTGCTCTGCAAGCTCCTCTTCCTCATTAATTTCGTTAGATTCTTCAATTGAGTCGACTTCCTCAAAGGACCTCAACGTGGCAAACTGTTTTTCATAGTACTCTCTCTCCCCTATATTGAGTCAAAACATATCACTTTGTCAAACCTGATCATAAAGAAGTAGCATGTACTTATGAAAAAATTAGAAAAATGCAGGAGGTTACTGACACTAAATCAAATCATGGAATATTTAAACTTTTTTTAGGGAAAGAGCAGAAAAAATTGGCGTAAATATAGCATACACAGTTGATTTTAATGTATTTCAAGAAACAGCAAGAACAGTCTTCAGAAAGTTCGTTTATTAAATCCAAGAAAGGTCAAAACAAATAAATCTCCTCGCTTATTAAAGAAGGAAAAAGAAACATAGAGTGAGAAAAATGGCCATCTAAAGATCGAAAATGTAGGGGCCAATACATTGCAGAAAATAGTTTTTTTTTGAAAAATACTACAGGAATCTGTTTTCCCTATGGGTGAGAAATTCAAATTTCAATCAAGAAAAGTCAAAATTTTCCAACTCTCCCACAAATTAAGATATTCAGGAAACAGGGGACCATATACACTAGGCAGATCCAGAACAGAGTGGCATAGATATTGCAATTTAAAACTAGCGTGCTGGTACAGAGGTTCCCCCCCTTTGCCATATTACACCTCTTCTCGATGCATCTTATATTATTCAAAGTTACATGGAAGGTGAAACAAAGATCAACGCTGCATAGGTGAGTGCGGACCAGACAGAAAACGAGGAAATGTTGTTCAATATGCAGGCACAGTTAAAAAGCCAAAGCTCTGTTTGAGGCAACGAGAGTCTAGAGGGCCACGCCATTTTGCCATGCTACGTGTTATCTGCAATACTCACTTGCATTACCCTGAAGGGATTTTGACCAAAACAAACACCGTAGTGTCGCAGTTGTTTGTACGGAGAATCCAACAGACCACCTTAGGACTAGAAGCTAGGGGCCATAACAACACAACAAAGGCGCACAAAAAGTGTTCAGTGTTTATTCGACCAAACATTGGAGCCCAGAAGCACCGAATGGTAGTATTTTACAAAGAAAACAGCCACAAGAAGCCCCGAATGGTTGTAAAGCCACAAGCTGTTTCCATCACAAAAGTGTGAAAAGAAAGTTCATGGAGCCCGGGAAAAGCATGCGGGGAATCAAAGATAAATAGACTGAGGCATCCCAAAAAGAACCGAATTATCCACGACAACTCCAGAATCTAGATCAAAACTTCAAAAGCACATCAATCATATCATCACCAGGAGAATTTGGCAACTAAAAGGAGCCCCAATAAAAATGCGGATCTTTTGTACCACCATATTAGAAGACGAAACGCTTAACGCTCGCTCAGAGTCAGAGATCCGAAAGGGCGGACCGGGGAAAAAAATGATCCGGCAATGCGAGGACGGGAGGGGAGGGAGTTGCAGGCGAACGAACCTTCGGGGAGGCCCTTGGAGCGGGAGAAGTCGACGTGCGACGGCCGCTCGGGGTCGACGGCGTCGAGCACCTTCTTGGGCAGCCGCGAGACGAACTCCCCCCGCATCGACGCCACCGAGTTGCGCCGCCGCCCGGGCCCCGCCAGGAGCGGCGCCCGCGCGTCGCCATCCTCCCCGCGCCCGTTCGCGTCCATCCCTGCCTTCACGCCGCTCTGCTCTTCCTCCTCCTTCCTTCGTTGCCCCCCCGCGGATCGCCTGCCGGCACACACGCGATCGGTCGCCTCGGTCTCGTCTGTCGTCTCCTCACCCGGTCCGAGTCTCCCTTTTGCACCTAGCCGCCCGCGCCCCCTAGCGCGGCCGCATGGAGAGGTTGGAAGATGGCAAGACCAGGGCCGTACCGGCGCGAGCAGCGTGCTGCTCTTGCTCCGTGCGAGCCGCGCCTATTTTAACGGGGTCCTGCTGCGTTACGAACGGGGCGTGGAAGCGTAAAACGCAAGGCCAAATGCGCGCGGGCCGGGTCGGTCGACTGAGTTTTCTGAATTTTATTGTTTTGGATTTTGTTATGGTGAGGGTGCCCGCAATAAAACTTGACGTGGAGTGCTGACTAGTGTGATGTGCGTGCATGTATGTGTGTGCGCTGATAGCAGGTGCAGGAAATTACTAAAAAGAAAAGGAAAGGGAGCAGCTAGGTGTATATATCAGGTACAGTAGCGAACAGGCTTGTGATCGAGTTTTGGTTTGTTTTTTGAGTTGCTTGTTGAGGGTACCACACTTTTTTAAGGGTGGTAGTATTTATTTTCCTTTTCAAGAATAAAACTCTTACGGTGGGTAAAGAGAGAAAATTATTTTTTGTGTGTGGATTTTTTTTTTTTGGCGTCTGCACCCCTTTTATTTTCAAACCAAAGCAGACCGCTTTTTCAACAGACTGTAGCTAACAGCGGCAGTACAATGTAGATGTGGGCACTGTTCGGATGGTAGGGTAAATATTTACCCCAAGGAAAATAATTTCCCCTCCCATTTCTTCTCTTACTAATATTTGCGCCTTGGGGTGTTTGGATGGAGGGGTAAATGTGGATGAGGATGAGAGAGGAAGAGCGGGACCCACCACAAATTTGCTCCAATTTGCTACCTTTTAGGGGTAAATGGAATTAGAGGCAAAATATTTACCCCACCACATTCGCCCCACACACGTTTGCGCACTTAGGGGTAAATTTGCCCCATTTACCCCATTTACCCACCATCCAAACAGGCCCGTGGTCATGTGGATGTGGTGTAGCTTCACACACAACTATAGGTTACCGTGACCACACACACACGTAGATCTGTATATAAATAATGTACTGTTAAATCACAAATTCTGGTTCTATGCTGAGAAATGCTGCATTCTGAAATTAAAAACACAAATGGCATGGTAGTGTTAGGGACGATTGATCCACCGGTTGTTTCTATTCGGATTCTCCATTCAAGGGGGATCTGTGCAGAGACTATTCGAGCAAAAGAGTCCTAGCGCTACAGACAGCATGCGAGCATGTGCACTGCTCTCACCTATGATTTTTTCAAGCATACTCCATATATCTCCATGATCACAGAGTCAGATCCAAGGATTTGTCAAGCTATCATGTTCAGGATCGTGTATCTAATCTACTACGATGCCAAACTTCGTGATGTACATATACACACTGTCTTCTTCTTCTTCTTTTTTTTGAAATCAAAGAAAGGAGAAACATCTCAACTTTTATAGAAAGCAATTGGTTAGAATATCTTTGAAATATTAGTTCTGTTTCAAATTGTAACTCGTTTTGACTTTTGCTATCCGTTTAGCAGAAGTTAAACATCTAAAAAAGTCAAAACAACTGAAAATTGAAATGGAGGGAGTGCATAAACTACCTTTCAAGATCAGGATAGATGCCGAGATCAAAATGTTTTTTTTGTGTGCGTCTGAAACTTTTTTTTAGTTCAGAATAATAAATCGGAGCGGCCGGTCCACACGACCTCACACATGCGTTGTCAGCTTACGACCAGACGGTGTTACGTAGGGGAGGAAGATCCAGCAACTGCAAGTTGCAATGCACGTTATTGCCGTCTCCTACACGACTTGGCCGGATTGAGAATTTCTTGGGCATTTCCACTGTCCTTGTCTGAATTTTTTGGTCCAAAATGCTACATATTCCTAGCAAAACATACTCTTACTAGTTTTATTGATATAATCTATAGAGAAGTTTTGGAGTGCTTGCATTGAAATTAATTTAATGGAGAAATTTCAGTGACTCAATAACTATCTACTATATTTGACTATTTGCCCAAATATAAGAATCCGTTCGTCTTGGAACTAGCATTTGCATTGTTCAGGTCAATCTAGGACAGTCTTCATCACTGAGCAGCATCACCAGATGGCATCGCCTGAAGTAACAGCTGACCAGAAGCTAGCTAGCGTCAATTATCATCAACCAACCTCCTCATATCTGAGTATAAAGAAACATATCAGTAGGTTTCGCGTCGATCTTTTAAGGACATACTATCATTTGTCGTAATCCTTGCATGCAGTTGACCTAATTGGGCAAAGCCTGAGCTGCTGTTGACAGGAACCAACTCTGGGAGAGTGGCCTTTACAACTGATTGGGCAGAGTCATTGGTGAAAATTTTAAACTAATTAAGAAGATATAGTTTGCAGGTCGGTTGATCGCTACTTTAACCCAACTAGAGCCTGAACTAATTAACAAAGTTCAATTGCAACTTTGCTAGTACTAATGTAGTACTCCGTATAAGAGAACATTTCAGATATCTCACCGAGATATAACTATATAAGTTATCCAGGACTTGTTGACCTGTTGGTCTCATTTTTCGTTAAGATGGATATTTGGAGATTCTTTTGTGGTACAATGTACTCAAACACCATATGTTAAATTCGTAGGGAGCTTACATTTGATCAGAGAGCGATCGCTGAAGAAAATGAGCTAATTAAGCAGATACAATTTGTAGGTTGGTAGATCGTTATTTAAACCCCACTATAGCTTAATCTGGCAAAGTTCAATTGGAATTTTGCTAGAAATAATGTAGCACTATAAGATAGAAAACTTCACCGAAACAAGTTGTTCAGGACTTGTTGCCCAGTTGGTCATCCGCTGATATGGACATTTTTCTTGAGATTCAAAGTTCTCATAACTACAAGAGTATGATCATGGATGACCCTCGGGAAAAAAAGGATGATGGAGAAGGAGTACGCAACCGAAGTTTTATCCGACCGGCAGGTGGGAGCGGCCCTCACGTGCCTCCGATCCAGCCAGAACCAGGAATATATGCTGCAACTGCAAATGGACAGGACATGGTTGATCGAGCGGCTGAGCCCGTCAAGCTCACACATGACATGATGCACCGCGACAAGCAGGAGGACAGGAGGAGGATGAAGCCATGAAGGAACGAAATGGGAGGGGAAATATCTGGAAGACAATTAGCCAGCAAACCCGGGCCACGGATGCGATCTTCCTGCAGCTAAGCTCTCAAGCTGACACGGGCGCATTGATTGATTGTTGATTTGGCCAGAAGCCAATAACAGTGGATCGCTTGCTGAGCGAGTCCTCACGCTACTTCGGTGAGAAACGGCCGGCATGGCTGGCGCCTGGCGCGCTGCAAGGAATCGAGTGGTGCGCCGGAGCTCCCACCGCCCATCGCGGCAACCCCATCCGCTCGCCGGCTAAGTGGCTGCGCTCTCGTGTCGTGTCCCCCTCTTCAACGCGGCTCGGTTGCTTTGCTTGCGCCGCCGCAGCCACAGATTCCCTCGCTCTCCGAGCTCGCGGAGAAGAAGAGGACAACCGAACGAAACCGTTCGATGTGATGCCGCCGATGGGTGTGGATGCATCGTGCACGGGTCCCTGCTGCTGCTGGCTGCCCGGCTGGGGTCAGCGATCCCCGCGATGGTGCGCGCGATCCCCACGCATCAGCTGTAAGACCATCCACACGTGATACTTCAAAAACTCCTTCAAAACAGAATATTCCTACCATGTCATCAAGATTCTCTACTTTATATTTCGTTCTCCCGCATCCATCATCCTTTATCTACCTCCTTCATCCCAACAACCGCGCGCGGGGCCCACTGGTCATCCTCTCCTTTCCTCTTACCCTCCCCACCGCCCCTCCCTCTCTCTCTCTCTCCCCCACCCCCGCCGCGCATGGAGGCGCGGGAGGGGGGGGGTGCCCGGCCGGCCGGGCCGCCACCACCATGCGTCGGCCGCGCGCGCGCGCGCGCGCTCGCCCACATCGCGCGCCCCTATCTCCCCCTCCCCCTCCGGTCTCGAGCTCCACGCGCGGATCGAGCGGGCGGCGAGCACCGCGCGGCGGGGAGGCCGACGAGCTCGTCGCGGCGGCGCGTGGAGGCCGGAAAAGGTGCGCGTGAAGCTCGTCACGGCGGCGCGTGGAGGCCCGGCGCCCCCGCCCGCTCCGGCGGCGGAGCTCGTGGCGGCCCCGCCGTGCTCCGGCGGATCCGCGCCGGCGGCTTGACTAGACGCGCAACGACGAGGTGCGGGGCGACGATGACGACGAGCACCACCCTCCCCCCGGCGCCGCCCCTCCTCAAGCCCGTCTTCCGGCAAGCGCAGCGCGACGGAGAGGGGTCCGTCGTCCCCTCGATGCGGAGGAGCTAGACGCGGCGGAGTTCGTCCCCACGAGCGCGGAGGAGTAGCGGTGGGCGCCTCGCGGCGGATCCACCACAACGTCCTCGTCTTCCTCACATCGGTGTGGAGCTTCTCCCGGCGCGCGGCGGCGCGGCGCCCACCGCGGCGCTCTCCTCCCTCCTCGCGTCGGCACGCGCGCTCCTCCTCCTTGATGTGTCGCCGGCGGGGCCCTTCCCCCTTCCTCCCATCCCCGCATGGCACCACGGCGACGACCGCCGCGGCGTTCCACTCCCTCCTCGCGCCGGCTCACCAATCCACCCGCCGGTCGGGCCATGGCCATGGAGCTCCCCTCGCTGCTCGCTCGGCCGTCGAGCCGCCCGCGACGACGACGAGCACGGAGGCGGCTCCGCGACGACGGGGAGCTCCTCGTCGCTTCGCTCGCGACTTCGTCTTCGCTCCGACGGGCTTCCTTGCGGCGGCGCGGCCATCCATTCCCCTTCCCTTGCTCCGCTCGCGCGCGAGGTAGTTGGCGGCCGTGGCGGTGGTGGGCCCGTCGGCGGCTCCGTGGAGCCCCTCCATCGCGCCAAATCTGAAGGAGGCGGGGGCCGACGGGATTTTGGCGTCGCCGATCCCGTCCCCCGCTGCACGTCGGATTCCGGGAAAACCCCACGCGAAACGGATGGAGGGACGGATCCCGTCCCCCGGTGTGGGTGGTCTAAGGGCTCACACGGTCTGTCGCTGGCGATCACGTACGGCGGCCGGAACGGACGCCGGCGAGAGGTCAAGTGCTCCGGCGCAGGAGGTGCGTTGGACGTTTGGAACCCAACAAACGCGCATCTATTGCTGCCGGCTTGTAGCGAGCGGGACATGATCTCACCGCGGCCTCGGTCGTTCTCCATCTTTTTGTTCGGATGCTGAAAAGGAAATTCTGAAAGGGACGTGTGACTCACGCCGATGCCCGAGAGACTTCAGAGGGCAGTGCAGACTGCAGACTGCAGACTCCCTCCATTGGATTCTGATGAAACGGATAGAGCAGCAGCAGCGGCACAGGCCTAAAAAAAAGGTTAAGGAGTGGGATGTTCAATTGTTCATTTCTGTAATTTCCCCCCAAAAAAATTGTTCATCTCTGTAACTGTAATTGTCAGTCTCCACTTCGATCAACTCTCAAGTTTGGAGTGGAGTGTTCCCTGCGGACAGCAGGGTTTGCATGCCATTTCTTAATTCTTACAACTGCAGGTAGGCCTTATCTTCTTTAAAAGAAAATCACATAGGTGTAGATGCTCACATACACGTGTACACACTCATCTCTATCAACACACTCTATCAATCCTACATCTTTGAGCACCTTGAAAGATTGATGAGTCAGCAAATCCTCAAGATTTATGAAAAGTTACCACAGAGCCTTGCTGTCAAGGAGCACAATGCCTACCAATGAAAAAATAACACCAATTAATCCTAGAATGATTTAAAAAAAATAAGAGCACTAATGCCGAGTCGAAAACTCAAATCATGTCCGCTGCAAAGAACCTCACCAGCCGAGCTATACTCAGTTCGCATATAGGCCTTATCCTCTTGATGGAACAGAAACGATCCACAGCATATGCGAGAGACAACTGAACGGAGGCTCGTACTATGATCGTGTCTTGGATAATCCAGCCAAGAGGAAGGCCGATCACGGATTGCAACTGCACCGAGTACTGAGTACGCCGTCTCATTTCGACTGACGTGTTCTGATTCGATGGAATCTTTGGTCGATTTGATTGCTACTTCTTTCATTCCGCTTTTTTTTTAAAAAAAAAGGGTTCTGGTTGCAAATTCAATCAACTCCATCTGCAATACTAGTGGTTGTTGTCCAACTCGATCTTTTGGTGTGGTGTCAGGATAAGAACAAGCAGGGCAGCAGTACCCTGCATGTACGTGTGCGGGCCTGTAGGCGAGGGCAAAACAAATCCCTTTCGAAACTACGAAGTGACGACAGAGTCCACTGAAATGGCCCAAAGAGTGATGAAACACTTGAATCCATTGCAGATTGATCAGGTAGTACACAGGTTACAATATTGCAACCACTGAATATGCACGTACGTACGCAGGTGACAGTTAGTTGAACAAAGAACGGATCTTGAGTACGAGTGCTGAAGAGATAGATGGCTGGCTGTGTATCATCTGTCATGTACTACTAGGACCCCCCGGCTGTGGCTGCTGCTGCGGCTGCGGCTGCCCTGTTGACAAGAGGCTGCAGCGCCTTCACCACGATGGTCATGTTGGGCCGGAAATCGGACTCGTACTGCACGCACAACGCCGCCACCGCCGCCATCTGAAACGCAAGGAATTCTCTCAAGTTTTTGGCTTTGTGATCCGGATAAGCAATCGGTAAACAGCAGAGCATGATCTTGTTACCTTGGCTACTGCCTTTGGAGGATAATCGTCCCCCAGCTTCGGGTCCACGCACTGCTTCACCTTGTCCTCGCTCAGCCTCGGCGTCGCCTTAATTTTGCCAGGGAAATTCAGACGCCATTGATGAGCATATGGTGGTTCTTGCTTGGCCATGATCAAACTACTAACTGCATGCAAGAAGTTTTGTGCTGCGTGACTCACCCAAGTTACAAGACTTTGCTGTCCCTTGGGCATGGTGTGGTCCACGGGCTTCCTGCCGGTGAGTAGCTCTAGGAGAACAACTCCGAAGCTATACACATCGCTCTTGTGCGTCAAGACCCCTGTCATCGCGTACCTTCGGAAAGGGATGGGAAATCACATCTCATTAGCATCCTTAAACCTTTTCAGTAACCAATCTAGTAATCCAAGTCCACAGCTGTCCACTTCGATAACTGACAGAGTTGACTACTAACTTGTACTGAAAATTAACTAATCTGCAGGTGGTTCTCAATTGTTGTAAGCCATCACTGTACTAGGGGGAAATAAGCTTTACTCGGGAGCATGGTAGCCGAAGGTGCCCAGGACGCGGGTGGAGTGCAGGCGCGCGGCGCCGTCGGGCGGCTGGCTGGTGAGGTTGAAGTCGGCGATCTTGGAGTCGTAGCCGTCGAAGAGGAGGACGTTGCTGGAGCGCACGTCGCGGTGCACGATCGACGGCTGCACCTTCTCGTGCAGGTACTCGAGGCCCCTCGCCGCGCCGTACGCGATCTTCACCCGCTCCGCCCAGCTCAGCACCGGCCCCGGCGCCGCGTCCTTCACGCCCTTCTTGCCGTGCAGAGTGTCGTGCAGGGAGCCGTGCGAGGCGAACTGGTAGACGAGGATCCTGTGGCTGTCGTCCAGGTAGTAGCCCAACAGCTGGATGAAGTACTCGTTCTTCAGCCTCGAGACCATCGACAGCTGCATGCACACCACAACACCAGGCCGGTTTCTTCAATGTTTTTTGTTCAGTAAACGACGGTAGAGAGAATGCTCTTCGATCGAGCCCATGCACTACTGCAATTGCTGCAGAGCGACCTCTGACCTGAGCGGAGAAGTCCGCGACTGAGTCGCTGGAGACGCTGGGGTCGAGCTTCTTGATGGCGACGAGCTCCCCGGACATGAGCACGGCCTTGTAGATTTTGCCGTAGGAGCCTTCCCCGATCAGGGCTTTCTGCCCGAAATTGCCCGTGATGCTGTTCAGCTCGCCCATGGAAATGGCCGGCACGTCGATGGGGAGGACCTTCGGTGGCCCGCCGCTCCTCGGAGCATTGGGCCCTCTTGCCTTGCCGGGGCCTGGCATTGCACAACACATGAGTTTTTTTTTTTGGTCTGATCAGTTTACTGAATTTCCCTGTGCTCATGCTATTGCTAGTTTGCTACTCGGTTGCTGAATTTTATGTCTGGATATGTTTTTGACAAAGGCAGCAGCAAAAACAGTTCGAATGTACTGGATCGTGCCGATAACCAAGAAAAGCATGAGCAACATTTTATTCCCTACGCGTTGCGAATGCATCCGAAACCTGACGAGGAGAAAAAATGGGGAGTTTGAAATTGCTGAGCCATTCATCATTGCCGTTACGTTTCTGCTAACGATCCCTGAAACCTGACGAGGAGAAAAAAATGGGGAGTTTGAAATTCACCTGCATTGTTTTGCGACGTGGGTGCTGCCGGGTGACGGCTGGCAGGCGCGGCGAACGTGTCCTCCGCGCCACCGCAGCAGCAAATCATCTTGTTGGCCGACTAATTCCGTTATACCACCGTGGCAAAATGGGTGGCCGATCAGGTGGATCGGATCGGCCGGCCGGAGGGCCTTTTCTGATGAAGGATTGCTGCAAAAATGGGAAACTTTTGACACCCGATCGTCGCTCCAATTTCGTTGATCATCATACAAAACGAAAAATCGACGTAGAAAGTTCGCGAATGTTGAGGCCGCATTTCACGAGACATGAACTTGAGAAGGAAAACAGAAGAGCGTGGCAACAAATGAAAACGATCAAGGATCAAGGCGAGGCATACGTACGATTCAAGGCGGAGGTAACGCCGCCGCTCCCCCTCGCCGACGAGGTTGAAGGACGTGTGGCGACGGGACGACCGAGGGCACGGCCGTCTCGTCGCGGGGAGGGAGGAGGGGGACGGAAATGGCAGGGGGTCGAAAGGCTAATAAGGCGGAGGAACATGCTGCATGTATGCCGCTCCGTCACCAGCCGACCGACGCATTTCTCGGCTGGCGCCATGGAACGATTAGCTGTAGACACAAATCCTGAACACCAGGGGCCATTTGAATTCAACCAAACAGGACACTGGCCACTGTCCATGAGCAAATCGTAGAACACATACAAAAAGTGCAGGATCATGGTAGCTATATTGCCAAATAGTACTGTCACCATCGACAACAAGGTAAAATTAAACATCATGACATTGGAAAAGTTTGGCGCAACATTAGTTCACCATCGGGACAACAACGCAACATAACATAAAATCCCACTACAACGGACGATTTTAACGGCCCATGAAACTGATTAGCAGCAACATCACCACCTCAGTTCTTGATCTTCTTCTTGGGCCTCAGCTGAAAGGAGAAAAAGCAAGTGAAATCACAACAGATCAGCATGACTTTCGCTTGGACATCTTCGCTTCCAAACGATAGGGTGCATGCAGTTTAAGCACGATGCTGTGCAATATAAACTCACCTGGTTGCTGTGACCACACTTCTTCTTGCGGCAGTTGACAGCCCTGGGGTGCAGGCGTGCATAGCATCTGCAGACAAATGGAAGAACAGAGATGAGCTAACAGGACACAGTACAACAGTAACTGGGACTGGAAATTAAACACAGTGAGGAAAGCTGCAAATAGCATCTGGTGTGCTTCACAAGTCTAAAGGTCATTAGATAAATTTACAGATCCAGCAAGTTCACCTCTCCTACAAAAATCGATGAACATTTGACACAGGGGTAAACTTAAACTGTAAAAGGCAAGTTATTATATGTGTTGCATCATACCGAAAAAAGAATAAGGAACCAAGCACCCTCATTTGAGTGGAATAGGACAGGTAAGTTAACAAGTCAGATAGAATTTATGCCTCAAAGTTCCAGTTCATAAGGTCACTTCTCACATCTAATTAATTCATCACTCCATTCGCTTTTCTCCAAAAAAAAACTCAACTCACATAAATATCAAAACCCAACATCAAAAGTGCAGCACACCTTAACTTAGGTGTCAAGAGTAATAGGAATAGGAGTGTACTCACAGAACACAAATAAACGACAAAATCGCATTAACAAAAGACAGAAACCTAAACTGGCAAGTCAGAGTACTGCCTCAATACTAATGAACAAAAAGAATCAGGTCATGGTAAACTGCAGAGTAAAATTGAACAAGGAAATGATAAATGCTTAAATACATTGGAAGCCATGTCCAGAGGTCAGCTGGCAATACTCGAAATTATCAAGCAAGAGTGCAACCACAGGGGCAAAACCTTGGGAATTTTTGTATGTTCGTTTTTAGGTTCAATTCAAGAAGGTTGCGCAAGGTTAGGCAACTCTGGTGGTGTCATGGTATGCACATTTGATTGAGGCGTGTGCACGTTAAAATGAAAAGGCACAGTATTATGAAAGAAAGTAGGACCTGAGCTATTGCAATCACAGATTACACATCAAGTTACTTCTTAATTGTCTACTAAATTGCTCATTTCCATTTCCTACTAGCATTAGACTTCGATTTTTTTTCACACAGGAATCCCAGTACAAGCATATGTCCATGTGATTATCTATCCACATACTGAGTTTCCTATGAATAACCCTCGTGGCTACAGTTTGGGATGACATCTAATCGAAAAGTCTTGCACTGAATAAAAGAAAATTTCTAATTTGGGGGGGGGGGGGGGGGGGGGGGGGTCATATACATGTTAACAAGGTGAGGTAAGGGCGGGGGCGGTAGCTTACTTGCGGCAGATCATCTTGTCCTGGTTATACTTGCGAGCGAGCGCCTGCAGCGAGGGCTCAATTATTCCACCACGGAGCCTGAGCACGAGGTGGAGCGTGGACTCCTTTTGGATGTTGTAGTCGGCCAGAGTGCGGCCATCCTCCAGCTGCTTCCCGGCGAAGATCAGACGCTGCTGGTCCGGCGGGATTCCTAAGAACGGAACAAATCAAAACCTGTAAGTTCTGGCTTTACTTGCTAACCTTGCTAGAAAAAACGAGCTGAGAAGCAAGAACGCGTGCGCCTACCTTCCTTATCCTGGATCTTGGCCTTAACATTGTCGATGGTGTCGCTGCTCTCGACCTCGAGGGTGATGGTCTTACCCGTCAGCGTCTTCACGAAGATCTGCATCTTGTCGGTCCTGGATGTTCTCTCAGCTCCTTTGTTTGCTGCGGCGGCGGCGGCTTCTTCTGCGAGAAATGGAGCGGCGGCGGCGCCGAGTGCAGGGGCTTTTATACCTGGTTGCGGCGGATTCTTAGGGTTTGGTCCTGAGGCAAGCGAAGCGGGCTGGTAAAGTGGAATGGGCCGTTGAAATCGGGTAGTGAGTGAGTGAGTAAGAGACTCTTGTGAGAGTGGGTCGTGAGATCCTCGGCCCATACATTGATTTTCGAGCTGACCCCCGAACAAAATTGCATTTTTTGTAGGAACAGTTTTTTAAAATGTCATGGAGTGCTGAGATTTGAACACGATCACACAATGTGACGATGCTGCATTTCTTCTCTCTGCTGATCTTATCAAAGAAAATTTCGTGATCCTTGATTCATTCTCACAGCAAAAAAAAATGATAAGTAGTACAATAAAAGAGTCACATCACCACTGTGTGGAGAAAATTTTGACGCAAACACGCATGCTCATGCTAATTCGAGGAACATGTGACATGTCCTCGAGTTAGATCCCATTACGACACTTCGAAACGGGCAACCACTTCCACTTTCGATATCAGACTGATTCCGAATCACGAAAATTAAACGGAGACCAACTCACAAGTTTAACATTAAACTACTCCGGTGACGGTGAAGTCCTAACGAAGGTCTTTGGCAAGCTCATAAAGTCTGCGACTAAAGCAGAAGTTCTACCGCTGACAACATCGCCAGCGCATATTCATACGCACTTTTGCAACGTCTTTACGCGATTAGTTGTGCCATGTGCGCAACAATTTACCGCACTCGATCTGCAGGACCATTTCCCCGTCGCCTCTGCAAAACAGTACAAACAGAGACCCTTTCTGAAGGTGCCAGTACGCGTCGCTGGAGTGAGTCCACGCACTGTTTGATCATTGCATGAGAGGGCACGCGCCGGGAACATGTCAAGACCTCGCTCGCCATAGTTGCAGTGCTAGCTATAAGTAGAAGAGCCATCGCCATGGACATGCCACGCCCTCCACCACAAGCTCACAGCAAGAGCAACGCGACAGACAAGCCCAGAAGAGAGGAGAGGTTTGGAAGAGCCATTCTGCAAAAGATAGATGGCGCGTCCGGCGATGATGCCGGCGACAGCCGTAGCCGTGTGCGCGGCGGTGCTGGCCCTCGCGGCGACGGCGCTCGGCGGCGGCGCGCGGGCGCAGCAGCTGAGCACGGGGTACTACGACGACTCGTGCCCGCACGTCTACGACACGGTGCGGCGCGTGATCCAGGAGGCGCGCACCGGCGACCACCGCATCCTCGCCAGCCTCCTCCGCCTCCACTTCCACGACTGCTTTGCCAGCGTACGTGCACGCTTCACGCAGCGCAACCCCCGGCGCCTGCCGCTGCCGCTGCCGCTTCGTGTCACGCAATCCGGAGGATCTAATGTGAGTGCTCGATTACTGCTCGTGTGTGCAGGGCTGTGACGGGTCGCTGCTGCTCGACGAGACACCGACGATGCGCAGCGAGAAGGCAGCCGACCCGAACAACGGCTCGGCGCGCGGGTTTCCCGTGGTGAACGACATCAAGGCCGCCCTGGAGGAGGCGTGCCCCGGCGTCGTCTCCTGCGCCGACATCCTCGCCCTCGCCGCCGAGGTCTCCGTTGAGCTGGTCAGTTTCCCTGATGACACCACGTAAACGGTGACCACGCGTAAAAGTTACTCACGGGGGACTACGGAGCGTAACGACTGCTGTTAGGAATTTACTGACGCCTGCAATTTTCTGATCGGACGAGCAGGCAGGAGGTCCGTACTGGAGGGTGATGCTGGGCCGGAGGGACAGCAGGGCGGCCGACTTCGACGGCGCCCAAAACCTCCCGGCACCCACGGAACCGTTGAGTGATCTTAAGAAGAAGTTCGCCGACGTCGGCCTCGACGACACCGATTTCGTCGCGCTCCAAGGTAGTATTTTTAGCACACAGGGGAACACGATAGCATAGGCGCCGTCGTAACAGCAACACGTAGCCGTGGCGTGCCGAACTCAGAAAATGACGTGCCCTCGTTTGCACCTCGCAGGAGCGCACACGATCGGGCGCGCGCAGTGCCTGTCCATCCAGGACAGGCTCTACAACTTCAGCGGCACGGAGCAGCCGGACCCGACGCTGGACCATGGGTACCTCGCCACGCTCCGGCAGCGCTGCCCGGCGAGCGACGACGACGGCACGGCGCTGAACGACCTCGACCCGGCCACGCCGGACACGTTCGACAACAGCTACTACGACAACATCCAGAGCAACCGCGGCCTGCTCAGGTCCGACCAGGCGATGCTCTCCGCGCCGGAGGAGGGCGCGGAATCCACCGCGCCCATCGTCCGGCGGTTCGCCCACAGCCAGACCAAGTTCTTCCAGAGCTTCGCGACGGCCATGATCAAGATGGGGAACATCTCGCCGCTGACAGGGAGCAAGGGGGAGGTCAGGAAGGACTGCAGGGTGGTGAACTGAAGCTGATATTGTTCTCAAGTACAGGATGTTCATTGTCCTAGCAATTTGTTCTTAATATTTGTCCGACATGTAAATCTATTAATTATTACTAGAGTTGAATATACAGAATCATTTAATGATCCACATCTCAAATAAAGAAAAAAATCCTCTTTAATGAAATACATGATCAGACACGTTGTTGAAAATACATATTCAATGAATAAGCTCCAAACACATTTTAAGTCGCACAGTTCTCAATTCATTTTGCGGTTTGGAATCAGTTTAATATGATGAGAAGCATCAGAGATTTCAATTAGATACTTTGGTCATAAAAAGATACAAAGCGAAAGCTCATAAACATACAATGCTGATCAATGCTCAAGGAAGTATCAGCTCACAACAAACAGCAGCTATGTGCCTATGCTTTCAGCTTATTCTGTTAAATAGATACTGTCAAAGGTTATTTCTACAAAAGAAGTGCAAGGCGCTGCTTGTATCTTTCAATCCGACGAAGCCTTTCCTTCTGCAACCTGCCAAAGAAGCATTTGTTCATGTTTCTTGTTTACAAATCTGCATTTCTACCAAGACAAGAAGCTATCGAGGTTGATTATAGAAAACCATTTACTAATTTAAATTATAACAGCTCTTCAGAGGCATCGACATGTTTCTGTATAACATTATTATGATAATCAATTGACACTAGTATAAAGATAGAGGCAGCAAAATAGAAAGAAAAAACATACCCAGCACGTATCCTTTTTGCACGTTTTACATGCTGCTTCAATAAGTCACTTGTGTTATATTCACCATCAGCATTCTGCAAGATGAAAAATCAAATTAATTGGTACTCCCTCCGCCCAAATTACTATTCGTTTTGGCTTTTCTAGACACATTACCTTTTGAGATGCACCTAGATATATCTTATGTCTAGATACATAGTAAAACCTACGGAATTAGAATGAGATGAAAACATGTGTGCTACTTGTGAATTGTGATAGAAAATATGGTGGAAAACTAGAAATGTTTTCAATATACCACAAGAAGATGGCATAATTGTTCGAAAAAAAGATGGCACATAATCACAGTAAAGTAACTCAACTTGAACAAGAATTTCAGTACAGAAGAAGAAATTCCCTAAACAATCAAAGAATGAAAGAGACTTGGCTACAAAATTATTATGATAAAGTGGTAGAATACATACACATGAGAGCAATCTTGCCAACATGTTGCTTCTGGTATCCTATAGCCAGAGGCCATATGATTTTAAATTGCATGTAATTTAGCTCTACTCAGCAATAAATAAAAAGTACTGATTTGAAAAAGAAAAATAATTCCTAAGCAAAAAGACCAAACAAGAGTGGACTATGTTAGGTATAGAACTTAGGAAGTACTTGTGTAAACGGAAAAATGGAAGGGTAGGATGGGGAACAGAGAAACCGTGTAAAACTTAAAAGGTCTAAAGGGTAGGAGCCAGCAAGAAAATGAAATTTGAAGTCAAAGAATGCTACTTATAAAAAGGCCAGACAAATTTGAAATACAGACAAGTAGAACCTGAAGTTGCTAGAATCTATCCAAGTTAAAACAAAACAGCTAAGCAGGCAAATTTTATAAAGTAGATTTTACAGAAGGACAAAGGTACCTTCTGTGGCTCTTCATCTGAACCTACATCTGCGGCATCATTATTTTCCTTATCTGATATCCTAGAATCAACAACTGAAGCAGGCAAAGGTCTTGGAAGAATTGGTTCACCATTTCCAAAGCTTGGCTGAAAAGAGCAATGAGTTGGAGCATGAGGATAATATGGCACACTTATAAAAAAAATCTAGTGTATGGGCTGCAGAGTGCAGATGCATTCGAACATTTAGAAAAAGAAGTGCAGGGAGGTATCTGGAGTGTGAAACAAATTATAATACAAAAATAAGAAAAGGGTAATACAACCGATCCACACAAAAGACAGTATTCAGGTGTAAGACTGGAAGTTTCTTAAATTTAAGTCCTCCAAAAGAAACAGGGCACTTGTCCTGTTAAAAAAAACAAATTGTACTGGAAATTAAGTGGAAACTGCATTTACAGGTATAGACAGATATAACTCCACAGTTTATCACAGAGTACAATTGTGTTTGTTGCCTTCATGGCTAGACAATCCCCGATTAGCGCCTAGTACATTCTTAAACATTTGCTTGCAACCAAATCACATTATCTAACAAATGCATGCGAGTACAATTTGTCAAGGAAAAAAGATCAACATTTAACTTTGAAAATTTTGACCTGTACTGATCAAATCTTCTACCCAGGAGCCTGTTTTATTTTTCATAAATCATAATTCATATAACAACAATTCCGAGAAATTCAATTGAGCTGACTTAGAGAAATTTCGTATTAAAAGAACCACACCCTATCTCAGAAAAAATTTGAGCAACCAACCACTGGGTCATCTGAAATAAGAAAAGTGGGCTAACCTGACTTTCATGTGGAACACCATTGCGCACCCAGGATCTACAAAGAGCGTACAAGGATCCTGACTCACTGTCCAGCAAGTTAACCTTTAGAGAAGCAGAGCCAAAAGAAATGTGAGTTCATGTGTGTGCAACCCACCTTGTTTAACAAGATAACAAGTAAAGCATTGAAAAACTTGTGTTCAGTAGTAGAAGCTATCAATCTGGGTATTATAATTTAAGTATCAGTATGATCGTAACCATTTGAGAGAGCGGGAAGATGGAACAGAAACAGGTTGTTTGGATTCAATAGAAAAATGAAATTGCCATGAACTAATAACACTGTAGTATCTTTACTCCCTAAAAGAAACAGTGTCATAGCTTTTCCATCTCTGTAGCAAAATATTAAACTCTGTCAGGATTATAGTACCTTATGAAAAGAAAAACCACTAATCAGTATAACTAAAAAACTTATACCAGCGTGTCATCATAGAACCCAGGATATATTGACGTGTGGAATATTTATTGAACAAATTCAAACCATGCTAAAAGTGAAATCATTCAATCTTGTACTGGCGGTACCACTACTGGCTAAGTGAGTGCAAAAGAAAATGTAAACTATTAAGCACTTACTTTGCGGTCATTAATCACCACAATTGTAGAGTCCTCTCTGCTCCTTTTCCCAGAAGTGAAGATAAATGCGAAGTTGTGATGTAAGAAATTTTCATTCCAAAAGAAAAAAAAACATATATACTATTGTTGTTTTGTGGTGTACCTGTCCTTTGGGTTGACCTGCTCAGTAGACGGAGCAACAGGGGGGACTGGATTAACCTAAGAAGTTCCAATACAAGCGTACAAAAACAATATTAATACTCAAGGGAGCTCCAAAATTAATGCATGCTAACCAAAACCATACCCAAAACAGATTAGCACCATCTAAATCAACTAGCATGCTTTAGCAACCTGTACCGTGCTGAATTCCAATGTCTAACCACTCAAGTTACCATAAATCACAGTATTTCCACCTTAGCATGCCAGATAATTAATTAAACGCCTAATCCTGCCTATCTGGCCGTAGCAATGGGCACAACCAGACTTAATATTTAAATTTTACAGGACAACCAAGACAAAAGACAAGCATTTAACTGAGGGATGACCAAAGCATTAGAGAATCGATGAACGGTTCGAGCTTCAGTCCAATTCCCCTTCCATTCAGAACTCACGAACACGAACCTTGGGCTGCGGAGCTATTGGAACTCCTCGCGGAGGTTGTTGCTCGGGACGCGCCACCACGCCCGCCACCAGAGCCCGAGGCACGGCCGCGAACGAACGGGGCTGCGAGTGCACCAGGGGCTGCGGCGGCGGCTGCGGGATGGGGACGGCGACGGGGTGGGCGCGGGAGTACCCGACGGCCATGGGGGGAACGCGGCGGAGCTGCGCGGCCGCGGGGGTGGGGATGGGTTTCGTGACGGGGTAGAGGATGCCGTGCGGCGCCGCGGAGGAGGCGTGGCCTGGAGCGCTAGGGTTTAGCGGGCGGCCGGTGAAGAGCGGGGGCACCGGTGGTGCCGCCGCCGCGGCGCGCGGGGAGGAGGCGGCGAGGAACGCGCGGGGGAGCGGGTGGGAGGCGGCGGGCACCTGTGGTGACGTGGCGGCCGCGGGCGCCGGCGCCGCGGCGGTGGCGGGCTGGCCACGCGGCGGGGAGGCCATGGCGTGTGGCGCGGGCGGAAACGGGAGCCGTGGACCCCGGCGGTGGGGTCGCCCTTTTGAAATCGTTTGAATCCGGCTCGTGGCGTACTGGCGTGAGTAATTGGGGGTTCTCGTCGAATTTCAGGCGCGCCGATCGGATCCGAGTCACACTGATCCGATCGAACCGCAGCAGCTTGCTGACCAGGCAGCAATATCCGGAGCTCCAAATGGTGCAGCCACAACACATGAGCCCTCGGATCGGATCATCGGGCGACCGAGTTGGATTTGCTAGATACTCTTGCTATAGGTGGATCCTAGAAAGACTGGCGGCGCGGCGTTGCCGCTCCATGCGCATGTAGCAGGTGATTGGTAGGAAGGTTGTGGATATTTTACAACATTTTAGGTTCTCGGCTAACTCCTTAAGAGTTTATGCTATTTCTTAGTTAAAAAGAAGGGACTATGGATTCATTATGATAGAGTTAGGGGACTTTTACGCAAAATTTGGAGTTGTGGTTAGATTTGTAGATAGTTTATGTTCTTTTCCATAAAAGTGTGTGGACCATATATTACTTCTGTAAAGTTCAAGTTTGTTGGAGATGCATGGATCGCGGGTTAATTATTATAATAAAATTACATGAGAGGTGGTTTGAGCGAGGTTGATGTCGTCAACTTTTCTAATAGGTGGCTTAAAGAAATGTTAGTTTTTTAAATTTGAGGGGCTTAATTAAAATGTGGTTGGACTATTGTTTATTTTCGATAAAGTTTGAGTAGGTTCTATATAATTAGCAGCCCTCTTAGCATTCCTTCAAAGCTCTATAGGGGGGTTTCGTAAAGCTGTTTGAGAGGCGGTTAGAATGAAAATATATTTTTGCAAAGTTTGAGGGGGTTTCCATAAAATTATCTTTGTGGGCCGAACTACATATTAATTTTGATAAAGTTTTAGGGTGACTTTGTAAAAGTGACAACCCTGTTGGCATTCCTTCAAAACTCGAGGTGATTTCCACAAAACCTGAGAGGTGGTTTTTCAAATAATATTTTCACAAAGTTCGAGGGGGTCTTTGTAAAATTACCTGAGTGATGGCTGAATTACATACTACATAGGCTGACACATCATAATTTTGTGTAAATAAAATAAATAAGAAGTTCGTAAAATATTATATATAATTATGTAAATATATAGTTTTGAGAGCATTGTTCTTAAATAAGTTAGAACACAAATTTGATGGAAATATTGATTGAATAATATAATTTGAGAAGTCATTTGTTAATTAACAAAATCTGATGGAAGATAATGAATAATATAATTTAAAATGGGATCAGGAATAAGTTAACATAAATTTTTAATCATGAATCCCACAATAAAATTGTGGGTCCCACAAAACAAAAATGTGTGGGTCCCACCTAATGTGGGTCCCATACGAATATCTCATGAATCCATGTGGGTCCCGCACGTGGGTCCCACCTAAACATATTGTGGGTCCCGCATGAAATAGTACTGTGGATGATCCGAGCCATCCACGCACGATCTGACTGCTCTCGTTTTGTTGATGACGTGGCTCAATGTGGGGGCAAAAATCCCCCCCACTTTAGGTCTTGTAAAGATTTTCTAGAATCAATTTGAATTCTACCAAAAAAGAAAACCATTTGAATTTTGTAGATTATTATGCTATGGTTAACCTGAGATGAAAGTAATTAGAGACCCCATCGTGATGCCCAGAGCTAACTCGAGGAAGGCTACCTATACTGCATCAATGTACTTGCGGAAAGCTGCTAACATATAAATCACAGGTACCAAAACTCATATAGTGGAATAATTAGGCATCATATTAATAATGTAATAGTTATATTTTGCAGAACAATAAAAACTCAATTAGAGGACTACAATATTAATTACACGTTATGTTATACTTACGATTTTTTTTTTGACAATTATACTTACGAGTTGGCGTCCTATGAGGGTTGAATCTGCGGTACGACAACGAAAGTTTTGGCCTTTGGGGCCTAGCTCAAACCATGAGATAGTCTGCACTTACACGCATGGGAATGAATTGAAGCACATGCCCCATTCACCACATTTTGGGGATTTTAGGATCAATAGTGATGGTACTGATGACAGTGCAATTTGTAGATTAAGCTTCTTCTTGATTAGTTATGTAGTTGGCACCAGTGGCGTAGCCAACATTGGGGCTAGCTGGGGCAGCCGCCCCAGCTAGATTTGCACTGATTTGAGTATGTTTCTTCTTCTCCATCGATTTTTCAAAGCTCCGGTAACACTCCTAGATGACGCTATGGCTCGCAGGTTCTTAGTATTTGCTAATTTGTGTTTTTATTCTTCAAATTTGAGGCTACATCTATAAACTTTGCATAAAATTTGCGCAATTGTAGTATCTGAATGTGTGAATTGGTGTGTTTCCATTTTGGTTTGGTCTGTCGTTAGAAGTTGCCCCAGCTAAATTTTTTTCCTGGCTCCGCCACCGGTTGGCACAAATAACATAGTTGGATTTTTTTCCTCCCTAAGCTGCTTGGGAAAAAATGCATCATGGTCAGATTACTCACTGAATTCATAATTGACAAATCTGATAAAATCAAAGTACTTCACATCAGCGATTACTAACCTCCAAATTATATACTCGTATCAAACCAGAGACTCGGAGCAAATGCAATAGGGTTTGCCACATGATTTTCATCAAAAGCCGCAGTCAATCTAGCGAACCTGGGTTTAACAATGGATGAATATTATAAAAAAAGAAATTTTTATTTTGACCTCTCCATAAGTTATGCACATGACCATTCATAATTAGGGCACTCCCAACCCGGACTCTATGGTAGAGTCCGAGTCATTAATTACACTGCCACCTATAATTGCTAATGTGGCAAGCAATTTAATGATGAGAGAGGGGTGAAAACTTAGAAACCAAGTCTAAGTTAGACTTCAAGTCTTCACGCAAAACGAAGCCCGTGCGTATCATGTGTGGCCGCCCGCATGCATGATGTGTCGATTATTTAATAAAGTGGGAGTAAAAGATCCGAGAGGAATATTAGATAGACTCCATGCTAGAAAATTTGCATTGGAGAATATAGTTTCTTGTGATAGATTCTTCAAGGTATAGACTCCATGGGTAGAGTCCGGGTTGGGAGTGGCCTTAGAGTCTCGGAAGTGTTATAAACGATGGCGAATAAACGACGATAAGTAAAGGAATCGAACCGCGGAGACACGAGATTTAACGTGGAAAACCCTTGCGGGAAAAACCACGGGCGCCGGCCCGACAAGAACTTCACTATATGGGGAGTCGAGGTTACAACGCCAACGGCGGCGACTTGCAAGAGAATGAATCAATCTCTAATGGAAAACCCTAACGGGTATTTATGACCCGTACCGGCGACGGGCCTCCGCTTCGCTCCGTCAGAAGTCGGCCTTTCTCTTGGGAAACGAAATTTGGATCATAACTCAACAAACTCCACCTTGAGACAAATTCCTTCTTGCGAAGCATAAACAAAACGAACCTTCATCCCGAACACATCAAAGAAACAAAATACTTCGGCGCCAAATAGCCTCTTGGGCTACACGGTTAAGCCAACTAAGCTTGAGCAAAGCTCAAACTTAGCAACGAGAACTCGGCTTTGTCAACATATCGGCGGGATTATCAAGAGTGTGTATCTTGCATACCTTTAACTTACCCTTTTCAACCTCATCACGCACATAATGATACTTGATTTCAATGTGCTTTGTCCTCTCATGGAACATCTGGTCTTTGGTAAGATATATAGCACTCTGACTATCTGAAAATAGGTTAATGCAAGAATCAACACCACAAAGCTCAGCAAACAATCCTTTCAGCCAACACAACTCTCTGCATGCTTCAGCAATAGCCATGTACTCAGCCTCAGTAGTAGACAAAGCAACAACGGTGCAAGACGACCTTCCAGCTCACAAAGACAACCGCTAATAGTAAACACATAACACCGTGAGTGACCTTCGCTTGTCCAAATCACCGCATAATCCGAATCCACATAGCCAATAAGTCCCTTATCCGTCCCGCCAAACTTCAAGTAATGATCTGCTGTGCCTCGAAGATACCGAAAATCCACTGAACCGCCCTCCAGTGTTCTTTACCAGGATTAGACATGTATCTGCTAACCAAACTCATAGCATAAGACAAATCCGGGCGAGAGAAAACCATAGCATACATCAAAGAACCAACAACACTAGAATACTGAACCTTTGACATATACTCAACATCCTCAACTGTACTAGCACACTTTCTTGCTCGGTGACAATTTAAAATGCGGTGCAATAGGAGTACTAACAGGCTTTGCATCATGCATATTGAAACGCTGAAGAACCTTCTCAATATAACCATGCTGACTAAGAAATAATAAACCAGTTTTTCTATCTCTAGTGATTTCCATACCTAGAATCTTCTTAGCAGCACCAAGATCCTTCATGTCAAACTCACTACTCAACAATTTCTTCAATGTAGTGATATCTTTCCTGCTCTTGGCAGCAATCAGCATATCATCAACATATAACAGCAAGTATATAGGTGATCCATTAACATACTTGATGTAAACACAACTATCATATTTTGATCTCTTAAAGCCATGTGACAACATAAATGAATCAAACCTTTTATACCACCGACGGGAGAGCTGTTTCAAACCATACAAGGATTTCTTCTACTTGCAAACATAATTCTCCTTGCCGGGCACTATGAACCCCTCGAAGTTGGTCCGGGTAAATCTCCTCCTCAAGCTCTCCATGTAAAAATGCGGTCTTTACATCTAATTGCTCAAGCTCAAGATTATGTGCAGCAACAATACTCAAGAATGTACGAATTGAGCTATGCTTTACAACCTGGAGAGAACACATCATTATAATCAACACCGGGAATTTGATCGTAACCTTTAGCCACTAACCTTCCCTTAAACTTTGGAGGTTCGCTAGGAGATAAACCCTCCTTTCTCTTGAAGATCCATTTGCGGCGAACGGGCTTCTTTCCCTTAGGCAAAGGAACAACCTCCCATGTGCGAGTTCTTCTCAAGAGATTGCATCTCATCCCGCATAGCCGCAATCCACTTCTCACGATCACCACAAGAGATAGCTTCGAATATGTGGGCGGCTCATAACGCTATCAACTTTGTTCAACACATCTCAAAGCATAATAAATCATATTACACTCCTCAATAAGACGACGTGGCCGTCCACAAACCCTTTTAGACTTGCGAGTAGCAATAGGCAAATCTTCATCAAGGTGCAAAACGGGGGTAAGTGCTTGAACATCATCATGAGCCTCATCATCAACGACTCCATTTTCCTGGTCATCTACGGGCGGCTCCACCTGCTCATCCGTATCATCATGCACATGTTGCTTGCCCACGCACACCTTTTTCGTCATCCACATGCTCCCCCTGCATGCTCATATCTTTATGACCCTTTATCAAAATTATTTGGAACATGATCCGAGAACAAAGCTGTCATTAAACATCACGATTCATTGAAAACAACACTCCTGCTCATGAAAGTCTTTTTAGTTTCGGGATTCCACAACTTATATCCTTTAACTCCCGAACCATAACCAAGAAAAGGACATTTAATAGCTCTAGGATCCAATTTTCCATTATCAACATGAGCATAAGCGATGCGGCAAAAAACTTTCAACTATGAATAATCGGCGGTTGTGCCGGACCATACCTCAATAGGTGTTTTCTTATTAAGTGGAATAGACGGCGACTCTGTTTATCAAGTAGCATGCGGTGTTAGCCGCTTCATTCAAAAACGCTTGCTCATCCGCGCATTGGACAACATGCAACGGGCCTTCGAGATGATGGTCCTGTTCATGCGCTCGGCCACACCGTTTTCTTTCAGCGGAGTATACGGTATGGTGTGGTGCCCGACAATGCCTTCCTGCTGCAATAATGATTAAACGCAGCGAGAACAAATTCTCCACCATTATCGACGAAGCACCTTCACCTTCTGTAACGCCCGTGTTTTTAGCTCTAAATAAATCACCTAATAAATCATGCGTATTTTCAAAACCGACCCGCCGAGCTCAAATACCATTCAAACCCTAGCCACCGTTTTCTCTCTCTCTCTCCCCGCGCGCGCGTGCCGCGAATCCCGCCGGCACCGCACCTCGGCCGCACCCATGCGCGCCTTCCCAACGCCGCGGTCGGCCACCGGCCGGGAATCCCGCGCGCACGCCGCGGTCCGGATGCCCGGTCCGCCTCGCCATCACCGCCGTCCGGAGAATGCGCCGACGCCGAAAACCGGGAAAACCCCCGCAAAACCCTTCCCAAATTTCCCTAACAATTTTCCGGATTTTTCCAAAATCCCTTCTCCTATTTTTCCCTCTCTCTTCTTAATTTTCCTCCCCTTCTTTTCCTTTCCTTTTTCCTTTTCCTTTTCCTTTTCTTTTTCCCTCTTTTTCTTTTTCTTTTTCCCTTCTCTTCTTCTTTCTTTTCCTCCCCCTCCCTTCTCCTTCCTCCCGCGCGCGGCCGTGCACGCGCGCCCGACCGGCGCCCCGACGGGGAGTTGACCCCGGCCCGCGGCCCCGCGCCTACCCGCCGCCCCCTCCTCCTCGGGCACGCCGGCGGATCACCCGCCCCCGCACGCCACCGCCGGCCCCGCCCCCGCCCGCGCACGCCGGCGGGTGGCCGGCCGGCCACCAAGCCGCGGCCGCCATCAATTTTTCCCCCCCGCCCCCGAGCCATCACATCCACCACCGGCCGACCGCGCCGCCCCGCGCCACGCCTTGCGCAAGTTGACCGGAGCGACGAGCCGTCGCATCGCCGGTCGCCGCCTCGCGAAGCTCCTCGAGCTCGCCGGAGTGGAGCTCGCCGGAGAAATATCTCCACTCCAAACCGCCTCTCGCCGCCTATAAAAGGGGCCGACGGCCTCCCCGGCTCGCTGCACCTCGCAACTACGGTCTCACGACCCTCCCTTGCTCCACCACCGCCTCCAATCGCGCCGCCACCGCTAGCATCCGCCGCCGCCCGAACCGCGCCGCGCGAGCCGCCTCCCCAAGCGGCCCGCGGCCCAAGGTGAGCACGGGGACGAGATCCCCCTCGGTCTCCTCTCCGTTTTGCCCCATCTCCCGCCGCCGCCGTGGCCGGGGACGCCGGCGGGCACCCCTACCGGCCGGCCTTCCCGCGCGGTCCGCCCCCCCCCTTTTGCCTCTGTCTGTTCGCAAGGAAGGAGAAGAAGATGGCATATTTGCCAAAAACCCCCTGGCCTCCCCCTATTTTCCCCCCACCGAGCCCCTCCTCCTATTCCTTTCCTTTCTAACCCCCCAAAACCTTATGTTCTTTACCAAAACACCCCCCGTTAATTCTAGATAAACCCCTAGGCTAGTTAAACCCCACCTAAATAGTATGTTTAGGTCCCGTTAATTCAAATTAAATTACTAACCAACCCTAGTTAATTATGAACACCTCTCTAACCCGACATTTCATGCGCGGGTTTAACCCCAATCGCGCCTAACCCCCCCCCCCCATTAATAGAAATTACCAATAGGCCCTTAGCCCCTCTTTAACCCGACACCCTATGCATGATTTTAATTAAATCCAAATATTACCACACCTTTCCCGGTAGTACCCCCCGCCAAACCAACCCCTTCCCTAGGGCTTATATATACCCCCTCTCCGCTCACTCCCCCCTCCCCGAGCTCGGCGGGAAGCGTGTGTGTGCTAATATTGCTTGCTTGCTTGTGTGTACGCCATAGCCGACGGAGTAGACGGAGGAAGGTACCCCGAGCCGGAGGCCGAAGCAGACTACTGCGAGCAGGAGCCCGAGGTTCCGAACGCCGAGCCGGCACTCCCCGAAGACTTCGAAGACGGCAAGTCCAATCTCCCCTTTGACGCATTCTTCTGTCCTAGTTTTATAAATATACCCTATACCCGTTTTATAAATTGCATATTGTTTTACTGCAAAACATGGTAGGATAGCCACCCTTGATTGCCATGATTGAACCTTGTTTGCCTAAATGAGTGCTTTAAAAATGTGTGAGTGCTTTCAAATTGTGTGAGTGTTTTAAAAGGGAAATGGGATATGTGTGGAAAATGAGTAAAGGAGCGAGTAGACGGGATGGACGTGTGTGTCGGGAGTATGGGTGAGCTCGTACTGTGTGGTTGAGCGTGTTGGGAGTGTCCATCTTGTCGGTTAAGGACCGGGTTGCGTGACATCTCACCGACCCAAATCCTCGTACAACCACTCGACCGTTGTATGTGGCAACGGCTTAGCATAAACCCCACTAGTTAATCTACTTGCCATCTGGTGTGCGGGTGAGCAGCGGGAGACCAAGGAGTAGGGGTACGCTCTGTGTGAGGTAAGCCCTGGTTATGTGGGATAACCCCTTGGTTGCTTCCGTGGTGGCTCGTAGCGTTAGCTAAGGTGGGTAATGGCTATGATAGGATCCGTACCTGCGCTGAGGTGTCCGTGTGACGGTACCCTACTTGTGGGTAAAGATGTACAACCTCTGCAGAGTGTCAAACCTATTCGAATAGCCGTGTCCACGGTATTGGACGAGTCACGGTGTGGTCACAAAAACTAGTGTTTGGGATGGGATGTTTCTGGCGTGAGTCGTTTTCCGGTGATGTGTGTGGGCGTGTGCACGGGCTACGACGGACGGGAAGTCCGGTAGACCCACAATGGTTTTTCCTAAAACAATTGAGTTACTTGGGTTGTGAAAATGATTTGCGAAAACCTTTTTGAAATGAACCCCCGCATGTGTAAGTTTGTATAATGAACCTTAACACCGATCCTTGTTATACTCTATGCGTGACTCTACTTATAAGCCCCTCCGTGGGTGGGGTTGGATTTACCGAGTACGTATGTGCTCACCCTTGTTTTACTAACTATTTTTCGAGAGGAGGATCCCGATTACATTCCCGAAGACGTTGAGTAGGTCGTGCCCTACACCCAACCGTGCTCGTGTACCCGTGGCCCTACCGAAAGCTTCCATGGTGTGGTACTGCGAGGAGGCTATGGAAGCCTTTGCTATTGTAGTGTGGTCGTTAGCGTTTGTGTTGTTCCTTGTAGCATTGGCACTACCGTGCCCTTTGTGTCGCCATGATGTAAAAGACGATTCCACTCGTTTTAATAAATGTGCTACCGACCTCCCGGGGCCGGTATTTGTGTCACATTTAGTCTCCTCCGATGAGGGGACGCTTCACCTTCCTATCGGTTTGCCTTTCTATCATCACTTTCCAACCTTTAAAAGCGAGAAAAGTATCATCTTTATTTTTCGAGAAAGTAAGGCCATACTTTTCTAGAGTAGTCATCAATAATAGTAAGCATGTAACGAGCACCACCATAAGAAGGCTTACGAGAGGGACCCCATAAGTCGGCATGTACATAATCAAGAGTACCTTTGGTGGTATGAACAACGGTATTGAACTTTACCCTTTTGTGCTTCCCGAAAATACAATGCTCACGGAACTTTTTGCCACTCAAAGTACGGCCATCCAAAGTAGGTTT
Source organism: Cenchrus americanus (assembly GCA_947561735.1). NCBI lineage: Eukaryota > Viridiplantae > Streptophyta > Magnoliopsida > Poales > Poaceae > Cenchrus > Cenchrus americanus. The sequence goes on along the minus strand of OX387243.1, from coordinate 150,746,480 downwards.
CTCTTCACCAATTCTACCATACCAAGTTCACTCATATGTCCAAGACGCATATGCCAAAGGTTAGTCTCACTAGGTTCGGCATTAGTAACGATGGCGGCGGATATGTGTCGGTGTTTTAGACCGGCAACCTACTACGGGGAGTACCCGAAGTAGATGATTGTGACTCGCCGAGATCGGTAACTCGAAGGAAGAGACACGTGGCACACAATTTAGACGAGGTTCGGGCCGCGAGGTGCGTAATACCCTACGTCCCGTATGCCGCGTAGCTCGGATTGATAGGGCACGATTACAAGATGATGCAATGGTGTGTCGTGAGTTGTATGAGAGGAGATTGAATGAGGGGATCGGTCCCCGCCTCGCCTTATATAGTCGGGAGGCGGGGTTACAAGTCGGAGTAGGGAGAGAGTACTAGTCGAGTACGTCTAGGAGTCCTCTATACGATGCGGAACATGTACGGCTCCCTAACCGAGTACTACTCCCGTGTAGTCCTTGTGCTCCACGCCTTCGAGTGCCGTGTAGCGCAAGCCGGTAGTCCCGGGGGCCCACCGAGTAGTCGGTCCCCGGTACCCACCGAGGTAGTGGGCCCGGGGAGGTCCATACGACAAGCCCCCGAGTACTTTGTAGTCGAGAAGGATAGCTTCAAGTAGTCTTGACGGCCTTAACAAGCAGTCCTCAAGCGTCCCTGAGTGCTGCAAGCCAAAGTCCTCAAGAGTAGTCGAAGCATCCCGAGGCTAGAATGTACTCCCCGCGATGTTTGAGCAATCTTGAAGTCTTCTCGAGTAGTCCCAAGCGTCCTTGAAATCTGCCTTCGAAGGTCTTCAAGAAATGCCCGTCTTGTCTTGAAGCCGGAGCCGTCATGGAGGTGCGATTTGCGGAACCGCACTCCACATGGAGTAGCCCCCGAGCCTCGAGCCGCGGGCTCGGGCCGAGGGTCCATCTCAAATCTTAGCAAGAAAACCCCGAAAAATCCGGAGAGAAAAAACCGAAGGACACGTGGCACGGAGCCCCCGAGCCTTGAGTCGAGTACTTCTTCTCGAATTGAAGGGTCTTCTTGGAGAATGTGTCCCGAGATGCTTTTGAGACTAGCCGCTTCCCAGGTGGTCGAGTAGAAGTAGCCGAGCCCCCGAGGTGAGGCGCGTCGACTAGTAGAATTCGAAGAGCCACGCGCGGCCCGCCGAGTCAACCGCGCGTGGACTTATCCGGCCGCCCGTTACGGAGGCGATTTGGCTTATAAATAGAAGCCAAAACCCTTAGGGTTTTGCACCCATTCAAGCCACGGCAATTCCATTTGAATCTTGAAGCGAATCCACTCCCCGGCGCCTCGCCGCCGTAGTAGATCCGAGCGCGCCGCCTCCCGAAGCCTTTAGGGTAGCCCCCGAGCGGATGCGAGTGAAAACTCCTTGCACTTGGAGAATGAAGCCGTCGCCGTCCAAGACGTCTAAGGCCGGTGGGAAGAAGAGGGGCCGCACAGAGGCCGCCGCGGCCGCCACCGGAGCGGCGCCGCCTGTGTCTCCACCGCGCGCTGATCCGAGCCGCGAGTGGAAGAGATCCAAGGTGAAGACGGAGGACCTGCTGACCCTGCTGAACAGTGGGTTCATCAGGGAGAAGGAAGTGGACATGTGGAGATCCGCCGCTGGAGATCCATATCCAATGGAGAAGGCCGAGGACGAGATCCCGATGTTCTCGCGGTTCGTGGAGCGCGGTCTGGCGCTCCCAGCCAGCGACTTCTTCAAAGGGCTACTCGGGTACTACGGCGTCGAGTACCTGAACTTGAACCCCAACGGCATCTTCCACACGTCGGTCTTCGTCCACTTCTGCGAAGCCTTCCTCGGAATAAAGCCGCACTGGGTGCTCTTCCGGAAGTTCTTCCGCGTCAAGCCACAGCCCAGTGCCTCCAACCCCAGAGTAGTCGGAGGAGTCGGCATCCAGCTGAGGGAGGACGCCGCGGAGCAGTACCTGGCGTACAAGCTCGTCGACTCCAACACGGACTGGAAGACCAGTGGTTCTACATCACGAACCACCACCCCGGCTCGCCGAAGCCGAGCGGACGGCGGCCCGAGCATCGTGAGTGGTGGAACACGAGCCCACCATGCAAGAGGGGATCCGGCTCCCCGAGCTTCTAGCACACATCGAGTGCTCGAGAGAAGCCGGACCGAGGGCCGAGCATGTGGCCTTCAGTTTCATGAAGCGCAGGATCCAGCCGCTGATGGCGCGAGAGACACTGGGCTTCGAGTACACCGGCGACGACGACGCGTCGCGGATGCTGGGAGGCGAGCTGTACGACAACGACATCGTCGAGAGGTTGTCGCGGATCTTCAAAGACATGCCGCCGTACACGGTGTGCCCGGTCGAGGAGTACTCCGCCGCCCGCCCGCCCAAAGAGGTGAGTAGTCGTACTCCCTTGTCGAGTAGTGATTACTTGTAGTAGAGTTGCTAACGCCTTGTGTCTTTGCGCAGGATGATGTGAAGCGGTTCGTCTCCGAGCCGCAACCACCACCTAGCGGGATCGAGATCCCGACGGAGGGGAAGGTGAAGGAGCGCCGCGAAGTCGGTGAAGGTGACGATCCCGTCATCGTGGAGGATTCCTCCGATGACGACGAAGAAGACGAAGAGACGCTTCAAGACCGCTTCCGGTTGCGGTCGAGGTTTAGCCGCCGGGCTTGCCTCACGTTCCATTGGTTCAAGACCCTCCCGCTAGCACGGAGGCTAGTCTCGCCGCGCCGCCGCGGAAGCCGCGCAACCCCCGCCAAGAAGCGGGTGGCGAAGAAGATGAAGGTCTCGGAGACCACGCCTCGGAGGTAAGTTATCTTGAGCGAGTAGTCGAGTACCCGTTATCCGAGTACATTGCCGACGAGTAGTCTTCCTTTGTGTGCGGGAGGTGCCGCCAGCGGAGCCCGTCGAAGAGGGCGACGAGGGCGTGTGGGACCCGGTGGGGGAACCGGCTGGAAGCCGAAGTCCAGCCCCCACTGTTGAAGAACTCTCGGCGCGGCCGGAGCGCCGCCCCCCGCTCCCGGCGAGAGAGCGAGAGGACCCGTGGCCGCCGTCGTTGGAGAGGTGGCGACCTCAGGAGCGCAGGAGACATCTGCGCCAGCCGCCGCCGCCGTGGAGGAGGCGGTAGCCACAGGGGCGGAGGAGGAGGCGCCCGCCGAGGGTGGACTGGTTGATATTGCCAGCATCCTCGGTGCTCCGCCGTGACCATCGTCCTGGTCGAGCTTGTAAGTACCATGTCCTCACGAGTAGTACTTGCTGCGGTAGTCGATTTTGTCTGACGACCTTCTGTGAATACTTACGCGAGAAAGCTCTGCGGATCCGAGCCGGGATGGGGACGAGCCCTCGGCAACGGTGGCGGAAGAAGTCGCGCCGCCCGTCGAGGAGGCCGCTCCCGATGCCCAAGTCGTGACCGAGCCCCCGGCTACCGAAGCGCCGGCCGCCGGAGGCGAGTGTAGTCGAAGGTGGGTACCCTTCATGAAGCCGCGAGCTCCCGGGATGAGTAATCGTAGGCACCGATGCGCGTGTTGTTTTGTTGTCGGGCGGCGAAGATGGTGACATCCCCCGCGGGGGTGCCGGTGCGGGAGTTGACACCGGAGGCCCTAGAGGCCGCGGGGAGGAGCCCCCGAGCCCGTGGGGGAGGTCGTCGAGAAGTCCGCCGGGGGGGGAGGCGGTCACCACGTCGCCGAGAGATTGCTCGGAGGTGGCTATCCGATCCCCCGAGATCCAAGACGCGGAGCCCATCCGCTCTGCGCCGATGACGGAGGCTACCTCGAGTAGCCGCGGCGGGATAGAACTCTCGGCGGACGATCTCGTCGAGCCGGCGACGGTAGCGAAGCACCTGGAGGCGATCCGTCAAGCCGAGCAATGGATGAAGGTACGTAGCCGTAGCCTTGGAGTAGTCAATCCTTTTGACGTTGAGTACCCTTCTTGACTTGAGTTGTCTTGTGCGGGACGTCGCGGAGCGATCCCGCGAGAAGTCGAACTCTGCCGGGGTTACGGCGACACCGTGCTCCGAGCCGAGGCCCTGGAAGAGCAACTCGTGAAGTCGAGGAAACACGCGGCTGCGATGCAGTCAAAGCTCGACGCCGCCTTCGCCAAGTATCACAACGACGTCATGGAGTTGCAGGCGAAGGGCGACGACTTGGTGCGGAAGAACAAGGGCCTCCGCAACAAGAATAAAGGTATATCCCTCGACTTGTTGAGTACTTGTTGGAAGTCGAGAAGCATCGACCCGCTTTGTTGCATTCTTTGTCCGCGAGCTTGAGGGCCGGGAGGAGCGGCGAAGGCCTCGGAGGTGAGCATGAAGAACCTCTTCTACGGGAGCAATAAGCCCGCGCGGTACTCGAGCTCGACTACAAGGAGCTCGCCTTCGAATGCGAGAAGCATATGGAGCTGCGGATTGCTTCTGACAGGGATCTCGTCAACTCGCTACAAATCTTTGCAGAAATTGAACGAGGACTGCGAGGCGCTGCGGGCCCAGTTGAGGGAGTTGGAAGAAGCCGCTCTCCCGATCGCGAGGCTCACGGTGCCGCACCGGGCGGCCCCAAGATCGCTCCCCCTGGTGGATCGACTTCGTGAAGCACCAAGCCGGTGGCCGCCTACGTCAAGCATATGGCCAAGTCGATCCCAAGACAAGTCTTGGCCTTCATGAAGTCGTACTTCCCGAAGGCTCCGGTGGAGGTGGTCGCCGCGGGGTAGCCCCCAACCGCTCGGATGAGTAGTATGCGAGCCGCTTTGGAGCGAGTGGCTCCCATCGCGGAGCGGTAGCCGAGAAGCCGAACCTCCGGTAGCCCCGTAATGAGTAGCTAGTAGCCATAGTTGTACGGGAAACAATTGTAATGAATTGTATCAAGTATCAATGAAAGAAGTTTTTCCAGCAGATGAGTACTCGTAACCGCGATCTCGAGTGCGGAGCGCCCATCGTGGAGTGAGTGCGAGTAGTAGTACTCGGCTTTAGTAGTCCCGTCGTAGGGAGTAGGCGAGAAATAAGTTGATGAACGATCAATCTTTATTACCGAAAAAGGGACACCGGGTGGCCGGGGCCGTAGTTACAAAGTGGTCGCCCGGACCCGGAGGCCGCTTACGGCTAAGTGGCGGCGGGAGCGGGTAGCCGCTTGCGGCGGGTGATCCGTAGGTAGCCGTGTAGGGCCGGATCGCGGATCCGTAGGTAGCCGCGCGGGCGGATCTTGGAGTGTGGTCTCTTGGTAGACCGCTGCTAGAGTCCTTGACGCTCGTCGCAGCCCAGGGTCCGTAGGTAGCCGCGCGGGCTGGACCCTGGAGGGGAGTAGTCCGGAGACTGGAGCCAGGACCGGGTGGGTCGCTTGCGGCGAGGGGTGCTGATGTAGTCGTGTAAACTTGAGCCCCGGAGTAGTCGTGTAGACTAGGCGTAGAATTGACGAGTTGGTCGACGTTCCACGAGTTGTTGACGTCTTCGCCTTCAAGTGTTTGGAGGCGGTAGGAGCCGGCCCGGTCACCTTAGCCACGGTGAAGGGGCCTTCCCGGGGGGAGCCGAGCTTGTGGAGTCCTTCCGTGTTCGGGATACGGCGGAGGACAAGATCTCCAACGTTGAAGGAGCGTTCCTTGACGTTGCGATCATGGTAGCGTCGGATACCCTCCGGTACCTTGCCGATTGGACGAGGGCGGCGCGGCCGAGCTTCTTCGAGGCCGTCGATGTCAACTCGTCTCGTCGTCTTCCGAGACGCCTTCGTCGTAGTGCTCCACCGCCGGCGAGTTCCATATGACGTCGGCGGGGAGGATGGCTTCGAGTCGTAGACCGGGAAGTAGGGGGATTGCCCCGTTGGCTTGGATAGTTGAGTCCGCGGCCCCCGCAGTGCGTTGGGTAGTTCCTTGATCCACTTGCCCCCTTTGGAGCTAGCGGCGTCGTGTAGCCGCTTCTTGAGGGCGTCGAGCACCATCCCATTGGCGCGCTCGACTTGTCCGTTGGCCGTGGATGGGCGGCCGAGACGTATCGGACGTCAATCCCGCCGTTCTCGCGGTACTCCCGGGCTCGGTGGTTGTTGAAGTTGGACCCCGTGTCCGTGATGATGCGGTGGGGTAGCCGTAGCGGTGTACGAGTTCATCCGGGAAGTCGAGTACACTTGTCGGCCTTGGGGCATGTGGCCGGCTTGACCTCGATCCACTTGGTGAACTTGTCGATAGCCACCGGTACCTCGTTGAATACTCCCGGCGCGGTTGGCGGTGGCCCAATCATGTCGAGCCCCCAACGGGCAAAGGGCCGGGTTGGCGGTATGGTGACTAGCTTGTAGGCCGGGACGTGTTCTTTGCTTGGCGAAGAACCGACATCCTTGGCACCTTCGACGAGTTCTTCGGCATCGCCCGGTCTTGTGGGCCGATGAAAGCTCGCCGGAAGGCCTTGCCGACCGGCGTGCGTGAAGACGCGTGGTTGCCGCGAGATGCCCTTGTGGATCTCCTCCAAGATGTCCTTGCCCTCTTCACGAGGGACGCACTTCATGAGTACTCCCGAGAAGATGCGCCCCGCTTGTAAAGCTTGTCTCCCGACGAGGACGTAAGACTTGGCGAGGCGGACGAGTTGTTCGAGCTGCGTTCTTGTCGGAGGGTACCTTCTCGCTCGCCGAGGTAGTCGATGAAGGGTTGCCTTCGGTCCATGTCGATCATCATGACCTCCTCGCCCACCGTGGTGGATGGGGCAGGGCGGTGGTCGGTGGCGCCGGCTCCGGTATGGATGGCGCGTGAAGCTCGTGGACGAAGACGCCCGCCGGTACTTGAGCGCGGGTGGATCCAAGCTTCGAGAGGACGTCCGCCGCAACGTTGTTGTCGCGTTCGATGTGATGGAACTCGAGACCATAAAATTTGTTCTCGAGCTTGTGGACTTCTAGGCGGTAGGCGTCCATGTTCTCCTTGTTGCGGTCCCGGGACTTGTTGACTTGGTTGATGACCACCGCGGAGTCGCCGTAGACTAGTAGCCGCTTGATGCCCGGTGAAGCCGCGAGGCGGGCCCGTGTAGGAGAGCTTCGTACTCGGCTTCGTTGTTTGAGACCTTCCAAAAGATCCGGGGACGTACTTGAGTTGTTCGCCCGCCGGAGAGATCGGGGAGTACCCCCGCGCGCTCGCGCCCTCGAGGTTGAGTGAGCCATCAAAGTACATCACCCAATGCTGCGGTCGCACGGTGGGAGTAGGTAGGCGGTTCTCCCGCCACTCGCCATGAAGTCGACTAGTGCTTGCGACTTGATGGCCGTGCGTGGCTTGAAGTCGATGGTGAGGGCGCCGAGCTCGACGGCCCACTTGGAAATTCTTCGGTGGCGTCTTGGTTCCTCGGGATGTCGCCGAGCGGGTAGTCGGTGACGACGGAAACCGAGTACTCCCGGAAGTAGTGTCGTAGCTTCCGCAAGGTGATGAGTAGAGCGTACGAAGCTTCGAACGGCCGGTAGCGAGCCTTGGACTCGATAGAACCTCGCCGACGAAGTATACCGGGCGCCCGGACCGGGTAGGCATGGCCGTCTTCCCCGCCGCTCGACAACGATGGCGATGCGACCACGTGAGTAGTCGCGGCCTAGGTAGAGCGATGGCCGCTCACCCTTGTGAGGAGCCGTGAGGATTGGCGGCTTTGACAGAAGTCCTTGAGGCCGGGCAAGGGCTTGATCCGCCTGCGGAGTCCACACGAACTTCTCGTGATGCTTGAGTAGTTTGAAGAAGGGGAGGCCCCCGTTCTCCTAGCCTCGAGATGAATACGTTCAACGCCGCCATGCACCCCGTCGCCTTACGGACGTCCTTGATGCTCGTGGGAGCTTTCATGCTGGTGATGGCGGAGATCTTCTCGGGGGTTGGCTTCAATGCCGCGGCGGGCGATGATGAAGCCGAGTAGTTTGCCCGAAGGGACGCCGAAGACGCACTTGTTTGGGTTGAGCTTCCGGCGGTACTCGCGTAATGATGCGAAGGTCTCTTCAAGGTCGTCGATGAGGGTACCGGAGTCCCCGGTTTTGACAACCACGTCGTCCACGTAGGCCTCGACGTTCTTGTTGAGTTGCCGCTTGAAGCGGGCCCGGATGGCCCGTTGATAGGTAGCGCCGGCGTTCTTCAACCCGAATGACATGGTCGTGTAGCATTACGCGCCGAACGGGGTGATGAACGCGGTCTTTTCCCCGGTCTTCCTCCTTGATTGCGATCCGGTGGTACCGGAGTAGCGGTTGAGGAAGCGAGAGCGGTCGCGGCCCGCCGTGGAGTCGATGACTTGATCAATCCGCGGCAACCCGAAGGGGTCCTTGGGGCAATGCTTGTTGAGGTCGGTGTAGTCGACGCACATCCTCCACTCGTTCGAGTTCTTCTTGCGGACGAGGACGGGGTTGGCGAGCCACTCGGGATGGAAAACTTCTCTGATGAAGCCGGTGCGCGAGTAGCTTGGCGAGCTCCTTCTTGATGGCGTCCCGTCGGTCGTCGGCAAAGCGTCGGAGGTGTTGTCGCTTGGGGGTGGCCTTTGGATCGACGTTGAGGCAGTGCTCGATCGGCTCCCGGGCACTCCCGGCATGTCCGCCGGCTTTCACGTGAAGATGTCGAGGTTAGCCCGAAGAAAGCTGATGAGCGCGTCTTCCTATTTGGGGTCGAGGCCGGCCCCGATGGTGGTGGTCTTGCCGGGGTCGCTCTGTTCCGAGGTCGACCGTCCCGACGAGTACCTCCTCGGTGGGCGAGGCTTGTTGGCGGCGTCGGACTTCTCCGGAATGTCGAGTTCGCTCGTGGCGAGCTTCTTCGACGTGGCGTAGACCTTCATCATCGCGTTGGGTACTTGGTTTGTTGAAGCGATCACCACGGCCTCCGTATCGCGGTCGTGGGAGATCTTCAAGTCCCCTTGGAGGGAGAGTACACGGCCGGACTTGGCATCTTGAGTACCAAGTAGGTGTAGTGGGGCACCGCCATGAACTTGGCGATGGCCGGTCCGCCGAGGATGGCGTGGTAAGAGGTCTCGAAGTCCGCGACCTCGAACTTGGATGTACTCGGTGCGGTAGTTGTCCCGAGACGCCCGAAGGTGATCGCGCTACCACCGAGCCCGGTGGGATAGCCGCGTTGCTCGGGACGATGCCGTAGAAAGGCGTGCTGCTCTTGGTGAGCATGGGGGTGACGTCGAGGTTCATCTTCTTCAAGGTTTTGGTGAAAAGGACGTTGAGCCCGCTTCCACCGTCGATGAGCACCTTGTTGAGCTTGGAACCCGCCACCGTTGGCTTCAGGACGAGGGGGAACCGTCCTGGTTCGGAGAAGCTGGTCCATTGGTCCGCGCGGGAGAAGGTGATGGGTACCTCCGACCACCTGAGAGGGGTCGGGACCGCTGGCTCAATGGACATCACTTCACGACGGGTAGCCTTCGCTCCCGCCTGGCGGGCGATCCACCGAAGAGGACGTTGACGGTCTTCTCGGGTTCTTGGAAGTCGTTGTTGTCGCCTTCCTTCTTCTTGCCCTTTTGGTCGTGAGGGTGCGGTGGCTCCGGCGTATCCTTGAGTGCATGCCCGAGCCGGTGGCACCGCTCGGTAGTGTGGTTGCCGTTTGGATGCCACGGGCACTTCTCCTTTAGCGAGGTCTTTGAACCCGCCGCAGTTCTTCTTCGAGTTCCCTTTCGCGGGCGGCTGGATAGCCGCGACGGTGTTGTACGGCTTGCGCTTGCGGTTGGGGCCCGAGTAGTAGTTGTTGTTGTTGTTGCGGCCGCCTTGGTTTGTATTGCCGCCACCGCCGCCGCCACGGTTCTCGCTTGGACTTGCCGCGGATGGCGTCGTACTTGGCGTTGGCCTTGTCCTCTTCATCCGCCCGGGACGTGATCATGTCCTTGAGGTGTGGGATGGACTCGGGGCGGCGACGACCGAAGTCCTCGAAGGTGCGGCGATGGTAGAGGCCATCCTCGGAAGAGGTCGATGACCTCCTTGTCGGTGACATCGACGACGGTAGCGCGCTTGTCAAAAAAGTGGCGCATGTACTTGCGGAGAGTCTCGCCCTCGTTCCTCGCTTGATCATGGCAAGGTCCATGCGAGTACCCGAACGGCCCATGGCGCCCGCGAAGTTGCTCGTGAACCGCTCCTTGGTGGTCCCACTTGTCGATCGAGTTCTTGTCCGGCGACTCGAGCCATGTGAGTGGTGCCCGGTCCGGACGAAGGGGAAGTAGAGGCATTTGGTGTCGTTGTTGCCGCCGGCGTTCTCGATGGAGAGGGCGTAGCATCGGAGCCACCGGATGGGATCTGCTTCGCGTCGTACTTGGTGATCCCCGCAGGCTTGAACTTGTCGGGGAGGAGCGAGGTTGCGGCGGGGTGAGAAGGCGGGGAAGCCGTCGCCTTCGGCGGCGATGGTCGACTTCTTCCGCCGCAAATCCTCAATCTTCGGCGAGCGTCGTACCCGCCGTGAGAGGCACCGGAGGCGTGGTCGCTTCGCGTGGCCTCGGCCGCCGCGACTACCGCCGCCTCCGGCCCTCTCCGTTGGCCCCGTGGTTGGAGGCCGCCGCCGTCGGCTGCCGCCGGCCGTCGGGGTCGTTGCCGCCGCCACCGGCCGGAGCGCGGTGGGGAACGACTTCTCGGTTGCCTTGGTCTTGCCGTGAAGGTCCACCGGCGTCGGAGCGGCGGCGGTTCGGATCGACCGGAAGGTCGGCTCGAGTACGGTTGGGGGCCGTGGTTGGCGGCCGCGACTAGTAGCTTCGTTGTCGCGGGGGTTTAGGCGGGGAGAGGTTGGTTGACTCTGTTGTCGACCCGCATGAAGTAGGCTTCTTCAGCGAGCTTGGCGATGACCTCTCCCGGCGCGTATGCCATGAGCTTGGCGTGCGATCGCTGTGATCGACATGAGGCACTGCTCAGGGGTGGTGTGTACTCTGCTCTCGACCGCCTCGAGAGCTTCCGCACAGGTTGCGGATGGGAAGGTTGTCTCGAGCCGCCGGCGTCGTTCGGCTGCGCTTCTGTTGCGTTCGCGTCGAGCGTCCCCGGTGGCGGCGGTCTCGTACGCGGCGCGTTGGCGGACGGCTCGTACGCGGAGATGTCCTCCGTGTACTGTCTTCGGCCGTGCTCGAAGGTCTGGGGTGTTGTCGCCGGCAGCCATGAAGACTTGGCGATCGGGGGTACCCGAGGCCGGACTCGAGGGCGCCACCTCGGTTGGTGTATTTGAGTCCGCACGGGCCGGTGGTGTTCCCTCCGGAACGGTAGCGAGTCGATGTAGGCAACGTAGCGTTAGTCCTCCTTTGTCGGTTCGGCGGGCTTGCGGTACGGCCGATAGACGTATCTTCGGTTGGCGTTGATTTTATAACCGGCCCGCAGGGCGGCCCCGACAAGGGAAGCTCGGTGGAGTCGTCTTTGGACTCGGGCTCCTCGGGGGTCCGACCCGAAGTCGAACTCGTAATCCGGGTTCGAGTAGAACTCGGAGAGAGGGTTGGAGTCCGAAACGCGATCGGGGACGGCGTCGGAGTCCGAGTTGTACTCGGTTACGGGCTCCTTGCCGGCCGGCGTGGAGTAGGAGCCCCCGTGCGGGCCCGGGCGAGGACGCGGGGGCCACGCGCGGAGCGCCGGCGTGGTGAAGGGGCCGCTGCGATGGCCGAGCGGCCGGCTCGCATGCGATGGCCCATGGAGACGTCGGGCTCGAGTTGGAGACGGACTCGAGCTCGAAGTCGGCGTGGTGGTTGAAGAGCGAAATTTCGCCGAACGTGCGGCGAGTTCGCCCGTGACGACTTCGGGGAAGCGTCACGAGGCCTGTCCTCGGGTTGGGCCGCATGGTCGGCGGCGGCGGAAGGAGCCCGCGCCATCGGCGGTGCGGACCCGGGCGCCGAAAACGAAGGTGTCGCCGCGGTTGAAGGCGGCGGTTGGCTTGATGTGGACGGAAGCCGTCGAGTTCGCCATGTGATCTCGAGCGAGAGCCCCTACCGGCGCGCCGGTGTCGGTGTTTTAGACCGGCAACCTACTACGGGGAGTACCCGAAGTAGATGATTGTGACTCGCCGAGATCGGTAACTCGAAGGAAGAGACACGTGGCACACAATTTAGACGGGTTCGGGCCGCGAGGTGCGTAATACCCTACGTCCCGTATGCTTTGCGTAGCTCGGATTGATAGGGCACGATTACAATGTGGTGCAATGGTGCGTCGTGAGTTGTATGAGAGGAGATTGGATGAGGGGATCGGTCCCTGCCTCGCCTTATATAGTCGGGAGGCGGGGTTACAAGTCGGAGTAGGGAGAGAGTACTAGTCGAGTACGTCTAGGAGTCCTCTATACGGTGCGGAACATGTACGGCTCCCTAACCGAGTACTACTCCCGTGTAGTCCTTGTGCTCCACGCCTTCGGGTGCCATGTAGCGCAAGCCGGTAGTCCCGTGGGCCCACCGAGTAGTCGGTCCCGGTACCCACGGAGGTAGTGGGCCCGGGGAGGTCCATACGACAATATGGAACCTTGTAAAGTACTTACTCTAAGGACATATAACTTTGCGAAATTCATATCACCTACAAAGAAGACAAGAGAACCTTTTGATACCTTTAAAACTCCACCGAACCGGAGTATTTGAACCCTTCGCATCAAGTGCGAGTGAGATGAGATTTCTAGTCATCCTCGGTATGTGCCTCACATTCCGTAGCGTACGTGTCATGCCATCATGCGCCTTGATCCGAACGGAGCCTATACCCACAATCTCACATGGGTTATCATCTCCCATACGCACTACATCTCCATTACGCACGGGTTTATAAGAACCGAACCAATCTCTATTAGTGCAGATATGAAATGAACATGCGGAATCAAGTATCCATTCATCATGACCGGAAACACAACCGGCAAGGACAACCGGACATTCTCCCGAATCGAAGTATTCCCGGCCACCGAAACAACGGAGGCCTTACCATCCGAATTATTTTTCTCGTTCTCCTTATTCTTAAGCTTCCAACATTCCTCAATAAAATGAGTCGTTTTCTTGCAATACTTACGAACTTCTTGGGCGGTCTAGACTTAGAACGACCTCTCGCTTTCTTGGCTCTTGAAACGATCATTGCTTTCATTAGAGGATCTCTCTCGCTCGGTTCGCCTCTAACTTGCAAAGCATCGCCCTTGGAGGACGACCCATCGAGTGCACCATGCCTTTCATCTTCTCCCCGGATTGGAGTGCCTCATAAACATCCGAGACGGTTAGTTCATCACGACTCAAAAGTATGGTGTCACGAAAAGATGCAAACGAACGGGGCGAGAGAGCATAACGAAGAAGAGGCCTAAATCCTCATCCTCATACTTCACCTCCCGTCGACACTAGGTCGGCAACGATCTCCTTGAAAGCGGATATGTGGCTCAACACCGAACCACCCTCCTCCATCTTGAGTGTGAACAACTTCATCTTCACATGCATCTTCCCGGTTAAATCCTTGGACATACGGATCGATTCTAGTTTCAACCGGAGTTTGCGGCGGTCTCTTCCTGCGGACATTCTTGCAAAATATCATTGGACGGATGAAGTTGAATTAAAGAGAGCCTTACGATCCTTGCGCCTCTCCTCATCGGTCCAATCTTTGGACGACTTGCCACCGAACTTATCCGGCGCCACATCATGATCATGAGTGTTCGCCGGAATAGCTCGCATCTTGACTTGCCACAACGAGAACCTCGTCTTGTAATCCAACGGCGGTAGATCAAACTTCATCGTCGACGACATCGAAGAAAACAAATCGAAACCAGCTACGGTACCACTTGTTATAAACGATGGCGAATAAACGACGACAAGTAAAGGAATCAAACCGCGAGAGACACGAGATTTAACGTGGAAAACCCTTGCGGGAAAAACCACGGGCGCCGGCCGCAAGAACTTCACTATATCGGGAGTCGAGTTACAACGCCAACGGCGGCGGCTTACAAGAGAATGAATCAATCTCTAATGGAAAACCCTAACGGGTAAGTCGGTCTTTCTCTTGGGAGACGAATTTGAATCATAAGTCAACAAGAAGAACGAGCTTTCAAAAAGTAATACCGATAAATGAAACGATGAGGCCAATTACAAACTAAGCGATGGCAAACCACATATGCTTGGCGCAAACATACATAGCCACAGTCTCTAACATGCGACATGTGTGCTTCAAACTTGACAGTGGACGAATGGGACTAAATTTGCAAGTATTGACCCTTAGTAGCAATAATTCGGTGCCCATGCAAGTTACCTTACCTTGCAGAGCAAAATGAAGATATCACTTTATTGAATCTCCATGGCAAAACAACAACAAAATGATCGCTGCATCAAAATCTCAATTATACACACATGTTGTGCAGGCATATGATACACATCACAGCACAACTGCTCGCGCAGTTTGACTTGAGGATGTACCACACATTTACACAGCTACTAGTAGTACGTAATACATCGTCCGCGCCGGCGCCTAGCTTCCATTATTGAGCACCCTACAGTTCTTCCTGACCTCACCCTGGCTCCCCGTCAGCACCTGGATGTTCCCCATGTTGATCATGGACCTTGCGAAGCTCTTGAAGAACGCCTTCTGGCTGCCGGCGAACCGGGCGACGATCGCCGCCGTCGGCGCGCCCGGCGTCGACAGCAGCTCCTGGTCCGACTGCAGCGTCCCGCGGCGCGCCTCGATGCTGGTGTAGTAGTTGCTGTCGAAGGCGTCCGGCGTGGTCGGGTCGAGGTCGTTGAGCGCCGTCCCGTCCCCGCCCCTCGGGCACCGCAGCGAGAGGAACGCCCGGTACCCTCTGTCCAGCGTCGGGTCCGGCCGGTTCGTCCCGCTGGAGTTGTACAGCCGCGGCGTCACGAACTGGCACTGCACCCGCCCGAACGTGTGCGCCCCTGCACGCACGCAGCGAGACGAGAGGCGAGCTCAGATGGCCATGATCTCGATCGAGCTCATCGATCTCTCTTCCTGCAGGATGATCGACGACGACGAGAGGCACCAGGATGACGATGGAGTTTTGGGTCGCTCCGTGTTTATGTTTACCTGAGAGGGCGACGAGGTCGGTGTCGTCGAGGCCGACGGCGCCGAACTTCTGCTGGAGCGTGGTGAGGTTGTCGAAGGGGCTCGGGAGGCCGTTGGCGGCGGTGATGTTGGCGGTGGTGCCATCGCGCCGGCCAAGCAGCACGCGCCACCGTGGCCCGCCGGACTGCACGAGGACACGGGACCCACGCGTCATGTGATCGTGTTGGATTAAAGGCGGAGCGGCACGGAAACGGATTGGCGCGACCACCTAACTAAGATCGTACTAACAGCCGATGGACGGTGACGTGTGAATATCCACGTCGTACTACTACAGTACTCCTTAAAATTTGTATACTGTTTCACATGCCTTAAGGCATGTTTGGATCACCCCTAGTTTGGAAGCAAGAGCTAAAGTATATTAAAACAGCATTAAAGTCTCTATTTGTCACTCCCTTTCTCTTCTCTCTCCTCTTTCTCTCTCCTCTCTCTTCTCTCATGGCTTGGAGCTATTATTGTCGTGTAGTGTATCGTTAATGAGGAAAGAGGAAGATGAGATTTTAGAGCATGTTTGGATCATAGTGACTAAAATTAGCCTCGACTAAAATTAGCTTCAGCAGAGCTAAACTTCCAAACGGGTGAGGCTAAAGTGAGGCTAAAATTAGTCTTGAGGCTAAACTTTCTTAGTAGGGGGGGGGGAGCTAAAAGAGACTAAAATCTCTTCTTCCTCTTTCCTCATTAATGACCACATGCATCTGTAATATAGCTCCAAGCCATGGGAGAAGAGAGAGGAGAGAGGAAGAGGAGAGAGAAGAAGAAAGGGAGAGAGAAATAGGGACTTTAATACTCTTTTAATACACTTTAGCTCTTGCTTCCAAACTAGGGGGTGACTAAAACTTTTTAGCCTGACTAATTTTAGTCATGAGACTAAAGGTGATCCAAACATGCCTTTAGTTCCTTTTAGCTCCCCCACCCCCTACTAAGAAAGTTTAGCCTCAAGACTAATTTTAACCTCACTTTAGCCTCACCCGTTTGGAAGTTTAGCTCCTGCTAGAGGCTAATTTTAGTCAGGCTAATTTTAGTCCCTATGATCCAAACATGCACTGAAAATTGAGTGATTTTTTGGCAGCTTCTTCTTCTCGTAGATCTCCACCAGCTAGTTCAATTATTTTGCACCGACGACGGCTTTGGAATTATTGGTCCCGGCCTCCCGGCACGGAGCTACAAAATTATTGCCTGCCGGGCCGGCAACCAAGCTACCTAGTGCAGTGCCAGTCGACAGTTTGCTGCTGTGCTTGCGTCAAAATCTTCGTGACCAATGCCGGCCGGTTTGTTAATCATCAGTTCATTAATATTTAACAGCTTCAAGCTCCACACGAGTTTAATGTGGTAGTACTTACGTTTAGCGTGGGCTAAGATGGTGGATCGATCGATCGATCGTTGTGTACATTAACTTGAAGGATTGAGAAAACGAAAAGAAGCCTCACCAGCTCGACGGAGATCTTGGCGGCGATGGCGAGGATGTCTGCGCAGGAGACGATGCCGGGGCATGCTTCCTCCAGCGCTGCCTTGACGGCGTCCACCACGGGGTACCCGCGCGCCGAGTTGTTGTTGGGCGTCGCGAACTTCTCCGACACGATGCTCGAGCTGTTGTCCAGCAGGATCGAGCCGTCGCAGCCCTGGGAGAAAACACAACACGTACGTACGCGCCGATCGACATGAGCGAGCTGTTGTATGGCCGGCCGGCCGGTCGTGGCAGCTAGCTAGCTTTTACCTGGACGAAGCAGTCGTGGAAGTGGAGGCGGGTGAGGCTGGCGTAGATGCGGGCGTCGGCCTCGTGCGCCTTCTTCAGCACCCGCCGCACGATCCGGTGCGCGACGGGGCACGTCTGGTCGTAGTACTCGCCGCACAGCTGCTGCGCCGCGCCGCCCCGGACCTCAAACCCGAGCGCGGCGGCGGCGGCCAGAAGGAGGACGACGGCCAGCTGATGAGGAGGAGGAGGACCAGACGACGACGTGCCACGGCGCGACGGCGCCATTGATGATCTTGCCGAGAGCTAAGTTAATAAGCTAGCTAGCTCTCTGCTGCGCGCGCGCTCACAACCACAGCGTCTGTCGCGTATGGCTCGATCGGTCGTCTCGTCGGTTACCTCTTGCGCCGGGTGATGAGTCTTATAGCTGCCACACGGTGCTCACAGCTGGTAGTTGTGTCTGTTTGGGCACAGGGAGCGCGCGCCTTTTCTTGCATCTGAAGCATGCATGGGGGCAGATCGATCATCTCGTTCGGGTCGGCAGCACATTTTCGTTTCAGCTGGCAACGCTTCTGTCACGGCGTCGCTTTCAGGAGTCAGGTTGCGCCCAGCCTGCATGCCGGGGCGCGCGAGCAGAGCTAGACACCACACATTTCATATCAGATGATCAGTGTCTCTCCATGGGCATATCTCTCTGTCTTAACTAGCCTGCCATCGCACCAAATCTAATCTCTTGCAAGTCATAAGCTAGCCGTTGATAGAGTGCCAACAACATAATGCAATTGCAGTACGAGTGTACGACAAACTAGTTTGGTTTGCTGCGGTCGAGCACGAGCAGCTGTGCCTACCGTGCAAATTTGTCAGTCAACGGTAGCTTTAATCTGCAACTGGCACGCGCACTTGCCGCGTTACGTAGGCACGTACAGCTGAAAGTACCAGGATATTTTTTCAGATAAAAATTGAGGCTACTTTCGTGTACATGATCGTAGTTTCTCTCAAGTCTCAACAAATTAACAGTCGCAGTCGTACGGAGCCATGCAACGGCAGTCTGGCTGGCATTGGACTTTGGAAATATGAAGGGTCCTTTTGGCATTAGCTTAACGTGCCGCTCTTGGAGCTGCTTCCGGCGAAGTCGTGCTAAAGAGGAGAGAAAAACACAGCTCCTCACCGGGAGTCACCGCGGAATTTACCGACAGGAGCGATTTGGAGGAGGGAGAGCTGAAAAAAGTTGCTCCCCCTCCTCCACACCCTTTGCCAACCCTGCCCCTGGGTGGGGTCCGTCGAGGCGCAGTCAACGGGGAGATGGCCGGCAGAAGCTACAAGATTGCAGAGGTGGTGCCGTGGAGGAGGTGGCTGGAGGAGGTCGCAGGGAGAAGGTTGCCGGAGGAGGTTTCAGGGTGCCACCAAGGAGGTAGTCGGAGAAGGTCGCACGGACGGCGGCGCGGCGAGTCCACACTCCACAGTGGCGGTGGACAACAGAGCGATGACAGTGGATGATGCACAGGGGGAGGCGAAGGGCGCTGAGCGCGGCGTGGCTATAGGGGCATCACTGCGTCGGTCGTTGGGTGGGGATGGGAGCAAGCCAGTGGATAAGAAGGAAAGAGGAAAGAAAAAACGAAAAGAGATAAGGAGGGAAGGGAATAGGAGAAAAGGAATAAGAATGAAAATAAAAACAATAATAGAAAATAGAAAAAAGAAAGGAGAGAGAATTATGGAAATTTCATCCTCTTATACACGTTACACAACTAAGATAAGTTGTTTTGTCAAACATTTATTTAAAACGATTTCAGCTTCACCAGAGAATCTGCTCTATCAGGACAACCACAGTCGGAGCTGCTTTAGCCGAAGCCATAGCTCTACCAAATGCACTGGAATAGAGCAATGCTGATTTCAATACACGTATACTGTATGTTAGTTGTTGATTTGATGATTACTACGCATAGCATGTAATTTGTCAGTACTCTCCCCATTTCTAGTATACTAGTAGGTGCATTGTTAGGATTTAAGTTTTATGTATGCTTATTATCAGCGTAAAAAAGCCATACAAATATTTTAATATTCAGATATCTTCTAATACAATGTTGACTTATAGCCACTGATGGTATATTTAAGACAAATTTGTAATTGAATTGTACCTCTAAATATTTTTTTAAAAAAAATCCTAACAAGCTTGCTAAAAATGAAGGGATAACGATGAGCTCTTCTGTTTCCCGGTCACGATCAGGCCTCATACTTCACAGTACCTAGTGAAGGTACAGACAGCTGTTTAAGTTGGCCACTTTATACGCCAGGATCGACTCGCACAGCAAGTCCTAACGTGCAGTACCGCCAATCATGGAGAGAAGGCGAGGCATCATTCTCAGAACAGAGCACAAAAGGGGGAGCACGACGCGATTAGGTGACCGCCGGGAGTTTC
Organism: Cenchrus americanus; assembly: GCA_947561735.1. NCBI lineage: Eukaryota > Viridiplantae > Streptophyta > Magnoliopsida > Poales > Poaceae > Cenchrus > Cenchrus americanus. The sequence continues at coordinate 150,727,447 of OX387243.1, read as the reverse complement.
CGATATGAATTGAATACATGCGTGTCAAGGTATCTCAAGTTTCTCGCAAAGCACTCGATGGCATTTATTTTTCTTTCTTGCTTGTTCAAGGGAACATCGATCGATCGGCGAACGCAACGCGCGCCTACTGATAATTGATCAGGTACTGTAGCGGCGGTTACAGATCCCCAGCAGATCCGGTCGCATAGCTACCCCTCATCCATCGGAAGAACTGATACGATGTGTGTGTCTCATACTGTTATTGGCGATCGACGAACCCTAGCTACTATAGCAGCTAAAGGCAAATTGACGAAATACTAGCTCTCCACGGCACAACACGCGACCACCACACGTATGCAAGGTGATCGATCGGTGGCGGTGTCTCGATCGATCGGCCGGGGCTCAGTTAATTGACGGCGCGGCAGTTCTTGCGGATCTGGCCGGCGGAGCCGGTGAGGGGGAGGATGTTGCCCATCTTGACCATGGAGCGGCCGAAGTCGCAGAGGAAGCGCTCGCTGTTGGCGCTGTAGAGCTGCACGAGCGCCCTGGTTGCGTTGGCGTCGGAGGCGGAGAAGAGGCCCTGGTCGGAGGACAGGAGGCCCTTCTTGTTGAGCAGGTTCTGGAAGTAGTGGTTGTCGAACGCGTCCGCGGAGCCGGCGTCCAGCGCCGCCGTCTGGTTGCCGTCCCCGCCCTGGCAGAGCGCCTGCAGGCTCGACGCCAGGGTCGCGTCCAGCGTCGGGTCCACGGAGCTCGTCGCTGAGAAGTTGGACAGCCGGTTGCTGAACAGCGTGCACCGCGCCCGGCCGATCGTGTGGCCTCCTGCGTATCGTGTTCATGACGACCATACGCATATCGATTGGGTCAGTTGATACGTCCAGCCGTTCAGGCAGCAGGCCTTTATTTGGGGATGCACGGACGATCGTGCTAGAGTATTGTGAAAGCTGTGAAATTGGGTGCGTGGAAGATGGAAATGGAGCCAATAATTACTACTGCACCTGATAAAACGACCACGTCGGTTGTGTTGAGACCCACGTTCTGGAACTTCTTTGAGATGCTGCTGATGGATTCGAACGGGCCAGGCAGGTTGCTGTTAGCACCGGACTGGTTCGCCACCAGGCCGTCCCTCCGTCCCAGCAGGACGTCGTAGTCCGGCCCACCACTCTGAAGAACAAACAATACATCGTATGAATGTTTTCGGCGTGGTCAATCGATGGCTGCTTGACCAGTACTGAACTGAAGCAACACTGTACTGTGCAAATATTCAGTCGACTACATGCAGCATGCTCGACTTGGGAAAAGACGAAGGGACGACGACGCGTACACGTACCAGCAGGACTCCGTACTTGGCGGCGAGGGCGAGGACGTCGGCGCAGGAGACGACCCCCGGGCACGCCTTCTCGAGGTCGGCCTTGATGGCGTCGACGACCTCGAACCCCCTGGCCGAGTTCAGGTTCGGCCCAGCCAGCTTCTCGCTGTTGCTCCCGTCCAGCAGGATGGACCCGTCGCAACCCTGCAGGTGCAGTGTGCAGCCAAGCAAGTCTTTTTCAGTGACCAGCATGCAGTACATATATAATAACACTACAGTAGTCATCAGGAATCTGATGAAGATCGAGTTGCACGGGGGCACGTACGTTGACGAAGCAGTCGTGGAAGTGGAGCCTGAGCAAGGAAGCGCCCATGCGGAACTCGGTCTTCATTGCGGCGGACACGCGCGCCCTGACGATGTCCTCCGCGTTCGGGCAGCAGCCGTCGTAGAAGTCGTCGGTCAGCTGGCCCCGCGCCACCACGGCGGCGCCGCCCAGGCACAGCGCGGCGAGCAGCAGGCTCATCGCCGTGTCCCTGCAGGAGGAGTTGTGCTTGCGCCCCATATATGTGCGTGTCGACGATCTCTCTGCAGTGATCTGCTCAACTGTCGATGATCGGTGACGACTTCAGTGTTGTTAGCTCCTTCAGTTTCTTCTCGCCGCATGTGTATATATAAGCGCGACGACGGTTCAGAGCAGTGTTGACAGTGATGAGTCAGTGACAACTGACGCCGCAATCAGTAGCGCTGTGTTGGATAAGCGGTAGGGGTTCATCAACGACGATGAATACGCGGGCGGCGGCTGGCTGAGCGATCGAGTGATGTGTGTCGTCAGCAGCAGTGCGCGTGCCGATTTTTTCCATGCGTTTTCCTCCCGGATCGAAATGGATCACAGCCGGACGCACTGCACTGGTCGATCGCCGCCTCACGTTTTTCTGCATGCATGGCTCGAGTAATCTAATCTCGAGTGACGAGTACGTGCGTGCTGCGTAGTGGATGAACGGGCGCTGAAGGTGGTGGTACTGGACTACTGGTAGTGGAGCTCCAACCAAGTTGCAGATCGAAGTGCAAGCACAGTAATGTAATCGCTAATAATGCACGATTCCCCTGGACCTTATTGGTGACGGCGGCTGCAAGCCTGCAATGACAGAGACGCAGCTAGCGGCATGCATGCATGCGATCGAGAAGAGTAGAAGGCACAATGTCTTAACTGTGTTAGGCGCAGCCCATTACGGAGTACTACTATGCAACATGTTTTTTTTTTCTTAAAAAAAAATGATCCTTCGCATCTTCAATTCGCGAGATTCAGCCGAGATGAAGGTGCCTCATTTGTTTAATTAGTCTCCAACTCCCCACGCGTGAAGCCATTGTGCGGCCGGTGTTGTTTCCATTGCCGTGTGTGCCTACTGAGTACTGACCGAGTGCGTGAGGTTCCATAACATAACATCCCCACATGACCGTCCTCTCCGATAGTCCAACGGAGGAGCGTCTATCGCGATTAATGCACCGCGCACTATACAAACTGCATGCATGGATCTCAGACTCAGCAATGCGTGGACGGTAATAAGAATGCTCAGTTATGCAGTAGATCTCATTCCCGCTTTGTTAAATATATGGAGAAATGGCCCATCTGGCCCCGTCGCGGAGTCTTCTTTCATTGGAAACATGACATCTTTTACCTCTTGTTGTCATTATTGCGTCAAGTTTTGGTGTCAACACTTTTTCCTCGGATTGAGAACGGCGCATCATCTGCTTGGGATAATCTCCCTTGCTGCAACCAGGCCCTTTCTTTCAGAGACATTGTACTCCTGGGTTGGGATCGGCTTCAAATAGCTCAAATTTAGGGTCCATTAAAAAAATTTACAGATCACATCCTGGGTCACAGTAACATACCAAAACATGGTATTGGGGAAGGTTTCGGGGTAACTCTCGGAGATGCTCTAATTTGCAGCATTATCATACAATATATTTTAGTTTACTAACGCGTGCGGGAGTACAAGTCGACGGACTAAGCTAGTAGTGGTGATTAATCAGTAGCTCATCATCAGTTGGCAAAAGGAAAACGAAAAACAAAAGGGCATGCTAATGATGTGAATCAAACCCACCTTTCAAAAAAAAAACATAGCTAGATATAAATTGAACCAGGACCTATATGGAACTCCTAAGATTTTCTTCCAAGCTCATCCAGCATAGATAAATCTTTGGTTGACTCACAGTTGCAAACAAGTTATTGAAGGTCATTACTGATAATGCTACCTGCAGCGGTTCCCCGTATCAACTCCCGAACCGGTACCAGTAGCGGATCTCGCGATTTGCAGCCCTGCAGCGGCACCCCGTACCCAGTCCCGTACGGTTCGGGATCCCGGCTCTCTCCCGCAAATCTCCGGGCTCGAGTCTCCCCCGACGTTGTCCTCGCTCCGCCCCTTCCCTTCCCCTCACGCGTTCAACAAAGATGCCCAAGTGCCGAACCTGGTGTTGGTGGAGATCGGGCCCGAAGGGTAGACGCCGACACAACAGCCCCCTGAGCTCTCTCTCCCTCAGCTCGCTATCGCGAAGGGAACTACTACCACTCGCACTAAGAAGGAAGATACAGAAACTTAATGGTATGAAAAGGAAACAAGGGAACACTTAGCAGACCGAAGGCCGAAAGAGCTGCAGTCGCCTTCGGTGCTCTCTTCTCATTACAGTGCGTCCGTTTCATTACAAGGGGTTCACTATTTATAGGAGACCCCTGGGTATAGTCATTTGCTTCAATTACACCTTTTCCGTTCCTGACAAACGGCTTTAAACACTTTACAAGGGCATAACAGTAAGTCCCCGCGTCGTACAGGCCTCCAGCGTGTCTTCGTACGTCCGAAACGCCTTTACACGCGGCACCCCTTGTCTCTGCCTTGCACGGAGCCCTCTTTACACGTCGGCGGCAGCCACGTGTCCAGGATCGTCGCGCCTTCGGCGCCGAAGTGCGATCCCGCCTTGGACGTATTGCGCCACTCCGAGCGTCTCGCCCGTGCCGCTGCTGGTCCCGGACGCGACGTTCTCGGTCGATGCAGCGCGCTCCTGGCTCTCTCGAACCTTCGTTACCGGAGTACAACCATCCGTGCCTTCGGCACCGAAGGCCGGCACAGCCATGTGGGACCATCCCTGCACACAACCCTCACGTAACATGAGCAGTGTGCTAGTGTTAGCGTTTCTGTTAAAAACCCGTACCGCGAAGGTTTCCTTGCGAGACCGAGACCGTATGTGGACCGAAGATCGCCTGCCTGGCCGGACGTGGGCGAGGCTTCCGAAGGCCAACTTCCCCAACACCTGGCGCGTGAGGAGTGGTTTGACAAAGACGAGCAGGTCTTGAGCTTTGTCCTCGGCAACCTAGGGAGAGACGTTCTCGTCCAAGTATCCAGCAAGGAAGTTGCCGTAGATGCATGGAGTGCGATAGAGGAGATGTTCGCATCACATACTAGAGCTCGTGTAGTCAACACGCGCCTAGCCCTAGCCACGACCTAGAAGGGAAGCATGATCGTGGTGAAGTATGTCAGCAATATGAAGGCCCTCGGCGATGAGATGGCGGCAGCTGACAAATGTCTTGAGGATGCCGAACTGGTGGAGTATATCCTCACTGGTATTCGCTTCATTTTCAATCCCATCGTATCTGCTCTTGTTGCAAGAAAAGATGCGATCTCTGTAAGTGAATGTTATTCACAATTGTTAGCTTTGAAACTCGTATGAAGCCCATGAATGGCGGCAATGACTCATCTTTGACCAACATGGACAATCACGGTGGTCGTGGAGGACGTGGTCGCGGCTTTGGTCGTAGTCGGGGCAACGGTGGCTACAACAATAGCAACTTCGTCCCCAACTTCCAACTGTGAGACATGGGTACCCCTGGGTCCCCACCGACCAGGCTCACGGCCGTCCCTGACAAGTAGGTCCGGCCTACCAGAAGACCCGCCGATCTGGCAGTGGGCCCAACCGACCTAGTTGACGGCCCACATGACCTCCCGAAGACCTTCCAGAAGATTCCCCATACGACCTAATCTATCACGACCTCAAGACTTGGCGTACAAGACAAGACATCGGTGGATTTCGACCAAAGCAGATCGACAGGATATGGCAAGATGTGTAATGTAGACTTAGATCTCCTGGTCGTAACCGACCAAGAGTCTGGGAACCGAACTCATCCGCTGGCCAATATAAGGCGGACGAGGCGACCCCTTTGTACAATCCAATCAATCGCGCCACGCCAGCAATACAAACCGAAGAACCGGATTAACACCCCCGTGGGATGTCCAGATCTCACCATCTGACAGTTGGCGCGCCAGGTAGGGGTGATCGCGAGCTCTTCGTGCAGCGTGATGGCAGATCGCTCAGGCGATCATCTTCCGCAATGACATGAAGGATATCTACGCAGCGACCTGCTCGCTGCCACACTCCGATCTAATCGCGAGGCCATCGTCTTCGTTCTGTAGATGGCGTGCCAAAATCTTTTTTTCGCCACCCACCCACCCGACGATCTCAGCGGCACGAAGAATTTGATGTGATTTTTCCGATCTACGATCGCTGGCTACTGGAAGACCTTGAGTTGCTGCCGCCGACGATCAAGTCGGACTTGCCGACTCGACGGACATCAAGTTCGAACGCCTCCAGGAGCCATAACGTTATCAACATGGCGGCGTCTAGCATAGAGCTGGGACTTGGGCCGTGCCGTGCCGGCCCGGCCCGGCACTCTTGTGCCTCGTGTCGCCCCGTGCTTAGACTTCTAGGCACGCGAGGCACGTCGTGTCGTGCCAGAATGGAACGACAAATTTTTTACTAGGCCCAAGCACGACCCGTGGCACGGCGGCACGTCTTCGTGTCGTGCCGGCCCGAGCACGGCCCTCGCGATGTGACTACTTCTGACCATACGAGAACACAATTTTTATTATAATATGAATGATGATTAGCACAATTTCATACATGTCAGGTAGATTTTGTGATCTATTTTTATGTTCTTAGTTATGTTAGACTATATAATGCATATAACACATGCTATCAGGAAGGAATAACCTACAGATTTGCAAATTGGCCATTTTCGTGCCGTTCCGGCCCAAGCACGACCCAAAATACGTGTCGTGCCGTGCCGTGCCGCTCATCGTGCCGAGATCCTAGGCACGGCACGGCCCTCGCATTCGTGTTGTGCCGACACGGCCCAAAATTTATCGTGTCGTGCCGTGCTTCGGGTCGTGCCAAAATGTCGTGCTTCGTGCGGCACATAAATAGCACGGCCCGACTCCTTGTCCGACCCGCATGCAGGAAAAAAAAAATCGATCTACGACATCGCTGCCAGTCCAAGCCAATCACCCCGTTGATTTTTGAACCAGCAAGATGCAATTCGTGTAGACCACCACGTGTTCACACGCATGTACATGCTTCAATGAAGCAAGCAACATGGAGATTGACGTATCTACTACGTGCTCATGCATCCACAATTAAAAAAACTAGCAGATCGTTATTTGCTATTGCCGGCTTACATGGGATAACTTCGTATGCACCGGGCCTCTCTCCCTGTGATCGAGGGCTGCCGGCTTCCTGCGCTGTCATCGACGGCCACCGCGCTCGGATTGGGATGTGACCGCTGGCGGTCGTTGTCAACACGGTCAGCCGTGTCCAGTTCGCAATCAATGATGCTTACGTTTACGTTAAACTACTACTCCGAGTCGTGCTCATGTACGAGTACGACTAAGCAACCATGCTCAGCCTGTGCACCATGCACTGCAGGTCTCCAGCTCCTACAACCTTCGCCGCTGACTTCCTCGGAGGCTCAACCATGCCTGACTCGAGGTCGTGCGGATGAGCTAAGTGTCAGTTTTTAATTAGATATTCTGCGCCTTCAACTTTTTTTCTAGATCAACTCTACATGCTTTGTCTGCTATTCCGACCCCTCCCCTCGACATGTTTGGGGGCTTGGTCTTGCCCACACGTTGGTCGCCAGACCTGATGGTTCAAATTTTTTGTCTTGTGCTATGTTCCCCTCCCCCTCGACACTCTCGGGGGCTTGGCCTTGCCAATCTAAGGGTCGCCAGACCTGTGGGGTTCTACTTCTCCTATGGGTCTTGTTCCTTTAACTGCTTGACTCTCGTTAAGAGTATTCGATGATGTTGTGTGGTTGCAAAACCTGGGTCCTAGGCCCCTCCCCGTGCGTCGGCTACATCTAAGACTGTTGACGTAAAATCAGCACCTCACGCCAAGCACACAGCAAGCCGGATTAGCTAGCTTCACACACATGACCCGGGTGTTGAATCCGGAAGCGTGCCAGTCAATTTTCCCTCAAACTGACAAAGGATGAAAATAGTCAGATAAAAACCTGTAACTTGTCGGGTGATACCAGAAAGTTCCGTATTTACGGCTATGAAGCCAGTTAGAACGACATATAGCTATAAACGAGCTATCTGTCAACAGAATAAACATCATTCGACAATTGATAAAAGTACGTAAACAAAGTACTGCCAAATACGTGACGTAAGCATGATGAAAAATCAGTCATTATTTAAATAATGTTACTGCACGTAACCATAACCGATTATCCAGGATAAAGTATGATTAAATAAATAAAAGCGAATAATCATGAATTTGCAGTAAACAAGCATGCATAGACCAAAAGCACTAGTCTACCGCATGTCTAGGTACTTTCAAACCCGTCGAGCATGACATCAAACAAGTTAATCCACCACATGATACGACTCGTTTGAAATCACACCACCAACCAAGATTAGATCAATCCACCGCATGATACAATCTAAACATGAAAGGCTAAAAGCACACATTATTTAAAGCAAGCTCATTGAACATGTTTCACTCGTGATGGAATTGCCGAATACAGCTGTACAACCGAATCGGGTTCCGTGGAGAAGGAACAAAACCATGCAAGGTTGACAAGCTTGCACCCGCAACACGTGACAATCTAGATTGATTCGAATTCGGCTATTGGAGAACGCATTAACTCAATCACCACATCAAGCCAAAGATTTGGGTGTGCCGTACATGGATCACAAACGAGATAAAGCCGAATCTATTCAATCTAAATTGGGTAATAAGAGTGTTACAAGAATTTAAACATAAAAGAATAAAATTCAATGCAACACATGATAACTTAATGAATCTACTAGATCTTGCCAAAATCTAATAGAGTCGATAACTAGCTCCAAGCTAGATCTTAGCCTACCGCGTGACTCATGATCCAACAAGAAAACCTTCTTAAACCAAGCTTAAATCCACCGCATGATACTAAGCATGGTAACAAGACTACTTGCATAACGGTCTAAATCCACCGCATGATACTAGACATGATACAAGGTTGCCGTTACTTACGGAGGTCGACGGATCGATGGCCCCTCTCGAAGAACTCGACGACTCGACTAGAAGAACTCGAAAGTTGGCACGGGGCCAGTTTGTTGTGAAATTGTTCGATCCCTATTACAAACACTAAGGATTTATATTTATACCCTGGCTCTAACACGACTCCTAGTCGACCACGATTACAACATTTATTGTCTAAAATTAATGCCATGGCGTCATGTCCGTCTCGTACCCGTCATCAATTCATCCTCTTCTTTATATCCAATCCACGTCATCAAGCATTCCCGAATGCTTTCCGCTTTTACCCGTGGAACAGTCCTTTTACCGAGTGACGGTGTACTCCCGACCGCGGACGCCTCTACCGAAGGCTTTGAGGAAAACCTTCTGTTGAATGGTGCTACTCTGCCAAATTCGGTTACATGTCAGTTTCTTCCCTGTACCAATTTTTGGTTTTAACATATGCCCCTTCAATTACGGGATAAAAGGTGATTTTATTCTAGAATTGACCATAAATACTCAACGTCCCCAGGCCGAATCTGTTCAACACCCGTTCTTTCCTCCTTCAAACCATTGGAGCCTTCGCCCAGATCCAAACCCTAGCTCATCAACTTTTCAAGCTTCAATCCTCAAATGGCGAACCAAGACCAAGCTCTTTAGGTAAATCTTATTCCCTCAAGCTCATTCGGCATTACTTTTCTCGAATCTCATCTTAAATTTCTCCTTTCGCCCTCTTTTGTTTTTGATAGGCTTTAGCCACCGAAATCTTGATTCCCGTTGAGGACCAAGCAACATCTTACTTCCTCGGGCCCGTAGGAATTTCCAATCCTTCTGAGCTCATTGTAGCCGAATCCCAGAGGATTCCCTTCAAGACATCACTGACGAAGGCCCACGAGTGGCAGGACACCTTTAAGAATTGGCCTCTGCCCTCAATTGCAGGCTGGAGAAATTGGTATAAGAGGATACTTGATAATGACAGCCTCAAGACCAAAAACTGGGACAACCTTCGTATTTCCCATTGCTTAGAACTGTCTTTAGCCGAAACACCCAAAAACGAGAGCCTTTTGATTGCAGCCTCCCACTTTTGGTCTAACGGCGCAAACGCCTTTCTTTTCGGCCATGGGCCAATGTCTCCCACGTTGGCCGATGTTTACATGATAACTGGCTTGAGAGTCACTGGAACTGTGTATCCATACAAGTAGAAGGGCTCCTCCAAGCAAACAGGAGTAAAAACAGGAGTTGGATATAAGAGATATATCCAAAACCATATGTCTGATGGCCCTGTGACTGATGTTGAATACAGAGCCTTTCTGAATATGTGGTTATGCAGATTCATCTTCTGCGGTAAAGCCAATGAGCCAACCCTGAACCATATTGTGATGGCTGAAGACCTGGCTGCTGGTACATCCATTCCCCTTGGGAAGTACCTTCTAGGAAGTGTCTACCATATGCTTCATCAAACCACCTATCTGATGCGCACCAGCAAAAAGATCCCATGTGTCAATGGCCCTTGGTGGTTTGTCCAGATGTGGCTGCAATTATATATGCACCAGATTGTTGCCATTGACCTCTACAATCGGCACTTCCCTTCAACCAACTACAAGGAAGGAGAAAACCAGAGCACCAAAGGCTGCCAAACTTATGGAGAAGCTGCTTCCACTGTGTCTATTAACAAAGACATTGGCCAGCTATTTGAACTCTTCTTCAGAGGTTTTGCCAATCGTCTCTGGTTCCCATATCTGGATAATGATAACCTGACTCTTCCTTGTGAATTTAGTTTTGAAACTGGATGCAATGATGTTCATTCCATAGCAATCTTCAATGCCTTCATTCATCCTTGTATCCTGCCAGCAGAATTTTGTGGAGGAAGGTTGGTTCAGAGTACCTTTGAGTACTATCAGCCAAACATGATGGCCAGACAGTTAGGATGTGGCCAAGTGCCCCCAAGGCTATTCCTCCATGAATTTCTCAAACCTAGAGAGGACATCAAAGAATCCTTAGAAGCAACAAGGATTTTTGAGTATAAATGCAACATAACTTTTTTTGCACCCAAGCCCTTTGTGCCAACAACACTTGCTCAGCCTTCCTTCATCCTTTGGTGGCAAGAGCTTCATAATCACATTTTCAACATGCCAGTTCACCCTCTCTGTTAATGCCTGACTTCCAGCCAACTTCAGAAGTAATATGCTTATCTCCCTTTCTCACATCTGTTCTTAATCATACTCGTCCTTGCTGATTATGATTCTGTTATTTTGCAGGACATAGTACCTGCCCCACTTGCCAGGATTATCACTTATAAGATCGAAGGCCCAATCTCTGCTTTGGGATGTCGATCTCCCACTCTGGCTCAACTAATGTCCAGACGTGCCACGCTAGATCCAGCTCTCATCAAGCCAACTTCTGACAAAAAAAGCTCCATCTCTGGTTGCTCCTTCAGCTGTTAAGAAGAAAAGAACAAGCAAAAAGCTACTTATTCAGGTCAGAACCCTTCCCTTCCTGAACATAATGCCATTCTTCATTTTGATCATCTTTATCTTTGCATGATTTCAGACCAGAACTCAACAACCAGTGGTCATTACAGATTCTGCCAATGCCTCATCTACTGGTAAAATTTCCACCATGTTATTCTTCAATCGTTTTTCTTCATTGGCACTCATCCCCTACCTGTTAGTTGCAGAGGAAACTTTGGTTAGTCAAACTGTGGGGAGTTCTTCTCCTCATAATGATTCAATTCGAGCTTCACCAAGGATTCAAACATCCTCTCCTCAACCAGAAGTCTCAGCTTCACCAAGAAATCATCCAGTTTCTCCTCAGCCAGACATACAAGAGCCTTCCTTTGAGCCAGAAAAGCTTCCTTCCCCATTCAGGAAGCTAGGAATGATGTAAGCAAGAACATCCATCTTTTCTATTTTCATCTGATAGATTATTATTAATTCGGCAAGAATTTCTTTCAGGAGGAAACTGTATCATCTCCTAGTTACTCCTTCACTGTGGATGATTTGGTGGCCGAAAAAGGGGATGAAGCATCTTCCAGCCAAGCTTTATCAGAGGAAAATCAAGCAAAGCTGAAGGAAATCCTCTCCTTGTTGCAAAGGGATGTTCTAGATCAAGTCAGGGATGCTGATCTTCAAAGAGAAGCACTTGAATTTATCGATCAAGATCTCCCTGCTGATATCAAGGCTTCCCCAGAACCTGTTTCCCAACTGGATAATCACTTTGTAGCAGTAAAACAGGCTTTGAAGAACCTATCCTCCCAACCAGCTCTGGAACAAAGGAAAGTTGCAGCCAAGCAATCCGTAAAAGATTTGCATGCCCAAATGCAGAACCACAAGGAATTGCTAACCAAATTTCAGCCTGCACTCGAGTTGAAGAAAACCAGAAAAGCTGCATTGGAGGCCGAGCTAAGCTCCTTGACAGCTGAGATCGAAGCTGATGAGAAGAAGATGACTCAACTTCCTGAATCAATGGAGAGAATACGACAGGAAGCCTTAGTAGCCCGGAATGCAGGAAGGCAGCTTAAGACAAAGCTCTTTGCTCTGTCTAAAACCCAAGAAGTTGATCAGAGATTGCTGGAGAATATCAACAAGACCATATCGGACGCCTCTAATGTAATCTCAAAATACTTGGGTGTATAATTGTAACAAACAGTTTGTAGCCGAATGCCTCATCAGCTCTGTAGTTTTGCTCTTCGCCAGTCTTTATTTTTCCATATTTGTCTTGCCTTATCTTGACGAGTAGTTTCTGGATGACCCATTCAGCAATTCTGACCATAACAGTGAGAGACCCGAAAAATGACCCGACCGCAACACAGTCGAATCTTGACTAGTCAAACCGAATATGACTCCGCATGAATCCCAAACGGCTCGACGACGGTTCGGTCGAAGGAGTCTCTCCACTTCCCAAATTTCTTGGGATATGCGCCACGATCTCTGGCCACGATCCCTTCGTCAATTCCATAAATAAATACTCCGATTGTCCCTAGCCTTTCACCAAATCCTCTGCCTCCCAAGCCTCTGCTAACTCGAGCTCTTTCTCTCCAAGCACTAGTACCCCAAGAGCTCCATGGACAACAGCGACAACATGCGCCCGGCCAACATGAGGCCAAAGGGAGCCGCACCGGTGCTCGTCGGAGGTGGTGATCGTCGGTTTCTTCACAACCCTCTTTTAGATCTTGTCTCATCTCTGACGATTTCCTTTGTGCTTTCAGGCTCATCCAATGGAACCCTGCCCCTGCTCTAGCTACAACTCCAGCCATGGCGAGTGATTCCTCGGGGTCATCTAGCCGTTCCCTCTCCTCCAGCTCGTGCTATTCCGACCACGACGCCCGCAGATTCAAGGAGGAACGTGACGCAACCCGGCACGAGTTGGAGATCATCTCCAAACAGGCTGGGATTGCCGAGCTCGAGTGGCAGCATCAACGCAAGCAACTGCTCGAGGCCATCGATGGTGAGTACTGCAACTTGCTCAATTTCAACTTAATCTTGAACTAACTGCCGTTGCTCTGTGACCCCCGCAGATCACGATGCCGAGCTCAATCGGCTGAAGGCGCTGGCCAAGAAGCTGGCGAACAAGGTGAACGCTCTCGGAGACACGCCGGAAGCTCGCCTCGGCGCGGTGGTAGGCCGCATCGACGAGGTGGCCCTACATGGTGTCCGTCTGGGCACCGCCTTGGGCCTGTCCGCAATGTCAATGCGCACCGGCGTCGACTACTCCACGCGGCCGCCTGGCTTCGACGGTGGCACGCCGGAAGACCTCGACGACATCGAGGCCACTGTAGAGCGCCTCGATGGCCATGGTGTCGCTATTGCCGATTCCATCCACCCCCAGTCTGTTCTGAACAGGCTGTTTGATTAGTTTGTACTAGGGGTTATGGAATTTCGGCAACGAAATAAAGATTTTATCTTTTGCACCCGTCTTGTGATGACTTCTTTAATTTGTGCATATGAATCTTCATTGTTTTGAACGCATTCGGGAACCTTTCCTCTAGCCGAATACGCACAAATTCTTGCCCCTTGGCGTAGAATCCGCAGAGAATCCTCATTCGAGAATCATGAATACTGTTCCGTTGAAAAAACCCTTCGCATCCAAGGAAAACCCCTGTCCTTTGGTATTCTCATCAATGCGCACCAGCCAGTCATCACTCCCGATGCATTTCCACTGCTAATAAAATAGCCCTTCGGTGCTCTGCAAATCCACTCGTACACACTTCCATCATTTCACTGCCTCCCATCTCCCTCCAGAAAAAACCCCCAAAGCCATGGCGGATAAAGGGAAAAAACCATGCGAGGAGAACAACCCTCCATCAAAGAAGTGAACCGTCCGAGAGTAATCTTTTCTTCTTATTCCTCTCTCTCGATCTTGATTGCAATCTCGTGATTCTTCTCTCTTTGATTTCAGCCTCAGCCTACTGCCAGAGGATATCTTCGGTACTGAAGAAATCCCCGTGCACATCCGCTCTGACTCCTCGACTGAAGAAGAGGACACCACGCATGACAGAGGATCAACCGTCAACTGCGCCGTCGCATTCGGCACTTAGAGCATGATCTGCAGGACATCACCGCTCATTGTTGTGCCGAACGTGAACGTCGCATGAGCTTGGAGACAGCGATAGGCGGTGAGATCTTTATCTTCCATTGAATCTCATGATTAAGCTCAAATCCTGTGTTCAATGAGAATCTCTTCTTCTTCTTCAGATATGTCTGATAGGTACAACAACCTAAAGGCCGCCTGGGACAGTTTGATGGAGGCTGCAGAACACGCTAGCCCTCAAGCTTTCCACATCGCCGTCACAGTGGTCTTGGAGCAGCTGAAAAGGGACGAGCTCAAGAGGAAAAGCGTTGAGCCAAAGAAATGAAGATACTTTCGCTTCTTCCTCCAGGCCTTCTGTTTCCTGCAGGCTTCTTTCTGTAATCCAAGTAGCTAAAAGAACCTGCAAGAATATCTGTGATGTAAAAAATATTTTTGTGCTAAGGGCAATACACTTTAGTATTGGCCATTTTCCCTTTGTCGAATTTTTGTTCTGAAGGCGGCTTCCTCCCGAATGCCGGCTATTTCTGCATCTCTGACACCTCGAATATCAATCAACGGTCAACTTCAATACTAGGATAATATTTCTTCAAGTATCTCCCGTTTATAGCAGCAGTGAATTCTTCTCCTAGCAAAGTTTTCAAAATGTATGCGTTTCCTGGTGTGCACATAACCACTCGAAAAGGACTTTCCCAATTCGGAGACCATTTACCAAATGCACTGTACTTAGTCCCAATCGGTAATAGCGCTTTCCAAACCAAATCTCCTTCTGCAAATTGCTTGACCTTTACCTTCTTGTTATAGTACTTAGCAACTCGCATTTTGTTTTTCTCAATATTCTCCAAGGCCCTAAGACGAATCATACGCAAGTCCTCTAATTCGTCCATCATTAAGTCATTGTAATCTTTGGAACTCAAATCCTTTTGCAAGACTATCCTCCTTGAGTCTGACTGCATCTGCCATGGCAAAATAGCATGATGTCCATAAACCAACTCATAAGGAGATGTCTGCGTAGCTCCATGAGGAGCCATTCGGTAAGCCCACAAGGCTTCATTGAGTACCGAATGCCACCTTTTTGGCTTCTGATCAATCTTATTTTGTCTAATCTTGATCATGATCTTGTTAGAAGCTTCTGCCTGACCATTAGCTTGGGCATAATAAGGAGAAGAATTTATTAACTTGATTCCCATACTTTCAGCAAAATCTCTGAACTCTGAAGAGGTAAACCGAGTTCCTTGATCTGTTGTAATTGTCTGAGGAATTCCAAATCTGTAAATGATATGCTCCTTGACAAACTCAACCATATTTTCCGATGTTACCTTCTTCAATGGAATTGCTTCAACCCACTTAGTGAAATAATCTGTTGCTAAAAGTACAAACTTATGCCCCTTGCTATATGGAGGATTTATTTGGGCAATCAAATCTATTCCCCATCCTCTGAATGGCCATGGCTTGATAATAGGATTTAGAGCTGATTCTAGAACTCTCTGAATATTTCCAAACTTCTAACAATCTTGACACCCCTTGTAATATTCAAGGCAATCTTCCAGCATTGTCGGCCAATAACACCCAGTTTTCCTGATGACCCATTTCATTCGGTAAGCCGACTGATGTGCTCCACACAGCCCATCATGCACTTCACTCATCATCCTTTTCGCTTCTTCTTGACCCAGGCATTGTAGCAAAACCCCATCCATGGATTTATAATACAAACGTCCATCAAGAAGAACAAACTTTATAGCTTTGTACCTGAGCTTCCTAGAGACCTTCTGGGATGGATTCTCCAAATAATCAATAATTTCCTTTCCCTAATCATCTTCCGCTAGACCACTCCCAAAAGCATACATGTCGGTGGCAAACACTTCTTGATTCTCTCTATAACTCGAAGCACTTTGAGCTAGCCTGTTTGCCTCTCCATTGTTTTCTCTAGGAATATGTTGTAGAATTACTAACTGAAAGCTTTTCAGGATTTCTTTGCACTCCTCGTAGTAATTCCTCAGGACATCATTTCTGCATTCATACTGGCCATTCAATTGTTTTATAACTAGCTCCGAATCTCCATAAATCTCAACTGCAATAGCCTTTGCTTCTCTCAAGTATTGAAGCCCTCTGAGCAACACTTCATACTCATCTTGGTTGTTTATGACAGTAGGTCGAATAGGAATAGCAAATTCAAACATTTCTCCCCTGGGTGAAATTAATAAAATACCTATTCCACCACCTTTGCCACATGAAGATCCATCAAAAAATAAAGCCCAAGGAGTAATCTCAAGTAAATTAATTGATGAACCACGATGTTCGGTAGTGAAGTCAGCAATAATCTGTCCTTTAACAGCCTTTGCCGATTCAAACCTCAATTCAAACTCAGATAAGGCTAAAATCCATTTGCCAATCCTTCCATTTAAAATTGGCATGGACAACATGTGTTTGATTACATCAAATTTTGAATATACAATGCATTCGGCATTCAACAAATAGTGCCGAAACTTTTCGTTTAGATCTCCAAAGTCTATGCAAACCCTCATCTTTTCGTTTTCTTGTAAACAAGAACAATATTAGAGATCCACAATGCATATCTGCATGGCCGAATGAAATTTGCTTCTATTAATCTCTCAACTTCTTTTTGCACGTCGGTCAATACTTCATCCTTGTAAATCTTTCGGGGAGGTTTCTTGTAAGGCTTATAACCAGGCTTGATTGGCAACCGATGCTCAACAATGGAACGATCCAAACTAGGCATCTCCGAATAATCCCAGACGAAGCAATCTTTATATTCTTTCAATAGCTTAATCAACTCTTCTCTGAAAACTGAATCCAAATTAGCACTGATAAATGTCGGCCTTGGCTTGTCACCATCTCCAATGTCTATTTCTTCCAATTTATCGGCCGACATAAATCCACGCCCTAACTTTCCATCAGTTCCATCAATTGGATTCTCCATTAAAAATTACTATAAGAGCTGACTGCTTGAATCGGCTGTTGATCACTGCTAACTGGTTCAACAGGACCTTCACCCCAGTCCTTGCCTGAGAAGCAATCTATGCTATGATATTCCCAGAAGGCTGGTTCCACATTAGCCACGCTTACTGAATCATATGCTTGGACAACTTCCACATCATCATCTACCCACTGAACAAGCTGTTGATGCATAGTAGATGGAATGCAGCAGTTTGCATGAATCCAATCCCTTCCAAGCAGCAAGCTATATGCCCCTTTGCCTTCAATGACAAAGAAGGTTGTAAGCAATGTCTTAGATCCGATCATTAAATCCACATGCACACAACCCTTGGTATCTGAAGGATTTCCAACAAAATCATTCAGCACTATACTTGTTGGCGTCAAATCTCCAAGGCCCATGCCAAGCTTTCTGAATGTGGTATACGTCATCACATTGATAGCGGCTCCACCATCAATGAACGTCTTAGTCAATGGCTTCCCATTTACGTAGCCTCTTAAGTACAGTGGTCTCATGTGCCGATTCTTGGCTGGCTTATCAAAAGTGGCTTGCTTGGCCAACATCAATTGTGCCATTAAACCAACTTGCTCGGCCTCATCTACATCTGACAATATCTCCTCCCGCACAATTTGATTAGCTGGAGCCATGAATTCATTCGGCAAAAAACATACCATGCATGTATGAGCCGAACGACCATATTCATCGGGTTTGTCCTTTGGGCGCCACACTTGTCTCTTCTTGATTCCTGCCTGCTTCAATTCTTAATTCCTCAACTGTTGTACCCTTCTCTTCTGGCTTCTTCTAAAACCAGGTGGGCACCACTGTCCCTTTTGCCAGACATACCCGTGATCTTCTTCTTCCTCATGATCAACCCACCTGTGATCAGCATATCTTTTTCTTGGTTGATCATCAATATCATTTATTTTTAAACGCTGACCATCACTAGGATGCACCCTTCCAATTCTCTCCTGGACGGATCGGCGATTGGCAGTATCTTGCCTGTACTCGCTATACCTGTCGCTGCATTCGGGACAATTTTTAGCGTGGGAAGCTTTAAACCCTCATTCCAACAGTGTCTGAAGAAGGCACATCCCCAATGCGCACGCTCTTGTTCTCGCGTGTATTCCTCTTGTTCCTTTCTATACATTTCTTCTCCATATCTTCGCTTCTCCTCTTCGTACTTGCGCTTCTAGTAGCGCTCCTTTTCTTGCTGACGCTGCCATTTGTTGAGGAGAATACGCGAAGTCACCCTGGGTCTAGAGGATTCACCCACTTCTATTTGACTACTCGGGAAGCGAGACTCTTTCTTGTTAACCTGTTCGAATGTGACTTGTCGAGTAGGATCAACTGAGCCATCCTGCTTTGCCTTTTCCGAGGTCAGAACTTTCACCTTTCCTTTCCCTTCTACAGCATTCACCATGTTAATTGAGAACCCAATCATGTTCTGAGGGAAAAGATTACCATCCATTTTTATCTTGTTACCAAACTTCAGATGCCCTTCGTGGATAGCTTTCTGAATCCTCATTCTAAAGACCCTGCGTTCATTGATGGAATGAGAATTCCTATCATGAAACCCACAGTACTTCTTATCTTTTATTTCATCAGGCCGAAGCATAGAATGCCCCTCTGGCAACTTGATCCGGCCTTCTTTCACGAGGAAATCAAAGAGCTTATCTGCCTTGGTCACATCAAAATCATAGGTGCCTTTAGCTTGTTTGATCCACCTCTGATTTACCGTCAATGGCTCCTTGCCCCACACAATCTCTGCTACAGCTACTTTCTCTTCATCATCATATTCATTTGCTTGATATGCCTTTTCGAGGAACTGATTGTAAATGTTAGCTATATCATTGTGCTTGACAAATCTGAAATCTTTCTTGAAGCCATACACTTGGTTGCTCATCAATGACAGTCGGTGTGACAGCTGGCCAAGGTCGTCGAATTCCATCCCGAATAGCTTCTCCCGAATGGCTCGCAACATCCCTGCTACAGCCATACCAGCCAATTGATCATCCGGTATGTGAAGGACTGAAACGGCGAACCAGAGAGGGGGGGGGGAGTGAATGGGAGCCGATAAAAAATTTTCTCGAAGGAGATAGAAACTCCAACAAGATGAACACGGCTTCCAACACACGTCTCCGACTTACTACCCAAATTGGTCAAGCCCACGTAGCCACTGGAGTGCCACTGGACCTAGGAACCAACACACAACCTTCCGACCCGAGAACGCAGCGGTACACCAAACCTCGAGTCCACTGACCAACACCGGTCAGACTGGTGAGCACCACCGGTCAGACCGGTCCCTGCTGGTGAGAGTTGACGACTTCCACTAAGTGGATTCACACCGGTTAGGCCGGTGCAACACACTGGTCAGACCGGTCTAAGCCTGAAAGCCCCCAATTCACCAAACAGGCCAACCAACCTCCAAACTGACCCAAACTCGAAACAGCTCCAACACAGGACAACAACAAACTCACCCAGACGTTCACCCGAGCAAAAACCCACCAAGGGTTGCACCGGTCAGACCGGTCAAGAGCACCGGTCAGACCGGTGTAGCCTGGGCAGCTCGGGATGAACAACACTCGCGGGTCAACCCCCCCAAATCCAAACTTCGATCTCCCGAATCGCTCCACGGACTTGAACAAGACTTTGGGGATAATAGGAACACCTCATGAGGAGTCCATAGCCAAGTTTAATCCCACCAAAACTTGTCAAAAAAGGAGAAATCGAAGAAATCCCACCAAGAACACCTCTAACCCTAGAACTCGGAAA
The DNA here is from genome assembly GCA_947561735.1 of Cenchrus americanus. Classification (NCBI taxonomy): domain Eukaryota; kingdom Viridiplantae; phylum Streptophyta; class Magnoliopsida; order Poales; family Poaceae; genus Cenchrus; species Cenchrus americanus. Next base: position 150,707,585 of record OX387243.1, on the reverse strand, counting down.
ACCCCAAAATCGAGCCCCTTTACTCACGGATTTGGGAGGGGAATCACAGCCCAAAGAACCACGAAGGGTTCCCACAAATTTCCCCCATCAAATCTCCAAGAGAAAGGTCCCGAAAACAACCCAAAGAAATCACCAAGAGAGGGATCCAAAAATCACCACCAAGAACAACCGGGAACAACACATCTAAACCTTGAGGGACCACGCCGAATCATCTATACATGCCACAAAGGTTCATACAAGGTCTACCTTACCGCCCGATCATCCAACCCTCTCAACAAGATCTCACCATGAAGCTCTCAAGCTAGTCCTATGGAAATCCTAAGAAAATAGGAAGGGAAAATAGGAAAGCAAATGAACTAGGGTTCCAAGAGCTTGGTCGCCATCCTCTCACCTCGTGGGTTATATGGAGGCAACCGAAAGTCTAAAATACCATTTCCTAACAACTACGGATACAAGCCCCTCAAGGGCGATTTTGGAAGTCTTCAAGCTTTCTCCATCAGACGGATGCCCGGCGACCGCAACCTACTTAGCCTCGACGCAAGCCTTACGATCCCGACACGTGTCCTCCACTTCGAAGATTCTGGACTGCGTCGTCGCACACCGGTCAGACCAGTGCTCTTCACCGGTCAGACTGGTACCCACCGGTCAGACCGGTCGGCACCGCTTGCGGCCTCCGTCTTCGGTTCTTCGGTCTTAGCTTTGTGGATCAACCAAGGAACCCGGTGATTTTCTGGTGAACCACCGGAAACTCCGCGAGCTCGGTGTAGCCTCCGCCAATCTCCACTCATGACTCGGCTCCCACGTAGTCCTGGCTTGACCTTGGTTTTCAGGCTCAACCAAGAAACCGTCCATGACTTCATCTTGCTGTTCATGCCACCATGCGGCCCGCACTTGACCCTGCTGGCCACCGGGTCCCTCGAACGAAGCCGACTTGTCTTCTCACACTTGGAGGCCTCACCGGCGACGACCTTTCGCGCTTGTCCTTTACCTGCACCAACACCAGTCAAGCCGCAACCCGCACCCGCAATACTTAGTCAAGAATCAGTCCACACAACGTTGTCAATCACTCATCACACAAGGAAGCGACCATCCACCGGTCCTCGAACCACACATGGTCCTCAATCTCCCCCTTGATGAGTGCATTGACAACACCCACACAAAGTAACAAGAGAGAAAAGAAAAAGAAAAGAAACAAACAAAAAGAAACTCGAACAAGCGATCGAAAGCCAAACAAAGGCAAAGAGCAAGATCACTTGAAGAAGACAAGTCTCGGACCCCTTAGGCAAGGCAACGGCTCGACACATCCGAGACAAACCAAAGCTCAAGAAAACAGCGCAAACCACCGAAACAAAACTCGAAAAACCACAAAGAGCTCCCTCTGCACACATGCAAGCTCCCCCTGAACCAATGCAACTTCCCCTGGACGAATGCATGCAAACCACTTGAAACAGGGCAGCTGCAACAACTTCAGCTCACACCGGTCAGACCGGTCACCACCACCAGTCAGACCGGTGCTCAACATGTGCACAGGACCAAGGCCTCGACCGGTCGGACCGGTGACCTCGACCGGTCAGACCGGTGCACACCAGAGCCCAGAAATGGCTCGAAACCACCTGAAAACCTTCTAAATGCATCCAGCAAGCCATTTCAAGCTCAAACTTCTCCCCCTTGTTGGCAATGCATGAATCAAGCCAAAAATGCAAAACTTTCAACCTAGAGCTTCTCAAATAGACAAAATTCAACATAGGATGCTACACATGTCCAAATGAGCAAGTTAGATACTCTACGGCTTCGTATTGACATCAACTACAAGATCACCAAGTTTCACAACCATTGGACGAAGCTAAGATGGATTTGGGCAATTTTGCGAAAAATTTGCCTCTCATGAGCAAAGTCCTAAACATGATCAAAACATATCAAAATAGCAAAGCCACACAAACTTCATGCTAGGACAACCATTCTAATCATAAGACCATCACAAACACCCACAAGCACCTCATGTCATGTCAAAGCCACCGAGCCATGTGCCTACTTCTATGTATGAGACTTCTCATTGGTAGGCATCATGCAACTGTTTAGCACCCAAAGCAAATTAAATTCAGCACATATGACATGGGAGCACATTCCAAGCATTTTACATTTCATTTTCAGATTCATAATTGGTACATGAAATGTCTTTGCGACAAAAAGGAACTTATGCCCCTCCACAAGATAAAGCAAGAGGGCTAAACATTCATGATGGCAAATGAGCCTTTGGCCCCATATGATCAATAAACTAGCTATCCAACCACAAATTAAGCATAACCAAGCCACTAAAACATGTCAAGATCATATAAAGGCATTTACACATGAGAGAGCATATATATGTGACATTTTTTTTGCAAAAACATAGCTATCAACCATGGATTATTCATCAAGATCATCAAGAGCTAAGCCAAACTAACCATAACATACCAAACAAGCTCACAAAGACATAAATAGCATTCTATGGTGAACAATGTATATAGGAGAAGCTTTTCCTATCCAATGCATATGATACAAAATGCATGCAATCTAAGATACAAGGATGCCTATACATCATGTTACATATGCCATGCCAAATGCAAGAAATGCACAAAGGAAAGCTATACATATGCTACAAAGGAGCTCCCACACAAAACTCACAAACCACCGGCTCCTCGAGGGGAGGCAAAAAGGGCTCGACACCACCGGCAAAAGAGCAAAGGAGCACAAAAACTCACAAGCTCCCCCTAAACACATGCACTAGGGCCAAAGAGCATACAAAGCTCACCCTACACACATGAGATAGGGCAAAGAGCTAAAAGAACCAAGTGGCTTGACCAAGGCCACACACTTGAAGGTCACAAAATCACTTACCTTTATCATTTCTTCAGAAGTCACTCATCCTTGTCCACCATCCCCGAAAGTGATGCACCTACATGTCACCACCGGGATATGAAGCCGAAGAACCACCCCTGATATCAACCAAATGTTCTCCGGGCCATCCACCTGCAACTCAAAACCAAGAGCGAGAGCGAGCAAACGACTCAACACTGGGGTTAGTTCCAAATGTGTAAAACCAGTGCCTAGCCATTTGCTCGGAAGTGGGGTTAGCACAAACCAAACCATCTTTCCTACCAAAGCTACCTCCACGAGCACCACTACGGTAACCACCATGAGGGAACCAACCCTCTCTACCTGGAGGAGGACTGAAACCACGAAAGAAAGCCCGTGGACTGTCCCTCCTCTCCTTCTCAAAGCTAAGACTCCTCCCATCCCCGTAGTGAGCTCGAGGGGGAGAATGCATAGCAAACTAACCTCCTGCAAACTCTCCAGCCCAACCACCAGAACCACGACCTCCAGAAACAACCCTTGCACCTGTACTAGCACGAAACCCAAACTGCTGCCTGTCCAGGCTTGCACCGGTCTGACCGGTGCCCCACACCGGTCTGACCGGTGTAGCTTGGGCAGCAGCACCTCCAACAGCCTTCCGCTCTCCCCAAGCCCGAACTGTCCTCACACTCGCCTTGGCCCTGGGCATCCACACACGAGGCTCAAATACACCATCGAAAGGGCGGTACTTGTCCTTGTTAGCCCACTCCTTCGCCATTCTCTCCTCATGCTTCCTCTTGAAGCAAAACGCTCTCTTGTGACCATCCTTTCCACAAAACTCACAATGGAAACAGATCGATCTGGGCTTAGGCTTGGAGTGAGGCTCTTCACAAGGCTTCTCACTTGGTTTCTCACTAGGCTTTTCACTTGCCTTCTCACTCGGTTTTTCTCTTGGTTGGTTTGGCTTGGATGCAAACTTGTCTTTGGGTGTGGGTTGTGGTGGAACTGTAACATTCCCAAATTTCCTTTCTCTCTCACAACCGCCCTCACCAACCTTATCCAATCCCAAAGCCCAACCGTCAAAGCGCTTACGGCTAGCAATCATCATACCAAGTTGAGGTTCTTGACTCGACAACTAACTCGGCGCTTCACGTAACTTATCATTCTCATCTTGCAAGCGACCAACACATTTTGCAAGATCCAAATTCTTCATAGCATGCAACTCACATGTAGAACAAGAAGTAGGAATAGGCACTTTCAAATCAGCCTCAAGCGAAACAATGCGTGAACGAAGCTCAACAATTTTCTCATGCAAACTAGGGCAAGAAGTGCAAGCGCCAAGCAAAGTGGGTCTAGATTGTAGCTCAGCCAACTCAACTCTAAGCACATCTAGTTCCTCACACTTGGAGGCATACTTCTCCCTAAGATCAGTCAAGTCAGCCAGGAAAGTAGAGCAATCAACACAATCATTCTCATCAGAAACAACAGGGCTAGCCTTAAGAGAATCAATTTCAAGCTTGCTATCAAGAACCTGTGTTTCTAGCTCAGCCACTCTAGTCCTAGCATCCTCGAGCAAAGATCTAAGCTCCTTCCTAAGCTTCTTAGCCTCTCTAAGCATGTGATCACGATTATCAAGCAAGTCAACCAACTCCTCATTCTCCTTGCGCAAAGAAGAGAGCTCATCACATACCTCATCCTCAGAATCCAAGTCCGAGGCGTCCTTCTGGCTTCTCTTGCTGCTCGAACTGCGAGCCATGCCGTAGAAGTCGTCCTTGAGGCTTAGCCCCGTCACACAGAGGCCGTTGAGATACTTGTCTCCTCTTCGTCTTCATCACTCGAGCTTTGAAGACGTGTCCTCGGAATCGGACTCAATGTCGCTCGATCTCTTCATCTTCTCTCGAGACTGAGCCTTCTTCCCATGTTCATGATCCTTCTTCTTGGACTTCTTCCTCTTGTCCATGAACTTGTGCTTGTCGTGGTTGTTCACCTTCGAACACTCGGCAAAATAGTTTCCAGTCTTACCGCACTTGAAGCATGTTCTCGTGTTCCTCCTCATGTTCACCGGTTCTCGTGCAACCTCTCGAACCGCCTCGTCAGGAGCGCCAGCTCGTCCTCTCCAAGCATGTCGAACTCCTCATCTGGCATAGACATCAAAGAGGACAAAGAGAACATCCTGGTGGATGGGTTAGTGTTAGCCTTTCCTTTCAAACCACCAACGAGGCGAGACTATGAGAGTCAGTCGGGCCCTCGAGCTTGGCTGTCATGCCCTTATCTACCTCAGCCGACTTGAGCCTTGAGAACAGCTCGTTCACCGTCAGGGTGTCATACTTCTCTGACTCGACAATGGCCTCGAACTTTCCGCCCCAAATCGTACGATCCAAAGAGTGTAAGAGCTTGACCTCTCTATCATGATCATCGTACGGGAGCACGTCCACATTGGCCCTCATATTGTTCACAACCACCGTGAACCTCTGAAACAAGGCATCGATGGACTCACCGGGGAGATGAGTGAAGTTCTCGTACTCTCTCCGGTAGGTCGCATACATCCGTGCCTAAACCTGGGCATTCCCAACATGAGCCTCCTTCAACACCAACCAGATTTTACAAGCCAAGTGCTCGGTGTGCACCCGATCGAACTCAGGCTGACACAAGGCACGAAACAAGTAGTCGACCGCCTTATTGTTGGCGTCGAACATGTCCCTCAATCCTTCAGCAAGAAAGTTCATCGGCTGGACATAGCCTGTGTCCAACATGACATTCCAAAGGATCTGACCCTTTCCTCGGAGAAACGCAGCCATCCGCTTACTCCACATCTGGTAGTTCTTGCCATCGAAGTGTGGAGGACCCGAACCCCGTTCCTGGTACGCCATCCTTGGATCTTAGACTGGTTAGAGTCAATAAAGACCCGAACCGGCTCTGATACCACTTGAAGGACTGAAACGGCGAACCAGAGAGGGAGGAGTGAATGGGAGCCGATGTTGACGGTGAAAATCCGTCAACCTAGCCATGAGTTTACCTTCGGTGTTGGCATGAATTTTATACCTTATCCATTAGTACTAACCCCCGTGGTATAACAAGTTCACATGTGCATGTCGTTTTTGGAGTTTAATGTTTATGCGGGGATTTAGTGTTGAATGCAAGACTTTCGGGGTAAGTTCATCAAGCACCTCATGACAAGACTTTGAAGCCCTGAACAAGTCATGCAATTAAGTAAAATTAACTCCAAGAAGCCGGGGACTTGATCCGAGAAGACGACATACTCCGGGGACCCGACCGGAAAAGTCTTCGAATCTTCCAAGACAAGGAGTTGAGTCCAATTCGGAGAGAAACCGACGACATGGACCCGTATGCAGAAGGGGGAAGCATCCAGGAAGCAAGGGAACCGACCTCGGGCAAAGGAGCCCGCGGGCTGGGCCTAAATGGGCCCAGGCCGGCCGGCCCAGTCCGGTCGGCCCAGGCCCATTTAGGGCCCAAATTCGTCGTCCTTTGACCTAATTGCTTCTCAGGCTATAAATAGCCCCCTGACCGAGAGCCACGCAGAACCGAAGTCGTATTCCGCCGCCGAGGAGCAGAGAAGCTTGAGGGACACCAACTTGAAGATGAGGGTCGTGCTAGTTGTCTAGGGTTTCCCCGGCCGACGTGGGAACCTTGCATGGAAGACCACGTCGGAGCTCCGGAGCGAGGATCAAGATCGAGGGAGGGCCCCGGTGGTGATCTTGTTCATGTAATCATTCATGGTGAAGTTTGTAAGTGAATCCGATTTCTAGCGATTAAGTGCTTTCTCGATGATTTTGATTTCTTCTTGGTTTTGCTTCTTCTACGATCTAGTCTATAGCTAGATTACATAGGGTGCTCTTGTAGCCGCGGTGGCTAGAGGTGCATACCGGACCGGCCAAGTGATTTCAACTTGTTCTATCGAACTCGCCCTAAGCTCCCCGCATGAATAGGGATACGTTGTGACGAACGGGGGTCTCGAAAGGCGGATGTTTTCGGAGTCGGATGGGAAGGCCACGATTTAAAGATGCTTTTAATGAGATTCGCTTTGCTATCTTCATCTATCTTGTTTGGAGCTACAACATAAGCATGATCTAGATTCTCTAGATTGGTTATCTCTTGCTTTCTCTTGCTACCTCTTTAGTAGATTAGATTAGATTCGTTTTCTTTATGAGTTAGTAGATTAGATGCAACTTGTCTTCATAAGATAGCTTACCTTGCTTTACTAGATTGAATCCTTGCGTTGCACATTGTTCCACGGATTCGATACCTTGGGTTCACCACTCGAGGGAAGAAGGGTCCCTTGACTACGACGGGAGACTTGTCCGCTTGCAAGTCACAAACGAACTTTGATACAACTATTAACCGTCAACAAGCCCCTTTTTCTCAAGGCGCCGTTGCCGGGGAACAAGCAATCAAGATCCGATCTAGTATCGCTTATCTTTCAGTTTTTCTTTTGATTTTCTTTTGCATCTCTTATGTTTGATCATCCTCAAAAGAAAAAAAAAAGAGTCAATCTAATCTAGTTTTGATTAACCCTAATTTTTCTTTTGTTAGATTTTTGTTTTATCACTAACCCTAACCGGAGATGGTTGGCTACCTCTCCAAGAAACCCAAAACTTTTTTGTGGATGATCCGGAAAACTTTACGAGCAAAGGTGACGTGCAACACAAGCTCGAAGGACCATCAAAATCTCCAAGGGAATCACCACCTCCAAGTCCAAAGGAAGATCAACCTCAACCACCGGAGCGCGAGATCAAGCTATGCACCCCGGCATTGTTGATCTACCTATCATAAACCTTCAAGACGCCGGGAGGCCGTTCAAGATCAAAGTCTCAACTATCCGCATGACGATTGCGAGAGCCGAATGCATACGAGCCGGATTCCTTGAGTGGCATATCGGTTTACTTAAGAGGAGGATGGAGAAGATGGAGATGGAGAAAGAAGCTCAACACCTAAAGGCTACCAAGGCAAGATCCACATGCAAGGAGCGTGAAGTGTTCATCGTGATAAAGATGCTAGACGCAAGTGGGACAACTTGCCGGACAACCGATTGGTGACAAAGAAGAATATCCGAGACAACTCCAAGGTCCCAAGACGGCGAAGGCTACTCAAACTCATTCGGGAGAGATGAAGGATCACACTAGAGACCATGAAGATCACGACCGAAGGACCGGAGTTCGAGATGCCGAGCCACAAGGAAGTTGTTGCATCCGTCAAGACCAAAGGACAAAGCCGACTCCGTGAAGACCAAAAAAAATTGACTAAGCCAAAGTGGGTACCCAAGATTGCAACGCCCGCAAAGAGCGTTGATCCGGAGTAATCAAGTGAAGAAGTCTAGCCATGGACTATAAACGGAGCGCTAGGCGGGAGGCAACCCGTTTCGTCGAGTCAAGAATAAGCTACGGGAGGACAACCCGATTCCAGGTTTTTCAAGTCTTTTTAAATTTAATTCAGTTCTGAATTTTAATACGCAAAACCTTAGACTTAGAATGGTTGAACAATATTAGAGACATAATTCTTGGTTGAATATTTTGCTTGATCATGAACCCTTTACATGAACCATCCTATGTGCTTGTTTGATTCTTTTCTTTTCGAGAAACCCTCAACCAAATAATTTCAGAACCTTAACTCAACCTTTCACCCTCATTATGGTGCTGAGGTTGACTTATTTTTCATGCTAAAACCACACGAGTAGAGCCACGACTTGTATCTAGATGTTATTTAAATTTCAGCATGCGGTAGGACTCGCGTGAACCTAGAATCTTGATTTTTGGTTGGTTTAAAAATCCATATCCTTGGTTTCTCTAAGATTAGAATTTTTCTAAGCCTCACTTAATTTTATTTCATTCAAAATCTCTCTCATCTAATCAAAATTAGGACCTAAACCTATGCCCCCATGATCAAGCCGGGAAAAGCTTGCTCTCAACTAATGAAGGCAAACTATACCGGTGAGACCAAAATCGACGTAATAAAAATATATTTTCGACTTGCATTTGTTTTTAATGGTTTAAAAACTTCTCTAAAATTATGTTCGAGCTCTTGCATGGCTCTGAAAAATATTTTTAAATTTCGAAACTAGAGGAGTGCTTAGCCTTAAAGGGAGGCAATCTAGTTAACCTAACCATGCATGCACCATGATACATCACGGGATGCCCCTCCAACATATTTAAACCACATGCAAAGTACAAGCATGGGGGGGCAGCCAAGGCTTTGTTTTGTAGGAATATCATGGATACATGTGAGGCAAGGGAGTATGGAAGTGAGTCAAAACATGAAGCATCAAGTGGAAGGACCAATAAAGGAGTGGACGAGAGCGTTTGGGCGATGCAACTCGTGGAGCACGCGGGCGGGGAAAGTTGCGAGAGGTGAAATGATCGTCTTTGGAAGAAAGACGAGGCGGGGAGGAGCACCGAGGCCGACCTCACCTACATAAGGAGCCCCCCCGGCTCCCGTTTTCTCGCAGCAAGCTTCCCTCTCCTTCCTTTGTTTGTGTGTTCAAGTTTGTGTGCTCAAAACCTCCGTAGACATAGCCAACCTTCCCAAGCTTGATAGCTCAAAAAAAAAAAAAATCCACATCCTTAATCCACTCAAAGTCCGGACTCCAAAATAATATTTGTGTACCTTGTTACCGGGTGAAAACCCCGGATATTTATTTGTGAGGGAGAGCACGCAATCAAGGAAGAAACTACAAGTCTTTTCACCGAAGAAAAAGGGATCATCGTCGTCTAAGCCATCATCGACAACCTCTTCGAGGAGGCGCTCGGTTTCCGAGTTTCCTTGGAGTATGGAGGAGGACACGGCACCGCCGAGGAGGAACCACACTCTTCTCCTTGGTGGCATGAGGGCCACACAAAACTCGTTTATTAGGTTTACCAAACCTCAATAACATATGGAGGAGCCGCCCGTCCAACCTCACCACTTGACACGATCATCCGCTCCACCTCCATATGCTCCGCGGTATTCCGAGGGGTATGTCATCATGACGGAGGAGGAGAAGAAGCTCGCTCACCTTAAGTAGAGGCTTGTAGCGAACGTCGACATCGACGACCAAGCTCTCCACATATTGGGTTTCACACGGGACACGGTGCAATTCTCTAGCGGAGTGTCGGCAAACACCCACAAGAAATTCGCCTAGGAAATTTTCATGACCATGGCGCATAACCTTGATGAAGGAGTGCTTGAGTCTCTCATTCCGTTGGAGGGAGCCCACAAGAGGAGAAGAAGGAAGACGCCGTTGGAAGGGTAACCTTGATCGGTGATGCTATTTCTAGCACCTTGATGGGGTAATCTCCTTTCATCCATGGGGTGCATTCGATCTTGAGATGTAATCGAACTTTGTTGGATTATCTATCTATCATCTTGTGCTGAAAATACTTTAATGCTTAAGGCTAGCAACCATGCCATAAAGGGAGTAGGGCTCCAATGCTTCCTTGGATCCATTCAACACAAACCCCGATAGATCGGATTGGTTTTCATGTTCGAAACGATTGCATGTTCTAGTATCGTAGACCCATGGGCGAGTGTCTCCTATTTTCAAAAGGGAGCTCCGAAACAAGTATGTGCATGAAGGCACATGGGAAGGTTTTTGGAGTATGATCACGGGAAGAGACCATCAACGAAGAAATACTATCCGGAACCCCATCATCCAAGTGTGTCACTTTTGTGCAAGTGGATTTTTGGGGAGAATAAGAGAGACATAGATAACCAACACGGAGTTGAATTGGATTTACTCGCAGCCAATCAACCCTACTCACCTATGATCAACCGGTGGTGTTGTGGCAACATCGGATTCGGGAGATCGGGTTGTTACCTCTCCATGTTGACTATCTCTTTAAAACCGGGTATTACAAGGAACCCAAATCATCTCCTACCGGGACTTCCCTAGGAATATATGAAGAAAGGAAAATATAAGAGTGAAGATGAGAGAGGAGGCTTACAAGTGGCCTAGGTGAATTTGCCCCTTCCGGATTGAAGATTAAGACTTTTCTTGAGGGGAAGAAGATCGGTTAGAGGAAGGACTTCTTGTGCCGGCGAAGAAAAATAAAGGAGAAGAATTATAGGAGAAGGATCTTCCACGACCCAAGAAGGAGGTGCACAACAAAATTATGTCCCACCACCGGGAGAAACCCGGCGCCGTCAAATTACTACGGTGGTGTACCAATGCAAGCATGGGGGAGTGGTGCAGCCATACCCCCACCATTTTTGCGGTGCCCAACGTAGCCTTTGCGGAGCCATTTGCACACCTTCCTCAACCACAACAAAATGTGTCCACCATTGGAGGATACGCTGCAAGGAACATGCAAATTATTGCAGCCATCCTAACCAATGCCAACTAAATGGGTGAAGGAAATGCAAACGTCGCTTATGTGCTTGGACACCTTCACCTAGCACCGTCAGACAATTCATAGGAGGAGTGGTGCATTCCTATTGCAAGTAAGGGTACAACAACCAAGACTTTCAATATCAACCACCGGCGGAAGATTAGAGAGAAGAGGAGCTTTAGTTATCTTTCCTTTACCCCCTTTTCTTTAATTTTCAGCTTGTATGCACCTATGTTTGCGTAGTATTTTCAGCTTTGCTTTAATTTTCAGTTTTTAGTTTAATTTTCAGCATGTATCTTAGTTTTTATTTTCATCATGAATAATGTCACCACCAAGTTTTTACCTTTGGTAAAGTTACAAAGTTTGTGCCATGATGATATATGATTATAATTGCCGCTTTGTTTATCTTTGTAATTGATTTATGCATGTTTAACCTAGTGCTCTCTTAAAAATACAAATCTGAAATTATCTAAATGCTAGCTCAATCTTCAGCGGAGGTTATGATTAAAATAAAGACCCATAGTGTTTTATGTGCTCTCAAGTTATGAATAGATTGAAGATGTCTTTTATGTTCAAAAATATCGCTAACCTTGTCACAAATATCACTTGTGTGTTGCTCTACCTATCCAAAGCCTTATATATATTTGAGTGCATAAACCTTAGTGTACAAGATTTATTTTTGAGTGCGTTATTGCAGGCCATGATTTCTCTGGCCCGAGACTAAGAAGCTGGTCATTCCGTTTTTGCGTATCTATCTTTTTGCTAGCCTTTTATCCGTGCATTGTGTATCCCCGCATCGGTGATCTCACAAACTTCGCCGGATATCCACCCTTAAACCAAATATCATCTTTTTGTGACTACCTCCTTGACCACAACCTATCATTGAGGATGGATCATCAATTCAAGGAAGATCGCAAGACGGTGCCAACGTTGAAGATTTCAAGTATCTCTCCAAGGAAAATATCTCCGGTACCTACCTTATTTTTCGCCTCTTTGCTCGAGGACGAGCAACGTCTAAGCATGGGGGAGGAGGTAGGTACGGTGCTGCCTTAGAGTTCAAAAGGGAGTATTTTAAAAAAAAAATATATAATGATGAAAGAAAAAAAAAAAATTCGGCGATGTACATGACTTCCAAGGTGAAGAAAGAAAAAAATATATATATATAAGAAAGAAAGAAAGAAAAGAATGAGAAATATAAGAAAGAGAAGAAAAAAAAAATATATTTGTGCGTAAAATGAACTCCCTAGGTTCTCTAAGAGTGCATTCAAGGCTTCAAGATAAAAAGATCCATTCTCATTTTCCAACCATGTGCAATCCGATAACGAGGACTTCTTTTGTGCCTCGGGATCACTCTCTGCCATTTGCACATGTCCACCTATCTAAAAGTGTGTGTATTTTTCTCTTTCCCCTCCTTGATTTAACATTATTTTCCAATGACCTTTTTGACGAGTCTCGGTAAGACCATGAGAAGCTTGTCTTGTTTTGACAACACCTCATTTATAAAATCTTGTTAGGACTAAACTTTCCCAAAGCTCCATATAAAAGCACTGCCACATATATATGAGAGGGAAAGGAGTAGAATATATAGGCTTGAGAGACAAGTGAGATGAGAGTTCATGAGCAATACATGAGATGATTTAAATTTGTGAATTTGGTTTAGCTTTTCTTATCTCGTTCTTCATTTCAAAAATTCGAGATCTATTTAAAACTTTGTGAGCATGTTAATACTTGTGGGATAAGCTTAATAAGAATCTACCCTCCGTAGAGGTGAAGGCTAGTACATTATGGAACTTTAACGAATTAAACTTTTGAGAGCATTATGTTTTCTCATGTATGATCAAATGCAAAGTTTAAACATTGTTTAGCAATGATGATATCCATCGAAGGCTTACTCGAGGACGAGCAAGGTTTAAGCATGGGGGAGATGTTGACGGTGAAAATCCGTCAACCTAGCCATGAGTTTACCTTCGGTGTTGGCATGAATTTTATACCTTATCCATTAGTACTAACCCCCGTGGTATAACAAGTTCACATGTGCATGTCGTTTTTGGAGTTTAATGTTTATGCGGGGATTTAGTGTTGAATGCAAGACTTTCGGGGTAAGTTCATCAAGCACCTCATGACAAGACTTTGAAGCCCTGAACAAGTCATGCAATTAAGTAAAATTAACTCCAAGAAGCGGGGACTTGATCCGAGAAGACGACATACTCCGGGGACACGACCGGAAAAGTCTTGAATCTTCCAAGACAAGGAGTTGAGTCCAATTCGGAGAGAAACCGACGACATGGACCCGTATGCGAAGGGGGAAGCATCCGGGAAGCAAGGGAACCGACCTCGGGCAAAGGAGCCCGCGGGGCCGGGCCTAAATGGGCCCGGGCCGGCCGGCCCCGGTCCGGTCGGCCCGAGCCCATTTAGGGCCCAAATTCGTCGTCCTTTGACCTAATTGCTTCTCGGGCTATAAATAGCCCCACGACCGAGAGCCACGCGAAAAGAAGTCGTATTCCGCCGCCGAGGAGCGAGAGAAGCTTGAGGGACACCAACTTGAAGATGAGGGTCGTGCTAGTTGTCTAGGGTTTCCACGGCCGACGTGGGAACCTTGCATGGAAGACCACGTCGGAGCTCGGAGCGAGGATCAAGATCGAGGGAGGGCCCGGTGGTGATCTTGTTCATGTAATCATTCATGGTGAAGTTTGTAAGTGAATCCGATTTCTAGCGATTAAGTGCTTTCTCGATGATTTTGATTTCTTCTTGGTTTTGCTTCTTCTACGATCTAGTCTATAGCTAGATTACATAGGGTGCTCTTGTAGCCGCGGTGGCTAGAGGTGCATACGGACCGGCCAAGTGATTTCAACTTGTTCTATCGAACTCGCCCTAAGCTCCCCGCATGAATAGGGATACGTTGTGACGAACGGGGGTCTCGAAAGGCGGATGTTTTCGGAGTCGGATGGGAAGGCCACGATTTAAAGATGCTTTTAATGAGATTCGCTTTGCTATCTTCATCTATCTTGTTTGGAGCTACAACATAAGCATGATCTAGATTCTCTAGATTGGTTATCTCTTGCTTTCTCTTGCTACCTCTTTAGTAGATTAGATTAGATTCGTTTTCTTTATGAGTTAGTAGATTAGATGCAACTTGTCTTCATAAGATAGCTTACCTTGCTTTACTAGATTGAATCCTTGCGTTGCACATTGTTCCACGGATTCGATACCTTGGGTTCACCACTCGAGGGAAGAAGGGTCCCTTGACTACGACGGGAGACTTGTCCGCTTGCAAGTCACAAACGAACTTTGATACAACTATTAACCGTCAACGGCTCGATAAAAATTCTTCTCGAAGGAAATAGAAACTCCAACAAGATGAACACGACTTCCAACACACGTCTTCGACTTACTACCCAAGTTGGTCAAGCCCACGTAGCCACTGGAGTGCCACTGGACCTAGGAACCAACACACAACCTTCCGACCCGAGAACGCAGCGGAACACCAAACCTCGAGTCCACTGACCAACACCGGTCAGACCGGTGAGCACCACCGGTCAGACCAGTCCCTGCAGGTGAGAGTTGACGACTTCCTCTAAGTGGCTTCACACCGGTCAGGCCAGTGCAACACACCGGTCAGACCGGTCTAAGCCTGAAAGCCCCCAAATCACCAAACATGACAACCGACCTCCAAACTGACCCAAACTCGAAACAGCTCCAACACAGGACAATAGCAAACTCACCCAGACGTTCACCCGAGCAAAAACCCACCAAGGGTTGCACCGGTCAGACCGGTCAAGAGCACCGGTCAGACCGGTGTAGCTTGGGCAGCTCGGGATGAACATCACCCGCGGGTCAACTCCCCCAAATCCAAACTTCGAGCTCCCGAATCGCTCCACGGACTTGAACAAGACTTTGGGGATAATAGGAACACCTCATGAGGAGTCCACAGACAAGTTTAATCCCACCAAAACTTGTCCAAAAAGGAGGAATCGAAGAAATCCCACCAAAAACACCTCTAACCCTAGAGCTCGGAAAACCCCAAAATCGAGCCCCTTTACTCACAGATTTGGGAGAGGAATCACAGCCCAAAGAACCACGAAGGGTTCCCACAAATTTCCCCCATCAAATCTCCAAGAGAAAGGTCCCGAAAACAACCCAAAGAAATCACCAAGAGAGGGATCCAAAAATCACCACCAAGAACAACCGGGAACAACACATCTAAACCTTGAGGGACCACGCCGAATCATCTATACATGCCACAAAGGTTCATACAAGGTCTACCTTACCGCCCGATCATCCAACCCTCTCAACAAGATCTCACCATGAAGCTCTCAAGCTAGTCCTATGGAAATCCTAAGAAAATAGGAAGGGAAAATAGGAAAGCAAATGAACTAGGGTTCCAAGAGCTTGGCTGCCATCCTCTCACCTCGTGGGTTATATGGAGGCAACCGAAAGTCTAAAATACCATTTCCTAACAACTACGGATACAAGCCCCTCAAGGGCGATTTTGGAAGTCTTCAAGCTTTCTCCATCAGACGGATGCCCGGCGACCGCAACCTACTTAGCCTCGACGCAAGCCTTACGATCCCGACACGTGTCCTCCACTTCGAAGATTACGGGATCGCGTCGTCGCACACCGGTCGGACGGTGCTCTTCACCGGTCGGGGACCGGGTACCCACCGGTCGGACCGGTCCGCACTTCTTTGCGGCTCCGTCTTCGGTTCTTCGGTCTTGGCTTTGTGGATCAACCAAGGAACCTAGTGGTTTTCTGGTGAACCACCGGAAACCCCGCGAACTCGGTGCAGCCTCCGTCAATCTCCACTCATGACTCGGCTCCCACGTAGTCCCGGCTCGACCTTGGTTTTCAGGCTCAACCAAGAAACCGTCCATGACTTCATCTTGTTGTTCATGCCACCATGCGGCCCGCACTCTACCCCGCTGGCCACCGGGTCCCTCGAACGAAGCCTACTTGTCTTCTCCACACCTAGAGGCCTCACCGGCGATGACCTTTCATGCTTGTCCTTCACCTGCACCAACACCAGCCAAGCCGTAACCTGCACCTGCAATACTTAGCCAAGAATAAGTCCACACAACGTTGTCAATCAATCATCACACAAGGAAGCGACCATCCACCGGTCCTCGAACCACACATGGTCCTCAGTATGTTCAGAGAGAAGCACATGCTTTTTGTCTCTCGGAATCTCCTGAGGAACTCCATTGGTGTTTTATTGTTCCTCTGCCTCAAGGTAGTCAGATCAATTAGCTTTTTCTCATTGCTACCAGTGTAATAATGGGTATGGAATTTTTGCTCCAAATCCTTCCAGGAGCAGATCGAATGAGCAGGTAGAGAAGTGAACCATGTAAACGCTGGGCCTGTCAAGGACATAGGGAAGTATCTAATTCTGAAAGCTTCATCAGCAGAAGCTTCCCCAAGCTGCATCAGGTACCGAGCTATGTGTTCCACAGTACTGGTATCATTTTGTCCTGAAAACTTTGTGAACTCCGTGGGAACTTTAACCCTGTTTGGCAATGCCACCCTGTGGTACCATTCTGGGAAGGGAGGCGTGTACATGTGCCCTTGATTCTTAGGCTTAAGACCGAATTAATTTTGCAGCACTTCAGTCATTCTCTGCACCAGAGGATTAACATTGGTGTCTTGATTCCCTAGCCTCACAGCAAGCATCCCTGTAGCAGCACCATACCCAGGATTCGGGAGAGCATCAATAGCACTGTAGTCCATGAATTCTGAATATCCATTCCCATACATATTCTTTTGTAGCCTATTACTTGATGGGGCTATCCTGTAAGTAGAACCAGGTGGAACTCTAGAAGTACCGAATGCCATCTCACCATATGTGCGTGGATTAGGCATTGCCTGATGAGGATTCTGCTGGACCGGTTGACTACCCATATGTTGAGTTGGCTGAACACTCACACTTTGCTGAGGCGACTAAGCACTTGCATCTTGATAAGGTGGTTGACCATTGACAGCAGCACTTGACTCTCCCGTCTCACCATTAGGCCCTTGAGGTGTTGTTCGACTAAGCACCTTGTCCATGCATGGGCCAAAGACACCAACCATCATCTGTCGAAAGCTATTTAAGAATGCAGTGTTGTGTCTGGCCATTATTTCTTCCATAGTTTTCCATATCATATCAAAAGCTTCTTGTTTCTCCGCAGCAGTAGTAGCATCCGTTTCTCCTGGCATCAGAACCCTTGGCATGTCTGTCCTGAGGAATGGCACACCACTCCTATTCTTGGAGAACGACATCAGACACTTCTGCTGGAACTGCTCCACAGCTTCTTTCAGTATCAATTGATGTTCTGTGGATAGTTCATCGAAGGTGACATCCAGGACAGCTTGGATGTCAGGCATCTTGATCAACTAGAGGGTCTCACAAGGCGTGCCAAAAAGTGTGTTGACGCAAAATCAGCACCTCACGCCAAGCACACAGCAAGACGGATTATCTAGCTTCACACACATGACCCGGGCGTTGAATCCGGAAGCGTGCCAGTTAATTTTCCCTGAAACTGACAAAGGATGAAAATAGTCAGATAAAAACCTGGAACTTGCCGGGTGATACCAGACAGTTCCGTATTTACGGTTATGAAGCCAATTAGAACGACATATAGCTATAAACGAGCTATCTGTCTGCAGAATAAACATCATTCGGCAATTGATAAAAGTATGTAAAGAAAGTACTACCAAATATATGACGTAAGCATGATGAAAAATCGGTATTTATTTAAATAACGCTACTGCACGTAACCATAACCGATTATCCAGGATAAAGTATGATTAAATAAATAAAAGCAAAACATAATCATGAATTTGCAGTAAACAAGCATGCAAAGACCAAAAGCACTAGTCTACCGCATGTCTAGGTACTTTCAAACCCGTCGAGCATGACATCAAACAAGTTAATCCACCGCATGATACGACTCGTTTGAAATCACACCACCAACCAAGATTAAATCAATCCACCGCATGATACAATATAAACATGGAAGGCTAAAAGCATACATTATTTAAAGCAAGCTCATTGAACATGTTTCACTCGTGATGGAATTGCCGAATACAACTGTACAACCGAATCGGGTTCCGTGGAGAAGGAACAAAACCATTCAAGATTGACAAGCTTGAATCCGCAACACGTGACAATCTAGATTGATTCGAATTCGGCTATTGGAGAACGCATTAACTCAATCACCACATCAAGCCAAAGATTTGGGTGTGCCGTACATGGATCACAAACGAGATAAAGCCGAATCTATTCAATTTAAATTGGGCAATAAGAGTGTTACAAGAATTTAAACATAAAAGAATAAAATTCAATGCAACACATGATAACTTAATGAATATACTAGATCTTGTCAAAATCTAATAGAGTCGATAACTAGCTCCAAGCTAGATCTTAGCCTACCGCGTGACTCATGATTCAACAAGGAAACCTTCTTGAACCAAGCTTAAATCCACAGCATGATACTAAGCATGGTAACAAGACTACTTGCATCACGGTCTAAATCCACCGCATGAACTAGACATGATACAAGGTTGTCGGTACTTACGGAGGTCGACGGATCGATGGCCCCTCTCGAAGAACTCGACGACTCGACTAGAAGGACTCGAAAGTTGGCATGGGGCCGGTTTGTTGTGAAATTGTTCGATCCCTATTACAAACACTAAGGGTTTATATTTATACCCTGGCTCTAACATGACTCCTAGTCGACCACGATTACAACATTTATTGTCTAAAATTAATACCATGGCGTCATGTCCGTCTCGTACCCGTCATCAATTCATCATCTTCTTTATATCCAATCCACGTCATCACGCATTCCTGAATGCTTTCCGCTTTTACCTGTGGAACAGTTCTTTTACCGAATTATGGTGTACTCCCGACCGCAGACGCCTCTACCGAAGGCTTTGAGGAAAACCTTCTGCCGAATGGTGCTACTCTGCCAAATTCGTCCTGCATGTCAGTTTCTTCCCTGTACCAATTTTTGGTGTTAACAAAGACTCCCTGCTGAGTATTGTAGAGGGGTGAAACACTTTGCAGCTTCAGAGCTTTCGAGTCTGCATAATGTGTGCCTTACACGATAAGTGGAATGCCCTTTTCAAACAAAACAAAACATAGCACAAGAATGTTCAGCTCCGGCTAGCATTACTCAGCATCTGCTTGTTTAGCTCAGGCTAAGTTTTCATCATATTTATATTCGGCAGATTGCTACACTGACTTAGTGTTTATTTTATTTTACAGGACCAACTTTTTACTCCGGCGTCGTCTTCACTAGGTCTTTAGACCTCTCGGTGTTTACATCGTCGTCGGATTGAGGTCGCTAGACCTCCTTATGGCTCAGTCGTCACCGGCTTCAGGTCGCTAAGCCTTCTTTCGGCTCCGTCGTCACCTTCGTTAGGTCATTAGACCTCCCAGTGTGTTCGTCATCATCCTCGTCAGGTCGCCAGACCTTCCTCCGGCTTCGTCATCATCCTCGTCAGGTCGCCAGACCTCCCTCCGGTTCCGTCGTCGTTTGGGTCAGGTCGCGCTAGACCTTCCTCCGGCTTCGTCGCCGCTCTCGTCAGGTCGCTAGACCTTACTCCGGCTCTGTCGTCGTCTTCGTCAAGTCGTTAGACCTTCCTCCGGCCCCGTCGTCGTCCTCGTCAGGTCGCCATACCTTCCTCCGACTCCTTCATCGTCTTCGTCAGGTCGCTAGACCTCCCTGTGCCTTCGTTGTCGCCTTCGCCAGTTCGGAAGACCTCCTCAGCAACTTCGTTCTTCCAGCTCCAAGCTTCTATAACTTTGCATCCTATGCTCTAGTGGACGGTCGAATGCCCATGGCATGGCCAAAATTCTAATCTGCGGCTTCATAGCTCAGCAATGCTCGATGCTTGCCTCCTTCAGTCTTATGGTGCTATTTATAGTGAGAGCCAAGACCTGGTTATGGCCGGATGAGCTCCAACAATGTCACCACGTGGTCAAGAGAGCCTACAGACATGTGCACGATTAAAGGCGATGACATTACTTTCTGACTCGCGACGTCCTTTGTCGCTAGTGTATCAACGATGCCTGAGCCCTGCCGCAGAGGTCACATGGCTACAGTAACCCCATCGATCAGTAGGCAGCTTGTCGTTTTCTAGGTGGCAAGGGAATCCCTGACCACTGTTGACCTGTGACTCTGTAGTTGACGCTACAAGACAAAAACTGACCCTGCGTCAGATGGCTCAACGCCTAACTTAGCCCCCCTTTTGACGACGACTCCATGACCTTCCTCTATGACCTGATGTTCTATTTGCACCTGCTAGGCTCTGCGTCCTGGTGCACCCGCTATGGCTCTGCACGTAAACGAACATATTCCAATCAGCCTATATTTTTGTTCCCTGAGCAGAATGGTCGCAGGTTCGATTGAAGACCTTCCGGGGTAGGCGTGCCTCGCTGCTCTGCCAGATCCGTCTGGGCGCCTGGAGATTAGAAGCACCATGAAGATCAAAAACTTCAATTCTATGATTTCGTCGGGCCCCGTGGTTGGTGTGCCTATTGCTAAGGTCGCCAATACCTTAGTGCATTGGCTCCGCTGGATGGCTGCAGCTATGTTAATCATCTGGACACCAAAACGACCTCCTCGAGGTCGGCGTGCCTTAATACTTAGGTCTTGCAATACCTAGGTATGAATATGGCCCTGCTAACCTAGTTGGGCGCCCCGGATGCATGACCTTCCGAGGTCGCTGTGCTTTTTGTAGCCCTGCTAGCCTGTTCTAGACACCCAGGATTTTACGTCGGGAATGAAGGCCTCCTTGTGGGGTGCGCGCCTGATGGCCCTGCCAAGTACTTCTGGGTGCTTGGGCGCTTCTTGATTTGAGACCTTCTTGAGGTCGGCACACCTCGAGTGGCTCTGCCAGACTCTTTGCAGCCATGCAGGATATCTGGGTGTCTCTACACTCCATACGTCTAAGATCAACAGATTTTCGGCTTCATCATCGACCAACCCCCGGACATTGCAACTTCAGCTACGACATCATCAACAACCTCTTCATGCGACACACCTTTCAAGATCTCGCTGGGTATCCTCGGATACTGGGCATAGTTGATTTGAGGCCTCTATGAGGTCGGCACGCCTACAAGGCCTCCCTTAGGTCGGCCCTGCCAGACTCCTTGCAGCTATGCTCGGAGATCTGGGTGTCTCTACACTTCATTCGGTCAAGACCATGACTCCGTTTTCTTCTCCTTTTGGAGCATCAAACCAGCCATGCTGTCTGCTTCAATGCTCGGAGACTACTCTATGAGTGCGTCTTTGACGCCCTCTTGTTTTCTTCGTCGTACCGACCTGTTGGGAAACCCGTTTCTCATCACGTCGTTACTCGACCTACCTTTTCTTCTTCTTTTTTGGACCATCATACCTGCCATCCTACCCACCACGATGCTCGGATACTACTCTATGAGTGCATCTTCGATGCCCTCTGATTTTTTCATCGTCGTTTCGATCTATTGGAAGTCTGCTTCCTATAGGTCGTCACTCGACCTCTCTTCAATCGGCAAGACTACAAACAGGTCGACTGCTAAGTTGATTTGTTCTTTTCTTTTTGGACCGATGTGCATGCTATTCGACCTGTCGATAGCTCTACGACTTCGTCATGACCTTTCTAAGGTCGCTGCGCCTACACTTCGCTCGGGGGCTTATGAGACATGGGTACTCCTGGATCCCCACCGACCAGGCTCACGGCCGTCCCTGACAAGTAGGTCCGGCCTACCAGAAGACCCGCCGACCTGTCAGTGGGCCCAACCGACCTAGTTGACGGTCCACACGACCTCCTGAAGACCTTCCAGAAGATTCCCTAGACGACCTAATCCATCACGACCTCAAGACTTGGCGTACAAGATAAGACATCAATGGATTTCGACCAAAGCAGATCGACGGGATATGGCAAGATGTGTAATGTAGACTTAGGTCTCCTGGTCGTAACCGACCAGGAGTCTGGGAACCGACCTCATCCGTTGGCCAATATAAGGCGGACGAGGTGACCCCTTTGTACAATCCAATCAATCGCGCCACGCCAGCAATACAAACTGAAGATCTGGACGTAGGGTTTTACTCTCTGGAGGTCTGAACTAGTATAAAATCGCCTTGTCCTTGTGTCTCGTCGTAATTTCTGTGTGCTACACTAGCATAACTATCGCGTTCTTAGCTCCCGATCTCCCCGCCAAACAACTAAACCACAGGGATTAACACCCCCGCGGGCTGTCTAGATCTCACCATCTGACACCAACGCCAACGTAACAATGCATGTCGTGGTCGCGGCAACAACTCCTCGTAGTGCCCCATCTGTCAGGTGTGCTTCGAGGAAGGCCACACTGTTGATCGGTGTTGGCACCGCTTTGAAGAAGATTTTGTGCCTGGTGAGAAACAAGCTGGTGCAGCCATGAAGTTGTACAACATCGACAAAAAGTGGTACACTTACACTGGGGCAACATATCATATCACCTCAGAGCTAGAGAAACTTGCGTTCAGAGAGAAGTACAATGGTGGAGATCAAGTTCACACTGCTAGTGGTACATGTATGGATATTAGTCATATTGGTTATTCTACGATTCATACTTCTACTCGTAATCTTGTTCTAAAGAATATTTTACATGTTCTCTCCACTGAAAAAATCTTCTCTCTGTTCATCACCTTGCTTCAGATAATAATGTTTTCTTTGAATTTCATCCTGATTTCTTTTCTATAAAGGACCGGGACACGAAGAACACACTACTTAGAGGACCATGCCAAAGGGGGCTCTATCCTCTCCCCCGTACCAGTCATCAACCAAGTCTTTGGAGTTAATAAACGATCCTTCGAACGGTGGCATAGTCGCTTAGGTCATCCTGTTGTCCCTATTGTGGAATGAGTTATTAGAAATAATATTCTTCCTTTTATGTTCCAAGTCAAATAAAAACTTTGTTTGTTGTAACACCCTGCCCACCAAAACCGCACCGCACAGCCCTTCCGTAGGGGCGAGCACACGTACACATAACACCCTACTTACTCTTTCGCCCTCGCTTCGTGTAAAAGGATTAATCCGAGGATGGTATGGCTGGTGGACAAAGTCTTATAAGTTGGCTCCACCCTTGGTCAATTAGCAATGTGGCACTAAACACGCGCACTTGTGCTCATGGGCCACTCATGGGCCATCCAAATTGGGCCGGGTGTGACATTCACCCCCCTCAAAGAACCCGACATCCTCGTCGGTCCAACTCACTCGTACAGTGCCGACCCATATGCCATGTCATGTGCCCCATCCCAGGCCCACACGCACATGCATATGTCCGCACACTGACCCAAGCAAATGTCCAGGAACCTTCCCTCTTAGCGCACGACCATACGTCCAGTGCCAACCCATATGCCATGCCGTGTGTCCCATCTCAGGCCCACATGCGCCATGCGCCCTATGTCCGCACACTGAGCCGTACGCGCAACCGCGAGGGTCGGCTCTGATACCATTTGTAACACCCTGCCCACCAAAGCTGCACCACCCAGCCCTTCCGTAGGGGCGAGCACACGTACACATAACACCATACTTACACTTTCGTCCTCGCTTCGTGTAAAAGGGTTAACCCGAGGATGGTATGGCTGGTGGACAAAGGCTTATAAGTTGGCTCCACCCTTGCTCAATTAGCAATGTGGCACTAAACACACGCACCTGCGCTCATGGGCCACTCATGGGCCATCCAAATTGGGCCGGGTGTGACATTTGTGATGCTTGTCAAAGATCAAAGAGTCGTCAGTTACCATATCCAACATCTACCAGCATGTCTAATCACCCCCTTGAGCTTGTTTTCTCTGATGTGTGGGGGCATGCGCCTGATTCAGCTAGTAGATATAAATATTATGTTAGTTTTGTGGATGACTATAGCAAATTTTTACTTGGATATATCTTCTAAAGTTCAAGTTTGAAGTTTTTCAAAAATCTTGTGACTTTCAAAACCTTGTAGAAAGGTTCTTTGATCGAAAAATACTTGCTGTTCAAACTGACTAGGGAGGTAGTATGAAGCTCTTCATCGTTTCTTTTTAAAAATAGTCGTATCTCATCTTGTTTCATGCCCTCATGCTCACCAACAAAATGGACCAGCTAAACGAAAGCATCATCATATAATTGAGATGGGGTCATCCCTGCTTTTGCACACGCTGTTGACGGTGAATTTCCGTCAACCTAGCCATGATTTAACCTTCGGTGTTGGCATAAATTTTATATTTTATCCATTGGTACTAACCCCCTGGATATAACAAGTTCGTTCATACTTATTGGTTTTGGAGTTTGATGTTTATGCATGAATTTAGCGTTGAAAGCAAGACTTCCGGGTAAAGTTCATCAAGCACCTCGTGACAAGACCTTGAAGCCCGACACAAGTCAAGCAATGAAGTGAACATGACTCCAAGAAGCCCAAGGACCAACCCGTGAAGATAGAAAACTCCGAGGACCTGAACAGAAAATACTGAATCTTGCAGGACAAGGGGCTCCATCTAAACCGCAGAGAAACTGACGTCAAGGGCCCACATACAGAAGGAAGAACGTTCTAGAAGACACGAGAAGCATCACTGAGGAAGGAGGCCACTAAATGGACCAAAATGGGCCCAGGCCGGCCGGCCCAGCCCATTTCTGGGTCCATTCGTTCCCCCCTTTGACCTAGCCGCCTCTCAGACTATTTATAGCCCCCTGGCCAAGAGCCACGCATCAACTCATTTGTCATTCACCGCCGAGGAGCAGAGAAGAGAGGGACACCATTCCGGAGAGGAGAGGGTCGAGTTAGTTGTCTAGGGTTTCCCTAGCCGACGCGAGAACCTTGCAAAGAAGACCACGTCGGAGTTCCAGGAGCTAGGAGCAAGATCAAGGTGGGATCCTGGTCGTGATCTTGTTCATGTATCATGTATTATGTTGAATTATCAAGTTGCAATCTGATTTCTAGCGATCAAGTGCTTCTTCTACGACTTTGATTTCAATTAGCTTTTCTTACTTTAAGATCTATTCTCGAGATATATCATAGAGGATGTTCTTGTAGCCGTGGTGGCTAGAGGTGCATGCCTGACCTTCCAAGACATTTCAACTTGTCCATTGGACTTGCCCTAGGCTAACTCGCACAAATAGGAGTGTGTTGTGACAGAACGGTGGCTCCAAAAGGTGGGCGTCTTCGGAGTTGGACGGGGAGCCACGATTTAAAGAAGCTTTTTATGAGATTCGACTTGGCTATTTCTTCTTTGCTTGGAACTTCAACAAGAGCTTGATCCAATCTCTCTAGATTGGTTTTACCTTTCCCTCTCTATCTCTTGCTACCTCCAATTTTCATAGATTAGATTCATTTTTATGATGTTATTTAGATTAGATGCATAAGATTCCCCTTTGAAGATCAAAGTTCTCAACATTAATAAATTGGTTCTTGCATCACACATTTGTTCCACGGATTCGATATCTTGGGTTCACATTTGAGGGAAGAAGGGTCCCTTGACTACGATAGAGGACTTGTCTGCTTGCAAGTCCAAACGAAGTTTGATACGCATATACACCATCAACACACGCCCAACCGCCCTTAAAATTTTGGAATGAAGCCTTCCTTGCTATTGTCTATCTTATCACTAGAACACCTAGCAAGATCATTGAGTTTTCCACGCCTTTAGAGCGTTTGTGTCAAACCAAACCTAATTATCCCTCCCTCAGAGTTTTTGGGTGTGCTAGTTGGCCATATCTTAGACCCTACAACAAGCGCAAGTTTGAGTTTAGATCCAAAGAGTGTGTCTTTCTTAGATACAATAACATTCACAAAAGCTTTAAGTGCCTAGATGTGAAAATCGGGAGAGTCTACATATCACGGGATGTTGTTTTGATGAAAACATTTTTCCTTTTTCGGAACTCCATCCTAATGCAGGCTCCCGTTTTTGTGAAGAAGTTCTACTCCTTCCATCGCATCTTTTGAATCCATCAGGGGATGGCCAATAGATAACCATATGGCTAAACCTACCTAATCCGCAGAAGATGTGCAACCACAAGAATGCATAGAAGATCCAAACACTGATCCTGGAGCTGATTCCCTGCCAGCATTCACTTCGGGATCGTAGCAGGCGCGTGCGGCGTCTGAACCTGCCCAGGCGACAACCTCTGCACCGTCTGTGCCGCCTCTGCACCAACCTCGGGCGGCCACGCCAACACCTACCGCGGCGTCATGCACTGCATCGGGACCAGGGGAGGATCTCACTGTCGGGGGGACAACGACAGTCCTGACAACAGCGCCAAGCGCGTTTGCAACCCTGACGGGATCCCGTGTGGAGCAAGATCGATCCGGTGCGACTTCAGTTTCCACAACCTCACCTGATGACTCTCTAGATGATTCACAAGATCCACCAGAGGCTACACTTCCTACTCATCCTCGGACTCGATCAGGAGCCGGCATACGTAAACCCAAGGTATACACTGATGGTACAGTTCGTTATGGTTTTTATACATCAACTAGTGAACCACAATCTTTAGAAGAGGCCTTGGGTAATTCTAATTGGTGTAATGCAATGGATATTGAGTATGATGCCTTAATGAAGAATAAAACTTGGCACTTAGTTCCTCCTTGCAAGGGTAGGAATGAAACTGATTGTAAATGGGTCTAGAAAATTAAAATAAAAGCAGATGGAACTTTGGATAAATATAAAGTTCGATTAGTGGGAAAAGGCTATAACCAAAGGTTTGGTATAGATTATGAAGACACTTTCAGTCATGTTGTGAAGATGGCCACAATCAGAATTATTTGGTCCATTGCAATATCAAGGGGTTGGAGTTTAAGGCAGCTTGATGTACACAATGCTTTCCTCCATGGTATTCTAGAAGAAGAAGTTTACATGAAACAACTGCCTGATTTGTGAAGATAAAATTAATCCAAGTTTTGTGTGCAAATTAGATAAGTCTTTATATGGCTTGAAACAAGCACCACGAGCTTGGTATGCTTGGCTAAGTACAAAATTGTTGAAGCTCAGTTTTAAAGCTTCTAAGTTAGATACTTCGTTGTTTTGTTTCAACACGGGTAATATCTTTGTATTTGTACTCATCTATGTTGATGACATCATAGTGGCAAGCTCAACAAAAGAGGCAACTAAGGTTTTACTGTGTAGCCTAGGGCAAGAATTTGCATTAAAGGATTTGGGAGAGTTGCATTATTTTCTTAGTAGTGAGGTGAATAAGGTTCCAAATGGAATTATTTCATCGCAAGACAAGTATGCTTCAAATCTATTGAAGAAGGTTAATATGTCAGATTGTAAGCATGTAGGCTCTCCCTTGTCAACAAGTGAAAAGCTATCGTCCTTTGAAGGTGTATCTTTGGGGCATACAAATGCTACTAGGTACCGAAGTATTGTGGGTGATCTTCAATACTTAACTCTCACCAGGCCAGACATATCTTTCTTGGTAAATAAGGTGTGTCAATTTCTTCATGCTCCTACAACAGTACATTGGGCGGCAGTAAAAAAGATATTGCGATATGTTAAGTTAGATACAAGAATTGGGATCTTAATTAGAAGGTCAAAATTTGTGTTGCTCAATGCATTTTCAGATTCAGATTGGGCCGGCTCCATTGATGACGGGATATCTACAGAGGGTTTTGCTGTTTCCCTAGGCTCAAACTTTGTTTCCTTGAGTGTGCGCAAACAAGCAACAATTTCAAGATCGAGTACAGAAGCAGAGTATAAAGCAATTGCCAATGCTACTGCATAGGTAATGTGGATCCAAACTTTGATGAAAGAAACTGGATTAACATGCCCTCCTACAGCTTGATTGTGGTGTGACAATATGGGTGCCAAGTATCTTTCAGCTAATCATGTTTTTCATGCTAGAACTAAACATATAGAAGTTGATTATCATTTTGTCAGGCAAAGAGTAGCACATAATTTATTGCAGATTGATTATGTCCCGATGGGAGATCAAGTAGCTGATGGCTTCACTAAAGCCTTGACGGTAAGGCAATTGGAGAACTTCAAGGCCAATCTCAACCTTGTCCGGTTAAGATTGAGGGAGGATGTTATAGATAGAATAGATACAAATCAATATGATGTAACATACATGAGATATATGTGCGCCGGCTATAGATAGGATGTTGTAGTTTGTTGTAGATTGTTGTACAAATATATCTCTAGTTTGTTTTGTATATCTCTAAGCATAGTGACGCATCATTATCTCTAGGACCTTGTACTCTAAGCAAGGGGATATTCCTTGCCTATATTAATATGAAGCCGCCTACCAGGAGTTCCACTATACCATACACGACGCCCAAACTTCTTTCAAGGTACTCCCTCCATATTATCTCATTTTTTAACTTGTCGTATCGATACTCAAATACTCCAGTAAAGATGGTAGCACGGGTGTATGTGGTTTTTAGAGGACAATCTCTCCCCCACACATCTGGTCAGAATCTAGTACGTAGTTTTAACTTTGTTGCCGACCATGATAGCTATGTATCGTTTTGATACCACATTCTTCAGCTTTCTGTAGTGCTTGTCAGAACTGTGGGCTCCTCTGTTTGCAACTGACAAAAGCCGAGGAGAATATTGAATTCAGAGTGTTTGGATCCGGGAACTAAAGATTAACACTTATCATATGGAATTATCGGATGCTAATTATAAAAGAATTAAACATTAGCTAATTATAAACTAATCACATATGTGAAGGCTAATAATTAAATATTAGCTAATTATAAACTAATCACATATGTGAAGGCTAATTCTCAAGACGAATCTATTAAATCTAATTAGTTCATCATTAACATGTATTTGCTAACTTTGTCAAATCATGAACTAATTCTATTGTCATGTGGTTTGTATGCTAAGTCTATTGTCTTGTTTAGGGAAGACTATTTTTGTCTAGAGCGGTACAACCTAGGTGCTGTCGTGAGTGGTGTGTGAGTTTGAACCATTGCAGCCTAGTTGTTGCCTCTTTGTTGTATGATGGCCGCAGACAATTCTTCGGGTTGTTGAGGCCGGAACAGTGTTCCATTATCTTAAAAAAATCATGAACTAATTAGGTTTGATAAATTCGTCTCATGAATTTCCTCCGTTGCTTCGGCTATGGGATTGGTTTTGTAATTGCTCCATATTTAATACTCCTAACCAAGAATTAGTGGGATCGATATATACGGATCGGAGTATGTAGCTAACCAAGCCAATGCGCAGAGCTAGGTTTGCCTGCCATGAACGCAAGCACGAAGGCCTATGTTGTTGGCATCGCTATACAACTCATCTACACCGGCATGTTCGTGATATCCAAGGCGGCCTTCGACCATGGCATCAACACCTACGTCTTCATGTTCTACCGCCAGGCTGCTGGCTCCTTCCTCCTCTTGCCTCTCGCCCTTCTCCGTTACAGGTAAAATTTACATAGTATATACAGATAAATAAATATACACTAGTTACGTGTCCTATTGGTATGGGATCGATTTGCAGGAGCTATTCCCAAAACTCCATGTCATCTTGGATGATGTTGAAGCTCTTTATGTACGCCTTATTCGGGTAAGTACGGTGCATACTAAACACACATGTTGGGATTTGCAATTTCCACGTACAGAGACAAAGAGTTAAATCTAAGGATGACGGACTGAAATACACTGAAATTTTCCTTGTCCTCAGGATTACATTTAGCATGAACCTATACCATGTAAGCCTCAAGTTCACCTCTGCCACCGTGTTATCCGCAACAGACAACTCGCTGCCTGCTATCACCTTCTTCCTCGCACTGCTACTGAGGTCGTTTATTGAAGGATTAATTGAGGCATTATTGACTTCCAAGCTCGATCTCCATTGCTACAAGTAGCAGTTCTTCAACTAAAGCAGGGTTGCTGTTATTTTGCCCGCAGGATGGAACACGTGAAGCTGAAGAGCTGGTCAGGTGCAGCCAAGCTCACCGGCGTCGCGCTTTGCCTCGCCGGGGTCTTGGTCATCGCCCTCTATGCCGGGCCGTCCCTGAGCCCTGTCAACCATCACCGTGCCTTCGCCTCTCACGCTTCAGCTCCATCAGGAGCAAACGTTACACGGGGTGCGTGGGTCAAATGGACATTCCTGATGATCCTTGCCGACGCGATGTGGTCTCTATGGATGGTGCTCCAGGTCAGTCTCCATATCCCAACCTGAACTTTCATTGGGCTTTTTATGAAGCGCCAAACTGCCTTATAGTGTTTCTCAGAGCTCGTGAGCAAAAACAAGGTAAAAAAAAATGAGCATCACAGCACACAGCTTTGCCACTCGCTATCTTGTAGATTTCACAGATCAAGATTCTGTACAATCTGCAATCCTAAATTGTCTGCCTTGTATATGGATCCTTACGCAGGCTCCGGTGCTCAAGGAGTGTCCGGATAAGATCCTTGTGACGGCAGTGCAGTGCGTCTTCAGCATGGTGCAGTCGTTTGCTGTCGCCATGGTCGCCGAGAGAGACT
Source organism: Cenchrus americanus (assembly GCA_947561735.1). NCBI lineage: Eukaryota > Viridiplantae > Streptophyta > Magnoliopsida > Poales > Poaceae > Cenchrus > Cenchrus americanus. The sequence goes on along the minus strand of OX387243.1, from coordinate 150,677,026 downwards.
TCTCCAGGTGGAAGCTCCACTTCGACGTCAGCTTGCTCGCCATATTCTATGCAGTAAGTTTTGCCTTCCTCTTTTTTAGTTACCCATCTGAACAATTATATATAATTTTTTGGGTAAAGTTTAAATGAACTTTCAACTGTAATTTTTTCTAGGTTCTTGCGTGTAAAAATAAGAATAGAATTGACACGGCCACTAATATAGCTTTTTGCAAATTTGCTGATAAACTGCTATAACTTAACAGCAATGACTGACATAGCGCATTGAATGAATGGATGCGATGCTCTTCAGGGGTTTGTAGTGATGGGAGTGGGCTACTACTTGCAAGCTTGGTGCGTGGAGATGAAAGGCCCCGTCTTCCTCGCCGCGTGGACCCCATTCTGCTTCATCTTCACAATATTCTGCTCCTCCTTCTTCTTGGGCGAGATCGTTAATCTCGGCAGGTATGCCAATTTTATTATTGAGTGGGTGTTGATCTTTGAAAAATATTATGTAAAAATGAAGAACATTCTCCTGTAATTATGTTTTGTGGCAGCATTGTAGGTGGAATCTTGCTGGTTGGCGGCCTTTACAGTGTATTATGGGGTAAAAGCAAGGAGGCCATGATTGAGCCATGCAAGGAGGTAACTAAGATCGATGATGCACAGGATGAACAAAAGCTTGATGTGGAAATAAAAGAAGAACAAGGGCAAAGAAGAGGAAGAAGCATTGATGGCACCACACCAGATCAACAAGCGTGAGCAATCCATTCGATCGACTCGACTTAAGTTGTTGCAACAGCAGGTAATAAGAGGCAGCCAACACCAAAGGTCGCCTCTGTGATGGAGAGAAGAAGTCTTAACTGAACTGTAATATTATATATCATGGAAGCCGAAATGTATATCCATCTTGGCTGTATTGTATGTTCCATGTCTTGTCTTATTAGATACTAGGTGATTACCCGCGTCTTGCTGCGGGATTTAGGAGAGTTTTTTTATAAATTATGAATCAATGTGGTGGCTGCTTGAAATGGTAGGACACTATACGTTGGAGTGACGATTTCATGACAATGAAGCTACACATGGGAATGGTTTAAACCTAAGTTTCGAGTGTTTATTGATTATAAAAAAACTGAGAAAACAATGAAGTAATCTTCTATATGATTTTATTTTCATCTGATAAGATTAGCTAGCTTCCATGTATCATAGCAAAGGTCACTCACCCACCATGTGAACCATATACAAAAATATTTTAATATTGCAATGCAAGCAAAGATTAACGAACACCAGAGCAGAACATCATCCCTCATCAGATCAAAGAGCTGGTTTCCAAACGGGCTCTTTTACGCTGGACCATATCACCAAGTGGTGGTATGCAGTATATGACTATTTTTGGTAAGGGTAAATACGTAATTTTTGTAATATTTTACTAAATTCGGCAACCTCGGGCTAAGAAAAATTTCGTTTATGTCATAAGGAAAATTTGAAATGAAAAATTTTGAAAAAAAATATTTTTGAAATTTGATTGATTTTTTTAATTTTGAAAAAAATTGGCCATAGGAAATGGAAAAATTTGTAAAAAAAATCGATTTTCAAATTTGGATTGAAATATGTCATGAAAATTTGAAATGAAAAAATTGAAATTTTCAAATTTTTTAATTTGAAATTTTTAATTTTTGAAATTTGAAATGAAAATTTCTGTTTACATTTTTTAAAAAATTGGGCATACCACCAAATGGAAATGAAAAAACAATTGAAATGAAGAAATCATATATTTTGTTTATACCACCGAGATAAAACTTCCAATAATACCCCTATACCACCCATATCACCTATGCATACCACCCTATACCACATGTGCAAGTTGTGGTGGTATACAATTAATCTCAGCCGTCGGATCCTTTCATACTGGTCATTTTCCAACAGTGATATAGGGTGGTATGGTCCACCGTAAAAGAGCCCTTCCAAACAGGTCAATTGGCAAGTACTTCCTCACTTCCTCAGAAATGGGTCTTCGCGGAGATAAGTGTTTATGTGTGCCCCATAGGACGATTTCTCTGCTTGATTGAGATTGTGCAGCAACGTAGTGGTGCTGGACTTGTGGAACGACAATGAGGTCTTGCCACCCCCACCACCAGCACCACCGCCACCTGCTTTGGCACTCACCCTCACCCGCAAATTCAGATACTCCTGCAGAAATAGAGTCAGGTTCTCCAATCCCAACAGAATAAATTGAGAATACCGCACCATTCCTGACCTCGTTACAATTCAATAACTCAGAGAAACGATGAGATGCATGTACCCGGAGGAAGGACTCGAACTCAATCTCCTGATTGCTGTCGGGGTACGTCTCCGATAGGAAGGTGGAGACCTCCTCCTCGGAGGCCACCTCATTGAGCCCCTTCATTAGCGCCAGCAGATTCTTCGTGGTGACATCGCCAGAGACACGAACTGCAACACAGGCAAAAAAAACAAAATAACCAATCGAGAGCAAAAACTGACGAACCATACGCACAGCAAGCGCGGGTGCAGAGTAGTGAGGGCGGGAATCGACGGATTCGGACGTCACCTCGCCATGAGCGATCGGAGCTCGACCTATGTGAGTTGCCCCTGCAGTGAGGGGTCAGACACGACGACCCCGACGAATCCGGCGGACATCTCCCCACCGCCGCGACTCGACTCCGCCCGCGCCCGTAGCGGCTGCGAGAGATCAGGGAGGCCAAACTCACAGCCTGGATGGAATGGAACCCCTCGCAGCGGAGCGGAGTAGTGCCGTGCTGCTTTTCCAGAGCGGAGGCGGTAGAGTGGAGAAGGCGAGCAGTTGCGCCTGCGCTGTCCTTGCAGCGGAATGGAGGCACCGACTGGGCGCAATTATATGGATGCGGCGACGGTGGGGATGCCAGGCGACGGGGAGGTGAGTTGCCGTCGGTGTGGGAGGGAAGGGGAGGGGGCGGCGGCGCGGGACGCGGAATCCGAGGGGGTGCAGGGCGTTAGGTGGGTGGGGATCAGGGTGGGCGATGACGTGGATGGCTGAGAGGCTAGAGAATGGTACCAAAAACAAAGTTTTGTATGATTGTGGCAGCAGAATTGGGGCGTATAACATTATATTTTGTCACACCCTGAAATTTCCAATTTCAGGATGTGAATAGAGAGAATAATTAAATAACGATTTTCTCATAATTTTAAAATTTTTTCCTACATTTATTTTTCTTTACAAGGAATATAGTATAGGAAAAATCCTTTGTTTGATTTTCTAAATTAAATAAAAGTTGAGAGTGTTGCATTCATGCCGATGCATCTAGTGGTTCTTGAGTGCAAAAGGTTTCAAAAATGCGTTTAGGAGCTGTCCAAACTCTCCCGAGAATTTTCCGGATTTTTCTGGAATTTATTCTCATTTTCTCCGAGCATTTTCTATTTAATAGAAGGCTCTAAAATCTTTTTCATGAGCACCAAATGCTTTATTTGGGTTGTTCGTGTCTTAATCTATCTCTAGGAATTTTCCTGGAATTTTTGTGATTTTCTGAGTATTTTTCGTGCTTTAAAATAATTTACAAAATTGGAAATAGATTCCGAAAAAAAAAGAGAAAAACCCTATCCTACCGGATTGGGTCGAGCCGCAGGCCCGACCCAACCCGCCCCGCGCCCGCGCCGCCCGGCCGGCCGGCCCGCCATAGCCCATTGGGGCCCGACCCGGCGCCCGCCCGGCCGCCGCCGCCCGGCGGGCGTGCCCCCGCGCCGCGCCCCATAAAAGGGGACGCCGAGCTCGCGCGCTCGCCCCCGCGCGCGCGGTGCCTCCGCGCCGCCGCCCCTGCTCCCTGCGCAGAGCCCTGCGCCGCCGCCCCTGCACAGAAGCCGCCGCCAGTTGAAGAACAGTGCCGCGAGTCGCCGTTGACCTTCGAATACCGGCCGATTCCGTCGACCTCCAACCCCGGTGAGCCCCCCATCGTGTGTGTCTCGACCTCCTCTTTCGATTTTGTGCCTCAATCGAGCTCCTTGGTGCTCGAATCGCCGGCGCCGCCACCCCCAAGGTCGCCGCCCCTCCCTGTGCGCCCCTGTCCAGAGGAGGAAGAAGACTAAGGCCGGTTTGCAGATAACCCCCTACCTTTTCCTGTAATGAGTAGATCTTCTTCTTATGTCTTGTAAATCTTGCGTAAAAACCCTAGATGTTTTAGATCTTCACAACCAGGTCCACCTGAGCTCTTTTACAGATCTAACCCCGATCTTTAACCTTTTCCCGAGCACTATTTAGTGTGTCTTGCAAATCTTCTTTGCTAGCCCCTGAAATCTACGGTTAATCACGACAAGGTCCTTTCGATCTTGTTTTTCTCATATCTTTTTCGTTTTAGCTCCGATTTATTCCGTTCAAGTTACGTTAGGTCCATAATAATGTAAAGCACACGTTAGTGGAGTGTTTTCACCATGTTTTGTTTCTGAAAATAAAATTAATATTAATTTTGATTAATGACTAGCTATGCATGCCTTTTATAAATAAAAGCTATATAGATCTATACATCGTTTTTCATAAGCAAATTTAATTTGATTAATGTTTCTATCACATGTTTTTGTACATAAAAGTTAATTAGATCTTTATCTCGGTTTTCGTAAACCAAATGTTAATTTGCTTAATAGTTAATTAATCTTTTCTAATTAAAATTTGATTTGGCTTTTACATCGGCTTTTATAATAAATATTAATTTGATTAATGCCAATACCATAATGTTTTTAATAATAATATGACCTACTCGAATTACAAAGTTTCGTTTAGATTGCTCATATAGTTTAGTTTTTCTAAATTAAATGTTTAATCGGTTAATTCATATATGAATCTTTATTAATAAAACTTGACTAGTTCTTTACACCGGTTTCTTAAATAAAGTTTAATATTGCATTAATGTCAGCTTAGGGTATTTTATTTCTGAAATATCCTTTATATTTGTTTTGTTAATTAAAATGAACCTAGCTCATAGCCTTGCTCTCTCATATATGCAAAACGTTCGTTAGACGTTCTTTTCTCAGCTCAATCTTAGTGTGATCTTTCCGGTTCTTGCTCAATTTTTCACAACCATCTCTTTAAAGCTAACCAAGCCTTTCCAAGCACTCTTTGTGTTCTTTAGTGATCCATCTAATCAAGCCTATCCTTTAGTGCGTTCTTTTAAAGCTTTCTTATGATTGGTGTTTTGTTCTTAGTATGCTTGTTTGTTTGCTTTGTGTATGTTTATGCCCGATGATTGATGCGTTTAGAGTGAACGCCGTTCGAGAAGTTTGGAAGAGCTTGAAGTGGAAGATTCTGAGCAATTACCCTCTTGTTAAAGGCAAGTGTGTCCTTGATCTTTTGTCCTAAGAACTATATTTAATCACTCATTGCATTGCTTGCATTAATATTGATGGGTCCTATTAAGGTTTATCCTAGTCTTTGATTGTCATTCCTTGTTAACCTGGGTTTACATTTATGTTGGGTAACTATGCTTAGTTGTTATACCTGGGTTATGGTGGTTTTAATGAACAACAATGATGAACTTGCAATACCTTTATGCTATATCTTTGGATGCTTAATACAAGACCATATGATTAATCGGAACATGGAGAACCACCCAGTACAACAGTGCAACCACAAGGACTATATGGCTCTGGTCTTGGCCGATTAATTAGGGAAGTCTTTGTGTGGTTATTACTCGCATAGTAGGTTGGGGACGGAGGAATGCTTTTATGGCTCTTCTATTCGGAGCCGTGATGGAACGGAAGACTCTATGGCTTACCGTCCGTAATAGAAGTGTGGTACGAAAGATAGCCTCTATGACATACTACTATGGACTAATACGCACGGGAGGACTCTTTGTAAAGGCCTCGTAGCGTCCCTATGCGGCCACGCCTCGGTAGTGTGGTATTGTGCCTACTTTTGCACGGCGTGGTTGGGTGCAAAGCTCTTCGGAGTTTTTACGCGACTTGTGGGTAAAGATGTACAACCTCTGCAGAGTGTAAAACTAATCGATTAGCCGTGCTCACGGTCAAGAGCGGCCCGGACCCTCACATGATAATTAAACTTGAAGATGGACTTAAATCGCTCTCTCTCTGGTTATGCTTGCCATGTGCTTATGGCGTATCTCTTATCTTATGCTTAATGTGGGTTGGTATGAACTTATACTTTATTAGTAATCAGGTGCTAATAAAATTTGACCACCTAAAATTGCTTAAATGCTTATAGCCCAGTCCACTATAAAGCCTTTGCATTCATTCTTTTCCCCCACACTTGCTGAGTACGACAAGTGCTCACCCTTGCTATAAACATTGTTGCTCAGAAAAAGGAAGTTGCTATGAAGATGTTGCTGGTGCTAGGCGTACGCAACCCCCAGTCGACTGTCTGTGATGTTTGGAGCCTTCGTTTCCAGGATTAAGCGTAAATCTCTGATAATCTTTCTTTTTCTTACGTGATACTGTTTCTGTATACACTTTTATGTCACTATATGCATGAAACTTGATCCTGGCATACATATAGGTTTGCACTTGGTTTTCTTCGGAAAAACGGGTGTGACATATTTGAGGAGCAGAATGATATAGTTAATATTAACCTCAGTATTCTTAAAGGAAACTCTTCTGTAGGCAATAAACAATGTACGCATCAGACATTTAAGCATGGAATCCATGTTGTAACTGCACCACTGATGCAAATAGCCTGCTATACCTTTGATATAGCTCCACTATAGCTTTTTGCGACAGGTGCCGCTACGATATTGCATATTTTACCGCTAATGCTGCTAATTTCGCTATATCATGAAATAGCTCCGCTAAATTCAATAGCCTAGCACCGCTAACACCGCTATGGTTCAACTAAGAACTTATATACTTGACATTTATGAACTATGAGTTATGATTTATCACTTGTCTTCTGAATCAGGACCGATTTACTTATGTTTTCACTAATGACCACACACACACACACACACACACACATATATATGAAATATGAGCTCAAATTTGTAAAATTAATAATGTTTAGGTCTACATTTTATTACTTTTTTCATATCGCTAAAGGTTATAGCTTCCGTTATAGCTGTGCTATAGCTCTTATAGCTTTTTCGGAAGGACTCCGCTAAATTCTATAGCCCGCGATTTGCAACATTGAACTGCACTGATAGAAATAAACATATATAGACCCACATGTTTAGGAAGGCACAACACTGAATCATATCAAAGAAATGTATGGACAAGGACAATTGCTGCAAGAGAATCAATCTTGATAAGTAAGGAGGAAAGAAGAGGTCTTTTACGGTACACAATACCACCCAACAGTGGTACGGTACTATTTCGGTTTTTTCAATTTTTTACTATGGGTAAAATGGTAATTTGCTCGATGTATACTATTTGGAAAAAAAATTCCCCGCTGCCAAGGTTACATAAAAAGACTTGATTTCATATATTACAACAATATTATTTTGTATATTTCCGATAATACGCATATACTACCTATACCACCTATGAATACCACCCATACCACACTAAAAATACCGGTGGTACAAAATTAATCACAACCGTCGGATCCTTATATATGTGTGTGTGTCTATATATATGAGTCCTAATCAACTGGTGGTACAGGGTGATATCGTGTACCGTAAAAAACCACAAAGAAAAATAAGCAGGTTAAATAGCATGTAGGCCTAGGCAAAACGACATAACAGGTTACGAAATAGTAAGATTCTATTCTGCATATATCTATAAGGTCTATGTTGTGCTCAGAAAATAATTTGCAATGACACAGGGAAACATCAAGCTAAGAGGCAAACAAGTGTGAAATTCGAGAGGAAAAGAATGTACAGGAAGCAACACAAACTTGTGAAAATATTCATTAAATCACGAGAAAAATCACTTGTTCCTCTCCTAAAAACTTTCTTTAATTGGGTTAAGAAACTCGTAAAAAATATCACATTGAATTTACCGACTAATTAGAAAGACAAAACATGATCTAATTATAAAACTATTACACATATGTATTGGAAATCACGAGACGGATCTATTAAGCTTAATTAAACCATCATTAAAGTGAGAGAAAAATCACCAATTCCTCTCCTTTGGCTTTGTTTAGTTGGGTAAAGAAACTCGGTCACATTGAATTTACCGATGCTAATTAGAAGGACTAAACATGGTCTAATTATGAAACTAATTAACATATGGAGTGGAAATCACGAGACAAATCTATTAAGTTTAATTAAGCTATCATTAGATGTAGTATCACATTGTTTAATCATGGCATAATTAGGCTTAGATTCGACTCGCGAATTCATCCGGGGTTATGAAATGAGTTTTATCATTAATTTACATTTAATACTTCTAATTAGCATAACATCCTATGTGATGGATGAATAGTATAAACTTGCCGATCTAAACAAAGTCTTAGATGAAGAAAATGTGTCTGCAACAAACTTATTATAAAAATGTAATGTATAATCTATTCCCTTCGAAGAAATCAGGGCACACAGTGTATACTATCATTGAGGAGAGCTACATGGACTGAGACTTGGGAGAAGTAGACACTCTCACCGGATCAAGCTTGAAAGAGCCGCTGGTTGCGCCCTCAACCCAGATTGTTCCTGTAAATTCGTTTAGAGACCGAGTATTGCGGCTTCAGATGCAACCCAAAGTCGAGAACCTGAGGCAACAAAAGGAAACGGAGGACCCCAACTCTCGAGAGGCTCCAATCATTCGATGAGGTGAACACCACAGATGCGGCCGATGACTAGACGACTTGGCGACGACAAGCATTGGAGGGGAGCATAGTACATGTTTGAGCCATCGACAGGAGGGCGAAATGTTGAGGACTGACGATCAGGAACGAACGGGTCAAGATGGAAGCAGACTGCAATGGACCAATCAAACGAGAGGGCAAATGGTCAAAGATTATGTAAATGGTAAGAAGGCTAGGGCATGCAAGGTGCATGTCTGTGTCGGTGGGGGGTGGGGGTGTGCAGTTAGTTCGTATAACCCTCAACAATGTTGTGTTTTACTGAATCCTTTTGATTTAGAACTTTGATTTTCTAAATCAGATTACTACACACCTTTAAACCGGTTTGCTGATTCGCAGAAAATTTTGGTGAGTCATATGGTGACAACACAAATAAATAAAGGCGTAGAAAATCCCCTCTGCGTCGTTCTAACCTAAGTTCTTCTCTGTTTGTTCTTGGACGCTGCGACCTAACCATCGGAAAAGTCTTCATCATCATGTAGCTCATGCTCAAGGACGAATGAGGATGCGTCGGGGTGACGTGAGGTAGCACGTTGAGAGAGAGGTGTGTCGGATCGTGCGACAACCCCTCTAGATCTGAAGTTTGGCGCCTCTCAATTCCGATTTTGCTTGTTCCTTTATATATAATTCGTGATGTTTCAATGTTTGTTTCTGCCGATCATGTTTGTTTCTATCTAAGGCTTTGTTTAGTTGGGTGAAGAAAGTCATAAAAATATCATATTGAATTTACCAATGCTAATTAGAAGGACTAAAATGATCTAATTATAGACTATTTACACATATGGACTGGAAATCACGAGACAAATATATTTAGCTCAATTAAGCCATCATTAAATCGAGAGAAAAAACACATGTTCCTCTCCTTTAGGCTTTGTTTAGTTGGGTGAAGAAACTCGTAAAAAATGTCACATTGAATTTACCGATGCTAATTAGAAGGACTAAACATGATCTAATTATAAAACTAATTAACGTATGGAGTGGAAATCACGAGATGAATCTATTAAGCTTAATTAAGCCATCATTCGATGTAGCATCACATTGTCTAATCATGGTCTAATTAGGCTTTGATTCGTCTCATGAATTCATCCAGGTTATGAAATTGGTTTTATCATTAATTTACATTTAATACTTCTAATTAGCATAACATCCGATGAGTGAATAGTATAAACTTGTCGATCTAAATAAAGTCTTAGATGAAGAACATGCGCCTGCAACAAACTTATTATAAAAAATGTAATGTATAATCTATTCCCTTCAAAGAATTAAGGACATACAATGTATATTATCATTCAGGAGAATGTATACTGTCATTCAGGAGAGCTACATGGATGGGGACTTCGAAGAAGTAGGCACTCTCACCGGATCAGGTTTGAAAGAACCGCTGGCTGCCACCCTCAACCCAAATTGTTCTTGTAAATCCGTCTAGGGACCGAGTACTGCAGCTTCAGATGGAACCCAAAATCGAGAAGCTGAGGCAATCAAAGGAAACGGAGGATCCCAACTCTCGAGAGGCTCCAATCATCCGATGAGGTGAACACCACAGATGCGGACGACGACTAGACGACTCGGCGATGACAAGCATAGGAGGAGAGCATTGTACCTGTTTGAGCATCAACAGGAGGGCAAAATGTTGAAGACTGACGATCAAGAACGAACAGGTCAAGATGGAAGCAAATTGCAATGGTCTAATCAAACAAGAGGACAGATGGGCAAAGGTTATGTAAATGGTAAGAAGGCTAGGGCATGCATGGTGCATGTTTGTGTGTCGGTGGGGGTGGGGGGGCATTTTGGTTCAAACGGATTAAAAAAAATTATATCACTACCCTCAACTTTGCAAATAGTACATATAACCCTCAACTATTTTGTGTTTTACTAGATCTATTTGATTTAGAACTTTGATTTAGATTAGTATACACCTTTAGGCTCTAACCTAAATCAGTTTGCTGATTCGCAGAAGATTTTGGTGAGTCATACAGTGACAACACAAATAAATAAAGGCGTAGAAAATCCCCTCCATGTCATTCTAACCCAAGTTCTTCTCTATTTGTTCTTGGACGTCGTGACTTAACCATCCTCAAAGTATTCATCATCATGTAGATCATGCTCACGGACGAATGAGGATGGGTCGAGGTGACGTGAGGTAGCACGTCGTGAGCGTGGTGCGCCGGATCGTGCGGCAACTCCTCTGGATCTGAAGTTTAGCGCCTCTCAATTCTGATTTTGCTTGTTCCTTTCTATATAATTCATGATGTTTCAATGTTTGTCTTTGCATGTTGTAATGATTGGTTTCATATGTTAAGGTGGAAACTGGTGTTGCCATGGGGGATCCTTCTTCCTTACCCACTGACTTCGTGAAGACGACACTTTTCATGTTGCGGATGAATGATTTTGATGTTGTAGTAGTCTTGTTCTGATGTTGCAACATGGTTCTTATTTTTTTTCTTTCATGATATAATTTGTGTTCCGTGTGATGTTTGAAATCTGTGTTTTTTCTCGATGTTGCACAAGTTAAAATGGATGATGTATGATTTTAATGTTCATGTTTTATATTTTTTCATGATTTTTTTAATATTGTAGCTACTTAGTTCATGTTGCGTAATAAATTAGGTTCAATGTTCATGTTTCATTATTTATTATGTTTCATACGGAGTAAGTAGCAGGAGTGTAGTAACTGAGTTAGAGACCCACACGGGAAGTAGCACAAATTGTTGGTGGGGTGATGGTGGTGGTTGGTGGGGGGGGGGGGGGGGCAAACGGCTTGTGGGCATGCGTGTGACAAGAGAGAGGGATCAGGGTCGGACCCAAGTAGAGTTGACTAGGGGGCAAACGGCTTGTGGGCATGCGTGTGACAAGAGAGAGGCAGGGTCGGACCCAAATAGAGTTGACTGAGGGCGAACGATAGACAATTTTTCAACATGTAAAAGCTTCACAAATCTAAGTGCCCCTCTCAGTTTTTCTTTGGGTCCGCCCTTGTCTCTGGGGTGGGTATTCGCGTGAAATCGGACGACGTGAGGGCGTGAGGCAAGCGTGTGACCAATTGCTTGCTGCCACCGAAACATTCGATGAATTTGATTCATGTTAAACGCTAGCACTTCCGTTATCCAATTCCCAAAATGTTTTTGCATCCAAATCCCAAACACATCACCTAAAATCGTGGAACCCAACCAAATCCCCTGATTTGCCACAGTTTTGGCAGTTGGATACTGTTGCAAGCAACTTCCTCTCTCCTCCGGAGTCCAGACTCTGCCCCGACATCGACGCATCCCCTGCTTCTCTCCTCCCAGTCCAATCCAATCCTCCGGCCGTCCCCTCCCTTTCTCCCTCGCGGCGAAACCCTAGCCCCTCCTCGCCCCCCGCTCCGGCGGCCCTCCTGCCTGTATGTCGACTGCTTGATCGGCCCAGCAGTCCGACCCCACCTCTGCCCTTGGCACCCCCCCTCTGATGTTCCTCTCCCGCATCGTCTTACGCGACCTGGACTCCATCGATTCCCCCTCCTCCATGGCGTCCTCGAAGAAGGTGGTGACCCGCGACGAGTGGGAGCGGAAGCTCCGCGACGTCAAGATCCGCAAGGAGGACATGAACCGCCTCGTCATGAACTTCCTCGTCACCGAGGGATTCGTGGACGCCGCAGACAAGTTCCGCATCGAGTCCGGCACCCAGCGTACTGCTCGTTCCTCCCTCCCTCGGCCCCTCCTAACAGCTGTTGAAGTTCCGTGGGGGAATTGATGTGGATTTCTCATTTTATTTTTGCAGCCGAGATTGACCTGGCGACCATCACCGATCGGATGGAGGTTAAGAAAGCAGTACAATCGGGCAATGTTCAGGAAGCCATCGAGAAAATCAACGATCTTAACCCCACGGTTTGATTCTGACTCTGTTCCTATCAATATTACTTTACTTCCAGCTTATGTTGAACCTGTCCGGAAATTTAGAATAGCCACCGACATGCATATTTTGATATTTTGCTGTGTTGTTGAGGACCTCGAAGTAGCTTGTGGTGGTTGGGCTGTATGTATTTAGTTTCCATCCTTCCTTGTTGTTAACATAAACACAGTCGGCTGTATATATTTAGTTTCCATCCTTCCTTGGTGTTAACATAAACAGTCAACTAGAGAAGCACTCAGTTTCACAATGTGGGGACTTTGGATGCTCTGTTGTCTGTCTATATCCACTAGCAACTAGTTTGGTTGGAATACAGGAATAAAATCTTATTTGGTGTCTTGTGTGTTAATTTAGACGTCTCATGTGTTCGTACTTTGGATAGTAGGCAGTAACAGCTTGCTTTGGTATGAAATGGCACGCTTCTGATTTGCTCATCATTCTTGCCAGCTATTCTGCTCTTTATATCAGTTATTATTATTCACGTATGGCATACTTGCTGTTCAAATAAGAGCTGGGCTTCCTGCTGTGCGGGCTGCATTATTGAACATCTTTGCAATTGATAGGAACAAACTTGCACCAGTTTAGGAGTTAGGGCTGAGTAGTGAACTTTGAACATAAAAAACAACAGAAATCAGTAAAACTCGGAGTTGACAATGTTTACCCAGTACTAATGAGTGATGAGGTAGGACAAGATTTAAGATATTAAATCTTCTGTTTCAGAAGGATATTTCCACCCTCCTATTGCACTTCTTGAAAATAGCTAACAAAGTCTGCAAGAGGATTCTGCTTGTTTTTGCATACAACTTGGATAACATAGATGATAGATGGCTGGAAAAATAAGTTAGAGTGCACATATTGCTGATGAAAGTTGTTTCATTGATTATGCCAGTAGCAATCAAGTAGATTGCTAGCCACTCATTGTGAGAACTGTGATTTTTTTAAAAAAAGCTCCTTATTTTTAAAAAAGAGGGGGCCTACCCTCAAGGTAAGGTCTCATCTGACATTTCATCTTTTTCAATACCATAAGCATGTATATATTTTTTCGTGTGTTCTTCTGCTGGGAGCTCTGTGAAGAAAACTTCCATTCACTAATGACTCCTTACACTTGGATTTTCATATGCAGATTCTGGACACGAATCCCCAACTATACTTTCATCTTCAGCAACAGAAACTAATAGAGTTGATTCGTGCGGGAAAAATAAGTGAAGCTTTAGAGTTCGCTCAGGAAGAACTTGCACCAAGGGGCGAAGAAAATGTACTTTTTCTATACTTACTGTCATTATTACTTAATTTATTTTTTCAGTGTTCAAATGTTAATTATTCAGCATGCAACTGAACTGATTTAATGAAACGACTGTGACTTCTGCCTTTTCCCCTGATTTTGCAGCAAACATTCCTTGAGGAAATAGAGAAAACTGTAGCACTACTGGTTTTTGAAGATGTGAAAAATTGCCCCTATGGGGAACTGTTGGATGTTTCTCAACGTTTGAAGACTGCAAGTGAAGTTAATGCCGCTATTCTTACAAGCCAAAGTCATGAGAAAGGTTAGTAAATTTCTATGTGTACAAAGGATATCAAGGAATCTCTAGGATATGACTGATATCTGCTATTTACCTGGAGATTTAATAATTCAGCAGAATTTTACCTTAATATTTTCATGTGGGTAAATGTATATGCATTGAGTAGTTTGCTAAGTCAACTTGTAGAGTAGTTTGCTAAGTCAACTTGTAGAGGATATAACTGATATCTGCTATTTACTTGGAGATTCAATAATTTAGCAGAATTTTACATTAATATTTTCATGTGGATAAATGTATATGCAATTATGCATTGAGTAGTTTGCTATTGAAATAAGTCAACTTGTAGAGGATATAACTGATATCTGCTATTTACTTGGAGATTCAATAATTTAGCAGAATTTTTCATCAATATTTTCATGTGGATAAATGTATATGCATTGAGTAGTTTGCTATTGAAATAAGTCAAGTTGTAGCTGAACAAAACAATGTGACAATAGTGCCAGTACATCACAATAATCAAGAACAAAGAATGAAACATGGACATTTATTCTCATTTTACAACCTCTCACAAAATTTGACATTGATTTTTTTCAGATTAATGGATTATTAAGTTAGCAATATTATCACTATGATACAAGAAATTAATACCAAAATGGAATATGTTGTTATGTCTGTAGAAAGGAAATGGAAAATTTTATCACTAATTTGAATGGGTGCCAACCTGGAACCATACCATCATGTTTGTAGCTGTAGCATTATTGACCTGGATCCCTGTGCATTTTGGTAATATAAGTGGAACCTAGCAGTCAGCTAGATTGATAAACATGGCCAAGACAGTCGAAGTAATTATCTTGTAGGTGCATCTTTTTGTTTTTACGATGCACTGAGGTAGAGATTTAATTGGCATACTGGAATATTTTAAGTATTCAGGATTTGTATGTAAGATCTTCAGCACTCAAGCCTTGAAATTTAGTATTTGAGACCTTAGTTATTCAGGTTATATGTTGACTATATATATTTGTCTAATCTGTTTAGAATCCACAAACTGCTACGTTTCTTTCGTGTGATACTTGACCTTTACCGAAGCTCTTTTATTTATTCCTTTTCCCATAAATGGCAGATCCGAAACTTCCAAGCCTGTTAAAGATGTTGCTTTGGACCCAAAATCAACTGGACGAAAAGGCAGCATATCCACGAATAGATGACTTCGCCACTGCAGAACTGAAAGATCCATCTATATGAATCTGCTGCCGAGGATGACGGAAGGTAGGCACCACGCCTGCCTGGTGCCAGCACGCGTTCTTCCCTGGATCTGTTGGTCATCACCTGCAGCGATTGAGTGCACTGCTTTCTTCAGTGTTTGAGCTCATTGCAAGCAGTTTTGGTCAGAAAACGTCACCCATGCTGTACCTGTACATGATGTAGAATACATTTTCCACCCCCTTTCAGTCAGTGGAGAAACATTGTATTTGTTTTTTCATGGATATAACTTTCAAACTTTTGTTACTCGCAATACACAAATGTGTTCAGTCAAATTTTAGGCCTTGAAATCGATGCTACTACGGAAGAAGCTCCTATCTCTTGTCCAATGTCTGAATAACATACAGAGATAAGAGAGTGATCTAGTGACTGCCAGACTTAAGAGGTTGCAGTACATAATTAAGATTTAAGGAGCAATGGTTTAGCTCCAACAGTTATCCGTGTTAGTAAACTGTTAAGCGGAGCCGGTAATTCGGTATGACTCAAAGACCGACGTCGCCGCGTCCAAACGCCGCCTCTTCCCGCCTATCTACTAGGGAGCCCGGCACCGGCGGCCATGCCTGCCGTCGCGCGCCGCCTCACTCCGCATGAAGCGCCCGTCCTTCTCAGTGTCGGCGACCGCGGCGTCGCAGCTCCACGATGCCATCGACCGCCTCCTCCCGCTCCTCCGCGCCGACGCTTCCCACGCCCCCGCCGCGCGCGCTCTCGCCGCGGCGGCCGCCTCGCTCCGGCCGCCCTCCACGCTCCTCTCCAACCGCATCCTGCACCTGCTCTCCTCCCACCCGGCCACGCTCCCAGACGCGCTCGCCCTCCTCTCCTCTCTCCCCAGCCCCGACGTGTGCTCCCACAACACCCTCGTCGCAGCGCTCGCTCGCTCCTCGCGCGGCCTCGCCTCAGCGCTCGATCTGTTCGACCGAATGCCCCGGAGGGACCACTTCTCCTGGTCCGCCATCGTCTCCGCCCACGCGCGCCACGGCCAGCCTCACGCGGCGCTTGCGCTTTACCGTCGGATGCTGCGTGAGCCCGGGAGCGCCGGCGCGGACAACGAGTTCACCGCGTCCAGCGCGCTCACCGCGGCCACTGCCGCCCGGTGCGCGCGCGCGGGGAGGGAGCTGCACTGCCACGTGGTCAGGAGAGGGATCGACGCGGATGCCGTCGTCTGGAGCGCGCTCGCAGACATGTATGCCAAGTGCGGGCGTGTGGACAACGCGAGGAGCGTGTTCGACCGGATGCCTGTCCGGGACGTCGTATCTTGGACAGCCATGGTGGACAGGTACTTCGGCGCCGGGCGTGGCGGTGAAGGCTTCAGGCTCTTCATCCACATGCTGCGGAGCGGAATTCAACCCAATGAGTTCACGTACGCGGGGGTTCTGCGTGCTTGTGCCGAATTAACCTCCGAGAAACTCGGGAGGCAGGTGCATGGTCGAATGGCAAGGAGCAGGACAGGGGACTCATGCTTTGCAGAGAGCGCGCTTGTGCACATGTACTCCAAATGTGGAGACATGGGGACTGCAGTCCGGGTCTTTGAGGCGATGCCAAAGCCAGACTTGGTATCGTGGACGGCCATGATCTCTGGTTATGCCCAGAATGGGCAGCCAGAGGAGGCGTTGTGTTACTTCAACATGTTCTTGAAGTCTGGATTCAAGCCTGATCATGTCACATTTGTTGGTGTTCTATGTGCATGTGCTCATGCCGGTCTGGTCGATAAAGGTCTGGAGCTCTTCCATTCGATAAAGAATGAGTATGGCATTGAGCACACTGCTGATCATTATGCTTGCGTGATTGATCTCCTTAGCCGATCAGGCCAGTTTGAGCGAGCAGAAGAGATGATCAACAAAATGTCCGTGAAGCCCAACAAGTTCCTGTGGGCGTCCTTGCTTAGTGGTTGTCGAATTCACAAAAATGTCCGCCTCGCAAGATGGGCAGCTGAAGCATTGTTTGAAATAGAACCTGAAAATCCAGCAACCTATGTTACTCTAGCCAATATTTATGCTTCAGTTGGTCTGTTCGATGAAGTTGAGAGTGTGAGACGAATCATGGAATCAAAGGGCATAACTAAAGTGCCAGCCTCAAGTTGGATAGAAGCTGGGAAAAGAGTGCATGTATTTCTTGTTGGGGATAAGTCGCATCCTCAAGCTGAACAAATATATGCATTTCTGAAGAAGCTGCATGTGAAGATGAGGGAAGAAGGGTATGTGGCAGACACCGGCTTTGTTCTCCATGATGTAGAAGACGAGCAGAAGGAGCAGGACATTGGTTATCACAGTGAGCGGCTTGCTGTTGCTTTTGGGATCATTGCCACTCCCAGGGATGCTCCTATCAAGGTTTTCAAGAATTTGCGAATTTGTGGAGACTGTCATACCACTATTAAGTTCATATCAAAGATCATGCAGAGAGAGATCATTGTCAGGGACTCAAACAGATTCCACCACTTCAAGAATGGGAGTTGTTCATGCAGAGATTATTGGTGATCTGTGTTGCATATATGTATGGTTGACTTTTGAGATTCTGAACAACTATCAATAAATCTGTCTGTGGCCATGCATAGCAGCTTCTGTTGTCAACAACTGGTAGGTGTGGATGAAATACAAGGTGGTTGATTTGTCATGTGAAATACAAGGTGGTTAACTGCTTGGTAAATTGGAACATGGTGATATTCCAACCTTTTCACTGTAATGTATGATATGGTGTTGTTTACTAAATGTTCACTCTACTTGCTCTTTTCTTGAAGGTAAGCATGAGCATACAATAGAGCTCCTCTTGGCAAAGCAGAAGGAAAGGTGAGGAATTCACAAAGTGATGAATTGAAATTTCTTTCTTACTAAACCTTGCACTGTTATGCTAGAATATGACTTTTGTTTATGCATTATTTTCCCTGTTATTTGTTAATAACAAGTCCTTGAAATGAGAACAATAATTTATGGTCATTAGTTGTGAAAGTCTGTAGCTAATGGTTTAATATGACCTGTATGCTGTTATTGTGTTTCACTTTGAATGCAATTACAGCCTACAGCTTAAAGAACTCAAAACATGAAAAAATTGCACAGAAAGACAGTTAAGAGCATCACATGTTACACATTCCATTCTGTACAATTAATTGGTTTTGATGAATGCGGTGTCTGAAATCACATTACATGAATGAGTATACATTATATACAATTACTGTACTTTCTTATACCTGTATCTTGAAGCACAACCTATGAAAACCATCAAATTCACAAAGCTTATCCCTGCAATCAACCAAAAGAACCGGTCAAGATGGCCTTCGTTCAGGTTATCAGGTATCCACCCAGGACCTCCTCCTTGAGTTGTAATGTATGAAACCAGTGTCAGTATGATTGAGCTTACATAGCTTCCCACTGAACCTGTGACAAGCGCAAATGCACTACATAAACTCCTCATGGCATCTGGACCCTGACCGTAGAAGAAATCAAGCTGACCTATAACAGTGAACACCTCAGCAGCACCGACCAAGGAATACTGTGGTATTTGCCAAAGGATGCTCATCGGAACATCAGCCTTTTCATGAATAAGACCTTCAGACCTGGCGATCTCTAAACGCTTCAACTCAACAAGAGCTGCAGATACAATAGCAAGAATGGACAGGACCAGTCCAATTCCCATGCGCTGTAGCTCAGAAAAACCCTTCTCCCTTCCAGTGAACTTTCTAGCTATTGGCACGAGTATGCGATCATAAAGAGGAACCCATAAGATAACACTGATTACATCAAAAGTTGAGAGGGATGCAGGAGGAATGTTGAAAGATCCAACCCGCTTGTCAAGAACCATGCCCTGCTCCACAAACAGGGAAGAGTTTTGGGCATACACAGCAAAGAATATGATAGTAGTCGCCCAAATAGGAAACATTCTTATTAGAATCTTGAGTTCTTCCACCTGGGTGACTGTGCAAAGCTTCCATGGATCTGTAGAAGCGCCCTTCACATCAGCAGATGTGATGATAGCAGCTCTATCGAGGAACCTATCCAACGAGACATAGGTAACATGTTATTATTATAGTCACACAACAACAGTGCAAAATAGAAGTCTGTAAATCAGGATGCTTACAGGCAAAACACACTTGAAAAACATACACCTTTTAAGATTAACACATGTTATGCTACATGCCTACATAGTACATACACGCTGAATGAATTGAAAGCTAAGCATATGCAAAAGACTCAGTACTAGGTGCTGCAATATATTTTTTTCATCTACAGAATCTCAGATATCAGAACTACGGATTCATTGGCATCAAATATGCTCATGTTCTATTTGATGCCTCACATGAGGTACTATGAACTGCTCCACTTGGTCTCAAATAACATTGTTTTGGGCATCAACCCAGTTTTGCCTAAAATTCAACTTCAACCACTATTTTCTGTTGTAATATGTATTATAGCATATAGCAAATTATTAATATTACATTTTTTAAGTTTCTGAAAAAATGTGATCCTATTTATTTCGAAATATACACTCTTCAAAAAGATATTGGTTGCTGAAATTTAGGAAGTTCAAATGCAATCAGTCATTGTTTGTTTTTTTTTGGTAAATGGAGAAAACATCACGCTGCCAGCCCTATCCATAATTCCATATTCTTTTTGTTAAACGGAAACTGTTAAATTCGAAAAAAACAGTAAAAATTTTATGTTGAATTGTGTGTAATCAGTGTTGTGATTTTCCAAGATTGTATGAGCACCTAACACTAAAAGAAAGACACTGATTTAGTTAAAAAATGAGAATTACTTAAGTTCATTTGTGTACTCTAGCTTCCGGCTTCCCTCAATGGCTGAAGTTTGGCCATCGACTTCATAAAGAAGAGACACATCATTTGGCAATTCGGCATGCTGCTTACGGAATGCTGCTACAACCACCTGACACACTCTTGTGAGTGGGCTCCCACCAGGTTTCTGAAATCTGTACATATTTGACGCTGCAAAGAAAGATGCAATAGCTAGTGCCATGGATATAGTAGGAATGGCAAATCCTATTCCCCATCCTGAATTATCTTGTATCCACACTATGATAGTGCCTGAGATGAATGAACCCATATTTATACAGAAGTAGAACCAATTGAAGAAGGAACCCTTCTTTGCTCGCTCTGCTGGGTCAGTGTCATCAAATTGATCAGCTCCAAAGGAGGAGACACAAGGTTTGATCCCTCCGGTCCCTAGGGCTATCATATAGAGGCCAATGAAAAAAACGCCATACTGAAGGAAGCCTGCTTCTGGACAAGCAGTTCCCAAACATGTTGGTGGCTGCAGTGCAGGAACAGATGCTGATAGCGTTAAAGTAGCCAGTCCCTTCATTTTAAAAAATAAAGTGGTTATAGATTGTACACATTGTTTCTACCACAAAATAAAATCACAGAACATTGTAAATGTCAAGATGCTCAAATTAATTTGAACACACTACTAAAACTGAAATCTGAAATCTGACGTGTTCGTAATAAAATCGAACTGTAAAAATCAAGGGTTCAAATATAAAACTATTCGTAACTAAGTAGCATATATGCACCATGATTTTATTTTATTTTTTCCTTGTACAGCATATGGTGCTTAATGTACCAAAATAGGGTTATAGCTTTATTGACAATATTTTTGTACTTACAATAAAATAAACTGATGAGAAAACAGCAATAGTCCAGTACTTTCCCCAATGAGAATCTGCTAAGATGGCTCCAATGAGGGGAGTGAGATAGCATGTCCCTTGCCAAGTGGTAACAGTTCTTGCAGCTTCGAGATTTCCTAGATGAAGCTTTACTTTCAGATAAGTGATCAGGTTTTTTGCAATTCCATAATAAGCCAGTCTCTCGCAGAACTCATTCCCTGTCAAAAAAGACAAGAAATGCTTATGCTTCACAAACTTCATCCTGAACTTTAAAATTATGCCTACGATGTTCATTTTGATCCCTGCCATATCTTCTGTAGCATTTATATTCATTTTTAAATTGTTCTGTACATTATGCTTATGCCTCCAAATGCTCTGTCCACTTTCTTATATATGCTGAGAGTTCACAATATCAAGAAACAAACATTCTCTAAGGGTATGCACAATGCAGGTGTTTTTTTGGAGAGTTGCTTACACAAAAAAAAGGTTTTCTTTTGTTTCCCCACATAGGGGGGGATATTACTATAGCTGCATGGTTGATTAAATATCGCTGATTGTCAGGTGCCTATGCAGTATCTTTAGTTCAAGGAACTATTTAAGCACCACAACGAAGAGGTGTTCAAACTTTGAGCTCCTAAATTGATGCTTGACATGGCATGTCAAACACCTTAAGCACTGCTTTCGTTGTACATGCCATAACAAAAATTAATAGTTTAAATTGCTATCTATTTTGAGTCAAAACTGCGTTCTCAGCAACTATATTGCTGAAACTTTTTGGCGCGTGTATCTGTGAAGAGAGTACCTAGAATAGAAAAGCATGCTCTCCAGTTGCCTGTTGTTTGCTTTGGTGCAGGACACCCTCTGATATCAACAGATCCATCACCTGTGATAAGACCAGCATCCTGCTAAAAAATAATAGCACTGAGTTTCAAGCCACCTATGGAGGTTCTGAAATGCATCCATCTTCCTTTGATGGATTAGCAGAGCTCCTTCTGTTTTCCTAAAAGAAGGCACTGGATTGCATAACCAAGACTAGGCAGATGAGGAATGGAAAGGCAGGGCAACCAGCAACCACATCAATCTTCCCAACATGGACAAAGGCAAGGTGCTGATGGCTGATGCTGGTTTGTTCTGAGAGAAGAGTACTGGTTGCTGGTGGCTGGTTTGTTCTGAAAGAAAAGTACTGCTGGCTGGTGGCTGATAAGCCAAGCGAACAGGCTGTAAAAGTTGGACTTCACATTTATTTGTGTGGGGTCAAAGTTTCCACATCACTTTCTTGAACTCAGAATTTAGGAGCTGGCATGTAGCATCAGCTTGAGGGCTACTATAATAAACATGGGTTAATTGGAAATACGCCATTACAATTTTTAAGGATTGGAGATCTGCCATTAAAAATCACCTAATTGGTAATTTGCCATTGCAGTTGAACCACACGCCGAAATTTGCCATTGCAATTTAGAGTGATATTGGGAGCTTGCCATTGCAATTCGGAGCGATATTGGAAATTTGCCATTCAATTTCGACATCTTGTTGAACTACAATGGCATATATCCAATTAGGTGATTTCCAATGGCAGATCTCCAATCCATGAAAGTTGTAATGGCATGTTTCCAATTAACCGAATAAACATGTTGGAATCATAAATTGCCTTCTCTTGCAGTCCCTATTTGAGTTTGACTTTTGACTCGGATGATTGATTCCTTATGCAGGTATTTGCTTTCAACGAAAAGAGGAGGAAAGTGACTGGCAAGGTCAGGAGCAAATCCCGCAGACTTGCTAGGATAAACCGGAATTTGAACCTCACACACAAAAGAAGAAAGAAAGGAAACGGGGGGCCTCACTTGTGGAAGGAGGAGGAGCGGCTCTTGATCTCCACCTCCACCCTCTTCTTGCAACAGCAGCCTGCTCCCCTCGGCTGGCTCGTCCATGGACACGGAGGCGGAGGGGCTCCGCTGGGGAGTCCGGTCAGGGAATCACCAGGACCGAGCTGGCGACTGGCGAGTTTGTTGCCTTGTTGGCATCACTCTGGGGGGGCGCAGTGGATGGCGAGTGTGCCCATGGAATGCGCATTTTTACGCAAATACCCCCTCGTTTCCCCCCGTTGAGATAATCAGATACTCCTACTGAGATAAGTAGCCCTGCAATTCCCTCAGCATTTGCAGGGCGACCAAGGACCAATTTAGTCAGGATCATGGGCACCGCTGTGTGGATGTGTCCATTGTGCGAGAGCAACTGTTGCCACTCACAAAATGGTTTCGCATTTGGCAAAATAATGTTTCATTTTGTTTGCTACAAAACTTGCACCAACTGATCAATTTTTACTGTATTTTCTTCTCTTTCCCTTTAATGTGTTCACTGTTCAGTATATCTATCATGTAAGTATAAAGGCGCCAACTGAGCATCAATTTCGCTATACATGCTTCAATTAGTCATGTAGGTATGACACGTAGGCACGCTAAAAGCTTAACACATGCTGCAAATATAAAGGCGCTTATAAGCATCTCCAGAAAATGGGGTAAAATCTCTTGCAAAGCTAAAAATAGCTATTTGGAAGAAAAAAAAGTATCATCCAATAGAGTATGTATCTCGATAGCTATTTTGATGGAGTCAATAGCTATATTTAGCTACCGGCCCTCTCGCTAGCTATTTAACTACTATGTTGGTTTACCTTATATATTCGAATAGCTAAATTCGTTTTAGTTATAGCTAAATCAGGATTTGCCTATCCATTTTTATCTTCTTTCTTGGAGATGCTCGGTTTACTGTTTTCTGAGTCACGGCCAAAGGCAAACCAAACAACTTACAAATAGCATTGCGTTTGATGAGTATGTAACCAAAGTCACATTACTCTTGAGAACTCTATGAAAATACGATTGTGAGGCTTTCCTAAGACCTTCAGATCTCGCAATCTCAAAACACTTCAATTCAACAGGAGCTGCTGATGGACAGGACAGGACTAATCCAGTTCTGGTCCGCTATAGCTCAGAAAAAACATTTTCCTTTCCATTGATTTTTCTAGCTATTGGGATGAGAAGGCAGTCATAAATGGGACCCTAGATGAAGATGCTGATTGTCTGCACAATCCATTGCATTTGATGAATGTGAAACTAAATTACAGTAACTGACTATGCATTGTAATATAGTCACTGGGCTTTCTTATATCTATATCTTGAAGCACAACCAACAAAAACCACAAAATTAACAAAGCTTATCCCTGCAATCAGCCAAAAGAACCGGTCAAGATGGCCTTCGTTCAGGTTATCAGGTATCCATCCAGGATCTCCTCCTTGAGTTGTAATGTATGAAACTAGCGTCAGTATGAATGAGCTTACATAGTCTCCCAGTGAAACTGTAACAAGCGCGAATGCACTACATAAACTCCTCATGGCATCTGGACCCTGATCGTAGAAGAAGTCAACTTGGCCTATAGCAGTGAAGACCTCAGCAGCGCCAACCAAGAAATACTGTGGTATTTGCCAAAGAATGCTCATCGGAACATTAACCTTCTCATGAATAAGACCTTCAGACCTAGCAACCTCTAAACGCTTCAACTCAACAAGAGCTGCAGATACCATCGCTAGAATGGATAGGACCAATCCAATTCCAATCCGCTGTAGCTCAGAAAAACCCTTCTCCTTTCCCGTGAACTTTCTAGCTATTGGCACAAGAATGCGGTCATAAAGTGGAATCCAGATGATGACACTGATTACATCAAAAGTTGAGAGGGATGCAGGAGGAATGTTGACAGGTCCAACCCGCTTGTCAAGAACCATGCCCTGCTCTACAAACAGGGAAGAGTTTTGGGCATACACAGCACTGAATATGATAGTGGTGGCCCATATGGGAAACATTCTTACAAGGATCTTCAGTTCTTCCACCTGGGTAACTGTGCAAAGCTTCCATGGGTCTGTATAAGTTTCACGCTTCACATCAGCAGATGAGATAATGGCAGCTCGATCAAGGAACCTAGAAAAAAGGGAGATATATAAAAAATAGGCATAGTAGAACCATAAAATAGAAGTCCAGAAATCAAGCGACTTACAGACACTCCCTCCATTGTTAAATAAATGACGGTTAGGAAACATCATTTAATTTATAAATGGGGAGAGCAACATTCTTATGAGAACAAATATGATTAAGAGGAACACATGTCTCTGGCCCTAGCCTGAACCTCTGTATGTTGCATACCTAACTTCAATGTACTTACAAGTTAAACATCAGCAAAAGACTCAGTAACAGGTATTGCAATAAAACTATTTTCAACCACAGAATCTGAGATCAATTGTTACTATTAACATCTCGATAGCTTTCAATATGCCCTTATTGTTTTGGAGCTCGTCACGCGAACTGCAAAATTGCTACCTCTTCCAGTCTCAAACAAGTGTTATTTTAGACACTGACAACTAATTTCTGCTCTATTATGTATTTATAAAATATATCAAATTTATAAATACTACAACTACATTTTGAGTCAACTACGATGGCCAAAGTTTAGACATTATACAGCTATGATCAACACATAAAATAACTCTAGTATCAGGTTGTCTGGCGCTAGCCATAAATCCATATTTTGCTTTGTTCCATTTATGTGCTTGCTTTCCAGTACACACAGATAGAAACAGAAAAAAGTTTTTTTATGTTCTATGTTTTATTAGATATAATCATATCAATACACTGGCACAGAATCCTAAAAGCAAGGCACTGATGCAATTAGAAAATGAGAATTACTTGAGTTCATTTGTGTGTTCCAGCTTCCGGCTTCCCTCAATGGCTGAAGTTTGGCCATCAACTTCGTATAGAAGAGACATATCATTTGGCAATTCAGCATAACGCTTATGGAATGCTGCTACAACCACCTGACACACTCTTGTGAGTGGGCTCCCACCCGGTTTCTGGTATCGATAAATATTTGAGGCTGCAAAGAAGCATCCAATAGCTAGTGCCATAGATATAGTAGGAATGGCAAATCCTATCCCCCAACCAGAGTTATCTTGTATCCACACTATGATAGTGCCTGAGATGAATGATCCCATACTTATACAGAAATAGAACCAATTGAAGAAGGAAGTCTTCTTTGCTCTCTCTACTGGGTCACTGTCATCAAATTGATCAGCACCAAAGGAGGAGACACAAGGCTTGATGCCTCCGGTCCCTAGGGCTATCATATAGAGGCCAATGAAAAATACACCATACTGAAGTAAGCTTGCTTCCGGGCAAACAGTTCCTAGACATGTAGGTGGCTGCAGTGCTGGAACTGATGCTGATAGTGTTAAAATAGCTAGGCCCTTCAATAAAAAGAAAATGGACATATAGTTGATTAAAGTGCTCTTAAAGCAGGGATAAATAAATTTTCTTTCACAAATAAAATTACAAAAAATTGAACAGAGATACTCAAGTCAAACTGAATAAAACACGAATGCTGCTGATGCAATCTAACAGCCCACATAGTCATATTAATGCTGAACAGCAAAAGCCAGGTATCGAATATATAATATTCACAAAAATAACGTATCCCCGGTATTTGATTTAGCTCATGACCACAAATAGTTCATGTGTACCAAACTAGGGTCGTACTCTGGTTAGGTGGTGATATCTTTGCACTTACAATAAAATAAATTGATGAGAAAACAGCAATAGTCCAGTACTTTCCCCAATAAGAATCTGCTAAGATGGCTCCAATAAGGGAAGTGAGATAGCATGTCCCTTGCCAAGTGGTAACGTTTCTTGCAGCTTCAAGATTGCCTAGATGAAGCTTTACTTTCAGATAAGTAACTAGGTTTCTTGCAATTCCATAGTAGGCCAGTCTCTCACAAAATTCATTGCCTGTCAAAAAGGATCAAATACTGAAACTTGACAAGCATCACTCCCTATCATGAAGTTAAGATGCTGAAACTCAACAAATCTCATTGTCAAATTTGTAAATATGTGGAGTTGTGGACAACTTTTGCTTTGATTTGTAGCATATGATAGTATACAGGATTGTTAATTCTTAATATAGAGGACTTAAACTCTCATGAAACAAACATTTGATAAGGGCATGTACAATGCAGGTGTTTGAACAGATGCCCACATAGAATAAATAAAGTGCATAATCCATTGTGTCATGCTTGATTAGACATCGGTGCTTGGCTTGCCTATGTTGTATCTTCAGTTTGTGGAACTATGCAAGCATCGTTATGTCGAGGTGACCAAACTTTGAGCTCTAGGCATTTTAAGCATCATCTTAAGCACAGCTTGAATTGCACACGCTATCACAATGATCGATAATTGAAAGCCAAATTGTTTTAAGGCAATAATACATTGAAAAAGGGAATAGTTTGGATAATAGAACAGGAAGCCCCCAGGACTACATTATTATGTGATTTGAGGCAAGAACTTTCTTCTCGGTAAATATAGTGCTGAAGTTTTATAATATGTGTATCTGAGAAAAGTTCACCTAGAATGGAAAAGCATGCTCTCCAATTGCCTGTTGTTTGCTTTGGGGCAGGACGCCCTTTTATATCAACAGATCCATCACCTGTGATGAGACCAGCATCCTGCTAAAACAATATAGAACTTAGTCTCCAACCACATAAGGATATTTTGAAACAAAAAACATTAATCTTCCCATACTGCATTAGCAGAGTTCCTGCTGTTTTCCTTAAAAAAAGCACTAAACTGCAGAACAATTGAAAGATCGGGAAGCACACCAATATTCCCAATATAGATAAAGTCAAATCCCTATTGAAGTTGACTTTATCTCAATTTCGAGCGTTGCCTCGTGCAGCATATTCCTTTCAACAAAAAAAAAGAACAAGAAACGAAAGAAAATGGCTGGCATGGGCAGGGAAGGCACGAATCGAATCTCAGACTGGGTGGGACGCACTTCACCATGGAATTAGAACCGCAGCGAAATGGATAGAGGAACTCCACCTGTGGAAGTTGTAGGAGCCGTTCTCGATCTCCCCCTCCGCCCTCTGCTTGCAACAGCAGTCTGCTGTCTTCTGCTACCTCATCCATGGAGACAGAGGGGCTCCACCTGGGAGGCTGGGAGTCCCTGTTCAAGTCAAGGAAGAATCAGCAGGAGCAGATCAAGAACACAAGGCTGCTTTTTTTTTTGTTTGCATCAGAGCCCGCAGCGGACTTCGACGCAATCACGCTCGGTTCAGTCCAAACGTATGTTTTGACGCAACTACCCCTGCCCACTGCAATTTTTTTAGGCCTTCCAACCGAATTGCATTGTCTTGTTGAGTCGTCGTGGATCAGTGGATGCCGTGGATGGTAGGCTGGTTGTGGATGAGGAATGCAGAGAGCAGGCTGCAGGTACCCTGGCAGCGCCCCGTACTCCACCAGACCGTGCCGCTTCCTCTTCTTCATCTCCGCCGGTCTGCCCCCCGCTTCACTTCCTCCTCCTCCCCTTCCTCCCAACACGCCGCCGCTGCAAACCTCTCCACCTCCGCCATCGAGGCCATCGATCGCCGCGGTATGGGAGACGGGTGCCGCACGCCTTCGCCTGGCTCACTCATCGAGGCTTCAAACTGAGCTAGTGAAGCTCATTCTCACTGCTTTCGATTTCTGGAGCATCCCCAGCCCTTGCGTACGCCGCGCCCAGGGCTCACCGGAGCTCCGCCGCCGCGATCCAACACTTCGCCACCAGTTTGGATAATCGCGATCCACTTTTTTCACTTTACCGCCTGGTTTGGATCGCGACTATTAACCGCGATCCGACTAGGTTTGGATCGCGATCATTAATCGCGATCCGATTATTTTCAATTTGCCCCCGGTTTGAATCGCGATCCGAGTATTTTCAATTTGCCCCCTGGTTTGGATCGCGATTATTAATCGTGATTCGATTATTTTCAATTTGCCCCATATGTCTTTACATATCACCCCTCCTGCCGGTCGCTTGTTCTCCTCGTATTCCCACCGCCCACCGGCCGTCCGTTCGCCGGCGGCCGCGCCTCATCCCCAATCTGAGCGGCGGCGCTCTTCCATACTCAACGCATCCCGATCCAGAGGCATCCTAGCCTCCGTGGAGGACCCCGTCGGGCGGAGGCGTCACCAGACACCAGGCCCGGCCTCCGCGAAGCGAGCGAGCGGCGGCGACAGCGATTCCGATAATGCCAGGTTCCAAATTTCAACCACCTAGTAGTTATGATTTTTTTCGAGCGCAAATCACTCATTTATAATAGCAATAGCAATTTGATGTCACAAATTATTAGTTTATTACAATATAAAAAAGACTCAGGGAACACTCTTGCGCCTGTAGCGCCTCGCGCACCACACGAAGACCGCCATGTTGAGCGCGCTCATCACCGCGAGGAGCCAGAAGAAATGGTCGAGATGGCCGTCGTTGAGGTCATCGGGTATCCACCCCGGCCCGCCGCTCCTCGTCGTGACGCACTCCACCACGGTCACCACGAGTGAACTGACGTAGCTCCCGAGCGCCACCGTGAGCAGCGCCAGCGCCGAGCAGAGGCTGCGCATCGACGGGGGCGCCTCGTTGTAGAAGAACTCCATCTGCCCGACGCACGTGAACACGACGCTGGCGCCCACCAGGAAGTACTGGGGCACCTGACACATGATGCTCATCGACGACATCTCGCCGTGCGCCAGTGCCCGGCGCCGCGTCTCGACCAGCGCGGCGGTCACCATCACCAGGACGGACAGGAGCAGGCCGGCGCCGTAGCGCTGCAGCTCCGAGATGCCCCGGGCGTTGCCGGTGAGCCGCCTGGCTACCGGGACGAGGACCCGGTCGTAGACGGGCACCCAGATGATGACGCTGACGGCGTCGAACGACGCCAGGGACGCCGGCGGGACGGCGAACGCGCCGAGATGCTTGTTCATCGTCCTGCCCTGCTCCAGGAACGTGGAGGAGAACTGCGCGAGCACAGCAAAGAACACGATCCCGGTGGCCCAGATGGGGAGCATCCCGATGATCACCTTCAGCTCTTCTACTTGCGTCACGGTGCAGAGCCTCCATGGATCAGAGTCAGATGGGTCTTCAGTTGATGAGATCACTGCAGCCTTGTCAAGGAATCTGGACAACGGAATTGCCGAGTCACGGAAAAGATGGTGTCTATGTGAAGAATGTTCAAATCAAGGTCAAACTTCAAACAGCTAGTAGGAGTACCTGAGAACAGGCGTGTGGTGCAATTTATGGTCATCCACCATCGGTGTCTTTTCTGGGAGCTCATGGAGAAGAGAATTGTCATACGGTACAACTACATTCCATTTCCGAACAGCTGCAGATATAACCTGAAGAACTCTTATAATTGGACTTCCCAGAGGCTTTTGCACCCTGTATTTATTGGTGCCCAGCAAGAAGCTTGCAATGGCCAACGCGATGAACACAGTTGGGAGCCAGAGGCCAACTCCCCAACCGTAGTGATCTTGCACCCACACAACTGTGGTGCCCGCGGCGAAGCTGCCGATGTAGGTTGCGAAGAAGAACCAGTTGAAGAAGGAATCCTTCTTCAACCTCTCGACTAGGCTGCTGTCATCGAACTGGTCAGCGCCGAAAGATGAGACACACGGCTTGATGCCGCCTGCTCCTATGCCCATCAAATAGAGGCCAAGGAAGAACACAACGGGCTGAGATGAACCACCCTTCAGGAACGATGCCGAAATAGACATTGCAGACATCCCCTGGTGTTGGACAAGAACAGCAACCATGAACTAGTTAGTTGCTATTGTATCTAGAACACTGACATCATGTATTGTAAATCCCCAAACAAAATAGCAGTATAATCAGTTGCTTGATACTGTTTCTTAAAGGGTGAAATTAGTTTTATGCTTACAAGTAGGTAAACTGTGAAGAAAGTCACTGTTGTCAGGTATCTGCCCAGGTAGGAATCTGCAATGATAGCTCCAGCCAGCGGTGCGATATAGCAAGTCCCCTGCCAATTTGTGTAGTTTCTTGCCGCGGTGACATTGCTTTCCTGCAGCACCGTCTTGAGAAATGTGACCAAGTTGAACTGGATTCCATAGTACGCTAGCTCCTCAAAGCCTTGAGTCACTGCAAAATGCAGGAGAGTTGGCAGCCGGAAAAGATTTTCACGGGAGAAAGTAGTATCAGAGATCCGGAGTTCCCAAATTCGTTCAACAAAGCTTGTGATTACCTAAGATGTAACTGCATGCTCTCCAACTGCCGGCGCGGCGTTTTGCTCCCCGGATGCGAGTGGTCCTTTCCCTTCCTGAATTCTGTCATAAACAGAAACCGAGTTCTCGTCAGGACATGATAAGTTTGTGACGCCAAGAGGGGAAAAGAAAGTAGTTTCACACGTGGAAAAGGGAACCGAAGAAAGAAATGGTCGAAGCATAGCAGACTAGAGAACGCAGATGAACTGGTGGAGAGGGTTGTTTTCTTTACCTCAGGAAGTGGTTCTTGAATCTCTATGTCCATGGTGTATCAAATCGTTGAATAAAGAAAAGACCTCTAAGAAACGTTGTATAAAGAAGCAACTCCACGCCAGCACAAAATGGGACGACACCCCATTTTATACAGAGGCCGAATGAGTCTAGGGGGCATCAGGTCGCGGAGGGTAGGATTTGTGTGTGTTGGAGACGGGATCAACAATAAATGCCAAAAAATCCTTAAGATACGGAGATATAAAACGTAAGAGTAGAGATAGAGTTAAAGATATTGATATATATATATATATTTTTTTAAAAAAAAACAACACTCTTGCAGTTGTACTGCGTATTATACACGTGAAAAGTAGAAAACGGCCAGGTTCAGCGCACTCACCAGGAGGAGCCAATGCAAAATCAGCTGTCGAGATTAGGCTTCTCTAAAACGTTTCAAATTATTTTGAGATTTAATAGCTTGTAATTACCTAACAGCCAGCGTGGTGCTTTACTCCGTGTCAGTGTATCATTTTTTTTAACAAACTAGACAGAAGTTCTGTCGATTATATATATATATTTTTTAAAAAGAATAAACACAGATTGAGCAGAACAACAAGTTAATTGAATCAATTATATCTTAAATAAATTGCATTATTTGGGACACGAATTATGCATTTTGTTTCGAAACCACTGTATACGGTCTAAGATTAGACCAAGTTGACCAAGTTAGGGTCTATCCTGATCCTGGCCACGAACTGCTCGCGACTCTTCAACTCGGCATTGGTAAAGTTTATTGTGGTGGAAGTGGAACCTGCTCAATGCTCACCAAAGTTTAGTTCATGACTCGACATTGGTACTTGCATTTTCTTGATCAGAACTTGTGGTGCCGAAGATAATGCGGTGTCCTTTTATTGCTTCTTGCCCAAACTTGTAAACTTGAGTGAATGAACACTCCGAGCTTGCCATGCCGATAGGAAACATACACCCCTGTTCGTTTGGTGGTGGTGATGGTAGTCTTTGGTTTGTTCCGAGAGAGAGAAAAGTACTGCATTGGTCGATTCTTTGGTGGCTGATTTGTTCTGAGAGAAAAGTACTGCTGGCTGGTGGCTGATAAGCCAAACGATCAAGGCGATAATGTAGATTCTCACGGGGGTAAAAAGACACTAGCGCTGTAAGTTGGTAACAATCAATAAATTTCAAGCAGACTTGAACACACAGAAGAACTAGCAGAGTGGATATGGTTTTCAACTTTAGGAAGTGGTTCTTGAATATCTCCGGTGGCTCGGGGCACCTCTCACTCTAGCTCACTTTTGACCACCTAACCAGTAACAGTGACGTAGGGTATGCCACGTGTGCACCGGCTAACTCTGCAATTCCGACCGATCGCAAGAATATATATTTTTTTAAAAAAGAAAACATACAAATGTGTTGTGACTGCACGACTGATTACTTGAAGCTGAGTTGTGTTACTTAGTGCATATGTACCGAATTATATTGTCGATTTTACTATTATTACTGAATTAGTAAAATGAATTTACTTAATTATATATGATTTTTTTGAGTTGCGTACTTAAACAAAAATCCTAGATTCGCCACTGCATCTGACCCTTGGTCAGGTGCTAACATCGACTCAAAGCCGGTGCCGCGTGCGCCCGCTTCTCTTCTCTCTCTCCAACATGTTTCAGTCATCTTAAGTCATGTTGTGTGTGGCTTTTTGAGTTGCATACCTTAAACAAAAATCCTAGATTCGCCACTGTGCTAACAGCGACCCAAAGTCGGTGCCGCGTGCGCCTGCTTCTCTCCTCTCTCTCCAAGTCATCTTAAGTCATGTTGCGTGTGGCGTAATGGTGGTGATGTGGTTTTTCTTTACATGTTGTCTCATTTGTAGCTCCTCTAATATTTAGAGCTGCAATTTAAAATTGTTGTAATTCTTTTTTTCTTGATGAAAAAATGTGCTACCACGTCTAGGAAAGAAAGAATCTCTATCCCCATCGTATCTAAAATCGCTGTATAAAGAACAACGCCAACACAAAATGAACGGTACGGTGCCCCATTTATATGGAGAGAGCGGAGCAGTGTTTCGCCTTCAAAAGAGTGCTTGGCACGATTTCTTATAGGTGGAGCCGTGGAGGGACGTACTCGGAGACTATTTTTCATTTTTCTTTGTGGCAAAAAGAAAAAGAACTAGAGTTGACGTAGGCAGTCTAATTAGCGACCGGGCGCTAGTTGGCTCGCTGGCGACCGATCCGACTCCCTTTCGAACTTTCCCTTTTTGGAAAGTTTTTGTTTCCGCAAATTTCTATTTCTGAAATATCATAACTTATATACATAAATTTGATGGATAAATTCGAGTTATAAATTTTTCTCAAACTTTTAAGCATAACTTTGACACTAGTTAACATGTAGAACTTATGCATACAATTTGTATGTACAATTGTTTTGAAGCATGACTTATATACATAACTTTTTCCAAACATTATTTCTATCTTTCATTTTTGGAACTTATATACACAATTTCGATGCATAACTTCGAAATCTGTAAATTTTGTCAGATAATTTTTAAGTATAAATTTGATGGTGCGCGTAACTTATGTGTACAACTTGTATGCACAATTGTTTGCAGAATAATTTGTACGCATAAGTTTTTCTGTAACAAGGAGTTGTGTGCATAACTTTTTTTGTAACGACGAGTTGTGCACATAACTTGTTCTGTAACGACAAGCTATGCGTATAACTTATGCAGAAATTTTTCTTCAACATCCATAGAGACAAAACGGTGTGAAAAAAATTTGTTGAATGAAAAAAGAGAATAAAAAAGAAATGGTAAAAAGGAATTGTAGAGCGTCGCCGGTTCGCACTGGTCGCGGGACCCATCGCTCCACGTGCATCAACACCGTGCGTTAGTAGCCTGGGACTCTGGGAGGCCTCGTGAGTCATGACAAGGGTTGTGGACCCCATGCATGTGGGTGGAGTCGTAGAGGCTAGCAATAGTGCGCTCACCTGATGAGTCGCTGGTTTGGAAACCAGCGATCGATTGCTGAATTGGTTTTGCGGTTGACGTACGTCATTGTGTTGTGCGACTTTTAACTCCACGGTGTTGTGAACTGTAATTTCTCTTTTTATATTAATCTAATGATACGCAAATCTCCTCCGTATTCTAGAGAAGAAATAATTCCAATTCCGTTTACCGTGTGATCCATGCGCGACATACTGCCAGTATGCAATATTTTATATACCAGAAATAGATGGACGAAATACTAGTATACCGATATTTTTCGTATTTGAGATCCACAAACGTGTGAGATTGGCCGGAAAAACAAAAACGATCCTGTGTAGAAAAATTGAGGATTCGTAAACGTGGAGGCGCACCTGTTTGGTTTTCTTGGGCTTTGCATGTCCAGTCCCATTTGGGTTCTTGTGCTTCTTTTAGTCGGCCGCAGTTTTGGACGTCGATGGTATGAAGATACAGCCCGTCGACATATTTTTTCCCGCAAAAGCGTGTAGAGAGTCGCAGCAGCATCTCAGGTCCTAAATTCGACTCTCTGTAGGATCGAATTTCTACTTTCAGTAATCTCAAGATTTGTCATTTAGAAAGAAGGACATTGATTGTACGCAGGGTTCGCCGTACCGGTGCAAACCGGCCGGTATACCGCGGATTCCGGTGCTACCGGTGGCCGCCGGTACCGATTTGCACCGGTGCGTACCGGTCGGGGTTCAAATATTCTGAATTTGAATTCAAAAAATTGAAAAATGAAACAAAAATACCTAAAAATACGTCAAGATTTATAGAATCTAATAGTGTTAATTTTTTTGCAAACTTAGTTCATTTAGTATTTTTCTTCGATCATTACAACATCAACCAAAATAGAAAAAGAAAAAAATCCCACTACCCATAAGGCCCAAACGTCGAGGACGTAAATATTCTGCTGAAAAAGTTTATTTTACCTCACTGGACATAGCGTCAAGTACACGATTCCTCCGCAGACATGAAAAACGGGTGAACTACCTCCCACGTAAAATTTACCTCCCTACCTTGTGTTTCAAAGGTGTTTTTGTCATTTTCAATTAAAATTAAATCTTGTAAATATTTAATGAGGTTATTAGACCACAAAAATATAAAATATTCTTAAACTTCTAGAAATTATGAGAAAAATCCTAGAGATTGATGCAGTGCAAAAAATCTAAATAAAACAATTAAAACTAGTGAAAATGTTTCTAAAATTTTCTAAATATTAGAATTAGCTCTACCAAAATGGAAAATATATCCAAAATTTTAAAAAGTGTATTAAAATATTCAATATACATATAGTTGGTCTTGAATACTTTCTATAATAAAATGAATTGAAGCTAACATGAAAACATTCATCCAAAATGCATTCAACATTAATATATGTTACATTTATGATGGTTGACTACATTTACAATGAATGTATTCGTGTTAGATTTACGATGAATGCATACAACACCGTTGAACTTTTATTGATGTGTATGACTATGGTATTTCTATGTTTATGAGGTTTGTATGCACTATTATGAGTGTATGACTGGTATTTGTATGCACAATTATTCCTATGCTTTGGTATGATCTTTTTACATTATATGTGCATAGGTCACGCCAAAATTTACATTTATTTAACACTGGTGAGTTGCGAAAAAAGCACCGATAAAATAGCTAATTACACCGGCAAGCCACTCATACCGACCGGTATACCGCTCGTACCGACCGGTATACCGCTCTGAACCGATTGTATAGGCGTTTCGTTTTGGTTATTTGAATTTGTGCTGTATTTAGCGGTATACCGACCGTACCGCTCGGTATACCGATACCGAGGGTCGGCGGTTCGAGCGATCGGTTCGGTAGGGTGAACCCTGATTGTACGTGTATTGTGAGTGTTCACAGAGTACTGCATTTGTCATTTAAGAAGAAGAGCAAGTTCATACGAGTATATAATAAGGGTCTGTCTAGCTCTTACCCGTGCAATTCAAGGGTCCCTGTCGCACGTGTGATTTGACCCTAGAAATCACACGATTTTTTGTCCATCTAAATTCGTGTGAGTCAGGATCTTGCATCACACGAATTTGCTAATTATCCAAAATCACACAGATTCATCTATCCCAATGAATCTGTGTGATTCAGGACCTTCGATCACACAAATTTCCAAGAACAATACAAATCAAGCAAACAAATAAAATCTAAAGCAACCAAATCGTCACACAGATTTGAACATAACATATTCTATATGAACATCAACAAAGCTTACATGTACCGATTAAGAAATTTACATAGGGGATGCGAGGTAATTACAATAGCTACTTGAATATAATTATAACAAATTTGAAACATAATTCTGCAGTCTCAACTCAACAAACCATATCATCAGACATATCTCAGGATAACGCAATCTATATGAACATCAAGAAAACTTACATGTACCTATTTACAAAAAATACATAACAAATGTGAAGCAATTACATTACCTACTTGAATATAATTATATCAGGTTTCAAACGTAATTTTACAGAGACAAAAATAAATGTATTAGGTTTTCTAAAAGTAATTTCACAAACTAAATATTAACACAGTTATATAACATGATGAAATAATGCCTAAGTAGATCAATCTCGGTGTGCAGATCAAAAAAGTGGCTAAGTAGATCAAATAGTAATTTCTAGATTCTCAGCACATTCCTTGCAGCTTTAAAATTCTCTAAAAAAGTGTTAACAGAAAAAATTGAGTATAATGTGTGATGATGACAAACATGAATCAAAAGCACCTAATAACATCATTAGTCATTGAACTTGGATCATAACAGAAACGAAAACAAGGCAAAAAAAGGAAATGAAGAAACAACGATATAGTATTTGCCTCAGACAGTTTGCCATACAATCATTTGATATTGCACTTGGAGCTTAAGGAAATCAAACCAAAAGGCCCTGGTGATCAGCTTACACAAACACCGCATGCAGAATAAGAAGTGGGAAGAGAAATGGACTTGAAACAGCAGAGGAGACGGAGTTCATGAGATAAGGGAGCACAACATATCGCACCAAACAAATCGCAAGAGCAACAGCAAAAACAAATTTGAGTGATAGAGACCCATGAAATTGGGCGCAAACCAGACACCAACAAAGTTGACTCCAATACCTCACAAGTGCAAGATCATAAAAATGACAAATAGCCAATGTGGGCAAACAAAAAGTATCTTCATTGTCAAAAAAGAAAAGTTAACTAAAAGAACACAACTTAAAGACCCAGTACCAAAAAAATGTCATGAGATGAAGACCCAAAAGAGAGGGAGAAGCAGAGGCGAAATGGAAAATGAAGCGGCAAACATAGTAGCCGAGAAGATAAGGCGGCACATCACCCAAAAATCAAACAGTTCTCCCCGGACTCACATGTCATAGACGGATCTACAGAACCACAATCCGTACAACCAGGAGCCACAAATCGCAATATCAATGGCGGACAAAATCGTGTGACAGAGAGGCCAGATTCACTCGCGTCACAGCAGCATTAATTTGTGG
The DNA here is from genome assembly GCA_947561735.1 of Cenchrus americanus. Taxonomy (NCBI): domain Eukaryota; kingdom Viridiplantae; phylum Streptophyta; class Magnoliopsida; order Poales; family Poaceae; genus Cenchrus; species Cenchrus americanus. The sequence continues at coordinate 150,639,194 of OX387243.1, read as the reverse complement.
GGTTTTGTCGAAACCCGCAAATGACACATTAACAAGATGAACATATCAACAAATCTCAGATAAAAATGACTACAAGAATCGAAGCATTAATTTCTGGGATGTTATTGAAACCCCCAAATGACAGATTGAAAAGATGAACATATCAGCAAATCTCATATAAAAAATGACTCTACAAGAATCGAAGCATCGAAGCATTAATTTTTGGATGTTATGGAAACCCCCAAATGACAGATTGAAAAGATGAACATATCAACAAATCTTAGATAAAAAATGACTCTACAAGAATCGAAACATCGAAGCATTAATTTCTGGGGTGTTATTGAAACCCCCAAATGACAGATTGAAAAGATGAACATATCAACAAATCAAAGATGGACAAATTAATCTACAAGAATCGAAACATCGAAGCATTAATTTCTGGGTGTTATTGAAACCCCCAAATGACAGATTGAAAAGATGAACATATCAACAAATCTAGATGGACAAATTAATCTACATTCGATGCATCCTAACATTCATTTCTGGGAGTTTGTTTAAACCCCCCATATAACAGATGAAAAATTCAAATTACATATAACCAAATCACAGATAAAGGAACCCCCAAATAAACAGAATCATCGCATAAAACTTGATTTGCCAGATCAAAAAAGTAAAGCAAAAATAGAAATCAAATCAAACAAATCACGTAAATCCTAGAACACAACATGTAATGCATTTTTGAAAATAGGCCTCAGGCAGTTTGCCACATAGTCATTTTTATCTTCAACTTGGAGCTTAAGGAAAAAGTAAACAGAGACTCTGGTAATCAAATGATGCGAGGAAACAAACAAACCAGTAACACTGAAATGAAAAAGGAAAGAAAATAGGTAGTGCCGAGAAGATAAGAGGTTAGGGACTGTTGAAAAGGAGAGGCGTCTGCGATGACACCAAGCACCAGATCGCAGAAAACATCAGGCCGAAAGAAAGCCGTGAAAGCAGCAACCATAAATTCCATGTGTGAGAATTTTGTCCTGTTTACTCATTCCAGTACCTCACAAAAGTTGAAGATCATCATACATTTTTTATAAAAAGAGAATAATGCAAATTCTGGGCAAACACGTACAAACATCATAGGCGTGGCAACTTACCTTAGAAAACAGAAAATCCTAGAATCGACAGTCCCCGGGTAGGTCAAGGCATGACAAACGAAAGAGAACTGAAAGCGGCGAAATGAAGCAGAAGCGACGAAGCAGGTAAGATATAGCAGGACAATTCCCAAAAAAATTAGTGCTACTAACAGATGGGCGGTGGTCTGGGATGGATCTAGCTACAGATCACACAATCGTCAGCCACAAAAATAATTCATATGATGGGCAGCCACAAATATTCATGCGAACCATGGAAACATCTGACCCACCCATCCCTAGTCGTTGTGGCAAGGGAATGGATGGATCAGACGTTTTGATGAGAGACATGAGAAAAAATCACAAAAATATAGATTAGTCACATATGCCATATCTAAAAAATCAAGATGGACAAATTAATCTACATTCGATTCATAGTAACGTTCATTTCTGGGGTTTTGTTTAACCCCCCTAATAACAGATGGAAATTTAAAAAAACATATCACCAAATGACACATTAACAAAATAATCTACACTCGATGCATCGTAGCATTGATTTTTAAGGTGTTGTTGAAACCCCCAAACAAAGAAAAGAATGCAGATAAAACTTGATTTAACAAATCCAAACAGTCAAGCATAAAATCCTCAAACACAAGTGGGATGAATTTTGAAAATAAGCCTTAGACAGTTTGCCAAATAATCATTTTGATCTTGAACTTGGAGCTTAAGGAAAAGTAAACAGGGATTCTGATAATTAAATGATAGCAGCAAACGGAGTGGCCGAGAAGCTAAGGCGGCACGACACTGTAACGCCCGCATTTTTAGCTCCTAATAAATCACCTAATAAATCACGCGTGTTTTCAAAAGTTTCCCGCTGAGCTCATTTACCCCCTTTCGAAACCCCGGTCGATTCTTTTCCCTCGGCGCGCGTGCCGCGAATCCCGCCGGCACCACCCGCACCCGGGCCATCACCCACGCGTGCCGCCCCAGCGTCACGGTCGGCCACCACGACGGGAATCCCACACCGCCGCGGTCCCGCCGGTCGGTCCGCCTCGCCATCACTGCCATCCCGAAATTGACGCCGGTATCCGAGAAACCCAGAAAAATCCGCAAAAACCCTTCTCCTAATTTTCCTAGGAATTTCTCCTAATTTTCTAAATCTCTTTTCTATTTTTCTTCTATTTTCCTATTTCTCTGTTTTTTCCTTTTCTCCTTTCCTTTTTCTCTTTTCTCTTTTTTCTTTTTCCTCCTTCTTTTCCTTCCCCTCTTTCTTCTTCCTTCGACTCCCTGCCGCGACCCCCTCCCCCCCTCGCGCGACCCCCCCCCGCGCATGTGCACGGTCGGCGCCGCTCTTCCCCCTTCCCTCTCCCCCGCACCACCGGACGACACGCCAAGGCCGGCCCGCGCCCACGCGGGAGCCGCGGCGCCCCCCACCCCAGGGAAACCGGCAACCACCATTAAGGCGTTGCTCGCCCGGACACGCCACCACACCACCGTACTCCCCCCTCCATGGCGAACCTGCATGACGCATCACATCCAACAGCACCCAGTCCCCCGAAGCCTCGCCGGTGAGTCAATGCCAGGATATTTTTCCCGAACCTCCATTGTCGGCCATTGGAGCTCCGCGAAGCTCAAAATATCCTCGCCAAACTGACCTCCCCGCGCCTATAAAAGGGCCGGACCGGCTCCCCACCTCGCCCCGCACCTCCACGACGAATTTCCCCTCCTTCCCGAGCCCTCCATCGCCATCACCAGTGCCGCCCCGGCCACCACCGCGAGCAGCCCCACCGCCGGCATCGATCTCCCTCCATAGTCTGTCCCCAACCAAGGTAAGGAGCGGAATCGGTTGCCCTCGAGCTCCTCTTCGTTTCGCCCCACTTCCCGGCCGTCGTAGCGCACCGGTCGCCGGGGCCCCTCCCCCCCTTCCACCGATCGGCCTCCCCGTCTCCTCTGTTCTGTATCGTGAGGGAGGGAGGAAGAAGATGGTTGTTTTGCCCATACCCCTGCCCTTTCCCCCCTTTCCAAAACCGAACCCCCCTCTATTCTCTCACTCCTTTCTTTCAAAACAGACCCTATGCTTTAAAGTAAACCACAAAAACAACCCTGTCCCTTTACAATTATACCCCTAGGATATTTAATTAAGCCCTCACTATATTTAAATATTATAATTAGGTCCTTGTCTTTTAAAATAAAATACTAACAGGCCCCTAATTAACCCTAAACACCTCCTTTAACCCGTCATTTCATGCGTGGTTTTAATCCAAATCGTGCCCAAACTTCCTCACACCCGTACCGGGTATACCGCCACCAATCCGTCACCCAAAACCCCCTGCATGATATTTATTTCCCTATTTTATTTAATTACCTTCCTCGAGCTCAGTCGGAGAAATTGTGTGTGCCTATATTGATTGCATGCTTGCTTGTGTGTGCGCTATAGCCGACGGAGTGAATGAAGGAGGGTACCCCGAGCCGGAGCTTGGAACCGAGTACTGCGAGCAGGAGCCCGAGATCCAGAACGCCGAGCCGGAACTCCTCGAGGACTTCGAAGACGACAAGTTCAATCTCATCCTTTGATGCATGCTTTGTTCCTAGTTTTATAAACACAACCCTATACCCATTTTAAAAATTGCATATTGTTTTACTGCAAAAACATGGTAGGATAGCCACCCTTGTTTGCTATGATTGAACCTTGTTTGGCCAAAATGATTGCTTTAAAATGTGTGAGTGCTTTAAAAATGGGAATGGGATATTTCGGAAAATGGGTAAAGAATTGGGTAGACGGGATGGACGTGTGTGTCAGGAGTATGGGTGAGCTCGTACCTGTGTGGTTGAGCATGTTGGGAGTTGTCCATCTTGTCACTTAAGGACCGGGTTGCGTTACATGTCACCTGACCCAAATCATCGTACAACCACTCGACCGTTGTATGTGGCAACGGCTTAGCATAAACCCCACTAGTTAATCTACTTGCCATCTGGTGTGCGGGTGAGCGGCGGGAGACCAAGGAGTAGGGGTATGCTCAGTGTGAGGTACGCCCTGGTTATGTGGGATAACCCCTTGGTTGCTTCCGTGATGGCTCGTAGGGTTAGCTAAGGTGGGTAATGGCTTTGATAGGATCCGCACCGACACTAAGGTGTTCGTGTGACGGTACCCTACTTGTGGGTAAAGATGTACAACCTCTGCAGAGTGTAAAACCTATTCGAATAGCCGTGGCCACGGTATTGGACGAGTCACAGTGTGATCACAAAAACTAGTGTTTGGGTTGGCAAGTTTCTTGGCGTGAGTTGTCTTTCGGGTTAAATGTGTGGCTGTGTGCCTGGGCTACTGCGGACGGGGAGTCCGGTAGTTCCACAGTGGTTTTTCTTAAAACAACTGAGTCACTTTGGTTATAAAATTGTTTTGTGAAAACCTTTTTGAAAATGAACCCCTGCATGAGTAAATGAGTTTGCAAATAAACCTTAACCTGTTCCTTGTTATTTATATTATGTGCATGATCTGCTTATAAGCCCCTCCGTGGGTGGGGTTGGACTTGTTGAGTACGTATGTGCTCACCCTTGTTTAACTAACTGTTTTTCAGAGGATGATCCCGATTTCGTTCCCGAAGACGTCGAGTAGGTCGCTGCCCTACACCCAACCGTGCCTGTGTACTTAGGGCCTCCACAGAGAGCTTCCATGGTGTGGTACTCTGATGAGGCTTTGGAAGCCTTTGCTATCGTAGTGTGGTCGTTAGCGTTTGTGTTGTTCCATGTGGCGTTGGCACTTCCGTGCCCTCTATGCCGCCGTGATGTAAAAGACTGATCCACCTGTTGTAATAAATGTGTTACCAGCCTCCTGGGACTGGTATTTGTGTCACATTTAGTAACCTCTGATGAGGGGACGCTTCAGACACCCCAAAAATCAAACAGTTCTCCCGGCCTGACATGTCATAAACAAATCTACAAAACCACAACCCGCGCAACCAGCAGCCACATATCACAAGATCAACGGCGGACAAAATCGTGTGATAGAGAGGCCAGATTCACAAGCGTGAGAAATAGCTTTTCCTCACCAATAACACCGAAATGAAGAGGCATGTGTGAAATTTGGCCTGTTTACTCATTCCAGTACCTCACAAAGTTCAAGATCATCATTCATTTTTTATATAAAGAATAGTATAAGTCTGGGCAAGCACTTACATTTTTTATATAAAGAATAGTATAAGTCCCGAACCTGCTGTTACTCAGCTTAGAGCGCGTCGGAGTAAGGGACCCACCGGAGTTCATCTATCGGGAGTACGAACGCTACGACACCCTTTGGTGTAAAGTACTGATCTTCGTGGGGAGAAGCACGCTCTACCCCGACATAGAACCTTGGTTCGTCTCCGCCACTGGGTTTCGCTTCGCCGACACCTACCCAAAGGCTGCTCGGAAGGCCCTGCGACGTCTACGAGTGGTTTATAGGCAGCATCCCAGAAGGACTCCAATGGGATTTTCCCCACCCTCCAGAGGTAGAGGACGCTTGTGGATTGACCGCATGAGGAGACTAGAACGAGAGGAAGAAGACCTAGAAGATGCAGTTTCCCACCTGTCTATCTACCTTAATGGCCTAGACCACCTCTACCAGGAACAAGCCCAACAACTGAAGCAACAGTTTGACAGAGCGGAAAGAGCCGAGCAAAGGATAGAATTTGAAAGGATAAAGACAATGATGGCGGAAGTTGCCCTGGAAAACATGGAGCAAGATTACCTTAGAGAAAGGGAACGTTCTGAGATGTTCCATAAAAACCTATGGGATGAGCTCCACATGGAACGTAGAAGGAGAGGAGAAGAAGCTGATTTGGATGAAGAAGAACCCGAAGAAACTCATTGGGGCAAAGGGACCCAGACCGAGGACGTGATACTGGAGCAAGACCTCCCACCGAAGAAGCGTCGCATTCAGATGGAGGAAGAATCGCCATGAGGATAAGACTAGAATATCTAGGCTAGAGCTGTGTCCTAGTAATAATAAGTGTACCCCGAGGAGTGTACCCTAACCTTGTTACTAAATAAAGCTATCTACCTTTTGTACCCTACCACAACTTTGTTTAACTCTACCCTTGTTTTCGGATGGCGGAAGATGGATGGACCCAAGGCGTGTGCCGGGAGGAGCCTAGTTTTGCTCGCCTTCTTATCAACTCCCCGGAGCGCCTCGGTATCACCGAGCGCCCTAGGTACTACGGCGGACGATGCGAGCAACTCGACACTCTTCGCCGTAGGGTGGTCCTCTTCGTCGCCAGAAGCAACCGCCACACCAACATCGAGCCATGGCGCGTGACCGCCACTGGGTTTCGACACCGAGACACCTACCCTTTGGCCCTCAGAAAAGCTCTCCGCTACCTGTGCCGGATCTACGAGGAACACCTCGTCCCCACACCGATGAGGTATTTTCCTCCCGCCATCAGGACCCCAGTCTGGCAGGCCCGCATGAGAAACCTGGAACGACGCCGCCACCAAGAAGACCTGCTGTACCACATAGTTGCCTACCTCATCTCCCTGCACAAACTCTTTGATGACCAAGCCAAGCTCTTGAGGGAGCAAATTAGTCAGGCCGAGCAAGCTGAAGTCACAGTGAGGATGCACCAAGTCCGAGTGGCTCAAGCTGAAGCAAGGACCGCAACCGCCATAAGTAGTGAAGTCGTTGCCCACGAAAGCCTTAGGCGGATCCAAGACCAGCGCATGCAAGAATGGACCAACAGCGAAACACCCGTTCCGGCCATTGGAGAAGCACAAGTCCTGTTGGGGACACCCCTTGTAGGGTGGGGAGGAACTATTGAAACCCCGCCAGCACCACCGATAGTCACCGAACAACCAGCAGCGATCGCGGAAGTTGCAGCACAGCCCCAAGGGAATGGAAACCTCGAGGGCGAGGGCGAAGATGAACTGCTCATTCCGCTGGAAGTGCACTCAACCCCGGAAGAAGGTTCTCCTCGTGAGTAGCATACCCATGTTGCCTTGACCCGAGGATTGAAGCCGTGACTGGTCCGAGTTTAGAGTCGTACCCTTAGCTCTTGTCGCACTGAGTCGTGTAGTGTGTCCGCGTAGTGTCAGTCGCGTAGTCGGGATATATCCTCCTCACTGGTTTGTAATAAAAACTTGTCTGTGCTTGTTTGTTTGCTATATGCTTGCTGTGTGCTTGCCGGCAGGAGTAGACCCCGCCTTTTCAAAAAGAAATATGATATAATCCACTTAAACATCACATAAAAGCTAGATCTCTTAGAAAACTCGCTCCTTTACAGATGGTTTCCAGGCGCCCTGTTAGGACCCACCAAGGCTGTTTACTCATTCCAATACCTCACAAAGTTCAAGATCATCATTCATTTTTTATATAAAGAATAGTATAAGTCTGGGCAAACACTTACATCATCATAGGCGTGCCAACTTACCTTAAAACACAAAAACCAAAAAGGAAGCAAAGTAAAACTGGAGCAGAACAATGAATAAAAAACAACATTAAGAAACTTGGGACCCAAAACAACAATACAAAGACATTGCTGAAACACATACCCAAATTTGGGCAAACTTTTTAATTCTTGTTTGAACAGGGGGACTTACCTCGATGAATACATGGAAATAAACCATACGAAACCAATTCATAAAATACACTGAGGCACCTGAAATTTACAGTCAGAAATATTAAAAAGTACTGATATAGATGCAAAGTAAAAATAGACAATAAGTACCATAAATAATTTGCCATACCTTCTGACCAGGAAAGCAGAAAGAAAAGAGCAATAGCATAGAGATTAACCACTTTAAAAATCATCCTAGACCAGACTTATATATAGCGCCAACTAACAACTAACATCGCAAGCTGTTCAACCTGACAAACGATAATTAAACATAGGCCAGTTTAAGTTCTAAAGATCGACACACATCTAAAAACAACAGCAATGTCAGAAGGAGTAAATGTTCATCACACATTAAGACACATTGAAGCTTAAAATACTAAATAATTTGATGCTGAAACACCTAGAGCTCCCAGAACCTGCACAAGAACCATAATAAACATTAGATCAGAGACAGATATTAAATAAAGAGAAAAAATCATGAGAATTACATACAAGTACAGAAGCTAGGTCGGCATTCAAAGCTTGCGCTTCTTGGATCCACCAGCTTCAGCATCATCTTTGGAAGATGAAGCTTCAGGTGCTCCTTCCAGCGGCGTTCCATCATCTTCAGGAAAATCTTCAGATGCACCATCTCCAGAAGCATCATCTTTAGAAGACTCATCTTCAGAGGCAGCAACAACAGGAGCAGGAAGTTCAGGTTCAACCGGAAGCTTGTACTCCTCTGGCGCTGCATCAGTGATTTTTGCTTGCATGAGGTTCCGACATTCTGGGACAACGTGTACATATCTCATCTTCCTGAAGCCGATGATATGAATTCCACATTTCTTCACTTGAAGGTGAAGCCTATTGGCAGCCTCTGGGGTAGAGCACTTGATCAGATATTCACCAGTGGCGTGCAGCTGGACAACCTTGAAATCCCCAGATCTCAGTATATTAAACACCACCTCAATGACCTTGACCAGCATCTGATCCCCACTGTGCCGCGAAACAGCAACATACACAACAGTATCAGTGGGGCCATGTTCAATGCCAAGGTAACGGCAAATCCCAATCGTGGGGCTGACAATGTCACCAGACAACCTCAGGGAAAGGTCCAGAAATCTGCTAGCACACATAAACAGGAGAGTTAAAATGATAAACTAGATAATTAATGACAAACCAACTTTGTCATATGGAACTATAACCAAGCAAAAAAAGAATGTGGATTGACATGTCAAAATAGAACTAAAAAATAGAACAAGGAATGTTGATTAAGACTTCAAAATTTTTAGGATAATTTAAACTTAAACATGACAGTAATAAGGTGGGGAAGAATCACATATTTGTGAATAAAGACACATTCAAAGGTGATTGGAATGAACCAAACTCAAATAAAAAATATTGAAATCACAACACAATGAGGCTTCAGATTGTCAAAAAAGAAAAATAATTGCACTTCACAAAACCTAATCAAATATGTTGTATGTCAGACACACAATCACCTAGACTTCAATAAAAAACTGAGATCACTAAAAGAGCCAGAAAATAGTATTGCCATCTACCAGTTTACTTTTATCAGCATACTGCAAACAAATGATATCAACTTGTTCCATCAGAATACATACTAAGTTAATTTGTCTAACAATTTCATATAAGATGACAACTGAATTTATAGAGCTACAAAACATAAATAGCAGACATCCAACACTCATATTTTTTTACAAATTAACAAAAACAACAATGGCTACCAAATTACTAAGCACATAGTCCAAAGATGAAATAAGAAAAGTGTCACCAGGAGATCGACGGTGAAGCCATGATCTAGGTGGCAAGATGGATGTTAAAGAACCTGAAAAAATTACATAGATCAAATTAATAATATAGATGAGAAATATATTAATAGAGTGATTAACTAAACCTGGTGACATAAAAAAAGCAGCAGAAGGAAAAAAATCAGGGCACAACAGAGAGCTTGAAACATGATTTATAGTTGGTTTAAGTTCAACAACTATAAATCAAACATGATTTAAAGTTGCAGAATCCAACTGCTAATCACACTCAGGCAACAGAAAATTTGCAGTCAGTCAATGAAACTGAAGAAAAGAAATGAGAACATAGGAGATGTAAGCCTAGACCTAAAGAGAAGAGGAGATTGAAGAATTCATCTGAAATGAGGAGTTAGCATCATGTGCTATCAGTAGGGGGAAATTTTACTACTGAATATCCCTTGGTTTACACATTCATTGACATGATAATTTATATAAGTTGGTACAGTAGAATAAAATCCACTCATCTAAGACAAACAAGTTCCAGTACCAGGACATATCCAAAAGAACCTGAACACAAACCAAATCAATAGATCCAGGGATATTTAGAGCACAAGAAATAGGTTTTCTTATATATTATTGTGTGATGATGAACCACAGCAAATCTCTGAATGCTTAGACGTAGCTAAAATGCAAGAAAGCACACAGATATAATCAGAAAAAAGGATTAAGTACAAATAAATGCCAGATGAACAAAAAAAGCGAGTTGAATTTAAAGAAGGGAGTTATGAGAAAAGAAAACAACAGATCAGAGCAAATGAAAAATGAAACTCGTTTAGATTGGTTTAAGTTCAGCAAACAAATGAAAAAAGGAGTAGATAAAATGAAAAGACCAGGGGCAGACAAAATGTCAAAGACACAAGAAACATACGGACGAGAGGAGGCAAAACCAAATGAGAATGTTTGGAGAATGAGAAGAAACAACACCTACCTTAGTGTTGCTCGACAGAGAGTGCAAAGTAGCAGAACGGACAGAGAGGGAGTAGAAGAGGCAGATGAGAAAAGAACCGAGAGCGACGAGGGAATGTATGACTTTAAAGGCAACTGCTGAGAAGTTGGGGCAGGGGCGAAGAAACCGAAGGGTCACCGAGAAAATGGGGGAGGTGGTGCAGTTAATATCGCTGCCAGGGAATCAGGGGAATCGGGTCGGTTGCAACAAAAAAGGCCCGGCGACTTAAGGGAAAAAAGAAAAAGCCCAACAAGAGACCCAAAAAAATTTCAGAAGAGTACCTAAGAACAAGAATGAAGATGTCACAGAAGACAATCTACTTGTGATGGCTCAAAGCACAGCTAAAGAGAAAAGGAGGACCAATGTACAAATTAGGACAGACTGCAAATGTTTCATGCTGGTGAAAGAAATAGCAGGAATTTGGAAAGTAGTTTCCCGGGATTTGGAGCACAACCATGAATTAAGTCCACAACATAGAAACCAGCTCTTCAGTGGGAGGAAATATATGACAGATATGGAAAAAGGGATGATAAGAACACTAAATGACAATAACATACCAACAAGGAAGATGATTGCAATCTTATCTTACCCAAGAGGAGGATTAACAGCGCTACCATACAAGACTAAAGACGTGCAGAACCTTAGAACAAAAATCAACAGGGAAGTGACTGGGAATGACATGACACAAGCTATAAGTTATTTCAAGAAGAGGAAATTAGAAGATCCGAGCTTCTACTACACATTTGAAATTGACAATGAAATGAAGGTGACAAATTTATTCTGGAGAGAAGGGATTTCGCTAAAGTGGTATGCAGAATATGGTGATTGTGTCAGCTTCGACACCACCTACATGACTAATAGATACAACCTACTGTAACACCTTAACAATTCCATCACTAAATTATTTAGGCAACAAGTGTCTAGATTAATTTTTTTCTAAGGACATAATTAAATTATCAAATAAATTGGCTTTTAAAATATTTAAATATCACTAAAATAAATTAGAAATAATAAGTGCCTGTGCATCATGATTTGAATGCATGGTTTCTTGTTTGATTGATGTTTGAAAGTTTGAAAAAAACGAATTTGAAAAGAGTTTGAAAAAAAGAAAAGAAATCCTTTCCCTCTCCTCTCACCCTTTTCCTTTTCTTTCAGCCCGTGAACCATCCCAGGCCGTCGGCCTTTTCTTCCCGCGCGCGCAGGCCGGCCCAAGCTGGCCCAGCTCCGCTTCCCTGCCGGCCCAGCTCACTCGCCCCCTTTTCTTTGTCGCGCCAGACGACGACAGGTGGGGCCCGACCGTTAGGCCTTTCCCCTACCTTCGACCGGCGGGTCAGCCGCCCACCTTCAAGGCGCCGGCCGTTACCGACCGCCTCCCCCGCGCCCCTCGCCTTCAAACGTCGCAATCAAGCCCGCAATGAAGCTCTCCCTTCATTCCCCCTCTTCAATCGGTCGTTACCCTCCTTAATTCCCCTCCCCCCTTAATTCTCCATCAAGGCCGCGGCCATTGATGGCCATGCCCACCGGGAAGCCGCCTCCCCTCCCCTCCCGTGCCTATTTAAGCACCCCAAGGCCTCCCTCGGCCCCCCTTCACCCATACCGAGCTTCCCCACCCTCCTCGCCGTCTCCTTTGCGCCTTAATCGAGCTCGCCGCCGCCGCCCGTTCAAGCCGACCGCCGGCGTCGATCTCCATCGCCGCCGTCTCCTTCGCTGCTCTCTCAGCCACCTTCTCCTACGTGTGGTAAGGCAACATTCCCCTGCCTCCCTTTTATTTCTACCGAATCGCGTGTTGCACCTGCAGCACCGCTCGCCGGCCGGCGACCGTCCCCCCCTTCGGCGTCATGCTTCAGCCGCCACCCTTTTCACCCGTGCAAGCGCATGGTTGGGTTCGCAAGGTCCCAAGCTTCGCGTAGGTGTTTTCCCCGCGCAAATCCGTGGCCGGGAGCGCAATTTAGGCCGTCGCCGGCGACCCCGCCGCCGCGCGCCACTGCCGCCGGCGCAAGCGCCGCCTTCCAGCCTGGCGGGTCAATCCCGCCATACCGGTCAACTGAGGTCGTTTCCTTTAAGAGACCCCCGGTTCTTTTAATTTCGCAGGCCGGTCCTTCCACCTCATTAAACCCTTTCATTTCAGTCCTGAATTTTATATTTAAACCCCTGTTCTATTAGAATTTCATACCCGAGGTCCTAAGCATCCCTTTTATGATTTAGACCTTCTGTTTTTAAGCATATTTACGTTTTAGCCCCTGTTTTCTTGCTGTTAGGCCCCTGGAAAGTTTAGTTTTTCACAGATTAGTCCCTGTACCTTGTTTTTAGCGTATCTTCTCTGTTATAGCTCCGTTTTTAGCGTTATAGCTGTCTATGCGATCGTCTCAGCGAGCTCGTCGCTTTAGTAGCGTGTTTTTAGTCTTTAGACTTGATTGGTGATCTGTTTTATTTGTTGTATGCTTTATGTGTGATATCATAGATATCGTGCCTGTTTCAACTGAGCAACCTCTCGGAGACGATCAAGAGCAGTTGTTTGAGGAAGAGGAAGATTTTGCTGTAGTTGAAGAAGGCAAGTGGTCTTCTCCCCCTGCATGTTCTATTTTTGTCCTATGTAACTGCATTATAATTAAGTTTACTTTTATGATATCATTGCATTAATTTGACGGGGTTACCTTTTTAAGAACTTACCAAGACCTTTTACCCCGATCCTTGGCCAACCAGTTTAAATAAACGCTTTTGGGTAGAAAATGCTAGTTGCTCAACATGGGTTGGTTAAAAAGGTCTTTTATGGAAATGCTCTATGTTTAAAGATGAATGCTTTGGGTAATGCAAGAACGCTTGAATTAATCGGAACATGGAGAACCACCCAAGAAAACATGCGCAACCATAGTGTCACATGGCTCTGACCTTAGCCGAATAATTAGGTGTGTGATCGTACTAGTGGCCCTTTTCCGAAAGGAGCAGAGGGGGATCCGGGTTGCAGGGGTATAGCCCGGTCCTTTTGGGGTAGCAGCCTTTGCTAAGGTGCTAACCACTAGTGGGGGTTATGGTCCGCCCTGATCTGTAACTATGCGGGTCGTTAGTCTTTTGCATGCCTTTGTAAAGGCTTTGTAGCGTCCCTATGCAATCACACCTCGGAAGTGTGGTATGGTGCTTGGCTAGCATCGCATGGTTGGGTTTAAAGTTCTTCGAAGCTTTTACGCGAACTTTGGGTACAGTGTGCAAACCTCTGCAGAGTGTAAAACTGATCGATCAGTCGTGCTCACGGTCATGAGCGGCTTGGACCCTCACATGATTAAAGAACTTAAAGATGAGAATAAATCGTGGTTCGGTGAAGCTCGATGAGCTTGGAGTTGTTTTGTATTAAAGTTTTTCTTAAGTGGGTTGGTATGAACTTACACTTAGTAAATAGGCGTTCTCTAAATAAAACCTGACCAACATTAAAATCCTAACTGCTGCAAAACCATAGCCTACCTTGATAGCCTTGCATTCTCCCCCACTTGCTGAGCTCCAACTATAAGTGTGCTCAACCTTGCTTATCATTGTTCAGAGGAGAACTTTGGAGGGGAATTCTACGACGAATACGATGAGTTCTGAGGCTTGCGGACCCCCAGTCAAGTGCCTGTGGGAGCGGAAGACGAGGACTCGACGAGTAGCTATCATTTTCCGTTATTAGAGACCTTCGAGTCTCCCGCATGAGTGTAATAAGTGGTTAAACTCTGAAATACATTTAAATACTGTTAATGATATTTCACTCATTTCGTCTATCATATGTGTGTAAACTGATCCTGGTGCACATATGAGATGCACTTGGTTCCTCTTCGGAAATCAGGTGTGACAGAGTGGTATCCGAGCAGTGTTGACTGTAGGACCGCAACTTTAGTTAGAAATGGACGAAAATTAAGGATTCATGTTCTAGATCATCACATCATCTTTCAAAATAGCTTTATTTTCGCATAAAAATCTAATTTGTTCTTGTTTTCTTTGTTGAAAACTACATCATTTTGATTTCTTCTATACTGAGTTCATTTTCTCTTAACTTATGGCCAGGACTCGTTAGACTGCCCGCAAGAGCACCGGTGGGCGTCTCCCTTTGGGACAGTTGGCTCCTCGCTACCCAGCAGCACAGGTGGAGGCACAACTTGAGGAGATACAACAGGAAGTCGAAGATTATCCGGTACAGTTGCAGCCGAAGATGGTGGAACAGGGACACCAGGAGGTGCAGCTTCAGCAGGATATTGAGGAAGATCCAGAGGAGGTTGTTTTCGGGGATGATGAGGCAGAGGAATAGCCCCAGTGTATGATGGGGTTCTCCCGGAGGTTGATGCGGACAGAGATATAGTGATTCCACCGAGTGGTTGAAGCGGCGCGAGAACCGTATGCTTGTTGAAGAAGAAGAGCATGTACGGATACCGCAGCAATGATCCGATGATTCAGGAGATGATTCCGAGTGGCGAAGATAGCTCCAGTGAGGAAGAAGATGGAAATGAGGATGAAGATGAAGAAGACGAAGATGTTGATATAGAGGGACTGGAGGATGACAACAGCGCCGTAGCAAATGAAGGGGACAATAATAATAATCAGGATGGTGGCAATGACAATAATAATGAGAATGGGGATGAGCAGGGTGATGAGCATAGGTACCGCAGGGCTGAGTACCATGAGCATACCTATGTGGGTCCGGATGGTCTATTTTGCGAGTTGTTGGAAGAAATGCCGCAGACATAGAGCATTCGGTGAGGCCATTGTACATCACCAAGCATTATGTGGAGCCCGGAATGAGGGACTATTACACTACGAGAGGTTCACGTCGCAGTCACTACGGGACGGCGGATAGATGGAGGACTCGTACGATCCATCCCGGACAAAGCACACTTTGCTTCGCAGGCCGCTGCCATCAACGACACCGCTAGAAGGGTACCGTGGTCCGTCGGCAACACTTTCCGTGATCGTATTGAAGGCACCGACTTCCGGTTTGTTCCCGGCAGAGTTAGTGGCACCGAAAACACCGTGGTACCCATGGGTGACTTCCGAGACAAACTCGTGTGGACATACTTGCCAAGGTGATTGCAGCCCTTAACACGGATCCGGAGGGTGCAACGGTGGAGTTAGATATGACTCATCGGGAACTCCGAATGCACAAGCAAGGATAGCTCGGCTAGAAGCCCGGCTTGCGGGGCAACAACCGCCCGAGGAAGTAGAAGCATCTTGTCCTTCTCGTTCACCCCCATGCAAGAGACTTCATTACGGCACTCCAGCGGCGGCTACTCGTCTTCGGTAGGATAGGAATCTAGGATATCCACCCTTTACATGTTATTCGGTAGACGTTCTGCGAGGATGAACGGATGTAATAAGTTGTTGCTTGAACCTTGTTTGATTTGGATCTTTGTGTGAGTGAGTTGTATTGTGGAGTGATGGCCACAAATGCAACAAGAAAAATTTTGTTAAGTTAATGGTTAGTTGGGGTTCAATTACAAGTTGTCTTTCACCTTACCTATCGTACCAAATCAATCGCACAAAATCTGTTCGCGCAGCTCCCCCGGCGCACATATGAGATGCACTTGGTTCCTCTTCGGAAATCGGGTGTGACACCTACCCTTTGCCCCATTTGTTGGAATAACGGGACATGCGAACACATCCTTGTTTGCATGTGCTTTCTTAAGTGATGAGACAACATAAACATTCAAGTGGGTATTTGAAAAATTCCTAGATTCAATGGGAGGAAAACATCGAAGGTCAATAATTACGAGACCAAGACAAAGCAATGAAATCAGCTATTGCACAAGTCTTGCCTGATTCAAGGCATAGGAACTGCTTCTTCCACATCAAGCAAAAATGCTACAACAAGAATCGAAGGTGTTTGCAAAAAACAATGGCTTACCAGAAATGTTTGAAGATACAGTAAACTTCTCGGTGACTGAAGAAGAGTTTGAAACACCGTGGCCGTGGCCGGACGCAAATCGGCCCGGCGCCTAGGGCTAGCCAAAGGAGATAATGGGTCATCGGCACCGGGCCTTAAGTAGCTACGGTAGCTAGTGTGGAGAAATCGGCCCGGCGCCTAGGGCCGTGGCCCGGTGGCCCTAGGCGCCGATCCACCACCGACGTGGCAAACAATGATTGCTGAAATCAAGCTTGAAAACAACAAATATTTGAGCAAGATGTGGAATAACGAGAGACAAATTTATACCGTGTACTACAAAAATGATTTCTTTCCATTCATTCAAAGCACCGGGAGAAGCGAGGGGACAAATGCAAGATTTAAGGACAATGTAGGGCCAACGTATAGCCTAGTTAGTTTCCTGAGAGAATATCAGAGGATAGTGGATGTAATCAGAAACAAGGAGGACATTGATGACAGCCAAAGCAAACAGAAGATGCCTAAGCAGCTACACCATGGATATACAATGGAGCAACGAAAGGCGAGAGATTTTTAACGAGAATATATTCATCAAGTTTATGAATGAGCTAAAACAGATCGAAAGATACAAGTACGGTGAGACGAGAAAAAGGCAGATTCTATGAAGTGTGGTATAAGTCAAATCAGATACAAGAGAGGCATACAATAAGAAAGTATATAGTTCTAACTGACCTTACGGAAGGAAGAGAAGAATTCAGTTGCATTTGTGCTAAATTCAACAAAGATGGAATATTCTGTACACATATCCTGAAAGTAATTGTTGAGGAAGAGGTTAAGGAAATACTAGAAAAGTACTTTATAAATATATGGAGAAAAAATGAAAGGAAAATTACAGTGCAACCACCCCAGCAAACTTCAAAACACCAATGAGTTGCTAAGGTTTAATATGATATCAAGGCAGGCAGCTTTATTAGCATCGAAGGGTGCAAAGAAACAGATAGCATCACAATACCTATGTGACGGGTTTCAGAGAATTGACAAGCAATTAGATATATTACTGGCAGAGTCTGAAGAAACAACAACATTTGCAATCAGAATGGAGAATACAGAAGCAGTAAGTGAACATGAATCAAGCAGAAATATTGAAGGAGAAATAGTAGCCCTAAAAGATCCAGATAGAATCCAGCAAAAGGGTAGACCCAAAAATCTCAAAAGACTCAAGACTATGGTGGAGCAAGAGTGTGAAAAGATGAGAAAGGCAGAAGAAAAGAAGAAAAACAAAAAACCTGCAAATGCTAGTGCTAGTAAGTATAGATTTATAGAACATTCTAGTTCCCTTAAAAAAGAATTGCAAACAAAAAATCATTTGATCAAATAAACCAACAAAATAACTATACAATGCTTTGTACAGGTCCACGAGGAAAAAACTAAAAAGAAGATGAAAAGGGGAGAAACAAGCAACAACAGCAGTGTCTGAGCAACAGAATATGGGGATTCCAGGAGGCTTCAAAATGGAAACTACAGTTGGGATTCAATATTTAGTACAAGGACATAAATATATTTGCATAGATTTTTGTATGAAGATACATTGAGTATCTATGTAATACGATGTTATGATTAGAGGTTCAGAAGATTACTAAGGCAAAAGCCTAAAAAGATTTGATGGAACGAACAAAAAGGAACACTCCACAACAATCACCTTAAAGTCAACATGACAAAGGTAGGTGCTACGTGAAAAGCATACAACACGAATTTACATTATTGGATATCTAAAATATACATGCATGTATCTACAGTGATAATGAATCTAAGGAGATGTAAAAATTAATGGTGCATAAAAAATAAAGAAGAGGACATGATAACTGACCTGACAATGATTGCAGCAGGACAAAATATACACTTGGAAATATGAATCAAACATTAGTGATTAGCCATTCATCATTGGAAAAATCACATAATTAGTCAGACATCATGAATAAAAGAAGAGTATAATCTGAAGGTAATTTAAGAAACCAACAAAAAGGGCAAAAAAACAAAAAGAGAGATCATAAATGAAACGAACGTTCATAGAAATCATTCAAGCTACACAAATCGTTCAAATTGAGCATGACATACTAATAAACGATATTCCGCACAGTATCGCTCATCAGACACACCCACATAGTTTGGCACATTGTTAAGCTACTGCTATTACGTGCTCAGAGAGCATAAATGGTCCCATCACAGATTGAAATCTTAATTCCGGCATAATAAACAAAATAAAATGTTGATCCCGAGCAAACATCCAAAAGCTTCAAACATTTGAATCAACAGAGAGTTCAATTGCTCTGAACCTCCTGAGAGAACAATTAGTAAACTGAATAATATCAGAATGCAAAAATAAATAGAACAAACCAAAATAAAAGATGAAAAAAATACACAAAAGTATACCTTATGATCAAATGAGGTAACAAGGCCCTTGTTACCAATGTTTTTGTGGGAGAAAACCATGTCATTAGCTATCTTGATCGTTATATTTGGAATATCACTCTCTTTGAACAAATTAGCAATCATAGATCTTGGAGAATGCCAATGCTCATGAAACATCATAGCAAAGACCCCTGAGTCAACTCTGAAGAGAACAAACAGATATAAATAAATGTAAAGTAGCAATAGATTTGATATGAAGAATATAAAACACACATTACATAAAGAGAGCAACAAAAATAAAAGAGAGCATACACATTGGACTCGGACTGTTGTGGCACTCGAGGATAGAGCAACTCAAACTCATCAAATGTCTTTGGGTTATTTGCAAACTTGTTCCACCAGTGAATAAAGGATGGGATCTAGACAAAAACAAATTGTATTATACAAGTACACCACATATAAAATTATGACAAAAGGCAAATGATGAAACAATAAACACGCGTACCATAGGATCTCTAATGTAAGAATGAAACTCATCATCTTTTTTAGTACGAATCAAGAAAGACAAATTTAGAATCCTTGATATCAACCACAAACACAAACCAATGATCATCATAGAAGGTAGGGAAATACAACTGCAAAATGAAAAAAGGTTTATATATATAAAATACAATAATAAAAATATATCACACTACATAATATAAAAAGAGACACAACGAAAAAACATACAAGATCAGACAGATGCAGTGGGCGAGTTTTTGAAGATCTCTGGAATGCACTTAAAAGAATATCTCCATTAGCATTAGAAGGATCTTTTAGCAGCTGTTCCTGTACCAATTTTTAAAATTAGAATATGTCATCACTGTTAAAAATCTAAAAATTGCAACAAATAGCATTTTAAACAAATGAGCAAATGTTTGAAAAACTTACAGCAATGTTAGAGAAGAAATAGTGATGCTTCGAGTCATTTGGATGCCCTTTAGGGGAGCAAAACAAATGGTAACAAAAGGCTGCAACAACAAAATTATTGACACAGCCCCCAGGTTTCAAAGATTCGCCTAATGACCAGTAATTGCATCTCACTCCTCCATAATAAACTGCATCCTCGCTGCAAATGAACAAGGCAATAGGAAGACAAAAGAAATAAAATGGCATCAATAATAAAATTCAACAAATAGTAATGAAAACAAAGATAAAATAAGAAACAAATTTAGTAACCTGCTTTTAGAAGAGTTCGCCAAAGTACAAATAGCCTGGTAATTTTCGATCTCAGACTTTGAAACATGCCACTTATTCTTCTGTGTGACAAAATCATCACTCAAATAACGGCTGGGTGCTACAAGACGCCTTGGACCATGAATAGGTACTTTACCACCAGTAGATGAATTTCTCACTTTAAAATCAGACAACATTGCTCCATGCTGAGGCTCAATAGAAGAATTTGAAGGGTAAACATGAACTTGTGAGGTAGATGGAGTCTGCACTGGTGATTTCAAACTTTTCTGATTTGCATTATAGATAACTTCAGCTTTCTTGACCATACTGCCAACTTTTTGAGACAAATATCTTGAGCCAACAACCTCAACATCAGGAGAAAAAGGCACCTTGAAAAAAATATTGATCAGAAGAAAATGAAGTGAGAAAACATTTAACACATTTTATGATAAACAGGAACACATAAAAAGCCTAAAAATAGGAGTTACAACAAAGGAATACACAGATTATGGAGTACGAAATGGAGATGACACACAAGTAGAAAAAAGGATGGCTAAAATATACAGGAAAACAAGTAAAGCACATCATAGTAGGAAAACCAGCACTTACATTCCTCATGTCAAAAATACGTACAGACAGAAGAATACCAGACTTCTTAGGCAACTTAGGAGTGATGTCAAGATTATCATCTTGAGTGAATGGAAGTATTTGCATAGTAATATAATGATGCGAATAAAATAAAAGAACAAGTAAAGCAAATAGATGTAAACTATAAACAAAGCACAGATAGAAAAAACAAAACTCACCTCCTCTGAGTCTAAGTTAATACAGCCAACAGATGGAGGAAAAACCTGAAAAAAACGGAAACTAAGCAAAAATAAATACAGAGACATGTCAAATAACTAAAATGTTAAAACAAAAGGTAGAACACTACAAAGAAATATTATAATAAGCACATACACCTCAGCACACTTGGAATCTATGCGGCGCTTAGAGCCAGGAGGAGATACATCTTCTGACGAATGATCATCAACGATTTGAGTTATTGTGATTCTTTTTGACTGCTGAGGGCTACCTCTTGGGGAATTGAATACATGGGGAGCAGATACATGACTACGACCTTGCTGGGTCAATGGAATATGATCAAATGAATCATTGAGGTTACATTTCATCTTCTCAAGAATAGCAGCTTTGTGACCTGCAATAAAAATAAACAAACAAAATCCAAAAAAAACAAACGATAATGAATACTACTAGAAATGGAGAAAGGAACACAAGATAAAAAGTCTACAACACATGCAGTAACAAAAATGCAACTAATAGAATACATACTTGAACGTTCAGCATGAGAAGCAGAACGAGTCAACGAATTATAAAATAACCTTTCATCACGAGTAGCATTAGCAACTGCACCCATAAAAATAACACAAAGAATCAATGCTCGAAACTGAAAGATTATTAAAAAAAGAATCTGTACAAATCAAATAAAAAATGGCTCATATAAAAAAAGAAGGGCTAACCATTGGAAACCAACTTTTTCATTAAACCATCAACATTTTCATCACCCAGCTGGATAAAGAAATAAAAAGTTAACATTACAACCAAAATATGAGCAGAGAAAATAAAGAACCAAAATGTATTGGAGATGAATAACAAAATGACTACATAATGCATACATTTTTCTTCACGGAAGGTCCAGAACTACGAGTGCGGGTCATCGGAGGAGAAGAGTGTGAAGCTTTAGAATGCTGAAGAATAAAAACATTAAAACAACATAAAAAATCTCAGGTACAGAATGAAAAAAAACAAATAATACAAGCTCACATTTACCTTTTGAGTAGAACCCCCTTTACTAGAGCTGGGACCTTGGTGTAATGGATCTGAATAAGCATACATTATTAAGAGAAAATTTACAAACACATTGTAGGTAAACATAACATAAGAAAATAAAAAAGAAAAAAGAAAGAACTAAACACTAACCTGGGTAGTCATCCGGGCCTGGAGGTGGTGGTGGATCAAATGGAGGGCCACCACCAACATTAGTATCAACACGAGATGATGGATCAGACCTCGGAGTCTCAGAAATAGCTTTCACTTAATCAATGACAAGCTTCTTGGTATTGGAGTTCATATTAGTTGCATAATTCATCATCTTAACAAACAACTTCTTAAGATCATCAGATAGAGAGCCCAATGAAGAAACATCCAAGTTGATAGAAAGACCAGACATTTGACAATGCTTCTCAACCAACTCAGAAATCTGAAGCTTCAAGGCTTGAGGAAGCTCACATCCAGCAACTTCATCCAATTGTTGCAGGAAATCTTCATCAAACTTCACGACCAACTTCAGGAGGTTTGCATAGCTCATACTAGAACAAATAAAAGTTATAGAAAAAAATATATATACATGTACAAGTATACATTTTAAGAAAAGGTACAAACCTGCCCATAGCATGTGGACTCATAATCAAGAAGAGGTCTATGCCCATACTCTCCTGGACCTTTCTTGTCAAGTTCTGAATATAACTGAATCATATTATCTTTCCAGATAGAAAGGCGAGGCATATCAGGCTTAATTTGGCGCTGGCAAAAATCAACATTATCCAGATACATTACCTGGTGAACAGAAAAAATATACATACTATTAGTTAAAATAAAAAAGACTACAGAACATAATACAAAAGAAAAGACATTACAACAATGATAGAAGAATAACAATGGAATTGGGGGGGGTTAGATTAGTGAAACCTACAGCCAAATAGTAGACGCATCCACCAAGAGATTGACGAGATTTCGAGTTTCCAGAACCAGAACTTGATCTATTAAAGGCCTTGATATGACCTAACAACCAAGAGAAGACAAGTCCACACCAATCATAGTCTTTTGCGTTGTCAATGTCTTCAGAAACACCAAGATATTTCACGCTAGGAACCAGATTAGTGTTGGAACGTAGAAAACTGCTAAGTGCAACAACCAAGAAACACACAAAAAAATCTTCATCAGACATCTCTTCTTGCTTGATTATCTTATTAGCAAAGAATGACACCTGCGGGAGATGATCCTTCCCAAACTTTGAAAGCACAATAGCTTTACCAACACTATAATCAGAAGGAATAGCAATAGGTCCAATACCAAGTGCTAAATTGACAGATTCCCTAGTAAGTGAGATAACCTAAACACAGAGACATAACACATATTCAGGAGCTATAAAACAACGGGAAAATATCAAAAATAAAAGAAATCAAATCCTTAAATTTGTCAGATGAGTATCGGAAAAAAAAGAAAAAAAGAAAAAAAAACACATAAATGAATTAAACAACCAATAAGGAGACAAAAGTAACAAAAATACAATTCCTCCCAAGATTAAGTCCCTGATTTTGCATCAACATGCCGAGCAATCCACATAGCAAACTTCTTGGGAACAAAACACTTGCTGAAATGAAGAAGAGACCCAAATCCATATCTTTCAATAACAAATCTTTGATGCGGGGTAAGAGCCTCAATAACATTAGATAGTGTAGTGGCAGAAAATCTAGAAAACCCATCTTCAGAGGATCTTGTGGCCTTAGCCCTCGTAGACTACAAAGAAAAAAACGATGAAAAATAAAATATAAATGTAATCTGTTACAAGACATACAACTACATAGATATGCTTTGCTGAGCAAATACTAACCTTATGGTGAGAAGATGAATGTACCTCACGCCTCAGTTTCTTGATCAGCTTGAACTAAGAGAAAAAACAAAATTCCATTGTTATAAAAATAAAAAAAACGACTTATATAACAATGAAGCAATGGACAAGAGACATCAAAAAGTCTTCATTATTTAATGGAACGATAGACAAAAAGAACAAATATAAAAAAACAACGAATGACAGAGTTAACATACATCTTTCATCACAAGTTCAAAAAGAAGCTTGTTATATCCTTCAGCGCCATCAGAATCTGAAGATTGATTGTTCTGCGTACGATGAACATGAAAAATAGAAAACACCACAATCACAAAAGACCAACAAAAAGACTTTGAAAAAGTATACTAACTTCAGATTCCACTTCATGGTCAGAGAGAGCAGCTTCAGTGTCAACAGATGGCATCTGAGAACACTGAACATCATCGAAATCAGGATCATCTAATTCACCACTGCTGGGAACCTCCCCCCGTCTTGAGCGTCTATGAGACATCTAAAAAACATAAAGAAAAATATTAGTTATGAAAAGATAGATTAATCATTTCAACAAGGATTAATCAACCCATAATTAAACCATTGAGGAAAAGTTAACGAGACACAACTACTACAACATTAAAATCCAGATTAATCATTTCATAACATAACTGGACCCAACACCTGTAAAATGAAAGAATGTAATAGCTAGAACATCATATGTAATTACACATACCAAAAAAAGACAGAAAACTCTCAATTAATTACAATTTGGTAATTAGAAATTTACTTAGGAATACATAAGATAATACTGAAATGTGCATACTGTATTAGATTTAAACAATTATCCAGACTAACGGTAAACATTCAGCCTAAAGCTGCAAAATAACCACTCATATATACATACCAACTCAGATTTACTTACAAATTCAACCTACAACTATACATGGTCAACTACCAAGAAAAAATCACAAACCTCCAAGTGAGGCAAAAAAATTAATCAATTTATACTATACTACATAGCTAAAACATAGGTTCTGATAAACTTAAAATATGAATGTAAGACAGTATAACACATTTTAAAATGACATTGAGGACCAGACATTCACAACAGCAGAAACCATAACAAAAAAAATTCAAAAATTACAGCCCAAACTAATAATACATTCACACAAACACACACAAGTATATTCAACAGTGCACACATAGACTCATGAAGCACACTGTGCACAATAAACAGGGACTACATACTGTAATTTATAAAAAGACAAAATGAAAAATATATCAGGAAACACAGAGCAAAAAATCTTCAACCTATTAAAATATGGACAAATCAACAACATACACCATTTTTCAATCGGTGCTAGATTTGTATCCACAACATACATTTCAGAAAAAAGAAAACCCCCATGATCAACATGAATCTATTATCAATGAACTCTGTAGCAGTCAGTACATGAAACAACCAGAGCAACAAGGAATAACTACTCAAAATGCATACCTGACTACATAGCAATCAATTAACCCTAAAATACTACAATCCCACAACAATACATTGTTGATATCACGAACAGAAACTCAAGTACATAGAAATCAGTAACAAAAACTCACCAAAAATGATGTAGAGCCCTAAAATAACCAATAATAATCACGAATACAGCGCAGGATAGCCAAATAATTCCATCAACATCCAGATCAGAAAGAATCCCCAATCATTTTCCACAACAGATCAGAATGGCAACAACAAAAAGCGACCATCAATAATTAGCATAGGACACAAGGAGAGATGAATGGTAGGGGAAAGTAAACTCACCAACAGTGGCCGGAAACCCTAGAAATGAACCCTCGCCGTCGAATAAAAGGATGAAATGGAAAAAACAACAAAAACACTGGATCAGCACTTCCGCGTACGAATAAGCAGTCGAATGGACCAGGTCTACAGATATCAAACTCACCTCGCCGGAAAAATGGAACCCTAGACCCAACTCGCTCAACGGCGACAACATGCAAAGGCAGTGAAACGAAGCAAAACCACACAAATCAGAGGAAGCGCAGCAACAAACAAAACGAACAGAGAGCAGATCCAACTCACGGGCAAACTCGCTGACGGGAGCAGCACCTCCCCCCCGCGCAAGCCGCGCCTCCCCAGAAGCCGCGCCTCCCTGGAAGCCGCGCGTTGCCGGCCGCCGCCGCAAGCCGCGCCTCACCGGCCGCCGCCGGGAAGCCGCGCCTCGCGGGTCGCCTCGTGTCGCCGTCCGCCGCCGAGAGAGAGGGAGAGGAAGACGTGAAATGGAAAATGAAGCGGCAAACGGAATAGCCGAGAAGCTAAGGCGGCACGCACCCCAAAAATCAAACAGTTCTCCCCCGGCCCCACATGTCACAGACAGATCTACAAACCACAACCCGCACAACCAGCAGCCATAGATCGCAAGATCAACAACGGACAAAACCGTGTGACAGAGAGGCCAGATTCACACGCGTGAGCTGTAGCTTTTCCCTGTAATAAAGTTAAAAGCTACCCGATCAGACTAACATTAGGGAACTGACTCGGGCCTCCACGAGACAATTTCCTCTACCTCTTTTCCGATTTGATGTCAAACTCCAATTGAACTGCTTTTATACAATTTCCTCTGCCTTTTTCCGATTTGATGTCAAACTCCAAGTGAACTGCTATTTCTTGCTAACCATCTGTAGCGTGTGCGCAAGGTTATTCTCGCTAGAATTTTTGCATCTGGCTCAACCAACAAACTTCAATCTTCTAGTAAAGTTTAACAATGCGTAAAACCAACAAGCCCGGGTTCACTGTGATAATAGATAAAAAAGAATTACAGAATTGAGATCTCATGACACTTGGATTCATACATGAATTTAGACGACCTAAAGAGAGCTATAAGTTATAGAGTTAAGTTATAACACAAACGATTTTTTTAAAAACGAAAGTACGAAACACAAATGATCCTTCGCGACAGAGCAGCAAGGCGCCCTCAGTCAACGTCCTTGCGCCTGTACCGCCTCGCGCACCACACGAAGACCATCAGGTTGAGCGCGCTCATCGCCGCGAGGAGCCAGAAGAAGCGATCAAGGTGGCCGTCGTTGAGGTCATCTGGTATCCACCCGGGTCCGCCGCCCCTCGTCGTGAGCCAGGCCACCGCGGTCACCACGAGCGAGCTCAGGTAGCTCCCGAGCGCCACCGTCAGCAGCGCCAGCGCCGAGCAGAGGCTGCGCATCGACGGCGGCGCCTCGTTGTAGAAGAACTCCGTCTGCCCGACGCACGCGAACACCACGCTGGCGCCCACCAGGAAGTACTGGGGCACCTGCCACAGGATGCTCATCGACGACGACTGGCCCTCGCCGTGCGCCAGCGCCAGGCGCCGCGTCTCGACCAGCGCCGCCGCTGTCATCACCAGGACCGAGAGGACCAGGCCGGCGCCGAAGCGCTGCAGCTCCGAGAGCCCCCGCTCCTTGCCGGTGAGCCGCCTGGCCACCGGCACGAGGACGCGGTCGTAGACCGGCACCCAGAAGATGACGCTGACGGCGTCGAACGACGCCAGGGACGCCGGCGGGATGGCGAACGCGCCGACCTGCTTGTTCATCGTCCTGCCCTGCTCCAGGAACGTGGAGGAGAACTGCGCCAGGACGGAGAAGTACACGATCCCGGTGGCCCAGATGGGGAGCATCCCGATGATCACCTTCAGTTCCTCGACCTGCGTGACCGTGCAAAGCCTCCATGGATCAGCTAGCTCCTCGTCTGACGAGATCACTGCAGCCTTATCCAGAAATCTGCACAAACAAATCTTGCAAGTTACTACCAAACTTACAAATGAAATGATTGGGCCTGGTAAGAGAGCGTTCTCAAACGATTCAGGCAACTAACTACCTGACTACCTGAGCTCTGATGTGTGCTGCAGTTTATGCTCATCCGCCATTGACGACTTCTCAGGTGCATCATGGAGAAGAGAATAATCGTGCGGCACTCTGACAGCCCACTTGCGAGCTGCTGCAACGATGACCTGGAAAACTCTGACGATTGGGCTCCCAAGAGGCTTTTGGACCCTGTATGAACCGGAACCCAGCATGAAGCTCGCGATGGCGAACGCGATGGACAGAGTGGGTATCACAAGGCCTACGACCCATCCGTAGTGATCTTGCACCCACACGACAGCGGTGCCTGAGACGAAGCTGCCGATGTAGATCGCGAAGAAGAACCAATTGAAAAAGGAATCCTTCTTCAGCCTCTCGGCTGGGATGCTGTCATCGAACTGGTCGGCGCCGAAAGACGAGACGCAGGGCTTGATGCCACCGGCTCCTAAGGCCATCATGTAGAGACCAAGGAAGAACACGAATGACTTGAAAGAGCCATCCTGCAGGCAGTCAGGTCCAGCACAAGTCGGGTATGATGCTGAAATGGCCATTGCAGCCATCCCCTTGTGTTGAACAAGATCAGTAAATTGGTCAGTGGAAATAAAGAAAGTAGATGTCCCAAGATTTTGGAAAGATTGATTCACGGCAAGATATGAATTTGACTCGAGGGATGGTAAACTTTTCTACCTTTTTTTTTGTTTTTGTTGTTAATGCTGATGACGATGAACAAAATAAAGTTTTGTAAAGTTTGAATTTTGTGTGCTTACATACAAGTAGGTAAACTATGAAGAAAGCCACTGTGGTCAGGTATCTGCCCAAATATGAATCTGCTATGATAGCTCCAATAAGTGGTGCGATGTAGCAAGTCCCCTGCCAATTCGTATAGTTCCTTGCTGCAGTAACATTATTTTCATGTAGGACGTTCTTAAGAAAAGTAACCAGGTTGAATTGGATCCCGTAGTATGCTAGCTCCTCAAAGCATTCCGTTACTGCAGTATAGATAGATGTCACAAGCGGTGACTGACAAGCAAATTCTAAGAATGGGCAACAACAAAAATTGTTGGTGAGCGAGTGCAAGTATCAGAGATCTTATATATATATTATTCTTCCTCCCATGTCATTGCAAATCTCCTCAATCCAAGATCAGGCATAGCCATGTCCATGACACGTGGGTCCACATCTTGACATGTCTGGGACTGAAGAATTTTGCCACTGGGAGATAACGAATCGTTCCAACTAGCTACTTTTGGCATTTTTTCATAGCCTTTTATTTACTTCTTTTTCCTAATAACTAAACATTTTTGTGAGATCTGGATGAAATTCAGTTTTCCTCTCGTTACCTAAGATGTAAGTACATGCTCCCCAACTGTCAGTAGTATGGTGGTTGGCTCCCTTGATGTCAATAACCCTTTCGCGTGTACGTTCTATTGAATCCTGCAGGCACAAAAACAAATTTTTTATAGTTTTTTGCGAATGCAGTACTTGTTCAACAAAAGATCCTAGAATCAGAATCAAAATTTGATGGAAGCAGAACTTAGTTGATAGGAAACTTCTTCCACATCAGCATCCCTTCCGAGGAAAGGGTTGTAAGAAAATTCAGTCATTCCTTCGATCCCAGCCATGCTCCTATGCGCAGAGAGAGAGAGAGAGAGAGAGAGAGAGAGAGAGAGAGAGAGAGAGAGAGAGAGAGAGAGAGAGAGAGATTCCTCTCTCTTTTTTTTCTTGGACACCTGCACTGTAAAGCATAACCATGAAATCCTAAATATCTAAATCTCATCCTTCAATTATAGCCAATATGAGCATTTAAGAAGAAGGGAAAAAGACGTATTTATCTCCAAAATAAACGATGAATGACACTTACAAATGCACAAAGTGAAAACGATCTTTGAGAAAACAAATGTTGATGACTAGATAGAGAAATTGGTTTCCAACTTTTGACACGGTTGTTCCTCCTTTCAAGTATGGGAAACGAACACGAGATGGAAGAAATTGCCAGCAAAGACCATTATATTCAGTTAACACAGGTGCTGCAATCCTGCGACAAAAAGCTATTGAAAAGCATAAGAAGAGTAGTAGAGAGGGGCTAATATTGACCTCAAGAAGTGGTTCTTCAGCCAGCAACTTCTCCGTCCGAGCTTCCATGGTAACACTCTAACTTAATAACACACCACACCGTACTGCTGCTCTGCTGGCCACTAGGACTCTCGGAGCCTTGCGAGGTTGGACGCAACTGGAACGGCAATGCCTCAATTTATATGGAGTCCGCACTCCGCAGCAGGAGATCTCAGATCGTCATGCACTCCACTTCAAACTACTACCTCCGTTTTTATTTATATGACGCCCAGACAATTTTTTTAGCTTGCTGCCAGTGTAATGTTTGGTCGAGAGCGTCAACTATTCCCGAACAGAGCGAGTACTACCACTAAAGATGAAGAGTCCCACGATTTTTTTTCCATTGAAAAGAAGTAACTCTTCTCCGAACTTCGCCTACACACATGAGGAGAGATTTTTTTCCAAACCAACCTCGTAAATTCGCTCATGTGAGAAATCAAATCCGGATCTCCTCCTGTTGCGACCATGCTACTCAGTCCCTCTAACAAACTAGAGTAGAGGTCCTTTCACCAAACAGACACATAACGAGTGAGCTGACGTATCCGGACAGTAGATGCAGCAATTAGATAGTACTCTGTTTCAAATTGTAGGTTGTTGTAATTTTTTCCTTAAATTCATATATCATTATGCATTTAGACATGGGAACGTAACAGGTGGAGCTGGGCCTGGAGCCAGTAGGGCCATGGCCCTAGGCGTGGGCCGAAAATCAAGTATACCCCCTGTATTTTTGGCCCATCAATCCATCGGCCCAACAAAGCAAACCGCACCGGCACCAAGGGTCCAAGGCGACCAGGGAGTAGGAAGCCGAGGCGACCGGCGGCCTTCCGGGCGAGTCCGCGGCTTGCCCCCGCCGGCCGGCCCGCCCGCGTCCGCGAGGCCGCGCCGGCGCGCCGGCGCCCGACCCCCTCGCGCCCCGCGAGCGGCGGCCCTTGCGGCCTTGGCCCCTGCAACCGGCGCCCCTGCACCCCTTCGGCCCTTCCCCTAGCTAGCCGGCGCCGGGATTTGACTCCGACGGACTACGGCCACGGGATTTGACTCCGACTGCAGCAGCAAAACGCACTGTGCAGGGCCGCAGGGTGCAGGTACTTCTCAATCTCCATCCTCTGGTTTTTTATTCAATTTCAAACTGCGATTTGTAGACTCTGAGTCAATGATTATTTTGTAGATTAGCATTTCACATTTCACAATGTCAACGAATAAGAGGAACAAGACATTGAGGTCTGTTTATTCTCCTGCTCCAACACCTGTAATTCCATCAAGGCAACCAAACCAACCATCTGTTCAAGTTCAACCATAAATAGAGTCAGTAGTACAATCTCAAGAAGTAGCAACAAGAGTTAGCAATGTCAATGTGGGTGCTGAAAATATAGAAATTGACAGGGAAAATGTGGAAACTGAAAGGGACAATATGAAACTGAAAGGGACGATATGGAACTGAAAGAGGTAACAATGATCCTAATGTTACACTTAATGATGCTGACATTGTTGCAGATCCTGGGCTGCGGGTTCCAATTGAGAACCTACACCCAAACCTTAGGGATGCTGCTAGAATAGCATATATTTTGAAGGGTCCTTGCCAACCAAAAGGTCATAATTATTCGAGAAGAACAATATGCGGTCACAAAAGATCTTTTCAAGAGGATTGGTTCAAAGATAATCCATGGTTGGAGTATAGTGTAGATAAGGATGCTGCCTATTGTTTTTATTGTTATCTCTTTAAGCAGCCAAGAGCTGAAAATTATGGTGTTGATGCCTTCACAGTTATTGGGTTTCGTGGATGGAAGGATGGTTTCCAATTAGTTGGAGATCATGGTAATGACATTGATCACAAATAAGGCTAGAAGGTGTTATCAGGACTTCAAAAATCAGTGGCAAAGTGTGTCACATTCAATGCATTCTAGAGGCAAGAAAAATGAGTGGGAACATAAAGGGTGTTTGATTGTTGTGTTGGCAATTATTAGATTTCTTTTATTGCAAGGTCTTGCTTTTCGTGGACATGATGAATCTTCTAGCTCTACCAACAGAGGTGTTTTTCTGGAATTGTTAAAGTGGTACAAAGATAAGGATAAAAAGGTAGCACATTTGTATCGTGGTAGTCAAATGACTTCACCTGATATTCAAAAAGAAATTTGCCAAGCTTGTGCAGAACAAACTACCAAAGCTATTATTTCAGATCTTGGTGATAGACGGTTTGCCATTCTTGTTGATGAGGCACGAGATGCATCAATAAAGGAACAAATGGCCTTTGTTTTGAGGTGTGTTTCTAACATTTTTCTTGCTGTTTTGTAGTTGTTTGCTTGCTGTTTTTTTAATTCAAAGTCAAGCAATGAGCATTAATCATGTTTCTTTCTCTATGTAGGTATGTGAATGCAAGGGATGAAGTGATTGAGAGATTTCTTGGTTTGAGAGAGGTTGCAGACACATCATCATCATCACTAAAAATGGCTTTGGATGGTATGCTTGCTTCTCATGGGTTGTCGATTTCTAGAATTCGAGGGCAAGGGTGAAGGACCGATACGGCGAACCGCAGAGGGGGGGAGTGAATGGGAGCCGATAAAAATTGTTCTCGAAGGAGATGAAAACTCCAACAAGACGAACACGGCTTCCAACACACGTCTCCGACTCACTACCCAAGTTGGCCAAGCCCACGTAGCCACCGAGGTGCCACCGGACCTAGGAACCAACACACACAGCCTTCCGACTCGAGAACGCAGCGGAACAACAAACCCCGAGTCTACAGACCCACACCGGTCAGACCGGTGAGCACCACCGGTCAGACCGGTCCCTGTTGGTGAAACTGAGCAACTTTCACTAAGTGGCTCTACACCGGTCAGACCGGTGAGACACACCGGTCAGACCGATGGCAGCCTGAAAGCCCCCAAGGCACCAAACAGGCCAACCGACCACCAAACGGACCCAAACTCGAAACAGCAGCACCACGGGACAACAACGAACACACCAAGACGTTCACCCGAGCAAAATCCCACAGAGGGTTGCACCGGTCAGACCGGTCAAGAGCACCGGTCAGACCGGTGTAGCCTGGGCAGCTCGGGATGAACAGCACCCGCGGGTCAACTCCCCCAAATCCAAATCTCGATCTCCCGAATCGCTCCACGGACTTGAACAAGACTTTGGGGATATCAGGAACACCTCATGAGGAGTCCATAGCCAAGTTTAATCCCACCAAATCTCGTCCAAAAAGGAGGAATCGAAGAAATCCCGCCGAAAGCACTTCCAAACCAAGAACTCAAGGAAACCCCAAAATCGAGCACTTTTACTCACGGATTTGGGAGGGGAATCACGGCCCAAAGAACCACGAAGGGTTCCCACAAATTTTCCCCATCAAATCCCCAAGAGAAAAGCCCCGAAAGCACCCCAAAGAAATCACGAAGAGAGAGCTCCAAAAATCACCACCAAGAACAACCGGGGAAAACACATCCAAACCTTGAGGAACCACGCTGAATCATCTATACATGAAACAAAGGTTCATACAAGGTCTAGCAAGCCGCCCAATCATCCATCCCTCTCTACAAGATCTCTCCGTGAAGCTCTCTTGCTAGTCCTAAGGAAAACCTAGAGAAAATAGGTGGAAAATAGGAAAACTAATGAGCTAGGGTTCCAAGAGTTGGCTGCCATCCTCTCACCTCTTGGGTTATATGGAGGCAACCGAATGTCTAAAATGCCCCTCTCTACTAACTAGGGATACAAGCCCCTCAAGGGCGGATTTGGAATTCTTGATGTCTTCACCATCGGACGGATGCCCGCAACCGCACCTCGCGTAGCCTCGACGCAAGCCATGCGATCCCGACGCGTGTCCTCCGCTTTGAAGATTCCGGACCGCGTCGTCGCACACGGTCGACCGGTGCTCCTCACCGGCCGACCGGTCCCCACCGGGTCGACCGGCCGGTCCACCCCACCGGTCGGACCGGTCCGTGCCGCCGCACCTCCGTCTTCGGTTCTCCGGCTTGGCTTTGTGGATCAACCAAGGAACCCGGTGGTTTTCCGGTGAACCACCGGAAACCCCGCGAACTCGGTGTAGCCTCCGCCAATCTCCACTCATGACTTGGCTCCCACGTAGTCCCGGCTCGACCTTGGTTTTGAGGCTCAACCAAGAAACCGTCCACGACTTCATCTTGCTTGTTCATGCCACCATGCGGCCCGCACTTGACCCCGCCGGCCACCGGTCCCTCGAACAAAGCCTACTTGTCTTCTCCACACCCGGAGGCCTCACCGGCGACGACCTTTCGTGCTTATTCTTCACCTGCACCAACACAAGTCAAGTCGCAACCTGCACCTGCAATACTTAGCCAAGAATCAGTCCACACAACGTTGTCAATCACTCATCACATAAGGAAGCGACCATCCACCGGTCCTCGAACCACACATGGTCCTCAATCTCCCCCTTGATGAGTGCATTGACAACACCCACACGAAAGTAACAAGAGAGAAAAGAAAAGAAAAAGAAACGAACAAAAAGAAACTCCAACAAGCGATCGAAAGCCGAACAAAGGCAAAGAGCAAGATCACTTGAAGAAGACAAGTCTCGGACCCCTTAGGCAAGGGCAACGGCTCGACACATCCGAGACAAAGCAAAGCTCAAGCAAAGAGCACAAACCACCGAAACAAAGCTCGAAAACTCACAAAGAGCTCCCCCCCACACATGCAAGCTCCCCACGAACCAATGCGGCTCCCCCCGGACGAATGCATGCAAAACAGCGAAAAACGGGGCAGAGTTGCACAGGCAATTTCAGCTCACACCGGTCGGACAGGTCATCACCACCGGTCGACCGGTGCCTAACATGTGTACGGGACCAGCACTCACACCGGTCGGACCGGTGCTCTTCACCGGTCGACCGGTGTACAACGAGAGCCCGAAATGGCTCGAAACCACCCGAAAACCTTCTAAATGCGCCCGGTAAGCCATTTCAAGCTCAAACTTCTCCCCCTTGTTGGCAATGCATGAATCAAGCCAAAAATGCAAAACGTTCAACCTAGAGCTTCTCAAATATAAAAAATTCAACATAGGATGCTACACACGTCCAAAGGAGCAAGTTAGGTACTCGACGGCTTCGTATCGATCTCAACTACATGATCACCAAGTTTCACAACCATTGGAGGAAGCTAAGATGGATTTTGGCAATTTTGCGAAAAACTTGCCTCTCATGAGCAAAGCCCTAAACATGATCAAAGCATATCAAAATGGCAAAGCCACACAAACTTCATGCTAGGACAACTATTCTAACCATAAGACCATCACAAACACCCACAAGCACCTCATGTCATGTCAAAGCCACCGAGCCATGTGCCTACTTCTATGTATGAGACTTTTCATTGGTAGGCATCATGCAACGGTTTAGCACCCAAAACAAATTAAATTCAGCACATATGACATGGGAGCATATTTTCCAAGCATTTTTCATTTCATTTTCAGATTTGTAAATGGTACATGAAATGTCTTTGCGACAAAAAAGAACTTATGCTCCTCCACAAGATAAATCAAGAGGGCTAAACATTCATGATGGCAAATGAGCCTTTGGCTCCATATGATCAATAAACTAGCTATCCAACCACAAATTAAGCATAGCAAAGCCACAAAAACATGTCAAGAGCATGTAAAGGCATTTACACATGAGAGAGCATACATGTGATATTTTTCAAAAGCAAAGCTATCAACCATGGATTATTCATCAAGATCATCAAGAGCTAAGCCAAACTAACCGTAGCATACCAAACAAGCTCACAAAGACATATGTCTCTTTCCATGGTGAACAATGTATATGAGAGAAGCTTTTCCTAACCAATGCATATGATACAAAATGCATGCAAACTAAGATACAAGGATGCCTATACATCATGCTAAATATGCCATGCCAAATGCAAGAAATGCACAAAGGAAAGTTATACATATGCTACAAAGGAGCTCCCACACACAAAGCTCACAAACCACCGCTCCTCGAGGGGAGGCAAAAAGGGCTCGACACCACCGCAAAAGAGCAAAGGAGCACCAAACTCACAAGCTCCCCCTAAACTCATGCATTAAGGCCAAAGAGCATACAAAGCTCACCTAACACACATGAGATAAGGCAAAGAGCAAAAGAAACCAAGTGGCTTGACCAAGGCCACACACTCGAAGGTCACAAATACACTTACCTTTATCATTTCTTCACAATTCACTCATCCTTGTCCACCATTTCCCGAAAGTGATGCACCTACATATCACCACCGGGATATGAAGCCGAAGAACCACCCCCCGAAATCAACTAAATGTTCTCCGGGCTATCACCTGCAACTCAAAACCAAGAGCGAGAGCGAGCAAACGACTCAACACTGGGGTTAGTTCCAAAAGTGTGAAACCAGTGCCTAGCCATTTGCTCGAAAGTGGGGTTAGCACAAACCAAACCATCTTTCCTACCAAAGCCACCTCCACGAACACCACTACGGTAACCACCATGAGGGAACCAACCCTCTCTCGCCCGGAGGAGGGCCAAAACCACGAAAGAAAGCCCGTGGACCATCCCTCCTCTCCTTCTCAAAGCCATGACTCCTCCCATCCCCGTAGTGAGCTCGAGGGGGAGAATGCCTAGCAACCGACCTCCCCGCAAACTTTCCGGACCAATCACCGAACCACGACCTCCGTAAACAACCCTCGCACCCGTACGAGCACGAAACCCAAACTGCCGCTGTCCGGGCCTACACCGGTCCGACCGGTGCTCCACACCGGCTCCGACCGGTGTAGCCCGGGCAACGAAGGCACCTCCAACGACCTTCCGCTCTCCCCAAGCCCGAACTGACCTCACACTCGCCTTGGCCCTGGGCAACTGCACATGAGGCTCAAGTACACCATCGAAAGGGTGGTACTTGTCCTTGTTAGCCCACTCCTTCGCCATTCTCTCCTCACGCTTCCTCTTGAAGCAAAACGCTCTCTTGTGACCATCCTTTCCACAAAACTCACAATGGAAACGGATCGATCTAGACTTAGGCTTGGGATGAGGCTCTTCACGAGGCTTCTCACTTGGTTTCTCACTAGGCGTTTCGCTCGCCTTCTCACTCGGTTTTTCTCTTGGTTGGTTTGGCTTGGATGCAAACTTGTCTTTGGGTGTGGGTTGTGGTGGAACTGAAACATTCCCAAATTTCCTTTCTCTCTCACCACTGCCCTCACCAACCTTATCCAATCCCAAAGCCCAACCGTCAAAGCGCTTACAGCTAGCAATCATCATACCAAGCTGAGGTTCTTGACTCGACAACCAACTCAGCGCTTCACGCAACTTATCATTCTCATCTTGCAAGCGACCAACACATTTTGCAAGATCCAAATTCTTCATAGCATGCAACTCACATGTAGAGCAAGAAGTAGGAATAGGCACTTTCAAATCAGCCTCAAGCGAAACAATGCGAGAACGGAGCTCAGCAATTTTCTCATGCAAACTAGGGCAAGAAGTGCAAGCACCAAGCAAAGTGGGTCTAGATTGTAGCTCAACCAACTCAACCCTAAGCACATCTAGTTCCTCACACTTGGAGGCATACTTCTCCCTAGGATCGATCAAGTCGGCCAGAAAACAGAGCAATCAAGACAATCGTTCTCATCCGAAACAACGGGGCTAGCCTTAAGGGAATCAATCTCAAGCTTGCTATCAAGCACCCGTGTCTCTAGCTCGGCCACTCTAGTCCTAGCATCCTCGAGTGAAGATCTAAGCTCCTTCCTAAGCTTCTTAGCCTCTCTAAGCATGTGATCGCGATTATCAAGCAAGTCAACCAACTCCTCATTCTCCTTGCGCAAAGAGGAGAGCTCATCACATACCTCATCCTCGGAATCCAAGTCCGAGGTGTCCCTCTCGGCTTCTCTTGCTTTGCTCGAACTACGAGCCATGCCGCGAAGTCGTCCTTGAGGCTTAGGCCCGTCACACAAAGGCCGTTGAGATACTTGCCAAAGTTCTTCTTCCTCCTCCTCTTCTTCTCATCCTCTTCGTCTTCATCACTCGAGCTTGAAGACGTGTCCTCGGAATCGGACTCGATGTCGCTCGATCTCTTCATCTTCTCTCGAGACCGAGCCTTCTTCCCATGTTCATGATCCTTCTTCTTGGACTTCTTCCTCTTGTCCATGAACTTGTGCTTGTCGTGGTTGTTCACCTTCGGACACTCGGCGAAATAGTGTCCAGCCTTGCCACACTTGAAGCATGTCCTCGTGTTCCTCCTCTTGTTCACCCGGTTCTCGTGCAGCCTCTCGAACCGCCTCGTCAACGCCGCCGCCTCGTCCTCTCCAAGGTCATCAAACTCCTCTCCGGCATAGACATCAAAGAGGAAAAGGAGAACATCCTGGTGGATGGGTTAGAGTTAGCCTTTCCTTTGGAACCACCAACGAGGGCAAGACTATGGGAATCGGTCGGGCCCTCGATCTTGGTCGTCATGCCCCTATCCACCTCGGCCCGACTTGAGCTTAGAGAACGGCTCGTTCACCGTCGAGTGTCATACTTCTCTCGACTCCACAATGGCCTCGAACTTTCCGCCCCATATCGTACGATCCAAAGAGTGTAAGAGCTTGACCGCTCTATCATGATCATCGTACGGGAGCACGTCCACATTGGCCCTCATGTTGTTCACCACCACCGTGAACCTCTCGAAACAAGGCATCAATGGACTCACCGGGAGATGAGTGAAGTTCTCGTACTCTCTCCGTAAGTCGCATACATCCATGCCCGAACCCGGGCGTTCCCAACATGAGCCTCCTTCAACACCGCCCAAATCCTACAAGCCAAGTGCTTGGTGTGCACCCGATCGAACTCGGCCGACACAAAGCACGAAACAAGTAGTCGACCGCCTTATTGTTGGCGTCGAATCCGTCCCTCGATCCCGGAGCGAGGAAATCAACCGGCTGGACATAGCTTGTGTCCACCGTGACATCCCAAAGGATCTGACCCTTTCCGCGGAGAAACGCACCCATCCGCTTGCTCCACATCTGGTAGTTCTTGCCATCGAAGTGTGGAGGACCCGAACCCCGTTCCTGGTACGCCATCCTTGGATCTTAGACTGGTTAGAGTCAATAAAGACCCGAACCGGCTCTGATACCACTTGAAGGACCGATACGGCGAACCAGAGAGGGGGGGGAGTGAATGGGAGCCGATAAAAATTCTTCTCGAAGGAGATGAAAACTCCAACAAGACGAACACGGCTTCCAACACACGTCTCCGACTCACTACCCAAGTTGGCCAAGCCCACGTAGCCACCGAGGTGCCACCGGACCTAGGAACCAACACACACGGCCCTTCCGACTCAAGAACGCAACGGAACTACAAACCCCGAGTCTACGGACCCACACCGGTCGACCGGTGAGCACCACCGGTCCGACCG
Organism: Cenchrus americanus; assembly: GCA_947561735.1. Taxonomy (NCBI): domain Eukaryota; kingdom Viridiplantae; phylum Streptophyta; class Magnoliopsida; order Poales; family Poaceae; genus Cenchrus; species Cenchrus americanus. The sequence goes on along the minus strand of OX387243.1, from coordinate 150,600,311 downwards.
GTCCCCGTAGGTGAAACCGAGCAACTTTCACTAAGTGGCTCTACACCGGTCCGACCGGTGAGACACACCGGTCGACCGATGGCACCGAAAGCCCCCAAGGCACCAAACAGCCAACCGACCACCAAACGGACCCAAACTCGAAACAAGCAGCACCACGGGACAACAACGAACACACCAAGCCGTTCACCCGAGCAAAATCCCACGAGAGGGTTGCACCGGTCGGACCGGTCAAGAGCACCGGTCGGACCGGTGTAGCTTGGGCGACTCGGGATGAACAAGACCCGCAGTCAACTCCCCCAAATCCAAATCTCGATCTCCCGAATCGCTTCACGGACTTGAACAAGACTTTGGGGATATCGGAACACCTCATGAGGAGTCCATAGCCAAGTTTAATCCCACCAAATCTCGTCCAAAAAGGAGGAATCGAAGAAATCCCGCCGAAAGCACTTCCAAACCAAGAACTCAAGGAAACCCCAAAATCGAGCACTTTTACTCACGGATTTGGGAGGGGAATCACAGCCCAAAGAACCACGAAGGGTTCCCACAAATTTCCCCATCAAATCCCCAAGAGAAAAGCCCCGAAAGCACCCCAAAGAAATCACGAAGAGAGAGCTCCGAAAATCACCACCAAGAACAACCGGGGAAAACACATCCAAACCTTGAGGAACCACGCCGAATCATCTATACATGAAACAAAGGTTCATACAAGGTCTAGCAAGCCGCCCGATCATCCATCCCTCTCTACAAGATCTCTCCGTGAAGCTCTCTTGCTAGTCCTAAGGAAAACCTAGAGAAAATAGGTGGAAAATAGGAAAACTAATGAGCTAGGGTTCCAAGAGTTGGCTGCCATCCTCTCACCTCTTGGGTTATATGGAGGCAACCGAATGTCTAAAATGCCCATCTCTACTAACTAGGGATACAAGCCCCTCAAGGGCGGATTTGGAATTCTTGATGTCTTCACCATCGGACGGATGCCCGCAACCGCACCTCGCGTAGCCTCGACGCAAGCCATGCGATCCCGACGCGTGTCCTCCGCTTTGAAGATTCCGGATTGCGTCGTCGCACACCGGTCAGACCGGTGCTCCTCACCGGTCAGACCGGTCCCCACCGGTCAGACCGGTCAGACCCACCGGTCAGACCGGTCTGGTGCTGCTGCACCTCCGTCTTCGGTTCTCCGGTCTTGGCTTTGTGGATCAACCAAGGAACCCAGTGGTTTTCTGGTGAACCACCGGAAACCCCGCGAACTCGGTGTAGCCTCCGCCAATCTCCACTCATGACTTGGCTCCCACGTAGTCCCGGCTCGACCTTGGTTTTGAGGCTCAACCAAGAAACCGTCCACGACTTCATCTTGCTCGTTCATGCCACCATGCGGCCCGCACTTGACCCCGCCGGCCACCGGGTCCCTCGAACAAAGCCTACTTGTCTTCTCCACACCCGGAGGCCTCACCGGCGACGACCTTTCGCGCTTGTTCTTCACCCGCACCAACACCCGTCAAGCCGCAACCCGCACCCGCAATACTTAGCCAAGAATCACTCCACACAACGTTGTCAATCACTCATCACATAAGGAAGCGACCATCCACCGGTCCTCGAACCACACATGGTCCTCAAAGGGTATGATGGGGCATCAAATATGAGGGGAGAATTTCATGGTTTGCAAAGACAGATATTAGATGAGAATCCATATGCTTTTTACATACATTGCTTTGCACACCAACTGCAATTAGTCGTTGTTTCGGTTGTCAAGTGTTGCTCTTCCATATTTGACTTCTTTCAGACCTCCACTTTAATTGTGTCCACTGTTAATGCTTCTTGCAAGAGAAGGGATCAATTGTCCCAAAAACACCATGATGACCTTGTGCGTCAATTGGAGAGTGGTGAGATTTTTTCAGGGAGAGGGAAAAACCAACAAACTAATCTTACACGGCCTGGGGATACTCGATGGGGTTCACATCATAAAACCTTATGTCGTATTCTTCTCATGTGGGATGTTGTTTTAGAAGTATTAGAGAATGTGGCTGAAGATAGATCTAATGGGGACAAGAAATATGCTGCATCTGGTTTGATAAAACAAATGGAGACCTTTGAGTATGTGCTTATTTTGCATCTTATGATCAGATTATTGGGCAAAACTAATGACTTGTCAGTGTGCTTGCAAAGGAAAGATCAGAACATTGTTCGTGCGGTGGGATTGATTGAGGCCACCATTCGAACAATTCAAGACATACGTGAGAATGGTTGGGAGGAACTATTTGAGGAGGTAAAGGCCTTTTGTCTCAAGCATAACATAGCCATGCCAAATATGGAGGAAACAAGAACTATTAGGGGTCGTTCAAGGGGGCGTGGAGGGCAATTAGTGACTTATTATCATCATTTCAAGAATGAAATCTTTAATGTGGTGTATGACCAAATTATTGTGGAATTTAACAATCGCTTTGCTGAGAGGTCTACACATTTATTGAGATGCATTGCTTGTCTAGATCCAAGGAATTCCTTTGCCAACTATGATAAAGAAAAATTAATGGAATTGGCTAAGCTCTATGATGATGATTTCTGTGATTATGATCTTATGAGGCTTAGAGAAAAACTTGATGTATGGATTAATGAGGTGAGAAGGGATCCTAAGTTTGCAAATTGTCATGACATTGGTGATCTTGCTATTAAGATGGTCCAGATTGAGATGAACAAAGACTACAAGTTTGTTTACCGCCTTATTGAGTTAGCCTTAATTTTGCTTTGGTTGCAACCGCCACGCTTGAAAGAATTTTCTCGGCCTATGAAAATTATCAAGACAGAGTTGAGGAATAAGATGGGGAATGATTGGTTGAATCATAGGATGATATGCTATATTGAGCGAGAGATTTTTGCAAGCAATGAAGATGACGATATTTTGTACCATTGGCAAGATTTGAAGAATCGGCTGCAAAAGTTACCACCTCGTAGCTGTAATTCAAGTGGTATGTTTCATATCCAATAATCTAATTGTCATTTTCTCGCTATTCAATTATGTTTTGCATATGTTTTATCTAATTTATTTAAAATTTACTTGTTTCCATGTGTAGGCTTGGGCATCCTTCCTAATGTGGTATGCGAGGAGTCAATGATGGATCAGACCAACACTAGTTAGGTATTTATTCTATGATGAAGTTTGTTATGCAAATGGATCTATAAATTTGACGTACTAGTCTAAATATGTCATTTTAAGTACTTCTATCGATATATGAACTATCGTTATTGTGGCTATCGTTATTATGTGGACTACACTTAAACTGAGTGGTATAAGCGTTTATTAAGTGGCCCTAGGCGTTAGAATCCGCCAGCTCCACCACTGGGTGCAACCTAATATCAACGTGCAACCGTACAAGCTTCTAATTTTGGTCACAAGATGTTATTATGTTAATCCAAAGGGACGCATGGGAGAGAAGGGGGGTTGCAAAAGTGTGATTAGGAGCGGGTGGTTAAGTGTAAAATTACGTAATCCTCGCACCTCTTGGATCAACATCATGTGATCCAGATTAGAAGTTTGCACGATTGTACGTAGAAGTTGATTTGCACTTGACATGTTGCCTTTAGATATATGTAAGCAATCAGATGCTCGTTAGCCTAAGAGGGGGAGGGGGTGAATTAGGCAACTTAAAACCTTAACCTATGGCTTTACTAATTTTATCCAAAGATAAACTAGAACATACTATATGGATGTGCAACTGGTGTTGTTCTAGTGTGAAACTCCCATCCCAAAACAAGGTTTGCAACTTATAGCCAATCCTAGCATGATACTACTCTAGGAAAGTAAAGCAAGCAAAGATTGCAATAGAGTAAATGCGGAAACGTAAAGGGGATGAGAGGAAGCAAACTCTTGACACACGATTTATCCCGTGGTATCGGTAGGCACTAAGTCACCCCTAGTCCACGTTGAAGCACTCACACAAGAGTATTGCTTCCCGGTCACCAAGTCTCTCCCAAGAGCAGCACTTGACTCGCCACAAAGGCTAGCCACTTAGGCACTTGCCAAGCTCTCTTGGTCACCTTGATGCCGCCTCCACTAAGGAGCTTCTCCACTTAGGAAGGGGGTCTCCACGTCCCCGCACAAAATGTCCTCGCCGCTCCACACCAAGCCGAAGGGTCGATGACGATTGCCGGTGAGCCACCTAGGCCCCAAGGCTTCCGGCGAACCTTGTACAACTAGATTCACTTAAGAATCACCTCACAAGGTTGGCACAACCTTGCACTCACTCAGCTCTAAGGTAAGCCTAGCACTAAGCACATACACAAAGCATATGCAAGTCTAAGGATGAGCAATTAAGCACTTGGATGGATTGGATATGATCTTCAATGTGTCTTGAACTCATCTGCACTTCCACACAATCCAGCAACCTCAAATGGGTGAGTGGAAGGGGTATAAATAGCCCAAGGCATCAAACTAGCCATTGGCTAAAAGCTACTGAAAAAGGTAGCGTCGGATGAACCGATGCTAAGCTTTTCCAGGGTATCGGTTCATCCGGTGCTCCTCCCACGTCACATAGTCGTTGAGATTCTCGACACAACCGCTCCGACGCTATGCACCGACAAAAGGCGTCGGATCATCCGTCTTGAAGACCCCGCATCCAAGTCGCCTCTGTTAGCTTCCACGCGACCGTCGGATAGACCGACGCTTCACCTTGACCAAGGCGTCGGATCATCTGGTGCTGAAGGCTTCGTCTTGGCGCGTCTCTGTCTTGATTCAAACTGAGTGTCGAATAGACCGACGGGGTCCCCACTCAGACCATCGAATCATTCGGTGCTACTGTCTTCCCTGCTCTTCCTCTGCAACTCGTCCGACGCTACTAAAAGATGGACCGTCGGTTCATCCGACGGTGCCTAGGGTTTCCCCAGTGTACCAACTCGTCTGACGATTGCACCGACGCTTGTTATTTGGGTACCGTTGGTTCATCCGACGGTGTCTTTTTTTCCTTTCTTGCTCAGTTTTGACCCTTGATTTTCTCATTTTGGCATGTGGTTTTCTTGCATCCTTGGGACCTAGAAGTGTCTACAAAGACATGCTAAAACAATACGGTTAGTCCCAATGATCATGTTGTCATGAATCACCAAAATCAAACTCGAACTAACGGCATATGAGGCCATGTTCGCTACAACATACACTACAACTAAGTTCATAGCAAACACCATGCACCTATAAAAGCTAAAACGACCCAAAATTTTGAAAGGAGGACCGGTTGAAAATAAACCTTTAATCTGGATTGGTAAGAGACTAATATCTCCAAAGACCAATCAGAACTAGTTTTTCGAGACAAAACTTCTCTTTAGTCCCTTTTCAAATAACCGACTACAGAGGGACCTTTAATCCCATTTGATAAGTTTTCAACTAGAATAAAAGGATTTTTAGGAAAAAAACAAACACCGCCAAGGAGGACTGGAGGAGGCATCGGCTCCTCCAGCTTGCTCTCAGACATTCCATACCCAAGCTCCGATTCCACCACCTAGAGTTCCAACTCAATTCACACAAGTTCTTCATCATAAGTTCATCTTCTCAAAATCATACACACAAAATTCACAGCTTGCACATGAGTTCAATTTCATTCGACTCACATAAGATTCTTGGAAAGTACATGAGTTCGATTCATTCGTGCACAATATTCACAATGATTTCGTTTCCGCATACAAATCTAACAAAAATAAAAATTTAGAGACTCATGTAATGCCTCAACAGACCATCTCGCTGCTCCGCCACACCACACCTCGCAATGATTGGTCGGTGAGAACTAAGATTTAAATTTTGGTGGGTAGCGTCCCCACTGAACCGTCTTACCATTGGACTACAAGATAATTCGCGATGTACTGTATTGTGTGTCATCACAAGTTGGGACAAGGAAAAGACATGCATATAAAACTTCTTTAAAGGGGTTATGAGGTTGCGACAGCTAACAAGTTACTTTGAACAATTATATTTAATTTTGTTACGCGGGGTATATAGGACATACTCCGTTCAGTTTGGTAAATGAAGTCGTTTAAGACAGCGACACGGTCTCCAAAGTACAATTTTGACTTTTTATTTTTATAAAAATATTTATTAAAAACTAATATATGTATACTTTTATGAAAGTATTTTGAAAGACATATCTATTCATGTAGTTTTCACATTTTCAAAACTCAACAACTTAAAAGTTTTTAATGATTTATATTCCTAATGTTTGACTCAAACCCTGTCCAAAACGATTTCATTTACCAACACGGAAGGAGTAGGAGTATAAGGTTTTGAAAATTAAGTGAAGAAAGACCTAGATCATTGCGGGGTTTCCAAATTAAATGTTCCAAAGAAGAGCAATGATGCCTTAATTAGATAGACAACAGTCTACCGTTCATAATTGTCCCCCCTCGATGAGCTCTCATCATCTGATGCATCATAGAAGCATACAGATGTTCCTGGTCTTCTTGGACGCCACAGTTGGCGGAGAGATCCGAGAGCTTCGTGTAGCAAAAGAGACGGGGGAGAAGTACTTCTTACACAGTACCTTTTTCTTTCACAATAAGTCTATCTAGAAATCAACGTATGGTACTTTTATCTCATAACAAATTTGGTGTACGAATTTGCAGAAGATCTACCAAACAGAACTGGTAAGCTGGGGAGAAGTGAATAGTGAGCAATAGTTCGAGTGATAGAGTCTGCACACACATAGATCAAGGTGGAGCTCAAGTTTCATTGTTTTTCCTCCCAGCACACTGCGTCGGCCAAAGGCGCGGCGACGCGTGGGGGGAGGGAGGGGTGATGGTTGCAGTAGGAGACTGGATGCGGTGGTCATGAAACGATGGGAGGAGAGAAGGAAGACCTACCACCACCACCTCAATGCAAGGTAAGTCCACCTTATTATGTAGTTTCTCAAAAAAAATTAAAACCCACCATCTCCGCACCTTATGAACCCGTCTCATCCAGCTCATACCTGACTTTAGAGACTGTTTAGATGTGCAAATTTACACTGCAAATGCACTATTGACCCATTACATCGAGCCATTCTTCTCTCAACATGCACCTCGATGCACAATTTTGTGCTCCACATACACTATTCATCTACGCAAATTTAATTAGGAGTTGTTTAGATGTGCAAATTTGCGCAGATAAATAGTATATTTGTAGTGTAAAAGTGCGCATTGAAACATGTGTTGTGAGAGAAAAGTGATTTGATATGATTAGTGAATAGTGCGGCTGAGACAACCAAGACTACCAAATGTCCTCATAAAAGGACGGAACCATATTGATATTGAGAAGACTAGAACTGCACAAATTTATTCACCAGCCCCACTAGTACATACACTGCGACTGCACAATAGTACGAAATAAATTCATTGTTGGGCGTTGTTTAGATAGGTAAATTTACACTAATCTACCACATCAAACTATTCACTCATCATATCTAGTCACATATTCTCTCATAGCATGTGTCTCAATGTGAACTTCCGCGCAACTTCGCACTATGGGGCGTTGGATCCTAAGGACTAAATTAATTAGAAGTATTAAGTAGATCACGTCAGATGTTTGAATATTAATTAGAAGTATTAATAAATTAATTACAAAACTAATTGCACACATGAAGCTTAATTTGTAAGACGAATCTATTAAGCTTAATCAGTTCATACTTTAACAACATTGTGCTACAGTAAGCATATGCTAATGATAGATTAGTTAGGCTAAATAGATTCATCTCACGAATTAACCTTCATTCGTATTTGTTTTATAATTATCTCATATTTAGCCTTTCTAGTTAGCATATGAAGATTTGATATAACACCTCATGAACTTTAGCCTACAGATCCAAACACACCTGTATACAGTGTCTTACCTACTATAGTTGCAATAGCATGAACTATATTCATTGCGCAATCATGAAACTGCACTTACTAATTGAGGCACAGTGCAAGCTTAAGTCTTCAATGTTCCTCGCCATAGGCGTGGGTATTTACAAATAATACATAACCAAATGTATCTGTTCATCAGGTAGTTGATGCGTACACTGCTGCGGCCCCAACCTATTATGCTAATGTTTGGATCCACCCAGCTAAAATTTAGTCAGCTAAAATTTAATATTTTTTCTAATTAAAATTTAGTTGACTAAAATTTAGTTAGAATTGTTTGAATCTACTAGAAATAATAATAGTTGAAGAGCTACTTGTCTATCCTATATATCCCTCCTTTTCCCACTTAAATTTTTAGAAAATAGGCCGAGGGACAATTAGATCTTTTACTAATTTAGCTGACTTAATTGAACCAAGTAGACAAATCTTCATCTAGCTAAACTTAACCGGTAGATCCGAACATGAAGCAGTTGTTATCGTGGTCGACACCATCACAGATCTGCATGACTTTGTAAACCTCTAGCACAACGTGGCAGATTAATTATTCTTCTTGCCAGCACACAGATCCTAGAATTTATTCCACAAGCACATGATTAATTCTGGCGTGGAAACAATACATGTCAAAGCTTTTCACGGTTGAAGTGATTGAAATAACATGAATTATCTGGTTTTTTTTGTTATAAGCAGATCCGGTATATAGACGAAATTCAAACTTCAAGATGTGCGTAATAATAATCTCCTTTAATCAACCTATGCTCGGTGATCACCTAAGCGGATGATTCAAATTGTTTCACTTTATTTTGGGAAAAAAACGTGTATCTCAGCTTTTGTGGTACATCTCTTGCCTGTGCAAGCACTATCCTGTTAGTGCGCTGTGCACAAGGGGCAGGGCATGTGCCCAGCACCTCACGTCTGCTCATGAGTCATGACGGCGTGCGAGGAGGCCTCCATGCTCCATCCACGGCTCCATCTCGATCGCCCGCGTGCGCTCGACCACCTCGCCTCCATCTCCTCCGACAAGGGGGCGGCTCCAGCTAGCTCCCGTCGGGCTTGTGGAGGGCCTGCGAGCGCTGTGCGTGCGGATGGACTCCGCGGCGTTTTTTTAAGAAGCGGGAGGGGGCAAGCCCCTACCGATTATCCATTAAATAAAAGGGTAAACGATCCAAAAGATCAGTACAGAACGAAGAGAAAGAAAAACAGGAAGGAAAAAAAAGTAGAACAAAACAACAAAGAAGATCTAAAATTATCACATCACACAGTGTTCATCCAGACTTCCATAGAGTTCACCATGTCCTGCCTTGTTCTGAACATTACCAAGGAAAATTCACACAAGAATTTCCTTTTGCACTCCTGAACTTGAGGATCAATATTCTCGAACATCCAATTATTCCGTGTTGTCCAGATGCTCCAGGTCATTAAGATTATGATGTCCATAGCAAAAGGCACCAGGAGCTTATCCGTGATCATCTTGAAAATCTGTAGCAGCGGTCTTGTAGAGACGGAAGTGACCCCAATGGCATTCCAACGTGCTTTAGCAAAGTTACATCTTAAGAACAGGTGAGCCACTGTTTCCAATTTTCTCCTTATGCACAGATCACAAGTGTAAGAATCTAGTTCCATTTGTTTTCTCCTGAGGAGGTCTGTGGTGCTCAAGCGATCTTGGAGAAGTAACCAAAAGAACACTTTATGCTTCATCTAACAATGTGATTTCCAGAGTCAACGAAAGATAGGATGGATTGGCCTCTGGCCCATCAGAGCTTTATAAGCTTTGGATGTTGAGAAATTGGCATTTTCCCAGATATATGACCATGGATCCGATTCCCCTATGTTGGCCCTGTTGTTTATTAAATCCATCAGAAGATCTAGCTGACGTGCTGCGGCGTGGACGTGCTGCGAGCCGAGATGCCAACGGCCTTGAAGCTTTGCGTGGATCCTCCAAGTTCGTTATGGACGCCGCGTCGCCGGCGTGTTAACCAGTCATTCTTGGCCTTGGTGTGTGTGCTCATCCCTGAGACCACCGTGGCGCGGGAACGCGCGCGGACCGTGGCGAGGGTCCGCGGAGAAGGGGGCGGGGTGTAGGGCGCTAAACTGCCTGACGCCCACTCCTTCATGCAGCACCGTGCTTAGGTCTGGCGCCGCAACCGTGTTAGATAGTGTCGAATATCTGTACAGTCCGGTTACGATGTGACTTGAGTTGTATTAGCAGTATAGGGTAGAGTCCATGTCATACTCTGTAACCTGAGCCTCCTCATAAATATGAGAGGGGAGCTGATGTTGTAACCATGACGACATAGCGACAGGCTCGCAGGGGGAAGGCGGCGTATTGTCGGGATCCCGGAGTGACTGGTGTTGCGGTTTGGGGAGGAGTGCCCGTAGTCAAGCCCCGGGATGTAGGCTTCGGCTGAACCTCGTTAACAAAGATCGTGTCTCTGTTGTCGTCTGTGATCGTGCAAGTTTGTCTCAGTAGATCCAAATTGTCGTTCCGCTGCGTGGAGATTAGCAGGCGGCTCGTCGCCGCGGAGGGCTAATTTCTTACAATTGGTACATTGGATATAGAGGCTGTGCAGAAGATCACCTAGAGATTCGAGGGTTATGCATCTACAAGGCTCGTGCAACGTGCGATCGGTACGGAGCAGATACGTTGCAAGGTGGAGCATGGTTGCGGCTGCGGTCGCAGCGGGTCGACGTTTAGCACCGGCGACATCTAGGTTTCTAGCGGTGTCGTCGTCGAAGTTGGTGCAACACGAGAAATCAAGTTCGGAGGTGCGTGCGACGCGTACGGAGTCGACTTGGAATTTTGCGTGATTATTTTGCACAGAGAGTCCTGTGTTGTGGTGTTGCATGGAGTTTTATTGGGCGGCAGTGTTGGATGCAGCCTGTATATGGAGCTGGCGCGTGCATCAAGGCAGTCGGGTTACATGTCGTGACGGAGCATGTCTTTGGCATGCAAGAGGGTCAACTTTGGGTACTAGCTACGGAGTCAACTTGGCTGATTAGCAGGATGACCATCGGCAATTTATTGAAAGATTGTGTGTGATAGGGTTGCCTGATTAGAGTATATGGAGACAATGTGAAGGATACTAATTGTCTAGCATGCTCAATAAATTAAGCTACGTGAGAGACTCACGGTGTGATTAAGCAGGATTGTGCAAAGCACAATTTGACGATGGCAAGAGGTTTAGCGATGGCCCGAAGGAGACAATCCGCGGTAACAACGGATAGTCTGGCGATCGACGAGCCAAGTCGGTCGGATCAGTTTATGGTGACGAGGTGTGTCGTGTGGGAGGTAGCTGGTTGTGCGCACAACAGAGCCACAAGGCACGACAGGGTGTCACGGAAAGCTGATGAAAAATTGCAACAGGCGAAGGAGGAGAGGTAGAGATTGGCAGACCAGACCTCAAGTTAGATGTTGCGGGCTCGTTGGCAACGAGCATAAGCTATCGACGGTGTTCAGTTGTAGTGCACATGGCAACTGATAGGAGTTCGATGGCGGTTCAGTGGATGCTCAGGATCGGCGGAGTCAAGTGCAGGCTGACAGGGTCGAGGTGGAGCAGCTCGCTGGGGTCTACCTGTGATGGATAGACTGGGCCGAACAGTTCGCGGGGCACATAGCGGACAGTTCACGATGGCTGGCGGACAGTTCACTTGGAGGGTGAACATACCGTGGTGCATGGCGGAAAGACTGGCGGCAACAGGCTGGTCAGACCGTGAGTCAGAGGCAATGACAGGATCAGCGATGACGACATAGGAGTGTGGCGGCTGATGGAGTTGTTGTTCTCTGTGGCGTGGTGACACGTGGCGCGAGCTCAGGATGCAGGTTTGCATGGGAAAGTTTGTGTGCTTCCAAATCAGCAAAGGCGTGGATCGATTCGAGTTGCACGTGCGGGGTACTGAAGCATGAATCGAAAGGCGCGAAGAAGCTTCAAGGGCCGAACTGGAAGGAAGTATAGACGGTGATATGTCTGCACTTGCAACTAGAGTAATCTGGTTGGACATGGCTGCAGGAGACTAAGGTGTAAGACATCCGACGTAGTATGGCAGCGCTAATGGATGGACAATGCTAAGGTGGCAATTCTGATGTGACTCAGTGGTGATTGTGATGTTCTCAGTATCATGGATGCAGTCTGGGAAGAGCATGGTGTTAGATTCAGTTGCTGTCTAGCTGGAGATGAATCTGATTTTGCTTGGCGGAGATTGTGGTGATGGAAGAGAAGGGTGTACAATTGCAGGTGGAGTAATGCAGTGAGGAATTGCAGGGATAGCAGTGTTTCTTCGTGCAACTCTTGATAGAGCAGCAAAGGTGACTCAAGTCTGGTGTACATGGAGATTCACGCAAGACAGCTTCTGGATAGCGGAATATGTGGAGTTGTTAGATATTCTGTCGGATATTTGTACAGTCCGGTTACGATGTGACTTGAGTTGTATTAGCAATATAGGGTAGAGTCCATGTCATACTATGTGACCTGAGCCTCCTCATAAATATGAGAGGGGGGCTGTCGTTGAACTACGACGACATAGCGACGGCTGCTCGCGGGGGGGGGAGGCGGCGTATTGTCGGGATCCCGGAGCGACCAGTGTTGCGGTTTGGGGAGGAGCGCCCGTAGTCAAGCCCCGGGACGTAGGCTTCGGCTGGACCTCGTTAACAAAGATCGTTTATCCGTTGTCGTCTGTGATCGTGCAAATTTGTCTCAGTAGATCCAAATCGTCGTTCAGCTGCGTGGAGATTAGCAGGCGGCTCGTCGTCGCGGAGGGGTAATTTCTTACAAACCGGCCATGTGCAGCGCCGTGAAGCGGTGGCCATGTCCGGCGCCGCCCCGTGCTCGTCAGAGTCGGACGGACGGGGCCGCGCGCAGAGGAGGCACCAGAGATTGTGCTGGACTGCTGGGCGTGGACGAACGAGACGTCGAAGCAGCGCCTCGGGATGCGCACGCAGTTCATGCCCGGGAGCATCGATCAGCAGCATGCAGTTCGCATGTGTACTGGGGACACACACATCAGTACAGAAAATTGGGAACTCAACGCATTGGAAAATTATAAAATCTCAAACTTGCAAGGATGATCGTGCTTCGCTGCGAGAAGTCACTATTCACCGGCAGCTGGTGGAGATCGCACTCTCGCCCGTCACTACGTCCACAACGCACTCACGCCACTACCTTGCAAAAGCTGCGCCTGTGCAACACCCAACGTTTACTCTAAGGGTGGTGGGCATGTGCCCATGTGCGCATAAGAGTAGTTTTCGAGATCTTGCACTTGTATTGTATACACTGACATTTTTCAGCATCAACAAATTGACATATAGGCAAAGAGGAAACAAAACCCAGGACTCTACGCCAGAGCAGCTCTCTTGCACTTGTATTGTTGGGCATAATATAGGAAAACCAGGAGATTAAGAGAGCTGAGGCCGGTTATCAGCCAGAAAAAACGGTCAAGATGGCCTTCGTTTAAGTTATCAGGAATCCACCCCAATTGGCCATTTCGAGTAGTGAAATACGACGCCAGGGTCAAGATGAATGAGCTGAGATAACTCCCGAGTGACACGGTAACAAGAGCGAAAGCTGAGCATAGGCTTCTCATGGCGTCTGGTGACTGATTGTAGAAAAACTCAGCTTGGCCAATTGATGTGAACACCTCCCCCACACCGACCAGCAGGTACTGAGGTGCCTGCCAAAGAATGCTCATAGGAACAGGTACCTTCTGATGGACCAGATCCTCTGCCCTTGCAACCTGCAGACGCTTGATCTCAACTAATGCTGCAACTGCCACTGCGATTGTAGACACAAATAGACCGATTCCCATTCGTTGAAGCACAGAGAAACCTCTCTCTTTTCCAGTTAACCTCCTGGCTATGGGCACAACTAATCTCTCATAAATTGGAACCCAAACAACAATACTGATAACATCTAAGGATGACAGAGTGGCTGGTGGGATCTTGAAAGAACCGATTTGGTTATTGAGGGCCATCCCCTGTTCTATGAACATTGATGAGTTTTGAGCACATACGGTGAAGAACACAATGCCTGTTGCCCAGATTGGAAACATCCTCAGTAATATTTTAAGCTCTTCAACTTGTGTGACTGTGCAAAGTCTCCATGGATCATGATAACCATCACGTTCATCCCACAGAATGACTGCAGCTTTGTCAAGGAAACTGTTGAGGGAGAGAACGTGTCAGGTTGAGACAACATGTAACTTTTTGCATATATGAAAATCCTGTGTATGCTTACCTTCAGTGGTTCTGAAAAGGTTTGCTGTGTCGAGGAAGTTCCAAGACACAAGCTTAAAAGCATGCATTGTCAGAACAAGAGTGCGGTATATGGAATCTGTTTATGTTATATATTAATAACTTTTATACTTTCTAACTTAACAAATCTATATGCTTTATTTCAAAAATATGTATCTAAACCATAACTTCCGAATGTTTGTTTCCCTTAGTTGGGTAAAAATGAATAGATCTTTTTTTAGAATAAAAATGAATAGATCTTACGGAGTAGAGTAAATGGTTGTCATTAACCACTAAGGAAAATACCTGAATTCATTACTATGCTCCAGCTTACGACTCCCCTCGATAGCTGAACTCTTGCCATCAAACTCATAGAGAAGAGAACTATCAACAGGCAAATCCACTTTCCGCTTGCGAGTGGCTGCCATAACTACCTGACATGCTCTTGTAAGTGGGCTTCCTCCTGGTATCTGAAATCTATATATTTCGGAACCTATAAAAAAGCTTCCAATAGCTAAGGCAATGAAAAAAGTAGGGATCCCAAATCCAAGGCCATATCCATAATTCTCTTGCACCCAAATAAGAACAGTGCCAGAGATCAAAGATCCAATATTTATGCAGAAATAAAACCAATTAAAGAAAGCGCCTTTCTTTGTTTTCTCAACTGGATCAGTATCATCAAATTGGTCAGCACCAAAGGATGAAACACATGGCTTGATACCTCCAGCTCCCAAAGCAATCATGTATAATCCAACAAAGTATATAAGATACTGAGGTAAGGTCGGTTGTGGACAAAATGATCCAGCACATTGAGGGGGCATGAAAGAAGGAACTGATGCCGAAAGTGTCAATGCTGTCATCCCCTTCAATAAATGCACAAGACAAAGTTGTTAGCACTGGCTATCTGCAGAAATATTTTCAATGAAAATATATATTCGTCAATTATAGCCGCAGCAAAATTTTAGAAACGGCAAAAGAGGATTTTTGTAGTGCTCAACTGTTCAAATTCAAAGTGATGATTCACATTGGAAGGCAGTTACCCAACTTGTGTAAAATAATAATGTTACTTATGGCATAATCAAACAAGTTATATATGTACAAATCTATCTAAACTTTCTTTAATTCTCAACCATGGTAAGTACTAATGTGGAACAACATGATATAAATTTAGGGCGCCTAATACATTAACATGACACTGGTGCAATAACGAGTTTCTTAGGATAAATGTGCATTTGTAACTTACAAGAAAGTAGATAGTGGAGAAAACAGCAATTGTTCTGTACTTTCCACAGTACGAATCTGCTATGGTTGCTCCAATAATTGGTGTGAGATAACAAGTTCCTTGCCAGGTTGTGAAGTTCCTCGCTGCAGAGACATTTCCTTCATGCAGTCTTGTTGAAAGGTAAGTGACCAAACTTTTTGAGATGCCATAGTAGGCCAAACGTTCACATATTTCAGTTCCTATCATATAACAAAATGTAAATTTCCAATTGGAAATGATATTAAATCTAAGTGTGAAAAACTTATGTTTCTCATATTTAGCACATCACTACATCAGACACTGTTAGAATTGCAAACACTATTAAGCTAAAAATGCTGAACAAAGGTTGCCATTTAAACCAGTTGTGTATTAGAAACAAAGAAGTCAGTTGGAGATATGATTCCATAAAATTTTACAGTGACAATGATTGCTCAACTTGTTTTCATCTCAAGAAAAAAATATATGTTCATGTTATTTCTAAGTGGAAAGCTCAGACTGAATTCTTACCAAGAATCAATGAACATGCTCTCCAGTTCCCTGTATTACGCTTTAAAATAGGAGAACCTCTAAAGTCGACTGACCCATCGCCTGTGTACTCAGCAAGATCCTGTGCACAAAGTAACGCTGTTTAAAATTTATTTGAAACTGTTTGACAGGTGGGTGCTTACAACAAACATAATCAAAATCATAAAGCAAAGGGAACATACAACACAATCTACTGAAAAAATAAAACGGAAAAAAATAGCAGATAAATTTAGTAAGAATTAGCATTTATGTTATGGAGCTTTGTTACAATTATTCTTAAGTACCAGTAGGTACTTCCAGGTACTTTTTTCATTAAATTCTTTATGACCATTGATCTGAGGAATGTAATTAAAAAATAAATTAAATTAGAACTGGTCCCACTATTTTTGGTACTTAGTCCCACCTATTTGGTACTTCTTAGTACTTTCTAGGTACCTTTGGGTACTTCCTATCTTTCTACCGCACAATTTCTATAGATAAATGGCTCTCGTTTTTTCCAATCATTGTAAAAATCCTCTTATGCTAATCACAGTCTTACATATATCCCATCAAACCTCAAGCAGTTTTACAAGATGTTGAGCAGAGTGTGTGTGGAGCATGACGGTTCCCAGGATCAACACTAGATGCTCTCCCAACTCCTAAGTGTCCTTGGTAGGTGTCCATGACTCTACATTGCTCATATATACTAGTTACTACTCAACACAAAATAAAATTTCATCATGTGCCCTTAGTTGTTTGTAGGTAGATAAATTCCACGCTGTTGCTAATGATAGAAGAACTACTCTAGTCAAAACAAGGAGACATTTCTCTTTATATCAAATGGAAAGATTTCCTCCAAGTGTCTCACGATATCGTTAAAATAAACTTGCAAGATCAAATCATTATTACTTCTAAAGTAATCGCCAATATGATTGAGTTGAGAGCTTCTGTATATCCACAAGGTGTCACACCCGGCCCAATTTGGATGGCCCATGAGTGACCCATGAGCACAGGTGCGCGTGTTTAGTGCCACATTGCTAGTTGAGCAAGGGTGGAGCCAACTTATTAGTCTTCGTCCACTAGCCATAACACCCTCGGGTTAACCCTTTTACACGAAGTGAGGACGAAAGTGTAAGCAGGGTGTTATGTGTACGTGTGCTCGCCCCTATAGAAGGACTGGGTGGTGCGGCTTTGGTGGGCGGGGTGTTACACGAGGTGAAACATATTACATTTTAACGAGGTGAGCTCTTTATGTATTTTAGAAATGATGCTAAATTCGATTTCATGACTTATCTAAATTTTAGTTCCCCTCTTTGCTCATCTAACCTCACTTCACTAAGTTTTTTCCCAAGAAATTGGTCAAGGAACTTTATTGTTGCTGCTCGAAAGGCAATATAACAAAAAATGGTCCATATGGTTGGGTAACTGCCTTCCAATGTGAATCATCACTTTGAATTTGAACAGTTGAGCACTGCAAAAATCCTCTTTTGCCGTTTCTAAAATTTTGTTGCGGCTATAATTGACGAATATATATTTTTCATAGCACATTGATCAATATTTTGATTGAAAAGCCAAGGTTTTGTTTTGCAGAGGGTGGGTTTGAAGGTGAATAACCAAAATGACAGTGACAAGAATAGACAAATGGGTCTAACACTTTAAATCATTCACGTTTCAATCAAACATGTACGGCCCATTCCACTCCCACTGTTTCAATAAGGTCTCTAGAAAAAGATATCCAATACCAGTCAAAATAAACATCAGAGCTCTCAAGAAAGGCAACAGGCATATCGTACTCATAAGAAAATTAAATTTCTGGAAAAAATGATTTCTGTCACCCCCATAAATAACTTTCACAAGTCAATCAATATTCTATGGTATGGTCCTTAAGACTGTGGCGTGTTTCAACGTAATACATCGGATCCATGATTCCAAGACGTTTCCTATTTTTCCAATTGCTATACAGTTTCTATGACCGGATTCTATAGCTGAAGTCTGAACCTTCCTCCCTTTCCCTTGATATTTTCCTTCCACACGGCTATTCAATTTTGCAACCCACCAATTAAAAAAGCGCATACCAACCAATCCAAAGGTCTACGATGCAATAATCCCCGGAACTGAGCGATCGGAATATCATTTCCTGCTCCTTCCTCTCGAGATTCTGGCCAAATTTAAGCATTTTCAATGAAGCTGAACTTAACCAAAAGAAGAAACTAAAGAGGATAACAAAACAATACCCTAGGGGTTGTTGAATCGTGGTGGAAGAAAGAATCAGGAAAAAGGAACAAAATCTCCATACAAAGATGGTGGTGAAGTACCTCCGGCTCCGTCGGACGCACTAGCAGGCTTTGCCGCCGCTCCTCATCTGGCGACGACTCCATGAATGTAGCTTGTGAAGCTTTGGGGGATTGTCCCCTCCTGGAGGAAGGGAAAACTTGGAGCTTTGAAGGCTGGTCAGTGATTTCTTCTTCAGCAACTGCTGCTGCTGTTGCAGCAGCTTAATACTAAATCCCCGAGCAGAGCAGAGACGCCGAGGCAACGAGCTTATCGTTTGAGTTTTATAGTGCCTTTTCCAGCCGAGTCGCCATTTTTGTTGGAACACAAGGAAAGGTTTGTTGGCGACATTGCATCCATGTCCTCTTAAAACTATGTAATTGCAAGAGTGTTGACCAACGGAACCTTAGGGGCTATGGAGGATGGAGCTCAGTCCAGTGTCCAGTGTTTAGATTTTGGCTCTTTTAGTTTTGCAGACAACTAACTAGTTAGTGTTATTTCTGCAACTAGGTTACTATAATAACTTTAGATAAAAACGATGTTAAAATTATTGTCCATCATATATAAGTCGTTGAGACTCAACCGGTGCATTTACAAGTAAGATTTTTATGTCGGCACATCATTAATGCTGACATTAATCTCTAATCAGCTCATGATAGTTGTACCATATGAATGTGAATGTGTTGCCCATTATGTAAATTTCAATCTTTTTTTTTGGAAAAACCAGCAGGAGCTCTGCTATTTCAATCTTTTTAAGGGCATGTGAATTTCAATCTTATCGAGTCCTCCCGTGCAATAACTTCTCTGCTGCGGCCGCCGCCCTCTTGTGAATTTGCACTTGGCGTCGTGCAGTGCAGCCACGCGTCATGGAGTACTGGATATAATCCATTCCATTGCTGTCAAGAAAGACCAATCTTCACAGCAACTTGGAAAGCAGCATCTCAGACGCGTTTGTTAGCCTGGCCTTTGGATCCAGGCCCACGCGCTGCAAAATAGTCCTCCCATCCTGCCTCGCAAGGAACGCCGACATCCATCGTTTCTCACGGTGGAGGCTGTTGCGGCGCAATCTGTAACATACCAGGATCAAAATTTGTGAAAATTTAAAACTTTTTGTTTGATTTGAAGTGCTACCAAATTTCAACTCAAATTGCTAGCCCTTCTCTAAATTCTCCACCAATTAAATCCATTTATAAAAATATATATTCAAATTATGGTAAAATAAGTGAGTTGGAGTTTCTCTGATTTTATTTGGAATTTAATTGAGTGATGTTTGAATTTGAATGTGATTCAAATTCAAATGGTTTTTCAAAACCTATTTCAAATGTTTGGAAAACTCTAACCTCTAACTTCTAGCGCGGGCCGGATCTCCCCTGAAGCTGACCTGCTGGCCCAGCAGGCCCAACAGGCCGCTAAACCACGCAGCCCAACCAACCTGCACCCTTTTTCTTTTCCTCTCTCTCGCTGACGTGTGGGACCCTTGCGTCGGTCTCTCTACTTTCTTCTTCCTCACCTTTTCCCCTCTGCGACCAGCCGCGTCGCGCTGACCCGTGCCTGCGCGCGTGATGGTGTCGTATGGGCCTCCCTGGGCCCACTACCTCGGTGGGTACCAGGACCGACTACTCTGTGGGCCCCTGGGACTACTCGGCTTGTGCCACACGGCACCTGATGGAGTGGGGCGCAAGGACTACGGTGGAGAGGTACTCGGATAGGAAGCTATACATGTCCTGTACTATGTGGAGAACTCCTAGACGTACCCGACTAGTACTCTCTCCTCAAACTGACCTGTAACCCTGCCTCTCGGGCTATATAAGGCGAGGCAGGGACCCTTCTCTCACACATACGCATCATCTTGTAAACACACCCAATCAATCCAGAGCCACGCAAAGATACGGGATGTAGGGTATTACGCAACTCGCGGCCGAACCCGTCTAAATTGTGTGCCACGTGTCTCTTCCTTCGAGTTACCGATCTCGGCGAGGCCACATTCATCTACCTCGGGTACTCCCCTTGGTAGGTTGCCGGTCTAAAACACCGACGAGCGGGCGCGCCGCGGTAGGGGATCTCGGCGAAGATCTCATGGCGAACTCGACGGCTTCAATCTCCATCAAGCCAACCGTCGCTTTCAACCGCGGCGACACCTTCGTCTTCGGGTCCTGGGTGTGCGTTGCCGACGACGCCGGATCCTTCCAACGCCGCCCTCACCATGACTCCCAACCCCGAGCACTGGGCTCGTGACGCTTCCCGAAGTAGTCACGGGAGAACTCGCCGGAAAATTCGGCGAAATTTCGCTCTACAACCAACACGCCGACTTCGAGTTTGGATCTGCCTCCAACTCGAACTCGACGTCCCCGTGGGCCATCGCATGCGAGCCGCCTACCGAGCCATCATGTGCGGACTTCCCACTCCACAAGCACTTCTCATACGACCTCTGCAACGCTAGCAGGGCCCATGCGGAGGCTCTCACTGCATGCCAGGCCGGCAACGAGATCGTCTCCGACTACACCTCGGACTCCAACCCCGTCTCCGGCTACTACTCGGACTCCTCCTACGAGTTCGACTTCGGATCGGACCCCGACGAGCCAGAGTCCGAGAACTCCACAACCGAGCAACCTCTCGTCGGGACCGCCACCGGCCCGGTTATAACATCTACACCCGCCGGGAGATTCGTCTCTGCGGCCGGACCGCAAGTCCGCGGACCCGACGAGACGGGAACTCACGCCGCGTCGCCTACCTCGACTTGCTTCCCTTCCGGAGGGAACACCACTAGCTCCAGCGGAGGAGCACACTCCAACGGAGGTGGCGACTACGACTCCAGTCTCGACTCTCCTGATCGCCAAGTCTTCATGACTACCAATGAGACGTCGGGACCCTCAGGGACACGACCGACCGCTACCTCGAAGATATCTCAGCAGACGAGTTGTCTGCCAATGCACCCGCAGACGAAACCAGCGACGACAAGAACGCCCGACGTGAGCGCAACAGGAAGCGTAACGAATGGCATAGATGTCTCCGTGAGAGACTCCCCATCTGGAACCTCACAGAGGCACTTAACCAAGTCGAAAGCCGGGTGCATACTACCCCTGAACAGTGCCTCATGTCTATCACCACGATAGCACATCAGGCTCAGGGGATGCACGTGGGAGAAGTCATCGCCAAGCTCGCGGAGGACGCCTACTTCATGAGAGTCGACAACAGAGTCACAAAAGTGCCTCCCCTCAGAACTCGCGAAGCCGACCATGAAGCCACAAGTCGCAGTCCAGCTGACAACTGATGCAACCGTACTCGAGGAGAACTACCACAGAACCCCAACCACACTAGGGCATCAGCTGGTGGACCCTCTTAGGGCGGCAACAGCGCTGGCGGCGCTGGGGGTAGTCGCGGCGCGGCGGCTCATGGTGATGCTGGCGGCGGAGGCAACGACAGCGGGAGCTCCTCACACAGGGCTGGACGAAGTGCCGGTGGTGGAGGTGATCGCGGAGGCCGAGGCCACGCGACCGCCCACGTCACCGGTGTCTCACGCGGCGGCTATGATGCCCGCCGCGGGGCTGAAGAAATTCGACGCAAGAAGTCCTCCACGGCGAGCGAGAATGACGGCTTCCCCCGCCTTCTCTCGCTCGACTTCGCAACCTACTTCTCCCGCAAAAGTTCAAACCTGCGGGGATCACCAAATACGATGCGAAGCAAGATCCGATCCAATGGCTCGGATGTTATGCCCTCTCCATCGAAAATGCCGGTGGCAACAACGACACGAATTGCCTCTACTTCCCCTTCCGTCCGAACCAAGCTCCACTTACATGGCTCGAGTCACTCGAAAAGTACTCAATCGACAAGTGAGACCAGCTCAAGGAGCGAGTCACCGAGCAACTTCGCGGGCGCCATGGGACGCTCGGGTACTCGCATGGACCCGACTATGGTGAAGCAGGAACGTGGCGAGACCTTACGCAAGTACAAGCGGCGCTTATTCGACAAGCGCGCCACGGTAGTCGATGTCACCGACAAGGAGGTCATCGACCTTTTCCAAGATGGTCTCTACCATCATCACACCTTCGAAGACTTCGGTCACTGCTGCCCGAGCTCCATCACCAAGCTCAAAGTCATGATCACTTCATGGGCCGACGAAGAAGACAAGGCGAACGCTAAGTACGATGCCATTCGCGGCAAGAGCAAGCAAAACGCGGGCGGCAGCAACAATAACAACTGGGATCAAGGCGGTCGCAACAACAACTACTCGGGTCCTAATTGCAAGCGCAAGCCGACCACACGGTATCGGCTATGCGGCGCCCTGCGAAAGACAACTCGAAGAAGAGCTCCGGCGGCTTAAAGGACTTGCTGAAAGAGAAGTGCTCGTGGCATCTGGAGGGCAACCACACCACCGAGAAGTGCTACCAACTCCGGCGAGCACTCAAGGACTCTCCAGACCCACGGCCTCCTCACGATAAGAAAGGCAAGAAAAAAGCCGATGAAGGCAATGGCGACTTCCAAGAACACGACAAGACGGTGAACGTCCTCTTCGGCGGACTACCCACCAAACGGTCCCAGAAGGCCACTCGACGGAAAGTCTTGAACATCGAACCAGCGGTTCCGACCCCTCTCAGGTGGTCGGAGGTTCCCATCACCTTCTCCCGCGCGGATCAATGGACAAGCTTCTCTGAACCTTGGTGATTTCCTCTCGTCCTGAAGTCGGTAGTCGCGGGCTCCAGACTCAACAATGTACTCATCGATGGTGGGAGTGGGCTCAATGTCCTCTTCACCGAGACCTTGAAGAAGATGAAGCTCGACATCACTCACATGCTCACCAAGAGCACGTCACCCTTCTACGGCATCGTCCCCGAGAACGCGGCTATTCCACTGGGCTCAGTGGTCCTGCCAGTTACCTTCGGGGAAATCGAGAGAAAACTACCGCACCGAGTCATCCCACCGTGCCATCCTCGGCGGACCACCTATCGCCAAGTTCATGGAGGTACCCACTACACGTACTTGGTACTCAAGATGCCAAGTCCGGCCGGTGTACTCTCGCTACAAGGGGACTTGAAGATATCCTTCGACTGCGACACAGAAGCTATGGAACTCGCAGCCACCAATCAAGTACCCAATGCCATGATGGAGATCTACGTTGCATCAAAGAAGCTTTCCCCAAGTGAACTCGACATCCCAGAGAAGTCGGACAAAGCCAACAAGCCTCAGCGATCCGAGGAAGTGCAAGTCAAGGCAATTGATCTTGGGACAGGCGACAGCAGCAAGACTACCGTGATCGGGGCGGGCCTTGACCCGAAATAGGAAGACGCGCTCGTCAGCTTGTTTCGGGCTAACCGAGACATCTTCGCTTGGAAACCAGCGGACATGCCAGGGGTGCCCAGGAATCTGATCGAGCACTCACTCAACATCGACCCTAAAGCTACCCCGAAACGACAACACCTCCGTCGTTTCGCCGACGACCGACGGGATGCCATCAAGAAGGAACTTTCCAAACTACTTGCGGCTGGCTTCATCAGAGAAGTCTTCCATCCTGAGTGGCTCGCCAACCCCGTCCTCGTCCGCAAGAAGAACACCAACGAGTGGAGGATGTGTGTCGACTACACCGACCTCAACAAGCACTACCCCAAGGACCCTTTCGGGTTGCCGCAGATAGATCAAGTCATCGATTCCACGGCGAGCCGCGACTTGCTCTCCGCTTCCTCGACCGCTACTCCGGTACCACCGCATTGCTATCAAGGAAGAAGACCGGGAGAAGACCGCGTTCATCACCCCCTTTGGCGCTTCTTGCTACACGACCATATCGTTTGGGTTGAAGAACGCCGGTGCTACCTACCAACGAGCTATCCGGGCTCGTTTCAAGAGACGACTCAACAAGAACGTCGAAGCCTACGTGGATGACGTGGTCGTCAAGACCAGAAACTCCGACGCGCTCATCGCCGATCTTGAAGAGACTTTCGCATCCTTGCGAGAGTATCTCTGGAAGCTCAACCCGAACAAGTGTGTCTTCGGCGTACTGTTGGGAAAACTACTCGGCTTCATCATCAGCCATCGTGGCATCGAAGCCAACCCCGAGAAGATCTCCGCCATCACCAAGATGAAAGCTCCACCAACATCAAAGACGTGCAGAAGCTTACTAGATGCATGGCGGCCTTAAACAGATTCATCTCGAAGCTTGGAGAAAGGGGGCTACCATTCTTCAAACTACTCAAGCATCAAGAGAAGTTCGTGTGGACTCCAGAGGCAGATCAGGCTCTCGCTCGGCTCAAGGATTTCCTATCTCGCTCAGCTCAAGGATTTCCTATCCAAACCACCGGTCCTCACGGCTCCTCACAAAAAGGAGTAGCCCTCTTGCTCTACCTCGCTACGACTACCCATGTGGTCGGTCATCGCCATCGTTGTCGAGCGGCGGGGAAGACGGCCACGCCTACCCGATCCGGTGACCATTCTACTTCGTCGGCGAGGTCTTACCGAATCAAAGGCACGCTACCAACCGGTACGAAGCTACCGTATGTAGTGCTCATTATCTCGCGGAAGCTACGACACTACTTCCAGGAGTACTCGATCTCCGTCATCACCGACTACCCGCTCAGTGACATCCTGCGAAACCAAGATGCTACTGGAAGAATCTCCAAATGGGCAGTTGAACTCGGCGTCCTCAACATCGACTTCAAGCCATGAACAGCCATCAAGTTGCAAGCACTAGTCGACTTCATGGCAGAGTGGCAGGAAAATCAGCTACCAATTCCAACCGAGCGGCCAGAGCATTGGGTGATGTACTTTGACGGTTCGCTCAAGCTCGAAGGCGTGGGGGCAGGAGTACTCCTGATTTCTCCAAAGGGCGAACAACTCAAGTACGTCCTGCAGATCTTCAGGAAGGTCTCAAACAACGAAGCTGAGTACGAAGCTCTACTACACAGGCTCCACCTCGCAGCTTCCCTGGGCATGAAGCGACTACTAGTCTACGGCGACTCTGCAGTGGTCATCAACCAAGTCAACAAGTCTTGGGACCGCAACAAGGTGAACATGGACGCCTACTACCTAGAAGTCCGCAAGCACGAGAACAAATTCTACGGTCTCGAGATCCATCACGTCGTCCGCGACAACAACGTTGCAGCGAACATCCTGTCGAAGCTTGGTTCTACTCGCGCTCAAGTACCAGCAGGTGTCTTCGTCCATGAGCTTCACGCGCCATCCATCCCGGAGCGCGCCGCAATAACCACCGACCCGGTACCTTCACCGACTGGCCAGGAGGTCATGATGATCGACGTGGACTGGCGACAACCCTTCATCGACTACATCCGCGAGCGAAGGTTCCCGCGGACAAAAATCGGGGCCGAGCGGCTCATCCACCGGCCAAGTCCTACTACCTAGTCGGGGACAAGCTCTACGGATGCGGTGCCACTTCCGGAGTACTCATGAAGTGCGTTCCCCGAGAAGAAGGCAAGGCCATCTTGGAGGAGATCCCTAAAGGCGTCTACGGCAACCACGCATCTTCACGTACGCCGGTCGGCAAGGCCTTCGGCGAGCTTTCTATTGTCCCACGGCTGCGGGTAATGGCGAAGAACTCGTCGAAGGTGCCAAGGGTGCCAGTACTTCGCCAAGCAACAACACGTTCCAGCCTACAAGCTAGTCACCATACCACCAATCTGGCCTTTCGCCTGCTGGGGGCTCGACATGATTAGACCTCTTCTGACTGCGCCACGAGTATTCAATAGAGTTCTGGTGGCCATCGACAAGTTCACCAAGTAGATCGAAGTCAAGCCGGTCACCTGCCCCAAGGCCGACATGGTACTCGACTTCTTGGATGAACTCGTGCACCGCTACGGACTACCACACCGCATCATCATAGACCTGGGATCCAACTTCAACAATCACCAGTCCTGGGAGTACTGCGAGAATAGTGGAAGCGATGTCCGGTATGTCTCCTTCTCCCATCCACGGGCCAACGAACAAGTCGAGCGTGCCAATGGGATGGTACTCGACGCCCTCAAGAAGCGACTACACGACGCTGCTAACACCAAAGAAGACAAGTGGATCAAGGAACTACCCAACACACTGTGGGGGCTACATACTCAACCCACCAAGCCGACGGGACAGACACCCTATTTCCTGGTCTACGGCTCCGAAGCTATTCTACCTGCCGACGTCATGTGGGACTTGCCGGTAGTAGAACAATACGACGAAGGCATATCTGAAAATAGCAAACGAGTGGACATCGACGGACTCGAAGAAGCTCGCTGTGCCGCCCTCGTCCAATCAGCAAGGTACCTCGAGGGTATCCGACGCTACCATGATCACAACGTCAAGGAACGCTCCTTCAACGTTGGTGATCTCGTCCTCCGTCGCATCCGAGAACACGAAAGAACTACACAAGCTCGAGTTGCCATGGGAAGGTCCCTTCATAGTCGCAAGGGTGACCGGACCCGGACTCATATCGCCTCCGGACACTTGAAGGTGAAGACATCGACAACTCGTGGAATGCCGACCATCTTTGTCGATTCTACGCATAGTCTCTCGACTACTCGGGGGCTCAAGTCTACACGACTACTCCCGGGCCTTTCGGCCGTAAGCGGCCTCCGGTCCGGGCACTAGTCTCTAGACTACTCTACTCCAAGATCCGGGCGCTAACGGCTACTAACGGATCTCGGGCTGCTCAGGGCGTCAAGGACTCTAGCAGTGGTCTATCAAGAGACCATGTACTTCTAGATCCAGCCTATACGGCTACTAACGGATCTACAGCGGTAAGCGGCCACACGCCCTAGCACCACCCTAGCCGTAGGCGGCCTCCGGGTCCTAGCGACTACACTTGTAAACGGCACTGGACATCCATGTGTACTCTTTCAGTAATAAAGTTTGATTCTCGATCAACTCATTTACTGTATCCCCCTCAATGGGTCTACTACCGAGTACTACTCCTCGCGACAACTCCATGATAGGCACTCCGCACATATACACCACGACAACGAGTGCTCATTTATGGAAGATCTTTTCATTAAAACTTACACAAGTTCATTACTACTTTGCTTATATTACAATTACTGCTACAAGCTAACCCTACAGGATGACTACTAGAGGTTCAGCTTTTCCGCGACTTGTTCCGCGATCGGCGCCATCTGCTCCAGAAGCTCCTTATACTGCTCATCTGTGCAATTGGCGGCTAGTCCACCCGCGACCACATCTACCGGAGCCTTGGAGAAGTACGACTTCATGAACGCCAAGACTTGGTTCGGGATGGACTTGCCGGATGCTTGACATAAGTCGCCGGACGACCGGGAGCTTCTTTCGGCCGATCAACCAAAGGAGCTATCTTTGGCCCGCCCCGGTGTGGCACGAGCGGCCTCGCGATGGGAAGTGCGGCTTCTTCAAGTTCCTTGAGCCGTCCCCACAACTTCTCGCGAGTCTTCGTTGAGCTTCGCAGATTTATAGCATTTGACAAGGTCACGATCCGAGGCGATCCGAAGCTCCATGTGCATATTACACTCATGGGCCAGCTGCTTATAATCGTACTCAAGTACCTCGCGGGCATCATTCTTTCGGTAGAAGAGGTTCTTCATATCGGCCTCCGATGCCTTCAGCTGCTCCACTCGGGCCTCCAGATCTGCAAACAACTCAAGGGGAGATGTCAGACTACTATAGGGTACCCACAATAAGTACTCGATAGGCTGACATCGGCATACCTTTGTTCTTTTGGCGCAGTGACTTGTTCTTGCAGACCAATTCATCGCTCTTCGCCTGCATGTCTTGTACCTCGTTGTGGTACTGAGCGAAGGCACCATCAAGCTTGGACTGGAGCATGGCGGAGTGCTTCCGGCCTTGTTGAGTTCTTTCTCCAACCGAAGAGTATCTTGGCCCCCTAAGTGGGTTTTGGTGATTTAATGACACACACCTAAGTGGCTAATTATTTACCTAGTCCATGAGCGGTATTAAAATTATGTATGGCATCAAGCACCGCTCGTTGACCATGCAAAAAGGAAAGTGGTGCTCTAAAGGATTCCTAAGAAGGCTTATTTATTTTTAATTTTTAATTTGAGTCCTAGGAATGCCGTACTATCAAGAGGGACGGGAATTATGTCTTCGAAGAGTCGAACGGGTGCTCTAGTTGCTAAAACAAAACCTATGAGAGACACCTTTGCACCAACACATTCACGGGAATCTTTTCTTGGGTGCGACCTTGGAAGGCCGGAGTGTCGGGTTTACCCGGAGACTCGGACTTCCCGAGATTCCGGGTTTTCCCCGGATACTCCGGTCATAAAGCCTCAACGGCTATATTCTGGGTGAGGGGGTATAAAAGCCCCCTCCACCCCTTCATTTACTCCCCCCTGCCATTTCGTGCTGAACAGTTGCAAACCTCATTTACTCCTCCCCTTTCTCCCTTTGGCTCAAGGTTGGTGAGATTTGTTGTGGGATTTAAGAGGGTTTGAGAGCAAGGGCTTGGAGAGTGCTAGTGAGCTGATTTCCCATCTCTAGAGCACCTCGTTCTTCGCTTGGTTGGCAAAATTCGTGTTTGTTACTCTTGGAGCCTTGAGCTCCTAGCCGGCTAGGCGTTGCCTTGGAGCATCCAAAGATTGTGGCTGCCCAAGGAAGTTTGTATCACCCCGACATTGAGTAAGTAACTCTAGCTTGATCTTTGTGGTCGCTAGAGGGAGGAAAGTGACCTAGGTGTAAAGGTCCACCCTTCGTGGGTACCTCAACGGAGATGTAGACCTCAAGGTGTGAGGTTGAACTCGGGAAACAAATCCTTGAGTCTCTTGTGCTTGTTCATCTTGTTGCATGCTTGTTTCTATCTTGAGCACATATCTAGGGTTTGGTGCCGATCTACTTTGTGTTGAGGTTCTCGCAAGATTTGAGTGGATAAACGAGGCTTGTTTCGTCTCGGTGCATAACCTATTTTCACGAGATTTACTTTTGAGCAAGTTTAATTTCTACGTCGATTTAATCTCTCCCTAGCAGGCCGGATTATACGAACATTTTCCCGGATTCTCCGGATTTCCGGAGTATCCGGAAAAATATCCGAGTCTCCGGACCCCGCATCCGACGCTTCGAAAAATTTGTGATTTTCAGGTTCGACTATTCACCCCCCTCTAGTCGACATCTTGATCCTTTCAATTGGTATCAGAGCCAAGTGCTCCATATTTGAAGCCTAACCGCTTGGAGTTAAGAAGATGTCGAACCCAAATGATCAAGCCCTACCTCTCGCCGAAGGTGATCCCGTCAACAATGTTGGTGGCATGCCTCCTTTTCCTCAAGGAGACAACACCCGTGGTGCAAGCACTAGTCACCAAGCGCATGGACGAGGTGATGAGTCCTCCGATAGTGAGGACGAGGAGTTCGATGATGCAAGGTCCACCCGCTCCGCTCGACGACCATCAAGGGACTATACTCGAACCTCTTTCGATTACTCTCGCTTATCCTTTAACCATCCACCGGGTTCTAGCCACATTGGGAAGATACCCCAATTTGATGGAACCGGCTATTCTAAGTGGAAGAACTCGATGGAGGAGTATTTGATGGCGGTGAATCCCGCACTTTGGACTATTGTGAACGGGGTATTACCTTTCCAAGTGGTGATGCGACATTATCTCAAGATCAAGCAAACGAGATACAAAGAAACTATCAAGCAATACGCATCATCAAGAGTTCACTCACGTCCGAAGAATATGACAAGGTAGATGGTTTGAAGTCCGCCAAGGAAGTGTGGGACACCTTGTTCATCAACCATGAAGGGACAAAGCAAGGAAGGGAAGGAAGGATTCGAGCTTTGGAAAGTGAGCTCAACCGGTTTGTCATCAAGGATGATGAATCACCTCAAGACATGTACAACCGATTGAACAAGATCATCAACAAAATCAAATCACTTGGAAGTACAAGATGGGGAAGAAGAGAAGTGGTTGACAATATCCTCTCCGCTTACATGGCAAGGAATGTTCAACTCCCTACTCTCATAATAGAAAAGAGAGGGTTCAACAAGTTCACTCCGGTGGATGTGATTGGAAGAAAGGAAGAACACCTTATCACCGTCAAGGAGTCCAAGCTCTCACAAGAAATGTCAAAGATGCATGAACAACTTGAGAAGAACAAGGGAGTGGCCCTCAAGGCATCTAGCAAGGAGAAAAGGTCAAGCTCATCAACCTCAAGGACCATGGTCGAGGAAGATGATGATGAAGATAGTGACATGGACATGACTCCCGAACAAATGGCTCTCTTTGTAAGGAAGTTCAACAAAATGTTCAAGAAGAGTGGCTTCTTCAACAAGAACAAGGACAAGGACAAGATCAAGACAAAGAGAACTTCCAAGAGACCATGCTTTGGGTGTGGCAAGGAGGGACATTTCATTGCGGAGTGCCCTAACATAAAAGTAAGAAGAAGAGACACCAACAAGTTTGACAAGAACAAGAAAAAGGAAGTTGGTGAAGCTCATTTGGGTGAAGAATGGGATTCAAATGATGATAGCTCCGACTCCGACATGGAAGCCGGTCTTGCTACCATAACCATTAGGGAACCAATCAACAAGTCATCACTATTTGAAGATCTCACCGATGATGAAGATGACTTCACCCACACTTGCCTCATGGCTAGGGGCTCCAAGGTAGACACTCCCACCCCGCCTCTAGATGATGATAGTGAAAATGATTTCGATTTTGAAAAATGATCACTAGCTTTGGTAAAAAGGCAACAAAGAAAATTATGTTTTTAATGAAAGAAATTGAGAATAGAGATGGGACTCTAGAGGTGCAAGAAGAACTCTTTAGACTTGAGCGGGAGAAAACCATTGCCCTTGAGGATGCCCTTGTAATTGAAAAGAAGGGTTTCAAGGTGCAAGAGGACTCGCTCAAGGAAAAGGAGATAGAAATTCTTAGCCTCAAGAAATCCCTAACTAAAGATAAGTTGTTAGTGGATGAATTAACTAGGGAATCTTTCCTAGCTAAGGATGCTTGCAAGAAACTTGAGGATGAAAAGCTTGAACTTCAAAAGAGCTTTGATAGCTTAAAGACTAGTCACATAGCATTAGAAGTTCAACTTGACAACCTCAAGAACAATGCTACAACTTTATCTAATGATGCTTTCTCTAAATCTCAAACATCAACAAGCAAAGGTTGTTCTAGATGTTATAAGATTGATATAAATGCTTGTGCTACTAATGTTGCCGAGATGAATACCATGAAAAAGGAAATTGCTAGGTTGTCAAACTCTCTCGTAATTGAGAAGAAGAAAGAACCCAAGAGAGGTGAGTTTGAAAACCACTCCAAAGGGTTTGGGTCAAGAAGTTTGGCTTTGAGGATGGGAAAGGGCTTGGTAAGCAAGAACAAAGCACAAAAGACCCCATCTCATTCATCAAGAACCACCACACCAAAGGTATGGGAACAAGAAATGTGGTGCACGGCATGAAGCAAATGGGTGTCAAGAAGCATGACAACAAAGTTAGATACAACACTCCTATGAAGTTCAAAAGCATCCAAGCTACTACTCATGCACCAAAATCAATGCCAAACAAGTCAAGCAAGAAGCCCAAACCTCATGCATCACAAGATAGCTTTTATGCCAATTATGTGTTGACTTGGAACCATAAGGGTAAGGTGGTTGCTAAGTATGTGGGGCCTCGCACAAAAGGGACAATGATAAAAAGGAGTGTGTGGGTGCCCAAGATTCTTGTGACTAACACTCTAGGACCCAAATCCACTTGGGTACCTAAAACACAAGCATAATTTGTTTTGTAGGCATACTCCTACGGTGGAACAAAATGGGTGATTGATAGTGGATGCACAAATCATATGACCGGAGAGAAGAAAATGTTTACATCTTGTGACATGATTGAAAATCCTACGAAAAGCATTGCCTTTGGAGGCAATGGTGGAGGAACGGTTGTTGGTCTTGGTAAAATTGCTATCTCAATCAATCATTCAATTTCCGATGTTTATTTGGTTGAATCTTTGGACTACAACTTGTTGTCCGTCTCACAACTTTGTGAGATGGTCTACAATTGTTTGTTCACTAATGAGGGTGTGACCGTCTTTAGAAGGGGCGATGACTCCATTGCCTTTAAGGGTGAACTCAAGGGAAGGCTTTACTTGGTGGATTTTTCATCGGATAAAGCCCAACTTGATACATGCTTGTTGGCAAAGTCTAGCTTGAGTTGGCTTTGGCATCGCCAACTAGCTCACGTTGGGATGAATAATCTCAATAAGCTTCTAAAGGGGGAACACATCCTAGGACTAACAAACGTTCATTTTGAGAAAAATAGAATTTGTAGTGCTTGAGCCGGAAAGCAAGTTGGTGCTCCTCATCCCGCCAAGAATGTTGTATCTACCACAAGGCCATTGGAACTACTTCACATGGATATCTTTGGTCCGGTAGCCTATGTTAGAATTGGGGGAAACAAGTATGGATTTGTCATTGTTGATGATTACTCTCGGTACACTTGGGTATTCTTTATGAAAGACAAGAGCAAAGTTCATGAAATATTCAAGAAATTTGCAACAAGAGCCCAAAATGAGTTTGATGTGAAGATCAAAAGAGTAAGAAGTGACAATGGCACCGAGTTCAAGAACACCAACATTGAAGAGTATCTTGATGAAGAAGGCATTGGTCATGAGCTCTCCGTCCCATACACTCCACAACAAAATGGGATAGTTGAGACGAAGAATAGAAATCTCATTGAAGCCGCAAGAACCATGCTTGATGAGTACAAGACTTCGGATAGCTTTTGGGCGGAAGCAATCAACACGGCGTGTCATGCTATCAACCGTTTGTATCTTCACAAGTTTCGCCACAAGACCGCCTATGAGCTCCTAATTGGTAAAAAGCCTAATGTCTCTTACTTTAGAGTTTTTGGTTGTAAGTGCTTCATTCTCAACAAGAAGCCCAAAAGCTCTAAGTTTGCATCTAAAGTTGATGAAGGTATCTTTCTTGGTTACGCCTCAAACGCTCATGGCTATCGTGTCCTCAACAAAACCACCGGTTGTGTTGAAGTCACGTGTGACTTGACATTTGATGAATTTAATGGCTCTCAAGAGGAGCAAGTTGATGAATTGTGTGTAGGCAAGGAAGTACCCGCAGAAAAGGCTATAAGGAGGATGGCCATTGGAGAAATCAAGCCTCAAGAAGAAGATGATGAGGATCGCATAATTGAAAATGCGAGCGGCTATGCCTCTCGCTGCGCATCTGGAGAATCCGGACAAAAACCGGAGACTCGGATTTTCCGGAAACTCGGAGATGAGTCCGGAGACTCGGACTCGATGCGAAGCTTCTCAAGGCGGTCAAGAAACCGAGGATTTGATCCAAAAAGAAGTGTCTGACCCACATCCAAGAGTTCGACAAAATGTTCAATGAGATCATCCCGTTGATAACATACTTGGAAGCATTCGTAGAGGGGTAACAACTCGTTCAAGATTAGCAAATTTTTGTGAACATTACTCATTTGTTTCCATGTTGGAACCTCTTAGGGTTGAAGATGCTCTTGGAGATGCTTGATTGGGTGATGGCCATGCAAGAAGAGCTCAACAACTTCACTAGGAATGAAGTCTCGGTCCTTGGTGGAACGCCCCCAAACAAAACGTGATTGGAACCAAGTGGGTGTTTCGCAACAAACAAGATGAAGATGGCGTGGTGACCAAGAACAAAGCTAGATTGGTTGCAAAGGGTTATACTCAAGTTGAAGGCTTAGACTTTGGAGAAACTTATGCACAAGTGGCAAGACTTGAAGCAATTCGTATACTCTTAGCTTTTGCCACCTATCACAACTTCAAGCTACATCAAATGGATGTCAAGAGTGCCTTCTTGAATGGTCCAATCTCCGAAGAAGTCTATGTTGAGCAACCACCGGGCTTTGAAGATCCTCAACTTCCTAACCACGTCTACAAGCTCCATAAGGCGCTCTATGGGCTCAAGCAAGCCCCTAGAGCATGGTATGAATGCCTTAAGGAATTTCTCTTAAAGAAAGGCTTTGAAATAGGCAAAGCCGATCCTACTCTCTTCACTCGTAAACAAGAGAATGATTTGTTTGTGTGTCAAATTTATGTTGATGATATCATTTTTGGCTCTACTAATCAAACTTGGGTTGATGAGTTTAGTAGGATCATGACTAAAAGATTCGAGATGTCAATGATGGGCGAGTTGAAGTTCTTTCTCGGTTTTCAAATCAAGCAACTCAAGGATGGCACATTCATAAGTCAAACCAAGTACACCAATGACATGCTCAAGAAGTTTGACATGAACAACGCCAAGCCCATCAAAACTCCTATGTCATCAAATGGACATCTTGATCTAAATGAGGAAGGCAAAAGCATTGGTCAAAAGGTATATCGTTCCATGATTGGTTCTTTGCTTTACCTTGTGCATCTAGGCCCGATATCATGCTTAGTGTGTGCATGTGTGCAAGGTTTCAAGCTAATCCTAAGGAGTGTCATCTAATGGCCGTTAAGAGAATTTTTAGATACTTAGTTCATACTCCTAACCTTGATTTATGGTATCCTAAGGGCTCCACTTTTGATCTACTTG
Organism: Cenchrus americanus; assembly: GCA_947561735.1. Classification (NCBI taxonomy): domain Eukaryota; kingdom Viridiplantae; phylum Streptophyta; class Magnoliopsida; order Poales; family Poaceae; genus Cenchrus; species Cenchrus americanus. The sequence continues at coordinate 150,565,740 of OX387243.1, read as the reverse complement.
GCTACTCCGATTCGGATTATGCCGGTTGCAAAGTAGATAGAAAGAGTACATCCGGGACTTGCCAATTCCTTGGAAGGTCCTTGGTGTCTTAGAGTTCCAAGAAACAAAACTCTGTTGCCCTTTCCACTCGCCGAGGCCGAGTATGTTGCGGACGGTGCTTGTTGTGCTCAACTACTTTGGATGAGGCTCACTTTGAGAGACTTTGGTTGCAAGTTTAGCAAGGTGCCACTCTTGTGTGATAACGAGAGTGCCATTAAGCTAGCTAACAACCCCGTAAACCACTCAAGAACAAAGCACATAGACATAAGACACCATTTCTTGAGAGACCACGAAGCCAAAGGAGATATCGCTTTAAGTCATGTGAGCACCGATAAGCAACTAGCCGATATCTTCACAAAGCCTCTTGATGAACTAAGGTTTTGTGCTTTGAGGAGTGAGCTAAATATCTTGGATTCTCGTAACCTGGCTTGAGATCATGCACATATTTGAGTGACCTAGTATAGAACCTTTGAAAACAAAAGATTTGTGAAAAGCTTGTATTGAATTTGTTTTGAAAATTTGGATCTTTTGAGTACAACATTTGGACTATTGTTCCCATTGCTTGTTTGTGGCTAGTCCAAAGTGTTGATACCGCTCGGAGCTCACATTTATCACATAAGAAACCTTCCAAATCTATACAAAAACCAAATTCCTTGAAAATCTTCCAAATTTGGATTCGGGGGGAGCGAGAGACTCGGGTTTCCCGGACACTCCGGACCTAGCCCGGAGACTCCGGGTTGTAAAGGTATAAAAACCTTTGACCGCGGTGAAAAGGGCTTCTTTCACCTCTACTCAGTTTTAACCGCGCCCCCCTCTCTCCCGTCGCCTCCCTCCATCCCTTTGGGCGATTTCCACTTCCAACCCACCAAACCTCGTGAAAGTAAGGATTTGAAGGCCCCAAGGCATGGAGATCAAGGATCTACTCAAGTTTCAAAGGATTCAAGTCTTCTCCCCTCTCTCCCCAAGGTATATTCAAAGGAGTTTTTTCCCGATCTACTTCCCTAGCATAGTCCTTGTAGTATCCTCGTAGGGAATAGGTAGGAAATACTCCATAGACTCTAGATCTGCGTTTCCTCTCAGTTTGGATGGATATATCTTGCTGCATTGTGATTTAGGGTTTCGCTGCGAAACCCGACACTCCGAGGTCGAAGAACCGGACTCTCCGTATCTCCGAGTCTCCGGACTTTTTCACGGAGTATCCGGGTTCACAACCGCAACCCTAAGTCGTGTCTCCACTCTTGATAATCTCTCACTTCCATATCCTTTTACCTATCCAGATGGTGAGAGTGAAGGTCGGTTGTGGCAATGAGGAGCCCTCCACCCAAAGGAGGACCAAGGCTAGGCACGACCCCGCCGCTCTACAAGCCGTGCAAGAAGCCTTAGGGCATGAAGAATCTCAGCGCAGCTCTACGCCAAGGCGAGGTGACCCTCCTCCCTCCTATGCCGAAAGGAGTGAAGAACAAATAGAAGAGGAGGAGGAGGAGAGAACGGAAAGTGATGATGATGAGGTAGAAGATGAGACTTATGAGCAGTCTCCTGAGCCCCCTCGTCGCCATGGAAAGGGGCCAGCTAAAGAAAAACCCCTCTACAAGCCCCATCCCAAAAAGAGCCATCAAGCCCCTATGTCCATCAAAGCTGTCCAGCTACTCGAGTTCCTCCCAAACACAAGCAAGGAGTAGCCTCTCATATCTGCCTCAAAACCCCTCCTAGGCTCATTCCTATCCTCCCACCAAATGTCCGGGTGGTTGACACTCCCATCAAGCTAAGGGATCCCGGTTCAGTTATTGGATTTGCAGAACATATGATTAGGGATTACTCAAGGAACTCTCTAGCAGTGAGGGAGCAAAGAGAGGAAAATGTGTACTTGTATCTCAAGGGGGAAGGGCTTGAAGCAAGGTTTTGGTGTGACTTTCACCGGGATTTTTATCAATCTGTGATCCGCAATCCCAAGCTAGCTTCCAAGAACATGGCTCCCATTGTGCCAATGAAGTACATTGATTGGAAATATTATGAAGAGCTAAACAACATCGTGTTCAACTCAGTCATTGACAAGTGCAAGGAAGTTGGCCTTTATGATATCATGGGATTTAGGTACAATTGGAACAAAGAAATTCTTGCTCAATTCCATTGCTCTTACTACTACAATCCCCATGACAACACCATCACATGGACAACTCAAGGCCAAAAGTGCACTATTGACTACATGACCTTCTCTAGGATTTTGGGTCTTGGCTCTAAGGATGAGAGGCGCTCTCCCGTGCATAATGAGGACAAGTACAAGGCTAAAGAGCCCCCCTTTATGTTTCCTAGCTGAGATTCGGCCATTGAGGGCAAGGCGGACCAACTAAATCCCTACTACTACTACTACTATCTCAATCAATTCTTTCATGCCACTATTGATCCTAAGATCGGAGATGTTACCGCTTTGAGATAGTATGCTCCAAATCTTCTCAATAGGATGGCACCAGATGAAGAAGGATTTTGTGTATTCAACTTCATTTGGAATGAGTTGAGGAGGGCCATGAATGATCCCATGAAGCATCTTCCGCATGCCCCCTATCTCATGTACATGATTGAGAGAGTTACAAATGTCCGCTATCCCAAGGATGTTGTCCATGAGCCGCTTCACCACCTCCATGATCGTGCAAAGAGGCCTCCCAAAGGCCGTAAGTATGTTGGATCATCAAGTGCAGCTCCTCACCATGATGACTTGCCCGCTGCACGCTCTTCTCCTCCACCTCCCCGTCGGCACCATGGCTCCATGATTAAGAGGGTGCTTAAAAGCATATTCGGCATGTGCAAGACCATCGCCACGGAAACAAATGAGAACTGCCAGGACATTATCGAGATCAAGTCTCATCTTGGCCTTCCCACCGATCCCTACCGCGAGCTTCCCGAGTTTGATGACCCTTTTGCGGAGTGGGACGCCCAAGGTGCCCGAGAAGAAGAAGAGGAGGAGGGAAATGATGAAGAAGAGGAGGAGGAGGACGACGACTCCGAGTGACTTCGCTCGCTCCACACTTCCTTTTTGGCGCTTGATGCCAAAGGGGCGATGAAGTTATCTATTTATGTGCTTGTGGAACAATGAACTTGTATTTGTATTTGAATTTGGAACTTGGCTTGTAATAACTCTAAATTTCGTTTGTGTGAGACTACGTGAGCTTGAGAAATTTGGTTGTGTGCTTGTGATGTTTTTCTCGCTTTTTATCTACTAAGGACAGCTTTATGCTAGATTGAAAAACCGAGTGATGTCTCGTTTTTTTGATGTTGTGCTTTGAAGCCCGGAGAGTCCGGACTTTTTTCGGAGAATCCGGATTTTCCGGACATTCCGGACCTGGCCCGGAGACTCCGGACCTCTCAGCACTCGCATTTCTCTTTCTTACTTATTGAGTGCATAATATGTCATGAGCATCTCACTTTTATCCGTTGCACGTCACAAGCACCCCACCGATCTAATACTCTCTTGGTTCTCTTGTTGTGCAAAATTTTGGCCCTAATAGGACCATTGATATTCAAGATCAAAATGCACATATTAAGGGGGAGTATTACAAAAGCTGCTAATATTCATTGTTTATCTTTTGTATGACTTAAGTGTGTTGTCATCAATCACCAAAAAGGGGGAGATTGAAGAGTATCTTGGCCCCCTAAGTGGGTTTTGGTGATTTAATGACACACACCTAAGTGGCTAATTATTTACCTAGTCCATGAGCAGGTATTAAAATTATGTATGGCATCAAGCACTACTCGTTGACCATGCAAAAAGGAAAGTGGTGCTCTAAAGAATTCCTAAGAAGGCTTATTTATTTTTAATTTTGAATTTGAGTCCTAGGAATGTCGTACTATCAAGAGGGACAGGAATTATGTCTTCCAAGAGTCGAACAGTACTCTAGTTGCTAAAACAAAACCTATGAGAGACACCTTTGCACCAACACATTCACGGGGATCTTTTCTTGGGTGCCGACCTTGGAAGGCCGGAGTGTCGGGTTTACCCCCGTAGACTCGGACTTCCCGAGATTCCGGGTTTTCCCCGATACTCCGGGTCATAAAGCCTCAACGGCTATATTCTGGGTGAGGGGGTATAAAAGCCCCCTCCACCCCTACATTTACTCCTCTCCCTTGCCATTTCGTGCTGAACAGTTGCAAACCTCATTTACTCCTCCCCTTTCTCCCTTTGGCTCAAGGTTGGTGAGATTTGTTGTGGGATTTAAGAGGGTTTGAGAGCAAGGGCTTGGAGAGTGCTAGTGAGCTGATTTCCCATCTCTAGAGCACCTCGTTCTTCGCTTGGTTAGCAAAATTCGTGTTTGTTACTCTTGGAGCCTTGAGCTCCTAGCCGGCTAAGCGTTGCCTTGGAGCATCCAAAGATTGTGGCTGCCCAAGGAAGTTTGTATCACCCCGACATTGAGTAAGTAACTCTAGCTTGATCTTTGTGGTCGCTAGAGGGAGGAAAGTGACCTAGGTGTAAAGGTCCACCCTTCGTGGGTACCTCAACGGAGACGTAGACCTCAAGGTGTGAGGTTGAACTCCGGTAACAAATCCTTGTGTCTCTTGTGCTTGTTCATCTTGTTGCATGCTTGTTTCTATCTTGAGCACATATCTAGGGTTTGGTGCCGATCTACCTTGTGTTGAGGTTCCTGCAAGATTTGAGTGGATAAACGAGGCTTGTTTCGTCTCGAGTGCATAACCTATTTTCACGATTTACTTTTGAGCAAGTTTAATTTTTATCGATTTAATCTCTCCCTAGCGGGCGGATTATCCGACATTTTCCGGATTCTCTGGATTTCTCGGAGTATCCGGAAAAATATCCGGAGTCTCCGGACTCGCATCCGACGATTGCGAAAAAGTTTGTGATTTTCGGGTTCGACTATTCACCCCCCCCCCTCTCTAGTCGACATCTTGATCCTTTCACCAACGTTTCCGCCCGGAGCACTGTATCGCCATACCCCTGGAGCATATCGGATTTCTGTCGGGATCTCTCCACGACATCCTGCACAAGGCAACAATTATTACTTGGGTACTCAATTCTGTCGGAATTCAACTACTCAAGGATACTTTCACGTACCTTCATCCATTGCTCAGTCCGGCGCATCGACTCCAAGTTGCGGGCTACTGTCGCCGGGTTGATAAGGTCATCTGCCAGAAGTTCGAGCCCATCACGACTAGTCGCTGCGTCCTCGGACATCGGCGCCGAACGGATCGGCTCCGCATCCTGGATTTCTGGCGAGCGGGTGACTACATCCATGCTCGTCTCCGGCAGTGCATCGTCACGCACCTCTTCTGTCACCCCGGGGGCTGCTGTCTCCGCAGGCTCAGATGCTGCTCCTGTGATCACCTCGGCTTCAGGCACGACGCCTTCAACCGGCACGGCTTCGGGGATTGTGGTTCCCTCGACTTGTGCTCCTATCAACACAAGACACATGGTATCAGTACCCGAGGGTTAAGAATACTACTTGAGGTAGGCTGCATCACCGCAGTCTACTTACCTTCTACTACACTGGCTTCCGGCAGCGTAGCCTCTGCGCCTGGCGCCACGGTCTCGGCCTCGGGGAGGGGAGCAGACTCCTCGACATCAAGCATTGGATTTTCTTCAGCTGCTGCCGTGCTGGGTTCATCTCCTTCCCAGGACAAATTAGTCGACTTCCTGCACAGTACAAAATTGGTGGTCAACCAAGTAAGATTACCAAGTTACAAGTACTATTCGGGAAAGGTTTTCACTTACAAGCTAGACCGGACGACAGTCACAGTCGGAGCGCCAAGTATGCTGGCAATGTCTACAAGCCCGACTTCGGCGGGCTCCTCTTCGGCAGCTTGTGCCGCTACTGGCTCTTCGGCTCCAGTAGTCGCTCTTGGCTCCGACCTGCTCCCCTCTGTAAGCACCTGCTGCTCGACAACTCTAGTCATCTGTTGTGTGAGCTGCGCCACAAGCTCTTCTACAGTGAGGGCCGGACTGCGGTTCCTCTCATTCGGCTCGCCCACCGTGTCCCAGTCATCTACTTCCCCTTGATCAACGGGGTCGGACGAAGGAATCTCCTGTGACAACTCAGAATTCAATTGTCAGCATACACAATACTTCAAGACAAGTACTCGACTACTCTACTTGAGGAGCTTACCTCTTGAGACGTAGTCTCGGTGACCTTCAACTTCTTGGCGACACGCTTGCGTGCCACATTGTGCGGCCTCCTCGGCGGCGTAGGGAGACTAGCCTCCAGGCTAGTCGGTGGATCCTCGACGAGGGGGATGTGGGGTAGCCCAGGTCGGCTGAACCTGGACCGCAGCTGAAACCGCTCCTGCAGTGTCTCCCCATCCTCCTTGTCGGATGCATCTTCAATGGTGACGGTGTCGTCACCCTCGCCGACTTCACGACGTTCTTTTGCTTTGCCCTTGCCCTCCTCTGGAATATTCACAAGTCGAGGAGGAGAAGCAGGATCGGAGAAAACTTTGCAATGTCATCTTGCAGCAAACAATATGGGTGAGCACGGCTACTACAATACAATCAGTACTTGGAGACAAAGTTCGATTACCAACCTTGTTTGGCGGACGAGCCGCGGAGTACTCAGGGACTAGGCAGGGTGTGTATGGTGGCATATCCTTGAAAATCCTACCCGGTCTCTCGACGATGTCTTCATCATCGACTTGGTTGCCAGGCATCCTCGACGGGTCCTCGTCGCTGGCGTACTGGTACCCGAGGGTGTCGCGCGCCATCAACGGCTGCACCCTCCTCTTCATGAAGCTGAAGGCCACGTGTTCAGCCCTCAGCCCAGCTTCTCGCAGAGTCTTAATTTTCTGCAACAGCTCGGGTAGCTGGATACCCTCCTGCATTGTCGGCTCAGTGTTCCACCATGGTCGATGCTTCGGCAGCTTCTGCTCGGCTTCGGCGGCTCCGGGTGGTGGTTCGTGACGTAGAACCATTTGGCCTTCCAGTCTTGGTTCGAGTCGATGAGCTTGTATGACAAGTACTGGTCGGCGGCATCTTCCCGCATCTGAATGCCGGCTCCTCCAACTACTCGTGGGTCGTTGGCGCTCGGCTGCGGCTTCAAGCGGAAGAATTTCCGGAACAAGACTCAATGGGGCTTGATCCCTAAGAAGGCTTCACAGAAATGGACAAAGACGGAGACGTGAAAATTTCCATTAGGGTTCAAGTTCAAGTACTCGATACCGTAGTACTTGAGGAGACCCTTGAATAAGCCACTTGCCGGGAGTGCTAGTCCGCGCTCCACAAACCGGGCGAACATGGGGACCTCGTCGAGGTTCTTCTCCATCGGGTACGGGTCGCCCGCGGCAGCGAGCCACATATCCATCTCCTTTTCCCGGAGGAACCCACTGTTCACCAGCGCCGGAAAATCTTCGGTCTTCGCCTTGGATTTCTTCCACTCTTTGTTCGGATTGGGGCGTGGAGGAGACGTCGGCGGCGATGAATCCCGAGCAGATCCTTCCCCTCGCTACGGGATCTCTTCTTCCCAGCGCCGACACCGGTCTTCATGCTCTTGGACGGGGAAGACTTCATCCTCCAAGTGCACCGGGTCTTCACTCACATTCGCTCGGGGGCTTGACTTGTGGCAGGCAGCAGCGGCGCGCGTGGATCTGTAGACTACGGCGCGACAGCAGTGGCACGGGGGCCTGGACTCCTGGCTAGATCAATTTCAAGCTACGACTTTGGGGAATGGAAAACCCTAAGGGTTTCGGCCTCTATTTATAACCCAACCGGCGGCGTTGCAACGGCCAGATGGATAAGTATCAGCAGCAGACTCAGCGGCGGCCGCCTGACCCTTCATCTTCCAGTCTTCGACGCACTTCATCTCGGGGGCTCGGCTACGTCTACTCAACTTCCTGGGTGGCAACAAGATTCAAGAGCAACTCAGGACACATTCTACAATCAAGATGACCCTTCAATTCAAGAGGAAGTACTCGACTCAAGGCTCGGGGGCTCCGTGCCATGTGTCCTTCGTTTTTTTCTCCGGATTTTATGGGATAATCTTGGTAATCAGATTGACCCTCAGCTTGAATCTATGATTCGACCTAAGGCTCGGGGCTACATTCCATATGGAATGCGATTCTTTGAATCGCATTTTTCATATGGTTTCTTCTTCAAGACAATGCGAGTATTATTGAAGACATTCAAGAGAAGAACTCGAGGACGCTTGGGAACTACTCGAAAAGACTTCAAGACTACTTAAGGATCGGTGAGTACCTTCCCGGCCCTCGGGATGCTTCAAGTACTCTTGAGGACTTTTGGCTTGTAGTACTCGGGGACGCCTGAGAACTACTCGTCAAGGCCATCAAGACAACTCGAAACTATCCTACTCGACTACAAAGTACTCGGGGGCTTGTCGTATGGGCCTCCCTGGGCCCACTACCTCGGTGGGTACTAGCACCGACTACTCGGTGGGCCCCTAGGACTACTCGGCTTGTGCCACACGGCACCTGATGGTGTGGGGTGCAAGGACTACCGTGGAGAGGTACTCGGATAGGAAGCTATACATGTCCTGTACTATGTGGAGAACTCCAGACGTACCCGACTAATACTCTCTCCTCAAACTGACTTGCAACCCTACCTCCCGGGCTATATAAGGTGAGGCAGGGACCCTTCTCTCTCACATACGCATCATCTTGTAAACATACTCAATTAATCCAGAGCCACGCAGCATACAGGACGTAGGATATTACGCAACTCGCGTCCCGAACCTGTCTAAATTGTGTGCCACGTGTCTCTTCCTTCGAGTTACCGATCTTGGCGAGGCCACATTCATCTACCTCGGGTACTCCCCTTGGTAGGTTGCCGGTCTAAAACACCGATAGATGGGATGGCCGGGCGGCCTGGCGCGCACGCCGAGCCGCGCCGCGCCCGAGCCAACCCATCCGGGGGCCGGTACGCTAGGGGGCTTCCCTCTTTTGCCCCTGCCGGTGACGCGAAAGGGGCGGTGGCGGCCACTGCTGGCCGGCCACATCGCCACCTCCGCCTGGGCGCCCAATCCCGTGGTGCCGTGGCTTCTTTGCCCTCGGGCCGCCTTGACCCAGTGTCTTCATCTCGAGGCCGAACCCCCGCGGGCTCCCCACCAACCACTTGGGGTTTTCCCCCAATCGTCTATTCCACAGCCGAGAGGGGAGAAGGGGGGCGAAGGCGGGAGAGAAGGAGAGGAAGAAGAAGGGGCGCGCCGCCCATGCCGCACCGAGGAGACCGAAGCGCCGTCCATGACCAAGGAGCCGGAGCTGAGAAGGGACCGCACCGGGACGTCAACGCAAGGAGGAAGGAGTGGAGTAGGAACGTTGACGCCGTGCACGACTACACCGCGCTGCCCGTCTTCCCCGAGCCGGCCACGACTACACCGCCGACCCAACGTGAGCACCGCGCGGCCACTTTCTCCTTTCCTCTCCCTTGGTCTCTTCCTGTGTTGACCCGGCGACGTCGAGACGCGTCGCCATGAACCCCCTGCCTGTGTGCTGGCCGTCACGCCGCAGAACTGCTGCCCCGCGATAGAGTGGTGCTCCCAAGCCATTTATGCCCTTGTGCCCACCATCGCCGTGCGAGGACCATGTGTGTGAGCCGGCCGTCGAGCCGTGGACTGTTTGCAGGGGACGATTGGTGCGCCGCCAAGCCGCTCTGTGATGCGCCTCTGGATACCAGACTGCTGCGCCGAGCGGGCATGGCGAGGCCGCGCATGCATGAGCACGGCTGTGGCCCGTGCACACCCAAGCGTGCTCGGTACTTTGCCACCAGCCAGACGAGTCACATGAGTAGCCGCCCGCGACGGGTCAGGGCTCCTGGGTAGTCCATGCTCTGGTGCTCGCTGTCGACGTGCGATGCATATGTGAGCCAGTCGTCGCGTCGTGCCTTCTTGTGCAGGGAACGTTGAGCACCGCGGCGCCGCCGCGTGCCGCACCTCTGGCCTCCAGAAGGTTGTGCCATGCGGGCGCTTGAGGTCGGGCGCGTGCTAGCACAGTGGTGACCCGCGCACCCCAGCACGAGGTCACAGCTGGGCAAATGGCCAGCCACACCGCACGCCGTCGCTCCGACGCGCCATGCGTGACCGTGTTGTGCGCCGGCCGTGGAGGCCCGAGTGGATGCCTTGGCCGTGTGTGCTAACCGGCGAGGCGAAGGCGAGTAGCCCTGGTGGACGCCTGGCCACCGGCGACGAGGACCCAACGCCGGAACTGCGCGTCGCCGCCGCGGGGAGCACCGGGCGTTTCCTCGAACACCTGGTGTGCGACGCGGGGAAGGTGTTTAATTTAAACACTAAGCGGGCTGCTGATCAAGCTTGGGACCATCCAAGCCCAGCAGGCCACAACCGGCCCAACCGTGCTGGGTGCTGTTGTTCAGGGTCTTTATCTGGACTTTTTTGCTCATGGGCCATCTGGGTCGAACCCCAATAGGCCCTTATGGCCCACTGACAGTTTTGGCCCATTAAAGGCCCATCAATCGCTGACTGCTGACGTCGTGCTGACGTCAGCACCCTTTTTAATAAAAATCCTTTCCTATTTTCAAAATGATTTCAGAAATGTTTTATAAATGATTTTAACCTTTGAAAAATCATAACTAATTATAGGAAGCTAAGAAAAATATGAAACTAGTTTCTATAAATTCGTAATTTCGAAACCTTGCTGTTTGTAGGTAGTTTGAGCTCTTTTGGGTTTTCTAAAAAGAGGTTTCTATTTGGAGTTAATGCTTAGATGTGTACCGATTTCTTACGTGTGCGTCGAATCTCGTGCTACAGACCCGAGCTTCGACCAGGAGGACGCGAAGGACCCAGAGTATACTGCCCCGGACAACGTCTGCTCCAACGGCAACGAAGGTGTCATGTCACTCCCAACATGTAGATCCCATGTTGATAATTAGATGCTAGTGCTTTACTTTATATGCATTGCTTGGATGAATTGCATAGCCAGTTGATTAGCCTTGCCTTGATAATTTGTTATATCTTGATTCCTTGTTTTACCTACCTCAGGACTAGTTACAGACCCCTAGCTAGTCCCATATACCAACTATCCATATTTTTGTTGCTTGATTATGGATGATATTCTGGGTTTGGACTGAGATGTGGGAGATCTCGGTGTGTTCTAGTGTGAGTTCTGGGTGCGTTCCCCCTTGACGTGTTATGGCAGGAGCGAGCCTTTTGGTTACTTGGGAACACCTGCGTCGGAAAGATGCGATTTGGCCTCTTACCCGAGCGGCGTGTCGGACGGATGGATATGGGGAGTGCTCGCTCTCAGCCCTTAAGGACCAATCGTCAGTCTAACCATGCTTCTTTGGATTCTCACCGTACAAACCGTCCACCTTGTCATGGGCGGGGGTGCGGGGTGAGACTCGTAGTGGATAGCACCCCTCCTGTAGGAGGATCGGCGTGATAGTGTCGGGAGACGGCTCTTCCTCCTTAGAAGACTTCGCCCCGGCGAGGCCGGGGAAGGGTTCCACAGCTTCGAGGGACCTCTCGCTGGCAGTATGAGCTCTACAGCGGAGGGCCGAGCCGGACTCGGAGACGCGGGGAGGGGTACTATCCACTTACTTGGCCTTCGGCCGTATGGTAGGGCTCCGGAACCGGTGACGGACGGTTTCGGTCCTATTCGGGCGGGTACGGTTGTACAACCTCTCGCATAGTGTTTAAACCTATATCCATAGTCCGTGTCCACCGGACACGAGCATTTTTCGGGGCGGGTCGGGCTCGGGCCGGGCTCAAAAAATTTTCGTTATTTCGGGCCAAAAATCCCCGCCCATGAACATCTCCCTGGGCGCGTCGGGCCTCATTTTTCGGGCGGGCTCGGGTCGGGCCCGGGCTTGGGCGGGCCACCCGCGCATTTTATAGTGTAAAACAACTAAAAACGGCATTTCGGGCGGGCTCGGGCCAAAAAAAAAATTTTCGCGGGCTTCAAGATCTCTGTCCACACCCGTCCGGTGAGGTTCGTGGCGGGCCGGCGCGGGCGGGCCGGGCGGGGTCGGGCCGGGCTCAAAATGCTTAGGTATGGTGTCCATCGGTTATGGACAGTCCTGAGATCTGTTATTCTGGCTAGATATACTTCTCTTGTGCTTCTTCTGTCCCCCGAGTGAGTAAGCCCGGCTTTGGCCGTTGAGATGTGGGAAAAGGAGCAGGTGGGCCCCACATCGCAGATGAGAGTTGGGAGCTGGATCGAGGTTGGGATCTGGTGTCTTGGTGTGGAATCCTTGAGTGGGGTGTGGACCCCAGAGGTGTGGACCTCGGAAGCGTGAGCTTCCCCGAGGTGTTGACCTCACTGCATATCTCTGCTTACCTTGAATGTTGCTTCACTGCTTTGCTTAAGCCTTCTACAGCCAGAGTAATATATCCTGCATAGTAGAACATACACCGCTTTTGCCTCTTTGTTGGGAAGCTGACATGACCTACCCGCTTATCGGGTAGATCCTGGTGTGTCTGACATAGAGCCGGACTACGACTTCGACAACGATATATGGGAGGACTAAGACTCTTTCTATGCTCGAGATGCCCGCGGATATGGAGTTTCCCGCGCTTGCATGAAGCCGCCGCTAGACGTTTTCTTTCTGTTTGATTCAGTCATGTTGGACTTGTACCCGGCATGTGCCGAAGAAATGTACTCTGATTAATGTAATAATTAAATGTTGTACTCTATCTGTCTTTATCTTTCTGTATGGATTTTTGGTATAGCTGAGACAGGGATTGCACGTGGTAGCCCTCCTGGGACTACCACCGAGGTGCAGAGAGTCGGGTTTCCGTCCGCGGAAAACCGGTTTGTTTCACAATCGGTGGTTGTTATCGCCACCTAGGTAAGTGGTTTTTTTCCTCACCTCTCACCTCTACGCGGTCATTGCCACCGCTCCCGCAGTCGGCGCCATGGACAGGCATGACGGTGCCCACGACCCTCTGCTCTGCCGGCGGCGGCCGGGAGGGCCATGCATGACCCTCTGCTCTGAGTTGATGCCGGTAACGGCCAGCTGCGGCTTGCCGAGGAGGGCTGCGGGGTCTTGTGGTGGCCACGGTGGTGCCGAGGAGGAGGCGATGTGCCACAGCGTGGAGATGGCGGACCACGATACGGCACTAAGAAGAAGGAGCGACCGTTGTCGTGTGAAGATCCGCTACGACCTGTTGACGAGGCGTGGCCGCATGAAGGCCGTGGCGACCGCGACGGCTCCGGGGAGGAGGGGGAGCGACCTGGTCGCCGAGATCGGCCAAAATCGAGACCGAGCTCCCGCCACCAGTGGCGAATCCAACAACCACACTTAGGGGGGCTGCTAACGCCTTCTTCCTCCTCCAAACCCTCTCCTCCTCTTCTTCTTGCAACCGCAGCCTAGGGGGGCTCCGGTGGGGCTCCATGGCGCCGGCAGCGGTAGGGGGGCTCCAGCCCCACCCGCCCCACCAGTAGATTCGCCGCTGCCCGCCGCCGCACACGGACAGCGAGCCTCTTCGCGGCGGAGGAGCCGGCGAGTGAGGAGGAGTCGCCGCTGTTGGGGAATGGGAGGAGCGTCGGGGATCGTGGAGGAGGTGCACCGAGGAGGTTGTGGCAGGCCGCAACAGCCGGTGAAGATCCGTCACGCGCCGTGGTGCGCCACCGGCGTCGTGCGTCGCGCTCCGCTGCGGGATGCGTGTGACTGGGCTCCTGGCGGCGGGGAGTAGAGGAGGAAGAGGAGAAATTGTGGTGGTAACCCTACCCACTTCACTAATGCAAGGTAAGCCTATTTTTCTGTGCAGCCCACCAAACATACTCAGAGCCCATCCTGCACCAAAAGAAGCAAAATTGCCAAACGTAATCTCTGCATCTCAAGGACCTGACCCGTGTAGCGAGGTTGGTTCGCAGGCGTGGTTGAGACGATACATTCTAGCAAACGCGCCCTGTGGGACGCTCCACGCCCACCACGCGTCCCTGCCATGCATTTTGATAGCTTCATCCTGGCACCTGTGGTCTGTGGAAACATCAGATCAGAATGATGTTTTTGAGCGCGAAACTCCATCTCCGGTTCTGGATCACCTGCAAATAGGACGCGAGGAGACTATGGAGCTGCCGTTGACTGGCTGGTGTGAAGCTTTCTCTTCAATAAGACCTCCGCAAACAATTGCTTCTCCCCCTTGGTGTAGTATAATTTTTGCATTTTAGATCTTTTTAGTAAGAATTTTACTTTCGAACCCCTGGGGAAAGAATTCTAAAAATGAAACCATAACACAGTGCCAAAAGTCACGGCACCGTTGTATAACAGCACGGCGCCATGGGTCACGACATCGTGTTGTTATACAATGACGTCGTGGCTTTTGGCATCGTGTTGTGACACGTCGACGATTCCATTACCCGAAATCACCTAGTAAAATAGCATGACGCCAAAAGCCACGGTGCCGTTGTATAACAGCATGGCGCCATGGGTCATGGCATCGTGCTGTTATACAACGACGTCGTGGCTATTGGCGCCATGCTATTGGTCTATCTTTTAAATTCTTTCCCCCCGGGGTTCTTATGTAGAATTCTTACTAAGAAAGGTTTGAAATGCAAAAATTATACCTTGGTGTAAACCTCTGAAAACCATCTGCAAACTGCATTTTGCCGTTGCGGCAGCCTTCACAGCACTTGGCACAGGTCAATGGTATTTTGGCACTTGGCAGAGTATGTGACGAGTAACAAGAGGAATGGATTCAAAGCTAGCACGTTTGATAATTCTGTACCAGCAAAATCAATATTGAAACACAGCAGAAAAAGGACCAAAGGATAAATTTCTGAAAGGAAATGTCTACTTCATTTCATTAACGCGACATTCCTTTTCATGCAAAAGTATTCGAAATTTGTGTTGACATAAGCTCCTTTTTGCAGATAATAATTGAATCTACATGTCATAAATTCTCAAAAGGACACCTTAAATTTCCACCTCGAGCATCAGAAACTCGTTGCCCTTGTATCTCAGGTGAGAAAACCAACCGGTTCAGAAATTATTAAGGGCTAGTTCGTTTCCACGGGATTGGAGCCGGTCGGAATTGATAAATATATATAAAAAATCATGATAGCTACTATAAGGGATCCGGATTTATTCCGGGTTGAAACCAATTTACTCGTGATATGAACATAAAGAGACTCGGAATTAATCCACTGGTCACGAGGTGCGGAATCAATCCGGCTTTTTGGTTCCTTGTTGTGCTTATCATAATGGGTAAATTAGTTCTCAAACCGGAATAAATCCGGGTCTCTATATTATCTATATTGATTTTTTCTATAGAATCTGTCATTTCCGACCGGATTGAATCACGTGGAAACAAACTAGCCCTCACTCTAAATTATGGCAACTTAGGATGCCAAGGCCAACATAACTCAAGAAGCCTTCTTGCATTTGTACCTCATGGCACAGAACACAAATGCTAGCAGATTCAAGAAACTCAAGCCAGCCATCATCCAGAAGAATCGATCCAGGTGTCCTTCGTTCAAGTTATCAGGTATCCACCCTGGACTGCCTCCTCTTGCTGTGAAGACAGGCACAAGAGAAACAATGAATGAACTAAGCTAACTTCCCGCCGAGATGTTAGCATACGAGAATGCCAGGCATATGCTCCTCATGGCATCAGGCGATTCCTCGTAGAAAAACTCATTTAACCCAATGAGCGAGAACACCTCACCAACACCCATCAGAAAGTATTGGGGTCCTTGCCATAAGATGCTCAATGGAGCTGCCACATTCTGATCCACCAAGCCTTTGTCTTGCACGATCTGCAACCGATTGCTCTCCACCGTCTCTGCTGACACCATTGAGAGTGTGGAGAAAAATAAACCGATCCCCATTCGTTGCAGAGGGGTAATGCCATTACCCATGCCAGTGAATTTTCTGAAAACTGGAATAAGAAACCTATCGTAGACTGGAATTAGTGCAAGAACAGCAATGACATCTACAGATTGGAAGGACGCTGCAGGTATTTCGAATGAGCCAATGTGTTTGTCCATTACCATCCCTTGTTCAATAAATGTTGAAAACATCTGTGCCAGAACTGTATTAAACAAACCATTGTAGCCCAGATAGGGAGCATCCTGATCAAAATCTTGAACTCCTCCACTTGAGTGACAGTACAGACTCTCCATGTATTGAGCAGTCCAGCAGATTCACAATCGGTGGATGTCACAATTGCAGCTTTATCAAAGAACCTAAGAGAAAAGAAACAATATTACTACCTAGCAAACAGAAGAAATGCAATTGGCCATACCATTGGTGCTTTTAACTTCTCTGAATACTTAAATTTAATGAGTATGAGAATATCAACTTGTACTACTCACCAACAGAACTAAGGACAAACAGGCAGCATTTATTTGGATAAGGTTAGAAACAATTTTCTAAAATCCTTATAATTTTGACTTATGTGACATGTTCATTGCAATCTATGGTTGTGTTAGATGAATTTCCACATGATCTTAACCAAACAAGTCAACGTAATCTTTTAAGGTTCATCAAATCAAACAAGAGTTCAAGTTTCGCATAATGCTAGCCATGTGAGAGTAAATAATAATTGTGGATATAATTTTTACCAGCCTAAATTGACACTTCAGTAACAAGGGTTTATCAAACTAAATATAACTCAAAATCAGGACAGACAATACCCCTGCTTAAATACAAGCGATGCAAAACACATAGCTCATACACGAAATTAAAGAAAAGCATTTGTCCTTCTTGAAATACAAGTGATGCACTGCTCGTACAAGATAAACAAATAAAAGAAAGGACAAATCCTTTCTGTGTAAATGCCAACACATCCATTGTACTGCTCTCGAATTACACCCATTGTACAAAAAAAAAATCCATTTTTCTTTAGGATTTTACATGTAATTTATGCATAACATAAATTTGTCCTACTATCTGCAAAATTAATAATCATCTAAGCTTATATAGAAATGCAAACATATATAAATCTAGGGTAAAGGAAAAAACTCAGAACGGGTATTACTCAAGTCCAGTAGTATGCTCCAATTTCCGGCTTCCTTCAATTGCTGAACCCTGCCCTGGAATCTCATAAAGAAGTGAACAATCACATGGCAAGTCTTTATCAAAGTTGCGAGCAGCTGCAACAATAAGTTGACACATTCTTGCAAAAGGGCTACCTCCAAGTTTCTGAAATCTATACAGACTAGAGCCCAAGAGGAAACTACCCAAATCTAAAGCTATGAATAGTGTAGGTATGGTGAAACCCCAGATCCAACCTTCATGATCTTGGATCCACACGATAATAGTCCCCGAGATGAGTGCGCCAGCATTGACGGTGAACTGGTGCCAATTGAAGAAAGAGCTCTTTTTGGTTCTCTCCTCATCATCAGTATCATCAAATTGATCAGCACCAAAGGATGTAACACAAGGGTTCTGTGCACCATACCCTATAGCAACCATATACAAGCCAAAAAAGAATATGATGTGCTGAGATGAGACTGTATCTGTCAAAGCATCACCTAAAAGTTTATTTTTTTAAAAAAGAATCACCTAAAAGTTTATTTCAAAAAAAAGAATCACCTAAAAGTTCTCAGCAGTCTGCATTTGGATAAAATTCACCTTAATTGCTGTGGATGGAGCAGGCGAAAAAACCAGCACAGGCTTGGGTGAATCGCTGTACCGCATCGCAGCGGCTCTCATATTGCTGCGTCCGCTACCTTGTGGCCACACACAACCGCTTGGAGACCTCCGGACCGAAGTGGATTTCTGCGGGCGGCCTCCGCCGTGACCGCGGCTGGGCCGGTTCGCGTGGCATTTTCGTCCACTGCCACCGCCAAACAGCGAGGGCACAGAGAAGCATGAGGTAACAGCGGATCAGAGGAGCGTGCGGCTGCAGCCGAGCACGAGCTCTTGAGAAGGTGGAGGCGGCACCGACTGCTGGTGATGGCGCAAGGAAGGGGATCGACTGATCGAGATAGCAGTGGACCCGGAATTTTTTAGCCGTGCAAAGGACCCATACCGCCGTGACCCACGGCGGTCGCGCCCCTAACGCCGTGGGGCACGGTCCCTGCCGTCGTCTCCCACGACGCTAGATGTATAGTTTTGCGTTTTTGCAAAATTGGGGAAGGAAATATATAGAAAAAATCGAGAGGCGGTGGTGGTCCGATTGGGCTTGCATTTTCTCCACCTGACTGTTGTTATTGAGCGATGCTTGGAAAGACGGAAATTAAGTTTTTTAATTACATGAGTGTTTGAGATCCGTGTTATAATAAATAAATGATTTCGATGAGCTTTCACACTTTTATACTCCTTTTGTTCTTAAATATATGACCTTTAGGACAAGAAAATTAGTTCATATATTTAAAATTAGAGGTAGCGTATCTC
This sequence comes from Cenchrus americanus, assembly GCA_947561735.1. Taxonomy (NCBI): domain Eukaryota; kingdom Viridiplantae; phylum Streptophyta; class Magnoliopsida; order Poales; family Poaceae; genus Cenchrus; species Cenchrus americanus. The sequence continues at coordinate 150,547,460 of OX387243.1, read as the reverse complement.
ATACGCTACTTTCTCATAAAAATATCTGATCTTCAAGAAATGTTAAATTAGGCTGTCCGAGTTGTTGAACTAGGTTGCAATGATCGTTGAATTAATTGTAAGAAAATGTTGAAACATGAGAAACAACTAGGGTGACGTGGAAATGAAATGTTGAATTAGTCTATCCATAATGCTGAATCGGAGTTTGAGTACTATTGAACAGAGTTTGTAAAAACGGTGAACAATGTGCACAGTTCAAGGTTGGTGGGCTGAAATAGATAAGCTAGACTAGATGGACTTTATGACCCTTATATGTCTAATCATTAACCAACTTGTGGAAGTTGTATTCCAAACAAAGCTAAACTTGAGGGGCTAAAGAAGAGATAATTCCCTATGTAGCACTAAAAAAAGATATAATTCGTTGTATGGTACTGAAATCTTTTGTCATCCCTAATTGACATCCAAATATTTCTTCCCTTCCCTTCTTGGCACTTTTGTTACATATAAGGTGGCACCTCCGTTGAGAAAAAAAAATATTCAGATCCGATGGACAGGTGCAAAGGTGGGCGCATTTAATTTTGGGGAAAATTGGATATGTAGCATCAAAAAAACCTATCTAATCTATGGATATATACCGACCTGTACATAGACACCTGCCATTGAAAGATTACACGTTATACTAGCTTACTAGCGTTCCGTTGTCTTCCGTGTGTGACCTGACCTCCGTCTGTTGCTCCGTTTGCATCTCCTTTCTCTTCCTAGCGAGCTCCCACGGATCTAGTCATGGCATCATGCCGCGGAACGCCTCAACGGCGGCGTCATGGTCGCCGTCTCTCGCGTGGACCCCGATGAGGACAAAATGCACGGTTAAGGCGGCAGGCTCGCTCTTCACACTCCTGTGCTTCTCGTCGTCTTGCCTTTTCTGTGGGTCGTCCCGGAGTCGCTCGTCACCGCCGAGCTGGCCGCCACGATCCTGGGCAACGTCGGCTTCGTCCTGTGGAATGACCGCGCCTTCGGCGGTTGGGCCTGCTCGCCCGCTCGTTGCTGGGAACGTGGAAGTACCTCAGCTAGGTCGTCAACATCGCCGCGTACCCGGCGCTCGTCGCCGACTAACTCGGCCAGGTTGTCCCCGGCAACGCGGGGCGGACCAACACGGTGGTCCTGTACTCCTGCCCCTGCTGAACTGCACCGGGGCACGGGCTGAAGCATCGTCGGGTGGGGCGCCGTGTGGCACTGGGCTTCATTTACCTCTGTCCTTGATGCTGTTCGAGCTCACGACGAGACATTCAAGAGAAAATCCCCTGCGGAAATAAAATAGTAAAATGAGTTGATCTTGGAACTTGGAAGCTCGTAGCTCAAATATCGCCCTGTTCGTTTGGTTTATCAACCACACACAAGCAAGATTTTTCTCCCGAACAAACAAAACCCAACACTAACCGGCAAATAGATTTTCTCTCGAGAACAAACCACCAACACTAACCAGTCAGATTACTTTTCTCTCGAACAAAGAAGACTACCATCAGCCACCAGCCAATCGAGGCTAGTGCGGTGTTGTCGTCGATCGGGATGTTTGTAGCCCAGCTGAGCAGCGCGGCGCGTACAAGTTGCTGGGCATGGGGGATCGATTCGAGTAGGCGCAGCTCGGAGGTCGTGCAGCTCTGTTGGGAGAGGAAGGAGAGAATCAGGGAGGGTGATGCTTCTCCGTTGGAAGGAAGAAGAGGAGCAGAGGAGGAAGATGACCAACAGACGGAACGTAATGGACGGGAAAGTTATTAAAAGTCTAAATGCTAGAGAGGTTTTTTTTAAGATATTGGATAATTAAATCCGACGTCTACATTCGAAGATGTAGACAACCAACGTCTACATTCCAAGATGTAGACAACCAAAAATACAGAGTTAAAAAGAATCGTCCTAAAAAAGGTAAAAAAAGCGATGACGGGCAATAAGCCCCGACTAAGGTAAACGCTAAACATTGTTCCATCCTCTATTAGCAATCGTAGAGCAACGATCTCTAATTTTCTACTCATGGCGATGAGGGTATCCTTAGCTCTGCTCCTTATGCTGCAACCGGGCTCGAATTAAAAACTATATAATTCCGGCATTTCCAAATAGCCCGGCAAATGGCGGCGACACCAACCCGCATCGGGGGCTTATAGTCTTTATGTTGATTATTAAGCCACGTACCAAACATATCGCTAATAGATCTAGGTCAAGTCAAATTAGTAGCATAGAAAATAATCCTCCGAATCATTTTTGCGGAATGGCAATCTAAAAACAGTGTTGAATGGTCTATTAAAATTACGGCAGACACATTGTTGGCTCCCTTTCCAATTTTTCTTTGCCATGTCTTGTCTTTCTCAAAACGACCCCCTTCGAAGAAATCAAAGGAAAATTTTGATCTTTAGAGGTATTTCCACTTCCGCATCTTCCTACGGCGAAAAGGTTGATGAGTATCTATGTCATGTAGATACGGTGACCGAACAGTGAAAAACCCACTTTTTGTCGGCCTCCATTTAAAATAGTTTTATCATCCACCGAACAACATTAGAGACCCGAGCTACTAGGTGAAGCCAATAGTTCAGGTTGTTATCCACCAAAGACCGCCTGGAAGAAATGTTAAGGGGCCTAGAGGACAAAACCTTAGAAACCGTGCCATGCTTATCTCACGCTATATGGTATAAGGATGGGTATGTATCTTTGAGTGGCTATTCACCTATCCACATATCATCCCAAAATCTCGTGTTGGTTCCATCTTTAATAACGAAAGAACTGTTAGACAGAACCTCATCTTTAATACGCATGAGTCCTCTCCAAAAGTGAGAGTCATTTGGTTTTGATGATACTTGCGTGAGGGTTTTGGTTCTCAAATACTTGTTCCTTAGCAAAGATTGCCACGTTCCTTCAGTGTTCAAAAGGTTCACTAACCACTTAGCCAACAAGCATTTGTTTTGTAGCTGTAAGTTCAAAATCCCAAGGCCACCCTGATCTTTGGGGCGACACAAGATGTCCCATTTGGCAAGTCTATATTTATGTTTACTAGCAGAGCCTTGCCAAAAAAATCTGGATCTGAAATGATCCAGGTTTTTAAGAACTCCCTTAGGAACTTCAAAGAAGGACATCATGAACATGGGTAGGCTACTTAACACTGAATTCAGCAGAACCAACCTCCCCCCATAAGATAGATATTTTGCTTTCCAACACGAGAGCTTTTGCTTTGGAAGCGTTCTTCGACTTTACTCCATTCGTAATTTAGGAGTTGTGTATGGTGCATCGGAATACCTAAATATCTAAAAGGGTAATCTCCCGAATTACAACCAAAAAAAGAAGTATAGGAAGCTTCCATCTCTCCGGCCGCACCATAACGAAGACTTCACTCTTGTGGAAGTTAATCTTCACCCCGAAAGCTACTCAAAAGCACATAAAAGGAGCTTTAGATTTTTCGCTTGCTCAAGGTCATGGTCTAGAAAGATTATGGTGTCATCTCGCGTATTGTAAGATAGACAAACCATCATCAACTAGATGGGGTATCACCCCTCTAATTTGCCCACCTGCTTTCGCTCAATTAATGAGCAGGGCTAGCATGTCCGCAACGATGTTAAATAAGATAGGCGACATTGGATCCCCTTGTCCGAGCCCCCGTTTCGTTTGGAAGTATGGTCCAATGTCATCATTAACTTTGATTCCCACACTCCCTCCCGAAACCATGTTTTGGATCCATCTACACCATTTAGGTGAGAAACCTTTCATACGTAAAGGCTGCTGGAGAAATGACCACTTAACCTTATCATAGGCCTTTCCAAAGTCAATCTTAAAAATGACTCCATTAGATTTTTTTTGTGTGAAGTTCATGGATGGTCTCATGTAGAATAACAACACCTTTCATGATATTCCTAGCAGGCATGAAGGCAGTTTGTGTTGGACTCACCACCGTCCTTACTACTTTATTCAACTTCGTTAGTTCCAACTTTAGTAAAATTTTTGAAACTAACGTTGAGGACATAAATCGGTCTATATTGCTGAATCTTAGTGGCATTCTTAATTTTGGGAATTAAAGTGATGATCCCAAAGTTAAGACTAAAAAGGTCGAGACTGTCTTATGGAAATCATGGAACATAGCCAAAAAGTCATCTTTAATCACCCCAGAACACCTAATAGAATTCAGTATAACGTGTAAGCTGTCTCAGTGAAGTTCTTTCTGATGGTATATATCTATACATGAGTTCTTTTGATGCTACGTAGGAGTATCCAATTTTCCCTTAATTTTGCGCCCGCCTGCCCCTTGGTGATGAATAGTAGTAGGTGTCGATTAATTTTGCAAAACACCCCCCTCCCTCTCCCTGCGCGGCTGCGCCTCCAACCGCGGGATCCCCAATCCGCCGCCCCGCCGCCGATCCAGGTCGTGGAGCCACGCCCGGAGGCGGCCTTTCTGGCGTCCGTTCCTCAGGCGACAACGACCCTGCGCCACCGTACCTGTACCCGTACTGCCCCCTGCTGTCCCCCGTCACCATCTCCGCGAGGAAGCTCATGAAGCCGCCGCCTCCTCCACCGCCGGTCGCCACCAAGAGCTGCACCACGATGATGACTGAGGAGCCAGGTGCGCTGAGTTTTCTAGTGATTAAACTAAATATAGATAGGCATCCCAACCGGCCGGGCCACCCACCGAAATGCCCATTGATCCTGCTCGACCGCAGCCATGGCGCTGCTGCTGCTGCTCCTCCTGGCGGCAGTCGCGTCCACCACCGCCGATCAGCTGCACGTGCCGCTCGCCGAGCACGTCGAGCCAGCGGTGGGCATCTCCGCCGAGCAGTACCTGCCGGCGGTCAAGGCCACCATCGACGAGCCGGACAAGATGGCACCGCACGTCGACGAGCCGGAGCCGGCTCCGGAGCCGGACGACGGCAGGAGGACGTACATCATCGAGCTGGAGCCGCCAGGAGGAGGCCGCCAAGATACCGTCCATGATGACGATGCTGCCAGAGCATGGCACAAGACCTTCCTGCCGTCTGCGACGACGTCGTCGCAGGGCAACCCGACTCTGCTCCACTCGTACCGGAAAGTCTTCACCGGCTTCGCCGCGCGGCTGACGGAGGAGGAGCTCAAGCGCGGGGTGGTCATCGGCGTCATCGATCACGGCATCGATATAATTCTCTATTTTACCCACTTCAATCCTTCCTATCTCAATTCAAGACCAAACTAACAGAATTGTGGGTTGAAATATCCTCTCCTCTCCCTTCAAAGGATTGTGCCTGCACAGAGGCACTTCCGCTGGCATATTTTGACTTATCTCAACTTGTTTTGGCTTATTTCCTTTCATAAAATACTAAACATTTTACCAGTCGAGCACTATCCGTTGTACCAGTCGAACAACCTCTTTGATCCAAAGATCAAATAACTAGTGCATGTACCGTACTTGCTACCGATCGCCGGCTGTTACCTTTATAAATTGACTAGGATCCCACCGGTGCGTTGCTAGGAGATAGCCAACTTTTTTATATATAAAGTATATGGATTGCATGATAAGGTAACAATACTGTGAAATTAAACAATGATATCAATGTGACATTTAATCTAAACACACAAGTTTTGTAAACACGTAAAAATCGGTTTCTAAACAACTAAAAAAGCAAATGCGCAACTTTTTTAAAAAAAAGTTTCTTCTGCTTTTATAGAAAGCGATTAAGAGTTTACTCAAATGCACAACCTATCGTTCGTAAATATAAAGCTCAAGAATATTCTCAGATGGTCACAAGTAAACATAAATATAAATGTGAGAACAGTATAAGAACAGCTCCCATTTAATGTGAAATCAGACCTTACTGTAGAACAACATCATAGCTCTTAACTACACCATCCAGCCACTACGGGCGTGTTTGATGTGTGTGCCCCGCAAGACTTGGCCGACGAGCCAGCCGAGGCCGGCCATGGCCTCGGTTCCCCGTGGCTCATCCTCTTGTTTGATTTCTTTGTTCCTAGTGAGCCGGGTCAATTTAGGATTGTGTTTGATTTAGGACGGAAATGGGTAGGATGACCTTGTATCAACACCGGGGTGAAGGTACCCTCGGTTCTTCCTTTTTGACATTGCATCGAACAACCGCTAGGCCGCACCGGCGACAAGCGCCCCCTCCGCCTCCGCCGGGACGCGCCGCCACACGAGGGAGCTCCGCCCTCGGCCGTCGCCGCCGTGAGCACGGGCTTGGTGGAGCTCGCCCCCGACCACCGCCGCCGCGCGTGGGCGCGAGCGCGGGGAGCTTCGCCCCGTGTGTCCCCGTCGCGAGCATGAGCGCGGGGGAGCTCCGCCCCCGCGCCGCCGCGCGCGCGCGCGGCGTGAGCATGAGCGCGGGGGAGCTCCGCCCCCGCCGCCGTTGCCGCCGCCGTGCGTGGGCGCTAGCGCGGGGGAGCTCCGCCCCCGGCCGTCGCCGCCGCGAGCGCGGGCTCGATGGAGCTTGCTCTATCCCCGGTCCCGCCGCCGCGAGCGCAAGCGCGACCTTGGGGGACCTCACCCCGGCGCCGGCTCCACCTCTTGGCGCGCCCGCCCGGGATTCATGGCGTCCACCGGCACGACGACGAGGCGGCGCATAGCGGTATCGTGGTGGGTGAGAGAGAGGGGAGGTATCGCTATCCTCTCCCGCGGCTCGCGCGAGCACGGCCAAGGTTGGCTCCGGAAAAACGAAATCCGGGAGCGTAGGCCGGGAGCCGGAGAGAGAGGGTTTTTTGCTTCGTGGGAGCCTCGTTTCGGGAACAAATGAATGAGAATCAAACACGCGAAAGTGGCTCCGGTGGGCTTGGCCGGCCAAATTTAACCCATATCAAACACGCTCTACTCTTGGAACTCCAACCCCTCCCAAATTTAGCTTGTCAACAGATTCCGTTACAAAAACACGCTCGCCCGAGGGAGGAGATAGATATGCCGCCGCCGGATGAGCGCGAGCAGCCTGCCAGCCTGGCGCTGCCGGCGGTGTGCCCGTGCGAGGCCATCGCGTCGGCGCCGCTGCTATCCCTCGCCACGGACGCCGCTGCTTGCTCCCGTGTGTGCGCGCTCCCCCTCCCCCACGCTCTGTGGCGCCGTCCGGAACGCCGGTCTGCTTCGTCGCGTTCCTCGAAGCCACGACGGCCGCCCGCTTCCCGGCGGGGCGGTGTTGGGACTCGAGGAGGTCCACGTGGTGCTGCAGAAGCTGCGGCTCCTGCTCGCTGACTGCGACCGGAAGGGGGGCGAGCTGTCGGAAGGCGTGGTCGTGGCGTCCTTCGAGGTGCGGGAGCGAGGACGAGCGCGCGACACGGGGGCATGCGGTCGGTGCTCGTCTGCTCGAGCGGTTCGCCGGCGGCGCCACGCCCGGCACGTGCTCACCCCACGACCCGGAGGCGCTGTGCACGATGACGCTTGAGCTGATGACCGACCTGGTGACGGTGGTCACGGCCTCACGGGCTAGACGTACGACCGCGCGTCAATCAAGATCTGGATAAGATTGTAGTTAAAATTGAAAATATAAAATCATGAATGATTTTTAAGGTGTTGAGTTTGAAATTGTGAAGAATATATGAATAGATTTGTCTTGCAAAATATTTTTCATAAAAATATACATGTGTTAGCCTGTAATAACTACTATTTTCGTACAAATAAGAAGTCAAAGGTGAACATTGGAGACTGTGTCGTTGTCGCTGTAACGACTTCATTTACCAAATTGAAGGGAGTATTTCTACGGAATTGACTAACAAAGCTAACACAAATGTTAAGAAAGGACGGAAAGAAATATTTGGATGTTAATTAGGAGAGAAATTTTATTTTCAGTGCCATATAGGAACTACAGTTTTTTACAGTGCTATAGGAAATTCTCTCAAAATCCTTAGCCCCAACAAAGATGTTAACCATTGAAATTAAATATTAGGCAACACTAATGTTTAGCCCCTCAATCCAAATAGACCCGTTGTACCTCATATGTGAGTAAACCAAACGCTTCACAAGTGGTTACTCTTCTTAATTATCGCAACTGAACGCCAGGGCCAACAAAAGTCAGGAAGCCTTCTTGCATTTGTACCTCATGGCACAGAACACAAATGCTAGCAGATTCAAGAAACTCAAGCTGGCCATCATCCAGAAGAATCGATCCAGATGCCCTTTGTTCAAGTTATCAGGTATCCACCCCGGACTACCTCCTCTTGCTGTGAAGACAGGCACGAGAGAAAGGATGAATGAATTAAAGTAATTTCCCGCCGAGATGTTAGCATCCGAGAATGCCAGGCATATGCTCCTCATGGCGTCAGGTGATTCCTCGTAGAAAAACTCGTTTAGCCCGATGATCGAGAACACCTCACCGGCACCAATCAGAAAGTATTGGGGTCCTTGCCATAAGATGCTCATTGGAGCAGCCACATTCTGGTCCCCCATGCCTTTGTCTTGCACAATGTGCAACCGATTGCTCTCCACCATAGCTGCTGACACCATTGAGAGCGTGGAGAAAAATAAACCGATCCCCATTCGTTGCAGACAGGTAATGCCATTAGCCATGCCAGTGAATTTTCTGAACACTGGAACAAGGATCCTATCGTAGAGTGGAACTAGTACAAGAACAGCAATGACATCTACAGATTGGAAGGATGCTGCAGGTATTTCGAATGAGCCAATGTATTTATCCATTACCATCCCTTGTTCAATAAATGTTGAAGACATTTGTGCCAGAACTGTATTAAACAAAACCATTGTAACCCAGATAGGGAGCATCCTGATCAAAATCTTGAACTCCTCCACTTGAGTGACAGTACAGACTCTCCATGTATTGAGCAGTCCAGCAGATTCATGATCGGTAGATGTCACAATTGCAGCTTTATCAAAGAACCTAAGAGAAAAGGAACAATATTACTACCTTGCAAACAGAAGAAATACAATTGGCCATACCATTGGTGCTTTTAACTTCTCTGATACTTCAATTTAATGAGTATGAGAATATTAACGTGTAGTAATCACCAACAGAACCAAGGACAAACAGGCAACATTTCTTTGGATAAGGTTAGGAACAATTTTCTAAAATCCTTATAATTTTGACTTATGTGACATGTCCTTTGCAATCTATGGTAGTGTTTGATGAATTTCCACATAATCCTTAACCATATAAGTCAACATAATATTTTAAGGTTCATCAAATAAAACAAGGTTCAAGTTACGCATAATGCTAGCTATGTGAAAGTAAATAATAATTGGAGATATAATTTTACCTGCCTACATTAACACTTCAATAACAAAGGTTTATCAAATTAAATATAACTCAGAATCAGGACGAACACGTATTACCCCCTGCTGAAATACAAGTGATGCAAAACACAGCTCATACTCAAAAGTCAAAATTAAGGAAAAGCATCTGTCCTTCTTCAAATACCGCACTGCTCGTACTAGATAAACAAATAAAAGAAAGGACAAATGCTTTCTGGGTAAATGCCAACACATCCATTTGTACTGCTCTCAAATTTCACCCAGTGTACAAAAGAATCCATTTTTCATTAGGAATTTACATGCAATTTATCCATAACATAAATTTGTCCTATTATCTCCAAACTCAATAATCATCTAAGCTTATATGGAAGTGCAAACATATATAAATGTAGGGTAAAGGAAAAAAACTCAGAACGGGTATTACTCAAGTCCATTAGTATGCTCCAATTTCCGGCTTCCTTCAATTGCTGAACCTTGCCCTGGAATCTCATAAAGAAGTGAACGATCACATGGCAAGTCTTTATCAATGTTGTGAGTGGCTGCGACAACAACTTGACACATTCTTGCAAAAGGGCTACCTCCAGGTTTCTGAAATCTATACAGACTAGAGCCCAAGAGTAAACTACCCAAACCTAAAGCTATGAATAGTGTAGGTACGGTAAAACCCCAGATCCAACCTTCATGATCTTGGATCCAGACAATAATAGTCCCCGAGACGAGTGCGCCAGCATTGACGGTGAACTCGTGCCAATTAAAGAAAGAGCTTTTTTTAGTTCTTTCCTCCTCATCAGCATCATCAAATTGATCAGCGCCAAAGGATGTAACACAAGGGCTCTGTGCACCATACCCTATTGCAACCATATACAAGCCAAAAAAGAATATGATGTGCTGAGATGAGACTGTATCTGTCCAAGGAGGCCAAACTTGCAGATCAGTAAAGATCAACGCAGATGTTGCTGATAGGACCAATATCATCATTCCCTGAATCAATAGAATAAGGAAAACTTGTCAAAACAATAGGTTAAGTTTGCTCAAGTTTCAGATGGATATTTGTATCACAACAGCAGGCAAGTGACTTCTCTAACTTTAAGAATCCAGGTTTTATCGTCCATCCATCAAACTGCCACTATGTTGTATTATTGTTTAACCAAAGAAAGGTTTCAATTATTCAAATATATTTAGGATCTTCAAGTGTTTGTTTCAAAGGAAGAATCTTATTCTTTGTGAATATTGCACACTTACACAATTATAGCATGTACTTTTATCACTTACAATAATGAAGATCGCAGAGAAGATCAGAGCTGTCCAGTACTTCCCCAGATACGAATCAGCGATAAACGCTCCAACCAGAGGTATGAGGTACCTGGTACCTTGCCAAGCTGAGACATTTCTTGCAGCAGACACATTTGTTTCATGTAGGACTTTTGTGAGATAACTCACTAGGTTTTTTGAAATTGAAGAAATGGCCAGGTACGAGCAAAATGAACATACTGCAATAGTGTATTGATGTCACACCCGGCCCAATTTGGATGGCCCATGAGTGGCCCATGAGCGCAGGTGCGCATGTTTAGTGCCACATTGCTATTAGAGCAAGGGTGGAGCCAACTTATAAGCCTCTGTCCACCAGCCCATACCACCCTCGGGTTAACCCTTTTACACGAAGCGAGGACGAAAGTGTAAGCAGGGTGCTATGTGTACGCGTGCTCGCCCCTACGGAAGGGCTGGGCGGTGCGGCTTTGGTGGGCGGGGTGTTACAAATGGTATCAGAGCCGACCCTCGCGGTTGCGCGTACGGGTCAGTGTGCGGACATAGGGCGCATGGCGCGTGTGGGCCTGAGATGGGACACACGGCATGGCATATGGGTCGGCACCGGACGTACGGTCGTGCGCTAAGAGGGAAGGTTCCCGGACATTTGCTCGGGTCGGTGTGCGGACATATGCATGTGCGTGTGGGCCCGGGATGGGGCACACGACATGGCGTATGGGTCGGCACTGGACGGGTGAGTTGGACCGACGAGGACGTCGGGTTCTTTGAGGGGGGGTGAATGTCACACCCGCCCAATTTGGATGGCACATGAGTGGCCCATGAGCGCGGTGCGCATGTTTAGTGCCACATTGCTAGTAGAGCAAGGGTGGAGCCAACTTATAAGCCTCTCGTCCACCAGCCATACCACCCTCGGGTTAACCCTTTTACACGAAGCGAGGACGAAAGTGTAAGCGAGGGTGCTATGTGTACGCGTGCTCGCCCCTACGGAAGGGCCGGGCGGTGCGGCTTTGGTGGGCGGGGTGTTACAATTGAGTTTCATGTTGGATCTTGTATCAAATAGTGAGCACATTCATAAAAACATCTATTTTGAAATCCAACAAACTTTCACAATTTTGTGCCCTACTTGTCTCCCAAAGAAAAATTTGATTGAACAATGGCACTTTTTCATACTAACCTAAGGTTAAGGAGGCAGCCTTCCATTTTCCTGTATGTTTCTTGGAAGCAGGATGCCCGCGAATGCAAACAGATCTATCACCTGTGCATTCTAAAGTATTCTGCATTTCACATTTAGAAATTGTAACTAAGATGGTAGTCTTACCGTCTAAATTGAGACAAATGTTGTAACAGATAAAGGATGTACATTTCGAGACAAGTATTCTTAATTTCACAGTTAAGAGCTGATCATACCAGCACTCCAGATCACAGATAGTAACGCAAATAAATGGATGTGCTTGTGCAAAATAGAAAATGATAATTAGAATCAATACATGTGAACAAATGGATGCTTCTGTCAACAAGAATTACACCCAAAGCGTGCCCTACCTACAGTTAAGAAAAAAAAGGGGGGGGGGGGGGGGGGGGGGGGGGGTTGCTGAAAACCACACAAGCCCAACCCAAACGATCAGACAGTTCATTTTTATCTGGGCCTAGGCAACGTTTGAGAAAAAGGGTACCCTGAAGCGAGTCCGACTTATATTCTAGTATATGCAGGTAAATGGCAGTCCTTCGAAATGAGTCAGGCCTTTTTTTCTGGCCAGGCATCGAGGAAGTTAAGCTCTACTCCTGGCACCTTGAGGTCGAAGCATGCATGAGAGCGAGGGAGTGAGGGAAAGAGCGAACCTCTTGGAGGAAGTTGCCTTCTTCTAGCAGAGGACTTCTGTATAACTGGCCCATGGAGTCCATGGCTCCCTGTCCTAGAACCAGAATGAAGAAATGAGGTTCCTAGCCTGAGAAAGGTGGAGAACAAAGACAACATGAACATTTAAAAAATGCATAGTGCGGCTTTAGTTCAGATGTCTTAATCAAGTACAGAGAAATAAAGAGATTCCGCAACTGGTCCAATTTTAAAATACTTGTAGGACACAGAGAACGAACCATGTATCACTTATATTTTGGTATGAAGTCATGTAACTGATTGATGAACTTTGAGAAGCTGATAATTGACTTCCCTCGAAGAGTCAAAGGCTCAAAGCCCATGCCATATTGCTACGTTCTTAATTTGACAGAAATATGAAAAGTGGTTGCCTTTCATCAGGGAAATACTAGTATGTATCAAGTATCAACATAAACATAAACAAGACCAGAGGTATTTTGATACCTGTAAAACTCTCTTATACCAAAGGATGTCAACAGTGCATTTCAAGCCCTGCATGTGGATGCTATGCACTTTATGCAATAGGATGCTCCACATTCTATAGTATTTAAACATGTCATATAGGCTATATTTTGTCAACTGAAAGGGTTATTAACATGACAACATCATTTCAACAAACACATAGCCCCCCTTTGGCAGGGCTTCGGCTGCGGCTTCTCCACCAGCAAAAGCCGAAGCCCTGCCAAACGATCCATTCCAAAATGGCTTCGATGTTGAAGCTGGAAGGAGCCCCACCGATCCCGCCGAGACAGATATGTGACACCAAGAAGCCAAAAAAGGGGTTCCCCGTGGCTTCTCGGCATCACTTGCCATCTTTATCCTCGGATGGGCCCGCGACATAGGGTGATGTATCGATGCGAGCAGCGGGAGCCGCAGGCCGGACCAGCGACACGGGAGGCCATGGCGTTGAGGGCACCGGCGGGGGATGGAGTAGCTTGACTGGCGGCGCAGCAGAGGAGTCGACGACCGGCGACGTTGTAGCGAACATGACCATCAGTCATTTGTTCGATGGTGATTCATGTTAACATGGTCAATGGGACTAATCAAAGTGTTTGAGCATGTCTTTGTAGACATTCAAGGTCCTATGGATGCAACCAAACAATCCAATGCAAAAGAAATCATAGCAAAAATCTAGAAAAGGGACCGTCGGATCAGTCGACACCCTAAATTCTAGTTGCGTCGGAGAAGCTGGTGGCGCGCTGTTTCTGAGATAAGATGGCACCATCGGATCAACCGACGATGGCACCATCGGATCAACTTTGTGCCTAGCATCAGTGTAAGCATAATGACAACTTGGGCTACCAAAGAGGTTTTGGAGATTCGGCTTTCTGCACCGGATCAACCGACGGTGCATTAGAGAAATGCTTGGTCAAAGCATAATTGTATCATTAATTTCTCTCAGAGAGAGGTTCCATCTCCCCCAGCGTCGCCCCCGCCCGGGCGACTTGGGCGGGCACCGAGCTCCCGACCTTCACCGCCCTCTCCCACCTCCCTCCACCCCTGCCACCGCCAAAGGGGCTCACCGGAAGTCCGGGTGGGCCCCTAGGACGACGGCGGCAGACCAATTGCAACGACGTGCGTTGGTCATGGGTGATGATGGATCCGGGGCCCAAACGACTGTATCCAGCCCTCCAGCCGTTGGATCTACGTCGTGTGGCGGTCTACGCGAAATCCCCCTCCATCGGTGTGCTTCCTCGGTGGCTCGTAATGGCGGGTGTGGTGTGGCCCAGTTCGGGGCTCCAAGGGGCCCGTGACGGACGCTCTCTTCGGTCGGCGACAGGCAGTACGACTGGGGGCCGGTCTGCACACGGCGGCAGGGGGTGGCCGGCGGGCGCGGATCGCGAGGCCTGCGTGTGGTGCTGGTCCCGGTGCGCGGTCGGCAAGGTGGTGTGCTTTGGCGAGGCAGAGCTCCAGCGGCAGCAGCTGGCGTGGTTGGGCAGCGACAGGTTGCTTCTAGAGGCGGAGCGTATGCGTGCCTAGCGACGACGCATATGGGCAACATATGGATGTGTATGGAGGATCAAGACGACTGTGACCCATGGAGGCACAACGGTGACGCTGCCCCCGACGAACTCCCGTGGCTGCGGTCCCGGTTTGCCGGGCTGAGCGTGCAACTAGGATGGCTCTAGGCAAAAGCCTTGACGATGGCAACGGCACTTTCGGCGTCGTTCTCCTCATTGGGGTGTCATCTTGAGTTTCATCTGCGTTGCACGGTTTCCTTGGGTGAAAACCCTGTCCACTCTGGATGAGCGACGACGGTGCCATGGGCGTCGTCACCTCCTTGGAGGCGTCGTTTCTAGGGACCTATCTCAGCCTGCGTCATTTCCGGTGGTCGGTGGTCATGTGAGGTGCCAAGCTCGATGGGGGTTGCTGACCCCTCGTGGAGGCAATCGAAGGCTTGTCAATGGTGAGGGGTTGTTTGCTTGGATGTCGATTGATTGTTTGCAGTGGTGACATTGAGCGACAACTTGGCTTGCAGCGGATCGCGGCGGGTTGCTCCGCTCAGCAACCTCAGTGTGGTACATCGTCGAAAGGCAGCGCTGCAACATTTTTCATCTCTCTGATGGCAATTTAATAGATAGAACTGCAGTGTGTAGTTTGTGGCGGATGTGGCGAGGCCCCCGCGCATCTGAGGCGATGAGAGCAAGGAGAGTCCAATGACGCGTGTGGCGAGCCCCCCGTGCGTTGTGTCTTTGCGGTGGTGACGGAGAGGCAGCCTGCATGTGCTCCAGTTCTGGTAATTTCACTTTGTCGGATGGTGTGTGATGTTGCAGCGGCGCTACGACGATATGTCCCGCATGGCGGTGGCCTCCTTGGTGTACGGTGGTCTGGTTTCCTTGTCTCCCCATTGGCGTGGGGTCATGTTTTACTGTCAACTACATGTGTGAGAAAGGGTTGTTTGTCGCGGCAGTTTTCACTCTGTTCGGTCGCCTTTGTTTCAGCGGAGTTGTTCGACCGTGTTGATGGCTCAATCCAACCGGTCGAATTGAGTTCCGCGGTTACTCGTGTTGACGTCCCAATCCAACCGGGTGATAACTATTTTTCTTTTATTTTATTTTCCCTACCTACGACCTCCTAGGGTTGTAGTCTTGTGTTTTTTTCTTCTATATCAATGAAGCTCACACTATCTTGTGCGGTTCTTTAGAAAAAGCATAATTGTATCAAAAGTTTCCATAGAGGTTTTGACGCGGAAGAGTACTACACCGAATCAACCGACAGTGGCAGCGGTGCAAGCATTGGAGTAATGACGTCAACGGATCTAACGGCTATGTGACAGGGGGGGCACCGGATGAACTGATGCCTAGAAAAGCATAGCGTTGGTTCATCCGATGGTATACTTTTCTACAACTTTTTAGCCAACAGCTAGTTTGGGTATTGGGCTATTTATAGCCCTTCCGCCCGACCATTTTAGTGTGCTGAACACTGTTGAAGACTATTTGAGTGTGTTGAATGTTCTTGAAGACTAGAGGAGTGCAAGACACATAAAGATAACATCCAAGCCACCAAAGTGCTTAAGTGTTGATCCAAAGGCTTAACACATGCTTTGTGAGAGTGTTTAGTGCAAGTATATGCTTAGAGCTGAGTGTATGCAAGGTGTGCTAACCTTGATTCTAGAGTGAATCAAGGTGTACAAGGTGCTACCGCCTACCGGCGCCTTGGGGCATTTGCCCCCCCCCCCCCACAAATCTTCGACCCTCTAGCTTGGTGTGGAGCGGCGTTGACGCTTGTGTGCGATGGATGTGGAGACCCCTCCCTTGGTGGAGAAACTCTTTAGTGGAGACAACATCAATGTGACTAAGGGGCTTGGTGAGTGTCTTCACCTAAGTGGCAAGTCAATTTGCACCTTGGGAAAAACTTGGTGATCCGGATGCAGTACTCTTATATGGAGTTCTTTCACAACATGGACTAGGAATATCTTTGTGCCTGCCGATAGGATAAATCGCGTCTCAAGAGTTTTCTTTCTTTCATGCCTCCTTACGTTTCCACATTTCATACATACCATATATAATTTGTGGATGCCTCTGTTGTCATAGAGTAGTATCTGATAAGATTGACTATAGATTATGAAACTCTTAGATGAGAACTAGCCATAGATGCACATATAATTGGTATGCTCTAGTTCATGTTTTGAGGAAGCAGTGAAAACCCTAGGAATTGATGTCTTAAGTTTATCTAGTTCATCTCTGCCCTCTCATGCTACGAGCACCGATTTCTTACAGATACAGCGGAGGAGCGGAAGCCGGCGATGCGCGCAGGGGCGGAGGTAGCCTGCGACAGGCGCAGATGAGGCTTGAGGTGGGGCGGCGTTGGCGTGCGTGATCGACGCGGACGGCAGCAGCGTTGGCGTACGGTGCTTGGGTCGGTGGCCGGCGCTCAAGCAGAGGAGTGGACGGGAACAGATAAGGAGGAATAAAAAGAAGAAGCGCTGGAAGGCGGAGGCATCCACGGGAACGGATGACAAAGAAAGAGAACGCGCAAAGGGAAAAGAAAGAAGGAAAGAGAAACAGGTAGAAAAAAGAGAAAAAGAAGAAGAAAAATAGATGTTATGGACAGTTCACATGTAGTTTTGCAATTGTATCTTCTTTAAATTTTTTTTAGAATTTTGTCTCTTCTTTTATTAACTACTAGAAGAAGCTCATATCTAATGCAAACAGGATACATGTACAACTTTAAAAACTTCCAAACAAAGTCACACGATGCCCATCCAAAGAATAAGTGGGAGTAAAATTCGAAGATGCAGCTGGCAGATGGTTATGTGCAAAATAACCTCCCTCACTTAATAAGTAAGTCTCGTTTAAGCCCATCCAAAGAATAGGTGGGAGTAAAATTCGAAGATGCTGCTGGCGGGTGGTTATGTGCAAAATAACCTCCCTCACTTAATAAGTAAGTCTCGTTTAAGAGCAACTCCAAGAGTCTATCTAAATATCACTAACTAAATTACCGATTTGGCTAATATGTAAAATAAAATAACTAGTAGCTAAAATGAACTCTCCATATGTTCCACCGCTAATGGGTCCCACCGCCATACTCATGTACAAGGGGATAGCTAGCGGGATTGGCTAGCCAAAGATGGCTAGCGAAGCCCCCGGTTTAGCTAGTGGAGGATAGCTAGGACAAGTTTAGATAGTATGTTGGATTGAGTTTTTGGACAAATTTTCTATTTTTTAGCTAGTTAAGCCAAGATAACTAGTCTCTTGGAGTTGCTCTTGGAGTACTTTTTTTTCTCTTTGCATCATTTTAATAAAAATTTTCTTTGTGTTTGCAAGTAGATGCTCATTCAAAGTTTGAGAAAGTACTAGCAGGCAAGGAACCACTAATTGCGCAAAACCAATTCAGCATTCGACCGGTGGTTTCCAAACCAGCGACTGGCTAAGCCCACTGTTGCTAGCCTCTATGGCTCCACCCACATGCATGGGGTCCGTAGCCCTTTCACGACTCACGAGGCCTCTCAGGCTACTAGGGCACGACGTTGTCGCACGTGGAGGCGTGGAGCGACGGGTCCCGCGGCTAGCGGGAACCGGCGACGCTCTACAATTTTTTTTTTACCATTTCTTTTTTTTCTTTTTTCACTCAACAAATTTTTCCATACCGTTTTGTGTCTGTATGTCTAAGAATATTATTTAAAGGTTGAAAAAAAATTTCTGCATAAGTTATATGCGCAGCTCGTCGTTACAGGCCAAGTTATGTGCACAACTCGTCGTTACAAAAAAAGTTATGCACACAACTCGTTGTTACAGAAAAACTTATGTGTACAAATTATTCTGCAAATAATTGTGCATACAAGTTGTACACATAAGTTATGCGCGTCATCAAACTTATGCTTAAAAATTATCTGACAAAATTTATAGTTTGAAGTTATGCATCAAAATTGCGTATATAAGTTCCAAAAATGGAAAGATGGAAATAATGTTTGGAAAAAGTTATGCATATAAGTCATTCTTCAAAACAATTGTACATACAAATTGTATGCATAAGTTCTACATGCTGACTAGTGTCAAAGTTATACTTAAAAGTTATTCGATAAAAATTTATAGCTCGAAGTTATGCATCAAGTTTATGTATATAAATTATGGTATTTATAGAAATTTGCGGGAAGAAAAAATTTCCAAAAAGGGAAAGTTCCAAAAGGTGTCCGATCGGTCGCTAGCGAGCCGACTAGCGCTCGGTCGCTAATTAGACTGCCCACTAATTGCAAAGAGAGTAACTGTTGTAAAATATCTGCAAAAATAACAAATTGCGTGCGACGTGCCACTACTAGGATCACAAGAACCAATTGATTAATATGATATAAATGATAAAAAAATTTTAATCAAATGTAAACTGCATCCAGAAAGCTCCCCCGTTCACCCATATAGGGCTCTCAAAGTTTCTTGCTGCGACAAGTCCTAATTATTATCTATACCATTCTATTAGTTTTAGTGGTGTCGTTCTCCCCCACCCCACCTAATCCGTCCCGAGCGCCTCGTCACCCCCCCCCAATCGCCCTCGCGCGGCGCCCTGCAGCCTTTTCGCTTGGCTTATCAGCCACCAGCCAACAGTACTTTTCTCTCACGACAAACCAGCCACCAGCAACCAGCCAACAGTACTTTTCTCTCGGAACAAATCAGCACCAGCCATCAGCCACCAGCCAAACGAACAGGCTGCAAGATGGAGCGGGATGGGCGGAGGAGGAGGAGCTGGAGCGGCCGCGCCGCCGCCGGTCCGTGCCGGCCATGGACACGACGGCCTTCTCCGTGGCGCCGTTGGCCTGGGGGCGTCAAATCGAGGTCGCCGTCCTCTCCTCGCTTCGATCCACCGGGTCGCCGTCCTCTCCTCACCTGAATCCGGGCTCCCCTCCGGTGGGGGGGAGCAGGGGACGCGTCGCGCCGCCGTATCAAAGAAGGGGACGCCACCACGAGGTCCACGAAGTCGAGCCGAGCATGCGCCGCCTTCTATTAGTCGCCGGAGCACCACCGCCCGTGAAGCCCCGTCGCCATCCACCGTGCATCTTTGTCGCCGGCAAGCATACCTTCGAGCTCCCCTCTCTCCACACCCTCTCTTCGATGTTGTTGTTTTTTCTGAATGGCTTGCTTGGCAATTGTGGTTTACTGCATCATGAAACTTGATTGTTGGTTTCGTAATGGAGTAGTAGGTTGTCCTTAAGGAAGATACTGGTGGATTTTGCTTTGTATTATATAGCTCAATGGTCAATTTATCAGTTATAAGTACAAATAATGACACTGCACTTGATTATTGGTATCTTAATGGAGTAGTTGGTTGTCCTTAAGATACCGGTGGACCTTGTTTTTTTATTATAGTTCAGTGATCAATGTTACAAATACAAATGTTAGAAATACAAATAATGACAGCCGCAACCAATCCTTCATATCAAGATGAACTTTGTTACTTTTTTATTGAAGGGGTTGCCAATAGAATCATGCCTGGAAATATCTGCATGACAGCTGGATCTTCCCATGAAGATGTTCAACAGCTCAATGTTACCAAATCAATTTTGGAAACCAGATATAGTACTAATTGTTGTCGGTTGGGTATGAACTGTCAGCTATCAAGATGTGCTCTTGCCACAAGTCCGTAACTTTGTAGTGTATTTGGTGCTAATGAAATGTGAGTCGCTAATGCTTTCCCATTCTGGCATGCTATATTCGTGATCAGAATACATAATTCATGGGTGCTGTAAGGCTATTCTCTGCCCTTTTCTGAATAATTTGTTTTGTCCACGTCGTTATTCCCAGCATCAATGTGCCTGCATATGATGGAGCAAAAACATTATTAGATGCATCTGTCCTGCATCAGGACACTTGCATATTTAGTGGAACCCAATCACAAAAGTCTTGTATGGTATTTGACGTTCATGTCTTCTCCTCAATTGTCTTCTTTTGTGCCATGTCTGCATTTTGCTGCTTGCAAAACCTGGTGTTTACTTTATTACAAGATACATATATTTTGCATCCTTACACAAGCTTAGCATCTCTGATTTTCTAATAACAGCAGTTGCTTTGGGGTACCAGTGTTGACGGATAAAACTCGTATACACCTACGATCCGCAAGCGTACGGACCTACACCTTTTTCACCACGGGATTCCCAAGGTTCTTGTCAATCCGCGGAGCAAGGGGATTGCTAGCACTTAACCAAGCACTAATCTAGTTGACTAGGGAAACCTTCAAAGAGAGTATTAATCTAAAGGTAAAGACAATCTAACGTAAGTTAATCTAAGTTGATCAAACAAATATAGGGTTAAACTATATGGTAAAGGGTGGACACAAGAGAGTGATTAAGAAAGATAAGCGTTCCCTCCCTAGGATCTAGGATAACATGGATATGCATCTACTACACGAGAGTGGTAAACCAATCTACCGGGGGTTGTGACCACGGTTTCGTCCTTTCCATCCCCTCGTACTGTCACTACGCGAAGGTAATCGTGACTAGACCTATGATGGACACGGTATGTTGATGGAATCTATGGGAGTAGCGGATATCATACGCCCGAAAACACGGTAGCTAACCTTAATCATCAAAGCATCATCAACATGAAAGCAATAGATTGAAACCACGAATCAAGTAGCGATCACATAGCATGCATCCATCTAACCCTAGGGATGAACGGAGACATTACCCCATCATCTTACAAAGATTGAAGCACATAGGGGTGATGGAGACTCCGGAGAACGTCGTCGATGAAGAGGGCGGCGATGGAGCTTGGGAACACCCCTAAGCCAGCGGCTTGGAGTCCTCCTCTTGCTTCCTTCTTTCCGCCGGCGTTGATCCTTGCGACGAGCTCATCTAACTCTCTCCCTCATCTTGCGGCGGCGGTTTTCTGGTGAATGGCGTTGCTAGAATGATTTGTTCGATGTGGCGGCCGACGGCGGCGGAGGCAATAAATAGACGAACACCTATGGCAAAGGGGACGTCGAACCGGGTCCGGAGTGGGCTGGGCCGGTCGGCCCAGGCCAGCCGGCCCAGGCCCATTTCGGCCCGGTTCGGCCCCGGTTTCCTCCCCGGTTGCTTCTCGCGTGATCCCTTATTGGTGTGCACTTGCACGTGGGCCTTTGACATCGTTTCCTTCACGGTTAAGGCTTGAATCCTTGCTATCCAAGCTTCGTCGTTTTTTGGTTGAGTCCCTGAAGACTTGCACATTGACGCTTCGGTCCTCGGGTCGTTTGGAGTCATGTTTATCGCGTGTATTGACTTGTGACGGGCTTCATGATCTTCTCTTGAAGTGCTTGATGAACTTATCCGAAAGTCTCCTCTTTAACGTTAATTTCATGCGTAAACAACAAACTCCAAAATCGACATGCAAGTGTGAACTTGTTACATCATTAGTATGCCTAGTGGCGGGTTAGTTGCAAATCATAATCGAAACCAATGTATAACAAGTACTCTAGGTTGACAGAAATTCACCGTCAACATCTCCCCCATGCTTAAACCTTGCTCGGACTCGAGTAAGTAATCCTTGCTTAAAAGGGAAATCAGTGTTGCCTTTCAATGTTGTCCCTGCACTTAGTCATTCATGACGAGGCAAATTGCTCTCTCTTAAGAATTTATTTTTAAAGTTCAAGTTGTGACCGGCTTCTTTTTCATTATGGAAGATAGACTAACAATAAAGAACAAGCCAAATTTAATAAACATGATGCTCTCAAACTTAAGTGAACTTCAAACCATTACCTTGTCACATGGAAGAATTTTCAAAAAGATGCATATCCAACATAAGTGAAAATCTCTTGCAAGAGCTCATGGAACACTCATCTCATCAAGTCACTCAAGCCTATACTAGATTATTTTCAACCTACTCTACTCATATGTGATAGTGGAAGGCTTATGTGGAGCTTGGAAAGTTAAAAACAATCCTAGCAAAACATACATCCGAAATATTGTCAAATTAAGAGAGGGGTCTATTGGAATTACCGAGACTCGTCAAAAAGGCCATGAAAAATAAATGTTGGAAGGAGAGATGGATGAAACACACATTTAGATAAGTGGACATGTGCAAGTGGCAAATGGATGATCCTGAGGCACAAGTGAAGTCCTCGTTATCGGATTGCCCATGGTTGGAAGATTTGAGTATGGATTTGTCATCAAGGCACTTGAGAACTTATGAAGCAAAAAGATCCGAGGAGCATCTTTATTATTTTTTTACTTTTATTTTGTTTCCTTCTCATTTTTCTCTCTTTCTTTTTCTTTTCACTTTATTCTTCCTATTTTTCTTACTTTTCTTTTCTTCTCATCATATTTTTTTCTTTTTCTTTTGCTCCTCAAAACTTTTTGCAACATAATACTTACATAGCATTTATGTCAGAGAATGACTCCTCCCCCATGCTTGAACGATGCTCGTCCTCGAGCATAAAAGAGAGGGGAAATGGCTGCTAAAATAAGTATAAATTCCATAATCTTGCGGAATATTTGAATCTCCATCGAGAATTTTACTCCATACTCAAATTGGGTTGTGGACAAGGAGGTGATCACAAAAAAATGTTTTCGGTTTAGGGTGGATGCCCAGTGAAGTTTGTGAATTTTTCGATGTGAAAACCCACAATGCATGGACAAAAAGGCTAGCATGGAAAGTTACACAAAGGAATGACTAGCTTCTTAGTCTCTGTTGACGGTGAAAATCCGTCAACCTAGCCATGAGTTTACCTTCGGTGTTGGCATAACTTTTGTATCTTATTCATTGGTACTAACCCCCGTGGTATAACAAGTTCACTTGTGCATGTCGGTTTTGGAGTTATGTGTTTACGCGGGTTTTAACGTTGAAAGCAAGACTTCCGGGATAAGTTCATTGAGCACCTCATGACAAGACCTTGAAGCCCGATACAAGTCAAGCAATGAAGTGAACATGACTCCAAGAGCCCAAGGACCAAGCCCGAGAAGATGATAAACTCCGAGGACTCGAACCGGAAAAGTGCCTGAATCTTGCAAGACAAGGAGTTGAGTCCAATTCGGAGAGAAACCGACGTCAAGGGCCCACATGCAACAGGGGAGAACATCTAGAAGTCGTGGGAAGCAACACCGGCGAAGCGAGCCGCGGGGTGGGCCGAGTGGGCCCGTGCCGGCCGGCCCAAGCCGGCCGGCCCAGCCCAATTCGGGGCCCAATCGGGCTCTCCTTTGACCTAATTGCTTCCCGAGCTATAAATAGCCCCCCGACCGAGAGCCACGGGGAACCGAAGTCGTATTCCGCCGCCGAGGAGCAGAGAAGCTTGAGGGACACCAACTTGAAGATGAGGGTCGTGCTAGTTGTCTAGGGTTTCCCTGGCCGACGTGGGAACCTTGCATGGAAGACCACGTCGGAGCTCCGGAGCGAGGATCAAGATCGAGGGAGGGCCCCGGTGGTGATCTTGTTCATGTAATCATTCATGGTGAAGTTTGTAAGTGAATCCGATTTCTAGCGATTAAGTGCCTTCTCGATGATTTTGATTTCTTCTTGGTTTTGCTTCTTCTACGATCTAGTCTATAGCTAGATTACATAGGGTGCTCTTGTAGCCGCGGTGGCTAGAGGTGCATACCGACCGGCCAAGTGATTTCAACTTGTTCTATCGAACTCGCCCTAAGCTCCCCGCATGAATAGGGATACGTTGTGACGAACGGGGTCTCGAAAGGCGGATGTTTTCGGAGTCGGATGGGAAGGCCACGATTTAAAGATGCTTTTAATGAGATTCGCTTTGCTATCTTCATCTATCTTGTTTGGAGCTACAACATAAGCATGATCTAGATTCTCTAGATTGGTTATCTCTTGCTTTCTCTTGTTACCTCTTTAGTAGATTAGATTAGATTCGTTTTCTTTATGAGTTAGTAGATTAGATGCAACTTGCCTTCATAAGATAGCTTACTTTGCTTTACTAGATTGAATCCTTGCGTTGCACATTGTTCCACGGATTCGATACCTTGGGTTCACCACTCGAGGGAAGAAGGGTCCCTTGACTACGACGGGAGACTTGTCCGCTTGCAAGTCACAAACGAACCTTGATACAACTATTAACCGTCAACAAGCCCCTTTTTCTCCGGCGCCGTTGCCGGGGAACAAGCAATCAAGATCCGATCTAGTATCGCTTATCTTTCAGTTTTTCTTTTGATTTTCTTTTGCATCTCTTATGTTTGATCATCCCTGAAAAGAAAAAAAAAGAGTCAATCTAATCTAGTTTTGATTAACCCTAGTCTTTATGTTTAGATTTTTGTTTTATCACTAACCCTAACCGGAGATGGTTGGCTACCTCTCCAAGAAACCCAAAACTTTTTTGTGGATGATCCAGGAAAACTTTACAGGCAAAGGTGACGTGCAACACAAGCTCGAAGGACCGTCGAAATCTCCAAGGGAATCACCACCTCCAAGTCAAGACGCCGGAAGGCCATTCAAGATCAAGAGGAGGATGGAGAAGATGGAGATGGAGAAAGAAGCTCAACACCTAAAGGCTGCCAAGGCAAGATCCACATGCGAAGTGTTCATCATGATGAAGATGCTAGAGACGCAAGTGGGATAACTTGTCGGGCACCCGACGGGTAACAAAGAAGAATATCCGAGACAACTCCAAGGTCCCAAGACGGCGAAGGCTACTCAAGCTCATTCGGGAGAGATGAAGGATCACACTAGAGACCATGAAGATCACGACCGAAGGACCGGAGTTCGAGATGCCGAGCCACAAGGAAGATGTTGCATCCGTCAAGACCAAAGGACAAAGCCGACTGTGAAGACCAAAAAAATTGACTAAGCCAAAGTGGGTACCCAAGATTGCAACGCCCGCAAAGAGCGTTGATCCGGAGTAATCAAGTGAAGAAGTCTAGCCATGGACTATAAACGAAGCGCTAGGCGGGAGGCAACCCGTTTCGTCGAGTCAAGAATAAGCTACCGGGAGGACAACCCGATTCCAGGTTTTTCGAGTCCTTTTAATTCAGTTCTGAATTTTACTACGCAAAACCTTAGACTTAGAATGGTTGATCAATATTAGAGACATAATTCTTGGTTGAATATTTTGCTTGATCATAAACCCTTTACATGAACCATCCCGTGTGATTGTTTGCTTCTTTTTCGAGAAACCACAACCAAAAAGAAAAATTTCAGAACCTAACTCAACCCTTCACCCTCATTATGGTGTTGTGGTTGACTTGTTTTTCATGCTAAAAACACTCGAGTAGAGCCACGACTTGTATCTAGATGTTATTTAAATTTCAGCATGTGGTAGGACTCGCGTGAACCTAGAAACTTGATTTTTGGTTGGTTTAAAAATCCATATCCTTGGTTTCTCTAAGATTAGAATTTTTCTAAGCCTCACTTAATTTTATTTCATTCAAAATCTCTCTCATCTAATAAAAATTAGGACCTAAACCTATGCCCCCCTGATCAAGCCGGGAAAAGCTTGCTCTCAACTAATGAAGGCAAACTATACCGGTGAGACCAAAATCGACGTAAAAATAATATATTTTCGACTTGCATTTGTTTTTAATGGTTTAAAAACTTCTCTAAAATTATGTTCGAGCTCTTGCATGGCTCTGAAAAATATTTTTAAATTTCGAAATTAGAGGAGTGCTTAGCCTTAAAGGGAGGCAATCTAGTAATCATGCATGCACCATTGGATTCCCTTTCATCAACTTTCACTAATTCCACATGCAAAGGACAAGCATGGTGGGCAGCAAGCATCAACTTTGTAGGAATTTCATGGTGGTATGTGAAGCAAATGGAGCTAGGGAGCATGGACATAACCCAAAACATGAAGCATCAAGTGGAAGGACCAAGGAGTGGACGAGAGCGTTTGGGCGGTGCAACTCGTAGAGCACGCAGTGGGAAAGTTGCAGAGGTGAAATGATCGTGCTGGAAGAAAGACGAGGCGGGGAGGAGCACCGAGGCCGGCCTCACCTACATAAGGAGCCCCCCGGCTCCCGTTTTCTGCAGGCAAGCTTCCCTCTCCTTCCTTTGTTTGTGTGTTCAAGTTTGTGTGCTCAAAACCTCCGTAGACATAGCCAACCTTCCCAAGCTTGATAGCTCAAGAAAAAAAAATCCACATCCTTAATCCACTCAAAGTCCAGACTCCAAAATAATATTTGTGTACCTTGTTACCGGGTGAAAACCCCGGATATATATTTGTGAGGGAGAGTGCTGCAATCATCGAAAAAACTACAAGCCTTTTCACCGAAGAAGAAGGGATCATCGTCGTCTAAGCCGTCATCGACAACCTTTTCGAGGAGGCACTCGTTTCCGAGTTTCCTCGGGGTATGGAGGAGGACACGGCACCGCCGAGGAGGAACCACACTCTTCTCCTTGGTGGCATGAGGGCCACACGAAACTCGTTTATGAGGTTCACCAAACTTCAATAACATATGGAGCCGCCGCCCGTCCAACCTCACCAATTGACACGATCATCCGCTCCACCTCCATATGCTCCGCGGTATTCCGAGGGGTATGTCATCATGACGGAGGAGGAGAAGAAGCTCGCTCGCCTTAAGTAGAGGCTCGTAGCGAACGTCGACATCGACGACCAAGCTCTCCACATATTGGGTTTCACACGGGACACCGGTGCAATTCTCTAACGGAGTGTCGGCAAACACCCACAAGGAATTCGCCTAGGAAATTTTCATGACCATGGCGCATACCCTTGATGAAGGAGTGCTGAGTCTCTCATTCCGTTGGAGGGAGCCCACAAGTGGAGAAGAAGGGAGACACCGTCGGAAGGGTAACCTTGATCAACGATGCTATTTCTAGCACCTTGATGGGGTAATCTCCTTTCATCCATGGGTTGCAATCGATCTTGAGATGTAATCACACTTTGTTGGATTATCTATCTATCATCTTGTGCTGAAAATACTTTAATGCTTAAGGCTAGCAACCATGCCGTAAAGGGAGTAAGGGCTCCAATGCTTCCTTGGATCCATTCAACACAATCCCCGATAGATCAGATTGGTTTTCATGTTCGAAACGATTGCATGTCTAGTATCATAGACCCATGGGCGAGTGTCTCCTATTTTCGAAAGGGAGCTCCGGAACAAGTATGTGCATGAAGGCACATGGGAAGGCTTTTGGAGTATGATCACGGGAAGAGACCATCAACGCAAAAAAATACTATCCGAACCCATTATCCAAGTGTGTCACTTTTGTGCAAGTGGATTTTTGGGAGAACAAGAGAGACAAAGATAATCAACACGGAGTTGAATTGGATTTACTCGCAGCCAATCAACCCTACTCACCTATGATCAACCGGTGGTGTTATGAGCAACATCGGATTCGGGAGATCGGGTTGTTACCTCTCCATGTTGACTATCTCTTTAAAACCGGGCATTACAAGGAACCCGAATCATCTCCAACCCAAGACTTCCCTAAGAATATATGAAGAAAGGAAAATTTATAAGTGAAGATAAGACAGGAGGCTTCCGAGTGGCCTAGGTGAATTTGCCCCTTCCGGATTGAAGATTAAGACTTTTTTTTTTTTTTTTTTGAGGGGAAGAAGATCGGTTAGAGGAAGGCCTTCTTGTGCCGGCGAAAAAAAAAAATAAAAGAAAAGAATTATAGGAGAAGGATCTTCTATGGCCCAAGAAGGAGGTGCACAACAAAATTATGTTCCACCATTCGGAGAAATTCCGGCATCGCCAAATTACTACGGTGGTGTACCAATGCAAGCATGGGGGAGTGGTGCAGCCATACCCCCACCATTTTTGCGGTGCCCAACGTAGCCTTTGCGGAGCCCTATGCACACCTTCCACAACAAAATGTGGCCACCATTGGAGGATACGCTGCAAGGAACATGCAATTTATTGCAGCCATCCTAACCAATGCAAACCAAATGGGTGAAGGAAATGCAAACGTCGCTTATGTGCTTGGACACCATCACCTAGAACCGTCGGACAATTCATAGGAGTAGTGGTGCATTCCTATTACAAGTAAGGGTACAACAACCAAGACTATCAATATCAACCACCGGCGGAAGATTAGAGAGAGGAGGAGCTTTAGTTATCTTTCCTTTACCCCTTTTCTTTAATTTTCAGCTTGTTTGCACCTATGTATGCGTAGTGTTTTCAGATTTTATTTAAATTTCAGCAAGTGTGTTAGTTTAATTTTCAGCATGTATCTTAGTTTTATTTTCATCATGAATAATGTCACCACCAAGTTTTTACCTTTGGTAAAGTTACAAAGTTTGTGCCATGATGATATATGATTATAATTGCCGCTTTGTTTATCTTTGTAATTGACTTATGCATGTTCGAACTAGTGCTCTCTTAAAAATACAAATCTGAAATTATCTAAATGCTAGCTTAATCTTCAGCGGAGGTTATGATTAAAATAAAGACCCATAGTGTTTTATGTGCTCTCAAGTTATGAATAGATTAAAGATGTCTTTTATGCTCAAAAATATTGCTAACCTTGTCACAAATATCGCTTGTGTGTTGCTCAACCTATCCAAAGCCTTATATATATTTGAGTGCATGAACCTTAGTGTACAAGATTTATTTTTGAGTGCGTTATTGCAGGCCATGATTTCTCTGGCCCGAGACTAAGAAGCTGGTCATTCCGTTTTTGCGTATCTATCTTTTTGCTAGCCTCTTATCCGTGCATTGTGTATCCCCGCATCGGTGATCTCACAAACTTCGCCGGATATCCACCCTTAAACCAAATATCATATTTTTGTGATTACCTCCTTGACCACAACCTATCGTTGAGAATGGATCATCAATTCAAGGAAGATCGCAAGACGGTGCCAACGTTGAAGATTTCAAGTATCTCTCCAAGGAAAAATATCTCCGGTACCTACCTTATTTTTCGCCTCTTTGCTCGAGGACGAGCAACGTCTAAGCATGGGGGAGGAGGTAGGTACGGTGCAGTTTTAGAGTTCAAAAGGGAGTATTTTAAAAAATATATATATATAATGATGAAAGAAAAAAATTCGGCGATGTACGTGACTTCCAAGGTGAAGAAAAAAAAAACATATATATATATAAGAAAGAAAGAAAGAAAGAAAGAAAAGAATGAGAAATATGAGAAAGAGAAAAAAATATATGTGCGTAAAGTAAACTCCCCGATTCTCTAAGAGTGCATTCAAGGCTTCAAGTTAAAAAGATCCATTCTCATTTTCTAACCATGTGCAATCCGATAACGAGGACTTCTCTTGTGCCTCGGGATCACTTTTTGCCATTTGCACATGTCCACTCATCTAAAAGTGTGTGTATTTTTCTCTTTCCCCTCCTTGATTTAACATTATTTTCCAATGACCTTTTTGACGAGTCTCGGTAAGACCATGAGAAGCTTGTCTTGTTTTGACAACACCTCATTTATAAAATCTTGTTAGGACTAAACTTTCCCAAAGCTCCATATAAAGCCTACCACACATATATGTTATGAGAGGGAAAGGAGTAGAATATATAGGCTTGAGAGACAAGTGAGATGAGAGTTTATGAGCAATATACAAGATGATTTAAATTTGTGAACTTGGTTTAGCTTTTCTTTATCTCGTTCTTTATTTCAAAAATTCTGAGGTCTATTTAAACTTTGTGAGCATGTTAATACTTGTGGGATAAGCTTAATAAGAATCTACCCTCCGTAGAGGTGAAGGCTAGTACATTATGGAACTTTAACGAATTAAACTTTTGAGAGCATTATGTTTTTTTTCATGTATGATCAAGTGCAAGGTTTAAACATTGTTTGGCAATGATGATATCCATCGAAGGCTTACTCGAGGACGAGCAAGGTTTAAGCATGGGGGAGATGTTGACGGTGAAAATCCGTCAACCTAGCCATGAGTTTACCTTCGGTGTTGGCATAACTTTTGTATCTTATTCATTGGTACTAACCCCCGTGGTATAACAAGTTCACTTGTGCATGTCGGTTTTGGAGTTATGTGTTTACGCGTGGTTTTAACGTTGAAAGCAAGACTTCCGGGATAAGTTCATTGAGCACCTCATGACAAGACCTTGAAGCCCGATACAAGTCAAGCAATGAAGTGAACATGACTCCAAGAGCCCAAGGACCAAGCCCGAGAAGATGATAAACTCCGAGGACCGAACCGTAAAAGTGCCGAATCTTGCAAGACAAGGAGTTGAGTCCAATTCGGAGAGAAACCGACGTCAAGGGCCCACATGCAACAGGGGAGAACATCTAGAAGTCGTGGGAAGCAACACCGGCGAAGCAGCCGCGGGGTGGGCCGAATGGGCCCAGGCCGGTCGGCCCAAGCCGGCCGGCCCGGCCCAATTCGGGGCCCAATCGGGCTCTCCTTTGACCTAATTGCTTCCCGGGCTATAAATAGCCCCCCGACCGAGAGCCACGCAGAACCGAAGTCGTATTCCGCCGCCGAGGAGCAGAGAAGCTTGAGGGACACCAACTTGAAGATGAGGGTCGTGCTAGTTGTCTAGGGTTTCCCCGGCCGACGTGGGAACCTTGCATGGAAGACCACGTCGGAGCTCCGAGCGAGGATCAAGATCGAGGGAGGGCCCCGGTGGTGATCTTGTTCATGTAATCATTCATGGTGAAGTTTGTAAGTGAATCCGATTTCTAGCGATTAAGTGCCTTCTCGATGATTTTGATTTCTTCTTGGTTTTGCTTCTTCTACGATCTAGTCTATAGCTAGATTACATAGGGTGCTCTTGTAGCCGCGGTGGCTAGAGGTGCATACCGGACCGGCCAAGTGATTTCAACTTGTTCTATCGAACTCGCCCTAAGCTCCCCGCATGAATAGGGATACGTTGTGACAGAACGGGGGTCTCGAAAGGCGGATGTTTTCGGAGTCGGATGGGAAGGCCACGATTTAAAGATGCTTTTAATGAGATTCGCTTTGCTATCTTCATCTATCTTGTTTGGAGCTACGACATAAGCATGATCTAGATTCTCTAGATTGGTTATCTCTTGCTTTCTCTTGTTACCTCTTTAGTAGATTAGATTAGATTCGTTTTCTTTATGAGTTAGTAGATTAGATGCAACTTGCCTTCATAAGATAGCTTACTTTGCTTTACTAGATTGAATCCTTGCGTTGCACATTGTTCCACGGATTCGATACCTTGGGTTCACCACTCGAGGGAAGAAGGGTCCCTTGACTACGACGGGAGACTTGTCCGCTTGCAAGTCACAAACGAACCTTGATACAACTATTAACCGTCAACAGCCTCGAACCATAGAAATCAATCCTAATCCAACTCATCAAAACATATGTTTGCAATCTACGGGTTTTATTATCATAAAACATATATGTACACGGCTTTGGTAGGTAGAACTTTGCAAGAGCATCACAAACATGTAGATAGCATAAAAGTTAAGTTTTCATAAAAACAACATGTTATCCGGCTATCCATAAACTTAAATAAAAGAGTAAAGATATGTATGTGGGTCTAGAGCATAGTCATTTCACCTCCACAAATAAAAGGGCCGGTATTTAAATTAATTTCAGATCGTATTATAGAGAGCAATTAGCCAAGACATGTATAACTTCATGTAGGTAAAACAAAGCGGCAACTTTCATCATCTTTCCGTAAGCATAGGCAATATAGAACATCGAGGTGAACACATGGTCATGCCTATCTATTGAAAGTAAAAAGAAACCTAGGTTGTCCTCCCAGTAGCCATGTTATTGTTGGAAGAGAAAAACAAAAGGTTGCACCTAGTTGAGGTTGAAGGCATACTTACAAGCATTTGTATTTGGAAAAGAGAAGGTCTATAGAGGTGTTACCATCCTTTGTAGTTCTTCGTTGCCTTCTTCTGACATCTCCATATATCGACGTGGCTTTTGCTTTTGTCTTGATTTATCAACACTCCTAAACTTCTGAATTTAATCTTGTATGCTTAATGGAGTCATTGGTCACCCTTTTCTTCAATGTTGTCATCACCATCTCCTCTTTCTTGTTCTCATCATCTCCTTGCTGTCTCTTTTTCATGGATTTCCCCCTCTGTCCAGAACAGAACATATATCGAAATATAGATCTATTGAAAATCTTATAAAATTAACTTTCCAACGTGTGGTCATTCATCGAAAACGGAGTTCAAACAAGGGAGCTATGTCCGTTTTACTTCAGCGCTGCGTGCTGTCTAAAACTGATTTAAGGACGTATCGCACTCGGTGATTCGGGCATAACCGTTTGTAGGAACCTCCGATTGTCTTGATTCTTGATTTGTTGGAATCGTAACTTCATCAGGCTTCTAAATATCAAAAAATATTCAGTATTTTCCCTTCGAGACCATGTAGAATTTTGATGAGATCGATAGTTTCTCGCGCATTGACCCGGAGACGTTAATGATCTTGATCATTCTATCTTCTAGAGCGTCATGTTGCACTTCTGCGTTGAAGATTCAGGGCCTCCCACATGCTTAGCATTTTGCTAGTCATGGAAGAAGAAGAAGAAGAAGACAAAGCATTTTTATCGTAGCCATCCTTCAATTTCCTTGTAGTGAGAGTCTTTATCTTGCCTGTAAGACGTTTTAAACGCACATTCTACCCCCAAGGTGACGGTTGGGAGTAGATAGAATTGCCAACAATACAACAATGTCTCCTAAGATTATTAACTTGTGGTATAATTAGTTTAATGAGGAATAAAAATCTAATGGGTGTACGTGGTGCAAGGTGTGTATGCACATGAGAGGAAAGCATATAAACAAAGACAATGTTTTCACCTAGTTCTAAACACCATGTTTACAACTAGGTTGCCGAATTTCTCCATAGCCACAAAGGTTAATGAATCTAGGGTTAAAACACCATGTCTATCCCTAAATCAATAACTCTCATAGCACAAGAAAAATTAAACGCATTGCAAAGCTTATAAACTAACCAAAGCAACATGAAAACATATGAAAAGCTAGCTAGGTTTATCGAACTTAACGATGATAGTCCGCAATCATGTTTAAACACCACGTTTACACAAGATCACAAAAGGAAAATACTCATAAGGCCTTATGAAGTATTAACATGGAAAATGAAGCATACATCATTAAGTATATAAAACAATCGAGCCAACTATGTACAAAACATGTATACACAAAGAAACATCACATTGATAACAAAATGCAATGCATGCAAATAAATAAATATGATCATGAACATGATGGTGGTTCTAAAAAGGAAAACTAAACTTAGATTAATAACCACAAGTTGATTATCATAAGATGGTGCCATCCTTTATTCTCTCTAAGAAACGAATAAAAACATAAAGAAACGGGTTGCCCCCCGAAAAGCGCTTCATTTAAAGTCATAGAGCTCGACTTTCTCACATACCTTCTTTTCGTCGCATAGCCATGGCCCTTCATGCAAGAAGAAAAGGTACCAATGCAGCTTTAATTTACTTCCCATGTTGTTCTTGATCACTTATAGAAGACTTGCCCAAAGCATCCTTTTGTTTCATCGCTATCTCCTTCTTTATCATCCCTCGGTGCTGCCTTCACTCCATGAATTTTAATTTAATGTACAGAACAGAAAGTATACCAAATCTCTACTCCATTGCACAGTGCACAAAATTTCCTTTCCAACGGGTCCTTATTTGCCCAAATCGGACTCCGGACAAGAGAGATACGTCCGTTTTACTTCGGCGATGAAATCTGTCCTGAAATTTCAGAACGCGCAACGTTCAATGTTTTCTCCGTAACTCCTTGCACGGGTCTTCAAATTCGTTGGTTCTTGATGCTTTGGAACGACTAATTGATGGAGCTTCTGAATATCTCATTTTCTTCACTTGTACACCTCTGAACAAGCTCTCAAATTGATGAAGACAGCAGCATCCATTGCGGGATTTGGAGAGGTTGATGATTTATCTAGCAACTCTTTTAGGCATGACTTCTTTTTTAATTATTCGAGCCTTGTCTACATGGTTAGTGAAAATCAGGCCATCTCCCGACATGTGCTTCTTTAATGTCATTTGTTTGACCAAGCGCAAAGCATGATCGAGATTTACAAAACTTATTGTAAACATACACGTCCATAATTAACACCACATGTGAATTGTAGCAACAAGTCAAGGTGTAAATAAAAGAAGCATATGTTTCATGCATATCACTTAGATCATCATTAGGAAAAGGTTCTTTAGATGTGAGATTAATTGGATCAAACATAAATGTTTCCTCTTTTTCATTCTCAAGAAAATCTAGCCTATCAACATGATCATTATTGGAACAAGGCATAGAATTTAAACTGTCATTCATACTATTGGTTGAGCATGAGTATTTGAATTTATCAACATCAATTCAAATAATATCCTAAGATTTCAGCGCGTACCTTGGCCTTAGAGCTTTTTTAACAAGAGTGATATTTGGCTCATCTAGCGGTGTTGAAGGCGAATCAATCTCAACGAGCGAAGGTGTCTCTTTGTTACCTTTTTGCACCCCCTCCATCTCATCATGTGGAACGTGTAATACATCAACTACATTTGCATTTGTCTCTTCTCTGAAGTCTTTATTGTCATCCCAATCTTCGTCTTCAAAGTCTTGTATGTCACTTTCTTTATCTCCCGTGTACCACATGTCGTCAAGATCGCTCATCGTTGATTCACTCTTTTCTTCATCCTTGAGTACTTCCATGTCTTGCCTTGCTATTGTGTGGGCTTCAATAGAACATAAGCTATAACCTTCTAACTTGAGTCATTTCTCCTCCCATTTATCCTTTGAGTCACTAGGCTCGTCACGGTTGTACTCTTCTCTTTCTTCATCATAAATCCTTGAGTTGTCAAACCAGTCGACCCATCCTTCTTCTCCATCTGTTCTTTCTTCTTCAAATATCTTTTGGATCGACTCTCCACTCATGTCTTGATCAAATATATCTTCAACTAGTTTGGCAACGTGTCGGCGTTCCTCCTTCCTTCGGTAGTTGATTAGTGGGGCAAAATCAACTTGAATCCAACCGGATTGATTGAACTCCACCAATGGTCTAGCATTCCACATACTTCGGTCTACATTCATGTTAGTTTCACGACAAGTGGGGCGCCCTCGAGCTGGTGAGCACGAGGATAGGCTCGAATGCTCGCGCCCTCGTCGTCCCTGACTCTGTTGATCTGGGGCACCTGTTCGAACCGTTCGAGGGTCAGGCTTCGAACCCCTGATCAGTAGGGCCGTCGCGGGGTGGCAGCTAAGTGCTCCCGTCTTTTTACATCTGCAGGACTCACGGGCGCCCGATCGAACCGGCCCTTGAGCTGCTGATCAGTAATCCTGGATCGAGGGCAACTGTGGTGCCCGTTCTCGTTGAGCGGGTCTCGAGCCCACTGATCGGTATTCGCACCCTTCGAGGGTCAGGTTTTTTGAGCCCGAGGCTCGGGCCACTCGAGGGTCACGCTTACTAGGTAAGGGACCGGGCCATTTAATGCCCACAGTCATGGCATGGGCCGTGCTCCGCAGGCGCGCCTTTTCAGGCGATGCGGCCGCGCGCGTAGTGGACGACGTGGGTAGGTGGACGTGACGGCCCGCTGCAGCTCTTCGGTTGCCACACCATAATGATCGCACGCGTGCGCCGTTCCGTTGTCGTGGGGCCCGCTTGTCAGTGACGGACGCCGTCACCTGCAGTTAATGGGTGCAGAGCGCGCGATTCGAGGAGCGTGGCTCCCATGGATCTATAAATCCGAGAGGAGGAGGAGTGGGAAACCCCTTACCTCAACACTTAGTGCACATTGCTCCCGTTTTCTTCGCTTTCGTTCCAGAGTACCGCGCGCCCCTTCGCTTCCGCAAAGTGTTCGCTTCGTGCTCCGCGCTCCTTCGCCGATTCGCATGGCTCCCCCACAATCCATCATCGTGATCGACCCGCTGCCGTGGCCTCGCTCGACGGTGACGGAGCTCGCGCTGCATGAGCTCGAGAACGGCGGCCAGCTGGCGCCGAACGTGGACGAGCACCCCCCGACGTGGATCGTCCCGCCGGCGGCGGATCGGGAGCCCAACCCGCCGTTTGGCTACGTCGTCAGCTTCGTCCACTTCCACGAGCGTGGCTTCGCGGCGCCGGCGAGCCGCTTCATGCGCGGGTTGTGCTACCACTACGGCGTGGAGCTGCGCAACTTCGCGCCGAACGCGATCTCGCAGGCGGCCACCTTCGTCGGCGTGTGCGAGGGATTCCTGGGGATCCCAGCGAACTGGGATCTCTGGGTCCACCTTTTCCGCGCGGAGCTGCACACACTCACCACACCGTCGCCGAAGGTCTGCCGCGCGGTGCGCGCCGGCGGGGTGTCCATCGCGCTGCGGGAGACGCACAGGGAACTTTACATTCCCTGCACGATGACCTCCAACAACGCGGAGTGGGAGCGGGGGTGGTTTTACCTCCGCAACGACGAGCCTGGCCTTCCCCCTACACCGGCAAGGTCTTGAAGGAGAAGGCCGATGTGACAACCCGCCCAGGAAAATACCGTACTATCGCCTAAGACCGATCCACTTTGGTCACTAAGCAATAGTAAAGTACCATCCTGTCGTTAGTTGCCGGGTTAACGCCCGGTAAATCACTTGGACATCGGACAGAGGATCGACACATGCATTAAAACTCACGCGAAGGCGAGTCCAGAGTACAACATGAGTTAAACATTTTATTACAAACCATTGTTCCTGACATGGAGTAAGGTTCAGAGTTCGAAAAACAGCCAAAATAAATTGAGCTAGCGCAACGGTAAACATCACAGGAGGCCATCTGTGATGTCATTGCTTGTCGTCCCCTTCCGGTCAATCACACCTGCAACAATAGTTTTAAAGCAAGGCTGAGTATACTAATACTCAGCAAGACTTAACCGTCGGGTGATAACCACATCACCAACTCTAGACATGAGAGGCCGGCAATCGATTGATTTAAACCTTGCAAGGTAAACCCAAACACACGGTAGGCTGCCCTCGCAAGGACAACTTTCCCAAGCAGTTCCCAAAAGTCCTCGGGTTGGGAGCAAAGCCTACAGCCCTGGGTACAAGGTTAGCTGGTATACCCCGCAAAGTATCCAGTCTCACACATGCACCCCCCTTTCCGGTAGCTAGCCGGTAAGGTGATTACTCCAGAGTAGTAGGGAAGAGTTCCTGCGCCGTCTCATTAAGGTACTAGGCTTACCGGTCCCATTCCCGGCAAATGTTTGGTACGTTCAAAAGCTTAGCCCACGAAAGCCACTGGACCGGAGCCCAAATCCCATGCTCTTACCACATGAGCAATCCATTTATAAAGATCTTATGATTCCAACATAAGAACCTATTCTCGCGAGTGACGAACATCACTCGACTTCTATCGGGTCCTATAGCATAGCAGCTATCGACCTAGCATACTAGTGATAGAGCATAGGTGCTTAGGGATCATGCATCTAAGGTTTCAATTCAACTCCTGAAACGTAAATGCACCAATCGTAGCAAACATAATTGCAAAATTTTAAAAGACGGGTTAATGATCCGGGGCTTGCCTTCGCTGGCAAGGTTGGCCTTGGGCCCTTCTGGACTTGGGTCCAGGTCTTGAGCTACGTCCACGCACTGCAACTCTTTGTCGGCACCTTCGTTCCCTCCTTCCGGCACGAGCGTACGTCTACTGCGGAAAGATCTACACGAAGATGCAAATGTAAGATTTATTCGATGATTTTTAATTTAATTAACCACAAACAATAAATGACAACCAAGGGGTGCATTATTTGGACACATTCACCTAGATAAGAATACATTTATCATACTCTTCCAAAAAGGAACAATTGCAATTCTTTATTAAACATTCTTTTTGATAGTGACTGTGTACATATATATATAAATAATTTAATTTAACTTCACAAACAGTAGTGGGTGGGTATATTTAGCCTTTTAGATTGATTTACAACCACACACACAATTATTAGGGATGGTTGGTGATTTTTCCCATTTAAAAGATTATTAAGCCCTTAATGGCCTTCTAAGCTTTCACTCATGAAATTAATTAATGAAATTCAGTGGAAGGGTGTGTTACACACTAAACGCCTATAACAAGCCACTGGACATACATGCGTGCTTTGGATAGCTAGAAGTTAATTACTTTTGAAAATAACAAAAGCTAGCTAGGTGGACAAGGTAAACTCACACAAAAATAAATACTCAACAAAATGATCCAAACTTTCTCACACATGTTATATGGTCCAAAACTAGCCAAGGAGTGCAGCATATACACTTAGAACTATTATGAAATTTGAGTTGTGCATTTTCAAAGAAAAACAAGCATAATTCAATAATAAATATTTATTTTAACTATAAAATTGTGGTTAATTCACCAGAGCTGGGTTTTGGAATAAAAAGACAGTGTACCAAAGTTGGTTGCAAAAATCTATTTTTTTAGCTAGAAAAATCATTTATGAAGATCCTCCAGAAATGGAAAAATATTTTTATAAAATGATTTACAACATAACTTTGTGCAATCTTTGGCACAGGAGCTAGTCATGACCTAACACACAACATATCCAAAAATTATCTATAGAGGATTTATGGTTTTCGAGATATTGCAGATCTAGGTTTTTCACATTTCTATTTGTCATGAAAAAACTATTGGGAACTAGGTCAGGCAAGAATAACAAAAGTTGTAGGATATTTCACAACGAATCCAACAAAATTGGGCTTGCATTTTTCTGAATTTTCTACGATTTTCTACGCAATTTACAAGAATCAGGAAAATCACTTTACTATTTGAGTTACCAAATTGCAAGAAGGCCCTCGGAAAGAATCCTTTCCTTGCAATGTGGCCCCTGGGGCGGCCGGCCGGCGCAGGTGGAGCAAATTCCAGCGAGCTCGTCGCCGCCTTGACCGGGGAAGGGCGGGGGAAGGGTCTATGGGCTACTGGGGCTCGGTTTGCGGGCTTGGTTGGGGCGAGGAGCGGCCGCTAGGGCGGGCACGCCGGCGGCCCGGGGAGGTGGCCGTCGCGGCCGCCGGTTTCCGGCGAGGGCGGCTCGGGGAAGGACTACGGGCGGCGGGGTTAGTTCCCGGAGAAGCTAGGGAGGGTAGGGGGAAGGTTCACGTGGCTCGTGGTTGGCCGGAAATTTGAGCTCGCCGCGGCGGCTCGATCCGGGCGCCGGCGGACGGCTGCGGCGCGGCGGCGAGGCTCGCGCGTCGAGGGAGGAGCAACGGCTCCTTTTAAGGCGACCGGCGTGCCTCGCCCGCGACCGCCGGGACCGTCGACGTCGTCTCTAGGTACACGCGCCGGCCTCGGTAGGAACGCGCGGCGGGGGTACGGGAACGTACGGTGGCACGGAACACCACGCGTTTTCGGCATGCGCGCGGGCCCGGGAAGGCGGGCTGCGTTAGGAAGGCGCGGGCGACCTCGGGAACACGCGCCGGAGGGACCGGACGCCGAGGCGGCGGTGGACCGTGGCGCACCCGGCGCGCCGGCCACCGCGACGTCGCGGCGCGGCCGGGTTCTGGCACTGCGCTGTTCAGACCAGGCCACTTCGAGCACGCTTTTCTCCTAAAAATTGAATACAAGTGCACAAAGCGATGAATAGGAAAGTTGTAGATCTAACTACCCTCTACAACTTTTACAAAGGCCATATAGTGTTTTTCTCGACGGATTTTGCAGGAACGTAATGCCAATTTTGAATGCCGCTCTGTTTCAGCAAACCGGAGGTACTGTCAGTCGACCAAGTTTTTCACCAATTTTCACTCAAAATTTGAAATGCCATTCTACATGAAAATTGTGTCCCTCCACAAGATGGACAACTTTCATAAAGGTAGATTTTGAAGTGTTTAGGTGAATTTTGGAGAACGCGGCAAAAGTTCCGGACGACATTCGCCGACATCAACGGTTAAGCTAGTTTTGACCGGGTATTTGACCAAGGGTTGACCATGGATGTGTGTAGACTTGGTCCAGGGGCCTAATAGGGTTCATTGGCGAGGTTTTCGAGGTGATGACCCAGGTTGACCAAGGTTTGACTGTCGGTGCGGAATATGGTCCCGACACTAACCGGTAGATAGCGCCTAGGTCTATCCCTCAATGGTCGATGCCAAGCAACAAATGACACAAGGTTTTATCCCGGTTCCCGCCGCGGGGCCGTACGTCCCGACGGGGGTGTGCTCGTGGCACTATATTGCTCGGCACCGGGGTGCTTGTAGTGGGGCAAGTACAAGCAAGGCGGGAGAGGAAGCGTGGATTCCAAGTCCCTGGGAGAGTGGCTGAAGATGTTGTGGGAGAATAAGAGAGTGAGTGCACGGTGTGTTGTGTTGATCTGAACCCGTTCCTCCCCCCCCCCAAGGCTGGGGGCTCGCCTCCCCTTTTATAGGCCAAGGGGGCGGCGAGTTACATGCACGCCGCGCTATCCAGCTACGTGGGGGTGCACGTCGTGCTACGCTGTAGAGTGGGCGGCCGTCCGGACGATCTTCGCTACGATCCGGCCATGATGGCCTACCCCGTACCCGAACAGTGGTGGTTCGAGGGTAGGAGGGCGGCAGATGGTGGTGGCGTCCTCTGATAGGCTTCGAGGGAGGTGCTGATGATGGGCGGTACGGGGCACGGGGGCGGGCGAACGGCGTTCCTTCCCAATGCGCTCCGCGGTAGCGAGTGGTTGGTGCGGCGCCGGGCGTGCGCACTCGCACGCGTGGGTACGGCGGCCGCGCGCGTTACGGTGACCGGGATGGCCATCCACCGGCCTAGCGCCCCTCACCCAACTCCGTAGGGTCACGGGAAAGTGAAATCGAGGGTGCGCCGGCCCCCCTTCGAAGGTCGGGCGCGTTAGCCGTCTTGTGGTGGGCGCGCGGTGTCATGGGACGACACCGGCCGTACCGCACGGTCCATCCCCACGGTGGCGGGGATGGGCTCCTCCTCCGGGGAGTTGGTGCGGCGGCACCGGGCGCGAGCCCCGGCGCATGATGGCGCCGTCTCGCGGCGTCGGGGCGTTAAATGCCCGTGTACGGGGCCGGCGCACGCGTGCGGGCGCCCGTGAGCGTGGCGGGCCCCGGCCGAGGGCGGAACGGACCCTCGAGCGGGACGAGACCCGCTCGAGGGGGGGGGGGAGCCCTCGAGCGGGGCGGGACCACTCGTGGGGGGAGTTGCCCCTCGAACGGGCGGAACCTACCCGAGGGGGGAGCGCGCCCTCGAGCGAGGGCGGGGCCCGCTCGAGGGGACTTCTAAGAGGGCCGTCTTGGTGGGCCGTCGGGGTCCCGGCGTGGGCCGTGCCCCGCATGGTTAGTTGTCGGGGACCGCCCCGGGGGTCCCCTCAAACAATGGGGGAACCCCTACTTAGATTCCCGCATCCATATAAGCTAAGCCTAACCATGCGGAAACTAACCCCGCAGACACGGCCCACGCAGCGGGACTTCGGAGGCCCACCAAGGCGGCCCGCCCAGGAAGACCCCTCGAGCAGGCTCCGCCTCGCCCGAGGGCATGCTCCCTCCTCGAACGGGCTCCGCCCCGTTCGAGGGGCGACTCCCTCCTCGAACAGGTTCCGCCCCGCTCGAGGGGCGACCCTTCCCTCGAGCGGACCCGCCCCGCTCGAGGGCGCGCTCCCCCTCGAGCGGCCCCGCCCCCGCTCGAGGGCGCGCTCCCCCCTCGAGCGAGTCCCGCC
Source organism: Cenchrus americanus (assembly GCA_947561735.1). Classification (NCBI taxonomy): domain Eukaryota; kingdom Viridiplantae; phylum Streptophyta; class Magnoliopsida; order Poales; family Poaceae; genus Cenchrus; species Cenchrus americanus. The sequence continues at coordinate 150,505,760 of OX387243.1, read as the reverse complement.
TCGCTCGAGGGTCCGCTCCGCCCTCGGCCGGGGGCCCGCCACGATCACGGCGCCCCGCACGCGTGCGCCGGCCCCGTACTTGGGCATTTAACGCCACCGACGCCGCGGGACGGCGCCATCATGCGCCCGGGGCTCACGCCCCGTGCCGCCGCACCAACTCCCCGGGGAAGGAGCCCATCCCCGCCCCCGTGGGATGGACTGTGCGGTACGGCCGGTGTCAGTCCCGTGACACCGTGCGCACGCCGCTGTACGACTAACGCGCCCGACCCTCGAAAGGGGGCCGGGCGCACCCTCGATTCCACTTTCCCGTGACCTTGCAGGTTAGGTGAGGGGCGCTAGGCCGGTGGGTGGCCATCCCGGCCACTGAAACGGCGCGGCCGCCGTACCCACGCGTGCGGGCGGACGTCTGACTCCACGAGCGCACGCCCAAGCACCGCGGCCGACCACTCCGCCACCGCGAGCTCATCGGGAAGGAACGCCGTTCGCCCGCTCCTGTGCCCCGTACCGGTCATCATCAGCACCTCCCTCGAAGCCTATCAGAGAACGCCATCACCATTTGCCGCCTCCTACCCTCGAACCGCCACTGTTCGGGTACAAGGTAGGCCATCATGGCCGGATCGCAGCGAAGATCGACCGGACAGCCGCCCATTCTACACCATAGCACGACGTGCTCCCACACGTAGCTAGGTAGCGCGGCGTGCATGTAACTCGCCGCCCCCTTGGCCTATAAAAGGGGAGGCGAGCCCCCAGCCGCGGGGGGAGGAGTTCGGACGAATCCGGAAGAACACTGCTCACTGTGCACACACTCTCTTATTCTCCCGCAACAGCTTCAACCATTCACCAGGGACTTGGAAGCCACGCTTCCTCTCCCACCTTGCTTGTACTTGCCCCACTACAAGCACCCCCGGTGCCGAGCAATATAGTGCCACGAGCACGCCACTGCTGGACGTACGGCCCCCTCGGCCGGAACCAGGATAAACCTTGTGTCATTTGTTGCTTTGCATCGACCATAGAGGGATAAACTTAGGCGCTATCTACTGGTTAGTGTCGGGACCATATTCCGCACCGACGCTGGCGCCCACCGTGGGGCATCCGAGCGCCTAAGGTCATTTCGCTGACTCCCTCCATGGTGATTCGCACTGAGTACCGTAGCACTCGCTACAACATGGGTAGCTCGGACCCCCTCCCCGGCCGGGCTCGAGATCCGCTTCGGGGACTTGAACTTCCGGGCCACGGGGAATGGCTATCTCATGCGCCTCACCAACCGTGAGGAGCTACGCGCGCGGCCCGGGAGGCCGTGTCCGCTCGGTCACCGCCGCACGCACGACACCGGCGCGGTACCCGCAGGCACGGATGCCGCGGGTCCGTCGACGCCACGACGCCGTCGCCGCTCCGGGCCGCGCTCGCGTCGGGCGCGGTCCGAGCGGCGGCAGGCCGAGCGCGCCACCGCCCGGCGCGGTGCGCCCACCGTCACGACGGCCGCCACCGCCCCGGCGGGACCGCGCGCGGTCTCCCGGCCACGCGTCCCCATCGGGCCGCGTGGCGCCACTACGGCCTACAACGCCAACGTCAACACGACGATGCGCGGGGTTCCGCCCCGGTCGGCACGTCTTCGTCGCCGGGGATCCCGGCGCTTCGGCCACGGACGAGTCGTCCCCGGGCTCCGTCGACACGATGCCACCCGCCAACCGTCATGGGTACGCGGAGTGGGACTTCTCTCGGTGTGCCGGACCCGGTCGCGTTCGAGCGCTTCCTCGACGCCACGGACTACGGGTTCGGCCCGCTCCGACGACTCTAGCACCGGGAGCTACGACCCCACGCGGGAATGCCGCGCCGTCATCACCAACGACCCGGCCAACGCCGCCGGCGGCGGCGGGCGCCGGAGATGGGGAAGTCACGCCGGCCCCGGGGGTTGCCACGCGCCCGGCCGCGGGGCCAAGCGCACCCGCCGGGGCCGACGTCGACGCGCGGCCGGCCCAAGCTCGTGAGCTCGAGGCCAAGCCGGCAGAGGAGTACCGGACTGTGCGGCTGCTCCGCGCCTCGATGGCGGGAGAGGCCTCCCGCGCGCGGCGAACGCGCACGGGAGTTAGGCCGTCAAGTCCGCGACCGCCTCAACCCTATCCCCAACGTCGACCACGCGGATACTCCACCGCGAGCGAGCCAAAAGCTCATCGCCGCCGCTACACTACTGCGCGCCATGCCGCGCCCTCGACCCCCGAGGCTCGAGAAATGCACCGCGAGGTGCAAACCCTCCTTGAGCAAGCGGCCGTCCAGCAGGCCGAAAGCTCGGCCTCACGCATCCGCCAACAGGGGGACGCGCGGGGTGATGATCCGGCACCAGGGGGCGAACCCTCGGTGCATGCGGGTCGACCTGCTGACCAGGGACGCACGCCGGCCAAGGAACGCCTCCTCGACACACGCAGGGCGCTGGATGGCGACGCCCGCAACGTCATCAACGCCGGGCGCACCGGCAAGGCGGACGCGCGAGCGGCCGGGGGCTACCACCCTCGAAGGGGTGGACGCTACGACGCGGTGAGGATCGCTCCCCAACGCCGGAGCCCCCCGGCACCCGCGTGTTCGGCGGGGAGATCCGCACGGCGGCGTTCCCCCCGCCGCTTCCGTCAACCCTCGACGATCACCAAATACAACGGGGAGACGGACCCTCGTGTCCGGCTAAACGACTACCGCCCGGCTCCGTCGCCCCGGGCGGGGCCACCAACGACGAAGTGATCATCCGCAACTTGCCCCCGCATCCGGGCGACGCGGCCCGACATGGCTCGAGCATTTGCCCGCCAGCCAGATCCACAACTGGGACGATCTAGTCCACACTTTCGTGGGCAACTTCCAGGGCACATACGTGCGCCCCGGGAACTCCTCGGGATCCCGCGCTCCCCGCACGCGAGGGCCGGGCGAATCGCTGCGGGACTTCATACGGCGCTTCTCCAAGCGCTGCACAGAGCTCCCCAGCGTGGCACAGTCAGAGATCGTGCACGCGTTCCTCGAGGGCACCACGTGCCGGGACCTTGTGCGCGAGCTGGGACGCCGCCCGCCCACGGACTCGAACGAGCCGTTCGACATTGCCACCGCCGTTCGCCTCCGGAGAGGAGGCCGTGGGGGCAATTTTCGATGGTAAAAGGGGCAAGCGCTCCGAGGACACGCCGCGCGAGGGCGGCGGGTCCAAGGAGCCGCGCCGCAACGACAAGCGGGGCAAGAAGGGGGAAGAAGCCGCGCCGCGAGGCGCGCGAGCGGGGCGCAACGGCGGCAACGCCGAGGCCCTCGCCGTTGACCCGGCCCGACGGGGCCCTCGACCGGCTCCTCGAGGCCCGGGGTTTTCGACGACATGATGAAGAAGCCGTGCCCCTACCACAAGACCCCCGTGAATCACACTCTTGAGCAAGGCGACATGCTCAAGAAGTTCTATGGCCGTGCCGCCGCGAAGGAGGCGAGAGGCCAAGAAGGATGGGGGCGACGGCGACGCGGTGGCTTCCCCCGCGGTCGAAAATGTGTTCCTCATTTTTGGGGGATCCACCGTCGACATGTCAACCCGGCAGCCGCAAGAAGGAGCGGCACGAAGTCCTCGCCGCAGAGAGGGCACCTCCGGCCTTTCTCAACTGGTCGAAGGATGCCATCACCTTTAGCCGGGATGATCACCCAAACCGCATCCCGAACCCGGGCCAAGGTACCCCGGTGGTCGATCCCATCATTGGGAACGCCCGGTTTTCGAAGGTCCTTATGGACGGAGGCGTAGCCTCAATATCCTCTTCGCGCATACACCGCGCCTAATGGGGATCGGGGCCGGGACCGGGCCGCGGCCCGAAGACGAAGCCGTTTCACGCGCATCGCGCCCGAAAGCGGTGTTCAACCCCTCGGGCGGATCGATCCGCCCGTCCGGTTCGGGACCCCCAAGAATTTCCGCAAGGAAACCCTCACCTTCGAGGTGGTGGGATTCAAAGGGGCCTACCATGCCATCCTTGGGCGACCATGCTATGCCAAGTTCATGGCGGTCCCCAACTACACGTACCTGAAGATGAAGATGCCGGGCCCAAACGGCGTCATCACCGTCGGGTCGTCGATCGAGCATGCATTCGATCGCGATGTCGAGTGCGTGGAACATGCGGAGGCGCTAGCGCCGGGATGAAGCGCCGGTAAACACGGCCGGAGAAGATGGTCAACGACGACCTCGGCCTCCGCCACCAAGCACGTCGGCACATTCGAGGCCGCCGAGCAAACCAAAGGGGTCCCCCTCGACCCATCGCCCCCGAGGGCAAGGCTTTGAGGGTCGGCTCGACCCTCGATCCTAAATAGGAAGCAAGTGCTCGTCGACTTCCTCCGCGCCAACGCCGACGTTTTCGCGTGGAGCCCCTCGGACATGCCGGGCATCCCGAGGGAGGTCGCCGAGCACTCCCTTGATATCCTCGCCTAATGCTCGCGCCCGTTCGGCAGCCGGCCGCGCCGCTTCGACGAGGAACGGCGACGGGCGATCGGAGTGGAGCCGCGGAAGCTCCTCGAGGCCGGATTCATCAAGGAAGTGTTCCACCCGACGTGGTTAGCTAATCCCCGTGCTTGTAAAAAAGAAAAATGGGAAGTGGAGGATGTGCATTGACTACACAAGTCTCAATAAAGCGTGTCCAAAAGTTCCTTTTCCTTTGCCGCGCATAGATCGATCGTTGATTCCACCGCCGGGTGCGAACTACTCGTTTCCTTGATGCCTATTCGGGATATCATCAAATAAAAATGAAGGAGTCCGACCAGCTCGCGACTTCGTTCATCACACCGTTCGGGACGTTCGTTACGTCACGATGCCTTTTGGCCTCGTAAACGCGGGCGCAACATATCGCCGCCGCATGCAAGCACGTTTTTGGGGACCATATCGGCGGACGGTCGAGGCTTACGTAGACGACATCGTCGTCAAAACCAGAAGGCGGACGACCCGGTGGGCGATCTTGGCATCGCGTTCGGACCGCTCGGGCCAACGGGGGTCAAGCTCAACCCCGAAAAATGTGTCTTTGGAGTGCCGCGGGGCATGCTCCTAGGATACATTGTCTCCCGACGGGGAATCGAGGCCAACCCCGAAAAGGTCGCGGCCCTCGAGCGAATGGGTCCACTTCGGGACCTCAAAGGAGTGCGAAGGTGTTGGGGTGCCTCGCCGCCTTAAGTCGCTTCATCTCGAGGCTTGGTGAGAAGGGCCCGCCCCTCTACCGGCCGCTCAAGAAGCACGAGCGCTTCTCTTGGACCGCCGAGGCCCAGGGAAGCGCTCGACAAGCTAAAAGCATCTCCGACGCACGCCCCAATCCTTACGCCGCCACAAGACGGCGAACCCCTCCAACTCTACGTGGCCGCGACCACCCGGTGGTCGCCGCCGTGATCGTCGTGGAGCGCACGGAGGAAGGGCATGCCCCCGCCCGTGCGAGAGGCCGCCTATTACATCGGCGAAGTCCCGTCGGACACAAAGACGCGCTACCCTCGGGTCCGTGAAGCCGTTGTACGCGGTGGTCCTCGCGCGGCGCAAGCTCCGCCACTACTTCGAGGCCCACCCGCCTTACGCGTGGTCTCTTCCTTCCCGCTAGGAGAGATCATTCGCAACCCCGATGCGGCGAGCGAATTGCCAAGTGGTCCGTGGAGTTGATGGGCGAAACGCTCGCCTATGCTCCGCGCAAGGCCATCAAATCGCAAATCTTAGCCGACTTCGTCGCCGAGTGGACGGACACACACCGCCGCCCCCTCAAATTCGCGCGAGTGCCGGACTCTCGTTCTTCGACGGCTCGGTGATGAAGACGGGAGCGGGCGCGGGCCTCGCTCTTCGTGTCACCCCTCGGGGAGCACATGCGCTACGCAGTGCGCCTCCACTTCCCCGCATCCAACAATATGGCGGAATACGAGGCCCTCCTCTGCGGCCTCAAAATCGCCACTGAGTTGGGCATCAAGCGCCTCGACGTGCGAGGGGATTCGCAGCTCGTGATCGACCAAGTCATGAAGAACGCGAGCTGCCACGACGACAAGATGGAGGCCTATTGCAAGGCCGTGCGGGCCCTCGAAGACAGATTCTACGGCATCGAGCTCAATCACGTACCCCGCCGGTACAACGAGGAGGCAGATGAACTTGCCAAGATCGCGTCCGGCGGATCACCGTTCCCCCCGAACGTTTTCGCGCGCGACATCGCGCGAGCCATCTGGTCGCCTTCGAGCCCTACCCCTCGAGCGACGCGCGGACCCTCGGGGGCTCCCTCGAATCCAGCGGGTGCGGAACCCATGGAAGAGGACCCCTCGAACGAGGCGTACGTGCTCTCCCTTCTCGAGGGGTACGGCTCCCACGAGGCCGTCGCGATGGACATCGAGCGGGGCTCCCCGCCCGTGCGGACCGGCGGGAGAAGTACATCGCCCGGATTGCCCGAGGGGAGCTCCCCGCGGACCGGCCGCGCGGCCGGGCGCATCGCCAGGATGGCCAAGTCGTTCACCCCGGTCGACGGTGAGCCGTACAAGCGCGCCGCGTCGGGCATCCTCCGGGCCGATGCATACCCATTCCCGAGGGGCGCGAGCTCCTACGGGACATCCACGCGGGGACCCGTGGCCACCACGCCGCGCCGCGCACCCTCGTCGGCAACGCGTTCCGCCAAGGCTTCTATTGGCCTACCGCGGTCGCGGACGCCAACGAAATCGTGCGCACTTGCGAAGGGTGCCGCTCTACGCCCGCAAGACCAACTTGCCGCTCTCACGCTCGCAAACAATCCCCGTGACATGGCCGTTCGCCGTGTGGGGGTTGGACATCGTCGGCCCCCGCGGAAGGCGCCGGGGGCTTCACCCACCTCGCTCGGTTGCAATTGACAAGTTTTCCAAGTGGGTGGAGGTGCGCCCCATCACAAATTTGAGGGCTGAGCAGGCGGTTACGTTCTTCACCGACATCGTCTACCGCTTTGGAGTGCCAAACTCCATCATCACGTACAACGGGTCCCGCTCACGGCCGGAAGTTCTTGGAGTTCTGCGACAAGTTCCACATCCGCGTGGATTGGGCAGCTGTGGCGCACCCACAGACCAACGGCCAAGTGGAACGTGCCAACGGCATGATCCTACAGGGCCTCAAACCCAGAATTTTCGACCAGCTCAACAAATCTGGCCGGAAATGGCTCCAAGAACTACCAGCAGTCGTGTGGAGCCTAAGGACCACCCCAAGCAGAGCCACTGGGTTCACCCCGTTCTTCCTAGTCCATGGCGCGGAGGCCGTCCTCCCCACGGATCTGGAATACGGGTCGCCCAAGGTTCGAGGCTACAACGAGGATGCTAACCAGCGAGCCCGCGAGGACTCACTGGATCGCCTAGGACGAAGTACGCCTCGTGGCGTTGATGCACTCCGCAAGGTATCAACAGTCCCTACGGCGCTACCAAGCACGCAAGATACGTCGAAGGGATTTCGGCCGAGGGGGACCTCGGTCCTAAGGCTACGCCAAGACAACCGAGGGCGCCACAAGCTATCGCCCCCATGGGAAGGACCCTACGTCGTGGTGAAGGTGCTCAAACCGGCACGTACAAGCTTGCCAACGAGGACGGCGAAGAACTCACCAACGCTTGGAACATCCAACAGCCTACGTCGCTTCTACCCTTAGCTAGGATTTCCAAGTATTTTCCGTTGTAAAAACGTACGGCCAACGCCCCAGTTGGTGTCACCTATGTAAATACTCCAAGTATAATAAAAGGGCAACTCGGCTTTCCCCTGAAACCCAAGTTACCCTCGGGGGCTACTGCGGGGGGGCACCCCCCCCCCAAATGGTCCCATTTTTTCGCGCAAAAAACGTAATAACACGCGCTAAGTTTGTCTCCTACTTCAACCACGAGCCACGATTCGAACAGGGCGTAGGCGGCACAGCGGAAGGAGCGCGCGAGCCGAGACGCCCCTACGCCGCGTGGCTATGGCCCGTCTCTCTCGCCTCCAACCCAGCGGGCCCCCGCGAAAGGCGGACTTCCCTAACTAGAATCGCTCGGAAGAAGAAGAAGCAAAAAGCGCCATAAAGCGATTTCATTTACAAACCGACCATGTTCATGAAATTACTTGTTTATTTACAAGAGGCCACGAGGCCGCAGTTCCGATACATGTAAACAAAAAACGGGCCTAGCGCCCGTGTGTGCTTTCGGGCGGGGGCGGAGCGGCGGCGTCGGCGGCGTCCGGAAGAGGAATTCTTCGAAGGCCTCGGCGAGCGACTCGGCGGCGTCAGCAGCAAGCGCGTCCGCACGCTCCATGGCCACCTCGTCCTCGACGCCCTCGGGCACGATGTAGCCTTCCGCTACCGCCTCGAGGTTGACCTCGTAGTGGGATCGCACCACTCCGAGGGCCTTCGCACGCCCGGTGCAACGCCCGACGCATCCGCCCCGTGACGTGGCCGCCAAGGGCGCGTAGGCGGCCGGCCGCCGAGCCGCCGCCCGGACATCGCCTTCCTCGACGACGTGACAGTCTCGAGGGCCGCGTCCCGCAGCCCCCCCGCAGCCTCCCCGCTCGGAGGAGTTGTAGGAGGCCTGCAAGGCCTCGGCCCGCCCGGCGGCGTGTCCCGGGCGGTGCGCAAGCCCGGAAGCGACAAGACGACAGAAATCGAAAAGGGGAAACGAACCCTCTAAAGCAAAAACTAACGAGCGGGGATCGGACAATAGCTTACCTTCGATTTGTCTCCTCCCCGCATCGAGGTCGTGGCGCACGGACTCAAGCGCCGCCTCGAGGCCCGACGGTCTCGCCTTGCTCGACGAGGGCCATCTCTTGGGCGGCGTTGCCGATGCCGAGCGTCAACGCCTCATCCTCAACCTCGCAGAATGCGGCGTTCCGCTCCTCCGGCCGACTTCTCCGCCGCCCTCGCGAGCAACGCGCTCCCCCGCTCCGGCGCCGTCCGGCGGCGTTGCCAAGGGCGCCCGCTCCCCGCCGGAGCCGCCCCTCGCCCCCCTCGGCGCGGCGATGCGCTCCCCGCCGGAGCCGCCCCTCGCCGGCGACGAGAGCCGCGGCCCTTGGCGTCGAGGGCGGCCTTCGTGTCATCGGCCTCCTTGGCGCGCCGCTCCATCCCGCGCGCCCGCTCCTCGCCCCGGCGCCGCCGCGCCCGCGCTCCCTCGAGCGACGTGCGGAGCCTCCCCCCCCGTCCTCGGCGCGAGCGGTGGCCACCTCCGCCTCCCCGTGTGGCGGCCAACGTCCGCGTCTTCTCCGTGTCCTCGCGCGCGTTCCACGCCGCCTCGTCACGATCGACGAGGGCCGCGCGGATGCGCCCGAGGCTCGAGTCACGCGCCGCGTCTTGCCCCCGAGCTCTCGGGGAGCACGTCACACCACGCCAACGCCCGCAGACCGCCCACCGTCCGGCGTCCTAAGAGCTTCCGCAAGCGCGTCGAAAGCGCCGCATCGCTCCCCGAGCCGGCGGGCCTCGGCGTTCACCCGGTCGAACGCGCCGTACTTTTCGCGAGCGCGGCGCTCGAGCTCCCGGCATCCACACATCGAGCCTCGTCGCCGCCAAGTCTTGAATACGCCGCGCGAAAGCGAAAAAGAGAAAGAAGAAGAGCAACCGTGGCTCACCCGGAAGACGATCCAGGCCGGCCGCCGTGAACCCGCGCCGCCTCGTTCAACGCGCGGCTGAGCGTGGCGCCGTGGCTCATGGAGCTCGCCCCGCAGCTCCCGCTCCCTCTCGGGCGCCGCCGAACGCCGGGGGATCCTCCACGGCCCCCCCCACCCCGGGCGGGGCGACCGGCATGGGAGGACGAGGCCTCGGCGTCGTGCCCTCGGCCCCCCACTATCATACGACCCTCGTGACGCCCTCACGAGGGCCCTCCCCCCGGGGCTCAGGAGAGTTCGTGGGCCAGCTGGCCCACTGGTTCCACCCAGGCGGCGAGGAGTCATCCGAGAGCTCCACCACCTCCGCCTGGGGACCGCCGGCGGGCGGAGCCGCCTGCTCCGCCCCCCGCCGGCGCCTCCACCCGCGCCTCCGCGGCCGCGGGCGCCCGCCGTGGCGCCGTTGCCGCCACCTCCGTCCGCGCCGCCACGTCCGCGGGCGCTCCCGCGAGGTTGCGCCCGCTCCGCCTCCCCCGCGCGGGGCCGCCACCGCGGGCGGCACCTCCACCGTAGCCGCCGCCGCGCGCCCGCGCCTCCATGGCGACCGCGCGCCCCCCCCCCCGCCGACCTCCGGCCGCGACGCGGCGGGTTGATCCACCGGCCGGGCCTCGAAGCCCCGCCCGGCCTTGCGCGCTCGTGCCCGCCGCCGCGCCCCCGTCCCCGGGCGCGACCCCCTCGACGAACGCCGCCGGGTGGGGATCGACGCATCCGTCCTCAGCACCTTGGCCGGTGCAAGAGGAGGGACGGTGGGCACCGCCCCCGCGGAAACGCGAACGGAGGATTAGAGCGTCTAATAACCAAGCAAATTAAGGCCAAGCAAAGGAAGAACAGATTCCTTACCTCGCGGAGGAAAAGGCCCGCTTCCTTTTCCTCGAGGCCTCCGACGAGGCCGGCGCAGGGGCCGCGCCTGCCGCGGCGCCCCCCCCGACGGCGCCGCCGCACGCGCGGGCACGCCCGCCTCATGCGTGGGCGCGCCCGACGCCGCCACCACACGCGCGGCGGCACGCTAGCCCCGCGCGCGGGCGCGCCCACCGACGCGCCCCTCGACGAGGACGCCGCGCGCGCGGACGCGCTCCCCGCCGCGTGCGGGCACGCTTGACGCGCGCGCGCGGCACGTCCGCCGCGCGCGCCTCCGTGGCGCGCGCCGGCACCCCCGCGGCGCGTGCCGCCCCCGACGACGACCGCCCGGCGGCGGGCGCCGACGCGCCCGCCCCGCACGAAGCCGCCCCCCGACGCCGCGCGAGATCCGGCGACGGGGGCGCGGGGTCGCCACCCCGTCCGAGGGGCCCTCCCCCTCGTACTCTTCCTCCTCGTCCCGGTCCGAGGACGAGGGCTCCTCGATGTCGGGGAGGAGAGCCCCGCCTCCTCCCGCCGCCGGCACTCGGCGGACCGCGCGTCGCGGCGCGCTTGGCGCCGCCTTGCGTGCTCCCTCTTGCGCGCCCGCCCGCTCCCCGCCGCCCCGGCCGCGCCGCCCGGCCGAGCGCACGGGAGTCGGGGGGGTGGGTGGAACGGACTTGGCGGCGTTGAACCGCACCGCCCGCGCACGAGAACAACGGCGGCACATCGGAAACGAAATCAAGAACAAGGACTAAAACAAGGAGTAGAAAACCACACTCACCAACGGCCGGTGGGGGAGCATCTCGAGGTCCCACGGGGTCCGACCCGCGGCGCCGGCGTCCGGTGTCGACGGCGCTCCGCGCCCCGGTGAGCGCGTACGGCCGCTCCGGCGGCGTCGGGAGCATCCGCGACCTCGCCAGGTCGACGGGGTTGGCCGCCTCCGTCATCTCGAAGATGCAGAGCGGCCTCTGCATCAACGACACGATTCGCCGGTGATGAAGGAAGGCGAGGACGCCCATCGCGTTGAGCCCTTCCCTCGCCGCCCGCCGCAAGGCGGCGAGGACGGACTCCCCGGCGCGCCCGCGTGGTTGGCCGTGGGCAACCCGTAGCCCCGCCAGTCCGGCCCTCTCCTTGAACACCCGCCCGGTGTAGGGAGGGAGGCCGGCTCGGCGTTGCGCGAGTAAAACCACCCCCGCTCCCACCGGCATTGTTCGTCGTCATGGTGCGGGGGATGTAGGAGTTCTTGAGCCGCCCCCCGCACGGCAAGCGACATCCCGCCGGCGCGCACCGCGCGGCGGGTCCTCGGCTCCGTCGTAGGCCGCGTGATGAGCTCCGCGCGGAAGAGGTGCACCCGCAGCTCCCGCCTGACCGGGGATCCCCGTGTACCCTTCGCGCACGCCCACGAATGTGGCCGCCCGCGAGATAGCGTTGGGGGCGAAGTTGTGCAGCCTCCACCCCCGTAGTGGAAGCACAACGCCCTCATAAATGTGCTCGCCGCGCGCGTTGAAGCCGCGCTCGTGGTAGCGGAGGAAGCTCACCACGTATCCCTCCGGCGGGTTGGGCTCGAGGTGCGACGATGGCGGCACGATCCACTCCGCCGGCGCCCTTCTTCATTGGCCGAGAGCTGGCCGGCGGGCGACCAGCCTCGCCCGTGGCGAGCCGGGTCACGGTCGACCTCTCCCAAGCGTACGGCTCCAGAACCCGGATCGGAAGCTGAGGCGGCGCCATAAGGAAGGACGAACGAGCGCGGGGGCGGAGGACAAGGAAGCAAGAAGAAAAGCTCTAAGCAGCGAAACCGCGCGGTGGCGAGAGCGGAACGAAGACGAAGCGACGGAGGATTGAAAATGGTGAGGAGCCAAGGTAAAAACCGCCACCTACTCCTCCCCGCGCTTTATAGGCAACGGGCGAGTTCTCCGAGCGCACGCCCCGCCAACAAGAATCGCAGGAATCTTTCCATCGCGTCGACGGGCGGGCCCCACCACGACCGCAGCCGACTAACCCCCGCAGCGGGTCATCATTACGGCGAGACCGGCGGCGACCGAGGCGAAACCGTCACATCCGCCGGCCACGTCGCCCACCGACGCGCGCGCGCGCCGCGCCGCCCAAAAAGGCGCGCCCGCGCGCAAAACCCGCGGCCACGCCCGCGGGGCACCTAAATGCCCGGCCCCTTGCCAAGCAAGGAGAGCCCTCGAGCGAGGCGAATCCTCGGCTCGAGACAAAGGTGACCCTCGATGGACGACGCCGTGAGAAGGTCGCCCGGACCTCGCTCGGTGTAGAGTAGGCAACCGCGGGCACCCATGCCACGTGAAGCCCTCGAGCGGCATGACCCTCAACTCGAAACAAGGCGACCCTCGATGGGATATCGCCGTGAGAAGGTCGCCCGGACCTCGCTCGATGTAGAGCGGACCACCGCGGGCACCCATGCCACGTAGGACCCTCGAGCGGCATGACCCCCCAACTCGAGACGATGTCAACCCTCCGAAAGAAGGCACGCGCGTAAGAGGATCGCCCGTGTCACGCTTGAAATAGAGCGACACCGAAAGCACTCATACCGCGCCACGCCGCCAACAAGCACCTCGAGGACCGGCACGCCCGTACCCCCTCGACGGCCGCAAACGTGAAAAGACGCGAGCCGTCCATGCACGCCCCCGCACGGCCTTACCGATCGTGGGTTCGAAGCCCGACCCTCGACGGGTTCGAACAGGCGCCCCGCATCTCGCAGTTAGGGACGACGAGGGCACGCGCATTCGAGCCGTTCCTCGAGCCCGTCGGCTCGAGGGTGCCCCACATGTCGTGTTCGAGAGCCGCCGAGGGCGCCTAGCCGGGGGATCCCACCGAGGGAGAGCTTCCGCGCCCCTCGGTCCCTAGCGAACGGGACCGAGCCCCACCTAGCAAACCCACGCAAGCGCTTCCATGGACGTGTCTCCGACCGCGCAGCCCTACCCTTATCGAACGGGGCATGGACGTCCACTTGAACTACCCGCTAGCAGCTCGAAGAGGAATCCGCGATTCGCGACCCGCTCGATGGGAGTCGTGGAAACCTCACCTCCCGACCCGCGGAGGGACGGCGAGGGCGCGATAAAAAACAAGTCGTCGGCTCGACCCGATCGCCTCGAACAGCCAAGGCTCGGGGGCTTGACGCACGGCTACACCTCCTTGGAATTGCACCCGCCCGAGACAAAGGACAGGGGAGCGTGCCACCCCCGATGCCGCCCGAAACACCGCCGATGCCGGTTGGCATATGTGCCACGCCTTTCTCGACCGAATTGCTCGCGGTTAACCCCCGCAGAGAACCCACACCCCCGCAGGGCTTCGGGGCTAGACCCGCGGGCCCGCTAGCGCGGCCCCCCCCCGAAAGCGTTCGCAAACAAGGAGGGAAGAACGTCCTATCGCTAGGTTCCCGCATCCGCGGGAGCCTCAATGGCAAACCCGCGATGCTCGGGGGCCACCGTCGGGGACCGCCCTAGGGGTCCCCTCAAACAATGGGGGGGAACCCCTACTTAAATTCCCGCATCAATATAAGCTAAGCCTAACCATGCAGAAACTAACCCCGCAGACACGGCCCATGCAAGCAGACTCCCCGAGGCCCACCAAGGCGGCCCGCCTAGGAAGACCCCTCGAGCAGTGCTCCGCCCCGCCCGAGGGCATGCTCCTCCTCGAACGGGCTCCGCCCCCGTTCGAGGGGCAACTCCCTCCTCGAACAGTTCCGCCCCGCTCGAGGGGCGACCCTTCCCTCGAGCGGCCCCGCCCGCGCCGAGGGCGCGCTCCCCCCTCGAGCGAGTCCCGCCCTCGCTCGAGGGTCCGCTCCGCCCTCGGCCGGGGCCCGCCACGATCACGGCGCCCCCGCACGCGCGCGCCGGCCCCGTACTTGGGCATTTAACGCCCTGACACCGCGGGACGGCGCCATCATGCGCCCGGGGCTCACGCCCCGGTGCCGCCGCACCAACTCCCCAGGGAAGGAGCCCATCCCCGCCACTGTGGGATGGACTGTGCGGTACGGCCGGTCGTCGCTCCCGTGACACCGTGCGCACGCCGCTGTACGACTAACGCGCCCGACCCTCGAAAGGGGGCCGGGCGCACCCTCGATTCCACTTTCCCGTGACCTTGCAGGTTAGGTGAGGGGCGCTAGGCCGGTGGGTGGCCATCCCGGCCACTGTAACGGCGCGGCCGCCGTACCCACGCGTGCGGGCGCACGTCTGACTCCACAGGCGCACGCCCAAGCACTGCAGCAACCACTCCGCCACCGCAGAGCTCATTGGGAAGGAACGCCGTTCTGCCCGCTCCTGTATCCCGTACCGGCCATCATCGCACCTCCCTCGAAGCCTATCAGAGAACGCCATCACCATCTGCCGCCTCCTACCCTCGAACCGCCACTGTTCGGGTACAAGGTAGGCCATCATGGCCGGATCGCAGCGAAGATCGACCGGACGCCGCCCATTCTACACCATAGCACGACGTGCTCCCACACGTAGCTAGGTAGCGCGGCGTGCATGTAACTCGCCGCCCCCTTGGCCTATAAAAGGGGGAGGCGAGCCCCCGCCCGCGGGGGACGAGTTCGACGAGTTCGAACCGGAAGAACCACAACACAACACCCGTGCACTCACTCTCTTATTCTCCCACAACATCTTCAACCACTCACTAGGGACTTGGAAGCCACGCTTCTTCTCCCACCTTGCTTGTACTTGCCCCACTACAAGCACCCCCGGTGCCGAGCAATATAGTGCCACGAGCACGCCACTGCTGGACGTACGGCCCCCTCGGCCGGAACCAGGATAAACCTTGTGTCATTTGTTGCTTGGCATCGACCATAGAGGGATAAACTTAGGCGCTATCTACTGGTTAGTGTCGGGACCATATTCCGCACCGACAGTTGGCGCCCACCGTGGGGCATCCGAGCGCCTAAGGTCACTTCGCTAACTCCCTCCATGGTGATTCGCACTGAGTACCGTAGCACCCGCTACAACATGGGTAGCTCAGACCCCCTTCCGCCGGGCTCGAGATCCGCTTCGGGGACTTGAACTTCCGTGCCACGGGGAATGGCTATCTCATGCGCCTCACCAACCGTGAGGAGCTACGCGCGCGCGCACGGGAGGCCGGGTCCGCTCTCGGTCACCGCCGCACGCACGACACCGGCGCGCAGTACCGCAGCAGCACGGATGCCGCGGGTCCGTCGACGCCACGACGCCGTCGCCGCTCCGGGCCGCGCGCTCGCGCCGGGCGCGGTCCGAGCGGCGGCAGGCCGAGCGCGCCGCCGCCCGGCCGCGGTGCGCCCACCGTCACGACGGCCGCCACCGCCCCGCCGGGACCGCGCGCGGCCTCCCCGACCACGCGTCCCCATCGGGCCGCGTGGCGCCACTACGGCCTACAACGCCAACGTCAACACGACGATGCGCGGGGTTCCGCCCGGTCGCGCACGTCTTCGTCGCCGGGATCCCGCGCCGCGCAGGGGGGACGAGTCGTCCCCCGGGGCTCCGTCGACACGATGCCACCCGCCAACCGTCATGGGTACGCGGAGTGGGACTTCTCCCCGGTGTGCCGGACCCGGGCGCGTTCGTGCGCTTCCTCGACGCCACGGACTACCGGGTTCGGCCGCTCCGACGACTCTGAAGACCGGGAGCTACGACCCCACGCGGGAATGCCGCGCCGTCATCACCAACGACCCGCCAACGCCGCCGGCGCGGCGGCGCCGCCGGGAGATGGGGGAAGTCACGCCGCCCCCTGGGGTTGCCACGCGCCCGGCCGCGGGGCCAAGCGCACCCGCCGGGGCCGACGTCGACGCGCAACCGGCCCAAGCTCGTGAGCTCGAGGCCAAGCCGCGCAGGAGTACGGACCGTGCGGGGCGCTCCGCGCCTCGATGGCGGGAGAGGCCTCCCGCGCGCGCGCGAACGCGCACGGGAGCTAGGCCGTCAAGTCCGCGACCGCTTCAACCCCGTCCCCAACGTCGACAACGCGGATACTCCACCGCGAGCGAGCCAAAAGCTCATCGCCGCCGCGACACTACTGCGCGCCATGCCGCACCCTCGACCCCCGAGGCTCGAGAAATGCACCGCGAGGTGCAGACCCTCCTTGAGCAAGCGGCTGTCCAGCAGGCCGAGAGCTCGGCCTCACGCATCCGCCAACAGGGGGGACGCGCGGGGTGATGATCCGGCACCGGGGGCGAACCCCTCGGTGCATGCGGGTCGACCCGCCGACCGTGGACGCACGCCGGCCAAGGAACGGCTCCTCGACACACGCAGGCGCCGGATGGCGACGCCCGCAACGTCATCAACGCCGTGCGCACCGGCAAGGCGGACGCGCGAGCGGCCGGGGGCTACCACCCCTCGAAGGGGTGGACGCTACGACAGCGGTGAGGATCGCTCCCCAACGCCGGAGCCCCCCGGCACCCGCGTGTTCGGCCGGGGAGATCCGCACGGCGCCGTTCCCCCCGCCGCTTCCGTCAACCCTCGACGATCACCAAATACAACGGGGAGACGGACCCTCGTGTCTGGCTAAACGACTACCGCCCGGCCTCGTCGCCCGGGCGGGGCCACCAACGACGAAGTGATCATCCGCAACTTGCCCCCGCATCCGGGCGACGCGGCCCGACATGGCTCGAGCACTTGCCCGCCACCCGCATCCACAACCGGGACGATCTAGTCCACACTTTCGTGGGCAACTTCCGTGGGCACATACGTGCGCCCCCCGGAACTCCCCGGGATCCGCGCTCCCCGCACGCGTGGCCGTGCGACCGCCGCGGGACTTCATACGGCGCTTCTCCAAGCGCCGCACGGAGCTCCCCGCCGTGGCACAATCCGAGATCGTGCACGCGTTCCTCGAGGGCACCACGTGCCGGGACCTTGTGCGCGAGCCGGGACGCCGCCCGCCCACGCGACTCGAACGAGCCGTTCGACATTGCCACCGCCCTCGCCTCCGGGAGAGGAGGCCGTGGGGGCAATTTTCGATGGCAAGAGGGGCAAGCGCTCCGAGGACACGCCCGCGAGGGCGGGCCGGGTCCAAGGAGCCGCGCCGCAACGACAAGCGGGGCAAGAAGGGGAAGAAGCCGCGCCGCGAGGCGCGCGAGCAGGGGCGCAACGGCGGCAACGCCGAGGCCCTCGCCGTTGACCCGCCCGACGGGGCCCTCGACCGGCTCCTCGAGGCCCGGGGGTTTTCGACGACATGATGAAGAAGCCGTGCCCCTACCACAAGACCCCCGTGAATCACACTCTTGAGCAAAGGCGACATGCTCAAGAAGTTCTATGGCCGTGCCGCCGCGAAGGAGGCAGAGGCCAAGAAGGATGGGGGCGACGGCGACGCAGTGGCTTCCCCCGCCGCCGAAAATGTGTTCCTCATTTTTGGGGGATCCACCGTCGACATGTCAACCCGGCAACGCAAGAAGGAGCGGCACGAAGTCCTCGCCGCAGAGGGCACCTCCGCCCTTTCTCAACCGGTCGAAGGATGCCATCACCTTTAGCCGGGACGATCACCCAAACCGCATCCCGAACCCGGCCAAGCACTTCCGGTGGTCGATCCCATCATTGGGAACGCCCCGGTTTTCGAAGGTCCTTATGGACGGAGGCGTAGCCTCAATATCCTCTTCGCGCATACACCGCGCCTAATGGGGATTGGGCCGGGACCAGGCCGCGGCCCAAGCACGAAGCCGCTTCACCCGCATCGCGCCCGGAAAGCAGTGTTCAACCCCTCGCGCATCGATCCGCCCGTCCGGTTCGGGACCCCCAAGAATTTCCGCAAGGAAACCCTCACCTTCGAAGTGGTGGGATTCAAAGGGGCCTACCACGCCATCCTTGGGCGACCATGCTATGCCAAGTTCATGGCGGTCCCCAACTACACGTACCCGAAGATGAAGATGCCGGCCCAAACGGCGTCATCACCGTCGGGTCGTCGATCGAGCATGCATTCGATCGCGATGTCGAGTGCGTGGAACATGCAGAGGCGCTAGCGCCGGATGAAGCGCCGGTAAACACGCCGGGAGAAGATGGTCAACGACGACCTCGCCCTCCGCCACCAAGCACGTCGCACGTTCGAGGCCGCCGAGCAAACCAAAGGGGTCCCCCTCGACCCATCGCCCCCGAGGGCAAGGCTTTGAGGGTCGCCCTCGACCCTCGATCCTAAATAGGAAGCAAGGCTCGTCGACTTCCTCCGCGCCAACGCCGACGTTTTCGCGTGGAGCCCCTGGACATGCCGTGCATTCCCGAGGGAGGTCGCCGAGCACTCCCTTGATATCCTCGCCTAATGCTCGCGCCGTTCGGCAGCCGGCCGCGCCGCTTCGACGAGGAACGGCGACGGCGATCGGAGTGGAGCCGCGGAAGCTCCTCGAGGCCGGATTCATCAAGGAAGTGTTCCACCCGACGTGGTTAGCTAATCCCGTGCTTGTAAAAAAGAAAAATGGGAAGTGGAGGATGTGCATTGACTACACAAGTCTCAATAAAGCGTGTCCAAAAGTTCCTTTTCCTTTGCCGCGCATAGATCGATCATTGATTCCACCGCCGGGTGCGAACTACTCGTTTCCTTGATGCCTATTCGGGATATCATCAAATAAAAATGAAGGAGTCCGACCAGCTCGCGACTTCGTTCATCACACCGTTCGGGACGTTCGTTACGTCACGATGCCTTTTGGCCTCCGTAAACGCGGCGCAACCTATCGCCGCCGCATGCAAGCACGTTTTTTGGGGACCATATCGGGCGAACGGTCGAGGCTTACGTAGACGACATCGTCGTCAAAACCAGGAAGGCGACGACCCGGTCGGGCGATCTTGGCATCGCATTCGCCTGCTCGCGCGGCCAACGGGGTCAAGCTCAACCCCCGAAAATGTGTCTTTGGAGTGCCGCGGGGCATGCTCCTAGGATACATCGTCTCCCGCCGGGGAATCGAGGCCAACCCCCGAAAAGGTCGCGGCCCTCGAGCGAATGGGTCCACTCCGAGACCTCAAAGGGGTGCGAAGGTGCTGGGGTGCCTTGCCGCCCCGAGCCGCTTCGTCTCGAGGCTCGGTGAGAAGGGCCTCGCCCTCTACCGCCGCTCAAGAAGCACGAGCGCTTCTTCTTGGACCGCCGAGGCCCAGAAGCGCTCGACAAGCTAAAAGCATCTCCGACGCACGCCCCCAATCCTTACGCCGCCGCGAGACGGCGAACCCCTCCAACTCTACGTGGCCGCAACCACCCGTGGTCGCCGCCGTGATCGTCGTGGAGCGCACGGAGGAAGGGCATGCCCCCGCCCGTGCAGGGCCGCCTATTACACGCCGAAGTCCCGTCGGACACAAAGACGCGCTACCCCCCGTGTCCGTAGCCGTTGTACGCGGTGGTCCCCGCGCGGCGCAAGCTCCGCCACTACTTCGAGGCCCACCCGGGCCACGCGTGGTCTCCTCCTTCCCCGCTAGGAGAGATCATTCGCAACCCCGACGCGGCAGGCACTGCCAAGTGGTCCGTGGAGTTGATGGGCGAAACGCTCGCCTACGCCCCACGCAAGGCCATCAAATCGCAAATCCTAGCCGACTTCGTCGCCGAGTGGACGGACACACACCGCCGCCCCCTCAAATCTCGCGCAGTGGCCGGACTCCGTTCTTCGACGGCTCGGTGATGAAGACGGGAGCGGGCGCGGGCCTCGCTCTTCGTGTCACCCCTCGGGGAGCACATGCGCTACGCAAAGGCGCCTCCACTTCCCCGCGTCCAACAATATGGCGGAATACGAGGCCCCTCCTCTCGCGGCCTCAAAATCGCCATTGAGTTGGGCATCAAGCGCCTCGACGTGCGAGGGGATTCGCAGCCCTCGTGATCGACCAAGTCATGAAGAACGCGAGCCGCCACGACGACAAGATGGAGGCCTACCGCAAGGCCGTGCGGGCCCTCGAAGACAAATTCTACGCGCATCGAGCTCAATCATGTACCCCGCCGCACAACGAGGAGTGCGACGAACTTGCCAAGATCGCGTCCGGCGGATCACCGTTCCCCCGAACGTTTCGCGCGCGACATCGCGCGCCCACCTGGCCGCCTTCGAGCCCTACCCCTCGAGCGACGCCGGACCCTGGGGCTCCCTCGAATCCGGGGCCGGGTGCGGAACCCATGGAAGAGGACCCCTCGAACGAGGCGTACGTGCTCTCCCCTTCTCGAGGGGTACGGCTCCCACGAGGCCGTCGCGATGGACATCGAGCCGGCTCCCCGCCCGTGCGGACCGGCGGGAGAAGTACATCGCCCGGATTGCTCCGAGGGGAGCTCCCCGCAGCACCGGCCGCAGCCCTGTGCGCATCGCCAGGATGGCCAAGTCGTTCACCCCGGTCGACGGTGAGCCGTACAAGCGCGCCGCGTCGTGCATCCTCCGGGCCGATGCATACCCATTCCCGAGGGGCGCGAGCTCCTACGGGACATCCACGCGGGGACCCGTGGCCACCACGCCGCGCCGCGCACCCCCTCGTCGGCAACGCGTTCCGCCAAGGCTTCTATTGGCCTACCGCGGTCGCGCACGCCAACGAAATCGTGCGCACTTGCGAAGGGTGCCGCTCTACGCCCGCAAAACCAACTTGCCGCCCTCACGCTCCGCAAACAATCCCCGTGACATGGCCGTTCGCCGTGTGGGGGTTGGACATCGTCCGGCCCCCCGCGGAAGGCGCCGGGGGGCTTCACCCACCCGCTCGGTTGCAATTGACAAGTTTTCCAAGTGGGTGGAGGTGCGCCCCATCACAAATTTGAGGGCCGAGCAGGCGGTCACGTTCTTCACCGACATCGTCTACCGCTTTGGAGTGCCAAACTCCATCATCACGTACAACGGTCCCGCTCACGGCCGGAAGTTCTTGGAGTTCTCGCGACAAGTTCCACATCCGCGTGGATTGGGCAGCCGTGGCACACCCACGTACCAACGGCCAAGTAGAACGCGCCAACGGCATGATCCTACAGGCCTCAAACCCAGTAATTTTCGACCAGCTCAACAAATCCGGCCGAAATGGCTCCAAGAACTACCCAAGCCGTCGTGTGGAGCCTAAGGACCACCCCGCGTAGCCACCGGTTCACCCCGTTTTTCCTAGTCCATGGCGCTGAGGCCGTCCTCCCCACGGATCCGGAATACGGGTCGCCCAAGGTTCGAGGCTACAACGAGGATGCTAACCGCCGAGCCCGCGAGGACTCACCGGATCGCCTAGACGAAGTACGCCTCGTGGCGTTGATGCACTCCGCAAGGTATCAGCTCCCTACGGCGCTACCAAGCACGCAAGATACGTCGGAGGGATTTCGCCGAGGGGGACTCCGGTCCTAAGGCTACGCCAAGACAACCGAGGGCGCCACAAGCTATCGCCCCCATGGGAGGGACCCTACGTCGTGGTGAAGGTGCTCAAACCAGGCACGTACAAGCTTGGCCAACGAGGACGGCGAAGAACTCACCAACGCTTGGAACATCCAACGGCCTACGTCGCTTCTACCCTTAGCTAGGATTTCCAAGTATTTTCCGTTGTACAAACACACGGCCAACACCCCGCTTGGTGTCACCTATGTAAATACTCCAAGTATAATAAAAGGGCAACTCGGCTTTCCCCCCCGAAAACCCAAGTTACCCTCGGGGGTTACCGCGGGGGGGCACCCCCCCCCCCAAATGGTCCCATTTTTTCGCGCAAAAAACGTAATAACACGCGCTAAGTTTGTTTCCTACTTCAACCACGAGCCACGATTCGAAAAGGGCGTAGGCGGCACAGTGGAAGGAGCGCGCGAGCCGCAGACGCCCTACGCCGCGTGGCTATGGCCCGTCTCTCTCGCCTCCAACCCAGC
This sequence comes from Cenchrus americanus, assembly GCA_947561735.1. NCBI lineage: Eukaryota > Viridiplantae > Streptophyta > Magnoliopsida > Poales > Poaceae > Cenchrus > Cenchrus americanus. The sequence goes on along the minus strand of OX387243.1, from coordinate 150,483,616 downwards.
GGGCCCCTGCGAAAGGCGGACTTCCCTAACTAGAATCTACTCAGGAAGAAGAAGAAGCAAAAAGCGCCATAAAGCGATTTCATTTACAAACTGACCATGTTCATGAAATTACTTGTTTATTTACAAGAGGCCACGAGGCCGCAGTTCGATACATATAAACAAAAAACGGGCCTAGCGCCCGTGTGCTTTCAGCGGGCGGAGCGGCGGCGTCGCGCGTCCGGAAGAGGAACTCTTCGAAGGCCTCGGCGAGCGACCCGGCGGCGGCCGCCAGCAAGCGCGTCCGCACGCTCCATGGCCACCTCGTCCTCGACGCCCTCGGGCACGATGTAGCCTTCCGCTACCGCCTCGAGGTTGACCTCGTAGTGGGATCGCACCACTCCGAGGGCCTTCTCGCACGCCTGTGTGCAACGCCCGACGCATCCGCCCCGTGACGTGGCCGCCAAGGGCGCGTAGGCGGCCGGCCGGCCGAGCCGCCGCCCGGACCTCGCCTTCCTCGACGACGTGACAGTCTCGAGGGCCGCGTCCCGCGCCTCCCCCCGCAGCCCCGGCTCGGGAGGAGTTGTAGGAGGCTTGCAGGCCTCGCCCGCCCGGCCGGCGTGTCCCGGGCGGCAAGCAAGCCCGGAAGCGACAAGACGACAGAAATCGAAAAGGGGAAACGAACCCTCTAAAGCAAAAACTAACGAGCGGGATCGACAATAGCTTACCTTCGATTTGTCTCCTCCCCGCATCGAGGTCGTGGCGCACGGACTCAAGCGCCGCCTCGAGGCCCCGGGACGGTCTCGCCTTGCTCGACGAGGGCCATCTCTTGGGCGGCGTTGCCGATGCCGAGCGTCAACGCCTCATCCTCAACCTCGCAGAATGCGGCGTTCCGCTCCTCCGGGCCGACTTCTCCGCCGCCCTCGCGAGCAACGCGCTCCCCCGCTCCGGGCCGCCGTCCGGCGTTGCCAAGGGCAGCCCTCGCTCCCCGCCGGAGCCGCCCCTCGCCCCCTCGGGCGGCGATGCGCTCCCCGCCGGAGCCGCCCCTCGCCGGCGACGAGAGCCGCAGCCCCTTGGCGTCGAGGGCGGCCTTCGTGTCATCCGCCCTCCCTTGGCGCGCTCGCTCCACCCCCCGCGCGCCCGCTCCTCGCCCCGGCGCCGCCGCGCCCGCGCTCCCTCGAGCGACGTGCGGAGCTCCCCGGCCCCGGCGCGAGCGGTGGCCACCTCCGCCTCCCCGTGTGGCGGCCAACGTCCGCGTCTTCTCCGTGTCCTCGCGCGCGTTCCACGCCGCCTCGTCACGATCGACGAGGGCCGCGCGGATCCGCCCGAGGCTCGAGTCACGCGCCGCGTCCCCGCCCCCGAGCTCTCGGGGAGCACGTCACACCACGCCAACGCCCGCTAGACCAGCCCCCCCGTCCGGCGTCCCAAGAGCTTCCGCAAGCGCGTCGAAAGCGCCGCATCGCTCCCCGAGGCGGCGGGCCTCGGCGTTCACCCGGTCGAACGCGCCGTACTTCGCGAGCGCGGCGCTCGAGCTCCCCGGCATCCACACATCGAGCCTCGTCGCCGCCAAGTCTTGAATACGCGCGCGAAAGCGAAAAAGAGAAAGAAGAAGAGCAACCGTGGCTCACCCGGAAGACGATCCAAAGCCGGCCGCCGTGGAACCCGCGCCGCCTCGTTCAACGCGCGGTTGAGCGTGGCGCCGTGGCTCGTGAGCTCGCCCCGCAGCTCCCCGCTCCCTCTCGGGCGCGCCGAACGCCGGGGGATCCCTCCACGGCCCCCCCCCCCCCGGGCGGGGCGACCGCATGGGAGGACGAGGCCTCGGCGTCGTGCCCTCGGCCCCCCACTATCATACGACCCTCGTGACGCCCTCACGAGGGCCCCCCCCTCCCCCGGGGCTCAGGAGAGTTCGTGGGCCAGCTGGCCCACTGGTTCCACCCAGGCGGCGAGGAGTCATCCGAGAGCTCCACCACCTCCGCCTGGGGGACCGCCGGCGGGCGGAGCCGCCCGCGCCGCCTCCGCCGGCGCCTCCACCGCGCCTCCGCGGCCGCGGCGCCCGCCGTGGCGCCGTTGCCGCCACCTCCGTCCGCGCCGCCACGTCCGCGGCGCTCCCCGCAGGTTGCGCCCGCTCCGCCTCCTCCGCAAGGGGCCGCCACCGCGGCGGCACCTCCACCGTAGCCGCCGCCGCGGCCCGCGCCTCCATGGCGACCGGCGCCGCCGCCCCCGCCGACCTCCGGGCCGCGACGCGGCGGGTTGATCCACCGGCCGGGCCTCGAAGCCCCCGCGCCGGGCCTTGCGCGCTCGTGCCCGCCGCCGCGCCCTCGTCCCCGGGCGCGACCCCCTCGACGAACGCCGCCGGTGGGGATCGACGCATCCGTCCCCCGCACCTTGGCCGTGCAAGAGGAGGGACGGTGGGCACCGCCCGCGCGAAACGCGAACGGAGGATTAGAGCGTCTAATAACCAAACAAATTAAGGCCAAGCAAAGGAAGAACGGATTCCTTACCTCGCGGAGGAAAAGGCCCGCTTCCTTTTCCTCGAGGCCTCCGACGAGGCCGGCGCAGCGGCCGCCCCGCCGCGGCGCCCCGACGGCGCCGCCGCACGCGCGGGCACGCCCGCCTCACGCGTGGGCGCGCCCGACGCCGCCACCGCGCGCGGCGGGCACGCTAGCCCCGCGCGCGCGGCGCGCCCACCGACGCGCCCCCTCGACGAGGACGCCGCGCGCGCGGGGCGCGCTCCCGCCCGCGTGCGGCACGCTTGACGCGCGCGCAGCACGTCCGCCGCGCGCGCCTCCGTGGCGCGCGCCGGCACCCCCGCGGCGCGTGCCGCCCCCGACGACGACCGCCCGGCGGCGGGCGCCGACGCGCCCGCCCTGCCACGAAGCCGCCCCCGACGCCGCGCGAGATCCGGCGACGGGGGCGCGGGCGCCACCCGTCCGAGGGGCCCTCCCCCTCGTACTCTTCCTCCCTCGTCCCGGTCCGAGGACGAGGGCTCCTCGATGTCGGGGAGGAGAGCCCCGCCCTCCTCCCGCCGCCGCACTCGCGGACCGCGCGTCGCGGCGCGCTTGGCGCCGCCTTGCGTGCTCCCTCTCCGCGCGCCGCCCGCTCCCCGGCCGCTCCCGCCGCGCCGCCCGGCCGAGCGCACGGGAGTCGGGGGTGGGTGGAACGGACTTGGCGGCGTTGAACCGCACCGACCGCGCACGAGAACAACGGCGGCACATCGTAAAAACGGAATCAAGAACAAGGACTAAAACAGAATAGAAAACCACACTCACCAACGGGCCCGTGGGGAGCATCTCGAGGTCCCACGGGGTCCGACCCGCGGCGCCGGCGTCCGGGTGTCGACGGCGCTCCGCGCCCCGGTGAGCGCGTACGGCCGCTCCGGGGCCGGCGGCGGGAGCATCCGCGACCTCGCCATGTCGACGGGGTTGGCCGCCTCCGTCATCTCGAAGATGCAGCAGGGGCCTCTCCATCAACGGCACGACTCGCCGGTGATGAAGGAAGGCGAGGACGCCCATCGCGTTGAGCCCTTCCCTCGCCGCCCGCCGCAGGCGGCGAGGACGGACTCCCCGGCGCGCCCGATGGTTGGCCGTGGGCAACCCGTAGCCCCGGAGTCCGGCCTCTCCTTGAACACCCGCCCGTGTAGGGAGGGAGGCCGGGCTCGGCGTTGCGCGGGGAAAACCACCCCCGCTCCCGGCCCGGCGTTGTTCGTCGTCATGGTGCAGGGGATGTAGGAGTTCTTGAGCCGCCCCCGCACAGCAAGCGACATCCCGCCGCGCGCACCGCGCGGCGGGTCCTCGGCTCCGTCGTAGGCCGCGTGATGAGCTCCGCGCGGAAGAGGTGTACCCGCAGCTCCCGCCTTGACCGGGATCCCCGGAGTACCCTTCGCGTACGCCCACGAATGTGGCCGCCCGCGAGATAGCGTTGGGGGCGAAGTTGTGCGCTCCACCCCGTAGTGGAAGCACAACGCCCTCATAAATGTGCTCGCCGCGCGCGTTGAAGCCGCGCTCGTGGTAGCGGAGGAAGCTCACCACGTATCCCTCCGGCGGATTGGGCTCGAGGTGCGACGATGGCGGCACGATCCACTCCGCCGGCGCCCTTCTTCGTTGGCCGAGAGCCGGCCGGCGGCGACCGCCCCCGCCCGTGGCGAGCCGGGTCACGCGCCGACCTCTCCCAAGCGTACGGCTCCGTGACCCGGATCGGAAGCCGAGGCGGCGCCATAAGGAAGGACGAACGAGCGCGGGGGCGGAGGACAAGGAAGCAAGAAGAAAAGCTCTAAGCGGCCGAAACCGCGCGGTGGCGAGAGCGGAACGAAGACGAAGCGACGGAGGATTGAAAATGGTGAGGAGCCAAGGTAAAAAACCGCCACCTACTCCTCCCCGCAGCTTTATAGGCAACGGGCGAGTTCTCCGAGCGCACGCCCCGCCAACAAGAATCGGCAGGAATCTTTCCATCGCGTCGACGGCGGGCCCCACCACGACCGCAGCCGACTCTAACCCCCGCAGCGGGTCATCATTACGGCGAGACCGGCGGCGACCGAGGCGAAACCGTCACATCCGCCGGCCACGCCGCCCACTACGCGCGCGCGCGGCCGCGCCGCCTAAAAAGGCGCGCCCGCGCCGCAAAACCCCGCGGCCACGCCCGCGGGGCACTTAAATGCCCGGCCCCTTGCCAAGCAAGGAGAGCCCTCGAGCGAGGCGAATCCCTCGGCTCGAGACAAAGGTGACCCTCGATGGACGACGGCGTGAGAAGGTCGCCCCGGACCTGCTCGGTGTAGAGTAGGCAACCGCGGGCACCCATGCCACGTGAAGCCCTCGAGCGCATGACCCTCAACTCGAAACAAGGCGACCCTCGATGGGATATCGCCGTGAGAAGGTCGCCCGGGACCTGCTCGATGTAGAGCAGACCACCGCGGGCACCCATGCCACGTAGGACCCTCGAGCGGCATGACCCCCCAACTCGAGACGATGTCAACCCTCCGAAAGAAGGCACGCGCGTAAGAGGATCGCCCGTGTCACGCTTGAAATAGAGCGACACCGAAAGCACTCATACCGCGCCACGCCGCCAACAAGCACCTCGAGGACTGGCACGCCCAGACCCCTCGACGGCCGCAAACGTGAAAAGACGGAGCTGTCCATGCACAGCCCCCGCACGGCCTTACTGATCAGGGGTTCGAAGCCTGACCCTCGACGGGTTCGAACAGGCGCCCCAGATCTCAGAGTTAGGGACGACGAGGGCACGCGCATTCGAGCCGTTCCTCGAGCCCGTCGGCTCGAGGGTGCCCCACATGTCGTGTTCGAGAGCCGCCGAGGGCGCCTAGCCGGGGGGATCCCACCGAGGGAGAGCTTCCGCGCCCTCGGTCCCTAGCGAACGGGACCGAGCCCCACCTAGCAAACCCACGCAAGCGCTTCCATGGACGTGTCTCCGGACCGCGCAGCCCTACCCTTATCGAACGGGGCATGGACGTCCACTTGAACTACCCGCTAGCGCCTCGAAGAGGAATCCGCGATTCGCGACCCGCTCGATGGGAGTCGTGGAAACCTCACCTCCCGACCCGCGGAGGGACGGCGAGGGCGCGATAAAAAACAAGTCGTCAGGCTCGACCCGATCGCCTTCGAACAGGCCAAGGCTCGGGGGCTTGACGCACGGCTACACCTCCTTGGAATTGCACCCGCCCGAGACAGTGACAGGGGAGCGTGCCACCCCCGATGCCGGCTGAAACACCGCCGATGCCGGTTGGCATATGTGCCACGCCTTTCTGACCGAATTGCTCGCGGTTAACCCCTGCAGGAGAGCCCACACTCCTGCAGGGCTTCGGGGGCTAGACCCGCGGGTCCGCTAGCGCGGCCCCGCCCGAAAGCGTTCGCAAACAAGGAGGGAAGAACGTCCTATCGCTAGGTTCCGCATCCGCGGGAGCCTCAATGGCAAACCCGCGCATGCTCGGGGGCTACCGTCGGGGACCGCCCTAGGGGTCCCCTCAAACAATGGGGGAACCCTCACTTAAATTCCCGCATCAATATAAGCTAAGCCTAACCATGCAGAAACTAACCCCGGGACACGGCCCACGCGCCCACGCAGGACTCCGTGAGGCCCACCAAGGCGGCCCGCCTAGGAAGACCCCTCGAGCGGGGCTCCGCCTCGCCCGAGGGCATGCTCCCTCCTCGAACGGGCTCCGCCCCCGTTCGAGGGGCAACTCCCTCCCTCGAACGGGTTCCGCCCCGTTCGAGGGGCGACCCCTCCCTCGAGCGGCCCGCCCCGCTCGAGGGCGCGCTCCCCCTCGAGCGAGTCCCGCCTCGCTCGAGGGTCCGCTCCGCCCTCGGCCGGGGCCCGCCACGATCACGGCGCCCCCGCACGCGTGCGCCGGCCCCGTACCCGGGCATTTAACGCCCGACGCCGCGGGACGGCGCCATCATGCGCCCGGGCTCACGCCCCGGTGCCGCCGCACCAACTCCCCATGGAAGGAGCCCATCCCCGCCACTGTGGGATGGACTGTGCGGTACGGCCGGTGTCAGTCCCGTGACACCGTGCGCACGCCGCTGTACGACTAACGCGCCCGACCCTCGAAAGGGGGCCGGGCGCACCCTCGATTCCACTTTCCCGTGACCTTGCAGGTTAGGTGAGGGGCGCTAGGCCGGTGGGTGGCCATCCCGGCCACTGTAACGGCGCGGCCGCCGTACCCACGCGTGCGGGCGCACACCTGACTCCACAGGCGCACGCCCAAGCACTGCAGCAACCACTCCGCCACCGCAGAGCTCATTGGGAAGGAACGCCGTTCTGCCCGCTCCTGTACCCCGTACCGGTCATCATCAGCACCTCCCTCGAAGCCTATCAGAGAACGCCATCACCATCTGCCGCCTCCTACCCTCGAACCGCCACTGTTCGGGTACAAGGTAGGCCATCATGGCCGGATCGCAGCCGAAGATCGACCGGACGGCCGCCCATTCTACACTATAGCACGACGTGCTCCCACACGTAGCTAGGTAGCGCGGCGTGCATGTAACTCGCCGCCCCCTTGGCCTATAAAAGGGGAGGCGAGCCCCCGGCCCGCGGGGACGAGGTCGAGGACGGACGAATCCGAAGAACACAACGCATCCCCCGTGCACTCACTCTCTTATTCTCCCACAACATCTTCAACCATTCACCAGGGACTTGGAAGCCACGCTTCCTCTCCTACCTTGCTTGTACTTGCCCCACTACAAGCACCCCGGTGCCGAGCAATATAGTGCCACGAGCACGCCACCGCTGGACGTACGGCCCCCCGGCCGGAACCGGGATAAACCTTGTGTCATTTGTTGCTTTGCATCGACCATAGAGGGATAAACTTAGGCGCTATCTACCGGTTAGTGTCGGGACCATATTCCGCACCGACGCTTGGCGCCCACCGTGGGGCATCCGAGCGCCTAAGGTCATTTCGCCGACTCCCTCCATGGTGATTCGCCCGAGTACCGTAGCACTCGCTACAACATGGGTAGCTCGGACCCCCTTCCGGCCGGGCTCGAGATCCGCTTCGGGGACTTGAACTTCCGGGGCCACGGGGAATGGCTATCTCATGCGCCTCACCAACCGTGAGGAGCTACGCGCGCGGCGGGAGGCCGGGTCCGCTGCGGTCACCGCCGCACGCACGACACCGCGCGCGGTGCACTGCGGGCACGGATGCTTTGCGGGTCCGTCGACGCCACGACGCCGTCGCCGCTGCGGGGCCGCGCTCGCGTCGGGCGCGGTCCGAGCGGCGGCGGGCGAGCGCGCCACCGCCCGGCGCGGTGCGCCCACCGTCACGACGGGCGCCACCGCCCCGGCGGGGACCGCGCGCGGTCTCCGGACCACGCGTCCCCATCGGCCGCGTGGCGCCACTACGGCCTACAACGCCGGCGTCAACACGACGATGCGCGGGTTCCGCCCGGTCGGCACGTCTTCGTCGCCGGGGATCCCGGCGCTTCGGCGGCGGACGAGTCGTCCCCGGGCTCGTCGACACGATGCCACCCGCCAACCGTCATGGGTACGCGGAGTGGGACTTCTATCGGTGTGCCGGACCCGATCACGTTCGGGCGCTTCCTCGACGCCACGGACTACGGGTTCGGGCCCGCTCCCGACGACTCTAGCACCGGGAGCTACGACCCCACGCGGGAATGCTGCGCTGTCATCACCAACGACCCGGCCAACGCCGCCGGTGCGGCGGGCGCCGGAGATGGGGGAAGTCACGCCGGCCCCGGGGGTTGCCACGCGCCCGGCCGCGGGGCCAAGCGCACCTGCCGGGGCCGACGTCGACGCGCGGTGGCCCAAGCTCGTGAGCTTGAGGCCAAGCCGCGCAGAGGAGTGCGGACCGTGCGGGCGCTCCGCGCCTCGATGGCGGGAGAGGCCTCCGCGCGCGGCGAACGCGCACGGGAGTTGGGCGGGTCAAGTCCGCGACCGCCTCAACCCTATCCCCAACGTCGACCACGCGGATACTCCACCGCGAGCGAGCCAAAAGCTCATCGCCGCCGCTACACTACTGCGCGCCATGCCGGCACCCTCGACCCCCGAGGCTCGAGAAATGCACCGCGAGGTGCAAACCCTCCTTGAGCAAGCGGCCGTCCAGCAGGCCGAAAGCTCGGCCTCACGCATCCGCCAACGGGGGGACGCGCGGGGGTGATGATCCGGCACCGGGGGCGAACCCTCGGTGCATGCGGGTCGACCTGGCCGACCAGGGACGCACGCCGGCCAAGGAACGCCTCCTCGACACACGCGAGGCGCCGGATGGCGACGCCCGCAACGTCATCAACGCCGGCGCACCGGCAAGGCGGACGCGCGAGCGGCCGGGGGGCTACCACCCTCGAAGGGGTGGACGCTACGACAGCGGTGAGGATCGCTCCCCAACGCCGGAGCCCCCGGCACCCGCGTGTTCGGCGGGGAGATCCGCACGGCAGCGTTCCCCCCGGCGCTTCCGTCAACCCTCGACGATCACCAAATACAACGGGGAGACGGACCCTCGTGTCTGGCTAAACGACTACCGCCTGGCTTTGTCGGTGGGCGGGGGCCACCAACGACGAAGTGATCATCCGCAACTTGCCCCTGCATCTGGGCGACGCGGCCCGGACATGGCTCGAGCATTTGCCCGCCAGCCAGATCCACAATTGGGACGATCTAGTCCACACTTTCGTGGGCAACTTCCAGGGCACATACGTGCGCCCCGGGAACTCCTGGGATCTGCGCTCCTGCACGCAGAAGCCAGGCGAATCGCTGCGGGACTTCATACGGCGCTTCTCCAAGCGCTGCACAGAGCTCCCCAGCGTGGCACAATCCGAGATCGTGCACGCGTTCCTCGAGGGCACCACGTGCCGGGACCTTGTGCGCGAGCTGGGACGCTGCCCGCCCACGGACTCGAACGAGCTGTTCGACATTGCCACCAGCTTCGCCTCCGGAGAGGAGGCCGTGGGGGCAATTTTCGATGGCAAGAGGGGAAAGCGCTCCGAGGACACGCCGCGGAGGGCGGCGGGTCCAAGGAGCCGCGCCGCAACGACAAGCGGGGCAAGAAGGGGAAGAAGCCGCGCGCGCGGCGCGCGAGCGAGGCGCAACGGCGGCAACAAAATGATCCAAACTTTCTCACACATGTTATATGGTCCAAAACTAGCCAAGGAGTGCAGCATATACACTTAGAACTATTATGAAATTTGAGTTGTGCATTTTCAAAGAAAAACAAGCATAATTCAATAATAAATATTTATTTTAACTATAAAATTGTGGTTAATTCACCAGAGCTGGGTTTTGGAATAAAAAGACGGTGTACCAAAGTTGGTTGCAAAAATCTATGTTTTTTAGCTATAAAAATCATTTATGAAGATCCTCCGAAATGGAAAAACATTTTTATAAAACGATTTACAACATAACTTTGTGCAATCTTTGGCACAGGAGCTAGTCATGACCTAACACACAACATATCCAAAAATTATCTATAGAGGATTTATGGTTTTCGAGATATTGCAGATCTAGGTTTTTCACATTTCTATTTGTCATGAAAAAACTATTGGGAACTAGGTCAGGCAAGAATAACAAAAGTTGTAGGATATTTCACAACGAATCCAACAAAATTGGGCTTGCATTTTTCTGAATTTTCTACGATTTTCTACGCAATTTACAAGAATCAGGAAAATCACTTTACTATTTGAGTTACCAAATTGCAAGAAGGCCCTCGGAAAGAATCCTTTCCTTGCAATGTGGCCCACAGGGCGGCCGGCGGCGCGGTGGAGCAAATTCCGGCGAGCTCGTCGCCGCCTTGACCGGGGAAGGGCGGGGGAAGGGTCTATGGGCTACTGGGGCTCGGTTTGCGGGCTTGGTTGGGGGCGAGGAGCGGCCGCTAGGGCGGAGCACGCCGGCGGCCCGAGGAGGTGGCCGTCGCGGCCGCCGGCCCCTTCGGCGAGGGCGGCTCGGGGAAGGACTACGGGCGGCGGGGTTAGTTCTGGAGAAGCTAGGGAGGGTAGGGGAAGGTTCACGTGGCTCGTGGTTGGCCGGAAATTTGAGCTCGCCGCGGCGGCTCGATCCGGGCGCCCGGCGGACGGCTCCGGCGCGGCGGCGAGGCTGCGCGTCGAGGGAGGAGCAACGGCTCCTTTTAAGGCGACCGGCGTGCTCGCTGCGACCGCCGGACCGTCGACGTCGTCTCTAGGTACACGCGCGGCCTCGGTAGGAACGCGCGGCGGGGTGCGGGGACGTACGGTGGCACGGAACACCACGCGTTTTCGGCATGCGCGCGGGCACGGGAAGGCGGGCTGCGTTAGGAAGGCGCGGGCGACCTCGGGAACACGCGCGGAGGGACCGGGACGCGGAGGCGGCGGTGGACCGTGGCGCACCGGCGCGGCGGCCACCGCGACGTCGCGGCGCGGCCGGGTTCGGCCGGCGGCGCTGTTCGGACCCAGGCCACTTCGAGCGCGCTTTTCTCCTAAAAATTGAATACAAGTGCACAAAGCGATGAATAAGAAAGTTGTAGATCTAACTACCCACTACAACTTTTACAAAGGCCATATAGTGTTTTTCTCGACGGATTTTGCGGGAACGTCACGCCAATTTTGAATGCCGCTCCGTTTCAAAGAAACCGAGGTACTGTCGATCGACCAAGTTTTTCACCAATTTTCACTCAAAATTTGAAATGCCATTCTACATGAAAATTGTGTCCCTCCACAAGATGGACAACTTTCATAAAGGTAGATTTTGAAGTGTTTAGGTGAATTTTGGAGAACGCGGCAAAAGTTCCGGACGACATTCGCCGACATCAACGGTTAAGCTAGTTTTGACCGGTATTTGACCAAGGGTTGACCATGGATGTGTGTAGACTTGGTCAAGGGGCCTAATAGGGTTCATTGGCGAGGTTTTCGAGGTGATGACCCAAGTTGACCAAGGTTTGACTCTGTCGGTGCGGAATATGGTCCCGACACTAACCGGTAGATAGCGCCTAGGTCTATCCCTCAATGGTCGATGCCAAGCAACAAATGACACAAGGTTTTATCCTGGTTCGCGCCGCGGGGCCGTACGTCCAGCAGGGGTGTGCTCGTGGCACTATATTGCTCAGCACCGGGGGTGCTTGTAGTGGGGCAAGTACAAGCAAGGCGGGAGAGGAAGCGTGGCTTCCAAGTCCCTGGGAGAGTGGCTGAAGATGTTGTGGGAGAATAAGAGAGTGAGTGCACGGTGTGTTGTGTTGATCTGAACCCGTCCCCCCCCGCGGCTGGGGGCTCGCCTCCCCTTTTATAGGCCAAGGGGGCGGCGAGTTACATGCACGCCGCGCTATCCAGCTACGTGGGGGTGCACGTCGTGCTACGCTGTAGAGTGGGCGGCCGTCCGGACGATCTTCGCTACGATCCGGCCATGATGGTCTACCCCGTACCCGAACAGTGGTGGTTCGAGGGTAGGAGGGCGGCAGATGGTGGTGGCGTCCTCTGATAGGCTTCGAGGGAGGTGCTATGATGGCTGGGTACGGGGCACGGGGCGGGCGAACGGCGTTCCTTCCCAATGCGCTCCGCGGTAGCGGAGTGGTTGGTGCGGCGCCGGCGTGCGCACCGCACGCGTGGGTACGGCGGCCGCGCCGTTACGGTGACCGGGATGGCCATCCACCGGCCTAGCGCCCCTCACCCTAACACCGCAGGGTCACGGGAAAGTGAAATCGAGGGTGCGCCCGGCCCCCCTTCGAAGGTCGGGCGCGTTAGCCGTGCGCGTAGTGGGCGCGCGGTGTCATGGGACGACACCGGCCGTGCCGCACGCGTCCATCCCCACGGTGGCGGGGATGGGCTCCTCCCCGGGGAGTTGGTGCGGCGGCACGGGGCGCGAGCCCCGGCGCATGATGGCGCCGGGTCCTGCGGCGTCGGGGCGTTAAATGCCCGTGTGCGGGGCCGGCGCACGCGTGCGGGGGCGCCCGTGAGCGTGGCGGGCCCCGCCCGAGGGCGGAACGGACCCTCGAGCGGGACGAGACCCGCTCGAGGGGGGGGGGAGAGGAGCCCTCGGCGGGGGCGGGACCACTCGTGGGGGGGAGTTGCCCCTCGAACGGGGCGGAACCTACCCGAGGGGAGCGCGCCCTCGAGCGAGGCGGGCCTGCTCGAGGGGACTTCTAAGAGGGCTGTCTTGGTGGGCCGTCGGGGTCCGGCGTGGGCCGTGCCCCCGCATGGTTAGTCACCTGCATGGTTAGGCTTAGCGTGTTTCGATGTAGTTGCGAGATTTAAGTGAGGGTTTCCCCGTTGTTTAAGGGGACCCCTAGGGCGGTCCCCGACGTAGCCCCCGAGCATCTGCGGGTTCGCCATTGAGGCTCCCGCAGATGCTGGAACCTACTGATAGGACGTTCTTCCCTCCTTGTTTGCGAACGCTTACCGTGGGGCCGCGTCGGCGGACCCGCGGGTCCTAGCTCCCGAAGCCTGCGGGAGTGTGGGTTCTCTTCCGGGGGTTAACCGCGAGAACTTTGGTCGAGAAGGCGTGGCACATATGCCAACCGGCATCGGCGGTATTTCGGCGGCTTCGGGGGTGCACGCTCCCCTGTCACCTGCTCTCGGTGGGTGCAATTTCAAGGAGGTGTAGCCGTGCGTCAAGCCCCGAGCCTTGGCCCGTTCGAGGCGATCGGTCGAGCCCGACGACTTGTTTTTTAATGCGCCCTCGCCATCCCTCCGCGGGACGGAGGGTGAGGTTTCCGCGACTCCCATCGAGCGGGTCGCGAATCGCGGATTCCTCGTCGAGGCTGCTAGCGGGTGGTTCCAGTGGACGCCCATGCCCCGTTCGATAAGGGTAGGGCTGCGCGGTCCGGAGACACGTCCATGGAAGCGCTTGCGTGGGTTTGCTAGGTGGGGCTCGGTCCCGTTCGCTAGGGACCGAGGGCGCGGAAGCTCTCCCTCGGTGGGGATCCCCCCGGCTAGGCGCCCTCGGCGCTCTTGAACACGACATGTGGGGCACCCTCGAGCCGACGGGCTCGAGGAACGGCTCGAATGCGCGTGCCCTCGTCGTCCCTTACTCTGCGATCTGTGGCGCCTGTTCGAACCCGTCGAGGGTCAGGCTTCGAACCTCTGATCAGTAGGGTCGTGCGGGGGTGGCGCACAGGCGGCCCCGTCTTTTCACGTTTTGCGGCCGTCGAGGGGTGCGGGGCGAGCCGGCCCTCGAGGCTTCGGTTGGTAGCACGGCGTATGTGCCTTCTTTTAGAGGATTGACATTGTCTCGAGCGGGGGGCTCGCTCCGCTCGAGGGTTTTGCGTGGCATGGGTGCCCGCGGTCGCCTGCTCTACATCGAGCGAGGTCCGGGCGACCTTCTCACATCGATATCCCATCGAGGGTTGACGTCATCTTGAGCCAAGGGCTCGTGCCGCTCGAGGGTTTTATGTGGCATGGGTGCCGCGGTTGCTGCTCTACATCGAGCGAGGTCCGGGCGACCTTTTCACGCCGATATCCCATCGAGGGTCGCTTTTGTTTGGAGGCGAGGGTCGTGTCGCTCGAGGGGTTTACGTGGTATGGGTGCCGCGGTTGCTCCGCTCTACATCGAGCGGGTCCGGGGGCGACCTTCTCACGGCGATATCCCATCGAGGGTCGCCTGCGCTTCGGCGGGGGGCTCGCCCGCTCGAGGGTGCTCCTTGCTTGGCAAGGGACCCGGGCATTTAAGTGCCTTGCGGTCGTGGCCGCGGTTTTGCGGCGCGGGCGCGCCTTTTTAGGCGTTGCGGCCGCGCGCGCGCGCGTAGTGGGCGGCACGGCGAGGGCGGACGTGACGGTTTTGCCTCGGTTCTTTGCCGGTCTTTTTGTAATGATGACCCGCCCGCAAGTGTTATAGCCGCCGCGGTCGTGGTGGGGCCCGCCCGTCGACGCGATGGGAAGATTCCCTGCGGTTAATGCTGGTCGGGGCGTCGGCTCCGGAGAGCTCGCCGTCGGCCTATAAAGCGCGGGGAGGAAGGGACGGCGGTTTTTTACCTTAGCTTCTCACCTTTTTCGGTCCCCCCGCCCCTTCGCCTTCGTCTTGCTCTTGCCACCGCGCGGGCTCGCTGTTAGAGCTTTTTCCTCCGCTCCTTGTCCTCCGCCTCTGCTCGCCTTCGTCCTCTTCATGGCGCCGCCTCAGCCTCCCCTTAGGATCTTGGAGCCGTACGCCTGGGAGAGGTCGACGGTGACCCGGCTCGCCCTGGGCGAGCTGGTCACCGCCGGCCAGCTGGCGGCTAACGAAGAAGGGCGCCCGGCAGAGTGGATCGTGCCGGCCGGCGGCGCACCACGAGCCCAACCCGCCGGAGGGCTACGTGATGAGCTTCGTCCGCTACCACGAGCGTGGCTTCAATGCGCCGACGAGCACCTTCATGCGGGCGATGTGCTACTACTACGGGGTGGAGCTGCACAACTTCGCCCCCAACGCGATCTCGCAGGCGGCCACGTTCGTGGGCGTCCGAAGGGTCCCGGGGATCCCGGATCAGGCGGGATCTGCGGGTTCACCTTTCCGCGGGGGAGCTCATCACGCGGCCCACGTCGGAGCGGAGGACTCGCCGCGCGGTGCACGCCGGCGGGATGTCGCTGCCTGCGGGGGGGCGGCTCAAGGATTTCTACATCCCCTGCACCATGACGACGAACAACGCCGGGCTGGGAGCGGGGATGGTTCTACTCGCGCAATGCGGAGCACCGGCCTTCCTCCCTACACCGGCCGAGTGTTCAAGAAGAGGCGGGACTCCCGGGGCTACGGGGTGTCTACGGCCCGGCATCGGGCGCGGCAAGAGTCCGTCCTCGCCGCCCTGCGGCGGGCGGCGAGCACGGGCTGAGCGCGATGGGCGTCCTCGCCTTCCTCCACCACCGGCGGGTCGTGCCTACGATGGAGAGGCCGCTCGCATCTTCGAGATGACGGGCGGCCAACCCCGTCGACACAGGCGAGGTCGCGGATGCTCCCGACGCCCCTTGAGCGGTCGTATGCGCTCACCGGCGCGCGAACGCCGTCGACACCGGGTGCCGCCACAACGGGTCGGACCCCATGGGACCTTGAGATGCTCCCCACGGGCCGCGGGTGAGTTGGGTTCACGATTTCGTTTTGGTTCTTGGTCTTGCTTTTGTTTCCTTGATGTGCCATTCTCGCTCCTGTGCGCGGTCGGTGGAGTTCAACATTGCCAAGTCCGTTCCACCCACCCCCGACTCCCGTGCGCTCGGCCGAGCGGCGCGGCGGGGCGGCCCAGGAGCGGGCGGCGCGCAAGAGGGAGCACGCGAGGGCGACGTCAAGCACGCCGCGACCGGCGGCCCGCGGAGTGCCGACGGCGCGAGGAGCGGGGCTCTCCTCCCCCGGAGATTGAGGAGCCCTCATCCTCGGAGGAGCACGAGGAGGAAGAGGGCGAGGGGGAGGGGGCCCCTCCGACGGGTGGCGGCCGGCGCCCCGTCGCGGAACCGCGTCTTGGCGTCAAGGGCGGCTTCACGCGGGGCGGGCGCCGGCCGCCCCGCCGCCGGCGATCGACATCGAGGGCGGCGCGCGCCGCGGAGGTGCCCGGCGCGCGCCCACGGAGGCACGCGCGGCGGACGCGCCTGTGCGCGCGCCAGGCGTGCCCGCACGCGGGGGAGCGTGCCCGCGCGCGCGGCGTCATCGTCGAGGGGCGCGGCGGCGGGCGTGCGCGCGCGGGGCGGCGTGCCCCGCGCGCGGCGGCGCCCTCGGGAGGCGCAACGTCGGGCGCGCCGCGCATGGGGCGGGGCGTGCTCGTGCGCGCGGTGGCGCCATCGGGAGGCGGCTTCGGCGGGGCGCGAGCGGCTGCGCCGGCTTCGTCGCGAGGGCCTCGAGGAAAAGGAAGCGGGCCTTTTCCTCTGCAAGGTAAGGAGCTTTGTCCTCCTTCGTTTGGTTTGGTTCGTTGGTGATCGGGTGATTTAACCCTTCGTTCGCGCTTGCGCGAGGGTGGTGCCAACCGTTCCTCCGCTTGCACCGGCCAAGGTGCGGGGACGGACGCATCGATCCCCACCGGCGGCGCTCGTCGAGGGGGTCGCGCCGGGGACAAGCACGACGGCGGGCACGAGCTCGCAAGGCCGGGCCGGGGCCTCGAGGCCCCGGCCGGCAGATCGCCCGCCGCGGCGCGGCCGGGAGGGGGTTGCCGGGGGGCGGTCGGCGCCGGTTGCGCGGCGACACGAGGGCGCGGCGGCGGCCACGGTGGAGGTGCGGCCGCGGTGGCCGCCCTTTGCGGAGGAGGTGGAGCGGGCGCAGCTCTGCGGGGAGCGCCGCGGATGCGGCGGTACGGCGGAGGTAGCGGCCACGGCGGCACGACGGGCGCCGTGGCCGCGGAGGCGCGGTGGAGGTGGTGGAGCTCTCGGATGACTCCCCGCCGCCCAGGTGGAATCGGTGGGCCGGGCGGCCCACGAACTCCCCCGAGCCCCGGAGGGGGCCCTCGTGAGGCGGCACGAGGATCACATGGTGGTGGGGGGCCGAGGACACGGTGCCGAGGCCTCGTCCTCCCACGCCGGCCGCCCCGCCCGGTGGAGGGGGGCCGTCGAGGATCCCCCTGCGTTCGCCGACGCCGGGGGGGAGCGGGAGCTCGGGGCGAGCTCGGAGCTACGGCGCCACGCTCAACCGCGCGCCGGAACGAGGCGGCCGCGGGTCCATGGCGGCCGGCCTGGCTCGTCTTCCCGGGTGAGCCATGGTTGCTCGTCCCTCTTCCCTTTTTGTTTTCGTGTCTTGCATTCAAGTCTTGGCGCTTACGGGATTTGGTGTGTGGATGCCGGGGAGCTCGAGCGTCGTGCCCATGACAAGTACGACGCCTTCGGCCGGGTGAGCAGCGGAGGCCCACCGGCTCCGGGAGCAGTGCGGCGCTTTCGACGCGCTTGCGAGGGACGCCCCTAGGACGCCGGACGGTGGGCCGGCGTGCGGGCCCCGGCTCGGCTCGACGAGCTCCCGAGAGCTCGAGCCGAGGCACGGCGCGTCGCTCGAGCCTCGAGCGGGTTCGCGCGGCCCTCTTCGACCGCGACGAGGCGCGTGGACCGCGCGCGCGGATGCGGAGAAGGCGCGGACGGCGGGCCGCCCGGCCCCCGGGAGGCGGAGGTGGCCTTGCTCACGCCGAAGCCACGGAGCTCCGCACGTCGCTCGAGGGCGCGGGGCGCAACGGCGCCCGGGGCGAGGAGCGGGCGCGCGGGTTGGAGCGCGCGCGCAAGGATGCGGACGACCGAAGGCCGCCCTCGGCCCAAGGCTGCGGCCCTCGTCGTCGCTAAAGAGCGGCTCTGCAAGAGAGCGCCGCCGCCAAGGGGCCGAGGAGCGGCTGCGGCGAGGGCGAGGCCGCCCTCGTCGATGCCGTGCGGCGCGGAGCGGGAGCGCGCCGCCCACGAGGGGACGCGGAAGTCGTTGGAGGAGCGGAGCACCGCGCTCTCCAAAGTTGAGGACGGGCGCTCGTGCTCGGCATCGTGCGCCAACCGGGGGCGGCCCTTCGCGGCGAGGGCGAAGCCGTCCGGCGCCTCGGCGTCGGTCGAGGGCCGTGCGCGGGACTTCGAGATGGAGAGGGAAGCAAGTCGAAGGTGAGCCTTTGTTTGACTCTTGCTTGTTGGTTTTTCGTTTGGAAGCTCGCATTCCCTTTTTTCGATTTCTTCTTGTCTTGTCGATTCCGGGCTTGCGCACCGCCTTGGGGCACGCGGGCGCGCGGGCCGGCGCTGCGAGGCTTCCTACGACTCCTGCGAGCAGGAGTTGCGGGAATTGCGCGATGCGGCCCTCGAGACTGCCTCGTCGTCGAGGAGGGCGATGCCCGGGCGGCGGCTCCCGGCCGGCCGTCTGCGTGCCCTCGGTGGCCATGTCCACCGAGCGGATGCGTCGGGCGTTGCGGTGGGTGTCCGAGAAGGCCCTCGGAGTGGTGCGATCCCACTACGAGGTTAACTTCGAGGCGCTGGCGGAAGGCTACGTCGTGCCCGAGGGCGTCGAGGACGAAGTGGCCATGGAGCGCGCGGATGCGCTCGGCGGCCGACGCCGCCGGGTCGCTCGCCGAGGCCTTCGAAGAATTCCTCTTCCGGGACGCCGCCGATCTTTGCTTGCTCCTCCCCGCCCGAAAGCGAGTTGGGTGCTAGGCCCATTTTTTGTTTATGTGTATCGAATTCCCGGCCTCATGGCCTTTTGTAAATAAACAAGTTGTCTTGTGAACATGAGCGATTCTTTTGTAAATGAAGTTGTTTGTTTATCACGCTTTTTGTTTCTCCTTCTTCTGAGTAGGTTCTAGTTAGGGGAGTTCGATTTTCGTAGGGGGCCCGCCGGGTTGGAGGCGAGAGAGAAGGGCCATAGCCACGCGGCGTAGGCTATCTCCGGCTCGCACGCTCCGCCGCCGTGCCGCATGCGCCTGTTCGAATCGTGGCTCGAGGTTGAAGTAGGAAACAAACTTAGCGAGTGTTGTTTTGTTTTTTTTTTTTTTTGCGCGAAAAAATGGGACCATTTGGGGGGGGATGCCCCCCGCGGTAGCCCCCGAGGGTAACTTGGGTTTTCGGGGGAAGCCGAGTTGCCCTTTATTAGACTTGGAGCGTTTACATAGTTGACACCAACTGGGGTGTTGGCCATGTGTTTTTACAACAAAAATACTTGGAAAATCCTAGCTAAGGGTAGAAGCGACGTAGCTGTTGGATGTTCCAAGCGTTGGTGAGCTCTTCACCGTCCTCGTTAGCCAGCTTGTATGTGCCCGGCTTGAGCACCTTCACCACGACGTAGGGTCCTTCCCATGGGGGCGACAACTTGTGGCGCCCTCGGTTATCTTGGCGCAGCCTTAGGACCAGATCCCCCTCGCTGAAGTCCCGCCGACGTATCTTGCGTGCTTGGTAGCGTCTTAGGGACTGCTGATACTTCGCGGAGTGCATTAAGGCTACGAGGCGTGCCTCGTCCAGCTGGTCCAGTGAGTCCTCGCGGGCTCGCTGGTTAGCATCCTCGTCGTAGCCTCGAACCTTGGGCGACCCGTACTCTAAATCCGTGGGGAGGACAGCCTCCGCGCCATGGACTAGAAAAAATGGGGTGAACCCGGTGGCTCTGCTTGGGGTTGTCCTTAGGCTCCACACGACCGCTGGTAGTTCTTGGAGCCATTTTCGCCCGCATTTGTTGAGCTGGTCAAAAATTCGGGGCTTGAGGCCCCGTAGGATCATGCGGTTGGCACGCTCTACTTGGCCGTTGGTCCGTGGGTGTGCCACGGCCGCCCAATCCACGCGGATGTGGAACTTATCACGAGAACTCCAAGAACTTCCGGCCGTGAGCGGGACCCGTTGTACGTGATGATGGAGTTTGGCACTCCAAAGCGGTAGACGATGTCGGTGAAGAACGTGACCGCCCGCTCGGCCTTTAAATTCGTGATGGGGCGCACCTCCACCCACTTGGAGAATTTGTCGATCGCGACTAGCGGTGGGTGAAGCCCCCGGCGCCTTCCGCGGGGGCCGACGATGTCCGGCCCCCACACGGCGAACGGCCATGTGACGGGGATGGTTTGCAGGGCGTGAGCGGGCAGGTTGGTTTGCGGGCGTAGAGCGGCACCCTTCGCGGTGCGCACGATTTCGGCGGCGTCCACGACCGCGGTAGGCCGATAAAAGCCTTGGCGGAACGCGTTGCCGACGAGGGTGCGGGGCGCGACATGGTGGCCCCGGATCCCGGCCGTGGATGTCCCTTAGGAGCTCGCGCCCCTCGGGAATGGGCACGCACCGCCGTAGGATGCACCGAGGGCGGCGCGCTTGTACGGCTCGCCGTCGACGAGGGTGAATGACTTGGCCATCTCGTCGATGCGCCTAGCCGCGGCCCGGTCTTCGGGGAGTTCCCCTCGAGCGATCCGGGCAATATACTTCTCCCGCCGGTCCGCCCGGACGGGGAGCCGGCTCGATGTCCATCGCGACGGCCTCGTGGGAGCCGTACCCCTCGAGGAGGGAGAGCACGTACGCCTCGTTCGAGGGGTCTTCGTCCATGGGCTCTGCACCCGCTGGGTTCGAGGGAGCCCCCGAGGGTTCGTTGTGATTCGAGGGGTAGGGCTCGAAGACGACCGAGGGTTGGGCGATGTCACGCGTGAAAACGTTCGGGGGCACGGTGATCCGACCGGACGCGATCTTCGCCAGCTCGTCTGCTTCCTCGTTGTACAGGCGGGGTACGTGATTAAGCTCGATGCCGTAGAACTTGTCCTCGAGGGCCCGCATGGCCTTGCAGTAGGCCTCCATCTTGTCGTCGTGGCAGCTCGCGTTCTTCATGACTTGATCGATCACGAGCTGCGAGTCCCCTCGCACGTCGAGGCGTTTGACGCCCAACTCAATGGCGATTTTGAGGCCGCGAGAGAAGGGCCTCGTACTCGGCCATATTGTTGGACGCGGGGAAGTGGAGGCGCACTTTGCGTAGCGCATGTGCTCCCCGAGGGGTGACACGAAGAGCAGGCCCGCGCCCGCTCTCGTCTTCATCACCGAGCCGTCGAAGAACGCAGTCCAAGCACTCGCTGAATACCGAGGGGGCGGCGGCGCGTGTCCGTCCACTCGGCGACGAAATCAGCTAGGATTTGCGATTTAATGGCCTTGCGCGGGGCGTGGCGAGCGTTTCGCCCATCGGCTCCACGGACCATTTGGCAATCCCGCTGCGCGCGTCGGGGGTTGCGAATGATCTCTCCTAGCGGGAAGGAGGAGACCACCGTGACCGGGTGGGCCTCGAAGTAGTGGCGGAGCTTGCGCCGCGCAAGAACCACTGCGTACAGCAGCTTCTGGACCTGTGGGTAGCGCGTCTTTGTGTCCGAGAGGACCTCGCTGATGTAGTAGACCGGCCTCTGCACGGGCAAGGCGTGCCCTTCCTCCGCGCGCTCCACGACGATCACGGCGGCCGACCACTCAGGGTGGTTGCGGCTACATAGAGGCGCGGGGTTCGCCGTCTCGCGGCGGCGTGAGGATTGGAGCGTGTGTCGAGACGCCTTCGGCTTGTCGAGCGCGTCCTGGGCCTCGGTGGTCCAAGAGAAGCGCTCGTGCTTCTTGAGTAGCCGGTAGAGAGGGGCGGGGCCCTTCTCACCGAGTCTCGAGATGAAGCGGCTTAAGGCGGCGAGGCACCCCAACACCTTCGCACCCCTTTGAGGTCCCGAATTGGACCCATTCGTTCGAGGGCCGCGACCTTTTCGGGTTGGCCTCGATTCCCCGCCGGGAGACGATGTATCCTAAGAGCATGCCTCACGGCACTCCGAAGACACATTTTTCGGGGTTTAGCTTGACCCCATTGGCCGTAGGCAGTCCGAACGCGACGCCAAGGTCGCCAACCGGGTCGTCCGCCTTCCTCGGTTTTCACGACGATGTCGTCCACGTATGCTTCGACCGTCCGCCCGATGTGATCCCCAAAAACTTGCTGCATGCGGCGCCGATATGTTGCGCCCGCGTTTCGAGGCCAAAAGGCATCGTGACGTAGCGAACGTCCCGAACGGTGTGATGAACGAAGTCGCGAGCTGGTCGGACTCCTTCATTTTTATTTGGTGATATCCCGAATAGGCATCAAGGAAACGAGTAGTTCGCACCCGGCCCGTTGAATCAACGATTTGATCTATGCGTGGCAAAGGAAAAGGAACTTTGGGACATGCTTTATTAAGACTCGTATAGTCTACACACATCCGCCACTTCCCATTTTTCTTCTTTACAAGCACGGATTGGCTAGCCACGTAGGATGGAATACTTCCTTGATGAATCCGGCCTCGAGGAGCTTCCGCGGCCCTCCGCTCCGATCGCCCGTCGCCGCTCTTCGTCGAAGCGGCGCGGCCCGCCGCCGCACGGCGCGGGCGTTTGGCGGATATCAAGGGAGTGCTCGGCGACCTCCCTCGGGATGCCCGGCATGTCCGAGGGGCTCCACGCGAAGACGTCGACGTTGGCGCGGAGGAAGTCGACGAGCACCGCTTCCTATTTAGGGTCGAGGGTCGAGCCGACCCTCAACGTCTTGCCCTCGGGGGCTGAGGGGTCGAGGGGGACCCCTTTGGTCTGTTCGGCCGCCTCGAAGGTGCCGACGTGCTTGGCCGCGGAGTTGAGGTCCTCGTTGACCATCTTCTCCCGGCGTGTTGACCGGCGCTTCATCCGGCGCTAGTGCCTCCGCATGCTCCACGCACTCGACGTCGCAGTCGAATGCGTGCTCGATAGACGACCCGACGGTGATGACGCCGTTAGGACCCGACATCTTCATCTTCAGGTACGTGTAGTTGGGGACCGCCATGAATTTGGCATAGCATGGTCGCCCAAGTATGGCATGGTAGGCCCCTTTGAACCCCACCACCTCGAAGGTGAGGGTTTCCTTACGGAAGTTCTTGGGGGTACCGAACCAGACGGGCAGATCGATCTGCCCGAGGGGTTGAACCCCTTTGCCGGCGCGATGCCGTGAAACGGCTTCGTGCTGGGCCGCAGCTGGTCCAGCCCAATCCCCATCAGGCGCAATGTGTGCGCGAAGAGGATATTGAGGCTACTGCCTCCGTCCATAAGGACCTTCGAAAACCGGGCGTTCCCAATGATGGGATCGACCACCAGCGGGGCGGCCGGGTTCGGGATACGGTTTGGGTGGTCGTCCCGGCTAAAGGTGATGGCATCCTTCGACCAGTTGAGGAAGGCCGGAGGCGCTCTCTCTGCGGCGAGGACTTCGTGCCGCTCCTTCTTGCGCTGCCGGGTCGACATGTCGACGGTAGGTCCCCCGAAGATGAGGAACACATTTTCGACAGCGGGGAAGCCACCCGCGTCGCCATCGCCCCCGTCTTTCTTGTCCTCTCTGCCTCCTTCGCGGCGGCGCGGCCATAGAACTTCTTGAGCATGTCGCCTTTGCTCAAGGGTGTGTTGCACCGGGGTCTTGTGGTAGGGGCATGGCTTTTTTCGGCATGTCATCAAACACCCCCGGTCTCGAGGAGCCGGTCGAGGGCCCCGTCGAGCCGGGTCGACGGCGAGGGCCTCGCGTTGCCGCCGTTGCGCCCCGCTCGCGCGCCTCGCGGCGCGGCTTTTCCCCCTTCTTGCCCCGCTTGTCGTTGCGGTGTGGTTCCTTGGACCCGCCGCCCTCCGCGGCGTGTCCTCGGAGCGCTTGCCCTTCTTGCCGTCGAAGATCGCCCCCACGGCCTCCTCTCCCGGAGGCGAAGCCGGTGGCGATGTCGAACGGCTCGTTGGAGTCGCGGGCGGGGGCCGCGTCCCGGCCTCCCGCACGAGATCCCGCATGTGGTGCCCTCGAGGAACGCGTGCACGATCTCGGACTGTGCCACGCTGGGGAGCTCCGTGCAGCGCTTGGAGAAGCGCCGTATGAAGTCCCGCAACGATTCGCCGGGCTTCTGCGTGCAGGAGCGCAGATCCCACGAGTTCCCAGGGCGCACGTATGTGCCCTGGAAGTTGCCCACGAACGTGTGGACTAGATCGTCCCAGGTATGGATCTGGCTGGCGGGCAAGTGCTCGAGCCATGTCCGGGCCGCGTCGCCCAGATGCAGGGGCAAGTTGCGGATGATCACTTCGTCATCGGTGGCCCCGCCCGGTGGCGGGCTAGGCGGTAATCGTTGAGCCGGACACGGGGGTCCGTTTCCCCGTTGTATTTGACGATCGTCGAGGGCGACGGAAGCGTTGGGGGAACGCCGCCGTGCGGATCTCCCGGCCGAACACGCGGGTGCCGGGGGCTCCGGCGTCGGGGAGCGATCCTCACCACCGTCCGTAGCGTCCACCCCTTCGAGGGTGGTAGCCCCCCGGCCGCTCGTGCGTGCGCCTTGCTCGTGCGTCTGGCGTTGATGACGTTGCGGGCGTCGCCATCCAGCGCCCTGCGCGCGTCGAGGAGTCGTTCCTTGGCCGGCGTGCGTCCTTGGTCGGTGGGATGCCCCGCTGGTTCCCCCGCGTGCACCGAGGGTTCGCCCCCTGGTGCGGCTTCATCGCCCGCGCGCATCCCCCCCGTTGACGGATGCGTGAGGCCGAGCTTTCGGCCTGCTGGACGGCCGCTTGCTCGATGAGAGTTTGCACCTCGCGGTGCATATCTCGAGCCTCGGGGGTCGAGGGTGCGGCATAGCCCGTAGCGGCGTCGCGGCGGCGACGAGCCTCGGCTCGCTCGTGGGGGCACGTCCGTGTTCCCGACGTTGGTGGCGGTGTTGAGGCGGTCGCGGACTGTCGGCCCGGCTCCCCGCGCGTTCGCCACGCGCGAGGCCTCCCCCGCCATTGAGGCGTGGAGCAACCACACCGTCCGTGCTCTTCCGCCGGCTTGGCCTCGAGCTCGCGGGCTTGGGCCGGCGTGCGTCGACGTCGGCCCCGGCGGGAGCGCTTGGCCCCGCGGCCGGGCGCGTAGCGATCCCCGGGGCGGTGCGTGACTTCCCCGTCTCCGGCGCCTGCCGCACCGGCGGCGTTGGCCGGGTCGTTGGTGATGACGGCGCAACACTCCCGCATGGGGTCGTAGCTCCCGGTGCTGGAGTCGTCGGAGCAGCCAAACCAGTAGTCCGTGGCGTCGAGGAAGCGCCTGAACGCGACTGGGTCCGGCACGCCGGAGAAGTCCCACTCCGCGTACCCGTGGCGGTTGGCGGGTGGCATCGTGTCGACGGAGCCCAGGGATGACTCATCTGCTGCTGAGGTGCCGGGGTCCCTGGCGACGAAGACGTGGCGGCCAGGCGGAACCCTGCGCATCGTCGTGTTGACGTTGGCGTTGTAGGCTGTTGTGGCGCCACGCAGCCCGATGGGAATGCGCGGTCGGAGACCGCGCGCGGTCCCCGGCCGGGGTGGTGGCGGCGGTCGTGACGGTGGGCGCACCGCACCGGGTGGCGGCGCGCTCCGCCCGCCGCCGCTCGGACCGCGCCCCCGACGCGAGCGTTGCCCGCAGCGACGGTGGCGTCGTGGCGCCGACGGACCCGCGGCCTCCGTGCACTGCGGGCGCCCGCGCCGGGGTCGTGCGCGTGGCGGGGGTCCGATCGGAGCCGAGCCCGACGCCGCGCGCGGAGTTCCTCACGGTTAGTGAGGCGCATGAGATAGCCATTCCCCGTGGCACGAAAGTTCGGATCCCCGAAGCGGATCTCGAACCCGGCGGGAGGGGGTCCGAGCTACCCATGCGGTAGCGTGTAGCACGGTATTCGGTGCGGATCACCATGGAGGGAGTTGGCGGAATGACCTTAGGCGCTCGCTTGCCCCACGGTGGGCGCCAGCGTCGGTGCGGAATATGGTCCCGACACTAACCGAGAGATAGCGCCTAGGTCTATCCCTCAATGGTCGATGCCAAGCAACAAATGACACAAGGTTTTATCCCCGGTTCCGGCCGCGGGGCCGTACGTCCCGGCAGGGGTGTGCTCGTGGCACTATATTGCTCGGCACCGGGGTGCTTGTAGTGGGGCAAGTACAAGCAAGGCGGGAGAGGAAGCGTGGCTTCCAAGTCCCCGGGAGAGTGGGCGAAGATGTTGTGGGAGAATAAGAGAGTGAGTGCACGGTGTGTTGTGTTGATCTGAACCCATTCCCCCCCGCGGCTGGGGGCTCGCCTCCCCTTTTATAGGCCAAGGGGGCGGCGAGGTTACATGCACGTCGCGCTATCCGGCTACGTGGGGGTGCACGTCGTGCTACGGCCGTAGAGTGGGCGGCCGTCCGGACGATCTTCGCTACGATCCGGCCATGATGGTCTACCCCGTACCCGAACGGTGGCGGTTCGAGAGTAGGAGGGCGGCAGATGGTGGTGGCGTCCTCTGATAGGCTTCGAGGGAGGTGCTGATGATGGCTGGTACGGGGCACAGGGGCAGGCAGAACGGCGTTCCTTCCCAATGCGCTCCGCGGTAGCGGAGTGGTTGGTGCAGCGCCGGGCGTGCGCCTGCACGCGTGGGTACGGCGGCCGCGCCGTTACAGTGACCGGGATGGCCATCCACCGGCCTAGCGCCCCTCACCTAACCTGTAGGGTCACGGGAAAGTGAAATCGAGGGTGCGCCCGGCCCCCCTTCGAAGGTCGGGCGCGTTAGCCGTACTGTAGTGGGCGCGCGGTGTCATGGGACTGACACCGGCCGTACCGCACAGTCCATCCCCACAGTGGCGGGGATGGGCTCCTCCCTGGGGAGTTGGTGCGGCGGCACCGGGCGCGAGCCCCGGCGCATGATGGCGCCGTCCCGCGGCGTCGGGCGTTAAATGCCCGTGTACGGGGCCGGCGCACGCGTGCGGGGCGCCCGTGAGCGTGGCGGGCCCCCGGCCGAGGGCGGAACGGACCCTCGAGCGGGACGAGACCCGCTCGAGGGGGGGGGGGTGGAGCCCTCGAGCGGGGCGGGACCACTCGTGGGGGGAGTTGCCCCTCGAACGGGCGGAACCTACCCGAGGGGGAGCGCGCCCTCGAGCGAGGCGGGGCCCGCTCGAGGGGACTTCTAAGAGGGGCGTCTTGGTGGGCCGTCGGGGGTCCCGCGTGGGCCGTGCCCCGCATGGTTAGTCACCCGCATGGTTAGGCTTAGCGTGTTTCGATGTAGTTGCGAGATTTAAGTGAGGGTTCTCCGTTGTTTAAGGGGACCCCTAGGGCGGTCCCCGACATGACCGGTGTTCGGCTGGTTTGACTCGGCTGATCTGGTCATTAGTGTTAATGACGTTAATTAAAAACCTGGGGCGTCACAGCCGACTCTTGGTGGCACGGCGTGTCGCCCTCTTCGTGCCAGGATCGGCTGGAGTCAGCCTTGCTCGCGCTGAAGAGCCTGGCGGACGCCAGGTTGGGCGCGGCCTCGGTCCTTGCGAACCTCCACCACCGGCGGATTGTCCCCCTCATGGAGAGGCAGCTACGCATTTTCGAGATGGACGAGGCGGCCGACCCCGTGGTGCTGGCGCAATCGCGACTGCTGCCCGACCCCTTTCCGCAGGAGTACGCGGCCACGAGGGCGAGGCGCGCCATCAACCACAAGGCCATCAAGCACAGCCACAACGACCTCTGGTCGTTCGTCATGCTCCCCTACGGTCCGCTGGTGAGTGGATTTTTGTCCCTCATCGCACTATTTACCCGCGGGGTGCCGGCGTGGCATGAATTTCCGTTCATCCCCCGCAGGTGATGGCCGTGGACGCCGCGCGGTCCGATCCGCCCACGCCCCGAGCCCGGGCGCGCGCACGCGTGGTGCAGCAGCGGGAGCAGAAGCGGGCGGCGCACAAGAAGGAGGAGAGGCTCCGGCGGCGGGAGCGCCGGGAGAAGAAGGATGAGGAGTTCCGGCTGCACGAGCAGCAGGGACTCCCCCCGGTGACTTCGGAAGATTCGTCGTCGGGAGAGGAAGAGGAAGAGGATGACGGGGGGCGAGCTCTCCCCGACAGGTGGGAGCCCGCGCCCCTCTCACCGAGAGCCACGGAGGCGGCAAGGGAGCAAGCGCCTGGGGAGGGTGCGGGAGTGCCCGTCACCAGGTGGTCCACGAGAGAGGCGGCACGTGCCGCGGAGGTACAGTGGCGGTCATGGCGACGTCCTGTCCCCGTGCGCTTCAACAGCGTCGGGGATGTCGTCACAGTGCCCGGCGCGGTGTTGCAGTGGCAGGGATGGCCGCACAGGGCTGATGGTGACGGAGAGGACCGTTCCCGCTGGCCTGACGTCATGGTGTAGTCCTGTGTAGTTATAGAAAAAGCATTTGCCCCCGTTCGAGGGTTCCGCCGTCCCCCCTTCGAGGGCTCGACGGGTTAGCCGTACAAAAGTAGGCGGCACAATGTCACGGAGCTGACACCGGCCTCTTCGCACAGCGTCGTACAGTGGCGGGGATGGCCGCGCCACGGGAGTTGGCGGAACAGCGTCGGGGCGGGATTCCCAGGCGCGTCGGGATCGTGGTGCAGTCCTGCGGTGTCAGAGCATTAAATGCTCGGACGTGTGAGCAGGAGCGGGGGCATTGCGTCCGCGAGGGCCCTCGAGCGAGGCGAACCTCGCCCGAGGGGGCGTTCAGCCCTCGAGCAAGGCGGACCTCGCCCGAGGGGGCGTTCAGGCGGGCCGCGGGGGCCACCAGGGTCGTGATCGTGTCGTGTGTGTTTTGGCTTCGTGGGTTAGTTTATGTTTTGCATTTTTTATGAAATTAGGTGGGTCTTTCCCGGTTGTTTAGGGGACCCAGGGCTGTCCCCGACACACAATACCTAACCTATCTACTAACATATGGTTACTTTCATTGTTCTTATTATTAATTGTGAATTTCAAAAATTAAAATATGTATTTGCGATGGAAGAAATGCTCATAATTTAAGTGCATGGGAAGATACAATCATTTAGTGTCCAATGCCCATGGCAACGCACGGGCACTTCGCTAGTTGAAATCTAAAGGCAAAAACTCATGACAGACCTGTTGATTGTAACAAGTCTTTGTCTGCATAGACATATCTTTTTGTTAAAACCTATGGCAATATGGCATGTTGAACTTTTACGACTGGGCAGTTCAACAAATATAGCTTAGAACTAGAAGGACTGGCGCGCATTGCCGCGCCATGAACTGTAGCCTAGTGATTGGTAGGAAGGCCTGTTTTTTCAGGATTTTAGCTTGTGGATTAGTTTCATAAAACTTTAGGTTATTTTTCAGTTGAATGCAAGGACTGTGAGTGATCATGGCAAAGCTAGGGGACTTTTTCTGTAAAATTTTGGTCAGTGGGTAGATTTGCAGAAAGTTTAGGGTCTTTTGCTTAGAAGTCTTCGGACCATGTGGTTTATGGGCGATGCATGGATCGTGAGTTGGTTATAGTAAAATTTGGTGCCTTGATCAAGGGAGATGAAGTCAAATTGTCCGAGGGGTAGCTTAAATAAATGGTAGTTATGTAAAGTTTGAAGGGGCTTCATCAAATTATTGGAGCCATGGTTGGAGTATAATTTAATTTTGATAAAGTTGGAGGGGGATTCCTAAATTGATAGTCATCTTGGCATTTCTTCGAAGCTCGAGCGGGTTTCCAAAAACTTCCTTAGAGGTGGTGAAGAGGGCTCGGATTAGAACCCCATTTAATGGTGAGATAATCACTCTTGAGGTGGAGTCTTCTAACACCATTGACAATGTGAAGGTCAAGATTCAGTATGAGGAGGACTGTGGATCCCCGTCAAGACCATCACTGGCAAGACGCCTTGTCTCCGACCTGTTGGAGGCTTCCCCGACAAGTCTCCAACTAGGGGGTGGCTTTTCCGACAAGGCTCGCCGCCTCGCACGAGGAGTCTCCACCTCATAGGGGGGTCTCCGCCTCGCACGACAAGTCTCCGCCTCGGCTCCAACAACCTGCTCGTTCGCACGAGCAGTTTCCATATCCGACCAAGACCGAGGCCCACACAAACGTGGCGTTGTCCTGACGATTGGGCTCCCCCGCGACGACGCGTGGGCGTCAGTTCCCCATGCCATGCAAATACCCCAGCAGGCGGTGCGCGCGGGCGATCGACTCTGACAAGAGTCGTAATGCGGCACTATTTCGTCATGCGGCCCCCGACACGACGTCCCGTCCGACCCTGCAGCACGCCAACTCCGTCAGAGGCACTCAAGTTCCCCCTACGTTTAGCGCTGACCTACAATTAGGTCCTACGTGGCGAGCTCATCCTGTGCTCAGGCGGGTTGCGTCAGCACCAAAGAGCTCGGAGGAAGCGCTAGGTGCTGGAATAAACAGTCCCGCTCGACCACGCAGTAGCCTCGATGACAATGCAGTTCAACCCCCCTTTAATGTGTCCTGACGGACAGCGATGCGCGAGAAGATGTCCCATCGGCGCAGGACTGTAGCTTTTATTTGAATCCCTTTTTTGCCCCTACCCCTTGCATCTATAAAAAGGAGAGGAGGGCAACCGTCACAATAGCTGACGAACTGAACTTTCACACCCCAGGGACTTTGGCTCAACACCCTCTCCCGACAAGTTTGTAACCCCTACTACAGACATCCATAGCGTGAGAACACATCAGCTCGATACTAGACGTAGGGTATTGCTCCTCAGAGGCCTGAACCAGTCTAAATCCTGGCGTCTCTCGCGCTAACCATCCGGGTCGAACACACGATCGATACAAACTTATTGCTCGGCGGTAGAGTACCCCGACAGATGGCTTGTACAAATGCTATTTCGACAAAGTTCAAGGGGGCTTTCATAAAATTACCTAGGTCTGGGTTGGAGTACATTTTAATTTTGATAAAGTGTGAGTTTTTTTAAAAAAACTGTTGGGCTTCCTAGATGGATCCTAGCCATAGATGCGGTCGAACAGCCCACGATTTATGGGTGATGTGGCGCAATGGGAGGGCAAAAATTGCCCCTGTTTAGGTCTTGTAAAGATGTTAGGGAAATGTTGACCAACCAACCAAGTAGCATGGTTTAGAAAATAAGAGAGCTAGCATGTTCAAAGTAATTTAACAAATAGTGCTTGCTATTGAAGTTTTCTGCGTAGAAACAATTGACTAGAGGAATAAGTTCGTTTTGATCATCCAACTTTTGCTCGAGTTTAATTTCGACTATCGAACTGCAAAACCAGAAGCTTACACCATCCAACTCTTAAAACAGTTCATTTTTGACCATTGAGTGGTTTTGTTAGGTGGTTTTTGTGACATGGATGCCACATGGCCATATATGGCCCACCTATCCGCATCCCCCTCTCTCCTCTTCCTCCTTTTCTTCTCTCAAATCTCTCTCCTCTAACAATGGTGCCGCCCGCCGCCCTCCCCGCACCTCACCTGTGCCGGGTGCTTTCCTCCCATTGTGTTGTCCACTGTCCCTCTTGCCGCCCTCCCTCTTCCACCGTGTTGCTCGCCGCCCCCTCTCTACTTTGGTGGTCGACGGGTACAGACACCGCAAAGTCGTGCCGTCTTGGGTGTTGCTCCCAGTGTACGCAAATGGAGGTCGAGCAAGCGATGTGCCCTGGACGCGGAGGAGGGCATGGAGCAGGGCCAAGGGCGACGCTGGCGAGATGGCCTTGTTGGGAGGTTGAAAATGACCTAGATGTGGGTTCCACATGTCATAGGGATAAAGTCAGGGGCAAAAACATCCATTCAGTTGGTTTGGAGAAGCAAAATGTAAAAGAAAGTCACAAAATCTTTTAAAAAGGGTGCAAACCCCTAAATCGAAGAAGTTGGTGTGTCCGGGGTTAAATTTTGAAATATTATTTTAGTATTTTATCCCTATTAGAAATCGTTTTGGGCAATGTTTGAATCAAACATCAGGAATATAAATCATGAATAACTTTAAAATTATTGAGTTCGAAAATGTGAAAATCATAAATAGATTTGACTTGAAAATT
This sequence comes from Cenchrus americanus, assembly GCA_947561735.1. Classification (NCBI taxonomy): domain Eukaryota; kingdom Viridiplantae; phylum Streptophyta; class Magnoliopsida; order Poales; family Poaceae; genus Cenchrus; species Cenchrus americanus. The sequence continues at coordinate 150,452,152 of OX387243.1, read as the reverse complement.
ATTTTCATAAAAATATACAAATATAACTTTCAATAAAGATTTTTATAGAAAATAGAAGTTACTGTGCTGTGTGATCGTGACGCTGTAAACTTGTGACGCTTCGCACAACATCCATCTTCTCCAGTGAGCCCCTTCGGCGGTGCAGAGAGCAAGAACGCAGGGGAGAGAAAGAGGACCGCTCGCTGCCTTGGGTGGCTCCGACCCCCGGCGCCGGAGCATCCCCGCATGAGCAGCGGCTGCGAACCCCAGTCCCCCGGCGCGCCTCCCTTCTCACGGTGGTCCCGATCGGCCGCCGGCGAGGTGACGGCATCGTCGGTCGTCGGGGCCGCGAGCGGATGCCCGGTGGTGGCGCAGGCCGACGGTGGGTGGAGCTGCGCCGGAACGGCTGGCCGCGGGGAGCGAAACGGCAGCGGCACAACGCGGGAAGACTGGCGGCGGCGAAGCTGTCCGGAACACTCCAGCAGCGGCGGCTGCCTGGCCATGCGAGGCGCACAGCCTGCGAAGCGGACCGGCGGTGGACCCTCCAGGGCGGGTGAGGTCGAGGTTGGCAGTCACGCGTCCGTCTTGCAGACAACGCGAGCGACGATGCAGGCTCAAAAAAAACACGGTTGCAACTTTAAGGGGATAACTTCATCCATGAAATCATTGTACCAAATAATTTTCTAACTTTCTAACGAGATAAACCAAAGCCAACAAAAATCACTTCACTACATGAGCGAGAGCTTGTTGCGTGCTAGAATCCTACCGAAAGCGAAGGGATCTTTATCTTTATCTTTGAGTAAATTGTGTTCACCATATAATAACTTGTAAGGTGGGTGTAAATTAGTCCAATAACTTGTAATATGCTCAATCTAATACAATAACTTGTCCGATGGGTGTGTATTAGTCCAACAACTTATAAAATGATTGATCTCATATAATAACTTGATAGGTGGATGCAAATTGGTCTATGAACCTGTAAAATGCTTAACTTAGTGCACACTTGATGAATCCGCGGTCTAAATGTTATCACAAATAATATATTTTAAATACCAGATTAGAGTATGCTTGCCTCAGAACAAGTTATTGTGCATTATTTGACAATCGATATTTGTGTTATGATGGTAAAAAATATTTAGTAAGGACTAGAACCTGCGATGTTATGTCCTTGTTATCAATTTTTACACAAATATTACATTTTGATTAGAAATATTTTTAACTTCATATTCAAGATTGATTTCAAATTTGATTATATTATTTTTACTCAACTAGAATTAATACCTTTTAGAAGTTTGACATGAATATTTTTAAAGTCTCATGTACTAGTTGAAAGACAAAATGAACTAAAATAATGAAAACGAGCATGCTTCTCTGAAGTTGTTGAATACATGAGTAAAGGTGCAGAAGAAACAAACGGTCATATGGTGTCTTATGAACTTTAGTCTCTCGGCAATGTAATGGCGTAATTCAAAAACTTGATTCAATTTAACTAATAAAAATAAGTAATATATTTACATTTGATTCAAAATTAGCAACTTTAATTGAAAAAACTATTAGTTGGAAGAAAATTTGAATGCTACATTATTTGTCTAATACATTATCATTTGTAAATTTGGACTATAGGTGCACCAATTTGCAAGTTATTACATTGAACCGAGTATTTTACACAAGTTATTCGATCAGTAAGCACATACATATAAAATTGTTATACTAATTTGATTATTTCACATGGTTTTGGACCAATCTGCACCAACTTGACAAGTTATTGTACTAAATTGAGCATTTTACAATTTGTTGAACTAATCCACACCCACCTGATAAGTTATTGTAGTAAATTGAGCATTTCACAACTTGTTAGGCTAATCCGCACACACCTGACAAGTTGTTGTATGGTGAGCGCAATTTACTCTTTATCTTTCACTGCTACGTGATTACTTTTTGCGACTTTTTTCTCTAGTCCTTTGTGACTTCTATATGACTATCAGCCTGTTCGTTCGGCTAGTGGGCGATGGTACATCTTGATTTATTCGAGAGAAACGTCTTGTTGTTGGTTCTTCAGTGGTATGGTTTGTTTTGAGAGAAAAGAAATCTTTATTTGGTTGGTGGATGATAAGCCGAACGAACAGTGTGTATATTGCTACATCACATGATCATGTGGGCATTAATATCACCCGTGACTGACTCCAGCGACATGAAGCATTTTCAAAAGGCAAAATAACCATCGCCTCACGTATACAGACTACAGTGTTTTACCTCTCCTCAATCCTCATCTCGCACCAGCTCCAACAGAGGAGGCACAATCGCATTTGCCTCACTTCCCCATCTCCTCTGCGCCCAGGTCGTGCCGTGGGGCGAGCAGGGCGGCCGGCGAGGTGTCGCCGGACACGCGGCTCCTCCCCTGCTCCTCCTCCGCCGGTGAGTCGTGGGGACACGCGGCCCCTCTGATCCCCTACGCCTCTTCCGTCGGACGTGGCCCCTGCGATACCCTGCACCACCGTGGTGAGATTCGCACTTCGGCCACGCATGGCGTGCAGGAGAGGAGGAGCTCGACGGCGCCACGCCGGGGAGAGAAGGAGCAGCGCCGCGGGGGAGAGAAGGTGCAGTGTCGGGATCCGCCGGAGAGAAGGAAGCCCCGAGCCCCCGACTTCCCCTGCTCCTCCGCGTCATCGTTTGGGCCAAGGGAGATCCGGCCTCTGAGCGACAGGGGCACCGGCGAGCCGTCGTCGTGCGGCCCTCATCTTCCTCTACCGGCCACGTGGCTCTGGAAGGCGGTGTAGGGGCGCGGAGTTGCAGAGTGTGGCACCAGCGAGGAAGACGAGGAGGAGGGCGAGAGGCAGCAGCTCCACCTCCCACTGCTCCTTCGCCTCCCCCGCTCCTCCACGTCACGGCTCCTTCACGTCCCCTGCACCCATCGACCCTGCAACAGCGAGGAAGACGACGAGAAGGGGGAGAGGCAGCGGCGGCTTCGGGCCGGTGGCGCGGTCCCCTACTCTGCTCACTCCACCGGTGCGCTCCCCTGCCCCGCCGATGACCGAGCTCCTCGCCGCCTCCTCCTCCTTCCGCACGAGGCCGACCCTCTTCCTCCCTGCGGACTGTGGCAGATGGCTTCAAGGAGAGAGACTATGCAATTTTGCATCCCCTCTCTCCTCCACACGCAAAATGCCTCGCCATTTGTCTTCCTTGCCTGCCTTGCCGGAGGCATTTACCGACGCACACAGTAGCCACGCAAAATGCCTCACCATTTGCCTTCCTTGCCTGCCTTGCCGGAGGCGTTCACCGACGCACACGGTAGCCGGCGGGAGAAAAAAACATTTGCCTCCGGTCTTAGCCAGGGTTCCCCGAACCGGTGGCAACCGGGCCGGTTCGACCGGTTCCCGGTCCTACTGGTCCGGCCCGGTTCAAAAATGATCGGGAACCGATCCCTAACCGGACCTAAGAAACCAGGGCAAACCGAACCGTCCGGTGTACCGGCTGGTTTGCCCGGTTTTCCGGTCGGTTTTTTTGAGCCGTGCAAATCGGACCGGGTCCGGTTTGGGGAACCCTGGTCTTAGCACTCTGCTAAAAGTCTAGCCTGACCCATCACAATGCCGCGCCAGAATTTCTAGTCCAGTTTGATTCGTGCCTACCGCGCCTGACGTAGCAGCTGATCGAACTGCCGCTGATTCAGCGACCGTTCTGCAAACTTAAGAGCAACTTCAAAAGACCAGCTAAGAGCAACTCCAGCAGATGGAGTAAATTTCATCCCCTATATGAAGTTATTGGGGGTGGAGTAAAAATATTTTAATCTCTAAAACACAACTTGCTCCAGCAGTTTCCCTATTTTCCTTCCCAACTCGTGGGTCACACAATGCCACATCATCTTCTCCTCCCCTCCCCCAAATCTTGCATCTGTAGCGGTGCGGAGGCAGGAGGGGGAATCGAGTGGGTCCCACTGATAGGGGGTGGAGGAGAGGTTCCCTTTGTAAAGGGGGTTTAGTCCATGGAGAAAAAGAGGGAAGGGGATAGGGAGGCTGCTGGAGAGGTTTTTTAGCATCTGATCCCCTGTATCACTGTTTTTTTATATTGGGGATGGGAAAGGGGAACTGCTAAAGTTGCTCTGAATCTATTTTGTTAGCCAAAAATGAAGAAAAGTAGCAAAACACTCGATCCAACAGTCTTTCTATCAGGCTCGCTAGTCCATCGAGCTCGGAATAACCAGCCTCCCGCTAGCTATTTCTCCCGAGCAGATTTGCTCGCCATCCGTGGCCTTCCGCGCGTGGCCCCACCTTCCCGCCTTCGCTGCGAGGACTGCACTCTCGCCCGCTTGGTTGTGCCGCGCCGCGTCCCTGGAGGTGGAGGATGTCGCCGATCCAGGCTGGCCCACCTAGGAGCACGAGCTGCTGCCTGCCTGCACCGCGAGGAGGTGGAGGTCGCGCAACAGGAGGTGGAGGACGCTGTCGGGCCGTCGAGGAGGACGCGGCGACGCTTGCGCTGCCGGTCGTCCGCGCCGCATGGAGGAGCACGCAATGCGAGGAGGTGGAGGTGGAGGAGGACGCTACAGGACCGCCGGGGAAGACACGTCGCCACCTGCATCGCCGGCCGCCTGCACCGCAGGGAGGTAGAGGAGGAGGATGTCGAGCGTCGACACGGGCTGCCGCTGAGGAGAACGCGCTCGGCCGCTCGCACCATGGCCCATGGGTAGGTGCAGGAGTCGCGACGGGAGGTGGAGGCATCGACCTCGTCGGCCTCCTCGCATTTCGCGGCGCCGGCAAGCCCCTACATGGAGCTGCAGCTGCTGACCAGTGAAGGGGAGTCGCCTGCGCCGTCCGTCCACCACCGCGTTGCTTGCCCGCGAGCCACCGCGTGGAGCCCCCCCTCTCCCTAGCTATGGTTGTGCACCTCGCTCCGGCCGGCGAGGAGGACGGACACCATTGCCGGTGAGGGTTCCGCTCGCTCGCGAGCTCGATTGGGGGCTGGGCGCTCGCAATTTTGGATCCGAACCCAGCCGGGGCAGACCACAGCGTCCGACGGATGGGACTATGGGAGTCACAGGCAAAAAAAAAAGGATGTGGACCCCACAATTTGGATATGAAGAGAGGAATTGAAAGAGACTGTGGGAAAACTTCATCAATTATCAAGTTTTCTATTTTTTGAAATCCTAAAAAAAACTCTAAATTTACATAAGATTTTACAATAGCTGTTGGAGTTGCTCTAACAAATTGGACAACTGGTGGCTAGAGGGTTAAAAATCAACCAGCTGGCCTTGTTTAGATGTTAGAAAAATTTTTCTTTCTAACACACTGTAGCAAAAGGTAAGTTTCTGCTTTTTGTGGTAAATATTGTCCTATCATAGCCTAACTAGGCTCAAAAGATTCGTGTCGCAAAGACCATCAAAATTGTGTAATTAGTTTTTGACTTCGTCGACATTTAGTATTTTGAACACATATCTTTAGCGTATTTAATGTGGTGGAGAGAGAGTAGAAAGGAGGAAAAATAGCCAACTAAACTAGTAAACTAGGCCATTCCACAGGGACAATGTGCAACATTGACAAATAATCCTCATGCTCGAAAACCCGCGGACGGTACGGTAGCCGGTGTGAACAAGTGACTTGTACCGGACAAGCAGCACCTAGCAACATCGAGCCCAATCCACAGGCGGCACTCTGTTTCGTGTAAAGAACAGAGGCAGACCACACACCATGAGTCCATGACAGCAGCATGCTCAGGACGGAAATCACGAGCTCACCAACTCGGGACTCGGAACTACACATACTCTGGCACGGTGTGTGAAGAGTAGCAAGAGGAATGGGTTCAGAGCTAGCACGGTTGAGAATTCTGCACTACAAAATCAATATTGAAAGACATTTTCTCCAATGCTTGAAGATTTTATGAGCCGATGAGTCCATCGGTCCAGATCAGATGGTTTTAAAATAGAAGAAACCTGTTACAGCAGAAAAACGACCAAAGGGTAAATTTCTGAAAGGAAATGTCTACTTCATTCCATTCCCACGAAAATCCTTTTCATGCAAAAGTATTCAACATTCGTGTTGACATAAGGTCCTTTTTGCAGATAATAATTGAATCTACATGTCATAAATTCTCAAAAGGACGTCAGATTTCCACCTCGAGCATCTGAAAATTGCTGCCATTGTATCTCAGTCTCAGATGAGTAAACCAAACGCTTCAGAAATTGTTTATCGCAACTAGAATGCCAGGGCCAACAGAACTCAGGAAGCCTTCTTGCATTTGTACCTCATGGCACAGAACACAAATGCTAGCAGATTCATTAAACTCAAGCCGGCCATCATCCAGAAGAATAGGTCCAAATGCCCATTGTTCAAGTTATCAGGTATCCACCCTGGACTGCCTCCTCTGGCTGTGAAGACAGGCACAAGAGAAACGATGAATGAACTAAGGTAACTTCCCGCCGAGATATTAGCATACGAGAATGCCAGGCATATGCTCCTCATGGCATCAGGTGATTCCTCATAGAAAAACTCGTTTAGCCCAATGATCGAGAACACCTCACTGGCGCCCATCAGAAAGTATTGGGGTCCTTGCCATAAGATGCTCATTGGAGCAGCCACATTCTGGTCCACCAAGCCTTTGTCTTGCACGATCTGCAACCGATTGCTCTCCACCATCGCTGCTGACACCATTGAGAGTGTGGAGAAAAATAAACCGATCCCCATCCGTTGCAGAGAGGTAATGCCATTAGCCATGCCAGTGAATTTTCTGAATACTGGAATAAGGATCCTCTCGTAGACTGGAACTAGTGTAAGAACAGCAATGACATCTACAGATTGGAAGGATGCTGCAGGTATTTCGAATGAGCCAATGTGTTTGTCCATTATCATCCCTTGTTCAATAAATGTTGAAAACATCTGTGCCAAAACTGTACTAAACAAAACCATTGTAGCCCAGATAGGGAGCATCCTGATCAAAATCTTGAACTCCTCCACTTGGGTGACAGTACAGACTCTCCATGTCTTGAGCAATCCAACAGATTCCCAGTCGGCGGATGTAACAATTGCAGCTTTATCAAAGAACCTAAGAGGAAAGGAACAATATTACTACCTTGCTAAATGGAGAAATACAACTGGACAAACCATTGGTGCTTTAATAACTTCTCTAAATGCTTAAATTTAATGAGTATGAGAATATCAACTTGTACTAATTACCAACAGAACCAAGGACAAACAGGCAACATTTCTTTGGAGAACGTTAGTAACATAATCAGCGTAATCTTTTAAGGTTCATCAAATAAAACAAAAGTTCAAGTTTCGCATAATGCTAGCTAAGTGTCAGTAAATAATAATTGCGGAAATAATTTTTACCGTCCTAAATAAACACTTTAGTAACAAAGATTTATCAAATCAAGTATAACTCAAAATCAGGACAAACAATGTATTCACGAATTTAAAGAAAAGCATTTGCCCTTCTTAAAATACAAGTGATGCAAACGGCACTGCTCGTACAAGATAAGCAAATAAAAGAAAGAACAAATGCATTCTGTGCAAATGCCAACACATCCATTTGTACTGCTCTCAAATTTCACCCAGTGTACAAAAGAATCCATTTTTCTTTAGGATTTACATGCAATTTATGCATAACATAAATTTGTTCTATTATCTGCAAAATAAACAATCATCTAAGCTTATATAGAAATGCAAACATAAATAAATGTAGGGTGAAGGGAAAAAACTCAGAATGGGTATTACTCAAGTCCAGTGGTATGCTTCAATTTCCGGCTTCCTTCAATTACCGAACCTTGCCCTGGAATCTCATAAAGAAGTGAACAATCACAGGGCAAGTCTTTATCCAAGTTGCGAGTGGCTGCAACAATAACTTGGCACATTCTTGCAAAAGGGCTACCTCCAGGTTTCTGAAATCTATACAGACTAGAGCCCAAGAGGAAACTACCCAAACCTAAAGCTATGAATAGTGTAGCTATGGTAAAACCCCATATCCAACCTTCGTGGTCTTGGATCCACACGATAATAGTCCCCGAGATGAGTGCGCCAACATTGAGGGTGAAATGCTGCCAATTGAAGAAAGAGCTCTTTTTGGTTCTCTCCTCCTCATCAGTATCATCAAATTGATCAGCACCGAAGGATGCAACACAAGGGCTCTGGGCACCATGCCCTATAGCAACCATATATAAGCCAAAAAAGAATATGATATGCTGAGACGAGACTGTATCTATCCAAGAAGGCCAAACTCGTGGATCGGTAAAGATCGACAAAGATATTGCTGACAGGATCAATATCATCATTCCCTGAATCAATAGAATAAGAAAAATTTGTCAAAACAATTTGTTAAGTTTGCTTAAGTTTCAGAAGGATATGTGTATCACAACAGCAGGCAAGTGACCAGAAGTTCTCAACTTTGAGAATCCAGGTTTTACCGCCCATCCATCAAACTGCCACTATATATGTTGTTTAACCAAAGTAAGGTTTCAATTATTCAAGTATATTTAGGATCTCTAAGTGTTTGTTTCAAAGGAAGAATCTTATTTTTGGTGATGAATATTGCACACTTACACAATTATAGCATGGATCACTTACAATAATGAAGATTGTGGAGAAGATCAGAGCTGTCCAGTACTTCCCCAGGAATGAATCAGCTATAAACGCTCCAACCAGAGGTGTGAGGAAGCTGGTACCTTGCCAAGCTGAGACATCTCTTGCAGCGGCCACATTTGTTTCATGTAGGACTTTTGTGAGATAACTCACTAGGTTTTTTGAAATTGAAGAAATGGCCAGGTACGAGCATAATGAACAGACTGCAACAGTGTATCAAGTTTCATGTTGGATCTTGTATTAAATAATAAACATATCCATAAAACATCTATTTTGAAATTCAATTCTTGTCTTCCAAAGAAAGGTTGATTGAATAATGGAACTTTTTCATACTAACCTATGGTTAAGGAGGCAGCCTTCCATTTTCCTGTATGTTTCTTGGAAGCAGGATGCCCGCGAATGCAAACAGATCTATCACCTGTGCATTCTAAAGTATTCTGCATTTGACATTTAGAAATTGTAACTAAGATGGTAGTCTTACCGTCTAAATTGAGACAAATGTTGTAACAAATAAAGGATGTGCACTTTGAGACAAGTATTCTGCACTTCACAGTTAAGAGCTGATCATATCAGCAGTCCAGATCACAGACAGCACCACAAATAAATGGACGTGCTTGTTCAAAATAGAAAACGATAATTATAATCAATACATGTGAACAAATGGATGCTTCTGTCAACAAGCATTACAATCAAAGCATGCCCTACCTACACTTAAGCAAAAAAAAAGGACCTGAAAACCACACAAGCCCAGCCAGCCAGCCCAAACGATCAGACAGTCTATTTTGAGCTGGGCCTAGGCAACATTGGAGCAAAAAAGGTACCCTGAAATGAGACCAGCTTGTGTTCTAGTATTATGTAATTATTTTCAGATCAAAAGATGCGGGTAAATACCAGTCCTTTGAAATGAATCAGGCCTTTTCTCTGGCCAGGCATGGAGGAAGTTAAACTCTACTCCAGGCACCTTGGGGTCAAAGCATGCATGAGAGCGAGGGAGGGAAGGAGAGAGCGAACCTCTTGGAGGAAGTTGCCTTCTTCTAGCAGAGGACTTCTGTATAACTGGCCCATGGAGTCCATGGCTCGCTTTCCCAGAACCAGAATGAAGGAATGAGGTTCCTAGCCTTAGAAAGGTGGAGAGCAAAGACAACATGAGCATAAAAGAATGCATAGTGCAGCTTTAGTTCAGATGTCTTAATCAAGTAAAGGGAAATGAAGAGACCCTGCAATGACTCTTCTTTTTTTCTAAAAAAACTAAGGGAACAGCTAAAGAAGCTGCAAACGTGTTATTTGCATGAGATACTTAGTCAAGTTTTAAAATACTCGTAGGACACAGAGAACGAACCATATGTCACTTATATTTTGGTATGGAAGTCATGTAATTGATTGATGAACTTTGAGAAGCTGACTATTGACTTCCCCATGCTATATTGCTATGTTGTTATATGAAAAACGGTTGCCTTTCATCAGGGAAATACTAGTATCGACAAAAAAAAAATACTAGTGTGTATCAACATAAACAAGACCAGAAGTCTTTTGATACCTATAAAAACTCTCTTATACGAAAGAGATGTCAACAGTGCATTGTATGCCCTGCGAGTGGATGCCATGCACTTGTGCAAATACTAGGATACTCCACATTCTATACTAGGATGCACTTGTGCACGCATACTCATCCCTATGAATACACCCACGCAAACCCTACCCCTATGAGCATCTTCGAAGACTGTGCCGGCAAACCGTGACACCCTAAAATTTCATCACTAAAATCACTTAGCAACTTAAAATAGTCTTAAGGATTTAAAGAAATTAAATTGCTATTTAAATTGAGCTCTAAAATATTAAATATAATTTAATAAACTTAGAGACAACAAGTGTTTGTGCATCATCAGTTGGCTTGCATGGTTTTTGGTTGCTTGTGAGGTTTCTAAAAAGTTTATAAAATTCTTGAGAAAAGTTTGAAAGGTTTGATTTGAATCTGAATTGAAAAGTGACTTGAAAATGGAGTTTGAAAAAGAAAAAGAAAAAAAAGAAAAACAGCGCCGGCTCCCTTTCAGCCCAGTTGGCCCAAGCGGCCCATCAAGCCTCCCGCGCCGGCCCACTTCTCCTCTTCTCCTTCCCCCCCCCCCCCCCCCCCCCCCCCCCCGCGGCCCGACGGCCGGGGCCCGCCCGTCAGCCTCCCCTTCCCCTCTTTCCTTTCTTCTTCCTCTCGCCATCCAACCGAGCCGGTGCCGCCGCGCGATCCCCGCCGCGCCGGCCGCCTCCCCACCTTCCTTTCCTCTCCCCGCCGCCCAATTAAGGCAATCAAACCCCCGTGATCAATTGGGACCGTTACTTCCCATCCTTAAACCCTAGCCGTGATGGCCGCGGCCATCAATGGCAAGCCGCCGGCCACCCCGCCCTCTCCCCGCTTCACCCGCCGCCCGCACCCTATTTAAGCTCGCACACGAGCCCCTCGCGCCCCCTTTGCCTGCGCAACACGCTAACACACGCGCTCGAGCACCAATTTCCCCGCGCGCCGCCCTCGGGTTCCCGCCGCCGCCGTCGATCCGTCGCCGCCGGTGAAGGATTGGACCCCCGCCCGTTCTCTTTGATTTTTGGGATCGCCAAGAGCTTAGCGAGCACGTCTTTGTTGCGAGGTTCTCGTCCCCGACGCCCGTGGCGGCCGGCGCCCCGAGCTCACCGGAGCGCCGCCCGAGCCACCGCCGTCGTCGAGCCCCTTCGTTGCCGCCTCCTCTCCGCCCGTGAGCCCGCCTTCTTCCTCGCACGCGGTGAGCAAAAACCCCCGCCCAATTCCCCTTTATTTCACGCACGGCATCGTCTCCCCGAGCTCGCCGGAGTAGCCGCGCCGCCCCCTTATGGTGCGGCCGCCGGTGAGGCCCGATCGCCCCCCGACCCTATGGTCACGTGCGCAAGTGCCCGCGCCGCATGTTGCCCCAACCCGTGGTCGAAATGATGGCCGGGAGCGCCGTCCGGGGGCTAGCGCCGGCGAGCCCCCGCGCGCGCGCCGCCGCACTCCGGTGTGCTCGCCGCCGCGCCCGCTCGCGCACGACCGGGGCCGTCGGATCTTGCGCGGATGGCCCGGATCGGATACCCCTTCGTTTAAAAGGGACGGTCCACCGTGGACCCGTGCGTCGGGCGCACGACGCGGTCCACGGTGCACGCGTGCACCGGTGGCCGTTGGATGCGAGATCCACGGCGCCGAGCCGGGCCGATTTGTTTAAGAGCCCCGATATTTTAAACTTTTGCAAGCCGGTCCTTCCACCTTTAAGAATCTTTACGGTTAGGTCCCGAGTTTTATGTTTTAACCCCTAGCCGACCTAATTTTCTTTAATAAGGGTCCTTTTCATTCCTTTTTGCACTTAGACCCCTCTCGTTTTATTTTGTAATTATGTTTTAGCCCCGATTTTATTTATAAATAGCCATGTAAACTTAGTTTTCTTGCGGATAGGTCCCCGCAAACTGTTTTAATCATATCTTTTTCATTTTAACTCCGTTTTTAGGGTTCTATATACCGAAATGATCGTCTCGACGAGTAGAATCTTTTTAACAGTAAATTTACCAGTTTTATTACTGTTTGGTGTACTGTTTTATTTATTGTTTGTTGTTCATGTTTGACTCGTAGATATCGTGCCTATTTCGTCCGAGCTCCCCGTCGGAGGTGATCGGGAAGAGCCCGTCTTCGAGGAAGATTTCACCCGCCTTGTAGAGGAAGGCAAGTGGCTTTCCCCCTCTGCATTATCTTTTTGAACCTATGACACTTGCATGCTAAACAATGTTTACTACTCCCGTTGCTATGCATAAACCTCGATGGGCAAACACCTAGTTAAGGACTTGACTAGATACTTTACCACTTCACCTTGATCAACCCGGTTTAAACAAATGCTTGGGGTAGGTAAATGCTTAGTTTGCTTTACATGGTTTTGGTTATGCTTTGTTTATGATATACATCTTAGTTTTGCTTATATGTGCTTGTGCTTAAAATAAGATAACTTGATTTATAATCGGAACATGGAGAACCACCCAAGATAACGAGTACAACCACGGTCCACATGGCTCGGCTTAGCCAATTAATTAGGAGAGTGGGTTAGGCGATAGCTCTTTTCCGAGAGGGGCACGGGGGGCGGAGTTGAAGGGGTATAGCCGGTTCTTTTGGGGTAGCGACCTTGGCTAAGGTGCCGACCACTAGGGAGGGTTATGGTCCGCTCCTTCCTTATGCTTCGTTGCGCGCCGTTGTTTCTCTTCTTTCCTTTGTAAAGGCTTCGTAGTGGACCCCTAGCCACTCACCTTGGAAGTGTTTAAGGGTCTAGCTAACCCGGGCAAGATGGGGAACACGAACGTGGGTAAAGTGTACAACCTCTCGCAGTGTAAAGGCGATCGATTAGCCGTACTCACGGTCATGAGCGGCTTGGACCCTCACATGATTAATAAACTTGAAGATTAATGCAAATCATGGGTTTGTGGTTTGGTTTGAGGTTTCTTTTAAGGTTAAGTGGGTTGGTATGAACTTACACCTAGTAATTAGGTGCTTGCTAATAAAACTTGACCAACTTATAAAATGTTTACCGTCGTGAACCATAGCCTATCCTTGATAGCCTTGCATTGTTTCCCCCACTTGCCGAGCACCAACCATAAGTGTGCTCACCCTTGCTTACCGCCGTTCGAGAGGAGAACGCCGGAGGCGAGGACGAGTACTTTGGAGTGACTACGAGGAGTTCTAGGGCATGCGGATCCCCCGCTCATCATGCCCGTGGAAGTCAAAGTTGGAGCCGCTCGTCGTTTAGTTATCGTTGTGTTCGGACCTTCGAGTCCACCTCTCTGGATGTAATAATGGATATCGTCTTGGTTTAACTCTTGAACGTTTTATTACGGCAATGGTATTACTCTCGTTTTGTCTATCATGTGTGTGTAAATTGATCCTGGCGCACATATGAGATGCATTCGGTTTTCCTTGTAAAATCGGGTGTGACACAAATCATCAAGATTGACGAAGTCACCACAAGCACTTCGTCGTCGACGGGAACGTCGCAAAGCACAAATGTCGTTAAATATTGAGAAATTCGCTCCCACGGGGAGTCGAACCCGGACTCGAGGTGCTACGGGGCTCTTGTAACCACTAGGCTACATGACATTTCGCCACATTCTATAGTTTTTTTTTTTCGAATCACATTCTATAGTATTTAAATATGTCATATGGGCTCTAATTCGTCAACTGAAAGGGCTATTTATCAATATCTCATTTCAACTAACACATAATGCAAGTGAAACGTCACCAGCTACTAGCAGAATAATGAACGGGCCCCACAAGAAAAAAAAAGGACCACTGAAAGAATCACCTAAAAGTTTATTTAAAAAAAGGAATCACCTAAAAGTTTATTTAAAAAAAGGAATCACCTCTGCATTTGGAAAAATTCACCTTAATTGCTGTGGATGGAGCACCGGACGAGAAAACCAGCACAGCCTTGGGTGAATCGCTGTACCGCATCGCAGCGGCTGTCATATTGCTCCGTCCGCCACCTTGTGGCTACATACAACAGCCAATCGCCGACGGGTCCCGGCGACGCTTGGAGACCTCCGGACCGGAGTGGATTTCCGTGGCCGGTCTCCGCCGTGACCGCGGCTGGGCCGGTTCGCGTGGCATTTCCGTCCACCGCCACCGCCAAACAGCGAAAGCACAGAGAAGCATGAGTCATGAGGCGACATCAGATCAGAGGAGCGTGCGGCTGCAGCCAAACACGAGCTCTTGAGAAGGTGGAGGCGGCACGCGCTGCTGCTGCTGGGCTGCTGGCGATGGCGCAAGGAAGGGGATCGGGACAGCAGTGGAGCCTGGAGCGCCGAGGAAGACGGGCAAGACTAGGACCGCCGGTTGGGCCTGGATTTTCTCCACCCTGGCGATGGCGCCGAGGAGTATTGAAGAACGGAGGGCGTATTACTTTTTTTCCCGAAAGGCCCAGAATGAGCTACGTTTCAAGGGATGTGTGCAACTTGGAGTTCCCTCCTGCTTCGAGCGAGAGTTCGAGTCATCACAGATCAGCAAGCAGTTTTTCTTCGACGGATCATAGATGGAATAACCAACTGCACTGATGCACTATGAAATGATTTTTTTGAAACACTGAGAAATGATTTTTTTTGATACTGTAGTAAAAAGGAATTGAAGCCAGACACTTCTACAATTTCTGAAAGGTTCCTTTTCAATACATATGTACCCTTTTTCTTTCACCAGATAAAAAGGTAGCTTCACACTTAAAAGTTTGGAACTTCGCCATTTCTCAAAATCAGCACCAGTGGTCAAATTTAACCAACCAAACAAAGGATGAACCCCACATCGAGTATCCGAAAATCATCCAATTGGGTCTCACGTTTGAGTAAATCAAACCCTTCAGATATTGTTCTTTCTATGGCGACAAAAATCAGGAAACCTTCTTGCATTTGTACATCTTTTCACATAACATAAAGGCTAGCAAACTCAATAAACACAACACTGCCATTACTAGCCATCCTGGTGTATTTTCTGAGCATTTGGCACAAGGACAGCAAAGCCAATAACATCAATTCGTCAATAGATTGGAAGGATGCTGCTGGAACTTCGAAAGAGCCAGGCCAGGTTCGCTTGGCTTATCACCACCAACCAAGCGATCTTTTCTCTCGTAACAAATCAGCCACCAAGAACCGGCCAAGTAGCGAGTATTCTTCTCTCGTAACAAACCAAGACTAGCCATCGCCCACCAACCAACCGAATAGGCTGGTGTTTGTTCATTCTTCATGGCTATCCCTTGTTGGCTTGTTCTATAAAGGTTGAAAACATCTGTGCCGGGACTGTAGGAAATAAAATCACTGCAGCCCAAAAAGGAAGCATCCTGATCAATATTTTCAACACCTCAATTGAGTAGCAGTACAAATTCTGAAATATATTGAGCAGTCCAGCAAATTCAGTCAGGCGACAACATAATTGCAGCTTTATCAAATAACCTGGAGTATGTTTGTCTTGTGCTGCCTTCTCGACATTTTGAAACTGAATAGTCTAAGAAAACTGAAATTGAAGCCATGTTAACTTCTACTGATCACAAAGAGAACAAAAGATAGCTAATGCAGCTTTGTTAAGACAATTTTATAAACAATTTGCAGAAGCTTTGTTGATTTTAACTTATGGGTGTGCTCATTGCTTTTTTTTTTTGCCCGAAAAAATTTTACATACCATAACCAATTGTGCCAGTTATGATGGTCCAGGTTTATATCTTCATATCAAATAAATTTAGTTTAAATTTTTTTCATAATTCCGAATAGCGTGAGTAGACAAACAGTTGCGGAAACAAATTAGCAGGCCTATGCCCTCACACCAATCCTAGTAAAGTGGAATTTTCAGGTAGACTCAAGAAAAGTACTCCCTCCTTTTCTATTTATAAGGCGCGACGCAACATGGCACGGTATTCAAAATTAGACTTTGATCATCTATTTCTCTTATATTATATTTTTTATGGTAATAATTTGCGTGCGCGCCTAATCTCTACTACTAAAAAGAATGAAGACGAGAAAAAAATCTCGTCCTCCCGGTTCCATCCGCTCGCGCGGGTCCGCCTTCCACCCGCGGCTCCCCCACTCGGACGACCGGGAAACGATTCCGACCTCCGCCTCCGCTTCCCATTCTCCACCCAAACCCTAATCCCGCCCGCCTCCCTCTCCACGGCTC
Organism: Cenchrus americanus; assembly: GCA_947561735.1. Classification (NCBI taxonomy): domain Eukaryota; kingdom Viridiplantae; phylum Streptophyta; class Magnoliopsida; order Poales; family Poaceae; genus Cenchrus; species Cenchrus americanus. Next base: position 150,435,931 of record OX387243.1, on the reverse strand, counting down.
GCCCGCCGCCGCCATAGCTGCCCGCCCACCCGCTTCCCCTCCCGATCTGTCGTCATAGGCCACCACGCGGTGATCCCTCGGGCCCATCCCTTTCCGCCCGACCCTAGCGTCGCTCCCGCCCGCCGCCGTCGTCTTCGCTCTTCTCTCTCCGATGCACGTGGATCAAGATGGCCCCTCCGCCGGTGAGTCGTACGCGGGGGAGGAGCTTCATCTCCGCGGGGAGGGCTCAAGGAAGCCGTACGGCCCCGTCCTCCGAAACCGCCTCTCTTCCGTAATCCCACCGCTATTGTGACGCCCCGGGTTTTTAATTAACGTCATTAACGCTAATGACCGAATTAGCCGAGTCAAACCGGCTAACACGGGTCAAACCTAGGTCAACCCCGGGTCATCACCTCGAAAACCTTGCCAATGAACCCTATGGAACCCTTGACCCGGTCTACCCACCCCCCGTGGTCAACCTTTGGTCAAAGACATGGTTAAACCCCACTTAAACACCGGCGTCGGCGAATGTCTTCCGAACTTTTGCCGCGTTCTCCAAATTTCACCTTAACACTTCAAAATCTCCCAATACGAAAGTTGTCCGGTTTGTCGAGGGACACAACTTTTATGTAGATTGGCATTTCAAATTTTGAGAGGAAATTGGTGAAAAACTTGCTCAACCGCCGCAGCTCCTGTTTTCCGAAACGGGACGGCATTCAAAGTTTGGTCCGCAGATTGTGCAAAATCCGTTGAGAAAAACACTATGCGACCTTTGTGAAAGTTGCGAGAGGGTAGTGAGATCTACATCTTTCCTATTCACCACTTGGAGCACTTCTATGCACTTTTTTGGAATTTGACGCGTTCAAAGCGGGGTACATCGACACGGACGCGGCCGGGCCGACGCCGCACCGCGCCGCGCGCGTGACGTCGCGCGCCACGCCACCGCGTGCCGGTGCCGCGCCCCTAGACGTTCGGGCCCGCGGACCGCCTCCCCCGGCCGCTCCTTCCCCATGCCGCGCGCACACCGAGACGCCTCGTGCCCCGTGCTTCGCCCGTACGCGCGCGCTATGGACCAATGGTCCGGCCGCCGTCCGTCCGGCCGCTCGCCCCCCGAGGCGTCGCCGTCGGTCCATCGGTCCACGAGCCGGCACGCACGTCGCCTATTAAGAGGCCGCGAGCCCTTGCCTCGACGCGCGAGGCCCTCCCAACCTCTCGCGCCGAGCCCACCGCCATCGGCCAAGTCCGCCGCCGCCGCGAACGCGTGTTTCCCGGCCGCTCTCACCGCCGACGACGCACTCAAGACCTCCCCTAGTACCCACTCGAACTACCACCCCCTCTAGCCGCACCACCTCGCCGCACCCCACGCCGGAGCTTGAACCGCGGCGGGCCGCCGCCGCCGGGCGCCGCCGCGCGCTCCGCCACCGGCCATCTCCACTCCCAACTCCGACCCAAATCGGTCCCTAGCAACCCTTAGTCCCTCCCCGCACGATTCCTAGCCAACCCCGACGCCGAGCTCGCCGGAATTGCACCCCCCGCGCCGGCCACCGCCCCGAGGACCACATTGCAAGACCTCGGTTCTTTCGAGGGTTAATCCGCAAAGTAAGGGTATATTTGTAAGATCCCGAACCTTTCCGGGGACCCCGGTGCAAAAGTGGATCTCCAATAGTATTGCCGTTTTGCAAAATCTTGTAAATTGCGTAGAACATCGTAGAAAAATCAGAAAAATGCAAACTCAATTTTGTTGGATTCATTGTAAAAAATTCTACAACTTTTGTTGTTCTTGCCTGAGCTAGTTCTTGATAGTTTTAGCATGAAAAATAGAAATGTGAAAACCCTAGATCTGAGATATCTCAAATTTCATACATCCTCTGTAGCTAATTTTCGGATATGTTGTGCGTTATGTAATGACTTGCTCCTGTACCAAAAATTGCACAATGTTATGATGTAAATCATTTCTAAAAAATCGTTTTCCATTTCTGCGGAATCCGCATAAATGATTTTTGTAGCTAAAAATAATTAGACTTTTGCAACCAACTTCTGCATATTGTCTTTTTATTCTAAAACGCACCTTTGGTGAATTAATCACAATTTCATAATTACCAGAGATATTTATTCTTGAATTATGCTTGTTTTTCTTGGTAATTGCATAAGTCAAGTTTCATAATAGTTCTAAGTGTATATGCTTGCATCTCGTAACGCCCGCGTTTTTAGCTCCTAATAAATCACTTAATAAATCACGTGTGTTTTCAAAACTTTTCCGCGGAGCTCGATTATTTCCTTCGAAACCACGGTCACCTTCTCCCTCTCTCACCCTCGGCGCGCGTGCGGCGAATCTCGCCGCACCGCCCGCACGCGAGCCAACACCCACGCGTGCCGCCCCCGGCGCCACGGTCGGCCACCGCGCCGGGAATCCCGCGCACGCCTCGGTCCCGCCGGCCGGTCCACCTCGCCATCACCGCCGTCCCGAATTAACGCCGGAATCCGAGAAACCCCGGAAAAATCCGCAAAAACCCTTCCCCTAATTTTCTTAGAAATTCCCCCTAATTTTCTAAATCCCTTTTCTATTTTTCTTACCTTATTTTACTTCTTTCTATTTTCCTTTTTCTTTTCTTCTTTTTCTTTTCCCTTTTCTCCTTTTTCTTTTTCCCTTCTTTTCCTTTTCCCACCGTTCTCTTCTTCCTTCGGCCTCCCGGCCGAGCCCCCGCGCGACCCCGCAGCCGCGACCCCCGGCCGGAGCCCCCTCCTCCAAGACCGGAGCCCCCCCCCCCCCCCCGGCCACCTCCCGGCCGACCGAGCTCTCCAAGGCGGCACGCCGGGGGCGGCCCGCGGTCCGCCGAGCGGCGCGCCGCCCCTCCCTCTCCCCGACACACGAAGACCGAGCGGCGAGGCGTCACCTCCAAACCGGCCACCATTACTTCCCCGACGGTCTCCCCTCCACGGCCACGGCGGCCACGCACGACGGGTCAATTCACACGGCGGCCAATCGACCGAGAATCCCGCCGGCGGAGTCCACGCGGGATTTTTCCCGAACCTCCATTGTCGGCCATTGGAGCTCCGCGAAGCTCAAAATATCCTCGCCAAACCGACCTTCCCGCGCCTATAAAAGGGCGGGACCGGCTCCCCCGCCTCGCCCCACACCTCCACGACCAATTCCCCCTCCTTCCCGAGTCCTTCATCGCCACCACCGGTGCGCCCGTTCACCACCGCGAGCGGCCCCCACCGCCGGCCGTCGATCCGCCTCTCCAGAGCACCCCAGCCCAAGGTAAGGAGCGGAATTGGTTGCCCTCGATCTCCTCTTCGTTTCGCCCCACTTCCCGACCGTCGCCGCGCACCGGGACGCCGGCGCCCCTTCCCCCTCCACCGCCTGGCCTCCCTGTCTCCTGCGTTCTGTATCGTGAGGGAGGGAGGAAGAAGATGGTGGTTTTGCCCATACCCCCTGCCCTTTTTCCACTTCTTCAAAACCGACCCCCTCTATTCTCTCACTCTTTTCTTTCAAATCGACCCTAACCCTTAGAATATTTCACCAAAGCAACCCTGTCCTTTTTAATTAAAACCCTAGACTATTATAATTAAACCCCCGCTAGGTTTAAATATTATAATTAGGTCCTTTTATTTTAAAATAAAATACTAACAGGCCCCTAATTAACCCTAAACACCTCCTTTAACCCGTCATTTCATGCGCGATTTTAATCCAAATCGCGCCCAAACTTCCTCACAGCCGTACCGGGTATACCGCCACCCATCCTTCACCCAAAACCCCCTGCATGATATTTATTTCCCCTATTTTATTTAATTACCTCCCTCGAGCTCAGCGGAGAAAATGTGTGTGCTTATATTGATTGCATGCTTGCCCGTGTGTGCGCTATAGCCAACGAGGTAAACGAAGGAAGGTACCCCGAGCGGAGTTTGGAGCCGACTACGCGAGCGAGGGCCCGAGATCCCGAACGCCGAGCCGGCACTCCCCGAAGACTTCGAAGACGGCAAGTTCAATCTCATCCTTTGATGCATGCTTTGGTCCTAGTTTTATAAACATAACCCTATACCCGTTTTATAAATTGCATATTGTTTTACTGCAAAAACATGGTAGGATAGCCACCCTTGATTGCTATGATTGAACCTTGTTTTGGCCTAAATGTTTGCTTTAAAAATGTGTGAGTGCTTTCAAAATGTGTGAGTGCTTTAAAAATGGAAATGGGATATGTTTGGAAAATGAGTAAAGAACTGGGTAGACGGGATGGACGTGTGTGTCAGGAGTATGGGTGAGCTCGTACCTGTGTGGTTGAGCGTGTTGGGAGTTGTCCATCTTGTCAATTAAGGACCGGGTTGCGTGACATCTCACCTGACCCAAATCATCGTACAACCACTCGACCGTTGTATGTGGCAACGGCTTAGCATAAATCCCACTAGTTAATCTACTTGCCATCTGGTGTGCGAGTGAGCGGCGGGAGACCAAGGAGTAGGGGTACGCTCTGTGTGAGGTACGCCCTGGTTATGTGGGATAACCCCTTGGTTGCTTCCGTGATGGCTCGTAGGGTTAGCTAAGGTGGGTAATGGCTTTGATAGGATCCGCACCGGCACTAAGGTGTTCGTGTGACGGTACCCTACTTGTGGGTAAATTTGTACAACCTCTGCAGAGTGTCAAACCTATTCGAATAGCCGTGTCCACGGTATTGGACGAGTCACGGTGTGGTCACAAAAACTAGTGTTTGGGTTTGGGATGTTTTCTGGTGTGAGTTGTTTTTCGGGTGAAGTGTGTGGCTGTGTGCCTGGGCTCGCGGACGGGGAGTCCGGTAGCTCCACGGTGGTTTTCTTCAAACAATTGAGTCACTTTGGTTATAAAATTTGTTTGCGAAAACCTTTTCAAAAATGAACCCCCGCATGAGTAAATGAGTTTGCAAATAAACCTTAACTTTGTTCATTGTTATTTATATCATGTGCATGATCTCGCTTATAAGCCCCTCCGTGGGTGGGGTTGGACTTGCCTGAGTACGTATGTGCTCACCCTTGTTTAACTAACTGTTTTTCGAGAGAAGGATCCCAATTTCGTTCTCGAAGACATCGAGTAGGTCGCCGCCCTACACCCAACCGTGCTCGTGTACCCGGGGCCTCCACGAGAGAGCTTCCATGGTGTGGTACTCGATGAGGCTTTGGAAGCCTTTGCTATCGTAGTGTGGTCGTTAGCGTTTGTGTTGTTCCTTGTAGCATTGGCACTTCGTGCCCTCTCGTGTCGCCGTGATGTAAAAGGTCGATCCACTCCGTTGTAATAAATGTGTCACCGGCCTCCCGGACGGTATTTGTGTCACATTTAGTCACCTCCGATGAGGGGACGCTTCACATCCCTAGGCTAGTCTTGGACCATATAACATGTGTGTGAAAGTTTGGATCATTTTGTTGAGTAATTATTTTTGCGTGCATTTACCTTGTTCTTCTAGCTAGCTTTTGTCAGTTTCAAATATAATTAATTTCTAGCCATCCAAGGCATGCATGTATGTCCAGTGGCTTGTTATAGGTGTTTGGTGTGTAACACACCCTTCCACTGAATTTTATTAATTAATTTCATGAATAAAAACTATGAAGGCCATTAAGGGCTTAATAGTCATTTAAATGGGAAAAATCACCAAACCCCTTTTCATGACTTTGTGTGTGATGAATATCGCGTTAAAAAGATAAATACCAACCCATTGTTGTTTGTGAAGTTAAATTAAATTATTTCCATATATATGTACACAGTCACTATCAAAAAGAATATTTGATAAAGAGCTGCATATTGTTCCTTTCTGGGAGAGTATGCTGAATGTGTTTCTTATCTAGGTGAACGTGCCCAACCAATACATCCCATGGTGGTCATTTATTGTTTGTAGTTAATTAAATTAAAAATCGACAAATAAACCCTGCATTTGCATCTTCGTGTAGATCTTTCTGAAGGTAGATGTACGCTCGTGCCAGAAGGAGGAAACGAAGGTGCTGATGAAGAGCTGCAGTACGTGGACGTAGCTGAAGACCTGGACCCAAGTCCAGAAGGGCCCAAGGCCAACCTTGCCAGCGAAGGCAAGCCTCGGATCATTAACCCCGTCTTTTAAAATTATGCCATTATCTTTTGCTATGATTGTGCATTTACATTTCAAGAGTTGAATTGAAACCCTAGATGCATGATCCCTAGGTACCGTGCTCTATCACTAGTATGCTAGGTCAATAAGCGCTATGCTATAGGACTTGGTAGAAGTCGAGTGATGTTCGTCACTCACGAGAATAGGTTCTTGTGTTAGAATCATAAGAATCTTTATAAATGGATTGCTCATGTGGTAAGGGCATGGGATTTGGGCTCGGTCCAATGGCTTTTGTGGGCTAAGCTTTTGAACGTACTAAGCACTTGCGGGAATGAGACCGGTAAGCCTAGTACCTTAATGAGACGGTGCGGGAACTTACTATTACTACTCCCGAGGAATCACCCTAACCGGCTAGCTACTGGGAAGGGGGTGCATGTGTGATACTTGGATGCCTCGCGGGGTGTTCCGGTTAACCTTGTACCCGGATCGTAAGATTCGATCCCAACCCGAGGACTTTTGGGAACCGCCCGGATGGTTGTCCTCGCGGGGGCAGCCTACCGTGTGTTTAGGTTTACCTTGCAAGGTTTAAATTAATCGATTGTCGGCCTCTCACCGTTATCCGAGACTGCTTAATCAACTGGCCATGATATCCCGTAATGATGGAACTTGGTGAATAGTGTTGCATGAAATAATTGCTTGTCCAATTCTTGATTGTATTAGTTGGCACACTTAGAAATGGTAATCATTCAGAACTTGTGCTAAAATATTGAAAGTAAGGACCTACTCTTAGTAGCTGTTCAGCAAAAGAAACTCCACCGACCAAAAGCGTTCATGTCTAGAGTTTGGTGATGTAGGTATCACCCTGTTAACACCAGAATTTGGTAAGGAGTATGACATGTGGGTCCGATTCGAAAAAGAGTCCGTCTGGTGGAAGGAGAGATATTTTCAGAGATTTTCGGCAGAAGGATCCGCGGTCGGCTATCCGCTCCCGGTTCGGCAAAAGAACGAGAGAGCCGATTTTGCGGGATTGGACGGTGACGTGGCTCGATCAGAGGAAGCGAATGGATGGACAGGCGATCAAGTTTAGTTAGGCAATGAATCCATTCGCAGTTGTAATCAGCAGGGTATAAATACGATCCCTGGATGTATGTAACAAAAACACGTTCATTCCTCAATACACACCGGCCTTACGCCAAACCCTAGAGTCCCTTGTCGTGTCGTCGAGTTCTTCGAGAGGGCCAATCGATCCGTCGACCTCCGTGAGTACCGGCAACCTTGTATCATGTCTAGTATCATGCGGTGGATTTAGATCTGATGCAAGTAGTCTTGTTACCATGCTTCGTGTCACGCGGTAGATTCAAGCTTGGTTCAAGAGGGTTTCTTGTTAGATCGTGAGCCATGCGGTAGGCTAAGATCTAGCTCGAAGCTAGTTATCGGCTCTATTGGATTTTGGCAAGATCCAATAGATTCATTAAGTTACCCCGTGTTATCATGAGTTTTACTTTATGTTTTAATTCATGCAACACACTCTTGCCCAATCTAGATGGGTTTGGATCGGCTATTTTCCTTTTAAGTTCCGTGCACGAGCGGGTTTCGTGTTTTGACGCGTGGATCTTGTGCTCTCCGATAGCCGAAACCGAATCGATCTAGGTTGTTACGTGTTGCGGGTTCAAGCTTGCTTTGTGCGTATAAATCTTGAAAGAACCGGGTATCATGCGGTAGATGCGAGGTTTTTGGGTTGCTTTGGAGCTAGTCATCCGGTGGATTAGATTTCCAATTCGATCGATAGATTTGTTCACGTGGTAATGTTTGTTCCTTCTTCATGGACCCTGGATCGGCCGTTCGGCCGTATTCGGTTATGTTTTTCACGAGTAGATCACGTGCCTCGTTCATGCCTTAAGTGATGTATGCTTTTAGCTTTCCGTATTTAGATTGTATCATGCGGTGGATAGATCTATTTGCGGGAAGTGGTACGTTTTTCATGCAAGTTGTATCATGCGGTGGATAGATTTGTTTGTGATCGTACCCGACGGATTTTAAAGTACCTAGACATGCGGTAGACTAGTGCTTTGATCTATGCGTACTCATTTAATACATGATCATGTCCGTGCTTTACTTCATTTAATGTTAATCTTCATAAAGGTCGGTCATGGCTTTGCACATGCGTTCATGTTTATTCAAAGATCGATCGTTGTCATGCTTACGTCACCCATTCGGCAATGTTCTTTTTTCCTTCGCGGTTACCCGAATGGTTGTGGTTCTTAGACGGTAGCTTCGCATAGCTACATGTCGTCTTGCTTGGCTTCTTAGCCGTAAATATGGAACCGCCCTGGTACCACCCGTATGTTCCAAGCTTTGGTATTTAACTGTTTTATCTTTTGTTAATTTTCAGGAAAAATTGACTGGCACGTCACTTTCTCTCTGCGCGTGCGAAGCTAAGCTTTTCGGCTTGCTGTGTGTTTGGCGCTGAGTGCACATTTTGCGTCAACACACTTTTTGGCACGCCCAGTGGGACCATACAGCCGAATTGGTTCAAGATGCCTGAAGTTTCAGACCTCCTGGATGTCAACATCGAGGAGCTTTCTCCAGAGCAGCATCAGCAGCTCCTAGACGCCGTGAATCAATTTCAGCAAAAATGCCTCATGTCATTTAAGAAGAATCGGAGTGGTGTACCATATCTGAAGAGTAGCCTGCCCAGAGTGCTGTTGCCGGGGAGACCGACGCCACGACCCAACAAGAAAAAGAGGAATGCACGCGGATCTTCCAGGAATCGGTAGACAACATGCTCACCAAGCACAACCAAGCTTTCCTCGGGTCGCTCCAGCAGATGATGGTGGCCCTCTTTGGCCCGGGCGCGGGGCAGGCGTTTGGAAAGACGTACACCGAAAAGAGCACCGTGGAGCCGGGTGAATCAAGCTCTCGGCCGCCGGCTGAAGCCGGGTGCGGCCGCCTCCTCCTCAAAGCTCGGGAGCGAGACATTCCAACCTCCTCCGCGGGCGGCGCCGGGGGCGGCCGGTTCGGCCTCCGCTGCAAGCTTCAGGAAGTCAGCCAATCCTGCCGCCACCACAGAGCAGCACGGGTCAGCCTGTGCAACAGCCGAATCCGTACCAGCCTACGTACGGAGACCTAGCGTTCGGCTCACCTGGAGCCCCACTTGACCCCAGTCGAAGAATAGCTCCGTCAACCAACTGGCTCCAGAAGAATCTGTACGGCGGTGGCTATCATGAAGTGGGAAATTACGGGGCGTTCGACGCCTTCCCGCACCCAGGGGTACGCGCGCCGCGTGCGGGCGCTCGGGAGGAAGATGCCCTAGCACGCAAGATGGCCGAATTGATGCGAGATCGGTTCGGCCTCAAGCCAAGGATGCGGGGCCCCACCTACGAGCCGCCATTCCCGCAGTGGTACTATAACGTGCTCCCCGCCGCCAAGGGTAAAACCGCCGACGGAATTCACAAAGTTCTCGGGCGAGGACGAGACAAGCACGGTCGAGCATATCGCTCGTTATCTCATGCGGTCGGGGGGAATGTTCGGCCGAAGAGACGTTCGGGGGTTCGCTACTTCCCCGCCTCACCGACGGGTCCCGGCTTTTCGGTGGTTCTCGTCCTTGCCGCCCGAGTCGGTGGCCGGTGGAAAGATTTGGAGCGTAAATTCCACGCTCATTACTTCGACGGCGATTCGAGAAGAAGTTGATTGACCTCGCCACCCTGAAGCAAAGGCACAGTGAAACACCGCTGGAGTTTCTCAGAAGATTCAGAGAAGTCAAGGGCATGTGCTTCTCATTGAACTTGCCAGACGATCAGCTGGCTGATATGGCCGTCGCCGGGATGTTACCAGCCGTGCGCGAAAAGCTATTTGGGATGGAGTTTGAAAACTTAGGCCAACTGTCGCGAGAAGTTATCCTTGATGAGCAATCGGGCATATGGCCTCAAGAAGGACCCCAAGTTTGGCAAGCGACGACATCGGCCGATATCTACAATCAATTCTTGGACAAAGCCGATTTGTGCGAGGATTCGACGACGAATTGGAGGTAGGCAGCAGCGAGAAATCTTGTGGGGTAAAGAGCCCTTGACAATGAATCGGCGGTGGGTCGGGCGGACCAAAGGAACCTACGACTTCGACATCACAAAGGCCGATAAGTTGTTTGAGCTCTTGGTAAAGGAAGGCCGAATCAAGGCGCTCGACGGGCACTCTATGCTTCGGCTCGATGGAGTCAAAGCGAAACGTTACTGCGGCTTCCATGACGGGGACTCGCACTCCATCAACGATTGCGGGGTCTTCGGGATGAGGATCCGTAAGGCTATCCAGGGAAGGGCACCTCAAGTTCGATAACAAGATGAAGCCGGATGGCCACCCTTTCCCCGCAGAACATGCTCGGCTTCTCCATCAACGCGATAACGACCGAAGAGAAAGGGAAAGTCAAGGTCCCGACCTCGACCAGGTCCAAGCAAGATGGATCGGTTGACCGGAGCGCCGAGGTGACCCTAGAGCAAGTGCGGGCGACGCCCCCGCGTTCTCAAGAGCCACATCGAGATTGGGGAATCGTCCAAGCCTAAACCCAAGGTGACGTCATGCATTCTCCTCAACAAATGGCAGCGTCGGATGGAAAAGGAGCGCTACCAAAAGCGTCGTCACGAGGAGGAGCGGCGCGGGGTCGAAGAGGAGGCGCGCGGATGGAATCGGGGAACGGCACGCGCGCGCGCGGGAGCGCGCCCACCGGGGATGCGCCTTCTTCGAGCACCGCCTGGAATGAGGGCCTAAAGCTGCCCACATTAAGGAACGTCCCGAATGCGGCGACGGATATGCTGAGTACGGGCGAGAAGCGCAATCGCCGATCCGTCCATGAAAGACTTGGAAGGATTCACCCAAATGGGGATCGGCGGCAAAAAATTGAGGTTATAGATCACCCCAGGAAACGCCACGCTGATCTCAGGTGGGGCCGACCGGAGGAGGACGAAGATGTCTACGTCTGGCAGAAGGGGCAGTGGTGCCCACCCGGTCTACGCAAGAGCCAGAAGAGGCGGGTCCAACGCTTGAGGAACCGCGAGATGAAGCAAGCCGGGGTCCAGACGAGACAGAAGTGGCGCCCCAAGGACCAGCCAGAAGGATCGAAGCGTCCGGCCCCTGCATGCATGGTATACTTCCCGCCAAACGAGTTCATGGCTCCCGCTAACCGGGTGATGCGGAGGAAGCTTCCTTTGACGACGAGCGGCCCGAGGAGATGATGGCGCGGTACCGGTCCTTGCCAAGCGAGGCCATCTTCGACAAGCCGGCCAAGAATCGCCACATGAGGCCGCCGTACTTGAGGGGGTACGTCAATGGCAAGCCATTGACCAAGATGTTCGTCGACGGTGGCACGGCGATCAACGTAATGCCGTACACCACCTTCGAGAAGCTTGGCATGACCCCGAGCGATCCGACACCAACAAGCATCATCCTAAACGACTTCGCGGGAACCCCTCGGACACCAAAGGATGCGCGCACGTGGACTTGATGATCGGGTCCAAGACGTTGCTCACTACCTTCTTCGTCATCGAAGGGAAGGGAGCCTACGGCCGTCGCTTGGGCGGGGCCCGGATCCACGCCAACCGCTCTGCGTCCCATCCACTATGCATCAACAACTGATCCAATGGGTGGACGATGAAATCGAGGTCGTCCAGGCGGATGACTCCGTAAGCGTGGCTAACATGGAACCAGCCTTCTGGGAGTACCAAGGCATCGATTGCTTCTCAGGGAAGGACTGGGGAGAAGGTCCTGTTGAACCTGTCAGCGGTGACCAACAGCCGATTCAAGCAGTCGGCTCTTACAGTAATTTTTAATGGAGAACCCCGTGGATGGCACTGATGGCAAGCTGGGACGAGGATTCATGTCGGCCGATAAGCTAGAGGAAGTTGACATTGGAAGCGGTGATAAGCCAAGGCCGACGTTCATCGGTGCAAATCTGCTGGCCCGGACTTCGGGGGGAACTTAATTGAGCTTCTCAAAGAATATAAAGATTGCTTCGCACGGGATTACTCGGAGATGCCCGGATTGGATCGATCCATCGTCGAGCACCGGTTGCCAATCAAGCCCGGTTTCAAGCCATATAAGCAACCGCCCCGAAAATCTACAAGGATGAAGTATTGGCCGATGTGAAGAAAGAAATCGAGAGGTTACTTGACGCAAACTTCGTTCGGCCCTCGCGATATGCGGAGTGGATTTCTAACATCGTCCCCGTGTATAAGAAAAATGGAAAAATGAGAGTTTGCATAGACTTCGGGGACCTAAACAGAGCTACTCCCATGGATGGATACCCGATGCCTATTGCCGATTCTTCCGATTGACGCCGTCGTTGGGCACAAGGTGATTAGCTTCATGGATGGCAACGCGGGATACAATCAGATCTTTATGGCGATAGAAGACATCTCGAAGACGGCCTTTAGATGTCCTGGTCATATAGGCCTATTTGAATGGATCGTCATGACATTTGGGTTGAAAAATGCCGGTGCAACTTATCAGCGGGCCATGAATTACATTTTTCATGAGTTGATCGGCAAGACCGTGGAAATCTACATTGACGACGTGGTGATCAAGTCCTTAAGTCATGGCACCCATCTGGAAGATGTGAAGAAGACCCTGGAATGCACCCGGAAGCATGGCCTGAAGATGAATCCAAACAAGTGTGCATTTGGGGTGTCAGCTGGAGAGTTCTTGGGGTTTTTGGTCCACGAAGGAGGGATCGAAGTTGGCAAAAAGAGCATGAAAGCCATTGATGAAGTCGTTCCTCCAACCAACCTCAAGGAGTTGCAATCATTGCTCGGCAAGATCAACTTTGTGAGAAGGTTCATCTCAAATTTATCACGAAAGGTGTTGCCATTCTCTCCGTTGCTTTGAAGCTAAAGAAGGATCAGAAATTCACATGGGGCGACGAACAACAAAAGGCTTTCGAGGAAATCAAGCAATACATGAAGGAGCCGCCGGTGCTTTGGCTCCTCCTCGCTGAACAAGCCTTTCAAGTTGTACGTGGCGGCCGATACCCAAACTATTGGATCGGCCCTTATTCAAGAATTCGAAGGGAAGGAGCGGGTAGTAGCTTATCTTAGCCGAAAACTACTTGATCCTGAAACCAGGTATTCGGCTATAGAAAGATTGTGTCTTTGCGTATACTACTCGTGTACAAAGTTTCGGCACTACTTGTTGAATGCCGAATGCACTGTATACTCGAAGTTTGATGTGATAAAACATATGTTATCTATGCCAATTTTGAATGGTCGGGTTGGCAAATGGATTTTAGCTCTATCAGAATTCGAGTTGAAGTTCGAATCGGCAAAAGCCATCAAAGGTCGGTCATTGCCGATTTTATAACCGAACACCGTGACCCTTCGATTGATCCGCTTGAAATTACCCCATGGGCTCTATTCTTTGACGGGTCATCATGTGGCAAAGGTGGGGGAGTAGGGATCCTACTAATTTCTCCCGGAGGTGAGATGTTCGAATTCGCCATTCCTATACAACCCACCGTCACAAATAACCGAGCCGAGTACGAGGCAATCGCTTCGAGGGCTTCAATATTTGAGAGAAGCGGGGCCGTTTCGGTTGAAATTTATGGAGATTCGAGTTGGTCATCAAGCAATTGAACGGCCGGTATGAGTGCGAGAAGCGAGGCGCCGAGGAGTTACTACGAGGAATGCGAGAGAAATCTTGAAGGGCTTTCCACCGGTAACCCTACGAGCACATTCCTAGAGAGCATAACGAGGAAGCAAACGGTCGGCTCGGAGCGCCTCTGGTTATAAAGAGAGTCAAGAAGCATTTGCTGCAGAGGTGAGCGCACTGGGGACGGATCTTACAAAAGATGATTGGAGGAAAGAGATCGTTGATTACTTGAGAGATCCATCCCGAAAAGTCTCTAGGAAGCTCAGGTACAAGGCAATCAAGTTCGTTCTTCTGGATGACAACTTATTCTATAAGTCATTAGATGGAGTACTGCTACGATGCCTGGGTCCAGAAGAAGCCAAGAACATGATGAGCGAGGTGCACGATGGGATATGTGGAGCGCACCAATCGGCCTATCGCATGAAATGGGTTATTAGGCAGCCGGATGCTTTTGGCCGACGATATTAGAGGACTTCTTTGAGTATTACAAGGGGTGTCAAGATTGCCGGAGGTTCGGGAATATCCAAAGAGTCCCCGCATCGGCATTGAATCCCATCATCAAGTCATGGCCATTCAGGGGCTGGGGTATAGACTTGATTGGCCAAATTAATCCGCCATCTAGCAAGGGGCATAAGTTCGTGCTTTTGGCTACAGATTACTTCACCAAATGGGTCGAGGCAATCCCACTCAAGAAGGTGACGTCAGAAAACATGATCGAATTCGTCAAGGAACACATCATCTATCGATTTGGGATTCCTCAGACGATTACCACTGACCAAGGGGCACAATTCGTGTCATTGGAATTCAGAGATTTTGCCGAAAGCATGGGAATCAAACTGTTTAATTCTTCTCCATACTATGCCCAAGCTAATGGTCAAGCAGAGGCTTCTAACAAGATCATGATCAAGCTTATACAGAAGAAGATCGACCAGAAGCCGAGGAGATGGCATTCGGTACTCAGTGAAGCGCTGTGGGCTTACCGAATGGCCCCCCATGGAGCCACAAAGACTTCTCCTTACGAGTTGGTTTACGGGCATCACGCGATCCTGCCCTGGGAAATGCAATCAGAGTCAAGGAGAGTAGTGCTGCAAAACGATTTGAGCTCCAAGGATTACAGTGGCCTAATGATGGATGAGTTAGAAGATTTGCATATGATCCGTCTCAGGGCCCTGGAGAACATCGAGAAAAACAAGCCGCGGGTCGCCAAATACTATAACAAGAAAGTAAAAGTAAAGCAATTCGCAGAAGGCGATCTAGTTTGGAAAGCGCTACTGCCGATTGGAACTAAATACGATGAATTCGGCAAATGGTCCCCTAACTGGGAGGGGCCTTTTCGTGTGGTCAGATGCGTTCCTGGTAATGCATACATATTGAAAACTTTGCTAGGAGAGGAGTTTTCCGCCGCAATAAATGGAAGATATCTCGAAGAAGTATTATCCTAGCATTGAAATCGATCGATGATTATACACATCGACACGAAACAAATTGGCGCTCAAGGATGAGGCCGCCTTTAGAACAAAAATACATGAACAAAAGAAAATGGCCGGTGCCCGATGCATTGCCCTTAGCTCAATACTACACTACAACCTGGTTTCTTGCGGGATTACACATAGCAGCCCCGAAGGTCAAGTCCCCTAAGGGAGGGAAGCGAGAAGGCGTGGAGAAAGAAGCGAAAGTATGATTCAATCTTTTCTTTACTTCTTCGGTACTGCTCCCTCTTCGCTTGTTCCGGGACCACCGTGACGGCGACTTGGAACGCACGAGGGTGACCACGGTTGGCGGCCTCTACCAAGCTATCCCGTGCCGCCTTCGGGTTCTTGCCGTACCGTCGGAGACATCCGGATCAAAAGAATCAAGGTTAGGGGCAAGAAATCCGGATGCAAACATGAAGGGGGACGAAAGCGTTTACCTCCTACTAGCGCTTCCCGGCGCCATGCGACGCTCGCGTTCGGCTTGGCGGCGGACGGACATGTCCCCGAGGTCACGCTCCGTGTGCCGGCACGGCGGCGCGGTCGATGAATGACCCTTTGCTCGGGCGTGGCATCCTCCGCCTCGGAGAAGAATCGGAGGAGATGTACTCGGGAACATCTTCGGTTCCGATGACTTCTTCGAGAAGCAAATCAAGGCCGAAAGAGGCAGAGGAAAACATGAAGCGCAAGATCAAGCGAGAAGGACAAGGAGCGAGATCAAGAAAGAACTCACTTCCGAATCGTACGCTTCCTTGACGAGCCGCTCCCCCGAGGCCGTTTACCCTTGTCCATGGCGTTGGGGTTTTTTCTTCTAGCAACAGAAGAAGAGACGAGAAGTGATGGAGGAGTGTGCGAGTGGATTTGCGAGCACCCCACGGGCTATTTTATTGACCAAGGAGGCGCATTGGGAGTGATGATCCGGCCGCACACACCTTGTTGGAATGCCAAGCGGCGGGGGTTTCCACCGAGTGCGAAGGGTTTTCTTTGAACGATATTTACGGATTGCCGAATTGGGATCCTTTGTGGATCTTGCGCCAAGGGGCGCTTGTTTGCGAGCGTTCGGCTAAAGACAGCTTCCCGCATGCATTCGAAGAGGACAAATTCACGGATGCAAATGCGAAGGGAAATATCACGGAACAAGTGCGGATTCCAAAAGTTCATCATATATTGCCGACATTTACACATCCCTAGTACAATCTAGTCAAAGAGTCCGTTCAACACGGACCGGGGATGGGTAATTTCGGCAATGGCGCTCGCCGTGGCCGTCGAGGCGCTCCCGGGATGAGCTCGATCTCGTCGATATCCTCCCCGCGCGCCGCCCCGGAAGCCACGCGGCCGGTGGAATAGTCGACGTCCGTATGCGTCGCCATCGCAGCCTGTGCCCAAGGTGGTGCCCAAACGAACGCCATGGACGGCCACCTCGTCAATGCGGCGCTCCACCGCGGCCGGGCGCTCCGCCGCGTGTCGCCGTGGGCGTTCACCTTCTCGGCCGCCTTGCTCTACCGCCCTTTAGCCGGTCGAGCTCAAGCATCACGGGCCGCAAAAGACAAACAAGAAAGGATTAGCATCAAAGGCCGGGCCGAGTCAAGAATCGAACCATACCATCGATGGCCTCCGGCACCGTTTCCGCCGGTCCTCCCATTCTAGTTCGGCCACGCCCCGCTTTTTGAGACGTCCTCCGGCTCAAGACGAGACGCCTCTAGCTCCTCCTTGAAGCGAATAGCATCCGCTTCCCCCGTACGGTGCGGGGAGTGGCCATCGGACTCGAAGAGTCGTCGGGGGAGGGGCCGATTGGCCGGCGCGCGAGGCGGATTCCACCGAATCAACTTGAAAAAGGGAGATGATCGTCAAGGCAAAAGAAGACCAAGAGGAGGATCGATAAGGAGAAATTGATGATCATCACCGCCCGCGCGCATTAGCGCTGCTTCCCTCAGCCTCGTCGGAGGCACGGCGGCGGTTGAGGCGGCGCACCATTGTGGTTTGGGGATGTGCACTGTTTGCAAGAGGACCAGAGATTGGCAAAGATTCGAGAGCTAGAAGGCCTGGTGGAGAGCTAGGGGCACCTATGGCAACATTTATAGGCCTGGCAAGGTAAATCGCGGCTTCGAGTCGTGGTTGTGGATCGTGGCGCACGTCCCAATAAAATCGGAAGGTGGAAAGATTTCCTTGACCAACCCGCCGGTGGGTCGCTTGGAGTTCTAAGCTGAAACGCGTGCGGATCGATTGTTTCGGCTGAAGGGAATCAAGGTGTTTTTCGGGAGTTGGCATTTCATTACCGAATGGGTCGTTCGAAAGAAGACATCTCAAATCGCAAAGGAAATATTACAAGAACGACCAGTCCAGGTATACATCAATAAGAACATTCAAGCATTAAGGAGTTTTGCAAGTGCATGACGAACATTGGATACTATCAAGTGGGAATTATCCAAGATCTCCCGATAGTCCTTTTGGGCATCGGCTAAGCCGATGAGCTCGCATCGCATTGCTTTACTCGGTGACGCCCGATTCTACCTCCGCTTCGGTCTTTGCTATCAATCCGGAAGATCGGCTATTTTCTTCGGTCAATTTCCATCTCCGCCGACAAGCTTCTCAATTACCCCTCTAGAGCAGCCTTTCTCGGCGACTTTCAAATCGTAAGAAGCTTGCGGTGTCGCCCAAGGCATCTTTATGGCTTTCCGCTTGGGATTGTACCCCGTTCATGGCATGTTCAAGATCAATCTTCTCCTTTTCAATGGCCGAACGGAGCGCAATTTCCTCCAAGTGCGCCTCAAAGGAACATAGAAGGGCTCTAAATCGTAGACGGACGATAGAAAAGCTCGATGTCGTCGGGAAGTTTGCGACTAATGGGCTCAAACATCTCTTCAAAATGGCGAAGATCATTGAGCCGATCCCGAACGTCTTTTTCTAGCCAGCCGCAATTTCTTTGAGTTTGGGCAACACTTCATCCGGGCAAATGGCCGGGTTTGTTTCTCTCATCACCTTGGCGCTGATGGGCCCTCCGACGGCAAGCTTGATGATGACGGGGTGTGACCCTGGAAACAACAAGTGCCGAGGTGAGAATGCTAGCATCAAGGTATCGAAATTAAGAGCGGAATTGGGTACCTCATGAGTGGTTTCTTGAGCGGGAGCAATCGCAGACGGAAGAGGCGTCCCGAGTAGAGCCGAAACGTCCAAGTCGGGAGATGCTGGTGCAGCAATCAGCGACTCGTGAGTTTCTGGCTGGGGAAGAATTGGATCTTCCTCTGTTGGGTTGGTCATTGCTGCTTGGCTGATAGGCGATGGCATCCTGGGGGAATTTGGTGGCTCCAGCTGAGTTGGGAGATTCATCTCTGGAGAACGTACTGCTTCTGCAGAAGGTGATGAAGATGAGATCTCTACTGGGATGGGCAATTCAACCCTGGAAGGGCTCGCCTGTTGAACCACTGGAACATCTACAAGTGGTTCTCCCACGCTTTCTTCGCAAATGTCCAATTGAAGGGATAAGTGCCGGTGCTCATCCTTGAGAAAGAACAAAGAAAAGTCATACCAATGGATGGGGCATCGGCGAGTGCCGGTTCCCAAGAATGTTGGGCTCGATCCGAAAATGCACCATGAATATGATCCATCAAGAACAGAGTGACTTGGTAATCAAGAAGGTAAAGGGTTTTACCTCAACAAGCACCTTTTTGACAGCTTCTTCTCCTTTTGGCACTTCGAGGGGCAATCGTGTGCGGACCTTGCCTCCCGTCTGCAAGTGAGGCTAGAAAGGCCGGGATCCGTAGTAGCATACCCGGCCATTAATTGATGCGGGGTCGTGGATTTAAACCCCCAGTCTGTGAAATCGGGCCTTCGGCATTATAAGTGATTACCCCGGCTCGAGGGGCGGGTACCGTGTTCTCGTGGACAAAAGATGAAGGTCAAAACCATGAATGGAGAAGGAGTGTTTGATCCAAGGGTTCATTGTGTTACCTCCGAAGTCGGCAGGAAATCGTGCACCAATTCCGCACGTAACACATGAACAGTTCACTAAAGATGTGGTCATGGAATTCTTGCCACCATGAATTGAAGGTGGGGTGAGCTATGGTTGCAGGCACAAAAGGACATGTGTAGACAGTGGGACTGCACACGTAGTTGAAAACTCTGCTGCACTGCATTAGTTCTTTGATTTCCTCCCTGGGCTTGAGGAATTCATGCAGAAACAATCTTGGGGGTACCTGACCGCATCCAAGCTGCCTGGCCATTACATTAGGCTGGTAGTACTCATAAGTACTGGCATTCTGCCTCCCTCCATTGAACTCGGCCGGTAATATGCATGGGCGGATTATGATATTAAAGATTTCCAAGAATCTCCCATCTTGATGGCCGGGCTCAAAGGAGAACTCGACAGGGAAGGTCAGAGTGTCATAGCCTAGATAAGGGAGCCAAAGAGGATTGGGGAAGCCTTTGAAGAACAACTCGAAGAGCTGAATGATGTCCTGCTGAACGATAACAGTTGAAGCTGCTTCTCCATAGCTTTGGCATCCTCTGGTGACTTGAAGCTCTCCTTCAGGGGGATTGGACCAGGGGAAGAACCCGGAGTTCAAGTCGACGCCTACAATCCGGTGCATGTGAAGTCGCAGCCAAATTTGAACAAACCACCAAGGGCCATTGACGCACGTTATCCTCTCGGCCGGTATACATTTGGGTAACCGTCCGATGAAGCATATGGTATACACCGCCCAAGAGGAATTTTCCCCGCAGGAAGGCGATTGCCACCGGCCGGATGGATCGCCATCGCGATATGATTCGAGTGGGTTCGTTGGCCTTGCCACGAAGACAAATCTACATAACCACATGTTCAAAAAGGCTCTATATTCAACTTCACCAAGGGGATTGTCTCTCATGTGCTTCGAAATATATTGCTTGTAGCTATTCCCCCGGCTTTACCCCCGTCCGGCGTGAGGAATTTTTGAAGTTCCAAGGCCGGGACGTGACCCGGTGATGTCAAGGCCGGTGATCATGTACACATCGGCCAAAGTTGGAGACATTGGGCCATGCCCAAAAAGGAAGGCGTTGACGCCGTTTGACCGAAGTGGCATGCGGCTATCGAAGATCTTCATTCTTGGGCGTCTCGGCCCACGGATAACTCCAAACATTGAGCAATGCGGAGAGTATCCGCATTGGTCAATCCACTCTTATCCGCAAGAATCCTACGATACCAAGTCTTCCACCGCGATTGGGGGCAAAGGCCGCTTCTTGAACGCATCTTGCCACCGAGAAGGTGGAGATAAAGCTACCTTGAAAGGGATTCTCCGAGATTCGGCGGCAATAAAATCTCGAGGGTCGTGATTCCCTTTGGGACCAAGATAATAAGACCGCGAATTGGCCTCAATAGGAATCGAAGAGCAAGAGAAGGTTCCCGGAAGAGAGCGGAAGAAGAAAATCTCGGGTAAAATTGAAAACCTAATGCCGAACAAAGGTTTGGAGGGGTGAATTTACCCCGAGCAACCTTGGTTCCGAGTTGCCATTGGAGATTCGAGCTCGGAACGAAGGGGATCTAGGGTTGGATCTGAACGAAGAATCCGGCGGATTGCGAAGAACAGGTGTTGACAGGTTTGGCTCGAGGATTTGTGGCTAGAGTCAATTGTGGAACAAAATTACTTTTATCCCACAATTGAAGGGGCATGTGTTAACACCAGAATTTGGTAAGGAGTATGACATGTGGGTCCGATTCGAAAAAGAGTCCGTCTGGTGGAAGGAGAGATATTTTCAGAGATTTTCGGCAGAAGGATCCGCGGTCGGCTATCTGCTCCAGTTCGGCAAAAGAACAGTAGAGCTGATTTTGCGGGATTGGACGATGACGTGGCTCGATCAGAGGAAGCGAATGGATGGACAGGCGATCAAGTTTAGTTAGGCAATGAATCCATTCGCAGTTGTAATCAGCAGGGTATAAATACGATCCCTGGATGTATGTAACAAAAACACGTTCATTCCTCAATACACACCGGCCTTACGCCAAACCCTAGAGTCCCTTGTCGTGTCGTCGAGTTCTTCGAGAGGGCCAATCGATCCGTCGACCTCCGTGAGTACCGCAACCTTGTATCATGTCTAGTATCATGCGGTGGATTTAGATCCGATGCAAGTAGTCTTGTTACCATGCTTCGTGTCACGCGGTAGATTCAAGCTTGGTTCAAGAGGGTTTCTTGTTAGATCGTGAGCCATGCGGTAGGCTAAGATCTAGCTCGAAGCTAGTTATCGGCTCTATTGGATTTTGGCAAGATCCAATAGATTCATTAAGTTACCCCGTGTTATCATGAGTTTTACTTTATGTTTTAATTCATGCAACACACTCTTGCCCAATCTAGATGGGTTTGGATCGGCTATTTTCCTTTTAAGTTCCGTGCACGAGCGGGTTTCGTGTTTTGACGCGTGGATCTTGTGCTCTCCGATAGCCGAAACCGAATCGATCTAGGTTGTTACGTGTTGCGGGTTCAAGCTTGCTTTGTGCGTATAAATCTTGAAAGAACCGGGTATCATGCGGTAGATGCGAGGTTTTTGGGTTGCTTTGGAGCTAGTCATCCGGTGGATTAGATTTCCAATTCGGCCTCGATAGATTTGTTCACGTGGTAATGTTTGTTCCTTCTTCATGGACCCTGGATCGGTACCGTTCACCGTATTCGGTTATGTTTTTCACGAGTAGATCACGTGCCTCGTTCATGCCTTAAGTGATGTATGCTTTTAGCTTTCCGTATTTAGATTGTATCATGCGGTGGATAGATCTATTTGCGGGAAGTGGTACGTTTTTCATGCAAGTTGTATCATGCGGTGGATAGATTTGTTTGTGATCGTACCCGACGGATTTTAAAGTACCTAGACATGCGGTAGACTAGTGCTTTGATCTATGCGTACTCATTTAATACATGATCATGTCCGTGCTTTACTTCATTTAATGTTAATCTTCATAAAGATCGGTCATGGCTTTGCACATGCGTTCATGTTTATTCAAAGATCGATCGTTGTCATGCTTACGTCACCCATTCGGCAATGTTCTTTTTTCCTTCGCGGTTACCCGAATGGTTGTGGTTCTTTGACAGTAGCTTCGCATAGCTACATGTCGTCTTGCTTGGCTTCTTAGCCGTAAATATGGAACTGCGCTCGGTACCACCCGTATGTTCCAAGCTTTGGTATTTAACTTGTTTTATCTTTTGTTAATTTTCGGGAAAAATTGATCGGCACGTCACTTTCTCTCTCGCGCGTGCGAAGCTAAGCTTTTCGGCTTGCCGTGTGATTGGCGCCGAGTGCACATTTTGCGTCAACACACCCGACGGTTAAGTCTTGCCGAGTACTAGTATACTCACCTTGCTTTAAAACTCGTTGTGCACGTGCTTCGACAGGGTGGAGTACGACAAGTGATGACATCACGGATGGCCTCCTGTGATGTTTACCGTTACGCTAGTTTAATTTATTTCCACTGTTTTCAAACTCTGAACCTTTACCCCATGTCAGGAACAATGGTTTGTAATAAATTGGTTTTAATCGTGTTGTACTCTGGACTCGCCTTCGCGTGAGTTTTATTGCATATGTCGATCCTCTGTATGAATTCCAAGTGATTTATCGGGCGTTAACCCGGCAACTAACGACAGGATGATACTTTACTATTGCTTAACGACCAAAGTGGATCGGTCTTAGGCGATAGTACGGTATTTTCCTGGCGGGTTGTCACACTAATCACATCCACCCCACCCCACAACACCACTCGCGCATCCTCCTCTTTCTAATCTGTAAATCCCCCCACCCAACCCTAGCCGCCGCCATGGCCGAATCCGGCGACTCGTCCCCGCACTCCGCCGCCGCCACGGACGACACGCACCACGACGGCTCGGAGGCCTCCCGCCGCGGCGGCGATGGCGGTGCCGCCGCCGCCGCTCCCGCCAAGGTACGCCTCATGGTGAGCTACGGGGGCCGCATCCGGCCGCGTCCCCACGACAACCAACTCGCCTACCGTAACACCCTAAAATTCCATCACCAAACTAATATAAGCAACAAGGTGTTTTAGTTTTAATTTTCTAAGGATTAATTAAATTATCAAATAAATTTGGCCTTAAAAATATTTAAATATCATTTTAATAATTTAGAAGAAATAAGTGCTTGTGCATCATGATTTGAATGCATGAGTTTTGGGCGTGGTGTGGTTTTAAAAGTTTTAAAATACCCGTGAAAATTCTTAAAAATAATTGTGAAATAGTTTGTGAAAATTTGTGTAAAGGTTTGAATTTAAAATATGTTTGAAAAGTTGTTAAAAAAATGGTTGTGAAAAGCCTTTAAAATAGTTGGAGAATTTTGTGTTAAAAAATTGAATTTGAAAAGATGTAAAAGATTTGAATTTAAAAAGGGTTTGAAAAAGATTTGAAATGGATTTGAAAAAAAAAAGAAAACAAACAAACAAACTCAAACTCACCGCTAGCCCAACTCCCCGCCCACTTCCCTCACCTCCCCTTCTCTCTGTTTTTTTTACGCCGGCCCATCTAAAACCGCGAGGCCCAGCTAAACACGCGGCCCGCTTCCCTCCCTCTCCCTCGCGCGGTCACCGACAGGTGGGGCCCACCTGTCGGCACCCTCTTCCACCTCCAGCCGCCCAACTCCCCCATGGCCGCGCCACCCGTCCCCGACGCCGCCCCTCCTCCCGCGCCTCCCGTGCCCCCCCCCATCAAAACCTCCAAGACCCCTCCCCCCTTGATTGCCATCAAAACCGGCCGCCGCCATCGGCCATTGATGGCCATTGCTCTCGGCCATCTCCCCTCTCCCCTCTTCGCCCTATAAAAGCACACCCAGGTTGCCCCATCATCCTCACCCGTGCCTCCCTTCCTCTCCTCCCTCTCCACAGAGCCGCCGCCGCCGCCATTTATGGCCGCCGCCGGCGAGCACCCGCCACCGCCTCGGCCGCCCCTTCCTCTCCCTCCTACGCCCTATAAAGGATGCGCCAGGACCTCCTCTCTATCCCGCGCCCCTCCCCTTCTCTCCTCGCTCACCACAGCACCGCCGCCGCGGAGCACCGCCACCACCGCCGCCCCTCGCCGCCGATCTCCTTCGCCGGTGCCTCTCCCTCCTTTCCAAACTCCTGAGCAAGTTCCCCTTCCCCTCCTCTTCCTTCTGGTGTTTTTGCCATGCGAATTGGTGGCCGGGAGGCCATCCTTGGCTTCTCCGGCGAGCCTCGCCGGCGCGCGCGCGCGCGCGCGCCGCGGCCGGCCCGCTCCCCTCCCCGCCGCCCTCGCCCGCAAGCACCGGGGGCCGTCCGATCACGGCGGACGGTCTAGATCAAACGGGGGCGTACCCCTTTGATCCGGTCCACGCGTGGACCAATAGACCGAGACCACGACGGCGGTCCACGAGCCGCGTCACCGCCGCGTCGCCCCGCGTCGGGCCGATGACGTCGCCTTGCGTCGGCACGCCCAACCGCAACCCGCCACGTGGCGCCATCGCAGCCTATCCGCCGGCCGCCCCGGTAATTTTACAAAAAGAACGCCGCATTTTCTAATATCACATATATGTCCTTCCACCTCCAAAGATTCTTACAATTTAGCCCGTGTTTTAACAGGAAGCCCCCGAGCTTCTCGGTTTCTTCCACCAAAGGTCCAAGCCCTATTCTTTTACACCAAAAGCCTTGAGTTCGTACATATAATTATGTTTAGGTCCCGTAAATCTTGCGAAAAACTCCATAAACTTCTAGATATTCACAAATTAGTCCCTGAATCTTGTTTTAGCCATATCTTTTCCATCCTAGCTCCGTTTTAAGCGTTCTTGGTGTCCGTGCGACCGTCTTTTCAAGCCTGTCAGTTTTGGAACCTTGTTTTGGCTATATCTTTTGCGTTGTAGCTCCGATTCCACTGTTTCAAGTTGCGTTAGGCTCATATCAACTAAAACTACGTGATAGGACCAATGATGTACATGATCAATGTTTTATATTTTATTTAAATATTAAATATGAATAAATCCTATTACACATGCTTTTCTAATTAAAATCTAATTAGAAGTTTAACACGTGTTTTCATAAGAAAGTTAATATGATTAATATTAAATGAACATTTCTTTTAATTAAAAGTTAATTAGATGTATATCTCGGTTTTATAATCAAACTTAATCTGATTAATGATTATGCAATTTGCTTTCTACTAAAATGTAACATAGGCTATATCCCGGGTTTTCTTAATTAAATGTTAATTTGATTAAAATGAATATAAATGTATTTTTAAGTTATAATTTGATTAGAACAACTCGAAATATAAAGATAAACGCCTAGATGCTTTTACATGCTTCTTTTAAAATTAAATGTTTAATTTGCATAAATCATACTTGAATATTTATAAGTAAAATTGGACTAGGCCTACATCGTCTTTTAAATACAAATATAACTTGCTTAATTATAAATAAGGTATTTCTCTGAAATAACCTATACACATGATTTTACTTAATTAAAAGATATCAAACGCATAGCTAGCTCTTGTTTGTGATCATCTAAACCTCCCGATAGTTCTGAGTGTTCCTTGTGTTCGCTTTCCTAAACCCAAACCCTGTTTTCCCTTTAAGCTTTTCATGCTTGGTGTATTGTTTTGTTTATTGAATGTATCCTTGTGTGCTCATAGACATCGTGCCGCTTTCAAGCGAGCGGCCATTGAAGTAGATCAAGAGCAAGTGTTTGAAGAAGAAGAACCTTAGTGTTTAAGCAAAGAAGGCAAGTGGTCTTCTCCCCCTGCATGATTCTATTTTATCCTATGTAATTGCATGACAACTAAGTTTATATTTATTATGATATTGCATTAAATTGATGGGAACACCCTTTTTAAGG
This sequence comes from Cenchrus americanus, assembly GCA_947561735.1. Lineage (NCBI taxonomy): Eukaryota > Viridiplantae > Streptophyta > Magnoliopsida > Poales > Poaceae > Cenchrus > Cenchrus americanus. The sequence continues at coordinate 150,410,006 of OX387243.1, read as the reverse complement.
ACTTACCTAGACTTTTATCCACAATCCTTGGATCAACCCGGTTTAATAAATGTTTTTGGGTAGAATATGCTAGTTGCTCAACTTGGGTTGGATAAAAGTGGTTTTCCAAGATAAATGCTTATATGTTTAACGATGATGCTTCTGGTAAGACAGGATCATGTGATTTAATTGGAACATGGAGAACCACCCAAGAAAACATGCGCAACCACAGTGTTACATGGCTCTGACCTTAGCCAATTAATTAGGTGTGCGATTGATCTGATGGCCCTTTTCCGAAAGGAGCAGAGGGGGGATCCGGGTTGCGGGGGTATAGCCCGGTCCTTTTGGGGTAGCGGCCTTTGCTAAGGTGCCGACCACTAGGGAGGGTTATGGTCCGCCCCGATCCGTAACTATGCGGGTCGTTAGTCTTTTGTATACCTTTGTAAAGGCTTCGTAGCGTCCCTATGCAATCACACCTCGAAGTGTGGTATGATGCCCGATCGGCATCGCATGGTTGGGTTCAAAGTTCTTCGGAGCTTTTACGCGAGCCGTGGGTAAAGTGTGCAAACCTCTCGCGAGTGTAAAACCGATCGATCGGCCCGTGCTCACGGTCATGAGCGGCTTGGACCCTCACATGATTAATGAACTTGAAGATGAGAATAAATCGTGGTTTGGTGAAGCTCGATGAGCTTTGGGTTGTTTTGCTTAAAAGTTTCTTAAGTGGGTTGGTATATACTTACATCTAGTAACTAGGCGTTCTTTAAATAAAAGTTTGACCAACATTAAAATGCTAACCGCTGCAAAACCATAGCCTATCCTTGGTAGCCTTGCATCTTCCCCCACTTGTTGAATACCAACCATAAGTGTACTCACCTTGCTTACCGCCGTTCGTAAGAGAACAATGATGAAGAGTTCTACAACGACTTGAGGAGTTATGAGGCTTGCGTCTCCCCCGACCAAGTGCCCGTGGAAGCGGAAGACGAAGACTCGACGTGTAGTTATCGTTTTCCGATGTTAAAGACCTTCGTGTCTTCCGAATGAGTGTAGTAAGTTGTTAAACCCCTTGTTACGTCTTTACTGTCTATGATATTACACTCATTTCATCTATCATATGTGTGGAACTAGATCCTGGCACACATATGGGATGCATCGGGTTTCCCTCCGGAAATCGGGTGTGACACCTACGTCAACAGCGAGACCAAGATCCTATCCCTCAAGAGGCCGCTCCGGCTCCCCGACCTCGCCGCCCTCGCCGGCGGGAACCTCGGCGACATCCGCGTCAAGTACCGCTTGCCCGGCGAGGACCTCAACGCGCTCATCTCCGTCACCAACGATGAGGATCCGGAGCACCTCGTCCTCGAGTACGACCGCCTCCACCTAAATGTCTTATGCTTCTATGTTAGTAATCGGTTTATTTCTCGAATTTTTATCAACAATCATTTTCTAATCTTGAACACTATCATACTACCTCATCCTTATTTATGTTTTCTCGATCTTTATTTATTGCATTGTAATTTTTATGTCCCGAATTTATAGTGTGCCAAGACTGTCTTGGGTTACATGTAGATTTCTCGTGTTGAACATGCTTTGTGTGACCACCGAAGAAAGTGACCTCCATTGAAATTTTTGTAGCATCCTTTACATGAATTTCACTAGCTTCATTTTACGAGCTAATATGTATTATCCTATTATTAGGATGGATCAAATGCATTTATGTTTTAGAAAAATGAGTAGGATTAGTTCTTAATGAATGTGTGGGTCAAGTCACCAATTTTGCTGGTACCTCTTGCATTCTCGCTTTAGGAAATGAGTAGGATTGGTTCGAATGTGTGGGGGGGCAAGTGACCAATTCATCCCGTACCTTTTGCATTTTTGTGTTAGGAAAGGAGTAGGAGTAGGTCTTTTCCATCGTGGGGCTTGCATTGCACCTTGATGCAAAGTACTACGGTTTAGAGGAGTCATGGATCGGAACATATATGTAGCAACCTAAAAGCGCAAATGCTCTCTATTATAAATAGGAAAGTCTCTAGGGGCAGCTAACAGCTATATTGGATCAAGGCAAACAAATACTAATTGATTATTCTCTTCTAAAGTGAATATTATGATTGTTTGGGTGATAAGGAAGCTTCTACGTACATCAAAATTCAAGATTTACTTGACCTTAAGTCACATTTTCCTCGCTTTTTGGTTTGTGGAATCTAATTAATCGGATCATTAATGAGATTATCAATGTAGAACGACTAACTTCATAGTTTTTTTGAGTTAATTCAGAATTTTTTTTGTGATTGGTACAATCTGAACTTTTGCTTATTGTGATAGAATTCTTTGATTTTCAATACTACTCATATGACTCGGTCAAGGTGTTTACTAATGTTCGTTTAAATAACGGATTAATACATAAAGTGTTTTTGTTTTTTTTTGTTTCGGGGTGAAGCATTGGTGGTAGTATTATCATTCCGAATGGACCTATCCGAATGTCTAGATGGTGCTCTTTTACATTATAATGAGCTTTGACACTCATCACCGGTCAAGTCGTAGTTTCTACCTCCAATCAACTAATGTTGAGTGAGGGCCGGTGTAGTTCCCGGTGGTCTTGATCAAACAATCACATTACAAGTGCATTGATTAGAGAAGTGACCAGCCGTAGGTAATTTGTGTTGCGGTGCTTGCGGCTCCCTCTAAGGATATCATGATCATGTCGTATTGCAGCGACTGCAGTTGCGGATTGTTCCATGATCCTTCGGAATTTTTTATACATATATTTGGTTTGCGTATTTTTGCATTTGACTTGAAATGCATCCGATTTGACTGTTGAACAGGACGGTGTGCGGTACTTTATCATGGTACCGTTACATGGTATTGAGCGGGTTCGCTAAGCCGCCGTGTATGGCCTCGTGTATGATATCCATGGCAGGGAGATGGGTGAGTCATTATACAACTACTCCTTACCAAGCACACTCTTGACTTTAGTAGCTCATATAAAACTAGCACGAGGAATTGTGAATGTACTTAGTTATGAGTCAAGGAGTGTAACAACCAAGAGAGAATAATTAGTTTTATGTGCGGGGAGGTTTGACCAAAAAAAATATTTATTTGTAGCTAACCCATGTGGTACACACAAGGTAACGCACATCATTGACCTCGCTCTTTAATTTCTTCAATTTGTTTATGTAAAATGTAAAATCTAACAAGTTTGATTAGTTCACCTTTGTGCTTATATTCCTTGTTTTAGTGAGGATTAACTATGTAGTATTTATTATACAAGGATTGATAAAACTATACCGAAAGCAAAATTAACACGAAAAGCAAATTCGGATAACGTACTCAAATATTCCGAAATTATTTGACTTTTAGGTAAGCCCTCAAATTTAAGCACAACCTTACTTTGATGAGAGTTTATTTTCTTTTCATTCAATTAAGTTTCTCTAGAGCAATAATTATCCCTCACATCGGACAAACAGAATCAAGCACTATAAACCGAGCGATGCTCATGATTTGGATAGACTTTAATTCAGTTTGGGGTTAATATTTGCGTAAACTAACTAATACTATTAGCACTTTTATGCGGGTAGAAGAATAAGGCAAACAAATGTTCTATGCACATGCATTAGACGCAGTCGACAGGATACGGAACCATTCGGACGCACGCAGGAGCAAATGTGTGCGGTCGGGTAAGGTGATTTGATTTCACGAAGTTAATGCTTCACTTTTAGTTTCTTTCCATGGCTAGAAAATTTGATTCGTCCTATTAGCAAATCTCATCTCTCACAAATGATGTCGCTAGCCGTGTGAATAACATATGCTATTAATTTCTTTGTTTCATAAGGAGATGGACATCATATTTCGTCAAACATGACGCCATTCCATTTTCATATTCCATTTATTAGTTGTGGTGCTACATCATTCCATTGCTAATTTACTTGTATATAAGGTTACTGCTCCCAAAATGTTGGAACAATGAAACATAAGATCGAGTAGTATGACGATAAATGCTTATCTATTATAGATTATGATTATTGCATCCAGGATCTCAAGATTGTTTTGTTATACAATATCCAATATCATCCGGCATTCAAGAATCGCCGAGTTTCTTTACTGGCGCCATATGCTTTCTTACTCGTTTGCAATGTGTTCCGGTGGTATTGACAGTTTAGGGATTGCATTTGGTTTTTCATGTTCGGACTTCTATTGTGGAAGAATCATTCAAGCTGAAAGGTAAATTGTGATGTGGGGTTTACATTATGGCTGGCAATATCCAAAAGAAAGGCATTCACCAAGATGGTAAATAGTATCATTCAAGCTGAAAGACAAATTGTGATGTGGGCTGGACATATCCAAAAGAAAGACATTCACCAAGATGAAAAATAGTTAATCGAGGTGTTGCAGAAGATATGTTTAAGGACCGGCAAGTTTAAAAAATAAGTGACGGGAGTTTCTTGTGTTTGTCCCTCTATAATATAAGATTGTCTATCAATTGATTGTCATCTATCGCAATCATGACTTTTTCCTGTTATACATATTAGAAAAAACTGAAATTGTTGTTTTTTATACTATGTATTGTAAGTGAATTATTTTTTGTGTTAGAATTTTTTATAGCCCGTAGCAACGCACGGGCATGTTCCTAGTAAAAAGAAAAGGAGGGAGTAATTATTTACTAACTAGTGACTACAGAGATTGATTGAAGCTTATCAAATCAAATACAAAGAAAAATTTAGAAAGTTTGAAAAAGTACGGGCATCATGCAAGGAACCACTACTTCCAAAGAGAGTAACCATTGCTAAATATCTGCAAAAATGAAAAATGGCCTGCCACTACTAGGATCACCAGAACCAATTGATTAATCTGATATACATGAGAAAATGTTGCTTCAATTTGCGTATCTTTATCTTATTAAATATGAACTGATAAATCCAGAAAGCTCCCCCGTTCACCCATATAGGACTCTTAGAATTTCTTGGTGCCACAAATCCTAATCATACTGAAATCTAAAGGCTAAAACTCATGACAGACCTGATGATTGAAACGTGTCTTTGGCCAGGTAGACATATCTTTTTGTTAACACCTATAGCATGTTGACTTTTACGACTGCACAACTCCCCAAATAGCTTATAATGAAATGTTGGAAAAATAGCCATGGTTTGGAAAATAAGAGAACCTGCATGTTCAAAGTAATCCAACAAGCAATGTTTTACTACTGAACTTTTTTTTCTGCAGTACAGACAATTAAATGTAACCCTGAGAGAAAATAAGAGAATTTCGTAGTGAGCAGAAGGTCAATAAGGTTTTTTGAATAGAAAGAGTCTACCCTTTTTTTTCAAGAAAAAAAGACCACATGTGCAGCACGTATCAACTATCAAGTAATCAAATAAACAATCTGCTGCGAATGGGCATGTAGCCTAGTGGTTACAGGAGCCCCCGTAGCACCTTAGGTCCCCGGGTTTGACTCCCCGTGGGAGCGAATTTCTCGAGATTTAACGGCGTTTGTGCTTTTAGTGGTAGGCGACGAGGACAGTAGGCGCCTGTGGTGACTTCGTCAATCTTGGGATTTGCCGGGTAGGGTTTGCGTGCGTGTATTCATAGGGATGAGTGTGCGTGCGTTGTGAGTATCTCCGATGTACTTGTGTAATTCGAAAAAAAATAAAGAAACTGCTAGCCTGTCCTACACGACCGGAAATATAATTTGTGAAAATCAAACAAAGTACTTCATAAACTGTAAATAACACTTGCACAAACCAGTTACGGAAGGTGATCTGCGCTGAGATTACTTACAGAAAAGCCTGACATGAGCATTATCAACCAGCAGTTTTGCGCCATCCTCTGAAAATCTAACAAAAACTGAGTACTGCGTACTTCAGTGGAATCAACCTACTATGGACTAAATATCTCTCTCAACCTTGACGATTGGTATATGGAAGGAGACGAGTGCCCGCCACGCTCCCCGCGTGACCTCAAGCGCGCGGCAAATCGCGCGTTAGCTTGGGGTGCTCAGCTTCAGGAGTAGAGCAGAGGAGTCAGAAATGCAGAGTTGGTGCTAGACTGCTAGGACCTGAGCGGGGCTGCGGAGGCGAGGGTCTAGGGGAGAGAGAACATCAGGCCCGTCCGAACCATGGAGTTTTATCCAAACTCTTGGATCGTGATTAATAGTCACGATCTAAATAGGGGTCTTGTGTAAATAATTGGATCGCGATTAATACTCGCGATCCGAAAGGCTCTTATTTGTAACATTCTACCGGATGCCAAACTGCCAACAGTTAAAGGCCGGCGGTGTGGCAGTCGCCGACGAGATCGCGCTGCCGCCGCGGACCTCCGCTAGCCCCTTCCCCACACATCCCATGCGAAGGATCCGTCGAGATTCACCCATCCTGGCCGTTGCCTCCGCCGGCTCCTCGTTGCCTGAGACGGGCACGCGCTGGTGGCGGTGGCACGGCATGCAGTTTACTCGGCATCTGCCGACAGGATTCAAATCGATCAGAAAAATCAACTCGTGAAAACCTGCAAGTATCATTTGAGAAATGCTGACCTGTAACAACTGAAAGATCAGTCAGTTTCAAACGTTTGTGAGATCTGAACTGGTGAGGGTTCGTATTTCATTCAATCGCTTGGGTGTGTTTGCAGCTGGCCTTTTGAGATCATGTGGACACTGCCTTTGTGTCTCACACTATTGAAAGACATGGATTTGGTCTTTTGGATGCAAACGAGAGACGAGGTGAACAGGCAAAGAAAATGGAGGTTTCATGTGTTTGCAGCCAAACTTAGTTTTCAGGAAGTCACTGGCTGACAAAATGTAGGTTGAGAAACGAATCCATTATCACACAACCAGACTTGGGGGAGGAAGCTTTTTTATATTTTTTATTTTTTGTGCAGAATTATAAGGTGGTGATAGAGGGCATTACTTCCTTGACTGTTGAAATGTTGTACTAGCAGCAAACGGTCCCGGCATGTTCGTTTGGCTAGTGGCTGGTGCTGGTTTGTTCTGAGAGAAAAGTGGTGGTGGCTGGTTTGTTCTGAGAGAAAAGTATTGCTGGCTGGTGGCTGATAAGCTAAGCAAACAGGGTGAGAGTTTCAGAATTTATGAGCATCAAATTTCTGCAACTTCTTACACTGTTGAGTTCTTCACAGCATAAAAGAATACCGCACAAAAAGATGCACAAGAGACAATAGTTTCTCCAAGGTCATCAGCAATGCAATGAAACATGTGTGTGCTTCATTCAGATATTTGGCTACGATGATTTCCTGAAAGAAAGAAAGAAAATAGCTAAATCGCACTGAAGATGAGCAATATTTTTGTGTCTTAATTACAAAGCAGTATGCTATTGTAATGTGTTCACAGGAGCCATAACACCGGCACCGGCGGCTTCTGCAGTGCCGTACGCAGCATATCCTGAGTTTAAAGCCTACGCGCGAGCCGCGCCGCGGATCTGTGGCCGCGTGCGGGCGCCGCCGCCTTCTCCTTCACGCGCGAGCTCCGGGCAGCGGCGGCGTCGGTACAGAGTTCAGACTTCAGACACCACACATGCTAGGTCCGTATCGCTGCAACTCTGCAAGATCATCTGTATCCGTCTCCGCCTCCTCCGACCTCGACTCCACCATCTCCGTCCATTTGCATGACTCGCCAGCCCGCCGGCGCTGGCGCCGGCGACGCCAGTCTGTTCTTGTTCCCGAGCAAACGAGACCATTGAGATCCGAGGAATTAGCGCGCGCTAATTTCCTCTGCCTTCCTACGCTCGTCTAGATCTAGTTGACACTTGAGTCGGTGCCGAAAGAGCGGTAAAAAAGGAGGATTACGCGCACTACTGCACCGAGCGTCCGAGCCGTTCTCTCCCGGGGGTTCATTACGTGAGCTCCACCCTCCACTTACCAGACGCTGTTGAGTCGCCGGTCTGGCGGAATTGTCCGCGGAACCAGTGCCAAAACAGGGTGCGAGCTGAGAGGCGCGCACGACGAATTCAGCTCTCGAGTCTCGAAGGGGCGCGAGGCCGTAGGGCGAGGGCAAAGGAATGTGCGGCATCCCCGGCCCGCTCGCAAGATGCCGGCTGAAACCGAAGCACGGAAGCCGGTCGGTCTCGGTCGGTCGTGGTCTCCGAGTCACCTCGCGTCGGCAGCGGCCGAGACCGCGTCCAAACCCCCGTTACCCCTGTAGGCAACCCACGTCCAGACGCCGGTTTCCAGCCAGCCCAACCACAGTCCACAGCCAGGCGGGCGAAACGAAACCGCCCGGCCGCCGGCACCAGTCCAGCCTCCCCCTCCTGCGGGCGCGTCCACCCACGGGCTTGCCGTCCAAGAAAAGGCCATGCCACTCGCCGTATTGGTGTGGTGGTTGGTTTCTGCGCTCCGCTCCACCCGGCAACCCGCCCACCGACCGACTCGGTAACCTCCCTGGTCGCGTGCCTTTTGAGAGAGTGAGTGCTCGACTGCCCGAGGCCGCACCACGCTGCCAAAATTGCCCAAATCACCATCTCCCCTCATGTCTTCATGAGACGGGAAGGCCGCTACATCTAGTACATGAGTTGGTGTGGTGAGCTCGTGATTTCCGTCCTAACTGCATGTGGATGTGGGATGTCATGGTCTTGTAGTCTTACGAAACAGAGTGCCGCCTGTGGATTACTGGATTGGGCTCCATGTCGCTCGAAGGTCCAGGTGCTGCTTGCCCGGTTCTAGGTCACTTGCTCGCCTCGCCTACCGTCCGCTGGTTTTCGAGCAAGAGGATTAGTATTTGTCAATTTTCCACGGTCCCTGTGAAAGTGAAGGCTTTGGTTGATTTTTAGCCTTAGCCACCAGTTGCCTGAATTTGTCGAGTTTGCAGAACGGTCGCTGAATCGGCGTTCGATCAGCTGCTACGTCAGGTGCGGCAGGCACGAATCGAACCGGATGAGCTTGATGAAACATCACCAGCTGATAACTGCCTGTTCGGCTTCATGTGATAGATTTAATAGTGTTGTGTAAGAGGAAATAAGTTGAGATAAGTCAAATAGTGCTGTGTTGTCACTGCATATTTGCCAAACATGCACACACTTATTAAAAACACAGAGTGTCTATACCATACACACGTATGAAAATAAAGATCCTCCTCACACGAATTTTCAACCATTTTTACATTTCACGTCTAATATTTCTACCCTCAACTTTATCTTTTCCACCTACCCTATCTGCGCCTATCCACCTCCCACTCGCGCTCGACGCACCCGCTTGGATCCCGCCCCCGCCGTCTGCCAGCCCTCTCATTGGCGCCGACAAGGCCCCTCCCACCGCCGCCTTTCCCTCCTCCCTCATCTTCTTCGTGCGACCAACGACCTCCTCTCGCTGCCGGCCACGGCCCGCCACCCAGCCCCTCCCCCACTCCTCCGGCCGGACCCTACCCTACCCGTGCTGGCCACCCTCGTGCACCACCCGCAGTTGTTGCAGTCTCCGACCACTGCCATCACTGTCTTGGGCGCCCCTGCCCGACCCTAGCCCCAACCGTCATCCTCCGCCGCTAGGCCGGCGGCACCCCCGTTGTCGGCCCTCCCTCTATGGTCGGCGGTGAGCAGCAGCCCCAAGAACCCCAAACCCTAACCCGGGAACCCTAACCTCGCCGGAATTTCTCGCCGGAGTTGGAGAAGAAGGAAGAATGAGAGGAGATGGGGTGAAAGAAAAATTTGGGTGATGACGTACTCCAAATCACACAAGTGACAAAATCCTAAAAAAATCTACTGATTAACTCATCACCTAACTCGTGTTGCACTTTGTTTACCTCGTCGGTTTCGGGTTTTCACTTGCGCCAAATTAACCATGCATTGGTTTTATCAGCCAACACTAGTAAACAAGAGAGAGAGACGTGCATTGCATACCGAAGTTTTGAGATGGTAAATGTCAGAAAACCGACATCATACACGGAAAACTTGAGCCGTTCAGCAATTTGCTAGATCAAATTGGCATCCATCTAGTTTTGGCAAAATAAGATAATTTAACCTTCAACAATTTGGCAAATAACTTGGCATCCTACGCCTCCCCACATGTAAATATGTGTCTCGCGACTCCGCTTGGCATTGACGCGTGCAAACTAGGTGGGAGAGTAAAAAAATAAAGAATAGAAAAAAGGTTCGTGATGCAAAATTATAAGAACAGAAGGATAATTTTACCAAGTTAAATTCGAAAAATTATTAGAGAAAGACTGTTTTTATTTACCATATATTTTTAGAAATTGACAAATCAATATTTGAAAACTCTTAAAGATGCTCGATTCAGCCTAGACGCCCCATCCGGCCATCCATCCTCCTGAATCCGATGCTTTGACAAATCAGGAGCACGCCGGAACTGCCTCGGCGGAGGGGGACGCGGCTACCAGAGACAGCCGTCCGAAAAGGATCACCTGCCTGCAGCTGGGGTATTGCGGCGCATGTTCGCACATGCACTTTGCCCCCGTTTTCTAGGTTCCGGCACAGAACTACACAAGGAATGAACACGCTCTCGCACGCGTCATGACTCATTTCGTATCCGCCTCCACCAGTTGGGATCGGAATTGTGTTGGAAAAATTTCACGCGATCGAACCAGTGCTTTGCTTCTCACCAAGTACTAGTACTGATCCGTAGTACCAGCCAGCTACGAATCCGATTCCGAGGACTTGCATAGTTGCACATGCATTGCTGCAATCTTCTACCTCTATCTAACCGACCACGTAGCTTCAGCTTTTCTAGATTACTTTTTTTTACCGACTTCCTCAACCGCACACGTCCATGTACTTCACCCTTTTTACGGACTTGGTCCAAGCAAGGTGCATATGCCTGGACGGCTGGTGACTGAACTTTAGCTCGTAATTCGTAAACACAAAAGTATACAGTATGAACGATTGTGTTAGGCACTTTTAAAAGAATTTCTTTTACGAAGCGAAAGTTCAACGTTAAATTTTCCGGTGGAAATCGGTTCGGATACCGCGGTAATCGGTATTATTGATCCGAATTATGTATTGCTTGGGGTAGCGGCTGTGTGAGGCCATTTGACTTAGCAAGAATAATGTGATTTTTTCAAGGATCAAAGCCTTATTCTCATGTTTGCAGGTGATCTTTAAGACCACTTTTTGGATCAGGAGCTGCGCGATCCTGACCAAGGATGAGGAGCGGGGGCAGCCTGTTGCTTGGAAGCTGAAGTTTGGAGTCGACCGTGTTAGAAATTTTCAACTAGTTCGGTTGGAATTCGTTGAGAAGGTTTTCTTATTATCAGGTAACCGTCGTTTGGCTTGGCTTCCTGTAGCATTGGTGCAAACTTTTCTATGTCTTCACCGTTGTTGGGACGTCTAGTTAGTGGCGACTCCAAGATTGAGTGGCAGGGGTGCTCTACTTCCTCTTTTGCTTTCTCCCTCCTTCTTATTCCTTTTTCTCATTCTTTCTCCTCAAAATTTTCATGGGAAACTTGGAGTATTACCATGGGATCTTAGGGTGGTAGGGGGACTGGAGCCCCACCCGACCCACCACTGGATCCGCCATTGTGTCTAGTAAATGAGTTGGGGTTTTGAAATGTGGTTGAAGTATGAGCACCGCCGTTGTACTGTTAGAACCTTGTTTTGGCTACATACATTTTCCAGGAAACGTAGAGGTCGGTTTTTAATCTAAGTTCTAAAAAAAATACCGCCAAATTGGTAGCGGTTATCGGACCGGAATCCGGGCTGTTCAGACTAGTAAGACCGGTTATCGACGGGTAAGACTGTCCGCACTGGGACCTGTATCGCAACGGCAAAGCGACCTCTAGGTCGTTTTTCCCGTTTTTTCTGCCGCACCGGGGGACGGGAAAGCGACCTGGGAGGTTGCGTTCGCCCGCCTGAGCGCTACTCCTGGCGCGTTTAGAGGGCAGACGGTGCGCGCCAGGTCGGATGGGTGCTCAACCACCCCGCGCGTCCCGCCGTGGGAGGGAAGGAGGGAGAGAGGGCCGCCGGCAGCAGCACCTCGTCGCCGTCGTGGTGCCTTGGGAGTGGGGGAGCCACGTCACGGGGAGCAATCGTGCGCCGCCGGGGTCAGGCTACCGCTCGGCCTCCCCTTCTCCCAATTGCGCCGGCTGTGCGGAGGAGCAGAGGAAAGTGGGGAGGGAGAGATGGGAGGAGGAGAGAAGGAGCCGTGGAGGCAAGGAGCCTGCTCACCGGCGGCGGAGGGAGGATGTGGCGCCTCGAGCTGGGGAGGGCGGGGCTGGGGGGCTCCTCGAGCGCCGGTCGTCGCCGCATCCATCCTCGGGCTCGCCGCCCGCCGGAAGCCATGCCCTCGCTCCGCGCCGCCGTCCCTCCGAGCTTCGCCTCGCCGTCGTGGAATGGTCGCCTCCGCCGCGGGATCCGGTCCGAGGCGGCCGTACGGATCGCCCCCAAGCCGGCCCGCCGCCCCGGCCTCCGAGCCGCCGCCGAGCTCGCCGGCCACAAGGCGAAGCAGGGGCGCGGGCGGATCGGGCGAGGTAGGAGGGGGAGAAGGGGGTGTGGGGTAGGTGGGGGGCCGCTCCGGCCGAGCCGCCGCGAGCTCGCCGCCCGCAAGGCGGCGAGGGGCGCGGGCGGATCGGGCGAGGTAGGAGGGGAGCAGGCGGTGTGGGTAGGTGGGGAGGGAGAGAAAAGGAGAAGAGTATGACGTGTGGGTCCCAGACCGGGGTAGTTGGTATGGAGTTTGAGATATAGAGGTCGACGGGTGTAGAAAAATTGAAACTGAACTGGAAATTCTTGGTGACCAGACAGGAATATTCCTTTTAGAGGTTGAATTTGGAGGTTGACGAGTGCGGACACTCGAAAGCCAGTTTATTCGGTAGGACCGGTTCCGGTTTTTAACCGCCCGAACTGAGGCAAACCGGGAAAAAAATCAACGATGAAGCGTATGTACGTCGAACGTGCCCCCGTGCGTATGCGTACGTACACGTCGCCATGTCGGTCCTTAATCGTCTCGCTCGTCGCTTTACATGGTCCTTTCCTTTTCCAGGAGTACACGTTTACGGGTCAAAACTCAAAAGCAAGGACATGCCTTCTATTTGACTTTGCGCAGTCACATCCTGTTTTTCCCTTTTCTTTTGAACCACGGTCAGATCTTGCCCTTTATATGTTTCTTATTGCGAACGAACGTAAAAAATCGATCAGTAATTAATTGTAGAGCAAGTTAACTTTGACTTGCACCAAAACGTATTTTCATAAATCTATCCGGTTTTGTTTCTTTAAAAAAAGACTGAGACTAGTAGTCGTATACTATTCTCTACCTCATGTACGCTAAATTTTCCTTTTTGACAAGATCGTCAGGGCGTCCATCAACCCAACCAAAACAATGCCATTTTCTACCTCCCATGGCGCGGCGTCAAATCAAAGGAGAACCTGCAGACTTGAAGAACAAACCATCTCAAAAAAGGCACCCCTGCCGGCCGGGCTCCCCTCCGTCTCTTTACCATTCCTTGTAGGCTCACGCATACGCGCCGTACGGGGGCTCTTGCCGCAGGACCTTCCCCGTGGCCTCGCCGCGTCGGGCGCGCATAAATAGCGCCCCCCTGCCCCCGCCACAAGCACACACCAAACGCACATCGCGAGCTATCGCAAGTTCAGAGAGCTAGAAGCCCCCATCAGCTAATTCAATTCTCTTCTTCTCTTCCCCAAGCCTAAACCAAACTCACCAGGAGCAGCAGCAGGTTGCCGGATCGCCCGATCGCAGCCGCCATGGTGCTCTCCAAGGCCGTCTCCGAGAGTGACATGTCCGTGCACTCCACCTTCGCGTCGCGCTACGTCCGCGCTTCCCTCCCTAGGCAAGTACTTATTACCCATTCCTCTTTTCATGCTGCTGTTCTTGAAATCGAAATCGGACCTGCTGTTATTGACGCCAGCGCGGCGATTTCTGCTGGAACATCCACGGCTAGCTCTGAACGCTGCCTGATCCAGTTCACGCCGAGTGCATATGCATGTGCTCTCTATCGATCTGAGACTTTCAGACTCAACCTCTCTGTTTTGATTGGTGTGTGCGTGCAGGTATCGCATGCCGGAGAACTCGATCCCCAAGGAGGCGGCGTACCAGATCATCAACGACGAGCTGATGCTGGACGGGAACCCGCGCCTGAACCTGGCGTCCTTCGTCACCACCTGGATGGAGCCGGAGTGCGACAAGCTCATCATGGCCGCCATCAACAAGAACTACGTCGACATGGACGAGTACCCCGTCACCACCGAGCTCCAGGTACGCACATCACCCGACGACGATGACTTGATCCTGTGCTAAAAATTTCCTTCCCCCGTCGTGCTCTCACACACACTTGATGGAGAGCCGGTTCTTGGTCGGCGAAGGTTGACTGGTCCTGCCTGGGGCCCACCCACCTTGCTGGCACAATTTGTTTTAGGTTGGTGATAGGAAGCTCCCACTTGTTTTTTCCCATTGCGATCCATGAGGCAATGACCATGAGTTGCTGATAGACTATTTAATCTGTTCATCATTTCATATGTCATCATGTAGCCGGTGCAGCTCGGGCAAACATTTTTTTTACAAAAAAAAATCGCAAATAAATCTTTCTTCTTTTCTCGAAAGAAAAACAGAGATGTCAGCCTCTTTATTTGGGCTGGACCGTTGCGCAAAACTACTCCCACTGAGAGAGTCTGAGATATTCTTTCTCATTCCCCTGATTCCCTGACAGACATCTCTCTCGTTTGCATTGCAGAACCGGTGCGTCAACATGATCGCGCATCTCTTCCACGCGCCGCTCGGCGAGTCCGAGACGGCGGTGGGCGTTGGCACGGTGGGCTCGTCGGAGGCCATCATGCTAGCCGGCCTGGCCTTCAAGCGCAGGTGGCAGAACAAGCGCAAAGCAGAGGGCAAGCCGTTCGACAAGCCCAACATCGTCACCGGCGCCAACGTCCAGGTAATGATTCGATTGCCAAAAGTGATCAGCTACAACGAAAATTGTGAATCAGCTCTAATCAATCGCTACCATACCACTTGCTTGGATCGATACAGGTTTGCTGGGAGAAGTTCGCGAGGTACTTCGAGGTGGAGCTCAGGGAGGTGAAGCTGCGGGACGGCTACTACGTGATGGACCCGGAGAAGGCGGTGGAGATGGTGGACGAGAACACCATCTGCGTCGCCGCGATCCTGGGCTCCACGCTCAACGGCGAGTTCGAGGACGTGAAGCTCCTCAACGACCTGCTGGAGGTGAAGAACCGGGAGACCGGGTGGGAGACGCCCATCCACGTGGACGCGGCGAGCGGCGGGTTCATCGCGCCGTTCCTGTACCCGGAGCTGGAGTGGGACTTCCGCCTGCCGTGGGTGAAGAGCATCAACGTCAGCGGCCACAAGTACGGCCTCGTCTACGCCGGCATCGGCTGGTGCATCTGGCGCAACAAGGAGGACCTGCCGGAGGAGCTCATCTTCCACATCAACTACCTCGGCGCCGACCAGCCGACGTTCACGCTCAACTTCTCAAAGGGCTCCAGCCAAGTCATCGCGCAGTACTACCAGCTCATCCGCCATGGCTTCGAGGTAACAAATCCATCGACATTCTCGATCGAGATCATCATATCATTGCCGGCTAAAAGGGTGTTGATTCGATCGATGACCAGCTAAGCTGACACCATTTGCAACCGATCGTGTATGCAGGGGTACAGGAACATCATGGAGAACTGCCACGAGAACGCCATGGTGCTCAAGGAGGGGCTCCAGAAGACGGGGCGCTTCGACATCGTGTCCAAGGACGAGGGCGTGCCGCTGGTGGCCTTCTCGCTCAAGGACCGCAGCCGGCACGACGAGTTCGAGATCTCCGACATGCTGCGCCGCTTCGGCTGGATCGTGCCGGCCTACACCATGCCCCCCGACGCGCAGCACGTCACGGTGCTCCGTGTGGTCATCCGGGAGGAGTTCAGCCGCACCCTCGCCGAGCGCCTCGTCCTCGACATCGAGAAGGTCATGTACCAGCTCGACGCGCTCCCGTCCAGGCTCCCGCCCCCTCCCCCGCCGGCGGCGCCGCTGGTCAGGAAGAAGTCGGAGCTCGAGACGCAGAGGTCGGTCACGGAGGCGTGGAAGAAGTTTGTGCTCGCCAAGAAGACCAACGGCGTCTGCTAGTTGTTGACCGTTCCGTCACTACACAACCATCACCGTGCGCGTGGTGTGAGCTACCGATATTATTTCCGTACGTGCTGGTTTGAGCGAGGCACGGTACGTTTAATCGCAGCAGTAGTAGTAGAGTCTATTGCTAAAATTTTGTTTCGGCTTCCGGTAATTCTGTGCGGTTGCGGATGCACTGAGTTGGTCATTTGAGTTGAAACTGGGTGTGTTCACCAGGCTTTGCGGGAATTGTCATAACTATATATTTAATCAATCAATTGCCATTTGACGCTGCATTTGTGGATCCAATCATGTAACATCAATCCTTCTAGAGCACGTGGCGTGTAGCTTCGCAAAAACTGTGGTAAATTAAAGTCGCTCAAGATTCATTGTGCAAAAATCATACTACTTCCACAGTTTTTTTACCCACCTTAAACTCAGAGGATTTTTTTGAAACATCAACTTACCTAATTTATTTTAATGGAAACACTAAGACCAGGAATGCAATTCACCAATGAAAAGCATATCCATATTTGATCTTGAACATTAGGAAAATTATCTGATCTT
Source organism: Cenchrus americanus (assembly GCA_947561735.1). Lineage (NCBI taxonomy): Eukaryota > Viridiplantae > Streptophyta > Magnoliopsida > Poales > Poaceae > Cenchrus > Cenchrus americanus. Next base: position 150,393,458 of record OX387243.1, on the reverse strand, counting down.
GAACATTCTACGACCACGAAAAATATTATCACTCACCCCCTCTATCCCGTAAAAAGTTTAATTCTAGTATTTCTAAGACAGATTAGTGGTGATGCGAAAAGGCTCTAGTACCCCTACTTTTTAGTCACATGCAGTAAGTTTTGGCATGCAGGTCGTATTTGATTATTTAATTAGATAGACAATTAGATCTATTTTCTAAGATTGCGCTCTTTGTGAGATTTTTTTTTCAAATGTTAGAATTATATTTTTCACGGGACGGAGGGAGTAGACTCCACACCTCACCACTAAACCAAACAACTAGTAAGAAAGAAGGTTAAAAAAGGAACTTCTTCTATAATCTTTGCTTTCACCTAGCAATGTATCTTGTTGAGTAACTATTTCTCCCGTATGCCATTTTCGTAGATACTTTAGAAGTTACAATGATCATGCTTGACAGCCACCTCTTTCTTGTTGCTCTCTTGTGGCACACTATATTTGGTTTTTAAGATCGCAAAAGCTAAACGTAGAGGCCTCTCCAATTATGCTTAAATGGAGAGGCCTCCGAGGTTATTTTCTTCAACAGAGAGTTACTTCTTTCAACACAAATAAAATACACAGGAGGAAGTATCTTTCACGCTTCTTCTCCAACTCCGGCGGGTTGTGGGCGGGGGCAGCCGACGGTGGTAGAGAGCGAGGGCCTTCAGGTTGGGGTTCGAGGGTTTGGGGTCTTCCATGGCCACCGAACCTAGAGGGAGGTTCGAGGGTGGCTGTCAGACCGGCGGCGGTGGTGGGGTGTGGGCGGAACGGCGGGCCGCACCGGCGCCGCTCGCGAGGGGTGGTGGACGTGGTCGGTTGGGCCAGGTCTATGGCGGGGCGCATCACGGTGACATCCTCAGTGAAGCCAGGTTAGAGCGACAGTGGTCAGTGGTGGCAGATCCGGCGGCGGAAGCTGTCGGAGACAGAGCGAGGTAGGAGGGGTGTTGGGCATACACCCCGGTACTCATGCAAGGAAGGAATAAGAGTAGAAGACGGACTCCTACTAGAATTCCCCTGTAATCCTACTAGGACTCGTTCCGTGTAATCCTACTAGGACTCCTGCCTTGTAACCGACTAGGAACCCACCCCCTGGACTATATAAAGGAGGGCCGGGTACCTAGCCGGACAGGCACAATCCCTCCGGGGAACAACACCCAAGTGCAGGGCGCAATACTACTCCAAACAGGACGTAGGGTAGCTACTCCGGCTACCCGAACCTGTATAAATCTCGTGTCTTGTGTCCTCGCGCGTACCTTCGGGTTCCGGATCATGGCGAGCCCACCTTCTACCTTGTTGCGGGTACCTCCTATGTAGGTCGAGAGGTTTAAACACCGACGGTTGGTGCCCACCGTGGGGCGGATCGTCATGATCACCGGCGAATTCGAAGGACCTCAAGCAACAAGTTCAATCTACTCGACGAGCAAATTCTAATTTGCGGCGGATTCGAGAAGCCGGCAAGGATTCAATCACTTGTCGAATTACTTTTTCGTGTCCGGGTCAAACTCCAAGTCGCCGAATTGTGAATATGAAGCAAAGCTCGGGACTTTTTCCCGTGAATCTCAAGATCAATTCTCTGGATGCGTCAATGATCGATCACCGACCGCCGCGGCTTCGTCGACACTCGTCCGCGAATTAAGCTAAGTCACTTATTTCAATAATCATTTTTTCTTTGGCTTGCTCTCCACATACGGGAACCAACACCAAAGACTACTTCGTGTACGCCTCTCGACGGCTACCGCCGCGAGCTACACCGTGCCGCTTATTCCTCGAGGATGTAAACCGATCGCCACGGGCTTGGTACACCAAATTAGGAGGCTCTTGCCACGACGTTTCGTGTACCGAGTGCCGGAGGCGCACAACGGCTACACCCCGAGGAGGCACCGCGCAATGTTGCTCTCCGCCATGCGGAACAACGAGCAATCGTGCTCTCTCTTGTCACCATACCGACTACCTTTTGTCTACCTCTTAATGGTCTCGCTCCGGTAGCACACGCCTTGATCCGCGCAAAGCCTCGGCTCTCCCGTCATGCCTCTACGTCCCCGGTGACTACGGCTAAACGAGCTCCTCGCAGACCGGACGCTTAAATCGGCTCTTCGTCATGCCTCCACGCCCCCAGCGGCTATGGCTAAACAGCGACCAAAGAGACTGGGCGCTAAACCGCATCAGCTAACTACTCGATGCTTTACGACCAAAACAAGAGAATGACACATGACATTTACATCTATATTCATATTTGTATTTGTCATTAGTAGATTCAATTTCTACAAAAATGCTACATAATGTACGCATCTTTACTTTCAGGTCAAGCTCCGGCGACGACTTTCCGAAGACGCTCCTTGTACCTCCATCGGCGCGGCTAGTTCCCAAACTCGGGCGCTACGCACCAAATCACTTGTGACGCCCGGGTTTTTAATTACCGTCATTAACGTTAATGACCGGATTAGGCGGTCAAATGGTCAACCCTAGGTCAACTTGGGCCCTCACCCATGAAAACTCCCTAACACACCCCTAGAGACCCTTAATGAATAGTATTTACACTTGTGGGCCAACCCATGGTCAAAGGGTGGGTCAAACCCCCTTGCCATCCCAGTGTCCACAGGTGTCTACCGGAACTTTTGCCGCGTTCCCCAAAATTCACCTAAACACTTAAAATTCTACCTTTACGAAAGTTGTAGGTCTTGTTGAGGGACACAACTTTCATGTAGAGTGGCATTGCAAATTTGGAGGGGAAATTTGTGAAAACCCCCTTGGAAGGCGGGATTCACCGTTCCCGGACACGGTGACATTCAAAGTTGGCATTCAAATAGATTCAAATCTAGGGAGAAAAACCCTATACAGCCTTTGTGAAAATTGTAGCTGGTACTTAGATCTGCAACTTTGGTTTTCATTGTTTGGTCAAGTTTTATTCAAAAATTTGGAGAAAAAGTTGATCAAACACAGCACCAAAGAACACCTGTCGGGGCCGGTGCGCGCCGCGCGTGACGTCGTGCTCGACCCGTGCGCCGCCGCCGCCGCCGGCCACGCCCCGGCGTCCGTGCCCGCGCTCCCCGAGGCCTCGACGCTCGCGCCACGCCCCGTCCCGATGCCCGCGCCCCCGCAGCGCCCCCGTCCCGAGGTGCCCCGAGGCACGCGCGCGCCGTACGCGCGCACGCGCCACGGACCGGCCGTCCGTCGGCGGCGGCGCCGCCGTACGCGCGCGCCTCGAGCCGCCGTAGCACGGCCGGTATCTCCGCCGTCATCCCCGCGTCACCCACGGGCGGGCCGAGCCGAGTATTTAAGCCCTCTCGCCCCTCCCCGCGCGCCACCCCCGAGCCGCCCGCGCCTTTGCCGCCACGCCGCCGCGAGCTCGCCGCCGGTGCTCGCCGTCGACCAACCCCGCCGGTAGTCTCCTTAGGACCTAGTGAAGCTCCAGCACCCGTTTGTTTGCCGGGAAACCACCCCCACGCCGCCGTTCACCGGCCGCCGCGGGTACCGCCGCCGCCGGCCGCCGCGGAGCTCGCCGCCGGCCAACCCCCACCTCCCCTCCGGTTCCCCCTCGCCACCCCTAGGTGAGCATGTGGTCCTCCACGGCCGCTTGCCGGCCGGGGATCGCCGCCGGCTCGCCGGAATCGGCCATGCCCGCGCCGCCACTGGCCGGGGACCCAATTGCTTAGATTTCAATCTGTTCGGGGTGCCTAGAGTAAAAGTTCGGGACTAGTTGTAAAGAACCCTATCTAACTTTTCTTACGATTAGACCAAGGTCTTCGAAAATTCCTAGAAATTCACGGAAAAATCGGGATGATAAACCCCACCTCTTTGTTGTACACTCATGGCTAGATTCAAAATAGTTTTGGCCGGAAAATTACAAATGTGTTATACTTGGATCTGTCATAACTTGCAAAATATAACTTCTCTGTAGCCAAGTTTTGGATATGTTGTGTGTTAGGATATGACTAAATGCTGTGCCAAAATTTGCACAAAGTTATGCGAGAGATTTTGCTAGACAAATTCTTTTCCATTCCCGCAAGAATCTGCCTAGATGATTTTTCATGTTAAAAATAATTATGTTCTTGAGCCCAACTTGTGCAAACTGTCTTGTAATGCCAAAAGACACATCCTGTGAATTAATCATGAATTTTGGACTAACGAAATAATTATTCTTGAATTATGCATGTTTTCCTTTGTAAATTAATAAACCTAGTTCAGTAGAGATTCCATGTGAACATGCTTGGTTCTTTAGACTTGTTTAGGACCGAGAGCTTGCACAAGAAAATTCGGATCAAATTGATGCTTATTTATTTTTGTATACATTTACTTTGAATCACTAGCTAGCCTTTGTTATTTTCAAGAATATTTAATCTCCTAGCATCCAACACTTACATGTGGGTCCAATGGACCAGGATAGGTGCTAGTAGGCTTAAGAAACACTCATTTAATTTTTGGTAATTTAATTGATTAATAAAACGCTTAAATGCCCTCTTAATATTAAAGGGGAAATTAAAATAAAGAGAAATCCTTAATTAAATCTTTTTCCTTTTGAAGGGTATTATTTAATATAATTAAAAGATCATTAATTACCATCACTGATAAGAAATTAATTCATAAATAAAAATATTAATTACACCATGTTGGTAAAGATAAAATGAAATGAAGCTTGCACATGAAATAATAAGCTTAATAAAAACCTTTATTCAAATGTGGAATAAAAGAGTAACCCATGTACAACCAATAACCTTCCTAAAAGAGAAACCTTAGATAGATGCTTGTTAAGGTGAATATGACCAACCCAGAGTTGGATAAGACAACAAACTATCACATCATCTAAATCTTGCATTGCATTCCGTGTAGATCTTCCGGACGGAGATTACTCCCCGGTTCCGAAACCGAGAAAGGCGGAGCGGAAGGTTCTGCGCGTACGTGGACGTACTCGACACCGAGGGTGCTCGTTGGGGGAGGATACCCGAAAAATTCGGATAACAACCCTAACACGAGTAAGAGTTCTCAACACGTTCAAGTACAAAGTTAGAGCGCAAAGAGACGCGATTCTCTCTCGCAAGTAGCACAAATTCCAAAAAAGTCTGAATCCGTTTACACGTGCCCTCGCGCCCCCTTTTATAGGGAGACGAAGGGACTTTTACATGCCGATAACACCCTCGGGCTCGGGGAATATTCCCGGTGTGAACACATACAAGAATGTCTTTTTCCACCTAACATATTTACAACTCGCCACTAGTTCACACTCTAAACCCGGACTTTTTGGGACGACAACTTTGACTTTGCTTCTCCTCCGGTTCGTGAATGCTTTCTCATCAAACTCCCGGACTAGATCTTCGCACATTCCCCGAATTGGTCATTACTCCCCCGCCGGTTCGTGGATGTCCACGCGCCCGATCCCCGAACGGGGTCCTCATCGGATTCCCGAATCGGCGGTTCTCCGAAGTTCGAGCCATCGTCGCTTGAGATTCCGGCTTCCGCACGCTTGCGACTTCACCTCTTTGCCGAATCAAGATTCCCGAACTCGGCACATTCGCGAATTCGAGACTTCACGGGTTCCGGGCTCTTGAGAGTCGCGAATTCCTCGCTCCCGAAAAACATACTTTGAGAACTTTGTTAGGCTCAACGTTCCGAGGGTGACGGGTTTTCTGAATTCCCCAACACTAGCCCCTCGGGGAAGCGGGTTGACTCCGACGATCCGATTCCACGAACCTTTCGGAAATTTAGTAAAAAAGGTCACCCTCGGAACGTCGGAGGGGGACACGCGTCGCCCGGGAGCCTAAGGCGGTTAAATCGAGGCGCACTTCGCGGAACTACCCCTCCCCCGGCCCTATAAATAGCGGGCTGCCCGCCGTAAAAAAATTTTCTTCGCTCTCGAGCTTTTTCACGATTCGCGCATCTCTCTTTCTTCGCGGAATCTGGTTTTCTGCTAGAAAGCTTGCGAGCTCCAGGTCTTGTTCACGCTCCTCTAAGGTATTCCTTTATTTCTGCTTTGTCGATTCGCTAGTTCGTTAAACTTTGATATGTTGATATCGCGATTTCGCGAATTTTATTCTCGAGCATTACTCTTACCTGTCCGAATGTTCGTAATTGTTGGTTAGGTGGCTCGCGTTAAAAGTATAGCTAGGCCCATGACCGCCGAAGAGCTCATCGCCTCGGTCCCGCTCCCGCTTGACCCGCGTCGCCGAAAAAGCGCGGATCGCGCTACACCGCCGAAGATTCTCGGTTCGCCCGGCGGCTCCCGAAGTCGCGAAGATGGGGAGGTTGGGTCGACGGCGGCGAGGACGTCGGGGATGTAGACGCCGGTGTCGACGATCTCATCATGCTAAGAACCTCGGCCCACCGCCGCCTTCGCTCGCCTTTGGAGAATCGAAGGTCACAAGCAACATGATTCGCGAATACGAGAAGGCTAGATTCTTCTCCCCGGCGCCGGGCGCGCCCCACTTGATGAGTCGATTCCCACTCCCAAGGAGGGAGAGATTGTGGTGTTTCGGGATTTCTTCGTCCGTGGGTTGAGGTTCCCTTGTGACCCCGTGCTTCGCCGGCGATTCTTGATGCATTTTCGGTGAAGATCCACCAACTTACTCCGACATCCTTCCTCGAAGTATCGAAGTTTATTTGGATCTTGAAGACCTTCGAGCCGCAGTCCAATCGTCGACGGTTTCACCGGTTCTACGAGCCGGTGATCATCCCCGAAGTTGTCAAGGGCGACGATGGGCGGTTCTACCACGGTCGGCCACGCGTGCCGCACCTTCAATACGCGACGCCGAACACTCATCAAGGAATCACTCGAATCCGGATCGCTCCTTGCTTGCCGCAAGACCAACCTTATGGACGATTAGAGATCTTCTTGGTTTTACTTGAAGGTTGATGAGCCGAAGATGTCGTGCCCGATCGCACCTCTCGCCGCGGTGAATGTAGGGAGATACAACCAACGGGCCGTAGGGATTAGGAACTGTGAGAATGCATTCTACCTGGCCAGCACAATACTTGGCGGCCGTGACATCATCGAAGAATTCGTCGCCGCCCGGTGTGGCCTATCTCGAATGGTTGGTCCCCCACCGAGCTCGTACACCACACCGTCAACCGGGCGGACGGAAGGTGCCCTTCCCGAAGTTCGGGTTTAAACTCCGCGAAGGCCAAAGCGCCGCGAACTTCATGAACGAAGTGGAGAAAAGAGTGAACATGATGGTGGGCGAATACACGATGAACGAGTACAAGGCATACAAAGCCCCGGTGAAACATAAGAAGAAGATCAATCGTGTTTTTTCGGAAATCGGCGGTGACAAATTTTTCAGCTCTCGAGGTCCTGGTCCCAAATTGAAAGTCCCCGCCGTCGCCGTGGCCAGCTGCTCAGCCGCCCCAATCAACGCTCCCCGAATCAGGTCGTCGAAGCGAAGCTCGTCGCCTGCCACCGAGGGAGCCTCTTCGGGAGTGAAACCTTCGAGGACCAGATCTCTTGAATCGTCGAAGCGGAAACGAAAAACCTCCGAACCTCGGACTTCGGAAGCTGAACTCCAGGCTGCTTCGGGGCTTGCCCAGATGAGCCGCAAAAGATTGAATAAAGCTGCGAAGAAGGTTTCTTCCACCGGAGTTCGGCGGGTTCCGTCCGCCTTCGACGACGACACCCTCACGAGAGACGGATAGCTTTAAAGGTGTTTTCTTCGGCGTTACCTAATTTTCGAGACAGGTTGTCCCGTTGGTTCCGAAAGTGAATTCGTGGATATTGGTTCCTTTTCGAATGCTTGCCCCCGAAGTCCGAAAGGAGACATCCCCTGCTGTTGCTGAGAAGTCTGTTGTTGCTGCTGAAGTTGTTGCTCGCTCTGAGTCCCCCACTGCTGCCGAAAGCCCTGTTGCTGAGGTCCCTGCCGCTGACCAAGCCTACTCCGATCGCCCCGGGACCTTGAGCGCACTATTCAAAGGGGGGCCCATCCCCGCCGAAAATATTCCTTTGGTCGAAGTTCGGGAGGTCGTCCCCGAAGACCAGGCGCCCTCTCCTTCCTTAGCTGCTTTTAACAAAAGCTTTGGTACGTCTTATCGCGGCAAGCTATTGCGTGTTGGTTTCGAGACAAGTGGCGTCGGGGGCAAGACGTCCAAGTTTTTAACTCTGTGGAAATCGTCCGCAATTGTTGATGAAACAGGAGAGGAAGCGTCGGAACGACCCGAAGAAGCCGTTCAAGGCTCCGAGAAAGGGCCTCTCTCTATCCCCGAAACTACTCCTTCGCCTCAAGGGAAGGCCTCTTCGGATTCGACTAAACAGGTCACCATGCAACATTTTTAGCAAGCAAGGTTCGTTCATCCTCGGCGGCTCTTCATGTCATTCACGATTGTTGAATCTTGGTCTAAGATTTATTCCTGGATTTTTCGAAATTCAAGGATCCGTTGCACTCTTATTCTCCCTCAAAGCTTGGACGTTTCCACGAAGATTATACCCTCAAGCATTCTATGCTTGGGAAGGTTTCCATAGAGCGGCTCTCTAAACAAAAGAAGATTAACGAACAACTTTCCCGAAGTCCAAGGAGCCGGAGCGCAACTTTACTCTCGCGCAATCTACGAACTTGGAATTGGAGAGAAAGGTGGGCCGAGTTGGCGGAGGCTTTGAAGAGGAGTCACGACGAGAAGAAAATCGCGAGAGGCCGCGCTCGAGGAATCCAAGAAAGAGCTTGAGAAAGTCCAAAAATCTCACGACGACGATCTTAGCGTGATCGAAAAGCTTCGGCAAAAACAAGAGCGAGCTACAAAAATCGCGAGAGGACCTTCGCATCAACAACGCCGGCCCTCGCCAAGTCACCGAGCACAAAGGATCGGAAAATCGTGGATCTTGAGAAGGCGGCCGGCCGAACAAGGTGAAGCCTCGAAGAAAAACACTTCGGAAATTCCGGGAAAGTTGAAGCTGCTCTATCTTGAGTACCGAAATCCTTGAATGAGTACGGTGTTCGCCGGCCCCTCTCCGGATGACATTGATATTCCCGATTTCATGGATTGGGCTGGAGGATGAGTTCAAGGCCCTCACCGAGGTGATCTCTGGCGCCAGCAACTTCGCTGTTGCTTTCTCTTTGGAGAGTATCCTGAAGATCCTTCACGATTATGACTGTGTGGACTTGGCGAAGTTCCGCGCGAACCTCTCTCGATTCCCCAGCGTTACTAGCGACGCGATACTTCGAGAGAACCCCGACGTTGCGGCTATCAAGACAAAGTTCGCAAAGGAGTTCTGGCTGGCTGGCGGGTCGGATGTCGTTAAAACCATTGCGCAGGCAAAGCTTGCTGAGGTATTTTCTTTTGATCGATTTCGTGACTTATGTTCGTCGCAGACGTTCCAGTTTCTTAAACTTTCGCCACTTTTTCCTTCCTTTCTCGGTGAGGGAGGAGGAGGACCGAGAAGGCACTACCGCGTCTCCCGAAGGATCGGCCTCCGGCGAGGGTTCGAGCGAAACCGGCGAGGGTTCGGACGGCGGCGGCGGCGGCGGTAGCGGCGGCGGCAATGATGGCGACGACGGCGAGCAAGTCCCCGAACGGGAGGAGGATTCACCGAAGGTGGATGTCACGAACGAATGACATGTTCGAACTTTTGGGTGAATTGGAGATTGGTTGTACATTCGTGTGGGTTTGTCAAACTTTTACGAACGAATGTTTTGTGTATTTTAACTGCGCGGAGTCCCGCAAGTTGGGCTGCGCGCAGACGTGCTACCACCGCGAATTCATCGGGATAAAATGTTCGTTAGTGGTGAAGCGTGGCGTCTATTCAAGCGGGCACATCCCGAACAAGATTTTTCCGATTTCTGGCTTGAGGCTTCGCTTAAGTTTTCTATAGGTTGTTTTGACCTCTCCTCGTTTTTCTTACTTCGTAAGAAGGTTCGTTCTGCGTCGCCTACTCCGCCGTCCGCGAAGGTTCCCAAGATGGAGCCCCTTAGCCCCTTAGCCGATGCATCGACTTCGCCTATGCCGGCGATACGGCCGAAGACAATGTTTGTAAACCGGACATGTTGTTGAGCTTTCGTTTTGAGTTTTACACCAAGTGTTGTAATTATCGAAGAACTTTTCGGAAGTTTTTATGCGAATAAGGCAATGAATATGTTTTTTCTTTGAAAAAACATCACCCTCCCCCACCTTGCCGTTTCGCATGAAAACTAGATTGCGGGTTCATAAATCTTACTATTTTACGAACTTCATTAGCGCATCTTTAGGAGAAGTCTCCGTCAACTTTTGAAAATTTCGACCGACGTTGTGCAAGTCGGCAAAATTTGTTATTCGAATTTTGTGGACTTGCCCCGATCGGCAGACTTGCCTCGGTTGAAATTGCAACTCTCGGTTGCTTCAACCAAGATTTTTCTCGCGAACGTCCGATGGAGCCCCTTGTTCTTTTCTTATAATGATGATACCGAAAAAATTTTCAACAATCCGTACCGAGTGAGATACATAGGCGAACCCTTAGACATTTGTTTTCTCGAAATTATCATGCGAACTTTCTGGTGGGAATCCCTTCGTGAATGGGATTTTTCTAGGCCACAACTTGTTGTTGTCTCAGGCCTTTTCGGTGGGAATCCCTCGATGGATGGGATTTTTCTAGGCCACAACTTGTTGTTGTCTCAGGCCTTTTCGGTGGGAATCCCTCGATGGATGGGATTTTTCTAGGCCACAACTTGTTGTTGTCTCGGAGCCTCTTCTTTATTGACGAAATTCGGCTATCGCGAAGCCTTTCTCGAGCCTTTCTCTCAAACTCTTTCTTTTTTCACGATGGAATTTCGGCTATCACGGAGCCTTTCTCACGAACTTTTTCTTTTTTGATGATGGAATTTCGGCTATCACGGAGCCTTTCTCACGAACTTTTTCTTTTTTGATGATGGAATTTCGGCTATCACGGAGCCTTTCTCACGAACTTTTTCTTTTTTCACGATGGAATTTCGGCTATCACGGAGCCTTTCTCACGAACTTTTTCTTTTTTGATGATGGAATTTCGGCTATCACGGAGCCTTTCTCACGAACTTTTTCTTTTTTTCATGATGGAATTTCGGCTATCACGGAGCCTTTCTCACGAACTTTTTCTTTTTTCACGATGGAATTTCGAGACACGAGACACAAAACACGCAATTTGGGGGAGGACTCTTTATTTATATATATATATATATATACGAAAGAGTATTTACATAGGATCCGCCTCGTTAAAAACCTTGCCTCTTGATTTAGAGCCCCCTTTGCAAGGAAAAGAGTATGGTCCTTCTTATTCTAGTACGACTAAGAGAAATAAAACTGATTTTTTGATCCGAAATCACTTATAGACACGTGATTCGGGTTTTTATTTTCCTAAAATTCAAACTTACGAAAATCGAAAAACTGCTACCCGCTACATCTATCTACAACTAGGGTTTTCATGGATAATACCTTTTTAGGCTATCGGCATTCCACGAATACGACAACTCTTCGCCGACCGCTCCATCGGGCGAAAAGCCCCCGGCATATTTGTTTCCTTGGCGATGTAAGGCCCTTCCCATGACTCATGAAGTTTTCCCCGGGTTCTCCCAATTTTTCTTTCTTTTCAAGACAAGATCACCGGTTTGATGTCCTTTCGGACCACCTTTTTGTCCCTCCATGCCCTTGTCTCTCTCTCGGTACTTCTCAATATTTTCTCTTTGCTTCAAGGATTGTCGGCTCTATCATGTCTTTTTCCACCTTCTTATCAATTTCCTCTATCTCTTTTCCCTTCGGGACTCTCATGCTTTCATTTCGATCTCCTTCGGTGTCATAGCCTCGGTCCCGAAAAGTAGGCGAAATGGCGTAAAACCCGTTGCCCTTGAAACCGTGGTGTTGTGAGACCGGATCACCTTCGGGAGTTCATCCACCCACTTTCCCTTTTTCGATCGAACAAACACTTCTTGATTCCCGAAAAAATCAAGCCATTGGCTCTCTCGGCGCACCATTGGATTGTGGATGATATACTAATGAAAACTTCGTACGTGTGCCTAAGGTTCCCGCAAGATTCTTTGAAGGTGTAGCAGTCAAACATTTTGCCATTGTCAACCGTCGGTTCTCTAGGAACTACGAACCCGCGGACTATGTTACGCCAAAAGAATTTCTGCACCGTTGTTGCCTTTGTGATGTTCGCGAGTGGTTTTGCCTCTACCCACTTCGTGAAGTAATCGACCGATTACGGCCGCAAATCGGCGGTTGCCCCGAGCTGCGGCAACGGGCCTACTAGGTCCAATTCCCATCTCTGCGAGAGGCCAAGTTGGAGAAACTAAGTGAGCGGCATTGAAGGCGGTCTCGCTGATTTCCCGTCTTCGGCATGCTTCACACTTTGCCGAACTAACATCTTGGCGTCGATGTTTATGGTGGTCCAATAGAATCCCTGCTTTATCGCCTTACTAGCCAAAGCCCCGGTGCTTATGTGTGCCCCACAAAATCCGCCGTGAATTTCTTTCGAAGTTCGCGACCTCTTTCGGAGGTGATGCAACGCGACCAAGGCTCGGTGACTCCTGACTTGTATAATTCTCCATTTACTATTTGTATAGCCCCGAGCCCTTTGCTTCAATCTTTTTTCCTCCAATTCATCTTGTGGTTCGTAATGTCCCCTTAGATAGGCCATTATTTCTGCTCTCCAGTCTGGAATTTCCACCATATTCACGATTTGAGTTCTTGAGTCTTTGATGGAGGGTTCTCTGATGATTTCAAAGAACACGTCCGGTGGTAGCTCTTGATTTACGTTTCTTGCCTTCGCCAATTTATCCGCCTCATTGTTATCGTCCCTTGGGATATCTTTGGATCGAATACCCTTTGAAATGTCTTTCCATTTCTCCGACTTTTTCAAGATATTTCATGAGGATTTGGATTTACGGCCTCGCTTTCCTTCTCAATATGTTCCTGGATCACTTTCGAATCCGTTCTGATTATGAAGGTCTGCTGCCCCAAGGCTTTCATTTTTCTCAATGCCAGCAGTAGAGCTTCGTACTCCGTTGTGTTGTTCGTGGAGTGTTCGTTGTTCGCGAATACGAGCCGCGCTGCATATCTTATGACCACGCCCGTCGGGGACGTTACAACAGCCGAAATTCCGACCCCCTTGTAACACCATGCTCCATCACACTGCACTATCCAAGGTTCGGGCATATTTTCCTCGAGATTCTGAGTAGGTGAGGTCCAGTCCACGACAAAATCCCGCCGAACTTGCGATTTTATTGCACTTCTTCTCTCGAAATCCACCACGTACTCGGAGAGTTCGGCACCCCACTTGATGATTCGGGTGGATGCCTCCCTATTTGCGAACAAGTCACTTAACGGTTGGTTGGTGATAACTCTTATTCTGTGGCCTTCGAAGTAATGTCTTAGTTTTCTTGCTGCCATGATGACCGCATACGCGATCTTCTCCAGTTCGGAATAGAAAACCTTGGAACCAGACAATGCTTCAGAGGCGAAGTATACAGGAATTTGCCTGAGCTTTCCTTCTTCTTCCTTTTCTGTACCAAAGACCGCACTTACCGCCGAATTTGATGCGGACACGTACGGCGAAGCGGCGATTTTGGATCGGATGGACGAAGCTTGGTCATGTTGGACAAGTAGTTCTTTAGTTCGCGAAAGGCACCGCTTCGAGGTTCGGACCACCGGAATTTCTTGGCACTTCGAGAACTTGGAAGAATGGCAAACTTCTTTCTGCGGCTCGGGGATGAATCGTTGAGGGCGGCCACTCTCCCCGTCAACTTTTGAACATCTTTTACGAGATTGGCTCTTGCATTTCCATCGAGCCTTTATCTTGTCGAGGTTTGCTTCAATGCCTTTCGTTGAAACTAGGCATCCAAGAACTTTCCCCTTGTGAATGCCGAACACACATTTTTCCGGGTTTAGCTTCAAGTTTGCTTTGCCCTCATGTTCGCGAATGTTTCGCCAAATCAACGATATGGTCTCTTCTCTCGAACACTTTTGACAACTATGTCATCCACATATGCCGAATGTTTCTCCGAATCTGCTGGTGCGGTACTATTGCTATCATTCTCGAAAACGTGCATCCCGCATTCTTGACCCCTACGGCATTCTTACGAAACAAAATGTTCCGAAAGGAGTGATGAAACTTGTCTTCTCTTCGTCCTCTTTACAAACTCGATCGATGATATCCGGAGAACATGTCCGGGAGCGAAAGCATCTCACCGTTGGCTGCATCATCCACGATTTTGTCTACCCTTTCCAAGGGAAAATCGTCCTTCTTGCACGCATTGTTCGGATATCCGTGAAATCCACACACATTCTCCATTTGCCATTTTTCTTCTTGACTGGCACAGTGTTGGCTAACCAGACTGGGTACTTGACCTCTCTGATTACCTGGGCGTCCTGCAACCTCTGAACTTCTGCTTCTACTGCTTTGACCTTTTCGTCAGACATTTTCCGAAGTTTTTGCTTCTTGGGTGGTATCTTGTCATCCGTTTCGAGGGCATGTTCGATTATGTCTCTGTCGACACCCTGCAAGTCCTTGGGCGACCATGCGAAAACATCCTTGTTTCTATTCGGGAATCGTATGAGTTCATCATCCTCTTCGACGCCGAGGTTCGCCCCTATTATGACCGCTCTGTCGGGCATGTCATCCAAATACACTTTCTTTGTTTCATCTTCTCGCGTCTATGTTATTTTTCTCTTTGTCCCGCTTAAGCTCTTCATAGGTTTCCTTCCTCTCTTCGTAATTGCTTTCGGGTGGTACACATTCGTTTGGCCGGGCGTGTGGCCCTTTTCTATGTTCCCGGCCTTCTGGCCGATTGCCGAACACCGTGATAACTCCTTTGGGCGCGAGCATCTTTATGCATAGGAACTGTTGCCTTATGACGGCATCAAACTTGTTCATTCATGAAACCTCTGCCGAAGATTGCAAGGTACGGGTGATATATGTCAACTACATCAAAGGTGAGGTTCTCCGTTCTGGCATTCTCAAGATCTCCGAAAGAAACTGGGAGTGAAATTTTTCCCACCGGCTTGATGGGCTTTCCTCCGAACCCCTGCAGTGGGTACTCTGGTGGATCCAACATGTGCTGGCTCAGGTTCATTTTCTCGAATGTTTTCAGGAACAGGATGTCCGCCGAACTCCCGTTGTCAACCAGGATTTTTCCTATGACCCACCCAGCAATATTGACTTCGATCACCATGGCGTCATTGTGAATCGCGATTTCAATCCGAAATCTTCTTCCGAAGTAATTGTTTCTGCTGCTTCTTTGTTTCGAATTCCATAGCGGATCCGCTTTGTGATTGGCATGATAGTCCCGAACGATGGCGAATGCCTTAGAGTTACGAGGTCCCGAACTTGACCGAGGCCTTGATGAGCTTTACGGGGGCGGTGGCAAGATTTCCCGATTGGGCCGTGGTTGCTTTGGATTGATCGTATCGCTTGCGGCCGAGGGAAGAATTGCTGCGATGGCTGCCATGCGATTGTGGTTGTGGAAATTGCTTGCGCATACGAGCTTGGACCGCGGATTCGCGAACTGCGGCCGCCGGAAGTTCGGCCGAAATCCGGGTTGGCATCGAGGATGCAATGCTCATCGGTGCCTTCTCTTGTTGGATTCTTGCCATGTTCTTCTTTGTCTCCGGACACCCTTCGGTCTTGTGGCCTCTTCCATGATACGGGCGGTAGGAGTGGGGATCTCTCGGGTTATGGTTCGGGAGTCCCGGGGTTCCTCTTCCTCTCCCCCTTCCTCTCGGGACCGAATCCTCCCCCCCGGCACTTGGCTCGCTTGTCTGTTACGGCCGAGAATTTGCAACACCTGTTTATGTTTCGTGGATGCGTTGGGTGGTGCCCGCCGGTCATGTCTCTCGCTGCCTGTCTTGCCTCGTTTCGTTCGGCTATTCTCCTGCGGTGGTCATCATCAGACAGAATATAATCTTCCAATTCTCGAAATAGTTCTTCAACTGTCTCGGGCTTCTTTCTTGTGAGGTGAGAAGCCGTTGGCCCTGGGGTGAGACCTTTGATCAGTGCCTTGATCGTTGTCTTGTCATCAGCGTCGGGGATCTGAGACCTCTTTTGCATGAACCTTCTCACGAAGTTCCGCAGTGGTTCTCTGTCCTTCCGCTGCGATTGTACGGATCCGAGGCTTCGGTTTGTTGTGTCATGGAACATCCGAAAAGCTTGCATGAACTTTGTTTTGAGATCTACCCGAGTTTGTAGATCGAGTGTGGAGGCGGCGGTGAGTACCAATTCGATCGTGGTCCTTCGCAAGCTATGATGAAGGATTTGGCCGGCGCGACATCATCTCCTCTCGCCGAGTTCACGGTGACTCGTATCTCATGAGAAACCGCACCGGAGTTTCCGAAACCGTTGTACTTGGGAAGAGAGACGAGGCTTGAACTTCGGCGGCCAAGGTGCTTTGTCGCGGTCCTATTGACGGCGGCGATTCAGAATCCACGAAATGCGAGACTCCGTTTCCGCGAAGAAGTTTTCTTTCGGGGATTCTCTAGCAGGTGCAGGGTTTTGGCGTGGTGACTCCTGCCATAAGGAATTGTTCTCTTGTTCTTTCATCTCATCGATTTCTTTTTGTATCGCTTCTATCTGCGCTTTTGCTTTGTTCAACTGCTCTAGCTTTTATGAGATTTTCCTCTTTGCTTGTAAGCGAGCCGCAAACTTTTCCTTATCTTTCTGCAAATTTCTTTGTATCTTTTGGTGAACCATGGCTAGGCGTCCGTCTATGGTATCATCATCATCATCAACATTCTCGAACTCTTGCTTGTTCGGCGGGTTGTTCTTGGATGTGAGCGTCTTTTCTGCTCTTGCCTTCATGAGGGCCTCGAGCTTTTCTCTTCGTTCTTGGTCCGTTATGTTCGAGGATTCGGGAATGAACGAGATTTCATTCCCTTGGGTAGGAAGGCGATCATCCCGGTTTGCACATGTACTAGAGCATTCTTCTTGGATTTCTTTTGAGGTGGCATCGTGAGCTTCTTTTTCGGTTCGAGACACGGTGGGCGCCAATGTTGGGGGAGGATACCCGAAAAATTCGGATAACAACCCTAACACGAGTAAGAGTTCTCAACACGTTCAAGTACAAAGTTAGAGCGCAAAGAGATCTGCGATTCTCTCTGCAAGTAGCACAAATTCTAAAAAAGTACGAATCCGTTTACACGTGCCCTCTCGCCCCCTTTTATAGGGAGACGAAGGGACTTTTACATGCCGATAACACCCTCGGGCTCGGGGAATATTCCCGAGTGTGAACACATACAAGAATGTCTTTTTCCACCTAACATATTTACAACTCGCCACTAGTTCACACTCTAAACCCGGACTTTTTGGGACGACAACTTTGACTTTGCTTCTCCTCCGGTTCGTGAATGCTTTCTCATCAAACTCCCGGACTAGATCTTCGACGGATTCCCGAATTGGTCATTACTCCCCCCCGGTTCGTGGATGTCCACGCGCCTGATCCCCGAACAGGGTCTTCATCAGATTCCCGAATCGGCAGTTCTCCGAAGTTCGGGCCATCGTCAGTTGAGATTCCGGGCTTCCGCACGCTTGCGACTTCACCTCTTTGCCGAATCAAGATTCCCGAACTCAGCACATTCGCGAATTCGAGACTTCACAAGTTCCAGGCTCTTGAGAGTCGCGAATTCCCTCGCTCTCGAAAAACATACTTTGAGAACTTTGTTAGGCTCAACGTTCCGAGGGTGACGGGTTTTCCCGAATTCCCCAACGATTGCCCAAGCTAACATAGCCGACGAAGGCAAGCTCCGGTGCATCTAACCCGGTTTTTAAAGTCTTTATTCAATTATCTATGAATGATTGTGCATTTACGTTCGGGAGTTGAATGAAACCCTAGATGCATGATCCGTAGGTACCTTTGTCCTTACTAGTATGCTAGGTCGATAGCTTGCTATGCTATAGGACCGTTACAAGTCTAGTGATGACCTCACTCGCGAGAATATGTTCCTAGATAGGAATCATACTATATCCTTAAATGGATTGCTCACGTGGTAAGAGCATGGGATGCGGGCTCCGGTCCAGTGGTTATGTGGGTTAAGTTTTTGAACGTACCAAGCACATGCCGGTTATGGGGCCGGTAAGCCTAGTACCATAATGAGGCGGCTAGGGATCCTACCGTTACTACTCTTGGGATTCGCTCTCACGGCTCGCCACCGGTGGTGTATGGTGACTCCGGGTATCTCGCGGGGTATGCGGATAGCTTTGCACCAAAGACCGTAAGATTCGATCCCGACCCGAGGATTTATGGGGACGGCTGGGGAGTTGTCCTCGCGGGGGCAGCCGACCGTGTGTTTGGGTCTACCTTGCAAGGTTTAAATCAATCGATTGTCGGCCTCTCACCGTTATCCGAGACTACTTACTCCACTAGTCATGTGATCCCTAATGATGGAAGTCGATGAACTTTATGCTTGATTAATTGTATTGTACAACTTTGTTTGTACTAGTTGGCTAATGTAGTAAATATTCCACCTACTAGAACTTGTGCTAAAATCTTGAAAGTAAGGACCTACTCTTTGTTACTTTTTAGCAAAGCAACCCAGTAGCCAAAAAGCCTTTCATGGTCTAGAACTGGTGAAGTAGTTATCACCGACGGGTAAGACTTGCTGAGTATTAGTATACTCAGCCTTGCTATAATGTGTTGATCCAGGTAATGCCTTCAGTGATGTGTGGCCCGGAGAGATCCCGCCGGCCGGGAGGCGGAGTGGGTGGAGGACGATTGCTTGAAAGCATCATGGATGGCCTCCCGTGGTGTCTTTACTTCCGCTAGTTTATTTCCGCTCGCTTTTCGAAAACTACGAACTATTTCGTCATGACAAAAACTATGGTTTGTAATAATTAAACCCCTCGGGGTATGAATTTGGATATTCATGTTGTTGTATCTCCGGACTCGCCTTCGAGTGAGTTGTAATGCATATATTCGATCCTTGTGCTCTCAAGTGATTTACCGGCGTTAACCCGGCGACTTACGACGGGATGGTACTTTATTATTGCTTAATGACCAAAGTGGATCGGTCTTAGGCGATAGTACGGTACTTTCCCCGGGCGGGTTGTCACATCACTACTTGACAATAACTCGAGTAGTCTCCGCTAGCTCTCTAGCTCGGGGGCTCGGCACCAACAACTACTCGACGTGGCTCCTACGGCTCACCTGGCGATGAGCTCGGGGGCTGAACACTACAAGTGTACTCAGATGATGACTTCCGCAAACACTGAAGACCCTTGGATTGATTCTTCAATCGTTCCAAGGTTCGGGGCTACTAGGCTACACCCACCGGTTGATTTTTTCAAGACGGAAGTAGAATCAAGATTGACCCTCGGCCGAGTCTACAACTCAACCTAAGGCTCGGGGGCACTCCATATGGAGTGCGATTTCGCAATCGCACTTCCATATAATCTCGACTTCAAGACCGATGAGTGGACCACTTACCGGCCTCGCGGCGAGTTCAAGTACTATTGAAGACTTCTCCAAGCGGTACTCGAGGACGCTCAAGAACTACTTGAAGAGGCTTCAAGACTACTCAAACTACTACTCTCGACTCCAACGTGCTCGGGGGCTTGTCGGGCATACACCCCCGGTACTCATGCAAGGAAGGAAGAAGAGTAGAAGACGAACTCCTACTAGAATTCCCCCGTAATTCTACTAGGATTCGTTCCGTGTAATCCTACTAGGACTCTCGCCTTGTAACCCACTAGGAACCCGCCCCCGGACTATATAAAGGAGGGCCGGGTACCTAGCCGAACATCCACAATCCCTCCGGGGAACAACACCCAAGCGCAAGGCGCAATACTACTCCAAACAGGACGTAAGGTAGCTACTGCGGCTACCCGAACCCGTATAAATCTTGTGTCTTGCGTCCTCGCGCGTACCTTCGCGTTCCGGATCATGGCGGTCCCCACCTTCTACCTTGATGCGGGTACCTTCTATGGAGGTCGAGAGGTTTAAACACCGACAAAGGGTGGGGGCGCATCTCGCCGGAGACGAAGAAGAAGACGGTGACATCCCCGGCGAGACCGGGTTAGCGGCCCATCGGGCATACACCCGGGTACTCATGCAAGGAAGGAAGAATAGTAGAAGACGGACTCCTGGTAGAATTCCCCCGTACTCCTACTAGGACTCGCTCTGTGTACTCCTACTAGGACTCTCGCCTTGTAACCGACTAGGAACCCGCCCCCCGGACTATATAAAGGAGGGCCGGGTACCTAGCCGCACATCGCCAATCCCTCCGGGGACAAACAACACCAAGCGCGGGCGCCATACCCGATCCCCCAAACGGGACGTAGGGCTCGCCACCTTGGCGGCCCGAACCTGTATAAATCTTGTGTCCCGTGTCCTTGCGCATACCTTCGAGTTCTCGGTCTCCCGATCACGATCCCCACCGCACAATCTACTACCTCGGGTACCCCCTTGGTAGGTTTGCCGGTCTAAAACACCGACAGCTAGCGCGCCAGGTAGGGGTGATCATCACCACCGGCGACTTCGAAGGACCCTCGTCAACAAGATAAATCCTCTCGTCGACTCGCCGAGATCCATTATATTGAAGCAAGTCGCCTTGCTCTTGTCAAAGCGGAATCAATCTTCCTACGCCGCGCTTGGGTTGCTTCGGCACGTCGCGCGGCTCGTCATGCGGCTCGCCGCGCGCTCGTCGTCGACTACTCCGGAGCTCGTCGTCGACTACTTCGCCTACGCCGCGCGTCCGGGTGCCTTGGCACATCGCGCGGCTCGTCATGCGGCTCGCCGCGCCGCTCGTCGACTACTCGCCTCGCCCGGGCTCGTCGTCGACTACTTCGTCTTCGTCGCGCGTCCGGGTGCCTCGGCTCGTCGCGCGCGCTGCGTCACGCGGCTCCTCGCGCCGCTCGTCGTCGACTACTCCGGTCTCGTCGTCGACTACTTCGCCTCACGCAGGCTCATCGTCGACTACTCCGTCTCCGCCGCGCGTCCGGGGTGCCTCGGCACGTCGTGTGGCTCGTCACGCGGCTCGTCGCGCGCGCTCGACTACTCCGCCTCGCGCGAGGCTCGTCGTCATCGACTACTTCGTGCGCCGCGCGTCCGGGTGCCTCGGCACGTCGCGCGCGGCTCGTCACGCGGCTTGTCGCGCCGCTCGTCGTCGACTACTTCGTCTCGCCGCGCGTCCGGGTGCCTCGGCACGTCGTGCGGCTCGCCACGCGGCTTGTCACGCCGCTCGTCGTCGACTACTTCGCCTCACGCGGGCTCATCGTCGACTACTCCGTCTCCGCCGCGCGTCCGGGTGCCTCGGCACGTCGCGCGGCTCGTCACGCGGCTCGTCGCGCCGCTCGTCGTCGACTACTCCGCCTCGCGCGGGCTCGTCGTCGTCGACTACTTCATCTTCGCCGCGCGTCCCGGGTGCCCTCGGCACGTCGCGCGGCTCGTCCACGCGGCTTGTCGCGCCGCTCGTCGTCGACTACTCGTCGTCGACTACTTCGTCTCCGCCGCGCGTCCGGTGCCTCGGCACGTCGCGCGGCTCGCCACGCGGCTTGTCACGCGGCTTGTCACGCCGCTCGTCGTCGACTACTTCGCCTCACGCGGGCTCATCGTCGACTACTTCGTCTCCGCCACGCGTCCGGGTGCCTCGGCACGTCGCGCGGCTCGCCACGCGGCTTGTCACGCCGCTCGTCGTTGAAAGGACCTTGATGTCGCCTAGAGGGGGGGTGAATAGGCGTGACGACCAAATTAAACTTTTTCCCCCAAATCACTTGAGCTGACAGTGCTCCACCGGTCAGACCGGTGGTGGTGACCGGTCAGACCGGTCAAGCACTGGTCTTCACAGATGACACCGGTCAGACCGGTGCACCTCACCGGTCAGACCGGTGTAGCACAGAGAACCTGCAAAAACAACTTCAAGCACCTCTTGGCTTCTAGCACGAACCAAACTCAAGGTGTGGCTCTTGTAGATGATCACAAGCAGAGTAATGAGCCCTGCACACACGAGTAACACACCCAAGTAGATCGAAGCGGAAGCAAATGAAATATGCTAGAAAAACAACTTAGAGTGAGGAATCGCACGAGGAAGCAAGGATTTGTTTCCCGAAGTTCACCACCCACTGAGGAATGGCTACGTCTCCGTTGAGGAGCTTGTAAGGGACAATTCCCACAACAAGCCGGGTCTCTTTCAACCACTTTCCTCCTTTCCACTAAGGTGATCTTTTCCACGAAGAGGCAAGATCGCGGCCCTCACAAACTTCCCCGCTGCTCACCACAACCTTGAGAGCTAGCCGGCGACACCTAGCCGTCTAGGAGGCAAACCTCCAAGAGTAACAAATGCACCAAAGTTTGTAGACTCGTAACCAAAGTGCTCAAGCTATGGAACCTGCTCTTGTTAGCTCACAAAGTCACTCCTAGGCTCACTTTCTCAACCCAACACAAAGATGATGGCTTGAATCCACAAATCTCACAAAGAGATGGTTGGGGAGAGCCACTAAGGCTTAGAGCTAGTTAGAAATGGCTTGGGATCTCAAGCAACAACACTAGAAGCGGCAACCCTCACCGAAGAGGGCTTGGGGTATTTATACCCCTCAAAGAAGAAAACTAGCCGTTAGACCCCGGGCGGCACCGGTCGAGCCGGTGCCCTACCCGTCGGTAGGTGTATGAAAAACTAGCCGTTGGGCTAGCGGCACCGGTCGGACGGTGCCTCGACCGGTCGGACCGGTCAGGCCCCGAGTTGCCCCAAAACCCTTTTTTAAGGAAACTAGCACTTCACCATCGAGATGAAATGACCCAGGTTAGGTTAGGAGGGTTAGTTAGCACACTCAAGGGCTAGATCTCACTTAGGTCAACTAATGAGCACTTTGACTTGGTCAACTTGCTAAGTTGCATCCCTCTTGATAGTACGGCATACCTATACTCAAGAAAAGAGTAAAAGAGCTTTGATGACCTCTTGAGCTTGAACAATCTTCAATTCTTGCCATACTTGATCGATAACCACTTGAGAGCTTTCAACTTAGCCTTTGACTTGAGCACGTCCATACTTGAGCTAGTGACTTAGGATCTTTCCATATAGCATAAGAATGCACACTTTGATCCATGGCCACTCCATGTTGCCAATCTTAACGAGTTGATGACTTGCAAAGCTTCCCTCGATTAAGGTTTGAATATGATACTTGAAGACCCCACGGATGCTAGACCTTCACCCTAGCAAAACACTTATGGCGGCTTAGCTACGGCCCCAAAGATTGCTTGGTCCCTCACCCTAGACATCTCGGTTGATCTCTTCATCACTTATCCAATCCACTTTGAGTTCCATTTTGCTTCACACGCAATTAACCTTCATTTGAAAGTCCCGTTTCAAATGCTTGATCTTGATTGACAACGGATATGCAAGCTTCCATTTTTAGAACCATGAAATGTATACTCATCATCTTGTTCTCTTTTAATAAACTCATGAAGCCTTGCACCAAATACTTATCTTTGTAGATGTGAGCCATAAAATACATCCATATATAAAATACTTCAAAAGTAGCTCATGAATATATAATGAAAACACGGCTCACGATCTTAAACAAAAACATTAGTCGTTTAATCGCCTTGTCATTCAATTCACCAAAATCCACTTAGGGGCCTAGATGCACTTTCAATCTCCCCCTTTTTGGTGATTGATGACAACTCGATTAAAGCTTACAAATAAAGCAATAAAGCGCATTTAGACTCTTAGATATAGCTAGAGCTCCCCCTTAATTTGTGCTTGAGTTTGATTTCAAGAAAATGGCCTTAAATGCCATTAGCACAAATTTGGAAGAAAAGTCGTGTGAGCTCCCCCTATATCTTAGAATCAGTGGAGTGCAACAAGTGTGAGCGACAAAAATAAAATCCGTGATGCGTATGACAAGATATGCACAAAGCAAAGAAAAATGAGTCGATTGGGCGGCACGGTCGAGCCGGTGCCCACGGCCCGTCGAGCCGGTCGAGTCCGGCCCGGCTCTCTCCCAATCGGGGCACGGTCGGACCGGTGCCCCGGCCCGTCGGACCGGTCGAGGTCCGATCGGCCCACAAAGCAACGAAGTGTGTGCTATTTGGTCCAAGGTGATCATGCCGGGGTTGCAAGGCTGGTTTAGATCACTTTGCTCCATATAGCCAACACAAACAAACACCATTCAAAGCATGCATCACAATCTATCAATAAAGTCGCTTAAATATTACATTAAGGTTTGAAACACACGGTGGCACTCATACAAAAGTTCTCAAGTCCACTAAGATCAAATTCTAACTTATTACACGATTTTTCTCAAATGCCGGCGAGGCACCCAGGTCGAGGCCGGTGCAACACGAACGACAGCCACGACAACACAAACTTGAGGCTTTAATCGCAATTCTTCTCCCCCTTTGTCATCAAGCATCCAAGAAGGGCCCGGAGAAGAAGCGACGGTGATCACCGTCCTTGTGATCCGTCTCCCGGGTGAGAGCTCCCTCCTATTTGAAAGTCGTCAAGAATCCAATGCAAAGGAGAGTTTAGGTAAATCGATTCCGAGACGTTGATCCGAGATGGATGAGCTATGGGAGCACAGTTTTTACCATAGAAGTACGGGTCGTAGCCAAAGATCTCGGCGGAGAAGCGAGCGCCCCAATCGTGTACTTGCTCGGGAGGTGGAGGAGGTGGGGGTGCTTGCTCCTGTTCCATGAAGTGAGACGATCCTGCTACGTCCGGAGGAGGTGGTACAAATGGTGGTGGAGGAGGAGGTACTGATGAAGATGATCCTTGCCCTTGCTGAGACTCGAAGAACATAGGGCCGTATTGGTTAAGCAAATCCGAGTTGGCCCATCCTCTCATCCTTTCTTCAAAGGAAGGTATCTCAGCCGGAGGAGATTCTGGAGATGGTGGAGATCGAGGTGGTTGAAAACCTTGGGCATTGTGCATGAGCTTCATCGTATCCCGCATTTGCTTGTTTGCCCGCCTTGACCTTTCTTTGCTCCACCCGGATGTCATGCGGGCTCCGACACATCCCAAAAATGAAGTTGAGAAACTTCTTCAAAGGAGAGGTGGATGCGGGGTGCTCGGGTCTGCCGCCCTCCCCCACGGTCGGACCGGGTGCTCGGCACCGGTCGGACGGTCCGGCTCGAGCACCGACGCGGAGGCGAAACTGGCCGAGCTGCACCCTCCTCAAAAATTTCTTCCTCCCCCGTTCCGGTGCATGCTCAACTCTAGGAGATGGAACCCGAGGATTCTTGCTAGGATTTAGCTTCAGAGGCTTGTGTGTCACATTCTTCGGAAATTCTCGTCTTTGCAACCTTTTCAATCATATACATGATGTAGGGGCCGTAGCCGCAAATTTTCTTGGGGTCTTCGGATAGATGCTTAATCTCTTGCCAAATGAAGTCCCCAACACCGAATTCGGAGCTCCCGGCCTCAAAGCCACCATCAAATTTTTACGAAACTTAGTGATTTCCGAGGGGTTTCCATCTCTAGGTGTGATAGATACCCTAAGTAGCCTATTTAGGACAGCGAAGTAGGTATAGAGGTTCTTCACCTTCCCAAAGTTGGCGTGCTCACCGCGAGGGTACATCACGTGCAAAGCATCCTTCTCTAGCTCCCCCTCATCATGGAGCTTCCTTAGCTCCCCATCTCCTGCCATGATCCCAAAGCATCTCAAGAATCGTGGAACGTAATGGAGTACCTTTGGCCGTTAGTCATCCAAATCATGGCCCCGTCGGCCTCAATGTGACCAAAGTGCCTTGTGGCAAAGAAGCTGGGCAATGATCTCTTTGTTCCAATCGTGTCGGAACCCCATAAGTGACTTGACCCTTTGCCTCTCACGATTCTTGATTACTTCATCAAAAATAGGGTCTCCTTTCCTTGCCATGTGCCCCCAATCCACAAACTGAGCCTTGTGTGTGATCTTGGGCTTCTTTATAATCACTGTAGCATAGTAGTCTTGCTGAAATTTAGCCCAAAATGCGGGATCCGAAGCGGTCTTGCCCTCCTCATAAGGGTTCTTGTCCCTTAGCTTCTTCAGGGCCTTGGTCATCCCTGACCCGTGGTACTTAACCGGCCGATCAGGATAAATGTAGGTAGGTGGCATGATCCTCAGCCTACCCTGATCGTCGTCGTCCTCTTCCATGGCATCCACATCCTCTTCCTCTTCCTCCTCATCCTCATCCTCATCCTCAGCACCATCGCTGTCTGACCCAGCCTCCTGGTGCCTCCTCAACTCAAACCGACCGGATAAGTCTCATCTTCAACATTGTCATCGCCGCTTGTTCGGTGTCACCTCCTAGATCGGGATCCTCGGCACTAGCTTGAGTTGAGCGGCGTCTCAATCTCTTGCCGCCGATGTTTACGGTCTTTGTCCCCTTCCCCAAAATCACCGGGGATGGCTCCTCGGCGAGTTAGGACTTCTTCTCTTCTTTTCTTAGCCCCTTCCTTTTCCCGCACCATAGGCCGCCGTCCCGAGTCACACAAAGGATGACAAGAGTGTATAAGACTCCGGGAAAAAAAATTGAATTGAATTGGAATTGAAACTTGAAAGTTCGGAACAGTTGGGTCCGTGCAGGCCACACCGTCGGACGGGTGAGGGGCACCGTCGGGCCGGTGCCACCCGGCAACGAGCCAATTGCTCCCACATTCAATACGAGCGGAGATGGTGATCTAAGATTTTGTCTAGATAAACAAAAGACACCCTAGAATAGATAAGTGTTGAAAAACAAGAAGAAAACACAATTTGGGGTTGGACATGCGCCACCGGTCGGACGGTGACGGCCACCGGTCGAGACCGGTGAAGGCCGTCCGCACCCAATTTGTGATTTCTCACAATGTGTCCAACAAAACGCTATGGATCTATAGGAATGTCTTCTAGGTGATCTCAGAAGATGTTCTACCAAAGGAAATTCAAAACTTTGCACCAAGTGAGGAGATCGGGCAAAAGAAAGGTTTGAATACCTTTGGAGAGATGAACTCGAGTTGAATCCGAGAAACACGAAGGGGAAAGTGAAGAGGGGCCTTAGGAGATCCTTTTGCTTCCAATCTTGAGGCTTTTCCTTGGTTGAAACTTCAAATCACCATGGATTGTGAGAGAGGTGAAAGAGAGGAGATGGAGGAGGTTTTCACGGTTTGGAGGCAGTGGTGGGATGGTGAATGATGGAGGAGAGAGAAGGAAGGGGGGTAAAAGGGTTCCTTTCTTCGTGGCCCCACGGGGCGACGCGGCGGCCACCGGTCGGACGGTGACGGCCACCGTCGAGCCGGTGACGCCGCAGTCAAGCCGGAGAGGCCATATCGGTTTTTCGGCCCCCCATCGGTAGAACCGAAGATCCGGATAAAATTCAACGAGAGAGTCCTTATCGGTAGAACCGACATTCCCTCGGTATTACCGTCCCTTTCCCTCCTTTTTGAGATTTTGCTCCTTAAAACTTCTCCCGGATATGTTATAGACCAATTCTCATCCACTTAGGTTGCATAACCATGATTATGTGACTTCAAGGTATCCACCGGTCGGACCGGTGGCTTGCACCGATCGAGCCGGTGCGGCCTTGAGAAACAAATTTGAGCCACAATGAAGAAGTTCATCTCAACCTTTAGAGATGTTTTGGATATGAGATATTAAGATGATATTGATCCAAAAACCATCAATTCTTAAAGGAAGGAAGGATTAACGAGTTTGAGCGAGTATACTTGATCCTTCCGAGAGAGAGAGATAAAAGAACGGATTTTAGGAACTTGAGACAATCTTCTTAATTGTGACTAGCCATCAATCAAACAAGGAGAACTATAGTCACAACTAAGTTGATTGGGTCACTAAGACCAAGAACCAAATAATTTTCAAAGAAAGCACACTTCCTATACATGCTAGTTGATTTTTCGAAAAATTTATCCTATATCACAAAGTGCATGCATCCACTTCAAATGAATGCCCTAACAAGCATATTTGGCTCATATCTCCATCCTCGAGACACAAAGACGAGTAGAAGTAGAGATATCAACCAAATATCTAGGGAGGAGCACAAGAGGTCCATTTGAAGCAATTACATGCTAAGGATGGCACACTAGCATGATGTTATGGCCTAGATGCATTACGGTATATCAATGAGTTTCATGAAAACATACCTTTGCCTTAAGACCATTTCATTTGTGCATATATTTACTTTCAAACAACGTTAGCTCTTACTTGTTCTTTTGGAAGTTACGCTTATCGAGAGCTTCCTTTGAGATGCACAAACGCATGAGACTACAAGATCACTCAGACGAAATTGTTAGTCCCATAAGTGACTCAAGTTTTGTAATGAGCTCCCCCTTAAGTAGTGCTAGAGAATTTGAATTTCTCGACCAAGGCACTTTGTTCAATCAAGAACATGTTGAGGCTCATTCCAAAAATTGGTCATAACACACAAATGATTTGATAATTGTCATGTGTTCAGCTTCTCATAACCTTTGACGCCATATCACCCTTCATCTTGAGGGTTTGGACAACCCCGGGTCACCCGGGCACTCATGCCGGGTCACCCTGCAGCATTCAGAGGCGTACGGGTCACCCGGCACTTGTGCCGGTCACCCGCTCAAGTTTCGGGCGCGTTGGCACCGGTCGGACGGTGCACATCCGCCACGGCCGACCGGTGACCACCCTCCGACCCATTTTGGTGATTTTTCCTTCCCTTTTCCTTGAGTGAGTGAATGTATCACTAATTTCGGACCCGCATCCAAGGATAAGGTATTGCTCTACTAGAGAGCCATTAAAGGTATCGAATGGCATGAGAAGGTAAATCTTCATAAAAATAGTCAAAGTCACCACCTCATGCTTTGCTCATGCAAGAAGAGCTTCACAAAAGTGTTCACCAAGAACCAAAGTGACTTAGACTCAATCGGGCGCATTAGTTACCGAGATGTCATTGATTTCACGAAATATATGAGTTTGCTCTTCACATGGTCAATTGAATTCATCAAGATTTCTAAGTCCTCCAACCATGTGCTCAATGCATCTCTTTCAACCTTGCAAGCTCGGTAAGCATTCCTTGGTACCCAACACTTGTTGGGTCCTATTGGGTTAGTCACAAGGTGTTTAGGAACCCAAATAGCCCTCATGCTACAATGAGGTGAACTAATCTCCCTCATAGCACAAGTTCTATTCTTATCGTTCCTAAGCTTATGGAAATCATAATGGACAAGGTTTGATTTAGGAACATTACTATTTGGGCAATCCCCGCCCATGTGACCCTTTTGACTCGCATTCGTAGCAAATACGACTTTTGTTCTTGTTGGTCACCCCATTCCTTGCAATTTCTTTTCTACACTTGCTTCGAGACTTGTTCTTGGAGAAGGTGGCTTCCTTGCCTTGTTTGCTTGAAGTGAGGCCTCTCCCCCGAGACCGGTCCGACGGTGGCATGCACCGGTACGGCCTGGTCACGGTCGAATCCACCGCCCGTTGTTGCTTTTGGGCACGAGTTGGCAAGGTGTCCCTTCTCTCTCGCACTTGTAGCACACCCTCCACTTGTTGGAGCTTCTAGGCTTCTTGGAGAGTGACTCTTGTGCCTTGTGCTTGATCGGGCGATATTGGGGTTTGATTTGCCCAACCTCGCTCTTTTCTTGAATCTTGTGCTTGTGGAACCTTGTAGCTTGTTGAGGGGTTGAACTAGTGGCGGTTGATCCCTTCCCAAGCTTCTTCACCATGCTTTCACGGTTATCTTGAGAAGGTTGCACTTTGCTCTTCTCCTTCAACACACACGGTCCTTTTGGAGCTTTTCGACCTCTTGCTTTAGTTTGTCATTTTCAGCGGCAATGAGGTCTTCACAAGATTCTACAAGTACATGCTCAATGCTAGATTGGCTTGCTTGAGACAAACAATCATTAGCGCTAGATAAAACAACTTGAACTTGTGAGCAAGTGCATGTGTGAGATAGAGGTTGTAGAGATTTTACCGATGAAATCACAACCTCATGGGCTATCTCTAGTGTTGCATAAGAATCAACAAGCTTCTCAAAGGAAAGTTCAAGTTCATTGTGATTAGCTTGTAGGACCATATGCTCGCTAGTGAGCTTCGCTAGTTTGGCTTCTAGATCATCATTGGCATCTTCTTCTAATTTAGCTCTACAAGCAAAGGATTTGATGTCATGATCATATTTGTTAGCCAATGTTTCATACTTACAAACCAAGGATGCAAGTTCGGATTTGAGAAGCTCAAGTTCTCTTGACGAAGAGCTTGAGGCTTCAATCTTTTGGTCCTTAGCCCCTTTGGCTTGTCTCTTCTTCTTGCTTCTCTTCTCCTTCTTGGCCATCAAGCAAGTTGGTGTGCCTCTGCGCCGGCACCGGTCGACCGGTGGGTGTCACCCGTCCGACCGGTCCCTGCGCAGAGAGACGGCGTCTTCGCTTCTTTGCTCTTCTTCTTGCTTGAGGTTTGATGCTTGAGGCTCAGTGGATGTTGTAGAGGTAGGGCACATCTCCACTGACTCATCTTCATCATCACTCTCGAGTTCATCCCATTTGGTGTTTACCAACTCAAGTAGTAATTTCCAAATGAGATGAGCATCTTCGGAAATCTTTTTGCTCTTCAGGATAATGTACTTTAGTTCGCTACATACACAACTACACAAAAGGTTAGTAACAAGAGCATTAAGTCGCTTCTTCTCCAAGTCCATTGGCGAGACACATGTCTCATCCTTTGGAAGGATACTCGCAACCGTGATGCTCTCAGCGGTAGGGCCCAAAACCTTAAGTGCAATGTGAACATTAGAGCACCAAGAAGAATAGTTTGAGCCATCTAGAGTTAGAGGCTCAAACGGTACCTCACAAGTTGTCGACATCGAAGAACTCCAAGCGGTTAAGCTCGAATCGGAGCACTAAGCTCTGATACCAATTGAAAGGACCTTGATGTCACCTAGAGGGGGGGGTGAATAGGCGTGACGACCAAATTAAACCTTTTTCCCCCAACTCACTTGAGCTGACAAGTCACTCTCCACCGGTCGGACCGGTGGTGGTGACCGGTCGGACCGGTCAAGCACTCGGTCTTCACGATGACACCGGTCGGACGGGCACCTCACCGGTCGACCGGTGTAGCACGAGAACCTCGCAAAAACAACTTCAAGCACCTCTTGGCTTCTAGCACGAACCAAACTCAAGGTGTGGCTCTTGTAGATGATCACAAGCGAGTAATGAGCCCCGCACACACGAGTAACACACCCAAGTAGATCGAAGCGGAAGCAAATGAAATATGCTAGAAAAACAACTTAGAGTGAGGAATCGCACGAGGAAGCAAGGATTTGTTTCCCGAAGTTCACCACCCACTGAGGAATGGCTACGTCTCCGTTGAGGAGCTTGTAAGGGACAATTCCCACAACAAGCGGGTCTCTTTCAACCACTTTCCTCCTTTCCACTAAGGTGATCTTTTCCACGAAGAGGCAAGATCGCAGCCCTCACAAACTTCCCGCTGCTCACCACAACCTTGAGAGCTAGCCGGCGACACCTAGCCGTCTAGGAGGCAAACCTCCAAGAGTAACAAATGCACCAAAGTTTGTAGACTCGTAACCAAAGTGCTCAAGCTATGGAACTGCTCTTGTTAGCTCACAAAGTCACTCCTAGGCTCACTTTCTCAACCCAACACAAAGATGATGGCTTGAATCCACAAATCTCACAAAGAGATGGTTGGGGAGAGCCACTAAGGCTTAGAGCTAGTTAGAAATGGCTTGGGATCTCGAGAACAACACTAGAAGCGCAACCCTCACCCGAAGAGGGCTTGGGGTATTTATACCCCTCAAAGAAGAAAACTAGCCGTTAGACCCGGCGGCACCGGTCGACCGGTGCCCTACACCGGTCGACCGGTGTATGAAAAACTAGCCGTTGGGCTAGCGGCACCGGCGGAGCCGGTGCCTCGACCGGTCGGACCGGCGGGCCCCGAGTTGCCCCAAAACCCTTTTTTTAAGGAAACTAGCACTTCACCATCGAGATGAAATGACCCGAAGTTAGGTTAGGAGGGTTAGTTAGCACACTCAAGGGCTAGATCTCACTTAGGTCAACTAATGAGCACTTTGACTTGGTCAACTTGCTAAGTTGCATCCCTCTTGATAGTACGGCATACCTATACTCAAGAAAAGAGTAAAAGAGCTTTGATGACCTCTTGAGCTTGAACAATCTTCAATTCTTGCCATACTTGATCGATAACCACTTGAGAGCTTTCAACTTAGCCTTTGACTTGAGCACGTCCATACTTGAGCTAGTGACTTAGGATCTTTCCATATAGCATAAGAATGCACACTTTGATCCATGGCCACTCCATGTTGCCAATCTTAACGAGTTGATGACTTGCAAAGCTTCCCTCGATTAAGGTTTGAATATGATACTTGAAGACCCCACGGATGCTAGACCTTCACCCTAGCAAAACACTTATGGCGGCTTAGCTACGGCCCCAAAGATTGCTTGGTCCCTCACCCTAGACATCTCGGTTGATCTCTTCATCACTTATCCAATCCACTTTGAGTTCCATTTTGCTTCACACGCAATTAACCTTCATTTGAAAGTCCCGTTTCAAATGCTTGATCTTGATTGACAACGGATATGCAAGCTTCCATTTTTAGAACCATGAAATGTATACTCATCATCTTGTTCTCTTTTAATAAACTCATGAAGCCTTGCACCAAATACTTATCTTTGTAGATGTGAGCCATAAAATACATCCATATATAAAATACTTCAAAAGTAGCTCATGAATATATAATGAAAACCTGCTCACGATCTTAAACAAAAACATTAGTCGTTTAATCGCCTTGTCATTCAATTCACCAAAATCCACTTAGGGGCCTAGATGCACTTTCGGTCGTCGACTACTTCGCCTCACGCAGGCTCATCGTCGACTACTCCGTCTCCGCCGCGCGTCCGGTGCCTCGGCACGTCGCGCGGCTCGCCACGCGGCTTGTCGCGCCGCTCGTCGTCGACTACTTCGCCTCACGCAGGCTCATCGTCGACTACTCCGCCTACGCTGCGCGTCAGCCCGTCACACGGCTCATCATCGACTACTCTGTGCGCCGCGACTTCGTCTTGCGGCCACGCTGGCTCTACTTCATCCACGCCGTGCGTCGTGACTACTTGTCTCGCGGCAACACTGGCTCTACTTCGAGTACGCCGCGCGCCGCCACGACGTCATCTTCCCCGGTCGCATCGCGTCGACCATTCATCTCGACTAGTTTTCCAAACTAGTCGAGAACGGCAGTCACGCCACCAACAACTAGTCGGAATCAACTCTGACTAGTCGACTTCGACGACAGAACCGTCGCGGCTCCATCACCGATCGCCACGGCTTCATTAACAAGTACGCCGAGCACAACGGCTAAGTCATTTATCTAAATGACTACCGTTTCTTGGCTTGTTCTCCTCATCATGTAGGACTACTTGCGACTACTCATTTGTGTATGCTTCTCGGCGGGTTTTCACGGGAGCTACACTCGCCGACTACTCTTGGGGCATATCAATCAAGTCGCCACGAGTCTACTTCATCAACTCGGGGGCTATCCCTAGGAGGCAGTTTCTAAAGTCCGCTACGCGCGGCAATCTAAAGTCGACTTCTAAAGTCGCATTCTAAAGTCCGCTCCGTGCGGCATCTTAAAGTCGACTCCGGTCGCATCTTCGCCTGCTTCAGTGGCATACTACGTGTGTAAGCTTCGATGGAACCTAGCTGTAAGCGGCCCTCGGAGTCCCCGGCGACGATGGAACCTAGGCGCACGTGGTCTTCACGCTCCGTACCATGGGTCCAAGTGCCCTAAGTACTCGTGCTCCGTACCTTGGGTCCGAAATCCATGGCCCGTGCACGCAAGTCGACTCCGGTCGCACCTTCAAGTCCACTACGGTGGCACCCGTACCTTGGGTCTGAAATCCATGGCCTAGGTACACAAGTCGACTCCGGTCGCACCTTCAAGCCCGCTCCGGCGGCAATCATACCTTGGGTCTGAAATCCATGGCTCGGTACTTAAGCCCACTCCGTGGCACAAGTCGACTCCGGTCGCACCTTCAAGCCCGCTCCGGCGGCAACTGTACCTTGGGTCTGAAATCCATGGCTCAGGTACTTAAGCCCACTCCGTGGCACAAGTCGACGCTAACGGTCGCATCCAAGCCCACTCCGGTGGCACAAGCCCGCTCCGGCGGCAATCGTACCTTGGGTCTGAAATCCATGGTTCGGTACTTAAGCCCACTCCCGGTGGCACAAGCCGACTCCGGTCGCAATCTTAAGCCCGCTCCGGCGGCAAAACTACTCGTTTTTTTTCTCGATTTTTATTCGCTTTGGCTTTCCGGAAAGTGCTTTTCGCATTTCAAAAGTCCGCTCTGCGCGGCGCAAAGTCGACTATTGTAGTCGCATCTCAAAGTCCGCTCCGCGCGGCAACTAAAGTCGACTTCTAAAGTCGCATATCAAATCCGCTCCGCGCGGCATCCTAAAGTCGACTTCGGTTTTCAAGTCACAACTCAAAGGTCCGCTCCACGCGGCATCACAAAGTCGACTTCGGTTTTCAAGTCGCATCTCAAAGTCCGCTACGCGCGGCACAAAGTCGACTTCGGTTTTCAAGTCGCATTCTAAAGTCCGCTCTGCCGGCATTTAAAGTCGACTTCGGTCGCATCTAAAGTCCGCTCTAACGGCACGACTACTTCTCAAGATCCACGGCTCGATGCCAAACTGCTACTTGGAATCTCTCCAGCTTGTGGGCTACTTGAAGATAACTTCAGCATGCTTCGCTCGCTCTCAAGCTCAGGGGCTCCTCACCAATCACTACTCGACGTGGCTCATACGGCTCTCTTATCTCGGGGGCTACACGCTGCAAGTGTACTCGGATGATGGCTTCGCGAACACTGAAGACCCTTGGATTGATTACCTAATCATTTCAAGGCTCGGGGGCTGCTATGCTACACGCATCATTCAAATTTTTTTTCAAGACCGATGAGTCGGACCACCTTCCGGCCTCGCGGCGCTTCAAGTACTATTGAAGACTTCTCCAAGCGGTACTCGAGGACGCTCAAGAACTACTCGAAGAGGCTTCAAGACTACTCGAACTACTACTCTCGACTCCAACGTGCTCGGGGGCTTGTCGGGCATACACCCCGGTACTCATGCAAGGAAGGAAGAATAGTAGAAGACGGACTCTGGTAGAATTCCCCCCGTACTCCTACTAGGACTCGCTCTGTGTACTCCTACTAGGACTCCTGCCTTGTAACCGACTAGGAACCCGCCCCCTGGACTATATAAAGGAGGGCCGGGTACCTAGCCGCACATCGCCAATCCCTCCAGGGACAAACAACACCAAGCGCAGGGCGCCATACTTGATCCCCCAAACAGGACGTAGGGTTCGCCACCTTGGCGGCCCGAACCTGTATAAATCTTGTGTCCCGTGTCCTTGCGCATACCTTCGAGTTCTCGGTCTCCCGATCACGATCCCCACCGCACAATCTACTACCTCGGGTACCCCCTTGGTAGGTTTGCGGTCTAAAACACCGACAAGCGCGGTGGCAGCGGCCGGAGATGGCAGATCCGGCGGCGGAAGCCGTTGAAGATGGAGCAGGTGGGCGGGGCGGGGGCGCAGCTCGTCTGAGATGAAGAAGACGATGGCGACGGCAGTGAAATTTCATCGAGGTCCGCGCAGATCTGGATGGAGAAACAACAGCGGAGGGGAGGAGGAAGCGGTGGGAGTTAGGCGGGCCTCGCCTGTGTCGGAGGCGATGTCGGCGAGGCGACGGTCGGCGGTGGGGCGGGGGCGCAGCGCGTGTCGGCTCGGAGTCTTGGAGAAGAAGGTACAATTGTTTTTTTTGCATGCAACGCGAGGGGATAAGAGGCTGGTGCATCCGTGTGTGGGGCCGGGGAGGGTTCTCGACCGAGAGCTATTGGGAGAGCCCTCTCCCGGTAGATGCGTGTCGGGATTCTCTACCGCCGGCAGTAAATTTCTATCGATCGTGCATCGTGCTCGGATGGTTAGCACAGAAGACGACATGTTTTATACTGGTTTGGGCCTCCGGGGAGTAATGGCAACCGTGTTCCTGAGCCAAGTGTGCTCGTAGTAGGGGTTACAAGCTGGTCGGGGGTGGGAGTTCGCTCCCAAGTCCCGGGTGGTGATATTCGGTCTTATGAAAATCTAACCCTTGTGACCGTTTCCCTCCTTTCCCTTTTATAGTCACAAGGGGAGGGGCACAAGGGGAAGTAAAAAAGAGTTACAGTGCTTGGCAACTGGCACGTCTTGTCACACGTCGCCGTCCGTCGGGGTGCATTGAAGCCGAGTCGCGATGCCTTGTCGGGGGAGCCGCCGCGTGGCCGGGTTGGACTGTTCCCTCCGGGACGCTTGGCGTTCTCCCCAAGTAGTTTGGGCTTGTCTCAATCTGTACGAGTGTTTGCCTAGCTTGCCACGCCCGAGCCTAAGTCTAGGCTTGTGCGCGTCGTAGAGGGTGCTTGAGTGCCTCGGGTTGAGTCTTGCGTGTGGCAGAGCTGGAGATGATGCGATGTGATGGCTGCGCGGCTAGTCAGACCTGCATTAAGGCTCTTGCCGGGGCAGGTCGCCTGCATGGCCGCCAGCTGTTGTTTCCGCGTGACGTGGAGATTTGCTCCTCCTCACGCATCGGTAGCGTCGCTCGAGTCGTGCGCCTGGGCCTGCGCACTAGTCGGAGCCGGACTTGTCGTGCGAGGCGGAGACTTGTCATGCGAGGCGGAGACTTGTCGTGCGAGGGTTCCTCTAGTGGGAAACTGGTCGGAGATGCAGTTAACTAGCTAAAAACCGGACGTCATACCACCACGCAGGCGGAGCTCCAGGTGAACGGTGGACTCCTTCTAGATGTTGTAGTCAGCAAGGGTACGACCGTCCTCGAGCTGCTTGCCAGCAAACAGTTGACTCCACCTCGAGGGTTGCGGTCTTGCCGTTGTTAAGGAGGATAATCTTACCATCAAAGAGGGCCCTAATACGAGCCCTCGTCAGTGCATACTTTTAAGATAAGTATTTTTTTTAATAAAGACAGCCAGGGGTGGGCTGGGAGAAGGGTTGTGCCACGTGTGGTCGCATTATTCGCTTGACTTATCAACCACCAACCAGTCGAGAATATTTCGCTCACAACAAATCGGTACCATTTAGTCAATAGTACTTTTCTCACAACAAATCTGGATCGATCACCGACCAATCACCGACCACCAATGAAGAACACGTGTATATCTCGCTCCATGAGGGGGTACTGGTGATTTTTTTTAGAGTGCAAAGCCGTGCGGTTTGGGGGGTGCATTGGGCCGGAGAGAGCTGGCGGTGGCCCTCAATCAAACGAGAGAGTCCGTTTCAGAGGTGAGGCCCGCCTGGCCCGGAGGAGAAAATGGGAATGTCGTGCGCGTCCTGAAATCCTACCCGAGTTCGGAGTTTCGGACTCCCCGCGCCGCCGCGCCGCATCCCTCGTCTCTTCCCCGTGTCGAAGTCGAACTCGAGCTCGAGCTCTTCCTTTGCGCCGTCCCGTGGCGGACTCGACCCCCGTGTATGTAGGTCACCCGCCCCCGGACTATATTATATAAGGCAAACCCGCCGCAGCCGCTGCGGCACCGAACTAACCGCTGGGGCACCGAACTAACCGCTGCGTCCCGCATCCACTCCCACACGCCACGAACGACCTCGCCGTAGTCTCTTCCCCAAGGAAGAGAGCGCGATCGGCAGCCACCAGCCGATGGCGGTGCCGAGCGAGGCGGCTGTCGTCGTCGTCGACGGCGTCCAGCCGGGTCCGGCGGCAGTGGTGAAGAAGTCGGCGTGGACCAAGGAGGAGGACGCCGCGCTGCGGGAGCAGGTGCGGGTGCACGGCCCGCAGAACTGGGCGGCCATCAGCGACGCGCTGCCCGGGCGCAACCCCAAGTCGTGCCGCCTCCGCTGGTGCCAGCACTTGACCCCCGGCGTCGACGCGGCGCGGCCCTTCTCCCCCGAGGAGGACGAGAAGATCGCCCAGTACCATCGCATGTTCCCCAACAGGTGGGCCACCATCGCCTACTTCCTCCCCGGTCGCTCCGACAACGCCATCAAAAACCGCTGGAACTCCGTCCTCGGCAAGCAGCCGCAGCCGCAGCCGCAGCAGCAGCAGCGGCGGGTGGTCGCTGCCCCCCTCCTCCGCCTCTCCGACGGGACGCTCCCGCTGTTCCCTCTCGCGTCCGGGGATGTCAGGGCGTTCGGCAGGGGCGTCCCGGTGCTCCACCGTCTGCCGCACGTCGACGCGGGGGTTGATCTGAGTGGCGCGTGCCTGAAGCTGTTCCCGCTGGCGCCAGGCGATCTCGTCGGGGGCGACAATCCGAGCGAGGCGGCGGGGATGGATGTGGATTGCAGTGCCGACGACCAGACGGTCACCGAGATGACGCTCTTGCCGAGCACGAGGGCCGCTTCGATGGCCGCGTTCAAGGCGATGGTGCAGGCAGTTCGGGCGCCCTAGACGCTCTCTGTCTTTGCTTGATTTTTCTGTTGTTCTCTGATCTGCTGAGCAATGGAGGATTTGTAACGGCTTTGCTTGGCTGACTGAACTTGCGATGGAGGATAGTGGATAGTACTTGCGATGGCCGATGGAGTAGCTAGGATTTGCAACTCTGTTGTCTTCAAATTTTCTACAGGGTCTGCAACTCTGCATTCGGTGGAGTTGTGCTGAAAATTTCGTGAATGTATCAGAACTAGAAAGAAGATTCGGGGAATGTTACTGCGTTACGCCCTCCTTGTATTGAGCTCGTCTTGGATTGGATTGTGTGAAACATCGGACTTGATTGTTTCCGTTTAAATGTTCATTTACTTCCCCTGTTTCTGAATTCTGGCATTCTTCCCTCTCCCTGACGAGTGACGAACATCCCTCCCTTGTAGTCTTGTACTGCCGTACTGACCAGGAACGAATGAACGACTTTGAACTCTGAAGTGAAGTCCCGTTGCGTTGCTTACCAGGATTCCGGGCTGCAAATATCTCAATTTGTCGATTCGGTGGTTTGTTTTTTGAATAACAGTTCTGCCGACTCGTAAAACCGTAGGGCTTTCAACGGCAACCATTGCTTTCCGCATTGTCCATGACCAGACCTAGTGAGCTAGGCTGCTACAGAAGAGCTTGGTTATCATGGCTTGAGAAAACAATGGTAATCTGGCTAGTACTTACACGTTAGAGGTGGGTACCTCCATTCCCAAGAGCTGAGCAAAAAGGCAGTGGCAATCCCATGAGTGAGCGGTGAGCCGATCAGTTAAAAACGCCTGAAGCATTGACATGGCATGCACCGCCCCCATTTCTCATTATTTTGGTGACGAGTTCATGATACGTTCTGCCAGTTCTAATACATCTGGGCGATTCGTGGAGTTCTGCTTCGAACGCACTGCTGACTGTTGAACAGCCGTGATGACTAGCAAGAAGCAATGCAAGTAATCTAGCATCAATCCAAAATGTTACGCTCCCAAAATTCAGGAAGTAGATTGATTCTAAAGTAGGAATCGAGTTAGTTGCAAATTGCAAGCCCTTTATATCTGCAGTCTCCAAGTCGATTCACCCTGCCACTACACACCAAAGTTCATTCACCCACACCGGAACGACCGCGCATCGTCTCTCGCACTGCGGCAGTCGGCAGATGCCTCTCTCGACAGCTTCCATCCCCGATGCCTTCCTCCTCCTCCTCGCCAGCACCGCGGCCGCCGCCGCCGCGTCCGTGCCTGTGGGCGACAGCCACGTGAACACGACGGTGGTGTTCGCCAGTGGCGCGGCGACGTCGCCCCGCGACGACACGGAGATGTACATCTGCTACCTATGCACGGGGCGCAACCCGCTGCTGATCAGATACTGCCCTATCTACTGGGACGAGTGCCACCTCGTCTGCTACGCCGACGCCGACGCGTCCGCCTCCGCCATTCCCGCGGTGGCCGCGCCGCCGTCGACCGGGCCGCCAGCTGACGAGCGCGACGAGGAGTGTTACGTCATGAAGCTGTACCGTAACGGCAGCTACACCATCGTCAGCCACCTGGGCTGCTCCCAGATCGCCAGGTGCCTCCTCTCTTGCGGCGGCGGCGACATGGCAGACCGGAATGCCCTGGGCACCGCGACCGCGGGGCCGGCGACGACGGCCGCGATCCAGGCGAGCTTTCCGCTGCCGCGCGTCGCGGATTTCCAGCGGTGCGGCACGCAGGTGAATGCTCCGTGACTCCGCGGGCTCCTCCGAGCCCCGCCGTTCCGGCCGGTAGTGCGCGCGGCGGCGGCGCCGCTGGCTCCTCTCTGATGGGGATGGACGCGTGCCGCGCTCGTGCGTTGGCCGGTGGCTGCATGAGCGAATGTGTGTCAGCCTGTCAGGTCGCGTGCGCAGTTTGCGCTGCTGCTGGGCGTTTGCGCCCTACCGACTCTTCGTTTGGCTGGTGGCTGATGACTGGTGCTGATTTGTTGTGAGAGAAAAGTACTGTTGGCTGGTTGTTAGTGGCTGGTTTGTTCCGAGAGAAAAGAACTGCTGGCTGGTGGCTGATAAGCCAATCGAACAGGGTGTTAACTTTGGACGTTTCTAGCAAAACTGATGACGAGTACGCAACTGTTTGCAAGCTGTATGAGTAGATTGGATGATTGCAAATTTGCAATAGAATTGGAGCATGATTACTATGTTTTCGTGAGAAATTCTTGTGATCGAAATGCTTTCTAGAAAGTCTTTAACTCTTCGTGTCAAGCGTTCCAAAACAAATAAAAAACATCGACCCCACTCAACAGTTACCCGTGAGATCGCCTATGTTGAGGAAATTGACTTCGTTTGTGATTATTCACGTTATGAATCTTCCTATTTATCGACGCACCTGTTAGTTCTACAGTTTGTTAGGCACAAATCTTGTCGAGTGTGCCTATGAGTTATGATAACACTGGTTGTAACAAATACTTTTCTTTTCTTTTACTCGAAAAAAAAACACGCGCAGGCTGAAAACTGCGAATCAAATTCAAAGTCAAAACTACATGGGCTTGGCCCGGCATACAACACCGGTAATTGGCCTTAGGCAATTGCTCCAGTGGGCCCTAACGACAGCCCAAATGATCTAGATCTCGCGGCGAAGAAGAAGGCGACGTCACACACCCTCACCACCGCTCGACCCACCACCACACTGGCACACAACGGATCGCGCTGTTCGCTGGCTCGACCTGTTTTTCAATTGAAACCCGCTCCGGAACCCTAGTTCGAATGCGGGACACGAATTTTGGTTTCCCTCGCGTGCCGCCCACCTCCTCCCCCCCACCCGCCGAAGCAGCAGCCGAGCCGAGCCCCAAGCGGAGGAGACTAGGAGCCGCCGCCGAGGAGCCGC
The DNA here is from genome assembly GCA_947561735.1 of Cenchrus americanus. Taxonomy (NCBI): domain Eukaryota; kingdom Viridiplantae; phylum Streptophyta; class Magnoliopsida; order Poales; family Poaceae; genus Cenchrus; species Cenchrus americanus. Next base: position 150,352,353 of record OX387243.1, on the reverse strand, counting down.
CGATGCCGCCGGAGATGAGGGAGGAGGCGCTGGAGCGGCTGCGCGGGGTGGTGCGGGACAGCGCCGGGAAGCACCTCTACACGTCGGCCATCTTCCTCGCCGACAAGGTGGCCGCCGCCACGGGGGACCCCGCTGATTTGTACATGCTCGCGCAAGCGCTCTTCCTCGGCCGCCACTACCGTCGGGCGCTCCACCTCCTCAACAATTCCCGCCTGCTCCGCGACCTCCGGTTCCGATTCCTCGCCGCCAAGTGCCTAGTAAGGCTGCTGAGCTCTTCCCCCGCCGTTTCCTTTTATCGAGTGCGACGCGTGCGTGTCACTGAGAGGGCCGCGTTTGGTTCCTTAGCTGTTTGAGTCGCCCTGCGGGTTCCATGTAGCAGCATGTCTCGACATTTCGTGAGGTGTTTTTGGGTAGTACTTTGGCCGAACACCTTGCGGACATTTGCAACTGACGGGTAAAACGCTACAATTTGTGTGATTCGATTTGGGGGGGGGGGGGGGGGGGGGTGCTTTTGAGTGTGATTAAACATCTGCTAAGATATGTTGCGCCGGTGAATTTCGTTCCGGGTCTGGAGTGAAACCTTCTACATGGCCACAGGCTGGCTTGATTTTTGTCTGTCAGCAAACAAATCCATTGCTGTGTCTGCATTCTTATTTGGTTAGTCTTCCTGGCTCCTGCTCCTTAGAAGTTAGAATGATGTCAGAATTTCTTAAGTGGGAAAATAAGCATGTTTCTGATGTTTGTTCTTCTACTACAACTTAAATAATTTTATTTCTTTGTTCAGGAGGAGTTGAAAGAGTGGCATCAGTGTTTGTTGATGCTTGGCGATGCAAAAGTTGATGAACATGGAAAGGTCCTTGATCAGGATGATGGCAGCGACATTTATTTTGATAAGGATTCTGAGGATCATGAGATCAATGTATGATGATGCCCCTCCTTCCCTTAACACCCACTCCCTCTCTCCTCTCTCTCATTATTGGTATGATGATTGTTTATTACTGTATTACTTGCTTGCCAGATCAAATCAGCTATATGTTTCTTACGTGGCAAGGCGTATGAAGCACTGGACAACCGTGATCTTGCTCGCCAATGGTACCTTAGCTTGTTTTTCTTTTGTTTAAAATTGATTGCATATTTTTAAAATAGCATCATCATCAATATATTGAATGATTTATCTGGCAATTTTGCTAATATATACTTTCGCTACACACATTTAAGTTGAATCAGTGCTACTTTATCACTTCAAACTTTTAGGGGTTGAGGTTTTTGTGTCTAATAAGATCGGCTAGGTTTCCTTTACGATTTTCTTACCCTTTGATTTCAGGTACAAGGCAGCCATTACAGCTGATCCTCTGTGTTACGAGGTGAGAAGAACAGCGGCTTTGTAAATTATCGTTCTTGTTATGAAAAAAGATCATGCACTATTAATTCTGAAATTCAAACAGTACCTTATTCCACATGTGTAACTTATGCACACCTTGCACCTAATTCTGAATCGTTTTATGTGTTGCATATGTACTTTGACTTGTACATTTTTTTCACTTGGGCAATCTGAAATTCCTCATGGGTATGGCATGCTGAGTCTATAATGGCTCTCATGATGCAAGTGCTGTGTTGGTACATTTGCTACAGATGATAATAGTATAATACATAAACTTATCACGCTGCCTAACTTTCAAGAGTCTTTGATTTGAAAAATACAAATGCACATAAAAGCACATCCATTGAGTGAATTTATGATAATTACCTCTGTTTCAAAAGGGGACTCCTAGGTAGGATGTAGGAATAGGCAGCCTAGGCACTAGGTGGAGAAGCATGACCTTGTTTAGTACATAGGCATTTTTCTGACTAAAGTGGTTTAGGAATTGATCTAAGTATGAAAATGGGAAATGGAGAAAGATGAACTATGATCATGGAAGTCATGGTTGCAAGAAAATGTCAATCTTTGTTTTAACATACCAAATTTCCTCTATTTAATATGGCATTTATCTATCCAACTGTTAAAAGTATAACCGCCTAGGCTCTAGACGGAGCTTGACCCACTGTCTTGCTTTAGCACATATTTGAACACTGACAATTACAGTTCTTGTTGACAGTGTCACAAGTTGATATAATGCTACATGGTATTCTATTTTTGTGGGTTCCTAAAGATTTGTATATGTTTCAGGCTCTTGAATGTCTTGTTGATAATTATATGTTGACATGTGAGGAAGGTAATATTCGAAATTCCCTTTTGGCTTGTCTTGAGGCTTGCTTATAGCTTGAATGAGTATTACGTGCTGTATCACTTTTGAACTTAAGATATGATCTAGTGGCCTTGTAGATTGTTTGGTTAAAAATGCACTCCGGTCATCTTTAAGAAGATAGAACTTATAATCTGAAACACTTTTGAACTTAGAAGCACATTCATTTCAGGATATGATCTAGTGGCCATATAGATTATCTGGTTAAAATATGCACTCCAGTCATCTTTTAAGCAGATATAACTTACAATCTGCAAATGGCTAGACATTCTACACTACCAACTAGATATGATTGGTGAATCTGAATGTATGCCTGAAATGCATCTGCAAGAACAGTTGTGTCAAATAACTTAAGTTCTGTTATTTTATTTGGCTATTTTCTCAGCATTGTAGAGACTAAGATGGTGCAGTGATGTATTTCAGAATCTGAGTTATTGGCCTCTCTGCAATTCAGAAAGGAAGATGGGTGGCTATCAGCATTTTACTCATGTTTGATTAGAAAGGTACTTGGCTTAAGTAAACACATGCAATGGAACAATGAATGTATAATTGTATATGCTTTTTTTGCTGACAGTCTCTCTTCTTCCTTTTAGCATGAAAAAGAATATGTAGTTGAAGCAAAGTTCAAGGAACTTGAGCGAGAATCTTGCAGTATTTCATCCTCGAGTTCCGGTGAAACTTTGAAAAATAACATTGATGTCTTGGCCTGCAAAGCTGAATACTACCACCAGAGTGGAGAGTACCAGAAATGTTGGCAACTGACATCTTCGTAAGTTCGCAGCATTCATTACTCTGTTTCACGTTTTGTTTCCTCGCAAATATTGCTCATACATCCTTGTGGTGCAATTTCTATCTCAGATTACTTGAAAGAGACCCTTTCCATTTAAAGTGCACATTAGTTCATTTGGCTGCTGCAATGGAGCTTGGTCATTCTAATGATCTTTATCTTTTGGCCTGCAACTTAGTAAAGGATTATCCTCAAAAGTAAGTATTGATCTTCAATTAACTCATTCTTTTGATCTCCATGATCCAATATGATTCGTATTCTAACTATTAATTTTCAACAATAGATGAGGGTATTCCTCTTAAAGAAAGATAGATTTTCTGTTGTTGTACAAAATATTACTTCTAGATGTCCTGATTTAGTGATTCGTCCCTGATGGTTTCCAGTAAATCATTATCATTGCACAATTCTAATTACCATTCTGTTTCATCTGCAGAGCTCTTTCATGGTTTGCTGTTGGTTGCTATTACTACTGCATTAAGAAATACGATCAAGCTCGGAGATACTTCGGGTAATCGTCTTTTCTTGTCTTAATGTCACAAGTAATCACATTACCATTTTCATTGTGGATTCATTAATCATTATTCTGCCATTTTTTACCTTAAAGAAAAATCATTTTTTTAGCGTGGAAACTCTGGTGCTAGCTGGCTATGTTGTCATGGCCCTTGGCACTTACTACTATAATATAGAACATTGTGCCACTATCTTACTTTAAGAGTTGTGCAACACACAAAAGAGGGGAAGACAGACAGTTTCAGATTGTGAAAAATCTACAAATTGGAAAAGTACTGTGTAATCATGCTTCTAGAGCCATGGTTCCTTTTGTCAGTTTTCCTGCTATAATATGGCAAAGAGGAAAGTTATTTAGCAGTCGTAAGGCGTGGTGCAAAGATTTGCGTTGTTAGGTAGTCCCTCTGTTTCAAAATGTACGACATTTTAGTTTTGTTCTAAGTCAAACTTCTCTGACTTCGAGCAAGTTATAGAAAAAATATTAACATCTAAAATATCAAATAAATACACTATCAAGATATTCCGTGATGAATTTAAAGAATTTAATCTGATGTTATAGATGTTGATGTATTTTCTATAAACTTGGTCAAAGTTAGAGAAGTTTGACTTAGGACAAAAGTTAAAGATTTTGTTTTGAACGGACGGAGTACTATGGTTTAATGTGCACTGTTCTCTTCAGCAAAGCTACAGGGTTAGATGGGACGTTTCCTCCTGCTTGGATTGGTACAGGCATTGCTTATGCTGCTCAAGAGGAGGGCGACCAAGCAATGGCTGCATTTCGGACAGCAGCTCGGTTGTTTCCTGGGTGAGTAATCCGTTCCCTTTATTTTTCTTGAAGATTCAAAGTTGACGTCGAGTTACTGTTCATGGTTTTGTCTAGAAAAAAGTTTTTTCTTGTGTACTGGTTTTGAGACGCTCATCTTTTATCATTGGAATTGTGTTTGAACCACTTTTGATAAAGAGAATTGTGTTTGAACTTCTTTCTACTATCATTCGGGAACTTTGGCTTTACTTTGAAGACACCTGTGGTGTTCCTTTTCTGAAACAGTGGCAAGGTCTTTTTGTTGTAGCTATTTCACAGTGAACATTTTTATCTATATCATACTTTCTCTCCAGCTTTCTTTTAACTATCTTTTAATATCTCTTCAGATGTCATCTGCCAACTTTGTACATGGGCATGCAATATGTGCGGATGCACAATTTCAAACTTGCAGAGCAGGTAATATTAATTGACAACTGTTCACTGATTCTGATTTTTATACGACAAACTTATTCAAATGCTTGCCAGTGAGCACCTCTGTGTACCTTCTAATGTGATCCGTACTAATTTGCATCTGCAGTCACCTCATCTAGTATTTATCATTGTACGGTAGACTTTCAAACATTCAAATAGGTTGCATAAGATGCTTGTGATACGCAAACCAGCTCAAGTTCAGCTCTTCTGAATTGTGGTGTGAGCTTTAGGAGCCAAGTTTGAGCTCGATCCACCTGCTGTTTTACTATCAGCAGTGCTTCAGTTCACTTTTATTCAATCAAGCTTTGCTTGTTAACATCTCCATTTTTTAGCATTCTTGATTGCATCTTCTGATTATCGCAACTAATGAATACTGCTACCAATCAGTCAACTAAACTTATTTGCATCACATAAAACTAATTTCCTGCAATTATTTTGTATTCTCTGATGCAGTTTTTCACGCAAGCAAAATCCATTTGCCCATCTGATCCACTTATATACAATGAGTTGGGCGTCGTAGCTTATAATATGAAAGAGTGAGAAATTTATGTTCTTCTGGTTTTAGATGTTTTCCTTTCTTGAAAATCATTATTCATATCTTTATTAGTTCTCTAGTTGATTATAGCAGTGCCATTTTACATGTACCTGGAAGTTAAAAAAAGTATGTACCATGGCATATAGAGATTTGGAAACCATGAAACACGCCAACAATAAAATAGTTAAAATATGCTAATCAGTGTCCATGATGTTCATACACTTGACTAGGTGGTTCTTAAAATTAGAACATCATCTTGATTAGACATGCCTGGTCTTGTAAAGTAGAGTATCTTTTAAGTCAGAGCAAATCTGCTGTCTGCATTTATCATCACTTTATCACTATAGTTTGATAAGGCATTTAATAGCATGCACTTGATTTATATACAATATGGTTTTCCTTACTAATTCCTATTTGCTTTTCCGTTCAGCACGGAATTCCTTGTGATATTTCATCTATTTAGATGTCGTAATTTGTTTAACAGAATACCAATTCCATTAACTCACTGCTAAATAACTTTTTTGTTCAATATTTATAGCTATCAAAAGGCAGTTCAGTTGTTTGAGTTGACACTGGGCCATACTTCATCCTCACAGAATGAAATGTGGGAGCCAACATTAGTGAATCTTGGACACGCACTTCGGAAACTCAAGTAATTGATAAACTGTGACATTTTGCTATGAGTTTTTATGAAGTTTTTTGTTTTCTTGGAGTTTGTATATGTTTATTCAGCTAGATTCTTGCTGGTGCTTACCGTGGTTACCTTCTCAATTAATGAATTTCATTTTATGCATGAAAATGGCAAGTAGTTTGTGGAATTGAATTAAGTATGCAGCTGTTTGCTTGATCATTCTTTTATAAATTTTTTTTCAAGAAATTACCATGTTTGTTTTCATGCCTCCATATCCAATTGAACATATGTAGTATACTTTATGTCTTCACAGTCAATGTAACGCTGTCAATCACATTATAACTCTACCATATATTGTATTTTGTGCTTTCTCACATGTAGAGCATTTGCTGTCCCATTTGCTTTTATGATAAGCTCTTATTAAACTATCAGCCATGATTTTACATTTTATTGTTTGAACAGGAAATATGATAAAGCAGTGTCATATTATGAAAAGGCACTCACTTTCCCAATCAAAAGCTTGAGTGCATTCGCTGGTCTTGCTTATACTTACCATCTTATGGTATTTTTCTGATCCTCTTAAATTTGTTTATTCTGTACAATGTTTTTATACTGTGGTGTGTGAAAATTTAGTTTCATCTATCTGGATTGATTTTAGGTCCATTGATTGGGCTGGTTCATACACGGTTTAAGGCTATTTGGTGTGGTTTACAAAACTAACATTTAGCTGACTAATTTTAACTGGGTGGGTTTGGTTTGCTTGGGTAGGATAGTGCAGGTTCATGCAGTCCAGACAGCATGAACCTGCTTATGATGATGCAGTTTCCAACCTGGAAACTAGTGAACCCATTCAAAACCAGTTCCACTGGTCTGGTCTGTAATCTGGATCGGTTTTGCTGTTTTAGCTGGTTTCGCACCAACAGAGTTAGCATTGATATTCAGCAAAGCTAAGTCATAAGCCCATAACTACATGCATCTTGACGCTTCACTTAGGTAACAGTTAAGTACGTAAGTATGGATGTCGTTGTTTGGGGTTTCTCTTACAAATAAGAACCACAGAATAATAGGTTGGGTTTGGTGCAAGCTTGCTGATTGCAGTGTCAGTTTGTTGAAAATAAGTTCCTGTGTCAATTAGACAGAAGAACAATGTTTTAGAAAATTAGACAGAAGAAAGTTACAACTTGCATTTCTATAGAAAGTAAATGTGTACATAAGTTTTTATGTTCTAGGTTGACTTGTCAAGACTAAGAAATTATGTTGTATATCCCGAGTTTATCTGAAACTTGGGCATGTTTTCTTTTCTTGACGCAGGACAATTTTGAGGCTGCCATAAATTATTATCACAAGGTATGTCCTTATTAGCATTCCTAATTTGCCAATTCTAATTAAGCAAATTCATGCTGCTGTTTTTTTCATAAATATTATTTTTTTAATGTTGATATATCTATCCTGGAATTCCTTATACTTTTACCTCGTTAATTCATGTCCTGCAACTCATACCAAAACCACTGGCTAATCAGACTTGTTGGGTAATGGGGACCAACTTTCTTTTGTCAGCTGCGTCCTTTGCGTTCCTGCAACAAAAGCTTGTTGACTAGTAGTTTTCTCATGTGTGTTTTTTTGTTTTTATTTTGGCCAGGCTCTGTGGTTGAAACCAGACGACCAGTTTTGCACAGACATGCTAACGTACGCTCTCGAGTCCAGCTGCCACAGCACTGCTCGTAGAAGAATAGTTTAGGTTTAGTTGGTACTTGCAAATCAGGGCAAGTGCTGTCGTATGGTTAGGGTATTGTTCTGCTTACAGAGTTAGTAATCAATCATATGTAAAGCTGTTGTGCAATCTGTAATTGCCCAGGTTCATTCCAGTCACTTCAGACTGGTTGTAATGCAATTTTTTTTACCTTGTACTCATGTAAATACACCCAATTCATTCATGAATATCTATTTATTTTACTCAAATGACTCGATTCTGTTTTGGGATTGTTAATCTTAATTCTTTATACATGTATTAGTATGCCTAACATTTGTTTGGAGGGTTGTGGAATCAAAGACATCACTACGGGCCAGCAGCCTGTTCGCTTGAACTTATCAATGCCAACATGCAAAGATCTTTCTCTCGAAACAAACCAAAGAACTCACAAGAAAGATTTTTCTCTCGTAACAAACCAAAGACTACGCCATCGCCCACCAACCAACCGAACATGCTCCAGATTTTATTACTCTCTGACTGAACTGGGGTAAAAATGGAAAAAGGTCTGACCGGGGACAATGGGTAGAACACTCCTGGGTCCTTATGAGTACTTACAGCCTGTTCGTTTGTTGGTGATGGCATTAGTCTTGGTTTGTTCGAGAAAAAGATCTTCTTGGTGAGTTCTTGGTAGCGGTTTGTTATGAGAGAAAATCTTCTTGGCGTACGGTGGTCGATAAAGCCAAGCGAACACGGCGTTAGTTTGGCAAGCTTCTGCAGATTTCGGGTCTTGTCCCACTTGGTGGAGTTTCTCCCGCTCCCGCACTCCCGCTAATAGTAGCAATCTTCGGTTGCTGGAGGACGACGACCTTAGCTCAAATCTCGAAGTACACATTAACTCAGTGGATCTGGAACTTCCAGTCAGTAGAGTTGAATAAGATTGGGGATTTCTGAATAATCATATATACGTCCAAGAAACAGTTTCCTCTTCATAAGCTATACTTGTATAAATTTTCAGCTAGTATAATTGTATCGATATTTTTAACAAAAAAAAAGTCTTTGGCAGGACACTGGGTCACAGGATCTGTGAGACGGGGAAAAGGGCGCGCAGAAACTTGAGTTGGACTCAACCGGCCGCTGGGGTGGTGTCAAACCGACCGACGCACCAAAATGTGGGTTCGCTCGTGGACCAATACGCTCCGTCGCCACCTTCCACCACCCAACCTGACAACGCCATCCCAGGAAGAGGAGGCCAAGCCAACCCCGCTCGGCCGGCCCCCAGATCTCCCCCCATCCCTTCCTTCGTCTCTCTCTATTAAGCAGCAAGCAAAGCGCCACTCGCAATCCCGCAGGCCTCAGATCTCTCCGCCCCCGTCCCCGTCTCCCTCTCCCACCCCCAAACCCTCCTCGGCCTCGTCAACGCCGCCCGACGAGAGCGATGGCGGCCTCGCCGGCCGCGGTCGCGGCGCTCCTCGTCATCCTCGCCCTCGCGGCGGCCGGTGGCGTGGCGGCCGACGGCTCCGACCACCGCTACAAGGCCGGCGAGCCCGTCCCGCTCTACGCCAACAAGGTCGGCCCCTTCCACAACCCCAGGTGAGGCCCTGCACCTCAGATCCCTGTCTGGACGTCGTTCGTGTGCGCTGGATAGGGATCGGGCTCCTCGGATTTGTCCGATGTGCCGGTCGTCCCTGCCCGATCTCGTGGAGCAATGTGTTCACGTTGGTATTCTGTCGGTTTGGTCAACGCCGACAGGTTCTCCGAGATCTAGGGGAGAGAACCGGGAACTGTAATAGCAATCGGGGTGGGAACTGCAATTTGATTCGCTAGACATAGCCCCTTCTCGTAGGGTTTAATTTGGTTCATATTGGGCTTGTATAGGTTTTAGCGCCAATTATCATTCTCCTGCTAGGCTGCTGCGAACATATTTTCTGAAGCTGTGAATCTGTTACTGTTAGGTGTTGGATCTGTAAAGGAAAACAAATTTTCATAAAGGCTAACAGGCTATGCAGTTATGTGGTTTTCATTCTTACGCCGTGTTCCTTTTCCTTGCAGTGAGACGTATCGGTACTTCGACCTGCCGTTCTGCTCTCCTGGTCAGTTTGTGTTAATTTCAAGTATTCTGGTCACTACCAAGCTAACCGCGATAGATTTCTCAAATTGGAGTTTGCTAATATAGTTTATCTGCTGCAGATAATATAGTGAGGGAGAAGAGCGAGGCCCTTGGTGAGGTCCTTAACGGAGATCGGCTGGTCGATGCACCTTATAAGCTTGATTTCCGTGTGGACCTTGACTCCAGGGCGGTTTGCTCAAAGAAGCTCACCACGGAGGATGTGGCCAAGTTCCGGAACGCGGTAGCTAAGGACTACTACTTCCAGATGTACTATGATGATCTCCCACTATGGGGTTTCATTGGTAAAGTTGAAAAGGGAGGCAAGGCTGACCCGAGCGAGTGGAAGTACTACCTATACAGGCACATCATCTTTGATATCCTCTATAACAATGACCGGGTGATTGAGATCAATGTTCACACTGATCAGAGTGCATTGGTTGACCTGACGGAGGATAAGGAGACCAATGTGGATTTCCTTTATTCGGTCAAGTGGAAGGAGACACCTACACCATTTGAGAAGAGGATGGAGAAGTATTCCAGCTCCTCCAACTTGCCACACCACCTCGAGGTTCATTGGTTCTCTATTATAAACTCTTGTGTTACAGTCCTCCTCCTCACAGGGTTCCTTGCAACGATCCTCATGCGAGTACTGAAGAATGATTTTGTCAAGTAAGGCCTCCCTTTTTCATTTGTCTGTGAATAACTAAATATGAGTAATTGCTTGCTTGCAGATAACCATTTCTATCACAAACAAGCTACAAAATTTTCCAGTGCATTTTCATAATAGAAAGGAACACAATCATCGTGATTTGTTCTCTTACGGAATATTTTCATTTCCTTTGCATTGCATTTTAGTGATTTGTTTTGGATTGCAACATTATTTTTATATATATTTCTTTCAGTAAAAGCTAACTTTCATGGATTCCACATTCAATCAAATAATACTTGTTTCATCTGTATATGTTATGTGCTTGAGGAATTGCTTTCTGCATATCACAGGCTAAACAAAATCTTAGATGCAATCTCCTATCCTTATAGTTCTACCTGTAATTATTTTAGTAAGATAGGATGCAGTGTGTAATTCTTTCGTGGAACTGAATCCAATTTAGTTCAACATGCTTGTACAGGTTATTATCTACCATCTATTGAAATGAAGCATTGGCTTAATTTGTGATACTCATAGGTCTTTTTGAATGATGTTCTGTATTTGTAAATCATGTCAATGCATGGTGAAATAAGAAACTGTTTAGTTTGAAACAAATGATGTCCCATCAAGAAAGTGTTTCAGACCTATCTCTTCACTATCCTGTCTACTTCAGACTTTGTGGACTGTTTAAATCATGTTATTTTGTGATAGTGCGTGACATGTTAGTGTCTCAACTTGTGGCCTGGAGATTCTGGGGGTTTTGGTCCACCCTCCCTCGCAAAATCAAGTGGGTGGCTGTTGAGAAATTCCTTTCCCCAGAACCTTGTGTGGGAACTTTCTGCATCGCCCTTTTTAGTTCATGACATGTGTTTGCATGATAAATTCAGTCACATATTCCTCTCTATGTTATTAAAAATGTATATTTTCACTTGAAGGTATGCCCACGATGAGGAAGCAGCTGATGACCAAGAAGAGTCTGGGTGGAAGTATATCCATGGTGATGTCTTCCGGTTCCCCAAGAATAAGTCACTTTTTTCTGCTGCTCTCGGTACAGGAACTCAATTATTTGCCCTGTAAGTGTTGGTTCCTTTTTTTTGCAGAGCTGAAATTAGTCCTCCATATGTTTTGACATGCAAGCGTCTAACAATCTTTTTGTGTCACCTCTGCAGCACAACCTTTATATTCCTACTTGCACTTGTTGGTGTATTCTACCCTTACAACCGTGGTGCATTGTTCACTGCATTGGTTGTCATCTATGCACTCACTTCAGGAATTGCTGGATACATTGCTACCTCTTTCTATTGTCAGCTGGAGGGGACAAACTGGGTATGTACAGCCTTATATGTATGCACAAAATTTAAATACGCATTATGTCATAGTAGTAACGTGTTCTTCTGTCTCTTTTTTCAGGTGAGGAACTTGCTATTGACAGGATGCCTGTTTTGTGGACCTCTCTTCCTGACATTCTGTTTCTTGAACACAGTTGCTATTGTTTATAGTGCAACAGCAGCATTGCCCTTTGGCACCATCTGTGTCATTGTTCTCATCTGGACCTTGGTGACATTTCCTTTGCTCGTTTTGGGAGGTATTGCTGGTAAAAACAGCAAAACTGAATTCCAAGCTCCTTGCCGCACCACTAAATACCCCAGGGAGATTCCTCCACTTCCCTGGTACCGGCAAACAATTCCCCAGATGGCTATGGCTGGATTTTTGCCTTTCAGTGCCATATACATCGAGCTGTACTACATCTTTGCTAGTGTTTGGGGCCACAGGATCTACACGATCTACAGCATTCTCTTTATAGTCTTTATCATCCTCCTTATCGTTACTGCTTTCATCACTGTTGCACTGACGTACTTCCAGCTTGCTGCTGAAGACCATGAATGGTGGTGGAGGTACATGCCCCCCCCCCCCCCCCCCTTTAATCGTGCTTTTGAATGAATATTTAGTTTTTTTAGAATGAATGAGTAATATTACTGTAGAAGGATAAAGGGTGAATCGGATAGCAATTATTCATACTAGGCTGTATGCTTTTAACCTACTTGAACTTTTCTACATTTTGTGAGCACCTAGAAGCGTTACGTTTATGCTAGTGTTCCTTGTCTTTACAATGAAAATTCCTACTAGGCTTCCTTCCTAGAATTTTTGTCTTTATGAAGTTCGTTACTGTAGTTTAGCAAAAGTCGTATGGTAGCGAAGTCTTTGTGGGGCTATCAACTACTGCAGAGTATCATATGTTTCTAAATGAGTGTCAGTTACTGCCTGAAATCCATTGTAGACATTCAAGCATGCAATACTAAATGCCTTAAGGTGTTTGCAAAATGTAGACGCTCAAATAAGAGCCCCTTCAAATGGATGCTGTGCTGACCCTTTTGGAATTTTTTCTGCCTTTACTAATACAGGTCGTTCCTATGCGGAGGATCAACCGGTTTCTTTGTATATGGTTACTGCCTGTACTACTACTATGCACGATCGGATATGTCTGGCTTCATGCAGACATCCTTCTTCTTTGGCTACATGGCCTGCATCTGCTATGCATTCTTCTTGATGCTCGGGATGGTGGGCTTCCGTGCCGCCTTGTTCTTTGTCCGCCACATATACAAATCCATCAAGTGTGAGTAAGCTGTGTTGGAAGATGAAGAGCAGCTGAGCAGCAGAGTTGTACCCGTTTTTGGTGCCACTGAGAAGTCCCAAATATAGAAAAGGTTAGCTCTCGCGTGCAACAGGAGCAGCTAGAGATTGCCATGTTTCAGATTAGGCCATTATTTATAGGAACAGGTAATGAACCTATAAATTTGTTATGTTTATGCGACTGCTGTGATAAAGATCGCCTTTTCCTTCGTCCTATGTACCATCTCCTAGTGACGTCAGACAGTACCATAACTTTGTTGGAAGACATGCCTGAATATCTGTGGAATACCCGTGTTGTCTTCTGTTCTGTGTTCTCTAAAGCATAATGGCAGATGTGTAGAGACGATGCCTCAAGAGGGGCAAGTACATTTATACGTGTATCCATTGCTTTCATTGTGAACTGTTAAAATAGCAGTCATTTTTTTGTACTCATGAGCTTTTTATGTCTTCAAAATTTGTCAGCTTTCATAGGATTTGTCTGTGGACTCAGGCTGGGTGCAGCTGCCCTTGGCCAACCTGCTTTTCCAGCATGCTCGTGTTTCGATTGGTTTTTACTTCTGTTCTCCACAATCCATAGTCCAACTGCTGTGGGGAACTCCCCACAGTTTCGGTTCAACATAGTCCAACTTTACGTGCTCTGCTAGTTGCGCACACGTCGCAGTTGCAGCTGCAAGTGGCAGGAAATCGGTTAGCACGAAGGCGATAGGCTGACGATGTGGGATAGATGTTGATCCTACGTACTACTACTTTTCTTCCTGTTCAAGTACAGACATTCCGGTGACAACGCAGTAATGTTGCTGCTGCAAAGTGCGAACTTTACATTGCAAACTTCAGCCCAGCTCATGCCTCAAACCCAAAGCCACAGCCCACAGATACTGGTATATAGCAAAATCCAAAGCTTCCTGTCGAATATGGATGCCACTTGTTCAGTTGTCCGGAGGTGTCGAGCGCATGCCTACACGGTGACGCGGTGCGGGAACGGACGGCATGAATCTGCCTGGTCTCCCTCGCGACACAACGCCGGACGGCATGACCTGGGCAGCTGGGCCCCTCCCATACCATTGGTGGTGACCAGCGCTGATCTTCCTTTCTCCATTGGAATTTGGAAATGACACCAATCAAGCATGTAAACGACAAAACCCCAAGCGTAAAATCCGCACATTACAGCCCCCCAAAACGTAAAGGAGTCCAAAGGCAAAAATCAATCAAGCGAGCCATGCCCCTCGGGCCGAAGTAAGAACATGAACACCTTCCGCACAGAATTGTGTATTTGTGCAGTTTTTTCACTTCTTTGCATAATATTTTTCTCTCACAACAAATGGATCATACAGATTAACAGAAATTACTTTAAATCTGCCGAAGAGATCCAGAACAACATCGAGGGAAGTTCCCCACCTACACTTTTGTAATGAGATCGAACGGTACAGTGACATGCACGGCTCAGAATTACACAAGGCACAGGGAGGAAGAGGGTGGTAGGTGATGTGTGTATATATACATATGCCGTGCCGGTAGCACGTATCAGAGACAGCAACACAATTCAGAGGGTGGTGTCGACACTCAAAACGAGTCCACGCGCGGCGCGACGCGAGGGGGGTGAGAGAGGGGGGCACGCCCTTGAGAGAGAGGGAGGGTTGGGGATTGACACCATGAGCGCCGCCGGCCGATCCCCGTGCGGGCTGCCGCGCATCGGCCTGGGCACGGCGGTGCAGGGCCCCCGGCCGGACCCCGTCCGCGCCGCGGTGCTCCGCGCCATACGGCTGGGCTACCGCCACTTCGACACCGCCGCGCACTACGCCACCGAGGCGCCCATCGGGGAGGCCGTCGCCGAGGCCGTGCGCGCGGGGGTCGTCGCCTCCCGCGACGAGATCTACGTCACCTCCAAGGTCTGGTGCGCCGACGCCCACCCCGACAGGGTGCTCCCGGCGCTCCGCAAGACGCTCAGGTCTGTGTCTTGTGTGCTCTCTGCTCCCTCTTCTTCCTTCCTGCATGGTTGTTGACTGCCATGATTTTTGCGACAATTTCGCTGTAGCTGGCTTGCTGTGAACATCACACAGCATACTGTATGCGAGATTCTTGTTTATAAATCACGTGATGAGATCTTTTTTAATCTTATCTCTTGGTTTGAACTTTGAAGTGTAGTAGGTGAATTTTCTTTTCAAGTTTCCCATAAAAAATTCTTATAAAGGGGAAAAGTGGGGTTGGTGATTTTATACAGTACAGTAGCAGTATAATGTAACGTAGGAGTACGAGACAAACGCCAGTCACGGCTTTTGGACACTTCCGGACACAAGGTTACACAGCCAGTTTGGTTGTCGTTTTGCATCTTTCAGCACACAAACACAACACAGAGGAGATTGTTTACATAACGAGTAGGAGATTGGAGGTTTTCGAACAATTTCAAATTTCCAACAGCGACTTCACTGTCAACGTGTAGGACATCTCACATCTGCAGATCAACAGTCAGCAGATGCAGAGTTTTGCCCCCAACACCTCTCCGTCAAATAACCGTAGTTGAAAAAACAAAACATATTATACCTGTTTTAAACCTCCCCTGATCTCAGGGCAACATACCAACATTGTCAGTGCAAAGCAGCTGCAGAATAATCATGCGTTTTACTACTGATTAATCACGATTTGGTTCTGACGAGTCAATGTATATGTGCGCACGCATGCTGCCATGCAGCAATCTCCAGATGGAGTACGTGGACCTGTACATGGTCCACTGGCCCGTGACCATGAAGGCCGGGAGGTTCACGGCCCCCTTCACGCCGGAGGACTTCGAGCCGTTCGACATGCGTGGCGTGTGGGCGGCCATGGAGGAGTGCCACCGCCTTGGCCTCGCCAAGGCCATCGGCGTCTGCAACTTCTCCTGCAAGAAGCTCGAGACCCTGCTCTCCTTCGCCACCATCCCGCCCGCAGTTAACCAGGTCAGTTGACACAATGAAAATGCCGGTTGAAATCAACTCACTGTGCAAAATGTGGCAAGCTCACCGCCATTTCGGGAGATGCAGGTTGAGATCAACCCCGTGTGGCAGCAGAGGAAGCTGAGGGAGTTCTGCAGGGAGAAGGGCATCCAGCTGTGCGCCTACTCGCCGCTGGGCGCCAAGGGCACGCACTGGGGCAGCGACTCCGTGATGGACTCCGGCGTCCTGCACGAGATCGCCAAGGCCAAGGGCAAAACCGTCGCCCAGGCACGTCATCTCGTCTCCCATTTACAAGATCGATTCGAGATGCAATGCCTGAACTGGTCACTGAGTACTGGGTTTGATCGATTGATCTTCCGATGCAAACAGGTGTGCCTGAGGTGGGTGTACGAGCAAGGGGACTGCCTGATCGTGAAGAGCTTCGACGAGGCGCGGATGAAGGAGAACCTGGACATCGTGGACTGGGAGCTGACGGAGGAGGAGAGGCAGCGGATCAGCAAGATCCCCCAGCGGAAGATCAACCAGGGCCGCCGCTACATCTCCGAGAACGGGCCGTACAAGTCACTCGAGGAGCTCTGGGACGGCGAGATATGACGACGTTCGCCCTGCACATGCGTGGTTGATCGAGCGCAGTTCCTGCAAGCGACCGTCGTGGCGGCAACAGAATTCTGTTCTAGTTTCCAGTGTGTCGAGTTAAATAAGGAGGATTTCCGGTGTCATGGACTCATGGGTACCGAATTGCATGCCGAGCACCAGACTCTCACCAGCTGCGACAAACGAATACTAGATGCTGGATCGATATTGTACTGCATGCTTGCGCCGCGCGGCAGAAGCACCGAGCTAGCAAGCACATCGCATGGAATTGAAACCGCCGCGAGTACACGCGCGCGCATGCACAAATTGGCTCGCTTCGCTGTCCCCATCGCCGGCCACACTCTCCGGAATGACGGCATAGACGGATAGACCTACATTGTACATGCGACCTCTTATGGTGTGTACTCATCTCACCTGGGCCAAAGCCCACACGCGTCCCGCGCCCACCAAGCCCTCGCCCCTGGCCGCCGCCACATCTCGTCTGCTCCAACCCGTCGACGCTCGCAAGTTTGCGGGGCGGCCCTCAAGATCGACGAACAGCAACCTTCAGGTGGAATTACTTTCGTGATCCCCCTCCTGCTTCTTTCCTCATCTGAACTCTCTTCAAAAAAGTGCCCCCCCTGCTCTTCCTTTTTTTAGATAAAGGAACCTCGTTCCGGCCTCAACAATTCTGGGAACTGTCTGCGGCCAAAACACATCAAGGAGACAACATCTAGGCTGCAAAACACAAACTTACACACTACTCTTAATAACATCTAGGCTGAGCCGGAACAGTCAACCAGATCTTACTAAGCAAACATCAAGACCACGCACAACGACACACATAAAACATGAAAACTAGTTCTCAATACGTCTAAGAGCATTCCACCCGGATTTATGGAAGATCTCCAAAACTACTGCCTCCAGCGCACGACATCCTTCCTTCAAAATGATTCTTCCTTTCTCTTTAGAAAGAACCGACCAGGTCCTCATCCAGAAAGTCCCTCTAAAGATCACCTGCAAAATGGATTTGAAATGTGACTTTTGAAATACCAGCTCATTCCTACTGATCCACAAGGCCCAACAGAAAGCCGCCACTCCGATCAGTACGAGGTTCCTTTGCTTGTTCGAAAAACTTCTAAGCCAAGGACCAAAGAGATGCTTCACATCCACCGGTTTTTTAACCCCAAAAGTAAAACAAACAATCCCCCACATAAGCCTAGCCATGGGACAAGCAAAAAAGAGGTGCTGAATTGTTTCATGCTCCATACAAAAGCAACACTTAGTGCACCCTTTCCATTGTCTTTTAACTAGGTTATCTTTAGTTAACACTACCTCATTCTTAAGAAACCAAAGAAAGATCTTAATCTTCAAAGGGATCTTAGCTTTCCATGACCAGCAGTAAACGGGAGCCCCTTGTTTTAACACTATGTCATTGTACATGCTTTTAACCGAAAAACATTTACTGGCTGTCCAAATGAAGGAGTCCTTGTGATCATTAAGATTTACCATCAAAACATTCCCTACTAGACTGATCCATTTTTCCCAATTACCCCCCACTAAAACTCGTCTAAAAGATACATTTAGCGGAGTAGTACTTAGTACTTGGGCAACCGAAACATTTTTCTTTCTCACTATGTTATAGAGAGCAGGATACTTCTTCATTAAAGGTTCTTTACCTAACCAAAGATCTTCCCAAAATCTAGTTTAGGCACCATCTTGAACATTAAACCTGCCCCTCTCCAGCACAAGATTTTTAACCTGCATTAAACCAGACCAAAACTGTGAATCCCCTTTCTTTCTGTCTACTTGAGATAGTGTTATTCCCTTAAGGTACTTGTTCTTGAGCAATTGCTGCCATAGGCCATTTTCATTGATTAATTTGATAATCCATTTGCTTAACAAGCATTTATTTTGGATATCCAAATCAATAATACCCATCCCCCCAACACTCCTAGGTTTATGAAGAATGCTCCATTTGGCCAACCTATACTTCTTTCTATGTTCATCACATTGCCAAAAAAATCTTGATCTATAGTAATCCAGTTTCTCAAAACACCTTTAGGAATTCTGAAGAAGGACATCATGAACATTGGTAAGCTTGATAAAACCGAGTTACCAAGAACTAGTCTCCCACCCGATGATAGCAGCTTACCCTTCCAACTACTTAGCTTTTTTTGAAATCTTTATTCAACCACTCTCCAATCCTTATTATGGATTCTACTAGGACTCATAGGAATACCCAAATATCTGAACGGGAACTCACCCTCCTTACATCCAAAAAGCTCCACATACTCCCCCGTCCGCTCCCTTGTTTCCCCAAAGCAGAACAATTCACTTTTATGGAAGTTGATCTTGAGACCTGATAACTTTTCAAAATCACTTAGTACTATTCTCAAACCTTTGGCCTTTTCTAAATCATCGTCCAAAAAAAGGATCGTATCATCCCCCCGCTCTTCCCTGCATATCTCACCAGACCCGTCCCTTCTTCAGATAGGCTTGCTTGATCCTTCTTATTCTTCAGTCCTTGTAATGTCTAAATCTCTATTTATTTTCGTATAACATCAGATCCGCAATTCGGTTCGGAGGAGGAGAGAGAGAGAGAGAGAGGATGATTCGCAGGCGGTTTGTGAATATCGTGGCGGCGAACTACAAGAGCGGCATGTATTCGCTGCACCGCCTGGATGTGTCGAAGCATCTGTTCTACCCGTCAACAGCCGAAGCTGTGGCGGCGTCGGCGGTTTACAGAAATAGTGGTAACGGTGGTGGTAGGGCATCACTGTCACTGATACCGAGATTGCAGCGGCTGCCTCCGCCTTGCCTGAGCTTCGCAATGTCACTGATACCGAGATTGCAGCGGCTGCCTCCGCCTTGCATGAGCTTCGCACGGTCACCCTCGACTATGTGGGACACACCGGACGTGGGCTTCTTCGCGCTCGTGCGCAGCAGCAACGAGAGCAGGATCCTCTGCTCTAACTTGGAAGGGTACTCCCTCCTCTTTGATGCTGACTCGCACTCCACCGTGTAGCGATGCCCAACATCAATGGTTACACTGGAGTCACCACCAAAACCATCTCCACCGGCAAGCCCGGCTCCATGGAAGATGACCTCTATGTCCTCCACAACGGTTTCATCTTCCTCAAATTTGGCTCCAAGGACAGATTGGTTCAAAGCCCCATGGGCTGGGAGTCTCTTCCACTTCCACCCTTTGACGGCCCCATCTGTTCGCACAAAGTGGTTGGTGGTGGCAGCACCATCTGTGTTTCATTTTCATCCTTCTGTGATGGTTTCGGGGCCTGCTGTTTTGACATTGTGGAACAGGAATGGTGGCAAGCTGGCTATCGGGTGCTGCCATTTGTGGGTGGAGTTGAGCGCCCTGTTCGCTTGGCTTATCAGCCACCAGCCAGCAGTACTTTTCTCTCAGAACAAACCAGCCACCAACAACCAACAACAGTACTTTTCTCTCAGAACAAACCAGCACCAGCCATCAGCCACCAGCCGAACGAACAGGTTGATTTGGAGCTATGGCTGGGCTTATCCCCCACCAGGCCCTATTATCTGTGTGCAACCAGGGACCTCTCTGCCATGGAGGACGCCATTGCCATGGAGAAACCACTGACTTTGCACACCCTTTTAGATCTGGACACACCTAAGAACTGGTCTTCATTAAGGTTTAAGCTGCTCAACCTTGGTGGAGGTAGGTTTTTTCTTGCTATGGTGTTTGAAGAAGTGGGCGACACAGAAGATGAACCAGACAACTTCTCTGACTTGGAGGCAGTTCGCCCCCAGTTTGCTGTGCTCACTGGTGTTGAGCTGGTTACCAGTAGTAGCAGTGGTGATGGTAAACTTGAAGGGCTCCAGATAGTCAGTCACAAGTCCGTCCGTTACATGTTTGTGGAAGACAAGTTCAAATGGGAGCTTTGAGTCAGTTTTAGTTGTTGGCTGATTAAGGGCCTCCATCGTTATAACTTTTGTTCCTACCATTAGATGATTCACACTTTAACTTGTAAGACTACTGGTTGAATTGAGGTCTGTTGCGCGTCTGGCACTTCTTTGTTTAACTCACTAGTTTTCCTTAATAAAGTAGGGATCTTTTCTCACTGTTGCTTTTCCTGTTCCGCAATCGTGAGATATTTGGAATCCTGAAAAATCACATTTTTATTTCCCTTCCCTTCAGAAGGTGTTATTTGGCAATGGGCTACAGGAGGTGGTAGAAATGTTCAGCTCTGTTAGTTTCAAGGTTCAAGCTAAGCTAGATGATCTGGGAATGGATAACTGATATGAGTAAAATAGTTTGCTTAGGTTCACATGGGATTTTAATGACGACCATGTTTCATATAAAATGTTTGGAGGTTGTCAGTCTTCTTCCCAATTATAGATCAGGGTGTGACCTCATCAATATGCTAACAAGCGTTTGCCTTCTCATAACCCTTAGGAATCATCATTTCTGATTTAAGCTTATAAAAAATATTTACCACTGTTAGTATAAGAGATGATGATGTAATAACATGAATAAATAATATCTAAATCTGGTTGCGATCGATGTGATAAATTCTAAGCCAACATATCTAAAACTTGATTTCCATTCAAATCAGAACAACATCAGATGATGTCATCATGCATGCTAAATACTGAGTCAAACACCTCAAAACCTGATGGCATGTTGAAACAACACCAGATTAAATTTAAATCAAAGTTCTAAACCCAAAATCAAATCGAACACCTGTATAAACTTGTGTTAAGCACATTCAAATCCAAACATGTGGCATGATCTGAATCAAGTCGAATGCCTCAAAACCAGTTGTTGCCTACATGATGAGATCGATATGGTAATGAATCAAGTTAACCTCTCAAAAACTCATCACATTCAAATCTTAGATGGTAGATTTGGGTCTCACAGGACGTAAACGCGGTACGAGGCTTCGCAACCTCGTTTCCACCATAGCCCATTGAGAATTCGATGGATAGGAGTGTGGCACGGAGCTGAAGGTTGGGTCTGTGTCTTTTCCACTCTATTTGAGCTTCTCAAATGGGGAGTGCGTCGTGTTATACGCTCGTAGTGGATAGGGTGGTGGTAGTGAGGGTGAGTCCATGCGAGGAACGAAACCCATATGCTCATCAGTTTTGTTATCATCATCATTGTAAATTGTCGGGAAGTTAGGTTTCGTATTTCAAAAGATTCACATTTTTTGTTATGCACCTGGTCATACCAAAATACATAGTTGTAGAAGAGGATTGGATCAACCACGCTTGTATTGGTTCACATATGGTTACATATATAGTATACAATGGGTGAACTAATCCTAGCTTGCGTGGGCGCGGAACGCGCGCGACGAGCGAGTCTTCCGGGATCGAGAAGGGCGGCCAAGGCGAGCGAGGTGTCTGGATGAAGCGCATACGTAGCAAGTGAGTCTCCTGCTTCTAGTTGTTGCTTGTATCGTTGCCATGTCGAGAGGCGTGGCGTCGTGGGGCACTGAGAGCGGGAACACGTGAGGCGCCGAGAGCGGAAGGCAGGTGTAGAGGAATGTGCTTTTAATTAACACACCCCCAGACTCAGCGGCGTTGAAGTTGGCGCAGTCTGTTCTGGAACTCCATGAAGAGTGTAGACGGGTGTCCCTTTGTGAACACGTCTGCGAATTGACCGGAGCTTGGAACGTGGAGCACGCGTACCTCGCCGAGTGACACTTTGTCCCAGACGAAGTGTATATCGAGCACGATGTGTTTCATTCGCTTGTGATGCACTAGGTTCCGGCTCATGTAGATGGCGGAGACGTTGTCGCGGAACACAATGGTCGCAGCCGATAGGGGGCTTCTGTCGGTGTTTTAGCCCGGCAAACCTACCAAGGGGGTACCCGAGGTAGTAGATTGTGCGGTGAGGATCGTGATCGTGATACCGAGAACTCGAAGGTATGTGCAAGGACACGGGACACAAGATTTATACAGGTTCGGGCTGCCAAGGTGGCGAACCCTACATCCTGTTTGGGGGATCAAGTATGGCGCCCTGCGCTTGGTGTTGGTTTGTTCAGGGTTGTTCTGATGCTCGGCTAGGTACCCGGCCCTCCTTTATATAGTCCAGGGGGCAGGTTCCTAGTCGGTTACAAGATAGGAATCCTAGTAGGATTACACGGAACGAGTCCTAGTAGGATTACAGAGGAATTCTAATAGGAGTCCGTCTTCATCCTTCCTTGCATGGGTACCCAGGGTGTATGCCCGACAAGCCCCCAAGCACGTTGGAGTCGAGAGTAGTAGTTCGAGTAGTCTTGAAGCCTTTTCGAGTAGTTCTTGAGCGTCCTCGGGTACTGCTTGGAGAAGTCTTCAATAGTATTTGAACTGCCATGAGGCTAGAAGGTGGTCCAGCTCATCTGTCTTGAAGTTGAGATTATATGGAAGTGCGATTGCAAAATCGCACTCCATATGGAGTAGCCCCCGAGCCCTAGGTTGAGTCGCAGACTCTAGCTGAGGGTCGAGTCGAGAGTAGTAGTTCGAGTAGTCTTGAAGCCTCTTCGAGTAGTTCTTGAGCGTCCTCGGGTACTGCTTGGAGAAGTCTTCAATAGTACTTGAACTACCATGAGGCTAGAAGGTGGTCCAAATCATTTATCTTGAAGTTGAGATTATATGGAAGTGTGAAAAAAATCGCACTCCATATGGAGTAGCCCCCGAGCTTTAGGTTGAGTCGCAGACTCTAGTTGAGGGTCAATCTTGACTCTGAATCTTCCGTCTTGAAAAAATTGAATGATGGGTGTTGTATAGCAGCCCCCAAGCCTTGAAATGATTCATCTCAGTACCCTTGTAGCATGTAGCCCCCGAGATAAGAAAGTTGTATGAGCCACGTCTAGTAGTTGTTGGTGCGGAGCTCCCGAGCTTGAGAGCGAGCGAAGCCTGCTGAAGTTATCCTCGAGTAGTAATTTGAGTGTAGCCCCCAAGCTGGAAAGTTTTCGAGTAGTAATTTGGCATTGAGCCGTGGAGCTTGAGAAGTAGCCACGCCGTCAGAACGGACTTTAGATGCGACCGAAGTAGACTTTAGATGCCGGCAGAGCGGACTTTAGAATGCGACTTAAAATCTGAAGTTGACTGTGTGCCGCGTGAAGCGGACTTTGAGATGCGACTTGAAAACCAAAGTCGACTTTGTGCCACACGGAGCGGACTTTGAGATGCGACTTGAAAACCGAAGTCGACTTTGTGATGTGCGAAGCGGACTTTGAGATGCGACTTGAAAACCGAAGTCGACTTTAGTTGCCGCGCAGAGCGGACTTTGGATACAACTACAGTAGTCGACTTTATGCCACGCGGGGTGGACTTAAGATGCAAAAAACGAAAAGCACTTTCCGAAAGGCAAAATCGAATGAAAAATCAGAGAAAAAGAGAGGTATTGTCGTCGGAGCGGGCTGAAGATTGCGACCGAAGTTGACTTGAGATTGCGACTACAAGTCGACTTGTGCCACCGGAGTGGGCTTAGGTGCGACCGTTAGTGTCGACTTTTGCCACCGGAGAGGACTTGAGGTTGCGACTGTTAGCGTCGACTTTTGCCATCGGAGTGGACTTTCAGTTGCGACCATTGAAGTCGACTTGATTACTTAGGGTACTAGGACCCATGGTACGAAGCGCGAGTACTTAGGGTGCTTGGACCCATGGTACGGTCCTTGAAGACCGCGTACAACTATGTTCCATCGTTGCTAGGGCGCGAGGGCCTCTTACAGCTAGGTTCCATCGAAGCTTACACACGCAGTATGCCGCCAGAGCAGGCTTGAGATAGCCTCCTTGGGATACAACCATTGTGACCTCCGAAATTCGGTACACCCAAAGTTTGCTAAGGAGAGAGCACAGCCGTGAGCATTTGGCCACGACGTTGGCGACGCCGTGATACTCGGTTTCCGCGCTCAATCGTGAAACGGTCGTTTGCCGCTTAGAAGACTACGGTAGGAGAGCGTCGCCGAGGAAGATGCAGTAGCCGGAGGTAAGAACGCCGTGTATCCGGGCAACCGACCTAGTCGACGTTGGTGTAGCCCGTGAGCATCGGTGTGGTCATCAGACGTAGTTGGATGCCGATCGTCGGTTTACCCTTGACGTAGCGAAGCACTCGCTTGAGCATGGCGAGGTGAACATCATGCGCAGAGTGCATGTGGAGGCAGAGCTGCTGGACGGCGTAAGAGATCAGTTTATTGAATCACAAAAATTTGTTTTGCGTATAGTATAAGATTTTATAGAAGATATAGATTTTAGAGGATCCGTAGCGACCATTTCGCCATATATAGGGTCCTCAAAATTCTAGGGCTGGCACTAAGGATCAGATGTTTTTGTACGTGTTGCAGACTTGCAATGCTTGCTTCCCTTCCCCCGTTTCCCCTCCTATCGCCCAGGTTCCCACCTCCCCCCCCTCGGGCCCCTCCCTTCCTCTCCTCTGGTGGCTTCACCGGAGGCGAGGGGGTAGGGAGCCCCTGCGCTCGTAGTAGTATAGGTGGCTCCTAGTAGTATTAGTATTGCTCATAGTAGTATGGCCGCCATGGCACCTTGCCCGGAGCTCGCTGTCGCCTTCATTATCATTGTCGCGGTCTTCCACGGCCTCCTCATCGCCGGTGTCGTCGATCTTACCGAGGTCAGTCCCAATAAAATAAATTCGCCTTCTCCAAGCCTAGATCTCCTCGCCCCACCTTGTATCTGGGTCTTCCTCAGATCCCTCGCTGATCTACTTCGCACCGAACTTCTTGTGACGCCCCAGGTTTTTAATTACCGTCATTAACACCAAAGACCGGATCAGCCGAGTCAAACCGGTCAAACCACGGTCAAACTTAGGTCAACCTGGGTCATCACCCGAAAACCTCGCCAATAAACCCAATGAACCCCTTGACCAAGCCCACACACACCCGTAGTCAACCCTTGGTCAAAGGCACGGTCAAACCCCGCTTGACCGTTGACGTCAGCGAATGTCGTCCGGAACTTTTGCCGCGTTCCCCAAAATTCACCTAAACACTTCAAAATCTACCTTTATGAAAGTTGTCCATCTTGTTGAGGGACACAACTTTCATGTAGATTGGCATTTCAAATTTGGAGAGGAAAATTGTGAAAAACCCTTTGCAAGGCAGATTTTCCTGTTTTCCAGAACGTGTCGACATTCAAAGTTGGCACGACGTTCCTGCAAAATCCGTTGAGAAAAACACTATATGACCTTTTTGAAAGTTGTAGAGGGTAGCTAGATCTACAACTTTCCTATTCATTGTTTTGAGCACTTTTATTCAAATTTTTAGAGAAAACGCATTTTGAACAGAGGCACTCTGCGGTTTTCAGCCGGCCGACGCCGCGCCGGGCGCAACGTCGCGCGCCGGCGCGCGCGCGGGCACTCCGCCGCCGCGCGCGCCGGCGCCGCCCCCGCGCCGGCCCTCGTCGTGCCTCGACCCATGTGCCGCTCCGCGCCTTCCCGAGGCAGCCGCTCCATCCCGAGGTGGCGCACGCACACCGAGGGAGGCCTCGGGGTCCGCACTTCCCCCCCCGCCCGTGCCCCCGAACCGCGCGCCGCCGTGGTACGGACGCCGCCCGCCCCGCCCGCCGCCGTACCGCCGTGACGTGTGCCTCGCCCGCGCTACCCTCGCCCGCCCGCGGTACGCGCGACCCCCATAAAGGCGTCGTTGCCCGTTTCCCCGCGCACGGGGCCCTCCCCCGCGACGAGCCGCCGCCCGCCGACGCGCCGCCATGCCGCCGCGGTGAGCTCCCCCCGCTCCCGGCCGCCGCTTGCAATTCCAAGCACCTCCTCCACGTCCCTCGGCCCTAACTATAGCTCACCAACCGGCCTAACCGAGCCAAGCGCGCCCAGCATGCCGGGAACGGCGGCCGCGGCGGCCGCTTCCTCTCGGTCGCCGCGCGCGCTCGCCGGGCCGCCACCGCCCGCCAAGTGCATAAATCGACCCTCCCTAGTCCCCTAACCCTCCTCCACCCATTTCCCGGGCAAGAGCGCTGCCGGGCTCACCGGAATTGGCGAGCCCGTGCCGGCCGGCCGCCATAGGGGCTGAATTGCAAAGCCCAGATTCTTTCCAGGGTCCTAACTGTAAAAAGGTAACTCCAATAGTAGATCCAATTTGCTGAATCTTGTAAATTGCGTAGAAAATCACAGAAAATTCAGAAAAATGTGAAACCAATTTTGTTGGATCCCTTGTGAATTATACTACAACTTTTATTATTCTGGCCTGAGCTAATTCCTTTTTGTTTTTGCATGAAAAATACAAATGTGAAAACCCTAGATCTGCAATAACTCAAAAACTATAGGACCAATGTAGCTAATTTTTGGATATGTTGTGTGTTAAGTAATGTGTAGCTCCTATGCCAAAAATTGCACAAAGTTATCATGTAAATCTTTTTATAAAAATGTTTTTCTATCTCTGGCAGAGCTGAATAAAGGATTTTCATGTTAAATATATTTATGTTCTTGACCCCAACTTGTGCACACTGTCTTATAATACCAAAATACACATCTTGTGAATTAATAATGAATTTTGGAGTAACAGAAATAATTATTCTTGAATTATGCATGTTTTCCTTGGTAAATTAATAAAACAAGTTCAGTAGAGATTCCATGTGAACATGTTGGTTTTCTAAGCTTGTTTAGGACCAGGGAGCATCCACAAGAAAGTTTGGATCAATTGGATGCTTAATTATTTTTATATTCATTTAAATTGAATCACTAGATAACCTTTGTTATTTTCCATAATAATTAATTTCCTAGCCTCCAACCCTTACATGTGGGTCCAATGGACCAGTATAGATGCTAGTAGGCTTAAGAAACACCCCATTAATTTTTGGTAATTTAATTGTTTAATAAAAGGCTTAAAAGCCCTTTTTCCATTAAAGGGAGATTAAATGAAGAAAAACCTTAGTTAATTCTTTTTCCTTTTTGGAAAATATTAACTAATCCAATTAAAAGATAATTAATTCTAGATGCTGATAAGAAATTAATTCAAGGATAAAAGTATTATTTATATCTTTACTTGTGAAAGGAAAATGATTAAAAGCTTTCACATGAAATGACTAGT
The DNA here is from genome assembly GCA_947561735.1 of Cenchrus americanus. Lineage (NCBI taxonomy): Eukaryota > Viridiplantae > Streptophyta > Magnoliopsida > Poales > Poaceae > Cenchrus > Cenchrus americanus. The sequence continues at coordinate 150,324,824 of OX387243.1, read as the reverse complement.
ATAGAGAAACCCTTATTCAATTGTGCAATAAAGAGAAATCACCTAACCACCCATGTATCTTGAGTGTGGTTGCAAATCGTGTTAACAAGGTTAAATGTACCTACCCACTACTGTTGATGAAGTTAAATTAAATTAATTACAGTCACCATCAAAAAGAATAATTAATAAAGAGTTGCATATTGTTCCTTTATGGAAGAGTATGCTGAATATATTCTTATCTAGGTGAATGTGCCCAACAAATACACCCTTGATTGTCAATATGGTTCGTAGTTGATTAAAGTGAAAACCGTCGAATAAATCTTGCATTTGCATCTTCGTGTAGATCTTTCCGCCGATAGACGTACGCTCGTGCCGAAGGAGGAGACGAAGGTGCCGACCAAGAGCCGCCGAGCGTGAACGTAGCTCAAGACCTGGACCCAAGTCCGGAAGGGCCCAAGGCCAACCTTGCCAGCGAAGGCAAGCCCCGGATCGTTAACCCCGCCTTTAAAAATTATGCAATTATGTTTGTTATGATTGTGCATTTACGTTTCAGGAATTGATTTGAAACCCTAGATGCATGATCCCTAGGTACCTATGCTCTATCACTAGTATGCTAGGTCGATAGCTGCCATGCTATAGGACCGATAGAAGTCGAGTGATGTTCGTCACTCGCGAGAATAGGTTCCTAGATAGGAATCATAAGATATCCTTAAATGGATTGCTCATGTGGTAAGAGCATGGGATTGGGCTCCGGTCCAGTGGGCATGTGGGCTAAGCTTTTGAACGTACTAAGCACATGCCGGTTATGGGGCCGGTAAGCCTAGTACCTTAATGAGGCGGCACGGGATCCTACCGTTACTACTCTTGAGAAATCTCCTTACCGGCTAGCTACCGGAAGGGTGGTGTATGGTGACTCCGGGTATCTCGCGGGGTATGCGGGATAGCTCGCACCGTGGGACCGTAAGATTCGATCCCAACCCGAGGATTTATGGGGACGGCCTGGGGAGTTGTCCTCGCGGGGGCATCCGACCGTGTGTTTGGGTCTACCTTGCAAGGTCTAAATCAATCGATTGTCGGCCTCTCACCGTTATCCGAGACTGCTTATTCTACTGGCCATGATATCCCATAATGATGGAACTCGAGAAATATGGTTGGATGAATTAATTGCTTGTCCAATTCTTGATTGGATTAGATGGCACATTTAGAAATGGTAACCAACTAGAACTTGTGCTAAAAGATTGAAAGTAAGGATCCACTCCTAGTGGCTTTCCAGCAAAAGAACTCCACCAGCCAAAAGCCTTCCATGTCTAGAGCTTGGTGATGTAGTTATGACCCGACGGTTAAGTCTTGCTGAGTATTAGTATACTCAGTCTTGCTTTAAAAATGTTGTTGTAGGTGTGCTTGATCAGAAGGGTGACGATGTTGACGGATAAAAGACGTATCCCTCTACGATCCGCAAGCGTACGGACCCCACACCTTTTTCACCACGGGATTCCCAAGGTTCTTGTCAATCCGCGGAGCAAGGGGATTACAAGTGTTCGATCAACAACGACACACTAGCTACTAAACCCTAACTACTATTATACTAGAAAACACTAAACTACACTAGAGAGAGTGATAAACGATCAAAGTAGAAGACACTCGCCCACGGGTCTACGATACTAGAGCATGCAATCGCTTAAAGACATGAAAACCAATCTAATCTACCGGGGTTGTGACCACGGTTTCGCCCTTTCCCTCCTCTCGTACTGTCACTACGCGAAGGTATTCATGACTAGACCTTTGATGGCCACGGTGTATTGAATGGATCCAAGGAAGCATTGGAGCTCGTACTCCCTCTACGGCACGGTTGCAAGCCTTAAGCATTAAAGTATATTCAACACAAGATGATAGATAGATAATCCAACAAAGTGCGATTACATCTCAAGATCGATTACAACCCATGGACGAATGAGAAGATTACCCCATCAAGGTGCTGATCATGGCACCGTTGATCATGGTTTCCCTTCCGCCGTGTCTTCCTCCTTCTCCACGAGAGGGTGCTTCCTTCGAGGTGGTTGATCTCCCGCCGGAGATCCTCCTCCTCTCTCTCTAGCTTGTGGATGGCCTTCGGTGCGAATAACTCCTCCCCTCCGTGTTGGCGGCGCGTCGAGGGTTTTAGGGTCGAAGATCCTTCGAGGGCAAGGAAGACGGGACCGAACCGGTGCCCGAAGTGGGCCGGGCCGGCCCGCCCGGGCCGGCCGGCCCGTGCCCGGTTCCGGCTGGTTCGGTCGCCCTTTTTGCTCCGTGGGTCCTCGTGCACTTATCTACTTTGCCCCCTCCACTTGGATGATTTTGACGCCGTTATCCTCGCGATCAAGATGGAGGCTCTCTTTGCATGAAGTTTGATCTTTTACGCTTCAATCCCCGGGGGTGTTCCTCGTAGCACTTCGGTCCTCACCACCATTGGAAGTAATTTCAGCGAGCTCATGAACACGAACAAGACTCCATGAATGCTCCTTTGAACTTATTGCGAATCCGTCCTTTATGTCCATGTTTTCCTACATAAACATAACACTTCCAAATGCATGCACAAAGATGAACTCGTTATATGATTAGTGTGCCTAGTGGCGGGTTAGTTCCATAATCAAATCCAAACCAAAGTGTAATGAACATGCTAGGTGCACCAAAATACACCGTCAACATCTCCCCCACACTTAGCTCTTGCTCGTACTCGAGCAAGTACTCGTAAAAGAACTTCGTCCAAGGAGTGTAATCGTGTACCACTTATCCTTCTTCACAAGTTAGTCAATCCCTTCATCTTTAATACATAAACACAAAGTAATGATAATCAAACATAAACATGGGCGTTTAGAATTTTTACCACGTCAAGATTTACCCCACAACTCAAACCTTTCACTTGAAGTCTTCAATTTCAGCCATGCTTACTCCTTTGCTTCCATCGGAGGGTTTTTATGGTTTTCAAAACAAAAATCCTTGCAACAAGTATTAGACAAAAACCTTTCTCCAAGCTCTCTCAAGTCACTCATATGAAGTGTCTATCCTAACCAAATTTTATAAAACTCTCACCTCCCATTAATCTCTCATATATCATGTAAAAGTGGAGCTATAGGTAGGGCTAGCGCAATCAACACAAGTATTGTCAAACTAAGAACTTCCTCTAATGGTTGTCTACCTTTCAAAGCCAATGATCATGAGAATTAACCATATGTAGGGATATCAAGGATGAGAAGATTTAGAATGGTGGACATGTGCAAGGGCAAAAGAAAATTGTGACTTCAAGGCACCAATGATGTCCTCGTTGTCGGATTGCACATGGTTGGAAAAAAAAGTTTCGTCTCACAATCAACGTGACATCCTTCCTTACACTTTATTTTTTTTTCTTTTCTTTCACTTGATCCATCCCTCTCATATCTTCATTGCTAACTCATCTTTCTCTCTTTTTCTTTTCTTCTTTCATTCACATATGATTTTTCTTTCTTTCTTTCTTTCTTTTCCATACACATACTTTTTCTCTTTATTTTTCTCTCTCTCGACAACTTTTCAAAGCTTTCAATTCTCCCTTTTCTCGCATGCATACAATCTGAATTTTTTAAATAAATCATGCTAGAGACGAGACGAAACTTTGAAAATAGGTTGTGTTCAAGGAATACGATGTACAAAAGAGATGTATAGGGTTGGGTATGGAATCCAGCGTATTCATGACTTTCGTTGTGAAAGTCATGGACCGAATATATGACGAGGCTAGCAACAAAAGATAAGCACAAGGACATGATCATTGCTCGAAATTAAAACTCACCAAGAGAGAAGGGTCCTAGCCTAACTCATCGTGCTAATCACACTTATGGTGGAGCGAAAAAAATAAACTTGGCTTTGGATAGGAATTTTTTCTTACTCTCATCTTGGAAAAAGAGGTTTTGCTAACCTTTATTACAAGGGTTTTAAAATAATTTTCAGAACTGAAATCCTCCAATTTTTAGCATCGAAAACAGACAACTAGCATGTGAAGCTCAAGATCGAAGTGCGGTATGGGTACTTTAAGTAGTAGCGATTCCACTAAGCACCACGGTAAACGTCTTTCAAACCACATACTTGTGCTCATATATCAAGAATCGAAGATTAAACAAACAAGTAAATAAAGATAAACAATACATAAAACACAAAGATATATATAAAGACTCTTTTTATTTGGTTTTCTTGACTCAACACTAATTTAAGACACTTGCAAAAATTTTAAAACAGACTCAAAAACTAAAGACTCATTAAAACACTAAGACTCTCACACGAAGATTAAACCGAACCTAAACTTGAAGTTCAAAAGCTAAGGCTAGCGAGCTAGCTCTCCCCCACACTTAAAACATACGACGTCCTCGTCGTATCTTACAAAAACCAAAGGGGAAAACTAGATCTAGTGGTACTTCGAGCAAGCTTTGCACCACTTGCCTCTCATGTTTCCAACCATGCCGAAAAGTTTGCGCACGTTGCGGTTAAGGAACTTGTAGTCATCTTCAACTACGCGCTCCAAGTCCTCCATACGCTGCTTCATCGCTTCCATGGCTTGGAAACATTCGTCGGCCGACGTGTAGAGATCCGCGATGGATTGACGGCAAACTCGACAAAGACACCCGGATGCAATCCGAAGGGGTCGTCGTCGCCATAATCTCCACCGTTGTCACCACCGTCGTCGCCACCTCCATTGTTGTCGCCTTCGCCACCGCCGTTGCCGTCGCCATTGGGGCCCTCGGGAGTCCTTTCATAGGGCCGCTCGCCCCAATCGTCATCGTCTCTACCGGCAGCCGCCCACGAGCTCGGGCTACGATCGTCGGAGTAGTCGCTATCCCCATAATCCTTAGGCTCCGGCGACACCTCCTTGTAATCTTTGCGCTTGATGCCTTGGAGGCGTGCCGACCTTCGAACGGGTGTAGGGACCTTCTCTCCTTTGACGGGGTTGCGAGATGCAAGAGCTCCGGTCGGGACACGTCCTCCGCAACGGATACGTGCGGTCCTCTTGACGGGTAGCTTGACCTCGCATCGCATCGCCTCATCCATCGATGGCTTCTTGGCTTCTACCTTCAACTCTAAGCTTTTTGGAGGCTCAATGGTCGCTACAAGGGTGCAACACATTGCTTGAAAGGTTTGATTCTCGAGCTCCCAATTCGGCCAAATATATAGTCCCGAGAGAAAAGCCCCGGGAACCTTATTTTCCTTTTTTACACTTCCCTTAAAATTTTCCGACCAAACAAGGAAGTCAAAAAGGAGCAATTCGGGCGAAATTCGGGGTCATCGGGCGTCGGGCCCCGCCCGGGCCGGGCCCGCTCGGGCCGGCCGGCCCACCCCCGCCTCGGGGGCCGGCCGGTCCGGTTTTTTTGCACACCACCCTATTTTTTCTTCCTCGCCCACGGGAAAAAGTTGGCCCGCTAATCTTTGCGAAAAACTCCGTAAAGCTAAAAGAAAAATTATTTACGAAGTTGGTGCCTTGTTTTTCGTCCTAGGCGGGACGTTCGGGCTCTTCCTCCATGGTAAAGACGTCAATATGATGAATGGGCACGATGTCGGGTTCGTAGTAAACCTTAAGCCGCTATCCATTCACCACAAATTGATCGCCGTTTATATCCATAATGGTTACCGCTCCGTTGGAGAACACCGAATGCACAACATAAGGTCCGTCCCACTTGCTTTGCAATTTCCCCTTTCCGAAGGTTTTAAACCTCGAATTGTAGAGGAGGACCTTATCTCCTTCTTTAAATTCTTTTTTCTTCAATCTTTTATCATACCACCTTTTGATTCTCTCCTTGTATATGCTTGCGTTTTCATAAGCTTTCAACCTCAACTCCTCTAGCTCGCTTATTTGAATTCTCCGTTTCACCACCGCGGCATCGAGATCAAGGTTCATCTCTTTAATCGCCCAATAGGCTTTATGTTCTAACTCAACCGGAAGGTGGCAAGCTTTTCCATAGACGAATTGATAAGGGGTCATACCTATCGGTGTTTTAAACGCCGTTCGATAAGCCCATAAAGCTCCGTCTAATTTCTTTGACCAATCCTTGCATCCCTTCTCTATGGTTTTGTTAAGTATGCTTTTTAATTGCCTATTTGACGTCTCCGCTTGTCCGTTGGTTTGTGGGTGATAGGCCGTGGAGACCCTATGCTCAATTCCCAACTTGGACAAGCACTTTTTGAAGTTCTTCCCGGTGAAATGAGTTCCTCCATCACTTATCAAGATTCTCGGTGTACCGAAACGGGGAAAAATCACGTTCTTGATCATAGTGATGGACTCCTCCGTGGAAGCTTTACGACATGGTATAGCCTCTATCCACTTGGATACATAATCAACCATAACAAGTATATACTCGAATCCAAATGAGTTTTTAAAAGGCCCCATGAAGTCTATGCCCCATACATCGAATATGTCGATTTGCAAGTTGTATTTCAAAGGCATAGAATTTCTTTGAGAGATGTTTCCGGTTCTTTGGCATTCGGGGCATGACGCAACATATCTTTTAGTATCTTCATGCATCTCCGGCCAATAGAATCCGCTCGACCATACTTTGGCTTCAGTTCGAAAATGGCTATAATGTCCACCGTACTCCGCCGAGTGGCACTTCCTTAGAATCTCAAGCCTCTCTTCTCTTGGCACACATCTTCTCATCACTCCATCATTGCCAAGCTTGAAGAGGTATGGTGCATCCCAAAAATATTTCTTGCTTTCAGAAATTATCTTCCTTTGAGTGTTTTTGTCTAGATGATCGAGGGGCATCTTTCGAATTGCTCGAATGATGTCGATCATCCAAGTATCTTTATCAAGCACTCTATAGAGGTGGTCGTCTCTCATCTTATCTTCTATGGGTTCTTTATCATCTTGCCCACGATTCATCCTAGACAAATGATCGGCCACAACATTTTCCACCCCCTTTTTATCACGAATTTCAACATCGAACTCTTGGAGAAGAAGGATCCAACGAATCAAACGTGGTTTAGCTTCCTTCTTAGCCAAGAGATACTTTATGGCTGCGTGATCGGTGTAAACAATGACTTTTGAGTTCACAATGTAAGATCTGAATTTTTTGAAAGCGAATACCACCGCTAGCAATTCTTTTTCCGTAGTAGCGTAATTTAATTGTGCCCCACTAAGAGTTTTGCTAGCGTAGTAAACGGCGTGAACTCGTCCTTCCTTTCTTTGTCCCAAGACCGCGCCTACGGCGTAGTCACTTGCGTCACACATGATCTCGAAAGGTTGGCTCCAATCCGGAGGTTGGATGATGGGAGCACTCACCAACGCATTTTTCAAGGTCCGAATGCCGCTAGACACTTCTCATCAAAGTCGAAAGCCACATCCTTTTGAAGAAGGTGTGTTAAAGGCTTAGTGATCTTCGAGAAGTCCTTTATAAATCTTCTATAGAATCCGGCATGGCCTAGAAAGCTCCTTAAGGACTTAACATCCGTAGGAGGTGAGAGTTGCTCAACTGTCTCTACCTTAGCCTTGTCCACTTCAATTCCTCTCTCGGATATAACATGTCCGAGCACTATGCCTTGCTTAACCATGAAGTGGCACTTTTCCCAATTTAAAACCAAATCTACCTCCGCACACCTTGTAAGGACCTTTTCTAAGTTTGCTAAGCAATCCATGAACGTCTTCCCGTAAACGGAAAAATCATCCATAAACACTTCAACAATTTCTTCGATGAATTCCGAAAACACGGCCATCATGCAACGTTGAAAAGAGGCCGGAGCGTTGCATAGGCCGAAGGGCATCCTCCTATATGCAAACGTTCCGTAAGGACACATAAATGTTGTCTTATGTTGATCTTCCGGGTGAATGGGAATTTGCATGAACCCCGAGTATCCATCGAGAAAGCAAAAATAAGCGTGGTTTGCTAACCTCTCGAGCATCTCGTCTATGAACGGTAGGGGGAAGTGATCTTTCTTCGTCGCTTTGTTAAGCTTACGGTAATCGATACACATCCGCCACCCGGTCACGGTTCTTTGCGGTATCAACTCATTCTTCTCGTTCTTCACCACGGTCAAACCTCCTTTCTTCGGTACACAATGTACCGGGCTCACCCATTCGCTATGCGGAACCGGATAGATGATTCCGGCATCAAGTAACTTGATAACCTCTTTCTTTACTACCTCTCGCATGGCATGGGTTAGCCTCCTTTGATGGTCCACTACAGGCTTACATTGGTCTTCCATTGGTATACGATGAGTGCAAAAGGCTGGGCTAATACCTTTGAGATCATTAATTGAATATCCAATCACCTTCCTATGTTTTTTTAATAAAATCAGCAACGCTTCATTTTCTTCGGGGCTCAACTCGTCGCTCACAATGACCGGATAGGTTTTATCTCGGGCCCAAAAACTAATATTTTAATCCCTTGGGCAAAGGTTTAAGGTCTACTTCGGGCACTTGTGGCTCCTCGGGTTTGATTTCTCCTATGTCTTCGAACTTCTCTTCCTCCACGCTACCATCATGCGGCTCTAAGCCTTTTGTTGCTTCCTCTAGTTCTTCATCATGTTGATTACTAATTTGATTTTCCATCGCTCTTTGTAGCGGGTCTCTAAGGGTTTCAACAAAACAAAGACTATCTATCTCATCTATTTCTTCATCTTCGGGAGGAAAAGGAGTAAGGTGTTTAGAAGCACGAAGAAAGTTATATGTGTACTTTGTTCCATTAAGGTTCATTGTTACTTTGCCTTCTCCGGCATCTAACACGGCATCAACCAACTTAAGAAAAGGCCTACCTAAGATTATATGATCAGAATTACCATGGTAAGCATCAATAACAAAGAAATCGGTTGGTATATAGTTTCTAGAGATTTTTACTTTCATGTTGCAAGCAATACCTAGAGGTTTGATAGTTCTACCATCTCCCATAATTAATTTCGTTGATGTTGGAGCTAAGTCTAGGTTGTGGTATTGAACTTTATCGTAAATTTTAGAAGATAGAACACTTACTTGGGCTCCGATGTCGCATAAAGCTTTGCATTGAACTCCGTTGATCTCGCAACTCAAGTGCGGCGTCATCTTCTCTTCTTCTTCGGATCCGATCGAATAAATTTCAGCAAGGCGAGCGTATGGTGATGCTTCGGGCTTGATCCCCATGATCCTCTTCACCTCGGCAATATGTTCCGGATCCACCACGTCATCTCCAAAGAGCTTTTCAAAAATCTCACCGTGGTTTCGAGGTCGTATGAATTTTCAGCTTTCTTCTCCGGTGGGAAATCGACTTCCAATGCTCTTGCCATTCCCTTTTGATTAGGGAACGGTCTTCTCTTGTCGAATACTTCTCCGTAATCAATAGGAACCCAATCCATTGGCTCGAACTCCCTTAGTGGCTTCGCGCTTGACATGCGTCTCTTGTTCGTCTCATTTGGTGCGGCGAAGTCGACGTCTGGTGTAGTTCTTGACTTAACGTGTTCTTGTTCAAGCTTTTCCATGATTGGCTCCTCTTTTGTGACTTCCGGGTCGCCTCTTTAGAAAAATCAGCAAGCTTTTTCTTCCTTGAATTGAATTCCGGCTCTTCCGCAAGTCTTGTTTCCCAATCTCTTCGCATGGCAGCCGCTTTACTAACTTTTTGTAGAAGTTGGGCGGCTTCCGTGAGTGTTTTCTCCATGAGATCCCCACCGCACACATTTCGACGTGTCGCATGCAACTAGGGGTTAGGGAAAAGAAAAATGTATGCAAGAGTACGTCGCCGGTGAAGCCGAGTTTTGGTCCTTGTTCGATTAATTCATTAAACCTTTCCCGTGCTTGGTCTATCCCTTCCTCTTCTCCTTGCATGAAATTGATCACTTGCCTCCTTAGATGTTGAACCTTGCTCATTGGAAAGAACTTCTCGCAAAACTTCTTTGTCAACTTGTTCCAATTGCCTTGAACTTCAAAGGACGCAACCGAATACCATGTCTTTGCTTTGCCGGCAAGTGAGTAGGGAAAGAGATTCCATTTGAACCATTCATCGGGAACTCCTTCTTGACGCACCGTGTTGCATATTGTCGTGAAATCCCTTATGTGTCTATATGGGTTCTCCGTAACCATCCCTTCAAATGGGTTTTCCGCCACCATCTTCATGATCTTGGATTTAATTTCATACTTGGTCGCTTCGAGCTTCGAATCCGACTCTTGTACCTTTATGTCTTCACATCGAGGGCTAGCGTAATCCCTTAATGATTTCTCCGGTTCTTCCACGGGTTGATTAACGAACTCCATCTAGACAATAAGATAAAAACAAAAACAAAAAAAAAAGAAACAAGTGTTTTTCTGATAATATACGTTAGATATAGCGAAAAAAGATAAACAAAAATATAAAACTAAGTTAGATGCAAATCAAACGATGTAAACTAACTTGCTCCCCGGCAACGGCGCCAGAAAAAGGGGCTTGTTGACGGATAAAAGACGTATCCCTCTATGATCCGCAAGCGTACGAACCTCACACCTTTTTCACCACGGGATTCCCAAGGTTCTTGTCAATTCGCGGAGCAAGGGGATTACAAGCGTTCGATCAACAACGACACACTAGCTACTAAACTAACTACTATTATACTAGAAAACACTAAACTACACTAGAGAGAGTGATAAACGATCAAAGTAGAAGACACTCGCCCACGGGTCTACGATACTAGAGCATGCAATCGCTTAAAGACATGAAAACCAATCTAATCTACCGGGTTGTGACCACGGTTTCGCCCTTTCCCTCCTCTCGTATCGTCACTACGCGAAGGTATTCATGACTAGACCTTTGATGGCCACGGTGTATTGAATGGATCCAAGGAAGCATTGGAGCTCGTACTCCCTCTACGGCACGGTTGCAAGCCTTAAGCATTAAAGTATATTCAACACAAGATGATAGATAGATAATCCGACAAAGTGCGATTACATCTCAAGATCGATTACAACCCATGGACGAATGAGAAGATTACCCCATCAAGGTGCTGATCATGGCACCGTTGATCATGGTTTCCCTTCCGCCGGTGTCTTCCTCCTTCTCCACGAGAGGGTGCTTCCTTCGAGGTGGTTGATCTCCCGCCGGGAGATCCTCCTCCTCTCTCTCTAGCTTGTGGATGGCCTTCGGTGCGAATAACTCCTCCCCTCTCGTGTTGGCGGCGCGTCGGGGGTTTTAGGGTCGAAGATCCTTCGAGGGCAAGGAAGACGGGACCGAACCGGTGCCCGAAGTGGGCCGGGCCGGCCCGCCCGGGCCGGCCGGCCCCGTGCCCGGTTTCGGCCCGGTTCGGTCGCCCTTTTTGCTCCGTGGGTCCTCGTGCACTTATCTACTTTGCCCCCTCCACTTGGATGATTTTGACGCCGTTATCCTCGCGATCAAGATGGAGGCTCTCTTTGCATGAAGTTTGATCTTTTACGCTTCAATCCCCGGGGGTGTTCCTCGTAGCACTTCGGTCCTCACCACCATTGGAAGTAATTTCAGCGAGCTCATGAACATGAACAAGACTCCATGAATGCTCCTTTGAACTTATTGCGAATCCGTCCTTTATGTCCATGTTTTCCTACATAAACATAACACTTCCAAATGCATGCACAAAGATGAACTTGTTATATGATTAGTGTGCCTAGTGGCGGGTTAGTTCCATAATCAAATCCAAACCAAAGTGTAATGAACATGCTAGGTGCACCAAAATACACCGTCAACAGACGACAAGTGAGGACATCACGGACGGCCTCCTGTGATGTTCACCGTTCCGCTAGTTTAAACTATTCCGCCGTATTTTCGAACTCTGAAACTTTTATCTTATGCCTTGCACATCGGGTTGTAATAAAATGTTAATTCATGTTGTACTCTGGACTCGCCTTCGCGTGAGTTTTAATGCATGTGTCGATCCTCTGTTCGATGTTTAAGTGATTTACCGGGCGTTAACCCGGCAACCAACGACAGGATGGTACTTTATTATCGCTTAATGGCCAAAGTGGATCGGTCTTAGGCGATAGTACGGTACTTTCCTGGGCGGGTTGTCACAGCTGGTATCAGAGCGACTGCATGCACCAGAGTTTAATTAACAACTCTAATCACATGGTTTTTGAATAAAATTTGCCAAGATTGTTTGATTTGCAAAACACGTTGGTCCGTTAAGGATGAACTAGACCGAGAGGCCCTAGAGGGAAATTTTTGGTTTCTTTCAGGTGGCTTATTAATCTATGGTCTATTTTGCTAACTTCCAGCACATTACCTTATGTCAGACTTACTTTCTCGCACAACCAAACTAGATGAGCCACGTGTTTTATACGTGTGCTGTTCCGCATCACGGGGATTGCGAGGGTTGATGGAGTGATCCATTCCACGGATCCCATCTTCGCGTATGTTTATGAGTTGTGTCTTGCCACGTGTTTCATACGTGAGCATTCCGCATGTCGCTCATGCGAGGCAAGGGTATACTCCATTCAAACGGAGAATGTCAGAGGTTGGACGCTGTCCATGCAGCGGCTTAACGCATGGATGCCGTTTCTATAGTGAACGGTAATGTATGTGGACGCTTTCATGAGTGCTGGCATGAAAGGTTCGTTGGGTTCTGTGATCTTCTGCAGGTACACTAACCCGTTACGTAAGCTCGCTAAGCAAGCATCGACTAGATCTCGACTAGTTATTATAGGGAGATACGTGTATGAGCCCTGCCACCGGCGCTAACTTCGAATTTTGGCTTGATTACCTTGTGAGGACGAATAGGATGCCTTGCATCATGTTAAAAATCGTGAAAGAACCTAAACCGAACTCATGTCTGTTTTCGTGCTCTCTGAAGTAAACAGTTATAGCGTGTTTTGTTCTGTTTAGCCTATTTAGGCTTAGGTGTGTTGCCCTGCTTAAATCTAATAAAAGTGTTGCTTAAAAATTTCTGTTCTTGTTCAATAACCTTTCGTCTAAGATGATCTTGACCTAGGCCGCTTCAAATCAAATCCCGATCTGCTAGCCCAATTCGTGATCATACCTTGGCTTACCGCAAGTTATGCTTGGAAGTCAACTTTGTTTGCCATTTCTTTAGAACCTTGAACCTTGCTTGGTTCAACACCTTTCTAGTTCCCTAGCTCAGCCTTGAGTAACCAACTTGAGTCTTATAACCTCGCTAAGTTGCTACGCCAATTGGGGAAGTGTTGAACTCTGGGTTGAGTAGGATGTTAGGTCCCCGATTGCCCGACCATGTATCGTTGGTATGCCTGCTCGTTCGAGCTCGGCATACGATGGTATTTAAGTATGCATGGTTACCCCACACCTTGACCCTACCGTATTCGTGGATCGAGTTACTTTTGTACACTCGCACCCGCCTGATTCTCACTTTTGTCATTATGTCCAGATGGACAACACTGGCTCTACGTCGGCTGATGTGGAATCATGGACTCTCGTGAACTACGTCGAGGAGGGTGGTTTTCCTGCACTTTTGTGGGACACCCTAAAGGACTTTGGGTACACCACTTACCCCGAGTACTCGACACGTGAGATCATGACCACAGGTCAACTCCTTCGTTGTGAAGTGAAGGTGAAGATTTCAACGTGCCCGACCAATCCTGCTTGGGATGAGTGGGAGTGTACGGCACATGGAAGAAACTTGTCCGACACAGTGCAGAAGGCTGCTCTCGAAGCACTCACCACTTTCTGTGGGAAGCACCCGACCGAGATAGCCAACTCTGCAGCTAAAGTCATTCCGGTACCGAGCGACACATTGCACCGGTGGTGAACGAGAAACTATCCTTCCGAATTCCGCAGCAACTCTCACTATAGCCCTGATCTTGTCACCTCAGTCCGCTTTTCAGAAGCCATGTACGACACCTATCTGCGAATGGTGGGAGAAAGCGTATTCTATAGACACCAAATCTATAGATACAAAGTTAAGGAAGTAGAGTGTTCAGCTCAAGCGTTGAAGGAAGCCCGAGAAATGATCACTGCTCTCAAGAAGGAAAGACGCAAGGACAAGGCAAAGATACAAGAGTTAACCGAGATCATCCATGAGCAGAATTTCTTGTTGCAGCATAACGATCAGTATATGCTTGAACTAGAAAATCAATTGGAAGCTCTAGCCGTTCCACCCCCAGAACCTGTCATTCCGGGACCAGCACAAGAAGAAGATGTTGAAGATATCCAGGGCGAATCCGGAATTGAGTCTGGACCTGAGTCACCGTGGACTTTCAGAGTGGAAGATCCCACCCTCGGAAGTTGGTCCCTTGGGAATAAGAGTTCTGAGTCGTAAGAATGCAGTGTTGTGAGAAATCCTAGTGTACCATGACCACCCTTGGTCGACTCTCGCTGTCAGTTGGACTAGGAACCTTGTCATTGCAGCTAGTTTGCTTTGTAATCCTAAAGGTTGTTGGTAATTCTGAAAACTCTCAACCAATGTACTGTCTTGATTAAACATCCCTTTCAGCAATGATGTTCGTAAGGCATTAATTATGCTAAGTTGTGATCAACCAAGATCCGTACTCCACAAATTTTGTGCCAATCCAAGATCCAATCGATTCCTCAATCCTGAACTTGTTCTTTTCGGTCTTGCTCAAACCTTGTGATTTAAACTTAAAATGTGGCTTTTGAGCATGCGCTGCATAACATGTGCATTTGGGAAGCGTGGGTATACTAACGTGCATTCGCATGAAATTCCGTAACCCTACCTCTTTTGTTTGGTGATGTTGTTACCCCATAGTCAAAGGTGCCGCGACGGAACCTAGGGTATCGTGTGTGCTGCAGCCACACGACTGCCACTAGGAGCGCGCTAGGTATCTTGGTTGTGAGATAGCAACTCGTCACACAGATCCCCCTCTCTACTTTGATTTCCCTTGCGATCACTAACGCATATGGGTAACCGGGTCATTCTAACGTGCATCATGAGCCCATACTGCACAAGCATATGCATCGCGTCAAATTTTGAAAAGTGTTACACTTTCAAAACAACGAGTTGTCAAAACCTCAAAAAAATTGGCGAAATAAGTAAAGATGTGAGCAAGATTATTCCTTGAAGTTCCCACTTGAAGTCGTCTTTCGTGTATAAGGGATTATGGAACTCTGTCTTTAGCCTCCCCTTTCTTTGTAATGATCTATTGGGAATCCCTGACCAATTGGTCCTTTGCCGTGAATCTTGACGATCTTGTAGCAACAATTCCTTTTTCCTGCTAGCCAAGTGGAAACGGAAAAAGTAGAAAATCTTCCTGAGCAGTCAAGGTTCTTGAATAGTCAACATGGAAAAGTCATCCTTCGTGCATTCGTTCTTGGTCCATGCTCCTAACCTTCAAATCCTCAGAATCGAGCAAGGAAGTACGCCCAGGATCGATCAAAGCTTGTTGCTACGCTCCTCAGTGTTGCTATCACAAGTGTGAAGCGTAATACACCGAGTTTCCTCGTTTCACTCCCCGTTACGGTCAATTATTTAGACCGTTGAGCCCATCGTCATCAGTGCCACGATCATACGACGCCACGACGTCGCTCTACCCTTGATTTCCGCAACCGTATTCACGACGTCGTGATCGCTGAGCTGACCTTGTTGAGCTCAGTGTTGTATACACCAGATACCCGACTGGGTCAACTGACCGTTACAGCCCCGCATTGGCTATAAAATGGAACCTTTTACCCGGAACCACCGATACGAAAGCCCCATTTCCATCAGAGCTCGGCAGTATCACTGTTCTTGTTCTTCTAGCTAGCCTGCCTACTTGCCACTAGAGCACCTCCCCCAGATACTTCAATCTTCTCGAGCGAACTGTTCTCCGTCTTCATTTCCGACGTCAAGAAGAAGCTCGGAGTGGACCGAAAGCAGAAATCAATCCAAGCTGCCACCCATGACTCCGTCTTCGGAAGAGCTTGAGTCATTTCGCTGGACATTGTTAGGGATGTACCTCTGTATCGTAGGAGGATTGTGTCTGCTATTAGCTGTGCATGTGCACATTCATCGTCCGCTTCCTCATGAACGGCGATGAGGTAGTATGAGGACACACCTTGTACTTTTTGTTCCATCTGCATTCCCGATCATGGGATGTGTGTAGGCAAAGTTTTACCGAATTGATATTGTGACTATTGAGATGTCCGGTTTGCATTGCTTACCGTGAACGAGTCTCGTACAATATGTCCGAATTATAAGCTTGGGTGATATTCCGATCATGCGCTAATTAGGGACTCAAATTTCAGATGTTCCGACCTGCATGGAATAACCCCAATGATTTTGAAGCATCAGGTAGTGGCGATCGTACGCAACCGCCACCCACAATGCTGACCGAAGCTTTCATAGCAAAGACATACCGAAGTGTTGTGTCAACTCCTCGCACCCAACAAAGCAAATGGCTCAACAACTGCAGCAAATGCCACCGATGCAATCGAAGCTTCAACCTTCCAAGCACTGTTCACCCAAAGTACCCACCCAAAGGGACATAAACGCCATTGTCGGCATAACTCAACTATTAGAAGGGCAAAATTCAGTACTAAACCAGATAGTGTACGATATCATCGAAGGACGTTATGGGAAACCATATCAGAATAATTTGGCGTGACAGCCTCTCTCGGTCCTTATCTCGCTCTCTATGGTCGAACAAGCCCGTTTGTTCAATTTGTTGGAGGAGTATGTTAGTCAAGATCAACCCCAAGCCTCCGACTCCATATTACCACCTTCTCGACTACCAATGGATCTTAGGGCAGAAGAGAGGCCAAATAAAGGCAGTAAACGAGAGCTCTCCGTGATAGATGTAAGTGAGTGGGAAATTACCTGTATGGAGACTTGTCCACGTGAAGGCAAGCGAAGCTGTAACCCTAGCAAGACCACTCAACGCACCACTATTGCAACACCTGCACGAACCTCGAAGAAGGCAAAGAAAAAGGAGAGAAAGAGGCTCCGCCTTATCCAGGAAGCCCAGCAACCGATCTCCAAACCCAAAGATCTTCCTCCCCGGTTGTGCTACAATTGTAGACAGCCCGGGCATTTTGCCAATAAGTGCCCGAACCCCAGACAGCAGAACCCCCAGCAGCAGAAGCAGAACCCCGGATCTGCTATCAACAACAACAAGCCAAGCCCGCAAGTGGAGCAGAGCCAACTGAATTTCGTAGGTAAAACCTCTATCCCAGAATCATCCTTCACCTCCCCTTGTAATTTCGAATCTCGGGACGAGATTCCTCTTAAGGGGGGTAGACTGTGACGCCCCAGGTTTTTAATTACCGTCATTAACACCAAAGACCGGATCAGCCGAGTCAAACCGGTCAAACCGCGGTCAAACTTAGGTCAACCTGGGTCATCACCCGAAAACCTCGCCAATAAACCCAATGAACCCCTTGACCAAGCCCACACACACCCGTAGTCAACCCTTGGTCAAAGGCACGGTCAAACCCCGCTTGACCGTTGACGTCAGCGAATGTCGTCCGGAACTTTTGCCGCGTTCCCCAAAATTCACCTAAACACTTCAAAATCTACCTTTATGAAAGTTGTCCATCTTGTTGAGGGACACAACTTTCATGTAGATTGGCATTTCAAATTTGGAGAGGAAAATTGTGAAAAACCCCTTGCAAGGCAGATTTTCCCCGTTTTCCGAACGTGTCGACATTCAAAGTTGGCACGACGTTCTCGCAAAATCCGTTGAGAAAAACACTATATGACCTTTTTGAAAGTTGTAGAGGGTAGCTAGATCTACAACTTTCCTATTCATTGTTTTGAGCACGTTTATTCAAATTTTTAGAGAAAACGCATTTTGAACGGAGGCACTCGCGGTTTTCGGCCGCCGACGCCGCGCCGGCGCAACGTCGCGCGCCGCGCGCGCGCGGCACTCCGCCGCCGCGCGCGCCGGCGGCGCCCCGCGCCGCCCTCGCCGTGCCTCGACCCATGTGCCGCTCCGCGCCTTCCCGAGGCGCCTGCTCCATCCCGAGGTGGCGCACGCACACCGAGGGAGGCCTCGGGGTCCGCACTTCCCCCCGCCCGTGCCCCGAACCGCGCGCCGCCGTGGTACGGACGCCGCCCCCGCCCGCCCGCCGCCGTACCGCCGTGACGTGTGCCCCGCCCGCGCTACCCCCGCCCGCCCGCGGTACGCGCGACCCCCATAAAGGCGTCGTTGCCCGTTTCCCCGGCGCACGAGCCCTCCCCCGCGGACGAGCCGCCGCCCGCCGACGCACCGCCATGCCGCCGCGGTGAGCTCCCCCGCTCCCGGCCCGGCCGCTTGCAATTCCGGCCACCTCCTCCACGTCCCTCGGCCCTAATTATAGCTCACCAACCGGCCTAACCGAGCCAAGCGCGCCCAGCATGCCGGGAACGGCGGCCGCGGCGGCCGCTTCCTCTCGGTCGCCGGCGCGCCGCTCGCCGGGGCCGCCACCGGCCCGGCCAAGTGCATAAATCGACCCTCCCTAGTCCCCTAACCCTCCTCCACCCATTTCCCGGCAAGAGCGCCGCCGGCTCACCGGAATTGGCGAGCCCGTGCCGGCCGGCCGCCATAGGGGCTGAATTGCAAAGCCCAGATTCTTTCCAGGGTCCTAACTGTAAAAAGGTAACTCCAATAGTAGATCCAATTTGCTGAATCTTGTAAATTGCGTAGAAAATCACAGAAAATTCAGAAAAATGTGAAACCAATTTTGTTGGATCCCTTGTGAATTATACTACAACTTTTATTATTCTGGCCTGAGCTAATTCCTTTTTGTTTTTGCATGAAAAATACAAATGTGAAAACCCTAGATCTGCAATAACTCAAAAACTATAGAACCACTGTAGCGAATTTTTGGATATGTTGTGTGTTAGGTAATGAGTAGCTCCTATGCCAAAAATTGCACAAAGTTATCATGTAAATCTTTTTATAAAAATGTTTTTCTATCTCTGGCAGAGCTGAATAAAGGATTTTTATGTTAAATATATTTATGTTCTTGATCCCAACTTGTGCACACTGTCTTATAATACCAAAATACACATCTTGTGAATTAATCATGAATTTTGGAGTAACAGAAATAATTATTCTTGAATTATGCATGTTTTCCTTGGTAAATTAATAAAACAAGTTCAGTAGAGATTCCATGTGAACATGTTGGTTTTCTAAGCTTGTTTAGGACCAGGGAGCATCCACAAGAAAGTTTGGATCAATTGGATGCTTAATTATTTTTATATTCATTTAAATTGAATCACTAGATAACCTTTGTTATTTTCCATAATAATTAATTTCCTAGCCTCCAACCCTTACATGTGGGTCCAATGGACCAGTATAGATGCTAGTAGGCTTAAGAAACACCCCATTAATTTTTGGTAATTTAATTGTTTAATAAAAGGCTTAAAAGCCCTTTTTCCATTAAAGGGAGATTAAATGAAGAAAAACCTTAGTTAATTCTTTTTCCTTTTTGGAAAATATTAACTAATCCAATTAAAAGATAATTAATTCTAGATGCTGATAAGAAATTAATTCAAGGATAAAAGTATTATTTATATCTTTACTTGTGAAAGGAAAATGATTAAAAGCTTTCACATGAAATGACTAGTATAGAGAAACCCTTATTCAATTGTGCAATAAAGAGAAATCACCTAACCACCCATGTAACTTGAGTGTGGTTGCAAATCATGTTAACAAGGTTAAATGTACCTACCCACTACTGTTGATGAAGTTAAATTAAATTAATTACGTATATATGTACACAGTCACCATCAAAAAGAATAATTAATAAAGAGTTGCATATTGTTCCTTTATGGAAGAGTATGCTGAATATATTCTTATCTAGGTGAATGTGCCCAACAAATACACCCTTGATTGTCAATATGGTTCGTAGTTGATTAAAGTGAAAACCGTCGAATAAATCTTGCATTTGCATCTTCGTGTAGATCTTTCCGCCGATAGACGTACGCTCGTGCCGGAAGGAGGAGACGAAGGTGCCGACCAAGAGCTGCTGAGCGTGAACGTAGCTCAAGACCTGGACCCAAGTCCAGAAGGGCCCAAGGCCAACCTTGCCAGCGAAGGCAAGCCCCGGATCATTAACCCCGCCTTTAAAAATTATGCAATTATGTTTGTTATGATTGTGCATTTACGTTTCAGGAATTGATTTGAAACCCTAGATGCATGATCCCTAGGTACCTATGCTCTATCACTAGTATGCTAGGTCGATAGTCGCCATGCTATAGGACCGATAGAAGTCGAGTGATGTTCGTCACTCGCGAGAATAGGTTCCTAGATAGGAATCATAAGATATCCTTAAATGGATTGCTCATGTGGTAAGAGCATGGGATTGGGCTCCGGTCCGGTGGGCATGTGGGCTAAGCTTTTGAACGTACTAAGCACATACGGTTATGGGGCCGGTAAGCCTAGTACCTTAATGAGGCGGCACGGGATCCTACCGTTACTACTCTTGAGAAATCTCCTTACCGGCTAGCTACCGGGAAGGGTGGTGTATGGTGACTCCGGGTATCTCGCGGGGTATGCCGGATAGCCTGCACCAGGGACTGTAAGATTCGATCCCAACCCGAGGATTTATGGGGACGGCCTGGGGAGTTGTCCTCGCGGGGGCAACCGACCGTGTGTTTGGGTCTACCTTGCAAGGTCTAAATCAATCGATTGTCGGCCTCTCACCGTTATCCGAGACTGCTTATTCTACTGGCCATGATATCCCATAATGATGGAACTCGAGAAATATGGTTGGATGAATTAATTGCTTGTCCAATTCTTGATTGGATTAGATGGCACATTTAGAAATGGTAACCAACTAGAACTTGTGCTAAAAGATTGAAAGTAAGGATCCACTCCTAGTGGCTTTCCAGCAAAAGAACTCCACCAGCCAAAAGCCTTCCATGTCTAGAGCTTGGTGATGTAGTTATGACCCGACGGTTAAATCTTGCTGAGTATTAGTATACTCAGTCTTGCTTTAAAAATGTTGTTGCAGGTGTGCTTGATCAGAAGGGTGACGACAAGTGACGACATCACGGACGGCCTCCTGTGATGTTCACCGTTCCGCTAGTTTAAACTATTCCGCTGTATTTTCGAACTCTGAAACTTTTATCTTATGCCTTGCACATCGGGTTGTAATAAAATGTTAATTCATGTTGTACTCTGGACTCGCCTTCGCGTGAGTTTTAATGCATGTGTCGATCCTCTGTTCGATGTTTAAGTGATTTACCGGGCGTTAACCCGGCAACCAACGACAGGATGGTACTTTATTATCGCTTAATGGCCAAAGTGGATCGGTCTTAGGCGATAGTACGGTACTTTCCTGGGCGGGTTGTCACACTTCTGCTGGTGGAGTTTTCCGGTTTCTAGTGATCCATCTGGCGAGGTCATGATGGAGGTGATTGTCGTATGTACCTCCCTGGGCCCACTACCTCGGTGGGTACCAGGATCGACTACTCGGTGGGCCCCTGGAACTACCCGGCTTGCGCTACACGGCACTTGATGGCGTGGAGCACAAGGACTACGGAGGAGAAGTACTCAGTTAGGAAGCTGTACATGTTCCGCACTGTATGGAAGACTCCTAGACGTACTCGACTAGTACTCTCTCCCTACTCCGACTTGTAACCCTGCCTCCCGAACTATATAAGGCGAGGCAGGGACCCTTCTCTAGCATCCAATCTCATCTCACGGCGCACAATTACACCATCTTGTAATCATGCCCAATCAATCCAGAGCTATGTAGCATACAGGACGTAGGGTATTACGCACCTCGCGGCCCGAACCTGTCTAAATTGTGTGCCACGTGTCTCTTCCTTCGAGTTACCGATCTCGGCGAGGCCACATTCATCTACTTCGGATACTCCCCTTAGTAGGTTGCCGGTCTAAAACACTGACAGCTGGCGCGCCAGGTAGGGGATCTCGCCCGAGATCACATGGCGAACTCGACAGCTCTAGTCTACTTCAAGCCAACCATCGCCTTCAACCGCGGCGACACCTTCGTGTTCGGCACCTGGGTCTGCACTGCTGACGGCGCGGGATCTTTCTAGCGCCGCCTCACCATGCCGCCCAACCCGAAGACCGGCTTCGTGACGCTTCCAGAAGTTGTCACAGGAGAGCTCGCCGGCAAGTTCGGTGAAATTTCGCTCTTCAACCATCACGCCGACTTCGAGCTCGAGTCCGCTTCCAACTCGAACTCGACGTCTCCATGGGCCATCGCATGCGAGCCGGCTGCTCAGCCATCGCACGTGGTCCCACCACCCCGTGAGCGCTCTGTGCGTGGTCCCCGCATCACCAGCCGGGCCCGCACAGAGGCTCCCTCTTTGCGCCGGGCCGGCAAGGAACCCGTACCCGAGTACAACTCGGACTCCGACACCACCCCCTGCCACACTTCGGACTCCAACCCCCTCTTCGGGTTCTACTCAGATTCCTCATACGAGTTCGACTTCGGGTCGGACCCAGAGGATCCCGAGTCCGAGGACAACTCCACTGAGCATCCCTTGTCAGGGCCGGCCTCTGGGCTGGTTATAACATCAACACCGGCCGAGAGATTCGTCTATTGGCCAGACCGCAAGCCCGCTGACCTGATAAGCGGAGACTCACGCTACGTCGCCTACATCGACTCGCTTCTGTTCCAGGAGGGAGCACCACTTGCCCGAGCTGACTCGAACACCCCAACTGAGGTGGCGGCTTCTGAGTCCAGCCTTGGCACCCCTGATTGCCAAGTCTTCATGGCTGCCGGCGACACCCCAGGACCTTCAGGGACGGCTCAAGACAAGTACCTTGAAGACATCTCCTCCGACGAGCTGTCTGCCGATGCACGAGCATACGAGACCCCCGCCAACAGAGATGCTTGACGCGAGCGTAACAGGAAGCGCAGCGAACGGCGCCGGCGTCTCCGGGACAACCTCCCCATCCGCAACCTCGCGGAAGCTCTCGAAGCAGTCGAGAGCAGAGTACACACTACCCCTGAGCAATGCCTCATGTCGATCATAGCGATCGCACGCCAGGCTCAGGGCATACGCGCTGGAGAGGTCATCGCCAAGCTCGCCGAAGATGCGTACTTCATGCGGGTCGACAACAGGGTCAACCAGCCTCCTCCCGCCAGGCACTGCGACAACGAAGCTACAAGTCGCAGCGCCAACCTCGATCCCAACCGTACTCGAGCTGAGCTTCCAGCTCAGCCCAACTGCACTCGCTCAAATGCCAGCGGACCTCCACAGGGTGGCAACAGCAACCGCGAGGTCGTCCCTCACCGTGCTCCTGCCAGCGGTGGCGGCCGCGACCCTGACGGCGGCGACAGCGACGACGGAAGCTCCAACCACGGAGCCAACGGGGAGGGCCGGCGGCGGAGGCGCTCGCGGCGGCCATGGCCACACGAACGGCCACACCTCCGGTGCCTCACGGGCGGCTACGACGCCCGCCGAAGATTGAGGAGGCTGCGGCGGAAGAAGTCAACCACCGCGAGCGACAACGACGGCTTCCCCGCCTTCTCACCTCGACTTCGCAACTTGCTCCTCCCCGACAAGTTCAAGCCTTTTGGGATCACCAAGTACGACGCGAAGCAGGACCCCATCCAGTGGCTCAGGTGCTACGCCCTCTCCATCGAGAACGCTGGCGGCAACAATGACACCAAGTGCCTTTACTTCCCCTTCTGCCTGGACCAAGCTCCACTCACATGGCTCAAGTCGCTGGACAAGCACTCAATCGACAAGTGGGACTAGCTAAAGGAGCAGTTCACCAGCAACTTCGCGGGCGCCATGGGCCGATCGGGTACTCACATGGACGTGGCCATGGTCAAGCAGGAACAAGGCGAGACCCTCCGCAAGTACATGCGCTGCTTCTTCGACAAGCGCGCTACCGCAGTCGACGTCACCGACAAGGAGGTCATCGACCTCTTCCAAGACGGCCTCTACCACCGCCGCACCTTTGGAGACTTCGGTCGTAGCCGCCCCAAGTCCATCCCCCATCTCAAGGACATGATCACGTCCTGGGCGGATGAAGAAGACAAGGCCAACGCCAAGTACGACGCCATCCGTGGCAAGAACAAGCAGAACGTGGGCGGCGGCAGTGGCAACAACGGGAACCAAGGCGGTCACAACAACAACAACAACTACTCGGGTCCCAACTGCAAGCGCAAGCCAGACAACACTGTCGCGGCTATCCAGCGCCCTTCGAAGGAGAACTCGAATAAGAACTCCGGCGGCTTCAAAGACTTGCTAAAGGAGAAGTGCCCGTGGCATCTGAACGGCAACCACACCACCGAGCAGTGTGAAGTGTCCCCTCATCAGAGGTGACTAAATGTGACACAAATACCAGTCCCAGGAGGCTGATAGCACATTTATTACAACAGGTGGAATCAGTCTTTTACATCACGGCGACACAACGGGCACGGTAGTGCCAATGCTACAAGAAACAGCACAAACGCTAACGACCACACTACAATAGCAAAGGCTTCCATAGCCTCCTCAGAGTACCACACCATGGAAGCTTTCGGTAGGGCCCTGGGTACACAGGCACGGTTGGGTGTAGGGCACACGACCTACTCAACGTCTTCGGGAATGTAATCGGGATCCTCCTCTGTAACATAGTTAGTAAAACAAGGGTGAGCACATACGTACTCAGCAAATCCAACCCCACCCACGGAGGGGCTTATAAGCAGAATCATGCAGAAGTTATAACAAGGATCAGGTTAAGGTTCATTTTGCAAACTTACACATGCAGGGGTTCATTTCAAAAAGGTTTTCACAAATCATTTTCATACCCAAGTAACCTAATTGTTTTAGGGAAAAACCACTGTGGATCTACCGGACTTCCCGTCCGTCGTAGCCCAGGCACACAGCCACACACACATCACCGGAAAACAACTCACGCCAGAAAACATCCCATCCCAAACACTAGTTTTTGTGACCACACCGTGACTCGTCCAATACCGTGGACACGGCTATTCGAATAGGTTTGACACTCTGCGGAGAGGTTGTACATCTTTACCCACAAGTAGGGTACCGTCACACGGACACCTCGGTGCGGTACGGATCCTATCAAAGCCATTACCCACCTTAGCTAACACTACGAGCCACCACGGAAGCAACCAAGGGGCTATCCCACATAGCCGGGCGTACCTCACACGAGCGTACCCCTACTCCTTGGTCTCCCCGCTGCTCACCCGCACACCAGATGGCAACTAGATTAACTAGTGGGGTTTATGCTAAGCCGTTGCCACATACAACGGTCGAGTGGTTGTACGATGATTTGGGTCAGGTGAGATGTCACGCAACCCGGTCCTTAACCGACAAGATGGACAACTCCCAACACGCTCAACCACACGGTACGAGCTCACCCAAACTCCGACACACACGTCCATCCCGTCTACCCAGTTCTTTACTCATTTTCCAAACATATCCCCTTTTTGTTTTTAAAGCACTCACACATTTTGAAAGCACTCACACATTTTTAAAGCACTCATTTAGGCCAAAACAAGGTTCAATCATAGCAATCAAGGGTGGCTATCCTACCATGTTTTGCAGTAAAACAATATGCAATTTATAAAACGGGTATAGGGTATATTTATAAAACTAGGACGGAAGCATGCATCAAAGGGGGAGGTTGAACTTGCCGTCTTCGAAGTCTTCGGGGAGTGCGGCTCGGCGTTCGGGACCTCGGGCTCCTGCTCGCGGTAGTCGGCTTCGATCTTCGGCTCGGGGTACCTTCCTCCGTCTACTCCGTTGGCTATAGCACACACACAAGCAAGCAAGCAGTATTAGCACACACGTTTCCGGCCGAGCTCGGGGAGGGGGAAGTGAGCGGAGGAGGGGTATATATAGGCCCTAGGAAAGGGGTTGGTTCGGCCGGGGGGGGGTGCGGTAATGTTTGGTCTTAACCGGGAAGGAAAGGCGTGTATGAAAGGCTAGGTTAAGGAGGGGTTATAGGTATTAAGGACCTATTGGTAATTTTCTACTAATGAGAAAGGGTGTGTTTATGACCACATAATTTGGGTTAGGGCCTGTTTGTAATTTATTTAGGGCTCAACAGTAATTAATTACTAACCTTAGGGGCTATTTGGAAGGAAAAGGGGGAAAGTAAATAGGATAGGGGGGGCTCAGGTTTAAGGAAAAGGCCAGGGGCCTATTGGCAAAACCGGCTTTCTCCCCCCCCCTCGATACAGAACAGAGAGGAGGGGGGCGCGGGCATGGCCGGCCGGCGGCTCCGGTCCGCGGCGGCGGCCGGGAACGGGGGAAAAACGGAGAGGGGGGAGAGGGGATCCTAATCCCGCACTCACCTTGGGCTATAGGGCTAGGTGGAGGCGGCTCCGCGGCGGTCAGTGGGCGGCGGCGGCGCTAATGGTGGCGGCGCGGTGGTGCTCGGGGAACGGGCTCAGGGAAGCTCGATCTCGGTGCGGTGCGGCGAGGTGGTGGCGGTGCCGGCCTTAAATAGGCGCCGTAGGTCGGTTTGGGGAGGGGGAAGATTTTTCCCGGCGAGGCCGCCGGCGAGCTCGGGTTCCTTCTCGAACTCCGGCCGGCTCCTTGCGGCGACCGGCGATGCGACAGCTCGGGGCGGTACGGGTCAACGTGTACAGGAAGGTTAGGCCGTGGATGCGACCTAGCGTGCAGGCGGCGGTGGTCGGCGCAGTGGTGCTCGGGCAGGGAGTTAATGGCGCCACGGCCTGGTGGCCGGCCGGTCACCGGCGTGCGCGGGGGCGGCGGGGGCCCGTGATGGCGTGCGGAGGCGGCGTCCTTGCCGGCCCGGTGGCGTGCGGCGGGAGGGCCGGTGCCGGCGCGTGGGGCCCGGTCGGCGGCGGCGGGCGCGCGGTCGGGTCTTTGGCCGGCCGCGCGGGAGGAAAGGGGAGGGAGGAGAAGAGAAGAAGGAGAGAAAGGAAAAGAAAATGAGGGAAAAAGAAAAGGGAAAAGGAAAAAAGGAGTAAAAGGAAGAAGAAAAAAGAAAAGAAAAGGGAAGGAAAAAATAAGAAAAAGATTTTGGAAAAAATCCGGAAAATTGTTAGGGAAAATTGGGAAGGGGTTTTGCGGGGTTATTCTTGGTTTTTCGGGCGTCGGCGCATTCTCCGGGACGGCGGTGATGGCGAGGTGGACCGGGCATCGGAACCGCGGCGTGCGCGGGGATTCCCGGCCGGTGGCCGACCGCGGCATTGGGAAGGCGCGCCTGGGTGCTGGCCGAGGTGCGGTGCCAGCGGGATTTGCGGCACACGCGTCGGGGAGAGAGAGGGGGAAAACAGTGGCTAGGGTTTGAATGGTAATTGAGCTCGGCGGGTCAGTTTTGAAAATACGCATGATTTATTAGGTGATTTATTTAGAGCTAAAAACGCGGGCGTTACAAACCTACCCCACTTAAAATGAATCTCGTCCTCGAGATTGGGCTAAGTTTAAAATAGGTGGGGAAATTCCTTCCTCAGTGCATCCTCTCGTTCCCACGTAGCTTCTTCCACCCCGTGTCTACTCCATTGGACTCTGCACACCCGTACTTCGGTCGTTCTTGTCCGCTTGACCACAGTGTCTAAGATCTTGACGGGCACCTCCTGGTACCTAAGGTCTGGCTGTAGATCGATGGTCTCCACCGGTACTCGCTTTTCTTCCGGAACCTTCAAACATCGGCGTAGGCCGAGAGATGTGGAATACCGGGTGTATATCGACATTTCCTCGGGTAGCTCCAGCCGATATGCTACTGCTCCGACTCTCCTGAGCACTTTATACGGGCCGATGTACCGAGGGGCCAACTTCCCATGTACTTGAAATCTCCGAGTCCCCCGGATGGGTGAAACCTTGAGGTAGACGAAGTCTCCCGGGTTGAAGCTCGCTTCACGCCTTTTCTTGTCTGCGTAGCTCTTCTGTCGGGACTGGGCGGCTCTCAACTTTTCTCGGATATCGGCTACTCGCTCCTCGGCTTCCTTTATAAGTGCGGGCCCAACCAGGGCACGCTCTCCTACTTCTGACCACATCAGGGGTGTCCTACATTTTCTCCCGTATAGTGCTTCGAATGGCGACATTCCCAGACTTGCTTGGTAGCCGTTGTTGTAGGAAAA
Organism: Cenchrus americanus; assembly: GCA_947561735.1. NCBI lineage: Eukaryota > Viridiplantae > Streptophyta > Magnoliopsida > Poales > Poaceae > Cenchrus > Cenchrus americanus. The sequence goes on along the minus strand of OX387243.1, from coordinate 150,297,012 downwards.
TTCTGCATATGGCAGGCTCTGCTCCCAATCTTTGCCATAGGTGAGGACGCATGCTCTCAACATATCTTCCAGGATTTGATTCACCCTTTCGGTCTGTCTGTCGGTCTGTGGGTGGTACGCTGAGCTGAAGTCTAGCTTGGTGACCATGGCTTTGTGCAGGCTTTTCCAGAACCTAGAGGTGAAATGGGTCCCTCTGTCCGAGACTATTCTGCTGGGCACTCCATGCAGCTTTACTATATTCTCTATGTAGAGTTTTGCCAACTTTTCTCCTCCATAGGTGGTCCGTACGGGTAGAAAGTGAGCGACTTTAGTGAGTCGGTCCACGATCACCCATATGGAGTCATGTCCCTTCTGAGTCCTTGGCAACCCTACTATGAAGTCCATACCTATCTCGTCCCACTTCCATACCGGAATTGGTAAAGGTTGCAACAGTCCTGCGGGCTTCTGATGTTCGGCTTTGATCCTCTGACAAATGTCACAGTGGGCGACGAACCGTGCGATGTCTGCTTTCATCCCATTCCACCAATACTTTTGTTTTAAGTCCATGTACATCTTGGTGGATCCCGGGTGAATGGAGTATGCTGAGTTGTGTGCCTCATCCATGATGGTCTGTCGAAAATCTCCACCTTCGGGCACGCATATCCTGTTCTTGTACCACAGGGTGCCTTGGTCATCTACCCTGAAGTCAGGGGCCTTGTTCTCTCCGGTATGCTTGCGGATCCTCATCAGATCCTCGTCAGCTCCTTGGGCCTTCCGGATCTTCTCTTCTAGGGTAGGCTGAACACTCAGCTGGCGGACGTAGCCTTGGGGAACGATGTGTACGTTGAGCCGTGCTATCTCCTCTTGTAGCTGGGCACTCTTGGGTGCTACCTTCTCGTAGGTTTTCCGGCTTAGCGCATCTGCTACTACATTGGCCTTCCCCGGGTGGTAGTGAATCTCTAGGTTATAGTCCTTGACTAGCTCTAGCCATCTTCTCTGCCTTAGGTTCAGGTCGGGCTGGGTGAAGATGTACTTTAGACTCTTGTGGTCTGTGTAGATTTCACACTTGTTCCCGATCAGATAGTGTCTCCAGATCTTCAGGGCATGCACTACGGCTGCAAACTCCAGATCGTGGGTGGGATAGTTCTGCTCATGGGGTTTGAGGGCGACGGGAGGCATATGCCACTACCTTCCCATCTTGCATGAGAACACATCCCAACCCTTGTCGGGAGGCGTCGCAATACACGACAAAGTCCCGTTGAATGTACGGCGGGGTTAGCACCGGAGCCGTGGTCAACCTCTTCTTCGGCTCTTGGAAACTTCTTTCACGAGGCCTCGGTCCGGTTAAACTTCTTCTCTTTCTTGAGCGGCTCTGTCATGGGCGGGCGATCTTGGAGAATCCCTCGATAAATCTCCGTAGTACCGGCTAAACCTAGGAAACTCCCCGATCTCACTCACGTTGGTTGGTTGCTTGCCGGTTGGAGGCTGTCTCAACTTTCCCGGGTCTACGGCTACTCCTTCTGCGGTCAATATGTGCCCAAGGAAAGATATTTTCTCTAGCCAAAATTCACACTTGCCGAACTTGGCGTATAGCTTGTGTGCCCTCAATTTTCCCGGCACTACTCGAAGATGTTGTTCATGCTCCTCCACGCTCTTGGAGTAAACAAGTATGTCGTCAATGAAGACCACGACAAACTTGTCCAGCTCTTCCATGAACACCTTATTCATGAGGTTCATGAAGTATCTTTGGGGCATTGGTTAGTCCAAAGGACATCACCGTGAACTCATATTGCCCGTAGCGAGTGACAAAGGCGCTCTTGGGGATGTCACTTTCCCCGATCTTGAGCCGGTGGTACCACGATCGTAGATCCACCTTCGAGAAATATCTCGGCTCCCTTCGGTTGGTCAAACGGGTCATCTATTCCGGGAAGAGGGTATTTGTTTTTAATAGTGACCTCGTTCAGCGAGCGATAGTCCACACACATCCTCATGCTCTTATCCTTCTTCTCCACGAAAAGCACTGGGGCTCCCCATGGTGATGAGCTTGGTCTGATGAACCCACTTCGCTGGAGCTCTGCTAGCTGCTTCTTCAATTCTGCCAACTCAGGGGCTGCCATCCTATAGGGCCTCTTGGCTATGGGAGAGGTTCCAGGGATAAGGTCGATTACGAACTCTATATCCCTGTCTGGTGGCATCCCAGGGAGTTCTTCGGGGAACACATCTGGGTATTCTCGTACTACTGGGACATCTTCTATGGACTTGGCTTCTATGTTGAAAACCATTATATCCGGCCTGTGTCCCCGGGTGTGGCAGGTCACTTGTATCCCGTCTGGGTTGGTCAGGTGCACTACTTTGTCGGCGCAACTTATGAGGCCATGGTGCTGGCTTAACCGATCCAAACCAAGGATCACATCTATCCCCTTGGATTTCGGTACTACCGAGTCGCTAAAAACTCTACCCCACTTAAAATGATCCTTACACGGGGCATCCCGATTGACAATTAATGTCACCTCCGGGCGTTCGAGTTATTAGGGGTGCTTTGAGTAGGACTGTGGGTATGCTATGCTTTTCCACAAAGCTTGAGGATATGAATGAGTGTGATGCTCCCGAATCGAACAGTATGTTAGCCAAAACTGAGCTGACCAGGAACTCACCGAGTACTACACCTTGTGCTCCCTATGCCTCCTGCGCATTGATGTGATTGACCCGGGTGCGTCCATATGACTGCTGGGGCTGCCTCATCTGCTGGTTGCTGGTGTTGTTGCCGAAGTTGTTGTTGCTGCGCACTGGCATGCGGTTGGCTCCTGACGCAAGTGGCCTTGGCCCGTTCACCGAGTTGGAGTAGGTGGTGGTGGTTGGCTTTTTAGCATAGGGGCAGTTGGCTATGAAGTGCCCGGTTTCTCGGCGGTTGAAACACACTCGGGAGTCGTTGTTGTTGTTGGTAGTGATCCGGTCGGTGTTGTTTTGTGGGGGCTTTATGGCACTCGGTTGTAGGAGGGCTTGAACTCGGGCTCGGGGGCTTGTGAGCTCGTGGCTTGGGATTGGGTTCTGCTTGCATAGGAGCTTGGAACCCGGACATGGGGTGTCCAAAGTTTCTCGGCCCTGCGGGACCGCTCTTCTTGCTTGGCCTTGTGTTCCATGAACTTGCGCTTGTTTTCCTTCTTTTCCTCGGCCTTTGCTCTTTCCGTGAGGATTGCCATGTTCATAAGGGTATTAAAGTCCGGGTAAATGCGAGGAGTCGGCAGTGTCCTCAGTTCCGTTTCAGCCCCTTCTTGAACATCTCTTGCTTTTTGGAGTCTTTATCCACCTCCTCGGGGGCATAGCGTGCCAGCTCTATGAACTGGTACGTGTATTCCTCCACAGACATGTTGCCTTGGCGGAGTTCGCAGAACTCGTCTGCCTTCCGCTTCAGTGTGGCCTCCGAATGTGGTAGCGGCGGAACTCCTCCACGAATTCATCCCATGTGATGGCGGAGGGATCCTTGGCTGCGGCGCAGTAATTCTCCCACCAAGCTAGGGCTGTCCCGGTGAGTCGGTGAGCCGCCAAGAGAACCTTGTCATGGTCCTCGCAGTGGAGGGGCTCCAGTTCCCTCAGGATGGCTCTCAGCCAATCGTCAGCGTCCAAAGGATTCACCGACCCGCTAAAGGTGGGCGGCTTAGTCCTGAGGAACTCGATCAGCTTCTCATTCATGCTCATAGCACGGGGTCTTGGGCGGTTGATGGCATTGAAGATAGCCTCCATCAGGACAGTCTGGTTGGCTAAGACTTGGGCCAAGTCAACAAGAGGGGGTGGCGGTGGCAGGACCACGTTCTCTCCTCCATCTTCATTTTGGTTAACCTCCTGGTCGTGGAGACGCTCCCTCCGATCGGCTTGCGATCCCTCAGCGTCCGATCGGTGGGTCACGACAGGCGCACGGAAACCATCTGTAAAGAAGCGGGTTTCTAAGAGATCTAGTTTTATGTGATGTTTAAGTGGATTATAACGGATTTCTTTTTTGAAAAGGCAGGGTTTATTCTGCCGGTAAGCACACAACAAGCACATAGCAATCAGTCAAGCACAAACAAGTTTTTATTACAAACCAGCGAGGAGGATACATCCCAACTGCGCGGACACACTACACGACTAAGGACTAAGGGCGCGACTTGGACCGGTACGGCTTCATTCCCTGGGTCTTGGGGCTCACTACTCGCGAGGGGAGCTGTCTTCTGGGGTCGAGTGTTCTTCCAGCGGAATGAGCAACTCATCATCGTTTCCGCCTTCGGGATCTCCGTTTTCCTGAGGGTGTGCTGCGGCTTCGACGGTAGCTGTTGGGGGCTCGGTGACTGCTGGTGGTGCGGGTGGGACTTCTATGGTTCCTCCCCATCCTACTAGGGGTGTTCCCAGCAGGACTTGAGCTTCTCCAATGGCTGGAACAGGTGTTCCGCCGTTGGTCCATTCTTGCATGCGTTGGTCCTGGATCCTCCTGAGGCTTTCCTGGGCAACGGCTTCACTGCTTATGGCTGCTGCAGTTCTTGCTTCAGCTTGAGCCACTCGGACTTGGTGCATCCTCACTGTGACTTCAGCTTTCTCGGCCCGGCTGATTTGTTCCCTCAAGTGCCTGGCTTGGTCATCAAAGAGCTTGTCCAGGGAGACAAGGTAGGCGACTACGTGGTACAGTAGATCTTCTTGGTGCCGGCGTCGTTCCAGGTTCCTCATGCGGGCTTGCCAAACTGGGGTTCTGATGGCGGGAGGGAAGTATCTCATCGGTGTGGGGACGAGGTGTTCTTCGTAGATCCGGCACAGGTAGCGGAGGGCTTTTCTGAGGGCCAAAGGATAGGTGTCCCGGTGTCGAAACACTGTGGCGGTCACGCGCCACGGCTCGATGTTGGTGTGGCGGTTGCTTCTAGCGACGGAGAGGACCACTCTACAGCGAAGAGTACCGAGTTGCTCGTACTCTCTGCTGTAGTACCTAGGGCGCTCAGTAATACCGAGGCGCTCCAGGGAGTTGATGAGCAGGCGAGCAAAACCAGGCTCCTCCTGGCACACGCCTTGGGTCCATCCATCTTCCGCCATCTGAAAACAAAGGTAGAGTTGAACGGGTTGTGGTGGGGTACAAGAGATGGATAACTTTATTTATTAGGAAGGTTGGGGTACATCCTTCGGGGTACACTTATTATTGCTAGGACTCGGTTTCTAGCCTACACACCCTAGTCTTATCCTCATGGTGATTCTTCCTCTAGCTGGATACGGCGCTTCTTCAGTGGAAGATCTTGCTCCAGTATCTCATCTTCAGTCTGGGTCCCTTTGTCCCAGTGGGTTTCTTCGGGTTCATCTTCTTCTCGCTCTTGCTCCTTCATCTCTGCTTCTTCGCTCCTTTAGTTCATCCCATAGGGCTTTATGGGCCAACGGCGTGCGCTCTCTTTCCCCGAGGTATTCTTGCTTTGTGTTGTGTAGTTCAACTTCTGCTATGGTTGTCTTCACCCTTTCTAGTTCTATCCTCTGTTCTGCTCTTTCCGCTCTGTCGATCTGCTGCTTCAGTTGTTGGGCTTGCTCCTGATAAAGGTGGTCTAGGCCTCTGAGGTATATGGATAGGTGGGAAACTGCCTCTTCTAAGTCTTCTTCCTCTCTTTCTAGACCTCTCATGCGATCAATCCACGAGCGTCCTCTTCCTCCGGAGGGTGGAAAGAATCCCATTGGAGTCCTTCGGAGGTGCTGTCTGTAAACCACTCGTAGGCGTCGCGGGGGCCTTCCACGGGCGGCCTTGGGGTAGGTGTCGGCAAAGCGAAAACCGGTGGCGGAGACGAACCATGGCTCTATGTCGGGGTAAAGCGTGCTCCTTCCCACAAAGATCGGCGGCTTACACCGAGGGGTGCCGAAGCGTTCGTACTCCCGGTAGACGAACTCTCGGCGGATCCCTTACTCCGACGTGCTCTAGGGCGAGTAGCAACGGAGTTAGGGGAGACCGAGCCGGACGGGGCAAATTCCTCCGTTCCACTCGGGGTTAGGCATGCGGAAACGAGGCAAGAATCAAGGTAAGGATTTGGGAAAAGGTGAGCTTAGCAAAGGAAAGGTTATAGAGGGCCAGAGGAGGTCTCGCATCCTAGGGGTCATGTCCTACGGCCAACCTACGGCTCTGATACCACCTGAAGCGTCCCCTCATCAGAGGTGACTAAATGTGACACAAATACCAGTCCCAGGAGGCTGGTAGCACATTTATTACAACAGATGGAATCAGTCTTTTACATCATGGCGACACAACGGGCACGGTAGTGCCAATGCTACAAGGAACAACACAAACGCTAACGACCACACTACAATAGCAAAGGCTTCCATAGCCTCCTCAGAGTACCACACCATGGAAGCTTTCGGTAGGGCCCTGGGTACACAGGCACGGTTGGGTGTAGGGCACGACCTACTCAACGTCTTCGGGAATGTAATCGGGATCCTCCTCTGTGAAATAGTTAGTAAAACAAGGGTGAGCACATACGTACTCAGCAAATCCAACCCCACCCACGGAGGGGCTTATAAGCAGAATCATGCAGAAGGTATAACAAGGATCAGGTTAAGGTTCATTTTGCAAACTTACACATGCAGGGGTTCATTTCAAAAAGGTTTTCACAAATCATTTTCATACCCAAGTAACCTAATTGTTTTAGGGAAAAACCACTGTGGATCTACCGGACTTCCCGTCCGTCGTAGCCCAGGCACACAGCCACACACACATCACCGGAAAACAACTCACGCCAGAAAACATCCCATCCCAAACACTAGTTTTTGTGACCACACCGTGACTCGTCCAATACCGTGGACACGGCTATTCGAATAGGTTTGACACTCTGCAGAGGTTGTACATCTTTACCCACAAGTAGGGTACCGTCACACGGACACCTCGGTCTTAGGTACGGATCCTATCAAAGCCATTACCCACCTTAGCTAACACTACGAGCCACCACGGAAGCAACCAAGGGGCTATCCCACATAGCCAGGGCGTACCTCACACAGAGCGTACCCCTACTCCTTGGTCTCCCGCTGCTCACCCGCACACCAGATGGCAACTAGATTAACTAGTGGGGTTTATGCTAAGCCGTTGCCACATACAACGGTCGAGTGGTTGTACGATGATTTGGGTCAGGTGAGATGTCACGCAACCCGGTCCTTAACCGACAAGATGGACAACTCCCAACACGCTCAACCACACGGTACGAGCTCACCCAAACTCCCGACACACACGTCCATCCCGTCTACCCGAGTTCTTTACTCATTTTCCAAACATATCCCCTTTTTGTTTTTAAAGCACTCACACATTTTGAAAGCACTCACACATTTTTAAAGCACTCATTTAGGCCAAAACAAGGTTCAATCATAGCAATCAAGGGTGGCTATCCTACCATGTTTTGCAGTAAAACAATATGCAATTTATAAAACGGGTATAGGGTATATTTATAAAACTAGGACGGAAGCATGCATCAAAGGGGGAGGTTGAACTTGCCGTCTTCGAAGTCTTCGGGGAGTGCCGGCTCGGCGTTCGGGACCTCGGGCTCCTGCTCGCAGTAGTCGGCTTCGATCTTCAGCTCGGGGTACCTTCCTCCGTCTACTCCGTCGGCTATAGCACACACACAAGCAAGCAAGCAGTATTAGCACACACGTTTCCGGCCGAGCTCGGGGAGGGGGAAAGTGAGCGGAGGAGGGGTATATATAGGCCCTAGGAAAGGGGTTGGTTCGGCGGGGGGTGCGGTAATGTTTGGTCTTAACCGGGAAGGAAAGGCGTGTATGAAAGGCTAGGTTAAGGAGGGGTTAAAGGTATTAACGACCTATCGGTAATTTTCTACTAATGAGAAAGGGTGTGTTTATGACCACATAATTTGGGTTAGGCCTGTTTGTAATTTATTTAGGGCTCAACAGTAATTAATTACTAACCTTAGGGGCTATTTGGAAGGAAAAGGGGAGGAAGTAAATAGGATAGGGGGGGGCTCAGGTTTAAGGAAAAGGCCAGGGGCCTATTGGCAAAACCGGCTTTCTTCTCCCCCCCCTCGATACAGAACAGAGAGGAGGGGGGGCGCGGGCATGGCCGGCCGGCGGCTCCGGTCCGCGGCGGCGGCCGGGAACGAGGGGAAAAACGGAGAGGGGGGAGAGGGGATCCTAATCCCGCACTCACCTTGGGCTATAGGGCTCGGTGGAGGCGGCTCCGCGGAGGTCGGTGGGCGGCGGCGGCGCTAATGGTGGCGGCGCGGTGGTGCTCGGGGAACGGGCTCGGGGGAAGCTCGATCTCGGTGCGGTGCGGCGAGGTGGTGGTGGTGCGGCCTTAAATAGGCGCCGTAGGTCGGTTTGGGGAGGGGGAAGATTTTTCCCGGCGAGGCCGCCGGCGAGCTCGGGTTCCTTCTCGAACTCCGGCCGGCTCCTTGCGGCGACCGGCGATGCGACGGCTCGGGGCGGTACGGGTCAACGTGTGCAGGAAGGTTAGGTCGTGGATGCGACCTAGCGTGCAGGCGGCGGTGGTCGGTGCAGTGGTGCTCGGGTAGGGGAGTTAATGGCGCCGCGGCCTGGTGGCCGGCCGGTCCCGGCGTGCGCGGGGCGGCGGGGGCCCGTGATGGCGTGCGGAGGCGGCGTCCTTGCCGGCTGGTGGCGTGCGGCGGGAGGGCGGGTGCCGGCGCGTGGGGCCCCGGTCGGCGGCGGCGGGGCGCCGGTCGGGTGCTGGCCCGGCCGCGCGGGAGGAAAGGGGAGGGAGGAGAAGAGAAGAAGGAGAGAAAGGAAAAGAAAACGAGGGAAAAAGAAAAGGGAAAAGGAAAAAAAGAGGAAAAGGAAGAAGAAAAAAGAAAAGAAAAGGGAAGGAAAAAATAAGAAAAAGATTTTGGAAAAAAAATCCGGAAAATTGTTAGGGAAAATTGGGAAGGGGTTTTGCGGGGTTATTCTTGGTTTTTCGGGCGTCGGCGCATTCTCCGGGACGGCGGTGATGGCGAGGTGGACCGGGCATCGGGACCGCGGCGTGCGCGGGATTCCGGCCGGTGGCCGACCGCGGCGTTGGGAAGGCGCGCCTGGGTGCTGGCCGAGGTGCGGTGCCGTCGGGATTCGCGGCACACGCGTCGGGGAGAGAGAGGGGGAAAACAGTGGCTAGGGTTTGAATGGTAATTGAGCTCGGCGGGTCAGTTTTGAAAATACGCATGATTTATTAGGTGATTTATTTAGAGCTAAAAACGCGGGCGTTACACAGTGCTACCAACTCAGGCATGCACTCAAGAGTACTCCAGAGCCACCACATCCTCACGACAAAAAGGGCAAGAAGAAGAACGACGGAGATAACAACGACTTCCAGGAACCCGACAAGACCGTCAACGTCCTCTTCGGCGGACTACCCAGCAGGCGGGAGCAAAAGGCTACCCGTCGAGAAGTCATGAGCATTGAACCAGCGGTCCCGACCCCTCTCAGGTGGTCGGAGGTACCCATTACCTTCTCCTGCGCGGATCAATGGACCAGCTTCTCCGTACCAGGACGGTTTCCTCTCGTCCTGAAGCCAGTGGTCGCGGGCTCCAAGCTCAACAAGGTCCTCATCAACGGTGGAAGCGGGCTCAACGTCCTTTTCACCAAGACCTTGAAGAAGATGAAGCTCGACATCACTCACATGCTCACCAAGAGCAACACGCCCTTCTACGGCATCGTCCCCGGTAACGCGGCTATCCCACTGGGCTCAGTGGTCCTGCCAGTTACCTTCGGGGAATCTCGGGACAACTACCGTACCGAGTACATCAAGTTCGAAGTCGCGGACTTCGAGACTTCCTACCATGCCATCCTCGGCAGACCGACCATCGCCAAATTCATGGCGGTGCCCCACTACACCTACTTGGTACTCAAGATGCCAAGCCCAGCGGGTGTACTCTCTCTTCAAGGAGACTTGAAGATCTCCCACGACTGCGACACAGAAGCCGCGGAGATCGCCTCTACGAATCAAGTACACAACGCTATGATGGAGGTCTACGCTGCGTCGAAGAAGCTTGCTACAAGTGAAGTCGACATCCCTGAGAAGTCTGATAGCGCCAACAAGCCTCAACCAGCTGAGGAGGTTCTAGTCAAGACGATCGACCTCGGAACAGGCGACTCCAGCAAGACCACCACCATCGGGGCAGGCCTCGACCCCAAATAGGAAGACGCGCTCATCAACTTCCTCCGGGCTAACCACGACATCTTCGCGTGGAAGCCAGCGGACATGCCAGGAGTGCCGAGTTGATCGAGCACTGCCTCAACGTCGATCCTAAGGCCACCCCCAAGCGACAACACCTCCGACGCTTCGCCGACGACAGACGAGAAGCCATCAAGAAGGAACTCGCCAAACTACTCGCGGCTGGCTTCATCAGAGAAGTCTTCCATCCTGAGTGGCTCGCCAACCCTGTCCTCGTCCGCAAGAAAAACTCGAACGAGTGGAGGATGTGCGTCGACTACACCGACCTCAACAAGCACTGCCCCAAGGACCCCTTCGGGTTGTCGCGGATTGATCAAGTCATCGACTCCACGGCGGGGGCCGGGACTGCTCTCGCTTCCTCAACGCTACTCCGGGTACCACCAGATTGCGATCAAGGAAGAAGACCAGAAGAAGACCGCGTTCATCACCCCGTTTGGCGCGTACTGCTACACGACCATGTCCTTCGGGTTGAAGAACATCGGCGCCACCTACCAACGAGCTATCCAGGCTTGCTTCAAGATGCAACTCAACAAGAACGTCGAAGCCTACGTGGATGACGTGGTCGTCAAGACCAGAAACTCCAGTACCCTCATCGACGACCTTCAAGAGACTTTTGCATCTCTACGCGAGTACCGCTGGAAGCTCAACCCGAACAAGTGCGTCTTCGGCGTACCTTCGGGCAAACTACTCAGCTTCATCATCAGCCAACGCGGCATCGAAGCCAACTCCGAGAAGATCTCCGCCATCACCAGCATGAAAGCTCCCACGTGCATGAAAGACGTCCACAAGCTGACCGGGTGCATGGCGGCATTGAACAGATTCATCTCGAAGCTTGGAGAACGGGGGCTCCCCTTCTTCAAACTACTCAAGCACCAAGAGAAGTTCATGTGGACTCCAGAGGCGGATCAAGCCCTTGCCCAGCTCAAGGACTTCCTATCGAAGCCACTGGTCCTCACGGCTCCTCACAAAGGCGAGCAGCTACTGCTCTACCTCGCTGCGACCACTCACGTGGTCAGTACTGCCATCATCGTCGAGCAGCAGGAAGACGGCCACGCCTACCCAGTCCAGCGCCCAGTCTACTACGTCAGCGAGGTCCTGTCAGAGTCCAAGGCATGCTATCAGCCTGTGCAGAAGCTCTTGTACGCAGTACTCATCACCTCGCGGAAGCTACGACACTACTTCTAGGAGTACTCGATCTCCGTCGTCATCGACTACCCGCTCGGCGACATCCTACGGAACCAAGATGCTACTGGAAGAATCTCCAAGTGGGCAGTCGAGCTCGGCGCCCTCACCATCGACTTCAAGCCACGCACAGCCATCAAGTCGCAAGCTCTAGTCGACTTCATGGCAGAGTGGCGGGAGAACCAGCTACCTACTCCAACCATGCGACCAGAGCATTGGGTGATGTACTTCGACGGCTCACTCAACCTCGAGGGCGCGGTGCGGGGGGTACTCCCCGATCTCTCCAACGGGCGAACAACTCAAGTACGTCCCGCGATCTTCCGGAAGGTCTCAAACAACGAAGCCGAGTACGAAGCTCTCCTACACGGGCTCCGCCTCGCGGCTTCACTGGGCATCAAGCGGCTACTAGTCTACGGCGACTCCGCAGTGGTCATCAACCAAGTCAACAAGTCCTGGGACCGCAACAAGGAGAACATGGACGCCTACTGCCTAGAAGTCCGCAAGCTCGAGAACAAGTTCTACGGTCTCGAGTTCCACCACATCGTCCACGACAACAACGTTGCAGCGGACGTCCTGTCGAAGCTTGGATCTACCCGCGCCCAAGTACTAGCGGGTGTCTTCGTTCACGAGCTTCACGCGCCACCCATCCCGGAGCCGGCGCCACCGACCACTGTCCCAGCGCACCCATCGGCTGGACAGGGAGGTCATGATGATCGACGTGGACTGGAGGCAACCCTTCATCGACTACCTCAGCGAGCAGAAGGTTCCCTCGGACAAGAACTTGGCCGAGCAGATCATCCGCCGCGCCAAGTCCTACGTCCTCGTCGAAGACAAGCTTTACAAGCGGGGCACATCTTCTGGAGTACTCATGAAGTGCGTCCCAAGGCAAGAAGGCAAGGACATCTTGGAGGAGATCCACAAGGGCGTCTGCGGCAACCACGCGTCTTCCCGCACGCTGGTCAGCAAGGCCTTCCGGCGAGCTTTCTACTGGCCCACAGCCATGGGCGACGCTGAGGAACTCGTTAGAAGGTGCCAAGCATGCCAATACTTCGCCAAGCAGCAACACGTCCCAGCCTACAAGCTAGTCACCATACCACCAACCTGGCCCTTTGCCTGCTGGGGGCTCGACATGATTGGGCCACTGCCAACTGCGCCAGGTGATTTCAACAGAGTATTGGTGGCCATCGACAAGTTCACCAAGTGGATCGAGGTCAAGCCGGTCACATGCCCCAAGGCTGACAGAGTACTCGACTTCCTGGATGAACTCGTGCATCGCTACGGACTACCCCACCGCATCATCACAGATCTGGGCTCCAACTTCAACAACCACCAGTTCTGGGAATACGGCGAGAACAGCGGGATCGACGTCTGATACGTCTCAGTTGCCCATCCTCGGGGCAACGGACAAGTCGAGCGTGCCAACGGGATGGTGCTCGACGCTCTCAAGAAGCGGCTACACGATGCCGCTAACTCCAAAGGAGGCAAGTGGATCAAGGAACTACCCAATGCACTCTGGGGGCTACGTACTCAGCCCTCCAAGCCAACGGGGCAATCCCCTTACTTCCTGGTCTACGGCTCCGAAGCAATCCTCCCTGCTGATGTCATATGGAACTCACCAGAAGTGGAGCACTACGACGAAGGCGTCTCTGAAGACAGCAGACGAGTTGACATCGATGGCCTCGAAGAAGCTCGCTGCGCTGCCCTCGTCCAATCAGCAAGGTACCTGGAGGGTATCCGACGCTACCATGATCGCAACGTCAAGGAACAATCCTTCAACATTGGTGATCTTGTCCTCCGTCGTATTCAGAACACGGAAGGACTACACAAGCTCAGCTCCCCCTGGGAAGGTCCCTTCACCGTGGCAAAGGTGACCGGGCCGGGCTCCTACCGCCTCCAGACACTTGAAGGCGAAGACATCAACAACTCGTGGAACGTCGACCGGCTACGTCGGTTCTACGCCTAGTCTACACGACTACTGCGGGGCTCAAGTCTACACGACTACATCAAGACCCCTCTCGCCGTAAGCGGCCTCCGGTCCCCGGCTCCGGTCTCCGGACTACTCCTTCGCCGTAAGCGGCCTCCGTGTCCGGGCACCGGTCTCGGACTACTCCTCTCCGGATCCGGCCCGCGCGGCTACCTACGGATCCCGGGGCTGCGACGAGCGACAAAGGACTCTAGCAGCGGTCTACTAAGAGACCATGTACTTCAAGATCTAGCCTACACGGCTACTTACGGATCTACTGCTGTAAGCGGCTACTCGCCCTAGCACCACTTAGCCGTAAGCGGCCTCCGGGTCCAGGCGACTACTCTGTAACTACGGCCCTGGCCACCCAGGTGTACTCCTTCAGTAATAAAGTCTGATTGATCATCAACTTCTTTACTGTCTACTTCCCTCAACGGGACTACCGTCGAGTATGATTACTCGCATCAACTCCACGATGGGGCTCCGCACTCTAAGATCGCGACTACGAGTACTCATTGATGAAACTTTTCTTTCATTGATACTTGAACAATTACATTACAAATGTTTTTGTACACATACTACTATGAGCTAACTATTACAGGGCTACTGGAGGTTAAGCTTTTCGACGACTTGCTCCGCAATGGGCGCCATCTGCTCCAGCAGCTCTGCATACTGCTCGTTTGTACAGTTGGCGGCTACCCCGCCAGCGACTACTTCCACGGGCGCCTTCGGGAAGTAAGACTTCATGAAGGCCAGCACATGGTTCGGGATCGACCTCGCCATATGCTTCACATACGTCGCCAGCCGGCTGGGGGCTTCCTTGAGGCGATCCACGAGCGGTGCTATCTTGGGGCCGCCAGGATGAGGCACCAAGAGTCTTGCAATCGGAAGCGCGGCTTCTTCAAGCTCCTTCAGTTGGGCCCGCAGCGCTTCGCAGTCCTCGTTCAACTTCTGTAACAATTTGTAGCAGTTGACGAGGTCACGATCGGAAGCAATACGAAACTCCATGTGCTTGTCGCACTCGAAGGCAAGTTCCTTATAGTCAAGCTCGAGTACCTGGCGGGCCTCCTGCTCCCGGTAGAAGAGGTTCTTCATGTCTGTCTCTGAGGTCCTCAACTGCTCCACCCGGGTCTCAAGCTCTGCAAAACAATAAGGCGCAGCGGGTCAGACTACCTCTCGACCTCCAACAACTACTCAACAAGTCAAGCGGTGTACCTTTGTTCTTGTTGCGGAGTGTCTTGTTCTTCCGCACCAAGTCGTCGCTCTTTGCCTGCATCTCTTGGATGTCATTGTGATATTTGGCGAAGGCGGCGTCGAGCTTGGATTGCATGGCGGCCGCGTGCTTCCGCGACTTCAAGAGTTGATCTTCCAGCGCTTCAGCCCGGAGCACCGCGTCGCCGAAGCCTTGCAGCATGTTAGACTTCTCGCGGGACCTCTCCACGACGTCCTACACAGACAACACATGTCAAATGAGTACTCAACAACAGAGGATTGACTACTCAGAAGTTAAGACTACTCACCTTCATCCATTGTTCAGCCTGGCGGACTGCCTCCAGGTGCCTGGCCACCGTCGCCGGGTCGACCAAGTTGTCTGCCAGCAACTCCACCCCACCACGACTACTTGTGGCGGCTTCAGTATGGGCTCCGCGTCTTGGATCTCCGGGGAGCAGACAACCACCTCCAGAGCAGCCTCTGGCGGCATGGTGGCCTCCTCTCCACCGGCCGCCACGGCGGCCTCCTCGGCGGCCTCCTCCATCGGCTCGGGGGCTCCTTCATCAGCCTCCGGCACTTGTGGTGTCAAATTCTGCATGGGCACCGCCGCCGGGATGTCGCTCCCTTCGGCCTCGGCACCTGTCAAGAAGAAGACAAGTGCATTAGTGACTACGACTACTCTATGGCGAGTACTACAGCCTCAGCAGAGTACTTACCTTCGACCACGCTGGCCTCGGGCAATGCAGCTCCAGCAGCCGGCGCTTCGGACTCCGCCTGCGGGGCAGGAGTGGACTCCTCGGCGGGCGGCGCGGTTTCTTCCTCCGCCACCACCGGAGAGGACTCATCCCCCTCCCAGGACAGATCTGTTGATTTCCTACAAAAGTACACAAAATTGGTTGTCAATCAAGCTCGACTACTACACCAAGTACTACCCGGGAAGATCCAGCACTTACAAGCTTGACCGGACTATCGTCACGGTCGGGGCGCCGAGGATACTGGCAATGTCTACCAGTCCACCCTCGGCGGGCGCCTCCTCTTGCGCCTCTGCAGCTGCCGCCTCTGCTGCAGCAACGACAGCTGGCGTAGCACCCTCCTGCGCTCCTGCGGCCACCACTTCTTCAGCAGCAGCTGCTGCGGGCTCCGTGCTCCCTTGAGGAGCAGGGGGCTGGCGCTCCAGCTGTGCCAAGAGCTCTTCAACAGTGGGGGCTGGGCTACGACTCCCAGCAGGCTCCCCCACCGTGTCCCACTCGCCTTCGTTGCTCTGATCAGCGGGCTCCGTAGGTGGCACCTCCTGCAAGCAAGGAAGCTCAGTCGTCAGCAAGTGAACTCGAGAGACGAGTACTCGACTACACTACCCAAGACGTCTTACCTCTTGAGGCGTGGTCTCAGAGACCTTCAACTTCTTCGTCACCCGCTTGTGAACGGGGTTGCGCGGCTTTCGCGGCGGCGCAGCCAGACTAGCCTCCAGGCTAGCCGGCGGATCTTGCACGAGGGGCACGTGAGGTAGGCCGGGACGGCTGAACCTCGACCGCAGCTGGAAGCGGTCCTGCAGCGTCTCCTCGTCGTCGTCCTCGTCGGACGTGTCCTCCACAATAATGGTGTCGTCTCCTTCACCGACTTCCCGCCGCTCCTTGGCTTTGGTTTTTCCCTCCTCCGGGATCTCGACTTCCTGAGGGGGCGGCTGCGGCTCGGATACGAACTTCTTCAAGTCGTCCTGCAAGACACAAGACATCAGCGCGACTACTCACAAGGAATGGGTACTCTGGGGGTACAGCTACTTACCTCCTTTGGCGGACGTGCGGCGGAGTACTCCGGGACTGGGCACGCCGTGTACGGAGGCATGTCCTTGAAGATGCGCGTCAGCCTATCGACAATGTCGTCGTCGTCCACCTCGCCTCCAGGCATCCGCGACGTGTCGTCGTCGCCGGTGTACTCGAAGCCCAGGGTGTCGCGGGCCATCAGTGGCTGCACCCTGCGCTTCATGAAGCTGAAGGCCACGTGCTCGGCCCTCAGCCCGACTTCTCTCAGCACCTTGATGCGCGCCAACAGCTCAGGGAGCTGGATCCCCTCCTGCATCGTGGGCTCCGTGTTCCACCAGGCACGATGTCTGGGCTGCTTCCCGCTCGGCTTCGGCAACCCGGGGTGGTGGTTCATGATGTAGAACCATTTCGCCTTCCAGTCCTTGTTGGAGTCGATGAGCTTGTACGAGAGGTACTGCTCGGCCGCGTCCTCCCGCATCTGGATTTCTGCTCCACCAACTACTCGCGGGTTGCTGACGCTCGGCTGCGGCTTCACCCGGAAGAACTTCCGGAACAAGATCCAGTGGGGCTTGATCCCCAGGAACGCTTCACAGAAGTGGACGAAGACAGCGGTATGGAAAATACCGTTGGGGTTGAGGTTAAGGTACTCGACCCCATAGTACCCCAGAAGGCCTTTATAGAAGTCGCCCGCCGAGAGTGCGAGTCTGCGCTCCGCGAAGCGTGCGAACATTGGGATCTCGTCTTCGCTCTTCTCCATGGGGTACGGGTCCCCGGCGGCGGCCCTCCAACTGTCCATCTCCTTCTCACGGATGAATCCGCTGTTGAGGAGGGCCAGCAAATCTTCGGTCTTCGTCTTCGACTTTTTCCACTCGCGGCTCGGATCTGGCCGCGGTGGAGACATCGGCGGTGCTGCCCCCGCGGCAGCCACGGCGGCCTTGTCACGGCCCCTCTTCTTCCCGGTGGTCTCGCGGTCTTGTACGGCGATGGCTTCATTCTCCAGTGCACGGCGTCTTCACGCGCATTCGCTCGGGGGCTACTCTGGCAGCTCTGGGTGGCGACGCGCTCAGATCTACAGCGGCGGCGGCGTGCGCCAGAGGTGATTCTGGCCAAGATGTATTCGAAATGGCTACAACAGCGATGGGTGGAAAACCCTAAGGGTTTTGGTTTCTATTTATAAGTCAAAACGGCCCTCCAACGGCCGGGTGGATAAGTCTGCGCTCGGCTGACTCAGCGGCCGCGCGTGACTTTTCGTATTCTACTAGTCGACGCGCCTCACCTCGGGGGCTCGGCTACTACTACTCGACTACCTGGGAAGCGACAAGACTCAGGAGCATCTCAGGACACATTCTACAAGATGACCCTTCAATTCGAGAGAAAGTACTCGACTCAAGGCTCGGGGGCTCCGTGCCACGCGTCCTTCGGTTTTTTCTCTCCGGATTTTTCGGGATATTCTTGCCAAGACTTCAGATGGACCCTCAGCCAGAGCCTGCGACTCAACCTAAGTCTCGGGGGCTACTCCATATGGAGTGCGATTTTGCAATCGCACTTCCATATCTGCTTCGGCTTCAAGACAACGCGGGCATTTTTGAAGACCTTTGAGGGCAGCACTCGAGGAAGCTTGGGACTACTCGAGAAGACTTCAGGATTGCTCAGATATCAGCTGGAGTACATTCCAGCCTCGGGATGCTTCGACTACTCTTGAGGACTTTTGACTTGTAGCACTCGGGGACGCTTGAGGACTACTCGTTAAGGCCGTCAAGATTACTTGAAGCTATCCTTCTCGACTACAAAGTACTCGGGGGCTTGTCGTATGGACCTCCCTGGGCCCACTACCTCGGTGGGTACCAGGACCGACTACTCGGTGGGCCCCTGGGACTACCCGGCTTGGCTACACGACACTTGATGGTGTGGAGCACAAGGACTACGGAGGAGAAGTACTCGGTTAGGAAGCTGTACATGTTCCGCACTGTATGGAAGACTCCTAGACGTACTCGACTAGTACTCTCTCCCTACTCCGACTTGTAACCCTGCCTCCGGACTATATAAGGCGAGGCAGGGACCCTTCTCTAGCATCCAATCTCATCTCACGGCGCACAATTACACCATCTTGTAATCGTGCCCAATCAATCCAGAGCTACGCAACATACAGGACGTAGGGTATTACGCACCTCGCGGCCCGAACCTGTCTAAATTGTGTGCCACATGTCTCTTCCTTCGAGTTACCGATCTCGGCGAGGCCACATTCATCTACTTCGGGTACTCCCCTTAGTAGGTTGCCGGTCTAAAACACCGACAGTGATTCAAAGGTTGTTTCGACGGGTGTCGTTGTTGAATGCTTTGGATTGTATCTGCCTCCATTTCCGCCGTCTTTAGATCCGGGATCCCCTTTGGGAAGAAGGTCGTTCCGGCGTTTGCCTCAACACCATCGAACGCTTCGACCGATTCCATTCACCGCAGTCATCTTCCACATTCGCCATCGCCCCCAAGGTTCCAAGCAGTCTCTGCTTCTTCTGCTCCAAAACCGTTCGAGCTCAAAAACATCAGGTGCAGGCCAGATGAACACGCCTCACCAGGGGATTCGACTTCATGCCTCATCATATGCCGCCAACCACGAGAAGACTACACATCTGTCGGTCGTTCGGTGGGGATTTCTTCAGCGGTGGCGTCGCCCCTTCTTCAACCGTCGCATGGCGCGGTTCATCCATGTTGTGCTATGCGAAGCTTAGACACGAACAATGAAAGGAAACTAAAGACTCAAAAACTGAAACACAAACAAACGCCAAAGTAAAGGACCAAAAACTCTTTCTCAATAGTGAATTTCTCAAAAGCCGATCCCCTTTACAAGTGTCGGTCGGCCTCCTTTTATAGGGAGACGAACGGACTTTTTACATACCGAGATTGCCCTCGTGTAAAACGAATCGATACCGAATGTGCTAGGCTAGTTTTGGGAGGTCTCCATCTAGGTCTTCACGTAGTCGGCGCTTCATGACGTCACACCGCAAATCACGACGCCTTTCCCGGTGTCAACACATGCGCTTGTCGGGTGAAGACCTTAAACTTTTTGGAGACGCCCCCTTCGCCTAGTCTGTCCTCGCACTTGAAACACATTCCGAAACTAAAAAGCAAACGCATTAGAAGTCGGACGCGACGAAACCCCCTAGGCGAAACCTAGGTTGTAAATTGTCAGGTGGTTAAGATTCGCCCCCGGGGTTTCGTCGTGAGGAAAACCAAACCACTTGGTCGAAAGTCTAACACTCTGTGCTATTGGACCCACTCGACGATTTTGCTTGTGACGAAAGGTACTTGGCGAAAGATATGACTCGAAAGGCAAAAATGAACTACATGGCTCCAGAGGTTTCGCGGTTTAGCCTACCGAATTACGTTGTTTAACTATGACAATCTCGCAATTTGGAGTACGAAAGGCTCGATTCCGAATCCCCCAATAATTCACCCATCTGTCCCCGCCTTTGGCGACACATCAGCTCACTGCCGACGTGTTGACCTCCAGCTTAGTCTTTGTAGATCTTCTGCTGGTCGCTGGACCTTGTTGTAATAAGACCTTCTTTGAAGGATCGTCTTGTAATATGGTGTCTTAATATATTTCAAGTGGTTATTGTCAAAAAAAACCCGGAAGAAACAACATCAAAATCTGCGAAAACAAAAGCAAGTTTGCAAGGGCATCATTGCGTGCCACCATCTCAGCTTTACGGAACTGCTACCACATCGGACATGGCCGAGCATCACACCGAGCTTGCACACTCTAGCTAGATGCTTGGTAGGGCGGTGTCTAGGGAATATTTGCTTTCTTTCTAGCTTGGTCAAACAACGTCGTCAATCTTATCAGAGCAGCATCATTTTCCCAAGGTTGTTAGGAGGAAAAGAGGAGCTCTCTATGCTCGGGCTGCTAATTTGTTCTTGAGGTAAAAAAGAAAACAGAGGCAAATTCTTAAACTTCCAAGGTATAAAAGCTGCTTGGGCGCACGTACCTCCCCAGGCGCGGAAGAGAGCATATTCTCTGTCTGCAGTAAAAAGGGTCACGGCTAGTGTTTTTTTACAGAGCATTCAGCTCCGGATGAAATGGGTTGTTCTGGCGCTGAATGGCGTAGCCGTGCGGTAAAAGGTGTACTACACGTGAAGAACACAGGCCAGTGGTAAAGGCGTTTTTTGGTTCCTTTTGCAAAAGGAAGGCCATCCTGCTGTTGCAATGCCCACTTTTGCAGGGACGCACTGATGCCGCCAAATCTGACGAGTAGAGTAGCAAGCAACCCGGTCCAGTGCCGCATCGGAGGCCCACGTATTCATCCGTTTTTTTGTTCTAGGCTTCTTGTGCAAACTTGTCAATTGGTCATGTTTTTTTGAACTTATATCTTCCTTAACCTAGTACTCGTACTTTTAACAAAGCTTAGATTATTCTTTGAGCTTTGCAGTAAAGCGAGGCATGGCACCATTTCCATATAGCAAAAGTTTAGATTAATTATTATTCTCAGGAAATCTACTGGTTTTTCCCCTCGAGAGCAAATGCAAATTGAGCATAATAGTCGATTTGCACTTTTGAAAATTAAAATCTATCTACTAATATATATATTAAATCCTTAAAGTAAAGGAACCATTTCGTTTATCATATGAGAGCATAAGACATTACAAATAGTAAATCGTGCGACTTGGTTTCAATTTGCTAGGTTCAATGTTGTAAAACGTGCCTAACAAATTTGAGTTTAATTTTTGACTCAACACATATGCTTAAACTTTGTTGTTCTCAATGTCGGACTGGTTCATACTATGCTTAGAAAGAAAAGCTGGTAAATCTCAAAAGAAAAATGGCTGTAAATTAATATTATACCTTCTTCTTTGTTTATATAAAAAAAAATCGTGGAACGATTTGGGAGAGCGGTCAATGTCTTCTGTTTCCGTGTGTGTTGCTGAGTTTAGTGCTCGTGTCACCGAAATCCTCGAGCATATAGAGTGAGGGATAGTTGAGCTGCGATGGTTTAGGGAAGCAAATCAAGGGCAATGGCGGCGGCTGTAGGCAAGGATGATGCCACATCAACGTGTAGAAAGCAGCAACGAACCCGGGCGGGGCGGTGGAAGCTTGAGGAAAGACACGTACGGTCTATATATGGCCTTGCTAGCTATCTTCAGTTTCTTGTGCTTGATCGCAAGTTGGAGTGGAATCTCATGGACACTTCACAAGAGCACCACAGGAAAGTAGAGGAAGAACTTATGGGAGAATGACGCTAGCTACGTACAGGCGGTATACAGAGCATTGCTACGTACGACACGAGACACGACAACAGCAAGGGCCTACGAATCTACGTGACTACGTACGTGTACACACAAACTCGATCGATCCGTGCTGTGCTGTGCGCATGCGCCGTGCATGGAGCTAGCAGCTAGATGCCCGCTGCCCCTAGGCCTCCGCCTCCCCTCATGGGGTCGCATGCCACCGCGGGCCCGCCGTGGCCGTGGCCCTCGCCGGCGACCACGGCCAAGGACATGGCGACGAGCGACCGCTGCCGGCACGCGTGGCAGGTGACCTGCGCGAGCAGTCGCGCGGCGTGGTCCCGCAGCGCGCACGCCTTCTCGAGGTCCGCCCGCGCCCGCTGCCGCGCGCGCCGGGCCTCCTCCAGCGCGCGCTCCGCCGCCGCGGCCTCCTCGCGCGCCCGCTCCCGCGCCGCGTCCGCCGCCGCCTTCTCCTCCACCGCGCGCCTCAGCTCCTCGGCGTCCTCCTCCTCCTCCTCCTCGCCGACGATGGCACCGGCACCGGCGCCGCCGCCGTTGATGACGGGGCCGATCGAGAGCTGCAGCTTCGTCGTCGCCGCCGCGTGGGGTCGTTGTTCGTGGCCGGACGCGGTAGTTGTTGTGCTGGTGATCGTGGAGAAAGAGGCGGCTGTCGTCGTGGCCGTTAGAGACGCCGCCGCTGTGGAGGCCGGGAGCAGCTGGAGCTCCGGCGGCGGAGGCGCCACCGCGGGCGGGTGCCGCGGGACGGCGGGACGGATGACCGGGAGCGTCGTCGTCGGCACGGGCACCACCTCGCCGCGCATCCGGCCGGTGTTGCACGCGTCCTGGTGCTCGATGAAGCTCTCCACCCTGCACAACAACACATTCCAACCACATCACTAACCACCATAACAATCTGCAGGGCAAGGTAGCCACCGCTAATCACTCGAGACCGTCGCTGTCGCGATGGAGGCCGGGATCGCGCGCCCACATGCGTGCGAGATGGCAAAACCCCTCCTGACCCGCGAGACTGGAACGAAAGAGACCACACGCGGGCGGCGCGCGTGCATTGGTTGGCCGGCCGATCCCCCCTGGCCGGCCGGTGGGCGGTCGCGCTTCGCGGCCGAAAGCTACGCGTCGATCGATCACGGCTGTGTAGCAAGACCGTCCGTACCGGTGCGCGCGGATCCAACAGCAATCAAGCGAGCTTCGCGGCAACATTATTGGGTTGGGTTCGAAGCATCAACTTCGGTTCAGGGGGCCGACAGCTACGGCACACGCCTAGGCTCGTTCTCTGCATTATTCATCCATCAGTTGATGTCGATAAATGCCATATATATACACACATCAACAAGTGAAGCAAATGATCGATCATCTCAGCATAATAATTATATTCAAGGACCACTACAAAGACCTAAGTGGATATGCAGCCATTAGCCATTTAGCTGTTGATGGGAACATCTGGAATGAGAAGGATACATGGAGATCGATGGAGACATCGATCAGGAGGCATGCATGTATGTATGCACGAGATCGATCGAGATGGAAAAAGGAAGCATGCATGTCCGGTAGCACACATCGATGCGGTGGTGAGTGACAAGGGAGTGTGGTTGCCATGCCAATTATTAAAGGAGCTAGGGCCATGCCATGCCATGCCCCGGCCGGCGTTGTTGTTTTTGGAGGAAAAGACGCGCGGTGGGGGGAGCACATGGGCATGGTGTGTGTGGTAGTGAGTGCGTGTGTGTGGCTGCGGCTGGGAGTAGTGGCACCCTGTACTTTGGTGGATCAGGGCCAGGGGGTCCGAGGAATGGAGCAGCTTGTCTCTACCTATAGCTAGAGATCAGCGAGCCTGTCACGAGACCACGACCACTAGCTACCGGCCGGCTTGCTCCATCTGGTCAGCACACCCCCACCCGCCGATCACAAGCTCACATGCACAATTCACCTGATCGTGGTCACAGTTTAGTTTCCTCTAGCTCCTTGCTAGCTAGTGCATGCCCCCCACATGCCAAGTTTTATTGTTCTTCTTTTTCGAACAAGTAGCTAGCCACAGTATATATTGTGCTAAGGAAAACTATGCAATCAGCCCATACAGGTGCATGCTGGATATTTGAATGTCAGATTCCGTCAAGGGATTTCGTCGAGCAGCTAGCTGCTAGCACGTAATACTACAACGTGTGGGGAGAGAAAGATATCGAAACGCATGCCGCGAGACAGTGTTTGTGGCCGATGCGCCGTCGCTGTCGCGCCCGTCGCGTTGGAACTTTCGGTCCTACCGCAACCCGCCACCGAAACGCGATCGATGTGATTTGATCATATCTAATCCCGGTGCACTGTGCCACGCCCACCGTACCCCTCCTCGCTCCCTTGATCTGCTTTAATTCTTTGCGTCCCCAACCTTTTTTCTCCTCATCTCTCGCGCAAAAAGGATGGTGTGTTTTTTTTTCCTCTTCGTCAGTGGATACTTAGATACTATGGAACCCACTCCATCGTCATCAGCTCACTCCTACTACTCGCTATCTTAGCTAGCTACCTCTGGATCGACAGACAGACAGATAGATAGCAGATATCATCATCAGATCACCACCACCACCATGCAGCGCCAAACGCAAGCAAAGCGTAGCTATCCCCCACACAAACCCGCGTCCGTACGAATGATTAACCACCGGCGTAGCTAGCTACTACTATATCGGCCGGCCCGGTGGTCAGCTCGCTTGCTAATAAACCACCGGATCAAACCCTAATTAATTGGCGTCGGCTGCTGTTCATGTCATGTACATGTGCCTGCGCATCCACCACTACTGGCACTGGCAGGCAAGCACACACCCAGGCCCTACTCGCGCTAGCCGGCCGGCACCATAGCTTTTGTCTCATCTCCATGCAAGCCTGTCCATCCCGGCCGCTCCCACGGCGCGCCGGATACAAAACCGGCCTGGGCCACCGGTGCCCGCCCGGCCGGGGCTCGATCGATCGCGCGCGCGTGCGTGCGTTCGTGCGCGCGCATCGCACATGCTCACACGTATATGTACGTAGAAGAAGAAGAAGCAAGATCAAGAAGGATCGTTGAGGTTACCGGGAGAAGACGCGGCCGCAGTCGCAGGAGTGGCCGCGTGTGCCGCAGGTCTTGAGGTGGGCCTTGTAGTCGGACTGGACGGCGTAGCCCTTGGCGCAGCGGGCGCACACCCACTGCCGCCGCCCGCCGTGCTTGCGCCGGAAGTGCTTCTTGATGCCCACCAGGTCGCCCAGCGCGTGGGCCGGGTCGTGGTGGAGGCAGCTCGGCTCGGGGCACACGAACACGCGCTTCCGGGGCGTCGCCGCCGCCGCCGAGCCGCCGCCGGTGGCGCTGCTGTTACCACCGCCAGCGCCGCCGCCGTCCTCGCCGCCGCCGCCGGGCGGCGCCCGCTTCACGAGGCGCCATGGCACCTTGTGCCGCCGCCGGTGCATCTGCAGGTTCTGCTCCCGCTGGAACCCCTGCCCGCAGATCTCGCACACGTACCGGTCCGACTCCAGCAGCGTCCGCGGCGACAGCGCCACCACCTCCGCATCGGGGTCTGCATGCACGCGGCACATCGTCCATCTCGTCATCTTTCTAGCTAGTCGTAAACTTTCTAAGGATGGTCCAGGCACGGCCGGCCG
This sequence comes from Cenchrus americanus, assembly GCA_947561735.1. Lineage (NCBI taxonomy): Eukaryota > Viridiplantae > Streptophyta > Magnoliopsida > Poales > Poaceae > Cenchrus > Cenchrus americanus. The sequence goes on along the minus strand of OX387243.1, from coordinate 150,271,913 downwards.
GTGCACACATTATTAAGCAGCAAATTAAAGTGCTGGCTGATACGATACATGCAAATAAACGACCGTGTGAAGTGCAAGATCATCAACGACGACGAACTCGATCGATCGTATTATTACGTACCCGGTGTGCCGGGCGGCCGCCTCTTGCGCTTGGCGGGGGACGGCTGCTGGTCGGTGAGGCAGGACGAGGAGGGAGGAGGCGCCGCGGCCGCCGCGGGCTGCCGGGACGCCGCCGACGGGGAGGACGAGGAGGTGGACGAGGAGCCCAACATTTGGTGGTGGCTCTTGACCAGTAGTGCCATAAGCGTTAGGGAGTTGCTTCTTTTTAAGGGCAGGCCGTGCAGGGGCTACTAGCGGCTAGCTCAATGCCCTCGCCAAGCAAGCTGCTACTACTACTAGTAGAGCACTTGGGGTGCTCTTGGCCCCTTTCCCTCTTCTCTTTTTGCTCCTTAGTGGGATAGAGGTGCCAAGGGAGGCTTTATGGGGTGGAAAGCTCAAGGTGCATATAACGTTGTGTTTGTGTGGAAAGGCTTTGTGGGCATGGGGGGATCATATATAGCTAAGCTAAGCTACCTTAGGGGGGTGGTGAAAGAGAGAAAGAAAGGGCTTTGTCTATATCTCTTTGCTTTTGTGCCCTGCTGCATCGGTGTGTGGGTGTGCCCCCGGCCCCCTTTTTTGAAGGGGGAATGTGTCTCATATACTCATTGGATGGGCAGCTTTTATCAAGCCTTTGTTTGTTATTAGTTTTGATTAAGATCATATCGATGGGATCATGGGACAGACTATCCTCCCAATCTCGTCACACACCTAGGTTGCTTATGGTGGTTAGCTTAATCAGCACATATCCTCCTGCATGCATGTGTCTGTCATAACTGCTCCCCTACTAGAAGAGACCATTTTGTTCTGCCCTTTCCGATTTCCTTCTCTTTCCTTGGCCAGACATGAGTTAGGCAGCTGTGAGATGGAAAATTCAGGAAATTCATGCTTACATGAAAGTCTTTATTTAGTGCCATGTACATACAAATACTGAAAATCTAGTAGTGTGTTAGAAATAATAGTATATACAAAAAATATACCGAGTACAAGGATAATTGAAGTACACACGCCCCCCATTGATTGATTTGACCAAGCAAAATGATCGAAAGCTAGCTAATTTTTCCAGTCACATATAATAAACTATTCAAACGAACAGCTCAGCCTTATGACTTGCAGTGATTGCTTTGCTGAAAAAACCATGGCACTATATACTAGTGATCAGAAATATATGGGAGCGAGAGGGTGATGGGAGAGGAAGATTCTTCACACATGCATGCGATCATTTCGCTCAAGTGCCGGACCCTTGTGGGAGCTTGTTGATCCTAATATAACTCTTTTTTTCTCTTCAAGACTAAACTAAGCCACGATGAGATGGCATTGACATCTTTCTGCTCCATCGCACAACCAGAGTTTTTTTATCTGCCGATCTCTTGGTTCTTTCCTCCATCACACTTTCGACTTTCTGCTAAGATGGCTGCATGTGTAGCCCATTAATTAATCAAACAATTTTAGGGTTAAGTTGCTCACACATGTCTTTTCTAATCGATCCGGCAAGCTGGGTCTTTACAATATTCATAAGCAGATGCCCTTTTGGCGAAGCTGTGTATAGTACACATAGATTCGGAGAGGGAGAAAAGCGAGCTTCTTTCCCGTGGGGAACTAAACCATGGGGCGCCGGCGAACAGTCCTTCTTCTTTTGAGCAGAATTTTACATGCTTTTGGACTTTGAACTGATCCCTTCCATCACAAAAGATTGACGTTTTGGACACCACTGAGACTCCCTCAAAACACAAGTTTTTTTTGACGGGGTTAAAGCTACACACAAGTTTGACTATTAACTTTTTAACAATAATATTGGCAAACCATTATTTATATATCTGTAAATGTTCATTAATCTCAATGTGTGCAAAGTACACGATTATCAGAGCATTAATGTATTGATGAAAAAAAGGTGTTCTTTTTGTGAAGAGTAACAAATATATAATATATGGTTGCCTCTGTGCTGCAATAGCTATAGGTAGCAGTTGTTGAATTCCATCATGAACAATTACCGGTTGGTAGGTGTATCAAATCTACTCGCCAAGAGAGGACTTTTAAGATCAATGCTAAAGATGACATATTTTCCTCCCTAAAGAAGATTTTTTTTCAAAGTGTTGCCAAGGGGCACATCCAGTATTATTTTCTCTAGCATGCAAAACAGGATTATTATTGACAGAAACGAAGACAAATTTCATGAATTAGGTAGCTCTTCTGCCTTTACAATTATGTTTCCCTTTTCCTTCCCATGAACATGTACATCACTAAAGAAGTTAAATCAACTGTACGTGATGATGGAATCCTGTCCCTGTCAACGGTTTAATCATCACCATGGAACGATTAAGCATCATATCATCATCAGTTAGCACTTAATAAAGGTATACTACCACATATTTAACATGGTACTTCTCCACGCCGCCGTACACCGGAAGAACGAAGGTGCATGCAACACACTTGACTATTTTTTGCAGCCAAGGAAATGGAGAGCCAGTTGACATATATATATATATATATATGTAAAGTTGTAAACGTACAGATATTACACATTTGGGACTGGACGCAGGGTCTTTCTCCCTCCTCGTTCGCCTGTTTCCATCATTTGGGTCGATGGGCACGCACGCCAAACCAAAGTATGCAAAGGTAGGGAGCGACTTTTATCTCTGGGTACGTTGCTCCCAGCAGTTCTCGCGCGCCATCATCATCATGCCATGGCCGGCGCTAGCTAGCTGCTCTCTCTGCAAGCTCTTGCCGCCAGCTGCGCAGAGATAGATGTGTGTATCCGCAGTGTATGCATGTACATGCCCTCGTGCTCTCGAATCCCAACCAGCTCAGGGCGCTGCCACATCCAACATGAGCTAGTGCCTACGGCCATGTTGTGTCGACCTATTATTACACTTGCTCGCGCGCTTTACGGCGTCCATTGGCAAGAAGCAACCATCAGGTATGCAGCGGGGGAGGAATGATTTGCAAAGGTGAATGGATTCCACTGTATTTTTTGCTGGAGGAGTGGCGTGTGTGTGTAGAGGTGTGACATTTCATACAGTGCACAGATAAAGAACACTCGACCGTTCAAAAATTCTTAGCAAGCTAGCTATAGTTGATTTGGGAGTTGCAATTCCTTTTTCCGTTGAGCAATCATTTCAGCGTTTCTTTCGGCCAGGCAACTCGAGGATGAAGACGCTTACGTGGAAAGCCGGAAGACAAGCTTACTAATTGAGGAATGCTCTACGATGTTTCATAGGCCGGCAGCCGCCTCGCTCGCATGAGAACACTCATATAAAACTGAGCGGTTGCCTGTTGTCTGAATAACAACACCATGGCCAACTTAGCAACCGACGCTCCCTGACGACGGGTCTATCCTTTTGGAAAGGGATCTTCTGAATCCACACACACAAAAAAGATATTTTTTTCATTTCATTTTGTTTTTGGCTAAACAAACTACTCTAAATTCTAGGAACATTCAGGTTATTGCGAGTCCAGGAGCTATTATTTTTAACAGTGGTCAGCGGCAAGATCATTCGTAGAAATCAAATCAGGCGAGCCATCAAGCACAGTTTTGAACCTCTGTATCGTACTACCACTCCATGTCATGGCATGCTCGCCAGTAGCGGATGGTAATCTTTCCATCATCTCTGCATGCTGCCGCTGTAACTTTTCTGCTGTGCGTATTCAGACCAGAGTCGGCTCTCTCCATCTTTCCCCCGGCGATCTCCAGGCACGCACATTTCAACTTCAACCCCCCCGGCCGGTCTGTCACTCTCCTGCTTTCACTCTGGCCGATGCAATCATGCAGCACCCCTGAAGTGACCCATCAGCCCGGCGCGCGACGCTCCACAGGGGAAAACATCAGGCCTGCTCCCCCTCTGAAAAACATTCTCCACTCTGCTGAGCTGCCGCGCGCGCTCGGTATCCTTTGCTCTGCGAATTTCTCGGGCGCCGGAGCCAATTGAGACCATGGAGATCGGCGCCGAAAGAGAGCCGAGATGGACAAGAAAAGCCGGCTAGATTACTGAAAACCAGAAACTGCAAAGCAATGCGAGCAATGCGGTTGCAATCAGGCTTGCACATCCTCTGCGCCGAGCAAGGCTGCCTGCAACTGCAGTCTGTGTGCGTGCGTGCGTACCCGAGGGAAGGAGGAGGAAAGACGACGCCTGCCGACTGCGTGTAACTGCCGCTGGCGGCTGGCGACGCCGAGACGAATCCCAGCTTTTGGTCAGAGGACGGGAATGCGGGAGGAAAGGAGGGCGAGGCCGAGCCGAGGTCTCGCCACGCTTGTGATCATTAGACCTGGGGCTCGCCCCTGGCGCAGCGCGGAGCAAAAAGAGAGAGACGAGCTACTGCTACAGCTGCTCATTCATCAGAATCGGCGCCGGCCGGGCCAGCGATCGAGCTCGTCACGCCACACGCCACGTACACGTTTACTGCATGATTCTGCCTTTCGTTCGGATCTTTTCCATTATACTACTAAGTGCTCTATTCATGCTGTTCTCTGCTGCCTTTTTTTTCAGGTGTGGATCGGAGTTGAGCACGGTTAAAGCTTGTAGGAAAGAGAGGAGGGCAAATGGTATCTGATCACTGGAGCAGCTGGAGCTGCAAGGGTTGCGCCCGCTGTTGCCGCTGTCTTTTCCAAGGAGCATGAACAGTGTCGCCATCGCCACGCGCGACGGTCGCCGGGAGACGCCAGTCGTCGCCGGCCGCCGTCACCTGATTGAACCCCATCACGCCACATCTATCGACTATTCCATAGCCACTCGTGTTCTTCGCCCGCCCGCCCGCCTGCCCGCCTTTCTTTCAGACTGGAGCAGCTCGTCGTCCATCCTCGATGATAGGACTCCCCCAGCACTTGACATCTCCTGTCTCACTGTCTGTCATGGCAGTTCAGCTTCACCAGTGGCTTCGATGCCGTTGCCCTCGCTAATCTTTGTTTGATTACAGCGAAACACAGTAGGCCAGTCAGCCCTGCAGTACCATGAGTCTAATCAGGCATCAGCTGGAGCGTGAGCAGTGAAGTGGTGGCAGCATCATCAAGTAGAATATGCAGGCACTATTGGGCCTGGCCTACAGGGGCTGTCCTTTCGGCCCGTTTGAACTTGGGGGCGAAGGGGCCCACGAATCCGATAGTTGAGATCTTTGGGGACGGATGGCAGGATGGGCCCCCCGGCCGCGCTTCCCTTCCGCGCTCCGTGGACACGTACATGGGCCCTCCCTCCCGTGGCCCGCCCGCGCTGCGCGTAATCCTCTCTCCATCCATGATGGCTACGCGGCAGGAATACGTTGGCCCGCCAAGGAGGAGGACATCATCATGTTCCGGTCCTAATCATAGCGCTTCCCTTTCACTCGCTGCCTTGCCTGCACACCCAAACCCTATTACTACAAGTGCACTGAACAGGTCAGACCGTTCTCTATCAATTTCGTACCTGTAGTACTCGTGTTTCTATCTAGAATCGTATCCATGCTGTGTCCCCCTCATACCCAAATGTAGTCAATAATTCAAGAAAAAAATGATAATGAAATTAATTATCACATCTGTTCATTCCCGACCGCGACATTAAGATTCTAAGAACACACAAACATGTGTTGTTCGATCGTAGGGACGTGTATGCGTGCGTGTCATCTTTATGACCACAGTAAAAAAAAAGAGAGGTCACTTCACTTTTTTTTTTCTGGTAGACCCACGTGACTGCGTTGTTAAACCCCGTGGCATCACGCCCACAGTGGCAAACTACATCGTTCATGACAAGCACTTAAGCTGGTTTTCCAGCGAGCACACGTCCCCGTCTGTCGGGTGGATGACCACAACTTGCTTAGGATCGATAATGCAGCTGGCTTTGCTGTTGATCCACATAGTTAGCTAGACTCGTATGCATGCATGCACGCATGATTGGGTGTGCAAAAGAGCTATGCTTGTTGCGTTGGGCCCCTTTAATTTTACTAGTCGCGCAAGCACGCCGGACGCGAAATTGCAGCCTTGCGGCTAGCGATCGATCGGAGAATCGCGCATGTAGGTGTCGGTTAATTACGACTGGCTAGAAGAATGTTGTAGTGCATGTTCATCTGTCAAGACAAACAGCTGGGACGATGGCTACGTATCAGCATCTCTCCCTCCTCCGGTCATCGCACAATGCAATCCAACTTGTGGATTCGGTAAGGAAATTATGAGCTCCGATAATCAAATTCGGAGCTAGTACTAACAACTATCGACATTGGGTTTATTTATTTATTTATTTATTTATTTATTTCCCATCTTTAAGATTCCGTTGCGGTCTCAGGGGCTGTTTGGATGGCGGCCACAGTCCGCCACGGCACTGTGCCGCCGCCACCCCCCCGCGGCGAGCGAATCGCCCGCCACACCCACGGCACCGTAGCATGGCGAGCTCGCGCGTGGCGTGGCGGACAGCGGCTGGCATCCAAACATCTCCTCAGTACCTGAATATCATGCAGGCTGGTATTGGTTGTTTTAGGTTGAACTGACTACACCCTCCGTCCCAAAATATTTGCACCTTTGGACTTCTGCAGATTGCATTTGACCATTCGTCTTATTAAAATTTTTGTGAAAATGTAAAAAACAATTATGATACACTTAAAATATATATGATGGTAAAACATGTCATAGAAAAATAAATAATATTTCATAATTTTTCTTGAATAAGACGAATGGTCAAACATGAAGCACAAAAGTCAAAAGGTGCAAATATTTTGGGACGGAGGACAAGATTTAAGTCAAACATTAGGATTATAAACCATGAATAATTTTTAAGTTATTAAGTTTGAAAATGTGAAAGTCATATGAATAAAACTGTCTTAAAAAATATTTTCATAAAAATATAAATATATCATTTTTGAATAAATATCTTTTTATAAAAAATAAGTCAAAGTTATGTTTTGAAGACTGTGTCACAGTGAAAAATGTCTTCTAATACCAATATGGAGGGAGTAATGATAATTGGAAGACTATCTTTCATTCTTTTTTAAGATTAGCTAGTACTCTTTGTTGTTTTTAATATATGACGTTTAGGATGAAGAAGTTAGTTCATTTTAAACTAATTTTCTTCTCCTAAACGTTATTATATATCCTAAACGTTATATATTTATTAAGGACGGAGGTAGTACGTGCTGGATAATGGCGCTAGCTGCAAAAGTATCAGGAGATGCGGAGCAGAGTCACGAAGAAGCAAGCGTAGCCATCGAATCGCACGGAGAGCGCGGCCTTTGCTGGCATGGTCGGTGTCGGTCGAGCTGCAAATGTGTACGTGTGGAGGGAGAGAGAGGGAGAGAGAGAGGGAGAGAGAGAGAGAGAGAGAGAGAGAGAGAGAGAGAGAGAGAGAGAGAGAGAGAGAGAGAGAGAGAGAGAGAGAGAGAGAGAGAGAGAGAGAGAGAGAGAGAGAGAGAGAGAGAGAGAGAGAGAGAGAGAGAGAGAGAGAGAGAGAGAGAGAGAGAGAGAGAGAGAGAGAGAGAGAGAGAGAGTGACAGGTAAATCAGGGCGAAAACACTAGTAGGACGGACGGGGAAGAAGATGCCCGAGGCCCTGAACGTTCAAAAGAGTCAGCCAAATAAAGCAGTAACACCACACAGCGAGATGTCGAGACCAGCAGTCGGCAAGCACAACGTACGACAGCTTGATCTATACCTTCCAAACAAAGTGCAACAACTTACTAATTAACCACCCACAACCAACTATGCATCGCCGTTCGTTGCACCGATTATTGTTGAATTCCCATCAAGTTGTACCGGTGTCGGGGCGTCTCTCTAGCTCGCGAACCCGCGACTTGCAGCATGCACACGCGTACGCGATCGATCCAGTCGAAAAAGGCCAGCCAGATGGAGCTTCGCTTCGTGGATGGAGAGATCACCAGGGACGACGAGGGCATGCCGCATATGCTATTGCTTGGTAGCACCGCATGTGACGATCGATGAAGCTGGGGTGATCGATCAATCCGGCGGGCGGCCGGCCGGGCGAGGGAATAAGGCGGTGGCGGGTGGCGTACAAACGCAACGGAACGCGCGCTCGACCCCTCCGCTGCCGGCGGGCTCATCCGGCGACAAGGGGATGCGCCCCCGCCCGACGCGCGCCCCTGTCCCGTCCCGCCTACCCCCCGGCCCCGGCCCCTGTGCAGTGCAACCAAGGCCTGTAGCCGTCGTCCCACATGCGCGTGGCGTGCCCAGCAGCCGTTCCGTTCCGATCATCTCCTCCACCATGGTAAAACTGGAGTCGAGCGACAGGCAGATGGCGACGGCACCAAGTACATGGCTTTCCGTCGATGGGAACTGCCAGCCGGCCGGTTCGGATCGAGATCGACGATGGCTCTGGAGCCAGAGATGAAAGGATCGAGACGCGGCGGCGGCATCATCCTCGATCACGGCGCCGCCGCGGCGTACGTCGCGATACCTTCACGAGCTGAGGCCTGAGGGCCGGGGCATGGCCAGCAGGCCCTAACAGCATTCTTCTTCTCGTACGTTCTCGGCAACTTGTTGCGCCGCGCCAGGAACCCAACACCCGATCGACGCATCCATCCTTGTCGCGGCACAGGCCGGGGCGCATCATTGCGCACGGGAGAGACCAAAGGTGTGCAAACAAAAAGAGAGGGGGGCGTGGACACGATGGAGCCATGGAGGCCACCAGCAGCGATCGCGAGCAGCACGACGAGTCACACCCAACCGGCCGGAGGGTTTGGACGAGAGGGCTTGTCAGGTTGCCACCAGTGCCGGAGCCCGGAGCTAGCTGGCCGCCGCGAGCTAGAGGGCCCGTGGAGCGAAGGTGACAGGGACAAACTGAGTTTTGCAACGCAAGCACCTTCCGGGTGCCTTATCCTTGCCCTCCAATGCCCGGACATGGCTAATCCGAATCATTGAGGCGCCCTGGCGCTCAACAGAGGGATAATATCCCTTGCTCGCGCTAAAGCTATGTGCGAGAATAGACCGGGTGACAACATACCACGTGGAATCGATTGGCATTTGCGTATGACAATGTAACATAGCTTGTTAATAGGAGTATGTCGTGCAGATGAGGCTGAGGCTAGTAGCTATGGGCTATGGCAGTTGAGATTTTTTTGAAAATCTGGCTAGAATTACACACTTAAAAAATCGCATTTGCGACATTATTAGATTGTTACTGATACAGATGGACCACCCTCATAAGTCAAAAACCACTTCTGTTCAGCACTAAATCAGTCTATTTATTTGGCTGGTGGTTGGTGCCTTTCGGGGGGGCCCGAGCCATCGAGGTACCACTCTGGAAGAGTTCGGATGCTAGCCTTGAACGTTGTCCCTACCTACTGAGGAATAAAAAGTGTACGTAGAAAAAGAGAGGATCTGACTTGCCATGAGAAAAATACCATTGGCCGGTAGATGTGAGGTGGTTGGTGCTGACTTGCTGTAAGAGAAAAATATCACTGGCTGATGCTTGAAAAACTAAACGAACTTGTTTTGTACTTTCATCCGCATTCTCACAGAGCCGTTCACCCCGCCTTACGGGAAGGAACCTACTTGTGCACAAGCTGAAGGTACCAACACAGTCTCGATCAACGCAAGTTCGAGAACAAGCACAATTGCTATTTCCAAAAACTAGGAATGCATCCAATTCCAACGTCGTTTCACCATTGCGGGTAGACCTGGGCATTCAACGGGCCGGGCCGGGCCGAAAAAACCTGGGTTTTTCGGGCTGAGAATATCCTGTCAATGTCCGTCCCATGGGACGTGTCGGGCCTCAGTTTTCGGGCCGGGCCCGGGCTTGGGCAGGACGCCCGCGTGTTTTATAGTGTAAAATAACTAAAATAGCATTTTGGGCCGGGTTCGGGCCAAAAAAATTTTCGCGGGCTTCAAGATCTTTGCCCACGACCGTCCAGTAAGGTTCGTGGGCGGACCTGGCGCGGGCGGGCCCGGGCCAGACTAGCATGCCGGGTTAAAAATGCTCAGGTATAATTGCAGGTCGCCTCTCCGTGGATGCTTAGACATCGGTTTCCCCTGTCACTGCACCCCTGAGTTGCTGAAAGGATCTTGATATCGTCTAAGGGGGGTGAACAGACGAATCCGCAGTTGATAAAAACTTCAACCCACCGTAAGCACTGAAATCGGTCAGACCGTTCCAAAACCGGTCTTACCACAGAGAGAACTGACAGAATATGAAATGCCCTCTACGAGTTCTAGCACAAACCAAACTTGATGTAGGACTTCCACAGGTGTTTCCCTGCACACAACACAAGCACATCAAAGTAGATCGAAGTGGAAGAATAATGATTATGCTAGAAACAACTCAAGGTAAAGCAAACAAATATAAAGGAAGTAAGAGCACGAAAGACACTGGATTTATCTCGTGGTTCAGCTCGCCACAAAGACTGGTCTACGTCCACGTTGTTGAGGTAAGCCACAAGGGCTTTGGGATCTCTTTCAATCCAATCCTCCCTCACACCTATTGCCAAGGCAACAGATGGAGTGTTCACTATTTTTTATTTGCAATTACAAACTTCTTGGAGCTGCCACACAATGATCGGGAGCTTCCAAACGACCTCTAGCCGTCTAGGAGCCAAGGGCTCCAAGAGCAAAAGATGTTTCACAAGATGTTCAACAAGATCAGCAGGTGATCAAGTGTGGGATTGCTCACTAGGCTTCACAAAGCTCTCACACAAGTCACTCTCTCAACCCAACTTAAGGATAGGGCACTAAAGGCTTGAATCTCACTTAGAGAGGTTGGGGAGAGCTCAGTTGGGATTCTGGAAGGTGTTAGATGCGTGGAGAACCAACAACCCCTCAAAGAGGAGCTCATGGGTATAAATACCCAACTCTCACAAAACTAACCGTTAGTCTGTCAGACAAAATTGGTTAGACCGGTTTGCCGAACCGGTCAGACCGGTTTTCAAACCAACTAGTGTTGGACTGTGTCAGTGCCAAAACCGGTCAGACCGGTTTGCCAAACCGGTTTGAGCCAGGGAACCCCACTAAGGTTTAGATCTCACAGGTTAGTCTCTCATGGGTTCACTTGAGCACTTTTTGATGTTTGTTGTTCAACTAATTTTGCATCCCTCTTGATAGTACAACATACATAAACTCAAGATAAAATATAAATACTAGTTAATTCACTCGAGCTTGAATCAACCAGGGCATGCCGGTATTTGATCTTCAACAACTGAGGGATTCCAATAGTGTATACCAACTGAGCACATGCAATGGATGTATAAATGTAAGCATGTGCTTGAGTATGTCCACTTGAGCTAATGCCTTAGAATTCTTCCATGAAGTGGAGTATCATTCACTTTGAATTCTAAAGTCATCCCAAATCATCAATTCCAATTTATCAATCATAACACTAGATGAAATTCATTGCTTCCCTCGGTAGGCTTGGATATGATACTTCGAAATCCCTTGACGCTATCAACTTCACTTTAGCAACTTGCTCATGGTCGTTATGCATAGCTTTTGATTGCTTCCTCGTTTTAGCCATCTTGGTTTCTTCATCACTTATCCTTGCCATATTTGAGTCAAGTCTTGAATCATAGAAATAGTTCCATTTGACATGCCACTCAAACAGTTTTCCTTTGATTGATAAGAGATATTCTTGCTTTGCAAACTTCCATTTGTAGGTCCATCACTTTTGAGGTAACCACACGACTTTTCTCAAATCTCTAATTGAACAAATGACGTCCTTGTATGAGTCAATATCCTCCTTTTGATGTAAGAGTGAAATACACTTGATATCATACTCGAAAACCTTATTATATAGTTCATCAAGTTCCATCTTGTATCAATAATGAAATCCCCTTGATGCTATACTCATCTTTGACTTAGTTCTCCCATTTTTACATCACAAACTTCTCCTTTCTTCAAAACATGCTTTACTTAACATATAGAAGCCAACCATGTAATATGATAGAATCATGCCTCTATCTTCACTTTTCTTTTGCTTTGGATCACTTGTTGTATGTCTCATGCACACTATTTGGAGGAACACATTAACAAAATCATGACATTCATCATGTATATTGTCCTGAACCACACTTGTTTTCTTTGCACTATGAGCCATATGCACGATCTTTCTCATAAATATCATTTATCAATAATCAACAACCTGCTCACATGCTTTACAAGAGTATTAGTTATTTAATCAAGTTGTCACTCAACTCACCAAAATCCACTTAGGACTTGATTGCACTTATCCTTGCCATATTTGAGTCACCAAAATCAAGTTGCCACCATTGGAAGTACTTTCGAGAGATAACGAGGAAGAGAAAGGGGTGAAACCGCAGATGTGGTGGTGACAAGGATGCCCCCAATTGTTACTATGAGGTTCCATGTTGCTCGTTCATCACATACTCCGTGCGAGGAATCTCTCCTCTCCTTTTGGCCGATTTCCTCATGCCCCGATCAGTGTTTAGGGTCAGAGCTTGATGGTTGCAGGCGACGCGAGGTCTAATCTTCAGGCCTTACCATCCACCAACTCCGAAAATAGCCGTGCGTGAGGAGGATTTGCAGCCCGGCCCCGACCCTCACCGGTCACGAGCTCACGTATGTAGATGTTGCTGCTGCGTTGGCGTGGCCTTTTCCCAATGGGTGTCGTGCCAAGTTCGATTCTGCTGCTAAGTGCTGACTTGACGTCGTGGTTTTCTTTCTTCTTAAAACAAGAGGTTGGGAGATCCTTGTCGTCTACAGAGCTCACTCGATCTACAAATTTTTTATTTATTTTTCTACAATTTTCAAAAAATATATAGAAATATATTTTTTCAAAAGTATACCAATACCGTCGTTTCCAACACTAGTAGCATTGAAACCACCCGCCGTTTCAACAGGCGGTAAGAGTCCATCTGTTTTCAAAAAATTATCATTTTTTGTATGAAATCATATTGAGATAAACTTTATATGAAAATTATAGCTTTTGTCAAGATCACAACTTTGTAGTTCAATTTATTTTCATTTGAAACCATCTTGAGACTCAAATAATTGATATACTATTCGGATCTAAATTTTAAATTTTAAATCTAAACATTGTGTCGATCGTTTGAGCAGCAAAATGATTCAAATAGACACAGTTGGAACTGCAGAGTTGTAGATCTCGTCGAGATACATAATTTCAGTTTAGAGTTTACCTCCATCCAGTTTTATACGGAAACATTATAAAATTTTTGAAGATATGTTGTCGAGAGAAAAATCTCGTCAAATTTTAGATCTGAATATAATGTCTATTATTTAGCATCGAAATGGTTTGAAATGACAAAAGTATGAACTAATAATTTGTAGCCCTTGACGAAAGCTACAATTTTCATCTGCATCCGAGGTTCATATGAAAGAAATATGTTTTTTTCAAAATATATTGTCAAGAGAAGAAATATATGTATCGACTATTTAAGCATCAAAATGACTTCAAATGATAAAAAATTCAGGAACAAAGTTGTAGATCTCGACGAAAGCTACAATTTTTATGTAAAGTTTATCTTCATTCAAGTTTATACATAAAAGTTATGATTTGTAAAAAAACAGTCTGTCCCCAACCTCTGTTGGGGGGGTCAAAATATCGGAAGGGACCCTCGAACACAAGTAGAGAACGACTACTGAACAATCGTATGAAAGAACTCAAGAACAAGGAGACAAAGAATCTCTGAAAACTTGTATGCGTCTCAAAAGTTGTGAATCCCTTTACACGTGCCCTCGGACCTCCTTTTATAGGGTTTACATTTCGAGATTGCCATCGGATCTAAAGAATATTCCAAGTGTGAACATGTACACAAATATCTTTTACATCCCGTAATTCACGAAGCCTAACTTCGGATATTCACAAGCTTGCCACCCTTTCACACCTCGAACCTGGACTTTTGGTGTCACACCTTTGACTTGGCCCACTTTCGACATAGCTTCCGTTCATGAGATTCCCAAAAGCTTGAACTTTAGCTCCAGAAGCTCGAAATCTTCTTCGAAGTTTAGTTTCCCGAACTGTGATCCTTCTCTGAAGTTTTACCTTTCCCTGAAATGTCATACAAACACTGAAAGCCGACTGCCCTTTAGAGCACTTTACTTCTGAGGGTCGTTAGAATGTCAGAAAATCAACAAACCTTGTGTCATACAAACTTGAGTTTGTGGAAGCTCTCACAACACCTTTGGAATTCATAAAACGACAAATATCTTCCCTCACACCGCGGGATTCTCGAGAATGATGATATTTCCGAAGTTCCGAGGGTGATGGTTTTAATCCAATTCCTCAACAACCCCGTTTCAAACGGCAGGTGGGAGTGCTATAGTACCCGTGGCGGGGGTACTGTAGTTATCAGTCCTTTGAACTGGCGATAACCCCCTACAACTGTTTCAAACGGCGGTTGCAATGCTACCACCATTTGAAACGACAATATTGATATAGTTTTGAAAAAAAAATTTATATCAGTATACATATATTTTTGAAAAAATCGTAGAAAAATAAATATAAAAATAAAATTCCACGATCCACTTGTAGCGTAACTTGCTTGGGATCCCGCGGCAATGGTGGCTGGGCCGAGTTGAATCAGCCCAGCTTAAACAAATCCATTGAGTAGCTTGTTTGGAGTCACAGCCTTACAGGTACCAAATAGAATTGCAAATTCGGCCAGTGCTACTAGGAAAATAGAAATGTACATTCTTGACTCATAAAAGCAAAAGCGTAGCTAATAGCCAAACACTCAACACATGTCTTTCCCAAGCCAAATACTACCCAGAAACAAATTGCCGAACTGGGGATAGACCACATCTGAATAATAGGTCCAATCCAGTCACCCAGATCAGGCAGAATCCAAACTCAAGTCTTGAGGATCAATGCCCAGGCAAAGCAATTGCCCAGACCAGAAGATGACAAGTGCTTAACAAAGAACATAGGCTAGCACGAGTTATACTGGTTGCATGCCCGATTCAGAACAAATGACCGAAAAAGGTGTGACTAAATGCAACCAACTCTAGATAGACGCTTCAGCACTCATGATTCCACATGAAAAATTGGCATGTGCAATATGCACCCAGATGATAATAAGGCCTAGTACTAAGTAAAAAAGAATATTGAGCACAGCTCCAGACCATACATATTTAGAAGAGAAAATGTGGTCCAGTCACTATACAAAAGAGGCATTCAAATTTATACTGCAGAAGGTGCGGTCGGTTGAGGACCAGGAGCGTCCCGGTGGTCGGTGGATGACCGCTCCTTAGTGATGAGTGATTGACAACGGGTGTTGGACCGACTCTTGGCTTAGTGCGCGAGTGTAGGCCGCGGCCTAGTTCGTGTTGTTGCGGTGAAGAACGGGCGCGAAAGGTCTTCGGCCTTGAGGGGCCTCCGGGAGATGGAGAGACAAGTAGGCTCGGTTCGAGGGACCCGGTGGACGGCGGGGCCGGGTGCGGGCCACATGGTGGCGACACAAGCAAGACGAAGTCATGGACAAGTGAGCCGGTGCACGGTGGCGGTCAAGTCAAGTGGTTTGGCGGGAGGCCGGACCGGCACGCGGGGTTTGGTGGTTTGCCCACAAAACCATCGGCGGACGGTTTCTTGGTTTGGGCCTCAAAACCAAGTCCGAGGGCCCAACACGACGGAGACGGGATCCGGCGTGTCGGGAAGCTTCGAGGCGGAGGACACGCGGCGGGATCGCATGGCTTGCGTCGGGAGGACGCGGGGTGCGGCAAAGGCGTGGCCGTCCGATGGGAAGACCCACAAACATTACCAAAATGCCCCTACGTGGGTTGTATCGCCAGTAGTGTAGTTAGGGGTAGTCGAGTCATTTACCACTCCGGCGGGACTCGATATATAAGCCATGAGTGTGTGTTGATGGCTCTCTCTCTCCGCGACTTAGGGTTTCATTTGCTCCCTCCTCTTTCTCATTTTCGTAGCTATTTTCCTTCCTATTTTCTCTAGGCTAGCATGAGAGCTTCATGAGAGATTTGTTGAGAGGGATGGATGCTAGGGCGGCATGCTAGACCTTGTGAATCTTTCCTGGTTTGTATAGAAGATTCGGGGTTGTTTTTCGTGGCTTTTTGTACTTGTTTTCGTGCCTTTGTTCCCGGTGTGATTCCGCGGATTTGAGTGGGTTTCTCCCCGGATTTCTTTGAGGGAAACATGGATAGATGTCTTGTGCATCTTTGTGCTTGATCTTGTGCCCTCAAACGCCGGAAACCACTTCGATTCGTGAGTTTTCGTTCGGTGCTCTAGCTTTTGGTGGTGCTCAAAGGATTCGCGATTCCCGGTGTTTTAGGGAGTTAGGAGGCAAGATTTTTGGGCTATAGCATCCTTGTGTGACGCTTTTCAAGTACCCAAACCCTTGTCTCCACAAACTTCAACCGTTTGGGAAATCCGATGATGATTTGGGGGAGTTGACTTTCGGGGGTCGGGCCGTTTTCGGCTCCGTCCGCACCGCGGACGGTCCGCGAGGACCAAAGGCGGACGGTCCGCGCGGCTAGGGTTCGTCCCGTGTTCTTCGTGTTCTTGCTCGTCCTTCGTTTCGATCCGTCGTGATTTTGGTTTTTGGTTGGACGGAGTTTCGGACGGTCCGCGGTGTCGGGCGGACGGTCCGCGGGTGCTTGGCGGACGGTCCGCGTGCTCCCCGCGGACGGTCCGTGGCTTGTAGGTGGCTTTGGTCCGTTCTGTGTGAATTAACGGACGGTCCGCGGCTAAGGCCGGACGGTCCGCGGCTCGGGTGCGGACGGTCCGCGGTACCCGGCCGGACGGTCCGCGCGGCTCTTTGCGGACGGTCCGCCCCTCTGCGCGGACGGTCCGCCGCAGCTCGTGTGCTTTGCTTCTTGGTTCGATTCCTTTCCCCCTTCTTTCGTGCTTCCGCGTGTGCTTCTAGGAATCGTTCCTAAGGCTAGAGGTTGATCCATAACCTCGTGGTCTTGGCGATTGGTGCATGATTCGATCCATCGCTTGTGTGTGACCGGGACTTGAGTAGGACATAGGCCGGGTTCTTTGGGAAGAATTTTTACCGCTCTCTATTCACTCCCCCCTCTCTAGTCGCCATCTGATCCTTCAATTGGTATCAGAGCTTGGTGCCGGATTCTTTGCGACTTTGACAAGTCCCGAATCCTAAGATGGCGTACGTTGAGCGGGGTGGTCCGCCGCACTTCGATGGCAAGGGTTACCACAAGTGGGCGGCTCGTATGATGATTTTTCTTCGAGGAAAGCTGTTGGATTTTATTGTGCTTGACAAGACCTATGCTATTCCGGTCAACATCCATACTCTTATGGTGACCGATGCCGATGCCAAGGCCAAGTATGAGGCTAATGCAAAAGCCGTTGATCACTTGTGCCGAGCTTGTGTGATCCGGAGTTTGAGCGTGTTCGCCATTTAAATCTTGCTTGGCAAATTTGGGAAAAGTTGTTGGTTGCTCACGGTGGTGATAACCATGTGAAGGCTCGCCTCTTTGTCTCTTACCGGATGCAATATAAGAATTTCACTCCACTTCCCGGTGAGGACATTGATGCGATGTTTCAGAGGTTCACCGCCATCGTGAATAACATGGAGGCTAATGTTGAGGATTTTCCGTATTCCGAGCATGATCAGGCTTTGAAGCTCTTGCATGTCTTGGATCCAAATGTTTGGGGTGCTAAGGTTGAGGCCATCAAGGAGTCTAGGAATTACTTGACTATTGAGTTGGATGACCTCTTCTCTAAGCTCAAGTCGGCTGAGGTTGACAGGAAGTTGCTATCCAAGCATGAGGGCTCGACTGACCATAGTCTTGCTCTTGTGGGAGGATCAAAGGGCAAATCTAACCCTTCCCGTCGACGCTTTTCTTTGTCCTCTCTTATGTCCATTCCAGATGAGGAGTTTGATGTGCTGGGCGAGTAGGAGCTGGCCTTGCTCTCAAGAAGGTTTGAACGACTACACGAGAGTCGGAGGAATGCAAGGCGGAGCTCAGGGACGTGCTACAAGTGTGGCAAGCGTGGCCACTTCATCGCCGAGTGCCCGAAGCGGAGGAGAACAAGTACAAGGTGAACGAGTACAAGGCGCACCCGAGGCGTGAAGACAAGTACTCCTCCAAGGGCAAGCACTTCAACAAGTCCAAGAGCAAGGACAAGGACAAGCGGCGACCGAGCAAGAGCAACTACAAGAAGAACAAGGCAAGAGCGATGGTGGCCGGTGCGAGCGACGTCGACTCAAGCTCAAGCGAGGAGCGGTCAAGCTCAAGCGGCGAAGATGAAGACGCCGGGAGGCGCAATGGCAAGAAGAGTGCAAGCCGGAACCTCGGCGAGCCGAGCCGTGTGGCCCTTGAGGGCTTTTGTGGCATGGCCCATAGCTCGAGCAGCAAGAAGAGTGTGAAGGAAGACGGCGACTCCGACTCGGAGGATGAGGTAAACCGTGACCCCGACTCTTTGCTTGCCGAGATTGCTAGGTTGAATGGTTTGCTTGATAACCGTGATAGTGTGCCTGAGAGATGCCAAAAAGATGAGGAAAGATCTTAGGGCTCGGCTTGAGAATGCTAGCGAGAAAGTAGGAGAGTTAGAGTAAAAATTGCTTGAACCGAAACTTGAGAATGACTCTTTGAAACTTGCTCCTACTCCTCTTGATGATGTTGAATGTGTTGAATGTGATGCTTGGTTGAATGAGATTAAACTGCTTAATGAGAAGAATGCTTCGTTTTGGCTCAACTAGATGCTCTTAGGATCGAACATGATGAGCTTAAGGCTAGACCTACTTTGCTTGGTGCTTGCAAATCATGTCCTACTATGCATGCTAAGCTTGTTGATGCTCGCTCTACTATTAGCTCTTTGGAAGCATCTCCGAAATCTCCTGTTGCAAATGCATGTTCTAGGTGTGATGAAGTCACTTTGCGTAATCTTGAACTTACTTCCCGTTTGGATGTCATTTATGAGGAAAATGATTATTTGAGGAAGGTGTTGGGTTGGTTGTCTGGGCAGGGAACCTCGGTTGAAAATCATGATTGAGGAGTTCAAGAGAGCTGATGGTCGTGGTTTGGGTTTTGAGAAGTTGGGTGAGAAAGTGGGAGAGAACAGCGGGGAGAGTGTGTACGAGAAGTGTGTTGAGTCTAACCCCGGGTTTGAGGGTGATCGGAGAGATCCAAGTCCCACTTCCAAAAGCACCCAAGAACTCTTTCACACCAAAGCCCAACCACCTTTGCAACAAGCTTGACACAACCCAAGATCCACCCAAATTCCCACCTAAGACAAATGATTTCCGAAACCGGTGAAGTTTGTGGGTGAGAAGGGTGAGAAGCCTAGAGAGAAGCCGTAGCCAAAACCAAAACCCATCCCCTTCGGGTGTGAGTATTGTGGCAAGGAGAGGCATCTTGCGAGTTTTGCTACAAGAGGAAGAGGGATGAGAGGCTTGCTAGGGAGCAAGCAAACCGGGACAGTATCGCCGGCCTCATGGTATTCCCGAGCCTAGAGTGCCACTTCCACGGGGTGTGGGAAGTGTGAGGAGTGTTGGCGGGTTCCCACGGAGAGGTGGTGGTGAGAGGTTTGTCGGGGAGAGATGATGGTGTGCGTGCCTGGTGAGAGGTTTGGTCGGGCTCGTGGTGGTTTTGCTTGGACGTCCTCCTACTCGTCCTCGGTACGGGTTTAGGGGAGATGATCGTAGCTTTGGGTTCCGGGAACTACGGACCACGTTTTCCCCCTCGTGGTGCTCGTACTCCTCCCATGGGACATGGGAAGTTTGGTGGCAAGGGAGTGATGTTTGCTAACCCCTCTTTTGAGCGAGATGGCTCGACACTCGGTTTAACTTTCTATGTGCTAACCCCGGTGTCGAGTCGCTAGCTCACTCTCGTTCTTGTTTCCGACCGCAGGCGGGGGCTTGGAGGACGTTTGGTTGATCGACTCCGGTGTTCTCGACACATGACCGGAGATAAGAAGTGGTTCTCCAGCCTCACCCCGGTGAAGGAAAAGATGTACATCACATTTGGGGACAATGGACGAGGTAGGGTGTCTTTGTCCGAGGGTGTTGTGCATGTGAGTGACAAGGTAACGCTCGAAGAGAGTGGCTCTTGTGAAGTCTTTGGGTTTCAATTTGCTTTCGGTTTCTCGCTTGCTTGATGAAGGTTTTGAGGTGCGTTTCAAGTCCGGCGAGTCTCGTTTGCTTGATTCTCGAGGTGATCTTGTCCGTATGATCATCCCCGAGGGTCGATTTTCGGGGCGATTTCTCTCGTTCTTTGGGTCCTCGCTCGCCGTTTGATGGCCGGTCCTTCTTCCGATTTGTGGAAATGGCATAGGCGGTTGGGACACTTGAGCTTTGATTTGGTTTCCCGCTTGAGTGGTCTTGACCTTGTCCGAGGATTGCCGAAGTTGAAGTTTGAGAAGGATTTGGTTTGTGCTCCTTGTAGGCATGGTAAGATGGTAGCCACTCCCCATCCACCCCCGACCGATGTCATGACCGAGCGTCCGACGGAGCCGTTGCATATGGACCTTGTTGGGCCGGCTCGAGTTCGCTCGGTGGGTGGGAAGTGGTATGTCCTTGTTGTGGTGGACGATTACTCTCGCTATGCCCGGGTGTTCTTCTTGGAGGATAAGAGTGAGACTTTTGGCTTTGTTCGAGATCTGATCGTGAGGTTGAAAAACGAGAGGCATGGGAATGCCATCCGAGCTATCCGCAGTGATAATGGCTCAGATCAAGAACTCTCGTTTTGATGCCTTTTGTCGTGATCTAGGTCTTGAACATCAGTATTCGACCCCTTATGTGCCCCCTCAAAATGGAGTCGTGGAAAGGAAAAATCAGACTCTTTGTGAGATGGCTAGGACGATGCTCGATGAGCACAGGACTCCTAGGAGGTATTGGGTTGAGGCGGTCAATACAGCTTGTCATGTTTCCAATCGGATTTTATTGAGAGCTTTCAAGAAGAAGACTCGTTATGAGCTTATGCATGGTCGGGCACCCAAAGTGAGTCATTTCCGAGTTTTTGGCTGCAAGTGCTTTATTTTGAAGAAGGGAAAACTCGACAAGTTTGAGGCTAGGTCTAGTGATGGTATTTTCTTTGGATATGCTAACCACTCTAGAGCCTATAGGGTGCTTAACCTTGAGACTAACAAAATCATGGAGACTTGCGAAGTGACCTTCGACGAGACAATGCCATGTACCTCTCTTGGCTTTGAATGTGCAGGTGATGAAGAGATGGCTGAGGACCTCTTTGAAGAGGAGAAAGATGAAGATGGAGATGATGATGGGGAGAACCATGCGCCTGAAGCTGAGCATGTACCCACTACTTCCCCTACGACCACTTTGGAGCATGGACCGTCTACTTCATGGACAACGACGGTGCAACAAGAGGACCGGCGAGAGAAGCTGAAGTTGAGGGGGAGGTAGTCTCGAGGCGTGAGGCTCCCAGCGGATTCAAGAAGTGCATCCCCTGTCGAAGATCATTGGGAACATCGATGAACGCACTACACGGTCGAGGTCCAGGAATTCCTCTCATTTTGCTCATGCTGCTTTTGTTGCTACTTTTGAGCCCAAGGACATTGGACATGCTTTATCTGATGCAAACTGGGTCAATTCTATGCATGAGGAGTTGGAAAACTTTGAGAGGAACCAGGTGTGGGAGTTAGTTGAACCACCTCCAAATTGCCATCCCATAGGAACCAAGTGGGTTTGGAAGAACAAAGAGGGAGAGAATGGGATGGTTGTGAGGAACAAGTCCGGACTTGTTGCTCGGGGGTTTAGTCGAAGGAGGGGATCGACTATGAGGAGACCTTTGCTCCCGTGGCCCGTCTTGAGGCAATTCGGATCCTTCTAGCCTTTGCCGTGGCTAAAGGGTTCAAGTTGTTTCGGATGGACGTGAAGAGTGCTTTTCGAATGGGGTCATAGAGGAGGAGGTGTATGTGAAGCGACCACACCGGGTTTGAGAGCGAGTTGTACCCACACGGGGTATACAAGTTGAAAAGGGCTCGTATGGGTTGAAACAGGCGCCCCGTGCTTGGTATGGAAGATTGAGAGGTTTTCTTTTGAGCGAGAGGGTTTGTGATGGGTACCGTGGATAGAACCTTGTTTCTCCTCAAGCATAGGAATGACTTGCCGATTGTGCGGATATACGTGGATGATATTGTCTTTGGTGGCTCGTCACATAACCTTGTTGCCAAGTTTACGGATGAGATGAGCAGGGAGTTCGAGATGAGCATGATGGGCGAGTTGCGGTATTTTCTCGGGGTGCGCATCAAGCAAGTGAAGGACGGTACATTTGTGCACCAAACCAAGTACACGAAAGACATGTCGAGGAAGTTCCAGATGCAAGATGTGAAGCCGATGTCGACTCCCATGGGGAGTACGACAACTTTGGATGCGGATGAGGACGGAGAACCAGTGGACCAGCGGGAGTACGGGAGCATGATCGGCTCCCTCCTCTACTTGACGGCGACGAGGCCAGACATACGGTTCGGCGTGTGTCCGTGCGCTCGTTTTCGAGCTTCGCCGAGGACATTACATCGACAGGCCGTCAAGAGAATTTTCAGGTATCTACAGTCTCCCCCTGGTCTTGGCCTTTGGTATTCTTCCTCCTCGACTCTGTCTCTTCATGGTTTTTCCGATGCGATTTTGCTTGGTTGTCGAGTCGAGAGGAAGTCTACTTCGGTACTTGTCGGTTTCTTGGTTCTTCGTTGGTCTCATGGTCTTCCCGCAAGCGCTCTAGTGTAGCTCGGTCTACCACGGAGGCGGAGTATGTTGCTGCCGCTAGTTGTTGCTCCCGCTTGTTGTGGATTTCATACACTTTGAGAGACTTTGGTGAGGAGTGCACCCGGATCCCACTTCTTTGTGATAGCACCGGTGCCATAAGTGTAGCCAAGAACCCGGTGCTTCACTCCCGAACCAAACACATAGAGGTGAGGTATCATTTCCCGAGGGACAATGTGGAGAAAGGAACCATTGTTTTGAGCCATGTCCCTACCCAAGATCGGCTAGCCGACATCTTTACAAAGCCTCTCGACCAAGCTACATTTGTGCGCTTGCGGGGGGAACTTGGGGTTTGTTTCCCTTTCTAGTTGACTCTTGGGGGATTTCCTTTTTGTACCATATGTATCATACCATGTTTACTTTGATGTATATACATGCTTTGCTTGATGTATAAACCATGGTAGGATAGCCATCTTGTCATATATCATGTTGCATTTGTGTCATATTGCATTTTAGGATGATGAGCTTCTTTCATATGCCATATTTGAGTCTCTTTGGCTATTTGTGAGATGTTGATGATATGTGTGGAGAAATGGTGATGTGAGGCTATGCTCTTGGAATATTTGAGATATATGTGTGGTGAGATAGCCTCTTTTGAAATAAATGCTAAACTTGACTAATTTTTGATGAAATTTGTTCCACTCGTGTGTAGTTGTGTATCCATGTCACAGTTTGGTCTAAATGTGCTTTTCATGCTTAGATTGTGCTTGGATGCCTTGTTCTTGCATTTGGGCCAAAGGCCGGATACCATTGTGAATGTTTAGCCTATGTTGCATTCATGGGGGAGCATAAGCTTCTTTTTGCCGCAAAGGCACTTCATGTACCATGAAATGAATTAATCTTGAAAAGAAGTGCATAATGCTTGAAAAATGCTCCATCCATCATGTCTATGTTTAAAATGTCTTATCTTTCACATATGGGTGCAAAACATGTTGCATGATGTTCACCAGTGGAGAAGTCTCCCCGAAGTGGACACATGGCTCATGAGCTTTGACATGACATGCTTTGTTTTATGGGTGTTTGCCATGATCTTTTGCTGAGAATTTGATATCCTTGTATGATCTTTAAATGGTATGCATGTTTGTGGCTCAAGTGTGACATGGATAGGCTTTTACATGTGAAGCGAGCTTTCTTTTGATAAAACTGCTTAAATCTGAAAATTTTGCTTTGTCACATGCTTGTATTTTCATATATTACTTGTGGCAATGCTTTGACTATGCTATGATTCATGTGTGTGATCTTTGTCTCATTTTTAGCCTTTGACACTAGATTTGGCCTATTTGAGAAGCTCATGTAGTTGTTTATATGCTTTGCTTTGCATTTCTGCATTTTCACCTTGATTCATACATTGTCAACAAGGGGGAGAAAAGGTGAGCTTAATGAAAATTCAGAAGAGGTGAGCTGAAATTTGGAAGTGTGCATCCACATGTTCAGGGGGAGCTTGCATTTGTTCAGGGGGAGCTTTCTTGCTGTTTTCGGTGTGGATTTTGTGCTTTGCTTGGCTTGTGACCTTTCTTTGCCTTTCTTCGGTTTTGGTCATGAGTTGAGCTTATTTGTTTTTCTTTCTACTTTCTTTCTCTTTTTCTCTGAATTTCATTTCGCATTGTGTGTTGTCAATGCACTCATCAAGGGGGAGATTGAGGACCAGGAGCGTCCCAGTGGTCGGTGGATGACCGCTCCTTAGTGATGAGTGATTGACAACGGGTGTTGGACTGACTCTTGGCTTAGTGCGCAGTGTAGGCCGCGGCCTAGTTCGTGTTGTTGCTGGGTGAAGAACGGGCGCGAAAGGTCTTCGGCCTTGAGGGGCCTCCGGGAGATGGAGAGACAAGTAGGCTCGGTTCGAGGGACCCGGTGGACAGCGGGACTGGGTGCGGGCCACATGGTGGCGACACAAGCAAGACGAAGTCATGGACAAGTGAGCCGGTGCACGGTGGCGGTCAAGTCAAGTGGTTTGGCGGGAGGCCGGACCGGGCACGCGGGGTTTGGTGGTTTGCCCACAAAACCATCGGCGGACGGTTTCTTGGTTTGGGCCTCAAAACCAAGTCCGAGGGCCCAACACGACGGAGACGGGATCCGGCGTGTCGGGAAGCTTCGAGGCGGAGGACACGCGGCGGGATCGCATGGCTTGCGTCGGGAGGACGCGGGGTGCGGCAAAGGCGTGGCCGTCCGATGGGAAGACCCACAAACATTACCAAAATGCCCCTACGTGGGTTGTATCGCCAGTAGTGTAGTTAGGGGTAGTCGAGTCATTTACCACTCCGGCGGGACCTCGATATATAAGCCATGAGTGTGTGTTGATGGCTCTCTCTCTCCGCGACTTAGGGTTTCATTTGCTCCCTCCTCTTTCTCATTTTCGTAGCTATCTTCCTTCCTATTTTCTCTAGGCTAGCATGAGAGCTTCATGAGAGATTTGTTGAGAGGGATGGATGCTAGGGCGGCATGCTAGACCTTGTGAATCTTTCCTGGTTTGTATAGAAGATTCGGGGTTGTTTTTCGTGGCTTTTTGTACTTGTTTTCGTGCCTTTGTTCCCGGTGTGATTCCGCGGATTTGAGTGGGTTTCTCCCCGGATTTCTTTGAGGGAAACATGGATAGATGTCTTGTGCATCTTTGTGCTTGATCTTGTGCCCTCAAACGCCGGGAAACCACTTCGATTCGTGAGTTTTCGTTCGGTGCTCTAGCTTTTGGTGGTGCTCAAAGGATTCGCGATTCCCGGTGTTTTAGGGAGTTAGGAGGCAAGATTTTTGGGCTATAGCATCCTTGTGTGACGCTTTTCAAGTACCCAAACCCTTGTCTCCACAGCTTCAACCGTTTGGGAAATCCGATGATGATTTGGGGGAGTTGACTTTCGGGGTCGGGCTGTTTTCAGCTCTGTCCGCACCTGGCGGACGGTCCGCGAGGACCAGGCGGACGGTCCGCGCGGCTAGGGTTCGTCCTGTGTTCTTCGTGTTCTTGCTCGTCCTTCGTTTCGATCCGTCGCGATTTTGGTTTTTGGTTGGACGGAGTTTCGGACGGTCCGCGGTGTCGGGCGGACGGTCCGCGGGTGCTTGGCGGACGGTCCGCGTGCTCCCCGCGGACGGTCCGTGGCTTGTAGGTGGCTTTGGTCCGTTCGTGTGAATTAACGGACGGTCCGCGGCTAAGGCCGGACGGTCCGCGGCTCGGGTGCGGACGTCCGCGGTACCCGGCCGGACGGTCCGCGCGGCTCTTTGCGGACGGTCCGCCCCTCTCGCGCGGACGGTCCGCCGCAGCCTCGTGTGCTTTGCTTCTTGGTTCGATTCCTTTCCCCCTTCTTTCGTGCTTCCGCGTGTGCTTCTAGGAATCGTTCCTAAGGCTAGAGGTTGATCCATAACCTCGTGGTCTTGGCGATTGGTGCATGATTCGATCCATCGCTTGTGTGTGACCGGGACTTGAGTAGGACATAGGCCGGGTTCTTTGGGAAGAATTTTTACCGCTCCTATTCACTCCCCCCCCTCTCTAGTCGCCATCCGATCCTTCATCGCTCAATCCCCACATATCTGAATGCCCTCTACGCCCCATAACATTGGCTAGAATAGAAAGTTTTTTCAGTGACAATAACATACTCGAATAGAAAGTGTCTTCAATGTGGACCACTGGGATTAGCAATAAAAAATATCAAATGTTAAAAGTACAACATTCAGAGGAAGCGCCTTATTTGAGACTACCTGTATTTCTCATAACTTAATCACCTTTAGAAAACCAAAGAATCAGATATTGTTTAGCTTTGCTACACTCCCCACATATATATGCAATGATTGAAGATGTGGAATTAAACTAGCCCTTTTTGGTAGCTATAGATAGTATCTCCACAGGTTAAATATATGCAAATATTGCACCTAGGTAGACCTAATGATGATTATATGATGACCATTGCTCATGACATACTTCTATTATATTCCACATATTTCAGGATTTGGTATTCAATCACCGTGACATGAAAGTTGTAGGGCCAATACCACACACACGTAATCAGTGGCAAGTCATCAAAAGACAACGGGAACCAGAACACTGTAATGGATTTATGAGCAATCTTACATCATCATATGCTCTCCTTCGACAAAAAATAAAATGAAAAAACTAGTCAACTTGATAAACTATCTTGAGTGCAAGGTGCTAAAAACATTTCAAGTTGGCAACCAAGGATGCACAAACAATAAGACTCAATTTCGGGTACATCTTAAAACCAAAAATTAACAAGAATTTGCACTAACAAGGATTCTCCTTTCTTAAGTCATGTAGCAAAGCATTACATGTTTAATACAAATATCTTGTAAACATCTTGATTCATTGCAATAGCCTTTCCCCCGGAGCAAAACTACACATGATGCCATTAACATTTGAGAACAAAAACATTGGAAGCACTATTTCATGCCATCTAAATTAGAGATTGTTGCCATTATGCTACAATGTGTGAACTGCTACGAACCAACCTCCATAAAGTCAGTGTCTAAAGCTCTGAGATGGGCATGTAAATTAAGTATATGGGCATGTAAATTAAGTCCGCGAAACTGAGCATTGCTACAAAGCTACACCTAAAAACTTTTGCAAATTGGCACATTAGAGTACATACAAATAATAAATCAGAACCTACAAGGTGTCAAACATACTGTTTACTTTACTTGATTGTTACAAACTTGTTTGTCCCATGCTTGGCCCAAAAGATCTTCAAGTCAATTGGATTAGCAAGGTTGTACCCTTCACCAGCTAGCTTCTCGAGCACTTCTTGAATGCACCTTGGCTCATCTTTCTTCTAGCAATTCGTGCACCTCAATGCTTCGTGTTCATTAGCAGCAAATATGTTGAAATAGAAGTTGTACAACATGCAGATTGCCAGCCACCTGCACCCTACATGTAGCATTGCTAGGGTGCTCCAGTGCAAGAACATACAAGTGTATCCTTGAGAGGTCCAAATCAATACCATTAATCACTATCCCCATTGTCTTCCTTGGCCCCCTAAGTCGGCCGTAGGATAATCTCCTTGGGCGGAGAAGGATCTTGCGGCTGTGGCGTCGGTTGGAGCTATTGTTGTTGTTGTGCCTGTGGTTGCATCATCTGCAAAGTGTGCACACCATGTGCATTTTCCATCATACCATAGACAATAGGGTGGTGATGCACAACATGTCCACCATTTCCAGGATGACCGAAATCTCCAGTTGGACCCACAGGGAGGTGATGGAGGACCTTCTGTTGATGAGACGAGGATGTTGGTGTCGCTGATGATGTTGCGACGGGTGCAACCAAGCTTCATTGCATAGAAAGTCCATGTGAACAGCAGGTGGCTTGGTGGGCATACCACTGGGGACACTGTTGGTGCAGTTACCACCACCAGCACCACCACCACTATGGGGATGGTGTGGGTGTTGTGTATGGTGCTAATGCTAGTGTTGGTGCTGGTGCTGGTGATGTGCATTGTGATGCCCATGGTGCTACAAGAAGTGGCCGCCATTGGGAAGCAGCGGCTTTGTGTCCCGGTCAGGGGGCACAGGCGACATGAGCTGTAGGCTGAGGTTGCCTTTCACCATCTCGTAGAAGCCCCAATTCTGGATGTTGAGGCTGCCATCGTCGTCCATCTCGGCGGCATCAACGATCCAATCCAATTCCATGCTCCAAAATTGGCCAGATAAAATTGAATCTTTTTGCAGCCCCTGTTAGCCCATCTCCATTATTGCCCTCCAATCGCCAGATCCCCAAGTTCTAGCTAAGGCACACAAACACACAATCAAGGATCCATAAGAAACAAGCTCAAATATTCAAAATCCTCTGCATTCTAACTAAACCTTAGACATCCAGACCCGTTCGAGCCAACATCTAATCTGAACAGGACTCGCCCCAGTCCACGCTTGACAGATTGAGCGAGATGTCTGCGAAGATGGGTGTGTCGGCACTGAATCTGGCGACAAGGGATCTATGGAGAGTGTTGATGGTGAATTTCCGTCAACCTAGAGTACTTGTTATGCATTGGTTTCGATTATGATTTTCAAGTAACTCACCACTAGGCACACTAATGATATAACAAGTTCACTCTTGCATGTCGATTTTGGAGTTTATTGTTTACGTAGGAAATCTACGCTAAAGAGGAGACTTTCAGGATAAGTTCACCAAGCACTTTGGAAGAAGATCATGAAGCCCGACAAGAGTCAAGACACGCAATGAACATGACTCCAAATGACCCGAGGATCGAAGCGTCAACGTGCAAGTCTTCAGGGAATCAACCAAAAATCAGCGAAGCTTAGATAGCAAGGATTCAAGCCTTAACTATGAAGGAAGCGACGTCTAAGGCCCACATGCAAGTGCACACAAATAAGGAATCCCGTAGAAGCAACTGGGAGGAAACCGGGGCTGAACCGGGCCGAAACGGGCCTGGGCCGACTGGTCCAGCCCACTTCGGGCCCGGTTCAGCGCCCCCTTTGCCCTAGGTGTTCGTCTATTTATTGCCTCTTCCTCCGTCCACCGCCACATCGAATAAATCATTCTACCGACGCCATTCACCAGAAAACCGCCACCACAAGATGAGGGTCTCGGGCATACACCCCGGGAACTCATGTGAGGAAGGAAGAAGATGGACTCCTACTAGAATTCCTCTGTAATCCTACTAAGACTCGTTCCATGTAATCCTACTAGGACTCCTGCCTTGTAACCGACTAGGAACCCGCCCCCTGGACTATATAAAGGAGGGTCGGGTACCTAGCCGGTCATCTAACTCAACCCAACACCAAGCACAGGGCGCCATAATTGATCCCCCAAATAGGACATAGGGTTCGCCACCTTGGCGGCCTGAACCTGTATAAATCTTGTGTCCCGTGTCCTTGCGCATACCTTCGAGTTCTCGGTCTCCCGATCACGATCCTCACCGCACAATCTACTACCCCGGGTACCCCCTTGGTAGGTTTGCCGGTCTAAAACACTGACAGAGGGAGAGAGTTGGATGAGCTCGTCGCAAGGATCAATGCCGCCGGAGGGAAGGAAGCAAGAGGAGGACTCCAAGCCGCTGGCCTAGGGGTGTTCCCAAGCTTCATCACCACCATCTTCATCGACGACGTTCTCCGGAGTCTTCATCACTCCTATGTGCTTCAATCCTTGTAAGATGATGGGGTAATGTCTCCATTCATCCCTAGGGTTAGATGGATACATGTTTTGTGATCGCCACATGAACACTATGCCTTTTGATGCTTAATGGTCTATGTCTATGCGAGTGCTTTATAATCACCGACCAACGCTGCTGATCTCTTTGGTCCTTGGCTGGCTAGTTTCCCGCGTAGACAAAGAGCTTTAGTGCTTGTTGGAGTTGCTGCTTTTTGTTGGGCATTATGGCTCAGTAGAAATGATGTGGTGTTTCAAAAATCAAAGACTAAATCCTTTTTGCAGGTGATATTTAGAGGAACCTTTTGGATTAGAAGCTGGTCCATTTTATCAAAGGAAGAAGGAAGGAAGCAGCTGAAAGGTGGTTGTCGTTGGATGGAAACCATAGCTTTGGAGCTCTTTAAGAGGAGCTGGTGGAATGTTTTCCAGCGGATCCAGAACTAGTATCTTGCTAGGTGTTTAGCAAGGTTTTTTTTGTAGTTGTATCTTGTTTGGGCCAGGGTGTTGTACTGGTGTTTTTGTCACTGTAAGGGTGTCTAACTTCTTTGGGTCGTGCACAGTCGAAAGACTGTGGAGACCGGAATTTTCCTTTATCTAAAAAAAGATGCGGTTATACGTGAAAGTGTTTGATTACCTTGCGTAGTGATATTACGGTGGAGGGAAAAGGCTTAGCAGCCGCATAACCGTCATGAAGCTAGTGTGGGCAACACCCTTTTCATGTAGTAGATGCATGTTCATGTGATCCTGAACCCTAGGGAGGGAACACTTATCTATCTTAATCTCTCTCTTGTGTCCACCCTTTGTCATCTAGTTTCACCTTAGACTTCTTAGATTAACATAGGTTAGATTGTCTTTACCTTTAGATTAATACCCCTTTCAAAGGTTTCCCATCAACTAGATTAGTACTTGGTTAAGCGCTAGCAATCCCCTTTCTTGGGGGTCACCCCGTGGTGAAAAAGGTGTAGGTCCGTACGCTTGCAGATCGAAGGTTGTTACATGTTTCAACCGTCAACAAGCCCCTTTTTCTAGCGCCGTTGTCGGGGAGCAAACCAGTTTGCTACATTTAATCTAGTATTAATTTTGTTCTAACCCTCATTTTCTAGAAAAAACCCTTTTGTTTTTTTCTTTTTATTTTTAGTGCCTAGATGGATTTGTTCACCACACCTTCGGAGGACGAAGAGATGTCGCTAAGGGAGCTAGCAATGCCGTCAATGGAAGACATTGAGATGCAAAAATCAGATTTGACGCTTGCTACAACCCACTATGAAGTGAAGCCTAGAATCATCAAGGTAGTGGCGACAAAACCCTTTAGAGGATTAGAGGATGACAACCCATATAGACACATTAAGGAATTCACGATGATATGCAACACGGTGCAACAAGGAGTTTCGACTGGTTGGTTCAAGTGGAATCTTTTTCCGTTCTCTGTCGAAGATGAAGCGCGGAGATGGTACACACTTGCGTCCATTGAAGCAAAAGGAAATTGGGATGAGCTAGTGAAGAAGTTTCTTCTGAAGTTCTTTCCCATAAGAAAGTTCCAAGACTTAAGGAGGCAAGTCCTCACTTTCAAGCAAGGAGAGGATGAAGGAATTCATGAAGCATGAGACCGTTTTAATGAACTACTTGAGCGAGGCCCGAACTTGGGATTTTCCGGTGACTTGATGTTGCATACCTTTTATTTTTCACTAACCCTAACTCGTCTCGTTTTGTAAGCATGTGTGCAGGCGGTGATATAATGGATAAAACAATTAGTGAAGCCGCACAAATCTTACAAAGGAAAAGAAATGGACAAAGAACACAACGAGATTGGCAAAGACGTTGTCAGGAGGAGCAAAACAACAAAAGCAAGCCCGAGGTGCTTGCTGAAATTTCTGAAAAAGATGAACCAGAGGTCAAGGAAGATGAACCGACCATACAAGAAATTGAAGATCCACTTCACAAGGTAAGAGAAGTCATTTCGGATGTTAAAAATGTTGAAACTAACATGAATGTAGGCCGAAGTATGTGGAATGCTAGACCATTGGCGGAGTTCAATCAATCCGGTTGGATTCAAGTTGATTTTGCCCCACTAATCAACTACCGAAGGAAGGAGGAACACTGACACGTTGCCAAACTAGTTGAAGATATATTTGATCAAGAGATGAGTGGAGAGTCGATCCAAAAGATATTTGAAGAAGAAAGAGAAGAAGGGGATGATGGATGGATCGTCCGGTTTGAAAACTCAAGGATTTATGATGAAGAAACATAAGAGTATAACTGTGACGAGCCTAGTGACTCGAAGGATAAATGGGAGAAGATAGGACTCAAGCTAGAAGATGAATGGGAAGGAGTTGACATAGAGCAAGTACTCCAAGAAGGCCCCTCCCCACAAGGTGATAACTTGTGTGCTATTGAAGCCTACACACTAGCAAATCAAGACATGGAAGTACTCAAGGATGAAGAAAAGAGTGAATCAACGATGAGCGATCTTGACGACATATGGTACACGAGAGATAAAGAAAGTAACATACAAGCCTTTGAAGATAAAGATTTGGTTGATAAAGAAGACTTCAAAGAAGAGATGAATGCGTACGAGTTCCACATGATGAGTTGAAGAAATTGCAAGATGGTGATGAAGAGGTAACTACACTTGATGAGATTGATTTGACTTCAACACCACTAGATGAACCAAATATCACTCTTGTCAAGGAAGCTCCGAGGCTAAGGTACACGCTGAAATCTCAAGATGTTATTGGTATTTATGATGATAAATTCAAATACTCATGCTCAACCAATAGAATAAATGATAGTTTAAATTCTATGCCTTGTGACAATAATGATCATGTTGATAGGCTAGATTTTCTTGAGAATGAAAAAGAGGAAACATTTATGTTTGAACCAATTAATCTCATCCTAAAGAACCTTTTCCTAATGGTGAGCTAAGTGCTATGCATTAAACACATGCTTCTTTTGTTTACACCTTGACTTGTTGCTACAATTCGCATGTGGTGTCAATTATGGACGCGTATGTTTACAATAAGTTTTGTAAATTTCGATCATGCTTTGCGCTTGGTCAAGCTAATGACCTTAAAAAAGTACATGTAGGGAGAAAGGCCGATTTTCACTAACCATTTAGACAAGGCTCGAATAATTAAAAAAGAAGTCATGCCTAAAAGAGTTGCAAGATAAATCATCAATCTCTCCAAATCCCGCAATGGATGCTGCTATCTTCATCAATTTGAGAGCTTGTTCAGAGCTGTACAAGTGAAGAAAATGAGATATCCAGAAGCTCCATCAAGTTGACATTCCAACACATCAAGAACCAATGAATTTGAACACCCGTGCAAGGAGTTATGGAGAAAACATTGAGTGTTGCGTGTTCTGAAATTTCAGGACAGATCTCATCACCGAAGTAAAATGGACGTAACTCTCTTGTCCGGAGTCCGATTTGAGCAAATAAAGACTCGTTGGAAAGGAAATTTTGTGCACTGTGAAATGGATTAGAGATTTAGTATACTTTCTGTTCTGGACATTAAAGAAAAATTCATGGAGTGAAGGCAGCACCGAAGGGTGATAAAGAAGGAGATAACGATGAAACAAAAGGATGCCTTAGGCAAGTCTTCTATAAGTGATCAAGCACAACATGGGAAGTAAATTATAGATGAATTGGTACCTTTTATTGCATGAAGGGTCATGGCTATGTGACGAAAAGAAGGTATGTGAGAAAGTCGAGCTCTATGACTTTGAAGCGTTTTTCGGGTGGCAACCCGTTTCCTTATGTTTTTATTCCTTTCTTGGAGAGAATAAAGAATGACACCATCTTATGATAATCAACTTTGGGTTATTAATCTAAGTTTACTTTCCATTTTTAGAACCACTATCATGTTCATGATCATATTTATTTATTTGCATGCATTGCATTTTGTTATCAATGTGATGTTTCTTTGCGTATACATGTTTTGCACATAGTTGTCTTGGTTGTTTTATATACTTAATGATGTATGCTTTAGTTTCCATGTTAATGCTTCATAAGGCCTTATGAGTATTTTCCTTTTATGATCTTGTGTAAACGTGGTGTTTAAACATGATTGCGAACCATCATTGTTAAGTTTGATAAACCTTGCTAGCTTTTCATATATTTTCATGTTGCATTGGTTAGTTTATATGCTTTGCAATGCACTTAATTTTTCTTGTGCTATAAGAGTTATTGATCTAGGGATAGACATGGTGTTTTAACCCTAGATTTATCAACCTTTATGGCTATGGAGAAATCCAGCAACCTAGTTGTAAACATGGTATTTAGAACTAGGTTAAAACATTGTCTTTGTTTATATGCTTTCATAGCATGTGCATACACACTTCACACCACGTACACTCATTAGGTTTTTATTCCTCATTAGACTAATTATGCTACAAGTTGAGAGTCCTAGGAAACATTGTTGGATTGTTGACAATTCTATCTACTCCCAACCGTCACCTTGGGGGTAGAATGTGCGCTTAAAACGTCTTGCAGGAAAAATAGAGACTCTCACTACGAGGAAATTGAAGGATGGCTAAGATAAAAATGCTTTGTCTTCTTCCATGCCTAACAAAATGCTAAGCATGGGGGAGACCCTGAATCTTCAACATAGAAGTGCAACATGACGCTCTAGAAGATAGAATGATCAAGACCATTAACGTCTCCGGATCAATGCGCAAGAAGCCACCTGTTGACACCTAAAATTGGCAAAAGCCGATTCGGGCCAGGTAGACCGGTTAGACCGGGTCCCAGGGGTGGTCTGACCGGGGGTCCTGTAGCCGGTCTGGCACAAAGGGGACCAGGCGGTCTAACAGCCCCTGGGGCGGTCTAACCGGGTCACCCTGATTTCGGGTAGAATTAGGAGTTTAGCTTGATTCCGAGTTGTAAAGTGCTATTTGCAGGGCAAGACCTCCCACCCTATAAATATAAAGGGTCGTGGCCGATTGAAACCTATCATCCAATCGAACATATCAATTTTATCTTATTTTCTCCAAACCCTAGCTTTTCCAACCTCCATTGCTCTCCTCCTTCGTCTCCAAAGCAGTTGAGGGAGTTCTGAGTGGCCTGCTGATCTCAGAACAAACCTAGGCGCACTGTTCCCTACGGGGTCCCTCCCGGAGCAGCGAATCTAGGTTTTCGACGTTCTTCCTGTCCAAGGCGGTTAGACCGCCCCCAGGCGGTTAGACCGGCCCGTGTTGGGAAGCTCGGCGATGGATTTCCGACGACCGCGCGATCTAGCACATTCGTGTGTTCGACCGAGAAAAGCATCAACACACTTTTGGTGACTATGATGGGACATAGATCTGGTTTCTCAACCGATCTTTCGATTTTGCATGGGATCACATTGCGACATTGACAAGAAAAATGTGATCATGGTGAACATCAAAGAACTCAGCGAAGAAGACCAGAGGAAGTACACGGAGCTGCATGAATACATCAAACAACAGTTTATCTCTGGCGCCAAGAAAGATCGTTCAGGTAAGGTGACACTCAATCAAGATTTCGAGTTGCCGGCGATCAAACTGAACAAGGACAAGGTTGAGGTAATACCCACCGTAAGTCAAGCATCCTCTCCTGATCTAGTTACGCAATTATCTGCTATTACTGATAGATTTGAACGTGCATTTAATGATCAGAGTAGTTTGGTTGCTAGTGTTGTTACCCACCTTGAAAAAATAGAGGGTAAACGTGTTATTAATATATCTAATGACGGTATCCCTCAAGTAGATTCATAAGGGGTTTTGCATTCGACCACGTCGGCAGCACTGGAAGCTTCACCTGAAGCTCCTCTGTATGGTATGCCGACGGGGTTATATCCGGAGCAATTTCTATTGCCTAAGCCGACCCCGGTTAGACCGCCCCCTAGGCCGGTCTAACCGCCCCGTTTGGACAGATGGTCATGACTCCGGATCAGCCGTTGCCTTTGTCGATTGTGCCTAGTACATTGGTTCAGAGTCAAAATAATGCTTATGGTATTGTTTCACCAATGTATAGCACAATAGCTCACACATTACCACCTATCCCTAATGTTGCTCCATCTTATGGTGTGCCTAATCATG
This sequence comes from Cenchrus americanus, assembly GCA_947561735.1. Lineage (NCBI taxonomy): Eukaryota > Viridiplantae > Streptophyta > Magnoliopsida > Poales > Poaceae > Cenchrus > Cenchrus americanus. The sequence continues at coordinate 150,236,096 of OX387243.1, read as the reverse complement.
TATTTACTGACTTGCATCGCATACAAAATCCTAATCAACCCCCTATGAGTAACTTAAGAACAGTTGCAATGCAATCTCAGTTAGCTGCTAGGAATGAATCGGCTCAATTTAAGGAAGAGATAGCTAACATGATGAAAAATAAACTTGGTGTTGATATGGGTAATACTAGATTATATCAAAAACCATATAGGGCCGATTTTGATTATGTGGCTTTTCCCCGGGTTGGCGTATGCCTGATTTTGTTAAATTTAGTGGTGATGACAACCGTACAACCTGGGAACATATTAGTCAATATACTGCTCAACTAGGTGAAGCTGGTACCTATAATTCTTTAAAAGTTTGTTTGTTTTCATTGTCTTTGACTGGTACCGCTTTTGGTTGGTTCTCTTTGTTAGCTCCCAACTCTATTGATTCTTGGGATCAACTAGAACAAAAGTTTCAAGATCACTTCTTTAGTGGGAGCTATCAACTAAAATTGACAGATTTAACATCGGTTAGACAAAATAAAGAGGAATCGGTTTCTGATTACCTTAAGCGCTTTAAAGAAGTTAAAAATCGTTGTTTTAATTTGCCTCTTACTGATTCTGACCTTGCCGATCTTGCTGCTAGAGGTTTAAGACCTGCTGTTAGAGATAGATTAGAAGGTGTAGAATTTCATACGCTTGCTAATGTGCTTGTTAGAGGTATGGCACAAGAATTAAAACTGAATAAGGAAAAGAACACTCTAAACCTCGTCGGTCTAATGTGCATGTTGTTGAATATGATTCTTATAGTTCAGACGACGAGAATGAAGTGTATGTTGCTAAATTTGTGTGGCATTCAAAGTCTAAAGTTAGTTCTTGTGCATCTCTTAAGCCGGCTACTAAAGGTCGGCAAGAAGAATTAAAATTTACTTTTGATGTTTCTAAATGTGATTGTATCTTTGATGAATTACGTAAGCTTGGAAACATTAAAATTTCTCATACTATGCCTCCACTTGATGAAATTAAACGACGTGCATATTGTAAGTTTCATAATTCTTATTCTCATGCCACTAATGATTGCAATGTGTTTCGTCGTTAGATACAATCGTCCATTAATGAAGGTCGTTTGATGCTTCATGAGATGCAAGTGGATAAACAACCTTTTCCCGTCAACACCATGGAGTTGCAACAACCCAAGATCTTGGTTCGGCCGCATCAAGCCGAAGCTACTAAGGGCAAGAACGCGATGGTCGGGGAAGCTAAGCCTGATTTGAGGGGGGGAAGTTGACAAGAGAAGTGACATATGAAAAGACCCCTGGTGGCAGAGAAACTTTCAAGATTAATGTCAAAGCTTCTGGACATGGGGGGCAAGGATTGTCCACGCCATCTGGTCAACAAACAACCAAGCCTGTCCTGGATAGGGCGGTTAGACCGGGGGTACAGGGCAGTCAGACCGCCCGTGCACATGGCCGCCCAAAGATGCTTGTTCCGAAATGGCCTGAGATAGGAAACTGGAAGCTTAACATGGCAAAGAATCAAGGAAGTATTTCAAAACCAAAGGTCACGTTTGATATGCTATTTGACAAATATTCTAAACAAAAGGCCGTTACAAGTGATCGGTCGGTAAAAAAGGATGAGATCACCTCCACATCAAGAGAGACCAGCATTGTCTCCCAGGGCAGCCTTCAGGTTCAGAGGTGGATCATCTCAGAGGCAAAACTTTACTCCAGATTGGGCTCCTTCACTTCACCCTATCTATGACAATAATGGAGTAATGTGGGTGCCGTATCAGCAATCTTTCCATCCTGGATGGGGAGGACCAAGGAGATCAACACTGGATCGAATATCAAGACATACACAGGATCGCTGGGCTCCACGACAAACCAGGCAGGGTCAACTGGCTGACCCGGTTAGACCGCCCTGCCCAGAAGAGAGAAATTTCCTCCGAAGAAGGTGTACAAGCCCAAGATCAGAGAGGAGGAAGTTCAGGAGATGGACATTGACCCAGAGAGAACTACTGGCCTTGACGTTATTCAGATTGGGACGATGAACGTCCCCGTTGAGGAAAGTGGCAAAAGACCGGGTGTGCCAAACAATCAGGTTGTGACACCAACTCAAAAGGGATCTATTGCAAATGATCATGAGGCCAGTGAAAGCAAGTCTCATCCGGAATGCTTTTTGCCAAGGTGGTGCCCTCCCGGTCTAACTCATACTCAAAGGAGGAAGCTTTAGTGATTGAGTCTACGTGAGAAAAGCGAGAAGGAATTAGAGAAAAAGAGGGACGAGGATTTCAATAGCTACAGGCCTATGGTACCATAGGGGAAGGAGTGGAGAGTAAAGACGACACTCCAGACAGAGGCGGTCAAACCGCCAGAGGGGACATTTCAACCGCCTAGGGTGATTAGACCGAGTGACCAGGCGGTCAAACCGGGGTCTCCAAAAACGCCACCCGGTTTCGCATCTTCGATCCCCATGGTTTGTGACGACAAGGTTTCATCTGTCCATACTCCAGAGGACGATGAACAACTTGTGGACTACAGTTCTTCTCCAGAGCGGATGAACCTTGAGGTCAACGTGGTTCATTTGTTTGTTGACGGTTCGATGCCTATGGAGGAGGACTTGGCTCATCTTGACTTTGGGCCCAAGGATGTTGTATTTCAAAAGACTAAAGACATTAATAATCATCTGAAGGCTTTATATATGAAGTGTCATATCAATGGGAAGCCTATTTCTCGGATGCTAGTGGATGGAGGTGCGATTGTCAACTTGATGTCGTATTCTCTATTCAAGAAGCTTGGAGGTTCAGATGAGGAGCTGATCAAGACCAACATGACCGTCAGCAGGGTTGGAGGAGGCGAGCCAATAGGGGCTAAAGGCGTGATCTCCATGGAGCTCACTATTGGAAGCAAGACGCTCGCTATGGCTTTCTTCGTCGCTGAGACACAAGGGATCTTAATAAAGCAACTCCTAAAGATGAATACCCTATGCATATAGCCGACTTTCTTGTTAATTCTGCATCTGGACATAGAGTACTTAGCTTTCTTGATGGTAATGCTGGTTACAATCAAATCTTTATGGCTGAAGAGGATATCTCCAAAACGGCTTTCATATGTCCAGGATTTGTGGGTCTGTTTGAGTGGGTAGTCATGACTGTTGGTTTGAAAAATACTGGTGCTACTTATCAAAGGGATATGAACTAGATTTTTCATGACTTGCTTGGTGTTATCGTAGAAGTCTATATCGATGGTATTATTGTTAAATCGGCTAGTCTAAACTCTCATTTAGCCGATTAAAGACTTGCATTCGAAAAGATGTGTCAGTATGGTTTAAAGATGAATCCACTCAAATGTGCTTTTGGAGTGTCAGCTGGCAAGTTTTTGGGTTTCATTGTGCATGAGAAAGGTGTGGAGATTGATCCTAAAAAGATTGAGTCAATTAAGAAGGTTCAAGATCCTACTTCTAAAAAAAGAGTTACGGAGATTCTTGGGCAAGGTTAATTACTTGAGGCGATTCATTTGCAACTTGTCTGGGAAGGTTGATGCTTTTACTCCTTTACTTCGGTTGAAAAGTGGAGCTGAATTCACTTGGGGGGCAAAACAACAAGAGGCTTTTGATGAGATTTAGAGTTATTTGACTTCGTCGCCTGTTCTTCAAGCGCCTAAGAGTGGTGTTCCCTTCCAGCTTTATGTTGCGGCAGAACCAAGTGTTATTGGGGTTGTTTTGACCCAAGAGACCGATGGCATGGAGTATGTTGTTGCTTATGAGATTAGAAGATTGCTAGATGCCGAAATGAGGTACAACTTTATTGAAAAGCTTTATTTATCTTTATATTATGCTTGTACCAAGTTAAGGCATTATTTATTGTCTAGTACTTGTTATGGTGCATGTCAAACTGACATAATTAAATACATGTTGCAAAAACCTATTCTTAGTGGTAGAGTCGGCAAGTGGGCTTATGCTGATTTGCGTTGTGAACCTATTGGATCAATGAAAGGTCAAATAGTAGCCGACTTTATTGTTCAACATAGGATTGATAAGCAACTGATTTAGATGTCGGTTATGTAACTTTTACTCCATGGGAATTACATTTTGATGGATCGGCTTGTAGAAGTGGTTGTGGTGTTGGAATTATTATTATGTCACCTGTGGAGCTATTTTTGAAACCCTTAGCCAGTTGGATCATAAATGTACTAATAATCAAATTGTGTATGAAGCTCTCTTGTTTGGATTACAAATATTGCATGACATGGGAGTGAAACATGTGGAAGCTTATGGTGATTCTTTACTAGTGGTACAACAAGTATCTAAGGTATGTCAATGTTTAAATGGTTCTTTAAATGCTTATCTTGATAAATGTTTGGATATTATATCTTACATGGATGAATTTGTGATATATCATGTACCACGAGAGGAGAATCCGAAGGCTAAAGCTCTGGCTCAGCAAGCCTCAGGTTATAATGTCCAGAAAAGAAATTTTCAAGAACGGAAACTGGTGTTTGGTGAAGCCGAGGGTTATGTTCTGTAAGACCCGGTTCAACCACCCCCTTAGGCCGGTCAAACCGCCCCCTCGGGCCGGTCGGACCGCCCCTCGGGGGGCAACTCTACTTCGGCCACTGTTTCTTCCAAGATTGTTGAGGACGAAGGAGGAGATTGGAGAACACCTCTGGTTAAGTATGAGTGACAGAAAAGTCCGACGATGGGCGCTTAAGTTTGTTCTAGATGGTGATGAATTGTATCGTCGGACGGCAGATGATTTGCTTTTAAAGTGTTTAGGTCCTAATCAAGCAAGGCTAGCTATGACAGAGGTACATGAGGGAATTTGTGGTACTCATCAATCGGCTCCTAAGATGAAGTGGCTTTTTAGACGAGCTTGCTTTTATTGGCCTACTATGATAGTCGATTGCTTTATGTACTACAAAGGATGTGAAGAGTGTCAAAAGCATGGAGATGTTCAGTTGGTGCCTGCTGCATTGTTGCATCCAATTATCAAGCCTTGGCCATTCAGAGGTTGGGGATTGGATTTCATTGGCAAGATACATCCTCGGCCGACTAAAGGACATTGCTTTGTGGTTGTGGCAACCGATTATTTTACCAAGTGGACTAAAGCAATTCCTCTCAAGAACATGACACATAAGGAGGTAATTGGGTTTATTACGGAGCATACTATACATAGATTTGGCATTCCGCAAACTTTAACTACAGATCAAGGTACTTCATTTGTGGCTGAAGAGGTGCGTGGTTTTGTCAATTCCTATGGTATTAAGTTGCTCAATTCATCTCCATATTATGCTCAAGCTAATGGTCAAGCTGAGTCTAGTAATAAAACTCTAGTTAAGCTCATTAAGAAGAAGATAGAAGACAATCCTAGAAGATGGCATGAAGTGTTATCTGAAGCTTTGTGGGCTCATCACATCTCTAGACATGGGGCTACCAAAGTTACTCCTTTTGAGCTTGTGTATGGTCAAGAGGCCGTTTTACCTGTTAAGGTGAATCTGGGCGCATATAGATTTGCAAAGCAAAATGATCTTAGTGTTGATACATATCATGCTTTGTTCATAGATAACATTGATGAAGTGACCGACAAACATTTGGAAGCTTTGGAAGCAATTGAGATGGATAAAAGGCGAGTTGCTAGAGCTTATAATAAGAGGGTTAAAGCTAAGTCTTTTCAAGTGGGAGATTTGGTTTGGAAAACTATTTTTTCCTATAGGATCTAAGAACAACAAGTTTGGTAAATGGTCTCCAAGTTGGGAAGGTCCATACAAGGTTGTGAGAGTTTGCTCTGGAAATTCCTATATGGTGGAATCATTGCAAGGACAGCAGCTACCTAGGGCACTTAACGGAAGATATCTGAAGAAGTTTTATCCAAGTGTGTGGCAAGATGCTTGAAGATTCATGGCCGGTTTCTATGAAAATCGCCCTTAGTGTAAAAATGGCCGACAACAGCTTTGTCATCCTTAGAGTTATTTTTTAGCACGCAAGCTTTACTAAAAACAGGGGGGCATGTGTTGATACCCAAAATTGGCAAAAGCCGATTCGGGCCAGGTAGACCGGTTAGACCGGATCCCAGGGGCGGTCTGACCGGGGGTCCTGTAGCCGGTCTAGCACAAAGGGGACCAGGCGGTCTAACCACCCCCCGGGGGCGGTCTAACCGGGTCATCTTGATTTCGGGTAGAATTAGGAGTTTAGCTTGATTCCAAGTTGTAAAGTGCTATTTGCAGGGCAAGACCTCCCACCTTATAAATATAAAGGGTCGTGGTCGATTGAGACCTATCATCCAATCGAACATATCAATTTTATCTTATTTTCTCCAAACCCTAGGTTTTCCAACCTCCATTGCTCTCCTCCTTCGTCTCCACGACGGTTGAGGGAGTTCTGAGTGTCCTGCCGATCTCAGAATAACCCTAGGCACACTGTTCCCAACGGGGTCCCTCCCGGAGCAGCGGATCTAGGTTTTCGGCGTTCTTCCTGTCCAAGGAGGTTAGACCGCCCCCAGGCGGTTAGACCGGCCCGTGCTGGGAAGCTCGGCGAGTGGATTTCCGACGACCGCGCGATCTAGTGCATTTGTGTGTTCGACCGAGAAAAGCGTCAACACCACCAATCTCATTAAAATTCTGCGTGGTCTCGAGGTGAAAACACTGAATATTTTTGAATATTTAGAAGCCCCACGAAGTTATGATTCCAACAAATCAAGAATCCATACAATCGGAGGTTCCAACAAGTGGTTATGCTCGAATCACCGAGTGCAATACGTCCTGAAATCAGTTTTGGACAGCACGCAGCGCTGAAGTAAAAGTGTAAAACGGACATAGCTCCCTTGTTTGAACTCCGTTTTCGATGAATGACCACAAGTTGGAAAGGTAATTTCATAAGCTTTTCAATAGAGCTATATTTCAATATATGTTCTGTTCTGGACAAAGGGGAAATCTACGAAAAAGTGACAGCAAGGGGATGATGAGAACAAGAAAGAGGAGATGGTGATGACAACATTGAAGAGCAGGGCGACCAATGACTCCATTAAGCATACAAGATCAAATTCATAAGTTTAGGAGTATTGATAAATCAAGACAAAAGCAAAAGCCACATGATACATGGAGATGTTGGAAGAAGGCAACGAAGAACTACAAAGGATGGTAACACCTCCATGAACCTTCTCTTTTCCGAATATAAATGCTTGTAAGTATGCCCTCAACCTTATTAGGTGCAACATTTTGTTTTTCTCTTCCAACAATAACATGGCTACTAGGAGGACAACCTAGGTTTCTTTTTATTTTCAATATATAGACATGACCATGTGTTCACCTCGATGTTTTATATTGCCTATGCTTACAGAAAGATGATGAAAGTTGCCGCTTTGTTTTACCTACATGAAGTTATACATGTCTTGGCTAATTGCTCTCGATAATATCATCTATAATTAATTTAAATACCGACTCTTTTATGAATGACTATGTTCTGGACCCACATACATATCTTTGCTCTTTGATTTAAGTTTATGGATAGCCGGAGAACTTGTTGTTTTTATGAAAACTTAACTTTTATGCTATCTACATATTTGTGATGATTTTGCAAAGTTATACCTACCAAAGCCATATACATATATGTTCTATGATAACAAAACCCGTAGATTGCAAACATATGTTTTGATGAGTTGGATTAGGATTGATTTCTATGGTTTGAGACTAAGAAGCTGGTCATTCCTTTGTGTAACTTTTTCATGCTAGCCTTTTTGTCCATGCATTGTGGGTTTTGAGGACCATGTGTGGTTCGAGGACCGGTGGATGGTCGCTTCCTTGTGTGATGAGTGATTGACAACGTTGTGTGGACTGATTCTTGGCTAAGTATTGCAGGTGCAGGTTGCGGTTTGACTCGTGTTGATGCAGGTGAAGAACAAGCACGAAAGGTCGTCGCCGGTGAGGCCTCCAAGTGTGGAAAATACAAGTAGGCTTCGTTCGAGGGACCCGGTGGCCAGTGGGGTCAAGTGCGGGCCGCATGGTGGCATGAACAGCAAGATGAAGTCGTGGACGGTTTCTTGGTAGAGCCTCAAAACCAAGGTCGAGCCGGGACTACGTGGGAGCCGAGTCATGAGTGGAGATTGGCAGAGGCTACACCGAGTTCGTGGGGTTTGCAGTGGTTCACCGTAAAAAACCACCGGGTTACTCGGTTGAGCCACAAAACCGAGGCCGAAGATTCGACGAGGGGGTGCGGCCACCCGGGCCGGTTCAACCGCCCAGGGGGGCGGTCGGACCGCCCGGGGCCGGTCGAATCTCCGGGCCGGTCCTAACCGCCCGGGGGGGGGTCCGACCGCCCTGGCCGCCGGCGCCGAGAAGCTTCGAAGCGGAGGACACGCGTCGGGATCGCAAGGCTTGCGTCGAGGCTAAGCAAGTTGCGGTCGCCGGGCATCCGTCCGATGGTGAAGACATGAAGACTTCCAAATCCGCCCTCGAGGGGCATGTATCCCTAGTTATTAGTGAAGGGTAGTTTAGTCTTTTGGGTGCCTCCATATATACTCATTGAATGGGTGGATGGCAGCCAACTCTTGGAACCCTAGCTCATTTGTTTTTCCATTTTCATTCTCCATTTTCCTTAGTTTTTTAGAGGACTAGCTTGAGAGCTTCATGTGAGATCTAGAGAGAGGGATGGATGTTTGGGTGGCAAGCTAGACCTTGTACGAACCTTTCATGGCATGTATAGATGGTTCGACGTTGATCATCACGGTGGTTTCCCCTTCTCTTTTGTGTTGACTTTCGGAGCTCTTTGTTGGCGGTGTTTTGAGGACGATTTCTTGGGGTTTTTGGTGGGTGTCACGTATGAGGTTCTTGTGCCTCTTTGGCTGGTGACTTTGCCCCCAAATCTCCTTTGAATCGGACTCGATTTGGTGGTTTCTCGAGTTGGGCGAGTTCTTGACCTAGAGAAGCAATTTCTTCGATTCCTCTTGATTGTGAGCGTTTCGGGTCGATTCCTTTGAGGTAGAGGTTGCTCATGAGGTAACCCAGCTATTCCCGAAGTTTTGTTGCAATCCGTGGAGTGATTCGGGAAATTGGGCGCGAGGAAGTTGAGGTTTGACCCGCGGGTTCGTTTTCTGGAAGGGGCGGTCTAACCGCCTGCAGGGGGCGGTCTAACCGCCCTGGGTGTTTCCAAGTCGAAGTTTTGTTTCACTGGATTTTCCTCTGTGAGTTTGTTCGCCTTGATCGGAGGAGCGTCCGGGGTGAAATTTGGGGTCGTTCTCGTGCGGTTTGCTAGGTGTTCTTGGTTGGAGTTCGTTGCTTTGGGTACGGGAGGTTAGACCGCCCCCGGTAGCCGGTCTAACCGCCCCTAGGCCCCCGGGTGGAGTTTTGGTTTTCGCCAAGATTTTCCGGTAGCTAGCATGGCCTTGACCAGATATCTTTGTTGGTGAAATCGTGGTGAGTTTTGGTGCTCGGAAGAGGCATTTCGAGAGGATTTCTTGGTTTTCGAGTGGGAGGCGGTCTAACCGCCCCCTATACCCGGTCTAACCACCCCCCTCTGGTTAGCCGGCTTTCGAGTGGTTTCCGCTGTCGTTGCTGCGTGTGTGTTGTGGTTGCTGGTAGAGTTTGTTCCTAGGACCAGTAGCACTTCAGTGGCTACGTAGTTTTGGCAAACGGAAGGTAGAAGTGCGAAGCGTGTGATTTCGAGGGTTCGACCGAGCTAGTTCGTCTTGTCGGAGTTTCAATCTCCCTCGAGAAGAATTTTTATCGGCTCCCATTCACTCCCCCCCTCTCTGGTCGCCTAATCGGTCCTTCAGGTTTTCACATCGAAAATTTCACAAACTTCGCTGGACATCCACCCTAAACCAAAAACATCTTTTTGTGATCACCTCCTTGTCTACAACCCAATTTGGGTATGGAGTAAAATTCTCGATGGAGATTGTTGACGGATAAAAGACGTATCCCTCTACGATCCGCAAGCGTACGGACCCCACACCTTTTTCACCACGGGATTCCCAAGGTTCTTGTCAATCCGCGGAGCAAGGGGATTACAAGCGTTCGATCTACCTTCACACTCTAACTACTCAAACTCTAACTATGATTAAACTAGAAAACAACTAAACTACACTAGAGAGAATGATCAAGCTATCAAGATAAAAGACACTCGCCCATGGGTCTACGATACTAGAACATGCCATCACTTAAAGACATGAAAACCAATCTAATATATCGGGGTTGTGACCACAGTTTCGCCCTTTCCCTCCTCTCGTACTGTCACTACGCGAAGGTATTCATGACTAGACCTATGATGGACACGGCGTATTGAATGGATCCAAGGAAGCATTGGAGCTCTTACTCCCTTTACGACATGGTAGCTAACCTTAAGCATTAAAGTATATCCAACACGAGGTGATAGATAGATAATCCGACAAAGTACGATTACATCTCAAGATCGATTACAACCCATGGACGAATAAGGAGATTACCCCATCAAGGTGCTAGACATAGCACCGTTGATCATGGTTTCCCTTCGACGGTGTCTTCCTTCTTCTTCATTTGTGGGTGCTTCCTTCGAGGTGGACGATATCCCTCCGGAGATCTCCCTCCTCTCTCTCTAGCTTGTGGATGGCCTCCTGGTGCGAATGGCTCTCCCCTCTGTCGAATGGCGGCGCCTCCAGGGTTTTAGGGTTGAAGATCCTTCAGGTGCAAGGAAAGGGGGGCCGAACCGACCCCCGGAGTGGGGCCGGGCCGGCCGGCACGGGCCGACCGGCCCAGGCCCATCTCGGCCCGGTTCGGTCGCCCCTTCGCTCCCGTGGGTCCTCAGCTGATTATGCACTTTGCCCCCCTCCACTTGCATGATTTTGACGATGTCATCCTCACGTCCAAGATGGAGGTTCTCCGCGCATGAAGTTCGGTCTTTTACGCTTCAATCCTCAGGTGTGTTCCTCGTAGCACTTCGGTCCTTGCCACCATTGGAAGTGATTTCATCAAGCCCATGAACACGAACAAGACTCCGTAAATGCTCCTTTGAACTTGTTGCGAATCCGTCCTTTATGTCCATGTTTTCCTACATAAACACAACACTTCCAAATGCATGCACATAGATGAACTTGTTATATGATTAGTTTGCCTAGTGGCGGGTTAGTTCCATTATCAAATCCAAACCAAAGTGTAATGAACATGCTAGGTGTACCAAAATACACCGTCAACAGAGATTCAAATATTCCTCAAGATTATGGAATTTATACTTACTTTAACAGTCATTTCCCCCCTCTCTTTTATGCTTGAGGACAAGCATCGTTCAAGCATGGGGGAGGAGTCATTACATCACCTCTAACAAATGCTATGTAAGTATTGTGTTGCAAAAGTTCTGAGGATCAAAAGAAAAAAATGAAAAATGAAAAAAAAAATATGATGAGAAGAAAAGAAAAGTAATAAAAAAAGAAAAAGAAAAAAAATAAAGAAAAAAGAGAAAGAGAGAAAAATGGGAAGGAAATAAAATAAAAGTAAAAAAATAATAAAGATGCTCCTCGGTTTGCTTCATAAGTTCTCAAGTGCCTTGATGACAAATCCATACTCAAATCTTCCAACCATGTGGAATCCGATAACGAGGACTTCACTTGTGCCTCGAGATCATACATCATCCACTTGCACATGTTCACCTTTCTAAATGTGTGTGTTTCATCCCTCTCTCTTTCCAACATTTATTTTCCATGGCCTTTTTGACGAGTCTCGGTAATTCCAATAGATCTCTCTTAATTTGACAATATTTCGGATGTATGTTTTGCTAGGATTGTTTATAACCTTTCAAGATCCACATAAGCCTTCCACTATCGCATATGAGTAGAATAGGTTGAAAATAATCTAGTATAGAATTGAGTGTCTCTATGAGATTAGTGTTTCCATGAGCTTTTGCAAAAGATATTCACTTATGTTGGATATGCATCTTTTTGAAAATTCTTCCTTGTAACAAGGTAATGGTTTGAAGTTCACTTAAGTTTGAGATTATCGTGTTTATTAAATGTGGCTTGTTCTTTATTTTTAGTCTATCTTCCATAATGAAAAAGAAGTCGGTCACAACTTGAACTTTAAAAATAAATTCTTAAGAGAGAGCAATTTGCCTCGTCATGAATGACTAAGTGCAGGGACAACATTGGAAGGCAACGCTGATTTCCCTTTTAAGCAAGGATTACTTACTCGAGGACGAGCAAGATTTAAGCATGGGGGAGATGTTGACGGTGAATTTCCGTCAACCTAGAGTACTTGTTATGCATTGGTTTCGCTTATGATTCGCAACTAACCCGCCACTAGGCACACTAATGATATAACAAGTTCACTCTTGCATGTCGATTTTAGAGTTTATTGTTTACGCAGGAAATCTACTCTAAAGAGGAGACTTTCGGGATAAGTTCACCAAGCACTTTGGAAGAAGATCATGAAGCCCCACAAGAGTCAAGACACGCAATGAACATGACTCCAAATGATCCGAGGACCGAAGCGTCAACGTGCAAGTCTTCAGGGACTCAACCAGAAAACAACGAAGCTTGGATAGCAAGGATTCAAGCCTTAACCGTGAAGGAAACGACGTCTAAGGCCCACATGCAAGTGCACACAAATAAGGAATCACGCGAGAAGCAACCGAGGAGGAAACCGGGGCCGAAACGGGCCTGGGCCGGCCGGCCTGGGCCGACTGGCCCAGCCCACTCTGGGCCCGGTTCAATGCCCCCTTTGCCCTAGGTGTTCGTCTATTTATTGCCTCTTCCTCCGTCCGCCGCCACATCAAACAAATCATTCTACCAACGTCATTCACCAGAAAATCGCCACTGCAAGATGAGGGAGAGAGTTGGATGAGCTCGTCGCAAGGATCAATGCCGGCGGAGGGAAGGATGCAAGAGAAGGACTCCAAGTCGCTGGCCTAGGGGTGTTCCCAAGCTTCATCGCCGCCATCTTCATCGACGACATTCTCCGGAGTCTTCATCACCCCTATGTGCTTCAATCCTTGTAAGATGATGGGGTAATGTCTCCGTTCATCCCTAGGGTTAGATGGATACATGTTATGTGATCGCAACATGAACACTATGCCTTTCGATGCTTAATGGTCTATGTCTATGCGAGTGCTTTATTCACATATGTATGTACAACATGTGTTCTTAGTAGGGTTTGTGGTAATTTTGGTGATTAGCTTAACCCTATGGATGCTTAGGTATAGATGCAGTTATACGTGAAAGGTTTGATTACCTTGCGTAGTGACGATGCGGTGGAGGGGGCCGCATAACCGCCATGAAGCTAGTGTAGGTAACACCCTTTTCATGTAGTAGATGCATGTTCATGTGATCCTAAACCCTAGGGAGAGAACACTTATCTATCTTAATCTCTCTCTTGTGTTCACCCTTTGTCATCTAGTTTCACCTTAGACTTCTTAGATTAACATATGTTAGATTGTCTTCACCTTTAAATTAATACCCCTTTCAAAGGTTTCCCATCAACTAGATTAGTACTTGGTTAAGCGTTAGCAATCCCCTTGCTCCGCGGATTGACAAGAACCTTAGGGGTCACCCCGTGATGAAAAAGGTGTAGGTCCGTACGCTTGCGGATCGAAGGTAGTTATGTGTTTCAACCGTCGACAGAGAGGCACAACAGATTCAGGCTGGCTTGGCCGTGAACGGAAATGGCACAAACAGGCAAAGCAAAAATGATGCAACCCACCCACATGGCAAGAAATAAAAATCCATTCTTACCCGCTGCCTCTAGGGTTCTTTCACTTCCCCTTGTGTGGGTGTGATGGGGAGAGATAAATCACCGAGGGGAGAGAGAGGGGTGAAAGAGAAAGAGAGAGGTGTAGAGAGAGATGGGGAGCCTTATCCTATCAGGAGCGCATGAGCAAAAATATGAAAATGTTTTGAGGGTTGCTCTGAATTTTATAGCGTTGACGATGAAGAAGAGGATGGCTTTCACAGCACCATTCGTTCGTCCATGTTTTGTTGTTTGTGTTGGCACCGGTGTTAACAGTAAATTTCTTTTTTACAGTTTCATCAATGTGTTGCAGTTCGCTCAAGTGTTTTTACCTTCTGTTACGGATGCTTGGTAGGACTGCTCGTGTGTATGACTCTGTGTGCATGTGCGACGTGTGTTACTGGCTCTGGCTTTGCTAAACCGAAGAATTGTGAGATGAGCGGTGGTCGTATTCGGTGAGAAGGCAAAGAATTCTGCTTGTTGAGCTATTTTAAGCCTGACGAAGACGTCGGCCATCCTCTACCTCTTGCCTTTTTTTTCTTTCTACCTTTATAGCGGTGATGTATAAGCACTCCTTTTTCCTTGTTTTTTTTTTGACTTTCTCCGTCTCTATGGCTTCCCTTTTGTCTTGGTACAGTCATCCTCACAGAGACAACCAAAAATTTCACTACCCTTATGACGTGAACTGTTTTTTCGATGAGTTCCTGTGATTTCACTTTCGATGTCCAACTGTTCAAGGCTCATGTTGCCATTGCATTTCGCCACCGTCCATTTTCCCTGTTCCAGGAAGCCGTTTCTGGATGTGGTGCTGCCTTTTGGGCTACAACCATGCGAAGACCCAAGAAAGAAAGAGACAAAACTCGCAGGCCGAGCAACAACAGCAGTATACGCATTGCAACTGTAGTTCTCATGGAGGGTTTCTTACTTCCTTTTTGCGACACAAAATGGTAGTGAAAAAAATAATATGAGGACTGAAATGCAAAAGAAGAGAGATGTCCAGCACGTGCCCAACCACGGAGTGTGAAAAATGAAGGGAAAGAAAGGGACACCCTTTTTGAAAATGAAGGGAAAGTGGTAATTGGATTCAACTCAGAGTTTTGTTGTTGTTTAGGCAAAAGAGCATGAGAATTCACGAGGTTTCCAAACCCAAGTGAGGGTCCGAAGGAGAAGGAGATGATCCACACGCACTCCACATAGTCATTGAGCTTGGTTGGAAAAAAGGTTGTGTAGTTATCCACTGTATACAAACCATAACAAAACTCAAATTCAGTTTTAAATACCTTGAACTTGATTTCATATGACAATCATTATATGCGGGCCTGAACTTAATTTTGTAAGCACGATCCAAGCTCGAGTAACTTGTAAACATTGAGCTCCTTTTAACAATACAATCATAGGTTCTGTGTGTGCGCGGCTCAATTATGCAGAACACGTATATGAGCAGTGAAGGATCCATGCTTTCTTGGGAGCTTTCCGTTTTCTTCCTTCTTCTTCCAGGGACCTTCCTTCTTCTTTTTCCTCAAAGCTTGTGGAGAATGGGAGGCCACCATGATAGGTGGCTCGAACCCCCGACCGCTGGCTGCGGCGTTGTATGTGAGCACAAAGAGAAGGATTTGCCAATAAAGGTAGCATTGTTGTGCTGATGATGTGCATGTGTATTCTTTGGTGAAAACATTTTTTACCGTAGGAAATGGAAAGAAAATGACCAGCAGTGCATTTTCGTTCAGCAAGAGTGTAACACCCTAAAATTCCATCACCAAATTAATGTAAGCAACATGGTGTTTAGATTTTATTTTCTAAGGATTAATTAAATTATCAAATAAATTTGGCCTTAAAAATATTTAAATATCATTTTAATAATTTAGAAGCGATAAGTGCTTGTGCATCATGATTTGAATGCATGAGTTTTGGTTGTGATGTGGTTTTAAAAGTCTTAATTTATTTGTGAAAAAGTCCTTAAAAATAATTGAGAAATAGTTTGTGAAAATTTGTGCAAAGGTTTGAATTTAAAATATGTTTGAAAAGTTGTTAAAAATGGTTTGTGAAAAGCCTTTAAAATAGTTGGAGAAATTTGTGTTAAAATTTGAATTTGAAAACATGTAAAAGATTTAAATTCAAAAGGGTTTGAAATGGATTTGAAAAAAAAGAAAAAAAACCCAACCCATCTCTCTACCCGCGGCCCAGCCCACCTTCCTCTTTTTCTTTTTCCCTTTTCTTTTTTTTCCCCGCCCCCGGCCCATCCAAACCCCGCCGGCCTCTCCGCTTTCGGCCCACGCGGCCCACCAGCACCCGCCGCCTCGCCTCCCCCTTCTCTCTCTCTCCCCTCTCGCCGACGGTGGGACCCACCGTCGGGGAGCACCCCTAACCTCCCGGCCCGTCCTCCCCGGCCGCGCGACCCACCGCCTTCCACGCCGCCGCCGGCCATAGCCCGCGCTCCCCCTTCTTCAATCCTCCCCATCAAGGCGCGGTAATAACCCTCTTTCACTCCCCCGCCATCAATTCCTCTCCGTTTCTCCCTAATCAAGGCTCCCTCCCTTGAATACAATTAAGGCCGCCGGCCACCGCCATGGCCATTAAAGGCTAATGCATCCCGCCGTGGCCCTCTCCCCCTACTCGCTCTATAAAAGTGGGAGCACGAGCACCCGCCTCACCCCTTTTCCCCCCACTCTCTCTCGCTATCACTCACTCCCCATCCCCCACACGCACTGCCGCCGCCATTGGTGGCCGCCACCGGCGAGCAACCGCCACCGCCTCACCGCGCCTCCTCCCTTCCCCCCCCTCCGCCCTATATAGGATGAGCACCGTCTCCTCTCCACCCCGCGCCCCTCCTTTCCTCTCCTCCCTCTCCGGAGCGCGCCGCCGCGAACACCGCCGCCACCGCCGCCCCTCGCCGCGGATCCCCTTTCGCCGGTGCCTCTCCCTCCCTTCCAAACTCCTACGCAAGTTCCCCTTCCTCTTCTCTTTCTTCTCCGGAGTTTTTGCCATGCGATTTGGTGGCGGGAGGCCATCCTTGGCTTCTCCCGGCGAGCCTCGCGCGCGCGCGCCGCCGGCGCCGCCGCGGGCGGCCGCTCCCCCCCGGCCTCACCCGCACGCGATCGGGGCCGTCCGATCGGCGCGGACGGCCCGGATCGAAGAGGGGCGTACCCCTTGGATCGGTCCACCGTGGACCGGTGGACCGGTCCACGGGCGCGGTCCACCGGCCCGACGTCGGCAGCTGCGTCATCGCTTGCGTCGGCACCGCGTCATGCTTGCGTCGGCACAACCAATCATAGCCCGCCACGTGGCGCCTCCACAGCCTCTCCGCCGGCCGCCCCGGTATTTTTTGCAAAAAGAACCCCGAGTTTCGGAAATTACAAATATACCCTTCCACCTATCAGAACCCTTACAATTCAGTCCTGATTCTTATGTCTAGGCCCCTGATCTCTTTAGTTATTCTGTTAAATAGCCTGCCCTTGACCTTTTACATGTTAGACCTCCTAGTTTCACACATATTTATGTTTAGGTCCCTGAAATTTTGCGAAACCCCCTAAGCTTCCGGATATTCACAAATTAGTCCCCGAATCTTGTTTTAGCCATATCTTTTCCGTCCTAGCTCCGTTTTAAGCGTTCTTGGTGTCCACGCGACCGTCTTTTCAAGCCGCGGTTCTAGAATCTTGTTTTCTCCATATCTTTTGCGTTGTAGCTCCGATTCCACCGTTTCAAGTTGCGTTAGGCTCATATCAACTAAAACTACGTGACAGGACCAATGTTGTACATGTTCTTGGTTTTATATTTTATTTTATTTAAATATTAAATATGATTAAATCCTATTACACATGCTTTTCTAATTAAAATTTAAGTAGAGTTCAACACATGTTTTCATAAGAAAGTTAATATGATTAATATTAAATGAACATTTCTTTTAATTTAAAGTTAATTAGATGTATACTTCGGTTTTTATAATCAAACTTAATTTGATTAACGATTATGCAATTTGCTTTCTACTAAAATGTACCATAGGCTATATCCCGAGTTTTCTTAATTAAATGTTAATTTGACTAAAATGAATATAAATGTGTTTTTAAATTATAATTTGATTAGAACAACTCGAAATATAATGATAAGCGCCTAGATGCTTTTACATGCTTCTTTTAAAATTAAATGTTTAATTTGCATAAATCATACTTGAATATTTATAAGTAAAATTGGACTAGGCCTACATCGTATTTTAAATACAAATATAACTTGCTTAATTATATATAGGCTATTTCTCCGACATAACCTATACACATGATTTTACTTAATTAAAAGATATCAAACGCATAGCTAGCTCTTGTTTGTGATCATCCAAATCTCCCGATAGTTCTGAGTGTTCCTTGTGTTCGCTTTCCTAGACCCAAACCCTGTTTTCCCTTTAAGCTTTTCATGCTTGGTGTATTGTTTTGTTTATTGAATGTATTCTTGTGTGCTCGTAGACATCGTGCCAGTTTCAAGCGAGCAGCCAGTTGAAGTAGATCAAGAGCAAGTGTTTGAAGAAGAAGAACCTTAGTGATTAAGCAAGGAAGGCAAGTGGTCTTCTCCCCCTGCATGATTCTATTTTATCCTATGTAATTGCATGACAACTAAGTTTATAATTATTATGTTATTGCATTAAATTGATGGGAACACCCTTTTTAAGGACTTACCTAGACTTTTACCCACAATCCTTGGATCAACCCTGTTTAATAAATGTTTTTGGGTAGAATATGCTAGTTGCTCAACTTGGGTTGGATAAAAATGGTTTTCCAAGATAAAGGCTTGTATGTTGAACGATGATGCTTTTGGTAATACAAGATCATGTGATTTAATCGGAACATGGAGAACCACCCAAGAAAACATGCGCAACCACAGTGTTACATGGCTCTGACCTTAGCCAATTAATTAGGTGTGCGATTGATCCGATGGCCCTTTTCGGAAGGAGCGAGAGGGGGATCCGGTTGCGGGGGGTATAGCCCGGTCCTTTTGGGGTAGCGACCTTTGCTAAGGTGCGACCACTAGGGAGGGTTATGGTCCGCCCCGATCCGTAACTATGCGGGTCGTTAGTCTCTTGTATACCTTTGTAAAGGCTTCGTAGCGTCCCTATGCAATCACACCTCGGAAGTGTGGTATGATGCCCGATCAGCATCGCATGGTTGGGTTCAAAGTTCTTCGGAACTTTTACGCGAGCTGTGGGTAAAGTGTGCAAACCTCTGCGAGTGTAAAGGCGATCGATCGGCCGTGCTCACGGTCATGAGCGGCTTGGACCCTCACATGATTAATAAACTTGAAGATGAGAATAAATCGTGGTTTCGTGAAGCTCGATGAACTTTGGGAAGTTTTGTTGTAAAGTTTTTCTTAAGTGGGTTGGTATATACTTACATCTAGTAACTAGGCGTTCTTTAAATAAAAGTTTGACCAACACTAAAATGCTAACCGCCGCAAAACCATAGCCTATCCTTGGTAGCCTTGCATCTTCCCCCACTTGTTGAGTACCAACCATAAGTGTACTCGGCCTTGCTTACCGCCGTTCGGAAGAGAACAATGGTGAAGAGTTCTCTTGCGGCCTTGAGGAGTTCGAGGCATGCGTCTTCCCCGATCAAGTGCACACGTGGAAGCGGAAGACGAAGACTCGTCGTGTAGTTATCGTTTTCCGATGTTAAAGACCTTCGTGTCTTCCGAATGAGTGTAGTAAGTTGTTAAACCCCTTGTTACGTTTTTACCGCCTATGATATTACACTCATTTCGTCTATCATATGTGTGGAACTAGATCCCGGCACAAATATGAGATGCATCCGTTTCTCTCCGGAAATCGGGTGTGACAAAGAGTTCTTTTTTTTTTGCAAGGTTCTCTTCTTATGATAATATAACTACATATTGGGCAATGTAAAAAAAATGAGTAATAGAACGATGAGCTTTTTCCATACTAAAGGCATGGAAAATCTAAACAATTTTTTGATAAAATAAACAATCAAACTTAAGATAAGAAATTAAACGAATTATAATTTAAAATGAAGTGAGTAGATAAACTTCGGTCTTTCTACTTAATAACTCCACTGTCCCGATTTTTTTAAGGGAAACCGTGGGGGGAGATCCCCACAGTATAAAATTCATTTCAATTGTCAAAAGAATAAAAAAGACAGTATTAAATTCCACTATAAACCAGGTGTTACTTGGTATTCTTTGGCAAGAGAAAATGAACGGAAGTAGTATGAAATTGTTTCAATAAGAATCCTCATGAATTTCAGAGTAGTTTCCATACCAAAAATTTTCATCTGTCACAAAACTAGAGATACTAATTAGAAGTATTAAACGTAGATTAATGATAAAATTCATTCCATAACCCGACTCAAATCGCGAGACGAATCTATGAGCCTAATTATACAATGATTAGATAATGCCATGCTATAGTAAATGATCTCTAATGAAAATTAATCAGATTTAATTAATTAGATTTAATAGATTTGTCTCATGATTTTCTGCCCAACGATGTACTCCCTCCGTCCCATAAAAAGTGCAATCTTACCTTTTGAAAAAAATCTCACGAAGAATGCAATCCTAGAAAATAGATTTAATTATCTTCCTCATAAAGTAGTCAGATCTGATTTCCATGACAAGACCTGCTGCATTTGCAAACAAATGAGGGTATTAAAGTCTTTTCTTTCCTCCACTAATCTGTCTTAAAAAAACTAAAATTGCACTCTTTTATGGGATGGAGGGAGTAATTAGTTTTATAGTTAGTTTATGTTTAGTATTTCCTAATCGGTGTAAAAAAGTTGTCAATTTTTTTGCTAATTGTTTTTAAACTAAGGCCCCTCCCTAGTTGGAGAAGAAAGCTACAAGTACCATTAGGCCCCTCCCTAGTTGCCAATTTTTTGTAGTTGAAGAAGAAAGCTACAAGTACCATTAGCTTATCGTACAATATTTCTTTCTCAAAATATTTTTTATACAAATTAGTAGTGCTTTTTTTCAAAATGAATTTACTGTAAAAATTAGCAGTTCAACGCAAGATCCGGACCCGATTGTAAGGAGTGTTCGACATGTCTACCCAAAACGCAATCGATCTTGCAGACCTCTAACCTTCTAGAAGTCTCTATTCTCCCCCAGAACCCAACTGAAGGTTCCCCTCCCCTTCCAAGCCCCCGATGCCCCGCATCGCCGGACATAGAGCTTCCCGGTGCCACGCCGCCGTGCCACGGCACTAACTCGAGCACCTTAGCGGCATCCAAGAATCTGCAAACCCGCCCGCCGCCGCCATGTTCGGTGTCGTCTTCCCTGACCACACCTTCCCCCTCGACGCCACCGCCTTCGGGCAGGTGGCGCCCAACTCCTGGCTCCTCGACCTCTCCACGCTCGCGCTTGCTGCCGCACCGCGCTCCGCGGTCGTCTTCCTGCTCCCGGCCGCCGCGGCCGCGCTGCCGCCTGGCAAGGCCGTCGCCGTCTACTTCCAGGCCGCCGCCAATCGGCCCTTTGCGTTCCTTGGGGCGCTCGGCCCCACGCGCCCCTCGGCCAGCTTCCCGCTCCCGGAGGCCGGCGACGAGCCGGAGCCTGCTGTGGGCCCCGCTAAGCTGGGCGTCGCAGTAGAGGATGCAGCCGCGCTGCCGCCGCCCCCCGACGAGCAGCGCGCCGAGCGCGTCGCTCTCCGCGTCGGCGAGAACTTGTTCAACTTCATGCAGTCATTCTGCGGCGCCGACGGCGGCAAGCTGGTGGTGCCCACGGACATCCTAGACCGGTGGTTCCGCAAGTTCCAGGAGCGGGCCAAGAAGGATCCCACGTACCTCAAAAGCTTCGACTTCTGAGAGCAAAGGTATTGCCTCCCTGTAGTTCATTGTGACCCAAGCTCCTGGGTTTCAGTCGGTGCGAATTGCTTCCCTTAGAAGGCGAACCATGTTGTGTGATCTTTAGAGATTGTACCGTGCACGTGCACGTGCAATGCCTGTGTCTGTTCCATACAGTAGGATGTTGAATGGCTAGTAGTTTCAGATAGTGATCTCACAGGCCTCGGAAAATGGGATAAGTATACTATTATGTGATTGTGAACATGGTTTGCCCCGTTCCAAAATTATAAATGGTCTTCTATCTTGGATTGTTAGCCTGATGGTGTGTGTAATCCTATCCGAATGTGACTTCTTGATATTGTTTCGATATGGCGTACCTGCTGTTCTGGGACATGTACAATGAAGATGATATGTATAAAATTGTATCTACATATACCATTGCTTAGGGACCTGATCAATCATTGCGAAGTTATGTTGAGCAATTTCTATTGGAGAAAAATGTGCTGTGTGTCCATGCATTTGCAGATTTATGGAACTATACGATTTCAGGAACATTTCCTATGATTCTAATGTGTTATTTACTAATAGTGATTAGTACAGATGTAATTCCCTTCATCACCACTAGCTTTAATGTATTGGTTTTGTTACTTATCCTTGGTTGCTTGCTGTGTTCTTGCCTTTGTTGGTAACAGATTGATTACTTTAATTCATTGTTTGTTGGATTCTTGTTAGAACTTTGCCTAAGAATCAAAACAAATGCACCATTGTAGATCAACTTCTCTGAAGTGGACTAGTATTGGTGGTCAAGCATTTCGTTTTCTCTAATCAAAGAGAAAGGTTTGTTGCTTTAATAAAAAGCAAACAATTACTATATACCTCAAAAAGTCAAAGTCAGATAGGTTGGAAATCTAAAGTTTGCTGGTCTAGCTAGAGGGACATTATAGCCAACTAATTTGACAAGTATATTATTCTCATGCAAGTAACCTACTCCCGCTGTTCCAAAATTATAAATCGTTTCAGCTTTGCTTTAAGTCAAGCTTATCTGCTTTGACCAAATTTATAGGAAAATACACAAATATCTGCAGTGCCAAAATAGTGACCATGAAATACACCTTGATAGTGTGTTTATTTGATATTGTAAATGCTTATATATTTTTCTATAAACTTAGTCAAAGTTAGATAAGTTTGACTTAGAACAAACTAAGATGACCTATAATCTGGAACGGAGAGAGTACGTAGTATCGGTGCCCATTCTAAAGGAATGATGCTAATTAACTGATGTAAGGGGTAATCCCCTGCACTGCAGCTACATTGCTTTTGGTAGATATGGCCTGTCCTCTTCAAGGACTAAGTCATGTAGCTAGTAGTAGTTGAAATAGTTGCTATAGTGTAGAGTATGGTCTAGAGTTATGGCACAGCACGTTGGACTGCTGCCTTGTAAAGTATTGTATATATAGTCTAGATGTAATGAAAAAAGTGAGGCAACTCCGGGCCAACACGGTTGGTATTCGAGCCACGGTCGGGGGGGGGGGGGGGGGGGGGAAGCTCGGCAGCGGCAAGGGGGAAGTCGTGCGCATCGTGCGGAAGTACGTCGGTCGGCGAACGGCCGATGCTCACGAAGATCAACTACACGTCCCGGTCGACGTTGATGAAGTTGAAGATGGAGGCTCGCGGCTTGTGGAAGGCCGTCGAGTCGGACGACGTGTCGTTCCAAGACGATCGCTCGGCCGGAAGCAATCACCAGCGGGGTACCACCGGAGATGGCTCCGTCCCTGGTGGCAAAGGGGACGGCGAAGGCGGCCTGGCAGGCCATCAAGGAGCGGCGCGTCGGCAGCGACTCCATGCAAGAGACCAAGCTGCAGCGGCTACGGCGCGAGCTCGAGAACATCCGCTTCAAGCCTGGTGAGAAAGTCGATGATTTCACCAACAGGCTGCAGGAGTTAGTAGCTGCGATGGAGACGCTGGGGGAGGAGGTGCCGAGCAGAAAGGTGGTGACGAAGCTACTGCGAGTCGTCCCCAAGTCGCTGTCGCAGGTGGCGGTGGCGATTGAGATCACCTCCGATCTCAATACGCCGTCGCCCGGAGGATGCGAGCGGGCGATTGCGCGCGGCGGAAGAACGGGGAAGGGGAGGACAACGAGCGGTCGCGGATCCGCGTCGACGGCAAGCCGTACATGACTCATGAGCGGTGGGTCGCGCGAACGAGGAAGGTGGAGTCCGTGAAGGCTCCGGCGGCCGGTGGCGGCGCCCATGGCGGGGCGTGGCCGTGGTCGTGGGAGGCGAGGATCCGGCGGCGGAAGAAGGCAGCCTGGGCACGTCCACCATGGGACCCAAGGCCGAGGGTGGAGACGGCTGTTGGCGATGTTGGGCCAGACCAATGTCGGCGCTGCAAGAAGACTGGGCACTGGGCTCGGGAATGCCCAACCAAGCCCAAGAACCAGGCTGCCCATGTAGTAGAAACAGAGGAAGAGGAGGGACCTGCCCTCTTCTTTGTTGCGGCGTCGGTCAACGCCGCTGCAGATGCGCCGCCGGCGGTGGTGCATCTGTGCAGGAGAAGGTGCTGGCACAGCTCGACGACGACACCAAGCGCGACGCCGGGCTCTGGTATTTGGATACCGGGGCCACCAATCACATGACCGGCACGCGGGAGATCTTCTCCGAGCTCAACACCGGGATCCAGGGGACGGTGCGATTTGGGGACGGTTCCGTGGTCGCCATTGCAGGCCGCCAGACCATCCTCTTCGAGGTGTAGACAGGAGAGCACCAGTGCCTGACGGACGTCTACTACATCCCGCGGCTCACGGCGAACATTGTGAGCCTCGGGCAGCTGGACGAGGGAGGCTGCAAGGTGCACATCGACGACGAGGTGTTGCGGATTTGGAACCAGCAGCGGCGCCTGGTGGCCAAGGTTAAGAGGTCGGCTGCGAGAGACTACTTGCTCCGGCTGGCGGCGGTGAAGCCGGAGTGTCTCGTGGTGCGACGCGGCGAGGAGGCGTGGCGCTGGCATGAGAGGTATGGACACCTCCACTTCGATGCACTGCGCATGCTGGCGCGCAAGCAGATGGTGCGCGGGCTGCCTGACATCGAGCAAGTGGAGAAGCTGTGTGACTGCTGCATGGCGACGAAGCAGAGGCGCACACCGTTCCCCACGGCGGCGAAGTACAGAGCGGCGGATCAGCTGGAGCTGGTTCACGGCGACCTGTGTGGGCCAATTTCTCCGCCCACACCTGGCGGGCGACGCCATTTCCTGCTAGTCGACGATGCGTCGAGATACATGTGGGTGACCCTGCTCAGCAGCAAGGATGAGGCTCCGGCAGCAATCAAGCGCTGGAAGGCGTTGGTCGAGGCGGAGTCAGGCAAGGTGCTGCGGGTGCTGCGAACGGATAACGGTGGTGAATTCACATCTGTCGAGTTTGGGGAATGGTGTGTAGAGCGGGGAGTGCAGCGACATCTGGCAGCGCTGTACTCACAACAGAATGGCGTGGTCGAGCGCCGGAATCAGACCGTGGTGGCAATGGCAAGAAGCCTGCTGAAGGGGAGATCGGTGCCAGCGGAGTTCTGGGGGGAAGCGGTGGTGACTGCTGTCTACCTGTTGAACCGGGCGCCAACGAAGAGCCTTGCTGGGCGCACTCCATATGAAGCCTGGCATGGCAAGAAGCCCATGGTGGAGCACTTGCGCACCTTTGGGTGTGTGGTGCACGTGAAGACGGTGAAGCCGCACCTGAGGAAGCTCGATGACAGGAGCGTGAAGATGGTGATGCTCGGCTACGAGCCGGGTGCAAAGGCGTACCGGGTGTTCGATCCGGTAGCGCGGCGCGTGCCTGTGGCGCGCGATGTCATCTTCGACGAGGAGGCGCAGTGGGACTGGAGTACATGGCTTCAGAAGGAGGACGGCGACGAGCACCACGACATCGGCCTGGACACCTTCACGGTGGCGGATGAGTACGTGGTCTGCAGCACTGAACCTGTGGAGGAGGGTTCTGCTTCGGTTGAACAGGGCTCACCTTCAGCCCCAGCATCGGTTGAGCCCACGACGCCAGTGGAAACGACTACTGGGTCGCCCATGCACGTGGATTTTGTTACTCCACCGAGTAATGTGCAGGACTATGTGGATGCCTTTCATGAGGAAGATGAAGAGCTCAGGTTCAGGCTGGTGGATGATGTGCTTGGTCCTAGCTCACTGCCTGGCTTGGCAGAGAGGGACCTTGAGCAAGGGGAGCTGTTGCTTGTAAGTGCAGAAGAACCTGCAACATTCAAAGAAGCAGAGAAGAATCCAAGTTGGAGAAAGGCCATGGATGAGGAGATGAAGTCCATTGAAGACAACAAGACTTGGCAACTTGTTGACCTGCCAGCAGGTCACTCTCCAATTGGTTTGAATGGGTTTTCAGGGTGAAAAGAGATGAGAATGGGGACATTGTGAAGCACAAGGCAAGGCTGGTTGCCAAAGGGTATGTGCAGCGCCCTGGCATTGATTTTGGGGAGGTTTATGCCCCAGTGGCCAGATTAGAATCTGTGAGATTACTGCTGGCTATTGCTGCTCAGGAAGGATGGGAGGTGCATCACATGGATGTAAAGAGCGCTTTTCTGAATGGTGATTTAGAAGAGGAAGCCTATGTTGCACAGCCACAAGGTTACATTGTAGCTGGTGCAGAACACAAAGTGCTGAAGCTAAAGAAAGCTTTGTATGGGCTCAGGCAGGCTCCAAGGGCATGGAACACAAGGCTTGACAACAGCCTCATCTCTCTAGGGTTTAAGAAGAGCACAGCTGAGTATGGTGTGTATGTTAAGAGGTCAGGAGGACTTCAACTCATTGTGGGGGTCTATGTTGATGACCTAGTCATCACAGGAAGCAATGGCATTGAAAAATTCAAATCTGAAATGAAGAAGATGTACAAAATGAGTGACCTTGGCCTGCTGACATACTACCTGGGGTTGCAAGTGAAGCAGCAGAAAGGGAAAATCAGTATTGGGCAGGAGGCTTATGCAGCAAAGCTAATTGAAAGGGCTGGTCTAACTGGCTGTAATCCATGTGCAGCTCCACTGGAGTCCAGAACCAAGATGAGCAAGATCAGTGAAGCTCCTTTGGTTGATGCAACTGAGTATAGAAGCCTTGTTGGAGGGCTCAGGTATTTGTTGAATACAAGGCCAGATGTGGCATTTGCTGTGGGTTTTGCTGGGAGATTTCTGGAGGAGCCACATGAGGATCACATGGCAATGGTGAAGCATATTCTCAGATATGTGGCTGGAACACTGGAGTTTGGGCTGATTTACAAAAGGAAGAAGAATGCAGAAGACTGGTTTCAGCTTGAAGGCTTCAGTGATAGTGACTTTGCAGGAGATGTTGATGATAGGAAGAGCACAAGTGGTGTGCTGTTTTTCTTGGGGGAAATGCCCATCACCTGGCAATCAAACAAACAGAAGGTGGTGGCTCTATCAACTTGTGAAGCTGAATACATAGCAGCATCTCATGCAGCATGTCAAGGGGTTTGGCTAGCTCGCCTGCTGAAGGACATGGTGGGATCAGAGGTTGGAGCGCCAAGATTATACATTGACAACAAGTCAGCCATTGATCTTTGTAAGAATCCTGTTCTACATGATAGAAGCAAGCACATTGAAACCAAGTACCACTACATCAGAGATTGTGTGGAAAAGAAGAAGATCACAGTGGAGCAGATTTCTACAAAGGATCAGCTGGCTGACACACTCACAAAGCCACTTGGTCGTGTCCTGTTCCAGGAACAACGCGACCGAATTGGTGTTCTCAAGCTGGTAGCTTAGTGCAGGGATTAGGAGGAAAATGTAAGGGGTAATCCCCTGCACTGCAGCTACACTGCTTTTGGTAGATATGGCCTGTCCTCTTCAAGGACTTAGTCATGTAGCTAGTAGTAGTTGAAATAGTTGCTATAGTGTAGAGTATGGTCTAGAGTTATGGCACAGCACGTTGGACTGCTGCCTTGTAAAGTATTGTATATATAGTCTAGATGTAACGAAAAAGTGAGGCAACTCTGCTCACGCAAAACTTTCTGTGTGTGCTAGTTTCTTCCTGCAAAGGTGTGTGCGTGTGTGCTGAGTTTACCTGGGCCAACAACTGATACACAAATGTGGATGCAATTATGCAATATATCTATAAACTAGCATGACAAAAAAAAAAGTTCAGCCGGAGTTCTGAACCACACCTGAAGGTTGGTATTTGTGACATATATATGCTTGCCAGTTAACAATTGTATTACCTGTAGTTCTGTAGTATTACAGTCTCTGATAAAATATTTGATCCTTTTATTAATTTGAATTTGGTATACAACCAGAATAAACTATGGGCTGTCTGCAAATTGACAGGTAAACTTAAGTACTTGTGATGAGAACTATTATAATGGTTTGTGTTAAGGGGTACTGGCCTTTTGCACAACTTTTCTTGGTAAGGGTCCGTTTGGCACAGCTCAGCTTCACCTGTAGAGCTGTTTTTTAGAAAACAACTCCATGAGCAACTTCATGAGCGGGGGAGAGAGCCATGTTTTGGCAGCTTCACCATGTGCTTAACTCTGTGAGAGTGAGTTTTCAGAGAAGCTGACCAGAGAGTTGGGCAGAGAGTTGGCTGTTTGGCTATTGAAGTTGTGAAGCTGCTCGTGAAGCTGCTCATGAAGCTGTACCAAACGGGCCCTAATTCTTATTCAGACATTTCTGAAAGGAAAAGAAAACACTTACAACATTATGAGCTTTTGCCTATTAACAAGTTGGATTGCACAACTCCAGTTAGGTTGATTATTGTACCACATACCACACAGCATACACCCCCTTTCTCCTTCATTGATTATGAAACTATTTGTTTTAGTATTGTTTTCTGAATGCTTAACTTTCTTTCATCCTGTTGCGTGTTATTTTGCAGATTCATGTGGGGAGAATGTGTTGGATAGCAGAGTTTTGTGCCTCATCTAGGCCCTCCTATGTTTGCACAAAAGTTAGGTTGTGTTCTAGGGGCTAGACTGAATTAAGGTGCATATGCAGCTTCTCTGTTTGTATTAGAGAAGGGCGACCACACTAAAAACAACTAGATAGGTTGGTTGGTGGTGCAAGTGCTTACACAGTTACACCTGGACAGCAAGTCTTGTTGGCAGCTTGTACAAAAAATACCTTCTAATGTTTGGATCATTTCTGTGAAACTCATCTCTCTAATTTCTCTTTGCATTTCCAGTTCTTTTTATTCAGTTTCATTGGCCCTGAGCAACTAATTTCGCTCAGAACTAGCCGATGTTGATCATAACAAAATGCGGATGTTACGGGCAGTAATCACCTTCTGAGTTTGAACTAGCAACCTATCCTGCTACCGCACATCTGGGTTATCCTCTGTTTTTTTAAAAAAAAAAGAAACAAACTTGATCTGGGTACAGTATCAATGAAGCGTAACATGGAGATCCATGTGCTCGATTGGTTGCATGTGTGAACTGAGATCCAACAGGCACTTCCTCTTTTGACAGAAAGATTAGCGTTAGATTCCCATAAAGCACACCAGCTGTGATCCAATAGATAAGAGTACACATGCTGTAGTCTGTAAGGCTGAAATGCAACACCCTTTTCGACAAAAAATCAAGCCTTTCTTCACTTGCAAAACATGTCTGACCTTAGTACAGAACTCCAAGAAGGGGAAAGGGAAGGGAACACATACAGCACGGAACAATTACATTGCACAGCTTATCCCATTCACATATTTCCTAACCAGACAACATAAATTTGGAAATAAAGCAGAACCATGAATGTTAGAAATTATATCTACAAGCAATTTCACCTAAATTCTGTCACAATCTGTCGTCACTCATCAGCAAGGTTAACAGCTACCACACACTGGTCCAATCTTGAGGCTATCACCAAGACGTCTCTTCCCTGACCAACCTGAAACCAATAGAAAACCAGAATCAGCAAAGCTTTAAGCGATGAAATCACTGCAACAAAAACCTCAGAGGTCTCACACTTAGTGCAAATACAAGGGTGAATCGGGTTCTGAGCCGCTAATGGAGGCAAAGGATGACATGCTATCATCCTTGGAAACCGCCGAGAAGTTCAGTGGTGTGGTTGTCAGACGCCTGTTGTCCTTGAAGTAGTGGTTGTACCGACCAGAATATGAGCGTGGGGTTAGAAGCTCTGGGGTGGCACTGCCAGCTGAAACTCGGCGGGGCACTGGGGTCATGAATCCATTGCCATTTCCATTTGAATGGTGGCTGCCCGTCCTCCTATTGAAGCTGTTTGTCTTTCTGGGACTAGGTTTGGACCCGAAAATCAACTCCTTCTCCTTAAGCAATAAACTCTGCAGCTTCTTCTGGTCCTGTAATAAAGGTTTAGTCAGTAATTATAGTGCAGGAGCTCTTGTGGTTGCAATGACAAAAGGAAGGATATTAATTTTTACCCGGCAGCGTCTCCTGGCTTCCTCCCTTTGCGCCCTTCTGAGTTTTTGCTCTTCCAAAATGGCGACCAAACGAACCTTCACACACAAATTCAATATTCATTTACTATATGGAACAAAACTACTCAACCTGATTCATTATAAATATGGTTGATACAGCAACTTACTCCGTCATATAAAAATGGCACATTTCTTTCATCCTCCCATGCAAAAGTTTTGGCTATCAAGTTGTCAATCATAGCTGCAGAAGAAGAGCAATTTATGATCACTCTACAAAGCAAGTAAGCAGATCTATAGTTTGAGAAAGCAGATATATATAGGAAAAGTCGAGTAGGTTGAGTTAGGAGTACGTCAGCAGAGTTACACCAACAACTTTGTATCTAAAACTGCTAGGTTTAATCCCACTGGTAGTGCAAGGATGTAGCAACTGGGGAAACAGACTCACTTGGAATCTTCTGGACAAGTATCCTTGCCTTTTCTGCACGTTTGAGATTCAGGTGGGCACCCCTGCCAGCGCTATACCTGTTATCATCCTGCAGAAGGACACAAGTAAACATTGAAGACATTATTAGCAAAATAAATTATACTGAAATTATTTTGTTAAACCCATCTGAATGCCCAGCACTAGCATTTCAAGAAAGGAAAGGCTGAAAGCATATCCAATGGACACACCCTAATTTTTTAATGAAGAAAAGAATCTTACTTGGTTATATTCCTCAAGCCAAGTCTCTTCATCACAAGCCGATAGCCATTTATCTACCCTCTCCATGATATCTTTTCTTGTTAAGGACTCTTCATTTGCTTTTGCTATTTGTACTTCGATGCTGGAAAGGAGTTCGCAAGTATCCACTAAACCTGAATGTAGAATGTTCTTAGATTATTCAAAAATTGACCATCAGCAAGTTCCAATTCTGTGTCAGCACACATACCAGAATCAATCAATGCAATGATCTTCTCTGGTGCTGTATTCACATCAGGCTTCATATGTGCATTTCTGCAGACGTCTTCTAGTTCTAACCTCTTCTTGAGAACAAGCTCTTTCATTCTACTAGCTTTTAGTTTAGTTAGCCTTTCAACTTCCTCTTCTGTCTAAAGAATCCAATAATAAAATAAAAAATTGTGAGAATTGAATCACTTTGCAAATAAACAATTATCTCACAGATGGTTACCTCCTGAATTGTTTCCAATGATAGGATGCCAGGAGAAGTGATCTCTTGCTCAGAAGATCCAAGAACAGCAGCTACTTTGGTAAATTGTCTCCTCTCTTGTTCAGCTGACTCCATCAGATTCCACAATTTGTGTAGTTTTTCTACAATCTCTTGCAACTGAACACAGCGACCAAATCGTTATAGAAGCTAACAAAGCAAAAAAAGCTACAGGCCCAATTCTACGCCAAGAAATCACCTTCAAAACTCTTGTCTTCTTTTCAGCTTTGAGCTTCAGGATAGTCTGAGTAAGACCTTCAAGAGTACTATCACTGATATTCGTTGAATTTTCAGAATCGGTTCCATGCAAACTTGGATGCACCTCTTTTACAGTATTTGGAAAATCCATCCCAAGCACCGCACATAGGCAGTGCACTTCATCCACATAAATGAAGACCTTCTGAAGACGATCAGACTGAACAAAAAAGAAAAGGTTGAAACTTAATTTTCTTCGACTTATATAGCACAGACAAGAAAGATATTAGTTACTGCTAAACAATTTCGATGGGCCAACCTATACTTATCAAATATATTAAACCGAAGCAAGTCCCACAAATAAACATTTAAGCTAAGATCATAATTTACCTTTTCTTTCTGTAGACTCCGCAATTGCATTTGAAGATCCGAAATTCTTCTGGTCGACAAGTCATGATTATCATTAAGATCTTTGACAGAACTATCATTGTTCTGATAACTTTGATCAGAAATCTGTGCTTTTATCTTCTCAATCTGAGATTGCACATTTGAGATCTGTTTGATTCTTTCTTCTTTCTTTGCCCTAAGCTCTTCCAAGAGAGGTGTCACTGCAGCAAGTTGATCTTTCAATGATGTGCGCTTTTCATCCACCTACAAATGAATATCTCACATGACCAAAGGAAAAGGAAAGAAATATGTTTTTTACTTTGGATTATACAATGATCTTAGCCACAAGTTTTTCTCTCTGGCAATAAAACATGAGTGTCCATGATTCTCAAATATATGGCACTTAGGATCTAGGATAATAAAAACACAACACGTCAGCTTTGTTGGATGCTTTTATAATGTTATTTTTCTCATTCATTCCATAAGACGTTACTTCGTTTGGCAGTGTCTAATGCATGCAGAAGCTGTGGGTCCGAAGATCCCAAGGCATTGCCCCGAAACAGATATGTTCTTAGTCAACCTTTTGCGGCTGAAATAAGAATTACATGTACTATAGGAAAGCACTATATTCACAGTTACCAAAGTTCTTATCAAGAAATTGGTTCAACGAGCTAATTGTATCCATCTGACATGACTATTCAACAACTGAATGATTCAGCTGGCCATGACACACTGCTATCTTTTCATCACTAACTGAAAAAAGATGGCCAACCCGCATAATATCATCTATTCTACAAGGTACCGAATCTGCATGACATCGACAATTATTTCATTGTTGTAAACAATGCACCTTCGGATATCTGCATCTTGATAAGCAAACCAAAAACGAGAATTACATGATAAGAGCATATTGAAGGTCCATAGGGTAACATTTGAGAAAGAGGCAAAAATATAAACTATGAAAAAAATATACCTTAAACTGTGTGGTGTTTTCCCCTATAGAAGAAACTAGAGCTTTAAGCTCTGCTTCTTTGGCCATCAATGACTGACGGAGCTGAGCTCTCTCAGCATTGGCACTATCTACCTTTCGACGGTACACACGCATGCACTCTGTTTCAAGTTCAAGGAACATACGATCTTTATCTTGTTCACGCTCCCCAATCTCTGTCCATATTTGCTAGAATAAATTTCATTTGTCAGATGACCAAACAAGATAGAAAATGCATAAAAAATAAACATCATTTATTGAATGTGTTCGAACATTATTATAAGAAATAAGAAAATATCAGCAAAAGCACCTGAACACCATTTAAGATACATGCAACTTGAAACAAAAAAAGATAAACGTCTCTAAACTCTTTTGAATGTATTTATCTGTTTCGTTCAAAAATTTCTATTTGTTCATCAATAAAGGGCTATTCTTTAAAGCAGGGTGAATTGAGTTATTGTTCATGGACACCGACAAACCGTCACAGTATATCTTTAGAAACAATAGTACCAAGTAACTCATGAAATGGGACGCAGCAAGCAAAAAAAGAAAAAACAACAACAACAAAAGATGTGCCCAGTGGTGGCTCAATGAACAAACAGTCTGGCTACATGCACCCGAAAGAAAATATTAGATATATTTAGGGCTATGAAGCATACAAGAAATTTCCATGATATAATATAGGAATGTGATTTGGCACTCTCTAACAGGTCCCTCTTCTCTGGATAAAATTGCTGTCATAAAACTAGTTTTGTTACAAAAAAAAAAACAATTTGGTCCTGCAGAACTTCTGAAAAAGTGGGAACATGCCTTAATTTTCCCTATAATTAGATGCACTTGGCCGTGAGTTACAAATCCAATTTTGGGCACAGCTATTGCTATTATATTAGTAATACAATGAACGATTTAACAATCCAAATGAATACCAGCATAACATTATATTCTTCTTTGTCATGTATGTCATCAAGTGACATGCTACCATTGAAAATTGCAGCGTCAATGCTATGTTGCAATTTCAAGTATTCTTTGTTCTCCAATAACGTACGTATTATAATCAGTGGAAAGAAATGAACATATGTATTCCCTTTGCTTCTTAATAAGAAACACAGAAAGCTAGAGGACGACTCGACAATTAATCAAAGGTTGCGGATTTAAAGCTCATACAAAGAAAGCTGCAAGCAGCAGAAGCAACAAATTTCCAGCTATTCCTCTCAAAATTGTGGCATCTCTTCAAAGTAACGCCACCTTTTTGGGGGAGGGAGGGGGAAAGACGGTGACAAGAAGCAGTAACCAGTAAGGCAGACGAAAGAATTCAACCTCTGGGGAAAATTTTGGACAAAATTTGCACTTTGTTTTGAAGAACGGTGACGATGTCAGGATCTCGAAATGACTGAAATCTGCAATTTGTGTTCCTTGAAAATAAAAGGAAAATCTGCAACTTCCTCTGAAACAGGCAAGCACTCCATTCGGTCATTCCTGAATCCTGATACAGACTACTGCCAATGATTCGAAGGAACAAGCAAATCGAGGACGCGGCGAAGAAACAAAAAGCAAACCAAAGCACACTTCCTTCTCGGGGAGAAACGCACCTCGAGCTCGAGCAGAAGCGCGCCGCACGGCGTGTCGAAGCTGACGCTGGCCCGCACCGCTTTGTCCAGGCCATATCCGGCCATGGCCATCTCGCCCATCTCCTCCCCCGCGCAAGGAGAGAGAGAGAAGAAGCAACTTGAATCAAAGCAGGCACCTTGACCCTCACTCTCTCCCTGCACACTGCCCTTCCCTCCTTGTCCTTGCTTCTTGCTCTTGTACCAATGGCAAGGACTCCCAACTCGAATGCCGCTTGACAACCACCCTGGTTCCAGAGAGAGAAGGGAAGAGAGGCAGAGGGATGGGCAGTGGTGGTTGCCTGTTATATATGGATCTCACTCGAGTAAAAGTTGGCAACGGAAGGGGAAGAAAACGGGAGGTGAAAAGGGCGAGAGGTAGGCGAAGAGGAGGCGCGGAGTTCCTTGTGATTTGTGAATAGCCAAAATTTCTTGGCTTGTTTTTTTGGCTGCAATAGGAGCTTGCCAACGAAAACTGCTTCTTTTCCTGGTGCGGTTTTTGGGAACAGGTTGCCACAAGATTTGCCCTTTTCTGCTTGGTTTTCTGGAGGTCTTTTGTCAGCAGTATGTGGTGACAAGATCTGAAGTTTTATAAAGGCTGGGTTTTCTGTGCTTGTTACCGTTCACTGTTCTATTGTCTACCTAATTAAAGTTTCACAAAACATAAAGTAATTCGAGTTAGAGATAAAAGATCCGTGCTTCAATTACTCGTCCAGGGAAAACAAAACTTTTGGAATGAGGGAATTTTCCCGGTTCCTGCTGGCATTGAATTGTTTCTGTAAAATCACCACGTTTTAAATGGACAGATAAATTCTAACAATTATGAGCAATTGGATTTACACTTTTGGAGGAAAATTTGTAGGTAGCAAGTAAATGCTAACATTATTATTGTTTAGTTTTAAGTGAGACCATGACTTGCCTCTGAATTTGGTGAGACAAAAATGCACAAATAATGCAGAAATGAGAGGATCTTAAGGTTGCATACCATCAATTCCATTGAGGCAAAGACATCTAACTGTCAACCAAATTACCAAGTAGCCCAAATTTTGCCAAGTAGTCCAACCAAAAACAGCTAGTACTTTAGATGGACCACTTGGTTGCATCTTACGCTTTAAGCTACACTAAGACGAGTGGTCCAGCATTTTTGCATCTCGTGTGTGCGATCTGAACCGTTCAAGTTCATCGAACTAGCTATCATGCTTGATCTGCGAGATGTGCATAAGAACAATCACAATGAGTACTAAATGATGGCTACTCTTGGCTTTTTTTTTCCAGCCGGTTGACAGTTTCTGCCGACCGTTAGGCAATAATCGCAAACAAGTACTACTATACCAAACGTAGATAAGAGTTGACCAAAAAACTGTATGTGTTCTTGAAAGTTTACTAGTCCCTGTAACTACTGAGAATGATTCTGAACCTACAAATTCCACATGCAGAGTATGAAGATTAAGGGTCCATGCCCTGATGCCCATGTGATGCTGAGGTCAACCTCTCAATAGATTAGGAAAAGCCACCGAGCTTAGAAAGATTAAAGGTTGCTTAAATAACGCAGTACTGGATCTAGATTCCAGGAGCATCGGTCCTTCCATTCCTGCCCCTTTTCAGGCTCCTCACAGTGAGGTTCACACAAACTGCCAAGTGTTTGAAATGTTCCTTATCCAATATACGCAGTTTCTGCACTGCACACATGGTGGTCTATTGCTCTCCTAGATTCAGCTACTACATATAATGAAGTTTGAAGCATCTGCCAAAAAAAAAACTCCTGCAAGTCTCTCAACTTTTCCCTCCATGCCTGTTTTTTTTTTGGAAGGTAACCATGCATGTTTTCCACAGTACACCAGAAAGCATCAAAACAAGTCCTGAACGGTCATGTGTAGCTAAGCAGAAAGGTGAGGTGTCCGTGTTTCTGCCAAAAGGACGACCATCTCATGAGTTGGTGTGATGCTAAAATCGCTAGTGACATATGCTCAGGTCCATGGCCTCCTTGTTTGGTCAAACAAACGCAACTCGGTCAGAGAATAGAAGCCTGTAATGTGCAAGTACTGAACACACGGAAGTAGGAGCACATGTTTTTTTTCATGCATATAATGTATCTTTCCCCGTTTTCTATTAATTTGGGAGCTTAGTGTTTGTTAACATTATTGTTGTTTTTACCTGCAATCAGTCACGACAAGTCTCTACTGCAATTTGGTTCACGAAATCTTCAGTCGTTTGCCGAACTAATCTGATACGCACTGATGCTTGTTATGATTTGTGTAATCTTCACGGTAGTTGCACTGGGGGACAAGGAACGAAAGGACAAACGTATGCGCCGATGTGCACGCTTACTTCAATTCGGTTGCCTGGACAGTACTTTCAGGAAAGAAAACTAACTGTACTTTAACATAGAATTAATCTATGGGTTGTTAGGACAAATATTGTTGATCACTATGTTCCCACATGTATCTTTTTTATATATTTTTTAGTAATGTTCTGTACCCCTGATCCTTTTCAGTTATGTTGTGTACGTACTCCTGTTCACATAGTTTTAGGAATAGTCAGCAAAAGAAGTGATTTCCAGGTACTATCATGCCAGTTCATCTCTATAATATGAAAGCTGAGCCAAGCTCCGCCACCACAACGCGCCACGTCGCTTGCAAATTCTCGACCATCGGATCGCGCGATGTACGACTTAGGTTGAGAGAAGGAACAACAACAACCTCACGTGGGACCCGCACATGTTCGGGTGGGCCCCATGTGGAACCCGCTATAGACTGGGACCCACATAAGTCAATGTGGGGCCCATATTGTTAGGTGGGACTCATGTTGTATTTGAAGGAGTGGGACCTGCATATGTTTAGGTAGGGTTTACGTGGGACCCACCATTAAAGTGGGCGGGCCTCGCATATTGGTTATGTGGACCCATGTTACATATGAATGGTGGGACCTACACATGTGCTAGGTGGACCCCATGGGGATCCACTATTGAAGTGGGACCAACCCAAGTTCAAGTGGCCCCATATGACCTGCACATTTAAGGAGGGCAGCGTATTTGTTTGTTGGGGCCCACGTTTTTTAACGGGAAGATGGGGCCCATGTTGCATTTGTGGATACTGTAATCTTTTTGTAAAATTATTGATGATGGTTTTTTCTGTTATTTGGCGGACACTATAAAATATAAGTAACTATAGGTGGGACCCACATAAGTAATGTGGGGCCCATATTGTTGGGTGGGACTCATGTTGTATTTGAAGGAGTGGGACCTATACATGTTTAAGTAAAGTGGGACCCGCACAAAAGTTCAAGTGGCCCGTAGGACAAACACATTTAAGGAGGACAACATATTGTTTGATGGGGCCCACGTTGCATTTGTGGCTACCATAATCT
The DNA here is from genome assembly GCA_947561735.1 of Cenchrus americanus. Taxonomy (NCBI): domain Eukaryota; kingdom Viridiplantae; phylum Streptophyta; class Magnoliopsida; order Poales; family Poaceae; genus Cenchrus; species Cenchrus americanus. The sequence goes on along the minus strand of OX387243.1, from coordinate 150,198,546 downwards.
TTTTTATAAAATTATTGATGATGATTTTTTCTATTATTTGGCTCTATTTTCTATACATATAATAATAATAATAATAATAATAATAATAATAATAATAATAATAATAATAATAATAATAATAATAATAATAATAATAATAATAACCGATTGTTATGCTATTTCTGAGTTTTGTTTCCACTTCATAAACTCGCAAACTGGGCAACTACTTATAGGTCATCAACTGGACGAGTTGGTGCGCCGATGGCGCACCCCTGATTTCTAGTGTATAATGATTTCAAAGTAATGTCTTGATTAAACAATTTTTTTCTACACTTAGCTAATCTCTTTTTTAAACGTAAAAAAGGAGATTAGCTCTGAAGCTGGACGTAGACAAAAATTTGTGTGCTAGTCTCAAATTTGGAAATTTAGCAGTTTAGATTTCAGCAATTTTGTGTGCATATTGCCAAATTGATCGTTGAATATGTCCAACACCCGCTAAAAATATTTTGCAAAATCTAATAAAGTTTTAAGATTATGCAATCAGTTTTGAAGACAAATCACTATGGTCAGTTTTCTGTTTCCAAACTAAGCATCTAAAAACTAAGCCGGTAAACATTCTCCCGGTTTAGAAACCACCGAACACCGATTTTACCGGCGAGATGATTTTTTTTAAATCAACCTCATAATTCGCTCAAACGAGAAATCAAACCTGAGTGGTTGCGACCACCGACCATACCTTAGCTCCTCTAAGGCTCTAACCAACTAGGCTAGAGGGCTTTGGTTCCAAACTAAGCATCTAAACTTTATCAACGGTTAAATTTTCGACCGGATCTCGTCTAGAAATCATGTTTTCCCCTTCTACCAAATGCCCGTGGGTTTACAAATACACATCCACTGCCTGTCTCCATACCTTTTCTTCCATGTCGGGTCAAGATCGCCAATACCTAAATCGGTTGCTGCAAAAGGAAGAAGAAACAAATGGCGTATATGTTCCCTATCGGAAGTATGGCTGTGTTGCTGCAGATGAAGTGTAGGGCAAGGCAACGTCGACCTCGAAAGGATCCTGCACCAAATCCCCATCATTGGGAGGTTGGCATGGCTAAAATTTGGGCTCAACAACCCGGCTTTGTATTCTCTGCCCAAAATTTCTCCTTGTTCCATCCAGCATGATAAGCTCAAGGAAAGCCACCATTATTGGGGTAATTGGGACCCCCTCCAAAGCAATCAACCGCAATTCACAATTCAGAGGCCCCAATCATTTGATTTGGTTGCTTAACAAACGATCCTATAGTTATCTTATCAAACCTCATTTGCTCAAAAAGGCTTTCAAATCGATTATCTTTAGACTGCAGCTGTCAAGTTTTTGGGTACTGGTACCTCACTAGCAGGAGCAGGCCTTTTGTCACTGTCAGCCACTTGCCACACTGTTACTATTACACTCTGGAAGCTAGGTTTATTGTTGTGTGTGTATACACATACACATGTATATGCATGCAATTTACGCTTGGGAAAGGGAAATCCAGAATACAGGTCAAAACAGAAAAGGAAAGCAATGTGACTGCCTAACTGCCTCGGATAAACCTTTCATTTTTTCAGATGAACCTTCCATGTCGCCAGCTATAGGTGGTTTGTGGAATTATCGGCATGGCAACGAGAAAATTCTGAACCAAAAAAATTCGTGCTTATGTATCTATCTGCTCCCTTTTGCAATGATTAGTACATAATTCAGACAGTTCAGAGCTTGAGATCAAATCGTTGGGTATTGCAGTTACATACTTACATTTCTTCTGCAGTGGTCAATCATTAGACGATCATTCATTCGTGGATTGGAGCTGAGCTTTTTTTTTAGTTTGCTTGTTTGCAGTAGGTTTAAAGTATGAGCCTGCAGCCAGCTAACACATGCAGAGGCAGCCAGCTAGTAGAGGCCTTTTCTTTTATCACACACAACTCAAGCATGCAATGCGAGGTTAGTTACAGGCTACACCTGTCAGCTAAGTTTCTTGCATTGTAATACATGCAGGAAGTGAAGCATCTCAACACCTTGCTTCCACCACAACATATTTGCAGGCTTTAAGTTGCAATCACTTTGCTTAAAACAATTGAAGTTGAGTTTTCTTGAAAGAAATTATTTCGTTTTCTGGAAAAAAAACTAAAAGAAAAATAAAAGAACAGTGCAATACCACCAATAAGAAATCAGGGCTCGCATTCCAAGGAACACCTAAAGTGACATGCCAAATGGCTTTGCCAACATTCAGAAAATGGGAAGGATATATATAGACAGGAAAAAGGAGATAAGCAACTCGGGCAATTATATGTGTCTTCTCAAAGGACAAACCGTACATGCACTACAGTACTATAAACAGAATCCATCAAAGTCGTGGGCTTAACCTTCTGCTAACCTAATAGCATTTGGTTCTTAAAAAAAATGGCACACTTATCAAAGCTTCAGAGGTTAAACAACCCATCAACATATACAGGTGGGATTATATCCAGGGTTTCTGCTTTACTTCACTGCTACCTTCCAAGCTAACATGAACCGATTTCGGATATCACTGAGCCTACAAAAGACTAAATCCTAAGGTTAGATTAGGGCATTAGCCTACTAGATCATGATGGTTTATTCCTCCTGTAAACACAAAGCATACGCTATAGATTAGAGAATCTAAGCCATAAAAAATTGGGCCAGACAAAGATTACACAGGACGAAAGCATCTCATTTGACTGAAAACCTAAGGTTAGGCTAGGTCACTAGGTCATGACTCATGATGGTTCATTTGACTAAAACCAAACTCATTTTGGCATGGAAATCTCATGCCTGAAGCTGCTCGCTGTGCTCAGTTCAAGCTATTCACCCTGTATATATAATGAAAAAGGGGGAAAGGGGCACAAAGCTGAGATTGACGCATGAGCTGCAGAGGCGTACACGTGTGGCCCTTCCTTCCTTGCTGCCGGTCTGCCGGCTCCAGCTTCAGTTGCTCCGTCCCGATCGCGCAACGAGAATGGTCACTTTGGAAGCTGCTTTGTGCTCTCTCTCTCTTTTTCCTGTCTGCAAACCAAGTGCTCTGGTTGGTGGCTCCGGTTTAAGGATGGTGAAGCGGACGCCATCGCGAGAGATCCTGCGCAGCGATCGGATAGAGAAATGCAACGCTGATTAGTTGTGTGAAATTCTGAAGAAAAACAGGGAATATTGGTTGGTTGAAGCCATTTAAAATTATTTAATTTAATGCAATATTTGTCTGTATATACAAGGCAAACATAACGACATAATCATATGGGAGAGAGAGCTGTGAGCTGATGCAGTTGATCTTGAATTATTTATTCTTTTCTTCTTGGGATTCAGATTGTACTTGGAATTCTCGAGCAAAAGCTCCAAGCATGGTGTCAGCGTAAGCAACTGCAAGTTGCATGCGTGGACAGGGACTTAGCACCAGATGTTCAACAGTTCATGGATAGCCGTCAGCCTGTCGCCCGTCACGACCTATTGATTAGTTAGAGCCTAGGGGACTTGAGGCTGGGGTTGCACTGGTCAAGGAACTCGAATACACGTTTGCTTCTGGTGTTCATTCGCTTGAGAATACTTGGCTCTTCATTCAGTGCCCCGTTGTACACTTCGGCGAGACTCTGAACCTCGCTCTTCAACCACTCTTTGGACACCCTCATGTATGGTCTTTCATTGGATGATTCAGTAGGCCTTGACTCTTGCGCACTAGCGTTTGAGTCTTTCCTTTCGATTAGAAAACCAAACAGATATCAGGAATATCAAGATTCACAGTCTATCTCGGTGGGAGCTGACGGGCCATCTGTATACTGATACTGATAGGCAATCTACTTGAGAAACTTGAATGCGCGCCATCAGCATATTCCATTACTTCGACTTATCATCATTTATCCGATACAGAATTCCATTACGTTATGCTTATGTGTGTGTCCTTTAATCATCATACAGTTCAGTTCACATGGCCATTCAGGGCATCTTAATCTTGAAATGTTGAGGAGGCTAAATTGTCTTCTACAGGCATGTATCTTCTGTACTCAGTTTGATGGTGTTCGCACTTCACAACTCAAAAGCAAAACTGGGGCACTTTCTTGCGCTCTACACATCACATATTCACAGTAAACATCTGACATCAAATTTTCCTTTGCCCTTCTCTCTGATCAGGGGCGGAGCTAGAGATAAATTCAAGGGGGTGCGGCACCTTCATTGTACTTGTAGGAATTCAATTTTACATGGTGAAAATATATGGATGATAAAGGGTTATAGAAATTTCCTGGGTGCGGCCGCACCTAGAGCAAACAATGTAGCTCTGCCCCTGTCTCTGATCATCCAGTTTGAGCACATGCAGTAGAATTGTCAGAACAATCTTCATGATTTACTCCTCATCATACGATGTAGCAAACCTGATGCAAAATGCAGTTGTTTTGATGTGTCGCCTCATAGGCCTAATAATCCATCAAATATGTCTTGTTCATAAATTAGTACTACACTAACAGCTGGTATTGATTGAGGTAGCAATAACTCAATACTCTTTGATGCACTAGATACAAAGAAATAATTTAAACCTAAACTACAATTAGTGTTGTCCATTTTCTTCCAAATGGATTATAAATAGAAAAAAATAAATCATGCATAAATAAACTGGAGCTGCTTACTTCAATGAAGGATCGGAAACTCCCGTGTCTGCTTAGGAACTGATATAGCATATGCAACAACCTGAAAAGGATTGAAATAATTTTGTGTCAGGCATTAAATTTGGTGGCAGCTCTTTCCAAAATATGTGCAAGAGGAATGCAGCATACATACAAGAGTTGAAGCAACAAACGAGCAAGGAGATTTAAAAAGTAAAGAGGTATCTTCAGTTTCATACAGAATATCCAAAAATTCCATGCACACATCCAGATAAAAAAGATCACCAAATTATAATATTTCCCTGATAGTGAAAGAAAATAATCAGTAAATTAATTGCAAATACAAATTTATGTTTATTTAAACCAAGAAGTCAACAACTAGCAAATAGTAGAAGTAGTATATTTATCCTACAACACACAGCTGTCCAAGTCCGGTTATGGAAATATACTAGAAAGACTGACATGTATCCAGAATCGTTGCCATAAATAAATTACAAGCCAAAAAAAAAGGCTTTAACCATGTCCCTCCTCTCGCACTGCATCGTCGTCTACCCTTGCTCCTAAGATGGGGTGACACCTTCAAACCTCCTGAAGGCAGGGAGGGTCATCTTCTGAGATGTGCTGAGGTGAATAGTAGATGTGCAGGCAGCACCATAGGCATTGGTTTCCTGATGTTAAGTTCAGTTAAGTTCAAATTTGTATGAAAAAAATTAAGCTGAGTTGTAAATTATTCTACTGTTATCAATGCGTATACTGCAAAAGGTTGTTATGTAACCTGATCTAACTCGAAAAATTGACTATTGAAATTTGTTGATTAGGTATTTGAGCACCTACTGCAAGATTTTTTTTCTGGATCAATTTCTGGCCAAATCAGAAAAGCGAACTGCAAAATCCATCATCTCTTCAGTCCAGACGTTGTCTGCTGCCTAGGATTCTTTAAAAAAAAAACAATCCCAAGGGAGGAGTGTGTTTAGTTAGTCCCAGTTCACGAATTGCATGATCAGTCTGTACTCTATAGTACCATAACGTCAAGGCAAGAAAAGAAAACTTTACACTAGGCTACTAGCATATTCAATAATATCAGGTTAAACAATTACATTTGTTTTTTTTTGAATAAGTTACATTTGTATGAAGAGAAGAACTGTTAGTTATAGGACTCGAGCAGAAAGTGATTGAAGCAGACAAATCATGGATCGTGCCTTTGATGCAGACAACTAGAAAGGGGCAAATTAACATCTTTAAAGTACTATGTCAAATCCATAGGCAATCAAGCAGTGACAGCAAAAACATTGGATCACCTCCGTCGTTGTAACCGCCGCAGAAGAAGCAAAGCCTCCGGTTATTGCGCCGGGTCGCACAAGCAAGCAAGGGGAAACCAACGGAGGGGAGAGAGAGCCTAGCGCCCCTGTTCGTTTGGCTTATCACCCACCAAACAAAGAAAGATTTTCTCTCGTAACAAATCGGCCATCAAGAACTGGCCAAGAATACTTTTCTCTCGAAAGAAACCAAAGACTACCATCGGCCCACCACCAAACGAACAGGTACAGTAGATGGGTCTGGCCGGGAAGCCGCACTCCGAACTAGTCCCAAAGCCCCCCTACTCGTGATCCTCCCATCCGCCCCCCAACGCACACGATCCATTTCTTTCTCATTCCCGTGGACCCCGTACTCTTTTTGAGGGCCACGTTGAAATCCATGGTGAGGGACGAGTAGGAGCAGGGCGCGGTGGAGGAAACCAGTCCGAGGGGGGGGGGGGGGAGGAGGAGCGGGACCATATTCGCCGCGACGAGGCCGCCGTCGCCGGACGAGAAGGGAGCATCGGCCACGGGGAGGAGTGAGCGGAGGACTACTTCGTAAATTGGTATACCGTTGCAGGGAGTTATTTGAAAAAAAATCGGATCGCGACTATTAACCGCTATCCAATTTATGGGTGTTTTAGGTAAAAAATCGGATCGTGACTATTACCTGCGATCCAATTTAGGGGTGTTTATGTAAATCATAGGATCGGGACTATTCCAGTTTAGGGGGTTTTATGTAACATATTGTATCGTGAATAATAATCGCAACCCAAAGGAGGGGGTTTTTGTAAATCTGTCTACAGTTACCGGAGACGAGCAAGCTCTCTGTCCGCCATGGCTATGTCTGCTCCGGATCACCGGCCAGTGCCCGTACGTCTCGCCGCCGACCTCAGAATGACCTCGTCCACACTCCACACCACGAACCCGCCTCAGCTTGCACACCGCGTCCATGCCCCTCAACCCAGAAACCATATCAGAAGCTTCCCCGCCGCGAGCGTGATGGCGATCGGAGAGGGCAGCCGTGCGCATGGGGCGGCAATCGGATGCGTCCGGCTGCACGGGCGTCGTTTCAGGAACCCAGGCATCCAGAGCCGTTGGTACGAGGAAACTCCACAGACGGTACGGAAGAGGACTTGTTAGAATGAGGATGAAGAAGATGAGGAAGTCAACTTCACTTGGCAAAGAGTCAATTTATGCTGATTTACGACCATTTTGTTTGCAGCTTGCTGTTGATGTGCGCGCTGCAAAATGTTTGATCTCTAACCTAAGCGGAAAGGTATGGACAAATTGACTATACTGAAGTTATTTTTTTTATCGCATAGCGAGTATCTCGTCCAAAGAATTCTGAACGTTTTCTTCTGGTCGAATCCGTCGGGGACAGCCCCCGGTCCCTTAAACAACCTTAGAAACCACACTTAAAACCCGCAAAAAGCCTAAGCGCCGAACACGTCTTGCTTAAACACGCACACGGGGCATGGCCCACGCCGCGGTGGCCCCGACGGCCCACCAAGGCGGCCCACTCAAAGATCCCCTCGAGCGAGGGCTCCGCCTCGCTCGAGGGCACACACCTCCCTCGAGTGGGCTCCGCCCCGTTCGAGGGTGTACGCTTACCTCGAGCGGGCTCGCCTCGCTCGAGGGTCCACGCCGCCCCCGAGCGGCGCTCCGCCCTCGCTCGAGGGCGCCCCGCACGCACACGCCCGTTCCCACACGCGGGTACGGGCATTTAATGCTCTGACAACGGCGGGGGCGGCGCCATCATGCGCCCGAGACTCATGCCCCGGCCCTGTTGCACCAACTCCCTAGGAGGGAACCCATCCCCGCCACTGTGGGGGACTGTGCGACGTGGCCGGTGCTAGCCCCGTGACGCCGCGCCGCCTACTCCCGTACGGCTAACGCGCCGAGCCCTCGAAGGGGGGCCGCCACACCCTCGAAGTGCTTTCCCCGTGACTTTGCGGGGGCCGGGTCGTGATGTTAGGCCGGCGGGCGCCATCCCCGCCACCGTTGACGGCGGCGGCCGCCCCCGCGCGTACAACCCCACGCCGGCACCGTGATAACGGCCTCCGCGCCGTGAAGCATGCGGGGACGGGACGCCGCCATGCCTGCCACTGTATCCCGTACGGATCGACGTCAGCAACCCCCTCGAGCCCGCCTGGGGACATCACGGCCATCCACTGCACTCCTACCCTCGAAGCCACCACTGTTCGGGTACAAGGTACGCCATGATGGCCGGATCGCGGCAAAGACCGTCAAGGCGGCCGACTACTCTACGGCGCGGCGCACCATACTTCCCCATGTAGCTGGATAGTGCGGCATGCATGTAATTCGCTCTCTCCTTGGCCTATAAAAGGGAGGCGAACTCCCCCGCCGCGGGGACAAGGGACAACAACAGGACAACATACGACACACCACACACTCGCTTTCCAATTCTCCCAACATCTCCGGCCACTTCACCGGGGACTTGGAGGCCACGCTTCCTCTCCCGCCTTGCTTGTAGCACCCCACTACGAGCACCTCGGTCTTCCGAGCAATATAGTGCCCCGAGCACACCACCGCCGGGACGTACGGCCCCCCGGCCGGAACCGGGATAAAACTCGTCTCCGATTGCTTGGCATCAACCATTGAGGGATAGACCTTGGCGCTTATTACCTGCTTAGTGTCGGGACCACATTCCGCACCGACAGAATCGATGAGAAACTGAAGAAGCAGATTCGATCATATATTGACAGAAGTTATGTTCAGAAGATCCTCAGGAATTTGTGAAGTTTATCGGTTGGGAAAATTGGATACATACCATCAGAAAGTTGCACTTAATCTTACCACTTCTGTTAACTGAACGTTACTTGTGCCTTACCCCTTGCTAAGATAAGGCTTGCAGCAGCAGCATTGCTGTACTCATCTGTCACTCCGTTGTTCCTATAATCATTATACAGTTCACAAAGCCATTCGGAACATCCTAATCTTGAACAGCTAATAGACAAAAGAAGGCCAAAGTGTCCTACATTTATCTTCTGTACTCAGTTTGATGGTGTTAGTACTTCACCATTCAAAGGCAAAACTGGGGAACATTCTTGTGCTCTACTACACACCACATATTCACAATAAACATCTGACATCGAAATCTCCCTTGTCCTTCTCTCTGATCCCATCCGGTTTGAGCACATGCAGGAGAATTGTCAGAACAATCTTCATGATTTCCTCCTCATCGTATGATGTAGCAAACCTGACTGCAAAATGCAGTTGTTTTAATGTGTCACATCATAGGTCTAATCCATTAAATATGTTTGTTAACAAATTAGTACAACATGAACAGCTGGTGTTGATTGAGATAGCAATAACTCAATACTCATTGACGCACTAGGCACACAAATAATCTATACCTAAGCTACAATTAATGTCATTTTGTTTCAAATGGATTATGGATGGGGAAAAAATCCTACATAAATAAACTGGAGTTTCTTACCCCAAGGAAGGATCGGAAACTCCCATGTCTGCTTAGGAACTGATATAGCATATGCAGCAACCTGAAAAGGATTGAAACAACTTTGTGTCAGGCATTAATTTGGTGGCAGCTCTTTCTAAAATATGTGCAATACGAATGCAGCATACATACAAGAGTTGAAGCAGCAAGCGAACAAGGAGAGTTAAAAAGTAAAGAGGTATCTTCAGTCTCATACAGAATATCCAAAATTTCCATGCACACATTCAGTTCCAAAAGGTCGCCTAATTTTGATATTTCTCTGTCAGTAAACAAAAATAATCAGTAAATTATTTGCAAATATAAATCAATGTTTAGTTAGACCAAGAAATCAACAACTAGCAAAGAGTAGCAGTAGTAAATTTATCCTATAACACAGCTGTCAAAGTCCAGTTATGGTAACATACTAGTACTAGTTATAGTAATACGGATTCTATGCTTAATGTTAACTGATAATTCTTGTAACCATTAGTCTGTAGGATTAGTAAAATTGTAAATATATGGTCAACACTAACCACCCAATACAGGGGTTTAGGGGATTTTCTGGTTATCCAACAAACCTTTTTTCTTAATTTTTCATATTGTCAGATTCACTTGTGAAAACAAGTCATAGGTACTTTGCAAATAAGAGATATGATATGAGACATTTCCACTAATATGTTGCATTTCTGCAGAACATCTGCACTAAGAACTACTATAAAGAGCTACATAGGCTGCTCCCTGGGGCGAGAAAACTGAATCTGACACATTTCCACTTGTCTATTAGGTAATGCCACATGCATGAATATTGACATCACAAAAAGGTGGATTTAGAGATGAGGCACTTCATCTCTATAATGGTAATGAAGAACCAAAAAAGTCTTTGCATAAGCTCTTATTCGAATTTTGAGCTTAGTCTTTAACAAAGCCAACAATTGTTTAAGGATGAGAAGCAATCCAAATAACCTGAAATGGATTAGAAGATCCTCCAGGTATACAAAAGCAATGCTTGAAGATCCGATGTTATGCTCCACTACCTGAAAACTCCACAACAAAACGAAAGAACATAGCACTGTTGGTCGAATTTTTTTAACAAACTATTGTCTGGTAATAACCTCATCCAGGCTTTACCTCCATGAACACCAATTCCTGTGACATTACAGCAAACACCTTCAGTCACGACATGTAAGCAGTCAAAAGAAGGAAGAAATAATGTATATAACTCACAGCATTCGCGAAGTCTCGACACGTGAAATGCTGGTCAGCTATGATGCGATCGCCCAATGCTTTGAGGCTCTTCACTGACAGTGGCTTAAAATCGTGGATCTGAACGAAGAATGGCACGGAGAAAAGCAAGGTAACCGCCAACGGCAAGCAATGCAAGCACAGAGCGTTTGATTAATTAAAGACTCGCAATGTCTCACCTTGCTGGCGATCCACACTGCCACGAGCGCGAAGAACTCCAGATTGCTGTCCCTCAAGGGTTCGAGGAGCCAGGACCTCACGGTTCGTCCGCTCGCGCCGCAGAACCCCAACTTCCTGACGCAACCAGGCCTGGAAATAAGAACTATCGTCCCCCCAGACAAGGACATGAGAATAATGGATCACCTTGGGAGCGCGGGGAGGATGCGGCCGGCGAAGAACTCGAGCGCGGAGTACTTGACGATGGGCTGGAGATCGAGCCGCTGCGAGGAAATCACGGGAAGTGTCAGCTGAGGTCTCTCGGGCGGGTTGTGGAGCTTGGGAACGGAGGGCGGGGAACAGTGGGCGCCTTGGAGGCGTGGAGGAGGAACTGAAGGAGGTTGCGGCGCCTGAATGAACCCGGCCACGCGCTCGCCGCCGCCGCCGCCGCCGCCACTTCGTCGACCCCCTCTACTTCCATTCTGACGCGCGACGGCGCGAGAGCGAGACACTGGCGAGGCCTGATTGGTTGGGCACCAAATGTGTTAAATCAAAATTTTGGTCATTTTAAGTTTTGGTCACCAATTCAAAATCTTAATTAATTTGAACAATCTAAATGAATGGATAGCTAAAAAGATCCATCTTGTGCACCTTAGTTCATTTAAATTATCAAAATTGGTCAAAATTTTGAATTGGTGGTCAAAATTTAAAATGGCTAAAATTTTGGTTTGGCACATTTAGGGATGCAAGTAGGTACCCAATGGTGTTTTTTGGGTCAAATGATTAATTACGATAGCATGCCACTCTAGTTCATTTCCTCTCCAAAATTAATTACGTGAAATGCCATCCTAGTTCATTTTATCTATTTTTTGGGTCGACCCAATGACCCATTATAATGCCAACTTGCATCCCTAGGCACATTTGGTACCCAACCAATAAGGCCCCTATGTACTCCAAATGATGTTTTTTTTTATTTTCCCACAGTCTCTTACATAACTATTAAATGAAAAAATGTTGTAACATTTTTCAAACAAAATGTTCAATCAACATTTTATATAAAAAGTTGAACTAACATTTTTTGAAAAGTTGCACCAACATTTGTGTAGACAAAGATTGTTGAATCCAACATTTGTTCAAAAGGTTTCATCAACATTTTCGTGATAATGTTTGTCAACATTTTTGAAAATGTTCCAACATTTTGGTTCATCATTTTTCCCAACATTTTAGTGGAGGTCCTCTTTCTTCCCCAACACCAACTCTACCTCTGAGCTGCCGGCAGCGCACTGCACGACCGGCTCGGCCGGCCGAGCTCGCGCGCGGGCGGGGGGCGGTACGGCCGCGCGAACTCGCGCCCGGCGCGCTCCGTCCGCCGATGGAGGCGTACGCGGGCCCGGGCCGCGGCGCTCGGACAACGGCGGTCGCGGGCATGCGCGGGGCCGGCGGCGAGGCACGGGGCGGCATGCCCGCGCGGGATGGGGGCGGCGGCGGCCCACTGGTGGTGCAGCGGTGGCGCTAAGCAGTGGAGAGGAGGTTGTGGGTGTTAGGGTTGTACGCGGATCTAACTGTTGTTGTTTCTTGCAGGAATCTCAAACATTGGAAGATGATTTAGAAAAAACTCCGGGAGATATATAGGATTCCCGGCTGACAGCACTGAACAAATCCGGCCCAAGTGGAAATTATTTTGTTTTGAATTTTTTTATATTTAATTTTGACAATATTCTGAAAATAAATAGACATTTCAAACTTTGTCAAAAGTAGCTTCGAACCGCCATTTTAAATGGCGGCAGGGATCTACCGCCGTTTTAAACGGCGGTGTGACAACCCGCCCAGGAAAATACCGTACAATCGCCTAAAACCGGTCCCCTTTGGTCATTAAGCAATTGTAAAGTATCATCCTATCGTTAGTTGCCGGGTTAACGCCCGTAAATCACTTGGAAATCATACGGAGGATCGACACATGCATTAAAACTCACGTGAAGGCGAGTCCGTAGTATAACATGGATTAAATCCAAATTATTACAAACCATTGTTCATGACGGAAGTAAAGGTTCGGGGTTCGAAAACGGCGGAAATAAATAAACTAACGCGACGATACACATCACAGAGGTCATCCGTGATGTCATCACTCATCCCCTTCCACCCATTCCAGCCTCCCAGCGGTGGAATCTCACCAGGCCAAACACCACCCGCAACAACATTTTTAAAGCAAGATTGAGTATACTAATACTCAAAGCAAGACTTAACCCGTCGGGTGATAACTACATCACCAAACTCTAGACATGAGGGGCTTTTTGGCCGGTGGAGTTCTTTTCTTTTGCCGAAAAGCAACAAAGAGTATGTCCTTACTTTCATTATTTTAGCACAAGTTCTAGTTGATTATCATTTCTAAGTGTGCCAACTAATTCAATCAAGAATTGTACAAGCAATTAATTCATACACAATATTCACCAAGTTCCATCATTAAGGGATATCATGGCCGCTGATTAAGCGAGTCTCGGATAACGGTGAGATGCCGACAATCGATTGATTTAAACCTTGCAAGGGAGATCTAAACACACGGAGCGGTGCACCAACAGAGCTGACACCGACCAGGCGGTTCCCAAAAATCCTCGGGTTGGGAGCGAATCTTACAGTCCCGGTACAAGGCTATCTGGCATGTCCCACCCAAGACACCCAAACCTTCACACATGTACCCACCTCCCGATTGCAAAGCGGTAGGTGATTACTCAAGAGTAGTAATAGTAAGTTCCCGCACCGTCTCATTAAGGTACTAGGCTTACCGGTCCCATTCCCCGCAAATGTTTAGTACGTTCAAAAGCTTAGCCCACGAAAGTCACCGGACCGAGCCCAAATCCCATGCTCTTACCACATGAGCAATCCATTTAAGGAGATCTTATGATTCCTATCTAGGAACCTATTCTCGCGAGTGACGGACATCACTCGACTTCTATCGAGTCCTATAGCATAGCGGCTATCGACCTAGCATACTAGTGATAGAGCATAGGTACCTAGGGATCATGCATCTAGGGTTTCAATTCAACTCCTGAAACGTAAATGCACACTCATAGCAAACATAATTGCATAATTTGAAAAGGCGCGGTTAATGATCCGGGTCTTGCCTTCGCCGGCAAGGTTGGCCTTGGGCCCTTCTCGGACTTTGATCCAAGTCTTGAGCTACGTCCACGCACCGCGGCTCTTCGTCGGCACCTTCGTCTCCTCCTTCCGCACGAGCGTATATCTCGCCGTCGGGAAGATCTACACGAGGATGCAAATGCAAGATTTATTCGACGATTTTTAATTTAATTAACCACAAACAATATATGACAACTATGGGGTGCGTTGGTTGGACACATTCACCTAGATAAGAAATACATTTAGCATACTCTTCCAAAAGGAACAACATGCGACTCTTTATTAAATATTCTTTTTGATACCGATCGTGTACATATATATGTAAATGATTTAATTTAACTTCACAAACAGTAGTGGGTGGGTATATTTAGCTTTTTAAAACGATGTACAACCACACACAATGTCATTAAAGATGGGTTGGTGATTTTTCCCATTTACAAGACTATTAAGCCCTTAATGGCCTCCATGGCTTTTATTCATGTAATTAATTAATAAAAAGCAGTGGAAGGGTGTGTTAAACACTAAACACCTATAACAAGCCACTGGACACACATGCATGCTTTGGATAGCTAGAAATTAATTATTTTTGAAAATGACAAAAGCTAGCTAGAAGGACAAGATAAATGCACACAAAAATAAATACTGAACAAAATGATCCATACTTTCGCACACATGTTTTATGGTCCAAAACTAACCTAGGAATGCATCATATACATTTAGAACTACTATGAAACTTGACTTATGCAATTACTAAGAAAAACAAGCATAATTCATGAATAAATATATGTGTTAATTATAAAATTGTGATTAATTCACCAGAGGTGTATTTTGGAATAAAAAGACAGTATGCATAAGTTGGTTGCAAAAATCGAATTATGTTTAGCTACAAAAATCATTTATGCAGATGCTGCAGAAAAGGAAAACAATTTTTATAAAAAGATTTACAACATAACTTTGTGCAATTTTTGGTACAGGAGCTAGTTATAACATAACACACAACATATCCAAAATTTAGCTACAGAGGATTTATGTTTTTTGAGATATTGCAGATATAGGTTTTTCACATTTCTATTTTTCATGCAAAAACTATCGGGAACTAGCTCAGGCAAGACTAACAAAAGTTGTAGGATGTTTTACCACTAATCCAACAAAATTGGTTTTGCATTTTTCTGAATTTTCTACTATTTTCTACGCAATTTACAAGAATCAGAAAAAACTACAACACTATTTAGGACTCGGTTTTGCGAACGTGCCCCCGAAAAGAACTCGGACCCCGCAATGGGGTCCCCGGGCGCGAGCGGCGGCGAGGATCGCCGGAATCCGGCCAAGGGAGGGACGGAACCGGCCGAGGAAGGGTGTGAGGAGGGGCTAGGGGTCACTAGGGTTCGGTTTGGGTGGTTGTTTGGCCCTTGGAGGCGGCGGCGCGCGGCGCACCGGCCGGCCAACGACGGCCGCCGCCGCGGGCGGTGCCGTGGCGCGGCGGGCGCTCGGCCGAGAGCTTGGCGAGGCAGGACCGGTGTCCTAGGGGTCGGTGACTATGCTTGCGTGCATGGCTTGGTGGCGGTTGGCTTGGAGGGAGGAGCTCGCCGAGCGCGTCCATGGAGAACGAAGGCGTGCGGCGGAACGGCTCGGCCTCGGGCTAGAGCAGGGAGGAACCGGCCTTATAGGCGACGAGCACGCAGGGGGGGAGGGCCGGGCCTTGCGGTTAAGGCGTCCTCGACCACGTGAACCCGCGCGTACGGCGCCCTAGCCCCGGCCGCGCGCCCCGACACGCGAACACCAACGGACCGACGGGTTTCAAGGCGCGTGGCCGGTCGGCGAGGGCGGGGACGCCACGCGGCGTGGGCGTGGACTCCAAGGGTCTCGAAGTGCTCCCGGCCTCGGGGAGGAACGGCCTCGGGAACCCGCGACCGGCCCAAACGCCGAGGCGGCGGCGTCACGCGCGGCGCGCGCGCGGGAGCGCGAGTGGCGTTGCGGTCGGCTTCCCCGTGACAGACCGGCAACGTTTGACCGAGATTATCCCTAAAATTTTGAATAGAAGTGCACAAAGTGATGAATAGGAAAGTTGTAGATCTCACTACCCTCTACAACCTTCACAAAGGCCGTACGGTGTTTTTCTCAACGGATTTTGCGGAACGTCATGCCAACTTTGAATGTCGCCATGTTCCGGTAAACAGGAGGTGCTGTCGGTTGATCAAGTTTTTCACCAATTTCCACTCAAAATTTGAAATGCCAATCTACACGAAAGTTGTGTCCCTCAACAAGATGGACAACTTTTATGAAGGTAGATTTTGAAGTGTTAGGTGAAATTCGGAGAACACGGCAAAAGTTCCGGACGACATTCGTCGACGTCAATGTTCAAGCGGGGTTTGACCGTGTCTTTGACCAATGGTTACCACGGGTGTGTGTAGACTTGGTCAAGGGGTTCAATAGGGTTCATTGGCGAGGTTTTCAGGGTGATGACCCAGGTTGACCTAGGTTTGACCAGTGTCAGCCGGTTTGACTCGGCTGATCCAGTCATTAGCGTTAATGACGGTAATTAAAAACCCGGGGTGTCACAGGCAAGAAGCCCAAGAACCGCCGTTTGAAATGGCGGCAGTGACGTAGCCTTAGAGCGCGTGAACCAGCCGTCAGTTGGTTCGGCGGTTGAAGCAACCGCCAAAGGAAACGGCGGTTGACCGACCAACCGCCGCGTGAAGTGGCGACACGTCCAACCGCCGGTTCATGAGGCGGTAAGGCGGTAGGTGCCCCTCCGCCTATAAAAGCAGGTTCACTCCCTCACCGTAACATCCCCGATGTTTGATTGCGCTAATGACATTAATTACATGAATTAATCAAGGTTAATTACCTTCTAAGCATGTTTGACGTGATTGGGCACACTTTTGCACAACAGACCTTGGTCAAAATCCCTAATCACGGTCAAACCCTAGATCTACTTTAAAGGCCGAAATGGTTTTCTTGCGCGTTCTCCAAATTTCACTATAGAAATTCAAAATCGGCCAATACGAAAGTTGTTCGTTATTTTTGGGAACACATTTTTTGTAATTGGCGGACATTCCAATTTTGAGTGCAAATTGGCCAAAAATCGGTTTGACCGCGCCGTGAACAAGAATTCGAGCCGTGGAAAATCCGCAACTTCGGTCGAAGTTCACGGCAAACCGTTGATCAAAACATATGTCGCCCTTTGGGAAAGTTGTAGGTCTATAGCTCCTCTACAACTTTGCTTTTTGGAGATTTTCGAGTTGCATTCAAAATTTTTGAGTTACGCAATTTCGAAAACCGGTAAATGAAATAAAAACTGGGCGGCCGCCATCGTCTTGCGCTCCGCAGCGCCGCGCCGGCCCGTCGGCCACGTGCCGTGCGCGCGGCGGCTCCCGGCGTACGGATCCTCGATTCCGTCGCGGGGGACCGCGCACCGTGGGCCCTCCGCCCATTTGCCTCTCGTGCGCCGCGCCCGAGGTAGGCGGACGGACCGGCCGGGCGGCCACGCGCCGGTGCGCCAACCCCCGCCCGCGCGCGCGCCGCTCATGCAAGGCGGCCGACCGGCCCGCGAGGCCTTAAGGCCGTGGGGCACCGTCTCGTTCGCGTCGTCGTCGAAACCGTCGCCCTCGCCAAAAAAAACGGAGCCGCCGTCGAGTTCCCCGCGCCACCGCGGCCTTGCCCGTCGCCGCCGGTCCTTCGACCGCCGGCCGGTCCTCGCGCCGCTCAACCCTTCCAAAGCACCACCCTTAGCCCGCAAAGAAGACCCCCCCCGCCGCCACCACCCCGCAATTTTGGCCGCCGCCGCCGCAAGCCGTGCTCACGCGGCCGCCCTCCCCCGCGCTCCGTTGAGGGGGCCGCCGGCTCCTTCTCCGGCCGGGCGCGCGCACACCGCGGGCACCGGCGGCTCGCCGGTGCCGCCGGCACTCGCCCGCGCCCTCTCGCCTCTCCTCCGCCGCCGGAGTTGGCCACCGCGCCGGCGAGGGTAGGATTGCAACGATTGAAGTATGTCCATTGGGATTTACGTAAACCAGGGGCATATGTGTAAATCCCGTAACTTGCGAGGACTTCCCCGCAAATGTGTTATTAGGGTTACAACAAATGACTTCGGAAAATCATTAAAAATCGGAGAAAAATCAGAAAAATGGAAAACCAATTTTGTTGGGTTTGTGGTGAAGAAATCTATCTTTTCTAGAAAACATGTATAGGGTTTTTCTGTACAGTTTTTGAATTAAAAATTCAAACTCGGTTGGAGTGTTTTAGTGTGATTTAAAATATACACATTATATGAACTTGAATTTTGGATATGTTGCTCTTTATAGCATGTCTAGATCTGTGGCAAAAGTTTGCATGATTTTGATGTGTATATTTTCAGTTATGATTTATTTAAGCTTTATGCTAGAATAAGTTTCATGCTTTTTATAGCCCCTTTAATGAAATTTTCTTTGAGCACAAGTGCACCCTAGGGCTTTGACTTGATGATTAGTTCCCCTGGTGTGATGTATGTAATTTTAGGGAATTGTTTAATAGATGTTTTGGATTGAATCTTGTGTAGGAGTTTAAATTCAAAATCTGAAAAATAATTTGAATTTGCAACCATGCTTTGGTCAGAAAGTCATTCTTGGCATACATGACCTTCAGGAGAAAGTTGAGATCAAAAAGTTTATTAAATATTTTTATATGAATTAATGTTTATTTACTAGGCTGAAATTTGTCTTTTTCGTATAAATTAATTTATAAATGATTTTAAGCCAAATTTTGGTTTGAGAGCTTAAATTAAGCATATGTTGCTGTTACAAAAGATTAGGCTCATTGGAAGTGTTTTTGATTTAATTTGGAATTATGGTTGAAAGGCTTGTTTTAAATAATTAAAGAAAGAAATGGAAATTAAAAGTGCTAAATTGTGAAATCATGTTTGTTTCTGTTTTTGAATTTTAATCACACCCCTTGCTGTTTGGTGAAGTTAAATAAGTTAATTTGCTTATATGTACACAGTCACCATCAAGATTAACTTTAATTAATGCATATGCATGTATACGTGTAGATTTACCGGACGGTACGTACACACTCGCCCAGGAGGGAGACGGGACCGTTGATGGTGAGCTGAACCAGCTTGGTGTGCAGCAAGACCTGGACCAAAGTCCGTAAGAGCCCAAGGCTTGTGTTGGAGTAGAGTCCGAGGAAGGCAAGCACCGTTTCATCTAACCCATTTTATAAATGAAAATCATGTCCTTTACTTTTCAACATTTATGCTTTACTTTGTGCACTTAAGTTTCGTGGAGTTGTTTTGAAACCTAGATGCATGATCCTTAGGACTCCTATGCTCTTTTACTAGTATGTTAGGAATGCTAGTGCCATGCTCTAAAGATACGGAAGAAGTCGAGTAATAACTCATTGCTCGCGAGATATAGGATGCTTATGTTGGAATCATAAGTTGGTTAAATTGCCTCGCTCATGTGGTAAGAGCAATGGGTTCGGTCTCGACCGAGTAGCATGGTGCTGGTCTTAAGCTATTGAACGTACCAAGTGCTTGTCGGGAATGGGACCGGTAAGCCTAGTACCTTCCGAACCGGGCGAGATCTTTCTAGCTACCCGCTTGGGATGTGTCTCCGGCTAGCTACCCGTGGTATAGTGTGTGAGTCCGGACCGGTCGGGTTAGACCCTCCGATAACCGTGTACCGCAGTTTGTAGCGTCCGATCCCAAACTCGTGGGATGTTGGGAACCGCCCGGTCGGGGTAGACCCTACATTTGCTTTTATTTGAATTCTTGGGGTCTACTTCTTCCGTGTATCTTGGGTTTACCTTGCAAGGATATAAATCGATCGATCGTCGGTCACTCGCCGTTATCTGAGTCGGCTTGACCACTGGCTACCCCATGTTTATTTATGGAACATTTGGATTAATATTGTTACCTCGTTAATATTGTTTGCACAACATGCTTGTTTAGTACAGGTGCTCACCTAGACTAATTAACATACTAGAATATGAGCTAAAACTTGAAAATAAGGATCCACTCTTAGTCGCTTTTGGCAAAACCAACCCACAAGCCAAAAAGCCTTGCATGTCTAAGTCTTACTTTATTTTTGTCGGGTAAGTCTTGCTGAGTATTAGTACTCAGCCTTGCTTAATTTGTTGATTTCAGGTAATCCTATCTGGCCTGGTGTTATTCCAGAGGGATGGGAGGTTGAATGGGAGAACGATGATGATGAGTGATATGCATGGATGGCCTCCTATGTGTATCACGCGTTAGTTTACTTTCCGCTGTTTAAACTCGAATCACTTTTACTTTCATGTACGAAAAACCCGGTTTGTAATATTAAGTACTTAAGAACTTGTGAACCTTTATGTAATGTAATGTTGTACTCGGTCCCGCCTTCATGTGGGCTTATCGCATATCGATCCCGTTGTATGTGAAAGGACCTTGATGTCGCCTAGAGGGGGGTGAATAGGCGTGACGGCCAAATTAAACTTTTTCTCCCCAAACACTTGAGCCGACAAGTGCTCCACCGGCCGGACCGGCGGTGATGACCGGTCGACCGGTCAAGCACTCGGTCTTCATAGTCATAGGTGACACCGGTCGGACCGGTGCGCCTCACCGGTCGACCGGTGTAGCACGAGAACCCGCAAAAACAACTTCAAGCACCTCTTGACTTCTAGCACGAACTAAACTCGGGGTGTGGCCTTTGTAGATGATCACAAACGAGTAATGAGCCCCCGCACACACAAGTAACACACCCAAGTAGATCGAAGCGGAAGCAAATGTAATATGCTAGAAAGAACAACTTAGAGAGTCGAACCACACGAAGAAGCAAGCATTTGTTTCCCGAAGTTCACCACCCACCGAGGAATGGCTACGTCTCCGTTGAGGAGCTTGTAAGGGACAATTGCCACAACAAGCCGGTCTCTTTCAACCACTTTCCTCCTTTCCACTAAGGTGATTTTTTCCACGAAGAGGCAAGATCGCAGCCCTTACGTACTTCCCGCCGCTCACCACAACCTTGGGAGCTAGCCGGCGACACCTAGCCCTCTAGGAGGCAAACCTCCAAGAGTAACAAATGCTTCAAAGGTTGTAGACGCGAAACCAAAGTGCTCAAGCTATTGAAACCGCTCTTGTTAGCTCACAAAGTCACTCCTAGGCTCACTTTCTCAACCCAACACAAAGATGATGGCTTGAATCCACAAATCTCACAAAGAGATGGTTGGGGAGAGCCACTAAGGCTTAGAGCTAGTTAGAAATGGCTTGGGACCTCGAAAGAAATTCACTAGAAACAACAACCCTCACTTGAAGAAGGCTTGGGGTATTTATACCCCTCAAAGGAGAAAACTAGCCGTTAGTCCCCCGGCAAAGACACGGTCGGGACGGTGCCTCACACCGGTCGACCGTGTTCGAAAAACTAGCCGTTGGGCTAGCGGCACCGGCCGACCGGTGCCTCTCGACCGGTCGGGCCCGAGTTACCCCCAAAACCTCTTTTGAAGAAACTAGCACTTCACCACCAAGATGAAATGACCCGTGTTAGGTTAGGAGGGTTTGTTAGCACACTCTAAGGCTAATTCTCACTTAGGTCAACTAAAGAGCACTTTGACTTGGTCAACTCGCTAAGTTGCATCCCTCTTGATAGTACGGCATAGCTATACTCAAGAAAAGAATAAAAGATCTTCGATGACCTCTTGAGCTTGAACAACTTCAAATCTTGCCATACTTGATCAATAACCACTTGAGGGCTTTCAACATAGCTTTTGACTTGAGCACGTCCATACTTGAGCTAGTGACTTAGGATCTTTCCATATGGCATAAGGATGCACACTTGGATCCATGGTCACTCCATGTTGCCAATCGTAACGAGTTGATGACTTTGCAAAGCTTCCCTCGGTTAAGGTTTGAATATGATACTTGGAGACCCCACGGATGCTAGACCTTCACCCTAGCAAAACACTTATGGCGGCTTAGCTACGGCCCCAAAGATTGCTTAGTTCCTCACCCTAGACATCTCGGTTGATCTCTTCATCACTTATCCAATCCACTTTGAGTTCCACTTTGCTTCACACACAATTAACCTTTATTTGAAAATCCCGCTTCAAATGTTTGATCATGATTGACAACGAATGTGCAAGCTTCCAATTTTTAGAACCATACCGTGTATACTCATCATCTTGTTCTCTTTCAATAAACTCATGAAGTCTTGCACCATATACGTGTCTTTGTAAATGTGAGCCATAAAATACATTCATATATAAAATACTTCAATGGTTGCTCATGAATATGTTAAGAAAACCTGCTCACAATCATAGACAAAATCATTAGTTCTTTAATCGCCTTGTCATTCAATTCACCAAAATCCACTTAGGGGCCTAGATGCACTTTCGGTATGTGATTTCCGGGCTTTACCCTACAGAAGCGACTTAATAATTCTTTATTATTGCTTAATGGCCATGTGGACCGACTTAGGCGATAATACGTAATTATTTTGGGCGGTTCTCGTCACAAACTGGTATCGGAGCGATGATATGCACCGAGTAATTAAAATACCTTAACAAACTTGTTTTTGGAATAAAAGTTGCCGAGATTAATAATCTTGCTAAAAGAGTAGGACGTTAAGGTTTAATCTAGTCCGAGAGGCTCTAGAGGGAATTTTTGGGTTCTTTCGGTGGCTAGTATTCTATGGTGTATTTAGTCCGACTTCCAAAGACATTTATTATGTCAAAACTTACTTTCTTGCACAACCAAACTAGATGAGCCACGTGTTTTATACGTGTGCTTCGTTCCGCATCACGGGAATTGCGAGGGTTGATGGAGTGATCCATTCCACGGATCTCATCTTCGCGTCCGTTTATGAGTTGTGTGTCGCCACTTGTTTCATATGTGTGCATTCCGCATGTCGCTCATGCGAGGCAAGGGTACACTCCATTCAAACGGAGGGTGTCTAAGGTTGGACGCCGTCCATGCAAGCGGCTTGATGCATGGATACCGTTTCTATAGTGAACGGTAATGAATGTGGACGCTTTTGTGAGTGATGGCACAAAAGGTCTTGAATATCCGTGATTTTCTGCAGGTACACTAACCACGGTTGTTAGGCACGGTAATTAATAAACAAATAGCTTCGACTAGTTATTATAGGAAGAGATGTTTATATACGCCCGCCACCGGCACTAACTTCGTTTTTAAGCTTAAAAGCTTTGTGAGGAAGTTTAGGACGCTTTTTGCATCATGTAAAAGCTATTGAACCAAAAAATGAACTTAAATCATGTCATTTGGTCTTTTGTTAAATTGTGTTTCGTAAGGATCAATCATGCTAGTTTGATGCTTTGATGTGTGATTAAGCAAAAATTTAACTAGCTGCTGTCCAAATCTTCCTAAGGATTATCTAGAAAATTTCTGGCTAGGTGCTCTTTAGGGAAATTGTTCATCACCTAGTTAAGTTTGCTCCCTGAATTTCTCATGATTTTAGGATGTTTAAAACTGAAGTTAGGATCAAAATGGCTAGCCTACGTCTTGCTGAATTGCTGTCAGAATTCTGAGTTAGGCAGAAAACTCGAATCTTTACATATAGTTCCAAGCAGAATTTGACCTGAGAATCTACAGCAAAAATGTTCATTATCTAGCATAGATCATGCTGTGAAAATTTCATGGTAATTGGGTACTCATGTGTTGAGTTATGGTCTTTTTAGTGAAGCTCTGCCCTGCTGAATGTTTGGGCAACATCACTCTGATAATGGACCTTTTTCACCCTTTTCCAATCTGAATTGGTTCGACCTTTGAATACAAAAAATGTGAGTTATAACATTGTCGAGTTGCTCACAAAAATTTGGAATTTTTGGGGTACTGGTTTTGCAGTTATGAATTTTTGTTCAGAACTGCCAGTTTTGCCATATTGCATGTTAAACTCATATTTTTGGGTTCTAACATGTGTTTGTAATTATTTTACGGATGGCTGCCCCCGGGTTTGTTGCGGTGGGCGCCGATGGCACGTTTGCCACCACCGGCTTGCGGTGGGAGGGCTTCACACGCATTGCGTGGAGAGCCTTGTGTGTTGTCGGCTACACCACCCCTCCCTTCTACGAGGGGGTGGAGTACGAGGAGTGGGGCGTACCGAGCCGCAGTTCGAGTGATCGTGCTCCCCCACCCGGCCACCCCGAGTGGGCGGACTTGAGCATGGAGCTCCTCTCGCTTCCGTGCCGTCGAGGCAAAGGGAGTCGGCGGCCTTGATGGTGCTCCACGCTCTCTCCACCCACGGACCGCGGAGATGCTTCGGACACCGTCGGGGTTGGTTCTAGCTTTGGACCCCAACGATCCTTTGTGGCTAGGCAGGATGGCCAATATGGCCACACTTCTCGAGATGGTGCCACCCTACGACACGGTACGTACTTTGGGCACGTTCTTGAGGGCCTTGTACGCTCTACAAGACCTTCGTCGAGTTATCGCGGATGACTTGGCCGGTCGTCTCACCGGAGTTACTTGGTACATCTATCGGGTTGTCGGCCTCTTCACCGAGCGAGATGTTAAGTACACTCGGTGCCGTGCGGATTATTGCCGACCTTCGGGATCGGATACGCGGCTCCGGGAGCGAGCATACCGCTTTCGTTTGAGTGAGGTGACCACGTGCGGCAGATTCTCGGACTTACGGCCGGGCGGCGGGGGTCCGCGAGCTCGGTGGTTGATAGGGATGCTGAGAGGCTTGTGCACCTTGAGCACATCCAGGATTTGCAGGAGCAGGTTGGGGACCTCGAGCTCGATATACAGGCTTTGGAGGGTGTTGTGGTTATGCTCCAGCAGGTGCACCACCCACCGGCTATTGTTGATGATGAGCGAGATGGAGATCCAAACCGGGACCCGAGAGGAGGTTCGGGACGTTTCCGGACTCGATTAGAGGAGCTTTGTGCTCTATTCTTACATGTCGCGGGGAACTCTCCATAGTTTGTGTCGGTGCGGAATGTGGTCCCGACACTAACCAAGAATGAGCGCCAAGGTCTATCCCTCAATGGTCGATGCTAAGCAATCGGAGACACAAAGTTTATCCCGGTTCCGGCCAAGGGGCCGTACGTCCCGACCGGGGCGTGCTCGTGGCACTATATTGCTCAACACCGGGTGCCCGTAGTGGGGCTGCTACAAGTGAGGCGGGAGAGGAAGCGTGGCTTCCAAGTCCCCGGTGAAGTGGGTCAAGATATTGTGGGAGAATTGGAGAACAAGTGCGTGGAGTGTTGCGTCCTAACTTGTCCGTCTCGTGTTGTCCGTGTCCCCCCGCGGCGGGGGAGTTCGTCTTAATTTTATAGGCCAAGGAGAGAGCGAATCACATGTATGCCGCGCTATTTAGCTACGTGGGGAAGTGTGGTGTGCTATGCTGTAGAGTAGGCGGCCGCCTGGACGGCCCTTGCCGCGATCTGGCCATCATGGCGTACCTTGTACCCGAATAGTGGTAGCTTCGAGGGTAGGAGTGCAGCGGGCGGCCGTTATGTCTTCAGGCGGGTTTGAAGGAGTTGCTGACGTCGGTCCGTACGGGGCACAGTGGCAGGTAAGGCGGCGTCCCGTTCCTGCACGCTCCACAGCGCCGGAGCTGTTGCCACAGCGCCCGGCGTGGGTTCGTACGCGCGGGGGCGGCTGCCATGCCGTTAACAGTGGCAGGGATGGCGCCCCGCCGGTCTAACGCCTCCACCTAACTCGCAAGGTCACAAGAAAGCAAGTCGAGGGTGTGGCCGGCCCCCTTCGAGGGCTCGGCACGTTAGCCGTACCGGAGTAGGCGGCGCGGCGTCACGGGACGGCACCGGCCACGTCGCACGGTCCCCCACGCGTGGCGGGGATGGGTTCCCTCTCCGGGGAGTTGGTGCGACGGCACCGGGCGCAAGCCCCGTGCGCATGATGGCGCCGCCCCGCCGTTGTCGGGGCATTAAATGCTCGTGTACGGGAACAGCGTGCGTGTGCGGAGCGCCCCTCGAGCGAGGCGGAGCCCGCTCGAGGGCGGATCGGACCCTCGAGCGAGGCGGAGCTCGCTCGAGGTAAGCGCACCCCCCTCAAACGGGGCGGAGCCCGCCCGAGGACGGCGTGAGCCCTCGAGCGAGGCGGAGCCTCGCTCGAGGGGATCTTTGAGTGGGCCGCCTTGGTGGGCCGTCGGGGCCACCGCGGCGTGGGCCATGCCCCGTGTGCTTAAGCGAGGCGTGTCCGGCTTTGGCTTGTTGTGGGTTTTAAGTGGGGATTCCCCGCCTTGTTTAAGGGGACCCCTAGGGCCGTCCCCGACGCAGCCCCCGAGCATCTGCGGGTTTGCCATTGAGGCTCCCGCGGTGCGCCGGAGCCTACCGATAGGACGTTCTTCCCTCCTGATCTTGCGAACGCTTTCCGTGGGGCCGCGTCAGCGGACCCGCGGGTCTAGCCCCCGAAGCCCTACAGAAGCGCGGGCGCTCCTGTAGGGGTTTTACCGTGAGACTTGGTCAGAGGGCGTGGTACATGTTTCAACCGGCTTCGGCAATGTCTCAGCCGGCTTCGGTGACGCACGCGCTGCTGCGGCACCGCCCGGCGGGTGCAATCCAGGAGGTGTAGCCGTGCGTCAAGCCCCCGAGCCTGGGCCCGTTCAAGGCGATCGGGTAGAGCTCCACGACTTGTTTTTTAACGCGCCCTCGCCGTCCCTCCGCGGGACGGAGGGTGAGGTTTCCGCAACCCCATCGGTCGGGTCGTGGATCGCGGATTCCTCGTTGAGCTGTTAGTGGGTAGTTCGAGTGGACGCCCATGCCCCGTTCGATAAGGGTAGGCTGCGTGGTCCAGGGACACGTCCATTGAAGCGCTTGCGTGGGTTTGCTAGGTGGGGCTCGGTCCCGTTCGCTAGGGACCGAGGGCGCGGAAGCTCTCCCTCGGTGGGATCCCCCGGCTAGCTGCCCTCGCTGGCTCTCGAACACGACATGTGGGGCACCCTCGAGCCGGCGGGCTCGAGGAACGGCTCGAATGCGCGTGCCCTCGTCGTCCCCGACTGCGGTGATGCGGGGCGCCCGTTCGAACCCCGTCGAGGGTCGGGCTTCGAACCTCGGTCGATCGCAGGGCCGTGCGGGGTGACGCCTAGGCGGCTCCGTCTTCGCATCTGCGAATCCTTGAGGGGCCCGTGCGGCCGGCCCTCGAGGCGCCGATCGCAAAGTGGTGCGGGGTGGCGGCTAAGCGCTCCCCGTCCCGGCATCCGCGAATCCTTGAGGGGCACCGGGGCGAGCCGGCCCTCGAGGCGCCGATCGCAAAGTGGTGCGGGGTGGCGGCTAAGCGCTCCCGTCCTGGCATCTGCGAACCTTCGAGGGGCCTGGGCGAGCCGGCCCTCGAGGCGCTGATCAGTAAAGTGGTGCGGGGTGGCGGCTAAGCGCTCCCGTCCTGGCATCTGCGAACCTTCGAGGGGCCTGGGCGAGCCAGCCCTCGAGGCGCTGATCAGTAGAACAGCGTGGCATTGGTGCTTGCGGTGCCTGTTTTATCTCAAACGGCCCCCGAGGTGACCATCTCACGCCTGCACCCTTTCGAGGGTTGAATTTTCCCGAGCCAGGAGCTCGTGCCGCTCGAGGGTCCTCCTTACTTGGTAAGGGGCCGGGCCATTTAATGCTCCATAGTCGAGGCTGCGGTTTCGCATCGCGGGCGCGCCTTTTTAGGTGCCGCAGCCGCGCGCGTAGTGGACGGCGTGGGCGGCGGACGTGACCGCCCGCCACGGCCCTCCCGGTTCTACGTCGTGATGATGGCCCGTCCGCGGTAGCGTGGCCGCCGCGGTTGTGGTGGGACCCGCCCGTCGGCCGAGAAAAAGATTCCCCGCAAGCAATGCGGGCGGGACGTGCGCTCGGGAGAGCACGCCCTTGGCTTATAAATCCGAGGAGAGGGAAAACGGCGGTTTTTACCTTAGCGTTTCGCCGTCCTCGCCCCTCGCGCGTTTGCTCGTGTCTAGTTTGCACCACCGCGCCCTTTTGCCGTCGGAGCTCTTCTTCTTCTTCTCGTCCTCCGCTCTCAGATCCCTCGCTTTTCCTCATGGCGCCGCTTCCGCCCCTCACGATCGTCGACCCGTACGCGTGGGAACGCTCGTCGGTGGAACCGGCCGGCACTCGGTGACTCGGTGTCCGCCGGCCACCGGGCGGCGAACGAGGAGGGCCGGCCGGCGGAGTGGATCGTGCCGTCGACGGGGGACCACGCGCCCAACCTCGCCGGGACGGCTACGTGGTGAGCTTCATCCGCTTCCACGAGCACGGCTTCGCCGCGCCGCCGCGAGCCGCTTCATGCGGGCGCTCCGCCACCGCTACGGCGTGGAGTTGCACAACTTCGCGCCAAATGTTCGTGGGCGTCCGCGAAGGGTATGCGGGGATCCCGGTGGAACGGGATCTCTCGGGTACACCTCTTCCGCGCGGAGTCGTTCACGCGGCCGACGACGGAGCGGAGGACCCGCCGCGCGGTGCGCGCCGGCGGCATGTCGCTCGCTTTGCGGGCGCGAGACAAGGACGACTACATCTCTTATACCATGACGACCGACAACGTCGGCCGGGAGCCGGGGTGGTTCTATCTTCGCAACGCCGAGCCCGGCCTCCCCCCTACACCGGTCTGGTGCTCCGGGAGAAGCCCGACTCCTGGAGCCACGGGGTGTCCACGGTCCAGCATCGGAGGCGGGCCGGACTCGCTCCCCCGGCCGCGTTGAGGAGCCCGGCGGCGTGCGGACTGACCGCGGCAACCGTCCTCGCCTTCCTCCACCACCGGCGGATCGTGCCCCTGATGGAGAGGCCGCTCTGCATCTTTGAGATGACGGAGGCGGCGAACCCCGTCGCGCTGGCGAGGTCGCGGATGCTTCCGAGCCCCCTCGAATGGGGGTATGCGCTCACACGGGCACGGAGCGCCGTCGACACCCGGATGCTGCGCAGCGACCGGTCCCCGTGGGACCTCGAGATGCTCCCCACCGGCCCGCTGGTAAGTAGAATTCTTAGCCCCGTTTTTGATCTTGATGATGCTCTGGGTTTCTGACGCGCCTTTGACGTTTTCTCTCGCAGATGGTGAGCCTGAGCGCCGCAAAGTCCGTTCCGCCCACTCCTGACTCCCCCGCGCTTGGTCGGGCGTCGCAGCAACGGGAGCGGGAGCGGGCGGCGCGCAAGAAGGAGCGCGCTAGGCGGCACCGCGAGCGGCGGAACGAGGAGCACCGCCGCGCGAGCAGCGGTGGGTACTCTCCTCTCCGGGGACCGAGGAGTACTCGTCCTTGGAGGAAGATGAGGAGGAAGAAGGCGGGGGGCGGGGCCCCTCGATAGGTGGGAGCTCGCGCCCCCGTCGCCGGAGCCGCATCCGGCGTCGAGGGCGCATCGCTCGGGGCGCCCGCCGCCAGGCAACCGACAACAGGAGCGGCACGGGCCGCGGAGGCGCCGGCGCGTGCCCGCGCGCGGGCGGGGCCGGCGCGCGCGGCGGAGATGGCAGAGGGGGCGCGGCGGCGGCCGCGTCGACCGCGCTGGCGTCATCCACCGAGGCCTCGAGGAAGAGGAAGCGCGCCTTCTCCTCTTTGAGGTGAGGAGTTCGTTCCTTTGCAGGACTGCATTTCTGACATCCAAGAGTTCTGATTAGTCGTTTGTGTTTATGTAGGGTGGTGCCGACCGTGCCTCCCCTTGCACCAGCCAAGGTGTTGAGGGCAGACGTGTCCGGCCCCACCCGGCGGCACTCGTCGAGGGCGCCGCGGGCGGGGGCGAGTGCGGCGGCCGCGGCGGGCGAGAGCTCGCAAGGCGCGGCCGAGGCCTCGAGACCTCAACCGGCGGATCAGCCCACCGTGCCGCGCCCGGCGGCCGTCGAGGGGCGGCGGGCGCCGGCCGTGGCGGAGGCGCGGCCGCGGCGGCGGCCGTGGTGGAGGCGCGGCTGCGGCGCCGGTCGTGGCGGAGGCGCGGTCCGCGGAGCCGGCCGTGGTGGAGGCGCGGTCCGCGGCGCCGGCCGAGGAGGGCGGTCGGGCGCCCGTGGTCGCGGGGGCGCGGTGTTTACGGTTAATAATTGTATCAAAGTTCGTTCGTGACTCGCAAGCGTACAAGTCTCCCGTCGTAGTCAAGGGACCCTTCTTCCCTCGAGTGGTGAACCCAAGGTATCGAATCCGTGGAACAAATGTGTGACGCAAGACTTAATCTATTTAAGCCAAATAACCGCAATCTTCAATAAAGAACCTAATGCATCTAAATAAAAGACACAAAACGAATCTAATCTACTAAAAACCGGAGAAAACAAAGTAAGATTGGGTAGATAAACCGATCTAGAGGGATCGGGGTAAGCCTTTTGTTGAAGTTCCAAGCAAGAGAAGAAGTAGCAAATCGAATCTTAATAAAAGCCTCTTTAAATCGTGGTTTCCCGTCCAAATCCGAAAACATCCGCCTTTCGAGACCCCCGTTCTGTCACAACGTATCCCTATTCATGCGGGGAGCTTAGGGCGAGTCAAAAGACAAGTCGAGATTCTTTCGGAAGATCCGGCGTGTACCTCTAGCCACCGCGGCTACAAGAACACCCTATGTAATCTATCTCGAGAATAGAATTGGAATAAGCAAAGCCGATCGAAAAACGAAATCTTCGAGGAAACACTTGATCACTGGGAAAAGATTCAACTTGATAATTCAACTATAACAATGATACATACACAAGATCACCACCGGGATCCTTCCTTGATCTTGCTTCTAGCTCCGGGAACTCCGACGTGGTCTTCCGTGCAAGGTTCCCACGTCGGCTAGGGGAACCCTAGTCAACTAGCTCGACCCTCTCCTCTCCTAGATGGTGTCCCTCTCTTCTCTCGCTTCTCGGCGGCCGAAGACGAAATCTTCTCTCCGTGGCTCTCGGTCGGGGGACTATAAATAGCCCGATTGGCGGCTAGGGCAAAGGAGGACGGATTTGGGCCCTAAATGGGCTCGGGGCCGACCGGACTAGGCCGGCCGGCCCGGGCCCATTTAGGCCCCGGCCCCGTGGGCTCCTTTGCCCGACGTCGGTTCCCTTGCTTCCCGGATGCTTCCCCCTTCGCATGTAGGTCCATGTCGTCGGTTTCTCTCCGAATTGGACTCAACTCCTTGTCTTGCAAGATTCGCGCACTTTTCTCGGTCGTGTCCCCGGAGTCCGTCGTCTTCTCGGATCAAGTCCCCGGCTTCTTGGAGTTAATTTTGCCTCATTGCATGACTTGTTCGGGGCTTCAAGGTATTGTCATGAGGTGCTTGATGAACTTATCCCGAAAGTCTTGCATTCAACACTAAAACCCTGCATAAACATTAAACTCCAAAACCGACATGCACACGTGAACTTGTTATACCACGGGGGTTAGTACCAATGGATAAGGTATAAAACTCATGCCAACACCGAAGGTAAACTCATGGCTAGGTTGACGGATTTTCACCGTCAACATCTCCCCCATGCTTAAACCTTGCTCGTCCTCGAGTAAGCCTTCGATGGATATCACCATTGCCAAACAATGTTTAAACTTTGCACTTGATTACACATGAGAAAACATAATGCTCTCAAAATTTTAATTCATTAAAGTTCCATAATGTGCTAGCCTTCATCTCTACGGAGGGTAGATTCTTATTAAGCTTATCCCACAAGTATTAACATGCTCACAAAGTTTTAAATAGATCTCAGAATTTTTGAAATAAAGAACGAGAATAAGAAAAGCTAAACCAAGTTCACAAATTTAAATCATCTTGTATATTGCTCATGAACTCTCATCTCACTTGTCTCTCAAGCCTATACATTCTACTCCTTTCCCTCTCATATATATGTGGTAGGCTTTATATGGAGCTTTGGGAAAGTTTAGTCCTAACAAGATTTTATAAATGAGGTGTTGTCAAAACAAGACAAGCTTCTCATGGTCTTACCGAGACTCGTCAAAAAGGTCATTGGAAAATAATGTTAAATCAAGGAGGGGAAAGAGAAAAATACACACACTTTTAGATAAGTGGACATGTGCAAATGGCAAAGAGTGATCCCGAGGCACAAGGGAAGTCCTCGTTATCGGATTGCACATGGTTGGAAAAAATGAGAATGGATCTTTTTAACTTGAAGCCTTGAATGCACTTTTAGAGAGCTAGGGAGTTTACTTTACGCACATATATTTTTTCTCTTTCTCATATTTCTCATTCTTTTCTTTCTTTCATTCATTCATTTTTTTCTTGTCATATATTCAGTCCATGACTTTCACAACGAAGTTTTGATTTTTTTATACCTTGAAAGTCATGAGTATCAACTGGATTTTTTTTCTTTCATCATTTTTTTTTAAAAAAATATTCCCCTTTGAACTCTAAAACTGCACCGTACCTACCTCCTCCCCCATGCTTAGACGTTGCTCGTCCTCGAGCAAAGAGGCGAAAAATAAGGTAGGTACCGGAATATTTTTCCTTGGAGAGATACTTGAAATCTTCAACGTTGGCACCGTCTTGCGATCTTCCTTGAATTGATGATCCATTCTCAACGATAGGTTGTGGTCAAGGAGGTAATCACAAAAAAAAATGATATTTGGTTTAAGGGTGGATATCCGGCGAAGTTTGTGAGATCTCCGATGCGGGGATACACAATGCACGGATAAGAGGCTAGCAAAAAGATAGATACGCAAAAATGGAATGACCAGCTTCTTAGTCTCGGGCCGCAGAAATCATGGCCTGCAATAACTCACTCAAAAATAAATCTTGTACACTAAGGTTTATGCACTCAAATATATATAAGGCTTTGGATAGGTTGAGCAACACACAAGTGATATTTGTGACAAGGTTAGCGATATTTTTGAGCATAAAAGACATCTTTAATCTATTCATAACTTGAGAGCACATAAAACACCATGGGTCTTTATTTTAATCATAACCTCCGCTGAAAATTAAGCTAGTATTTAAATAAATTCAGATCTGTATTTTTAAGAGAGCACTAGCTTAAACATGCATAAATCGATTACAAAGATGAACAAAGCTGCAATTCTAATCATATATCATCATGGCATGAATTTTGTAACTTTTCCAATGATATAATCAAGGTGGTGTCTTTATTAATGGTGACATCAAGTTGAAATACATACTGAAAATAAACAAACATGCTTGCTAAAAAATAAAAACAGAAAATACTACGCAAACACACATAAGCAAAAGCTGAAAATTACAGAGAAAAAGAAAAGAAAAGAAAACTAAAGTTCCTAAATCTTCTAGTCCTCCGCCGGTGGTTGATGTTGATAGTCTTGATAATAATACCCTTGCTCATAATATGGTTGGACGCTTCCTCCGTCGAATTGATTTGGCTCCACAAGGTGAAGGCGTCCAAGTTCAAAGGCAATATTTGCGTTGCCTTCACCGAGTTGGGCTGCGTTAGATTGGATGGCTGCGATGTTTTGAGCATTTCTTGCAGCATACCCTCCAATAATGGCCATGCTTTGTTGTGGTTGGGGATGATGAGCGTAGGACTCCGCGAAGTTAGCGTTGGGCACAACATAATTTTGTGGGGGTACCGGTGCACCACCCCCCCCATGCTTGTACTTGTGACCCTCCGTAATAACTTGGCGGAGGAGGGACCCCGCCGAATGGTTGCACATTGGGTTGTGCTCCACTCGCTTGTGCGGAGGATGTTCCCTCCTCTACTATTCTTCCTCTTTTGTTCTTCCTTGCGGGGACAAGTAGTCCCTCTTCCAACCAATCTTCCCTTCCTTCGGTGAAAAGCCTAAGCCTCTCATTCGGAAGGGGTAGGTTTACAATGGCCAATCGATAACCTCCTCTCTCATCTCCACTAATGTATTTGCCTTGCCGCAAATACTCAAAACCGAGAGAGGTACCACGCAAAAGGTGAGCGGGGTTTCTTGCGATCCCCGGTCGCAAGGAAAAGGCCAACATGGAGAGGTAACACCCCGAACCAATATTACCCGCCCCCGATGTTGCTTCACAACACCAACGGTTGATCATGAGGTAAGAGGGGTCTATTGGCTGCCTGGCAATTAAAGCCGAGTATAGCCAATTCAACTCCGTGTCGGTCACCTTTGTTTCCTTCATTCTCCCCAATACCCTCTTGCACATCCAAGAGTGAAATATCCGGATAATGGGGTTGCGGATGCAATTGCGTTGTTGATGGGCTTCTCCGGAGATCATATTCCAAAATCCCGCCAACATGCGGGTGGCACGTCAACTTTCTCCGGAGCTCCCTTGTGGAATCCGAGCAGCTCCCTAACGTGCTCGTAGGGAACCACTTGCTCGATTCCCTCCAATCGGAATGACAAGCTTTGCACCCCATCATCATCAACGATGGGTGCAATAGTCATCAAAATTTCCAAGGCGTAACCCAAATGGGTGTCCACCGATATTCCGTTGGAGAACCGCACCCATCCGAGGTGCCCCAACATATAGTATATGTCGGTGCAAAAACCCAAGGTGTAGAGTGCTTGGTCGTCGAACTCGACGTTTGGCACAAGCCTCTTCTCAAGATTGGCGAGCCTCTCCTCCTCCTCCGCCGACAAGATGATGAAGCCGTACGAAGATTGTGTCGGGGGTGTAAGGAGGTGGTGCGGTTGAGCGAGTCGATCGTCGTGGTGGCGCGGGCTGCTCCTCCCGTGTGCCCACGAGGTTCGGTGAACCTCATGGAAGTGCTTCTCGCAGCCCTCATACCACCAAGGAGGAGAGCGTCGTTCCTCCTCGGTGGTGCCGTGTCCGTCTCCATGCTCCGGGAGACTCGGAAACCGAGTGCCTCCTCGAAGACGTGGTTGATGACGGCTTGGACGACGACGAACTCTTCTTCTTGGAGAAGAGACTTGTGGTCTTCTTCCACATGGTTGCTGCACTCTTTCTTCAACTAAAATTCCGGGTTGCAACCGGTAAACTAGGCACTTAAACTCTTTGCTTTGGATGTGGACTTTGAGTGGATTAAGGATGTGGATTTTTCTTGAGCTATCAAGCTTGGGATGGTTGGCTAAGTCTACGGAGGTTCTGAGCACACAAACTTGAACACACAAACAAGGGAAGGAGAGGGAAGCTTGCTGCGAAAACGGGAGCCGGGGGCTCCTTAAATAGGGCAGGCCGGCCGGCCGGCTGGGCCGGCCGGCCCGGGGCTCCTCTCGGCTCCTCCCCGCCGCGTCTTTCTCCCAAAGCACGATCATTTCGCCTCCGCAACTTTCCCCGCCCGCGTGCTCCACGAGTTGCACCGCCCAAACGCTCTCGTCCACTCCTTTTCTTGAATTATTGGTCCTCCCACTTGATGCTCCATGCTTTGGGTCATGTCCATGCTCCCTAGCTCCACTTGCTTCACATGCCACCATGAAAATCCTGCAAAGTTGATGCTTGCTGCCCACCATGCTTGTCCTTTGCATGTGGAATTGGTGAAAGTTGATAAAAGGGAATCCAATGGTGCATGCATGATTAATTCAAACTTGATTGCCTCCATTTAGGTGTGTTTAAGGTTAAGCACTCCTCTAATTCGAAATTTAAAATATTTTTCGGAGCCATGCAAGAGCTCAAGCATAATTTAGAGAAGTTTTTAAACCATTAAAAACAAATGTAAGTCGAAAATATTTTTCGACTACGTCGATTTTGGTCTCACCGGTATAGTTTGCTTTCATCGGTTGAGAGCGAACGTTTTCCCGGCTTGATCATGGGGGCATAGGTTTAGGTTCTAATTTTGGCTAAATAAGAAAGATTTTGAATAAAACAAAATTAGAATGGGCTTAGAAAAATTCTAATCCTAGAGAAACCAAGGATAAAGATTTTTAAAACCAACCAAAAGCTTTGATTTCTAGGTTCACGCGAGTCCTACCACGTGCTGAATTTTATTAACACTTAAACATAAATCGTGGCTCTACTCGTGTGGTTTTAGCATGAAAAATAAGTCAACCTCAGCACCATAATGAGGGTGAAAGGTTGAGTTAAGGTTCTGAAATTATTTTGGTTGAGGGTTTCTCGAAAAGAAAAGAATCAAACAAGCACATAGGAGGGTTCATGCAAAGGGTTTATGATAAAGCAAACATTCAATCAAGAATTATGTCTCTAATATTGTTCAACCACTTCTAAGTCTAATGCCTTTGCGTAATAAAACTCAAAAACTAAATTATTAAAAATACTCGAAAAACCCGGAATCGGGTTGTCCTCCCGTAGCTTATTCTTGACTCGACTTGACGAAACGGGTTGCCTCCCGCCTAGCGCTTCGTTTATAGTCTATAGCTAGACTTATTCACTTGATCACTCCGGATCAACGCTCTTTGCGGGCGTTGCAATCTTGGGTACCCACTTCCGCACCATCTTGGGCGCGGGCTTGACTTCCGGCTTAGTTGGCTTAGTCATTTTTTTGGTCTTCACGAGCGGCTTCTCTTCCTTTGTCTTGACGGATGCAACACCTTCTTTGATTTTCGTTACGTTCATTTTTTTCGGCTCCTTCTTCTTTTTCAGCCCCTCCGTTTGTTTTGGTTCTCCCTTCACTCCAATCATGTTGCATGCCTCAATCCTTGGACGGAACTTGAAGGAACTCCTTTCTCCGTTGATATCGAACATGATCTCCCCCTTGCCAACATCAATAGTTGCTCCCACGGTCTTGAGGAACGGCCTCCCTAGGATGAGCGGCGGCTTCTCCCTCTCTCCCATCTCGAGCACAACGAAGTCGACGGGGGATGAAGTGGTGTCCAATCTTCACGGGTACATCTTCGACAATGCCTAAGGGATAGCGAATGGAGTTGTCTCCCAACTCCAAACATATTCCCGTAGGCTCCATCGGTAGGCGTAGCTTCTCGAACACATCCCTCGGCATGACACTCACACTAGCTCCAAGGTCGCATAACGCCTTTTCGAAGTTGAAAGAACCAACCGAACATGGAATTGTAGGGCACCCGGGTCTTTTTGCTTCTCTAGCCCATAAGCAATAGCTGCACTACACTCCTCGGACATCTTGACATGATCTACCCCGAGTGTTGCTATCTCATATTTATTTGCAAGTATGTCTTTAAAGTAACGAGAATATGTAGGTACTTGTAGGGCATCTAGTAATGGCATGTTGATGCTAAGTCTACGCACAACTTCCACAAACTTCTCAAAGTGGTTGTCAAGTTTACCTCGGAAGTAGCGTGGCTTGAGTTGCGGTATCCTCGTGTCATCCTCCGGCATCTCGAATTCGGGTTCCTCGATGACGATCCCCGTAACCTTCTCTTTAGCGGCTCCTTCCACCTCGGTGGACGGTTTAAGTTTCCTTGCTCCCGCGGAACGTTCCGGATCTTCGGTCTCCTTCCCCGAACGCGTTTGAATGGCCTTCGCCGATTCGGGACATTTGGGTTGTCCCGGAAGCTTCCCTTCATCATTAGTGAGGCGCCCGCAAGTTGTCCAACTTGCGTCTCGAGCATATTCATCATGTTGAGCACTTGATGATTGGAACTTCCGACCTCCGTCACTTTGCTATCGATGTTCTCCAACACCTTGTCTATGGTCTTGAACTTGGTGACGGTGTCCTTGTTGATCTTAGCTTGCTCATCCATGAACTCCTTCAATTGTATCCGAAGCGGAACCGCGTTAGGAATAGATGAGCTTGCATTAAATTGAGGCCTACCTTGCCCGTAGCGGAAGTTCGGCAATTCTCCCTTCCTCATGTAGTCGAGCACTTTGGCTTCCTCCGGACAATCTTTGCGGACATGGCCATACTCTCCACATTCTTCGCATGTGGACCTTGCTTCGGCGGCCTTCAAGTCTTGAGCCTCTTTCTTTTCCATCTCCATCTTCTCCAACCTCCTCATGAGCGAGTCGATCTTGCCCTCAAGTATGTCTTCCTTCTCCACTTGCAAGACTCCTTTGACGTTCCCCATGGGTTGAACCGGATGTAGGCGCCCGGATGACGCCCACGTGTCATTATCCGCGACCTTCTTGAATAGCGTGAAAGCTTCCGTCGGTGTAAGCTCGATGATAGATCCTCCCGCCGATGCATCGATGATCGTCCTTGACGCCATGGTGAGTCCTTGATAGAACTTTTGCACGAGGTCTTCTTTCGGGAACTTGTGATGTGGAACCGCCCGGGTGTACTCGTTGAAGCGCTCGAATGCCTCCGAGATAGTTTCGTAGGGATATTGAACAAAGGTGGCAATCTTATTACGCAAGCTTTGAGTTTTACCCGGTGAGTAGTATTCCTTCATGAAAGCCTTCATCAACGTGTTCCAATTTTGCACCGTCTCCGCCGGTTGAGAGTGGAACCATTGCAAAGCCTTCCCGAGTAGTGAAAACGAGAAAAAGCCTTGCCCTCATTTGGTCTTGAGTCACCCCATCCATGTTGAAAGTCTGACATAGTTGAATGAATGCTTGGAGGTGAAGGTTCGGGTCCTCTTTGCCGGTGAAGGGTGAATGTTGCACCATGCGGATTGTTGAGGTCTTGATCTCGAACGGTCTTCCGATCTCCTCGAGGTTCAAGATTGGTAGGTCGATGATGTCTGGGGTGCATAGCTCCCCAATCTTGCGTTCTTCCGGTGGTTGGTCACCCATTGGTGGAAGTCGATTCTCCCGCGGACTTTGAGGTGGTGAATTCTCCGGAGATTCCTGCGATCCTTTGTCTTCCGACTCCGAATCTACAAAATCCAGCTTTTTAGCTTGATGTGCTTCGCGTCTCCTTAGCACTCGTAAAGTTTTTCTCCGGATCATCCACAAAATTATTGGGTTTGTTGGAGAGGTAGCCGTCCATCTCCCGTTAGGGTTAGCAATAAACAAAGTATGCAAAAAAACTAGAAAACAAAGCAAATCTATAAAGACTAGAGTTAGACAAACTAGATTAGATGTATTTTGAGGATGATCAAAATTTAATAGATGCAAAAATAAAACAAAATCAGTACTGAAAATTACAAAAAAAGCAATAAAAAAATCAAATCTTGATCACTTGTTCCCCGGCAACGACGCCGTAAAAAGGGGCTTGTTGACGGTTAATAATTGTATCAAAGTTCGTTCGTGACTCGCAAGCGTACAAGTCTCCCGTCGTAGTCAAGGGACCCTTCTTCCCTCGAGTGGTGAACCCAAGGTATCGAATCCGTGGAACAAATGTGTGACGCAAGACTTAATCTATTAAAGCCAAATAACTGCAATCTTCAATAAAGAACCTAATGCATCTAAATAAAAGACACAAAACGAATCTAATCTACTAAAAACCGGAGAAAACAAAGTAAGATTGGGTAGATAAACCGATCTAGAGGGATCGGGGTAAGCCTTTTGTTGAAGTTCCAAGCAAGAGAAGAAGTAGCAAATCGAATCTTAATAAAAGCCTCTTTAAATCGTGGTTTCCCGTCCAAATTCGAAAACATCCGCCTTTCGAGACCCCCGTTCTGTCACAACGTATCCCTATTCATGCGGGGAGCTTAGGGCGAGTCAAAAGACAAGTCGAGATTCTTTCGGAAGATCCGGCGTGTACCTCTAGCCACCGCGGCTACAAGAACACCCTATGTAATCTATCTCGAGAATAGAATTGGAATAAGCAAAGCCGATCGAAAAACGAAATCTTCGAGGAAACACTTGATCGCCGGGAAAAGATTCAACTTGATAATTCAACTATAACAATGATACATACACAAGATCACCACCCGGATCCTTCCTTGATCTTGCTTCTAGCTCCGGAACTCCGACGTGGTCTTCCGTGCAAGGTTCCCACATCGGCTAGGGGAACCCTAGTCAACTAGCTCGACCCTCTCCTCTCCTAGATGGTGTCCCTCTCTTCTCTCGCTTCTCGGCGGCCGAAGACGAAATCTTCTCTCCATGGCTCTCGGTCGGGGACTATAAATAGCCCGATTGGCGGGCCGGGGCAAAGGAGGACGGATTTGGGCCCTAAATGGGCACGGGCCGACCGGGACCGGGGCCGGCCGGCCCGGGCCCATTTAGGCCCGGCCCGTGGGCTCCTTTGCCCGACGTCGGTTCCCTTGCTTCCCGGATGCTTCCCCCCTTCGCATGTAGGTCCATGTCATCGGTTTCTCTCCGAATTGGACTCAACTCCTTATCTTGCAAGATTCGACACTTTTCCGGTCGGTCCCCCGGAGTCCGTCGTCTTCTCGGATCAAGTCCCCGGCTTCTTGGAGTTAATTTTGCCTCATTGCATGACTTGTTCGGGGCTTCAAGGTCTTGTCATGAGGTGCTTGATGAACTTATCCCGAAAGTCTTGCATTCAACACTTAAACCCCGCATAAACATTAAACTCCAAAACCGACATGCACACGTGAACTTGTTATACCACGGGGGTTAGTACCAATGGATAAGGTATAAAACTCACGCCAACACCGAAGGTAAACTCATGGCTAGGTTGACGGATTTTCACCGTCAACACGCGGCGGAAGCGGTGGCCGCGGCGGGAGCCCGCGGCCTACGGAGGCGCGGGCGGAGGCGTCGACGGAGGCGACGCAGGGGCGGCACCGGCGGCGGCTCCCGGGCGGTGGTGGTGGAGATCCCGGACGACGACTCCCCGCCGCCCGGGTGGGACCAGTGGGTGAGTTTCCCCACGCTTTCCCCTGAGTCCCAGGAGGGGGCCCTCGTGAGGCGGCGTGAGGGCCACATGGTGGCAGGGGGCCGAGGGCACGGTGCCGAGGCCTCGTCTTCCCGCGCCGGCCATTCCGCCCGTGTAGAGGGGATCGGCCGGTGACCCGCCCGCGTTCGGCGACACCCGTGGGGAGCAGGAGGGCGTGGGGGGAGCTCCGCAACCACGGCGCCGCGCTCGACCGGGCGTTGAACGAGGCGCTGAGGATCCACGGCAGCCCCGCGTGGCGCGTCTTCCAGGTGGGGTGCCGTTGCTTGCTTCTCTCTTTTTATTGTTTCTGCACGCGATCCTTGCAGCGTGGTGCTTACAGGTTTTGATTTGTGGGTGACAGGAGCTCGAGCACCGCGCCCGCGACAAGTACGGCGCCTTTGACCAGGTGAACTTCGAGCTCCACCAGCTCCGGGAGCGGTGCGACGCCTTCGACGCGCTCGCCGACGCTCTGAGGACCCCGGACGGCTGGCTGTCGTGCGGGCCATGGCCCCGCGCGATCAGCTCCATGAGAGCGCAAGGCAGGACCCGGTGCGCCCCTCCACCCTCGAGCGGGTCCGCACGCCCCTCATCGACCGGGATGAGGCGCTGCGGCAGGCGCGGGCGGACCTGGAGAAGACACGCACCCTGGCGGCCAACCGGGGAGGCGGAGGTGGCCGGCGTCCGCAGCCGACAACCGGAGCTCCGCTCGTTGCTCCGGGGGCGCGAGCTCGGCGAGCCGGGTTGAGGAGCGGGCGCGCGCGCTCGAGTAGAAGGCCAAGGAGGCCGATGACTTGAAGGCCGCCCTCGACGCCAAGGTCGCGGCGCTCGGCGCCGCCGAGGACCGGCCTCCCGTAGGAGCGTGCCGCCCGTCAAGGGGCCGAGGGGCGGCTCCAGCAGGAGCGGGCTGCCCTTGCCGACGCCCGGTCGGCACTGGAGCGGGAGCGCGTCGCTCGCGAGGCGGCGCAGATGTCGCTGGAGGACCGGAACACCGAGTTCTCCAAGCTCGAGGGCGAGCTGATGGTGCTCAGCATCACGAGCGCGAGCCAGGAGCTGGCCCTCCAGGAGCAAGGCGAGACCATCAAGGGCCTTGAGCAGGCGGTCGAGGCCGGGCGCCGCGCCCTCGAGGTGGAGAGGAAGCAAGTCGAAGGTAAGTCGCTTTTTGACTCTCGTTTTGTCGGTTTTCTCGTTAGAGGGTTCGCACCCCTTTCCCCGACTTCTTTCTTGCCCGGCAACTTCAAGCTTGCGCACCGCGCCGGGGCACGCAGCCCGAGCGGGCCGAGGCGCCGCGGACCTCCTACAACTCCTCCGAGCAGAGCCGCCGGAGTTGCGCACGCGCAGCCCTCGAGACCCGCCGGCCGTGGAGGAGGGCGAGGCGCGGGCGGGAGCTCGGCCCGGCCGCCCGCCCGCGCGCCCTCGGCGGCCACGTCACCGGACGGGTGCGCCGGCGCCGCATCTCGGCGTCCGAAGGCCCTCGGGGGTGGTGCGATCTCACTACGAGGTCAACTTCGAGGCGCTGGCGGAGGGCTACGTCGTCCCCGAGGGTGTCGAGGACGAGGTGGCGAAGGAGCGCGTGGACGCGCTAGCTGCCGACGCCGCCGGGACGCTTGCCGAGGCCTTCGAGGAGTTCCTCTTCCCGGATGCCGCTGATGCCGCTGCTCCTCCAGCCTGAAGACAGCCGTGCGCTAGGCCCTTTTTGTTCATGTATCAGTATGTTGGCCATGCGGCCTTGTAAATAAACATGTCATTTTGCTGTGAACATTTGTGAAAGTGAAATGATGTCTTTTGCTTAGTGCGCTCTTTTGTTTCTCCTTCTTCCTGAGTAGATTCTAGTTAGGGGAGTTCGATTTTCGCGGGTGGTCTACTAGGTTGGGGGCAAGAGAGAAGGGCCGTATCCTCGCGGAGG
Source organism: Cenchrus americanus (assembly GCA_947561735.1). Taxonomy (NCBI): domain Eukaryota; kingdom Viridiplantae; phylum Streptophyta; class Magnoliopsida; order Poales; family Poaceae; genus Cenchrus; species Cenchrus americanus. The sequence goes on along the minus strand of OX387243.1, from coordinate 150,156,397 downwards.
CGTAGGCTATCTCTGGCTCGCGCGTCCCTTCCGCTAGGCTGCCTGCGCACTATTCAAATCTTTGCTCGAGGACGAAGTAGAAACAAACTTAGCGCGCGTGAGTTGTTTTATTTTTGCGCGAAAATGGGACCATTTTTGGGGGGATGCCCCCCGCAAGAGCCCCCCGAGGGTAACTTGGATTTCGGGGGAAAGCCGAGTTGCCCTTTTTATTAAACTCGATGAAGTTTACATGGTTGTCACCAACTGCGGGGGTGCTTGGTTACGTAATTTCACAACAAAATACTTGGAAATCCTAGCTAGGGGTAGAAGCGACGTAGCCGTTGGATGTTCCAAGCATTGGTGAGTTCTTCACCGTCCTCGTTGGCCGCCTTGTACGTGCCGGCTTCGGTACTTTCACCACGACGTAGGGTCCCTCCCATGGAGGTGATAGCTTGTGGCGTTCTCGGTTGTCTTGGCGTAGCCTTAGGACCAAATCCCCTTCGCTGAAGTCCCACCGGCGTATCTTCCGTGTTTAGTAGCGCCTGAGGGACTGTTGATACCTCGCGGAGTGCATCAAGGCCACGAGGCATGCTTCGTCTAGCTGGTCCAGTGAGTCCTTGCGGGCTCGCTGGTTGGCGTCCTCGTCGTAGCTTCGAACCCTGGGCGACCCGTACTCTAGATCCGTGGGGAGGACGGCCTCCGCGCCATGGACTAGAAAAAACGGGGTGAACCCGGTGGCTCGCTCGGGGGTGGTCCTTAGGCTCCACACGACCGCTGGTAACTCTTGGAGCCACTTCCGACCAGATTTATTTAGCTGGTCGAAAATTCTGGGCTTAAGGCCTTGTAGGATCATGCCGTTGGCACGCTCTACTTGGCCGTTAGTCTGCGGGTGTGCCACAGCTGCCCAATCCACACGGATGTGGAAATTGTCGCAGAACTCCAAGAATTTCCTGCCCGTGAACTGGGACCCGTTGTCGGTGATGATGGAGTTGGGCACTCCAAAGCGATGGATGATATCGGTGAAGAACGTCACCGCTTGCTCTGCCCTGAGGTTCGTAATGGGGCGCACTTCTACCCACTTGGAAAACTTGTCGATCGCGACCAGCAGATGAGTGAAGCCCCCGGGCGCCTTCCGCAAGGGCCAGACGATGTCCAGCCCCCACACGGTGAAAGGCCATGTTATGGGGATGGTTTGCAGGACATGAGCAGGAAGGTTGGACTTGCGAGCGTAAAACTGGCACCCTTCGCAGGTGCGCACGATCTCGCTGGCATCCGTGACCGCGGTAGGCCAGTAAAAGCCTTGATGGAAAGCGTTGCCAACGAGGGTGCGGGGTGCGGCGTGATGGCCACAGATCCTCGCGTGGATGTCCCGCAGAGCTCGCGCCCCTCGGGAATGGGGATGCACCGCCGCGCAGGATGCGGAGGCGGCGTGCTTTTACGGCTTGCCGTCGACGAGAGCAAAGGACTTGGCCATCCCGGCGATGCGCCCGGCCTCGGTTCGGTCCGAGGGGAGCTCCCCTTGAGCCATCCGGGCAACATACTTGTCGCGCCAATCGGCCTTGACGGGCCGGCTCGATGTCCATCACATCAGCCTCGTAGGCGCCGTACCCCTCGAGGAGGGAGAGCACGTAGGCCTCGTTCGAGGGGTCCTCGTCCACGGGCTCCACGCCCGCCGGATTCGAGGGAGCCCCCGAGGGTTCCGCGTGGCTCGAGGGGTGAGGCTCGAAGACGACGGAGGGCTGGGTGATGTCACGGGCAAAAACGTTCGGAGGGACGGTGATCCGCCCGGACGCGATCTTAGCCAGCTCGTCCGCCTCCTCGTTGTACCGGCGGGGCACGTGATTAAGCTCGATGCCGTAAAACTTGTCCTCAAGGGCTCGCACGGCCTTGCAATACGCTTCCATCTTGTCATCATGGCAGCTCGCATTCTTCATGACTTGGTCAATCACGAGCTGCGAATCCCCCCGCACGTCGAGGCGCTTGACGCCTATCTCGATGGCGATCTTGAGGCCGCAAAGGAGGGCCTCGTACTCAGCCATGTTGTTTGACGCGGGGAAGTGGAGGCGCACCCGTCGGTGTTTTAGACCGGCAACCTACTACGGGGAGTACCCGAAGTAGATGAATGTGACTCGCCGAGATCGGTAACTAGAAGGAAGAGACACGTGGCACACAATTTAGACAGGTTCGGGCCGCGAGGTGCGTAATACCCTACGTCCTGTATGCTGCGTAGCTCTGGATTGATAGGGCACGATTACAAGATGGTGCAATAGTGCGTCGTGAGTTGTATGAGAGGAGATTCGATGAGGTGATCCTAGAGATCGGTCCCTACCTCACCTTATATAGTCCAGGAGGCAGGGTTACAAGTCGGAGTAGGGAGAGAGTACTAGTCGAGTACGTCTAGGAGTCCTCCATACAGTGCGGAACATGTACAGCTCCCTAACCGAGTACTACTCCCGTGTAGTCCTTGTGCCGCACGCCTTCGGTGCGGTGTAGCGCAAGCCGTGTAGCCCTGTGGGCCCACCGAGTAGTCGGTCCCGGTACCCACCGAGGTAGTGGGCCCGGGGAGGTCCATACGACAAGCCCTCGAGTACTTTGTAGTCGAGAAGGATAGCTTCAAGTAGTATTGACGGCCTTAACGAGTAGTCCTCAAGCGTCCCCGAGTGCTACAAGTCAAAAGTCTTCAAGAGTAGTCGAAGCATCCCGAGGCCGGAATGTACTCCGGCCTGATTTTTGAGCAATCTTGAAGTCTTCTCGAGTAGTCCCAAGCGTCCTCGAAAACTCGCCTTCGAAGGTCTTCAAAAAATGCCCGTCTTGTCTTGAAGCGGAGGCCGATATGGAGGTGCGATTGCAAAATCACACTCCATATGGAGTAGCCCCCGAGCCTTAGGTTGAGCCGCGGGCTCTGGCTGAGGGTCCATCTGAAGTCTTGGCAAGAAAATCCCAAAAAATCCGGAGAGAAAAAACCGAAGGACACGTGGCACGGAGCCCCCGAGCCTTGAGTCGAGTACTTCCTCTCGAATTGAAGGGTCATCTTGAAGAATGTGTCCTGAGATGCTCTTGAGACTAGCCGCTTCCCAGGTAGTCGAGTAGAAGTAGCCGAGCCCCCGAGGTGAGGCGCGTCGACTAGTAGAATACGAAGGGTCACGCACAGCCGCTGAGTCAGCCGCGCGTGGACTTATCCAGCCGCCCGTTGCGGAGCCGGTTTGGCTTATAAATAAAAGCCAAAACCCTTAGGGTTTTTCACCCATTCGAGCTGCAGCCATTCCGTATCCATCTAAAATAGATCCACTCCCAGCGCTTGCTGCTGCCGTAGTAGATTCAAGTGCGCCACCACCCAAAGCTTTTAGGGTAGCCCCGAGCGAATGTGTGTGAAGACGCCCCGCACTTGGAGGATGAAGCCATCACCATCCAAGACGTCGAAGGCCGCCGGGAAGAAGAGGGGCCGCGAAGAGGCCGCCGCGGCCGCCGCCGGTGCGGCTCCGCCCATGTCTCCACCGCGGGCCGATCCCGCCCGCGAGTGGAAGAAGTCCAAAGTGAAGACGGAGGATCCGCGACCCTCTCGAACAAGTGGGTTCATCGGGGAGAAGGAGGTCGACATGTGGAGATCCGCCGCCGGAGATCCATATCCAATGGAGAAGGCCGAAGACGAGATCCCAATGTTCGCGCGGTTGGTGGAGCGCGGGCTTGCGCTCCCGGCCGGCGATTTCTTCAAGGGGCGCTCGGGTACTACGGGATCGAGTACCCGAACACGAACCCCAACGGCGTCTTCCACACCGCGGTCTTCGTGCACTTCGTGAGGCCTTCCTCGGGATCAAGCCACATTGGGTGCTTTTCGGAAGTTCTTCCGCGTCAAGCCGCAACCAAGTGCCACCAACCCCAGGGTAGTCGGAGGCGCCGGCATCCAGTTGAGGGAGGACGCCGCGGAGCAATATCTGGCGTACAATCTTGTCGACTCCAACACCGATTGGAAGACCGGGTGGTTCTACATCACGAACCACCACCCCGGCCCGCCGAAGCCGAGCGGATGGCGGCCCGAGCACCGTGAATGGTGGAACACGGAGCCCACCATGCAAGAGGGAATCCAGCTTCCCGAGCTGCCGGCACGCATCAAGGTGCTCGGGGAGGCCGGACCGAGGGCCGAGCACGTGGCCTTCGGTTTCATGAAGCGAAGGGTCCGGCCGTTGATGGCTCGGGACACCTTAGGCTTCGAGTACACCGGTGACGACGACACGTCGCGGATGCCGGAGGCGAGCCGGACGACGCCGACATCATCGAGAGGTTGTCGCGGATCTTCAAAGATATGCCGCCATACATGGCGTGCCCCGTACGAGGAGTACTCGCCGCGCGCCCGCCAAAGGAGGTGAGTAGTTGTACTCTATCGGTCGAGTAGTCATTGCCTTGTGTAGAGTTGTCGACGTATTGTGTCTTGCGGGGAAGACTTGAAGAAGTTCATCTCCGAGCCGCGGCCACCTTCGAGCGGAATCGAGATCCCGATGGAGGGAAGGCGAAGGAGCGGCGAGAAGTTGGTGAAGGCGACGACACCGTCGTAGTGGAGGATACCTCCGACGACGACGATGAAGACGAGGAGACGTTGCAGGACCGCTTCCGACCGCGGTCGAGGTTTAGCCGCCCGGGCTTGCCTCATGTTCCTCTCGGTACAAGGCCCCCCGACTAGCCTGGAGGCTAGCCTGGCTGCGCCGCCACGGAAGCCGCGCAACGCCGCCAGGAAGCGGGTGACGAAGAAGCCGAAGGTCTCGCAGACCACGCCTCGGAGGTAAGTTGTCTTGAGCAGAGTATTCGAGTACCCATTGTACGAGTACAATTGCCGACGAGTAGTCTCCCTTGTATGCGGGAGGTGCCGCCAACGGAGCCCGTCGAAGAGGGCGACGAAGGCGTGTGGGACACAGTGGGGGAGCCAGCTGGAAGTCGTAGTCCAGCCCCCACTGTTGAAGAGATCTTGGCGCGGTGGAGCGCCGGCCCCCGCCTCCACAAGGGAGCACGGGACCCGTGGCTGCCGCCGTTGAAGAGGTGGTGGCCTTAGGAGCGCGGAGAGAGCACCGCGCGCCGCCGCCGCCGTGGAGAAAGCGGAGCCGCGGGAGCATCGGAGGAGGCGCCCGCGGAGGGTGGACGGTCGACATCGCCGGCATCCTCGGTGCTCCGCCGTGACAATTGTCCGGTCGAACTTGTAAGTACCGTATCCTTACGAGTAGTACTTGTTGCAGTAGTCGATGTTGACTGACGACCATCTGTGAATGTTTCTGCAGGAAGTCCACGGATTTGTCCTGGGAGGGAGATGAGCCCTCTTCAGCGGTGGCGGAAGAAGACGCGCCGCCCGCCGAGGAGGCCGCTCCCGCTACCCAAGCCGCGACTGAGCCACCGGCTGCCGAGGCGCCGTTGCCGGAGGCCAGCGTAGTCGAAGGTGAGTACCCTTCTTGAAGCTATAAGGCTCTTTGAGGAGTAGTCGTAGGCACTGATGCACTTGTCGTCTCTTTGACAGGCGCTGAAGCTGAAGGTGGTGACATCCCTGCAGGGGTGCCAATGCAGAGGTTGACACCAGAGGCCCCGGAGGCTGCGGAAGGAGCCCCCGAGCCCATGGAGGAGGTCGTCGAGAAGTCCGCCGGGGAGAGGCGGTCACCACGTCGCCGCGAGGTTGCTCGGGAGGTGGCTATCCGCTCCCCGAGATCCGGGACGCGAGCCCATCCGCTCTGTGCCGATGACGGAGGCCACCGCGAGTAGTCGCGGCGGGATAGAGCTGCTCGCAGACAATCTTGTTGAGCCGGCGACGGTGGCCAAGCATCTTGAGGCGATCCGTCAGGCCGAGCAGTGGATGAAGGTAAGTAGCCGTAGCCTTTGAGTAGCCGATCCTCTGTCGTTGAGTACCCTTGTGACTTGAGTTGTCTTGTGCAGGACGTTGCGGAGCGGTCCCGTGACAAGTCGAACCTGCTGCAGGGCTATGGCGACGCGGTGCTCCGTGCCGAGGAGCTAGAAGAGCAACTTGTGAAGTCGTGGAAGCACGCGGCTGCCATGTAGTCGAAGCTTGACGCCGCCTTCGCGAAGTACCACAACGACGTCCAAGAGTTGCAGGCGAAGGGCGACGACTTGGTGCGGAAGAATAAGGGCCTCCGCAACAAGAACAGAGGTACGCCGCCGAACCGGCGGTCGGGTACTTGTTGGAGGTCGAGAAGTCCTTGACCCGCCGTGCCTTGTTGTCGTGTTGCGAGCTTGAGGGCCGGGTGGAGCAACTTGAAGTCTTCGGAGACGAGCATGAAGAACCTCTTCTACCGGTATGTGACGCCCCAGGTTTTTAATTACCGTCATTAACGCTAATGACCGGATCAGCCGGGCCAAACCCAGTCAAACCCCGGTCAAACCTAGGTCAACCTGGGTCATCACCCGAAAACCTCGTCAATGAACCCCGATGAACCCCTTGACCAAGCCTACACACACCCGTAGTCAACCCTTGGTCAAAGACACGGTCAAACCCCGCTTGACCGTTGACGTCAGCGAATGTCGTCCGGAACTTTTGCCGCGTTCCCCAAAATTCACCTAAACACTTCAAAATCTACCTTTATGAAAGTTGTCCATCTTGTTGAGGGACACAACTTTCATGTAGATTGGCATTTCAAGTTTGGAGAGGAAAATTGTGAAAAACCCCTTGCAAGACAGATTTTCCTGTTTTCCGAACGAGTCGACATTCAATATTGGCACGACGTTCCTGCAAAATCCGTTGAGAAAAACACTATATGTCCTTTTTGAAAGTTGTAGAGGGTAGTTAGATCTACAACTTTCCTATTTATTGCCTTGTGCACTTTTAGTCAATTTTTGGGAGAAAAACCTACTTGAACGGGGCCGGTTTGAATAACCTCGGCGCTCCGCGCGCGCCGCCGCGCCGCCGCGCGCCGGCCGCGCCGCCGCCGCGCGCCGCCCGCGCCGGCCGTCCGCGCCTCGGCTTCCGGCCCACCGACGCACGTTCTCGCGGCCCCTCGCGTGTTCCCCGTGCTGCCCGTGCCCCAAGGTGCCTCGAACGGCGGGAACGCCGCGGAATCCGCGCCGCCCGTACCCCTCCCCCGCCCGCCGCCGTACCGCCGTGGCCCGCCCGCCCGAGCTGCCCCTTGTTTCCCCGTCCGCTCCACGCCTATAAGGCCGCCCTCTCCCCCCTCGCGCAAGGATGCCATGCCACGCCGGCCCCGTCGCACCGAGCCACCGCCGGCGCACCGGGTGGCGGCCGTGGCGAGCCCCAACCTCGAGCCGGTCCTAAGCCAATTAGTTACTCCTTCGCGTGCTCTAGCCCCTAAGGAAACTATCGAGCCTCCCCCCTCTTCTCACCGGCCCGGACCGCGCCGCGGAGAGGCGGCGGCCGGCCGCCGCCGCGGTTGTCGTATGGACCTCCCCGGGCCCACCACCTCGGTGGGTACCGGGACCGACTACTCGGTGGGCCCCCGGGACTACCCGACTTGCGCTACACGGCACACCGAAGGCGTGGAGCACAAGGACGATAAAGGAGTAGTACTCGGATAGGACTCGTACATGTTCCGCACCGTGTAGAGGTCTCCTAGACGTACTCGACTAGTACTCCTTCCCTACTCCGACTTGTAACCCCGCCTCCCGGACTATATAAGGCGAGGCGGGGACCGATCCCGGATCATCTTAGCCTCACCTCATCCAACTCACGGCGCACCATTGCACCATCGTGTAATCGTGCCCTATCAATCCGTAGCTACGCGGCATACGGGACGTAGGGTATTACGCACCTCGCGGCCCGAACCTTGTCTAAATTGTGTGTCGCGTGCCTCTTCCTTCGAGTTACCGATCTCGGCGAGTCACATTCATCTACTTCGGGCACTCCCCGTAGTAGTTTGCCGGTCCAAAACACCGACGGTGGCGCGCCGGGTAGGGGCTCTCGCTCGAGATCACATGGCGAACTCGACGGCCTCGTTCACATCAAGCCAACCGTCGCCTTCAACCGTGGCGACACCTTCGTCTTCGGGGCTTGGGTCCGCACCGCCGATGGCGCGGGCTCTTTCCGGCGCCGCTTGATCATGCAACCCGACTCGAGGACGGAGCCTTGTGACGCTTCCCGAAGTTGTCACGGGCAAGCTCGCCAAGCAAGTTCGGCGAAATTTCGCTCTCCAACCTCCACGGCGACTTCGAGCTCGAGTCCGTCTCCAACTCGAACCCGACGTCGCCATGGGCCATCGCATGCGAGCCGGCTCCTCGGCCATCGCGGCGGTCCCCTCTCCACGTCGGCGCTGCGTGCGTGGCCCTCGCGTTCCCGGCCGGGCCCGCACGGAGGCTTCTACGCCACGACGGGCCGGCAAGGAGCCCGCAACCGAGTACGGCTCGGACTCCGACGCCGTCTCCAACCGCATCTTCGACTCCAGCCCTCTCTCCGAGTTCTTCTCGAACCCGGACTACGAGTTCGACTTCGGGTCGGACCCTGAGGAGCTTGAGTCCGAAGACAACTCCTCTGAGCTTCCCTTGTCAGGGCCGGCCTGCGGGGCCGGTTATAAGATCAACGCCGGCCGGGAGATACGTCTGCGGCCGGACCGCAAACCCGCCGAGCCGACAAAGGACTCACGCTACGTCGCCTACATCGACTCGCTACCGTTCCGGAGGGGAACACCACTAGCCCAAGCCGACTCAAGCACACCAACCGAGGTGGCACCTTCGAGCCAAGCTTGGGTACCCCCCGACCGTCAAGTCTTCATGACTGCCGGCGACACCCCCGGAACCTCGAGCACGGCCGCGGACAAGTACACGGAGGACATCTCCGCGGATGAGCCGTCTGGCGAGGCCCCCGCGGACGAGACCGACGCCGGCGGGGACGCCCGCGCGAACGTAACAGGAAGCGCAACGAACGACGCCGGCGGCTCGGGAGACAACCTCCCCATCCGCAACCTTGCGGAAGCTCTCGGCGCCGAGAGCGAGTTCACACCACTCTCCGAGCGAAAGTGCCTCATGTCGATCACGAGCGATCGCACGGCGAGCTCGGGGCATACGGGCCGGAGAGGTCATCGCCAAGCTCGGCGAGGAAGCTTACTTCATGCGGGTCGACAAGAGAGTCGGCCAACCTCCCCCGGCCAAGCCTCGCGACAACGAGGCTACTAGTCGCGATCGTCGACCCCGGTCCTAACCGTACTCGGGGCGACATCCCGGCCCGAACCAAACCGTCGACGCTCCACCGCCGGCGGACCCTCACGACAAGACAACGTCAACCGAGAACTCGTCCCCCACCGTGCCTCGGCCGGTGGTGGCGGCAACGACCCCGACGGCGGCGGCGGCGGCGGCGGCGCCTCCAACCACGGAGCCAACAAGAAAGCCGGGAGGCGGCGGCGGCCGCGGCGGCCGTGGCCACGCGCATAGCCACGCCTCCGGCGCCTCTCACGGCGGGTACGATGCCCGCCGAGAGAATCGAAGAGTTGCGGCGGAAGAAGTCGACGACCGCCGCCGAAGGCGACGGCTTCCCCCGCCTTCTCACCCCGGCTTCGCAACCTGCTCCTCCCCGACAAATTCAAGCCTTTGGGGATCACCAAATACGACGCGAAGCAGGATCCCATCCAGTGGCTCCGATGCTACGCTCTCTCCATCGAGAACGCTGGCGGCAACAGCGACACCAAGTGCCTCTACTTCCCCTTACGCACGGACCAAGCCCCACTCACGTGGCTCGAGTCGCTGGACAAGCACTCAATCGACAAGTGGGACCAGTCGAAGGAGCAATTCACAAGCAACTTCGCGGGCGCCATGGGCCGTTCGGGTACTCGCATGGACCTTGCCATGATCAAGCGGGAACAAGGCGAGACCCTCCGCAAATACATGCGCCGCTTCTTCGACAAGCGCGCTACCGTCGTGGACGTCACCGACAAGGAGGTCATTGACCTCTTCCGGGACGGGCTCTACCATCGCCGCACCTTCGAGGACTTCGGCCGGCGCCGTCCCAGTCCATTCCCCACCTCAAGGACATGATCACGTCCCGGGCGGATGAAGAGGACAAGGCCAACGCCAAGTACGACACCATCCGCGCCAAGTCCAAGCGAGAACCAAGGCGGCGGCGGCGGCAGCAACCCAAACCAAGGCGGCCGCAACAACAATAATAACAACAACAACTTCTCGGGTTCCAACCGCAAGCGCAAGCCGTACAACACCGTCGCGGCTATCCCGGCGCCCTCCGAAAGGGAACTCGAGGAAGAACTCCGGCGGGTTTAAAGACCCGCCGAAGGAGAAGTGCCCGTGGCATCCAAACGGCAACCACACCACCGAGCAGTGCTACCAGCTCAGGCATGCGCTCAAGGATACGCCGGAGCCACCGCACCCTCACGATCGAAGAACAAGAAGAAGGACGGCGACGACTTCCAAGAACCCGAGAAGACCGTCAACGTCCTCTTCGGCGGACTACCCCGCGGCGGGGAGCGAAGGCTACTCGCCGCGAAGTGATGTCCATTGAACCGGCGGTTATGACCCCTCTCGGGTGGTCGGAGACGCCCATCACCTTCTCCCGCGCGGACCAATGGACCGGCTTCTCCGAACCGGGACGTTTCCCTCTCGTCCCGCAACCAACGATGGCGGGCTCTAAGCTCAACAAGGTGCTCATCGACGGCGGAAGCGGGCTCAACGTCCTCTTCACCAAGACTCTCGGGAAGATGAACCTTGACGTCACCCCCATGCTCAACAAGAGCAGACATGCCTTTCTACGGCATTGTCCCGGCAACGCGGCTATCCCACCGGGCTCGGTGGTGCGCCGATTACCTTCGGGGCGTCTCGCGACAACTACCGCACCGAGTACATCAAGTTCGAGGTCGCGGACATCGAGACTTCCTACCACGCCATCCTCGGCGGACCGGCCATCGCCAAGTTCATGGCGGTGCCCCACTACACATACTTGGTACTCAAAATGCCAAGTCCGGCCGGCGTACTCTCCCTCCGGGGGGACTTGAAGATCTCTCACGACCGCGATACGAGAGGCCGTGGTGATTGCTTCGACAAATCAAGTACCCACCCCAATGATGGAGGTCTACGCCGCGTCGAAGAAGCTTGCTACAAGCGAACTCGACATCCCGCAGAAGTCCGACGGCGCCAACAAGCCTCGGCCACCCGAGGAGGTGCTCACCAAGACGGTCGACCTCGGAACGAGGCGACCCCACCAAGACTACCACCATCGGGGCCGGCCTCGACCCCAAATAGGAAGACGCGCTCATCGGCTTCCTTCGGGCCTAACCGCGACATCTTCGCGTGGAAGCCGACGGACATGCCGGGAGTGCCCGGGGAGCCGATCGAGCACGCCTCAACGTCGACCCAAAGGCCACCCCCAAGCGACAACACCTCCGACGCTTCGCCGACGACGGACGGGACGCCATCAAGAAGGAACTCGCCAAGCTACTCGGCTCGCCGGCTTCATCGAGAGAAGTTTTCCATCTCGAGTGGCTCGCCAACCCCGTCCTCGTCCGCAAGAAGAACTCGAACGAGTGGAGGATGTGCGTCGACTACACCGACCTCAACAAGCACTCGCCCCAAGGACCCCTTCGGGTTGCCACGGATTGATCAAGTCATCGACTCCACGGCGGGGCCGCGACTCCGCTCTGCTTCCTCGACGCTACTCCGGGTACCACCGGATCGCAATCAAGGAGGAAGACCGAGGAGAAGACCGCGTTCATCACCCCGTTTGGCGCGTGCATCGCTACACGACCATGTCTTTCGGGTTGAAGAACGCCGGCGCTACTTACCAACGGGCCATCCAGGCTCGCTTCAAGCGGCAACTCAACAAGAACGTCGAGGCCTACGTGGATGACGTGGTTGTCAAAACCGAGGGACTCCGGTACCCTCATCGACGACCTTGAAGAGACCTTCGCATCGCTACGCGAGTACCGCCGGAAGCTCAACCCGAACAAGTGCGTCTTCGGCGTACCTTCGGGCAAACTACTCGGCTTCATCATCGCCCAACGCGGCATCGAAGCCAACCCCGAGAAGATCTCCGCCATCACCGGCATGAAAGCTCCCACGAGCATCAAGGACGTCCGTAAGCCGACGGGGTGCATGGCGGCATTGAACGGATTCATCTCGAAGCTAGGAGAACGGGGTCTCCCCTTCTTCAAACTACTCAAGCACCACGAGAAGTTCGTGTGGACTGCGAGGCGGACCAAGCCCTTGCCCGGCTCAAGGACTTCCCCGTCGAAGCCCCCGGTCCTCACGGCTCCCTACAAGGGCGAGCGGCCCTCGCTCTACCTCGCCGCGACTACTCACGTGGTCGGTCATCGCCATCGTCGTCGAGCGGCGGGGAAGACGGCCACGCCTACCGGTCCGGCGCCCCGTCTACTTCGTCGGCGAGGTTCTATCGAGTCCAAGGCTCGCTACCGGCCCCGTGCGAAGCTCCCGTACGCTCTACTCATCACCTCGCGGAAGCTACGACACTACTTCCGAGAGTACTCGGTCTCCGTCGTCACCGACTACCCGCTCGGCGACATCCCGAGGAACCCGCACGCCACCGGAAGGATCTCCAAATGGGCCGTCGAGCTCGGCGCCCTCACCATCGACTTCAAGCCACGCACGGCCATCAAGTCGCGGGCTCTAGTCGACTTCATGGCGAGTGGCGGGAGAACCGGCTACCCACTCCCACCGCGCGACCAGAGCATTGGGTGATGTACTTCGACGGCTCACTCAACCTCAAGGGCGCAGGTGCAGGGGTACTCCTGGTCTCCCCAATGGGCGAACAACTCAATTACGTCTGGAAGGTCTCAAACAACGAAGCCGAGTACGAAGCCCTCCTACACGGGCTCCGCCTCGCGGCTTCACTAGGCATCAAGCGGCTACTAGTCTACGGCGACTCCGCAGTGGTCATCAACCAAGTCAACAAGTCCTGGGACCGCAACAAGGAGAACATGGACGCCTACTGCCTAGAAGTCCGCAAGCTCGAGAACAAATTCTATGGTCTCGAGTTCCACCACATCGTTCGCGACAACAACGTTGCCGCGGACGTCCTCTCGAAGCTCGGATCCACCCGCGCCCAAGTACCCGCGGCGTCTTCGTCCATGAGCTTCACGCGCCATCCATCCCGGAGCGGCGCCACCGACCATTGTCCCGGCTAACCAACCCAGTGCGGCGAGGAGGTCATGATGATCGACGTGGATCGGAGGCAACCCTTCATCGACTACCTCGGCGAGCGAAGGTCCCCCCCCGACAAGTGCGCAGCCGAACAACTCGTCCGCCGCGCCAAGTCTTACGTCCTCGTCGGCGACAAGCTTTACAAGCGAGGCGCATCTTCTGGAGTACTCATGAAATGCGTCCCTCGCGAAGAAGGCAAGGACATCTTGGAGGAGATCCACAAGGGTGTCTGCGGCAACCACGCGTCCTCCCGCACGCTGGTCAGCAAGGCCTTCCGGCGAGCCTTCTACTGGCCCACAGCCCTGGGCGATGCCGAAGAACTCGTCAGACGGTGCCAAGGATGTCAGTTCTTCGCCAAGCAGCAACATGTCCCCGCCTACAAGCTAGTCACCATTCCACCAACCTGGCCCTTTGCCTGCCGGGGGCTCGACATGATTGGGCCACCGCCAACCGCGCCAGAGGATTCAACCGGTACCGGTGGCTATCGACAAGTTCACCAAGTGGATCGAGGTCAAGCCGGTCACATGCCCCAAGGCCGACGAGTACTCGACTTCCCCGGATGAACTCGTACACCGCTATGGGCTACCCCACCGCATCATCACGGACTCGGGGTCCAACTTTAACAACCACCGGTTCCGGGGAGTACCGCGAGAACGGCGGAATCGACGTCAGATACGTCTCCGTCGCCCATCCACGGGCCAACGGACAAGTCGAGCGCGCCAACGGGATGGTGCTCGACGCCCTCAAGAAGCGGCTACACGACGCTGCTAACTCAAAAGGGGGCAAGTGGATCAAGGAACTACCCAACGCACTCTGGGGGCCGCGGACTCAACCATCCAAGCCAACGGGGCAATCCCCCTACTTCTCGGTCTACGGCTGCGAAGCCATCCTCCCTGCCGATGTCATATGGAACTCGCCGGCCGGTGGAGCACTACGACGAAGGCGTCTCGGAAGACAACGGACGAGTTGATATCGACGGCCTCGAAGAAGCTCGCCGTGCCGCCCTCGTCCAATCGGCAAGGTACACCGGAGGGTATCCGACGCTACCATGATCGCAACGTCAAGGAACGCTCCTTCAACGTTGGAGATCTTGTCCTCCGCCGTATACGAACACGGAAGGACTTCACAAACTCGGCTCCCCCCGGGAAGGGCCCTTCACCGTGGCTAAGGTGACCGGGCCGAGCTCCTACCGCCTCCAAACACTTGAAGGCGAAGAAGTCACCAACTCGTGGAACGTCGACCGGCTCTGTCGATTCTACGCCTAGTCTACTCGACTACTTCGGGGTTCAAGTCTACACGACCGCATCAACACCCCCCGGCCGCATGCGACCCTCCGGTCCGGCTTCAAGTCTCGGACTATTCTACTCCGTGTCCAGCCCGTGCGGCTACCTACGGACCCGGGCCGCAATGAGCGTCAAGGACTCTAGCGGCGGTCTACCAAGAAGACCACACTCTAAGATCCGGCCGCGCGCGGCTACTTACGGATCCGCGATCCAGCCCCACACGGCTACCTACGGATCACTCACCGTAAGCGGCTACCCGCTCCGGGACTACTCGGTATGTAAGCGGCCTCCGGGTCCAGGCGACTACTTGTAACTACGGCCCTGGCCACCCAGGTGTACTTCTTCAGTAATAAAGTTTGATTGTTCATCAACTTCTTTCTCGCCTACTCCCTGCGACGGGACTACTAAGCCGAGTACTACTACTCGCACCTACTCCACGATGGGCGCTCCGCACTCTGAGATCGCGGTCACGAGTACTCATTGACGGAACTTCACATTTCATTGACATAAGAGATAGTTCATTACAACTGTTTCCTATACAACTATGGCTACTAGCTATCTATGCAGAGCTACTGGAGATTCAGCTTATCGGCTACCTGCTCCGCGATGGGGAGCCATCTCGCTCCAAAGAACTCGCGTGCATCGCTCGTCCGAGCGCTGGCGGCTACTCCGCCGGCGACCACCTCCACCGGGGCCTTCGGGAAGTACGACTTCATGAAGGCCGGCACTGCTTCGGGATCGACTTGGCCATGTGCTTCACGTAGGCGGCCGGCCGGCTTGGCGCCTCACGAAGTCGATCCGCCAACGGAGCAATCTTGGGGCCGCCCGGTGCGGCACCGGGAGCCTCGCGATCGGGAGGGCGGCCTCTTCCGGGTCCTTCGGTTGGGCTCGGAGCGCCTCGCGGTCTTCGTTCAACTTCGCAAGGATTTGTAGCAATTGACGAGATCCCGGTCGGATGCAATTCTCAACTCCATGTGCTTCTCGCACTCGAAGGCCGGCTCCTTGTAGTCGAGTTCAAGTACCGGCGGGCTTCTTGCTCCCGGTAGAAGAGATTCTTCATGCCGATCTCCGAGCCCTTCGGACGCTCCACTCGGTCTTCGAGTTCCGCAACACAGAACACAACAACGGGTCGAGCTTGGAGGACTCCCCACAAGTACCCGACAAGTCAAGAGACATACCTTTATTCTTGTTGCGGAGGCCTTTATTCTTCCGCACCGGATCGTCGCTCTTCGCCTGCAAGTCCATCACGTCGTTGTGGTACTTGGCGAAGGCGGCGCGTCAAGCCTCGACTGCATGGCGGCCGCGTGCTTCTTCGACTTCACGAGCTGCTCCTCTAAGGCTTCAGCTCTGAGCACGGTGTCGCCGTAGCCCCGCAAAGATGTTGGACTTCTCGCGGGATCGCTCCGCGACGTCCTGCACAATACAAGCTCAAGTCAAGCAGAGTACTCTACGCAAAGGATAGACTACTCGGAAGGCTACGACTACGTACCTTCATCCACTGCTCAGCCCGCCGGATCGCCTCCAGGTGCTGGGCTACCGTTGCCGGCTCGACGAGATCGTCGGCCAGCAGCTCGATCCCGCCGCGGCTACTTGACGTAGCCTCCGCCATCGGCGCCGAGCGGATAGGCTCCGCGTCTTGGATCTCCGGGGACCGGATCGCCACCTCCAGGGCAACCCCCCGGCGACGTGGCGCCGCCTCCTCTTCGGCGGCCTTCTCGACGGTTTCCCTCACGGGCTCGGGGGCTCTCGCCGCGGCCCTCGGGGCCTCTCGGTGTCAACTCCCCGCACGGGTACCCCCCGCGGGGATGTCACCACCTTCGCCGCCCGATCGGCAAATAGCACGCGCATCGACATCTACGACTACTCTTTTTGGGGCTCTACGGCTTCGGGAAGAGTACTCACCTTCGACCATGACCGCCTGCGGCGCGCGCCGCTTCGGCAGCTGGGGGCTCGGTCGCGGCTTGGGCCTCTGGAGCGGGTTCCTCGACGGGCGGCGCGGCCTTTTCTGCCTCTGCTGCCGCAGCTCCTCTCCGTCCCAGCTCAAGTCGGTGGATTTTCTGCACAAGTATCCACAAAGGTTCATCAGACAACATCGGCTACTACAATGAGTACTACTCACGAAGTGTGGTACTTACAAGTTCGACCGGACGATAGTCACGGCCGAGCACCGAGGATGCCGGCGATATCGACCGGGCCACCCTCGGCGGGCGTCTCTTCTTCCGCCTCTTCGGCTACTGCCTCCTCCACGGTGGCGGCGGCCGCGCGGACGTCTTCCGCGTCCCCGCGGCTTCCATCTCTCCAACGGCGGCGGCCGCGGGTACTCGCTCCCTCTCCGGGGCGGGGGGGCGGCGCTCCGGCCTGCGCCGAAGCTCTTCGACGATGGGGAGCCGGACTCGGCTTCCGGCCCCGGTTCCCCCACCGTGGGCCACGTGCCCTCATCGTCCTCCTCCACGGGCTCCGCCGGCGGCCTCTCCCCGCACATGGGGATAACTACTCGTCGGCACCGTACTCGATCATTGGGTACTCGACGTCTTCTCGCTCAAGATGACTTACCTCAAGAGGCGTGGTCTCCGAGACCTTCATCTTCTTGGCTACCCGCTTCTTGGCGGGGGTTGCGCGGCTTCTTCGGCGGCGCGGCAAGGCTAGCCTCCGGAGCTAGCCGAGGGTCTTGGACGAGAGGCACATGAGGCAAGCCTGGACGGCTAAACCTCGACCGCAGCTGGAAGCGATCCCCGCCGTCTCCTCGTCCTCTTCGTCATCGGAGGTATCCTCCACGATGACGGGATCGTCGTCTCCGACTACTCGGCGCTCCTTCGCCTTCTCCACCGCTGGAATCTCAATTCCGCTCGGTGGTGGCTGCGGCTCAGAGACGAACCGCTTCACATCGTCCTGCATCAAAAAGACACAAAAGGCGTCAGCAACTCTGCTACAAGTGCCTACTACTCGACGAGGCGGGTACGGCTACTTACCTCGTTGGGCGGGCGCGCGGCGGAGAACTCCTCGACAGGGCACGCCGTGTACTCCGGCATGTCCTTGAAGATCTTCGACAACCTCTCGACGATGTCGTTGTCTTCAATTTCGCCCCCCGGCATCCGCGACGTGTCGTCGTTGCCGGTGTACTCGAAGCCCATCGTATCCCGCGCTGACAGCGGCTGGATCCGACGCTTCATGAAACTGAAGGCCACATGCTCGGCCCTCAGTCCTGCATCACGCAGGGCCTTGATTCTTCCCAGCAACTCCGGGAGCTGGATCCCCTCCTGCATGGTGGGCTCCGTGTTCCACCACTCCCCGGTGCTTGGGCTGCCGTCCGCTCGGCTTCGGCAGCTCCGGATGGTGGTTCGTGGTATAGAACCACCTCGTCTTCCAATCCGTGTTGGAGTCCACGAGCTTGTACGCCGAGTGCGCTCGGCGGCATCTTCTCTCAACCGGATCCCGCCCCGCCGACTACTCTAGGGTTGGAGGCGCCGGGCTCGCGGCTTCACGCGGAAGAATTTCCGGAATAGAATCCAATGCGGCTTGATCCCCAAGAATGCTTCGCAGAAATGGACGAAGACGAAGTGTGGAAGATTCCGTTGGGGTTCAAGTTGAGGTACTCGATGCCGTAGTACCTGAGAAGTCCTTTGAAGAAGTCGCTCGCTGGGAGCGCAAGCCCGCGCTCCACGAAGCGCGAGAACATCGGGATCTCGTCCCCGCGCCTTCTCCATTGGATAGGGATCTCCCGCGGCGCATCTCCACATATCGATCTCCTTCTCCCCGATGAACCCGGAGTTCAACAGGGTCGAGCGAGTCCTCGGTCTTCACCTTCGACCTTTTCCACTCGCGGCTTGGATCAGCGCGCGGTGGAGATGTGGGCGGCGCCGCTCCGGTGCGGGCCGCGGCGGCCTTTTCTCGCATGGCTCCTCTTCTTCCCGCCGGCCTTCAACGTCTTCGACGGGGACGGCTTCATTCTCCAAGAACAGGAGGTCTTCACTCGCATCCGCTCGGGGGCTACCCTACAGCTTTCGGGTGCGCGATGCGCTTGGATCTACTGCGGCGGCAGTGCTCGTTGGAGTGGATCTACCTCAAGATTCAAGTGCGCGAATGACTGCGGCTCACTTGGGTGAAAACCCTAAGGGTTTCGGTTTGAATTTATAAGCCAAATCGCCTCCGTAACGGGCGGCCCGGATAAGTCCGCGCGTGGTTGACTCAAATAGCCCGCGCGTGACTCTTCGTATTCTACTAGTCGACGTGCCTCACCTCGGTGGCTCGGCTACTTCTACTCGACTACCCGGGGACGCGGTTAGTCTCAAGAGCTTCTCAGGACACATTCTTCAAGAAGACCCTTCAATTCGAGAGGAAGTACTCGACTCAAGGCTCGGGGGCTCCGTGCCACGTGTCCTTCGGTTTTTTCTCTCCGGATTTTTCGGGATTTTCTCTCCAAGACTTCGGATAGATCCTCGCCCGAACCCGCGGCTCGAGGCTCCGGGGCTACTCCACGTGGATTGCGGTTCAGCAAATCGCATCTTCTTGACGCGCTCCGGCTTCAAGACAAGACGGGCATTTTTGAAGACCTTCGAAGGCGGATTTCAAGGACGCTTGGGACTACTCGAGAAGACTTCAAGATTGCTCAAACATCGGCCGGAGTACATTCCAGCCTCGGGATGCTTCGACTACTCTTGAGGACTTTTGACTTGTAGCACTCGGGGACGCTTGAGGACTACTCGTTAAGGCCGTCAAGACTACCGGAAGCTATCCTTCTCGACTACAAAGTACTCGGGGGCTTGTCGTATGGACCTCCCCGGGCCCACCACCTCGGTGGGTACCGGGACCGACTACTCGGTGGGCCCCCGGGACTACCCGACTTGCGCTACACGCGCACCCGAAGGCGTGGAGCACAAGGACAAGAAAGGAGTAGTACTCGGATAGGACTCGTACATGTTCCGCACCGTGTAGAGGTCTCCTAGACGTACTCGACTAGTACTCCTTCCCTACTCCGACTTGTAACCCCCGCCTCCCGGACTATATAAGGCGAGGCGGGGACCGATCCCGGGATCATCTTAGCCTCACCTCATCCAACTCACGGCGCACCATTGCACCATCGTGTAATCGTGCCCTATCAATCCGAGCTACGCAGCATACGGGACGTAGGGTATTACGCACCTCGCGGCCCGAACCCGTCTAAATTGTGTGTCGCGTGCCTCTTCCTTCGAGTTACCGATCTCGGCGAGTCACATTCATCTACTTCGGGCACTCCCCGTAGTAGTTTGCCGTCCAAAACACCGACGGCGGTGTGCCGCCGAGCACCACCGCCGGCCGCACCTCTCGACCAAACCCCCCGCCCAAATCGAGCCCTAGTGCCCCCTAGACCCTCCTCCACCCCTTCCCCGGGCAAGAGATCCGCCGGCCTCGCCGGAATTGGGCAGCCCGTGCCGGCCGGCCGCCATAGGGGTGACATTGCGAACCTTCAACTCTTTCCAGGGTCCTAGTTGCAAGAAGGTAACTCCAATAGTAAACCCAAATTGCTGAATCTTGTAAATTGCGTAGAAAAACACAGAAAAATCAGAAAAATGTAAAACTAATTTTGTTGGATCCGTTGTGAATTATAATACGACTTTTGTTATTCCGGACCGAGCTAATTCCTTTTTGTATTTACATGAAAAATACAAATGTGTAAACCCTAGATCTGCAATAACTCAAAAACTGTAGAACCTCTGTAGCTAATTTTTGGATATGTTGTGTGTTAGGTCATTACTAGCTCCTATGCCAAAAATTGCACAAATTTATCATGTAAATCTTTTTATAAAAATGTTTTTCCATTTCCGGCAGAACTGCATAAATGATTTTTCATGTTAAAAATGTTTATGTTCTTGATCCCAACCTGTGCCCACTGTCTTGTAATACCAAAATGCACATCCGGTGAATTAATCATGAATTTTGGATTAATAGAAATAACTATTCTTGATTTACGCATGTTTTCCTTTGTAAATTAATAAACCAAGTTCAGAGAGATTCCATGTGAACATGTTGGTTTTCTATTGTTTAGGACCGGAGAGCTTGCACAAGAAAATTTGGAACATTTTGGTGCTTAATTATTTTTATATGCATTTAAATTGAATCACTAGATAACCTTTGCTATTTTCCATAACGTTTAATTTCCTAGCCTCCAACACTTACATGTGGGTCCAATGGACCAGTATAGGTACTAATAGGCTTAAGAAACACCCCATTAATTTTTGGTAATTTAATTGTTTAATAAAAGGCTTAAAAGCCCTTTTTCTATTAAAGGGAAATTAAATAAAGAAAAGCCTTAGTTAATTCTTTTTCCTTTTTGGAAAATATTATCTAGTTCAATTAAAAGATAATTAATTCTAGATGCTGATAAGAAATTAATTCAAGGATAAAAGTATCATTTATTTCTTTACTTGTGAAAGGAAAATGATTAAAAGCTTTCACATGAAATGACAAGTATAACGAAACCTTTATTCAATTGTGCAATAAAGAGAAATCACCCAACCACCCATGTAACTTGAGTGTGGTTGCAAATCATGTTAAAAAGGTTAAATGTACCTACCCACTACTCGTTGATGAAATTAAATTAAATTATTTACATATATATGTACACAAATACCATCAAAAAGAATAATTAATAAGGAGTTGCATATTGTTCCTTTATGGAAGAGTATGCCGAATGTATCCTTATCTAGGTGAATGTGCCCAACAAATACACCCCTTGATTGCCAAAATGGTTCGTAAGTGATTAAAGTAAAACCGTCGAATAAATCTTGCACTTGCATCTTCGTGTAGATCTTTCCGCCGCAGACGTACGCTCGTGCCGAAGAAGGAGACGAAGGTGTCGACAAAGAGCCGCCGAACGAGAACGTAGCTCAAGACCCGGACCCCGGTCCCGGAAGGGCCCAAGGCCAACCTTGCCGGCGAAGGCAAGCCCCGGATCATTAACCCCGCCTTTTAAAAATTCCGCAATTATGTTTGCTATGATTGTGCATTTACGTTTCGGAATTGATTTGAAACCCTAGATGCATGATCCCTAGGTACCTATGCTCTATCACTAGTATGCTAGGTCGATAGCTGCCATGCTATAGGACCGATAGAAGTCGAGTGATGTTCGTCACTCGCGAGAATAGGTTCCTAGATAGGAATCATAAGATATCCTTAAATGGATCGCTCATGTGGTAAGAGCATGGGATTGGGCTCCGGTCCAGTGGGCATGTGGGCTAAGCTTTTGAACGTACTAAGCACATGCCGGTTATGGGGCCGGTAAGCCTAGTACCTTAATGAGGCGGCACGGGATCCTACCGTTACTACTCTCGAGAAATCTCCTTACCGGCTAGCTACCGGAAGGGTGGTGTATGATGACTCGGGTATCTCGCGGGGTATGCTTGGATAGCTTCGCACCGGGGACCGTAAGATTCGATCCCAACCCGAAGATTTATGGGGACGGCCCGGGGAGTTGTCCTCGCGGGGGGCAGCCGACCGTGTGTTTGGGTCTACCTTGCAAGGTTTAAATCAATCGATTGTCGGCCTCTCACCGTTACCCGAGATCGCTTAATCTACTAGCCATGATATCCCATTGTAACAACCCAGAAATTTAGGTGTGTAATTTTTGCGAAAAATTAAAACTTTTTGACTGAATTTGAGTGCTATCAATTTTTGAGCCAAATTGCTAGCCCTCCTCTGAAATCTCCACCAATTTATCCCATTTATAAAAACATATATTCAAATTATGGTAAAATATGTGAGTTTGTTTTTCTCTGGTTTATTTGGAGTTCAAATGTGTGAAGTTTGAATTTGAGTGGGAATCAAATTCAAACTCTAAATCTACTCCTAGCTCTTAGTTTATTTATTTTTATTTCCAAAATACCAAACCTTGAACCGGCCGCCTCCTCCTTCCTTTCGATCCAGCCCGGCCCCGCCCGTGCACCTTTTCGGCCCGGCCTAAACCGTGCTTCATCCACACCCCTCTCTATCTCTCGTTGCTTGGGGCCCGCGTGTCGGCACCCTTATCTTCACCAACCCCGCCCGGTCACCGAGCCGGCCTTGCGCCGCCGGTCTCACCACACCCGCGCGCGCGGGGCGGGGGCGCGGCCGGACCGCCCGGCCGGCACGCACTCCGAGGGACCGGCGCGTGCGCGCGGGGGTTGGGTTCGACCGCGGGAAAGGCTAAAGACTCTTCTGCCCCTTCACCGAGCATCCGAGGCGCACCCGGGCGTCGGCCTCGAGCGCCACCTGCCCTGCCCGGCGAACGGCCAAGGGTATGGGGGGCTTTTCCTCCTCGAGCTGCTCGCGGCTCCGATTCAAAAGGGCCAGGCCGGCGTGGCACGGACGCCAAGCCACCCACCCTCTCTTGGGGTTTTCTCTTTCACCATCGCCCCGTTTGCACCGGATTGGGGGAAGAAGCGGGCGCGCCGCCGCCGCGTCGCGCCGGACGAGGGAGGAGCCGGGGCCGGAGCAGGGGACACCTACGACGCCGGGAACGCCGTCGACCCGCCAAGGACGCCGCCTACAACCGCCGCTCGTGGGAAGAAGGAAAGGCCGTCCGCGTCGGAGAAGGGAGCCGGACCGGAGCAGGGAACCGTACGCCGCCGGGAACGCCTACCACGCCACGCCATCGCCGTTCTCGATCCGGCTTCGACTACACCGCCGCCCCGACGTGAGCCCCCACCGCAACCACCTTATCCCTTTCCCTCCCTCCTTGAACTCTCGCTCTCGTTTTGCGCCGAAGGCGTTGGGGTGCGCCGTCGTGTCGCCTTGCTCGGTTGCCGGCCTTCGAGCCGCGAACCGCCGCGTCGCGCTCGTGCGGAGCTCTCGGGCCACTCATGCCCCCGGCCCGCCGACGCCCCGCGAGGACCATTTGTGGTTGCCGGCCTTCGTGCCAAGCGTGTCGTGCAGGAGCGTGTGCGCCGCCATGTCGCCTCCCCGACGCGCTCCGGTTTCCGCACGACCGCGCCGTGCGAACAAAGCTTGAACGCGTGAGCGCTACGCGCGCCTTGGGCCCGCGCGCGTCCGGCGAGCTCCATGCCGGGCCACCGGCCGGCCCCGAGCCGCCAAGGACGCCGCGCGCGCGCCGAGTTCACGGGGCGTTTCGGAGCCGTGCTCGCCGCCGACGCGCGTGGCACGTTTGATTGAGCCGGCTTCGACCCGTGTGTGTTTGCGAGGGGGTGAGGAGGGGCGCCGCGCGCGTGACGCGCGCGCCGACGGTGGCGGCGAGCCCGGTTCACGGTCGACGCGCCGCTCGCCGCTCGCGAGACCACGGACGCGAGCGCCCGTCCGGCCGGTGCACCCCGGTGCCGAGCCGCGACATGAGCATCCTCCTCGTTGGTGGCGTCCGGGCGATTGCCACCGGACCGAACGCCGGCGACGCGCCGCGCGGCCGCCGCGCCGTCCGGACATTTCGTCGAGCACCCGGAGTGCAAGTTTTCCCCCGAGCGTGTGAACCTAAGAGTTGGGTCGTCGGCCGGATCCGGGCTCTAAGCCCGGTTAGTTTCCCTAGCGGTTCGTCGGCCCGGTGCGAGGAGAAAACAGGGGAGGGGGGAAAGACGGACTTCGAAGTTGGATTGTGGGCTGTAAAGCCTAGTCCTTTTATTGGGCCGAAACCCGGTTCCGAGCGAGAAACGAGTCCGCCGGGCCACCCACGGCCCGGCGATGATTCCGGCCCCTTTCATCCCGTTAACCACGGGACGCTGACGTCATGCCGACGTCGCAGCGTATTTTCTCAAAACCCCCTTTTTCTCTTCGATTTAAACTCCGGAAAATGGTTTTAACCATTAAAAATTCATAACTAATTCAAGAGAGCTCGAAAAAATATAAAATTAATTTCTATAAATCCGTAATTTCGAAACCTTGCTGTTTGTAGGTAGTTTGGGTTCTTTTGGATCTTCTAAATTGGTTCTTATTTGGAGTTATTGCTTAGTTGTGCACTCGTATTCTTATATTCGCGTCGAATCTCGTGCCGCAGACCCGAGCTTCGACCAGGAGGACGCGGAGGACCCCGAGTACACTTGCTCCGGACAACCGACTCGCTTCAACGGCAACGAAGGTGTCATGTCACTCCCAACCATGTAGATCCCATGTTGTTAAATAGCTGCTAGTGCTTTACTTTAATGCATTGATCTGATGAATTGCATAACCAGTTTAATAGCCATGCCTTGATGCTTTGTTATACTCTCGTTTCCTTGTTCCTCTACCTCGCGGACTAGCTACAGACCCCTAGCTAGTCCCTTACCTCAACTATCCATTCTTTTGTTGATTAATTATGGATGGTACTCTGGGCTTGGACTGAGATGTGGATATCTCGGTATGTTTCTAGCGTGCGTTCTGGGTGCGTATCTCCTTGCTGTGTTTTGGCGGGAGCGAGCCGCTTGGTTACTTGTGAACGACTGCCGAGGGAAGATGCGATCTGGCCTCTTACCCGAGGGTCGTGTCGTATGGGATGGAGATAGTGAGTGCTCGCTCTCGGCCCCTTAAGGACCGATCGTCAGATGACCTTGCTTCGGATGACTATTTTCGTACAGACCGCCCGCCTTGTATTGGGCGGGTTTGCGGGGTGAGACTTGTAGTGGATAGCACCCCTCCTGTAGGCGGATCGGTGTGATCGTGTCGGGAGTGGTCTTTCCCTCCTTAGTAGACTTTGCCCCGCGAGGCCGGGGAAGGGTTCCACGGCCTTAAAGGGACCTCTCGCGGGTAGTATGAGCTCGCGCGCGAGGGCCGGGCCGTGCTCGCAGACGTAGGAGGGTACTATCCACTTACTTGGCCTTCGGCCGTATCGTAGGGTCGGGTACCGGTGACGGCCGGTTCGAGTCCTATTCGGGCGGGTACGGTTGTACAACCTCTGCGCAGGGTTTAAACCTATAGCTATAGTCCGTGTCCACCGGGTTATGGGCGGTCTTTCGATCTCTCACCCGACTAGCTACACTCCTCTTGTGCTTCTTCTCTCCCCCCGAGTGTGTGAGCCGGCTTCGGCCGTTGAGATGTGGGGATAGGAGCGGTGGGCCCCTCATCGCGGATGAGAGTTGGGATCCGGATCGTGGTTGAGATCCGGAGTTTTGGTGTGGTTTTCCTTGAGCGGGGTGTGGACCCCTGAGGTGTGGACCTCAGAAGCGGAAGCTTTCCCGAGGTGTGGACCTCTTAGCTGAATTCTGCTTACCTTGATTGATGCAATGCTGCTTTGCTTAAGCTTTCTACAGCCAGATTAGGGATACCTCATGCATAGTAGAATATACACCGCTTTTGCCTCTTTGTTGGGAAGCTGACATGACCTACCCGCTTATCGGGTAGACCCTGGTGCCTCTGACGCAGAGCCGGACTACGACTTCGACAACGACGGTTGGGTGGACTAGAGCTCTTCCTACACTTGAGCTGCCTGCGGATATGGAGTTTCCCGCGCTTTCATGGAGCCGCCGCTAGATGTTTTATTTATGTTTGATTCGATCCCCGATGGACTTGTACCCGCATGTGCCGAAGAGATGTACTCGATTAATGTAATAAAATAATTGTTGTACTCTACATTGCTGTTTTTATCTTTCTCGTATGGATTTTGGCATCGGCGAGACAGGGATTGCACGTGGTAGCCCTCCTAGGACTACCACCGAGGTGCTAAGAGTCGGGTTTCCGTCCGAGGAAATCCGGTCGTTTCACCCATAATGATAGAACTCGAGAAATATTGTTGTATGAAATTAATTGCTTGTCCAATTCTTGATTGGATTAGATGGCACATTTAGAAATGGTAATCAACTAGAACTTGTGCTAAAAGATTGAAAGTAAGGATCCACTCTTAGTGGCTTTCCGCCGAAAAGAACTCCACCAACCAAAAGCCTTTCATGTCTAGAGGTTGGTGATGTAGTTATCACCCGACGGTTAAGTCTTGCCGAGTATTAGTATACTCGGCCTTGCTTTAAAATTGTTGATTGCGGGTGTTGTTGATCGAAGGGTGACGACAAGTAAGGACATCACGGATGGCCTCCCGTGATGTTCACCGTTTCGCTAGTTTAAATTATTTCCGCCGTATTTTCGAACTCGAACCTTTTATCTCATGCCATGAACAATGCTTTGTAATAAGATGTTTAATTCATGTTGTACTCGGACTCGCCTTCGCGTGAGTTTTAATGCATGTGTCGATCCTCTCGTTCGATGTCCAAGTGATTTACCGGCGTTAACCCGCAACCAACGACAAGATGATACTTTACTATTGCTTAATGACCAAAGTGGATCGGTCTTAGGCGATAGTACGGTATTTTCTCGGGCGGGTTGTCACAAATGGTATCGAAGTGATCGCATGCACCGAGTTTAATTAACAACTCTAATCACATGATTTTTGAATAAAATTTGCCAAGATTGTTTGAATTGCAAAACACGTTGGTCCGTTAAGGATAAACTAGTCCGAGAGGCCCTAGAGGGAATTTTGGTTTCTTTCAGGTGGCTTATTAACCTATGGTTTATTTTGCTAACTCCCAGCACATTACTTTATGTCATACTTACATTCTCGCACAACCATACTAGTTCATCACGTTTTGCCATACGTGGTGGTACCACAGGAAAGTCCTGTGAGGGACTAGTGGGACCTATTCCAATGGGTGTCACGTCGCGTTTGAGTCTCGTCACGTTTTGCCATACGTGATGGTACCACGGGAAAGTCCGTGAGGGATGAGTGAGGCCTAATCCCATGGGCACTCACGTCGCGTCAGAGTCTTAAATAGGACGCTGTCCATGCAGCGGCTTAACGCATGGATGCCGTTTCTATAGTGAACGGTAATGTATGTGGACGCTTTCATGAGTGCTGGCATGAAAGGTTCGATGTGTTCTGTGATCTTCTGCAGGTACACTAACCCCGTTGCGTAAGTCCGCTGAGTCAGCATCGACTAGATCTCGACTAGATATTATAGGGAGATACGCGTATGTGCCATGCCACCGGCGCTAACTCCGAATTTTGGCTTGATTGCCTTGTGAGGACGAATAGGACGTCTTGCATCATGTTAAAAATCGTGAAAGAACCTAAACCGAACTCATGGCTGTTTTCATGCTCTCTCGAAGTAAAATAGTGATAGCGTGTTTTGTCCCGTTTAGCCTCTTTAGGCTTAGGTGTGTTGCCCCGCTTAAATTTAATAAAAGTGTTGCTTAAAAATTTCTGTTCTTGTCCAAGAACCCTTCGTCTAAGATGATCTTGACCTAGGCCGCTTTAATCTAATCCAGCTTTCCACTCATCAAAGTTCATGATCATACCTTGGTCCGCCGCAAGTTATGCTTGGTAGTCAACCCCGTCTTGACATTTCCCCCCTAGAACCTTTGAACCTTGCTTGGTTTAGCACCTTACGAATTCCTTAGCTCAACCTTGAGTACCCAACTTAAGTTTCTTAACCTTGCTAAGTTGCCACACCAATTGGGGGAAGTATTGAACTCCGGTTTTGAGTAGGATGTTCGGTTCCGATTGCCCGACCATGTATCATTGGTATGCCTGCTCGTTCGAGCTCAGCATACGATGGTGTTTAAGTATGCATGGTTACCCCATACCTTGACCTTACCCGTATTCGTGGATCGAGTCACCTTGTACACTCGCATCCGCCTGATTCTCACTTTTGTCATTATGTCCAGATGGACAACGTTGGCTCTACGTCGGCTGATGTGGAATCATGGACTCTCGTGAACTACCTCGAGGAGGGTGGTTTTCCTGCACTTTTGTGGGACACCCTAAGGAACTTTGGGTACACCACTTATCCGCAGTACTCGACACGTGAGGTCATGACCACGTGCCAACTCCTTCGTTGCGAAGTGAAGGTTAAGATTTCAACATGCCCGACCAATCTCGCTTGGGATGAGTGGGAATGTACGACACACGGAAGAAACTTGTCCGACACAAGGTGCGAAGGCTGCTCTCGAAGCACTCACAACTTTCTCGTGGAAAGCACCCCGCCGAGGTAGCCAACTCTCAGCCTAAAGTCATTCCGGTACCGAGCGACACATTGCGCCGGTGGTGAACGAGAAACTATCCTTCCACGATCCGCAGCAACTCTCACTATAGTCCCGACCTTGTCACCTCGCTCCGCTTCTCGAAGCCATGTACGACACCTACCAACGAATGGTGGGAGAAAGCGTATTCTATAGACACCAAATCTATAAATACAAAGTTAAGGAAGTAGAGTGTTCAACTTTCGGGCGTTGAAAGAAGCCCGAGCAATGATCGCTACTCTCGTGAAGGAAAGACGCAAGGACAAGGCAAAGATACAAGAGTTAACCGAGATCATCCATGAGCAGAATTTCTTGTTGCAGCATAATGATCAATATATGCTTGAACTAGAAAATCAACTGGAAGCTCTAGCCGTTCCACCCCCAGAACCTGTCATCCCGGGACCAGCACAAGAAGAAGATGTTGAAGATATCCAGGGTGAATCTGGAATTGAGTTTGGACCTGAGTCACCGTAGTCTTTCAGCGTGGAAGATCCCACCCTCGGAAGTTGGTCCATTGGGAATGAAGTTCTGAGTCGTCAGAATCCAGTGTTGTGAGGAATCCTAGTGTACCATGACCACCCTTGGTCGACTCTCGCTGTCAATTGAACTAGAAACCTTGTCATTGCAGCTAGTCTGCTTTGTGATCCTAAATGTTGTTGGTAATCTCGAAAACTCTCATCGATGTACTGCCTTGATTAAACATCCTTTCCCGCAATGATGTTCGCGAGGCATTAGTTATGCTAAGTTGTGATCAATCAAGTCTGTGCTCCACCAATTTCGTGTCAATCACAGATCTAATCAATTCCTCAATCCTGAACTTGTTCTTTTTGGTCTTGCTCAAACCTTGTGATTTAAATTAAATGTGGCTTTTGAGCATGCGCTGCATAGCATGTGCATTTGGGAAGCATGGGTATACTAATGTGCATTCGCATGAAACTCCGTACCCTTACCCTACCTCTCTTGTTTGGTGATGTTGTCACCTCATAGTCAAAGGTGCCGCGACGGAACCTAGGGTATCGTGTGTCTTTGCAGCCTCACGATCGCCACTAGGAGCGCGCTAGGTATCTTGGTCGTGAGATAGCAACTCGTCACACGGATCCTCTCGCTACGTTGGTTGCCCTTGCAATCACTAACGCACATGGGTAACCAAGTCATTCTAACGTGCATCATGAGCACCCTACCGCACAAGCATACGCATTGCCTCAACTTTGAAAAGTGTTACACTTTCAAAACAACGAGTTGTCAAAACCTCAAAAATTTGCGAAATAAGTAAAGGTGTGAGCAAGATTATTCCTTGAAGTTCCCACTTGAAGTCACCTTTCATACGGAAGCTTGTGGAACTCTATCTGTAGCTTCCCTTCCTTGTAATGATCTTTGGAAATCTCTGACAAATTGGTCCCTTGCCGTGAGTCTCGACAACCTGGTAGCATCGATTCCCTTTTCCGCTAGCCAAGTGGAAAACAAGTAGAAGTAGAAACTTTTCTCGAGCGACAAGGTTCTCGAATAGTCAACTTGGAGAAGTCATCCATCGTGTATTCGTTCTTGGTCCGTGCTCTTAACCTTACAATTCTCAAATCAAACGAGGAAGTACGCCCAGGATCGATCAAAGCTTGTTGCTACGCTCCTCAGTGTTGCTATCACAAGCGTGAAGCGTAGTACACCGAGTTTTCTCGTTTTGCTCCCCATCACGGTCGATTATTTAGACCGTTGAGCCCATCGTCATCAGTGTCACGGTCACACGACGCCATGACGTCGCTCTACCATTGATTTCCGCAACCGTATTCACGACGTCGTGATCGCGTGAGCTGACCTTGTCGAGCTCCGTGTTGTATACACCAGATACCCGACTGGGTCAACTGACCGTTACAGCCCCGCATCGGCTACAAAATGGAACCTTTTACCCGGAACCGCCGATACGAAAGCTCCATTTCCATCAGAGCTCGGCAGTAACACTGTTCTTGTTCTTCTTCTAGCTAGCCTGGCTACTTGCCACTAGAGTACCCCTCCCAGCCACTTCAATCTTCCCGAGCAAATCGTTCTCCGTCTTCATTTCCGACGTTGAGATGAAGCTCGGAGCGGATCGAAAGCGTAAATCAATCCAAGCCGCCACACATGACTCTGTCTTCGGAAGAGCTCGAGTCGTTTCACCGGACATTGTTAGGGATGTACCTCTCGTATAGTAGGAGGGTTATGCTCGCTATTAGCCGTGCATGTGCACATTCATCGTCCGCTTCCTCATGAACGGCGATGAGGTAGTATGAGGACACACCTTGTACCTTTTTGTTCCATCTCGCATTTCCAATCATGGGATGGGTGTAGGCAAAGTTTTACCAAATTTGATATTGTGATCGTTGGAATGTCCGGTTTGCATTGCCTACCGTGAACGAGTCTCGTACAATATGTTCGAATTATAAGCTTATGGGTGAGATTCCGATCATGCGCTAATCGGGGACTCAAATTTCGGATGTTCCGACCGCATGGAACAACCCCAATGATTTTGGAGCATCGGTAGTGGTGATCTTACGCAACCGCCGCCCACGATGTTGACCGAAGCTTTCGTAGCAAAGACATACCGAAGTGTTGTGTCGGCTCCCCGCACCCAACAACAAATGGCTCAATAACTACAACAAATGCCACCGATGCAATCAAAGCTTCAACCTTCCAAGCCCCGTTCACCGTAAGTACCCACCCGTAGGGACATCAACACCATTGTCGCCGCCACTCAACCGCTAGAAGGGCGCACTCGTGCCGAATCGATGGTGTACGATATCATCCAAGGGCGTTATGGGAAACCATATCGAATAGTTTGGCGACAGCCTCTCTCGGTCCTTATCTCGCCTCTATGGCCGAACAAGCCCGTTTGTTCAATCTGTTGGAAGAGTATGTTAATCAGGGCCAACTCCAAGCCTCCGACTCCATATTACCACCTTCTCGACTACCAATGGATCTTAGAGAAGAAGAGGATGCAATCCGAGGCAACAAGCGAGTACTATCTGAAATAGATGTAAGTGAGTGGGAAATTACCTGTACGGAGACTTGTCCGCGTGAAGGCAAATGAAGCTGTAACCCTAGTAGTGCCACTCAACTCCCTGCTAGTGAAACACCTTCGCGAACCACGAAGAGGGCAAAGAAAAAGGAGAGAAAGAGGCTCCGCCTTATCCAGGAAACCCAGCAACCGATCTCCAAACTCAAAGACCTTCCTCCCCGGTTGTGCTACAATTGTAGACAGCCCGGGCATTTTGCCAAAAAGTGCCCGAACCCCGCACGGCGGAACCCCCGGCGAAGCAGGCGTAACCCCGGATCTGCTATCAACAACAACAAGCCAAGCCCTCAAGTGGAGCAAAGCCAACTGAATTTCATGGGTAACCCCTCTATCCCAGAATCATTTCTCACCTCCCCTTGTAATTTCGAATCTCGGGACGAGATTCCTCTTAAGGGGGGTAGACCGTGACGCCCCGGTTTTTAATTACCTTCATTAACGCTAATAACCGGATCGCCGGTCAAACCACCAAACCCCGGTCAAACCTAGGTCAACCTGGGTCATCACCCGAAAACCTCGTCAATGAACCCCGATGAACCCCTTGACCAAGCCTACATACACCCGTAGTCAACCCTTGGTCAAAGACACGGTCAAACCCCGCTTGACCGTTGACGTCAGCGAATGTCGTCCGAAACTTTTGCCGCGTTCCCCAAAATTCACCTAAACACTTCAAAATCTACCTTTATGAAAGTTGTCCATCTTGTTGAGGGACACAACTTTCATGTGGATTGGCATTTCAAATTTGGAGAGGAAAATTGTGAAAAGCCCCTTGCAAGACAGATTTTCCTGTTTTCCGCAATGTGCCGACATTCAATATTGGCACGACGTTCTCGCAAAATCCGTTGAGAAAAACACTATATGGCCTTTTTGAAAGTTGTAGAGGGTAGTTAGATCTACAACTTTCCTATTCATTGCCTTGTGCACTTTTAGTCAATTTTTGGGAGAAAAACCTACTTGAACAGGGCCAGTTTGAATAACTTCAGGCGCTCGCGCGCCGGCCGCGCCGCCGCGCGCCGGCCGCGCCGCCGCCGCGCCCCCGCCCGCGCCGGCCGTCCGCGCCCTCGGCTTCCGGCCCACCGCCGCACGTTCCCAAGGCCCCTCGCGTGTTCCCCGTGCCGCCCGTGCCCCAAGGAGCCTCGAACGGCGGGAACGCCGCGAATCCGCGCCGCCGTACCCCTCCCCTCGCCCGCCGTGGTACGGCACCGCCCGCCGCCGTACCGCCGTGGCCCGCCCGCCCGAGCCGCCCCTTGTTTCCCCCCGTCCGCGCCACGCCTATAAGGCCGCCCTCTTCCCCTGCGCAAGGATGCCACGCCACGTCGGCCCCGTCGCACCGAGCCACCGCCGCGCACCGGGTGCCGCCCGCGGCGAGCCCCAACCTCGAGCCGGTCCTAAGCCAATTAGCTACTCCTTCGCGTGCTCTAGCCCCTAAGGAAACTACCGAGCCTCCCCCCTCTTCTCACCGGCCCGACCGCGCCGCAGAGAGGCAAGCAGCAGCCGCCGCCGCGGTGTGCCGCCGAGCACCACCGCCGCCGCACCTCCCGACCAAACCCCCGCCCAAATCGAGCCCTAGTGCCCCCTAGACCCTCCTCCACCCCCTTCCCCGGCAAGAGAGCCGCCGGCCTTGCCGGAATTGGGCAGCCCGTGCCGGCCGGCCGCCATAGGGGTGACATTGCGAACCTTCAACTCTTTCCAGGGTCCTAATTGCAAGAAGGTAACTCCAATAGTAAACCCAAATTGCCGAATCTTGTAAATTGCGTAGAAAATCACAGAAAAATCAGAAAAATGTAAAACCAATTTTGTTGGATCCGTTGTGAATTATAATACAACATTTGTTATTCTGGCCCGAGCTAATTCCTTTTAGTATTTACAAGAAAAATACAAATGTGAAAACCCTAGATCCGCAATAACTCAAAAACTCGTAGAACCTCCGTAGCTAATTTTTGGATATGTTGTGTGTTATGTCATGCCTAGCTCCTATGCCACAAATTGCACAAAGTTATCATGTAAATCTTTTTATAAAAATGTTTTTCCATTTCCCGCGGAACCGCATAAATGATTTTTCATGTTAAAAATGTTTATGTTCTTGATCCCAACCCGTGCCCACTGTCTTGTAATACCAAAATGCACATCCGGTGAATTAATCATGAATTTTGGATTAACGGAAATAACTATTCTTGATTTACGCATGTTTTCCTTTGTAAATTAATAAACCAAGTTCGCAGAGAGATTCCATGTGAACATGTTGGTTTTCTATTGTTTAGGACCGAGAGCTTGCACAAGAAAATTTGGAACATTTTGGTGCTTAATTATTTTTATATGCATTTAAATTGAATCACTAGATAACCTTTGCTATTTTCCATAACGTTTAATTTCCTAGCCTCCAACACTTACATGTGGGTCCAATGGACCAAGATAGGTACTAATAGGCTTAAGAAACACCCCATTAATTTTTAGTAAATTAATTGATTAATAAACGGCTTAAATGCCCTTTTTCTATTAAAGAGAAATTAAATAAAGAAAAACCTTAGTTAATTCTTTTTCCTTTTTGGAAAATATTATCTAATTCAATTAAAAGATAATTAATTCTAGATGCTGATAAGAAATTAATTCAAGGATAAAAATATCATTTATTTCTTTACTTGT
Source organism: Cenchrus americanus (assembly GCA_947561735.1). Taxonomy (NCBI): domain Eukaryota; kingdom Viridiplantae; phylum Streptophyta; class Magnoliopsida; order Poales; family Poaceae; genus Cenchrus; species Cenchrus americanus. Next base: position 150,122,425 of record OX387243.1, on the reverse strand, counting down.
GAAAGGAAAATGATTAAAAGCTTTCACATGAAATGACAAGTATAAAGAAACCTTTATTCAATTGTGCAATAAAGAGAAATCACCCAACCACCCATGTAACTTGAGTGTGGTTGCAAATAATGTTAAAAAGGTTAAATGTACTTACCCACTACGGTTGATGAAATTAAATTAAATTATTCCCATATATATGTACACAATCACCATCAAAAAGAATAATTAATAAGGAGTTGCATATTGTTCCTTTATGGAAGAGTATGCCGAATGTATCCTTATCTAGGTGAATGTGCCCAACAAATACACCCCTTGATTGCCAAAATGGTTCGTAAGTGATTAAAGTAAAACCGTCGAATAAATCTTGCACTTGCATCTTCGTGTAGATCTTTCCGCCGCAGACGTACGCTCGTGCCGAAGAAGGAGACGAAGGTGTCGACAAAGAGCCGCCGAACGAGAACGTAGCTCAAGACCCGGACCCCAGTCCCGTAAGGGCCCAAGGCCAACCTTGCCGCCGAAGGCAAGCCCCGGATCATTAACCCCGCCTTTTAAAAATTCCGCAATTATGTTTGCTATGATTGTGCATTTACGTTTCGAGAATTGATTTGAAACCCTAGATGCATGATCCCTAGGTACCTATGCTCTATCACTAGTATGCTAGGTCGATAGCCGCCATGCTATAGGACCGATAGAAGTCGAGTGATGTTCGTCACTCGCGAGAATAGGTTCCTAGATAGGAATCATAAGATATCCTTAAATGGATCGCTCATGTGGTAAGAGCATGGGATTGGGTTCCGGTCCGGTGGGCATGTGGGCTAAGCTTTTGAACGTACTAAGCACATGCCGGTTATGGGGCCGTAAGCCTAGTACCTTAATGAGGCGGCACGGGATCCTACCGTTACTACTCTCGAGAAATCTCCTTACCGGCTAGCTACGGGAAGGGTGGTGTATGGTGACTCCGGTATCTCGCGGGGTATGCCGGATAGCCCGCACCAGTGGACCGTAAGATTCGATCCCAACCCGAAGATTTATGGGGACGGCCCGGGGAGTTGTCCTCGCGGGGGCAGCCCGACCGTGTGTTTGGGTCTACCTTGCAAGGTTTAAATCAATCGATTGTCGGCCTCTCACCGTTACCCGAGACTCGCTTAATCTACTAGCCATGATATCCCATTGTAACAACCCAGGAATTTAGGTGTGTAATTTTTGCGAAAAAATAAAACTTTTTGACTGAACTTGAGTGCTATCCATTTTTGAGCCAAATTGCTAGCCCTCCTCTGAAATCTCCACCAATTTATCCCATTTATAAAAACATATATTCAAATTATGGTAAAATATGTGAGTTGGTTTTTCTCTCGGGTTATTTGGAGTTCAAATGTGTGAAGTTTGAATTTGAGTGGGAATCAAATTCAAACTCTAAATCTACCCCTAACTCTTAGTTTATTTATTTTTATTTCCAAAATACCAAACCTTGAACCGGCCGCCTCCTCCTTCCTTTCGATCCGGCCCGGCCCACCCGTGCACCTTTTCGGCCCGGCCCAAACCGTGCCGCATCCACACCCCTCTCTATCTCTCGTTGCTTGGGGCCCGCGTGTCGCACCCTTATCTTCACCAACCCCGCCCGGTCACCGAGCCGGCCTTGCGCCGCCGGCCTCACCACACCGGCGCGCGCGGGGCGGGGCGCGGCCGGACCGCCCGGCCCGCATGCACTCCGAGGACCGCGCGTGCGCGCGGGGTTGGGTTCGACCGCGGGAAAGGCTAAAGACTCTTCTCGCCCCTTCACCGAGCATCCGAGGCGCACCCGAGCGTCGGCCTCGAGCGCCACCCGCCCCGCCCGGCGAACGGCCAATGGTATGGGGGCTTTTCCTCCTCGAGCCGCTCGCGGCTCCGATTCAAAAGGGCCGGTCGGCCGTGGCACGGACGCCAAGCCACCCACCCTCTCTTGGGGTTTTCTCTTTCACCATCGCCCCGTTTGCACCGGATTGGGGGAAGAAGCGGCGCGCCGCCGCCGCGTCGCGCCGACGAGGGAGGAGCCGGGGACCGGAGCAGGGACACCTACGCCGCCGGGGAACGCCGTCGACCCGCCAAGGACGCCGCCTACAACCGCCGCTCGTGGGAAGAAGGAAAGGCCGTCCGCGTCGGAGAGAGGGAGCCGGGACCGAGCAGGGAACCGTACGCCGCCGGGAACGCCTACCACGCCACGCCATCGCCGATCTCGATCCGGCTTCGACTACACCGCCGCCCCGACGTGAGCCCCACCGCGCCCACCTTATCCCTTTCCCTCCCTCCTTGAACTCGCTCGTTTTGCGCCGACGGCGTTGGGGTGCGCCGTCGTGTCGCCTTGCTCGGTTGCCGGCCTTCGAGCCGCGAACCGCCGCGTCGCGCTCGTGCGGAGCTCTCGGCCACTCATGCCCCCGGCCCGCCGACGCCCCGCGAGGACCATTTGTGGTTGCCGGCCTTCGTGCCAAGCGTGTCGTGCAGAGCGTGTGCGCCACCATGTCGCCTCCCCGACGCGCTCTCGGTTTCCGCACGACCGCGCCGTGCGAACAAAGCTTGAACGCGTGAGCGCTACGCGCGCCTTGGGCCCGCACGCGTCCGGCGAGCTCCATGCCGGGCCACCGGCCGCCCGAGCCGCCAAGGACGCGCGCGCGGCGCGCCGAGTTCACGGGGCGTTTCGGAGCCGTGCTCGCCGCCGACGCGCGTGGCACGTTTGATTGAGCCGGCTTTGACCCGTGTGTGTTTGCAGGGGTGAGGAGGGGGCGCCGCGCCGTGACGCGCCGGCCGACGGTGGCGGGGGCCGAGCCCGGTTCACGGGGTCGACGCGCCGCTCGCCGCTCGCGAGACCACGGACGCGAGCGCTCGTCCGGCCGGGTGCACCCCGTTGCCGAGCCGCGACATGAGCATCCTCCCCGTTGGTGGCGTCCGGGCGATTGCCACCGGACCGAACGCCGGCGACGCGCGCGCGCGGCCGCCGCGCCGTCCGGACATTTCGTCGAGCACCCGGAGTGCAAGTTTTCCCCCGAGCGTGTGAACCTAAGAGTTGGGTCGTCGGGCCGGATCCGGGGCTCTAAGCCCGCTTAGTTTCCCTAGCAGTCGTCGGCCCAAAGTGCAGAGAAAACCGGAGGGGGGAAAGACAGACTTCGAAGTTGGATTGTGGGCCGTAAAGCCTAGTCCTTTTATTGGGCCGAAACCCGGCTCCGAGCAGAAACGAGTCCGCCGGGCCACCCACGGCCCGGCGATGATTCTGGCCCCTTTCATCCCGTTAACCACGGACGCCGACGTCATGCCGACGTCGCGCCGTATTTTCTCAAAACCCCCTTTTTCTCTTCTCGATTTAAACTCCGTAAAATGGTTTTAACCATTAAAAATTCATAACTAATTCAAGAGAGCTCGAAAAATATAAAATTAATTTCTATAAATCCGTAATTTCGAAACCTTGCCGTTTGTAGGTAGTTTGGGTTCTTTTGGATCTTCTAAATTGGTTCTTATTTGGAGTTATTGCTTAGTTGTGCACCGTATTCTTATATTCGCGTCGAATCTCGTGCCGCGCACCCGAGCTTCGACCGGAGGACGCGGAGGACCCCGAGTACACTCGCTCCGGACAGCGATCGCTTCAACGGCAACGAAGGTGTCATGTCACTCCCAACCATGTAGATCCCATGTTGTTAAATAGTCGCTAGTGCTTTACTTTAATGCATTGATCCGATGAATTGCATAACCCGTTTAATAGCCATGCCTTGATGCTTTGTTATACTCGTTTCCTTGTTCCTCTACCTGCGGGACTAGCTACAGACCCCTAGCTAGTCCCTTACCTCAACTATCCATACTTTTGTTGTTTGATTATGGATGGTACTCTGGGCTTGACCGAGATGTGGATATCTCGGTATGTTTCTAGCGTGCGTTCTGGGTGCGTATCTCCTTGCTGTGTTTTGGCGGGAGCGAGCCGCTTGGTTACTTGTGAACGACTGCCGAGGGAAGATGCGATCTGGCCTCTTACCCGAGGGTCGTGTCGTGTGGGATGGAGATAGTGAGTGCTCGCTCTCGGCCCCTTAAGGACCGATCGTCGCTGACCTTGCTTCGATGACTATTTTCGTACGTACCGCCCGCCTTGTATTGGGCGGGGGTGCGGGGTGAGACTTGTAGTGGATAGCACCCCTCCCGTAGGCGGATCGGTGTGATCGTGTCGGGAGCGGTCTTTCCCTCCTTAGTAGACTTTGCCCCGGCGAGGCCGGGGGAAGGGTTCCACGGCCCTAAAGGGACCTCTCGCGGGTAGTATGAGCTCGCCGCGGAGGCCGGGCCGTGCTCGCAGACGTAGGAGGGTACTATCCACTTACTTGGCCTTCGGCCGTATCGTAGGGTCGGGTACCGGTGACGGCCGGTTCGAGTCCTATTCGAGCGGGTACGCTTGTACAACCTCTCGCAGAGGGTTTAAACCTATAGCTATAGTCCGTGTCCACCGGTTATGGGCGGTCTTTCGATCTCTCACCCGACTAGCTACACTCCTCTTGTGCTTCTTCTCTCCCCCGAGTGTGTGAGCCCCGCTTCGGCCGTTGAGATGTGGGGATAGGAGCGGTGGGCCCCTCATCGCGGATGAGAGTTGGGATCCGGATCGTGGTTGAGATCCGAGTTCGGTGTGGTTTTCCTTGAGCGGGGTGTGGACCCCCGAGGTGTGGACCTCGGAAGCGGGAGCTTTCCCCGAGGTGTGGACCTCTTAGCCGAATTCTCGCTTACCTTGTTTGTTGCAACGCCGGTTTGCTTAAGCTTTCTACGGCCGCATTAGGGTTATCTCATGCATAGTAGAATATACACCGCTTTTGCCTCTTTGTTGGGAAGCTGACATGACCTACCCGCTTATCGGGTAGACCCTGGTGCCTCTGACGCAGAGCCGGACTATGACTTCGACAACGACGGTTGGGTGGACTAGAGCTCTTCCTACACTTGAGCTGCCTGCGGATATGGAGTTTCCCGTGCTTTCATGAAGCCGCTGATAGATGTTTTATTTATGTTTGATTCAGTCCCGATGGACTTGTACCCGGCATGTGTCGAAGAGATGTACTCTGATTAATGTAATAAAATAAATGATGTACTCTACATTGCTGTTTTTACCCTTTTTGTATGGATTTTGGCATCGCTGAGACAGGGATTGCACGTGGTAGCCCTCCTAGGACTACCACCGAGGTGCAAAGAGTTGGGTTTCCGTTCGAGGAAATCCGGGTCGTTTCACCCATAATGATAGAACTCGAGAAATATTGTTGTATGAAATTAATTGCTTGTCCAATTCTTGATTGGATTAGATGGCACATTTAGAAATGGTAATCAACTAGAACTTGTGCTAAAAGATTGAAAGTAAGGATCCACTCTTAGTGGCTTTCCAAAGAAAAGAACTCCACCAGCCAAAAGCCTTTCATGTCTAGAGGTTGGTGATGTAGTTATCACCCGACGGTTAAGTCTTGCTGAGTATTAGTATACTCACCTTGCTTTAAAATTGTTGATTGCGGGTGTTGTTGATCGAAGGGTGACGACAAGTAAGGACATCACGGATGGCCTCCCGTGATGTTCACCGTTTCGCTAGTTTAAATTATTTCCGCCGTATTTTCGAACTCGAACCTTTTATCTCATGCCATGAACAATGCTTTGTAATAAGATGTTTAATTCATGTTGTACTCGACTCGCCTTCGCGTGAGTTTTAATGCATGTGTCGATCCTCTCGTTCGATGTCCAAGTGATTTACCGGCGTTAACCCGGCAACCAACGACAAGATGATACTTTACTATTGCTTAATGACCAAAGTGGATCGGTCTTAGGCGATAGTACGGTATTTTCCTCGGGCGGGTTGTCACAAATTCGGTATCGTAGTGATCGCATGCACCGCAGTTTAATTAACAACTCTAATCACATGATTTTTGAATAAAATTTGCCAAGATTGTTTGAATTGCAAAACACGTTGGTCCGTTAAGGATAAACTAGTCCGAGAGGCCCTAGAGGGAATTTTGGTTTCTTTCGGCGGCTTATTAATCTATGGTTTATTTTGCTAACTCCCAAGCACATTACTTTATGTCATACTTACATTCTCGCACAACCATACTAGTTCATCACGTTTTGCCATACGTGGTGGTACCACAGAAAGTCCCGTGAGGGACTAGTGGGACCTATTACAATGGGTGTCACGTCGCGTTTGAGTCTCGTCACGTTTTGCCATACGTGATGGTACCACGGGAAAGTCCGTGAGGGATGAGTGAGGCCTAATCCCATGGGCACTCACGTCGCGTCAGAGTCTTAAATAGGACGCTGTCCATGCAGCGGCTCAACGCATGGGTGCCGTTTCTATAGTGAACGGTAATGTATGTGGACGCTTTCATGAGTGCCGGCATGAAAGGTTCGATGTGTTCTCGTGATCTTCTCGCAGTACACTAACCCCCGTTGCGTAAGTCCGCCGAGTCGCATCGACTAGATCTCGACTAGATATTATAGGGAGATACGTGTATGAGCCATGCCACCGACGCTAACTTCGAATTTTGGCTTGATTGCCTTGTGAGGACGAATAGGACGTCTTGCATCATGTAAAAGTCGTGAAAGAACCTAAACTGAACTCATGGCTGTTTTCGTGCTCTCTGAAGTAAAATAGTGATAGCGTGTTTTGTCCTGTTTAGCCTCTTAAGGCATAGGTGTGTTGCTCTGCTTAAATTTAATAAAAGTGTTGCTTAAAAATTTCGTTCTTGTCCAAGAACCCTTCGTCTAAGATGATCTTGACCTAGGCCGCTTTAATCTAATCCAGCTTTCCACTCATCAAAGTTCATGATCATACCTTGGTCCGCCGCAAGTTATGCTTGGTAGTCAACCCCCGTCTTGACATTTCCCCCTAGAACCTTTGAACCTTGCTTGGTTTAGCACCTTACGAATTCCTTAGCTCAACCTTGAGTACCCAACTTAAGTTTCTTAACCTTGCTAAGTTGCCACACCAATTGGGGGAAGTATTGAACTCGGTTTTGAGTAGGATGTTCGGTCCCCGATTGCCGTACCATGTATCGTTGGTATGCCTCGCTCGTTCGAGCTCGCATACGATGGCATCTAAGTATGCATGGTTACCCCATACCTTGACCTTACCCGTATTCGTGGATCGAGTTACCTTGTACACTCGCATCCGCCTGATTCTCACTTTTGTCATTATGTCCAGATGGACAACGCTGGCCCTACGTCGGTTGATGTGGAATCGTGGACTCCCGTGGACTACCTCGAGGAGGGTGGTTTTCCTGCACTTTTGTGGGACACCCTAAGGAACTTTGGGTACACCACTTATCCAGAGTACTCGACACATGAGATCATGACCACAGGCCAACTCCTTCGTTGTGAAGTGAAGGTGAAGATTTCAACGTGCCCGACCAATCCTCGCTTGGGATGAGTGGGAATGTACGAGACACGGAAGAAACTTGTCCGACACGGTGCGAAGGCTGCTCTCGAAGCACTCACAACTTTCTCGTGGAAAGCACCCCCCGAGGTAGCCAACTCGCAGCCTAAAGTCATTCCGTACCCGAGCGACACATTGCGCCGGTGGTGAACGAGAAACTATCCTTCCAAATCCGCAGCAACTCTCACTATAGTCCCGACCTTGTCACCTCGCTCCGCTTCTCGAAGCCATGTACGACACCTACCAACGAATGGTGGGAGAAAGCGTATTCTATAGACACCAAATCTATAAATACAAAGTTAAGGAAGTAGAGTGTTCAAATTTCGGGCGTTGAAAGAAGCCCGAGCAATGATCGCTACTCTCGTGAAGGAAAGACGCAAGGACAAGGCAAAGATACAAGAGTTAACCGAGATCATCCATGAGCAGAATTTCTTGTTGCAGCACAACGATCAATATATGCTTGAACTAGAAAATCAGCCGGAAGCTCTAGCCGTTCCACCCCCGCAACTCCGTCATCCCGGGACCAAGACAAGAAGAAGATGTTGAAGATATCCAGGGTGAATCCGGAATTGAGTCTGGACTCGAGTCACCGTAGTCTTTTAGCGTGGAAGATCCCACCCTCGAAGTTGGTCCATTGGGAATGAAGTTCTGAGTCGTCAGAATCCAGTGTTGTGAGGAATCCTAGTGTACCATGACCACCCTTGGTCGACTCTCGCTGTCAGTTGAACTAGAAACCTTGTCATTGCAGCTAGTCTGCTTTGTGATCCTAAATGTTGTTGGTAATTTCGAAAACTCTCATCGATGTATCGCCTTGATTAAACATCCTTTTCCGCAATGATGTTCGTGAGGCATTAATTATGCTAAGTCGTGATCAATCAAGTTCTGTGCTCCACCAATTTCGTGTCAATCACAGATCTAATCAATTCCTCAATCCTGAACTTGTTCTTTTCGGTCTTGCTCAAACCGTGTGATTTAAACTAAATGTGGCTTTTGAGCATGCGCTGCATAGCATGTGCATTTGGGAAGCATGGGTATACTAACGTGCATTCGCATGAAGCTCCGTACCCTTACCTTACCTCTCTTGTTTGGTGATGTTGTTACCCCATAGTCAAAGGTGCCGCGACGGAACCTAGGGTATCGTGTGTGCCTGCAGCCTCACGATCGCCACTAGGAGCGCGCTAGGTATCTTGGTCGTGAGATAGCAACTCGTCACACGTATCCTCTCGCTACGTTGGTTGCCCTTGCAATCACTAACGCACATGGGTAACCAAGTCATTCTAACGTGCATCATGAGCACCCTACCGCACAAGCATACGCATTGCACCAACTTTGAAAAAGTGTTGCACTTTCAAAACAACGAGTCGTCAAAACCTCAAAATTTACGAAATAAGTAAAGGTGTGAGCAAGATTATTCCTTGAAGTTTCCACTTAAAGTTACCTTTCGTACGTGCTTATGGAACTCTGTCTGTAGCTTCCCTTTCTTGTAATGATCTTTGGAAATCTCTGACAAGTTGGTCCCTTGCCGTGAGTCTCGACAACCTGGTAGCATCGATTCCCTTTTCCGCTAGCCAAGTGGAAAATAGTAGAAGTAGAAACTTTTCCCGAGCAGTCAAGGTTCTCGAATAGTCAACTTGGAGAAGTCATCCATCGTGTATTCATCCTTGGTCCGTGCTCTTAACTTTACAATTCTCAAATCAAACGAGGAAGTACGCCCAGATTGATCGAAGCTTGTTGCTACGCTCCTCGTTGTTGCTATCACAAGCGTGAAGCGTAGTACACCGAGTTTTCTCGTTTTGCTCCCCATCACGGTCGATTATTTAGACCGTTGAGCCCATCGTCATCAGTGTCACGGTCACACAACGCCATGACGTCGCTCCGCAATCGATTTCCGCAACCGTATTCACGACGTCGTGGCCGCCAACCGCACCGATGAGCAAGATGCGCAGCCGCCGGAGCAGATGGCTCCCATCACGGAGCAGGTAGCTGAGAAGCTGAACCTCCAGTAGCCCTGTAATAGATAGCTAGTAGCCAGGGTTGTACAGAAAACAATTGTAATGAATTGCTTAAGTATCAATGAAAGAAATTTTCCAGCAATGAGTACTCGTAGTCGCGATCTCAGAGTGCGGAGCCCCCATCGTGGAGTGGATGCGAGTAGTCGTACTCGGCTTTAGTAGTCCCGTTGTAGGGAATAGACAAGAAAGAAGTTGATGAACAATCAAGCTTTATTACCGAAGGAGTACACCCGGATGGCCGTGGCCGTAGTTACAAAGTAGTCGCTTGGACCCGAGGCCGCTTACAACCGAGTAGCGTTGGAGCGGGTAGCCGCTTACGCAGCTTGATCCGTAGGTAGCCGTCTAGGGCCGGATCGTAGATCCGTAGGTAGCCGTGCGGCCGGATCTTGGGGTGTGGTCTCTTAGTATACCGCGCTAGAGTCCTTGATGCTCGTCGCAGCCCCAGATCCGTAGGTAGCCGCACGGGCCGGATCCCGGAGAGGAGAAGTCCGAAGACTAGAGCCGTGGACCCGGGGGTCGCATATGGCAAGGGGGTGTTGATGCGCCGTGTAGACTTGAACCCCGCAGTAGTCATGTAGACTAAGTGTAGAATCGACAGAGCCGGTCGACGTTCCACGAGTTGTTGATGTCTTCGCCTTCAAGTGTTTGGAGGCGATAGGAGCCCGGCCCTGGCCACCTTTGCTATGGTGAAGGGACCTTCCCGTGGGGAACCGAGCTTGTGAAGCCCTTCGTGTTCCGGGATACGGCGGAGGACAAGATCTCCAACGTTGAAGGAGCATTCCTTGACGTTGCGATCATGGTAGCGTCGGACACCCTCCGGGTACCTTGCCGATTGGACGAGGGCGGCGCAGCCGAGCTTCTTCGAGGCCGTCGATATCAACTCGTCCGTCGTCTTCCGAGACGCCTTCGTCGTAGTGCTCCACCGCCGGCGAGTTCCATATGACGTCGGCGGGGAGGATGGCTTCGGAGCCGTAGACCAGAAGTAGGGGGATGGCCCCGTTGGCTTGGATGGTTGAGTCCGTAGCCCCCGCAGTGCATTGGGTAATTCCTTGATCCACTTGCCCCCTTTGGAGTTCGCAAGTGTCGTGTAGCCGCTTCTTGAGAGCGTCGAGCACCATCCCGTTGGCGCGCTCGACTTGTCCGTTGGCCCGTGGATGGGCAACCGAGACGTATCGGACGTCGATCCCGCCGTTCTCGCAATACTCCCCGTAACCGGTGGTTGTTGAAGTTGGATCCCGTGTCCGTGATAATGCGGTGGGGTAGCCCGTAGCGGTGTACGAGTTCATCCAGGAAGTCGAGTACTCGTCGCCCTTGGGGCATGTGACCGGCTTGACCTCGATCCACTTGGTGAACTTGTCGATAGCCACCAATACCCCGTTGAATCCTCTTGGCGCGCTTGGTAGTGGCCCAATCATGTCGAGCCCCCAACAAGCAAAGGGCCGGTTGGCGGTATGGTGACTAGCTTGTAGGCCGGGACGTGTTGCCGCTTGGCGAAGTACCGACATCCTTGGCACCTTCGATGAGTTCTTCGGCATCGCCCGTGGGCCGTGGGCCAATAGAAGGCTCGCCGAAGGCTTTGCCGACCGCCGTGCGTGAGGACGCGTGGTTGCCGCAGACGCCCTTGTGGATCTCCTCCAAGATGTCCTTGCCTTCTTCACGAGGGACGCACTTCATGAGTACCCCAGAAGAAGCGCCCCGCTTGTAAACCTTGTCTCCGACGAGGACGTAGGACTTGGCGCGGCGGACGAGTTGCTCGGCCGCGTTCTTGTCGGAGGGGACCTTCTGCTCGCTGAGGTATTCGATGAAGGTTTGCCTCCAGTCCACGTCGATCATCATGACCTCCCCGCCCACCGTTGGATGGGCCGGGATAGTGGTCGGTGGCGCCGGCTCCGGATGGATGACGCGTGAAGCTCGTGGACGAAGACACCCGCCGGCACTTGAGCGCGGGTGGATCCAAGCTTTCGAGAGGACGTCCGCCGCAACGTTGTTGTCGCGGACGATGTGATGGAACTCGAGACCATAGAACTTGTTCTCGAGCTTGCGGACTTCTAGGCGTAGGCGTCCATATTCTCCTTGTTGCGTCCCGTGACTTGTTGACTTGGTTGATGACCACCGCGGAGTCGTCGTATACTAGTAGCCGCTTGATTCCCGGGGAAGCCGCGCGAGGGCGGAGCCCGTGTAGGAGGGCTTCGTACTCGGCTTCGTTGTTTGAGACCTTCCGGAAGATATGAAGGACGTACTTGAGTTGTTCGCCCGTTGGAGAGATCGGGAGTACCCCCGCACCTGCGCCCTCGAGGTTGAGTGAGCCATCGAAGTACATCACCCAATGCTCGGTCGCACGGTGGGAGTAGGTAGCCGGTTCTTTCACCACTCGCCATGAAGTCGACTAGTGCCTCGCGACTTGATGGTTGTGCGTGGCTTGAAGTCGATAGTGAGGGCGCCGAGCTCGACAGCCACTTGGAGATTCTTCCGCAGCATCTTGGTTCCGTAGGATGTCGCCAAACGGGTAGTCGGTGACGACGGAGACCGAGTACTCCTGGAAGTAGTGTCGTAGCTTCCGCGAGGTGATGAGTAGTGCGTACAGGAGCTTCTGTACAAGCTGATAGCAGGCCTTGGACTCTGATAGGACCTCGCTGACGAAGTAGACTGGGCGCTAGAACGGGTAGGCATGGCCGTCTTCCTGCCGCTCGACAACGATGGCAGTACTGACCACGTGAGTAGTCGCAGCGAGGTAGAGCAATAGTCGCTCTCCCTTGTGAGGAGCCGTGAGGATCGGTGGCTTTGATAGGAAGTCCTTGAGCCGGGCAAGGGCTTGATCCGCCTCCGGAGTCAACACGAACTTCTCTTGATGCTTGAGTAGTTTGAAGAAGGGGAGGCCCCGTTCTCCTAGCCTCGAGATGAATCTCGTTCAAGCACCGCCATGCATCCCGTCGGCCTTCTCGGACGTCTTTGATGCTCGTGGGAGCTTTCATGCCGGTGATGGCGGAGATCTTCTCGTGGTTGGCTTCGATGCCGCGCCGGCGATGATGAAGCCGAGTAGTTTGCCCGAAGGGACGCCGAAGACGCACTTGTTCGGGTGGAGCTTCCAACGGTACTCGCGTAGTGATGCGAAAGTCTCTTCAAGGTCGTCGATGAGGGTACCGGAGTCCCCGGTTTTGACAACCACGTCATCCACGTAGGCCTCGACGTTCTTGTTGAGTTTCCGCTTGAAGCAGCCCGGATAGCTCGTTGGTAGGTAGCGCCGGCGTTCTTCAACCCGAATGACATGGTCGTGTAGCGCACGTGCCAAACGGGGTGATGAACGCGGTCTTCTCCCGGTCTTCCTCTTTGATTGCGATCCGGTGGTACCCGGAGTAGCGGCCGAGGAAGCAGAGCAGGTCACAGCCCGCCGTGGAGTCGATGACTTGATCAATCCGCGGCAACCCGAAGGGGTCCTTGGGGGCGAAGTGCTTGTTGAGGTCGGTGTAGTCGACGCACATCCTCCACTCGTTCGAGTTCTTCTTGCGGACGAGGACAGGGTTAGCGAGCCACTCAGGATGGAAGACTTCTCTAATGAAGCCACCGCGAGTAGCTTGGTGTCGGGGACAGCCCCTAGGGGTCCCCTTTAACAACCGAGAAATCCCCACTTAAAACCTGCAACAAAGCCAAACACACTTTGCCTAACCATGCAGGATACGGCCCGCGCCGCAAGGACCTCGACGGCCCACCAAGGCAACCCTCTCGAAGATCCCCTCGAGCAGGCTTCGCCTCGCTCGAGGGTGCGCGCCTCCCTCGAGCAGGCTCCGCCCCGTCCGAAGGGATGCCCTTCCCTCGAGCGGGCTCCGCCCCGCTCGAGGGCTCGCTCCCCCTCGAGCAGGCTCCGCCTCGCTCGAGGGTCCGCCCCGCCCTCGACCGGGATCCGTCTCGCTCGGGGGTGCCCCCGCCGCATGCGCTTGCCCCCGTACACGGGCATTTAACGCCCGACACCGGCGGGACAAGTGCCATCATGCGCCCGGGCTCGCGCCCCGTGCCGCCGCACCAACTCCCCAGAGGGAGCCCATCCCCATCACCGTGGGGAGGGATCGTGCGCCGCGGCCGGTGTCGGCCCGTGACACCGTGCGCCCGCTCCAAGACGGCTAACGCGCCGAGCCCTCGAAGGGGGCCGCTTCACCCTCGATTTGCTTTCTTGTGACCCTACGGTTAGGTGGAGGCGCTAGGCCGGTGGAACGCCATCCCCGCCACCGTTACAAAGATGGCCGCCGTCCCCGCGCGTGCGGTGCACGCCGGGCGCCGCAACAACAACTCCAAGCACCGTGAGACGCACCGGAACGGGATGCCGCCTTACCTACTCTTGTACTCCGTACGGCCAACGTCGCCAGCCTCCCTCGAGCCTATCGAAGACATCACCACCATCCGCCGCCCTTCTACCCTCGAACCGCCACCGTTCGGGTACAAGATAGGCCATGATGGCCGGATCGCCGCAAGGATCGTCCGACGGCCGCCCACTCTACGCCTTAGCACGCCATGCCCCTTCACGTAGCTAAATAGCACGCGCGCGCATGTGATTCGCTCCTTCCTTGATCTATAAAAGGGGGACGAACCCTCCCCCGCCGCGGGGGAGGACAGGAGAACACGGACACCACACCACGAGAGGCGGTGCGCACTACGCACTTGTCCTCCCATTCTCCCACAACATCTTCACCACTACTCCGGGGACTTGGAAGCCACGCTTCCTCTCCCACTTTGCTTGTAGCAGCCCCCACTACGGCACCCCCGTGCTAAGTAATATAGTGCCTTGAGCACGCCACCGCCGGGACGTACGGCCCACCGACCGAACCGGATAAACCTCTCGTGTCTCTTATTGCTTAGCATCGACCATTGAGGGATAGACCACGGCGCTTACTACCGGTTAGTGTCGGGACCACATTCCGCGCCGACGCTGGCGCCCACCGTGGGGCTATCCGAGCGCCTAAGGTCAATCCGTCAACTCCCTCCATGGTGATCCGCACCGAGTACCGCGGTACGCGTTACAACATGGGCGGCTCGGACCCCCTCCCCCCGCCGGTTCGAAATCCGGTTTGGGGACCCGAACTTTCGTGCCACGGGGAATGGCTACCTCATGCGCCTCACCAACCGTGAGGAGCTCCGCGCGCGGCGCCGTGCCGGTCCGCCCCCGGCCCCGCCGCACGCACCACCACGGCGCGTACGCCCGCCGGCACGGACGCCGCGGGCCCGTCGCCGCCGTCGTTGACGCAAAAAGTGCACCTAGCGCCAAACACACAAAGAAGCCGAACAAGTCGGCTTCGCACGCGCAAAGAGTAACGTTGACGTGCCAGCCAATTTTTCCCGAAAATTAACAAAAGATAAAGCAAGCGAAATACCAAAGCTTGGAACTTGCCGGTGGTACCGCACGGTTCCATATTTACGGCTAAGAAGCCATACGAGATGACACATAGCTATGTAAAAGCTATTTGCCAAAGAATTGAAACCATTCGGAACTTATGAGAGGAAAACAATACCGCTGAATGGATGACGTAAGCATGATGGCAATCGGTCTTTGTTTGGTCAACAATGCATAAACACGATATATGACCGATCCCATAATAACAATGTTAAATAAATGAATAAAGTAAAGCACGAACGTAAACATGTAATAAACAAGCATGCATAGATCCAAAGCACTAGTCTACCGCATGTCTAGGTACCTAGAGATCCGTCGGGTATGATGCCAAGACAAATCTATCCACCGCATGATACAACTTGCATGAAATCGTACCACTTTCCACAAATAGATCTATCCACCGCGTGATACAATCTAAATATGGAAAGCTAAAAGCACGCATTATTTAAAACATGAATTGCGCACGTGTTTTACTCGTGGAGAAACATAACCGAATACGGCTGAATGTACCGATTCGAGGTCCAAGAAGAAGGAACGAACATTACCAAGCGGATAAATCTATCGAGTTGATGCGAAATCTAATCCACCGGATGACTAGCTCTAAAGCAACCCAAAAACCCGCATCTACCGCATGATACTCGGTTCTTTCAAGATTTATACCAACAATGGCAGGCTTGAACCCACAACACGTAACAACCTAGATCGATTCGGTTTCGGCTATCTGAAAGCACAAGATCCACGTGTTAAAACATGAAATCTACCCATACAAGGATCACAAAAGAAGTGAGCCGATCCAAACCCATCTAGATTGGGCAAAAGTGTTACATGAATCTAAACATAAAGTAAAAACTCGAAGTAACACAGGGTAACTTAATGAATCTATTGGATCTTGCCAAAATCCAATAGAGCCGATAACTAGCTTCAAGCTAGATCTTAGCCCACCGCATGGCTCATGACCTAACAAGAAACCCTCTTGAACCAAGCTTGAATCTACCGCATGACACGAAGCATGGTAACAAGACTACTTGCATCAAATCTAAATCCACCGCATGATACTAGACATGATACAAGGTTGCCGGTACTCACGGAGGTCGACGGATCGATTGGCCCTCTCGAAGAACTCGACGACACGACAAAAGTACTCTAGGGTTTGGCGCAAGGCCGGTGTGTATTGAGGAATGATTGTTTTTCATTACATACATTCAGGGGTCATATTTATACCCCGTCAAGTACAACTTCGAATGGATTCGTTACCTAACTTATCTCTAAGCTCGATCGCCTATCGATCCATTCGTTCTCCCCGATTGAGCCACGTCACCATTCAATCCCGCAAAATCAGCCCCCTCTTTGTTCCTTTGCCGAACCGGAGCGGATAGCCGACCGCGATCTCTCTTGTCGAACATCTCTCGAAAAGATCCTTCCTTCCACCGAGACGGACTCTTTATCGAACCGGACCCACAAGTCGACCCCTTACCAAATTTTGGTGTTAACACATGCCCCTTCAATTGTGGGATAAAAGTAATTTTGTTCCACAATTGACTCCACCATGAATACCTCAAATCAAATCTGTCAACACCGTTCTTCGCAATCCGCCGAATCCTCATCCGATCCAAACCCTAGATCCCCTCGTTCCGAGCTCAAAGCCCCAATGGCAGCTCAAAACCAGGATGCTCAGGTAAATTTCTCCCCCGTAAACCTCGTTCGGCATTTAGGTTTTCAATTTCACCTGAGATTTCTTCTTCCGCTTTTGCTTCAGGAGCCTTCCACTGAACTTCTGATTCGCACTGAGGCCAATTCGAGATCCTATTACCTTGGTCCTGTAGGGAACTCTGACCCTCGAGATTTCATCGCAGCTGAATCTCAGAGAATCCCCTTTAAAGCAGCTCTATCTCCACCTCCTCACTGGCAAGACGCTTTTAAGAACCGGCCCTTACCTCCAATCGCAGTCGGAAGACATGGTACCGGAGGATTCTCGCAGACAAGAGCGGATTGACCAACCTGGATACCCTCCGTATCGCCCAGTGCTTGGAGTTATCCGTGGCTGAGACCCCCAAGAACGAAGACCTCCTGATAGCAGCCTGCCACTTCTGGTCAAACGGCGTCAACGCTTTCCTTTTTGGCCATGGCCCAATGTCTCCAACCCTGGCCGATGTGTATATGATTACCGGCCTTGACATCACAGGGTCTATTCAGCCTTGGAAATTCAAGAATTCTTCTCGGCAAACAGGGGTAAAGCCAGGGAACGGATATAAGAATTACATCTTGAAGCACATGAAAGACAATCCCCTTGGTGATGTTGAATACGAGCATTTCGAATATGTGGCCGTGCGATTTGTCTTCTGTGGCAAAGCCAACGAACCTACCTTGAACCATATTGCAATGGCGTCTCATTTGGTTAGTGGCAACCGCCTTCCCCTTGGGAAATTCTTCCTGGGCAGTGTATACCATATGCTTCACCAAACTGTTACTCAGATGTACACTAGCCAAAGGATAGCATGTGTCAACGGCCCTTGGTGGTTCGTTCAGATATGGCTGCAGCTCCACCTGCACCAAATTGTTGGTGTTGATTTGAACACCAGGCTTTTCCCTTCATCCAATCACCCTGAAGGAGAAAACAATGCTACCAGGGGATGCCAGAATTATGGAGAAGCGGCTTCAACTGTTCTTATTCAGCAAGACATCAGCCCCTTTTTGAACTATTCTTCAAAGGTTTCCCGAATCCTCTCTCGGCTCCCCTATCCGGATAATGACACCTTGACTTTCCCCGTTGAATTCTCCTTTGAGCCCTGTCGTCAAGATGGAAGATTTCTTGAAATCTTCAACATCATAATCCGCCCATGTATACTTCCTACATGAATTCAATGGAGGAAGGCGAGAATCGAGCACTTATGAATATTATCGACCTAATATAATGGCCCGGCAACTTGGATGTGGCCGATACCCCCAAGGCTATTTCGCATGAATTCCTTAAGCCCGTGGAGGAAATCAAAGAATCTATGCACAGCAGCAGAGTCTTCAATTATGTGTGCAGTCCCACTGTCTATACCTGGCCTTTTGTGCCTATAACCTTAACTCATCCCACCTTCAATTCCTGGTGGCAAGAATTCCACGATCACATCTTCAGTGAGCCTGTACACGTGTTCTGTGCAGAGTTGATGCCTGATTTCCTGCCAACTTCAGAGGTAACATAATGAACCTTTGGATCAGACATTTCTCCTCTCAATCATGATTCTGACCTCATTCCTTTGATTCCACAGAACACAGTGCCTGCCCCTCGAGCCAGAATATCACCTACAATCCTGTAGGCCCAATCTCAAAGCTCGGGATTCAAGTCCACAACTCTGGCTCAGTTAATGGCCAGGTTTGCTACAACAGACCCCAGCCTCTCTAGCCTTGCTGCTGACAGGAGGCAAGGTTTATCTCCGGTTGCTCCTCCAAATGCCAAGAGGAGGAGAACTATCAAGAAAATCCTTGTTGAGGTAAAATCCTTTACCTTCTTGACCCCAAGATTACTCTGTTCTTGATAAATTATCTCTTTGTGCATTCTCGGACCGCAGCTCAAAGCAACCTTCGGTGTCGAACCCGCCAATGCCCCATCCACAGTATGACCTTTATTGTCCTCTTTTAATGATGAACACCGGCATTTACCCTTGTGACTTGACATTTGCGAAGAAACAATGGAAGAACAACTGGTTGATGTCCCAGTGGCTCAACAAGCAAGTCCACCCAGGGTTGAATTACCTATCCCGATGGAGATCTCATCTTCATCACCTTCTCGCGAAGCAATGAATTCTCCAAAGATAAGTCTCCCAATCCAAAAGGAGCCATCAAGTCCTCCAAGGGCACAATCACCCGTTGGTCACGCAGCCGACTCCAATCCCAACAGAGGTGGATCCGACTTCTCATCGACCGAAAGCCCATGAACTACCGGCAAGAATCGCATCAACACCTTCTAACTTGGAAGCACCTCGTGATTACCCCTGCTCAAAAAATCGGCCACGAGGTAATCATTTGCACTCAACTCGCTATTTTTACTTTTAGCACCTCTAACTCGGCAATACGGCTTCTTAGGATCGGGCTCCATCATCATCAAGCCCCGCCGTCGGGGACCGATCCAGCTTGCCGAGGCGATGGAAGGGATGCACCGCCCTCGTCGGATGAGGTGCTAGCAAAGCTTCGAGAAATTGTTGCCTGGCCGGAAAGAGATGCACAAGATCGGTTCAAGGATCTTGATCACTTCGAGGAGATGCTTGAGTCCATCGGCCCAAGAACTTCCCGAGGATATCGCCTCCTCTCGGTATCCATCCGTGGTCTAGACGTCCTTTACACGCCCATAAGACATGCTTTGAGGAAACCGCGCTCCCGTCCGGCTATCGAGAAGAAGAGATCCGATGCCGAACGAGTGCCATGAACGGGGCGCAATCCCGGACAGAGAGCCACAGAGACGCATTGACTAATGCTGTGCTTCTTGTGATCCGAAAGTTGCCAAGAAAGCTGCTCTAGAAGCGGAGCTGAGAAGCCCGTCGACCGAGATAGAGGTCGATAAAAAAGAAAATAGCCGAGCTTCCTGGATTGATAGAAAAGACCCAGGAGTAAGCAAGATCGGCTATAGCCAAGATGGAACAATGCGATGCGGAACTCACCACCTTGTCCAGCGCCCAAAAAGATTGCCAAGAACTGTTGGACAATTTCCGTCAGGCAATATCCAATGCTCGCAGTGTGATTGCGAAACATCTGAACATTTGAATGCCCCCATTGATGTATAACCGAATTGGCCGCTCCTGCGATATTTTTCTTGCAATTTATTTCTTTTCTTTTGCGTACCCTCGAATATAATACTGAACGACCCATTCGGCAAAGAAACGCCAACTCCCGAATGGCACTTCGATTCTCCTTAGCCGAGCCACTTAACCGGATGCGACTCGGCCCTAGAACTCCAAGCGACCCGTCGGCGGCCGGCCAAGGAAACCTCTCCACCTTCCGATTTTCTTGGGATATGCGCCACGATCCAAAGCCACGACTCGAAGCCACGATTCATCTTGCCAGGCCTATAAATGCAACCGTAGGTGCCCCTAGCTCTCCACCAGGCCTTCTGGCTCTCGAATCTTTGCCAATCTCAGCTCTTCCTCTCTTCAAACAGTGCACATCCCAAGCCACCATGGTGCGCCACCTCAACCGCCGCCGCGCCTCCGACGAGGCAGAGGGGAGCAGCGCCAATGCGCGCCGGAGGCAATGATCGTCGATTCCTCCTTTTTGATTCGACTTTTGATCTTCTTCTTGTCTTGACGACCATCTTCTTTACAAATTGATTCAGTGGAATCCGTCTCTTGCGCCGGCCAATCAACCTCTTCCAGACGACTCCTCGGAGTCCGATGGCCACTCCCCCGTGCCGTACGGGGAAGTCGATGCCCTCCGCTTCAAAGAAGAGCCGGAGACGGCCCGGCGTGAGCTAGAGGACGTCTCCAAGAAGGCGGCGTAGCCGAGCTTGAGTGGGGGGACCGCCGCAAACAGTGGCCGCCGGAAGCCATCGATGGTAGTGCTCCGTAATCAAATCTTTGATTCAACCCGGCTTTGACGCTAATTCCCTTTTTTCTTGCAGCCGCGACGCCGAGCTCAACCACTGAAGGCGCCGGTGGAGCACGGGGCCGATAAGGTGAATGCCCGCGGCGACACGCCGGCGGAGCTCCTTGCCGTGGTGGAGCACCGCGTTGACGAGGTGGCGACGCATGGCGTTCGTTTGGGCACCACCTTGGGCCCCGGCCGCCATGGCGACGCATACGGACGTCGACTACTCCACCGAGCCGCGCGGCTTCCGGGCGGCGCACCGGGAGGACATCGACGAGATCGAACTCATCCCGGAACGCCTCGATGGCCACGGCGATGCCATTGCCGAAATCACTCATCCCCAATCCGTACCGAACAGGCTTTTTGACTAGATTGTATTAGGGATGTTGATCATCGGCAATAAATAAGAACTTTTGAATTCGTATTTGTGCTGCCATGAATCCGCCTTGCATTCGCATCCATGATTCTTATTTTTCCTTGAATGCATCCGGAACTGTCTTGAGACGAACGCGCTAGAATAGTTGCCCCTTGGCGCAAAATCCACGAAGATCCCGATTCGGCAATCCACGAGCACGAGTTCAAGCAAAAACCCTTTGTACTTGGAGAGAAAAACCCCGCCGTTTGGTATTTTAACGATGCGTACCGCCGGTCATCACTCCCAATGCACCCCTTCGGTCAATAAAAGAGCCCGCCGAGATGCCCCGCAAATCCACCCGCACACTCATCCATCATTTCTCATTTCTTCCCCCGTCTTTAGAGGAAAAAACCCCAAAGCCATGGACAAGGGCAAGCAACCCCCGGGAGGGCGGCTCATCGAAGAAGCGTACGATTCGAAGGTGAGTTCTTTCTTGATTTGTTCCTCGTTCTCCATACGATCCCGTGCTTCATGTTTTCTTCTTTTTCCTCTTCCGGCCTTGATTTGCTCCCCGAAGAAGTCATCGGGACCGAAGATGTGCCCGAGTACATCTCCTCCGATTCCTCCCTCGAAGCGAGAGGATGCCACGCCCGAACGTAGGGCCAACCATCAACCGCGCCGCCGCGTTCGGCATCCGGAGCACGGCCTCGTGGGACATCACCGCCCGTTGCCAAGCCGAGCGTGAGCGCCGCATGGCCCTGGAAGCACTAGTAGGGGGTAAACGCTTCTGACCTCTTCTTGACCTTATGCCCGCATTTGGACGTCTTGCCCCTAACCTTGATTCCTCCGCTTCAGATGTCTCCAACAGGTACAACAACCTAAAGACGGCCTGGGAGAGCTTGGTGGAGGCCGCCAACCATGGTCACCCCCATGCGTTCCAAGTTGCCGTCACGGTGGTCCTGGAACAACTGAAGAGGGAGCAGCCGAAGAAGTAAAGAAAAGATTGAATCATACTTTCGCTTCTTTCTCCACGCCTTCTGCTTCCCACCTCCTTGGAGATCTGACCACCAGGGTTGTTAAATGTAAACCTGCAGGAAGCAGTTGTAATGTTTGTGCTAAGGGCAATGTATCTAGGCATTGGCCATTTCTTCTGTTGATGGATTTCTGTTCTGAAGGCGGCCTCATTCTTGAGCGCCGGCTATCTCTGTGTCAGATGTGTGTAATCATCGATCGATCTCAATGCTAGGATAATATTTCTTCAGATATCTTTCATTTATTGCAGCGGAAAATTCTTCTCCTAGCAAAGTTTTCAATATGTATGCATTACCGGGGACGCATCCGACCACACGGAAAGGTCCTTCCCGGTTAGGGGACCATTTGCCGAATTCATCGTATTTAGTTCCAATCGGCAATAGCGCTTTCCAAACTAGATCGCCTTCTCGCAAATTGCCTTACTTTTACCTTCTTGTTGTAGTACTTGGCAACCCGCGGCTTGTTTTTCTCGATGTTTTCCGTGGCCCCGAGACGGATCATATGTAAATCCTCCAGCTTTCGTCCATCATTAGGCCACCGTAATCCTTGGAGCTCAAGTCCTTTTGCAGCACCACTCTCCTTGAATCGATTGCATCTCCCAAGGCAAAATCGTGTGGTGCCCGTAAACCAACTCGTAAGGAGAGGTCTTTGTAGCTCCATGGGGGGGCCATTGGGTAAGCCCACGGTGCTTCACCGAGAACCGAATGCCACCTTCTTCGCTTCGATCGATCTTCTTTTGTATTAGCTTGATCATGATTTTGTTAGAAGCCTCCGCTTGACCATTAGCTTGGGCATAATAAGGAGAAGAGTTAAACAATTTGATCCCCATGCTTTCGGCAAACTCTCTGAACTCCAGTGACACGAATTGTGCCCCTTGATCAGTGGTAATTGTCTGAGGGATTCCAAATCGATAGATGATGTGCTCCTTGACGAATTCAATCATGTTTTTCGACGTCACCTTCTTCACCGGGATCGCCTCAACCCATTTAGTGAAATAATTCGTAGCCAAAAGCACGAACTTATGCCCCTTGCTAGATGGTGGATTAATTTGGCCAATCAAGTCTATACCCCAACCCCCGAATGGCCACGGCTTGATGATGGGATTTAACGCCGACGCGGGGACCCTTTGAATATTTCCAAACCTCCGGCAATCTTGACATCCCTTGTAATACTCAAAGCAATCCTCTAATATCGTCGGCCAAAAGCATCCGCTTGTCCGATGACCCATTTCATGCGGTAGGGTCGACCGGTGTGCTCCACATATCCCATCGTGCACTTCGCTCATCATTTTCCTGGCCTCTTCTGGACCCAGGCATCGTAGCAATACCCTATCTAATGATTTATAGAATAAATTATCATCCAGAAGAACGAACTTTATGGCCTTGTACCTGAGCTTCCTAGAGACTTTACGGGATGGATCCTTCAAGTAATCAACGATCTCTTTTCTCCAATCATCTTCTGCAAGATCCGTCCCCAGTGCACACGCCTGCGCGCAAACGCTTCTTGGCTCTCTTTGTAACCAGAGGCGCTTTGAGCCAGCCTGTTTGCTTCTTCGTTATGTTCCCTAGGGATGTCTTGTAGAATCACCAACGGGAAGCTCTTCAAGATTTCCCCGCATTCCTCGTAGTAACTCCTCGGCGCTTCACTTTTACACTCATATTGGCCGTTCAATTGCTTGATCACCGGCTACGAATCTCCATAAACTTCAACCGAAACGGCCCTCGCTTCTCTCAAGTATTGAAGCCCTCGAAGTAATGCCTCGTATTCAGCCTGATTATTTGTGACAGTGGGCTGAATAGGGATGGCAAATTCAAACATCTCACCTCTAGGAGAAATCAGTAGGATCCCTACTCCCCCACCTTTACCACATGATGACCCATCAAAAAATAAAGCCCAAGGGGTAATCTCAAGCAGATCAATTGACGGATCACGATGTTCAGTTATAAAATCGGCAATGATCTGACCTTTGATGGCTTTTGCCGATTCGAACTTCAATTCGAACTCTGATAAAGCTAAAATCCATTTGCCAATCCTGCCGTTCAAAATTGGCATAGATAACATATGTTTTATCACATCGAACTTGGAATACACAGTGCATTCGGCATTCAACAGGTAGTGCCGAAACTTTGTACACGAGTAGTACACGCAAAGACACAGTTTCTCTACGATCGAATACCCGATTTCCGGATCAAGTAGTTTTCGGCTAAGATATGCTACTACCCGCTCCTTCCCTTCAAATTCTTGAATAAGGGCCGATCCAATGGTTTGGGTATCGGCCGCCACGTACAACTTGAAAGGCTTATCTAGTTGAGGAGGAACCAACACTGGTGGCTCCTTCATGTACTGCTTGATCTCATCAAAAGCCTTTTGTTGTTCGTCGCCCCATGTGAACTTCCGATCTTTCTTTAACTTCAACGGAGAAAATGGCAAGACCTTCTGTGACAAATTCGATATGAATCTTCTTACGAAATTGATCTTGCCGAGCGTGGATCGCAACTCCTTGAGGTTAGTTGGAGGAACAACTTCATCAATGGCCTTCATGCTCTTTTTGCCAACTTCAATTTCACCCTCGTGGACCAAAAACCCCAAGAATTCTCCAATTCGATACTCCAAAAGCGCACTTGTTTGGGTTCATCTTCAAACCGTGTTTCCGGTGCACTCTAAGGTCTTCTTTACATCTTCCAAATGGGTGTCATGACTTAGGGACTTGATTACCACATCATCAATGTAGATCTCCACGATTTTGCCGATTAACTCGTGAAAAATGTAATTCATGGCTCGCTGATAGGTTGCACTGGCATTTTTTAGTCCAAACGTCATGACTATCCATTCAAACAATCCTATATGGCCCGGGCATCTGAAGGCCGTCTTTGATATGTCTTCTATTGCCATGAAGATTTGATTGTATCCCGCATTTCCATCCATGAAACCGATCACCTTGTGTCCTGCGGCGGCGTCGATCAACAAATCGGCAATAGGCATCGGTAACCATCCATCGGAGTAGCTCGTTCGTGTCCCCGAAATCTATGCAAACCCTCATTTTCCATTCTTCTTGTACACAGGGACGATGTTAGAAATCCACTCCGCATATCTGCATGGCCGAACGAAGTTTGCATCAAGTAATCTTTCAACTTCCTTCTTCACATCGGCCAATACCTCATCCTTGTAGATTTTTCGGGGTGGTTGCTTGTATGGTTTGAAACCGATTTGATTGGCAACCGGTGCTCGACGATAGAACGATCCAATCCAGGCATCTCCGAATAATCCCGGCGAAGCAATCTTTGTATTCCTTGAGAAGCTTAATTAATTCTCCCCGAAGTCCGCCGCAAGCCCGCGCTGATGAATGTCGGCCTTGGCTTATCACCGTTTCCAATGTCAACCTCTTCTAATTTATCAGCCGACATGAATCCCCGCCCTAGCTTGCCATCAGTGCCGTCTACGGGGTTCTCCATTAAAAATTGCTATAAGAGCCGACTGCTTGAATCTGCTGATCACTTGCTCGACCGTGCTCGTGTCGTCTTGCCCCCGAAAATTTTGTGAACTTCGTTGGCGGCTTCACCCTTGTCGGCAAGAGCACATTGTAGTACCATTCTCGGGGAACGGCGGCTTATAGGCGGGTCCTTGCATTTTTTGGCTTGAGGCCGAACCGATTTTGCATCAATTCAACCATTTTCCGCGCCGGGCGTCATCCTCTTATGCGCCTACGGTGGCGCGTATCCCCGGATGCGGGAAGGCGTCAAATGCTCCGTAGTTTCCCACCTCATGATAGCCTCCGCCGTACAAGTTCCTCTGCAACCAGTTGGTCGCCGGCGCAATCCTGTGGCCGGAAGCAAGTGGGGCTCCAGGCGAGCCGAACGCTAGATCTCCATACGTAGGCTGGTACGGATTCGGCTGTTGCACAGGCTGACCCGTGCTGCTCTGTGGCGGTGGCTGAATTGGCTGCCCTCCTGAAGCTTGTAATGGGGGCTGAACTGGCTGACCCCCAGTGCCCTGCGGAGGAGGCTGGAACGCTTGACTTCCAGAGCTCTGAGGAGGAGGAGGCTGTGGTCGGCTCCGTAACGGCGGTTGAGAGCTTGACTCGCCCCGGCTCACGGTGCCCCCCGGATGGGTGCCTTGTCGAACGCTTGTTCCATGCCCGGGCCAAAGACGGCCACCATCATCTGCTGAAGCGCACCGAGGAAAGCTTTGTTGTGCTTGCTAAGCATGTAGTCTGGCAGATTCTTGTAATACTCGCATGCACTCCTCTTTCTCCCCGCTGAGCCGTGGTATCGCTCTCCCCCGGTAGCAACACCACCGGGCATCTCGTTCTTCAAATACGGGACGCCGCTTCTATTTTTCTTGAATGACGAGCGACATTTCTGCCGAAACCGGTCCATGACATCCTGGAGTTCTTTCCGCCGCCGGAGAGAGATCTTCAAGGTTGACATCCATGAGGTCTCCGATTTCGGCATCTTGAATCTATTCGGCCGTGTCCCACCGGGCGTGCCAAAAAGAGTGTTGACACAAAAAGTGCACTCGGCGCCAAACACACAGCAAGCCGAACAAGCCGGCTTCGCACGCGCAAAGAGTAACGATGACGTGCCGCTCAATTTTTCCGAAAATTAACAAAAGATAAAGCGATTAAATACCAAAGCTTGGAACTTGCCGGGTGGTACCGGACAGTTCCATATTTACGGCTAAGAAGCCATACGAGATGACACATAGCTATGTAAAAGCTATTTGCCAAAGAATTGAAACCATTCGGGAACTTATGAGAGGAAAAAACAATACTGCCGAATGGATGACGTAAGCATGATGGCAATCGGTCTTTGTTTGATCAACAATGCATAAACACGATATATGACCGATCCCACAATAACAATGTTAAATAAATGAATAAAGTAAAGCGCGAACGTAAGCATGTAATAAACAAGCATGCATAGATCCAAAGCACTAGTCTACCGCATGTCTAGGTACTTAGAGATCCGTCGGGTACGATGCCAAAACAAATCTATCCACCGCATGATACAACTTGCATGAAATCGTACCACTTTCCACAAATAGATCTATCCACCGCATGATACAATCTAAATATGGAAAGCTAAAAGCACGCATTATTTAAAGCATGAATTGTGCACGTGTTTTACTCGTGAAGAAACATAACCGAATACGGGTTTCGAACAACCGATTCGGGGTCCATGAAGAAGGAACGAACATTACCAAGCGAATAAATCTATCAGGTTGATTCGAAATCTAATCCACCGGATGACTAGCTCTAAAGCAACCCAAAAAACTGCATCTACCGCATGATACTTGGTTCTTTCAAGATTTATACCAACATCGGCAAGCTTGAACCCACAACACGTAGCAATCTAGATTGATTCGGTTTCGGCTATCGAAAAGCACAAGATCCACATGTTAAAACATGAGATCTACCCATACAAGGATCACAAAAGAAGTGAGCCGATCCAAACCCATCTAGATTGGGCAAAAGTGTTACATGAATCTAAACATAAAGTAAAAACTCGAAGTAACACGGGTAACTTAATGAATCTATTGGATCTTGCCAAAATCCAATAGAGCCGATAACTAGCTTCAAGCTTGATCTTAGCCCACCGCATGGCTCATGACCTAACAAGAAACCCTCTTGAACCAAGCTTGAATCTACCGCATGACACGAAGCATGGTAACAAGACTACTTGCATCAGATCTAAATCCACCGCATGATACTAGACATGATACAAGGTTGCCGGTACTCACGGAGGTCGACGGATCGATTGGCCCTCTCGAAGAACTCGACGACACGACAAAAGGACTCTAGGGTTTGGCGCAAGGCCGGTGTGTATTGAGGAATGATTGTTTTTCGTTACATACATTCGGGGGTCATATTTATACCCCGTCAAGTACAACTTCGAATGGATTCGTTACCTAACTTATCTCTAAGCTCGATCGCCTATCCATCCATTCGTTCTCCCTGATTGAGCCACGTCACCATTCAATCCCGCAAAATCGGCTCTCTTGTTCCTTTGCCGAACCGGGAGCGGATAGCCGACCACGGATCTCTTTGCCGAACATCTCCGAAAAGATCCTTCCTTCCACCAGACGGACTCTTTATCGAACCGGACCCACAAGTCGGACTCCTTACCAAATTTTGGTGTTAATAAGCGCCATGACGTCGCCGCCGCTGCGGGCTGCGTTCGCGCCGGGCGCGGTCGGAGCGACGGCGGGCTGAGCGCGCCGCCTCTCAACACGGCGCGCCCGCCACCACGACTGCCGCCACCCCAGCAGGACGGCGTGCGGTCTCTGGACCGCACCTTCCCCATTGGCCGCGCGGAGCCACGACGGCCTACAACAACAACGTCAACACCACGATGCGCAGGGTCCCGCCCGGCCGTCACGTCTTCGTCGCCAGGGATCCCGGCGCCTCAGCAGGTGACGAGTCGTCCCTGGGCTCCCTCGACGCTCCGCCACCCGCCAACCGCCACGGGTACGCGGAATGGGACTTCTCCGGCGTGCCGGACCCAGTCATGTTCAGGCGTTTCCTTGACGCTACGGACTACTGGTTCGGTTGCTCCGATGACTCCAGCACCGGGAGCTACGACCCCGCGCGGGAGTGCTGCGTAGTCGTCGCCAACGACCAGGCCAATGCCGCCGGCGCGGCGGGCGCCGGAGATGGGGAGATCACGCCTGCCCCAGGGATCGCCACACACCTAGCCGCAGGGCCGAGCGCTCTGCCGGGGCCGACGTCGACGCGCAACTAGCCCAAGCCCGCGAGCTCGAGGCCAAGCGGCGGAGGAATACCGAACGGTGCGGGCCGCTCCGCGCCTCGATGGCCGGGGAAGCCCTCCGCTCGCGGCGAACGCGTGCGGGAGCTGGGCAGACAGGCCCGCAACCGCATCAACGCCAACGACCCTGACGTGCCGCCGCGGGCGAGCCAGAAGCTTGTTGCCGCCGCAACGCTGCTACGGGCCATGCCGGCACCCTCGACCCCCGAGGCACGAGACCTGCACCGCGAGGTGCAGACTCTCATCGAGCAAGCGGCCGTGCGGCAGGCCGAGAGCTCGGCGTCGCGCATCCGTCAACAAGGGGATGCGCGGGGCGACGGGGCCGCACAAGGGGGCGAACCCTCGGTCCACGCAGGGGAAGCGGCGGGGCGACCCGCCAACTCGGGACGTGCAGCGGCCAAGGAACGGCTCCTTGACACGCGCAGATCGCTGGAGGGTGACGCTCGTAACGTCATCAACGCCCGCTGCACAAGCAAGGCGGACGCCCGAGCAGCGGTGGGCTACCACCCTCGACGGGGCGGACGCTACGACAGCGGCGAGGACCGCTCCCCGACGCCGGGCCCCCGGGGACCCGTGTGTTCGGCCGAGAGATCCGCACGGTGGCCTTCCCCCGCCGCTTTCGCCAACCTTCGACCATCGTCAAGTACAACGGGGAGACGGACCCCCGCGTGTGGCTCAATGACTACCGCTTGGCTTGCCGGCCTAGGCGGGGCCACCGGCCGACGAGGTCATCATCCGCAACTTGCCCCCCGCACCTCGGCGATGCTTGCCCGGACGTGGCTCGAGCACTTGCCCGCCACCAAATCCACAATTGGGACGATCCGGTCCACACATTCGTGGGCCACTTCCGTGGGGCACGTACGTGCGCCCGGAAATTCGTGGGACTCGCGCTCCCGCACACGAAGCCCGACGAGTCACCTGCGGGACTTCATACGGCGCTTCTCCAAGCGGCGTACGGAGCGCCCCAGGCCGTAGCGCGATCCGAGATCGTGCACGCCTTCCTCGAGGGCACCACATGCGGGGATCTCGTGCGAGAGCCGGGGCGCGGCCCGCCCGCGGACTCGAACGAGGCGTTCGACATCGCCACCGGCTTCGCCTCGGGAGAAGAGGCCGTGGGAGCGATCTTCGATGGCAAGAAGGGCAAGCGCTCGGAGGATGCGCTCGTGGAGGGCGACAAGTCCAAGGAGCCACACCGCAACGACAAGCGGGGCAAGAAGGGAAAAAAGCCGCGCCGCGAGGCGCGCGAGCGAGGGGCGCGACGGCGGTAATGCCGAGGCCCTCGCGGTTGACCGGCTCGACGGGGCCCTCGACCGGCCCCTCGAGGCCCGGGGGTGTTCGACGACATCTTTGAAGAAGCCATGTCCTTATCACAAAACCCCGTAAACCACACCCTTGAGCGATGCGACATGCTCAAGAAGTTCTATGGCCGCGCCGCCACAAAGGAGGCGAGAGGCCAAGAAAGACGGAGGAGATGGCGACGCCGACGGCTTCCCCGCCGTGGAAAACGTATTCCTCATCTTTGGGGGGCCAACCGTCGACATGTCGACACGCCGGCGCAAGAAGGAGCGGCACGAGGTCCTCGCCGCCGAGAAGGCGCCTCCCTCCTTCCTCAATTGGTCGGAGGACGCCATCACCTTTAGCGGGAAGACCACCCGAACCGCATCCCCAACCCGTGGCCGATGCCCGCCGGTGGTCGACCCCATCATCGGGAACGCGCGGTTCTCGAAGGTCTTGATGGACGGAGCGGGCGGCCCTCAACATCCTCTACGCGCATACGCCGCGCCCGATGGGGATCGAGGGCCTGGACCGACGGCGGCCCGGCCACGAAGCCATTCCATGGCATCGCGCGGAGCAAGCGGTGTTCGGCCCCTCGGACGGATCGACCTCGCTGTTTGGTTTGGCACCGCGAAGAATTTCCGCAAGGAGATCCTCACCTTCGAGGTGGTAGGGTTCAAGGGGGCCTACCACGCTATACTTGGGCGACCCTGTTACGCCAAATTCATGGCGGTCCCCAACTATACTTACTTGAAGATGAAGATGCCAGGACCAAATGGCGTCATCACCGTCGGCTCGTCCATCGAGCACGCATTCGACTGCGATGTCGAGTGCGTAGAGCACGCAGAGGCGCTAGCGCTGGACGAAGCACTAGTGACCACCTTGGAGAAGATGGTCAACGACGACCTCGACTCCGCTGCCAAGCACACCGGCACGTTCGAGGCCGCGGAGCAGTCCAAGGAGGCCCCCCTCGATCCTTCTGCCCCCGAGGGCAAGGCGTTGAGGGTCAGCTCCACCCTCGACCCCAAATAGGAAGTGGTGCTCGTCGACTTCCTCCGCGCCAACGCCGACATCTTCGCGTGGAGCCCCTCGGACATGCCAGGCATCCCGAGGGAGGTCGCCGAGCACTCCCTTGACATCCTGCCTCACGCCCGCGCCGTGCAACAACGGCTCCGCCGCTTCGACGAGGAGCGGCGACGGCAATCGGAGCGGAGCTGCGGAAGCTTCTCGAGGCCGGTTCATCAAGGAGGTGTTCCACCCAACGTGGCTAGCAAACCCCGTGCTTGTAAAGAAAAAGAATGGGAAATGGCGGATGTGTATAGACTACACCGGTCTTAATAAAGCATGTCCTAAAGTTCCTTTTCCTTTGCCACGCATTGATCAAATCGTTGACTCAACGGCTGGGTGTGAATTGCTTTGCTTCCTTGATGCCTACTCCGGATACCATCAAATAAAGATGAAGGAGTCCGACCAGCTCGCGACTTCGTTCATCACGTCCTTCGGGATGTTCTGCTACGTCACGATGCCATTTGGCCTCCGAAACGCAGGAGCAACGTACCAGCACTGCATGCAGCACGTTTTCGGAGACCATATCGGGCAGACAGTCGAGGCGTATGTGGATGACATCGTCGTAAAGACCAGGAAGGCGGATGACCTGGTTGGCGACCTTGGCATCGCGTTCGGTTGCCTACGGGCAAATGGGGTCAAGTTAAACCCCGAAAAGTGTGTCTTTGGAGTGCCGCGAGGCATGCTCCTGGGATACATTGTCTCCCAACGGGGAATCGAGGCCAACCCCGAAAAGGTTGCGGCCCTCGAACGAATGGGTCCAATCCGGGACCTCAAAGGGGTGCAAAAGGTGCTGGGGTGCCTTGCCGCCTTGAGCCGCTTCATCTCGAGGCTCGGCGAGAAGGGCCTGCCCCTCTATCGCCTCCTCAAGAAACACGAACGCTTCTCCTGGACCGCCGAGGCCCAGGACGCGCTCGACAAGCTAAAGGCGTCCTTGGCACGCGCCCCTATTCTCACGCCGCCGCAGGCGGCGAGCCCCGCGCTCTACGTTGCCGCGACCACCCGAGGTGGTCGGCCGCCGTGATCGTCGTGGAGCGCACGGAGGAAGGGCATGCTTTACCCGTGCGGCGGCCTCGTCTATTACATCGGCGAGGTCTCCGTCGTACACCAAGACGCGCTACCCCCCGTGGTCCGAAGTTGCGTACGCGGTAGTCCTTGCGCGGCGCAAGCTCCGCCACTACTTCGAGGCCCACCCCGTCACGGTGGTCTCCTCTTTCCCGCTGGGGGAGATCATCCGCAACCCCGACGCCGCGGGCAGGATTGCCAAATGGTCCGTAGAACTGATGGGCGAGACGCTTGCCTATGCCCCGCGCAAGGCCATCAAGTCTCAAATCCTGGCGGATTTCGTCGCTGAGTGGACGGATACGCAGCTGCCGCCCCCGCAGATCCAAGCAGAGTGCTGGACTCTGTTCTTCGACGGTTCGGTGATGAAAACAGGGGCGGGCGCGGGCCTGCTCTTCGTGTCACCCCTCGGGGAGCACATGCGCTACGCGGTGCGCCTCCACTTCCCCGCGTCTAACAATATGGCTGAATACGAGGCCCTCCTCTGTGGCCTCAAAATCACCATTGAGTTAGGCGTCAAGCGCCTCGACGTGCGGGGGGACTCGCAGCTCGTAATCGATCAAGTCATGAAGAACGCGAGCGCCATGACGACAAGATGGAGGCCTCGCAAAGCCGTGCGAGCCCTCGAGGACAAGTTCTACGGCATCAAGCTCAACCATGTGCCCCGCCGGTACAATGAGGTGGCGGATGAGCTAGCCAAGATTGCGTCCGGGCGGACCACCGTCCCCCCGAACGTTTTCGCGCGCGACATCGCTCAACCCTCGGTCGTCTTCGAGCCCCACCCCTCGAGTCACGCTGAACCCTCGGGGGCTCCCTCGAACCCAACGGGTACGGAACCCATGGACGAGGACCCCTCGAACGAGGCGTACGTGCTCTCCCTCCTCGAGGGGTATGGCGCCTACGGAGCTGACGTGATGGACGTCGAGCCAGCTCCCGTCAAAACGGACTGGCGTGACAAATACATTGCCTGGATGGCTCGAGGGGAACTCCCCGCGGACCGGGCCGCGGCCAGGCGCATCGCCAGGATGGCCAAGTCCTTCGCCCTCGTTGACGGCGAGCTGTACAAGCGCGCCGCCTCTGGCATCCTGCAGCGGTGCGTGCCCATTCCTGAAGGGCGCGAACTCCTGCGGGACATCCACGCCGGGATCTGCGGCCACCATGCAGCGCCTCGTACCCTCGTCGGCAATGCGTTCCGCCAAGGCTTTTACTGGCCTACCGCGGTTGCGGACGCCAGCGAAATCGTACGCACCTGCGAAGGGTGCCAGTTCTACGCCCGCAAGTCCAACCTGCCCACCCATGCCCTACAGACCATCCCCGTAACATGGCCATTTGCCGTGTGGGGGCTGGACATCGTTGGGCCCCTGCGGAAGGCGCCCGGGGGCTTCACCCACTTGTTGGTCGCGATCGACAAGTTCTCCAAGTGGGTCGAGGTGCGCCCCATCACGAATCTCAGGGCAGAGCAGGCGGTGACATTCTTCACCGATATCGTCTACCGCTTTGGAGTGCCGAACTCCATCATCACCGACAATGGGTCCCAGTTCACGGGCAGGAAGTTTTTGGAGTTTTGCGACAAATTCCACATCCGTGTGGATTGGGCGGCTGTGGCACACCCACAGACCAACGGCCAAGTAGAGCGTGCCAACGGCATGATCCTACAGGGCCTTAAGCCCAGTACATTTTCGACCAGCTCAACAAATCTGGGCGAAAATGGCTCCAAGAGCTACCAGCGGTTGTGTGGAGCCTAAGGACCACCCCGAGCAGAGCCACTGGGTTCACCCCGTTTTTTCTAGTCCATGGTGCGGAGGCCGTCCTCCCCACAGACCTAGAATACGGATCGCCTAGGGTTCGAGGCTATGACGAGGATGCCAACCAACGAGCCCGCGAGGACTCGCTGGATCAGCTGGACGAGGCACGCCTCGTGGCCTTAATGCATTCCGCAAGGTATCAACAGTCCCTAAGACGCTACCAAGCACGCAAGATACGTCGACGGGACTTCAGTGAAGGGGACTTGGTCCTAAGGCTACGCCAGGACAACCGAGGGCGCCACAAGCTATCGCCCCCATGGGAGGGACCCTACGTCGTGGTGAAGGTACTCAAGCCCGGCACGTACAAGCTGGCCAACGAGGACGGTGAAGAGCTCACCAACGCTTGGAACATCCAACAGCTACGTCGCTTCTACCCTTAGCTAGGATTTCCAAGTACTTTTTATTGTAAAAACCATATGACCAACGCCCCGACTTGGTAACAACTATGTAAATGCTTCAAGTCTAATAAAAAGGGCAACTCGGCTTTCCCCCGAAACCCAAGTTACCCTCGGGGGCTCTTGCGGGGGGCACACCCCCCCCCCCAAAACGGTCCCATTTTTCGCGCAAAAACGAAACAACTCACGCGCGCTAAGTTTGTTACTACTTCAACCCCGAGCAACGATTCGAACAGGCGCGGGCGGCCTAGCGGAAGGAGCGTGCGAGCCGCAGATAGCCTACGCCGCGTGGATATGGCCCTTCTCTCTCGCCTCCAACCCAGCAGGCCCCCCGCGAAAATCGAACTCCCCTAACTAGAATCTACTCAGGAAGAAGGAGAAACAAAAAGCGTAATAAACAAAAGACTTCATTTCGGCAGACGTTTATGTCAAAAACAACTTGTCCATTTACAAAGGCCGCGAGGCCAGAATACTGATACACATAAAAATGGGCCTAGTGCCCAGCTGTCTTCAGGTAGAAGGAGCGGCGGCGTCAACAGCGTCCGGGAAGAGGAACTCCTCGAAGGCTTCAGCGAGCGACCCGGCGGCGTCAGCGGCGAGCGCGTCCACACGCTCCATCGCCACCTCGTCCTCGACACCCTCGGGAACGACGTAGCCCTCCGCCAGCGCCTCGAAGTTGACCTCGTAGTGGGATCGAACCACTCCGAGGGCCTTCTGGACGCCAAGACGCAGCGCTCGGCGCATCCGCTCGGTGACATGGCCGCCAAGGGCGCGCAGGCGACTGGCCAGCGAGCCGCCGGCCGTGCCTCGCCCTCCTCCACGGCTTGGCGGGTCTCGAGGGCCGCACCACTCGGCCTCCTCCCGCGGCTCCCGCTCGGAGGAGTTATAGGAAGCTCGCGGTGCCTCGGCCCGCTCGGCGCATGCCCCGCAGCGGTGTGCAAGCCTGGAGTCACCAAGACAAGAAAGAAATCGAAAAAAGGAGTGCGAATTCCCAAATGGAAAACCAACCAAACGAGAGTCAAGCGGCCAGCTCACCTTCGACTTGCTTCCTCTCCGCCTCGAGGTCGCGGCGCACGGCCTCGACCGCCGCCCCTGAGGCGCTTGACGGTCTCACCTTGCTCCCGGAGGGCCGCCCTCATTATTTGCATTTGTGATGCCGAGCACGATCGGCTCGCCCTCGGCCTTGGAGAACGCGGTGTTTCGCTCCTCCCGGCGACTTCTACGCCGCCTCGCGAGCGACGCGCTCTGCTCCCGGCGCCGACCGGCATCGGCGAGGGCGGCTAGCTCCCCCGCCGGAGCCGCCCCTCGGCCCCTTGGCGGGCGGTGCGCTCCTCGCCGGCCGCTCCTCGGCCGACGGCGAGCGCCGCGACCTTGGCGTCGAGGGCGGCCTTCAAGTCGCCGGCCTTCTTGGCCCGCTGCTCCCCCCGCGCGCCCGCTCCTCGGCCCGCGGCCGCAGCCGCTTGCGCCCCCTCGAGCGACGAGCGGAGCCCCCGGTTCTCGCCGCGGACGGTGGCTACCTCCGCCTCCCGCTTGGTTGCCGTCCGCATCTTCTCCGGTCCGAGCGCGCACGCCACGCCGTCTCATCACGGTCGATGAGGGCCGCGCGGACCCGCTCGAGGGCGGAGCGCGCGCGCCGGGTCCCGCCTCGAACTCTCGGGGAGTTCGTCGCGCCGAGCCATGGCCCGATCGCCGGCCCACCGTCCGGGTCCCGAGGGCGTCGGCAAGCGCGTCGAAAGCGCCGCATCGCTCCCGGAGGCCGGTGGAGCTCGGCGTTCACCCGATCGAAGGCGTCGTACTTGTCGTGGGCGTGGCGCTCGAGCCCCCGGCACCCACAAATCAAAACCCGTAAGCGCCACGACACGGAGGCAACACACAAATTGAGAGAAAGAAGAAAACGAGCGACGACGCCCTACCTGGAAGACGCGCCATGCGGGGCCACCATGGACCCTCAGCGCCTCGTTCAGCGCGCGGTTGAGTGTGGCGCCGTGGCTCCGGAGCTCTCCCCAGAGCTCCTGCTCCCCCCTGGCGTCGGCAAACGCAGGGGGATCGCCAGCGGCCCCCTCCACCTGGGCGGGGTGGCCGCGCGGGAGGACGAGGCCTCGGCGCCGTGTCCTCGGTCCCCCGCCACCATGTGACCCTCGTGCCGCCTCACGAGGGCCCCCTCCCCGGGGCTAGGGGGAGTGTGTGGGGAAGCTCGCCCACCGATCCCACCGGGCGGCGGGGAGTCGTCATCCAGGACCTCCACCACCTCCGCCGGGAACCGCCGGCGGGCGCCGGCCCCTTGCGCCGCCTCCGCCGGCGCCTCCACTTGCGCCTCCACGGCCGCGGCGCTGGACGCGGCGCCGCGGCCACCACCTCCCGGCAGTGCCTCCGCGACCACGGGCGCCGCCGCGGGTTGCACCCGCTCCGCCTCCTATGCGGCCCGCGCCACGGACCACGCCTCCGTAGCGGCGGCCTCCGTGGGTTGCGCCTCCGCCACGGCCGCCGCGACCTCGCGTCCCCACGATGGCCGGCGCCGGCCGCTCCTCGGCGACCGCCGGCTGCGCCATGGCGGGCCGATCCGCCGTTTGAGGACTCGAAGCCTCGGCCGGGCTTTGCGAGCTCTCGCCCGCCGCCGTGCCGCCCCCGCCCGCGACGCCCTCGACGAGCGCCGCCGGGTGGGGATGGATGCGTCCGCCCTCGGCACCTTGGCCGGTGCGAGGGGAGGCACGGTTGGCACCACCTCGCGCAAACACAAACGAAAGTTAGAATGCTCCGGTCGTCGCAAAACCAAGTCAAGCGAAAAAAGCGAGCTCCTTACCTCGAAGAGGAAAAGGCGCGTTTCCTTTTCCTCGTAGCCTTAGCGGATGAGGTCGGCGCGGCCGCCACGCCCCGCCGCCGCGCCTCCTAACGACGCCACCGCGCGCGCGGGCGCGCGCTTGCCCCGCGCGCGCACGCTTGCCGCGCGCGCGGCGCGCTTGTCGTGCGCACCTCCGCGGCACGCGCCGGCACCTCCGCGCGCGCGCGCGCCGCCCCGTTGCCGATTGCTCGGCGGCGGGCGCCGTTGCGCCCGCCCCCGGCGATGCCGCCCTTGCCGCCGGCGCCGGCTCGGCGACGGGGGGCGCGGGCTCCCCACCTATCGTGGGGCCCTCCCCCTCGCCCTCTTCCTCTTCGTCCTCCTCCGAGGACGAGTACTCCCTCGGTCCCCGGGGAGGAGAGCCCCGCTTCCTCGCGCGCCGGTACTCGCGCTCCGTCGCTCGCGGTGCTCTTGGTGCCGCCTCGCGCGCTCCCTCTTGCGCGCCGCCCGCTCCTCGCTCCCGTTGCGGCGCCGCCCGCCGAGCGCACGGGAGTCCGGGGGTGGGCGGAACGGACTTCGCGGCGGTGAAGCTCACCGGCCGCATGCAGAACGACAAAGACGCGTCGGGGAGAGGCGCAGGGCAACGCCAAGAACCAAAACGGAATCAAGAATCGAACTCACCGGCGGGCCGGTGGGGAGCATCTCGATGTCCCACGGGGTCCGGTCCCGGTGCGCCGACATCCGGGTGTCGACGGCGTTTCGCGCCGGGTGAGCGAGTACGGCCGCCCGAGGGGGTCGGGAGCATCCGCGACCTCGCCGGCGCGACGGGATCCGCCTCCTCTCGTCATCCGAAAGATGCAGAGCGGCCTCTCCATCGAGAGGCACGACCCGCCGGTGATGGAGGAAGGCGAGGACGCTCGCCGCGGTCGCCCCCGCGCCGTCGGGCTCCTCGTGGCGGCCAAAACCGACTCCCCGCCGCCTCCGATGTTGGGGCGTGGACACCTCGTAGCCCCGTGAGCCGGGCATCTCCTTGAACACCCGACCGGTGTAGGGGGGGAAGGCCGGGCTCGGCGTTGCGCGGGTAGAACCATCCCCGCTCCCCGCCGGTGTTGTTCGTCGTCATGGTGCGGGGGATGTAGTCGTCCTTGAACCGCGCCCGCGGGGCGAGTGACATCCCGCCGGCGCGCACCGCGCGGCGGGTCCTCGGCTCCGTCGTGGGGGCTGCGTGAAGAGCTCCGCGCGGAAGAGGTGCACCCGCAGCTCCCGCTGACTAGGATCCCCGAGATACCCCTCACGGACGCCCACGAACGTGGCCGCCGCGAGATCGCGTTGGGCGCGAAGTTGTGCAACTCCACGTCGTAGTAGTGGCACAACGCTCGCATGAAGCGGCTCGCCGACGCTTTGAATCCCCGCTCGTGGAAGCGGACGAAGCTCACCACGTAGCCTTCCGGCGGGTTGGGCGCGCGGTCCCCGCCGGTGGCACTATCCACTCCGCCGGCGGCCATCCTCGTTAGCCGCCGGTCGGCCGGCGGTGACCGCTCGCCAAGGGCCGCCGGGTCACCGTTGACCGCTCCCAGGCGTACGGGTCAAGGATCGTGAGGGGCTGAGGCGGCGCCATGAGGAAGGGCAAAGGATGCGAAGAACGAAGGACAGGAAGAGGAGGAAGAGCTCTAATGGCGAAGCCGCACGGTGGCAAAGGCAAGGCGGGGAAGAAAGCACGGGGGCTAAAAATGGCGGAGCGCAAAGGTAAAAAACCGCCGTTTCCCCTTCTCCTCAGATTTATAAGCCGCGGGTGAGCTCTCGGGGGCGGATGTCCCGCGCGCATTAACTGCAGGGAATCTTTTCTTCTCGCTGGCAAGCGGACCCCACCACGACCGCGGCGGCCACGTCACCGCAACGGGCCATCATCACGGTGAAGACTAGACGGGGCCGTGGCGGGGGCGGTCACGTCCGCCCGCCACGCCGCCCACTACGCGCGCGCGCGCGGCCACGGCGCCTAAAAGGCGCGCCCGCGATACGAAACCGCGCCCCTACCGTAGGAGAATTTAATGGCCCGGTCCCTTGCAAAGCAAGAAAAACCCTCGAGCGGCGCGGACTCTAGCTCGGGATGAATTCAACCCTCGAAGGGACATTGGCGTGAGAAGGTCGCCACGGGGCCCACTCGAAACAAAGCGGGCACCGCGAGCACCCATGCCACGCAAAACCCTCGAGCGGTGCGAGCCCCTGGCTCGAAATGATATCAACCCTCTAAGGGACATTGGCGTGAGAAGGTCGCCACGGGGCCCGCTCGAAACAAAGCGTGCACCGCGAGCACCCATGCCACGCAAAACCCTCGAGCGGTGCGAGCCCCTGTCTTGAAACGATATCAACCCTCTAAGGGACATTGGCGTGATAAGGTCGCCACGGGGCCCGCTCGAAACAAAGCGGGCACCGCGAGCACCCATGCCACGCAAAACCCTCGAGCGGTGC
The DNA here is from genome assembly GCA_947561735.1 of Cenchrus americanus. Classification (NCBI taxonomy): domain Eukaryota; kingdom Viridiplantae; phylum Streptophyta; class Magnoliopsida; order Poales; family Poaceae; genus Cenchrus; species Cenchrus americanus. The sequence goes on along the minus strand of OX387243.1, from coordinate 150,083,077 downwards.
GAGCCCCTGTCTCGAAACGATATCAACCCTCTAAGGGACATTGGCGTGAGAAGGTCGCCACGGGGCCCGCTCGAAACAAAGCGGGCACCGCGAGCACCCATGCCACGCAAAACCCTCGAGCGGTGCGAGCCCCTGGCTCGAAACAATATCAACCTTTTAAAGGGGCACAAGCGTGAGAAGGTCGCCCTGAGGCCCGCCCCCGGAACAAGGCGGTACCACGAGCACCCATGCCACGCTGTGCTGCTGACCAACGCCTCGAGGGCTGGCACGCCCAGGCCCCTCGACGGCCGCAAACGCAAAGACGGGGCTGCCCAGGCGCCGCCCCGCACGGCCCTACTGATCAGAGGTTCGAAGCCTGACCCTCGGCGGGTTCGAACAGGCGCCCCAGATCGCAGAGTCAGGGACGACGAAGGCACGCGCATTCGAGCCGTTCCACGAGCCCATCGGCTCGAGGGTGCCCCACATGTCGTGTTCGAGAGCCAGCGAGGGCAGCTAGCCGGGGGATCCCACCGAGGGAGAGCTTCCGCGCCCTCGGTCCCTATCGAACGGACCGAGCCCCACCTAGCAAACCCATGCAAGCGCTTCAATGGACGTGTCTCCGGACCATGCGGCCTACCCTTATCGAACGGGGCATAGGCGTCCACTCGAACCACCCGCTAGCGCTCGACGAGGAATCCGCAATTCGCGACCCGCCCGATGGGGGTTGCGGAAACCTCACCCTCTGTCCCGTGGAGGGACGGCGAGGGCGCGTTAAAAAACAAGTCGTAAAGCTCTACCCGATCGCCTCGAACGGGCCCAGGCTCGGGGGCTTGACGCACGGCTACACCTCCTTGAATTGCACCCGCCGGAGACAGTGCCAGCAGCGCGTGCGTCACCGAAGCCGGCTGAGATATTGCCGATGCCGGTTGAAACATGTGCCACGCCCTCTGACCAGTTCTCACGGTTAACCCCTGCAGAAGCATCCATGCTCCTCGCAGGCTTCGGGGCTAGACCCGCCGGTCCGCTGACGTGGCCCCACGGAAAGCATTCGCAAGACAAGGAGGGAAGAACGTCCTATCGGAGGTTCCGGCATGCGCGGGAGCCTCAATGGCAAACCCACGGATGCTCGGGGGCTACTGTCGGGGACAGCCCTAGGGGTCCCCTTTAACAACCGGGAAATCCCCACTTAAAACCTGCACCAAAGCCAAACACACTTTGCCTAACCATGCAGGATACAGCCCGCGCCGCAAGGACCTCGACGGCCCACCAAGGCGACCCTCTCGAAGATCCCCTCGAGCAGGCTTCGCCTCGCTCGAGGGTGCGCGCCTCCCTCGAGCAGGCTCCGTCCCGTCCGAAGGGGTGCCCTTCCCTCGAGCAGGTTCCGCCTCGCTCGAGGGCTCGCTCCCCCCTCGAGCAGGCTCCGCCTCGCTCGAGGGTCTGCCCCGTCCTCGACCGGGATCCGTCTCGCTCGGGGGTGCACCCGCTCGCATGCGCTTGCCCCCGTACACGGGCATTTAACGCCACGACACCGGCGGGACGGTGCCATCATGCGCCGGGGCTCGCGCCCCGGTGCCGCCGCACCAACTCCCCAGAGGGAGCCCATCCCCATCACCGTGGGGAGGGACGTGCGCCGCGGCCGGTGTCGGTCCCGTGACACCGTGCGCCCCGCTCCGGATGGCTAACGTGCCGAGCCCTCGAAGGGGGGCCGGCTTTACCCTCGATTTGCTTTATTGTGACCCTACGGGGTTAGGTGGAGGCGCTAGGCCGGTGGAACGCCATCCCCGCCACCTGTTACGGCATGGCCGCCGTCCTCGCGCGTGCGGGGCGCACGCCGTGCGCCGCAACAACAACTCCGACCGATCGTGAGACGCACCGGAACGGGACGCCGCCTTACCTACTCCCGTACTCCGTACGGGCCAACGTCAGCAGCTCCCTCGAGCCTATCAGAAGACATCACTACCGTCCGCCGCCCTTCTACCCTCGAACCACCAATGTTCGGGTACAAGATAGGCCATGATGGCCGGATCGCTGCAAGGATCGCCCGGACGGCCGCCCACTCTACAGCTTAGCATGCCATGCCCCTTCACGTAGCTAAATAGCGCGGCGCTCATGTGATTCGCTCCTTCCTTGATCTATAAAAGGGGGACGAACCTCCCTGCCGCGGGGGGGAGGACAGGAGAACACGGACACCACACCACGGGAGGCGGGCGGCACTACGCACTTGTCCTCCCATTCTCCCACAACATCTTCGACCACTACACCAGGGACTTGGAAGCCACGCTTCCTCTCCCGCCTTGCTTGTAGCAGCCCCACTACAGGCACCCCCGGTGCTAAGTAATATAGTGCCTTGAGCACACCACTGCTGGACGTACGGCCCACCGGCCGGAACCAGGATAAACCTCTGTGTCTCTTATTGCTTAGCATCGACCATCGAGGGATAGACCACGGCGCTTACTACTGGTTAGTGTCGGGACCACATTCCGCACCGACACTTGGCGATTTCCTTCTTGATGGCGTCCCGCCCGTCGTCGGCAAAGCGTCGGAGGTGTTGTCGCTTGGGGGTGGCCTTAGGATCGACGTTGAGGCGCGTGCTCAATAAGCTCCCCGTGCACTCCCGGCATGTCCGTCGGCTTCCACGCGAAGATGTCGCGGTTAGACCGAAGAAAGCCGATGAGCTCGCCTTCCTATTTGGGGTCGAGGCCAGCCCCGATGGTGGTGGTCTTGCCGGGGTCGCCCGTTCCGAGGTCGACCATCTTGACGAGTACCTCCTCGGTGGCCGAGACTTGTTGGTGCTTGTCGGACTTCTCGGGATGTCGAGTTCACTTGTAGCAAGCTTCTTCGACGCGGCGTAGACCTCCATCATCGCGTTGGGTACTTGGTTTGTAGAGGCGATTTCCACGGCTTCGTGTCGCGGTCGTGGGAGATCTTCAAGTCCCCTTGGAGGGAGAGTACACCAGCTGGGCTTGGCATTTTGAGTACCAAGTAGGTGTAGTGGGGCACCGCCATGAACTTGGCGATGGCCGGTCTGCCGAGGATGGCGTGGTAAGAGGTCTCGAAGTCCGCGACCTCGAACTTGATGTACTCGGTACGGTAGTTGTCCCGAGACGCCCCGAAGGTAACTGGCAGGACCACTGAGCCCAGTGGAATAGCCGTGTTGCCGGGGACGATGCCGTAGAAGGGCGTGTTGCTCTTGGTGAGCATATGAGTGATGTCGAGCTTCTTTTTCTTCAAGGTTTTGGTGAAAAGGACGTTAAGCCCGCTTCCGCCGTCGATGAGCACCTTGTTGAGCTTGGAGCCCGCCACCACTGGCTTCAGGACGAGGGGAACCGTCCCGGTTCGGAGAAGCCGGTCCATTGGTACGCGCGGGAGAAGGTGATGGGTACCTCCGACCACCCGAGAGGGGTCGGGACCGCCGGTTCAATGGACATCACTTCACGACGGGTAGCCTTCGCTCCCCGCCTGCCGGGCAATCCGCCGAAGAGGACGTTGACGGTCTTGTCCGGCTCCCGGAAGTCATTGTTGTCGCCGTCCTTATTCTTGCCCTTTTGATCGTGAGGGTGCGGTGGCACCGGCGTATCCTTGAGTGCATGCCTAAGTTGGTAGCACAGCTCGGTAGTGTGGTTGCCGTTTGGATGCCACGGGCACTTCTCCTTCGGCGGGTCTTTGAAGCCGCCGGAATTCTTCTTCGAGTTCCCCTTCGCGGGCGCCGGATAGCCGCGACGGTGTTGTACGGCTTGCGCTTGCGGTTGGGACCCGAGTAGTTGCTTGTTGTTGTTGTTGTTGCGGCCGCCTTGGTTTGCATTCTTTGCCGCCGCCGCCCCCGGTTCTCGCTTGGTCTTGCCACGGATGGCGTCGTACTTGGCATTGGCCTTGTCCTCTTCATCCGCCCGGACGTGATCATGTCCTTGAGGTGGGGAACGGACTGGGGCGACGGCGACCGAAGTCTTCAAAGGTGCGACGGTGATAGAGACCGTCTTGGAAGAGGTCGATGACCTCCTTGTCGGTGACATCGACGACGGTGGCGCGCTTGTCGAAAAAGCGACGCATGTACTTGCGGAGGGTCTCGCCTTGTTCTGCTTGATCATGGCCGTGTCCATGTGAGTACCCGATCGGCCCATGGCGCCCACGAAGTTACTTGTGATTTGCTCCTTCGGTGGTCCCACTTGTCGATCGAGTGCTTATCCGGCGACTCGAGCCGGTGAGTGGTGCTTGGTCCGGGCGAAGGGGAAGTAGAGGCACTTGGTGTCGCCGTTGCCGCCGCATTCTCGATGGAGAGGGCGTAGCATCGGAGCCACCGGATGGGATCTGCTTCGCGTCGTACTTGGTGATCCCCAAAGGCTTAAACTTGTCGGGGAGGAGCAAGTTGCAAAGTCGAGGTGAGAAGGCGGGGAAGCCGTCGCCCTCGGCGGCGGTGGTCGACTTCTTCCGCCGCGGCTCCTCAATCTTCTCGGTGAGCGTCGTACCCGCCATGTGAGGCGCCGGAGGCGTGGCATTCGCGTGGCCTCGGCCGCCGCGACCGCCGCCTCCGCCGGCTCTCTCGTTGGCTCCATGGTTGGAGCTTCCGCCGTCGGCCGCCGCCGCCGTCGGGGTCGTTGCCGCCTCCACCGGCCGGAGCGAGGTGGGGAACAACTTCTCGGTTGCCGTGGTCGTGCCGTGAAGGTCCGCCGGCGTTGGAGCGACGACGGTTTGGCTCGGCCGGGAGGTCGGCTCGAGTACGGTTAGGACCATTGTTGGCGCTGCGATTGGTAGCTTCGTTGTCACGAGGTCCGGCGGAGGAGGCCGGTTGACTTCGTTGTCGACCCGCATGAAGTAAGCTTCTTCGGCGAGCTTGGCGATGACCTCTCCGGCGCGTATGCCCCGAGCCGGGCATGCGATCGCTCGTGATCGACATGAGGCACGCGCTCGGGGGTAGTGTGCACTCGCTCTCGACCGCCTCGAGAGCTTCGCAAGATTGCGGACGGGGGAAGTTGTCGCGGAGGCGTCGACGACGTTCGTTGCGCTTCGGTTACGTTCACGTCGAGCGTCTCTGTCCGCCGAGTCTCGTTTGGTGGGGTATCGGCGAGAGAGCTCGTCGGAGGAGATGTCTTCCGGGTACTTGTCCCGAGCCGTGCCCGAAGGCCCCGGGGTGTCGCCGGCGGCCATGAAGACTTGGCGATCGGGGGTGCCAAGGCCGGACTCGCAGGGTGCCACCTCGGTTGGTGTGCTTGAGTCGGCCCGGCTAGCGGTGTTCCCTCTGGAACGGTAGCGAGTCAATGTAGGCGACGTAGCGTGAGTCTCCCTTTATCGGGTCGGCGAGGTTTGCGGTCCGGCCGCAGACGTATCTTCCGGCCGGCATGGATGCTATAACCGGCCCGCAGGGGCGGCCCTAATAAAGGAAGCTCAGTGGAGTTGTCCTCGGACTCGGGCTCCTTAGGGTCCGACCCGAAGTCGAACTCGTAATCCGGGTTCGAGTAGAACTCGGAGAGAGGGCCGGAGTCGGAGCGCGATCGGGGGCGGTGTCGGAGTCCGAGCTGTACTCGGGTACGGGCTCCTTGCCGCCCAGCGCGAAGTGGGAGCCCCCGTGCGGGCCCGGCTGAGGATGCGGGGGCCACGTGCGGAGTGCTCGCGTGGTGAGGGGACCGCCTGCGATGGCTGAGCAGCCGGCTCGCATGCGATGGCCCATGGCGACGTCGAGTCCGAGTTGGAAGTGGACTCGAGCTCGAAGTCAGCGTGGTGGTCGAAGAGCGAAATTTCGCCGAACTTGCCGGCGAGTTCACCCGTGACAACTTCAGGAAGCGTCACGAAGCCTGTCTTCGGGTTGGGCTGCATGGTCAGGCGGCGCTGGAAGGAGCCCGCGCCATCAGCAGTGCAGACCCAGGCGCCGAACACGAAGGTGTCGCCGCGGTTGAAGGCGACGGTTGGCTTGAAGCAGACGGAAGCCGTCGAGTTCGCCAAGTGATCTCGGGCGAGAGCCCCTACCGGCGCGCCGGTGTCGGTGTTTTAGACCGGCAACCTACTACGGGGAGTACCCGAAGTAGATGAATGTGACTCGCCGAGATCGGTAACTCGAAGGAAGGGACACGTGGCACACAATTTAGACAGGTTCGGGCCGCGAGGTGCGTAATACCCTACGTCCTGTATGCTGCGTAGCTCTGGATTGATAGGGCACGATTACAAGATGGTGCAATAGTGCGCCGTGAGTTGTATGAGAGGAGATTGGATGAGGTGATCCTAGAGATCGGTCCCTGCCTCGCCTTATATAGTCCGGGAGGCAGGGTTACAAGTCGGAGTAGGGAGAGAGTACTAGTCGAGTACGTCTAGGAGTCCTCCATACAGTGCGGAACATGTACAGCTCCCTAACCGAGTACTACTCCTGTGTAGTCCTTGTGCTCCACGCCTTCAGGTGCCGTGTAGCGCAAGCCGGGTAGCCCCAGGGGCCCACCGAGTAGTCGGTCCTGGTACCCACCGAGGTAGTGGGCCCAGGGAGGTCCATACGACAGCACCGCGTACCGCATGTGCTCCCCGAGGGGTGACACGAAGAGCAGGCCTGCGCCCGCCCCTGTTTTCATCACCGAGCCGTCGAAATACAGAGTCCAGCACCCTGCTTGGATCTGTGGCGGTGGCAGCTGCGTATCTGTCCACTCAGCGACGAAATCCGCCAAGATCTGAGACTTGATGGCTTTGCGCGGGGCGTAGGCGAGTGTTTCACCCATCAGCTCCACTGACCACTTGGCGATCCTGCCCGCCGCGTCTGGATTGCGGATGATCTCCCCCAGCGGGAAGGAGGAGACCACCATGACGGGGTGAGCCTCGAAGTAGTGGCGGAGCTTGCGCCGTGCGAGGACCACCGCATACAGCAGCTTTTGGACTTGAGGGTAGCGCGTCTTGGTGTCGGACAAGACATCGTTGATGTAGTAGACTGGCCGTTGGACCGGCAGGGCGTGCCCTTCCTCTGTGCGCTCCACCACGATTACGGCGCCCGACCACCCCGGGTGGTCGCGGCTACGTAGAGCTGCAGGGGCTCGCCGTCTGCGACGGCGTGAGGATCGGGGCGTGGGTCAAGGACGCCTTCAGCTTGTCGAGCGCGTCTTGGGCCTCGGCGGTCTAGGAGAAGCGCTCGTGCTTCCTGAGGAGGCGATAGAGGGGCAGGCCCTTCTCGCTGAGCCGCGAGATGAAGCGGCTCAAGGCGGCAAGGCACCCCAGCACCTTTTGCACCCCTTTGAGGTCCCGGATTGGGCCCATCCGCTCGAGGGCCGCAACCTTCTCGGGGTTGGCCTCGATGCCTCGTTGGGAGACGATGTATCCTAGGAGCATGCCCCGCGGCACCCCAAAGACACATTTTTCGGGGTTTAGCTTGACCCCAATTCCCGTAGGCGGCCAAACGCGATGCCTTGAGATCGCCAACCGGCTTGTTCACCTTCTCGGTCTTTACGACGATGTCGTCTACGTACGCCTCGACCGTCCGCCCGATGTGATCTCCGAAAATGTGTTGCATGCGGCGTTGATACGTTGCACCCGCGTTTCGGAGACCGAACGGCATCGTGACGTAACGGAACATTCGAACGGCGTGATGAACGAAGTCGCGAGCTGATCGGACTCCTTCATCTTTATTTGGTGATACCCGGAGTAGGCATCAAGGAAGCAAAGCAGCTCACACCCAGCCGTTGAATCAACAATTTGATCAATACGTGGCAAAGGAAAAGGAACTTTAGGACATGCTTTATTGAGACTAGTGTAGTCTATACACATCCGCCATTTCCCGTTCTTTTTCTTTACAAGTACAGGGTTTGCTAGCCACGTAGGGTGGAATACTTCCTTGATGGACCCGGCCTCGAGGAGCTTCCGCAGCTCCGCTCCGATCGCCCGCCGCCGCTCTTCGTCGAAACGGCAGAGCCGCTGCTGCACGGCGCAGGCATGAGGCAGGATGTCAAGGGAGTGCTCGGCGACCTCCCTCGGGATGCCTGGCATATCCGAGGGGCTCCACGCGAAGATGTCGGCGTTGGCGCGGAGGAAGTCGACGAGCACCACTTCCTATTTTGGATCGAGGGTGGAGCTGACCCTCAACGCTTTGCCCTCGGGGGCAGCGGGGTCGAGGGGCACCTCCTTGGTCTGCTCCGCGGCCTCGAAGTTGCCGGTGTGCTTGGCGGTGGAGTCGAGGTCCTCGTTGACCATCTTCTCCAAGGTGGTCACCAGCGCTTCATCCAGCGCCAGCGCTTCCGCGTGCTCTACGCACTCGACGTCGCAGTCGAACGCGTGCTCGATGGACGAGCCCACGGTGATGACGCCGTTCGGTCCCGGCATCTTCATCTTGAGGTAGGTGTAGTTGGGGACCGCCATGAACTTGGCGTAGCAGGGCCGGCCAAGTATGGCGTGATAGGCGCCCTTGAACCCCACCACCTCGAAGGTGAGCGTTTCCTTGCGGAAATTCTTCGCGGTCCGAACCAAAGCGGCAGGTCGATCCGCCCGAGGGGCCGGACACGCTTGCCGGCGCGACGCCATGGAACGGCGTCGTCTTTGGGCCGCGGCGGTCCAACCCGATCCCCAACGGACGCGGCGTGTGCGCGTAGAGGATGTTGAGGCTACGCCCCCGTCCATCAAGACTTTTGAAAACCGCGTGTTCCCAATGATCGGGTCGACCACCAGTGGGTACCGGCCCGGGTTGGGGATGCGGTTCGGGTGGTCTTCCCGCCGAAGGTGATGGCGTCCTCCGACCAGTCGAGGAAGGAGGGAGGCACCTTCTCCGCGGCGAGGACCTCGTGCCGCTCCCGCTTGCGCTGGCGGGTCGACATGTCAACGGTGGGTCCCCGAAGATGAGGAACACGTTCTCCACGGCGGGGAAGCCGCCGGCGTCGCCATCTCCTCCGTCCTTCTTGGCCTCCGCGTCCTTCGCGGCGGCGCGACCGTAGAACTTCTTGAGCATGTCGCATTGCTCAAGGGTGTGGTTTACTGGGGTCTTATGATATGGACATGGCTTTTTCAGCATGTCGTCAAACACCCCCGGACCTCGAGGGGCCGGTCGAGGGCCTCGTCGAGCCGGGTCAACAGCAAGGGCCTCGGCATCATCGCCGTCGCGCCCCTGCTCGCGCGCCTCGCGGCGCGGCTTCTTCCCTTTCTTGCCCCGCTTGTCCTTCCGGTGGGGCTCCCTGGACTTGCTGCCCTCCGCGGGCGCATCGTCCGAGCGCTTGCCCTTCTTGCCGTCAAAGATCGCCCCCACGGCCTCCTCTCCTGAGGCGAAGCTGGTGGCGATGTCGAACAGCTCGTTGGAGTCCGCGGGCGGGCTGCGTCCCAGCTCTCGCACGAGGTCCCGGCACGTGGTGCCCTCGAGAAAGGCGTGCACGATCTCGGATTGCGCCACGCTGGGGAGCTCTGTACAGCGCTTGGACAAGCGTCGTATGAAGTCCCGCAGCGACTCGCCGGGCTTCGGGTGCGGGGAGCGCGGGTCCCGAGAATTCCCGTGGGCGCACGTACGTGCCCCGGAAGTTGCCCACGAACGTGCGGACCGGATCATCCCGGTTGTGGATGCGGGCCGGTGGGCGGTGTGCTCGAGCCACATACGGGGCCGAATCGCCGAGGTGTAGGGGCGGGGTTGCGGATGATGACCTCGTCGGCCGGTGACCCACCCGGCGGGCACGCCGGACGGTAATCGTTGAGCCACACGCGGGGATCCGTTTCCCCATTGTACTTGACGATGGTCGAGGGCCGGCGGAAGCGCGGGGGAAGGCCGTCGCGCGGATCTCTCGCGTGAACACATGGGTCCCCGGGGGGCTCCGGCGTCGGAGAACGGTCCTCATCGCTGTCGTAGCGCCCACCCCCGTCGAGGGTTGTAGCTCGCCGCCGCTCGCGCATCCGCCTTGCTCGTGCGCCGAGCATTGATGACGTTGCGGGCGTCGCCGGTCCGGCGCCTGCGCGTGTCGAGGAGCCGCTCCTTGGGCCGGGAGTGCGTCCGGGTTGGCGGGCCGTCCCGCCGCTTCACCCGCATGGACCGAGGGTTCGCCCCCCGTGCGGCACCGTCGCCTCGTGCATCCCCCCCCGTGGGCAAATGCGCGACGCCGAGCTCTCGGCCCGCCGGACGGCCGCCTGCTCGATGAGAGCCTGCACCTCGCGGTGCAGGTTCCGCGCCTCAGGGGTCGAGGGGGCCGGCATGGCCCGTAGCAACGTCGCGGCGGCAATGAGCTTCTGACTAGCCCGCGGAGGTGTGTCCGGGTTGTCGATGTTGAAGTCGGCGTTGATGCGGTCGCGGGCCTGTTTACCCAGCTCCCGTGCGCGTTCGCCGCGCGCGGAGGCCTTCCCCGGCCATTGAGGCGCGGAGCGGCCCCGCACCGTTCGATACTCCTCCGCCGGCTTGGCCTCGAGCTCACGAGCTTGGGCTAGGCCGTGCATCGACGTCGGCCCCGGAAGGGGTGCTCGGCCTGCGGCCGGGGCGCGGAGCGATGCCGGGGGCGGGCGTGACCTCCCCGTCACCGGCGCCCACCGCGCGGTGGCGTTGGCCGGGTCGTTGGCGATGACGACGCGGCCTCCCCGCGCGGGGTCGTAGCTCCCCGTGCCGGAGTCATCGGAGCAGCCGAACCAGTAGTCCGTAGCGTCAAGAAAACGCCTGAACATGACTGGGTCCGGAACGCCGGAGATGTCCCATTCCGCGTACCCATGGAGGTTGGCGGGTGCCAACGCGTCAAGGGAGCCCAGGGACGACTCGTCGGCCGCGGAGGCGCCAGGGTCCCTGGCGACGAAAACGTGACGGCCAGGAGGAACCCTGCGCATTGTGGTGTTGACGTTGGCGGTGTAGGCTGTCATGGCACCGCGCAGACCGATGGGGAAGCGTGGCCCTGAGACCGTGCGTTGCCCCACCGGGGCGGTGGTTGTTGTGCTGACGGGTGCGCCGCGTTGAGAGGCGGGGCGCGTTCAGCTTTCCGCCGTTCGGACCGCGCCCGGCGTGAACGCCGGCCGAGCGGCGGCGGCGCCGTGGTGTTGACGGGCCCGCGGCATCCGTGCCGGCGGGGTGTCGGCGTTGTGGCGGCGCGTACGGCGGGGGACCGAAGCGGGCCCGGCCGGCGTCGCGCACGGAGCTCCTCACGGTTGGTGAGGCGCATCGGGTAGCCGTTCCCCGTAGCCTGAAAATTCGGGCCCCAAACCGGATTTCAAAACCGGCGGGGAGGGGGTCCGAGCTGCCCATGCGGTAACACGTACCGAGATACTCGGTGCGGATCACCATGGAGGGAGTTGATGGTGGATTGACCTTATGCGCTCGCTTGCCCCACGGTGGGCGCCAACTGTCGGTGCGGAATGTGGTCCCGACACTAACCAGTAATGAGCGCTAAGGTCTATCCCTCAATGGTCGATGTTAAGCAATCAGAGACACAGAGTTTATCCTGGTTCCGGCCAAGGGGCCGTACGTCTAGCAGTGGCGTGCTCGTGGCACTATATTGCTCAACACCGGGGTGCCTGTAGTGGGGCTGCTACAAGCGAGGCGGGAGAGGAAGCGTGGCTTCCAAGTCCCTGGTGAAGTGGCTGAAGATATTGTGGGGGAATTGGAGAACAAGTGCGTGGAGTCTTGCGTCCTAACTTGTCTGTCTCGTGTTGTCCGTGTCCCCTGCGGCGGGGGAGTTCGTCTTCCTTTTATAGGCCAAGGAGAGAGCGAATCACATGTATGTCGCGCTATTTAGCTACGTGGGGAAGTGTGGTGTGCTATGCTGTAGAGTAGGCGGCCGCCTGGACGGCCCTTGCCACGATCCGGCCATCATGGCGTATCTTGTACCCGAATAGTGGCAGCTTCGAGGGTAGGAGTGCAGCGGGCGGCCGTTATGTCTTCAGGCGGGTTCAAAGGAGTTGCTGACGTCGGTCCGTACGGGGCACAGTGGCAGGTAAGGCGGCGTCCCGTTCTCCGCACGCTCCACGGCGCCGGAGGCTGTTGCCACGGCGCCGGGCGTGGGTTCGTACGCGCGGGGGCGGGCGCCATGCGTTAACAATGGCAGGGATGGCGCCCCGCCGGCCTAACGCCTCCACCTAACCCTGCAAGGTCACAAGAAAGCAAATCGAGGGTGTGGCCGGCCCCCCTTCGAGGGCTCGGCGCGTTAGCCGTACCGGAGTAGGCGGCGCAGCGTCACGGGACTGGCACCGGCCACGTCGCACAGTCCCCCACAGTGGCGGGGATGGGTTCCCTCCTGGGGAGTTGGTGCGGCGGCACCGGGCGCAAGCCCCGGCGCATGATGGCACCGCCCCGCCGTTGTCAGGACATTAAATGCCCGTGTACGGGAACGGGCGTGCGCGTGCGGAGCGCCCTCGAGCGAGGCGGAGCCTGCTCGAGGGCGGAGCGGACCCTCGAGCGAGGCGGAGCCTGCTCGAGGTAAGCGCACCCCCTCGAACGGGGCCGAGCCCGCCCGAGGAGGGCGTGATCCCTCGAGCGAGGCGGAGCCTGCTCGAGGGGATCTTTGAGTGGGCCGCCTTGGTGGGCCGTCGGGGCCACTGCGGCGTGGGCCATGCCCTGTGTGCTTAAGCGAGGCGCGTTTGGCTTTGGCTTGTTGTGGGTTTTAAGTGGTGATTCCCCAGTTTGTTTAAGGGGACCCCTAGGGCTGTCCCCGACGGTTGTACATAGGACCTAAATCCTAGATGTTGTAGTAGGAAAACTTGACATGTACTCTTGTTAGCTCTTTTGGTTGGATTTTGGTGCTAGGCTGACTTAGAGTATTCTTTTGTGTAGCTAGAAGCTACATAGTGACCCCCTATGTAATGGTGATCCACCAAATTTTGTAATCTGTAATTATGCTGGAAAAACACCTTTCCGGCAGCAAGCTGCCTAAGAAATGAAATGAAGAAAGTTATGGTCATTTCTGGATTTTGCAATGACTACCAAAGTTGTTTGAAATTTTATAATGGTCATGCTCACCAAAATTCAGCATTTTTGCATGTGTAGTTTAAGAAATATCGAATTTTTAGTAAGTTGCTGGCTGCTGTCCAAACTGCTAGACAGAACTTTGGAAACTGAATTTTTCGACCTCTTTAAAAGATGAATCTGATCTGGAGTTGAATACCAAAGTTAAAGCTTATAAAATTCTACACATGCTGACCAAATTTTAAAAAATTTTGACTTCTGTACAGATAGTTATGATTTATTTACTCAGAACTGTGATGCTGTCTAAATTCTGAAAATTTCTATAAGTCTGAATTTTCGTATGCATATTCTTCTTGTATTCTTTTAAGCAAGCTTTGAATATGTATCTAATGAAAGTTCAACTTTTCAGATGTCTGATAACACACAGAATAACTCTCGGGGTGCGGGAGGCGGTGGGGATGTTCCTCTTCCTCCACCTCCACCCATGACACCTACGAAGCTTTCATCGCCGCACGGACCGAAGTGTTGCGCCAAATACTTCAAACTCAGCAGCAGATTGCTCAAAGATTGCAGTAACCTGTGCACAATCAAGGTCATAATCGGGATGGGCCTAATGCGGTCATGTCCTATGAAAAATTCGGGTAATGAGGCCACCCCTCTTCACCAAGGCGAGAGGAGCCCCTAGAGGCGGATGCTTTCATCGGGGCCCTAGAGGCCATGTTTTCCATCTTCACACCGCCTTGCTCGAGAAGAACATAAGGCGAGGCTTTGCTGCTCAAAGAAGCGAGGGGTGAAGCGTTAATCCGGTGGGAGCATTTCAAGTCCATGCGGCCACGGGGTCACCGCATTACTTGGGCGAGAATTCAAGAAAGCATTTAAAGAGCATTATATTCGTAAGGGTCTTGTCGATAGGAAAATAAGAGAGCTAATGAATCTCAAGCAAGGCTCGACTCGGTCTATCGGTATGCTCGAAGTTTAATAGTCTCTGTCGGTATGGGGACTATCATGTTGATGCCGATCGAAAAAGATGGAGCGATTCCGTGAAGGGCTTGATGGAGAGCTCTATGAGAGGTTGAACTTAATCAAAATTGATAGCTATCCTAAGCTAGTGAATTTGGCCATCTCTCAGGAGGACGCCATGAAGAGGGCTCAACAGGATAGAAAGAGGAAGTTTAATCAAGCTTCAGGCAGTGGTCAAGGCAAGAAATTTAAGTTTGTGAAGAAGAATGTGCAGGGTGCCCCCCAGCCATCTTCAGCTGGACGCTGGGTGATGAGGCAATCTCAGTCTAAGCCGTCTGGCAGCTTTGGCTATCGCAACACTCAGCAGACCGCTCCTAGGCCTAGTGCACCCCCACCTGCCCGCAACAATGATGATCGTCGTTGCTATAACTGCGGACAGCTGGGGCACTATGCTAACAAGTGCACACGCCCTCGGCGACAACATCGGCAAAGTCGGGGGCAAGGCTCTAAGGCTGGAAATCAGGGAAAGAAACAAACTGTGCAAGTGAAGCAAGGCCGTTTAAACTTCACCACAATGGTTGATCTACCAGAGGGAGCACCAGTCTTGACGGGTACATTTTCTATCCGTGGTTGTCCTGTTATTATATTATTTGATTCTGGTGCTACTCATAGCTTTATTAATGTGAAAACCGTGAGAAATTTGGACTTGAAGTGGTGTCATACTAAGCAGGCCTATATGATTGCCACACCGGGTGGAAAGGTTGCTTCAAATCAAGTAGCCTTAAGTGTACCACTTGAGATAGGTAGCAAAACTTTTCCAACTAATCTGGTCACTATGTACCTAGAAGGGGTAGATGTTATCTTAGGCATGAATTGGATGACTCAGCACAAAGTTGTCCTGGATATTTCTGAAAGAATGTTAGAAATCAACTCACCTTTGGTCGGAAATTCAATTCTTTACCTTCCCCCAACAGGCCATAAAGGCTCATGTGTGTATGCAGCCATAACTACTCAACTTGAGGACATTCCAGTAGTATGTGAGTACATGGATGTCTTTCCTGATGAATTGCCTGGCTTGCCACCAGACAAAGATGTTGAGTTTGTCATTGAGCTACAGCTTGGTACTGCTCCTATTTCTAAGCGATCTTATAGAATGCCACCCAAAGAACTTGCTGAATTAAAGAAACAACTTCAAGAGTTGCTTGATAAGGGCTATATCTGCCCAAGCTCGTCACCTTGGGGCTGTCCCGCCCTCTTTGTGAAAAAGAAAGATGGTAGCCTGAGGTTGTGTGTGGACTACCGACCTCTCAATGCGGTGACTATCAAAAACAAATATCCGTTGCCCCGCATTGACGTGCTATTTGACCAGTTGGCTGGAGCTAAGGTCTTCTCAAAGATCGATCTTCGGTCTGGATATCATCAAATTAAAATCCGGCCTAGTGATATTCCCAAGACAGCTTTCTCTACTCGCTATGGCCTATATGAATTCTTGGTTATGTCTTTTGGTCTCACAAATGCACCAGCCTACTTCATGTACCTTATGAATTCCGTATTTATGACGGAGTTGGATAAATTCGTCGTGGTTTTCATTGACGACATCCTTATTTATTCCAAGAATGAGGAAGAACATGCGGAACATCTTCGCATTGTTCTACGGCGCTTGCGAGAACATAAACTCTATGCTAAATTCTCCAAGTGTGAGTTTTGGCCGGATAGTGTTAAATTTACGGGGCACACTATTTCCGGCGAAGGCATATCTGTCGATCCAAGCAAAGTGCAAGAGGTTATGGATTGGCAACCTCCTAAATTAGCTCATCAAATCCGCGACTTTCTAGGCTTGGTCGGTTATTATCGCCGTTTTATTCCGGATTTCTCTAGAATTGCTAAGCCTATGACTGAGTTGCTAAAGAAAGGCGTGAAATTTGTGTGGAGTGAGGCTTGTGATAAAGCTTTTCAAAAATTAAGAGAACATTTAACTTTAGCCCCAATGCTAGCGCAGCCGGACAATTCAAAGCCATATGAAGTTTATTGTGATGCTTCAGGCACGGGTCTTGGCTGTGTTCTTATGCAAGAAAATCGGGTTATTGCCTATGCCTCACGAGCACTTCACCCTCATGAAAAGAATTACCCCACACATGACCTAGAGCTAGCAGCGGTTGTTCATGCATTGAAATTGTTGAGGCATTATCTTATGGGAACCCGCTGCAATATCTTTACTGACCACAAAAGTCTCAAATACATCTTCACTCAATCTGATTTAAATATGAGGCAAAGAAGATGGTTAGAGTTAATCAAAGATTATGATCTAGAGGTTCATTACCATCCTGGAAAGGCGAATGTAGTTGCAGATGCTCTTAGCCGCAAGGCTCACCGCAATTGCCTATCAATGGAACCTTACGGTGACACTCTGTGTGAGGATTTGAGAAGGCTAAACTTGGAAATTGTTGAACAAGGAAGCCTAAATGCTCTTTCCGCAGAGTCTGACTTGTTTGATAGAATTGTTAAGGCTCAACTTCAAGATGAGGGTATTCTTTTAATTAAACAAAAATTGCTAGAAAAGGATCCTAAGAATAATTGCTTCGGAGGGATGAGAAAGATATAATCTGGTTTGGGCAACGCCTTGTTGTTCCGTATATTTGGGAATTGAAAACGGAAATCTTTGATGAAGGTCATCTCTCTAAATTCTCTATCCATCCGGGGAGTAGTAAAATGTATCAAGATTTAAAGGAGAATTTTTGGTGGTCCAATATGAAGGTGGACATTGCCAAATATGTGTCGGAATGCAATACTTGTCAAAGAATTAAAGCAAGTCATTTGAAACCTTTTGGTACTCTTCAACCCCTACCCATACCTTCATGGAAGTGGGATGACATAAGTATGGACGTTGTGTCCGGATTGCCACTCACATCTAGGAAACATGATTCCATCTGGGTTATCGTTGACAGATTGACAAAAACAGCTCACTTTATTCCACCCACACTACATATGATGCCAAAGATTATGCAAGTCTTTATATTGAGCACATTGTTCGCTTGCATGGTGTTCCTAAAACCATAATTTCCGATAGGGGATCTCTTTTTGTGTCACGTTTACGGGAACGGCTACATAAGTCACTTGGCACAAAAATCATACGCGAGTTCGGCTTATCGTCCTCAGACTGATGGTCAAACTGAAAGGGTAAACCAGATTCTAGAGGACATGTTGCGAGCATGCGTGATTCATTTTGATAAGAGTTGGGACAAGTGTCTCGCCTTGGCTGAATTTTCTTACAATAATAGTTATCAAGCCAGCTTGAAAATGGCACCTTTTGAGGCTCTTTATGGACGGAGATGTCGTACTCCCTTGAACTGGTCACAGACAGGGGAGAGAAAATTCTTTGGTCCAGCCTTGGTTGAGGATGCCGAAGAAAAAGTGAGGGTAATCTAGGAAAATTTGAGAATTGCTCAAGAGAGACAAAAGAGTCATTATGACAAGGGAAAGGCACCTAGGGAATACAAAGTTGGTGACTTTGTGTATTTAAAAGTTTCGCCAACCAAGGGTGTCCAAAGATTCAATGTGAAAGGGAAGTTAGCTCCTCGTTACATTGGCCCTTATGAGATCATTCAAGTCCCAGGGCCGGTGGCATACCGTATTCGGTCGCCCCGAACGATTCTCTGCCGTGCACAATGTATTTCACGTATCACAATTGAGGACATGTGCACATGAACTGGCTAGAGAAGTGATTGAAGAAGCTAACGCTTGGATTGAACCGGATCTCTCGTGTTGTGGAACATCCTTTGAGAATTCTTGATGTAAAAGAAAGAAAAACTCGAAGGCAATCTATAAAGATGTATAAAATCCAATGGAGTCATCATACCGTAGAAGAAGCTACATGGGAAACTGAACATTATCTCAATGAGAATTATCCGGGTTTTCTTGACTCAAGGCAAAGTAAGTTCTTTCCACCTACTTCCATCTTTTAAATCCTAAATCTCGGGACGAGATTTCTCTTAAGGGGGGTAGGTCCGTAACATCCCCGATGTTTGATTGCGCTAATGACATTAATTACATGAATTAATCAAGGTTAATTACCTTCTAAGCATGTTTGACGTGATTTGGCACACTTTTGCACAAAAGACCTTGGTCAAAATCCCTAATCACGGTCAAACACCAGATCTACTTTAAAGGCCGAAATGGTTTTCTTGCGCGTTCTCCAAATTTCACTATAGAAATTCAAAATCGGCCAATACGAAAGTTGTTCGTTATTTCCGAGAACACATTTTTTGTAATTGGCGGACATTCCAATTTTGAGTGCAAATTGGCCAAAAATCGGTTTGATATCGCTGTGAACGATGGTTCGAGCCGTGGAAAATCTGCAACTTCGACGTTCCGGGCAAACCGTTGATCAAAACATATGTCGCCCTTTGGGAAAGTTGTAGGTCTATAGCTCCTCTACAACTTTGCTTTTTGGAGATTTTTGAGTTGCATTCAAAATTTTTGAGTTACACAATTTCGAAAACCGGTAAATGAAATAAAAACTGGGCGGACCGCCATCGTCTCGCGCTCCAGAGCACCGCGCCGGTTCTGTCGGCCACGTGCCGTGCGCGCAGGGCTCCGGCGTACGGATCCTCGATTCCGTCGCGGTGGACCGCGCACCGTGGTCCCTCTCGCCCATTTGCCTCCCGTGCGCCACGCCCGGGCGGGCGGACGGACCGGCCGGCGGCCACGCGCCGTGCGCCAACCCCCGCGCGCGCGCGCGCCGCTCATGCAAGGCGTCCGGCCCGGCCCCGCGAGGCCTTACGGCCGGGGGCACCGTCTCGTTCGCGTCGTCGTCGAAACCGTCGCCCGCCAAAAAACGGAGTCGCCGTCGAGTTCCCTCGCGCCACCGCGCGGCCTTGCCGTCGCCGCCGGTCCTTCGACCGTCGGCCAGGTCTCGCGGCTCCTCAACCCTTCCGCACCACCCTTAGCCCGCGGCACCACCCCCCCCCCGGTCGCCACCACCCCGCAATTTTGGCCGCCGCCGCCGCAAGCCGTGCTCGGGCGGCCGCCCTCCTCTCGCGCTCCGTTGAGGGGGGCCGCCGGCTCCTTCTCCCGGCCGGACGGCGCACACCGGCGGCACCGGCGGGCTCGCCGGTGCGCTCGGGCACTCGCCGCCCGCCCCTCCGCCTCTCCTCCGGCCGCCGAAGTTGGCCACCGCGCCGGCGAGGTTAGGATTGCAACGATTGAAGTATGTCCAGGGGGATTTATGTAAACCAGGGGCATATGTGTAAATCCCGAACTTCTTGCGAGGACTTCCCCGCAAATGTGTTATTAGGGTTACGGCAGCGACTTCAGAAAATCATTAAAAATCGTAGAAAAATCAGAAAAATGCAAAACCAATTTTGTTGGGTTCGTGGTGAACAAATCTATCTTTTCTAGAAAACATGTATAGGGTTTTTCTGTACAGTTTTTGAATTAAAAAATCAAACTCAGTTTGGAGTGTTTTAGATGTGATTTAAAATAAACACATGATATGAACTTGAATTTTGTATATGTTGCTCTTTATAGCATGTCTAGATCTGTGGCAAAAGTTGGCATGATTTTGATGTATATACTTTCAGTTATGATTTATTTAAGCTTTATGCTAGAATAAGTTTGATGCTTTTTAGAGCCCCTTTAATGAACTTTTCTTTGAGCACAAGTGCACCCTAGGGCTTTGACTTGATTATTAGTACCCCTGGTGTAATGTATGTGATTTTAGGGAATTGTTTAATAGATGTTTTGGATTTAATCTTGTGTAGGAGTTTAAATTCAAAATCTGAAAAATAATTTGAATTTGCAACCATGCTTTGGTCAGAAACTCATCCTTGGCATACATGACCTGCAGGAGAAAGTTGAGATCAAAAAGTTTATTAGATCTTTTTATATGAATTAATGTTTATTTACTAGGCTGAAATTTGTCTTTTTCGTATAAATTAATTTATAAATGATTTTAAGCCAAATTTTGGTTTGAGAGCTTAAATTAAGCATATGTTGCTATGTGCAAAATATTAGGCTCATTCGAAGTGTTTTTGATTTAATTTGAAATTATGGTTGAAAGGCTTGTTTTAAATAATTAAAGAAAGAAATGGAAATTAAAAGTGCTAAATTGTGAAATCATGTTTGTTTCTGTTTTTGAATTTTAATCACACCCCCTTGCTGTTTGGTGAAGTTAAATAAGTTAATTTTCTTATATGTACACAGTCACCATCAAGATTAACTTTAATTAATGCATATGCATGTATACGTGTAGATTTACCGGACGGTACGTACACACTCGCCCGGAGGGAGACGGGACCGTTGATGGTGAGCTGAACCAGCTTGGTGTGCAGCAAGACCTGGACCAAAGTCCAGAAGAGCCCAAGGCTTGTGTTGGAGTAGAGTCCGATGAAGGCAAGCACAGGTTTTATCTAACCCATTTTATAAATGAAAATCATGTACTTTACTTTTCAGCATTTATGCTTTACTTTGTGCATTTAAGTTTCGGGAGTTGTTTTGAAACCTAGATGCATGATCCTTAGGAATCCTATGCTCTTTTACTAGTATGTTAGGAACGCTAGTGCCATGCTCTAAGGATACGGTATAAGTTGGTTAAATTGACTCGCTCATGTGGTAAGAGCAATGGGTTCGGTCTCGACCGAGTAGCATGGTGTTGGTCCTAAGCTATTGAACGTACCAAGTGCTTGTCGGGAATGGGACCGGTAAGCCTAGTACCTTCTGAACCGGGGCGGGATCTTTCTAGCTACCCGCTTGGGATGTGTCTCCGGGCTAGCTACCCGTGGTATAGTGTGTGAGTCCGGACTGGTCGGGTTAGACCCTCCGGATAACCGTGTACCAGAGTTTGTAGCGTCTGATCCCAAACTCGTGGGATGTTGGGAACCGCTCGGTCGGGGTAGACCCTACATTTGCTTTTATTTGAATTCTTGGGGTCTACTTCTTCCGTGTATCTTGGGTTTACCTTGCAAGGATATAAATCGATCGATCGCCGGTCACCCGCCGTTATCCGAGTCGGCTTGACCACCGGCTACCCCATGTTTATTTATGAAACATTTGGATTAATATTGTTACCTCGTTAATATTGTTTGCACAACATGCTTGTTTAGTACGGTGGTCACCTAGACTAATTAACATACTAGAATATGAGCTAAAACTTGAAAATAAGAATCCATTCTTAGTCGCTTTTGGCAAAACCAGCCCACAAGCCAAAAAGCCTTGCATGTCTAAGTCTTACTTTATTTTTGTCGGGTAAGTCTTGCTGAGTATTAGTACTCAGCCTTGCTTAATTTGTTGATTTCAGGTAATCCTATCTGGCCTGGTGTTATTCCAGAAGGATGGGAGGTTGAATGGGAGAACGATGATGATGAGTGATATGCATGGATGGCCTCCTATGTGTATCACGCGTTAGTTTACTTTCCGCCGTTTAAACTCGAATCACTTTTACTTTCATGTACGAAAAACCCGGTTTGTAATATTAAGTACTTAAGAACTTGTGAACCTTTATGTAATGTAATGTTGTACTCTGGTCCCGCCTTCGTGTGGGCTTAGCGCATATCGATCCCGTTGTATGTGATTTACCGGGCTTTACCCGGCGGAAGCGACTTAATAATTCTTTATTATTGCTTAATGGCCACGTGGACCGGCTTAGGCGATAATACGGAATTATTTTGGGCGGTTCTGTCACACTCACCTCCTCGCAACTCATCCCAGCTCACATCAGTCATTCGACGGAAGAGAATGAGCATTCGGCAAAGAAGGTCCTCCGTTCCACTGGTAATATTTCTAGAACTTCTAAAGATAGTTTAGAAATTCAGAAAATTGTTTAGAATTTCATAAAGTAGTTTAGAATTTCAGAAAGTAGTTTAGAATTTCAGAAAGTAGTTTATAAATTTAGAAAATAGTTTAGAAATAGTATAATTAGTGTAGAAATTTAGAAAATAGTTTAGAAATAGTATAATTAGCGTTGACATTTAGAAAATAGTTTAGAAATAGCATAATTAGTGTGAAATTTAGGAAACAGTTTTGAAATTTAGAAAATAGTTTAGAATTTCATAAAGTAGTTTAATAATTCAGAAAATAGTTTATAATTTCAGAAAGTAGTTTAGAAAATAGTTTAGAAATTCAGCAAGTCTACGAGGGCTAGGGCAACTATGGTCGCCGCTTCTGGCACTACCCACTAGTAAGGGTAAGCTATGGAAATGATATTTGTTCATCAACCATGCTCGGTTTGTTAACATTTTTTTTTGGAAATTTTCCAGTTCTCCGACGATGATGACAACTGTGGTTTCTCGCAATGGGTGGATCCCCCAGCCACTGACCCCTATCAGGATTACATCAACTACCTCCACGACATCGTCATCGACAACCTACAGCGGCGCCTGGACGAAGCACTTGCTTCCCCAGATCGTCCCTCCGACAACTAGTGTTGCCCTTGTGGGACTTGCACTTTGTGAATGACATGTGAAGATGAGAGATTGGTCTCCTCTCCCTTCACCTCCACCACCACCACCAGGGTACTGCATGTCGTATTGTCGTCTCAGTAGTCCTCAGGCGCCGACTCCTTGCTCTCTGGCCAGTTCTCGTACAACTAGTTTTCGAATGAAATCCAGTATCTAAATTCACTAAGGCATGTTAGGATTAAAGTTGTGTCGTGCATGTCATTGCAATTTTGTCAGTGATTTATGTCATTTACATTAAAAAACCTACCGTCGTTTGGAATGGCGCTAGGCCCTGACCTACCGTCGTGTGACATGACGATTGACCGCTAACCCCAGCCACCAACCACAACCGACCTATCGCCCGCTACCTTAGGAGCAACCGCCTTATTGTTTGGCGTTTAGTGTTGCCGCCAATTGAAATGCCAGCAGGGACCTGCCGCCGTTTCAAACAGCGGTTACAAGGCTTGTCGCCGTTTGAAACGGCGGTAGGTCCCTGCCGTCAGTTGAAACGGCGGTTCGAGGCTACTTTTGACAAAGTCGAAATGGCTATTTTTTTGGAAAATCATCGAAAATTAAATAAAAAATTAAAGCTAATGATGCCCAAGTGGAAGAGTGTAGCCCACAAATCCGGCCCAGCGAAAAATCATGATGCAGCAGCAATTTCGCCTGCACTACGACCCAGTGTATGTTATTTTGTTTTTTTTAAGTAAATTAAACTTATATCTAAATTATTTGTTTCTGGGTTGGGACTTTTTCCGGTAAGGTGAAATATTTGAATTCACGGATCCGCTTGGAAAATATTTCTGCAGTCACTCTTTTGTTGAAAGATTTCTATGCGATGGTGATTACTGCTGACTTCCTTTTTCATTCTCAAAAGTACATGTAACGAATTGTGCCGTCACTGAAACGCTATGAACTAGCAGATGTTATTTGCAAATGTATTGCATTGCCGCGCAAATTCTACTCCATGGAACAAACAAAGAAACGCAGGACCGTGTCTGAACTCCGATGACTCGATCAACTGTCAGATTTTTCTTCCACAGCGAACGAGCGCTGAAACTCGGCGTCCATGAGGACGCCCGCGATGACATGCACCACGGTCTCGCCCCTGACGACGTCGACACACTCGGAGCGCATGCCGTTGACGACGAGCGCCCCGCGCGCGTCCCGGTAGGCGTGGATCCTCAGCCCGGACACGGAGTCCAGAGCGAGTCGCACCGCCCCGCGCAGCGGCGCGTCCGCGGCGAGCAGGCGCCGAGGCACCGCGGAGAAGCCGAGCACGCGGGAGAGGACGGCGTAGGTGTTGTCGTCGTTGTCTCCCTCGGCGGCGAAGCTGGTGTTTGGCCCCCGCTGCAAACCGAGGACGCGGCGGAACGTGCCCGGCGACGGCACGAAGACGGTGAACGGGAGGTCCTTGGGGAGCATGGACACCATTGCGTCGCCGAGCTCACCGAGGCCCGCGGCACCGCATCGGGGCTGCGCCGTGGATGAGGCGGAGGATCTCCTGCCGCTCGCGAGGCGGCGCGGCGGCGTGGGAGGGGAGGTGGAGAGGAGCACGAGGACGAGGAAGAGGAGCGTGGACGCGAACGCGACGGACACGACGAGGAGACGCAGCGGCGGGGAGAGACTCCGCTTCCTCCTCACCGCCATCCTGTTCATTTGATGCAATCAAGAACTGAGTAGGGGCTGAGAACTCTGAACTCCGAAAGCGTGCGTGGCTGCACCGTCGCTGCTTGTTGCTTGCTTGCCGGAGTGGTTAGCAATTTACAATCCATCACTGCATCAGGACGCTTCACTGTTGCGGCGCGCATCACGGCGTTGTTTAGAGTGTTCGTACGCTTGGATTTGCAGGAGAGTGGTCAGATCGAGGCAGGGAGGCGCGGCGCGAGCGGACACGCCGGATCCGGCTACCCGGCCCGTTCCCGAGATCTTTGGCACCGTCGATGGAGTAGTACAAAAGGCCACCCTCGGCCTCTAGAGCGTCAGCCTGCTGGTCTGAAGATGATAAAAAGATGAAACATATCGAGAAGTTCAGACAATTTCAGCAGGTTTACTTTTGCACGTGTGCGCGTGCTTGCAGAGTTCTGCAGAATAAAAGGGTGTTTGGACAATTTAGAGGTTAATCAACAAGTTCAGAGACAGAGATGGCACATGTAGAAAATTTCGAGCATGAGATCCGGCGCGGCGGCGCTTCTGCGATGGCCGGAGCGAGAAACCTCCGGCACGTTGCGTTTGTGTTCTTCATTCGCTCACTTTCTTCAGTCTTTGACAGCTGTCCCGAATTCATTGGAAGGTGATCGCTAGTATTCTCTAGTATGCCGCCACTTGCTGACTTGCATTGTGAGTTGAACTTGCGATCGTGTCATGCTCCGGCAGTTTTGGGGTGCGTTGCCTACCAATCAATCATACAATAAAGCACAACAAGGCCTCTCGGATGCTGATTCGCTGAAGCTTGCAAGGCTACCCCTCTTTTCAGAAGATGTTGATAGCTAGATAAGGCCACTGTTCCTCCAGTCTTCCTCCAAGTGTCCTTGATCAGCACATTCTGGAACCCATTGGATTGGAAGATATTATCGTCGAGCTCACTGAATAACCAGGAAAGATGAATGTGTCACACTATCAGTGTCAGGGCACCACCAATATAATGGCTACCAGAACACACAAAGAAAAGGTTCTTGTGTACTAGTTGTAGCGGCGTGATGGCCAGCCAAAGCTTGTCGAACCTGATTCATCGCCTTTGTTTCTGAACCTACGCAGCGCATGATTGCTGGGGTGGGAGTGAAGCAGGACCGCGACATGCATGCTGATGGCAGTAAGGAAACAACCTGTAGCTGCCACATGTGCATGCCATTTTGTGGTGATCCCACAGTTGCACGTCTCCAAAGCTACTCTACCGAGCTACAGTGGCGTCCAAAGTTCTGAATCCCAATTCGGAAACTTTGCCACATGTACCTTCCATTTTGAGGAAGCGAGACTGCGAGACAGTGAGTGCCTCAGTGGACCAGCAGTATGTGTATGGCTGTGCAAAGCAAAGATATTTCTCCAGCAAGGCAAGGAAGAGCACAGATCTCTCTAGAGTCTAGACCTGTCTCGCCAGAACTGTTCTTCCCCTTGCTACCTCAGCATGGTAAGTGGCTGTGAAGGGGTTGACCTGCGAGCCCATTTGATCGACGATAGCCAGGGCCTACCAACAACTTGTCATTCTTGAACCCAGTAATCAACTTGCATCATCTGATAGAAGTGTTGTTGTCTCCAGCAAAATTTCTGCCTTTTATTAAGTCATGGATGAAAGATGTGGTATTTGTCTTCTGCAACGCTCTGCCACGCGAGCTAAACATAGGTTAATGGAGCTTTCAGACGGATAAAAAAGCAGGCAACTTGTTCATGAGCTGCTTCCATGTGAGCTAGTGCGCTGATGTGATTGTTGAGGGACTAGAGACGCAATTTTCATCACTGGGAAAGCCCTTCTGAACTGAATGAACTTTAAGTGAATACAATGATCACTGCAACTTGGAAATGTTATCTGGTGAGACTACTTCTAGGAGCCATCGGCGATCCGGCGCACTGTTTGTTACGGATCCAATGATTCGCAGTTTCTCTCGAGAAAGCTTGGACCCATACGAGTATGATGCAGCAGGTGTTAGGTGATCCATGATGTAATATGATTGGGTCATTTCTTTTAGCCGCTCGCTAAGACCTTCGTCATGTGGTTATCGAGTGCAAACGCCAGTGGTCCAGCACAACTGGTTTAGCTGTTCCTTAAAGAAATCCCTTGCTGTACACTGTATGTGGTAGATTACTCTGGGTACTTGAGAGAATCTTCAGGGATCCCTTGTTTAGGACCGGCTTCATACATTAATCAGAATGTAGAACATCTGAAAGAGTAGACGACAAACAGGATCCCTGAGATGGTTCAAGGTTCACAGAATGTCGACCTTCTAATTCAGATTCAGAGTAAGTATAAATAATGCACGTAATGAACTAACTCTCTCTGGGTACTAAAACTAGGCTGTTTTTTTATTTGAGAATAAAACTAGGCTGATTTTCATTTCAATATGTAGGCTAGTTTTGAGTCAATTGCATAGATACAATCAGTGGAGACATTTATTTGAACTAGCCATCCGGAGAGCGCTATGCTATCAATGCTTAAATGATAAGCAGAGGCTGGAGACAAAACGGCTGTCTCGCCCCACATGCAAAGGCAGCATCCTTCTCTTGGATCAAGCCATTTGTTCTGCTGAATCCTGACAAATAGAAGGAACAAGCAGCAGGAAACAAGACGGGGGGGCAATCTTAACAGAGCCCTTGAATTTAGGGGATGGATCGCGAGTTTGAGACCACCAGTTTTGCTGCTTGTCGCCCAAACTGCTATGGCCCATGACGACGACGGCGCCACAGCAGTTTTGGAGCTCCCGGTGGATATAACACTTGCCATTGTGCTCACAATAGTCTTCTTTCCGAGGGTCACTGTACACACACTACACGAAAACAGGTAACAGATTGGTTCTAGCTTGGACTAATCATCCAATTTGCAGAAAGTTTTATACGGTTCTGAAATACATCTGAATTCAGAAATAAGAACCTGTTAATGTGTGTGAACCACGCATTTTGCGTTAGGTACCCGCTGTAGCATGCAATAGCAGCCGGATGGTACAAAATTGCCGTCCATAGCAAATATAGCTAATCTTTTTTTTTTGAAGAAGAAGAAGATGATATTTTTGCACCTGTTGATGTAAAGAAAACATTAAGCACTCGTTTGAGGCCACAAGCTTCCATGGTACAAATTCGAGATAGCTGAATGCTCATTTGATCAAGAAAGGGTACAAACGACGCAGTTACAGAAAGTCAGGAACAGGGTGGAAAAAACATATCTGTATCCTAGCTACCTGCAGATACGATTATATGAACACTCGATCAGAACTGAATAATCATATTCATATCGTATATACTCTCTATTTTGCCCGTGTATACAATTGGAGTGACAATTCCTGAATTCCTTCCTCGACGCAGGGCCAGCCGCCTTTGGTTTGTCAGAGAGTCTCTGCGAACCTGGCGCTGCTGGCGTGGTCCTTGCGGAGCAGCCGGTCGACGGCGGGGCTCCTGGCCGCGTCGAACCTCTCGGACATGAAGAAGCTCCTGAGCGAGTTGAGGTTCCTGGGCGCGTCCACCTCCACCGTGAAGACGGCGCGGACGGGGCGGTGATCCGAGAGCCGGGACTCGCAGCGGTCGTAGCGGCTCTGCCTGAGCCCGGCCCCGCGCCACAGGATGCGGTCGCACCACGCCGGCGCGCGCCGCTTCTCGCCCTTATTCCTGCCGCCTCCGCCGCCGGCGCCGCAGCCGTAGTAGGTGTCGGAGTTTGGGTAGTACTTGTAGGTGGGGGAGAAGGCGATGTCGCCCTCGCTCCAGCCCCGGAACGCGCCGCCGGCCCGCGACACCTCGGCGCGCAGCTGGTCGTTCTCCAGCAGCGTCTTCCAGTCCCGGCGCTCCACCAGCAGCCGCGTCTTGGCCTCCGGCAGCGAGATCCTGTAGTTGAGGTCCCCAAGCAGGATCACCCGGCTGCACCATCACACACACAAGCGCATCAGATTACCGTACGTATCGATCAGTCAAAGCCTGCGTCATGATTGGTTCATCTTAATTGGCTGTCGTTGTCTTGATCAGGTGTTCTACACACTAGTTAAACCAAAGATCAACCGATCATGTATAAAAAAAAACAGGGGCTTGGGCGGTCGATCGGACCTGAAAGATCGGCTAAATTACTTTCGGACCTTGTGAACTACCACTACACGCATATGAGTGCATGACAGCAGGATCGATGAGTATTTTTTTTATCTTATATACCAGATACGGCGACAAAATATCTACGTAGACGGTAGGCCTGCCCTTGATTTACCGGTCCCGTGGACGGTTCAGCTACCGGATTGAATACGATTTCAATTAGTAGTGGGAGTAAAAAAGGAAACGGCCGTTGCACCGTTCATACGCGTTCGGTCCGTGTTAACGTCAGCGTCGTCTACTGTGCTTGCTAATTCCCGTCGTGTTGCTGCGGTCAGCGCCACACAGTACATCCCTCTCCTCCTCTCTGCGACTACGAGACTAGGATTAGCAGCAGCTCAGGCCGACCTCTATCTATCTGCTTCCTGGCCGGCATGGCATGCCGCGTCGCGTACTAGTGCCCTAGTGGATACTACTAGATTGATACAGCTGATAGTAATAGTAGACTAGTGCGGTAGTGTAGTGGATGGCTTACTCGTGGTCTAGAATCTTGTGTGGCAAGTTGAGGGCGTGCCCGCGGGGGAAGGTCGTCCGGGCGAGGATCTCCGTGGCGTCGGCGTTGCGGTGCGCCTCGTCGCCGTCGCGGCCGCCGGACGCGAGGTGGCAGCACACGGCGCAGAAGCTGGTGTCGTGGAGCCAGAACCGGACGGACACGGCGCCCTTGTTGCCGAGGCAGCCCATGACGCCGCACCCGACGCAGGAGACGCTGGCGCGGCGGACGAAGCGCCGGAGGTCGGCGCGCACCCACACCGTCAGCAGGATGCCCACCATCTGCTTGCTCACCACGCACCGGTACTCGCGCGCCAGCTCGTCCCCGCCGCCGCCGTCGCGCACCGGGTGCACCTTCTGCCTGCCGCTGCCGTCCGCTCCGCCGCCGCCGCCGGCACCTCGCTGCGAGGACCGGTTGAGGGCGGCGCGGATGAGCTCGATCCACCGCATCCCGACGCGGGTCTTGTCGGCGCCCAGCACGTTGCGCGCGCGCAGCGGCACCACCTCCTGGAACCCGAGCACGTAGACGTCGTAGGGCCCGTCGCCGGCGTCCAGCCACTCCGACAGGTCCAGCTCGTCCGGCGGCGCCACGCCGCCCACGTTCCACGTGCTCGCGAACAACCTGTGTGCGGTTGAACAAACAACGATCAGCTATATATATATATGCAAACAATGCAAATGAGACGAGAATAATGGCTCAGGTCGCCGGCGCGCGCGGCGAATTCAAATGAACACAGGAATGCGTACGTACTTGTACTTGAGCGTCTTGCTCCGCTCCTGCGGCCGCGGGCGCTTGACGCAGCGGCTGGCTTCCGCGTCGGGGCTGCACCCGCCGTCGCCGAACTCCGGGTCGAGCACTTGGTCGTCATCGGCGACGACGGGGAAGTCGGTGACGAAGGCGTGGCTGCCGGATGTCTTCCGGAAGAGCTTGTTGGCCACCAGCCTGGGCCAGAGAACCTGCAGCAGCCATGCATGTGCGGACACCGCGGCGTCAGTTACATGTCGTCGCGCGGAAACGTAATCGGGGCTGGAGCTAGCTAGAAAGAGCACGTCGTCGTGGCCAGACAGAGCGTGAGTAGCTAGTGCGTTCGGGTGGCCTACCTCCGCTTGCTTTTGGTTGTCTAGCATGATGATGATGATGAGCGCGAGGTAGCTAGCAGCACGATGGAGTTGGGGCCGCCGCCTCGTAGGCCCTCCTCGCGGTCGCGCGCACTACACGCCGCTGCTGCTAGGGTGTTCACTGTCCAAGAGGAGCACAGCTAGCTGACCGGTGAACCGGTGAACCGGTGACGAGGATATTCCCGAGAGCTAAGAGCTAGCTGACAGGTGAGAGAGAGGGGGTGGGGGGGGGGGGGGGGGCGAGACGACGACGACGACGACGAAGGCGCGCGCGCGATCGAGTGCGAGGCCGGAAACGTTAGACGGGGAAGGGAAAGGCGGCTTAAATAGGCCGCCGGGGGAGCTACGTGACAAGGCGCGAGCAGACAAGCAAGAAGACCTGCGGTGCGCGCGGAGAGCTAGCAAAGCAAGCGCCCGGCCGTGTCCGTGTTAACGCACGATGGCAGCGAGCTAGGTGGTGAACTGTGCGGGTGGATATGGACGATGTGGATGTCGGATCGGCCTCATCGGCGCGCGCGTGCGGTGCATGGTGGTGGTGCCCGTACGTCGTTGTGCCGAGGTGAGCCAGGGAAAATGGGGGATAAAACGGGGAGCGAGGGTGGCAGTGACAGTAGTAGGAAAAGGAAAAAGAACCCCCTCGCGGTCAAAAAGGTTGGGGGATTATACGGTGGTGATGGGGTGACTTGTCTGCGGGGCACGAGGGGGGATGGTTCCAACACACTTTATGGTTGGCTACTAGCTGTTCACCAGCAGATGCAGTGTCATCTACTCATCTCACCCCAAAAAAGGAGAAGGAAAAAGGGAAAATGGCTATGGATAGTAGGCCAAACGGAAGTGGTAACGTACGACATATCCACATCTGAAAGCCATGCACGAATTTCTGCTTCATTTTTACGTTCAGGAGCAATGCATACTGATGGTCCAGTTTACTTGGCAATTAGATCGCGCCTTGTGTGGACACGGATGCTGCTGCGGCTGCGAATATTTTGCATTTTATTTTGAATAATGCTCAACTGACTGTATTATTGTACTTTCCGATAAATACATTACAGTACTATATTTCCTACACGTGGTTTAAGTATGGAGCCTAGTATACATATAGACTAGGGGAGATATATAGGGAGGTTGAGGTCTGCAGGTATAGTAGCTCAACAGGTTCAACTTGTTGATCAACTTGTGCTTCGTCAGACAGAAGAATATATCACGCCATGCATCTCGTCAGAGAGTAGTCGGCCAATTTTCTTTTTTTTTCCCCTTTGGTCGTATAGTCTCAATTTTAACTTGATGCGTCGTGTTATTTTGTTTTATCAACTCCCTCTGTCCTAAATTATAAGTCATTTTAGCATTTTTAAGGTTTATAGATTTTGTTATGCACATGGACACTGTATTTGTAGATGCATATCAAAAGGCAATGAATTTAGAAATGCAAAATCGATCTATATAACTTGGAATGTGAGGAATACCACGTCACTTACGTCTATAGACGTAATTTAGCGTGCAAAAAGATTACGCATACCTGCCGAGATTAGCTTGATATGCAGTGTACTTAATTGACTACTGGTGGACAAAAGAAAAGGATATATGATTCCCAGATGATGAACCAGACTTTGCAGGTCAAAACAAAATGCATTTGCAGATAGGATGCACTTCAGATCCAATGTACGTGGGTTTTACACGATATTAAATGTAGATATATGATTCTGAGATACTGTTCTGACGCTGCATTCCAGCTAACTCCCGCAGGATTTTGCGCGCATATTGCCAAAAAAAAAAGGATTATGCCAACTGATAGGACCTTTTTTTTGTTAGCATTGTTTTCCCTTTCATACATCAATTCGAAAAATACTCATTGCTCAGCCTACCTCTTTACTTGTCGTCTTTCAAATTTGCTTTATGCTTTCGTCTCTTGTCATCCACTATATTGGTTTGTCGTGTTTTGGTGGAGGCTCCTGTGTATTGCTATTCCTGTGTGTGCACTTATCCTGCAAATTTCAGCTTGTAAACTTTCCTATCTTACAATGACAAAAAAAGAAGTAGAGAGAAGCGGTTAAGTTGTCTTTATTAAAAAATATACATCAGCCTCTTAAGAGATAACCACATAGCACCAAGGAAATACAATATACTAGAACTGTAGCTCATTATATAATTACCTGTCCCTTTTGTTCAAAAAAACATCTTCCTTTTAATCAATTGTTTGCATAGCAAGTTCCTGTCACATTTACAACAAAGAAAGCAAAGTGAAATTAGACAAAGTATTTCCTAGAAAATGACAATAAAAAAAAAGCTTAGACTGCAACTTATTAATCATATAGAGACGTTGTATGGAACCTTCATGTGGATCAAAACATATTCCTTGCGTGACTAACTCATAGTTCATTCTCCAGTAATCTGAACAGGGAATATACCTTCCATCCTTTCTCACTCATCTAAAGCTTGAACATATAGATATTCTTCAATTTGGATTCTGCGATGTGGAATGTGTTGATGGCACATTAGCCCCGGATAAAAACTGACCAATGGGACTTCACGTGAAAAAAGCTCCATACAATTATGACCTGACTCTTAAAAACAATTCTGACCTTACATACTGCAAATACAAATTGAAGGGTGGTAATTGAGTTTCCATCAGAGCAACGAGCAGCTACAGTTCAAACACGATGATCTGATCCTGAGCTATCTTCATTTAGCCCTTCTTGTCCATATGTTCCATTGGTCCTGTTGAGTGTCGTTCAGCCAGCCAATTATTGACTGAAACAGAAAAAAGTGCTAGTGCAGGAGCAAAAAGGGAAGTATATTCTTGACATGCAGCCAGAAGCTATACAATGATCAATCTGATTATATAACTAACTTTGTAAAATAATACGTAAAAGCTGAGTCATTAGTGGCCATAATGATCCCCATAGGTACGGCGATTCCTCGTTAATACCATTTTTATATATTTCGGCGAAAGCTCATTCCATTTTTCTAGAGTAAAGTTATAGACCAATCTATTGGTCCTCCCTTTCTGCAATTGTTTCATGCTTATGTCAGTTTCTGAATTATCATTGTACACCCAAGATACTCCCATGCGTCTTTTGCATAGCCTTTTTGCAGCTTTGAGCAAATAATTAACCAAAAGAGATTCAGTTCAGTATTATGTAGAATAAAGTGTTGTCACATAAACAACCGTTACATCTGTTTATTACCAATAAAATTCTTAATTTGGTACATAGATGATTAAGTCATGTTGCAGTTTAGGCAAGATAGTGTATCCCTTATGCACAAATGAACCAGAAAGCCCATGTAACCGAATCGAGGATTAATTAGGAGGGTCAGGCTAAAGGCTGTGGGTTACAGAAACATCTCTGATTATTAAACAGAGAGTCATTTCAAGGGGAAAAATACTAAACGATGAGTGACTATTGCACAAAGCTGAATCGAAGGTGGGTAAATTAGAAACAGGTTAGTTTCATGACTGTTGAGTATTTTTGTTACTAGGAGGGGTACCTGACCTTTCATATTTTATCCCAGACAGGAGCACCAGGGTATATGATTTTACAGTGAAAATGTACAAAACCTTTCAAAATTTTACATATTTGTATGATCAGGTGTGCAAAAGGTTAGTTATGCAGCTCAACATCGTGCTAGGCACCGCATCATCATAAGGTATAGAAACCTTACAAGAAAACAATCATGCAAGGCCTGCAAGATGCCTCTGCCTTGTTGCTCCTTAGAGTTCCTTTAAATGGTTGATAATTGGATCCACCTGCTGACCTGCATGCAATTGATAGCACATGAAAGTCAAAGTCAGGCAAGAATTGTGTCTGCGTAATACATTGATCAGCAAAGACAGAGACAACTCAAGATTTGGAAAACATATTGCTTCCATCACAAATAGTAACTGGAGTCACTGAAATAGGTGTGTTTCTTTTTAGTTTTCTGAATGAATTTTTTTTAGCTGTTACCGGAAATGCACCTCTCTTAAAAAAATGATACTACCTCCATATTGTTTTATTTAAACGTTGGGTAGTTCAAAATTATGAGTTGGAAAAAGTACTACATTTGCTTCTTTCAAGAGAGTGAGAATAATGCGGTCACCCATATGTACTGTATTAATCTTCCTGATCCAAATAAATCAAATAAAAACTGTCTCAAAGACTAAGCTTTCACTAATCCATTTTGATCGGATCAGAGAAGGCCGAAACTCCACGTCGGAGAAGCTTGAAGATATTTATGATAGTGACTCACGGAGTTGTGCAAGCCAGATGTCTTCTCAATTACCAAATGTTCTCACTGCAAGTTGCAAATAAACTTGTCATGTGTGATATCAAGAGACACATAAAATTATTATATATGCTGGGTGCTTAGCGGTCAATAAAAGAACCCACTGCTTGTTATCTTAACCAATCAGGTTTGGAATATGTATTTAGTCAGAAGAGAGAGTAAGCAACATTGAGATTTAGAACCAGCAAGTTGCCAGTGATGATGTGTACCATATCTGTTTTGATCTTCCCAGAGCAAAAATTATCACAGGTTAAGTGCCAACAACTTCTACTTGTACATATACTAATGCCCAAGAAATACCATGGATTAACTAACCATCTTGTACCCTAACTTATCCAAGTTTTAGCCAGCATGGCACAAACTAGATCAAAGCTATTGATCTAGGAGGGTTCACATTAATCCTAGAATCAATTCTGGCTGAACTGAAATTGCTACCAGGTCAAAATGTGCTACCAATCAGGCCCCAATAACACGGTCAGCCATTCTAAGAAAACAAATTCGATCACAATCGCTGGAGCAACTTGTTAGTCGTTACCACAGAAGGATCTGTAATTGATCAGATAATTTTTCTTGGCTGTGTTTCATTATTTTGTATCATTTATAGGTGTACTATTTTCTGAATCATAAGGCCACAGCATCTGACAGCCACATAGGCGTATAACTGTTCTTGCAACTAACGAGCACCATTCTCACTCTCTCAGTATGTTCTGGAGAGCACAAAGGCACATAAGCTATTATTAAGCTCACAGTTCTTATGGTCTGGATGTCTTGAACCTTCTACACGCTCAATTTGCCTGATTTTGTCATATGTATCCATCATGACTTTTTCTGTATGTTCCTGTGGCCATCCCCACTTCGCTATGCTCATTGTGGGGTCTGGGATGAGGTGCTGCTGCTCAAGAGGTCAATGTCACAAGTCAAGTTGCATCACTAGCATAGCATATTGGGCAATAGTTTTGACCCGAACCACTTGCTTGCGTCCTGCCTGCCTGACAGAAGTTAGATCCAAAGCACATCAAAGATACTAAATTTTACTTCCCTTCTGCGATCAATGCTAAATTTACCCCTATCAGCCATCACATGATCTAACATTGCAAGTGACCACACTACTTTACCAAATCGTCAGCTTCCCCTTTCGATGATCGGTGCCGCCGGTCATCGCTCATAGGGCGAGGGTAGTGAAGACAAACCAAGTTCAAGTTACTTAACAACCGGAATTATTGCCGGCTTGGGAGGGCATCAGATGGATCATTGTGGTTGTCTGGTTATGCACGCACCTAAGTTTTTGCTATTAACGGATTTGACTCACTTGCCGACCGTGGCCCCCTTGCGACAGGAACAGAAATATGGAGTATAAAAAAAAGTTAGGAAGATTGGATCATAAAACTACACGCTTAAGCTAACTTCATGTGAGAGGCATCGATGGGATCATTAGTTGGTGGGCTGACAGGAGGAGCAGAGCAGAGCAGAGCAGAGCAGAGCTAGTGAGCCCCCGAGCTAATCATGCGTGCTAATTTAAGCCCGAAGCTTTGTCGGTTTCATGGATATGCTAACGACATATACTATCTCTGAATCATTTTATTTCGTTGTCGGATTGGCTGTGATGTGCGTATAACACAACTGACGGATCGTGTCAGCCAATGAGATTGGCAGTCTGACCTGCAATCAGTCTGGTGTCTCGTGGTGCCAATGAGATCGCGTACCGAGTTATTTTGCTTCAAATTTGCGTACCAAGTTACCAACGACAGAGACATTGCGAGCATATATAGTCCCACTACACGGGGAACTCCGATCCTGCTTGTTGTTGTTCGTCAAACGCAAACACGGGGGGCTAGGCAGAGTTCCACGCTTCGGTATCTCGATCACGAGGATAGTAATAGTACCATCAGCTACGAGATGAAATTATGAAAATGAGGAAAAGACGCACACAGAAAAGAAAAGAAAAGGAAGCGCATTGGATAGCAGCAATGGCAAATATATTTCACACAGACGGAAGGGCGCGCGGGGTCGGTTAAGTTTGGGCATCAGAGCGCGCGATCTGACCTTTGATTCCGTCACGGGAGGACGGCGAGACGATCACCGGGGTCTCGCGCTGCATGGCGGGCCGTGTGGCACCTGCTGACGGCGCCCATGGAACGGTGGAGGTTCCGGGAAGCCCCCGCGGCGCCCGTCCCGGCACCGACAGAAGTCGGAAACCGGAACGCTAACCGCTCTATACGCAGTTTCCCCGTCACCAGCATACCCAATTCCACGGCCCCGCGTCTTCTTACCGTAGCAGGAGCCCCGGCGGCCGGCGCTGGTGGCGGCACGGCCGCCGCCGCCGCCGCCATGCGCTGCCTCGCGCGCTGTGGACTTGGGCTGGTTGTGGTTGTCGTCTATCGGGCCGCAAACTTAGAAGGTCGAGTTCGTAGAGCCCATCAGCAGACCGTCTTTGCGCGATTACGGCCCAGTCTGTTTTCCCTTTGAGAAAGAGAGAGATGCCGCAGTGGGGCACCGACGGCCCGGTTGAGAGGCCCACACTGGCATTGAAGCGCGCGCTTCACCTTTTCCCACTCGACTACGTACTACGTCGACGACCGGACCGTGACACTGACACCTACCCAGCTACAGTACCCTACACGGCGACACACGATTTTAACGTGTCCTGCCCCATGTGTGCTGCTAGAAACAAACTTGTCGCGTGTGATCGCGCGCGTACACCGTACAGCGCCGAACTGTGTCTTCTCGCAGAAAGAAAGAAAGAAAGAAATACGATGACGAGCCGCGGTACCAAGGAATATCCAACGCATCAAGCGACGTGATCCCATCGAAAATGTACCTCGAATATTCGCACCGAACCCGTATGATCATGACTGCTGGTGCTGGGCTGCCCACTGTAGCGAGTAGCGAGCGACTCCAGCACCTCAAAGGCCGAGAGCCGCGAGCGAAAACCGAAAGCCGAGGAAACATGAACACGATACCGCCCCTGACCGTCTCAGCCGCTGCGACGTGCATTCGCGACCAGTTCACGGCGGAGAATATGCGTTTTGTGCCGTGGAGTATCGCCGCCCGCCGGGTTGGGTTGGGTTGGGTCCTCCGGCTCCGATCCGGATCCTGAGTCCAGCCGCACCGGTGCTCGGACGACTGTAGCCTCCTGCACAGTGACAGAGCTTATTTCCCAAGCAACACGAGCGGGTCGGCTGGCAATCCATGCCGTCGCCGTGCCCAACTCAAGTTTAAATGTTTGATCCCGTCGAACACGGAGTATATGGTTGGATGAGACTACAAGGCACGGCAGAAATTCTCAAATTCGGGGACTCGGACTGCAGCAGCCGGGTGTTTGTTTTTGTTTTTCTGCAGCAGGCAGCAGCAGCAGCAGCCGGGAGTTTCACCCCCACTGCACGGCCCCACTAGACGGACAACCCCGGCCAATCCAATCCAAACCTCTGTTCCCGGCGCCCCCACCACGTATACCTACATTTTATACATGTGACCTGCCGCGGTGTGTGTGTGCCTGGTTGCTGCTGCTGCTTAAAAATCATCCGCCGGCGCCCCGGGGCCTTCTCGACTCCTCAGGCTCTCGGTCGTCGCGCTTCGAGCCCCGGGGTATGGCGAACGGCGGCGCTAGCGCTGCCATGGCGGCCGCGGCGCTGGCATTCCTGGCCGTGGCCGCGCTCTGCTGGGACACGGCCGCGGCGGCGCTGCCCCGGCTGGAGCACCCGGCCAAGAGCGACGACGGGTCGCTCAGCCTGCTCGTCGTCGGGGACTGGGGCCGCAAGGGCACGCACAACCAGTCACGGGTCGCGGAGCAGGTAAAGAGGCATCCCACCTCCATCCCATTGTTGATAACACTGCACATACTACCACGGCTTGGTTCAGTGCTCAGGCCTGCAATCGAGAGCGTTTGCTTCAGTTTTCCCTGTTTAGATCCATGCCAATTCAGTCTTGTTTTTAGTGCGAGTTGTATCGAATTCAAAAGTCGTCGACGCTTGCAGTTGCGCCGCATGATGCGCTTGTTCTTGGTCTTCTGCGTCCGTCCCAATGGACAACCGGGAACGAAGCCCAAATAAAAAAAACAATGTTAATTTGCGCACAAATTAGACCAACATTGCCTAACCTAATTAAAAAAGCATGACACAGTGATTCAGAATATTAAGAACCACTTGCCTCACCATTGGCATCTAATCACATGCACGTTATTGTCATTTGTCTTCATTGACCTCACCTAACGACTAGCCTACTAACCATTAAAAACTAAACACATCTATATAGTTTTTGTTTTAGAGGGAAAAACAAAGTCTTATTACTTGATTGACCAATTTGGTGAGAAACGATTTCCTTTTTTATAATAATGCCCCTTGCAATAAAAAAGGAAAAGTTGAAATTTTGGACATTTTCACAATTTTAACAAATAACTTTCGCTGCTAATTTCTACCACGGTACACACATGTTTTACCTCATTAAACTAAAAGTATTATGATGTTACTTTTGCAACAGATAAACGTGTATCATTTTACCATATCACATCCAAATGTTTAAAATAGGCCGATTGCTTGTTTCTAAAATTTAAAAAATATATTTTGGCAACCACAAGTTTACTACATCATTCCAAATTATCATTTGGTTCTGACCATAGAAAACACTAATCATTCTTTTCATGTAGATGGGAAGGGTTGGGGGGAAGCTAAACATCGACTTTGTTGTATCCACCGGGGACAATTTCTACAGCAATGGCCTAAAGGGCGTACATGATCAGGCATTTGAAGAGTCGTTTACTGATATCTACACAGCACAAAGCTTACAGAAGCCATGGTACCTAGGTAATTGATCTTCCGTCTTGTTACACCGCTTGCCTTCATTGTTGCCATCTGGCATGAAAGGTGACGAAATTTATGTGAACTAAGACAACATTATCTTTTTCAGTTCTGGGAAATCATGATTACAGGGGCAATGTGCTTGCACAGCTTAGCCCAGTCTTGCAGAAGATCGACAAGCGATTCATTTGCATGAGATCCTTCATTGTAAACGCTGGTACAAAAAAGGCGCAATGAGCTTATTTTTCCAAAAACTATAGTAAGTAAATGAGACATTATATGTGACATTGTTCCTTGTCTTTATCAGAAATTGTGGATTTTTTCTTCGTGGACACCACTCCATTCCAAGAAAAGTACTGGACTCGCCCTGGCAAACATCATTATGACTGGAGAGGAGTGGCACCGCGAGGAAAATACATAACCAATTTGTTGAAGGTAATTAAGTGCGCCACCGATCCTCGAAGGGCTAACGTTTGGGAGCAGGTTTGTTTATTTTGTCTTATTCTGCTATTCAGGACTTGGATGAGGCTATGAAGAAATCAACTGCAAGGTGGAAGATTGTTGTTGGGCATCACACCATGAGGAGTGTCAGTGATCATGGAGACACCAAGGAGCTTCTGGAACTACTACTTCCTGTGCTCAAGGTAATTCAGAGGTAGCCACAGTTAGTTTCGGAAGGTTCATGGAAACAATCTTTTGATGAAAATCAATTTCCCTACATTCAGGAAAACGGCGCCGATTTCTACATCAATGGGCATGATCACTGCCTGGAGCACATTAGCAGCAGAGACAGGTTGAACATCATTTTTTTTACGGAGTTGCATTTAAGTGACTTTTAGAACACGACCTATGTGCGATCAATTTCGTCAATCAAATACCTAAACCTTCAATTGCTTCTGCTATTCCAGCCCAATCCAGTATTTCACTAGCGGGGGTGGTTCAAAAGCATGGAGAGGAGTGTTCCAGCCAAACAAGGACAAGCTCCGGTTCTTCTACGACGGGCAGGGGTTCATGTCCCTCCAGCTGAACCGAGAGCATGCTCAGTTCATCTTCTACGATGTATCCGGGACCGTCCTGTACCAGTGGAGGTCGAGCAAAACGGGCCACCCCGAACCCTCCGTCTATCTCGATCAAGAAGAGTGAAACTGTCGCAGACCAGATCGATCGGAGGATTAGACTGGTCGACTCAAGCTACTGATTTATACAAAAAAACTTCTATTTAAAATTATGTGAGGCAAAGTTTGCGGATGGCCACACTGAAATTGATTTGGATGCTACCCACAAAAAAGAAGGAAAGAAATAGATTTGGATGCTCCCTCGGTGATCTGTACTGTATTGGTGGCAAGTGATTTGCCTCCTGAAAACCATTCAAATTGTGGTAAATATCGCGAGCAAACATCGAAATTTCTTTCTAAAAGCAATACAAATTTCACGCAAAATACGCCGCGCGCTGGCACTATCCGAGCTGCAGATTGTGCGCACGATATTCTTTCTGGTAGCGTCGACGGCAAAATTCCTTTCGCTGTCTGTCTGGGGGAGATACGGCATCTTTCGTTCTATATTCACAGCATCAACCACCAACTTGCAAGCGCAACACGTTCATGGCCTCAAAAGATTAGAGAAAAAAAACTTGCACATGCGGCCGAGGCTAATCGAGGCAATAGGAAAACCGAAAACCTGCCAATTCTTGCCTGTCCGAGCTCTGATGATCGCTGTGATCCGGCGAGGAAAACGCCGCCGGCTGGTGCCCAATCGCGAGCGTCGTCTCGGCTCGTCGCCCGATAGAGAGCGCTTGGGTTGCACCGACTAATCAGAGACATCGACACACTCTGCCTGCCCTATCCTGCCTGCAATAATGCACGCTCGTGTACGTATGCACATGGTTGGTTCACATTTTCAATAGAGGATAGCACACAGCGTCGATCAGCCGGGGCCTGATGGTACAAGCCGGTTTGGCACATGAGTGGTAGAGTCGGAAGGAATCCGTGTCATCGATTACCAGCGCCCATCACTCCAGTTGGCCGAGTACTCACCCACTCCACGGGTTGCTACAATAATTCGGGCACACCCACACGAATCGCATTATCGTCGCGGTCTCCCTCAACTTTTCCGGAAGGCATTTGTCGCTCACTGTTGACACGGAAAGCAATCGTCCGAAAGCAGAAATCTCCGGATCAGGAAGGGATTAGCAGGCGTGGGGTCCTCGTCACCCGTTCACCTGCCCCCATTGCCATTGGACGAACAGCGACAAACACAGCCGGAGCCTCCTCCAGTCTCCACCCCGGCCGCCTCCTCCCTCCCTCCTCTTCCTTCCCGGGTGGTGGAGTGGTGACTTGCCGTCGCGTCGCGTGCCACTGCCGCTATTATATATCGGCCGTCAGTGTCCCGCCCCCATCTTTTCCAGTTTGCTTCGAGTGCGGACTGCGGAGTGCCGAGGGGAGGGGGAGCGATCGATGGCGAAGGGCAGCGCTGCCATGGCCGCCACCTCCGCCGCGGCGGTCCTCGCACTGGCCGCGCTCCTGTTGTGTTCTTCGCCGACCGCCGCGGAGCTGCCTCGGCTGGAGCACCACCCGGCCAAGAACGGCGGGTCGCTCAGCCTCCTCGTCGTCGGCGACTGGGGACGCAAGGGCGCGTACAACCAATCCAGGGTCGCCGAGCAGGTACGTACTACTACGCAACATTTTGTTTTATTCGAGAAATTAGCCGAGAACTTTCCGTTCCTTTTACGTTCTTGATCCGATGATAAAGACGCCGATCGAGCGGGAGCAGATAGAGATAGGATCGGACTGTAGTTGTAATTAATCTTGATCGAGGTCTTACACTGTTCGTCGATGTAGCGGATCCTTTAATCCTGATCGAAATGGTGTCGGGCGGCCATTGGCCGGCTGCTCTGATTGGGCGAAGGAGGAGTGGGAGTAGTGCAAGTTTCCATCATCGGTTGCTTGCCACTTGCCATTTCACTTTTCTTTACTCTAAAGAAAAAAAAGTAGCTGATGCCCAGGGCATGCATGCTCCGAACTTTTCTGAAGGAAAAAAATATTGTTCAAGCTGCGGTTCCCTGAATGAAAAGTTACCGCTGGTGCTTAGCTTGTTGATTCGACGAATTGGTGGTCTCCGATGTACGTAGATGGGGAAGGTTGGGGAGGAGCTCGACATCGACTTCGTCGTGTCCACCGGTGACAACTTCTACGAGAATGGGCTGACGGGCACAGATGACCAGGCGTTCGAGCAATCCTTCACCGACATCTACACGGCCAAGAGCCTGCAGAAGCCCTGGTACCTCGGTAATAAGCTTTTAGCTTGTGCTTTCCGTCACTCCTCGTCTTGCTGCAATGTTTTTCTCTTTTGTTATATACAGTATACACTACTGTATACGCATGTGGGTCACGTTTTATTCTTTCCTCTTCAGTTCTGGGAAACCATGACTACAGGGGTGATGTTCTTGCACAGCTCAGCCCAGTCCTGCAAAAGATTGACAGCCGATTCATTTGCATGAGGTCGTTTATTGTTAACGCAGGTACAGAATCGTTTCTTTTTCCTCCACTGAAATAAAAAAACTCGCTTATTCTAAAAAAAACCCGCTTGGCCTATATATTGTGAAAACTGTGGTGAATAAAAAGAGTAACTGCAGATCTATTGTGAAAACTGTAACTTACCGTGTATCCTAACGTTTTTTAGCAGAAACAGTGGATTTCTTCTTTGTTGACACCACCCCATTTCAACTGAAGTACTGGACTCACCCTAAAGATAGCCATTATGACTGGAGAGAAGTGGCACCTCGAGCAAAATACTTAGCCAATTTGTTGCAGGTGCATATTTATTTTTAGCGAGCTCGTCAATGATGAACAAGCTTATCATGGTGTTTCAAACTTCAAAGCAAAATTATTTAATTCCGATCCACTTTCGTTGTGCGGACAGGATTTGGACGAGGCAATGAAGAAATCAACCGCAACGTGGAAGATTGCCGTGGGACATCACACCATGAGGAGTGTCAGTGATCACGGTGACACCAAGGAGCTTCTGCAGCTGTTACTTCCAGTCCTTCAGGTTTTACTCCAAACAATATATGTCCACAATATTAGCTTCCAAAGAGCACAATTGAAAAAGGAATTTTACGATAACAATTCCATGCCATATATTTCCAGGCCAACGACGTCGACTTCTACATCAACGGGCACGACCACTGCCTGGAGCACATTAGCAGCAGGGACAGGTTAGCATTAGCATATCCATTAATTTAATATGATTGCACAAGATGGATGAAAGGGGGTGACCTAATATAACCCTAACACAATACCCTGTGTTTATTACGCTGGTCCAGCCCGATCCAGTACTTCACAAGCGGAGGCGGTTCGAAAGCATGGAGAGGAGTGTTCCAGCCCAACGAAGATAATCTCGAGTTCTTCTACGACGGGCAAGGGTTCATGTCCCTCGTGCTCGACCACAACCAAGCCGAGTTCACCTTCTACGACGTCGATGGGAATGTGCTCTACCAATATACTCGGTCGAGCCTGATGAAAACAAGCCACCAGCAGCCCTCGGGCGGCTATGCCACAGAGGAATGAGTCGGATGCAGGTCGTCGCCACCGGAGAATAGATCGAGACAGGTTCAGGTAGCCGATGTAAAATTTGAATGTGGCATTGTGATAAGCGGCGGAGAAGTGATCTGACACACAAAAAAATGTACTATTAGTGCTGAAGGTATGGCTTGTAGTAGTTCACCAGCTCTCCACGGAGAAAAGGAATAACTAGAGGTTTATGTGGTGGCTTCGTTCGAGCATTTGTCACTGCTGCCACGGTCGAGCACGAGGAAAACGAGGCACCATTTTCCA
Organism: Cenchrus americanus; assembly: GCA_947561735.1. NCBI lineage: Eukaryota > Viridiplantae > Streptophyta > Magnoliopsida > Poales > Poaceae > Cenchrus > Cenchrus americanus. The sequence goes on along the minus strand of OX387243.1, from coordinate 150,039,630 downwards.
AGCGAGCCCGGACCGTCGTCTGACGATGGGGCAGAGGCCAGAGGGCATGCCGGCATGCCCTACCAGCAGTCCAGCACGAGCGCGGGTCCGCTGGAATCCAAAGTCACCAGGGGATATCACCGCGCGCGCCCATGACTCCAGCTGCCCGATCACATTGTCACCAACCGCGCTCGCACACCCAAATCTTTTCGCTTGGAGATGGGCAGACAGACAGCATCGCTCGCTACGGCACGGCTCGAACAAAACTTGAACGTGACGGTCTTGGCGCTTCCTTCCAAACGCTACAAGCGAAAGCAAGCAAGGATCGAGGAGAGAGCGGGACCGCACGGGATCGGGGGGCCACTCGCGCTCACGCATGCAGCACCCGGTTGCCCTTTGGACGACGAATGGACGGGCAGCCTCGCCGCCCTCATCAGATATCTCCCCATTGGCCCATTGCCGATTGCCCCATTCCCTCCCCTTCCTCTGCTGCCTGCCTTGTCTGTGGCAACTGCCCCAAGACGCCTGACCGAGGAGGACTGGGCTCGTTCTGCTGCGGAGCACGCGCACTAGCAGCTGGGCGTTCTTGCTCCCTCCGGTTGCGCCGCGCTATGGCGAAAGGCGGCGCTGCCATGGGGCTCGCCCTCCTGGCGGCGCTCTTGTGCGCCGCGGCGGCGGCGCTGCCCCGGCTGGAGCACCCGGCAAAGACCGACGGGTCGCTGAGCCTGCTCGTCGTCGGGGACTGGGGCCGCAAGGGGATGTACAACCAGTCCCGGGTCGCCGAGCAGGTAAAAAAGCATCCCGTTTCTGTTCGTCGGAATAAAAATATGTCGTGAGGAGATCAAGTGGAGTATCAGCTATTGGGCGGAAGAGAACGAAACAACCCAATGCCAGTTGTCGCGTCAGATTTGTTTTTTTCAAAAAAGAAAAAATAAATAAAGCAGAGCCGTCGGCACCTGCGTCCACTGGCGCCGTGCTCGTGATCTTCAATCGTGTGTTATCAGTATGGATAATAAGAGAGAAGATTAGGACTTGCAGTTTTAGATCTACGAATCACAGATTCACAGGAGGAAACGAACCTTTCTTTACTGAACAATCTGATGTGAGGATGGGAACTGTAAAACCGGTGAAAGCAGCAGCAGTAACTTGACTCTGTGCAGATGGGGAGGGTCGGGGAGAAGCTGGACATCGACTTCGTCGTATCCACCGGGGACAACTTCTACGACACCGGCCTGACGGGCGTGGATGACCACGCGTTCGAGCAATCCTTCACAGACATCTACACGGCCAAGAGCTTGCAGAAACCGTGGTACCTCGGTAAGCTTTACTGAATCTGAAACTTGTGCTGGTAAATTGTAATTACCATCTCCACCGACGCCCGCGACGAAAACATGTCCCATTATGCATGTGTACTAACTCGTGCACATTATGTTTTTTTTTTAGTTCTGGGAAATCATGACTACAAGAGTAATGCTTTAGCGCAGTTGAGCCCAGTCCTGCGGAAGATCGACAGCCGATTTATTTGCATGAGATCATTCATCGTGAACGCAGGTAAAAATTTGTATTTCGTCCGAACCGGACAGATTTGCTGGGTTTGTGAAGACTGAGAAAGAGGGCTATGCTAACTTTGACACGATCCTCGCAGAAATTGCGGATTTCTTCTTCATCGACACCACCCCATTTCAACTGAAATATTGGACTCACCCAAAAGGAAATCATTATGACTGGAGAGGAGTGGCACCCCGCGAGAAATACATAACCAACTTGCTGAAGGTGCATATATATCGGAACAGATACATCGATGTCAGACACTGCTATTATGCCATGCAGCAAAATTAATTTGTTCTTCTTTCACGACTCCTATCATCTAGGATTTGGACAAGGCAATGAAGAAATCAACTGCAAAGTGGAAGATCGCTGTTGGCCATCATACCATGAGAAGTGTCAGTCACCATGGAGACACTGAGGAGCTTCTCCAGCTGCTTCTTCCAATCCTCAAGGTTACTAGAACTCAAAAGTAGCCACAATATTATCCTCCCAAATTATATAGAAAATAATTGTTCCATAATAATTTTGCATCATTCCAGGTTAACAGCATTGACTTCTACATCAATGGGCATGACCACTGCCTGGAACACATAAGCAGCAGAGACAGGTGAGCATCCATTTATATAGAGCCCATTTTTACAGTAATTCAGAATTCAACATGCATGCCAGTATTAAAACGTCAGTTGAAGCGTCTTACCCATATGGTGTCCACGCTTCCGTTGTTCCAGTCCAATCCAATACTTCACAAGCGGTGGCGGTTCCAGAGCATGGCGAGGATTCTTCCAGCCAAATGAAGATAGCCTCAGGTTCTTTTATGATGGGCAAGGGTTCATGTCCCTCCAGCTACACCAGGACCAAGCTGACTTCATCTTCTACGACGTAGATGGGAATATACTGTACCAGTACTCCCAGTGGAGCTTGAGAAAAGCATACCTCCCCACCAGCTTTAATGCCGAAGAATGAGGCAGATCCAAATCACCATTGGAGCATTAGATTGGTTCAGTTCTCTGTATAAAATTTGAATGACACATTGCGGTAAGTGGCATAAGTGGTCTGGAAATGAGAAAAATGCTAGTATTTAACATGCCATGCTATCTGCCAAGCAGAGGTGTAATGTGGATGTGCAAGCCTTCAACTCTGCAAGGACCATTTGTTTCTGGCATATGAGCCACTGGGGACTACTTATGCGACCAAGACATAGGTACATGGTTGTTTGGCAGGAATAGCCAACCAATGGCCAGTAAATTTGGGCCATTAATCCATCATCCATGCTAATTGCAGCTTCATTCTCGGATGAAAAAACTACTTTGAGCACGACATTATGTACAGCAGAACAATTTCATGACAAAACATCAAACTGCACAGATACTAGGTTCTTCACAGGAGACAAGGCTAAGCTGTGAAAGATGTTTTGTCATGCCAAATGATAGCTACTGAACTGTAATTATCACTAACTGGTTACCACGATGTTCTACGGTTAACTAAATGAATCCTTGCTCTTAAGAGAATTATCCAAATGGTTCAATAACTCTGGAATCTGCATCTAATCCAATAACTACAATCTAAATCCAGAACTGTTCATGGCAGCAACTTGAAATGCCATATACACTATTTTATTCCCAGTTTACCAGATTGCTGCTTAGTTTTTTACGTACCTGGAGCTCAGAGGATTCAACAACAAAAATGGTTCCATTGGACAGCCAGTATGGCAAAAATGTCAACAACTGTTTCTTTAACTCTTCCGAATAATTTTCCCACAGATCAACAGCTAATGCAAAATCATTCCATTCGAAGGTAAACTCTGAAGTGTTAACTAATCCAAATATAGTTTGTGCAAGTGTGTGATTGCATGGTAATGGCAGTTCTGTTCCTCTTGAATAATGTATAGTTGGATAGCAAGCTGTTCTTGAACCAATGGCACATTGTTCCCTCCTTGCTGCCAGCTCAGGTGATTTCCAGTAGTAGAATTGCACCGCCTATTCAGAACAGGAAGCAGACCATTTGAAATATGTAAAAGAATATTATTTGGCATACACTTTCAAAAAAAAAACTCGTCTTATTCAGAATAATGTTACCCTCATGGACAATCATACATGTGAACCTGTAACTTGTCATGGCACTACTGTGCATCTATGGTTGATGTTTTACTAAACAAACAAGCCCAAAAGGTTAAGGTAGTACTTTACACTTCATTCCAAGAATAACACTAAAATAAGTATATCCTTAAATTGCAGCATATAGTTGGTCAATAATGAGTTCATGACTGATACATTGATATGAGTTGGATGTCTTTCTAGTCCACAGCAGATATTAAGGTTACTCAAAAAATGAAGGATACCTGAAGAGCATGCAAGCTGTTAGAAAATATTTTCTCAAAGACCTCATCTCCTCTCCCGAGCCGTAGTTGCTTGCCAAGCAAGCCTATCGGATCATCTTCAGGTGGTAACACATATGTATTGTATTCACCACTACTTGAGTGAAAAATAAACCCAAGAACATGAACTCTAGCATATCGTATGTCAAAACCAGATTGATCATAGGAAAACCAATACATGTTATCAGAGGCTGGCATAGGAATATAAGATTTTTGCTCAGTTGGTCCACAGCTCAATGATGTCTGAGAGAGAAAAGTAAGGAGTTTTGGATCCTCATCAAAAGCACGGTCTCTAGTGAACCAAAGAGTCAGGGTGAGCCTTTCCCCTTCGGTGACCTGTAAGGAAAAACTTGATGTAATTTGTTGGTAAACACAAAAGGGCATGCAATAAACTAAAAAAGATAAAAAAGTGTTTGACAACATGGTTGCAAAGAATTGAGTTTTACCCCAAAAAAAGATGCACAGAAAAGCTTCTATATAATTATAAATCATGAAATGGTGCAAGTTCACAGTTGACTGTCAGTAGCTCACGACACAGTTGATATGCATCCAAATATCCAATAAAAATAAAAGAAACATTCAAATAATGCAGAAAACAGAAATGTACCTCAGTTACACAATGGACATTACGGCTATCAGCAGTGTAGATGACAACATCCTGGGAAAAAATACTCCTCATAAAACTTAAAAATTACCCGACAACATTGTACCAGTCAACAAATATTTGTGCTTCATAAGAAAAGTATTCTGCAAACGGATGCAAAGTAAAAGTAGATTTGCTTACACCAGCAACTGGAACAATAGATGAAGGATCACCATCCTGAAACTGCAGGATTCCACCCTTATAGTCCTCTCCATGATTGTTCAAGTAGCAAACTGCCTTTGAAATAAGACAAGAAATAGCACGTGATGAACAAGGTGAAACACTGACAAAGTAAACATCAGAAATAAATTCAGTATACATAAAGATGAAAAGACCCAAATATATTCATAGTTCCAGGGGCAGGCCAGGGCTATGTGTTGGAGTATAAGTGAAACCTTTCCCTATCAGCTTAAGCTTTTGGGTTGCACTGGTTTGTGCATGCAACTCAATACCATGTTCTTGAGTTAAATAGTTCTTCTATAAATGATGCAAAATAGAAATCTTGATGTATGTAGTTTCTTCCAGGATGTAGGGACAAAATGAAAACTACCTAATCATGAATAAAGATGAATATAGCATGTGAAACTTAGGATGAACTAGTAGAAGGCGTCCACTTGGATGCATATATCAAAGAGTAAATTACAGGCACAGTTTATATCTGCCAAAAAATGCGGTAGGTGTGTACAATAAAAAATGCTACATTTGGCAAAGCAAGAGGCGTTAATGTACATATAGCATGGAACTATTTCCTCTACCACTGCGTGCAATGGCACCACGCAGGCTATCCCTAGGAACCGAAGTCCCAAAAGTGACAGCCACATTAGATCTTTATGAAGTATCTCGATTAGATTTAAAATGCAGAACCACTGAGGCTTAGTGTGTACACCCAATCAGAACAAGAGCCGAAAATCACTGAGCGCATATAAGTATGAAATTGCATGGATGTAGTCTGGACTCTTAAACGTTGCAAAGAGGATCAAAGAAAACACAGACATTGATCACTTCACCAGGGTGTGCATGTACCACAGCTATTGACAGGCACAACAGATTGAATATATAAACAGGAATAGGTCCATGCTGAACTCATGGAACTCCAAAGGTTAAAAAAAAGATTGGTACTTACTGTGAATGCCCTTTGCCTAAGATAAGGCTTATTATCATCACTGTGCCATCCAATAGAAGCTCCCTTACACCAACTGCATAGCAAATAGACAGGGTTTTTAAGCTTTTAGCAAATATAAGGATGCACATGTACCCTCCATACAGTGAAACAATAGCATACATCTTATGTAGTGCACGTGCAAACCATGCAATCTCATTACAGCATATAATTCAGAGCACGGCATCAACTAATTACGCACTGTCCAATACGGTATACAATTCAGAACATACAAGACTACACCCAAATTGGTACCCACTCCTGATAGATAGGTATACCACCTGGAAATTAAGCCTACACTAGCTTTTTCTGTACCCCACAGTCCACAGATCACACAGTCCAGTCCCACACAATTCCAGTGAACAACAATGTTAATTTTGACCAACATACCTAAGAAGCTAATAAGCTAACTGCAAATAAGCACCGAAATTTATATCGCACAATGTCTTCCATACCTCTTAACTGAAATGCTTAAAGGACCAATTTGATGACGATGCTAAGCTGACTGAATCAAGCAGATAGTAAGAGACGTGCACGTTACGAGAGCTGAGTACCTGATGAGACCGGTGAACTCGATGAAGACATCGAAGAGGCAGTCGAAGAAGGACTCCACGGCGTCGCGAAGGCGCTCGCGGACGGGCACGAACGGGAGCAGGAGGTGGCCGCAGCCAGTGGCCGCCAGGTGCGGCAGCGAGGTCGACACCACGGAAGGGCGGTACCCGGCGGCGCCGCAGCTCCGGTGCACGAACTCCAGCTCCTACCACACCCCCAGAGACAGGGTCAGTCGTCACAAAATTCTCCGCGGGAAGCCAAGCAGACCGAACCGAGCAGATAAGGTTTAGGGTTCTGAGAGCCTTCGAAGGAATAGGAGCTGAGGGAGGAAGGCGGGTACCTTGCAGGTCTCGGGGGAGAGAAAGCCGCGGAGGAGAACGCGGGGGTGGTCCCCGGCGGCCGGCGACGGCGAGGAGGTGGTACTGGCCATTGCGGAGCGCGTGGACCGGTGAGCGGTGAGGCCGACAGGTTGGACCCCTGAGGAAGTGGGGATGACCAGCTTGCTGCTCTTCAGTCTAGAAGGAGGAGAACAATGAATTTTTTATATATTTAAAAATAAATGGTCGAACTAAAAAGTTCCAGAAGTGTACTTTTGCGCCATACCTCACATGCAGGGCGTTAAGGGTGGCGCCAACGGTCCGATGTAATGCCAGGTGGGGCTAGATTCGTATCGCCGTGGGGCACGGCGGCAGGAATCCTAGCGTCGTGCCCGCGGCAGCAGGGTCTTGACGCGATGGGTCGCGGCGGCGGCGTCACCCCTATAAAAGGGGGCTACCGCTGCCGCCGCCGGTCCCCTCCCTCCCTCCTCTACACCTTCGGCGTTTATTAGTTTAGTTTAGAAATTTAATTAGTTAGTTTAGTTTAGAAATTTAGTTTAGTTAACTTAGGTTATTTAGTTTAGAAATTTCATTTATTTAACTTAGTTTATTTTACTTTAGAAATTTAGTCTAGTTACAAAATAGTTTAACTTCACATAAATTATGTTTTAATTCATTCAAAAATTGCAGAAAATGGATATAATTGACATAATGAGATTAAATTATATAAAATTCATAGAAAATAATATAAATTTACATAACTCGTTTAATTTTGTTTTAAACTTCTAGGAAACGGTTATAATTGACATAATTAGATTAAATTTATAAAAATTTGTAGAAAACTATATAAAATTCACATATTTCGTTTAATTTTGTTTAAAATTTTTAGAAAATGGTAATAATTGACATAATTAGATCAAATTTATACAAAATTTGAAGAAAATTATATAAATTCACATATTTCGTTTAATTTTGTTTTAAACCTCTAGAAAATGGTAATAATTGACATAATCAGATTAAAGAAAATGCTTTAAATTCACATAATTCGTTAAAGTGGTTTTAAACTTAAATGGTTATAATTCATATAATTAGATTAATTTTGTTGTAAAATTAGTAGGAAATGGTTTAAATTCACATAATTCGTTCACTTTATTTAAATTTCCTAGAAAATGGTTATAATTCGCACTTAAGAAATAAAAATAATAGAAATTGGTTTAAATTTACAAAATTCGGTTATAATTAGTATAATTGGAAAAATTGATGCAATTATATTATTTTTGCAGTTATGGTTGCACCGCTGGAGTACGTACAGCCGAAGTTGTTCAACAAGGCGGTGGACCGGCACCACCGCTCATACATATCGGCTATTCTCGGACAGTCGCCCGGTACTATACGTTGCCGGACGACCCGCACGTTGATGTCGATATACCAACGGTGGATTCCGAAGTACATAATTCATATTTATTATTTATTTCTGTTTCTTTACAATAGTAATTGCGTTAAGTAAATTAATATTTTTTTAGGCTACGTGCTGCAGGACTTCTCCCTGTTGCGCGGTTGGTCAAGGGGACAGGATACGAGTTGAGGTTCCCCGGGCGGAGCGGTCGACGCGGTTCAGCTACGACGCCCCACTGATCGCCGCGTTCATGGACCAGTGGCGACCAGAGACACACACGTTGCACTTCCCCGTCGGCGAGATGACTCTCAGTCTGGAGGACGTCGCGATGTTGGGAGGACTGTCGTGTGCTGGCCAGGCAATGGGGCCGATCAACATCCCCGCGATGTGGCATGCTGATTTTCTTGCTCGGTTCGCGAACGTTCCTCGGAACGATCGCGCGCCGGCGCCGCACGTGGCCTTCGCCGACACCCACGGGCCCACCTGGACTACATGGCGGACGATGCCGACGACCCGACATCAGACAGGTTTTTGGAGGTCTACCTGCTCTGGCTGTTCGGGTGGGTGTTGTTCTGCGAGTCAGCGGGAGACTCCGTGTCGCGGTACATGATCCCCTGGGCTCAGAGGATCGCCACCGCACCCCTCGAGCAGATGCCCCAGATCAGCTGGGGCAGCGCTGTTCTGGCAACTGTCTACAGGGGGCTGTGTTCGGTAGTGACGAGGCCGGCGAGTAGGGAGGCGATCCTCCTGGGGTGCCCTCTCTTGCTGCAGATGTGGATCCACGAGCGGTTCGACATCGATCGGTCCAGGGCTGACCTCTTAGAGTACGAGCCGCTACCCGACGGCCCCGACCCACAGCGCACCTCCCCACCATGGGTTCTTTGTGGTGCCTCCGCGTTGACGGTGTATTTTGGTACACCAAACATGTTTATTACACTTTGGTTTGGATTTGATTATGGAACTAACCCGCCACTAAGCACACTAATCATATAACAAGTTCATCTATGTGCGTGCATTTAGAAATGTTGTGTTTATGCAGGAAAACATGAACATAAAGGACAGATTCACAACAAGTTCAAAGGAGCATTTACAGAGTCTTGTTCGTGTTCATGAGCTTGATGAAATCATTTCCAATGGTGGTGAGGACCGAAGTGCTACAAAGGAACACCCCCGGGGATTGAAGCGTAAAAGACCGAATTTCATGCACGGAGAACCTCCATCTTGGACATGAGGATGACATTGTCAAAATCATGCAAATGGAAGGGGCAAAGTGCATAATCACCTTAGGACCCACGGGAGCGAAGGGGCGACCGAACCGGTCCGGAATGGGCCTGGGCCGGTCGGCCCAGTCCGGCCGGCCTGGCCCACTCCGGGGGTCGATTCGGCCCCCCTTCCTTGCACCCGAAGGATTTTCAACCCCAAAGTTGTGGAGGCGCCGCCATTCGCAGGGGGGAGCCATTCACACCAGGAGGCCATCCACAAGCTAGAGAGAGGAGGGAGATCTCCGGAGGAGGATCGCCCATCTCGAAGGAAGCACCCACAAGTGGAGAAGAAGGAAGACACTGTCGGAAGCGTCACCATGATCAACGGTGCTATGTGCAGCACCTTGATGGGGTAATCTTCTCATTTGTCCATGGGTTGTAATCAATCTTGAGATGTAATCGCTACCTTGGTTGAACATCTATCTATCATCATGTGTTGAATATGCTTTAATGCTTAAGGTTAGCTACCATGCCGTTTAGGCTGAGGAGCAGGCGAAGAAGGCATACAAGGACTTCGTTGGTCAGATCGACCGGATGGTCAATGCCCAGGTCCGGTGGACGTCGTACACTCCTGCCATGGTCGTTGCCCGCGCACCACATGGGCTATCGTCCTGTGCTCCCGAGACCAGGCGTACTGGAAGACGCGGCGACGACTAGTCTTCAGCATCTACGTCGAGGAGTACGCCGTCCACCGTGTGATGAGGCAGTTCGGTCTCTTCCAGCAGGCGCCAGTACCCGTTATGCCACGTCTGCCGCCTACCACGCACAGGTGAGCTACCATTTGCCAGTTCTAATTAATTTATGTTACAAATATTCAGATGCAAATAATTTGATGTTTCATTTGTGCTAGGTGGACGCGTAAGGGCGTGCTTGCGATGACGTCGTTCGTCGACAGGCTGCGGCCGTACGTGGCCGAGTGGGTGACCGCGGCGCACGAGCATAACATTTTCACTGAGCACTACCTCGTCGGTGTTTTAGACCGGCAAACCTACCAAAGGGGTACCCGAGGTAGTAGATTGTGCGGTGAGGATCGTGATCGGTTGACCGAGAACTCGAAGGTATGCGCAAGGACACGGGACACAAGATTTATACGGGTTCGGATTGCCAAGGTGGCGAACCCTACGTCCCGTTTGGGGGATCAAGTATGGCGCCCCGCGCTTGGTGTTGGTTGTCCCGGAGGGATTGGGGATGTTCGGCTAGGTACACGGCCCTCCTTTATATAGTCCGGGGGGCGGGTTCCTAGTTGGTTATAAGGCGAGAGTCCTAGTAGGAGTACACGGAGCGAGTCCTAGTAGGAGTACGGGGGAATTCTAGTAGGAGTCTCGTCTTCTACTCTTCCTCCTTCCTTGCATGAGTACCGGGGAGTATGCCCGACAAGCCCCCGAGCACATTGGAGTCGAGAGTAGTAGTTCGAGTAGTCTTGAAGCCTCTTCGAGTAGTTCTTGAGCGTCCTCGAGTACGCTTGGAGAAGTCTTCAATAGTACTTGAACCGTCGCAAGGCCGGAAGGTGGTCCACTCATCGATCTTGAAAAAATTTGAATGATGGGTGTAGCATAGCGAGCCCCCCCGAGCCTTGAAATGATTAGGTAATCAATCCAAGGGTATTCGGTGTTCGCGAAGCCATCATCCGAGTACTCTTGCAGCGTGTAGCCCCCGAGATAAGAGAGCCGTATGAGCCACGTCGAGTAGTGATTGGTGAGGAGCCCCCGAGCTTGAGAGCGAGCGAAGCATGCTTCGAAGTTATTTTCAAGTAGCCCCCGAGCCGGAGAGATTCCAAGTAGCGCTTTGGCGTCGAGCCGTGGAGCTTGAGAAGTAGTCGTGCCGTCAGAGCGGACTTTAGAATGCGACTTAAAAACCGAAGTCGACTTTGTGCCGCGCGGAGCGGACTTTGAGATGCGACTTGAAATCCGAAGTCGACTTTAGTTGCCGCGCGGAGCGGACTTTGAGTTGCGACTTGAAAACCGAAGTCGACTTTAGGGTGCCGCACAGAGCGGACTTTGATATGCGACTTTAGAAGTCGACTTTAGAATGCCGCGCAGAACGGACTTTGAGATGCGACTGAAGAAGTCGACTTTGTGCCACGCAAGGTGGACTTAAGATGCAAAAAACGAAAAGCACTTTCCGAAAAGCCAAAGCGAATGAAAAATCAAAGAAAACGAGTAGTTTTGCCGCCGGAGCGGGCTTAAAATTGCGACCGGAGTCGGCTTGTGCCACCGGAGTGGGCTTAAGTACCGAGCCATGGATTTCGGACCCAAGCGTGCGCTTGCCGCCGGAGCGGGCTTGTGCCACCGGAGTGGGCTTGGATGCGACCGTTAGCGTCGACTTGTGCCACCGGAGTGGGCTTAAGTACATGAGCCATGGATTTCAGACCCAAGGTACGATTGCCGCCGGAGCGGGCTTGAAGGTGCGACCGGAGTCGGCTTGTGTACCTAGGCCATGTATTTCAGACCCAAGGTACGGGTGCCACCGTAGTGGACTTGAAGGTGCGACCGGAGTCGACTTGCGTACCTGGGCCATGGATTTCAGACCCAAGGTACGGGTGCCACCGTAGTGGACTTGAAGGTGCGACCGGAGTCGACTTGCGTACCTGGGCCATGGATTTCAGACCCAAGGTACGGGTGCCACCGTAGTGGACTTGAAGGTGCGACCGGAGTCGACTTGCGTACTCGGGCCATGGATTTCATTTCGGACCCAAGGTACGGAGCGTGAGTACTTAGGGCACTTGAACCCCGGTACGGAGCGTGAAGACCACGTGCGGCTAGGTTCCATCGTGGCCGGGACCCGAGGGCCGCTTACGGCTAGGTTCCATCGAAGCTTACACACGTAGTATGCCACCGAAGCGGGCGAAGATGCGACCGGAGTCGACTTTAAGATGCCGCACGGAGCGGACTTTAGAATGCGACTTTAGAAGTCGACTTTAGATTGCCGCGCGTAGCGGACTTTAGAAACCGCCTCATAGGGATAGCCCCCGAGTTGATGAAGTAGATTCGCGGCGACTTGATTGATATGCCCCAAGAGTAGTCGAAGAGTGTAGCTCCCGTGAAAACCCGCCGAGAAGCATACACAAATGAGTAGTCGGCAAGCGGTCCTACATGATGAGGAGAACAAGCCAAGAAAACAAGTAATCATTTAAATAAATGACTTAGCCGTTGCTTTGCCCCGGCGACTTGTAGATGAAGCCGTGGCGATCGGCGATGGAGCCGCGACGGTTGTTGTTGAAGTCGACTAGTCAGAGTTGATTCCGACTAGTTGTTGGGGGTATGACTGCCGTTCTCGACTAGTTTGGAAAACTAGTCGACATGAATGGTCAACGCGATACGACCGGAAGACGACGTCATGGCGGCGTGCGGCGTACTCGAGGTAGAGCCAGTGTTGCCGCAAGACAAGTAGTCGCGACACACAGCGTGGCTGAAGTAGAGCCAGTGTGGCCGCAAGAGGAAGTTGCGGCGCACGGAGTAGTCGATGACGAACCCCGTGACGGGCCGCGCGACATGCCGAGGCACCCGGACGCGCGGTGTAGGCGAAGTAGTCAACGACGAGTGGCACGACGAGCCACGCGACAAGCCACGCGACGTGCCGAGGCACCCGGCTGCGTGGCGGAGGCGAAGTAGTCGACGAAGAGTGGCGCGACGAGCCACGCGACGAGCCACGCGACGTGCCGTGGCACCCCGGCCGCGCGGCGTAGGCGAAGTAGTCGACGAAGAGCCCGAGCGAGGTGGAGTAGTCGACGACGAGCGGTGCGACGAGCCGCGTGACGAGCCGCGCGACGTGCCGAGGCACCCGACGCGTAGCGGAGGTGAAGTAGTTGACGACGAGCCCGGAGTAGTCGACGATGAGCGGCACGACGAGCCGTGTGACGAGCCGCGCGACGTCCCGAGGCACCCGGACGCACGGCGTAGGCGAGGTAGTCGACGACGAGCCCGCGCGAGGTGGAGTAGTCGACGACGAGCGCGCGACGAGCCGCGCGACGTGCCGATGCACCCGACGCGCAGCGGGAGGTGAAGTAGTCGACGACGAGCCCGCAGTAGTCGATGATGAGCGCGCGACAAGCCGTGTGACGAGCCGCGCGATGTGCCGAGGCACCGGACGCGCGGCGTAGGCGAGGTAGTCGACGAGGAGCCCGGAGTAGTCGACGACGAGCCGCGCGACGTGCCGAGGCACCCGGACGCGCGCGCGTACTCGAGGTAGATCGGCCGCACGGGAGAGTGGAGACGAGTACTCGCGGTGCACGACGAGGTTGACGTAGAGCGCGTGCGGCCGGAGACGAGTAGTCGTGGCGCACGGCGAAGTTGATGTAGAGCCGCTGTGGCCGGGAGTGACATAGTCGTACTCGCGTACACCTTCCCGTGTGCAGCAAGAAAAGACCTTGAAGCTTGCTGGTAGCCTTCCGTATGTGTAGCATAATTCTTGGTGAACCTCCTGGTAGCTTTTTGGTGTACGCTTAGCAGGAGCATTGAATTCCTTTTGGTAGCAAGTAGCGGATGATTTTCCAAGTCTTGGTTGGTGCAAACAGAGCAACACTTGATTGCTTTTCTAGTGGGACTCCGTGTGTGTGCAGCATAAATCAAGCTGAATCTTTGCCAATGCGGACAAAGCAGAAGCTTAGCATCGGGTGGATAATTTCCAGCAAATCGAATATCCTTGTGCCAATTTTTCTCCGTCGCCGAACAGCAAGCAGCGCCAACCTCGGCCTCGGACTTGACGCCGTTAAAGGAAGTTGATCCCGTCTTGGATTGGTGTAGCAGATACTAGCGATCTGCCAGGAAACCGCAAATCAACGCCAGCTTCGAAGTTGATTCCGTCTCGAACTCGGCGCAGAGAGGTCTGACGAGTCACTGGTTCGAGCTAGAGCAGTTGCTATGGCAGATTGACTTCGTAAAAAATTGAATTCGTCTTGGACTTGATGAATGAACCCGACGAGTAGCCGTTAGATGGGCCGAGTAGATTGATTTTGCAGATGAGGTCCTTCGAATTTGCCGGTGATCGTGACGATGGGCCCCACGATGGGCGCCAGCTGTCGGTGTTTAAACCTCTCAACCTCCATGGGAGGTACCCGCAGCAATGTAGAAGGTGGGGATCGCCATGATCTGGAACCCGAAGGTACGCGCGAGGACACGAGACACGAGATTTATACAGGTTCAAGTAGCCGGAGTAGCTACCCTACGTCCTGTTTAGAGTATTGCGCCCTGCGCTTGGATGTTGATCCCCAGAGGGATTGTAGATGTTCGGCTAGGTACCCGACCCTCCTTTATATAGTCCAGGGGGCGGGTTCCTAGTCGGTTACAAGGCAGGAGTCCTAGAAGGATTACACAGAGCGAGTCCTAGTAGGAGTACAAGGGAATTCTAGTAGGAGTCCGTCTTCTACTCTTCCTCCTTCCTTGCATGAGTACCCGGGGAGTATGCCCGACACCGCCATTGTCAGTCCGCGGGTGACCTCGGCTCCTCTGCACTGCCGCTGCAGGGGCTGGTCGTGGCGCCCTCGGCTCCTCCACGTCGGCCACCGCGCCGCCCGGGCATTGGCACCGCGCCATCGCCGGCCGCCTGGAGCTGCCCCTCCGCGCTGATGCTCGAGCATGTCGCCGGCCGCACTACTCAAGAACGAAAGAGTAGAGACGAGGAAGGGTGGAGCTGGGAGGGAGAAGACGATGGGGAGAATAAATAACTGAGTCGCTGACAAATGGGTCCCACATATCATATGAAAGTAGGGGCTTCAAAGTTGGGGGTTTTGCTGGAATTGAGGGTAAAATCAACAGCCCCAACAAGTTGGGGAGTCCTTACTCAATAAAGTAGGGGGCCAAAGTAGGGGCTATTGCTGGAGTTGCTCTAAGGCACGGGGAATGGGTCTCATGAGTCACCAATAGCCAGTACTCCTTCCGTCCGCGAATAGATGACATCCCCGACCGATTGAAAGGACCTTGATGTCGCCTAGAAGGGGGGGGTTGAATAGGCGTGATGACCGAATTAAACTTTTTCCCCCAAATCACTTGAGCCGACAAGTTGCTCCACCTCGGCCGACCGGTGGTGGTGACCGGTCGGCGACCGGTCAAGCACCTGGTCTTCACAGATGACACCGGCCGACCGGTGCACCTCACCGGCCGACCGGTGTAGCACAGAGAACCTGCAAAAACAACTTCAAGCGCCTCTTGGCTTCTAGCACGAACCAAACTCGGGGGTGTGGCTCTTGTAGATGATCACAAGCGAGTAATGAGCCCCGCACACACAAGTAACACACCCAAGTAGATCGAAGCGGAAGCAAATGATATATGCTAGAAAAACAACTTAGAGAGAAGAACCACACGAGGAAGCAAGGATTTGTTTCCCGAAGTTCACCACCCACCGAGGAATGGCTACGTCTCCGTTGAGGAGCTTGTAAGGGACAATTCCCACAACAAGCCGGTCTCTTTCAACCACTTTCCTCCTTTCCACTAAGGTGATCTTTTCCACGAAGAGGCAAGATCGCGGCCCTCACAAACTTCCCCGCTCGCTCACCACAACCTTGGGAGCTAGCCGGCGACACCTAGCCGTCTAGGAGGCAAACCTCCAAGAGTAACAAATGCACCAAAGTTTGTAGACCCGTAACCAAAGTGCTCAAGCTATGGAACCTGCTCTTGTTAGCTCACAAAGTCACTCCTAGGCTCACTTTCTCAACCCAACACAAAGATGATGGCTTGAATCCACAAATCTCACAAAGAGATGGTTGGGGAGAGCCACTAAGGCTTAGAGTCAGGTTAGAAATGGCTTGGGATCTCGAGCAAGCAACACTAGAAGCAGCAACCCTCACCGAAGAGGGCTTGGGGTATTTATACCCCTCAAAGAAGAAAACTAGCCGTTAGACCCCGGCGGCACCGGTCGGACCGGTGCCCTACACCCACGTCGACCGGTGTATGAAAAACTAGCCGTTGGGCTAGCGGCACCGGCGTCGGACGGTGCCTCGACCGGTCGGGGACCGGTCGGGCCCCGAGTTGCCCCAAAACCTCTTTTAGAGAAACTAGCACTTCACCATCGAGATGAAATGACCCGGGTTAGGTTAGGAGGGTTAGTTAGCACACTCAAGGGCTAGATCTCACTTAGGTCAACTAATGAGCACTTTGACTTGGTCAACTTGCTAAGTTGCATCCCTCTTGATAGTACGGCATACCTATACTCAAGAAAAGAGTAAAAGAAACTTTGATGACCCCTTGAGCTTGAACAACTTCAATTCTTGCCATACTTGATTGATAAGCACTTGAGGGTTTTCAACATAGCCTTTGACTTGAGCATGTCCATACTTGAGCTAGTGACTTAGGATCTTTCCATATAGCATAAGAATGCACACTTGGATCCATGGCCACTCCATGTTGCCAATCTTAACGAGTTGATGACTTGCAAAGCTTCCCTCGGTTAAGGTTTGAATATGATACTTGAAGACCCCACGGATGCTAGACCTTCACCCTAGCAAAACACTTATGGCGGCTTAGCTACGGCCCCAAAGATTGCTTAGTCCCTCACCCTAGACATCTCGGTTGATCTCTTCATCACTTATCCAATCCACTTTGAGTTCCACTTTGCTTCACACGCAATTAGCCTTCATTTGAAAGTCCCGCTTCAAATGCTTGATCTTGATTGACAACGGATATGCAAGCTTCCATTTTTAGAACCATGAAAAGTATACTCATCATCTTGTTCTCTTTTAATAAACCCATGAAGCCTTGCACCAAATACTTATCTTTGTAGATGTGAGCCATAAAATACATCCATATTTAAAATACTTCAAAAGTAGCTCATGAATATATAATGAACACCGCTCACGATCTTAGACAAAAGCATTAGTCCTTTAATCGCCTTGTCATTCAATTCACCAAAATCCACTTAGGGGCCTAGATGCACTTTCAATCTCCCCCTTTTTGGTGATTGATGACAACTCGATTAAAGCTTACAAATAAAACAATAAAGCGCATTTAGATTCTCAGATATAGCTAGAGCTCCCCCTTAATTTGTGCTTTGAGTTTGATTTCAAGAAAATGGCCTTAAATGCCATTAGCACAAATTTGGAAGAAGAGACGTGTGAGCTCCCCCTATATCTTAGAATCAGTGGAGTGCAACATGTGTGAGCGACAAAATAAAATCCGTGATGCGTATGACAAGATATGCACAAAGCAAAGAAAAGTGAGCCGACTAGGCAAGACCGGCCGACCGGCGTGCCCCGACCGGCCGGACCGGTTAGGTCCAGCCCGGCCCCGCTCAACCGGGCGGCACCGGCCGGGCCGGTGCCCCGACCGGCCGTCGGACCGGTCAGTCCATCGACGCACAAAGCAACGAAGTGCGTGCTATTTGGTCCAAGGTGATCATGCCGGGGTTGCAAGTCGGGTTTAGATCACCTTGCTCCATTTAGCCAAAGACAAACAAACACCATTCAAAGCATGCATCACAATCTATCAATAAAGTCGCTTAAATATTACATTAAGGATTAAAACACACAGTGGCACTCATACAAAAGTTCTCAAGTCCACTAAGATCAAATTCTAACTTATTACACGATTTTTCTCAAATGCCAGCGAGGCACCGGTCGGCCGGTGCGGGGCACGGTCGACCGGTACAACACGACGCAGACCCCGACAAGACAAACTTGAGGCTTTAATCGCAATTCTTCTCCCCCTTTGTCATCAAGCATCCAAGAAGGGCCCGGAGAAGAAGCGGCCACTCGATCACCGTCCTTGTGATCCGTCTCCGGGTGAGAGCTCCCTCCTATTTGAAAGTCGTCAAGAATCCAATGCAAAGGAGAGTTTAGGTAAATCGATTCCGAGACGTTGATCCGAGATGGATGAGCTATGGGAGCACGGCTTTTACCATAGAAGTACGGGTCATAGCCAAAGATCTCGGCGGAGAAGCGAGCGCCCCAATCGTGTACTTGCTCGGGAGGTGGAGGAGGTGGGGGTGCTTGCTCCCGTTCCATGAAGTGAGACGATCCTGCTACGTCCGGAGGAGGAGGTACAAAGGGTGGAGGAGGTGGAGGAACTGATGAAGATGATCCTTGCCCTTGCTGAGACTCGAAGAACATAGGGCCGTATTGGTTAAGCAAATCCGAGTTGGCCCATCCTCTCATCCTTTCTTCAAAGGAAGGTATCTCAGCCGGAGGAGATTCGGAGATGGTGGAGATCGAGGTGGTTGAAAACCTTGGGCATTGTGCATGAGCTTCATCGTATCCCGCATTTGCTTATTTGCCCGTCTTGACCTTTGTCGCTCCACCCGGATGTCATGCTGGCTCCGACACATCCCAAAAATGAAGTTGAGAAACTTCTTCAAAGGAGAGGTGGATCTGCGGGGTCTGCCTGGCTGCCAGCCTCCCCACCGGCCGGGGGACCGGTGCCCGAGACCGCCGACCGGTGCCGGCTCGAGCACCCGACCGCAGGCGAAACCGGCCGACCTGCACCCTCCTCAAAAATTTCTTCCTCCTCGTTTCGGTGCATGCTCAACTCTAGGAGATGGAACCCGAGGATTCTTGCTAGGATTGAGCTTCGCAGGCTTGTGTGTCACATTCTTCGAAATTTCGTCTTTGCAACCTTTTCAATCATATACATGATGTAGGGGCCGTAGCTGCAAATTTTCTTGGGTTCTTCGGATAGATGCTTAATCTCTTGCCAAATGAAGTCCCCAACACCGAATTCCGAGCTCCCGCCCTCAAAGCCACCATCAAATTTTTCTCGAAACTTAGTGATTTCCGAGGGGTTTCCATCTCTAGGTGTGATAGATACCCTAAGTAGCCTATTTAGGACAACGAAGTAGGTATAGAGGTTCTTCACCTTCCCAAAGTTGGCGTGCTCACCGCGAGGGTACATCACGTGCAAAGCATCCTTCTCTAGCTCCCCCTCATCATGGAGCTTCCTTAGCTCCCCATCTCCCGCCATGATCCCAAAGCATCTCAAGAATCCGTGGAACGTAATGGAGTACCTTTGGCCGTTAGTCATCCAAATCATGGCCCCGTCGGCCTCAATGTGACCAAAGTGCACCGTGGCAAAGAACTGGGCAATGATCTCTTTGTTCCAATCGTGTCGGAACCCCATAAGTGACTTGACCCTTTGCCTCTCACAATTGCCGATTACTTCATCAAAAATAGGGTCTCCTTTCCTTGCCATGTGCCCCCGGTCCACAACCGAGCCTTGTGTGTGATCTTGGGCTTCTTTATAATCACCGTAGCATAGTAGTCTTGCTGAAATTTAGCCCAAAATCCGGGATCCGAAGCGGTCTTGCCCTCCTCATAAGGGTTTTTGTCCCTTAGCTTCTTCGGGGCCTTGGTCATCCCCGACCCATGGTACTTAACCGCCGATCGGATAAATGTAAGTAGGTGGCATGATCCTCAACCTACCCTGATCGTCATCGTCCTCTTCCATGGCATCCACATCCTCTTCCTCTTCCTCCTCATCCTCATCCTCATCCTCAGCACCATCGCTGTCTGACCCAGCCTCCTGGTGCCTCCTCAACTCAAACTGACCCGGATAAGTCTCATCTTCAACATTGTCATCGCTGCTTGTTCCGGTGTCACCTCCTAGATCGGGATCCTCAGCACTAGCTTGAGTTGAGCGGCGTCTCAATCTCTTGCCGCCGATGTTTACGGTCTGCCCCCCTTCCCCAAAATCACCGGGATGGCTCCTCGGCGAGTTAGGACTTCTTCTCTTCTTTTCTTAGCCCCTTCCTTTTCCCGCACCATAGCCGCTCGTCCCGAGTCACACAAAGGATGACAAGAGTGTATAAGACTCCAGGAAAAAGATTGAATTGAATTGGAATTGAAACTTGAAAGTTCAGAACAGTTGGGTCCCGTTTCGGGCCACACCGGTCGAGACGGTGAGGGGCACCCCGGTCGGACCGGTGCCACCCGCGAACGCAGCCAATTGCTCCCACATTCAATCTGAGCAGATGGTGATCTAAGATTTGGTATATATGAACAAAAGACATCCTAGAAAAGATATGTGTTGAAAAACAAGAAGGAAAACACATTTTGGGGTTGGACATGCGCCACCGGTCGGACCGGTGACGGCCACCGGTCGACCGGTGAAAGCCGTCCGAACCCAATTTGTGGTTTCTCACAATGTGTCCAACAAAACGCTATGGATCTATAGGAATGTCTTCTAGGTGATCTCGTAAGATGTTCTACCAAAGGAAATTCAAAACTTTGCACCAAGTGAGGAGATCGGGCAAAAGAAAGGTTTGAATACCTTTGGAGAGATGAACTCGAGTTGAATCCGAGAAACACGAAGGGGAAAGTGAAGAGGGGCCTTAGGAGATCCTTTTGCTTCCAATCTTGAGGCTTTTCCTTGGTTGAAACTTCAAATCACCATGGATTGTGAGGGAGATGAAAGAGAGGAGATGGAGGAGGTGTTCACGGTTTGGAGGCAGTGGTGGGATGGTGAATGATGGAGGAGAGAGAAGGAAGGGGGGTAAAAGGATTCCTTTTACCGTGGCCCCACGGCCGACGCCGGCGGCACCGGCCGGTCGGACCGGTGACGGCCACCGGTCGACCGGTGACGACCGGCAGTCAAGCCGCAGAGGCCATATCGGTTTTTCCGCCCCCCATCGGTAGAACCGAGGATCCCGATAAAATTCAACAGAGAGTCCTTATCGGTAGAACCGACATTCCCTCGGTATTACCGTCCCTTTTCCTCCTTTTTGAGATTTTGCTCCTTAAAACTTCTCCCGGATATGTTATAGACCAATTCTCATCCACTTAGGTTGCATAAACACGATTATGTGACTTCAAGTTCACCACCGGTCGGACCGTGGCTTGCACCGATCGGACCGTTGCGGCCTTGAGAAGCAAAAATTGAGCGACAACACGAATTTTTTTATTTCAACCTTTAAGGAAGTCTTGGATAAGAGATATTAAGTTGATATTGATCCAAAAACCATCAATTCTTAGAAGAATGAGGATTACCAATCTAATTTGCGAGTTCTTGATTCTTCCAAGATTGAGAGAGATAAACAGAATGGATTTTTAGGGACTTGAGAAAATCTTCTTAACCGTGACTAGCCATCAATCAAACAAGGAGAACTATAGTCACAACTAAGTTGATTGGGTCACTAAGACCAAGAACCAAATAATTTTCAAAGAAAGCACACTTCCTATACATGCTAGTTGATTTTTCGAAAAATTTATCCTATATCACAAAGTGCATGCATCCACTTCAAATGAATGCCCTAACAAGCATATTTGGCTCATATCTCCATCCTCGAGACACAAAGACGAGTAGAAGTAGAGATATCAACCAAATATCTAGGGAGGAGCACAAGAGGTCCATTTGAAGCAATTACATGCTAAGGATGGCACACTAGCATGATGTTATGGCCTAGATGCATTACGGTATATCAATGAGTTTTCATGAAAACATACCTTTGCCTTAAGACCATTTCATTTGTGCATATATTTACTTTCAAACAACGTTAGCTCTTACTTGTTCTTTTGGAAGTTACGCTTATCGAGAGCTTCCTTTGAGATGCACAAACGAATGAGACTACAATATCACTTAGAAGAAGTTGTTAGTCCCATAAGTGACTCAAGTTTTGTAATGAGCTCCCCCTTAAGTAGTGCTAGAGAATTTGAATTTCTCGACCAAGGCACTTTGCTCAATCAAGAACATGTTGAGGCTCATTCCAAAACTTGGTCAAAACACACAAATGATTTGATAATTGACATGTGTTCGGCTTCTCATAACCTTTGACGCCAAATCACCCTTCATCTTGAGGGTTTGGACAACCCCGGTCACCCGGCACTCATGCCGGTCACCCCGCAAAGCATTCGTAGGCGTACCGGTCACCCGGCACTTGTGCCGGGTCACCCGCTCAAGTTTACGGTCGCGTTGGCACCGGGCCGACCGGTGCACGTCACCGGCCGGGCCGGTGACCACCCTCTCGACGCATTTTGGTGATTTTTCCTTCCCTTTTCCTTGAGTGAGTGAATGTATCACTAATTTCGGACCCGCATCCAAGGATAAGGTATTGCTCTACTAGAGAGCCATTAAAGGTATCGAATGGCATGAGAAAGTAAATCTTCATAAAAAATAGTCAAAGTCACCACCTCATGCTTTGCTCATGCAAGAAGAGCTTCACATGAGTGTTCACCAAGAACCAAAGTGACTTAGACTCAATCGGGCACATTAGTTACCGAGATGTCATTGATTTTACAAAATATATGAGTTTGTTCTTCACATGGTCAATTGAATTCATCAAGATTTCTAAGTCCTCCAACCATGTGCTCAATGCATCTCTTTCAACCCGCAAGCTCGGTAAGCATTCCTCGGTACCCAACACTTGTTGGGTCCTATTGGGTTAGTCACAAGGTGTTTAGGAACCCAAATAGCTCTCATGCTACAATGAGGTGAACTAATCTCCTTCATAGCACAAGTTCTATTCTTATCGTTCCTAAGCTTATGGAAATCATAATGGACAAGGTTTGATTTAGGAACGTTACCATTTGGACAATCCTTGCCCATGTGACCCTTCTGACAGCATTCGTAGCAAATGCGACTTTTGTTCTTGTTGGTCACCCCATTCCTTGCAATTTCTTTTCTACACTTGCTTCTGAGACTTGTTCTTGGAGAAGGTGGCTTCCTTGCCTTGTTTGCTTGAAGTGAGGTCGTCTCGCCGATGCACGGTCCGGTCGACTCGTGGCATGCACCGGTCGACCGGTCCACGGTCGATCCACCGCCCGTTGTTGCTTTTGGGCACGAGTTGGCAAGGTGTCCCTTCTCTCTCGCACTTGTAGCACACCCTCCACTTGTTGGAGCTTCTAGGCTTCTTGGAGAGTGACTCTTGTGCCTTGTGCTTGATCGGGTGATATTGGGGTTTGATTTGCCCAACCTCGCTCTTTTCTTGAATCTTGTGCTTGTGGAACCTTGTAGCTTGTTGAGGGGTTGAACTAGTGGCGGTTGATCCCTTCCCAAGCTTCTTCACCATGCTTTCACGGTTATCTTGAGAAGGTTGCACTTTGCTCTTCTCCTTCAACACACACAAGTCCTTTTGGAGCTTTTCGACCTCTTGCTTTAGTTTGTCATTTTCGGCGGCAATGAGGTCTTCACAAGATTCTACAAGTACATGCTCAATGCTAGATTGGCTTGCTTGAGACAAACAATCATTAGCGCTAGATAGAACAACTTGAACTTGTGAGCAAGTGCATGTGTGAGATAGAGGTTGTAGAGATTTTACCGATGAAAGCACAACCTCATGGGCTATCTCTAGTGTTGCATAAGAATCAACAAGCTTCTCAAAGGAAAGTTCAAGTTCATTGTGATTAGCTTGTAGGACCATATGCTCGCTAGTGAGCTTCGCTAGTTTGGCTTCTAGATCATCATTGGCATCTTCTTCTAATTTAGCTCTACAAGCAAAGGATTTGATGTCATGATCATATTTATTAGCCAATGTTTCATACTTACAAACCAAGGATGCAAGTTCGGATTTGAGAAGCTCAAGTTCTCTTGACGAAGAGCTTGAGGCTTCAATCTTTTGGTCCTTAGCCCCTTTGGCTTGTCTCTTCTTCTTGCTTCTCTTCTCCTTCTTGGCCATCAAGCAAGTTGGTGTGCCTCTCGCCGGCACCGGTCGACCGGTGGGTGTCACCGTCCGACCGGTCCCCTGCAGAGACGGCGTCTTCGCTTCTTTGCTCTTCTTCTTGCTTGAGGTTTGATGCTTGAGGCTCAGTGGATGTTGTAGAGGTAGGGCACATCTCCACTGACTCATCTTCATCATCACTCTCGAGTTCATCCCATTTGGTGTTTACCAACTCAAGTAGTAATTTCCAAATGAGATGAGCATCTTCGGAAATCTTTTTGCTCTTCGGATAATGTACTTTAGTTCGCTACATACACAACTACACAAAAGGTTAGTAACAAGAGCATTAAGTCGCTTCTTCTCCAAGTCCATTGGCGAGACACATGTCTCATCCTTTGGAAGGATACTCGCAACCATAATGCTCTCGGCGGTAGGGCCCAAAACCTTAAGTGCAATGTGAACATTAGAGCACCAAGAAGAATAGTTTGAGCCATCTAGAGCTAGAGGCTCAAACGGTACCTCACAAGTCGTCGACATCGAAGAACTCCAAGCGGTTAAGCTCGAATCGGAGCACCAAGCTCTGATACCAATTGAAAGGACCTTGATGTCGCCTAGAAGGGGGGGGTTGAATAGGCGTGATGACCGAATTAAACTTTTTCCCCCAAATCACTTGAGCTGACAGTGCTCCACCGGTCAGACCGGTGGTGGTGACCGGTCAGACCGGTCAAGCACTGGTCTTCACAGATGACACCGGTCAGACCGGTGCACCTCACCGGTCAGACCGGTGTAGCACAGAGAACCTGCAAAAACAACTTCAAGCGCCTCTTGGCTTCTAGCACGAACCAAACTCAGGGTGTGGCTCTTGTAGATGATCACAAGCGCAGTAATGAGCCCCGCACACACAAGTAACACACCCAAGTAGATCGAAGCGGAAGCAAATGATATATGCTAGAAAAACAACTTAGAGAGAAGAACCACACGAGGAAGCAAGGATTTGTTTCCCGAAGTTCACCACCCACCGAGGAATGGCTACGTCTCCGTTGAGGAGCTTGTAAGGGACAATTCCCACAACAAGCCGGTCTCTTTCAACCACTTTCCTCCTTTCCACTAAGGTGATCTTTTCCACGAAGAGGCAAGATCGCAGCCCCTCACAAACTTCCCGCTTCGCTCACCACAACCTTGGGAGCTAGCCGGCGACACCTAGCCGTCTAGGAGGCAAACCTCCAAGAGTAACAAATGCACCAAAGTTTGTAGACCCGTAACCAAAGTGCTCAAGCTATGGAACTCGCTCTTGTTAGCTCACAAAGTCACTCCTAGGCTCACTTTCTCAACCCAACACAAAGATGATGGCTTGAATCCACAAATCTCACAAAGAGATGGTTGGGGAGAGCCACTAAGGCTTAGAGCTGGTTAGAAATGGCTTGGGATCTCAGCAGCAACACTAGAAGCAGCAACCCTCACCTGAAGAGGGCTTGGGGTATTTATACCCCTCAAAGAAGAAAACTAGCCGTTAGACCCCGGGCGGCACCGGTCAGACCGGTGCCCTACACCGGTCAGACCGGTGTATGAAAAACTAGCCGTTGGGCTAGCGGCACCGGTCAGACCGGTGCCTCTGACCGGTCAGACCGGTCAGGCCCCGAGTTGCCCCAAAACCCTTTTAGAGAAACTAGCACTTCACCATCGAGATGAAATGACCCAGGTTAGGTTAGGAGGGTTAGTTAGCACACTCAAGGGCTAGATCTCACTTAGGTCAACTAATGAGCACTTTGACTTGGTCAACTTGCTAAGTTGCATCCCTCTTGATAGTACGGCATACCTATATTCAAGAAAAGAGTAAAAAAAACTTTGATGACCCCTTGAGCTTGAACAACTTCAATTCTTGCCATACTTGATCGATAAGCACTTGAGGGTTTTCAACATAGCCTTTGACTTGAGCATGTCCATACTTGAGCTAGTGACTTAGGATCTTTCCATATAGCATAAGAATGCACACTTGGATCCATGGCCACTCCATGTTGCCAATCTTAACGAGTTGATGACTTGCAAAGCTTCCCTCGGTTAAGGTTTGAATATGATACTTGAAGACCCCACGGATGCTAGACCTTCACCCTAGCAAAACACTTATGGCGGCTTAGCTACGGCCCCAAAGATTGCTTAGTCCCTCACCCTAGACATCTCGGTTGATCTCTTCATCACTTATCCAATCCACTTTGAGTTCCACTTTGCTTCACACGCAATTAGCCTTCATTTGAAAGTCCTGCTTCAAATGCTTGATCTTGATTGACAACGGATATGCAAGCTTCCATTTTTAGAACCATGAAAAGTATACTCATCATCTTGTTCTCTTTTAATAAACCCATGAAGCCTTGCACCAAATACTTATCTTTGTAGATGTGAGCCATAAAATACATCCATATTTAAAATACTTCAAAAGTAGCTCATGAATATATAATGAACACCCGCTCACGATCTTAGACAAAAGCATTAGTCCTTTAATCGCCTTGTCATTCAATTCACCAAAATCCACTTAGGGGCCTAGATGCACTTTCACCGATTCGACAAAGTCACAGGGACTAAGTGACACTTTTATCTCCACGCATCCCCACGCTAGCATCGTTGTTCTTCCCTGACGGCGCCACCGCTTCGCGCGCTTCGCCCGAATCCACTCCTCCAGATGGTGTTGCCATCCCACACTGCTTGTCGGGCCCGCCCTAATTCCTCTCCATGGCCTCAACGCCTCACCCGAGCGATACAATTTTTTATCTTGTAAGATTATACGATCATTTTGAAATTTATCAAAACTACATATACGACAACCACCGTGGCCTACGGCGGCTATGAAGTCCAACCGTCCTGGGCCACGGCGGTAGTCCTACCGCCAATGGTCGGCTAGCCACGTGGCCGGGTGGTGGGCCCACGAGAACCTACCGCCGTGGGCCACGACAGTTGAATCCAACTGCCGTGGCGGACGGCGGCTGTCGTGCCTATATAAAGGGGCGACGACGGCCGCCGTCCCCCACCCCTGCCGCCACCTTTCCCCTTACTCTCCTCCTCTCACGTAAGTTTCCTCTCTTTATTTAACTAGCTTAATTAGTTTAGAATTAGTGTAATTAGTTTTAAAAATTAGAAAATACTTTTTTATTAGAAAATTTATAAATTTGTTTATTTAATTTAGAAATTTAGAAAAATAGTTTATTTAGTTTAGAAGTAGTAGAAAATTAGTTTACATGCTTTAAAAATCATAGAAAATAAATATATCTGATTTAGAAAATGTAGAAAATTAGTATTTAGGTTAGAAAATGAAGAAACTTAGTATTTTGCTTTATAAAATTACTTTATTTGGTTTAGAAATTCTACAAAATTACTCTGTGTGTCATAAAAATTTAGAAAATTACTTTATCTGGTTTAGAAATTCTAGAAAATTACTTTATCTAGTCCAGAAATTCTAGAAAATTACTAAACATTATAACATTCACTAATAATTTCGTTTGCAGTACGACATGATTGCGGACATTTTGCATATTCTAAGGAAGCGAGGAGGATGCTGCCCCAGATGGGGTATCAGGAGCACGAGCAGATGTAAGAGAGGGTGCACAACATCACCATGAGGTTCCTTGTCGCGATCAGCTACGGCGGTAACGTGGCTCTACTTATTTTTTCACGTTACCCCCAGTTGTCCTGCAGCTCCGTCTCGACTGGTCATTCGTACCAAGCACTATTGTCCTCGTCACGACCACTCTTCCCGACCACTTTCTCTACGTCGTCGTTTGTGCCGCGCCCGCCGGTGCATCCTCCATCCTCCGGGGGGGACCATATTCTATAGTAGCAGTAACAGCAGGACCAACACGAGGACCAGCACCAGCAGCAGCTTGAGGACTAGCACCAGCAGCAACACCACCATCACGAGGACCAGCACTAGGACCACCAGCAGATGTTCCTTCCTCGTCCACTGGCGCTGCTCTTCCGTCAAGTAATGACCACAATTCTATCTCTAACCATATACAAATACAATATTCTATTAAATACGATGCGTGATTTAATCATACTATTTGTTCCAGCTTACGGCGACAGCGACACTCTTGACTCGACCCTACAAGACCAGATGGGAACATACGACGACTTGAGCTTGGACTACTTTGATTTCTTGCATGGTGTGCCGTGCACCGGGACACAGGAGGATCTTGGAGGGCCGCAGCTACGAGGCGCGCCACCCACTGGGACACACGAGGGAAGAGGGACGTTGCCGGGGTCGCAGTTACCAGGCGATCCACCCACGGGGACACAAGAGGGAGGATGGACGCAGCCGCAGCCGTCTCCGGGAGGGTTGCCGGAGGTCGCTGCTGGAGGGTGCAGGGTCGTCCCACCCAGTTGCAGGGTCAACGACGACGATGGAGACACTGCCTACCGCTGATGCTAGGCGTCGACAGATCCACCCATGTGACCAGTTGATGTACCGTCGCGACTGGGCACGAGCCGCAGCCCAAGCAGACAGACAACACCAGAAGAAGAGGCGTTGCTAGGTTATTTGTATATTGTTTAGGCAGCAGCACACTCTTATCCGTGATCATGACTAGTTGTATGAACTATTTTTTATTATGCCACTTTTATTTTTGTTATTACTCCCTCCTTTTGTTTTTATAAGACGCGCAAGCAAATTAAGATTCAAACTTTACGATCTTTTGACGACCAATAATTTACGTATCAATTTTTTATTTTTAGTGTAAATTTGATACGGTTGAATTTGTCATCAAATATACTTCCTAATGATTATATTTTTATAACCATAAAAAATATAATATAAGAGAAATATATGGTCAAAGTCTAATTTTGAAGATCGTGCCATTGCGTGCCTTATAAATAGAAAAGGAGGGAGTAGCAGCTAGTTTTTGTTTGTGGATGCAAGTATTTGTTGTAACAAACAACATGTAAAACCAAAAAATAAATCATAAAGTAAAAAATAAATAAAATAAGGCTAACCGAACGTGAGCTATCACGGTGATAGTATAGTTTTGATCGTGTAATGTTACAGAATCGAAAATATATAAAAAATTCGAGCGATGCAACGGAATCACCATTGGAGAGTAGTAGGACAGATCCCTGGGCCGCACTGCATGCAGGGCCTGGCCTAGATTTCCATTTCACATTGCGAACTTCGAACTGGACCGTCCCTTTTTCTTCTATTATTACATTATTAGATAGACAAAAAGAAAATCCTGCAAAACATGCATCGACCTGGGGGGGGGGCGAGGCCAAAGGAGATGCTCTCTGAATCCCTGCAAGATCAAAATCGGGATGGGTAACTGCAAACTTGCAAGGCTGGAAACCAACATGAGTCCGGCAAAGTTGCTTTCCTGGCGGCACATGAGCCCACTTCAAGTGCACCTTTGAAAACCGGAAAAAACATCACAAGTACAGTAAACACGCCAAGTAAAGTGCATCTGCTATAATGCTCTTTAAAATTTTAAAGCTATGGGTATCTTCTTAGGTGAAGGATTTTAGTTTTGATCCATGCAAGCAAGATAACATAAGCACAGCTTGCATTCGGGGTATTTAATTTTTTGCCACGTTACAGAAGTCGCTCCTTCAAAAGGGACCTTTGCAGTTGTTCCTACACTTTTGTCACTCTTGGGTTGGGCACCCAACAATTTCGCCATTTTCGCTGACGTGGCACGCCACCTCTTCCCTTCACGCTGGATCCAGCACGTGAAATGACTCCTTTGCCCCTGGCCTTATCCTTCTACTCCCCACACATGCCTTCCAGACCCGTCGTCTCCTCAGCACTATCACTAATGTGTGGGACCCACACATCAGGACCTCCTTCAACCTCGGACGGGCGGCCATGGCCGACAACAAGGTAGGGAAAGCTCCGTCTCCGGCGGCCATCCTCGCTTATCCCTCTAGACCCAAACCCAGCGACGCCTCCTGCAAACCGGCTCTCTCATTGCTCCTCGAGGTCTTGGTCAATAACCTGAATGTTCTTGCCGGGTACGCACTCCTCCTCACCTGCGGACTGGTGGCCGCGCCCCTCCTTCGGCCAAGCGGCGGCGCGCCCAGGCGAGCTCCGCCCAGGGAGGCTCAGCCCGGCAGACCCGCGCGTCGCCTTGGCCGAGCAGCCGCGGACCCGCTGCAGGTGAGGGGGAAGCGGCAGCGGCCCAGGAGCGCCAGCTGCGGGTGGCACCTAGAAGACAACGACGAGTCCGATGGCGAGTGATTCGACACTGGCGGAGCTGTGCAGGAGGCGGGAGCGGCGGCAGGTGAGGGCCGAGCCTCCCTAGGCGGAGCTCATTGGGGGCGCCGCCGCTTGGCAGGAGGAAGGGTGTGGCCACCAGTCTGCCGGCGAGGAGGGGTACGATTGTGGCCTGAGACTGAGATAGCAGAGGAGAGGAGGAGGAAGACAGAGGTTGAAGGTGATCCTGACACACATGTCCCACACACCAGTGGTAGGGGATAATAGCACATGGTAAAGACCGGGGGTATTTTGGTCCTTTCACGTGGCCCATCCACGCTGGAGGGAGGTGGTGGCGTGCCACGTCAGCAAAAGTGGCAAAATTGTTGAGTGCCCAACCTAAGAGTGACAAAAGTATAGGTACCACTTTGCCAATTAGCCAACAAGGCACAAAGAGCCATCTGGTGAATAACAAAGCCCTCTAGCCTAGTTGGTTTTAGTTGATTAGAGAAGTTGAGGTATGGTCGCAACCACCCAGATTTGATTCCTCATTGGAGCGAATTATGAGGTTGATTTTTTTAAAAAAATCTCTCGACGGTGAAACCGGGGTCCATAGGTTTCTAAGCCGGGAGAAAGATTTTTCTTCTTAATGAAAACCGTGGGGCGGTCTTACCCCCACCGGTTTAGTTTTTTTAGAACCATCTGGTGAATAGAGCATAAAGAGAGGGCAGTAAACCGTTGGCCGGCCTTTGGCAAAGGAGGAGATTCACAGCGCTGCGCTGCTGCTATTTGAGGCAAAAATGTCATGGCCTCAAAGCAAGTTTCACCGGCGCACTCATTGCGGCCTTTTCCCCATAAATGGCGAGGCAAGACAATCCGATGCCGCTGTACATGTACCGACCCATCTCGCCGTTGCTTCCTCCGCAATTAACTTCTTTATTCTTGCCTTCGGCAGCTCATCGGCTTCGCAGGAATGGTGGCGTGTCGCTGGAAGATGGGGGCGAATTTTCTTTTCTTTTCCCCTGGAGAAAATGACGTCGAGCCTGAAAGGACAAGAACACATACTGATCATGTACCGGGGGTAGTATATACTGATCATGTACAGATGAAATGAACTGATTGAAAATGCATTCAGGACTGTACGAAATGGTATGTCAAAAGTGTCCCATGGGCAAAACGGAGGCAGGCAAAACTTACGAAATTTCTAATTACGCTAAAGCCCTCGTAGTGGTACGTCACCTCTTGGGCTCTTATCCCTCGCTTCGTCCGAATGGTTGCAATAACTGCATTTGGAAGCCACAACAGTTAGTAGGTTAGTGAACTCATTGTGAATTTGCAAATTAAAAGAAATAGCAGAAAGATCCTGCTTGCCATTGGGTGCAAACAGTTGAAATCATACTGTCTGGGAAGGAATAGGCAGGTAACTAGAATATCATCGTATGTTAAAACATAAATTCAAATCAGCATGGACCATTATGCTGCTAGAAGAATTCATCGCTGATGAACAGAGAATTACCAGTCCGACAAGCTATGCCAAAGCTTCTGTACAATTTGCTGGAGCTGTCTCCCGGTTTCTTTTTCCAAAGTCTAATTCCTCTGGCCATGAACGAAAGGAAGAGAAGAAAGAAATGCTATTCTGCTTTGAACTATTGGGGCACATTCGGTTCAAAACTATTGGGGCACATGCCTTGGTCATTTTACTGCTTAGCGTGTTGCCAAATGGCCCGTGCTAACAAGATGTCACGGGCAGAACAAATGGTTGTGCAAGAGAAACACATCCCATTAAACACAGATTGATTTCACACCTCATTTGAAACATCTGTGACAGCTATACCCGAGTTCAGACCAACAATGGGACAAATAATGTTATGCAAAAGTCACATAAACAGTCTCTTTGCCCTCAAAAAACAACAGAACAGAGAAGTTCCTTTTCTGCAGATATGATTCAAGATCACTAGAAAGATTAAAAGTCCATGAGATGAGACTATATGTCTGATTCTTCTTTGAGTCATTAACATGATCATATGCCGAGGTTCAGTCAGTCAACAAGATAAAAGCTCAGCAGATATACAAAACAACAAGGGACTTTATCAGGTTGGAAAAAAGATGAATCAAGGTGCGGAAAGATATTTGGTCTAAGTAATAATTTTACCTTTCTTATATTTCTGCATGGATATGGTCTACTTGTTGCCATTGTTCACTCAAACAAAAACAATCCTGCACACATTTCAGTTCCAAAAAAAGGAGTACTGCACACATGGAGGTTCAAATGTCCAGTCCATGTGATAAGAACGGGACTGCAACTGGCTATAATCCAGCATGGGCAATTTGGACATTTTCAAAGGCTCTGCTAAAGCTAAAACATGCATGCAAAAGTTTGCACAATACCTGGCTTCTGTCTATGTCTATATAAGACAGCTACAGTGCTCTCAAAAACCTTCCAGACCAAAGATTGGGCAGGATATTTGGAGTGTTCTTGAGGAGCTCAGGTCCTTCCATTATGATCTCTTGGACAACCATCTACCATGTTCTTGAAGAAACAGTGCCCTTGTATATAGCTATGATAGTGGCCTACTTGTCCATACAATGGTGGAAGCTATTCACCCAAGAGCAGTGCTCTGGTATCAACAAGTTTGTGGCGAAGTTCTCCATTCCTTTGCTCTCTTTCCAGATCCTCTCTACAAATGATCCTTATGACATGAACCTAAAGCTCATATTCTCAGACATCCTACAGAAATCACTCTCCTTGCTGGGGTTTGCAGTTATCTCTAAAGCATGTTGTGCGGAGAAGTTTGATTGGCTGATTACATGCTTTTCTTTATCAACACTGCCCAATACCTTGATTGTTGGCATCCCATTGCTGAAAGGAATGTATGGCAATGAAGCTGTGAAGCTGCTAAGCCAGATAGTTGCCCTACAGAGCCTAATTTGGTACACACTTCTGTTGTTTTTGTTTGAGTTTCGGGCTGCTAGACTGGCTGCGACAACATCATCCGTAACAAGTAAGAACATCCTCACTGCATTTTTGAAGATTGATATTTGAAATTGATTCTGCTCTACAGTTTGATATTTCCTGTATCTCTGTTGTCATTCCTTTTTTTTGCTTAGCCACTATATTGTGCAAAATTAAACAGGTTATACTCAACACAGCTCTGAAAATAATACAGATCTTATTGCTTCTCTTGTTCCTTGTTCTAGAAAAATAGATATTACAGTTTCTAATGAGTGAAGCAGAGTAGCTAACCACATGCTATTATGCTAAGCGTTATTGATGAAAATAATCATGTTAAGATGACCACTTGATCTAATTCAAGGATATTTCGCCAGGCAGTTGTGTTCTTCCAAATATACCATAAACCATAGCGCTCTTTTATGCAATAGTGTATGTCTGAAAGACTGAAACAATGAGCAGCCATTTCTTGGTTATCCCATGTTCAATGTATATATTGGACTTTTAAGTCCACTCTAAAGCAAGTAACTTCAACTTATTTCCTGAGGTTTTAACTCAATGACAGAATTAGTTAAACAGCTCTAATCCTATATCATGTTTCAAAGATGAAACAGAATCAGGTACTCCAGGACCTATGGAGGAAAGACACGAAGAGGGCCAAGCAAAAGGAGTATCAGCAAGATGTTATAGTGCTTTTCGCTTTTTGCTGGTGGTCAGTAGGAAGCTAGTGATAAATCCCAATATGTATGCAAGCCTAATTGGCCTAATCTGGGCACTGATCAGCTTCAGGTATGAACACAGTTTTTTTATGAACTGAGTTTATGCTCTCAATTTGGAACCCAGAAAGTCATCTCTTGCTGCTGCACACCATATCCTGCAGGTGGCGAATACAGTTACCATCGATCGTCAGCAATTCCATAAGAATACTTTCAGATGGAGGGCTAGGGATGGCGATGTTCAGCCTAGGTGTGCATTACAACGCAAACTACAAGTAGCGTATACTGATAAACAGTCATGCTATGCCCTCTGACTATTTCTAATGCAGGTCTTTTCACTGCCCTACAAACTAAAATTATAGCCTGTGGAACCAAAAAGATGCTACTATCACTAGGCGTCAGATTCTTCCTAGGACCAGCCCTGATGGTGATATCTTCCTATGCAATTGGTATGCATGGGATTTTGCTGAAGGTGGCTATCATACAGGTACATTCTATTCCTTTCATTTGTATCGTCCACTCTAACACAACCATGTGAAATTCAAAGACAGACGTGATGCTTGACCTCTCAAGATTCTGTGCAGGCAGCCCTACCTCAAGGAATTGTGCCATTTGTGTTTGCGAAGGAGTATAACGTGCATGCAGACATTCTGAGCACTGCGTGGAAAAGTACATCTTAATCCAGTGCAGAGTTAATAGGAAGAAGGCATGCGTGCTAAAAGAACTAACTGAAACATCTCTCATCTGGCAGGATAATTGTCGGCATGATGGTTGCAGTTCCTGTGGCCCTGGGTTACTACTTCGTCATTGATCATCCCAGATTCTAATAGTCCCGTATTTGCAAAATGATAGATTTGAATTTCTTTTCATTTCGTGAAATAGTAGTAAAAAATTGCAATGTAAAGGACACAATGGCTCATTCTGGTGATATAGTTTTGCCAGGTTGTAAATATATGCACGCTTGGATAAGGATGACCCAAGCTGATGATAACTAGTTCACATCCGGTGTATGGGCGGTTTCTGTTCTTTGGCCAGTATACTTACAAAATCTAAGTGCAAAAAAAGGGATGTGCGGAAAATTGTACCTGATCTGCAGGCATCCTGACGAGTGGATGGTGCGCCTGCTCTTAAAACTGCTTCTGCGTGCATCTTTGCACAAAAAATCTTGTGCGGCATCAGTGGCGGACCTAGCCGAAAATTTTAGCTGGGGCGGACTCTCACGAGGAACATCGGTGAGGCAACGCCATATTATCAACCTACAATGGAATCGAACAGACACTCACTGATGCATATGGATTAGGCATTCAAGTGAAATACTTATTTAATGATCTGAACTCTCTTCCTTTCTCAACCAACAAGCTGCTAGCTGTATATACAATAACCAATTCAGCAAGGGAGCAACACTAGGACACAAGCCCAAAATAATAACGAATGCAAATTATGTAAGCTGGAATTAAAGCGGTTATGACAGGTATAACATATGAGAGGAGGAGGAAGAAAGCAATAGATTCAGCCTGAAGCATCCAGACGCTCCCAAGTCTTTAGTTTAAATTTCAAATTGTTCAGTTTGTGTATTCGATGTAATCTTAGCAGTTGTGTCGTGTGTGGAGAACTCAACTCATATATGTACTGAATCTACTAGCAAGGAGGTTAGGCTTGGAGATCAATTCGATCTTCTGGCGTCCC
Source organism: Cenchrus americanus (assembly GCA_947561735.1). Taxonomy (NCBI): domain Eukaryota; kingdom Viridiplantae; phylum Streptophyta; class Magnoliopsida; order Poales; family Poaceae; genus Cenchrus; species Cenchrus americanus. The sequence continues at coordinate 150,004,371 of OX387243.1, read as the reverse complement.
TGTTGTTCCTCTCGCTTCCACGCTCCTTGCAGTTGCTGTGCACGCACGCCGTCAGTCTTCAGCGACGGCGTCCTCCTCGCACTGCCGCCGGCAGATCGTTCCTCGCCCTCCGACCAACCACATTACTTTTTTTTGAAGGAAGTAGCAGGAGCACTGTTATATCATATAAGGAGAGTAGAAAGCATTATGTTACAAGGTTTTGATTACATAAAAGGACTAGTACTCATCACTGTAGAATATGGAAACATCAAAAACTAGAGACCCCCGTTGGGCAGCAGCTCTTGGCCGCAGGCCACAATCCTCAGTTTAATCTCCTCCTTGATCAAGGAAAGAACAGCCATAGGCTGCATCGCCACCTGGTCAAAGACACGTCTGTTCCACTCTTTCCAAAGATTCCAGGCTGTGTATATCATTAGTGTTGCAAGTTTCCTTCTATCTTCTTTTGTTGCCGCACGCACCAAATCATTCCACCAGATCTCCAGGGATGCATCAGGAGGAGGAAGTGGCACAAGCCCCGCAGTCCCTGTGTGGATCAGCAGCCAAACTTGCTGCGCAAAAACACAGTGAAGGCAAATGTGTGCAGCTGTCTCCTCCACTTGATCACATAAAGGGCAAATGGGGTTACAAGGCCAGTTCCTAGCCAACAGCTTGTCAGCCGTCAACAGCTTGTTTTGCACCAAAAGCCAAGCAAAGACTCTGTGCTTACCCTCCATTTTTGCTTTCCAGATTGCCGACGCATTGAAGGAGCAGAAAGACCCCTGAACTGGACTTGATAGGCAGACTTTGCCGTATACACTCCTGATGCTGTCCATCTCCACACAATCGAATCCTCATGCTGTTGCAACTGCACATTGTCAACAAGAAACCATAAATTCACCAATTCGGCAATTTCTTCTGCAGTTGACATTCTCCAAAAGCCCCTAGTCCAATTAGCATCCCTGATATCATCAGCAACCGTTAGGTTCTTTCTCCATGCCAACTTGTAAAGATTGGGGGCAATGTCTCTAGGTGCTACACCATTTAACCACGTGGATTCCCAAAACTTGGCCTTGTTCCCGTCTCCTAAATTCACCACCGTGCACAGCCTGAAGAGTTTTTTGTCAACTTCATTGCATGGTACCTCTGATCCCACCCACGGTCGTTCAGGATCGGTCCACGCATACCACATCCACCTCAATCGTAATGCCCTACTAAAAAGCTCCAGATCAAGTACCCCCAATCCCCCAAACTTCTTCGGCCTTTGCACCTTAGGCCAAGTAACCAAGCAATGTCCACCATTCACCTCTTCTGATCCCTTCCATAGGAAGCCTCTACGAATTCTATTGATTCTCTTGAGCATCCACTTCTTGGGAGCGAACATGGTGAGGAAGTATGTTGGGATAGAGGAAAGTACACAATTCACCAGCTTCAATCTCCCAGCCCGGTTAAGAACCTTACCTTTCCATGTAGGCAATCTGTTGGCGACCTTGTCTATTAAAGGTTGGATGTCAATTCTTTGCAACTGCCTAAGATGAAGCGGCAATCACAAGTAAGTGCAAGGAAAATCCTTCACCGGGCAATTGAAGCCTTCCATCACCTCCTGTAAGTTTATACCGTCACACTGGATTGGATATGCTGCGCACTTCCCCCTATCCGTGACAAGGCCTGATACTTCTCCAAAAAGATCCAAGACTTGCGCAACGGTCTGCACGTCTTCTTTTGTCGGGTTAACAAAGATAGCAGCGTCGTCTGCATATAGGCTTGCTCGCAGCTTCACTCGTCGACAAGGTAGTGGCGATAAAAGCCCCTGATCAGCTGCATGATGAAGCAAACGCTGCAATGGCTCCATGGCCAGGATGAAAAGCATTGGCGATAAAGGATCTCCTTGGCGAAGGCGCCTACGGTGCTTGTACCACCTGCCTGTTACTCCATTCAGTAGCACCACGGAAGAACAGGTAGACAGTAGGATTGACACCCATGCACGCCATCTTAACCCAAAACCGAGCTGCTCCAGGACCTCTAGAAGGTAATCCCACTGCACACTATCAAATGCCTTCGCTATGTCCAACTTGAGAAAAAGTCCAGGTTGTTTGGATCGGTGCAGCACTCTGATATAGTTCTGTGTATATAGGAAGTTGTCGTGAATGCTGCGCTGACAGATAATGCGCTTTGTGCTCTTGAAACAATTTTGTTGAGTTCCCTGGACAGCCTGTGCGCAAGCAGTTTTGAAAAGATCTTCGCAATAGAGTGTGTAAGACTTATAGGCCTACTCCCTTCGGTTTGGTAAAAGAAGTCGTTTAGGACAACGACACGGTCTCCAAAACACAACTTTGACTTCTCATTTTTATAAAAATATTTATTAAAAACTAACATATGTATATTTTTATGAAAGTATTTTGGAAGACAAATCTATTTATGTAGTTTTTACATCTCCAAACTCAATGAATTAAAAGTTATTCATCATTTATAATCTCAATGTTTGACTCAAAACCTTATCCAAAACGACTTCTTTTACCAAACAGGAGTATGGTCCTTCAGCTCCTTGGCATCAGCTTTCTTCGGTATCAACACCACTTGAGCCGAATTTAATCGATTAAAATGCTGGCCGTGAAGCTGTGAGAAGAAATTCACAGCGAGCATAAGATCCTGCCTCACTATCATCCAGCTGTGTTTGAAAAAAACGCCTATAAAACCATCGGGGCCAGGCGCCCTTTCAGCCGCGATATCCTGCACTACAGCCTGAAGCTCTTCACCTGTGAAGTCATCATCCAAATGGGCCAGATCATGTCGTTGGAGCCCAAGTTCACTCCAATTAAGGCTGAAATTTCTGTGCTCAGGTGGGCCAAACTGCTTGCAAAAATGATCAAACACTATGTGCTCCTTTTCCTCATGTTTGTAAAACATCCCTTCTGCTGTTTGTAAAGACTGAATATAGTTCTTACGTCTCCTACCATTAGCTTGCAAGAGAAAAAGTTTGGAGCTTGCCTCAGAGGCCCTGATGAAATGCAGCCTAGATGACTGCTTAGCCCTGAGTTTTTCAACAGCTGCCATTCCCAGGAACTTCAGTTTAAGATCTCTCCTAAGTCGGATCTCTTGATCTGACAATGCTCTATATTCCTGAACAACGTCAAGAATAGCAATGAGCTGTCCGGCAGCACACATCAGTACTTTATTCTGCCCAATAAGCCCCTTAGCCCATTTCCTCAAAGCAACAACTTCATTATATCCCTGCAACCGCAGCCAAAAGGCCTCAAACCGGAAGCCTCTGAATTTTCTAGCTGTATCATTCCCAACAATCAAGAGAGGAAAGTGATCTGAGACTCTGGACGATAAGGCCTGCCAGGTGCACATTTGGCATCATGAGATCCCACTCCGCAGTACAAAATGCCCTGTCAATTCTTGTCACTGCCCTGCGCTTTTCTCAGAGTGCTTATTGCGCAGCCCATAAACATGAAGAAGGAATAAGCACTCTAAGAAAAGCACATGGCTTATGACTATATAGGAAGCAGATAAGAGCAGCACTGAAGAGTGACCACCAACAGCTAGCAGTAGCAGGCAAGCACAAACAGGAAGCACTACCAGCATACGACATCACTCAGAGTGCAGAGTATATACGTCACCAGATTGCAGAGTATATCCCGGTCCAAGACCCATCATACTACACGATGGGGGGCAGATCGACGGGTGTCGGAGGGGCCGCCGCCACCGCTCCTCTATCCCCTCCATGAAATCGCCCTCCCGAGATCCGCCGGCGCCCGGCGCTGAGCGGATACGGAGGACGAAGGCGGCCGCGGGCGGCGCTAGGTTCCGCGGCCGCCGGGACCTTGGGACGGTGGGGGTGGGGGGTCTCACGGTCGGATTGAGATTCAGTGATTTGAGCACTGTTGTGGTGCCTTACCACCATATGAAAGACGTCCATCCTCCCTCCCCATCTCCCTTCGCCGGCACCAGACATCGGAACGTCTCGGGCCGCCTCGCCTACGCGCGCCTCGTCCTCCTGCGGCGCCCCGCCACGCTGCTCGCGGTGTCCGCGCACGGGGCCGCGCGGCGGAACCGTACATCCAGAGCGGGGTCGTCTCACTGTACGCCGCGCTCGGGGACGCCACCGGCGCGCGCGCGGCGTTCGCGGAGATCGCGGGTGTGGTGTCCGTCACGGCGATGGTCAGGGCGCTCGCCGCGGGTGGCGACGCGGACGCCGCGCGTGACCTGTTCCACAGAATGCCGTTGCGGGACGATATCACGTGGAATGCCATGATCACGGGGTACGTACGTGCACGTACGTGGGCAGGTCGAGGGAGGCGCTTAGCCTGTTCAACGAAATGCAGAGTGCTGGCGCTTCTGTCGGGGAGGTGACGCTGACTTCGGTGCTCACGGCATGTGGACAAATTGGTTCGTTGGACCATGGCAAGTGGGTGCACTGGTATATGCGCAATCGTGGGATGCGGTTATCGGACTACCCACACTCGTGATCCTTAATTTTCTCCTCCAAAACAAAATATTCCATCCCTGCAAAGCAAGATTCCACCATTCCTTCGTAACCTTTCTTCCACATTCATCTTCCTTAAAACTTTACACTATACCAACTACCCAAATATTTTACTATATTCTCCTCTCCTTCCCCGGCTTCCCTTCCCCCCATCTTCCTCACCGCAGGGGAATCCCCCCGCTCGCCGCGGACGGCGCGCGCGCACGGCGCCGGGACTTGCTCGCGGCCGGCCACCCTCGCTCGCGGGCCGTGGATCCGCGCGCCGGTGGTGACGTGCTCGCGCCGGGGGCATCTTGCGCGGACGGCGCCGTCCTTGGACGCCGCGGGTCCCGCCGTCGCCGCCGCCGCGGCCGTGCCGCCGTGGGGCGCTCGCGGCCGGCCACCCGCCGGCGGCCGTGGCCGGGTCGGCGCCGGGGACGTGCTTGGCGCCGGGGAGCGAGGTTGCCCCCGCCGGGGACGTGCGGCGGCGGGGATCTTTCGTGCCGTCGGTGCTCTCCACGGACGGCGCCATCGCGGGCGACGGCGAGAAGAAGCAGGCATTGCGTCCTCCCGCAAAGACGCGGTGCAACCCCACCCGTGTTCTGCATCGTCGCCAAGGAGCAGACAACAAAGACAAGGTATTGGGAGCAGGGCTTTTGCTTGCTTTGTACAAATAGTGTGGTGACGCCATGGACGGCTATCGAAGCTCGATGCGCACATACTTGGAGATGGTGGACGATGATGATTCCACAAAATTCTTGATTGCTGCCCGTGAAGCATAGTTTGCAACGTACAACCACCTGGTGGAAGCAGAGACCTCTCAAGGGGGGGCGTCATCGATCTGATGCGCCACCAAAGCGAATTCGCCTGAGGGACCATGCTGCCGGTCACAAGAAGATCAAAGACGACTACTTTGGTCCAAACCCTACTTATAGTGATAAGCAGTTTCGTAGAAGGTAAAGTTGAGTATGTTTGCAATGGCGATAAATAATTGTCTACACTACCTCATAGTTGCATTGTTATTTCAGGTTCAGGATGCGTCGTCCTTTATTCAAGCGCATCAAAGAGGCAGTAAAAAACTATGATAACTACTTCAAAAAGAAGTGTGATGCCACTGGAAAGGAAGGATTGTCGGCTCTTCAGAAGTGCGTCGCGGCTATACGCATTCTCGCTTACGGTGTCCCGGCTGATGCCGTTGATGAGTATGTTTGTATTGCTGAGTCAACTGCTCGACAATCTTTACAACATTTCTGTCCGGCTGTCATTGATGTCTTTGGGCCGTGGTACCTACGACATCCCAATGCTTCCGATTTAGCAAAGCTTCTTCAAGAGAGTGAGGCTCGTGGTTGGCCGGGGTTACTAGGAAGTATTGATTGCATGCACTTGGCGTGGAAGAACTGCCCCACATCATGGAAGGGTCAGTTCAATGGCCACTATAAGTCTCCCTCTTTGATCTTAGAGGCGGTTGCTTCGCGCGATCTATGGATTTGGCATGCTTACTTCGGCATGCTTGGAAGTAAAAACGACATTAATGTGCTTCATAGATCCCATATATTCTCAGATTTCCTTAGAGGTCGTTCACCCCCCGTGCAATATGAAGTGAATGGAAGGACCTATAACATGGGATACTACCTAGCTGATGGGATTTACCCTAATTGGTGCGACTTCCTTTTCCTGTACGGGCTGTCGATGGAGGGTTGGTCAATTCCACAAAATCTGGCTCGTCGTCCCCATTAGATTCAGGTGGCAGTTCAACCACCTGAGGTGGTGGTGGAACATTGCCACTTGCATACATCACTGGCATATTCAAGCCTCCTGAACAAGATCCTTGTGTTCCATACATGAATGGTGGACCTTGGTAGGGAATCACGTATGGTTGTTCCATAAATGATTTGTGGACCTTGGTATGGACCGCCAGCAGGATAAGGTACTTGTGATCCATCATGCACTTTCTGCTGGTTATTAGGGTCCATCCTGTAATCAGAAATACAATTATTTATATTTCAACCTTTGTGATACATGAGCAATAATATATGAAAACACAATAAGTACAGGAAAACAGAGAACTTGAAGGCACATGATTTAATTGGGGGTGGGAACTGAAACTGGTCAGGAGGCACACCAAGATGAATGTATCATCCGCTGGTGATACTACTCTGATTCACAGGCTCGCACCCAGGGGTAGCCTGCCTGACGGCGTGCGCGGCTTTGCACTCAATTATGCCCTCAACTCAAGATCATAACAGATGATCCAACAAAAAATTAAGGGAAAAACTTAATACCATAACAGTTGACCACTGACAAAGTTACCAGCAACATGACAATGCGGGTGTGCCAGTGTTTCTCAAGCAGCACACTGGCAAAAAAGAAACACGGATAAACGCTAATGGAAACTGCCCAAACGTTGGCTGCATTACAAACAACAGTTACATTAGGGATTGGGGTAACGCTTCAAAGTTCCCAAATACAGATAGAGTTCCCAGTCTGCATACGATAGCCAGCAATAGATATGCTTGTCTTTAATTTGTGGCCTCCTATCTATTGAAGCTCTTTAGACCAAGGCAAATGCAAAGAATGTTCTGTGAATAGTATGAAAAAACATACAGCAGATTTGACATAAATAATGACGCTTTCTCTTGGTGCACATAGAATATTTTCTGTTGTGCTTGGAACATGAACTGCCTATACCTGTAAGTTAGCACTGATATGCTGCATGCCATTCTAATTATCCTAGTGAGGCATTGACATGTGGCTGCATTTACTCTAGGACAGTGCATTTCAGAATCACATTCCTGACTGCTATATTGTTTTCTGGTGTCACTTGCAAGTTGCAAGTTGCATTGAAGTTTTATTTGTCTTTGCTCTCATTGCACAGATTAAGTCCTTTCTACCAAACTAACAGCTTGTTTGTCTCTTTTGCTTCGCAGTTCTTATGTATGGTCTCTGTGAGTGGTGTTAGAGAAGTAATCATTAAATGGTAATATGGTAATGACCAATTAGCCATGTTTCTTTTTCCAGGTTGTGCAAAACCAAAGGATCTATAGAGCCTTAGTTTTAATTTCAAGTAGGGTCTAGCCAGTGGCTTCAGGAAGATATGCACTGCCTGGAATTGGGTAAAGGAATTGAGTATTGGAATCCCTTTACAGATAAATAACTGATCTAATTACTATTTCGATTTTTGAGAAATCCACATCAACAAATACAATTATACAACCATCAAAGTATTCACCAGGGCTTTCAATCACAGAATAACAAACTCATCCGTTGGATCCTAGTTTCAGACTTTCTGAGGTTCCCATGTTAATGTTCACATCGCAGGGGTAAGAGTGGATGTACCTTGAGCGCGCGGTGGAGCTCTCCTCGGATGAGGTCTCCAGTGAATGTTGCCGTCGCCGCTTGCCGAGAGGACAGCCCTCTCGTCCAACCTTCCTGCTACTCCGGCCGCTGGATCGGGGCTCCTCCTTCTCTACGCCACCGTAGATGCCCTTCACTGCGGACGGAGAAGCCGGCTGCTCCAGGATGCCACACTTCTCTCTCGCCCCGGACAGATCAGCCGCACCATCGCCGCCGGGGAGGCCTGTGGGCTGCGGCGGTGCACGCGCCCAGATCCGCCCCGTCCCGGGGTCTGCCGCCGCCGCGTCCACCGTAGCCGAAGAGGAGCGCAAGGGCGGGCCACACTGGTTGGCTCGAGAGCGGCGGAGGCCGCGCCGGACAGCCTCGACGGGGGCGGCGGCGGACGAACGCCCCTGCGGGAGGACAGCGGGGAGGGTGGGAGATGGTGGTTGGGGGACTCGCGGGGAGGGGAACTGGGACGGCTAGTATTGGAGGAACGGGACGGCTCCGGCTTTTTCCCGTTCGATGCCCAGTGACCCGCTGCAGGCCGTTTTACGGCATCCCTCGACGGGAAACGGATGGCGGGGAACATCCCGTCCCCCGCTGTGGATAGTCTCAGTCATGCTCGGCACTGCCCTTTTTTTTACAACAAACAACTTTATAGATTATGCAGCCATATTACATATCAGAACTTCGAAGAAGTCTGTATTACAGATAGGTCCAACGACCAGAATGCAGCAGCTACAACGACGACGACGAAGACGAACACGCCGGCGGAAAGCTGATGTATCGCCTCCGAGTACAGCCGGATGGAGGGACCGTGCCAAGCATCGGTTGAAGGAGGGGCGACGGAACCGTCGATGGAAACCACACCGAGCAACCGAAGGATATGTAGAGAACTCGTTGCCGGCGGAAGAAAGTCTGGCTCGGTGTCGAATCCCATGTGGAGGCGCAGTCGTCAGGACGTCACCCGAAGGAGTTTCTCTGGGATGGACTGGATGTGCTTGTGTTTGCTCGAAGGCTGCGTGAAGGCGGCGGCGAGAGGCGGAGGAATCGAAGAAGGCAGCGGACGCGGCCGGAGAGGGGAAGCAACTCATAGCCATCCCAGGAACCAAATCCCGCTGTAGGAGGACCCGATTCATTGGAGACAGAGAGAGAGGACCCCATATTCCAACCGGAGGCGAGGCGGTATCGGTGAAGCTCCAACAGCAGGGAGCGGAAGGGGTGGCGGGAGGAGCTGTTGGAGGGATGTGAAAAGGGAAGTTTATTTTATTCAGACTTACCTGAGAGACGACGAGGTTGGCGACAAGGATACCGGCGAGGGCAGCCATGACGACAGCGGCGGATCTCAAGAAGCTCATACCACTAGGGGCAAAGCCAAGAAGGCAACAACAAGGAAAAAACTAGTACTAAAAGGTGCAGGAGCACCAGATCTACAGTTTGGAGAGGGTCCCATCCCCTCTCACCGCCGGCAAGGATGCCGCCGGCGAGGAAGGGAGGGACCCGAGAAGGAGGCTGCAGAAGGCTCGAGAGGGGAGGAGACTTAGGAGAGAAGGGAACCCTTTCGCGCGTCCTGCTCGGCACTGCCTTGGTTGATATGTATTCCAAGTGCGGCGCAATTGCGAAGGCCATGGAGTTGTTTGAGAGCCTGGGCGAAAGGAATGTGTACACTTGTACAAGTGCAATCAGTGGCCTTGCAACAAACGGCATGGGATTGGAGTGCCTTTAGCTGTTCAAACGCACGGAGACCTCACTCAGGGGTCCAGCCGAATGGTGTCACCTTTGTTGCTGTGTTACGTGCATGCTCCATGGCTGGGTTGGTAGATGAGGGGCAAGCATGCTTTGACTCCATGAAAAATAAGCACGGAATTGATCCTTGGCTTTTACACTACGGCTGCATGGTTGATCTCTATGGTCGAGCAGGGCGCCTAGACGATGCCATCAACTTCATCAATGCCATGCCTGTGGAGCCGCACGAAGGTGTCTGGGGAGCACTGCTCAACGCTTCTCGGATCCACAAAAATGTTGAGCTGGGAAAAACATGCATTGGACAACCTATTGGCAATGGAGTATGGAAATTCTGCGGCTCATGTCCTGTTTGTCCAACATCTACGCGGAGTCACAGAATTGGGAGGGCGCAAGCAGTGTTCGGGGGCATGATAAAGGCCAAAGGAGTGAAGAAGGTGCCTGGTTGGATTGCCATCGAGGTTGATGGCAAGGTACACAAGTTTTTTGCTGGAGGGAAGTCCCACCCAAGGTACAAGATCGAGATGATGCTTGCCAAGATGAATCAGAGGCTGAGACTGCAAGGGTATGCTGCCAACACCAAAGAGGTCCTGTTTGACATTGAGGAAGAGGAGAAAGAGGACGTCATCTCCTTGCATAGTGAGGAGCTGGCACTTGCCTTTGGACAGATCGTGCTGCCAGAAGATGCGGAAATTAGGATTGTGAAGAATTTGAGAGTATGCAGGGACTGCCATGATTATACCAAATTGATATCTAAGGTCTTCCACAGAGAGATAATCATGAGAGACAGGAATAGGTTTCACCATTTCAAGGATGGAACGTGCTCCTGTAAGGACTACTGGTGAATTTAAAGTGTTTGGTCATTTTCAAGGCTACAGCACATTACAGAACATGCCTCATATCCAAATACAAACAGTCTAGCTAGTTTTGTAATCGTAAAATACTGTCCAGGCAACTCAGTAATATCAGTAGCCTATTTGGGGGGAGGAGTCTGCTCAAAAAACTTGAGCTGAACCACGGAAGTTACGAATTTGGATCCTTATTGATTGTAATCCAAATCCTAAAACTTCGTTAAAAATTTGAATATTGTCAATAAAACTTTTAGAGCAACCTATATCCAGTAGTAGTAGATAGTTTATTTTTTCCTCTTTTTATTTATAAAAGAAACGGATATTGTTCTGTACTAGTATAGATCAATAACAGCAACACAAAACTGCAGACCTTCATATCAAATTTTAAAAAACATTGCTAGAATAAACTTATCTCCTGCTATTGGAAAAGAAGCAGCAATTATTACAATTCAAGTAACTTGAATTCTTGAGTATCATCAAGTTTTGACAGCAATTGCCTCTGCCTTTAGGTATACTTATAAAAGTTCCTTTTCCAATCAGAACGCCAAAATAAAGGTAAAACTGCTTCTACCTCATGAGGCTAAGCCAAACTTCTTCATGGCATCCTTTGTTCTCTTCCGGAGCCTCACGAACACGATAACCATGCAAGCCAGCACCCATGGTGGGAAGTTCACAGCGCCCAGCCTGGATGAAAGCCACTCGGGCATCTTGGCTTCCTTAAATAACACTGCAGCTACCATCGTCATTGCGGCGACACCAATCACCATCTTCGTGATCGGCTTCAGCAAAGAGTCCTGTAGACCATGAAAGAATCAAACGCATGAAGTCAGACTTCCCCAATTCTAACTTAACTAGACGACAAGGCATGATAAGCAGTTGTCAAATCAAGGTTTCAAGGAGCAAAGTAAAGTGAGGGGAAATTGACGCGAGGTAGTGTTGTTTGGGGGAGCAAGTTATAAGAGTACCTTGGGCTCGCCGTCGAGGAAGATGGTGAAATCGGGAGCGTAGGTGAGGAGGGAGCGGCCGTTGCGGGGGTTGAACCGGATGGCGACGCCGCGTTTGCGGGTTGCGGGATCGAAGGCGAAGACGGACTTGAGGCCGTGCTGCTCCAGGATGTCTCCCACCTCCAGCTGGTCCTGCGACCAGCCGCCCAGCGGCGACCGGAACACGGCCACCGGACGCCCGCGCCGGAACAGCTGCACCTCGACCTCCGGCGCCGAGGCCGCTGCCGCCCCGGATCCGACCTTCCCGTCCCGGGCAGGGGCCGTGGCTGCAGACTCCTCTTGGATGGCATCGCCGCTGGCCTCCGCAGCGGGTGCCGGCGCCGGCGCCGGCGCCGCGATCCTATCAGCTTCCGAATCCATCGGTTTTGTCGATCTGTTTTTTTTTCTTACGTTTTCGATCAGCGCTCGATCGGGTGCAGGACTTGTGTCGTGTCTTCGTTGTTAGGTGAATAACATGTGGGGTTATGATATATCTAAATTTGAGATCAATCAATAGTATGAATCCAATTATTCTTTTTATCGAATGCTTGACTACAAACTTTATCTATTATAGACCGACGGCCTGTTTGCTCGTTTAATTTGCTACACATTGATGGTAGTCTTGATTTGTTTCGAGAGAAAAGATCTTCTTGGCTTTATTCTTGATGGCTTGGTTTGTTTCCGAGAGAAAAATCTTTCTTGGTACGGGCGATGATAAGCCAAACGAGCAGCGCGAGCCTAAACTTACTGAAGCCCAATAGTCAATTTAGGGTCTTCTTGATCTTGGCATCGCCTATGGCAAACTAGTCTTGCTGCAAGTGACTGTTTGGTTCTTTTGCTAATGCTAGCAAGGTGATGCTTGGTTTGCTTGATGAAAATTTTGCTTTTGCTAGTTGTTTGGATGCCTTGCCCATACAGTACAGACCACCAGTTTGCTTTTGTAAGTCCATAAGGCATCAGCTGATCGAACCCACACCAAGTTAAAAACATAAAAAGATAACTGAATACAGTTTTTCCAACCAAAATATACAGTAAGCCATATATAAGTTCCACGCGGTCAAAATGTACATCCTGCCGTATATAATTTCGGACATCAAAACTACCCATGTTGTGCACAGTGTAGTTTTGTAGCGCCAAAATACACAGATTACCACGCATAGATGCTGAACTGAAACCATGCTTCCACGAACTGCTAAAACATGTACTCGTAGTTAGTCACTACATTAGGCCAGTCTCAATGCAGATGTCATTAACACGATTACGTAGAGTGACACATCATCTAAAAATATTTAAAACAATAATGAAACACCTCACTCTCAATGCATAATTTCATCTATTGTTGTTTTTTATGTTGCATGCAAGACACAAGTTGTCTAGGTAAATGTGTATATAGAGTGTCATCCTCATGAAACTCATTTTACCTTTCTACACTACCACATCATCAAAAATGCTCAAATGACCGTCTATTTAATGTCTATGAAACCCCCACTGAGACTGGGTAAGTACCAGTTAGTAGCCACTAGGAATCTGGGATACCGATCCAAAACCCAGTGTGCCACCCACTGCTTGATGGCTTCCTCCGGCCGCCCCTTCAGCGTGCTAGCAATGTTGCCATTTTGGGCAATTGCAAATCAAGCCATGTCATCCATGGCCCTGTAGATGCTCTCGTTTGGGTCTGTAACACGAGTGAAACACATTGTGGCTGACATATTGTTCATAGCACCAGTGAATTCTTAAACCATGGAATAATCTCGTTTGGCTTGTTTACCCTTGTCCTCCTTATCTTCAGACTTGCGCTTAGAACCAACAGAGGTAGCACTATCAGAATCTGGAAGAGTATCAGAGTCATAGTGCTGAGAAGGATCAATGTCCCCATCCACTTGTTCATGAGTTGTCCTTCCACTGCCAATGGGATCATCATCATCATGCCTTGGTGGACGATCAAAAGATGCTTGAAGCACACTAAACCCTCCAGTAGCGTGTTTGCCGGTGAATACAAACTCCATATCATCACAGAAAGGAACTGACACATTGAACCTAGCTCTCTTGCCACCTTTCTGCATACAGTAGAAAGAAAATTACGGGTTTATCATTACAACCAACACCGTATATAAGAATAAGTATAACATATCATTTTAGACATGGTGTAACATCTGCCATTTTTTGCTGGAATACTGTGTGGTGTGTGGGTTCCATCAATTCCGCCAATACAATCCTATATTGTACAGATCAATAAGAGACTTATAAATTAATTTGTTACAAATTCAGTTATGAATGTTCTTTATGGGAACGGTAAAGCATACCGCAAAATGTGGGTAGAATCTTGGGTTTCTGATTTTGGAGGGCACATCTGTTGACCTATGTCTTGGCATCTTCGGTCCAAGTTGGCCAATAGCATACGGAACTTCTTGAAATATCTACTGACAGTTTCAGTAGACCTTGTGAAATGAAACTTAATTTATCAGCAAACCTCTGGAATTAAATCAGGATCAGGATTAGTCTGGTCCAGCTGATTTAGTTTCCATCGCATAACTAGCCTTCCTTACCAGTAGTTTCCCATCAGGGACTCTTTTCGGTTGAGAAACAGATGCAGCCTAAGGTCCATCTCTATACAGTTGTAGGTTGAATTGGGATCCCTCTTATCATACTGAAAGTGAAGAGGTTCTAGCACAATTGGTGAAGACAGAAGCTACAGAATATAAAAGTGAGTTAGCACAACCATGAAATATGTAGATGGAGAGTGAAAGTTTGTTAACACACATTCTTATAAGGTAAGGAATAAGACCAAGGCTGTTTTCTTATGTATGTAATAAACTAATTCACTAGTTATGTTTGAAAAGTAATATATACCTTCCGAACAAAGGCATTCGAAGATAACTTATCTTTCCATGTGTCAGACGATCTAGCTCCCTGAAAAGTCCAAGCAACATACTTTCTTTTTAAAATCTGATAGACGGATACTAAACAACAATGTTGAATAGTACGATATGAACAGACATAGTTCTGATAAAGCAATCAAAACTTAGTAAGACGAAAGATGCAAACAAAATATTAATGTCTCAATGACTTGTACTTACTCCAAGGCTATGTTGGCCAAACTTTAAACTGAATTGAATGACAGTTCCAGAGAGTCTAACATTTCTTCCACGAACTAGAGCCTGAAATTTCACAATCAACCATGTAGTACGAAGGGTTGAAACAGCCTGTCTCCTTACAAGATGCCCTCAAATCAGTGCCTGAAGTCTTATGGTACCTTTCAATGCACGGAATGACCTTCGTGCCTGCACCACAAACCTCACAACATTAACACTGTGCTACAATACTGAACTTAAAATGAATACATTGGAAAAAGGCATGCCAATTACACAAACGCTTGTACAACAATAATTTCAAAGGCAAAGATAGGGCAACAACACACCCTAGGAGAGATTGGAAAAAGGCATGCCAATTACACAAACGCTTGTACAACAATAATTTCAAAGGCAAAGATAGGGCAACAACACACACCCTAGGAGAGGGGGGGTTGACTTTCAGACATATAACCATATACAACTTGAGTTACAACTTACAAGAATACAACAACATAGGGCTGTACAGGCTATATATCTCTAATATGAAGGATTCAAAATGCACAAAATAATTGGATTTACTGGACTGGAGTCTGGGACACTGTGATGGGTGCTTCTTTAACTTCCAGGGGGAAAACTGCTAAGGTCCTAATGATTACTTGAGAATGGCTAATAATGACATACAATCAACCAATCAGTCCATCAATTCACTTAGAATCTGCACTGTTATTTCCTCCAAATAAAAATATGAGTTGCTCCACATGAGGGTTTGGCTAAAACTATGAGCATGAGTAACACTTGCAGATGCTGAAGAATGCAGATGCATCAGAAAAGTTACTTGAACAATAGTATTACCAGGTAACCACTAAAGGCTGCCTGTGCCTTCACTGCAGCTTGGCCTTCTCCCAGTTGCCCAGGACCTGATGTCTCGGACCCAACAATGATTTGATTCTGTTGCCCGTCCCGATCGCTTGGCAGTTGGCACATTGACATTTTCAGTCTTCCCATTCGCTGGAGCAGCTTCATTTTTGTGGGGGTTAACAAGCACTGGCTCAGAGATCACAGGAGAATTCCCAGAAAGTGCACGCTCCTCCCCAGTGAGTGCACACTCCTTCTGAAGAAAACATGATTCATCTGTCAGGGAAAGAAGGAAGAAACAAAACATGCATCATACCTAGCTACAACATGTATAAAGAAAAAGGGAAATGCACAGTTTGCACGCTCTTAGCATCCAATCCAGTGTAAACAATAACTAGTATCAAATTCAACCTTTGCAAGGTTGTTCACTTCACTGTGTTAGTAAATAGACAAGCCTTGCCGGCACGCCCTGTCGAGGCATCGAACACCCACGCCGCCCATCACTACCGCCGCTAACCCAAGCCTCCAGCCTGGCCCCGCCAACCGACGCCAATGGAGCCCAACCTCTTCCGCTCCCACCTGCCTACCAACCTTGCGCACCTCCTCAAGACCCGACCGCTCCACGCAGGTTTAGGTGGATGGCAGATGGCACACAGGTGTGAGCAAACTTTAGTGGCACACAGGTCGGCACCATCTTTTAATGGTATACATGTAAAAGCCTCTTTTATAAGAACTGGGCTGACTGCTTGGCAAGAAACTTCCTTTATTGGGCCGGGCCTAAATTTACTGAAGCCCACGTCAATTTAATGTATACGATCCTCCAGTTTTTGAAGAAAAATATCCTAGACAGGAATCCTGAAAGAATGGATATGAGACATTTCACATTGCTTCAGTACTTGTATAGTATAGTTGAATTCTATATCTGTGATTTGTAGAAACACAAACTGAATGTTTGCACCTACATTTAGCGAGGGGAAAAACTTATGAAGTTGAAATTTATCAGTAAACCTCTGAAATTAATTCAGGATCAGGATTAATCCGGTCAAGCTGCAAGCCCAGGCTATCGACGACGCTGTAAATCTCAGCTGACCTCGGGTGATAGGTATCTTGCACCAGGAACTTGTGCACCTCGCCGTCCAACTCTATCCAGCTGTAGGCGGATAGCTTCTGAACGTTCTTGCTCCTCATCAGGTCCCTGACCTCCCTCACATCAGCCCATAGTCCTGCGTCAGCATAGATGTTGGACAGGAGGACATAGATCGATGAGTTGTCAGGCTCGAGTGCCAAGAGCTTGCCCGCAGCAAGCTTGGCAAGTTCAACGTTTGCGTGGGTTCTGCAGGCGCTGAGCAGCGTGCTCCAGATCACCGCGTTTGATTCAACTTCCATGTCGCAGATGAACTTGTAGGCTTCCCACAGCCTGCCTGACTTGCAGAGGAGGTCCACCATGCATGCACAGTGCTCAACTTGAGCAGAGACATGATGCTTCTTCTTCATCTCTTCGAAGAACCCCAAGCCTTTGTCTACCAAGCCAGCGTGGGTGCATGCTGTCAATAGTGCGACGAAGGTGATCTCATTTGGCTGAACCCCATCTGATGCCATTTTTTCATACAAGGTGATTGCATCATCTGCAAAGCCATTCAGTGCTAGACCTCTGATCATAGAGTTCCAAGCGATGACCACCTTCTGTTCCATCCTGGTGAAGACACTATGAGCTCTGCCAACATGCCCACACTTGATGTACATATCAATCAAAGCAGAACCGAGATACCTGGTAAGTGGAAATCTCTGACTCTCAACATAATTCCCAATCTGTTTTCCAAGTTCATCGGAACCCATCTGAGCACATGCAGACAATACACCAACAAGAGTAACTTCGTTCGGCTTGCATTTAGTTGCCTTCATCCTCTCAAACAGCTCAAGAGATTCGTGTGGTCTCCCATTCTGTGCATAGCCAGCGATCATGGTGCTCCATGCCACAACATCCTTTTGTGGCATTCGATCAAATTCCTGACGGGCCTCATCAATAGCCCGACACTTGACATACATTTCCATCAAAGCAGTGTGTACTATCATGTTCTGCAAGTCGTGCTCCCCAATCAACGCCCTTACCCGCCTACCAGTATCAATATCACCAGTTTTGGCACAAATGGAGAACACCGTTGTGATAGTGATAGCATTTGGACTTGCACCCTCGCTCAACATCCGATAAAACAAGTTCAATGCTTCGTGGAATTCTCCGCCGTGCGCATAGCAGGCAATCATTGAATTCCATGAAGCCGATGTCCTCCTAGACATACCATCAAACAGCCTTCTTGCATTCTCCACATCCCCAGACTTGGAATACCCAGTGATCAAGCAATTCATCGGTATCGGGTCCTTCACTGGCATCTCCTCGAAGACCCTCACAGATGACACCATGTCCCCGTTCTTTGCGTACAAATCCACCAGAGCAGTCTGCACAAACACGTCCCTTAGCATCCCATGGACAAGGGCGTGGCAATGCACCTGCCTGCCCTGGCACAGTGCTGCCGAGAGGGCACAGGACTTCAGGATGAGCGGGACGCAGCCCGGCGGGACGCCGGCACCCCTGCAGTGCAGCGAGTAGGTGGCCTCTATGAGCTCCCGGTGTAGCGAGAGCTTTGAGAGGCCGGAGAGGAAAGCGCTACACAGGGCGGCTGTAGGGTGGGGCACCGCGTCGAACAGGTGGCGTGCGGCTCGGGAGGTGGAGGCATCGGAGAGGAGGGCGTGGAGCGGTCGGGTCTTGAGGAGGTGCGCGAGGTCGGTAGGCAGGTGGGAGCCGAAGAGACCGGGCTCCATTGGCGTCGGTTGGCGGGGCCAGGCTGGAGGCTTGGGTTAGCGGCGGTAGTGATGGGCGGCGTGGGTGTTCGACGCCTCGACGGCGCGTGGCTAGGATGTGAATGGGTACCCGCCACCCGTTTACCCGCCGGTAAAAACACTATTAGGGCTTGTTTGGAAAATAGAGGAATCGAGTGTATGAAAGAGGATTGAAGGGGATTTTGGAAAATTTTGACTTATAATGGAAATTCCTCCACCCCAATACCTTCATTCTCATTCATTCCACTAATTCCCAAACAAGCCCTTAGGGTGTGGGTATGGGGGGATTTTTCCCCCGACGGGTGACTTAGTGGGTGATTTCTTCCCCCATTAGGAATGGTGGGTGTGGGTACGTTCTTGCGTCCCCATACCCGCTACCCGTTGGGGGTTCATTTACGGATAATATTATGTATTATTTCTAATATATAGCATATAGTTTAAGAGATGAGAGACTCCATTTGTGTGCGATATAGTTAAAATTAGTATTGTTACCTTACATTGTTATTGTACGACTAACATTATTGATAAATGATGATTTGATGTTGCTTGCATAATTAATTACATGTTTTATTACATTAGCTACAATTATAGTGAAGCGGGTATGGGTCACCCGCTAGATACCCACTACCCGATGGGTGGTGGGTGTGGGGGAATTTGAGACCCGTGGCGTGATGGGTATGGGTGGTGGGGTGTTTTGCCTATTGTGGGTGTGGGTATGGGGAGGTCATACCCGATGGGTACGTACCCGTTGCCATCCCCTAGGCGTGCGGCAAGGCTTGTCGCGGCGCGCGACTCACAGGACCAGTGGCGTGCCCGGCTACGGTAATGAGGTGGAGTGAATGAATGATGAGACACGCCCACGGCTCATCCGACCCCGACCATCGAACCGAGTTTCCAGAAGCATCCCCCAACCCCGACCGCGACCGCGGCGATCGCTTGGAAGCTGGCGGCTGGTGACGCGGGAGAGGAGCGGCGGCGAGGGTTAGCCGGAGATGGACGAAGCGGAGAAGGCTGTCTCGGCGGGAGAGGAGCGGCGGCGAGGGTTAGCCGGAGATGGACGAAGCGGAGAAGCTGTCTCGGACGGCAGCGTCCCGTCACCAATCTCCTCCACGCCCGGAGCCTCCACGGACGGGATGATGATGCAATCTTTCTTTTTTACAAAGAACATATTTGATACTGGTACATGGGGGATCTTATTTCTAATAACTGTGCATGTTGTGAGCAGTGTGTGCATACCGGTCCGTTCATAGAAGGTAAACTTTGATCAAAGTATCATGATCTGTTATTGTGACTTTTGTGGTATGCCTTCGGAGTAGTTCTTTTCCTCACAATTCACATATATGGTGCCTTTGGATGGACCAAATGTTAAATACACGTGCGTCTGTGGAGAAATTGATCCAGCATGAAACGTTATCTAGTCAACAGGAGAAATTGATCCACCATCTGGAAAATGTTTTCCATGTTAGAAAGAGAGCAATAAAAAAATATAGAACTACAAAGAAATGAAAAGGAACACCAATTTGCTTAAACCATTACCGTAACTACCCAAATTCCCCTCCCTCTCTCTCTTTTTGACAATAGCATAACATTATATTAAGCAGCCAGTTTTACACAAAAGTTCTCCGAAGAAGACAGAATTACATAAAGGTCCTTAGACCAGATAAACACAACAACACAGCTGCGGCGGGCGACGAGCTCGCCGTAAAACAGCCGTAGAGGCACCAGGGGCGCGTACAACCAGATGGGAGACCGTGCTAAGCATCGGCTGAAGACGGATCGACAGAGTGTTGAACGCGCACATCGGGCGACCGAAGGATGATTTGAAAGTCGTCGCCAGTGATTGAAGAAGCTCCCGGTCAGGATCCGAGGGGGACGAGTTCATCGAACCACCGCTTGATGTAGTGGAGCTGCTTGTTTGCTCGATCTGACCTTGCAATGGCTGCTTGGTCCGGAGATGAGGCGGAGGCGGGCGTCGGTGGATACGAAGCGGAGGAGCCCAGATCTTGGCGGCGTGACGGAGATGGCGGAGCGAGAGGAGGCGGAGGGAGATCTGAGCTGAGGTGGGGATTTTTTTATTTTATTTGTACTAACCGGGTGATGAAGCACGACGGCGACGAGGCAGCCGGCGAAGACACTGGCGACGATGAAGGCGACGTCCTCCCGCATCAGGTAGTAGGAGCCACAAAGGGCACTAGCCACGGAGGCACTAGGGAAAGGTAAACTAAGAACTAACCTAAGCTACTGCGAGGAGGCGAGGCCCCTCTCCCGTCCCGCTCCGGCGCGGACGCCGGAGGCGGACGAGAGGGGGGGGCGGAAGGGGCGGCCGGGAGTGCTTGGTCGCTTCCTTACGAAGGAAGGAAACCCTCGAGAGACTTGTAAGTGCAATCAAGCCCTATGAGGGTTTTGGTGATGTTGACCACACAATTAAAGAGCTAATGAGCCTTTGAGTTTGTTGTGCAGCATAAAGTTATTATCACAGGTGCAAAAGATTAATTGGAGACCCCTCAACTTGTTACAAAGAAGGTTGCCTATGCTACTTAGAGGAGTTTATTTATTTTATCTTTTGAATTTGAGTATAGGACAATCCGTACTATCAAGAGGGATACTAATGGTGAGTTAGGGTGGTTTCAAGTGCTCATAATCCATCTCTCCTAAACCTTAATCCTCACCCCAAGGGAAGTAACCTGCAGCTGCTTTGCTTCTGCTGATTGCTGTTCGGAGGTTCCGAAGATTTTCTCGGAGGTTCCGACCGTACGGGCTACGATCCGCGAGTTTTCAAAAGTCGGAAGTTCCGAGATTTTTCTCGGAGGTTCCGAACTTCTGGAATATAGCCGTTCGTTCGGGATCCGGGGGTAGTTATACCCCACGGTCCCCCAACGGTTATCTTCTTCCTCCCCTTGCGCGAACGCCGTTCCTCACTGTTTCTCTCACCTTGCATTCACTCATAACCTACTCTCTTCCAAATCCTTGCCTAACATTGATTGAGAGTGGATTCTTGAAGTGAGTTAGTGAGCCAATACCTTCTCCCTTGGAACTTGAGCACTTGGAAGAACCCTAGCAAGCTTGGTGGATCTATTACTCTTGGAGCTTTGCTCCTAGACGGATAGAGGTACTTGGAAGCTCTCCAAACCGATTTGTGGAAGCTCCAAGGTGTTTGTATTACCCCTTGTGATTCTAGTGGAAAGCCTCCACCTATTACCCAAAGTAATAGGTGTGAGAGAGGAGTTGACCTTTGTGGTCCGAGCCTTTGGTGGCCTCCTCAACAACGTGGACGTAAGCAAGCCTTTGTGGCGAGCTGAACCACGGGATAAATCTTTGTCTCATGCGTGTTCTCATTTACTTACTTGTTCATGCTTGTGCTTGACTAGATCTATTAGGGTTTGCTCCCGATCTACTTTGTGGTGCTTTGCTAGCTTGTACTTTGCTTAGAAATCTTCTTGCTAGGTCCTAAGTACCTCCTAGGATTTAGTAGATCTGGTTTTCATCAAGTTCCTATCAGCTCTTGTTATTTATGCTCTGTCCTAACAGCTGTCGGAAGTTCTGAGTTTATTCTCGGAGGCTGCCTCGTTCGGAGGTTCCGAGAATAATCTCGGAGGTTCCGAGGTCTGACAGTGATTTTGCAGAAAAAGTTTAAATTCTGTGTGCAGGCCTATTCACCCCCCCTCTAGGCCATATTGCCTCGATCCTTTCAATTGGTATCAGAGCAGGTCATCCTCGTAAACACCTAACCGTGTGAGGATATGGCAAGTGATGATGACAAGCACGAAGAAGAGCAGTTTGAAGACATCCCAAGCGAGGCTGAAAGTGATGCCTCGGAAGTGGGCGATACATCAGCTCAAGAGAAGTTTGAAAAGCTTAAAAAGGTCATGAAGGAAAGCTCAAAAGATGGAAGCAAGAAAAGCAAGAAGGAGAACAAGAAAAAGGAAGAAGAAGAAGAAAAGAAGAAAGAAAACGACGCAAGCAAGAAAAGAAGAAGAAGAGAAAGAAAGAAGAGAAGAAAAGAAGAAACGAACACCTTCACCATCTCCATCACCATCCTCGTCATCCTCATCGTCGTCCTCATCTAGTGAGAATGGAGATGATGATGATGAGTACTACGGCACAAGAATTCCCAAGCGAACAATCAAGCCAAAGTCGAAGTCTAAAGCAAAGAACGACTACAAAAGCGTATCCTTTAACTATGATTCTTTGGATGTCAAATCCAAGGATGAAGTGACTATTCCCGTTGGCAAATTACCCCAATTTGATGGGACTAACTTTGCTAAATGGAAGCATATGATGAAAGCTTATTTAATTGGCTTAAGCTTGGAATTGTGGAATATTGTGTGTGTAGGTTTTGAAGATCCCAAAGATTTTAGGAACCTCACTCCAATTGACCGACGCATCATTAGAAGGAATGGTCAAGCTACAAGCATACTCCTTAGTGCCTTGAATGCCCAAGAGTATAACCGTGTTAGTGGACTTGAGATTTCCAAGGAGATTTGGGACATTCTCCACATAGCACATGAGGGTGTTGACAAGGTCAAGAAATCCAAGATCAACATATTGATGGCCGAGCTCAATAGATTTACTATCTTTGATGGAGAGGGGCCACAAGAGATGTTTGATAGGTTGATGGTTATTGTTGGAAAGATAAGAGGTCTAGGTGGTGATGAGCTAGATGACCACTTTGTTGTGAAGGTAATGTTGGAAGCTTTTGCACCAAGGAATCCTACTTTAGTCACCTTGATTAGAGAGAAGAAAAGGTTTGAGGAACTCTCTCCAAATGATGTTCTTGGAAGAATTCTCACACATGAGCTCATGGACAAGGAAATTCAACATAGAAAGAAGATTGGGGAGTTGGAGGCTAAGTTAAACAACTTGAAGGTTAAAGAGGTGGCTCTCCACTCTCACAAGTCAAGCAAACCCTCCTCCTCATCCAAGCACACCGCTTCTTCCAAGCCTCTCAAGTCAAAGTCCAAAAGGGTGGAAGTAGAGAGCTCCACAAGTGATTCAAGCGAAGATGAAGATGAAGGTTCTCATGTTGAGATTGGGGACATGGCCTTGTTCATGAAGACCTACAAGAGAGGGTTGAAGAAGCAAGGGTACAAGTTTGCCAAGAGGAAGTTTCCCAACAAGAAAAAGAGAACTTGCTACAATTGTGGAAGTACCAAGCACTTTATCGCCGATTGTCCTAATGAGAAGAAAGAAAATAGAAATGACAAGGGTAAAGGGAGCTACAAGAAAGATCAAAAACCACACTACAAGAGAAGACACTATGGTGGTGAAGCCCACATTGGTCATGAATGGAACTCCGGGGATGAAAGCTCTAGTGAAGAGGAAGGGAAGAAAGTTGCAACCGTGGCTATCAAGAAGCCCTGCTCCACCTCAAGATTGTTCAACAATTTGACCGATGATGAAGAGAGCACTTCCATTCATTGTCTCATGGCCAAGGGTGAGAAGGTAAAAACTACCCCAAAACCCTTTCCTCAACCTAGTGATGAGTCGGAAATGGACTCTAGTGATGATGCTAGTGATGAAGAAGCTAACCAACTTGTTCGTAAAATGGATGAGCAATCTAGGGATTTTATGGCTAAGCTAATAGTTGAGCTAGAGAAAAGCCAAGACACCATTATCTCCGATAGAAGTGAGATTGAGGCTTTGCGTTTGGAAATCAACCAAGCAAAGAGTGTCATAGCTACTCTCAAGGAGGACCTTCTTGTCACTCAAGCTCAATGTAATTCTCTCAAGTTGAGGAATGAAGAGCTTGAGGAGCAATATAGCCTCCTTTGGAGTAGCACCTCACATCCCTCGAAGGTAAAAGGTAACTCTAGTGCTTCTACTAGCAAGGGCTGTGATAGATGTTATCATATTGATATTGAATCTTATGCCACTAACCTTGCTAACATGGAAGCTTTAAAGAAAGAAATTGCTAGGTTGAACTCAATCATAGCTAGAGGGTGCATGGGTGAAGAAAACAAAAGGCCAAGATTCACCAAGAGGAAAGTGTTAGAGAAGAGCAAGAATCCGGCTTTGGATATATTGAAGGTGGCAAGACCAACGAAAGAAAAATCATCAAAGAAAAAGAATGCCTTGAATTCAAGAGTTCCGGATTTCTCGTTCTCCCGGACCCGGAGGTTCCGACCTCCAAGCCGGAGGTTCCGAGTCCGGAGGCCCCGAGCGACTCGGACGGTCCAACTCGGAGGTTCCGAGAAAATTCTCGGAAGTTCCGGGACCGTATAGACGAGGACAAAGAAAAGGAGCAAAACTCAGAAGCATCATGGTTCCAGGGTCTCTAACACTTATATGCAGGTTGAAAATCATCCAATGGTGCCCAGAAGAAACTTGAGTCCCAACAAAAGAAAAGCCCATGCATCTAGAGACATACCTCCTAGCTATGTGTTGAGACGCAACAATGTTGGTAAAGTTGTTGCCACGTATGTTGGAGATGAATCCAACATATATGTGAAAAGATCACTATGGGTTCCAAAAGTTTTGGTTACTAACGTGGAAGGCCCCAAGTCAAATTGGGGACCTAAAAGAAGGAACTAAATTGTTTTGTAGGCATACTCCTCCGGTGGTTCAAGTTGGGTGCTTGATAGCGGATGTACACATCATATGACCTGAGAGAAAGAGTATGTTCTCATCCTATCTCCATTTGGAAGGACCAAGGGAAACCATTGCATATGGAGGGGATACTAAAGGAGAAGTCATCGGTGTAGGTGATATTCCTATATCTCAAAATTACTCAATTACAAATGTTCTTCATGTTGATCCGTTGGGTTACAATCTATTATCGGTTTCACAACTTAGTGAGATTGGTTTTGATTGCCACTTCACGGATAAGGATGTGTCCATCATAAAAAGGGAGGATTCCTCTATTGTCCTCACGGGTCGCTTGAGGGGGAGGCTTTACCTAGTTGATCTCAACAAAAGTAAAGTTTCTCCCAAGACTTGTCTAGTGGCAAAATCTAGCATGGGTTGGCTTTGGCATCGCCGTCTAGCCCATGTTGGCATGAGGAACTTGGCCAAACTTTTGAAAGATGAACACATCCTTGGACTAACAAATGTACATTTTGAGAAAGATAGGATTTGCAAAGCATGCCAAGCCGGAAAGCAAGTAGGAGCACCTCACCCACCAAATAGCATCCTCACTACTTCAAGCCCATTGGAGCTCATCCACATGGATCTATTTGGACCGGTGGCCTACATAAGTATTGGCGGTAACAAATATGGTTTGGTTATTGTTGATGATTATTCTCGCTTCACGTGGGTGTTCTTTGTGTTTGACAAGAGTGAAGTGCAAGGAAAGGTGAAGACCTTCATTATAAGAGCACAAAGGGAATTCGGGCTACCAATCAAGAAAGTGAGAAGTGATAATGGCTCGGAGTTCCGAACACCTATGTTGAAGAATTTCTTGATGAAGAGGGCATCAAGCATGAATTTTCAGCACCTTATACCCCTCAACAAAATGGGGTGGTTGAGAGGAAGAATAGAACTCTTATCGAGATGGCAAGAACCATGTTGGATGAGTACAAGACTCAAGACATCTTTTGGGCCAAAGCTATCAACACGGCTTGCCATGCAATCAACCGCCTCTATCTTCACAAGTTTCACAAGAAGACCTCCTATGAGCTTATTACGGTAAAAAGCCCAAGGTGTCTTACTTTAGAGTATTTGGGTGCAAATGTTTCATTCTAAACAAGAGGCCCCGAACCTCTAAGTTTGCACCAAAGGTTGACGAAGGATTTCTTCTTGGTTATGGTCCAAATGAGCATGCTTATCGAGTCTTCAATCTAACCACCGGGAGGATTGAAGTCACGGTAGATTTGACCTTTGATGAATCTAATGGCTCTCAAGTGGAGCAAGTTGATTTGAATGTTGTAGGTAAAGAGAAGCCATCTTGTGAAGCAATCAAGCAATTGGCCATAGGTGATGTTAGACCGGTTGAGGCACAAGAGGAAGATGAAAACCAAGCACAAGTCTCAACACCACTCGAAGGGCCGAAGCCACTGGTTCGGGAGCGGTGCGGACTTCGGAGGTTCCGAGAATTTCCTCGGAGGTTCCGGAACTCGACACCTTGGAATCCAACCTCCGAGAAATTCTCCGAGGTTCCGGGTCTGGAAGTTCAACACAACAAGACACCCCGAACCGACGGACCGATCGGCAAGGGGATGTCCAAGGAAGTACATCCGAGCCCCAAGGCGACGAAGATGATGAAGATCAACCTCTACACCAACCTCTTGGACCATCACATCCTCGTGTACATCAAGTCATTCAACGGGATCATCCCGTTGACAATATTCTTGGGAGCATAAGGAGAGGGGTAACAACGCGATCTCGCCTTAAGAATTTTTGTGCATTTTACTCGTTTGTTTCCTCTCTTGAACCAACCAAGGTAGAGCAAGCTCTCGAGGATCCGGATTGGGTGGTAGCTATGCAAGAGGAGTTGAACAACTTTGAAAGAAACCAAGTGTGGGAGTTGGTGGAAAGACCAAATACAAACATCATTGGCACCAAATGGGTCTTTCGGAACAAGCAAGATGAGTTTGGTGTTGTGACTAGGAACAAAGCAAGATTGATTGCTCAAGGATACACCCAAGTTGAAGGGCTAGACTTTGGAGAAACATATGCACCGGTAGCAAGACTTGAAGCAATTCGGTTTCTACTAGCTTTCGCTGCCCATCATGACTTCAAGCTCTATCAAATGGATGTCAAGAGTGCATTTCTCAATGGACCACTCTCCGAAGAAGTATATGTTAAGCAACCACCGGGTTTTGAAGATCCCAAGCGTCCTAATCATGTCTACAAACTCCATAAGGCGCTCTATGGGCTAAAGCAAGCACCAAGAGCATGGTATGAATGCCTTAAGGATTTCTTGCTTAAGCAAGGCTTTGAGATAGGCAAAGCCGATGCTACTCTCTTTACTAGAAAAGTTGATGGTCATATTTTTGTGTCCCAAATATATGTCGATGACATAATATTTGGTAGTACTAATGAAACTTTTTGTGAAGAGTTTAGTAGGGTGATGACAAAGAGGTTTGAAATGTCCATGATGGGTGAGCTCAAGTTCTTTCTTGGATTTCAAATCAAACAAGCTAAAGAAGGGACGTTCATATGTCAAACCAAGTATACAAGGGATATGTTAAAGAAATTTGACATGGACAAGGCAAAGCCCATCAAGACTCCAATGCCTACCAATGGACACATGGACCTCAATGAAGAAGGGAAATCCGTGGATCAAAAGGTATATCGCTCCATGATCGGCTCTCTTCTTTACTTATGTGCATCTAGGCCGGATATTATGCTTAGTGTGTGCATGTGTGCTAGATTTCAAGCTAACCCGAAAGAGTGCCATCTCATGGCCGTAAAGAGAATCTTGAGATATCTAGTGCATACCCCTAACCTTGGCTTGTGGTATCCTAAGGGCTCCACTTTCGATCTACTTGGCTATTCGGATTCCGATTATGCCGGTTGTAAAGTAGATAGAAAGAGCACATCGGGGACTTGCCAATTCCTTGGTAGGTCTCTAGTGTCTTGGAGTTCTAAAAAGCAAAACTCGGTAGCCCTTTCCACCGCCGAGGCCGAGTATGTTGCGGCCGGCGCATGTTGTGCTCAACTACTTTGGATGAAGCAAACCTTAAAAGATTACGGATGTCACTTTTCCCATATCCCACTTTTGTGTGACAATGAAAGTGCCATAAAGCTAGCAAACAACCCCGTAAGCCACTCTCGCACAAAACATATAGACATCCGTCATCACTTCTTGAGAGACCACGAAGCCAAAGGAGATATCGTTTTAAGTCATGTGAGCACCGACAAGCAACTAGCCGATATCTTCACTAAACCACTCGATGAGTCAAGGTTTTGTAGTTTAAGGAATGAACTAAATATTCTTGATTCTCGTTGCGTGGTTTGATCTCTAGCATGCCATAATTGTTTGCTTCAATCAGTTAGTTTCCTCTGAAAAATTTTGTTTGAAAAATGTGTGTGAAAACTCTATCTTAAAGGTTTTTCAAAATCTATTTTCCTTATCCCTAACTTGTCTCAAGTGCCTATAGTTGTGTGTGTGAATGACCTGTTTTCTAGCCACCTGAGTCAAGGGTACCATGACCTAAGAATCTCAGTTGAAAGTAAGTTCAAATCTCAAAAGGAGTAGAAGTTAACTCTCTGGAATTCAATTCTTCGGAAGCTCCGAGAAAATCTTTGGAGGCTCCGGGCCTCAGAAGTTCTGAGAAAATCTTTGGAAGCTCCAATCTTTATAGACTTAGCGCTCAGTCTCAACCGAAGGGGAGTTAAAAGGGAATAAAGCATCTTTGAAGGATATTCCTTTACCTAGGGTAAACCAGACTTCCCTTTCACCGCGGTCAACCTCTCAGATCTACTTGCACCGCTTCCCCTTCTCTCTCTCCCGACGCGAAACCGCAACACCCATCCATCTCCACCGCCTCACCGCCGCCGTTTCCCTCGCCGCCGGTGACCACACTGCTTGCGGGCTACCCGCGCGAAGCCGAACCGCCTCCCTCGTTCGTGGGTCGTCGCTAGAGGGTGCTAAGGAAGGGCTCGCTCGGTTCCTATACGGAGAAGAAGAAGAAGGCTCAAATCCGCACCCGTTCCTGTTGATTCCCTGGCGTGTACAAGCTTTGAAGATCTTCATCTTCCTTCTCCTTGATCCCAATCAAGGTAATCAGAGGCCGTATCCTAACCCTAACCCTAATTCCTAGATCTACATGCTGTTAGGGTTCTAAATCTTGGAATTTGTAGAATGTTGCCTATCTATCCTGTTCCTGATTGCCTGTGTTGCAAGTAAAGCTAGGTTTAGTTGAAAGTTGAATCAAATGTGAGAATGCAGTAAGGTTGACAGAGGCTCGGAGGTTCCGAGAAAATTCACGGAGGTTCCGAACCCTGTAACCCACTGTAAGCTGACCTTGATTCAAAGTTCCACTGAATTTCACTTCACTTGTAACATCCTTTCTCTCTTGTCCTAGTTAAACTGAATCATGGTTGCTTTCTTGATTAAAATTCAGTTGAAAGTTGAATCAACAGAACTGTCCTCTGTTAGTACACTGACTTCGGAGGTTCTGAGAATTTTTCCGGAGGCTCCAACTCCTGGAGGTTCCGAAACTTTCTCGGAGGTTCCGTGTCCGTACTAACAAGTGACGATCCGTGATTCAAAATTCCACCGAAGAGTAATCAATTGAACATCATGCTAATCTTGTTCCTCTATCCTTATCGCCCCGATCCCACTCTTATCTGCTCGCTCACATGTCTCTCCGACGGATGTCCGGCACTCCCGTGGACAAGACTTACACCAAGAGGCAGAGGCCACCATTTGAGACACCTGCTGGTGAGAGGGCTTTCAAATTAGCAGCAAGAGCAACGGCGAGGGGGCGGTGGCGGCGAGAGGAAAGGCCACTCCTAGGAGGGGCAGAGGTGGCAGTTTGTCAGGAGGCAGAGGCTCTGGGTCTACTGCCCATGTGGATGACAATGGAGGGACTGAAGGCAAGACCATTCCTATAGAGCTAGAAGATGACATGCCCCTAGGAGAGATAGACTCAACCTATCTCAAGTACCACAAGGGGCTGCTCAAAAGGCATCCTCCAACCAAATATGACAACTCTGTGTATATTGAGCACACAAACTATGATGGAGCAGGATTCTTGGTCAAGAAAGCCAGAGAGGAAAATCCCTATGTGAACCCCAAGATGGCAGCTATTGATTACAGATTTTGGTCTGTCTTCCACTTCAAATTCTATGAAACTGTCCTCAACACCAAGATGAAGTTAATCAAGATGAAGTGGATAGACTTCACCCATCTGGAGGCAGCAGAGGAACCTGTCAAAGAGGAGGTGCTTGATTTGGTGGACAAGTATAAGATGAGGGACATCATGAGCTTCAAATATGATTGGAACATAGAGGTTCTAGCTCAGTTTCATGCTACCTTCTTCCATGAAGACAACAAGGAGACCATCCACTGGATGACAGAAGGGGTACATTACAAGATAGATTTTCTCACTTTTGCTAGGCTGTTTGGGTTCAGCAAGGAGGACAGGGAGGCTGACATTATTCATTTTGAGGCCCATATGAACCCCAATAAAATTGCTGCAACTTATGAGTATGAGGAGTTGGCTGATGGCTCTACCACAGCTCTGAAATCAGTGTATTATGTGCTCAACAATATGTTCAGGGAAACCATATACCCAAAAGGGGGCAGTGACTCAACTAGCCTTAGGAGGTTTGCACCAAATCTGCTGGCTAGATTGCTGCCTGGAGCTAGGCCATTCTCTCGTGAGCGATTTATCCGGTATAACTTGGTAGAAGTGACAGAGAGTGGGAAGTGCAATCTGCCTTATGCCCCTTACCTTATGTACATGATAGAAATGGTTTCCGGGGTCAGCTACAAGAAAGATGTTGAGCATGCATCCTACCAAGTAAAACAGTGGCAGCATCAGAAGAAGCAGCACATTGTGGAAGAGCACATCCTTAAGAAGGCCAGCACCAAGCCATCCAGATCTAGTCCAGCAGTAGGAGAAGAAGGATCCAGCAGGGCTCCCATGCCTGCTGGTCTGCACAAGATGAGAGGGATGGTTAGGGACACCTGGAGGTACTGCAGATGGACTTCCCATCAGCTTTTTGAGCTCAGGGAAGACATGAACAGATTGCTAAAGCACCAGGGGCTGTCCTTCGATGCCATGCATCATCCCCCTCCTCTCTTCCCTGACTTTCCGCAGTACACTACCGGTGAGGATGAGGGTGAGCGAGGAGCCCGCTACTCCCATGGCCGAGGATACTCCCGCCGCCCACTTTGCGCGATGAAGAAGATGAAGAACCACTTGGTGCTAAAATGGCCAGCCGAGGAAAGAGGCCGCCGGCAAGAAGGCAATGGGGTCCTCATCCGGTGCAAGACTCGGGAGAAAGGCCACCGCCGGGAGGCTCCGTCGAAGACCCATAGATCCGTCCTCATCCGGTTCGACCTTGGCTCGACAAAGACCGTACCCGGCGAGAAGATGAGGACTCTGACTTCAGTGATGAGGAGTGACTTTCCTAGGTTTTGTTCTCACTTCCTCTCTTCTTTTCTTTCCTTTTTGTTAAATTGTTGACAAAGGGGGAGAGATGAAGATTGAGAAGCATCTGAAGACCTGGAGCTCCTTCTGGTGGCCTGCTAACCACAGAAATTCTTTTGTTCTTTTGGTGAGATGAGAGTGCTAACTTCTCTCATAAACTCCTGTTGGTAAATTGGTGAACTGCTGTAAAACTTTTAGCTTGCCTCTGTTGGCAAGCAGGTTCTGGTC
Source organism: Cenchrus americanus (assembly GCA_947561735.1). NCBI lineage: Eukaryota > Viridiplantae > Streptophyta > Magnoliopsida > Poales > Poaceae > Cenchrus > Cenchrus americanus. The sequence goes on along the minus strand of OX387243.1, from coordinate 149,972,982 downwards.
ATGGTTGTATGGGATTTGCAAAACTTTAAAACCTTGTGATGGATGTAATAGGGCTAGATGTGTTGGATGTTGTTATCTTTATCTAGCTGCTATTTTCTGGTCTTATCTGTTGATTTGCCTGTGTGTTATTATTATCTGTTGGAGTATCTGTTGCAGACCTCGGAGGTTCTGAAATTTTTTCCGGAGGCTCCAACCCCTGGAGGTTCCGGAAACTTTCTCGGAGGTTCCGAACTCTGCTAACAGATAGCTCTCTGAGTGTTTTCACATGGCATATGCATCACGTATTATCTGCTACACCCCTTTTGCACCCCTCGATGGCTTGAGTACAACTTTCTTGACACTTTTACTCACAATGTATGCAACTCAATTGTCGGTTAAGACATTTTTCCCAATTCAAAAGGTACATGCATACATTGAGGGGGAGACTTGTACTCAAATCATCAAAAGCTCAATCTTTCAAATTAAATTGTAAACTTTAATTGGGTTGTCAACATTTACCAAAAAGGGGGAGATTGTAAGTGCAATCAAGCCCTATGAGGGTTTTGGTGATGTTGACCACACAATTAAAGAGCTAATGAGCCTTTGAGTTTGTTGTGCAGCATAAAGTTATTATCACAGGTGCAAAAGATTAATTGGAGACCCCTCAACTTGTTACAAAGAAGGTTGCCTATGCTACTTAGAGGAGTTTATTTATTTTATCTTTTGAATTTGAGTATAGGACAATCCGTACTATCAAGAGGGATACTAATGGTGAGTTAGGGTGGTTTCAAGTGCTCATAATCCATCTCTCCTAAACCTTAATCCTCACCCCAAGGGAAGTAACCTGCGGTACCTGCTTTGCTTCGCGATTCTTTGTTCGGAGGTTCCGAAGATTTTCTTGGAGGTTCCGACCGTACGGGCTACGATCCGCGAGTTTTCAAAAGTCGGAAGTTTCGAGATTTTTCTCGGAGGTTCCGAACTCCGGAATATAGCCGTTATCGTTCGGATGCGGGGGTATTTATACCCCACGGTCCCCCAACGGTTATCTTCTTCCTCCCCTTGCGCAGAACGCCGTTCCTCACTGTTTCTCTCACCTTGCATTCACTCATAACCTACTCTCTTCCAAATCCTTGCCTAACATTGATTGAGAGTGGATTCTTGAAGTGAGTTAGTGAGCCAATACCTTCTCCCTTGGAACTTGAGCACTTGGAAGAACCCTAGCAAGCTTGGTGGATCTATTACTCTTGGAGCTTTGCTCCTAGACGGATAGAGGTACTTGGAAGCTCTCCAAACCGATTTGTGGAAGCTCCAAGGTGTTTGTATTACCCCTTGTGATTCTAGTGGAAAGCCTCCACCTATTACCCAAAGTAATAGGTGTGAGAGAGGAGTTGACCTTTGTGGTCCGAGCCTTTGGTGGCCTCCTCAACAACGTGGACGTAAGCAAGCCTTTGTGGCGAGCTGAACCACGGGATAAATCTTTGTCTCATGCGTGTTCTCATTTACTTACTTGTTCATGCTTGTGCTTGACTAGATCTATTAGGGTTTGCTCTCGATCTACTTTGTGGTGCTTTGCTAGCTTGTACTTTGCTTAGAAATCTTCTTGCTAGGTCCTAAGTACCTCCTAGAATTTAGTAGATCTGGTTTTCATCAAGTTCCTAGCAGCTCTTGTTATTTATGCTCTGTCCTAACAGCCGTCGGAAGTTCCGAGTTTATTCTCGTATGCCGCCTCGTTCGGAGGTTCCGAGAATAATCTCGGAGGTTCCGAGGTCCGACGATGATTTTGCGAGAAAAAGTTTAAATTATGTGTGCAGGCCTATTCACCCCCCTCTAGGCCATATTGCCTCGATCCTTTCAAGACCGGCACACCGAATTTTCCCGGCCCCCAAATTCCCCTTTGACTCTGGTCCAGCAGCTCCTGCAACTAAAACGTGCATGACAAAGGGACCTTTTTGTTTTCTTTTTGGACCCCGTTGTGACAACCCGCCCGGAAAATACCGTACTATCGCCTAAGACCGATCCACTTTGGTCGTTAAGAAATAATAAAGTACCATCCTGTCGTAAGTTGCCGGGTTAATGCCCGGTAAATCACTTGAGAGCACAAGGATCGAATATACACATTAAAACTCACTCGAGGGCGAGTCCGGAGATACAACAACATTCAAATCCAAATTCGTACCCCGAAGGGTTTAATTATTACAAACCATAGTTTTTGTCATGACGAAATAGTTCGAGTTTTGAAAAGCAGCGGAAATTAACTAGCGAAGCAAAGACACCACGGGAGGCCATCCATGATGCTTTCGGCGGTCGTCCTCCACCCATTCCGGCTCCCGGCCGGCGGGATCTCCCCGAGCCACACATCACCGAAGGCATTACCCGGATCAACACATTAGCAAGGCTGAGTATACTAATACTCAGCAAGTCTTACCCGTCGGTGATGTCTACTTCACCAGTTCTAGACCATGAAAGGCTTTTTGGCTACTGGGTTGCTTTTGCTAAAAAGTAACAAAGAGTAGGTCCTTACTTTCAAGATTTTAGCACAAGTTCTAGTAGTTTTAATCTTTACTACATTAGCCAACTAGTACAAGCAAAGTTGTGCAATATAATTAATCAAACATAATATTCATCAACTTCCATCATTAGGGATCACATGACTAGTGGAGTAAGTAGTCTCGGATAACGGTGAGAGGCCGACAATCGATTGATTTAAACCTTGCAAGGTAGACCCAAACACATGGTAGGCTGCCCCCGCGAGGACAACTTCCCAAGCCGTCCCCATAAATCCTCGGGTCGGGATCGAATCTTACGATCTTTGGTGCAGGCTATACGGCATACCCCGCGAGATACCGGAGTCACCATACACCACCGGTGGCGAGCCGTGAGAGCGAATCCCAAGAGTAGTAACGGTAGGATCCCTTGCCGCCTCATTAAGGTACTAGGCTTACCGGTCCCATTCCCGGCAAATGTTTGGTACGTTCAAAGGCTTAACCCACATAACCACTGGACCGAGCCCGCATCGCATGCTCTTACCACGTGAGCAATCCATTTAAGGATATAGTATGATTCCTATCTAGGAACCTATTCTCGCGAGTGAGGTCATCACCCGACTTGTAACGGTCCTATAGCTTAGCGACTATCGACCAATCACACTAGTAGGGACAAAAGGTACCTAGGGATCATGCATCTAGGGTTTCATTCAACTCCCGAACGTAAATGCACAATCATCCATAGATATTTGAATAAAGAATTTGAAAACTAGGTTAGATGCACCGAGCTTGCCTTCGTCGGCTAGGTTAGCTTGGGCACCCTCGGTGTCTAGTACTTCCACGTACTACGAGAGAACCTTTCGCTCCTCCTTCCTCGGTTATTGGGACCAGGGAGTAATCTCCGTCCGGAAGATCTACACGGAATGCAATGCACTTTAGGTGATGTGATAGTTTGTTGTCTTATCCAACTCTGGGTTGGTCATGTTCACCTTAACAAGCATCTAGCAAGTGTTTCTCTTTTAGGAAGGTTATTAGCTGCACATGGGTTATTCTTTTATTGAATATTTGGATAAAGGTTTTTATTATACTTGTCATTTCATGTGAAAGCTTTAATTCCTTTTCTTTTCACAAGCAAAGGTATAAATAATATATTTTTTATTTATGAATTACTTTCTGATCAGCAATGATAATTAATTATCTTTTTAATGAAATTAAATAATACTTTCAAAAAGAAAAAGAATTAATTAGGGGTTTTTCTTTATTTAATTTCCCTTTAACATTAAAAGGGCTTTTAAGCTTTTTATTAAACAATTAAATTACCAAAAATTAAATGAGTGTTTCTTAAGCCTACTAGCACCTATCCTGGTCCATTGGACCCACATGTAAGTGTGGATGCTAGGAAATTAAATGTTATTGAAAATAACAAAGGCTAGCTAGTGATTCAAAGTAAATGCATACAAAAAATAAATATACATACAAAAAATAAATATGCATCAATTTGATCCAAACTTTCTTGTGCATGTCCTCTGGTCCTAAACAAGTCTAAAGAACCAGCATATACATCTAGGAACTCTACTGATTTTGGTTTATTAATTTACAAAGGAAAACATGCATAATTAGAGGATAAATATTTCTGGTAAGCCAAAAATCATGATTAATTCACAAGTGTGCATTCTGACATTACAAGACAGTGTGCACAAGTTGAGCTCAAAAACATTATTATATTTAGCAAGAAAAATCATTTATGCAGATTCTGCAGAAATAGAAAAACATTTTTATAAAACCATTTACAACATAACTTGGTGCAATTTTTGGCATAGGAGCTAGTCATGACCTAACACACAACATATCCAAAAATTGGACATAGAGGATTTGTAGATTTTGAGATATTGCAGATCTAGGTTTTTCACATTTGTATCTTTCATGCAAAGACTATAAGGAATTAGCTCAGGCCAGAATAACAAAAGTTGTAGAATAATTCACCGCGAACCCAACAAAATTGGTTTTGCATTTTTCTGATTTTTCTACGATTTTCTACGCAATTTACAAGAAACAACCAAAGCACTTTTACTATTTGAGTTACCATTTCGCAGTGAGGCCCCTGAAAAGATTCTTTCTTTTGCAATGTAGTCCCTGGGCGGCCAGCCAGCGGCGGTCCGGCCAAATTCCGGCCAACCGCCGGCCGGGGCCGGCCGGGCACGGGCGGGGGGAGGGGCCTTGGGGCCTAGGGGACCGGTTCCGGGGCTTGGATGGGGCGGGGAGAAGGCCGGCGTGGTGCGGCACGGCGGCCGGGCACGGTGGCCGCCGCGGCCTGCCGTGCCGGCGCGGTGGGGTGCTGCGGGGGCGACGGGCATGCCGGCGAGCCGTCGTAGGTGCAAGGGGGTGGGAACGCGCTCGTTTTGGGGGTGCGGCCCGCCGGACACGCGGCTCGCCGCGGCCGCTCGCAATGGCGTCGCGGGCGGCTCGGTCGCGGCTGGCGGCCCGTGGGCGGCACCGGGGGGCGCGGCGCGGTCGGGGGCTTTAACGGGGAGGAGATGAGGACGCGGCTGCAGGGTGAAGGACGCCCGCCTTAACTCGTGGTACGGCGCGCGGCGGGAAAACCGCGGTCCGTCCGGCGGTCCGACGGGGAGCTCGCCCGGTCGGTCCGATGCGGCGAGCGGTCGGCTCGTGGCGCGAGGGGGGCGGACTCGAGGCGTTCTAGGGGCGCGGGACAACCCGGGGAATGAGCGCACACCTCGGGAAGGCGCGGGCGCGGCCCGGGCCGGGGCGCGGGCGGCCGGCGCGCGGCGGCGCGGGCGGCGCCGGAGCGCGGGCGACGCGGTGCGACGTCGCGCTCCGGCGCCTAAAACTTTCACCGTGCCCCCTGTTCGAGCAAGATTTTCTCCAAACTTTTGAATACAAGTGCACCAAGCAATGGATAGGAAAGTTGTAGATCTAACTACCCTCTACAACTTTTGTAAAGGTCGTATAGTGTTTTCTCGACGGATTTTGCAGGAACGTCGTGCCAACATTGAATGTCGGCTGTCCCGGAAAACGGGAGGTACCGTCGGTCGATCAAGTTTTTCGCCGATTTCCACTCAAAATTGGAAATGCCAATCTACATGAAAGTTGTGTCCCTCATCAAGATCTACAACTTTCATAAAGGTAGATTTTGAAGTGTTTAGGCGAATTTTGGAGAACGCGGCAAAAGTTCCGGACGACATTCGCCGACGTCAACGGTTAAGCCGGGTTTGACCGTGTCTTTGACCACGGGTCCACCACGGGTGTGTGTAGACTTGGTCAAGGGGTTCATTGGGGTTCATTGGCGAGGTTTTCGAGGTGATGACCCAGGTTGACCTAGGTTTGACCGGTGTCGGCCGGTTTGACTCGGCTGATTCGGTCATTAGCGTTAATGACGGTAATTAAAAACCTGGGGCGTCACACCGCTACAATACATTTCATGTCGCATCTCTTGGTTGAATTATCTTGAATTACTTGGGACACATTCTATCGGTTGTAGCACCGGTCTTGTTTGGCCTTTCATTATGTAATTGTGCATTTCTCTACTATGATTTAAAGGATAATATAAATACAACTAGTGTTTTCTATTTTGCAGGACATTAAGAGAATAGTACAATTCCATTCTTCTCTAGTATAAAAGCTTGCTTTGGAAAAGAAGATGGAGGTGTATTTAAGTAAATGTTTCCCTTGACCATCTCAGTATGTGAATTAATATATGTATGAATCATATGCTGGGATGTTAAAATTTTCTAAGTAATGTTGAGGTAAAAGCTGAAGTTTCTTTCTTTTTTGCTTGATTTTTATAATATGTTCCTTTTCCTGTGGTATTTAACAGGGTCACATAGGTTGTGTGAATGCTATTGAATGGAATTCGAATGGATCGCTTCTCGTATCGGGATCGACGACACTAGAGTAAGTGTCTAAGAGCAACTCCAAGAGACTAGCTAAAATGACTTGACTAGTTAAATTTTGGAAAAAAATTTAAAAACACTCTTCCAACAGACTAGCTATTTGCCCAACTAACTATCCTGACTAGCTACATTCGTTGCCTCGCTAGCTATCTTTGGCTAGTGGTTGGTGACTAGCTATCCTGATTTTCATGAGTATGACATGCGGAGTCCACTAGGGGTGGAGCATATAGAGAGTTCAGTTTAGAGAGGTTGTTGGATTTCAACAACTTTTTTCTTGCTATTTCATTTTACATACTAGCTAAATCAGGATTTTAACTAGTGATTTTTAAAGAGGTTCTTGGAGTTGCTCTAAGCTTAGGTTAGTTAGTTAGTTAACACCATTAGTTTTAAATATTTTCTTGTTCTATTGAGTTAGCATTACTCTTACCATTCTATCAAAACTATAGTGCCCTAGAAATGGTTTTGAGAGATATGGACATGTTATGTCTTTTGCTGTCTATATGCTTTGCCTTTCTTTCTTGCAAAACTAGGTTATATGTTTAAATGAACCATATGTCAATATCTAGTAGATCGTTTTGTTTTTGGTAGTGCATGACTAATCTAAGGCTTTGTATGTTTGTCGTACCTCTTTACAGAAGTATTGAACGACTGTTGTCAATCATTTATCAGACTTTTTGTCTTTTTTTTTTGTTTTTGACAATAACAACTCAATATATATTAAGCATCCATAATACAAAACGATCGTTCAAAGAAGGTCGTTGTTCGCACCCAAATTTGGCACAAGGGCGATCAAGCTGACGCCACCGGTCAGACCGATGTCCCTCAGAAGTCTGACCGGTGGGGCGTCTTGTAGCCGATCCACCGGTCGGACCGGTGTGGCCGAAAAGCCGTGCCACCCCCGAAGAAAGCAAGTTTACAAGCCAAAGCAAAGGGAGGAGGTGCAGAAGATGGAAGTTGATCCAGAGAGGACTACAGGTCAGGATATTATTCATATTGGATCAATGGATGTTCCTATTGGAGAAGATGGCAAAAGACTGATTGTTCCAAACAATAAGGGTGTGACATCAACTCCAGAGGTTGCTGGTAATGACCATGAGGCCAGTGGAAGTAGCTCTGACTCCAAGTACTTCTTGCCAAGGTGGTGTCCACCCGGATTGACTCACACACAAAGGAGGAAGCTCCAACGCCTAAGATTTCAAGAGAAGAGGGAGGGTCCCCTAAACAACTAGGGAAAACCCACTCTCTTTCGCAAAAGACAAAACGCAAACGAACCTAAAACACGCTTAAAATAACTCATGGCCCAACGGCCGGGCCCACGGCTCTGGTGGCCCCAGTGGCCCACCAGACAGTCGTCCCGGCCACCCTCGGGCGGAACTCCGCTTCGCTCGAGGAGGACAACACCGCGCTAGCAAATATCTACCTCGCTCGAGGGCCGGTCGCCCCCTCGGGCGAGGCTCCGTCTCGCTCGAGGGTTGGTCGCCCCCTCGGGAGAGGTTTCGCCTCACTCGAGGGCCGGCACCCCCTCGGGTGAGACTCCGCCTCGCTCGAGGCTCCCACGGGCTCGCCGCCCCCGTGCCTACTCCCCCGATAGGGGCATTTAATGCTCTGACACTTGCAGGTGCCAGGGTCAAAGACGAATCCACGCCACGCCTGTGACACGCCCGGGAATCACGCCCCGGCGCTGCTCCGCCAACTCCCCCGGTGAGGCCATCCCCGCCACTATGCGACATGGCCGGTGTCAGTCCCGCGACACTGTGCCACCCACTCTCGTACGGCTGACACACCGCACCCTCGAAAGGGGACGGTGGAACCCTCGAAGGGGGGCGGCCACCTGTTCCACGCTTGCCCAGGACTACGTCGTGACGTCAGGCCAGCGGGGCCGGTCACCTCCATCACCGTCGGTCCTGTGCGGCCATCCCCGCCATAACGACACCATCCCGGGCACTGCACCACCATCCCCGACGTTGTGGGGGTATGGGACGACAAGACGCAGCCACGCCAATTGTTGTGCGCCCTACAACCTCCCGTCAGCGGCACCCCCGAATCAGCGCGCGGGCGGCCACCGAACGAGCGTCCCCTATACCGCCACCCTCCAAGCCGCTCCTGGACAGATACAGGGCATGCCACGACGTGCCGCCAAAAGCGAGATTCACCAGGATGGTCGTCTACTCCACGACACTATACGCCATACCTCCACACGTAGATAAAACAGTCTGGCACGCCTATAAATTGCCTCCTCCTTGACCTATAAAGGGAGGGGCAGTCCCCTGGCTGCAGGGGGACGACAGAGAGCACTCACCCGCACGCTTTTTGGCTTCAGCACGATATTGGCATTCGCCTAAATCAGTACCTCTGGGACCTGGAGGCCCGACCTCCTCTCCTGCCTCGCTTGTAGCCCCCCTCTGCAAGCACTACGGTGCAACACAATATAGTGCCCCGAGCACACCCCTGCTGGACGTACGGCCCCGGCCGGAACCAGGATAAAACCCAGTGTCACTTATTGCTTAGCACTGGCCATCGAGAGATAGATCTCAGCGCTTCTACTAGTTAGTGTTGGGACTACTTTCCACACCGACAAGGAGCTAGAGAAGCAAAGGGACGAAGCTTTCAACCAGTACAGGTCTATGGCACCTCAAGGGAAAGAATGGAGAGTCAAGACCAGCTCTGAACCCGCACCGGTCAGACCGGTGGAAGAGTCGGTCACACCGGTCACACAGGTCGGACCGGTGGACGTCGACGGTCAGACCGATGACCCGGAGACGCCGTCTGGTTTCTCTTCTTAGGTTCCCATGGTTTGCGATGACAAGTCCGCATCGGATCCTGCACCAGAAGACGATGAGGAGCTTGTTGATTACAGTTCTCCGCCTGAGCGCATGAATTTGTACATCAACGTGATACACATGTCTATGGATGGTTATGTGCTCTCAGAAGAAGACGTTGCGCATCTCGACTTTGGGCCAAAGGAAGCTATTTTCCAGAAGCCTAAAGCTGCTGAAAATCATCTGAAGGCTTTATACATGAAGGGACACATCAATGGGAAGCCTATCTCTCGCATGTTGGTGGACGGAGGAGCGATTGTCAACTTGATGCTGTATTCTTTGTTCAAGAAATTGGGAGGTTCAGATGATAAGCTAATCAAGACCAACATGATCATCAGTGGTGTTGGAGGAGGCGAGCCAATGGGAGCTAAAGGTGTCATCTTTATGGAGCTCACTATTGGCAGCAAGACGTTGGCTACAACATTCTTTGTCGCTGAGACACAAGGTAACTTCAATCTCATCCTTGGTCGTGATTGGATTCATGCAAATCAGTGTGTGCCTTCTACCTTGCATCAATTTTTAATCCAATGGGTAGGCGACAAGGTAGAGATTGTTCATGGTGATGCATCGGCTTGTGTTGCAGTGACCGATAGTTCTACTATGGATAATCATGAGAATCTTAAGTGTTTAACTGGTTTAGATTTATCCAACTTAAAACTTATTGATTCTACCAAAGATGGCTTTGCTACTGTTGTCATGAAGTCGATCGTTGATCAAGCTAGAACCTCTCTGTTGATGTGATGGATGCAAATCTAGAGTGGTTGCAACAAAGGCGAGAGCACTATCGGGCGCATAAGAACGATATATGTGAGGCCATTGAAGATTTTGATGATTTGAGCAAGTTAGGACAAGGGTTTACGTCGGCTGATCGTTTAGAGGAGGTTGATATTGGTAACGGCACTATACCTAGGCCGAAATTTGTAAACAAGAATCTTGATCCTTTGTTTAAATCTGATTTAACAAAGTTATTAAAGGAGTATGTTGATTGCTTTTGCATGGAATTACAATGAAATGCCTGGTTTAAGTCGTGATTCAGTTGAGCATCGTTTACCTATTAAACCTGGTTTTAGGCCTTATAAACAACCTCGTAGAAACTTTAATCCTGACATTTATGACCGAGTGAAAGAAGAGATCAATCGGTTACTTGATGCAAAGTTTATTAGACCTTGTCGTTATGCTAATTGGATCTCTAATATTGTTCCTGTTGAGAAAAAAGGAACAAAAAAGCTTCTTGTTTGCATTGATTTTAGAGATCTTAATAGAGCTACTCCTAAAGATGAATATCCTATGCCTATAGCCGATTTTCTGCATCCAGACATAGAATTCTTACCTTTCTTGATGGTAATGCTGGTTACAATCAAATATTTATGGCTGATGAGGATATATCCAAAACGGCTTTCATATGTCCGGGTTTTGTTGGTTTGTTTGAGTGCGTTGTCATGACTTTTAGATTGAAAAATGCGGGTGCTACCTATCAAAGAGCTATGAATTTAATCTTTCATGATTTGCTTGGCTTGATAGTAGAGGTTTATATCGATGATATTGTTGTCAAATCGGCTGGAGATGATTCTCATTTAGCTGATTTAAGACTTGCATTTGAGAAAATGCGTCGATATAAATTAAAGATGAATTCACTCAAATGTGCTTTTGGTGTATCGGCTGGGAAGTTCTTAAGCTTCATTGTACATGAAAAAGGGATAGAGATAGATCCTAAAAAGATTGAGGCAATACATAGTGTTAGAGCACCTACTTGTAAAAAGGATTGCCGACGGATAAAACTCGTATCCACCTACGATCCGCAAGTGTACGGACCTACACCTTTTTCACCACGGGATTCCCAAGGTTCTTGTCAATGCGGAGAAAGGGGATTACTAGCGCTTAACCAAGTACTAATCTAGTTGAATGGAAAACCTTTGGAAGAGTATTAATCTAAAGGTAAAACAATCTAACCTAAGTTAATCTAAGTTAAGTTGATCAAACAAATCTAGGGTTAAACTAGATGGTAAAGGGTGAACACAAGAGAGTGATTAAGAAAGATAAGCATTCCCTCCCTAGGATCTAGGATAACATGGTATGCATCTACTACACGAGAGTGGTAAACCAATCTGCCGAGGGTTGTGACCACGGTTTCGCCCTTTCCCTCCTCTCGTACTGTCACTACGCGAAGGTATTCGTGACTAGACCTATGATGGACACGGTATGTTGATGGAATCTATGGGAGTAGCGGATATCATACGTCCGAAAAACATGGTAGCTAACCTTAATCATCAAAGCATCATCAACATGAAAACAATAGATTGAAACCACGAATCAAGTAGCGATCACATAGCATGAATCCATCTAATCCTAGGGATGAACGGAGACATTACCCCATCATGTTACACGGATTGAAGCACATAGGGGTGATGAAGACTCCGGAGAACATCGTCGATGAAGATGGCGGCGATGGAGCTTGGGAACACCCCTAGGCCGGCGGCCCGGAGTCCTCCTCTTGCTTCCTTCTCTCCGCCGGCGTTGATCCTTGCGACGAGCTCATCTAACTCTCTCCCTCATCTTGCGGCGGCGGTGTTCGGTCAATGGCGTTGGTATGATGATTTGTTCGATGGGTAACCATCTTGAGGAGCCTAGGGGGTTGTATTTATGTCCTTGGGGTGTCTTTGGGCGTGCTCCACCTTGCCTTGCACGAGATCCTCCTTGGGAGAGAAGCAAACTTGGTTTCCATAAAATCAGCCCAGATTTTCCTGATTCACGATCATTCCTTGCCAGCGCCATATCTCCCACGTCCGGACTCCAAATAATGCAAATTCAGTGTCCAGGTTGTGTGCCACGAAATTATCTTCAACCTTGGTATTCATTTCTTTCCTTAAAAACGAAGATAAGATCTTCAAATCGTCCTTGGAAGATAATATGTTCTGATTTCGGACTGATCTGCGCACTAGGGATTTCGGGGGCTATATCTCCTAGCTCCCTTATCAGAATTGGGCCTTCCACATGTCCAAATCGAAGGTATCATCGAGGCCCACAACTTTAGTAGTCAAACTTTTGCCATTAAAGACCGTTTAAGTCTCCGAATATGTACCGAAAGATCATGCTTGTCCTCGGCGGCGAGAATATCTCTCGGCCGAGTTGGTCTCGTTGGTAAACATCCAAGTCCCCGAGTTTTGCGTGTTGATGCTTCGGTCCTTGGGTTGTTTTGAGTCTTGTTCACTTCGTGTCTTCACTTGTGACGGGCTTCATGATCTTCTCTTGAAGTGCTTGATGAACTTATCTCGAAAGTCTCCTCTTTAACGTTAATTTCTGCGTAACCAACAAACTCCAAAATCGACATGCAAGTGTGAACTTGTTACATCATTAGTATGCCTAGTGGCGGGTTAGTTGCAAATCATAATCGAAACCAATGTATAACAAGTACTCTAGGTTGACGGAAATTCACCGTCAACAAGGATTTACAAAAGTTCTTGGGCAAGGTAACTTATTTGAGGAGGTTCACTTGTAACTTGTCCAGGAAGGTGAATGCTTTTACTCCTTTACTTTGGTTGAAAAATGATGTTGACTTCACTTGGGGGGCAAAACAACAAGAGGCATTTGATGAGATTATGAGCTATTTGTCTTCGCCGCCCGTTCTTCAAGCACCCAGAGTGGTATTCCTTTCAAGTTGTATGTAGCGGCTGAAAAGGATGTTATTGGAGGTGTTTTGACTCAAGAGACCGAAGGCAAGGAGTACATTGTTGCATATGAGAGTAGAAGATTATTGGACGCCGAAACAAGGTACACTTTTATCGAAAAGTTATGTTTATCACTATATCATACTTGTACCAAGTTGTGGCATTATTTATTACCTAGCACTTGTATAGTGGCATGTCAAACCGATATAATCAAATATATGTTACATAAACCAATTTTAAGTGGTGGAGTCGGCAAATGGGCTTATGCTTTAGTTGAATATGATTTACATTGTGAGCCATTAAGTTCTATGGAAGGTCAAATTGTTGCCGACTTTATTGTTGGACATATAGTAGATAAGCAACTTGATTTGAATGTCGGTTATTTTACTTTTACTCCATGGAAGTTGCAAAGATGGTTGTGGTGTTGGAGTTGTCATTATTTCGCCAAATGGGACTATTTTTGAAGCTCTTAATCGATTGGATCATGATTGTACTAACAACCAAACCGAATATGAGGCTCTTCTATTTGGGTTGGAGATTTTGCATGACATGGGAGTGAAACATGTGGAAGCATATGGATATTCTTTATTGGTGGTGCAGCAAGTTTCCAAGGTATGTCAATGTTTAAATGGTTTTTAAATGCTTATCTTGATAATTGTTTAGACATCATATCTTGTATGGATGAATTTGATATCTATCATGTGCCACGAGAGGAAAATCCTAGAGCTAATGCTCTGGCTCAACAAGCATCTGGTTATAATGTTCGAAAAAAATCAAGAACACAAACCGTTGCTTGCAGCCGAGTGATGCTTTGGAGGCACCGGTCAGGCCGACGCAGCCGACCGGTCTAACCGGTGACACCAGTCTAACCGATGTCACCGAACGGTTTGACCGGTCCCGCAGATCTGGGCCAGTTCATGGCACCAGTCTGACCGATGACCATGACCGGTCTGACTGGTCGCCTGACAAAAATTCCTCCTCAGTTTTTTGTGACAAAAATGAGGTGGAGGATTGGAGGAAGCCTTTGGTTGATTATTTGCATAATCCTAGCAGTTCAGTTGATAGAAAAGTTCGACGATGGGCTCTTAAGTTTGTTCTTGATGACGGTGAATTATATCGTCGGACTGCGGATGATTTGCTCTTAAAGTGTTTGGGTCCTGATCAAGCTAGGTTGGCTATGGCAGAGGTTCATGAGGGTATTTGTGGTACTCATCAATCAGCTCCTGAGATGAAGTGGCTCCTCAGGAGAGCTTGCTTTTATTGGCCTACCATGATAGCCGATTGTTTTAGATACTACAAAGGTTGTGAAGAGTGTCAAAAACATGGAGATGTTCAGTTGGTGCCTGCTGCGTTGATGCATCCGATCATTAAGCCTTGGCCTTTCAGAGGATGGGTCTGGATTTTATTGGCAAGATTCATCCTTCATCGTCAAAGGGGCATTGTTTACGATTACTTCACCAAGTGGACTAAAGCTATCCCTTTGAAGAATATGACACACAGAGAGGTGATTGAGTTTATTACTGGGCATATCATACATAGGTTTGGCATTCCACAGACTTTGACTACGGATCAAGGGACTTCATTCATTTCTAAAGAGGTGCATGAATTTGTTGATTCCTATGGTATTAAATTGCTCAATTTATCTCCATATTATGCTCAAGCCAATGGTCCAGCCGAGTCTAGCAACAAAACTTTGGTAAAGCTCATTAAGAAGAAGATAGAAGACAATCCTAGAAGATGGCATGAGGTATTATCTGAAGCTTTATGGACTCATCGTATTTCTAGACATGGTGCTACTAAAGTTACTCCTTTTGAGCTTGTGTATGGTCAAGAGGCCGTTTTGCCCGTTGAGGTGAATCTAGGCGCATATCGACTTGCAAAGCAGAATAACCTTAATGTTGAGTCGTATTATGCTTTGATGATGGACAATATTGATGAAGTGACCTACAAGCATACGGAGGCTTTGGAAGAAATTGAGAAAGACAAGAGGAGAGTGGCTAGAGCATACAACAAGAAGGTAAAAGTCAAATCTTTTCAGGTAGGTGACTTGGTTTGGAAGACGATTTTACCTATTGGATCTAAAAGTAACAAGTTCGACAAGTGGTCTCCAAGTTGGGAAGGTCCGTACAACGTTGTCAAGGTCTGTTCTGGGAATTCTTACATGGTGGAAACTTTGCAAGGACAGTGACTTCCAAGGGCTCTCAACGGGAGGTACTTGAAGATATTTCATTCAAGTGTCTGGCAGAATGCTTGATAGGATATGGTCGATTTAAAGCAAAAAATCGCCCTTAGACAAAAAAATTGCCGGTGAAGTGTCACATCGACCTTAGAATTATTTTTTAGACAACAAGCTTTACTAAAAAACAGGGAGGCATATGTTCGCACCCAAATTTGGCACAAGGCCGATCAGACTGACGCCACCGGTCAGACCGGTGTCCCTCAGCGGTCTGACCGGTGGGGCGTCTTGTAGCCAATCCGCAACGGCCGACCGGCTCGACCGTGGGCACGACCGGCGGACCCCGAGTCCGAGTAGAATTGAGGAGTCCTTGCGAATTTCGAGTTGTAAAAGGATTCCTTGCGGGGCAAGACCTCCCCACCCTATAAATATAAAGGACCACGACCGTTTGAGGTGGCATCACCCAATCGATCATTACTTTTTACAACTTTATCTCTCAAACCCTAGCTTTTTCAACCTCGTGCTTTCCTTGTTTGTCTCGACGACGATCAGGGACGTTCTGAGTGGCCTTACCGACCTCAGAGCAACCCTAGGCGGGCCACCTCCGATGGGGTCCCTCCCGAGGCAGCGATCTTAGGTTTTCACCGTTCCTCTGCGTACACCGGTCAGACCGGTGCCTCTAACCGGTCAGACCGGTCCAGGCAGGAGCTCGGCGAGTTCAGCGTTTCGACGTTCCGCGCGATCTAGAGCTTGCGTGTGTTTACCAGAAAAGCGTCAACAGTCGTGTTACAAGAAGGTCCAAAGACCATAGCAACAGTAGATCCACAAAGGCATAGACGGTGATGAACTCGTCGACGGTGAACTGATGTATCGCTAGAGGCATGGATAGCCGAATGGAGAAATCGCGCCTTGCGTCGGTTGAAGAAGGGGCGACGAAGGCGCTGTCCACACCGTACGACCGACAGATGTGTAGTCTTCTCGTTGTCGGCGGTAATTGACGCGGCTCGAAGTCGAAACCCCGGTGGAGGCGAGTACATCTGGCCTGCGCCTGACGGGCTTGTGCTCGGACGACCATGGAGCTGCAGAAGCAGAGGTTGCTTGGGTGCTTGGAGGCGTTGGTGGATGTAGAAGAGGGCAGCTGTGGAGGTTGGAGCCGGTCGATGCATTCGACAACATAGTGGAACACGCAGAACAACCACCGAGCCCAAATGGGACTAAAGCGGAGACTAAGTTGCCAAGTTTGCATTCTTGGTAATTGTACGAGGACATTCTCCATTGAGACTAACCTTCTAAGCTGTTTTCGTGACCCCGTCAGATAACAAAATCAGTGGCGGAGACAGGATTTTGGAGTTGGCTATTCCCATAACAGGTAAAAAAGTATAGACGAACAATACTTGGTTTGATGCAGTGGCGGAGACAGTGCCTGCCGACGGGTGCGGCTCTCCTGCAGTCCACAGTCCACCCTACCGCCCATCCGTCCCTGCGGCCGCCCGTCGTCTGCCGATCTATGATTTAGGGTTTGAGATTTGGCGAAGAAGGATGACAGAATTGGATGGAGAGGAATGAGCGAGAGAAGCAGAAAGCCGTGTCGCGCGGCCGTGATCAGACGACCGACATCATCTAGGGGGCACCGTGGGAGGCAAATATGTCGGCATGTGCTTTATTGTGGGCCGTTATTTGTAATTTGTGGGCCGAAGTTGGTCAGGTGGAGAGGAGGATTTCATTTGTTGGTTTGAAGGGCTAAGTTTGAACTCAGGAATGGAATTGTGGCCCACGAACGGATTTTTATGTGTATTACTTGTATATATATTTGTTTTTCTGTAAATGAAATTGGGTATTCCCGGGAATACCCAGGAATCCAGCTGCCTCCGCCACTAAGACAAATTTGATCAATTCTTCAGACAGAACAAATGTCTCGTCCTCACTTTTAAAACACCCTTCGCTGATTCTGAAACCAGAGGGCTTCGCAAATGTGCCGAAAAGCTTGAGAGCACATTTTAGTGCAACTCCAATGGATCCTTATATCTGAGCCCTTATACAACCATATAAGGACCTCTTATCTCCATTTGAGAGTCTTCTTTTCCTTCTAACTCCAACCAAACTCTTATATACCCCTTATCACACCTCGACCCCACCTTTCATATATATATTTTAACCCCACCCCCTCCCGTTCCAACCGTCTCTCTCTCGTTGTCCTCGATCCCATGTCTCTCTCAATCCCTCCCGCTCGCTCCTCTCCATCCCGCACAACAAAGGTCGGCGGCGGCCCCCATCGGCACGCGGTTCGGGACGCCGCCGCCGCCGGCCCCTCGGGCGTGGCCATCGGGCGGGACGGCTCTCCCGGCGCGCGGGCGGGGGCGGATCTCCGCGCGCGCGTGGCTCTTCGACGCAAGGCGGGACAACGACTCTCGGCGCGGGGCGGTCCCCATGGCGCTTGCGGCTCGGGACGGGTCGCCACCGCGGCCTCGAGACGCGCTCCCGCCGCCGAAAATTTCCACGAACACGCGGGAGCTGCGACGTTGGCGTGCAGGGTGGATGAGGGCTCCCGTCGGGAGCCCCTACAGGTGAGGGTGGAGGGGAGGAAAATAAGAGCCCCTTTGTCTTTGGGACCTTAAAAGAAGGGTGAGGGGTGAGATAAAAGGTCCATTGAAGTTGCCCTTAGACCCCTTCTGCGCTTGTGCAGCGAGTCAGCTAGGGAGGCGCGAAACCATCTTTGCAGGGGGGGTAAAGCAGCGTGGTTTCTCCGCTTACAGTACCGTTGCGACACAGAGTAAAAAAGATCAGTAAAAAAGTTTGCAAAAAGCGACACAAGCCGTTTGAATATGTGACCACCACGTCGCGTTCCATCCGCGTGGGCGTCTCGTCGGTCCTTCTCCTTCTCCCTCCTGATCTCCTCGCAGCCACAACGTGTTTATGTAGAGAACTTTTTTTAACCCATCGGGAGTGTGTAAAACAGCAAGTGTGTCTTTCTTTTTTCAAATCGACGTTGGTGCTACTGGATTTTTTTTTTTGGCCAAAGCCGATGAACCCGTCCTGATCCTCGGCACCTGCTGGAGTGCTGGTCAAATGGTCAATCCCCGTCTCATCTGTTGCACGGCGGTAATGGCAGTTCGCAGCCTCTTACTCCCTCCGTCCCAAAAATAAATGCGATTTTAACGATTGAATTTTGTCCCGCAAATAACGCAACTTTGACTAACCAACTGAAAAGACAAGGGCTCCTGAAGTTTTCAGCACAAAAGACAAACGAATGTCAAGATCATTCTCATAAAAGACAAGAGATAATTTAGTCATTTTACATCTCACCTTGGTTTCGTGGTTGGTCGCAAGTGCATTTATTTTGGGACGGAGGAGTAGCCCACTTTGATCGTCCCACCATCGAAAAGTTTGACTTGGGAGATGGGATTTTGCGTGATTAACCCACCGTCCCCGTTTTCGACGCTGCAGAAAAAAAAAACTCTGGCCCCGTTCCGTGCGCCTTCAACAAACGAGGAAACAAGATTGCTCCGCAAGCAAACCCGGCCGCAGCTTTCCCGTTTCCACGTCAACGTGCCAACCCATCAATCAAATCGCCGGCCACCAGTCCCCACCGCCGCCAGCACGGCAGCGGCCAACACCCGTCCTGCCAAATCTGCCATACCGGATTAATCAGAACGAGAAAAATAAAAGGTCGTTTCCCCCTCGGCCCTCGCGAATCGGACGCAAATCCCTCGCCACCACTGGAAAGAGAACGCTCACAGCCGCGTGAAAACACAGTGTGCTTTTGGTTCTCTTCTCAGTTTTTCTGGCCACCAGTAAGACATCCTCCGGCCAGGCTTTGAACATATATAATATCGTTGTTTGGTTGCGTAGACATCCGGAGTCGGGTTAGAGAGAACGGACGTTTGGTTCTTTATGCGAGATAAGTCGCGTGAGATAAAAAATATTAAAAAATTATGATTATAATTTTTTATTTTGTATAAATACAGTTTTAGAGGGCTTATTTTATCTAACCATGTCTTAATCATACATAAAATACATTAATATCGCTTGATATTTACTAATTATACACTAATACATCATTAGTGAGAGAAACAACCGCATGAGCCGTTTCTAGCGTTTACGGGGATGCGATCAAGAGAGCATATGGAGAGTCCGGCTCTGGAAGCGGTGCGAGCGATCAAACACCGCTCGCCTGTACCCCCGTGGATCCGGTTGGCTCAAAATGCGAACCAAACGCACCCATACCGACCTCGGCAGATTTGTACCACGATCCGTTCTAAGAGAAAAGATCTGCGCATTTATTTGTTCAACAGATTTGTTTTAGGAAGAAAATATTGTGTAATGAGTCGAAATAAGACGAGCCGGTCTGCTGGCGGGCACGGCTGCTGCCCCCTCGCGCTCGCGCTCCGCGCATGCGCCTGCCGCAAGACGACACAAGTCCGCTTCGGATCGCGGGGCCGATCAGGTCGGAACGGAACGGACCCAAGCGCGTGGCGCCAAACCGAGGAGCACGCGCGGCGCGGCGGCACGGCAGAGCGGCAGACACCGACGCGGCCGGGGTTGCCCGAGTCAGCACGGAATTCCGGAACGGAGACGGGCTCCGCTTTGACCTCTCCGCCCGCCCGACGGGGGGAAGGCTGACGCGCGGGTCCCGCGGCGGGCCGTTTCTTCGCGGATGACGGGTGGGGACGGCAGCCATGTGAGACGGCCGGGGATGGCGTAAAGGTGCCTGCGGCGGCGTCCCCGTCCCGTGGCCAGCGAGCCCCCACCGCGCAACCAACCGCGTTTATTGTGGGGGCCGCTGCAACCGACACCCACCAAGGCGGGTCCGGCCGGCGTCCGGGCCGTCCGTCCCCGATCCGCGCGGATCTCCACGCGTCCGCCGCTGGAGGGTGGGGCCTCGGGGCTGGCTGACAGGCGTGAAGCCACCAACGTGGCGATGGCCCACGTGTCGGCTGAAGAGGTTTGCGTGCGCAGCTACCCGTCGCTGCTGACCGACCGACCTCCTCCCTCCCTGCCTCGCCCCCGCGTGCACGACTGTAACGGCAGGAGCGTTTCTGTTCCGCTCTTCCCCAGCGGTCAATGCGAAATTGTCTCGCCAGTCGCCACTACCAGCCAGAGCACAGTAACTCTGACAAGAGGGCCCTCGGTCCACCCGCAGCCGTGCATCAGGGAGATAGCGTAACGGCGAGCCAACAACCCACCTGGCTCCCGTTACCAGCAACACCACCACCAGCGCATCGGGACCGGTCCGCGAATCCTAAAGCAAAACCCCCCACGCGGCCCGCCGGCCGCCGCCTACCCGCCGCTTCCCGCTCGCTGCCACCGACAGATGGGCCCCGGACCCATCTGTCGGCGTCCCAGCTCAAGATAGTCGTTAGGTTTCCACCGGGACTCCGCGTCGTCCTCCCGCCCGCCTCTCGTTTCGCGAATCTTCGGTGCCGCAGATCCGGCTCTCCTCTCCTCTTCATGCCAGCCTCGGCTCCTCTCCTCTGACCTCCCCCCTCAGCTCCTCACACTGTTCTGCCGCCACTAGCCGAGCCTGCCATTCTCCCCTCTCGGCCTCCATTCCTACACCACCACTACCACACTCCCACCAGAGACAAAAACAACTTTGGGAGGAAAAAAATATACAGCAAAACCCTAGATCTCCCTCCCCCCTCGGCATTGCCGGCTCGGGTGCGCCTTTCTATGAGCGCGGGCCCCCAGTGGTGAGGGACGCACGGGGGGCGATGGCCAACGCCGCCGCCGTCATCACCACCCCGGCGCACGGCGCCTCCGCGGCAGCCGAGCCCGCCGGCTGGCTTATGGACGAGCGCGACGGCTTCATCTCCTGGCTGCGCGGCGAGTTCGCGGCCGCCAACGCCATCATCGACCTCCTCGTCGTCCACCTCCGCAGCGCCGGCGACCCGGGCGAGTACGACCACGTCGCCGCCGCCGTGCAGCAGCGCCGCCACCACTGGGCGCCCGTGATCCACATGCAGCAGTTCTTCCCCGTCGCCGACGTCGCCTTCGCGCTCCAGCAGGCGGGGTGGCGCCGCCGCGCGCAGCCGGCACAGGCGCTCGGGGCTGCCGCGTCGCCGGCCGCGCCGCCGCCGCCGCCCCCTCGGCGCCAACCGTTCTCGCAGTCCCACCACTCCCACCAGCACCATCGCCACGGCGGACACTATCGCCCCGATCCGGCGCGCGGCGGCGGCGCGGTTCCGGCAGCTGGATCCGATAAAGATGGTGAGGCGGGATCTCTTGTTGTGATATCGCGCTCTTCTTTTCGTTGTTTGGTGGTAGTGTAGTGTTTGTTCTGTTGCTAGTTGTTACTCAAGAGGTCGCTTTTCAACGCTCTGTTGAGTTGGGCCACAAAACGGTACGATCCATCCAAAGCATTTGTGGTATTGCTTTGATTTACTTTGTTCGCCAATCGGTTCTCGCGTCTTCAAAGTATTAAACCAATGATATTCCCGTTGCCAAAATGCTGATCTCCATTTGTAGATGGTGGTGTGGTCATCCCACCTTGCTGAAGCCTAGTTGCTTCTGACATGTATCCGTTTTAATAAAAAGAAAAACAAGTGTGGAGGCATTAAAAGGCAAGCTTTTAGTGTCCTGTCATATGTAGTTCTGTACCAATTGCCAATTGGGGAGGCCCTAAAGTTACTGATAATATTATCCAGAAATAGCTTTTCAGTGTAAGATATGTATGGACACCTGCAAAATTATGTACAGCTGTTCATCTACGTGGAAACTGTTATTTCTGAGCATTTCATAGTTCTGACCGTTCTGTAATGGGGGCGAGCTTGTGTATTCTGCTGTTGGCTTGGAGTTGTGATTTATGCAAAGGTGGCATATTTGTTTCTTACAATGAAGCATTCGCATGTGATGGTCAATTTCTGCTTAAACTGTAGCCGTTCCCTTTATGCTAGTGCAGTTACCATTTTGTTTTACTCATTTAATGCATTAATTGAGATTAATTGAGTAATTAGTTTTTCAATAAAATACTCTCATGTGCACTTGCCTTTTTTTAGGTCGTGATATTCACAATCACAACCACAAGGAAGGGAAGGTGATGAAGGAAGAGGAGAACATGGTTGATACTAAAAGCTTGCGGTTGGATTCTTCTGTAATTGATGGTACACAAGCACAGACTTATGCATACATGTCTGCTTTTTTATATTTTCATTTTCTAAAAACAGCACAATGGATCATTTGATCACTGGTTCACTGGGAATGCTTTGTGCACTGAAAAACGAAATTTTCGTGTACCCTCTCTATAAACACATGATGTTTCCCCCCTCTTTCCACAGTCCTTGCTTTGTTGCTTTTCTCTGAAGTATATCAGTTCAATTGAGATGGCATATGCCTTATGGCGCCTAGTCAGAGTTTAAAACATTGTGTGCGCAACTAAGATGGATCGGTAGCCATTTCTGAGAGTGATATTCTTCTATTTGTCAATAAAAGGGTGCCTTTAGGGTAAAGCATAGATAACTACTGCCTTACAATGTTTGGTCTGTACTGTGACTAAACAACCAGGGGTGGGCCTTAGTCATGGCCAAAGGTGGCTGTTGCTGCCCTTGCTACTAGAAATTCCGTAAGTCAGCTTTAAACTTCACCATGTACTTGAACTTTGGTCCCTTCTAGATCTCTCTTCCAGCTCTGCTGCTGGAAACAGCTGAAACTGCTGTTAGTACCTACACAGAGTAACTAAGCTGATGTGTAGTACTTGTGAGCTTGTCTATTATTCATATTTGCATTGGTTTCAACCATGTCATGCCTCACCTATTGCAATTTTGTAAAGAAGTAAAGATTCAACTTATTAAACTGCACTTGTGATTATTAGTATTCACATGACTGATGTGCGCATATGGATCATGTTTGTTTGTGTGGAAATTGCCTGATGTAACTATTCTGTATTAGTAGCAGCATATTCTGGGTGAGGACATTAATGTGTGAAAAATATGACCTGAATTTGACCTCCTTGCTCTCCTGACTACTTAGCATTTGCTAGTGTCTATTTTCCTGGTTATGCCCTCTTTCTGAATCATTGTTATCTTATGAAGTTTGAAAGATTGTGATTGAAAACTAAAGCGTCAAATGGGGTCCTATGGTTTCTGAATCGTATCCTTTGTATTATATATCCTGTAGAAGGTGAAAAAAATTCAAAGCTACAAGCTGTTTCTGAAGGAAGTAGCAAAGTGGTTCCAACCCCTGTAGAGCATTCAACCACTGAAATTGTTGATGGCAAGAAGGTATGTTAATCAAACAAATCAGAATTTTGATTGTAATATTCAGTTTCCCTTTCAAGTTATCTTGACATCATATAGAGTATTGTAACTGCATTACTTATGGCTAACCTGGTGTAATGAAGTATAATATTATGTTACTTTAGGTTAATTCTGTTGAAGGCCTCAAGGTTTATGAAGGGTTGGTAAATGCGGCCGAGACAAATAAGATTGTTTCTTTAGTTAATGAAACAAAAGCTTCTTGCCGGCGAGGGCGTCTTGAAGGTAAACTTTTAAATATTTATTGTTTGCTTTCGGTGGTTATCTTCCATTGGAAGTTATTTAATTTTGTGCCTATGGCTTTATATGCGTGCAGTATCACTTCTGGAAGTGTCTTTCTATTGCTTCACTTTTGCTATCTTTAAATTGAATCTGTATGTATACTGTAGAGCACATACTGTGATAGAACTGAGAAGATTTACCTGTATTAAATTGAAAACACAGGAGTAAAAATGGGTCCATCTCCTTGTGGGCACTTCACATTTCTGCTAACAGAATATGTCTAGGTCTTTATGAACTGTAAGTCAATTACTGTGATTTTGTCAAGTTATATTATTTTATTTGATGAAACAGCTGGTCAGACAGTTATAATTGGTAAAAGACCAACGAAGGGTCATGGAAGGGAAATTGTTCAGATGGGTGTTCCTATCATTGAAGGCCCTCCTGATGATGAAAATCAAAGAGGTAAATCAAGCTTGTACTGCATTACCTCATGCTAGTGTCATATTTTGATGACAATATTTTACCGTGGAATGTGATTCCAGAGACAAGGGTGGAGCCGGTTCCTGGGCTGCTGCATGATCTGTTTGATCGCTTGTCTCAGCAGGAAATTATAGCTTTCAAACCAGATTATTGTGTTATTGACTTCTTCTATGAGGTAATTGTCTTTGATATCTTGGCCTAAAATTTACCATAGGTATGACTAAATGTTTTTTCCTTCCAGGGAGACTACTTACAGCCTTACCACTCTCCTCCTTGGTATGGTAGACCTCTTTGTACGCTCTGCTTAACAGATTGTGATATGGTGTTTGGCCGAGCTATATCAGGAGAACGAGGTGATCATAGAGGTCCCCTGAAGCTCTCGCTCACAGCTGGGTAAAAGCTTTCCCCAGTAATATTGGTTCTGTTACTTTTGTGTCCTAAATAGTTCAAACTGTAGTCGAACTCTGCTTGATAGTTGACCATTCACTCTCTTTGATACATTGTGACCTTCAGTTTCTGGTTAGGGAAACAACCATTTGGTGTCTGGTGCTGGAGTAGGAAACTTTGTGATGAACTTTTTCAGTTGGTATATTAATACCAAGACTCATTTTCAGTTGATCAAGTGTTAAATGAATAAATAAATATATAGCTAGTAATCTTAGTTTAACAAAACAATGCATGGTATATTTTTTAGTATTAGCTGTTCATCTTTTGTTTTATATGGTCGTTTAATAAGCAACTTATGACATTATGCATGTTTGCTGAGTAAGCTTCCTGAAATATTAGTCTCAACCGCAGGTCACTTCTACTCCTGGAAGGGCAAAGTGCTGACCTTGCCAAACGAGCTATTCCTGCTACACGTAAGCAGCGAATCCTGCTG
Source organism: Cenchrus americanus (assembly GCA_947561735.1). NCBI lineage: Eukaryota > Viridiplantae > Streptophyta > Magnoliopsida > Poales > Poaceae > Cenchrus > Cenchrus americanus. The sequence continues at coordinate 149,948,118 of OX387243.1, read as the reverse complement.
AGTTTTGGAAAGTCTGTAGCAAGAAAGCACATGCCAGCTGAAAGTGCTCGTTTTACTCCTCCATTGACCCCTCCTGTGCCGTGGGGTCCATCAAGGCCGGCTAACATGGCACGCCATCCCCAAAGTCCTAAACACTTCGGATATGCTCCTGCTAGTGGTGTTCTTCCAGTGCCAGCTGTTGGACCTCATCACATCTCACCATCTGATGGAGTGCAGCCACTATTTGTAGCCCCTTCTCCTGTTTCTGCTGCAGCCATACCTTTCACGCCAGCTGTTCCCTTGCCAAACACAACAGCAGCTTGGATACCGGAAGCTACTCCAAGGCCTCCGCCGCCGCGATTCCCTGGTCCTGGTACTGGGGTCTTCCTTCCTCCGGGATCACTGCCTCACCAGATGATGCCAGGTTCTCATGGTCACGGTGAACCTAACTCTCCACAAGGTTCAGCATCTACTTACCTGCAGAACAAGACCACTGGCAAGGAGATGTCTAACGGCCATCTTTCTCCAAAGGACTCAACAAACAGACCTTACACAAGTGAGGAGAAACCAGAATGCAATGGGAGCTCAAATGGTGGTGGCAGCTTCGCAGAACAGAAGTCAGCTGTAAGCAAGGAGCAGCAGAATGGTAGTCTGAAAAATGTTGGGAGCAGCAAAGTCCAGCCACATGGACATGCCTCTAAATAGAAGGGGTGGTTATAGTACATAGACAAGAGAAACTGAAAGAGACGAGGAAGCTTAGATTTTTGGGGCGGTGATATGGCGGGAGCACGCAGAGCTTCGTGGAGGCCTTCGTCAGCAACTCTCGCAACCTTGACAAGAAACCTCAGTGTCAAGTTCCTAAGATGAAAACACTGTCTTAAGTTTTGTAGCTGCTCTGTAGCAAAAACTGGATTTATCAAGCTGCCTTAAGTTATCATCTGCTATCATCATTACCCAAATGTGGGACTAGATGTATGCTTCATGGGCAGTGACAACCATTTCTGATGTATTTTGTTGCCGTAATCTTATCAGTCAACACGTCGGAAATGGAAAAACTTATGGCATGATGATTGCCCCTGTTAACTCTTTGGGCTGTGATCTAGTACTACTGATCTTCGGTGGCATGTTCCCTGCCGATGGTTGGCTCAGCTAGACAACAAGTGTGTCGATTTTTCATGGAGAAGTTTGTTATGTGCCTGCATGATTGAATTCGCAAGCCACTGGCAGGTGAAGGAATTTCAATGCTAGGAGGAGAGTATAGTTGAAGACTAACTTAGAAATGATGAGGCTAAATTCAGCGGAACTCAAGTTACTATTACCCTACAACAATGGCAGCGCACATCACCCACTCACCCTAAGCATAGATCAGGTCACAATGGCAGCGCACATCACCCACTCACCCTAAGCATAGATCAGGTCACATCACAGTCGATACAGCGGCACACTGACACCAGCGCCGCCGCTCATCAGACGGCCGAGTCCGCGTCCGCGCCGCCGCGAGCCCGGTGGCGCCTGCCACGCCTGCGCGACGACGCCACCCCCCTTGCGTCCCCCGACGGGAGGAACGCCGCGGCCTCCGGGCCGACGCTGCACTCCGGCAGCGGCGCCGGGTACCGGAGGCGGTCGTAGCAGTAGCCGTACGTCATGTACCGCGCCCGGAACGCCTCCATCGCCGACCGCTCCGCGGGCGGCATCGCGGTGGCGGCGCTGCCCGGCCCCTCGCACGCCCGGCCCCGGCGGCCGACTGCGCAGCCGTGGATCGCGAGGTCGGCGAACTCGGCGATGTAGGGCGCGTACTTGTAGTCCACCTTGTAGCGGCCGCCCGAGGTGGCCCAGCTGGAGCCGTCCCAGATGGTGGCGTACAGGGACATGGGCTTGGACGGGAACTGCGCGCCCATGGACTCCGTCCGCACCACCTCCCTGATCGGCGTCTCGTCGACGTAGAATCTGCAGAACGGACAGGTTACATACAAGGGCCATGCTTGGTTGAAGGTGTTAGTGCTAGTTTGGAGCAAACTAACACCAAAGATCCAAGCATATGTGTTACTTTGAAACCAAGCAGGGCCAAGATAGTACAAAACATTAGTGATGCTTTGGAGTATAGTTGTAAAAAGGAAGTTCATCTGAGTTTAAAACTTTGAATGCCTACGTAGGCTCATCAGTCATCTAATGACAGCCTGAATTTTAAGTCAAGAGATTGGCAGGAGTTGTCAAAGCTCCTGAGCCATGTTTTAAACTTTGGGATTGTACGACCAGTAGTGGCAGTAGCTATGATCCATGTTTTCGTGGAAAAAGGATGCATGAACCTGAAAAGGGCGATGGCTCATGGGAAAACGCATGGTGAAAACTGAAAAAGCAGGTGGTGCCATGGATTGATGGCGGAGGCCTTTTGGCTCCTGTCCATGCCACCAAGAAATCAAAAGGTTCCTTGTGAGTTCTCCAGGATAAAGGATAAAAGCAGGTGTGTAATGCAATTATGCAGGGGATGGCGCCATGAGGGTCTTGGTGGGGAATCAGAGATAAGAAGCTCATGCACATGCTGTGATGGATGGATGCTCAAGTCTATTGGTAGTGGGCGCTGTAGCAGTAAATGGACCACTCTGGATGTTAACTTTTTTCACGTGAACATATATGTGCAGGCAGGATGGATTTGTGTTTTGCTGCATTTCAGTTACTAAAGGGCAAAAAAAACATTTGCCACATTTCGGAGTCTTGTTGAAAGAATGCAGAATCAGAATTAATGCAAATTTTCAATGCCGAAACGGAACGTTGTAGAATCAGGTTCAAGGTATCATTGGGTATTTTCTAAGCAGAAGCTTGAGTAGATACGGGGAAGTTCAGAACATCATAGTTAACTGAGGTATACTTCATTGATCTTTCCACTGCATAAATACTCTATTTGGGGTGGTATTTGTAGGGATGCCATCTCTACTCAATTTTAGGGTCTCAGCCTCTCAGGACATAAATGATTAAAGTGACAACAGGCAAAGGAATCTACAAGCTGTAAAGATGAACAGGCCAATATCTCTCAGTCATGATTCATGAGAGCCAAAAATGAAAAGAAAAGGGAAAAAAAAAGAGGTGATAAGGAAGAATCAAACTGAAAGTACTTCAATCTAATAATGAAGTTTGTAAGTTGCTCCAGTGAATAAACGGTAGCAGAGAAAGATAGGGGCGCAATCAGTCGGACCAGCCATATGCAGCACTGTTCTGTACTGCAAGCACTCTTGCGCCACCATGAAGAACAGAACAGGTAAAAGTGCTGGACTGACACCATGCCATCAAGGAACAAGGGGTACGAAAACCTCTGCATGGTTGTATCATCCTATCACCGTAGTGAAACCTTTTGTGGCTAATATACTCTTTTCAAAGCTCAGATTATCGTGAACATGCTTAAAATTCACTAAGCAGGTATACTCGTCTACTAAGCACAACCAGACTACCTCAAAACTGTGTTCATTGAACGTAGCAACAGTATCATGGTTGATGAGCCAAGGATAAGAGATGGGTTCGTGGCTGTTCTTACATGATCCTGTCGCGGCTCCAGAGGATGGCGTAGCGGTGGAAGTCCTCGGTAGGGTCGAACCAGAGGCCGTAGCGCTCCTCCCGGCCGGCCGCCGTGCTGCCATTGCCGTACACGTTGGTCTGCACCCGCCACTCCCGGCCCCGCACGTTCCCCAGGAACTCGAAGTCGAGCTCGTCGTGCGTCCGCTCGTACACGTCCCCGTTCGACATCTGCATCGCCGCGGCATCAGCATCCGAGGTTACAGTATAACACGGCGCTCCGACGCCGGCGGCCGGCCACAGCGGCGAGGTTTGTTAAGGAAAAGGGTGCTCACGTAGAAGGCGACGACGACGCCGGCGGTGTGGTCGGCGGGGAGCTTGATGCGGGCGCTGAAGAGCCCGTGGAGGTACGCGCCCTGCGACGCGAACCCGGCGCCTGCGCGACGGAACAGAGCAAACGCGGTGAGGTTCACGACCAGAACAGAACACGGCATCGATCGATCGGACTCCAAGAACAGCAAGCCGAAGACCTGTTCGCTCGTCGAGGGTGATGTGCACCCTCTTGCCGTCGCCGTGGAGCGCGAGGTTGGAGTCGCCGAACAGCTGCGTGTAGCCCTCCCCGAAGGAGAGGGGCGGCTCGCCGTCGCCCATGGCGGCCGCTGACAGGCACGCCGCCGCCGCGAAGACGGCCAAGAAAGACACGAAGGAACCAGCAGCAGCAGCCATTGGGCGCGCGCACTGGTCTCTGCTCTGCGAGGTCTGCCTGCGCTGAGCCGCGCGCTCCCTGTTCCTCGCGCTGTCTGTCTCTACTCACCTATAGCGAGCAAATGGGCTGGAAAGGAGGGTGGCTTTTTCTTGCTCCGGGTGTGAACTGAGCTGGATGAGAGGAGGAGGACGTGGACGAGCAGGAGCAGCAGCTTGTTCTGCTCTTTTTATTGGGAGTTGCACTGGCACTGGCACCGCAGCGGGAGGCTGTACGAGCGAGCACTGTGCCGCGGCTGCAGAGGTCGCCTCCTACGCCATAGGCGCCGTGCCGCCGTGTATCGTGGAAGCGCCGGTTTTTTTTCTCGTACTAACCACATCCGTGTACCCAACTGCATGCGCGACTCCACGCTTCCCTGATTGCTCTACGATCACAGCAGTCACAGCTCTCACGACGCCTTGTCCGCTGCTCAAGCACGACTGGATTGGACAAGTGTAAAACCCACTGTTTTTACCGTGGAGTGGTCGAGGTAAAACTGTCCACTCGGCAGAAACTTCCCATTTCTCGGCGCTAGGCTCGCTCAGCGAACGCCGCTACCGGTTGCAACTTGCAAGGCTATCTCGCGGCGCTCCTGTGGTCGCCAGTTCCGGTTGCAAACAATGATAGCCCTCGCTCGCATTTGGCATTTGGCAGCGAGATGCCGAGATCTTATCGCTGAAGAAGCGCAGAGGGTCTCGCTCGCCTAGGAGGAACTTGTGTACAAATCTGGTCCAACCCAAACCCATTTGCACATGAGCACTCGGAAAACCCAACCAAAACGTGGGGGGACGCTGCCAGGGCCAGCTGACCATCACCAGGCCGGCACGGCGAGACACATTCAGATCTGACGAGGCGGCGGCCGTGACGACAGCCGTGCGGGAGTAGTAGCACCAACTCCGCGGAGTTCCGGTATTCAGTTGGCCGCCATTGATGGCACGAGAGCGCCGGCAATTTTGGGGGATCGCCGCAACGAACTGTGTGTGGGAGCCGGGGGGGACGGCGGGGGACCATGCATGGCGCCCGCGCGCCATGGGAAGGAGGAATGAAGAGGAAGGCGCCGGCCGGCCGGCCGGCCGATGAGCCTCTCCGTTCTGCTTCCATGCAGTCGCAGCGCAGTTGCGTGGCAGCTCAGCTGGGGAACCGAAGCGAGACATGTAACGTCCGCGCTTCAATGCGGGATTGATTGCCGAGCCGGCGAGCCGTTGGCTACAACGCCCGACTTTGCCCCCAACGGGCCTCGACGGCATCAGCATCCGAGCTTCGTTTTCGTCTCACAATGCAAGAGCCATGGAGAGGAACACAGTAACAGCGTGCAGTAAATACACACCGTACCGCGATTAACTAGACGCTGATGACGGTCAGCCAGTGGTAACCAGCGGAGTGAATGCGGTGTCTGGGACTGGTGGGACAGCGACGAACGAACCGAACCGCGCGCAGGCGCAGGCGCAGCACAGCTACTAGCGAAAACGGCCGGCCGGCCGCGAGCGGGCGGGAAAAGGGTGGCGGACAAGGAGGGGACAAGGGCGGGCCGCCGGACCCCAGCGGCGCCAACCGCTCGTTCCCTTCCCTTCCCCTGCTGCTTTTGGACCATCCGCGAGGCCCCCGAGCGCTGATCCTGGGGCAGCGGGGCTGTCGCTACGCCGGTGAACTGGCTGGCTGGTGGCTGGCTGGCCGCTGCGGATCGATGTCGATCCGTCCATGGCCGCCGCTTTCCCGGCGGGTCTGGGGGGGACTGAGGTGAGGTGCCCGTTGGATCATTGCCCCCCTGCTTTTCTGGCCATCTTTCGCGGCGGCGGCGTCGTCGCTCCTGCGTTGCATTGATCGCCGCTGGGGAAGTGGGGATCGCTGGAGGACTTTTGCTGGCGTGCTGAGTTGGAGGGCTTTGTCCGCGGGTGGAGGTTTGCTCGTAGCCGTTTCTCCTTTCGAGTAGTGCCCGAGTCAGGTTTTGTTCGCTAGCAGCTGCCGCCATCCGATCGAGATACTGCATCTTCATTGGTGCCACAGTGCAAAAAGGTGCATACAGGTAATTTTGTCCAACGACAGTAGTAAGTCCTATTTGTTAATGCGGAGTATATCAAATTGCATGGCCGGACACCAACACGATCCTGTTGGACTGTTGGTTCGTCTTGTTTTTTCCCACGATTTTCCTCTCGTTCTTGTACTTTTTATTATGCTACATTCGTTCTAAATTGTATGTTTTAATTTTTCTATATACGTTGTTTTTGTTACGCGGATAATAAATTCACGTTATCTCTAGAGATCATGCATATAGAAAGATTAAAACAATTCTAAAATTTGAACAGGGAGTAGAACAGAGTAGAACATCTTAGCTAATTTGTGTGTCCCGTAGAATGCTAGTAAAAAAGAGGTTATAGGTTTATTATAAAAAACGATATCATTTCAATGTAGTAGTCACATGGCCTAAAGCGAGAGAGTAGTCCATTAAAGCCTCATTTTTCATTGTCAAACTCCTATGTTGCTCAGCCGATCATTCATTGTGCGAGTTACATTTCCATGTGTATTCCGCCCTAGTGTAATTTGCTCGACGCACCGAGTAGACTTAGCAACATGTCACCTAATAACATTGCACGATCAGATGCAAACTTGTTCCTGTCACTTTGATACTCTCTGAGTCTCTGTACGTGGTTCGTGTTGGGGAAAATGATATGATTATGAGATTTAGACGAGGCTTATATATTACTAATGGAAGTGCACGTGCGACACGCACGTGATATTTAAAAAAATATAGCATATTTTGTTATGTAACATAATTTAATAATTTACCAGGCAACATTTTGCTAACTATATTTTGTTATATAACATAATTTAATAATTTACCAGGCAACATTTTGCTAACCAACTGAATAGAAATAATAAATATTTTTATTGAGATATCATCTTACACACCATATATGAATCTATGGCAATCATGCAGTAACTAAACTATGAATGTTCGGACTTTATTATTGGCCGTGTCGGATGAAACCACATTGGAATCCTCATTGATTGTGTTGCACTGACACGTCGACCCTTGACCGGATAGTTGTACCTCTTGACTGCCACATCTGTTTGACCCTTCGTGGAGAATGTGACAACATCGTAGTCCATCATGTTAGCCACATAGATGCTGCTGAGCTCAGTACCGCTCCATGTGCCATGAAAGGGGTAGTTTAGACCAACAAATAGAGATGTGCCAAGGTCAATGGCATGGATGCGGCTCCACGTCTGCCGCATATCATCAAATTTGAATAAGAAAATTTCATCAACGTCCTCAAACCTGTCAAGTTCACTCTTGAGAACCCTGTAGTACGGATGCTTCAAGGTTTCTCCGCTACCTTGCACACAAATTAGTATTAGCTCATCTGCAGGGGTCTTGGCTAGGTAGAAAACACGACTATCTGAGTTAAAAAAATATTCCTCAACAAATGGGATATTTGTTGAAGTAATTATAGCTGGATTGTCGCCTTGATCACCCATGTGCCATGAAAAAACAAAATCTTCAGTGTCTACAGCTACCACCCTGCCCTTGTGGATAATGGCGTCCATATATAGATATGTAAAATAGTTGTGGGGAGACTGATAGGCAAGAAAGGTCCACGTGGGACTACTTCTGGACGTGTAAGCTAACACCTCACAATCAATAAAGCAATTGCTAAGTGTCCTCCCTCGACAGATGGTGTTTGGCATAGCACAACACGAAGGAGACTACCGACAGTGTATCCACAAACCACTTCATGTTTAGTGTATTCGTCATGCTCGAACTTGTGGTGCAAGTCAAAAAATGGCAATGGAACCGTTTGTCCAGTCACAAGGTTCACCAATTCCAACAACCACTTGTTATCAGATATTACGAGCCAATCGTCCTTTCCACCTTCCCACACCTTGTTCTTGAGGCAATTGGTGTGCACAAGGAACGACGTTCCTTCCAAAACATCGTGCATACCAAATGAGCCATCTCCAAGAGATTCAGTCATCCTACTGCGATTGCTGTCAGCTCTAGATGTCAACAACATAGGGATTCCTGTTGTTTACAGAGATAACGTGTGCATCAATAAATTATTCATGGCGTATATATTTTTTTTGGAAGAAACTCGAATAGCAAGATACATCCTATATTAAGCATTAATACCTGATGTGAGTCGCTTTTTGTTTAGCTCGAAGCTCACTTTAGACCATTCTTGGCAGGTTGACATGAAGTTCTGAACATCGAGGATGTCAGGGCGGTTGATAACGTGGCTCCATGCATCAGCGTCGAGGTTGAACCATTGGACACCTCTTGTTTTAGCTGATTTTTCTTTAGGAGACGCCATTCACACTTGTAGACTGTATCCTTACCTGACATAAAAATGCACATGATTATAGTTCAATCATTGTCGTAAAAGCTTTTAACAGTGCTATATTTCAATTTATATGAAACATACCTATAAAATAAAAGGTTCTCAACCTACAATAAAAAATTAAAATTAAAAAGTTAAGACAATCAAAGAAATATTACAAAGGCATGACAAATGCATAATTTTGTATTTACTTCCGGTAGGCACTTAATTTGGTAAATACTCATTGACATGCATAAACGAATTTTATGGAACACACAGACAAAAGTGCAATCCACACTTATTGACATTATTTTAATATAAATGTTGTACTGTTGAAAAACAGCTAATGTAACATTTCTACTGGACCCATGACATCAGGCTTATAGCCGCATATGTCAATATGGTCACCATGTTGCACACCAAGCTGCTTAGCAATGACCCTCGAAGCACGCATACGAAAGCCAATTGGAAATTTGGAACCATGAATCCTACATCTATCTCTATGGCGCAAATGGATATGACAACCGAAAAGACAGAAAATGCACAAACATGATTGGCCAGTAACCAGACACGTGATTCTCTTGATAGTATAGGTAAATATATATACATAGAAATATTGAAGGAGAATGATCATTACATTTTTATATAATACTGTTATACACGAAATTGACAGTGCGAAATAAACATCTACACTATGTGTATACTCACCGTTGAGTAGTGTAGCTTCCTGTTTCGTCGATGCCGCCTTGTGTTCTTGTGTGTCGAGGGGATGAGGTGATGTTATATAGATCGTATATATGTATCAAGCAAGGTAAGTTTTTATATTAATATGGGAACTGCAGGAAACAAATAAGACATGCAAGGCACACGATTAGGGAGTATTCATGATCATGAGAATTATATGGGGTAGGCAACATAATTATAGTAATGTAATCCTGTGAATTATATGGTAAGTGTGGCAACAAATAAAAAGGTAACTATACCAGCAAAATCAACCAGACGTCATCTCATGGACGTTAGAAATGGAAATAAAGGCATGGAATCAGGGGGCAAGATAGCCCTCAGACCTTCCTTATTTGACTCTGACAAATTTTCTTCCCACAATTGCATGATTAATTTCCAAATATAAAAAGGAGATTCCAATGCCATTGCGTATCTTTTTATTTGGAAGGAGGAAAATGAAATTGACGGCCGCGGGTGCAGAAGATCCCGCCGGATCGCATCCTGCCGCCACCGACACGTGATCCGAGGCCGATCTTGTCCTGTGCGCCCCCTGCCGCTGGACGCTTTAAAACGTGGCACCACCTAGTTGGCGTGGAGGAGGGTCCGTGGCCTGACATATCAGGGGTTGCGACGTGTCGTCCCACGATTGGATGAGAGAGTTCGCTGATTGCGAGGGTGATACGCCTGCGGTAAGGTAGCGATCCCGATGAGGATTAACGCTACATTTGGTTTAGATTTGCTCCGGGATTCGTGCTGACGCTTATATTTGATTCATTCCATTTTCTCATGTTTATTATCCAATTTATTTTATTTATTCAAAAAAATCATTAGAGGTTTCACCATTAGACATAGGATCATCTAGTGGAATTGCACGTGTTTTCCTATTAGCACTTGTTTTACAAAATTCGCTCGTTTTCAACGATCAAGAAATCAAGAACAAGTAATATATTTACCAATTAATTTGAAGAAAAACAAACCATTAATTAATCAATTATAAAAGCTCATTATTCCAATTTTCACCTTACACACCATACATGGGCATCATGATAAGCAAGCAGAAATTAAACTACGGCCGTTCGTGCTTTAGGATTGGCCGAATTTAGTGTTGACCGAATATTTCAAACTACTATAGTAATTAATATTTGATAAAACACAATGGTGGAAAGCATGATGATGAAGTTAATTTTGCATCAGTCCTCATCTGAATCTATGATAATAATAGTATGTTCGATGCTTTTGACTGGGCGATTGGGCTCTGGATAGTCGGGCTCTTCATCAGCAAACAATTTGCGCCTCAAGCGGCCCAGCGCGTGCGAATCATCTTTGATGCTTTTGCCCGTATAACAATAGGGCTCTTCAGGAAATAAGTCGTCCCATGTTATGTCCATGTATGCCTTGCCATCTTTGAATTTGGTTGATGGCCTCAAGAATTCCACCTCCTGAGAAAAAAATCAAAACAAACATCAATGTAGCAACATATAAATATGAGATACATGAGTGATAATTTTAATACTTACTGCTGTGTCCAACATCAACTTGGTTTGATTCGACGGAGTTCTCATCCTCTTTCTTGATCCATTCCCAACACCATGTAGGTCACCACCATCAATTCCCTTCCCCTACACGACCTGATCTGGACCTTTGATTTCTTTAACGGTGACGATGCCGGTGGCAATATCCCCTTCGCTTGACTTCACGTCAGATGGGGTGTGATGTGTCGATGAGTACATCCTGTGAGAATGTGGCAGCGGTCAGTGATCTTCACTTTGATTGTACTATATTATAAGCAATATGGCACACATAGATGTACGGATAGTAAAAACGTCATCGAAGTTCAGAGTAACGTCTAACCTCAGAAAACTTGACCCTAGCGACCGGCGGCAAGCACAGATGAGTGGAGGCAGGGATGGGATATTGAATGAAGTTGTATATATAGGATAATTAGTATAGATATGTGTACAACAAATAAGGAAGGTATATATATTATGGTGCCTGCTTGGTGGGTGATCAGGAAATCAGTAATTTGGGCAGCGCGTGGTCATGGGAATCAATTTTCTTGGTAGGCACGCGATCAAGGAGTATTCATGATCATGGTAATTAAATTTACAACGTAATTATAGTAATGTGTATCTCCTTTTCCCTTTGTAAATTATAAAAAAGGAAGTGTACCAAGAAATAAAGTTAAGTCAACCAGAAATTATTTTTGGTCATTACAAATTGAAACAAAATCACCGATACACATGCCCTCAGACCTTACTAATTAGACTGACTAACAAATTTTGTTTCCAAACTTGCATGGTTAATTTCCATGGGCATGTATTTTTTTCTTTGGAAAGGACAACAAAATTAAAAGATGGTGCTGGCGCAAAAGATCCAATAGGATCAGATCCTGCCGCCGCCGTTGCGGGATCCAAGATTGATCCTGCCGCCGATGGATCGGCTGCGTGGCAGGCTGTAACACCCGCGTTTTTAGCACCAAATAAATCACCTAATAAATCGTGCGTATTTTCAAAACTGTCCAGTCGAGCTCAATTACCCCCTTCAAACCCTAGTCACTGTCCCTCCCCCTCACCCCGGCGCGCGTACCGCGAATCCCGCCGGCACCGCCCGCACCCGGCCAGCACCCACGCGTGCCTTCCCAACGCCGCGGTCGGCCACCGTGCCGGGAATCCCGCGCACGCCGCGGTCCCGACGGCCGGTCCGCCTCGCAATCACCGCCGTCCCGTAAATCACGCCGACGCCTGGAAAATCGTAAAATCCCGCAAAAACCCTTCCCCTATTTTCCTAACAATTTCCCCAATTTTCTAAACCTTTTCCTCCATTTCTTTTCCTTTCTTTTTCCCATTTTTCTTTCCTTTTCCTTCCTTTTCTTTCTTTCCTTTCTTTTCCTTCCCTTTTCCCTTTTTCCTCTTTTCTTTTTCCCTTTCCCTTTTCTTTCTTCTCCCTTTCTTCCTTTCTCCCTCCTCCCGCAACCAGCCGTGCCGCGCCTGGCGCCGTTGACCGGCCGGGCCGCCCGCCGGCCGGCCGCCGCGCCCGCGCCCCCCCGCCCGCACGGGCCCGCGTGACCGCGCCCGACCACGCCACCCACTCCGGCACGCCACCGCGCCGGCCCTCGCCGCCGAGGCCATCAATGCGCCGCCCGAGCCGTCGCGTCCGCCGCCCACCCGCCATTGCACGCGACGACCGGCTCGCCGCCCCCTCTCCGCCCGTCGGGTCCTATCCACCGCGCCACAACCCCTCCCCTGCACGAGTTGACCCACCGACCGGCCGATAGGTCACCTCACCGGAGCCGTCGCGGCAATCGAGGCCGGCCGCCGCGGCCCACCCTGCCGGAGCCGGTGTAGAGGTCGCCGGCGAGATATTTCGCCGGAAACCGACCTACGACGCCTATATAAGGCCAGCACCACCCCCCCTCGCCGCACCACACCGCAATCGAGCATCCACAAGTCTTCCCAAGCTCCACCGCGCCGCCGCCCCTAGCACCGCCGCCTCCCTCTGTCCGCCGCCGCCGATCCACCTCCTCGCGCCGTCCTAGCCAAAGGTGAGCTCGGGGGGTGAGAAGCCCTCGCCCTCCGCCTCCTTTTCCCCCTTCCCCCGACCGCCGTCGGCCCTGGAGGCCGCCGCCCGCCGCCGACCGGGGCGTCCGGCCCCCCCCCTCCCCCCTCGCTCCGGATCGGGGAGGAAGAAGGGGCGGTTTTTCCAAAAAAAAACCCTGGCCTTCCTCCTTCCCCCCCCCACCGAGCCCCTTTTCCTATTCTCTCTCTTGTTCTTTCCAAAATAGCCCCTAGGATAATAAATAATTAAAGGATAAGTACTGCTAACCCTAAAACAACTTACAATCAGGCCCTAACCAAGTTTATGTTATTATAATCACGCCCTTTTACCATTAGTAGAAATTACTAATAGGTCCTTAGTCCCTATAACCCCTCTTTAACCCAACATTTCATGCACGATTTTATTAAATCCAAATTTCACCACACCCCTCCCAGTAGTACCCCCGCCGAACCAACCCCCTCCCTAGGACTTATATATACCCCTCTCCGCTTATTTTCCTCCTCGAGCTCGGCCGGAAATATGTGTGCTAATATTGCTTGCTTGCCTATGTGTGCGATATAGCCGACGGAGTAGACGGAGGAAGGTACCACGAGTTGGAGATCGAAGCCGGCTACTGCGAGCAGGAGCCCGAAGTCCCGAACGCCGAGCCGGCACTCCCCGAAGACTTCGAAGACGACAAGTTCAATCTCATCCTTTGATGCATGCTTCTGTCCTAGTTTTATAAACACAACCCTATACCCGTTTTATAAATTGCATATTGTTTTACTGCAAAACATGGTAGGATAGCCACCCTTGATTGATATGATTGAACCTTGTTTTGGCCGGAATGTTTGCTTTAAAATGTGTGAGTGTTTTCAAAATGTGTGAGTGTTTTAAAAACAAAAAGGGGATATGTTTGGGAAATGAGTAAAGAACTGGGTAGACGGGATGGACGTATGTGTCAGGAGTATGGGTGAGCTTGTACCTGTGTGGTTGAGCGCGTTGGGAGTTGTCCATCTTGTCAGTTAAGGACCGGGTTGCGTGACATCTCACCTGACCCAAATCATCGTACAACCACTCGACCGTTGTATGTGGCAACGGCTTAGCATAAATCCCACTAGTTAATCTACTTGCCATCTGGTGTGCGGGTGAGCAGCGGGAGACGAAGGAGTAGGGGTACGCTCTGTGTGAGGTACGCCCTGGTTATATGGGATAACCCCTTGGGTGCTTCCATGGTGGCTCGTAGCGTTAGCTAAGGTGGGTAATGGCTTTGATAGGATCCGTACCGGCACCGAGGTGTCCGTGTGACAGTACCCTACTTGTGGGTAAAGATGTACAACCTCTGCAGAGTGTCAAACCTATTCGAATAGCCGTGTCCACGGTATTGGACGAGTCACGGTGTGGTCACAAAAACTAGTGTTTGGGATGGGAAGTGTGTGGCTGTGTGCCTGGGCTACGACGGACGGGAAGTCCGGTAGTTCCACACTGATCTTCCTAAAACAGTTGAGTCACTTTGGTTATTTAAGTGTTTGTGAAAACCTTTTTGAAATGAACCCCTGCATGAGTAAGTTTGCAAAATGAACCTTAACCTGATCCTTGTTATACCTTATGCATGATTCTGCTTATAAGCCCCTCCGTGGGTGGGGTTGGATTTGCTGAGTACGTATGTGCTCACCCTTGTTTTACTAACTATTTTACAGAGGAGGATCCCGATTACATTCCCGAAGACGTTGAGTAGGTCGCTGCCCTACACCCAACCGTGCCTGTGTGCCCAGGGCCCCTACCGAAAGCTTCCATGGTGTGGTACTCTGAGGAGGCTATGGAAGCCTTTGCTATCGTAGTTTGATCGTTAGCGTTTGTGTTGTTCCTTGTAGCGTTGGCACTACCGTGCCCTCTGTGTCGCCGAGATGTAAAAGACTGATTCCACCTGTTGTAATAAATGTGTTACCAGCCTCCTGGGACTGGTATTTGTGTCACATTTAGTCACCTCAGGTGAGGGGACGCTTCAGGTGGTATTAGAGCCGCAGGTTGGCCGTAGGACACGACCTCTAGGATACGAGACCTCCTCTGGCCCTCTCTAACCTTTCCTTTGCTGAGCTCATCTTTTCCCAAATCCTTACCTTGATCCTTGCCTGATTCCAGATGGCTAACCCGAAATGGAACCGAGGAGTGTACCCCAACCTTGCTACTAAATAAAGTTATCCATATCTTGTACCCCACCACAACCTGTTCAACTCTACCTTTGTTTTCAGATGGCGGAAGATGGATGGACCCAAGGCGTGTGCCAGGAGGAGCCTGGTTTTGCTCGCCTTCTTATCAACTCCCTAGAGCGCCTCGGTATCACTGAGCGCCCTAGGTACTACAGCAGAGAGTACGAGCAACTCGGCACTCTTCGTTGTAGGGTGGTCCTCTCCGTCGCTAGAAGCAACCGCCACACCAACATCGAGCCGTGGCGCGTGACCGCCACAGGGTTTCGGCACCGAGACACCTATCCTTTGGCCCTCAGAAAAGCCCTCCGCTAACTGTGCCGGATCTACGAAGAACACCTCGTCCCCACACCAATGAGGTACTTCCCTCCCGCCATCAGAACCTTAGTTTGGCAGGCCCGCATGAGAAACCTGGAACGACGCCGCCACCAAGAAGACATGCTGTACCACGTAGTCGCCTACCTTGTCTCCCTGGATAAACTCTTTGATGACCAGGCCAGGCACTTGAGGGAACAAATCAGTCGGGCCGAGCAAGCCGAAGTCACAGTGAGGATGCACCACGTCCGAGTGGCTCAAGCTGAAGCAAGGACCGCAGCCGCCATAAGCAGTGAAGCAGTTGCCCAGGAAAGCCTTAGGAGAATCCAGGACCAACGCATGCAAGAATGGACCAACGGCGGAACACCCGTTCCAGCCATTGGAGAAGCCCAAGTCCTGCTGGGGACACCCCTTGTAGGATGGGGAGGAACTATCGAAGTCCCGCCAGCACCACAAGCAGTCACCGAACCCCCAACAACGACCCCTGAAGCCGCAGCACAGCCTCAGGAAAACGGAAACTCCGAAGGCGGAAATGATGACGAGCTGCTCATTCCACTGGAAGAACACTCGACCCCGGAAGATGGCTCTCCTCGCGAGTAGCGTGCCCCAAGACCCAGGGAATGAAGCCGTACTGGTCCAAGTCGTGCCCTTAGTCCTTAGTCGTGTAATGTGTCCGCGTAGTCGGGATGTATCCTCCTCGCTGGTTTGTAATAAAAACTTATTTGTGCTTGCTTGTTTGCTATGTGCTTGTTGTGTGCTTACCAGCAGGAGTAGACCCTGCCTTTTCAAAAAGAAATCCGATATAATCCACTTAAACATCACATAAAAATAAATCTCTTAGAAAACCCGCTTCTTTACAGATGGTTTCCAGGCGCCCTGTCAGGACCCACCGATCGGACGCTGAAGGATCGCAAGCCGATCGGAGGGAGCGTCTCCACGACCAGGAAGTTAACCAAAATGAAGATGGAGGAGAGAACGTGGTCCCCGCCACCGCCACCCCCCCCTCCCCCCCCGTTGACTTGGCACAAGTCTTAGCCAACCAGACTGTCCTGATGGAGGCTATTTTCAACGCCGTCAACCGCCCGAGACCCCGAGTTTTGGGCATGAACGAGAAGCTGATTGAGTTCCTCAGGACTAAGCCGCCCACCTTTGGCGGGTCGGTGAATCCTTTGGATGCTGACGATTGGCTGAGAGCCATTCTGAGAGAGCTAGAGCCCTTCAACTGTGAGGACCGCGACAAGGTTCTCTCGGCGGCTCACCGGCTCACGGGACGCCCTAGCCTGGTGGGAGAATTACTGCGCAGCAGCCAAGGATCCCTCCGCCATCACATGGTATGAATTTGTGGAAGAGTTCCGTCGCTACCACATCCCGGAGGCCACCCTGAAGCGGAAGGCGGATGAGTTCCGTGAACTCCGCCAAGGTAACATGTCTGTGGAGGAGTACACGTACCAGTTCATAGAGCTGGCGCGCTATGCCCCCGAGGAAGTGGACAAAGATTCCAAAACGCAAGAAATGTTCAAGAAGGGGCTGACTCCGGAACTGAGGACACTGCTGACTCCTCAGATCTACCCGGACTTTAACACCCTCATGAACATGGCAATACTCACGGAGAGAGCAAGGGCTGAAGAGAAGAAGGAAAACAAGCGCAAGTTCATGGAACACAAGGCCAAGCAGCAAGAGCGGTCCCAGAGGCCGAGAATCTTTGGACACCCCATGTCCAGGTTCCAAGCTCCCATGCAATACAGAACCCAATCCCAAGCCACGAACTCGTAAGCCCCCAGAACCCAGTTCAAGCCCTACAACAACCAAAGTGCCATGAAACCCCCACAGAACAACACCAGCCAGATCACTGCCAACAACAGTAACAGGTCCCGAGTGTGTTTCAACTGCCGAGAAACCGGGCACTTCATCGCCAACTGCCCGTATGCCAAAAAGCCAACCACCACCACCTACTCCAACTCGGTGAACGGGCCAAGGCCGCTTGTGTCGGAGCCAACCGCATAGCAAAGCGCGCAAGAACAATAACTTCGGCAACAACAACAAGCAACCGGCAGGATGAGGCAGGCCCCGCGCGGTCGTATGGATGCGCCCGGGTCAATCACATCAATGCGCAGGAGGCACAAGAAGCACAAGGTGTAGTACTCGGTGAGTTCCTGGTCAGCTCAGTTTTGGCTACCATACTATTCGATTCGGGAGCATCGCACTCATTCATATCCTCAAGCTTTGTGGAAAAGCATAGCATACCCACAGTACTACTAAAAGCACCCCTAATAACTCGAACGCCCGGAGGTGACATTAAGTGTCAACTGGGATGCCCCCGAGTAAGGATTATTTTAAGTGGGGTAGAGTTCCTAGCAGACCTGGTAGTACTGAAATCCAAAGGGATAGATGTGATCCTTGGGATGGACTGGTTAAGCCAACACCATGGCATCATAAGTTGCGCCGATAAAGTAGTGCACCTGACCAACCCAGACGTGGTACAAGTAACCTGCCACACCCGAGGACACAGGCCGGATATAATGGTTTTCAACATAGAAGCCAAGTCCATAGAAGATGTCCCAGTAGTACGAGAATACCCAGATGTGTTCCCCGAAGAACTCCCTGGAATGCCACCAGACAGGGATATAGAGTTCGTAATCGACCTTATCCCTGGAACCTCTCCCATAGCCAAGAGACCCTATAGGATGGCGGCCCGGAGTTGGCGAGAATTGAAGAAGCGGTTAAAAGCGAACTCCGGCGAAGTGGGTTCATCAGACCAAGCTCATCACCATGGGGAGCCCCAGTGCTTTTCGTGGAGAAGAAGGATAAGAGCATGAGGATGTGCGTGGACTATCGCTCGCTGAACGAGGTCACTATTAAAAACAAGTACCCTCTTCCCAGAATAGATGACCTCGTTTGACCAACCGAAGGGAGCCGGTATTTCTCGAAGGTGGATCTAAGATCGGGTACCACCAGCTCAAGATTAGGGAAAGTGACATCCCCAAGACCGCCTTTGTCACTCGCTACGGGCGGTATGAGTTCACGGTGATGTCCTTTGGACTAACCAATGCACCAAAGATACTTCATGAACCTCATGAATAAGGTGTTCATGGAAGAGTTGGACAAGTTTGTCGTAGTCTTCATTGACGACATACTTGTTTACTCCAAGAGCGTGGAGGAGCATGAACAACATCTTCGAGTAGTGCTGAGAAAATTGAGGGCACACAAGCTAGACGCCAAGTTCAGCAAGTGTGAATTTTGGCTAGAGAAAATATCCTTCCTTGGGCATATTCTGACTGCAGAAGGAGTAGCTGTAGACCCGGGAAAGTTGAGACAGTCTCCAACTGGCAGCAACCGGCCAACGTGAGCGAGATCAGGAGTTTCCTAGGTTTAGCAGGGTACTACTGGAGATTTATCGAGGGATTCTCCAAGATCGCCCGGCCCATGACAGAGCTGCTCAAGAAGGAGAAGAAGTTCAACTGGACCGAGGCGTGAGAGAGAAGTTTCCAAGAGTTGAAGAAGAGGTTGACCACAGCCCCAGTGCTAACCCTGCCAGACATTCAACGGGACTTTGTCGTGTATTGCGACGCCTCCCGACAAGGGTTGGGATGTGTTCTCATGCAAGATGGAAAGGTGGTGGCATATGCTTCCCGTCAACTCAAACCCCATGAGCAAAATTATCCCACCCATGATCTGGAATTTGCAGCCGTAGTGCATGCCCTGAAGATCTGGAGACACTATCTGATTGGGAACAAGTGTGAAATCTACACAGACCACAAAAGTCTAAAATACATCTTCACCCAGCCCGACCTGAACCTAAGGCAAAGAAGGTGGCTAGAGCTAGTTAAAGACTATAACCTAGAGATTCACTACCACCCCGGGAAGGCCAATGTAGTAGCAGATGCCCTAACCCGGAAAACCTACGAGAAGGTAGCCCCCACGAGTGCCCAGTTGCAAGAGGAGATCGCACGACTCAACGTACACATTGTCCCCCAAGGCTACGTCCGCCAGCTGAGTGTTCAGCCTACCTTGGAAGACAAGATCCAGAAGGCCCAAGAAACCGACGAGAATCTGATGAAGATCCGCAAGCATGCCGGAGAGAACAAGGCCCCTGACTTCAGAGTAGATGACCAAGGCACCCTGTGGTACAAAAACAGGATATGCGTGCCTGAAGGTGGAGATTTTCGACAGACCATCATGGATGAGGCACACAACTCAGCATACTCCATTCACCCGGGATCCACCAAGATGTACATGGACTTAAAACAGAAGTATTGGTGGAAAGGGATGAAAGCAGACATTGCACGGTTCATCGCCCACTGTGACACTTGTCAGAGGATCAAAGCCGAACACCAGAAGCCCGCAGGACTGTTGCAGCCTTTACCAATCCCGATATGGAAGTGGGACGAGATAGGTATGGATTTCGTAGTAGGGTTGCCAAGGACTCAGAAGGGACTTGACTCCATATGGGTGATCGTGGACCGACTCACTAAAGTCGCTCACTTTCTACCCGTACGGACCAC
Source organism: Cenchrus americanus (assembly GCA_947561735.1). Classification (NCBI taxonomy): domain Eukaryota; kingdom Viridiplantae; phylum Streptophyta; class Magnoliopsida; order Poales; family Poaceae; genus Cenchrus; species Cenchrus americanus. The sequence continues at coordinate 149,928,296 of OX387243.1, read as the reverse complement.
TTATGGTGGAGAGAAGTTGGCGAAACTCTACATAGAAAATATAGTAAAATGTGCATGGAGTGCCTAGCAGAATAGTCTCAGATAGAGGGACCCAGTTCACCTCTAGGTTCTGGAAAAGCCTGCACAAAGCCATGGGTACCAAGCTAGATTTCAGCTCAGCGTACCACCCGCAGACAGACGGACAGACCGAAAGGGTGAATCAAATTTTGGAAGATATGTTGAGAGCATGCGTCCTCACCTATGGCAAAGATTGGGAGCAGAGCCTGCCATATGCAGAATTTTCTTACAACAACGGCTACCAAGCAAGTCTGGGAATGTCACCATTCGAAGCATTATACGGGAGAAAATGTAGGACACCCCTGATGTGGTCCGAAGTATGAGAGCGTGCCCTGGTCGGGCCCGCACTTATAAAGGAAGCCGAAGAGCGAGTAGCCAATATTCGAGAAAAGTTGAGAGCCGCCCAATCTCGACAGAAGAGCTACGCGGACAAGAAAAGGTGTGAAGCAAGCTTCAATCCGGGAGATTTCGTCTACCTCAAGGTTTCACCCATCCGAGGGACTCGGAGATTTCAAGTACACGGGAAGTTGGCCCCTCGGTACATCGGACCGTATAAAGTGCTAAAGAGAGTCGGAGCAGTAGCATACCGGTTGGAGCTACCCGAAGAAATGTCAGATATACACCCAGTGTTCCATATCTCCCAGCTACGTCGATGTTTGAAGGTTCTTGAAGAGAAGCGAGTACCGGTGGAGACCATCGATCTACAGCCAGACCTTAGGTACCAGGAGGTGCCCGTCAAGATCTTAGACACTGTGGTCAAGCGGACAAGGACGTCAGAAGTACGGGTGTGCAGAGTCCAATGGAGCAGACACGGGGTGGAAGAAGCAACGTGGGAACGAGAGGACGCATTGAAGGAGTTTCCCCACCTATTCGAAACCTAGCCGAATCTCGAGGACGAGATTCATTTTAAGTGGGGTAGGTTTGTAATGCCCGCATTTTTAGCAACAAATAAATCTCCTAATAAATCGTGCGTATTTTTCAAAACTGTCCAGCCGAGCTCAATTACCCCCTTCAAACCCTAGTCACTGTCCCTCCCCCTCACCCTGGCGCGTGTGCCCCGAATCCCGCCGGCACCGCCCGCACCCGGGCCAGCACCCACGCGTGCCTTCCCAACGCCGCGGTCGGCCACCGTGCCGGGAATCCCGCGCACGCCGCGGTCCCGACGGCCGGTCCGCCTCGCCATCACCGTCGTCCCGTAAATCACGCCGACGCCCGGAAAATCGTAAAATCCCGCAAAAACCCTTCCCCTATTTTCCTAACAATTTCCCCAATTTTCTAAACCTTTTCCTCTATTTCTTTTCCTTTCTTTTCCCATTTTTCTTTCCTTTTCTTTCTTTCCTTTCTTTTCCTCCCCTTTTTCCTTTTTCCTCTTTTCTTTTTCCATTTCTTTCTTCTCCCTTCCTTCCTTTCTCCCTCCTCCCGCAACCAGTCGCGCCGCGCCTGGCGCTGTTGACCGGCCAGGCCGGCCCGGCCGGCGGCCGCGCGCGCCCCCGCCCCCGCCGCACGGGCCCGCGTGACCGCGCCCGACCACACCGCCCACTCCCGCACGCCGCCGCGCCGCCTCGCCGCCGAGGGCCATCAATGCGCCGCCCGAGCCGTCGCGTCCGCCGCCCACCCGCCACCGCACACGACGACCGGCTCGCCGCCCTCTCGCCCGTCGGGTCCTATCCACCGCGCCGCAACCCCTCCCCTGCACGAGTTGACCCACCGACCAGCCGATAGGTCACCTCACCGGAGCCGTCGCGGCAATCGAGGACGGCCGCCGCGGCCCACCCTGTCGGAGCCGGTGTAGAGGTCGCCGGCGAGATATTTCGACGGAAACCGACCTGCGACGCCTATATAAGGCCAGCACCACCACCCCCTCGCCGCACCACACCGCAATCGAGCATCCACAAGTCTTCCCAAGCTCCACCGCGCCGCCGCCCCTAGCACCGCCGCCTCCCTCTGTCCGCCGCCACCGATCCAACTCCTCGCGTCGTCCTAGCCAAAGGTGAGCTCGGGGGTGAGAAGCCCTCGCCCTCTGCCTCCTTTTCCCCCTTCCCCCGGCCGCCGTCGGCCCTGGAGGCCGCCGCCCGCCGCCGGACGGGGCGTCCAGCTCCCCCCTCCCCTGTCTGGATCGGGGAGAAAGAAGGGGCGGTTTTGCCAAAAAAAACCCCTGGCCTTCCTCCTTTCCCCCCCACCGAGCCCCTTTTCCTATTCTCTCTTCTGTTCTTTCCAAAATAGCCCCTAGGATAATAAATAATTAAAGGATAAGTACTGCTAACCCTAAAACAACTTACAATCAGGCCCTAACCAAGTTTATGTTATTATAATCACCCCCTTTTACCATTAGTAGAAATTACTAATAGGTCCTTAGTCCCTATAACCCCTCTTTAACCCAACATTTCATGCACGATTTTATTAAATCCAAATTTCACCACACCCCTCCCAGTAGTACCCCCGCCGAACCAACCCCCTCCCTAGGACTTATATATACCCCCTCTCCGCTTATTTTCCTCCTCGAGCTCGGCCGGAAATATGTGTGCTAATATTGCTTGCTTGCCTATGTGTGCGCTATAGCCGACGGAGTAGACGGAGGAAGGTACCTCGAGCCGGAGATCGAAGCCGACTACTGCGAGCAGGAGCCCGAAGTCCCGAACGCCGAGCCGGCACTCCCCGAAGACTTCAAAGACAGAAAGTTCAATCTCATCCTTTGATGCATGCTTCTGTCCTAGTTTTATAAACACAACCCTATACCCGTTTTATAAATTGCATATTGTTTTACTGCAAAACATGGTAGGATAGCCACCCTTGATTGCTATGATTGAACCTTGTTTTGGCCTGAATGTTTGCTTTAAAATGTGTGAGTGTTTTCAAAATGTGTGAGTGCTTTAAAAACAAAAAGGGGATATGTTTGGGAAATGAGTAAAGAACTGGGTAGACGGGATGGACGTATGTGTCAGGAGTATGGGTGAGCTCGTACCTGTGTGGTTGAGCGCGTTGGGAGTTGTCCACCTTGTCAGTTAAGGACCGGGTTGCGTGACATCTCACCTGACCCAAATCATCGTACAACCACTCGACCGTTGTATGTGGCAACGGTTTAGCATAAATCCCACTAGTTAATCTACTTGCCATCTGGTGTGCGGGTGAGCAGCGGGAGACCAAGGAGTAGGGGTACGCTCTGTGTGAGGTACACCCTGGTTATGTGGGATAACCCCTTGGGTGCTTCCGTGGTGGCTCGTAGCGTTAGCTAAGGTGGGTAATGGCTTTGATAGGATTCGTACCGGCACTGAGGTGTCCGTGTGACGGTACCCTACTTGTGGGTAAAGATGTACAACCTCTGCAGAGTGTCAAACCTATTCGAATAGCCGTGTCCACGGTATTGGACGAGTCACGGTGTGGTCACAAAAACTAGTGTTTGGGATGGGATGTTTTCTGGCGTGAGTTGTTTTCTGGGTGAAGTGTGTGGCTGTGTGCCTGGGCTACGACGGACGGGAAGTCCGGTAGTTCCACACTGATCTTCCTAAAACAGTTGAGTCACTTTGGTTATTTAAGTGTTTGTGAAAACCTTTTTGAAATGAACCCCTGCATGAGTAAGTTTGCAAAATGAACCTTAACCTGGTCCTTGTTATACCTTATGCATGATTCTGCTTATAAGCCCCTCTGTGGGTGGGGTTGGATTTGCTGAGTACGTATGTGCTCACCCTTGTTTTACTAACTATTTTATAGAGGAGGATCCCGATTACATTCCCGAAGACGTTGAGTAGGTCGCTGCCCTACACCCAACCGTGCCTGTGTGCCCAGGGCCCCTACCGAAAGCTTCCATGGTGTGGTACTCTGAGGAGGCTATGGAAGCCTTTGCTATCGTAGTTTGGTCGTTAGCGTTTGTGTTGTTCCTTGTAGCGTTGGCACTACCGTGCCCTCTGTGTCGCCGAGATGTAAAAGACTGATTCCACCTGTTGTAATAAATGTGTTACCAGCCTCCTGGGACTGGTATTTGTGTCACATTTAGTCACCTCAGATGAGGGGACGCTTCACAGGCTCTAGTTAGCGCGGAGGAGACCGAGGCGGGGCGAACCACGGGAGCTTGCCGTGTGTCATCCGCTGGTTAGCACCTGTCAGAACTGACGGCGGCAATCACGTAGCGGATTTGGTGCTAAATTTCGTGCATATGTGCTCCGGTTCTAGTGCCGACGCTGATATTTGATGCAATTGCTGATGCAGTTGCTCTGATTTATAATTATGTTTTTTTGTTTATTCACAAGTTGACAAAAATCATTAGTACTTTCACCATTAGACATAGGGTCATCTACTATTTCACCCCCTGACCATGGATTAGGCAAGGATCTTTTGAAAACAATTCTCTAAACTACATTTTGGAGATCTCGGATCTCGAGATTTTTCAAACTAAATTCTGTAAATCTCGGTTCTCGGGATTTTTCAAATACCTCATATTTATTTATGTTTTCGAATGGCACAAACGTAATGTAGTTTTGGGGGGTGCAGCATTTATTTTTGTGTTTTTACTGAATGATGAATGATGAAACGCAAAATATGGCAAAAAATGTAGTATCTATATTACGTACTCAATTGATATGTATAAGTAAGTCGGGTCAATAAATTTGAATTTAAATTAATACCCCATACACAATATATTGTGAACGTCAAGCTCCAATCAATGTCTCATAAATTCTAAAATACAATTATATATGGGAAACTTTAACTTAAAGAAAATAAACTCTTCGACCAATGCAAAATGGGGGTACATAATGCGGGGGCGCACATTTATAGTCTATCCTGACTTGTATATGTATTCAAACAAATACTTCAAAGGACGGTTGGAGTCGCTTCCAGTGTCCAAGGAAGCTGATCCTTCGAAGTACAGCCGGAGAAAATCGGATCGAAGGGACACACAAGCCTTAACGCATTCACGCACATCGTAGTCCTTTCTCAAAGCATCTCTAACATATGCAAAAATGGGTCAAATTTATCATAAGCCATACTTTGCAAAAGATTTTTTCTCAACTAATATGTTGTTTACCTTCAAGCGGGTCAGTTGTTGCATGTTGGAAAAAAAGTGATTTTAGTGTCTAAAGTTGTCACCAAGCAATCTATAATAAAGAGAGATAATATATTATATAATAATAGGGGAATGCAAATTGGCTCGTAAATAAAATTGAATTTAGCATCGACATATATGAAAAAATTGTACTTACGCATATTTTGGTCTACAACAACATGTTCAACCATTATAATGTGGTTGTGGACTTCTGCTTCAATAAACAGTTTATGTCCTTCGACTTCGTATTTACGGACTCCCAAACGAAGGTATTCTAATGAACTACATACATGCATATATTTATATTTACTATTTAAATAAATTGCAAAGTAATTAATAGCAAAAGGTAGTCTATGTAAATGAATGTCCTAGAAATTAAATGCGAACCTGAAGTCTGCCAAACAAACCTCCCGTACTCCCCATTGATCATGATCCTGAATGTCGATTGTTTTACCAACAAATGCCACGACAGCTACTACACAAACAACCGTAGTCCCATGTGGGAGATCCATAGCGGTCGCCAGATCAATAGGAACACCATTATTATCCTGAAAATATGAAACATGTTGAAGTGTAGTTACGTGACTAATCAGTTGCACACAATAGTCAATCAAGTAATTCGAATAATAATAATAAGAAGGTCATAAATATATCTCGAAATATCTCTAAATCAGTTGCATCTACCTAGCTATGAACATATGAACGCAGACATATAATATTTCTCACCATATTTCTCAGGAGAGAGCAGCGACCTTGAAGGCAGATGGAGCATGGGTATAAATTAGCGAGAGGGGCAGGGATATATGTATCCGGGTAGAGAGGTTGTGTTAGGTAATAAAAATATTTCCGTATTTATTTATCATCACATCGTCAATTTCCTTAGGCAGCAGATAAGATTTGCTCAATCAAAATTGCTGATTGTCCACAGTGAGGTGTATTATTTCCTTGCTTTTCGTGCATGTGAATGCACGCGCAATGCATGAAGATCAATACATGCATGCTTTCCTTTTAAAAAAATGGCATATTTTCACAAATTGATTTCAATCGACGAATTTTTCGTGCATGTGAGTGCATGCGCAATGCATGAAGATCAATACATGCATGCTTTCCTTTTTAAAAAATGGCATATTTTTACAAATTGATTTCAATCAACGAATTAGTATTAGTTATATACTGCTTTCTTCATCTCATGCGGCTGCTATAAATGCAAGAAATCGAGTACATGTGGCACATGTACTGGTTATTAATGACAAAATAGGAGAATGAGTACATCACTAATTATTTCAAAGATATTCCATTACAACTCCAAATCTCACACGATTGAACCAGAAATTCAACTCCAAATATCATAATTAAAATTGTGATTGAACCAGAAATTCAATAAATAAACTACTTAAGGATCTTCAGTGCCTTCTGTGTCGAAACTCTCCTCATGGTTCCCTTCATCAGAGCTACCTGATTTGTCCATGATCTCCTTGCCATTGGAACCTTGGTTGTCGCATGGAGGCTTCTCGTGCATTACTGTGGCCATCTCATGAACACCATCTTGATGCACACATCTTTTCTTCTTGAGTGGCAGATCCTCGTCTTGGTATTCATCATGTTCTTCGTAGTAGTCGTCGTCCTCATCCTCCATGTCTTCTGCTTGGTAGTCATCATCATCCTCTTCGGCCGCGTCACCGATCCAGTCGTCGTCTTGCTCGCTATCCTCCCCATCCGCTTCGTAGTCCCCATCATCCTCGGCATCGACAGTGTCCCAATCACTGTCCTGCTCATCATCTTCCTCCTCCACTTCTGATTCGGTGATGTCATCATCTTCTTCTTCGCACACGTCTTCCATTCCAGATTCAGTATCCTCTACTTCATCCTCATTTGGAACCCATTCACTATCTTCCGCGTCTACCTCTGTTGACCCAGCATCGGTGCTTTCTTCATCATAGTCCACTTCATCAGATGACTCCATTTCTAGTTGGTGTCTGGTGGAATGGTGGAACAAAGGAGAAGGAAGTGTTATTAGTCTATGCGATGTATGGGGATCTTAATATAGTTGCTACCATATCACTTTTTTTGTCAAGTCCCGACTGATTGATATGTCAATCGAACTTGATTGATTAATTTCCTTTAATATAATACAGATTGTTTCATATCACATGCCAAAAATTACTTGTTACTTGCCTAGTTTGTAGGCTATATGTCAATCGTAATTAATTATGGCAATGCTTCTTAATTGATTGATTTCTATCCTGTCGGACACCCTTCTTTTGATTAATTTGGTCAGGGATATGGCAATGCTTTTGATGATCAATCTAATATTTCTTCCACTAAAAATTAATATCCTGAGTTACCATATGGGCAGGCACCGGCGGATTTGCTGGTTCCAGCGATTTTTTTAATGAAATCAGTGGTGATTTTATGCTATCATGCGTTGTTGACGTCGCTGGCCACGGCGCGGATCCCGGAGCAGATCTCCCTCCTGAAAAGTTGTGGTGTATCTGGTCGGTTTCAGCGCCCCATGCGTCCGAGGTTGCAGGCTCCGCAGCGCCCTGCCTCGCCACTTGGCGCTTCCCCAAAGACGCAGACGGGCGCACGTCCTTCGACGTCCACGTGTATACCTGGCGCCAGCGTCCATGTCACCGCCGCAAGGAGGGCAGGCGTATCTGTATCGGATCAGGCGCAGGCGAAGATGGATCTTCTACAGCGACCGGATTTTCTGCGCTTGCACCTGGGTATTATGCTCCAAGCGGATCCACTACACCAGCAGCCGTAGCTTTAGCATCGCATTGGCCAACTCCTCGTATTAAACATGGCCAGCTATTGTTACATCTAATGGACGCATTGCAAAATCCAAATTGGAGTAGTTGAGAAATAAAACTTAGCATGTTAATTTTGATGCCCTTTTGAGAAAAAAAACTTGGCATGCAACAAGATCAACGGTTGGTCCATAATCTATACTATTAAATTAAACCATATAAATGAAATATAGTATGTTTACTATCAATAAAAAAAGTTATTATTATAAATAGCAAATATTATAGATAGATAACTCAACAAATAACAACTTATTCGAATAATGTTTCATCAATTCCCCAAAAATAAGCGTAATGTTTCACAACGGATATGTGGCCACATTGAGAAGAAAAACAGTTACATCTTATTGAGGATAAACTTCATGGATGACTAATAAAATCTACATGTATCTCTCGACATTTGTATTCCATATGGAAGAGCAAGTGGCTCTGACATCTTCTGGTATGTTATCTGCACTCTCATTAAACTTGCATTTCAGGACATCAATTAGGAGCAACTTCCTCAGGATTCTTGAATCCTGTCATTGAGAAAATAAATTAAATTAGTGGTCACTCAAGAAATTTCGCAGAGAAGCCTCCTGTTGACTATCAAACTATCAATACTTATCAAATTGAGTAGTTCAAGCCGTGCACCATCCCACATGTTCATGAGCTCAACTACTAAAAACCCCGAAAGGAACCTGGGCAAATTAAATAGCTATATAAGTTCGTCTGAGAAAATGTAGTCAACATATACGGTGAGGCGTAGTAATCTTGTTACCTGTCAAGTATCTTGGGGACAAGGCACGGGAAAACATGTTGCCAATATAAAAAGTCATCATTCCAAGAGGGATCTACTACATCCATCGCACGATCAAACGTTTTAGCAACCTTTTGTAATCTAGGAAGATAGTAGTAGGATGGATGATTATATGCAACATTTGTTAAAAGTGGTGAAGGGTCAATTATAGCCGGGGTTCTAGACTTGTGGTGGAAGGCAAACATGCCGAAACGTCCCAATTCATAGTAAGGCCCCACAACTTACATTGGTACATGTAAACATTAATTGTGTCAACTTCAGGAGATACTACGACCAAGAGTGAGATTACTTACCATGCCACATTCTGAGAATGTAACTCCACTATTAGGCCAATCATCAAAGTATTTTGCAATCACATTAGCATCATATCTTTGGCGATTGCAAGGATGACGTCTATAACCACATATCCACTGCTGAGACAAATAATCATTATATCATTATATCATAAATATTATCATTATCAAGTAATAAATATTTATGAGCTTGCAGATATATATTATATTATTCTAATATAGTATAAAATAACTTACTGAAAATTTCAAGCCCATGAAGTGAGTCTTTGGTTGCCTGAGCACCGTGACCTCGTCACATGCAAGCATTTGCACTGCTAGATTGAACACATCAATGTCCATGTCTTTATTTACATCAAGTATGCCTTGAAGGGTTTTCAAACTCAAACTTATAGGATGAGGATCTGAACTCCGAACCCATTCTTTCCTGTTAAAGCAACGTTTGATTGACATTGTGTACATACATATATATTAGTCGTCAATTAAAGACATGTCACTTACTCTAAAGCAGCAGTATCATTAATTTATAGGATATAGTCGCAAATTGCCGCAGTAGTATCCCTCCACCTAGCCGTGGACGTGAGTTGGGACATTTGTGTTTGAATAACGATGCTTTCATCAGCCGCAACGGCACCAGCAGAAGCAGTAGGGTCAAAAGTATTGTCAGATGATCCCTTAGCAATGTTAAGTGGTGAATCCAAAAGGATGGCAGCAAGCTTCAATATGAAGTTGTTCATGTCGCTCTGCGCAATATTATAGTTTTGTAGATTAATGATGTAAATGTAAAAAATAATAATTATGTAGGATGGGAGAATTTTATTTTATTTTTACTAATACTAATGTAATCAAGTAGTGTTTGTACCTGTGTAAAAGTGTCAGACAGCTCCTCACCCGTCCAATATTCCATGAAGTTAATTAGAAACAAACCACATGACACCCTACAGGGTGCAGCAAGTTTTATAATAAATAATAATAAATGTAAATGTAAATGTAAATAATAATAATTATTTATTATTAAATAAAAATAATAATAAGAATTAACTTATGTGCATATTCTCGTTTTTTAATAAAGGGAAGCAATTGGAAAAGCATACCCATCAGTCTGCATCTTGTGATCAAAATACTCAACAACAGGCCACAAATTAACCTGAAGATCAGGCCAAATGTGGCCTTCTAGATCCACATACTCTAGTGCTGCATCAATCTGCAACTGGAGCCCGTCCATCTGTGATTTTATTATAATTATAATTATCAATTATATTATATTATAAATTATAAATTATAATAAATTTATAAATTATAAATTATAAAAAATAAAAATATCGAGGAATAAAATATGTTATGAGTACAAATAATAATGTGAAGGAATACCATTATACTTACAACGTGCTTTAGATCATCACGACACATTGGTCCCAATGAGTCAAGTACTTGTATTTCACACTTCTTACTGTTAACAACCGCAAGGTACCAATGCATTTCTTGGATATTAATTGGAAGAAAAATCTGATGCAATCAAATAGTCCACATGAAGTGTCACACAGAAAAATTGATGCAAATAGAAAAGCACTTCAATAATAAGTCACAAAAAATTACCATGTCATGTGCCACATACATCTTTACCCTCTCAACGACTGTGTCCTCTTTAACATTGGGTTTCATTTTCTCCTTTTTTTCCGTCACGGTGAAGAAGGCCAGTAATCAAAGTATTTTCAATATAAATAGTTGAATCTACCCTGTGCATCAGGTGCTTTTCAGCCCTGATGAGGTTTATGTAGGCGTTTATAATCTACAATAATTTAAATAAACTTATAAACTGATGGTTATAATAGCTGAATGATATATATACAAGAAACCGCACCATACTTATTCTGTTCTATATTACAAAAAACATATCATGTATATAGTACTCACATCTCCATACACATAAGCTTGACGGCGTAAAAGGCATTTGAACATCTTGTAATCAACAAAAACATCATCCACCCTCACTAAAACATGATCTTCTGCGGGGTGACCAATTGATGTAATAATGGCTTCATCTTCGTTGTCACACACGTAGTCTGCATTATTTTGATAAAAAAATGTTTGAGAAATGTAAAATAAGTTGTAGACTGCATCAGCTACGTTAATAAGTACCTAAGGGTTGGACTTGATCCACGTGGGCTTTCTTAGGCTTGTTATGACGATGCACAATGGGTACTCCAATTTCGTGGGGAGCAGCTGCATTCTCCTCGGCATCTATCACGTGCATGAGGTCAAGAAGATTATTACTGTCTTCTAATTCCAACACGTCATCATGCATAAGTATATCTTCTGTGGAAGCGATGGCATCTGATGCATTCACGATAGTGGTGTGCCCCAATTTCTTCTCAACAGCATTCCCCTCGGCGTCGACCTTAGTAGCCACGTCATCTTCGAGGGGCACCACTTCTTGCTCTAATGAGTTTGTCTCGCACTGCACCTGTCAAGCACAATAGGTCACCATTTAAATTTTCATACCACAATATCTATAATTATTGGAATGTCATTGTACCAGGCTTTGAGTAATAATGGTTCCATCTGTTGGGTCCATGTCGATAGTGGTTTCTTGATCATCGGCAACAATGATACTACCATCGGATGCAACACCATTGAGAGTTATTTCCTGCAGGTCTTCATTTGTATCAACTCCCGCACCTGGGTCTTCAGTCGTTTGCACACAAGAAATCATTAGGGGTCTGCTTGCCCAATATCTACCTGCAACACAGTGAACGAACAAATACGAATGTAGAATTAATTACTCATCACACACATTCAATTGTTCAACAAAACTCATCGCACACATGTAATTATTCACCTCGCTACTACTGGTAATTATGGTAGATCCATCATTCATTGAGAAGTCAATAGTTGGTTTTCAATATCTCCATCACCGAGACCTTGGTGATCCGCGGCGACAGCACTTTCCTGCATTATGTTATACATAGCAGAAGAAACGATGAAACATTAATGAATTATAAATGAATCATGAAAGTGCAACACACAAATGATGAAACAAGGCTAAGTAACATGAACCTCCATCTCTTGGTCGAAGAAGTGTGCGCCACCGATGGAGAATAGGTCGTAGGTACACGTTTGGGAGAATAGAGTTGTTGCGAGTTCACTGGGGGAGGGAATATATATAGCCATGTCGATCAAGAATGTTTTTTTAAACGGAAAAAAGGTATGCCCCAAAACCAGGTGGAGTGATTTAAGGAATCGTAATCATAGGGTATACAAGGAAAGACAACATATATACAAGGAAAGGAAGTGACCACCCCAATCAAAAGCGGAAAATCAAGTGACTAATTTTTGGGAAAAATCATCCTAGCAGAGGATACAAGGAAACTTAACGGAGCATTATTTTTGGGAAAAAACATCCTAGTAGTATAGCATGTTTCCTTTTAATAGTAGTACCACATGTTTTATTTGAAGAGCATAATTTTTAGAAAAAAAAATCATCCTAGTAGTATCACATGTTTCCTTTTTTGGTAAAAAATCATCCTAGCAGCGGATACAAGGGAACTTAACGGAGCATAATTTTTGGGAAAAACATCCTAGTAGTATCGCATGTTCCTTTTAATAGTAGTACCGCATGTTTTATTTTAAGAGCATAATTTTTAGAAAAAAATCATCGTGGTAGTATCACATGTTTCCTTTTAGATTAATGTGCTTACGCATCTGATTAAGCACCCAGATCGACATTATCGTTTGCTCCAACTATATGAAATAGGAAAGCGACGGGCAAATGTGAAGGGCTGCGGCCGCGTGAAACAATTGAAATAGGAAAGCTCAAACAAGCGAATAGGAATTGAAATAGGAAAGCTCAAACAAGCGAATAGGAAAGCTCCATAGCGGAAGGAAAGTGCACCCTGATTAGTAAACGCGGGTGAAGGAAAGCGCGATCCACGCGCGGGACATCAGGGTACATTTGAAGGAAAGTGCAGACAAGGAAAGTGTAGACGCGGGAGGATGCAACAAATCAGGGCGCGGGTACACAAGGGTGGGTAAACAACAGAGCCGGGTAACAAAAAAAAATTTGGTTTTCAGCGGAAACATTTTAGAATAGCGAAAAATTTGGCTATCCCAGGTTTTGTCTAGCTCTTTTGAGTGGACCTCGCCTGACACGTGGGTCCTCTGTGAGGGGTGGGTATGTTTTACGTTGGGTGAGAATTGTTCTCAATTCTTTTTGCCTTTATAGTATAGATGTCTACCGAAAGATGGATACGAACTGAAACTTTCAACCCACCAAAAGCTATTATTCAGAACGACTTGCATAATCCATAATTTAGAATCCGTATGGGTTTAAGATTATGGATTATGATAGGCATCTAAGTTTCGGCTCTCATAATCGTTTCAAAATAAAAGATAATCTGGATCAAACAGGACCTCGGAATTTCTATTGGGTGAAGGCCCGGCCCGAGGTTTTTCCAAATGGCCTAAGTGGCTCAAAACAAAGGCCTGGAAACATGGATATGGGCTGTTGTCATAGAGAGGTTCGCTGCTGCTGGATCTCTCGTTCGGTTGGCTCTGTGGGCCTGGGTTGTTTTGGCCCCATCTATTCTCTCGTTGCCCTTTGTATTCTTCTGCGCAGCAGTTCTTCGTGTCCTCCCCTAAAAAAAACAACGAGAGAAGGCGAGAGCAGCTTGCCCGCGACACAACAGGCGGCGGTTGGCCCGCTCCTGGCCCGTGGCGTTGACACTGCCGCGCAGCCCGCGCAGGCGGAGGCATCCCGTGACGACGACGCAGTCGCCGCACCCGCCGCGCCCGCATGGCCTTGATTGCAGGTTGGAATTTTTCTCACGGAGCAGCCCGACGCCTTGGCCTTGTAGCCGTTGTCGTTCATGTTTGGCCAGGGAAACCTGGCGAAGGCCTGCCTTATCGTACCTACTGACGGACACAGTAGTGGCACGGCGTCAGCGCCGCACTTGACCTCACCACCACCACGTACTACTACTACCATCTCTTTCTCTGTCACGGGCACGAGGCGGATTAAAGAAATCGCAAGCTTTCCGCCGGGATTGCTTCTGGCTGCGTCGGCAACTCGGCACTACTCCGCTCGGGCCGGCTGCCGGCGCACCCGCTGCGCCGTGCTCTCTTTCTGCCGACTCGCGTCGCGTCGCGTCGCGTGAGGTCTTCCCTTTCCTTCCACTCCAAGTCTCCTCCTCCTTCCTGCGCGAAACGGGCGCCGAGCGGGTGATCCAGCAACACTTCCCTCCACGCGGACGCACAGTCCCAATGGACTCACGTGTCTGCCATTGCGACGTCTGCACGGGGCGCGCCACACACGGGGCGCGGGATGCGTTCTTTTGGTCAAAACGCCTGCGCGTCGCCATTCCAACGGCGAATCCGACCGGTCTCCCCTTGGCAGTTGGCATGGCGAAACGGGCAAAACACCAAAAACTTTGACGTGCCTGCCCGTGAGAATCCCAGCCGGCAAAACGGCCGAAGAGCCACGCCGGCCGGCGGCGGCGCGCCGCTTTGAAGCACCACCAGAGACGGCCGCTGGGCCTGCCTGCGAGCCGAGCCATAGAGGAGGGACATCCCCAGCAGCCCACTCCCTCTGGATGCAAAACAATAAAAAATTGGAGGAAAAAGAAGGCGGAGTGGGGGGAACGAAAACAAATCAAATCCCATCTCATTTCGTCGTCACGTCAGACCACTCTCATTTCCGCGTGGGTGCGTGCCTCTGCCTGCGCTGCGGCGTGCGCAAGTCAACCCAGCCTCCCAGCGCCCGCCCGCCGCCCCGCTCCCCACGCCGGCCGAGGAAACAAACACCGCGGAATCCGCCCCCGGATCCGGCGACGATGTTCGGCGACTCCGACGGATCCAAGGACGCCAGCGCCGGGGCGCCCGGGTCCGCCCCGCCCGACCAGCAGCCCTTCCCCAACCGCGAGCTCACGCTCAGCAGCTACCTCTGCGACAAGCCGCCGCTCGCCTCGGCGGCCGCCACCGCGCCGCCGGGGCCGTCCTCGCCGCCGAACCCCGCGGCTGCGGCTGCCGAGGAGGCCGCCGCCGCTGCCAAGCTCTGCGTCGAGCGGGACTTCCTCCACCTCTCCGCGCCCAAGCGCGGGGATCCGCCCGGCGACGACTCGTCCGTGGTCGGGGGTAAGAAGCCCCGCCTCGACTCGCTCCAGCTCTCGCTCTCCCTCTCCAACGACGCGCCCGCGCCCGCGCCGCCGCCGTCCTCCTCCCAGCCGCCGTCGCACCTCGCCGCCCTCCTCCCGGCCGATGCCGATCTGCGGAACGGGAGCGCCGCCGCCGCCACCGCCGCAGCCGCGGTGCCTGCCGCCGCCGCGCCGCCGCCCAGGCGGACCTACAGCGCCAACACGGGGCGCACCCGCAGCATCAACTCCGACGACATGTCCTACTCCTACTCGGTCTTCTCGCACAACCCGAGCTGCTCCCTCACGCACAACTCCACCGACATCTACGCCGCCGGGGAGGGCACCAACGGCTCCGTCCACAGCCGCTTCAACTTCCGCCCCATGGGGGACGGCAGCGTCGCCTTCGCCACCGCGCCGCTCAAGGAGGGCACGTCATCCTTCTTCCCCACGGAGCTCCCCGCGAGGATGGTAGCCACGGGAGCAGCGCTCAGCGCGGGCGGTAGCTTCGACGGCAGCCGTGGCGGGATGCACTCGTCGCGGCCTGACAGGATCCTCAGGGACATCGTGTCCGACTCCGTGGTTTCCATGGCGCAGGTGCTCCAGGATTTCCCGAGCGAAACGCTAGAGGTGCTGCGGGAGACAGTCAGGAACATGATTGATGCTCCGGAGAGGAGGGATGAATTGACAAACCTCCAGCGGAAGCTGGAGCGTCGGTCGGACCTGACTGCCGAGTCACTGGGGCGGGCAAACAAGACGCAGCTGGAGATCCTGGTGGCCATCAAGACCGGCATGGCCGTCTTTGTGACCGGCAAGGGACGCGTATCTAGCAGCGAGCTTGTGGAGATGTTTTTATTGACGCGATGCCGCAACCTGAATTGCAAGAGTGTGCTCCCTGTGGACGACTGTGAGTGCAAGATTTGCTCCACCAAGAAAGGGTTCTGCAGTGCGTGTATGTGCCCTGTGTGCCAGAAGTTTGATTGTGCTGCAAATACTTGCAGCTGGGTTGGGTGTGATGTGTGCTCCCATTGGTGCCATGCTGCATGCGCACTAGAGAGGAACTTGATCAGGCCTGGGCCAACATTGAAGGGGGCTATGGGTACAACTGAGATGCAGTTCCAGTGTCTCGGCTGCAGCCATGCTTCTGAGATGTTTGGGTTTGTCAAGGAGGTGTTCAATTGCTGCGCTGAGAACTGGAGTCCCGAGACACAGATGAAAGAGCTGGACTTCGTTAGGAAGATATTTGCAGCTAGTGAGGATTTTGAGGGGAAGGGGCTCCATGCCAAGGCGGAAGAGGTCCTCAGCATGCTTGCAAAGAAACTTATTACCCCTTCTGATGCGACAAGCACCATGATGCAATTCTTTAAATGTAAGATTCTTTTTACTCCCTTATATTCCCGCATGTGATATAGGAACTTATATGCTTATGTTTTATGAATGCATCGTTGCCTGCTCTAGTATTTCTACTTGCACAATCATTCAGGGACTGTTAGGCATAGCTTCTAGATTAATTGTATTAATTAGTTGGATGCTAACAGTGATTTCATGAGCATTTGTTGTGGGGAGTACTGATCATTTTCTTATATATTTGTTTCTACACCCTGCTCTGTCAGCCACATTCATGTATCATTTATCATTTGTTTGTTGTCCAGTTACTTATCCTTCTGTGTGGCATTTTAGCTGATAAAATTCTGATCTTATGGGGGCATGTTTATCTTTTCTGGATGACAACATTGCTGATGACATATTGCCATAAAGTACTGAATTCCTTCATTTATAATAAGCAGTAAACTGGACAGTGTTTTCACGAGTGTGAAAAGATTATGGCTCATTGGTCATTGCAATAAGTTTATGACTCTATTTCTACTAGTGATCCTTTGATTTTTCTTTGCTCAAAAGGCCTTCTAATCAGTTGAGAACATGCGGACAGCTACTAGAAACTCAAAAGGCCCTCTGATGTACTTCAACATGTCAATGTTTTCTTCTCAGCTAACTGTAGGATCATTCCTGACACACCTGACACTTCTGATTAAGTGGTTGACTGGGGGTTTCTACTTTTCTATTTGCACCAACTTTGTCAGACATTTTTTGAGAAGCAAGATGTATATATATCTGCTAAAAAAAGCAAGATGTATATATATTCTGTTGAAACTAAAAACTACGATTCACCTAGCTGTCTCTAGATATGGTCAACCTCTGTAGTCAGTGTTTGCAATGCATCAGAAGTATGATGCCATTCTATGTCAACAATGTAATAGGCTTGGTTATGGGGTATATAAATATTAATAAATTATCAAGTGCAGTATCTCGAGCTAACTTCTGATTTCCACAGATGGAGTTACGGACTACTCTGTTACTGGCATCAAGTCGAAAGGATTACTGGCAGCTCAGACGACTAAATCTACAGATATGCTTCATCTTCAAACCCCAACCATCACCCCACCAAAATCATCCTTCAACTTCAAGCCCAGCACCTCCATTCTTGACACACAGCTTGAAGCACTTAAGGCCAGCCCAAAGTCACTCCCTATTGAGAGCCCTTTCAGCTCTACCTCAAAGGATGATGACGCCTCCAGCCTGGAGACCATCGTGAAGTGCAAGGAAGCTGAGGCGAAACTTTTCCAGAAACTTGCTGACGATGCCAGGAAGGAAGTGGACAGCTACCGCCACATCGTGCGCGCCAAGACCCAGAAGCTGGAGGAGGAGTACGCCACTAAGCTGGCGAAGCTGGGGTTCCAGGAGACGGAGGAGAAGCGTAGGAAGAAGATGGAGGAGCTGAAGATGCTCGAGAACTCGCACTACGACTATCACAAGATGAAGCTGCGGATGCAGACCGAAATCCAGGGCCTGCTCGAGCGGATGGAAGCCACAAAGAAGATGTGGGTATAGGCTCCACTCCGTTAACAGTTGGCTGCTGCTTCTTGCTGAATACCCGTTGGTATAGATCCAGTTAACAATTGTGTCCTGCTGCTGCTGAATACCTGAGATGCCTTGTTCATTAGGAGAGAGTTTCTCAACTGTTGTATTCCTTCGCCATCCCGTGTCATAAACTGCCTGCTCTTGTTGTAACATGTAAGTGGATGCCTAACCTTGCGCTGGCAGATATAGCTTGCCAGCATATTGAATCAATGGTTTGCCAGTTTGTGCTACATCATTGCAGATATTTTTTCATGTGCAGATTGGAGTTGTTGGGTCACGGATTCGACGTGTTGCCCCCTATCCCTGTAGTCGGCGTCTCCAAGAGAATGTCATCACGTCATTTTCCTTCTGAATCCAGGGCAGTTTAGCTCCAGAAATAGAATTACTGTTTACTGAATCCATTATCATCCGTCCCTTAGTTTAGTCGTTTGGTTTTGACGAATGGAATTGATTGACGTGTATTATATGCCATCTAATCGCAACAGGGGAGTATAAACACGTACTGTTCTACCAAGGAACAGTGTGATAAACTAGTCTTCAAAGTTCAGGATAAGACTTTGAAGCAAAGACAAATGGTCCCGTGATAGACTATTCCACATGCACTGCAGCGCGTACAAAAATCGCAGGGCAAGAAACCTTATCAGTTGCCACTAGTGGAAATGGAATCCTGCGTAGATCTTGGCTGTTCAGTTGGTTCCCCCTTGATCATATCTTCATCCCATCATCCCAGGCGGGGCCAGCCACCGCAGCAAGTTGCCGGTCTCCTCGAACCTTGTGCTCATCGCCGGGTGACCTGACCACCGGTGACAGTCAACAGTCAGTACAAATTGCAACTCAAAGCAGCTTTGCAGAACTCCTGTTGCTGCCCGCTGCGGAATCATGGCCGAGGAGAAGTAACGATTAGCTTCGCAGTTCGAACGCGTATGGACATGTTATAGACTTATAGCTGAGCAGAGATCACTGAACATATCACTAGCTCTTGCACATCCAACTGCTGTACAAAAAATTTCTTGCACGTATGAAACGATAGGAGGGACCTGATCGAGCAAGAGAGACCGCGACGATCCGATCAATGTCAAACAGGAACCGATCAATCCCAGAGGAAGAAGAAAAACAGCCTGACGAATTACACCGGGTCTAGTCGACGGATCAGTTCAGAGCCTGAGAGTGAGGTCGGGCTCCTCGCCGGCGAGCACGGCGCCGGCGGCCGAGTTGAGGGCCGCGCCCCCCGCCGGCGCGGCAGCGGCAGAGGTTGGTCTGAAGCTGCCTGGCCAGCCGAAGCTGACCTCGTCGTCGCCCACGAAGAACGGCATCGGTCCCAGCAGCCCCCGCGCGAGCTTCAGCTCGGCGGTGCGCGCGGCGGCGACGTCGTCGCTGTGCCGCGGCTGCTGCTGGTCCGGGCGCGCCGCCGGCGACGCGTGCGCCTGGATGCCGATGGGGTACAGGCCGGAGCCGTACAGCGGCAGGGACGCCACGTCGGCGTAGTAGCCGTAGGGGGAGGCGGCGTCAAGCCGCAGCGCGCGCCGGGCCAGCGTGCGCTCCCGCCGGTGCGCGTTCTGGTGACCGCCCAGCGCCTGCGAGCTGAAGAACTTGCGCTGGCAGTAGTTGCACGTGAACACGCGCGACGGCTCGCGGGCAGCCACGGCCGCCGCCTCGGCCTGTGCGCCGCCGCCTCTGTTGCTGTTGCAGTTGCTGTTGTCGGTGGTGCTGGACTCGGCGGCGGCGGCGGCGGCGGTGACCGTGAGCGAGAGGTCGAGGCTGACCCGGCCGGAGGAGTTGGAGGCCTCGGTGTTGGACGCCGCCTGGCTGCTGATCTCGGACAGCTCGTCGCACGGTTCTTGGCACATCTCCTTGCTGTTCATCTCTGGCCGATCGCAACAATCTTTTCACTCGTCAGTTGGATTCTTGTCTCTCACCTGCACTCAGACACCCATCAGCTCATATCAGCAAGGATGTGTGCGTGCGTGTGTGGCTCTAAATAAGATGCTCTGATCGAATCACGATTCTTCTGTGAACATGGAAGGTTAGGTAAGTGCAGGAACACACGCATGGATCCATGATGAAGGCATAAAACATGCGTTATCCTGAAGGGTAGAGAAAGCAACTTTGTCGAGAAGTGTAATGTGTTGATGCATGAATTGCGAAGAGGCCCAGTGTTCTGACTTCTGAGTCCCAGTTGCACTCATGGCTTTGCTTATCAGTGTGCACCGTGCAGATACAATGGCATGTGCTGCTCTCAGTTGTTTTCAGTATGGTGCAAATTGGTGATGATGAGTTCATGACAAACTTGTGCTAAACCAATGACAAAGTGATTATTTAAAGATGGATGCGTCTAATCAGACAGCCATGTGGATAAAAGGATGGGAGTTTCAAATGATTATTTTGGCTGAAATTGCGTGCAGCTTAAGTGATTCTCTTCTCAAGGTGGCCCTTGTTTATCCGTATAGACTAGAGACTGCCGTTTAGAAACAATCTGTCATGTGTTTGTAGGGAAACAAATTTTCTGTTTGCTGAATTACAAGGTATTCAGTTTATAGGAATTGCTGTTAAAAAGTAGGCAGTGCAAATTGGATGCAAATAACAATGAAAAGAGCAAGCAGAAGGGGAACCTTAGCCTACTTCCAGATTGCTCAATTTTCTGCTCAGCAATCATGAGAAGAATCTGATTCTTTGTTAGGCCTGGATATGCTAGTTTCAAATTCCGAGTTTGAGGACGAAAATATGAAAAGCATGCCATCTTTTCCGGTCTGAGAATCTCTAAAATGGAACCTTATCTTATAGTAAAGGCCAAGAATAGCATATTCAGTAGTTGTCAGAAAAGATGGGAGCTCTGTTGTTCTTATCTAAACCCCAATTCAGTTACAACATGTTGCTGTCTAGAATAGATTTATCCACCAGCTCAGAATGCACCACCTAACCCTTGTAGTTAAATCTTAGTGTTCTACAGATAAATTGGCCTGCTCGCACTAAAATTGTAAACATTGTATATCTAAGCCAGATTCACTGACTGACAGGGAAAACTGTGGTGCGTTCCACATAGAATAATTTAACTTGCTGTAGTTTGAAATTACCAGTTGAAAATTCGAATAAACCAAAACACAATTTAGATGGAGTGCTGCGAGGCATCTGCATCAGAGATTAAGCGATACCGCCAAGCATAGCAAGGAGACAGAAATATCTGAACAAGATAGCAACTAACTCATCAGCAGCATCCGGTACTAATCGCGACAAAAACACGATGTAATTTGAACAGGATACCATGCAAGCATTTTTTTTTTGTAGCGCACACACCAGCGATTTCATACCAGAATTCCACTACCGTCTCAGTCTCGAACGAACCAGCGAAGCAAAAAATCTTCCAAAAGCGGAGCCTAACTAGTCCAATATCAAAAGGATCGAAACTCATCAGAACCCAAATTCTTCTCAGCAAATATATTGTCAAGAACAGCATGGAACTGCAGGAGCAAGAACTCAAGAAGAACTGCAGCCACGCAACAAGCGAATCGCTGGCTCCTCAAGGAAAGCACACTTGTACGAGTGGAGGCATAAAAGTAAATTACCTGAACCAGACAACCACCCTGTGACCCACAGGAGCAGAATTCCGCGCACCGCTTCACTCCGGCGAACGCCGAAAGCCTGAAGACGAAGCTGCCGACGAAGAAACCGGCAAAGCTCAGGCCATGGCTCGTCCTCAGCAACTGCCCCTTGTGCTCACCAAAGGGGAAGACGGACAGAGAGGGGGGCCAAGTGAGGAGGAGGAAGAGGAGAAGGGAGGGGGTGAAGTGGTGTGGTGTTTCAGTTAAAGTGGCACCCCCACTGTGGTGTTTGATTATGGAAAGCAGCAGAGGTTTGGTAAATTACTGGTAGGGGATGGATGGATGGATGGATGCAGGACAGGGATGCCCTCCTGCCCGGCTGCTCATCTCACAACTCACAAGTGGTGGTGGTACTGCAATGCAATGTGAGCCAAGCCGGAGGATGCCGTATGTGCCTGCACTGCACTAAAGGCGCACCAGGATATTATTGGTGTGTGTACAAGGCTACAAGTATGCATACACTTCAGCTTTCCTTTTCCATGTCCCTTTTTTGGTTGTCTTTGTACCATCACCACCACCACCACCACCATCCAAGAAAAGGGCACAACAGAAAGTGCCCCCCCACAGATGAGTAAACAACAGCTGCTCATTCCTGGGATTGGCACTTGTTTATTCATCGTCCCCTGGACTTGGATTAATCTAAGTGTGCTTCCACCCACCTAAACACTCAGTTCAGATGACCAATCAGTGCAGTATTTTAATGCCGAAGGGATAGGATCATAGGAGGAGAGAATGGAAAAGAGATGAAATGAAAGGGGTTCAATTTGAAATGTTCAGATCATGGGAAGGGATGTGTGTCAGCGTTTGAGAGTTGGAAGCGGCAGTAGGGGGGACCAGGGAGGTGGTGGTGCGGCTGGTGCCATCCGCCATGAGATTTCTGTCAGAATTGTGCTCCCACTTTTCTCTTCTTTCCATTGCGCGTCGCAGCTGTTCTTCTTTTGGTTGCGTAACATGCCTGCGAGCGATTCCACTGCGTACTTGCGTTGGTGGTGGCCAGCAGAGGCAGAGGCCGTCGCATGGCATGGCCATGACTCACACGGCTCATGATTTCTCGCAGTGCTGTGGTTTTTATTTCCGCTGT
Source organism: Cenchrus americanus (assembly GCA_947561735.1). NCBI lineage: Eukaryota > Viridiplantae > Streptophyta > Magnoliopsida > Poales > Poaceae > Cenchrus > Cenchrus americanus. The sequence goes on along the minus strand of OX387243.1, from coordinate 149,905,584 downwards.
CAGGATGCAGTAGCTTTTTGCAGTACGGCTCAGCTCTGCACAAGATGCCTGCCTGCAAGTTAACTCCGCTGACGATCTGAGGGATGGGGGGATGGATCCGATGACCCAAGCATTGGTATTGGCATTGCGATGGTTGGGTTGGGTTGCTGGTGCAGCCGTGCAGGGCTGCAGCTGCCATCCTCCTTGGATGGTTGGAAGGGGGACAACAGGGCTGGGCAGGCCGGGGAAGAAAAGAAAAGGTAGGACTTCGTACGGCGACGGCTTTGAGGCTAATTTTGTACTACTGTGTGCAAAAGCGAGGTTGCCGACCGGGAATCTGCAGCGGCGAGATCTGGGACTTACATATTCCTGAATCTGAAGACTGTAGAGACAAAGGGATCCGTGTTTTGGATCCAGGAAAGAGATTGGAATATACAGTGCAGTTGCAAAAACATGCTGATTTTTTTTTGGTGTGTGTGTGTGTGTGAATTTCTTCTCGAAGCATATTTGTGATCGGACGCAAGCAAATGCTGCGTGGGCAGATGACGAGAGAGCTCCACCGCCTGTTACGATGTGTCCTGTGGTTATTCCGTCAGTCAGTCACGACATTCAGATGCTCTACCAGCTACAACGAATGCCGCCCATGTGCTTGACGAAAGCACGAGATTGGTGATGCAAGTGCAAAAAAAAAAGGTGGGGGAGAGATTGGTTTACCTTTGAACAGCATCATGGCCTTTGTTCGAAGGCTAGTATGCACGGTGGAAAAGAGTGGTGTTGGACTCGGAGAACAAAACGAGTAAAAAGACCAGGAGAAACAAATAAAGGAGAAGGCAAAAAAGGGACCAGGTAAAGTGATTGAATAGCCGATGTATACGCATCATGGGTGCCAGCTGAAAAAAAAACGTGTTTTGATCGGCGGAGCACGTGATCGGAACACAAGACCAAACACAGGTGATGTGAACCCTTGAATTTATTGATTTGGGATTCATAAGAGTTTTCAGCTGGCATTTATATTAGCTACTACTAACATATGAACAGCATACGTATTCAAAAAAAAACATATGAACAGCATACTCTGTTCAGCTTCGACAACTTCCCAGCCAAAACATTCCGAAAAGCCATTGAACGAGGAAATCAAGAGGGCAAGTGCAAGTGTGATCCGTAAATACTATTCATTAGTGCAGTACTACAGTATACAAATTAGTCCATCTGAATCGATATATCACAAGAGATAATCTCAACACGCTCCAGTTTATGTCATGCCCAATGAGCAGCTCTACAACAGCTATACCACACTCCAATCCCAAGGTTTTAAACATCACCCGGGGATTCCTACAGCGTTACTTCTGTGACAACTAGCACAAAGAGGAAGAAAGCACAGAGCACAGCAGCTGAAGCAACCGAAAAAAAAGAGAGAAGAATCTGTAGCCATCCACCATGTCAAATCCTATGATACAATTTTACTCAGCCAAAAATCTAATACCGTACATGAATATCTAACTGTTGGACCTATCACGTCACCACCAAATTATCTGAAAATCGAGAACATGGCAGCAGGAATCAGAATGGGTATTCTGCAAAAGGTAATGGCAGTCGACAAGTAAATTTTCCTTACATCAAGTCAGAAAGAGGGAAGTTTCTGCCTTCAATCTTTGCACCAATTTCCATTTGATTTCTCATCTTCAAGTTCTTTAAGCTTCTCCTGCAAGCAATAGGAAAATATCATGGTCATTTTACATCCTTGTTAATCTGTTCTAAAGTTCCTTGGAAGATTTGTTTTTTTGGGACGGATGGAGTAGACCTTTGTTTCGGTAATTATCTGCCGCAAACCACAAACTAAGGGTGTCTTTAGTTGCCCGAAAAAAAATTAGCAACTTATCCAACACTAATTAGGAGTATTAAACGTAGACTAATTATAAAACTCATTACACGAATGGACTGAAAATCTCGAAATGAATCTATTAAGCCTAATACAATCCGTCATTAGAGATTGTTTACTGTAGCAAGACATTGTCTAATCATGGCATAATTAAAGCTCATTAGATCCGTCATGGCATATTAAGCTCATTAGATCCATCTCATGATTTTACCCAGGGGCTAGGGAATGGGTTTTGTCATTAATTTATGTTTAATACTCCTAATTAGTGTCCAAACATCCGATGTGACAGGTGAAATTTTTTTCATAGTGAACTAAACAGGCCAACTAATGTACACAGCATACTGCAGAACATATGGAAACTACAGGATAAAAACAAGAGAGCTTACATGTAAAGATGTGTTTTCTGAGGTCAAGCTATCACACTTGTCCTGAAGTTGTTTCAGCTCTTCTTTGAGAGAACTATTTTCCTGCTTTAGCAAATCTGCACGGTTGGCTACTTCCTCCCATTCAGCCTGTAGGATGTCACCACAACATATAACATCAAAGGGAAAGCAATATTATATTAAGCTAATGCTACAGTGCCAATTCAATTTTTTCAGCATAAAGTATAACCCCAGCACTTTCGAATATTTATATTTTATAGTATAAGACAGATACGGTTGCCATTGGTATGCCATATATTACATCAGGGCTCAGGCTACCCTCAATAGCAAATAGAAAACACTAAACATACTACAAATCCTTAATTTACCACCATCATAGCTTGCAAGAAGCAAAGAACACAACTTTATATGAACTGACCATGAAGGTGGCAGCATCTACCCTTTTTATGCATTTTAGCTAGGAAATAACAAAACAAATATGTTGCTCCTGCTATCAGCTATGTGCATAAAAGCATGTGCTCAGAAATAAATATGCGGCTATTGACAACGTGCCTCAAGAAATTTTCCGTTAGCCTTGTAAAAGCAGATGGAACTTTACAACCTACCATTCCTAGGATATATCTTCTTAAGTATAAATCTGCCGACATATTTGTTCTCATATTTATTCTACTATAAAATGTTAGTTAGGAAGCTGATCCTAGCTCAGTTGGTTGAGGGTGTGGATGTGCACCTAGACCACTCAAGTACAGGAACTTGTCAATGCAAATTTGGGTGCCTATTCACTTCTTAATAATTATTAATATATAAAGCCAACTAGTTCCTCCTAGGCTGGTTTAGTTTTTTTTTAATGTTAAAATGATGGTTGTCATTTGCGAGAGAGAACTTATCATTAGAATAACACCATCACCATTCCTGACTCCTAGGAAAATATGCAGGAACAAATGCATGCGGTCATGCATATTTTCTTATTTGGGCATTATTCTTTAGTGCAATCAGTTCAAGTAGGTTCAGCCAGATCAAGATTTTACTGTGGTTAGGTTAGATATAAGTAGAGTTCATGTTGCACAGAATTCTACAGCAACTGCACACAGGATGCCATGATCCGATCGACTTTATATGACTTTATACAGGAGAACAGTAAAAAGCCTAATATGGTCCTGTGTTTTATGTTGGCGAAAAATCCTGAGTTACCTTCTCCCTTAGTATATTCAACTAGATCTACCTAACAAGATGAGTTAGTAGAAATGCAACTATCCATAAGATATGCTAAAGAACAACATCCACTGAGTCATGTGGAGTGCTACAGACATTACAGACCTGTTTGCGTAATCTTGAGCGGCGAGCTGATTCCCTATTTGATTGCTTCCGTTTTTGTTTCTTCAATTCTCGCTCATCCTATGTAAACAAAGAAAACAACCCTACGAAGTAAGGAAAGTGCAAGGTAGGGTGGTTGAATATAATAAAGACAAGGAGAACAAAGTCTGCACTGTGACAGACCTGTATAGCCGGATCACTGAGGACAATATCACGTGAATTTGATGAAGGGGCTGATGGCGGTGCCGCAACAACTTTACCATGCATGGGTACAGAAGCAGGAGCACCCCAGTACTCTACTCCCATGTTCAGAGTAGTTGCTGCGCCACCCATGGGAGGGGGGACAGGCCAAAATGGCATCATAGGGTTAAGCACAACTGGCCCGGAAGATGGTTGTGTGGGTTCAACAGCAGATGTTGTACCTTTCCGAGAATCTGGCGATAAAGAAGTATTTAGACTAATCACTTCCTAACACAATAAGTAACCTAACTAATGTATTTATTGTTTTGTGCTGATAAAATACAAATTGCTTCTAAGTACCAATTTCCCCAGTGGGGCTAAAAGTAATTGGTTTACGGGTTTACAAATTGCTTCTAAGGAGTATATAAAGCTTCAAGTCTTACCATTATCCTGCCCACGCTCAGAACTATCCTTTGTCCTTGAACCCTGCAGACACATTATTTGTCGATGAGCTAGCAGGCATTTATATTAACAGCATGAGGACGGTCATATCCAGCAAATACAAAGCAAGAAAAATGTAGAGGGTAGAGTGCATCCTCCTAGTTTGTTGATGAGCTTGCAGGATAACCATGTGTTTTGAAAGTGTCGAAACATAGAAAAGTCTAAGTACCTATAAACTAAAGAAAAGATACAAGACAGAGAAGATTACATATGCCAATTTTCAAGTCATGCAAGTTGCACACTTCTACAAGAATGGGTCCATACTTAACATTAAAGACTACAAATGGTCAGAAAATCAGTTAACTACTGGGCAATAAAGAAACTTAATATAAGGATATAATTCATTTAAAAAATGAACTGCATATTCATTAATCATTATTTGGCATCCTCTTAATGTACACTGACCGAACCAGTGCAAAGCTGTACCAAAGTGCACCTCTCAAGCACTTGGTCTGCAAGCTGCAGGTGCCATATAGAGGGTTTGAAAACTAGAACGCTCCGAAGTTACTGACACAAACTAGGCCTTTGATAATGAGAAGAATGGAACAATAAACAGACTGTTTTGAAATATGTTGTAGCATTACAAAGTCAAATGTGAAAAGGTTGTTGTGTGGAATGGCATACACTTTTTGAATTTGTACTGCTTCCTTCAGAAGAACTCCCACTTCCACTCTCACTGCATATCAGATAGATAGTGGATTCAATAATTTAACTGTTAGTGTAACACCAAAAAAATAAGTAAATAAATTACCTTTGTGAAGAACCTTCATTGGAGGAAGAAGCTGAAGGTTTTGCAGGTGATTTATTATTTTTGGCTACGACTACATCCAGACTACCTAGGCTTCCTTTGGATCTCTTCAGGGGGGTCTTCCGCTTATTTTTGCTTGACTTATCAGTCTCTGTACCCCCAGCACCAGATGTCTAGCAACATGATCCAATCACAAATTTACAATCTTAATTTCTTTGAGGAGACAAATGGCACAAACAGTCAAACAAATGAATTCCTAAGTTATGAATATAAATGACAGAACAGTTGAGACAGCAAGATTTAGAAAGGGTGGAATTGTTCCTGCATTCTGCAACATGCAAAAGATCAAATAAAAAGTGATCATTAACTTACTGGAGTTTGAGTTGTCCCATTTGGTGGCTGCATAGGATAAGGACTGTATGGGTGTGAACCCTGACACAAAATAAAGACATTCTTATTATTGTTATATGAACCATGCATAAGCATGATAACATCGTGCTCTCAAGTAAAAAGTGGAGGATTACCGGTGGCATGGGTGCCTGCTGATATGGTGTACCTTGTGCATACATTGCTGCATACGGTGGAGTCCCATAAGGAGACATCATCTATCACAAGTTGAGTAATCAAATGTTAGAAAGTTGATTTATCTTCAGCTGCAGTGGTTGCAATAGCTGACACTGACAGTATCTTTCAAATAAATGAAAGGCTAGCAAATCCTGTGACCAGAACGGTAAAATATCCGCCAACTTGTCACTTACCATAGCTAGTTAGCTACTAGACTTACCATTGCAGTGAAAAAGAGAGGCTACTAAAATTATTTTTGCAGGAGGGAAGGCGGGAGGAAGTACCTGCGGCCCCCACATGTATGGGTGTCCTTGAGGATTTGGAGCTACAGGTGAATGAAAAAAAGCCGGAGGGGTCACCGGAGCTGTTCCAGCAGTATTATAGTATGCCTGCAGATTTATACTAACAGTTACACAAATCAATCTACTAGATCAATAAAAATGCAATGCAGCGTCATTTCCATACCTGGAACTGAGACCAGTCAGGATATGCTGTGGGGGGGTTAGTAGGTGTACTCTGCTCATTCTGAAACAAGATAAGGTAAGAGGGTGCCACTAGTTACTCTTGTAGTTTCAGATTGATTGTACAAACCTGTATTGCTGACGTTTTTTGAGATTTGGACCTAGTGGCCACATCTCCCTTTCCCATTGTTTATTCCTCTCCCCTAGCCCTATGTTCCTTTTGCCTCTTAAGCCCCCGAAAGAAGGACAGAGCTTTCACTTTAAAGCAAGAGGCGCATCTTTGGGTTGATGGACATAGAAACAAAACAAATCCATGAGAACTTTTTATCAGTTAATTAGAATCTGGAGCGGGCATTAAAATGTGCCCAACGTCATCTCATTTCTTTAAGCAAGGATTTAGGAATGGTGGAGAACCACAATAATCGGAAAATGCGTGACAGTGAGAATATGAAGGGGTCTAAAGGTGAGCCACCATTACAAAATGAAAAAAAAAATCCAAACTTTACATAACAATAAATGTCACATCAGTGTTGGAGTGACACAAATAACTGACAGGAACAGAAAAGTATGTCTCTATAACAAAAGCATGCAATCAACTATGAACAATAACAGTGATTTAGGAAGCAGCTATACTGAGCAAAAGCGAAATACCTACAGTAACTTTTTTATGACTGACAACTTACCTAATTCCACCAAATATGACTCGAAACTTATCAGTAGTTACTCTACAGGTCCTAGATGCTACATTCCGAAAGTGTATTCAGGAAACAGAGAGGTGATTTTTTTTCAAGCTATAAAACTTCAGGATAGTCAATAACAAAATCATGACGCACGCGCACACATACATATGTTCCAACATTGAAAAAAGCATCTATGTTTACTCCATCAAGATTACCATATCAACCATCGTGTTTACTATTTGTCATAAATGTTTTATGTTGTAGCCTTGCAGGGGTGTGAGTATGCGATGCTTCGGGTAAAAGAAATGAAAACACCAGTTTGTTGTAGAAGCAAATAAACTGATACAAAATGAATCAATCCCTTTTCATGATAATTTTGTCTCAAGTTGCATTTTTCGAAGCTCTTATACAAGATCAACTATAACTTTAAAAAATGTAAGAAACCCATTTTTGGCAGGCAAACATGTCGAAACATGATGAAACAACTGTTGTAGAAGGATGGACATCTTTTCTTCATTACGGAAAGTCGGAAACATAAGGTAATTCAGAAGTGGGCGAAATCCATCAAGAGAAACAGAGAACATATCTAGAAAATGTGCGATCACCTGCCCTCAATACAGAATCCTTTTTTGCTTTCTGTTTACTTGGGCAAGGAATAAGTGGAGTCTCCAAGCAGTCTTGAATGACACACGGAATTTACTTATTTACTAGCTCTGTGAAACAAAAAGAATGCAGAATGTTTTAATGAGTTTTGCTCAAAAATAGAAGGAAATAAACTAAAGGACCGGGATGGGTGACTAGAGCAATTGGGTCTCTCATAAACATTAATTGCAATATTCTGCTCAAGCAGGGGGGATAGGATCATAAACATTTTGAAGTACTTTTTGTGAACTGTTAAATCTAGAGAGGTGGGGTTAAAAATCATATTAAGTCCATCGGCATAATGAACTTCGACAGAATAAAAAATTAGACATTTTGTAATTAGATTAACTGAACTCCGCTTAGTTTTTAAGTTTCCCCCACATGCCTAGGAAACATAGGAACAATTACGAACAACAGTTATTCTAGGTAGTAAATTGTGCCACCATAATAAGGTGATTATCATTGAACTCTTAATAACACCAGCTGTCAACCCAAGAATCCTAAGGATGCTTTTGCTGCTTACTTAGCTTGCTTTTTTATTAGTATGTGTGACCCATCCAGGCCAAGGGGAAGACTTCTGGCAGTCATGCGGCATACATGGTACTTGAAACCCTAGGTCTCTATGACTCTACAGAACCCTATAAAGTTCCAATCAAAGTGGAGTCACAATCATATTAGTGAATTATATCTGCATTTGAATTTGTTATATCTGCATTTGAATAAAAGTCACACTCACACCTTCGCCCTTCCATGTATAATAAATGTTGATTTCAGATATTCATGCTGATCCTCTTTGCCCTATGATTACAGGCACTCTATGTTACCATCTATTTGGGAAAAGGACAATTGTGAGTTTATTAAATTTCTCGGACATAACAACCACCTTGGCTCCTTAAGAAATGGATTAGCTGAGGAGATTTCAAAAATACAGGCAGTTCAGCTGTAGTGCTGTCTCAAAATAGCATACTCAAGTGATATAGCACTGAACAACATCGGAAGACATTTGCATCTCTCAAATACAAAAAAGAAAGCCCTCAAAAACAAAACAAAAAAAGTCAAAGGAGCAACATAAAAAATGAAAAGTCACGAATCCTGATGGCAGTTCTACAATAGAATTCACGAAATGCTCTTGAAATCAAATAGATCTATCTAGCACCCTCGGCGGTTCTGATCAGAGCAGGGGGTTCAGTTAACCCCAAACAGTTCCGAATACAAGCTACATCCAGGGGCAGAACCAGTTTAGGACAGGGCAATAATTGCTTGAAAAATATCGAAGTTTAGAAGATAAATACAAGGTCAGATCCAAATATAAATAGCATACATCGGGGTTTTGGGGTTCGATTTCGCAGCGCAGGAAGGGAAGGGAAGGGAAGCGAAGGTAATAGGCGGGCCGCGGGCGTACCTGTTGTATGTTCGTCGCCGGCGCCCGACGAAGGCCCAGGTGGTCTCCCGACAGATGACCTGGCCAAGGTGGGGTGGCTGCTCGCCTTGTCGTCGCCGCTAGGAAATAAGGCCGAGAGTGTGGATCAGTGGGGCACCGCGACTCAATGGGGAGGAGGGAGAATTTGATGTGATTTGAGAAGAAGCAAGCTCTTAGAAGACGGAATTCCGTCCAGAGTATAGCTAGGATTGCTTACCAGCAGACGGAGAGACCAATCCACGTGCGGGTGGATCTCCGCTCCACGCCAGCCCGGCAGGGGAGAAGGACGGCGAGTGCCGGAGAGGGGCGGTGTGTTCGGCGGGGAGGATTCGACGAGCAGGGTTGGGGCGGAGGCGGCGCAGGATTTGGGAAATTCGGGGGCTGAGGCGTGGAGCGCTGATGGGAATGGACAGGCGAGAGGAAATGGTGTGAGCACTCCCCCCACTCCCCCAATCACAATGCAGAATCGGACAGAGAAAGAAGAGAGAGTTTTTTTTTTTGACACGGGAAGAGAGAGGGGGTTGAGAAGGGCAAAAGGGTGGATTTTTTTTTTTTGTATATTTTCCTCTTTCCCCCCAATTAGACAGCAAATAGCCCTGAGCAATGCCCAGCTCTATGAGCTTTTTTTTAAGGAAAGCTTTTGCTATAGCCAACTTGGACGTTTGAAATTGTATTTAATTTGTGGCTAGCAACATTAATTCTAGATATTTACGCATCAAATTATTTTAAAATGTACTCACTCTATTTTAGAACAAACTGGTTAGCTCAAAATAAACCACGCTTGACGACTTTTTTTGTGATATTTATCTTATACTACGATTTAGAAAAGGAACATGGTTATGTCGCAGAATCTTGTTCGACAAAAAAAAAATTATCATGTAGCCTGACACAAATATAACTCCAATGGTAGAGGTGGATTTAGGCTTAAAGCTACCGTCACACTAGCATAATCATGAATAGTCTAGTTATTTTTCCAGCATAAAATGGTTGAACCTTTTTTTCATAATGGGTTTTAAGAACACGTAACTTAGACTATACACATTAAATTACTTACACAACAATCTATTCATATAGTAAGTAAACTTAGTTGTAAGAAAAATGTCTTTATAGAGCAGACCAAAGAATATATAACTAGACGATTAACGAATGTTAAATGCACAGAAGGCAACGGTACAAGCACTTGAAGCAAAAATGTATATTCACTTAAAAATCACTAAATAGTTAAAAACCAAGTTTAGTATATTTTAGATGAAATACGATTTCAAGTTATTCAAAAAATTATAGACTAAATTTGTTGATAAGAATATTTGATATTTACATGGAATATCCAAAAGATGCTCTAAACTCCTTGAGTGTTAGTTCTGGTTTATAAAGGTCAATAGACATTAAATGCTTAGATATATAAGTCTCTTCTTTTAAATATATAATCAAAAGCTTTTTAATCATGTTCATTTAAAAAATACTTATACAAAGAGAAGTACACATACAAGATATACCCATCTATCTTATTATTTGGTTAGACAATAATAAATCATTGTGGTCCTTTCTCGTCATGTACTCGCGATAAATAAAACTCCTTTATTTTTCCGAGAGCACAGTATGCAAAATTCTTATTTAAACTTGTTAGAGCAACTCCAGCAGTTTGCTATTTTAACTTGGCATTTATCTAATTTTAACAAAACAAGAAAAATCATCCTCCAACAGTTTGGTAAAACGACTTTGCATCAATAGCAACTTGGCATAACCATCCTCCGCGCGCGCAAATTTACGCACGCGCATCCGGTTGCCATCGTGGTTTGTGTCGCTTTCTCCGTGTCCTCGTCCCCGCACGGATCCCGGGAGGAGCTCGCCGGCCGGCCGGCCGCAAGGCCCGCGGCGGAGCTCGGCGCTCGGCTCACCCGGCCGCCGGCGAGTTCCACGGCCCGCGGCGGACCACCATCTCGCCCAACGGCACGACCGGCAACACGACCACGCGCGCGTACCTCCCGGCTCGCCGGGTGGCGGCGCGGCCCCGTGGAGGACATCGAGCTCGACCGGCGCGAGGCCCGCGGAGGAGGTCGAGCTTGGCGCACTCAGTCGCTGGTGAGGTCTGCAGCCCAGGGGAGGACCAACTCGCCGGCCGCGTGGCCACGCGGAGTATCTTCGGCTCGCTCGGGCAACGACGCGTAGCGAGAGGAGCTCGCACCGGGCGACGCGCGCGCCCCGTGGAGGACCACGAGCTCACCCGACTGGCGGCTAGGCCCATGGAGGAGGTCGAGCTCGACGCACTCTACCGCCGACGAGATCCGCAACCCCGCGGAGGACCAGCTCTCCCGTCAGCACGGCCGGCTGCGCGGCCACGCGGAGTACCTCCAGCTCGCTTGGCCAACAACGCGTAGAGAAGGCGCTCGCTCGGGCGACGGCACGTCCCCGTGAGCTCGACCGGTCGGTGGCGCAGGTTCCCCAAATAGGCGGCGCCGCAACCTGCCCTGCCCGCATCACGCTCACTCTCCTCCCTCGCGCGCGGGCGTGCGATTTGTTGCAAAGCGGACGAGCGGGGGTGGCGGTAGAGCAGCTAGGAGATGGCCGACCGGGAGAAGTTGACGCGGCGGCGGTGTCCTCCGCGTGACAGAAATCAGGGGCAAGAGTTGCGACCGTGGGCCTTTGAGACAAAAAAGGAATTGTGAGTTTTTTTTTAAGATTTGGGGAGCTAATTTTGCCTAACTATTGGAGAGGCCTTCTTTTTCTACTTGGTAAATACTTTAGCAAAGATTTGCCAAGTCAAAATTACCAAACTGGTGGAGATGCTCTTATCAAAGGTTCTCTAACTTAGATGGTTAGAGAAAACTGGTTTAAAAAAATTCTCGTTACTGAAGTCTGAGTTCGAAAGTTTTCTAAACCAACCGAGATTAAGCTCTCTCGCGCAGTCTTAATTCCACATGTTTAGTTTCTTATTTAGAACTTTCTTTTGTTTCCGCAAACCAAGCAGCCAAGGCCGAGGGACTGGGCTGCCCGAAGCCCTCGACCTCGACCCCCCAACCAGTTCCAGCAGTCCAGCATCCAGAAGGAGACCCGCCCGCGCCGCCGCCCGCCGCCGCCAAGCCCAAAACCTCTCCGCCGAGGCGCCGGCTCCCGCGATTTTTTCCCACCAATCCATCCTCACCTCCCTCTCCAGCCCTTGGCCGCCGCCGTCGCTGCTCACCCGACCACCTCCCGCAGCAACCGTGCCACCGATTCCCTCCCGCGCGGCCCGCGCGGGCGGGCGCCGCTCGCCCCGCCCCTGCCCTCCATGAACCTCTCGGAGGACTGGCGCTTCCTCTTCCCGGCCTCTGCCGTGTTCGCGGCGCCGTCCTATGCCCCGCTGCCTGCCGCCGCCTCCTCCCGCGGGCCACTGCACTTCTCCCCTCTCCCGTCGCGCACCCCGCTGCTCTCCCTCCCTTACCCGATCCTGCCGCCGCGCTCCTCCACCCGCCCCCTGGACCGCCTCCTCCGCTCTTTTGTCGGCGCCACCTCCTTCCTCCCGCGTTCAGACCTCGACTCCCTCTCTGAGACAATCCTCCCCCAGCCGTCTCCGCCCTCCTCGCCGCCGTCCAATCTGATAGCCGTCCTCCGCCGCCCCCGCCTCTCCTCATGCTCTCTTATCCTCTTCTTCCCCTACGGCAAGAATGCGGAGCATGTTGGCTTTGTTACTCTGGATGCCACCACGGTCACTGGTTCCACTCCTGTCTCGCTGGTCGTTCAGAGGGATGGGTTCATGCACCCGGGCCACTGCATCCAGCAGCTTGCTACCACTGTTAATGAGCCGTCCTGGCTGTCAGAGCCAGACGATAACCTTGAGGGGTTCCTGCTTGCCGTGACAATGTACTCGCTGAATTGGTTCAGGGTTGAGTCACGGGGTTTGGGTACTTCGGCCCTAGTACCATCTGCCAAGCAGCGGTTCGACTCTGTCATCGTGCACGCTTGCTGGAGCAGGCATTTGCAGGCCGAATGTGTTGTGTTGCTGGAGAGTGGGGAGTTGTGCTGGTTCAATCTGGATACACGGCAAGGTGGAAAGATGAAAATTGATTTTGGCAGCGAGGATGACTGTGGGAACTGGCTAAGCTGTGACTATGGGGCACAACCGTGGATGGTAGTTGTTGCGAGTTCAAAATCTATTCTTTTGATTGACTTGAGATATGGGGATTGTGGTGGATGCAAGGTTTTAGCAAGAGTTGGGATGCCGGGACTGTTTGAAACCAACCCTTTTGCTGGTCCGGATCAGTATCTTGCATTCTGCAGGGCTGGGTTTGATCATTTCCATTTCTCAGTGGTGACAGAGCGTTATTTGATTCTCCTTGATGTGAGACAGCCATTGACACCTGTTTTGGCTTGGCAGCATGAGCTTGAGAGCCCTAATAGTGTTGCTATGTTTCGTCTTTCTGAATTGAGGCCGTCAAAGGAACATGAATGGGCATCAAATTCAGGCTTTGCTATTTTGGCTGGTTCGTTGTGGACAGGGGAATTCGGTGTGTTCTGTTATGGACCTAAAGAACAAGGCTGTCCAGAGAATTCTCACCTGTATGCTTGGGATCTTCCTTCACGGTTTTCTCTGACAAGTCAGCACTGTAACTGCAGCGACGGAATAGTGGAAGAGCTATTCTCAAGGCCTGTTTCAAGAGATGGGTATGCTTCCCAACGAAGTAAGAACCCCACCGTTGGCTACTATGTGCTTCCAAACGACCTCTTGGTGTCAGATACATCATTTGTTGGCTTTGCTTTGATCTGTCTGAAAGCATGGGGGAAGTTAGAAATGCAAAGGTACGGTGCATCAGCATCACATGATGATATTCCATGTGATGAATCACAACATACAGCTAGGGCTAGTAAGTCATCCATATTTCCTGACACTCCTTGTGAAGATTTCCCCATCATATATAGTCAAATGAAGTTGCATTTCCTACCTGAATATCTCCGAGGAAATCTTTGCAATGCATTGGAGAAGCATGATTCTAGTGTCAATAAACAGATGCGCCAAATTATTGTAAGTGAAGCTGTTTCAGAATATGCAGAAGCTAACTCTAGTTCATCTTCTCGATCAGTTTCAGATTTTCTATGCAATGCTAGTATCCCCATGAACATTTTTGAAATTGCATGTCAGAGAATATTGAACAGCCTACAGTCAAATATCCTTCATGTTACCTTCTCGAGATACAAGGACATGCTAGCATGCAGCGCAGAGAAAACCGTAGGTGAACATTTAGATGTTCCTACCTGTTTGGCACACGATAAACTTCGACCTTTCCTGTTGGCAAAACCTTCAAGCATAAGTTGCTATGTAACTAGCAAAGTACAATCTCCAAATGCACTTGTTGGTCCAGTGCTGCCCATACATGTTCTACTTGCAATGGAAGAGAGAGACAAGGGTGTAGAAAGCAATTCTGAAGGAGCAACTTCACAAACCGACCCTGTAAGCGATCAAAGTAGAGAAGTTCTTGAAGCCTTGGATCCTGTAATATCCATTGCTGACACGCACAGCTGTGATGGATGGCCTGCTTCACAAGAGTTCAATGACGAGAAGCCTTATTTCAGATATGAGCCCCAGATTGAAGGCAGGTTCACCCTAGATGGAAGTGCTGGAAAGGAGAAAGAAGACCAAAAGCTAGGTGATCCGTTGCATACATCTGCAACACCGTATCAGGATAAGATCTTTACAACATTTGTTTGCGGAAAAGCCAAAGTTCCTGATTCTGGACCTGAACAGGCTGCAACTTCTTTGTTTGATTTTGGCCCAGTGAGGATGGATTTTGATACCCCAAGCGTGGAAATTCAGCCTGACTACGAAAATGTGTACAAATCCTTGAAGAAACAATTTATATCATGGCAAAACAATTTCAAGCCATACCAAGATTTTTGTAGCTCGCATAAGATACAGAGATCAATGCAATAGGCCCTTCCTTTCTTAATGCAGTTTTAGCAGGGCTTGTAGAATTGCACATATTAGTTGACCTTGTTTTTGGAGGGAAAGAGCAGACTAAAAATTATATGCTCAGGTGCTTTGCCTGATGTACATATTCATAACCAGCTGTCCGAATAGAAGAAATGACGTCTTGTTTTATGTTGTGCTGCTATGTTTGTCTTATGCAACTACTAGCGCCCGGACATCCGATCCGGGCGTTAGCATCGGACGGGTCCGCGGCCGCACGATTCAGATGAGGGAGCGTATCAGCTGTCGATCTCGTTGCGAGGCGTAGTGATGTTGCGAACAACTTTTGCGATGTTGCGAAGAGCTTTTCCCATGTTGCGAACCGTGGTGCTTGCAACATTCAAAGAGTACATGTTGCGAGCGTGTTGCGAACGTGTTGTGAGCATGTTGCGAACGCGGTTACGTGCAACATCCAAACATCGGCGTCTTTCCCCCCCTCCCCCCATGTTGCGACTATATTACGAACATGTTGCGACCGGTGTTGTGTGCAACATCCAACATCAAGAGCTCTCCTCTCTCTCCTCCTCAACACAAAACCCAACATCACATGTACGCAACATCAAAACTCAAGATCCGCAACATTTGGCAAATCACGGTGAAACATTAAGATGCATATGTCGCAACATGTTAGAGTAGCGAGATGAAACACGAAAAATAAAATGTTGCAACATCATCAAAACAATAGTGAAACATCTCAAATCACTTCATGCAACATCGAATAGCACTTTGGATGAAAACATCTCAAATCACTTCATGAAACATCGATAGCACTAGATGAAACATCTCGAAACGCTTCATGCAACATCGGAAACGCAGCCCCCAAGGCTCGCAACATCTTCCATGCATCCCTCATGTCGCAACGCCGATCACCCCGATCTACTTTTGCAACATCCGCACGAAACACTTGCAACATCCTTATGAAACATTTGAAACACGTAGAATACACACTTGCAACATGCACAAATCCCGCCGCACGCCATGAATGTCTCCTCGTCGCCGTGATCGCTTGCCCGCTTCCTCGAGCCATCCCCCTCGTCCGCTCGCCGCGCGAGGGAGCTCCGGAGCCTCGTGCCGCCGCGAGCTCGGTGTGCGACGGCCGCCGCCGCCGCCGCCGCACATAGAGAAGAAGGGGAGGAGGAGGCCATGGGCGGCGGCGGCGCATCCGGCCGTGGGCGGTGGCGCAACCGGCCGTGGGGGCGCGCACCACCGCCAGAGGAGAGGAGGAGCTCTGTTTGCTGGAGAAGAAGAAAAAAGGAAGAGAGAGACATGGTGGGTGGTTGACTCTTTCTTCTGCAGTGGAGAACGAAGCGTCCGTTTTTTCTGCTCTCTTCAGACGTCCGAGTGCAAGCATTACCGTTTGTCTTATGCTTACATATACCAGTTTGTCACTGATTTGGAATAGAGTTGCCGTGTCCCTGTGCATATGCCTTTGTTGCCGTTGAATCTGCCGCGATAAATGTTCATTAAGGCCAGCCAACCACCAAACACGAACTAAATGCAAAATACGTCTCTTTGCTTGAAACTTTGCATCTAAAAATAGTTCTCTACATCACACCAAATCGTCATCTGATGGGGATCCGTTCAAAGCACCACCATACCCTGATTCATAGTTCCATGCGATCTAAAAGAACAATTAAAAAGAGCAGGGATTTCACTTCAAAATTGCGCTGAGGGCAAGCATCATAAAATGAAGTGCAGATTCTTGTCAACTACAACATGAGCAAATTTGTTCAAGCTGTCCCAGCGAACTCTATAAAGCCCCCCCAACGCATTGAATTGGTCGATGGGTACACCAACTTAGGCCTTGGGGTTCCGGGAACCTTTCTGCTCCACGGGGTCCCTGCTTCCGACCAAGTCCCGATAACGCTGCTCCCACTCATCCACCTTCCCATTTGCTATATCAGCGTGAATCGCCTTCCGGATTCCTTTAACCACCAAGAAGTACTGGAAAAGCGTACGAAAGATGAGTAAATAATTCTGTCTGAAGGCGTGAATGAAAGGGGTATTATGTACTATATAGTCAACCTCCACAGCCAGGATAAGTGGTATGAACATCTTCCAGCGATTGTTTGGGTTTGGACCATCGATTAACTTCTGATCGACATGAATAGGCTCGCTCCCATTTGAGATGACAATAGTAATTTCTTTCATCAGGTTTGGAACCCATGGAGTGCCATCTGGAAGAATCTGCAAAAAAAAAAAAGTCAAAGAGCGTCATCTATTAAACTATCAAGATGCAGGCACGAAGAAATGTTAGGTCAAATACAGCATGAAACAGACAAACCTTCTCCCCATGCTCATTAGTCTTGCACCTTCCACTGTTCTCCACCAATGCTATTGGCAACTGGAAATCCTAAAATAAGCAAAATGTATTGCTTCTATTAGAACTAATTTCCGCATGCAAAAAATAAATGATGTCACAAGTGTACAGAGAGATCTGCAATGTACATTAAATCAGAGGGTAGGACAAATGTAATTGACCACAAATTAGCCACAGTTTTTTCAATTGATATGGCCAACTGACACTATGGATTTTGGGATGAAGCACATGAAGGAGCACTAATAATGATATAGCTAACTGAGAAATTATTGGAGGCTCACCAAATATTGCTTGAAAGGATATATCCAGTTCAAGGATAAAAGCCAAACAGCAAACAATACAGCATGTAAATTTTGCTGAGCTGCTGCCAATTGAAATGCAAAATTCAACTTCATTTGCGCACATTACAAATAAATATATGCAATGCTGCCAGCTGGAGAATGGATTGACAAATTGCACTACTATCAGCCAAATCTAATACATCCAAGCTGCCAAAACCATGAATAATATGCAAACTGAAAATCTCTAGACCGTTTATACTGTCCAAAACTATGAGAATCGACCAGGTTCAGTTGTGGAGACTAAATAGCAAGTTACCCTGACACTGGAAATGATGAACATGAATGTAAATGGCATGAACTAATAGATATATCTGCACGTGGCCTTATCTAGCAGCTAGTGTTCTTTCTAGCACTCATATAAGGTAAGTGAAAGCCTAGTGAATTAGGCATTTCCACTGGAGTAGTCCAACTAAAAAAATGGCAGAAAAGGACTAGTCTGGGTTGTGGAAACTATACACAATTTGAACCTCCTAGTAGATGCATATGCATTCGATAGAGCATGATGGAACTGGTCATATGACAAATGAAAACATGCATTACCCCATATTCTCGTTTATTGATTCCTGCGCCTGAACGGATGTATCGCAAAAGTGCCTCAGATCTTCTTGTAAAGAACTCGTTATAATCGATTCCATCAGGTGGTGAGAGCTGAGCATGGGTCAACACAACCAATGCCCTTCGCCAAATGTCCTTTCCAAATGAATTGGTGATAGCTCTTATAACCTGTTCATCCAGTGTATCCATTCTGTACGCATCCAAGCGATCCACGTACAGGAGAACATCAACAGTCTTGCCCAGAAGAAACCTAAAATATCATTAAAAACATGTAAGATGTGTGCATTTTAATTTAAAAGGGACTTCAGGAGTTGCTACTTCACTCATTGGCACTTGCTACTCAATGTCAAACTGGCATGTGGACCAAGGTCACATGTCAGTGGGACCAAGGAAATCATGAAGATTGAATGAGATCCATTTAATGAACTACTCTGAATTTTTATGGTTACAAAAAATGGAGATATCATTTTGTTGTTTATGACGTGAAAGGAATGACTTGATCTGATTCCAAATTTAAGATGATTGGTGATTTATTTCTGACAAGTTCCTTTTCCAGAAACTTTGAGAAATGTATAAGACAAAGAGGAACTAAGACTATAGGGCTGCATAGGACTACATCATTCAAGGTAACACAGCCACCCTGCGCATAATGTATTAATGCCCCGTAACCCAAATATCTGCACATCTATTAAGTTGTTGTTTGCTATATCAGCACAGACAATCCAGTAAACTTCAGTCAAGATTATGGTGTGCTTCACTAGATACAGGGACACCAATTGCAAAACCACAGTGCAGACATGGTTGTAGAGAGTAACAATAAGGATAGGCTCTCGAGCGAATATTTCATTACATAATCTTTTCCCCATGCTATCAAAGGATTAAGGATCTGACATGGAGCATTTGATGTCCAAACAATGTTTTAACCAAAGAACTTGCTAATTGAGTTATGTAAAACCATCCAACTGAGAACAATCAGATACTACGAAATAATACTTCATTAAACTAAGTCCAAATTGGCAACCTTTGTCAGAATACAGTGACATATAAAGACCTAAGTTACATTCTATAAAACCTGTATCTAGTGACTTCACTTACAGCCAAGCAATGTTGTAGTAACACACTGAAATGTGCATACCTCTTTATGATCTCAACAGCCTGCTCATTGATATATCCACCTTCAATGAGCCCAGGAGT
This sequence comes from Cenchrus americanus, assembly GCA_947561735.1. NCBI lineage: Eukaryota > Viridiplantae > Streptophyta > Magnoliopsida > Poales > Poaceae > Cenchrus > Cenchrus americanus. The sequence continues at coordinate 149,886,482 of OX387243.1, read as the reverse complement.
GTCAATAATGTTCAAGGTGAACCCTGCCCTTGTGCGGGAGCACATCGTTGGCCTCAGACCCTCAGACTGCAGATCATAGCATCCAACAACACAGCCACATGTCAGCAACTCCAGCAAGAGTCCCAACCAGAAACTAAAACAGGGAGAAGCAAAACCTGGAAAGCGCTGACAGTGGCGACCCTCTCCCCGACGATGGAATTAACTGTGGATGACTTCCCCACTCCACCTTTCCCCATCACCAGAATTGTCAGCGTGCTCACATTCTTCACATCAGAAACACAAACAGAAAATCAGTAACAACACATAACCAACCAGAAAACATGACCATCATTGACAAAAATTACTACATCTGGTCCGATTCACTTGTCGATCAGGACAATGATAGGGTACCCAGAACATCAGTAACAACACATAACCAACTGAAAAACACGACCATCATTGACAAAAATTACTCCATCTGGTCCGATTCACTTGTCAATCAGGACAATGATAGGGTACCAATTCGACAATTAGCCCAATTATAACGACATTGCAGTACTTCTGATGGCATCAGATATCATTTTTATGAGACAAACAAAAATAATTCCATGCATATTAAATTATTAGACCTCCCACCGCACACATTCCCGGAAGACATCTATTTAAGACAGGAGGTAGTAACTGATTCACGCATATAAAACGCTGTATAGACGTGTGGCGGAGTTACCTCCTCCTTGAGCTTGCCGAGGAGCTCGTGCAGCTTGGTCTGGGTGGCCGCTGGGAACTGCTGCAGCCCGGTCCACTCGCGCGGTATCGGCGCCGCCATATCCTCTCCGTGCCCTTCCTTTCCCCTGCGACAAGGACACACGCCCTCGACGAAATCAGAAACACGGGGCAGATTCTGCCCGGGACGGAGCGAAGGGCGCGCGCGGCGGAGATGCTTACCGGGAGACGCGCGGAGGTCTGGAGGCGGGGCGGTTGAAACCTAGCGGCGGAGGCGAGGGTCGCGGCGAGGGTGAGGGAGGACGGCGCCGGGGGGTTTATGCGAAGGGAAGGATAAGGAGAGGGGTGGGGTGGAGTCTGATGCGATGGTGCCTTTGCCTTGGGGACTTGGGGTCGACCGGCCGGTTGGAGACGGGAGAGCCCCTTTTCTTTTACTTTTTTTCCCTTTTCATCATCTTCTTGTGGGCTATAATATGCCGTGCTTGTTAACGATACTACTACTATTTTCCCTTCCTGTGGGCTGTGTGCCGTGCTATTGTTGTTTAACGATAGTAGAACGACTATTTTTCGTGGGCCGATGGGCTGGCGGAGACTCTCCAATTTTGGGCCTCCTCGATACAACCAAATCCCCCGTGAAAAGTCCATTGCACAACCCTCATCTATGGCCACTGTTTGGGTTTCAACCCTAAACCACAAAACCAGGTATTGAACACCCACGAACTATTGAAAGCGTTTGATTTACTCCCCTCGGTGATTTTTGAAGTGGTTTTTCTAACGTGACCGGGTTTTTAAGTGTTTTTTCTGACATGGCGCCACATCATCGATTTTTGCTACCACCGTGTACAACTATTTACTCATAACCCCATAAACACCTATTTTCATCGCAGAAAAGTCCCTCGTCTTCTTCTTCCTCCAGCTTCCGGCGCAGTGGACGGATGGCGGACGGATCTGGTCAAATCATGGTGCTCAAACTTCGGCGGCAGCCATACGCCACCTTTTTCTCCATCTCAACACCCTTCAACCTCGCACGCACCAGCATCGAAGACGGACATGTCGGTGGTGCCCTTCCCCGCCCCTCATCGATTTGGTCGCCGACGGATGCAAGGAGAAGGCCACGACGGTGGATCTGGACAAGGAGCATGACGGCAGATTCGTCACGGCTTCCTACGGCGCGGAGCAGGCCGGCAGGCCCTCCCCGCGTGCCTCTCCTCCCAGGCGGCGCTTTTGGCTGCCCTTATTGCCCCACCCCAACTCAGCACTGCCATCCACGGTGTCCACACATGGTAATAGCAGGGCTCATCCTCCCTGAGGCGCGACCGCGAAGAAGGCGCACGACAGCGGAGGTGGGGCGCAGGGGGGCGGTTTCCAACACGGTGGAAGGGCGGTGGCGGATTCGGCCAATCATGGTGCTCTGGACTCCGCAGCTGTCGGATCCGGCGCTGCGGGGAGGAGCAAGAAAGCAGTTGGATCTCCTCGCCAGCGCATAGTCCTCTCTCCCCAGCATGGTGCTCGTGCGCTCTCTCTTCCCGACGAGGCAGCAACCTCGGCTTGCTACCCAGCTCGTTCTCTCCCGGGACGGGAGGTGCACGGAGGGTAGCAGGCAACGTCGGCGGCTCGTTCTTCACCGCGAGAAGTGGGAGGTGGCAGAGGAACTCCAGCTTGGGGTGCGGGAGGAGTAAGAGAATGGAGGAAAAGGAGAGAGAGGGGCAATGGGAATGGAGGGGAGCAGCTCAAGTGAGTTTGTGCCGGCCGGAGAGGATGTGAGGGAGTGGGATGGAGGTATAAGAAGACGAGGGACTTTATTGCGATGAGAGTATATGTTTAGGGGGTTATGAGTAAATAGTTGTACACGGTGGTAGCAAAAATCAATGATGTGGCACTATGTCAGCAAAAACCACTTAAAAACCCCGCCACGTCAGCAAAAACCACTTAAAAACCGTTGAGGGGGGTAAATTTGATGGTTTCAATAGTTCACAGGCGTCCAATACCTGGTTTTGTGGTTGAGGGTTAAAACCACAACGACAATAGATGAGGGTTGTGGAATGGACTTTTTCCAATCCCCCAACTGTATTTTCATGATTTTTCAAAAATAAATATCGGATCTAAAAAATTCCAAAAGTCATGGTTGGGATACTTTAGCACCCAATTGCCACCGAAAACGACGTTTGCTACAATAACCCCACACGCTGATATTGTAGCAGTTCTAGCCCCCGTTTTAAACGACGATAGGACAACTTTTTAAAAAAAAACATGACTTTTTGGGATGAACTCGGATGAAAATAAACTTTATATGAAAATTGTAGCTTCCGCCGAGACCTACAACTAGCTCAAACTTTTTTCATTTGAAGTCATCTTGTAGCGTTGCGAGAGGAGCTTGCTTGTGCGATGGTTTGCGTCAAGGCCTCGCTGAAGCAAACATGGGCCGACAGCGAGCGCACACGCCTCGAACTCCTCACCCAACACTAGGGTTCACAAAACCGTTGGTAACCGGTCAAATCGATCCGGCTCGGTAGCAAAAAAGCTCGGTTACCGCTCTCTAACCGAACCTAGCAAACCGCTTTTTTCGGTTTACCGGTCGGTTTTACCGGTTAGCTGGATCGGTTTGTTTGGGCTAGCTAACCGGGTCGGTTACGGTTTTCTAAACCCTGCCCAACACTCCTCACCCAACGCCAGTGACGAGGGTGGTTGTGAACGCGATACTACTGTATTGGCACCGGCGACGAGGGTGGTTGTGAACGTGATACTAATGAATTGGCACTAGCGACGAGGGTGGCTGTGAACGTGATAATGTAGTGGGCTATTGGCTTACTTTTACGTATACATTTACTAGCAATATGCATGTGCGTTGCTACACAACCATACTTTAGACATTACTCCCTCACTATTGCAAGGAGAAGACGATTTGACGAGGTTTCGGTTAAATATTTCGCAAATCTAATTCAAAATAGATAACATATAATAAAATCAATACATGCATATTAGGAATCGGCACTCTATTCGTGAGTTGGGCATCTGACGTACATTACTCTCAATTTTTTAGCATTACTTGTATATGTTGTTTTTCTTTTTCTTTTATTTATTTTCTTTACAAGAGCCCAAATCCTATCAGCTCAGATATATGTGCCCCATCCTATGTCCCACTCCTAACGAATGGTTCAGGTCTGTTCAAATCGTAAAATAGAATAAAATGTGCATTCAAACTAAATGGAAAAGGAAATAAAAGAAAAGAAGTCGAACCTTCTTCTTGCCTCCTTTTGTGCACTTCTGGTGGGCCACATAGCACATCAAGCAAGCTGGCGGTTAGTAGCGGGCCCATGTTCTCACCCGTTAGGGTCGAGCTACTTAGATGGGCGGCATATTGTTTTTTCACGAGATGCGGTGGAAGGAGTTTTTCTTTCTTTTCCAGCCTCGGTTTTCTCTCTACGGTCGGGCGGTTCAGGCCGCGGGGGGTCGGCCCGAGCGGGGCCAGGACGAAGGGAAACGGGGTAGCTACGCTAGCGCAAAACAAAATTTTTCCCGCAAAACAGGAACTGCTGCTGTCAGAGATCACGGGATTACCACTAGACGCGCAGATGCAGCGGAACCGTCTCGATGTAGACGAATGCGTCGAGGTAGCAGGTAGTGCAGTTGCTCACGTCCACCTTGTCCTTCACGTGTGGTTCGTCCTTGTGCTCCAAACGTAGCACCTCCAAGGTATCCACACGTACGGGGAAGGAACGTCGATCGTAGATGTACTAGCACCTCACGAACGATCACGAACGGGAGGATATAGATGGAGGAGGGGCTGCAGAAATCACTATTCACCCGTGGTTACAGTTCACTTCGGGGTTACTGTAGCGCCAAGGGCTACTGTAGCGTCGCGACTACTGTAGCAAAACTAGATGATTAGGGTTTTCCTCTCTCCCTACCTTTGTATATATATAGAGGTCACTAATGGGCTTTTCAACCTTTGCGGGCCATTAAGACTCTAGTACCCTAATGGATCAAATCCATCAAACCATTAGTGGATCCAATCCAATTGGCTCTAGGGCATAAATCCAACAGTCTCCCACTTGCACTAGAGACAATCACATACGCAAGCTTTCTAATGTTCCAAACCCCTTAAGTGTGTGACCCTATAGGTTCACGCACACATAGACATGGCCCGAGTACTCCTACTCGACCAATAGTTGATAGTGGCCTCTAGCAAGACGTGTCAACTCCTATGCATACGTAAAGATCTTATCAGACAAACCATCACAACAATTCATACATGCTATTCCCTTTGCCTCACGATATTTGGTCTAGCTCCAAGCTGACCTCTCTTTCTCACCACTGTGATTCGGATCATCAAAAGGGGGTTAACCCTTAACCCAGCACGACCATGCATTTCTTGATTCGATCACTCGAGGGGCCCAGAGATATCTCTCTCAAGTAGAGGGGCAAATTCTATCTTGATTGACCATGCCTCACAACATGCTTCCTGACAAACCCGAAAGCCATCTTTATGACTACCCAGTTACGGAGTAGCGGTTGATGGCCCCTAAGTAGGTCAATTCACATCTTGAGTACATGCGACAATCTCAAGTCTAAGGAAATAGCGTATACGTTGTGTAAACAGAGAACAAGGTCTCAAATTGGGTCGAGTCCGGCCCCATGTCATACATGTGCCCACATTATTAGTTATACATCTCCATGTTCATGACTTGTGAAACATAGTCATCAACTAATTCATGTGCTAGTCATTAACTCATACTAGGGACAACTTTTGAATAACCATACAAGTAAAAGAGTTTCACAAACAATTCACATAATTGCCAATCAAATACAAGTCGCCTTTCATGGATATTCAATAAAAGAAAGTGACATGGATATAATGAAATATAATCATCTCTATGATTCCTTATAGGACATATTTCTAATATTCTTCCACTTGCACTTGAGCTAATCTAGAATATATCTAATACCCATAGCTCTCATGTGCGCCTCATGCTTAGGCTGTGGAAGGGGTTTTGTCAAAGGATCTGCAACATTCAAATCTGTGTGTACTTTGCATATCTTGATATCACCTCGTCTAACGATCTCTCGTATCAGATGAAATTTCCGCAGTACATGTTTATTCTTTTGGTGGTTCCTTGGCTCCTTTGCTTGCGCAATACCCCCATTGTTGTCACAATAAAGATCCAATGGGCTAGAGACACTCGGAAACACACCAAGTTCAGAAAGGAACTTCCTTATCCAAACACCCTCCTTTGCAGCTTCCGAAGCCGCGATGTACTCGACTTCTGTTGTAGAATCAGCCACTGTCTCTTGCTTGGAACTCTTCCGGCTCACAGCTCCACCGTTTATCGTAAATACGTATCCTGATTGCGACTTTGAATCGTCTTGGTCAGTTTGGAAACTAGCATCGGTGTAACCCGTTACAACGAGCTCCTCCTCACCACCATAGACTAGGAACATGTCTTTAGTCCTTCTTAAGTATTTAAAAACATTTTTAACCGCTGTCCAATGACCCTCACCTGGATCAGATTGGTATCTGTTTGTAACACTGTGTGCATACGAAATATCTAGACGTGTACATATCATTGCATACATAATAGATCCGATGGCCGAAGCATACGGTATTCTACTCATGTGTTCCCGCTCATCAGTTGTCGAAGGACACTGAGTCTTGCTAAGATGTATGCCATGTGACATAGGCAAGAACCCTTTCTTCGCCTCTTCCATGTTGAACCTTTTCAACACTTTATCAATGTAAGTGTCTTGGCTTAATCCTATAAGCCTTTTTGATCTATCTCTATAGATTTTGATGCCTAAAATGTATGCCGCCTCACCTAAGTCCTTCATTGAAAACTATTTTTAATGAGGTCTTAGCAGCCTCAAGCATAGGAATGTCATTTCCAATCAGTAATATGTCATCCACATATAAGATTAGAAATACTACAGAGCTCCCACTTGCCTTCTTGTAAACACAAGGCTCTTCTTCACTCTGAATGAAGCCAAACCCTTTGACCACTTCATCAAAGCGAAGGTTCCAACTCCGAGATGCTTGCTTCAATCTATAAATGGATTTTTGAAGTTTGCACACCTTTTCAGCATTGGTTGGATCAACAAATCCCTCGGGTTGTGTCATATACACATCCTCAGTCAGATTTCCATTTAGGAAAGTTGTTTTGACATCCATCTGCCATATCTCATAATCGAAATATGCAGCTATAGCTAGAATGATCCGAATAGATTTAAGCATCACTACGGGTGAGAATGTCTCGTCGTAGTCAACTCCTTGAAATTGTCTAAAACCTTTTGCAACAAGTCGAGCTTTATGGATGTGAACATTTCCATCCATGTCCCTCTTCTTCTTATAGATCCATTTGCACTCTATGGGTTTAACACCATCTGGCGGGTCAACCAAGTTCCAAACTTGATTGTCATCCATGGAATCTATTTCAGATCTCATGGCACTTTTCCATTTCTCGGAATCTGGGTCCATCATTGCTTCTGCATATGTCATAGGTTCATCATTGTCTAACAACAATATGTCACGCTCTCCCGCGATTATGAGATTGAGCTTATCAGTTGTGCGACGTGCCCTTTCAGACCTTCGTGGTTGTGGTGGTGCTTCTCTTGCCACGGGCATCTCAACTCGTTCAGCTACATTAGCATCAATTGTGAAATCTTGCCCAAGCGGCTCATCTTGAACTTCTTCAAGATACACCTTCGGTCTACATTTTTCTCTTTTAAGAAACTCTTTCTCTAAGAAAACGTCGTTCCGAGCGACAAACACTTTGCCTTCTGACCGGTTGTAGAAATAATATCACAAGGTTTCCTTTGGATATCCCACGAATATGCACTTGTCCGATTTAGGTGTTAATTTATCTGATTGAAGTTTCTTCACATAAACCTCACAACCCCAAATTTTCAGAAAAGACAAATTGGGAGTCTTACCAGTCCACATCTCATATGGTGTCTTAACTACGGACTTAGAAGGTACCCTATTTAAAGTGAAAGCTGCGGTTTCTAGAGCATAACCCCAAATGATAATGGTAGGTCCGATTGGCTCATCATTGATCGGACCATGTCCAACAAGGTTCGATTACGTCGCTCGGATACACCGTTTCTTTGAGGTGTTCCAGGTGGCGTAAGTTGTGGAACAATTCCACAACTCTTTAGATGACTGCTAAACTCATGGCTCAAATACTCACCTCCACGATCAGAACGCAAGGTCTTGATTTTCTTGCCACGTTGATTTTCTACTTCACTCTGAAATTCTTTGAACTTTTCAAAAGTTTCAGACTTGTGCTTCATTAAATAGACTGTCGGTGTTTTGGACCGGCAACCTACTACGGGGAGTACCCGGAGTAGATGAATGTGACTCGCCGAGATCGGTAACTCGAAGGAAGAGACACGTGGCACACAATTTAGACAGGTTCGGGCCGCGAGGTGCGTAATACCCTACGTCCTGTATGCTTTGCGTAGCTCGGGATTGATAGGGCACGGTTACGGGATGGTGCAACGGTGCGCCGTGAGTTGAGATTGGATGAGGTGATCCCGAGATCGGTCCCCCGCCGCCTTATATAGTCGGGAGCGGGGTTACAAGTCGGAGTAGGGAGGGAGTACTAGTCGAGTACGTCCAGGAGACCTCTATACGGTGCGGAACGTGTACGAGTCCTAACCGAGTACTACTCCCGTGTTGTCCTTGTGCTCCACGCCTTCGGGTGCCGTGTAGCGCAAGCCGGTAGTCCCGGGGCCCACCGAGTAGTCGGTCCCGGTACCCACCGAGGTAATGGGCCCGGGGAGGTCCATACGACAAGCCCCCGAGTACTTTGTAGTCGAGAAGGATAGCTTCCGCTAGTCTTGACGGCCTTAACGAGTAGTCCTCAAGCATCCCCGAGTGCTACAAGCCAAAAGTCCTCAAGAGTAGTCGAAGCATCCCGAGGCTGGAATGTACTCCAGCTGATGTTTGAGCAATCTTGAAGTCTTCTCGAGTAGTCCCAAGCGTCCTTGAAATCTGCCTTCGAAGGCCTTCAAAAAATGCCTGCCTTGTCTTGAAGCCGAAGCCGCCATGGAGACGCGATTTGCAGAACCGCAATCCACGTGGAGTAGCCCCCGAGCCTCGAGCCGCGGGCTCTGGCTGAGGATCCATCCGAGGTCTTGACAAGAAAATCCCGAAAAATCCGGAGAAAAAACCGAAGGACACGTGGCACGGAGCCCCCGAGCCTTGAGTCGAGTACTTCCTCTCGAATTGAAGGGTCTTCTTGGAGAATGTGTCCTGAGATGCTCTTGAGACTAGCCGCGTCCCAGGTAGTCGAGTAGAAGTAGCCGAGCCCCCGAGGTGAGGCGCGTCGACTAGTAGAATACGAAGAGTCACGCGCTGGCGCTGAGTCAGCCGCGCGTGGACTTATCCGGCCTCCCGTTGCGGGGGCGATTTGGCTTATAAATACAAGCCGAAACCCTTAGGGTTTTCACCCAAGTGAGCCGCAGTCATTTGCCACTTGAATCTTGAAGTAGATCCACTCCAGCGAGCACCGCCGCCGTAGTAGATCCAAACGCATCGCCACCCGAAAGCTTTAGGTTAGCCCCCGAGCGAATGCGAGTGAAGACTCCTTGTACTTGGAGAATGAAACCATCACCGTCGAAGACGTCGAAGGCCGGCGGGAAGAAGAGGAGCCGTGCGGAGGCCGCCGCGGCCGGCACCGGAGCGGCACCCACATCTCCACCGCGCGCTGACCCAAGCCGCGAGTGGAAAAGGTCGAAGGTCAAGACGGAGGACTTGCCGACCCCGTTGAACGGCGGGTTCATCGGGGAGAAGGAGATCGACATGTGGAGATCCGCCGCGGAGATCCTTATCCAATGGAGAAGGCCGAAGACGAGATCCCGATGTTCTCGCGCTTCGTGGAGCGCGGTCTCGCGCTACCGGCAAGCGACTTCTTCAAGGGGCTCGCTCGGGTACTATGGCATCGAGTACCTCAACCCGAACCCCAATGGTATCTTCCATACTTCCGTCTTCGTCCACCCGCGAAGCCTTCCCGGGAATCAAACCGCACCGGGTTCTCTTCCGGAAGTTTTTTCGCGTGAAGCCGCGGCCCGCCGCCTCCAACCCCGCAGTAGTCGGAGGGGCGGGATCCGGGCGAGGGAGGATGCCGCGGAGCGCGATGCACGGCGTACAAGCTCGTGGACTCCAACACCGACCGGAAGACGAGGTGGTTCTACATCACGAACCACCATCCCGAGCCGCCGAAGCCGAGCGGACGGCGGCCCGAGCACCGGAGTGGTGGAACACGGAGCCCACCATGCAGGAGGGAATCCAGCTCCCGGAGTTGCTAGCGCATCAAGACTCTGCGGGATGCGGGACTGAGGGCCGAACACGTGGCCTTCGGCTTCATGAAGCGCGAGGATCCGGCCCGCCGATGGCGCGGGATACGATGGGCTTCGAGTACACCGGCGACAACGATACGTCGCGGATGCGGGGGGCGAGGCCGGACGACAACGACATCGTTGAGAGGTTGTCGAGGATCTTCAAGGACATGCCGAGTACACGGCGTGCCCTGTCGAGGAGTATTCTGCCGCGCGCCCGCCCAACGAGGTGAGTAGCCGTACCCCCCTCGCCGAGTAGTAGGCACTTGTAGCAGAGTTGCTGACGCCTTGTGTCTTTACGCAGGATGACGTGAAGCGGTTTGTCTCCGAGCCGCAGCCACCACCGAGCGGGATCGAGATCCCGGCGGTGGGGAAAGTGAAGGAGCGCCGCGTCGTTGGAGAAGACGACGATCCTGTCATCGTGGAGGATACCTCCGATGACGAAGAAGACGAGGAGACGCTGCAGGACCGCTTCCAGTTGTGGTCGAGGTTTAGCCGTCCGGGCTTGCCTCACGTGCCGCTCATCCAAGACCCTCCGCCAGCCCGGAGGCTAGCCTTGCCGCGCCGCCGAGGAAGCCGCGCAACCCCACCAAGAAGCGGGTGGCGAAGAAGATGAAGGTCTCGGAGACCACGCCTCGGAGGTAAGTCATCTTGAGCGAGTAGTCGAGTACCCAGTGATCGAGTACGGTGCCGACGAGTAGTCGTCCCTTGTGTGCAGGAGGTGCCGCCACCGCAGCCCGTGGAGGAGGGCGACGAGGGCATGTGGCCCACAGTGGGGGAACCGGCGGGAAGCCGAAGTCCAGCCCCCACTGTCGAAGATCTTCGCGCGCGCTGGAGCGCCGCCCCCCCCGCTCCGGTGGAGAGCAGAGTACCTGCGGCCGCCGTCGTTGAAGAGATGGAAGCCGCAAGGACGCAGAAGACTTCTGCGCCGGCCGCCGCCACCGTGGAGGAGGCGGTAGTCGAAGAGGCGGAGGAAGAGACGCCCACCAAGGGTGGACTGGTTGATATCGCCAGCATCCTTGGTGCTCCGGCCGTGACTATCGTCCGGTCGAACTTGTAAGCACCACTCCTCGTGAGTAGTACTCGTTGGAGTAGTCGATTTTGTCTGACGACCCTCTGTGGATACTTCTGCAGAAAATCCACAGACTTGAGCTGGGACGGGGAGGAGCCCGCGACGGTGGAGGCAGAAGAGGCCGCGCCGTCCGTCGAGGAGCCCACCACTGAAGCCCAAGTCGCGACCGAGCCCCCGGCTGCCGAAGCACCGCTGCCAGAGGCGGTCGTGGTTGAAGGTAAGTACTCTTCTTGAAACTCTAGAGCTCCAGAAGGAGTAGTCGTAGGCACTGATGCGCGTGTTCCTTGTTGACAGGCGCTGAAGGAGGTGACATCCCTGCAGGGGTACCCATGCAGGAGTTGACACCAGAGGTCCCGGAGGCCGCGGAAGGAGCCCCCGAGCCCGAGAGGGAAACCGTCGAGAAGTCCGCCGAAGGGGAGGCGGGTGCCACGTCGCCAGGGGTTGCCCTGGAGGTGGCTGTCCGATCCCCCGAGATCCAAGACGCGGAGCCTATCCGCTCGGCGCCGATGACAGAGGCTACATCGAGTAGCCGCGGCGGGATTGAGCCGCTTGCCGACGATCTTGTTGAGCCGGCGGTGCCGGCGCGGCACTTGGAGGCGATGCGGCGAGCCGAGCAATGGATGAAGGTACGTAGTTGTAGCTTCCCCGAGTAGTCAATCCTTTGCGTTGAGTACTCGCTTGACTCGATCTTGTCTTGTGCGGGACGTCGCGGAGCGATCCCGCGAGAAGTCGAACATGCCGCAAGGCTACGGCGACACCGTGCTCCGAGCCGAAGCCCCGGGAGGAGCGCTCGTGAAGTCGCGGAAGCACGCGGCCGCGATGCGCCGAAGCTTGACGCGCCTTCGCCAAGTACCACAACGACGTGATGGACTTACAGGCAAAGGGCGACGAGCTGGTGCGGAAGAACAAAGGCCTCCGCAACAAGAATAAAGGTATGTCTCTTGACTTGTCGGGTACTTGTTGGAAGTCACCAAGCCCTGACCCGCTGTTGTGTTCCGGTGTTGCAGAACTCGAAAGCCAGGTGGAGCGGCCGAAGGGCTCCGGAGGTCGGTATGAAGAATCTCTTCTACCGGAGCAAGAAGCCCGCCGTGTACTTGAACTCGACTACAAGGAGCGGCCTTCGAGTGCGAGAAGCACATGGAGCCGCGGATTGCATCCGATAGAGACCTTGTCAACCGCTACAAATCTTTGCGTGGTTGAACGAGGATTGCGAGGCGCTCGGGCCCGGTCGAAAGACCTTGAGGAGGTCTGCCTTCCGATCGCCGGCCGCCGGTGCCCCACCCGGGGGCCCCAAGATCGCTCCACCGGCGGATCGACTTCGTGAGGCGCCAAGCCGGGGCCGGCCGCCTACGTCGAAGCACATGGCCGGGTCGATCCCGGCCGTGTGCCGGCCTTGATGAAGTCGTACTTCCCGAAGGCTCCGGTGGAGGTGGTCGCCGGCGGGGTAGCCGCCAACCGGCTCGGATGAGCAGCACGCGCAGCCGTTGGAGCGTATGGCTCCCATCGCGGAGCGGTAGCCGAAAAGTTGAACCTCCGGTAGCTCGCATAGGTAGCTTAGTAGCCATAATTGTACAGAAACGGTTGTAATGAACTTTTCATCTATCAATGAAATGAAGTTGTTCCGCAATGAGTACTCGTAACCGCGATCTCGGAGTGCGGAGCGCCCATCGTGGAGTAGGTGCGAGTAGTAGTACCGGCTTAGTAATCCCGTAGCAGGGAGTAGACAAGAAAGAAGTTGATGAACAATCAAGCTTTATTACGAAGAAGTACACCCGGGTGGCCGGGGCCGTAGTTACAAGTAGTCGCCGGACCGGAGGCCGCTTACGCGCTAAGTGGCGCCGGAGCGGGTAGCCGCTTGCGGCCGAGTGATCCGTAGGTAGCCGTGTAGGCCGGATCGCGGATCCGTAGGTAGCCGCGCGGCCGGATCTTGGAGTGTGGTCTCTTGGTAGACCGTCGCTAGAGTCCTTGATGCTCGTTGCGGCCCGTGTCCGTAGGTAGCCGCACCGGCCGGGACTCGGGAGGAGAGTAGTCCGAGACTTGAAGCCGGGACCCGAGGGTCGCTTGCGGCAGGGGGGGTGTTGATGTAGTCGCGTGGACTTGAACCCCCGAGTAGTCGTGTAGACTAGGCGTAGAATCGACGAGAGTTGGTCGACGTTCCACGAGTTGTTGACTTCTTCGCCTTCAAGTGTTTGGAGGCGGTAGGAGCCCCCGGCCCGGCCACCTTAGCCACGGTGAAGGGGCCTTCCCGTGGGGAGCCGAGCTTGTGGAGTCCTTCCGTGTTCGGATGCGGCGGGAGGACAAGATCTCCAACGTTGAAGGAGCGTTCCTTGACGTTGCGATCGTGGTAGCGTCGGATACCCTCCGTGTACCTTGCCGATTGGACGAGGGCGGCACGGCGAGCTTCTTCGAGGTCGTCGATATCAACTCGTCTCGTCGTCTTCCGAGACGCCTTAGTCGTAGTGCTCCACTGCTGGCGAGTTCCATATGACATCGGCAGGGAGGATGGCTTCAGAGCCGTAGACCAGGAAGTAGGGGGATTGCCCCGTTGGCTTGGACGGTTGAGTCCGCAGCCCCCAGAGAGCGTTGGGTAGTTCCTTGATCCACTTGCCCCCTTTTGAGTTAGCAGCGTCGTGTAGCCGCTTCTTGAGGGCGTCGAGCACCATCCCATTGGCGCGCTCGACTTGTCCGTTGGCCCGTGGATGGGCGACTGAGACGTATCTGACGTCGATTCCGCTGTTCTCGCAGTACTCCCGCAACCGGTGGTTGTTGAAGTTGGACCCCCGTGTCCGTGATGATGCGGTGGGGTAGCCCGTAGCGGTGTACGAGTTCATCCGGGAAGTCGAGTACTCGTCGGCCTTGGGGCATGTGACCGGCTTGACCTCGATCCACTTGGTGAACTTGTCGATAGCCACCGGGACCCCGTTGAATCCTCCCCGGCGCGCTTGGCGGTGGCCCAATCATGTCGAGCCCCCGCAGCGGCAAAGGGCCGGGTTGGCGGTATGGTGACTAGCTTGTAGGCCGGGACGTGTTCTGTCGCTTGGCGAAGAACCGACATCCCCGGCACCTTCGACGAGTTCTTCGGCGTCGCCTAGGGCCGTGGGGCCGCAGAAAGCTCGCCGAAGGCCTTGCCGACCGCCGTGCGTGAGGACGCGTGGTTGCCGCACGCCCTTGTGGATCTCCTCCAAGATGTCTTTGCCTTCATCGCGAGGGACGCACTTCATGAGTACTCCGAAGATGCGCCTCGCTTGTAAAGCTTGTCTCCGACGAGGACGTAAGACTTGGCGCGGCGGATGAGTTGTTCGGGGCCGCGTTTTTGTCGGAGGGGACCTTCGCTCGGCCGAGGTAGTCGATGAAGGTTTGCCTCCAGTCCACGTCGATCATCATGACCTCCTGTCCAGCTGGGTGGTTAGCTAAGACAGTGGTCGGTGGCGCCGGCTCCGGGATGGATGGCGCGTGAAGCTCATGGACGAAGACGCCCGCGGGTACTTGGGCGCGTGTAGATCTGAGCTTCGAGAGGACGTCCGCTTCAACGTTGTTGTCGAGGACGATGTGGTGGAACTCGAGACCATAGAATTTGTTCTCGAGCTTGCGTACTTCTAGGCAGTAGGCGTCCATGTTCTCCTTGTTGCGGTCCCAGGACTTGTTGACTTGGTTGATGACCACTGCGGAGTCGCCGTAGACTAGTAGCCGCTTGATGCCAAGTGAAGCCGCGAGGCGGAGCCCGTGTAGGAGGGCTTCGTACTCGGCTTCGTTATTTGAGACCTTCCAGAAGATCCGCGGGACGTACTTGAGTTGTTCGCCCGTTGGAGAGATCAGGAGTACCCCTCGCGCCCTCGCGCCCTCGAGGTTGAGTGAGCCGTCAAAGTACATCACCCAATGCTCTGGTCGCACGGTGGGAGTAGGTAGCTGGTTCTCTCGCCACTCCGCCATGAAGTCGACTAGCGCCTGCGACTTGATGGCGGTGCGTGGCTTGAAGTCGATGGTGAGGGCGCCGAGCTCGACAACCCACTTGGAGATTCTTCCGGTGGCGTCTGGGTTCCTCAAGATGTCGCCGAGCGGGTAGTCGGTGACGACGGAAACCGAGTACTCCTGGAAGTAGTGTCGTAGCTTCCGCGAGGTGATGAGGAGAGCGTACAGAAGCTTCCCGCACGGGCGATAGCGAGCCTTGGACTCGATAGAACCTCGCCGACGAAGTAGACCGGCGCCGGACCGGGTAGGCGTGGCCGTCTTCCCCGCCGCTCGACGACGATGGCGATCGACCACGTGAGTAGTCGCAGCTAGGTAGAGCGACGGTGCTCGCCCTTGTGAGGAGCCGTGAGGATTGGCGGCTTCGACAGGAAGTCCTTGAGCCGGGCAAGGGCTTGGTCCGCCTCTGCAGGTCCACACGAACTTCTCGTGGTGTTTGAGTAGTTTGAAGAAGGGGAGACCCCGTTCTCCTAGCTTCGAGATGAATCTGTTCAACGCCGCCATGCACCCCGTCAGCTTCTGGACGTCTTTGATGCTCGTGGGAGCTTTCATGCTGGTGATGGCGGAGATCTTCTCGGGGTTGGCTTCAATGCCGCGCCGGGCCGATGATGAAGCCGAGTAGTTTACCCGAAGGTACGCCGAAGACGCACTTGTTCGGGTTGAGCTTCCGGCGGTACTCGCGTAGTGATGCGAAGGTCCGTTCAAGGTCGTCGATGAGGGTACCGGAGTCCCCGGTTTTGACAACCACGTCATCCACGTAGGCCTCGACGTTCTTGTTGAGTTGCCGTTTGAAGCGGTGCCCGGATGGCCCGTTGGTATGTAGCGCCGGCGTTTTTCAACCCGAATGACATGGTCGTGTAGCGAGACGCGCCAAACGGGGTGATGAACGCGGTCTTCTCTCGGTCCTCTTCCTTGATTGCGATCCGGTGGTACCGGAGTAGCGATCGAGGAAGCAGAGCGAGTCGCGGCCCGCCGTGGAGTCGATGACTTGATCAATCCGCGGCAACCCGAAGGGGTCCTTGGGGCGCGTGCTTGTTGAGGTCGGTGTAGTCGACGCACATCCTCCACTCGTTCGAGTTCTTCTTGCGGACGAGGACGGGGTTGGCGAGCCACTCGGGATGGAAGACTTCTCTCGATGAAGCCGCCCGCGAGTAGCTTGGCGAGCTCCTTCTTGATGGCGTCCCGTCTGTCGTCGGCAAAGCGTCGGAGGTGTTGTCGCTTGGGGGTAGCCTTTGGATCGACGTTGAGGCAGTGCTCGATCAGCTCCCTGGGCACTCCTGGCATGTCCGCTGGCTTCCACGCGAAGATGTCGCGGTTAGCCCGAAGGAAGCTGATGAGCGCGTCTTCCTATTTGGGGTCGAGGCCGGCCCTGATGGTGGTGGTCTTGTTGGGATCGCCTGTTCCGAGGTCGATCGACTTGACGAGTACCTCCTCAGGTGGCTGAGGCTTGTTGGCGCTGTCAGACTTCTCTGGGATGTCGAGTTCGCTCGTGGCGAGCTTCTTCGACGCGGCGTAGACCTCCATCATTGGGGTGGGTACTTGGTTTGTTGAGGCGATCGCCACGGCCTCTGTATCGCAGTCGTGAGAGATCTTCAAGTCCCCCTGGAGGGAGAGTACGCCGGCTGGACTTGGCATCTTAAGTACCAAGTAGGTGTAGTGGGGAACCGCCATGAACTTGGCGATGGCCGGCCTGCCGAGGATGGCATGGTAGGAAGTCTCGAAATCCGCAACCTCGAACTTGATGTACTCGGTGCGGTAGTTGTCCCGAGACGCTCCGAAGGTAACCGGCGCGGTGCCACCGAGCCTAGTGGGACGGCCGCGTTGCTCGGGACGATGCCGTAGAACGGCATGTTGCTCTTGTCGAGCATGGGGGTGACGTCGAGGTTCATCTTCTTCAAGGTCTTGGTGAAAAGGACGTTGAGCCCGCTTCCACCGTCGATGAGTACCTTGTTGAGCTTGGAACCCGCCATCGTTGGTTTCGGGACGGGGGGGAAACGTCTCGGTTCGGAGAAGCCGGTCCATTGGTCCGCGCGGGAGAAGGTGATGGGTGTCTCCGACCACCCGAGAGGGGTCATAACCGCCGGTTCAATGGACATTACTTCACGGCGAGTAGCTTTTTCGCTCCCGCCCTGGCCGGGTAGTCCGCCGAAGAGGACGTTGACGGTCTTCTCGGGTTCTTGGAAGTCGTTGTCGTCGCCGTCCTTCTTCTTGTTCTTTTGATCGTGAGGGTGCGGTGGCTCGGCGTATCCTTGAGTGCATGCCCGAGCCGGTAGCACCGCCGCTCGGTAGTGTGGTTGCCGTTCGGGTGCCACGGGCACTTCTCCTTCGGCGGGTCTTTGAACCCACCGAATTCTTCTTCGAGTTCCCTTTCGGAGGGCGCCGGATAGCCGCGACGGTATTGTCTCGGCTTGCGCTTGCGGTTGGAACCCGAGAAGTTGTTGTTGTTGTTGTTGTTGCGGCCGCCTTGGTTTGGATTGCTTTGCGCCGCCGCCGCCCCGGTTCTCGCTTGGACTTGCCGCGGATGGCGTCGTACTTGGCGTTGGCCTTGTCCTCTTCATCCGCCCGGACGTGATCATGTCCTTGAGGTGGGGAATGGACCGGGGCGGCGACGACCGAAGTCCTCGAAGGTCCGGCGATGGTAGAGCCCGTCCCGGAAGAGGTCGATGACCTCCTTGTCGGTGACGTCCACGACGGTAGCGCGCTTGTCGAAAAAGCGGCGCATGTACTTGCGGAGGGTCTCGCCTTGTTCCTCGCTGATCATGGCAAGGTCCATGCGAGTACCCGAACGGCCCATGGCGCCGCCGAAGTTGCTTGTGAATTGCTCCTTCGAGTGGTCCCACTTGTCGATCGAGTGCTTGTCCGGCGACTCGAGCCACGTGAGTGGGGCTTGGTCCGAGCGAAGGGGAAGTAGAGGCACTTGGTGTCGTTGTTGCCGCCGGCGTTCTCGATGGAGAGAGCGTAGCATCGGAGCCACCGAATGGGATCCGCCCGCGTCGTATTTGGTGATCCCCAAAGGCTTGAACTTGTCGGGGAGGAGCGAGGTTGCGGCCGTGGTGAGAAGGCGGGGAAGCGGTCGCCTTCGGCGGCGGTGGCCGACTTCTTCTCCCGCAACTCCTCGATCCTCTCGACGAGCATCGTACCCGCCATGGGAGGCACGGAGGCGTGGCTATGCGCGTGGCCGCGGCCGCCGCGGCTGCCGCCGCCTCCGGCTTTCTTGTTGGCCCCGTGGTTGGAGGCCGCCGCCGTCGGCCGCCGCCGCCGTCGGGGGTCGTTGCCGCCGCCACCGGCCGGAGCACGGTGGGGGACGACTTCTCGGTTGCCTTGCTCTTGTCGTGAAGGTCCGCCCGGCGGTGGAGCGTCGACGGTTTGGGTCGGGCCGGGATGTCGCCCGAGTACGGTTAGGGACCGGGGTCGGCGCCGCGACTAGTAGCTTCGTTGTCGCGAGGCTTAGCCGGGGGGAGGTTGGGCGACTCTCTTGTCGACCCGCATGAAGTAGGCTTCTTCGGCCGAGCTTGGCGATGACCTCCCCGGCGCGTATGCCCGAGCTCCGGCGTGCGATCGTTGTGATCGACATGAGGCATTGCTCAGGAGTGGTGTGGACTCTGCTCTCGACCGCTTCGAGAGCCTCCGCAAGGTTGCGGATGGGAAGGTTGTCTCCCGAGCCGCCGGCGTCGTTCGTTGCGCTTCTCCGTTACGTTCGCGCCGGGCGTCCCTGTTGGCGTCGGTCTCGTCCGCGAGGGCATCGACGAGACGGCTCGTACGCGGAGATGTCCTCCAAGTACTTGTCCGCGGCCGTGCTCGAGGGTCCCGGGTGTCGCCGGCGGCCATGAAGACTTGGCGGTCGGGGGTGCCCAAGCTTGACTCAGAAGGTGCCACCTCAGTTGGTGTGTTTGAGTCAGCCTGGGCCAGTGGTGTTCCCTCCTGGAACGGTAGCGAGTCGATGTAAGCGACGTAGCGTGAGTCCTCCTTTGTCAGTTCAGCAGGCTTGAGGTCTGGCCAGTAGACATATCTTCCGACCGGCGTCGATCTTATAACCAGCCCAGAGGCTGGTCCTGACAAGGGAAGCTCAGTGGAGTCATCTTCGGACTCGGGCCCCTCGGGGTCCGACCCGAAGTCGAATTCGTAATCCGGGTTCGAGTAGAACTCGGAGAGAGGGCTGGAGTCCAAGACGGGGTCGGGGACGGCGTCGGAGTCCGAGTTGTACTCGGTTACGGGCTCCTTGCCGGCCGGCGTGGTGCGAGGAGCCTCCGTGCGGGCCCGACCGGGGACGCGGGGGCCACGCGCGGAGCGCCGGCATGGTGAAGGGACCGCTCGCGATGGGCGAGCGGCCCGGCTCGCAAGCGATGGCCCATGGCGACGTCGGGTTCGAGTTGGAGACGGACTCGAGCTCGAAGTCGGCGTGGATGTTGGAAAGCGAAATTTCGCCGAACTTGCGGCCGAGATTGCCCCGTGACAACTTCGGGAAGCGTCCACAAGGCGTCCGTCCTCGAGTCGGGTTGCATGATCAGGCGGCGCTGGAAGGAGCCCGCGCCATCAGCAGTGCAGACCCAGGCGCCGAAGACGAAGGTGTCGCCGCGGTTGAAGGCGACGGTTGGCTCGATGTGAACGGAAGCCGTCGAGTTCGCCATGTGATCTCGAGCGAGACCCCCTACCTGGCGCGCCAGCTGTCGGTGTTTTGGACCGGCAACCTACTACGGGGAGTACCCGGAGTAGATGAATGTGACTCGCCGAGATCGGTAACTCGAAGGAAGAGACACGTGGCACACAATTTAGACGAGGTTCGGGCCGCGAGGTGCGTAATACCCTACGTCCCGTATCTTTGCGTAGCTCCGGATTGATAGGGCACGGTTACGGGATGGTGCAACGGTGCGCGTGAGTTGAGATTGGATGAGGTGATCCCGAGATCGGTCCCTGCCTCGCCTTATATAGTCGGGAGGCGGGGTTACAAGTCGGAGTAGGGAGGGAGTACTAGTCGAGTACGTCTAGGAGACCTCTATACAGTGCGGAACGTGTACAGAGTCCTAACCGAGTACTACTCCTGTGTTGTCCTTGTGCTCCACGCCTTCAGGTGCCGTGTAGCGCAAGCCGGGTAGTCCCAGGGGCCCACCGAGTAGTCGGTCCTGGTACCCACCGAGGTAATGGGCCCAGGGAGGTCCATACGACATAGACATTACCATATCTACTTAAATCATCAGTGAACGTTATGAAGTATTGGTATCCACCTCTAGCTGTCGTACTCATTGGTCCGCACACATCCGTATGTATGAGTTCAAGTAAGTCTGAGGCTCTCTCAGGAAAACCTGAGAAAGGCATCTTGGTCATCTTGCCAAGCAAACAAGCTTCACATGTCTCGTAGGATTCAAAATCAAACGAAGTTAAAAGTCCATCGTTATGGAGCTTCTTCATGCGCTTTTCACTGATGTGACCCAAATGACAATGCCATATGTAGGTAGGACTTAAATCATTAGGTCGAGACCTTTTAGCACTTATGTTATAGATAGGTGAATCATCAAGATTTAAAACAAACAAGCCATTCGCAATGGATGCACAAGCCACAAACATATTATCCTTAGAGATCACACAACCATTGTTTTCACTCGCAAATGAATAACCATCCTTCATCAAACATGAAGGGGATAAAATGTTTCGACTCAAACTAGGAACAAAATAACAATTATTCAACTCCATAATAAATCCTGACGGGAGGTGTAGTTGCATCGTTCCGACGCTCAATGCGAGCAACTCTTGCATTATTGCCTACGCGGAAATCAACTTCTCCTCGTTCCACGCTTCTACTTCTTATCATTCCTTGCATCGAGTTGCAAATATGAGCAACCGATCCGGTATCAAATACCCAAGAATTAGTATAAGAATCAGCGAGGAAAATATATGTAACATAAACATTAATTGTACCTAAAGTGGAAGTACCCTTACTTCCATTGCTTTTCATAGAAACTAAGTACAACTTACAATTTCTTTTTCAGTGACCGATTTTCTTACAACGAAAATATTCAGCCTTGGCAGCTGGACTAGCCTTGGGCGCCTGGTTTGGCATTGGGATCTTATCCTTGGCCTTACCTTTCTTCTTCGAAGTATTGTCCTTCCTTTTAAAGATCGGCTTGTTTTGGATTGCCATCACATGACTACTGCCTGTGCTTTTCTTAACGTTATCATCTAGAACCGTAAGGGGGTGCCTAGAACTCCTTCCCTTTTCTCAGCTCTGAGAACAATTCTCAGATTACGAATCCAATTCATAAAGTTTGTTCCAGTCAACTTGTCCTTCTCAAGGACCGAATGCAAGGTAAACGATGTGGTGTTGCTAGGTGCCTTTAATCTACAACAGAATAGTAAATGCAAAACACTAAGACAATATATCCATGACAGAGTAAAATAAAAGAATTTACTCCCACTAAAATCAATATCCCCACATTGATACTTAGTGATTCAGAATCCACAACTAACAAGTCTACTAGTGAGCTTTTGCGCCACCGCTAGTAAACAAGGTAGATCGGTAAGCAACTCTTTGCTAATCATATCACATATGACTTCTGTTGTTGGGTGACATCTCTATGTCTAGGCTCCCAACCTTTATGCCCCAAAATCCTTAACCGTTAAGATGACTTTGATAAGCAAACCAACACTTATGCGTGTAAGTATCCGATACAAACCCGTCTAGTCAAGGAAAACTAGTGGCACCCTAATTTCATAGACCCACCACTAATTGTACGAGACGTGGGACGGTGGCAAGTGTTGGGAGGGCATGTTAACTTAAAATTCCAAAGGGATCGTTCTACTCGTAACATCACACGCAAGAATATAACATTGTCGCATGTAAACATAGAACGGTAAGAACGACATTCACACAGTTGTAACACGGTATGACCTATGGTGATCTCCATCTCCATTGACCTGTACATCATGTTAATCTCCATCTCCATGATCTGTGTGTGCCATCCTCCATGTGATGAGTCCTCCAAGAACTATCTAACGCGTGCTAGTAATGAAAGTTACACAATCGCGTATTAGATCATCACAAATTGGTACACAGACCATTACATCAATTTTGACAATACATATGGCTCCAGCCGTATTGCCGTACACGTGACGCGCAGGTCGCGAATAAATTACACACATGCATCACATACACATATTGGCCATACCGATTACAAAACTTGCAAAACAGATTATCGCAATTCCGACGTCCAAACTTAAAACGTACAAGCCGAATTTCGCAAAAATAATTTCGCTGCGACCAGCAAAGCTGGTTTATCACATGTGTAAAATTTTCTGTAGATCAATTTTCATATAGAAAACTTCTTCATCCGAGTTAACCACGAAAAGTTATGGCTGTTTTACTCAACAACATGTTTTCTGGTTTTCCCGGCCGGTAGCGCATCCACTGCGCCGCCGCCACGCATCCCATGCGCCTGGCACTTGACCTAGCTTCGATTCGACCAATCCAATCGATCTCCTTCTCGTTGTGACTGGATTTACGTGTATCACTTAACTCCGATGGCAGAATTCCGACCGGTAGGAGTAATTCGTTACACGACCATCACGTTAAGAACACGAAGCCAATCAAAACTTTGATCTACATCTGCATATCTCCATATGCACACATCCCGAATCTAAAATTTAGCAGCTACGGCTCTGGTACCACTGAAGGGAAACGGGGTGGCTACGCTAGCGCAAAACAAAATTTTCCCCGCAAAACAGGAACTGCTGCTGTCAGAGATCACGGGATTACCAATAGATGCGCAGATGTAGCGGGACCGTCTCGATGTAGACGAACGCGTCGAGGTAGCAGGTAGTGCAGTTGCTCACGTCCACCTTGTCCTTCACATGCGGTTCGTCCTTGTGCTCCAAACGTAGCACCTCCAAGGTATCCACACGGACGGGGAAGGAACGTCGATCGTAGATGTACTAGCACCTCACGAACGATCACGAACGGGAGGATATAAATGGAGGAGGGGTTGCATAAATCACTATTCACCCGTGGTTACTGTTCACTGCGAGGTTACTGTAGCGGCGAGGGCTACTGTAGCGTTGCGACTACTGTAGCAAAAATAGGTGATTAGGGTTTTCCTCTCTCCCCACCTTTGTATATATATAGAGGTCACTAATGAGCTTTTCAACCTTTGCGGCCCATTAAGACTCTAGTACCCTAATGGATCAAATCCATCAAACCTATTAGTGGATCCAATCCAATTGGCTTTAGGGCATAAATCCAACACGGGAGGTCTCCACGGTTCGCTGGTAGGATTCATTTTTTTTAGTTTTTCTATTTCTACTCTAATTCTACTTGTGGCGGCCGATTTCTTCCGGTTTTTAACATCAATTACGGTTGTACATATTTGACTCAGTCAATGATGTACAAAAAATTAGGCAGAAACAATTCTTACTTTAATATTATATATATATTATTAGGTAGAGATTATCTATGAAACTTTGGTTCGTATGATATGCTGTTGAACTGAACATTCGAACTTATTTCGTTCATATTTCTGTGTTCGGAAAAAATGTTTTTTACCCCCTCTGGCCATTGAAGGCTCGATCGGTTGGGCCGAGCGTCGCTTTCTTCTAGAGCTTCATCACTGGTCACTTCATCAGCACGCCACACTGCCGGGCCGACCGTCGGCGGTTTCCAAACGATCACGACGGCGCGGGCGCCAATCCGCCAAGCTCGATCGGCGCGCGTCGGTGTGACAGCGTGGCGCGAGTTGTGGAAGTCGCTGCAAAAAAACCAGGCCTCGTTTAGTTGTTAGAAAGTTTTGCCTTTTAACACACTGTAGCAAAGGCCATCAAAACTGTGCAATTAGTTTTGGATTTCATCTACATTCGTTATTTTGAACATATGTCTTTTGACATATTTAGGGCCCCTTTGGCCAGGCTTCGGCTGTGGTTAAAACGGCTGTGGCTGTGGCTACTCTACTAAAATGCCTTCTTTGGTGAAGCTGAAGCCATTTTGTAAAGTGTTTGGCAAAATGACTGTGGTTGTGGCTTCTATGTCACATGTGGGGAAGAAGCCGCGGGAAGCCACTATTGTTGGCTTCACCTCCGTAGTACAAATTGCAAAATGACTTCTTTGGCAGAGCTTCTGTAGAAGCCAGTGGAGAAGCACTTGGAAAAGCCCTGCCAAAGGGCCCCTTAATTGGTGGGGAGAGAGAGCCAAATTGAGGATTCGGAGCCATCCAAACAAGCCCCCCCTATAGATGTCCAGATGGGCCAGGCCCGATGGGCCAGCACGGAAACGGCCCGAAAAAGCCCGGCACTAGAACGACCCGGCACGAAGACGATAGTGCCTCGGGCTGGCACGGCCCGATGGTCGGACCGGGCCTGGGCCGCACTCTCGGCACGGTGGCCCGGCACGGGGCACGACACGATTTTTTGGGCCGGCCCCCGACTCCGGCCCGATAGTTAATATCACCTTCTCATATAAATAGAAGAAACCCTAGCTCTCATGTCACTCCTCCGGTCCTCCCCATCCGGCCCCCCCCAGCCGCCCCCCCCCCTCCCATCTCTTTCTTTCACGGTTTCACCCCCACCCCCACCCCGGTCACCACGACGCCCGCCCCCTCCTCTCAACTCCACGAACCGGGTGAACCCCACCTCAACCGCCGCCGCGGGGAGGCCGGCGAGGCCGTCGCCGGGGGGCGGGTCGGGGCGGCCGCGCCCTCCGCCTCCGGGAGGCCTCCGCCGTGGCGCCGCCATGGGGCGCGGCGGGCGGGCGTGCGCCTCCGCCGCGGGGGGGAGGGGGCGGCCCGGGCGGCCGTGCGCCTCCGACGCCGGAGGCGGGGCGGGCGGGCGGCCGCCCCCGTCGTCGCCCGCCAGCCTATGCTTGGATGCCGCAACTTGATGTAGGAGGAAATGTGTTGAATTTGTGTACTTTTGTTGTGGATCCATGATTTATGTGTGGTTTTCTTCGATTTCAACATCTTGATTTGATTGATTTTTCATGAGCTTGGTGATTTATAGGGCCCGACCCGACCCTAGCCCATCAATGGCCTGTCGTGCCTCGGGCCGGCCCGGAACGGCCCGGAGGCCCTTAGTGCCGGGCCTAGGCTGGCAGTTCGGCCCGGTGGTCCGACACGGCCCGACACGGAAAGGCGTCGGGCCTTGTAGGGCCGGGCCGCGTCGGGCCGGCCCCGGATCGGGCTAGGGTCGTGTTATGCCCCCCCCCCCCCCCCGCGCGGGACGAGCGAGGTGCTGTCACAAGCAAGCCGCCACGTGCCCGGGCACGGGCAGAGAGAGAACCGGACGTCAAAGATCCGGGTGGGGCCTACGTACAGGTCTGGTCGAGTTCGGTCGGTGTAGGGTCAACCTGGTCACGTTTTACTCTACTCCGTCGATCCAAGCTTGAACTGATCGATCGAGGTTTTCAAAGGCGGGGACGGACTAGCGTTGCAGCGGAATAGTCCAACTTCCCGGGCACGCCCAGAACGAACGTCGAGAGAACACACACATACATACATTGAGCGAAAACGGTTTTTGTCAGATCTGTGGATGATGTTGAAAAAGTCACAAGGGGAAATAAAAAATATACTCCAGTATATCGCAAATTCACTGCTGGTCTAATTACTCTCTCTCAAATTGATACTCACTCTGATTTGATTTACTCCCTCTGTCCCAAAAAGAATGTCATTCTAGAAATTTTAGGACAAATTATTAAAAAGATGAAATGACTTTGATTACCTCTATTTATTTGTCATATTAGGTGTTAATTGATTGTTGCATGCCTACATGCACATGCACACATGCCAAATTAAGCAAAACGTCATTCTTTTTTAACAAATTTTGAATCCTAAAACTTCATTCTTTTTGGGACGGAGGAAATAATCGTCGCCCATAGTGTAACTTGGAAAGCTTCAAAATATTTGACGCCCGTACTCAATGAAAAGGCCATCTTCCGTTTCTACCCCTTTTGTCTCCACGTCGCTTGCTTCCCAGTTTCCGGAACAAGCGGTAGCTAGGATGAGCGTACAAACAAAGTAAGTAGATACAACTACTATAGAGGGTAAACAAGTAAATGCACTGGCTCCTTAATTTGGTCGATGTTGTTCGAAACGTCAAGTAAATGGATACTGAGGGAGTATCATGGTAAAAGTAAGGGAGATCTATAAATGGCGTTGCATTGGTTGATTTCCTGCACTTACGTTACGTAATACTAATGTTGGCAGCTCATCCAGCTTCCAACATTAGTATTATTCCAGCATTTAGTTTGAAACCTTTGTGCTCCTTTGCTGCTGGAGACTTTGGAAACGCAGGAATAATGTTGTCTTCCAGGGGCAGCACCTGTTGAAGAGACAGTTGTTGATGAAATGTAAAACCGATGCAGCCTTGTGGAGGTGCAGAATGAGGTCTAACGAAGCCTCAGTGCGTGACGAGTGGTGTAATCTATTTGCTACGGCAATGTAAACCCTACGGTGTAACACCCTGTAAAACTCTATTGTGCGGGCCGTTGGGGATGCCCCCCCCCCCGGTCGACCCTTCAAACAAAAAAAAATACTAATGTTGGACGGAGTCGGGTTTGATGCATCGCCCTTGGACATGGCTGAGTCTGATTGCTTTGTGCTTTTGCATGGTACGTATAGGATGGGATAGAGAGCAAGACACGAGGAAGGGTCTGTCAGAATATCTAGCGGCATCTGCCATCTGGTCATGCCACTGCTCGACTCCATCTAACCACGAGGATCATCGATCATCCCTGTCTCTAGCCCGAACCCATCCAACCATCTCTACCAGACTATACCACGTTAGTCGGGCTGCTAATAACTTCACGGTTACCTCAAGAACTGGTAAATCCTGCCCATATATAAGACGTAAATCTCGCCATCGCCAGGGACGGAGATGGAGAAAAATGGCGGATCAAGTCTATTGACGGCATCATGAAAGCTGAAAAAACAGGTAAATAGAATTGGTCATGACTCGTGAGATAATTATTGCACTCGGAGTCATCATGTTCCTTTGAAGGTTCGGATCACAGGGCAAATGTGATTTAAAGTTTCACCCAGACAATAACACAATGTGACAACAGGTTACAGATAGGGCAGTCTCGATGGTAGTTTCACGGAGAGTTTCATGGTATTAAGCTTCATCAATTTTGTTGACGCCACGATGAGAGAGTTTCATGGGAGTTACGTTATTTTCAGTCCATGTAATTGAGCTGTGAAACTATGCAATGAAAGTGGACTTAGGCACAAATTAGCCATGCACATCCTTCTATGTCAATGTTTAGTGATAACTAATCATCATACATAAACTATAATTTATCCGAAACTGGTGTCTTGATGTTAAATAGCATACAATTCGAAACTAGGTGCACACAGGGTATTATTTGTGGTATGTTTTTTCATGATAAATACATACCTCACTTAGCTAAAACCAACTTTACAACACATGAGTCGTCCCACAATCCAAGCATGGTGCTAAGAAGTTCTAGCTGATGCAATTCAGTTCAGTAGTTTAGAATTTAGATCTGGTTACTCTATAATTTCTTCAGGTAGCATGACATTGCTCCACTTAAAATATGTTAAAATTAGAAATTTTACACACAAATTCTTCACAAAAGGAAAAAAACCTATATTTTCAGTTTGAATCTAAGCTACAGACATAGCGTGGAGGCACGTCCAACAAAATTGCAACTATCCTATCTACTTACAGGTAACATCTCTCTATTTTACAGCATCCACCTTTTGTACATCAAGTTCCCCACGATTTAGGCCGACAGCTTATTGAGCCCTCTGAAATCCCCAGCATCGACGCATTCGCCAAGGCCCTTGTACTTGTTGAGCATCTTGAGCAGCTCTGTGGCCTTCTCCTTGGTTGCGTCCCTGCAACCGACCTGCAAGAGGAGGAGCAGCTTCTGGAACGCGCCAACCCGCAGTGCGTCGACCAGGCACCGCGTCACCTCATCGTCCTCCTCCCCGTTGCTGGGCGCCCTGCCGAGCCGCCACATCGCCGACACGGCGAGCTCGGTGGCCAGGTCGGACACGCGGAACATCTTCTTGACCAGCACGGGCACGGCGAGCGCGTGCGCCCGCGCGTTCTCGCGACCTTCCTCCGACGCGAGCACCGCGTTGAGAACAGCCAGCGCCTTCTCGGACATGCTCTTGTCGGCTTCCACGAGGGCCTCGACGAGCACCGGGACGAGCCCGGCGGTGGCGAGGCGCGCCGCGACGCGCTCGTCGGACCGCGCCAGGTGGTAAGTGGCGACCATGGCGGCCTTGGTGGCCTGCGGGCAGATGGGAGCCTTGATGATCTTCACCAGCGCGTCTACGATCTCGTCCAACTTCGCGCTCAGATCCACGAACGCTCCGTCGCACGAGACGACCTCCTTGATCGCCAGCACTGCGTTCATCCTCCCGGCCAAGCTCCCGCTCTCCGCAATGGCGACCAGAGACCCCAGCGAGCTCGGCGAGCCCAGTGTCGCGGCGGCCTCTTCGTCCAGCGGCATCATGCAGACCAATGCCGCCAGTATGTCCTCGAGGACGCGCCCCGCCGACGCGGCGTCAGCGGCAGCGGCTGAAGCGAGCGACTCGAACGCGGCGGCGAGCGCCCGGCCCGTGCCGATGGACGCGAAGCACCGCCTGTTCCGCTCGCTGTCCCTCGCGAGTGCCTTTATCCTGGCGACCACCTCGGCGCACCGCGGCGCGGCGTCGCGCCGGCGCGCGGCCCCGGCGAGGTCGAAGAGGAGCTCGGATGCCTGGACGGGCGTGACGGGGATCTTGGGCGTGGGAATCCGCTCGACGCCGCGGGAGCGGTTGGCGACGCACCAGTCCTGGATGACCCGGCGGATGGCGTGGTTGGGGACGAGGTCCTCGTGGCGGAGCGGCGCGTGGGTGACGGGGCAGGTGGCGCGGCCCGTGTCCAGCCAGGCCTCGATGCTCTCCCGGTCGTAGGTGATCCCCGTCGGCGCCGTGACAGGGTCCCGCATGAGGTCCAGCGAGATCGGGCACCGGAAGTGCGCCGGGATCGCCAGCTCCACTCCCCCGGCGCCGGCGCCGAGAGACACCGCCTTGGTGACCGCCCTCCGTGCTCTCCGCGCCAGCAGCGCCATCGAGACCAGCAGGATCAGCTTGAAGGTGAGGGACCTGTGAACGATGATGAGTTCCTGGAGAGGCGTGCTGGGTTGTTCTCTTGGTGGGTAAGGTGTGAAGCGTTCAATGCGAAGACTGGGTGGGGGGGAGCTGGAGGAGGAAGGCGGGTTCAAATAGGGAGGGAAGGCAACGGACGGGTAAAGGGTTTGAATTGGAACGTTGACGTTGAACGCAAGTTTGAATGTGTGTATAAACCGCGGGGGGAGGGAAGAAACAGTCGGTACTCGGTAATGCCTTAACGCGCGCGCGCTGGCTTTAGTTAGGTGCCAGCCGTCACGGTCCCTTTTTTTTCCTTTTTGGCAGGTCCGGCAGGTCTAGCGTTTTCAGGCCGTATGTGGGTTGGGATCACGTACCGTGCGAATAAAATTCGAAACCGGATGAAATTCATTTGATTTTTTAGATTTTCGGAGGAGTTTTAATATAGAGTAGGAAGAAGGAACACGTGTACGATCTTGTGTGGATGGAGCTCATCCACCGGTCTAGCTTTCCTAGTTCAGACTTCGGACCAGTTCAGAGTCAGTCCAGAATAGCAGCTTCTTCATCCTGCCGTACTTACAAGTTTGTGCGTATGTCACCGGTCTCGATTAGTACCTGATATGATCGTAATTCACGCAAGCATTTCAAATTCATGAACATTGACAGGAGCAAACCCGTTTTACCAAGCACTACAAGTCAGGACCGTTCCTTGGTGAAAGTTGGAACTTGAACAATTCAAAGTCCCAGTCATTTTTATTCAAAAAACAAAGTCCCAGTCATCAACTGTAACCTGCTGCCGGCACTCTTCTCAGCATTCTAGTGCACGGTAAGGCGATTTTCGTTGCGAATCATCAAATAAGTCTGCCGAACTGGATCCGGTACCGGGGCCATTTCAAATTCTAACAGTCTTTCGGTCTGAAAAAACTTGGCTCCCTCCCATCATCACGTTTGAACTGCAAAAGCATGTCACGGTGTCTCAGGGTCTCCCTGATGAATATCATTTTTTTCGAGAAGGGAAGAACTGCGACCAGAAATTTCTGTAATTCGGTTACGTGTAACCATCTACTGCTTGTAGGCAGTAGTGAGCTCGCTCTCTGGATCGGAAGAGCTGTTCAAAGAGTGCATTAGTGTTCATCACGTCACCACATGTCCAGTCACTAACCAAGAATTGCTCAAACCTAGTGAGCTAGTCTAGAAACTCATACAAGTAGTAGTAGTAGTAACAGGTCAAATCACAGGTTCTCCTAAAACTGGCAGAAAGATACATCCAAATTAGAGCTCTCTTTTGATCTTTTTCCTGCCCATGTGGAGTGGCTGAAAGCAACCCAGACAAAAGCCACCACTGAAATCCTTCCAGCACTGCTTCATTCAAAGTTAGCAGCTGTATTAAAATCTTGAAGTAGGCCCTTTTGCTTTTGCTTTGCAGCACTGAACTACTATGTGATTGTCTCTCCTAAACGTGAGCATGCTATCTACTACGGCTGGAAGTTCAAAATTGTACTAAAATTTGGATGTGTTATACAGGGCAAGAAGTTCAAAAGTCCAATGAAATTACTCTGAATTCCTGCATTTTGTGAAAGCACTTTGCTAGAATGGTAACAGTTTTTTTTAAAAAGAATTTGTTTTTTGAAACGACAGTGATAACCGTTTTGTTTGAAATGATATTTTTTCGGAAGCATATCTTCATGGCGGCATTCTTTTTTTTTCCCTTCTTCCTATAAGCACGTCAGCTGTAAGATGAAGACAAGCAACACCTCCTCATTCTAGAAGTCATACAAGGGCCACAAACTGGAGATCGAGCTAGCAAGCACACACGTACCATGCACCTTGCTCAAAGAACATTGTCTCCACGTTGATATTTCACTATTTCTGGAACTATTTCCTCATGTTCGCGTTCTTTCTCTAGAAGCATGTCAGCTGAAGACCAACTCACAGTGACTGATGATGAATCCTCATTCTAGAAACAGGCACAAACTGGAAGTAACACGATGACACTATATATTAAACTTATTCTAGTTCATGTATCCCCTCATATTCCTGGTCTTAATCAGCTCTGTGGAAATCAAATGCAGGCCATTTGGTTCGTCCACTAGCTAGCAGTTTGAACGTTTTGGTTTCTTGTGAGTTTTAAATATCCCTGCTGTAACCCTGTTACGTTTTGTTTGAGCTCTGGGAGAGTGTTAGATGGGTCAATCCCCGGTCTCCTATGTAGTAGAGCCGACGGGAAGTAGGTTCAGACCGGACGCCGTTTTCAGTTCTTTTAACTAGGACTGACGCGGCGTCGTTTAGTTGCTGTCATGTTTCGGTACCCACACGCGCTCGCTCCGATCTGGCCGCATAAATTATTCTGTAGTACCTGCACACATTCTGCGACCCAAAAACGCGACGAAATATAAGGGCCTGTTTGGTGGGCTCCGGCTCCTCCAAAACGGCCCGGCCTCGCTCTCCTACGGTGGAGTGGGCTTCTGCGGTGGAGTTGAGTCGTTTTAAAAAACGTTTGTGAAAATAGCTCCTCCTGGTGGATTTAGTTGGGCCAGGGTGAAGCCCACCAAAACGTGGCTCCACCTCCCTTTGAAAGCCGCGAGGGGCTCCATCCGGCTCCACACCGGGCCGGTCGGAGTTCCACCGTTTGCCGGGCTCCGGCCGGAGGCGCTTCGTGGAGGCGGAGCCGGAGCCCTCCCAAACAGGCCCTAAGTATACTTCATTATATATTTTGGGGCAATTTTTTTTGATTTTTTTGGGGCAATAGTAATACAAACGTTTTTGCTTTTCTTAATTAGTTTTCATTCAAGGCGCAGAGCTAGGCACACACGTCGTCGTACTTGTGAATTGTTTATCTCGTGTCTAAGCGTCCACACGCATTCTAAGTTTGTAAATAGCATCTTGATTCGCGATCACACGGCGAAGGAACGGGAACGGGGGCATGCCTGCCTGCCTGCTTCGTCGTCCAGCCAGCCAGCCGACCAGCGCAGCAGCGTGTGATCTGCGCTTTTTTTTCCTCCTCTTCTCTCTTTCGACGCGACGAGGAGGGACACGGTTTCGTCGGTACGCCGTACGCGTGTTTCCGAGCAAGACGGGGTCTCGTCGTCGTCGCCTTTCCGGCCAGCCGGCGTACGCCCCGCCGGCTTCTGATATGATGCACGCAGAGCAGCAGGCCGGCGCCTCCGTGTTCCCTGTGGCAGGAGCACGACGAGGCCGTTCACATCGATCGACCCGGTCCAAGCGCCCCCCAAACTCCCATTTCACCTGTCGTTTTCATGTTCTCCGTGAAGCTGATAGCGCCTGCCCACCACTATGTGGCGCGGTTTTGTATTCAAGTCGACGGTGATCGATGTCCTAAGAAACTGACCGGGGTTTTCTTTTTGGCGTGGTACGTCGAATTTTGTAGACGGCACGTGTGAGATAGATCATTCACGTAGTACTATGGTAGGAGAAATCCGTAGGGCCGGGGCAGCCAGCAATGCTATTTGGGAGCGAAAAAACCCGAGTAACCGAGAATGATATACCCAAATTCAACATGTCCAGTCCAGTGGTGAGCTCGATGGAAGTGTCTGAACGACATGTTCATTCCTATGAGTCCTAGAAGACTCATATGATGTAAGGAGGGTGAGTTTACTTTCAGATACTTGGGAATTCCTATGAGTCCTAGAAGACTCTCTAATAAGAATTGGAGGGTAGTCGAAGAAAGATTAAAAAAAGCTAAGTAGTTGGAAAGGTAAGCTACTATCATCGGGTGAGAGACTACTTAACTCGGTCTTGTTAAGATTACCAATGTTCGTGATGTCCTTCTTCAGAATACCTAATGGCTTGTTCGCTTCCGTGGGATTGATCCGTAGGAATAATAAATGTATGAAGAAAATTATAATATGGACTCGGATTTATTCCGTATCAAAAATTAATTTACCAATCATGATAGGTAGAATAAGAGACCGTAGAGCCGGATTGGTTCCACACCTCTTGACTAGTGGATTGATTCCGAGCCTTTTGGTGTACCTATCATGAGCAAATTAATTTTCGACCGAATAAATCCGGATCTCTTATAGTTACTATCATGATTTTCTTGTTGTATTTATCCATTCCGATCGGAATTGATCCCGTGGAAACGAATAAGGCCTAAAGGTGTTTCGGAGGAACTAGATAACTAGATTATTACATATCAGGTTTTTTTTTGCAATGCGATGAGCATAAGAAGTATAGACTTGCCAAATGGAGCATTCTTCGTAAACCTAAGAGTGTTGGGGGCTAGGCATTATTAACTTGGATATCCAAAATAAATGTCAGTTGAGTAAATGGATTATCCATTTAGTTAATGAAGATGACATATGACACCAAGTGCTCAAGAAAAAGAATACCATAATGGCAAAACTTTATCTCGAGTGGAGGGAAAGAAAGAGGATTCACATTTCTGGTCCGATTTAATGAAGGTTAAAAAGCTTGTGCTGCTGGAGAGAGGGGTAGGTTTAAAGTACAAGATGTCACCCAGACTAGATTCTAGGAGGATTTTTGGTTAGAGAAAGAGCCCTTAATGGAAAAATATCCTACCATTTATTATAATATAGTGAGGAAGAAAATGTGTCGGTTGCCTAAGTACTAAGTACTACTCCGCTAAACGTCTCCTTCGGACGTGCCTTAGTGGGGGACAATTGGGACAAATGGCTTAATCTGGTGGGGAGTATTCTTATGGTAAGTCTTAATGATCACAGAGACTCCTTCATTTGGATGGCCAACAAAAATTTTTCGGTAAAACATGTATAATGACTTAGTTTTAAAATCAGGAACTCCGTTGTTGGACATGGAAAGCTAAGATCCCACTGAAGATTAAGATCTTCCTTTGGTATCTTAAGAATGAGGTAGTGTTAGCTAAGGAGAACTTAGTAAAAAGATAATGGAAGGGTTGTACTAAGTGTTGCTTTTGTACTGAGCAAGAAACAATTCAACACCTATTTTTTGATTGTCCCATGGCTCGGCATATATGGGGGATTGTTTGTTTTACATTTGGGGTTACAAAACTGGTGGATGTGGAGCATCTTTTTGTCCTTGGCTTAGAAGTTTTTTGAACAAGCAAAGGAACCTTGTGCTGATCGGAATGACGGCCTTTTGCTGGACCTTGTGGATCAGTAAGAATGATTTAGTATTTCAAAAGTCACAATAAAAATCTATTTTGCAGGTGATATTTAGTGGACATTCTGGATTAGGAGCTGGTCTGTCCTTTCTAAAGAGGAAGGGTGTCGGGGTTCTCTACCGCTGACAGTACATTTGTATCGAATCGTGTGTCGGACCCGGGTGGTTAGCACAGGAGACACATGGGTTTATACTGGTTCGGGCCTCCGAGGAGTAATACCCTACGTCCAGTGTCGAGCTGCTGTGTTGTTATGCCGAGAGTGTTTATAGTAGGGGTTATAAACTGGCCGGGAGAGGGTGTCGAGCCCAAATCCCTATGGGGTGTCGAATGATCGGTTCCTCAACCCTTGTGACAGTTCCCCTCCTCTCCCTCTTATAGACGCAAGGGTGAGGGGCAAAAGGGGGAATACAAATTCGTGCTGTAGTGCTATGGAGTTGGGAGGTCTTTTCCCCCGTTGATGTCTGCCAGGAGGCATTGAAGGGCGCTGAGCTGTGGTGGAGCGTGTGGTCGCCGTGTGTTCGGGAGGTACTGTTTTATTCAGGGTACTTGGCGCCTTCTCTGAGCTCTTTCGTGAGTGACTCAGCTCCCTTGAGTGTGCATTAGGCCTGCCACGTTACGACCTAAATGTAGATAGGTGCCGCCCGTGGAGGGTACTTAAGTGCTTGCTCTAACGGGGTTGGCGTGCTGCAGAGGTCAGACGGGACGACGCATTGGGAGTTGTGCGGTCGAACAATGCAACATTACGACTCCTGTTAGAGCCAGCCGCCCGCGCGTGCCGCCAGCTGGGGTGTTTGCATGGCGTGGAGAACTGGAGCCTTGCGTGTCGTTGTGGGGGAGCTCGAGCGTCGGGGCAGCGCAACGTTCGTGTGGGGCCCTGGATCCTGCGCTCCGACCTCTTCGTGTGGGCCCCGCCTTAGTCGGAGATGGAAACTAGTGCGAACGAGTAGTCGGAGGCGAAGACTCCTTGTACGAGCAAGTTGTCGGAGGCGAGGCGGAAAAGTCCTCGTGCGAGGCGGAGACTACTCGTGCGGGACGGAAACTGGTCGAGCGAGGTGGAGCCTTGTCGTGCGAGGCGGAAAGTCTTCGTGCAGGACGAGAACTTTTCGTGCGAGACGGAGCCTCGTTGTGTGAGGCGAAGGCTTGTCGTGAGAGTCACCTTCCAGTCGGAGGTAGACGTCTTGCAGTGAGGGTCTTGATGAAGATTTGTATCCTTCCCTGTCCTGGATCTTAGCCTTGACGCTGTCGATGGTGTCAGAAGACTCCACTTCAAGGGTGATTGTCTTTCCGCTTAAGGGGCCCTAATCGAGGCCCTCATCAATGGGAGAATCACTTTGAAGGAAGATTGTCGTGCGTTGGAGTCCGTGGTTTTGGAGATCTTTCACAAGTCTGGGTGGCATGCTCTAAAGTGTATTGAGAACTAGATTTCAAATTGTTACGTGGTTTGTATGCTAAGTCTACTGTCTTGTTTTTATGTGGAGTGGTACAACGTAGGTGTTGTGGTAAGTGATCTGTGGGTTTGAACCATTGAAGCCTAGTTGCCGCCTCTTTGCTGTATGGTGGCAGCACACAATCCTTCGGATTGTTGAGGCTAGAACCGGAACAGTGTTCTATTGTTAAAAAAACGCAGAACAAAGTTTCACAATTTCTTACATTTTGAATGACACTATATGGCTCAGCATTACAAATTTAATTTGGTAGTAACACTTTTTTTTGCGAAAAATTGGTAGTAACGCCACCAAGCTAGAATTTGAATGCAAGCAAAACGACACAATAATGAAATTGGTCGATTATTTTACAGGGCCACTTCAACATCTCAGGTCTCATGCTTGGCTTCGGTGAAACTCTAGGATTCAAGTTTTAACACGACTGGATTTGTTAATGAGATTTATGCATAGCTTCTATTTCACTACTATGAGCAGTATGTACTTCTTGCTGTGCATGGCTGCTGTGGAAACTTTCTTGTGGAAGAAGGCTGCTCTGTTGTGCTGATTGTTTCCTTTGGAAGTTAATCTCCCTATCAGGCCTTGATGATTTGCCCCAGTGATGATGTGGTCGTTTTGGAGTGATGACACCATTATCATATTTATCTCCTGATGAAGTCAAAATATACACATAGTATGAATTTCTACCATGTACTAGATGCTGTAAATAAATTTAGAAACTTTAGCATGTGCTGAAATAAATTCTGAAACTAAATTTTAAAGGCACAGTTATAAACTCAAGAAAATGAATGGACTGCTTATTTACTCGCTGGAGGAAACAAAAGTATCTAAAGTTAATAAACGGTAGATTCAGTAAAGAGAAACGAGCGGAACACCTCCAAATTCCTTTGTCTCTGGATATAGATACACATCAGGCAAAATGAAAGCCACCCCAGGCAACCCTGATGAAAATACCAAAACAGGCAGGTCAGAACAGGCAGGCAAGGCAAACTTGAATTCAGTAATCACGCACTCACCGCGGAATTTTAATGACATTTCCTCAGTCACTAAAGCCTGAAATCCATTATAAGTAGTTGTACTAAAAGCATACATGCTCCTCTTAGCCTCCTCATAACTACAATATGCTCAGAGATCAGGAATTGAAGCAATTACATGTCGCAGTTGCTTGTATTTAATTGACTATCTTAACTATAGCCTCCCTGTGCAAGAGCAACAAGTCAACAACTAAGCTGGTTGGTTGCAAGCTACACCACCAAATAATTATATCTCAGGCATCACAGAACAATAAATTGACAAGTTAAAAAAACAATAATTGCATGATGGACCATTCACCAAACATAGATCACTGAAACAAAGATTCCAGCTAATAAAAACACAGTACAGTATGGGAAGCATAACTTTAGTTGGTGTGATCCTTTTACTGAAAAAGGTAATTTGGCAATGCATGAATGTACAACTTATGTTAACTGAATATTTATGATACCAAAAATCATGTTAGAATTTTTTTGCGGTAAAGAGAGCGCTTTATTAATTACTAATCCTCCAAAGTTAAATCCTTTGTTTCCCTCTCCCTATTATTTTTGTTAACAAAAGAACAGAATAAAGCGGGACATTTCAGAGCTTCGTCATATTAGTATCAGGACCCTGAGATACTAATTTAATTTCTACATTTGTCCTCCTTTGAACCTTAAATTATGCCCTAAACTAAAAGCAGGATCGCCCACCGTTAGAAATGTTTATATTAACCATGCCAAAACTTCAATATACACTGAACCAAGCTGGCTCTGTCCGAGAAACAAAAATAGAAACTGTGAAATGGTGTTGAAGCTAAGTGGTTTTGATACTATGGTGCAGCAACTTCCTAATCTCTCGTTAAAAAAATAATTTGTACATAAAACCAATTCAGATGAGCAAACTAAATACTAGCCAAAACATGCATTTATATTACTCAAATCACCTGACACTCAATATACGTCTTTACTCCAATTTGAGCCAGCACAACTACCACTTACACATAAAACTAGATGGCAGTATTATACATACTAGAGCTACCATTTGAAAAGGGGAAAAGATTTTTATATCATTGACAACAACACTTGATTTCAATTACGACAGTTTCAATGACACACCAAAAGTATAATCTGTTTGCCACTTTATACACAAATGCAAGTTGGTGGCATAATTTACATCTACGCATACCAAACATGAATTAATCATTACTTAAAAGTTATCAACAAATACCCAAGATCCACAAGTATGCAAGGCTATCAGAAAATTCATATTAGTACCAAACATTTTCCATGAGAGACCCTCCGGTTTTTTCAAGGAAAGCTCTCAACACCACTAAGAATAATAGACACTGACCACTTATCACATGCTTCATCTGGTTCCCTTTACAGGACGTATTAGGTTTTAAAAGGACAAACTTCATACATATCAACTAATAATTAGTAAAATTATATGTATGCCTAGTGCAGAACACATCAATAGATTTGTATTTCATGGGTGTTTAATCTAATATTAATCAAGTATATCGTAAGATGGTCAAAATATTTAAATATGCTTGTCTGGACTTCTCTAAATCCTATTGCGCTCATAAAAAGAAAAATGGTAACTTTTACATTTTTTCAAGACAAAATTGCTCGTTTATTACTCATTTTAATTTATATGATATGGCGAATCAAAACCGAAGTTGAAATAACTTGACTGCGTGCAGTCTGTATTAACTGCTGGATAGTACATACTAGTGTCAAGATCAGTGTTTCTTTTAGGCCTGGGTGACAAGGCTGTGGTGCCTTGCCTTGCCTCTTCTAAGGTGTCTCTTAGACGCTTTAAAAACCACGGTCAAGATCTAACTATTTAAATATAAACACACCAGCACCGCAACAAAACCAATGTGCAGTATTTTCGACCAAACAACCGACTCACCCCATATACTATCAGACCAAGACATCATCAAGACGACGCGTATACAGTACATTATTTACATCCTAACTAAGGGACCCAATTGCATAGAAAACCAACACGCCTACAAGAAATGGCTCGAATTTCATTATACCTTCCGACGACCTTGGCGAGAGTCTGAAGGTAGGTCTCGATCATCTCCTCCCGGGAGGGCTTGGGTTCCGGGACCGGAACCCACCGCCGGCGCCGGTAAGCAGCCATGACTGCGGGAGCGGCAGCGGAACGAAGGGAGCAAGAGGGATATGCCGGGAGGTTGAGGCGAGTGCATCCAGGCGGAGGAGGGAGGCCGGGGCGAAGACGACGGCCCGCCGGAGGCGCAGAGTGAGGACCGGCGATGGAGGCCCGAAGCAGCCGCACCGCGCGGTACTCCTCCGCGAGCTTGGCTTCAAGCTCGCGCGCTTGAGCCAGCTGCGCGCGCGACGTCGGCCCCCCTCGGCGGTGAGGAGGGGGGAGCGCTTGGCCCCGCGCCCGGCGTGGTCCGGTTCCCGGCCGGGGAACCTCTCCGTCGCCGGCTTCGCCGCATTCGCGGCGTTTGCTTGGCCGTTGGTGATCACGACGCAGCACTCTCGCGCGGGGTCGTAGCTCCCGCCCGCCGGAGTCGTCGGAGTAGCCGAACCGGTAGTCCATGGCGTCTAGGAACCGTCGGAACATCACCTGCGTCCGCACCCCGGAGAAGTCCCACTCCGCGTGCCCGTGCGAAGTGACGGGTGGCGGTTCGCTAGTGAAGCCGTGGGACGACTCGTCGTCGGCGGAGGCGCCGGGATCCCCGGCGGCGGGACATGGCGGCCGGGGCGAACCCCCGTGCGTCGCCGCGTCGGTGTTGGCGGAGGCGACGCATGCCGTCGTAGCACCGCGCGGACCGATGGGGAATCGCGGCCCCGAGGCCGAGCGTTCCCCCATCGGTGCGGGCGTCGTCTCGCCGGTGGGCGCGTCGCGTTGCGAGGCAACGTGCGCGGCGTGTCGGCGCTCCGTCCGCGCATGTCGCGAGCGCCGGCGGAGCGTCGGCGGCGCCGAGGGGCCCGCGCGCATCCGTGCCGGGCCGGCGCCGGTGTCGCGGCGACAAGGTCGATGGGGACCGGGGCGGCCCGGCTTGCCGCCGCGCACGTAGTTCGTCGTGGTTGGTGATACGCATGAGGTAGCCGTTCCCCGTGGCCCGAAAGTTCGGGCTCCCGAACCGAATTTCGAATCCGCCGGGGAGGGGGTCCGAGCGCCCATGGAATACCTCTCGGCCGCGGTACTCGGTGCGAATCACCATCGAGAGGGCCGGTGATGAGCCGATCTTCGCCGCGACGCCCCCGGCGCGCCAACCGTCGGTGCGGAAAGTAGTCCCGACACTAACTAGTAGTGAGCGCTGAGATCTGCCTCTTGATGGTTCGGTGCTAGCAACTAAGGACACTGGGTTTATCCTAGTTCCGGCCCGGGCCGTACGTCCAGCAATGGTGTGCTCGGGGCACTGTATTGCTTCGCACCGTTGTGCTCGTGGAGGGGGCTACAGGCGAGGTGGGAGAGGGGGGCTGGCCTCCAAGTCCAAGAGGTATTGATTGAGGCAATTGCCAATATCGTGGAGAAGGCGGAGAGCGTGTGGTTGATTGCTATCCGTCGTCCCGTGTCCCCGCGGCTGGGGGACTGCCCCTCCTTTTATAGGCCAAGGAGGGAGTAGTTTACATGCATGCCGCACTATTTCCCTACGTGTGCAGGTATGACGAGCAGTGCCACGGAGCTGACGGCCGTCTTGGCGAATCCTGCTCTGGTTGAGGCGCTGTGATGCGTCCTGTGCTCGTACAGGAGCGGCTTCGAGGGTCGTAGCGTAGTGGTTGGTCGTCCGGCCGCCGTCCGCCGGCCGATTCGAGGATGCCGTTGACGGGGGGAGGGGGTCCGTACCTGGCACAGTGGCCGTCGTGGCGACGTCTTGTCCTCGCGCGCCCCAACAGCGTCGAGATGTTGTCACAGTGCCCGGCGTGGTGTAGCAGTGGCGGGGATGGTCGCACAGGGTTGACAGCGACGGGGATGATCGATCCCGCCGGCCTGACGTCACAGTGTGGCCCTGCGTAAGCATAAAAAAGACATTCGAGGGTGCCTTGCCGTCCCCCCTCCGAGGGCTCGGCGTGTTAGCCGTACGGGGTAGGCGGCACGGCGTCACGGAGCTGACGCCGGCCTTACCGCACAGTGCTACACAGCGGCGGGGATGGCCTCCCCGGGGAGTTGGTGGAACGGCGCCGAGACGCGATTCCCGGGCGCGCCAAGGTCGCGGCGTGCGTCCTGTGGTGTCAGGGCATTAAATGCCCGTACACGGGGGCAGGAGCGCGGGCAACGTACATGCAGGTGTCCTCGAGCGAGGTGGACCCCGCCCGAGGGGGTGTTTACTGTTTAGCCCTCGAGCGAGGCGGACCTCGGCCGAGGGGTGGGGTTGAGCCTTCGAGCGAGGCGGACCCCGCCCGATGGGGCGTTAAGGCCTCGAGCGAGACGGAACTCGCCCGAGGGAGCGTCTAACCCTCGAACGAGGCGGACCTCACTCGAGGGGCGCCCTGCCGTGCCGCCCGGCGGGCCGCGGGGGGCCACCGAGTCGCGGTCGTGTCGTGCATGTGTTTTAGGTGCGTGAGTTGATCCGTGATTCGCGTTTTTTTCGAGTTTTAAATGGGTTTCCCCCGTTATTTAGGGGACCCTTGTGGGCCGTTCCCGACAAATAGAGCGGAAAGAAGAGAAGTCGAATAGCACTAGCAACTTCTACGTTATGGCACATGCTTAGAAACTCGAGCGGTTGCGAAACATGCTTATACCTATACCTTTATGCTTAGAAAGGCTTTTGGGATGTTCCCTATCCCTACCCCTGCCCCTATTTCCATTTCCAGTCTCAATATGGTTTACGATGGATGGTTTACGATGCATGGTATAGCTGATTTATGAACACGTCTCAATCAAGTGCCACACTTGAGCTGCGTTATCGAAATCTAAACAGTATGATCCCTCTCGCCCTTGCCTTACCCCCTTCTCAATCCACATGGGCAATGTCGCAGTGATGTCCATACTCCATGATGCTTCGTTGCCCTGACCTCGAAAGCTGCGAGACATCAGACAACCATCGAAGAACAGCAGACGACAACACATAGGGGAAAACGAAGCATTATGAGACGTGTTCATAAATCAGCTGTACCATGGGTCTCTTCCCCTGTGGGTCTCCATAACGCTTCGTTTTGCTCCCACATTGCAGCACTAATACACAGTCCATCGTGATCGTAGGTTTGTGACCGGGTCTTCGTTCCACCGTTGGAAACTTTGCCAGCAAGATAACTTTCAGGGTCTTCGTGCCTAAATACAATTCTAAACAAAATACCAGACTGGTTCAACATGCAAGACCAAGAAAAAAAAGCACAGTATACAGATGTTCTGACAACTTCTGGAAAAGGTTTGAACTGTTGATGAACAAGGCGATGGCAAAAATGGCCACAGTAACCCATGCCCACAGTAACCATCGTCTTAAGTTAAAACAAGCAAATAACACTTGTACTGAGGATTTCCTTGCCGAAACAGACTCTTCTTCGCTCCAAGGAGGCACTATACACCATAAATCCTACGGAACTATGATCTTAACACATCTTCTGAAGGCCAGGAACACCACATGATCCCACCTGCATCAAGTAAAGGAAGGGGGCAAACTCAAATGTCCATTTGCTGACAACTACAAACTGATGAAAAATTAACAGAATGAAGAACACATGGTGATCAAACTACAAATGTTTTAAACACAATGGGGATCATATCTCGATGACTGATAAAATTTATGGAACACTGGAACCTGGCAGCTACTCCTCAGCAGGTCGGGAAGACCCCACTGCCTCGGTGGAGGGCAGGGTTAAAAAACTGGAAAAAAACGGTCGGTAACCACGGTTACCGCTCTTACCGTGTCGGTCCGGTTTCTAAAAACCACGGTTTACCGAGCCTAACCAACCCTAGCAAACCGCCCCATTCGGCTAACCACGCGGTTTGAGCGGCTTACCGTACCGGTTTTTTTGAAGCGGCAAACCGGCCGGTGAGTGGTTTTTTTAACCCTGGTGGAGGGGCCCATAGGGGAAGAATTTGCTTGCTCACCAGAGCAAGGGTAAGCATAGTTCAATAATTCCATTAATAGATCCGAAAGATCTGTTATCATGTATGCCATGCTCATGCTTTACTGAGGCTAAGATACAAGCACTATCTAGCAGTTATACCATATTGGCATAAAAAGAAAGTAAAAACAAGAGACAAGGATGAAGGGGCTCAGTGGATTGCATATTATGATATTAGGCAGATTCATAAACCTAAATCAAACCAATAGGAAGCACAAAAACTTTAGTGGAAATGAAAAGGATCTGTGCATTCTTTGGCTTCATAGCTGGAGCACAACAATTAGGTTCAACAACTTTCAGTTTCAGCATAACATATGCCTATGTTCCCATTTATTAATTTCAGAGCACATCAAAGTAAAACCCAGTGACTAAATCTTTAAAGTTTGGGTTGACCAACAATTCAAGTGCTGACTTTATTTTGTTCATTATGAATGAAAGTACTATTAAATTAACATCGAACCAATCGCTAAGGCAAACACGCACTGAATCACACTAAAGTAACTAACCTTGAAATAGAATAGATCTACTCTTCCTTGAAGCGCTTCTCAGCCTCTTCCAATGCCTTAATATCCTTGTTGTACTTGACAACACGATAAATGCACCTGTAGCAAAGTAAAAAGAACAAGAAATAAATTAGTGCAAATGAACACTCATGGAAAATCCGTTAATGAGATTCAGCAGATGAGAAGCTTACCAGTATAGGAGGCATGCTGAAACACATAGTATGACATTCCTTTGTGCTTTGAACATCTGCGCAAGAAAAATCATCATTGAGACAGAAGAAACAAAGAAAAATCATTACAACTTACTTCCTATAAAACACGGCAATACAATTTCTTGGGATGCATAAGATTATTGGCTATAAGTTCATAACTTCTAAACACAATGGGGGTCCCTGTAATGATAATATAACACAGCCCAAAATCACACTCACAAGGCACAAAACCACAAAATATGGGAGCAAACAAATCAAACATGTGAAAATTATTTGAGTACAAACCCGAAAGAAGTTGCACAAAAGTTAATTCTGTGCATAAGAAAATAAATGCTACAGATGTTAAAAAATGGAAAGATACCAATAAGCAAGGAAGGATGAGTGGCAAAGGGCCAACTGTCACCATACACACCTATTATTTAAAGGTGGGTTACTTTATGGAAAGTTAACAAAAAACTGTGTTTTTTTTTTGCGGATGTAACATTTATACAATATATCTTGTGCACAGTGTATGGATATTTGATAATGGATTTGCAAATGCTGACTTGATGTTTCAATTTGTCAATCTACAAAATAAAGGCGACACCCGCTATTATTTTGTGCCTAACATTACTCCAGCATGATACTTTTACCTCAGGTGCACCTAGTTCCTTAAATCGATAATGATCAAAATGCACCAGTCCTGCCCCA
Source organism: Cenchrus americanus (assembly GCA_947561735.1). Classification (NCBI taxonomy): domain Eukaryota; kingdom Viridiplantae; phylum Streptophyta; class Magnoliopsida; order Poales; family Poaceae; genus Cenchrus; species Cenchrus americanus. The sequence goes on along the minus strand of OX387243.1, from coordinate 149,842,301 downwards.
CAATGGTTTCCCTTTCCAAGTAGAACAAGGCCCTTCCTCCTAAAGGGGGAAAAAGTGCACTACTGAATTCGTTGGGCCTTACTCTTCTGCAATACACGGGAGCATTTCAGATACAGAAAAGTTTAGCACAAAAGGTGCCTCAGCGATGGACCGATGGTAATCACACAAACTTCGAAGTTCTTAAACACAGATATTCAAACCTGAGTGATGGAATAATGTAAATGTTTAGGAAGAGCAGCGTCCTTTTAAGAAATGGTGACCTTAGTTAAGTTGGCTGCAAATGAACATACCCTTGATGATATATAGTAACATGGTTCTAGCATAAGGGAAAACCTGTTCCTTTACAAAAAGTAAGCTAAAGGTGAAGCTCATCTGTATCATGTTGTCTCATTGTCTGTCACTTGCATAGTGGAGTTATGCATGAAGGTTGAAGGATAATAGGTTTCTATAACACGAGCATCTGTTACTCTGATCCAAAAATTTTCCTCTGCATCTTGTCTTGTTCCTAGTTTCTGATTCTAACTTTTGTTGAAATATATATATACATATAAATCAGCATCTTGACACTTTTGCCAGAGCCATTTAAAATGTTGGGGAGTAATCATACTGGTATCTGTCACATCAAATTCAAGGTACTAGTACACATCCTTTCACAAAACTCATAGTAAGATCTGATCTAAGATCTGTTCGGGCCACTTCATGAGTCCTCAGTAGACACACTTTCTAAACCAGCTCTATTCGTATCACTAATACTTCAGTAATCCAGCCCTAACCATTTCTAAATCTTCCATATTTCAATTTTCTCTTTACACTACCAGTGCTATTTTCTAGTATTAGATGCCAAGAAAACAGAATCAATATAGCCCAATTAAACATCTAACCCTTTCTACGGGAGAGAACCAGGTACTTAACACATTTTAGACTTAAAAGCTAAGTAGGTAAACCAAAACCCTAAGAACAGCAAACAAATCTAAACACACAAAGAAAATCGACCACTCACGGATTTCTCGAAACGGATGCGCTCCTCGGCGGTGCAAATCTCCGAGGTGCACATCAGCCTGTGTTCCTTCTTCCAGTAGATATCTGCACTCACATCACAAAAAAGCAAACCAATCAGAGTCTGAGAGGGGTCAGCAGCACCAGCAGGAGGCCGGGGAGGCGGGGGGCGACGAACGCACCGAGGAGCTGGAAGGCAGCGAAGGGTATCACGCTGGCCATGGGCTGCAGGAGCAAGGACGTGAGCGCGACGATCTGGCCCCGCACGGCGCGGGGCGCCGGGAGCGTGACCAGCGCAGCAACCGCCGCCTCCACCGCCACCACGCACGCCAGGATCATCCACTGCAGCGCCATCGGAGGCCCGCTCGATTCGAACTCCCCAGATGCTTCTCGCGCGAACGGGGGAAAGCAAGGAAGAGGGGAGGCAAATCCGCGGCCGCCTCGGTCTCTCTCCGATCTGCGAGTTCGGACGCGTGGGGAGCGAAATGAATACGACAGGTGGTTCGCAGGGTTCGGCTTCTATAGTTCTACTAGGTGAGCGGAAGCGGACGGACAGGTGGACTGATGCCGCGTCGCATCCTGTTTCTTTTCTTTCGTCTCGGCTGGCGATTTGCTTCATCGCCAAGCGATTCGGGGCGGTCGTTTTTTCGCGGCAATTTGGGCCGGGCTCCCGTTTTCTTTTTGGGCCGGGTCTTGTACCAATTGGCCCAGTATGACCCAAGCCTACCTCTTTATTTTTCTTGCCCTTCCTCCTCCCTTCGCCGCCTCCGCTTCGTCTGCTTTTTCCACGAGCTGGGGTTTTAGCGGCGCGAAGAGGGGGAAGAGGGAGAGAGAGAGAGGAGGAGGCGGCGGAGAGGGGAAGATGAGCCGGAGTCTTGGAATCCCGGTGAAGCTGCTCCACGAGGCCGCGGGGCACGTGGTGACGGTGGAGCTCAAGACCGGCGAGGTTTACCGGGGGTCCATGGTCGAGTGCGAGGACAACTGGAACTGCCAGCTCGAGAACATCACCTTCACCGCCAAGGTACGCTCTCTCCCCCCGCTGTACCTCCGGATCTGAGTCAGATCCCCATTGATTTCGCTTCCCTGAGTAATTATTTTCCTTTTTGCCGATTAATCTGCAGGATGGGAAGGTGTCGCAGCTGGAGCACGTCTTCATCAGAGGAAGCAGAGTGAGGTAATTAGAAGGCTCGATTTGTTTCTCGGCGCAATGTTGTTGAGTTGCGGCGGACTAATTTTTCTTCTCTGTTTGGGTTTCGGCCTTTGTAATGTTGCAGATTTATGATTATACCAGACATGCTCAAGAATGCTCCTATGTTCAAGCGTTTGGAAGCGAGGATTAGGGTTAGTGGCTGATTTCCTGCACCGTTTTGTGTTTTGTTGTTGCTGTATGGCAAGCTAATGGTGAGATGTTGTTTGTTTTTGTTTTCTAATTTAGGGTAAAGGATCAGCTGTTGGAGTTGGCCGTGGTCGTGCAGTCGCAATGCGTGCTCGGGTAACTTATGCTTTCCATGAACTCTATGTGCTATGATTTGCTTCGCCTTATTCTCATTGTTGGCATTCACTACATAATTAACATGATATGATAATCCTGTTTCTATAATTTCTAAAAGAAAAATATAATGTGTATGTGCGCTTAACTGTGCATTGCCTCTTCTCAAAGGCAACACAACATTTTTTTGTTTGGGTGACTATAGAAATATCTGACGAGTAACCACTGTGAATTCGGAAAGGCAATTTTTCTGGCACACCATCCTACACGTTAAATATGAATAATACTGCAAATTCAGCTTGCTCATGGATACTTGTAATTCCCATTCTGTAATGGGTTGCTATAAAGCCTGTACAATCCTAATCTAATGGGTGTCCTAAAATTATAAATGTGCAAACTACTTCAGATAATTGCTATTCACTGCCCCACCGGATCATCATATATAAATTTCATTTTATCTTCCTTTGCCATAATTGGAGCTTAAAATGAATTGAAGAATTTGCTACAAAGAGAAGATCTCGGTGCAGTTGCATGTTGGAGAAAGGGTCCTGCCCCCTTTTTGAAAAAATGGAAAAATATATATAAATTATATGTGTTGAACAGTGTTTTTATTTCTTATCGCAGTATAACTATTAACATATTATGGTTGTGGAAAAATTTGTTGTTTCTGTTATGTTTGTTGGCAGCCACCTTCTTTATGCATTGCTCATGTTGATCAATAAGTCTTTTCTCTAAATTCAGATGTTGCCCTTAGGATCCGATTGTACCCTAATACTTTTTTTAGAAAATTGTACCCTGATACTATTATTGTTTGTTTCATTTTCCTAGAAAATTAATGGCATCCCTTGTCAGGTATAGTCATGTTTGATGAATGTATCTGTTTTATCATAATTTTTCTTCACCATGAAACTGATTTGTTTTCATCTTTTATATAAAACCACTTTGAACTGTTCTGTATGTGATACAATTTTAGTAAACAAGCAGTGCAGCTGCGAGCCTTTGTATGTTTTGTTGATGTACCTTAATTTGATGGTTCTGTTATGTTCATTCTAAATACGTAGAGTTGGAATCTGTGTTGTATGATTGTTGGTTTGCTTTTGATATTACAAATGGTGATCCGTGTGGTGTAGAACAGATTAATCATTACTGAACTAGTGTTGTTGATCTTAATTCATTGGATTTGCTGCTCTTTATGATAGAGGCTTGGTTGCATGCAATTTGAAGAATAAGTTTGTCTATTTGCATGTGGAGAAATGGGATGAACTGCCTAGGGTCAGTGCAAAGTTAAAAACACTAGTTATCTAATTAAAGCGAAGTGTTGAGTGTTAAGATTTTCTTATTAGAACTTTAGATGGGGTTATCAATGGTTTGCATGAGGATGGGAACAATATAAACTGGCAAGGGTGCACGGCATTAAAGTTTACGGTCATATCATAGTCCTTCACTTTAGCTGGTACCAAGAGGCAAAATGAACCGTAGAGGGGTTTTCTTTTCTGCTCTTCTGAACAACAAAACAAATGTGATGTGGACTGGATGAATGGGACATGTTCAAATGTACAAATTAGGAGAGGCATATCATTATTTCAATCAATACCTGTGGCTAGCTTTAGCCTTCTTTTTTTCCATGTCTACATCTTTAGCTGGAGCTGTAGAATGTATATCTGGTCGGGTGGCAGGGAGTGATTGGGTGGTGGTGGGTCACATCTTTCAGTTCCTTTTAAATTGTAAGATAAGATTCTTTTGAGCTTCAAACATGTTTGAAAATATCCACTGGCCTGAACAGCTTGTAAGATAAGTTCAGCTCCTGGTTGAATTCCTGTTGTAAGATAAGCATGCATGATGCATCTTGTGAACTTTATAGAAGCTTTTTATATAAGTGAACTCCATACTTTATCTTATATTACAATGAGAGAACTGAACACATAAAATGACACCGGAATCCAAAGATCTTGGTAAAATGCACTATGGGAGGGGCTAGAGGCTAGATAGCCCCCCTGCGCTACCTGGACGCTTAGGCACCGGGTTTGCCTCCCCTCTAATCTGCAAGCCTGGCTGATACACCCCCAACTCTAGCGAAGGTGCAGCGGACGGGATTCGTAAAATGGACTATGCAACACCTGGAAGTACCTGTAGATTAGTGTGGTTTGTTAGAATAAAAGACAGGCATGTTCTGATCTAAATTATATTTGGAGTTGTACATTATAATTCCTAAATAAACTTCTTTACCTGCCAATCTGTAGGCTGCCGCTGGCCGTGGTGGTGGTCCAGTTGGGCGAGGTGGTGCACCCCCAGTGAGGAGGTAGATTCTTCATGGCCTCGCGCAGCTTTGTGGCTGAAGTTGCTGTATTTGGTATCAGCAGTTAAAAACGGCATGTGGTGGCTCCTGTGTGATCAATCGGCTCAAAACGGATGCCCCTTGTTGTTAGTGCCTGTGTGATGGGTTAACGGTGGCCAGACATGGTAGCTTGAAATACAATCTGTTCGTCACACTGTTTGAATTTCCTGTGTAAGAAATTAGCTTCTATTTTGATTCTTCAGAATGGTAATTTTATCTTAGTATTTCTCTTTATCTAATCTTGCGCTCTTATCAGTTAGTAGTACAGTACTTACTTTTCTCACGGACCAACTAAAACCAGCTAGTAGTATTTTGGGAGATTGGTGATCTTGCCCCTACTATGAAGTCTAATGGTGATTTTGCCCTCATTTTTTAAACTTTACGATTTTGCCCCTGCTATTTCGAAATGAAGAGAGCTTCTACCCCTGCTATGTGAAGAGCACTTAATAACGGTATCATAATTGCTAAGAAAAGACAAGAGTGCCCTTATGGATTTGCCCTTACTATTTTTGTTTTCTTTGTGATTTTACCCCTGTTTTATTGTTTATGTAGCAGTTGCACTTCTAATGACTTCAGATGACAAAGATCAGAAATAGGAGCCCACTTGTCATTCCCAATGCTTTTTCTTTTTACGGATGGTTCTTTTTCCTGTTGGGCACGGAGAGCTTTTCTGTTGTGTTGGATGACGACGAACTCAAATGAATTGCAAGATTCCCTATCTCCTCTCCGATGCTCAACTCCCATGCGGCCATGCCGCAGCCCCATCTCGTCCTCCCTCTCTATCCCAATCTCGCCCCCAAACTCAATCCCAAGATGAAGAGGAGCTCGAGCTTGCCCCAGCCATGACCCCCAGATCGAACTTGCGTGCGCCATGTCTGCCTAGATCGAGGTCGTCCTGGACATGGCTGCTTGGCCCATGCAAGTGGAGCACCGGTGGAGCTCGTGCTCCCACGCGCCGACAGATTTCGTGCTCCTTGAAAGGATCAATATGTCGACTATAGTGGGTGAATAATCGAATCTGAAAAATCACAACTTTTTCGCAGCTGTTAAATCAGGTCCGGAGTTTCCGGATATTTTTCCGGATACTCCGGGAAATCCGGAGAATCCGGGAAAATGTCCGGATATTCCGACCTGTCAAGGGGATCAAATTCGACATAAATTAAACTTGCTCAAACGTAAATCTGTGAAAATAGGTTATGCACTGAGATGAGACAAGCCTGTTTATCCACTCCGATCTTGCAGAAACATCACCACGAGGTAGATCGGCACCAAACCCTAGATATGTGTTCAAGAGAGAAACAAGCATGCAACAAGATGAACAAGCACAAGAGACACACGGATTTGTTACTGGAGTTCAACCTCACACCTTGAGGTCTACGTCTCCGTTGAGGTACCCACAAAGGGTGGACCTTTACACCTAGGTCACTTTCCTCCCTCTAGCGACCACAAAGATCAAGCTAGAGTTACTTGCTCGAATTTGGGGTAATACAAACTTTCTTGGGCAGCCACAACCTTTGGATGCTCCAAGGCAACACCTAGCCGGCTAGGAGCTCAAAGCTCCAAGAGTAACAAACACGAAGTGTGCCAACCAAGCGAAGGATGAGGTGCTCTAGAGATGGGAAATCAGCTCACTAGCACTCTCCAAGCTCTTGCTCTCAATCCCTCTTAAATCCCCACACCAATCTCACCAAACTTGAGCCAAGGGGAGTGAAGGAGGGAGTGAATGAGATCTGAATCTTTGCAGGTCGAAATGGCAAGAGAGAGGGTAAAGGAAGGGGTGGAGAGGGCTTTTATACCCCCTTACCCAGAATATAGCCGTTAAGGCTTTAAGACCCGGAGTATCCGGGGTAAACCCGGAAACTCCGGGAAGTCCGGAGAATCCGGGGTAAGCCCGGATACTCCGGCCTCCCAAGGTCAGCACCCAAGAAAAGATCCCCGCGAATGTGTTGGTGCACAGGTGTCTCTCATAGGTTTTGTTTTAGCAACTAGAGCACCTGTTCGACTCTTGGAAGACACAATTCCTGTCTCTCTTTATAGTACGGCGTTCCTAGGACTCAAATTCAAAAGTGTAAAAATAAATAAGCCTTCTTAGGAACCCTTTGTAGCATCACTTCCTTTTTTATAGACAATGAATTGCGCTTGATGCCTTACATAATTTTAATACCTGCTCATGGACTTAGACAAGTCATTAGCTACTTAAGTGTGTCTCATTAAACCACCAAAACCCACTTAGGGGGCCAAGATACTCTTCAATCTCCCCCTTTTTGGTGATTGATGACAACACATTTAAGTCTTACAACACAATGAATATAAAAAACTTTTGTAATACTCCCCCTTAATATGTGCATTTTGATCTTGAATATCAATGGTCCTTTTAGGGTCAAATTTGCACAAAGAGAAAAGCATGAGAGTATTACACTAGTGGGGTGCTCGTGACGTGCAACAGAAAATAGTGGGATGCTCATGACAGATTATGCACTCAACAAGGAAGAAAACGAAATCTGATGCTAGAAAGTCCGGACTGTCCGGAAAATCCGGATACTCCGGGAAAATCTCCGGACTCTCCGGGCTTTCAGCACACTAGTGAAAAAACAGCATTCACACAGATTTTCAATCTAGCATAAAATATCCTTAGAGAGTAAAAACAGAGTAAAACATCACAAGCACACAACCAAATGTCTCAAGCTCACATAGTCTTACACACATACGAATTTAGAGTTATTACAAGCCAAGGTTCCAAATCCAAATACATGAAGTTCAAAGTTCATTCAAAGTTCATTATTCCACACATAAATAGATAAATTCACTCCCCCTTTGGCATCAAGCACCAAAAAGGAAGTGTGGAGCAGCTGGATCATTCGGAGTCGTCGTCGTCCTCCTCCTCTTGTTCTCCATTATCCTCCTCCTCTTCTTCCTCTTGTCCTTCTTCCGCATCTTGGGCGTCCCATTCCGCAAATGGATCATCAAACTCGGGGAGCTCTCGGTAGGGGTCGGTGGGAAGGCCAAGATGAGACTTGATCTCAATGATATCCCGACGATTCTCATTAGTCTTCGTGGCTATGGTCTTGCACATGCTAAAGATGCTAAGAACTCTCTTGATCATGGAGCCACGGTGCCGTCGGGGAGGTCTAGGAGGAGAGCGTGCAGCGGGCATGTCATCATGGTGAGGAGTTGCACTAGAGGAGCCAACATACTTGCGGCCCTTGGGTGGCTTCTTGGCTCGATCACGGAGGTGACGAAATGGCTCATGAACAACATCTTTGGGATAGCGAACATTGGTAACCGTCTCAATCATGTACATTATGTAGGGGGCATAGGGAAGATACCTCATGGGATCATTCGTGGCCCTCCTCAACTCATTCCAAATAAAGTCAAGTATGAAAAAACCTTCCTCATCCGGTTCCACCCTATTTAGGAGATTGGGAGCGTAGTACCTCAAAGTGGTGGCATCTCCTTGCTTGGGATCAATGGTGGCACGAAAGAATTGGTTGAGGTAGTAGTAGTATGGATTGAGTTGATCCGCCTTGCCCTCTATAGCCAAATCACGGCTAGGAAACATGAAAGTGAGCTCCTTGGGCTTGTACTTGGCCTCATTGTGGACGGGGGTGCGTTTTTCATCCTTAGAATCAAGTCCCAAGAGCCTAGAGAAAGTCATGTAGTCTATGGTGCACTTGTTCCCTTGTGTTGTCCATGTGATGGTATTGTCATAGGGGTTGTAATAATAAGAGCAATGGAATTGGGCGAGAATCTCCTTATTCCAATTGTACCTAAACCCCATGAGATCATATAGGCCAACCTCCTTGCACTTCTCAATCACGGAGTTGAACACGGTGTTGTTGAGGTCCTCATAGTACTTCCAATCGATGTACCTCATTTGCACAATTGGAGCCATGTTCTTTGAAGCTAACTTAGGATTCCGGATGACGGATTGATAGAAATCTCTATGGAAATCACACCAAAATCTTGCTTCTAACCCTTCTCCTTTGAGATACCGATAGACATCCTCCTCCCTTTGCTCCCTCACAGCTAGAGCATTCTTGGAATAGTCCTTTATCATGTGCTCTGCAAAGCCAAGTACGGATCCGAGATCCCTAAGCTTGATAGGAGTGTCAACTACCCGGACGTTTGGTGGAAGAGTAGGGATGAGTCTAGGAGGTGTTTTGGGGCAAATGTGGGCTGCTACTCCTTGCTTGTGTTTTGGAGGGATACAAGTAGCAGCACGGCTTTAGTGGACATAGGAGGCTTGGTGGCTCTTTTTGGGGTGAGGCTTGTAGCGGATTTTCTCTTTTGCTGGCCCCTTCCCATGGCGACGAGGAGGTTCAGGGGATTGCTCATAGGTTTCATCCTCCTCCTCACCACCATCACTCTCGGTCCTCTCCTCCTCCTCTGTCTCTTCTTCACTCCCTTCAGCATAGGAGGGAGGAGGGTCACCTCTTCTTGGCCGAGAGCTGCGCTGAGAGCCCCCTTGCCCAAGCTCCTCTTGCACCGCCCTCAAGGTGGCAAGATCATGCCTAGCCTTGGTCCTCCTTTGGGTGGAGGGCTCCTCGGTCTCACGACGGATCTTCACTCTCATTTTCTGGATAAGTAAAAGGATAAGGAAGTGAGAGATGAGCAATAGAGGAAATGCACAACACTGCGACTTAGGATTTACAGTGTGAACCCCGGAGACTCCGGGAAAAAATCCGGATACTCCGGAAAGTCCGGAGAGTCCGGGTTTTTCAGGCTCGGAGTTTTCGGGTTTCACGCCCGAAACCCTAACTCACAATGCTGCACGAAACAACCATCCAAACTGCGAGATATTGCAGATCTAGAGCCTATGGAGTAATCTCTACCTATTCCCTAAGAGGATACAACAAGAACAACCCTAGGGAAGTAGATCGAGAAAAGTTCCTCAAGAGATACCTTGGGGAGAGAGAGGGAGAGACTTCAATCCTTTGAATCTTGAGTAGATCTTCGATCTCCACACCTTGGAGCCCTCAATCCCTCACTCACACTTGATTTTGATGGTGGAAAACGAAAATCGCCCAAGGGCTAGATGGGGGAGAGAGGGAGGCGATGGGAGAGGAGGGGGTGCGGTCAAACTGTGAAAGATGGTAAAAAGGTGACCTTTGACTGCGGTAAAAGGGTATTTATACCCTTACAACCTGGACTCTTCGGGCTAGGTCTAGAGTATCCGGGAAACCCGGATTCTCCGGAAAAACCCCGGAGTTTCCGCTCCCCCTGAGTCCAGCGAGTAGATTTGCAAGGAATTTGATTTTGGATAGATTTGGAAGATTGTATATGTAATATATGTGAGCCAGAGAAGTATCAACACTTTGAACTAGCCACAAACAAGCAATATGAACAATAGTCCATGTGTTGTACTCTAAAGATCCAAATTTTTTCAAAACAAATTCAACACAAGTTTTTCACAAATCTTTTGCTTTCAAAATTCTACACTAGGTCATTCAAACATGTGCATGATCTCAAGCCAAGTTACGAGAATCCAAGATATTTAGCTCACTCCTCAAAGCACAAAACCTTAGTTCATCAAGAGGTTTGGTGAAGATATCGGCTAGTTGCTTATCGGTGCTCACATGGCTTAAAGCGATATCTCCTTTGGCTTCGTGGTCTCTCAAGAAGTGGTGCCTTATGTCTATGTGCTTTGTTCTTGAGTGGTTTACGGGGTTGTTAGCTAGCTTAATGGCACTCTCGTTGTCACACAAGAGTGGCACCTTGCTAAACTTGCAACCAAAGCCTCTCAAAGTGAGCCTCATCCAAAGTAGTTGAGCACAACAAGCGCCGGCTGCAACGTACTCAGCCTCGGCGGTGGAAAGGGCAACGGAGTTTTGTTTCTTGGAACTCCAAGACACCAAAGACCTCCAAAGAAATTGGCAAGTCCCGGATGTACTCTTTCTATCTACTTTGCAACCGGCATAGTCCGAATCGGAGTAGCCAAGTAGATCGAAAGTGGAGCCCTTAGGATACCATAAACCAAGGTTAGGAGTATGAACCAAATATCTGAAAATTATCTTAACGGCCATTAGATGACACTCCTTATGATTAGCTTGAAAGCTTGCACACATGCACACACTAAGCATAATATCGGGCCTAGATGCACAAAGGTAAAGTAAAGAACCAATCATGGAGCGATATACCTTTTGGTCGATGCTTTTGCCTTCCTCATTTAGATCAAGATGTCCATTAGATGGCATAGGTGTTTTGATGGGCTTGGCATTGTTCATGTCAAACTTCTTGAGCATATCATTAGTGTACTTGGTTTGACTTAAGAATGTGCCATCCTTTGAGTTGCTTGATTTGAAAACCGAGAAAGAACTTCAACTCGCCCATCATAGACATCTCAAATCTTTTGGTCATGATCCTACTAAACTCATCAACCCAAGATTGATTAGTAGACCCCAATATGATGTCATCAACATACATTTGACATACAAACAAATCATTGCCTTGTTTACGGGTGAAGAGAGTAGGATCGACTTTGCCTATTTCAAAGCCTTTCTTTAGGAGAAATTCCTTAACGCATTCATACCATGCTCTAGGGGCTTGCTTGAGCCTATAGAGCGCCTTATGAAGCTTGTAGACGTGGTTGGGAAATTGAGGGTCTTCAAAGCCCGATGGTTGCTCAACGTAGACTTCTTCGGAGATTAGACCATTCAAGAAGGCACTCTTGACATCCATTTGATGTAGCTTGAAGTTGTGATGGGTGGCGAAAGCTAAGAGTATGCGAATTGCTTTAAGCCTTGCCACCGGTGCATATGTTTCTCCAAAGTCCAAGCCTTCTACTTGAGTGTACCATTTTGCCACCAATCTAGCTTTGTTCTTGGTCACCACGCCATCTTCATCTTGCTTGTTGCAAAACACCCACTTGGTTCCAATCACATTTTGTTTGGGGCGTTCCACCAAGGACCAGACTTCATTCCTAGTGAAGTTGTTGAGCTCTTCTTGCATGGCCATCACCCAATCGCATCTCTAAGAGCATCCTCAACCCTAATAGGTTCCAACATGGAAACAAATGAGTAATGTTCACAAAAATTTGCTAATCTTGAGCGAGTTGTTACCCCTCTACGGATGCTTCAAAGAATGTTGTCAACGGGATGATCTCGTTGAACACTTTGTCGAACTCTTGGATGGAGGTCAGAAACTTCTTGTTGAATCAAATCCTCAGTTTCTTGACTGCCTTGGGAAGTTTCAGCAGCAGGTCCGGAATCTCCGGACTTTTCTCCGGAGTTTCCGGAGAACCCGGAATCTCCGAATTTTTCTCCGGTTATTCCGGGGTCCGCATCGGGAGGTAGAACTAATGCTTCTTCTATTTCGCAATCCTCATCATCTTCTTCTTGAGGCTTGATTTCTCCGATAGCCATCTTTCTTATAGCCTTTTCAGCAGGTACATCCTTGCCTACACACAATTCATCAACTCGCTCCTCTTGAGAGCCATTAGATTCATCAAACGTCAAGTCACACGTGACTTCAACACAACAGGTGGTTTTGTTGAGGACACGATAGCCATGAGCGTTTGAGGCGTAACCAAGAAAGATACCTTCATCAACTTTAGATGCAAACTTAGAGCTTTTGGGCTTCTTGTTAAGAATGAAGCACTTACAACCAAAAACTCTAAAGTAAGACATGTTAGGCTTTTTACCGGTTAGAAGCTCATAAACGGTTTTGTGGCGAAGCTTGTGAAGATACAAACGGTTGATAGCATGACAAGCCGTGTTGATTGCTTCCTCCGAAAAACTATCCGAAGTCTTGTACTCATCAAGCATGGTTCTTGCGGCTTCAATGTGAGTTCTATTCTTCCTCTCCACTATCCCATTTTGTTGTGGAGTATATGGGACGGAGAGTTCATGACCAATGCCTTCTTCATCAAGATACTCTTCATTGTTGGTGTTCTTGAACTCGGTGCCATTGTCACTTCTCACTCTTTTGATCTTCAAATCAAACTTATTTTGGGCTCTTGTGGCAAACTTCTTGAATATAGCATGAACTTTGCTCTTGTCTTTCATAAAGAATACCCAAGTATACTGAGAGAAGTCATCAACTATAACGCCCGCGTTTTTAGCTCTAAATAAATCACCTACTAAATCATGCGTAATTTCGAAAACCGACCCGCCGAGCTCAATTGTCATCCAAAACCTAGCCACTGTTCTCTCTCTCTTTCTCTCTCTCTCTCCCCGACGCGCGTGCCGCGATTCCCGCCGGCACCTCACCCCCGCCGCACCCCCCCCGCGCGCCTTCCCAACGCCGCGGTCGGCCACCCAGGCGGAATCCCGCGCCCGCCGCGGTCCCCGTGACCGGTCCGCCTCGCCATCACCGCTGTCCCGGAAAATGCGCCGACGCCCGGAAAACCCCGCAAAACCCCTTCCCAATTTTCCTAACAATTTCCCGGATTTTTCCCAAAATCTTTTCTCTATTTTCCTTCCCTTTTCTTTTCCTTTTTTTTCTCCTTCTTCCCTCTTTTCTTTTCTCCTTTCCTTTTTCTTTTTCCCTCTTTTCTTTTCCTTCTCTTCTTCTTCTCTTCTCCTCCCTTCCCCTGCCTCCCGCGCGAGCAGGCCAGCCCGACCGGCGCCCTGCCACCGCCGACCGGGGCCCCGCGCGCGCGCGGCCCCACCTCCCCTACCTCCGCACGCCACCGGCCGGCGGGGACGCCGCCTGCGCACGCCACCGCCGGCCCCGCTTGCCGCGCACGCCGGTGGACCGGCCGGCCGCCGCCGCGGCCGCCATTAATGCACCTTTTCCTCGCTCGAGCTATCACGTCCACCACCGGCCGAACCCGCCCCGCGCTACGCACCGCACAAGTTGACCCGTACCGAGCCGTCGCGTCGCCGGCCGCCGCAAGGAGCCGGCCGGAGTTCGCGAAGCTCCCCAGAGCTCGCCGGCGGTCTCGCCGGGAAAATATCTCCCCCTTCCCCCGAACCGACCTCCGCCGCCTATTTAAGGACGACACCACCACCACCTCGCCGCACCGAACCAAAACCGAGCACCCCTGAGCCGCCCTTCGAGCACCGCGCCGCCGCCACCAGTAGCACCGCCGCCGCCTCTGCTCTCCCGTGGAGCCGCCTCCACCGTGCGCAATAGCTCGAGGTGAGCACGGGAATAGGTTCCCCTCGCCCTCCTCTCTCTTTTCTCCCCGTTTCCGGTGCCGCCGCCGCGCGACGGAGCCGCCGGCGGCACCCCCGCCGGCCGGCCATGCCGCGCCCCCCCCCTCCTCCTCTGCGTTGCGTAACGGGTGGGGGAAGAAGAAGGCCGGCATATTTGCCAAAGACCCCCCGGTCTTCCCTATTTTCTCTCCCACCGAGCCCCTTCTCTCATTCCTTTCCTTTCTAACCCCCAAAACCTTAAATTCTTTACCAAAACACCCCTGTTAATTCTAGATAAACCCCTAGGCTAGTTAAACCCCACCTAAATAGTATGTTTAGGTCCTGTTAATTCAAATTAAATTACTAACCAACCCTAGTTAATTATGAACCCCTCTCTAACCCGACATTTCATGCGCGGGTTTAATCCCAAATCGTGCCTAACTTCCCCATTAATAGAAATTACCAATAGGTCCTTAATATCTATAACCCCTCCTTAACCCTAGCCTCTCATACACGCCCTTCCTTTCCGGTTAAAACCAAACCCTACCGCACTTATATATACCCCTCCTCCGCTCACTTCCCCCTCCCCGAGGTCGGCCGGAAGCGTGTGTGCTAATATCGCTTGCTTGCTTGTGTATGAGTGCTATAGCCGACGGAGTAGACGGAGGAAGGTACCCCGAGCCGGAGATCGAAGCCGACTACCGCGAGCGGGGAGCCCGAGGTCCCGAACGCCGAACCGGCACTCCCCGAAGACTTCGAAGACGGCAAGTTCAACCTCCCCCTTTGATGCATGCTTCTGTCCCAGTTTTATAAATATACCCTGTACCCATTTTATAAACTCGCATATTGTTTTAATGCAAAACACGGTAGGATAGCCACCCTTGATTGCCATGATTGAACCTTGTTTTGGCCTCGAATGCTTGCTTTAAAATGTGTGAGTGCTTTCAAAATGTGTGAGTGATTTACAAACAAAAGGGGATATGTTTGGAAAATGAGTAAAGAACTGGGTAGACGGGATGGACGTGTGTGTCGGGAGTATGGGTGAGCTCGTACTGTGTGGTTGAGCGTCTTTGGGAGTTGTCCATCTTGTCGGTTAAGGACCGGGTTGCGTGACATCTCACCCGACCCAAATCATCGTACAACCACTCGACCGTTGTATGTGGCAACGGCTTAGCATAAATCCCACTAGTTAATCTACTTGCCATCCGGTGTGCGGGTGAGCGGCGGGAGACCAAGGAGTCGGGGTACGCTCCGTGTGAGGTACGCCCGGTTATGTGGGGTAACCCCTTGGGTGCTTCCGTGGTGGCTCGTAGTGTTAGCTAAGGTGGGTAATGGCTTTGATAGGATCCGTACCGCAAGACCGAGGTGTCCGTGTGACGGTACCCTACTTGTGGGTAAAGATGTACAACCTCTCGCAGTGTCAAACCTATTCGAATAGCCGTGTCCACGGTATTGGACGAGTCACGGTGTGGTCACAAAAACTAGTGTTTGGGATGGGATGTTTTCTGGCGTGAGTTGTTTTCTGGGTGAAGTGTGTGGCTGTGTGCCTGGGCTACGACGGACGGGAAGTCCGGTAGTTCCACAGTGATTTTTCCTAAAAACAGTTGAGTCACTTTGGTTATAAAAATGATTTGCGAAAACCTTTTTGAAATGAACCCCTGCATGTGTAAGTTTGCAAAGTAAACCTTAACCCGATCCTTGTTATACCTTATGCATGATTCTCGTCGATAAGCCCCTCCGTGGGTGGGGTTGGATTTGCCGAGTACGTATGTGCTCACCCTTGTTTTACTAACTATTTTACGAGAGGAGGATCCCGATTACATTCCGAAGACGCTGAGTAGGTCATTGCCCTACACCCAACCGTGCCTGTGTACCCAGGGCCCTACCGAAAGCTTCCATGGTGTGGTACTCTGAGGAGGCTATGGAAGCCTTTGCTATTGTAGTGTGGTCGCTAGCGTTTGTGTTGTTCCTTGTAGCGTTGGCACTACCGTGCCCTTTTTGTCGCCGCAATGTAAAAGACTGATTCCACCTGTTGTAATAAATGTGCTACCAGCCTCCTGGGACTGGTATTTGTGTCACATTTAGTCACCTCTGATGAGGGGACGCTTCATCAACAATGACAAATCCATATTTGTTCCCTCCAATGCTAACATAAGCTACCAGACCAAAGATATCCATGTGAAGTAGTTCCAATGGCCTTGTGGTGGTGACCACATTCTTGGCGGGATGAGGGACACCAACTTGCTTTCCGGCTTGACAAGCACTACAAATTCTATTTTTCTCAAAATGAATGTTTGTTAGTCCTAGGATGTGTTCCCCCTTTATAAGCTTATTGAGATTATTCATCCCAACGTGAGCTAGTCGGCGAAGCCAAAGCCAACTCAAGATAGACTTTGCCAATAAGCATGTATCAAGTTGGGCTTTTGTAAGTGCATCTAGGCCCCTAAGTGGATTTTGGTGAATTGAATGACAAAGTGATTAAAGGACTAATGAATTTGTCTAAGATTGTGAGTGGGTTTTCTTAATATTGATGAGCAACCATTGAAGTATCTAAATATGGATGTATATTATGGCTCACATTGACAAAGACAAGTATGTGGTGCAAGACTTCATGAGTTTATTGAAAGAGAACATAATAAATGTACACACTATGGTTCTAAATTGGAAGCTTGCACATCCGTTGTCAATCAAGATCAAGCATTTGAAGCGGGGTTTTCAAATGAAAGATCAATTGTGTATGAAGCAAAGTGGAACTCAAAGTGGATTGGATAAGTGATGAAGAGATCAACCGAGATGTCTAGGGTGAGGGACTAAGCAATCTTTGGGGCCGTAGCTAAGCCGCCATTAGTGTTATTGCTAAGGTGAAGTTCTAGCATCCGTGGGGTCTTCAACTATCATATTCAAACCTTAACCGAGGGAAGCATTGCGAATCATCAACTTGTTAAGATTGGCAATATGGAGTGACCATGGATCCAAGTGTGCATTCCTATGTTTTATGGAAAGATCATAAGTCACTAACTCAAGTATGGACGTGCTCAAGTCAAAGGCTACGTTGAAAGCCCTCAAGTGGATATTGATCAAGTATGGCAAGATTGAAGTTGTTCAAGCTCAAGAGATCAACGAAGCTATTTTATTCTTTCTTGAGTACAGGTATGTCGTACTATCAAGAGGGATGCAACATAGCGAGTTGACCAAGTCAAAGTGCTCATTAGTTGACCCAAGTGAGATCTAGTTGTCAGTGCGGAATGTGGTCCCGACACTAACCAGTAATAAGCGCCAAGGTCTATCCCTCAATGGTCGATGCTAAGCAACTAGAGACACAAGATTTATCTTGGTTCCGGCCGGGGGCCGTACGTCCAGCAGTGGTGTGCTCGAGGCACTATATTGCTCAGCACCGGGGTGCCTGTAGTGGGGCGGCTACAAGCAGGACGGGAGAGGAGGTGTGGCCTCCAAGTCCCTGGTGGTGTGAACGGAATGAATTCAGATGTTGTGGGAGAATTGGGGAATGTATGTGTGTTGTGTCGTGTCTTGTCCCCTGCGGCGGGGGAGTTCACCTTCCTTTTATAGGCCAAGGAGAGGGCGAATTACAAGCATGCCGCACTATTCAGCTACATGGGGAAGTATGGTGTGCAACGCCGCAGAGTAGGCGGCCGCCCAGACGGTCCTTGCCGCGATCTGGTCATCATGGCGTATCTTGTACCCGAACAGTGGCAGTTTCGAGGGTAGGGGCGCAGTGGTTGGCCGTGCCGTCCCCAGGCGGGCTTGAGGGGGTTGCTGACGTCGATCCGTACGGGATACAGTGGCAGGCGTGGCGACGTCCCGTTCCCACGTGCCTTAGGCACTGGAGTGGTTGTAACAGCGCCCGGCGTGGTGCTGCGAGCACGGGGATGCCCGTACAGGGCCAACAGTGGCGAGGATGGCGTCCCGCCGGCCTAGCGTCATGACCTGGCCCTGCAAGGTCACGAGAAAGCAGTTCGAGGGTGTGCCCGACCCCCCTTCGAGGGCGCGACGCGTTAGCCGTACGGGAGTAGGCGGCGTGGTGTCACGGGGCTGATGCCGGCCACGCCTCACAGTCCCCCACAGTGGCGGGGATGGGTTCCCCTAGGGAGTTGGTGCGACAGGGCCGGGGCGTGATTCCCAGGCGCATGATGGCGCCGCCCCGTTGTGTCGAGCATTAAATGCCCGTACCCGCGTGCGGGAACGAGCGTGCGCGTGAGGGAGCCTCGAGCGAGGCGGAGCCCGCTCGAGGGGCGCGGAACCCTCGAGCGAGACGGGACCCGCTCGAGGGAGGCGTGCACCCTCGAGCGAGGCGGAGCCTGTTCGAGAGGACCTTTGAGTGGGCCGCTTTGGTGGGCCGCGGGGACCACCGCAGCGTGGGCCGTGCCCCATGTGTGCGCTTAAGCGAGATGCGTTTAGCTTTGGTTTTTTGCGGGTTTTAAGCAGGGTTTCCCCAGTTGTTTTAGGGGACCCTCAGGGCTGTCCCCGACAGTAACCTCCGAGCATCTGCGGGTTTGCCGGCCACGCTCCCGCAGATGCTGAAGTCTACTGATAGGACGTTCTTCCCCCTAGTTGCTAATGCTTTCCGTGGGGCCGCGCCAGCGGACCCGCGGGTCTAGCCCCCAAAGCCCTGCAGGAGCGTGAGTGCTTTTGTAGGGGTTTTACCGTGGGATTTGGTCGATGGGCGTGGTACGTATTCCAACCGGCGTCAGCGATGTTTCAGCCGGCTTCGGTGACGCACGCGCGACTGGCATTATCCGCGGCCGGTGCAACTCAGGAGGTGTAGCCGTGCGTCGAGCTCCCGAGCCTGGGCCCGTTCAAGGCGATCGGGGGGAGCTCTACGACTTGTTTTTAACGCGCCCTCGCCGTCCCTCCGCGGGACGGAGGGTGAGGTTTCCGCAACCCCCATCGATCGGGTCGCGGATTGCGGATTCCTCATTGAGCTGTTAGTGGGTGGTTCGAGTGGACGCCCATGCCCCGTTCGATAAGGGTAGGCTGCGCGGTCCGGAGACGCGTCCATTAAAGCGTTTGCGTGGGTTTGCTAGGTGGGGCTCGGTCCCATTCGCTAGGGACCGAGGGCGCGGAAGCTCTCCCTCGGTGGGATCCCCCCCGGCCAGGCGCCCTCGCCGGCTCTCGAACACGACATGTGAGGCACCCTCGAGCCGGTGGGCTTGAGGAAAGGCTCGAATGCGCGTGCCCTCGTCGTCCCTGACTCTGGTGATCTGGGGCGCCTGTTCGAACCTGTTGAAGGTCAGGCTTCGAACCCCTGATCAGTAGGGCCGTGCGGGGTGGCGGCTGGCCGCCCCCGTCTTTCGCATCTGCAGGTTTCGAGGGCCCCTGATCGCGTTAGCCCTCGAACCGCTGATCAGTAGGGTCGTGCGGGGTGACGGCTGGCCGCCCCCGTCTTTCGCATCTGCAGGCTTTGAGGGTCTATGGCTGTGCCAGCCCCCGAGCCGCTGATCAGTAGCTTTTTGTGAATCGAGGGTACCTGTAGCGCTCGTTTACTTCAAACGGGCTTCGAGGCCACCGGTCGATGTTTGCACCTGTCGAGGGTCATGTTAATTTGAGCCAGGGGCTCGGGCCGCTTCGAGGGTCTACCTTACTCAGTAAGGGACAGGGCCATTAAATGCTCGCAGTTGCGACTAAAATCTCATGCCGCGGGCGCGCCTTTTCACGCGCTGCGTCCGCGCGCGTAGTGGGCGGAGTGGGCAGGCGGATGTGACCGCCTGCCACGGCCCCGTGGTTACCGCGCCGTGATGATGGCCTGCGGGCGGTTGCGTGGCCGCCGCGGTCGTGGTGGGGCCCGTCCGTCCGCGAAGGAATATTTCAGCTGCAATTAATGCGCGCGGGGCGTGCGATCCGGAGAGCACGCCTGCGGCCTATAAATCCAATTGAAGGGGAACGGGCGGTTTTTACCTTTGCCTCTAGCACTCGCCGTTCTTGCCTCTTGCGCTCTAGCCTCCGAGCAGCTCTCGCCGTTGCACTTCCCTCCTCTCGGAGCTCTTCTCTTCCTTCCTGTTCTTCGTCCCTCGCCCCTTTCACCTGCTCGCATGGCACCCCAACCGCCTCTCGTCATCATCGACCCGTTTGCGTGGGAGCGCTCGACGGTGACGCGGGCCGGCCCCCGAACCGCGTGGTGACCGGTGGACAGCTGGCGGCGAACGAGGATGGACGGCCGGCCGCATGGCTCGTGCCGTCGGAAAGGGACCGAGCGCCCAACCCTCCGAGCGGCTACGTGGTCAGCTTCGTTCGCTTCCACGAGCGGGGCTTCATGGCACCGGTGAGCCGTTTCATGCGGGCGCTCTGCCACCACTACGGCGTGGAGCTCCACAACTTCGCGCCGAACGCGATCTCGCAGGCGGCGACATTTGTTGGCGTCTGTGAGGGCTTCCTGGGGATCCCAGTGAACTGGGATCTCTGGGTGCACCTCTTCCGCGCGGAGCTGCACACGCTGGCGACGTCGGAGACGAGGACCCGCCACGCGGTGCGCGCGGCGGCATGTCGCTCGCCTGTGCGGACCCGGGCGCAAGGACGACTACATCCCCCGCACGATGACGTCCAACAACGCGGACTGGGAGCGGGGATGGTTCTACCTCCGCAACGACGAGCCCGGCCTCCCCCTCCTACACCGCCCTGGTGCTCCGGGAGAGGCCCGCCTCCTGGTACCACGGGGTGTCCCCGTCCCAGCACCAGGCGCGGTTGGAATCGCTCCTGGCCGCGCTGAGGAATCTGGCGGGCCGCGGGCTGAACGCGGAAGTCGTCCTCGCCCACCTCCACCATCGGCGGATCGTCCCCTTGATGGAGAGGCCGCTCCGCATCTTCGAGATGACCGAGGAGGCGGATCCCGTCGCGTTGGCGAGGTCGCGGACGCTGCCGGCCCCATTGCTGCGGGACTACGCGGCTACCCGGGCGCGGCGCGCCATCGATCCCAACTCCGGGTGCTACAACGCAAACGCCGTGTGGGACGTCGAGATGCTGCCCACCGGCCAACTGGTGAGCGGAGTTCTTGATTTTGTTCCAGTTTTGTTAGTTCTCCGGGTTTTTGACGCGTTTCGATGTTTTGTCTGCAGTTGGTGAGCGTGAGCGCCGCGAAGTCCGAGCCGCCCACCCCCCGCTCTCACGCGCTCGGGCGTGCGGCGCAGCAGCGAGAGCGGGCGGCACGCAAGAAGGAGCGCGCGACGCGGCACAGGGTGCGTCGCGAGCGGAGGAACGAGGAGTACCGGCTGCGCGAGCAGCAGGGGCTCTCCTCGCCGGGGACCGAGGAGTACTCGCCATCGGACGAGGAGGAGGGAGAGGAGGAATAGATCAGGGGGCAGGCCCTCCCCGATAGATGGGAGCCTGCACCCCCGTCACCAGAGCCGGCTCCGGTGGCAAGAGCGGCATCGTCCGGGGCGGGCGCGGGCGCCCGTCCCTAGGCAATCAACGACGAGGCGGCGCGGGCCGCGGAGGCGCCGGCGTTCGCCTCGGAGGCGTCCGCGCGCGCGGCGGAGGCGCGCTGCGCGCGCGGTGGAGATGGCCAGAGGTGCGGCGGCGGCCGCGCCGGCCGCACCCGCCACGTCAGCGGGGACGTCGAGGAAGAGGAAGCGCGCCTTCTCCTCCTAGAGGTAAGGGATTGTGCTGCCCGTCAGGCGGGAATCTGACAGCTTGTTGCGTTTCCGCAGGGTGGTTCCCACCGTGCCTCCCCTCGCACCGGCCAACGTGCTGAGGGCAGATGCGTCCGTCCCCACCCGGCGGCGTTCGTCGAGGGCGCCGCGGGCGGGGGGCGAGCGAGGCGGCGACGGCGAGCGCGAGTTCGCGGGCGCGGCCCGAGGCCTCGAGGCCACGGTGGCGGCCTCGCCGCCGAGCCGCGGCCGGCGGTGTCGAGGAGCGGCGGGCGCGCGTCGCGGAGGGGCGCGGCGGACGGCGGCGCGGCGGAGGCAAGGCGGAGGGCGATGGCGCGGCCGGCGGTGCGGTTTCGGCGGCATTGCGGCGGCGTCGTCGCCATGGAGGGTCGCCGGTGCCCGCGGTCGTAGAGACGCGGCGGGAGGCAACGAGCTGCGCGCGCCGCCGGCGGGAGATCGCGGGCCGCGAAGGCGCGGGCGGAGGCGGCGGTGGAGGCGCGGCGAGGAGCCCGCACTCGCCGGCGGCTCCCGGGCGGTGGTGGTGGGAGATTCCCGGACGACGACTCCCCGCCCGGGTGGGACCGGTGGGTGAGCTTCCCCACGCCGTCCCCCCGAGTCCCGGAGGGGGGCACTTGTGAGGTGGCGGGACGGCCACATAGTGGCAGGAGGCGAGGGGCACGGCGCCGAGGCTTCTTCTTCCCGCGCCGGCCGCTCTGCTCCGGGAGAGGGGCGCGTTGACGGTCCGCCCGCCTTTGTCGACGCCCAGGAGGAGCAGGAGCTGTGGGGAGAGCTTCGTGACCACGGCGCTGCGCTCAACTGAGCGTTGAACAAGGCGCTGTGGATTCATGGTGGCCCGGCGTGGCGCGTCTTCCAGGTGAGGCGCCGTTGCCCCTTTTCTTCGACTCCTCCGTCTTCGTGTTTGTTTCTCGCGACGCGACGCTCACTAGTTTTGGTCTGCTGGCGGCAGGAGCTCGAGCACCGCGCCCGTGACAAGTATGGCGCCTTCGACCAAATGAGTGCTGAGCTCCGCCAGCTCCGGGAGCGGTGCGATGCCTTCGACGCGCTCGCCGACGCCTTGGGGACCCCAGACAGCTGGTTGTCGTACCGGGCTGAGGCCCTACGCGACCAGCTCCAGGAGTGCAAAAGGAAGGCAGGCCGCGGCGCGCCCCTCCACCCTGGAGCGAATCTGCACGGCCCTCATCGATCGGGATGAGGCGCTGCTGCAGGCGCGGGAGGATGTGGAGAGGATGCGCACGTTGGCGTCCAACTGGGAGGCGGAGGTGGGCACCGTCCGGGCCGACAATCAGGAGGTCCGTGCGTGGCTTCGAGAGGCGCAGGCCCAGCAGAGCCAGGCCGAGGAGAGGGTGCACGTGGGTGAACAGAAGGCCAAGGAGGCCGACGAGCTGAAGGCCACCCTCGACGCCAAGGTCGCTGCGCTTGCCACCGCGGAGGACCAGCTCCTGCAAGAGCGTACCGCCCTCCAGGGGGCTGAGGGGCAGCTCCAGCAGGAGCGGGCCGCTCTTGCCGACGCCCGGTCGGCGCTCGAGCGGGGTGTACCGCTCGCGAGGTGGCGCAGAAGTCGCTGGAGGAGCGGAACGTTGAGTTCTCGAAGCTCGAGGGCGAACTGGTGGTTCTCAGCATCACGAGCGCGAGCCAGGAGCAGTCCCTCAAGGAGCAGAGCGACACCGTCGTCGACCCGCAAGCGGGCGGTCGAGGCCGAGCGCCGCGCCCTCGAGGTGGAGAGGAAGCAGGTTGAAGGTAGGTCACTATTTTGTCTCTTGTTTTGCTGATCTTCCCTTAGAGGGTTCGTTCCCCCTTCTGATTTCTTTCTTGCTGGCAACGTTCAGGCCTGGGCACCGCGCTGGGGCACGCGACCAACCGGGCCGAGGCGCTGCAGGCCTCCTACAACTCCTCCGAGCGGGAGCTACTGGAGCTGCGTTCTGCGGCCCTCGAGATGTGCCAGGCCGTGGAAGAGGGCGAGGCACAGGCTGTAAGCTCACTTGCTAGCCGCCTGCGCGCCCTCGGCGGGCACGTCTCCAGGCGCATGCGCTGGGCTCTACACCTTGGCGTCCAAAAGGCTCTCGGAGTGGTGCAATCTCACTACGAGATCAACTTCGAAGCCGTGGTAGAGGGCTACATCGTCCCAGAGGGCATCGAGGACGAGGTGGCGATGGAGCGCGTGGACGCGTTAGCTGCTGACGCCGCCAAGGCGCTCGCCGAAGCCTTCGAGGAGTTCCTGTTCTCGGATGCCATCGATGCCAATGCTCCTCAGGCCTGAAGATTGCTGGGCGCCAGGCCCTTTTTTTGTTTGTGTGTTAGTATGTGGGCCGCGTGGCCATGTAAATGAACAATCGTTTTGTTTCAAACATTTGATGGAGCAAATGATGTTTGTTATTTTTATGGCGTTGTTTTGTTTCTTCCTTTGCCTGAGTAAATTCGAGTTAGGGGAGTTCGATTTTCGCAAAGAGCCTGCTGGGCCGGGGGCAAGAGAGAAGGGTCGTATCCTCGTGGAGGTGTAGGCTGTCTCTGGCTTGCGCGCCCTTTCCGCTAGGTCGTCCGTGCCCTGTTTGAACTTTGCTCGAGACCAAAGGTTGAGTCAAACTTAGCGCACGTGGGTGTCCCCCGTAGTAGCCCCCGAGGGTGACTTGGGTTTCAGGGGAAAGCCGAGTTGCCCTTTTTATTGAACTGGTGTTGTTTACATGTTTGTTGCCAACTGGGGTGTTGGGCACGTGATTTACAACAAAAGACTTGGAAATCATAGCTAGGGGTAGAAGCGACGTAGCTGTTGGATGTTCCAAGCGTTGGTGAGTTCTTCGCCGTCCTCGTTGGCTAGCTTGTATGTGTTGGGCTTGAGCACCTTCACCACGACGTAGGGTCCCTCCCACGGAGGTGATAACTTGTGGCGTCCTCGTTTTTCTTGGCGTAGCCTTAGGACCAAATCCCCCTCGCTAAAGTTCCGCCGGCGTATCTTCCGTGTCTGGTAGCGCCTTAGGGACTGTTGGTATCTTGCGGAGTGCATCAAGGCTAGGAAGCACGCTTCATCCAGCTGGTTCAGTGAGTCCTCGCGGGCCCGCTGGTTGGTGTCCTCGTCATAGCCTCGCACCTTGGGTGACCCATACTCTAAGTTCGTGGGGAGGACGGCCTCCGCGCCATGGACTAGAAAGAAAGGGGTGAACCCGGTGGATCTGCTTGGGGTGGTCCTTAGGCTCCACACGACCGCAGGCAGTTCCTGGAGCCATTTCCGACCAGACTTGTTCAGCTGGTCGAAAATTCTGGGCTTGAGGCCTCGTAGAATCTTGCCGTTGGCACGTTCTACTTGGCCGTTGGTCCGTGGCCGTGCCACGGCCCGCCGATCCACACGGATGTGGAATTTGTCGCAAAACTCCAGGAATTTCTTGCCCGTGAACTGGGACCCGTTGTCGGTGATGATGGAGTTCGGCACTCCAAAACGATGTCGGTGAAGAACGTCACCGCTTGTTCCGCCCTGAGGTTCGTGATGGGGCGTACCTGCACCCATTTGGAGAATTTGTCGATGGCAACCAACAGGTGGGTGAAGCCCCCGGGCGCCTTTCGCAAGGGCCCGACGATGTCCAGCCCCCACACAGCGAAAGGCCATGTAATGGGGATGGTCTGCAGGGCGTGCGCAGGGAGGTTGGATTTCCGGGCGTAGAATTGGCACCCCTCGCAGGTGCGTATGATCTCGCTGGCATCCGCGACCGCGGTGGGCCAGTAAAAGCCTTGGCGGAACGCGTTGCCTACGAGGGTGCGGGGCGCGGCGTGATGGCCGCAAATCCCCGCGTGTATGTCCCGGAGGAGCTCGTGCCCCTCGGGGATGGGCACGCATCGCTGCAGGATGCCGGAGGCAGCGCGCTTGTACAGCTCGCCGTCGACGAGGGCAAAAGATTTGGCCATCCTGGCGATGCGCCTGGCCTCGGATCGGTCCGCGGGGAGTTCCCCTCGGTCCATCCAGGCGATGTATTCGTCGCGCTAGTCCGCCCTACTGGGGGCCGGCTCGACGTCCATGACCTCGGCCTCGCTGGCACCGTACCCCTCGAGGAGGGAGAGCACGTACGCCTCGTTCGAGGGGTCCTCGTCCATGGGCTCTGCGCCTGTTGGACTCGAGGGAGCCCCGAGGGTTCCGTGTGGTTCGAGGGGTGCGGCTCGAGGGCGACGGACGGCTGGGCGATATCTCGAGCAAAGACGTTCGGGGTACAGTGATCCGCCCCGACGCGATCTTGGCAAGCTCGTCCGCCTCCTCGTTGTACCGGCGGGGCACGTGGTTCAGCTCGAGGCCGTAGAACTTGTCCTCGAGGGCCCGCACGGCCTTGCAGTACGCCTCCATCTTGTCGTCGTGGCAGCTTGCGTTCTTCATGACTTGGTCGATCACAAGCTGCGAATCCCCCCATACGTCGAGGCACTTGACGCCTATCTCAATGGCGATTTTGAGGCCGCAGAGCAGGGCCTCGTATTCAGCCATGTTGTTTGACGCGGGGAAATGTAGGCGCACCGCGTACCACATGTGCTCCCCGAGGGGTGAGACGAAGAGCAGACCCGCGCCCGCCCCTGTCTTCATCATTGAGCCGTCGAAATACAGAGTACAGCACTCTGCCTGGATCTGCGGTGGCGACAGCTGCGTGTCCGTCCACTCGGCGACGAAATCTGCCAAGATCTGGGACTTGATGGCCTTGCGTGGGGCGTAGGCGAGTGTTTCGCCCATTAGCTCCACTAACCACTTGGCGATCCTGCCCGCTGCGTCTGGATTGCGGATGATTTCTCCTAGCGGAAAGGAGGAAACCACCGTGACAGGGTGGGCCTCGAAGTAGTGGCGGAGCTTGCGCCGCGCGAGGACCACTGCGTAGAGCAGCTTCTGGACTTGAGGGTAGCGCGCCTTGGCGTCGGACAAGACCTCGCTGATGTAATACACCGGCCGCTGAACCGGCAAGGCGTGCCCCTCCTCCGTGCGCTCTACCACGATCACGGCGCTGACCACCTGGGTGGTCGCAGCCACGTAGAGTTGCAGAGGTTTGTCGTCTTGCGGTGGTGTGAGGATCGGAGCGTGAGTCAAGGACGCCTTCAGCTTGTCAAGCGCCTCTTGGGCCTCGGTAGTCCAGGAGAAGCGCTCGTGATTCTTGAGGAGGCGGTAGAGGGGCAAACCTTTCTCGCCGAGCCGCGAGATGAAGCGGCTCAAGGCGGCAAGGCACCCGACACCTTTTGTACCCCTTTGAGGTCCCGAATCGGACCCATTCGTTCGAGGGTTGCAACCTTTTCGGGGTTGGCCTCGATGCCTCGCTGGGAGACTATGTATCCTAGAAGCATGCCCCGCGGCACGCCAAAGACACATTTTTCGGGGTTCAATTTTACCCCGTTGGCCCGCAGGCAACCGAACGCGATGCTGAGGTCGCCGACCAGGTCGTTCGCCTTCCTGGTTTTTACGACTATGTCGTCCACGTATGCCTCGACGGTCCGGCTGATGTGGTCTCCGAAAACGTGCCGCATGCACCGTTGGTACGTTGCACCCGCGTTCCGGAGGCCGAACGACATCGTGACATAGCAAAACATCCCGAACGGCGTGATGAATGAAGTCGCGAGCTGGTCGGACTCCTTCATCTTGATTTGGTGGTACCCGGAATAGGCATCAAGGAAACAAAGTAGCTCGCACCCGGCGGTGGAATCAACAATTTGATCGATACGTGGCAAAGGAAAAGGAACTTTAGGACATGCTTTATTAAGACTGTTGTAGTCTATACACATCCACCACTTCCCGTTCTTTTTCTTTACTAGTACAGGATTGGCTAGCCACGTAGGGTGGAACACTTCCTTGATGAACTCGGCCTCAAGAAGCTTCCGCAGCTCCGCTTCGATAGCCCGCCGCCGCTCCTCGTCGAAGCGGCGGAGTCATTGCTGCACGGCGTGGGAGTGAGGTAGGATGTCAAGGGAGTGCTCGGTGACCTCCCTCGGGATGCCTGGCATGTCCGAGAGACTCCACGCGAAGATGTCAGCGTTGGCGTGGAGGAAGTCGACGAGCACCACTTCCTATTTCGGGTCGAGGGTAGAACTGACCCTCAACGCCTTGCTCTCGGGGGCAGCAGGGTCGAGGGGCACTTCTTTGGTCTGCTCCGCGGCCTCGAAGTTGCCGGCGTTCTTGGTGGTGGAGTCGAGGTCCTCGTTGACCATCTTCTCCAAGGTGGTTACCAGCGCTTCATCCGGCGCCAGCGCTTCCGCGTGCTCTACGCATTCGACGTCGCAGTCGAACGCGTGCTCGATGGACGAGCCCACGGTGATGACGTCGTTCGGTCCCGGCATATTCATTTTGAGGTAGGTGTAGTTGGCGACGGCCATAAACTTGGCGTAGCAGGGCCGCCCAAGTATAGCGTGATACGCGCCCCTGAACCCCACCACCTCGAAGGTGAGCATATCCTTGCGGTAGTTGCTCGGAGTGCCGAACCAAACAGGTAGATCGATCTGCCCAAGGGGCTGGACGCGCTTGCCCGGTGCGACACCATGGAACGGCGTCGTGCTGGGCCGCAGCTGGTCCAACCCGATCCCCAGCAGGCGCAGCGTGTGCGCGTAGAGGATATTGAGGCTGATGCCTCCGTCCATTAGGACTTTTGAGAATCGCGCGTTCCCAATGACCGGGTTGACCACCAGTGGGTACTAGCCCGGGTTGGGGATGCGGTTCGGGTGATCCTCGCGGCTGAAGGTGATGGCATCCTCCGACCAGTCAAGGAAGGAGGGAGGTGCCTTCTCCGCGGTGAGAACATCGTGCCGCTCCCGCTTGCGCTGGCGGCTCGACATGTCGATGGTTGGCCCCCCGAAGATGAGGAACACGTTCTCCACGGCGGGGAAGCCGCCGGCGTCGCCATCACCCCCGTCCTTCTTGGCTTCAGCGTCCTTCGCGGCGCCGCGGCCGTAGAACCGCTTGATCAAGTCGCATTGCTCGAGGGTGTGGTTCACTGGTGTCTTGTGGTAGGGACATGGCTTCTTCAGCATGTCGTCGAACACCCCCGGACCTCGAGGGGCCGGTCGAGGGCCCCGTCGAGCCGGGTCAACAGCAAGGGCCTCGGCGTCGTTGTCGTCGCGTCCCTACTCGCGCGCCTCACGACGCGGCTTCTTCCCCTACTTGCCCCGCTTGTCCTTCCGGTGGAGCTCCTTGGACTTGCTGCCCTCCGTGGGCGTGTCGTCCGTGCGTTTGCCCTTCTTGCCGTCGAAGATCGCCCCCACGGCCTCTTCGCCTGAGGCAAAACTGGTGGCGATATCGAACAGCTCGTTCGAGTCGACCGGCGGGGCGCGCCCGGCTCGCGCACAAGGTCCCGCACGTGGTGCCCTCGAGGAAGGCGTGCACAATCTCGTGACCGCGCCACGCTTGGGAGCTCCGTGCGCCGCTTGGAGAAGCGTCGTATGAAGTCCGGAGCGACTCGCCGGGCTTCTGGGTGCAGGAGCGCAAGTCCCAGGAGTTCCCAGGGCGCACGTACGTGCCCTGGAAGTTGCCGACGAACGTGCGGACCAAGTCATCCCAGTTGTGGATCTGACTGGCCGGCAGGTGCTCGAGCCACGTCCGGGCCGAGTCGGCGAGGTGCAGGGGGAGGTTGCGGATGATGACCTCGTCACTGGTGGCTCCGCCCAGCTGGCATGCTAGGAGGTAGTCGTTGAGCCACACGCGGGGACCCGTCTCCCCGTTGTACTTGACGATGGTCGTAGGCTGGCGGAAGCGCTGGGGGAAGGCCGCCGCGCGGATCTCCCGGCTGAACACGCGGGTCCCCGGGGGTTCCGGCGTTGGCGAGCGGTCTTCATCGCTATCGTAGCGTCCACCCCGTCGGGGGTGGTAGCCCGCGGCCGCCTGCGCCTCCGCTTTGCTCGTCCGCCGAGCGTTGATGACGTTGCGGGCGTCGCCGTCCCACGCGTGCCCACACGTGTCAAGGAGTCGTTCCTTGGCCGGCGTGCGCCCCGGGTTGGCGGGGTGCTCCGTTGCTCTACCTGCATGCACCGAGGGTTCGGGCCCCTGCGCGCCCCCATCACTCTGCGCCTCCCCCCGCCGGCGGATGCGGGACGCCGAGCTCTCGGCCCGCCGGACGGGCCGCTTGCTCGATGAGCGCCCCCGCGCCTCACGGTGCGGGTTTCGTGCTTCGGGTGTCGAGGGGGCGGGCATTGCCCGCAGCAGCGTCGCGACGGCAATGAGTTTTTGGCTCGCTCGCGGAGGCGTATCTGAGTTGTCGACATTGAAATTGGCGTTAATGCTGTCGCGGGCCTGTATGCCCAGCTCCCGCACGCGTTCGCCTCGCGCAGAGGCTTCCCCCGCCATAGAGGCGCGGAGCAACCGCACCGTCCGATACTCCTCCGCCAGCTTGGCCTCGAGCTCGCGGGCTTGGGCAAGCTGTGCGTTGATGTCAGCCCCCGTTGGTGTAACGCCCGCGTTTTTAAGCTCTAAAGAAATCACCTACTAAATCATGCGTAATTTCAAAAACCGATCCGCCGAGCTCGCTTACCATTCAAACCCTAGCCGCCGTCTTCTCTCTCTCTCTCCCCGACGCGCGAGCCGCGATTTCCGCCGCACCGCACCCCGCCGCACCCCCCGCGCGCCTTCCCAACGTCGCGGTCGGCCACCCGGCCGGGAATCCCGCGCACGCCGCGGTCCCGCCGGCCGGTCCGTCTCGCCATCATCGCCGGCCCAAAAATCACGCCGACACCCGAAAACGGAAAACCCCGCAAAACCCTTCCCAAATTTTTCCTAACAATTTTCCAAATTCTCTAGATTTTTCCCCAATTTCTTCTCCTCTTTTCCCTATTTTTTTCCAATTTCTTCCCTTCCTTTTCCTTTTTCCTTTTCTTTCTTTTCTCCTTCCTTTTTCTTTTTCCTCTTTTCCCTTCCCTCTCTTCTTCCTTTCTTCTCCTCCTTTTTCCCCCCTCGCCCTCCCGCGCGAGCAGGCGCGCCGACCGGCGCCCCGACCGCCGCCGCCGGGCCCCCGCGCGCGCCGCCCCCCCCCCCCCCCCCCGCCTCCGCACGCCACCGGCCCGGGGGGAAGCCGCCCGCACGCCACCGTGGCCCCGCCCCGCCCCGCGCCCGCCGGTGAACGGCCGGCCGCCCGGCCACGGCCACCATTAATGCCCCGCTCGAGCGCCGTCCTTTCCCCCACCGGCCGACGCAACTTGCCCCGCGCCCGCACGACGGGTCCAATCCCCCGCCCAACCACCGCACACGCCGACCCAACCGAGCCGTCGCATCGACGGCGAGCTCGCGAAGCTCCCCCAGCTCGCCGGCGGCCCGCCGGGGGAAATATCTCCCCTTCTCGAACCGCCTCTCGCCGCCTATAAAAGGGGCCGACGGCTTCACCACGGCCACCTCCCTCCCCTTGCCCGAGCACTAGAGCGCCGCCGCCACTAACACCATCACCACCGGTCCGCCGCCGCCCGTGGAGCCGCCCCCTCGCGCCGCCTCGACCCAAGGTGAGTGAGGGAAACGAACCCCCTCGTCGCCCTCCTCCTTTTCCCCCCCCCTCTCGCCGTCCGCCTCCGTGGCCGGGAGGCCGGCCGCCGCCGCCGCCCGAGGCCCCCGCGGCTGCCTCCCCTGCCTCTGTATGTCGCGAGGTAGGGGATGAAGGGGGGGCTGTTTAGCCGAAACCCCCCTGCCCCTTTCCTTTTTCCCCGGACCCCCCCTATCACTATTCCCTCTCTCTCCCTT
Source organism: Cenchrus americanus (assembly GCA_947561735.1). NCBI lineage: Eukaryota > Viridiplantae > Streptophyta > Magnoliopsida > Poales > Poaceae > Cenchrus > Cenchrus americanus. The sequence continues at coordinate 149,811,130 of OX387243.1, read as the reverse complement.
TCCTTTCATTTAGCCCCTACCCTTTAAACAAATCCACCAAAACCCCCCCGCCCCTTTTACAAATAAATCCCTAAGGCTATTTTAGTGAACCCCCACCTTACCTAAGTATTATATTTAGGCCCTTTTATTTAAAACAAAATTACTAACCGACCCTAATTAACCCCAAACATCTCTTTAACCCGACATTTCATGCGCGGGTTTAATCCCAATCACGCCTAACCCCCCTCATTAATGGAAAATTTCCAATAGGTCCTTAATATCTATAGCCTCCCTTAACCTAGCCCCTTTTCATACACGCCCTTCCTTCTCGGTCAAGACCAAACCCCTACCGCGCCTATATATACCCCTCCTCCGCTCACTTCCCCCCTCCCGAGCTCGGTCGGAAACATGTGTGCTAATACTCGCTTGCTTGCTTGTGTGTGCGCTATAGCCGACGGAGTAGACGGACGAAGGTACCCCGAGCCGGAGATCGAAGCCGACTACTGCGAGCAGGAGCCCGAGGTCCCGAACGACGAACCGGCCCTCCCCGAAGACTTCGAAGACGGCAAGTTCAACCTCCCCCCTTTGATGCATGCTTCTGTCCTAGTTTTAAAAATATATCCTATACCCGTTTTATAAATTGCATATTGTTTTTACTGCAAAACATGGTAGGATAGCCACCCTTGATTGCTATGATTGAACCTTGTTTTGGCCTAAATGAGTGCTTTAAAAATATGTGTGTGTGCTTTCAAAATGTGTGAGTGCTTTAAAAACAAAAGGGGATATGTTTGGGAAATGAGTAAAGAACTGGGTAGACGGGATGGACGTGTGTGTCAGGAGTATGGGTGAGCTCGTACCTGTGTGGTTGAGCGTGTTGGGAGTTGTCCATCTTGACGGTTAAGGACCGGGTTGCGTGACATCTCACCTGACCCAATTCATCGTACAACCACTCGACCGTTGTATGTGGCAAAGGCTTAGCATAAACCCCACTAGTTAAGCTACTTGCCATCTGGTGTGCGGGTGAGCAGCGGGAGACCAAGGAGTAGGGGTACGCTCTGTGTGAGGTACGCCCTGGTTATGCGGTATAACCCCTTGGGTGCTTCCGTGGTGGCTCGTAGTGTTAGCTAAGGTGGGTAATGGCTATGATAGGATCCGTACCGAACCGAGGTGTCCGTGTGACCCGTACCCTACTTGTGGGTAAAGATGTACAACCTCTGCAGTGTCAAACCTATTCGAATAGCCGTGTCCACGGTATTGGACGAGTCACGGTGTGGTCACAAAAACTAGTGTTTGGGATGGGATGTTTTCTACGGCGTGAGTTGTTTTCCGGGGTAAAGTGTGTGGCCGTGTGCTCCGGGCTACGACGGACGGGAAGTCCGTAGTTCCACAAAGGGTTTTCTTAAAACAGATGAGTTACTCGGGTTATGGAAATGATTTGCGAAAACCTTTTTGAAATAAACCCCTGCATGTGTAAGTTTGCAAAATGAACCTTAACCCGATCCTTGTTATACCTTATGCATGGTTCTCGCTTATAAGCCCCTCCTTGGATGGGGTTGGATTTGCTGAGTACGTATGTGCTCACCCTTGTTTTACTAACTATTTTACAGAGGAGGATCCCGATTACATTCCGTAAGACGTTGAGTAGGTCGTTGCCCTACACCCAACCGTGCCTCGTGTACCGTGGGCCCTACCGAAAGCTTCCATGGTGTGGTACTCGAGGAGGCTATGGAAGCCTTTGCTATCGTAGTGTGGTCGCTAGCGTTTGTGTTGTTCATTGTAGCGTTGGCACTACCGTTCCCTTTTTGTAACCGTAATGTAAAAGACCGATTCCACTCCGTTGTAATAAATGTGCTACCACCCTCCGGGACCGGTATTTGTGTCACATTTGGTCACCTCTGATGAGGGGACGCTTCAGGTGGTATCAGAGCCGTAGGTTGGCCGTAGGGCATGACCCCTAGGATACGAGACCTCATCCGGCCCTCTCTAACCTTTCCTTTGCTAAGCTCACCTTTTTCCCAAATCCTTACCTTGATTCTTGCCTGTTTCCAGATGCCTAACCCCGAGTGGAACGGAGGAATTTGCCCCGTCCAGCCTGGCCTCCCTAACCTATTGCTACTCAGCCTAGAGCGCGTCGGAGTAAGGGATCCGCCAGAGTTCGTCTACCGGGAGTACGAACGCTTCGGCACCCTTCGGTGTAAGCTGCTGATCTTTGTGGGAAGGAGCACGCTTTACCCCGACATAGAGCCATGGTTCGTCAACGCCACTGGTTTTCGCTTTGCCGACACCTACCCCAAGGCTGCTCGGAAGGCCCTGCGTCGGCTACGAGTGGTTTACAGACAGCACCTCCGAAGGACTCCAATGGGATTCTTTCCACCCTCCGGAGGAAGAGGACGCTCGTGGATTGATCGCATGAGGGGTTTAGAACGAGAAGAAGAAGACTTAGAAGAGGCGGCCTCCCACCTATCCATATACCTCGCAGGCCTAGACCACCTTTATCGTAGAGCAAGCCCGGCGACCGGACGAGCGGATCGACGAGCGGAAAGAGCAGGAACGAGAGGATAGAACTAGAAAGGGTGAAGACGACCATAGCGAAGTTGAACTACACAACACAAAGCAAGAATACCTCGGGGAAAGAGAGCGCACGCTCGTTGGCCCATAAAGCCCTATGGGATGAACCGAAGGAGCGTAGAAGCAGAGATGAAGGAGCCGGAGCGAGAAGAGAATGAACCCGAAGAAACCCACCGGGATAAAGGAACCCGGACGAAGACGAGATATCGGAGCAGGATCTTCCACCGAAGAAGCGTCGTATCCGGTTAGAGAAAGAATCACCATGAGGATAAGACTAGGGTGTGTTAGGCCGGACGTTGAGTCCTAGTAATAATGAGTGTACCCCGAAGGATGTACCCCAACCTTCCTACTAAATAAAGTTATCCATCTTTTGTACCCCACCACAACCCTGTTCAACCCTATCCTTGTTTTTCGGATGGCGGAAGATGGATGGACCCAAGGCGTGTGCCAGGAGGAACCCGGTTTTGCTCGCTCGCTCATCCACTCCCCGGAGCGCCTCGGTATCACCGAGCGCCCTAGGTACTACGCGAGAGTACGAGCAACTCGGCACTCTTCGCCGTAGAGTGGTCCTCTCCGTCGCTAGAAGCAACCGCCACACCAACATCGAGCCGTGGCGCGTGACCGCCACGGGGTTCCGACACCGGGATACCTATCCTTTGGCCCTCGAAAAGCCCTCCGCTACCCCGTGCCGAATCTACGAAGAGCACCTCGTCCCCACACCGATGAGGTACTTCCTCCCGCCATCGGGACCCCGGTTTGGCGAGGCCGCATGAGGAACTTGGAGCGACGCCGCCACCAAGAAGACCCGTCGTACCACGTAGTCGCCTACCTTGTCTCCCCGGACAAGCTCTTTGATGACCCGGCCGTACACTTGAGGGAACAGATCGCCCGGCCGAGCAAGCCGAAGTCACGGTGCGGATGCACCAAGTCCGAGTGGCTCAAGCTGAAGCGAGGACCGCAGCGGCCATAAGCAAGTGAAGCCGTTGCCCGGGAAAGCCTCGAAGGATCCAGGGACCAACGCATGCAAGAATGGACCCATGGTGGAACGCCGAGTTCCGGCCCATTGGAGAACCTCAAGTCCCCGCCGGGAACACCCCGGTAGGATGGGGAGGAGCCATAGAAGTCCCACCAGCACCACCAGCAGACACCGAACCCCCAACGCCTACCACCGAAGCCGCAAGGCACGGCCTCGGGAAAACGGAGACCCCGAAGGCGGAAACGATGACGAGTCGCTCATTCCGCCGGAAGAACACTCGACCCCGGAAGACGCCTCCCCTCGCGAGTAGTGTGCCCCAAGACCCGGGGAATGAAGCCGTATCGGTCCAAGTCGCGCCCTTAGCCTTTAGTCGTGTAGTGTGTCCGCGTAGTCGGGATGTATCCTCCTCGCCGGTTTGTAATAAAAACTTGTCTCGTGCTTGCTTGTTTGCTATGTGCTTGTTGTGTGCTTACCGCGAATAAACCCCGCCTTTTCAAAAAGAAATCCGTTATAATCCACTTAAACATCACATAAAACTAGATCTCTTAGAAACCCGCTTCTTTACGTATGGTTTCCGGGCGCCCGTCGGGACCCACCGGTCGGACGCCGAGGGATCGCAAGCCGACGGAGGGAGCGCCTCCACGACCGAGGAGGTTAACCAAAATGAAGATGGAGGAGAGAACGTGGTCCTACCACCACCACCCCCTCCTATTGACTTGGCTCAAGTCTTAGCCAACCGATCGTCTTGATGGAGGCTATCTTCAACGCCATCAACCGCCTAAGACCCCGTGCCATGAGCATGAACGAGAAATCGATCGAGTTCCTCGGGACTAAGCCGCCCACCTTTAGCGGGTCGGTGAATCCTTTGGACGCCGACGATTGGCCGAGAGCCATCCCGAGGGAACCGGAGCCCCTCCACCGTGAGGACCATGACAGGGTTCTCTCGGCGGCTCATCGGCCTCACCGGGACAGCCCCTAGCCCGGTGGGAAAATTACCGCGCCGCCGCCAAGGATCCCTCCGCCATCACATGGGATGAATTCGTGGAGGAGTTCCGCCGCTACCACATCCCGAGGCTACACCGAAGCGGAAGGCGGATGAGTTCCGCGAACTCCGCCAAGGCAACATGTCCGTGGAGGGAGTACACGTACCGCTTCATAGAGCCGGCACGCTATGCCCCCGAGGAGGTGGATAAAGACTCCAAAAAGCAAGAGATGTTCAAGAAGGGGCCGACTCCGGAACCGAGGACACCGCCGACTCCTCGGATTTACCCGGACTTTAATACCCTTATGAACATGGCAATCCTCACGGAAGAGCAAAGGCCGAAGAAAAGAAGGAGAACAAGCGCAAATTCATGGAGCACAAGGCCAAGCGAGAAGAGCGGTCCCGGAGGCCGAGAAACTTTGGACACCCCATGTCCGGGTTCCAAGCTCCGATGCAATACGAACCCAAACCCAAGCCACAAGCTCACAAGCCCCCGCAGCCCAGCTCAAGCCCTCCTACAACCCGAATACCATGAAGCCCCCACGGAACAACACCGGCCGGATCACTACCAACAACAACAACAACAACTCCCGAGTGTGTTTCAACCGCCGGAAACCCGGCACTTCATCGCCAACCGCCCCTATGCTAAAAAGCCGCCCACCACCACCTACTCCAACTCGGTAAACGGACCAAGGCCACTTGCGTCAGGAGCCAACCGCATGCCGGTGCGCAAGAACAACAACTTCGGCAACAACACCAACAACCAAAGGATGAGGCAGCCCCGGCGGTCGTATGGACGCGCTCGGGTGAATCACATCAATGCGCGGGAGGCACAAGAAGCACAAGGAGTGGTACTCGGTGAGTTCCCGGTCGCCTCGCTTTTGGCTACCATACTTGTTCGATTCGGGAGCATCACACTCATTCATATCCTCAAGCTTTGTGGAAAAGCATAGCATACCCACAAGACTACTAAAAGCACCCCTAATAACTCGAACGCCCGAGGTGACATTAATCGTCATCCGGGATGCCCCCGGTAAGGATTATTTTAAGTGGGGTAGAGTTCCTAGCGGACACGGTAGTACCGAAATCCAAGGGGATAGATGTGATCCTTGGTATGGACCGGTTAATCCAACACCATGGCCTCATAAGTCGCGCCGATAAAGTAGTGCACCCGACCAACCCGGACGGGATACAAGTGACCCGCCACACCCGGGGACACAGGCGGATATAATGGTTTTCAACATAGAAGCCAAGTCCATAGAAGATGTCCCGAGTACGAGAATACCCGAGATGTGTTCCCCGAAGAGCTCCCCGGAATGCCACCAGACAGGATATAGAGTTCGTAATCGACCTTATCCCCGGAACCTCTCCCATAGCCAAGAGGCCCTATAGGATGGCAGCCCCCGAGTTGGCGTAATTGAAGAAGCGGCTAGCGAGCTTCGGCCGAAGCGGGTTCATCGAACCAAGCTCATCACCATGGGGAGCACCAATACTTTTCGTGGAGAAGAAGGATAAGAGCATGAGGATGTGCGTGGACTATCGCTCGCCTTGAACGAGGTCACTATTAAAAACAAGTACCCTCTCCCCAGAATAGATGACCTGTTTGACCAACTGAAGGGAGCCAAGTATTTCTCGAAGGTGGATCTAAGATCGGGGGTATCACCAACTCAAGATTAGGGAAAGTGACATCCCCAAGACTGCCTTTGTCACTCGCTACGGGCAATATGAGTTCACGGTGATGTCCTTTGGGCTAACCAATGCACCAGCATACTTCATGAACCTCATGAATAAGGTGTTCATGGAAGAGGCTGGACAAGTTTGTCGTGGTCTTCATTGACGACATACTTGTGTACTCCAAGAGCGTGGGAGGAGCATGAGCAACATCTTCGGGTAGTACCGGGAAAGTTAAGGGCACACAAGATCTACGCCAAGTTCGGCAAGTGTGAATTTTGGTTAGAAAAGATATCCTTCCTTGGGCACATTTTAACCGCGTAAGGAGTAGCCGTAGACCCCGGAAAGTTGAGACAAGCCTCCAACCGGCAGCAACCAACCAACGTGAGTGAGATCAGGGAGTTTCCTAGGTTTAGCGGATACTACCGGGAGATTTATCGAGGGATTCTCCAAGATCGCCCGGCCCATGACGTAGCCGCTTAAGAAAGAGAAGAAGTTTAACCGGACCGAGGCCCGTGAAAGAAGTTTCCAAGAGTTGAAGAAGAGGCCGACCACGGCCCCGGTGCGACCCCCGCCGGATATTCAACGAGACTTTGTCGTGTATTGCGACGCCTCCCCGACAAGGGTTGGGATGTGTTCTCATGCAAGATGGGAAGGTAGTGGCATACGCCTCCCGTCAGCTCAAACCCCATGAACGAACTATCCCACCCATGATCCGGAGTTTGCGGCCGTAGTGCATGCCCCGAAGATCCGGAGACACTATCCTGATCGGGAACAAGTGTGAGATCTACACGGACCACAAGAGTCTAAAGTATATCTTTACCCGGCCCCGACCTAAACCTAAGGCAAGAGAAGGTGGCTAGAGCTAGTCAAGGATTATAATCTAGAGATTCACTACCACCCGGGAAGGCCAATGTGGTAGCAGATGCCCTAAGCCGGAAAACCTACGAGAAGGCGACACCCAAGAGTGCCCGGTTGCAAGAGGAGATGGCCCGAGCTCAACGTGCACATCGTCCCCCAAGGCTACGTCCGCCAACCGAGTGTTCACCCCTACCCTAGAAGAGAAGATCCGGAAGGCCCAAGAAGCCGACGAGGATCCGATGAGGATCCGCAAGCATACCGGAGAGAACAAGGCCCCCGACTTCGGGGTAGATGATCAAGGCACCGTGGTACAAGAACGTATATGCGTGCCCGAAGGTGGAGATTTTCGACGTGACCATCATGGATGAGGCACACAACTCGGCGTACTCCATACACCCGGGATCCACCAAGATGTACATGGACTTAAAGCGAAGTACCGGTGGAATGGGATGAAGGCGGACATTGCAAGGTTCGTCGCCCACCGCGACACTTGTCGAGGATCAAGGCCGAACATCGAAGCTCGGGCAGGATCGTTGCAACCTTTACCAATCCCGCATGGAAGTGGGACGAGATAGGTATGGACTTCATAGTAGGGTTGCCAAGGACCCGTAAGGGACATGACTCCATATGGGTGATTGTGGACCGACTCACTAAAGTCGCTCACTTTCTACCCGTACGGACCACCTATGGAGGAGAAAAGTTGGCAAAACTCTACATAGAGAATATAGTAAAGCCGCATGGAGTGCCCAGCGAATAGTCTCGGACGAGAGGGACCCGCTTCACCTCTAGGTTCGGAAAAGCCCGCACAAAGCCATGGGCACCAAGCTAGACTTCAGCTCGGCGTACCACCCCCGCACGGACGGACGGACCGAAAGGGTGAATCAAATTTTGGAAGATATGTTGAGAGCTCGCGTCCTCACCTATGGCAAGGATTGGGAGCAGAGCCCGCCATATGCGAATTTTCCTACAACAATGGCTACCAAGCAAGTCCGGGAATGTCGCCATTCGAAGCACTATACGGGAGAAAATGCGGGACACCCCACGATGTGGTCGAAGTAGGAGAGCGTGCCCTGGTTGGGCCCGCGCTCATAAAGGAAGCCGAGGAGCGCGTAGGCGATATTCGAGAAAAGTTGAAAGCCGCCCGGTCCCGACGAAGAGCTACGCGGACAAGAAGAGGCGTGAAGCGAGCTTCAATCCGGAGACTTCGTTTACCTCAAGGTTTCACCCATCCGGGACTCGAAGGTTTCAAGTACACGGAAGTTGGCCCCTCGGTACATAGGCCCGTATAAGGTGATCAAGAAAGTGGGAGCGTAGCATATCGGTTGGAGTTACCCGAGGAAATGTCGATATACACCCGCATTCCACATCTCTCGGCTACGCCGATGTTTGAAGGTTCTGGAAGAAAAGCGAGTACCAGTGGAGACCATCGATCTCCAACCAGACCTTAGGTACCAAGAGGTGCCCGTCAAGATCTTAGACACAGTGGTCAAGCGGACAAGAACGTCAGAAGTACGGGTGTGCAGAGTCCAATGGAGCAGACACGGGGTGGAAGAAGCTACGTGGGAACGAGAGGACGCACTGAAGAAGGAGTTTCCCCACCTATTCGAAACTTAGCCGAATCTCGAGGACGAGATTCATTTTAAGTGGGGTAGGTTTGTAACGCCCGCGTTTTTAAGCTCTAAATAAATCACCTACTAAATCATGCGTAATTTCAAAAACCGATCCGCCGAGCTCAGTTACCATTCAAACCCTAGCCGCTGTTTTCTCTCTCTCTCCCCGACGCGCGAGCCGCGATTTCCGCCGCACCGCACCCCGGCCGCACCCCCGCGCGCCTTCCCAACGTCGCGGTCGGCCACCGGCCGGAATCCCGCGCACGCCGCGTCCCGCCGGCCGGTCCGTCTCGCCATCATCGCCGCCCAAAAATCACGCCGACTCCCCGGAAAACGAAAACCCCGCAAAACCCTTCCCAAATTTTTCCTAACAATTTTCCAAATTCTCTAGATTTTTCCCCAATTTCTTCTCCTCTTTTCCCTATTTTTTTTCCAATTTCTTCCCTTCCTTTTCCTTTTTCCTTTTCTTTCTTTTCTCCTTCCTTTTTCTTTTTCCTCTTTTCCTTCCCTCTCTTCTTCCTTTCTTCTCCTCCTTTTTCCCCGCCTCCCGCGCGAGCAAAGCGCGCCCGACCGCGCCCCCCGACCGCCGCCAGGCCCCGCGCGCGCGCCCCCCCCCCCCCCCCCCCGCCTCCGCACGCCACCGGCCGGCGGGGAAGCCGCCTCTCGCACGCCACCGTGGCCCCGCCGCCCCGCGCCCGCCGGCGGGACGGCCGGCCGCCCGGCCACCGCCACCATTAATGCCTCGCTCGAGCCGTCCTTTCCCCCACCGCCGACGCAACTTGCCCCGCGCCCGCACGACGGGTCCAATCCCCCGCCTAACCACCGCACACGCCGACCCAACCGAGCCGGCCGCATCGACGGCCGGGAGCTCGCGAAGCTCCCCGAGCTCGCCGGGCGGCCTCGCCGGGGAAATATCTCCCCTTCTCGAACCGCCTCTCGCCGCCTATAAAAGGGGCCGACGGCTTCCCCGGCCGCCGCACTTCACCACGGCCACCCTCCCTCCCCTTGCTCCCAGCACCAGAGCGCCGCCGCCACTAACACCATCACCACCGGTCCGCCGCCGCCCGTGGAGCCGCCCCCTCGCGCCGCCTCGACCCAAGGTGAGTGAGGGAAACGAACCCCCTCGTCGCCCTCCTCCTTTTCCCCCTCTCGCCGTCCGCCTCCCGGTGGCGGGAGGCCGGCCGGCCGCCGCCGCCCGAGGCCCCCGCGCCGCCTCCCCCCCCTGCCTCGTGTGTCGCGAGGTAGGGGATGAAGGGGGGCCGTTTTAGCCGAAACCCCCCTACCCCTTTCCTTTTTCCCCAGGACCCCCCCGTCACTATTCCCTCTCTCTCCCTCCCCTTCCTTTAATTTAGCCCCTACCCTTTAAACAAATCCACCAAAACCCCCCCCGCTTTTACAAATAAATCCCTAAGGCTATTTTAGTGAACCCCCACCTTACCTAAGTATTATATTTAGGCCCTTTTATTTAAAACAAAATTACTAACCGGCCCTAATTAACCCCAAACATCTCTTTAACCCGACATTTCATGCGCGGGTTTAATCCCAATCACGCCTAACCCCCCTCATTAATGGAAAATTTCCAATAGGTCCTTAATATCTATAGCCTCCCTTAACCTAGCCCCTTTTCATACACGCCCTTCCTTCTCGGTCAAGACCAAACCCTACCGCGCCTATATATACCCCTCCTCCGCTCACTTCCCCCCCTCCCCGAGCTCGGTCGGAAACATGTGTGCTAATGCGCTTGCTTGCTTGCTTGTGTGTGCGCTATAGCCGACGGAGTAGACGGAGGAAGGTACCCCGAGCCGTGAGATCGAAGCCGACTACGCGAGCGGAGCCCGAGGTCCCGAACGCCGAGCCGGCCCTCCCCGAAGACTTCGAAGACGGCAAGTTCAACCTCCCCCTTTGATGCATGCTTCGTCCTAGTTTTAAAAATATATCCTATACCCGTTTTATAAATTGCATATTGTTTCTACCGCAAAACATGGTAGGATAGCCACCCTTGATTGCTATGATTGAACCTTGTTTTGGCCTAAATGAGTGCTTTAAAAATATGTGTGTGTGCTTTCAAAATGTGTGAGTGCTTTAAAAACAAAAGGGGATATGTTTGGGAAATGAGTAAAGAACGGGTAGACGGGATGGACGTGTGTGTCGGGGGTATGGGTGAGCTCGTACTGTGTGGTTGAGCGTGTTGGGAGTTGTCCATCTTGTCGGTTAAGGACCGGGTTGCGTGACATCTCACCCGACCCAATTCATCGTACAACCACTCGACCGTTGTATGTGGCAACGGCTTAGCATAAACCCCACTAGTTAATCTACTTGCCATCCGGGTGTGCGGGTGAGCGGCGGGAGACCAAGGAGTAGGGGTACGCTCGTGTGAGGTACGCCACGGTTTATGCGGTATAACCCCTTGGGTGCTTCCGTGGTGGCTCGTAGTGTTAGCTAAGGTGGGTAATGGCTTTGATAGGATCCGTCACAGACCGAGGTGTCCGTGTGACGGTACCCTACTTGTGGGTAAAGATGTACAACCTCTGCAAAGTGTCAAACCTATTCGAATAGTCGTGTCCACGGTATTGGACGAGTCACGGTGTGGTCACAAAAACTAGTGTTTGGGATGGGATGTTTTCTGGCGTGAGTTGTTTTCTGGGTAAAGTGTGTGGCTGTGTGCACAGGCTACGACGGACGGGAAGTCCGGTAGTTCCACATGGTTTTCTTAAAACGAGATGAGTTACTCGGGTTACGGAAATGATTTGCGAAAACCTTTTTGAAATAAACCCCCGCATGTGTAAGTTTGCAAAATGAACCTTAACACCGATCCTTGTTATACCTTATGCATGGTTCTCGCTTTATAAGCCCCTCCTTGGGTGGGGTTGGATTTGGCCGAGTACGTATGTGCTCACCCTTGTTTTACTAACTATTTTACGAGAGGAGGATCCCGTTACATTCCGTAAGACGTTGAGTAGGTCGTTGCCCTACACCCAACCGTGCTCGTGTACCGGGGCCCTACCGAAAGCTTCCATGGTGTGGTACTCCGAGGAGGCTATGGAAGCCTTTGCTATCGTAGTGTGGTCGCTAGCGTTTGTGTTGTTCATTGTAGCGTTGGCACTACCGTGCCCTTTTTTGTAACCGTAATGTAAAAAATCGATTACACGTTGTAATAAATGTGCTACCCGACCTCTCGGGACCGGTATTTGTGTCACATTTGGTCACCTCTCGATGAGGGGACGCTTCGGTTGGGGGTGAAGGAGCGGGGGCGCTTGGTCCCGCTGCCAGGCGCGAAGCGGTCCCTAGAGCGGGCGGAACCTCTCCGTCGCCGGCACCCGCTACGCCGGTGGCATTTGCTGGGTCGTTGGCGATGACGACGCAGCACTCCCGCGCGGGGTCATAGCTCTCGGTGCTGGAGTCGTCGGAGCAGCTGAACCAGTAGTCCGTGGCGTCGAGGAATCGCCTGAACATTACTGGGTCCGGCACGCTGGAGAAGTCCCATTCCGCGTACCCGTGTGAGGTAGCGAGTGGCAACGCGTCAAGAGAGCCTAGGGACGACTCATCGCCAGCGGAGGCGCTAGGATCCCTGGCAACTTAGACGTGACGGCCAGGGGGAACTCTGCGCGTCGCGGTGTTGGCGTTGGCGTTGTAGGCCGTCGTGGCATCGCGCAGACCGATGGGGAAGCGCGGCCCGGAGACCGTGCGCTCCCCGCCGTGGCGGCGGTCGTCGTGGCCGACGGGCGCGCCGCGTTGTAAGGCGACACGCTCGGCTTGCCGTCGCTCCAACCGCGCTTGGCGCGGCGCCGGCGGAGCGGCGGCGGCGCCGAGACGCCGGTGGGCCGTAGCGTCCGTGCCGGCGGGGCGTTTGCGTCGTGGCGACGCGTGCGGCGGCGGCCGGGCGGACCGGCCCGGCGCCGCGCACGGAGCTCCTCACGATTGGTGAGGCGCATCAGGTAGTCGTTCCCCGTAGCCTGAAAGTTCAGGCCCCCGAACCGGATTTCACACCCGGCGGGGAGGGGGTCCGAGCTGCCCATGGATAACGAGTGTCGCGGTACTCGGTGCGAATCACCATGGAGGGAGTTGATGGCGGATTTGACCTTCAGCGCTCGAGTGCCCCACGGTGGGCGCCAACTGTTGGTGCGGAATGTGGTCCCGACACTAACCAGTAATAAGCGTCAAGGTCTATCCCTCAATGGTCGATGCTAAGCAACTAGAGACACAAGATTTATCACAGTTCGGGCGGGGGCCGTACATCCTGTTAACACCGGAATTTGGTAAGGAGTATGACATGTGGGTCCGATTCGAAAAAGAGTCCGTCGCGGTGGAAGGAAAGATATTTTCGAGAGATTTTCGGCGGAAGGATCCGCGGTCGGCTATCTCGCTCCGGTTCGGCAAAAAGAACAAGAGGGCGATTTTGCGGGATTGGACGGTGACGTGGCTCGATCGGAGGGAGCGAATGGATGGATAGGCGATCGAGTTTAGTTAGGCAATGAATCCATTCGCGGTTGTAATCAGCAGGGTATAAATACGATCCCTGGATGTATGTAACAGACACGTTCATTCCTCAATACACATCGGCCTTACGCCAAACCCTAGAGTCCCTTGTCGTGTCGTCGAGTTCTTCGAGAGGACCAATCGATCCGTCGACCTCCGTGAGTACCGGCAACCTTGTATCATGTCTAGTATCATGCGGTGGATTTAGATCGATGCAAGTAGTCTTGTTACCATGCTTCGTGTCATGCGGTAGATTCAAGCTTGGTTCAAGAGGGTTTCTTGTTAGATCATGAGCCATGCGGTAGGCTAAGATCTAGCTCGAAGCTAGTTATCGGCTCTATTGGATTTTGGCAAGATCCGATAGATTCATTAAGTTACCCCGTGTTATCATGAGTTTTACTTTATGTTTTAATTCATGTAATACACTCTTGCACAATCTAGATGGGTTTGGATCGGCTCTTTTCCTCTTAAGATCCGTGCAAGAGAAGGTTTCGTGTCTTTGACGCGTGGATCTTGTGCTCTCTCGATGGCCGAAACCGAATCGATCTAGGTTGTCACGTGTTGTGGGTTCAAGCTTGCTTTGTGCGTATAAATCTTGAAAGAACCGGTATCATGCGGTAGATGCGGGTTTTTGGGTTGCTTTGGAGCTAGTCATCCAGTGGATTAGGTTTCCAATTCGGTCGATAGATTTATTCACGTGGTAATGTTTGTTCCTTCTTCATGGACCCTGGATCGGGCCGTTCGGCCGTATTCGGTTATATCTTCACGAGTAGATCGCGTGCCTCGTTCGTGCCTTAAGTGATGTATGCTTTTAGCTTTCCGTTTTTAGATTGTATCATGCGGTGGATAGATCTATTTGCGGGAAGTGGTACGTTTTTCATGCAAGTTGTATCATGCGGTGGATAGATTTGTTTGTGATCGTACCCGACGGATCTTAAAGTACCTAGACATGCGGTAGACTAGTGCTTTGATCTATGCGTGCTCACTTAATACATGATCATGTCCGCGCTTTACCCCATTTTATTTAATGACAAACCTCACGGGGATCGGTCATAACTTCATGTTCGCATCTTTATCTATGTAAAGACCGATCATCGTCATGCTTACGTCATCCATTCTGCAAGATTCTTTTTCCCTTTATAATGGTCCGGATGGTTGTGATTCTCTGACAGGTAGCTCTACATAGCTACATGTCGTTCTTGCTTGGCTTCTTGGCCACAAATATGGAACTGTCTGGTGCTACCCGACACGTTCCAAGCTTTGGTATTTAATTGCTTTATCTTTTGTTAATTTTCAAGAAAAATTGACTGGCACGTCACTCTCTCTCTGCGCGTGCGAAGCCAGCTTTTCGGCTTGCTGTGTGTTTGGCGCTGAGTGCACATTTTGCGTCAACACACTTTTTGGCACGCCCAGTGGGACCTACAGCCGAATTGGTTCAAGATGCCTGAAGTCTCAGACCTCCTGGATGTCAACATCGAAGAGCTTTCTCCAGAGCAGCATCAGCAGCTCCTAGACGCCGTGAATCAATTTCAGCAAAAGTGTCTCATGTCATTTAAGAAGAATCGAAGTGGTGTACCATATCCGAAGAGTGGCTCCGCCGCCCGAGTGCTTGTTGCGGGAGAGACCGACGCCACAACCCAACAAGAAAAAGAGGAATGCGCGCTGATCTTCCAGGAATCGGTAGACAACATGCTCACCAAGCACAACCAAGCTTTCCTCGGGTCGCTCCAGCAGATGATGGTGGCCCTCTTTGGCCCGGCGCGGGGGCGGGCGTTTGGAAAGACGTACGCGGAAAGAGCACCGTGAGCCGGGTGAATCAAGCTCTCGGCCGCCGCTACGAAGCCAGATGCAGCAGCCTCCTCCTCAAAGCTCCGGGAGCGAGACATTCCAACCTCCTCCGCAGGCGCGCGGGGGGCGGCCGGTTCGGCCTCCGCCGCAAGCTTCAGAAGTCAACCAATCCCGCCGCCACCACGGAGCAAGACGGGTCGGCTGTGCAACGGGCCGAATCCGTACCGGCCTACGTACGGAGACCTAGCGTTCGGCTCACACCGGGCCCCACTTGACCCCGCCGAAGAATAGCTCCGTCAACCAACCGGCTCCCGAAGAATTTGTACGGCGGTGGCTATCATGAAGTGGGAAATTACGGGGCGTTCGACGCCTTCCCGCACCCGGGGCGCGCGCGCCGCCGGGCGCTCGGGAGGAAGATGCCCTAGCACGCAAGATGGCCGAATTGATGCGAATCGGTTCGGCCTCAAGCCAAGGATGCGGGGCCCCACCTACGGAGCCGCCGTTCCCGCAGTGGTACTATAACGTGCTCCCGCCACCAAGGGTAAAACCGCCGACGGAATTCACAAAGTTCTCTCGGGCGAGGACAAGACAAGCACGGTCGAGCATATCGCTCGTTATCTCATGCGGCTTGGGGAATGTTCGGCCGAAGAGACGTTCGGGGTTCGCTACTTCCCCGCCTCGGCGACGGGTCCGGCTTTTCGGTGGTTCTCGTCCTTGCCGCCCGGGTCGGTGGCCGGGTGGAAAGATTTGGAGCGTAAATTCCACGCTCATTACTTCGGCGGCGCCTCGAGAAGAACTTGATTGATCTCGCCACCCCGAAGCAAAGGCACGATGAAACACCGCCGGAGTTTCTTAGAAGATTCGAGAGAAGTCAAGGGCATGTGCTTCTCATTGAACTTGCCGGACGATCGACCGGCCGATATGGCCGTCGCCGGGATGTTACCACCGTGCGCGAAAAGCTATTTGGGATGGAGTTTGAAAACTTGGGCCAACTCGTCGCGAAGTTATCCTTGATGAGCAATCGGGCATATGGCCTCAAGAAGGACCCCAAGTTTGGCAAAGCGACACGACATCGGCGACATCTACAACCAATTCTTGGACAAAGCCGATTTGTGCGAGGATTCGACGACGAATTGGAGGTAGGCGCAGCGGAAATCTTGTGGGGTAAAGAGCCCTTGACAATGAATCGGCGGTGGGTCGGGCGGACCAAAGGAACCTACGACTTCGACATCACAAAGGCCGATAAGTTGTTTGAGCTCTTGGTAAAGGAAGGCCGAATCAAGTCGCCCGAAGGGCACTCTATGCTTCGGCCCGATGGAGTCAAAGCGAAACGTTACCGCGGCTTCCATGACAGGGGACTCGCACTCCATCAACGATTGCGGGGTCTTCGGGATGAGGATCCGTAAGGCTATCCAGAAGGGCACCTCAAGTTCGATAACAAGATGAAGCCGGATGGCCACCCCTTCCCCCGCGAACATGCTCGGCTTTTCTATCAACGCGATAACGGCCCGAAGAGAAAAGGAAAGTCAAGGTCCCGACCTCGACCAGTCCAAGCAAGATGGATCGGTTGACCCGAGCACCGTGTGACCCTAGAGCAAGTGCGGGCGACGCCCCCGCGTTCTCAAGAGCCACATCGAGATTGGGGAATCGTCCAAGCCTAAACCCAAGGTGACGTCACGCATTCTCCTCAACAAATGGCGGCGTCGGATGGAAAAGGAGCGCTACCAAAAGCGTCGTCACGAGGAGGAGCGGCGCGGGGGGCGAAGAGGAGGCGCGCGGATGGAATCGGGAACGGCACGCGCGCGCGCGGGGAGCGCGCCCACCGGGGATGCGCCTTCTTCGGCACCGCCGGAATGAGGGCCTAAAGCTGCGCCCACATTAAGGAACCGTCCCCGAATGCAGCAAAGGATATGCCGAGTACGGGCAGAGAATCGCCAATCGCCGATCCGTCCATGAAAGACTTGGAAGGATTCACCCAAATGGGGATCGGCGGCAAAAAATTGAGGTTATAGATCACCCCAGGAAGCGCCAAGCCGATCTCGGTGGGCCGACCAGGAGGAGGACGAAGATGTCTACGTTTGGCGAAGGGGCGGTGGTGCCCACCCGGTCTACGCAAGAGCCGAAGAGGCGGGTCCAACGCTTGAGGAACCGCGAGATGAAGCAAGCGGGGTCCGGACGAGACGAAGTGGCGCCCCAAGGACCGGCCCGGAAGGGTCGAAGCGTCCGCCCCCGCATGCATGGTATACTTCCCGCCAAACGAGTTCATGGCTCCCGCTAACCGGGTGATGCGGAGGAAGCTTCCTTTGACGACGAGCAGCCCGAGGAGATGATGGCGCGGCCGGTGCTTGCCAAGGTGCCATCTTCGACAAGCCGGCCAAGAATCGCCACATGAGGCCGCTGTACTTGAGGGGGTACGTCAATGGCAAGCCATTGACCAAGATGTTCGTCGACGGTGGCGCGGCGATCAACGTAATGCCGTACACCACCTTCGTGAAGCTTGGCATGACCCCGAGCGATCTGACACCAACAAGCATCATCCTAAACGACTTCGCCGGGAACCCCTCAGACACCAAAGGATGCGCTCACGTGGACTTGATGATCGGGTCCAAGACGTTGCTCACTACCTTCTTCGTCATCGAAGGGAAGGGAGCCTACGGCCCTCGCTTGGGCGGGACCGGATCCACGCCAACCGCCGCGTCCCATCCACTATGCATCAACAATCATCCGATGGGTGGACGATGAAATCGAGGTCGTCCGGGCGGATGACTCCGTGAGCGTGGCTAACATGGAACCAGCCTTCGGGAGTACCAAGGCATCGATTGCTTCTCGGGGAAGGACTCGGGGAGAAGGTCCCGTTGAACCCGTCGGCGGTGACCAACGGCCGATTCAAGCGATCGGCTCTTACGTAATTTTTAATGGAGAACCCCGTGGATGGCACCGATGGCAAGTTAGGACGAGGATTTATGTCGGCCGATAAGCCGGAGGAAGTTGACATTGGAAACGGTGATAAACCAAGGCCGACGTTCATCGGTGCAAACTTGCGGCCGGACTTCGGGGGGAACTTAATTGAGCTTCTCAAAGAATATAAAGATTGCTTCGCCCGGGATTACTCGGAGATGCCCGGATTGGATCGATCCATCGTCGAGCACCGTTGCCAATCAAGCCCGGTTTCAAGCCATATAAGCAACCGCCCCGAAAATCTACAAGGATGAAGTATTGGCCGATGTGAAGAAAGAAATCGAGAGGTTACTTGACGCAAACTTCGTTCGGCCACTGCGGATATGCGGAGTGGATTTCTAACATCGTCCCCGTGTATAAGAAAAATGGAAAAATGAGAGTTTGCATAGACTTCGGGGACCTAAACGAGCTACTCCCATGGATGGATACCCGATGCCTATTGCCGATTTGCCGATTGACGCCGCCGCCGGGCACAAGGTGATTAGCTTCATGGATGGCAACGCGGGATACAATCGGATCTTTATGGCAATAGAAGACATCTCGAAGACGGCCTTTAGATGTCCCGGTCATATAGGCCTATTTGAATGGATCGTCATGACATTTGGGTTGAAAAATGCCGGTGCAACCTATCAGCGGGCCATGAATTACATTTTTCATGAGTTGATCGGCAAGACCGTGGAAATCTACATTGACGACGTGGTGATCAAGTCCTTAAGTCATGACACCCATCTGGAAGATGTGAGGAAGACCCCGGAATGCACCGGAAGCATGGCTCGAAGATGAATCCAAACAAGTGTGCATTTGGGGTGTCGACTGGAGAGTTCTTGGGGTTTTTGGTCCACGAAGGAGGGATCGAAGTTGGCAAAAAGAGCATGAAAGCCATTGATGAAGTCGTTCCTCCAACCAACCTCAAGGAGTTGCAATGTCACACCCGATTTTCCGTAGAAAACCGAATGCATCTCATATGTGTGCCAGGATCAAAATTTCACACATATGATAGACTCATGAGTGTAATATCACAAGACACTGCTCAAAAACGTACAGAAAAGATTTATTAACTTTTATTACACTCACGATGGTAGACACAAAGGTCTTTACACGAACAACGATAACTATGAAGACGCGACTCCATCTTCATCTTCCACAGGCATCTGACTGGTTGACCGCATCCTCAGAACTCCTCGTAGTCGGTGAAGTGCTCCACTCCAGGGTTCTTCTCTGAACAGCGTAAGCAAGGATGAGTACACTTATGGTTGGTACTCAGCAAGGCCACAGAAATAACCGGAAAGCAATATTAATCCATCTTTAAGTTCAATTAATCATGTGAGGGTCCAGGCCGCTCTTGACCGTGAGCACGGCTGATCGATCAGTTTAACACTCTGCAGAGGTTGCACACTTTTCCCACAGTTCGCGTAAAAGTTCCAAAGAACTTTGAACCCAACCACGCATGTGCTGATCGAGCACAATACCACACTTCCGAGGTGTGATTGCATAGGGACGCTACGAAGCCTTTACAAAGATATGCAAAAGACTAACGACCCGCATAGTTACGGATCGGGCGGACCATAACCCTCCCTAGTGGTCGGCACCTTAGCAAAGGCTGCTACCCCAAAAGGACCGGCTATACCCCCGCAACCCGGATCCCCCTCTCGCTCCTTTCGGAAAAGGGCCATCGGATCAATCGCACACCTAATTAATTGGCTAAGCCGAGCCATATGGACCGTGGTTGCACCTGTTTTCCCGGGTGGTTCTCCATGTTCCGATTAACTTATAGTGTTCTTGATTAAAGCATAGGTAGAAGGGTGGTTAGGGTCACTTGCCTTTCTCCAACGATAAGCTACTTTCCTTATCTGCAAAGCTCTGCACTTGAACTTCCTCGAACGGCGTGTTGGCTACGATCATGCAAGAAAACATACAATAAATAAAACAATACATCAAACATTACCAAAAGACTAAAACAAGCTTTTAGAAATGACGGGCTCGGAGAGACGATCGCATGGACATCAAGAACGCGTAAAACGGAGCTAGGATGGAAAAGTTATGGTCGAAACAAGGTTCGGGGACTAAATTGTAAAAGAACTGGAAGTTTAGGGGGTTTTCCGGAAGATTTCAGGGACCTAAACATAAATATGTGTGAAACTAGGAGGTCTAACATGTAAAAGGTTAAGGATAGGCTATTAAACATGAAATCTAAGGATTTGCGGGGGCCTAAGTGTAAGGAAAAGGACTCGATTGAAAGGCTTTTATATAGGTGGAAGGGTTTATTTGTAAATTACGAAACATCGGGGTTCTTTACGCAAAACCGCCAAACAGCCGGCGGGTGAGCCAAGGGAGCGACACGTGGCGGCTTGCTACGGCCGTGCCGACGCGCGAGGTGGTGACGTCGGCGTGACGCGGCGCGTGGACCGCGCCCGTGGACCGGTCCATGGTCCACGGTGGACCGGACCCAAGGGGTATGAGATCTTTTAATCCGGGCCGTGGATTTAGATCGGACGGTCGCGGTGGCGTGTGGGCGTCGGGCGGCGGCGGCGGCCCGGCGGCGGCGGCGGCGCGCGGCGGCGCCGGCGGCGGGGCTCGCGGCGATGGCCAATGTTGGCCTCCCGGCACCAAATCGCGCGGGGAAAGCACCGGGACGAAGAGGAGGAGGCGGGGAAGATTACCGGGGGCTCGGATGGGAGGAATGGGCGCGGCGAAGCGGATCGGGCGGCGCTCGGCGGCGGCGCTCCGGCTCCGGCGAGGACCGTGCCGCGGTGAGGGAGGAAGAGAGGAGAGAGGCGCGGGATGAAGAGGAGATGGTGCCGCCCTTTATAGCTCGGAAAGGGAAGGGGAGGAGGCGCGGTTGAGGCGGTGGGGAGCTAGGTGGCGGCGGCGCCATTAATGGCGCGCGCGGGTGTGGGCGGCGTCCGTTACGGGGGAGGGGAAGAGGGGCGGGCGGCGGTGGGTGAGTGTGCGAGGGGGGGTGGAGCGCGCGCGCCGGTGGGGAGGTGGAGCGGCGCGGGAAGGCGAGGGGGCGCCGGGCGGGCGGCGGCCGGCGGCCAGCTCGGGGAGAAAAGGGGTGGCGCGGCTGGAGGTAGGGGATGGCCCTGACGTGTGGGCCCCACACGTCAGCGGTCAGAGAGAGAGGGAGGGAGGCGGGAGGAGCGGGCCGGGTGGGCCAAAAGTGGATGGGCCGCGGTTGGGTTAGCTGTGTTTGTTTTTTTTTCTTTTTTTTTTCTTTCTCTTTTTTCTTTTCTTTTCTTTTCTTTTCAAATTCAATTTCAAACCTATTTCAAATTCAAATCTTTTTCAAATCAAATTTTAACACAAATTCACCAACTATTTTAAGACTTTTTAGAAAACCTTTTAAACAAGTTTTCAAGCATTTTTTTTAAATTCAAACTTTCACACCAATTATTTTAAAGACTTTTCACAAACATTTTTTAAGATTTTTTTTTAAAATCACACCACAACCAAAACTCATGCATTTCAACATGATGCACAAACACTTGTTTGATTCTAATTATTAAATGATGTTTAATTTAATTTAAAGGCAAATTTATTTATTCAAATTTATTAAATCCTTAGAAAATAAAACTAAACCATGTTGCTAACAATATTTTATTGTGATGGAATTTTCGGGTGTTACAAATCCTACCCCCTTAAAAAGAATCTCGTCCCGAGATTCGGAGGGATCGGGAAACAAGAGGAGATACAAGATGTCTTGAAAGATGACGGTTTACTATTACAGAGCTTGTTCACTTCTCCTTCTTCTTCGGGCTTGCAGCAGCAAACTCAATCCTATCTCCTTGCGGGGTAGTTAAGAGCACCGACTTCTTGGCACACAAAATGATTCCATCATGCTTGCTTAACCAATCCATACCAAGGATCACATCTATTCCACTGGATGTTAGAATCACTAAGTCTGCTTCAAAATCTATCTCTCCGATCTTAAGATTGACTTCGTGGGCATACATAGGTGGATTTCATTTCACCGTTTGGGGAACCGATTAGCAAATGTGTCTTCATGGAACTCTTGGGTACATCATGCTTTGTCACGAATCGTTCAGTAATAAATGAATGCGATGCCCCGAATCAAATAAAGCGTTGCGGGTACGAGTTGATAAGAAACGTACCAAGCACAACATTTTTGTCTCCTTGAGCTTCTTCGAACTGTCACATGGTTCACCCTACCATGCATATTGTTCGTTGACCTCTCGTTATCTCTGCGGGGTGTCGGCATATTGCGGCGAGGGCAAATGCGGCATAGTGTCCTAATTCTCCGCGGTTGAAGCATCCACCGGGGTGAACTGGAGTAGTGTTCCTTCTGGGTGCACCCGAGCGATTCGATGAGGATTTGGAGCCCGAGGTGTCATTGAGTTGGATTCTTCGGGTTCATCAAACGAACGATACTGCTGACTCTGTCCATGGCCTCTGCCTGGTGTGCTAGAACGAAACTGAGAGTCTTGCGATGAGTTGTAACGAGGGCGGGTGTTACTGCTAGATTGACCTTGAGGTTGAAACTTGCGCTTCTGTTCACGAAGTTCCTTGCGTTTATTTTCCAAGCCTATAGCCTTATTGAGCAACATCTGAAAGTTAAGAAATGTGTGGCTCTGCAACTGATAGTTAAGTGGACCTATCAAACCATCAAGAAAGCGTTCTTGTCTCTTGGCATCCGTGTTGACTTCATCTGGTGCATAGCGGGACAAATGAGTAACCGATCCGGATACTCACTAACGGTCATGTTGCCTTGCTTTAGAGCTAGAAATTCCTTCTTCTTCGCCTTCTTTACACCAAATTTGGGATGTGATGTGTACGAAAACTCTCCCCCGGAACTCCCGCCGGTAATGGTGTCGGCGGCAGGCATGCGCGACGGTGTAAGCATCCCACCAATCGGCGGCCGCACCTTCCGGACGTCCCGAGGCATACAAAACCTTCTCACGATCATTGCATTGGGTGATATTCGGCATCTTGTTGATGGTCTTGAGCCAATCATCGGCATCGAGGGGATCTACGCGAATGAGAGTAAGTGGGCGGGTTGTGGCTCATGAATTCTTTATGCTTGTTCACCGGTGGTGGAGGTGGTGGGGGTCCTTGAGGTGGTGGCCGGTTCTCGCCGTGCTTGTAGATTCCGGGACGGTGGCGGTGAGGTTCGAATCAACCGCATCCGTTCCGTAAAGAACTGCCGCATCGCGGGATCCATTGCTAATTCTTGTGAAGGGAGGGAACTTGATTCGAACTCGATTGATGACGAACGGAATATCTGTCCGGCCTCCCGACTCGACGTTTACCATTTGATTGTTAGAGAGAAAAGTTTTCCGACGGAAGATAAAGGTGAATCGAGAGAAAAGGGGCTAAGATTCAAATTTTAACTTTAATTATTTTATTGATGTATTTGTGGCCATCACTCCACAAAAACATTTCAATCATGTCAAAGATCCAAATCATGCATGTTTACAATCAACAAGCATTAACATCGCACGTCCTCACAAGAACGGCTCTATCGAAACGAAACCGGTAAGAGGGTAGGCAACCTATGAATCTATCCTGTAAAACACGTGTGGTAGTTCAAGGTGGAAGAACAAGAATCAGACTCAGCATAGAAGAAAACAAAAGATTTGATTTTGATAAAGAATAAAGAATAAAATATTTTTTTTTAAGCGTAAATAAGATATTTTGAATGTTAGAAGGGCTTCCTAGAAAGAGAGTCCTTAATATCGACCATTTCTATCTGAGGCTGCGTCCTACAGTCAGCAATGCTCTGATACCACTCTGTCACACCCGATTTTCCGTAGAAAACCGAATGCATCTCATATGTGTGCCAGGATCAAAATTTCACACATATGATAGACTCATGAGTGTAATATCACAAGACACTGCTCAAAAACGTACAAAAAGATTTATTAACTCTTATTACACTCACGATGGTAGACACAAAGGTCTTTACATGAACAACGATAACTATGAAGACGCGACTCCATCTTCATCTTCCACGAGCATCCGACGGTTGACCGCATCCTCGGAACTCCTCGTAGTCGGTGAAGTGCTCCACTCCGGGGTTCTTCTCCGAACGGCGTAAGCAAGGATGAGTACACTTATGGTTGGTACTCGGCAAGGCCACGAAATAACCGGAAAGCAATATTAATCCATCTTTAAGTTCAATTAATCATGTGAGGGTCCAGGCCGCTCTTGACCGTGAGCACGGGCCGATCGATCGCTTTAACACTGCGAGAGGTTGCACACTTTTCCCACGGTTCGCGTAAAAGTTCCAAAGAACTTTGAACCCAACCACGCATGTGCTGATCGAGCACAATACCACACTTCCGAGGTGTGATTGCATAGGGACGCTACGAAGCCTTTACAAAGATATGCAAAAGACTAACGACCCGCATAGTTACGGATCGGGCGGACCATAACCCTCCCTAGTGGTCGCACCTTAGCAAAGGCTGCTACCCCAAAAGGACCGGGCTATACCCCCGCAACCCGGATCCCCCCTCTCGCTCCTTTCGGAAAAGGGCCATCGGATCAATCGCACACCTAATTAATTGGCTAAGCCGCAGCCATATGGACTGTGGTTGCACCTGTTTTCCCGGGTGGTTCTCCATGTTCCGATTAACTTATAGTGTTCTTGATTAAAGCATAGGTAGAAGGGTGGTTAGGGTCACTTGCCTTTCTCCAACGATAAGCTACTTTCCTTATCTGCAAAGCTCTGCACTTGAACTTCCTCGAACGGCGTGTTGGCTACGATCATGCAAGAAAACATACAATAAATAAAACAATACATCAAACATTACCAAAAGACTAAAACAAGCTTTTAGAAATGACGGGCTCGGAGAGACGATCGCATGGACATCAAGAACGCGTAAAACGGAGCTAGGATGGAAAAGTTATGGCTGAAACAAGGTTCAGGGACTAAATTGTAAAAGAACTGGAAGTTTAGGGGGTTTTCCGGAAGATTTCGGGGACCTAAACATAAATATGTGTGAAACTAGGAGGTCTAACATGTAAAAGGTTAAGGATAGGCTATTAAACATGAAATCTAAGGACTTGCGGGGGCCTAAGTGTAAGGAAAAGGACCCGATTGAAAGGCTTTTATATAGGTGGAAGGGTTTATTTGTAAATTCGG
The DNA here is from genome assembly GCA_947561735.1 of Cenchrus americanus. Lineage (NCBI taxonomy): Eukaryota > Viridiplantae > Streptophyta > Magnoliopsida > Poales > Poaceae > Cenchrus > Cenchrus americanus. The sequence goes on along the minus strand of OX387243.1, from coordinate 149,786,159 downwards.
AAACATCGGGGTTCTTTACGCAAAACCGCCAAACAGCGGCGGGTGAGCCAAGGGAGCGACACGTGGCGGCTTGCTACGGCCGTGCCGACGCGGTGGTGACGTCGGCGTGACGCGGCGCGTGGACCGCGCCCGTGGACCGGTCCATGGTCCACGGTGGACCGGACCCAAGGGGTATGAGATCTTTTAATCGGGCCGTGGATTTAGATCGGACGGTCGCGGTGGCGTGTGGGCGTCGGGCGGCGGCGGCGGCCGGCCGGCGGCGGCGCGGCGGCGCGCGGGCGGCGGGGCTCGCCGGCGATGGCCAATGTTGGCCTCCCGGGCACCAAATCGCGCGGGGAAAGCACCAGGACGAAGAGGAGGAGGCGGGGAAGATTACCAGGGGCTCGGATGGGAGGAATGGGCGCCGGTGAAGCGGATCGGGGCGGCGCTCGGCGGCGGCGCTCCGCTCCGGCGAGGACCGTGCCGCGGTGAGGGAGGAAGAGAGGAGAGAGGCGCGGGATGAAGAGGAGATGGTGCCGCCCTTTATAGCTCGGAAAGGGAAGGGGAGGAGGCGCGGTTGAGGCGGTGGGGAGCTAGGTGGCGGCGCGCGCCACTACTGGCGCGCGGGTGTGGGCGGCGTCCGTTACGGGGAGGGGAAGAGGGGCGGGCGGCGGTGGGTGAGTGTGCGGGGAGGTGGAGCGCGCGCCCGGTGGGGAGGTGGAGCGGCGCGGGAAGGCGAGGGGGCGCCGGGCGGGCGGCGGCGGCGGCCGCCTCGGGAGAAAAGGGGTGGCGCGGGCCGGGAGGTAGGGGATGGTCCCGACGTGTGGGCCCCACACGTCGGCGGTCGGAGAGAGAGAGGGAGGGAGGCGGGAGGAGCGGGCCGGGTGGGCCAAAAGTGGATGGGCCGCGGTTGGGTTAGCTGTGTTTGTTTTTTTTTTTCTTTTTTTTTTCTTTCTCTTTTTCTTTTCTTTTCTTTTCTTTTCAAATTCAATTTCAAACCTATTTCAAATTCAAATCTTTTTCAAATCAAATTTTAACACAAATTCACCAACTATTTTAAGACTTTTTAGAAAACCTTTTAAACAAGTTTTCAAGCATTTTTTTAAATTCAAACTTTCACACCAATTATTTTAAAGACTTTTCACAAACATTTTTTAAGATTTTTTTTTTAAAATCACACCACAACCAAAACTCATGCATTTCAACATGATGCACAAACACTTGTTTGATTCTAATTATTAAATGATGTTTAATTTAATTTAAAGGCAAATTTATTTATTCAAATTTATTAAATCCTTAGAAAATAAAACTAAACCATGTTGCTAACAATATTTTATTGTGATGGAATTTTCGGGTGTTACATGCAATCACTTTGCTCGGCAAGATCAACTTTGTGAGAAGGTTCATCTCAAATTTATCACGAAGGTGTTGCCATTCTCTCCGTTGCTGAAGCTAAAGAGGGATCAAAAATTCACATGGGGCGACGAACAACAAAAGGCTTTCGAGGAAATCAAGCAATACATGAAGGAGCCGCCGGTGCTTGGTTCCTCCTCGCCGAATAAGCCTTTCAAGTTGTACGTGGCGGCCGATACCCAAACTATTGGATCGGCCCTTATTCAAGAATTCGAAGGCAAGGAGCGGGTAGTAGCTTATCTTAGCCGAAAACTACTTGATCCCGAAACCGAGTATTCGGCTATAGAAAGATTGTGTCTTTGCGTATACTACTCGTGTACAAAGTTTCGGCACTACTTGTTGAATGCCGAATGCACCGTATACTCGAAGTTTGATGTGATAAAACACATGTTATCTATGCCAATTTTGAATGGTCGGGTTGGCAAATGGATTCTAGCTCTATCGAATTCGAGTTGAAGTTCGAATCGGCAAAAGCCATCAAAGGTCGTGTCATTGCCGATTTTATAACCGAACACCGTGACCCTTCAATTGATCCGCTTGAAATTACCCCATGGGCTTTATTCTTTGACGGGTCATCATGTGGCAAAGGTGGGGGAGTAGGGATCCCCGCTAATTTCTCCCGCGAGGTGAGATGTTCGAATTCGCCATTCCTATACAACCCACCGTCACAAATAACCAGGGGCCGAGTACGAGGCACCGCTTCGAGGGCTTCAATATTTGAGAGAAGCGGGGCCGTTTCGGTTGGTCATCAAGCAATTGAACGGCCAAGACGAGTGCGGGAGCGAGGCGCCGAGGAGTTACTACGAGGAATGCAGAGAAATCTTGAAGGGCTTTCCACCGGTAACCCTACAAGACATTCCTAGAGAGCATAACGAGGAAGCAAACAAGCCGGCTCGCAGCGCCTCCGGTTATAAAGAGAGTCAAGAAGCATTTGCTTGCAGGTGAGCGCACTAGGGACGGATCTTACGAGAAGATGATTGGAGGAAAGAGATCGTTGATTATTTGAGAGATCCATCCCGAAAAGTCTCCAGGAAGCTCGGTACAAGGCAATCAAGTTCGTTCTTCCGGATGACAATTTATTCTATAAATCATTAGATGGAGTATTGCTACGATGCCCGGGTCCCGAAGAAGCCAAGAACATGATGAGCGAGGTGCACGATGGGATATGTGGAGCGCACCAATCGGCCTATCGCATGAAATGGGTTATTAGGCGGTGGATGCTTTTGGCCGACGATATTAGAGGACCGCTTTGAGTATTACAAGGGGTGTCAAGATTGCCGGAGGTTCGGGAATATTCAAAGAGTCCCCGCATCGGCATTGAATCCCATCATCAAGCCATGGCCATTCGAGGGTCGGGGTATGGACTTGATTGGCCAAATTAATCCGCCATCTAGCAAGGGGCATAAGTTCGTGCTTTTGGCTACGTACTACTTCACCAAATGGGTCGAGGCAATCCCACTCAAGAAGGTGACGTCGAAAACATGATCGAATTCGTCAAGGAACACATCATCTATCGATTTGGGATTCCTCGGACGATTACCACCGACCAAGGGGCACAATTCGTGTCATTGGAATTCGAAGATTTTGCCGAAAGCATGGGAATCAAACTCGTTTAATTCTTCTCCATACTATGCCCAAGCTAATGGTCAAGCGAGAGGCTTCTAACAAGATCATGATCAAGCTTATACGAAGAAGATCGACCGAAGCCGAGGAGATGGCATTCGGTACTCGGTGAAGCGCCGTGGGCTTACCGAATGGCCCCCCATGGAGCCACAAAGACTTCTCCTTACGAGTTGGTTTACGGGCATCACGCGATCCCGCCCCGGGAAATGCAATCGAGTCAAGGAGAGTAGTGCCGCAAAACGATTTGAGCTCCGAGGATTACGGTGGCCTAATGATGGATGAGTTAGAAGATTTGCATATGATCCGTCTCGGGGGCCCCGGAGAACATCGAGAAAAACAAGCCGCGGGTCGCCAAATACTATAACAAGAAAGTGAAGGTGAAGCAATTCGCGAGAAGGCGATCTAGTTTGGAAAGCGCTACCGCCGATTGGAACTAAATACGATGAATTCGGCAAATGGTCCCCTAACCGGGAGGGGCCTTTTCGTGTGGTCGGATGCGTCCCGGTAATGCATACATATTGAAAACTTTGCTTTGGGAGAAGAGTTTTCCGCCGCAATAAATGGAAGATATCCGAAGAAGTATTATCCTAGCATTGAAATCGATCGATGATTATACACATCCGACACGAAACGTAGGCGCTCAAGGATGAGGCCGCCTTTAGAACAAAAATCCATGAACAAGAGAAAATGGCCGGTGCCCGATGCATTGCCCTTAGCTCAATACTACACTACAACCGGTTTCTTGCGGGATTACACATAGCAGCCCCGAAGGTCAAGTCCCCTAAGGGAGGGAAGCGAGAAGGCGTGGAGAAAGAAGCGAAAGTATGATTCAATCTTTTCTTTACTTCTTCGAGGCCGCGCTCCCTCTTCGCTTGTTCCGGACCACCGTGACGGCGACTTGGAACGCACGAGGATGACCACGATTGGCGGCCTCTACCAAGCTATCCCGGCCGCTTTCGGGTTGCCGTACCCGTCGAGACATCCGGAGCAAAAGAATCAAGGTTAGGGGCAAGAAATCCGGATGCAAACATGAAGGGGGACGAAGCGTTTACCCCCTACTAGCGCTTCCGGGCGCCATACGACGCTCGCGTTCGGCTTGGCAGCGGACGGACATGTCCCCGAGGTCACGCTCCGGGTGCCGGCACGGCGCGCGGCTCGATGAACGACCCTTTGCTCGGGCGTGGCATCCTCCGCCTCGGAGAAGAATCGGAGGAGATGTACTCGGGAACATCTTCGGTTCCGATGACCTCTTCGGGAAGCAAATCAAGGCCGAAAGAGGCGAGAGGAAAACATGAAGCGCAAGATCAAGCGAGAGGACAAGGAGCAGATCAAGAAAGAACTCACTTCCGAATCGTACGCTTCCTTGACGAGCCGCTCCCCCGAGGGCCGTTTACCCTTGTCCATGGCGTTGGGGTTTTTTCTTCGCGCAAAGGAAGAGACGAGAAGCGATGGAGGAGTGTGCGAGTGGATTTGCGGAGCACCCCACGGGCTATTTTATTGACCAAGGAGGCGCATTGGGAGTGATGATCCGCGCACACACCTTTGTTGGAATACCAAGCGGCGGGGGTTTCCACCGAGTGCGAAGGGTTTTCTTTTGAACAGTGTTTACGGATTGCCGAATTGGGATCCTTTGTGGATCTTGCGCCGAGGGGCAGTCGTTTGCGAGCGTTCGGCTAAAGACGGTTCCCAGATGCATTCAAAGAGGACGAATTCACAGATGCAAATGCGAAGGGAAATATCACGGAACAAATGCAGAATCCAAAAGTTCATCATATATTGCCGACATTTATACATCCCTAGTACAATCTAGTCAAAGAGTCTGTTCAACACGGACCGGGGATGGGTAATTTCGGCAATGGCGCTCGCCGTGGCCGTCGAGGCGCTCCGGGATGAGCTCGATCTCGTCGATATCCTCCCCGCGCGCCGCCCCGGAAGCCACGCGGCCCGGTGGAATAGTCGACGTCCGTATGCGTCGCCATCGCAGCCGGGCCCAAGGTGGTGCCCAAACGAACGCCATGGACGGCCACCTCGTCGATGCGGCGCTCCACCGCGGCCAGGCGCTCCGCCGGCGTGTCGCCGTGAGCGTTCACCTTCTCCGCCGGTTGCTCTACCGCGCCCTTTAGGCGGTTGAGCTCAACATCACGGCCGCAAAAGACAAACAAGAAAGGATTAGCATCAAAGGTCGGGCCGAATCAAGAATCGAGCCATACCATCGATGGCCTCCGGCCGTCGTTTCCGCCGGTCCTCCCATTCTAGTTCGGCCACGCCCGCTTTTTGGAGACGTCCTCCAGCTCAAGACGGGACGCCTCTAACTCCTCCTTGAAGCGAATAGCATCCGCTTCCCCCGTACGGTGCGGGGAGTGGCCATCGGACTCCGAAGAGTCGTCAGGGAGGGGCTGATTGGCCGGCGCGCGAGGCGGATTCCACTGAATCAACCTGAAAAGGGAGATGATTGTCAAGGCAAAGGAAGATCAAAAGGAAGATCGACGAGGAGAAATTGATGATCATCACCGCCTGCGCGCATTAGCGCTGCTTCCCTCAGCCTCGTCGGAGGCGCGGCGGCGGTTGAGGCGGCGCACCATCGCGGTTTGGGGATGTGCACTGTTTACAAGAAGACCAAAGATTGGCAAAGATTCGAGAGCTAGAAGGCCTGGTGGAGAGCTAGAGGTACCTATGTTAACATTTATAGGCCCGGCGGCAGGATGAATCGTGGCTTCGAGTCGTGATCGTGGATCGTGGCGCACGTCCCAATAAAATCGGAAGGTGGAAAGATTTCCTTGACCAACCCGCCGGTGGGTCGTTTGGAGTTCTAAGCCGAAACGCGTGCGGATCGATTGTTTCGGCTAAAGGAAATCAAGGTGTTTTTCGGGAGTTGGCATTTCACTACCGAATGGGTCGTTCAACATTACATCTCAAAGTACGCAAAGGAAAGGGAACAAATCGCAAAGGAAATATTACAAGAACGACCGGTCCGGTATACGTCAATAAGGACATTCAAGCACCGAGGAGTTTTGCGAGTGCGTGACGAACATTGGATATTATCAAGTTGGAATTATCCGGGATCTCCTGGTAGTCCTTTTGGGCACCGACTAAGCCGATGAGCTCGCATCGCATTGCTTTACTCCGGTGACGACCGATTCTACCTCTCGCTTCGGTTTTTGCTATCAATCCGGGAAGATCGACTATTTTCTTCGGTCAATCTCCATCTCCGCCGACGGGCTTCTCAATTCCGCCTCTAGAGCGACCTTTACGGCGACTTTCAAATCGTAAGAAGCTTGCGGTGTCGCCCAAGGCATCTTTATAGCTTTCTGCTTGGGATTGTACCCCGTTCATGGCATGTTCAGCATCAGTTTTCTCCTTTTCAATGGCCGGACGGGAGCGCAATTTCCTCCAAGTGCGCCTCAAGGGAACATAGAAGGGCTCTAAATCGTAGACGGACGATAGAAAAGCTCTGATGTCGTCGGGAAGTTTGCGACTAATGGGCTCAAACATCTCTTCAAAATGGCGAAGATCATTGAGCTGATCCTGAACGTCTTTTTCTAGCCGGCCGCAATTTCTTTGAGGTTGGGCAACACTTCATCCGGCGGGGCCGGTTTATTTCTCTCATCACCTCGGCGCTTGATGGGCCCTCCGACGGCAAGCTCGATGATGACGGGTCGTGACCCCGGAAACAACATTGCCGAGGTGAGAATGCTAGCATCAAGGTATCGAAATCAAGAGCGGAATTGGGCACCTCATGAGTGGTTTCTTGAGCGAGGGCAATCGCGGACGGAAGAGGCGTCCGAGTAGAGCCGAAACCTCCAAGTCGGGGAGATGCTTGATGCGCAATCGGCGACCCGTGAGTTTCGGGCCGGTGAAGAATTGGATCCTCCTCTCGTTGGGTTGGTCATTCTTTGCCCGACCGATAGGCGATGGCATCCTGGGGGAATTTTGTGGCTCCGGTTGAGTTGGGAGATTCATCTCTGGAGAACGTCATCGCTTCGCGCAGAGGGTGACGAAGATGAGATCTCTCTTGGGATAGGCAATTCAACCCTGGAAGGGCTCGCCTGTTGAACCACTGGGACATCTACAAGTGGTTCTCCCACGGTTTCTTCTGCAAATGTCCAATTGAAGGGATAAGTGCCAGTGCTTATCCTTGAGAAAGAACAGCAAAAGTCATACCAATGGATGGAGCATCGGCGAGTCTTGGTTCCGAAGAATGTTGGGCTCTGGTCTGAAAATGCACAATGAATATGATCCATCAAGAACGAGTGACTTGGTAATCAAGAAGGTAAAGGGTTTTACCTCAACAAGCACCTTTTTGACAGCTTCTTCTCCTTTTGGCACTTGGAGGGGCAATCGAGTGCGGACCTTGCCTCTCGTGCTGCGACGAGGCTAGAAAGGCCGGGATCCGTAGTAGCATACCCGGCCATTAATTGATGCGGGGTTGTGGATTTAAACCCCGATCTTTGAAATCGGGCCTTCGGCGGATAAGTGATTACCCCGGCTCGAGGGGCGGTGTACGTGTTCTGTGGACAAAAGATGAAGGTCAAAACCATGAATGGAGAAGGAGTGTTTGATCCAAGGGTTCATTGTGTTACCTCCGAAGTCGGCGGGAAATCGTGCACCAATTCCGCACGTAACACATGAACGGGTTCACTAAAGATGTGGTCATGGAATTCTTGCCACCATGAATTGAAGGTGGGGTGAGCTATGGTTGCGGGCACAAAAGGACATGGGTAGACAAGGTGGGACCGCACACATAGTTGAAAACTCTGCTCGCACGCATCGGTTCTTTGATTTCCTCCCCGGGCTTGAGGAATTCATGCGAAACAATCTTGGGGGCATCCGACCGCATCCAAGCCGCCCGGCCATTACATTAGGCCGGTAGTACTCATAAGTACGGCATTCGCCTCCCTCCATTGAACTCAGCCCGGTAATATGCATGGGCGGATTATGATATTAAAGATTTCCAAGAATCTCCCATCTTGATGGCCGGGCTCAAAGGAGAACTCGACGGGGAAGGTCGAGTGTCATAGCCTAGATAAGGGAGCCAAAGAGGATTGGGGAAGCCTTTGAAGAACAACTCGAAGAGCCGGGTGATGTCTGCCGAATGATAACGATTGAAAGTTGCTTCTCCATAGCTTTGGCATCCTCTCGGTGACTTGAAGCTCTCCTTCGGGGGATTGGACCAGGGGAAGAACCCGGAGTTCAAGTCGACACCTACAATCGATGCATGTGAAGTCACTGCAGCCAAATTTGAACAAACCACCAAGGGCCATTGACGCACGTTATCCTCTGGGCCGGTGTACATTTGGATAACGGTCGATGAAGCATATGGTATACACCGCCCAAGAGGAATTTTCCCAAAGGAAGGCGATTGCCACTAGCCGGATGGATCGCCATTGCGATATGATTCAAAGTGGGTTCGTTGGCCTTGCCACGAAGACAAATCGCATAACCACATGTTCAAAAAGGCTCGTATTCAACTTCGCCAAGGGAATTGTCTCTCATGTGCTTCAAAATATAATTCTTGTAGCCATTCCCCGGCTTTACCCCCGTCCGGCGTGAGGAATTTTTGAAGTTCCAAGGCCGAACGGACCGGTGATGTCAAGGCCGGTGATCATGTACACATCGGCTAAAGTTGGAGACATTGGGCCGTGCCCAAAAAGGAAGGCGTTGACGCCATTTGACCGAAGTGGCATGCGGCTATCGAAGATCTTCATTCTTGGGTGTCTCGGCTACGGATAACTCCGGACATTGAGCAATGCGGAGAGTATCCGCATTGGTCAATCCACTCTTATCCGCAAGAATCCTACGATACCAAGTCTTCCAACTTCGCGATTGGGGGCAAAGGCCGGTTCTTGAACGCATCTTGCCACCGAGGAGGTGGAGATAAAGCTACCTTGAAAGGGATTCTCCGAGATTCGGCGGCAATAAAATCTCGAGGGTCGGGATTCCCTTCGGGACCAAGATAATAAGACTGCGAATTGGCCTCAATAGGAATCGAAGAGCGAGAGAAGGTTCTCGGAAGAGAGCGGAAGAAGAAAATCTCGGGTAAAATTGAAAACCTAATGCCGAACAAAGGTTTGGAGGGGTGAATTTACTCGAGCAACTTGGTTCGAGTTGCCATTAGAGATTCGAGCTCGGAACGAAGGGGATCTAGGGTTGGATCGAACGAAGAATCCGGCGGATTGCGAAGAACAAAAGTTGACGAGGTTTGGCTCAAGGATTCGTGGCTAGAGTCAATTGTGGAACAAAATTACTTTTATCCCACAATTGAAGGGGCATGTGTTAACACCGAGAATTTGGTAAGGAGTATGACATGTGGGTCCGATTCGAAAAAGAGTCCGTCCGGTGGAAGGAAAGATATTTTCGAGAGATTTTCGGCGGGAAGGATCCGCGGTCGGCTATCTGCTCCGGTTCGGCAAAAAGAACAAGAGAGAGCCGATTTTGCGGGATTAGACGGTGACGTGGCTCGATCGGGGGAAGCGAATGGATGGATAGGCGATCGAGTTTAGTTAGGCAATGAATCCATTCGCGGTTGTAATCGCCAGGGTATAAATACGATCCCCGGATGTATGTAACGGACACGTTCATTCTTCAATACACACCGGCCTTACGCCAAACCCTAGAGTCCCTTGTCGTGTCGTCGAGTTCTTCGAGAGGACCAATCGATCCGTCGACCTCCGTGAGTACCGCAACCTTGTATCATGTCTAGTATCACGCGGTGGATTTAGATCGATGCAAGTAGTCTTGTTACCATGCTTCGTGTCATGCGGTAGATTCAAGCTTGGTTCAAGAGGGTTTCTTGTTAGATCATGAGCCATGCGGTAGGCTAAGATCTAGCTCGAAGCTAGTTATCGGCTCTATTGGATTTTGGCAAGATCCAAGAGATTCATTAAGTTACCCCGTGTTATCATGAGTTTTACTTTATGTTTTAATTCATGTAATACACTCTTGCCCAATCTAGATGGGTTTGGATCGGCTCTTTTCCTCTTAAGATCCGTGCAAGAGCAGGTTTCGTGTCTTTGACGCGTGGATCTTGTGCTCTCCGATAGCCGAAACCGAATCGATCTAGGTTGTCACGTGTTGTGGGTTCAAGCTTGCTTTGTGCGTATAAATCTTGAAAGAACCGGGTATCATGCGGTAGATGCAGGTTTTTGGGTTGCTTTGGAGCTAGTCATCCGGTGGATTAGGTTTCCAATTCGATCGATAGATTTATTCACGTGGTAATGTTTGTTCCTTCTTCATGGACCCTGGATCGGTACTGTTCGCCCGTATTCGGTTATATCTTCACGAGTAGATCGCGTGCCTCGTTCGTGCCTTAAGTGATGTATGCTTTTAGCTTTCCGTTTTTAGATTGTATCATGCGGTGGATAGATCTATTTGCGGGAAGTGGTACGTTTTTCATGCAAGTTGTATCATGCGGTGGATAGATTTGTTTGTGATCGTACCCGACGGATCTTAAAGTACCTAGACATGCGGTAGACTAGTGCTTTGATCTATGCGTGCTCACTTAATACATGATCATGTCCGCGCTTTACCCCATTTTATTTAATGACAAACCTCACGGGGATCGGTCATAACTTCATGTTCGCATCTTTATCTATGTAAAGACCGATCATCGTCATGCTTACGTCATCCATTCGGCGGTATTCTTTTTCCCTTTATAATGGCCCGATGGTTGTGATTCTCTCGACGGTAGCTCGCATAGCTACATGTCATTCTTGCTTGGCTTCTTGGCCATAAATATGGAACTGTCCGGTGCTACCCGACACGTTCCAAGCTTTGGTATCTCGATTGCTTTATCTTTTGTTAATTTTCGGGAAAAATTGACCGACACGTCACTCTCTCTCTCGCGCGTGCGAAGCCGCCTTTTCGGCTTGCCGTGTGTTTGGCGCCGAGTGCACATTTTGCGTCAACACATCCGGCGGTGGTGTGCTCGGGGCACTATATTGCTCAGCACTGGGGTGCCTGTAGTGGGGCGGCTACAAGCAGGATGGGAGAGGATGTGTGGCCTCCAAGTCCCTGGTGGTGTGAACGGAATGAATTCAGATGTTGTGGGAGAATTGGGGAATGTATGTGTGTTGTGTCGTGTCTTGTCTCCTGCGGCGGGGGAGTTCACCTTCCTTTTATAGGCCAAGGAGAGGGCGAATTACAAGCATGCCGCACTATTCAGCTACATGGGGAAGTATGGTGTGCAACACCGCAGAGTAGGCGGCCGCCCTGACGGTCCTTGCCGCGATCTGGTAATCATGGCGTATCTTGTACCTGAACAGTGGTAGTTTCAAGGGTAGGGGCGCAGTGGTTGGCCGTGGCGTCCCCAGGCGGGCTTGAGGGGGTTGCTGACGTTGATCCGTACGGGATACAGTGGCAGGCGTGGCGACGTCCCGTTCCCGCGTGCCTTACGGCGCCGGAGTGGTTGTAGCAGCGCCCGACGTGGTGCTGCGAGCACGGGGGTGCCCGTACAGGGCCAACAGTGGCGGGGATGGCATCTCGCCGGCGTAGCGTCATGACCTGGCCCTGCAAGGTCACGAGAAAGCGGTTCGAGGGTGTGCCCGGCCCCCCTTCGAGGGCGCGGCGCATTAGCCGTACGGGAGTAGGCGGCGTGGTGTCACGGGGCTGATGCCGGCCACGCTGCACAGTCCCCCCCAGTGGCGGGGATGGGTTCCCCCTTGGGAGTTGGTGCGACAGGGCCGGGGCATGATTCCCAGGCGCATGATGGCGTCGCCCCGTCGTGTCAGAGCATTAAATGCCCGTACCCACGTGCGGGAACGGGCGTGCGCGTGAGGGAGCCTCGAGCGAGGCAGAGCCCGCTCGAGGGGGTTGTGAACCCTCGAGCAAGACGGGACCCGCTCGAGGGAGGCGCGCACCCTCGAGCGAGGCGGAGCCTGTTCGAGAGGACCTTTGAGTGGGCCGCTTTGGTGGGCCGCGGGGACCACCGCAGCGTGGGCCGCGCCCCGTGTGTGCGCTTAAGCGAGATGCGTTTAGCTTTGGTTTTTTGCAGGTTTTAAGCAGGGTTTCCCCAGTTGTTTTAGGGGACCCTCAGGGTTGTCCCCGACACTAGCCTTAGAGTGTGCTAACAAACCCTCCTAACCTAACCTGGGTCATTTCATCTTGGTGGTGAAGTGCTAGTTTCTTAGAAAGAGGTTTTGGGGGTATCTCGGGCCTGACCGGTCTGACCGGTCAGAGGCACCGGTCTGACTAGTGCCGCTAGCCCAACGGCTAGTTTTTCAAACACTGGTCTGACCGGTGTGAGGCACCGGTCTGACCGGTGCCACCCGGGGACCAACGGCTAGTTTTCCCTTTTGAGTGAGGGTTGCTGTTTTTAGTGAGTTTGCTGAGGTCCTAAGCCATTTCTAACAAGATCTAAGCCTTAGTGGCTCTCCCCAACCCTCTCTTTGTGAGATTTGTGGATTCAAGCCATATTCTTTGTGTTGGGTTGAGAAAGTGAGCTTAAGAGTGACCTAGTGAGCTAACAAGAGTATTTCCATAGCTCGAGCACTTTGGTTTCGCGTCTACAAGCTTTGAAGTGTTTGTTACTCTTAAAGGTTTGCCTCCTAGACGGCTAGGTTTCTCCGGCTAGCTCCCAAGGTTGTGGTGAGCAGCGGGAAGTTTGTAAGGGTTGCGATCTTGCCTCTTCGTGGAAAAGATCCCCTTAGTGGAAAGGAGGAAAGTGGTTGAAAGAGACCCGGCTTGTTGTGGGAATTGTCCCTTACAAGCTCCTCAATGGAGACGTAGCCATTCCTTAGTGGGTGGTGAACTTCGGGAAACAAATCCTTGCTTCTTCGTGTGGTTTGATTCTCTAAGTTGTTTTTCTAGCATATTACATTTGCTTCCGCTTCGATCTACTTTGGTGTGCTACTTGTGTGTGCATGGCTCATTACTCTGCTTGTGATCATCTACAAAGGACACACACTAAGTTCGGTACGTGCTAGAAGTCAAGAGGTGCTTGAAGTTGTTTTTGCAGGTGTTGTGTGCTACACCGGTCTGACCGGTGAGGCGCACCGGTCTGACCGGTGTCACCTGTGAAGTCCAGTGCCTGACCGGTCACCACCACCGGTCTGACCGGTGGAGCACTGGCAGATCAAGTGTTTGGGGAGAAAGAGTTTAAATTGGTCGTCACGCCTATTCACCCCCCCTCTAGGCGACATCTAGGTCCTTTCAGCTTTATCCGATGAAAAATCCACCAAGTAAAGCCTTCCCTTGAGTTCACCCTTAAAGGCAACAGAGTCATCGCCCCTTCTAAAGACGGTCACACCCTCATTGGTGAACAAACAATTGTGGCCCATCTCACAAAGTTGTGAAACGGACAACAAGTTGTAGTCCAAAGATTCAACCAAATAAACATCGGAAATTGAATGATTGATTGAGATAGCAATTTTACCAAGACCAACAACTGTTCCTCCACCATTGCCTCCAAAGGCAATTCTTTCCGTAGGATTTTCAATCATATCACAAGATGTAAACATTTTCTTCTCTCCGGTCATATGATTTGTACATCCACTATCAATCACCCATTTTGTTCCACCAGAGGAGTATGCCTACAAAACAAGTTATGCTTATATTTTAGGTACCCAAGTGGATTTGGGTCCTAGAGTGTTAGTCACGAGAATCTTGGGCACCCACACATTCCTTTTGACCAATGTCCCTTTTGTGCGGGGTTCCACATACTTGGCAACCACTTTACCCTTGTGGTTCCAAGTCAACACATAATCGGCATAGAAGCTATCTTGTGATGCATATGGTTTGGGCTTCTTGCTCAACTTGTTCGACTTGGTGTTTGCCTTTGATTGTGGTGCATATGTTGTAGCTTGGGTGATTTTGAACTTGATAGGAGTGTTGTATCTAACTTGGTTGTCATAGTTCTTGACACCCAATTGCTTCATACCGTGCACCACATTTTTTGTTCCCATACCTTTGGTGTGGTAGTTCTTGATGAATGGGATGGGGTCTTTTGTACCTTGTTCTTGCTTACCAAGCCCCTTCCCATCCGCAAAGCCAAACTTCTTCATGTAGCTTGACCCAAAGCCTTTGGTATGGTTCTCAAACTCACCTCTCTTAGGTTCTTTCTTCATTTCATCAATGAGAGAATTTGACAACCTAGCAATTTCTTTCCTCATGGCATTTATCTCGGCAACATTAGTAGCACAAGCATTTATATCAATTTTATAACATCTAGAACAACCATTGCTTGTTGATGTTTGAGAGTTAGAGGAAGCATCATTAGATGAAGTTGTAGCATTGTTCTTGAGGTTGTCAAGTTGAACTTCTAATGCTATGTGACTAGTCTTTAAGCTATCAAAGCTCTTTTGAAGTTCAAGCTTTTCACCCTCAAGTTTCTTGCAAGCATCCTTAGCTAGGAAAGATTCCCTAGTTAATTCATCTACTATCAACTCATCTTTAGCTAGGGATTTCTTGAGGCTAAGAGTTTCTATCTCCTTTTCCTTGAGCAAGTCCTCTTGCACCTTGAAACCCTTCTTTTCAATTACAAGGGCATTCTCAAGGGCAATGGTTTTCTCCCGCTCAAGTCTAAAGAGTTCTTCTTGCTCCTCTACGAGTCCCTTCTCTATTCTCTATTTCTTTCATTAAAAACATGATTTTCTTAGTTGCCTTTTTACCAAAGCTAGTGATCATTTTTTCAAAATCAAAATCACTTTCACTATCATCATCTAGGGGCGGAGTGGGAGTGTCTACCTCGGAGCCCCTAGCCATGAGGCAAGTGTGGGTGAAGTCATCTTCATCATCGGTAAGATCTTCAAAGAGTGATGACTTGTTGATTGGTTCCCTGATGGATATGGTAGCAAGACCCGCTTCAACGTCGGAGTCGGAGCTATCATCATTTGAATCCCATTCTTCACCCAAGTGAGCATCACCAACTTCCTTCTTCTTGTTCTTGTCATTCTTGTTAGTGTCTCTTCTACTAACTCTTACATTGGGGCATTCCGCAATGAAATGACCCTCCTTGCCACACCCAAAACATGGTCTCTTGGAAGTCCTCTTCGTCTTGATTTTGTCTTTGTCTTTGTTCTTGTTGAAGAAGCCACTCTTTTTGAACATTTTGTTGAACTTCCTCACAAAGAGAGCCATTTGCTCGTGAGTCATGTTCATGTCACTATCTTCATCACTATCTTCCTCGACCATGGTCTTTGAAGTTGATGAGCTTGACTTCTTCTCCTTGCTAGATGCCTTGAGGGCCACTCCCTTGTTCTTCTCAAGTTGTTCATGCATCTTTGACATTTCTTGTGAAAGCTTTGACTCCTTGACGGTGATGAGGTGTTCTTCCATTCTTCCAATCACATCCGCCGGAGTGAACTTGTTGAAGCCTCTCTTCTCCCTTATGAGTGTTGGGAGTTGAACATCCCTTGCCATGTATGCGGAGAGAATCTTGTCAACCACTTCTCTTCTTCCCCATCTTGTACTTCCCAGAGACTTGATTTTGTTGATGATCTTGTTCAAACGGTTGTACATGTCTTGAGGGACTCATAATCTTTGATGACAAACTGATTGAGCTCACTTTCCAAGGCTCTAATCCTTCCTTCTCTTACTTGCTTTGTCCCTTCATGGTTGATGAACAATGTGTCCCACACTTCCTTAGCGGACTTCAACCCATCCACCTTGTCATACTCTTCGGACGTAAGTGAACTTTTGATGATGCGTATGGCTTGATAGTTTCTTTGTATCTCATTTGCTTGATCTTGGGTTAGCGCTGCATCACCACTAGGAAAAGTAATACTCCTGTTCACAATAGTCCAAAGTGCGGGATTCACCGCCATCAAATACTCCTCCATCGAGTTCTTCCACTTGGAATAGCCGGTTCCATCAAATTGGGGTATCTTTCCAATGTGGCTAGAACCCGATGGATGGTTAAAGGATAAGCGAGAGTAATCGAAAAAGGTTCGAGTATAGTCCCTTGATGGTCGTCGAGCGGAGTGGTTGGACCTTGCATCATCAAACTCTTCATCCTCACTATCGGAGGACTCATCACCATGTCCATGCGCTTGATGGCTAGTGCTTGTGCCATGGGTGTTGCCTCCTTGAGGTAAGACGGGGGGTGTGCCAACGACATTGTTGACGGGATCACCTTCGGCAAGAGGTGGGGCTTAATCACTTGGATTCGACATCTTCTTAACTCCAAGCGGTTAAACTTCAAATGTGGAGAACTTGCTCTGATACCAATTGAAAGGATAAAGATGTCGACTAAAAATCACAACTTTTTCGCAGCTGTTAAATCAGGTCCGGAGAATCCGGGAAAATGTCCGGATATTCCGGCCTGTCAAGGGGGGATCAAATTCAACAGAAATTAAACTTGCTCAAATGTAAATCTGTGAAAATAGGTTATGCACTGAGATGAGTGTCGGTGTTTAAACCTCTCGACCTCCATGGGAGGTACCCGCAGCAAGGTAGAAGGTGGGGATCGCCAGACCTGGAACTCGAAGGTATGCGCGAGGACACAAGACACGAGATTTATACAGGTTCGGGTAGCCAGAGTAGCGTACCCTACGTCCTGTTTGGAGTAGTATTGCGCCCTGCGCTTGGGTTGTTCCCCGGAGGGATTGTGGATGATCGGCTAGGTACCCAGCCCTCCTTTATATAGTCCAGGGGGTGGGAACCTAGTCGGTTACAAGGTAGGAGTCCTAGTAGGATTACATGGCACGAGTCCTAGCAGGAGTACATGGGAATCCTAGTAGGAGTCCGTCTTCTACTCTTCTTCCTTCCTAGCATGAGTACCCGGGGTGTATGCCCGACAATGAGACAAGCCTGTTTATCCACTCCGATCTTGCAAAAACTTCACCACGAGGTAGATCGGCACCAAACCCTAGATATGTGCTCAAGAGAGAAACAAGCATGTAACAAGATGAACAAGCACAAGAGACACAAAGATTTGTTACCGGAGTTCAACCTCACACCTTGAGGTCTACGTCTCCGTTGAGGTACCCACAAAGGGTGGACCTTTACTCCTAGGTCACTTTCCTCCCTCTAGCGACCACAAAGATCAAGCTAAAGTTACTTACTCAAATTCGGGGTAATACAAACTTCCTTGGGCAGCCACAACCTTTGGATGCTCCAAGGCAACGCCTAGCCGGCTAGGAGCTCAAAGCTCCAAGAGTAACAAACACGAAGTGTGCCAACCAAGCGAAGAACGAGGTGCTCTAGAGATGGGAAATCAGCTCACTAGCACTCTCTGAGCTCTTGCTCTCAATCCCTCTTAAATCCCCACACCAATCTCACCAAAGTTGAGCCAAGGGGAGTGAAGGAGGGAGTAAATGAGGTCTGAATGTTTGCAGGTCGAAATGGCAAGAGAGAGGGTAAAGGAAGGGGCGGAGAGGGCTTTTATACCCCCTCACCCAGAATATAGCCGTTAAGGCTTTAAGACTCGGAGTATCCGGGGTAAACCCGGAAACTCCGGGAAGTCCGGAGAATCCGGGGTAATCCCGGATACTCCGGCCTCCCAAGGTCAGCACCCAAGAAAAGATCCCCGCGAATGTGTTGGTGCACAAGTGTCTCTCATAGGTTTTGTTTTAGCAACTAGAGCACCTGTTCGACTCTTGGAAGACACAATTCATGTCCCTCTTTATAGTACGGTGTTCCTAGAACTCAAATTCAAAAGTGTAAAAATAAATAAGCCTTCTTAGGAACCCTTTGTAGCATCACTTCCTTTTTGTATAGTCAATGAATTGCACTTGAGGCCTTACATAATTTTAATACCTGCTCATGGACTTAGACAAGTCATTAGCTGCTTAAGTGTGTTCATTAAACCACCAAAAACCACTTAGGGGGCCAAGATACTCTTCACTCATACGGAGGGGAGGGTGACCACTAGATCTACGGGCGCCCGACGCCGCATTGCCCAGAAGTCAGGTGGCTGCTGGAGATGGAAGAGGAGTGTTGAGCGCTTGGCCTGCGCCCGACGTCGGGGCTTCAACCCACGCTGGCCGAGGCCATGCGTCCTCCCGCTGTCTTCGGGGCTGCGCAGGTTCGTTTGCCCACTTGGATGGCCTGCAGTCGCCGGCGCTGGCACTAGTCACGATTTCGTGGTCGGAGCAGAAACGAGTGAGGGAGGGGAATACAAAGGGGTAGTTATGTCTATTTTCATAGTATTTAATCTTTTCTCAATTTCTTTTATTTTTTCTAAGTGGTCATCACCTAACAGAGTTAGAATTGAGGGCAGACACAGACTTCATCTGAAAAAAGGAGGGGCAAAATCACCAAGTTCTAAAAATGATGGCAAAATCACCATTGGACTACATTGTAGGGGCAAGATCACCAATCTCCCTAGTATTTTTCTCGCACAATAAATCAGCACCAGCCAGACGAACGGGTTGTTGATCTGGTCCCTTCGGTGTCGCTAGGACAAGTGAGTGTCAGGTGCCCCGAGGTCTGTGTGGCGTCCAGGCGTCGTTATATCTCTACATCTAAACTTACAGTAAAAAAATCATCCTCCTCCCCCCCCTCAAATGTCAAAATACGTATTGTACACCTCATGGATTGTTCGATACATGCTTAAATGAGCGAAAGGAGGTCAGATGAATAGTAGAAATTGGGAGGTGTTTAGTTGGGGGAGAAGTGGTGGAGATGTGATGGGAGAATAAGGGAAATTGGATAGGTGTTTAGATAAGTGAAAAGAGGGTGAAAAGTATGTATGAATAGTGATGAAATAATATTTTTTAAAGAAGATGTGATGGATGTGATGAGGTGAATAGTGAAGGGTGAGAGAAGACGGTGTTTGGATGGGTAGTGTAAAATATTTTACTCTATCTTTGACTGCTAATTAGGGATATTAATTAAAGTCGGTTTTCAAAACTATCTTCACAACCCCAGTAAAAATCGCGAGACAATTCTAATAAGGCCTTTGACCACATGATTAGTGGGTGGTACTGTAGCAAATCATAGATTAATTATGCTCACTAGATTCGTCACGTAAAGTTACAATCATCTATGGAAAGGTTTTGCAAATAGACTTTATTTAGTACTCCATGCATGAGACATTCGCAGGGGTAAAGATGTGAGGATGTGACAGGTAAAATGATGATGAATAGTGAAAGGTGTTTAGATTGGTGAAAAGTGATGAGGATGTGATGGGGTGAATAATGAATTCGAGTGATTTATACTGGTTCAGGCCTCCAAAGAGTAATACCCTACGTTCAGTTTTGTGTTGCTCATGTTGTTTGCATTGGTTTGTAGTGGGGCGATACAAATTGGCGAGAGAGTGATGAGTTCCCAGGTTTCTGGGGGTGTGTATACGTGGTTCTTGTAGCAGAAGTCTGCGTACGTGTGTGTAGGAGCCAAGTCCGGCTGAAGGTAGAAAAAGAACAGTAAGAGAGAGCTCCTCCGGAGAGGAGAAAAAAGAAGTAAAAAGTCGCCCCTATTGCCTTGAGTGCTTTCTCTTTTATAAGACAAGTGAAGACTTACACGTGAAGGCAAAGAGAGAGTACACGATCTATGAGAGTACATGGAAGAGCTTTTGCTCATGTCGTGTGTCCCGCCGTCCTCAATGATAGCTGGCACAGTGAACTTGTCAGGCAAGTTGGGAGCTTTGGGGAGTTGAGCAATTGGTCGGAGACGGAGACTCGTAGCTCAGTAGGTCGGAGGAAGCAGACCTCAATAGGTCGAGGCGGGAGTTAGGTCGTGTGGAACTTCGGACCTACGACACTCGTTGGCCAGTAGGTCGTACGAGGCGGAGGTTTTACTCGGGCGAGAGCCTTTTGGGAAAGCAACTACCGGATGAGGCGAGCATGTAGAGGTGTGATTATTAGCCTAAAAAAATAGTATGCATGTGCATGAGTATAGCCGAGTGCTAGATAGGAATGCTAGCAAAGTGTGATCACGTAGTTGCATGCATGTACCAGCTATTGCTTGCTAGCTAGGAAAGCTAGCAAAGAGTGAGTATGTACTCCTACCGTCCCAAAAAGAATGACGTTTTAGGATTCAAAATTTGTCCAAAAATAATTACGTTTTACTTAATTTGACATGTGTGCATGTAGGCATGCAACAATCAATTAGCACATAATATGGTAAATAAATAGGGGCAATCCAGGTCATTTGACATTTTTAATAAACATTATTTTTGGGACAGAGGGAGACGGCTTGCTAACTAGGAAAGCTAGCAAAGCAAAGAGTGGGAGGTTTCACTGTGTTGGCCGAACCACTTTCGAGCACCCAAGTGATTCGTGGGACTCTCCTTCCACCGCTAATGTAGACCTTGACCGACGTCTCCCAGGCTCCCTCCATGCATTCCCTGATGTGTTTTTTTTATCTTTTTTCAAATTTCTATTAGTTCCTCGGTATCAAGCTTTTAAAAGGAAATAGTTGGTTGGCTGGCTGGTTTTTGAAAAAATTAATAACTAGTACTTTTTTTTATAATATCACATTAAAAGTGTCCACTTTCTCTTTTGGATGGTCGTATTTTTAAAAAATATTTTATCTAAAAACTTATGTTAGTTTCATATTATTTTGAAAATGTGTACATATTCTTATGATATTTTAAAGTATTCTTCACAAAGTAAAATGCTTTGGAGGTGAAATAACATATTATGTTTGGGTATTATTTTAAGTGAAAGACATGGGTACCCCTAAGTCACCACCGAGCGGGGTCTCAGCCATCCCCGACAGGCGGGCCCGACCTTCAAGAAGACCCGCCGTTCTGTCAATTAGCCCTCCCTGACCTGACGTGTGGGCCTAAGGACATGGATACAGCTTGGAGTACATGAAAGATAGTCCAGACAGTCTAAGGCAGTTTGGATAAGCCTTCCATATTGTAACCGACTAGGATAGATGGGAACTGACTTGTAGCCCATGGTCGTCGGTCAATATAAGGCGGTCTAGGGCGCCCTCCTCAGGGGCGGATGACTCTCCACATAATTCAAATACCAAACTAGACGTAGGGTTTTACTCTCCGGAGGCCCGAACCAGTATAAATCGCTGTGTTCCTCGTGTCTCGCCGGGATTTCCGAGTTCCATCCGCGAACTACCACCTACGCTCTTAGGTCCTGATCCCCCATCAATCAACCTACAACCACTTGGGTAGCCCCCTTGCGGATCTGCTAGGTCTCACCTCCTGACATTAAGAATAAACTAAATGTGCACATAAAAATCGGACCGCTTCAATATCTTGTTGTCGTTCATTGGTGCCACGTTCACCCCTAGCCATATAGCGCTTGTTGCCGTTCATTGGTGCCACCTTCACACCTAGGAGGCTGTTCGGTTGGCCGTTTCTCGGATTATATCGGTTTGTTTCGGTTTATCTCCTCTCACATAACACTATTCAATCTATCAGTCGAACACTATTCATTACATCAGCCGAACAACATAGAGCTTGTGTTTGTTGTTGTTGTGCCTTGTGCACACCTTTCTATCATCGTCGATGTCGATTTCGTTTGGCTTATCAGTCACCTGTCAATATATTTCTCTCGAAACAAATCAGTCAATAGTACTTTTCTCTCAAAATAAATCAGCACTAGCCACCAGTTAAACAAACAGGTTGATGTTGGTTAGTTTGACTAGAGGTTGATACTGATTTATTGCGAGAGAAAAACACTATTGATTGCATGACGTTGCTGGTGGTTGCTGCGAGAGCTTTTTCGACCACCTGAACTATTGTGGCGTGTCAATGTCATTCCTCCACATCGCTAGTACTTGCTACATTGCCATCCTATCGATTTTGAGAAAGATAAATAAATAAAAAACTAGCATTTTTAATTGTTGCTTTTGCTTTAGAAAATGTTGAATCACGTGTGAAATATTTATGGTATATACTTTATACAAATAGTGATGTTATTATGTTAGTTTTGCAAATTTGGATCTGATTAGTAATTTATTTTAGATTTATTATATGCTAATATAAAAAACTTAAAATTACGGAGTGCTTTCCCCTCTATCCCACGAAATCGGTCGAACGGTTCGGCCTTCGGCCCCGACGGCGTCTGCTGCGGTCGTCTTCTTCCCCGCGACCCTTCTCCCTTCGCTCCCCCAGCGAGCGCCCCGGCGTCCACACTCCCCTGCCCAGGCTGCAGCTCGAGTCCGGCTGGGGCGGCAGCACCCTCCTTTCCCACGACCTCTCTGTTCTCTCTCTCGGCCTCGGTCTTCGTTTCCTGCGGCGACGACAGGGCGAGTGCGCTGCCCGTTGTTAGTCGAGCGACGGGCGCTTCGCCGGCGACGAACATCCGATAGGGTATGCCTGCCTTTTGACCTCCCTTCCTATCATGCTGCGCGAAATCAAACACCCAAACCCCTAACGTATGGTATTTGTATTCGGATCTGACCATGATTTTACTTTACCTACTAAATTCAATCTTTTTGCAACAGTTATTGGGTGTACATGGGTGTCCTATACTGGGTCCGCCCCTGATGGAGAAGGAGGTGCGTGAAGAGTTGAATCCACTACTTCAAATTATAGAGTTCGCTCCTTCAACATCTGATCCAAATCAGAAGCTTGATTCGGCTCAGCCTTCCGATCCCAATCTGAAACCTGGTTCGTTTTTTTTTCAACTGTTTTTGTAAGTCCTTTTTTCCAGACTTCCTGTCTATACCAGTTCGATTTTGGCTGATATTTTCTACCTATGACTGATTTTGATAGCGAAAAAGCCGACTCGTCAATGGGCTGCGTGGACACGCCAAGAGGAAGAGAATTTCTTCAATGCGCTGCGCCAAGTTGGAAAAGTGAGAAGCACATTCTGTATGCAATGTTCTTCTCCTATTTGCTATCTAGTCAGGGCATACTAATCAATTGATGGGGAATCCCATGTTGTTTTTCCCAGAACTTTGAGAAGATTACACATCGTGTCCAGAGTAAAAACAAGGATCAGGTACTTAGTGTTCTACCAAGATGTTCTTATGACATTGCACATGATGGATCGTTTGGAAAGTTCAAGCTGAAACAGTTATTAGTTCATGAACTTTCCTAAGGGGTTTTTAGGCATAGTATACTTCAGACTTTTGGGCTTTGCAGTCTTGCATTTTGACTAGAAATGATTCACATTTAGAGTGCTCCTAGAGCAGTTTGAGGCATTGTTTTCCATGCTGCTTGTTGCTTGAGATCTAGGTGTGTGTGTTTGATAAGTGGTGGGCTGTGTGCAGAATTTAAAGTGGTGGTTGCGATACTATTTTCTAACTCTTTGTTACTTAAAATATTTAGTCTTCTCTTACAACATCACATGGCTATTGGCTATCTTATTTTATAAAAAGTTCAGTTCCATTGTCTATGAATGTAACTTAAAATTAATGCTGTATATGTCATACAGGTCAGGCATTACTACTATCGTCTTGTTCGGCGCATGAAGAAACTATTGGGTCCTGGATTCTCACTTGATGCAAAAAACTCCAAGGATACCATTGCTGCTATGCTTCGTTGGTAATTGAATATATCTTTCGATATGCAAATTGTCTACTTGGTCTTTTTTTTTTTGCGGAACATACTTGGTCTTATTTATACAGCGAGCAAAAACTAGCTGTTACTTTGTAATGTTTCCTGAGCTGTCTGGACTTCAGATATAGCGTCTATCTAGTACAAAACACTCTCATAGGTTGTAGGCTTGTAGCTAGCCAGCTATAATATCTGAGGCTGGGACAGCCAGTAATTATAATTCTGTTATGTAGTAGATATCCTGTTATACTTACTGGTCTGTTATGCACCCTTCTGTCAGATCCAATAGGATCTCTTGACATTGAAGTGCTTGCCTTACTCCTGTGTTATACGGACGATCTAAATTCATTTTCTAGTAGTAGTTGCAGCTTCATAATGATTCTGCAAATCTTCCACATAATTTCTTTTGGTTGAGCCAACGTGTGTTATGGTCATTCAATATATTGAAATGGTGCTCTGTTCCAATTCTGTAGATGATGTTTTTATCTCATATGTCTCTCATTCAAAGCACCTTTTCTTAATAATGAAAGTTTCACCGGCTAAGGATGTGCTTGTCTGACTGTTGGTCTGAAGTTGGAACAGAATTATGGGAGGTAGAGGGAGTTAAATTTGTTATTCACATGTGAATTGTTTTTTAAGGTATTTGGAAAAAGGGAGTGGATATTGTCTGCTGTTGATGTTCATTCCTTTTTCATTTGACATTTTACTACTTCATTCACTGATTTTGATGCAGGTGGTCTCTGCTCGAAAAATTTAGCTGCAGTGCATCAAAGCTGCATCTGAAGCCTCGGAGATTCAAAACATTTGTGGAAGCATTGGTGCGTTTCTTTGTGCCCATGTTTTTTTTTCCTTTCAGTATGAAAACATCCCGTTTCTTCTTTCTGATGTAGTATGTCTCTTTTTTTTATATAGGGAAATCAATTGCTAAAGGACAGAAATAAATCCAGAAGAAAGTGCCCACGAGTGGATATGTGTGTATCTTCTCCATCTCCAATTGTTGGCAAGGCTCCTGGGAATGAGCCTTTCCCTCTAAAATTTTTGCCAGTTGATACTCAAAATGGTAGCAGAGTTGCATCTCCTAAAGGGGCTTTTTTCAAGCGGGTGGCAGAAACAAATTCTAGCAAGTCAGGGGCAACTAAAGGAGATCTCTCCGCCACAAGAACTGTAAAACAAAAAAGGAGGGCAGGTGGGCACTTCTTCATTTTTCTTTTGATATGGCTTAGACTTACTCATCTTTTGTCACTGCTTTGAGTTTTGACAAAATCTTTGATGGTCAAATTATTATGTAGAGCTCTCTGTGGTTGAAACTTTGTTGCATTAATGTGGATAGCTGGTGATTTCTTCCAGGTGGTGTTGTTGCATCCGCTGCATACAAAAAATGGGAGAGAGCAGCCATGGCTGGTGTTTCATTAGTTGCTGATGCAGCTGAGGAGCTTGAGCGCAACACTAGTAACTCTGGCATATTATGTAATGTTGATGCAAGAACCCTGACTTCTTCATCAGACAAACTTTCTACTGTTGATGGTATTGCTCCTAGCAAGTTCATTTTTGTTCTTGTAATAACTGAACTTTGTATCACACCCTCCTTAAACTTTGTTATCACTGAACTGTTACTATCATCTTGATGTGTTTATTCTGTATTAGCAGGCATCAGCACAAATCATATGAAGGAAGCAGACTCACAAGCACCTGCAAAGCTGAAGCTGCAGTTATTTCCAATAAATGAAGCTACACGGAAGGCATTGGAAAAGGTAAATCGTGGTCTCTTGTTACTAGCAAGGCACATATGAATCACATTTCCCCTCCGTCAACTGTATTTATCATGCCATCAGTTGTTACCTGGTGAATTATTGGCCGAGCATATAGATGAAAGATGATGAATGCATAGCCTGATTAGTGACATGTACATTTTGAACAAACCTTTCTTTATGGTTGGTGTGGGTTTTGAGATATCTTGCGCAGTTCTCTAATTTGTGAGCATATTGGATATGGCATGACTGTCTTGTCAACTCTTAACAGGACGAACACAATCCACATCTTGAGCTCACACTTAGCTCTAGGAAGAAGATATCATCTGTGTTAGAACATCTGAATCGTAAATGGGGTAATTCAAACATTTCATCTGGAGAGCTTATTCTTTTTCCATATTGCGCTCACCAAGAGGATTTAGCTACATATCAGAGGTGGACAACAAGAGATACTGTTGCAGTAGCTGACGTGTTTGTTTCTGTGAATAGCCCTTCTGTTTTCCGTTTAAGGTATATAATTTCTCTGTTGATAGAAAATCACAATCTGTTATATCACTAGTAGATGCTTATAGATTGATAATTGTTGTGTCAACCTTTTGTTGTTAAGGTATGGTTGGTTTTCTCTTGTTGAGCTTGAAGCAGGAGTAAGTGAAATATCTTTAACCCATTTTGAGAACTGCATGATTCCGGAAGACATCCAGGTCAAATCACCCTCAGGAGATAAGTCTTGTGTGCAAAACGATGGCACTTTGCTCAGGAGTAATATTCATGAGCATAGTTCAATAGATCACTCAGCACTGCTGCATATTACACCATCTGGTACAGGCAAGATCACTGAGGTTTCAGAGCAGAAAACCTCTCAGTTTGGCAGCCAGAAGCAAGTGCGGGTTCCTGCAACTCAAGCTGTTGAGGTTCTATTTTCTGCCTCTTGCATGCTTCTGTAAAGTGACATTAAAATGTTTCTATTCTATGGGTGATCTTCCTTTTCCTAATCATATATTATCATTTATATTTTAGGATGATCAAGGAATGAATTGTGCTGCCATATCTGAAGGAGAGTGGGCAGATACCCTTACTGATATCAGTGTTGGGTACTTACTGACTGAAGCATCCAAGGGCACTCATTTGGATTGCATAGGAACTTCTAGTGTCAAAAATGCTTTGCTCCTTGAGAATCCATGCAGCTATGACTCGTTTGATGCTGCCATTGCTCTTCATGTTTCTCGTTTTCAAGCATCAGAGCAGCCAGCCCATACTCCCCATTCAACCATCTGGGGAGGAGAAGAAACATGTGATGAGTTCAGTTTTAATTTGTCATCCTCCATGAAGCAAGAACGCTCAAACACTCCTTCTAGCAGCTCTCCTGGTACTGACAATGAAGTTCATCCATTAAACTCGGAAGGGTTTCAAGGTTTTCTTCAGGTCTGCCGACATCTTTGGGCTCTCCTAGAAGTAATGCAAGATTATACATTCTGACCCTGTTTGTTCATATATTTTTAATGGAATAGGACTTGACTGGAGGAGAGGCTGCTGCTGAGAATCCTTGTAATGATGATGGCAAAGATAGAGTGGAGTTTTGTGCAAAATCGCCGCCTCGAAATGACGACACTAAGGAATTAAAGGATCAATCTCTAGCTGACATATATTGGGTACTAGAAGAAATCCTAGCTTTCTTTTATATTGTCCTTAAATGAGATGAGCTTACATTTTCCTTTTTTTCGGCAGCCTGATTCACTTGGACCACTGGACTTGGACATACCATCTTCGAGATATCAAGCTGATGACATACTCATAGGGGACAGTCAAAATAGTTGGAATCGGATGATGGCAAATAGTCTGGATGCATTTCGAAACCTGTCGTTCTTCTCGTCTGTGGATAAGAATGACTCGATTCCATCAATCATGTAGGACTGGAGGTGTTAGGGTTCCGTCACAACTTGCTGCGTTGGTCAGGAAGGAACCACCGATGCTGCATTTCTCTAAAGAAGAGGGAGCTTTATATTGTCCAAGTGAGCTGTTAGGTGCTGATCCAAGTATCCAACAGATGCGGACTCAGCTGCATTTGAGATGGACGCATGTTGTTGTAAGATAATATAAGGGATGTGCTAACCTATTTGCCATGTAAATTGTGGTGTTCTTGTACAAAAAGCACATACAAGCGCTTGGTTACAGTAACAAAGCTTCTCCGACAGTGTATAAGGTCAATGTGTTACGTGACCGCCAAATGGATGCGAAGTATTTCGTTCTTCACTGTGTGTACTGCTCACCAATTGTTTGCCTGCTTTTGTCCCAAGGGCTGTTCATCAGCTCACAACCTCACGTCTTGAATGAATTTCCATCTGTTGAATTCTAAAATGCCACAAACTGTAAAGGTTGTGGCGCCGAATTCAAAAATGCCACAAACTGTGGCGCCGCCACACGAGGCGGGGCTGGCTGCTATGTCCAGCAAGCAAACGTGTAGTAATGTTCTTGGAGAGTTTAGCTGAATGCAGCCATTAGTGGGTTTGCGTTGCGTTAGTTTAGCACTTTTAGAGTTGAACACACAAACAATGCTGTTCACTATGCTGTTCAACATATGATGCATGTATACATGAGCAAAACTAGCTCGGCCCGAGTAGAGATGGCAGCCACCAGTATGGCACGCCATGGCGGCTGCCAACCTGCCACACTTAACTGGCTCCGTATACTTGATGATAATATTTTTAATGAAGTGCTTTGAAGCCTTAAAACATAGAGGAATAGATCTTCTCCTAACATCTCGTCGCACTTAGTGCTTCTACATTACATTCACCCAATTATCCACTTATCATTGTCTGAATTTTTCATACAATTGTAGTAGCAACTTCGCCATAGGTAGATTTTTATTCTGACTCCGCCATTACACGTGTCGAAGCATGTTTAGCTATTATGTAATGTAAATTATGTGGACGGTCCGCCCAAACCTGGGTCCGGTCCAAAAAAATCAGGCCCGACTTGCTTAGTGGGACAGTATGAGCAAGATTTTCAGCTCGAAATAATCCGGAGGCCAAAAAAATGCTCAGGTATAGATGCGCGTGACAACTTGGGTTTATTGGGCCTCTTGCTGGGCCGATCGAGCTCCTATATTGGGCCTCTCCCCTCCTGTCTGCCTCCTTTTCCACAGGACGCCCCTATAAACGCTTTCGTCCCCTCCCTACCTCCTCCCCACTCACCCCGCATCCCTCGAAAACCCTAGACCCTCCCCTGCGGCGCCGCCGCCTCCTTCGCTCGCTCTCGCCTCGAAATCTCGAACATGGTAGGCTTTCCCTACAACTGTGTCTCCAATCCTCCGTCGAATCGAATCCGCTTGCCGCCGCCGCTCTCTAATCGCCGGTGGATTTTGTTTTTCTTGCAGAGTCAGGAGGCGGTGAACCCGAAGGCGTACCCGCTTGCGGATGCGCAGATGACCATTACTATCCTCGAGCTCATCCAGCAGGCCGCCAACTACAAGCAGCTAAAGAAGGGCGCCAACGAAGGTATCTTATCAGCCCCTTCCCCACGTTTTCTGCGCTGAGCTCTGTTAATTTTGGGTTGTTAACCTTTAAATTTGTGTCTTCCTCTGTTTGCTCCCAGCGACGAAGACCCTGAACAGGGGGATATCGGAGTTCGTGGTGATGGCGGCGGACACCGAGCCCCTCGAGATCCTTCTCCACCTTCCTTTGCTAGCTGAGGATAAGGTACTGATTAGCTTCTTCTTTTGTTCGGTGTAGCGTATATTTTGCAGTATTGCCGTGTGATTAACTGATTATTGTTTGTCCGATTTAAGTGGTCACTGATGGTTCTTTTGCCCCTTTGGTAAGGGTGTAGTTTGGTTGGATTTGTATGTTATGTTTGTTGTGAATATGCAATTTTGTGATGTGGTAGGTTCCTATTAACCTGTTTATGTTGCAACTTGCAAGCAGCTGGAGTCTGCTGACTTTCTGTTACAGTTTAATACGGAATTAACTGAATTTTAAGGATGAGCTGGTGCTTTGGTTTTAAATGCTTATTTTATAGGTTCCAACCTTAATCCTTTAACCAAATTGGAGTGGACTATTTTGGTGCTTTGGTTCTACTGCTTTATATGGATGCCTTGTTTACCTGCTTATGCTTGTAATCTGTTGGAAATTCTGTCGTTTAGTCTGTCTGAGAATTATTAATTGGGTTTTGCTAGTTGACTCTCTGCAACCCTATTTGGTGGTGTAAGCATGCAGTGCATGCTAGCTTATTTAGTTTCACATGCTTTATGCACTTATTGCTTTATCCTGTTTGACAACTTGTATGATTATAGTGCAATTTGGCCAATTACCTTGGTTAATTCATTTGGTCCTATGCTATGTGCAGAACGTGCCATATGTGTTTGTTCCATCTAAACAAGCTCTTGGTCGCGCTTGTGGTGTAACAAGGCCTGTTATTGCTTGCTCGGTGACCAGCAATGAGGGTAGCCAGTTGAAAACGCCAATTCAGGAGCTCAAGGTACTTTCTACTCTGGGAAACTTGAAATTTATTTATCCATATCATGATTTTGTGACTTAATTTAAGTTACTCTTGTATGGACAACTCAGTAGGCTAATCCATTTTAATGATTTGCAGAACAATATTGAGAAGCTTCTCATCTGATTTACCAAAGACCTCTCAGTGTGATGGGCCTCAGCGACACATTTTTCAGAGGCTTGGACTGGTGTCTTGTTTACTATATTTTGTGTTTTCCGAACTATGTTTGAAGAATTGTTAAGTCACCATACCTGAATTGTGCTAAGCTATCTTGTATTCGTGACCGCCATGTAATTCTCAAGACATCTGTATTGTGGTGGCCGGTTTCTTTCTGGATTCCGTCCATTATTGTAACAGTTTTATGACTATGGGGTTCGAGAATTGATAGTTTGGCTCGTTGTAACTTCATGTGGCAGCAGAAAAGGATCATTTGTGTGTTGCCCAGTTGTTGGTTGCCTAATTGTTTTTCTTTCATCCCTGGATTATGGGTTTGCCTTCGTGATCATAGTTAATACTAGGTTTTACTTCGTGATCATAATTAATACTGTTACAATGACAGCCTACGTATTCTGCGTAAAAAAACACAGTTGTAATGTTGGTTTTGCCCGGTCGACTTGTTGCGTCAGTGCTGCTATAGTTTGCGTGGTTGCTCGTCACCATTTTGCTTGGCTTGGCAATCTTCCTCGGGTTGGGAAGATAAACAAGCGCCTCGCGATGTGTTCCGCTCGGCACCGCGGATCTGCTTGGCCGCGCCTTTCCCGCGCGTCGCTCCCCCGGGCTGGGCTGGCCACGCGAAAGCCGCGCCCCACGTGCCGGCCCGTGATCGCGGGTGGCCGACGCTTCTAGGTCGGTTCGGCGCCGTGGGCCCCAGCGGACACCGCAAACACGTTTCGTGCGCCGCGGGACAACCAGACTCCAGCCCTCCGCCTGCTAAGCGGGGCCCACACCTCCCCTAGCCAATCAGGGGCCGCCGCTTAATCTGGCCCCACCCGCGACGCGGAGCAGCAGCGCACGGTTCGTCCCGGCACCCTGCGTGTTTCCCCCACTGACAAGCAGCCCCACCAAGCGCGTGGGCCAACCTGTCATAGACTCTGTTCAGACAAGGAGCGCGTAACCGAGTCGGACACCCTAGTTCCCCGCACGACTCGGGCTCCTCGCCCCCGGCTTTAAATAGCGGCCTACCCCCTCTCCATCGAAGAGACTCTCTTCGTTTCCTTCTCCCGCAGCCCCAGAAGTTTTTCCCCATCTATCCTCCCTCCGTAGCGAAACCCTAGCCGCCACGCCAAAAACCAAATCCCGCCGCGCCCGAAATTTCCCGGCTCCCGGCGGTCTACTCGCCGCGAATCGATCGATTTCGAGCGATTCGCGGTCTATTAGGCCGGCCCCGCCGCCAAATCTTGTGATCTCTCGGCGGGGTTGAGCGCGGTCGCGCCCGTCGACCATGTCGAGGTGCTTCCCCTACCCGCCGCCGGGGTACGTGCGAAACCCCGTGGCCGTGGCCGTGGCCGAGGCGGAGACGACCGCTAAGGTTTGTTGAACCGTCGGATTTACACACGCACATGCCGGATCGTTTGTTCTTGCCTGTTGGTTTTGATCGGATCTGTGGGTAGTGCGTGTGTGATTTGGGGATCGCACGTGCCGCGAAGCTAACCCTCGGCGGAGGGAAGTCTCTGAATCTCGTGTAGCTTAGCTGCGCAAGGTCGTTCAGGTCGATTTGGAATTTTAAGTGGCATGACCGCTTGCTCAGATTGGTTAACTCCGAGTTTTCAAATCTTGGTTGCAATTAACATTGGAATCAAAACAAATTTAGAATAAAAATGATTAAACTGTCGCGTGTTACTTGTGTACATGTATACTCCCCTCAATTAGCTTTCGGAGGCAAGGAGAGATACTACCAGATTTGGTAAATGCCCAAATTGGTTGTTGGACCATAATATTTTTTTTGATGGATAGTTATATTGTTAACTATGAAGTTTTTAAGAGAAGAGCAATTATTTTTGCAGTCTATGATCTTTGGAAAATGTTTGCCTACGAAGCAATGTTTTGGTATTTTGATACCAATCGATCTTGATACATTAATGGTAGAATTTTGTATTGTATCCAAGAGCAAGGGCAGTAGCATTGTATCCTTCTATATTAATTGATCTTGTTCATTTTTTGCTAATTTGAACTGAGAATTGTGTGCCGGATTCCCTCTTTTCCCGACCATTTTTAACTGTGCTGCTATGATGTCCCTTTGGGTTTTATTATTTTCTGGTTTGTGTCAGCCCTGTGCATTTTGTGTTGATCATAGGATTTACTTGATCCCTATATTGTGGGGTCCCATAATTCTTTTGTTTGTTTTGTTCTTTGTATTGTATATTAGCGACTAACTGGTTGTAGTTGATTGTGTTCATGTTTAGTCTTTTGCTCTATATGTAGAATTTGCAGTATTGCAGGTCTTAAATGTCAGTCCAGGAAGGAATCTGTTGTAATAATCACAATCTTGTGGCTAATTGTGTAATGCATTAGGTCCCACTGAACAAATCTTTGTGAAGCATACATGTCTGAATTGTAATTTGTAGCACTGGTGTGTAAATGCTACATTTGTTTCTTGTTGTGCTTGTGTAAGTATTGAAATACAATTATGATATTGCCAAAATGCTGCATTGCATTCCCATCGTCCGTTCTAAATCAGAACTGACGATTACTCTGGTCACTGAAGCTTCAGAAAGAAAGTGGAAAGGCCGAAAAGAAGAAAGAGAAACGGAGTGACAAGAAAGCTCTTCTCCCTGGTGAGACGTCTAAACATTCAAAGCACAGCCATAAGAAGAGAAAGCATGAAGATGTCAGCACTGCTGGTCAGGAGACCAAAAAGGTTTCCATTGAATCAGTTGAGCAGTTGGAGAAGAGTGGTCTATCTGAGGAGCTTGGTGCTCCTTGTTTTGTACAAACAGTGCGTGACTCTCCTGAGAGCTCGCAGGACAGCAGCAAGAGAAGAAAGGTTGTCCTGCCCAGTCCTAGCCAAGCTAAGAATGGTGAGGCCATCTTCCTGATCTTTTTTACTTGGAAACTAGACTTTGTTTCTAGATTTCATTCATCCCAAACTTCTGATTTACAGGGAACATTCTGCGCATCAAGATTAAAAGTAATCAAGATTCCCAAGCAGCTGTATTTGAGAAGCCAAGGGCTCCTGAGCAACTACCGGTCCAACAAATGGGATCAAGTTTGCTGTTGAGCAAGCAAAATTCAATCCAGCATCACAATAAAGTAAACGGTAGATCTGCACCGCAAAGGATCAATGGTGATTCCCAAGCAGTACAAAAACGAGCAGTTACAGAACCCCCTGCAAAGGTCGTGCAGAGACTTGTACCGCAGCCGGCAATGAAGTTACCGCAGCTGGTTGATCCAAAGTTATCTGTGAAGGCAGCAGTTGGACGATCTGACCTGCTACCTCTGAAGTGTTTGGGAAGTGTTCACCCTTCACCTGCGATTGCTGTGGGAAGGCCTGATCCTCAATCTGTTAAGATGGCGCAAAGAGTTCAGCATACACCTGCCCAGATTTTGCAGAAAGATCTTCAGTTGCCACCCGAGGAGATTCAAAGAAAAAGCTCTGCAGTAACAAAAAAGGTGGCACAGAAGGAATTGACTCCAGCTGTTGGACTGCCAGAAGCCCCACGGCCTCCTCTTCTGCAAAAACCCAAGGACTTGCCTGTCCTTAAGCAGCAACAGGAGCCAATGTCCTCATTGCCCAAAGAAGAACCTTGCACCTCTGGTAGGAATGCAGAATCTGCTCCGATTAAGGAGCCGAAGCTGTCCCGGTCAGATCGAAAGAAAATCCGTAAGGCTGAAAAGAAAGAGAAGAAGTACAGAGAGAAAGAGAAGAAGTACAAAGATCTGTTTGTTACCTGGAATCCGGTTTCGGTACAGATGGAATGTTCAGATCTTGGTGAGCAAGACTGGCTGCTTGGCAGTACAAGGAACACTGATGCCAGCATGACCTGCAGAGCAAGTGATTGTTCAGTACCTTTCCAATCGATGGAGCAGCAGCCTTCGTTGCAACCCAGGGCGACATTTTTGCCAGACCTCCATATTTACCAGTTGCCGTATGTTGTCCCATTTTAAACATCTCGTGAGGTAGATGAGAAGTAGAAGAGATGTTGGGAGAGAGCTGTGTGGATGTGGGAGACAATGGTTCCCTGCTGCAGTTTTCCAGCTTTGTTCCGGAGTGTTTCTTCGTTTCAGGACAGTTATGTTATGGCAAACTCACTGTAATGTTGGTGAATTCTTTTTCTTATTTATGTATGCAGTTGAACTGCAAGTTACTTATTTCTTGGCAGTTACTGTTGTATGACACGCTGTATATTTTCTATCCACAAATCTCCTGTAGTATTTAACACCAACTCTGACATTTGTCAAGTGATCACCTCGTTTTGTTAGTCATGTACACAAAGCATGCACTCTTTTCCTTTTGTTTTCTCATGAAGCAATTGTCATCATGTATAGTCTGAAGCTTCCAGAAAGCTTGTTGTTGCCGAAAACGTGGCTCATTCTTTGATTATGTACATGAAAACGTGGCTCATTCTTTGATTCTGTACATGGTCCCGGTAACAAAACCAAATAACAAACAAGGGAGGAACAAAAAAAATATAGGTCCACAAAATCGCAGTCGTCGATCAGTCGAAGCTGGACGATCGGCTCCACCGCTCCCGCAGGTACTCCTCCAACGGGCTGAGCCCGCTGCTGTGCTCCGTGCTCGAGATGGAATCGGAGTCCTCCACGTCCAGCAACGCGAGGCCCAGGTGCGACCTCACGTTCGCCGCCGGGTACGTCTCGTCGTCCAGGCAGTCCAGCTCAGCGGCGCCGCCCTGGTCAGCGGTGCTCGCCATGCTCTCTCCTCGTAGTATGCTCAGTATCTGCGCGGCGCAGCAAACTGGTCAGTGAAATGCAGTCAAAAGATGCATATCGCACGAGCTGAAAGCTGAAGCTGACCTGCGATATCGGTGGCCTGAGTCGAGCCGACCTCCGGAGGCAGAGGCACGCGGCCGTGGCCATCCACCTCACCTCCGCCTCGTCATGCTCCACGTCCAGCATCGGGTCCAGCAGGTCCGAGATGTCGCCGCTGCTAAGCACCGGAGTCGCCTGTCGCGCCAAGAAAACGCCGGCAAATCGTTACGCCTGGTACGTGATGCAGCGATGAGTGTTGGGTGGATTAGCAGTAGGTGTCACTTACCCACATCACGAGGCTCTCCTGGCCCTTGGGCGAGGCCCCGTCGCCGCTGATGGGCTTCCGCCCGGACAGGAGCTCCAGCAGCACGACGCCGAACGCGTACACGTCCACCTTGTCGGTCACCTTCCCGTACATGAAGTACTCCGGCGCCAGGTAACTGCCGCGCACGCACAGAAGAGAAAAAAACCATCAATTCGGTGGGGCGAAGACGAACCAGACGACACCGTGCACCGAGCCAAAGCTAGGAGAGGTACGGTACCCGAACGTGCCGACGACGTCGCTGTGCGTCAGGGAGGTCGGGTTCGTCGGCGCCCAGATGGCGAGCCCGAAATCAGATAGCTGTGGCAACGGGGAGTACAGGGTTTTGCGGGCGTCAGTCAGTGGTAAGTCCAAACAAAAACCTTCGCTACGATCCATGCGAGTAGTATGTTGGTGCTAACCTGGGGCTCGAACTCCTCCGTGAGGAGGATGTTGGAGGACTTGACGTCCCTGTGGATCACCGGCCGCGAGCCGCCGGTGTGCACGTAGCTCAGGGCCTCCGCGATCCCCAGAGCCGCCTTGTACCGGTTCTCCCATGACAGCGCCGGCTTTGACCTTCCCCCTGCAGCCAGGCACACCACAGGAAGCATCATCAGACGTCAGGGAGTGAGGAATTTCTCGCAACTGCTCCCACACCTTTGCAACCGTTCTGAACACGACTCATTTCCTAAAAAAAAACACTTTCTAGTCTCCAGCACGAATCGTTCCCTGCAGAATTCCCCGATTCCTTAGAACCTAATCCACCGTACTGAGGGGAATTCTCTCTTGGTGACTTCACATGAACACAACCGTAACTGAATGAAACGAGCTGGTTGGTAATGGTACCGTGGAGATTGTCCTCGAGGCTGCCCCGGGGGAGGTAGCTGTAGACGGAGATGAGGTTGGGGCCTTCCACGCAGACGCCGATCAGCGGGACGATCCGGTGGTGGTGGAGCTTAGTGATGATGTCCACCTCCCGGAGGAAGTCCTTGGACGCCTCCGCTGACGCCTTGGACAGCTTGATCGCCACTTGCTGCCCGCAGGCGAGGCTGCCCCTGTACACCCGGCTGTTCCCGCCTTTCCCGATCAGGTTCTCTGCGAGGAAGCCAAGAACAGGGTCGGCGACGGCGGCGAATTCAGAGATAAGACAAGGTGGACGAAAGGCGCGGGAATGATGGCAAGGAAATTAAAGAACCTGCGGAGAAGTGGTTGGTGGAGTCGTAGAGCTCCTCGTAGCGGAACCACCGGCACCGCGCGCCGCCGCCGTCGAGCATTGCCTTGAGCTCCGACGCGAGGCCCGCCACGGCATGCGTCCTCGGGGACTCCGTCGGCGCGGTCCGCCGGGGCAGACTCATCACCCATTGCACCACCGACTGCTTCCGCGGCTCATGGTCTTTGGCGGCGCTGGGCGCGGGTACGGCCACCGCGGCGGCGGCGGCGAAGGAGGCGTGCTCGCGGCGGAGCAGCGGCCACCCGAGCCTCTGCTCTAGCGTCACGCCGCCGGAGGCCTTGGTGGCGTCGTCGAAGGACTTCGTCACCAGCGCGGCCGCGGCGGCGTGGCCCAATCCCTCGGCGTCGAAGTCCATGGACCGCGCGCTCCGGTTCGGGTTGGGGATGATCACCTTGGGCTCCAGCCCCACGC
Source organism: Cenchrus americanus (assembly GCA_947561735.1). NCBI lineage: Eukaryota > Viridiplantae > Streptophyta > Magnoliopsida > Poales > Poaceae > Cenchrus > Cenchrus americanus. The sequence goes on along the minus strand of OX387243.1, from coordinate 149,749,692 downwards.
TCGGGTGCAGCACCGTGCGCAACACCGGCTTCGGCTCTGCTCCTGCGCCCAACACCAGCTCGCCACCAAACGATTAGCGACCCGCTAACCAAGCCCCTCCGCAACCAACCACGCTTGATTGCTCGAATTAAGAGGCGCTTTATCATTACCAAGTGGCGGCTTGGGGGCCTCCCGGACGAAGACGGGCTTGCCGTTCTGGATGGCGACGATGGTGGTCGTCGGCGGCAGCTTCTTGGCGCAGTACTTGGCCAGGGAAGTCGACCCTCTGAGCAAACGCAATAAAACCAAAAATGAACAAGAAAAAAAAAAGAATTGCTAAGGAATGGTGACGGAAGAAACCGTTGGATCATACGAAGGTTGCTTCCACTTCAGCGCACTTACCCGAATGAGTACTTCTTGTTGGCGCCAAGCACCACGACCATGGCGGCGCAGAGCTTGGCCTCCCTCACCAGCTCCTTCTGGATCGAGCTCCCCGGCGTCGCCCGCCCGACAAGAACGATCTGACGCGAAAAAGAAAATCCCAATCAATGGTAGCATGTGAGATGAATCAGGAGCGGCATGGCACCACACAACTCCGAAGCAATTAACGCGCTGCTCGCCGCCCGGCCCATCCTGCTCTGCTCTACCTCTTTCTGGCTGCAGAGGGACTCGTACTCCGCCAGGTACTCGTCCAGCGTCCTGATCAGCTTCAGAGTGTTCATCTTGCACAGGTCTGCAGCCGGAAACCAAGAAAAATGTAAAGAACGCTAATAAAATCTCATCCACTTTTTCACTATGACTGCTGAAACAGAGACGAACTGCCATGCCGCGATCGAGTTCTTGGCAGATACCAACCTGACTTGCGGTAAATGTGCACGGCGACGACGCGGTCCCCCCGCCTAGCCGCCTGGTTGAGCGCCCACCGGAGCAGGTCCCTGCCGACGGCGTCCATGTGCAGCCCCACCAGTATGCACCGGCCGACGCCCTCCCCGTGCTCCACCGCCATGACTCGATCGCCGTGAGCCACAGCTCGCGCAGGCGCAGCTCCAGATATCAGCACGAGCCTCGCCCTCGCGTCGCCATGGCACGGACGAAGCTTGTTGGTAAGTAACTAGTACAGCAGGCCACCGATTAGCCCAACTACTAATCGCCGTGGACTCGCGCTGACACAAGACGATCCCGCCCGGCGGCTGGCTGGGCTATCTGCAGTGCAGCCAATGTCTGACCCGGAACCTCGAATAGAAAAGTGCCGAGGCGGGCGGTCGTCGCCTGGCCCCTGGAAAGCGAGCGAGTTCCGTTACCAAGCGCCGCTGCTGCCCCTCCGGCCACTCACCGGCTTCGTGGCTGAATTCGCTCAACCCAAACCGAAAGGCCTGGGAAGAGGAGGAAGATACAAGCGCAAGCGGCCAGGGCGGGAACTATATCCTGGGCGCCGGGCGGGCGGAAAAGGGAGGCGTCGCGGCGAAGCGCGAGGGGTGGTGGTGGGAGGCGAAGGCGACGGCGAGGCGAGGCGAGGCGGGAGAGGCAAAGGAAGAACCACCTAAAATCTGGTTAGCTTGTCAGGCCTCAGCTGCAGGGGCCCGTATTAAAATGGTTCCCGTCATGGCGCCACGCCGCCCGGGATCGTCGCCATCGGCTCAACCACTCCAACCACGCGCGAAAAGCACGAGGCCGGCGGCCCGTCCCGCGGAGGGGGAGGACGGAGGGGGAGGCCGGAGGAACGGACGAAGCAAACGAACGCCCGAGCCGGCCGCCGTCCCCGAGCGGTCAGCGACGGCGATCACGGCTGCTGTTTTCGCGCAGCCGGAGCGCCAGCGGCAGTAGCGAACAAGGAGACGGTGACAGAGACGGGGTCACTGGAAGCGGGCGATGGGTGGCGGGGATGACGCGCGCGAGGCTTTGTGGCCTACGGCGCCTACGGAAGGAGGAGCAAAAAAAAAATGTGGGCAACGCCGCGAACCGCAATGCGTGGGATCGGCGATGACGCGACGGGGGACGACGGGGATTGGTAGGGCAAAGAACTTGGTGTGGTGGTGGTGGAGCCGTGGAGGTTTGGAGAGGCAGCGCGAGGGGAGGCCGTGGAAAGCGAGCGATTGGAGACGCGCAGGGCGTGCCCTGGAGCCATCGGTGATCGGCCTGGTCTGGTACTCTGGTGTCTGGTCCATACACAGACTACAATCGCAATACGGCTAAAGGAATGGAGGACCAAAATGGCACCCCCCACATGGATGGAAAAGGAGAAGAAGAGAAGCGGAAAAGAATTTGGGGGGAGGCGCTCTTTGGGAAAAGCAAAAGAGCATCATCAGCATCGGCTCGCTAGTGAAATGTTGCGTTGGGATCCAGGAGGATCGCACGTGGTTTTTACCTTGGGTTTCAGCTTTCAACGGGACAGTTCATCGGAGATGCCATGGGGTGGTGGCCGCCTGGCCGGGCCGTGCAAAAGATACTGCTGCAGGATTGGAAGACTCTTATCAAGGTCAAATGGGAAAAATAAACATGTGTTTGCTCTGCTTTGGCAGGAGAGAGTAGTGGTACGTACAGTACTGTGCAGCTGAATTGTATTGCGGACCGAATCGCGAATTCAATGCGCGCACAGGGGGGGCGGGTGCAGTGCGGGGTCGCCATCGTCATCTATGATCAGAGTCATTTTTATGTTGATTCGATCCGAGCAGACGCCGATGGCGGCGACTTTGTGGCGTAGGATATGGTTTCGTTCTTTGGCCAGGGTCCCATCGACTTGTATCATGTATTTCCCGTCAAAAGAAAGTTTTTTTAAAAATATAACAGCGCACAGAGAGTTAACAAAAAAAAGAGGAGAACAAAGGGGTGAATGTGCTGGTGCAAAAGGGAAATTTCATAGGAGAGGAAGATTTTTCTTCGTTAGATTGGAGAAGTTAAGCAACTCCGTCACTAGGAATTTGAAGGTTGCGGAGATTATTTCTAGTGACCAATAAACGTCCTGCTTCGGTGCTACCAACAAGTGCGGTACTCTCGCCAGCAGTGCCAAAACACATTTACAAAATGAATGTGGATATAGATCTAAAAAAATACAGAAAGTGGATACAGATACTGACGTTGCAAAGATATATCGATCGTGTTGCTTCAATCCGTATGCAGCTGATGGTGACGCTGACCGGTGTCTATAATGCCGGGTGATCTCAGCCCAACAGCGCCCGTTGATTCCTGGAGTCGTACCTGTAACTCTACACTACACAAAAACATTTCCGTCCCGATCGTACAGTACTCTTGTTTGTCTGTTGACCCGAATAACCTGACGTTTCAAAACTTTCAGAAAAAAATATAACTGCATTTAATCCGAGTTCATCATCGTGTGTAGGAGTAGGCGGCAAGACGCCAAGATCATCATCAACATGATACACGTTTACGCATCAAATTCCACTTCCGGACGGAGCATGCAGCAGCTGTTCTCCGGCGGCGAGCCCCGCAGGAGCCGGCGGATCAGCCAGCTGGCCCGACGCCGCGCGTGCGGCGTGCGCTGCGGCCGCCTTGCCGGCGCCATTCATGTGGGGTGTGTGTGGCGAGTGGCGACCGACCGAACGCGGCGACGCGGTCTCTTCGGGGGACAAGCGGAGGAGGAGCGCGGTGACGCACACGACGCCAGCGGCAGGCAGGTCGCGGTCTCCCACCCGTGGCAACCGCAACGAGTGGGTGGACGGGGAGAGGGAGTTGAGATGAACGAGATCGTGAGAATCTTCCCAAGTTGCTTGCTTGGCAGGGACGGCCACCGGGACCGACCCCGATCGACGACGGTGCGGTCGCGCGCGGCGGCGGTGCAGGGGCAGCGCGCGAGTGGCACGACACGGCAGGGTAGAGCACCGACTGCGGCGGCCCACCAAACTCGTTGGGGGTGGACCATGTCAGGTCGCGAGGAGGCGCAGCGGCATTAAACTCGGTGCACCCTCGGGATGGACGCTCTCGCTCCGTCGTCAGTGCCTGCCCACTCGATCGGCAGCTTCCATCCTCCCTTTCTTTTTTCGGGGCTTCTGCTTCGGGAGCAGATTCTAAATGTACGGACGGACGGAGGAGTTGGGTTTCAGACGATTCCACATGCCAGGCTGCGCTGAGGCCACCTTGATTCTTCTTCGGCATGAAGATTGATGAATTATCGGGGCGTTAGGTGCCGGAGAGAATTATCATTCATTAAAAAAGGTGCTTCTGGTAGTTCTTAAATCTGACCTGCTTCTTTTTTTTTGGGTGGGATTTTCGATGAATTGTTCAAACAGCTCCAGGGCTCCAGGCGCGGGACACAAGCATGTAGAATTGCTAGTCCGCTGGACTCTCCCATCCACACAGGATTGACATGGCGAGCGATTACACGGAACACGCGCACCGCATGATCCTGTCTTGTGCAAGGACTCGTGTTGAGTCAGGCCAGCAATTCCAAACTCAAATCTAGTGCTGGGCTGCTGGCAGTGAATCGCAGAGTTCATCCGTAGCATGCCACATTTGAGCTTACTGTAGCTAGGCTGCTAAGTCAAGACCGTACTAGTAATCTCGGACGCATCCACAGGGGTAAGAGATCCGCCTGAAATTTTCATTCCTTGTACATCGAGCAAGTATAAGAGCTCGGCGAAGGGAGAACGGAGTAAGGAGAAGGAGGAGCCAAATTCACTGAATCTAGATTACATAAAAAATGTGACTGCACCATTCTACTGTATCACCCAGCATTGTACTACTACTAATCGGACGCGATAATCAGCGGATTGGGCTTGTCGGCGTTCGCGGAACTAGTGAGGTGACACGCTGTCCTTCCCTCCGTACCTTTTGCTGCCGGCGGCCGGCCTATTTCTCACACACTCTCGGTCTCGGGTCCCCCGAACGAAAAAGATTCTCCCGAGCGCCTCCGACCGCGCACCTGACCTAGCCACAGGTCTCGCACGTGAGAGATCGATCCACGTCCACGGCCAGCCAGCCTCGCCCGCCTCATCGCCCGGCCACCGACACTCCCCCCCGCACCGACCGAAAATCCCCGGATCACACACGGCGCGCGGCGCCGGCGTCCCCCGAAGTCCAAATCGAGCGCCACCCCCGGCCCGCGCTTCCTTCCCTCCACAGTCACACGAATGAAATGGCGCGCGGCAACGAAAACGACGGCGATCGCCCGAATAAAAAGATCGTCGATCGAGGTCTCCGATCCCCAGCGGATCGCCCGCCGGCCGTACGTGCAGCCAGCAGGTACACTTGCGCCCGCAGCGACGGCTCAACCGACCGGTGTGACCGATGAGTGATGGGCTCATGGCCGGGACGGGACGGTCGCAACGGCGTGTGTCGTACGTGCATGGGCAAATCATTGCTGGGGAGGCATGCACGAAGGGGATGCCGGGATGGTGCCATGGTGGCTGCCCGGTTGCCGTCCGCCCGCCCTCGCCGCCGGCCCGGTCGCTGTCGCCGCAGTTACGGCCGGCGCGCTCGTGGGACTTGATATCGCGTACCGGCACGCTGCGCGCGGGCGACGAATGTTCTCGCGACTCGCGAGGCGCGCGGCACGGCAGGTCGGTCGTCGGTCATGGCATGGCGCATCCACGTATACGGACGGGTAAGCGCGCGACCTGCTCCTGGCCGGCGTCGACCATCTGTGTGTGCGCGCGTGCGATTTCCCCTGCTGACGATCGACCGTGGATCGATGTTTTGCTGGTTCGGTTTTGGCGGTCGGGCTCGGCTGGTACCCGACCGGCCGCGCTGCCGTACGCCTTTGATAGTTGTTGGCTCCGGACCGGAGGGGGTGGGCGTGGGCGTGGGCGAGGGCCGAGGGGTGTCCGCCGTCTCTGTGCTGCCAGAGGCGCGGCGTGTACGGGGTCAGGGGTGGTGCAACCGACGCGCTCTGTATCTATGACTAGGACTACTATGAAGCCGGTGCGAGTGCGGGGCACATTGGACCCTCAGCTCCCTCCACACCGGTGGTTACGTTGCTACTAGTGCGCCGGTACATATGCACACGGCGCATGCATGCACCTGCAGACAAGGTAGCCAACCGGCCGAAAGGCTTCCAAGCCTTTGGCCTTGCTTAGATCATTGGTCTTCGTGTTAGTATTAGGTCAATCTCAATGACAGGGTCACAAGCACAGTTACCAAGTTTGCCGCGTCCGTTTTTCAGCATGATGACTCTCTCACTCTCAATGCACAGGGTCATGGGCCAATTTCACAGATAGAATGTAGCATTAAAATCTGCATGTGTTGTGGCCAAATGCAGGGTCATGGGCTCTCAGTGGAGGGTCGTGAGCATTGGTAGCTGTGTCGACCTGAGGTCATCACCATGACCCTTCGATCATTCTCTTTCTTCATTTATTTGGTGTCATGTCATGCGAAAGGGTTTGTAGTCTAGTGGTTACAAAAGCCCCAAAAGCACCTCAGGTCCTGGGTTCGACTCCTCGTGGGAGCGAATTTCTCAGGATTTAACGGCGCTTGTGCTTTCAGTGGTAGGCGACGTTCCCGTTGACTGCGAGGCGCCTGTGGTGACTTCGTCAATCTTGAGGATTTGCCGGCGCAGTATTCGAAGATGCTCCTATGGGTAGGGTTTACGTGCGTGTATTCATAGAGATGAGTGTGCGTGCGTTGTGAGTGTCTCCGATGTATTGTGTAATTCGGAACAAAATAGTTCATAGCTCGTATTAAGATCTCGTGTTATCTAAAAGCGTGACCGCTGATGCTTTTTTAGTTTACAAAAGAAAATGTAGAAAAACTCTTTGCCGGCGCCAAGAATGCGCAGACATCGAATTGGGGCCACTGCACGGCGCATTATTTGTAGAGTACTCCTGATTATTAGCTTGATGTACGCGTGTAGTGCGCCTTTTCGTTCTTCCAGCCTTTCTTATCTTTTTGTCGGACATAATTCTTGTGTGTCGGTCGGAGAGATTAGATCATTAAAAGCCAAATTATCCCATCGCTCCTTTGAACATTTTCATTTATACATGAGCCAGTAGAGTTTTTCCTTAAACCACTTTAAGGAAGGACATGGGAATGTTTGGTACCACGCGGACTAAAATTTAGTCTTGTCAAATCAAATGCTTGTTTACTAATTAAGAGTGTTATACATAAACTAATTACAAAATCAATAACACAGATGTAAGCTAATTGGCAAATAGAATCTATTAAACCTAATTAGAATATACTTCTATGATACAAGGCTACATTAAATATGTGCTGATGATGAATTTATCAGGCATGAGCATGATAGATATCTCGCGAATTAACTTTCATTTGTGCAATTAATTTTATAACTAGCTCATATTTATTCTTCCTAATTAGTCCTTACTACTCCAACTGTGGTGGGCTCGATACTATGATACTTGCAGCCTTGCGTTGCACAGTACTACAACAACAGTACGTGAGACTGATGAAAAATAGTGTGTTGCCAACAACTTTTGGCGGTATCATTGGTGCCGTGGTCAACATTTCCAAAGACTGACTAGACGCATTCTAAGCTAGCAAGTAAACGAGACTGGAACTTGCTACCAAAGGCTTGGGCCTTTGTTTAGTTCATGAGAAAATTTGTCTTTCAACGTTTTGAACTCCTGTAGCACACTGTAGCACTTTCGTTTGTTTGTGGTAAATATTATCCTACCATGGCCTAACTAGGCTCAAAAGATTCGTGTCGCAAAGTACATCAAAATTGTGTAATTAGTTATTTTTTACCTATATTTAATACTCTAAATATATGTCTTTTGGTGTATTTATTGTGATGTGATGGAGAGAGTGAAGAAAACGTTAGAATTCCTAACAAACTAAGGCCCCGTTTGGGAGGGCTTCGAGGGGCTCAGCAAACCGGCTTCACCTCTCGTAGCAGCACTGTAGCACGGAGCAGCTTCACCTCCTTCCCTCCCTCCTCTCTCACTGACATGCAAGCTGTAGTAAGGAGCCCGTGAAGCTCGGTTTGGGTGGCTCCGCCGGCTCCACACTACAGTGTCGCTACAGTGCTGGAGCCGGAGCCGGCGGGAGCCCTCCCAAACGCGGCCTAAACAAGGCCTTGTTCTGTTTTTCCCTTCCTCTTTCTTATGGCAGCAGCTTCTGCAGCTCATTCCACTATTCCAGATCCCACCAGTCCGATCAGCACCAGGGTCCAGGGGTTATGATCCTTTTTTGATCGTGCACCCACCAGTACACCAACTGAAAACCCCCATCAGAAGAACAGTAATAGCAAGGATTCCGGTGGTTCCCTGTCAGATCACATCTCATTGTCTGGACAAGGTCCAAGTAAAGACAAGGTCCCAAGTAAAGCGACGTGATGAAGTAACAGCGAGTAGCAATGCTGGTCTCACACAAGCTCTCGAACTAACTGCCTCCACGCACGCAGCGCTGCCCATACAGTGACCCTTGCCAGCCAAGCCCGGCCAGAGTGTTTAACGTAAGGCCTACTGCTAACTGATCATAAGCAAGCCCGCCGGGGAAACGCCCCACCTCGACACGGTGATGTATCAACCTCATCAACCAAGGTAATAAGGCCGGTGCGCTGCGCGTGACCAACACACACCGATCAATGATCGATCGATCTCACACGCGCCCGCGCGCGCGCACATCAGAACGTCGACGTCTCACTTTCCGTTCTCCTCTCCAATCACAATACCATGCACCGCACGACACACGATCACACGTACCCAGACACGCGCACGTACACATCACGGTCGTGCCGGGTTACCGGGCAGGCCAGGAGGAGAGAGGAAGCCAGGAAGAAGGGGGCTCGAAACGTAACCAAAAGTCCGTGAGGAGGAAAACGATGGCGAGAGGGGCGAAAACTCAGGACGGCGCACCTGCACGTCTGCCACCTAATGTTTGGGCAGCAGGAGGAGGAGGAGGAGGAGGAGGAGAGCAAAGGTGGTGGCCAATTATTGGGTCGGGTGAGACATCGCACGCACCGCGAGTGCTGCGTCGCAGCGGATGCCGCCGCGCCTGCGCCTTCACGGGGGCGGCCGCCGGCCGGGGCGGGCAGCAGCAGCTAGCGGCGGCACGGCGCGAAAAGCTGATGCGTCGCGTGCCACACTTCGCCTCGGTCGGCTGCCGCCTGCGTGACCCACACCCACCTCGATCGGTAGGTTTTTTTTTTTTTTGACAAGGACCTCGATCGGTAGGTTGTTAGATAACAAAAGCATTGCTTCTGAGGCAAATTTTAAAACCTTTCTTCGTTCTGTGATTTTTTTTGGTAGATGGTGACATCACACTCGCGCCACTGGTCCATGAGTTCTTTTTAAAAAAGCTTCCACGAGGTTTTGCATTCGCTGGATTTTGCTTTCATTCTGTTGGGATATAAAAAAGCTATGTGCGGATATCAAGAAATCAGACCGTGTTCACTCAGTCACAGGAGGTGGAGAACCTTACCGAAGTGTCTCTGCCTCCTAAAGCTATATGAAATGGCTGAGCTGGAAATTCCTCCTTGTAAAGGCAGCATGATTAGTACTTGAATTGTACGTCAATAAACATACTTAGGGCCTGAATTCCGGAAGCCACTACAAAAATAATTCCTGCATCCTAATGTCGCACTAGTGCATAACAGATGATCTGTCACTAAAATCCATGCAAGGTTTGAATGTTTGATCCAGCAAGGAAAGTTGTGCTGGCAAAACAACAAATACTACTACCAATACATAACTGTCACCTGATTGCTAAACCAAAATTTTACCACTACGCAAAACACAGAGCAGGAAGCAGATGGATACGAATGCGAGAGAAATAAAACAGAATGCTGATTAAAGCAACAGAAGTTCAGAATGCTGATTAAAGCAACAGAAGTTAAGAAAACAGGAGTAGCATTGTAGAAAGTTGGTCAAATCAAAACATGCCAGAAGTTCAGAAGCATAAAGCAACACTTCCTGCTATTTATTGCTATCTTGCTGATTTCTTCAACTGATTCATTGATAGGAAGTGATGTCCGAAGTGATTGACACGGGCACAAAACAACCACTTGATTTCCCCCCCGCATAATAAATGTTGGCTGCGTTTCTAGCGGTCGGCTTCAACAAGGATCATAAATTTTTGATGGCGACGTTAATTCATGCTTCGATTATTTTTCCTAGTATACAGAAAGGTAAAGCTATAGGTTGCCTGTGTGATTTGGAGCAACTCCTCACACGAATTTTTTTCTTCCCCAAACTCACCTTCTTCCCCAACTCCGGCGAGCTTTCCGGCGAGTTTCGGGTTCGGGTTAGGGTTCGGGGTTAGGGGTTCGGGGTTGCTTTGGGGGCCGCCATCCTGCCGGACCTAGAGGGAGGCCGGCGGCGGCGGGCGGCGGCCCGGCGGAGGTGGCGGCGGGCGGGCGGCGAGGCCGGGCGGCGGGGGCGCCGCCGGCCGGGGAGGTGGAGGCCGGCGGTTGGGCCGGGGGTCGGGCGGGGGCACACGGCGGAGTCGGAGACGGCGGGGTCGGGCGGCGGCGGCGGCGGTGGCCGTAGGTGGGGCGGCGCGGCGGGGCTAGGGTCCGGCGGAACAACCACTTGATGCCCCCCTCCCCCCCACATAATAAATGTTGGCTGCGTTTCTAGCGGTCGGCTTCAACAAGGATCATAAATTTTTGATGGCGACGTTAATTCATGCTTCGATTATTTTTCCTAGTATACAGAAAGTAGGCGTCCAAATCATAAAAAACATACAATTTCTTGTTGTTGCTGCACTCATAAAATCTTGCGGTATATATCGCGTGAAAAGCGGGTTGGGAATTTTGTCCAATGATCCAAAAGGCTATGATGCGCTCAATAAGCCAATAAAACGAAGCAGCTACCTACAAAAGCGACTAATGTGTGTGCCCCCTTAGTGGCTACTACATAGAACAAGGACAAGTGAGGGGTGGGTGACAAGGAAGTAGTATCATGCTTCCCTGATATTATTGAATAATAAAACTAAAAGTCATCTTGATCTCATAATTTCATTTGGGTAAAAGTTGTGGTTGTTTGAAATTTAGCTCAAAAATTGGAATACTTCACAATTATTCCGATCTTTCCTCAAAAGCTTACAATAATACGCTGGAATATCATAATACCAACATAATGATAGATGTGTCCTTTCAAAGAGAAGGATCCAATTGCTTACATGCCCTTTCTTTATTTTAAACCACGTGTTGTAATGTATCCTAAGAAAGCTAAACTTCACGGTTCAGCCAGCAGTTGCATCACAATCCCAACTCAGATTCCTTTTTCAATTCAAGAGCTTAACCAATAACCACAGCATGGACCTTGTCCTGAAAATAAAGTAGGGAGGGAGTTCAGAAGCGCAAGCCTTGGATTTCTGCAGAAGACATGTGCATGATATCTTCTGTTCTTCCTTCCCTAGTACTGGTGCCTTCCATTACTATCTAATTGGATGCATTATTGCTATAGAGAACTGCTTGGGAATCTCAATTGACAAAGTCATGTAAGATTTGTTGAGGCTTCGAACTGCGGAGCATTGTTTAGCAGTATGATCTAATCTCCATGCCTCCTAAAAAAACTCTGTTTCCACTGGTTCTCATTCAGACATTCAGTTGGAAGATGGTACTCGAGTCGCTCCCCGTCGGCAACCTCTCTTGAGTCGCTTCCCGTAAGTGGAGCTGCGGGCGAGAGGGATTGATTTGGCGGAGATTGAGAAAGCCGGCCGTGCCCTGATCCGACGGGCAGGCAGGGGAAGAAAGAGGAGGCGTCGGTTTCGGTTTGTTTGGAGAAGCTGAGTTGATTGTGTACCGAATTCAAATTCAAAAAATTTCATTGCATACGCTGACGTCATCATATCTGACAAGAGTAGTCATTCTTATTTGGACTTCTCATGCGATGAAAGGAAGAGTGTGTTTCCAGTTGGATGCAATGCAAGTCATACCTTTATCTGCTTTGATCGCTATAGAGCTGCCAAACATACCTGCGCTTCTGCATACATCGCATCATGCAAAGCAAGCACAAGCATGTTCTGTAGTCGATGATTGTCGGCAAGACCACAACAGGATTGCTGCATCAGAGTATACGATCAATATCCCTGGTCTGAGATGGTCCACTTAGACTATACACGAATACTGCGCTACTTCTGCAGTTTGGCAGTTCATGGCACTTCTGCAGTTATACTGGCTGTGCAATAAAGATTGGAGACATTGTAGAACATTTATGATGAAACAAAAGGTATCAACATTCAACACTGATGGTCTGCAGCCTGTTCGGTTGGCTGGTGGCTGATGGCTGGTGCTGGTTTGTTCGAGAGAAAAAATCTGCTGCTTGGCTGGTTGCTTTGGTGGCTGGTTTGTTCCGAGAGAAAAGTACTGGTGGCTGGTTTAGACATATCCTACTGAGGTATCTACATGTGAGTCATCTGATCTAGTTGCTGGCAGTTGCAGCCTTATAAGCAAAGATCAAACGAGGTATGTTAGAACCCAGGGGAATCATGAGTAGTTCACAAATTCGTGCATACCTTCAGGAGGGAATGAAACCAATTTCATCTGCAATAGACAGCTTCTTTTTCACATAATCACAATGGATCATCAGTTTAGGAACCTGAAAGTACATTTAGCTTTGACATTAATGCCAATTTGGACATGCATTAAAAGATAAACCATATACTGTGGAAACAGAAGAAAATATCATACTTTTAATGGCCTCAATGCAACAAGTAACTAAGTAAGCTTTATCTCCTGGAACCTATTGCCTGAAAAAAATCACATGAATGCAGCGGTGGATATTCCAGTTAGACTTGGGACCTCAGACAAACCAAGCTTACCTTCTGATTAATGTGAGCTGTGTAATCATACTGGAGAAAATCAAGCAAGGTTGTCAACTGCATCTGTCGGAGCCACAAGTGCTAAGTGGAGGTCAGCCGGAGAGGTTTCCACTGTTTAGGTGTTGGCAGGGATGTTAGTGCTTGAGATCCACCCATTATGCGCATCTGTATCACAAAAATTGAATAATAATTGAAAGCTGATAACTGATTTATGTAGTTCTGTTTAGTCTTTCAGATAGATTACTTTTGCAAATGCTCACGCCTAGATAGGCTTTTATTTTCTTTTTGACTCTGCTAGAACCCAGATGCTGCAATTCCGTGACAGATTCTATCCAGATAGCTATCATCCTTTCAATCCAATCAGGCACAAGTTGAAGACAGGTGAATTGAGGCATTCTGCTTGATAGCAAAGATCATTTCTCTTCAACAGTCACACTTGACTCAACAGCCAGTGGATATGATAATCCTAAATCATTTACCAGTAATCCCCACACGAGCAAGCTCCTTGTACTATATGGTGGATCCTATTGGTGTCTTTGAGGATAATCTCCCTACTGGTGATTGTTGAGATCAGCTTTGCAGCAAGATGGCAATCACCACATGTTCTGAGATTCATAGTTACCCTGATAGGTGTCCCTGGACTAGTGTTTATTAGGAGAAACGCAATAGCCAATTTCTCACTATGAACTGAAAGATGACCCTCCTTGTCTTCTTCTTCAACATCATGAAGTGTGGCCTCCACCTCTGGGTCATAACCCATTCCCCTTATTCTCCTCAATAGCTCATCCAATTTCTGATAGATCATTTCAGATTGTGGGTGATATCTATCGCCAATATGAAATGTGTAAACCCGATCCCCTAGCTCAACAATGCTAACACCAGGCAACTTCTTGATACCCTTGTTTGCCATGACACTTCTCACTGAGGTAACATCAGCCCACCTCCCAGCCCTAGCATACATATTAGATAATAGCACATAATATCCTGTTTGTTCAGGTACCAGTCTGAATAAACTGTCTGCAGCCACAACCCCAATGTCCATATTAGAGTGAATTCGACAAGCTTGTAATAAGGCTCCCCAGACTCTTTCATTCGGCTCAATAGCCATTTTCGTGATGAAATCATAAGCCTCACTTATACATCCAGCACGGCCAAGAAGGTCCACCATGCAAGTATAGTGCTCTGCTTTAGGAATTATGTTATACCTGGAAGTCATGGAACCGAAGTAGCGCTTTCCAGCATCCAAAAGACCAGCATGGCTGCATGCTGCGAGAATAGCAACGAAGGCAATAGAGTCTGGTTCCAGACCCTGTCCTAGCATCTTCTCAAAAAGATCAACAGCCTGTCTTCCATGACCATGCTTGCCGTAAGCAGATATGATTGAAGTCCATGATATCACATCCCGTGCACTCATGGAATCAAAGACCTCCCTAGCATCCTTCAAACATCCACAGTTAGCATACATGTCCAAGAGAGCATTTTCAAGCAACAAGTTAGGGAGCATCATTTTCCTCTTGATATTCTCATGGATCCGTTTTCCCACCGAAAATGCTGAGAGCTCCCCACATGGTGGAAGAACGGTCGCCAGGGTCACTGAATCAGGTTCGACCCCGTCCTTTTCCATCCTCAAGAAAAGTTCAACAGCCTCAACATGGTACCCACTGTTAGCATATATAGCAAGCATTGCATTCCAAGAAATAAGTTCTTTAAACTGCATCTCGTCAAACAATTTCCTGACGAATAATATGTCCTCTGCCTTGGCATTCCCCAGAGCTGGCAAAATGCTTGCCATTGTACCGGCATCGGGGATTGAACATTGCAGTGCCACAAACTCCTTGAAAACCTCCACGGCACGTTCGAACAAACCCGCGCGCACGAACCCAGAGATCATGGCGTTCCAGGAGACAACGTCCCGGTGCTGCATTCCGTCGAACACCCTGTACGCGTCCTCCGGGCGGCCGCACCTCGCGTACATGCTGATCGCCGAGTGCGCCACGTAGAGGTTCGCGTCGAGGCCGAGCTTGGCGACGGCGGAGTGGATCTGGAGGCCGAGGAGGAGTTCCTTCGACGCCGCGCACGACTTGAGCGCGAGCGGGTAGGTGTAGTGATCGGGGGAGCAGGCGGGGCCCCGCGGCCTCATGGAGGCGAAGAGGCGGAGCGCGTCGCGATGAAGCGAGGCGGCGGTGAGCGCGCGGATGAGGACGTTGAAGCAGACGGTGGCGGTGCCGCCGCGATCGAGGGAGCAGGAAGAGTCGAGCACGGCGTGGGCCGCGGGGAGCGCGGAGCAGGCGGCGTAGGCCTGGGTGAGCTTGACGCGGGCGGGCGCCGCGGAGGGGTGGGAAGGGTGGAGCAGCAGGAGGAGGCGCGCGTGCGCGGCGCGCAGCGGCGGGAGGTGAGCGGGCGCGCGGCAGGCGGCCACGAGGCGGAGGAGGGCGTTGACGTCGCCAGTCGCGGGCAGGGGGCTCCGCGACGCGTACATGAAGTGCAGGTCAACGCATTGGCGTCCGACGCTCCCCATCCGGAATTTGGCGTTTGGCTGGGACTCTTGCGCAGGCAGGGGGCTCCGCGAGCTCCCACGACCGAGCCTCTCCTAGCTTGCAGCAGCCGCGCCTTCCTCCGCACGCGACGTGTTGCGGCGCCCTGCGTGTTGCTCCAGCCTCGCCCGCGCTGGTGGAGACCTCCTGAGGGCCCGAGCTGGTGGAGCACCACACCCAGAACAAGGCTGCAAAGCTCAAACTTGAAGGTGCCCGGGGACTCGATGACCGACGTCTTCGAGGGTGTTGAGTTCACCTAGGAGCTGACCGCCGCGGAGGCGACGACAGCGACGACGACTAGGGGCGCCGCACAAATCGCCTCGGCCCGGAGGCGCTGGCGCTCAGCTTCGGCGCGGAGAACATGGAGGTGGCGCTCCGCCGGTACATGCCCTCCATCATGGCAGATATGGAGGGGAAGCGGCGGCGGGAGCGCACGCTCAATATCTTCATGAACCAGGAGCGGATCTCTTGTGTCGGCCACGTTCCACACGTACGGTCCCCTTGGAGCCGGAGCTAAAGCAGTCCATCATCGCCGACCTCGACCGCTTCCTAGGGAGAAAGGAGTACTACCGGCGGATCGGCAAGGCGTGGAAGTGCGGGTACCTGCTCTACGGCCCGCCCGGCACCGGCAAGTCGAGCCTCGTCGCCGCCATGGCCAACTGCCCAACTACCCCGCTTCAACCTCTACGACCTCGACCTCGACCTCTCCCACGTGCACTCCAACCTCGAGCTGCAAAAGCTCCTCATTGCCATGCCCAACAAGTGCATCCTCATCATCGAGGACATGGACATTGATTGCTGCTTCAGCGCCAATGCATGGGAGGGCGCTAAGCAACAGGAGGACGTGAACAAGGACGCGGCGGCGACGGCAACGGCGAGATCCGATTCGGAATAATCCTCGGAATCATCAGACGAGCCTCTGCCGAAAGCCTGCTACTTCGCGGTACAAGATGCCACCAACATTGTTCCTTGCACCCAGCCACCGCGCCCCCTCTATGCCGTGGCCCGTGGCTCAGTGCGTCCCCGTTGCCGTGGCCCGTGGCTCAGTGCGTCCCCGTCCTCCGCGGCCGTCCAACTCGTCCTTCCCGTGGCGATGGCGCGCGTCTGTCGAATCCAACATTTTTCAAACAAGTTGTACCATCGGGATCACATTTTGTCGTCGACATTTTTTGATGTTGGGATCCAACATTTTCAAAAACCATTGACATCGATTTTCTAAAACCCTTGAGATCCGATGTTTTCTAAAACCGCCAAGGTTCAATGTATTAGAAACGTCGGATTAAAAAATCATCAGGGTCTAACGTTTAAAAGAACGCCAGGTCCATCATTTTTCAAAAATGTTGTACCATCAGGATCCAACATTTTGTCGTCGACGTGTTTCTTTTTTTCGGGAATACGCAGGAGAGCTACATATCATTGTATTACGAAGAATTAAATTGATTTGTTACAACGCGGGCCAACCGGGCGCACACACACGGAGTTGCAACGCTAGAGAACTGTACGGCAAAAAGGACAACCTACACCCGTACAGGGATAACCACTGGACTAAACACACAGAGCCGACGTTGTTGACCTGCCTGACCGCGACCATAAGGTCCGCGTCAGAGAGAGCACGTGCCGCCGGGAGGAGGTCGCGAAAAGCGGCGAAATACTCCTTGTCGATCGGTCCAGGTCCAGCGAAAACTGCAGCAAGGCCTTGATCAGTTGCGGTTTCAGCGGCCGCCGCCTCGGGGTCTTCCGTAGGATGCATACTCAGCTTGTCCAGCTTGCGCATGAGTAGTACCTCACCCTTCTTAGAGGCACGAACAGTGGAGTTCAGGGTCAGCTTGGCTAGCCTACTACTCCGGCGAGTCGCCGAGGCAGGGTAAGGGGGTGACGTCGCCGGTAGGGTTGCGAGCGGTACCTGCAGTGCCTGGTGAACGCTAGCCAGGAAGGCTGCGGTGTTGGCCTTGGCAGCTTCGAGGTCGTCGTTGGGCTGAATCCTACCCCGCTTCGATGGGGTCGCGACCTGATCCTGACGAGTTCTCCTTGGTGGCCTAGGCGTGTTGGAAGCCAAGGCCGGCACGAGTCCAGCGACCAGCTCGGGAGGGTCCGCCACAGTCGACGTACTGGACTCATCATGACTTTGAAGAGCGCCCATCTTGGCTTCCAGATCCCGGTTCACTAGTGGCGGGGAGGAGTCAGCGGCGGGGGTGGAAGGGCGCAGGGCGGCACTAGCTGAGGGTCGCGTCGTGTCGCTGCGTGGCCGTCACTGGTACGTCTTGAGCAGTGTCATGGTAGTGGTCAAGGTGTTTGGGGCGACATGGGGCGTGATCTTGGGAGTTGGCGCCCAGGCTTCAATCAACATCGGGTCTTGGGACGGGACCGGTGTGCCGGGGCGATGCGGGAGTTGTGCTTCGAAGGACACCGGCTCAACGCAGGCATCGGCTTCCTCCGCTGTCGCTGGAGGCGTGCGCGAAGTCATGGACGCATCATCACTGGTCCGGGAGTGCGGAGATGGCGTAACGCGCAAACTCAATGGAGCGAAGCAGAGAATGCCCAAGCAGCGGGGCGTCATCGAAAGCCTACATCAGGTCGTCCGTCACCTGCCTAACTCGCGCCGGCAAAGTAGAGCGCGACAGTGGATCGACGGCAAGGCACCGGGTGGGGTCAGAGACCACCGACTGAACCTTCGGATGCCCAGCCGACACAGGTGACGATGGAAGTTGCCGCTCACCAGACGACCCAGGGCGCTTGGCTGTGCGGGTGGAGGCGCACCCTCGGCCGCCAGCGCTCCAACAGGGAGGCGAGGGTGACCGTGCTAGTGAGCGAGCACTTCGACGAGAGGCGGTGTCGGGGACGACCATGAGGGTCCCCTAAATAACCGGGGGCGGCCCGCTTAAAACCCGCAAAGAACGCACAATGCAAACTAACTCACGGACCTAAAACATGCGCACGGCGTGATCGCGACCCTGGTGGCCCCCGCGGCCCGCCGGGGTGGCACGGCGGATGCCCCCTCGAGAGAGGTCCGCCTCGCTCGAGGGTCAAATGCCCCCGGGCGGGTCCGCCTCGCTCGAGAGCTCAACACCCCCTCGGGCGAGGTCCGCCTCGCTCGAGGGCTAAACGCCCCCCTCGGGCGAGGTCCGCCTCGCTCGAGGGCACCCGCACGCACGTCGTCCCCGCTCCCCGCCCCCGTGTACGGGCATTTAATGCTCGACACCACGGGACGCGCGCCATGACCCCGACGCGCACCGGGATTCATGCCCCGGCGCCGTTCCCCCGACTCCCCGAGGAAGGCCATCCCCGCCACGCGTGTAACACGCGTGTCGCCCCGTGCGGCCATCCCCGCCACCGCGGCGCCACGCGGGCACTACAACGACGTGCCCGACGCCGTTGGAGCGCACGGGGGACGGGACGTCGCCACGCCCGCCACCGTGCCGTGTACGGACCCTTCGTTGACGGCACCCTCGAATCGGCCCGCGAGCGGAGGCCGGACAACCAACCACTACGCCACCACCCTCGAAGCTGCTCCCCCGTACAAGCACGGGACACGCCACAACGCCCCGGCCGGAGCGAGGATTTGCCAGGACGGCCGTCAGCTTCGTGGCACTGCTCGCCACGCCTCCACACGTAGGAGAATAGTGCGGCACGCATGTAAAGCTCGCTCCCTCCTTGGCCTATAAAAGGAGAGGCGGTCCCCCGGCCCGCGGGGGGTGACGACGGACGGCGATCACCCACGCGCTCTCCGTCTTCACCACGATATTGGCACTTGCCTCAATCAATACCTGCGGGACTTGGAGGCCGGGCCTCCTCTCCCGCCACGCTTGTAGCCCCCCTCTACGAGCACCACGGTGCAAAGCAATACGGTGCCCGAGCACACCGGCCGTGCCGGGACGTACGGCCCCGGCCGGAACCGGGGATAAACCCAACGTCATTAGTTGCTAGCACCGCCCATCGAGAGGCGGATCTCGGCGCTCATTAGTAGTTAGTGTTGGGACTACATTCCACACCGACGGTTGGCGTGCCGAGGTAGGGGGCTCGCGGCGAAGATCGACTCGTCACCGGCCCTCTCGATGCCGATTCGCACCGAGTACCGCGGCCGAGAGGTATTCCATGGGCGGTGTGGACCCACTCCCCGGCCGGGTTCGAAATCCGGTTCGGGAGCACCGAACTTTTAGGCCACGGGGAACGGCTACCTCATGCGCATCACCAATCGTGGCGAACTCCGTGCGCGGCGGCGGCCGGAGCCGACCCGGCCTCCGTCGCACCTCGCTGCTCACGCCCGGTGTCCGCCCGGGGTGGATGCGCGGGCCCTTCGGTGCCTCGACGCCGTCGACGCTCCGGCCGGCGCTCGCGACGGGCGCGGACGGAGCGCCGCGCGCGCGCGCGCGTCGCCTCACGGCGCGGCGAGACCACCAACGAGACGGCAACCGCTCCGACGGGGGAGCGCTCGGTTTCGGGGCCACGCTTCCGCATCGGTTTGCGTAGCGCCACGACGGTGTGCGTCGCCTCCGCCAACACCGACGTGGCGGCGCACGGGGCTCGTCCCGTCCGCCACGTTCCGGCGGTCGGGAACCCCGGCGCTTCCGGCCGACGACGAGTCGTCTTACGGCTCCGCCCGGCGAGCCGCCACCCGCCACCTCGCATGGGTACATGGAGTGGGACTTCTCCCGGAGTGCCCGACCCGGTGATGTTCCGGCGGTTTCTCGACACCACGGACTACGGTTTGGCTACTCCGACAACTCCGGCATTGGGAGCTACGACCTCGTCGGTGCGGAAAGTAGTCCCGACACTAACTAGTAATAAGCGGCGAGATCCGCCTCTTGATGGTCGGTGCTAAGCAACTAAGGACACTTGGTTTATCCCGGTTCCGGCGGGGCCGTACGTCCGGCGGGGGTGTGCTCGAGGCACCTTGTATTGCTTCGCACCGGGGTGCTCGTAGAGGGGTGGCTACAAGCGAGGCGGGAGAGGAGGTGTGGCCTCCAAGTCCCAAAGGATGTGATTGGGGCGAGTGCCAATATCGTGGGGAAGGCGGAGAGCGTGTAAGCGATCGCTTTCCGTCATCCGGTGGCGGTGTCTCCCGTCCCCCCTGCGGCGAGGGGGATCGCCTCCCTTTTATAGGCCAAGGAGAGGAAGATTTACGGGCATGCCGCACTATTTCGCTACGTGTGGTGGTATTGCGTACGGTGCGTGGAACCGACGCCCGTCCCGGCGAATCTTGCTTCGATCACGGCGTTGTGGCCCGTCCCGTGCTTGAACAGGGGCGACTTCGAGGGTGGAGGCGTAGTGGTTGACCGGGCGCCTTCGGGCGGGCTCGAGGGAGCCGTTGACGACGTTCCGTACGAGGTGCAGTAGCAGGCGTGGCGGCGTCCCGTCCCCGCGTGCTCAACAGCGTTGGAGTAGTTGTAGCAAGGGCACGACGTGGTGCGGCGAGGGCGGGGATGGCCGCACGGGGCGGCGGCCGACGGGGATAGCGCTCCCGCCGCCCGACGTCACGGTTTGACCTGCCCCGAGTAACGAGAGGAGGGCTCGAGGGTGCGGCCGGCCCCCTTCGAGGGCGCGGCGCGTCAGCCGTACAAGAGTGGGCGGCACAGTGTCACGGAGCTGACACCGGCCTCGTCGCACAGCTCCCCATAGTGGCGGGGATGGGCTCCCTCTAGGGAGTTGGCGGAACAGCGCCGAGGCGTGATTCCCAGGCGCGTGATGGCGCGGCTCTGCCGTGTCATAGCATTAAATGCCCGTACACGTGTGCGGGAGCAGGTGTGCTCGTGAGGGATCCTAGAGTGAGGCGGAGCCCGCTCGAGGAGGCGGGGACCCTCAAGCGAGGCGGAGCCCGCTCGAGGGAGGCGGGGACCCTCGAGTGAGGCGGAGCCCACTCGAGGGACCGTGAGCCCTCGAGCGAGGTGGACCTCGCTCGAGGGGGTGCCTTGTTGGGCCGCTCTAGTGGGGCGCGGGGGCCACCGTGGCGTGGGCCGTGTCGTGTGTGTACATTTTGTGTTAGGTTCGAGGTGTGTTTTGCGTTTTGCGTTTTTTGCGAGGTTTTAAGCAGGATTCCCCCTGGTTTTTAGGGGACCCTCTTGGCTGTCCCCGACAGTAGCCCCCGAGCATCTGCGGGCGTTTCGGTCAGGTTCCCGCAGATGCTGAAGCCTACTGATAGGACGCTCTTCCCCTTGGTTGCAAGCGCCTTTCCGTGGGGCCGCGTCAGCAGACCCGCGGGTCTAGCCTCCGAAGCCCTGCAGGAGCGTGAGTGCTCCTGCAGGGTTTTTTTCACGGGATTTTATCAGCGGGCGTGGTACATGTCTCAACCGGCATCGGCGATGTTTCAGCCGACTTCGGTGACGCACGTGCAACCGATATCTTTCGCGTTCGGTGCATCCCAGGAGGTGTAGCCGTGCGTTGAGCCCCCGAGCCTGGGCCCATTCGAGGCGATCGGGGCGAGCTCTTCGTCTTGTTTTATACGCACCCTCGCCGTCCCTCCGCGGGACGGAGGGTGAAGTCTCCACAACCCCCATCGATCGGGTCGCGGATTGCGGATTCCTCGTCGAGCTATTGGCGGGTGGTTCAAGTGGACGCCCATGCCCCGTTCGATAAGGGTAGGCTTGTGGTCCGGAGACTCGTCCATTAAAGCGCTTGCGCGGGTTTGCTTGGTGGGGCTCGGTCCCGTTCGATGTGGACCGAGGGCGCGGAAGCTCTCCCTCGGTGGGATCCCCCCGGCTAGCTGCCCTCGCTGGCTCTCGAACACGACATGTGGGGCGCCCTCGAGCCGGCGGGCTCGAGGAAAGGCTCGAATGCGCGCGCCCTCGTCGCCCCTGACTCTGGTGATCTGGGGCACCTGTTCGAACCCTTCGAGGGTCAGGTTTCGAACCCCTGATCAGTAGGGCCGTGCGGGGTAGCACCTGAGTGCTCCCGTCTTTTCGCATCTGCGTATTTCGAGGGTTCTCAGTGGCTCTGCCGGTCCTCGAACCGCCGATCGAAAACTTCGTAGATCGAGGGCACTGCGCGGTGCTCGTTGACTTTGAACGAGGCTTCGAGGCCACCGGTCGGTATTCGCACCCTTCGAGGGTCGGTCTTATTTGAGCACGGGGCTCGGGCCGCTTGAGGGTCTTCCTTACTTGGTGAGGGACCGGGCCATTTAATGCCCGCCGGTCGCGGCCCTATAGTCATGCGGCGCGGCGCGCGCCTTTTCGGGCGCCGCGGCCGCGCGCGTAGTGGGCGGAGTGGGCAAGCGGACGTGACCGCTGCCCGCCGGCCCCTCCGGTTACCGCGCCGTGATGATGGCGCGCGTGCGGACGTGCGGCCGCCGCGGTCGTGGTGGGCCCCGCTCGTCGGCGAGGGAAATTTTCACTGCGGTTAATGCGTGCGGGGCGTGCGCTCGGAGAGCATGCCCCGTGGGTCTATAAATCCAATTGTGGGAGGAGAGGCGGTTTTTTACCTTCGCACTTAGCGTCTGCTATCCTTGCCTCTCGCGCTTCTGCCCCCGAGCTGTTCTTGCCTTTGCGCCTCTGCTCTAGAGTCGTTCTTGCTTCTCGTTCCTCGTTCCCTCGCCCATTCGTATGGCTCCCCAGCAGTCCATCACCGTCATTGACCCACCGGCATGGGAGCGCTCGACGGCGACGACGCTATCTCTGAATCTGCTGGTGGCCGGCGGCCAGCTGGCGGCGAATGTGGATGGCAGCCCGCAGAGTGGATCAAGCCGCCGGCGAGGGACCGAGTGCCCAACCCACCGTTCGATTACGTCGTGAGCTTCGTCCGTTTCCACGAGTGCGGCTTTGCGACGCCGGCGAGCCGCTTCATGCGGGCCCTGTGCTACCACTACGGCGTGGAGCCGCACAACTTCACGTCGAACGCGATCTCCACGAGCGGCCACGTTCGTCGGCGTCTGCGCGAAGGCTTCTCGGGGATCCCGGTGGCGGGATCTCCGGGTCCCACCTCTTCCGCGCGAGTGCACACGGCCGGCCACGTCGGGCGAGGACTCGGCCCCGCACGGCGCGCGCGCGCGGCTTGTCGCTCGCGTTGCGGAGCTCGCGCGAGGGAGGAGTACATCCCCCGCACGATGACCTCCAACAACGCGGACCGGGAGCGGGGGTCGTTCTACCTCCGCAACGCCGACCCCGGCCTCCCCCTACACCGCAAGGTGCCGAGGGAGAAGGCCATCTCCCGGCACCACGGGGTATCTCCGCCCCTCGCACCGGGCGCGGTTGGACTCGCTTCGGCCGCGTTGAAGCACCTGGCGGATCGCGGGCTGACCGCGGGGTGCGTCCTCGCCAACCTCCACCACCGGCGGATCGTCCCCCCCGATGGAGAGGCGGCTCCGCATCTTCGAGATGGATGAGGACGCAGACCCCATTGCGTTGGCGGAGTCGCGGCTGCTGCGGGACCTCTTCCCGCGGGGAATACGCGGCCACCCGCGCGCGGCGCGCCATCGACCTCGGGGGCGGGGCGTTGTGATAACGCGTCCTAGTGGGCGTTCGCCATGCTCCCCGTCGGTCAATTGGTGAGTGAATTTCTTACTTTCCTTTCTTGTTCTGCCGGTTTTTGGGTCGTCGGCGTGTTCTAAGGCTTTGCCCGATCCCCGCGATGGTGCACATGAACGCCGCGCGGTCCGACCCGTCCACGCCCCGGTCTCGCGCGCACGCGCGCGCGGCGCAACGGCGGGAGGAGGAGTGGGTGGAGCGCGAGAGAGAGCGGAATGCGCGGCGACGGGGAGCGCCGAGAGCGGAGGAGCGAGGAGTTCGGCTGCGTGAGCAACAGGGGGCTTTCCTCGCCGGGACGGAGGAGTACTAGTCGTCGGATTAGGAAGAGGAGGAACAAGATAGGGGGCGGGTTCTCCCCCGACGGTGGGAGCCCGCACCCCCGTCACCGGAGCCGACTCCGTGGCAAGAGAATCATCACCCGGGGCGGGCGCGGGCGCCCGCCGCCGAGCGGTCTACGGTGGAGGCGGCGCGGACCGCGGAGACGCCGCGCGCGCGCCGCGGAGATGCCGACGCGCGCCACGGGGGTGCTCGTGCGCGCGGTGGAGGCGGGGCCGGAGGCACGGCGTCGGCCGCGCCGGGCCGCGCCCGCAATGTCGGCGGGGGCCTCGAGGAAGAGGAAGCGGGCCTTCTCTTCCTTGAGGTACGGAGTTGCCTTTCGAGGGGTCGTGTGCTTGACAGGCGGGAATGTGACACTATGTTCTCGTGTTTGCAGGGTGACGCCAACCGTGCCCCCTCTCGCACCGGCCAAGGTGCTGAGGGCAGACGTGTCCGTCCCCACCAGGCGACGCTCATCAAGGGCGACGCGGGTGGCCGTAAGCACGGCGGCGGCAGCGAGCGGGGGCTCACAAGACGCGACCGAGGCCTCGGGGCCGCAACCGGTGACATCGCCCACCGGGCCGCGGCCCGGCGGTCGCGGGGGGCACGGCGGGCGCCGGCCGCGGCGGAGGCGCGGCGGTGGCGGAGGCGCGGACGGGGGCGCCACTCGGCCGTGGCGCAACCGGCGACGTCGGCCGTGGAGGCACGTCCGCGCCCACGGCCGCCGAGGCGCGGTCCGGAGGCGGCGGTCGTAGCACCGCGGCGGGAGCCCGCGGCCGCGGTGGTGCGGTCGGAGGCGGCCGTGGTGGTGCGGCGGGAGCCCGCCCTCGCCGGCGGCTCCCGGGCGACGGCGGTGGAGATCCCCGACGACGACGTCCCGCCGCCGGGTGGGACCAATGGGCAAGCTCGCCCACGCCGGCCCCCGAGCCCCGGGCGGGGCGCTTGTGAGAAGGTGGGACCGCCACATGGTGGCCGGGGGCACGAGGCATGGCGCCGGGGCCTCTTCGTCCCGCGTCGGCCCTCTCGCCTCGGGCGAGGAGCGCGTCGATGCGCCTCCCTCCACTTCGCCGACACCCAAGAGGAGCGAAGGCTGTGGGAGGAGCTCGCGACCACGGCGCCTCGCTCAACCAGGCGCTGAACGAGGCGCTGCGGATTCATGGCGGCCCGGCGTGGCGTGTCTTTCGGGTGCGTCGGCATTCGCCGGCTTGTTGCTTTCTTCCTTGCTCCGTTGTCTTCGCGTTTGTCCTTACGGCGCGACGCTAACTGGTTTTTGTCTGCTGGTGGCAGGAGTTGGAGCTCCGCACCCGCGACAAGTACGACGCCCTCGACCAGATGAGCGCTGAGCTCCGCCAGCTCCGAGAGCAGCGGGACGCCCTCGATGCGCTCGTCGAGGCCCTGAGGACTCGGGACGGCTGGTTGGCGTACCGGGCAGAGGCTCTGCGCGACCAGCTCTTGGAGCTGGAGTGGCAACCCATGGTGTGCGCTTTCGCCATTGAGCAGGTCCGCTCGGCCCTCATTGACCGGGACGAGGCGCTGCAGCAGGCGAGGGAGGACCTGGAGAGGGCGCGCTCCGTGGCGGCCGACTGGGAGAGGGAGGTGGTCTCCGTCCGGGCTGAACGCCGGCGGGACCGCGTGGAGCTCGAAGAGGCGTAGTCCCGGCGAGCCGGCCGAGGAGAGGGCGCGGGAGGCCGAGCGAGAGGGCCAAGGAGGCGAGAGGAGTTGAAGGCGGCCCTCGCCGCCAAGGCCGCCGCGGTCGTCGTAGTGGAGGAGCGGCTCCGGCGAGAGCGTGCCGCCCGCCGGAGGCCGAGGGTCGGCTCCGGCGAGGAGCGATCCGCCCTCGTCGATGCCCGGGCGACGTTCGAGCGGGAGCATGCGCGCTCGAGGGGGCGCGGACGTTGTCGAAGGAGAGAGAGGATGAGGTCTCGATGCTCGACGGGGAGCCGATCGCCCTCGGCATCTCGAACGAGGATCAATGTCGGACCCTCGAGGAGCGAGAGCGCCACGGTCGTCAACCCTGCGGCGGGCGGTCGAGGGCGGACGCCAAGCTCTCGAGGTGGAGAGGAAGCGAGGTTGAAGGTGAGTTGACATTTCGTTCCTTTGTTTTGTTGATCTTCCCTTCGGGGGTTCGTTCCCTTCTTGATTTTCTTTGCTCGTGGTATTCAGGCCTACGCACCGCGCTGGGGCGCGCGACCGATCGGGCCGAGACGTTGCAGGCGGCCTACGACTCCTTCGAGCAGGAGCTGGTAGAGTTGCGCGCTGCGGCCCTCGAGACCTGTCGGGCGGTCGAGGAGGGCAAAACGCACGCTGGAAGCTCGCTAGCGAGTCGTCTGCGCGCCCTTGGTGGGCATGTCTCGAGGCGCATGCGCCGCGCGCTTCACTTGGGCGTCCGGAAGGCCCTCGGCGTGGTGCAGTCCCACTACGAGGTGAACTTCGAGGCTGTGGCGTCGAGCTATGTCGTCCGGAGGGCGTCGAGGACGAGGTGGCGATGGAGCACGCGGACGCGCTTGCCGCTGACACCGCCGAGGCGCTCACCGAGGACTTCATGGAGTTCTTGTTCCCGGACGCTGCTGATGCCGACGCGCCTCAAGCACGAAGATCGGCCGGGCACTTGGCCCTTTTTTGTTCAAATGTTAGTATCCGGGCCACGAAGCCGTGTAAATGAACAAGTATTTGTTGAAATGTTAAACACTTGTGAATGGTGTTTCTTGTTTTATTTATCGCGCTATTCCGTTTCTTCCTTTGCTTGGGCGGGTCGGGTTGGGGGAGTTAGATTTTCGTGAGCGACCCGCCGGGGCCGGGAGGCAAGAGAGAAGGGCCATGTCCTCGCGAGGTGTAGGCTATCTCGGCTCGCGCGTCCTTTCCGCTTGGCCACCCGCGTCCTCGCCTGGATTCGCTCGAGGCCGAGGTTGAAACATACTTAGCGCGCTTGCAAGTTCTTTGCGAAAAAATGGGACCATTTTTTTTTGGGGGGGGGTGCCCCCCCCCCGCAAAGTAGCCCCCGAGGGTGACTTGGTTTTCGGGGGAAAGCCGAGTTGCCCTTTAATTTTATTAACTGCCTGTTATTTACATTCGTGCTGCCAACTGGGGTGTTGGGCATGTAATTTACAACAAAAACTTGGAAATCCTAGCTAAGGGTAGAAGCGACGTAGGCCGCCGGATGTTCCAAGCGTTGGTGAGTTCCTCACCGTTGTTGTGGGGAAAGCCGCGGCTTTCGCACACGAACAATGAGTGAGGACAAAAGCTCTAGAACCAAAACCAAAACTCGGGACGAAAGACAACCAAAAGCTCTTTACTCAACGAGTTGATTTCTCAAAATTCGATCCCCTTTACAAGTGCCGGTCCGTCTCCTTTTATAGGGAGGCGGGCGGACTTTTTACATTCCGAGAACACCCTTGTGTAAAACGAATCAATACAGAATGTGCTAGGCTATCTTCGGGTAATCTCCAATCAGGTCTCCACGTAATCAGCGCTTCATGATGTCACGCCGCAAATCGCGACGCCTTTCCAGCTCTTATCACGTGCGCCTGTCGGGGTGAAAACCCCCGAGCCTTTGGAGATCCCCCCTTCGCCTGGTACTCTTCGTCACCCGAAACAAAAACCACACTCAAGTTTGAATACATTAAGTGTTAGGAACGACGAAACCCCCTGCTCGAATCCCAGGTCGGGGCCCTCTGGGTGAATAACATTCGCCCTAGGGGTTTCGTCATGGAATGGGTTGCCAAGCGAGACTTTGCCGCCCTGTGTTAAGTTGGATTTGTGCTGATGGCTTTGGTGGCGACGAAGGGTACTTGCCAAAACGCGACGCCTGGAAGGTGGAAGTGCAATCTGCTGCCTCCGAGGTTTCTTTGCCGCATCCTTCGCATAACTGCTCTCCACTCTTTGGGTATGCGAAGGCTCGATTCCGAATCCCCCCAACAACCGTCCTCGTTGGCCGGCTTGTACGTGCGGGCTTGAGCACCTTCACCACGACGTAGGGTCCCTCCCATGGGGGTGACAACTTGTGGCGGCCTCGATTATCTTGGCGTAGTCTTAGGATGAGGTCCCCCTCGCTGAAGTCTCGCCGCCGCACCTTTCGAGCTTGGTAGCACCATAAGGACTGCTGGTACCTCGCGGAGTGCATCAGGGCCACAGTATGTGCCTCGTCCAGTTGGTCCAGCGAGTCTTCGCGGGCTTGCTGGTTGGCACTTTCGTCGTAGCCCCGGACCCTGGGCGACCCGTATTCCAAGTCCGTGGGGAGGACGGCCTCCGCACCATGACCCAGGAAAAATGGGGTGAACCCGGTGGCCCTGCTTGGGGTGGTCCTGAGGCTCCACACAACCGCCGGCAGCTCCTGGAGCCACTTCCGACCAGACTTATTCAGCCGGTCGAAAATTCTGGGCTTGAGGCCTTGTAGAATCATGCCGTTGGCACACTCCACTTGACCGTTGGTCTGTGGGTGTGCCACGGCTGCCCAGTCCACATGGATATGGAACTTGTCGCAGAACTCCAGGAACTTTCTGCCCGTGAATTGGGACCCGTTGTCGGTGATAATGGAGTTGGGCACTCCAAAGCGATAGACGATGTCGGTGAAGAACATCACCGCCTGCTCCGCCCTGAGGTTCGTGATGGGGCGTACCTCCACCCACTTGGGAAACTTGTCGATAGCAACGAATAGGTGGGTGTAGCCCCCGGGCGCCTTTCGCAGGGGCCCGACGATGTCCAGCCCCCACACGGCGAAAGGCCACGTGACGGGGATGGTCTGCAGGACGTGCGTGGGGAGATTGATTTTGCGAGCGTAGAACTGGCACCCTTCGCAGGTGCGCACGATCTCGCTGGCGTCAGCGACCGCGGTGGGCCAGTAGAACCACTGGCGGAACACATTGCCCACGAGGGTGCGGGGTGCGGCGTGGTGGCCGCATACGCCCACGTGTATGTCCGGAGGAGCTTGCGCCCCGGGGGATAGGCACGCACCCCTTCGGGATGCGGATGCGGCGCGCTTGTACATCTCGCCGTCGATGAGGGCGAAAGACTTGGCCATCCTGGCGATGCGCCTAGCCTCGGATCGTTCCGAGGGGAGTTCCCCTCGAGCCATCCAGGCGATGTATTTGTCGCGCCAGTCCCTTTCGCTGGGAACCGGCTCAATGTCCATGGCTTCGGCCTCGTCGGCGCCATACCCCTCGAGTAGGGAGAGCACGTACGCCTCGTTCGATGGGTCCTCGTCCATGGGCTCTGCGCCCGGGACTCGAGGGAGCCCCCGAGGGTTCCTCGCAGCTCGAGGGGTGTGGCTCGAGGTTGACGGACGGCTGGGCGATGTCCCGTGCGAAAACGTTCGGGGGGACGGTGATCCGACTCGAAGCAATCTTGGCGAGTTCGTCCGCCTCCTCGTTGTACCGGCGGGGCACGTGGTTGAGCTCGATGCCATAGAACTTGTCCTCGAGAGTTCGCATGGCCTTGCAGTACGCCTCCATCTTGTCGTCGTGGCAGCTCGCGTTTTTCATGACCTGGTCAATCACGAGCTGGGAGTCCCCCCGCATGTCTAGGCGTTTGATGCCTATTTCGATGGCGATTTTGAGGCCGCAGAGTAGGGCCTCGTACTCGGCCATGTTGTTTGACGCGGGGAAGTGGAGGCGCACGGCGTATTGCATGTGCTCCCCGAGGGTCGAGATGAAAGCGGACCCGCGCCCGCGCCCGTCTTCATCACCGAGCCGTCGAAGTACAAAGTCCAGCATTCGGGGCCGGATGCGTGGCGGCGGCAATTGCGTGTCCGTCCACTCGGCTACGAAATCCGCCAAAGTTTGGGACTTGATGGCCTTGCGCGGGGCGTAGGCGAGAGTTTCGCCCATCAGCTCCACCGACCACTTGGCAATCCTACCCGCGGCATCCGGGTTACGGATGATTTCCCCTAGCGGAAAGGAAGAAACCACCGTGACCGGGTGGGCCTCGAAGTAGTGGCGGAGCTTGTGCCGCGAAGGACCACTGCGTAAAGCAACTTCTGGACTTGTGGGTAGCGCGCCTTGGTCTCGAACAAGACTTCGCAATGTAGTACACCGGCCCGCCGGATCGCGAGAGCATGCCCCTCCTCCGTGTGTTCCACCACGATGACCGCCCCGACCACTTGGGTGGTCGCGGTCACGTAGAGGTACGGAGGCTCGCCTGTCTTGTGGCGGCGTGAGGATTGGGGCATGGGTGAGGGTTGCCTTCAGCTTGTCAAGCACCTCCTGGGCCTCGGCAGTCCAGGAGAACCGTTCATGCTTCTCGAGGAGCCGGTAGAGGGGTAAGCCCTTCTCGCCGAGCCGCGAGATGAAGCGGCTCAAGGCGGCAAGGCAGCCCAACACCCTTTGGACCCCCTTAAGGTCCCGAATTGGACCCATTCGTTCGAGGGCTGCAACCTTTTCGGGGTTGGCCTCGATGCCTCGCTGGGAGATGATGTATCCTAACAGCATGCCTCGCGGCACGCAAAAGACACATTTTTCGGGGTTCAACTTTACACGTTGGCCCGTAGGCGGCCGAACGCGATGTTGAAGTCGCTAACCGGATCGTCCGCCCTCCTGGTTTTCACGACTATATCATCTACGTAAGCCTCAACGGTTCGCCCGATGTGGTCTCCGAAGACGTGTTGCATACATCGCTGGTATGTTGCGCCCGCGTTTCGGAGGCCGAACGACATCGTTACGTAGCAGTACATCCCGAACGGCGTAATGAACGAAGTCGTGAGCTGGTCGGACTCTTTCATTTTTATTTGATGGTACCGGAATAGGCGTCAAGGAAACGAGAGGAGTTCACACCCGGCGGTCGAGTCAACGATTTGATCGATCCGCGACAAAGGAAAAGGAACTTTAGGACATGCTTTATTAAGACTAGTGTAGTCTACACACATCCGCCACTTCCCATTCTTTTTTCTTTACTAATACGGATTAGCTAGCCAAGTGGGGTGGAACACTTCCTTGATGAACCCAGCCTCGAGGAGCTTCCGCAGCTCTACTCCGATCACCCGCGCCGCTCCTCGTCGAAGCGGCACGGCCGTTGCTGCACGGTGCGGGAGTGAGGTAGGATATCAAGGGAGTGCTCGGCGACCTCCCTCGGGATGCCCGACATGTCCGAGGGGCTCCACGCGAAGATGTTGGCGTTGGCGCGGAGGAAGTCGACGAGCACCACTTCCTATTTCGGGTTGAGGGTAGAACTGACCCTCAACGCCTTGCCCTCGGGGGCAGCAGGGTCGAGGGGCACCTCCTTGGTCTGCTCAGCAGCCTCGAAGCTGCCGGCGTGCTTGGTGGTGGAGTCGAGGTCCTCGTTGACCATATTCTCCAGGTTGGCCACCAGCGCTTCGTCCAGCGCTAGGGCCTCGGCGTGTTCCACGCACTCGACATCGCAGTCGAATGCGTGCTCGATGGATGAGCCCACGGTGATGACACCGTTGGGCCCCGACATCTTCATCTTGAGGTAGGTGTAGTTGGGGACCGCCATGAACTTGGCGTAGCAGGGCCGCCCAAGTATGGCGTGGTACGCGCCCCTGAACCCCACCACCTCGAAGGTGAGTGTCTCCTTGCGGTAATTGCCCGGCGTGCCGAACCAGACTGGCAGGTCGATCTGCCCGAGGGGCTGGACGCGCTTGCCGACGCGACGCCACGGAACGACGTCGTGCCGGGCCGCGGCTGGTCCAACCCGATCCCCTGCGGGCGCGGCGTGTGTGCGTAGAGGATGTTGAGGCTACGCCTCCGTCCATCGGACCTTCGAGAACCGTGCGTTCTCGATGACCGGATCCACCACCGGTGGGTATTGACCCGAGGTTGGGGATGCGGTTCGGGTGATCCTCGCGGCCGAACGTGATGGCGTCCTCCGACCGCCGAGGAAGGAGGGAGGCGCCTTCTCTGCGGTGAGAACCTCGTGCCACTCCCGCTTGCGCCGGAGGCCGGACATGTCGACGGTCGGCCCCCGAAGATAAGGAAGACGTTTTCCATAGCGGGGGAAGCCACCGGCGTCGCCGTCACCCTTGTCCTTCTTGGCCTCATCGTCCTTCGCGGCGGCGCGACCGTAGAACCGCTTGAGCATGTCACACTTGCTCGAGGGTGTGGTTGACCGGCGTCTTATGGTAGGGACATGGCTTCTTCGAGCATGTCGTCGAAAACCCCGGGCCTCGAGGGGCCGGTCGAGGGCCCCGTCAAGCCGGGTCAACGAAGAAGAGCTTCGCCGCCGCCGTCGTCGTGCCCTCGCTCGCGCGCCTCGTGGCGCGGCTTCTTTCCCCTTCTTGCCCCGCTTGTTCTTTTGGCGGAGCTCCTTTGACTTGCTGCCCTCTGCGGGCGTATCGTCCACGCGCTTGCCCTTCTTGCCGTCAAAGATCGCCCCCACCGCCTCTTCGCCTGAGGCAAGCCGGTGGCGATGTCGAACAACTCGTTCGAGTCAACCGGCGGGCTGCGCCCGAGCTCGCGCACAAGATCCCGGCATGTGGTGCCTTCGAGGAAGGCGTGCACGATTTCGGACTGCGCCACGCTTGGGAGCTCCGTACAGCGCTTGGAGAAGCGCCGTATGAAGTCCCGGAGCGACTCGCCGGGCTTCTGGGTGCAAGAGCGCAGGTCCCAGGAGTTCCCAGGGCGCACGTATGTGCCCTGGAAATTTCCCACGAACGTGCGGACCAGGTCGTCCCAGTTGTGGATCTGGCTGGCCGGCAGGTGCTCGAGCCACGTCCGCGCCGAGTCGGCGAGGTGCGGTGTTGGGGGGATTCGGAATCAAGCCCTTCGCGCACTAAAAATAAAAGAGTGTTTTAGTCGCCGGATTCCTATGCGAAAGGCCCGGAGGCAAAATCTCAAGAACCCTTGAATCTTTCCTCATCTTTGAGAAGTTGCTTTTTGTCCCGAACCCTTCGTTGCCGCAATGCCGCAGAATGAGCTCGAAAAGACCCAAGGCGTTAGGGTTTTCGACCGAGCCGATTGTTTTTTTCCCGCGACGAAACCCCAGGAGTGAATCTCGCTCACCCGGGTATTCTTGCCCGGGATTCGCTCGGCGAGGTTTCGTCATATCTAACACCTAATGTTTTCATGTTTGAATACGATTCTATGTTTCGGTGACGAAAGGTACCGGGCGAAAGGGAAGTCTCCACAAGATTGAGGGTTTTCTCCCGACAGCGCACGCGATGGCAACAAGAAAGGCGCGGCGATTTGCGGCGTGACATCATGAGGCGTCGATTACGTGGAGACCTAATTGGAGATTTTCCCGTAAGTAGACTAGTACATTCTATTTAGATCCGTTTCACACGAGGGTATCCTCGGAATGTAAAAAGTCCGTTCGCCTCCCTATAAAAGGAGACGGGCGGCACTTGTAAAGGGGATCGACTTTTGAGAAATCAACTGTTGAGTAAAGAGATTTTGGTTGTCCTTTGTTCTGTATTTTGGTTTTGATCCTTGAGCTTTAGTTTTCCCTCATTGTTTGTGCGCGGTAGCTTCGGCTGTCGCCACAACATGCGGGGGAGGTTGCGGATGATAACCTTGTCGCCGGCGGCCCCGCCTAGGTGACATGCTAGACGGTAGTCGTTGATCCACACACGGGGGTCCGTCTCCCCGCCGTACTTGACGATCGTCGTGGGCCGGCGGAAGCGCCGGGGGATGTTCGCCGTGTGGATCTCCGGCCGAACACGCGGGTTCCGGGGGTTCCGGCGTCGGTGAGCGGTCCTCCCCGCTCGTCGTAGCGTCCACCCCGTCGAGGGTGGTAGCCCGCCGCCGCCCGCGCCTCGCGTTGCCCCTCGCCCGCCGAGCATTGATGAGGTTGCGGGCGTCACCATCGTGGGCTTGCCCGCGCGTGTCGAGGAGCCGTTCCTTGGCCGGCCTAGGCCCCGGGTTGGCGGGGCCGCCCGCGTGCACCGAGGGCTCGGGGCCTTGCACACCCCCATCGTCCCGCGCGCTCCCCTGTTGGCGGATGCGGGACGCCGTGCTTTCGGCTCTGTTGGACGGCTACTTGCTCGATGAGTGCTCGCGCCTCGCGGTGCGGGTTCCGCGCCCTCGGGCGTCGAGGGGGCGGGCACGGCCCGTAGCGGTGTTGCGGCGGCAATGAGTTTCGGCTTGCTCGCGGGGGCGTGTCGGATCGTCGACGTTAAAGTCGGCGTTGATGCGATCGCGGGCTTGCCTGCCCAACTCACGCGCATGTTCGCCGCGCGCGGAGGCTTCTCCCGCGATAGAGGCGCGAAGCAATCGCACCGTGCGGTACTCTTCCGCCGGTTTGGCCTTGAGCTCGTGTGCTTGGGCCGGGCCGTGCATTGATGTCGGCCCCCTCGGCGGTGAGGGGGGGGAGGTGCGCTTGGCCCCGCCGGCCATGCGCGGTCCGGTTCCCGGGGCGGGGGGAACCTCTCCGTCTCCGGCTCCCGCCGCGTCGGTGGTGTTTGCCGGGTCGTTGGCACTCATGACGCAGCACTCCCGCGTGGGGTCGGAGCTCCCGACGCCGTAGTCGTCGGAGTAGCCGAACCCGTAGTCCGTGGCGTGGAGGAACCGCCGAACATCACCGTGGGTCCGGTACGCCGGAGAAGTCCCACTCCGCATATCCATGCGAAGTGGCGGGTGGAAGCTCATCGGTGGAGCCTTGGGATGACTCGTCGCCGGAGAGGCGCTAGGGTCCATGGCAACCGGGATATGGCGGCCGGAGGGAACCCCGCACATAGCCGCAATGGTGTTGGCGGAGGCGACATACGCCGTCGTGGCGCCGCGGAGGCCGATAGGGAAGCGCGGTCCCGAGACCGAGCGCTCCCCCCGTCGGGGGCGGCCGTCGTCTCGCCGGGTGAGCGCGTCGCGTTGCGAGGTGACGCGCGCCGCATGCCGCGCTCCTACCACGCCCTGTCGCGAGCGTTGGCGGAGCGACGACGGCGCCGTGGCGCCGAAGGACCCGCGGCATCCGTGCCGGCGGGCACCGGCGTCATGGTGACGTGTGCGGCGGCGACCGGGACAGACCCGGCTTGGCGCCGCGTGCGGAGTTCCTCACGGTTTGTGAGGCGCATCAGGTAGTCGTTCCCCGTAGCCTGAAAGTTCAGGCCCCCGAACTGGATTTCGAATCCGGCTGGGAGGGGGTCCGAGCTGCCCATGGAGTAGCGCTGACTGCAGTACTCGGTGCGAATCACCATCGAGAGAGCTGGTGACGAGTCGATCTACAGCGCGAGCCCCCTACCTGGCGCGCCAACTGTCGGTGCAGAAAGTAGTCCTGACACTAACTAGTAATAAGCGGCGAGATCCGCCTCTCGATGGTCGGTTCTAAGCAACTAAGGACACTTGGTTTATCCCGGTTCCCGGCCGGGCCGTACGTCCACCAGGGGGTGTGCTCGAGGCACCGTATTGCTTCGCACCGGGTGCCCGTAGAGGGGTGGCTACAAGCGAGGAGGGAGAGGAGGTGTGGCCTCCAAGTCCCAAAGGATGTGATTAAGGCGGGTGCCAATATCGTGGGGAAGGCGGAGAGCGTGTAAGCGATCGCTATCCGTCGTCCGGTGATCGGTGTCTCCCGTCCCCCCGCGGCAAGAGGGATCGCCTCCCTTTTATAGGCCAAGGAGAGGGCGATTTACGGGCATGCCACACTATTTCGCTACGTGTGGTGGTATGGCGTACGGTGCCGTGGAACCGATGCCCGTTGTTGACGAA
This sequence comes from Cenchrus americanus, assembly GCA_947561735.1. Classification (NCBI taxonomy): domain Eukaryota; kingdom Viridiplantae; phylum Streptophyta; class Magnoliopsida; order Poales; family Poaceae; genus Cenchrus; species Cenchrus americanus. Next base: position 149,714,151 of record OX387243.1, on the reverse strand, counting down.
TAAAAGACGTATCCCTCTACGATCCGCAAGCGTACGAACCCCACACCTTTTTCACCACGGGATTCCCAAGGTTCTTGTCAATCCGCGGAGCAAGGGGATTACAAGCGTTCGATCAACAACGACACACTAGCTACTAAAACCCTAACTACTATTAAACTAGAAAACAACTAAACTACACTAGAGAGAATGATAAACGATCAAGATAGAAGACACTCGCCCACGGGTCTACGATACTAGAGCATGCAATCGCTTAAAGACATGAAAACCAATCTAATCTATCGGGGATGTGACCACGGTTTCGCCCTTTCCCTCCTCTCGTACTGTCACTACGCGAAGGTATTCATGACTAGACCTTTGATGGCCACGGCGTATTGAATGGATCCAAGGAAGCATTGAGGCCTATACTCCCTTTACGGCATGGTTGCAAGCCTTAAGCATTAAAGTATATTCAACACAAGATGATAGATAGATAATCCGACAAAGTGCGATTACATCTCAAGATCGATTACAACCCATGGACGAATGAGAAGATTACCCCATCAAGGTGCTGATCATGGCACCGTTGATCATGGTTTCCCTTCCGCCGTGTCTTCCTTCTTCTCCACGAGAGGGTGCTTCCTTCGAGGTGGTTGATCTCCCGCCGGAGATCCTCCTCCTCTCTCTCTAGCTTGTGGATGGCCTTCTGGTGCGAATAACTCCTCTCCTCTGTGTTGGCGGCGCGTCGGGGGTTTTAGGGTCGAAGATCCTTCGAGGGCAAGGAAGACGGGACCGAACCGGTGCCCGAAGTGGGCTGGGCCGGCCCGCCTGGGCCGGCCGGCCCAGGCCCAATTTCGGCCCGGTTCGGTCGCCCTTTTTGCTCCGTGGGTCCTCGCGCACTTATCTACTTTGCCCCCTCCACTTGCATGATTTTGACGCTGTTATCCTCGCGATCAAGATGGAGGCTCTCTTTGCATGAAGTTTGATCTTTTACGCTTCAATCCCCGGGGTGTTCCTCGTAGCACTTCGGTCCTCGCCACCATTGGAAGTGATTTCAGCAAGCTCATAAACACGAACAAGACTCCATGAATGCTCCTTTGAACTTGTTGCGAATCCGTCCTTTATGTCCATGTTTTCCTACATAAACATAACACTTCCAAATGCATGCACAAAGATGAACTCGTTATATGATTAGTGTGCCTAGTGGCGGGTTAGTTCCATAATCAAATCCAAACCAAAGTGTAATGAACATGCTAGGTGCACCAAAATACACCGTCAACATCTCCCCCACACTTAGCTCTTGCTCGTCCTCGAGCAAGTACTCGTAAAAGAACTTCGTCCAAGGAGTGTAATCGTGTACCACTTATCCTCCTTCACAAGTTAGTTAATCCCTTCATCTTTAATACATAAACACAAAGTAATGATAATCAAACATAAACATGGGCGTTTAGAATTTTTACCACGTCAAGATTTACCCCCACAACTCAAACCCTTCACTTGAAGCCTTCAATTTCAGCCATGCTTACTCCTTTGCTTCCATCGGAGGGTTTTTATGGTTTTCAAAACAAAAATTCCTGCAACAAGTATTAGACAAAAACCTTTCTCCAAGCTCTCTCAAGTCACTCATATGATGTGGCTATCCTAACCAAATTTTATAAAACTCTCACCTCCCATTAATCTCTCATATATCGTGTAAAGTGGAGCTATAGGTAGGGCTAGCGCAATCAACACAAGTATTGTCAAACTAAGAACTTCCTCTAATGGTTGTCTACCTTTCAAAGCCAATGATCATGAGAATTAACCATATGTAGGGATATCAAGGATGAGAAGATTTAGAATGGTGGACATGTGCAAGGGAAAAAGAAAATTATGAATACAAGGCACCGATGATGTCCTCGTTGTCGGATTGCACATGGTTGGAAATAGAGTAAAAGTTTCGTCTCACAATCAACGTGACATCCTTCCTTACACTTTATTATTTTTCTTTTCTTTCACTTGATCCATCCCTCTCATATCTTCATTGCTAACTCATCTTTCTCTCTTTTTCTTTTTCTTCTTTCATTCACATATGATTTTTCTTTCTTTCTTTCTTTCTTTTCCATACACATACTTTTTCTCTTTATTTTTCTCTCTCTTGACAACTTTTTCAAAGCTTTCAATTCTCTCTTTCCTCGCACGCATACAATCTGAAATTTTTAAATAAATCATGCTAGAGACGAGACGAAACTTTGAAAATAGGTTGTGTTCAAGGAATATGATGTACAAAAGAGATGTATAGGGTTGGGTATGGAATCCAGCGATATTCATGACTTTCGTTGTGAAAGTCATGGACTGAATATATGACGAGGCTAGCAACAAAAGATAAGCACAAGGACATGATCATTGCTCGAAATTAAAACTCACCAAGAGAGAAGGGTCCTAGCCTAACTCATCGTGCTAATCACACTTATGGTGGAGCGAAAAAAATAAACTTGGCTTTGGATAGGAATTTTTTTTCTTACCCTCAACTTGGAAAAAGAGGTTTTGCTAACCTTTATTACAAGGGTTTTAAAATAATTTTCAGAACTGAAATCCTCCAATTTTTAGCATCGAACATAGCACAACTAGCATGTGAAGCTCAAGATCGAAGTGCGGTATGGGTACTTTAAGTAGTAGCGATTCCACTAAGCACCACGGTAAACGTTTTTCAAACCACATACTTGTGTTCATATATCAAGAATCGAAGATTAAACAAACAAGTAAATAAAGATAAACAATACATAAAACACAAAGATATATATAAAGACTCTTTTTATTTGGTTTTCTTGACTCAACACTAAATTAAGACACTTGCAAAAATTTTAAAACAGACTCAAAAACTAAAGACTCATTAAGACACTAAAGACTCATTAAAACACTAAAACTCTCACACGAAGATTAAACCGAACCTAAACTTGAAGTTCAAAAGCTAAGGCTAGCGAGCTAGCTCTCCCCCACACTTAAAACATACGACGTCCTCGTCGTATCTTACAAAAATCCTAAGGGGAAAACTAGATCTAGTGGTACTTCAAGCAAGTTTTGCACCACTTGCCTCTCATGTTTCCAACCATGCCGAAAAGTTTGCGCACGTTGCGGTTAAGGAACTTGTAGTCATCTTCAACTACGCGCTCCAAGTCCTCCATACGCTGCTTCATCGCTTCCATGGCTTGGAGACATTCGTCGGCCGACGTGTAGAGATCCGCGATGGATTGACGGCAAAATCGACAACACACCGGATGCAATCCAAAGGGGTCGTCGTCGCCATAATCTCCACCGTTGTCACCACCGTCGTCGCCACCTCCATTGTCGTTGCCTTCGCCACCGCCGTTGCCGTTGCCGTTGGGGCCTTCGGGAGTCCATTCATTGGGTCGCTCATCCCAATCATCGTCGTCTCTACCGGCGGCCGCCCACGAGCTCGGGCTACGATCGTCGGAGTAGTCGCTATCCCCATAATCCTTAGGCTCTGGCGACACCTCCTTGTAATCCTTGCGCTTGATGCCTTGGAGGCGTGCTGACCTTCGGACGGGTGTAGGGACCTTCTCTCCTTCGACGGGGTTGCGAGATGCAAGAGCTCCGGTCGGGACACGTCCTCCGCAACGGATACGTGCGGTCCTCTTGACGGGTAGCATGAGCTCGCATCGCATCGCCTCCTCCATCGATGGCTTCTTGGCTTCTAGCTTCAACTATAAGCTTTTTGGAGGCTCAATGGCTGCTACAAGGGTGCAACACATTGCTTGAAAGGTTTGATTCTCGAGCTCCCAATTCGGCCAAATAAATAGTCTCGAGAGGAAAGCTGCGGAAACCTTATTTTCCTTTTTTACACTTCCCTTAAAATTTTCCGACCAAACAAGGAAGTCAAAAAGGAGCAATTCGGGCGAAGTTCGGGGTCATCGGGCGTCGGGCCACCCCCGGGCCGGTCCGCACGGGCCGGCCGGCCCACCCCGCCTCGGGGCCGGGCCGGTCCGGTTTTTTGCACACCGCCCTCTTTTTTCTTCCTTAGCCCATGGGAAAAAGTTGGCCCAGTAAATCTTCGCGAAAAACTCCGGAAAACTAAAAGAAAAATTATTTACGAAGTTGATGCCTTGTTTTTTGTCCTAGGCGGGACGTTCGGGCTCTTCCTCCATGGTGAAGACGTCAACATGGTGAAGGGGCACGACATCGGGTTCGTAGTAAACCTTAAGCCGCCGACCATTCACCACAAATTGATCGCCGTTTATATCCATAATGGTTACCGCTCCGTTGGAGAACACCGAATGCACAACATAAGGTCCGTCCCACTTGCTTTGCAATTTCCCCTTTCCGAAGGTTTTAAACCTCGAATTGTAGAGGAGGACCTTATCTCCTTCTTTAAATTCTTTTTTCTTCAATCTTTTATCATACCACCTTTTGATTCTCTCCTTGTATATGCTTGCGTTTTCATATGCTTTCAACCTCAACTCCTCTAGCTCGCTTATTTGAATTCTTCGTTTCACCACCGCGGCATCGAGATCAAGGTTCATCTCTTTAATCGCCCAATAGGCTTTATGTTCTAACTCAACCGGAAGGTGGCAAGCTTTTCCATAGACGAATTGATAAGGGGTCATACCTATTGGTGTTTTAAACGCCGTTCGATAAGCCCATAAAGCTCCGTCTAATTTCTTTGACAAATCCTTGCCTCCCTTCTCTATGGTCTTGTTAAGTATGCTTTTTAATTGCCTATTTGACGTCTCTCGCTTGTCCGTTGGTCCGTGGGTGATAGGCCGTGGAGACCCTATGCTCAATTCCCAACTTGGACAAGCACCTTTTGAAGTTCTTCCCGGTGAAATGAGTTCCTCCATTACTTATCAAGATTCTCGGTGTACCGAAACGGGGAAAAATCACGTTCTTGATCATAGTGATGGACTCCTCCGTGGAAGCTTTACGACATGGTATAGCCTCTACCCACTTGGATACATAATCAACCATAACAAGTATATACTCGAATCCAAATGAGTTTTTAAAAGGCCCCATGAAGTCTATGCCCCATACATCGAATATGTCGATTTGCAAGTTGTATTTCAAAGGCATAGAATTTCTTTAAGAGATGTTTCCGGTTCTTTGGCATTCGGGGCATGACGCAACATATCTTTTAGTATCTTCATGCATCTCCGGCCAATAGAATCCGCTCGACCATACTTTTGCTTCGGTTCGAAAGTGGCTATAGTGTCCACCGTACTCCGCCGAGTGGCACTTCCTTAGAATCTCAAGCCTCTCTTCTCTTGGCACACATCTTCTCATCACTCCATCATTGCCAAGTTTGAAGAGGTATGGTGCATCCCAAAAATATTTCTTACTTTCGGAAATTATCTTCCTTTGAGTGTTTTTGTCTAGATGGTCGAGGGGCATCTTTCGAATTGCTCGAATGATGTCGATCATCCAAGTATCTTTATCAAGCACTCTATAGAGGTGGTCATCTCTCATCTTATCTTCTATGGGCTCTTTATCATCTTGTCCACGATTCATCCTAGACAAATGATCGGCCACAACATTCTCCACCCCCCTTTTTATCACGAATTTCAACATCAAACTCTTGGAGAAGAAGGATCCAACGAATCAAGCGTGGTTTAGCTTCCTTCTTAGCCAAGAGATACTTGATGGCTGCGTGATCGGTGTAAACAATGACTTTCGAGTTCACGATGTAAGATCTGAATTTTTCGAAAGCGAATACCACCGCTAACAACTCTTTTTCCGTAGTAGCGTAATTTAATTGTGCCCCACTAAGAGTTTTGCTAGCGTAGTAAACGGCGTGAACTCGGCCTTCCTTTCTTTGTCCCAAGACCGCGCCTATGGCGTAGTCACTTGCGTCACACATGATCTCGAAAGGTTGGCTCCAATCCGGAGGTTGGATGATGGGAGCACTCACCAACGCATTTTTCAAGGTCCGGAATGCCGCTAGACACTTCTCATCAAAGTCGAAAGCCACATCCTTTTGAAGAAGGTGTGTTAAAGGCTTAGTGATCTTCGAGAAGTCCTTTATAAATCTTCTATAGAATCCGGCATGGCCTAGAAAGCTCCTTAAGGACTTAACATCCGTAGGAGGTGGAAGTTGCTCAACCGTCTCAACCTTAGCCTTGTCCACTTCAATTCCTCTCTCGGATATAACATGTCCGAGCACTATGCCTTGCTTAACCATGAAGTGGCACTTTTCCCAATTTAAAACCAAATCTACCTCTCGCACACCTTGTAAGGACCTTTTCTAAGTTTGCTAAGCAATCCATGAACGTCTTCCCGTAAACGGAAAAATCATCCATAAACACTTCAACAATTTCTTCGATGAATTCCGAAAACACGGCCATCATGCAACGCTGAAAAGAGGCCGGAGTGTTGCATAGGCCGAAGGGCATCCTCCTATATGCAAACGTTCCGTAAGGACATGTAAACGTTGTCTTATGTTGATCTTCCGGGTGAATGGGAATTTGCATGAACCCCGAGTATCCATCGAGAAAGCAAAAATAAGCATGGTTTGCTAACCTCTCGAGCATCTCGTCTATGAACGGTAGGGGGAAGTGATCTTTCTTCGTCGCTTTGTTAAGCTTACGGTAATCGATACACATCCGCCACCCGGTCACGGTTCTCTGCGGTATCAATTCATTCTTCTCATTCTTCACCACGGTCAAACCTCCTTTCTTCGGTACACAATGTACCGGGCTCACCCATTCGCTATGTGGAACCGGTAGATGATTCCGGCATCAAGTAACTTGATAACCTCTTTCTTTACTACCTCTCGCATGGCATGGGTTAGCCTTCTTTGATGGTCCACTACAGGTTTACATTGGTCTTCCATTGGTATACGATGAGTGCAAAAGGCTGGGCTAATACCTTTGAGATCATTAATTGAATATCCAATCACCTTCCTATGTTTTTTTAATAAAATCAGCAACGCTTCATTTTCTTCGGGGCTCAACTCATCGCTCACAATGATTGGATAGGTTTTGTCCGGGCCCAAAAATTCATATTTTAATCCCTTGGGCAAAGGTTTAAGGTCTACTTCGGGCACTTGTGGCTCCTCGGGTTTGATTTCCCCTATGTCTTCGAACTTCTCTTCCTCCACGCTACCGTCATGCGGCTCTAAGCCTTTTGTCGCTTTCTCTAGTTCTTCATCTCGTTGATTACTAATTTGATTTTCCATCGCTCTTTGCAGCGGGTCTCTAAGGGTTTCAACAAAACAAAGACTATCTATCTCTTCTACTTCTTCATCTTCGGGAGGAAAAGGAGTAAGGTGTTTAGAAGCACGAAGAAAGTTATATGTGTACTTTGTTCCATTAAGGTTCATTGTTACTTTGCCTTCTCCGGCATCTAACACGGCATCTACCAACTTAAGAAAAGGCCTACCTAAGATTATATGATCAGAATTACCATGGTAAGCATCAATAACAAAGAAATCGGTTGGTATGTAGTTTCTAGAAATTTTTACTTTCATGTTGCAAGCAATACCTAGAGGTTTGATAGTTCTACCATCTCCCATAATTAATTTCGTTGATGTTGGAGCTAAGTCTAGGTTGTGGTATTGAACTTTATCATAAATTTTAGAAGATAGAACACTTACTTGGGCTCCGATGTCGCATAAAGCTTTGCATTGAACTCCGTTGATCTCACAACTCAAGTGTGGCGTCATCTTCTCTTCTTCTTCGGATCCGATCGAATAAATTTCAGCAAGGCGAGCGTATGGTGATGCTTCGGGCTTGATCCCCATGATCCTGTTCACCTCGGCAATATGTTCCGGATCCACCACGTCATCTCCAAAGAGCTTTTCAAAAATCTCACCGGTGGTTTCGAGGTCGTATGAATTTTCGGCTTTCTTCTCCGGTGGGAAATCGACTTCCAATGCTCTTGCCATTCCCTTTTGATTAGGGAACGGTCTTCTCTTGTCGAATACTTCTCCGTAATCAATAGGAACCCAATCCATTGGCTCGAACTCCCTTAGTGGCTTCGCGCTTGACATGCTTCTCTTGTTCGTCTCATTTGGCGCGGCGAAGTCGACGTTTGGTGTAGTTCTTGACTTGATGTGTTCTTGTTCAAGCTTTTCCATGATTGGTTCCTCTTTTGTGACTTCCGGGGTTGCCTCTTTAGAAAAATCAGCAAGCTTTTTCTTCCTTGAATTGAATTCCGGCTCTTCCGCAAGTCTTGTTTCCAAATCTCTTCGCATGGCAGCCGCTTTACTAACTTTTTGTAGAAGTTGGGCGGCTTCCGTGAGTGTTTTCTCCATGAGATCCCCACCCGCACACATTTCGACGTGTCGCATGCAACTAGGGGTTAGGGAAAAGAAAAATGTATGCAAGAGTACGTCACCGGTGAAGCCGAGTTTTGGTCCTTGTTCAATTAATTCATTAAACCTATCCCAGGCTTGGTCTATCCCTTCCTCTTCTCCTTGCATGAAAGTGATCACTTGCCTCCTTAGATGTTGAACCTTGCTAATTGGAAAGAACTTCTCACAAAACTTCTTTGTCAACTTGTTCCAATTGCCTTCAACTTCAAAGGACGCAACCGAATACCATGTCTTTGCTTTGCCGGCAAGTGAGTAGGGGAAGAGATTCCATTTGAACCATTCAACGGGAACTCCTTCTTGACGCACCGTGTTGCATATTGTCGTGAAATCCCTTATGTGTCTATATGGGTTCTCCGTAACCATCCCTTCAAATGGGTTTTCCGCCACCATCTTGATGATCTTGGATTTAATTTCATACTTGGTCGCTTCGAGCTTCGAATCCGACTCTTGTACTTTTATGTCTTCACATCGAGGGCTAGCGTAATCCCTTAATGATTTCTCCGGTTCTTCCACGGGTTGATTAACGAACTCCATCTAGACAATAAGATAAAAACAAAAACAAAAAAGAAACAAGTGTTTTTCCGGAAAATATATGTTAGATATAGCAAATAAAAGACAAACTAAAATATAAAACTAAGTTAGATGCAAATCAAACGATGTAAACTAACTTGCTCCCCGGCAACGGCGCCGTAAAAAGGGGCTTGTTGACGGATAAAAGACGTATCCCTCTACGATCCGCAAGCGTACGGACCCCACACCTTTTTCACCACGGGATTCCCAAGGTTCTTGTCAATCCGCGGAGCAAGGGGATTACAAGCGTTCGATCAACAACGACACACTAGCTACTAAAACCCTAACTACTATTAAACTAGAAAACAACTAAACTACACTAGAGAGAATGATAAACGATCAAGATAGAAGACACTCGCCCACGGGTCTACGATACTAGAGCATGCAATCGCTTAAAGACATGAAAACCAATCTAATCTATCGGGGATGTGACCACGGTTTCGCCCTTTCCCTCCTCTCGTACTGTCACTACGCGAAGGTATTCATGACTAGACCTTTGATGGCCACGGCGTATTGAATGGATCCAAGGAAGCATTGAGGCCTATACTCCCTTTATGGCATGGTTGCAAGCCTTAAGCATTAAAGTATATTCAACACAAGATGATAGATAGATAATCCGACAAAGTGCGATTACATCTCACGATCGATTACAACCCATGGACGAATGAGAAGATTACCCCATCAAGGTGCTGATCATGGCACCGTTGATCATGGTTTCCCTTCCGCCGGTGTCTTCCTTCTTCTCCACGAGAGGGTGCTTCCTTCGAGGTGGTTGATCTCCCGCCGGAGATCCTCCTCCTCTCTCTCTAGCTTGTGGATGGCCTTCTCGTGCGAATAACTCCTCTCCTCTCGTGTTGGCGGCGCGTCGGGGGTTTTAGGGTCGAAGATCCTTCGAGGGCAAGGAAGACGGGACCGAACCGGTGCCCGAAGTGGGCCGGGCCGGCCCGCACGGGCCGGCCGGCCCAGCTCAATTTCGGCCCGGTTCGGTCGCCCTTTTTGCTCCGTGGGTCCTCGCGCACTTATCTACTTTGCCCCCTCCACTTGCATGATTTTGACGCCGTTATCCTCGCGATCAAGATGGAGGCTCTCTTTGCATGAAGTTTGATCTTTTATGCTTCAATCCCCGGGGTGTTCCTCGTAGCACTTCGGTCCTCGCCACCATTGGAAGTGATTTCGGCAAGCTCATAAACACGAACAAGACTCCATGAATGCTCCTTTGAACTTGTTGCGAATCCGTCCTTTATGTCCATGTTTTCTTACATAAACATAACACTTCCAAATGCATGCACAAAGATGAACTCGTTATATGATTAGTGTGCCTAGTGGCGGGTTAGTTCCATAATCAAATCCAAACCAAAGTGTAATGAACATGCTAGGTGCACCAAAATACACCGTCAACACCCGTCCTGGCAAATCTTGCTTCGGTCACGGTGTTGTGGCGCGTCCCGTGCTTGAACGGCGCGACTTCGAGGGTGGAGGCGTAGTGGTTGACCGGGCGCCTTCGGGCGGGCTCGAGGGAGCCATTGACGACATTCCGTACGAGGTGCGGTAGCGAGGCGTGGCGGCGTCCCGTCCCTCGCGTGCTCAATAGCATTGGAGTAGTTGTAGCAAGTGCACGACGTGGTGCGGCGGGGGTAGGGATGGCCGCACGGGGCCGACAACGACGGGGATAGCGCTCCCGCCCGCCCGACGTCACGGTTTGACCTGCGCAGTAACGAGAGGAGGGCTCGAGGGTGCGGCCGGCCCCCCCTTCGAGGGCGCGGCGCGTTAGCCGTACAAGAGTGGGCGGCACAGTGTCACGGAGCTGACACCGGCCTCGTCGCACAGCTCCCCACAGTGGCGGGGATGGGCTCCCTCTAGGGAGTTGGCGGAACAGCGCCAGGGCGTGATTCCCAGGCGCGTGATGGCGCGGCTCCGCCGTGTCGAGCATTAAATGCCCGTACACGTGTGCGGGAGCAGGTGTGCTCGTGAGGGATCCTCAACGAGGCCGAGCCCGCTCAAGGAGGCGGGGGACCCTCGAGCGAGGCGGAGCCCGCTCGAGGGTGCGTGAGCCCTCGAGCGCGGCGGACCTTGCTCGAGGGGGCCCCTTGTTGGGCCGCTCTAGTGGGGCGCGGGGGCCACCGCGGCGTGGGGCCCGTGTGTGTGTGTACGTTTTGTGTTAGGTTCGAGGTGTGTTTTGCGTTTTGCATTTTTGCGGGTTTTAAAGCGGATTCCCCCCCGGTTTTTTAGGGAACCCTCTTGGCGTCCCCGACGGACCCCACGCGGGAGTGTGTCGTCGTACTCGCTAACGACCAAGCAAACACCGCGAACGCAGCGGGCCGGCGACGGAGAGGTTCCTCTCGGGCCCGGGACCGGACCGCACCTCGGGTGCGGGACCGAGTGCGCCTCCCCCCTCCACGGTCGAGGGGGGCGGACATCAACGCACAACCGGCTCCAGCGCGCGAGCTCGAAGCCAAGCTTGCGGAGGAATACCGCGCGGTGCGGCCGCTTCGAGCCTCCATCCCCGGGGAAGGCTCCGCGCGCGGCGAACGCACGCGCGAGCTAGGGCGAGACAGGCCGCGAGCGCATCAACGTCGACTTCGACGTCGACAACCCGAACACGCCACCGCGAGCGAGCCAAAAGATCGTCGCCACCGCGGCGGCCGGCGCGGGCCATGCCCGCTCTCTCAATGCCCGAGGCGCAAAACCCGCAAGCGGCCGTGCAACGCGCCGAAAGCTCGGCGTCCCGCATCCGCCGGCGGGGAGTGCGCGGGACGACGGGGCGCGCGCAAGGCCCCGAAGCATCGGTACATGCGGGCGGCACGGCGGAACGGCCCGCCAACCCGTGGCGCACGCCGATCGGGGAGCGGATCCTTGACACGCGCGAGGCAAGCCCAAGATGGTGACGCTCGCAACGTCATCAACGCCGGCGGACGGGTAGCACGGAGACACGGGAGGCGGCAGGCTACCACCCCCGGCGGGGTGGGCGCTATGACGGCCGAGAGGATCGCTCGTCGACGCCGAGCCCCCGGAACCCATGTGTTTAGTCGGGAGATCCGCACAACGAGCTTCCCTCAACGCTTCGCCGCCCCCACGTCGATCGACAAGTACACGGGGGAGACGGACCCCGCGTATGGCTCAACAACTACCGCCCGGCATTCCGGCTGGGCGGAGCCGCCACCGACGAAGTCATCATCCGCAACCTGCCGTTGCACCTCGCCGACTCGGCGCGGACGTGGCTCGCGTTGGGTACTTGGTTTGTGGAAGCGATCGCCACGGCTTCGTGTCACGGTCGTGGGAGATCTTCAAGTCCCCTTGGAGGGAGAGTACACCGGCTGGACTTGGCATCTTGAGTACCAAGTAGGTGTAGTGGGGCACCGCCATGAACTTGGCGATGGCCGGTCTGCCGAGGATGGCGTGGTAAGAGGTCTCGAAATCCGCGACCTCGAATTTGATGTACTCGGTGCGGTAGTTGTCCCGAGACGCCCCGAAGGTAACTGGCAGTACCACTGAGCCCAGTGGGATAGCCGCGTTGCCTGGGACGATGCCGTAGAAGGGCGTGCTGCTCTTGGTGAGCATGGGGGTGACGTCGAGCTTCATTTTCTTCAAGGTTTTGGTGAAGAGGACGTTGAGCCCGCTTCCACCGTCGATGAGCACCTTGTTGAGCTTGGAGCCCGCCACCGTTGGCTTCAGGACGAGGGGGAACCGTCCTGGTTCGGAGAAGCTGGTCCATTGGTCCGCGCGGGAGAAGGTGATGGGTACCTCCGACCACCTGAGAGGGGTCGGGACCGCTGGCTCAATGGACATCACTTCACGACGGGTAGCCTTCTGCTCCCGCCTGCTGGGCAGTCCGCCGAAGAGGACGTTGACGGTCTTCTCGGGTTCTTGGAAGTCGTTGTTGTCGCCGTCCTTCTTCTTGCCCTTTTGGCCGTGAGGATGCGTTGGCTCCGGGGTATCCTTGAGTGCATGCCCGAGTTGGTAGCACTTGCTCGGTAGTGTGGTTGCCGTTTGGATGCCACGGGCACTTCTCCTTCGGCGGGTCTTTGAAACCGCCGAGTTCTTCTTCGAGTTCCCTTTCGCGGGCGCCTGGATAGCCGCGACGGTGTTGTACGGCTTGCGCTTGCGGTTGGGACCCGAGTAGTTGCTGCTTGTTGTTGTTGTTGCGGCCGCCTTGGTTTGCATTGCCGCCACCGCCGTCGCCCTGGTTCTCGCTTGGACTTGCCGCGGATGGCGTCGTACTTGGCGTTGGCCTTGTCCTCTTCATCCGCCCGGGACGTGATCATGTCCTTGAGGTGGGGGATGGACTGGGGCGGCGACGATCCGGGATGTCCCCGCCTTGTACCGGGATGATGCGGTCCGCACCTTCGTGGGGAACTGCCAGGGCACGTACGTGTGCCCTGGAAACTCATGGGATCCGCGCGCATGCACCCAGAAGCCTGGCGAGTCGCTCCGGGACTTCATACGGCGTTTCTCCAAGCGTTGCACAGAGCTCCCGAGTGTGGGCCAGTCTGAGATCGTGCACGCCTTCCTCGAGGGCACCACCTGTCGGGACCTCGTGCGCGAGCTCGGCGCGGCCCCGCCGGTCGACTCGAACAAGCCGTTCGACATCGCCACCGGCCTTGCCTCCCGGCGAGGAGGCGGTGGGGGCGATCTTCGATGGGAAGAAGGGCAAGCGCGTGGACGACGCGCCCGCGGAGGGCAGCAAGTCCAAGGAGCCCCGAGCGAAGCATAAGTGGGCAAGAAAGGAATGAAGCCACACCACGAGGTGCGCGAGCGGCGGCGCAACGACAATGGTGACGAAGTCCTTGCTGTCGACCCGGCTCGACGGGGTCCTCGAGCGGCCCTTCAAGGCCCTGGGGTGTTTGACGACATGTTGAAGAAGCCTTGTCCCTACCACAATACGCCGGTCAACCACACCCTCGAGCAGTGCGACCTGCTCAAGAGATACTACAGCCGCGCCGCCGCGAAGGACGGCGAGGCCAAGAAGGATGGGGGTGACGGCGACGCCGGCGGCTTCCCCGCAGTGGAGAACGTCTTCCTCATCTTCGGGGGGCCGACCGTCGACATGTCCAACAGCCAGCGCAAGCGGGAGCGGCACGAGGTCCTCGCCGCGGAGAAGGCGCCTCCCTCCTTCCTCGACTGGTCGGAGGACGCCATCACCTTCAGCCGCGAGGATCACCCGAACCGTATCCCCAACCCGGGCCAATACCCGCTGGTGGTCGACCCGGTCATCGGGAACACCCGGTTCTCCAAGGTGTTGATGGACGGGGGCAGCAGCCTCAACATCCTCTACGCGCACACTCTGTGCTTGCTGGGGATTGGGTTGGACCAGCTGCGGCCTAGCACGACGCCGTTCCACGGCGTCGCGCCAGGCAAGCGCGTCCAGCCCCTCGGGCAGATCGACCGGCCAGTCTGGTTCGGCACACCAGACAACTTCTGCAAGGAAACCCTCACCTTTGAGGTGGTGGGATTCAGGGGTGCGTACCACGCCATCCTTGGGCGGTCGTGCTACGCCAAGTTCATGGCGGTCCCGAACTACACCTACCTCAAGATGAAGATGTCGAGGCCCAAGGGCGTCATCACTTGTGGGCTCGTCGATCGAGCACGCATTCGACCGCGACGTTGAGTGCGTGGAGCACGCGGAGGCTCTAGCGTTGGGTGAAACGCTCGTGGCAAATTTGGAGAAGCCGGTCAATGAGGACCTTGACTCCACCGCCAAACACGCCGGCGGCTTCGAGGCTGCCGAGCGGACCAAAGAGGTGCCCCTTGACCCGCGCGCCCCCGAGGGCAAGGCGTTGAGGGTCGGTTCCACCCTCGACCCGAAATAGGAAGTGGTTCTCATCGACTTCCTCCGCGCCAACGCCGACATCTTCGCGTGGAGCCCCTCGGATATGCCGGGCATTCCGAGGGAGGTCGTCGAGCACTCCCTTGACATCCTACCTCACTCCCGCGCCGTGCGACAACGGGCTGCTCCGCTTTGACGAGGAGCGGCGCCGGGCGATCGGAGTAGAGCTACAGAAGCTCCTCGAGGCCGGGTTCATCAAGGAAGTGTTTCACCCTACATCGCTAGCTAACCCTGTTTTAGTTAAGAAAAAGAATGGGAAGTAGCGGATGTGTGTAGACTACACTAGTTTAAATAAGGCAGGTCTTAAAGTTCCTTTTCCTTTGCCACGAATCGATCAAATCGCTGATTTGACTGCGGGGTGTGAGCTCTTATGCTTCCTTGACGCCTATTCCGGGTACCACCAAATAAAAATGAAGGAGTCCGACCAGCTCGCGACTTTGTTCATCACGCCGTTCGGGATGTATTGCTACGTAACAATGCCATTCGGCCTCCGAAATGCGGGCGCTACATACCGGTGATGTATGCGGCATGTTTTCGGGGATCACATCGGGCGGACGCGTTGAGGAATACATAGACGACATAGTCATGAAGACCGGGAAGGCGGAGACGACTTGGTTTACGACCTCCGCATCGCATTTGGGCGCCTACGGGCCAACGGGGTGAAATTGAACCCTGAAAAATGTGTCTTCGGCGTGCCGCGAGGCATGCTGTTAGGATACATTGTCTCCCAGTGAGGCATCGAGACCAACCCCGAGAAGGTTGCCGCCTCCGAGCAAATGGGTCCGATTCGAGACCTGAAGGGGATGCCTTGGCGCCTTGAGCCGCTTCTCCCGAACCGTCGAGGCCCGGGAGGCGCTTGACAAGGCTGAAGGCGACACTCGCCCACGCCCCGATTCTTACGCCGCCTCGAACGGCGAGCCTCCGCACCTCTACGTCGCCGCGGCCACTCGGGTGATCGGTCTTGTCATCGTTGTAGAGCGAACGGAGGAGGGGCACGCGGCACGCCCTGCGGTTCGGCGGCCGGTATATTACATCGGTGAGGTACTGTTCGGGACCAAGGCTCGTTATCCGCAGGTCCAAAAGCTGCTCTACGCGGTGGTCCTCGCGCGGCGTAAGCTCCGCCACTACTTCAAGGCTCACCCGGTCACGGTGGTCTCCTCCTTTCCGTTGGGAGAGATCATCCGGAACCCGGATACGGCGGGCGGGATTGCCAAGTAGTCGGTAGAGCCGATGGGAGAGATGCTCGCTTACGCCTTTGCGCAAAGCGATCAAATCCCGGATCTTGGCGGATTTCATCGCCGAGTGGACAGACACACAGTTGTCGCCGCCGCAGATCCAGGCCGAGTGCTGGACCCTCTACTTCGATGGGTTGGTGATGAAGACGGGGAGCGGGCGCGGGCCTGCTTTTCGTCTCACCTCTAGGGGAGCACATGAGATATGCGGTGCACCTACACTTCCCTATGTCAAACAACATGGCGGAGTACGAGGCCCTCCTTTGCGGCCTCGGAATCGCCATCGAGATGGGTATCAAGCGCCTCAACATGAGGGGAGACTCGCGGCTCATGATCGACCGGTCATGAAGAACACGAGTTGTCACGACGACAAGATGGAGGCATACGCAAAGCCTGCGGGCCCTTGAGGATAAGTTCTACGGCATAGAGCTTAATCACGTGCCATGACGATACAACGAGGAAGCGGACGAGCTCGTCGAAATCGCATCGGGGTGAATCACCGTTCCTGCAAACGTTTTTGCGCGGTACGTCATCAAGACGTCCGTCGACCTCGAGCCCAACCCCTCGAGTCGTGAAGAACCCTCGGGGGCTCCCTCGAGTCCAACAGGCGCGGAGCCCATGGACGAGGACCCCTCGAACGAGGCATACGTACTTGATGCCGCTCGAGGGGTACGGCGCCGACGAGGCCGAAGCCATGGAAACGGAGCCGGTCCCCAACGTGGGGGCCCGGCGGGACAAATACATCGCCTGGATGGATCGAGGGGGAGCTACCCTCGGGACCGATCCGAGGCCGGACGCATTGCCGGGATGGCCAAGTCGTTCGCCCTCGTTGACGGCGAGGCGTGCAAGCGTGCCACATCGGGCGTCTGCGGCGATGCGTCCCCATCCCTCGGGGGCGCGAGCTCTTCCGCGACATCCACGCGAGCGTATGCGGTCACCACGCGGCGCCGCGCACCCTTGTGGGCAACGCGTTTCGCCGGGGCTTCTACGCCCACCGCGGTTGTGGATGCCGGCGAGATCGTGCGCACCCGTGAAGGGTGTCGGTTCTACGCCCGCAAATCCAACCTTCCCGCACACGTCCCCGTGAGACCATCCCCGTTACATGGCCTTTCGCCGTGTGGGGGCCGGACATCGTCGGGCCCTTGCGGAAAGCACCCGGGGACTACACCCACCTACCGGTTGCCATCGACAAGTTTTCCAAGTGGGTTGAGGTGTGCCATCACGAATCTCGGGCGAGCGAGGCCGTAACATTCTTCACCGACATTGTCTACCGGTTTGGAGTGCCCAACTCCATCATCACCGACAACGGATCCCAATTCATGGGCGAGAAAGTTCCCGGAGTTCGCGACAAGTTCCACATCCACGTCGGCGGGGCGGCCGTGGCACACCCACGGACCAACGGTCGGGTGGAGCGCGCCAATGACATGATCTTGCAAGGTCTAAAACCCGAGAATCTTCGACAAACTGAACAAGTCCGGTCGAAAATGGCTCCAGGAGCTACCGGCGGTCGTGTGGAGCCTCAGGACCACCCCAAGCAGGGCCACGGGATTCACCCCTTTCTTTCTAGTCTATGGCGCGGAGGCCATCCTCCCCACGGACTTGGAGTACGGGTCGCCTAGGGTTCGGGGCTACGACGAGGGCGCCAACCGGCGAGCCCGCGAAGACTCGCTGGACCAACTAGACGAAGCCCGCACCATGGCCCTGATGCACTCCGCGAGATACCAACAGGCCCTAAGGCGCTACCAAGCTCGAAGGTGCGGCGCCGAGACTTCGCCGAAGGGGACTTGGTCCTAAGGCTGCGCCAAGACAATCGGGGCCGCCACAAGCTGTCACCCTCTGGGAGGGACCCTACGTCGTGGTGAAAGTGCTCAAGCCCAGCACATACAAGGCGGCCAACGAGGATGGCGAAGAACTCACCAACGCTTCAAACATTCAGCGCCTACATCGCTTCTACCCTTAGAAAGGATTTCCAAGTTCTTTTTGTAAATTGCGTACCCAACACCCCAGTTGGCTGTACAGATGTAAATCTCACCGAGTTAATAAAGTTAAAGGGCAACTTGGCTTTCCCCAAGAAACCCAAGTCACCCTCGGGGGCTACTACGGGGGGCATCCCCCCCCCCCGCGAAAAATGGTCCATTTTTTCACAAAAATTTGCTAGCACGCCAAGTACGTCTCGACCTAAGCCTCGGGCGGGTCGGATAGGGCGCGGGCAGCCAGCGGGAAAGACGTGCGAGCGGAGATAGCCTACGCCTCCCGGCGGGGATACGGCCCTTCTCCCTCGCCTGCGGACCCGGCGGGCCGCTCGTGAAATTGAATCTCTCTACCTCAAATTCGCCTAAGCAAAGGAAAAGAGTAACGGAACGGCGTGACAAGCGAAACAAAAGCTTTACTTCTATTCACAAAATGTTGAAGCAAATAAGTTGTTCATTATACGGCCACGTGGCCCGAACACTAACACTTAAAAAAAAAAGGGCTCGACACCCGGTGGTCTTCGGGCTTGATGGTCGGCGGCACCGGAGCATCCGGGAACAAGAAGTCGGCGAAATCCTCGGCAAGCATGTCGGCGGCGGTAGCGGCGAGTGCGTCTGCGCGGTTCATCGCCTCCTCGTCTACGATGCCAGCCGGGACGACGTAGCCCGAGGACACGGCCTCGAAGTCCACGATAATGGGACGCCACCACGCCGAGGGGCTTTCTTGACGCCAAGGTGGAGGGCGCGGCGCATGCGGCCGGGAAACATGTCCCCCCGAGGGCGCGCGGGCGGCTCGCCGGTGAGCTCCCGGCCCGTGCCTCGCCCTCCTCGACCTCTTGGCGGATCTCGAGAGCGGCGGCCCACAATTCTTCCAACTCTGTTGAGAGGAATTGTAGGCCATCGATAGTGCTTCGACACAGGGTGGTCGTGTTCCCCGGAGCGATCCGCGGGCTCGAAAGCCACCGACAAAGAAAAAGAAGGTTGGGAGAGAATCCTCAAAAGGCAAATCGACAAGTGAAAAGGCGGACGGAAACTAACTCACCCTCGACTCCTTCTTCTCCACCTCGAGGGCCCGCGCGCGCCTCCTCGGCCTCTCGCCACGGGTCACGGACGCGGCCTCCACCTTCCTCGAGGGACCGGCGTAAGTCCTCGTGCGAAATGCTGGCTGGACCGGCTCCCGTTGAGCTTCGAGGCCTCATGAAGAGTATCTTGGCCCCCTAAGTGGGTTTTGGTGATTTAATGACACACACCTAAGTAGCTAATGAATTTACCTAGTACATGAGCGGTATTAAAATTATGTATGGCATCAAGCACGGCTCGTTGACTATACAAAAGGGAAAGTGGTGCTCTAAAGGATTTCTAAGAAGGCTTATTTATTTTAATTTTGAATTTGAGTCCTAGGAATGTCGTACTATCAAGAGGGACAAGAATTATGTCTTCCGGGGGTCGAACATGTGCTCTAGTTGGTAAAACAAAACCTATGAGAGACACCTTTGCACCAACACGTTCACGGGGATCTTTTCTTGGGTGCGGCCTTGGAAGGCCGGAGTATCCGGTTTTACCCCGAGACTCGGACTTCCGGAGTTTCCGAGGTTGACCTCGGATACTCGGGTCATAAAGCCTCAACGACTATATTCCGGGTGAGGGGGTATAAAAGCCCCCTCCACCCCTTCATTTACTCCTCTTCCCCTGCCATTTCGTCTTTGAACGGTAACAAACCTCATTTACTCCCCCTCTTCTCCCCTTGGCTCAAGTTTGGTGAGATTTGTTGTGCGATTTAAGAGGATTTGAGAGCAAGGGCTTGGAGAGTGCTAGTGAGTTGATTTCCCATCTTTAGAGCACCTCGTTCTTCGCTTGGTTGGCAAAATTCGTGTTTGTTACTCTTGGAGCCTTGAGCTCCTAGCCGGCTAGGCGTTGCCTTGGAGCGTCCAAAGATTGTGGCTGCCCAAGGAAGTTTGTATCACACCGACATTGAGTAAGTAACTCTAGCTTGATCTTTGTGGTCGCTAGAGGGAGGAAAGTGACCTAGGTGTAAGGGTCCACCCTTCGTGGGTACCTCAACGGAGACGTAGACCTCAAGGTGTGAGGTTGAACTCCGGTAACAAATCCTTGTGTCTCTTGTGCTTGTTCATCTTGTTGAATGCCTGTTTCTATCTTGAGCACATATCTAGGGTTTGGTGCCGATCTACTTCGTGGTGAGGTTCCTACAAGACTAGTGTGGATAAACGAGGCTTGTCTCATCTCGGTGCATAACCTATTTTCACGGATTTACTTTTGAGCAAGTTTAATTTACGTCGAATTTAATCTCTCCCTAGAAGGCCGGAATATCCGGACATTTTCCGGATTCTCCGGATTTCCCGAGTATCCGGAAAAATATCCGGAGTCTCCGGTTTGTATTTAACGGTTGTGAAAAAGTTTGTGAATTTCGGGTTCGACTATTCACCCCCTCTAGTCGACATCTTGATCCTTTCACCTCATCCTCCCGGCGCTTGAGGGCCGCATGCGCCCCCTCGAGTGTGGTATGCTCTGTTGGAGCCGACCCGGCC
The DNA here is from genome assembly GCA_947561735.1 of Cenchrus americanus. Classification (NCBI taxonomy): domain Eukaryota; kingdom Viridiplantae; phylum Streptophyta; class Magnoliopsida; order Poales; family Poaceae; genus Cenchrus; species Cenchrus americanus. The sequence continues at coordinate 149,693,731 of OX387243.1, read as the reverse complement.
GCCTCTTCCCGCGCCGAGTGCTCCCGCTCGAGCGCGGCCACAGGCCTCGGCGAGGGCGGCACGCTCCTGCCCCGGAGCTAGGTCTCCGCCCCTGGCGGCGCGCGGCTTGCTCCCCGACGGAGGCTGCTCCTCCGCCGCCGGCGGGGGTCGGCGGCCTTGTCCGCCAAGGTCGTCCTCGGTGCCTCGGCTTCCTTGGCCCTCTCCTCGGCCCCGACTCCGCCGGGCCCGCGCCCTCTCGAGGGTCGCGCGCTCTGTTGGAGTTGGGCGCGAGCGGAAGGCGACCTCGGCCTCCCACGCCGCCGCACGGAGCGCGCCCCCGCCGGATCTTCGCGCGCTGCGCGGCGTGTCGTCCCCACTCCACCGGCGCCGTCCTCACCTTCTCAACCACGGAGGCGTCTCCCCGCGGCACCGGGCGTCCTCGCTCCGGAGGGCCGGTCCCGGCGGGGCCTCGGCCCCGTACACCAGCCACCGATCCGGCGACCTCAGGGCCTCAGCGAGGGCATCGAGGGTGTTGTATTGCCCCCGGTACCAGTTGAGATCGGCGTCGAGGCGGTCGAGGGCGTCGTACCTCACCCGGGCCCCCGGCGCTCCAGATCCTACCACCGACGGGCAAGGCGAGAGGAGAAGGGGTTAGGGAAAGCACGAACGCGGAAGAAAGCGGGAGGAGAAACTACAAAATCGACGAAAAACCACTAACACCGGAAGACGCACCACGCGGGACCGCTATGGATCCGCGGCGCCCATTCGGCCGCCGGTTGAGTGAAGCGCCGTGATCGCGGAGCTCTCGCCACGGCTCCTACTCCTCCCGGGCCTCGAAGAAATGGACCGCGGTGGTGCGCCGGCGCACTCCCGCTTCTTCTCCCGGGATGCGCGCGGGGGCCACCCAAAGTTGGGAGAGCAACGCGCGACGACGAGGCTCCGCACCGTCGGTGCCGGCACCCCGGCGCCGCACCGCCGTCGTCCCTCACCACGAGCGCCCCCGCCGAGGCCTCGGGGGCGACGCGGGAAGGCTCACCCACCGGTCCCCGGCGGGCGGCGGGACATCGTTGTCCGGGATCTCCACCACCGCCGCTTGACCGTCGTTGATCGGGGGCGGCACCGGTGGAAACCGACGGCGCGATGACCGCCGTGGTCGTGGCCGCCGACGGGCGACCACCTCTCGCCGCGACTCCGCCGGCGCGGCCGCGGCTGCGCGGGCCCTCGCCGGCTGGCGTCGTCGTGCTCCCGGGCCGCCGCGGTGCTCTCGATGAGCGCCGCCTCGTGGGGATGGCCGTGTCCGACCCTCAACACCTTGGCGGGTGCGAGGGGAGGCACGGTGGGTGCCACCCTGCGAACGCAAAGACGAGAAGTCGAGGCACCCTCCTCTCGAAGACATGGCGTCGGGGGGGAACGGTCGCTTACCTCGGGGTGGAGAAGCCCCTGCTTCATCTTCCTCGGGGGCTCGGCGGGCGTTGTGGCCGTGGCCGACGTGGCCACCGCCGTACCCCCGGTCATCTCCGCGGCGCGTGCGCCGGCGCCACCGCGGCGCGCGTCGCCTCTCTCGTAGGCCGCCCGGCGGCGGGTGCTCCCGCGCCGCCCCGGGCGCCGGTCTCCCTCGCGCTCCTCCGCGGCTGCGGGCGAGGGGGCGAAGGCTCCCACCTCTCGGGGAGAGGGTTCGTTCCCCGTCACTCTCCTCCTCCTCTCCCGACGACGAGTCTTCCGATGTCGCCGGGGAGAGAGAGAGTCCCCGCTACTCGCGCGGCGGAACTCCTCGTCTCGGCCCCGCTCCCGGCGCTCCCGTCGCCGGATCCTCTTCTCTTTCTTGCGCGCCGCCCTCTCCTCGCTCCCGGCTCCGCTACGGCGCGCGTGCGCGTGCCGGGCTCGGGGGCGTGGGCGGGTCGGACCGTGCGGCGTCCACGGCCATCACCGTGAGGGGCGAGTGAAACTGCGGGTCACGACGACGCCCCGCGGATCAATAGAGAGAAGAGGGGCGGGAATCCACTCACCAATGGGCCGTAGGGGAGCATGACAAACGACCAGAGCGCGGCGTCGTCGTTCCTGACGGCCTTGAGGTTGTCGGCGCGCCTCGCCCTCGTGGCCGCGTACTTGCGAAAGGAGATCGGGCGGCGGCCGCGGTGCGCCAACGCCACGAGGTCGGCCTCCTCGTGCATCTCGAAGATGCGGAGCCGCCTCTCCATGAGAGGGATGATCCGCGGTGGTGGAGGTTCGCGAGAACCGAGGCCGCGCCCGGCCGAGTCCACCAAAGTCTTCGGCGCACCGCAAGGCCGAGTCCGGCCCGGTCCCGACGCGAGGAGGGCGACACGCCGTGCCACCAAGAATCGGCCTTCTCCCCACCCAACCTTGCCGGTCCGGGCGGAAGGCGGGCTCGTCATTGCGAGAGGTAGAACCACCCCGCTCCCACTCGGTGTTGTTGGAGGTCATCGTGCGGGGGATGTAGAGCTCCCTACGCGTCTCCCGCGAGCGTGATCATCACGCCACCGCGCGCACCGCACGGCGCGTCTTCGGCTCGGCTTGGTGAGCGTATGCGGCTTCGTGCGAAGAGGTGAACCCGGAGATCCCGCGTTCAGCCGGGATCCCCGAGAATCTCTCGCACATGCCGACGAACGTGGCCGCTGCGAGACTGCGTTCGGCGTGAAGTTGCGCGGCTCCACGCTGTAGTGGTAGCACAACCCACGTAGGAAGCGACTCGCCGGCGGCGCGAAGCCGCGCTCGTGGAAGCGAATGAAGGCGACGACGTAGCCAAACGGCGGGTTGGGCTCCCGGTTTGTCGCCGGCGGGTCGATCCACACCGCGGGCGCCCGTCCTCGTTCGCCGCCAGGTGGCCGGCATTCACCAGCTCGCTCAAGGCCAACCTCGTCACCATCGAGCGAGGCCACGGCAATGGGTCGATCACGGTGATGGACTGCTAGGGAGCCATGCGGATCGGCGAAGAAGCGCGGAGCGCGGGGCAAACGCTAGACGAAGGCGAAGGGGCGCGCGCGCGCTCTCGGTCGGGGGCGAAAGAGGCGAAGGCGACAAGCGCTAAGTGTTGAGGTAAACACTCGCCTCGCCCTCCCTCGTACTTATAGATCCTCGGAGCCACGCTCCTCGAATCGCACGCTGCGCGCGCATTAACCTTGCGGTTGAGCGGCCCCGTCGGGGCCCACCACGACCGAAGTGCCCGAGGCACATGCGCGCGCAATCATTACGGTGCGGCAACCGAAGAGCCGCGGCGGGCCGTCACGTCCGCCCGCCCACGTCGGCCACGACGCATGCGGCCCGGCGCCCGAAAAGGCGCGCCCGCCGCACATAGCCGTGGCCGCGACCGTGGGCATTAAATGGCCCGGTCCCTTATCAAGTAAGGATGACCCTCGAGTGGTTCGAGCCCGAGGGTCGAAAACCCGACCCTCGAAGTGTGCGATTGCGGCCCGTGGTCTCGAAGCCCACTCGGCGGGAGCGGGCGCCACGGGTGCCCTCGATTCACGAAAGCTGCCGATCGGCGATTCGAGGGCCGGTCCGGCCGCGAGCCCTCGAGTCCCGCGGATGCAAAAAGTCGGGAGCACCCGACCGCAACCCCACGATGGCCCCACCGATCAAGGGTTCGAAGCCCGACCCTCGAAGGGTTCGAAACGGGCGCCCGGATCGACGAGTCGGGGATGACGAGGGCGCGCGCACTCGAGCCTATCCTCGAGCCCGTCGGCTCGAGGGCACCCCACATGTCGTATTCAAGAGCCGGCGAGGGCAACTAGTCGGGGGGATCCCATCGAGGGAGAGCTTTCGCGCCCTCGGTCCCTAGTGAATGGGACCGAGCCCCACCTAGCAAACCCGCGCAAGCGCTTTCGGGATGAGTCTCCGGACCACGAGCCAACCCTTATCGAACGGGGTATGGGAGTCCACTTGAATCACCCGATAACGGCTCAACGAGGAATCCGCAATTCACAACCCGATCGATGGGGGTTACGGAAACCTCACCCTCCGTCCCGCGGAGGGACGGCGAGGGAGCGTTTAAATATAAGTCGGAGAGCTCGCCCCGATCGCCTCGAACGGGCCCAGGCTCGGGGGCTCAACGCACGGCTACACCTCCTAGGGAGCACCGAACGTAGGCGACGCCGGACATGTGTGTGTGGCGCACCGAGGCCGGGTGGAACATTGCCGATGCCGGTTGAAATAAACGCCCCGCACGCCGGAGGGTCTCGCAAAAAAAAACCCCGCGGGAGCATTCGGCTCTGCAGGCTTCGGGGGGCTAGACCCGCGGGTCCGCCGACACGGCCCCACGGAACGACGTTGGCAACCGGAGGGAAGAACGTCCCATTAGCGGCGCCGGCATGCGCGGGACCCTAACGGGTACACCCACGGATGCTCGGGGGCTACCGTCGGGGACGACCATGAGGGTCCCCTAAATTACCGGGGGCATGTCACACCCGATTTTACAAGGAAAACCGAATGCATCTCACGTGTGCGCCGGGATCATTTTACACACACATGATAGACAAAACGAGAGTAATACCATTGCGGTAATAAATCGTTCAAGAGTTAAACCGAGTACGATATCCATTATTACATCCAGAGAGGTGGACTCGAAGGTCCGAACACAACGATAACTAGGCGACGAGCGACTCCATCTTTGACTTCCACGGGCATGATGACCGGGGGATCCGCATGCCCTAGAACTCCTCGTAGTCACTCCGGTACTCGTCCTCGCCTCCGACGTTCTCCTCTCGAACAACGGTAAGCAAGGGTGAGCACACTTATGGTTGGTGCTCGGCAAGCGGGGGAAACAATGCAAGGCTATCAAGGATAGGCTATGGTTCACGACGGTAAGCATTTTATAAGTTGGTCAAGTTTTATTAGCAAGCACCTAATTACTAGGTGTAAGTGTATACCAACCCTCTTAACCTTAAGAGAAACCTCAAACCAAACCACAAACCCATGATTTGCATTAGTCTTCAAGTTTATTAATCATGTGAGGGTCCAAGCCGCTCATGACCGTGAGCACGGCTGATCGATCAGTTTTCACTCTACAGAGGTTGTACACTTTACCCATAGTTCGTGTTCCCCATCTTGCCCGGGTTAGCTAGACCCTTAAACACTTCCAAGGTGAGTGGCTAGGGGTCCACTACGAAGCCTTTACAAAGGAAAGAAGAGAAACCAACAGCTCGCAACAGTTACAGCCCAGGGCGGACCATAACCCTCCCTAGTGGTCAGCACCTTAGCCAAGGCTGCTACCCCAAAAGAACCGGGCTATACCCCTGCAACCCCGAGCCCCCTGTGCCCCTCTCGGAAAAGATCTATCGCTAACCCACTCTCCTAATTACTTGGCTAAGCCAGAGCCATGTGGACTGTGGTTGTACTGTTGTCTTGGGTGGTTCTCCATGTTCCGATTATAAATCAAGTTATCTTGTTTTAAGCACAAACACATTATATAAGCAAGACTGAGATGTATAACATAAACAAAGCATAACCAAACTCATGTAAAGCAAACTAAGCATTTATCTACCCCAAGCATTTGTTAAACAGGGTTGATCAAGGTAGTGAGGTAAAATGTCTAGTCAAGTCCTTAACTAGGTGTTTGCCCATCAGGTTTATGCATAGCAACAGGAACAGTAAATATTGTTTAACATGCAGTGACATAGGTTCAAAAAAGATAATGCGAGAGGGGGAAAGCCACTTGCCTTCCTCTACGAGCTGAGTGAAATCTTCCTCGAAAACGGGTTCTTCCCGATCACCTCCGACGGGGAGCTCGGACGAAATAGGCACGATATCTATGAGTCAAACATGAACAACAAACAATAAATAAACAGTACACCAAACAGTAATAAAACTGGTAAATTTGCTGTTTAAAAGATTCTACTCGTCGAGACGATCATTTCGGTATATAGAACGCTAAAAACGGAGTTAAAATGAGAAAGATATGATTAAAACAAGTTACAGGGACCTATCTGCAAGAAAACTAAGGTTACAGGGCTTTTATAAATAAAATCAGGGCTAAAACATAATTATAAAATAAAACAGAGGGGTCTAAATGCTAAAAGGAATGAAAAGGACCTTTATTAAAGGAATCTAGGCTGGCCAGGGGCTAAAACATAAAAATCAGGACCTAACCGTAAAAATTCTCAAAGGTGGAAGGACCGGCTTGCAAAACTGTAAAAGCTCAGGGGCTCTTAATCAAAACGGCCAGCCCAGCGCCGTGGATCTCAGATCCAACGGCCACGGACTCGCGCGGGCGCGGTGGACCGCGCGCGTGCACCCGGTGCACGGGTCCATGCCGGACCGCCCCGTTTAAATCGAAGGGGTACGCGATCCCGGCCATCCGCGCGAGATCGAACGGCCCGGGACGCGTGCAAGCAATGGGCGGCGGTGACGTCGCCGGAGAGCGGCGGCGCACGGCGGGAGCTCGCCGGCGTTGGCCCCGGATGACGCTCCCGGCCATCAACACGACCACAAGCTAGCGCAAAACGTAGAGGGGGCGCATGCGCACGTGACCGAGGGGTCGGGGGGGGGCGATCGTGCCTCGCCGGCGGTCGGCACCGGAAGGGGACGGCGCGGCCGCTCCGGCGAGCTCGCGGGGACGGCGCCGTGCGTGAAAGGAAGGGGAATGGACGGGGGTTAATGCTCACGGTTCAACGGTGAAGCGGGCGAGCTCGAAGACGAAGAGGATCCAACGGCGGCGGGGGCTTGGCAACGGCGGCGGGACGGGCGGCGCTCCGGCGTGGACGAGGCACGGCGCCCACGGGCTCGAGGACGCGAACCTGCAGCCAAATGAGCTTGATGAGCCCCTGGTGAACCCAAAGAGAAGAGAAGGGAGGCGGCGGAGGTGATCCTTCACCGACGGCGACGCTTGCACGGCGGCGGCGGGGACCCGAGGCGGCGGCGCTGGGGAATTGGGGCTCGGTTGAGTGCGTTGGTGTGCTGCGGGTGCAAAGGGAGGCGCAGGCGATCGAGCACGGGCTTAAGTAGGGGCGCAGGGAGGAAGGGGAAGTGGAAAGGGACGGGGCGGCCGGCGGGCTTGCCATTGATGGTCGGCGGACCGTCCGGGCGTAAAGAGGGCAAGGGGAAAAGGGGAAACGGCCGGGGATTGGAGTGAGCGATTAATTGCCTTAATTGGCGAGCTCGCTGGGGAGAAAAAGGAAGGGGAGAAGGCGGGGCGCGGCGGGATCCGCGCGGCCGCGGCGGCGGGCCGGCGAGCGGGGGGGAAGAAGAAAAGGAAGGGGGGAGAGAGAGGCGCGACGGGTGGGGCCCGGGGTGTCGGCGAGAGCGAGAAAAAGAAAAAGAGAGAGAGAGGGAGAGACGGGCCGGCGCGGGGAGGCTAGATGGGTCGGCGGGCCGTTTGGGCCGAAAGGTAAGCGAGGGAATGGTTTTCCTTTTCTTTTTCTTTTTCTTTTTCTTTTTCTTTTTCAAACTTCTTTTTCAAACCACTTTTCTTTTTTTTTCAAATTCAAATCAAACTCTTTCAAACTTTTTCTCAAGAATTTATAAACTTTTTAGAAACCACACAAGCAACCAAAAACCATGCAAGCCAACCGATGATGTACAAACACTTGTTGTCTCTAAGTTTATTAAATTATGTTTAATATTTTAGAGCTCAATTTAAATAGCAATTTAAATTCTTTAAATCCTTAAGACTAATTTAAGTTGCTAAGTGATTTTAGTGATGGAATTTTAGGGTGTCACAAATCCTACCCCCTTAAAGAGAATCTCGTCCCAAAATTCAGAAGACTTAGAGAACAGCTAAAGAAAGTCTTCCTTAAGTTCATCCTCTCTTTCCCAAGTTGCCTCTTCCTCAGTATGATGACTCCACTGTACTTTACACATTCTGATGATCTTACTCCTGGTAACTCTTTCTGATATATCCAAGATCTTAACAGGGTATTCTTTGTATGTCAGGTCATTCTCCATTTGAATATCCTCTAACTGTACCGGTTCTATCTTAACCTCACTTGTACATTTCTTCAGCTGTGATACATGGAACACATCATGGACTCCCGAAACCGTGCCGGCAACTCCAACTGGTATGCTACTTCTCCTTTCCGTTCCAGAATCTTGAAAGGTCCGATAAATCTAGGTGATAACTTCCCTCGACATTAAACCTTCGTAATCCCCGAATAGGTGACACTGCGAGGTATGCATAATCACCGACTTCCAAAATCACCTCTCTTCTCCGAGGATCGGCATAACTCTTCTGACGTGACTGTGCCGCTTTAAGATTCTCCCTTATGATTTCAACTTGCTTTTCCGCTTCTCGTATGCCGTGTCGGTCCAAAGAGTTGTCTCTCACCGATCTCCGGTTCCAAAACAACGGTGTTCTACACTTCCTTCCATACGAGCCTCAAAAGGTGCCATTTTAATGCTTTGGACTCGATAGCTATTGTTATAAGCAAACTCGCATAAGTCAAACTCTTATCCCAAGCGCCCTCGTTCTTCAACGCACAAGCTCTCAACATATCCTCAAGAATCTGATTTGTTCTCTCCGTCTGCCCATCTGTCTGAGGATGGTATGCTGAACTAAAGTTTAACTTTGTATCCATCGATTCATGCAGCTTCTGCCAAAACCGTGAAGTAAACTGTGTGCCTCGATCTGACACTATCTTCTTCGGTACCCCGTGCAAACACACTATCCTTGAATTATACAACTCAGCTAGCTTCACTCCTGTATAGGTCGTCTTCACTGGGATAAAGTGCGCTACCTTGGTTAATCTATCCACAATAACCCAAATAGAGTCATACCCATCACGAGTACGAGGTAAACCCACTATGAAATCCATACCGATTTCTTCCCATTTCCACTCAGGTACCTTCAGATGCTGAAGCAATCCTGCTGGCCTTTGATACTCAGCCTTCACCCTTTGACACACATCACACAGAGCTACATGAGCTGCTATATCTTTCTTCATTCCATACCACCAGTATCTCTGTTTCATGTCCTGATACATCTTGGTACTCCCAGGGTGTATAGAGTAAGCTGAATCGTGTGCTTCCTTCAAGATAGCTTCTCTCAACTCCTTGATCTCAGGTACACGGTTGTTCTTAAACCACCCCTGTTCCTTGCTCATCTTCTCGAATTCGGAACTTTGCCTAACTTAATCAATTTCCCCGTATTCCGCAATCTTGTCATCGATCAACCGTCCCTTCCCGATATCCTGCTCAAGCGTCGACTCAATTTCTAATGTCAAGGTCTCACTCGAAGCAACTATCCCTAAGTTGAGTCGTGCCATCTCCCAACATAGCTCCCGAGGTAGCGGTGTCCCATCGGCATGTTAGTCTGTCCCTTCGACTCAAAGCATCCGCCACAACATTTGCCTTTCCTGGATGGTACCGAATATCTAAATCATAATCTTTGATTAACTCCAACCACCTTCTTTGCCTCAAATTCAAATCCTTCTGAGTAAAGATATACTTCAGACTCTTATGGTCAGTGAAGATCTTACACTTGTTTCCAATCATGTAATGTCTCCAAATCTTCAATGCGTGAACAACCGCGGCTAACTCAAGATCATGAGTAGGGTAGTTCTGCTCATGTTTCCTCAACTGTCTTGAAGCATAAGCTACTACCTTTCCTTCTTGCATCAACACACATCCCAATCCTTGCCGAGAGGCATCACAGTATACATCGAATCCTTTGTATATGTCGGCATGATCAACACAGGTGTTGTGGTCAGCCTCTTCTTCAATTCCTCAAAACTAGCCTGACACTTCTCATCCCACTTGAATTCCTTTCCTTTCTCGAGCGAGTGGTAAGTGGCTTCACTATCTTAGAAAATCCTTCAATGAATCTCTCGATAGTATCCCGCAAGTCCAAGGAAGCTTCGATCTCCGGTACATTCTTAGGCGGACTCCGAGTTCAATACATCACGAACCTTGCTTGGATCGACCGCAATTCCTCCATCCGTGATGATGTGACCGAGAAAAGAGACCTCCTTCAACCGAAAAGCACACTTGCTGAACTTGGCATACGGTGATGTTCCCGAAGCTTCCGCAACACAAGCCTCGATGTTCTTCATGTTCTTCCTCACTCCGAGAGAATACCAATATGTCATCAATGAATACCACAACAAACTTATCCAGATACTCCATGAATACCTTGTTCATCAAATACATGAAGTAGGTTGGTGCATTGGTCAGGCCAAAGGACATCACAGTGAACTCATACAACCCGTATCTAGATGTGAATGCTGTCTTTGGTATATCCTCCACTCGGATTTTTAACTGGTGATAACCTGATCTAAGATCTATCTTAGAGAATGCCTTAGCTCCTCTCATCTGATCAAATAAATCCTCGATCCGAGGTAAAGGGTATTTGTTCTTGATAGTAACCTCATTAAGGCATCGATAGTCTATACACAACCTCCTAGATCCATCCTTTTTATCAACGAAGAGTGTGGGGGCTCCCCATGGTGATGAACTAGGACGGATAAACCCTTTACTAAGTAGTTCTTCAATTTGTTTCTTTAATTCGACTAAATCTTTAACATCCATTCTATATGGTCTTTTAGATATGGGAGCGATACCAGTGTATAAGTTCAATACTAAATTCAATGTCACGATCAAGTGGCATACACCGGCAAATCCTCCGGAAACACATCGGGGAATTCATTCACTACCCTTATATCCTCCAAGGCCTTGCCTTCTACGAGTTCACAACTCCTTTCTTTGGATGAGGGTGTACTCACATATTCTACTCTCTCCCCTTGAGGACTGGTTAACTGCACTGACCTCTTCCGACACTGAATAACTCCATCATGCTTTTGTAACCAATCCATCCCAAGAATGACATCTATTCCCCATGATTTTAGAACTACCAGATTAGCAAGAAAGTCTACCCCCATGATATTAATCTTTACTTGTGGGCATATATGACCGAGTTTTCATTTCTCCACTAGGAGTGCTAACTATCGGTGGGGTTCTTCATTGAGCTCATAGATAAGTTATATTTTGCCACAAATTGATCGGTTATGAATGAATGTGATGCTCCCGAATCAAATAATACGGTAGCGGTACGAGTTGACGAAAAACGTACCCAATACCATGTCGGCGTCATTCGAGCTTGCTCCACCGATACATGATTAACTCGGCCACACACATGACTCTCGCTTGGTCTCTCTTGCTTTGGGTGTCCGTGGAGTACGAGCTCGCGAAGATGGCTGCCCGGTCCCCGTTTCCACTTGTCTCTGCGGAGTTTGCATCACCCTCTTGGGACAATGGTTAGCATAATGCCCCGGCTCTCCACACTTGAAGCATCCACCGAGCCGAATAGGGTTGGTGTTTCGACGAGCGCCCCGCAGTTATTGTTAGGATGACTCGGTGAGGAGTAGGAGCTGCGGGTGTCCGAGGATTGAAGCGCCGGTGGCTGAAACGAGTGCTTTGCGGCATGTTCGTGGGTACCTCCCACCTAGACCACCAGGACGATATGGAGTCGGGCTCTTCGAGAACCGTAACGCGGACGGGTGTTGCTTTGCTAGATCGTCCATGTGACCGAAACTTGCGTTTCCGTTCACCCATCTCCTTTCTCTTGCTTTCCGGCCCAATAGCTTTGTTCACCGGCGTACGAAAGTCGGGGAAGATGTGACTTTGCGGTTGGTAGTTTAAAGGCCCAATCAAGCCATCCGTAAACCTTTCTTGCCTCTTTGGATCGGTGTTGACTTCATCGGTGCATAGCGTGACAAGTGAGTGAACTTGTCCAGATACTCGGTCATTGACATATTGCCCTGCCTCAGTGACAAGAACTCCCTCTGCTTAAGCTTAGTAACCCCTGAAGGGATGTGGTAAGTACGGAAGTTGTCACGGAACTCCTGCCAAGTAATGTTCTGCCTGTTGGGATGAGCAGTTGAGTAAGCGTCCCACCAGTCTGCGGCCTGCCCCACAAGCCTTCCCAAAGCATACGGGACCATCTCTCGATCAGTGAATTGCACGATCTACAACTTCTTGGTGATGGTTTTCAGCCAGTCGTCTGCATCCAGTGGATCAGACGAGTGAGAAAACATAGGAGGATGGTGGCTCATGAACTCCTTGTGACTGTACCTTGGTGGCGGGGGTGGCGAAGGAATCGGCTGTGGTGGATGGTTCTGTTGAGCTTGCATTTGCTGCACAGTGTTGGTAAGATTCTGAATCAGTTGCATCTGCGCTGCCAGAAACTGCTGCATGTTTGGATCCATTGCTTGGTTGATCGGTGGGGGTGGTGCTGGGTTCTGTTGATTTGCGATATGTGCCCGGATCACAGGCGACACGTCTTGACCTCCTCCAGACCTGGTGTTTACCATCTGACCGTTAGAAAAATCATATCTCAGATAGTTGTACTTGAATCAATGCATAAGAGGATAACTCAAAATGAAATAATAGCATGTTCTTCAGTTAGGACAGATTCTGTTGACCTCAAAGAATTATGTATAACTTTCTGTATAATTATCCAATGACCACAAATGTTTACCAGATTATGATGTATAAAATTATGGAACTATCCCAACTGGAATTACCTCATTTGGATATCTATAACTCGAGATAAAATTCAAACAGTGCAGCTGTATCAGCAGAAATTTACAGATTCTGACATGTTCATTACTTTGTGCATAACTCCCAGAATATGTACTGTACACCATTGAATTTTTGACAGAAATTCATCCTCTAAATTTGTGAACTAACCCAACTGGTTTCATGTCATTTGGAGTTCTGTAGCTTGAGTTATAAACAAAACATTACCGGTATGTCATATGACTGCGAAAACAGATTTGATCCAATCAAACTTGCATAGAAGATTAAGCAATGACAACCGATAAAACCCAAACCATCCTTTAATTAACTTAACAATTCTGATTGCATAGTGGCCATCACTCCACCATACAATTCACAATCAAACAAAGATCCAACTCAAACATGTTTGCAAACAGCATTCATTATTACAAGCAATACGTTCACGCGAACGATCTAGCGAAAAGTAAATGATAAGGGCGAGTATCCTAGGATCCTAACCAAGACGGGTAGTAGCTTCATCGGAGCCGTAACGGATCCTCTTGCGCGGAGGGGAAGCCGTGGTCCGATATGGCATAACTTCTTGAGGAAGTTGCTGTCCCGCCACCGTGCTTCCGGACGTGCTATCTTCACAGAGCGACTGCAACTCCTCATGATACTTGTTCATTTCGGTAGTTGCCCCCTCCGGATCCGTGTTCAAGGCAGCGGTCACATGTGCCAAGACGTCGATGCGATCATTGCCTCCTACCGGCACCACAAGCCACCGTAACATCCCTCAAATTTATTGAGGAATGTTAATTAATAAAATGTGGATTTAGAATTTTCGATGAATTATTTGAGTGATTATCAACTTATTTAAGGATGTCTTCCTTTTCTCTCCTTTAATTCCTAGATTTATTTTGAGCTAAATAAAATTTCTATGAAATATAAAAATGTTAGTGTGAGAAACTTGGAGTTCTTTTGGTTTTATTTGGAGTTTATTTGAGTGGGATTTCAAATTTGAATTTACATTCAAATTTGAATCTAAAATAGAAAGGGGTTGGAAAGAAATAGAAAAGGTAAAGGGAGGATAGCTTCTGGGCCGCGAGCCCAAAGTCCCGAAGTCCGCTGAACCACCCTCTTCTCTTTTTCTCTGCGCGCCGCGCCACCCTCTCCTTTTCCCCTTTCCAGCCCACGGCCGGCCCGTCAAGCGCCGGCCCGCTTATCACCTACCGCACCCGCGCCGAGTCGCCGCCGGGGGGGACCCGCGTGATGTCGCCCCCGACGTCACCTCTTCTTCCTCCCGTCACCCGTTTCTTTTTCCCCTTTACCGTCGGCGCCGCGACCTTCCGCACCGCCCCTTGCACCCGGCGGCCGTCCGAGCTCCGCCGGGGCCATCCGCGCCGTCCACGCGTCCAGCACCCTGCCTTGCCCTATAAGAAGGCCGCCGCCGCGCCTCAGGGAAGCTCCCAACCCTAGCCGCCACGGGGAGTCCTCCCCGTTCCGCTTCGCCTCTGCCCGCCGGAGAAGAAGAAGGAGGAGGAGGGAAGAAGAAGACCCGGAGGTCTACCGCCAGCTCGCCGCCTACCTCGCGAAGCCGAAGGACCGCACGTGGGAGCTCGAGGACGCCGCGAAGCCAAGTGCACCGCGACGTCCCTCGCTTCCTCTCGCTCCGCGCCGCCGTCGACTTCCACACCGACGACCTTGCTCCGCCCCGCTTCACCGCCGCCTGCACGTCGGCCCGTGGCCACCAAGGTGAGGCGAAGCTCCCCTCGCCCATCTATGGTCGACCCGGCCTTCGAGCCGAGGCGCATCGCGATCACCCCGTGCTGCTCTTGCCGCCGCGCCGCCGCTGGTGATGCCGGCCTTCGTGCCAGGCTGGGATGCTTTCTTGTGCAGGTGCCACCGCCGCCGTCACCGCGAGCACGCACACGCGCCGCCGTTTTCCTTTCGACCCCGCACCATCCTCACCTCGCCGACGTGTGTCACACCGCCGTCGTGCTCCGGTGCGCCGCGCCGCCCCGGCCCCGCTCGACTCCGTTCCCACACGCACGAGCGCCCGCCACCCACACAAGCACGACGACACGACCGCCACGACACCCCCGGTCACCGTGCGCACGCACGCGAGCCACCCCGTGGCCGGAGCCGCGCTCGCACCACGCGTCGCCACCGCCGCAGCTCCGCCACGGCGGGCGGGAGCCATTCCTGGCGACCTAGGGGAAAAGCCCTGGTTTTGGGTGTTTTTGCGTCCCTAGGACCCATCCGCAACCAGCCGAGGCTGCTGGGCATCGATTAGCGCCGTCGCCGGCGACCCTCACCACACCGCCGCACGCGTCCGCCGCCGCCGCTCCCTGTTTCGCCGCCGGCCGCCCTTCTTTGGCCGAGGCCGTCCCCGATTGGGGCCGGGGACGAGCCTTGTCGCTCCTCGTCCTTTTCCCGGCCATGCGGTGGCCGGCCGAGCGCGCCTCGCCGCCGGTGAGCCGCTGCCGCGCCGCCGCCCGTCGCGGGCATTTCACCGAGCACCTTCACGCGGAGGGGGAAAACCCCTGGGGTTTTAGCACGCACACGGGAGCGCACACACGCGCGTGACCGCAGGGAATCCGAGGGGATCCCGTGCGCCCAGCCAACCACGGCTAGGCCACACGGGCGCGCGCACGGCCGCGCGCCACGGGGATCCATCCCGGGATCCGCCGCGCGCCGCGCCACGCGAGCGCCGCGTGGGCGGCCACGCGGCTCGCCGCCGGCTTAAAGCCGGGGTTGAGCCGCTTTGAGCTACCCTATAGCTAGCTAAGAGTACGCAACATTGTATATGCGTATTTTAATTTCGGAAATGTATTTTATCTTTGGAAATTCATAATAAATCCGTTTTAACTCCGAAAAATATGAAACTTCTTCTGAAAATCTTCTAAAAACCCAAACTCCGTGCTAGACTAGAGTTTGCCTCTTTTTGGATCTTATTTGCTCTTTATCTTGGATTTATTGCTATCTAGTAGCCGAGTATTTATTTTAAATACGTTTCTAGGAGCTACCGGAGCCGGAGAGCTGAACCAGGACTACGACGACGACCTCAGCTACGACGACCACTCGTACCCAGGTTCACGCCCGACTGATTCTCGCAATACCCATTAGGCATTCCTTGAGTAGTATTGCTAGTGCTTTACTTCATATATATGCATGTTGATGAACCTTGTACTTGCCTCTTTGTTTACCCTATCCTTGATTGCCCTACCACTACTTTATATGTTTTTGTGAGCGTGTATATACGCCGAGCTTCGCGATGGATGTGTTGGGATGGGAATAGTGGTTCTTGGTGTGTGTGGGGTAAAAACCGGCGGGGAGAAGGCGTTTTGGGTACTTTGGCGGGGGTTAGCTCGAGACAACCGATCCGGGATCGGGGATAGGGGTGCACTCCTCGGTGCATCCCTCCTGTTACGGTTTTCGGAGCCTAGGTGTTGGGGTTTTACGTGCGCTTGGAGGACATGAGCTCGCCCGGTGCCGAAACCGAGTGGATCAACTTGTTTATAGGACATCGTACACACCAACCCGCCGAGAGTGGGGATAGGGGCTGTGTTGAGCTCGGCAAGTGCGGAACCATACCCGCCTAGGAAGGATAGAGGGTATCCGTGGGGGAGCGGTGGAGGTGAGACCACCCTCTCGGAGCGTCTCCCGTGTGGCCACACGGGGGCATTTCACGGTTCGGTCTTCTGTCATCACTTGCGGAGAGGACCGCTTTGAGGGCCGGATGCGGGGGTGGGTTCGTAACTACCGAGAGTTCGCCGGTAGGATGGGCTCGGTCGGCCGTACACCGACCGGGTACCATTCGGGATGGGTACGGTGTACACGCTGCGCAGTTGTTCGATCTATAGCTATAGCCGCGTCCTCGGTTATGGACACTGCCTAGAAGACATGTTCGTTCCTCATGTTTTGGGATTTCTACCTACCCCCATAGGTGAGAGTGTGGTGAGCCGTGGTTGCAGCCGGCTACAGGAGAGAGGCTCCATCTACCTCATCGATCCGGTTGTAATCATTGAGGTGCGAGGAGAGGAAGTTCTCGCTTCGACCTTAGACAAGAGTAGGAGATGGTGACGGGTCTTCCGGGTGACCGAGTGGATCCGAGCCGTGTTGAGAGACTTGGGTTTCGGGATATTGATGGAGATATCTTGTTTTTACTCGTCGCTGTCGCTTAGGAAACCACAAATTTGTTTCCTTGTCTACTCTCTTTTCCCTTTAGATGTTAGGCCACTTAAAGCTGCATACGATTGGTGACGTGGACCTATCCCACTCCTTGGGGATAGACTTTGGGTGTGCGGGGTACGAGTCCGAGTTCGACCGCAACGCCGACGGTTGGTACGACCGAGGGATACGTTGCTTCGCTCGAGTTTGCCTGTGGCGGGAAGAATAAAGATGGAGACCCTTCTGAGAAGATAGCTACCGTTGCGTAGAATTTTCACTCTGATTCAGCCAAGAGGCTTGTAATGATGTACTCCATAATGGACTTGTAATAAATTCATGTACTAATATCTTTATGTGATGCGATGTATGACCGTGCGTATCTATACGTGAGACGTTACGTACGCGATAGCCACCGATCCGGGGGACTATTGCGATGGTACAGGGATTCGGGTTTTCTATGAAAATCCGGGGTTTTACAGGTGGTACCAGAGCCATGCTTGACCGTAGCACGTATCCCTAGGAAAGGTCGATAGAAATAGGACTCTATACGCTCTACCTTTATAGTTATAACCTTGAGCTATGTTATAAAACTCGTTCCCTTTTTGAAAACTTCTTACTCACCTGCGCTGACAGAAATTTCTTGCGTTTCACAGGAGATGGAGCACCAGGTCGCGGAGATCACCCCCGAGACGTGCGGGGCGATCTGCCACTGGATGGAGAGGGCCCTTCTCGGGCTCGCAGTCCCTCCGACCTACGTCACGTACGGCCGCCGAGTACGTACCCGCCGTGATCGGGTGGATGGTGCTCGCACGATCGCCGTGCTCCCTCACTCGAGTCTCCCCGGGTTCAAGGGAGAGGTCTGCTACAGCGCTGCACTCACCGTCGCGACCGCGCTGGACGTCGCCTGCCGCCAGGCACTGGGCTGCCTTCTCGCGCAGTACCGCACCTCCTTCGAGACCGGGACTCTTCGACTGCCGCCCGGGACTACTGGCGCCTCGCACCGCTCGTGGACGGAGTTCCTTCGTACGAGGGGATCCAGGACGACGTCGACGCTGCTCCCTTCCGCGAGTCCGACGAGACCCCGGTGGAGACCGCCGGCCTACTTGGTCGACCTCGACAAGTACGCACGCCGACCGGAGGACGAGTCACGTACCCTCTACGGCCGGGTCGGGGACGCCACCATCGACGCGCTCCCAGATGCGGTGACGGATAAAAGACGTATCCCTCTACGATCCGCAAGCGTACGGACCCCACACCTTTTTCACCACGGGATTCCCAAGGTTCTTGTCAATCCGCGGAGCAAGGGAATTACTAGCGCTTAACCAAGTACTAATCTAGTTGAATGGAAACCTTTGAAAGGGGTATTAATCTAAAGATAAAGACAATCTAACCTAAGTTAATCTAAGTTAAGTTGATCAAACAAATGTAGGGTTAAACTATATGGTAAAGGGTGAACACAAGAGAGTGATTAAGAAAGATAAGCGTTCCCTCCCTAGGATCTAGGATAACATGGTATGCATCTACTACACGAAAGCGGTAAACCAATCTACGGGGTTTTGACCACGGTTTCGCCCTTTCCCTCCTCTCGTCTCGTCACTACGCGAAGGTATTCGTGACTAGACCTATGATGGACACGGTATGTTGATGGAATCTATGGGAGTAGCGGATATCATACGCCCGAAAAACACGGTAGCTAACCTTAATCATCAAAGCATCATAAACATGAAAACAATAGATTGAAACCACGAATCAAGAAGCGATCACATAGCATGTATCCATCTAATCCTAGGGATGAACGGAGACATTACCCCATCATCTTACACGGATTGAAGCACATAGGGGTGATGGAGACTCCGGAGAACGTCGTCGATGAAGATGGCGGCGATGGAGCTTGGGAACACCCCTAGGCCAACGGCTTGGAGTCCTCCTCTTGCTTCCTTCTCTCCGCCGGCGTTGATCCTTGCGACGAGCTCATCTAACTCTCTCCCTCATCTTGCGGCGGCGGTTTTCTGGTGATTGGCGTCGGTAGGATGATTTGTTCGATGGGTCGGTCGACGGCGGCGGAGGGAATAAATAGATGAACATCTAGGGCAAAGGGGGGACCGAACCGACCCGGAGTGGGGGTCGGGCCGGTCGGCCCGGTGCCGGCCGGCCCGCACCCACTTCGCCCTGGGTTCGGCCCCCGGTTTCCTCCCCGGTTGCTTCTCGCGTGATCCCTTATTCGTGTGCACTTGCATGTGGGCCTTTGACGTCGTTTCCTTCACGGTTAAGGCTTGAATCCTTGCTATGCAAGCTTCGCTGTTTTCTGGTTGAGTCCCTGAAGACTTGCACGTTGACGCTGCGGTCCTCGGGTCATTTGGAGTCATGTTCATCGCGTATCTTGACTCTTGTCGGGCTTCATGATCTTCTTCCAAAGTGCTTGGTGAACTTATCCCGAAAGTCTCCTCATTAGCGTAGATTTCTGCGTAAACAACAAACTCCAAAATCGACATGCAAGTGTGAACTTGTTATATCATTAGTATGCCTAGTGGCGGGTTAGTTGCAAATCATAATCGAAACCAATGTATAACAAGTACTCTAGGTTGACGGAAATTCACCGTCAACATCTCCCCCATGCTTAAACCTTGCTCGTCCTCTAGTAAGTAATCCTTGCTTAAAAGGGAAATCGGTGTTGCCTTCCAATGTTGTCCCCGCACTTAGTCATTCATGACGAGGCAAATTGCTCTCTCTTAAGAATTTATTTTTAAAGTTCAAGTTGTGACCGGCTTCTTTTTCATTATGGAGGATAGACTAACAATAAAGAGCAAGCCACATTTAACACAATGCTCTCAAACTTAAGTGAACTTCAAACCATTACCTTGTTACATGGAAAATTTTCAAAAAGATGCATATCCAACATAAGTGAAAATCTCTTGCAAAAGCTCATGGAAACACTCATCTCATCAAGTCACTCAAGCCTATACTAGATTATTTTCAACCTACTCTACTCATATGTGATAGTGGAAGGCTTATGTGGAGCTTGGAAGGTTAAAAACAATCCTAGCAAAACATATATCCGAAATATTGTCAAATTAAGAGAGAGATCTATTGGAATTACCGAGACTCGTCAAAAAGGCCATGGAAAATAAATGTTGGAAAGAGAGAGGGATGAAACACACACATTTAGATAAGTGGACATGTGCAAGTGGCAAATGGATGATCCCGAGGCACGAGTGAAGTCCTCGTTATCGGATTGCACATGGTTGGAAGATTTGAGTATGGATTTATCATCAAGGCACTTGAGAACTTATGAAGCAAAAAGAACCGAGGAGCATCTTTATTTTTTCCTTATTTTATTTCCTTCTCATTTTTCTCTCTTTCTTTTTTTCACTTTATTCTTCCTATTTTTCTTACTTTTCTTTTCTTCTCATCATAATAATTTTTTTCTTCTTTCATTTTTCTTCTTCTTTTTTCTCTTTTTTTTGCTCCTCAAAACTTTTTGCAACATAATACTTACATAGCATTTGTGTCAGAGAATGACTCCTCCCCCATGCTTGAACGATGCTCGTCCTCGAGCATAAAAGAGAGGGGAAATGACTGCTAAAGTAAGTATAAATTCCATAATATTGCGGAATATTTGAATCTCCATCGAGAATTTTACTCCATACTCAAATTGGGTTGTGGACAAGGAGGTGATCACAAAAAGATGTTTTTGGTTTAGGGTGGATGCCGGCGAAGTTTGTGGAATTTTCGATGTGAAAACCCACAATGCATGGACAAAAAGGCTAGCATGAAAAAGTTACACAAAGGAATGACCAGCTTCTTAGTCTCTAACCATAGAAATCAATCCTAATCCAACTCATCAAAACATATGTTTGCAATCTACGGGTTTTGTTATCATAAAACATATATGTATATGGCTTTGGTAGGTAGAACTTTGCAAGAGCATCACAAATATGTAGATAGCATAAAAGTTAAGTTTTCATAAAAACAACAAGTTATCCGGCTATCCATAAACTTAAATCAAAGAGCAAAGATATGTATGTGGGTCTAGAGCATAGTCATTTCACCTCCACAAATAAAAGAGCCGGTATTTAAATTAATTTCAGATCATATTATAGAGAGCAATTAGCCAAGACATGTATAACTTCATGTAGGTAAAACAAAGTGGCAACTTTCATCATCTTTCCGTAAGTATAGGCAATATAGAACATCGAGGTGAATACATGGTCATGCTTATCTATTGAAAGTAAAAAGAAACCTAGGTTGTCCTCCTAGTAGCCATGTTATTGGTTGAAGAGAAAAACAAAATGTTGCACCTATTTGATGTTGAAGGCATACTTACAAGCATTTTTGTTTGGAAAAGAGAAGGTCCATGGAGATGTTACCATCCTTTGTAATTCTTCGTTGCCTTCTTCCGACATCTCCATGTATCGATGTGGATTTTGCTTTTGTCTTTATTTATTAATGCTCCTAAACTTCTGAATTCGATCTTGTATGCTTAATGGAGTCATTGGTCACCCTTCTCTTCAATGTTGTCATCACCATCTCCTATTTCTTGTTCTCATCGTCTCCTTGCTGTCTCTTTTTCATGGATTTCCCCCTCTGTCCAGAACAGAACATATATCGAAATATAGCTCTATTGAAAAGTTTATGAAATTACCTTTCCAACGTGTGGTCATTCATCGAAAACGGAGTTCAAACAAGGGAGCTATGTCCGTTTTACTTCAGCGCTGCGTGCTGTCCAAAACTGATTTCAGGACGTGTTGCACTCGGTGATTCGGACATAACCGCTTGTAGGAACCTCCGATTGTCTTGATTCTTGATTTGTTGGAATCGTAACTTCATGGGGCTTCTAAATATCCAAAAATACCCAGTGTTTTCCCTTCGAGACCATGCAGAATTTTGATGAGATCGATAGCTTTTCGCGCATTGATCCGGTGATGTTAACTTCCGTGTTGAAGATTCGGGGTCTCCCCCATGCTTAGCATTTTGCTAGTCATGGAAGAAGAAGACAAAGCACTTCTTAGCCATCCTTCAATTTCCTTGTAGTGAGAGTCTTTATCTTGCCTGTAAGACATTTTAAACGCACATTCTACCCCCAAGGTGACGGTTGGGAGTAGATAGAATTGCCAACAATCCAACAATGTCTCCTAAGATTCTTAACTTGTGGCGTAATTAGTCTAATGAGGAATAAAAACCTAATGAGTGTACGTGGTGAAATGTGTGTATGCACATGATAGGAAAGCATATAAATAAGACAATGTTTTCACCTAGTTCTAAACACCATGTTTACAACTAGGTTGCTGAATTTCTCCATAGCCATAAAGGTTTATATATCTAGGGTTAAAACACCATGTCTATCCCTAAATCAATAACTCTTATAGCACAAGAAAAATTAAGCGCATTGCAAAGCTTATAAACTAACCAAAGCAACATGAAAACATATGAAAAGCCGGCTAGGTTTATCGAACTTAACGATGATGGTCCGCAATCATGTTTAAACACCACGTTTACACAAGATCACAAAAGGAAAATACTCATAATGCCTTATGAAGTATTAACATGGAAAATGAAGCATACATCATTAAGTATATAAAAGAACCAAGCCAACTATGTGCAAAACATGTATACACAAAGAAACATCACGAGGACAACAAAATGCAATGCATGCAAATAAATAAATATGATCATGAACATGATGGTGGTTCTAAAAAGGAAAACTGAACTTAGATTAATAACCACAAGTTGATCATCATAAGATAGTGCCATTCTTTATTTTCTCTAAGAAAGTAGTAAAAAATATAAAGAAACGGGTTGCCTCCCGAAAAGCGCTTCATTTAAAGTCATAGAGCTGGACTTTCTCACATACCTTCTTTTCGTTGCATAGCCATGGCCCTTCATGCAAGAAGAAAAGGTACCAATGCAGATTTAATTTACTTCCCATGTTGTGCTTGATCACTTATAGAAGACTTTCCCAAAGCATCCTTTTGTTTCATCGTTATCTCCTTCTTTATCATCCTTCGGTGCTGCCTTCACTCCATGAATTTTTTTTAATGTCCAGAACATAAAGTATACTCAAGCTCTACTCCATTGTACAGTGCACAAAATTTCCTTTCCAACGAGTCTTTATATGCTCAAATCGGACTCCGGACAAGAGAGTTACGTCCGTTTTACTTCGGCGATGAAATCTGTTCAGAAATTTCAGAACGTGCAACGCTCAATGTTTCCTCCATAACTCCTTGCATGGGTCTTCAAACTTGTTGGTTCTTGATGCGTTGGAATGGTAATTTGATGGAGATTCTGAATATCTCATTTTCTTCATTTGTACACCTCTGAACAAGTTCTCAAATTGATGAAGACAGCAGCATCCATCGCGGGATTCGGAGAGGTTGATGATTTATCTTGCAACTCTTTTAGGCATGACTTCTTTTTTTTCATTATTCAAGCTTTGTCTACATGGTTAGTGAAAATTGGGCCTTTCCCCCGACATGTTCTTCTTTAAGGTCATTAGCTTGACCAAGCGCAAAGCATGATCGAGATTTACAAAACTTATTGTAAACATACGCGTCCATAATTAACACCACATGTGAATTGTAGCAACAAGTCAAGGTGTAAATAAAAGAAGCATATGTTTCATGCATAGCGCTTAGCTTATCATTAGGCAAAGGTTGTTTAGGTGTGAGATTAATCGGATCAAAAATAAATGTTTCCTCTTTTTCATTCTCAAGAAAATCTAGCCTATCAAAATGATCACTATTGGAACAAGGCATATAATTTAAACTATCATTCATACTATTGGTTGAGCATGAGTATTTGAATTTATCAACATCAATACCAATAATATCTTGAGATTTCAGCGCGTACCTTGGCCTTAGAGATTTTTCAACAAGAGTGATATTTGGTTCATCAAGCGGTGTTGAAGGCGAATCGATCTCAACAAGTGTAGTTGCCTCTTCATCACCATCTTGCAATTTCTTCAACTCATCATGTGGAACATGTAATCCTTCAACTATGTACGCATTCATCTCTTCTTTGAAGTCTTCTTTATCAACCAGATCTTCATCTTCAAAGACTTGTATGTTGCTTTCTTTATCTTCCATGTACCACATGTCGTCAAGATCGCTCATTGTTGATTCACTCTTTCCTTCATCCTTGAGTAGTTCCATGTCTTGATTTGCTAGTGTGTAGGGTTCAATAGCACACAAGCTATCATCTAGCTTGAGTCCTATCTCCTCCCATTTATCCTTTGAGTCACTAGGCTCATCACGGTTGTACTCTTCTCTTCCTTCATCATAAATCTTTGAGTTGTCAAACCGGTCGATCCATCCTTCATCTCCTTCTTCTCTTTCTTCTTCAAACATCTTTTGGATCGACTCTCCACTCATCTCTTGATCAAATATATCTTCAATTAGTTTGGCAACGTGTCGGCGTTCCTCCTTCCTTCGGTAGTTGATTAGTGGGGCGAAATCAACTTGAACCCAACCGGATTGCTTGAACTCCGCCAATGGTCTAGCATTCCACATACTTCGGCCTACATTCATGTTAATTTCAACATTTTTAACATCCGAAATGACTTCTCTTACCTTGGGAAGTGGATCTTCACTTTCTTGTATGGTCGGTTCATCTTCCTTGACCTTCGGTTCATCTTTTTCAGAAATTTCAGCAAGCACCTTGGGCTTGCTTTTGTCGTTTTTCTCCTCTCGACAACATCTTTGCCAATCTCGTATTGTTCTTTGTCCATTGCTTATCCTTTGTAAGATTTGTGCGGCTTCACTAATTGTTTTATCCATTATATCACCGCCTGCACACATGCTTACAAAACGAGACGAGTTAGGGGTTAGTGAAAAATAAAAGGTATGCAACATCAAGTCACCGGAAAATCCCAAGTTCGGGCCTCGCTCAAGTAGTTCATTAAAACGGTCCCATGCTTCATCAATTCCTTCATCCTCTCCTTGCTTGAAAGTGAGCACTTGCCTCCTTAAGTCTTGGACCTTGCTTATGGGAAAGAACTTCAAAAGAAATTTCTTCACTAGCTCATCCCAATTTCCTTTTGCTTCAACGGACGCAAGTGTGTACCATCTTCGTGCTTCATCTTCGAGAGAGGACGGAAAAAGATTCCACTTGAACCAAGCGGCGGAACTCCTTTTTGTTGCACCGTGTTGCATAACATCGTGAATTCCTTAATGTGTCTATATGGGTTGTCATCCTCCAATCCTCTAAATGGTTTTGTCGCCACTAACTTGATGATTCCGGGCTTCACTTCATAGTGGGTTGTAGCAAACGTCAAATCTAATTTTTGCATTTCAATGTCTTCCATTGACGGCATTGCTAGCTCCCTTAGCGACATCTCTTCGTCTTCCAATGGTGAGGTGAACAAATCCATCTAGGCACAAGAAAAGTAGAAAGAAAAACAAAAAAGATTTTTTTTTCTTTTTTTAGAAAATAAGGGTTAGGTGTTAGTAATCAACAAAATTAATACTAGATTAAACGTAGCAAACTGGCTTGCTCCCCGGCAACGGCGCCAGAAAAAGGGGCTTGTTGACGGATAAAAGACGTATCCCTCTACGATCCGCAAGCGTACGGACCCCACACCTTTTTCACCACGGGATTCCCAAGGTTCTTGTCAATCCGCGGAGCAAGGGGATTACTAGCGCTTAACCAAGTACTAATCTAGTTGAATGGAAACCTTTGAAAGGGGTATTAATCTAAAGATAAAGACAATCTAACCTAAGTTAATCTAAGTTAAGTTGATCAAACAAATCTAGGGTTAAACTATATGTTAAAGGGTGAACACAAGAGAGTGATTAAGAAAGATAAGCGCTCCCTCCCTAGGATCTAGGATAACATGGTATGCATCTACTACACGAAAGCGGTAAACCAATCTACCGGGGGTTGTGACCACGGTTTCGCCCTTTCCCTCCTCTCGTCTCGTCACTACGCGAAGGTATTCGTGACTAGACCTATGATGGACACGGTATGTTGATGGAATCTATGGGAGTAGCGGATATCATACGCCCGAAAAACACGGTAGCTAACCTTAATCATCAAAGCATCATCAACATGAAAACAATAGATTGAAACCACGAATCAAGTAGCGATCACATAGCATGTATCCATCTAATCCTAGGGATGAACGGAGACATTACCCCATCATCTTACATGGATTGAAGCACATAGGGGTGATGGAGACTCCGGAGAACGTCGTCGATGAAGATGGCGGCGATGGAGCTTGGGAACACCCCTAGGCCAACGGCTTGGAGTCCTCCTCTTGCTTCCTTCTCTCCGCCGGCGTTGATCCTTGCGACGAGCTCATCTAACTCTCTCCCTCATCTTGCGGCGGCGGTTTTCTGGTGATTGGCGTCGGTAGGATGATTTGTTCGATGGGTCGGTCGACGGCGGCGGAGGGAATAAATAGATGAACATCTAGGGCAAAGGGGGGACCGAACCGACCCCGGAGTGGGGCCGGGCCGGTCGGCCCAGCCGGCCGGCCCGAGCCCACTTCGGCCGGTTCGGCCCCGGTTTCCTCCCCGGTTGCTTCTCGCGTGATCCCTTATTCGTGTGCACTTGCATGTGGGCCTTTGACGTCGTTTCCTTCACGGTTAAGGCTTGAATCCTTGCTATGCAAGCTTCGCCGTTTTCGGGTTGAGTCCCCGAAGACTTGCACGTTGACGCTGCGGTCCTCGGGTCATTTGGAGTCATGTTCATCGCGTATCTTGACTCTTGTCGGGCTTCATGATCTTCTTCAAAGTGCTTGGTGAACTTATCCCGAAAGTCTCCTCATTAGCGTAGATTTCCTACGTAAACAACAAACTCCAAAATCGACATGCAAGTGTGAACTTGTTATATCATTAGTATGCCTAGTGGCGGGTTAGTTGCAAATCATAATCGAAACCAATGTATAACAAGTACTCTAGGGTTGACGGAAATTCACCGTCAACAAGTACCGGCCCCCGCCGTGCCGAGCCGGAGAGAGAGAACACCGCTCTACGCCACCGAGTTCGCCGGCTCGAGCCGAGCCTCGACCGCGCGACCACCGTCCCTGCCGGCGCTCGAGAGGGAGAGGGTGGACACCGGGAGGAGATGCGCACGCCAAGGAGGACCTACGCAGTCGACGGCCGAGTCGAACGGGCCGAAGGATAGGCTCGAGCGCAAGGACGACCCGCTCACGGTACGCGCTCACCTCGCTCCGGTGTGAGCGGCTCAAGGTGGAGAAGGCCGGAGAAGAGCCGAGCGGACAACGTCGCCAACATCGCGTGGCTCACACGCACGGCCGTCTACCTGAGAGACAAGGCCGAGAGACTGAGGAGGACTTGGGAGGACGCCGACTCGCTTCGCGTGGACGAGCTCTTCGAGCTCAACGGAGAGCTACTTCCCGAGTCTCGCCGTGAGATCCGCACCGAGACCTTCGAGTTGCACCGGTCACACCTCAAGCTTCACCCGTGCCCGATGGCCCGTCTGCCGACCCCCGTCGAGACCGAGGAGGTTCGAGAGGCTCACGCCTTGGTGTCCCGGATCTTCCCGCCGGACTACCCCACCGAGGACCGCTACCCCCGTCACGTACCGCAGGGCACGCACCGAGTAATGAGCCGAGCGAGAGGCATGACCTAGAGTAGTGTTTTATGCTAGTAGTTTCCATGAGTTGTTCCATGCAGCCGCGAGCATGTTCTGGTGCATGAAGAGAGTCATGCCACACCTTGTAGACACTACCCTTTTGAGATTGTACCGATGTATTAGATCGTTGACTTGTTGCTGCTACCCCAAGGTCTGAGTCAGCCTCAGGGGAGCAAGGGTAATAATCATGTTTGATGTGTGCTTGGATCTTAATGGTGTTATTTGTGTCTTAATGCTTCTTCCACTTGAGTGTAGGTTATAGTTAGAACTATTTTCTTGATTGCTAAAGACTCATGTGTGAGTTGGTGAGTGACGTGTGTAAACTTCTCCCTTTTTCCTTATGTTTTCAGAAGGATGTCGATCCGCCGCTCCAACCGGCTGATAGCTCGCCCTCGAGGAGGCGGTGGCCGAGGAAGAAGCCCGGCGGGGGCGTGGACGCGGGCGTGGCCGTGGCCGTCCACCCCTCGCGTGGGGGAGCCCTCGGGGAGCTAGGGCCCGAGGTGACGGAGCACCGCCACCACCGCCCGAGAACCCCGAGGCCGAGCGGGGCCGGCCCGAGCCGGACTCGCCACCACCACCCCCACCTAACTTGGTGGAAGTGATGGCGCTCCGGACTCGGTCGATGCGAGAGGATGGCGGAGGCCATGGAGCACCGTGGCAACGGTGGGAACCGCGTCGCTCCGCAGGACGAGGACCTCACGAGGAAGATCGAGAGGTTCATCCGCCTGAAGGCCCCCACCTTCGGCCTACTCGGATGACCCACTCGAGGCCGACGACTGGCTGAGAGTGATCGAGACCAAGCTCGACCTCACCGTCCGCTCCCGACGAGGAGTGCGTCGCTATCGCCGCGCACCCGCCCGTGGAGGGTCCCGCCAAGGCATGGTGGGACAACTACACCGCCACCCACCCGAACCCGGCCTTTCATCACCGGGCCGGAGTTCTCGCGAGGCATTCCGCGAGCGCATCCTCCCCGATGAGCCGCTGGTCCCGAAGGCGCAGGAGTTCCGCACCATGACTCGGGGTGCGATGAGGGTCGAGGAGTACGAGCGTCACTTCATGAAGATGATGCGGTAGGCCGCGCCGCCCCCCGCCGCCGGCCGTGGGAGGCCGAACCACCTCACGGAGAGGAAGAGGCCGCCGATGCCCCCGACGTCGTGATCGGTAAGTTTTTGGTTTGTAGTACCTCTGCTGCTGGTTCTTTTCGACACCGGTGCCACCGGGTCGTATATTACCTCTCGGTTCGTAAATGAACTTTCCCTCCCTACAACCACCCGAACGGTGCCCATTATCACGAGCTCTCCGCTCGGGGGACATCCGATGCACCCCCGCTATGCAAAGGAGTGGAAGTGGTCATCCAAGGTCACACCTTCTATGGGGATCTTACCGTGTCGCCTTCCCATGGTATCGACGTGATACTGGGAATGGATTGGATCACTACCCACAAAGGTGTCATCTCCACTTCGCCGAGACTCGTGACTCTAGTGCACCCTGACGGGACAAGGGTTACCTTCGAGCCGATGAAGTCTCGAGACATACCGACAGTGTACAGTCTTCACACGAAGGCCATATCGGACGTGCCGGTGGTAGTCCGTGAGTACGAGGATGTGTTCCCGCAGGAGTTGCCCGGTTGCCTCCTGATCGTGATGTGGAGTTCGTGATTAACTTGGTGCCGGGAACGGCGCCGATAGCCCAGAGCCCGTACCGTATGGCAGAGGTTGAGCTGAAACTGCTGAAGGCAGAGCTAGACTCACTACTCGAGAAAGGGTTCATTCGACCAAGTGCTCCACC
Organism: Cenchrus americanus; assembly: GCA_947561735.1. Lineage (NCBI taxonomy): Eukaryota > Viridiplantae > Streptophyta > Magnoliopsida > Poales > Poaceae > Cenchrus > Cenchrus americanus. The sequence continues at coordinate 149,664,760 of OX387243.1, read as the reverse complement.
CTGGGGTTCACCGACACTATTCGTACCGAAGAAGGATGGAACTCAATGTCTGTGCATCGATTACCACGCCCTGAACGCGGTAACCATCAAGAACAAGTACCCACTGCCCAGGATTGATGATTTGATGGATCAGCTGAGGCAAGCCAAGTACTTCAAGCAAGATCGATCTCCGGTCGAGGTTATCACCGATGAAGATCCGCCGGAGGACATCCATAAGACGGCATTCGTAACCCGGTATGGGCAGTACGAGTACACGGTCGTGTCGTTTGGCCCGACCAATGCCCCAAAGATACTTCATGAACATGATGAACAAGGTCTTTATGGCTGAGTTGGACAAGTGTGTCGTCGTCTTCATCGACGATATACCGGTCTACTCCCCGAACGACGGAAGAGCACGAGGAACACCGAGGATCGTGTTGGGGAAGCTTAGACGACACCGCCTGTACGCCAAGTTCGGCAAGTGCGAGTTCGGATGGAGGAAGTCACCTTCCCGGGTCATGTGTTATCGGCTAAAGGAGTTGCGGTAGATCCGAGCAAGATTGAGGCGGTGTCCAAGTGGCGGCCACCGAAGTCCGTGACAGAGATCCGCGGTTTCCTCGGTTTGGCCGGGTACTACCGTCGGTTCATCGAAAACTTCTCGAAGATCGCCAAGCCCATGACGAAGCGTTGAAGACCAACACGCCGTATGTGTGGTCAGACAAGTGTGAAGCCAGCTTCCAGGAGCTCAAGACTCGTCTCACCACTACACCGGTCCTGACCCTGCCCGATGCGAGCAAGGACTTCGTGGTGTACTGTGACTCATCGAGGCAGGGACTAGGCTGCGTGTTGATGCAAGGAGGCAAGGTAGTGGCCTACGCCTCACGACAGCTAAGGAAGCATGAGGAGAACTACCCAACGCACGACCTCGAGCTAGCCGCTGTCATTCATGCCTTGAAGATATGGAGGCACTATCTGATGGGGAACAAGTGCGACATCTATACCGACCACAAGAGTCTAAAGTATATCTTCACTCAGTCGGAGTTGAACCTGAGGCAAAGGAGATGGCTAGAGCTGATCAAGGACTACGAACCGAACATTCACTACCACCCCGGTAAGGCAAACGTCGTAGTCGACGCTCTGAGCCGCAAGCACTACTGCAGCAACCTGATGGTGCGAGAGGAACAACCAGCCTTGCATGAAGAGCTGGAGAAGCTGAGCTTGGAGATAGTGGAGCGGGGGGCGCTTGAACCGATTGCGGGTGAGATACACACTCAAAGACCAAATCCGACAAGCTCGAAGGAGTGCCCGAGAGATCCAAGAGGTAAAACGCCCGATGGAGAGTGGCAAAGCCGACTATCGCCTCGATGAACGGGGTACACCGTGGTCGAAGGACCGCATCCGCGTGCCTCGGGACAAGGAAATTCGAGACTCAATCCTTAAAGAGGCCCACGATTCTCGATACTTGATCCACCCCGGCTGTACCAAGATGTACAAAGACTTGAAGGTACGGTTCGGTGGGAAAAGATGAGGGAAGATATTGCGCAGCACGTCGCTCGATGTGACACGTGTCGGCGAGTGAAGGCCGAGCACCGCAGAGACTGCCGGACTGCCGCAACCGCTCGAGATACCCACGTGGAAGTGGGATGATATCGCATGGACTTAATTGTGGGATTGCCGCACACGCGAAGGGAAATGACTCCATTTGGGTGATTGTTGATCGATTAACCAAGGTGGCACATTTCTTGCCGGTGAAGACGAACTACGGCGTGAGCCGACTTGCGAATCGTATGTGGACAATATCCTAAAGCTTCATGGGGCTCCGAGGAGCAATGAGTCGACGAGAGGGCCTCGCTCCATCGCCCGGCCCGGGAAAAGTTTGCACGCTTCCATGGGCACCAAGCCGAACTACGGCACGGCGTTCCATCCACGGACCGACGGTCGGATAGAGAGAGTAAATCAAGTCCTAGAAGATTTGCCGAGAGCTTGTGTGTTGACCTATGGGTCCGATTGGGAAAAGAGTCTATCATATGCCGAGTTATCATACAACAACGGCTACCGAGCCACCTTGAAGATGGCTCCTTTCGAAGCCCTGTACGGCAGAAAGTGTCGGACACCGTTGATGTGGTCCGAAGTGGGGCAGCGAACCTTTTTCGGTCCCGCCACCATTGTTGAGGCCGAGGAAAATGTCGCCAAGGTCAGGGAGAACCTGAAGATAGCTCAGAGCAGGCAGAAGAGCTACGCCGACGCGAAACGAAAGGATGTCTCGTTTGAAGTGGGGGATCACGTCTACTTGAAGGTGTCACCCCTCCGAGGTACGAAGAGGTTCCACATCAGGGGGAAGCTGTCCCCTAGGTACGTTGGACCCTACCCTATTGTGAGTAAGGTCGGGAAGGTAGCTTACAGACTCGAGCTACCTCCGGAGCTTACGGGAGTTCACCCGTGTTCCATGTTTCCCGGCCTTCGGAAGTGTGTGGTCGTCGAGAAGAGAGTGCTGCTCGGGCGCTCGACGTCCGAGAGACTCGGAGTACTTGGAGTACCCGGTTCGGATCCTGGACTGGGCGGAGAAGTCGACCAGGAACACCACCACGCGTTTCTGCAAGGTGTTATGGAGTAACCACTCCGAGCGCGAAGCTACATGGGAGAAGGAGTCAGCGTTGAGGGAGAAATACCCTCATCTCTTCGAAGCGGAGGTAACTTCTTAATCTCGGGGACGAGATTCTTTTGAGGGGGGAGTCTGTAACATCCCTCAAATTTATTGAGGAATGTTAATTAATAAAAATGTGGATTTAAAATTTTCGATGAATTATTTGAGTGATTATCAACTTATTTAAGGATGTCTTCCTTTTCTCTCCTTTAATTCCTAGATTTATTTTGAGCTAAATAAAATTTCTAGGAAATATAAAAATGTTAGTGTGAGAAACTTGGAGTTCTTTTGGTTTTATTTGGAGTTTATTTGAGTGGGATTTCAAATTTGAATTTACATTCAAATTTGAATCTAAAATAGAAAGGGGTTGGAAAGAAATAGAAAAGGTAAAGGGAGGATAGCTTCTGGGCCGCGAGCCCAAAGTCCCGAAGTCCGCTGAACCACCCTCTTCTCTTTTTCTCGCGCGCCGCGCCACCCTCTCCTTTTCCCCTTTCCGCCCCACGGCGGCCCGTCAAGCGCCGGCCCGCTTATCACCTACCGCACCCGCGCCGAGTCGCCGCCGTGTGGGACCCGCGTGACGTCGCCCCCGACGTCACCTCTTCTTCCTCCCGTCACCCGTTTCTTTTTCCCCTTTACCGTCGGCGCGCGCAGCCCTCCGCACCGCCCCCTCGCCCGGCGCCCGTCCGAGCTCCGCCGGGGCCATCCGCGCCGTCCACGCGTCCCGGCACCCCCGCCTTGCCCTATAAGAAGGCCGCCGCCGCGCTTCGGGGGAAGCTCCCAACCCTAGCCGCCACGGGAGTCCTCCCCGGTCCGCTCGCCTCCGCCCGCCGGAGAAGAAGAAGGAGGAGGAGGGAAGAAGAAGACCCGGAGGTCTACCGCCGCCCCGCCGCCTACCTCGCAAAGCCGAAGGACCGCACGTGGGAGCTCGAGGACACCGCGAAGCCAAGTACCGCGACGTCCTCGCTTCCTCTCGCTCCGTGCCGCCGTCTCCTTCCACACCGACGACCTTGCTCCGCCCCCGCTTCACCGCCGCTTGCACGTCGGCCCGTGGCCACCAAGGTGAGGCGAAGCTCCCCTCGCCCATCCGTGGTCGACCCGGCCTTCGAGCCGAGGCGCATCGCGATCACCCCGTGCCGCTCTTGCCGCCGCGCCGCCGCCGGTGATGCCGGCCTTCGTGCCGGCCGGGATGCTTTCTTGTGCGGTGCCACCGTCGCCATCGCCGCGAGCACGCACACGCGCCGCCGTTTTCCTTTCGACCCCGCACCATCCTCACCTCGCCGACGTGTGTCACGCCGCCGTCGTGCTCCGTGCGCCGCGCCGCCGCCCTCGCTCGACTCGTTCCCACACGCACGAGCGCCCGCCACCCACACAAGCACGACGACACGACCGCCACGACACCCCGGCCACCGTGTGCACGCACGCAGCCACCCCGTGGCCGGAGCCGCGCTCGCACCACGCGTCGCCACCGCCGCAGCTCCGCCACGGCGGGCGGGAGCCATTCCCGGCGACCTAGGGGAAAAGCCCCGGCTTTGGGTGTTTTTGCGTCCCTAGGACCCATCCGCAACCGGCCGAGGCCGCCGGGCATCGATTAGCGCCGCCGCCGGCGACCCTCACCACACCGCCGCACGCGTCCGCCGCCGCCGCTCCCCGCCTTTCGCCGCCGGCCGCCCTTCTTTGGCCGAGGCCGTCCCCGATTGGGGCCGGGGGACGAGCCTTGCTCGCTCCTCGTCCTTTTCCCGGCCATCCGTTGGCCCGGCCGAGCGCGCCTCGCCGCCGGTGAGCCGCCGCCGCGCCGCCGCCCATCGCGGGCATTTCACCGAGCACCTTCACGCGGAGGGGGAAAACCCCTGGGGTTTTAGCACGCACACGGGAGCGCACACACGCGCGTGACCGCAGGGAATCCGAGGGGATCCCGTGCGCCCAGCCAACCACGGCTAGGCCACACGGCGCCGCACGCGCCGCGCGCCACGGGGATCCATCCCGGGATCCGCCGCGCGCCGCGCCACGCGAGCGCCGCGTGGCCGGCCACGCGGCCGCCGCCGGCTTAAAGCCGTGGTTGAGCCGCTTGAGCTACCCTATAGCTAGCTAAGAGTCCGCAACATTGTATATGCGTATTTTAATTTCGAAATGTATTTTATCTTTGGAAATTCATAATAAATCCGTTTTAGCTCCGAAAAATATGAAACTTCTTCGAAAATCTTCTAAAAACCCAAACTCCGTGCTAGACTAGAGTTTGCCTCTTTTTGGATCTTATTTGCTCTTTATCTTGGATTTATTGCTATCTAGTAGCCGAGTATTTATTTTAAATACGTTTCTAGGAGCTACGGAGCCGAGAGCCGAACCAGGACTACGACGACGACCTCGGCCTACGACGACCACTCGTACCCGGGTTCACGCCCGATCGATTCCGCAATACCCATTAGGCATTGCCTGAGTAGTATTGCTAGTGCTTTACTTCATATATATGCGTGTTGATGAACCTTGCACCGCCTCTTTGTTTACCCCCGTCCTTGATTGCCCTACCACTACTTTATATGTTTTTGTGAGCGTGTATATACGCCGAGCTTTGCGATGCATGTGTTGGGATGGGAATAGTGGTTCTTGGTGTGTGTGGAGTAAAAACCGGCAGGAGAAGGCGTTTTGGGTACTTTGGCGGGGGTGAGCTCGAAACAACCGATCTGGGATTGGGGATAGGGGTGCACTCCTCAGTGCATCCCTCCTGTTACGGTTTTCGCAGCCTAGGTGTTGGGGTTTTACGTGCGCTTGGAGGACATGAGCTCACCCCGGTCCGAAACCGAGTGGATCAACTTGTTTATAGGACATCGTACACACCACCCCCGCCGAGAGTGGGGATAGGGCCGTGTTGAGCTCGGCAAGTGCGGAACCATACCGCCTAGGAAGGATAGAGGGTATCCGCGGGGGAGCGGTGGAGGTGAGACCACCCTCTCGGAGCGTCTCCCCGTGTGGCCACACGGGGGCATTTCCACGGTTCGGTGTCTGTCTTCACTGCGGAGAGGACCGCTTTGAGGGCCGGATGTAGGGTGGGTTCGTAACTACCGAGAGTTCGCCGGTAGGATGGGCTCGGTCGGCCGTACACCCACGCCGGGTACCATTCCGGATGGGTACAGGTGTACACGCTCTACAGAGTTGTTCGATCTATAGCTATAGCCGCGTCCTCGGTTATGGACACTGCCTAGAAGACATGTTCGTTCCTCATGTTTTGGGATTTCTACCTTCCCCCTATAGGTGAGAGTGTGGTGAGCCGTGGTTACGGCCGGCTAGAGGAGAGAGGCTCCATCTACCTCGTCGATCCGGTTGTAATCATTGAGGTGCGAGGAGAGGAAGTTCTCGCATCGACCCTAGACAGAGTAGGAGATGGTGACGGGTCTTCGGGTGACCGAGTGGATCCGAGCCGTGTTGAGAGACTTGGGTTTCGGGATATTGATGGAGATATCTTGCTTTTACTCGTCGCTGCTTCGCTTAGGAAACCACGCTTGTTTCCTTGTCTACTCTCTTTTCCCTTTAGATGTTAGGCCACTTAAAGCCGCATACGGTTGGTGACGTGGACCTATCCCACTCCTTGGGGATAGACTTTGGGTGTGCGGGGTACGAGTCCGAGTTCGACCGCAACGCCGACGGTTGGTACGACCGAGGGATACGTCGCTTCGCTCGAGTTTGCTCGTGGCGGGAAGAATAAAGATGGAGACCCTTCCGAGAAGATAGCTACCGTTGCGTAGAATTTTCACTCGATTCAGCCAAGAGGCTTGTAATGATGTACTCCATAATGGACTTGTAATAAATTCATATACTAATATCTTTATGTGATGCGATGTATGACCGTGCGTATCTATCCGTGAGACGTTACGTACGCGATAGCCACCGATCCAGGGACTATCGCGATGGTACGAGGATTCGGGTTTTCTATGAAAATCCGGGGGTTTTACAATCACCTCTCGTGCCACTTGCACGACGAGGCACATGGCGATACTCCGAGTGGAACAGGTGTGTACCCGATTTGCATTGCGGATTGACCCGAGTGCCCTCCTCGCCGCATCATTCACCGCAAAGATCATCCGTGGAGAACTCGGGCCGTGCCTTGTGGTAAGATGAGCGATACATCCAGCCTTCCGTATCATTCGGGGGGCTTTCGATGTAGACCCTGCAGGTGTAGTAGTCTCTCATTCCTGGCTCGCTGAAGTGCTTTGTCACGTAGAGAGGCCTTATGGTATATCCCAGGTACTGCAGAACCTCCCACAGAAGAATGCAAAACTGTCCGTTCTCAACTTCAGTGGAATGTTTGTGATATTCTGCTCCGTGATAGCGAGGGTCTTCATCCACATCTTCCTCCGGGGTGCCATCAGCATTGTTATCACCTTCCTCATCTCCACTGTCATCACTAGAGTCATCCGGTCACCTCCTTCACCATCGAGCACCGGATCAACATGTGCGGGGGGTGCTTCCTCATCCGCCACGTGCGCCGGTGGAATCACAATGTCCCCATCAACGTCCGCCTCCCGGCACGGCCGATCGATCGCCATTTCACTCGCAGAGGTTGTACACTTTACCCACGGTTCGTGTTCCCCATCTTGCCCGGTTAGCTAGACCCTTAAACACTTCCAAGGTGAGTGGCTAGGGGTCCACTACGAAGCCTTTACAAAGGAAAGAAGAGAAACCAACGGCTCGCAACAAGCACGACCCGGGCGGACCATAACCCTTCCTAGTGGTCGGCACCTTAGCCAAGGTCGCTACCCCAAAAGAACCGGCTATACCCCCCGCAACCCCGAGCCCCCCGTGCCTCTCTCAGAAAAGAGCTATCAGCTAACCCACTCTCCTAATTACTTGGCTAAGCCAGAGCCATGTGGACTGTGGTTGTACTGTTGTCTTGGGTGGTTCTCCATGTTCCGATTATAAATCAAGTTATCTTGTTTTAAGCACAAACACATTATATAAGCAAGACTGAGATGTATAACATAAACAAAGCATAACCAAACTCATGTAAAGCAAACTAAGCATTTATCTACCCCAAGCATTTGTTAAACAGGGTTGATCAAGGTAGTGAGGTAAAATGTCTAGTCAAGTCCTTAACTAGGTGTTTGCCCATCGAGTTTATGCATAGCAACAGGAATAGTAAACATTGTTTAACATGCGGTGTCATAGGTTCAAAAAAGATAATGCGAGGGGGAAAGCCACTTGCCTTCCTCTACAAGCTGAGTGAAATCTTCCTCGAAAACAGGTTCTTCCTAATCACCTCCGACAGGGAGCTCAGATGAAATAGGCACGATATCTACGAGTCAAACATGAACAACAAACAATAAATAAACAGTACACCAAACAGTAATAAAACTGGTAAATTTGCTGTTTAAAAGATTCTATTCGTCGAGACGATCATTTCGGTATATAGAACGCTAAAAACGGAGTTAAAATGAGAAAGATATGATTAAAACAAGTTACGGGGACCTATCCGCAAGAAAACTAAGTTTACGGGGTTTTTATAAATAAAATCAGGGCTAAAACATAATTATAAAATAAAACAGAGGGGTCTAAATGCTAAAAGGAATGAAAAGGACCTTTATTAAAGAAATCTAGGGGCGGCCGGGGGCTAAAACATAAAAATCGGGACCTATCCGTAAAAGTTCTCAAAGGTGGAAGGACCGGCTTGCAAAGCCGTAAAAGCTCGGGGGCTCTTAATCAAAACGGACGGCCCGGCGCCGTGGATCTCGGATCCAACGGCCACGGACTCGCGCGGGCGCGGTGGACCGCGCCGTGCACCCGGTGCACGGGTCCACGGTGGACCGCCCCGTTTAAATCGAAGGGGTACGTGATCCCGGCCATCCGCGCGAGATCAAACGGCCCGGACGCGTGCAAGCGATGGGCGGCGGCGACGTCGCCGGAGAGTGGCGCGCGCGCGGCGGGAGCTCGCCGGCGTTGGCCCCGGATGACGCTCCCGGCCATCAACACGACCACAAGCTAGCGCAAAATGTAGAGGGGCGCATGCGCACGTGACCGAGGGGTCAAGGGGGCGATCGTGCCTCGCCGGCGGCCGGCACCGAAGGGGGCGGCGCGGGCTCGCTCCGGCGAGCTCGCGGGGACGCCGCCGTGCGTGAAAGGAAGGGAAATTGGGCGGGGGTTAATGCTCACGGTTCAACGGTGAAGCGGGCGAGCTCGAAGATGAAGAGGATCCAACGACGGCGGGGCTTGGCAACGGCGGCGGGACGGGCGGCGCCGTTGACGGTGTATTTTGGTGCACCTAGCATGTTCATTACACTTTGGTTTGGATTTGATTATTGAACTAACCCGCCACTAGGCATGCTAATCATATAACAAGTTCATCTTTGTGCATGCATTTGGAAGTGTTGTGTTTATGTAGGAAATCATGGACATAAAGGACGGATTCGCAATAAGTTCAAAGGAGCATTCATGGAGTCTTGTTCGTGTTCATGAGCTCGCTGAAATTACTTCCAATGGTGGTGAGGACCGAAGTGCTACGAGGAACACCCCCGGGGATTGAAGCGTAAAAGGTCAAACTTCATGCAAATAGAGTCTCCATCTTGATCGCGAGGATAACAGCGTCAAAATCATCCAAGTGGAGGGGGCGAAGTAGATAAGTGCACGAGGACCCACGGAGCAAAAAGGGCGACCGAACCGGGCCGAAACTGGGCCTGGGCCGGCCGGCCCAGTCGGATCGGCCCAGCCCACTTCGGGCACCGGTTCGGTCCCGTTTTCCTTGCCCTAGAAGGATCTTCGACCCTAAAACCCCCGACGCGCCGCCAACAGACGGAGAGGAGTTTATTCGCACCAGAAGGCCATCTACAAGCTAGAGAGAGAGGAGGAGGATCTCCGGGCTGGAGATCAACCACCTCGAAGGAAGCACCCTCTCGTGGAGAAGGAGGAAGACACCGGCGGAAGGGAAACCATGATCAACGGTGCCATGATCAGCACCTTGATGGGGTAATCTTCTCATTCGTCCATGGGTTGTAATCGATATTGAGATGTAATCGCACTTTGTCGGATTATCTATCTATCATCTTGTGTTGAACATGCTTTAATGCTTAAAGGTTAGCTACCATGCCGTAAAGGGAGTAAGGCCTCAATGCTTCCTTGGATCCATTCAATACGCCGTGGCCATCAAAGGTCTAGTCATGATTACCTTCGCGTAGTGACAGTACGAGAGGAGGGAAAGGGCGAAACCGTGGTCACAACCCCGATAGATTAGATTGGTTTTTCATGTCTTTAAGCGATTGCATGCTCTAGTATCGTAGACCCGTGGGCGAGTGTCTTCTCTCTTGATCGTTTATCATTCTCTCTAGTGTAGTTTAGTTGTTTTTCTAGTATAATAGTAGTTAGGGTTTTAGTAGCTAGTGTGTCGTTGTTGATCGAACGCTTGTAATCCCCTTGCTCCGCGGATTGACAAGAACCTTGGGAATCCCGTGGTGAAAAAGGTGTGGGGTCCGTACGCTTGCGGATCGTAGAGGGATACGTCTTTTATCCGTCAACAAGCCCCTTTTTCTGGCGCCGTTGCCGGGGAGCAAGTTAGTTTACATCGTTTGATTTGCATCTAACTTAGTTTTATATTTTAGTTTATCTTTTATTCGCTTTATCTAACATATATTATCAAAAAAACACTTGTTTCTTTTTTTGTTTTTGTTTTTATCTTATTGTCTAGATGGAGTCCGCTAATCAACCCGTGGAAGAACCGGAGAAATCATTAAGGGATTACGCCAGCCCTCAATGTGAAGACATAAAGGTACAAGAGTCGGATTCGAAGCTCGAAGCGACCAAGTACGAAATTAGATCCAAGATCATGAAGATGGTGGCGGAAAACCCATTTGAAGGGATGGTTACGGAGAACCCATATAGACACATAAGGGATTTCACGACAATATGCAACACGGTGCGTCAAGAAGGAGTTCCCGATGAATGGTTCAAATGGAATCTCTTTCCCTACTCACTTGCCGCAAAGCAAAGACATGGTATTCGGTTGCGTCCTTTGAAGTTGAAGGCAATTGGAACAAGTTGACAAAGAAGTTTTGCGAGAAGTTCTTTCCAATGAGCAAGGTTCAACATCTAAGGAGGCAAGTGATCAATTTCATGCAAGGAGAAGAGGAAGGGATAGACCAAGCCCGGGAAAGGTTTAATGAATTAATCGAACAAGGACCAAAACTCGGCTTCACCGGTGACGTACTCTTGCATACATTTTTCTTTTCCCTAACCCCTAGTTGCATGCGACACGTCGAAATGTGTGCGGTGGGGATCTCATGGAGAAAACACTCACGGAAGCTGCCCAACTTCTACAAAAAGTTAGCAAAGCGGCCGCCATGCGAAGAGATTGGGAAACAAGACTTGCGGAAGAGTCGGAATTCAATTCAAGGAAGAAAAAGCTTGCTGATTTTTCCAAAGAGGCAACCCCGAAGTCACAAAAGAGGGGCCAATCATGGAGAGGCTTGAACAAGAACACATCAAGTCAAGAACTACACCAAACGTTGACTTCGCCGCACCAAATGAGACGAACAAGAGAAGCATGTCAAGCGCGAAGCCACTAAGGGAGTTCGAGCCAATGGATTGGGTTCCTATTGATTACGGAGAAATATTCGACAAGAGAAGACCGTTCCCTAATCAAAAGGGAATGGCAAGAGCATTGGAAGTGGATTTCCCACCGGAGAGGAAAGCTGAAAATTCATACGACCTCGAAACCACCGGTGAGATCTTTGAAAAGCTCTTTGGAGATGACGTGGTGGATCCGGAACATATTGCCGAGGTGAAGAGGATCATGGGGATCAAGCCCGAAGCATCACCATACGCTCGCCTTGCTGAAATTTATTCGATCGGATCCGAAGAAGAAGAGAAGATGACGCCGCACTTGAGTTGCGAGATCAACGGAGTTCAATGCAAAGCTTTATGCGACATCGGAGCCCAAGTAAGTGTTCTATCTTCTAAAATTTACGATAAAGTTCAATACCACAACCTAGACTTAGCTCCAACATCAACGAAATTAATTATGGGAGATGGTAGAACTATCAAACCTCTAGGTATTGCTTGCAACATGAAAGTAAAAATTTCTAGAAATTATATACCAACCGATTTCTTTGTTATTGATGCTTACCATAGTAATTCTGATCATATAATCTTAGGTAGGCCTTTTCTTAAGTTGGTTGATGCCGTGTTAGATGCCGGAGAAGGCAAAGTAACAATGAACCTTAATGGAACAAAGTACACATATAACTTTCTTCGTGCTTCTAAACACCCTACTCCTTTTCCTCCCGAAGATGAAGAAATAGAAGAGATAGATAGTCTTTGTTTTGTTGAAACTCTTAGAGACCCGCTGCAAAGGGCGATGGAAAATCAAATTAGTAATCAACAAGATGAAGAACTAGAGGAAGCAACAAAAGGCTTAGAGCCGCATGATGGTAGCGTGGAGGAAGAGAAGTTCGAAGACATAGGAGAAATCAAACCCGAGGAGCCACAAGTGCCCGAGGTAGACCTTAAACCTTTGCCCAAGGGATTAAAATATGAATTTTTGGGCCCAGACAAAACTTATCCAGTCATTGTGAGCGACGAGTTGAGTCCCGAAGAAAATGAAGCGTTGCTGATTTTATTAAAAAAACATAGGAAGGTGATTGGATATTCGATTAATGATCTCAAAGGTATTAGCCCAGCCTTTTGCACTCATCGTATACCAATGGAAGACCAATGTAAGCCTGTAGTGGACCACCAAAGGAGGCTAACCCATGCCATGCGAGAGGTAGTAAAGAAAGAGGTTATCAAGTTACTTGATGCCGGAATCATCTACCCGGTTCCGCATAGCGAATGGGTGAGCCCGTACATTGTGTACCGAAGAAAGGAGGTTTGACCGTGGTAAAGAATGAGAAGAACGAATTGATACCGCAAAGAACCGTGACCGGGTGGCGGATGTGTATTGATTACCGTAAGCTTAACAAAGCGACGAAGAAAGATCACTTCCCCCTACCGTTCATAGACGAGATGCTCGAGAGGTTAGCAAACCACGCTTATTTTTGCTTTCTCGATGGATACTCGGGGTTCATGCAAATTCCCATTCACCCGAAGATCAACATAAGACAACGTTTACGTGTCCTTACGGAACGTTTGCATATAGGAGGATGCCCTTCGGCCTATGCAACGCTCCGGCCTCTTTTCAACGTTGCATGATGGCCGTGTTTTCGAATTCATCGAAGAGATTGTTGAAGTGTTTATGGATGATTTTTCCGTTTACGGGAAGACGTTCATGGATTGCTTAGCAAACTTAGAAAAGGTCCTTACAAGGTGTGCGGAGGTAGATTTGGTTCTAAATTGGGAAAAGTGCCACTTCATGGTTAAGCAAGGCATAGTACTCGGACATGTTATATCCGAGAGAGGAATTGAAGTGGACAAGGCTAAGGTAGAGACGGTTGAGCAACTCCCACCTCCTACGGATATTAAGTCCTTAAGGAGCTTTCTAGGCCATGCCGGATTCTATAGAAGATTTATAAAAGACTTCTCGAAGATCACTAAGCCTTTAACACACCTTCTTCAAAAGGATGTGGCTTTCGACTTTGATGAGAAGTGTCTAGCGGCATTCGGACCTTGAAAAATGCGTTGGTGAGTGCTCCCATCATCCAACCCCCGGATTGGAGCCAACCTTTCGAGATCATGTGTGACGCAAGTGACTACGCCGTAGGCGCGGTCTTGGGACAAAGAAAGGAAGGCCGAGTTCACGCCGTTTACTACGCTAGCAAAACTCTTAGTGGGGCACAATTAAATTACGCTACTACGGAAAAAGAGTTGCTAGCGGTGGTATTCGCTTTCGAAAAATTCAGATCCTACATCGTGAACTCGAAAGTCATTGTTTACACCGATCACGCAGCCATAAAGTATCTCTTGGCTAAGAAGGAAGCTAAACCACGTTTGATTCGTTGGATCCTTCTTCTCCAAGAGTTCGATGTTGAAATTCGTGATAAAAAGGGGGTGGAAAATGTTGTGGCCGATCATTTGTCTAGGATGAATCGTGGGCAAGATGATAAAGAGCCCATAGAAGATAAGATGAGAGATGACCACCTCTATAGAGTGCTTGATAAAGATACTTGGATGATCGACATCATTCGAGCAATTCGAAAGATGCCCCTCGATCATCTAGACAAAAACACTCAAAGGAAGATAATTTCGAAAGTAAGAAATATTTTTGGGATGCACCATACCTCTTCAAGCTTGGCAATGATGGAGTGATGAGAAGATGTGTGCCAAGAGAAGAGAGGCTTGAGATTCTAAGGAAGTGCCACTCGGCGGAGTACGGTGGGCACTATAGCCATTTTCGAACCGAAGCCAAAGTATGGTCGAGCGGATTCTATTGGCCGGAGATGCATGAAGATACTAAAAGATATGTTGCGTCATGCCCCGAATGCCAAAGAACCGGAAACATCTCTCAAAGAAATTCTATGCCTTTGAAATACAACTTGCAAATCGACGTATTCGATGTATGGGGCATAGACTTCATGGGGCCTTTTAAAAACTCATTTGGATTCGAGTACATACTTGTTATGGTTGATTATGTATCCAAGTGGGTAGAGGCTATACCATGTCGTAAAGCTTCTACGGAGGAGTCCATCACTATGATCAAGAACGTGATTTTTCCCCGTTTCGGTACACCGAGAATCTTGATAAGTGATGGAGGAACTCATTTCACCGGAAGAACTTTAAAAAGTGCTTGTCCAAGTTGGGAATTGAGCATAGGATCTCCACGGCCTATCACCCACAAACCAACGGACAAGCGGAAACGTCAAATAGGCAATTGAAAAGCATACTTAACAAGACCATAGAGAAGGGAGGCAAGGATTGGTCAAAGAAATTAGACGGCGCTTTATGGGCTTATCGAACGGCGTTTAAAACACCGATAGGTATGACCCCCTATCAATTCGTCTATGGAAAAGCTTGCCACCTTCCGGTTGAGTTAGAACATAAAGCCTATTGGGCGATTAAAGAGATGAACCTTGATCTCGATGCCGCGGTGGTGAAACGGAGAATTCAAATAAGCGAGCTAGAGGAGTTGAGGTTGAAAGCTTATGAAAACGCAAGCATATACAAAGAGAGAATCAAAAGGTGGTATGATAAAAGATTGAAGAAAAAAAGAATTCAAAGAAGGAGATAAGGTCCTCCTCTACAATTCGAGGTTTAAAACCTTCGGAAAGGGGAAATTGCAAAGCAAGTGGGACGGACCTTATGTTGTGCATTCGGTGTTCTCCAACGGAGCGGTAACCATTATGGATATAAACGGCGATCAATTTGTGGTGAATGGACAGCGGCTTAAGGTTTACTACGAACCCGACATCGTGCCCGTTCATCATGTTGACGTCTTTACCATGGAGGAAGAGCCCGAACGTCCCGCCTAGGACGAAAAACAAGGCACCAACTTCGTAAATAATTTTTCTTTTAGCTTTCGGAGTTTTTCGCGAAGATTTACCGGGCCAACTTTTTCCCATGGGCCGAGGACGAAAAAAATAGGGCGGTGTGCAAAAAACCGGACCGGCCCGCCCCCAAGGCGGGGTGGGCCGGCCGGCCCGGGCCGGATCGGCCCAAGGGGGGCCCGACGCCCGATGTCCCCGAATTTCGCCCGAATTGCTCCTTTTTGACTTCCTTGTTTGGTCGAAAAATTTTAAGGGAAGTGTAAAAAAGGAAAATAAGGTTCCCGTGCTTTTCCCTCGGGACTATATATTTGGCCGAATTGGGAGCTCGAGAATCAATCCTTTCAAGCAATGTGTTGCACCCTTGTAGCGACCATTGAGCCTCCAAAAAGCTTAGAGTTGAAGGTAGAAGCCAAGAAGCCATCGATGGAGGAGGCGATGCGATGCGAGGTCAAGCTACCCGTCAAGAGGACCGCACGTATCCGTTGCGGAGGACGTGTCCCGACCGGAGCTCTTGCATCTCGCCACCCCGTCGAAGGAGAGAAGGTCCCTACACCCGTTCGAAGGTCGGCACGTCTCCAAGGCATCAAGCGTAAGGATTACAAGGAGATGTCGCCGGAGCCTAAGGATTATGGGGATAGCGACTACTCCGACGACCGTAGCCCGAGCTCGTGGGCGGCCGCCGTAGAGATGATGATGATTGGGGTGAGCAACCCTATGAAAGGACTCCCGAAGGCCCTAATGGCGACGGCAACGGCGATGGCGAAGGCGACAACAATGGAGGTGGCGACGACGGTGGTGACAACGGTGGAGATTATGGCGACGACGACCCCTTCGGATTGCATCCGGTGTGTTGTCGAGTTTGCCGTCAATCCATCGCAGCTCTCTACGCGTCGGCCGACGAATGTCTTCAAACCATGGAAGCGATGAAGCGGCGTATGGAGGACTTGGAGCGCGTAGTTGAAGATGACTACAAGTTCCTTAACCGTAACGTGCGTAAGCTTTTCGGCATGGTTGGAAACATGAGAGGCAAGTGGTGCAAAGCTTGCTCGAAGTACCATTAGATCTAGTTTTCCCCTTTGGTTTTTGTAAGATACGACGAGGACGTCGTATGTTTTAAGTGTGGGGGAGAGCTAGCTCGCTAGCCTTAGCTTTTGAACTTCAAGTCTAGGTTCGGTTTAATCTTCGTGTGAGAGTCTCGGCGTTTTAATGAGTCTTTAGTTTTCGAGTCTCGTTTTTAAATTTTTGCAAGCATCTTAAATTAGTGTTGAGTCAAGAAAACCAAATAAAAAGAGTCTTATATATATCTTTGTGTTTTATGTATTGTTTATCTTTATTTACTTGTTTGTCTAATCTTCGATTCTTGATATATGAACACAAGTATGTGGTTTGAAAATCGTTTACCGTGGTGCTTAGTGGAATCGCTACTACTTAAAGTACCCATACCGCACTTCGATCTTGAGCTTCACATGCTAGTTGTGCTATGTTCGATGCTAAAAATTGGAGGATTTCAGTTCTGAAAATTATATTAAAACCCTTGTAATAAAGGTTAGCAAAACCTCCTTTTCCAAGTTGAGAGTATAAAAAAAATTCCTATCCAAAGCCAAGTTTGTTTTTTTCGCTCCACCATAAGTGTGATTAGCACGATGAGTTAGGCTAGGACCCTTCTCTCTTGGTGAGTTTTAATTTCAAGCAATGATCATGTCCTTGTGCTTATCTTTTGTTGCTAGCCTCGTCATTCATTCGGTAACATCACTTTCACAACGGAAGTCATGTACATCGCCGAATTCCATACCCAAACCTATACACCTCTTTTGAACATCGTATTCCTTGAACACAACCTATTTTCAAAGTTTCGTCTCGTCTCTAGCATGATTTATTTAAAAATTCAGATTGTATGCATGCGAGAAAAGGAGAGAGTTGAAAGCTTTGAAAAGTTGTCAAGAGAGAGAAAAATAAAGAGAAAAAGTATGTGTATGGAAAAGAAAGAAAGAAAGAAAGAAAAATCATATGCGAAGAAAAGAAAAAAAAAAGAGTGAAAGATGAGTTAGCAATGAAGATATGAGAGGGATGGATCAAGTGAAAGAAAAGAAAAATAATAAAGTGTAAGGAAGGATGTCACGTTTATTGTGAGACGAAACTTTTACTCTATTTCCAACCATGTGCAATCCGACAACGAGGACATCATTGGTGCCTTGAAGTCACAATTTTCTTTTGCCCTTGCACATGTCCACCATTCTAAATCTTCTCATCCTTGATATCCCTACATATGGTTAATTCTCATGATCATTGGCTTTGAAAGGTAGACAACCATTAGAGGAAGTTCTTAGTTCGACAATACTTGTGTTGATTGCGCTAGCCCTACCTATAGCTCCACCTTTACATGATATATGAGAGATTAATGGGAGGTGAGTGTTTTATAAAATTTGGTTAGGATAGACACTTCATATGAGTGACTTGAGAGAGCTTGGAGAAAGGTTTTTGTCTAATACTTGTTGCAGGAATTTTTGTTTTGAAAACCATAAAAACCCTCCGATGGAAGCAAAGAAGTAAGTATGGCTGAAATTGAAAGCTTCGAGTGAAGAGTTTGAGTTGTGGGGTAAATCTTGACGTGGTAAAAATTCTAAACGCCCATGTTTATGTTTGATTATCATTACTTTGTGTTTATGTATTAAAGATGAAGGGATTGACTAACTTGTGAAGAAGGATAAGTGATACACGATTACACACCTTGGACGAAGTTCTTTTACGAGTACTTGCTCGAGGACGAGCAAGAGCTAAGTGTGGGGGAGATGTTGACGGTGTATTTTGGTGCACCTAGCATGTTCATTACACTTTGGTTTGGATTTGATTATTGAACTAACCCGCCACTAGGCATGCTAATCATATAACAAGTTCATCTTTGTGCATGCATTTGGAAGTGTTGTGTTTATGTAGGAAATCATGGACATAAAGGACGGATTCGCAATAAGTTCAAAGGAGCATTCATGGAGTCTTGTTCGTGTTCATGAGCTCGCTGAAATTACTTCCAATGGTGGTGAGGACCGAAGTGCTACGAGGAACACCCCCGGGATTGAAGCGTAAAAGGACAAACTTCATGCAAATAGAGTCTCCATCTTGATCGCGAGGATAACGGCGTCAAAATCATCCAAGTGGAGGGGGCGAAGTAGATAAGTGCACGAGGACCCACGGAGCAAAAAGGGCGACCGAACCGGCCGAAACCGGGCTCGGGCCGGCCGGCCCGGTCGGATCGGCCCGGCCCACTTCGGGCACCGGTTCGGTCCCGTTTTCCTTGCCCTAGAAGGATCTTCGACCCTAAAACCCCCGACGCGCCGCCAACGGACGGAGAGGAGTTTATTCGCACCAGAAGGCCATCTACAAGCTAGAGAGAGAGGAGGAGGATCTCCGGGCCGGAGATCAACCACCTCGAAGGAAGCACCCTCTCGTGGAGAAGGAGGAAGACACCGGCGGAAGGGAAACCATGATCAACGGTGCCATGATCGCACCTTGATGGGGTAATCTTCTCATTCGTCCATGGGTTGTAATCGATATTGAGATGTAATCGCACTTTGTCGGATTATCTATCTATCATCTTGTGTTGAACATGCTTTAATGCTTAAAGGTTAGCTACCATGCCGTAAAGGGAGTAAGGCCTCAATGCTTCCTTGGATCCATTCAATACGCCGTGGCCATCAAAGGTCTAGTCATGATTACCTTCGCGTAGTGACAAGACGAGAGGAGGGAAAGGGCGAAACCGTGGTCACATCCCCGATAGATTAGATTGGTTTTTCATGTCTTTAAGCGATTGCATGCTCTAGTATCGTAGACCCGTGGGCGAGTGTCTTCTCTCTTGATCGTTTATCATTCTCTCTAGTGTAGTTTAGTTGTTTTTCTAGTATAATAGTAGTTAGGGTTTTAGTAGCTAGTGTGTCGTTGTTGATCGAACGCTTGTAATCCCCTTGCTCCGCGGATTGACAAGAACCTTGGGAATCCCGTGGTGAAAAAGGTGTGGGGTCCGTACGCTTGCGGATCGTAGAGGGATACGTCTTTTATCCGTCACGGGCGCTCCGCGTGGACGAGGCGCGGCGCCCACGGGCTCCGAGGATGCGAACCTGCAGCCAATTGAGCTTGATGAGCCCCTGGTGAACCCAAAGAGAAGAGAAGGGAGGCGGCGGAGGTGATCCTTCACCGACTGCGACGCTTGCACGGCGGCGGCGGGGACCCGAGGCGGCGGCGCTGGGGAATTGGGGCTCGGTTGAGTGCGTTGGTGTGCTGCGGGTGCAAAGGGAGGCGCAGGCGATCGAGCACGGGCTTAAGTAGGGGCGCAGGGAGGAAGGGGAAGTGGAAAGGGACGGGGCCGCCGGCGGGGCTTGCCATTGATGGCGGCGGACCGTCCGGCGTAAAGAGGGCAAGGGGAAAAGGGGAAACGGCGGGGATTGGAGTGGGCGATTAATTGCCTTAATTGGCGAGCTCGGCCCGGGGAGAAAAAGAAAGGGGAGAAGGCGGGGCGCGGCGGGATCCGCGCGGCCGCGGTGGCGGGCCGGCGAGCGAGGGGGGTAGAAGAAAGGGAAGGGGGGAGGGAGAGGCCGACGGGTGGGGCCCGGGTGTCGGCGAGAGCGAGAAAAAGAAAAAGAGAGAGAGGGAGAGACGGGCGGCGCGGGGAGGCTAGATGGGTCGGCGGGCCGTTTGGGCCGAAAGGTAAGCGGGGAATGGTTTTCCTTTTCTTTCTTTTCTTTTTCAAACTTCTTTTTCAAACCACTTTTCTTTTTTTCAAATTCAAATCAAACTCTTTCAAACTTTTTCTCAAGAATTTATAAACTTTTTAGAAACCACACAAGCAACCAAAAACCATGCAAGCCAACCGATGATGCACAAACACTTGTTGTCTCTAAGTTTATTAAATTATGTTTAATATTTTAGAGCTCAATTTAAATAGCAATTTAAATTCTTTAAATCCTTAAGACTAATTTAAGTTGCTAAGTGATTTTAGTGATGGAATTTTAGGGTGTCACGGGGCAGCCCGCTTAAAACCCGCAAAAACACACAACGCAAACTAACTCACGGACCTAAAACACGCGCACGACGTGATCACGACCCTGGTGGCCCCCGCGGCCCGCCAGGGTGGCACGGCGGATGCCCCCCTCGAGAGAGGTCCACCTCGCTCGAGGGTCAAACGCCCCCCCCCCCCGGCCCAGGCCCGCCTCGCTCGAGAGCTCAACACCCCCTTGGGGAGGTCCGCCTCGCTCAAGGGCTAAACGCCCCCTCGGGCGAGGTCCGCCTCGCTCGAGGGCACCTGCACGCACGTCGTCCCCGCTCCTGCCCCGGTGTACGAGCATTTAATGCTCGACACCACGGGATGCGCGCCACGACCCCGACGCGCCCGGGAATCACGCCCGGCGTTGTTCCACCGACTCCCCGGGGAAGGCCATCCCCGCCACCGTGTGACGAGGCCGGTGTCGGCCCCCATGACACCGTGCCGCCTACCCCCGTACGGCTAACGCGCCGAGCCCTCGAAGGGGGGCCAACGAAACCCTCGAATGCTTTTCCCGTGACTACGCGAGGGGCTACGCCATGACGTCGGGGCCGGCGGGAGCGATCTTCCCCCGTCGCCGCCGCCCCGTGCGGCCATCCCCGCCACCGCAGCCGCCACGCCGGCACCGCAACGACGTACCCGACGCCGTTGGAGCGCACGGGGACGGGACATCGCCACGTCCGCCACCGTGCCGCGTACGGACCCTCCGTTGACGGCACCCTCGAATCGGCCCGCGAGCGGAGGGCCGGACAACCAACCACTACGCCACCACCCTCGAAGCCGCTCCCCGTACGAGCACGGGACACGCCACGATGCACCGACGAGAGCGAGGATTCGCCGGGACGGCCGTCGGCTGCGTGGCACCGCTCGCCACGCCCCCACACATAGGAGAATAGTGCGGCACACATGTAAACTCGCTCCCCTCCTTGGCCTATAAAAGGAGAGGCGGGCCCCCGCCCACGGGGGGACGACGACCGAGAGCGATCACCCACGCGCTCTCCGCCTTCACCACGATTTTGGCACTTGCCTCAATCAATACCTCTGGGAATTGTAGGCCAGGCCTCCTCTCCCTCCACGCTTGTAGCCCCCCTCTATGAGCACCACGGTGCAAAGCAATACAGTGCCCCGAGCACACCGCCGTCGGGACGTACGGCCCCGGCGGAACCAGGATAAACCCGGCGTCATTAGTTGCTAGCACCGGCCCATCGAGAGGCGGATCTCGGCGCTCTTTACTAGTTAGTGTCGGGACTACATTCCACACCGACAGAGGAAGGCGAGATCCACCCGCCCGCACTGCCGCTTGCAGTCCCGGGCACGATGCCCGAACTCGTGGCAGCGGAAGCAACGGGGCAGACGCGTGCATGTCGCCACCCTGTGCTTGCAGGAGCACCCGGTGAATGCCCGAAGTCGTGGCGGCGGAAACAACGAGGCGGACGCGTTCATGCGTGGGGGGCGGGTGGAGGTTGCTAGTCCTGCTGTGCCTGTCGCTGGCGACGCCTGCGGCTGGACCGCTTGCCACAGACCTTGGTGAAGCCTTTGGTGTCGACGCGGGGGACTGGCCTCCCGTCCAGCTCGGACCACAACGGAGCGGATGCGGCAGGTCGCTGGGCGCAGGATGCCATGGCTCACAGGCCGGAGAGACAGCCCGTGAATCAACTGCGTCTGGTCGCGACGCCGTTGCCGATGGCGACCAGAGCGGGCGTCGGCGCCGGCATGTGGCCTGAGTCGGTTGTGGACCGGCCGACGATCCTAGGCAGAAGAGCGGGTCGTCGTCCTTGTCGTGGCCAAGAGTGGGGGAGCTCTGGCAGCCGACAAGCCGAGGCGGAGGTGCGGGTCGTCGGCCGCGGCCGTACCCATGGGGGAGGGGAGCACCGCGCCGTCCACGGCCGGCGCGTCGAGGTAGGAGGCGCGAGGCGTGTCACACCCGATTTTACAACGAAACCGAATGCATCTCACGTGTGCGCCGGGATCATTTTACACACACATGATAGACAAACGAGAGTAATACCATTGCGGTAATATAACGTTCAAGAGTTTAAACCGGTATGATAAGCATTATTACATCCATAGGGGTGGACTCGAAGGTCCGAACAAGACGATAACTAAACGACGACGAGCAACTCCATCGTTGACATCCACGGGCATGATGATCGGGGGATTCGCATGCCTAGAACTCCTCAAAGTCATTCCGGTACTCGTCCTCGCCTCCGACGTTCTCCTGCCGAACGCGGTAAGCAAGGGTGAGCACACTTATGGTTGGAGCTCGGCAAGTGGGGGAAACAATGCAAGGCTATCAAGGATAGGCTATGGTTCACAGCGGTAAGCATTTTATAAGTTGGTCAAGTTTTATTAGCAAGCACATAATTACTAGGTGTAAGTGTATACCAACCCACTTAACCTTAAAAGAAACCTCAAACCAAACCACCAACCCATGATTTGCATTAATCTTCAAGTTTATTAATCATGTGAGGGTCCAAGCCGCTCATGACCGTGAGCACGGCTGATCGATCAGTTTTACACTCTGCAGAGGTTGTACACTTTACCCACAGTTCGTGTTCCCCATCTTGCCCGGGTTAGCTAGACCCTTAAACACTTCCAAGGTGAGTGGCTAGGGGTCCACTACGAAGCCTTTACAAAGGAAAGAAGAGAAACCAACAGCCCGCAACAGTTACAGCAGCGGAGCGGACCATAACCCTCCCTAATGGTCAGCACCTTAGCCAAGGCTGCTACCCCAAAAGAACCGGGCTATACCCCTTCAACTCCGGCCCCCTGTGCCCCTCTCGGAAAAGAGCTATCAGCTAACCCACTCTCCTAATTAATTGGCTAAGCCAGAGCCATGTGGACTGTGGTTGTCTTGTTATCTTGGGTGGTTCTCCATGTTCCGATTATAAATCAAGTTATCTTGTTTTAAGCACAAACACATAATATAGGCAAAACTGAGATGTAAAACATAAACAAAGCATAACCAAACTCATGTAGAGCAAACTAAGCATTTATCTACCCCAAACATTTGTTTAAACAGGGTTGATCAAGGTAAAGTGGTAAAGCATCTAGTCAAGTCCTTAGCTAGGTGTTTGCCCATCGCATTTATGCATAACAACGGGAATAGTAAACATTGTTTAGCATGCGATGACATAGGTTCAAAAAGATTATGCAGAGGGGGAAAGCCACTTGCCTTCCTCTACAAGCTGGGTGAAATCCTCCTCGAAGACAGGCTCTTCCTGATCACCTCCGACAGGGAGCTCGGACGAAACGAGCACGATATCTACGAGTCACAAATGAACAACAAACAATAAATAAAACAGTACACCAAACAGTAGTAAAACTGGTAAATTTACTGTTTAAAAGATTCTACTCATCGAGACGATCATTTTGATATATAGAACGCTAAAACGGAGTTAAAATGAAAGAGATATGATTAAAACAGTTTACAGGGGCCTATCTGCAAGAAAACTAAGTTTACAGGGCTGTTTATAAATAAAATCAGGGGCTAAAACATAATTTTATATAAAAACTAAAGGGACTAGGTGCTAAAACTCAAGAAAAGGACCTCTAACACTATTATCTAGGGTAGACAAGGGCTAGTTTGCAAAAACCAGGACCTAACCGTAAAGATTCTTAAAGGTGGAAGGACCGGCTTGCTAAAGTTTGAAAACTCAGGGGCTCTTAAGAAAAAGGGCCGCGGCCGCACCGTGGATCTCAGATCCAACGGCGGGCGACGCGCGCGCGCACCGTGGACCCGGCCGTGGGCGCGGTCCACAAGCCCACGGTGGACCATCCTTTAAACGCGAAGGGGTACGTGATCCTGGCCGTCCGCGCGAGATCAAACGGCCCTGGACGCGTGCAAGCGGCGGGCGGCGGCGGCGACGGCGGCGCGCGCGCGCGCGCGCGGCGGGAGCTCGCCGGCGCTAGCTCTCTACGGCGCTCCCGGCCATCACTTTGACCACGGGTTGGGGCAAAATGTCGCGGGGAAGCTTGCGCACGTGCTCGTGGGGTCTATGGGAGCGATTGGGCCTCACCGGCGGCCGGCACCGTAAGGGGGCGGCGCGGCTGCTCCGGCGAGCCCGCGGGGACGCTGCGAGCGCGAAAAGGAGAGGAATTGGGCGGGGGGATTTTGCTTACCACGCACGGGGGATGACGACGGGCCAACGGGTGGAGAGGAGGCGGCAACGGGTTGGCTTGACGACGGCGGCGGCTCGGGCGGCGCTCGGTGAGCTCGGGGCGCGGGCGCCACGGGCGTCGGGGACGAAGACCTCGCGGCAACACGAGCTTGTCAAGCTCCTAGCGATCCCAAAGGTCACGAGAAAACGGGCGGGGGGGGTTTAGCCCTTCACCGGCGGCGACGGACCGACGGCGACGGCGGAGACCCGGGCGGCGGCGCGGGGAGGGGTGGTGCTCGTGCGTGCGCGTTAGCGGGTTGCAGAGGCAAAGGGAGGCACAGGGGTGCGTGCGCGAGCTTAAAAAGGACCCGAGGATGGAAGGCGAGGCGGGTAGGGGACGGGGCGGCCGGCGGCTTGCCATTGATGGCCGGCGGGCCGTCCGGGCGTAAAGAAGGCAAGGGGAAAAGGGGAAACGGCCGGGGGTGTTTGAGTGGGGATTAATTGCCTTAATTGGCGTGCTCACAGAGGAGAGAAAGGAAGGGGAGAAGGCGGGAGCGGGGCGGATTCAGAGCGGCTGCGGCGGCGGCCGGCGAGCGCGGGGAAGAAGAAAAGGAAGGGGGGGGAGAAGGGAGGGTCGACGGGTGGGCCCCGCCGGCGTCGGCGCGCGGAGTAAAAGAAAAAGGGAAGGGGGAGTGGTGGGCCGGCGCGGGGTGGGCTGGGCCGCCCGGGGCCGAAAAGGAGCCGGTGTGGTTTTCTTTTTTTTTCTTTTTCCTTTTTCAAACTTCATTTTCAAATCATTTTTCATCTCAAATTCAATTCAAACTTTTCTCAAGAATTTTGTAAACTTTTTAGAAACCACACAAGCAACCAAAAACCATGCGAGCCAACCGATGATGCACATACACTTGTTGTCTCTAAGTTTATTAAATTATCTTTAATATTTTTAGAGCTCTATTTAAATAGCAATTTAATCTCCTTAAATCCTTAAGACTAATTTAAGTTGCTAAGTAATTTTAGTGATGGAATTTGTAGGGTGTCACAAGGCGGAGATGCTTCCCCGTTAGAGTCGTCGTCCTGCCACCGGAGGAACCACCCCCGCCCGCCGGCGGTGCCACTTGGGGAGAACAACATCGCGTCGGGGGAGAGGGTGGACGGGGAGGAAGGTGAGGTTGTGTGACCGGAGGAGGAAGAGGGCGTCGGCCGGTGCGGGAGAGATGGCCGACACAGAGGAGGTGGCCGGCGCGGAGGAAGCGGCCGACGTGGGGGAGGTGGTCGGCTCAGGGGACACGAGGGCGGCGGGGATGTCGTCCGATGCGGGGGGATGCCGTCGGCGTTGGGGAGTCGCTCGGATCTAGGGTTTCAGACGCCATGGGAGGGGTAGGGAGGAGGAGGGGCGAGGGAGGATGTGTGGGAGGCGGCGCGGGGATGCCGATCGGCGGGTTGGAGGGGCACCGGTGTCGAGCGGCCGCCGGTCGGGGAGCCGAGCGGGGGCTAGCCGCTCGTCGCCATGGGCGTCGCCGCGGTGGGGTCCCGAGCGCCCCGCGGTCGGAAGATGATTTTTCCTCGTCGACGTGTTTCCACATCGAGGTTCGACATTTTCAAAAAACCATTGCATCTTGGGATCGGATGTTTTCTAAAAGGAACAAGTCCATTTTTGGCCATCCAACTCTTACCCGAGTTTGGTTTTGACCATCGGACCGCAAAACCAGAAATCTTCGGCCATCCAACTCTTGAAATCTTTCATTTTTGACCATCCGGCGGTTTTGGCAGGTGGTTTTGCTGACATGGCTGCCACATGGCGACGGGTCCACATGTCAGCCTCATCTCTCTCCTCCCTCTTCTCTTCTCTCCTCTCCCCTCCCTCTCCCCCCTCCCCTCTCTCACGGGAAACAAAGGACAACGGCGGTTGCGGCGGCGTTGCGATGCACGAGTGGGAGAGGTAGTTAGCTGGGAAGGTGCGAGGAGGGGTGGTGCAGGTGCAGAGAGAGGCGCCAGGCGAGTGGAGGGTGTGGAAGATTCACCGCCCCGCCGTGGAGGATCTGCCGCCGTGGAAGGAGGCGGCAGGGGTGGAGGTGGCTAGAGCATCGGCACCACCTCGCCTCCCGGAGGCCGCGCGTCCTCGTATGTCAAGGTAAGGGAGAGGGAGGGGTCGTCGCTGGCCAGATCCGCGGTCGCCAAGGTGCGAGGAGGTGGGGAGGAGGCAGCCGGTAGGGGTGGCGGAGGTTGAGGAGATGGGGTGGAGCCGCGGGTGGAGACGGGGTGCCGCGGGGGTGGAGGGGTGGTTGGGACGAGGGAGTTTGGGCGGCGGCCAAAGATGGTTCCGGTGACGAGAGGAGCCCATGGCCCGGCACCCACGCCGCGCGCGCACCACATGCCGGGATCGCCGACCGAAGCCGCGACAATGCCACGCCGCCGCCGTCGCGTCTCGTCGCCTTACACGGCTAAGCCATGTCGTCCGGGCTCGCGCAGGGCGCGATGTAGGGCATGGCGCCGGCGAACATGGAGGTGCACTCGTCGTTGTCGAAGCCATCGTCAGTGGCCTCTTGATGGTTCTCAACGGGCGGCCGTGCTGCACCTTGTCGGGGTGCTTCCTGAGCAACCACTATAGGTTGGTGAGGCCGGTTGGTGGTGTTCTTGGAGGAGGGACGGGCGCTTCCGGATGCGGCGTCGCCGCGCCGGGAGGAGGAGGGCCGCACTCGAGCTTCGCCGTGGGCCAACACCTCCGGCTTCCGAGCTCAAGCTCGCCGCGGACGATGCGCCTAGATGTGCCGCCTCCGATCCACCCTCCTCTCGTTTCCCTTGAGAGAGAGTGTGAGATAGAGAAGGAGAGAGGAGAGGGAGAGAGATGAGGCCGACATGTGAGCCCGCCGCCATGTGGCAGCCACATCAGCAAAACCGCCTTTGCCAAAACCGTCGGATGGTAAAAAATGAACGGTTTCAAGAATTGGATGGTCGAAGATTCCTGGTTTTGCGGTTCGATGGCCAAAACCAAACTCGGTAAGAGTTGGATGGCCAAAAATGGACTTGTTCCTTTCTAAAACCACCAAGGTTTATGTATTCAAAATCGTCAGACTCAAAAATCATCAAGGTCTGACGTATTTAGAAACATCGGGATGCAACATTTTTCGAAAATAATGTATCGTTTGGGTCCAACATTTTCTATTGGAATGTTTTTCGATGTAAGGGTCCGATGACAGCGTGTAGAATCCTAACCATCATGCACAAACATTCTTGACTTGCCATAAATTTGCACACAACTAATACCAAAGTCATGGTGGATGCAAAAGGTCATATTCAATCTAAGCATAAAATCAATGCGAACTTCTCTCACGCTTAGTATTCTACTAGGAATGTGTCCGTGCGTTGCTACGGACAATACAATCTACATATATAAGCATAAATATTTTGATGGTGTGATATTTACTTGAACAAAGTAAAATTAAGTGATTCAATCTTAGAATGGGTGACAACATCAGTAAGGTACCCAAATGTGAAGACAAATGACGTAGCAGTTTATGATAATAATAATAACATAAGCACGACACGCTCTTTTATGTCAATCAACTTGCAAAAGCATAATGACATGACCAATTGGCAAACAAACATTAAATCCCACAATATCCTTCCATTCTTTTTTTACTCAACCAACTGACACCAAGTGCTGAAAACAAACTGTCTATAGATACATTTTGGAATAAATGACACACTTAAAGTTCAAAAGATGAAAGAGAGTTGAATCGTACAATCCATGAACCTAGCAGGGTTGTTCCACTTTAAAAGGTTTTGGATTAGTTGGACTTGAGCATTGGTAGCTCACAAAAATCCTTGAATTGGAATTGAAGGTGCATCATAACTTCATAAATATTTGGATATTCAAGTGACTTGTAGCGATACAGGCATATACATATTATACCATAAAAATATTAAAAATGATTGTACATGCAAAAAGGGCATTATCCTTGATAATTTTTCGATGCCTTCTTGCCCTCAACGCTACCCCTTCCTGTCCATACAACTGATTGGTGTGCTGCTCAAGCATTTGCACTATTTTGCAAAAAAATGGTCACTAAATTTGAAGAAATGAAGAGATAAATGGTACTATAGCAATAAAAGCTCTAGAATGGGACACAATGGTTTTTATCAGCGCTACTCTCGCAATTTGAAACCATCACATCAGGCAATTGTTTTCATTAATTCTTTAAGCTAGGTGCCGTTGGAAGTTGTGTTGAATTTTGGATGGCCTACCTGGAAAAAAGATGGTTGGATCCAAATGCTGAATAACAGTCTTGGCCTTGGCAACTACAACATTAGAACTGTAAGACCTTAACTCAAGGCTAACAGGCTAACACACTTGACCAAACCAGCCTAAGCTAACTAACAGACTCAATGGACAACCATTGAACTGAATGCAAAAATTACACTGTCCAACTGAACACGTGGACAGGGATTAAACCATTACATATTCAGTCTTTGCTCTAAATAAATCAATTTGCACTTGTTGAAAACATAAACAGGTAGCTACATTGGATGTTTATATGCTCAGTAGCCACAAGGATACCCTGATGCTACATTATAACAAAAATTAGTCTATCTGAACAACCATATATATATTATACACTCAAGTGTAGCAGTCTTGTAAAAATCACTGAGACACCTGATCCCAGTAAAGTTAACGTTTAGGAAGAATCAGCATAAAGTACATGAGAATTATCCAGTTTAGTCACTACTCACAGATTAAATTCATTAAAAAATAATAATTTTAAAATTAGTCTACCTGAACAGCCATATATATATATATACATATATAGGGTGATACTAAAATGCACCCGTGTGCATTACGTATAACAAATGCACGGACCACCTGCGGTTGCAACTTCGCGGCTTAACGGACCAATTGCAACTCGACGTGAACCAATTGCAACTTGACGGACCAATTGCAACTCAACGAGAACCAATATTGCAACTAGACCTAGGCGAGCCGCAACTAGGCGCGAACCGGTTGCAACAAAGAGAGTAACCGATTGCAACTGTGACACTACACTAATTGCAACTCGACGGAACTAATTATAACAAATACGACTCCATTGCAATTGGACACGAACCAATTGCAACTAGACTCCTAATTGCAACCCGACGTTAACAAATTGCAACCAGAATGAGCTCCGGTTGCAACCGGACAAGACCTAGTTGCAACAAGGGTGGGTGCATTCTCTATACGAGAATGCACCAAGGTGCACTATAGCAAAACAAAGATATATATATATATATATATATGGGTGCCTTCTCTATAGCGAATGCACCCAGGCCCAACTAGCCGAACCAACCAGGCTTCCTTAACCGGTTGCGGGGGCGCGCGTGGGCCTGGTGGATGGCGCGGGGCGCGGAACCGCCGTCATAACCGCACCCCACGACCTCTAAAAAAACCGCACCCCACGACCTCCTTCGTTAACCACCCACGTTGGGCCCGCTTATTACAAACTCCTCCCCGTCACTCTCTCATTCAATTCCCCCGACCCGTTACCACTCTCTCCACTTTCTCGTCTTCTCCGCTTCAGCTCTCGCCGGCGAAGAGAGGCGCAGTGGTTTTCTCGTCGGCTTTGAAGCGGAGCGATCGCCTTCGTGAAGCTTAGTGCTCGTCGGGATTCCGAGCGGCGAATCACCCCTCTCCACCGCGCCGCGTTCCCGTCGTCTTCCTCTTTCTCCCCGCGCGGTGGTGGGGGGCGAAACCCGCGGGGGGCGGCCGTGGTGAGGCGGGAGAGACCCCGGCGCCGTTTCCCCCCCACTCGCGTTCACGAAACACATCTTCGTATCTATTTGCTCGCGGGTATGCCGCCCGACCTCTCGCCCCTTTCATTTTTTTTTCCGGTAGGGTATTTGTGTGGCTGCGTGATTATTCATGTTTCGGCGGATTTTTGTTTTTCGAGAGCCCCGGGGGGGTGAATGAGGGCGTGAATGATTTTTGTTATTCATTCAGATGATATTGCTGCTACTTTTTTCGTTAGGGTTTTTACTGAACTATTTTTTTGTGTTTTCCATTCATTGGATTTTTCATTTTCTACCGACGCGGATAGGTGTAAAAATCGCAATGCGCTCCCGTCGTGTTATTTTTTTATTTTTTTCAGTTAGGAGGGGGGTTTGATTGATTCATTGTTAGCAACCGTTGCATCACAGAAGTTGCAATCGACCTATTACTGAGTTTGCAACCGGTCAATTACACTAGAAACATTTGTTGCAGGTGCTGTAGCTTTCTGTCACATTTTTGTTTGCAATCTGTTAATTGCAGGAGTTGCAACTATAATCACGGCGAAGTTGCAATCGACCTATTACCGAGTTTGCAACCGGTCAATTACACTAGAAATATTTGTTGCGAGTGCTGTAGCTTTCTGTCACATTTTTGTTTGCAATACGGTTAATTGCGGGAGTTGCAACTATAATCACGGCGAAGTTGCAATCGACCTATTACCGAGTTTGCAACCGGTCAATTACACTAGAAACATTTGTTGCGAGTGCTGTAGCTTTTTGTCACATTTTTGTTTTGCAATGCTTAATTGCGGGAGTTGCAACTATAATCACAGCGAGAAGTTGTAATCGTCTTAGTACGCATGGCTTTGATTGATTTCATTGTTAGCAACCGCCGTATTACGAAGTTGCAATCTCCCTATTTCGGAGTTGCAACCTTGTTAAGGCACACTGCAATACTTGGTTTTTTATTAGCATTAGCAGTTTTTTTGTTACTGATTTTATAGGAGTTGCAATTGCCTTATCATAGAAGTTGCAAACTGTGCATTTTTTATTTTTGATGATTGTTTATGTTCATATATTTTTTATTTCAGTTGTTATACTTTTTACAATGGAGCAAGGCGGTCAGCAAGGTGAACATCAAGGTGGTCAAAATACTCGATCTTCTCCTCGATTGTCTGAGAAGAGGAAGGCTGATGAATTACAAAGACTCCGTGAGAGGCGGAAAAGGCTCAGGTTGCCAACACCGCCGCTGGCTAGCACTGCTGAAGAGCAAGGAGATGAAGAACAACATGATGAAGATTTTGCCCCAGACGGTGAAGGCTCGGACACGATGACGACGATGATGCCGCTCGGCCGCCGTTGGCGATGGTGACAAGGGCAAATCCAAGCCACAATCCATGCGATGCTCCCCTGCGAGTTTTATCAAGCTTATCAATGCTTTACCAAATGATCTTAAGGGTCAAGTAGTCGCAAAAGGTTTCGGGGGTCTTCTGAATTTCAAGCCTAATTACCTTAAGAGGGATGTTAGCAGCTGGCTGATGCGGAAGTTCAATCCAGAGACAATGAAGCTTGAGATTGGTGGCGGCAAAGAGATCAATGTCAGCCATCACGCTGTGTGGTGTGCCATGCAGATTCCAAATGCTGGAGGTGACCCGCTCCCAATGTGTGATGCAGATGCCCGTGCTGAGCGTGATCGGCTTGGCTTACAGATTGTTGGTCCTTCTTACAACTCGAGGAAGGGCATTACTGTGAAACACATAACTGCTGGACTGAAGAACTGTTCATTGACTGGGGAGCTTGGTCTAAGAGCTTTTTTCATGGCTGCTTTCCAGTGTTTGCTGTTCTCAAACACTGACACCAAGATCAGGCTCGATGATGTGAGATACACCTAGGATATTCAGAACATTGGCACTAGGAATTGGTGCAAGGCGATTGTTGACGAGCTCGGTGTTGCTTGCTCGATTATACAAGCTGGATTATGCTCAGAAAGGCATCAATGCACCCATCAGCGGATGCACCATCTTTCTAGTGGTAAGCTAAAGTCAGACATCTATCTTTTCCTGTTCTTTTTTGTTTCATTGCTTTTTTTTGCAACTGTTTACATACTGTTGTTGCAATCATATATTTTTTCACTGTTTCAATCTGGCATTGCACCTTTTTGCAATCACACACTTTATTTTTTTTGTCCCTTTGCGGTCACAAAAATAAACCAGCGTTTTTGCAATCACACACTTTATTTTTTTTGCAATCACTTACTACCCAGGTTTGCAATCATATTCCAACAACCAAGTAACTTTTCAACCACGGACTTATTCGGGTTTCTTTTTTTTGCAACCACACATAACTACCGGTTGCAATCCGTCACGCGCAAATAGTTGCAATCACACGGTGGTTCAATTCTTTTTTCTTTTTTGCGATCACGAAATAAACGGTAGTTTTTGCAATCACACACTTTAAATAATTTTTGCAATCACACACAGTTTTTTGCTTCATCACCGTTTTTTTTTGCAGATGTTATACGTCGACAACTTGCAGCACGGATTCCAGACAAGCCCCTTTTGCATCCCCCGGTGCTCCTTCTTGGCCTCGAAGATGATTCAAGCTATACTCAACCAGGACCGCAGGGGGGATGTCGCTGGCGACAATGTTGAGTTTGGACATCTCAGGGTTTGTTTTCTTTTGCAATCACACTTTCTTTTTCTTTTTCTTTTTTCTTTTTTGCAAATGTCACCACTGTTTTTTTTACTCCAACTTTTGTTTTTTGCGGTGAAAAGTATCACGGACACATGCTACGGCGCTCTCGTGGCGTCTTTGACGATCTTGCCCATCCCCGGATCCGGCCCCGCCCAAGATGCGGATGATGAGGGGCTTGCGGAAGCGGTGTGCTGCCCAACTGCGAGCGGGACCTCGCGTCCCATCGGCGGCCGCCGCCGCTACATTCTGCTTGGGGCTAGCGCATCCACCGCTGCAGCAGGGGCTCCTGGGCCTAGCACCTTCCATGATCCTGGCGGTCATGGGCCCCACAGCAGTTCCCCTCCTGTTTTCTACGAGTACCCAAGTTTGCGCACTGCATTTAGCCAGCGCCTTTCTGATTTAGTTGGAAGGAGCAGGAAGGAAGACGCGCTGGCTATCTTGAAGGAGTTTGACAAAAGCACTAAACGTGCACAGGAGTATGCAAGGAAGGCTTCGAGTATGCAACAAGGTCACGTGATCTCATGGCGTCAGCTCATCAGGAGTGCGTTAGCGGCATCAACAAGCTTCTTGCGGATGCTGCGGTACTCGCCAAGCAAGCTTCCAAGGGTCGCGGGAGGAAGGCTGCGAATGTCACACAACCATCAACCGGTATGTTCTTTTTTTCTTATATATATTCTTTTCATAATCATGTGTGCTACCACATGTAAGCGAGAAAGATGCAATCGGACACACAACCTTTTTGCAAACATACATCTCACATCACCTTTTTTATGTTTCAATCAGATGTAAACTGCAGTTTATTTACATGTAATCACTACTTTTTTTGCAATCATGCACACCCAATGTTGCAAACACACTAATATAGCATTTTTTGCAATCACACTTTATTTTTGTGTTTAACAACAGCACCAGCAACAGAATCAAGTATGGAAGACATTCCTGGGGCAGACACGGATGATGGTGTTTTCGACGCTCCCAGCCCAATTGAAATGGAGGTATATGAAGGTGGCGCGCACGATGAAAACCCCGCACGGGGTGATGTTGATAGGAGAAATGTTGAGCAAACACCACCTAACGGTCATGACGGTGAACATGGTATTTTCGATAGAAGTAAGAATATATATTTTTTATATTTTAGTCTAAAGGATCTGTATTTTATTTTTATTTACTCACCATCTTCCTCTTCTCTTTATATTTGCAGCCCCCCCACACCTTTACGGGAACATTTCAAATGTTGATGAAATTCTTGGACTTTTTGATTCTCCTCCTCGCGCCGGGGACAACGCGGACGAGCCCCCGCGTGAGCCAAGACACCTTGTTGCAAAGAGGAGTGCTTCCTCAATATCTCCCTCTCCCCACCGGTTTGATGTAAACTCTTTTTTTTACACCCGGGTTGCAATCCCCTCTCGGGGTTTAATGTAGTCACACCTCATGGAAAGTTGCAATTAGTTACTCAATCTAGCAATCATAAGCATTTTTTCACTGTTTTCTTTTTTTGCAATTTTTGATTTGTTTGTTTTTTCCTCAATCCTATTATCTTCAGCCTCGGCGACGGCGGCATCGGCGGCATCGGCATCGGCGGGTTTGTAACCCACACACCACCAACATTGCAGTTGGGTTGTACTTACAGTTGCAATCCTTTTTGTCTTTTTTATTTTATTTCTTTTTGTTTTTTTACTGGCTAAACCACAACTATTCACTCTTTTTTTTTCTGCCCCATAACACAGTTCACTAGAACTTATGTAAGGAGGACCGACGGGGAGGAGAGGAGGCGAAACTCAAAGATGCGAGGCCGAGAAGAATATTGCAAAGGAGGCAAGAAGAAAGGCTGAAGAAGAGGAAGCCTCGAAGAGAGAGTCTGAAGCCGAGGAAGCCAAGAAGAATGCTGAAGACGAACAGAGGAGAAAGGCTGAGGCTGAGAAAAGGACGTTGGAAGACGAGAGGGAAAAAGCAGCAGCAAGTTTGTAACCCACACACTACCAACAATGCAGTTTGCTTTGCACTTATATTTGCAATCATAACTTTTTTTTTTCGCGACATATTACACACTCGGCGGCGAAGCGAGAAGCTAGCGAAAGGCTGCCGATGAGGAAGCTTCAAAGAGGGCTGCAGTGAGGAAGCGACGAGTTTGTAAACCACACACCACCAACATTGCGGTTTGCTTGCACTTATAGTTGCAATTATAACTCTTTTTTTTCAATGCCACATATGTTGCACTCAGCAGTCGAAGCAGCCATGCGAGAAGGCCGCCGAAGAGGAAGCTTCGAACGAGTTGCGGTGAGGCGGCGAGCGGGTTTGTTACCCACACACCACCAACATTGCAATTTGTTTGCACTTATAGTTGCAATTATAACTCTTTTTTTATTGCCACATATGATGCACTCGGCGGTGAAGCGAAGCCAAGCGAGAAGGCCGCCGAGGAAGAGATTAAAAAGGCTGCAGTGAGGCAAAGCGAGCGGGGTTTGTAACCCACCCACCACCAACATTGCGGTTTGTTTGTATTTATATTTGCAATTATAACTTTTTTTTCCGCCACATATGATGCCCTCGGCGGCTGAAGTAGAAGCTCGGCGAAGGTCTGCCGAGGAAGATAAGAAAAAGGCTGCGGTGAAGAAGAGAAGAAAAAGCTTGCTGCTTGTGTTAGTTTTGAAGACGGCTTCATCCGAACAAGCCGCAATTACAACGGGTTTTGTAACCATACACCTTGGTCTAGGCTTTTTTTTGCAATCACAACTCACCTGTCGTTGCAATTACATATTACTCGGACTTGCAATCATAAATAACCAAATAACCAAGTTTCTTCAACCACACATAATACGATCATGGCGTAACCACAAATAACTTCGGTTGCAATCACGTACGTAAAACGATTGCAAACACACACCTTGTTCGAGCAATTTTTTTTGTAATGACACGCACAAAAATAGTTTGCAAACACTTGTACATGCTTTTTGTTTTTTTATTCACGGTTTTACGTTGTTGCAATTACGGAACAATCCATGCCGAGCAAGAGTGATGAACCTGAAAAAGCACAAAAAGGCAAGCAAGCTTCAACGTAGATCATCGAGCCGGAGCGATGATTTCGTGATGAGCAAAAAAGATGCGGTGATGAAATTCGGAGGAAGAAGGCCGAGGGCCGATAACAAGAGAAATCTTGGTGCTACCAAGAAGCTTGAGTCAAAGAAAAAGGCAACGGTGACAAGAAGGTGAAGAGAAGGAGAAGAAGATCATAGCGAGAAATCCGAGAAAAAGGCGGACGCGAACATTGCTTTGCTTTACGGAAGGAGCCTTCCGCATCAAAGATAAACAAGCGGTGGAGATGCAATCGTCAAAGGCGTATGCTAAGAAGCGTACGATTATGAGAAAAAGTTAGATTTTCTCCGCCGGGAAGCCAATGCTTTGTGTTGGAATCCGTGGAGGCACCTTTGCGAGCGGCATCCCCTTCATCGGTGACGATGTCGAGTTTCCTCACGAGTCCCAGGATGATATTGCTAATTTGACTCCACCGATCCGTCTTTCACAAGACGAAGTGTACGAAGGTCTCGTCGATTACGGCAAGGTTCGAGGCCGATTTTCAAGCGCATAGGTGACGAGTGATGAGGAGGCCTCGCCGAGTTCGTATCTCCGTTCCGGATTAATCGCAAGCGCCCCGACATACCCGTTTCCAAGGCTGTTTATCTGAGGCAGAAGATCATATCTCGAACTCGAGCTTCAACGGTATGTTTCTTTTTTTTACTGTGTATTTTTTTCATTTTGCAATTGTTTTCATACGGCATTACAACCGTTACACTCCCGGTTTGCAATTTGTAAACTTTTTGGCAATTACACATTCGGCACTTTTTTTTGCAACCACTCACACAGCAATTTGCAATCATATGTTGTCAAATCTAGTTGCAATTGTTTTCTAACGGCATTGCAACTCTTACACTCCCGGTTTGCAATTTGTACATTTTTCTCGCAATCACACATTCGGCACTTTTTTTGCAACCACTCACACATAACAATTTGCAATCACATGTTGTCAAACCTAGTTGCAATTGTTTCATACCGGAACATTGCAAGCTGTTACACATGCGGTTTGCAATTTGCACACTTTTTTTGCAATCACACATTCGAGCTTTTTTTGCAACCACTCACACGGACCAATTTTCACATGTTGTCAAACCTAGTTGCAATGCACGGAGTTGCAATCACGGTTAACAAGCTGGTTTTGCAACCATACACTTGTGTTTTTTGGAAGTATCACACGAGGCGTTTGCAACCACATTGATTTCATTTTGGATTTTTTTGGTGCGGGAGGACTTTATTGGAGTTTGGCATTCTTGCTGAATTTCTTGGACAACAACTCATTGACGAGTTTCTCAAACGACAAGCCGGGAGAGTCTTCCTTGATTGATTTCGTGGTGCATTGCATGCGGCATGATGACATTGTGCACAAGCTTGATTCGTTCGGGTACGGGGTGTTTCTCACGATTGGTTTCTATGTAAGCCTTTTTGTTTTTTCAATCGTCCGTTTTTTTAATACAATACGACAACTTTGTTGAAACAACAACATTTTTTGTTGTGACTGATCTAGTTTTTTTTTAATGGGCTTTTTTTTGCCCCCCCGTGTGCGATGGAATATTAATGGTTGCGACGCGATCCTCAATGAGGATAAATGCGAGACGAAGAATTCAAAGTCGTCCGGAACCACCCGATGACCGAGTGCATAAACTACGATCCGTCAAGAGCAAAAGCCGGTTAGCAGACATCTTTTTTCTCAAATACAGTCTGTTTTTCTTGTAACATTTTTTCAAAGTTGCAATTGCAAAATTATAATCTGCAACCCTTTTTTTCATTAATATTTTTTTTGAGTAATTGCAATCATAAATGAAATTGCAATCACACATCAACACTAGATGTAATCAATACACTAATCATTTTTTTGTCCCCTGCACTCTTGTTTTTTGCACCGGATCTTTTTCCCTATCCATGATGTAGGACATTACTTTGTGTATTGTTTCAACTTCATGCATAATCGCATTGATGTCTTGGACTCGAACGACTACTTCATGAAATGCACGGATCCTGTAGAACGTCACAAGCATGTGTTTGCAAAAATTCCAATCATAGATGCAGCTTTCCAGAAGGTGTCCAACTTCAAGCTGCCCAGAGTTAGTGGGTGGAGGAAGCCTTTCATCGAAGTCCCCAAGCAAGCTGGCCCCAATGATTGCCTGTTTTTTGTCTGGAAGTACATGGAGTACTATGACGGGAACAAGCTGACGGAGGAAATCAACCCGGTAATGCGTGATGTGAACTGATCCATTTTTTACATCTTTTCTCTTTTTTTCTATGTTTTCTGTATGTGCATTTTTTTACCGTACTGTCGAAATGGCTATATTTTTTTAATGTGTGTTTTTTATGCTGCTGCAGTTCAACGGCGTCATTTACAGATGTGAGATGCTGCACTATCAAATCTTCCACCCCCTCAACCAGGCCGATCTCCCCGCAATGCCTGGACAAGTACGAGAATCGGGGGACGCCGTCTTGATCTCGAAGATGACGGCAGTCAGTCTGTGGACTTTTAGGATCCTTGGGATAAAAAAACATGTTATATCTGTGCGTGTTTATCTGCATTTGTACGCGACATGTTATGCGTGGCAGTACGAAAATACTCTATCTCGTGATGTGGCAACTTTTAC
This sequence comes from Cenchrus americanus, assembly GCA_947561735.1. Lineage (NCBI taxonomy): Eukaryota > Viridiplantae > Streptophyta > Magnoliopsida > Poales > Poaceae > Cenchrus > Cenchrus americanus. The sequence continues at coordinate 149,626,499 of OX387243.1, read as the reverse complement.
GTCCTTTTTTTTGTTTGATTTTGTGAATTTTGGAACTACGGCAATGTATTTTTTGTGCACCTTTTTTTTATTCGGCATGGAGTGTTTTTTTGCAATCCCACCTTTACCCGTTTTGCAACCACACTTTGCGATAAAATTGCAATCACGCACATAGTTGTGTTCTCGCAACCGTTTTTTTTTTTTTGCAATCGCAGCACATCGGGGGTCAAGGATGTTTGCAATCACCTGTATTTTTCACCAAGTTGCAACCACATCAAGAAAAGACCAAACTAGTCACATCAAGCTTTTTTACCGAGTTTTTTGCAATCGCAAAATCACACTTCTATAAGGGGGGTGCAATCACACTGCGACATGATTTGCAATCAACTACATTCTGGTTTGCAACTGTCTTTTTCTTTGCAATCGCAGCACATCAGTCGTTGCAAACACACTGCAAAGGATGTTGCAATCACCAGTATTTTTGGACCAGGTTGCAACCCATCAAGCAAAGACCACCCTAGCTTCAATAATACAGTGTCATGGCACGGAGCTTTTTTTGAAACTGGTGTTTTTTACCCGTGTTTTTTTGAAACTGTTTTTTTTTGCAAAATCACTGCTCTAAGGTTGCAATCACACTGCTATAAGGGTGCAAGCAATCACCCACATTCTGGTTTCGCAACTGTCATGTTTTTGCAATTGCGACACATCAGCATTGCAACCACATGTAAAGAATGTTGCAATCTCCTGTATATACACCGGAGGTTGCAACCACCAACCTAGTCGCAATCGATAGTGTCATGTTATGGAGCTTTTTTTTGAACTGATTTATTTTTGCGGATGCATTTTTTTACTTGTGTGTTTTGCAACCGTTTAATTTTTTTGTTGCAATCGCGATCTCATGTTTTTTTTGCATCGGTTCTTTTTTTAAAACACATATAACTCCTGGTTGCAATCACTCACGCAAATTAGGTGCAATTACACATTGGTTCAGTTTTCTTTTTCTTTTTTGTAGTCACGAAATAAACCCACGAGATTTTGCAATGAGACACTTTAGTTTTTTGCAATCACTTGCTACCCGGGTTTGCAATCACATTCCAATTAACCAAGTAGCAAGCACACGGACAAAGTCGGGTTTCCATTTGCAACACACATAACTCCTGGTTGCAATCACGCTTGCCAAATAGTTGCAATCACACACTGGCTCAGTTATTTTTTTCTTCTTTTTCCAAACACACGTAAGCGGCAGTTGCGAACCTATGCTTGCAATGACACTGCTATAAGGGTGCAAGCAATCACCTACATTCGGTTTTGCAACCGTCATTTTTTTGCAATAGCGCCCATCGGATGTTGCAACCACATGTAAAGGATGTTGCAATCACCGTATTTTTCACAAGGTTGCAACCACATCAAGCAAACACCAACCTAGTTGCAATCGACGCGTTTCATGGCATGGAGCTTTTTTTTAACTAGTTTTTTTTGCACCCGCACTTTTTTTACTCGTGTTTTTTTGCAACCGTTTTTTTTGTTGCAATCGCGATTACATATTTTTTTTGCAACTGTTTTTTTTTTTGCAATCGTGGCACATCGGTGGTTGCAACCACACCGTAACCTATTAAGCAATCAACCGTATTTTCATCCGTCTTGCAACCACATCAAGCAAACATTAACCTAGTTGCAATCGACGAGTCATGCGGCGGTTGTTCATTTTTGCAATCGGACACATTCATTTTGAGGGGGGCCGCAAAAAATAGTGTTTCTCGGCTTTTTTTAATCACGGTTGCAATCACATAGTTTTTGTTACCCGGCAGTTCTTTTTTTTGCAAACCAGGATGCTATTTTTTGGATAAATTATATTGGATTCATTCGCATTCATAGTCATCCCCGTAGTCAACATTGCGCGAGGTCGCTCTTCCGATTCGAGCAATCGCGCCATGTACTTGCGACTGCGCTGTGAACTACACCGCACTCAAATTTTTGTGTTTCATCCGCTTCACTCGCCCTTCCCGATCCCCGTTGTGTCCGTTTTTTACTCTTGGGCGGCCTCTTTTTCTTTGAGCCCAACCTTCGACTTTTGCACCTCTTTTTTTGGCTTTGTTTTCTCGCTCGCCTTGCTTCGTTTGGGTTTTGGGGGCATGTTGTCTTGTAGTGCCCCCTAACATGACAGTTTGGCACTCCTTCACACCCTTACCTCCACCGTATGTGCCGTAAGGATTATCGGTATCACAATGTTTTTGGAGGATTTTGCTTTGCCGACGGGCTTCCTACCTTTTGTGCTAGACATGGGTGGTTCGGTCACTATCACACCGCCCGGGGTAGTTGCCGAACCGGAGCACTTGGTTTATTTTTGGTGTGGCGGGGTTACTAGGATTTATAGCCGGTTTCCACGGTGGCGTCACCACTTTCATCCGTTGGTCGGACACAAACTAGACCCATCTCGTTATCCCCATTTTCATGCAAATCACCACTTTTCATCTCACAAGCGAGCAGCCTCTCGCTGTTTGTAGAAGCTCAATACCGGGAGTTATCATGTCGATGTGCCGGACGGTCTCGGCATAAGCACGGTCGGATTTGCTTCCCGCTCTACACGGGCGCATTAACTTGGGCGGCGGCTTTGACATTCTCGTTTGCTCCGTGTCGGCATGAGTCGCAACCCGAACATCGTGCTGTCCCATGGAACTACGGATCTCGCATTACGTGTGTATCGCCGCGAGAATGTACCTTTACGGTATGTTTTGCACTTGCGAGTGGGTGAATGCTTTGATCACGTGCATGCAAAACAACCCCGTGTGCTCCCATTGCATGCATTCGATTTATATATACCCTCTTTTTTGTCGGCTAGCACCTTGAATGCGTGTTGTGCCCAGCAGAACACTCCCGTCCCCTTTTCATTCTTCACCAAGTAACCACATTCAACATCCGGATCGGGCTCAATCACAAACGTTGTCTTGTTAGCATATTCCCTCTTGTATTCATTATACACCGCCCGCGTGTACATCTCGTTGAGCCGCTCATCAAACCGTGATTTGCATGCCCCGACAACCTCTCGCCCGCACATCGAATTTTGAATTTCGGTTTCATCATTACATTTTTATTGCAACCGCGGACATATCACAATGCAATCACATGTAACACGTTGTTGCAATCACACACGCAAAATAGTTGCAATCACATACTTGTTCAGTTTTTCTTTTTCTTTTTTGCAGTCACAGAAATAAACCATCAGATTTTGCAATCAAACACTTTAGTTTTTTGCAATCACTTACTACTCAGGCTTGCAATCATATTCCAAACAACCAAGTAGCTTTGCAAGCACACAGACAAAGTCAGGTTTCTTTTTTTGCAACCGCACATAATTCCTGGTTGCAATCACGCACGCCAAATAGTTGCAATCACACACTGGCTCAGTTTTCCTTTTTCTTTTTTTTTTTTGCGATCACGTAAATAAACCAGCAGCTTTTTTCAATGACACACTTCAGTTTTTTGCAATCACTTACTACCCGGAGGCTTGCAATCATATTCCAAACAACCAAGTAGCTTTGCAAGCACACACACACCGGCTCGCTTTTTCTTTTTCTTTTTTTTTGCGATCACGAAATAAACCAGCGGTTTTTTGCAATGACACACTTTAGTTTTTTGCAATCACTTACTATCTAGGCTTGCAATCATATTCCAAACAACAAAGTTTCCTTTTTCAACAACACGGACAAAGTCGGGTTTTTTTGCAACCGCACATTTTCCCCGGTTGCAATCACGCACGCCAAATTGTTGCAATCGCACACTTGTTCGAGCTTTTCTTTTTTTTTGCGATCACGAAAATAAACCAGATTTTTGCAATCAAACACTTTCGTTTTTTTGCAATCATGCACTACCCAGGATTGCAATCATGCACTACCCAACTAGTTGCAATCACACACTGCTGCAATGACTAACTAAAATTTTTTTAACCAAACATGTTTTTTGCAATCCCACAAATTAACATGATTTGCATTAAAAAATTATCGCTTTTTTTTGCAATCACACACAATCGGTTGTTGCAAACAGACATATGTTTCTTTTTTCAATCATACATAAACCGGTGCGGTGCAATCACCGAACTAATAGGGTTTTGCAATCATATGTTTTGGGGTCTCAGCTTTTTAAGAATACTCGTGAGTAGTGCGACTCCCCGGCATCCATGTGGTTTGTGTCTTGCCGAACGAGTCAAGTACCCTCTTTGCAAACATATGCAATGTTGTCACACTCGCCAACATATCCATCTTTCAATACTCGTTCGGCTCTCGGATCTCTCGGGTTGAAGTCATTCTTCCGCAAGACATGCCCTTAAAATATGCTGCAATCCATCTTTTCCTTTTACTCGCCACAATGCTACAATCGGCCGGGTGTTCCCCTATGCCACATTCATCCATTAGCTTCCCCCACTCTACCTCAAATTGTGTAGGACCCGGAGGATAATTTATCGAGACTCCGAGTTTTCCTTCGATTTTTGTCCCCGTGCACCTTGTACAACTCCTCGAGTTCATAATCCCACATCCTTATTATGTGCCACCGGCAATTTCTCGTGTTGTGATTTATCAAACATAATTTTTATCGCCTCCCTCATTGCCGCATCTTCATCTACGAAACATCAATTTTTTTAAAATCGGTTCATTTTTTCCCGTGAATAAAATGTTTTTTTGCAATCCAAAACATACGATGATTGCAATAAAAAAATATGTTAAATTTTCCCCTCTCCCTGAAAATATGCACCTGTTAGAATCACAAAAGGCTGCCTGCCGCCCATGCAGCTTTTGAATGACTCGAAGAGCCATCTGAAAGTGTCAGTTGTCTCATCCCGAAGAAGCGCTTGCCCAAACGACACATTTTTCAGATTGTTGCTGCATCCGACAAACATCGCCAGTGGCATTTTCTTGCTGTTAGTTTTGTGGGTAGTGTCAAAAGTGATGACGTCTCCAAAATCCACGTATTCTGCACGCTGACTTGCATGGCTCCAAAAAATGCTTCTTAGCACTTTCGTCTTTGGGTCAAAATCAACATCCCAAAGTAGAATGCTTCATTGTTCGCTTACACTCCCTAAAAAGCTGGAATAACTTCTCAATGTCACCATCCCTGTCCTCTCGCGTACGCTCGGCTTTCTCGCACCACAAGCGAATGAAAAAACATTTTAAGCATACAAAATAGGGTTTTTTGCAATAAAAAAAACGACCTGTCGTTCTTTGCAATCACAAACTACCCGGGCTTGCGGTCATATTCCAAATAACCAAGTAGCTTTTCAACCACACGGACAAAGTCGGGTTTTCTTTCTTTTTTGCAATCACACATAATTACCGGTTGCAATCACGCATGCAAATAGCTGCAATCACACACCGGTTCAGTTTTTCTTTTTTTTTTGCGAGCACATAAATAAACCAAATAGCTTTCGCAATCACACACTACACAGGCTTGCAATCATATTTCTCAAAACAAACAAGTAACTTTTTGCATTTTTTACACTTGCCCCCAGGCTTGCAATCATATTCCAAATAACCAAGTAGCTTTGCAAGCACACGGACAAAGTCGGGTTTCTTTTTTTGCTACCGCACCTAATTCCCGGTTGCAATCACACACACCGAATAGTTGCAATCACACACCGGCTCGCTTTTTTTTTTTCTTTTTTTTTGCGATCACGTAAATAAACCCGGCAGATTTTGCAATGACACACTTTAGTTTTTTGCAATCACTTACTACCCAGGCTTGCAATCATTTTCCAAATAACCAAGTAGCTTTGCAAGCACATAGACAAAGTCAGGTTTCTCTTTTTTGCAACCGCACCTAATTCCCGGTTGCAATCACACACGCCGAATAGTTGCAATCACACACGGCTCGCTTTTTCTTTTTCTTTTTTTTTCAATTACGAAATAAACCCAGCAGTTTTGCAATGACACACTTTAGTTTTTTGCAATCACTTACTACCCAGGCTTGCAATTATATTCCAAACAACCAAGTAGCCTTGCAAGCACACGGACAAAGTCGAGTTTCCATTTTTGCAACACACATAACTCCCGGTTGCAATCACGCACGCCAAATAGCTACAATCACACACCGGCTCGCTTATTCTTTTCTTCTTTTTTTTTGCGATCACGAAATAAACCAAAGAGATTTTGCAATGACACACTTTAGTTTTTGCAATCACTTACTACCCAGGCTTGCAATCATATTTCAAACAACCAAGTTTCCTTTTTCAACCACACAGACAAAGTCAGGTTCCTTTTTTTTGCAAACGCACATAATTCCTAGTTGCAATCACTCACGCAAATTAGTTGCAATCACACATTGGTTCAGTTTTCTTTTTCTTTTTTGCAATCATCGAAATAAACCAGCAGATTTTGCAATGAGAAAACTTTAGTTTCTTGCAATCACACACTACCCAGGCTTTGCAATCATAGTCCAGACATATGACTTACATGTTTTGGATGTCCTTCTCTGTGAATGGCCAGTTTTGACGTCCTCCATACAATTCTGACATCACATTCATCGCAGCCTGGTTTGGCACGCCACTCCTTGACATGATTGCAAACAAGTCATCCATAGCAGTTTCCCTCTGCTTATGAGCATGCATATATCTAACCATCCCGGGCCGATGTCCGAAGTTTATGGTTGTGTGCTTCCCCGATTCCGTCGAAGTACCGCATTTTGTGTTTTTTGTCCTCCTTAACTTTAGCATATGCTTTGGCAACCAATTCTCATCGATCTTTTATCGTTTGTGGTTCATCATTTTCCTTGCCCGGCTTCATAAAACCCCGACGGTTGCAAACCCAGTGTTTAGTCTCTTTACTAGTCCTCATGGTTCTCACACTGAATCCAGCCATTTTTGCATAATCAAGGTAAAATTGGTGTGTCGCTTCTATCGAATCAAACTCCTCGCCGCGCTCTTGGGACAAACACATCAAACATGTTTGCATCCCGTGTGGAGAAATAACCAACCATAAGTTTTTTTGGCCTTTTTTGTTTTTGCAATGCAAATGGGAATAATGTTGCAACCAGACAGCATTACACGTTGCAAACAAGCGCAACATAATAATTGCAGATTAGCACACACACGTACTACTACCCCCTTTTTTTGTTTTTGCAATGCATATGGGAATAATGTTGCAACCGGACAAAGATTACACGTTGCAGACAAGCGCAACATAATAAATGCGGATTAGCACACACAACAGACTACTACCCCTTTTTTGTTTTTTTTTGCAACGCACATGAGAATCATGTTGCAACCAGAGGGCACCCTACGTTGCAAACAAGCGCGACAATTTGTTCCAGCGGCAATCTACTAGAGGGCACCCTACTTTTTTTTTGCAATCGCACGCGAGATCTCTGATTGCAACCAGAACCCACCAAAACTTTCGCAACCACCAAAACTTTCGCAAACATCACACACAAAACACTGACAATGAAACCTCAAATCATCCCGGATCTTTGGGTTTTGCAACCAGAAGTTTACAAACCAACAAAGAACTAAATAGCGAAACGAGGTTTAACGTTTCCGTGTATGATTTTTTTTCTCATTACGGGATGAACAACTCCGACGGATCGGGTGATCATTGAGCCAGGCGGAATCGACGGCGGAGGCGTCAGCAACGTCGCGTGATGCAAGGGATCACCCGATCCGCAGCCCCGCGCCCTCGCTCGTGGGCGTTGCCGACGTAGGAGGTGCCGCCGGAGCAGATGCAATCGGCGGCGGTGCCGACGATATCGGCCGAGACCCAGTCGTCGTAACAACCGCCATCTGCTCCGGGACCACGCGCCGCCCCGTCTGTGGTGATCCCAGGCGCGGAAGCGACGGTGGAGCCATTGGTTTTGGCGAGAAGCGGCTCGGCGATCCGAGGCGTGGAGGAGACGGCGCGGCCATTTGTTTTGATTGGGCGGGGGGTGGGAGACCCGATGGCGATTTTATGGGGGGGCATTGTCGGAGGTGGGATATCGCGCTCAGTGGGGTCTCCTGGTCGGACCCGGTCGGGGCGGGGGCGGGGGTGGGAAGCTTGGGCTCGATGGTTGGGTTCGTGCATTGGCGAACTAAAATGCACCCGTGTGCATTTTAGTGTCGTCGTATATATATATATATATATATATATATATATATATATATATATATATATATATATATATATATATATATATATATATATATATATATATATATATATATATATATAAGTTTAGTCACTACTCACTACTCTCAGATTAAATTCATTAAAAATAACAATTTTGGGAAAAAGGTGCAACTTCACACTTAAATTTGCAATGTTTATCTCTGAACCACATTCTGACAGAGTAAAGTAGGATGCATATAAACCCTAGATATATCATCAGCTGTCCACAACAGTTTGTTGGCTAATTCAGTAATCATAGTCAATTGGAATTGAGGATCGATCAGCAAAGTAAAAAAACAATTTCACCTCATAAATTGATGATCCAGTGAAGCCTAATTCACGATGGAGATTAATAAAGGACAAGGCACCTGAATGCAGGAGCGCTACACTTCTCCAACTGCCAGCCCTGAGGAAATAATAATCTGCATAAAGAAATTTTGTAAGCATTTATGTATGAATGATCATGGGGTTCAATCAAGGCATGGAAAATTGGACTGACTTGAACATGCTTACAAAATCAAATCAATCCCTTAACTAGATGTAGATCAGACACTATCGACTCCACATGAGGATAACAATGCTCCACGACTGCAGCCTCCTTACACAAGCTGAAGGCCCCTCGTGCTTGGATGGCACCACCAACAACTTCTCTGTTGGTCTCTCTTGTCGGCATGGAGCTACAGATGGGGCACGGCGTGGAGGACCATTTGTCACTGAGCAACAATTGAACTCATATGTATTGGAATTGAAAAAACTACACATTCGGTTCCCAGAAAAAAATTGAAAAGTAACTTTTACATATAGTGACCGTCTGTTACATATATTACCCTGACATCTTGACTAAAGAAACGACTCTATTGTGTTAGCTGACATCACTAAAAGTGCAAAGTTTCTCCATTACCAAATAAGCAGCATGGGTAGCACATGACCATGCAACAATGCTGCATCTGAAGAGCATGGCGATTGTTCTCGATATAATATTCAGAACATGAAAAAATCAATAACAGATCAAACAAACCTACTGACAGCAGTTAACTTGGAGCTTCATGCCACATTTGTGATGCAGTCATAGAAGGTAAGATCTGCAGCTCAAGAGAGGATTCCAGCACAATCGAAGCTTACCATTACGGGCAGGTCGAATTGAGAAGCCTGACCAAGAACAGCCACAAGCAAGGTCCCTGATGACAAGAGCGAAGCATCACAACAATTTTCATTACTCGATTGTCATTCCTTCTTTTTTGTAGGCAGTTCCGGTGAGTCTGGGATAAAATTTTACCACCACCAAATGGAGGAAAATGGCGAGTTAGTACTTCACAATTAAATATTGTGCAAGAGCAAATATTGAGTCTGGGATAATGATTTGGGTCATACCAAGAAACATATAGGTGGTTCTAACAAATAAATATTATTTTCGCACTTGCAAGTATACACATAAGTTTCAGTCTATTGGTGCAGTATGCTAAATCAAACAGTAGGTGGCAAATACTTGGCTCAGTACAAGAAGATTCCATACTATATATCTTTTTCATTAGTCTTGAGTACGTCACGGCTAATCATCCACAAGACCGAGAAAGAACTTATCTTTTTATGGCAACAATAAGCAACATGCAAAAAGGAAAAACCATATTGCAGAAAAAAAACACATCCAAATACCGCATTGGAAACTACTCATCACACCTTGCTCTCATCTTTTAATTGTTTGATACACATGGTTCAAAAGTTCCTAGTATCGGGGGTTGTGCATTGGAAACTACTCATCACACCTTGCTCTCATCTTTTAATTGTTTGATCTTTAGAGGTGGCACACGTGGTTGGCTCCATTCTCAGGGCCTGGGCACCTAGATCTACTCGACGTCACCACCCTGAGTAGTTTTCGGTGCCTAGCCACTAGTTCCAAGTATCAGGGGTTGTGCACTGAAAACTAAGACTGGGCCGGGAGTGTTTGGCCGGCCTGTGACAAAAGATGCCGCTGTGCGAGTAGTTTTCAGTGCACAACCCCTGATAACTTGGCCATTTTGTAGGGTTCTAGTCAAACGAAGCTCCGTAGAATTGAGTGGCACTAGAACGGACGTGGGGCTACCGTTTCGTTGACACCTTAAGTCCGGGCTGTCTACTTGGCCATTTTTCTAGGATTCTAGTCAACTGAAGCTCGGTAGAATTGTGTCTCACCGGACGGATCCCGAGCCTCCATTTCCCTTTAGCCTTAGGTCCGGTCGGTCTACTTGGTCATTTTCTAGGTCGTGTGAAGGAAATTCCAAAGGATTTTCAAACTTGCAAGCACAATCATAAAAGGTTATCACACACTATATCACAGAAAAGTGACAATTGGAGACCGACCAATACAATACAACGGTGCATGAGTTCATACAATTTCCTACTCCCAAATTGTCATGGAAAGTGTCAACATTTCTTCCTCTTGTTCTGCTTCTTCTTCTTATTCCGCTGCGCGAGTAGTTTTCAGTGCACAACCCCTGATAACTTGGCCATTTTGTAGGGTTCTAGTCAAACGAAGCTCCGTAGAATTGAGTGGCACTAGAACGGACGTGGGGCTACCGTTTCGTTGACACCTTAAGTCCGGGCTGTCTACTTGGCCATTTTTCTAGGATTCTAGTCAACCGAAGCTCGGTAGAATTGTGTCTCACCTTGGACGGATCCCGAGCCTCCGTTTCCCTTTAGCCTTAGGTCCGGCGCCTACTTGGTCATTTTCTAGGTCGGTGAAGGAAATTCCAAAGGATTTTCAAACTTGCAAGCACAATCATAAAAGGTTATCACACACTATATCACGGAAAAGTGACAATTGGAGACCGACCAATACAATACAACGGTGCATGAGTTCATACAATTTCCTACTCCCAAATTGTCATGGAAAGTGTCAACATTTCTTCCTCTTGTTCGCTTCTTCTTCTTATTATCATCGGCGGGTTCCCGTTTCTTCTCTCGTAGCACTAGGTTTCTTCTTTGTAGCATTAGGTTTCCTCTTTTTAGCTTTAGGTCTCCAATTGCCTGGCGGAGTAAAAATGACTTTCGGCTTACATATCCGCTTTTTTCCAGATCTATACGATTACCAGTTGCTATTTCACCTCCTACGTTTCCATGAAACAACCGAGGTATTGTTATTCGATGAGGTGTTGTTATTTCACCTATTACCTCCTCCGCACCACCACTGTCTGTTATTTCACCTATTACCTCCTCCTCCTCCTCCTCCTCCTCACCACGACTGTGACTGTCGTGAGGGGGATCAGAAGCATTTCAGAAGCATTAAAAATAATGTCAGAAGCATAAAACATAAATAAACAAAATTTCTTAGGAAAAAAAATAATACTCACTCGTGAGGTGTCGGATCATTTGGCTCCACCGCCGCCTTCCTCCTCCTCCCGTAGCATATGTTGTTCCCATTTCGAAGCATTAAAAATAATGTCAGAAGCATAAAACATAAATAAACAAAATTTCTTAGGAAAAAAATAATACTCACTCGTGAGGTGTCGGATCATTTGGCTCCACCGCGCCTTCTTCCTCCCCTCCCGTAGCATATGCTCGTTCCCATTTCGAAGCATTAAAAATAATGTCGAAGCATAAAACATAAATAAACAAAATTTCTTAGGAAAAAAATAATACTCACTCGTGAGGTGTCACAAAATGCGGTCCTTTCCTCACCCGTCCTTCAAATTTGTTTCGGGGTTTCCTCCCACGGTTCACGCACTTGATTTTGCTCGAATGCGTTCATTCATGGATCCCTCTCCGGGAATGTCTTGACCGTTGGGAGGGGGATCATCATGGATGGGGCCAAGGGATCGGGAGCGTCTTGACCGTTGGGAGGTGGATCATCATGGATGGAGCCAAGGGATTGGGATCCCGAGAAATTCGATGGGGGTCATCATTACTTGTTTACATAATCTGTCTCAAAATTTATTTCGGGGTTTCCTCCCACGGTTCCCACGGTTCCTCTTGCCGAATACATAATGTTCGACATGTTCTCGTAAAGGGCTCGTGCCAAAGTTCTCCTCAAGTAACCTGTGCCAAAATGGACTAAATTTGCAGGACCACTTGTAGTTGACTGATCTTCTATATCGAGCAACCATTTTCTGACTCTTCGAACTTCTCTTAAGACAATCCCACCCCTTAGCATTTTCGTCACGTTTGATGAACCTTGTTGCTTCAGAGATCAATGTTTTGATCTCCCTTAGTGCTTCTTCATATATCAACTGGGCAAAGTGCACTCTGTATGCCTTCCCATCTTCAATGTCCTTTAAAGCTTGATTTATTTTTTTGGTATATTTTTTTAGACTATAATGTGGCAACACATATGTTTGCATGAGTGTAAGAGCAGTTGCTTGTAAAACTGCAGGATCTACACCAGCTGGGGCTTCGGTTAGAACACTGGGTGGGAGCTTGAGAGCAGCATTGAAGACTTCCTTTATCTCAATCACCTGTTGGCGGACACTGGAACTCTCTTTCAATGAAGCTAACGAATTCTACAATCAGCTGTCTGGCTTGGTTGCTTCTGGAGGGTAGACTTAAGTTAACAAAGTCTTGGAGGCCAAAAGCGGTGAGGGCTTCTTGATTGAGGTCCAAAGGTACAGGAGGATCACTGAGGCGGAGGTGATTGAACAACACCTCAAAATGATTCTTAAACTCATCTAGATGCTTAGGATCATTCGCAAGCGGAAGAATCCGCCGGATAATCCGTCCAATCTCTTGACTACCAATGCTACTCGACATGCTACTTGACAATAAAAAAATACACGGATATGAGAAATTTCGGATTAGGACTAACATTGAACAATTTGAAAAAAAAATGGGAATACCGTCCAATCTCTTGACTACCAATGCTACTCGACATGCTACTTGACAACCAAAAATACACAAATATGAGCAATTTCGGATTAGGACTATTCAACATTGAACAATTTGGAAAAAAATTGGGATTATGGTTTTCCCCGTGTTTACCTCGCCCGCCGTGCTCGCCTCGCCGCCCGGCCGCCCGGGCCGCCGTCTCCCGCCCGCGGCCGCGCCTCCCTCGTGACCCGTGCCGCCGCTCCCGCCCGCCCGCCCGCCACCGCCGGCTTGCCGACGGAGACCTAGACGGATCGGCCGAATCCGTTCTCGCTCGCCCGCCGCCGCCGCCGCGCGCTCCTCGTGACCCGTGCCGCCGCTCCCGCCCGCCCGCCCGCCACCGCCGCTTGCCGACGGAGACCTAGACGGATCGGCCCGAATCCGTTCTCGCCGCCCCGCCGCCGCCGCACAATGCGCCAATTGTTTTTGGCTAGAAGTGACGGATCGCCCGAAACCGTACTTATGCAATGCTTTTGGCCGGGCCGGGCCGGGCCGTGGACCTAGAACCGCCGCACAATGCAGCCCAATTGTTTTTTATTAATATGAGCAGCCAGTCGGCCCAATTTCTATCCACCATCCATCCGCCATCGTCTCAAACCCCGAACCCGAACCCTAGAAAATGACCAAATACAACGGCCGGACTTAATTTGTCAAAGGAACGGATCTAACTCTTCCGTCCTCTTGCAACACGGATCGACGAAGTGGGTTCCTCGACAACGACCGACGGAATCCACCGCGAGCCGCGCACACCGACTTCCTCGACGGAATCCGCTCCGCCGACTTCCTCGACGGAGTCCTCGACGAAATCCGTTCGCTCCGCCCGCCGAATCGCCCAATCGTGGTGAGTTCATTTGATTCCACATTTCCCACTCTTCCTCTTGTTGATACCTCATGGCAACGGAGGAGCCAGGGGGTGCCAGTAGCGAGAGGTAGCAATCTGTGTTGCGTGAAGACCAATTTTTCCCCCTCCAGAGCTGTTCTACTCCTCGAGCTCTTGATTTTTTTAGAAATCACTCCTCGAGCCGATTAGCATGACTACAATTAAAAAGTTAGTTTTTGTTGAGTGTTGCTATTGTGAATTTTTGATACAGGAAGATGGTGGTGCTTGCCCAAAACCTACGACAATCAAAAATACTTCAAGGAGTGCTGCCTGATCCAATCAAGCCCCGTCAAACCTCACCAGATTCAGTGATTAAGTATAGAGAAGAATATAATGTTTACTTGGAAGAGGTCAAACTTCTCAAATTTGCTAAGTTTTTTCAAGATCTACCAAAACTGAATTATGGTCTTCTTAGTGCCATCATTGACAGATTCAGTCCAAACACCAACACATTTCATTTCCCTTGGGGGGAAATGACACCAACACTGCAAGATGTTGCAATGATTACACGTCTGCCCATCGATGGCAAACCTGTTGTTGCTAACATGGGTGCTGACAGTCACTCTGCTTTCGAGAATCTACTTCAAGTAGAAATACCAAAGAAAAATAACAAAGTGCCCAACTATGTGGAGACAAGATGGCTGAGGGAAAAATTCAACAATTTGCCAGAAGGTGCATTGCCTGAAGAGATTAATAGATATGCAATTGCATATACATTGTGCCTTCTAGAATGCGCTCTTTTCTCCAATAAAAGCGCCGGACGGGTTCATTTTTATTTGCTGCCACTTCTGTTAGAGGGGCATGATGCCGGAGAGTACAAATTGGGGCTCGCGATGTTAGCTTATCTATGCACCGAGCTCCAAATTGCATCTCAATCTACAGGGGCAGGTGGCACTACTGGAAAAGTGGGTGTGGGGGGCTGCCTCATTTTTCTTCAGATTTGGTTCTGGATGCGTGTTCCACTCGGGATGGTGGAACCTCGATTCCATTCTCGAGGATGTGTTAAATGGTCGGATTTGAAGAAATTCAGAGCTCCAAAACAAACTTATCTGCAGTATGTCTTGGATATTGAAAGTACCAAGTTAGAGGAAATATGTTGGCAACCATATCCGGATCAAAATGAGAATAATGAGAATGAAGCAGAACTCTTTCTACACAAGGATATTTGGCGAGCAAAAACAGACTTGGTCTACTTAGATATTTCAGTACCTCATAATGTTCATAGAGTTAACAAGCAGTTTGGTGAGGACAAGTTTCAGTTACAATTTGAAAAAGAAATAACTAGAAACAAAAAAAGGTAAGTTTTCTTCAGTTCAAACTGTTCAGATTTTTTATATATATAAACTAGCCATGTGCTGTTCAGATTTTGATCGATTTATTTATACAGAGGCAAAGGTAATTTGACTAGAGATAACAGACGTGACGTAAAGAAGTGGAACGACAGTTGTGTTATGTTATTGCACAAAGCAGCACACAAGCTGATGAGCAGAAGTATAAAGACTATCTGCATTGGCTTCATGAATCTTCTTTTGTTAGATTTACTTACTTTCTCACTCAGGGCAACCACAATCTTCAATTGTAAGTGCAGCTTTAGCATTTTTACTAGTCACAATCTTCAATTGTAAGTGCAGCTTTAGCATTTTTACTAGTTGGATTACTGAAATGCATGACCATCATCTTTTTCAGGATGCCAATGTCAATTACCATCATCTTATAGAAAAGGTGGAAAACAGAATTGGTTCGTGCTCTGGCTGCAGCAATAATTGCCCTGCGATGCAGCAACTTCTGGTATGCTACTTTATTTCAATGGCATATCTTGCATAAACTTGTGGCATGCTACTTTTTTCTATGGCATGTCTTTTAATGTGGCACGTCTTTACAAAATAAAACATTTTTATACTGTGTAGAAAGTATTAGAAGACCTGGAAGATTTCAAGGACAGGTGTGGAATTTCTCCCATACAATTCAATGTTGTTGTCAAGGAAAGCTCAAGAGATGAAGAGGATAATGAAAGCTCAAGCGATGAAGAGGATAATGAAAGCTCAAGCCATGAAGAGGATAATGAAAGCTCAAGCGATGAAGAGGATAGTGAAACAGAAACAAACAATAAGCGGAAACGCAAAAGGTGAAATGCTATGCTCAGGATAACTAAAATTCCCCATTACATTAAATTTTTACCAATGCATAACCTTGTTCTTGCTGGAATTTTAGGTCCTGGGCTGGTCACAAGCAACATGGAACTGAGGACAGTAGCAGTGATGGAGCTGAGGACAGTGATAGGAGAAGTGGTGATAGGAGTAGTGGTGATAGGAGTAGTGATGGAACTGAGTCCAGTGATTGAATAAATGTTATCACTGCATGTGCAGCTAGTATTGGTGCTGCGTCATCAACAAATTTTCATCCTGTTAGCTACCTGCTGGGTCACCGGGTTCTTGTCTATGGATTTGGGCATGCAAACTGGATTGTTACATTGTCTATGGATCTTGTTATGCTTGATCATCCCAACTCTGCTTCTTCCCTTACTGGTCTTGTTGCCTTTTCTAAATTAAGTCCGGGCAGTGTACTTGGTCATTTTTCTATGGATCTTGTTATGCTCGATCATCCCAACTCTGCTTCTGCCCTTAATCTCAATGCAACGGGTCCCCAGAACGGAACCTTAAATTCCGTTTTACTTACAAATTAAGTCCGGGCAGTGTACTTGGTCATTTTTCCAGTGTTCTCCTATTCAGTGGGACTTACTTGTGGCTTATGTTGGTCAATGGTGGGGCCCACTGTTGGTGACCATGGAGTTTGACTATAAGCCTAGAATATGACCTCCGTTCACGCAAACGGATGAGTAGTTTCCGGTGCCTAGCTTGCTCTTATCTTTCAATTGCTTGATATTTAGAGGTGGCACACGTGGTTGGCTCCATTCTCAGGGCCTGGGCACCGAAAACTGTGGCCGAGTAGTTTCAGTGCCTAACCACTAGTCTCAGGGGCTGGGTACCAAAAACTACTGATTATGGCTCCTACAGCTCACCTTGCTCTGATGCTCAAGGGCTACACACCACAAAACTACTCTGCTCAAGGGCTAGACACCACAAAACTACTCTACACATGGTTCAAAAGTTCCTAGTATCGGGGGTTGTGCACTGAAAACTACTCAGCGTGGCTTCCCATGGGTTGTGCACATGTGGATGACGGATCCTTTTTTTTATACCGGATCCGGCTTTCCCACCGCCTCACAGAAAAGACATTCAGATTCAAACATACAAGTTCAGATTCAAACTGCAGCATAGCACACAATAATAAACGACAAAATACAAGGCGGCAGCAGCCCTTCAATTCAAGTCTCTGAGGCCGCACATCCTTCACTTCTTCAACTTGAAGTCCTTGAACAGCTCACCCAAACGGATTTCAACACTTTCTTCCTTCATCTTTTTTTCTTCAAGTTTATAAGCCACACATTTATCAATGTCTATCACCACTAAGGTCCAAGCGAACCCGTTCATGGGCCTAGCTACTTTGTAACCCACTCTGGCCCGAATATTTTTTGTTGGGCTTGCAGAGTCTTTGCCCTCTCTGCTTCTCGCTTTGCTCAGCTGCTACATTTGGCTTCATGACAGACTTGCCCAGCAGCCGCGCCGGGTGATCCTCCTCCTGCTTCACGACGACGGCAGCCAGCTGATCCTCCTGCTTCATGACGACGGACACCAGCTGATCCTCCTCCTGCTTCACGACAATGGCCGCCAACTGATCCTCCTCTTCCTTCACGATAAAAACCTAAAATTCAAGAGAGATACCTCGGTAAGAATTATGATATCCAATTTTATATGAAGCAACATAATAGAAACAAGAATAAACTGCAGCCTTTTATGAAGTTCTTTTATTACATGTTTTTGCCTCTTCAATTTGCAAATAGAGCAACATGTGTCAGCAATTGAATTATGATATCCAATCTTATGGGAATCAACATAATAGAAACAAGAATAACCTGCAGCCTTTTATGAAGTTCATTTATTTCCTGTTTTTGCCTCTAAATCAAAACAGAATCTGTAAGAATCTGTCATTAAGCAATGAATATTAGGTTCTAACTCCTTATAAAGCATGCAACCAAATTCAAATTAACATTACACATGTAAAACATATGCGTAAGCTTTAAAAGATACCTCATTAAAGATGATGCAAGATGAATAAAACATTGGTAAACAGGAAAGTCGATGGAGAAAATATGGGGCAAAATGTGTACACAAACCTCTTCAGAAGCAGCTGTGCAGATGACTGGTGTCTTCGCATTGCCTCCAAGTGCAGGTTCAAAAATGAAAATCCAGTTCCTATCACAATAGGGAAAATGTCCCCTAAATCAATTGTTGACTTATAGAGGGAATATGGGAATACACTTTGTCAACAAAATAAGATATCAATAAAACTTGTCGGTGACAACCTAGTCACATAAACTCTGGTATACTTACATGTTTTTTAGATTCTCACTCGACTTGACAATCTCAAGATTTGTTAAGCTCTCCTGCTTGAAACGCACCCCTTCTGCTACTGTCTTGGGAGGCCCAAATGAAACCCCTAAATTCTAAATGTAGAGCAACAACGTTATCTTTTTGACACATCATTTACTTTTACAAAACCATGAGAATAGACTATGAAATCAGCAGCACAAACCAGGACAGACACTCGAATAGCATCCCCAGAGTCCATTTGGTTCTTAGCCCGACTTTTAATGATCTAAGAGTCAACAAAACAATAAAATTAGCATTTAATCACTGCTTTGATTGAACTACCATTATGGTCATGGAAAAGCTGCGAACGAGATCCAGAGTTTTGTACCATTCTGAAAACAATATGGGACCCAGTGTTATGCACATTCATGTTGGTCTGCCCAAAATTCCTATATCCTGAAAAAAGGAGGAAATAATATTTTTTTACTGCAGGCAAATTATATCATAGTAGTGAGAACATAGCATGTGCAGAAACAGTACCTTTTCCAAGCTTGAAGAGATCAAGCGTTTGCTCGGCGCTTTCCACCTGTATCCCCCACAGGCCTTCGACATACTCTTCATGCTATGAACAGATAAAATTGGATACAAATGCAGTAAGTAATGATGAAGAAGATCAGAAGCATTCCCTTGCATATACCTTCAAGTTATAACGGATCGGCAGATTCGGCCTCCCGAGTGCGAAGAGATCATTGATCTCCTCGTCCTCGTCATAGATCTCCATGCAGGAGAGCTTGAAGCAGAACTCGCGGTCAACAGCCTACCTCAAAATCAAAACCAATCAGTCGCAGCAGAAATAATCAAAGCGACTAGTATCTAACTGAAAGCACCCATTGCAGAGGGCCGTGGAGAGCAGTTAATTAATCACCTGGCGCGCGGTGTCGAAGAGGTCGCACACGGCGAGCGGGATGACGCCGGGATCGGCGCCAAAGCCGCTCATGGTGTAGGTCTTGCCGCTGCTGGTCTGGTTCCTACAAAAGAAAATCTCAGAATCTACATGAAGAACCAAATTGGCAAAATCAAACAAACCGATAAATCAGGGGCTTACTGCTGGAGGAGGGTTGTCTGCAGAGTACTCATCAGGAATCTTGGACTTAAAATTGACACAGGGAACGAATAACTGGGCCAACCTCTCCAAGATCTCATCATGGTTGAGATCCCCTTCGCCCTTGTACCGGTAGCCGGGTACTGACCGCTCTTGAAGTGGCTGGACTCGACGACTGATTAAACTTTGAGCTATTCCAACTGCAGTCAGCCCCTTTTTCTTCAGCTCTGCAATCATTTTCACCAACTCCGGGATCCCACTGCTCTCTCTATCGTCGGGGGAGCTATTCCATTTATCACTGTAGACTGGTTTGCAGGGAGTACGCTCAGGCTGCTGAGAGACCTTATTTCCGATGACGAACCACTGCTCTCGCCATTTCCTGCCTGGGTCCTTCAGAGAAACCTGAAAGTACTCATTTTTTTTGCCTTGGCGAATCTGAACGCCGGCCCCTCCACAGACATTGGGGTCATTGGAGTCCGGGAAAGGCTTCAGACGGAAGAAATATCTAAAAAGCTGGAAGTGGGGATTGATTCCGAGGAATGCTTCGCACATATGAACAAATAGCGCGATCTGGAATATTCCATTAGGGTTCAAGTGGTAAAGTTCGATTTTGTAGAAGAAGAGAAGCCCACGGAGAAATTTTGAAACGGGGAGACCAAGACTGCGCTCAAAGAAAGAGGTATATACAATGGTGTCACTGGTGTTTTCAGAAGGGAAAGGTTTTTGGTATACGGAATTCCAATTACCTAACTTCTTGGGTGGGAGGAGCCCTCGATTAACAAGCAGTTGGAGATCTTCGTCTCGAACAACAGATCTATTCGTCATCCTGAGTGGCACGAGCCTTCACTCGCATATGCTCGGGGCCTGCGGACGCATCGATTAACAAGCAGGAGAGGAGGGAGGGGAGGTGGAGGGGGCGGAGAGACGCACCTGGATCTGGTCGCAACGCCGCGAGGGAGAGTTGGTGGCCGCAGCGTCGTTGTAACCGAGCGGAGTCGTCGCGCGAGCGGTCGTCGTTCCCGGTGTGCGGTGACAGAATTGAGTGGCATCAGAACGGACGCGGCCCAACCGTTTCGTTGACACCTGTAGAGGAAAATGTCCAACTATTATACGGCCCATCTGCGTGCCCATGGGAAGTACGACAATGGCCTTTCCAGAACCAACTATCGTTGCATCGCTGCCGGCGATGGTGAGAACATTTCCATGTTTCCTTGTTAGGGTTTGGAAATATTTAACTTCCCTAAGTACGGTGTTAGTGGTACAACTGTCCACTAGGCATAGTTCTTCCTCCATCGGATGACGCCCGTAGGAATCTATACAAATGCAGAATTTAAGAATAAAAATTCATACAAATGGATAGAACACACATACAACGATATTATTGTAAATAGAAATGTGCTTAGTACAGACAATGTAAGGACAACGTCATGCCATTAGCATCACAAAAACGTCCATAGTCCAGAACTAACACAAAAACGGCCATAGTCCAATCGCCATTAGCATCTACACACCGAATCACTTGGCTGCAGGCCCAAGAGTTTTCAATTATTTATTCATATATATTTCCTCCGTTCCCACTTGGCTGCAGTTCCAAGGATCTCCAATTTATTTATTTATATATACTTCATTTCCACTGGGTTGCAGGCTTGCAGCCCCAAGAGTCTCATCTCTCCCCGGTCCCCGCATCACAAAAACGTCCATAGTCCAATCGCCATTAGCATCTACACACCGAATCAGGGCGTGTTTAGTTCGGTGAAGAATAGAAAGTGGGCCCCACCATTGACCAATAGGACCCACAAGTTAGTTCTGGTGCCACTAAATTCTACGGAGCTTCGATTGACTGGAAAAACAGAGTCACCCGGTCCGTTCCTGTGCAATACAGTTCTACTGAGCTTTAGTGGACTAGAATCCAAGAAAAAATGGCCAAGTAGACCGCCCGGACTTAAGGTCACAACGAAACGGAGGTGCCGCGTCCGTTCTGGTGCCACTCAATTCTACGGAGCTTTTCATTTGGGTGGAACCCTGAAAAATGGCTAAGTAGACCGGCCGCACCTGAGTAACCGCAGAAACGGACTCAATAAATCCGTTTTCGTGAACCCAGCTCATATTCTAGGCTTAGTCAAACTCCATGGTCACCACAGTGGGCCCCACCATTGACCAACATAAGCCAGAAGTAAGTCCCACTGAATAGGTGGGACCCACCATTGCACGTGGGCCCCACCATTGACCAATAGGACCCACAAGTTAGTTCTGGTGCCACTAAATTCTACGGAGCTTCGATTGACTAGGAAAACGGAGTTACATGGTCCGTTCCTGTGCAATACAGTTCGACCGAGCTTTAGTAGACTAGAATCCAAGAAAAAATGGCCAAGTAGACCGCCCGGACTTAAGGTCACAACGAAACGGTTGCTCCTCGTCCGTTCTGGTGCCACTCAAGAGCTTCATTTGGCCGGAACCCCGAAAAATGGCCGACTAGACCGCCCGCACCTTAGTGACAAACGAAACGGAGTCCCGCCATCCGTTTTTGTGAACCGAGGTCATATTCTAGGCTTAGTCAAACTCCATGGTTACCAACAAGTGGGCCCCACCATTGACCAACATAAGCCGAAGTAAGTCCCACCGAATAGGTGGGACCCACCATTGCACGTGGGCCCCACCATTGACCAATAGGACCCACAAGTTAGTTCGGTGCCACTAAATTCTACGGAGCTTCGATTAACCGGGAAAACGGAGTCACCCGGTCCGTTCCGGCAATACGCTTCGACCGAGCTTTAGTGGACTAGAATCCAAGAAAAAATGGCCAAGTAGACCGCCCGACTTAAGGCCACAATGCAACGGAGGTGCCGCGTCCATTCCGGGGCCACTCAATTCTACGGAGCTTTTCATTTGGGTGGAACCCCGAAAAATGGCTAAGTAGACCGCCGCACCCGAGTAACCGCCGAAACAGAGTCCATAAATCCGTTTTCGTGAACCGAGCTCATATTCTAGGCTTAGTCAAACTCCATGGTCACCAACGGTGGGCCCCACCATTGACCAACATAAGCCGAAGTAAGTCCCACCGAATAGGTGGGACCCACCATTGCACGTGGGCTCCACCATTGACCAATAGGACCCACAAGTTAGTTCTGGTGCCACTAAATTCTACGGAGCTTCGATTGACCGGAAAAACGGAGTAACCAGGTCCGTTCCTGCCAGCCCCAAACCGGTCAGGCCGGTTTCCCAAACCGGTCAGACCGGTTTGGCCCTGACCAGAGGCAGCAGCTGGCTGATCCTGCTGCTGACCTTCTCCTTCCTCCATCAACTCGTCGTACCTTCCAGGTGAAGGTAACCTCA
The DNA here is from genome assembly GCA_947561735.1 of Cenchrus americanus. Lineage (NCBI taxonomy): Eukaryota > Viridiplantae > Streptophyta > Magnoliopsida > Poales > Poaceae > Cenchrus > Cenchrus americanus. The sequence goes on along the minus strand of OX387243.1, from coordinate 149,603,816 downwards.
TCCTCTTGGGTACGGGGACCTTGAAAGGCTCATGCTTTGAAAACTGTGAAGTCGGTAGCACAAAAATCAATGCCAAAGTTCTTATACAGATGCACAAGTCAATTTATATATTGTGCTAAAATACATGAAAAAGTATATCTCCATTGGCCTTCATCATATCTTGAACAGATCAAAGAGAGCAAATTTAGATTATGATTTAGGGGGTACCAATATGGGGACTAACCTGGGCAAAGTGGAGGTTTCCAGAAAATAAAATGAATTGATGCATTACCTAGATAGACTACAACATCCAACAAATCGGCAGCCCACTCTCACCAAAGTCTTCAAGGCCTTGACAGAAGCAACCCTACTATCAGAATAGATAAAGTAGAAAAACCAAATAAAATAAAACTGTGTGGAGATAGATGTCCTTTGTCATAGTGCCCATTCATATATCCTACACATTCTAGCAAAACCCACCAATGTGGCATTTGTACAAAACACATAATTATGGCAGAGAATCATAGAATCAACCCTAATTTCATATTTCAGTTACAATGCATCGAGTCTGATAATCTGCTGTAACAAAGGATGGTTCTTTGGAACATACAAATTCATGTATGAAAAACCAATTATGCAGGAACACAAAATATTGTATTATTGCTATTAAACCATATGGACCACATTGTTATAACAGAGTAAACCATCATATCATCATTCCACTACCATAGGAAGCATTGACATGTTCCATCCTCCCACAATCAAGAAATAAAGTTGTTCATGAAAGTTGGAGGTATTATAGACCTAGCATGCAGCACAAGATAGGAATATTGGTCCTCGCAAAAAAAAGATAGGAATATTGGATAACCTTCTGATAGGCACTGATGAAGATTTGCATTCCCAGCAACATGATCAACCAGCCACAAGAACGGAGACAAAAAAAAAAAGAACATGTTAGTAGATTTATCACTGTTGCTTCATCTGAAACTGCAGAATCAATTTGCATGATGTCACATGGGTTAAATAGCCTGGAATAACTCAATTTGTCTTATAACCATTTCACATGCTACAGATATATATCTCCATTGGAAAGCTAGATAAATAATTCATCATCCCAGATGCACAAAGCTAGCTACATACATACAGATCAAGGAATAAGTTAAAGTGCTTCAAACTATAGCTCACATTTTAATCATCCTGTATACATGTTTTTTAAGCTAAGAGAAAAACTGAAACAAATGAAGTTATATTTTGAATTGTTGTCAGATACATAACCAAGGATTGTCCATTCAGAGAGAGAGAAGGCTATCAACCTCTGTCGTGGACTCAAGTTAATGTCTGACTAATATCAGATGCATGAATGAACACACATCATATAGAGAAAGGAAAAAGATCACACCATTAATTTCTTGAAGGAAAAGATCACATTGTTAATTATGCAAAACCTCCAAGCAATACTGTAAGAGCACGCCACATTAGAGAGATGACCTAACTACAGTCTACAGATATGACATAAATTATCCCACTGCTCTATAACTGGCTACTTGTGCTTACAGATTCGCTGTCATATGGTGTTCCCAGCCGCTGAACTTGAATGGTCCTGTCAGAGATTAAATTATCCCAATTATATATGTCTAATAAAGATATAAGGACTTCAAGTGATTACAACTATTAGTCAGAAATTAGGAATACCCTATTTTTACAGAATCGACGCAATTATCCTGCAGATGAGAATACACAAGGGAGGTCGAGAGGGTCCTGCAGATGGGCTTAATGGCGGCGAGGATGCGGTGCTCCAGCCCGAATTGGAGGCGGACGGTGGTGTTGGTCGGCACAGGCTCCGCGACACGACGACACTCGGGTGGATCTCCGGGGATGAGGGCCAGTGGAATGGGTGTGGCTCTCTAACGGCCGTCGAACGCGACAATCGGCCACCTTCTGATCTGCCGGCGGCGCGGGTTGGAGGAGACGGTGCCGGCGCAGGCCGATGCGGGAGGGGCCAGAGTTCCGTGCCCGCGGTGTTCTCGAAGGCGGTGACGGGGGCGAGGAAGTGGTGGAGAGGGGAGCTAGCACTGGCAGCGGCAGCGTCCATGGGCGGTGGCAGAGCCTTCCGAGGAGGAGGGTGGGCACGGTGTACGAGCGCCAGCGGTGGCGACAGCTTCAGAGCGAGGCGCCGCCAAGGTCATGGGGAGGCACACAGTTGGGGGATGAGGCGAGACAGCAACACACACTTCTGGGGGAGGATGCAAGATGGCGATGGATCTCACCTTTGCCCGCCCTAGTAGCAGATGGCGGTGTCCAGGGCGGTGGCAGTTGTCGTCGGGAGAGAGGGAATTGTGGGCAGCAGCATCAGGAGGTAGGGGATTGCGGGCGGTCGGGGTGACGAAGGGAGAGGAGAGAGATCGCATGAGGAAGGCGTATCGGTGCGGTTCAACGTAGGGAATTATGAGGCAAACTCACGGATTGGGGGAGGCAGAGTCTGATGCACGAGGCGGGCGGGGTGGGGGAGGGCAGAGGCAGACTCACGATGAAAGACGCATCAAGTTTTGTCTCCACTGGCACTTTTGCAGGAGTAGAGATAGAAAGACGCATCAAGTTTTGTCTCCACTCCGTACTTTTTAGGAGTAAAGATAGAGCCAGGTGATAGAACTATATTTGCCCAGCTATTCCCCATCATATCATTGATTTTAGATTCACACAGTACAACGCAGACATTCACAACATGCACGCACACTCACCCCTATGAATACACGTACACAAACCTTACCCCTATGAGCACCTCCGAAGGATTGAGCACCGGCAGATCTGGAGATTCCCCGTCATATTAGTGTTGATCAACTTCTTGTAGTGCTAGTTAGCTTCTCGTACCTAAGGAATGACCTCCCTGTGATCAGCACACCATGTAGTCAACAAACATGGATGGTGATCCTGATAAGATAAAGAGCAAACAGTTAACTAAGTCCAGATATCATACAGAAGGTGTAGTCCAGGGGTCTCAGTTTACAATAGTCCACTACTTGAATGGAAAAGAAACTTACTAAAGTTTAGACCCTGTAATGCAAGCTTGGACTATGGTCTGAACTCTAAGACACTAACGACAAGAGTAGCACAGCTCACAAAAACCTTTGAATGCATAGGAAACATGGATGGTGATCCTGATAAGATAAGATCAAACATGAAACTAAGTCCAGACATCATACAGAAGTTCTGAGAATATATTTTCTGTAGTCCTGGGGATCTCCAGTTTATAAAAGTATACCACTTGAATGAAAAAGAAACTTAAGTTTGGACCCTGTAATGCAAGCTTGGACTATAGTCTGAACTCTCCACACTAATGACAACAGTGGCACAACTGACAATAACCTAACACCATAGGAAACATAGCATAGTGCAAGTGGATCAAGCCTATGAACAACAGGGAAAAACTTGACAGGCACCAAGATTACCATCATCGCTATTGGCAGCACATGAAAGATAAAACAGAGTGAAGATAGAACAAAAAAGAAAAGTAAGCAAATGTTTCTGTATTATTAACCAGACAGTTCATGAGAGCCCATGAGAATGGCAAACATAGTTCTGACATGGTATCACTACTTTACCTGTTTCACAAAAGATGAAATGCAAAAATGTAGATCATTTTGCAGAGCTACAAGACTTAGCATCATTTAACAGCTATAACTCTAAACTTGTGGAAACATCATGCGTGTGGACCATACAACATGGCCTCCTAGCCATCATGGTGTGCAGGCTAATGCTTGGCAAAACCACATAAGTATAATACACAAGGATTTCAGAATTTGAACAGAACTAGTGACGAGTTCACCTTAAGAACTATTTCTCAAAGATAAGCGGAAGCCACACAAATAAAATCATTTTTATTCAGTAAGATCATGATAGAGAATTAACAAAGCTCAAAACTTTCAGGTCACTCAACATGCAAGAGGGAGCTATCTGTTCATTGGGAGGAATAAGCAGCCGATTGCAGTATATAACAGAATAAGTGGCATGTAACTTGTAAGTCAAACTGACAGACTTAGCCTACTAAACTGAAACTAGCAGACGAACTAGTATATAGCTGCAGGCCTACAGAAATGGCACAAGCGTTGCAACACTGAAACACGCCAACCACTTGCAAAGGAGCAGAATAGCAATAGTCAGGAATAAACAAAGAGTTTGCACTATTCCATGAAAGGGACTTCTCCAACAAAGCTACTACTACTCAACCGAAAAGATCAATCCCAAGACAAATTATGAAGTTCACTATTTTCTGAAAGTGACACACTTCACATGGAATGAATACAACATGTATCCTGAATCGAATTTCTAACAGGGAACAGCAAACCTGATTCCATTCCAATATTGAGCTGTTTCTCTGAATCAGACACTGCACAAGAAAAAAATAGAAACTAGCAGAGCAAGCAGTGATGGAATCTTTAACACAAGTACCTGCTCTCACTCGAAAATTCTCAGTTTCTAATTCACACCTAAAAACCTGAAGCTGTTGATGTAGCTGTCGACTGGGACAGCAAGAAAACTTGCAGAAGCTGCAGGCAAGAAAGCAGAACACACCCGCACAGGGAAGCATCACAGACAACTCAGATCAGGCTCGACTAAAAGAAAATAAACTACCAGCTCCTTCTCCACAGTCGAACATATCCAAAATAAAAGCCTTTGAGAAGAACGGAAACTTGGCATTGATTTGGACAAGAAAACGAAGAACCCTAAGACAAGATCCAAACTTGCTCAAACTTCGACATCAAGTGACATCAAGCCTTGTGCAGCTAGCAAGTGGGTGGGCACATGCCCATAGTGCTCAACACACTAGCGCCATAGTGCCCGCTCAGGGAAAAGTTGTGGCGCAAAAGCCTGGCATACGTTTTGAACTAAAGGCAGAAGTTTTGAATCGGCCAGCTAGATCATTACTGAACCTAGGCTGCTTAAGTTAGTGCAATCAAATTCAAGCATGCGCTGATCTCAAAGCAATGACGCGATGTGCGGTCGGATCCTGGGTGGGCACCTGCCCCTATGTTCATAAAGTATTTTTCCTTAAAGAAATTGCTAAACAAAGCTTGCAGTTTGGCACAGCGGTGACATCAGTATGGGGTTTAAAGAAATGCGATCACTGAGGTCGGACAATGGATGTGGTCGCCATCGGGGATACGCGTCGTGTGCCGGCAGCAGAATCGTCGCCGGGGGCCTGTGCCGCCAGGTGCGGCTTGCCGCAATGGACAACAGCTATGGGGCTATGAGCACAGCCTGCAAAGATTGCAAGGTACAGCTTGTGTAGAATAAGTAGTTGTTTTAGGTTCTTTCTGTAGACTACTTGCTCTATGATGGTAGCTGATACTGACATGCCACCTAATCCGTTTTTTTTAGAAATGAAATGACCAGAGATGTATCTCGACAGTCAAGAGATATCTTGGTTGATTGTCCTGGTCAAACCTCATGAAGTCTTTGTTTCTCTAAATGGAAATTCAATAGGAAAGAGTAGAGTCATTGTCAGTGAAAATCATATGCACATCTGTGTGAATTGATCTATGCTCCCGCAGTCGATAGCACAGCTTCTGCTGTTACCTGATAGCAGTAAAATGGTCCTTTGACTCAAGTATCTAAAACAGCATGTGAACTTTTTTATGTCTCTTTTTGGTTCCTCCAAAATTTGCAGATAAAGATTTACAGGTCTGTGTCAGTTACAGAAGGAAATTAAGTGGAGCGGTGTCAGCATCAGCATATGCTTCCAAAAGCAATGCTTTTTTTGCCCTTGAAATATCGACAATTAATCATGACGCGAGGAATCAGTTTACCTGACCAGTAATAGAAGAAATGATCTGGTTAGAAGTTCATGTCAGGGAGGTTCCAAACTGGCGCTTTTGAGCCTTACGTCAGTATTATCATTCAATTATGTCGCTGTAATGCCGTGTAGGCCTCTGAGTACTTAGAGTGTTCGACTGGCCATGCACTTCCTCCAATCGCTGCAATATATAATGTTAACATGCATATAATTGATGCTATCACCATCTTAGACCAAGCTGCCACAATTTAATCCTTGGACTAGAACTCTCAAAGTGTAAAATAAAAAAAGATACAAATAGTTCAAACTTTTTATATTTCAGATTAAGTATAGAACATCACAAGTGAAATCTGGAGCAGCTGCAGAAAGATTTGTCTGATATTCAACTTGTGCTGCATTTTTTCAGACCAAGTACAGAAGTTGTCAGCATATCAATACGATTTCAAGCAATGCACGGCTCCTCTCCTCATACATGCCTGGTATAGACCGTATTCATTAATTAGTGCAAAAGCAGCCAAATTCTTCATAGGTCAAAATTTCCACTGATGAGACAAAAATTAGGACAATGGAATCTTTGCCTCCACTGAAGAGGAAGATACCTGCCACCAGCTTTGTTTACTTCCCGCTAGTGCAACACTCAACTATTACATGTCTTCTGTGGTTGAACTCTTCTGCCAAGTTCCATTTTATTAGTTTTATAAGTGCTTTAGATGTGATTCTACTTTATATTATCTCATTTGTTTCTTATATGTTGCTTGGATTTTAAGTGATCGCCCTTAGTGACACTACAAGCGCTGTACTACTAAAGACAGCTTTCCGGGACTCTTATTATCAATCTGGTCAAGTGTTTCATCAGGAGAGGGGAGGTTGAACTGAGAGGGAGTTCGTGGAGATGGAGGGCAGGGGCCTCTCTGACTTGTTCAGGAACACCAGTGAGGAGATCTTCCTCAAGGCAATGATGGAGAACTCTATGGGTGTGGCAGCAGCACCAAGCATGGAGATGCTGGGGTTCAGGAACATGTCACAAAGTTTCAGAGAAGACAGCGAGGAATTGTTCAACAGCTGGCTTACGAATGAAGAGGCAAGAATTTTGAAACTTACCTGCCATTCTTTTCTGTGCTTCAAAGGTGAAATAGTTCGTGTTTCACAAGATAGGGTCCCTTTTGCTCAGAGTCAGGATCACTCACTTCTTCCACCATCTCTGAAAGTACATAACAATATATTCGTAAGCTATCTCTTCATGGTATTCCAGGCCAAAAAGAAGGGCTAGACCGGGCAAGTAGCGCGGCCTTTTTAAAAAAAAAAAAAAAAAAAAACCTTGACCATTCTAGGAAAGGCCTTTGGCGCCCGAGCAGCTGCGACCCGACCAGCGCCGCGCCACCCGAGCGGCGTCCGCGTCAGGACGCCCGAGCGGAGACTCTCAACCAGGACCGGGCCGCCCGAGCAGCCGCAGGATCTGACGCAGGAGGGGACGAAGGAGAGAGGGCCGGGGTCGGTGAGAAAAGGCTGGGAATACCGCTGCGACTCGGGAGGAGCGGACGCCGGACCTCCTCGACCACCGCCCGGATGCGGCGTCTCTCGCCGTCGCCGACACAGATCCGGTGAACCTCGCGCGCGCGTGAGGCGGCGGGCTTAGGGCGCCGAAGAGCAACGCTCGACGAAGCTGCGCGCCGACCACGGCCGCGCACAGCTCCGGCGAGCACAACTCGACGACGCCGCCACCTCCTTGCCCGCCGCGCGCCGCCTTGTCATCGCCCAATTCATCATTTGGCCCAAAACGGCCCAGCACATCGGGGTCCACAATTCCACATATCTCTATTTGCACCTCCAAAAACCGAACCTGGTTTCTCAAAAGAAAAAAAGACATATCTCTATTTGCAAAAATAAGCTCTCTATCCACAATTTCTATAAAATGTTCGCTACACATTTGCAAAACCTGCTTGACATATGCAACTTAAAAAACATAATTGCAACAACCACCAAACACCCTAAGCTTCCAACAAAAGAATACCCCTGATTTTTTAGAAAAGGTCTACTTCACCCCCAACCTATAGGTGTTGGAACACATCACCCCCAACCTATTTAAAAATGGATTCTTTATCCCCGAACTTTCTAAAACGGACAAATCACCCCTGAAGCAGCTTTTGAAAAATCATAGTAAATCACAGAAAAATCATAAAATGAAAAATCAAATTGTGTTGGACTTCAAATTAGTGGTTCTACGCAGTGAACATACAATATGGAATAATTTAGTATATATTTTTTTGTTATGACTTTAGATATATGCTTTTCTTCATAACTCGTAAAAAAATGTATTAAATACACCATATTATATGTTCATTGTGTAGATCTACTCATTTAGAATCCAACACAATTGGATTTTCCATTTTATGATTTTTCTGTGATTTACTATGATTTTTTAAAACTGCTTTAGGGGTGATTTGACCTGTTTTAGAAAGTTCGGGGGGTAAAAAATCTATTTTCATAGGTTGAGAGGTGATGTGTTCCAACCATCATAGGTTGGGGGTGAAGTAGACTTTTTCCCCGATTTTTTTCATAGCTCAAACCTCAACTTCACAAAAAATAATCTGCAGCACAACATTAAAAAACACCACACACTTCACATTACTCCAACTTGCTTCACAAAAAAAGGCACACCTTTCAATTAAAAATTTCATAAATCCAACGAAAATTTGTCAGATTTCACAATTACATTAAATTCTTACATATTATACACTCATACCCAAAACAATATATTAGTTTCGGTATTTTTATGTCACCCACGTTACTGATGAAAAAATCCACAACGACCAGAACACACACCAACTACTACTACATCCACGAAACAAAGGTTGCACCAACTACAACCACAAGACGGAAAACATGTACATCGCAGCAACGCCGCGCACCTTTCTAGTATGAACATGAATAGTGGAGTACTACTTACTACTCTGGCTAATCTTTCACTCGAAATCTATCACCTAATATTGCTGACTGCTTATTTGCAGATCCCAGGATTTGGTTCAGTTAACAATCGCCCTCGACAGCCCTCTAGGTAATATATTGGTAAATGATGCAAAATTAATTAAATTCGTTTCATCTTGTAACTATGAACTGCTTAATGAAATAGTGTACTTGGATGGATTCAGCACCTTAAAATAATGATCAGTGATTGAATTGAAACTAATATCAGAAAAGGCTATCTGAACTTCATATGCTTCAGGATACCAAATAGATCATATATTACGCATCTGAAGGTCGAAAATCATGAAGTAGCAACTCCTAGTGTAATCACACATTTCTAGGAAATTTATTTTCTGTGCTGAATCTATAGTTTATTGACTTTGTAGATGGTGTTGAACATTTTCTTTCGAGGAAATGGTACTGAACTTTTACACTGCTAAATGAAGTTAACACCAAAATTTTCTTAAACTTGAGATATTATCATGGATGCTATATTTCATGGTTAATTGCAAGTAATAACTCAGAAGGTGTTTTGTAAAACTATGCAGGTTGTCATCAGAAGCTGCAGGCCTTTTGAATCAACAGCATGACCTTACCCAACAAACTTTTCTCACTGACAACTTGGTTCAACAGAATTCAGTAATTCCTTCCGTTGAACATCCAAATAATCACAACCAGCAATCCCTCAAGTACATACTTTGCACACCAGCATCATCATATAGTATAAGATGTATGCAGTTCATGTAATGTTAATCTTGTCATTTTCCATACAACAGGAATGCTGCTGAGAAAGGAATGCAGGCTAGTGACATACTTCTGGCAAAGGTTAGCCAATATCACTATTCGTATTCTAATAAATAATAATAATTTCCAATTACTGCTACCTAGACAAGATTATCAAGCAAGTAAAGGATCTTTTATTTCTCATTTTCCTAATTTGTTCATGTGTAGGCCTGGTTCCATAGCACTCAACCAATGACTAGAAGCCGTTCTTCAGAACTAAGGCAGGACTTTCAGATTTTTTATGTGCTACTACCTTCTCAGATGATATAATGGTGCTTGATTTCGTTATTTTGCAGGAGGAGATATGCTGCAATGCAAACTCATGTGGCACCAATAACTACGGGATGCATTGAACTAACTAACCAATTAAAACAAGATTTTACAAACACTACAAACAGTACTCTAGTGAGCAACACACCTGTTCAGACTCCAAAATTTGTATCTCCTTCAAGTTCATCAACATCCCCTCTGGATCATATGGTCGCACAAGATGCTGTTACCTCAGTGGTAAGTATGCTCAAGGACACGCTGGAGCGCAAGAAGCTTGGTACCCATGCTAACCAAGATGCCTCAGTGGGCAATTCTTTCGGATTCTATGATGCTCGCCAGTTTCAGCAAAACATTCATGGAGGAACAGATATATTTTCCCTAGTGACAGCTGCACACGTTCAGGATTCCCCAATGCTTCCCAAAGCTGAGAGACCCATGGAACCAAATAATGATAACCTCGTTGCTCCTGCAAACCAGGTTTGGTTCAGTGCAGCATCTCGAGAGCCTTCGAACAGCGGCTCATCTACTGCTATGACTGCTCATTCAGCTGGATTTGAAGTGTGTGATGAGCTACTTTCTATTGGGCAAGCAATGTCTGTTTGTGAGAGCACTAGAAAAAATGCTGCAAATGGAACAACTGACTGCAGATCAAAAGGCAAAGGTATACTTGTATTGATACATTTATCCCATTGCTTAGCTTCATGCCAACACCGATTAGTTGATTGATACAACATGAATGTGAGAATGTTTGATCTGTCCACTTATACTGATGTCATTTTTAGCATGCCATGGGAGAGTAATATAGTTTTTTTCCTGTTTAAATGCACAGAATATAGGGAGAGGGTACTAAAGGATAATGTGAAGGATGGCAAAAAGGTAGCCTATGATTATTACTTCTAGAGAATCCAAAGATTCGGCTGGTAGCATATTCTAATATGATCATTTATACATTGGCAGAAAGCGGCATTAACTCGTATGGGATCTATTTCATCAGAAAAAGCAGGTATCTCCAGAAGTCAGTTTTTTATATAGGCACCAAATATGTGGGACATATGGTTACCTCTCAAAATAATTACTCACCAGTATATATATACTGGGGAAAGATTAAATATATGAAGTATGATATGCTTGAGCCAAATGAGAACACTCGACTAAAAAGAAGTGGCATATGCTTCGACTTATATACTGTTTTCTTAATCACCAAACGACCTAATTAGTGAGCTTGTGCAGCTGATAATGGAGATCCTACCAAGAAGCGCAGGGTTGAGCGCTCACGCAAGTATGTGATGCCCCTCTTAGAAAAATGGTCTTGAACAATATTTCCAATTGGCATGCAGTGTATGATGTTGGATTACATTTTTCTGGTTCAGAATGGCAGAAGCGAAGGAAAGAAGTTCCACACCAGTAATTCCATCCGACATGCAAGCCGTACTAAAGCGTTGTGAAACCCTGGAGAAGGAAGTCAGATCACTGAAGCTTAACCTATCCTTCATGAACAGGTGAGTCCACTGCCTCAAGGACACGTGCTTCTAAGGAAAACTCTTGTCCAGTAATCATAGGACTTTTTTCTGAAGATATTCACTCAAATATTTCAATCAATTACAGAAAAGATTCAGAACAGACCAAACAGATCGAGGAGCTTCAAAAGCAAAATGAGGAGTTGACAGAAGAGAAGGAGCGGCTACTAGAGGAGATCGAAAGAATCGTCTCTGACTCCAACACATGATCACCCAATCCTTTTTGACCCGTTTCTTTGTACTTATATAATTAGACTTGAAAAAGTCCTAGATACAAATAGATGCAAAATACAGAAGGGCAGGCAAGAATCACAGTACAGCCCTAAATGTACCATTCTTTCTACATTATTCTTTCTACATTGTTACCTCAAGTTTACCATATGAGTAGTCCAGTACCAACAACCAAACGGATCAGGGAACATTTTACTTCCTATAGCATGATCATGAAACTAATTATAGCATGAAACTGAAAAAAAAACAGCATGCTCCAACACATCAGAACAGGAACTGCATTGTTTCAACTTTATTTCAAAGACAAGCATACCCATATGATGCCTCTGACTAGCCAAATGATGGGGACATTTTCGTTAGATTTTATAGAGTATGTGACAGTCATTTGATGATACATACAGCACCACACAAAACCCTTCAATGCCAACATGTTCAGACATCAGCTAGCATCAACGTCTCCCAATGCTACTTCAGAAACAAAAGCACTACATTTCATCGTAGCTTTAACAAATCAAAAGATGGTAAATGATTTCCATTATCTCAAGATGTGATAAACTGATAATCATCATAGCTTATGGTCAGAAATCAAGACAGAATATGTTATTACAGGGTTAATCCGGAGATAATCATCCATTCAATTAAATCATCAATCCAATATCCAACACTAACCACACAATCACACATTACATTTCCAAGACTACCATCCCACACAATCGGGGAAAAAGACCTAACAGATCAGGAACTACATAGCATTACTTCCTTTTTTTAACACACATCATTACTCATGCCCATGTGATTTCTCCGGTTGGTCAGATGACTGGGATCCATTGTTCAGATAGCAAGAACGACTTGACCATTTATCATCATAGCTTTGAAAAATAGAAAGACAGTAAATCATTGCCATTTTCTTAAGATGCGACAATTTCAAATCATACTACAAAAATGAGACAACATTAAGCAGAGCCCAAAAATGCAACATGTTGGGGAATCAAGACAAAGACTATGTATTCCAGGGTTAATCCAGAGATAATCATTCATTCCATTTCATCATTCCAACAACCAAAGCCTTTTAGAATAAGGAATTGCTTTCCAATATCCAAATTCAACACTAGCCACACAATCACACATTGCATTTCGAAGACTACCAACCTACATGATCGACAAGACCTAACAGATCAGGAACCAGAGTAGCACATACAGCGACCACCGCTCAGTGCTTGTTCCTCGGCGAGGTCCTCCTTGCCCCAGCCATCGGTGCGGACGTGGCAGCCTTCCTCCTTGGCAATGCCCTCGCCGGCGCCCCGGCAGCTGGCGCAGAAGCTTGCCTCTTCGGCGACGTCCTCGCCGGCGCCTTTGTTGCTGGTGCGGAAGCCTGCCTCCTTGGTGACGTCCTCGCCGGCGCCACGGCCGACGCCTTCTGCTTCTTCTCCGGCTGCTGCTGGACGGCGATGCGGTCGAACTCGTCGCTAAGCTTCCTGGCGCGCTTCTTGGCAGCCGTGGCGATGCTCGCGAGGGGCTGGACGTCGCCCTCCTCAGGCTCATCCTCCGACTGGTCGGACCCGTCGGAGTCCTCGTCGTCGTCGACGACCTCCCGCTTCAGGATCCGCTCCTGCGCCGCCGCCGCCTCCTCGTCAGAGTCCCCGTCGCTGGCATCGTCGTCGGAGCCGAGCGCGGCGAGCGACGCGGGCTTGTGGCCGGCGGCGCGGGCCTTGGCCCTGGCGTCGCGGCGCACGCGGCGGCGGAGCTTGTCGATGGAGCCCTCGATCCGGCCCTGCAGGCGGAGGCGCTTGACGCCGAGGCCGCCCATGGACCAGTGCGCCTCCTGCGCCCAGGCGAGGAGCGGCTCGGTGACGGACGCCGGCGGGTCGACGCGGTCGCCGGGGAAGAAGCGCGGCCGCGGGAGGCTGCTGCCGTAGAACTGGCCGGGTCCCAGCGCAACCACCATGGTGATCGGTGATCTCCCTCTTGCGCTCTCTTCCTCTCTGTAGATCTGTCGCTCTTACTAGATCTCTGCAAGCGTGTCGCGGTGTGGCGGGAGACGAATTTGGGGGAGTTTATAGGAGGGGGGAGCGCGTGGCGGGAAAGGCGAGGCGAGTTTGGCGCCAAGAAACTGGCGGTAAAAAGATGGGGCGGCTTTTCCGCTGGCGGAGGCGAAGAACCTCCGCTACGTCGTCCGTCCCCACCACGTCTCTATTCTTGGAGATTCATCAGGTCTGAGACATTTGCATCGACAGCACCACCAAATTAACACATAAAAACTAACACCTTAAATGTTTGGATGGAGGTGTTAGTTTGCATTTAAAGTAACTTTTCCAATCATTTGAAAAAGGAGAGGGAGAGAGAAAAGGGGTGGGGTCCACCAAACTAACACCAATTACCACCTCTCGGAGGTGTTAGTTTTTTGGAGGGTGTTAGTTCCGAGAGAGTTCTCTTAGGTGTTCTGTGCCTGATCACAACTGTAGCAAGTGCTCTCCACTGCCCATTGATGTTCTCATGGAAGCTGAGCGGGCACTCTTCGCCATCCGGGGCATACATCGAGCCTAAAGTTTCCTCCAAAGTAAAGTTGAATATTGTGGAGCCCTGCCGCCAATGCCATCCTGCCGAACTCACACTTTTAGGATAATTGATTATCATTAGTTTTTGTTTTTAGACGTGCCATGGCTTCATAGATACATTGTCATAAGTTTCCACAGCGACTTGTGCTGTTATCCCTGTTATCGTGCTGTTCAGTGTTTAGCTCGGTACTGTAACAATATTTTCTCACAATTCGGTAGTTGTATTCTGAACAGGTTGGTTGAGACACAAGAGCAGATATGCTGGTAGTATGAGGGAATACAGAAAGGCTGTTACGGGTTTGCCCGGCACGGAATAGGCCCGTGCCTCCACCACCACCACGCCACGCTGCTCCTCTGCCGCTCGGATCTTGCTCTTACATACAGATCGGCACGCTGTCGCTGTGAAGAGCTTGGCAGGACCTTGAATGGATCGCTACGCCCAGGTGATCAGGCAAGGGCGGGCCGCGATTTTGAGTATTGGTATTCAAATTTAGTAAAGGGTGTAAAAAAATTTTTGACGAACTTAAATTGCGGGTTGAGTGGAGGGAGGCGGGGCATGAGTTGGGCCCAATTGTTGGGTTGTTGGCCTAGTTTTGCGAAATGAGTTGTAGGGTGACCTCGAGTTCTTTGTATTTTTCTATTTACTTGAATACACATGATGTATATACTATATATATATACCGCTTTTTTTTCCAAAAATAATTGGTATTCAATGAATACCATTGAATACCGTGTGGGCCCGCCCCCGTGATCGGGCGGGGTTTTTTTTTACCGACCGTAACCGCGCGGTATACCGCGGTTATCGCTGCTACCGCTGGGGTACGGTAACGGTACGCAGCGGTAGCAACCGGCCTAAAAATTCAAATTTGAATTTGAATTTAAAAATTGAAAAAATCAATAAAAATCACCAAAAAATAGTTCATGATTTGTAGAGTCTTATGGTGTTGAAAGTTTTCAAATTTGAGTGCATTTGGTATTTATTTGGAGCTTTAGAAGTTGAAAAAAAAACATGGGCCGGCCCGTTAAGGCCTATGAAGCCCAAATCAACTAGATGACCTAGCAGAACCCCAACCGCGTGCCCCCGAGCATCTACTCCCCTGGTTCTCCCCCGTCCGCGCTCCCCCGGCCCCCGTCCGACGCCGCTAGCCGCCGCCCGCGCCGCCGCTCGCGGTTTACCGCGCCCCGCCGCGGTATAACGCGCGCGTAGGGGCGGCGGTTAGCGCGCGCGCGGACGGATCCACCCCGCTACCGCGGGCGGCGGCGGTGCGAATCGCGCGGAGACGCGGTATACCACGGTTAGGTATTTTTTTTGCTTTTGAGTAGATTTAGGCTTTAGGAATTGTGTTAGGATCTAGGATTTGTGTTAGGATTTAGGTTTACTTTGGTTTAGGATTTTTGGTACGATTTAGGGTGTGAGGTAGAGCTAGAAATAGAATTGTTGCTTTAGGTAGAAATGGAATTGTTGCTTTAGCCTTTAGGTTTATGAGGATAATTTGTGGCATGATGTAGGATTTGTGGTAGCATCCAATTTTAGTTAGGATTTGTTTCGGAATTAGGTACATTTTCATTAGGTATAGTATTAAGGTAGTGTACATTTTCATCGGTATAGTATTTCTATGTATAACTATAAATCATTGATTGGGGGTGCTATTTAACACTAATTTGTGCCAACACCATGCCAAAATTTTCATTTATTCTAAGCCGGATGGTCTTTTTTTGTGCACCGGTATAAATTCCTTACCGTGCGGTAAAAATAATTTATACCGCGGTATAAATAGTTTATACCGCGGTATACCCCTGGGTACCGTTTGAACTAGCGGTTTTGGTTTGAAATTTGAATTTGAGCGATATTTAGCGGAACCTAGCGGTCGGTAAAAGAAACCCTCGATCAGGGAGCTAAATACAGGCATGGCGAGCTTCGACAAGGCAGAAGTGGTGCATGAAGGTAGGGTGTCGAATCTTGATGCTCACCGGCTAGCTAGAAGTTCGATTTATGAGGATCAAGGAAGACATGTTTGGTTTTTTTTCCTCCCAATGGAGTTTGTACCAACATTATTATGTTTTAAGTTGTGTGGTGCACCCCCTAAAAAAAAGATCGGCACGCTGCATCTCGTGCAAAGGACTAGAAAGATTGGCGCGACGTTGTCGCGTAGCCATGTGATTGGTAGAAAGACTGAGGATGTTTTGCAGATATTTATGTTGAGATTAATTTTCTCAAATTTTAGAGTATATTTTAGTTAAAATGTAGGGAATACGGATTGATTATGACAAAATTGGGGGACTTTTTGCAAAATTTTGGATTGTGGGTTGATTTGTAAAAAGTTTAAGATCTAATCGGTAAAAGTTTGTGCATCGTGTGTTAATTTTTGAAAGTTTAGATTTGTGAGAATAGATTTGTGAGAAATGCATGGATCATGGGTTGTTTTTTTAAATTACTTGAGAGGTGACTCAATAAAAGTTGTGTTGAGAGATGACTTAAATAAATGGTAGTTATGTAAAGTTTGAGGAGATTTAATTAAATTGTCGAAGCATTGTCTGGACTATAGGTTTTTTTAAGTTTGAGGGTCTTGTAAAATTGGCAACCCTCTGGACAGAAAAAATATTCATACATAGAAAAAATAAATATTTTATACGCAAGCTTTTTGAAAAAATGATGAGACCCACTCAAATATCGTGGGTCCCGCCTAAATAGTATGTGGGTCCCACCTAAAGAACAATGCATGTCAAACATAAGCTAAGCAAAAATAAGCTACCTTTAGTCACTAACCAAACACTTGCATTGTATTACACAGACTTAAGCTAGCCTAGCTCGAGATTCAAGCCAAGCAACCAATCATCCCCTACCCTACACGGAGGACGTAGAGCATCAGACAACAGACGTGCAAGTGAAATTTCAGACCACTGTACAACAAAATGAACCCAGCCAGAAAAGCAGAGGAAATAAGGGATCAAAATCATCACGACAACTGTCACAAACAACTCACAAGAGACGAGAGCTTCGTAGCTAATGGAACAACGGAAACTCAGACACAACGGAACCGTCAGACAGACAGCTGAGCTCATTTCTTTTGTCTGGCAATTGATTCTTTGGCCACAGCGTGCGCTGCTTGGCTGACGATCGATGATTTCTTCATATTGCCCTTGGGGTCAAGTGCTTTCCTAATCTTGAACACAGCCCACGCTGCACCCAGAGCATTTCCTGTAGCATGGAGGTAATTGTGTGTGGCCTCCCCTGCTTGCTCACCGTATCTGCACCAGGTCAAAACATAAATATTTTAGAGAACGTACGGAGCATGTTTTCATTAAGATGAAGAAGTAACACAACAGTTAACCGTTCCCAAAACGACCAAGGAAGAGAACAACAACCGCAAAGCAGCGGCACAGAAACAGAAACAAAGACTACAAAGAAGAAAAGCAGTTCCACATTGGTACACCTGAAAAACATTAGCAATGTTCTAGTGTCAACAATGTAGCTGCCTATAAAATTATGATCTTGGTCAAATAACTGCCATGTAACAAATATTTCCAGGTAGCAGGTACTGCAGATCTGTGTTCTGAAAACAAAAGTAAAATATACAGAAGGTACATTTCCTGTTTCCGAATACATTCTCATAGGACTGGTACTTTCAAATTCATTGCTCCCATACTATTTTTCTTAAGATATCTTTTATTTGCTCATTTTGTAGTTCCAGACTCCAGTGTATGCTAATAGTTGAGACATTTCTATTTGAATTTGATCTTTTTGAAAGAATGACTTTAAACCATATGGAACTTGCAGGTGAAGTGCTTTGTTTCTTATTTTTCAAAAAGAATATGATACGTCATATGGAACTTTCTGCTGAAGTGCTAACTTTGGTAGAACATGGGTTGAAGAGTTTGCTAACATAAAAGGGTTGGCAGGTTGCAGTTATACAGTCTGAGAAAAAAGGGACTGATCTCAACAAAAAACTGCAGGGTGCTAAAAAGTTATGCGACTGCATTGTATGTTACCTGTGTGTTACAACAGAAGTTGTGACAACTGATGATGTCTGCATCACATTCTTGCCCGACACCTCAACGGCATCCCATACTTTACCTGAACCATCAAATAAGCAGTAAATTAACCAATCATAACATGCAATGCATCAAAAACTGAACAATGTGAAGTGGGTGTCAATTGCAAATCCCTATATGAGATCAATCCTATCTGCTGGTTTTATAAACTAACCACAGATTCAATCCCTCCAGAAGCATACAGACCAGCACGAAAGATGAAGCAAATCTTTAAGAAAGGTGAAGCAGACATACCAAATCCATCAAGTGAAGCAAGAATGACTTCACCAGGCATCAACTTGAAGAACTTCTGTGCTGGTTTGGAGCTCATCACAGTGCTTGTGACAAAGCCTGTGACCTTCAGAACGCCAGACAGGATCGAATTTGCCACCCTGTTGGACATCTTTGTAACCCTCCTAGCCCTGAGAAAGAAGACAGAATTATAAGCAACAGGAGGTGGAACACAGAATTAGTTACCATAGTGAGTTAATAGAAACAGACACCAACGAACTGAAAGGGATATGGCAATAACAATTGCTGCTGTATAACTTCTACATATGCATGTCGATAACAAGTGAAATGCTTGACTGAACACTGTCAGGCTAGTAGTTAGATGCTCCGATAAGAAACCTGGTTTGCATATCGCTCACAAGCATTTGCTGCCATTTTTCAAATACCATCATAGCGTGTAACATCAGGCAGGACAATATCAGTGGTCGTTGTCAAGAAATGCTAGGTGCCTTCACATATGAAATATGATGCAAATATGTAAATGATAGATGCTGAATGGCAAACATATAGCAGGCAATGGCTAAGTTCAGGGTTGATTTCCCACCAACCAACACATGAGGATAGATGGCAACCCTCTGAAGAAATAATTGACATTTACTTGACATTGGGAAAAAGAAAAAAAAGGTGAGCAGAGTTCCATCTAAGACGTTTACTGTGTGAGAGCTATTTGCAAGTTGTCTGATCCTACAAGCTACCACAACATACAAGATTGACAGTAAGGCGATTTAAATCCTATATATCTAAGATAACTCATGTACTCTAAAATGCTGCAATCTATCAAGAACAGTCACGTTCTAAATGGATAATCTACTTCAATAAACAGATTCCATCCATATTTGTAAGTCTTCCCCTTCAAGTATAAATGAAATTCACACATTTAGCTGTGATAAATGCAATTGGTAGTAAAGATTGGTCAACATCCTACCTCTTCATCCTCCTGAGAGTGCTGGGCTTCACCTGCGTGGGCTTCGCGCTGGGCCCCACGCTCTTCTTCACCACACCTTCTCCAAGCCGCAGGCCCTCGGCCGTGATGTCGCCGCACCAGATGATACCCCTCACTAGCTGACCCGAGCCTCGCGCAATGAGCCTCGCCACCGACGAGCTGTAGTCGTCCACGTTCGGCGCGATCGTCGTCCAGAACGCCGCTGCCTTCTCCTCGACAACCTCCTTCTTATCCCCGACAGCCTCCTCAGGCGTGATCTCGGTCAGCGCCCTCGAGTCCATCACCTCCGACTTCTCCTTCGCCGCCGGCTCCACCTGCTTCACCGAGAAGGTGGTGTACTCCTCCAGGGCCCTGTCCAGCTCCTCCAACACCTTCTCCTGCCCCTTCCCAGCGACGGTGAGGCCGTAGCTCAGCGCCGCCTCCGCCTCGTCCGCGCCGCCCTCGTCGGCGTCCTCCCTGTCGTCCGGGTGGTCCGTGTGCGGGACATGGAGCGAGAAGAAGTAGTGCGCGGCGTCGAGCTTGACCGCCGCGACGTCGCGGGTGAGCGGCCACTGGACGGGCTCGTGCTCGGCGCCATCGCCGGCGGCGGACCGGCCGCCGCTGCTGAACAGGCGGAAGAGGCCGCGGCGGTGGTGGGGCTTCTCAGGGGTGAGGCGCGCGAGGACCGCGACGGAGTGGTCCCCCTGGCGGAGGCGCACGACGGAGAGCGTGCCGGCGCCGAGGTCGAGGCTGCGGTCGGGGTCGACGAGGTGGAGCTGCGCGCCCGGGACGGCGACGACGGTCTCCTCGGTGGTGGGCGGCGGCGGCGCGGCTTCCTCTTCGGCCGTCTCCGGGAAGAGGTTCTCGGCGAGCTCGTTGGGGTCGACGGTGGGGTAGAGGGAGCTGCCGGTGGAGGTGGTGGGCGCGGAGTAGAAGGGGGTGTTGAGATCAGGGTGGGACTGGTTCACCTCGGGGTAGAGGCTCTGCTTGGCATTCGAGGAGGCGGAAGCCATGGCTGATTCGCTTGCTCTGCTGGTGGTCGGTTGCGCCTAGCTTGCTGAATCGAATCCAGAGAAGGAAGTGGGGAAACGGAAATGGGAGGGGTGGGATTTTAATACCGGGAGGGAGGAGGGAGCGAGCTGGTGAAGGCGACGGTTGATTCGCTGTGTCGTGGCGCTCAGGGACGCACGGGGAGATCTTCTGCTCGTCGGCTGGATGGATGGTGCCGCGAACCTGCGACGGTCGCCGCCGAAACCGAAGCGCACGCGGCTCGGTTGCCGCGGGCACAGGCTGGGGTGTGGAGATGGTGGAGGTACTGGATCCGCCAAAGCGGCAAAGCCGAGATAAGACGAGAAGACTTTGGAAGAAAGGAACCGAGGGAACGACGCGTAGACGTCGCGGCGGGCGAAGGCCGTGCGTGGCCCGTGGCCTGTGGGGGACAACTCACCGGACACGGCGGCGCGAGCTAAAACGAGCAGGAATCGGGAGCTGGACTGCCGGAGACGAAGCAAAGACGAGACGAGATGGCTACCCTACCAGTCCGTAGTATAGATGGCCAAATGGGCCAGACACGACGGGCGGCACGACACACGACACTAAAAACACGACACGACACGAACACGAACACGATTGCATAGTGTCAGTGTCGACACGACACGATGGCCGTGCCGTGTTGTGTTTCAAAATCGACACGTAGTGTTAACACGGACACGACACGAAAAGTACCCTGACACGATTAAAACACGACTAATATAGAGCCCACAGGAAATATAGCCATATATCTAAAAACGGCCCGGCCCCCCGGCCCGGCAAGGCCCGGCCCGGCCCGGCCGGCCGCCCCGCCCGGCCCGACGGGTCCGCGGCTATATAAGCGCCGCTAACCCTAACCCCCCCCCCCCCCCCCCCGCTCCCCCCACCCCCCGCCGGTCCGGCCCGCAACGCGTCGTCTCCTCTCTCGTCTCCTCCGCCACTCCTCCGCCACGCCTCCCCCCTCTCTTCTCTCCGGCCCGGCGGTGGTCCGCCGCCGCGGCCATGGCCGGCGGCACGGCGCGAGGCGCCATGATAGCTCTCCCCTAATCTCTCCCTCCTCTCCGTCCTCTCCCCGTCTCTCTCTCGGTCTCCTCGACTCGTCCCCTAACGCCTAACCCTAGATCTCGTCGTCCTCTCGTCCTCTCCCCGACTCGTGCTCGCCGTCTCTCGTCTCCTCGACCTCGTCGGCGTCTGCGGTGCTCCGACCGGCCGGGTAAGTTTCTCCTCGAATCCGTCCCCATACCCTAACCCTAGATCTCGTCTGGTGATTAATGCACTTCTTCTTTGGCTCTTTGGTCTTTGCGCAGGTGATGGCTAGTTCGTCGAGGAACCAGAGGCTGACGGCGGTCGTCGACGACGACGAGCACGAAGAAGTGCAAGTTGGCTTCGATGAGGAGCTTCGGTTGCTGGGACATGCCGGAGAGGACGAAGATGACTTGATGGGTGGACGGGAAGAACTCTTTGGCCGCGCCGGCACCACTGATGCACCCATCGATGTTGATCTGGGTGATGGTGCTGGTGCCGCTGCCACTGAAGAAACGGAGACCCA
The DNA here is from genome assembly GCA_947561735.1 of Cenchrus americanus. Taxonomy (NCBI): domain Eukaryota; kingdom Viridiplantae; phylum Streptophyta; class Magnoliopsida; order Poales; family Poaceae; genus Cenchrus; species Cenchrus americanus. The sequence continues at coordinate 149,581,903 of OX387243.1, read as the reverse complement.
AAGCACCGGAGCAAAGAGGGTGCGCCCCTCCACCTCCGACGCCTGGGAAGACTTTGACCCGATCTTCAAGGTAGTAAACGGTAAGAAAATCCGCATCCAAGCTAAGTGCATACATTGTGGAAGAATATATCTTTGCTACATCTAGGATTGGCACTTGGATCTCTTTTGCGTCATATCCCAAAATGTGGTCCTAGGAAGCAAAAGTATCGCACTTCTCGGTCTCGGATCCGGTTTAGTAAAGATGGTAGTGTTGCTTTGTGGGAGTACGAGAATGATGTTGCACGTACACGGCTCTGTCGCTTGATTGCTAGACTTGATCTGCCTCTTTCTTTTGGTGAGTCTGATGCTTTTGAAGACTACATTAGGATTGCTCATAATCCTCGGTTCAGTAGTGTTTCTAGACAAACCACCACTAGAGATTTCATCAAGTACTACTCTGATTGTCGTGCTAAGCTTGTTGATTCTTTGTCCTCTGTTACCTCTGTTGCGCTTACATCTGATATATGGTCTGGCAATGCTAAGGAAGACTACCTTTCGTTGTTGCTCATTATGTTAATTCTAATTGGGAATTGGAGAAGCGTGTCATAGGGATGAGGCTCATTGATGAGTCTCATTCGGTAGTAACATTGCTTGATCGTCCGGTTGCTGTGTTAGAAGATTTTGGATTGACCGATAAAGTATTCTCTCGTTACTTTGGATAATGCATCATCTAATTCTTCTGCTATGGCATTTTTGTCTCCTCAAATTTCCGGTTATATGGGCACTTTGTTCTTGCATCGGAGATGTGCTTGTCACATAATTAATCTTATTGTCAAGTGTGGTTTGAAGAGGCTTAAACCTTACATTGAGACATTTAGAACTGCTATATCATTCTTAAACTCTTCTAACCAGAGAATTGCCGCACATAAAAGTTATTGCATAGCAGATTGGTGAGCGACCTAGAAAATTTGGACTTGACATGGATGTGAGGTGGAACTCAACCTACCTCATGCTTAAGCATGTGGTAGGTCATAAGAAGAGCTTTTCCGTGTTCATCCAAACTCATTACCCCGGGGAGCGAGATGTTCCTATGCTTTTGACTGATGCTCACCGGTATGTTGCCGAACACATCTTGTCATTTCTTGAGCTATTCTATGACTCAACCGTTGTTACCTTGTCGGTGTGTACTATCCCACATCTCCTTTGATACCGCATCATGTACTTGAGATAGCTGGACATTTAAGCTCGTATGAGAATGATAACTTGCTTAGATCTGTGGTTGTCCCTATGAAAGACAAATTTTTGAAGTACTGGAGGGACGTACCTATGCTTTACTCAATTGCATTTATCATGGACCCTAGAGCTAAGATGAGGGGTTTAACCAATGCTCTTGTTCTGTTGTCTAATCTGTCTGGTACTGATTATGCCCCTTATTTAACTGAAGTAAGAGCTGAACTTAATACCATGTTTAACAAGTATGATGAGAAGTTTGGTGCAGTGAGAATGCGAGAGACCTTCACATCCGAGTGAGTCTTGGTAAGAAAAAAGCACAATGGGGTAAGATCTTTGGTTCTAATGCTACCGAATCCTCCAGCTTTGGTTCGGGTTTGCATTCTTCTCGTCTCCACCCCACCCTCTTTGAGTAGAAGAACTTCTGCAAGTGCATTGCGCAAGCGGCAACCACCGGTGCTTCGTTGCTATTGGTTCCGAACTCGTCCGCTTACTTGGATAGTGACACGTGAACCAATTTGATGATGATTTCAACATCATAAATTGGTGGCATGAGCACAAACTAACCTATCCAAGTACTTTCAATCTTTGCTAAAGATGTTTTATCCGTGCCTGTGTCTACCATATCTTCAGAATCTGCATTTAGTCTTACTGGCAGGATCATTGAGGAGCGTCGGCGACACGAACTCGAAATGGTGGAAATGCTCATCTGCATCAAGGATTGGGAGGCTGGGGAAGCAAGATTGCAACATTCAGTGGAGGACAAGGAACTGGAAGCTTCCTTTGAGGAGATGTTCCTGGATGTTGAGTGACCAATGTATCTGTAATCTGTCTTTAAGTTTCTGTTGTGTGTGTCGTGTTGAACTTGAACATTTGAATTTGTAATATTTGAACCTTTGAACTTGATTGAGCTGGGCTGTACTCTTTTTTCCTATCTAGGGTTTCTCACAAGGGTGAGTTTTACCTAGATAGGTTTTTAATGAGGCAGCCATTGCACCAGCTCAAACTTGAAAAAATTGTCTCTGTGATGTTCTGTGTTGTCTCTGTGATGTTCTGTGATTGTGAATTTGTGAATTGTGATTGAATCTGTGATTTGTGAATTTTTTCTCGTGAATCGTGTTCGTGTTGACACGGCACGGTGGGCCGGTCGTGTTGTCGTGCCAGCACGGCACGACACGATGCCTTTCGTGTCGTGTTCGTGTCGAGGTTTTTGCACGCTGCGAACACGACACGACACGACACGAAAGGTAGTCGTGTCCAACCGTGTTCGTGTCGAATCGTGTCGTGTTTAGTCGTGTTCGTGTCGTGCAACACGATTGGCCATCTATAGTCCGTAGGGAACGTGACGAACCTGTCCGCAATCCGGGTACCAGGTGCCCGCCGCCAGTTGGAGCAAAAGTACCTGCCGTTGCCTCTCCCTGTCCCGTCCGCGCCGCCGCGTCTCCGACTCTCGGGAGGCTCGTTTCGGGCGTCCAGGGCTGGTGGGCCGGGGATGGATGCCTCGTGGGAGTGGTTGACTCGAACCGAGAAATGACGGTGCGGTGATTGTCCGTGTCACGTGGGAGCACGAGTGACGCAGTTGTCAACCCCCGGGCAGCATAGCTGTATTTGCCGCTCTCGCTAAGGCCGAGTCCAACAACATTGTGCAAACGCATATATGCCTCTCGCGCGGCACCGTGCATTACCGAAGGGAGCTCCAACGAAGAGGCAAAGCGAGCGGGCGGTTGCCTTTGCGAGGAGAGAGGTGAGCTAAAAATGAATCGCCTCTCTCTGCTATGCATTTGCCGGCGGTGCCTCCGAGCGGAGAGAGGGAAGGAGGGGATGGGGAGCGAGGGGAGCACCGGAGGCCGAATCCGCCTCGCCTCGCGCTCGCAGGCTCTCCTTCGTCTTGCGCCTCCTCACCGGGGAGGAAGAGGGAGGCGAGGAGCTTGTGCCGCCGGAGAGGAGGAAGGACGGTGCGGATCCGGCAGAGAGGACGAGAGGGCGGATCACGAGCGTTGTCGAGGCGGCGAGCTCTACCCACGCGCGGGGAGCGGGGAGATGCGGCCGAATCACGCTCCTCCACCGCGCCGGGGTCGATCCCCGCGCCGGCGTGCGCGCAAGCCGCGAGCAAGGGAGGAAGGAGGAGCGCGCGGCGAGGAAGGAGCGGCGGCGGAGCTCCCCACCCTCTCCGCTCCGGCGGGCCACTCGCCGGCACCCTCCCCCTCTCCCTCCGGCGGCCGCGCCCTCCATCTCCCCGCGCCCCGTCCTCCTCCCCGGCTAGCGGCGGTCGGACTCACCCGCGGCGGCCCTCTCGCTCATCCTCCCCTCGCTCCTCCTTGGCGGGCGGCGGCGGCAAGCTTGGGCGCGGCGGTGGGTGAGGGGAGACAGGCGGTGTGCGCACTCGCACCGACGGCGACGAGGCGAGCTGCTCCCGGCACTTTTGCCTTTTGCTCGTTGGAGACACCACATTTTGCCTTCTCTCCTATGTACCGTGCACACAATGCAAATATGGTTTTGCCTCTCAAATTTGCAACGCCTTGTTGGACTTAGCCTTAGCAAAGCACGACAACAGGAATCAGCACTTGGCCATAGATGTCCGAGCAGAACACGGAGGGGGTGATGAATGGAGCAAAAGTAGGTGGGAAATTTGGATTTGTATATACTATTGCTTAGAAATTATATTTAAGTAGTGTCATGTATCACTTGAATTCATTCCACGACTCATTGGCACTAGGACCAAAATTCATGACTACCAGGAGCAGACCTACTCCAGTTTGATAAATGAAGTCGTTTTGAATAAGATCGAGTCAAATAAGAATATAAATTATGAACAACTTTTAAGTCGTTGAGTTTGAAAATGTTAAAACTATATGTATAGACTTATCTTGCAAAATACATGTTAGTTTTTAATAGATATTTTTATAAAAGTAAAAAGTCAAAGTTGTACTTTGGAGACCGTGTCACTGTCATAATCGACTCATTTACCAAACTGGAGTGAGTATGAAACTATTGAGTGACGGTCTTGTCCGTCTGACTCTTCTCTCCAACAAATCAACATATGCCGCTTAGTACATATCGTCTAACAATATTTCTCTCTCACAACAAATTAGTATTAGTCATCGGTCACTAGTCAACCAAACATACATTGAGGCCTATGATGTCTCCTTCCATGCTTGGTCCATCCCAATCTACTACCGGTAATAATTGGTAAATGAGGAAGGGTAGACGAACTTATCGGGCCAGCGTATTTTCATATAAACTACAGTAGTACTGCATAAAGTGAGAAGAAATGGATTGTGAAAACTGAAAACAGAAGGACTGTATTCATTCGGGATCCTATCCTCATCCGCCAGCCGCAGAGGATCCGCACCTCCTCGCAGTCTTGGAAGTTGGAACTCGGAAGCCGCTCCCGCTGTATCCCCCAAAGTTTCCTTCCTTCCCCTCCCCGCCTGGCCGCCTAGACCCCGCCCAAAACCCCCAACTTCGCGCGGGGGCCGGGGAGCGAAACGAGCCCCCCAGCACAACCATCCCGCCGTGCGGATACCCCCGTTTCTATCCCTAGGGTCCTTTCAATCGACACGGCCTCCCGCCGCCGCCACCAATGGGGAAGCGGCCGCCGGTCGTCGTCCTCTCATCTTCCTCCGGCGAAGATGACGGAGGGGGGCGCCGCCGCGCTTCGACGCGGAGGTCGAGGACGCCTGCCTCGGCGCCCGCGCGGGCGCAGTCCCAGGCAGCGAGCGGCTCCAGGAAAAAGCCGCGCCGCGAGAGCAGCGCGGGGAGGGGACGCCGCCGCGCCTCGGGACCCGCGCTGTCGGACTCCTTGAAGGTGATAATCACGACCTAGAAGAGTTTGGTTGGGCGATTTTACGGTTGCAGAAGCTGTGTGCCGTGCGTAGTAGTGTGGTGTTCCGTTTGTTGTTAGGCCAATGAAATGCTATCTTCTATCTCAACTCGTGAAATCGGATGCTGAACTCGTAAATGGTTCTAAGTTCTATTGTGTATTACCCATAGTTAAGCTTACGAATTCTTGGCGTCTGCTTTCATATGATGCATATCGATTGGTCAGTCTAGGCTGTCAAACATTAAGACATGGAATCTGTACGAATGTATGTATGGTATATCCTCAAGCATTTTCGCTCAAAGCCTCGCATCAGTCAAGAGGAAAACACTGATTCTTACATGATGCCTGTCCTGATTCGATCATCATTTCTCCTTTTATTTTCCATTGAAATAGCAAATGCAACAGTGGTTCTATTTCTACATCTTATAGTTTCTGTACCGATTTTTGTTAGGATAAAATATTATTAAGGAATGAGCTTTTCTGTTTTGTTTTTTCAATCTGTAAGTAATTTTGCTGTCTGTTGTCTGACTATTATTGATATGAGTCACAAGTTGATTCCAGCTTGTCTGCTACTGGAAGTGAAATGCTAGTTTAGCACAAATAAGGATAACACATCCATTTAAATGAATTACATGCCTTACCTTGTTCTTACTGTTATATGCCCTTCCTGTCTATTATCATCTATTCTTTCTAACTTGAGCTGGTCCCTTTGTGTAAGTGATCACTGATATTTTCTTACCTTGTCTGAAAAGGCTGAATTTGATATGCTCTCAGAAGATTTTTCAGAATGTTTTGATGACTTGGGTATGTCAGGTATATTTACTTTACCTCTGTTCCTGTATAATTGTATTTTATTTCTTTAAAGTGGATTTTGAATTTGATATAACAGAAAAAAATTACGAACATAGAGTTTCTTTTGAAGAAGTTTCCAGATAGTGTCTACCCAATAAACATAATATGTGTTGCTACTTGAGTCTGCTGCCGTTGGACACATTACTGTTTCTTTGTTTGCATGGTCTGCAACTCTACATTGCACAATGTTCAAGCTACTCCATTCACCGTGTCGCCGTACTTTTATTGCACAGTTAAATCTTGTATACTGCTGAGAAACCAAGCAAAGTAGACTATGAGATATGAATCAGAATCACAAAACAGAACCCAACGCCTAATTTGATATTTGCACCGGACTTAGTACCTTGTACTATACTGCTGTGGTTATACTTACGCATAAATGTAGCTCATAATTGCTACACAATAAACAGCTTGCTTAACAACTCTTGGAGATAAGATGGTATCTAGTAGTCTATGACTCTATGTTGTGGACTTCTGGTGATACAATCCCTTTGGCTTGGATAATGTCTTCTTGATTTGATCTGGTGATGTTCCGATGTCCACAGACCTTTGTGAATGTAAGGTGTCACTGTTTCAATATCTTTTGCTGATTAGCCTACTTCTAGGCAGGATCCATACGGAAAACGAAAGAGCTTTGGGTTGACAAGTACAAACCCCACTCGTTAGCAGAGCTGGCTGTTCATAAAAAGAAGGTCAGTTCTTCTGTTATGAACTTAACAAGTTACACCATATGTTATGATGTACACCTTTAGTATCCTTTAAATTTGCTCACCCTTTGATAGCATATAGCTGCATACTCAATCCATTATATTTCTTATTTTATGCTTCTTTCTTAATCCACAGTTTCTTCTATCCAAATGCCAACATATCAGGGTGTTGATAGATATTTCAGTCTTTTCATAGTTTGTCACCATGCATGACCAGTGATTAGGAATGAACTTCACATAACATTTTGCATAATCTATTCGTATAGGTCGAAGATGTAAAGAAATGGTTTGAAGAGAAGCTGACGGCACCAAAGGTGATTTTGCTTTAAATCGAAACAAATTCAGTTGTGAGTTAGCTTAGTGGAATATACTTGGATCATACGCAGATTCGCCGAGGTCGTGTATCTAAGTGTATAATCTATTTTTTTTTTCTAAAATAGTGGAATGTTTAGGTTATCAGCAAATTTGTTGCTACAAGCCAGATAGAGCTATAGTATTTTGTTATCTATTCCCTTTTGGTTAGATGATAGTTCAAAATGCATTGGATGGGGACTTGGTCCATGTGAAGAATTCCTCTGCTAGAGTAGAGGAGAAGCCATGCTATTGTGGTTGCAATCTGGTATCACCTCATGAGAGTATCTCATGAAAGCACATGATGAGTAATCAGGACCTTTTTCTTACATGTGAATGTTTAAATTTTCAGGGATCAAGTAGAGCTCTTGAGCGTTCCTTTAGTGACATCTGACATAAGAAGCGTGCATTGATAGAACTAAATAAATTTTGAATCACAAAATTATCGATAAATCTTGATTACTGCTGTATATATATATACCAAATATGCAGTTCAAAATTACCAAATGTCAACTCTGCTAAGCTACTTTTTATCTGTTTCTGTTATATATATATACACCCAGCAGTAATTACTGACCAAACTGTGTAAAAATTACTGGCCAAACTGATTAACAATTACTGAACTAAGTCCTGGGATTACTGAACTATGCTCACCGGTTCAGTAATCTCGCGATTTGGTTTAGTAATTCTTACGCAGTTTGGTCAGTAATTACTGTTGGGTGTAGAATAGCGCTACCGTGTGTGTGTGTGTGTTTTCATCTTTGGTAGATATACTAATAGTGCAAAGACAATTTTGCAGCAAACAGTCAGAGGATGGACTCTTGTCCTAACTGGGCAAACTGGTGTTGGAAAATCAGTATGTCCTTACCTCACACTTCTGTCTTTGAAATTTTGTAAGCAAATGATGAAATCGAGTTTGGGCTCATTGTCATTAAGTTCAGTAGTTAGTTAGTTGACTACACTTGTTTTATCCCTAGTTGGCCAGATGTGTTTTGGTGCATAATGAACCCCAGACGGCGTGACATAGCATGTTTCTAAATTATTCACCTTCTCATAGGCAAGAATTTGATTAAGTTAAGGCTGGGTTTTTTATTAGAAAATAATGGCAGAGCTCAATTTATAACAATATCCTAGTTACTAGTATCTCAAAATTAAACTACCTATTTCATTTGTGTTTACTGCTATGATCTTTCTTCTAGAGGGCATGGTTGATTTATGTGTTAAGTATGTTATGCTTGTGGAGAACTTGGTTCTGTTGCTCTGGAACTGTATTTAGCTAGTTCATTTTATCGCAGGCAACTGTCAAAGCGATCGCTAAAGACCTTGGTGCGGACTTATATGAGTGGACAACTCCAGTGCCAACACTGTGGGCTGAACATGTTCATGCTAATTCAGGTAGTCTTGTTGTTGCTTATTATTTCTTTATTTATTGCAGTTTTGGAGAAGTGATGAAGTATGGATGAACTCCACATCCACACTTCTATCATGCTCATGAATTGTGATCCCTGGTACTCTGTCTGGCACATTGTCAAATCATTCAGATTGCCAAAACTTTTCTCTTAAATATTTTGTTATTTTTGTTCAATGATCACTTGAAGGATTACGCTATATATCCAAGCTGGAAGAATTTGAAAACTTTGTGGAGAAGATAAGGAAATATGCAATGCTTCGTCCAACCAGCATCACAGCCCAAAGAAAGCTTAATATTATTCTGATTGATGACATCCCTGTTACAAGTGGAAATGCTGCTTTTGTAAGACTAGGAAAATGCTTAACTGGTTTGATTCATAGCACACAAGTACCAACTGTCATTTCACTTACTCACTATCACAAAAGTGAGGGTAACGATACTGCAATGTGGAACTCTGAGGACCTTGAGTCCTTGCTTCAAGATGCTGGTGCTCATAAGGTAAAAAGATAAAATGTTGACAGATTTTATGATGGCTAAGTTTTTTTTAAAAAAAATTGCTTGTTTCTCATAAGGCATAACCAATTTCTTGTAGATTGCTTTCAATCCAGTAACCACAAATTCGATCAAGAAAATTCTTGTGCGAATATGCAAAGAAGAAAGATATGATGCATCTGAAGAACTACTGCATCAAATAGCAATATCCAGTGGAGGTGACATCAGACATGCAATAATGTCTCTTCAATACTATTGCCTTGATCCTAGAAGGCATAGTTCTGCACTGGCAACAAATGGTGCCTGTGCTGGTTCAAAGAGTCGTAATTCTCTGGTTCCACGGCAGGAGAGCTATGGCCTCAGCAGTGCGCTATCTTCTCCATGTGGAAGAGATGAGACACTTACACTATTTCATGCACTGGGGAAATTTTTGCACAATAAGAGGGAAATCAATGGTGATGTTGATATCGGTATGTAAGAACTAAGCACTGTCTCAGTATCTCAACCTATCAATAATTCACCTCAGAAAGTACTTAATTTTGCAAGCAAATATTTATTGTGTCTTTATGTTGCGGTACTGCTATGCACACTCTTTCATTCAAATCTACAATTCTGAGGGTAATGTTGTGTGGATATATTATGGGACCCTTTTTTTTTTACTTGTTCTGTATTGAGTTGTAATTTTAAACTGTTCACACATTTTGCCCACTATTTTTAATTTTATTCATTATCAATTGTTTATTAATCAATGGCTGAACATATAGATTCCCCGTTAGAGTTTATAACCTGGTTGGAAACTTGGAATGTAGGAATTTCATGAGAAATAAATTTGATTCCAGCGAGACTAGGGAGTGCACTTCTACCCCTGTTTAGGATTTACATTGGGTTTGTTTACTATGATACCGTCTTTTAGTAATCCAACAATTTACTTCTTAAATTCAAGTGTAGTGAAATTAATATCTTCTTTTGTCTAATACTTACTAGATATCCATGCTCTTGACTTGTATTTTCAGTTAGTGCCCTGTGAACTGTGATTGCACGACACTTTGCTTCCTTTATGGACTCACTAATTTGTTATTAGACTAATAATGATTGTAACACTTTATTTCAGAACACCCTTAGGAGGGTTTTTTCTTCATCATTTATGTCTATACTTTTGTCTTCTCTCTGAAATTTATTTCATCCCAGACCTGGATCCATTCCCTCTTAAACAAGAACTAAGAAGAAATTCACTCAAAATGGATGTTCCTGAAAAGATTCTTTCACAAGCACACGGAAAAGTACGGACAGTCACAGATTTTCTTTATGAAAATGGTGAGTAACTGTTCATCATGATGTAGTTCTGTCATGCGTGTTGATGGGACTTACTGTACGTTGTGGACAGCATTATTTCTTTCTTTCTTAAGTTTTCCGTTGCTTTTCTGATTTGCGAAACAGTTGTTCTTGAGCTTCCAATATTATTATTGCAGATGAAGTGGATTATTTGAAAATTATCACTGCTTTAATCAAGCATTATTTTATTTTTTGCTTATTTAATGCATCATTACCGCAGTTATCACATTAGAACGTTCCCAATCTTACCTGGGGCAGTGTTGTCATGATCACATGGATTAAATGAATGGATCATTTCACACGATTCAGCCTCAGTGTCAAACTGGCAACTATGATATTCATGCTGCTTTGTATGTCTTGGTTTTTGGGCGGAAATGTATCACTTTTTCACTTCGTTTAGCTTTTGTTAGCATTTTGTTCTGATGAGCTACTCAGTTGGACCGATGAGCATTGATAGAACTGACAAACTACTGAACTAACAAAGTGTATATGGGTATTCCTTTAACATTTCTACAGCAGATTAACCTACTACTGATGGCCCTGGAATTCTTCACGCACTGCTAGTGCCTGCCACTACTGATGTTAGCCTGTTACTAGGCTCCTACCGCCGCCCCTACTTTCCAGAGTGGGCTACCCAAAAGTCTTGGATTTGTGACTTCTGCTCCCTTGATATTTTTGGTCTTCCTGTAGTTTTTTAGGATCAAACTAGGTGGGTAGTTGAAAGGACGGATGGTCTTTTAATTCAATACAAAATAACTGCACATGGATTCACAGGCTAACAAACTACTGAACTGTATGTTGCATAAAGTAGGTGTATCCGCTTTAGATACTGTTAAGGCTTCTTTTCTTTTAATGTGCTTTTATTTAGTGGAAGTAGCAAATGGGCAGAACAATTTGCAGTAAAATGTGATGATAAGCATCTCTTGGGGCTACTGTATTCAAAATGGGCAGCTCATTTGTTTTTCTGCCATTGTTTTTATCGATTAATACTTGTCCTTTTTTTTGAAGTGTTAATTTGCTTTGTCATATTTGAACCAGGATTAAGTATGCTTTTTGAAGCCGATGCTTCCTCAAGGAAAATATGCACTCAACAACCAATTGTTCACTCATTATTTAAATGAATTAACTAATATTTGACATCTGATGTTTTGCAGTTCTTGACTTCATTGATAATGAAGCTGTTGATGATGCATGGGCTGTTGTATCATATTTGAGTGAGGCAGATTGTCTTCTTGCTGGTAGTCCAATCACATCATACAACTCAGAAAACATGGCACAACTCATTGCTGCATCTGTTGCAGCACGAGGGGTTCTTTTTGGAAATGCTCATGTTGCTTCCTCGAGGTATTTTCACTGTCAAGTGAACATAATTTGATATGGCAGAGCTAGGGATGTTTGTTTTTTTACTATGATTTGTCATAAGCAGGTGGCATACTATCCGGAGCCCAAAGCTTTGGCAGACTGAGCAGTTATTTCGATCTAATAAGGTAAATTCAATAACTAAACCATACAATGTTTTACGCAAACCTTTTCATGGTACTCAGAACTCTGTTCATACATTCTTCTCGTTAGCGAAGTACAATGTTATTAAACTCTGAACTCTGAAGTCCATGAACATTCATAATTGTTCTGCTTTTAGATCCTAGTCGATGGAATCACTGCAGTGATTATATTCATTATCCTTATGAACCAGCTAGTATATTATTTTTTCAATTTGTTATGAAAAATGCAGGGCCAGATTTTGAGTGAAAGATTTGATTGTTCAAGTTCCTGTGGTTCCTGCAACTTCTCTGACATAGTCACGGAATTCAGACCCTTGGAGAGATGGATTGGCCCTCGCAACAATGGGCCTATAAGCAGCTCATTGCATCATGATGTAGGTGGCTCGCTCGTCGATAAACTCAATGCTGATGGAAGTAACTACGAAGTGGAAGATGATGATGTGATAGAAGAATGCTAAAAGTACATGCACAGTGCATTATCCTATGAGACGCCGACATGTCATCGATGGATGCTGCATAGCTGATTTTGTAGTGGTTCAGTTGAAGACTAAAGCAGGGTAATGCTAATGCAGTAGGGTAGCTCTCACCAAATTCAGAGCTGGTGGCAATGATGAATGTTTAAATTTGGCGAGCTGATTTATCATGTTCATAGCTACAAATGATGGCTGACCCTACAGAATCATTTAGTCTAACATGTAAATCATCTGAAGTTCTGAACCGGTTTCTGTTCGCCTTCCACATCAGATTGTCTTTGCTTATGTGTCCTTTCACATCGTTCGCATATTTTGTCGTGAAAAAATGATCACGCTTTCATGTTCTGTGTTACGCACGAGATTGTGCTGCCGAACCTAACCGCCCTGCGCGTTTGGCCGCATTGCAACAAATCGAGTTAAATCTTTCCCCTTTTTTTTTTGTAAAAATCGAGTATTGTCGAGCGATCTGATGAGCACAAAATCTCAGTTGACTAATTTTGGACACATCATGTGCGCACGATCTAAGCGCGCATATTTTATTGCCAGTCAAATCGTACTCGAAAAGTGCAGCGGTAACCTTAAAACGAAAGAAAAACAGTGGGAGATTCACGTCTCTCGCCCGCCAGTCGCCACCCCGTCGCGGCCATTCACGGACTCACGGCCTCCGCTGTCGGTGGTCGGACCTCGGACCCTCCTCGCCTGAGAGAGCCTTCCCGTCCCTTCGTTCCCGGAATCCCGCCTCCTCCGGCCTGGTGCGTCGAATTGCGCCGGTGCGGGTGGGTCTCGTCGGGGAGCTTCGTCGGTGCCGTCGGGTTCGGGCTGCGGGCGGCGTCGGCGGCGGCGATGTTTTGGAAGGATAGCGGCAGCCGGAGCAGCAGCGCCAGCGGCCGTGATCAGAGCGGCGTGGGCCCCTTCGGCCAAGTGCGCGTCCTCGTCGTCGGTGATTCAGGTGCGCCTTTTGCAACTTGTCCTGGAAAGCTAGAACATGATGCTTGGCGAGAGTTACGAGAATCTGGGAACACGATTGTGCATTGTCCATTTGAGTGCGCTGTAAGAAAATTCAGAATGTTACATACCTTCAAAAGTTTCAGAATGGTAGAGCTCTGATTGGAGATGTGGCTGATTCTGTTAACCTTTTTGCTAGCTTTGGCGTCGAGAATTGGACGGGATATAGGTGCGGTACTATCAGTAGAAGAGCATGTGATCAGTAAATCGAACCCATAGTAAGGATGATTCATTTGTTTGCTTTGTGGGGATAAGGATTTTCTGAACTGTAGAATGGAACCATCGTCTTACGAAATCACTGAATGTCTGAATTCATAGAGTCGGAACTTCGAATCCCTGGCTTGTTCATCACCTAACCTAAAGAGATTTAAGTATTCTTTCAATACTTGGAAGCCAACCGACCAGGTTCTAGTAATCTGAAACCTGGTCGGAAATTTATTCCTTAAGTATCCTCTCAATACTTGGAAGCCAACCGACCAGGTTCTAGTAATCTGAAACCTGGTCGGAAATTTATTCCAGGTGTTCAGTGATTCAATTATTCATGTGCCGCACACCTTCACCTGTGGTGTAATGTTGAAAGTATTCTGAGATTGAAACCTTCTTGGAGCTAGTTTGTGACTGGTAGATGATCCCTGTGAACCTTTTGTATGAATACCTGCAACATTGACTCCTTTATTTCTCATAAGCTTCTTGCACCTTTAAAATAGCTGTAACATCTCTCTGTATATTGGGTTGCCTTTGCCTATCATGCTCCCCAACATATTAGGAACTTAGTTTGAAATAACATAGAGCAAACTGAGCTTTGTTAAAATTTCCTTTGTTTAAAGAATGTTCAGAGCACATGTTTTATTTAGAAGAATTAAGAAGATCCAAGTAAGAACTAGTTAAGTGGTAGACTGTTAGTAACCTGAATTGGTAAGTATGAGGTCCTAGGATCTAAAACTAGACCCAGCAAGTACAACAGTTAGTAGGAAAGAAATAAAAAGTGGTTTCTAGTAAACACTGAGTGGATGGAAAACCATTTTATTTTATGAAAACAACAACACAGATACCATTCAGAGTTTGCAAAGGTATTTTTTGGCACCAGTTTAAAATTGAGAGCTTCATTGGCAATTTTGTAAGTTTTTTAATTGTGCATGTATACTAAGAATTGACAATTGAACCTCCACAATACAATTGCATGTTTTTTAGTCTACACGGCTGGCTGTAGAGCTTCTGTTGTATTCTTTGTCCTTAATTTCCCCCTTCTCAGGCGTTGGAAAATCTTCACTGGTGCATCTGATTTTAAATGGTTCTGCTGTTGCTCGACCAGCACAGACAGTAGGATGCACAGTAGGTATTAAAGTAAGTATGTTTTCTGTGCTTTCCTGACTTGTAGGTTCTGCAATTTGCGCCTATTTACATTTTGCACTCTTTGCCATTTCAGCATGTTACTTATGGAAGTGCAGGCGGTTCATCCAATAACGTCAGTGATGCTGAAAGAAACTTTTTTGTTGAGCTTTGGGATGTCTCAGGACATGAGCGGTACAAAGCATGCCGGTCAATTTTTTATACACAAATCAACGGTACATGCCATGTCTCGTCTTATTACCAATATAAGTCCTGCGTCTTTGTAAGCATCAAGGCTTGATTTTTGGAGTCCTTTCCTACATGAGCATTTGACAGATCTTAACACTTTAGCAGTTGATAGTATGGATGTTTATGGTATTCTTATAGCAGTTCTTGATCTTAACACTTTGGCATTTCTATTCTGTCAGCGACCCGCTTTATTCCTACTTTGGTTCTAGCTTCAATCTGCCAGCTATCAGAACTTCTTATTTATATGAAGCACTATAACTAAAGAGGGCAGAGATTTCTATAAAATAAGAGGTTCATTTTTAAAAAAACTCTTGTTTATAGAAACCTCTGCCCTCTTTAGTTATTGCGCTTTATGTCAATCAATACTGTAACCATTTGAATTCCCTGTTTCTGAATTTGTCCATCAGGGGTCATATTTGTTTATGACCTCTCTCAGAGGAAGTCCAAGACAAACTTGAGTAAATGGGCAGTTGAAGTTGCTGAAACGGGCACCTTCTTAGCTCCACTCGGATCTGGTGGACCGGGAGGACTTCCAGTGCCTTATCTGGTAATCGCTAATAAAGTTGATATTGTGCCAAGGGATGGTACAAAAGCAAGCAGCGGGAATCTTGTTGATCTTGCTCGCCAGTGGGCTGAGAAGCAGGGCCTTCTTCGATGTAGTGAAGAACTCCCTCTCACAGAGAGCTTTCCTGGGAACTCCGGTCTCCTGTCGGTTAGATCTCTTTACTGTCCTACTCCCATCTCACGCTACTGTGCTTATCTAACATGATGCAGTACTATGTATTTGTTGATCCCAGGCTGCCAAACAAGCAAGATATGACAAAGAAGCTCTGATCAAGTTTTTCCGTGTGGTTTGTTTAGACGAGTTTCATTTATTTCTTTTCTTTGCTCAATGAATTTCACCTTATTGATGTTGAACTGCATCTTTCAGTTGATCAGGAGAAGATACTTTTCAAATGAGCCTCCTGCCCCAAGTCCCTGGTCTCTTACTCCAAGAGAAGATACCATCCTTCCTGTAGAGACTCTCGGAGGTGGCACTGATAGCTTCCAAAGGAAAAGGTGAGCATGCCTAACATGAAAGAGACCACCCTAAAAAAAATAAAACTCAAATGAATCGAGTAAATGATGAAGAAATGAAAAGTACTTGCAGCTGTTCGCTTCTTATCAGCCACCAAATAAGCAAGATCTTTTGTCTCGAACGAACCAAATGCCACCAAAGAACTAAATGGCCAAAGAAGATTTTCTCTCGTAACAAACCAAAGACCACCACCAGCCACCAGCCAACCGAACAGGCTGCTGATTTGTCTGGAACATTATTGTGGCGTAGATTGCAAAAATGCTGTCCTTATCTATATCTTTTTGCAGCCTTAGCGGTGAGGGTTTCTTGTATAACGGGGTAGTCCCGCTACCAGCTCAGAGGAACCTCACACCGCCACCGACTCTGAATCCACAGCAGCCCGTGTCGTCCCTGGATAACTACAGATATCACCGATTCTCCTCCTCGTCTCTTCCGGACGTGAGCAGCGGTAGAACAAGCCGAGAGGATATGAATGTATGATACAGCCTGGAGGTCCCATATTCCGTTATACTACCTTCAAAAATGTGGTTAAGCATATGGTGCCTAGGAATTGAATTCCTATCGGCATCTCGTGAGCTGCTTAATGCCTTGCTTGCGGCATTCGAATGCTGCCGAGGCGAGCTCGTACGTGTTTTGCTGTAACTGTCCAGTCATTTATCTGATCATCATCGCAAGGTGATGATTCCTTCTCCCCCTTTTTTCCTTCTTTACCCCTCTTCCATCTGTATTCATTCAGAAGAAATGTAACTGTTACGAGGACAATACTACGTGCCAATATATACTGAAGCAATAGAAGAATTACTTCCTTCTTTGGGTCACTTTGATCTAGTCTTTCCTGCCAATAAATTTAAACTTGTTGAGTGGTGTTAAGCAAACTCACAGCTAAGCCGTGTGAAGCACTTCTGCCCATGAGGAGCGAGCCTCGACTCTTCAAGTCGAAGTCCTAAAGTGATTATTTAGATCGGCCTCTCTCGCACGGTCACGCTCACACCATTTTGGTCGGTGGCGAGTGGTGACCCCGTCACACACCTGCGAGTTGTCGTGCCGGACCTGCCCCGCAGCGATGTCATATCACACGCACGCACGGCCGCTTTCAGCTCGGCGCGGGCGCGGGCGCGGGGCGGCATGCAACAACGCGCGATGGAGCGCGCCGCAACCCAAGACGTTCACGTAGTGTATGTTTACCGTGCTCCTCGCATTCAATTTCGAGTTTGGACGTGTTCGTCAAGCGGTCGCAGGTCGCAGCAGCGGCCGCGCACGTCTCGAGATGGAGGGGGCGACACGACGTCGACGCGGCCGCCGACGTGTGGACGTGGCCGCACGAGCAGCCCGGCGTACGTTGGCCGCGGTCGCACCGGCGCACCGCCCAGAGCGAATTCGATCGAGGACCGTGACCCCGTGATCGCTCCGGTAATTCTTCGTGGCGTGGAGTGCCAAGTCTCGATTGCAAGGTTTTCCTTTTCACCATCAAGGGTAAATGGGTAGATCCAACAATGACATACGGCCGATACATACGGCACTTGATAATGATTCTCAAGATTAATTGTTGTCATCTCCTCTTTCCATATGCAGTTGTATATCGATCTACTCTGTTCTTTTTTTTTTGAGTGGACTGTTTTGTTACTTTTGTATGAAAAAAAAAGGGTAAGCATATAGTAAGTTGCTGACAAAAAAACTTACAAAAATACGGAATGGGGTTCAAGGACCAATCTTTTTCCCACGTCAAGAGCTAATTCTGGTTCAGGCTAACAACTTTAATCCCTTGATGTATATGTAGTAGGCTGTAGGCCGTGCAGACAAATTTATTCATTGTAAAGGGCTCATCAACCTAACACGAGGCTCGCGCAGTAATGGGTACGTACGTTCGCCGTGGTCACTTCGTCAGCCAAGCACACTGTACTATACAAATCAATAAATTTAAAGGTTAATGAGTAATGTTCATCAATCACATACATCCATGCGTTTGTTATGTTCAACTCCCTCTGTTCTTTTTTACATGCATTATGCCACATTAATAAGTTTGTCTTAAGTCAAAAAACTTTTTCAACTTTGATCAAGTTTATAGAAAAACATTACGACGTCTACAACATCAAATTTGTTTCATCACATTCACCACAGAATATATTTTGATAGTGGATATATTTGGTTCTATAGATGTTACTATAGTTCTCTATAAATATGGTCAAAGATCGATAAATTTGACCAAAAGTGACATATAAAAAACCCGGAGGAAGGAGTATTTCCAAGTGCTCAATGCACATAATTAAAGCATTAGGAAGATTGGTTCCACAAAAAAAAAGCATTAGGAAGATTGAAGAAAACAGATCGTGAGTGCTTTTTTTAGATGAGATTGCAAAATAAACGAGCATCAAGACCATTAATTTTCTCCACCCACAACAATGCTTAGGAATTATTTCTGCTTTCATGACAAATTTGATACGGGTGGATTATTAGATCACAAGGAAACAATATTTCAATACTTTATCAATCACACATTTTTTGTATATGTATAAATAAAGTCACACACCTGCATACACCATATGTATGCAGTAATTAATCTCTTGATACAAGGTAATTCAAAAACCCATCACCCAATCAAGAAAGCAGAACTACATACGCACACAGTTACGAACTTACGTCGGTAGACATCACGTAAAAGTGTAAAACCCTAGATATCTACCACACGACGTCTCACACAAACTAATAAAACTTAGCTGACATCGTCTTCTTCCTCTCGCTTTTGCACCGCCAGAGAAGGTAGCATCCATCCGACGCCAACATCACAGTCACGCTACGGACAACTCGACCGACCATGGCTCGAGCATCACATCTTTTCTCCCAATATTTTTCTACCTTTATAGTACGCATTTCATTTTCCCAACCCAAAAAAATAATATTGGAGGGAAAATATTATAGAATACCAAATACGGCGGGGGATCGAAGCCTTCTCCCGCCCCCTACAGGCGGAGGAGGCCGCGCATGCCGTCGGCGGCGGCGGCCTCCACGTTGCAGGACGGGGCGGTCGGCGCCGTCACCCTGGGGCTCGACGTGGCAGCGGAACCTTTCGCGACGAGGGAGAACCTGGGCAGCGGCAGGCTGCTTGGCGGCGGCGCCAGCGCGTGCAGCAGGTCCTGGACGAAGTTCCTGGCCACCTCCTGCTCGAGGTCGTCCAGGGCCTCGGTCACCACCGGCGCCGGCGGCAGAGGCGTGGCCCGCTCCAGCGGCTTCTTCTTCTGCGCCTCCGCCGTCGACGACGGCGGTGGCGGCCTTGCCGGCCTCCTCCTCCTGTCCCTCTCCCGCCGCGCAGGTGCAGGTGACGCTGCTGCTGGAACCGTAGTGCTACTGCTTACCGCTGCGCCGCCCCTGCCCGCCGCACGTGGCGCCGGCGGCGGTGGAGGCGGAGCCCCCGCCGGTAGGCAGGGGAAAGTGGCGTACTTGGTGGCGGTGGGTGGGAGCGGCAGCAGCGGCGGTTGGTTGGACGGAAGGAGAGGAAGAGACGGCGATGAGTATATCGGAGGCCTCGCGTACGGAAGCGCCGGAGAGGAGGTCCACGCGCCACTGTATGGCGGCTGGCACGTGGGGAAGAGGCTGTACGCGCCGCCGGCCGGCGCCGCCGGCCTCGCGCCGAGCCCGCGCCGGCCGCGGCCGAGGGACCTCTTCGGGAAGTCAAGGCTCCGAGACGATCGATCCAGGAGAACGTTTTCCATCTCGTAGATCGAGGAGGAAAGGTTTTTAGGTCTCTCTGCGCTATTTTGCTCAGGAAAGACGGGTTTTCGTTGGGATTGCTGAAGGGCAAAGGAAGTTAAAAGGAGAACTGCCGATGAGAAGGTTAAAAGTTGAAAGAAATTGTGGTATTAGTTTTACAAGAAGAAGCTAGCAAGATCCTTGGGGAAGAAAAACAGCAAGGATGCTAGGATTGATCGATGGCGGCTTCAGAGATCAAGAAGAAACAAAGAAAAAGAAGAAGGAAAAAGAAACGAGGAGGAAGAGGCTATATCTATCTATATTCTGGTGTGGAGAAGAAGTTTTATCTTGCTCCAGCTGATGTTTGCTATGGCAGTAGAGAGGGAATGGCCATGCACCAAGACCAAGCCCCTCCACCTCCGGGCTACAGCTCGGTGGCATGCGAAGGCCTCTCTTTATAGCAGAGAGATGGGTTGGGTTAGGTGTCGCACCGTCTAACGTTGAGGGGAAAATATGGGAGGGGTTTTTGACAATTGACCACAGACTACGGTCCTCGTTTTCTTCTCTACTGCTAATGGCAAGCTTGCACGTGTCAAATTATCTTCTAGGGTAATTAAGTTAAAAAACTTTTGGTGATGCTCCCTGAGAGAATGGTATATATTTTGTTCCTTGCCAGTTGTAAGCATTGTTCTGAGAATACTGTCGTGCTACTATAATTCATTTGCAGAACTCACTTACTTACACAGCAATATACACACACGTGCTTAAATGCACATATGCACATAGAACATTTAAACTTCAAACTAATAAGGGATGAGAAACTTGAGCCAAATTTAACTGGTCATATTTCGTAACGTAAGCTATAAATTAGTATATCATAGTAACAACAAGCACCTGGATTGTTTTAGACAAGGTATTATGTAATAACAAGATAAAAATGCAAGTGGGGGTGGTTTTGCAAAACAAAAATGCCGACAGCCACAGTTAGACCAGCCTACTCAAGCCAACCATATGCCAACCACAAAACAACGGTGCACAAAACACTTCACGTTTCGCGGAACCTGCAGTGTGCGATGACAGAGTGGGCCCACGACGCCCACACTAACCGCCGGCCCCACAGCACAGGGAGCGTCGAGCACCCAGCGCCACAATTAACTTTTTTAATTAGGTTTTCACTGTAGCCTGCGCGAATCTGGAGAACAGGGACCGACTGCGGGTAGGCCGGCAACCGCCAAACCGACGCCGGCCGCCGGATGGGGATTTCGGCAGGTGCCGCTGGGCCGCATCGGGCCGTCCGTCGTCGGGGCTCCGATCGCCGCCGCGCGCGAGAGAGAGGACGCGCGGAAAGCGACGCCGCCTTGCTTTGCCCCCCTCTCCCGGACTTTTTGCCGGGGCCACCGGCCGGCGGCGACCCCGGGCCCCAGCGCAGCGCGCCTGCGCAGCACGCGGGTTTTTTCTGTAGGCCTTTTTCAAAGACTAGCGTCAAAGGGGAAGCGGAGGAGGGGCTCCGGCTGGCTATGGCTAGCCACTTTCTCTGAACGACAATGGCTGTAGCACGCCACCGCCAAAACCACAAGGGATTTGCCCGGTGATGGTCAGGTGCACGAATGGGAGTTGAGCTGTTGCTGTTTGGGGCTAACCCTAGTAGCTACCGTACCAAAGCGCTCGGCATATACTCCCTACAAGACACCCAAGAATCGGATCGACGGGTGGTGCTGATGGATCAAGACATCAAGTCGTCTTGGACTTGATCTTTCAAAGAAAAAAAAGGTCATCTTGGACTTGATCTTTCAAAGAAAAAAAAGGTCATCTTGGACTTTCTTTCGGTAACCGGATTGGTGGTTTTACATACTGACATCATATATGGTCATTTAGCAGGTCAAAGTACTTTAGTTTCATATCGTCTACGATTAAAGTCTTGGGTCATCATGGTTCCAAACTTTAACCACTAATATTTTTCTTGCGATATTTTTTTACAAAGAAATGTGTTAGGAAACTACTTTAGACACAAATTTAAAAGATATCATGGTTTAAGTAAAAAATGGAATCGGTTTGTGTCAGAGTGGAGATTCATGATTGAGGTAAAAAAATGTGTGCTTCTCATACAGAATAATGTTATGAGATTTTTCAAACTGATCAGAAGTGAATGTAAAAGATACATGTACCTTTCATTAGTTCGGTTTGCATAAACAAAATAGCAAAAATATACTTGGATACAATTTCAGCTGTGAGGGATTAAAACTAGGGGGAGCCGGGAATACATGAGGTTTTACATTGAAGAAAACGTGGAGCACCATGCCTGTCATCCTATGATCCTATCCGCCACTGGCCATCTATGGCACCACGGTCGTGCATTTTCCTTGCAAGCCGCCCGAAATCCGGCCATGGAGGGCGACACCCAACGGCGGAACCGGGGGCTAGTAGGGGCCACGACCCCCCCTATCACGGTGAAAACTTTGTAAACCCCCCGTGCATACATGTGTCCACCGTTGCTTGTTTACTTCGGGTGCGGTGCCTACACATGCATGTGAAAATGTGATGAGTATGTGACGTCTATCAAAGTATCAATAGAGTTAAGGTCGCAGCTTTGCATATGCATGTTAATTGTTGTCTTGTGAGCAGCGAGAAGAGAAAACAAAGTTAGGCCTTGTTTACTCTTAGGTCGATAGGTCTAACATAGGGTAAAAGTGGGATTATGGAGACTCTAAACATCGTTATATTAAATTTTAACCCTTAAACATAGCAATATTTTTTAGATTGAAGGAGTTGTGATTTTAAGCGTGAAAAACTAAAAATTATGTGCTAATTTTGCAAGAGATGATTATGGCACAAAGACATGAATACGGACCAAAATAGAGTTAACATTAGATGTACAAGAACAATTAAAATTGACATATATATCGAGTCTTAATTTTGTTATAGTGGATTTCAATATATAGTTTGGCTTTGCATTGCCGCCAATAACCTAGCATGTTCGGTTCACAATTCGTTAGTCGGCTATGCGTTTTTTTTGTTATGCTT
The DNA here is from genome assembly GCA_947561735.1 of Cenchrus americanus. Lineage (NCBI taxonomy): Eukaryota > Viridiplantae > Streptophyta > Magnoliopsida > Poales > Poaceae > Cenchrus > Cenchrus americanus. The sequence continues at coordinate 149,559,385 of OX387243.1, read as the reverse complement.
GCTATTAGTGAGGCATTGATAATACAACATTACTAAGATAATACGAGATGTCAACAGTGTTTGCTTCGCCGCCCCCCTACTCAAAATCTCTGGTTCCGCCATTGGCGACACCCCGTTGAAGATCAAGTTGTTCCTTTCTGCCAGCACACCAGAAGGGTATACAGTGTTTGCACACCAGATCAAGTTTTCCTTTCTTTCATTTAATTATGCATGCATGAGATCAACACGCCAAACTAATGCATGCATGTAACTAGAAAGTAAAAGGAATAGTAATTTGAGATGGATTAGCTATCTATTATTATTATATAAACTTCTTTAGACTAGATGAAATGAATGCGCATGCAATGGAAAGAACCTCCTTTTAATTTTCTTACGGTGGGATGGTAAACTGCAGGTGTTTCGAACGGTGCATATATAGGAGGGTGCAAAGAATTTATGTGTACATATCTCTCCGTGCATCTACTACCTCATCTCTTGCAACTGAAACCCCATATAAACAAAGGAAAAGAACAAGTATGCATGATAGCGTAGGTACCTAAAATTAAGAAGAGATATATACCTAAGATGTGAACGCTTACCAGAAAGGAAACGTAGATGCACTGGCATGGCCGTAAACTAGTACTTAGTACATGTATGTAACTTGTAAAGAGAAGGCTCCGTCTATTCTTTACCACTAGTCGAAGCGACGAAGCCCAAGCATCTCCCTTACACCAGCTTGTTGATGGGGATTTTTTTTTTTTTTGCTAAAAAGTTGGATTTCTTTAGAGAAAGTGATGCGGTGATGACCCCTTTTGGGTGCTGCTCCCCCAGGGGAAAGAGATCGGGCTCTCGATGAGGTGATGAATATCTCTTCTTTTACTTGAGGATAGACTCTTGAAGATTTGTTAAGCACCGACCATGTTGAAAAAAAGAGCTTTCAGTGTCATATTCCTGAAGAGAAGTAAGTTAAAAACTAAGGAACTTGTAAAACAATCTATTCTTATACGATTAATTATTAAGGCTATCATGTCCAGGTGTTTAGGATGTAAAAAGCAAGAAGTAAAAGCGAGAATTCCATAAGCACTCCCCTGACTTTACATCTTGAGTGTTCTCGATCCGCCATTGTTTTTCTTATTGTCACAAGTAGAGTTAATTAGTTCGACCATGTTGAAAAAAAGAGCTTTCAGTGTTATATTCCTGCAGAGAAGTAAGTTAAAAACTAAGGAACGGGTAAAACAATCTATTCCTATACTATTAATTATTAAGGCTATCATGCCAGGTGTTTAGGATGTAAAAAGCATGAAGTCCCCTAACTTTACATATTGAGTGTTCTCGATCCGCCATTGTTTTTCTTATGGTCAAAACTCAAAAGTAGAGTTAATTTGTTTGGTCATCCAAATTAAATTTCCCCGTCAAATTGAAGTAGACATGTTGTACTACAGGAAATGCAAAATAAACGACTATTTGGTACTGGTAGCATGTAGCCGTGTAGTTTCATGGATGCATATATTTTGCGGCAATTGAAGGCTTCTTTTTTACTAACAACTGAAGATGTCATACATACAGTCATCTTATTTATTTGAGTAAGCTAGCACAACCTCGATACCATCGGTCGCTCTAGATCTTTTCTTAGTTTCCTCAAGTGGGCATATACAACACATGTGTGCAGGTCAAACCACCTCCATGGGCGGCGCTCCTCGCATTTTCTTATGCCCAATTGCCCGTTCTTTTATGCCCATGACGAGATCAACCGAGCTAATTAACACTACTCTTCCCGATAAACAAACTAGCCATGATCATTAGCTCCAAGCCTTTCCAAACATAGTTATATATCTCTGGAATCATCTCGAACCATGGCCGCGGCAACCACTCGTATATAGAATAAGTAGCACACCGTACGTCGTTCCTTCCAATCCCATGGCGATAGATAATGTGTGTGCTCAGCTCTCAGCTCAGCAGCTGGAATGTCAGAGCGGATGGAACCCGTGAGAAGGATCGATAACAACCTTAATTAGTTAGTCTGAGATGAAGCGAGAAGAGAGAGGGTCCCACTGGAGAGCTAATTCCGAGACAGCAACTTCTAACTAATTCGGCAGAGAGCGAACCGGCATTTGCTGACGCTCAGCCGCTCAGCCGTCATATATAAACCAATAATTCTCCATGCTCGATCGCGAAACACGATTGGCAATACAAAAATGTCCCCGTCTTTTGGTAGGTCGACGGCGGTTTGGCACGAGGACGACGCGATCTCTGCGATAAATATCGGCCGGCCATTGGTTGCGTTCGATCGGCCGGTCACATTTCGCGGGCGGGCCGGCCGGGCAGAGACGCCGATGGCGGGAGAGCCAGAAATCTTTGCCGTACGCGGGCGAGCTGCCCGGCCGGTTCTCAAGAGAGGAGGGAAAGGTCGGCGCGCCACCATCCTCTCGGCGCGGGTCGCGCGCGCTGCGTCAGCGCGGCGCCGCCACCACTGCGTGCTGGCTCCGGGGGAAGAAAAGCTGTGGTGGATTTGTCGGCTGATTTCTGTGAGGTGAGGACGGGTGGGTCGTGGTCACCTTTTCGCTCGCCGTCCCGTCGTCCTGAGGCCAGCGAGCAGGAAAAGCGAGGAAACGCATGTGCAAGGCATGCCGTGCGCGCTGCGCAGTAGTCAGCGTGCGCATAGCGTATCTTTCTCGGCGTGCGTGCGTGAGATGGTAGTAGTACTGGTAGTAGCAAGAAAAGTAGGTACTAGGCTGCAAATTAATGGCGGCAAATTAACAGGCTACGATCGCCTGGCCTGTCAATTACTAGTATTAATCGAATTAGTTGCAGCACACAGTGTCTCCGTGCATTGACTTGAGATGATGCCAGTACTACAACTCCGTATAACGCGCATCACTACTTTGCACGCCGTAGAACTTTGCGTGCAAGTGTTTTTTTTTTTAGTTTTTGCAGTCAGCAATGCTGTTGGTGACATCTGGAATTCAACCTCCACTAGTTAGTGAGTGAGAGAGAGAGCTCGGTGGATCCGTGGTTTAGGCGGCGTGCAGTGCCGTCGTCAGCTAACTCCCCCATTTGACATTTCCTGTGTCACCAATTCCTTGGCGTTTACTACTAGATCAGTATGGGACAATAGAATAGTGCTGGGATAATCCGGGTGCTGGGAACGGCGTTCTGCTGATGGAGCGCCGACCATTGCATCACGTCCACAACATCCTCGGTCAAGTTGCGAGGTGAGCGGGCGGGCAGCGCCGCGCGCGGTTCACAAAGAGAGAAGGACCTCGCCGAGACCCATGGCGGCAGCTTTTTATGCCGCCCACCGCTCCGGCCTCTCTCGGCTCGTACGTCCTCTGCCTCGTGGTGGAAGGCCTCGTGCCCCGCCGTCCGACGAAATAGTGGTGCCCTGTCCTGTGCCCGTCCTCGGCGGTCGGCAGATTTTAATTGGCATGCAGGTGCGAGCTCGTCGCGTCACGGAATTTGCTGGCTGTTGGATTTTTTTTCGGTTCGGAGGTTCATTCATTATCACATTTTCTGATTACAATTAAACTCTGACAGACTATGTATGTAGGACGGAGCTTCAGAATGCCACTCCACCGTTTCAGGCTTTCAGCCATACCACTTTTGCTAAAAAAAACCATACCGCTAGCCTGCCTAGCGAGCTCATGAGCAATACATATAAGTAATTGTCCCAAATAAAATGCACTTGTAGGACTGCGCGCACAAACCAATGTAGCTATGAAATTACCAAAATGCCCCTGCGAGCAATCTGAGTCCTGCTGCGTCGCCGGTCGCTGCGCCCTCGCACAACTTCCGTGCCATTGGTTTGCAGCGTGGTTCCTTGCCATTGGCTACCGCTGGCCTTGTGGAACAATCGAGAAGGTGGTAGATGGCTGAAGGGCATCTGCTGGGATTTATTTTTACGAATGGGCGCACATGCACAGATGTCCGGACAGCCAAAGAATGACTGAGCACCTAGGAGTATGAGCTATTGTAGTGTTTAATTTGGGACTTTTTTGAATGTTAGTACAAGTGCATTTGAAGTGGGGCGGAGGGAGTAAAGTGACCGTCGATGTGTTTCCCTGCACTCCCAGAGTTGCACCAGTTCAGACATTTTCGGGCGCGTTTGCGACCCTGGTGAGGACGGCCTGGCCAGCCCAACTAAGCCACGCTTGCACAAGCCTGTCTCAAGCGCTTCAACTTCATGCCTTTGTGTATATATACCGAATGAGCTTGGCCAAAACAGGAACGTGTTTGTGAGAAAGACAACAAATAGATATAGCTACCCTCCACTGCAACTCAGTAGCCATGCTTTCTCTCCTCCTGGTCATTTCGTCCAACAACACAAGGGTGTGCGCCAACATGTTCTACTCGTGGAGGAGATGATGGCGGCACCGGCCTCCATCCTCGGTGCCCGCGTGCCCTGCGGCGGTGCGCCCGGCGGCCGGCATAGGAGCATGCCGCGGTGGCCGGCGAGCGTGCTCGGCGGACTAGCTCCTTTGCCGGCATATGTGCTCCACCCGTGTCCGCCCCCGGAGCTCCACCACGGGCAGATATGCGCCACCACGACGACATGGGGGAGAAGTACCGGGTGGAGCTGGTGCGCCGCCGCGCGTGCCGGTGATGGCCGTGGAACCCCTAGCTAGAGCGCCAGTGACCTTCCGCGCGAAGCCGGAGCTCGAGCTCCATCGCCGCCACGCACCGCGCTCGTGCCGCGCCGCCACATCAGTCCAAACACGGTGGGGAGGTGACTTGAACACGCCCACCGGCCCACGCGCATGCGCGCTACAGCTGGCCGGTTCTGGACAAACGCAGAAAATTAGTGTTTCCCAGAAGCCAGGCTCTGACGTCGATTTTGAATCCTGAGGTCTGGGCTCGCTCACGAGCCAAAGCCACAGACAGGGAGCCTGCACCCCAGGAGCGCATGACCGGCCGGAGTCACCCTCGCAAATGCACCCTGCGCTTCTCGCGAATCTCGCCTGGTGTCTGCAAAGAAGGCACCATCCACGTTGTATTTTGCCCAGCCTACCGCCGGTCTCTCCCCGTCCCAACTGATGTGACAGTCACTTTTTTAAAAATTTTAGGGTGCATTTGCACCCCCTAATCACTACCTCATTCGCCTCTGACAGTCCTCGACTCCTCCTGTCTTTAATTTCTTTTAAAAAAAACCCCGAGTCAGCTGAAGACAACGTCAAGCCAACCACCCACTAAGCTCATGGGACGGGATGTATTCGACATAAGGCCTAGTACAACCCAACATGCGTAGATGGGCTGCCAGAAAGAATTCAAATAGAACCCAACATGTTCAGAAGCCCATATGCACCTTAACGCCCACATTTGACATTACGATGTCGTCAAGCGTCCGGGATCGATCACTAACCTCCAGCTCCATCATAATCTTATTGGAAAAAAAACTGATGCTCCATAGTTGATCCTGCTAAAGATAAAGTACAAAAGGGAATTGAACTGGCAATGTAAAAAAGTGGGAACACTCATCATACGCTGTAACCTCTGAAGTAAAGAGGCTATGATTATAAAGCAGGAAAAATGTTGCCTGCTGCACTACTTCCCTAATGGACGACGGGAAAGGCTCGGGTTAAGGAAAGTGAGTGCTCTAGTCTAGTGACTTGCCAACCCGCACGATTTTAGTGGAGAGTTCTTTAGTGGCCTCCACTGTCAAGACAGCACAACATTTCACCCATCAGATACCTAAGGCTCCGTTTACATGGGCTAAATAGAGGGGGTTAAAGTTTAGCTCTAGATATGCTGATAGGTTCATATGGACTAATCAAGGTTATTAAACTCGAATCGCAAATTAATCAACATCTACTATGAAATTATCTCATATTTTGTCCTTTTTAGATTTTAGAAAGAAAAATATAGTCCTTGTAGTATTTGACAACTAAATAATAGAACATTGAATAAGTTCTCTAAACGGGCAAGAGATCGGCATTCAGGCTAGATGCTATGAAACCCTGCGGAAAAAAATTAATCAACATCTACTATGAAATTATCTCATATTTTGTCCTTTTTAGATTTTAGAAAGAAAAATATAGTCCTTGTAGTATTTGACAACTAAATAATAGAACATTGAATAAGCTTTCTAACATTTTAGATGCTCTGAAACACTGCGGAAAAAATTCAAACATTTTAGATGCTCCGAAATCCTGAATCGAATGCAGAGAGGATGAACTTTCTGCAGAACGATGGAGTTTTCTTTATTCGAGCACCTCCTGCTGCTGTCCTGCAAAGCTCGAGAGGGCATCCCCTGCTTTCCTCGTTGTCGCCGCTGCTGGGTAAAGCGCTTGTGGAAAATGACCCAAAAGGCGCCGAATGGCGAGCCGGACCCACCCATTTGTATACGAACATCCAACGAACTTTTTATCAGGTGACGAGGTCCTGTATATGCACCTGACCCGTGCCCATCCATCAAAATGCCCGACAACATGCAGCAAAACCTGCAGGTCCTGAGAAGCTCCACGAACAGACAAAAACTTCGACTAGTAGGTTTGTTTTAAGCCGGAGAGAATGCGACTAGACAATAAATTACTTCAGATAATCCACATAGAAATACTCAAGCTAATGGCACAAATATTTCGTTGCTTTGCCTTGTTCCTCGATCACTTTCGTTGCCACTGGCCACCAGTGGCATGGCGCGTAGTGTAGCCTCTGGAAACGAGCAAGCAGGCAAAAACACCATGCGAAAAATCACCCCGAGTCGATAGTTTTCACACACTACTGTCACTACTATACCCCCCTGTGTTACAGCATGCACCCCACGGTTAATCACTCTGCAGAGCGAGGCGTGCAGTACCAAATTAAAAATACCGGTCCCGACCGCACGACTTTACCGTTACTGGCCCCACTACGCCTTGACTCCTGCTGCCACCTTATCGGGCAGCTACGGGGCCCACTCCACGAGCCGTGGCGGCGTCCCCACCTGGCAGTCACATGGGCTGCAGCCACGTCACCACGATGGGGCTCCGCACGTCGTGCCCGCCGCCGTCCGACCAGACGAGGTACCCGTACACGGGCGCCGCGGTGGCCGCCGGGGCGGACGGCGCCGTCACCGTCACCGCGAAGCTCTGCTTCCTCGCGGCCGGCGAGAAGACGAGCTTCTCCGGCTTCACGGACACGGACACGCCGCTGCCCGCCGTCATCTGCACGCGCGCCGTGTACGTCGCGGACGCCTGGGCGCCGACGTTGGTGGCCGTGCGGGTCACCGTCCTGGACTGGTTCCCGCCGCGGAGCACCACGGAGATGGACGGGTAGTTGAGGTCCGACCCCGAGGCGGCGTTGCCCGTCGCCGCGGGGCACGACACCGGCTTGTGCGTCACCACCTCGATCGCGTTCGGCTCGTACCCGATGCTGCACATGAACGCGACGTAGTCCCCCTCCCCGGCGTCGTAGACCAGGCCGGGGTCAAGAGCCTTGCCGAGCGTGATGTGCCCCGCGCCGTAGTCGAACGGCGTCGCGGCGCGCCCGGGCTCGGCCTCGTCGCCCACCGGCCCGCCGCGGTTGTCGGTCACGACGGCCGTGGTCATCAGCGCGGACCGTATCGCCGCCGGAGACCACCCGGGGTGCGCGGACCGGAGCAGCGCCGCGGCCCCGCTCGCGTGCGGGCACGCCATGGACGTTCCTGACATGATGTTGAACTCCGTGCGGCGGGTGTCGCCTTCCAGGCCGGTCGGGCCCGTGGCGCCCGTCCACGCCGCGAGGATGTTGACGCCGGGGGCGATGAAGTCCGGCTTGAGGATTTCCGGGACGAGTCCGTTGGGTCCACGCGCCGAGAACGACGCCACCACGGGCGCCGGTTTGACGCCGACGACCGTGCCACCGAAGCTAATTGTTGCAGCCGGGTTGGAGGCGTTCGCAGCATAGGCTTTGAGCGCGTCGCCCTCCTTCTCCCCCACCGCGCAAGCAGGGAGGACATGGGCGTCTCCAACCAGGCCTTCACCGTTGGCCTCTCCATTAGTCAGAACCATCGCCGCGCCACCAGCTTCCTTGACGACCATTCCCTTGGCCACGCGCGGGCTGCTGCCGCGGTCGCAGACGACGATCTTGCCTTTCACCAGTGACGGGTCGATGGAGTTCTCCATGCACAGCGACGCGGACAGCCCACCTGTCCTGCCGGGGTAGTACAACGGCAACGACGAATTGGTGAGAGGCTTGCCGGAGTACAGTGACACACCTGACAAGCGTCTGCCGTCGCCGAGCACGATTTCAGCGGGGAAGTTGCGGTCGATGGTGCCTGCGCCCACGGTGGCGAGCCACGGCGCGACGTTGGTCACGGACATGGAAGTTGGCCCCTCGTTTCCGGCGGAGGTGGCCACGAACACCCCCCGCGAGACGGCGCCGTACGCGCCAATGGCGATCGGGTCGAGGTAGAACGGCGCCGTGACGCCGCCGCCGCCGCCGATGGAGACGGAGATGACGTCTACGCCGTCGGCGACAGCGCGGTCGAAGCCGGCGAGGATGTCGGAGTCCATGCAGCCGGCGCCCTTCCAGCACACCTTGTACGCGGCGACCCTGGCCTTGGGCGCGACGCCCTTGGCGACCCCGGGCGCGTACCCCTGCATGCTCGCCTCGTACGCGACGCTCCCCGCGGCGGTGGTGGCCGTGTGCGTCCCGTGCCCGTCGGCGTCGCGCGGGGACATGAACTCCACGGAGCCGTTGGACGCGACGGCCGCGCCGCCGTAGTGCGCGCCGTGGCCCTGCGAGAAGAACCGCGCGCCGACCAGCTTCCTGTTGCACGAGGACTTGGGGAACCCGGGCCCCGCGTCGCAGCCGCCGCGCCACCGCGAGGGGACGGGCGGCAGGTTCCTGTCGGACAGGCTGCGGCGCTCGGGCCACACGCCGGTGTCGAGCACCCCGACGACGACGTCCGAGCCGTAGTCGGCGAGGGACCAGAGGCCGAGCCGCGCGCGGAGGCCCATGAACTGCGGCGACCGGGTGGTGTGGAGCGGGCGCACGCGGTCCTCGAACGCGGCGAGCACGGCCGGGTGGCGCCGCAGCTCCTCGGCGCGTGACGCCGGCACGGACGCGGAGAAGCCGTGGAAGACGGTGCCGTAGACGTGGAGCGGCTCGAGCGGGGCGGCCCCGGACCCGGACGAGGCGAAGGCGGCGGAGGCGTACCAGTGCGCGTGGGTGGGGAACACGGACGGCTTGGCGCGGTGGTCCACGCGGAAGATGTACGTCTTCCTCGGCTCCCCGCCGCCGGCGTCGGCTGGCGGCAGCGCCGGCGCCGAGAGCGCCAGCAGCGCGAGGAGGAGGGAGGGGAACGGGCAGCGAGGAGCCGCCATGACTGTGAGCGAGAGAGTGTGAGTGATGGCGAGGTCGAGGACGAGCGGTGGAAGCGGCAGTAGTGCGGTGCGCGGGCCGGGGAGTAATTGCTGGGCGTCGTGGGATGGGACGGTTGGGGACGGTTTGGCCTTTTGGCGCTGCGGTGGCCGTCGACGTGGGCTTCGTACAGCAGCAGTAATGTCCTCCTTGGCCCTGCTGCTGCCAACGTCCGTGGCAATGTGGCATGGGTAAATGCCGCCCCGGGATTTCAGTCAGAGACAGGACGGGGCGTCATGGGTGGGGAAAGGTCTGGGGAATGGTGGTGGGCTCGTGGTAGCTGCCGTCTGCGTCCGTGCGCATAGGCTACGGTTGAAGGCCTTGCATAATTGCATTGCAGTTGCAGGGGAGAGGGGAGCGAGCGGGGTGGAGCTGGACCGCGCGGTCCGCGGGCGTCTCGTGTAGGAATCGAAATTGGGGCCGAATTTCCATATCAGCTCCACTGGATACAACTTCGTGATGTGTAGAAATTGTGCTAAATATTTCTCAAACATCTGGGGCCAAATTTCCATATCAGCTCCACAGGATACAGCTGCGCCATGCTTGAAATGTTGAGGACACTTTCGGGCTGTTGCTAAGATCCTGGGGCCGGCGGCGGCACCATGACTCCACGAGAAACTGACAAGCATGTGCATGTGAGGCTTTGCAAGAAACTCGTGAGGGGACCTCGTGTGATCTGGTCGCAAAAGGCGAATCGCGGATTAAGCACTCCTGCTGATCCGCTTCATTAATGTGGGCATCGATTCTAAACTGGATCGGGGGAGTGAGGATGGATGGAGACGGGAGCGTGCTTTCGCGGTAAAGTGGTCTTTGGCGGTCTACCACGCTCGTTTTTCAGTGGCATCTTGCAAAAGCCTGCAGCCCCGGTGCCAATGATGAGGTCTCTGCCTGCGAAAGCGGTGTCCTCTTCATTGACTCGTTTTGTTTGTTCTCTGACGAGTAGCCAAGGCACTTTTGTTCTCTGACCTCTACTTGGAAGGCTACAGCGGGGCATGTACAGCCCTTAGATGTAGGATCGGGTACGGAATCTCGAATTTAAGTACAGACAGATTTACGGACAAATCATACAGCCCATGTAGAACAAAGCGGCGTCTGTAAGCCCATTTAATGCTTTGTATGTAGGCTTCGGATCAATTACAAGTGTTGTGCTTTTGTGTATATCATCGTGTGGTCATTTGATTGAATAATATCGAATTGCAGTAATTTTTAGGAATAGTAATAATTATAATATATAGCAGTACTGTTCATATTTTACTGCTGCACTTTTCATGTGTGGATATTTTGCAAAAGCTTCTGCATCGTCTCGTCGATGACTCCAGAAGCCTCTCGTCCGACCGGACGATCCATCCATCCAGCCTGCCTCGCGTTCACGGCCGGCACGTACGCCCGGCGCCGCTGCAGGGGGAAAGGTGCGGCGCTGCCTGGTGGTGCCGCAAGGGGCGACGACAACGGCAGCGTAGTCCGGCGCCGAAGTCGACAGGGAGTAGCTGAGCACTCGCGCACGCCCCTATTCTTCTTTCTACCTCCATTCTTCTCCACTAAGCAGCGCCGGCGGTCGGCCAAATACTCTGTCCACATGCTACCCTCCTTCAATCCCTCGCGCCCGAGCCTCCTCCACCTCCCCAGTTCCGTCTATGGCCCATCCGCGACGAGCTCTAGCGCTTGAGCCGCCGGGGATTTCAAATCCCGCAGGGGGGAGGAGCAGGGCAGTCGCAGGAAGAGCTGCTCCTCCTGGGAGCGGCGGCGCGGCGCAGCCGGCCAGATCCGCGGCGAGGCAGACCTACTACGGCAGCCGCGGCCCGCGGCAGAGCTCGCGCCAGCCTCCAGGGAGTTCTTCTTCCTCTCCCTCTCTCTCTCTCTCTCTCTCTCTCTCTCTCTCGTTGCATCTCGATCCGTCTCGTCTCTCGCTCTTTCCTCCAGTGGGCCACCGACGGCGACGCGGTGAGGAGCTCCGCCGCCTCCTTCTCCGGCGCGCTTCTCTGGACTTGGCGGGTAACTTCCCGCGGTGTGACCTTCTTGCAGGGGGGCACATGATCCAGCCGGCGTTGCTCGGTGGAGACGCCTTCCACAGTGCGTCGTCGCGCGTCGCCTGGGCGCTGGGGAACGGACGATCCCGTCGCCTGATCTAGCGACGCGGGAGCCGTCGGTAGGGACACGGGGCACTTTCTTCCAAAATTACTGCTCAGTAGACGGGTTCTATAGACGGGCTGTACATGCCCTGCCTCAATTTTTCGGCAGGAGTTATATCTGCATGGTGCACCTGAATGATGGTTACTGAAGAATGGGAGCGTGCACGAGGTTCAGGGACGGACTTATTTTATTAAGATCGCGTTAAATGTCTGTTTCAACTCAAAAGCAATAATAGCCAGCCAATAATGAAATGATGGAGGAGCATCATCATCCATCATCCATCGAGTAGCTTATGGCCCGTTCTCAAAAAAGAGAAAGACAGAGAGAGTATCTTATGGCCCATATCATAATAGGAAACGTAGCTTGGGCCTTGCTTTCGAGATTTTGAACCCATGTTTAACTAAGCCGATCTATCATGGGCCTCGTTATTTGGGCTAAATTCGACCGATTTTCAGGGTTGCTCTGTTGGATTGACGAGGGGCCTAGTTTAATAGAGTGAAGTCGGGCCGGAAATCCTATATAACTACTGGAACATTATTTTCTTAACCCATTAGTGTCCCATTTAACAGCCTAAATCAGACCAACATGACTAACCTTAGCATCCAGCCTTCTTCCACCTCCTCACCTTCTGCGCCGCCGCCATGTCTCCTCCCGAGCAGCCGCCACCACCCGTCGTCACGCGCCATGCTAGCCTCTCCGCGCCGCCCCACCTCCCCCCGCGCGCCACCCGTCGGCCCCCCCGGCCTCCCGGGCGCGGGAGCTCGGGCGAGCCAGCTCCCCGTTGCCTCCCGACCGCCGGAGGCGGGGCCGGATCTCCTCCCCGCGGTGTTCGTCGGCGTGAAGAGGAAGGAGCAAAATAAATAAATAAATAAATAAATAAAAAGTTGAATTTTTTCAACATTTCCGAAAAAGTTGCAACATTGTGCAAAATGTTAACCGAAATAATTACTAAAACCAACATTTCTAAAGAATGCTCGAAAATTTATGTAAAATGTTGGAAGAAGCTAAAAATTGTTGATTAAAAAATATCGATAACATTTTAAACACACTTCCGAAAATGTTGACGAAAAAATATTAGCAACACTTCCGAAAAAAGTTGACAAAAAAATGTTGACAACACTTTCGATGTTGACGAGAAAAAAGGTTGGCAAACTTCCGAAAAATGTTGACGAGAAAAAATGTTGGCGACTGACGAGGGCCCAGATTAGGGCCCCCTTTGACGGCGAGATTATCTCACCTAAAATAACAAGACATTCCAACACCATTGACAATGTGAAGGCCAAGATCGACAACGTCAACGCAAAGATTCAGGACAAAGAGGAGAGAAGACCCTGGTCAAGACCCACACTGGCAAGACGTCAAGTCTTCGGCCAGTTGGCTGCATCTCCGACCAGTTCCCCACTAGAGGGACCCCCACGACAAGTCTCCGCCTCGCACGAGAAGTCTCCGCCTCGCACGACAAGTCCGTCTCTGGCTGGCACGTGGGCCCAGACGCACAGCGCGAGCACCACCACCGACGCGTGTGGAGGAACGATTCCCCACATCATGCAGGTACAACAGCTGGCAGCATGCAAGCAGCTCGCCCCAACAAGAGACTTAATGCTGGTTTGACCAGCTGTGCGGCCATCACATCGCCATCATCTCCCGCTCTGCTAAACGCAAGCTCAGCCCGAGGCACTTAAGCACCCTCTACGACGCGCACAAGCCTAGACTTAGGCTTGGGCGTGGCAAGCTAGGCAAGTGCTCGGGCAGACTAAGACAAGCGCAAGCTACTCAGGGAGGAGGCCAAATGTCCCGGAATGAACAGTTCAGCCCGGCCACGCGGCGGCTCCCACGACAAGGCATCACGACTCAGCTTTAATGAGCCCCGACGGACAGCGACGTACGACGGGACGTGCCAGCTACCAAGCACTGTAACTCCTTTTACTCCCCCCTTGTGCCCCTCCCCTCGTGACTATAAAAGGGAGAGAGGGCAACGGTTACGGGGGTTAGACCTTCGAAAGACCAAACGCCATTTCAAGGGACCTGGGCTCGATACCCTCTCCCGACTAGCTTGTAACCCCTACTACAAGCATTCCTAGCTCGGGAACACGGCATCACCACACTGGACGTAGGGTATTACTCCTCGGAGGCCCGAACCAGTCTAAATCTTGTTGTCTCATGTGCTAACCATCCGAGTCCGACGCACGATCGAAATAAATTACTACCGGCGGTAGAGAACCCCGACAGCGACACTTCCTAAAAATGTTACGAAAAAATGTTGGCACCACTTTCAAAAAATGTTGGCGAAAAAATGTTAGTAACACTTCTGAAAAATGTTTATTAGAAAAAATGTTGGCAAACTTCCGAAAAAATGTTGGCAACACTTCCGAAAAATATTGACAAAAAATGTTGGTAACACTTCCGAAAAATGTTGACGAAAAAGTAGGCAACACTCTTAAAAATGTTGAAAAAAATGTTGGCAACACTCCTGGAAAATGTTGACGAAAAAATGTTGGCAACATTTTAAAAAATGTTGACGAAAAAATGTTCATAACATTTCCAAAAAAGGTTGATGAACAAAATATTTACAACAGTTCAAATAAAAAAGTCAAAACGTGTGGGTATTTCGGGGACTTGAATCTATTAAGTGAGCTGTTTTGGGCCTTCTTGGTTTTTATAGTTCACACCCTTATCCACCTTTCGTTAGGTACATAGAAGCTCCCACTGGGGCCTAGTTTTGTTTTGAAATCCGTCGAGTTAGGGCATTGTGGGGTGATAGTTGTGCTTTTGGAGACGCCCTCTGGTTTTGCCATCTTCAACAGGCCTGGTTTAGATGGCTAAAGTTTCTAACTTTTTTCCACTATCTCTCCATCACATCACAAGAGTTCCAGCAGTTAAATTTGCAATTTTTTCAACCAACTAAACAAGACCGGCCTTGTTTAGTTTGCTAAAAATTCTAACGTTTTATCCACTCTCTCCATCACATCACATTAAATACGCCGAAAGACATAAGTTCAGAGTATTGAATATAGGTAAAAAAATAACTAATTACACTGTTTTTATGTACTTCGCGACACGAATCTAGCCTAGTTAGGCCATGGTAGGATAATATTTACCACAAACAAACGAAAGTGATACACATTTCAAAACGTTGAAAGACAAATTTTCCCACGAACTAAACAAGGCCGTGAAACTCTTTCTACCAAATGCCGTCGAGGTAACTCTGTTTTGTTCCACGTTTTATTCCAACCAATGTTTGCTTCTCCCCTCTTTTTCCACTGGGAGATCCTAATTTTTCTCTGTTCTGTGCCATGCAGATATATGGACCGAATTTGTCAATGACAATATGGCAAAAACAGTTAGAACCCTCTTTCCTTCTGATTTCTGTTTTCTATGTTGCTTGTGTCAACTTATCCAGAGCAGCGATCTAGCAAATATCCTTGTTTGCCACGTTATAGCTACATCAAATGAAGAAATGTGAATCTGAACTTATGATCAATAACTGTCAACCTGTTAGTCTAATTTAACAGACTAGGAATTCAACAAATCCGCCTCAATGAATCTATTTAGAAGCGTGTAGGGTAACTCTGGTGACTAAAATCTATTTTTAGCTCGGAAGGTGGTGATGTGCAAATTTCTGACTTGTACCTTGTCCTATTTTGCTCAAGTGTAGTTGGAAATGTGTTTTACTGTCAACGTTAAACTTAAACACTTGAACTATCTTTTACAATTGAGGCCTACTCCCGACCGGAGGGAGTATGTACCTACAGAATCACACTCTAGTATTGATTTGATGCATGTCATTTATAACTTCTATATAGGAGCTCCCCACTAGGGAATTCTCTCAACCTCAACAGTCCCACTAAGACCATGACATCCAGTGGTGAGCCTCATTGTTTAAACTAGCTAAAAAATATTATAACTCAAAAATCAAAAACCAAATTAAATTCTGATTACACCATTGGATTCCTTTTAATAAGTCCTTCAAAACATGATCTCATATGAATATATTTTCATAAAATGACAAGTAGGCCCCATCAATAGTAGTTGGTGTAGAGTAAAGTGAAAAATAAAAAAATATAAAAAAAGGAAAAAGGAAAAGGAAAAGGAAAATGAAGAAATAAAAAGAACAGGAGGGTGATAGTAATATTCTAACTTATAGATTTCTCCTACATACTCGCGGCAACGCACAGAGAATTGAGGAATATAAAGGAATAGCAACGCGGATAGTATTAGCAGAAACATAACGATCAGATCTTTTATCTTTTACATCATGAAATATATCCATTTTTAATTCTCTCTTATGATCAAACGCGCGATGTTGCCGAAATTCTCTCTTACGATCATTGCATTTTTCTTAATTCCCGCAGCAACGCGCGAGTGAGATTCCCCTAGTTTCACTAATTGCATCGTCCCTAACATGTTTGTCCTTTTATTTATTTGGTGGTTTGGCTGAAAGAATTTTAAATATTTGAGGATAAGGCCAGTGCCATTAACACTAATTCACGCTACCGGCCTGCTCCGGTCATTTGATAACCGGAAGTCCGGAACACTAATTCACGCTTTTTTTTTGGCCGGCCGACAGGGGGCACGTTCTGTCACGCAGTCCTGCTCAACCATGCGGCGAGAAAGATCCGACAAGAACAAGCTCCTGGAGCGTCCACGCTAGCTGGTGATTGGCACTGGCCACAACTTAATGTATCTTTTTTTAACGAACGGGCACGAAAAGGCCAGTGCGATCAACTCTGTTCACTATTCTCTGTTGGAACCGTGAACCATAAATACGACCTGTGCGATCAACTCTATCTGTTCACTATCCTCTTCAGATATGATGAGTTGCTCTTGTCCCTGTAACTTTTGCTTCGAATCGATCCTATGAACATATTAAAGCAGAGATGGACGTTCGATAATCGAATAGACATGAACTCTGACATATTAAAGCAGGAAACATCTTTGCTTCGAATCCCCTAGTAATTGGAAAGGAGGCAGCTACTAACTACTCTGCACTGCCTGACGAACGCAAGCAAAATCTGAAGCACATTATGGTATACATTCAGGAGCAATTGTTCAGTGGAATTCTACGTCGCAGAGATGGACGTTTCATTAATCCGCTGCCACTCCCTCAGCTTCTTGGTCTACTCCATCCATATTACATCAGCACACCAGAGATCAAAAAAGTAAACACACCATCAAACCTCTAGATCACACACACCCAAACACACACGAACCCTCGTCAGATGGCATCATCGACGCTACGGGAGCACACCAACGCCAGTTAGTATCCGGCCGACCGATCAGATACACTGCGCAGCAGTGAGTAGTAGTGACAGGAGACGACGAGCACACACCATACACACACACTGGTAGGAGGCTTGGAGCAGCAGCCCTCCTCATTGCGCGCGGCCTCTGATGACGTCGAATCCCATCTCGGAGGGGTCGGTGGCCTGCACCTCGTAGTGGACCCCGTCGAGCAGCCGCCGGAGGCCTTGCTTCGACGTCGCGTACAGGATCTTGGCCCTGATCCTCGACGCCGTCGGTGACCTGTGTGTGTGCCAAAAAAAGAAAAAAGGCAACGGATCCATCAGGAGCCAAACGCCCAAACCGACCCACTGAAAAATGCAGCGCACAACGCACAAGCAGCGGCCACCAGCAGCGACAGTCGCCAACAGAATCACAGCGCTTTAACAAGTGCTAACTGGAGCAAGTAGACTTGTTAACAGTAGTTAAATAATTCAGCTGCAGCTTAGCGATCAGGTCGTCGGGTCGTGGATGGTTTCCTTGTTGCCCGACGTGGACAGGCCAAGAAAGATGTAGTATATAATTATATATTTAATATAGCAAGGAGATTAAGCTGTGGTAACTGTCGTGGGGCTGATAAAACTGACGGAATGGCTGGTGCCTATGGGTATTGGAGTGGGCGATGGGTGCTTTCGGTGAGGGATCAGGAGGGCTGACAGATCTAGACAACAGGTGGATTCAGGCTAGATCAGATCTGATAAAATAACTGGCGTCCTTGGCACTGGAGGTTTTGGAGAAAAATAATGCATCGTGTAGAGACTAGAGAGAGCACTCAAGACAACAGTGACAGGGAGAAAGGGAGGTCTGGCCGGGGGCTTATCAGGAAAGCTTTGGTCCCCGTCATGATCCCGACTAACCACAAGCAAACTTTTGTTCTGTGGGAAAACGAAAAAGCTCGGTGCACCTTCCTTCTTTGCGACATAAGGATGCGGTGCTGATTGAACACAGTCATTGGATCTGCAGATTTCTAGTCAATTGTGTGATACCTTCCTGTACCTCTAAGGCTCCAAGATGACAGTTCTTTTTCCCCTTCAGACAAGCGACGGGGCATGTTCTAGACTGCAACTCTCGCCTTCCTTTCCTCTGAAGGATAGACATATACACATTCCGCCAATTTACGTCAATTCACCGAACGACTTGGAGACTATGCTGACCTTCAGTTGGTAAGATACCATTTCATCACTTGCATTCTTAATCGAACCAACAGAGTTTACCATGTTTTTTTTACTGTTACGATCACCAAACAAGGATTTTTCAACGGTGCAAATGACGCAAGAGGGATTTGGCTTCTTCCCTGCCGTAGTTTACGGTTCAGTTGCTCATCTTTTCCAGCCGCATGAATGGTTTCAGAGAAAAACTCGACAGATACAGTTGTGGACAGTTACGGCTATGAATGGTTGAGCGCAGGTCGGATTTATATTATGAACACTACCGTAGAAAGATTATTATGCTCGGTACATGAATGACTAAAACTAGAAACCAGTGAATGGCCATGGACCGTATCGTCGAATCAATTGATTCTGCAGCGCAATTTACCAAGTTTAGCAGTACTGCTAGGCAAGATCGCCATGGCGGGCAAGGAACCGAGAGCTTTCGAGCGCGGTGATGAGAATTGGTTCGAGGGACCGAGCGAAACGAAATCGAGACAGAGAGCAAGCAGGAGCGAGAGGATTACCAGGCGATGAAGAAGATCTTGCTCTTCTGGCAGTTGTCGACGGTGACGAAGTCGAAGTCGAAGACGGCGTAGCGGCAGTCGTCGCCGGGCAGCGCGGCGACGAGCTCCTCGTAGCCCTCCCCGGGGCCGCCCACCTTGTCCACCAGCACGGCGCGCGACCGCTCGTCGATCTTGAAGACCACGAAGCGGTGCACCTTCTTCCACTTCATCTCCATGAACCAGCGCTGGCACTCCTCCTTCACGTTCATCCCCTCCGTCGCCTGCAACCCACGCATGACAGAACACGGCACACACAGGCAGAAACGTCGTCAGCCATGGCTGCTTCGACACGACAGAGGCGGCGGGCTCTGGTAACCGGGAAGCTGGGGCTTTACCATCTTGTAAGCCATCGCCATGGCTGCAGATCGTTGCGGATGGACGCCCCGGCGAGGGGAACGGTGGTGGTGTGTTCTCTGCTTGGGTTTGGGTTCTTCCTCTCTTTCTTTCAGGACCCCCTTTCTCTCTCACCCGGTTTCCTCCTCCCCTGCTGCGGCTTCTTTTGACATTAGGTGAGGGTGGATCGACTTTATAAAAAGAGTGGCAACCAGAACCAGCCCAAAATTCCCTTCTCTCCTAGCTAAAACTGAAAAAAAAAGGTAATAATGCAACGGGCACATATTGTTTGCCCCCACATGCTTTCCTTGTGCTTTTTGTTGCTTACATGTGAGCCCGGAATAAAGATTAGGTAGTAGAACATGATAATTTTTAGTTAAGTTATCTGAGAAAAATTCATTTGATGTTTGAAAATGCATGATATAAATATATGGATGATCAGGATGAGCACAACTTTGTTTGCCCCGTAGTACAGAATTTAAAACTAGACAGATCCAAAAATTAAATCCACGTAGGCAACGCACATTGCACGACCATCATCACCACGGTGACCCATATGCAAAGAGGCAAAACGATCTCCCAAAGATCTGCACCATTAACATCCTCGACGGCCGTGGGGGGCACACAGGCGCGGACGTACGCTATCCCACGCCTAGGCATCATCGATCACGGCTCCGGCCACCACCACCGCTAGCTCACCGTGGCTCGTCATGACGTGCCCGGCTCCATTGCAATGAAATCCATCCTTTGCTTGCACGGTAAGGGAGGAAGACGATGCCGCCCCCTCCGTTCGCCAATCGGAGCCCAGCGCGCCAAGGCCAGCCGCTCGCCTCGCGAAAAGAAGAGAAAGCGTGCATGCACGCCACGCCACGGCGCCACCGCGCGCGCGGCGTGGGGGCGCCTGTCCGGCCGTGGCCCTTTCCTCCCTTGCCCCCCCAACGGTCCCTGCTCCGCACGTTAGTTTTCACCAGCGTGTCGGTGGAGCAGGCCAGGTGCGCGCAGGGAGGCAGGCGGCAGGCAGTGCAGAGCAGATGGCCGGGGGATTCCGAGCTATTTCCCGGCGGGAGGCTCTTTTCTCTCTTCGCGTCCGCGTGGATTTCTGATTTCTTGGTGCGACGAGGAGACTCGTCCGTGCGCGCGAGCGAGTTTGAGAGCAGCGGGCGGCCGGCCGTCTCTTTTGATTTCAACGCAGCGTCGTCCGTTTTCTTCACGAGCAGTTGATGGGGATGATGAGTGTGATGATGCTTGCTTGTTTCTCATGCAATGCAATGCAACGCAACGAGACGTGTGCCGTACAGGGAGACACAGGTCGCAAGCGAAAGGGCGAACGGACGTGACCACTGACCGGATTATTCAATTTCAAGGAGCTTTAATTTGTGGGACGTTGCGAATTGCAACACGCTGCTGCTGGTGCGAAGAAAACAACGGATCATGGGGCGAGTAGGGTTGCGTAGCGATGTGTGGGAGTGTGGCCCCTCATCGAGATTTGCTTGCGAGCATTTATCGTCTGGAGATTGACGGAGAATATACCTCTTCTTTTTTTCCCCCCCTCTCAAGATAAGCACGATGAGTCATTAGTCAGGTACAGCGGGCACATGATGGCACAGGGGAAATAGCCTGAATTGCCCTAGGATTAGAGCATGCCCCGAGTGATCATTTCCCACCGTTTATAGATCATGAGCCCTCGGATGTAGCCTCCCTCCAGTACCCTGCTGATGCTATGGTAAAAAGGCAAAAGGTGCAACAGGAAAAGGCAAAACACTCGGCGCAGAGGCACACAAACACAATTAGTAGATAGATGAAACACGGCGCGGTCGAAACATAAGGATAAACGGATCAGGTTGCAGCAAGCAGAAAGCACATAAAAGGGAAATGCCATCCTACACACATAATTGGTCAATTCCCTACATATCATCGGAAATTATACTCATTTCTTCTACATCACTAGCTCTACATATCACACACACATACACAAAAATTGATATATGTGGCCACATGGCATACAAGGGATGTGTTACAATTTTTGATGCATGCAAGGAATTTACTCAAACGTAATTTGGCACAGCTTTTATGAGTTGAAGAAATGAAATTGATGTCAACCGGACAACCGGCACTCTTCTATCTATTTCTTCTCCCCCCATTGAAGGGACGTGCTCCCTTCTCCCCTTTGCGATTTGCTGGCCTCAGCTTGGCAATGATTGAGCAACGATGTACCACGTACACTGCTTGGACGCCAACAGAGCGCCGCGTCCCTTCAACAGATCAAAGAGCTGCAGCCTGGCAGCCTGCAAAACGGAGGTGGGCCCCTCCTACGCCCACGGACAGGAGGACGACGTAGATATCTGAGCAAAGGTACGTCAACAAGAACGTAGTGTGTCCCACTATTCTCCCCCGAAGAATTTCGTCGACAGCAGTGCAGTGCGGTGCACGGGCGAGTGGGCGACCACCACCAAAAACGCTCGATATTTGGCGACGAAGAAGCCCCGCCAAACACGACAGCTGATCCCGACCTGTTCTCGGTACTGCGCCAAAGGATTAGAAGAAGGGGGGGAAAGAATCTCAGCTTCGTGTCATGGGCATGGGCGGCTTCATGGGGGCGGCGACACGCACACGCTCGTCTGCACGCGCGAGCCGACGACGCCGATCAGATCAGGGCGCCAGTGGATCGATCGGCACCGGAAAGCGATGGAAGAGGGAGGGGGGTTGCCTGACAAGGCACAGGCACAGCACGTCGTCGCGTGGATCCGCGTTGGGGGAGGACTGGAGGAGGCTATCTATCCTGACAAGGAATATGCGACAAGCCTCCCTGTCAGTGGTGTACCCGCTTGCTGCCCAAAGGCGGGGCACCGCCGCACCGGCTTGGTCCCAGCTTGATTGGCCGCGGAAGGTCTCCAGCGAACGTTGGGACTCTCATCACAAGGGAATCAAAGGACGCTGAGGATGACCCGGGCAAGAAATGCGCGATCCTGGTGGCGTTGGCGTACTAGAGGCAGGTGTGTGGCGGCCATGGTTGATAGCGACCTGATGTTTTAGTTGGAGCGGAGGCATCTTCCGCCCGCATCCAATTTCCAAGCACTATTCTTCACCGCCGGAAGATCAGCAATTCAGCCGCAGCCGGACAAGCGAAGGCGCTTCGACATTAGCTTCAGTGTCGCCA
The DNA here is from genome assembly GCA_947561735.1 of Cenchrus americanus. Lineage (NCBI taxonomy): Eukaryota > Viridiplantae > Streptophyta > Magnoliopsida > Poales > Poaceae > Cenchrus > Cenchrus americanus. The sequence goes on along the minus strand of OX387243.1, from coordinate 149,537,477 downwards.
CTCGCCAGTCGAGAACGGATCGTTGTCGGGGAACAGCTCCGCAGCCGTGCCGAAGCAAGCAGCATCTGAGAGATTCTATTATTCTAAGAGCTCGCTGAGGATTAGGGGTGTGTGTGCGCTTATATTAACTTGTCCATATGTCCATAGCTGGGATGCCGTCACCATATCCACTCGGCCACCACAGTAGAAAATAATCCAATCAGTTGGAGAAACAAATCATGCAAACCAAATTCACTACCTAGTCTGGACTCGGAATTGCTACCTGGGCATCTTAGCATCACCATGTAATTCCGGATCAGCGCACGAAAGCAGATAGGACCACTAATTTACTACCTAGGAGTATGTACTAACGCTCCACGAGAAATATCAGGACAAATCGACAGTTTATCACATAGAAACAAATACACGGCAGCCAAAGCTTTAAATATGAAATCACTGAAACATATACGGAGAGAAGTCTGTAGCAGTCATAATACAAATTCCCTCGGTAAGTAATGGTCAAAGCACAGTTCATGAGGATAAGGAAATTCCATGACCAACAGGACCAACACAGCTAATGCAGACAAATCTTCAATTGCTTTGTGCGCCTGCAAAGTTAAGAGAGATGTTAAATTCCCTACTTACAGAAGAGGACCTAGAGCAAAAGGTATGATAATCAGTGGTCCCACTACCAGTAAACAGTGCAATGAAGTTAGTATATTATTTGCCTCCAGGCCCGAGATGGAAGAGTAAAAGGAAAATGTGAAACTGTGCAGTGACCCAGAGTTAATATTGGATTGCCTAAATCATTTCTGCACCCAACAATATTTAAAACCCCACCAGCTCTACTATCTTAGCAGTAATATGACAGATACTCCATTCCGTCCCAGATTACTATTCGTTTTTGGCTTTTCTAGATGTATAACTTTTACGATGTATCTTAACTTGCATAATCTAGATCCATAGCAAAAGTTGCATCTAGAAAAGCCAAAATGAATACTAATTTGGGACGGAGGGAGTAGGTGATAAGTGCTGAAGAAGCTATAGCATGCATTTCAATTTTCAACATTGGATATTATGAACTTACATGGAAGTAAGAGCATGGCTACATTAGTTCTTCCCATCTTCTGGTTTGTCTGACTTGTCCGATTTGTCTTCCTTCTTCTCCTGCTGTCCAAAAAAGAAGAAAAATCTTCAGCTTTGCACACAACTTTCCAAGAGAACCTGTTCGTGATTCTAACCAACTAAATAATTGCTACAACTGTGCAGAGACATTGTGTCCCAATGCGTAGTTTTATGAAGATTTTCAGACAGATTATAGATTCTTATTATAGTGAAGCTTAAGCTGATTATCATCAAGGAGGGAACAGGGATGTCATAGCATCATTGTGCCGGCAGGCCTTTAGTGAGAAGCCAAAAAAAAAAGAAAATACCTCTCCCTGGCCGTGCAATGATGCCAGCAAATCTTTAACAGATGGATCATTGGGATCAACACCAGGAAGCTGTTATTTCACACAGAAAATGACCAATAATAATAGTAAGTAACTGAAATGATGAAGCTAAAACTGTATCTGTATGTTTTTAAAAAGAACCTGCATGTCAATAGTTTAAAAGAAACACGTACCGAGTTAAGGATAGAGGTAACAAATGATCTGTCTTCAAAGACCTTGCTCATATCAGAGTCACTGGACATGCTAGCATCCTGGACAGACATTTGAAGAGCTGCATATAAACAATCAGGATACACATCAGAACATGTGGTCAATAACAGAAGAAACACACTTCTAAAAAAATATATAGAAAAAGGAAACATGATAGTGAAGCAGAGAAAATCAATAAGATGTGTGGACAATGTGAAACTATGACATTGAATGATACAAGATTTACTTAAGTATAACTGAGCCAGAACATATTACAGAGTACAGTTTTTTTCTAAATGAATATACATACAGTATAGGAGGGTCTGGAAACATATCAACAAATCCGTAGATGGTTGCTTTTCTAGCTTGGTCATTATGACTGACGCAACACTACCCAGAACAAAAATGCTCATGTTTAAGTTAATTTTAAAAAATAACTACCCAGGATTGGTGATTATATGTTTCCTACTGGAGCAAAAAACATAAACAGTCAAGTAGATAACATAGGAACTAGCATTGTCTGCAAACAAGAAAAGGTAGAGAAAAACACACCCAGTGCCAAGTCGGGATCAACTGCACCAGCTTCTGCCATAGCAGCATCAGCCACAGCTGATGATCCTGAAGCACCACCCTCCATTGACATAGCAAGTGCCTGCTGTAGGAGATCATCATCCTCCTGTGATCACATCTATGTTAGCCATTGATGTCCATTGGAATAAACTTAACTATCTATATAAATAAATATCCACACGATAGAAATGAAAGATCCAGAGTGAAACATTTTATTTAAAAAACGGCACTTTGCAACCTCTAATATCAAACAATGATACAGTGGCCAAGCTATACAGCCTATAATCGAAAAAGTCAGACAACTTGTACAAATTAAGTAAAATATTTGATAGGAAAATTTACTAGTTCCAAAGTTAAGTAGGCAAGGGAGAAATTTTAGCAGAATCACCCACTTTCAACAACACAGTGATGGTTGCTGACAGCTGATTCTATAGTTACCAAAGGATCAAAAAAGGTTTTGGGCAGTGGCTCATTTTATTTGGTAAGAAGGGAGTGGCAGGACAGAACGTATATGCTGAAGAACCGCACCTCCAGGCTCCACACCCAGTACTTACCATATTTTTCTTTGTCGAACTCAAAATTCGATTTACTAATGCAACACTAGAATGTACAGGGCTGCCTATAAAGTTTCAACTTGCCCTGCTACTGGGTGTACCTTGGCAAACAATTACTGGTAAATTCATGAACTGAGTTTTAAATGCAATGCAATCTAGAACTTATGGAACCAAGCACGCTATCAATTTCAAAATTCACAAAAAACTGCTTAATTACATAGAACAATCAAAACTTGAAACATGAAATAAGACTTATAAAAGATAGCTCAGATGTTAACAGTGTGTCAGGTCATTGTTAGGTTCTAACTAAGGAATAGTGATAATACCTTTGGCTGTTCTTTTTTGTCGCCAGCAGCAGAGGCAGGTTCTGCTTCAGCCATAACAGAATCGCTGTTTGAGCTTGAGGCATGGTCCTTATTTTCAGTATTAGAAGTATCCTCAGCAGCCTTTTTCGCAATAGCCTCTTGCCTTGCCCGCTCTTCTTCCATAGATAATCGCAGGGCAAGTGCCAATTCTGGATCTACATTTGGGTCCACACCAAATTCAAATCCAGTTGCTCCAGTAGCTGCAGCAGCTGCTGCTGAAGCAGCAAAACCGCTTCCACCTTCTTCACCCGTAAATATAGGAGTGCTGAGAAGGATAGAAAATTAAGGTCATCAGCAGATGCAGCATTGAAAAACATAGATCACGGTAACATGGCACACAATTACCTTAGAAGGACATCAGAGAGGGCGTTATCACCAGGAGGAACATGAACAATGTGACTGCTGTCACTGCTGTTGACAGCAGCAATCAATGCTTCCAGTTTCTCGGGCTTTTCATCATCAGATTCACCGAAGTCAACAATGTCGAGAGCAACATTGTTCTTTTTCAGCTTCTTTCCAATTGTCTCCAAAACTTTCTTGTCGTATTTAACAGGACTGATAGATACAGCAACCATCATTAGGCATGATCAAACAAAAAACAGTAACTGTCATATGCCAAATTCACATACCTTCCAATAAAAGCTATAATCCTCTGCTGCTGCCTCTTGTTCTGGCGATGCTTGAGCGCCAGCTGAGCAACCTGGATGGCCGCAGCCAAGTTTGCCTCAGCACCAACTTCCAACCCTACACCAGTACATTTTTATGGATCAATTTGTCAGACGAGACAACAAAGCTACATGTGCAATTGTTTAACAAATTATAAGCCAGCTTAAGCAGTCACACTAAATCCCTAAGCTGACTCGCACAATTCTCCTTTGATTCTATCTAAAAAACAATTCTCCTTTGATACGACCAAAAGGTATCTAACACAGTGGTAAATCAAAGGTTTCGGGATCGATAAGCTTACCGTGCATACAGGCGAGGATCTTCCCGAGGTCACTGGTGGGAGTGACAAGCACGCGGACGCCCTTGCCGGCCATCGTCATGACGCCTACCGTGTTCTCCGGGTTCGACTGCAGCCACACAACACCCAGAAGCCATCAGATCCGGAATCCCAGAAACCCTAACCCACACGAAACTGCGAAAATCGGATCGATTGGATCAGGGGACGGGGCAAGCAGGCGGGCGGGCGGTCGGTACCTGGGTCTTGGCGCCGCAGATGAGGTTGACCGCATCAGCCTGCGCCTGGAACCGCGACGGCGCGTAGTCGCCGTTCCGCATCCACTCCGAGTTATCTATGCAGATCATGGTCGCCTGCAGGGGGGAAAATAAGCCCAGGGGAGGAGATTAGTCAAAGATCGGAGTTCGCCGAGAGAGAGGAACGGCGGCGGGGAGCGCGGCGTACCTCGAGCACCATGGCGTCGCCGCTGGGGGTGTCGCCGCCGCAGTCGCGGAAGGGTTTGGGCTGGTTTGCGGAGCAAGATAGAAACGAGGAGAACTGGAGAAGGATCGGGTGTGTGCGTCCCTATTTGTGGGTCGGACCGTCGGAGGCTACAGGGTGCAGACGGGTGCGACTCCGAACCCAACACTAGTCGAGCCCCGACTGTGATATGCGGTACTGGACATTGGATCGCGGACTTGAGTTGCCTCCGACTCCGATCACAAATGTAGTATAATACGGTAATTTTAGTAATGCTTCATCACTAGATAATTATCACACGTATCGGCTTTTCCTTACAGAAACTCAATTACTGGACATATGAAAATGTGAGACTGATCTGTCATATTAGATCGATCATGATCATGATAAAGTATGACAAATATTCTTCTTTTTTCACGTGTGATTTGCACCATCTTTTTAATTTAAAATCAATCGTCTTCACATTTAGCCCGCTGTATGGTTGTTATTAATCGAGGAGCTTGCTTATATAAATGTAGAAATAGATAGAAACCACATATAGGCCCAGTATGATCCAGACATTAAAAAAAACAAGCCCAACTAAAACTTCCCTTTTCTTTTCTATTTTTCCGATTAATAAGAGCAACTCCAATAGATCTCATCCTCAAGTTGTCATTATTACTATTTTTGTAAAAACAGAGAAAACCTTCTCCAACAATTCTCCATCTAAGGTTGCCATTTATCCCAAGTTGGGAAAAATTGACTCCGCAAGCGTATATATGCGCGCAGCGATCCGCTGCACATCCTCTCGTGTTACAATAGGTGAAGGGTATAAAAATAATTTAAGTTTTCAAGAGGTGGATCGATAAAAACATAATTTTATTTCTATCTCAGGTTCCTAATGTAAGTTATATATAGATTTGGCAAGTGGATTATGCCAAACTGTTGAAGATGGATTTTTTTTACTTGCATGTCTTTTTAGAAGTCGACAAAACACAAGATTTGTCAAGTAAAATTTGGCAAACTATTAAAGATACATGACCCTTCGACTTGAAGTCCCTACGACCTTTCCCCCTTATAACTTATATAAAATAACAACGTATGTGTTCCACCTAGCATCACCTTTATTTGACATCATTTTGTGTCATGTTTATGGGACAAGGTTGTTTAATGATAAAAATATGCTTGCAACTATTTTTTCCCGTGTGATTTATCTTTCTCGAGTAATAAAAAAGATTGTTATGAGCAGTAAAAAAATACACCGAGTCTCAAAAACTTATGGATGTGCTAGCTAGAGACACAATTGATTGCAATTATGAGAAAATAATCTCACAAAAAATGTGTGCTTTCGAAAAAAAATCACACGATTGTTTTTCACCGTAGCGATGTTCTAGTATTCTATTACTGAAATTGAAGACGCTGGAGTAAAACTTAAAGAAACTTATGACTCACGTCATAAAAAATGTATATGTAAAAAGTGTGAAAAATCAAGAAAACCAAATAGTTTCGTTTGCCTGATGTTGATTTGTTCTGAGAGAAAAATATTGTTAACTAGTAGCTGGTGGTTGGTTTGTTATAAGAGAAAGTGTTGTTAGCTGGTGGCTGATAAACAGGATGGATGCAAAGCAATCGTATACAAGGAGAAACAGAAGAAGAGAAGTCGGTTCCATCTTACACTAACATTAGTTTTAGGGTCGCAGAGGGTGTTTGGATCCCTTAGTCAGAGTTTAGTCAGACTAAACTATTTAATCAGCCCCTGTTTGATGGTGACTAAAATTAGTCAACATTAATTGTTCTTAACGTTAAATTGTTTTCTCCCTCCTCCCCCCCTCATATCTCTTGTTGGGTCCACAAAATTAATGGGATGAGCAATTAATTAGGTAAGAAAGGGGTTTTGCCACCAGAAGTCGGGTAAGGGGTGATTAGAGACTAAACTAGTTTTAGTCACCCTTTAGGAATGGTTTTGGAGGTTTAGTCACTTTGGTGACTAAAAATTAGTCTCTAGTCTTTGGTCACTCATGGATCCAAACACCCTCTTGTATTATCTAGAAAAGTTCAAAAATGCATTCCTTCGTTATTTATGGAGCTCAAAATGATCATGGCATTGTAGTTGAAGACACTATATATCTAGAAAAGTTTCCTCCATCTTTAAACGTGCATTCCTTCGTTGCCTTCGACCTTACCTCATTTACACTCCTACTCCCTCCGGTTCCCTTTTAGAAGTCGTTTTGGACAAGGTTTGAGTCAAACATTGGTAATATAAATCATGAATAACTTTTAATTTGTTGAATTTGAAAATGTGAAAATCATATAAATAGATCTGTCTTGAAAATTACTTTCATAAGAATATACATATATAACTTTCCAATAGAGATTTTTTATAGAAAAGTGAAGTCAAAGTTGTCTTTGCTGACCGTGTCGCTGTCCTAAACGACTTCTAATATGGAACCAGAGGGAGTATGCAAAATGTCTCTTAACTTCCTCTACACGTGGCACCCGATTACTCACATGTCGTGCACCCAATTGACACAAAAATGGAGGGGGATATGATAAGGTAGTTGGAGGCAGTGCAAGCTAGACAGTGATTGCTGCACGGAGACGATTGTGGTGGACTGGCAAGGAGTCAATCCTCCGTGCTAACTCCAAAACCCCGAGGCCATTTGTAGTGCTGCCAGACAGGCGTGGCGACTGGCGAATTGGCGATGAGTACTCCCGCCGACAAGTGATCATGCACATGGCTTCGAGCCTCGAGAGGACAAAGAAACATGCTGTTGCTTCCTTCCTGTTCGCGGCACCATACCACGAATAGTAACCTTGTCCCGTAATCCGTATTCATATAAACAATTAAATGGTCTCCACTCCACGAACTGATCCTGTACAAACTGAACTTATTATCACGCAATTACCTCGACACAAGCACACAGCAGAGTACAGCGCCCATTGACTAACGACGGAGACAACGACGGCATGTTTTTTTTTCTTGGCAGTTGGCACTGAACTGTTGCTCTCAAATGACCTTTTCTTCGTAAACAAGTTAGCATTATCCAACAAGTACACTCAGCTATAGTAAACTCCACGTACAAAGTACCTTGTGCAATGCAACCCAATGCCAATATGGTGGCCGCGTCAGTGAGAAGCACAAGCCAAACCACCAGCAATTAGCAAGACCATCCATCCGACCTCAGCAGATCGAACGGCAGCCTCGAGACTACTCCGCGCTGCCCCATTCCACCGAGCGGTAGCGGTGCCTCCACCTCCACGGCTCCACTCCATGTCTCCGTGTGCCTAGCTCGGCTGCTCGGTCCCGTTGCTTGTCCCTCCCACAAGGGGCACGGGGGGGAGACGTGCCACACAGGGGGCACACGAAATCCCCTGACGCCTGACGGCGTCTCCTACTAGCAGTAGCGCTCCAGGACGAAAAGACTTTTTCGGCGTCGCCCACCCCCCACACCCGCGGCGGCCCTCGTGGCGATCGTATCCGTCCGAATATGCCTTGCTTTGGCGCCCCACCTCCTTTACTCCCCCACACCCACCGCTTCGATCCTCTCTTCCCCCCTTCCGCTTCGCCTTTTTCCCTTCCTCTCTCCCCTGTCCCCCTCCCCTCCTCCGGGCCAGCCGAGCGAGAAAGCGAAGGGGGCAAAAAAGGCCCGCGCCGGCTTCCGTTCCTTCCCACCACCACCACCACCACCAGGTCCCGGAGAGATAGATGGAGCTGTTCTACGAGCTGCTGCTCACGGCGGCGGTCACCCTCTTCGCCGCCTTCCTGCTCGCCACGCTCTTCGCTGCCAATGATCCGCCGCGCCGCGCGCCGGGGGCCGACCGCGCGGCCGCCGCGATCGCCGACCAGGTGGCGGACGAGGAGAGGATCATCGAGGTCGACGAGGTGAGGCGGAGCGAAGGGAGGGCGGCTGAGGCGGTGGGGTGGGTCGAGGCGGAGAAGGCGCCGGCGGTGGCCGTCGATGAGGAGGTGGAGCCGGAGTGCCTGCCCGACCCGGTCAAGGCCGCTAGGGATGTGAGGGTTGGTGCTGGAGTGGAGGAGGAAGAGGGCGGTGACGTCGTGGAGCGGCGTGATTTGACCCCAGCGGCTGCTGTTACGGCGGCGGTTGCTGAGGTGACTGCGAGCCCGCAGGTGTCGGGCGCTGACGAGGCTGTGCTTAGGGAGGTTGTTGGTGTTGCGGGGTTGGAGGAAGGGAGTGTACAAGAGGTTGAAGTCGAGCAGCGTGACCTGGGTGTTGAGGTTGCTCCCATTGAAGTTCTCCAAGCAGGGTCGGAGAAGCAGGGAGTGGAAGTTGTTGAAGCCGCGGAAGTCTTCCCCATGCAAGCAGAGACCGTTGAAGTGAAACAGCACCATGTGGTTGCCGAAGTTGCTCCTGCTGAAGATGTTCTTGATGCAGGATCGGTGGGACTGAGTGTGCAAGATATTGAACTGAGGCCAGATGAATTGGATTCTGAGACTGCTCCCAGAGAGATTCTTGACGAGGTACTAGAGAAGAAGGAAGCGCAAGTAGTTGAAGTGACGGAGCACGAATTGCCTGTAGAGGCTGCTCCACAACCAGTTCTCAATGTGCCATTGGCAGAGAAGGAAGAGCTTAAAGATCCTCAAACAGTTGAGGAAGCTGTCAGTGTACATGAGGAAGTACAGAGCAAGGAGGAAGCTAAATGTGAGGCCCATCCAGTTGATCAACAAGAAGAACTGGTTCCCCAAGAGGAGCCGGTGGCAAGGCAAACCGATGATGTCAATGTTAGCCATGAAGGCAGCTCCAGTGATAAACTGATCACAGAATTGCCTCTGGATGCAGTGACATTACCAAACCTGCCAGAGGGAGATGCCGAACCAGACATGGACTTTGAGTGGGAAGGGATTGAGAGGAGTGAAGTGGAGAAGAGATTTGGTGCAGCTGCAGCATTTTCTGCTAGTGGGGCTGGGACGGCTGCCCTGTCGAAGCTCGATAGTGACGTGCAACTGCAGCTTCAAGGGCTCCTCAAGGTTGCCATTGACGGTCCCTGTTATGACTCTACTCAGCCACGTACACTGAGGCCGTCATCTCGCGCAAAGTGGTACATTCTTCTCCTGATATCCTACCTTTATTGTTGCTATGCTGTGGTAGGTTATAGCTCAAAGACAAGCAAAGCCCAATCTGGATGTCATCAACTGGAACGCTGTTCCTCTGTTATATTTTTCTACCAAGCAGAGCAAGTGCAGCTGCAGCATACTAGTGCTTTCCAATACAAAGAAATAGCAAAACAAATCCATTGAAAACTAAATCGTTTGTTCTTCAACGTTTCAAAGTTGACAGAAGTTGTACTTGTACATAATGTAATCTGGCACATTTTAGGCACCTATCATAGCAGCAACCAAATTCTTCAATACTTGTAGGTATATTTGTCTAACAGGGAGATCGCTTGGGAGGATAAACGACACCTTTTTTACTAGCTTTAGCATTGTTTGTGGCTCATATGTGGAAGCAGGTTTTTCCATTTGAGTGATTTAGGTAAACCAATATGAAGTGCACGTCAGGCTCTGGCTTCTGCATTTAAGTCTAAAACTAGATGCTAAAGTTAGGGGCAAATATGTCCAAATCAAGTTTGAAGCTACCTTTTTCTATAGTTATTAGTAGTAATGGATCTGTTTTCTTGCTGATAAATCATGTATATGAAAGGAAGCCTGAAGTGCAGAAATACACTGCCTTTTTAGTCTGAAGGACTTGTGCATTTTGGTCTCTTATTGAAATATTTGATTTCATCAGGTGTGAGGTTCATGATATAGGAAAGACGCGATGTTATATAATTCAACATAATTAGGTTTACTCATCTCCTTTCAAAAGATATTAGGTTATCCAGTTGGAATAGGATTTTTGACAACTCTGCACTAGTAGTCTTGTGCTTCCTCTTGTCCTCTTCTTAGTTCTATATTTGGATTTATGACAACTCTGCACTAGTAGTCTTGTGTTTCCTCTTCTCCTCTTCACAGAAGCATATAATTCCTTTCAAAAGAGCAAAAGAAGCATATACTGTAGGAGTCATGTGCCTTGCCTCTTTGGTAGCAAAGAGAACATTTTGATCAGGGATTCAGGGGTAGTAGCTTTTTCCTTTCAAAAAATATGTACTGATTTTGAGCAGGTGGATGTCTTAAAAAGATTAGTGTGTGACGCATGGCACACAGGATAGTGTTTCGAGTTTTTGAAATAAATTAAGAATGGCATGATCATAAATAAAGCGCCAAAACGGAGGTCAAAATCGTAGTGGTGGATCTTCTGAAATGATTGAGTGAATTAACAATCCCGGATCAAGGAAATCTTTGTTTCTTGTTTAGTTTAGGCATAACTGATAGCAACTAGTCACTAACCAGCCTCTTTTTCAGCAAGGATTGCCCCTATTAGTTAAAAAAAAACTTTGTACCTATAATAGTTTGAATATAATTAGCCAAGGAAAGGCCTCCCATTTGGCAGCTACCCCTGCAGTCATCTCTTCAGGATGGCATCAACTTTTGAAGCTTAACATGCTTCTGCGTATTGAGCAATTCATTGTGCTCTTGGTCAAAGAAACTACCAACTGTTGGTTTACCTTCAGAGTTTGGAATGAGCTATTGTTGCAATGTGTCACCAAATGATTTTTTCTAGCAAAGTCTACTATGATCCACTCGACAGGAGCAACTAACACAGAAAGATGCATTGATATGTTTTGCACATGCACGCCATTACTGCTCTCCTCCTTTTGCCCATACATGGATAAATTAAACGGGATACCAGCAACTAGTTATATACATCTAACTGCCAAAGCTTTCCCTTGGAATGAGAAAAATAACATATATGCTATAAAATATGGACTTGTGGCCAGAAGTATTCAAAAAGACTTCCAACATACATAACTGATCTACATTATTAAAAGGACTGATATCTTGTCCCCATTTCTGGTAGACTGATGTGTATCTCTTTACGCTAAGTCTTGGAAGCTGGTCAATGTTCCACCAATTCTATTTTTGTACGCCTACAAGTAAAGCTACAATTAACACGTTACATGTGCATCATTTATAAGATGGCCATGTGTATGGATTTTTATTTCCAACAACTCCAGGGAATATAGAATACTAAGGAAAGACACATGAGGTCCAATAAGAGAGAAATTTTAGTAACTCTTCTCTCTTTTTGACATGTTTTGTCAGTTGTCACCTCTGTTAAGTGTCAGCATTAAAAGAAATGGTGAAATAGCAGACATTGTAGCTATCATCTGACAGGGATGGTCTATGTCTAGTTTCTTGTTCTGTGAAGTTATGCACAAAGTGTAGGAATTCATAATGATTACTACTAACAACCGTATATTGTTCTCTCAGGGTTGCTTGGCGGAAATTAGGAAACATGCAACCTGAGATTGCTATGGAGAAATACATGACTCTTTTATCAGAAACAATTCCAGGGTGGACGGGGAATGAAACCTCGGTAATTTATTATTGTTACACATACTTTCTTGCTTTTTTGTTTACTGTAAATTGGAGAAGAGTGCTTAAAGGTTTGATTGTTTATGTATGTCATGCTCTAGGACACAAAGAAACATGATGCTGAAAGTCTATCTGCAGAGGCTGTATTGGCCATGACTGCTACTACTGCTACTAGTGTTCAACAGAGCAATCAAGGGTAAGTTACTACTCCCTCCAATCAAAATACATATACCCTTTAGAACATCTACACTTTCTACCAGGTGAGGCTTTGACCACCAATTTCTCTTAAAATGTGGATTTCGAAGAAAGTTAATTACATATTGTGAAAGTACTTATGTAGTAACATCTAACTTACATTGTAAGAACACAATCACCATAACAATGTTGTACCTGGCACACTAACTGGTGTGGATAGGTGCTGGTATGAATATATTCAAATGAAATTTTCAGCTCTGTCAGTACCAGTTTGTTTTGCTAGTACCGGTCGCAAAGGGTAGCTGTGATGTAACCCAATATGATAACCTTTTTAGAACAATAGCATATACAGAAGTTTGTGTATGACTTTCTGCTGCTGCTGAATTTCTTACAGGAATGAAGATAGTAGTAGCATAGATGAAGGAACTTACCCTAACCCAGAGAAAGGTATATATCTTCACACACTGGCATGGTTTTTTCTTGCTACCTGAAAAGAAAAACATGTTCTCAATTCATCTACTATAAGATGTACTGGATCAATGATTAAAACTACAGCTGTTGGTTAATTTTTGTGCAACATGTACTGGATCAATGATTGGAACTATCGTTGTTGGTTAATTTTTGTGCAACCTGTGTTTTCTATCTGCCGTAACTGGACTTTGATAGCTCTCCTGCCATTCATGCAGTATTTTCTAGCTTTATGATAATTTTGGTTGCATAGTGTTTCAGTTTAAATTCAGCACAGTCTATAAAAAAAATATCCTAATTCCTAAGTCAATGGATTTTGAAGTTGGGGGTATTTCTTTGTTGGCTTTCCCGTTTGTCTGCCTCTTTACTATGTCAACCCTGTAAATTTTCAGGCAAGAGCTCTGACATCCCTGCTGAATGAAGGCAACACTCAAAAAGATTCTTGCATCAATGAGTACTCCAGCCCATTGCTGAGATCTTTGATGCCTTCCTCATAAGATTAGATTTGTACAGTTGTGGTGGTTGTGCTAATACTAGCGCTATGATGATGTTGGTTCGTGTATATATATATATGACTGTATATATCTGTAACTACTGCTGCTGCTGCCGCCTGTATATTTGGCCAGTTGCAACAGGCTTGTCATCGGTTGTAGTCGATATTAACGTTACCCATGGTAACTGGCAAGTGGTAATTATGTTTATTACCACATATACTAGTAGTTTGGAACGAAGAAATTAATCGGTTCAGGTAAGACTATCTCATTCAGAATTGCCGAAATCTTCTGATTTGGAGGTGCATAGTTGTGCTGCTACTTTATCCATAACTTCTCATTCAGAATTGCTGAAATCCTCTGGTTTGGAGGTGCATGTGCGTAGTTGTGCTACTATTTCGTCCATAACCTTTTGACGCTATCTTCATCTGAATGGTTGAGGAACGCTTCATTTTTTTTTCTTTGGGGGTGACACTGACACCTCGACGCCGTGACAAATGATAACGCATGTTACGTGTCGCGGTCACCTCATTCTGCCATTTTTCGGAGCAGAGAACGGACTCGTGAGGCCAGCAGTGTCCCGAGGCTTGGCTGGACGCCTGGACGAGGACACCGAAAGCCGCGCCCCCGCGCGCTTCTCTGATGGGTGATGGTGAGAGCTGGGCAAAAAAGTGCAAAGCACCGCTCACGTAGGCTCCACCGATGAAATACTTGGCACGGGTCATCCGATGCCACGAGCGCAACCGGTGGCACATGCTCCGGGACAAAAAGGCCGATCACTTCGGCGTCGACGGCAGCAGCGTAGCGTAGCTCCGTGCCTCTTGTCTTGTAAAATCTCGGCCACGAACTAGGCGAATCACATGACCCGCAAGAGCGCGGGCACGATAGCCGAGCTGTAGTTATCCAACGCATGCCGCGCGTGCTGCGAGTCCTGCCTGCAACAAGTGTCCTCCACCGCCCGCCCGCGGCCGCCGTCCGTGACCGTGCCGCCGAAGAAGCCCCCCGGCGCGCCCGGCACTATCCGGCGTCGTCTTTTCGGCGCCGCGAGTCAAACGCACCCCGTGGCCGGGCTCGCGCCCCGCCCCGCCCGCCCGTGATCCCGCCGAGGCGTACCCCTCGCCTACCATGGCCGGCCGGCGCGGGGGCCGCGCCAAACCAAAGCGGGCAGCGCCTCGGCTACAGCCAAAGCGTGAGCCATCCATCGCGAGGCCGAGGCGGCATGGAAAGGCCGCTGCGGCGCTGCCGCCGGCTCGGCGATGCGCTTTTCCCTGCGGTCGTGCTAGTGGTGGTGGCGCCTACAAGTCTACAACGACTACGGTGCTTTTGCGGACGTGGGATTCGCGCGCGCGCGCGTGCGAGCGCCCCACTCCGCGGATTTCGTGTAGTAGTAGCTTGCTCGTACACGGCTATAGTCGGCTACGGAGCAAAAGATACTCTGCAGCCGCGAGTGCCTGGCGTTTTTGTGTACAGTATTTTTGGGACCAAAGGACTGAACATTCTAGCGATAGCATGCACGCATTGCATGGCTCGGGGTTTTGCAAAGGGAATCGACTCCTTTTTGGCCGGCCGGCGGAGTAGCTTTAGAAACCCACTTCCGAAAGGCAGGCAATAATTCCAACGTCCAGAGGGAGGAACGAACGCCGGCAGGCCGGTTATGGTCGAATTCTAGTGTACCAACCGCTGCTGCCGGCGTGCGGTGCCTTTGGACCAATTTCCCAATGCAAAGCAAGATAATTTGGAAAAAAAAAGCAGAGGAAGATGGGTTTAAACTCCCTCCCCTTTTTTCTTCGTTTGGTGAGGAAAAGGAAGAGGGTGATAATTGGAAGATGGTAGAGTGACATTAGGATTATGTATACGCCAAAGGCGGTGGTAGTAGGTTGTAGCTGCATAAGTACAAGGTTGTAAGTTTATTAAAGCGCCTGCTTTAGGAGGATTGCGGTGCTGCTTCTTATAGCAATGGCGTGAGTGGAAGCAAAGCAAAAACCAAGTCATGCGTGTGGTCTATACGTTATGGTTTCACAAATCACAATGGGGTTGGCTGTGTAGCACCACCGCACTTGTTTATCCAACACTGCCGCTTACCAACAGATGTTGGGTGTATAGTATACTGGTATATATAGTATTTAGTTTACAAGTACAGTGTAGTTAATGAAAAGAGTAAACTCTCATGAGTCATGACATCACTGCTGGTCGAGCAACTTTGCAGTTCGCACCTGTTCAGCTTCTGTTCAGTTCATCTATGGAATGTGATATCTCTCTCATCATCATGAGCCTCAAGTGAAACACAAAAAGGCACGGCACTGTTACACCCGCGCGCGGCGCTCAATCAACTCTGCCGGACGCTGCGCGGAGACACACGTGAACAGGCGTCGTGACCTACTGACCGTGCCATTAACGTAGTACACCGGCTGCCCGACCTGCCCACCGATTTCAATGCCGGCGCCAGGGAGAAAACAACAGAGGAAATAAACCTCGATGCGGGGGGACGGAGGCCGCGAACGCAGAATAAGCCGAGGAGGGGATCGTTCACGTACGGCGCCCTGATCCCTACCCGCCTCCTTGCCGGCTTTCGCTTCACCGTCCACCTCCTCCCCCTGGCCGATCACTCCTGTCCGTCGCACGCACCGCCGCATGTGAACCTCCACTACTCCACCGGGCGAACAGGCACTAGTGTTTGCCTGTGTTGGCTAGGCCCGGTGGTGCATCAGGAGCTAGCACCACAAGACCACCGCACCAAACGGACAGCGCGCTTGCTTGCGGAGGCGGCAGGCCTGCCTGCGAGCGAGTCCGATCGAGAGGACCAGGTGTAGGTGAGGGTGTGGTGTGGTGGGCGCCCACGGGCGGCGGCCCGTGACTCGCCGGCCAATGGCTGGTCGCCAGGTGCGAAGAGGGCGCGCGGCCTCGCTGAACAAGTGCCGCCAAGTGACCGGGCTATATATAGCGATGCACAGCTCCTAGCTCTGATCACGACCCGTGTGTGTACTCCCTTCTTCTTCGCTCTCCGGCCTCTCCACTGTTCTGTTCACTAGCTGCTGTGTGCTATAGCTTCCTCCTCTCCATACTCGGTGGTGCTCTGCAGAGTGCGCGAGAGCAAAGCACCTTGAAGACTCGAGCAGAAGGAGAGTGGTAGAGCTCGTTCGTCAGCTGCTGCGGCGATGAGGACGCCTCGCCATCAAGCTCTGCGTGCCGTGAGGTTCCTCGCGCTGTGGATGCTGCTGCTGCTGCATTGCGGCAGCGAGCTCGTCTCGGCGGTCCCTCCTCGTAAGTGTCATCTGCCCATTATTCACACCTCCCTCTCAACCTCACCCTCTCACGCGTACGAGTATGTGACATTGTTTGAGCTTCCTGGTGACATGCAGCTGGCTGGTACGACTACAGCGCCTACACTGACGTAAGTCTCTCTCTCTCTCACTCACCGAAACATCCATCCTCCTCTTCCAGAATTAGCAAGCTTTTTGCACGCCATGCTAGCTGCTGGCTGCACGAGTAACAACAAGCTCGTTTACAGTTAATAACTATTCACTAAAACTGCATGGCACCTGGCGGTGGTAGCTTGCATCACATCGTTATCAAAGACCATTCCGGTGACCACAAAATAACCAATGCGATAGAGAACTAGCTAGACATCAGAGAAGATCAACCGGCTGGGGGAGATGGCGAAGCTCAAAGCCATTGTTGGACCACCGTATACCTCCAGATGCTTACTCCCCACAAGCCCACAATGCACATGATCCTCCCTCGGCCCCTCCCCTCCGGTTCCAGTTTTTGTTCCCATGCGTGCGCTGGGGACACCCCACAGCCCCACCAGTACCTACCATCTGCTACCGGCCAATAAACATTATCACACGGAACCAGTGACACGTTATACTAGTACACTTCTCATTGTACAGTAATATTTTAAGCATCGGCCTCCGCTAAGCTCTGAAATGGTTGGGAGGACCATGATCAGGCATTCAGGCACCGTCTCACCATGTTTATTCGATGCTCTTCTTGGAAGCTAAGCCCTGCAAGGCGCCAAGCGGCTCTGCACGCGGCTAACATGCATTTTTGGGCCGACCAAAATGGCCAACAACGTAACTATAACGCGCAAGTGCTTGGGTACGGCGAATTAGTTGTACTCTTTAGCTGCACTTTTTGTGTGCGTCGCGTGTCATCTGTCCCTATCACGTCCATAACTCATTTATAATTAAGCTCGAAAAAACAATCATGATTACTATCTGCATGACTGCATGACAGCATGAGGTAGCTAGGTGAGCTGACTGGGAATTTGCATGGTGCGCAGTGCAGAGGCCAGCCGGAGCCGGCGCTGTACAACGGGGGCATCCTCAAGTTCGGCAACAGCGACGACCCCGACGGCTACCGCACGACGGAGACCGGCGTCCTCTCCCCGGCGTTCGTGGTCTACAACCTCAACAAGACCACCATGTACACCTTCTCATGTGAGCACGGCCGCCGCCCATGTCCTCCCGCTTTTCCAGTTCACATCGTCAATCAATCTAGCTAGCTAGACTACGCGCCTGATGCATGCGCAGTCATGTGAGCTTCAATAATTCCCGGCATCGCGTGCAGGTTGGGTGAAGCTGGAAGGCGCCTCCGCGGCCCTGATCACTGCGAGGCTGGCGCCGGACAACTCCGGCGCGCGGTGCATCGCCACGGTTCTCGCCAGGAGCGACTGCTGGGCCTTCGTCAAGGGCGGCTTCGTCCTCGACTGGCCAACGCAGACCTCTGTCATCTTCTTCCAGGTACGTACACGTCGCGTGCTCGCGTCTGCTTACAGATGCGAATCACAATGAAACGGAGAGATTAATCATTCAAAAGTGCTCGCTGATTTTCGTTTGCTCTGTTTGTCCAGAACGCTGACAAGACGCCCATGAAGATCACCGTCGCGAGCGGGTCGCTGCAGCCGTTCACGACGGACCAGTGGGCGATGCACCAGCAGGACACCATCCGGAAGGTAATCTCAATCTGACGATGTGCTTGATTTCGCGCAAGAAAATAAAAAAAATCTGATGATGTGGTTTGGGCCGGAGAGCAGAGGAGGAAGCGCGTGGCGACGATCCACGTCGCGGACCCGCAGGGCGCCCGCGTGGTGGGCGCGTCCGTGTCGGTGCAGCAGACCACCAAGGACTTCCCGATCGGGTCGGCGATCGCCTCCACCATCCTGGGCAACCAGGCGTACCAGCAGTGGTTCGTGGACAGGTTCAACGCGGCGGTGTTCGAGGACGAGCTCAAGTGGTACTCGACGGAGCCGGCGTCGGGGTACCTCCGGTTCGACGTCCCCGACCAGATGCTGGCGTTCGTTCGCTCCCACCGCGTGATGGTGCGCGGGCACAACATCTTCTGGGAGAACCAGGACGCGACGCCCCGGTGGGTGAAGAACCTGACGGCGGACGACCTCCGGTCCGCCGTGAACACCCGCATCCAGAGCCTCATGACCCGGTACCGCGGCGAGTTCGCGCACTGGGACGTGAACAACGAGATGCTCCACTACAACTTCTACGAGCAGCGGCTGGGGCCCAACGCGTCCATGGAGTTCTTCAGCGTGGCGCAGGACGCGGACCCGCTGGCGACGCTCTTCATGAACGAGTACAACGTGATCGAGACCTGCGACGACCCCTTCTCCACCGTGGACACGTACGTGGACAAGCTCAAGGAGCTCCGCGCCGGCGGCGCCATCCTGGAGGGGATCGGCCTGGAGGGGCACTTCTCCAAGCCCAACATCCCGCTGATGCGCGCCATCCTCGACAAGCTCGCCACGCTGGGGCTCCCCATCTGGTTCACCGAGATCGACATCAGCAACAAGTTCGACGCGCAGACGCAGGCGGCGTACCTGGAGCAGGTGCTGCGGGAGGCCTACTCGCACCCGGCGGTGAGCGGGGTGATGCTGTGGACGGCGCTGCACCAGAGCGGGTGCTACCAGATGTGCCTCACGGACTGGAGCCTCAACAACCTGCCCACGGGGGACGTCGTGGACCGCCTGCTCAACGAGTGGCGGACGCTGCAGGCCGGAGGGCTCACCGACGCGCACGGCGCCTACAGCTTCAGCGGCTTCCTCGGGGAGTACACCCTCACGGTGAGCTACAACAACAGGACGACGCAGTCCACCTTCTCGCTGTCGCCGGGAGACGAGACCAGGCACATCAACGTCCAGATGTAGACTGTCAGGCTGCTACTGCCTACCAGCTCGTGCTGTTATTTGCATTGGGTTCCTGACTCCTCGTCGCATACGGCTAGTGTATGACTGTACGTTAGTGCATACTAGTAGTGGCTGATGTTAGTGATGTCTGTGTTGGCGATCTTGTCGCGTCTGCCAAGTACTGTCGTCCTGTCGTGGTTTGATCCCTGGATTAATTTGACAAAATTCCCAACAACAAGAATACGGGCCTATGCGACGTCGGCAGTAAGCCCAACACCCGAACGAAACAAACATATTCAGGCTTGGGAACCTCAACAAAACAAGTAGGCCCATCGGAGCCTAAGAAACTTTACTTAGAATTGGTTGGGGTGCGCCAGGCTAGGGCAGTAGTGCAAAGCCCAAGCGACGCTCGAGGGCCCCAGTGGCAAGCCACTGTGGTGGACCCTCCCCCACAAAAAATAAATTTAATATCGAAGTGGGCACATGACCCACATATCAGATATTAAACTGATAAGAACAGATACTACACTTGATCTTAGCCAAAAGGCCGAGAAAGGTATGAGTTGCTCCGGGCGCCTGGGTCTCCTTTTATTCACGTCGTCCCGGCTCCGCTCGCTCAAACCCGCCGAGGTGGGACTAAACTGAAGCACCGAACAGGCGCACAGGGGCGCAGCGCATCGCATATTGCCCCGTTCGATTACTTGGGCCGTGTGGGCTGCCATTGAAGCATCCCACAAAACTCCCACCCCGAGCCCGATCCACAGAAAGAAGGCGGCGCATCTCTTCTCTCTCCCTCCCGTGTCCACGCATCTCGAGCTCCCATGGAATCTTCCTCGCCCCCCCCATCCTCGTCGCCGGCGCCGGCGCAGGCGACCGCTCGATCCCATGGAGCCTCCAATGCCTCCCAGCGGTGGAGCATCCTTCGGCGCTCCCTTATTGCCCGTTCCTCCTCTTCGCGCGCCCCAGGTCTCGCCGATTCATTCCCCCTCTTCTCACCCATGTCGACATTTGCGTCCGCTTCGTTTTAATGTGGCAGCAGAGTATCGCCGCTAGTCTATAATTCGTGTCCCGTCGTCGCAGCTTACTCTTGCAAAGGCCAAACCACACTAGCACTGTTTCAGCTTGCACATGAATGATATGCTTCGGGCCCTCCATTAGCAGCACTGTTGAACCATATGTAATAAGGTGCTTTATTTTGTCATTTTAGTTTTTTTATGAGCCTGAAAAGGCAATGGTAGCTTCCCAATTTGTGTACTTGTGTATCTTTGTTAATGTTTCTTCTATTTTCAACATGGCAGCTTTAAGCAGTTTGAATTCCACGTTTGTTTTTACATACTGAGCTATGTTAAATTGCTTTTTCGACTTTAATTTCCACGCAGAGGGAACTTCTAGTGACAAGCATATTAAAGATGGTACCAACAACATTTCAAGAAAGGCTTCACGTGGCTTTAACCTGATCGAATGTCATTCACTGCCAATTTCACAGTTAGTGAAATCACTTGGGAATGAAAATGATCTGGGATGCCAAAAGGATGTTTATGTATACTATAAGCTGCCTTGTGGAGGTTCTTCTAAACTTAATCTAGTGTAAGTAGTCTTCTATTTGACCCTAAGCTACTGGTGTACTGAATATAGTTTTTCCATATCTTCCTTTTCCCTGATATAATTGGGAATCATATTGTTTTCTCACCAGTAAGCTCTGTGTGTGACTACCAATTTAGCCACCCTGAAGTGTTCAACCAGCTAGAAAGGTTGGCGTACTATTTTTCAGTTGGTTATTAAAGTGCATGATTCCAGACAGTGGTGGAGGACCAACATGGCAAGGTATGGCAATTGCCATACCTTGTTTTTCCATGTTAGCTTAATCCTCCGGCTCTTTCTGTTAATTTCTGCTATATGTAGGGCCTGTTTGGGAGGGCTCCGGCTCCGGCTCCACGAGCGGCTCCGGCCGGCCGGAGCCCCTCGCGGCTTTCAAAGGGGAGGTGGAGCCACGTTTTGGTGGCTTCACCTGGCTCCAACTAGAAATCCACCAGAGGAGCTATTTTGCCAAACGTTTTTTAAAACGACTCAACTCCACCAGAGAAGCCACTCCACCAGAGGAGCCAGAGCCGGAGCCGTTTTTGGAGGAGCCGGAGCCCTGCCAAACAGGCCCGTAAAAGCTGCTACCGATGCATATTGAGCACCACTCTTGTACCAAGAGGAGGGCAGATCTATGTACATTCAGACATTACACACTGTAAATAGAAGTTTGATTTGTTCAACTTCACCACACTTCAGTTATCTGTCCTCCGCCATTGATTCCAGATACAGAAGAGAGGATTCCCTTGAACTTAATGACATGGAAGCTTCGAACAGATACAACATCGACACTACTGGACTAGTATGTAAGTTTTCTCCAAGCAAGTTTTTTTTTGCATTTCTGTTGCCATGCACAATGTGATTCTCTCTGTTTGCATCAATTCATGTGTATGGTCATGTTTATTGTGTTTTCCCAACTGTTGTCTGTTACTTCCTGCCAGATGTTTTTTGTTTAGGTGTTTTCTGTGGGAATAGGAAGGACTTGCGTGGAAAAGAAATTTAAACAATATGCATATTGTAAACTTAGGCTTATTGGCTACTTTACAGAATGTGGTTACTGGCTACTTTCATACTGTTTTGGCCAAGACAGGCGATTGATACGCGTGACAATTTTTCCTTCTTTGACTAAGAATTGTGCTCCTATACACATAATAAATTATTGAACTTAACTGGTACAAACTTTATTATACTTGCATCATGGACTATAATCTCCAGTCAATAAGCATCATATGGCTGACTTTAGAAGTGGGAATGCTATTGTTATGGGTTTAGAGGGCCCATCCAGGTCAGATGGGCCACAGGGGCCCAAAGCCGGTCCAAAGAGGTGCATGTGGTACTGTTCAGTTCCTGCGGGTACTCGTCGTGTGTCTATCTAGGTTATGGATTAGGAAGAGTCCATAGAGATTTGCTTGTAAGTCAAGTCAATAGGATGACTTGTGAGTCAAGTCGGGTCCTTCCCGTAAATATGAGGGGAGATCTAATTCTTGGAATTCAAGTAATAAACAATTAAAGGGGTAAAACCCTGATGCTCCTGGCTCTCAGGCTTCGGCTCCCTCCCTCCCTGCGTGTCCACCATGGCCACTGGCCACCTCCTCCCTCTCAACTCTCAAGTAACCTAGGCCCAAGGGGTAGCCCAAATCCATTACAACTACAAAAAAACAATATGGAATCGAGAGACCAGCAAAGAGTTGAAAGTGTTGTACTATTCTAAATCTCTTCTTTGTTCTTCCATGTTTTCATATTACCATTCTTATATTAAAGAGAATTCAAATTCAGTTCTAAGTTTATATGTGTTTTCCCCTCTGAAGGTTGTTGGCCATCAGAAGAGGTCCTTGCCTACTACTGTATTAACCACTCAGACATTTTCAGGTTTGTTATGACTTGTGAGATCACCACACGTGATACTCCTGCATTAGTTTGTTTCTTCTTCTTTTTTCAAAGCTAAAACATCATTGAAACTTTAGCTGGCTTAGTATAGGCGATTTGTAGTTGAGTTAATTGCACAGGATCACAAATGCTCCACTTTAAGTCCATCAACTTAGGTACTCGACATTGTTGGCTCTGAACCTTTATTTAGGCATTCAAGGGCCTAAAATAGGCTAGTGAATTGCTGCTTATTCAACCAGCGTTGGGTTTTATAGTACATAAAATAGACCAACCTGTCTTCTATGTTGAACATATGATTGAGGTAATCTCAGATTTGGGGTATGGCCAAACAAATCATAGGGGGTACATTACTGTGTCACACTCTCAGAGGATATCTTAGCAGTGTGGCCTTCTAGGACCTTAAGTCACCCTTAAGAAAAATGTAGAATAATTGTATATAGGTCCTTGTGCATGAAAATATTTCAAAAGTTGTTTAAATAAATCCATCAGAGGTTTGAGCTGTTACACTCCTGCCCTAGATTTTTTGTTCATGGTATTTTTTCATCATATATTTTTTTCTTGATGAGATCAAGATCAGAAAATGAACACCTACTTGCAATAGCTCGTCTTTTGCAGCAGTGCACAGTTGTTTTGTGTTGCAAAACTGTATTTCTATGAAGAATTGTATATACCTTTTTTTACCATATTGGGCAATATTATAAAGGTAAAGCTTTTGCATAATAGTAGTCCATTGAAAGCTTTTTCCATGATAGTAGAGTAGTTTGTTATTACTTTGACTAAGATATTTCTATTATACTTATCCATAATTGAATTTTTTAATTAATTCTAGGAGCAAGAAAGTTCTTGAACTTGGTTCTGGTTATGGATTGGCTGGGCTTGTTATTGCAGCCTGTACAAATGCTGATGGGGTTGTAATTTCTGATGGAAACCCGCAAGTAGTTGAATGTATCCTTCTTAATTTCATGTATGCACAGTTGAGTTTATGCTAACTTTTGTAAATAGCACAGAAGATCAGATTAGATTACTCCAACATTTGCCCTTGAGGGCCTTTGTTTTACTTTTATTTTTTTTAAAAAAAACACATCATGTGGCCTTTGTAAGCCATTAACCCGCAGATATTCAGAAGAACATATCCATCAATGCGGAAACTTTTGGTGAAACAAAGGTTAAATCTATGATACTGCATTGGGACAAAGAGCATGCTTCAGAAATATTGAATACTTTTGATATCATTGTTGCAAGTGACTGGTATGTTCAACCTACTTGATATCTTATTATTCTTGAATGCTGATTTTCTTTTCAGTCCTGTACCTGCCTGTTGTTTTTATCAATTTTCACGTGTCAGTGTTATGCTCTGAGGCTGTTAATTTGGAATTAAGCAATGCATCTAACCAACTATTGTTCTTTATTTAGTAATATTGTTAGCTTGGAGCTCCTTCTTAGCACCTTCCTTTTAATAAATGTTTCAGAAGCTATACCTTGTAGCTGTTAGTTGATTCCATCTGTACTTTTATTGCAGCATGCATCTTTACTAGTAGTGAACTATTGCCAGGTTAATAGGTTCCATTTGAATTTTCTTATTCACATTTAGTTCGGTCCCGCAGCACATTTTTCAAGCAATTCCATCAGAGCCTTGCCCGGACAGTCAAATCCTTGCTGAAGCATTCGGCAACCTCACAGGCCATCTTCCTGAGCCCCCAAAGAGGTGATTCACTCGAAAAATTCCTGGGAATAGCTAAAGAGAATGGGCTCAATTGTGAGTTGATAGAGAATTATGATCCCACTGTCTGGGATCTGCACAAAAAATATGTGGCTGGTGATGATAGAGCCTGGCCAAATTATGACAAGGAGCATTGCTACCCTCTGCTGGTTAGAATTAGCTCATTTTGTGAGTGAGTAGTCATTTCAGGATAGTGTCGGTTCATTGGAATATCCATTTACAGTTCATTAGCTTTACCTGTTCTTTAATCTATCCCATCCAGCAGAATAGTGTAAACCTGGAGTTGGATATGCATTAGCTGGCAGTGGAATACATTTCATTGCCTTTGGTGTTTGGACAGCTATCTATGGTTCGTCGCTGCTTGTTTGTCTAATAAGGTTACAGGTTGCAGGTTGAAAGTAGTGTTATTTGAAGCAGCTTTCTATGACTTTGCGACTGCTAAGCTGACGTCTTGCCTCACGATGATTGAGGACGTGTGTTATCTCTGAAGAATAGTAGATAGTGGTTGCTGCATCACAGGACCCATCTTGGCTTACTGTCTGATGTTGCTGCGTCTGTATGACTAGCCTCTTCTCATTTTTCTTTTCAAATGCAATTGGCTCATATCTAATGCCTGATGCTAAAACCCTCATGGTTGCTGACTGGATGAATGTGGTCTTAAGATATGTCAGCAAGGGTTCGTGCATTGAAGCTGCTAATGCTCTTTTAACTTTAGTGTGCCGGCAAGTGCTTGATCCACATATCCTTCCGCATCGGAGTTTATTAATGGGTGGATTCAGAATAGTTTTCATCTTGTTACCTATCTCATTTCGGAGAGCTATGCACATCATAGACGCCATGAACTCTCTTGTGCTCATCGGCAACAATCAAAAGAATACAAAATACGGTGTGATAACTGACGAGTATCTTTGGTCTTTGTAATCGGCCCTCGGTGGCCCATTTCCCCACTGCTGCTATCATTTTCACTTGCTTTAATCCGTTGCTTTATGAACCGCCTCATTTGGTGTGTTGTTCCTATCAATCGCCATCTATGAACTTTGCATTGGTACCCTAATATCAGTGGATATTTTCATGGCTAATGTTTATGTTTAATAGGTTCCAATGTTCCATGAACATGGCGACACTTCCCCAAAGCAGCAGCTCCTTTTTTTTTTCTTTGCATGTTCCATTGTGTTGGGGGTACCCGAAAAATTCGGATAACTACCATAACACGAGTAAAGTTCTCAACACGTTCAAGTACAAGATTAGGGCGCAAAGAGATCGTGAATCTCTCTGCAAAGTAGCACAAGTTCCAAAAAAAAAGTCCGAATCCGTTTTACACGTGCCCTTGCGCCCCCTTTTATAGGGAGATGAAGGGACTTTTACATACCGATAACACCCCCGGACTCGAGAGAATATTCCTAGTGTGAACGCACACATGATTGTCTTTTTTACCTAATATATTTACAAATCTGCCACTAGTTCACACTCTAAACCCGACTTTTTGGGACTACAACTTTGACTTTGCTTCTCCCCCGGTTCGCGAATGTCTTCGCACAAAACTCCCGAACCGGGTCTTCAACGGATTCCCGAAGTGACCCTTGTTTCCCAGCCCGGTTCGTGCGTGTCCATGCGCCCGAGTCCCGAACGAGTCTTCATCATGTTCCCGAATCAAGCAATTCTTCCGAAGTTCGGACTATCAACGCTTGAGATTCCGGTTCCCGCATGCTCGTGACTCCTCCTCCTCGCCGAATCAAGATTCCCGAACTCGCACATTCGCGACTCGAGACTTCGCGGGTTCCGGACTTCCGAGAATCGCGAATTCCCCGCTCCCGAAAAACATGCTTTGAAAACTTCGTTAAACTCACCGTTTCGAGGGTGACGGGTTTTCCCGAATTCCCCAACATTAGCCCCTCGGGAAGCGGGTTGACTCCGACGATCCGATTCCACGAACCTTTCGGAAATTTAGTAAAAAACGTCACCCTCGGAACGTCGGAGGGGACACGCGTCGCCCGGGGAGCCAAAGGCGGTTAAATCGAGGCGCACTTCGCGAAACTACCCCTCCCCGGCCCTATAAATAGCGGGCTGGCGCTGTTAAAAATCTTTTTACTGCTTTCGAGCCTTTCACGATTCTCACATCTTTCTTCCTTCGCGGAATCTGGTTTTTCTGCTAGAAAGCTTGCGAACTCCAGGCCTTGTTCGCGCTCCTCTAAGGTATTGCTTTATCTTTGCTTTGTTGTTTCGTTAGTTCGTTAAACTTTGGTGTAGTAGTGTCATGATTTTTCGAGTTTTATTCTCGAACATTACTCTTAACTCGTCCGAATGTTCGTGTTTGTTAGGTGGCTCGCGTTCAAAGTACGCTTAGGCCCATGACTACCGAAGAGCCGATCGCTCGCCGATCTCCCACTTGATCCACCGCCGAAAGCGCGGATCGTGATGCACCGGCCGAAGATGTTGGTTCACCCGGCGGTTCCCGAAGTCGCGAAGACGGAGAGGTTGGGTCCGACGGCGGCGAAGACGTCGGGGATGTGGACGCCGGTGTCAACGATCTCATCATGCCGAGGACTTCGGCCCACCGCCGCCTTCGCTCGCCTTCGGAGAGTCGAAGGTCACAAGCAACATTATTCGCGAGTACGAGAAGGCCGGATTCTTCTCTCCCCGGGGCCGGGGTGTTCCCCGCTTGATGAACCGATTCCTACTCCCAAGGCCGGAGAGATTGTGGTTTTTCGGGACTTCTTTGTCCGTGGGCTACGGTTCCCTTGTGACCCAATCCTCGCGGCAATTCTCGATGCATTTTCGGTGAAGATCCATCGGCTTACCCCTACGTCCTTCCTCGAAGTATCGAAGTTTATCCGGATTCGAAAACCTTCGGCCGTAGTCCTACCATCAACGCCTTCACCGCATTTTACGAACCGGTGATTACTCCCGAAGTTGTGAAAGGTGAAGACGGGCGGTTCTACCACGGCCCGGCACGCATGCCGTACCTTCAATACACGACGCCGAACACCCGACAAGGGATTACCCGAATCCGTATTTCTCCTTGCCGCAAGTCCAACCTTTCCGACGATTGGAAGTCTTACTGGTTTTACTTGAAAGTCAATGTGCCGAAGCTGTCATGCCCGATCGCGCCTCTCACCGCGGTGAACGTGGGGAAATACAATCAGCGGGCCCTGGGAATCAGAAGCTGCGAGAGTGCATTTCACCCCGGCCAAGACAATACTTGGTGGCCGCGACATCATCGAAGAATTCTTTGCTTTGCCCGGTCCGGCCTATCTCGAACGGTTGGTCCCCTACGAGCTCGTGTATTATAATGTCAATCGGGCCGACCAAAAGGTGCCTTTTCCGAAGTTCGGGATCAAGCTTCGCGAAGGCCGAGCGCCAAGGACTTCATGGACGAAGTAGAAAAAAGGGTGAATGTTATGGTGGGCGAATACACGATGAACGAGTATAAGGCATACAAAGCTCGGTGAAACATAGGAAGAAGATCAACCGCGTTTTTTCGGAAATCGGCGGTGATAAGTTTTTCAGCTCTCGAGGCCCTGGTCCCAAATTGAAAGTTCCCGCTGTCGCCGTAGCCAGCTGCTCAGCCGCCCCCATCAATGCTCCCCGAACCAGGTCATCGAAGCGAAGCTCGTCCTCTGCCACCGAGGGAACCTCTTCGGGAGTGAAGCCTTCAAGGACCAGATCGCTTGAATCGTCGAAGCGGAAGCGAAAAACCTCCGAACCTCAGACTTCGGAAGCCGAACTCCGTGTCGCCTCGGGGCTTGCCCGGATGAGCCGCAAGAAATTGAAGAAAGCCGCGAAGAAGGTTCTTTCCTCCGGAGTTCGGCGGGTTCCGTCCGCCTTCGACGACGACACCCTCACGAGACGATAGCTTTAAAGGTGTTTTCTTCGGCCGCGTGCCTAATTTTCGAGACGCTTGTCCCGTTGGTTCCGAAAATGAATTCGTGGATATTGATTCCTTTTCAGATGCCGCCCCCGAAGTCCGAAAGGAGACATCCCCTGCTGTTGCTGAGAAGTCTGTTGTTGCTGTTGAAGCTGCTGTTCGCACTGAGTCCCCTGCTGCTGCCGAAAGCCCTGCTGCTGATGTCCGTGCCGCTGACCAGGCCTCCTCCGAATTCGCCCAGGATCTTGAGCGCACTATTCAAAGGGGGGGCCATCCTGCCGAAAATATTCCTTTGGTCGAAGTTCGGGAGGTCGTCCCCGAAGACCAGGCGCCCTCACCCTCCTTAGCTGCTTTTAACAAAAGCTTTGGTACGTCTCATCGCGGCAAGCTATTGCGTGTTGGTTTCGAGACAAGTGGCGTCGGGGGCAAGACGTCCAAGTTTTTAACTCGTGGAAATCGTCCGCCATTGTTGATGAAACGAGAGAGGAGGCGCCCGAACGACCCGAAGAGGCCGCTCAAGGCTCCGAGAGAAGGCCCCTCTCCGTCTCTCGAAACCACTCCTTCGCCTCGAGGAAAAACTTCTTCAGGCTCGAGCAAACAAGTTACCATGCAGCGGTTCTCTAAAGAAGGTTCGTCCTTCCTTACTATCTTTTCATACGTTTCGTAGTTGTTGAAGCTTAGTCTGAGACTTTCTCTTGATCTTTGCAGAATTCAAGAATCTGTTGCACTCGTATTCTCCTTCAAAGCTTGCACGCTTTCACGAAGACTATGCCCTCAAGTACTCAATGCTTGGGAAGGTTGCCGTAGACCGGCTTTCTGAACAGGAGAAGATTAATGAAGAGCTTTCTCGGAAGTCGAAAGAACTAGACCGCAACTTCACCCTCGCGCAATCCACGAATCGGGAACTCGAGAGGAAGGTGGCCGAGCCGGGCAGAGGCTCGAAAAGAAGTCACGATGAAAAGAGAGTGGCGAGAGGTCGCGCTCGAGGAATCGAAGAAGGATCTTGAGAAAGTTCGGAAATCTCACGAAGATGATCCGAGCGTGATCGAAAACCTTCGGCAAAAACAAGAGCGAGCCACGAAAATCGCCGAGGATCTTCGCATTAACAACGCCGGCCCTCGCCAAATCGCCGAGCGCGAAGGATCAAAAAATCGTGGATCTTGAGAAGGCGCCCGATCGAACAAGGTGAAGCCTCGAAGAAGAACGCTTCGGAAATCTTGGGGAGGCTGAAACTGCTTTATGCTGAGTACCAGAAATCCTTGAATGAATACGGTGTTCGCCCAGCTCCTCTCCCGGATGACATTGATATCCCCGACTTCATGGATTGGCTGGAGGATGAGTTCAAGGCTCTTACCGAGGTGATTTCTGGCGCCAGCGACTTCGCCGTTGTGTTTTCTGTGGAGAGTATCCTGAAGATCCTTCACGATTATGACTGCGTGGATTTGGCGAAGTTTCGCGCGAACCTTTCTCGATTCCCTAGCGTTACCAGTGACGCGATACTTCGAGCGAACCCCGACATTGTGGCTATCAAGACGAAGTTCGCAAAGGAGTTCGGGTGGGCCGGCGGCGGGGCGGATATCGTTAAGACCATTGCGCGAGCAAAGCTTGTCCGAGGTATTTTCTTTTGATTGATTTCGTGAATTGTGTTCGTCGCAGACGTTCCAGTTTCTTAAACTTTCCTCACCTTTCTCTTTCCTTTCTCGGCTGAGGGAAGAGGAGAACCGAGAAGGCACTACCGCGTCTCCCGAAGGATCGGCCTCCGGCGAAAGTTCGAGCGAAACCGACGAGGGCTCAGATGGCAGCAACGGCGAGTAGCGGCAATGATGGCGACGATGGCGAACGAGTCCCCGAACAGGAGGAGGATTCACCGAAGGTGGATGTCACGAACTGAACGACATGTTCGAACTTTTGGGTGAATTGTAGATTGGTTGTATATTCGTGTGGTTGTGTTAATCTTTTCTGAACATATGTTTTTGTATATTTTAACCTGCGCAGGTCCTGCAAGTTGGGCCTGCGCAGGACGTGCTACCCCTGCGAATTCATCGGGATAAAATGCTCGTTAGTGGTGAAGCGTGGCGTCTATTCAAGCGGGCACATCCCGAACAAGATTTTTCCGATTTTTGTCTTGAGGCTTCGCTTAAGTTTTCTATAGGTTGTTTTGACCTCTCCTCGTTTTTCTTACTTCGTAAGAAGGTTCGTGAAACGCCCGCGTTTTTAGCTCTAAATAAATCACCTACTAAATCATGCGTAATTTCAAAAACCGATCCGCCGAGCTCAATTACCATTCGGATCCTAGCCACCGTTCTCTCTTTCTCTCTCTCTCTCTCTCCCCTCT
The DNA here is from genome assembly GCA_947561735.1 of Cenchrus americanus. Taxonomy (NCBI): domain Eukaryota; kingdom Viridiplantae; phylum Streptophyta; class Magnoliopsida; order Poales; family Poaceae; genus Cenchrus; species Cenchrus americanus. The sequence continues at coordinate 149,506,860 of OX387243.1, read as the reverse complement.
CCCCGACGCGCGTGCCGCGATTCCCGCCGGCACCGCACCACGGCCGCACCCCCGCGCGCCTTCCCAACGCCGCGGTCGGCCACCGGCCGGGAATCCCGCGCACGCCGCGGTCCCGCCGGCCGTACGCCTCGCCATCACCGCCGGCCCGAAAATCACGCCGACACCCGGAAATCGGAAAACCCCCGCAAAACCCTCCCCCTAATTTCCCTAACGATTTTCCAAATTTTCTAGACTTTTCCCCAATTTCTTTTCCTCTCTTTTTTTCTTATTTTTCTTTCCAATTTCTTCCTTTCCTTTCTTTTCCTTTTTCCTTTTCTTTCTTTTCTTCTTTTCTTTTCCTTTCTTCCTTCTCTCTTTCTTCTTCCCTCGCTCCTCCTCCCCGACCGCGCGCCCCCCCCCCCTCCCCGCGGCCCGACGCGCGCGACCCCGCCCCCCTCCTCTCCCGGCCCGGGGCCGCCCGACCGGATTCGCCGGCCGCGGCACTCAAGGGCGGCCCCCGCGCCGCCCGCGGTGGCCCCCGCCGAGCCGCGACACCCCCCCCGAGCCGACGACCTCCATTAAAAGCCCCGCCCGACCGGTCACCTCCACCACCGGCCGAAGCCCGCCCCGCGCCACGCACCGCACAAGTTGACCCGTACCGTCCCGAGCCGTCGCGTCGCCGGTCGCCGCCTCGCGAAGCTCCCCGAGCTCGCCGGAGTGGAGCTCGCCGGAGAAATATCTCCACCCCAAACCGCCACCCGCCGCCTATAAAAGGGGGCCAACGGCCTCCCCGCTCGCCGCACCACACCATCACGGCCTCATAGCGCCTCCTCCCCTCTTCCTCAAGCACCACCGCACCGCCGCCCCCTAGCGCCGCCGCCGCGCCCCCGTCCTCCCGTGGAGCCGCCTCCACCATGCGCAATAGCCCGAGGTGAGCACGGGAATGAGATCCCCCTCGGTCTCCTCTCCATTTTGCCCCATCTCCCGCCGCGCCCATGGCCAAGGTCGCCGGCGGGCACCCCCCACCGCCGGCTTCCCCGCACGGTCCGCCCCCCCTCTCTTTTGCCTCCGTTCGTTCGCAAGGAAGAAGTAGGCCTTCGTGCCAAAAACCCCCCCCCGCCTCCTTTCTTTTTCCTAAAGAGCCCCCGCCCCTATTCTCCCTCTCTTTATTCTTTTCAAATAGCCCATGGATCAATAATTAATTATAGATTAAATACTTGTCAAACCCCAATTAATTTACAAACCAGGCCCTAATCAAGTTATATTATTATAATCACCCCCTTTCCCCATTAATGTAAATTACCAATAGGTCCTTAATACCTATAACCCCTCCTTAACCTAGCCTTTCATACACGCCCTTCCTTCCCGGTTAAGACCAAACATTACCGCACCCCCCGCCGAACCAACCCCTTTCCTAGGGCTTATAAATACCCCTCTCCGCTCACTTCCCCCCTCCCCGAGCTCGTCCGGAAACGTGTGTGCTAATATTGTTTGCCTGCTTGTGTGTATGCCATAGCCGACGGAGTAGACGGAGTAAGGTACCCCGAGCCGGAGATTGAAGCCGACTACGCGAGCAGGAGCCCGAGGCCCCGAACGCCGAGCCGCACTCCCCGAAGACTTCGAAGACGGCAAGTTCAACCTCCCCCTTTGATGCATGCTTCTGTTCTAGTTTTATAAATATACCCTATACCCGTTTTATAAATTGCATATTGTTTTGCTTGCAAAAACATGGTAGGATAGCCACCCTTGATTGCTATGATTAAACCTTGTTTTGGCCTAAATGAGTGCTTTAAAAATGTGTGTGTGCTTTCAAAATGTGCGAGTGCTTTAAAAACAAAAAGGGGATATGTTTGGAAAATGAGTAAAGAACTGGGTAGACGGGATGAACGTGTGTGTCGGGAGTATGGGAGAGCTCGTACCGTGTGGTTGAGCGTGTTGGGAGTTGTCCATCTTGTCGGTTAAGGACCGGGTTGCGTGACATCTCACCCGACCCAAATCATCGTACAACCACTCGACCGTTGTATGTGGCAACGGCTTAGCATAAACCCCACTAGTTAATCTACTTGCCATCCGGTGTGCGGGTGAGCGGCGGGAGACCAAGGAGTAGGGGTACGCTCCGTGTGAGGTACGCCCCGGTTATGTGGGATAACCCCTTGGGTGCTTCCGTGGTGGCTCGTAGTGTTAGCTAAGGTGGGTAATGGCTTTGATAGGATCCGTACCGCACCGAGGTGTCCGTGTGACGCGTACCCTACTTGTGGGTAAAGATGTACAACCTCTGCAGTGTCAAACCTATTCGAATAGCCGTGTCCACGCGTATTGGACGAGTCACGGTGTGGTCACAAAAACGGGTGTTTGGGATGGGATGTTTTCTTCGGCGTGAGTTGTTTTCCGTGATGTGTGTGTGTGGTCGTGTGCACCGGGCTACGACGAACGGGAAGTCCGTAGGTCCACAAAGTGGTTTTTCCTAAAACAATTGAGTTACTTGGGTTATGAAAATGATTTGCGAAAACTCTTTTTGAAATGAACCCCCGCATGTGTAAGTTTGCAAAATGAACCTTAACCTGATCCTTGTTATACTGTATGCATGATTCTGCTTATAAGCCCCTCCGTGGGTGGGGTTGGATTTGCTGAGTACGTATGTGCTCACCTTTGTTTTACTAACTATTTTACAGAGGAGGATCCCGATTACATTCCCGAAGACGTTGAGTAGGTTGTGCCCTACACCCAACCGTGCCTGTGTACCCAGGGCCCTACCGAAAGCTTCCATGGTGTGGTACTCTGAGGAGGCTATGGAAGCCTTTGCTATTGTAGTGTGGTCGCTAGCGTTTGTGTTGTTCCTTGTAGCGTTGGCACTACCGTGCCCTTTGTGTCGCCGTGATGTAAAAGACTGATTCCACCTGTTGTAATAAATGTGTTACCAGCCTCCTGGGACTGGTATTTGTGTCACATTTAGTCACCTCTGATGAGAGGACGCTTCAGGTGGTATCAGAGCCATAGGTTGGCCGTAGGACATGACCCCTAGGATACGAGACCTCCTCTGGCCCTCTCTAACCTTCCCTTTGCTAAAGCTCACCTTTTTCCAAATCCTTACCTTGATTCTTGCCTGTTTTCCAGATGCCTAACCCCGAGTGGAACGGAGGAATTTGCCCCGTCCGGCTCCGGCCTCCCTAACTCCGTTGCTACTCGGCCTAGAGCGCGTCGGAGTAAGGGATCCGCCGGAGTTCGTCTACCGGGAGTACGAACGCTTCGGCACCCTTCGGTGTAAGCCGCCGATCTTTGTGGGAAGGAGCACGCTTTACCCCGACATAGAGCCATGATTCGTCTCTCGCCACCGGGTTTTCGCTTTGCCGACACCTACCCCAAGGTCGCTCGGAAGGCCCCGCGTCGCCTACGAGTGGTTTATAGACAACACCTCCGAAGGACTCCAATGGGATTCTTTCCACCCTCCGGAGGAAGAGGACGCTCGTGGATTGATCGCATGAGAGGATTAGAACGAGAGGAAGAAGACTTAGAAGAGGCGCTTCCCACCTATCCATATACCTCGGAGGCCTAGACCACCTTTATCAGAGCAAGCCCAAAGAATCGAAGCGACGGATCGACGGAGCGGAAAGGGCGAACAGAGGATAGAACTAGAAAGGGTGAAGACAACCATAGCGTGAAGTTGAACTACACAACACAAAGCAAGAATACCTCGTGGAAAGAGAGCGCACGCCGTTGGCCCATAAAGCCCTATGGGATGAACTAAAGGAGCGAAGAAGCGAGAGATGAAGGAGCCAAAGCGAGAAGAGGATGAACCCGAAGAAACCCACCGGGACAAAGGGACCCCGGACCGAAGATGAGATACTAGAGCAAGATCTTCCACTAAAGAAGCGTCGTATCCGGCTAGAGGAAGAATCACCATGAGACTAGGGTGTTTAGGCTAGAAGCCGAGTCCTAGCAATAATAAGTGTACCCCGAAGGATGTACCTCAAACCTTCCTACTAAATAAAGTTATCCATCTCTTGTACCCCACTACAACTTGTTCAACCCTATCTTTGTTTTAAGATGGCGGAAGATGGATGGACCCAAGGCGTGTGCCAGGAGGAGCCTGGTTTTGCTCGCCTGCTCATCCACTCCCCGGAGCGCCTCGCATCACCGAGCGCCCTAGGTACTACGGCAGAGAGTACGAGCAACTCGGCACTCTTCGCCGTAGAGTGGTCCTCTCCGTCGCTAGAAGCAACCGCCACACCAACATCGAGCCGTGGCGCGTGACCGCCACGGGGGTTCCGACACCGGATACCTATCCTTTGGCCCTCGAAAAAGCCCTCCGCTACCCGTGCCGAATCTACGAAGAGCACCTCGTCCCCACACCGATGAGGTACTTCCCTCCCGCCATCGGGACCCCGCTTTGGCGGTGCCCGCATGAGGAACCCGGAACGACGCCGCCACCAAGAGGACCTCGCTATACCACGTAGTCGCCTACCTTGTCTCCCCGGACAAGCTCTTTGATGACCGTGCCGGACACTTGAGGGAACAGATCGGCCGGCCGAGCAAGTCGAAGTCACGGTGCGGATGCATCAAGTCCGAGTGGCTCAAGCCGAAGCGAGGACCGCAGCCGCCATAGCGGCGAAGCCGTTGCCCGGAAAGCCTCGGGAGAATCCAAGACCAACGCATGCAAGAATGGACCCATGGCGGAACACCCGTTCCGGCCATTGGGGAAGCTCAAGTCCTGCTGGGAACACCCCTAGTAGGATGGGGAGGGACTATAGAAGTCCCACCAAAGACCACCGGCAGCCCACCGAACCCCCAACAGCCTACCACCGAAGCCGCAGACACGGCCTCGGGAGAACGGTAACCCCTAAGGCGGAAACGATGACGAGTTGCTCATTCCGCCGGAAGAACACTCGACCCCGGAAGACGCTCCCCTCGCGAGTAGTGTGCCCCAAGACCCGGGGAATGAAGCCGTACGGCCCAAGTCGCGCCCTTAGCCTTAGTCGTGTAGTGTGTCCGCGTAGTCGGGATGTATCCTCCTCGCCGGTTTGTAATAAAAACTTGTTTGTGCTTGCTTGTTTGCCATGTGCTTGTTGTGTGCTTACCGGCGAATAAACCCCGCCTTTTCAAAAAGAAATCCGTTATAATCCACTTAAACATCACATAAAACTAGATCTCTTAGAAACCCGCTTCTTTACAGATGGTTTCCAGGCGCCCCGTCAGGACCCACCGATCGGACGCTGAGGGATCGCAAGCCGACGGAGGGAGCACCTCCACGACCAGGAGGTTAACCAAAATGAAGATGGAGGAGAGAACGTGGTCCTACCACCGCCACCCCCTCCTATTGACTTGGCTCAAGTCTTAGCCAACCAGACTGTCCTGATGGAGGCTATCTTCAATGCCATCAACCGCCCAAGACCCCGTGCTATGAGCATGAATGAGAAGCTGATCGAGTTCCTCGCGACTAAGCCGCCCACCTTTAGCGGGCTCGGTGAATCCTTTGGACGCCGACGATTGGCCGAGAGCCATCCTAAGGGAACCGGAGCCCCTCCACCGCGAGGACCATGACAAGGTTCTCCCCGGCAGCTCATCGCCTCACCGGGACGCCCCTAGCCTCGGTGGGAAAATTACCGCGCCGCCGCCAAGGATCCCTCCGCCATCACATGGGATGAATTCGTGGAGGAGTTCCGCCGCTACCACATCCCGGAGGCCACACCGAAGCGGAAGGCGGACGAGTTCCGCGAACTCCGCCAAGGCAACATGTCCGTGGAGGAATACACGTACCGCTCATAGAGCCGGCACGCTATGCCCCCGAGGAGGTGGATAAAGACTCCAAAAAGCAAGAGATGTTCAAGAAGGGGTCGACTCCGAACCGAGGACACCGCCGACTCCTCGCATTTACCCGGACTTTAATACCCTTATGAACATGGCAATCCTCACGGAAAGAGCAAAGGCCGAAGAAAAGAAGGAAAACAAGCGCAAGTTCATGGAACACAAGGCCAAGCGGCAAGAGCGGTCTCGTAGGCCGAGAAACTTTGGACACCCCATGTCCATGGTTCCAAGCTCCTATGCAGCACGTAACCCAATCCCAAGCCACGAGCTCACGTGCCCCCGAGCCCGCCCAAGCCCTCCTACAACCGGAGTGCCATGAAGCCCCCACGAACAACACCAGCCGTATCACTACCAACAACAACAACAACAACCCCCGAGTGTGTTTCAACCGCCGAGAAACCGGCACTTAATCGCCAACTCGTCCCTATGCTAAAAAGCCACCCACTACCACCTACTCCAACTCGGTGAACGGCCAAGGTCACTTGCGTCAGAGCCAACCGCATGCCGCACGCAGCAACAACAACTTCGGCAACAACACCAAGAACCGGCAGATGAGGCAGCCCCAAGAGCCGTATGGACGCGCTCGGGTGAATCACATCAATGCGCAGGAGGCACAGAAGCACAAGGAGTGGTACTCGGTGAGTTCCCCGGTCGCCCCGCTTTGGCTACCATATTGTTCGATTCGGGAGCATCGCACTCATTTATATCCTCAAGCTTTGTGGAAAAGCATAGCATACCCACGGTACTACTCAAAGCACCCCTAATAACTCGAACGCCCGGAGGTGACATTAACCGTCAACCGGGATGCCCCCGGTAAGGATTATTTTAAGTGGGGTAGAGTTCCTAGCAGACCGGTAGTACCGAAATCCAAGGGGATAGATGTGATCCTTGGTATGGACCGGTTAAGCCAACACCATGGCCTCATAAGTTGCGCCGATAAAGTAGTGCACCCGACCAACCCGGACGGGATACAAGTGACCCGCCACACCCGGGGACACAAAGCCGTATATAATGGTTTTCAACATAGAAGCCAAGTCCATAGAAGATGTCCCAAGAGTACGAGAATACCCGGATGTGTTCCCCGAAGAGCTCCCCGGAATGCCACCCGATAGGGACATAGAGTTCGTGATCGACCTTATCCCCGGAACCTCTCCCATAGCCAAGAGACCCTATAGGATGGCAGCCCCCCGAGTTGGCGAGAATTGAAGAAGCAACTAGCGCAGCTCCAGCCGAAGTGGGTTCATCGACCAAGTTCATCACCTTGGGGAGCCCCGGTGCTTTTCGTGGAGAAGAAGGATAAGAGCATGAGGATGTGTGTGGACTATCTCTCGCCGAACGAGGTCACTATTAAAAACAAATACCCTTTTCCCGGAATAGATGACCCGTTTGACCAACCGAAGGGAGCCGATATTTCTCGAAGGTGGATCTACGATCGTGGTACCACCACTCAAGATCGGGGAAAGTGACATCCCCAAGACCGCCTTTGTCACTCGCTACGGGCAATATGAGTTCACGGTGATGTCCTTTGGACTAACCAATGCACCAACCTACTTCATGAACCTAATGAATAAGGTGTTCATGGAGGAATTGGACAAGTTTGTCGTGGTCTTCATTGACGACATACTTGTTTACTCCAAGAGCGTGGAGGAGCATGAACAACATCTTCGAGTAGTGCCGGGAAAATTGAGGGCACACAAGCTATACACCAAGTTCGGCAAGTGTGAATTTTGGCTAGAGAAAATATCCTTCCTTGGGCACATTCTAACCGCAGAAGGAGTAGTCAGTAGACCCCGGAAAGTTGAGACAGCCTCCAACCGGCAAAGCAACCAACCAACGTAAGTGAGATCGAGTTTCCTAGGTTTAGCAGATACTACCGGAGATTTATCGAGGGATTCTCCAAGATCGCCCCGCCCATGACAGCCGCTCAAGAAAGAGAAGAAGTTTAACCGGACCGAGGCCTCGTGAAAGAAGTTTCCAAGAGTTGAAGAAGAGGTTGACCACAGCCCTAGTGCTAACCCTGCCAGACATTCAACGGGACTTTGTCGTCTATTGCGACGCCTCCCGACAGGGGTTGGGATGTGTTCTCATGCAAGATGGGAAGGTAGTGGCATATGCCTCCCGTCAGCTCAAACCCCATGAGCAGAACTATCCCACCCACGATCTGGAGTTTGCAGCCGTAGTGCATGCCCTGAAGATCTGGAGACACTATCCGATCGGAACAAGTGTGAAATCTACACGGACCACAAGAGTCTAAAGTACATCTTCACTCAGCCCGAACCGAACCTAAGGCAGAGAAGATGGCTAGAGCTAGTCAAGGACTATAACCTAGAGATTCACTACCACCCGGGAAGGCCAATGTAGTAGCGACGCCCTAAGCCGAAAACCTATGAGAAGGCGGCACCCAAGAGTGCCCAGTTGCAAGAGGAGATGGCACGGCTCAACGTACACATCGTCCCCCAAGGCTACGTCCGCCAGCTGAGTGTTCAGCCTACCCTAGAGGAAAAGATCCGGAAGGCCCAAGAGACAGATGAAAATCTGATGAAGATCCGCAAGCATACCGGAGAGAACAAGGCCCCTGACTTCAGGGTAGATGACCAAGGCACCCTATGGTACAAGAACAGGATATGCGTGCCCGAAGGTGGAGACTTTCGACAGACCATCATGGATGAGGCACACAACTCAGCATACTCCATTCATCCAGGATCCACCAAGATGTACATGGACTTAAAACAGAAGTATTGGTGGAATGGGATGAAAGCAGACATTGCACGGTTCGTCGCCCACTGTGACACTTGTCATAGGATCAAAGCCGAACATCAGAAGCCCGCAGATCGTTGCAACCTTTACCAATCCCGTATGGAAGTGGGATGAGATAGGTATGGACTTCGTAGTAGGGTTGCCAAGGACTCAGAAGGGACATGACTCCATATGGGTGATCGTGGACCGACTCACTAAAGTCGCTCACTTTCTACCCGTACGGACCACTTATGGTGGAGAGAAGTTGGAAAAACTCTACATAGAAAATATAGTGAAGCCGCATGGAGTGCCTAGCGAATAGTCTCGGATAGAGGGACCCGCTCACCTCTAGATTCCGGAAAAGCCTCGCACAAGGTCATGGGCACCAAGTTAGACTTCAGCTCAAAGATATCACCCACGTACGTACGGCGGTACCGAAAGGGTGAATCAAATTCCGGAAGATATGTTGAGAGCTCCGTGTCCTCACCTATGGCAAAGATTGGGAGCAGAGCCTCGCCGTACGCAGAATTTTCCTACAACAACGGCTACCAAGCAAGTCCGGGAATGTCGCCATTCGAAGCACTATACGGGAGAAAATGCGGACACCCCCGATGTGGTCGAGTAGGAGAGCGTGCCCCGGTTGGGCCCGCGCTTATAAAGGAAGCCGAGGAGCGAGTAGCGGACATCCAAGAAAAGTTGAAAGCCGCTCGGGCCCCGACAGAAGAGCTACGCGGACAAGAAAAGGCGTGAAGCGAGCTTCAACCCGGAGACTTCGTCTACCTCAAGGTTTCACCCATCCGGGAACTCGGAGATTTCAAGTACACGGAAGTTGGCCCCCTCGGTACATCGGACCGTATAAAGTGCTCAAGAGAGTCGGAGCCGTAGCATATCGGCCGGAACTACCCGAGGAAATGGCGGATATACACCCGCATTCCACATCTCTCGCCTACGCCGGTGTTTTAAGGTTCGGGAAGAAAAGCGAGTACCGGTGGAGACCATCAATCTACAGCCGTACCTTAGGTACCAGGAGGTGCCCGTCAAGATCTTAGACACCGTGGTCAATCGGACAAGAACGACCGAAGTACGGTGTGCGAGTCCAATGGAGTAGACACGGGATGGAAGAATCTACGTGGGAACGAGAGGATGCACCGAGGAAAGAATTCCCCCCACCTATTCGAGACTTAGCCGAATCTCGAGGACGAGATTCATTTTAAGTGGGGTAGGTTTGTAACGCCCCGCGTTTTTAGCTCTAAATAAATCACCTACTAAATCATGCGTAATTTCAAAAACCGATCCGCCGAGCTCAATTACCATTCGGATCCTAGCCACCGTTCTCTCTTTCTCTCTCTCTCTCTCCCTCTCCCTCTCCCCGACGCGCGCGTGCCGCGATTCCCGCCGCACCGCACCACGGCCGCACCCCCGCGCGCCTTCCCAACGCCGCGGTCGGCCACCGGCCGGAATCCCGCGCACGCCGCGGTCCCGCCGGCCGGTCCGCCCGCCATCACCGCCGCCCGAAAATCACGCCGACACCCGAAATCGAAAACCCCCGCAAAACCCTCCCCTAATTTCCCTAACGATTTTCCAAATTTTCTAGACTTTTCCCCAATTTCTTTTCCTCTCTTTTTTTTCCCTATTTTTCTTTCCAATTTCTTCCTTTCCTTTCTTTTCCTTTTTCCTTTTCTTTCTTTTCTTCTTTTCTTTTCCTTTCTTCCTTCTCTCTTTCTTCTTCCCCTCGCTCCTCCTCCCCGACCGCGCGCCCGCCCTCCTCCCGCGCCCGACGCGCGCGACCCCGCCCCCTCCTCTCGTCCGGGGGGCCGCCGCCCGACCGGATTCGCCGGCGCGAAGACGCAAGGGCGGCCCCGCGCCGCCCGCGGGGGCCTCCGCCGAGCCGCGACACCCCCCCCCCCGAGCCGACGACCTCCACTAAAAGCCCCCGCCCGACCGTCACCTCCACCACCGCCGAAGCCCCGCCCCGCGCCACGCACCGCACAAGTTGACCCGTACCGTCCCGAGCCGCCGCGTCGCCGGTCGCCGCCTCGCGAAGCTCCCCGAGCTCGCCGGAGTGGAGCTCGCCGGAGAAATATCTCCACCCCAAACCGCCTCCCGCCGCCTATAAAAGGGGCCGACGGCCTCCCCGGCTCGCCGCACCACACCATCACAGCCTCATAGCGCCTCCTCCCCTCTTCCCCAAGCACCACCGCGCTGCCGCCCCCTAGCGCCGCCGCCGCGCCCCTGTCCTCCCGTGGAGCCGCCTCCACCGTGCGCAATAGCCCGAGGTGAGCACGGAATGAGATCCCCCTCGGCCTCCTCTCCGTTTTGCCCCCATCTCCCGCCGCGCCCATGGCCAAGGTCGCCGGCGGCACCCCCACCGCCGGCCTTCCCGCACGGTCCGCCCCCCCCCCCTCTCTTTTGCCTCTCGTTCGTTCGCAAGGAAGAAGTAGGCCTTCGGTGCCAAAACCCCCCCCCGCCCTCCTTTCTTTTTCCTAAAGAGCCCCCGCCCCTATTCTCCCTCTCTTTATTCTTTTCAAATAGCCCCCGGATCAATAATTAATTATAGATTAAATACCGTCAAACCCCAATTAATTTACAAACCAGGCCCTAATCAAGTTATATTATTATAATCACCCCCTTTCCCCATTAATATAAATTACCAATAGGTCCTTAATACCTATAACCCCTCCTTAACCTAGCCTTTCATACACGCCCTTCCTTCCCGTGTAAGACCAAACATTACCGCAAACCCCGCCGAACCAACCCCTTTCCTAGGGCTTATAAATACCCCTCTCCGCTCACTTCCCCCCTCCCCGAGCTCCCCCCGAAACGTGTGTGCTAATATTACTTGCTTGCTTGTGTGTATGCCATAGCCGACGGAGTAGACGCGAGTAAGGTACCCCGAGCCGAGATTGAAGCCGACTACCGCGAGCAGAGCCCGAGGTCCCGAACGCCGAGCCGCACTCCCCGAAGACTTCGAAGACGCGCAAGTTCAACCTCCCCCTTTGATGCATGCTTCGTTCTAGTTTTATAAATATACCCTATACCCGTTTTATAAATTACATATTGTTTTGCCGCAAAAACATGGTAGGATAGCCACCCTTGATTGCTATGATTAAACCTTGTTTTGGCCTAAATGAGTGCTTTAAAAATGTGTGTGTGCTTTCAAAATGTGCGAGTGCTTTAAAAACAAAAAGGGGATATGTTTGGAAAATGAGTAAAGAACTGCGTAGACGGGATGAACGTGTGTGTCAAGAGTATGGGAGAGCTCGTACCGTGTGGTTGAGCGTGTTGGGAGTTGTCCATCTTGTCGGCTAAGGACCGGGTTGCATGACATCTCACCCGGCCAAAATCATCGTACAACCACTCGACCGTTGTATGTGGCAACGGCTTAGCATAAACCCCACTAGTTAATCTACTTGCCATCCGGGTGTGCGGGTGAGCGGCGGGAGACCAAGGAGTAGGGGTACGCTCCCGTGTGAGGTACGCCCCGGTTATGTGGGATAACCCCTTGGGTGCTTCCGTGGTGGCTCGTAGTGTTAGCTAAGGTGGGTAATGGCTTTGATAGGATCCGTACCGCACCGAGGTGTCCGTGTGACTCGCACCCTACTTGTGGGTAAAGATGTACAACCTCTCAGAGTGTCAAACCTATTCGAATAGCCGTGTCCACGCGTATTTGACGAGTCGCGGTGTGGTCACAAAAACTAGTGTTTGGGATGGGATGTTTTCTCGGCGTGAGTTGTTTTCCGTGATGTGTGTGTGGCCGTGTGCCGGGCTACGACGGACGGGAAGTCCGTAGGTCCACAAGTGGTTTTTCCTAAAACAATTGAGTTACTTGGGTTATGAAAATGATTTGCGAAAACTCTTTTTGAAATGAACCCCCGCATGTGTAAGTTTGCAAAATGAACCTTAACCCGATCCTTGTTATACCTTATGCATGATTCTCGCTTATAAGCCCCTCCGTGGGTGGGGTTGGATTTGCCGAGTACGTATGTGCTCACCTTTGTTTTACTAACTATTTTACGAGAGGAGGATCCCGATTACATTCCCGAAGACGTTGAGTAGGTTGTGCCCTACACCCAACCGTGCCCGTGTACCCGTGGCCCTACCGAAAGCTTCCATGGTGTGGTACTCGAGGATGCTATGGAAGCCTTTGCTATTGTAGTGTGGTCGCTAGCGTTTGTGTTGTTCCTTGTAGCGTTGGCACTACCGTGCCCTTTGTGTCGCCGTGATGTAAAAGATCGATTCCACCCGTTGTAATAAATGTGTTACCGACCTCCCGGGACCGGTATTTGTGTCACATTTAGTCACCTCCGATGAGGGGACGCTTCGCTCGTTCCGTGTCACCTACTCCGCCGTCCGCGAAGGTTCCCAAGACGGAGCCCCCTTAGCCCCTTAGCCGATGCATCCGACTTCGCCTATGCCGTTGATACGGCCGAAGACAATGTTTGTAAACCGGGACATGTTGTAGAGGTTTCGTTTTGAATTTTGCACCGAATGTTGTAATTGTCGAGGGACTGTTCGGAAGTTTTTATGCGAATAAGGCAGTAAATACGTTTTTTCTTGAAAAAACGTCACCCTCCCCCACCTTGCCGTTTCGCATGAAAACTAGATGGCAGGTTCACGAATCTTACTATTCACGAATTTCTAGCGTATCTTTAGGTGAAGTCTTCCTGAGTTTTTTGTGAACCTTGATTGCTATTGCGCAAGTCGACAAAATTTGCTTCGAATTTTGTGGACTTGACCCGACTGGCAAACTTGCCTCGGTTGATACAAAGAACCCTCGCTTGCTTCAACCAAGGCTTTCTGCGATTCCCGAACGAGCCCCTTGCCCTTTTCTTACAATGATGATACCCGAGAAATTTTTAACAATATATACCGAGTGAGAATACGCAGCAAACCCTTAGGCATTCACTTTCCCGAAATCTTCATACGAACTTTCCGGTGGGAATCCCTTTGTGGATGGGATTTTTTTAGGCCACAACTTGTTGTTGTCTCGGGCCTTTTCGGTGGGAATCTCTTTATGGATGGGATTTTTCTAGGCCACAACTTGTTGTTGTCTCGGGCCTTTTCGGTGGGAATCCCTCAATGGATGGGATTTTCTTGGCCACAACTTGTTGTTGTCTCGGAGCCTCTCTTTCGTTGATGGAATTCCGTCGTCACGAAGCCTTTCTCACGAACTTTTTCTTTTTTTTTTTCACGATGGAATTCGGCTATCACGAAGCCTTTCTCACGAACTTTTTCTTTTTTCACGATGGAATTCGGCTATCACGAAGCCTTTCTCACGAACTTTTTCTTTTTTTTTTCTCGATGGAACTCGGCTATCACGAAGCCTTTCTCACGAACTTTTTCTTTTTTCTCGATGGAACTCCGGCTATCACGAAGCCTTTCTCATGAACTTTTTCTTTTTTCTCTCGATGGAACTCGGGCTATCACGAAGCCTTTCTCACGAACTTTTTCTTTTTTTTTCTCTCGATGGAACTCGGCTATCACGAAGCCTTTCTCATGAACTTTTTCTTTTTTCACGATGGAATTCTCGAGATACGCAATTTGGGGGAAGACTCTTTTCTTATATATCACAAAGAGTATTTACATAGGATCCGCCCCGTTAAAGACCTCGCCTCTTGATTTAGAGCCTCCTTTGCAAGGAAAAGAGTACGGTCCTTCTTATTCTAATACGACTAGAAAAAGGAAAGCTGATTTTTTCTCTCGAAATTACTTATGACACGTGATTCGGATTTTAGGTTTTTAGAATTCAAACTTACGAAAATAGAAAAAGTACTGTATATTACATCTAGATGCAATTGGGATTTCATGAGTAATACCTTTTAGGCTGTCGGCATTCCACGGACTGCGGGTGATAGATTGACGAAAATTTCGCTTGAGTGCCCAAGTTTTGCAGTATTCTTTGAAGGTGTAACAGTCGAATTGTTTTCCATTGTCAACCGTTAGTTCTCTGGGAACCCCGAACCTGCATGCTATGTTCTGCCACAACAGAAGTGGCGATTTTGGTTCAGGAGGACAAAGTTTGGTTATGGTCATCGGCTGTTCTCAGCTGGTATACGTTTGTTTGTCCAGGTGTATGTCCCTTTTCTATGTTTCTGGCCTCTTGTTGATTGCCATACACTGTGATGACTCCCTTAGGTGCGGGCATTTTCATACATAGGAACTGTTGCCTTATGACCGCGTCGAACTTGTTCATGAACCCTCTCGCAAAAAATCGCGAGGTATGGATGGTAGATGTCGACTACATCGAACGTGAGACTCTCCGTTCGGCATTCTCGAGATCTCCGAATGAAACCGGGAGCGATATTTTTCCGACCGGCTTGATGGGCTTTCCTCCGAACCCTTGCGTGGGTATTCGGGGGGTCTAACATGTGCCGGCTCGCATTCATCTTTTCGAAAGCTTTCGGAATAGGATGTCCGCCGAACTCCCATTGTCAACTAGGACTTTTCCTATGACCCACCTAGCGATATTCACCTCAATGACCATGGCGTCATTGTGTTTCGCATTTCACCGAAATCTTCTTCTCGTGAAGGTGATTGGCACCTTTGCCCACTCCGGCGCGCGACCGGGCCGTCATTGATGATAGCGTTCACGCATCTAAAGTAATTGCTTCTCTCGCTTCTTGGTTTCGAATTCCATAGCGGATCCGCCCGTGATTGGCATGACAGCCCCGAACGATGGCAATGCCTTGGAGTTCGAGGTCCCGAACCCCGACCGGGGTCTTGACGAACTTTCCGGGAGGTGGTGGCAAGATTTCCCGAATGGGTTGTGGTTCTCGGATTGACCGGATTGCTTGCGACCGAGGGAAAAATTGCCGCGACGGCCGCCATGCCGACCGTGGTTGCGGGAATTGCCGAACCGAGACGAACTCGACCGTGGATTCGCGAATTGCGGCCGCCGGAAATTCGGACAAAACCGGCCTCGACATTGAGGATGCGATGCTCATTAGTGCCTTCTCTTGCCGAATTCTTGCCATGTTCTTCTTTGTTTCGTACACCCTTCGGTGTTGTGACCCCTCCCATGATACTGGCAATAGAAGTGAGGATCTTTTGGGTTGTGGTTCGTGAGTCCCGGGGGGCCTCTCGCCTCTCCCCCTTCCTCCGGGATTGAATCCTCCCCCGGTGCTTGGACCGTTGCCTTGTGCTTTGGTTGCGGGTTTCCGACGTTGTTGACGTTTCGCGGATGTTGGGGTGGTGCCCGCCATGCCATGTCTCTCCGTTGCCCCGTCTTGCCTCGTTTCGCTCAACTACCTCTTGCGATGGTCGTCATCGGACAAAATGTAATCCTCCAATTCCCGAAATAGTTCTTCAACTCGTCTCGGGCTTCTTTCTTGTGAGGTGGGAAGCCGTTGGCCCCGGGGTGAGACCTTTGATCGCGTGCCTTGATCGTTGTCTTGTCATCGCCGTCGGGGATCCGAGACCTCTCGTTGCATGAACCTTCTCACGAAGTTCCGCAGGGGTTCCCCGTCCTTCTCGCTTGCGCTGTACGGATCCGAGGCTTCGCCGTTGTGTCATGGAACATCCGAAACGCTTGCATGAACTTTGTTTTGAGATCTACCCACCGTAGATCGAGTGTGGAGGCAGCAGAAGGAGTACCAATTCAAGATCGGTCCTTCGCAAGCTATGATGAAGGATTTGGCGAGTGCAACATCATCTCCTCCTCGCCGAGTTTACAGCCGACTCGTATCTCATGAGAAACTCGTCCGGAGTTTCCGAAGCCGTTGTACTTGGAAAGAGAGAAAGGCTTGAACTTCGGCGGCCAAGGTGCCGTTTGCGGCCCTATTGACGACGGCGATTCGTAATCCACGAAGTGTGAGACTCCGTTTCCCGCGAAAAAGTTTTCTTTCGGGGGATTCTCTTGCGGGCGCGGGGTTGTCTTTGCGGTGTTTCTTGCCACAGGGAGCTATTCTCTTGTTCTTTCATTTCGTCAATTTCTCTCTCGTATTGCTTGTATCTCGCTCTTTTGCTTTGTTCACCGCTCTAGTTTTTCGGAGATTTTTCTCTTCGCCCGCAACCGAGCCGCGAACTTTTCTTTGTCTTTCTGTAGCTGCTGTATCTTTTGGTGAACCATGGCTAGCTGCCTGTCTATGGTATCATCATCATCATCAACATTCTCGAACTCTTGCCTGTTCAGCAGGTTGTTCTTGGATGTGAGCTGTCTTTTCTGCTCTTGCCTTCATGAGGGCCTCGAGCTTTTCTCTTCGTTCTTGGTCTGTTATGTTCGAGGATTCAGGAATGAACGAGGTTTCATTTCCTTGGGTGGGAAGGCGATCATCCTGGTTTGCCTGTACTGGAGCATTCTTCTTGGATTTCTTTTGAGGTGGCATCGTGAGTTTCTTTTTCGGCTGAGACACGGTGGGCGCCAATGTTGGGGGGTACCCGAAAAATTCGGATAACTACCCTAACACGAGTAGAGTTCTCAACACGTTCAAGTACAAGATTAGGGCGCAAAAAGACTGTGAATCTCTCTGCAAGTAGCACAAGTTCCAAAAAAGTCTGAATCCGTTTACACGTGCCCTTGCGCCCCCTTTTATAGGGAGATGAATGGACTTTTACATACCGATAACACCCCCGGCCTCGCAGAATATTCCTAGTGTGAACGCATACATGATTGTCTTTTTTACCTAATATATTTACAAATCCGCCACTAGTTCACACTCTAAACCCGACTTTTTGGGACTACAACTTTGACTTTGCTTCTCCCCTAGTTCGCGAATGTCTTCGCACAAAACTCCCGAACCAGTCTTCAACGCATTCCCGAAGTGACCCTTGTTTCCCATTCGGCGGTTCATGCGTGTCCATGCGCCCGAGTCCCGAACGCAGTCTTCATCAGGTTCCCCGAATCAGCAATTCTTCCGAAGTTCGGACTATCAACGCTTGAGATTCCGGTTCCCGCATGCTCGTGACTCCTCCTCCCGCCGAATCAAGATTCCCGAACTCGCACATTCGCGAATTCGAGACTTCGCGGGTTCCGGACTTCCGAGAATCGCGAATTCCCCGCTCCCGAAAAACATGCTTTGAAAACTTCGTTAAACTCACCGTTTCGAGGGTGACGAGTTTTCCCGAATTCCCCAACACATTGCTACACCATTTTTTTGCAATAAAAGTCTGCAACAAATCATCGTCGTCTGGTGTTGTTGACGCCATGTGCGAGCTTATACGAGCGGTCGAAAGTATGATCGCCACTCGATCCTTTTCATACACAATATATATCGAAACTGAGGATGAATTGCTATTACCACCGCATAGTAGAATGTCCATGGAACTAGTACTAACAATGTATTCTTGCCGCCTTCTATATACTGCTAGTTTCTGAATTTCATCGAGAATAATATGAGCTCGTGTGAGGAATAAGTCTCTGTGTTGCTCCTAACCTATTACCTGTGTATCTAACTAAACTATCTATTGTACCATAACCACGTCCATAAATAATCTGATCAAGAGCAAAGTAGTATGCTATTGCTAAGCACGTGGTACACCGATGCAGACAGAGCAGGACATTCCTTGGCAATGGACCAGTAGAAGGTGCTAACTAACTGTGGTCGGCATGCACCCCCGTTCCATTCCATTCCTTCTCGCCCTTCTCCCTTTACCTTTCCTCTTCATTACAGGCATCCTTGTCGTCCCCAAAAGCATCTTTATATCGCGGGATTGTTGTCAGTTCACTCGACTTTTGACTCAAGATTCCTCCGTCCGGTTTAACAAACCTCAATCACAGCTAAACCTGTCCTACTTTCAGAGCTTCAGTTGTTGCTAAGCGACAGTGAGTCAACGTAAAAGGAAACCCTTTCATTCACGAGGATGCAAGTAGGCAACCACAATGCCGCCGGCTTGATGGACAATCACGCACAGAAGCGATGGGATTCAGCAAAGATAGGTGACAATGCTGGTGCCTTACAACTGATGCAGAATCATACAATTCATTCACAAATTTATCAGAAAGCTCCTTTCTTGGTGCAGGCAGTGCAGTGCCCTGGTGTATCTTTTGCACTAAACTGAGGCGCAGCATATATGCCTGTTCGCAGTAGCTGCGCGTGGTTGTATTCTGATAGGAGATTTCTGTATTCTGATGGGGCATCGTCGCGTATTAGAATCGGTACTTTGGCGAGCACCTCCTCCCTAGTGAGCCGGAAAACTGAAAACGATCGGCCGGTGGGCGATCAGCGTCGCGGCCTGCACCGGACAGCCACATGTGCCCGGCCCGGCATTACCTCATTTCATTTCGTTCCATCCCTGACCGAGTGACCGGTGCCTGAAAGTCGCGTGCGGCATCGTGTCAGCTCCATGCCAAATCTCCGGCAGTTTCGGTGAGCATGCCTGTTGCTGCTTTCACTGCTGTTTGGGATGGAAAAGAATGCTGAAGTGATGATCTCTAAAGCTGAGGATGCCCGTCGGCCGTCGCATCCTGCAGGCAACATGTACGTGCCTTGTCGCGTCGTTCTGAAAGCTGATGGGGATTCCGGTAGTAGTGATGTTACTGAACGCAGGAGTAGGAGATCGGAAACAACAACTCCGTATGAGTTTGTGGCCCGGAGCTAGCTGCCTCTAACGAACTTATTAAGCAAAGATCACGAGGCCAGCAGTTGGTGCGGTCCGTTTGACGTTCGGTAAAGATTCCGAATTCGCACAGAGCAGTACTACTACATGCTACACCTAATCAAAGCATTGCATTGACATTGACATAAATGGTTGAAATTTGTTCGCCATCGATCGTGTCTAGTTCCTGGTGTTGAACGCAACCCCATTTCAGTTCCTAGTCCGTGCCAGTAGCAGCACGATCGATCTCGTAGTGCTAATTTCCCGACTTGACAAGTCGTACTTTCTTCTCTCTTGGTGAGAACTGAGAAGCCGATCTTGAGAAACCATGAGGCAGTGAACCCAACAAGTTCAGGTTCAGATGTTATGGTCCCAGCTGCTGCTGCTGCTGCTGTGCAGTCACAGATCGCGAATCGCATCAAACAAACAGCAGAAAGGATGCCACTGAAAGGCGATCGTCCTATGCTGATCATAGGCGATCATGGGCAGGCAGGACCGGATCACACACGAACGCCCGGGCGGGCACCGATCCTTCCTTTGGCTTCACTCAAAAGCAGTGGGCCGGAGCGATCAGTGGCCATCACCACGCCCATGTCCACCTCCACCCCACCAGGCCACCACCCCCGCGCCGCAACCTGTAGCGTCTATCTGATTGATCGGCACGCACGCACGCACGCACAGGTGGCACGTCTTCTCCCATGTGCCGGCCGCCGAGCTAGGCCGGCCTGCGTCACCAGCGTACGCCACTTTAAAGTGGCTGCAGTACTAGTACACAACTAGCGCCAGTATTCTAGTGTTTGAGTCCATGCCGCGGCCACCTCGGCCATTAGCATGCCATTAGCAGTCCCTTTAATTACCTGTTGATTGGGGCACGCGTTCATGTAGAGCCCAGCCTTCAGAAATCAACATCACCTCCTGCACGCACGCCTGCCTCTGCACCGAATTCATGAGAAAATGTTTCAAATGCGCAGCGGGGAGAGCGTTCGGTAGAGATAGTGCAGCTGCTGCCACGTCTCTGAAAACGGCCGTTCGGTAACAGCAACCACTGTGGGGGCCGGAGGACGGGGCGGTTTCAGCAAAAGAAACGTAACGTAACACTCCGTAGCAGGTAAGTGTTCCGTCCGTTGAGAATTATGCGAGCTAGTGAAAAGACTTTGCTAATAATGATGGGTTAGCCTGATGACCCGTCGTCGTGCGCAAGTGTTAAGGCGTGTTTGGATCACCTTTAGTCTACGACTAAAATTAATCAAAGTTAAAAAATTTTAATACCCCTTTAGTTTGGAAGCGAGAAATAAAGTTGTATTAAAAGAAAGATTAAAGTCTCTATTTCTCTCTCCCTTTCTCTTTCTCTCTCCTCTTTCTCTCTCCTCTCTCTTCTCCCATGGCATGGCATTTATTAGCAGATGTGTGGTCATTAATGAGGAAAGAGGAAGATGAGATTTTAGTTCCTTTTAGCCTCCTCCACCCCCTACTAAAGAAAGTTTAGCCCCAAGACTAATTTTAAACTTCACTTTACCACCCGTTTGGAAGTTTAGCCCTGCTGTAGAGGTTAATTTTAGTGCGCTAATTTTAGTCCCTATGATCCAAACATGCTCCTAGTTGGTTCGCCACTAGCGCCTGATGGCCGGAGTGTTGACAGTGCTGAGTGCGCGCGTAATCATTACTGCTCTCTATTCTTCCGTTTATATCTGCGAAACAATCTTCTTGTACACTTTCTTTGTTTCTTTTCCCCTGAACACAACGGCGGAAACCCAAAAAGGAGAAGAAGTTGAAAAAAATGGCGGATTTTACAAATGGCGTGATGCGATCCTGGTCAAATCAAATCATATCATATCACCCCCACGCACCCACAAACCCGGCCCCCGCCCAGCCCCACCGCGCATCGGCACGGCGGCAAGCCGGCTGGGCTGCCACCAAGCTTTGCTCCGGTGGCTGCCGGTGCGCGCGCGCGCGTGACGCCCGTTTCTTTTTTGACCAAAACGTTCGCCTCCTCACCTTTGCGAGCCGCGGGTGCTATAGCAGCCGGCCGCGGAGGAGGAGGAGGAGGAGGAGCGCCGGCGCGAGGGGCAACGCCCGGAGCGAGGGCCTCGACGTCGGCGGCGCGGACGACACGTCGCCCGTGGCGAGGCTGGCGAGCCACGAGTTGTCGCCCAGCATCACGCCCTGCCCGTCCGGCCTCGGCGTCGCGCCCGCACCGGGGAGCGTCGGCGTCAGGCCGCCCGTCGGTGGCGCCGTCGACGTTCCAGGCCCGCCCGACGATTTCACGCTGCACGTTGTTGTCAAAAAAATGGACTCGCAGTCAGTGAAAAGAACGCGCCTAAAAGATGTAATCTACTGAAAGTAACCTTTGCGTTTTGCTTTTTATCCTTTCTGCACAGTAAAAAAATATTCTCCATTGCCGTCGTGATCTCAGCTTGTCGGCTATGGTTTGTTTGCGTGATCTCAGCTTTTCTACCCTGACCTAGTGACCTCACGAGATAAGGGAAAACGACGGCCATGGCCTGGGCCTGCCATGACGTTGAAAGGCAAACCGCCAGCAGTAAAAAGGGTCCACAATGGAGTCAAACCTCTCGTGACAAGTTAAGCACCAACGGAAATGGCAAGATACAATGAATGAATCAACCTAATGAGAAATACTAAGCTACTAACTCCGATCCAGGCCAATCATTTCATTTTGCAACTCATTGCAATCTTCCAAACCTCTCGCTCTCACTGTCCCATTCCACTCCCTTTCAGATTTTTTTTGGCATATTGCCACACTGCACCTGCACTGATTTTCTATGCGTTTAAATAAGACAGATAAGGTGATGTGGCACGCTCAACGCTCCGTCACACACTCATCACCGTGCACCAACCGCTACCTGTACACGATGGCTAGGTGTAACAACACCCCATCCCGCCGTCGCCAATTCATTGCCCCGGCCAAACTCTACTCGCCAGCTTTTATGGCTAACCACACTCCAATCGAGACGTAATGCCAGATTAAACGGTCACTGGGGAAAGTTAATCAGTGCAGTGGCGTGTGAAGTGAAGTCAACTGTGATCATGTGAGGCGGGGGGAGGGAGAGAGGAGAGAGCGGCGGGCGGACAGACACAGACCTCGGGGTGGCGACGGG
Source organism: Cenchrus americanus (assembly GCA_947561735.1). Lineage (NCBI taxonomy): Eukaryota > Viridiplantae > Streptophyta > Magnoliopsida > Poales > Poaceae > Cenchrus > Cenchrus americanus. Next base: position 149,484,694 of record OX387243.1, on the reverse strand, counting down.
GCAGAAGGTGATGGTGTAGTCGCGGCCGCCGGCGCAGGTGAAGGTGCTGGTGGGGTCGTCGTAGGCGTAGCTGTAGGACTTGGGGCACGCCGACTTGAACACCTGCGAGTAGGCCGTGGGGCGGCAGGTGTTGGGGTTGGCGTACGCGCCGCTGCAGCAGTACTCGGGCTTGCCGAAGGCGTCGCACGCGCTGCGGCACCCGGCGCCGCCCTCGGTGCGGAGCTCCGCGGGGCACCGCGCGTTCAGGTCCGCCGTGCACCCAGCGGCCGCGCACGTCGTGGCGCCCGTGGCGGCGCCCGCGGGCTCGATCAGGATCGGCAGGTTGTAACCGTCCACGAGGCTCACGTCGTAGAAGTCGTCGCCGTTGCCGCCGGCGAGCGTGAACTCGGCCAGCGTGGCGGGAGTCGCCGCGTTCTGGCCGTCGCACTCCAGGGACCCCGAGCCGCAGTCGCCCGTGGCGCAGACCATCTTCCCGGTGGCGTCCTGCGCGCAGCCGGTGCGCGCCCAGACACGGCCGGACCAGCTCGACGGCGCGGGGACCGCGCGTGACGTGCCCGGCGGCAGCACGAAGCCCGTCGGGTCCAGCCTCGAGCTCCCGGCGTTCGACTGGATGCCCGGCCACACCGTCCCCGTGCACCGGTTCACGAACGTGAATGTCGCTGCCCTCCCCTCTGCAACCAAAAGACGTCGACTGATTTTTAGCTCACCATTGCAAGAACTCGACCAATTGCCAAAGCAACAACTACTCTTCAACGATCGAGTTACCTCTTACAAATATGCAAATCAGAGCAACAACGACGACGAACAGCCTTGCAACTCCCATGTTCTCGAAGCAATGCAGCTCAGCGGTGTGGTTGGCAATGCAAAATTCGCACGAGCAAGAAGGGTATATAATGTCAGCGCAGTACAGCTACAAGCAATCAGTACAAGTAGAGGCAGTCCAGTCCGGAGCTGCTAGTTTAGTACAGTGGTTAGAGAGGATCGGAGTGGGATTGTGGGATAGGCGAGGAAGGTAGACAGGGCTGGTTGAGACGGAAGAGCCACCACCCATAAACAATCAGAATTAGGAGACTGGTGGTGGAGCGGAGGAGAAGAAGGGGGAATCCGAGCACTCCCTCTTGGACTGCACTTATAGCTCAAGGGAGGCAGTTTGCTAACACGCTTTCCGCCCTGTGTAATCATGCTTTGTTAAGCAAAGTGAATACGGGCTACGCCTGATTGGATTCAGATGCCCCTTTTGCCCTGCAATTTGCAGTGGGAAGCGTAGCTCTTGCTCAGTTTGCAGGATGGATGGGAATTGGGAAGGCACGGTGGCATGGTGCTCGGAGGTGTCCGTATCTTTTAGCAGAAAGGCGTCTGATCGAGATGAGATTTAGTGGAAGGGTGACAGGTATGGCTGAACCAACATCCGTGGCCTGTGGGGGATTAGAGGATAACAACACAAAGGAAATGGAGGACGTTGTCTGAGCTGTTTCGCCAGTAATCATGGTGGGTAAACGCAGCAAAGCTTGACATCTTTGAAGTACCGGTGGTCTGGTCAGGACTTGCATGGTTGCATTGCATGTGCCAGACGATAATAACAAGGTAGTTGGTCTGTCAGATTTCTGAAGCGAGTACGGAGTACGTAGTAAAAGGTGATGACAGAGAAGTGGAAGCAGAAGAACCGAGGTGGCAAGTGATGCAATCAGCCTGGCTACCCAACGATTGTGCACTATTCCTGAAAATGATTTGATTGTGATATCCCAATTATTAATGTATACAGTCTGAAATGAGAAATTGAGAACACATGAGCAGCAATTCAGCAGCACAGATGAAATAGATGGCTCGCTGTTAACCGTACACAGCGACCACAAGGACAGGCTGAAAGAAGGAAGAGTTTGACGGTTTTGACGGACTCCTAACTGAAGAGTTCAGTTTATAAATGGTCATAACTTTCTCGGCCGCATCCTTCAGCAGAGGAAATGGATGGCTCGCTGTTAAGCGTCCAGCCGTCCACAGCGACCACATTTCGAAATGAAAGATGTACAGGAAGAGCTCCACAAGGACAGCCTGAAAGAAGGAAGAGGCTGACGGTTTTGACGCTTATTTGGAACTACTACTAGTTAAAATTTTCAGTTTACAATTGGTCATAACCTTCTTCCGTATACGACCACATCCTTCAACATCTCTAAAATAGGAGGACGGAAATGAAATGAAGATCCAGCCATACATGAGCAGCAATTCAGGAGCGCAGAGAAAATGGATGGCGCACTGTTTAGGGTACAGAGCGGCCACATTTCGAAATGAAAGGTGCGCAGGAAGAAGCTCCACAACCTGGAAGAGAGAGGATCAGAGGATGATGGTTTTGGCACTTATTCAGAACTCCTAGTAACAGGGTTCAGGTTCCAATTTGTCCGCATCCCTTCTCAGCCAAGTAAAACTCTTACAAGTTGCAGTTTGGTTTCTCCCGTATACGGCCGCATCCTTCGACATCTTTGGGTCAATTTGCAGGTCTACATCATGTCACCTGCGACCTGGAAGGCAGAAATGTTCTTTTTTTTACTGTAATAGATGAACCACAACTCGTGATGCTGAGTCGATAGGATGAGTACTCTCACACTTTGGACATGTGAAGAACATGCCAATTCATTTATTTCTCATCCCCTGGATCTGCAGCATAAGCAGAAGTACGTAAGTTGACCAATTTATTGTGAGGGCCTGAAGGTCACGACGCTAATTATCGAAAGCAGAGAATGCCGACTGAACCTTGCGATTAATTTGGTCACACCGAACACGACGTGTTCACGCAAAGCAGGCCCGCCATCTCTGTGCATTTTTTTTAAACAGGTGCGGCAATTTGTTGCAACTGCCTCTGCCTCTGCCTCTGACTCCATTCCCAAGTTAGCAAATGGTGTAATAAAGAGAGAAACCTTTTCATTTCCTTCCTTGAGCTCCTACAAAACCTTGTGCAGATGAAGCTTCTTCTGATGTGGCAGCGGCAGCAATTAGGTATCATTCCACACACTTTGTGTTAAGAAACTCACATGACACAAACTAGTGGTGGTGTCTTATTAACATTTGCGTGTTCGACGAGCATTAGCGGGGGACGACCCTACGTGAATTGTTATGATTGTTGCCCACTGCCTCGATCCCACATTTGCCTCGAGCACAACACCTGCCGCCGGAAAATTATGTGTTGAATGCATTCCGGATGGCTATCCTGAATCTTGATCACGAGCAATGCTACCTCCAATATAGGAACGTCTTCTTTACGCTCATATACCCCAAGTATGTACAACAAATTCAAAACCTGCCAGTTCTGTTTCAAACTTTTGACTCCTTTTGTACTTTATTATTTAATGTATGTGGGCTTTTAAGCAAAGCCAAATAAATATGCAATTTATTTTATGAGGCTAAAATTTGCAGATTCATTTCTGGTACCAACTAGTTAATTAATCCTTGGAGCCGTGAACTAAAGAGGAAAGGTGACATCGTTTTATTTTATTTATTTTTTTGGCAAATGCAAATCTGATTTTCATTTGGTTGGAATGACTTTCTCTTGCAACAAGGACTCAGTTGCAATATTTTACATGAAGAATAACATGGGCTAAAGTCTCGCTTATCCTTGTAGGTTCTTCATATGTTGCGGAGTAGGCGATTAGCCGGAAACAAAGCTGAGTTACAATTATACCATGGCATAAAAAATAAATAGTCGATTATGCTAATATCATTATGTTTTAAAATAAAATTACAACACCCATATCCCATAATACTATAAAAGTGCATTCAAGGAATGAACGGTTTCAAATACTTATTAAAATCTTCAATAATAATCATATAAAATGCTTGGTGCTTGGACTTCATCGTGAGTATCCTCAAGGAGATGAGATAAAATGCACATGGTCTCCTAGAAAGATGCATGCATAGAAAAAAATTGATTCTAATATCATTAACAAATTATATAATATCAATGATAATTGTATAAACCTTCCATATAAAGAAATAATATCTAATGCATTTGCAATTTTCTTTTAAACAAATAATAATTGTAAAAAAAAGGTTTGGCTCTAGAACTTCATTGCAAGACTCTTAAAAGAGAGATACACACATGCAACCACCAACAATGTATGAAAACTCACATTGATTTTGTAAGATGCATCCACAGAAGAAATAGTTTCTAATACCGTTGTATTTATAAAAAATGTATACAAATGATAATTATATAAAAAGTCATCCATAGAAATAAATAGTTTCAAACATCATTATATGTTTAAACAAAAACAATAATAATTATAGAAAAAAGTTGGCACCCATCCATAGAAATAAATAGTTTCCAACATCATTATATGTTTAAAGAGAAACAATAATAATTATAGAAAAAGTTGGTGTCACTTATCTCACATTATCATCCATGTATAATGATTTCATGGCTATGCTATCTCTGAACAGTGATGGAAAACTCACCACGCTTTAACATTGCTAAGGGACCTTGTCTGTTTCAAATACTTCAAACTCATAAACCACAAATTTGTTTGAATTTTTCAAATTTGAATTTGGCAAGTCTCATCCAAATTTGTCCCTTAACCAATAAAATATTAACGACTCTGGGTGTTATACACGAGCATGAACTTGTCCCTATAGTATGTGCACAAAGCCCCTCATCAATGCATGCCATTTCCATAAATACATGGTGTGGTTTATTCTAATTATTACATCTCCTTTTCAACACTAATGTTGAGGTACATCTAAATGGATTTCGTGTGGACTGAATTCGAAGAGAAATTTGGAAATTTGACACCCAATAGGACAACTTCTCTACATTTGACACCTAATTTGTGACCTCTTCAAAATTTGACACCATGCTCACAAATTCTTTCAAAAAGAGGGACTCGTCTCATTTTTTTATTATTTCTCTTCCATCTCTCTCTGTTCTCTCATGTGATCAGACAAGAATGCCCCTGGCTTTATCTAAACATAGGATCCCTTGCATCTCTCTCTTGTGCTCTCGTTCTTCCTCCGGTTCATCCTCACTAACAGGTTCTTCATCGACTTCCATGGTCGGCGTCAAGCCGTCACGTGTGCGGGCTCCTAGCCAGTAGCTTGCGTGCGTGCCTCCTAACGGCGCCGTTCGTGTGAAGCCCGTTGCGCGTCGGAATGCTGCGTCTCCGCCGCCATTGTCGTTGCTCTCACCACGACATCCGACCCCGATCCATGTGTCACCGACTGTCTTCACGAAGCACCCCGGCCTCCTCCCTTAGATCGTCACCGCCCTCCACCAACCGCGAGCAGGCACAACTTCGGGACAGGGGTGGGCACACGCCTGGCAAGGAACTCGATCTGGGCAGCAGCAAGCTCAAGAGCTCCGTGATGGCAAGCTGGGTCCCATCCACTAGAGGCCATCCTTTCACCCAAATCGAAATATCATAGCAAGAATCGAGATCTTGGTCACTCCTTGAAATCTTGCAACAGAATCGAGTTTTTTTCGGCCAAAGCTCGCGGCAATCCAACATCGTGCAGCAGGGAGCAGGCACTCTTGTACATGCTAGTCTCGTAGAGAATAACGAAGATTAATGGAGACGAAGGGTGAGCTTTGAGCAGAAAATAGATATTAGAACAGAGATGGGATACTCCGTTTGTTCTTGATGTGCAGGTGGAGGGGCGGCGGCGCCAGGGTTCGTCGCCGACGACGGTGGCTTACAGGGAAGAGTAGATTGCTAGGGGCAATTTGGTCTGTTCACATGAGAGAACAATGTCATATGCAATGGATGTCAAAATATGAGGCGAGTCATTTTTTTAAGAAATTCATGCTCTGGACGTCAAATTTTGAAGAGGTCACGAATTGGGTGTCAAATATAGAGAGGTTGTCGTATTGGGTGTCAAATTTCAAAATTTCTCGAATTCTGAAGACATGGGGCAGCACAATGAACATCGGTAAAGTAAGGTCTTCTAAATTCTATTAGTAGACTTCTAGTGTTTTAATATTCATATTTTGTTCCTAGATATATTTGATTTTAATTTATGTTTTTCAAGCACATAAAGACTTTTTATACAAAAAATATTATTAATCTATAAGGGATAACAATTATGTACTCGTATGAGGACACAATCTCTATAACATAGAACACAAGCTTCATGTGATTTGCAAGTTGTGCAAGTTCATAGGCTTTTTAATTCCATTCTCTCTTTCACATGGGTAAATCACATTTGAACAAATGTTGTGTCAACTCTTATAATTTGGTGATGAATGTCGCTCGCTGGTTACTTATGTAGATGTTAAGTAATCTATCATGTCGTAATTCTTTTTAACAAAAATTTGAACAACTAGTGATTTGGTAAGACCATAATTTAAAATATAATGTTACATTTATGTATTGATATTTAAAAATTATCTTAAATATCTTCAAAAATAGTGAGCTTTATATGATATCTATAATATTCTAGAAATGTTCTTATTTTGGATTTTAATAACATTCTAGAAAATCTTGTTAGGGAGGAGGGGTTATACCTATTTTTTCATTATCACGTAAAGATGTTTATTGTGGAAATCATCATTCCATGTTAAGGTAGTGCTTTTGAAGAAATACAAAATGGTCTCACCATTTTTTTATTGTGGAGGATTAAGATTGAAGATTGATTTCACATTATCACATAAAAAAGTGTTCCGTCAAAACCTAATCAATTTTATATTCATGTAATGTATTGGTAGAATCATAATTTTATAATAATGTTTATTTTTTGGTTGTTCCTTTTGATATTTGCATAGCCACTTCAAAATTTTATGTATACTAAGAAACTAGCTTATTCTATTGACCTAAGTACGATTGATGTTATATCTTGCGAAGGTTGGTGGAGTGGAGTTGTTAAGAGCAACTCCAGCAAAGCCCCTACTTGAGCCCCAACTCAAAAAGTAGGGGTCAAGAGCAAGAAAATGCACTCCAACAGCCCCCTACTTGCGCACCAACTCTAGGGGAGTACCTAAATTCCCCCTCGAGCCCCAACTCCCACAGGTGGAGAGAGAAGGCCCCTTTTCTGCTGTTGGCTGTTTTCATCCCCCAGCGCGCACGAGGAAGTTGTCTGGCTCTGCGATTTGAAGTTGTGCGTCGCCACCTAAGGTTTTCTCCCTGCTTCGCCTGGAACTCCGTCGCACTGAGTCCCCTGTCTTCACCTTGCCGAGCTCCCCCCAGCTCTTGCGGCCGCTCTGGCCCCCGTTGGCAAATCCGCTGCCTGGGGGTGCGGCTCGAGGCTCCTGCTGGCAGAGGACCAGGCCATGGCCGAAGCCGTCTCAAAGTTGGGGGGTCCCACCGCCAGGAGGATGTGCTTAGTGCCACTGGATCTCCGCGCAAATCGAACTCTCCCCCATTGACTCACTGCTTGGAGGAGCTCTCCCCCATTGCCATTTTTCCTCCACCTCGAGGCTCGCCGCCCTTCTCAGCGCTCGCTTTAGAGCTCGATTCACTCCATCAGAGCTCGATTCGCCGGCTCTCGTGCTTGATTCATGTGGCCTTGTGCTTGCTCCGACTCGAGCACGGGCTAGCCGGGCACCTTGAGCGAGGGCTAGTCGCGCCTAGACCTCGCCCACCCAATGTTCCGGCTGGAGCTTTAGCTCCCTCGCGCGGAGGTCGGAGCTCAAGCTCCCTCACGCTGCGCCCCGGTCGGTCGAGCTCCCCTACGCCTGGAAAGATATCGTCTCGCCTGTAGCAGTGCCCCGGCCAGAGCTCGCCCACTCTCCTCACACCGTCGCCGCCACGCCTGGTAGTCGAGCTCTCCAATGTCGTTGTCGCCTCGCCCAGTCGGAGCCTGCACTCCTTCTCGTCGCGCTCGCGTCTGGACCGGCAAGCACGAACATAGAGGAGGAGTGATGGTGGAGAGAACGGGACCAAAGAAGAAAAAGGAATTGTTCCACTGACCAGTTGGTCCCGCGTGTCATGTGAGAGTCGGGGTTCAATAGTTTGGGCTATTGCTGGAGGCGGAGTTGAACACAAAATTAGAGCATCAGAAAGTTAGGGGCAGACCCTATTGAACAAAGTAGGGGCTCTAAATAGGGGCCATTACTGGAGTTGCTCTAAGGGATTTTCAATTTATAGTTGTGAAAATAGTAGCTCCTCCTAAATATGTGAAGTGATTTTCCATCCTCATTTTAAGAATTTATGCTAGAGAATCACTTCTCTCAAAAAATAGCTCAATGGAGAATCAGAATTAAAACCCTTTTAACCTTAAAATTTGAAAACACTCATGTGTAGATAGTTTCTCAACCTGTGTTGGGTCACATCATCCCTTCCCCCTATCATTAGATTGTATCTTAAATTCAATCAAATGGTGCTAGTAAACTGTTGATGACTTGGCATCTCGAGCGTTGATCAGGGTGACATATCAATCAAACATGCTCTCATGTGCTCGTAACTACGGAGGTTGTTGCCACTCCCACTCGCTCCTCGCAATTGCGGCTAGCGCAAGCTAGAAACTCGCGAGTTGACTCATCTTGTTCGCAGCTTGACATGTCTTAGTAGATTTTTTTAACAAGTCGAGCATTTGGTTTTGTTAACAGGCTAGCTCAAACCAACTGCTTATAAACAGAATGAATCACGTATTGTTCAATGGTTAAATTATAGTGCACATAACACCACAAAATTAAGGTATGGTGTGGATTTCGTATTAAAGATGAACAATAGTAAAACATATTGTGCACGAAACACCACAAGATTAAATGTATGACATGGATCATGTATTAAAGATGAACACCACGAAATTTTAAAATCACATTACCATTAGTTCTGAAATAGCACATGAACATGAGTACATGCTATGATCGAGGGCTCAACCACAATGACTTGATGCCTAATGAAGTAATGATTGTCATGGATCAGGTCATCAATCGTTAGGACCCACAGGGTCAGGAAGCTTCTCCCTTTGACTTTTCTTTCAATGGGATCAATAAGTGATAGTGATATTCTACATTTTTAGTTACGTTAATTATTTTCTTAGGGTGTCAGATAAGATTGCAATGCATTAAACTTTTACTTCCGCTATGTACTTTCCTTCATAATTTGGGTCCTAAAATGTTGCCTGAAAGAATTTGTTGAATGTTCAAGAAAAGAAAAGGTATTAATATTGGTAGTGTGCTTAATGATTTTGTATAATAAATACATGAACTCTTGAAGGAGTTTTTTCAAGGGTAAAGTCCAATATTCACCTTCTAATTGTAGGATAAGCCTGATTTTGATCTACAACTAAAAAAATGAATATGAAGGGCCAACAAACTGCCAAAGTCGAAAAAATGTGACACTTTGGGTGGTTTCAAGAGTGATTTTACATTTTCTAGAAAAATAAAGGTTTACCTTTAAAGAAAAAGTCAAGACTAATTCATTTAAAATAAAAATATCAAATTGGTGTAAAAATGTTCCAAAATTATAACGTATTGATAATCTATTTGACATTATTTGTATTTTTGTTGTTCATGTTCTTTATGTTTTATTGCAAGCAATAAAATTCTAGGAGTAGTAACAAATATGATGCAAACAACTCCAAATAGAATACCAATATATACTTAATATCCTACATTTTTAAAGAAAATTGTTGGTACTGTTGATGGTCCTTACAACAAATATTTGATCGTCATTATCTCAAAAATGAGAGGAGCATACAAAAAACTTCATGCACATTTTAAGTACTAATGAGGTTCCACGAGCTTTGTTGGTATTTTAACTTGTAGGTACACAAATATGGGAATAACAATGAACAAATGAACCTTAGAAGGCTGCACCAAAGCAATGGTGCAGGGCCGGCCGCACCTGGCCAGGTCCGGTAGCACCTGGTTAGGTCCGGCCGTACCACGCTTAGGTCCCGGCCGCGGCCAGCCGTGCTCGACCGCACCACGGCCCGGCCGCGGGCCGCAGCCGGTCGCGGCCCGGGCCGGAGCCAACCACACTTGGCCGTAGCTAGGCCCGGTCGCACCAATAGGTGTGCCCGCACATACCATACGCCACGTCTTGGGTCCACGGCACCAACAATCCCACGAACAAGTCTTGGATGGATGAGAAACATTGATTCTATGTCGGGTGGATCAAAAGGCTAAGATTGGAAGCACTTGGATCGATGGACCCACACTTAACTGCTGCAACCACCATCAAGGAATGATTCTGGACATCCCTCAACACCGTTGGTGCATCACATGGTAATTGGGTAGGGTCGTCCGCACCTATAGGGCCGGCCGCACCTATCAACTAGCGTGCCGAGTGAAACCGACCCAAGGAGCCGACCTACAACCACCTCAAGAGTAGTGATTAGGGTCGTCTAAGTCCATAGGCAGTGGATCATAGGGCTGGGCACACCTGGAGATATGGCCGCACCTCCTTGTCGGGCACTGCAGCTCCCTCTCGCCTACAAGTACCCCCTCCTGCAGCCACCGACCTACTGAGTCTACAAATTGAGCCAGGCACCTCATGGAAGTGTGAAAGTGATTATAAGCAAGTGGTGTAGCCCTCCAGAAGTTAGCATTCAGAGATTAGGGAGAGAGAGCTGAGTGTTGGAGTAGAAGCCGGAGTCGGTCTTTTTCTTGTACCTCGGCGGGTGTGGTACACCTTCGGTCGTCCACACCCGGGATACTTTGTAAGTTTGGATTCGTGAGTAACTAAGTCTCAAGTCATTTCATTGTTCACTCTTATGTTCCTCGATTGTGGTTTAAGTAGTTTCTACTTATCGTGATTGCTTTGCTCTAACGTCGAGTGAAGTAGTGCTAAGTTAGTGTAGACGCGGTGTCTAGACTTTCTGGTGCCTTGGAATGCTTCCCGGTTCAATAGAATAGTTGTGGTACCCTAGGGAGGTGACAGCTCCGGACGGGCTCTGTAGTCCACCACGTTAGTTTCGATTAGTAGAAGTTACGACATCAGAGCCCCCTTCTCATCCCTTTTTGTGGCTCTTTTCCCTCAGGCCCCAACGAGCGACAAGTTGTGCCTTGATTCTATTTGTGATCCTCACGAGTCCCAAACTTCTTTTGTTATCCCCTCTCTACCCGAAATCTACCCTTGCCTTTCTATCCTTCGTCACCATACCCCCCGGACGAATTAGTTCAGGTTCTCTACACTTCTCATTCCCCGAGGAAATCGATACCTTGGAATACTCCTAGGTGAAAGCTACAACGGTATCCGTGCGCTTGTGGATTTATCTGCGATTGTATAGTATACCAACAGGCTTTCTGGTGTCGTTGTGAATTTAGTAACGACGTAAGAAACGCCAACAAGCTTTCTACCGTCGTTGTCGGGGATATAAACCTGGTGCGACGCTAGTGAGCGTCAACAAGTACCCACTTCATATTTTTTGGATTTGAAATGAACTAGTTATTAGTTTTTTATCGGATGAGAATACGCAAAACCACCCAAAGTGTCATATTTTCCTGGTTTTGACAGTGAGACAACCCTCCCTATCCGGTTTTATAGTTGGCTATTTCATGTTGAAAATCAGACTTTTGCTACAATTGGAGGGTGAAATTGGAACGGTCCTACTTTGAACTACTAAATCATTATTGTTGATTGAGTTGTTGGAACATTTTAAGATAATCATACTAGTCTCAATTTACTACTTTCTTATGATCTACTTAGTACAACTCCATCTGATTCCAATTCTCTAGAAAGTTGATCCTTAGAGAGAAGTGATTCTATGATTGAAAGTGATTTTTTACAATTCCCTGGCATAAGCTATAGAATGAAAGTCAGATAGGTGAAGTTGCATAAACCATAGAACGGAACTGGTGAACCGATGAGGCCGCTGGTTCAGTGGGTCAACCAGTTCAACCATGGTTCAAATAGTCATTATATTCTTTTTTCGAACAACTGGGGGTGGGTGGGGAGGATCCCCACCTACTTGACATTATATGACAAGTCTGACTCCTAGCGTGCCAGGAAAAATTACATGAGTTCTCAACCACATGGTGAGAAAAACAGAGAAGTTACATGAGAGAAATAGGAAAAAATTTCATATCATCTAAAGTGTGGTACAAGTTGATCGCAACAAAGGTGCCTGATGAGCCGATTGCATTCTACCAATCTTCCATGGGAGCCACCACCGAGCAACTTTCTTGCCAAGTTCACCGGAGCCAATATGCAACCACAACACCCCTCATAGCCACACCGTCCTACGGCCACCCTCCAACAATTTGGGAGAGCTTGCCAACAGAATGGGGCTAAGGGCGAAGGAAACACCTTGACCCAGATGTTGTCGGAAACGACGACCTCCCTTCAAGCTAAAGGCAACACTAATGAGGAACATATTGTCGGTGTTTCGACCGGCATCGGTGTTTTAGACCGGCAAACCTACCAAGGGGGAACCCGAGGTAGTAGATTGTGCGGTGAGGATCGTGATCGGGAGACCGAGAACTCGAAGGTATGCGCAAGGACACGGAACACAAGATTTATACGGGTTCGGACCGCCCGGTGGCGAGCCCTACGTCCCGTTTGAGGGATCAAGTATGGCGCCACCGCGCTTGGTGTTGGGTTGTCCCCGTGAGGGATTGGGGATGTTCGGCTAGGTACCCGCCCTCCTTTATATAGTCCAGGGGGCGGGTTCCTAGTCGGTTACAAGGCGGAGTCCTAGTAGGAGTACACGAGCGAGTCCTAGTAGGAGTACAGGGGAATTCTACTAGGAGTCCGTCTTCTACTATTCTTCCTTCCTTGCATTAGTACCCGGGGAGTATGCCCGACAAGCCCCCGAGCACGTTGGAGTCGAGAGTAGTAGTTCGAGTAGTCTTGAAGCCTCTTCGAGTAGTTCTTGAGCGTCCTTGAGTACTGCTTGGAGAAGTCTTCAATAGTACTTGAACTGCCGCGAGGCTGGAAGGTGGTCCAGCTCATCAGTCTTGAAAAAATTTGAATGATGGGTGTAGCATAGCAGCCCCCCGAGCCTTGAAATGATTAGGTAATCAATCCAAGGGTCTTCGGTGTTCGCGAAGCCATCATCCGAGTACTCTTGCGGCGTGTAGCCCCCGAGATAAGAGAGCCGTATGAGCCACGTCGAGTAGTGATTGGTGAGGAGCCCCCGAGCTTGAGAGTGAGCGAAGCATCTTGAAGTTATCTTCAAGTAGCCCCCGAGCTGGAGAGATTCCAAGTAGCAGTTTGGCGTCGAGCCGTGGAGCTTGAGAAGTAGTCGTGCCGTCAGAGCGGACTTTAGTTGCGACCGAAGTCGACTTTAGATGCGGCGAGCGGACTTTAGAATGCGACTTAAAAACCGAAGTCGACTTTGTGCCGCGCGGAGCGGACTTTGAGATGCGACTTGAAAACCGAAGTCGACTTTAGTTGCCGCGCGGAGCGGACTTTGAGATGCGACTTGAAAACCGAAGTCGACTTTAGTTGCCGCGCGGAGCGGACTTTGATATGCGACTTTAGAAGTCGACTTTAGTTGCCGCGTAGAGCGGACTTTGATATGCGACTTTAGAAGTCGACTTTGTGCCACGCGGGGTGGACTTAAGATGCAAAAAACGAAAAGCACTTTCCGGAAAGCCAAAGCGAATAAAAATCAGAGAAAACGAGTAGTTTTGCCGCCGGAGCGGGCTTAAGATTGCGACCGGAGTCGGCTTGTGCCACCGGAGTGGGCTTGGGTGCGACCGGAGTCGGCTTGTGCCACCGGAGTGGGCTTAAGTACCCGAGCCATGGATTTCAGACCCAAAGTACAGTTGCTGCCACAGCGGGCTTGTGCCACCGGAGTGGGCTTAAGTACCTGAGCCATGGATTTCAGACCCAAGGTACGATTGCCGCCAGAGCGGGCTTGTGCCACTGGAGTGGGCTTGAGTACCTGAGCCATGGATTTCAGACCCAAGGTACGGGCGCGAGTACTTAGGGCACTTGGACCCATGGTACGGAGCGTGAAGACCACGTGCGGCTAGGTTCCATCGTCGCCAAGACCCAAGGGCCACTTACGGCTAGGTTCCATCGAAGCTTACACACGTAGTATGCCACCGAAGCGGCGCGAAGATGCGACCGGAGTCGACTTTAAGTTGCCGCGCGGAGCGGACTTTAGAATGCGACTTTAGAAGTCGACTTTAGATTGCCGCGCGTAGCGGACTTTAGAAACCGCCTCCTACGGATATCCCCCGAGTTGATGAAGTAGACTCGCGGCGACTTGATTGATATGCCCCAAGAGTAGTCGGCAGAGTGTAGCTCCCGTGAAAACCCGCCGAGAAGCATACACAAATGAGTAGTCGGCAAGTAGTCCTACATGATGAGGAGAACAAGCCAAGAAAACGAGTAATCATTTAGATAAATGACTTAGCCGTTGTCGCCCTGAGCGAACTTGTTGATGAAGCTGTGGCGATCGGCGATGGAGCCGCGACGGTTGCTGTTGAAGTTGACTAGTCAGAGTTGATTCCGCTAGTCGGCCGGGGGCGTGATCGCCATTCTCGACTAGTTTGGAAAACTAGTCGAGATGAATGGTCGATGCGATGCGACCGAGGAAGATGATGTCGTGGCAGCATGCAGCGCACTCGAAGTAGAGCCGGTGTTGCCGCGAGGCAAGTAGTCACCACGCACGCGCGTGGGCCGAGTAGAGCCGGCGTGGCCGCAAGATGAAGTCGCGGCGCACGGAGTGGTCGACGACGAGCACCGGGCGAGGCGCAGTAGTCGACGACGAGCTCGCGCGAGGCGGAGTAGTTGACGACGACGAGCGGCCGCGATGAGCCACATGACGAGCCGCGCGACGTGCCGAGGCACCCCGGACGCGCGGCGGAGGTGAAGTAGCCGACGACGAGCCCGGAGTAGTCGACGATGGGCGGAGCGACGAGCCGCAAGACGAGCCGCGTGACGTGCCGAGGCACCCGGACGCGCGGTGTAGGCGAAGTAGTCGACGACGAGCCCGAGTAGTCGACGACGAGCGGCGCGAGGAGCCGCGTGACGAGCCGCGCGACGTGCCGAGGCACCCCGGACGCGCGGCGGGAGGCAAAGTAGTCGACGACGACGAGCTCGCGCGAGGCGGAGTAGTCGACGACGAGCGGCGCGACGAGCCGCGTGATGAGCCGCGCGACGTGCCGAGACACCCGACGCGCGGCGTAGGCGAAGTAGTCGACAACGAGCCCGGAGTAGTCGACGACGAGCGGCGCGAAGAGCCGCGTGACGAGCCGCATGACGAGCCGCGCGACGTGCCGAGGCACCCCGACGCGCGCGTAGGCGAAGTAGTCGACAACGAGCCCGGAGTAGTCGACGACGAGCGCGCGAAGAGCCGCGTGACGAGCCGCATGACGAGCCGCGCGACGTGTTGAGGCACCCGGACGCGCGGCGAAGGCGAAGTAGTCGACGACGAGCTCGGGCGAGGCGGAGTAGTCGACGACGAGCTCGCGCGAGGCGAGTAGTCGACGACGACGAGCGGCGCGACGAGCCGCATGACGAGCCGCGCGACGCACCGAGGGCACCCCGACGCGCGCGCGAGGCGAAGTAGTCGACGACGAGCTCCGGGCGAGGCGGAGTAGTCGACGACGAGCGGCGCGACACGCCCGTGACGAGCCGCGCGACGTGCCGAGGCACCCCGACGCGCGGCGAAGCCGAAGTAGTCGACGACGAGCCCGGGCGAGGCGAGTAGTCGACGACGAGCGGCGCGACAAGCCGCGTGACGAGTCGCGCGACGTGCCAAGGCACCCGGACGCGCGGCGAAGGCGAAGTAGTCGACGACGAGCTCGCGCGAGGCGGAGTAGTCGACGACGACGAGCGGCGCGACGAGCCGCATGACGAGCCGCGCGACGTGCCGAGGCACCCGGACACGCGGCGGGAGGCGAAGCGAGTCAACGACGAGCCCGGGCGAGGCGGAGTAGTCGACGACGAGCGCGCGCGACACGCCGCGTGACGAGTCGCGCGACGTGCCGAGGCACCCCGACGCACGGCGGAGGAGAAGTAGTCGACGACGAGCCCGGGCGAGGCGGAGTAGTCGACGACGAGCGGCATGACGAGCCGCGTGACGAGCCGCGCGACGTGCCGAGGCACCCCGGACGCGCGGCGGAGGCGAAGTAGTCGACGACGAGCTCGGGCGAGGCGGAGTAGTCGACGACGAGCGGCGCGACACGCCGCGTGACGAGCCGCGCGACGTGCCGAGGCACCCCGACGCGCGGCGAAGACGAAGTAGTCGACGACGAGCGGCGTGACAAGCCGCGTGACGAGCCGCGCGACGTGCCGAGGCACCCCGACGCGCGGCGAAGGCGAAGTAGTCGACGACGAGCCCGGGCGAGGCGGAGTAGTCGACGACGACGGCGGCGCGACGAGCCGCATGACGAGCCGCGCGACGTGCCGAGGCACCCCGACGCGCGGCGGAGGCGAAGTAGTCGACGACGAGCCCGGGCGAGGCGGAGTAGTCGACGACGAGCGGCGCGACAAGCCGCGTGGACGAGCCGCGCGACGTGCCGAGGCACCCCGAACGCACGGCGGAGGAGAAGTAGTCGACGACGAGCCGTGTGACGAGCCGCGCGACGTGCCGAGGCACCGGGACGCGCGGCGGAGGTCGACGACGGGCGGCGCGACGAGCCGCGTGACGAGCCGCACGACGTGCCGAGGCACCCGTAAGCGCGGCGTAGGAAAATTGATTCCGCTTTGCGAGAGCAAGGCAACTTGCTTCAATGGATCTCGGCGAGTCGACGAGTAGATTGATCTTGTTTGACGAGGGTCTTTCGAAATCGCCCGCTGGTGATGATCACCCCTACCCGGCGCGCCACCGTCGGTGTTTTAGACCGGCAAACCTACCAAGGGGGAACCCGAGGTAGTAGATTGTGCGGTGAGGATCGTGATCGGGAGACCGAGAACTCGAAGGTATGTGCAAGGACACGGAACACAAGATTTATACAGTGTTCGGACCGCCCAGGTGGCGAGCCCTACGTCTCGTTTGAGGGATCAAGTATGGCGCCCGCGCTTGGTGTTGGGTTGTCCCCCGAGGGATTGGGGATGTCCGCCAGGTACCCGGCCCTCCTTTATATAGTCCAGGGGGGGGTTCCTAGTCGGTTACAAGGCGGAGTCCTAGTAGGAGTACACGCAGCGAGTCCTAGTAGGAGTACAGGGAATTCTACTAGGAGTCCGTCTTCTACTATTCTTCCTTCCTTGCATGAGTACCCTCGGGAGTATGCCCGACACCGGCAACCTACCAAGGGGAGTACCCGAGGTAGATGAATGTGGCCTCACCGAGATCGGTAACTCAAAGGAAGAGACACGTGGCACACAATTTAGACAAGTTCGAGCCGCGAGGTGCATAATACCCTACGTCCCGTATGCCGCGTAGCTCGGGATTGATTGGGTATGTTTACAAGATGATGCATATGAGAGAGAGAGGGGTCCTCGCCTCGCTTTATATAGCCCGGGAGGCGGGGTTACGGTGTCGGTTTGAGGAGAGAGTACTAGTCCCAGACGCCTAGGGAGTTCTCTACATAGTACAAGACATGTATAGCTTCCTATCCGAGTACTTCTCCACCGTGTCCTTGCGCCCCACGCCATTCGGTGTCGTATGGCACAAGCCGAGTAGTCCCGTGGGCCCACCGAGTAGTCGGCCCTAGTACCCACCGAGGTAGTGGGCCCGTGGAGGTCCATACGACAAGCCCCCGAGTACTTTGTAGTCGAGTAGGATAGTTTCAAGTAGTCTTGACGGCCTTGACGAGTAGTCCTCGTGGAGTCCCCGAGTACTACAAGCCAAAAGTCCTCAAGAGTACTTGAAGCATCCCGAGGCCGGGAAGGTACTCCACCGATCCTTGAGTAGTCTTAAAGTCTTCTCGAGTAGTTCCCAAGCGTCCTCGAGTCCTTCTCTTGAAGGTCTTCAATAATACTCGCTTTGTCTTGAAGAAGAAACCATATGGAAAATGTGATTCTAAGAATCGCATTCCATATGGAATGTAGCCCCCGAGCCTTAGGTCAAATCGTAGATTCAAGCCGAGGGTCAATCAAGTTCTCGCCAAGATTATCCCGCAAAAATCCAGAGAAAAAACCGAACGACACGTGGTACGGAGCCCCCGAGCCGAGTCGAGTACTTCCTCTCAAATTGAAGGGTCATCTTGATCGTAGAAAGTGTCCCGAGTTGATCTTGAATCTTGTCGTCACCCGGAAGTTGAGTAGACGTAGCCGAGCCCCCGAGATGGAGTGCATCAACCACCGGAAGATGAAGGGCCGTGCGACCACCGCCGAGTCGACCGCCGATACTTATCCCTCCTCGGCCGCATAGCAGCACCGCCGGTTGGGTTATAAATAGAGTCCGAAACCCTTAGGGTTTTCCATTCCCCACATTCGCAGCCTATTGAAATACATCTAGCCCATTCCATCCATCCGAGCCCTTGCCGCCGCGCCGTAGCCTACGCATCCACGCGCGCCGTCGCCGCTTTCCATCGCTGAAGCCCTCGAGCCGATGCGAGTGAAGACCCGATGTACTTGGAGGATGAAACCTTCCCCGTCCAAGAGCATGAAGACCGGTGCCGCGCCGGGAAGAAAAGATCCCGCGATGAGGCGACCGGATCCGCCCAGTGGGTCAACACCGCCGACATCTCCCCCGCGCCCGAATCCGAACAAGGAGTGGAAGAAATCCAAAGCGAAGACCGAAGATGATCGGCGCCGGTGAACAGCGGGTTCCTCCGGGAGAAGAAGATGGATATGTGGCGCGCCGCCGCGCGGCGACCCGTACCCGATGGAGAAGAACCCCGACGAGATCTCAATGTTCGCCCGGCTCGTAGAGCGGCGGACCGGCGCTCCCGGTGAGCGACTTCTTCAAGGGTATCCTCAAGTACTACGATATCGAGTACTTGAACTTGAACCCTAATGGGATTTTTCACGGCTCCGTCTTCGTTCGCTTTTGCGAAGCCTTCGTGGGGATCAAACCCCACCGGATATTGTTCCGGAAATTCTTTCGTGTGAAGCCACAGCCGAGCGCCAACGACCCACGAGTAGTTGGAGGAGCCGTATTCAGATGCGTGAAGACACCGCCGAGCGAAGACTTTGTCGTACAAACTTATTGACTCTAATCAAGACCGGAAGGCGAAGTGGTACGTCACCAACCACCACCCGGAGCCGCCGAAGCCGAGCGGCAGCAGCCCGAAGCATCGGCCGTGGTGGAACAGGGAGCCGACGATGCGGAGGGTATTCAACTACCCGAACCGCGCGAGGATCAAGGCTATGAGAGAAGCCGAGCCGAGGGCCGAACACGTGGCATTCAGCTTCATGAAGAGGAGGGCATGCCCGTTGATGGCACGCGACACCCTCGGGTACCAAGATACGGCGACGATGACACGTCGAGGATGCCCGGCAATGAAGTCGACGATGAAGACATTGTCAAGAGACCGGGCAGGATATTCAAGGATATGCCACCGTACGCTATGCCTGGGCCCCGAGTACTCACGAGCTTAGTAGCCGATGTCCACCGTCTTCGAGTACCGATTAAAGTGAAGCAAGCCGCACTAACCCAAGTCATTTGTTGTAGGGTGACATTACGAAGTTTGTCTCCGACCCGCCCCCCCCTCATCGACTTTTAGATATTCCGCAGGAGGGCAAGGGCAAGGCCAAGGAACGCCGTGAAGTCGGCGAAGGTGACGACGCTCGTCACCATTGAAGATACGTCCGACGAGGAGGATGGGGAGACGCCGGCAGAGCGTTTTCGACCGCGGTCCGTGTTCGGCCCGTCCCGGATCGCCCAATGTCCCCCTTATTGACGATCCACCGACTCAGCCCGGAGGCTAGTCTCCCTACGCCGCCAAGAAGGCCGCACAATGTGGCACGCAAACGTGTCGCCAAGAAGTTGAAGGTCACCGAGACTACGTCTTAAGAGGTAAGCTCCTCGAGTAGAGTAGTCGAGTACTGTCTTGAAGTATTGTGTATGCCGACAATTGAATTCCGAGTTCTCGTAGGAGATTCCACCATCCGACCCCCGTTGATCAAGGGGAAGGAGATGACTGGGAGACGGTGGGGTGAGCCGACCGAGAGAAGCCGCAGCCCGCCCCCCACCGTAGAAGAACTTGTGTCGCAAATGACACAAACGACGACTAGAGTTGTCGAGCGCAGCGCCACCATGGAGAGCAAGTCGAGCCGAGCGTGACTACCGGTGCCGGAGAACCAAGCAGGCTACAAGTTGAAGAAGAGACGCCACCGAAGCCGTGCTTGTAGACATCGCCAAAGATACTTGGCGCTCCGACCGTGACCGTCGTCCGGTCCTAGCTTGTAAGTGAAAACCTTTCCCGAGTAGTACTTGTAACTTGGTGATCTTACTTGGTTGACCACCAATTTGTACTATGCAGAAGTTGACCGATTTGTCCCGGGGAAGGAGATGAACCCAAAGACGACGCCGACCGAAGAAATTCCCACGCTTGCCGCCGAGGAGTCCGCTCCCCTCCCTCGAAGCCGAGACCGTGGCGCCGGCCGGGCAGAGGCTACGCCGCCGAAAGCCGTTGTAGTAGAAGGTAAGTAGACCGCGCCGATGCGGCCTACCTCAAGTAGTAGTCATAGCCCCCGGTGTCGAGCATACTCCCGGTACCCATACAAGGAAGGATGAAGACTCGACTCCTACTAGAATTCTCCCGTAATCCTACTAGGACTTGTACCGTGTAATCCTACTAGGACTCCTCGCTTTGTAACCGACTAGGAACCCGCCCCCCGGACTATATAAAGGAGGGTCGGGTACCTAGCCGCGCACCCGATCTCAACCAACACCAAGCGCCGGGCGCCATACCTGATCCCCCAAACAGACGCATGGTTCGCCACCTTGGCGACCCGAAGCCGGATAAATCTTGTGTCCCGTCTCCTTGCGCATACCTTCGAGTTCTCGGTCTTCCGATCACGATTCTCACCGCACAATCTACTACCCCGGTGTACCCCCTTGGTAGGTTTGCCGGTCTAAAACACCGCATACCGGCGCGCCATGTAGGGGTGATCATCACCACCGTGCATTCGGGTGCTCTCAAGACGTCGCGTGGCTCATCACGCGTGCTCTCTCGCCGCTCGTCGTCGACTACTCGCCTCGCGGCAAAGCTCGTCGTCGATTACTTCACCTCCGCCGCGTCCGGGTGCCTCCGCACGCCGCGGTGGCTCGCCACGTGGCTCGTCGCGCCGCTCGTCGTCGACAACTCGCTCGCGCGGTGCTCGTCGTTGACTACTTAGCCTCCGCCGCGCGTCCTGGTGTTTTAGCACGCCGGCACGCCACATCGCTACGGCTGGTGGCCGCCGCTTGTCGCGCCGCTCGCCGCCAACTATCCGCCCTCACGTAGGCTCGCCGCCGACTACCCGCTTACACCGCACGCCTGGCCGCGTTGCACGTCGATGGCCTGTCTGCCGTTGTCGTCGACGACGCACACCGCGCAGTCCGGGTGCCTCAAGCACGTTGCCGGCTCTTCACACGGCTTGTCGTGCCGCTCGCCGCCAACTACTCGGCCGCGTGCAAAGCTTGTCGTCGACTCTCCCGCCTCCGTCGCGCACCGGTGCTCTCGACACGTCGCGCGGCTCGCCACGCGGCACGCCGCGCGGCTCGCCACGCGACTCGCCGCGCGCTCGCCGACACCATTTACCGCGCACGCTTGCTCGCCGCCGACTACCAGCCTGCGCCGCGTGTTCGGACGCCCCGGCACGCCGCGCGGCTCACCGCGCGCATCGCCACGCGAGGGCCGCCGGCCGACTACTGCGCTCGTGCGGCTCGTTGCCGGCCATTCACCTACGCGCGCGAGGCCGGTGCTTAGGCACGCCGCGCGGGGTCATCACGCGAGCCCTGCCGCGCGGGCGTCGCCGACCCCCCGCGCGCGCGGCCACGCCCGCGCGGCCGCCGCGCTATTATTGCCGACTCCCCACCTCGCGCGCGTTCGTCGCGACCGCCCCCGCCACGCCGCGCGGGCCTGGGTGCTTCGCCTCGCTCACGCCTCGCCGCCGGCGCGTGTCGACTACTCCGCTGCGCGCGCTCGCGCATCGACCACTTTCGCCTCCGCCAGCGCGTCCGGTGCCTTGGCACGCCGCGCGGCTCGCTACGCGCTCGCCGCGCGCGCTCGTCGCTGACTGGCCCCGCCCGTCGTGTGTCCGGGTGCGCCCGGCACGTCGCGTGGCTCTTCACGCTGCTCGCCGCGCCGCCGCCGTCGAATACTCCGCCGCGCAGCCCGCCGCCGACTATTTCACCTCCGCTCGCGTTTGGGTGCCTCCGCACGCCGCGCGCTTGCCACGCGAGCTCGCCGTGGCCAGGCACGATTACCCGCCGCATAGGCTCGTGCCGACTACTACGCTTACGCCGCTGTCCGGTGCTTCCGCACGCCACGCCGCGCGGCTGCCGCGTCGTCGACACCCCCGCTCACGCAGACCGGCTGCCGACTACCCGCACGCGCGCGCCGCTGCCGACTACTCGCGCCCGCGCGAGGCCAGTCCCCGACCACCCGCCGCGCGCCCGCCGGCCGACCCCCCCCCCCCCCCTCCGCCGCGCGTCCGGCACCGCGCACGCCGCGCGCGCCGGCCACGCCGCGGCCACGCGCTGTCGCCGACTCCTCCGCCGCGCAGCTCGCCGCCGACTCGCCCCCGCCTGCTGCGCGTCTCGGATGCCTCGCACGCCGCACGCCTCGCCACGCGGCCATCGCGGGGCCGGCCGGCCGCTGACTACTCCGCCCCGCGCGCGCTTGTCGCCGACCGCCTCGCCACGCCGCGCGGCCCGAGAGTGCCTCGGCACATCGCGCGGCTCGTCACGCGGCTTGTCGCTCCGCTCGTGGCCGACTACTCCGCCCTCACGCAGCTCGCTGCCGACTACTTCGCCTCCACCGCGCGTCCGGTGCCTCAGCACGTCGTGTGGCTCGTCACGCGGCTCGCCGCGGCGCTCGTCGTCGACTACTCCGCCTCGCGCAGCTCGTCGTCGACGACTTTGCCTCCGTCGCGCGTTCGGGTGCCTCGGCACGCCGCGCGGCTCGCGCGCGGACGGCCACGCGGCTCATCGTCGATTAGCTCGCGCGCGCAGTGCGTCTGCCGACTACTCCACCTCGCGTAGGCTTTTCGCCAACTACTTCGCCTATGCCGCGCGTCCGAGTGCCTCGCACGCCGCACGGCTCGGCCACGTGATCAACGCCGGCTCGCTGTCGACTACTCGGCCCCCGCGCGGTGCTCGCGCGCCGACTACCCCGCCACGCAGGGCGTCCGTGTGCCTGCGACACGCCGCGCGGCTCACCACGCGGCTCGCCGCGCGCCTCGTCGTCGCTACCTCGTGGTCGCGCGGCTCGCCGCCGACTACCTCGCCTACGCCGCGCGCCCGGGGCCCCCGGCACGCCGCACGGCCTCCTCACGCGCGCCCGCCGCCGACGCCCCCCCGCTCTCCGCCGCGTGTCCGGTGCCTCGCGCACATCGCGCGGCCCGGCCACGCGGCTCCCGGCCGCGCGCTCGCTCGCCGACTACTCCGCCAGCAATACGTAACTGAACGAAGTACGGGTGTCTACGCCTATATCCACAAACAAATGTAATAAGCTGAAACATCGAATAAGCAACTCAAAAGAATCCTCATGAAGACTGTGACTAAAGGAGGAAAAGATTGGTCAAGGAAGCTAGATGGGGCATTGTGGGCATACCGGACCGCACATAAAACACTGATAGGTATGACCCCTTATCAATTTGTTTATGGAAAAACATGTCATTTACCAGTAGAACTAGAGCACAAGGCTTATTGGGCAATAAAAGAGATGAATCTTGATATTGATGCGGCACGAATAAAGTGGAGGATTCAAATAAGTGAACTTGAAGAGCTAAGATTGAAGGCATATCACAACGCTAGCATCTATAAAGAAAGGATGAAAAGATGGTATGACAAAAGATTGCATAAGAAGGAATTCAAGGAAGGGAGACAAGGTCCTACTATACAATTCTCGATACACAGTCGTTAAAGGAAAACTACAAAGCAAATGGGATGGATCATACGTCGTACATTCAAGGTCACCTGACGGAGCGTAACACCATGGACGCCAAAGGAGATCAATATGTTGTGAATGGACAACGACTCAAGGTATTCCTGGAGCCTGACGTTGTGCCTATTAAATACATTGACATCTACACCTTGGATGGTGACCCGGACCATCAAGGCTAAGCGACAAAAACAAGGTAAGTTGTAAATAGCCTTCCACTTTATTTAATTTTCATCATGTGTGTTAGTGTTAAAGATCACCATGAATAAAGTTTCCCACCTTGATCAACCTTTGGTAAAAATATTAAGTTGATGCCATGATAATATATGATGAAAAGTTGCCACTTTGCTTAAATTTTGTACTTGTTTCAAGCATGATTAAACTAATGCTTTCTTCAATATGAATTCGGAATTAATTAAATGCTAACTTAATCTTTGTGGAGGTTATGATAAAAATAAGACCCATAGTGTTATTTTCATGCTCCCAACTTTGGATGAGTTAAAGATGATTTGTTCTTAAAAATATATATGCTAACCTTGTCAATTAATGCTACTTGCATTTTGCTCTACCTATCCAAAGCCATATATATATATATGTTGAATGCATAAACCTTAGTGTGCAAGAATTATTTTGGGTGAGTTATTTCAGGCCTTGATTTCTCTGGCCCGAGACTAAGAAGCTAGTCATTCCGTTTTTCCGTATTCTCTTTTGCTAGCCTTTCTATCAAGGCATTTCCGTATCCCCACATCGGAGATTTCATTGCATCTCGCTTCTGATATCCACCCTTAAACCAAAAATGTCATTCTTTGCGTTTACCTCTTGACCACAACCTATCATTGAGTAAGGGATCATCAATTCAAGGAAGATTGCAAGACTATGCCAAGGTTGAAGATTTCAAGTATCTATCCAAAGGAAAAATATTTCTAGTACCTACCTTATCTCTATCACCTTCTTTGCCCGAGGACTCCAGCAAACGTCTAAGCATGGGGTAGGAGGTAGGTACAATGCAATTTAGAGTTCAAGGGGAGCAAATAAAAAATGATGAAAAAAGCAAAAATGAGTATAAAAAATAGAGATAAAGAAAAATATGTATAAGAAAAAATATGAGTTTATAAAATAAAATAAAGTGAACTCCGCGGTTCTCTAAAGTGCATTAGGAATCTCAAAAGTTTCAAGATTTAAGATCCAAACTCATTTTTCCAACCATGTGCAATCCGATAACGAGGACTTCCTTTGTGCCACGAATCACTCTTTGCCATTTGCACATGTCCACCTATCTTAAAGTGTGTGTATTTTTTTCTCTCCCCCTCCTTGACATAACATTATTTTCCAACGACCTTTTTGACGAGTCTCGGTAATACCATGAGAAGCTTGTCTTGTTTTGACAACATCTCATTTATAATATCTTGGTAGGACTAAACTTTTCCCACATAGCTCCACATAAAGCATTCCACTATATATATTGAGAGGGAAAGGAATATAATTAATAGCCTTTGAGAGATAAGATGAGATGAGAGTACATGAGCAAGATGCAAGGAAGTTTATTTTTGAACTTGGTTTAGCTCCTTTTCTTCATCTCGCTCTTAATTTCAAAATTTCTAAGATTCATTTGAAATTTGGGAGCATGAGGTAATTACTTGTGGGAAGTGCTTAAATTAATATCTACCCCCTCCATAACGATGAAGGCTAGTATATTATGAAACTTAATGATTAAATCCTTGAGAACATTATGTTTTCTCGCATGATCAAGTGTGTGGTATAAAGCAATGAAAGGTAACACTGAGACCATTAAAGTCTTACTGAGGACGAGGCGTTTAAGCATGGGAGTTGTTGACGGTGAATTTCCGTCAACATAGAGTACTTGTTATACATTGGTTTCGGATTATGATTTGCAAATTCAACCCGCCACTAGGCATCCTAATGATGTAACAAGTTCACACTTGCATGTCGATTTTAGAGTTTGTTGTTTATGTGAAATTAACGTCAAGGAGGAGACCTTCGGGTTAAGTTCATCAAGCACTTCAAGAGAAGATCATGAAGCCCGTCACAAGTCAAGCATACCTAAGTCAAATACTTACTCCAAACAACCCAAGACCGAAGCATCAACACGCAAAACTCCGGGACTTTGGACAAGCATTGTCCAGTATCAACTCTCGCCCCGAGAGATATTCTCGCAGCCCAGGACAGCATGATCTTTCGGTGCAGATTTGGAGATTTAAACGGCCTTTAATGGCAAAAGTTTGACTACCAAAGTTGTGGGCCTCGACGATACCTTCGATTTGGACATGTGGCAGGCCCAATTCAAATAAGTGAGCTAGGAGATAAGGCCCCCGAAATCCCTGCTGCACAGTCAGTCCGAAATCAGAACAGATTATCTTCCAAGGCCGAATTGGAGATCTTATCTTCGTTTCCAAGGAAAAAAATGAATACCAAAGTTGAAGATAATTTCGTGGCACACAACCTGAACACCGAATTTGCATTATTTGGAGTCCGGACGTAGGAGATATGGCGCCGGCAAGGAAGGCCTGCGAATCAGTAAATCTGGACGAGGTTGATTTTATGGAAACCAAGTTCCCTTCTCTCCCAAGGAAGATCTCGTGGAAGGCAAGGTGGAGCATGCCCCAAGACTCCCAAAAGGCATAAATATAACCCCCTAGGCACCCAAGTAGAGGTTACCATTGAGATTCAATCATTCTACCGAATTCCCATTCGCCATCCGTCGCCACAAGACCGAGAACAAGAAGCTGCATTGGATCGCGAAGGGAGCACACGTGGCCTTCATCTACTTCGGGGATTCTACACCATGATCAGCGCTACGTTTAGTAACATTATGGGGTAAAAAAGTCCTTGTTTGTCCTAGGGGTTGAAGGGGATCTTGAGTTGTAATCACCAAACTTATGTTTTGAATCTTTTGCTATCATATTCATGTTCATGTTGATGGTGCTTTAATCTTATTGGTCGGCCGGCTTGCTTTAGGGATGCATCGCTCGTACTTTTACTATCGTGTTCCTTTTGTTCTTTATGCGATTACCGTCGTGTAGTGACAGTGTGCGGGAGGGAAAACATAATGAACTTGGTTCACACCTTTGATCACGCATGCCTAGAACACATCAACGTTTTGTGCACTTGGTGTTCGATCACAGATTACCCTCGTGTAGTGACTAGTATGCGAGAGGGAAAGGGTTGGACTCTGTGCACTTTTACCTTTGATAGATTAGATCGGTTGTTCTTGCTAGGTGGTTACATCTTCAAGTGATCCTAGATCCCTTGGACAAGCGTTCTACGTTCTTGAGATCTCCTTTCCATCGCTCTCTACTTTGTCTTCTTTTAACCTAGATTAAATTATAGCTTAAGTCTTTACATACACATATTTGATAAAGAGCTTTAAATCAACAACATTAGTGCTTAGTTGAGCATAGCAATCCACTTGTTCCACTAAGATTGATTAACCTTGGGGAATAATCTAAGGGAAAAGCTACAACCGACCCGTGCACTTGCGGATCATAACTTGACGCGTTATTTAACCGTCACCGCACTCCACCGAGCAAGGCCCTGTGGAGGTCCATACGACAAGCCCCCGAGTACTTTGTAGTCGAGCAGGATAGTTTCGAGTAGTTTTGATGGCCTTGACGAGTAGTCCTCAAGCGTCCCCGAGTACTACAAGCCAAAAGTCCTCAAGAGTACTTGAAGCATCCCGAGGCTGGAAGATACTCTAGCTGTTTCTTGAGTAGTCTTGAAGTCTTCTCGAGTAGTTCCCAAGCGTACTCGAGTTCTTCTCTTGAAGATCTTCAATAGTATTCGCATTGTCTTGAAGAATAAACCATATGGAAAACGCGATTCGAAGAATCGCATTCCATATGGAATGTAGCCCCCGAGCCTTAGGTCGAATCGCATTCAAGCCGAGGGTCAATTCGAAGTTCTCGCCAAGATTATCCCGTAAAATCCGGAGAAAAATGGAAGGACACGTGACACGAAGCCCCGAGCCATGAGTCAAGTACTTCCTCTCGAAATGAAGGGTCATCTTGATTGTAGAATGTGTCCTGAGTTGCTCTTGAATCTTGTCACCACCTGTAGAAGTTTAGTGTACGTAGCCAAGCCCCCGAGATGGAGTGCATCGAGTACTAGAAGACGAAGAGTCTGGCGGCGTCCGCCGCTGAGTCAGCTGCCGATACTTATCCATCCCATGTTGCAACACCGCCTTGCTAGGTTATAAATAGAGGCCGAACCCTTAGGGTTTTCCATTCCCCGCGCCGGCAGCCCGCCGGAGTAGATCTAGCCAAGAGTCCAGCCCACTTGTGCCATCGTCGTCGCACCTGCACCCGTGCATCCACGTGCGCCGCCACTGCTCGCCACCATTGAATCCCCCGAGCGGATGCGAGTGAAGACCCCGTGCACTTGGAGGATGAAGTCTTCTCCGTCCAAGGGTGCAAAGGTCGGTGCTTGCTGTGAAGAAGAGATCCCACAACGAGACAGAGGAATCTGCCCAAGGATCATCGCCGCCGACATCTCCTGCACGCCCCAATCCGAACAAAGAGTGGAAGAAGTCGAAGATGAAGACCGAAGATCTGCTGGCCTTGGTGAACAACGTTCTTTCGCTGAGGAGGAGATGGATATGTGGCGCATCGCCGCGTGACCCGTACCCGATGGAGAAAAACCCCGACGAGGCCCCCATGTTCGTTCTAAGCCAGGAGCGCGGACTTGCACTCCGACGTCCGACTTCTTCTCAAGGGTCTTCTCAAGTACTACGGTATCAAGTACCTGAACTTGAAGCCTAATGGAATTTTTCATGTCTCCGTCTTTGCCCACTTATATGAAGCCTTCGTGGGGATCAAACCCCACTGGATCTTGTTCCGAAGTTTTCCGTCTCGGGCCGGGCACCGAGCGCCAACGACCCGAGAGTAGTCAGAGGAGCCGGAATCCAGATGTGTGAAGATGCTGCCGACCAGTACTTGGCGTACAAACTCATCGACTCAAACCAAAACTGGAAGGCCGAGTGGTTTCTTGTCACGAACCACCACCCGGAGCTGCCGAAGCCCGGGCCGGGGAAGAAATGGGCGATCGGCTGTGGTGGAACACCGAGTCGATGATGCAGAAGGTATCCGCCCACCCGAGTCACAGAAGATTAAGGCTTTGAGAGAAGCCGGGATGAGGGCCGAACACGTGGCCTTCAGCTTCATGAAGAGGAGGGTGCAGCCGTTGATGGCACGTGACACCCTACCAAGACACCGGCGACGAGGACACGTCGAGGATGCCCGACAACGAAGTTGACGATGAAGACATTGTCGAGAGGCTGGGCAGGATATTCAAGGATATGCTGCCATACACACCCTGCCCTGGCCCCGAGTACTCCGCGCCCTCGTCCGCCGAACAAGGTTAGTAGCCGATGACCTCTGTCTCCGAGTACTGATTAGATTGAAGAAGTCACACTAACCCCGGGCCGTTTGTTGCAGACATTGCGAACTTTGTCTCCTACCTGGCCTCCCCTCCTCGACTTGTAGATATTCCAGAGGAGGGCAAGGGCAAGGCCAAAGAACGCCGTGAAGTTGGCGAAGGTGACGATACCGTCACCATAAAAGATACGACCGACGAGGAGGATGGGGAACGCTGCAGGAGCGGTTTCAGTAACGGTCCAAGTTTAACCGACCTAGGCTGCCCCACATCCCTCTCATTGAAGATCCGCCGACTAGCCTGGAGGCTAGTCTCCCTGCGCCGCTGAGGAGGCCGCGCAATGTGGCGCGCAAACGAGTCGCCAAGAAGTTAAAGGTGACAGAGACTACGTCCCAAGAGGTGAGTTCCTCGAGTAGAGTAGTCGAGTACTTGTCTTGGAGTGTTGTATGCTGACAATTTGAATTCTGTGTTGTTGCAGGAAAATCCATCATCCGACCCCGTTGACCAAGGGGAAGGAGATGACTGGGACACGGTGGGCGAGCCGACCGAAGAAGCGTACCCGCCCACCGTAGAAGAGCTTGTGTCCCGGATGACACAACGAACAACTAGAGTTGTCCAGCAGCAGGTGCCGGCAGAAGAGAACAGGACAGAGCCAAGCACGACTACTGGTGCCGAAGAGCTAGTAGCGGCACCGGTTGCAGAAGAGGCGTCCGCAAAAGCCGGGCTCATAGACATCGCCAGCATACTTGGCGCTCCAACCGTGACTGTTGTCCGGTCTAGCTTGTAAGTGAAAACCTTCCTAAGTAGTACTTGTATCTTGGTAATCTTACTTGGTTGACCACCAATTTTGCGAAGTGCAGGAAGTCGACTGATTTGTCCTGGGAAGGAGATGAACCCAGCGCGGCAGCAGCTGAAGAAAATCCGACGCTTGCTGTCGAGGAGTCCACTCCCCTCCCTCAGGCCGAAACCGTGGTGCCGCGCGCAGAAGCTACATCGTCGGAGGCCACTGTAGTAGAAGGTAAGTAGACCACGATGGTGGCGTCTGCCCCGTGTAGTAGTCATAGCCCCCGGGTACTGATATCAGGTGGATTGTATTGACAGGAGCACAAGTCGAGGGGACCGCAATCCCCGAAGCCGTGCCAGTTGAAGGCACCACACCAGATCCTCCCTTGTTCCCTTGGTCGCCCCGCTTAAGTCACCGGCCGTCGTTCCGCTATGTTCCGGACCACCGCCGCATTTTCCCGTTCTTCAATTGAACAAAGCCGTAATCCGTGTGTCCGGCCTTCGTGCCGCGAAACCCGTGATTGTCTACGTTCCTTGACCGGCCGTCGCGTCGTGGTTTTCGTTCGCGGGGACCTAAGCTCGTTGCCGCACCCGGCGCTAGAAGCTCAAACCTAGACCTCTTGGCATGCCAAAGGTGCGGCCTCGGTCCGCCCATTACCGTTCGACGTTTGTGCTAGAGCCTCACAACCATTCTCTTTTTCCCCGGAACGCCAACGACCTTGTTTGCCATGGCCGAAGCCCCGATCCTTGCACGCCCGCAACCTTGTTTTTTGAATTGTGCCATGGGTGAGCCGAGCCACACATCCTCACCTTTGTACTCGAGTTGCCGACCGGCCTTCGTGATGCGCTAGCCGGAGATCGAGCCACCTTTTTCCTTGCGGGTGTCGCAACGCCACCTCTCTCACGCCCACTCGCCTTGCACCCGCCGTAGAGGCCGAAGGCTTGAGCCTTGACCGGGAAATACATGTTGGGGTCCCCGGCTTTTGCACCACCTAGCGGCCTTGCCTCGCCGCACCACCACAACACCGCACGCCCCTAGCGAGCCCCGGTCGGTCGACGCAACCTCGTCGCGCCGCCGGAGTCGCTCACGGCCGAACCCGCACCGCCGTGTCGTGGGTGCCGTCGAACCCCGAGGAGAGTAGGAGGACCGGTACTAGTCTTTAGGAGACAAAGCCTTAGGGAGTTTTGGCCTTTCGGCCCGGGGAAGCCCGTTTATGCTCGAAAAACCAACTTTGTCTATCCAAACCAGGTCGGACCAAGTGAGAATTGAGGGTGGTTTTCTAGACTTTATCAACCTTGGGTCGACTCGGGTCGGCCCAATGGGCCACTAACACCTTGGGCCCACTTTCTACCCACTAACTCGCCGACCCGCCGACATCTACTTTTGTTTTAAAACCAATTGCTCTATTTTAATTATTTAAACCAGTCTTCGATTGTATTTAGCTTGGAGTTAAATCGGATCTTCTAAATTGGTTCTTATTGGTGTTTTTTGCATTAGATGAATGCTCGTTATTTATTTTCCGCACCGCATCTCGTGTAGGCTTGTGTTCTTGTTTGAAGACCCGAGCCGCGACGACCGAGGAGACGCGTCTACCCCGACTTTGCCCGAGAGGACGCTCAACCTCTACTTCTCTACGTCGACTACCGCGCGGGTGTCATGTCACTCCCAACCATGTAGATCCTATGTTAATATTTAGATGCTAGTGCTTTACTTTATATGCATTGCTCGTATGAACTGCATAGCCAGTTGATTAGCCTTGCCTTGATGATTTGATATAACCTGATTCCTTGATTTACCTACTTAGGGACTAGCTACAGACCCCTAGCTAGTCCCATACCTCAACTATCCATACTTTCGTTGCTTGATTATGGATGGTATTCTGGGCTTGGACTGAGATGTGGGAGATCTCGGTGTGATCTAGCGTGCATTACGGGTGCGTACCTCCTTGACGTGTTTTGGCGGGAGCGAGCCACTTGGTTACCGGTGAACGCCGCTTATTTTGCATACCTTGAATGTTGCTTCCACGCTTGTTGCATGCATAACTTTTTACGGCCAAATATAGGCTTTATCCATGCATATTAGATTCAACCACCGCTTTTGCTCTTTGTTGGGAAGTCGACATGACCTACCCGCTTATCGGGTAGATGTCGGCATTTCGGACTTGGTAACCGTCTACAACTACAACTTCAACGAAGAAGGTGTGAAGACTAGAGCCGGTCCTATGCTCGAGTTTGCTCGTGGAGCCGGAGACGCTTCACTTCGATAGATCCGTTGCATAGGTTTTTTTCCTTTCTTGATTCGGTCTGTCGGACTTGTACCGGCTTGTGCCGAAGAGTTGTACTACGATGTTGTAATAATATTATGTAATTCTTCTTTTATTCCCGTGTTGTATGGATTTGTACCACTTGAGACGGGGGATTGCACGTGATAGCCTCTTCCCGGGACTATCACGGTGGTGCGAAGAGTCGGGTTTCCGTTCGCGGAAATTCGGTTCGTTTCGGCCTTCGAAGCCGTAGACCGTAAAATAGGGTGACTATCCCGTCGGCTTGGTGGGTTGAGTGCGCAGCCCCCGAGTGCATTGGGCGGTTCCTTGATCAACTTGCCTCCTTTTGTGTTAGCGCATCGTGCGGTCGCTTCTTGAGAGCTTCGAGTACCATCCCATTGGCGCGCTCGACTTGTCTGTTGGCCCGTGGATGGGCAACTGAGACGTACCCGACGTCGATCCCGCTGTTCTCGCGGTACTCCCGGAAGCTGGCCGATTGTTGAAGTTGGAGCCCAGGTCTGTGATGATGCGATGGGGTAGTCTGTAGCGGTGCACGAGTTCATCCAAGAAGTCGAGTACCCTGTCGGCCTTGGGACGGTGAGCGGCTTGACTTCGATCCACTTGGTGAACTTGTCGATGGCCACCGAACTCGTTGAATCCTCCTGGCGCAGTCGGAAGAGGCCCAATCATGTCGAGCCCCCGGCGGGCGAAAGGCCGGGTTGGTGGTATGGTGACTAGCTTGTAGGCCGAGACGTGTTGTTGCTTGGCGAAGCATGCGGCACCCTTGGCACCTTCGACGAGTTCCTCGGCATCGCCCAGAGCTGTGGGCCAGTAGAAAGCTCGTCGGAAGGCCTTGCCGACCGGCGTACGCGAAGACGCGTGGTTGCCGCGACGCCTTTATGGATCTCCTCCAAGATGTCCTTGCCTTCTTCTCGGGGAACACACTTCATGAGTACTCCGAAGTGGCGCCCCGCCGTAGAGCTTGTCCCCGACCAGGTCGTAGGACTTGGCCCGACGGATGAGGCGCTCGGCCAAGTTTTGGTTCGCGGGTACCGTCTCGCTCGCGGATGTAGTCGATGAAGGGTTGTCGCTAGTCCACGTTGATCATCATGACCTCCCCGGCCACCGCGAGGCGGCGGATCGGTGGTCGTGGGCGCCGCTCCGGGATGGATGGCGCGTGAAGCTCGTGGACGAAGACACCCGCCGATACTTGAGCGTGAGCGAGAACCAAGCTTCGACGAGACGTCCGCCGCAACGTTGTTTGTCACGGGCGACGTGATGGAACTTGAGACCATAGAATTTGTTCTCGAGCTTGCGGACTTCTAGGCAGTAGGCGTCCATGTTCTCCTTGTTGCGGTCCCAAGACTTTTTGACTTGGTTGATGACCACTACAGAGTCGCCATAGACTAGTAGTCGCTTGATGCCCGGAGAAGCTGCGGGGCGGAGCCCGTGTAGTAGAGCTTCGTACTCGGCTTCGTTGTTTGAGACCTTCCAAAAGATCTGCAGGATGTACTTGAGTTGTTCGCCCGTTGGAGAAATCAGGAGTACTCCCGCACCCGCGCCTTCGAGCTTGAGCGAGCCATCGAAGTACATCACCCAATGCTCGGCCGCTCGATTGGAGTTGGTAGCCGATTTTCCCGCCACTCGCCATGAAGTCGACTAGTGCTTGTGACTTGATGGTTGTTCGTGGCTTGAAGTCGATGTTGAGGGCGCCGAGTTCAACGGCCAACTTGGAGATTTTTCCGGTAACATCTTGGTTCCGCGAGATGTCACCAAGCGGGTAGTCGGTGATGATGGAGATCGAGTACCGCCGGAAGTAGTGTCGTAGCTTCCGTGAGGTAATGAGTACCGCATACGGTAGCTTCGTATCGGTTGGTAGCGTGCCTTTGATTCCGATAAGACCTTGCCGATGAAGTAGAGCGGTCGCCGGACCGGGTAGGCGTGGTCGTCTTCCCGCCGCTTAACAACGATGGCGATGATCGTCCACATGGGTAGTCGCAACGAGGTAGAGCAAGATGTCGCTCCTTTTTGCGAGGAGCCGTGAAAAGCGGCGGTTTGGATAGGAAATCCTTGAGCCGAGCGAGAGCTTGATCCGCCTCCGGAGTCCACACGAACTTCTCTTGATGTTTGAGTAGTTTGAAGAAGGATAGCCCCCGTTCTCCAAGCTTCGAGATGAATCTGTTCGGGGCCGCCATGCACCCGATAAGCTTCGCACATCTTTGATGCGGTGGGAGCTTTCATCCCGGTGATGGTTGAGATCTTCTCGGGGTTTGCTTCGATGCCACGATGGCCGATGATGAAGCCGAGTAGTTTTCCTAACGATACGGCCGAAGACGTACTTGTTCGGGTTGAGCTTCCGGCGGTACTCTCACAAGGATGCGAAAGTCTCTTCAAGATCGGCGATGAGCGTGTCGGAGTTTCCGGTCTTGACTACCACGTCATCCACGTAGGCTTCGACGTTCTTGTTGAGCTATCTCTTGAAACGGGCTTGGATAGCTCGTCGGTAGGTGGCGCCGACATTCTTCAACCCGAACGACAAGGTTGTGTAGCAAGAGGGCGCCAAACGGGGTAATGAACGCGGTCTCCTCATGGTCTTCTTCCTTGATAGCAATCCGGTGGTACCTGGAGTACCGGTCAAGGAAGCAGAAGCAGGTCGCGCCCCGCCGTGGTGTCGATGACTTGATCTATCCGCGGCAACCCGAAGGGGTCCTTGGGGCGGTGCTTGTTGAGGTCGGTGTAGTCGACGCACATACTCCACTCGTTGGTGTTCTTCTTGCGGACGAGGACGGGGTTGGCGAGCCACTCGGGATGGAAAACTTCTCTCGATGTAGCCGGCCACGAGTAGTTTGGTGAGTTCCTTCTTGATGGCATCCCGTCGGTCGTCGGCGAAACGGCGGAGGTGTTGTCATTTCGGGGGTAGGTTTAGGGTCGACGTTGAGTGAGTGCTCGATCGATTCCGGGCACCCTTGGCATGTCCGCCTGGTTTCCAAGTGAAAATGTCTCGGTTAGCCGGAGGAAGCCGATGAGTGTGTCTTCCTATTTCGGGTCAAGGCCCGCCCCGATCATGGTAGTCTTGCTTCTTGTCGCCTATCCCAAGATCTATTGCCTTGACTTGCACTTCCTCGGATGGTCGAGGCTTGTTGGCTTTGTCCGACTTCTGCGGGATGTCGAGTTCACTTGGGGCAAACTTCTTTGATGCAAGCATAGATCTCCATCATGGCATTGGGTACTTGGTTGGTGGCTGCGAGTTCCACAACTTCGTCCGCGTCGAAGGATATCTTCAAGTCCCATTGTAGCGAGAGTACACCGGCTGGGACTTGGCATCTTGAGTACCAAGTACGTGTAGTGGGGTACCGCCATGAACTTGGCGATAGGCTGGTCCGCCGAGGATGGCATGGTAGGAAGCCTCGAAGTCCGCGACCTCGAACTTGATGTACTCGGTGCGGTAGTTTTCTCGGTTTATCCGAAGGTAGCGGCGGGACCACCGAGCCCGGTGGAATAGCCGTGTTCCGGGGACGATGCGATAGAAAGGCGATGTGCTCTTGGTGAGCATGTGACCGATGTCGAGCTTCATCTTCTTCAAGGTCTTAGTGAATAGGACATTGAGCCCACTCCCACTATCGATGAGTACCTTGTTGAGTCCGGAGCCCGCGACTACCGGCTTCGGGACGAGAGGAAACCACCCCGGTTCGAGAGAAGCTTGTCCATTGATCCGCGCGAGGAGAAGGTGATGGGTACCTCCGACCACCCGAGACGGGTCGGAAGGCCGGTTCAATGTTCACGACCTCGTGTCGAGTGGCCTTACGAGACCGTTTAGTGGGTAGTCCGCCGAAGAGGATGTTCACCGTCTTGTCGGGTTCTTGGAAATCGTCGTTGCCTTCGTCGGCTTTTTTCTTGCCTTTCTTGTCGTGAGGAGGCCGTGGGTCCGGAGAGTCCTTGAGTGCTCGCCGGAGTTAGTAGCACCGCTCGGTAGTGTGGTTGCCCTCCGGATGCCACGGGCACTTCTCTTTCAAGCAAGTCCTTGAAGCCGCGAGAGGTCTACTTCGAGTTGTTTTTCGCAGGCGCCGGATAGCCGCGACCGTGTTGTCGGCTTGCGCTTGCGATTAGGACCCGAGTAGTTGTTGTTGCGACCGCCTTGATCCCGGTTGTTATTGTTGCCGCCGCCCGCGTTTTGCTTTCTCTTGACGCGAATGGCGTCGTACTTAGCGTTCGCCTTGTCTTCTTCGTCGGCCCATGAAGTGATCATGTCTTGGAGCTTGGTGATGGAGCTCGGGCGGCGGCGACCGAAGTCTTCGAAGGTGCGACGATGGTAGAGACCATCTTGGAAAAGGTCGATGACCTCCTTATCGGTGACATCGACTACGGTGGCGCGCTTGTCGAAGAAGCGTTGCATGTACTTGTGCAAGGTCTCGCCTCGTTCTGTTTCACCATAGCCGGGTCCATGCGAGTACCCGAGCGTCCTATGGCGCCCGCAAAGTTGTTGGTGAACTATTCCTTGAGTTGGTCCCACTTGTCGATCGAGTACTTTTCGAGTGACTCGATCCATGTAAGTGGAGCTTGGTCCGGACGAAGGGGAAGTAGACTTCTCCCCGCGCATCCCCCGAGCCTCGACGTGCTATCGTAGTGATATACATGAGGCACTTCGTTCGGGGGTAGTATGCACCCGGCTTTCGACTTGGTTAAGTGCCTTTGTGAGGTTCCATATGGGGAGGCTCTCACGGAGACGTCTACGCCGTTCTTACGCTTCATGTTGCGCTCACGTCGGGCGTTCTTGTCGTCGTTGGTTTCGTCTCGCGGGTGCATTGGCGCACAACTCGACCGCTAAGATATCCTCGAGGTAGCGGTCGGTCGTGTCCCCGAGGGTCCCGGCGTCTCGTTGGTAGTCATGAATACTTGGCGATCGGGAGAGCCGAGGCCCGGAGTCGTAGTCGCCACCTCTCGTTGGAGTGTGCTCCTCCGCCGGAGCTAGTGGTGTTCCCTCCGGAAGGGAAGCGAGTCGAGGTAGGCGACGAAGCGTGAGTTCCCGTCCGTCGGTCCGCGGGTTTGCGTCCGGCCGGTAGATGAATCTCCCGGTGGGTGTAGATGTTATAACTAGGCCGGTATCCGGTCCCGACGAGAGGTTGCTCGGCCGTGGAGTTCTCGGACTTGGGCTCGTTGGGGTCCGATCCGAAGTCGAACTCGTAGGAGGAGTTCGAGTAGTAGCCGGAGACGGGGTTGGAGTCCGAGGTGTAGTCGGAGACGATATCCTTGTCGGGCCGACGCGCAAGGGAGAGCCTTCGCATGGGCCTTGCTAGCGTTGCGCAGGCCGTATGGAAAGTGCTCATGGAGTGGGAAGTCCGCACACGATGGCTCGGTAGCCGGCTCGCATGCGATGGCCCACGGGGACGTCGAGTTCGAGTTGGAGGCGGATCCAAGCTCGAAGTCGGCGTGTTGGTTGAAGAGTAAAATTTCGCCGAATTTTCTGGCGAGTTTGCCCGTGACTACTTCGAGAAGCGTCATGAGCCCAGTGCTCGGGTTGGGAGTCATGGTGAGGCGGCGTTGGAAAGATCCGGCGCCGTCAGCGGTGCACACCCAGGACCCGAAGATGAAGGTGTCGTCGCGGTTGAAAGCGACGACCGGCTTGATGGAGATTGAAGCCGTCTAGTTCGCCATGAGATCTTTGGCGAAAGCCCCTACCTCGGGCGCGCCGGTGTCGGTGTTTTGGACCGGCAAACTACCAAGGGGAGTACCCGAGGTAGATTAGTGTGGCCTCGCCGAGATCGCAACTCGAAGGAAGAGACACGTGGCACACAATTTAGACGAGGTTCGGGTCGCGAGGTGCATAATACCCTACGTCATGTATGCTTTGCGTAGCTCGGGATTGATTGGGTATGTTTACAAGATGATGCGTATGAGAGAGAGAGAGAGGGGTCCCTGCCTCGCTTTATATAGCCCGGGAGGCGGGGTTACGGGTGTCCGTTTGAGGAGTGAGTACTAGTCGGGTACGCCTAGGAGTTCTCTACATAGTACGGGACATGTATAGTTTCCTATCCGAGTACTTCTCCACCGTGTCCTTGCGCCCCCACGCCATCGTGTGCCGTATGGCACAAGCCGAGTAGTCCCGGGGGCCCACCGAGTAGTAGGTCCCGGTACCCACCGAGGTAGTGGGCCTAGATGTTGTCGGAAACGACGACCTCCCTTCAAGCTAAAGGCAACACTAATGAGGAACATATAGATGCCACATGCTGCCATCCAATACCCTTCGAGGGGAGGAAGCGCCAAAGAAGGGAGTGCCATCCATGGGACACCCAACATTTGATTTGGTATGTCCATCAACAAGGAGTGTGGCGACGAAGTAGAGGCGCCAACGGTGGACACTTGCGGAGCCATAGTAGAGTCCAAAGGAAGACCAACAATCTTCTAATATTTTTGCAATCACGAAGGGGGTGTGTGGTCACCTGTGGCACAATAGCATAGAGGAGAGGAGACTATTCGGTGACACCTCCAAGAGGGTAAACAACGTCGACAGCGTCGAAATCAACTTGCTAGGCGGGCAAAGGCTTTTGCCTAGGCTCCAATCCTCTTAGCATGGGGTGGTCCTGACCATGGAGAGTTACCGGGAGGAGGAACTCCGACGAGATAGCAGGTCCATGTGCGTGAACTAGATCGAGCACCATCGCTCCAGCGTCCCTCAAGTAGATCCACAAGGGAATCCACCTCAACGCTAGATCCAAACTTGACCACGCTAGGGCTTCCGGCCACAGCCAGAGTCCCCAGCGGCGTGCCCCCCGCCACAGGTTAGGGATGGCATCGGGGAATTCCCCATCGGGGAACAGCTTCCCATCCCCACCCCCGTCCCCGTCAATGCTCGCAGGGATGTTTTCCTCCCGTCCCCGTCCTCGCGCGGGAATTATTCCCCGCGGGGTCCCCGCCCCCGCGAACTATGCAGTATGTAATCTCCAGAAATCTCTGAAGCAGATCAATAGCTCGCGCAAATATTTCATCAATTTCCAAGAGACATCACCAGTTATCATTGCACAAACCCAAAACATAGAGAAAAAGAAGTAATAAAAGAGATCACGGCTAGGAACTAATTAGCAAAACCACATCTGTCTTCCACTTTTCCTATCTTCCATCTACTCTGTCTCCTTTGTCTTGAATTTGCTACCACTAGATCATAAGTACGAGCAGTTGCACAAGGGAGTAGCAGCATGTGTGGGGCTTGAGGCTCAGGCTGGAGCCAACGCACTGATACAGTGCGGCAAGACCGAAGGGAGGTCAGCGAGCGAGGTCGTGCCCTCGCTCTTGCTCGTCCCGGCGCTTGAGCGGCGGGGGGGGGCCGACCGAGAGAGCTTGCTCGCCGCCGGGTGGTGGCGATCGGGACGAGAGCTCGCGGATGGGTGGTGGCGGGAGCTGGAGTATTGGGAGGAGATGAGGATAGAATGAGCTGTTAGGGTTACCTGTTGGATATATACTATGACAACTGCTATTGGGCTTTGTTTTCATGGGCCGGAAGTTGGATCTTCTTTAATGGGAGCGAAGGCTTACTTGCATTCCTAACCGGGTACGCGGGGAAACGGTGACAGGGGATGTCCGATCATCCCCGCCCCCGCCAGCCCCGACGGGGACACAATTTTCCCCGTTTCGTTCCCCGTGGGGAGTAAAACTCTACCATCCTCGTCCCCTAATAGGTGAATTCCCCGTGGGAAATCGGGGATCGGGTCCCCGTTGCCATCCCTACCACGAGTCGTAGGTAGGGGACGGGGAGGGAGGGGGTCACGCTCACATCGGTGGGAACGCCGCATTTAGGCATTGAGGTGCTAAATCAGATCCTGGCCGGACTAAGACCACGTCGCACATCAGTCCAAGACATTGTTTTGCTACCTGCTCACGCCAGAAGGTGGAGGTGAAGTTCACGAATCACGTCGTCAATATATTCTTGCTATTCACAAGCAAAATCATCATTAGTTCGCTGGTGGTGGTGGAGGTGAACTTCACGTTGCAGAACAGAGTTTTTTTTAGCATGAATGAAGAGCTTTATATAATCATGCCAGTGTTACAGTCATTCCTCACCACATCCAAAAGACATGGTGGAAAATTGTGTACCCAAACTAGTTCAGGTTCTACTACTGAAGGAAAAGTTGCGCAAACATGTGCTGCCTTATTATCCTCTCTATGAAGAAAAGAAAACACAATGGATTATGTAAAGGCACTGCCGAGCTCTTGTAATTCTTGACGGAGACCAAACAAAGCACTTCAATCCACCGCTGATGCCTGCATCATGTTCACCAACTGAAGATTATCACTCTCTAGGACCACTCGCTCACACCCATGGTGAGCTGCCAACCAGAGACCATCACGCGCAGCAAGGAATTCTCCTGTGAGAGCATCGACCAAATTGGTGTGGCGTTTTGCCATAGCTGTCAACACCCTACCAGACACATCACGAATGACAGCACCCGAAGCACCTGATCCGCTGGATGCTTGGAATGACGCATCAGTGTTAACCTTACTCCATCCTGGTTCTGGCCTACACCATCCTTGACCTCGAGGAGTATTCCTTAGCTGCCCAGTATTTACTCCCTGAAGACAGATCATGTCCTCGACCATGGTTTCCACATGACGAGCAGCTACTCTCAGATTTGGGTGATCTTTGCCATGTCTTCTTGCATTCCTTCCTGTCCATAATGACCAAGCCCCACAAATTATCAACGTTGTCTCAGCAGCCTTGCACATATCTCCTGATAAGACATCCCTTGTCCAGGTGATTGGGTGCATTGGTGGTAGCTTGAATCCTATTATATCACGCATCATCTCCTAGAAACGGTGTGCAAAGGTGCAGGTGATTGCCACGTGATACAAAGATTCACCGGTCTGTCCACAAGCTTCACAATGATTTTCTCGCTCAATGTGCCTACACTTGAGTTCACCTTTCGTCGGGAGAAAATTGTTCAAAGCGCGCCACCAGAAGATACGCACTTTAGGTGGGATATTCAGCCGCCACAGGGCAGCCCACAATCGTGAGTTTTCACAGGCTGAAGTTGAACTCTGTTTCATTGCCTCTTTCTAATCTTGTTCTTCTTTCAGCCTGTGATAAGACGATCTAACAGAGAACATACCATTCCTTTCATCAGCCCATGCTAAGATATCTTCTTGCATGCGTGGGCCTGGTCTAATTTTCAAAATTTCTTCAGCTTCATAGGGTACGAAAGACCGCTGCACAAGCTGTTCATCCCATGTTCTGGTTCCTGGCACAAACAGTTCATGCACCCATTCAACATCAACATCACCTAGTCGCACCAGGGGCTTCATTGCACTTAGCCCACCAATCCACTAGTTTGTCTAGATGTTTACTGAATCACCTGGGTCGATTCTTTTAATAAGACCTTTCCCAAGTGCCTCTCTACCCCACAGGATCACTCTCCAAGTTTCAGAGCTTTTTTCTTCCTCGTAGCCGAGAGGATACCCCCTTGTGGAAAATACTTCCCTTTCAAAACTTTTGCAATCAACGAGTCAGGGTTCATTATCAACCGCCATCCTTGCTTGCCTAGCATAGCTTGGTTAAAAAGCGGCATATCCCGAAAACCCATTCCACCATTGCCTTTGGGACTTGAGAGTTTACTCCATCTTTGCCAATGTAACTTATGGCTATCAACAGAGCTTCCCCACCAAAAATTAGAGATGTAGGTCTTCATCTTCTTACACACATTAGGTGGTAGTTTAAAGCAACTCATTGGATATGTAGGCACTGCTTGCGCAATGGCTTTAATGAGCACCTCTCTACCAGCACAACTCAGAAGATTCCCCCCAACCATTAACAAAGTTTCTTATTCTATCTGGCACATAATCAAAAGTCCCATCTGCTACCTTGCCCACAGCTGTAGGGAGGCCCAAATTTTTCTCTCCAAGTGCTTCTGTAGGTATTTGTAGG
This sequence comes from Cenchrus americanus, assembly GCA_947561735.1. Lineage (NCBI taxonomy): Eukaryota > Viridiplantae > Streptophyta > Magnoliopsida > Poales > Poaceae > Cenchrus > Cenchrus americanus. The sequence goes on along the minus strand of OX387243.1, from coordinate 149,442,546 downwards.
GACTGGTGTCCTTCCATTTTATCAACATCCTCACAATTAACACTAAAGAACGCTGCTAACTTTTGCTTGTTCACCAGTTCGCCTGATCCCCGGTTATACACATCCAAGATGTTAGAAATCCTATCATCCCCTCACTTAGTTGCTTGTGTAAAGATCAGCAGTCATCATCAAACAACAAGTGAGATATCCAGGGAGCGTGGCAGCTTACTCGAATACCTCTTAACAAGAATTGTGGCCCATTCGACCGCAACAAGCATGAAAGCCCCTCGGCACACATCAAAAAAAGGTACGGCGAGATTGGATCACCTTGGCGAATCCCCCTTGTCGGCTTAAAACTTAGTGACAAGACCCCATTAACCCTCACTGAAAAGGAACCGAGGTCACACATTTCATCACCAGGCTACAATACTGCTGTGGGAACCCCAAGGCCCGCATTACCTCATTCAAGTACCTCCATTCAACACGATCATAAGCTTTCTCCATATCTAGCTTGATTGCACAAGACCCTGACTTTCCTTTCTTGTTACGAAGGTAATGAATGCATTCATATGCAATGAGTACATTATCAGTAATGAGTCTTCCTGGAACAAAAGCACTTTGTTCCTTTGAGATAATATCATGCAGCACCATTCTCAATCTATTGGCCATAGCTTTAGAACAAATTTTATATAGAACATTGCACAAAGAAATTGGTCTGAATTGAGAAAGTTCTTATGGGTTTGTTACCTTGGGAATTAGAACCAGGATGGTTCTGTTAAATTCTTTCGGCATATCACCACCATTCAGAAAACCGAGGACTGAATTTGTAACATCCTTTCATAGAAGCTCCCAATGTTTCTGAAAGAACCCAGCAGTAAAGCCATCCTCTCCGGGTAAGGATGGCAATGGGGCGGTTTTGGGTCAGATATCCGCGGGTTTCAGGTCCAGCTGGTTTGGGTTTGGTTTGGATTTTTCGCCCACGGTTTTCGGGTTCGGAGCTCCGAAACTTATCGGGTTCGGTTTCGGGTCTGTTTTTTTCACTCGTGGATATCCAATGGATAACTGAAATAAGTCATTATGAAATAAAATTCATATTTTATTATATACTAATTATACTTTTTCACTTATATACTATTTTAAGTTGAGTCATGAAATTATTTACTATTTTGTTGCCTCTTATTTATACATGTGAATATGTATATATATGTGCATATGTTTATAAAAGTCTTGATTGCTCTTCATATGTTGCCATACGAAGCGGGTTTCGGGTATCCAATCGGGTTTCGGATATCCGCGGGTTTAGTTTTGGGCACGATTTTTCACCCGAATCGGTGTTTGGGTCAGTTTCGGGTTTTAAGTTCGGGTTTCGGTTTTGGGTGCCCAAACAGTCCACCCGATCCGAACCCGACCCGTAGCCATCCCTACTCCCGGGCTCTTGCCAGGTTTCATCTGAAAAAGGGTAGCCTTCACTTCTTCCTCGGTGAAAGGCCTCACAAGCCCCTTCCCTATGTTTTCCGAGACTTTGTGTGGGATGTGTTGGCAAATTAGCTCAGGCTCCAAATTATCTTGTGCTGCAAACAAAGATTCATAGAAATCGGAGGCCATCTGCTTGAGAACACTCTGGTGTGTAGCTAGAGAGCCATCCCTAGTTTTCAGAGCTCTTATACGGTTAGTACGCCCTCTTGCCTTGGCTTTTGCATGGAAGAAGTCTGTCTTCCTATCACCAGCCTTCAACCAATCCATCCTTGATTGTTTTCGTTCCATCTCTTCCTCTCTAGCCAACATTTCTGACAATTCACTCATCAGATTCTTCTCCCGCGGGGTCAGGCCTCTATACAAGGTGCTTCCTCTCTCCGCATCAAGATCTTTCCTTAGACACTTCAGCTTTTTCCGCACTAACCCAAAGACATCTCTGTCCCAAGAGCAGAATGATGACTGCAACTTGGCTAGTCTGCCCGCCATTCCTTCAAGGTCAAGCGGCCTCGAATCATGGCCCCAAGACATTGTCACAAAGTCATTATATGCCTCATGACGCTGCTACATATTCTCATAGCGGAAAGGCTTCAGCTTACCCCACTTGTCAATTTGATTATTGTCCGCTCTTATTTCTACCAAAAGGGCTGAGTGATCTGAGGAGGTAGTAGGGATGTGGATCACCCTCGTTGCTCCCAGTCGGTCCACAAATTTAGTATCTCCTAGTGCACGATCAAGTATCACTTTGACATTACGATTACCGTCTTGGCGGTTGACCCATGTATAGGGTAAACCACTAAAACCCAAATCTGAAAAGCCACATTCGGCTACCACATCCTGGAACTGTTCTATCTGCCAACGTTCCCGTTCAATTCCACCAAAGTGCTCCTCCTGTAACAACACTTCATTAAAGTCACCGAGGCAAATCCATGGGTAATCCAGTTGAGCTCGCAAGAACCTCAACAAATACCAGCTATTCTTCCTTAATTCCTTTTTGGGCTCCCCCATCTTACTGGTAACGCATCACAAGACAACACCACGTTAATATGTGATTTCAACATGGTTTGCACTGCCACTGTTACATCCCGTCTCCAGAACAAAGCCAGGCCACCACTCAGGCCGGTCGCTGCAACCGCCTCCCCATTCGGGAACCCCAACTCCTTCTGAAGACCCAAAGCTCTATCCCTCGTCATCCTAGTCTCCATTAAGAAGACCACCGCAGGCTTTGTCGTCACCACCAAGTGGTGGAGTTCTTGAACTGCCTTGGCCTGCCCACAGCCTCGGCAGTTCATGCTCAGGCAATTCATTGTGCCCGGCGGGGGCTGCCATCCCCATGCTGCAGAACGGAGTTGGTTTTACGCATTGGGCTCTCTAATTGCTTTGTTGGGCCGGATGGTGGGTGGTTTTCGTTAGCTCAAAACGTTGCGAGTGTTGTTTAGGCAAAGAACCAGCGAGATACCCCCGGCTCGAGTGATTCGAGGTTAACTGACTAGGCACTTTCGTGTGGTCGTGTTAGTACTGCTGCTCAGGAGTCCAGTGATCACTGCTGCGACTGCAAGCATTGGCTAGAACTAGAAGAGACGGTCACCATGTTCCGCTAAGGGCGTCTCCAACGGTGCCATCTCGGATAGCTCGAGCTAGGGACGACTCGGCGGTAGTCATACGTGGAAGAAAGAGAAATAGCAAAACCAAACAAGCAACCTCTTCATCCGCGCGCCGGTCTCGCTCGGAAATCGAGAACGAACTTTAACATTAATCGGATCGGCTGCTCCCCCCACCCTCCCCGCCGCCCCTCCCTCCCGTTCCACCCGCACTACGCGCGGGAAGGATTCCCGCGCAATAGCTCTCTGCGCGAGTCTCTCCCTCCATTTTTTTGGCCCTGCGCGCGAAAGGAGGAAATGTGACCTCTGATTTCCGTCCTTATCCCTTCATGTTCCCTCCTTGGACCAAATCTCGATCTAATCCAGTTTAGCCCCAAATCCAGCATCGTCCATGACGAGCCGCAAGAACAAGCGAGAGGTAGCTCCACCCCCGTTTCAGGCTGGATCTGCGGCTCCTCCTTGGCTGCCTGATGGCGCTGCGTCCGGTGCCCTTCCATCCGGTGGTGACGCCATGCCTCCGCATACGGGAAGCCAAGCGAGGTAACGTCTGCAGCCTTCTCACTATTTTCCATTTTCCACAGCTTCTTTTGCTTGCATATTAATCTGTGCGCTTGCTGATTTTCAGCACGGAGGACTGGACCTCCGCCACAAATCAGCTCCTTTGGTACAAGTGCAGCACCAGATTGGTAATTGACTTTTCTTTTCTTTTTATTTTTTCTTGTACTACTGATTACTGCACAACAAGGTTTATGAGTTTGCTTAGTTTCAATAAGGAGGAATATAACTTGAATACATTTTACAGTGGTATGGATTTGCATCCGTTTCTAAGCTATTGCCAAACTGGTCAACATCAATTTATTCCAACTCATGTTTCATTCCCGGCACCATGGCTGCCCACATGCAACAAGAGTGTACCGGCACCAAGTACTGACCCAGTCACTCAACATGTTTTACCGAGGAAAAAATCTAAATCTGCCATCAACATAGATGATAATGACGATGTTAGGACTGCAAAGCGTCTTGTATGGGAACAGGATGAGGACTTGCGCTTAGTAAGTATAATTATAATATTGTCACTGACATACTGAATATATGACTGACTGAATATATGAGGCTAGTTCTAATATTTTGTGCTAAATATAGGTGAGTGCCTGGTTGTACCACTCTAATGATCCAATCAATGGGAATTGCAAGAAGAATGATAGCTACTGGGGAGATGTAGTTGAACAGTACAATAGTACTACACCTGCTAATCGGAAAAGGGAGGTAAAACATCTAAAAGACCGATGGCAAAGAATCAAAAAAGAGCAAAGAAAAAGAGCGTCCCATAGGAACTAAACAAGCAAAGAAACAACGCAACAGTAAAGGCAAAGCGAAGGGTGATGATACTAGTTTGGACGAAGAAATGAAGAAGTACATGGATATTCAAGATGCAGCTACAAAACGACAAGAACAGTTCATAGAGACCCAACAACGCAATTCCAATTCAAGGGTTGAAGCTGCAAGGCTCAGGAGGGAGGCTGCTTTGCTAGAAGCGTATCAAAAGTTGATGAGCATGGATACTAGGGACATGAGTGATGAGATGAAAGAAGAGCACTTGATAGGCTTGAGAATTATGAGGGACAAGTTGCTTGGCAATACTAAATGAGGTAATTTTGGCACTATCTACTTTTTTACTGTGGCCATATTCTGTTATTTAGTCAACATGTAGTTTAAATGTGATGCAAATATTCATGCAGTCAACCTATAAATGCACTACAAATATTCATGCAATCAGCTTGCAGTTTCAAAACACAGTGACTCCTATGCAGTCAACAATCTGCACCTATATATTTCACTCTTCCTCTATCTTTTCTTTCACAGTCCACTATTGCAACCTAGTTGAACTCTTCTCCCTCTATTCTCTGCTAGTCTTAGCATATCTGTCCTCCTGTCCAAAACATGTCAGACCAATCTGATGACTCCATAGATCCTAATGACATATACCCTCTGGAAGAGTTCATGGCTGAGCAAAATATCCTTAGCTCTTTTGGTAGTCGTATTCAAGCAAATATTAAGGCCAAATTTCAAGCTGGTCCATCTAAGCGTCGAAGTGCTCCAAGGAAGTACATCAATAGGAATCGTGAAAGGGCTCATGAGCAACTTGTGGCTGATTACTTCACTGAAGATCCTCTTTACCCTGATGCAATTTTTCGTAGAAGATTCCGTATGAGAAGGCATGTTTTTCTTCGCATCGTGAATGCCCTAGGTAGTTGGTCTCCCTATTTCACTCAAAGGGCAGATTGTACTAAACGCCTAGGGCGTCACCATTGCGAAGTGCACGACGCAAATCCGCATGCTAGCATATGGTACTGCTGCTGACATGCTTGATGAATACTTGAAGGTTGCTGAAAGCACTGCACTAGAGTGCCTGGAAAAATTTGTGGAAGGTGTGGTTAAGGTATTCGGTGGTGAGTACTTGCGGAGCCCCACAGTTCATGATCTTGAGCGTTTGCTCCAGATTGGAGAATCCCGTGGATTCCCAGGAAATCTAGGCAGCATTGACTGCATGCATTGGCCGTGGGAAAACTGTCCAGTAGCGTGGAAGGGGCAATATACCACCGGTCGCTATGGAGTTCCAACCATCATCCTTGAGGCAGTGGCATCACATGACTTGCATATATGGCATGCATTTTTTGGTGTTCTTTGGGTCGAACAATGACATCAATGTGCTCAACCAATCCCCTCTGTTTATTGAAGCTCTCAAAGGTGAAGCTCCGCGAGTTCAGTTTTCTGTGAATGGGAGGCAGTATAATACAGGATATTATCTTGCCGATGGAATTTATCCAGAATGGGCAGCCTTGGTGAAGTCTATAAGGTCCCCTCAACTAGAGAAGCACAAGCTGTATGCAAGGGAACAAGAAGGGGCACGGAAAGATGTGGAGCGTGCTTTTGGAGTTCTGCAAGCTCGCTTCAACATCGTGCGCCGTCCAGCACGATCATGGAGCCATAGGATCCTTAGAACAATCATGAAAGCTTGTGTTATTCTCCATAATATGATTGTAGAAGATGAAGGGGTTGAAATGGCTGAACGTCCTATTGATTTGAATGATGCCCCAGGGGCATCAATTGCTCTTCCACCGGAGGTACAAGCAGGCAGTCAGAATCACCCATGCTTTGATGACGTTCGACGTCGAAATGCTGCTATTCGTTCTCAATCAGTCCATACCCAACTGAAAGAGGACTTAATTGAGCATATTTGGCAATGGTTTCAAAATAGAAAGAATAATTAGTTACTGTCCTTTTTACATTTGCATGTAAGCTTTAGCATCCAATTCATTTTAAATGTTTTCTCACAATATTGATCAATGTCATTGATAATTGAATCCTTTGTTTCAGGGGGAGTGCTGGCTGTTTGGTGGCCGTAGTGTGATGATCAATACTTTTGGTGCTTCTTGAATTCTGGCTGTTTGGTGACCGGTAGTGTGATGATCAAGACTTTTGGCGCTTCTTCCTCAACAAATGCAGTTACCCCTTCTATATATTTTGTTTCTTGAATTTACTATTTGCTAGTAGTTATGTTTCTCAGAACCTTCTTTTGTATTCAGTGTGGTCAGAGATAATTCTGACAGTACTTCGCAGCAGTTTGTGACAACTGCATTTTATCCTATTGTAAGCTATTCAATATTAGATGTCTAAAAGTTGTAAGCTACTTTCACTGTTTTTAGCTTGGCAATATTGGGGCGTGACTTTTACTTGCATTGAGTTCTGATTCTTGTGAATGGTCTGCACACAAAGAGCTACAAAGATGATGTGTAGCCGATCAGCACTATCTGTATGCACATGCAAGCTTTTAAAACACCATAAGCCAGCCTAAAAAGTAGTATATAGAGAAGCTGACTTTTTTGGAAGGCTTAGAGCTAAGTAACTAGCTCATATCTGTTGGAGACGCCCTAACTTTCCGCAAGAAATGGGCCCAATCCGGCAATCCCTAGGAGAAAAACCCGAAGCCGCTCAACAACAACCTGCTTACAAGTTGCATACCCATGTCCATGGATGGATAAACCTTCATTCTCTGTCCGTGTCACAAAAGTTCCTCGATCCGCTTGTGTCACCACCCACTCGGCTTGGCAAGTCAGAACGGAGTGGAGCTCATGCTCTGCCCCCCTGCACTGAGCGCTTTCTCGCCATGCCGATCTGGTACGGCGGCCCCTTTTCTTGCAAAGGCAGCAGTCGCCAGTCGGACGGCGCCGTCGGAAGGAGACACGGGGTTGCTAGGTGCTAGCTCCATACTTCCATTGCATACACATGAGTCATCGGTATTAGCTAAATAATCTGCTGATCCACGTAAACATTCAGACTTGTGGTTGGAAAAGGAGTGTGCATCCCCTCTTGCTGATCTGGTCGCGAGGACTTCTGATGGAAATTGTCACGGGTAACAGGAGTTCGTCTCCGGAGACACGTATTCAGGCTCACCAAACCGTCTGGAAAAGACGTGGAGCCAGGCGGGCCTACAAGATGGTTTGAGTCAAAAACAGTCGCCGCATGACCTCCTTTTTCGTCATCGTTAAATGGCGCTGACACTGATGCAGATCGATCGGTGCATGGATCATGGATGCGGCGCCATCTGATCCGTCACCCTTTTGCCTAAGAATTAAGATCCTCTGAACCTTTTTTTCCATTCGGTGCAAACAAAACATGTGCGCGGTTGTGCGTCGGATGTGCCAGTCTCCGCTGGAGCCACGCGGGCATCCCTTTTTTTCTGGTGAGGAAATGACTACCGAACCTGCGTACCCAACCGTGGAAGGGAGCTTGGAAATTAAAGTAGCAAAACGATGCTCAAAAGTCGCAAAAACTGTCTACCCAAAGACTCCGAACACGGACCAACACCTGAATTGGAGTCCGGCATTTTTATCACATGCCTCTGTTAACCTTAGATCACCTGCTTCATGCAAATTGATGCGTCACGGGTTCGGCAGGCGTCAAAACGCACTGCATCTGCTGGGTCTGCATGCATGCAACATGCATAAAATTTTCGGATAAGATGACACACTGCATGGGATGCAATGCAACAGCCAACACAGCATGTGAGTGGGCCCGTGCCCGTCGATCCGCCGAATTCCCTGGGCCAGCAGCCACACCACGATCGCCGGCTGCTCGGTTCGCCGCTTTCGGGAACGCCGGCGATCCTGTCTGCCTCGCTGCATGTTCCGCTCTCGCTCGCGCGCATCATGTGGCCAGTGGTTGGTTGTCGCCGGCTCAGCTAGCTTGGTTGTGCTGTTCTCCGCTGTCTGCTCCGCTCATTGTTCATGGGGTGATTCCGTGGTTGTGCTCGCTTTGCCACCACCAACGGATCCGCCCAAATGTTTGCGTCGGCGTCGAGCACTGGACGGAAGGTCTGGAGCTTGCCGCTGCTGTCCTTGTCGAATCTGTTAACCCAGGTCGCCCTGGATTTTATTCCAAGCGTGGATCTTAAATCAAACACATGCATACCATAACCTGACGGACGCCGTATTCCAAGTTTCCAACCCTGTTATTCCACGGAGATAACAGCCGTCTCCCGTGCCTTGCGGAGGCGGAGAGACGGCGCCGATTTGTTTCCGGTGTGATGAAATAAAGTAATATACTACTCCTATTTACGGTATAGGAGGGATTTCCGTGGCGTATGCATGGAAAATGAGATATTCAGATCGGTGAAACGAGGAGTCCAGCGCGCACGTAACCAGAAACCGCACGGGCACAGCTTCTTCCGGCGGCAGAGCTTTCTTTTCCTGCCCGACTTCCCTTATTTCTTCCCGGGTCAAAAACCTCCGCCTCGCCCATCACCCCCCTCCCGTACCCCTATAAAACTGGAGGACCTGACGAGGAGATCATACCAATCTCAGGTCGGTTTGCTCACCGGCGCCGGATATTTTTGTAGCCTTCTCGCCGACCTCTGCGACGCCGAGCACGGAGCCCCAGCCCCACAAGCAAGGCGGTAGCTACCCTACGCGCCAACAAAACAGAGGGAGGTCGGCGAGACGAAGCCGCTGCCGACTTTGCAAGGGAGACTGACGCCCTGGGCCCAGTTTTCGCAAGTCCACGTGCGCCGGACGGGCAGGTGCGGCTCCCCTCCCCTTCGTTCGTGTCTCCTTGGCTCTTGGGCGAGTTCTTTATAAATCGAGCGACCGTGTCCTGTCTGTTCGTCATCGTCACCCTCCCGTCTTCTCTCCCGGCCCATTGCACGAAAGCAGAGGCGGCAAGGAGCTAGCGAGCGCCGGAGAGCTTGGAGCTGAGACCTGTGCGCGCCAAGACATCCAGCGAGTGAAGATCGAAATGGCGCGGAGTTCAGCTGCTCGTGTCGCTCTCTGCTCGTTTGCTCTGCTCCTCCTGCTTCCAGGTGAGTGCTCTCGATCGCTCTCTGCTTCGCTCCTGTCCGTTCGCATTGAGCATTTCGTGTTTCCTTTGTGTTATGTGCTGAATTGAGCTCTAATTTCTCGATTCTTGCAGCGGCTTGGTCGGCGACGTTCACGATGACCAACAACTGCGGCTACACGGTGTGGCCGGGCCTGCTCTCGGGCGCCGGCACTGACCCGCTGCCCACGACAGGGTTCGCGCTGGCGCACGGCGCGTCGACGACGGTGAACGCCCCGGCGAGCTGGTCGGGCCGCATGTGGGCGCGCACGGTCTGCGCCACGGACGCCACCACCGGCAAGTTCACCTGCGCCACGGGCGACTGCGGCTCCGGCAGCGTCCAGTGCAACGGCGCCGGCGCCACGCCTCCCGCCACGCTGGCCGAGTTCACACTCGACGGCTCCGGCGGCCTGGACTTCTTCGACGTCAGCCTCGTCGACGGTTACAACGTCCCGATGCTCATCGTTCCGCAGGGTGGCGCCGGCGGCGGCGGAGGGAGCACCAACGGGTCCGCCGACTCCGGCAAGTGCATGGCGACCGGGTGCCTCGTGGACCTCAACGGCGCGTGCCCGGCCGATCTGAGGGTCATGGCCACCTCGGCGACCACTGGCGCCGGCTCCGGCCCCGGCGGGGCCGTGGCGTGCCGCAGCGCGTGCGAGGCGTTCGGGACGCCGCAGTACTGCTGCAGCGGCGCGTACGGGAACCCCAGCACGTGCAAGCCGTCGACCTACTCACAGTTCTTCAAGACGGCGTGCCCGCGCGCCTACAGCTACGCCTACGACGACTCCACCTCCACCTTCACCTGCGCCACCGGCACAAGCTACGCCATCACCTTCTGCCCGAGCACCACCAGGTAAATTCTTGCCCCAAACTGAAGCCTTCTGCTTGAAACCTTCGCTGTTGTTTAATTAACCTCTAACGGTCAACAATGAACCCAAATTGGCGCGAAATGCACGGTCGGGTAGTGGTTACCACCAAGAGGGCTTAATGGTGACGGTATCCAGATCGATCATCTGGTCTATCTAGTATAGTACAGTAGTTCGTGAAAGTCTTCGTCTCGTCACGCACGATACGTGAAGTCTTCAATTTTAAGTTTGACAAATAAACTCCTAGCAATCTTAACTTGCAATTATTGGAATCGATTCCGTGTAGAATTGCCCAAGACTTTGGTTGGGGGGTTTGGGCCGGACTGGTAGGAAATCAGCCTCATCCCATGACAGCATTTCTAATTCGGATGGGAAATCATAGTGGTTTGGTGGAGGGCAGGCTGGAGCCTGGAGAGCTGAGCGCCACACTTCACATGTCAGAGCCCACACGCCGCCGCACACGGTAGGAATGCGACGACCTCCTGGTGACCGATGGAGCACTTCTTTTTTTTTCCCAACAGCTCCCCTCTGCAGTGCTGCTGTTGTATGTTCCTGTCAGAAAAGAAAAGCTTGTCCTGTCAAGCAGCCGTTGAGTGGTTCCCACGAGAGGCGGTAACGGACGATTCAACGGCTCGTAGCAGCGACACTGTACCATCAACGGCTCTCAGGCTCTGGATCCCGTGGACCCGTCACTTTGCGAGCACAGGCCAACGGGCCGCTGACACGCAGCCACTGTCCTGTCTTGGGCCGCATTCTCTAGCCGTTTCGCCGTCGTACTGTCCCATGCCATTGATTTTGCCCTGTAGTCCCCAACTGCACCCCCATGTTCCCACGCTCATCAGATGCGTGCAACCCAAAATATCCGTGTACAGTACTCGCACTACGGCCAAAAGATCTCGCGTGCTCGCGTACAACAGCATCGAACTTCAATTCTTGTACTGACACTGCCACGACGTTAAGATCTTCACTGTATAGGCAGAAGAAGTTTATTACTACTCCTATTATGTTTCTACCACGTGATTAACCGTGACACTCTTGCTTTTTTTTACAGCGGCAAGTACTCGGGCGAGTACCCGCAGGCAGCGGGCGTGCAGCCCACGAACGGAAGCATGGTCTACCTCGGCGGCGAGCAGCTCGACACCGGCGCCGCCCACCGCATCATCAGCGCCGCCCGTTCCTCCCTGCTCATCTTCGTCGCGGCCGCCACCCTCGCCGCAGTCGTCCTGCTCTGAGCTACCCAGCCGGGCAGGCTGTGCGTGTGAAAATGGCGGCGGCAGGAGTCGTCGTTGTACAGCAGAAGCCGCCAGATCGAAGCGAGCACGCTCGCTACCCGCCGGTGTGGTCCTGTCCTTTTCCGGCTGCGCCGCCGCTTCTGGCGTGACGGAGGCAAAGATAAGATTGGAGAAAGGGAAATGGGGGGTCGCCATCGCCCTGCCCATGACAGGGTGACGACACTGCTACTACGGCGGCTAATCACACGGGATCGCATCTGTGATCTATCGCAGCTTTAATTTCTATACTGATAGGTACTAGTAGTTAGCTTATGGCGTAGGGTTTAGGATAACTGGTAGTAGCATGTGATGGCCTCTGCATTGTATTCTCTCCTCCACGCTTCCTCAATTTGTTTGGCCGAGACGATGTGTACCCGGTCGTTGTTTCTCGCGTTACAGATTACTACGATCATGATGATTATTTTAACTGTTGGACTGTGTGGGGGAAAAGACGGAAAGGGTTGAAACGCGCGCTATCAGTGTTCCTTGAAAGTTAGTACTCCTAGCTTGACTTGCTTGTCAACCTGTCGTCGCATGCCTCACGCTTACCGTAGCTTGTGAACCGATGACTTTGTCACTGACTCGCTGTGCCGTTCGTGCATCGATGTGCTAGAGCTAAGTGGTAGTACTCCGTAGCTTGCCCTATAGGTCTTCATGGGCAGATCCTGCGGTTGGTCTGTTGCTACTGACGTCGACGAAACTACTGCTCTGTCTGTTCATGACAACACGACGAGATCTCTATGATTGTGCTTTCATCTTCGTGTCCGATCCTAATCTTGCGGTGAAGGACGGGAAACGCTGTTCGGCTGCAGTCCGATCCGTGATCATCTTTCAACAGATCGATTGGTGGCATTGGTCCGTGGCAATCAAGTAGGAGTACAGTGATCTCCATGTTCAAGCTTCGCTATCAGCCGCACGGTTCGTCCGTGTCCGGGCTGCGCTAATTAACCTCACAACGTATGCATGGGATAAATGAGCCCGATTAAAGCCCATCACACTCGGGCACAGGTGCTTATGTTGGCCTTTTTTCAGACTAACCAGTCAGTCAAAGCCCAGCTTACTCCTTGCAACTTTTCTAGTAAATAAGCCCAACTACTTTTGTAAGCCCAAGAGTACTATTGCGTATGGCCCGTGCTCTCCGTACACAAAAATAGTTATACCCATACGCATGGCCCAACTCCATGAAGTTAAACAGGATTACAGGAACCCAATATAGTCCCATCCTAATCATATGTTTGAAATTAAATTTGCTTTCCTTAGATCAATTCGTATTCCTCTGCCTCATATAGCCTAGTTTTTGTCGGGTAATAATGTGACTATAACCAAGAACTAGCACATGTCTTGTGTCAGTCATATGGTTTCATTGTGTTCCTAAAGAAAATGTACTGGCAGATGCCAAACCTCGCAGAGAAACGACGACGGTGGTCTGGTCGATGCCCACGCAAACAAAACCCTACCTCTTATCTTATATATTCTCATCACCAAATAAGTGAAGAATGCATGTAGGCGGAAGACAGCGACAGATACTAGAGAAAATCATTCAGCACTCAATTTCCTCCCGAAGAACAAGAGGGCACCGTTTTATCAAGGACATGCTTTAATTTATACCTGAGCATTTTGACCCCGGCCCGACCCGCGTCAAGCCTGGCTAGAAACCTTACTGGACGGGCGTGGGCGGAGATCATGAAGCCAACGAAATTGTTTTGCCCGAGTCTGGTCCGAAATGTTGTTTTTAGTTGTTTTACACTATAAAATGTGCAGGTGGCCCGCCCAAGCCCGGGCTTGACCAAAAATTGAGGCCCGATGCGCACTGGATGGTCGTGGCAGGATTTTTTCAGCCCGAAATAACAGAAATTTTTCAGCCCGGTCCGAACCCGACCCGGCCTGAAAAATGCTCATGTCTACTTTAATTCGGCTGCAACATTCAGCTGATCGCCCAAAATACATGGCGTAAAAAAGGAAAGAAAAACTGGTTGCAGGGAGCCAAGAACACAGCTTAAGCCTAACTGAAACAAACTACTAGCATGGGGGCGAGCGTGTCACATGCCCTGCTGATAATGCTGCCCTCCGATTCCATGGAACGCCATGATTAAAAAGGCTCGAGAGCGAGAAGAGCCTGCGCTGCCAAGACGTCAATGGATGCTGCTGGGCTTTGTGCCGCTAAGATTCCTCCCTCCTGTAGCCCCCGGGCGGTAAAGCTCATCATAATAAGCCATTGCATCACCACCTCTCTCGCTGTCACACTCGATCCCACAGGGATCAGAGCCTTTTCCCGCACGATTACGCGCGTCGGATCGCGCATCCGACGGCTCCGGCCACCCGCCGGGCGCGCGCCCCGCGGCGGCGTGCGGGTTCGCAGCGGCCTCCTTTCGCCGGCGTCCCCATGGTGATGTAAGTAGGGCGAGCTCGCAGCAGGTCAAATGAGCACACACGCCGGCCGCTGCTGGTGAAAAGCAAATCCGAAAACGCCGCCCGTCTTTTCGGCACCTTTTTACTGCTATAGCACCGAACGGGCGGGAGCTTTGCGGATCCAGCCGCGGCCGGGGGCTTTGCGACGGCCACGCGGCCGCGGGGAAAGCGATGCTGCTTTGACGACGGCGCCGAGCGGTTGAACGAGGCGTGCTCGAAATCTTTGGTCCCAGACAGGGTCGCCTCCTAGCAAAATGAGAGGATTAAAAGGCCTGCAAGTATTAGTTCGAAAAAAAAGGCCTGCAAGTGCTTAACAGCGGTGCGACCTCGCAGATACAGGCCTGCCGTCGCGGCATATCATCAGTGACCGGCTGGACGCTGCCGTACGCTGTCAAACAAAGACCACGCAAGCGTTAGCTTACTGGTTCATGGCCACGGCCCACAGGGGCAAAGCGACAACCGGGCACCGAGATCGATCACTGCAGTCTCAAGCAGAAGTGCAGAAAAAGATTAGCAGGCTCCTCCTTGCGGTTGTTGTTTCTCGCCGCCGTCCATCTCCACGCCACGCGCGTGCCGGATGGCAACGGCGCGAGGATGGGGTCGATATCAGGCGGACAGAATGAATGGTTTCTGTTGGGGGGAGCGATGACGACGGCCGCTAATCATGGTGCTGCGGTGCGCCCAGCGAACCCGATCCTCCTGGTGGTGGTGGTGGCACGAGCAGACAGGCGTACGTACGTAGACGCTGGGCCAAAGCTTTGCGCGCGTTGCAACCCCTCTCTCTGCCCGCCTGCCCGGTTGTGGCCTTTGTGCTCGGAGCCATGCCTGCGCCGAGGCAGCAGCTTGCACCGTTCATGGCCTTGTGAGGGCTCGAGTCGGGACCATGATTGAGCCCAATGCGCGCCCGCGCGTCCTACCGGCTACCGCTACGGGTCCGGCCGGATCCCGGCAAAAGGAGAGCGCCCGCCCGCCATGGCGCCATCACAGGCTCGTGCCCTCCGGGCTATTCATTGCCTCCAGGCTCGCGCGGGCGCGGCCTGCCTGGGCGTGCCGAGCAAAAGGCGCAGGCCCTTTGCCCTGGTGCGCCGGCTCGGCGGCCAAATCCATCATTCCATCATGCCGAGGCGCAAATCCAATCAAACACGAAGTCTCAGGATGCTGTGAACGATGGGGTGCTTCCATGAAGATCAAGGTAAGAGATGGGAAACAAGGTAGGAGATGAGAATCTCGGTCAAAGGAAATTAACAAAGTGGACGGTATATTAATCTCGCCATCCTTGCTAGGTCTGCTGCTGGCTGCAATGAGCACAATCTCGCGGGATGCGATCACCAAAGATGGGAAAGCTTCAGCATGCCTAATAAGTGCACCAAGAAAAGACAATGTGAGGTGAGGGTATGGCATGCCACGCCTACTTCTGTTGATTGGAATAAAAACCTTAAAAAGATTTATGTAGAGTGGTAGAGTACTCACCCTTGAATTCCTAATCATGGCAACATGCATGTTGACGCAGCGGGGGGCTTGGTCATGCAATGCTTCCAATTAGCAGGCGCATATCAGCTAGTCTGTGACCACTTGAGTGAACAGTGGAATCGCATTATAAGTTCATCTAGACAGAAACAACAGGGGGCAAAAACTTCCTACCAGTCATTGGCGGCAGTAGCTCGGCCGATTAAAGTGTGAGCTGCTACGGCTGCTAGCTGCGTGCACATCGAAGCCTTTGGTGCTAAGCTAACTGTGTGTGATCAATGGCCATCGGCAGCTTTGTTGTGCCATCCGATACACTCATCAGGCATTCGGGCAGGCGGCGGCAGCAGGCATTGTTTCGTTGTATAATCCCAAGGGGCGGGCGGGTTTATTTAGGCCGTAAGAAAAGGTGTGCAGGTGCACTGATTAAAAACAACGCTAAATACTGCTGCTCTGCAGCCTTATCATGCCATTGATTCCAGGACTTTCTTCAGACAAACGTGGCTTCAGGCCGTCTAATGATACGAGCTTTGCCAGGGAGAAACCCACTGAATGAATCAGGGACATGAGGCCAGGCAAGTCTCATGGGCTGCTGCAGCCGCTTGCCCATGGTTATTGGCCATTTGGCCTTCAGATTACACTCCAGTATTCTCTGTGGTATTTGCTTCAGCATAGAGAGGCACCGTGTGTGTACTCTCTACTCATAGCAAATTATAGGCTCCTTGGGTGAGGGAATCTATTCGTGGCAGAGTCAGCTCGTACATGGGAACAAAATTGGGGTCTCAATCGATTGCAGCTCCAGCTCGTGACAACCTTTTTATGTGCAAGAGACGATGCACATCTTTGGTTTTTTTTTCATTTTTTTTCTTTTTGGACGTGAAGAGACGATGCTCCTTGGAAAAGTGGGCAAAAAGAAAGTGGCTTTCTCAAGTGAGAATGAGTTGCACCACTTGCTTTTGAGTTTTTCGTCAGAACTTGCCAGCTCGGCATGTACACCTGAAGAGACTAAGAATGTGCGTTCCCTTGTGCGTAATTTACACCTTTACAGTTGGGGGAGATCCTGACCTGTTCCAAGATTTGGGGCTTAATCAGGCATCAGGGAGCTAGTCCCGTTGGTTGTTAAGTTTCATTATGGCCTCTCATGATCCTGGTCTTTCTGATGCCGATCCTTCTGACTTTCTCTTCAGACGAGAGCTGAGAGAAAAAGGAAATGACAGATCTCCGGTTATGATGCCGTGTCATCATAGGCTGATGCAGACGATTCTGGTTGTTCAACTTTTCTCGTGTTGTGGCTTATCTGTTACTGCGGCATCGTTTCTTTGTGTTACCCATTCGCCCCCCCACCAAATAATTTATCAATCGAGTAGCATTTCGGCAGGTGCCCTAGCTTGGTCAGTTAGATTACGAAAAAAAGGTTAGTCAAGAGGAAAGATTCTGCAAATAACCAAGGGCACTTTAAGCAAGCTGCAAAGGTTTTTTAAGGCTTAGGAACACTGTTTGGTTAACTGTAGCTGGAATGTGAGAACTGTTCACACATCAGTGATGCAGGTACAAATGAGATGCCAGGCAAGTACAGATCGTGCGCATTTCAATTTGTGAATAGCCAGAAATCGAAGCCCAACTTTGCCAAAAATTTGCAGCTGTCGAGCTGTCAATGATACCTAGCTCCCATACTGAAAAGACAGCAGAGGAAATTGAATGTGCACTTGAGCAGCCTTTGCTTTTTCACGTCGCCAACACCGCATCGAATTGAGCAGATTTTGAACCTCACAACAAGAGCTGAATCCAAGCGGAATTGTACGCTCGCTTTGGAGTTTGGATACATGCTGCTGTAGCTTTTCCTCCCCAACTTTGCAGAGATATCCTGACAGCTGCCACGATAGCAGGCATACGCTGCTTTTCCCCTAGCTGATCGAGCGCCAAATCAGACCCTTTTTTTAGTTAGGGATTGCACATCCATTAGCTTACGAAGATCGAAACGGCCAGCCCAAGAGTAAATGGCTTTACTACTCATTTCATTTTAGATTTTATTACCCGGAGCGGACGTGCGCCGTACTCGGAGAACTAACCACATCGAGTGGCATGTTTATCTTACTCCTCGGAGTACTTGATCAATGATCATCTAAGATCGTGCTCGATCGGTGCCTCGGTGGTGGAACGCCGCCGCCGGCGAAGTCGCCACTACACCGAACACACGGAGCTCTTGCTCCCCGGGCATGCGTGGGAGTTCGTTTGGCCAATGAGGACTGCGGGGTGCGGACACGTCCATCCATGACCGATGATTATCTTTGCTCGCCCCCCATGATTTGCTCACGAATTGCGCGTTCAATTCTCAAGGACGAGATGGGCCTGGGACCGTGGTTAGTATATTCCTTCTGCATTTTTGCCTGCAATCTGCTGCAGCCTCTCTGTGACGAACGGGGGCGCGGGCGGAGTAGGCGCAGGGCTACAGAATGGGCGAGACGGCGGAGTAGCCACGGAGGGCGATGGGAGGATGGAGTTGTTTACCAGAGGCGCCTCGTGGGCGTGGGGCGCGCGCGCGAGAACCGGTGCCTAGAAAGGCTCCAAAGAGCGTCGCCAAAGCCGGGGACATGGCACCGGGCTAAAAGGACGGAATGTCCCCGGACCAGGTAGCCGAGGCGGAGGCGCACCTCCTCCCTGCCGCATGGGGGCCTCCTCTTGCCTTGCCAGCGTGATCGTGGAAGCATTCGCGTGCTCCGGTGCTCGATCGGAGCCGGCGAGGGTGGTGGAAGTGCCGCGCGTGTTTTGTGGAGTGGGGCGGTGGCGCGGTGCGGTGACTCGTAACATCTTTAGTTTTGACTTGAGTTGAAAATGGTGAATTTCAAAAACTTGAATTAAAGTTGAGTGCTCGTAAGTCGAATAAGAGTGTCTTCCCGCTTTCTTCCCCAAAACTCCTAGATTTGATTTTGACTTCCACGATACTTTTAGGACTTATAACCCGCTAGTGTGAAAATTTGGTTCTTTATTTGAAATTTTATTTGGATTTTGTTTGAGGTAGATTCAAATTTGAATTTAAATTCAAATTTGAATCCATTTAATAGCCTTAAGGTTATTGGCAAACGTTCTTGTACCTAGCGGGCCGCCAACCTCCAATCCGGCCCTAGCCCCGCTTCGGCCCGGCCTACGGCCCAACGCCCGGACCCCGCGCCGGCCACCTACCACCGCGCGCCGGAGCCGCCGGCGGGCGGGGCCGCTGCCGCGTCGGCCAAGGGCGCGATGACGCCGGGGCGTCATCCCCTTCCTTTGCCTTTGGCCGACGCCCAAAGGCAAAGGCGGGGGGAACGCCGGCCGCGCCACCGCCGTCGCGGCGTGCCGCGCGCCCCGCGCATCCGGCCGCCCACGTGTCCCCGCCTCGCCGCCCTATTTAAGCCGCCACCGAGCGGCCCAGAGCACCAAACCCTAACCACGCCGGGGGAGCCGCCCTTGCCCTTCCACACGGACCGCCGGAGGAGAAGGGGGGTGAAGGAGAAGGAGGAAGGGGGGGGAGAGAAGCCGCCGCGGGGGGAGCCGCTCGCCGCGAAGACCGGTGCCGCCCCGAGGGAGGAGCCGGGACCCGCCGCGATCGTATGCTACCTCTACTTTCTCCGCCTCACCGACGACGCGCCGCCGCCGCCTCCTCTTCTTCCTCACCGTCCCGGCCGTCCCGCCGCTCTTCACCGACGCGCACCCCCGCCGGCCCGTGGCCACCAAGGTGAGGACAACCGCTTCCCTCCCCATGTGGATGCCCCGCCGTCGAGCCGAGGTGGAACACGCCGTTGCCCCCGCGCCGCCGCCGGTGAAGCCGGCCTTCGTGCCGGGGCCGGGACCTTTTCTTGCGGGGAGGAGCCGCCTTCATCGACGCGCGCTCGCTCGCTAGCTTGTTTGTTCGCGTGTCGCCGTCGTATGCCGCGTCGTGCCGCTCGTGAACGCGACGCCACGCCGTGGCCGCGTTCGCGCTCGCGCACGGGACCGCGCGGATCCGACGCCCTTGCGCCCGGTGCACCCCGGCACGCGCGCACGCCCATGCGGGGACAAGGTCGCGCCTTCGACCCGGTTCGCTTGCGCCTTCCCTCGCCGCCGCCTTCTAGGGTGCCCGCGTCGCCCGGCCTTGCGCGTGGCCGAGCAAGCCGCGCACGCGGTCGCCAAGGGGAGGGGCACCGATTCCTTGGCCGCCTCGGACGCCCCTTACTTGACCGCACGCCCGCACGCACGCACGCCCGCACGCACGCTCGTAGCCGGCCGCGGGCGCCGTGCTCGCCGCCGCCCATGGCGCCGAGCCGGGCTCCGCCATGCACCACCGAGACGCCTCGTCGCGATCCCAACCCCGCGCGCCCCGGCGGGGTGGCCGGACGCGCGTGCACACCCCCGCGCACGCCGTCCCCTCGCACCGCCGCGCCCACGCGGGCGCCGGCCGCGCGCGACGCCCCTAGCCCGTTCTAGCGCCCTCCGAGCCCGACAACCCGAGGAAGCCCCGTAGGCGCCCTGGCCGACCCGGCCGCCCGAGCCGTCGTGGAGCCCGCCGCCGGCGAGGTCGTTCCGCGCCGCCGCGTCCCTCTCTCGGGCATTCCATCGAGCACTTGGGGGGGGGCGGAGTTGGTTCACCGGCCGGTGTGGTGCACGGAGGCCACACACCGGCGTGGCCGCGGCCGCCCGCCGGGATCCGCCGTGGCCGGGACCAACCCGGTCGCGGCCACATGTCGGCCCCCATCGCGCCGAGCCGCACGATCCCCTCACGGGATCGCGTGCGGCGGCCACTAGCGGTTCGGCCACACGTGGGTCGCAGGGGAGCGGCCGCGGTGGATCGGATTCGGGGGATCCGGTGTGGGCGGGGTATTTTGAAAGTGCATCTAGGCCCCTAAGTGGATTTTGGTGAATTGAATGACAAGGCGATTAAAGGGCGATGTTTTTGTCTAAGATCGTGAGCGGGTTTTCATTATATATTCATGAGCTACTTTTGAAAGTATTTTAAATGTGGATGTATTTCATGGCTCACATCTACAAAGATAAGTATTTGGTGCAAGGCTTCATGGGTTTATTAAAAGAGAACAAGATGATGAGTATACATTTCATGGTTCTAAAAATGGAAGCTTGCATATCCGTTGTCAATCAAGATCAAGCATTTGAAGCGGGACCTTCAAATGAAGGCTAATTGCGTGTGAAGCAAAGTGGAACTCAAAGTGGATTGGATAAGTGATTAAGAGATCAACCGAGATGTCTAGGGTGAGGGACTAAGCAATCTTTGGGGCCGTAGCTAAGCCGCCATAAGTGTTTTGCTAGGGTGAAGGTCTAGCATCCGTGGGGTCTTCAAGTATCATATTCAAACCTTAACTGAGGGAAGCTTTACAAGTCATCAACTCGTTAAGATTGGCAACATGGAGTGGCCATGGATCCAAGTGTGCATTCTTATGCTATATGGAAAGATCCTAAGTCACTAGCTCAAGTATGGACATGCTCAAGTCAAAGGCTATGTTGAAAAGCCCTCAAGTGGTTATCGATCAAGTATGGCAAAAATTGAAGTTGTTCAAGCTCAAGGGGTCATCAAAGCTCTTTTACTCTTTTCTTGAGTATAGGTATGCCGTACTATCAAGAGGGATGCAACTTAGCAAGTTGACCAAGTCAAAGTGCTCATTAGTTGACCTAAGAGAGATCTAGCCCTTGAGTGTGCTAACTAACCCCTCCTAACCTAACTCGGGTCATTTCATCTTGATGGTGAAGTGCTAGTTTCTCTAAAAGAGGTTTTGGGGCAACTCGGGGCACGACCGGTCCGGCCGGTCGAGGCACCGTCCGGCCGGTGCCGCTAGCCCAACGGCTAGTTTTTCATACACCGGTCCGTAGGTGTAGGGCACGTCGGCCCGACCGGTGCCACCCGGGGTCTAACGGCTAGTTTTCTTCCTTGAGGGGTATAAATACCCCAAGCCCTCTTCGGGTGTGGGAGGTTGCTTCTAGTGTTGTTGCTTTGAGATCCCAAGCCATTTCTAACTAGCTCTAAGCCTTAGTGGCTCTCCCCAACCATCTCTTTGTGAGATTTGTGGATTCAAGCCATCATCTTTGTGTTGGGTTGAGAAAGTGAGCCTAGGAGTGACTTTGTGAGCTAACAAGAGCGAGGTTCCATAGCTTGAGCACTGCGGTTTCGAGTCTACAAACTTTGGTGCATTTGTTACTCTTGGAGGTTTGCCTCCTAGATGGCTAGGTGTCGCCGGCTAGCTCCCAAGGTTGTGGTGAGCGGCGGGAAGTTTGTAAGGGCGCGATCTTGCCTCTTCGTGGAAAAGATCACCTTAGTGGAGAGGAGGAAAGTGGTTGAAAGAGACCGGCTTGTTGTGGGAATCGTCCCTTACAAGCTCCTCAACGGAGACGTAGCCATTCCTTAGTGGGTGGTGAACTTCGGGAAACAAATCCCTGCTTCCTCGTGTGGTTCTTCTCTCTAAGTTGTTTTTCTAGCATATATCATTTGCTTCCGCTTCGATCTACTTGGGTGTGTTACTTGTGTGTGCGGGGCTCATTACTCGCTTGTGATCATCTACAAGAGCCACACCCCGAGTTTGGTTCGTGCTAGAAGCCAAGAGGCGCTTGAAGTTGTTTTTGCGGGTTCTTTGTGCTACACCGGTCGGCGGGTGAGGTGCACCGGTCCGACCGGTGTCATGCGTGAAGACCCGTGCTTGGCCAGGTCGACCGGTCACCACCACCGGTCTGACCGGTGGAGCACTGTCAGCTCAAGTGATTTGGGGGGAAAAGTTTAATTTGGTCGTCACGCCTATTCACCCCCCCCCCCTCTAGGCGACATCAAGGTCCTTTCAATTGGTATCAGAGCTTGGTGCTCCGATTCGAGCTTAACCGCTTGGAGTTCTTCGATGTCGACAACTTGTGAGGTACCGTTTGAGCCTCTAGCTCTAGATGGCTCAAACTATTCTTCTTGGTGCTCTAATGTTCACATTGCACTTAAGGTTTTGGGCCCTACCGCCGAGAGCATTATGGTTGCGAGTATCCTTCCAAAGGATGAGACATGTGTCTCGCCAATGGACTTGGAGAAGAAGCGACTTAATGCTCTTGTTACTAACCTTTTGTGTAGTCGTGTATGTAGCGAACTAAAGTACATTATCTTGAAGAGCAAAAAGATTTCCGAAGATGCTCATCTCATTTGGAAATTACTACTTGAGTTGGTAAACACCAAATGGGATGAACTCGAGAGTGATGATGAAGATGAGTCGGTGGATATGTGCCCTACCTCTACAACATCCACTGAGCCTCAAGCATCAAACCTCAAGCAAGAAGAAGAGCAAAGAAGCGAAGACGCTGTCCCTCTGCAGGGGACCGGTCGGACCGGTGACACCCACCGGTCGGACCGGTGCCGGCGAGGGGCACACCAACTTGCTTGATGGCCAAGAAGGAGAAGAGAAGCAAGAAGAAGAGACAAGCCAAAGGAGCTAAGGACCAAAAGATTGAAGCTTCAAGCTCCTCGTCAAGAGAGCTTGAGCTTCTCAAATCCGAACTTGCATCCTTGGCTTGTAAGTATGAAACATTGGCTAACAAATATGATCATGACATCAAATCCTTTGCTTGTAGAGCTAAATTAGAAGAAGATGCCAATGATGATCTAGAAGCCAAGTTAGCAAAGCTCACTAGCGAGCATATGGCGTTACAAGCTAATCACAATGAACTTGAACTTTCCTATGAGAAGCTTGTTGACTCTTATGCAACACTAGAGATAGCCCATGAGGTTGTGCTTTCATCGGTAAAATCTATACAACCTCTATCTCACACATGCACATGCTCACAATTTCAAGTTAATTTATCTTGCGCTAATGTTTGTTTGTCTCAAGCAAGCCAATCAAGCATTGAGCATGTACTTGTAGAATCTTGTGATGACCTCATTGTTAAAGAAAATGATAAGCTAAGGCAAGAGGTCGAAAAGCTCCAAAAGGACTTGTGTGTGTTGAAGGAGAAGAGCAAAGTGCAACCTTCTCAAGATAACCGTGAAAGCATGGTGAAGAAGCTTGGGAAGGGATCAACCGCCACTAGTTCAACTCCTCAACAATGTACAAGGTCCCACAAGCACAAGATTCAAGAAAAGAGCAAGATTGGGCAAACCGAACCCCAATATCGCCCCGATCAAGCACAAGGCACAAGAACCACTCTCCAAGAAGCCTAGGAGCTCCAACAAGTGGAGGGTGTGCTACAAGTGCAGAGAGAAGGGACACCTTGCCGACTCGTGCCCAAAAGCAACAACGGGCAGTGGCTCTGACCGTGACCGGTCGGCCGGTGCGTGCCACCGGTCGGACCCGTACTAGCCGGGCGGCCCCACCTCAAGCAAACAAGGCAAGGAAGCCACCTTCTCCAAGAACAAGTCTCAGAAGCAAGTGTAGAAAAGAAATTGCAAGGAATGGGGTGACCAACAAGAACAAAGGTCGCATTTGCTACGAATGCCGTCAAAAGGGTCACATGGGTAAGGATTGCCCAAATGGTAACGTTCCTAAATCAAGCCTTGTCCATTATGATTTCCATAAGCTTAGGAACGATAGGAATAGAACTTGTGCTATAAGGGAGATTAGTTCACCTCATTGTAGCATGAGGGCTATTTGGGTTCCTAAGCACCTTGTGACTAACCCAATAGGACCCAACAAGTGTTGGGTACCAAGGAATGCTTACTGAGCTTGCAGGTTGCAAGAGATGCATTGAGCACATGGTTGGACGACTTGGAGATCTTGATGGACTCAATCAACCATGTGAAGAGCAAACTCATATAAATCGTGAAATCAATGACATCTCGGTAACCAATGCGCTAAATTGAGTCTAAGTCACGTTGGTCCTTTGTGAACACTCATGTGAAGCTCTTCTTGCATGAGCAAAGCATGAGGTGGTGACTTCGACTAGTTTTTTATGAAATTTTACCTTCTCATGCCATTCGATGCCTTTAATGGCTCTCTAGTAGAGCAATGCCTTATCCTTGTTTGCGGGTCGAAATTAGTGAATACATTCACTCACTCAAGGAAAAGGGAATGAAAAATCACAAAAATGGGTCGGGTGGTGGTCACCGGTCGGCCGTGACATGCACCGGCCGACCGGTGCCAACGCAGCCAGTGAAACTTGAGCGGGTGACCGGCACGAGTGCCGGGTGACCCGTACGCCTCCCCGAATCTTTGCGGGGGTGACCGGCATGAGTGCCGGGTGACCGGGGTTGTCCAAACCCTCAAGATGAAGGGTGATTCGGAGTCAAAGGTTATGAGAAGCTAAACACATGTCAATTATCAAATCATTTGTGTGTTTTGACCAAGTTTTGGAATGAGCCTCAACATGCTCTTGATTAAGCAAAGTGCCTTGGTCGAGAAATTCAAATTCTCTAGCACTACTTAAGGGGGAGCTCATTACAAAACTTGAGTCACTTATGGGACTAACAACTTCTTCTAAGTGATATTGTAGTCTCATTCGTTTATGCATATCAAAGGAAGCTCTCGATAAGCGTAACCTCCAAAAGAACAAGTAAGAGCTAACATTGTTTGAAAGTTAGTATATGCACAAATGAAATGGTCTTAAGGCAAAGGTATGTTTTCACGAAACTCATTGAAATCTCGTAATGCATCTAGGCCATAACAACATGCTAGTGTGCCATCCTTGGCATGTAATTGCTTCAAACGGACCTCTTGCGCTCCTCTCTAGATATTTGGTTGATATCTTTTCTTCTACTCGTCTTTGTGTCTCGAGGATGGAGATATGAGCCAAATATGCTTGTTAGGGCATTCATTTGAAGTGGATGCATGCATTTTGTGATATAGGATAGATGTTTTCGAAAAATCAACTAGCATGAATAGGAAGTGTGCTTTCTTTGAAAAATATTTGGTTCTCGGTCTTAGTGACCCAATCAACTTAGTTGTGACTATAGTTCTCCTTGTTTGATTGATGGCTAGTCACAGTTAAGAAGATTTTCTCAAGTCCCTAAAAATCCATTCTTTTTATCTCTCTCAATCTTGGAAGAATCAAGAATTCGCAAATTAGATTGGTAATCCTCATTCTTCTAAGAATTGATGGTTTTTGGATCAATATCAACTTAATATCTCTTATCCAAGACTTCCCTAAAGGTTGAAATAAAAATTCTGTGTTGTGGCTCAATTTTTTGTTTCTCAAGGCCGCACCGGTCGACCGGTGCAAGCCACCGATCCGACCGGTGGTGACCTTGAAGTCACACAATCGTGCTTATGCAACCTAAGTGGATGAGAATTGGTCTATAACATATTTGGAGAAGTTTCAAGGAGCAAAATCTCAAAAAGGAGGAAAAGGGACGGTACTACCGAGGGCATGTCGGTTCTACCGATAAGGACTCTCTGTTGAATTTTATCAGGATCTTCGGTTCTACCGATGGGGGGCGGAAAAACCGATATGGCCTCTCCGGCTTGACTGCGGGCCGGTCACCGGCCGGTCGGCCGGTGGCCGTCACCGGTCCGACCGGTGGCCGCCGGCGTCGGCCGTGGGGCCACAGTAAAAGGAATCCTTTTACCCCCCCTTCCTTCTCTCTCTCCTCCATCATTCACCATCCCACCACTGCCTCCAAACCGTGAACACCTCCTCCATCTCCTCTCTTTCACCTCTCTCACAATCCATGGTGATTTGAAGTTTCAACCAAGGAAAAGCCTCAAGATTGGAAGCAAAAGGATCTCCTAAGGCCCCTCTTCACTTTCCCCTTCGAGTTTCTCGGATTCAACTCGAGTTCATCTCTCCAAAGGTATTCAAACCTTTCTTTTGCCCGATCTCCTCACTTGGTGCAAAGTTTTGAATTTCCTTTGGTAGAACATCTTCCGAGATCACCTAGAAGACATTCCTATAGATCCATAGCGTTTTGTTGGACACATTGTGAGAAATCACAAATTGGGTGCGGACGGCCTTCACTTCACCGGCCTCGGTACGTAGGTGGGCTCACCGGTCCGACCGGTGACGCATGTCCAACCCCAAATTGTGTTTTCTTCTTGTTTTTCAACACTTATCTATTCTAGGGTGTCTTTTGTTCATCTAGACCAAACCTTAGATCAACGGTTGCTCGGATTGAATGTGGGAGCAATTGGCTCGTTGCGGGTGGCACCGGTCCGACCGGGGTGCCCCTCTCACCGGTCCCGACCGGTGTGGCCCGGAACGGACCCAATTGTTCCGAACTTTCAAGTTTCAATTCCAATTCAATTCAATCTTTTTCCGGAGTCTTATACACTCTTGTCATCCTTTGTGTGACTCGGGACGGCGACTATGGTGCGGGAAAAGGAAGGGGCTAAGAAAAGAAGAGAGGAAGTCCTCACTCGTCGAGGAGCCGTCCCCGGTGATTTTGGGGAAGAGGGTAGCACCGTCAACATCGGCGGCAAGAGATTGAGACGCCGCTCGGCTCAAACAAGCACGCGAGGATCCCGACTTAGGAGGTGACACGGAACAAGCGGCGATGACAATGTTGAAGATGAAACTTATCCGGTCGGTTTGAGTTGAGGAGGCACCGGGAGGCCGGGGTCGGACGGCGATGGTGCCGAGGATGAGGATGAGGATGAGGAGGAAGAGGAAGAGGATGTGGATGCCATGGAAGAGGACGACGACGATCGGGGTAGGTTGAGGATCATGCCACCTACTTACATTTATCCCGATCGGCGGTTAAGTACCATGGGTCGGGGATGACCAAGGCCCCGAAGAAGCTAAGGGACAAGAACCCTTATGAGGAGGGCAAGACCGCATCGGATCCTAGGTTTTGGGCTAAATTTCAGCAAGACTACTATGCTACGGTGATTATAAAGAAGCCCAAGATCACACACAAGGCTCGGTTGTGGATTGGGGGCACATGGCAAGGAAAGGAGACCCTATTTTTGATGAAGTAATCGGCAATCGTGAGAGGCAAAGGGTCAAGTCACTTATGGGGTTCCGACACGATTGGAATAAAGAGATTATCGCCCAATTCTTTGCCACAGTGCACTTTGGTCACATTGAGGCCGACAGGGCCATGATTTGGATGACTAACGGCCAAAGGTACTCCATTACGTTCCACAGATTCTTGAGATGCTTTGGGATCATGGCAGGAGATGGGGAGCTAAGGAATCTCCATGATGAGGGGGAGCTAGAGAAGGATGCTTTGCACGTGATGTACCCTCGCGGTGAGCATGCCAACTTTGGGAAAGTGAAGAACCTCTATACCTACTTCGCTGTCCTAAATAGGCTACTTAGGGTATCTATCACACCTAGAGATGGAAACCCCTCAGAAATCACTAAGTTTCAGAAAAACTTGATGGTGGCTTTGAGGCCGGGAGCTCGGAATTCAGTGTTGGGGACTTCATTTGGCAAGAGATTAAGCATCTATCCGAAGACCCCAAGAAAATTTGCAGCTACAGCCCCTACATCATGTATATGATTGAAAAGGTTGCAAAGACAAAATTTCCGAAGAATGTGACACACAAGCCTCTGAAGCTCAATCCTAGCAAGAATCCTCGGCTTCCATCTCCTAGAGTTGAGTATGCACCGGGACGGGGAGGAAGAAATATTTGAGGAGGGAGCGGCTCGGCCGGATGTGCCTCGGGCGGGTGCTCGGCCCCCGGCACCGGCCCGGCCGCGGGCCGAGCACCGTCCGACCGGTGGGGAGGGCGGCAGCCGGCGGACCCCGCAGATCCACCTCTCCTTTGAAGAAGTTTCTCAACTTCATTTTTGGGATGTGTCGGAGCCAGCATGACATCCAGGTGGAGCAGCAAAGGTCAAGACGGGCAAATAAGCAAATGCGGGATACGATGAAGCTCATGCACAATGCCCAAGGTTTTCAACCACCTCGCTCTCCTCCATCTCCAGAATCTCCTCCGGTTGAGATACCTTCCTTTGAGGAAAGGATGAGAGGATGGGCCAACTCGGACTTGCTTAATCAATATGGCCCCATGTTCTTCGAGTCCGAGCAAGGACAAGGATCATCCTCATCGGTTCCTCCTCCTCCACCACCATTTGTACCACCTCCTCCGGACGTAGCAGGATCGTCTCACTTCATGGAACAGGAGCAAGCACCCCCACCTCCACCTCCCGAGCAAGTACACGATTGGGGCGCTCGCTTCTCCGCCGAGATCTTTGGCTACGACCCGTACTTCTATGGTAAAAGCGTGCTCCCATAGCTCATCCATCTCGGATCAACGTCTCGGAATCGATTTACCTAAACTCTCCTTTGCATTGGATTCTTGACGACTCTCAAATAGGAGGGAGCTCTCACCCGGGAGACGGATCTCACGGACGGTGATCAGTCGCTTCTTCTCCGAGCCCTTCTTGGATGCTTGATGACAAAGGGGGAGAAGAATCGCGATTAAAGCCTCAAGTTTGTACCGTCGTGGTCGTTGTTCGTGTTGCACCTGTCGGCCGACCGGTGCCCCTGCACCGGCTGACCGGTGCCTACTGGAAATTGAGAGAAATTGTGTAATAAGTTAGAATTTTAACTTAGTGGACTTGAGAACTTTTGTATGAGTGCCACTGTGTGTTTTAATCCTTATTGTAATATTTAAGCGACCTGATTGTTAGATTGTGATGCGTGTTTTGAATGATGATTGTTTGTGTTGGCTAAATGGAGCAAGGTGATCTAAACCAGCTTGCAACCCCGGCATGACCACCTTGGACCAAATAGCACACACTTCGTTGCTTTGTGCGTTGATCGGACTCCGACCGTCCGACCGGCCGGTGGGCACCGGTCCGACCGTGCCGCCCGTTGAGCGAGCCGGGCCGGGACCGGACCGGCTCGACCGGCCGGGGCACCGGTCGGCCGTCTTTGCCCAATCAGCTCATTTTTCTTTACTTTGTGCATATCTTGTCATACGCATCACGGATTTTATTTTGTCGCTCACACATGTTGCATTCCACCGATTCTAAGATATAGGGGGAGCTCACACGTCTTTTCTTCCAAATTTGTGCTAATGGCATTTAAGGCCATTTTCTTGAAATCAAACTCAAAGCACAAATTAAGGGGGAGCTCTAGCTATATCTGAGAATCTAAATGCGCTTTATTGTTTTATTTGTAAGCTTTAATCGAGTTGTCATCAATCACCAAAAAGGGGGAGATTGAAAGTGCATCTAGGCCCCTAAGTGGATTTTGGTGAATTGAATGACAAGGCGATTAAAGGGCTGATGTTTTTGTCTAAGATCGTGAGCAGGTTTTCATTATATATTCATGAGCTACTTTTGAAAGTATTTTAAATATGGATGTATTTCATGGCTCACATCTACAAAGATAAGTATTTGGTGCAAGGCTTCATGGGTTTATTAAAAGAGAACAAGATGATGAGTATACATTTCATGGTTCTAAAAATGGAAGCTTGCATATCCGTTGTCAATCAAGATCAAGCATTTGAAGCGGGACCTTCAAATGAAGGCTAATTGCGTGTGAAGCAAAGTGGAACTCAAAGTGGATTGGATAAGTGATGAAGAGATCAACCGAGATGTCTAGGGTGAGGGACTAAGCAATCTTTGGGGCCGTAGCTAAGCCGCCATAAGTGTTTTGCTAGGGTGAAGGTCTAGCATCCGTGGGGTCTTCAAGTATCATATTCAAACCTTAACCGAGGGAAGCTTTGCAAGTCATCAACTCGTTAAGATTGGCAACATGGAGTGGCCATGGATCCAAGTGTGCATTCTTATGCTATATGGAAAGATCCTAAGTCACTAGCTCAAGTATGGACATGCTCAAGTCAAAGGCTATGTTGAAAAGCCCTCAAGTGGTTATCGATCAAGTATGGCAAAAATTGAAGTTGTTCAAGCTCAAGGGGTCATCAAAGCTCTTTTACTCTTTTCTTGAGTATAGGTATGCCGTACTATCAAGAGGGATGCAACTTAGCAAGTTGACCAAGTCAAAGTGCTCATTAGTTGACCTAAGAGAGATCTAGCCCTTGAGTGTGCTAACTAACCCCTCCTAACCTAACCCGGGTCATTTCATCTTGATGGTGAAGTGCTAGTTTCTCTAAAAGAGGTTTTGGGGCAACTCGGGGCACGACCTGGGCCCGACCGGTCGGAGGCACCGGTCCGGCCGGTGCCGCTAGCCCAACGGCTAGTTTTTCATACACCGGTCCGACCGGTGTAGGGCACCGTCCGACCGGTGCCACCGGGTCTAACGGCTAGTTTTCTTCCTTGAGGGGTATAAATACCCCAAGCCCTCTTCGGGTGTGGGAGGCCGCTTCTAGTGTTGTTGCTCGAGATCCCAAGCCATTTCTAACTAGCTCTAAGCCTTAGTGGCTCTCCCCAACCATCTCTTTGTGAGATTTGTGGATTCAAGCCATCATCTTTGTGTTGGGTTGAGAAAGTGAGCCTAGGAGTGACTTTGTGAGCTAACAAGAGCGAGGTTCCATAGCTTGAGCACTGCGGTTTCGAGTCTACAAACTTTGGTGCATTTGTTACTCTTGGAGGTTTGCCTCCTAGATGGCTAGGTGTCGCCGGCTAGCTCCCAAGGTTGTGGTGAGCAGCGGGAAGTTTGTAAGGGCTGCGATCTTGCCTCTTCGTGGAAAAGATCACCTTAGTGGAGAGGAGGAAAGTGGTTGAAAGAGACCGGCTTGTTGTGGGAATCGTCCCTTACAAGCTCCTCAACGGAGACGTAGCCATTCCTCGGTGGGTGGTGAACTTCGGGAAACAAATCCCTGCTTCCTCGTGTGGTTCTTCTCTCTAAGTTGTTTTTCTAGCATATATCATTTGCTTCCGCTTCGATCTACTTGGGTGTGTTACTTGTGTGTGCGGGGCTCATTACTGCGCTTGTGATCATCTACAAGAGCCACACCCCGAGTTTGGTTCGTGCTAGAAGCCAAGAGGCGCTTGAAGTTGTTTTTGCGGGTTCTCGTGCTACACCGGTCTCGCCGGGTGAGGTGCCCGGTCGACCGGTGTCATGCGTGAAGACCGAGTGCTTGGCCGGTCGACCGGTCACCACCACCGGTCCGACCGGTGGAGCACTTGTCGGCTCAAGTGATTTGGGGGAAAAAGTTTAATTTGGTCGTCACGCCTATTCACCCCCCCCTCTAGGCGACATCAAGGTCCTTTCATATTTAAAGGGGAAAGCGTATTTTTATTTCCTGAAAATGCATTTTCTCTTTGAAAAACCATAGTAAATCCATTTTAACTCCGAAAATTGCGAAACCTCTTCCAGAAAATTTCTAAAATCTCAAACTCCGGGTTGGGTTGGTGGTTGTTCTCTTTTGGTTCTTCAATGCTCTTATTTGGATTTAAGTTGCTTTAGGACCGCTATTTATTTTCTTTTTCGCGCTATTAGGAGCGAGCGGGGAGCGGAGCGGAGAGCTGAGCCAGGAGTACGACTACGCCGACGACTTCGCCGCGGAGGACTACCCGACCCCAGGTTCACGCCCGACTGATTCTGAAATACCCATTAGGCATTGCTGAGTAGTATTGCTAGTGCTTTACTTTATATATGCATGTTGATGAACCTTGCACCGCCTATCCGTTTACCCTGTCCTTGATTGTCCTACCACTACTATATATGTTTATGTGAGCGTGTATATACGCCGAGCTTCGGGATGCATGTGTGGGATGGGAATAGTGGTTCTTCGCGTGTGTGGGGTAAAAACACGGCGGGGAGAAGGCGTTTTGGGTACTTTGGCGGGGGTGAGCTCGAAACAACCGATGCGGGATCGGGGATAGGGGTGCACTCCTCGGTGCATCCCTCCCGTTACGGTTTTCGGAGCCTAGGTGTTGGGGTTTTACGTGCGCTTGGAGGACATGAGCTCGCCCCGTCCGAAACCGAGTGGATCAACTTGTTTATAGGACATCGTACACACCACCCTCGCCGAGAGTGGGGGATATGGCCGTGTTGAGCTCGGCAAGTGCGGAACCATACCGCTTAGGATGGATAGCGGGGTATCGGTGGGGGAGCGGTGGAGGTGAGACCACCCTCTCGGAGCGACTCCCGTGTGGCCACACGGGAGCATTTCACGGTCCGGTGTAGTCCCTTCCGAGGGGGGGGGGGCAACTTTAAGGGCCGGATGCGGGGATGGGACCGTAACTACCGAGAGTTCGCGGTAGTATGGGCTCGGTCGGCCGTACACCGGTCGAGTACCATTCGGGATGGGTACGGTGTACACACTATGCGAGTTGCTCGATCTATAGCTATAGCCGCGTCCTCGGTTATGGACACCGCCTAGAAGACATGTTCATTCCTCATGTTTTGGGATTTCTACCTTCCCCCTATAGGTGAGAGTGTGGTGAGTCGTGGTTACGGTCGGCTAGAGGAGAGAGGCTCCATCTACCTCGTCGATCCGGTTGTAATCATTGAGGTGCGAGGAGAGAAAGTTCTCGCATCGACCCTAGACGGGGAGTAGGAGGTGGTGACGGGTTCTCTGCGGGTGACCAGGTGGATCCGGCCGTGTTGAGAGACTTGGGTTTCGGGATATTGATGGAGTTACCTTGTTTTCACTCCGTCGTCGTCGCTTAGGAAACCTCGGCCGTTTCCTTGTCTACTCTCTTTTCCCTTTAGATGTTAGGCCACTTAAAGCCGCATACGGTTGGTGACGTGGACCTATCCCACTCCTTGGGGATAGACTTTGGGTGTGCGGGGTACGAGTCCGAGTTCGACCGCAACGCCGACGGATGGTACGGCGAGGGATACGTCGCTTCGCTCGAGTTCGCCCGTGGCGGGAAGAATAAAGATGGAGTCCCTTCGAGAAGATAGCTACCGTTGCGTAGGATTTTCACTCTGATTGAGCCAAGAGGCTTGTAATGATGTACTCCATAATGGACTTGTAATAAATTCATGTACTATTAACTTTATGTGATGCGATGTATGACTTTGTGTATTTATACGTGAGACGTTACGTACGCGATAGCCAGCGATCCGGGGACTATCGCGATGGTACGAGGATTCGGGTTTTCTATGAAAATCCGGGGTTTTACGGTGCCCGCGCGTGGGGTTTGTGGCCCGGACGCGGGGGGCGCCGGTGGTGCTCCGGTCGGCGAGGAGGCCGGCGGCGGCGGCGGCGGGGAATGTCCTCCGATCCGTATGTGGGCAAGCAAAGTGCCTTTTGTAGCTCGGTGCAGGATTTTGCAGGAACAGAGCGGCGGCAGCGCGCGGCGGCGTGGGAACGGAAAGGGAGCTAAAAGGGCACAATAGGCAACCAAATTATATATAAACTATAACCCTACGATGAATGGTCAAAGTTGAATGAGATGAATGGTCAAAGTTAATGAGATGAATGGTCAAAGTTGCGAAAAAAAAATCAATAGCGACAAATATTTTGAAACGGAGGGAGTATTAAAAAATTAAAATAAGCTATAAGTATGTATCTAAATTTCTCATGGGTAACATTATAAAGAATAACTTAAATTATCCCCCTTAAATTTACATCAAAATTACCCGCAATGCCATTACTAACAATTATATATGTATTTTGTTTGTTCGTGATGCGCTCTTTTTTCAATTGGAGACTGCACGTTAATTTTTACAAGATGTGCTAGGAAAAAATATAACTATAAATTCACATAAAAAATCATCTAGACATCAATCATGTATAATCTAATAATCATAGGAATTGATCTATTATACTTTTGTAAAACAATTGCCAACCACTATCTATCATTATAAAAAAATATAGTAAATAAACCCTAAATTGGTGTCTGAATTAACCACCTTTGCATCTTGAGAATATGTACCAAAACAAAATACTGATCTTCTTGTTAAACACAATGCATGGAGGTGCGTTGTAAAGTGAAAAAAATGGATTTGGGTAAAAAAATGGTGTATAGATAGTAGTTACTAATTAAAAGTTATTCACTGTAGTATGATGTTAGAATGTTAGAGTCACGGATACGTATTTTTAATTATATTAGTTAAGGATCTAATTTTGTAATACAATAACTTTAAAAGTTATTAGTTCATGTGCGATGAACTAATATACTGTTGAACGGGAAAATATGATACTATAGACACGTACGTTGGCATGCCTTGCACTTATCACTCTACGGGCCCTCCCTTCCGGTCCCTTTTGCCACTGATGCAGCGATACTTTGCCCGAGAAACAAATGGTTCAGAGAGGAAAAAAAAAGACTCAAGAAGGCTCACTTTATTTCATTCGTCTGTTTTTTTTCCTGCTCTCTCTTCATTACTTGCATCCAAAAGAGCTCCCTGGAAAGAAACAGAGAGATTAGGAGAAAGACGGGTTTCTTTATCCTCACCTGTCGGACGTGCTGCAGTCTTGCTTCGCGCGGCCGGCACCTCCCACTCACTCTCCCCTCCCCTGCATATATATCACCCCCTCCGGTCTCCACCCCTTCTCGAGTTGAACACAGGCACGACACCGAGTGTTAGGCATCTAGCTGACAGCGCGCGCGCGAGAGAGAGGTCATGGACTCGTCGGAGGCCAATGGGAGCCTCGCCAACGAGAAGGCGCCGGAGACGGTCGGCGTCGGCCGGTACGTGGAGATGGAGCAGGACGGCGACACCAGCACCGTCAAGTCGCGCCTCTCCGGCCTGCTCTGGCACGGCGGCTCGGCCTACGACGCCTGGTTCAGCTGCGCCTCCAACCAGGTGACGACCTTGCCGTCGTTGTTATTTCTTTGCTCCTGCAGCAGTGAGGCCAGTGAGAGCTCGTATGCATGAAATTTGCTCGTGTGATTGTTCAGGTGGCTCAGGTGCTCCTGACCCTGCCCTACTCCTTCTCGCAACTGGGGATGCTGAGCGGCATCCTTTTCCAGCTCTTCTACGGGCTGATGGGCAGCTGGACGGCGTACCTCATCAGCATCCTGTACGTGGAGTACCGGACCCGGAAGGAGAGGGAGAAGGCCGACTTCAGGAACCATGTCATCCAGGTGAGAAGAAACTTTGCTGTATTTGCTAGCCAGTCGTCTTGCACACTACGTACTAGTGTGCATTGGCCTCGTCTGAATTTTTGTTCTGAATTGAACCACGCGCATCTATCTGCAGTGGTTCGAGGTGCTGGACGGGCTGCTCGGGAGGCACTGGAGGAACGTCGGCCTGGCCTTCAACTGCACGTTCCTGCTCTTCGGCTCTGTCATCCAGCTCATCGCTTGCGCAAGGTACCACCACACATGCCTACTACAGCAGGCTAAACTGTTGTTTCGCCCAGTGCTAGCTCGGTCCGTCGTGCTTTCGGCCTCTGGCTATGTCTGAGGGTGTTTAATTTGATTCTTACACTTGTAAGTGATGTCATATATGTCTGCTGCAGCAACATCTACTACATCAACGACAAGCTGGACAAGCGGACGTGGACCTACATCTTCGGCGCCTGCTGCGCCACCACGGTGTTCATCCCGTCGTTCCACAACTACCGGATCTGGTCCTTCCTGGGCCTGGTCATGACCACCTACACCGCGTGGTACCTCGCCGTCGCCTCCATCCTTCACGGCCAGGTAGCATGCCCTTTGATGCCATTGATACGAGTAGCTAGTGTTTTTGTCGTCGAAGCATTTCGATTGGTGAATGGGCGATGATGCTGCACACACTTTGCAGGTTGATGGCGTGAAGCACTCCGGGCCGACCAAGATGGTGCTCTACTTCACCGGGGCCACCAACATCCTCTACACCTTCGGCGGGCACGCTGTTACTGTGTAAGGAGACAAGCAGCACCCTTTTTATGTCGTGTCACTGTGTGTGAACAAAAGCTAATAGCCACTAGCAATGCTGTGGACGTTCCTGCCGAAAACAAAGAATTGAATGAGTAGGTTTCCTAAAAGATACACGCGCCGGTCACATGCGTCGTGCCATGGGGAGGTAGTAGGGATTTGAGCACGCACTAGCTAGGGGACCACATCACCTGATCGCCATTGAAACTTATATATATGTGCTGTGCTCTGTGGTGGTCTGATCGAGCCGTGCCATACATTTCGCCGTCAGGTCACGCTTCAGACATCTAGGCATGTAACCCGCACAAGTTTACACGTTAGCTTCTCTCTAGCAGTCTAGCTCTCTTCTCGTGCGGAGGAGAATGCAAGGCCGAGCAGTGATCGATCTTGCTCCATTTCGGTCTTTGCGCGCGGCTGAAGAGGTAGACGTAGAACTGTTGCAAATGGAGACACTGCACGGAGTCATGCATGGTCTTGTAAAACGTGACATGCAGACGGAGGCGCCTACAGTTTTCAGATGCACGCGGCGCCATGCCGTGCCATCTAGCGGCTGGCAAATGCACAGGAGAGGAGTCTCTCTGCACAATGTGTGCACTGTTCCGTCCATCGATAAGCATCTTGGCACCACCGGACCCGTGTTACACACTGACACAAGTATCTCTCTGCCTCGTGCGCCTTCAGAAACCTTAGAGGGCACGGCAGGGGAGGCCCATGTCTTCTGACTCAATGCATTGCTACTTTGTACTTGTACAGTCAAAGGAGCCACTCCACCCTAGGAGCGTGCATTTGCTGGTTTACCCCAGCAGCGCGCAGGGCTCCTGCTGCTTTTGCACTTGCAACCACGGAGCCCTGACTACCTGAGTCCTGATGGATGCCGATACGATACCCCTTCCGCAGATGCCAACAACACGGAAAACTTGCACTACCATGGCACGGGTGTCCAGGTTTCTGCGTGCACGAAAAAGGGAACGCAAAATTTCAAAAGAAACGGCTGTGAATGCCATGTCCAGTCTAGAGTCTACTAGACGTCTAGTCTCCTGTCGACAACCGATCGCATCTGACCATCGTTGCGTTGAAAGGTGACTGATCTGATGAACGATGATGCTCGGCATCCATTCATGCAGGGAGGTCATGCACGCGATGTGGCGGCCCCAGAAGTTCAAGGCGATCTACCTGCTGGCGACGCTGTACGTGCTGACGCTGACGCTGCCGTCGGCGGCGAGCGTGTACTGGGCGTTCGGCGACCAGCTGCTGACCCACTCCAACGCGCTCGCGCTGCTCCCGCGCACGGCGTTCCGCGACGCCGCCGTCGTGCTCATGCTCGTCCACCAGTTCATCACCTTCGGCTTCGCGTGCACGCCGCTCTACTTCGTGTGGGAGAAGCTCATCGGGCTCCACGACTGCCGCAGCCTCTGCAAGCGCGCCGCCGCGCGGCTCCCTGTCGTCGTGCCCATCTGGTTCCTCGCCATCGTCTTCCCATTCTTCGGGCCCATCAACTCCGCCGTCGGATCCCTCCTCGTCAGCTTCACCGTCTACATCATCCCCGCGCTGGCGCACATGATCACCTTCCGCTCCGCAAGCGCCCGTGAGGTATACTACTATACACTTCTTCTTGCATTATTTTTCACCATCTTATTAGCAGTTTATTTGCACGCAGCAAATAATATTATTTGCTTTCTTTTTTACCTTGCATGTTTTCTTTAGTATACGTTTTACCCGATGGTTCTACTTTTATCGTGCATAGGAATTTGGTAGCTTGTCGTCGCACGCAGCACCGCCGCACGCCTATGTTCTTTGGGCATTTCATAGCTGATAGCTTGCTCGCTCTGCTCAGCTAGCTCCTGGCTCCTGCACGCGTGGATGCCACTTTGCACAGCAGCCTCAGTAGTCATTCAATTGGGCCCCACCTTCTACAAGGCAAAATGTTGCTAGTACAAAAGCTCTAGTAGTACTAATGATTAGTGCTGAAATCATTAGGGGTTCTAATAATGAACGCTGCCTCTGCTAGGCTGTCCGTGTAGTTTCGTACCACTGGTTACTGAAAGTCTGAAACATAAGACAAAACAACAACAGCGTCAAACTGTCTTTTTACGAAGTGGCCAAGTGGGTAGTCCGCTCCGTACTAGCAAGAAAGAAGAGAAAGCATGGCGCCAACCTTAGCGACAAAGCGAAAGAACGTTAGAACTAGAAAAAAGAGATGCTTTATCTCGGTAGAAAGACGGAAGAAAAGAATAGAAACCTTGTAGGCTTGCAGCACTGAGTTCGATGCGAATGATGACCCAATCCTGGCTACTTAACTCTCGATGTTGTAAAACGATAGTGTAATGCTTCAATTTGTTGATCGAAAACCACTATATACATGCATGCTCTTAATACTAATGATAAGCTCTGCTGCAGAACGCGGTGGAGCCGCCCCCGCGGCTGGTGGGGCGGTGGACGGGCACGTACATGATCAACGCGTTCGTGGTGGCGTGGGTGCTGGTGGTCGGCTTCGGCTTCGGCGGCTGGGCCAGCATGACCAACTTCGTGCACCAGATCGACACCTTCGGCCTCTTCACCAAGTGCTACCAGTGCCCGCCGCCGCCCCTCCCGCCGGCAGCGCCGCTGCCGTTCCCCGGCGGCTTCGGCAACATCACGACGACGCCGTTCGCCGGCGGGCTCCCGCCGGCCGCGGCTCCTTCGCCGGCGCACTCCCTCCACCACCACCGGCACCACAGCCATGGGCTCTGAAGGGACGGACGACGATCAGCCGGACTGCTGCCGCCGGTGCATGACCCTGCTTTAGTTCCTGCTAATCCAGTAGTTAGTCTAGCTTAATTTAGCACCAGCACCACCATCTCTGGCTTGTGTTGTCGGTTGCTTTGCCGCTCGGACTTCAGAAAAGGCTGGTGAGGGTATCGCTGTATCAGTAGCATGGAGTGTCTTGTGTTCTGAGCTGTGTCCTGGCGTGGAGCTCAAAAAAGAGGAATATTTCTACGGCCGCAGATGCCAAGTCTAGCTGCCGCTTTCTCTCATCCTCATGCAGTCATGCACAGCACATAGCATAGCTCGTCGTCACCTTTGCAGCAGTCTGGCGGTATTCCACCATTCAGTGCTGTATCA
Organism: Cenchrus americanus; assembly: GCA_947561735.1. Classification (NCBI taxonomy): domain Eukaryota; kingdom Viridiplantae; phylum Streptophyta; class Magnoliopsida; order Poales; family Poaceae; genus Cenchrus; species Cenchrus americanus. Next base: position 149,403,474 of record OX387243.1, on the reverse strand, counting down.
TTGGCAGTACTTGGGCGCTGGTAAGCTCACGAGTCATGCCTGACATGGCTAGCTCAGTAGCTGAGGAGTCAGGATCTCTTTGCCCCATTCCTCGGCTGTCGTAAGCATTACTGTCACCCCGTGCAAAACAAGTGCTCGTACTCGTCGCCTAGACTCCTCTCGGTATGGAGAGTTGGATACTGAAAATGCTGCAATTTTCTGCTTCTAGTAAAAAAAAATTGGGAGAGCGAAAACTTTCACCGTCCGTTAAAAAATTGCTGTCCTGCAAGTCTGCACCTGCAAGAGCAAGAACGCCCCCCCCCCCCCACCCACCCACCACCACCCACACACACACCCAAAACCGGTTTCTTCGGGAAAAAACTGAATGGCTTTGTGATTTTTGACAATCGACGGAGGACCGACCCAGTGCCCAAAACGGCCCATTAATGTAACCAAGGCCGTGTCCATTTTCCCTTCCGGTGGGCCGGCTTCAAATTCGCAAAACGCGGCGGGCCCACTCAGCTTGTAGATCTGCATATAAAGGTCTTTTCCCCCTTTTCAGACGGGCAAAAGGCTCACCATTACTAAATCACATACTCTCTCACCTAAAGTATTGTTAGGTGAGAATTTTTATAAAAAATGAAGATGAAATTTGAAAAAAAAACATCAAGGTGCTTGCATCGAAATATTCTTTGGCAAACAAAATTATTCATGAAAACACGTTCATTAATTTGAGAGAATATTGACTTGGAAATTTTGTAGCATGATACTCGCCAAGATTAACACAACACATGCATTGGTGTTATTAACAACATAAAATCGGTAGAATATATAAATTGATAATTATAGTGGTTGGTGACATGGACAACTTGCATGTTGAGAGAATACATTTAGTAGGAATCATCTGTATAGGTTATATAGATTCCAACAATATTTTAACATTGATCATATGCGTAAATTTAGCCAACTAACCAATCCCTAAGTGGTTACTTCCCCCCTTCCGAGATGTCAAAGAAGCCGCGCAAAATATTCTAGCGTCATAAACACTAGACATTGCCCATAAATGTCGGTATGCAACCACCTCCCCCGAATTGGACGTTTCTCGCGGAATTGGACGTTTCTCGCTCGTGAAAAAAGGGTCACGTCGCCTCATTTTCACTACATCTTGAGTGTTGTCGCCGCCTTTTCCTCCTTCTCGTGTCGCCACATGCTCCCTCGCCGTCGCAGCGTCGTCCACCAGCATCAGAGCAGAAGGCGCGAGGCCAAGCCACGATTTGTGGGCGCGGGCCGCGGGCGCACGACCGGCCTCTACGTACCCTCTGGCTTTCATGGTGTGCCAGTTTGACGAACTCTTTTTTTTTAATAATCGGCCATAGCACTACCACGTCGTTAAGAAGGAAAAGCATGTGACCGTTTACATGGCTGTGATTAAAAAATAACTTGAAAACTCGACTCAAGAAGGCGACTAACATTTAAAAAACCAATCTAACTCTAGGCCCCGATAGGCGTCCCTTCTCAGCTTCATCTGTTCCTTGATTAGTTGAAAGACTCTTGCAGGCAAAGCAGCTATTCCTTCGAAGATCCTCTTATTTCTCCCGTTCCAGATGTTCCACACGATGTAGATGAGAACATCGGCCACACAACGTTGATCCCTTCGTGCAAGTCCTTGTAGCAAAGAATTCCACCAAAGCTCAACAGAAACATCCTGTTCAGGTACTCTGATCCAGCCTCCCGACCACCAAGACACCATGCCCCAAACCTCCCTAGCAAACACGCATCTGAGGCAAAGGTGCACAATTGTCTCATGCATTTGATCACAAAGTACACAAGTTGGATTATTGCAGGGCTAGTTCCTAGGCAATTAATCTGTTTGTTGTGAGTATTTTGCTCTAGATGAAAAGCTAAGCAAAGACGCAATGCTTTCCTTTGGTTTGCACCCTCCAGATAGCTTTGGAGTTGAAAGTGCAGAAGGCTCTCTTGAATTGAACTGCATAAGCTGATTTTGCCTTGTGCGATCCATGCGCTGTCCACCACCAAGTGATAGAATCAGCCACATCAGTCAACTGCACATCATGTACTAAATCCCGCATATTGATGAATTTAGCCATCTCCTGTGCTGACGGCATTAGCCAAAGCCTACGCAACCAATTCTGATTTGCAATATCCTCAGCCACGATATTATTCTTTCTCCATGCAAGCTTGTACAAATTTGGTGTCAAATCTTTAGGTGCTTGTCCAGCCAGCCAAGGAGATTGCCAAGACAAAGCAGTATGCCCATCTCCAACAACAACCCTAGTACTCACCCTGAAAAATTGGTTGTTGATTTCATTACAAGGCACATCAGTACCCACCCAAGGACAATCCGGGTCAGACCACTGAAACCACAACCATCGTAGCTTGAGAGCTCTGCTGAAATGTTCCAAGTCCATGACACCCAACCCGCCTAGCTTCTTCGGCTTTTGAACATTTGTCCATCGAACCAGTCAATGTCCTCCACTGGCTGAACATAGTTATGAAATAAGTCGGTATAGAGGAGAGCCCTGAATTGAGAGGCTTTAGTCGGCCTGCTTAAAGTTTTCCCTTGCTGAGTCGTAGCTTGTTCACCATCTTGTTGATCAGTGGCTGAAACTCAACACAGCGCGGTTGCTTGAATTGCAGAGGCAGACCCAAATAGTTGCAAGGAAAGGACTGAATAGGACATTGGAAGTATTCCATCACAACTATTAAATTAATGTTGTTGCAGTAGATTGGGTGCACTACACACTTTGATCTGTTCGTTAGCAAGCCCAAACACCTCCTAAATGTGTGCCACCACTCGAACTTCTTCCTTGATGGGCGCCAGAAAACTACTCCATCGTCAGCATACAGACTGGCACATTTGCAAGACTGGAAGGGCTGTGGGGGCCAATCTTTCAAATTGACCTCAAAGTCTTAAATAACTCTAGAAGATGTACTGGACGTTGCGGCTAATCTTGCTATTCAACACTTGCATTGTGACCTTAACATTGAAATTGATTACTTAAGCTGTAAAACGAAAAAAATTCTAGACGAAGAAGAAAATTTTCAAGACATAAATATCAAGACTTCATGCAAGATCAGCTGAGCTGATAGAGTGTGGCAGATAAACAAGAAATATATGTGCAACTACACTCGACGAGATGAAAGGTGTTGTTGTTTTGTATGCTAGTGGTTGCATTGTGCATCACCAAGCAGGTTTGCATTGCACATGACCTTGGAATCCTCTAGGTGGGGACGTTTGATGGTTTCTACTTTTGATCAAAAGTCTGCATAGATGAAAGTGGTAGGATATAGCCTTGACTTGTTGTCGTCCTGATTGTGAGTATGATGACGAGTAGATTCCTAACATGATATCCTATTGATTTTATGCTATTGTCCTTTGGTTAACCATAATAGGGAACTTGTTGGTTTATGTGGCTACAAATAAACTTTCGTGGATGCTAAATCGATCGATGTTGTTTCAAGCTGCTGGTATTGTGTCTTCGTATTGTGTTATGTCTCTGTGCATGAAATGTGTATGGTCTTACCTAAATCCAAGTATCCAACAAGTCAGCGATCATAGTGGACTCTTAAGGACCTGATTTTATTTTGTTGTTCTTGAGACTTTTAATGCTCGTGAGGATTGAGACTCGAGGTTGTTGATACTTGTGAGGATTCAGGTTTTGTTAGTTACTTTATGATCACACCTTTCTTTATTCGATCAAATCGGGATTACCTGTGTTGTCTTGGTTTATCTCAAAATTTTACTTTCAACACTCAGTTATGGTTACCCTTGTAATTTTGTGGTTTTCTATCTCCTACTAATATGCATAATTAGATATTTATCATACAAATAGTCTTTATAATATAGTATGTAGGGACAACTACATGTGGTTGGTCATCTGCAACGCTGCCTTCACTACTAAGGTTGCTAATAATCAACATAAAGACATGATTAATATTCATAATAGGAATAAAATGACTTTTATATTGTTTTCTAATCTTCCTGGCTTCAGGGGCGGAGGCACAGGGGGGCGCGCAGGGGCTTGGCCCCCCTAATGCCGTGACAACCCCACATGAATTCTGTAATAAATTTGTTAATTTCAGTATTAAAGCTTCCATGAAGCAAGTTTCACACTTAGCCTAAAGAATCACTAGCCCAACAACCCATTAAAGCCATAACAATTTGTTCTTCTCAGTGGTCTGTACTTTCACTTTCGCTCTGCTGAGACACACCACCATGGCATAAAATGTTCTAATTTGCAGCTCATTGTTTATCCTATTATAGTGAATATCTTAGAGATCTAAATGTTTTTACATATACACATTTTTTGTCACTAAACCCATTTGTGTTTTTTGTTATCGAACTTTTTTTACAAATGCTCGTTCAATGATCTCGACCCCCCTACACTTGTCGGGGACAGCCCTGAGGGTCCCCAAAAACAACTGGGGAAATCCCGCTTAAAACCTGCAAAAAACCAAAGCTCTCCCCCGCGGCGGACTCTCCCCCACGCGAACGCGAGTTCCTTTCCTTGTTCGCTTTATTATTTGCTTGCGGTTCTGCGAGATTTTGATTTGATCCATTTGTCCCGATTGGGAGCTCGTTGGGACTTTGGGAGACGGGGGTTCTTCGTCATGCCCTGCCGGTCGACCGCCGCCGCCGTCCTGTGTGCCAAGGACGGGGGGGAGGTCGAGCCTCGAGGCGAGTCGGATCCGGCGGTCCATTATTTGGTTTTGTCACTCGGAATCGCGAAAGGTGGTTTTCGGGCTCAAATCACGCATCCCTGATGTGATTGCGCGGTCGGTCTTCTCCGGTTTCCCGGCCCGCGGTGAGGTGGATCCGAGACCCGTCGATTCTTACTCCTAGATGCATGTATCTTGAAGGTGATGCAAAAAAAATGGCTCGTCCTTGCTGGTTTATTTATATAATTATTAAGGAGGAGATCAGTTCAGTTGAAGGGCGGATGGTTTGCTTGCTTTATGGTTTCATCATCTGTGATCTGTCCGTTCCTGACCCTCGCTTTTAGAAGCCGCGCGCGTATCATATCATGGTGGTGGGTGTGAACTCGCCGCCCGTATGGCGGGGGTGGTGTTTCGGAGCGAGATTGAGATGTTGACTGGAGAATTTGAGTTCGTAGCGCCGGGGGAACACCATCGTTTGGACACCTCTACCTCTGCTCCTTTGTTATTGGTCCATTATTATTGATGCTCCTAAATTTCTGTCCACTGCAATTCTGACATTCGGGGTGGTGGTTCTTCTTTGGCTGGTAACCGACCCTAGATTGCTCCGATTTCGTGAATTCGAGTAGCGGCTTTCCGGTTCCCCGTCAAATCCAACCCAAATCTTTGCTTTCCTCTCACGCTAATTTGGATTCCATTACCCCGTGGTTCGCTATTAGTCTAGTCCATCCCAACATCCAAACATGGCGCGAATAGCTTCGGTCCCTAATTTGCAGTCAACAAGTGCAAGAGCGATTGGCTGATTTCTCTGTTCACGACACGGCATAGGAGGGAATAGGCATCGGCCCCAAATTCGAGGTCGTTGAGTTTGGTTACCTTTGTTTTTCTAAAAAAACTATTGTGACTTCAAGCGAAAGAATCAATTCGCCCCCCTCTCTAGCCTAGAAGCCCTGTCGCAGTCGATTTCCTTTTTCGTTTTCCCCATAGCTTACCTACCCGTAGACTCGTAAATGGAGATCAAGAGCTGCCGATGTTCTTGCTAGTGTTTCATTAATCTACTATTAGACATATATTGTGTCTCGGCACTTGTTTTTTTTTAAGGTGTGATTAGTCTCCTCCGGAATACATTGTTTGCTTGAAAGTTGATTGCCCTTTACTCCTTGTTCTCTCCACCATGTCTTCATTCGCCTTAACTCAAAAGGACCACACGAATGTCCGCATCTGCTAATATATATGTATCTATCTCGGAGATGAGCATAAATAGTCACCGTTTATTGTCCTAACCATTAGCTGGTTTATAATTGTTCTTATCACTAGAATTTTTTTCTGATATTACTATAAGCAAAACTGTGACTTTGGCAAGGAGCACTTTTATGTTATTAGTGTTTGTTGTAGCAAAATTATAACAATGAGAAAGCATGACTGAATGTGAATCCAATGAGAAAGCAAAACTGGTTGCAGGAAGGATGCGAGAGACTGAGCATCAAAGATGGTACCCTTCAGCGTAAAGGATGGTGGTCGCAAGCAAGAAAGGATGTTTAAATGTGACATTTCATCTTTGCCAAGTGTTAATTTAATCTTTGCCTAGAGCTTTGGTTAGTTAATTGTCCCTAGACTGATCTCAATTTACATGATTACTGATTACATGGCATCTGTTTAAAAGCTTGTGAGTCACATTGATGACCCTGCTTGTTGTTGTACATAACTCGTGTCTGTTTGACTATTTGTGGGAATCAATATCAATGTACTGTCATAGTTTTAATAATACTTCTCATATTTCTGTATTAAAAAAGAATGCCTATATACTTAATCGTGCTAGAGTTGCTATTGCAAGGTTTCTCTGTTTTGCATGCTGTGATTTTGTAGGATGACACGTGGTTTCGGTCACAGGGAGGGTGGGCGTGCCCATGGAGGTCAAGCGGACCGGCAGTACCGACGATTTTGTGAGTGGATCTGTGATGCATTTTTTTTGCCTTTTCTCCTTTCTGAATTTACTGGTTCATATTTAGTAATTGATTTGCTTGTACTTGGTTGATAACATTGGTTAGGCTCATTCCCTTGAACTGCACCGAAGTCCGGACTTGTTATTCCTTGTTTAGATCTTGTCTTTCGGGGATGTGTAAGGGTGTCGGTTTACATACTTTTGCACATGCCATTAACTTGTTATCACTTTCTTTTTGTGCAATGATCCAAGTTCGGGTACTACATCTATTCGCCTCTTTTTGTCTTGTTGTATTGCTCCTTGAACATTGTATACTACTATCCGAATACAAATGAGGCACAATTAGTCTTCTTGTTGTTTTGCTCCTTGAACGGTATGCTACTATCCGAATACAAATGAGGCACAATTAATAATTTTACGGTGTTGTTTTTTAAATATGGTGTGGTCAAAGTAAAATTTTTCATGTATAGTTGATGTTACTTTAATCGTTAGTAGCCGAGTAACAATGGTGCTAATGCATATTTTTATTTTATTTGCGGGTTATTGACGAAGAGGTCTAGTGGATGCAAGATGAAAGCGTAATGTAATCAACTATATGGTGATTTGATTCTAAATGTAACATGAGATGTCGAATCTCTATTTTTTTAGATTTATCGAGATATTATATTGTCTTGTTGTGAGCATGTATGTGATCCGGGCTATGTAATTTGTTGAAATAAGTGGGTTTAAATTTGGCGATTTTGAATTTTTATTATTTACGGATGAGCTCGAATAAAAAAGTGAATCAGTGAAATAATTGACCATTTAGGCTCATCTATGAATTGTGTATGTGGTGGTGACGTCATCATTGCCACATCAGCGCCATGTCATCATCTATGTAGGCGGCCACGTCATTGTACACGTAGGAAGCCACGTCATCGTCCATGTAGATAGCCGGCGTGGCATCGAGCCATGTCAAAACGTGGACAAACCGCAGCGCGACACGTGGACAAACCGGACCGCGACACGTGGACCATTCGAGCTCGACACGTGGACAAACCGCGGCGCAACACGTGGCGCGGTGTCAAAGAGCCACGTCATCATATCCATGTCGGCACGCGCCTTGCCACGTCGGCGGCCCGGCATGGGCCGTGCCACGTGGCATCCCCTTCCGTGACCAATTTCGTGACCATTTGGCTTGGTCATAGAAGAAATACACTTCTATGACGAAAAACGTGTTGGTTATGGAAAAGTTCCACTTCTATGACCAGAATGACCGATTGGTCATGGTAGACCAAATGTGACGGAGCTTCTATGACCAATTCAATTTGGTCATAAGTTGGTCATAAAAAAGTGTTCCGTGACCAAATTTCCATGTACCGTGACCAAACCGTTTGTTCATTGATGTTGAGTACCTTGTACTAGTGCGGTGGGGAGCATCTCAAGATCCCACAAGGACCGGTCGTTGCACGCGGACTTGGGGTCGATGGCGCTCCGCGCGCCGGGTAGCCGCGTACTCCCGCGGGAGGGGGCTGCGTAGCGTCCGCGACCTCGCCAGCGCGATGGGGTCCGCCGTCTCGGTCATCTCGAAAATGTGGAGCGGCCTCTCCATCAGGGGGACGACCCGCCGGTGGTGGAGGTAGGCGAGGACGGCCTCCGCAGTCAGCCCACGGCCCGCCGGATCCCTCGGCGCAACCGAAGCGAGTCCGGCCGGTCCGGTGCTGGGGCGGGGACACCCCGTGATGCCAGGAGGCGGGCCTCTCCCGGAGCACCAAGCCGGTGTAAGGGGGGAGGCCGGGCTCGTCGTTGCGGAGATAGAACCACCCCCGCTCCCAGCCTGCATTGTTGGTCGTCATCGTGCAGGGGATGTAGTCGTCCTTGCGCTGACCCCGCAAGGCGAGCGACATGCCGCCGGCACGCACCGCGCGGCGGGTCCTCTGCTCCGTCGTCGGCAGCGTGAACAGCTCCGCGCGGAAGAGGTGAATCCAGAGGTCCCAGTTCACCGGGATCCCCGGGAAGCCTTCGCGACGCCAACGAACGTGGCCGCTGCGAGATCACGTTCGCCGCAAAGTTGTGGAGCTCCACGCCGTAGTGGTAGCGGAGAGCCCGCATAAAGCGGCTCGCCGGCGCCATGAAGCCCCGCTCGTGGAAGCGGATGAAGCCGACCACGTAGCCGTTCGGAGGGTTGGGCGCTTGGTCCCTTGCCGGTGGCACGAGCCACTCGGCCGGTCGTCCATCCTCGTTCGCCGCTAGCTGGCCGGCGGACACCCGGCCGGTTCGGGGCCGGCCCGCGTCACCGTCGAGTGCTCCCACGCCAACGGGTCGATGATGACGAGAGGCGGTTGGGGCGCCATGCGAGCAGGCGAAGGGGCGGGGGACGAGGAACAGGAAGGAGGAGAAGAGCTCTGAGAGGAGAGAAATGCAATCGCGAGAGCAGCTCAGAGGCTAGAGCGCAAGAACGGCGAGTGTTAGAGGCAAAGGTAAAAACCGCCTGCTCTCCTTCAGTTGGATTTATAGGCCGCGGGCACGCTCTCCGGATCGCACGCCCCGCGCGCATTAATTGCAGCAGGAAATATTCCTTCGCGGACGGACGGGCCCCACCACGACCGCGGCGGCCACGCAACCGCCCGCAGGCCATCATCACGGCGCGGTAACCGCGGAGCCGTGGCGGGGCGGTCACATCCGCCGCCCACTCCGCCCACTACGCGCGCGCGCCGCGGCGCGTAAAAGGCGCGCCGCGGCGTGAGATCTCAGTCGCAATCGCGAGCATTTAATGGCCCTGTCCCTTACCGAGTAAGGTAGACCCTCGAAGCGGCCCGAGCCCCGGGCCCAAAATTAACACAACCCTCGACATATGTGGACATCGAGCGGTGGCCTCGAAGCCCGTTCAAAGAAGGCGGGCGCTACGGTACCCTCGATTCACAAAAAGTTGCGATCGGCGGCTCGGGGGCGGCACGGCCATGAACCCTCGGAACCCGCAGATGCGAAAGACGGGGGCGGCCGGCCGCCACCCCCGCACGACCCTCCGATCGGCGGTTTGAGGGCTAACGCAATCGGGGGCCCTCGAAACCCGCGGATGCAAAAGACGGGGGGGGGGGGGGCAAGCCGCCACCCCGCGCGGCCCCTGCGATCGGGGGTTCGGAGCCCGCCATTCAACAAAGTTCGAACGGGCGTCCCGCATCACCCGAGTCAGGGACGACGAGGGCACGCGCATTCGAGCCTTTCCTCGAGCCCACCGGCTCGAGGGTGCCTCACATGTCGTGTTCGAGAGCCAGCGAGGGCAGCTAGCCGGGGGGATCCCACCGAGGGAGAGCTTCCGCGCCCTCGGTCCCTAGCGAATGGGACCGAGCCCCACCTAGCAAACCCACGCAAGCGCTTTAATGGACGCGTCTCCGGACCGCGCAGCCTACCCTTATCGAACGGGGCATGGGCGTCCACTCGAACCGCCCACTAACAGCTCAACGAGGAATCCGCAATCCGCGACCCGATCGATGGGGGTTGCGGAAACCTCACCCTCCGTCCCCGCGGAGGGACGACGAGGGCGCGTTAAAAACAAGTCGCAGAGCTCTCCCCGATCACCTTGAACGGGCCCAAGCTCGGGGGCTCGACGCACGGCTACACCTCCTGGGTTGCACCCCGCCGCGGATAGTGCCGGCCCGCGCGTGCGTCACCGAAGCCGGCCGAAACATCGCCGACACCGGTTGGAATACGTACCACGCCCTCCGACCAAATCCCACGGTAAAACCCCTGCAGGAGCACTCACGCTCCTGCGGGGCTTCGGGGGCTAGACCCGCGAGTCCGCCGACGCGGCCCCACGGAAACCATTTGCAAACCGGGGGGGGGAGGACGTCCTATCGGTAGGCTTCGGCATCCGCGGGAGCCCGGCCGCAAACCCACGGATGCTCGGGGGCTGCGTCGGGGACGGCCCCTGAGGGTCCCCTAAAACAACTGGGGAAATCCCGCTTAAAACCTGCAAAAAACCAAAGCTAAACGCATCTTGCTTAAGCGCACACACGGGGCACGGCCCACGCTGCGGTGGCCCCCGTGGCCCACCAAGGCGGCCCCCTCAAGGGTCCCCTCGAGCAGGCTCCGCCTTGCTCGAGGGTGCACGCCTCCCTCGAGCGGGCTCTGCCTCGCTCGAGGGTGCACGCCCCCCTCGAGCAGGCTCCGCCTCGCTCGAGGCTCCTCCGCACACACACGCCCGTTCCCGCACGCGGGTGCGAGGATTTAATGCTCTGACAACGGCGGGGCGGCGCCATCATGCGCCTGGGACTCACGCCCCGACCCCCGTTGCACCAACTCCCTATGGGGAACCCATCCCCGCCACTGTGGGGGACTGTGCGACATGGCCGGTGCCAGCCCCGTGACGTCGTGCCGCCTATTCCCGTACGGCTAACGTGTCGAGCCCTCGAAGGGGGGCCGGCCACACCCTCGAAATGCTTTCTCGTGACCTTGCAGGGCCGGGCCGTGACGCTAGGCCGGCGGGTCGCCATCCCCGCCGCCGTTAATTGCGGGGCGGCCGCCCCGTGTGTACAACACCACGCCGGGCACCGTGGTAACGGCGGCCCGCGCCGTGAGGCATGCGGGAACGGGACGCCGCCACGCCCGCCACCGTATCCCGTACGGATCGCCGTCGCAACCTCCTCGAGCCTCGCTTGGAGACATCACGGCCAACCACTGCGCCCCTACCCTCGAAGCTACCACTGTTCGGGTACAAGATACACCATGATGGCCAGATCGCGGCAAGGACCGTCAAGGCGGCCGCCTACTCCGCGGCGTTGCACACCATACTTCCCCATGTAGCTGAATAGTGCGGCATGCTTGTAATTCGCCCTCTCCTTGGCCTATAAAAGGAAGGTGAACTCCCGCCGCCGGGAGACGAGAAGACAACGGACAACATACGACACATCACACACACGCTCCCCAATTCTCCCACAACATCTTCAACCACTTCACCGGGGACTTTGAGGCCGGGCCTCCTCTCCCGCCTTGCTTGTAGCCGCCCCACTACAGGCACCTCGGTGTTGAGCAATATAGTGCCCCGAGCACATCACTGCTGGACGTACGACCCCCGGCCGGAACCAGGATAAACCTTATGTCTTTGATTGCTTAGCATCGACCATTGAGGGATAGACCTTGGCGCTTATTACTGGTTAGTGTCGGGACCACATTCCGCACCGACAACACTCAAATCCATGCCCTTACTTGGCTTATATAACTAAACATGCAGGAGGTTGGGAAATTTGATGATTTTTCTATCTGGATGTCATTTATTTCTCTAATATCCCGCGATCGGTTGTAGGTCATTGATGCTGAGTTTCTTATTTTGGTGTTTTCCACACAAAAGACCAAGGTTCAAGAGTCACTAGAAAGGCAACGCGGCCTTGCTGCGCGAGACTAGTGCCCTTCGTTATATCAAGCACATTTTTAAGGTATTTGATTCATATCGTTCTTAATTTGTGCTAAGTCAGACCGTGTTGACCCTATAATATAGCTTGTTCCTTTTGTGGGTGAGAGATTTTGCATGAAACCAATTTTTGTGTAGTCCAGGTGAACCAGAACATTAGTATGTTACAGATTAATTTTTGTGATGTTACATTATTGAGATTTAGGTGTGAACTATTTAGGAATTAAAGGTTGCGTTCATAGAAAATATATGGGCAACAAATTGGTTGTTGTCAGTAGTTTTGCAAGTTAGTTGTTGGAAGTTGGATTGTTTTTCGTATTTGTGGGCTATGACTTTTTTTTATAAATTGAGGTGCTAGTTTGTGAGGAAACATGAAATTAAATTGTGAGTACAGTTTGTAAAGTTTACTGTGTTGTTGATAAGTTTGAGTTAAGTGTTGACTTCTAGGAAGATTGAAGTGTTATTAATGGAACCTGGAGCCTTTGGGTCCATTGTTGAGAAGTGTGAGGTTTTATTTGTAAATTCATGGATATAAACGTAGTTCCTCAGAAGTATAGGGACTCATTTATAAAAGTATGTCAATTGTGGGTTCAATTTACGCTAAATAGAAGGGTCTTTTTTAGAAATATCGTTGCCAGAGTTTGCTCTATTTGTTGATTTTTTTGGAATATCAGAGATCTTTTCGTTAAATTTTGAGTTTTTTTTGTTGGATTGCTGCAAATTGTAGGGTTCTTTTAGAAAAAACGTTGATTGGAAACGTATTTTGCTAAAAGTTTAGGGGCTCATCAATAAATCCATGGAGTGTGGGATCAATTTTTGCTAAGTAGAAGGACTTTTTTGCAAAATGATTGTTGCTCGGCTGATCCAGGCCATTCACCCGGCGCTGGCCTTCTTATTAGCCAGGTTTCGTATGTTACAGATTGATCTCAACACGCTTCTATACTGGTATCTGAGTATTTATCTAAAGGAAACTCTTACTAATCCCGCATATTTATCTGAGTATTTATCTAAAGGAAACTCTTACTAATCCCTACCAGCTGAAAAAGAACTGAGTGCCTGTTTAATGACGAGCCAGGTCTCTAGTTTCTTCCGGTACCTTTACATCATTCAGGATCCAGTCAGAAAATGTGTGTTCTATTGTCCGAGAAAATCTCCAAATATCCTTTTTCGCGACTATCCCAAAAATATCTAAGAAAAGTCGTTGTCAGAGAACTACCGGAAAAGTGACTGCTGAATATCAAGCCACATGCCTTTCGTTTTCCCCTCCTGTTCTAGAACATGTTTTGCACAAAATCGAGATCGAGAAATCATCTGCAACATCACGACAAGAACTTAGTAACTTTTACGTATTCAAGGGCTTAAAGTTAAAAGTTACTGCATGAGTCTTTCGAGTTCATTATGCCAGTCTCAATGAAGAGTTTCACCGTCCCGGTTTCCAAGATATGAAACTTTGGTATGAAATAGATGTCTCCCTCAATGCATAGTTTCGTCAGACGGTTTCATAGTTTGAGGGTCCCACAACCTCTCTCTCTCATTGTATGGTTTAATTGCATAGTTGCATGGTGAAACTCTATTTGTGTCTCAATGGAGATTTCACACAGTTTCCAACGCATGTGAAACTGTGCCCAAAGGTTTCACCATGGTGAAACTCTTTCCTTCTCTCTCATAAGGGTTTCATGCAAAAAGTGAAATTTTGCAGATGTGACGTTGTATTTAATGTGCATGAAACACTCATGAAACCCCATTGAGACTGGCCTTAGTAGCACCATTCTGACATTTTTTCTCGAGTTCGATGTTAAACAACAGTCTAAAAAACTAATTTTGCACACGCCGCAAGGTCTTCATTGACCAAGAGCTCGTCGACAAATACTATCCTGGTGAAGGGTCATTGTCTCATGGAGATATAGCTGCCCCAAAGAAAAAACATAGTACCATCAATTGTCCATTCTTTAGATGCATGCCAATTCCGACTTGGGTGCCCCTGTCTAGGACTAAACATTTCAAATGAATGATGAGCTTACGGGCGGGACCGTGGGGGCATCTATTGCAAGATTTTGATCAACCTCAATTTCCTTGAGATTCATTGGCAGCAGACAAGTACTTTTGTACGAAATTTCTCAAGAAGTTCAAGTTCACAAACGTATGCTTAAAGACATGTCCTGTCAAATTGTTTCAAGAACGCTCACCAAGAACAGTTTCCGGAAGTCCAAACATGGATACAATAGTTTTGACTGAAACCCCAACAGTACTTCTGCTACCTCAAGGAGGACATATAATTGTGGAAAGTGATCAAGCAGAAATCAACTCATATTTCGACCACAAAACTTTTTCCTTTTTTTTTTTTGCAAAACACAATACAGACAAAAGAAAGAAGATAAACACAATAAGCATGATGTGTCCCAAATGATCTACTTCAATTCCACCACATCAATTTACAAATCAATAAAAAAAGAGGCGACCCATGCTTCATTAGGAGTCAAGTCAACCTACCATTATGTCTGAATATACACTTAACTACAAAATATTGCTACCAAGTACCAAACCAACTGTATGAACAGAACCTTTCTTTTCATTTCGACTTTACACTTGCACAATGATCAACATGAATTCCTCAAGAATGAGACATTCAACTCAATCAACATTTCCTTTGACAATAAGAACTGTGATATGTACACTCTAACAATAGTGTAGTTGGAACTTAAAAGTACAAAGAACAATAGACACAAATCTAATCTGTTTCTGTAAAGCAAGATGAACCAACTCCATCGGTTTGATTGCTCCTGCAACCATCACCTGGATGCCCTGGACTGGAAGAGGTCCAGCCGACCCTTGGCGTTCGGCAGCAGTGCCTCAACGCGCAGGTCCTGCACCATGTGTGCCTGCTTGGACGCCCACAGGAGCACGGCTAGCACCCCAGCCTGCGCGAGCTCTTCGCTCTCCGGGACGTGCAGCGCAATGTAGCAGAGCAGGATGAGCGCCTCGATCTGCAGTTGGTCTCCGAGGTACACAAGCTGGACAAGGTGCCGCGCACCGCCGGCGTCCACGATGGCCTTGCAATGGTTCACGTGCAGGTGGTTCTCGGTGCAGGCGAACTTGGAGAGCGCCACCACGGCCTCCTTCATGACCGGGATCTCCCGGTCGTCAAGCAGCTGCACCAGCGGGCCGATCACCCGTGTCTCACTCGCGGTGAACGTGCGGGACAAGCAGCCCAGGGCGGTGACGCACGGGCGCAGCAGTTCGTCGTCGTCTCCCTTGCGTACGATCCGGAGGAGCTGCTCCACTACGGCCTTGGCCGCCGGCGAGCTGGGCTTGAACGCGGACTGCCGGAGCGCGAGGTTGTGTTCGGCGACACGGGTGATCTCCATGATCGCCATCGCGGAGTAGAACTGCAGGTGCGTGCCCGCGCCGCCGTCGCCGTTCTCAAGGATCCTTGCGAAGCAGAGGAGCGCGCGAGACTCCGTAATGTTGGTGCAGACTCCGACATGGCCACGCGCGAGCTTCCACAGAGCCTTGGCCGCCATAGCCTTCATGTGCGCCTTGGTAGCCGGGTCCTCGGCCTCGCGCGATCCGCGGCCGCTCGAACCGTTCGAACTCAGCTGTGGCCTGCTGGGTGGAGGCGCAGCTACGTTTGTCTTGGCCGCTATCGCGGATTTCACCACTGATTGCATCTGGTTCGATCTTCCTCGCTGCTGGCCGCCATCCGAGGCTTCTGATTGGTTCATCGGCTCGTTTGTTGAGGAACCAGCCCCGCCTTGGCGCACGCTGCGCGATTTGGCAAGCACAACGGAGTGAAGCTTGTCGAGCGAGGACATGGCCGCCGCCGGAGTAGGGGTGTTCCTAGAGCCGTTCCCACCGACAGAGTACCTGCTGTGCTCCTTGATGGTTCCGGAGGCGAGGTGTCCGACAAGGTGCCGGACGGCGTAGTTCTGGGCGAAGAGATCCTGGCATTTCTGGCTGTGGTTCGCGAGCGACGCGATGGCATCCGCGACGGCGGCCTGCACGCGCATCGGCGGCTCCTTGAGCGCGGCGGCGAAGACGGAGCACACCCCAGTGTGGAGGAGCTTCTCCACGCTCTCCTCGTCGCGGAAGAGAAGGCCGAGCGCCTTGGCGGCAGCCTCCTGGCCGTCGTCGGTGCCTTCCTTGAGCAGCTTGACGAGGGGCGGGACGCCATCCTCCTCGATGATGCACTTGGCGTAGTGGGGGTTGTCGTGGGCGAGGGAGGCGAGCGTGGCGGCGGAGTCGGCCCGCGCTGCGAGCCCGCCGGTGTGGAGGCGCGCGATGTTGTCCCAGATCATGCCGAGCACGGGCTCGTTCTGCGCGATGTTGGGGAGGCCCCGGAGGTCGCCGTCGTCGTCGGCCTGCGGGGACGAGATGCGGATGAGCCAGTCGATGTCCTCGAGCGCGGTGTCGAGCATGGCGAGGGTGCGCGGGAGGCCCGACACCGGGTTGAGCGTGAAGAAGCGGCGGAGGCGGGAGTGGCTCTGGAAGCAGCGGGCGGCCATGCCGGCGGCCTTGGCGAGCGCCCGCTCGGTGTCCGCCATTACGCGCGCGGCCGGGCGCTCGTACAGGTCGGCCCGCGCCGCCTGCCGCAGGAGCTCGGCGAGCTTCTTGGCGCGGGCACGCAGCTCCGTGCAGTCCGTCCGGAGGCACTGGTACCCCGCCTGCTGCGCCACCTGGTCCGCGAGCTGGATCGGCTTCGCCAGCATCGCCTTCGCCCCCTCCCCCATCCTCGCCGCACCACGCGGTGAGAGAGATCCAAAGGCGGCTAGATTTCGGGCGAGCGGGCGGTGAAGCGATCGGAACGCCGCGATGCCTCGGTCCCCCACGAATTGAGCGTAAATCAGGGGATGCTTTCCGCTTCTGGCCGGTATCGGCGGCACGCCGCCGAGAAGCCGGAGTATACCAACTACCAAGACGGCGGCTGGACAATGGAAGGAAAATCCCGGCAGTAACGAACCGCCGCGCGCCCCGGCAAGATAAGAGCTGGGAGGCGACGGTGCGTGGGTTCCTAAGCTGCTCGCTTGGCTCTGGTGTGGCGTTGCCGTCTTCGATTTCGTCCCTTGGAAAGCACGGGTCGGGTCGGGATGAGGAGTTGAGGACGAGGATTGAAGAGCAGGAGCGCGCGGGGGAGGCGGGTTTTAGCAAAGCAGCCACAGCCAAAACCAGCCAGCAAGTCAGTCGTGAGGCCGCCGGGTTGGTGGACCGGTCGCGGTGGGCCTCCCCGGCCTGGCTGGCGGCCTGCCGATGGACCCTCACGGCGAGAGGGATACCGCGGCCGCGCGGCGCCGATGGTCGTTGCCGTTGGTCCGCCGCAGCGTTCAGCAGTTCAGCGCGGCGGTGTGCTCCGCAGCTTCGGCCCTCGGCCGCCGGGCACCAGTAATTTCGGTTGCAGACTGCTTCCAATGTCTCAGCGGTCGTAATTTCTCGCACAAGCTTACAATCTTTCAGCGATGCTCCGCCACGACTGCCACCAGTTTGGTTTATCCGTTCCTGTCAGGCTGTGATGACCAAACTGGTTTCTGCTCGACGGGTGCCTGAGACCGTGCCGATCTACGCCACGATCTGATGACCCACCCCTCCTTGGATGAGTGGTCTTCACTACACAGCTACCGGTCATAACAGAACACGAGGTGCTCTTTCAGTCCAACTAAGACGCGACTGACCGGGTCCAACGGTTAGTTTCCCACGCCCTTGCCTTTGCGACGTTCCCATCGCCATCGGCGGACGGACAGCAACGAAAGTGATCACAAAGAGGGCAGGTGCTGACTGATGGGCACATCGCCTCTGGCGCTACGTGCGTAAGAGCAACTTCAGCAGCTTCTCTATCCCTTCCCGAATACCAAAAAAGTAACCATACAGGGGATGAAACCATCTCCAGCAGTTTCCATATCCCCTTCCTTTTTTCTCCATGGACTAAAAATCCCTCCTCATCCCCTCTATAGAGGGAAGCTCTCCTCCACCCCCTATTCAGTGGGGCCCGCACTCGAATAGATTGTCCTCCTCCCGGTCTCGCCGCCGCACCCATCTCCCGGTCGCGCCGCCGCCCCCTCGCCTTGCCCCCTCCTCCCCTCGCCTCCCTCCCGCCGCGAACCCGTAGACGGCCGGAAGCGGTCGCCTAGGCGGGCGAAGCGGAGCCGCGCATCGTCGAGATGGGAGCCCTCGCCGTAGACCGACTCCAGTGAGGAGAGCGTCAGGACGAGCTCGGCCTCCCCATCAAGGACTATCCCGGAAGGCAGTTGATCCATTTCCTTGATGGCGGTGGTCATCGGCATCACCCTCGCCTCGCGGTGCGGCCGACGTGGTCGTCTCTATCCGGCGTGTCGGCATCCGGATCGCGCACGAATGCGAAGGTTCCTACCCCACGCCACCGCTCCGTCCGCTGTACCACTACTCGCCGCTAGCAAGCAAAGCCCCACGCGCGTTCACACCTGAGAACCGAACCGACTCCCCCTTCGCTGCGTGACGGCCCACGAATCCGACGCGTGGTTAGCTTCACCCGCCTGCCTGTCCGCGCCAGCCGCCACCTCCGCCGCGGCAAGCGGCCGAGGGGGAGATGAGCCGGGGGGCGGCAACCGCCGTGGCATTCGTCGCCGCCATCGCGGCCGCGTCCGGCGCCGAGCTCCTCACCTGCGACTGCGACGCCACCGCGCCGCCGGCTGTCGTGGTGGAAGGAATCGAGTCGTGATACCTGCAAGCACGTCCCATAGTCGAGCCGTCCGCAGTGCCCCCCCCCGCGCGGTGATGAAGTCGCCATTGATCTCCGCGGCCATGGTGCCGTACCCGCAGACTCCGCTGCCTGCTTGTCACCAACCGACCAAGAATCTCTCAGAACCGTGGCGGAGAAAGTAAGAAACACCAGAATCTACTCTCGCGGCTCGAAGAAATCGACCGACCGTCGTCCATTGATCTGTAGGCATGCCTACCTTGAGGGAGCAGCGGGGACAGGAACGGTGCGTAGGCCGCCTTGCCCTGCCGCACGCACCTCTGCCTCTACCTGCTCCGGTTGCGGTGGTGCCTGCGTTCCCTGGCTCCTCTCCCTTGGGCGGCTCATACGCAGAAGCCGCCGCAGCAGCACCATCGTCGGCCGCCGGCAGTGGAGCTTCTGCTTGATCCGCCAGCTGCGCGTCTACTACCTCAGTTTCCAAAGATCCAAGATTTGGAGAGAGGAAGGAGGAGATGAGGTGGCATGGTGGGACACACGAGTTGGGAAGGAGAATAGGGAAACTGCTGGAGCAAATTGTTATTTAGGGATGAAAATATTTTTACTCCATCCCCAATAAATATATATAGGGGATCAAATTTACTCCATCTGCTGGAGTTGCTCTAACGCCACTGATGACTGACCAAATCGCCCAAGCGGAAGCTGCGGAACCGACCTTCACTTTCAAGGGCATGTAAGTGAGGTGACACCGTGACAGGGACAAAACAAGCGGACGTGAGCTGTAGAAATTGAGGTCCAACCGTGATTCATTAATTGGGATCTGCAAAAACAATCATAGTCTAGTCTAAATAGTTGGGATTAAGGAATACTTTTTTCAGCAATCCTAACCTATAAAGCTTAGCTTCTAGGAAATTATAGGATGAGAAAAGGTAAACATGTGGCCTTTACAATCGGCCACTGTTTAATCCAATCCAGATTCTCTTAATTCATGGGTGTTTTCAAACGCGGAGCCTACGTGTTGCAACAAGCCAGTAAGAAATGCATGCACTGTAGATGTGTTGTCTATCAAGAATTACCTGGAATGTACTAATGTGTATGGTGTCAGCATATCTACGTGCGGGCCTAGCTTCTTGTAAAAGTGTACTTTTTTTATATATAATGGATAGTTAAATCCGGCATCTACATCCGAAGATGTACACAGCCAAATATTTCAGAGTTCAAACAAATGTCAAAAAGAGCATATAAGTAGCTACGGGCAACATGCCCCATCTAAGGTAAACGATAAAAATTATTCCATCCTTCATTGGCAGTTTGTAGAGTAACGACTTCTATTTTCCTGCTCATAGCGATGAGGATGTCCTTGGCCCGTTCCTTACGCTGCAACTAGGCCCAGAAGCATAACCAGTAAGCTACTCTGAAAATAACCTACAAAATCGAATTAAACTTTGTCTTTTTGAATATTATATCATTCCTGCATTTCCAAATAGCTCAGCAAATACAGCGACACAAACCCAAATCAGTTGTTTAAAGTCTTTATGTTGATTATTATTGTAAAAGTGTCTTGCACTTCCATAATGCAAATTGAATCATCAGAATTCTTGTCTTTTTGCAATGCAATCGGACGTGGGTATTTTTACACTTGAACTCCAAAACAAACAATGCATATATACTTTTTATCTCCTTGGTTACATATTTACATAACTGTTCCTATCTATAGGCGGTACGTACGGTGTACGGTTCTTTGTTTGGTTGGGGAGGGAAAAAATCCCCCACTTTGACCACTAATTAAGGGTATTAAACAATGTCAGTTTTCAAAACTATCTCCACAGCCCTGTGTAAAATCGCGAGACAAATCTAATGAGGTATTTGACCGCATGAGTAGAGGATGGTTACTGTAGCATTACTGTAGCAAATCATCAATTAATTATGCTCATTAGATTCGTCACGCAGAGTTACACTCATACAGCAAATAAACTTCATTTAGTACTCCATGCAATCAAGATTCCCTGGACGTAAAAAATTACGTTGGCCAACCAAACATAGGCATAAACTACAGTGAGTTTTGCAGTCAAGTCACACTGTATTTGGCTTAAACTATGGGCGTGTTTGGGAGGGCTCCGGCTTCACCAAACCAACTCTAGAGCAGCAGCTCCACCAATTTGCAGCTCCACTGTGGAGCTGGACTCTCCCTTTGGAGCTGAAGAGATGTGTTTGGCAGAGATAATAACTCCAGCTCCGGAAACAGAGATCATGTTGTGAAAAGTCAATTTTACACATTATAAACGGACCCACATGTCATCCTCTTTTTTCCTCTTCTTCCTCTCTCTCTTCTCTCTTCCCCTCTCTTCCTCGCGACGGCCCGAGAATGGCCTCCCCGCCTCGACGGCCGCTCCCCGGTCGTGGGCTCCGGCGCTCGCCGCCCGCCCCGACCACCTCGCCGCGGGCACCGCCGTCTCTCCTCCCCGCCGCATCCTTCGCTGAAGCCCAAAGGCTACCCGAGCAGCAGCTCCCCGCTGAGCTCATCTCAGATCACTTCGCCCAAGCACACCAGACCGTTAGAGCTGCTGCCGCCCATCCGTCGAAGATCAACTTCTTCACGCCCGCCACCACCGCAAGCTCTACCACCTTCTACTCTTGTAGCGTAAAGTCAACCACGTCACGGGACGGTCCTTCATCCTCGGCGGTGGCCCGCGAGCTCGTGACCGGTCAACCTGCGCGCCAAGGATCTCCTCCAGTCCGGTACCAAGCCCTATCCACCGGCGAGGACGTCTCGATGTCGCCATGCGCACTGGCAAACAGCGCACCCAGTCAAGTCTACAGCCCCTATGTGCTCTCGAGCACCGGCATCGGCTTCGACCCGTCGAATGGCGCAAACAGTAGCGCTGCGAGGTGTATGACCTGAGGTCCGACGGGCGGCGCCCCTTCACCGGGCTGATGCCACCGTACGCGGCGAAGGGTCTCAACGACCGACCGCTGGTGTTCCTGGACCTGGACAGCGGCAGATGCTTCTTCTACTAGCACATCAACACGGGCTCCAACTTCTCCGGCATATGAGGAGATGCGCTTCAGGACGCCGGAGCCCATCCTGTCGCTCTGCGTCGGCACAGGGAGTTCAGGTGGGTGCGCCCGCCGGAGGAGCGGGCGCGACACCCGTTCCACTTCGCCAAGCTCGACATTAATCTGTGCGCGGTGGTGGACTTGCGCTTCGGTGCCGCCGAGTAGTACGAGCTTGGACGACGGCGCTTTCGAATCCCGCCCGAGGCGGAGACCGCGACGCTAGCGACCGCCGTGCTGGCCTCCGAGGGCCACCTCCTCGTCATCGTGGAAGCGGTGGATGGACCTCCGCATGGGGGAGCTCCACGCCGGGCGGCGGCGCTGATGAGGCCACGGCCTAGGGCCTCTGCACTGGGGAGTCGAGATCGACCACGGGTGGCGACGCCGACGAGGCCGCGGTCCCGGCCTTCGCGTTGTGGAGCACCACGCCGGGAGGCGGCGCCGACGAGGTCACGGAGTCTGAAGGGAGCGGCACGCGACGGGAAAGGGGGCGTCGGGGATGGGGAAAGAAAAATAGATGAACCGGTACGATGTGTAATGGGTGGCAAAGGTGGGTAATTTCCACCCAACTCCACGACTGAGTACGAAACAAGGCTTCGCAGAGTACCCATTGAGATATTCCATGGATTTGGTGGAGTTGGGAGCCAGATCCATAAATTTTGTGGATCTGGAGTTGTTGGAGCTAGGGTGTTTGGCAGGAAAAATATGGAGTGGAGCTGTTTTATTGAATCTGGAGCTGCTTGGAGCCCTCCCAAACACGCCCTATCACTGTTCGGTTGGCTTTGGTCGATGGCGATGGCAATAGTCTTGGTTTGTTACGAGAGAAAATCTTGTTATTAGTTCTTGTGGTTGGTTTGTTACGAGAGAAAAAATCTTTTGTTTGCAGTGGGCGATAAGCTTTAAGCGAACAGTGCGGATCAGCACCCATCGAGGATAGCTTCACGGTGACACTAACTAAACAATATCATCAGTGGAAAAATATATAATCCGAAATTCATTTTTGAGAAATACTAACAGCCAAGCCCATTTCTAGATTGAGCGTTGTACTATTATACAGAGCGAGACGGACCAGGCCCCATCCGAGATTACCAATTATGATGGGAAATATAAATGATATCCAATGATGAACGCGCATCTATATCAATATCACCAGTACCAAATTAATATTCTCCCAAGCATTTGCTGTCTGATTGCTCCTGCAGTACGTGGCACGAACCTATGCGGCCAAAAATCCCTACATCTCGAACCCGGCCTTATTTTAGAGAGACATTCCTTATGAGCCGCTGAAGCAAAATCTTGGTTGTCCGAATAAAATACAGCGGCGTCTAACCAACATCTAATCGTTAATCGCGGCCCATGCTAATCTGTTTGACGAGCTAATTTGGAAGAATAATGCAGTCCAAATCCAAATAATCGCCTGCTCAAAACAAACTTCTCTCTCAGTCAAGAGGCTACCGACTGAGCTCCGGCAATCAGTAGAGGCGTGTCTCGATCTTTTTTCGCTCAGCAACCATGCCGTGTGTCTAGTGTCCTCGTGCAACTAATGGCTACAGTGGTTTGTGCGGTTTGTCGGATCAGCTCACTGCTCACCCGGCAAATGAACGCAAAGATCCAGCGACGGAACGGGACACACACAGTAGCTGACAATAAACAAGGACGACAAGATTCACGCGGCGGGGCCAGGGACCCCAGGAGGAGATTACACGACAACAGAGGAGACTGAACTTTTCCGCTCGATCCACGTTGCCGCCTGACAGGAGGGAGTTAACAATGGTTGGCAAACACGCGATCCTAATCCTGGGGGAGCGATTACGATCTCCGTGAGCTGTGACAGGCTGAAAGGCCGCCGCCTCCCAGCTGGGGGAGGCCGCTCGACCAGGCCCCAGGGAATTCCCCTCGCCCACTACTTTACAGGCACCTGACGCTGACGGTGGGAAAGCCCGCACGGTTGGACGGGTGCCAGATGACGCCGCCGCCGCTTTTGGTTGGATCAGTGAGTGGATCGCGATCGGGTCCTCGTGACGACGACGCGACGGCTGCTGCCGCCTGCCGGCCGTCCTGCTCCTGCGCCGCCGTCTCGACAAGTTTTGCGGCCACCGAGCACACCGTCAGAATGAGCCGCAGGCCGGCAAGGCAAGGCAGGCACAGAGTGAGGCGCCGCCCGGCGCCCGGCGCCCGCCGCGTCATATTTCTGGTCCGTCGAACCGCGAACGGAGTCCGGAAGAAACAGCAGGGATGAAGCGAAGGAACCGACGCGCTGTTTTACGGAACAGAACGGCAAAGGCCCATTAAGAGCCCACTAATGAAACTACGAAATTTGCTGTGGTAAGGCCCGGTATTAGTATGAAATCTTCTTTGTCAGAACAAAATGGGCTAGATATTTGTCATGGTCTGTTTTTTTGTCGGCCCTCTTTGTTGATGTGGAGATTAGGTTATCACCTTCCCCTTAAATAAAACGAATGCGATTGGGCTTGTAGTCTAATGGTAGGATGGTCCAGTGGGACTCTACCCACCAGGCTTCAAACCCTGGTGTTCACACCTTTTCTTGGATTTATTCTGGGATTTTCCGGCGTTATGGGCCGGTGCACATGAGGCGCCGGTGGTGACTTCGAGAATCTCCGGATCTGCCGGTGCTCGACTTCGGAGGTGCTCATACGGGTAGGGTCATGTTATGAGCGTCTGCGTTGTATTGTGTGAATCTAAAAAAACGAATAAAAAAGGGAAGAGAATTGTTCGAAGATCCACATCTACAGTTAGAGCATCTCCAAAGAGTTTGCCAAATTTTACTTGGCAAATCTTGTGTTTGGCCAACTTCTAAAAAGATATGCAAAGTAAAAAAAGAGTTCATCTCCAACAGTTTGGCATAATTCACTTGCCAAATCCAGATCTAATTTACATCAGGAATCCTGACAGAAACAAAATTATGTTTGTGCCCTTCCACCTCTATATTCTTTATTTCTTTTTTCACCCTCCCACCTAGAGGGAAACGATGATGGCAACACGAGCCGCGCGCACATATATGCGCGCGAGGATGTGAGTTTTGCCAAGTTTCTATTTTTGCCAAGTTGGTTTGCCAAACTGTTAGAGGCCAATTTTTCTCATTTTGCCAAAATTAGATGGATGCCAAATTGATTTGCCAAACTGTTGGAGTTGCTCCAAGAGGGTGCGTTGGTAGCGCTTCCAGTAGCTCTGCTCCACGCGAGGAGCGAGGAGCGCTACCAAACGCCCTTCCAAAACAGCTTCCGCACAGGAGCTAGCGGAAATCCCACTCTTCGGAGACGGAGCGGAAAACCTCCGCTTCCCCCACTTCGTCTGACGCACGCGGGCCTCGAGTCACTGATTTGCCCCAAGGCGAGCGAAGAAGGCGCGGGAGGAGGGTGAAGCACCAGCGCGGACCACCATAGCGTTGTCGAGGTGGTGAAGGTGCTAGGCCACTACTTCAGGGGAGGTCGAGATGGGAGGTGCAGGAGGACGCCGGCGAGCGCCTACCGTAGCGTTGCGTCCGCCCGCGGCGGATGAAACCAACGATACAGAGAAGGCCGGGCGACCGGAGCGCGGGGGGTGCTGGGGCGCATGGCCACGAGGAGATGGAGGTCGCCGCACACCGGGGGGAGCCCGTCGTTGGGGAGCCTGGGAGGTGGGGGTTGGTGGAGGCGTGGTGAAAGTATAAGGTGGAGGAGGTGTGGTGAAATTGTGAAGGATAAAATGGAAAGAAGGAAAAAAAGAAAACAAGAAAAAAGCAGAAAAGAAAGAAAGAAGAAGAGGGGCATTATGAGTATTTCACCATCTTGTCCATGTGACACAACAAGGAGAAGTTGTTTTGCCAAACATTTCTTGAAAACGATTTCAGCTTCACCAAAAAATCTGCTCCACCAGCACAGCCACAGCCGGAACAACCACAACCCCAACTCTACCAAATGCACCCTTAATAGTCTCAGACGAATTGTTCCATGTTTAAGGCCTGGAGTTTGATTCATAGAAAAAGCTAGTTGAATTCCCCAAGCGTTGCTGCGGGGATTTGAGAATATAATTTAGATGGTAGTTTGAAGTTATAGTTTAGGTAACTTAATTATAGTTCTATTTCCTAAATACTCCGTATATACATTTGTTATAACAGTTTAAATTGCATAGATTAATTTGTGAATAATAGGATATCAAATTCAATTCATCTAAATGGACATATGCATAATCTGTGAGCTTTGAAACTTTTCATTAACAAAAAAGAACTGACACCCGGCGTACAAAATCCACGAACCCCGGAACACCGGTGAGGGATTTTTTAGAAACCAGGGGCGAAAGGGATTCGTACCTCACCGTTGGGGTGCACAGCCGCACGCCGACCGAGCTATGCGCTCGTTTCAATCTGTGAGCTTTGAAATGCAGGTGGCTTTAGTTAAAAAAAGAGCAAAAAGATTTTCTATCCTATAGTTCTTCGTCTTATTGTACTTCAGTTTTATCACAAAGATAACATTATAGCACAACATATACCTCGTTGTGATTCAAATCACTAGCCTAGAGTTGATTATAAAAAAGAAAAAGAAATGTATGGATGCCCCGATTGACTCCACTGCTGGGAATCTAGTGAAGAACAACATCCACACGACTTGAGTTAATTAAATAAACTACCTTGGACGCAAGCACGGGGCGGAACCAAGCAGAGTGACCGATACCACGCGTCCACGCAGACGAACAAAACCAGCCCCAGTCTCGGATGCAGACCCAACAGGTGCTGAGGCGAAGGTAGAGAGAGGTTGCACAGAGGTGGAGTGGCCAGCACGAAGAGGGCCATGGCCATGGCAGTAGAGGACTGCTCTTTTCTGTTATCGACGTTGATGAACATGGTGGAGGATGTAAGAAAGGGAATAGGCATGCTATTTAAACACAAAGGTAGCATGGCGGTTTAATTTCTTCATGATGTGTTTGCAGTGATATGGCTGAGGAATCGATGTGGAATAAATGTTTGTGATGTGTTGTTCGTGTTGAGGGGGAGAAGAGATGAAACAATTGGCGAGGGAGAGGAAGAGGCAGCGTTGTGCAAGACTGGAGGATAATTTTTTAATATTAACCTTTTTTAATAATTATTTCTATAAATAACCCCTGGGCAATATTTTTTGCACTCGGGTAACCCTTTTGGCCGCGCCGCGGCGTGGCGCGGCGCAGAGGCTTGCCGCGCCACATGCGGCGGCGCGGCAGCCCCGCCACGCCGGCCGCGCCACATGCGGCGGCGCGCGGCGGAGAGCCGCCGCGCCACCGCGCCCGCGCGGCGTGCCGGGTCAAGAGGGCCCGCGCGGCTCCTTTCTTCTTCCTCCTCCCTCTCTTCTCTCCCCGGCCCGAGCTCGCGCCGGTACGCAGCGCTCCGCCGCCGCCGGCCGCCGCCCCCTTCTATCCGGTGATTTGTGGCGTGGATAGTGTGGGAAATCGATCCCTCGTATCCTTGGAAGGTATTGCCCTTATTTAATCTCGGTTTTAGCACGTAATTTTGCCGTATTTTGCATGTATAGGTGAGCTAGGGTTTGACAATAATTTGAAATTGTGATGTGTTAGATGTTGGGTGTGTTGAAAGTTATGGTTTGGGAAGTTTCATTAGACAATGTGCCATCTATTGATATGTTGAAAATACGTTTCTTTACTACATGCTTTAGTGTAGGTTTGCTTTACTACATGCTTAATACAATGTTGCAAATATGTTGAAAGTGATTGTTCATTTTGATATCATTGGTTGCAGGATTAGTAGACATGAGCCACCAAAACCCACGTTACTGTGCCATGATTAGGGGTAAAGGAGGTTTTCCCGAAGAGTGGGATGAAAACGGTCCTGTGCCTCGAGCTCTCCCTGTACCCAATTGTTTATGTGGTGTGCCGGCTTATGTGAAACAATCTAGGTGTGCCAGGACTGCGGGTAGAGCATTCTACTGTTGTTGGATTAGGGAAGCACCACCCCCGGCAGCTCCTTGTTATTTTTTGCAGTGGATAGACGGGCCCGACAAGTTTGATCCTAGGATACGTCTCTTCCCGTATGCGAGTCATGTCTTGAAGCCATATCATGAGTTTCAACGATGGGTTCCTCCTCCACCTAATCCTCCACCGATGACTTATGAGGAGAAGCGATTGGCCGCCATTGAGCGAGTTAACAACCCTCCGGTGTGTGATTGTGGAGTGCGTGCGTATCTTCAACGACCAAACATTGAGGCCCCAAATAAGTTTACACCATTCTTTCGTTGCTCCCTAAAGAATGTTGTAAGTAAAAAGCATATCCTTGTTATCATTTAAGTTTTATAAATGTCCATGACTCATTGCTATTAATGGTTGTTCTGCATTTCAGAGTGGGTGGCCTAGGTGTGACTTCAATGAATACATACATGGACCAAGATCGGAGTGGCCAACTGAATCTGAAGTGAAAGAGTTCGAGTCCGGACGAAGGCTTGGCCTTGCCTTAGCTATCCACCTTCACGGTGCAAGTGTGGCATAGTAGCCACGGAAGGTGTTGTGCCATCTGAGCTCGGTTTTGGAATGTTTTGTGGCAATGCATATGGAGACTTTTGGGTGAGCATGATGTGAACTTCTTTGATTTAGGTAGCACTACCGTTGTGGTTGTCCTCATTTTGATTTAACTTTGTATGATACGGTGTTATATTTTGCGGGAGGGGCGGACTTGTGATTGGAGCAATTTCTTGGTCGTCGTGAGTTAATGTTAGAGTTGGGACGAACTTCGAACCTCGGGAGGAGGTTTAAAACTGAATCTATTAAAAACAAGATAAGAGCAAAATATGGTGTGCCCTTACCGGAAGAGGAGGATCTAAGTGGTCCAATTTGTGATGAGATGGTTCGTGAAACCGGAGTGGAGCTAGAATTTGTAGTTGGTTACGCCAACTACGAGAAAGTTGTGGCATATTGGCGTTGTAACGGGGAGAAGTTCTTAGAACGGGGGATACGTCCGTTGATTTGCGGAGAGGAGAAGAGTGAGAAGAAGAGGAAAAAGGAAGAGGAGTGGAAGGCATTGATGGATAGGTCCGGGGATATGTCGAGGGATGAAGCGGCTAGAAAGGCAGAGGCCGACGGAAAAGGTAAGAGGATTGTGTGAGGATGATGAATGGTGCTCAAGTGTCGGTTGCATGTGTTGCGGTGTAATATTTTTTCAATGAACTAGTGTGTTTGGTAGTTTTGTGTTAAGTGAACACTTTGTTATGTGATGTAGTTGATGAGGTCCTTAAGAGTCGGTTGTATGTGTTGTAGTGAACAATTTTTTCAATGAAAAAATGTGTTTGGTTGCGTTGCATGCGGATTTATTAATGGAGCAGGAGATTAGAAAAATTAAAAATTTAGTAATAATAGTTCCGTTATTACAACACATTCGGGATGTAGTTTTCTTAGAACAATATTACACTAGCATGATGTAAACGAAATAGTAGCTCAAATATTACAACACCGCATGGTCGAAGACAACGACCTCATACAAAGTTCCAATATTTAGCCATCCTTGTGATGTGATGACGAAGGTTTATCCTTCTTGGTACCTTTTTTAGTTGGTGGATTAGGAGCGACGGGTTTTTTCGCAGACCGTAAAGACCACCGGAGCATAAAGACCATTCCAAGGGGGATCCTCTCCTCTTGCAATGGCATCTTCGAGCTTTTCCTTGCATATAACGAAGCATGGCTATTTTAAAAGTGGTCATTTTCTTTGGATCGGGTGTTGTATTTGTGTTTTGCCCTTCGGATCACCACCACCATTACCATCCTCACCCCCTCCGGCGATGTAGCCGTAGACATCTCTAGTTATTGTTAAAAAATGAACATTATTTTGAAGTAGTTAAACCGATTATATTAAATTAACAAAGAGAGGAACCGTACCTAAGACGGAAGATGAGCCCGTGAGGAGAGGGAGGAGCTCGTAAGGTGTGGCGGTGGGCGTCTTGCGGTCGCCTTCCCCTCTTTATATAGCCGTGGCGGGGGTGTAGGGTGTGTTTTCTTGTACTCACATCACATGTAGTAGGGTAGGGGGTAGGGTGTGTTTTCTCCCACGGATTGAATGGCCCACCATTTCTTTTCTTTCCCTACATATGTCACCCTTCGGGTAAGTTGTTCACAATAACCAGCAATGGATGACTTGTCAGGTGAGGATAATTCTCTCGGTCCCGACTTGTGGACGAACGGGATCCCGAATGTAAGGAGTACTTCCCACCAAGAGAGAAGAGTTATTTCCGATCTTTGCGGGATGTTAGACCGTACGATTCGAAGAAATCACTAAAGTGGCCAAGATGCATGCACAATGAGTTGTGTGTAATGCAAGTTTATGAGGGAGTTGGACTTTACTACTCCGGTCGTCGCTTTTGGCACTGTCCACGTGCCTGGGTAAGGAACACTAACACGAGTATTTCCATCAGTTTATTTAGGTAACTAACATACTATTGTTGCTTGCAGTACTCGTATGACCCTAACAACTGTGGTTTCTCGCAATGGGTCGATCCGCCAGCTATTCATCCATATGAAGAGTACATCACGTACCTAGAAGGACGCATCGAGAAGCTGAAGCATGAGCTCGGGGAGGCACTTACTCCTCCAGATCCACCATCTAGCGACGACGCGCTATGCACCTGGATGTCACATGAAGAACGGTCCACCGTCAAGTCCATCCCCGCCACCTCCACCCCCGTTTGGGAACTAATACATGCCTTCCCGGGAATCGAGTGGTTTTGGCTCTATGTTATCCGGACATTTCTCGTACAAGTAGATTATTAGTGTTGTAATTGTTGTGTAAACTACCTTATGCCATTTGCGACTTTCAATTCGAACCCCATCGTGATGGACTCGATATGTCATGTATGTGTGCAAAGAAGTTGGTCCGAGTATTGAATCAAAGCCTCCCGTTAGAAGCCATCCTAAACAAAAGAATCCTTGTGTGTTCAACACTCCAAGCAATTATGTGCCCGAACCTAGAACACCGGTCGATGTACGTGTGCTTTAAAATTTGAATTGACAACACTGCGAAAAAGCCTTTGCGGTCATGAAACAAGAGCCTACTTGGATTCCCTAGCCTTTTCGGTGACCCATGTTGTCCGTACAACAATTGATTTCACAACACCCCGAAAAAATCTATGCACTCCCGAAACCCTAGGGTCCTTGGAATCCCTAGCCTTTTCAAAGTGAGCCATGTTGTCCAAGACAACATTTGATTCGACAACACCCCGAAAAAATCTATGCACCCCGAAACTCTAGGGTCCTTGGAATCTCTAGCCTTTTCGGTGGGGCATCATTTCAACCGCAAAAACCGAAAAGTCTAAAGAACTACAAATTATTTTGTCAACACTATGGCCATTGCTATTTCATTAGACATTTCTCTTACATAACAAGTTTGCGGTGGCATGCATGGCACATGTGCCACAACTAATCCTACCATGCCTTAGGGAATTTAAGTCACACAAGTTTGCGGTGGCATGCATGGCACATGTGCCAATACTAATCCTAGCACGCCTTAGGTAATTTAAATCACACGAGTTTCCAATGACATGCATGGCACATGTGCCAATACTAATCCTAGCACGTCTTAGGAAATTTAAATCACACAAGCAATGGCACGTGTTACACATAACAACAATCATGCACCACCGATGAAGTCATCGCTCCACTTCTTGAAGTCCTCAAGTTCCTTCTTCACAAGAGCTTCGAAGGTCGGGGTCTCCATCGATTTTCTTCCCCCTCGCCGAAACACGGCATCCGGACCACTAATGAAGTCGTCGATCCCTCGCTCGAAGTGGCACGCCCTCGTCACCTTTGGAGCAACGGATCTATCGCTTCCCTTCAATATATGCCACGTAGATACAAAGTCGAATTGAACACCACGAAGTAGGTACAATGGTACTTAACAAGTATCACTTCATCGCCAATGCCGCAAGCTCCTTTTTAGCTTGATCGATGTTTTGAGAACACCAAAACCGCCCGCCAAACGTTTCATCTTCACGTGAGACCTTGCATCCCGCATTCATGCCACAATGGCACTGCGGGGGGATCTCGCCTTTCGGCCTCTTGTTCAAACTGAATATGGATCTATTGGGATCATTTGGGTATGCCCCCTCCATGGCTTCCATGGCCCTCCTCACATCCATAAACCCCCACCCCGAGCCCATCTCGGACAACCAACACTCTCAAACGACTGGAGGAATGGAGGTGATGTACGAGTGGAGGTTGCCTCGTGAGGATTGGAGGTGAGTTATGAGTGGAGGCTACCCCCTTTATATAGAGAAGGTGGGTGTGGTGGACCCCATTTCTCTAAATCGGTGTGGGATTGGATTCTCGGAACCCGCATTCGATTAGGCAACTAGGATGGAAGAGACGGGCATTTGCGTTGCAAGGAAGTCCTCGTGGTTTAAATCGCCGCGCCACAATGCTTGGCGCGGCGATTAACGTTGCCGCGCCATGGTGCCCGGCGCGGCAAGATCGCGTTGCCGCACTTACCTTCCACGAAATCCAAGACGCTCCATCGGCCAAAATTCAAGTTTAGCCGGTGGCGCGGCAACACGAGCTTGCCGCGCCATGTGCGACGACACGGCAAAGCAGCCCCCGCCGCGCCATGCGGTGTGGCGCGGCGAGCTCGGCACGCGTAGATGCATAGGTGACGTCGGCGGACGAGCTCGCGCGCGCCACACCGCATGGCGCGGCATGGCCGTATTGCCGCGCCGTCCCCTATGGCGCGGCAGCTCGTGTTGCCGCGCCACCGCCAAACTTGAACCTTGGCCGAGGGTGCGTATCGGATGTTGTAAAACTTAAGCGCGGCAACGCAGCTCTTGCCGCGCCGGCCCGTCGCCGCGCGGCAACATGCGCCCGCCGCGCCAAGCCTTGTGGCGCGGCGGCGCCGGGTGGAGGTGGCCATCGGTGGCACCCAAGTTGCCGGGACCGTCGCACCCTAGGGGATGGCGCGGCGAGCACATGTTGCCGCGCCGCGCGCATGGCGCGGCAAGCTTCGTTGCCGCCCGAAACGAGAAGATTCTTCCGGTTTCGCCGCCCTCTCAACTCGACGCACCCTGCAGGAAATCAACAGAACTCATCCACTCATCCGAGAAGCCAATATGGGGACACTTCCCATGCGAGAAACATAGTTTCATACAAAGTGCGTACATTCACACATAGTTCGGCACACAAACATCACACAAAGTGCTTAAGTTCAACATCCTAAGGCCAACACATGCTCCGACAAAGTCCGGCACACACGAGTTCAACATCCTAAGGCGTAGACATGCCTCCGACATAGTCCCGGCACACACAAACATCACATATCGTCCATACGATCAACGACGGCGGCGGATTTGGTCGTCGGGGCTGAAAATTTGTTTAGGTCGGCGTTCCCTCCCCGGTTCTATGTCCAAGACGTTGGCACTCCCAACTTCGGCGGGCCCACGTGGACGACGGCCGCGGGCTTTCTTCGCGGGGAGGTGGGCGAGGCCGCAAAAATTGGACAAAACACTATAGAAGAGCAAGGTAATTTCAAATGCCGACTTGGAAGGAAATTTTTAGATTCAATACCGACTCGTCGACTCTCCTTGTGTTTGAGTTGCGGGTGGGGCATCAAACAAAGACGTCCATCGGAATCTCCGAGACGTACGTGGGGTCTCCACGCTCACTAGCGACCTTGGGTGAGGAGGAGGAGGAGTCTCCATCGTCCTCATCACCGGGCTCGGGGGTGGCGATTTCCTTACCACGACCACGGCCGGCACTAGCAACAACACGACCTGCTGATGCCGACGCGGTGCGAGCGGTGCTTCGAGATGGGGTCCTTGTCGAGCTTCTAGCCCCGTGGTGAACTGGAGTGCGGCGGGATCCTGAAGAAGTGGCCTGAACATTGCCGCCGTGGACAACATCTGGAGCCGCTATGCAGTTCAACTTCATTGCCATACGCCTGCAGCTCCTCCGGACCCTCTGCAACATGCAATTGGTACAAATTGAAGACATATTCAAAATATGGATAAACTTAAGCATTCAGTTTTTGAAAAGTAATACTACCTCTGCAAAGTTGCGTAGGGCTCCACCTTCGGAAGCACTTGCATGTTCCATGGCCACTCCTGCCTCATTTGCAAGCCTTGCAAGTTGTTGTCCCTACAAAAAAAATCTTATTATAGATACAAATTATTAGAAACCGAAGTGATCAAACAACATTGGCTTGGGATAAATTTACCAAGTAATCGTGCAAAGGTGCTCGCTCTGGCTGTGTGCCCACACGTGTCAGGGTGTCGTACTCATCCGCTATGTCGTCGTCGGAGTCTGAGGGGGCATCTTCAATGTGCTCATCCGTCAAAGCTGGCTTGATCTTGGTTCTTGTAGAGGTATGGTACCACCTCATGTACTCTCTATGTGGTCCAGGACGCCAACCGGCACCATCTTCATGATCCATCCTCTGGCGATTGTTCCAAAGGTCCAGGTACCTAGCATGCTTCACCGTCCAATCATTCTCCTTGTATCTTTTTTGCCTGTTCACCCTGAAATACCAAAATTGCTTGTCACATTATTTACAAAGCAACTTATGCCATATGAAAGTCATGGAAAATGTATCAAGTTGGTTTCTTACTTGTGCAAGGCCGGAACGGTGGACACACGCTGCGGGAGGCGAAGGCCGAAGCCTCCCAAACCGGCGTAGCACCCCGTTTGGCAAATGCCACCCGACAACATAGTAGATGATGAGTGGCACTGTCGACCTCCACGAAGCCTCGTCTCGTAACACATGGGTGAGAACTCGGACGTGTTGAGGAAAGTCTCGGTCGTACGGTAGCCACTCAACCTACAAACATACAACATGTTTAGAGAAAATGTGATGACACAAAATTTACAAATTGAACACGAACTAGTGGACATGGGCTTGTACCGTGCCTCGAGTAAGACAAGTCCAACTCGTTTGTGTAGAACTTGTACCTCCTTCCGGAGGACCACATACCGCCGTCGTTGTCTTCCACACAAACGCAAAAGTGGGTCGAGAATCCCGCCGATTCCAAGCCCGCAAAATATAACCAAAATTTGAAAGATTAATAATTCATGAATATAAGTCCGCATGAATGAATAACAAAATATTTGTATGTACCTCAACCGGCCCGCGGTGTGGTCGGCCCTCTCGGAAGACGCTCCCAAATCCAAATCGCAGGAGGTAAGCGCATCCACCAAGGTTGGCGTCCCGTCCACTCCGCCTACAAGCATCACATAGCTGCCTATACAGCCATGCCAAAACCGCCGAACCCCAACTGTAGCCACGGATATTGTCCCAATCCTGACCCAAAAGTGGCAGAACCATCCAAGAAACGGTGTTACCCGCAGCATCTGGTAGCAGGAACGTGGCAACAAAGTGCCAAAGCCACACACGTGCGTGCCTCTCTACAACAGCCTGAGGAGCTCCCTGGGGGCAAACGGTGAAGTGCTGCCTCAACCAAACTGTGTTCACTCCGGAGGTCTTCTTCGACGCACCCCCCTCATCGGCATCCGGCGGTCTCACCCCAATGTGCAACTCAACCATGTCTCGCCAACCAAAGACTCCGAATGATCCCACTCCTTGCCCGGCCCCTCAAGTGGAAGACCAAGGATCATGGCGGTATCCCGCAAGGTCACCGTCATCTCTCCGCACGGTAGGTGGAAAGAGTGGGTCTCGGACGCCATCAATCCACCAAGGCCGACAACAACGAGCCCGTCCATTACAGGCAACCCACGAACCACAACCAAAGCAATGTCGAAGAACCCCGCTCTAGCCAAGTACGGGGCGTATCTCTTGTCCCAAGGAAGTGGAAAGTGCTCTCGCACCCTCAACGGGTTCAAGTCCTGAAAAACAATAAAATTCAATAATTACAACATTAGCAATGTCTAGTCCTCAAAATGCAAGAAATATGCTTAGCTCACATATTAAACACAACTAGGAGGTACAATAACTAATAAATTTGGATCTTAAGTTCAGGCTTTTGTAAATACCTCGTGAAGGTCGGCCGAAGGTGTGCACGATGGCTGCCATCATATGCAGCCTCAAGGAGCGGGTACACTGGGTGCGCCATCCTGAAAAAATTTACTTGTAGTTAGTAACAATAATTAATAATTTAAGGTAAGTATATAGAAATATAAAATTATTTAACTTGCATAGAAAATTTCATAATTTTTCACCTACTAACGTACTACCATGACACCTACCCTCGAGTTGGAACCACCCATCCTTCTATTCGTCCCCGTTGCTTTTTTCTTGCCCTTTGATTTTCTTTTCCGACACGTGCAGTTTTTAATTTCTTTGTGACATTTTGAGCAAAGATACGTCATCTTGTCCGCATCAGCTTCAAAATCACCCATATCATAATCAGCGGCAAACCTTCCTTGACACGCGTCCATGTCCCCTTTCAAACGCTTCTTTTGCCTCCTACCCTTTTTCAATTTCTTCAAAGAAGGCGTGGCACGTACTCGGGCCATCATATTCGGGCCATTGTGACGGATCAAGGTACGGCTCAAAGCCGGATTCCCAAATCTTAATGGTGTGTTCTCTATAGAACAAAGGAGACATGTACATGGCATTTTCATAGTCTAGACCTCTAGCAAGTGCAAGGTTGTCATCAAGTGAGAACAAGGAAGATGCAACAATTGAGGACCGTTACGGGTGCAAGTACGGCACGGAGGTCCACCCTATAGTGTCGACCGCCATGACTCTCCCCTCCAACATTAGTAGTAGAGGAACCTCGAATAGAATAAATCATTCTGTCTGGACCATATGCTTCTGCATGTTGGTTCACAGATCTTAAAGCAGCAGCATACATTATCTCATCTGCAAAGGATCCAATTCTACCCCCATTATCCAACAACTCACGTGCAATCCGCCATCTTTTTACAAAGTATTCATTGCATTTTTCAAATGAGTATTCAATGATCCCCGCGACGGGTCTACTTCTTATTCCTCTAAATATGTTGTTGTAACTTTCAGAATAGTTTGTTGTCATGATACCCCAACGCATACCCCCGGCATCATATGCTTGAGCCCATTTGTCCTTATCCTCCATTTCATGCTCCAACCAATCTTTAGCTTCCTCATTCAAGTTCTTAACTAACTCCTTGTGCAGTTCCTTAAATTTGTCCTCGTATGTACCGATGCCAGCAACTTCAACCGTCCTATTACCTCCTTGTTCTTTTGACGACGCCACAAATTGGCGGCAAAGTGCCTAATGCACCACTCGATGAACAAGTGGTGGATACCCATCCGGTGGTCGCTCGCACATTTGATGAGACCATGGTGCCGATCCGAGATCATACATACGTCGCGTTGGACCAAGTACGTTAATGCGAAGGAGCCTCATGAACCATGACCAACCGTCGTCATTCTCACTCTCCGCCAAGGCATAACCTAAAGGCACAAGTTGCTGTTCGGGATCTACAAGAATCGCCATCATGAGTGTACCTCCGTACTTGCTTAGGTCAAGAAGGTCCCGTCTACAAGTATCACTTGGGACGACGGTGTTGGAAAGCCACTTTACATTGTGGAAAGCACCAAAAAACACGTAGAAGGACGGGCTTCAAAACACAACCGTCGAGAACACGAGAAACGGTCATGTAAGGGAACCATCTAACCCGGGATTGAAGTGGTTCATGGCTTTCAAGACCCTTGGAATTTTTGCATATGACTCTTTCCAATCGCCCCATAGCAAGGCAATTGCATGTTGTTTAGCCCGCCATGCCTTAGAATACTTCACACGATATCCGGCAAACATCAATATCTCGCTCTATCAAGCTCGCGTCCGTCACCTCACTATCCTCACGAACAACGCCTAAGATACACCTTCCAATGTAACTTGCGATCAATTGTGCGTGAACTCCCTTCACCCGACTCGACCGACATGTGTGAGGTCCCACAACCTTTGTAATCTTCCATTTCCCTGTCCCTCTTTGCGGTCGTGCCCATACACGCCACATGCACCCTTGTTTGCACATTACTTCATACCTAAGATTCTGTCCGAATGGACCACGGTGAAAGGCCTATAATGCTTCACCGCATAGTCGCCCAAGAAAAACTTAAGTTCATCCAGGGAGTCAAACATCATTTTCTCATGTATCTCAGGCTCAGTGGTAAAAATTATTCCTTCTGTGAACAACCTAGTAGAATCACAAATGGCTCTATCGATCCTACTCAAGTCTCTGTCATTGCGAACAGAAGGGATTCCAAATTGGTACTGAGCTTGGGTGTAGTGTTCAGCACTGTCACCAATTCTAGTGTTGTCCGGGAACCTAGGCACGTGTTCTTCACTTTCACCATTTCTAATGTTCACTGGCGGCCTACTTATGTGCACTTCCCTTTCAAAGGTTGTATGGTTCACCGAGGGTCCTGCAACATAATCATGTTGAACAACCGTTGACGGTGTATTTTGGTGCACCTAGCATGTTCATTACACTTTGGTTTGGATTTGATTATTGAACTAACCCGCCACTAGGCATGCTAATCATATAACAAGTTCATCTTTGTGCATGCATTTGGAAGTGTTGTGTTTATGTAGGAAATCATGGACATAAAGGACGGATTCGCAATAAGTTCAAAGGAGCATTCATAGAGTCTTGTTCGTGTTCATGAGCTCGCTGAAATTACTTCCAATGGTGGTGAGGACCGAAGTGCTACGAGGAACACCCCCGGGGATTGAAGCGTAAAAGATCAAACTTCATGCAAATAGAGTCTCCATCTTGATCGCGAGGATAACGGCGTCAAAATCATCCAAGTGGAGGGGGGCGAAGTAGATAAGTGCACGAGGACCCACGGAGCAAAAAGGGCGACCGAACCGGGCCGAAACCGGGCACGGGCCGGCCGGCCCGCTCGGATCGGCCCGGCCCACTTCGGGCACCGGTTCGGTCCCGTTTTCCTTGCCCTCGAAGGATCTTCGACCCTAAAACCCCCGACGCGCCGCCAACAGACAGAGAGGAGTTTATTCGCACCAGAAGGCCATCTACAAGCTAGAGAGAGAGGAGGAGGATCTCCGGCTGGAGATCAACCACCTCGAAGGAAGCACCCTCTCGTGGAGAAGGAGGAAGACACCGGCGGAAGGGAAACCATGATCAACGGTGCCATGATCAGCACCTTGATGGGGTAATCTTCTCATTCGTCCATGGGTTGTAATCGATATTGAGATGTAATCGCACTTTGTCGGATTATCTATCTATCATCTTGTGTTGAACATACTTTAATGCTTAAAGGTTAGCTACCGTGCCGTAAAGGGAGTATAGGCCTCAATGCTTCCTTGGATCCATTCAATACGCCGTGGCCATCAAAGGTCTAGTCATGATTACCTTCGCGTAGTGACAGTACGAGAGGAGGGAAAGGGCGAAACCGTGGTCACAACCCCGATAGATTAGATTGGTTTTTCATGTCTTTAAGCGATTGCATGCTCTAGTATCGTAGACCCGTGGGCGAGTGTCTTCTCTCTTGATCGTTTATCATTCTCTCTAGTGTAGTTTAGTTGTTTTTCTAGTATAATAGTAGTTAGGGTTTTAGTAGCTAGTGTGTCGTTGTTGATCGAACGCTTGTAATCCCCTTGCTCCGCGGATTGACAAGAACCTTGGGAATCCCGTGGTGAAAAAGGTGTGGGGTCCGTACGCTTGCGGATCGTAGAGGGATACGTATTTTATCCGTCAACAAGCCCCTTTTTTCGGCGCCGTTGCCGGGGAGCAAGTTAGTTTACATCGTTTGATTTGCATCTAACTTGGTTTTATATTTTAGTTTATCTTTTATTCGCTTTATCTAACATATATTATCGGAAAAACACTTGTTTCTTTTTTTGTTTTTGTTTTTATCTTATTGTCTAGATGGAGTCCGCTAATCAACCCGTGGAAGAACCGGAGAAATCATTAAGGGATTACGCCGGCCCTCAATGTGAAGACATAAAGGTACAAGAGTCGGATTCGAAGCTCGAAGCGACCAAGTACGAAATTAAATCCAAGATCATGAAGATGGTGGCGGAAAACCCATTTGAAGGGATGGTTGAGGAGAACCCATATAGACACATAAGGGATTTCACGACAATATGCAACACGGTGCGTCAAGAAGGAGTTCCCGATGAATGGTTCAAATGGAATCTCTTTCCCTACTCACTTGCCGGCAAAGCAAAGACATGGTATTCGGTTGCGTCCTTTGAAGTTGAAGGCAATTGGAACAAGTTGACAAAGAAGTTTTGCGAGAAGTTCTTTCCAATGAGCAAGGTTCAACATCTAAGGAGGCAAGTGATCAATTTCATGCAAGGAGAAGAGGAAGGGATAGACCAAGCCCGGGGAAAGGTTTAATGAATTAATCGAACAAGGACCAAAACTCGGCTTCACCGGTGACGTACTCTTGCATACATTTTTCTTTTCCCTAACCCCTAGTTGCATGCGACACGTCGAAATGTGTGCGGGTGGGGATCTCATGGAGAAAACACTCACGGAAGCCGCCCAACTTCTACAAAAAGTTAGCAAAGCGGCTGCCATGCGAAGAGATTGGGAAACAAGACTTGCGGAAGAGCCGGAATTCAATTCAAGGAAGAAAAAGCTTGCTGATTTTTCTAAAGAGGCAACCCCGGAAGTCACAAAAGAGGAGCCGATCATGGAGAAGCTTGAACAAGAACACACCAAGTCAAGAACTACACCAAACGTCGACTTCGCCGCACCAAATGAGACGAACAAGAGAAGCATGTCAAGCGCGAAGCCACTAAGGGAGTTCGAGCCAATGGATTGGGTTCCTATTGATTACGGAGAAGTATTCGACAAGAGAAGACCGTTCCCTAATCAAAAGGGAATGGCAAGAGCATTGGAAGTGGATTTCCCACCGGAGAGGAAAGCTGAAAATTCATACGACCTCGAAACCACCGGTGAGATTTTTGAAAAGCTCTTTGGAGATGATGTGGTGGATCCGGAACATATTGCCGAGGTGAAGAGGATCATGGGGATCAAGCCCGAAGCATCACCATACGCTCGCCTTGCTGAAATTTATTCGATCGGATCCGAAGAAGAAGAGAAGATGACGCCGCACTTGAGTTGCGAGATCAACGGAGTTCAATGCAAAGCTTTATGCGACATCGGAGCCCAAGTAAGTGTTCTATCTTCTAAAATTTACGATAAAGTTCAATACCACAACCTAGACTTAGCTCCAACATCAACGAAATTAATTATGGGAGATGGTAGAACTATCAAACCTCTAGGTATTGCTTGCAACATGAAAGTAAAAATTTCTAGAAATTATATACCAACCGATTTCTTTGTTATTGATGCTTACCATAGTAATTCTGATCATATAATATTAGGTAGGCCTTTTCTTAAGTTGGTTGATGCCGTGTTAGATGCGGAGAAGGCAAAGTAACAATGAACCTTAATGGAACAAAGTACACATATAACTTTCTTCGTGCTTCTAAACACCCTACTCCTTTTCCTCCCGAAGATGAAGAAATAGAAGAGATAGATAGTCTTTGTTTTGTTGAAACTCTTAGAGACCCGCTGCAAAGGGCGATGGAAAATCAAATTAGTAATCAACAAGATGAAGAACTAGAGGAAGCAACAAAAGGCTTAGAGCCGCATGATGGTAGCGTGGAGGAAGAGAAGTTCGAAGACATAGGAGAAATCAAACCCGAGGAGCCACAAGTGCACGAAGTAGACCTCAAACCTTTGCCCAAGGGATTAAAATATGAATTTTTGGGCCCGGACAAAACTTATCCGGTCATTGTGAGCGACGAGTTGAGTCCCGAAGAAAATGAAGCGTTGCTGATTTTATTAAAAAAACATAGGAAGGTGATTGGATATTCGATTAATGATCTCAAAGGTATTAGCCCGGCCTTTTGCACTCATCGTATACCAATGGAAGACCAATGTAAGCCTGTAGTGGACCACCAAAGGAGGCTAACCCATGCCATGCGAGAGGTAGTAAAGAAAGAGGTTATCAAGTTACTTGATGCCGGAATCATCTACCGGTTCCGCATAGCGAATGGGTGAGCCCGGTACATTGTGTACCGAAGAAAGGAGGTTTGACCGTGGTGAAGAATGAGAAGAACGAATTGATACCGCAAAGAACCGTGACCGGGTGGCGGATGTGTATTGATTACCGTAAGCTTAACAAAGCGACGAAGAAAGATCACTTCCCCCTACCGTTCATAGACGAGATGCTCGAGAGGTTAGCAAACCACGCTTATTTTTGCTTTCTCGATGGATA
Source organism: Cenchrus americanus (assembly GCA_947561735.1). Taxonomy (NCBI): domain Eukaryota; kingdom Viridiplantae; phylum Streptophyta; class Magnoliopsida; order Poales; family Poaceae; genus Cenchrus; species Cenchrus americanus. The sequence goes on along the minus strand of OX387243.1, from coordinate 149,361,629 downwards.
CTCGGGGTTCATGCAAATTCCCATTCACCGGAAGATCAACATAAGACAACGTTTACGTGTCCTTACGGAACGTTTGCATATAGGAGGATGCCCTTCGGCCTATGCAACGCTCCGGCCTCTTTTCAACGTTGCATGATGGCCGTGTTTTCGAATTCATCGAAGAGATTGTTGAAGTGTTTATGGATGATTTTTCCGTTTACGGGAAGACGTTCATGGATTGCTTAGCAAACTTAGAAAAGGTCCTTACAAGGTGTGCGGAGGTAGATTTGGTTTTAAATTGGGAAAAGTGCCACTTCATGGTTAAGCAAGGCATAGTACTCGGACATGTTATATCTGAGAGAGGAATTGAAGTGGACAAGGCTAAGGTAGAGACGGTTGAGCAACTCCCACCTCCTACGGATATTAAGTCCTTAAGGAGCTTTCTAGGCCATGCCGGATTCTATAGAAGATTTATAAAGGACTTCTCGAAGATTACTAAGCCTTTAACACACCTTCTTCAAAAGGATGTGGCTTTCGACTTTGATGAGAAGTGTCTAGCGGCATTCGGACCTTGAAAAATGCGTTGGTGAGTGCTCCCATCATCCAACCCCCGGATTGGAGCCAACCTTTCGAGATCATGTGTGACGCAAGTGACTACGCCGTAGGCGCGGTCTTGGGACAAAGAAAGGAAGGCCGAGTTCACGCCGTTTACTACGCTAGCAAAACTCTTAGTGGGGCACAATTAAATTACGCTACTACGGAAAAAGAGTTGCTAGCGGTGGTATTCGCTTTCGAAAAATTCAGATCCTACATCGTGAACTCGAAAGTCATTGTTTACACCGATCACGCGGCCATAAAGTATCTCTTGGCTAAGAAGGAAGCTAAACCACGTTTGATTCGTTGGATCCTTCTTCTCCAAGAGTTCGATGTTGAAATTCGTGATAAAAAGGGGTGGAAAATGTTGTGGCCGATCATTTGTCTAGGATGAATCGTGGACAAGATGATAAAGAGCCCATAGAAGATAAAATGAGAGATGACCACCTCTATAGAGTGCTTGATAAAGATACTTGGATGATCGACATCATTCGAGCAATTCGAAAGATGCCCCTCGATCATCTAGACAAAAACACTCAAAGGAAGATAATTTCGAAAGTAAGAAATATTTTTGGGATGCACCATACCTCTTCAAGCTTGGCAATGATGGAGTGATGAGAAGATGTGTGCCAAGAGAAGAGAGGCTTGAGATTCTAAGGAAGTGCCACTCGGCGGAGTACGGTGGGCACTATAGCCATTTTCGAACCGAAGCCAAAGTATGGTCGAGCGGATTCTATTGGCCGGAGATGCATGAAGATACTAAAAGATATGTTGCGTCATGCCCCGAATGCCAAAGAACCGGAAACATCTCTCAAAGAAATTCTATGCCTTTGAAATACAACTTGCAAATCGACGTATTCGATGTATGGGGCATAGACTTCATGGGGCCTTTTAAAAACTCATTTGGATTCGAGTACATACTTGTTATGGTTGATTATGTATCCAAGTGGGTAGAGGCTATACCATGTCGTAAAGCTTCTACGGAGGAGTCCATCACTATGATCAAGAACGTGATTTTTCCCCGTTTCGGTACACCGAGAATCTTGATAAGTGATGGAGGAACTCATTTCACCGGGAAGAACTTTAAAAAGTGCTTGTCCAAGTTGGGAATTGAGCATAGGATCTCCACGGCCTATCACCCACAAACCAACGGACAAGCGGAAACGTCAAATAGGCAATTAAAAAGCATACTCAACAAGACCATAGAGAAGGGAGGCAAGGATTGGTCAAAGAAATTAGACGGAGCTTTATGGGCTTATCGAACGGCGTTTAAAACACCGATAGGTATGACCCCTTATCAATTCGTCTATGGAAAAGCTTGCCACCTCCCGGTTGAGTTGGAACATAAAGCCTATTGGGCGATTAAAGAGATGAACCTTGATCTCGATGCCGCGGTTGTGAAACGAAGGATTCAAATAAGCGAGCTAGAGGAGTTGAGGTTGAAAGCTTATGAAAACGCAAGCATATACAAAGAGAGAATCAAAAGGTGGTATGATAAAAGATTGAAGAAAAAAGAATTCAAAGAAGGAGATAAGGTCCTCCTCTACAATTCGAGGTTTAAAACCTTTGGAAAGGGGAAATTGCAAAGCAAGTGGGACGGACCTTATGTTGTGCATTCGGTGTTCTCCAACGGAGCGGTAACCATAATGGATATAAACGGCGATCAATTTGTGGTGAATGGACAGCGGCTTAAGGTTTACTACGAACCCGACGTCGTGCCAATTCATCATGTTGACGTCTTTACCATGGAGGAAGAGCCCGAACGTCCCGCCTAGGACGAAAAACAAGGCACCAACTTCGTAAATAATTTTTCTTTTAGCTTTCGGGAGTTTTTCGCGAAGATTTGCGGGCCAACTTTTTCCCATGGGGCCGAGGACGAAAAAAATAGGGCGGTGTGCAAAAAACCGGACCGGCCGGCCCCCCAAGGCGGGGTGGGCCGGCCGGCCCAGTCGGATCGGCCCAAGGGGGGCCCGACGCCGATGTCCCCGAATTTCGCCCGAATTGCTCCTTTTTGACTTCCTTGTTTGGTCGGAAAATTTTAAGGGAAGTGTAAAAAAGGAAAATAAGGTTCCCGGGCTTTTCCCCCCGGGACTATATATTTGGCCGAATTGGGAGCTCGAGAATCAAATCTTTCAAGCAATGTGTTGCACCCTTGTAGCGACCATTGAGCCTCCAAAAAGCTTAGGGTTGAAGGTGGAAGCCAAGAAGCCATCGATGGAGGAGGCGATGCGATGCGAGGCCAAGCTACCCGTCAAGAGGACCGCACGTATCCGTTGCGGAGGACGTGTCCCGACCGGAGCTCTTGCATCTCGCCACCCCGTCGAAGGAGAGAAGGTCCCTACACCCGTTCGAAGGTCGGCACGTCTCCAAGGCATCAAGCGTAAGGATTACAAGGAGATGTCGCCGGAGCCTAAGGATTATGGGGATAGCGACTACTCGACGATCGTAGCCCGAGCTCGTGGGCGGCTGCCGGTAGAGACAATGATGATTGGGGTGAGCAACCCTATGAAAGGACTCCCGAGGGCCCTAACGGCGACGGCAACGGCGATGGCGAAGGCGACAACAATGGAGGTGGCGACGACGGTGGTGACAACGGTGGAGATTATGGCGACGACGACCCCTTCGGATTGCATCCCGGTGTCTTTGTCGAGTTTGCCGTCAATCCATCGCGGCTCTCTACGCGTCGGCCGACGAATGTCTTCAAACCATGGAAGCGATGAAGCGGCGTATGGAGGACTTGGAGTGCGTAGTTGAAGATGACTACAAGTTCCTTAACCGTAACGTGCGCAAGCTTTTCGGCATGGTTGGAAACATGAGAGGCAAGTGGTGCAAAGTTTGCTCGAAGTACCATTAGATCTAGTTTTCCCCTTAGGATTTTTGTAAGATACGACGAGGACGTCGTATGTTTTAAGTGTGGGGGAGAGCTAGCTCGCTAGCCTTAGCTTTTGAACTTCAAGTTTAGGTTCGGTTTAATCTTCGTGTGAGAGTCTTAGCGTTTTAATGAGTCTTTAGTTTTCGAGTCGTTTTTAAATTTTTCTGCAAGTGTCTTAAATTAGTGTTGAGTCAAGAAAACCAAATAAAAAGAGTCTTATATATATCTTTGTGTTTTATGTATTGTTTATCTTTATTTACTTGTTTGTCTAATCTTCGATTCTTGATATATGAACACAAGTATGTGGTTTGAAAATCGTTTACCGTGGTGCTTAGTGGAATCGCTACTACTTAAAGTACCCATACCGCACTTCGATCTTGAGCTTCATATGCTAGTTGTGCTATGTTCGATGCTAAAAATTGGAGGATTTCAGTTCTGAAAATTATATTAAAACCCTTGTAATAAAGGTTAGCAAAACCTCCTTTTCCAAGTTGAGAGTATGAAAAAATTCCTATCCAAAGCCAAGTTTGTTTTTTTCGCTCCACCATAAGTGAGATTAGCACGATGAGTTAGGCTAGGACCCTTCTCTCTTGGTGAGTTTTAATTTCAAGCAATGATCATGTCCTTGTGCTTATCTTTTGTTGCTAGCCTCGTCATTCATTCGGTAACATGACTTTCACAATGGAAGTCATGTACATCGCCGAATTCCATACCCAAACCTATACACCTCTTTTGAACATCGTATTCCTTGAACACAACCTATTTTCAAAGTTTCGTCTCGTCTCTAGCATGATTTATTTAAAAATTTCAGATTGTGTGCATGCGAGAAAGGGGAGAATTGAAGGCTTTGAAAAGTTGTCAAGAGAGAGAAAAATAAAGAGAAAAAGTATGTGTATGGAAAAGAAAGAAAGAAAGAAAGAAAAATCATACGTGAAGAAAAGAAAAAAAAAAAGAGTGAAAGATGAGTTGGCAATGAAGATATGAGAGGGATGGATCAAGTGAAAGAAAAGAAAAATAATAAAGTGTAAGGAAGGATGTCACGATTGATTGTGAGACGAAACTTTTACTCTATTTCCAACCATGTGCAATCCGACAACGAGGACATCATTGGTGCCTTGAAGTCACAATTTTCTTTTGCCCTTGCACATGTCCACCATTCTAAATCTTCTCATCCTTGATATCCCTACATATGGTTAATTCTCATGATCATTGGCTTTGAAAGGTAGACAACCATTAGAGGAAGTTCTTAGTTTGACAATACTTGTGTTGATTGCGCAAGCCCTACCTATAGCTCCACCTTTACATGATATATGAGAGATTAATGGGAGGTGAGTGTTTTATAAAATTTGGTTAGGATAGACACTTCATATGAGTGACTCGAGAGAGCTTGGAGAAAGGTTTTTGTCTAATACTTGTTGCAGGAATTTTTGTTTTGAAAATCATAAAAAAAACCCTCCGATGGAAGCAAAGAAGTAAGTATGGCTGAAATTGAAGACTTCGAGTGAAGAGTTTGAGTTGTGGGGTAAATCTTGACGTGGTAAAAATTCTAAACGCCCATGTTTATGTTTGATTATCATTACTTTGTGTTTATGTATTAAAGATGAAGGGATTGACTAACTTGTGAAGAAGGATAAGTGATACACGATTACACACCTTGGACGAAGTTCTTTTACGAGTACTTGCTCGAGGACGAGCAAGAGCTAAGTGTGGGGGAGATGTTGACGGTGTATTTTGGTGCACCTAGCATGTTCATTACACTTTGGTTTGGATTTGATTATTGAACTAACCCGCCACTAGGCATGCTAATCATATAACAAGTTCATCTTTGTGCATGCATTTGGAAGTGTTGTGTTTATGTAGGAAATCATGGACATAAAGGACGGATTCGCAATAAGTTCAAAGGAGCATTCATGGAGTCTTGTTCGTGTTCATGAGCTCGCTGAAATTACTTCCAATGGTGGTGAGGACCGAAGTGCTACGAGGAACACCCCGGGGATTGAAGCGTAAAAGATCAAACTTCATGCAAATAGAGTCTCCATCTTGATCGCGAGGATAACGGCGTCAAAATCATCCAAGTGGAGGGGGCGAAGTAGATAAGTGCACGAGGACCCACGGAGCAAAAAGGGCGACCGAACCGGGCCGAAAGCGGGCTGGGCCGGCCGGCCCCGGTCGGATCGGCCCGGCCCACTTCGGGCACCGGTTCGGTCCCGTTTTCCTTGCCCTAGAAGGATCTTCGACCCTAAAACCCCCGACGCGCCGCCAACGAGAAAGAGAGGAGTTTATTCGCACCGAGAAGGCCATCTACAAGCTAGAGAGAGAGGAGGAGGATCTCGGGTGGAGATCAACCACCTCGAAGGAAGCACCCTCTCGTGGAGAAGGAGGAAGACACGGCGGAAGGGAAACCATGATCAACGGTGCCATGATCGGCACCTTGATGGGGTAATCTTCTCATTCGTCCATGGGTTGTAATCGATATTGAGATGTAATCGCACTTTGTCGGATTATCTATCTATCATCTTGTGTTGAACATGCTTTAATGCTTAAAGGTTAGCTACCATGCCGTAAAGGGAGTAAGGCCTCAATGCTTCCTTGGATCCATTCAATACGCCGTGGCCATCAAAGGTCTAGTCATGATTACCTTCGCGTAGTGACAGTACGAGAGGAGGGAAAGGGCGAAACCGTGGTCACAACCCCGATAGATTAGATTGGTTTTTCATGTCTTTAAGCGATTGCATGCTCTAGTATCGTAGACCCGTGGGCGAGTGTCTTCTCTCTTGATCGTTTATCATTCTCTCTAGTGTAGTTTAGTTGTTTTTCTAGTATAATAGTAGTTAGGGTTTTAGTAGCTAGTGTGTCGTTGTTGATCGAACGCTTGTAATCCCCTTGCTCCGCGGATTGACAAGAACCTTGGGAATCCCGTGGTGAAAAAGGTGTGGGGTCCGTACGCTTGCGGATCGTAGAGGGATACGTATTTTATCCGTCAACAAACACCATCCAAGTTAACCTCACTTAAACCAAGGAGTGCTTCAACCGCATGTGCATTGGCATCATTTTGCTCTTCCGCATGCTCCTCATCGGACTCATCTTGGGAATCACCTTCTTGGTAGGCGTCGGATATATCATCATCGTCCATGTTTTCTTCCTCCCGCTCAAAACAATCATTGGGAAAATCATCATTCACCATCCCAACATCCCGACTAGGTTCCCTACAACCAAAGTCCTCCTCCAAAATTGTAGACTCTTGTGTACCTTTTAGAACCTCAAACGGCACTTCCTCATTCATGTAAACATTACCACTAGGCCCACGAGTAATATCTACCACAACCTCCAGACATGACACATTAGCTTGACCAACTACCTTCTTATACCGATTCCAATTTTCTTCACTTGACAAGCTCATCAACACATAATGAGCTCTAGCCTTCCCACAATCAAAACGACCTCTAAATGACAACTCATGCATTCCAACTCCATAGTTGACCATTGCACAATCAACTACATCCTTAAAGCTTGGCGGACCATCAAATGTTTCTACCAACTCTATCATATTCTCAAACTCTCCATTTTCTTTAACTACGCCACCATGAAACATGCGAACTAAACGAGTCCATCTACAAAATTTATAACTTGTTCAATAACTATATAGTACTAAAATAGATATTTATTATAAATATACATGAAAAATTAGAATTGTGTTCAACAAAAATTATATCCATCTCGATTAGTTATATATACACACGTGCATATTACCCCTAATAAAATTGTTAGGTATTCAACAAAAATTGTTAGGTATTACCCCTAATAAACGTGCATCCATATAATAGCTACACACATTATCAACTACCCTAAACATTTGACATCAATAATATCATTAAATCGATTCATGCAACAAGTTCTACACGTCAATAACACGGGCGAGAGAAACTACTGCGTATGAACTAATCATCATTTCCATTAAAACTAATTGCATTTCGTCTAAATTTCAAATTTCTATATACCTAACCCTAGGTCACAAACATCTACTCCGATCTACACAATGCAACGGTAACGAGAGGGAGAGAAGTAGGTCAATACCTTCACAAGGACGCGGGGAACAAATTCCCCCACTTTTCCACCCCAAATCCGGCGGAATGGGGGGGGGGGGGCGGCAATGGGCGCGGCGGGCGGCTCGGGCGGAGGAGGAAGAAGGGAGAGGAGGAGGAAGAAGGGGGGCCGCGCGGGCCCTCTTGACCGGCGGCCGCGCGCGCGGTGCGGTGGCGCGGCGGCTACGCCGCGCCGCCGCATGTGGCGCGGCAAGCACGGGCCCACGCCGCGCGCGCGCGCGCGGCCGGCCGGCGTGGCGGGGGCGCCGCGCGCCGCCGCATGTGGCGCGGCGGGGGGCGGCTCGCCGCGCCACGCGCGCGCGCGCGGCCAAAAGGGGGTCACCGGTGCAAAAAAATGTTGCCCGGGGGGTTATTTATAGAAATAATTATTAAAAAAGGTTAATATTTAAAAATTATCCAAGACTGTACTCCTACACTTTAATCTCAAGAGCCCATATGACAGCGGGAGTCAGCGAGCTGTTTCGAGTTGATACATGGTTGATGGCTGTTAGTCTCCTGCTAGCCTTTGCGTTAGTGGGATATGGGGCCGTTTATTTGCGTGATTAGGTAAGGTTTCTCTCAGTCAGTTTGGAGATTCATCCGGCATTAGTGAGTCTTTTGAGCTGCTGTGTAAAGTAAAAAAAAAATGGAGAGGTTAAATGATAGATGACTGAAGCGGAGGATGTTGTGGCGCCCTGGGGGTTGAGAGATAACGCTGAGCGCTGACTCTTTTGATGCCAGTGGGCAACAACCGCCGATAACGCTCCTTGATTTGTCAAAATTATTTGTGGAAGTGAAACGTTCCATGTTGCGGCTTGCGCCAACAAGCACAGGCACCGTGAAACGGAGGAGTTGATGAGCATGTGTTAGGTCGACCCGCCCACGAATCCCATGATGGATAGCACTGTAACCACTAGATCACCGAAGAGCCAAAGACATCTAGAAAAGTATCTGCTCGATCATTTGCCATCAGCCAATTCATTGGCCATATTTGCCCAAAAAGGTCGCATCTGATATTTGCTGTTTCTGGATTGGATCCATAATCTTTTTTAATGGATGGATCATGGATGCAGACTCTGTGCCTCTATGGGACCAACTAGCTATCGCACAAAATTAGATCTATAGTCCCTCTTGTGCTTCTGAAAGTGACGTGAGATGGTGACAGCTGAACTGCTTTGCTGATAATCATCTTCACCTAGCGGTCGTACAACGCATCTACACAATATTTTTCTTTCATAACAAATCTCTCGTACAAATCTGCCGAATGAAGTCTTATTGCAGTTGTGCTGCAGCATCAGCAGCAGTGGTAACGGATTAGCCCGTATAAAGAAACCAGCCAGAGTGCAAACAAAGGCCTCAGCAACTACTGTCAGTGTCTACTGATCAGAGTCAGTTTTTTACGAACAACAGCACGCATCATACACGCAACGCTGACAGGCGGCTCAATTCTGAGTACATGGAGACGCAAACGAGCAAGGGGATCGAATAAATATTTTTGATGAGGTTTTATACAATTGTGTCGCTCGCGGGGCGACTTTGGAACATGGATCCAGACCCTTTCCGTCGAGAAAAAAACAAGCAATTCTGTCACTGGAAGCATTCAGAATCCACAAACTGCGCAACACGTCTGCATTCACCGCGCGAGAAGAGTATGCAAAGACATTGACGGATTGCTCATTTTCTCAGGCGTCAACAAATCACCCAAGAAGAAGAGTATGCAATCGGCTGAATGAAGACAGAACGGTCGCTTTCTTCTCAAACCTGGCCTGCATTATTGTTGTGGCCATCATCAGGCCTTATCTCCAGTGTAGATTAGTAAGTTAACCTAGTATATATAATCCTATCGCAATATTACATCGCCAAGACAAGTCTTACACACACACACATCCACGATCCAAAACAGGGGACGTCACACACACCATACGATTTCGGAATTTTTACAGGTCGCCGGTGAAGCGTGCGAGGTTATACTACTGTTCTTCTAGAAGCGTGGCGCCCAGCCACAACCACAAGTGAGCCCAGTGGTTGCGGGGGGTGCCCCTCTGCGTTCCCGTCGAAATGATGGAACTTGAATCGGAAGATTCGGCGGCCCGACGGAGACAGCGAGGGGCCGCTCCAGCCGCACGCGCGGCGAGATCTTTACGCTGTCACCAACACTGGTCAGTCTCCCAGGTGCGGCGGGAGCGGCGCGCCGGGAACGTGGGCGAGCGGCCGAGCGTCACCGGCTGCGCGCGGCGGCGCCCCGCGGAGAGGAGGAGGCGGCGGTCGTAGTCGGCGCGCTTGTCGGGGTCGGAGAGCGTGGAGTAGGCGGCGTGGACGCGGATGAAGTCCTCGGCGGTGGAGGCGGCGGCGGGGTGCGGGGCGGCGGCGTCCGGGTGCACGGCGAGCGCCAGGCGGCGGTACGCGGCCTTGATCTCCCGCGCGCTGGCGCCAGGGCGGAGGCCGAGGACGTCGTAGAAGGAGGAGCTGGCCGTTGCGTGGTCCGGCGCGGCGACGGCGGTGGAGGAGGAGAAGGACGCGGAGAGGGGCGGCGGCGCGTGGAGGCGCGGGGAGGGCGGCGGCGACGCGGACGGGGAGCTGGGACGGAAGGCGAGGAAGCTGGGGGACAGCGCGGGGCGCGGGGAGATCATGCTGGCGCCTGGAGGTGGACGGGTGGAGCCGTCGAGCGGCGGGACAGGAAGGGAGGATCCGGGATCGGCCGAGCCGCCGAGCCTTGTGAGAATGAAGATTCTGAGAGGCAGAGGCGGGTTGGCTCCCTGCAGGCCCTCCCGCCCTTTTATTTGCTCGCGCTCGCTTTCCGCAGTGGGCTGTGGCCTGTGGGCGCCGCTGCTAGTCAACGTTCTCTGTGGGCTGCCCGTATTGGCTGCTGCGCCACCCGTTGACTTTGTAGGAAGCCGAGATCGAGGGACGGGCGGGAATCTCAACCGTCGGTGTACTCCACTGACGATGGCCGTACTCCACTGAGTATGGGGGTAGGGTCGTGGGAGGACGGCCAGCTCTCCCCTAGAAAGATAGAAAGGCTACATTGACTTGGCGGTATGAGACGGTATTGGTTACATCACATAACTTGAACATCTAACATACACATAACTATATGGCAGTATGAATGATAGCCTTGTAATTAGCCCAATTTACAATCTACAAGCTATGTTAAAAGTCTAGCGGCACGTATCTTTTAATCAAACCATGTCTCTTATTCAAAAAAAAAAAATCAAACCATGCGGTAGTATCTTTCTTTGTTCCAATCTTATATTGGGTAGTATATTGTACTATCTAAATATCGTAAGTACAAGTTGGGACTCTTGGGGGCAAAACAAAAGGATAGGTATAACAAAAGGCAGAGTCTGATTTAGAAACAAAATTAAATTGAATTATAGTTTGGACTTTGGAATAGAATGAACACATATCATTATATACATAATTGCTCATCCACGCAATAAGGGAATGGAGAGATACTCTTGCTCTCCACACTGCAGACCTCATAAGAAATTCTGATGGGTGTCATGTGAGACTCATATAGGGTTATGCATCAAATTTGAAATTTTTAGGTGGTCATATCATACCAAAAAATAGTCAAAGTTGGCCAAAAAAAAACCCATACACATGGGAAACGCTTTGACAAACACCTCAAACATTTGCTTAAAAAAACAAAACATCTCCAACAGTATGCTAAACATCGGCCCATCACGAACCTTCTCAGCCAGCCCAAGCCAGAATCCTACCGAGACGGTTGGTTGCCCTCGAGTGAGATAAACCATCTGTCAGTTGGTCCGGCTCCGGCATATCCGGTACGCCGTGCTCGAAACCATCCGCCGCCGGCCGCCGGAGTTCGAAAAATGCTGTCGGTACGGCCACCCCACACCACCTTCTCGCGTCCCTTGATCTGGCCGAGACGGAGCTGCCTCGGTGTAGCCGCCGCACCGCGCCGTGCTAGCGCGGTGGCGACGGCGTCCGCTCGAGATACAGCCGCGCCGCCAGGGAGCGTCTCCTTCCCAATTCTGGTACGCATCTCGCTGGTCGCTTCTGATGTGCCGCTAGCCTGTTCGGTGAGATGCTGCGCCGGAACTCACTGCCTCCGCCATCTCGCATAATGGTTCTCACCTATGTCCCACGTCCTACGTGTTCGATGTAATGCTACTTCCGAGAGAATCACAGGGCTGACATCATTCAGGTTTCGATTCAGACGCGGCTTTTGCGCTCCAGGATCTTTGGAAGATAAATCCGTGTAAAACCTAATGTTTGACCAAATGTGCTCATGACTCGCGAGGTCTTCATTTTTCTAGGATAATAATGCCAGCCATACATATAATGGAGCAACAATACCCTCATTATTAATGTAAAAGTATTTCATCATGGGTTGTCATTCAGCCAATTCAGCACTTTTTTTGACATGTTCTGATACTCTTCCGGGGGAGTGAGCATAACCGAGGAAACACACCACCATATACATACCTAGCGCACACATCACCAAAAGTTGGAAATAAAAGGCACAATTATAGCTAATCAACCATGCCATATGTAATTTAGTATTTTACATTTGTAGTCTGTATTCACTTTTCTTTAGTGAAAGAAGATGCAAGAACTTAATACTTTACAAGAGAAGCACTATACAGCTTCATATTACAACAGTTTTATTACATAAAAAAGCAATGCTTCTCCACTTATAATACAATTTTAAGTGGATGCTGAATGTCAATGTTTTATTTGTGCAACTGGATGCATTTTGGTACTAGGATAGCTGTTCAAACTTCCTCTTCCACTATATAGGTGAATGGCTGCACCGGCAAGATGGGATTATCTGTTGCTGAGGCTGCTGCTCTTAGGGGCCTTCACCTAGTTCCTGTTTCATTCAGTAGTAGGGAGAAGGTTGATAGAACAATACAAGTTGGACAAACAGACATTCAGATATATGGTCCTTCTGCAAGAGAAGACGTTCTTTCATCTGTCATTGACAAATTCCCAGATGTCATTGTTGTGGACTACACGGCACCTGATTCTGTGAACTGTAAACAGTTTATCCTTTTTATTTTTCCAATATGTTATACAAAGTTCTTAGTGCGATCATGAGATTGTAGTTTAAGATATTCTTTCGAGTCTTCTTGCTAAACATTATGGTGTTCATATAATACAGTATCTCTTTGCTGCTATGTTCACATCAAAATGTACGACTAGAAAAATTTCTACCAATTTTTTGTTAAGTCTTCGTTAATGATCACATTTTGATTATGTGGCAGGATAACAGCAAGTAAAGAGCAATTCATTTTTATGCTCGACAAACTTCTCGTAGAATATCTAAACTAATAAATTGAGTTCTACCTGAAAGCCTTCACCTCTTTTGAAACATAAAAATACTCTTGCATTATGCAGCTAATGCTGATCTCTATTGCAAACTTGGTTTGCCATTTGTGATGGGCACAACTGGAGGGGACAAGCAGCTACTGTACAAGTCAGTACAAGATTCAAAAAACTATGCACTAATATCTCCACAGATGGGCAAACAGGTATACTAGAAAAGGGTTATCTATTCAGTTGAGTTTAGTACTTATAGTTTGTCCTTATTGTACTTATGTTGAAAACATGGACGACTTGTGTGACTTTCTTTCTTTCATGATCAGGTTGTTGCATTTATTGCTATAATGAAAATAATGGCCGAGCAATTTCCAGGGTCTTTTTCAGGATATCATTTAGAGGTACAGTTCTGCCTTGAATATTTCCTTAGGAGTTAGGAGTTAAAGATTGATTATATTTAAATATTTAGTCTTCTACTAAAACAATCATTTAAGCTTCTTTGCAGGTTCTTCAGTTAGTTGTCTGGTCTGAGATTTGTTTTTAGATCTTCAGGCTAAAGACGTGTCTAGTGGCTTAAATTATGATCTTTGGTCACACCATCAATCAGATTTGTAACTGTGACTAACGTGCATTTCTTTTCCAGGTTTTGGAATCCCATCAAGCTGGCAAGCTGGACACATCTGGTACAGCTAAAGATATGATTGCTTCTTTTGAGGAAATGGGCATATCATATGACATGAACCGAGTATGTTTTATATTTATGGTTTAAAATTGGGAAAAGTCCATTTTTGACCATCCAACTTTTGCCTAAGTTTAGTTTTGGCCATCGAACTTCAAAACCGGACATCTTTGACCATTCAACTCTTAAAACCGTTCACAATTGGCTATCGGGCGGTTTTGATGGGTGGTTTTAACTTTTTTTATTTACAATTTAGTCCTTAGAACTTGAAATGATCATTACTTTTGCTTGTAGCTCCGTTTTAAGTGATTTTTGTGGCCACGTGTTCATAACGGTAAGCTTTATCTTTTAGAATGTTTTTATAAAACTTTTATAACTATTTGTTATATTATTTTTCTGTTGTGTAAAAATAATAATATAAGAAACGTAAAACAAACAGTTACAAAATAATATGAACATCATTTTGAACGGTAAAATTCTCATCTTATGAACACATGACCGCAAGAATCACTTAAATTTGAGATACGAGAAAAAATAGTAATCATTATAAGGTTAAAGGACTATTTTTAATCAGTTTATTTACAATTTAGTCCTTAAATCTTAAAATGATTACTATTTTTTTCTTGTATCTCTAATTTAAGTGATTCTTGTAATTATACGTTAATAACGATGAGCTTTATCTTTCAAAATGTGTTCATATTATTCTGTAACTGTTTGTTTTACTTTTCTTATATTGTTGTTTGTACATAACAACTTAAGGATAATATAACAAATAGTGATAAAACAGTATAAAGAACATTTTAGAAGATAAAACTCATTGTTATGAACACGTGACCGCAAGAATCACCTAAATCGGAGCTACAAGCAAAAATTAATAATCATTTCAAGTTCTAAGGACTAAAACCACTCATCAAAACCACCCGATGGTCAATTGTGAACGGTTTTAAGAGTTGGATGGTCAAATATATCCGGTTTTGAAGTTTGATGGTCAAAAACAAACTTAGTCAAAAGTTGGATGGTCAAAAATGGACTTTTGCCTTTAGAATTTACATAAATATTCATCTTATTGAGATAACAGCTGTTTGTACCCCTGAAAAACACATACATCAGGGCAGTCAAACTACCACACTACTTCCATGGATCAAAATGTTTTACTTGCAATTTTTGTCAGTGCTCGCTATTCAAGTTAAAAGTCCAGATGTCCAAATGGTAACTATAAATAATAAGTGCATCTGTGGTAGGATTCTGTTGACATGATTGTATGTGCATAATTGATTGAGCACTTATGTGGATTTCTGTCATGGGCGTAGTTTGGAGTAAAAGTGAGTTGTCCACCTTTCCTCATCAGCTTAAGCTTTTGGGTTGAACTGGTTGGTGCATGTCACTCAATATGGTATTAAGGCCAGAGGTCTCGTGTTTGAGTCCTGGCGGGCACGTTAATTATAATAATTACAATTCACTCCAATATCCACGTATGAGGTCTGGGGGAGCCTGCACGTGAGGGGGAGTGTCGGAGTACAAGTGAATTGCCCACCTTTCCTCATCAGCTTGGTGCATTCAACTCAATAGTTTACATGGTCCTGAACCCAAGAAGCACGACCACAAGGAACCCATGCTTGCATGTCTCGTAGTTGTGGGTAGGGATAGAGGGAGAAAGGAACTTTTGATCTATTTCTTGCTAATGGAAAGAGATACAGTCCCATCCTTATATAGATGGGTTGACTCGAAACCTAAGAAACCAATCTTCTAGAATTAAGGAACCAACTCAATCTGATCTTATCGCTAAATAAGAAATCTAATCCTGGGGCTAGCATGACCTGGAGCTGGCTGCTCCATCTCATGGTTCCTAACGGGTGGCTGCCCATCAGCTCATGAAAATTTCCATTCAAAAATAGTTCCACCATTTTACAGTGTTTAATACTGTTTACTGATATTTTCCCCCTGTTTTGTTACAACACCATGGATGTTGCTAATTGTTGTGAGCTGTCCAATTTTTGAAAGCTATGGTTTAAGCTTCAGTTACATGGTGTTATTCTCTTACCTCCTGGACTGGCAGATGGTTAAGATTAGGGATCCTGAGCAACAGCTTGAGATGGTGGGTGTCCCTGAAGAGCACATTGAAGGGCATGCGTTTCATTTATACCATCTCACATCTCCTGATGACAGGTGACAGCATTGTCCTGCAAATCGATCATACTGACAATAAAGCATACCCAATAATTGCTGATTTTATTGGTAAGCGTGTTATTTACATCTTTATGTTTATACCGTGCTCTCCTTTCAGTGTTTCATTTGAGTACCAGCACAATGTTTGTGGCCGTTCAATCTACACAGAAGGGACTATTGATGCTGCCATCTTTCTACATAGGAAGGTTGGTTGATGTGTTACTCGGGCTATTCTTTAATGGCACCCAGATACAGATACTTCTGATTTCTTACTTGTTTTTTCGATATAGGTACAATCAAAAGATTCCAAGAGGATATATGATATGTATGATGTCCTAAGAGAAGGTTGCATGCAATGAAGTTGAGTGATTAGCTGTTTATAAATATAATGCAACACCACACTGTTTTTTTAGTCTGCAGGGAATCAGTAGAGGTTCAGATTCAGAATTAGGTAAACACATACCAAGTTAACAGAGAACACATTAGAACTCAATACTGTTGGCAGTTTCATCAGCGAATGCACATTGTTGGGATGAAACTGTTGTTCTGGGTACATTGTCAGGATGTCAACATTGCGCTCTGCGATCCTATTGTGAGATCAACTCGAAGGTCAAGGGGGTGCATTTTCTGTCAGATTCAAAGGAGAATGATCTGAATAGACATCAGGGAGAGGTGATTCTAGTGGAAACTGTTCCCGGCCTGACAAATAGAAGGCCCCACACAATGGAATCGGATCTGAAAGAACACGAACATCCTCTTGCCACCACTAAAATCTAGTTGGAGGCTTGGAGCAAACATCCCTAACGAGAGGTAAAAGCGCAGACACACATACTCCTATATAGGAAGTTTACGAAGTAAAGCCCCTTTATTAAAAAAAACGAAGTAAAGCTCCACTCAAAACCACATAGTTTTAAGTTCTATCTGATGAAATTAATAATAGAGAAATAACTTGTGTAAAACTTAAAGCACTAGACAGCGATTACATGGTAAACATAGTTCAGCCTTCTAGTTTCTTTTCCATTTTTTACGAGACCTAAACGAGCCCTTCTCCTTCCAGCGGCCTGTTCGTTTGTTTGGTGGCGATGGTGGTCTTTGGTTTGTTCTAAGAGAAAATCTTCTTGGTCGGTTCTTTGGTGGCAGGTTTGTTCTGAGAGAAAAATACTGTTGGCTGGTGGCTGATAAGCCAAGCGAACAGGGTGCGACGAGGCACCTGGGATTGATTTTCTTTGTCGACGTAGACCTCACACTCAACGTAGCCTTTCTCCTCATACTATTTCCGAATCATCTCCTTATCCTCCAAGAGTTCATTCTAGAACATCGCGATCTTGGCATCAATCTCAGCAAAACGCTCCGCCATGCGGAGCAGCGGCAAGCCGTAGCGCTCCAGATGGTCCTTGGGTAAGCTGTCCAGATACTCCTGACTGATATGCACGGGATCAAGTGGCTCCGGGCGCCCCCCTGTCCTCGGCGCCTAGGCGACTCGAGGTTACGTCGAGGCAGTTAGGGCTTTGCCTTCTGCGACCGATCCCTCGCTCCATTCCTAATCTTATTTGCGTGGGGAGGCTTGAATTTACATTCCGCCTCTCGCTGATCGCTGATGCCTTTGGGATTGCTTTTGTGTCTCGTCCCCTGATCCAAGATCGCGAGGCAGGCAGCAGTTGGGGTTTTGGTGTTCCGGTGGTGATCAGGCTGGTCGGAGATGGAGGCAGTGTAGGGCATGATGGAGAGAATGCGCCTGTCGGCAGCGGAGAAGAAGGGCATCAAGATCGACATGGGTGATGCGTCGCGTTCTGGGCTGGCTCATCCGCATGCGGTGGGGAAGGTTTTCACGGAGAGGCTGGTGAATCCTGATGGTTTGGCGCAGGCGTTGGGGAAGATTTGGTGCCCAATTAAGGGCGTCATTTGCAAGGATCTGGGTGAAAACCATTTCCTCTTCACCTTTTTGCAAGCGTCAGGGAAGCGTCGTGCCTTGGAGGACGGCCTCTGGATGTTTGGGAAAGATCTGGTTGTGATGGTGGAGTATGATGGGGAGAAGACCTTGGAGGAGATGGAGTTTGCATTCATACCGATCTGGGTAAGGATCTCTAAAATGCCTTTTGGTATGATGAACAAAGCAACGGGTGAGGCAATTGGTAAGGAGATGGGAGACTTCTTATCGATGGACAAAGATGAAGATAACACGGCAGTAGGGAGGTACTTGAGGATCAAGGTGAGGATTGACATTCGCAAGTCGCTGATGCGTGGTGTGACGCTGTGCGTTGGCAAGGAGGAGAAGTCGCTATGGTGCCCAGTGGTGTATGAATTCTTGCCCGACTTCTGTTATACCTGCGACATCATTGGCCACATTGATAAAGTTTGTTCCCAGAAGCTAAAGGAAGGGGAGGAACAACAGTTCAGCAAGAAGCTGAGGTTCATCCCGGAGAGGAGGAGGGGGGATGATACTGGAAGAGACAGGACAGAAGGAGGCCGTGTTGCAATGTCATGGAGGTCGGAGGGGAGCGGAGGAAGGAGTGGTCAGTGGGGGTCAGGCTCGAAGATCTCGTCCGGTCGTAGTGGAAGTGATGCACCTTCGTGGTGCAAGAATGATGAAAGTAAGCATCTGGAGAAGGAGAGCGGAGTGGACAACGATGGGGAGGAGGTGACAAGCCCGATGAAGAAGGCTGCTCCACCACGCCAAACAGAGCGACCCGGACGGTCTTTATTCCAGGGCGCGGAGGGAGCACAGGACCATGTGCATGCAAGTGACATGAATGTTTTGGGGACGAAGGAGGGAGGTAACAACACCGTTGAAAATGCAGCGTTGCCCATGTTGGTTGATGATGGAAAGGAGAAGGGGAGGGATGCATCTAGTAAGAAGGCCCTGAGAAATACTTTCAAGCGTCAGCCACGTGCGAAGGCGGGAGGAAGCAATGATAAGCAAGTGGAGGGGAGTGAATCTTTGGCAGGAAGGAAGTGGAGTGGTGATGAAGCCATGGAGGTGGAAGAAAAGGGGGTGAGTGGAGAGAAAGGTGTGGTGGCGGCAGAAACTCAAATTTGCGGGGCTGGCGGACCAGCCCTGCGAGGATCAATGAAGATTGTTGCTTGGAACTGTCGGGGATTGGGGAATGGCCCGGCAGTTCGAGGCCTTCTGAGCCTTCAGAAGGAGGACCCTGATATTTTGTTCCTGTCCGAGACAAAAATGGATAGAAACAAGATAGAAGGATTGAGATGGAGGTTAGGGTTAACCAACATGGTGGTGAAGGACTGCAGCGGAAAGAGTGGTGGCCTTGCAATCTTTTGGAGGAAAGGAGTTAATTTCCAATTGCGTACAGTGGATCGACTGTACATAGATGGAGACGTGGTGGAGGGGGATGGCTTTGTATGGCACCTCACTGGTTTCTATGGGGAGCCACACTCTGACAAGAAGGAGCTCTCATGGAAAGCTCTCCGGGTGTTGAATGCAGCGAGAAGGCGACCCTAGTTGTGCTTAGGGGACTTTAATGAAATCCTCATGTCTCATGAGAAGGAGGGGGGCGCCCCCAGACCACAGACGAGTATGGATAAGTTCCGTCCCGCTTTGGAATATTGCTCCCTGGTTGATTTGGGTTATTCCGGAGATACATTTACCTGGAGAAACAATAACCATACGAGCGACAACTACATACGTGAAAGACTTGATCGCGCTATTGCAGATTTTGACTGGAGGACTAGATTTTCTAGTGTGCGTGTTCAGAATGGAGATCCTCGACACTCGGATCACCGCCCAATCATTGTCACAATGGAGGATGATGTAGTGGATCGACGGGCAAGCAGCGAACCAGCTTTTCGCTTTGAAGCAAGTTGGGTGCATGAGGAGAATTGCGACACAATAGTACAGAATGCATGGATTCTGTCCATGGCGGCTCAATCTGGAACAGTGGCTGCTGCGTTACATGATGTGGCGGCTGATCTTTGGGACTGGAGTAGGAACATTCTTGGCGATATTGAGAAGAGAATTAAACAGTTGAAGAAAGCTTTAGAGGGGTGTAGGAGAAGAGGAATATCAAGGGACACCGTGGACAGAGAAGCAATCCTGAAATATAAGTTGGAAAAGCTTGAAGATCAGAAAGAACTTTATTGGCGACAACGGGCCAAGGTTCACTGGCTACAACATGGTGATCGGAATACAAAGTTCTTTCACAAGTACGCCTCTTTGAGAGAAGAAGGACAAACAGAATCAGGAAGCTAATCAAGGATGATGGAGATGTTGTGGAGGAACCGGGGGCGATACAGGAGCTGGTCACTAATTTCTATATCAACCTTTTCCAATCCCATGAAGGTAATCGATATGATGAGCTTTTGCAGCTAGTGCCCTCACGAGTCACTAATGGGATGAATGAAATGCTTGTGCAAGGGTATAGTGATGAGGAGATTAAGCGGGCTCTTGATTGCATGGGAGATTTAAAGGCACCGAGACCTGATGGTATGCCAGTGTGACGCCCCAGGTTTTTAACTATCGTCATTAACGCTAACGACACAATTAGCCGGTCAAATGGTCAACCCTAGGTCAACCTGGGCCCTCACCCATGAAAACTCCCTAACATACCCCTAAGTGACCCTAGTGAATAGTGAAACACTGGTGGGGCCAACCCTTGGTCAAAGGGTGGGTCAAAGCCCCCTTGTCACCCCATGTCCACGGGTGTCTGCCGGAACTTTTGCCGCGTTCCCCAAAATTAACCTAAACACTTAAAATTCTACCTTTGGGAAAGTTGTAGATCTTGTTGAGGGACACAACTTTCATGTAGAGTGGCATTGCTGGTTTGGAGGGGAAAATTGTGAAAAAGCACTTGCAAGCCGAGAATTACGTTGACGAACCCTGCTGACATTCAAAGTTGGCACTGCCACAGTTTCAAATCTAGGCAACAAAACCCTATGCAACCTTTGTAAAAGTTGTAGCTGGTACCTAGATCTACAACTTTGGTATTCATCACTTGGCACAGTTCTGTTGAAAAATTCTGAGAAAAATCGATTCGAAGAGGGCACCAGCAACACGGCCAAAGCCTGAGCACGCCATGCGCGACGTCGTGCGCGCGCCCGAGCGCCACCGTGCCGCCGCCGCCCGGCCTTGCCCCGGCGGCCGTGCCCACGCCGCCCGAGCCCTCGACGTCCGCGCCATGCCGCGTCCCGAGGCACGCGCGCCCCGATGCGCACCGTCCCGAGGCGTCTAGGCGTCCGCGCGCCGCCGCGCGCGCGCGCGCGCACGGACCCGGCGGTCCGTCGGCGGCGTCGCCGCCGTACGCGCGCGACCCGACGCGCGCCGTAGCACGGCGCATCTCCCCGCCGTCACCAACGCGTCACCCACGGGCCGCCCGAGCCGGGTATAAAGCCTCCCGGCCCCTCCTCGCGCGCCGCACCGAGCCGCCCGCGCCATTGCCGCCGCCGGTCCGCCGCCGCCGGTGATAGCCTTCCCCGGCCCGCGCTCGCCGCCGTCCGAGCACACCGCTAGGCTCCTTAGCATCCGGGCTAGCTCACCCGAGACGCGTGTTTGTGCCAATTTGATCTCCCCGCCGCACCGCACCGAGCCCTCCCGAGCGCCGCCGCCGGCCGCCGCCGCGCGCCGTCGCCGGAGCCGGCTCCGCCCTCGCCACCACCACCAACCGGACCGTGGTGAGCTCAATTTCACCATGGTGTCGCTTGTTGTCGTGGATAGGCCCCCACATCGCCGCCGGCGAACCCTCCCGCCGCCGCAAGGGCACAAATGTGAACCCAGGGGCATATGTGCAAGGATTCCTAACTTAGTTTATTTACAGTTCAGTCCATGGTCTTAGAAAATCCCTAGAAAATCACAGAAAATTCCAAAAATTCCCAAACAAATTTTGTAGGACTCAGGATGCCAAACCCCATCCATGTGTGGTACACTTGTGACTAGATTCAAAGTATCCTTGGCAGAAAAATTACAAATGTGTTATGCTTGAATAGGTCATATCTTGAAATGTACAGCTCCTTTGTAGTTAGGCTTTGGATATGATGTGTGTTAGAGTAAGACTAGATGCTGTGCCAAAAATTGCACAAAGTTATCATGTGAATCTTTTTATAAAAATGTTTTTCCATCTCTGGCAGTGATACATAAATGATTTTTCATGTTAAATATATCAATGTTCTTGAGCCCAAATTGTGCACACTACCTTGAGATGCCAAAAGACACCCCTTGTGAATTAATCATGAATTTAGGAGTACCAGAACTAATTATTCCTGATTTATGCCTATTTTCCTTTGTAAATTAATAAACCAAATTCAGTAGAGGTTCCATGTGAACATGTTAGCTTTTTAGACTTGTTTAGGACCAGAGAGAAACCACCAGAAAGTTTTAGTAGTTTTTATGCTTATTTATTTTTATTTGCATTTAAGATGAATCACTAGATAACCTTTGTTATTTTCATGAATATTTAATTTCTAGCATCCAACACTTACTTGTGGGCCCAATGGACCAGGATAGGTGCTAGTAGGCTTAAGAAACACTCATGTAATTTTTGGTAATTTAATTGTTTAATTAATGGCTTAAATGCCCTTTTAATATTAAAGAGAAATTAATAAAGAAAATCCTTAATTAAATCTTTTTTTCTTTTTGAAAGCATTACTTAATATAAATAAAAGAAATTTAATTAATATTACTGATAAAGAAATTTAATTCATAAATAAAAAGATATTGAGTACACCTGTGATTAATAAAGATAAAAAGGAATTGAAGCTTTCACATGAAATGATAATCTTAAATGAAAACCTTTATTCAAATAAGGAATAAAAGGAGTAACCCATGTACAATCCATAACCTTCCTAAAAGAGAAACCTTAGATAGATGCTTGTTAAGGTGGTTATGACCAACTAAAGTTGGATAAGACAACGAACTATCACATCACCTAAAGTGCATTGCATTCCGTGTAGATCTTCCGGACGGAGACTACTCCCTTGTCCCGGAAACCGAGGAAGGAGGAGCGGAAGGATCTCTGCAGTACGTGGAAGTACTCGACACCGAGGGTGCCCAAGCTAACTTAGCTGACGAAGGCAAGCTCCGGTGCATCTAACCCAGTTTTAGAAGTTCTTTATTCAATTACCTGTGAATGATTGTGCATTTACGTTCAGGAGTGAATGAAACCCCTAGATGCATGATCCATAGGTACCCTTGTCCCTACTAGTATGATAGGTCGATAGCTGCTAAGCTATAGGGCCGTTACAAGTCGAGTGATGACCTCACTCGCGAGAATAGGTTCCTAGATAGGAATCATACTATATCCTTAAATGGATTGCTCACGTGGTAAGAGCATGGGATCTGGGCCCCGGTCCAGTGGTTATGTGGGTTAAGTTTTTGAACGTACCAAGCATACGCCGGGTATGGGACCGGTAAGCCTAGTACCATAATGAGGCGGTGAGGGATCTTACTATTACTACTCTTGGGATTCGCTCTCACGGCTAGCTACCGGTGGTGTATGGTGACTCCGGGTATCTCGCGGGGTATGCCGGATAGCCTGCACCAAAGACTGTAAGATTCGATCCCAACCCGAGGATTTATGGGGACGGCTCGGGGAGTTGTCCTCGCGGGGGCAGCCGACCGGTGTGTTTGGGTCTACCTTGCAAGGTTTATAATCAATCGATTGTCGGCCTCTCACCGTTATCCGAGACTACTTACTCCACTAGTCATATGATCCCTAATGATGGAAGTTGATGAAGATGATGTTTGAATAATTGTATTGTACAAATTTGTTTGTACTAGTTGGCTAATGTAGTAAAGATTAAACCACTAGAATTTGTGCTAAAATCTTGAAAGTAAGGACCTACTCTTTGTTACTTTTTAGCAAAGGCAACCCAATAGCCCAAAAAGCCTTCATGGTCTAGATTTGGTGAAGTAGTTATCACCGACGGGTAAGACTTGCTGAGTATTAGTATACTCAGCCTTGCATTAATGTGTTTATCCAGGTAATGCCTTCAGTGATGTGTGGCCCGGTGAGATCCCGCCCGGCTGGGAGCTGGAGTGGGTGGAGGACGACTACTGAAGCATCATGGATGGCCTCCCGTGGTGACTTGTTTCCGCTAGTTAATTTCCGCTGTGTCTTTTCAAAACTCTGAACTATTCTGTCATGACAAAAACTATGGTTTGTAATAATTAAACCCTTCGGGGTACGAATTTGAATTTGAATGTTGTTGTATCTCTGGACTCGCCTTCGAGTGAGTTTTAATGCATATATTCGATCCTTGTGCTCTCAAGTGATTTACCGGGCGTTAACCTGGCGACTTACGACAGGATGGTACTTTATTATTGCTTAATGACCAAAGTGGATCGGTCTTAGGCGATAGTACGGTACTTTCCTGGGCGGGTTGTCACAGCCAGCTTTGTTCTATAAGAAATTTTGGGAGATAACGGGTAAGGATGTTGTGAAAGAAGTCAGAACTCTACTCAATGGGGGGGGGAGATGCCGGAGGGGTGGAACGAAACTGTTGTAGTACTCATACCAAAAGTTCTGAATCCGGAGAAACTAAAAGATTTGCGACCCATTAGCCTTTGCAATGTGATATACAAAATTGCTTCGAAGGTCTTGTCCAACCGGCTTAAGATGATCCTCCCGGATATCATATCCCTTAATCAGAGTGCGTTTGTACCTGGCCGGCTTATAACTGAGAATGTTCTTTTAGCCTATGAGCTCACCCACTTCATGCAACAAAAGAGAACAGGCCTGGAGGGCCTTGCGGCTCTAAAGCTGGACATGAGCAAAGCTTATGACCGGGTAGAGTGGGGTTTCCTTAGAAGAATGATGAACAAGCTAGGATTTGATGCGAATTGGGTGGAAGTGGTGATGAATTGTGTCTCTACAGTCACATATCGTGTGAGAGTAAATGGTGAACTAACAGAACAGATTGTTCCTCAACGTGGATTACGCCAAGGAGATCCCCTCTCACCTTATCTCTTTTTGATTTGTGCTGAAGCCTTTTCTTGCCTACTCAATGTAGCTGAGGAGAGTGGCGACATGGTGGGTGTCCGAGTGTGCCCAAATGCTCCGAGTATCAATCACCTATTGTTTGCAGATGATTCCCTGAGAGTACAAGTCACCTGCAAAATATTCTACAATTGTATGAAGATTGTTCGGGGCAGATTATAAACAAGGACAAGTCCTCCATTATGTTCACCAAAAATACTGTTGACAGTGATAGGACTGCTGTGATGAATGCCCTGGGAATTAGTACTGAAGCAAGGAACGAGAAGTATCTAGGATTGCCAGTGTACATGGGACAGTCTAAATCTCAAACCTTTGCCTACCTGAAAGACAAGGTTTGGAAGCGGATACAGGGATGGAAGGAGAAACTATTGTCAAAAGCTGGGAAGGATATACTGATCAAAGCCATAGCACAAGCAATTCCTACGCATGCAATGTCATGCTTTGACTTGACAAAGGGGTTATGTGATGATATAGAAATAATGATAAGCCGGGTTCTGGTGGGCACAACAGGAAAATGAGAACAAAATGCATTGGATATCATGGGTCAGGTTCTGCAAGCGCAAAAAGAAAGGGGGATTGGGTTTCAGAGATCTCCACCTGTTCAACTTGGCCATGTTGGCCAGACAAGGCTGGCGGCTTTTAACAGATCCAAGCTCCTTGTGTGCACAGGTTCTGCGAGCTAAATATTATCCTGATGGCGACCTCTTGAAGGCTGAAGAACAGAAAGGTATCTCCTATTCTTGGCGTAGTATTGTTCGGGGCTTGGAAGCTATCAAGGAGGGCATAATTTGGAGAGTTGGTAATGGTGATGATATTAATATGTGGGTTGATCCATGGATCCCAAGGGGCACGACTAGAAGGCCGATCACTCCCCGGCGGAACACTATCCTCACAAGAGTTTCTGAACTTATTGATCCTCAGACTGGGAATTGGGATGGAGAGCTGGTTCGTGATATTTTTTGGGAGGACGATGTGCAACACATTCTCGCCATACCAATCAAGCATGGCAGGGGGGATACTATTACCTGGCATTATGATCCAAGAGGAATTTTTCTGTCAAGTCTGCTTACCGTGTACTGGAGATAAACGAGAGCAAAATCAATACAGGCAAACAGGATCACCGAGCTCATCACCAGACCATCGAACTGATTTTGACTGGTTGCACCTTTGGCGGATCTCGTATGCACCAAAAGTTAAACAATTTTTGTGGCGCCTTGCTCATAACAGTCTGCCCCTGAGACTGAACATTGATCGTAGAGGAGTAGAGGATGTGGACACCAGATGCCCTGTATGTTGGCGTCTGAATGAGGATGGAGGTCATTGCTTCCTAAAGTGCAAGTTTGTGAAGAGATGCTGGCAGGCCATGAATTTGGAAGAAGTACGCTTGCAGCTAGTGGCACTGAAACTGCAAAAGAAGTTGTCCATCACGTCCTTCAGATGGGGGAGTCCGAGCGCAACATGGTGGTCAACTTTCTCTGGGTGTGGTGGGATACAAGAAACAAACTTAATGCCGGCGAACAAGCCAGACCATTAGCAGAGGTGCTATACAAAACCATGGAGATGGCAAGTAGTGCTGACCAACTGAATTTGGGTAAGAAGAATGTGCCAGGTGCTATACGAATGGAGAAAAAGAAATGGTTACCTCCTCCAGCAGATGTACTGAAGATCAATTCGGATGGAGCCTTTATTGCCAACGAGAAGTGTGGGGCTTGGGGTTTTGTCATCAGAGATAGTGCTGGACAAGGAGTTTTGGCGGGATCAGGGAGATTACCGGCTGTTCATGATGCCCTTGCTGCTTAAGGTGAAGCATGCCTTGCTGCTCTTTATGCCGCTATGGCCGCTGGAATATCAAAAATCATTGTTGAAAGTGATTCATCGAACCTGGCGTTGGCTCTGCGATCAGACTCCTTTGATCAAAGCCCAGGGGGTGTTATCTACCGTGAGACTCGTGATTTGTTAGATTTACATTTTGTATTAATTGATGTTTCTACTGTTTCACGTGATTGTAACCAGTGTGCACATGAGCTAGCTCTGCGATCAGACTCCTTTGATCAAAGCCCAGGGGGTGTTATCTACCGTGAGACTCGTGATTTGTTAGATTTACATTTTGTATTAATTGATGTTTCTACTGTTTCACGTGATTGTAACCAGTGTGCACATGAGCTAGCTCATTCAGGCTTAGCTAGGGACCCGGACGTGCCAGGTTTTTGGAACGCTCCCCTCCCGAGTTTTGTAATCGATTTGGTGGGTCGTGATGTTACGGACCCTCCATTGTGAGCAAGTTTGCATTAAAAAAAGTGGCTCCGGGTTGTAGGATAGGAAGAGATCAATCTGCGACTGGGACATCCTCACCATCTTCGTCTTCCTATGCTTCTCTTTAACAGCCGTAGCACCAGCGGGAGAAGAATCCACAGCTGTCGGCCTGTCCTTCCCTTTACCGTTCGCCGTTTTCTTCTCACCAGTCGTCCTTCTCTTCTCTTCAAAAAGCACCGTCGCCGGTGATTTCCTCTACTAGATCTAGGGTCTTCTTTTCTTTTTTCCTCTCGAGAGAGCACGGCGCGGACTCGTGGCTTCTCCAGCGGCGAGCCTCCTGCCCTCGTGGGTACGGAGTATATATCAAGTATTATCAAAAAGTAACGTGTGCGCACGGGCTTCCGAGTTCCAAGTCGAGTTCCAACAGAATTGAGAATGGCTCAGTTTCTTTACGACTCGGAATTGAGAGCGGTTCAGTTCCTTTCCTGGTAGGGCTCCATTTGCAATGAACCACTGAACTAGTACATCATACTCTCCCTACTCTTTACAATTAGATGTTTGCTCGAGATGTGTCATTTTGTACGTATTCATTGGTAGGGAGAGGGGCTTTAATCCCGGTTGGTAAGGGTTATATGTCTCTCAAGTCCAACCGGGACTAATGATGAGACAAAAGACCCCCCTTTAGTCGCTGGTGAACGAACCGAGACTAAAGAGGTCCTTTTAGTCCCGATTGGTACTAAAAGATTTTCCAAAAAAAAACATATAACCCTGCATGCTCCAGCTCCGACACCCCCTCGCCGGCGAGCATTTCCGTCGCCGTTCATAACAATTGAGAATTGACGAGAGAGAAAAAATACCTCACATAATTACTTAACCATCACATGAGTAAATCAATCAATTTCAACACTCGCAAATCACAAGTTTGATTCAATTCACAACACAAGTTTCCTTTGCATCACAAATTTGATTCGATTCACGACACAAGTTTCCTTTGCACCAGGAAAAATCAGAAAAAAAATCGACGAACCAGCAGCACGCCATGGCCGCTCCCCATGCCAGTGGTCGGCAGCCGCGCCGGCGTGGCCGCACCCGCTCCGGGAGCCACGCCCGACGCCCCTGGACTTCCTTGATCTGGATCTACATGAGAGGGGAGAAAGAGATGAGATAGAGAAGGAATGAGATAAGGTTTGACCGGTGTGAGAAAAAAACGAGAGAAGGGACAGAGAAATAGAAAACGCGGTGGGTGGAACCACTTTAGTCACGGGTGGTGTTTCCACCCGATATTTAGTCCCGGGTGGTGTTTCCACCCGAGACTAAAGCGCACATTATTGGAGTGAAATAGTAGTCTGATGCCCTCCTTTAGTCCCGGTTGGTATTACCAACCAGGACTAAAGGTTAGGGGTGTCCGCGGGCAATTAAGGTCACGTCGATGAAAGCCCTTTAGTCCCGGCTCCAAAACTCAACCGGGACTAAAGTGGCGTACCAAAGGTCCTGAATCTACCGGTGATTTGATACTCTTTGGGGGGGTGGTTCACGCGGAGCACCCTTGATAGGTCGGTTGAGATTTGAGAGAAGTGGCAGGGAGATGAGAGGAGAGGGAGAGGGGTTGAAGATAACACTGACATGTGGGCTACCCATATGTCAGTGGTAGAAAAGAGAGAGGAGGATAGCTGATAGGATACGAAGGGGCAGTTTTGTCTTTTCATATTGCAAAGGAATCAAGGACGGATCTAAGAGTATCAAATATGTACAAAATGACACATCTCAAGCAAATATCGAAAGGTAATGACATATTTCCGAATAGCCGAATTGTAATAGCATATTTCCAAACGAAAAAGTTGTAATGACTTATCTCCTGTAAAAAAATCCTACTCCTACTCAGATAGTGTCTCATGTACTATTTCCGTCCCCAAAACCTTGGGATTCTATCATTTAAATGTTGGGCCCAAACGGAATGCAAGTTTACCATGATGTGGAACCCACATTTTGGATGGATGCCTTAAACAAATGGCTGTCAAAGCACACGTGAAAAGAAAAGTAACGAATTAACAAATGACCGCCACACAACTCTTTTTTTATAAGCAAACTATCTTTGGCGTCACTGTTATCACAAGTTTTTTTCCCAAATCAGAGCCCGTTCTTGTTCTACACTACTGTGATGATTAATCCTTTTGTGATTAAAACTTGAACCCATATTAATATGTTTGCAATTGCAACATGTGTTTTTCAACTTGCAAATCTTCTTGGCGAGATTAATTGAGTTGTGCTTGGTGATAACCAACGAAGCAGTAGTGTAGAGGTTGCGGGTCTTAATCATGTTGATTTGAAGGCAACGCCGAGTCCCCACCAATTGAATCTTTCAATGCCTATCAGAAGATCAGGCCTTGCCTACTTCAGTTGAAGCCTTGAAGTATTACTATTCATGATTTGTAGATTTTTTTAATTGTCACACGCTCTTCTTGTAATATTACTTGTGGCAAAACGCTTGTGTTGTATGCAAATACCCTATGTTGAATGTAAATACCCTAAACCCTATTTGTGGATTATATGTATTATGTCTTATGTAAACATTAATATTTGTAATTTTTTAATTAATTTCTTGTTTATTTTTGTTTAAAAACATGCTGATTAAGCTAATTTTGATGTGCGCTTAATAGCTTCAAATGTTTATTTGCAAGTTCAAATTATAGTTGGTCTCCCCATCCTGTCTCGCATCCCTGGTAACTCTACCGCTGTCCTCGTCCTCCCCCCACCCCACCCCAACTCAAGCCCCTCCGCCATCCTTTGTCGCTGCAGCTAGGGATGACAACGGGCCATCAGGGAATGGCCTCCCATCCCCGCCCCCGCCAATGCTCGCGGGGAGCTTTTTCTCCGCATCCCCATCCTCGAGGAGGAATTTCGAAATTTGACCCTAAGTTCGAATTCCTCACGCCATATAACCTTTGGTTCGCAAGCCTTTCGAAATATAACCCTACGCACCCTAACTCCTTCGATCTTCGGGGTTTCGACTCCTTTACTGAATTTTAGAATTTTCTTTCTTCTTTTCCCTCTCCAAACCATGTAGATTTTGCCCCTGCCATTATCCCCTCCATCCACCATTGATGTGTGGGATCCCCATTTGGTCATATCCAACCTTTGGAGCCCGAATTACTCCTCACCGATGGTCGCGCCCCTCCCGGTGGCCGCGCGGCCGCACCATGGGGCCGGCGGCGCCCCTCCATGGGGCCGGTGGCATCCCTCCCGGGCCGGCTGCGCTCCTTCTGGCGGCTGGGCCATGGGGCCGACGGCGCCCCTCCTGGCGGTCGCGACATGGGGCTGATGCGGTCGATCTGCTCACCCCTTCTGCACACCTCTGCTCACCTCGCCTCGCTGTGTAGCACCACCATCGGTCGTCCCCTGGACTGAGCCCTTCCACAGTGGTAGCGCACTACACATACATTATCGGTGGGTGCGACCTCAGAGCCTGAAAGAATGAAGGAAGAAGCGCGATGGTGGCGGCAGCGGTGTAGACGGAGCGCGGCACGACGATGGCGTCGTGGCAGTCACCTACCCTGCGACAACTTTTGTCCTTACTCTCTCACGATGTCGTTGCCTCCACCCATAGATCCGGAGGCAGAGACATGAACTCTACTGGAGCTCTGTGTGGGAGGGGTTGCGGCGGCGCGCAGGGAAGGGGAAGGTCGCGCAACGTATGTGACGACCATGGTGCGACGTGGTGCAGTCGCGACTCGCGCGGGGTGCATGGTGCGGACGTGCGGGCGGGACCGGCGCGGGGCTGCGTGGTGGGGCCGTCGGGTGGGTGTGGGCCCGACGTGGGTACAGGTGTGTGGGTAAGGTGAGGTCGGAAGACAAAAGCATTACGATTTTGGAAGAGTCACTCTCCAAATTGCATTGCAATTTCTATTGGCCTTCCACCCTATCCACTTCTCAATTATATATGACGGGTATTCTAAAAAAATTATATATGACGGGTGGGCCCGACGTGACGGGTAAGGATGCCTCAATTTGGGTGAGAAACATTTTCAATTGTACCCTATTATGAACATAATTAGATTGAACAG
Source organism: Cenchrus americanus (assembly GCA_947561735.1). NCBI lineage: Eukaryota > Viridiplantae > Streptophyta > Magnoliopsida > Poales > Poaceae > Cenchrus > Cenchrus americanus. The sequence continues at coordinate 149,330,709 of OX387243.1, read as the reverse complement.
GAAGGATCTTGATCATTAACTTCTACAAATTTAAGAATGGCTCCAATACTTTTAACATCAAAACAGTTAACTCCAAACGGGGGTGGAAAGTTTCCATAGAGCACAACATCATTTCTGATCTTCTCCATTTTAACAAAACATAAATGTTATCATTTTCAACTATTTTCACCACTGATTTTTATCTTTTGATTTTTAATCATGGCATGAACATATATAGCAAACATAATCTAATATGATATGTTTCATCTTGCTTCCAATTGCAAATATGACTTCTCCATTTTTTAGAAAATATTTTTTCCTTCTTTTTCAAAATAAATGTCCAAATCAAAAAAATCAAAACGAACCCCCCCAAACGGCGGCTGGGTCTAGCCGTCACTGAAAATGGCGGTTGGAGCCCCGAACGCCGTTGAAAACGACGACTGGATCACCTGACGGTTATAGGTGAAATGCGGCACCTACAAACGTTTGAAGCGGCGGTTGGACCCTCTAGATGGGCCTGCCTAGGTCAACCACCGTTTCGAATGGCGGTTACACCTAACCGCCGAGTGAAACGACAGCAGGGGGTGTGGTTATAAAACGACAGGTGCCCCTATCGTCAACGCTCCTCCCCTCCTCTCTCCTTTTACTGCGAGCTGCTATGCACTTCAAGTCAAGTATTTTTTTAACACACTCTTTTTTAGATTAGAAATAGTTTACAAATATTAGAAATAGTTCAGAAAATTTTAGAAAATAGTTTAGGAATAGTTTGAAAATAGATTAGGAATAGCTTAGAAATATTAGAAAACAATTTAGAAATAATTTAAAAATATTAGAAAATAGATTTAGAAATATTATATTTTTTGAAATTACGAAAAATAGATTAGAAATTCTAGATTCGGTTTACAAATTGTGGGAAATACGTTAGAAATTCTAGTTTTTGAAGAAACTTTGGGAAAAAGTAGATTGGGTTTAGAAATTTTGAAAAATATGTTACAAATTCTATATTTAGTAGAAATTGTGGAAAATATGTCAAAACTTCTATTTTTTTATAAATTCCGAACATGGAATAGAATTTCTATATTTGGTTTACAATTTGAGGAAATTATGTGAGAAATTCTAGTTTTTTTAGAAATTCTAGAAAATAGGTTAGAAATTCTAGATTTTGTTTAGAAATTGTGGAAATATATTAGAAATTCTAGTTTTTATAGAAATTCTAGAAAATTGTACATTTGGTTTAGAAATTCTGAAAAATATGTACAAATTCTGTATTTGGTATAGAAATTGTGGAAAAGTATTTTAGAAATTTCCGTTTTTCTATAAATTCTGGAAAATTGGTTCAAAATTCTACATTTGATTTAGAATTTCTAGGAAAGAGGTTAGGAATTCTACAAAATTGGCTAGAAATTCTATTTTTATTTAGAAATTCTGAATATATGTTAGAAATTTTAGATTTGGTATATAAATTGTGAAAGATATGTTATAAATTGTAGTTTTATGAAATTATAGAAAATAGTTTAGGAATTCTAGATTTGGTTTAGAAATTTTGGAAAATATGTTAGAAATTTAGTTTTTAGAAATTCTTGATAACACTAGACTTGTTTTATAAATTCTGGAAAATATGTTAGAAATTCTACATTTGGTTTAGAAATTGTGGAAAATAAGTTAGAAATTCTAGTTTTTTAGAATTTTTTGAAATAGCTTAGAAATTCTATATTTGTTTTAGAAATTGTGGAAAATATGTTAGAAAGTCTAGATTTTTTTATAGAAATTCTACATTTGGTTTACAATTTTTGGAAAATAGGTTATTCTTTTTGGCAAATAGGTTAGATATTTTGGCACTGTACGGCTAGGGGCTTCAAGGCACTACATGGCCCTTGACGACTTTGGATTCCAAAGTATGTAATAGGGTGCCTTATGGATATGAATTCTATAATATTCCATTACATTTTTCATCACACTAACATTCTCTGGAGCAGGTTATGCGTAGCAGGACTTCTTCCGCTAGCGCGGGTTGGTGCAGGAGGACCTGATGCGGGGCGCGCTTCTCCAGAAGATCACTACAAGCAGTTCGGGTTCCACTATGGGCTCGTCTCCACCCTACTAGACCGGTGGCATCTTGAGACGCACACGTTCCATTTCCCGGGGGGATGACGCTGACTCTCTAGGACATGGCCCTCTTGCTTGGGCTACCGTGTTGAGGTGACGCGATGGGGGTGCGCGACATCCCCGAGTCGTGGCATCAGGGTCTACTTGACAGGTTTGCGTCAGTCGTCCGCAACACCGCCGAGCCACTGTTGCCCTCTCCCCCCATCAGACTCACGGACCGACCACTGCTTGGTTGCGGTAGTACAACGTACGTATCTCGACAATTTTATTTAATATGTTTTTGTTAACGTGCAACTAATTAAAAAAATTCTCATTTTGTGCAGGCCAACTACATGAGAGCTGACCCTGACGACACGAATGTCGCCAGGCACTTGGAGGCGTGCCTGATGTGGTTGTTTGGGTACGTGATGTTCTGCAAATCCGCAGGGAGACACATTGTCTAGGTTCCTGACCCCCCATGCTCGGGCATTCACGGACACTCCTTTGGATGCGGTCCCCCCTAGTTAGCTAGGGTCTGTGCGTTGGCATGGCCAAGGGCAGGTCCAACGAGGGGATTTTCCTTGGATGTCCCTTGTTACTGCACCTCTCTGGACGTACGAGTGCCTTCTGGTGGGTAGGCCCTTGGTCGATTGGCGTGCCCACCATGGGCTCATTGTGGTACCACCGATTGGTACGTGCTTCTTACTTTGGTTCATTACATTTCAATGATTTTTGCGTTGCTACCAACTAACTTCTAGTTTGTTATGCAGCTCGACTACACGTAGCAAACCAGGAGGTCATACGCTGACTTCTGCGGGTTGATCAATAGAGCACGACGTCATTTGGACGTTGTACACTACCGACGCCATTGCCGCTCGCACACCTCAAGGCCTCTCGTCGCTCTGCTTCTGAGACCAGCACTGCTGTTTGACGAAGAAGTTAGTAGCGTTCGATGTCCACGTCAAGGAGTACCACGCAGACCGCGTGATGAGGTAGTTTGGGAAGTATCAGGAGTCCTCCTGCCTGTTGTCCACACCGCCCCCTCAATGCACAAGTAAGTTATCGTTAATTCATTAACTTTTCATTCACGTAAGTAACTTAAATTGGTGATAGATTCGCGACATTTGTCATAGGAGGTCGAAGAAGGGCGTGAAGACTGGGATGCCCTGGGAGCCTAGGCTACTCCCTTACATAGGCTACTCCCTTACATAGAGGATTGGATTGTCATGTCTACTGCGGATAATTCCGTGGCCGAGCAGCGACTCCACGACGATGACGCGTACCTGCAGTGGTAATTGGTGAGGACTCGGACACATGCTACGTTTGTGTCACCTGAGCTTCCGCACGATTCAGAGCTTGAGGTTGCCGCCTCGTAGGGGTACCCCGTCCGACGGGATCAGACCTCGGGCACCGTGGTACGTGTCAAACTACAAATCATCATTCTTTGATTACGTTCGCTCAAACTAATCCATGTTCTATTTGGCAGCACGATTGCCTTGTAAGGTGTTTGGCAAGTTTTGGCACAAGCGTGTGTTGATGCGGTTCAGATGTCGGTCCCGCAGCACGAGCAGTTGTACGACAGGTCTATGGACGCCATCAAGAGATACTGACGCCAGGTGAACTTCCATAGCCACAGTGCTGCTCTGCCTCCACATATCCCCTCATCCTCCTCCAACTCTTCCTCCACTGCTTGTTCGACACAAGCGTCGTTGTCCTCCTCACGGCCACCGTACTCAATCCCTCAGTCAGCTCCTCTGTCGGCTCTGACAACGGCTCGACTCCGAACTACGTGCCGCGACCGTCTATTTTCTAAAGCGTAGGTACATCTTTTCGTTTGTTCTAGTTTGCACGACATGTTGTGTTGTTATATGTTGATGCATGACATCTAATATTATAGGGAGACAACCACTGACGAGACCGTGTTGTCTTGGGCGGCCCCTTTACCGCAACATTCTTCGCCACTGGTTTTCCACGTGGCTTTTCGACCACCAGTTCAGCAGCCCACCATATGCAACCCTCATTCTCTATCTCGAACCCAATACGCTTTTCAAAACAAACGTGTTTACCAAATTCTATTCAATGCAGTTTACGATGCTAGCGACACACCTGACTCCGCCGCACTGCTGCGTGCGATGCGGCCAGGGGTCCTGTGGCGGCGGACGGCGCATCTGAGAACCCGCTCCCTCAACCGCGTGCGGAACGACTGGGTTGTGGATTGTTTTTTGCAAAGATGAGGGGGTGTTTTGTAAAATTTTCGACACTCGTCCAATCAGGTCCATCCGCTGGTCCGATCCGGCGGCCGGGAGCTGTATGCCACGTGGCCATGCTCTCCAGCCTCGGTATTAGCCACATATCTAGGTAAAAGAAAGATACCAGAGTCCCAATTTCATACCAGAGCTACATAAATGAAAACAGTTAAGATAAAATAACACAAGAGATCTAATTATTTCCAATACATAGCACTAGCACACACAATCCAAATTGACGCAACCTCATGCTGAAGTGCTGAACTAATCAACCTCACAACCTTTATTCCGAGGACTCTCTGCATATAACCTGCAAAAGCCAAGAAACCACTGACCAAGCTTTCTAGTGCCGTAGTGCGCTGCAGGACGAAGGATAGGGAAGTTCTTGAAGAACGGGAGCAGCTTCAAGAGCTACGGGTCAGCGACAGCGTTGCGCTGCGCCGGCGGGTGATAGATGGGGGTTGGCGTCGACGGGGGCTTTTGATCCGGAACCGGCACCGGCGTGGACGGTGGCGTGTACGCCGGCGTCGATGGAGGCGCGCTGTGCTCAGGCACGGGCACCGGCGGCTTGTGCTCAGGCATGTCCACCGGGGGCTTGGTGACAGGCGGCAGGGAGTGGCCGTCGTGGCCGTCGCCGTGGCCGTGGTCAGGCTCGTGAGGGATAACCACAGGTTTGTGGGTCCCGACATGGTGATGCTTGTGGTGGAGGAAAGGGTAGCAAAGGAACGCCGAAGCGCACTCGGGCGATGAGCGGTGCACCTCGCCGCCGAGCGCGACGAACGTCTTGTCGCTGCCGCCGTGGTCGGCCGACGCCGCGACGATCTTGGAGGGCTCCTGGCCGGGGCACGGCTCGCTCGACGCGCTGTGGAGCTGCGCGAAGCATTCCCGCCTCAGCTCGCCGTCATCGGCGACGAGGTCGGCGGCCAGGGGGACGCTAAAGGCACCGGACTTGTCCAACGGCCCCACGGCCGTGCTCTCGTACTCCCCCTTGCTGTTCCTGCACTTGACGGCCACCTGAAGACCTGGGACAAGTAAACGACAAATAATTGATCAGCCAGCCAAACTGTTTATTGTTATCGCGTCGATGCATTGCAGTTTTGTGCTTGTGTCCACTACCTTTGAAAGCTGCCTCGGCGTTCATGTTCTTTCTCGTGCAATCCGAGCACTTGGCCAAGCCGACAACGACCGGCGGCGCTGCCTCTCCTTGCACGGCATTGGAGCCGAAACCCATCGCCATCACAATGGCGCAAACGCCCAGCAGTCGCTGCCCTGCTAGGATCTCCATCTCTTTCCCTTGGTCTGAGTGGTTGAGGAAGGAGAAGATGCTGATGGGTGGGGAGCAAGGAGTGGCAGCGACAGGTGTTTATATAGGCGCCGAGGACTGACGACGCAGCTCGATCGACCGCGGTTAAGTTAAACTAGTCTATCAACAACCCGTGCCACTGCACGGGATAGAAATAGCTAATAATTATAATTATCTATCTCTTACTCTCATTCATCTATTACATATTCTGATAATTGTAATAAGTCTAGTTAGTAACAATTTTTTCCCCTTAGCATAGCACCTCCGTATGTGTTTGACTTGTATCTAATTGAACACTATATTTCAAGCTATGAACAACATAAAATTTGGTATTCTTATCTTTCTCTCATTCATGAATATATGAGTATATGACGACACACATTATTAGGAAATATTTTGTATATAAATAATAACATAAATAATATATTTTGAGAAAAATAATTAATAATATATTAATAATTATAGAAAGTAATTAAAAATTTTATATTGATGCACTTTAAGATCTCATTATAACTATATATGATTTAGATTCAGATTTAGGGGTTACTTTAAATTTAATAAGCACATAAGTGGATAATTTATATGCAAATTTAGGGGGTTATTTGATATTATTTTATAGTAGCATAAGTGGGTAATTTACATGAAAATTAAGAGTTGATTTACATTATTTTTTATAAAGGCATATGTGGGTGATTTAGATACATATTTAGGGGGTTACCTTGGTCTATTTTCATAATGGCAGAGGTGGGTAATTTATTAGAAAGATAACAGATCCAATGACTATTATGATTAGAGATGTTGAATTGATGACCGGATGTTTCTGATTTTTGTGAGAATTTAAAGGATTTCTCTATTTTTTAGGTGTCCACCTAGGATCCTAGGTGGCATCACCTGGAGGCTTCAAAAGGAGCCTCCAATTAGTAATAGTAAGATGATCAACCATGAAGCATCTAAATTGAGCGCCGCTTTTCTAGCTAGATCGCCACTTAAGGCCGCGCGCAATGTGATCAGGCGTTCCCTTCAAGTCTACTCCTCCAGCTATTCTCGTACTCACTGTTAATTCTGCACATGGACTGTTTCTCGTCACTGCTCACCATTTTATGGCATTTTTTGAAATTCATGCAAAATTCTCGAGAGCCAGATATACATGTTTTTTCTCTTCTTCTAATACAAATTCAGCAAAGCTCTTGCCGTCAGTTCGAAAAAAAAACATGTAGATTCTAAAATTCATTTTAATTATTTTCGAAAGACCCGAAAAGATTCTCGACATTAGCAGTTCCTTTTAGTTCTTTTACATTGAACTCGGTGAGGTTCACATTGCTAGTGAATACTAGTGACAAATTGACAATCAGTGGAGGTCTCTGCCGTTTTGCCACTGACACTATGGTTCATATCAAGTCGTAAACAAACTCAAGAGGAGGCTTGACGACCGCCAAGAATCACCATGTCCATGTGGCGTGATCGCCAGGAGCTTCAGCGTGCCCGTCGAGTGCCACCGTACCAGGACTGCAAAGGAGTAATCGTTAGGTGCACCTCTGGACCTCCTTAGTTCAATTATTTGTACTACTTCTTCAAAATTAAGCTGAAGTAGTGCAAATAATTGAACTAAAGAGGTTCGGAGGTGCACCACATCATATTCAATTTACACCCCTACACCGTACAGTAGTACAAGACACCAGGTGGCAGTCGACAATTGGGCTGGCAGGACCGCGGTAACGGGCGGCCGAGATTGCGCCCATTTTATTTCGACCTCTGCGCGATCCGATCCAGCGACCTGGATCCGGTGCATATAGTGTTCAACTAACCGTGCGCTGTCGATTTGGAGAAGAACAATGTCAGAGTTGGAGCTCATCCAGTAGCTGTTATGGCAGTACAAAGTTGGAGGGTGACCAGAAACTAAGATGATGAATCTCATGAGCATTTCATCTTCAGTATGCAAATCCAAAAAAACCATCACCATTGATCCCAAAACCCAAAGGAGAACCTTTTACTTTAGAAATCACTATCTTTATTTCTCAAATCACAGTAAAGCAACTTGCACTGAAACCGCCAACTAGTCGCACCACACCATACGGATACGGCACGATCCGAACGAAACAATAATAATCAGTGACAACACAGCAACACCACTGAAACGAACACGAACATATATCACTGAGAATCTCTGAAACACGCCATCATCTTAGCGCTTTGCTGCTTCCCTGCGTGCACGCGCGCGCGCCCTAGTTCAATTTCTTGGGGAGCTTCTTCTGCCCGGCTGCCGCGGGTCGGGTGGTGTCGTCGTCCACGAGCGGCGGGCATGGCTTCTTCTTGTGCATGAACTTCATCTTCGGCTTCTTCTTGAAGAACGGCTCGGGCTCCTCTGGCGCCGGGGGCCTGGGCTCCGGCACGGGCGTGGGCGTCGGTGTCGGGGGGCCGTACGACGGTGTCGGGGTCGGTGTTGGGGTTGGCCTGGGCGGCGGCGGCGGCGGCGGGCCGAACATGAAGTGCTTCTTCTTCTTGCCGCAGGCACACGCGACGGGGGAGAACACGGTGTCGGCCGCGGCGGCGAGGTAGGTGGCGCTGGTGGTGGCGACGGCGGTGCCGTCCTGGGTGGGCGCGATCCTGGGCGGCGCCTGGCCGACGCACGGCGTGTCGGGAGCGGTGTGGAGCTGGGCGTAGCAGTCACGGTCCAGGTTCCCATCGTCGCGCAGGAGCTCGGCGGTGAGAGGGATGCGGAAGACGCCGGCGTCGTCGAGGGGGCCGACCGCCTTCGTCTCGTAGTCGTTGGTCTCGGCGGCGCCGGAATTGCACTTGATCGCTACCTGCAGGCCTGCACGCGCCAATGGAACAAAATTTTAGTGTTCGGGGTCAATATCATGGGCCGCAAAGAATAGTCAATGCCTACTTGGGCCTGAATCGTACAGCATTGTGGCCCAGTCCACTATATAGGGACATAAATCAACGGGACATTGCAGAATGTGTAATTCGCAACAAATCCATTTGCAACAGAAGTATTTAATATTTTGCCGGTAAACAATTTTAAAATGCTCTAGTTTGCTTAAGATCACAAGATATTAGTTTTCTGCTGTACCTCTATATTAAGATTATAATAGATCGTTCGAGTCATTTAGGAAGAACTTCCCAGTTGAATTTTGCTTGACATAGTGCAGAGTTTTCATTTGTCTTAGAATTATTGTAAAATGTACCTTTGAAAGCATCTTCGGCACTGATGTCGTTGGGGAAGCAGTCCAGGCACTTGATCGAGCCAACCACGATCGGCGGAGGCGCTGCAGCCACGGCCTTCCAAGCCGCTGCGCCGAAGCTGACGGCCAAGAGCGCTGCGAAAAGAGCCGTGGCTTGAGGAAGACGAGTCCCCATGATGAAGCCCTGCTGCTTCTTCAGGTGGAGAAGATATCTGAGGAAGAAATGTGTTGTGAGTTTGGATGGCGAGATGGTGCCTGGGTGCATGCGTATTTATAGGAGCGGAGAGTGACCCTGTGTGACACCGGCGGTCTGGCCGGCCGGCTCGGCGATTGAAGCCTGGGAGGGACAGGTACTGGCCGGTGTCCATGAGACCAGCTCGAGGGGGCTAAAAAGTTTCAGCAATAATTCCAAGGACTTCTGCAGATTTCCAATGGAGTCTCAGTACTGATTTCGTCATTCCGTCCACGGTTTCTAGGACCCTTTTTCTAACCACCAGCCTGTATTGCACTTACGCTCTACTTTGCATTGCTGCCGCTACCGCAAAAGAATTTGAGCCGCGTGCAGACGAAAAGGATTCAGGTATACCATTGTTTGTTTTCCATAGGATGCTAGGAGAATACCGCGGAAAACGGCTACATTGTGCGCACGGTATATATACCGATAATACCAATTGTTTCTTTTTCCCCCAGTAGAAGGCTACGCTTCGAAATTACTCGTACTAGTTTTCATGCCTTTTTTTCTCGAACACTACTAGTTTTCAATTTTTCATGCCTCTTGGTCCTTTTCTTTGGCGTTTGAAAATTCGAAGTCGACGGCCAACGGTACAGTTGCTCAGCAATGCGGTGTGCTTCATCCGTCAGGGTGGCTCATAAACCTCGCACGGCCGGCGGATTGTGCGTGATGGGAGAGGAACAGGAGAGGGTGGGTTGCAGCGACCATGTGCGTGCCACCACCACCACCGATCGATCGAGCACGAAAACCATACCGGCCGGCGTGCAGTACGCGTACGTTGCTCGGGGTCGGTGGGAAACGAGCGGCGACAGCGCAGTAGTGGCCTGCTAGTGGGCAAGTAAGCGAACATGCTAGCTAGGCACGTAATAGTAATGGACGCTTAACAACTTTGGTTCGTAGTCGTAGATGCTGCACGGCGAGAGCTATGAACGGCCGGTGTACGCTTGCATCGTCCCTCGACCCTCGGCATCCATGAACGTGTTTGGTCCCTCCAGTGAAATTTTTTTTCACCTAGCGTGTCGTCAAGTCCCTGATAGGGTGACTTCCAACATTTTTTCCACCTTGCATTGCTCTTAGACGACACGGGAAGTCCCTAATCACATGATAATATGGCCTCAAAGCTTCCTCCATGAAGCTTTTCACCACATTGTTGCAGCCACTTGCCATCTTGACCTTCTGCAAGAAGAGGTCAGTTGCCAGGACTCCTTCTCTGCAGGCTATGGCTTCCATCACTTCTGGGTCCGATATCCCCACCACAACCAACGCCCTGTTCGCTTGACTTATCAGCCACCAGACAGCATTACTTTTCTCTCAGCAAATTAGCCATCAGCAACCAGCTAACAGTACTTTTATCTCAGAACAAACCAGCACCAGCCATCAGCAGCCAGCCGAACGAACATGGTGCAAGGTTGAGGCACCCAAGAAAGTGCCTGTAGAAACACGTGCAACTGCCGCCACAGAGCCAATCCCCCCATTCTCTAAAATTGCGGCATCGACATTGATCTTTGCACTGCACGGTGGGGGCAGGATCCATCGTGAGCTGCTGCTAATCCTTGTCTGCTCATTCCTCTCCTTCAGGGCTGTTGTCATCCCCAAATCAGCTATATAGCTGTCTACAAAATGATGGGTGGACAATGGGCTCTAAAAGGTATTTTCATAGACAACCTTTCTTCTAGCATAAATACAATATGGGCTGGACTGGCGGATGGAGGCCTAATACGATGGCTTAACGTGGGTGTAAGTGTTCCCTTTTCAGGTCTTGGGCCTCACGTTTTTCAGGTTTATTGGTTGGTGGCTGTGGAATTAATAACTAGTTCAAAACTTAAACGGAAATCCACAAACGAACTGATCATTTCCAATATATTTGAATCATGCTGTTTGGACTTCAGAATAGATGCAACTAGCAATCCACAATTAAGGTATCCGTCATGTCGCCTTCCTCCTCCTTCGTGAGAAGAGTTGAACTTGAAGCATGGGATAACGTCCTCCTAAGATCACATGAGTTGTATGTGATGGAAAAGTTGAACCTAGCTACTATGTGATATACGAGATTATTAGATTTAGTCTTACACATCAGAAATGATATTAAGGGAGCACAATATAAAAGTGGGGCGGCACTCATGGTGGTGGCAGGCTAACAACGCTGGCTCAGCCTCAACCAGCACCTGCCGTGTCAGAAAAAGGGAATGGAATTTTGTCAGGCTCGGCGGGGGAACGAAAAAAGGATGAACCAATAAGGCAATAATGTAGGAGTATGATGGAAATCCTATGTATCTTCTGGAAGATACTATAGGATCAAACTTCCAATGTTTTAGATTTTTGTAATCACTCATATCCACTCATCTTCCACTTCCAATCTCTACAGCCCCAGACCCTGTTCCTTCCGTGACGCATGCCACCCACCCGTCGTTGTTACCCTACTCGCCTCTCTGCACCTCCGCCGCCATGGCCAACCTCCCCGCCGGGCTTGCGCCGCAGGTTCCACGGGGGCTCGGCGATCGTTGCATGACACTTGTGTGTGAGCTCACCTGACTTCGTATCTTTTGCGTCGGCGTGGTCTGGCCGGTCGGTGCACTGTCAGCCATCAAGGAAGAGGAAGAAGCAAAATAAAAAAATGTTAACATTTTTTCCAATAAATGTTGAAATATTTTCAAAAAAATTTATCAACATTTTCCTAAAAATGTTGGTGAAAACGTTTTGGAAAAATATTGGATCTAACATTTTCTCTAAACAAATGTTGGCGCCACTCTTTCCAAAAAATGTTGGATCACCTTTTTACGAAAAATGGCGGTTCAACTTTTTGTTTGCAAAATGTTGTAACATTTTTTAAAAATGGTGCAACATTTTTTAATAGGTGGGAGGGTTGGAAAATAATAACCAGCAATTTTAAATGGACTTTGGTGGATTACAAGTTTCAACTCCTATCCACCTTCTGGTAGTCATATAGGAGCCCCCCACAGTAGGGAGCGTTGGAGGTCATTTCTCTCCTACATTTCTTTCAGACAACTATACTCCCTTAGTTCAAAAAAACATATCATTTTAGAATTTTTCTAAGTTAAAATTTTAAAATTTGACCAAGATTATAGAAAGAACCGCATATATCTACGGTATGAAATAAGTATCATTAAGTTTATCATGACACCTATTTGATATCATAAATATTGATACTTTTCTTTATAGATTTGGTTAAAGTTCTCAAAGATTGACTTAAACCAAACCTAAAATGGCATGTTTTTTAAGACAACGGAGGAAGAGCGTCAACTTCTCTAGGTTTTGCAATGTTGAAGGGTACTTTCCTAGAATAGATGATTTTCTAACAAAAGAAGCACATTCATATTCATCACTTAAGATTCAATTTTCATATATACCAGACGATGACATGTGGTGTCTAAGCTTTTTATTGCTTGAGTTGTCCACGTTTACTGTACCGATCCAACGGAGGAAAACGGATATGCCACAGCACTCTACATGCTGAGTGGATCGCACCCGCACTCTAATATACTTACTACCTCTGTCCTTAAATAGATGACATTTAGGATAACAAATTAGTTCAAAATCTAAATAGAGGGAATACATTTTTATCATCCATTTCTGTAAAAGGGTTAACCCGAGATTACAATGCCTCATAGAGTTGGCAATCCTATTACCCACTTCCAATTAGGGACTAAAGCCCTAGAACTATCATCCCACTTGGCCACTTGCATACATATCCCTTCAAAATGTTTGTGTTTTAGCGAAAATTTTAGAACAATGCATAGCCGAACTCTATTACAATTTGCAATTTCATATGTGTATGTAGAACAACAGGTCAACAGCCAACCCACTCACATCAGTAAACACCACCGTACCACCGCAAACACAATGAATACATCTCCCGGCTTCTTTTGCCGGAAACAACAAGAATTTAGTAAACCACAACCACTCTCACGCGCGCATGTCTCGAATTCAGAGAGCCAAACCCATGGCGACGGCAACGCTGAAACCCACAGCAACTGAGATGCCGACGAGGCTGCATCCATGCTTCACCACCCCACTGTCGTACGGGCTGTTGTCCACCAGCGGCTGGTTGCCGAACCCGAACGCTTCCCCTGCGCCCGCTCCGGCCTGGCCTTGCGCCTCCGCGGCGGCGCCGCCGAACTCGTCCGCTTCTTGCGGCAACGGCGCCAGTGGCAGCTCGGGCTGCGGCAAAGGCGCCGCCAGAGGCGCTTCGGGCTGCGCCACGCCGCCAACCCCGACGCTGCCGGTTCCCTGTCCGAATCCGAACGGCAGGTCGCTGCTGCCGTGCCCGATCGGCTCGGCGAACGGGGGCAACGCGGAGGCGAGGCCGGGCGATCCGGGCATCCCGCAGTGCTGCGCGGCGCGGGGCTCGTCGCTGGCCTTCCACGCTAGCTCCCCGCCCTTGTCGAGGATGCGCATGTCGCCCTGGTCCACGAGCTGCAGCGTCTCGAGGAAGTTCTGGTCGTCGGACTCGGCGTCGTGGGTGTGCCACACCGAGTTGCTCCCGTCGAACACCTCCAGCCCTTTCCACGAGAACACGAGCGCGCACGTGTTCACCGTGCTCACGGCCAGGCACTCCGACTCCCACACGCTCCGGCCCTCGGCGCCCGGCTCCGTCGTGTCGAGCACCTCCACGTAGCAGAAGTCGGCGCCGAGGCCGCCGGCACCCGGGGTGGTCTGGCTGCGCATAAAGTAGGCCGCGTACTTGCCCGACGGCGACGTCAGGAACAGCACGGGGTTCTCGTCCCAGTGCGGCGGGATGCTCGCAAGAATCTGCTGCTTGGTCACGCGCTGTATCGTGCCGGGCGGCGCCGCCGTCGCCGCGGCGTGGGACGGGAGGAGGAGAAAGGCTAGCGCGAGGCACATGGCAACGTGGGGAAGAAACCGGAGCTGCATGGCTGCTGGTTCGGGGTTTGGCCACTCGTGCGCTGGTCTCAGGACTCAGGTAGATAATGGAAGTGATCGATCTGTGTGTGTTTGTTGCTGTTGTGATTGTGCATGGGCTGGCGTGTCTTTTATAGGGAGAGATGGCGATGGAGTGGTACAGGATGGTGACGGTGTAAAGGCAACGTTGAGTTGTTGACGTTACCAGCTCCAATGTTTCAGTGGGAGATTAGGAAAGACAACGAGCAAAAGACTTTGCTAGAAGATTTGTTTATCATCTGCAGTTGACTCGTCGTGAGGTGCATCAGATCAGGAAGCCATTCAGCCAGTTGGTGCTCATCGAGGATTATTCTTACTTGGACAATTGAGAATGTAGCATACGCATCAAGGTTCAAGGGTAGGACTGAAAATTACTTGACTCCCAGTTTGACGAAGGCGTTCATTTCTCAGGTTGTAGGAAACTATATTTTATTATCTCTATCACTATTTCCCTCCTAGATAGTGGATACAACACGGACTATATCGCTGGTCAACATCATTTGAAATGTCCTTATAAGATTCCACTTACCCACTCCATCGTACGATCATCAGAATTGTTTTATTTCTCTTACTTCCGTAAAGCACACGCGATCTGGTGTAGTGTAATCTTAAAAAGCCTGTGCGGTTGTTCTGGAAAATAGATCGAGCCGTCCATCCTCGCGATTTTTTAATATATATTTTTCACGATTTTTCAAAAATAAATGACGGACTAATTTTTTTTCAAAAGTAGTCTCCAACCGCAATTTAAAAGGGTGGTTGGGGCACTGTAGCATCCAAACGCCACCGAAAGCTCAACGGCCTTGTAGCTACTAGGGTTGTAATTTATGGGTATTTTTACTTGTGACTTGTGTCAAAATGAAATATAGATGTGATATTTCAAGATAAGTTCCAAACTTGTGTTTGCTGGCAATCAAGCAATTTGTTATCTTAATCCACTACTATACATGTAAACAATTGGTAAGAATATGTGTAAATTAGTTTAATGAGATGGGATGATTCGCGTTGTCTTACCCTACTCATTAGATTCATTTATATTGGTCTAAACTGTTTTTGCCGTGTAAAGAGGGAAACACATACATTCCAACATAAAGCTGAAGGAGCTAAGACATGAAAACCCATCAAAATTGTCTCTCCAAATCGAAGGGAAATAGGAATGAACTAAGACATGACAATACATTAGGATTAGGGAAATAGGAAAACATGACAATAGAAGGAAAATAGGTAAGCATCAAGCAATCAAAACTATTTACCCTCACTTTCTTCCTACAAACTTCTATTTTTTTCATTGATATAACCCTTTCTTTATGCAGATAAAGATTGTAACTAAACTCCAAAATAAGGTTAGTATTGACTACTTTGCACTCTACTTTACTACTACTTAAATTGTTTGACTTTATATTTTTCAAGTCCCTAATGCAGACATCAAAAAGTTTAGATCAAGGCGCATAATTGAAAGATATATCATAAAATTTAAAAATTACAAATCTTACAATCAATGTTAATTTTCTCATGCTATCATGTCAGATTTGCGTGTTGCAATTGTTACTACTTATTTATCTTAGTTCAACGTAAATTAGTTTGACCAAAGCTTTTTTATTGAGGTCATTTGGTCAGTTTGGACGCATAATCTCTCAAAATATTTTATCCCAAGATGAAGATTCAGCAAAGTAGACAAGTGAGCCGAGCAAATGCAGCATTTTGAACGGAGATGATGCTAAAGTAGCAAAGTTTGCAATGCAAGGTTAGTGTCCATTACTCTATCCTATATAGTATATCCTATATAGTATGAAAATGTGTTTATTCTTACATTTTGTGTATTCAAATATAATATATTAAGTGGTGCTATATATGAACATGAATTACAGATTGAGTTGGCTGTGAAAGTGCATCTAGGCCCCTAAGTGGATTTTGGTGAATTGAGTGACAAAGTGATTAAAGTACTTGTTTGTCTAAGAAAGTGAGCAATTTTTTATTAAATATTCATGAATTTATGTTGTCATGCATTTGAGAATGAATATTGGTAGGCTCACATTGAATAAGACAAGTAAGTGTGTGATCCTATAATGAAAACTGACAAATGTCAAGCATCAAATGAAGATAATATTGGGGATATTTTGTAAGGCTTAGGGCGTGTTTGGGAGAGCTCCAACTCTGCAAAAATAGCTCCAGAGCTGCAGGATGCAGTGGGCGCGGCGAGCCGGCAAGACGGCTGCAGGGCGCGACGAGCTGCTCGATTCGCTGGCGCCGCTGCCGATATCTCGCCTCCACGAACCAGACACCGGCATCGGTCTCTGCGACAACGAACCAGACACCGTCGTCGTTGCTGGTGGTGGAGCAGCAGATGGCGACGTCGCGGGGCAGAGGTCCTCGCGGGGCGCGACCATGGCCATGGCGGTCGGGACGGCGCACGACCTCGCGCGGCGAGAGGACCTCGCTGGGGCAGATGACCTCACTGGGCACCGGGGCAGAGGACATCGCTCGGGAGGAGAGGCGCGTCGCGCGCGCGCGGGGGAGGCGCGAGGGGTCGACGGGGAGGAAAAAATAGAAGAACGAACCGTTTTTTGTGTAATCAGTGGTAGTGGTGGGTAATTTCGCCCAACTCCAGGAAACTAGATTTGGTGGAGTACCTCTTGAGGCACTCCATGAAAACCATGGAGTTGGGGGTCTGCTCCACCTTTTTTCTGGAGCAGATCCACGGTGGAGCTGCTGGAGTTGGGTGTGTTTGGCGGAGAAAATTTGGAGTGGAGCTGTTTTTTTGGATTTGGAGCTGTGTGGAGCTCTCCCAAACACGCCCTTAATTTCATGTCTTCGATAATCGTGGTAGCTTTTTGATTAAAAATCAAATGGATCATAAAAGAGAAATTGGTAATTCTCTCTAAAATAAATGCAAGACTTCATGTGGTAATTGCAAAAGGATACAAGGATGGGTATATATTTGATGATCCTCAATTAGAAGCTTGCATATTCATGGTCAATCAAGAACAAGCATTTGAAGTAGTATTTCAAATGAAGATTAATTGTTGATGAAGCAAAGCCAAACTCAATGTGGTTTGGGTAAACGATGAAGAGATCAACCGAATGACTAGGGCGAGATAATAAGCATCTGAGGTGTTTGCTAAGGTGAAGCAAGTAGTATTCATGGGGTCTCGAACAATCATACTCATGCCTTAACTGAGGGAAACGATGCAACTCATCTATGTGTTATGGTTGGAAATATGGAGTGACTTAAGGGTGCAAGTGTGCATTCTTATGCTAAATGGAAGAATCCTAAGTCACTAGCTCAAGTATGCATGTGCTCAAGACATTGGCAATGTTGGAAGCCCTCAAGTTAAAATTGTTTAAGTATGAAAAGATTGAAGATCTACAAGCTCACGAGGTTGACTCGGTTTTATATTTATTCTTAAGTATGGGAATGTCGTACTATCAAGAGAGATGCAACGTTAACTTTATGACAAACATCAAAAGTGCTCATTAGACTGTGAAAGTGTATCTAGGCCCCTAAGTGGATTTTGGTGAATTGAGTGACAAAGCGAGTAAAGGACTAACTTGTTTGTCTAAGAATGTGAGCAAATTTTTATTTAAATATTCAAGAGTTTATGTTGTCATGTATTTGAGAATGAATGTTGGTTGGTTCACATTGAATAAGGCAAGCAAGTGTGCGATCCTATAATGAAAACTGACAAATGTCAAGCATCAAATGAAGATAAATAATGAGGATATTTTGCAAAGATTAATTCCATGTCTTTAATAATTGTGGTAGTTTTTTTATTAAAAATCAAATGAATCATAAATGAGAAATTGGTAATTATCTCTAAAATAAATGCAAGGCTTCATGTGGTAATTGCAAAATGATACGAGGATGAGTATATATTTGATGGTGCTCAATTGGAAACTTGCATGTTCATTGTCAATCAAGAACAATCATTTGAAGTGGTATTTCTAATGGAGATTAATTATTAATGAAGAAAAGCCAAACTCAATATGGCTTGGGTAAGTGACAAAGAGATCAAATGAGATGACTAGGACGAGGTACTAAGCATCTGATGTGTTTGCTAATGTGAAGTAACTAGTATCCATGGATCTCGAAGAATCATACTCATGCCTTAACCGAGGGAAATGATGCAACTCATCTATGTATTGTGGTTGGCAATATGGAGTGACTTAAGGATTCAAGTGTGCATTCTTATGCTAAATTAAAGAATCATAAGTCACTATCTCAAGTATGGATGTGCTCAAGACAATGGTAATGTTGGAAGCCCTCAAGTTAAAATTGTTCAAGTATGGTGAGATTGAAGATCTACAAGCTCAAGAGGTTAACTTGTTTTATATTTATTCTTGAGTATAGGAATGTTGTACTATCAAGAGGGATGCAACTTTAGTTTTATGACAAACATCAAAAGTGCTCATTAATTTTATGAGAAATAGCCTTCAGAGAGTCCCTGAGTGATATGATCTAACAAACCTTTAACCCAACCTTAGCCACTTCATCTCTTTGGTGAAGTGTTTGGTGATAAGAGAGAGGGGTTAGTCGGTTCTCTGCCTAGGGCGGTCTAACCGCCCCAAATAGTCAACAACTAGATTTTCAAATCGGCTAGTGGCAGGCATTCTAACCGCCTTGTAACGGTTTTATAATGGCTTGTTTTCGTTAAGTGTGGTATAAATACCCCCACAAGCTCCATTAGTTGGGGTTGTTGGCTCTAGGGTTGCTAAGGTGCTTCCCCTGCTGTTTTGCTAAGCCAACACCAAAGAAACTCTCCCAACCCTCTCTTTGTGAGATTTGTGTTTCAAGCCATATCTTTGTGTTGGGTTGAGAGAGTGAGCTTATGTGAGCCTTTGTGAGATGGGAAAGAACATCTCATAGCTTGAGCACCATTGATTCACATATAAAAGCCCTTGAAGCATTTGTTACTCTTGGAGATTTGCCTCCTAGATGGTTAGGTGTCGGCGGCTAGCTCCCAAGGTGTGGTAAGTAGTGGCAAATTTGTGAGAGTTGTGGTCTTGTGTAAGTGCAATCAAGCCTATGAGGGTTTTGGTGATGTTGACCACACAATTAAAGAGCTAATGAGCTTTTGAGACTATTGTGCAGCATAGAGTTATTGTCACGGGTGCAAAAGAAAGAATGGAGACCCCTCAACTAAATAAAGAAGGATACCTATGCTACTTGGAGGAGTTTATTTATTTTATCTTTTGAATTTGAGTATAGGACAATCCGTACTATCAAGAGGGATACTAATGGTGAGTTAGGGTGGTTTCAAGTGCTCATAATCTATCTTTCTTAAACCCTAATCCTCACCCCAAGGGAAGTGACCTGCAATTTGTTTTGCCCCTCTTTCGTTTGTTGTTCGGAGGTTCCGAAGTTGTTCTCGGAGGTTCCGACCGTACGGGCTACGATGCCGCGAGTTTTCAAAAGTCGGAAGTTCCGAGATTTTTCTCGGAGGTTCCGAACTCTGAATTATAGCTGTTACTGTTCTGGATCTGGGGGTATTTATACCCCTTGGTTCCCCAACGGTTATCTTCTTCTTCCCTCTGCACAGAACACCGTTCCAACCTGATTCTCTCACCTTGCATTCACTCCTAACCTACTCTCTTCCAAATCCTTGCCTAGCATTGATTGAGAGTGGATTCTTGAAGTGAGTTAGTGAGCCAATCTCTCTCTCCTTTGAACTTGAGCACTTGGAAGAACCCTAGCAAGCTTGGTGGATCTATTACTCTTGGAGCCTTGCTCCTAGACGGATAGAGGTTCTTGGAAGCTCTCCAACCCGATTTGTGGAAGCTCCAAGGTGTTTGTATTACCCCTTTGTGATTCTAGTGGAAAGCCTCCACCTATTACCCAAAGTGATAGGTGTGAGAGAGGAGTTGACCTTTGTGGTCCCTAGCCTTTGTAGCTTCCTCAACAACGTGGACGTAAGCAAGCCTTTGTGGCGAGCTGAACCACGGGATAAATCTTTGTTTCATGCGTGCTCTTGTTTTACTCACTTGTTCATGCTTGCTCTTGACTAGATCTATTAGGGTTTGATCCCGATCTATTTTGTGGTACCCTCCTAGCTTGTTCCTTGCTTAGAAATCTTCTTGCTAGGTCCTAAGTACCTCCTAGAATTTAGTAGATCTAGTTTTCATCAAGTTATCCGCAGCTTAAGTTATTTATGCTCTGTTCTAACAGCTGCCGGAAGTTCTGAGTTTATTCTCGGAGGCTGCCTCATTCGGAGGTTCCGGAGTCTGACAGTGTTTTCGCAGAAAAAGTTTAAATTTTGTGTGCAGGCCTATTCACCCCCCCCCCTCTAGGCCATATTGCCTCGATCCTTTCATCTTGCCTCTTCGTGTAAAAGATCGCCTTAGTGGAATTGAGGAAAGTGGTTGAAAGAGACCCGACTTGTTGTGGGAGAGAGTTTGTGGAAAACTTGAATATCTTACAAGCTCCTCAACAGAGACATAACTTTCCTTCATGGGAGTGAACTTCGGGAAACAAATCTTCGTGTCTCCTTTGTAGTTTGCCTCACTAGTTGATTTCTAGCATATTTACTTTGGTTTTGCTTTGATCTACTTGGGTGTGCTTGTCTTTGTGTGCGGGGATTATTACCCTGCTTATGGACCTCCACTGAAGTCACTCAAGAACTTTGGTTAATGCTAGAAGTCAAGAGAAGTTTGAGTTGTGTTTTGCAGGTTCACTACATGTAGCGGTTGAAGCGTCCCCTCATCAGAGGTGACTAAATGTGACACAAATACCAGTCCCAGGAGGCTGGTAGCACATTTATTACAACAGGTGGAATCAGTCTTTTACATTACGATTACAAAAAGGGCACGGTAGTGCCAACGCTACAATGAACAACACAAACGCTAGCGACCACACTACGATAGCAAAGGCTTCCATAGCCTCCTCAGAGTACCACACCATGGAAGCTTTCGGTAGGGCCCTGGTACACAGGCACGGTTGGGTGTAGGGCAATGACCTACTCAACGTCTTCTGGAATGTAATCGGGATCCTCCTCTGTAACATAGTTAGTAAACAAGAGTGAGTACATACGTACTCAGCAAATCCAACCCCACCCACGGAGGGGCTTATGAGTAGTATCATGCATAAGGTATAACAAGGATCAGGTTAAGGTTCATTTTGCAAACTTACACATGCAGGGGTTCATTTCAAAAAGGTTTTCGCAAATCATTTTCATAACCCAAGTAACTCACTTGTTTTAGGAAAACCACCGTGGATCTACCGGACTTCCCGTCCGTCGTAGCCCGTGCACACGGCCACACACTTCACCCGGAAAACAACTCACGCCGTAAAACATCCCATCCCCAAACACTAGTTTTTGTGACCACACCGTGACTCGTCCAATACCGTGGACACGGCTATTCGAATAGGTTTGACACTGCGAGAGGTTGTACATCTTTACCCACAAGTAGGGTACCGTCACACGGACACCTCGGTGCGGTACGGATCCTATCAAAGCCATTACCCACCTTAGCTAACACTACGAGCCACCACGGAAGCACCCAAGGGGTTATCCCACATAACCGGGCGTACCTCACACGGAGCGTACCCCGACTCCTTGGTCTCCCGCCGCTCACCCGCACACCAGATGGCAAGTAGATTAACTAGTGGGGTTTATGCTAAGCCGTTGCCACATACAACGGTCGAGTGGTTGTACGATGATTTGGGTCAGGTGAGATGTCACGCAACCCGGTCCTTAACCGACAAGATGGACAACTCCCAACATGCTCAACCACACAGGTACGAGCTCACCCATACTCCTGACACACACGTCCATCCTGCCTACCCAGATCTGTACTCATTTTCCAAAAATATCCCATTCCCATTTTTAAAGCACTCACACATTTTGAAAGCACTCACATATTTTTAAAGCACTCATTTAGGCCAAAACAAGGTTCAATCATAGCAATCAAGGGTGGCTATCCTACCATGTTTTGCAGTAAAACGATATGCAATTTGTAAAACGGGTATAAGGGTATATTTATAAAACTAGGACAGAAGCATGCATCAAAGGGGGAGGTTGAACTTGCCGTCTTCGTAGTCTTCGGGGAGTGCCGGCTCGGCGTCCGGGACCTCGGGCCCCTGCTCGCGTAGTCGGCTCCGACTTCCGGCTCGGGGTACCTTACTCCGTCTACTCCGTCGGCTAAGGCATACACACACACAAGCAAGCAATATTAGCACTCACGGTTCCGCCGAGCTCGGGGAGGGGAGGTGAGTGGAGAGGGGGTATATATAA
Source organism: Cenchrus americanus (assembly GCA_947561735.1). NCBI lineage: Eukaryota > Viridiplantae > Streptophyta > Magnoliopsida > Poales > Poaceae > Cenchrus > Cenchrus americanus. The sequence continues at coordinate 149,308,534 of OX387243.1, read as the reverse complement.
GCCCTAGGGGGTGGTGGTTCAGTGGTGTACCACTGGGGAATAGCGGGGCGAGGTCTGGGTTTAATCGTAACTGTTGGGTCACGGGGGTGGTATAGGAGTTAGGGACCTATTAGCAATCCCTAGAAATGGTAAGAAGGGTGTTTATGCTAATATAAACTAAGTTAGGGTCATTTCGTAATTTATTCTAGGGTATAACAGTGTTTAACCTTTGATTAACCATTAACTCAGGGACTTATTTGGAAGGAATAAAGAGAAATAGGAAAAATGGGCTCGGTTTGAAGGAATAAGGGGAGACGGGGGGTTCTTGGCAAAAGCGCCATCCCCTTCCCCCCTTTCCCCCCTTCGAACCGGACGGGGGGGGGGGGTGCGGCGCGCGCGGCCTCGGTCCGGCGGCGGGGCGGTGAGCCCCCGGGGTTGGTGGCGGCCGGAGATAGGGGAAAAGAGCGAGGAGGGCTAGGGCAACTCATACCCGTGCTCACCTTCGGTTATAGTGGAGCGAGGCGGCGGATCGGTGGTGGACGGGGGCGGCGGCGGTGCTACCGGCGGCGGCGGCGCGGTGCAGCTTGTTGACGGTGTATTTTGGTGCACCTAGCATGTTCATTACACTTTGGTTTGGATTTGATTATTGAACTAACCCGCCACTAGGCACACTAATCATATAACAAGTTCATCTTTGTGCATGCATTTGGAAGTGTTGTGTTTATGTAGGAAATCATGGACATAAAGGACGGATTTGCAATAAGTTCAAAAGAGCATTCATGGAGTCTTGTTCGTGTCTATGAGCTCGCTGAAATTACTTCCAATGGTGGTGAGGACCGAAGTGCTACGAGGAACACCCCGGGGATTGAAGCGTAAAAGATCAAACTTCATGCAAAGAGAGTCTCCATCTTGATCGCGAGGATAACGGCGTCAAAATCATCCAAGTGGAGGGGGCGAAGTAGATAAGTGCACGAGGACCCACGGAGCAAAAAGGGCGACCGAACCGGGCCGAAATTGGGCCCGGGCCGGCCGGCCCGGTCGGATCGGCCCGGCCCACTTCGGGCACCGGTTCGGTCCCGTTTTCCTTGCCCTAGAAGGATCTTCGACCCTAAAACCCCCGACGCGCCGCCAACGGACGAGAGAGGAGTTTATTCGCACCGAGAAGGCCATCTACAAGCTAGAGAGAGAGGAGGAGGATCTCGGGCTGGAGATCAACCACCTCGAAGGAAGCACCCTCTCGTGGAGAAGGAGGAAGACACGGCGGAAGGGAAACCATGATCAACGGTGCCATGATCGGCACCTTGATGGGGTAATCTTCTCATTCGTCCATGGGTTGTAATCGATCGTGAGATGTAATCGCACTTTGTTGGATTTTCTATCTATCATCTTGTGTTGAACATACTTTAATGCTTAAGGCTTGCAACCGTGCCATAGAGGGAGTAGAGCTCCAATGCTTCCTTGGATCCATTCAATACGCCGTGGCCATCAAAGGTCTAGTCATGAATACCTTCGCGTAGTGACGATACGAGAGGAGGGAAAGGGGCGAAACCGTGGTCACAACCCCGATAGATTAGATTGGTTTTTCATGTCTTTAAGCGATTGCATGCTCTAGTATCGTAGACCCGTGGGCGAGTGTCTTCTCTCTTGATCGTTTATCATTCTCTCTAGTGAGTTTAGTTGTTTTTCTAGTATAATAGTAGTTAGGGTTTAGTAGCTAGTGCGTCGTTGTTGATCAAACGCTTGTAATCCCCTTGCTCCGCGGATTGACAAGAACCTTGGGAATCCCGTGGTGAAAAAGGTGTGGGGTCCGTACGCTTGCGGATCGTAGAGGGATACGTATTTTATCCGTCAACAAGCCCCTTTTTCTGGCGCCGTTGCCGGGGAGCAAGTTAGTTTACATCGTTTGATTTGCATCTAACTTAGTTTTATATTTTAGTTTATCTTTTATTTGCTTTATCTAACATATATTATCAGAAAAACACTTGTTTCTTTTTTGTTTTTGTTTTTATCTTATTGTCTAGATGGAGTTCGATAATCAACCCGTGGAAGAACCGGAGAAATCATTAAGGGATTACGCTAGCCCTCGATGTGAAGACATAAAGGTACAAGAGTCGGATTCGAAGCTCGAAGCGACCAAGTATGAAATTAAATCCAAGATCATGAAGATGGTGGCGGAAAACCCATTTGAAGGGATGGTTGAGGAGAACCCATATAGACACATAAGGGATTTCACGACAATATGCAACACGGTGCGTCAAGAAGGAGTTCCCGATGAATGGTTCAAATGGAATCTCTTTCCCTACTCACTTGCCGGCAAAGCAAAGACATGGTATTCGGTTGCGTCCTTTGAAGTTGAAGGCAATTGGAACAAGTTGACAAAGAAGTTTTGCGAGAAGTTCTTTCCAATGAGCAAGGTTCAACATCTAAGGAGGCAAGTGATCAATTTTATGCAAGGAGAAGAGGAAGGGATAGACCAAGCCGGGAAAGGTTTAATGAATTAATCGAACAAGGACCAAAACTCGGCTTCACCGGTGACGTACTCTTGCATACATTTTTCTTTTCCCTAACCCCTAGTTGCATGCGACACGTCGAAATGTGTGCGGGTGGGGATCTCATGGAGAAAACACTCACGGAAGCCGCCCAACTTCTACAAAAAGTTAGTAGAGCGGCCGCCATGCGAAGAGATTGGGAAACGAGACTTGCGGAAGAGCCGGAATTTAATTCAAGGAAGAAAAAGCTTGCTGATTTTTCTAAAGAGGCAACCCGGAAGTCACAAAAGAGGAGCCAATCATGGAAAAGCTTGAACAAGAACACATCAAGTCAAGAACTACACCAAACGTCGACTTCGCCGCACCAAATGAGACGAACAAGAGAAGCATGTCAAGCGCGAAGCCACTAAGGGAGTTCGAGCCAATGGATTGGGTTCCTATTGATTACGGAGAAGTATTCGACAAGAGAAGACCGTTCCCTAATCAAAAGGGAATGGCAAGAGCATTGGAAGTCGATTTCCCACCGGAGAGGAAAGCTGAAAATTCATACGACCTCGAAACCACCGGTGAGATTTTTGAAAAGCTCTTTGGAGATGATGTGGTGGATCCGGAACATATTGCCGAGGTGAAGAGGATCATGGGGATCAAGCCCGAAGCATCACCATACGCCCGCCTTGCTGAAATTTATTCGATCGGATCCGAAGAAGAAGAGAAGATGACGCCGCACTTGAGTTGCGAGATCAACGGAGTTCAATGCAAAGCCTTATGCGACATCGGAGCCCAAGTAAGTGTTCTATCTTCTAAAATTTACGATAAAGTTCAATACCACAACCTAGACTTAGCTCCAACATCAACGAAATTAATTATGGGAGATGGTAGAACTATCAAACCTCTAGGTATTGCTTGCAACATGAAAGTAAAAATTTCTAGAAACTATATACCAACCGATTTCTTTGTTATTGATGCTTACCATAGTAATTCTGATCATATAATCTTAGGTAGGCCTTTTCTTAAGTTGGTTGATGCCGTGTTAGATGCCGGAGAAGGCAAAGTAACAATGAACCTTAATGGAACAAAGTACACATATAACTTTCTTCGTGCTTCTAAACACCTTACTCCTTTTCCTCCCGAAGATGAAGAAATAGAAGAGATAGATAGTCTTTGTTTTGTTGAAACTCTTAGAGACCCGCTGCAAAGAGCGATGGAAAATCAAGTTAGTAATCAACAAGATGAAGAACTAGAGGAAGCGACAAAAGGCTTAGAGCCGCATGATGGTAGCGTGGAGGAAGAGAAGTTCGAAGACATAGGAGAAATCAAACCCGAGGAGCCACAAGTGCCCGAAGTAGACCTTAAACCTTTGCCCAAGGGATTAAAATATGAATTTTTGGGGCCGGACAAAACTTATCCGGTCATTGTGAGCGACGAGTTGAGTCCCGAAGAAAATGAAGCGTTGCTGATTTTATTAAAAAAACATAGGAAGGTGATTGGATATTCAATTAACGATCTCAAAGGTATTAGCCCGACCTTTTGCACTCATCGTATACCAATGGAAGACCAATGTAAGCCCGTAGTGGACCATCAAAGGAGGCTAACCCATGCCATGCGAGAGGTAGTAAAGAAAGAGGTTATCAAGTTACTTGATGCCGGAATCATCTACCCGGTTCCGCATAGCGAATGGGTGAGCCCGTACATTGTGTGCCGAAGAAAGGAGGTTTAACCGTGGTGAAGAATGAGAAGAATGAATTAATACCGCAAAGAACCGTGACCGGGTGGCGGATGTGTATCGATTACCGTAAGCTTAACAAAGCGACGAAGAAAGATCACTTCCCCCTACCGTTCATAGACGAGATGCTCGAGAGGTTAGCAAACCACGCTTATTTTTGCTTTCTCGATGGATACTCGGGGTTCATGCAAATTCCCATTCACCGGAAGATCAACATAAGACAACATTTACATGTCCTTACGGAACGTTTGCATATAGGAGGATGCCCTTCGGCCTATGCAACGCTCCGCCTCTTTTCAACGTTGCATGATGGCCGTGTTTTCGGAATTCATCGAAGAAATTGTTGAAGTGTTTATGGATGATTTTTCCGTTTACGGGAAGACGTTCATGGATTGCTTAGCAAACTTAGAAAAGGTCCTTACAAGGTGTGCGGAGGTAGATTTGGTTTTAAATTGGGAAAAGTGCCACTTCATGGTTAAGCAAGGCATAGTGCTCGGTCATGTTATATCCGAGAGAGGAATTGAAGTGGACAAGGCTAAAGTAGAGACGGTTGAGCAACTCCCACCTCCTACGGATATTAAGTCCTTAAGGAGCTTTCTAGGCCATGCCGGATTCTATAGAAGATTTATAAAGGACTTCTCAAAGATCACCAAGCCTTTAACACACCTTCTTCAAAAGGATGTGGCTTTCGACTTTGATGAAAAGTGTCTAGCGGCATTCGGACCTTGAAAAATGCGTTGGTGAGTGCTCCCATCATCCAACCTCCGGATTGGAGCCAACCTTTCGAGATCATGTGTGACGCAAGTGACTACGCCGTAGGCGCGGTCTTGGGACAAAGAAAGGAAGGCCGAGTTCACGCCGTTTACTACGCTAGCAAAACTCTTAGTGGGGCACAATTAAATTACGCTACTACGGAAAAAGAATTGCTAGCGGTGGTATTTGCTTTCGAAAAATTCAGATCCTACATCGTGAACTCGAAAGTCATTGTTTACACCGATCACGCGGCTATAAAGTATCTCTTGGCTAAGAAGGAAGCTAAACCACGTTTGATTCGTTGGATCCTTCTTCTCCAAGAGTTCGATGTTGAAATTCGTGATAAAAAGGGGGGTGGAGAATGTTGTGGCCGATCATTTGTCTAGGATGAATCGTGGGCAAGATGATAAAGAGCCCATAGAAGATAAGATGAGAGATGACCACCTCTATAGAGTGCTTGATAAAGATACTTGGATGATCGACATCATTCGAGCGATTCGAAAGATGCCCCTCGATCATCTAGACAAAAACACTCAAAGGAAGATAATTTCTGAAAGTAAGAAATATTTTTGGGATGCACCATACCTCTTCAAGCTTGGCAATGATGGTGTGATGAGAAGATGTGTGCCAAGGGAAGAGAGGCTTGAGATTCTAAGGAAGTGCCACTCGGCGGAGTACGGTGGGCACTATAGCCATTTTCGAACCGAAGCCAAAGTATGGTCGAGCGGATTCTATTGGCCGGAGATGCATGAAGATACTAAAAGATATGTTGCGTCATGCCCCGAATGCCAAAGAACCGGAAACATCTCTCAAAGAAATTCTATGCCTTTGAAATACAACTTGCAAGTCGACATATTCGATGTATGGGGCATAGACTTCATGGGGCCTTTTAAAAACTCATTTGGATTCGAGTATATACTTGTTATGGTTGATTATGTATCCAAGTGGGTAGAGGCTATACCATGTCGTAAAGCTTCTACGGAGGAGTCCATCACTATGATCAAGAACGTGATTTTTCCCCGTTTCGGTACACCGAGAATCTTGATAAGTGATGGAGGAACTCATTTCACCGGGAAGAACTTTAAAAAGTGCTTGTCCAAGTTGGGAATTGAGCATAGGGTCTCCACGGCCTATCACCCACAAACCAACGGACAAGCGGAGACGTCAAATAGGCAATTAAAAAGCATACTTAACAAGACCATAGAGAAGGGAGGCAAGGATTGGTCAAAGAAACTAGACGGCGCTTTATGGGCTTATCGAACGGCGTTTAAAACACCGATAGGTATGACCCCCTATCAATTCGTCTATGGAAAAGCTTGCCACCTTCCGGTTGAGTTAGAACATAAAGCCTATTGGGCGATTAAAGAGATGAACCTTGATCTCGATGCCGCGGTGGTGAAACGGAGAATTCAAATAAGCGAGCTAGAGGAGTTGAGGTTGAAAGCTTATGAAAACGCAAGCATATACAAAGAGAGAATCAAAAGGTGGTATGATAAAAGATTGAAGAAAAAAGAATTCAAAGAAGGAGATAAGGTCCTCCTCTACAATTCGAGGTTTAAAACCTTCGGAAAGGGGAAATTGCAAAGCAAGTGGGACGGACCTTATGTTGTGCATTCGGTGTTCTCCAACGGAGCGGTAACCATTATGGATATAAACGGCGATCAATTTGTGGTGAATGGACAGCGGCTTAAGGTTTACTACGAACCCGACGTCGTGCCCGTTCATCATGTTGACGTCTTTACCATGGAGGAAGAGCCCGAACGTCCCGCCTAGGACGAAAAACAAGGCACCAACTTCTGTAAATAATTTTTCTTTTAGCTTTCTGGAGTTTTTCGCGAAGATTAACTGGGCCAACTTTTTCCCATGGGCTGAGGACGAAAAAATAGGGCGGTGTGCAAAAAACCGGACCGGCCCGGCCCCCGAGGCAGGGTGGGCCGGCCGGCCCAGTCGGATCGGCCCAAGGGGGGCCCGACGCCCGATGTCCCCGAATTTCGCCCGAATTGCTCCTTTTCGACTTCCTTGTTTGGTCAGAAAATTTTAAGGGAAGTGTAAAAAAGGAAAATAAGGTTCCCAGGGCTTTTCTCTCAGGACTATATATTTGGCCGAATTGGGAGCTCGAGAATCAATCCTTTCAAGCAATGTGTTGCACCCTTGTAGCAGCCATTGAGCCTCCAAAAAGCTTAGAGTTGAAGGTAGAAGCCAAGAAGCCATCGATGGAGGAGGCGATGCGATGCGAGGTCAAGCTACCCGTCAAGAGGACCGCACGTATCCGTTGCGGAGGACGTGTCCCGACCGGAGCTCTTGCATCTCGCAACCCCGTCAAAGGAGAGAAGGTCCCTACACCCGTTCGAAGGTCGGCACGTCTCCAAGGCATCAAGCGTAAGGATTACAAGGAGGTGTCGCCGGAGCCTAAGGAATATGGGGATAGCGACTACTCCGACGATCGTAGCCCGAGCTCGTGGGCGGCTGCCGGTAGAGACGATGACGATTGGGGCGAACAGCCCCTATGAAAGGACTCCCGAGGGCCCCAACGGCGACGGCAACGGCGGTGGCGAAGGCGACAACAATGGAGGTGGCGACGACGGTGGTGACAAGCGGTGGAGATTATGGTGACGACGACCCCTTCGGATTGCATCCGGTGTGTTGTCGATTTTGCGCCGTCAATCCATCGCAGCTCTCTACGCGTCGGCCGACGAGTGTCTTCAAACCATGGAAGCGATGAAGCAGCGTATGGAGGACTTGGAGCGCGTAGTTGAAGATGACTACAAGTTCCTTAACCGTAACGTGCGCAAACTTTTCGGCACGGTTGGAAACATGAGAGGCAAGTGGTGCAAAGCTTGCTCGAAGTACCATCGGATCTAGTTTTCCCCTTTGGTTTTTGTAAGATACGACGAGGACGTCGTATGTTTTAAGTGTGGGGGAGAGCTAGCTCGCTAGCCTTAGCTTTTGAACTTCAAATTTAGGTTCGGTTTAATCTTCGTGTGAGAGTCTTAGCGTTTTAATGAGTCTTTAGTTTTCGAGTCCGTTTTTAAAATTTTTGCAAGAGTCTTAAATTAGTGTTGAGTCAAGAAAACCAAATAAAAAGAGTCTTTATACATATCTTTGTGTTTTATATATTGTTTATCTTTATTTACTTGTTTGTCTAATCTTCGATTCTTGATATATGAATACAAGTATATGGTTTGAAAATCGTTTACCGTGGTGCTTAGTGGAATCGCTACTACTTAAAGTACCCATACCGCACTTCGATCTTGAGCTTCATATGCTAGTTGTGCTATGTTCGATGCTAAAAATTGGAGGATTTCAGTTCTGAAAATTATATTAAAACCCTTGTAATAAAGGTTAGCAAAACCTCTTTTTCCAAGTTGAGAGTATAAAAAATTCCTATCCAAAGCCAAGTTTGTTTTTTTCGCTCCACTATAAGTGTGATTAGCACGATGAGTTAGGCTAGGACCCTTCTCTCTTGGTGAGTTTTAATTTCAAGCAATGATCATGTCCTTGTGCTTATCTTTTGTTGCTAGCCTCGTCATTCATTCGGTAACATGTCTTTCACAACGGAAGTCATGTACATCGCCGAATTCCATACCCAAACCTATACACCTCTTTTGAACATCGTATTCCTTGAACACAACCTATTTTCAAAGTTTCGTCTCGTCTCTAGCATGATTTATTTAAAAAATTCAGATTGTATGCATGCGAGAAAAGGGAGAATTGAAAGCTTTGAAAAGTCGTCAAGAGAGAGAAAAATAAAGAGAAAAAGTATGTGTATGGAAAAGAAAGAAAGAAAGAAAGAAAGAAAAATCATATGTGAATGAAGGAAGAAAAAAAAAAAAAAGATGAGTTAGCAATGAAGATATGAGAGGGATAGATCAAGTGAAAGAAAAGAAAAATAATAAAGTGTAAGGAAGGATGTCACGTTGATTGTGAGACGAAACTTTTACTCTATTTCCAACCATGTGCAATCCGACAACGAGGACATCATTGGTGCCTTGAAGTCACAATTTTCTTTTGCCCTTGCACATGTCCACCATTCTAAATCTTCTCATCCTTGATATCCCTACATATGGTTAATTCTCATGATCATTGGCTTTGAAAGGTAGACAACCATTAGAGGAAGTTCTTAGTTTGACAATACTTGTGTTGATTGCGCTAGCCCTACCTATAGCTCCACTTTTACATGATATATGAGAGATTAATGGGAGGTGAGAGTTTTATAAAATTTGGTTAGGATAGACACTTCATATGAGTGACTTGAGAGAGCTTGGAGAAAGGTTTTTGTCTAATACTTGTTGCAGGAATTTTTGTTTTGAAAATCATAAAAACCCTCCGATGGAAGCAAGGAAGTAAGTATGGCTGAAAATGAAGGCTTCGAGTGAAGAGTTTGAGTTGTGGGGTAAATCTTGACGTGGTAAAAGTTCTAAACGCCCATGTTTATGTTTGATTATCGTTACTTTGTGTTTATGTATTAATGATGAAGGGATTGACTAACTTGTGAAGAAGGATAAGTGGTACACGATTACACGCCTTGGACGAAGTTCTTTTACGAGTACTTGCTCGAGGACGAGCAAGAGCTAAGTGTGGGGGAGATGTTGACGGTGTATTTTGGTGCACCTAGCATGTTCATTACACTTTGGTTTGGATTTGATTATTGAACTAACCCGCCACTAGGCACACTAATCATATAACAAGTTCATCTTTGTGCATGCATTTGGAAGTGTTGTGTTTATGTAGGAAATCATGGACATAAAGGACGGATTTGCAATAAGTTCAAAAGAGCATTCATGGAGTCTTGTTCGTGTCTATGAGCTCGCCGAAATTACTTCCAATGGTGGTGAGGACCGAAGTGCTACGAGGAACACCCCCGGGGATTGAAGCGTAAAAGATCAAACTTCATGCAAAGAGAGTCTCCATCTTGATCGCGAGGATAACGGCGTCAAAATCATCCAAGTGGAGGGGGCGAAGTAGATAAGTGCACGAGGACCCACGGAGCAAAAAGGGCGACCGAACCGGGCCGAAATTGGGCCCGGGCCGGCCGGCCCGGTCGGATCGGCCCGGCCCACTTCGGGCACCGGTTCGGTCCCGTTTTCCTTGCCCTAGAAGGATCTTCGACCCTAAAACCCCCGACGCGCCGCCAACGGACGAGAGAGGAGTTTATTCGCACCGAAGGCCATCTACAAGCTAGAGAGAGAGGAGGAGGATCTCCGGCCGGAGATCAACCACCTCGAAGGAAGCACCCTCTCGTGGAGAAGGAGGAAGACACCGGCGGAAGGGAAACCATGATCAACGGTGCCATGATCAGCACCTTGATGGGGTAATCTTCTCATTCGTCCATGGGTTGTAATCGATCGTGAGATGTAATCGCACTTTGTTGGATTTTCTATCTATCATCTTGTGTTGAACATACTTTAATGCTTAAGGCTTGCAACCGTGCCATAGAGGGAGTAGAGCTCCAATGCTTCCTTGGATCCATTCAATACGCCGTGGCCATCAAAGGTCTAGTCATGAATACCTTCGCGTAGTGACGGTACGAGAGGAGGGAAAGGGCGAAACCGTGGTCACAACCCCGATAGATTAGATTGGTTTTTCATGTCTTTAAGCGATTGCATGCTCTAGTATCGTAGACCCGTGGGCGAGTGTCTTCTCTCTTGATCGTTTATCATTCTCTCTAGTGAGTTTAGTTGTTTTTCTAGTATAATAGTAGTTAGGGTTTAGTAGCTAGTGCGTCGTTGTTGATCAAACGCTTGTAATCCCCTTGCTCCGCGGATTGACAAGAACCTTGGGAATCCCGTGGTGAAAAAGGTGTGGGGTCCGTACGCTTGCGGATCGTAGAGGGATACGTATTTTATCCGTCAACACGGCTCGGGGAAGCGACTCGGGGGGGTTTGCTTGCGGTGCGGTGTGGCGAGGTGGTGGTGGTGCTGGCCTTAAATAGGCGGCGAAGGTCGGTTCGGGGGGGGGGTGATATTTTTCCCCGGCGAGGTCGCCGGCGAGCTCGGGGAGCTTCGCGAGCTCCGGCCGGCGATGCGACGGCTCAGTTGGGTCAGCGTGCGCAGAGGTTAGGCGGGGATTGGACTCGTCGTGCAGGCGTGGGGCGGGCTGCGGTCGCCGGTGAGGGAGTTGACAGCTCGGTTGGGGGCATTAATGGTGCCCTGGCGGCCGGCCGGTCTCCGGCGGGCGCGGGGCGGCGGGGCCGCGGTGGCGTGCAACGGCGGCTTCCTCGCCGGCCGGTGTCGTGCGGAGGCGGGGGGAAGAGCCGGCGCGGGGCCCCGGTCGGCGGCGGCGGCGGCCGGTCGCGGCCGGCCCGGCCGTGCGGGGAGGGAAGGAAGGGAGGAGGAGAGAAGAAGAGGAAGGAGAAAGGAGAAGAGAGAAAAAGAAAGGAAGGGAAAAAGAAAAGAGAAAAAGGGAAGAAAAAGGAAGAAAAGAAAGAAAAAGGGAGAAAAGGAAAGAAAAATGGGGAAAAGATAGGGAGGAAATTGGGAAAGGTTTAGAAAATTAGGAAAAATTGGTAGGGAAATTAAAGGAGGGTTTTGTGGGGTTTTTCCAATTTCCGGCGTCGGCGTGATTTCCGGGCGGCGGTGATGGCGAGGCGGACCGGCCGGCGGGACCGCGGCGTGCGCGGGATTCCCGGCCGGTGGCCGACCGCGATGTTGGGAAGGCGCGCGGGGGTGTGGCCGGGGGGGTGCGGTGCCGGCGGAAAATGCGGCACGCGTGTCGGGGGAGGGAGAGAGAGAGAGAAACGGCGGCTAGGGTTTGAATGGTAACCGAGCTCGGCGGATCGGCTTTTGAAATTACGCATGATTTAATAGGTGATTTATTTAGGGCTAGAAACGCGGGCGTTACAAACCTACCCCCACTTAAAATGAATCTCGTCCTCGAGATTCGGCTAAGTCTCGAATAGGTGGGGGAATTCTTTCCTCAGTGCGTCCTCCCGTTCCCATGTAGCTTCTTCCACTCCGTGTCTACTCCATTGGACTCTGCACACCCGTACTTCGGTCGTCCTTGTCCGCTTGACCACAGTGTCTAAGATTTTGACGGGCACCTCCTGGTATCTAAGGTCTGGCTGTAGATCGATGGTCTCCACTGGTACTCGCTTTTCTTCCAGAACCTTCAAACATCGGCGTAGGCTGAGAGATGTGGAATACTGGGTGTATATCTGCCATTTCTTCGGGTAGCTCCAGTCGATATGCTACAGCTCCGACTTTCTTGATCACTTTATACAGGCCGATGTACCGAGGGGCCAACTTCCCGTGTACTTGAAATCTCCGAGTTCCCCGGATGGGTGAAACCTTGAGGTAGACGAAGTCTCCTAGGTTGAAGCTCGCTTCACGCCTTTTCTTGTCTGCGTAACTCTTCTGTCGGGACTGGGCGGCCTTCAACTTTTCTCGGATGTCTGCTACTCGCTCCTCGGCTTCTTTTATCAGCGCGGGCCCAACCAGGGCACGCTCTCCTACCTCTGACCACATCAGGGGTGTCCTGCATTTTCTCCCGTATAGAGTTTCGAATGGCGACATTCCCAGACTTGCCTGGTAGCCGTTGTTGTAAGAGAATTCGGCATACGGCGAGCTCTCGCTCCCAATCTTTGCCATAGGTGAGGACGCGAGGCTCTCAACATATCTTCCAAAATTTGATTCACCCTTTCGGTCCGTCCGTCCGTCCGGGGGTGGTATGCCTGAGTCGAAGTCCGGTTTGGTGCCCATGGCTTTGTGCGGGCTTTTCCGGAACCTAGAGGTGAACCGGGTCCCTCTCGTCCGAGACTATTCTGCCGGGCACTCCATGCAGCTTCACTATATTTTCTATGTAGAGTTTTGCCAATTTCTCTCCACCATAAGTGGTCCGTACGGGTAGAAAGTGAGCGACTTTAGTGAGTCGATCCACGATCACCCATATGGAGTCATGTCCTTTCTGAGTCCTTGGCAACCCTACTATGAAGTCCATACCTATCTCGTCCCACTTCCATACCGGGATTGGTAAGGGTTGCAACAGTCCTGCAGGCTTCTGATGTTCGGCTTTGATTCTCTGACAGGTGTCGCAGTGGGCGACGAACCGTGCAATGTCTGCCTTCATTCCGTTCCACCAATACTTCTGCTTTAAGTCCAGTTCATCTTTGGTGATCCCCGGTGAATTGAGTATGCTTGAGTTGTGTGCCTCGTCCATGATGGTCTGTCGGAATTCTCCACCTTCGGGCACGCATATCCTGTTCTTGTACCACAGGGTGCCTTGGTCATCTACCCTGAAGTCAGGGGCCTTGTTTTCTCCGGTATGCTTGCGGATCCTCATCAGATCTTCATCGGTCTCTTGGGCCTTCCGGATCTTTTCCTCTAGGGTAGGCTGAACACTCAGCTGGCGGACGTAGCCTTGGGGAACGATGTGTACGTTGAGTCGGGCCATCTCCTCTTGCAACTGAGCACTCTTGGGTGCTGCCTTCTCGTAGGTTTTCGGCTTAGGGCATCGGCTACCACGTTGGCTTTCCGGGGTGGTAGTGAATTTCTAGGTTGTAGTCCTTGACTAGCTCTAGCCATCTTCTCTGCCTTAGGTTCAAATCGGGCTGGGTGAAGATATACTTTAGACTCTTGTGGTCTGTGTAGATTTCACACTTGTTCCCGATCAAGTAATGTCTCCATATCTTCAGGGCATGCACTACGGCCGCAAACTCCGGATCATGGGTGGGATAGTTCTGCTCATGGGGTTTGAGGTGACGGGAGGCGTATGCCACTACCTTCCCATCTTGCATGAGCACACATCCCAACCCTTGTCGGGAGGCGTCGCAATATACAACAAAGTCCCGTTGAATGTCCGGCGGGGGTCGACGCGGGGGCCGTGGTCAACCTCTTCTTCAACTCCCGGAAGCTTCTCTCACGAGGCCTCGGTCCGGTTAAACTTCTTCTCTTTCTTGAGCGGCTCTGTCATGGGCGGGCGATCTTGGAGAATCCCTCGATAAACCTCCGTAGTACCCGGCTAAACCTAGGAAACTCCCGATCTCACTTACGTTGGTGGGTTCTTTCGCCGGTTGGAGGCTGTCTCAACTTTCCCGGGGTCTACGGCTACTCCTTGCGGTCAATATGTGCCCAAGGAAGGATATCTTCTCTAGCCAAAATTCACACTTGCTGAACTTGGCGTATAGCTTGTGTGCCCTCAATTTTCCCAGTACCACTCGAAGATGTTGTTCATGCTCCTCCACACTCTTGGAGTAAACAAGTATGTCGTCAATGAAGACCACGACAAACTTGTCCAATTCCTCCATGAACACCTTATTCATGAGGTTCATGAAGTATGTTGGGGCATTGGTTAGTCCAAAGGACATCACCGTGAACTCATATTGCCCGTAGCGAGTGACAAAGGCGATCTTGGGGATGTCACTTTCCCCGATCTTGAGTTGGTGATACCCCGATCTTAGATCCACCTTCGAGAAATACTTGGCTCCCTTTAGTTGGTCAAACGGGTCATCTATTCCGGGAAGAGGGTACTTGTTCTTAATAGTGACCTCGTTCGGCGAGCGATAGTCCACACACATCCTCATGCTCTTATCCTTCTTCTCCACGAAAAGCACCGGGGCTCCCCATGGTGATGAGCTTGGTCCGATGAACCCACTTCGCCGGAGCTCGGCTAGTCGCTTCTTCAATTCGCCAACTCGGGGGCTGCCATCCTATAGGGCCTCTTGGCTATGGGCGAGGTTCCGGGGATAAGGTCGATCACGAACTCTATGTCCCTGTCCGGTGGCATTCCGGGGAAGCTCTTCGGGGAACACATCCGGGTATTCTCGTACTACGGGACATCTTCTATGGACTTGGCTTCTATGTTGAAAACCATTATGTCGGCTGTGTCCCCGGGTGTGGCAGGTCACTTGTATCCCGTCCGGGTTGGTCGGGTGCACTACTTTATCGGCGCGGCTTATGAGGCCATGGTGTTGGCTTAACCGGTCCATACCAAGGATCACATCTATCCCCTTGGATTTCGGTACTACTAGGTCCGCAGAACTCTACCCCACTTAAAATAATCCTTACCGGGGGCATCCCAATTGACGGTTAATGTCACCTCCGGCGTTCGAGTTATTAGGGGTGCTTTTAGTAGTACCGTGGGTATGCTATGCTTTTCCACAAAGCTTGAGGATATGAATGAGTGTGATGCTCCCGAATCGAACAAGTATGGTAGCCAAAAGCGAGCCGACCGGGGAACTCACCGAGTACCACTCCTTGTGCTTCTTGTGCCTCCTGCGCATTGATGTGATTCACCGGGGCGCGTCCATACGAGCGCTGGGGGGCCGCCTCATCTGCTGGTTGTTGGGGTTGTTGCCGAAGCCGTTGTTGCCGCGCACCGGCATGCGGTTGGCTCCGACGCAAGTGGCCTTGGTCCGTTTACCGAGTTGGAGTAGGTGGTGGTGGGTGGCTTTTTAGCGTAGGGGCGGTTTGCGATGAAGTGCCCGGTTTCCGGCGGTTGAAACACACTCGGGAGCCGTTGTTGTTGTTGTTGGTAGTGAGTGGGTCGGTGTTGTTCTGTGGGGGCTTCATGGCATTCGGTTGTAGGAGGGCTTGAACCGGGCTGCGGGGGCTTGTGAGCTTGTGGCTTGGGTTTGGGTTCTATCTTGCATCGGAGCTTGAAACCTGGACATGGGGTGTCCAAAGTTTCTCGGCCTGCGGGACCGCTCTTCTTCGCTTGGCCTTGTGCTCCATGAATTTGCGCTTGTTCTCCTTCTTTTCTTCGGCCTTTGCTCTTTCCGTGAGTATTGCCATGTTCATAAGGGTGTTGAAGTCGGGTAAATGCGAGGAGTCGGCGGTGTCCTCGGTTCGGAGTCGGCCCCTTCTTGAACATCTCTTGCTTTTTGGAGTCTTTATCCACCTCCTCGGGGGCATAGCGTGCCGGCTCTATGAAGCGGTACGTGTACTCCTCCACGGACATGTTGCCTTGGCGGAGTTCGCGGAACTCATCCGCCTTCCGCTTCGGTGTAGCCTCGGGATGTGGTAGCGGCGGAACTCCTCCACGAATTCATCCCATGTGATGGCGGAGGGATCCTTGGGCGCGGCGCGAGAATTCTCCCACCGAGGCTAGGGCCGTCCGGTGAGGCCGGGTGAGGGTGCCGCCAGAGAACCTTGTCATGGTCCTCGCGATGGAGGGGCTCCGGTTCCCTCGGGATGGCTCTCGGCCAATCGTCGGCGTCCAAAGGATTCACCGACCCGCCGAAGGTGGGCGGCTTAGTCCCGAGGAACTCGATCGCCTTCTCGTTCATGCTCATGGCACGGGGTCTTGGACGGTTGATGGCATTGAAGATAGCCTCCATCAAGACCGTACGGTTGGCCAAGACTTGAGCCAAGTCAATAGGAGGGGGTGGGGGTGGCGGGATCACATTCTCTCCTCCATCTTCATTTTGGTTAACCTCCTGTTCGGGGAGACGCTCCCTCCGATCGGCTTGCGATCCCTCGCATCCGACCGGTGGGTCCCGACAGGCGCCCGGAAACCATCTCGTAAAGAAGCGGGTTTCTAAGAGATCTAGTTTTATGTGATGTTTAAGTGGATTATAACGGATTTCTTTTGAAAAGGCAGGGTTTATTCTGCCGGAAAGCACACAGCAAGCATATAGCAAACAAGCAAGCACAAACAAGTTTTCATTACAACCAGCGAGGAGGATACATCCCGACTACGCGAACACACTACACGACTAAAGGCTAAGGCGCGACTTGGACCGGTACGGCTTCATTCCCTGGGTCTTGGGGCACACTACTCGCGAGGAGAGCTGTCTTCTGGGGTCGAGTGTTCTTCCAGCGGAATGAGCAACTCGTCATCGTTTCCTCCTTCGGGGTCTCCGTTTTCCTGAGGCTGTGCTGCGGCTTCGGTGGTAGCTGTTGGGGGTTCAGTGATTGTTGGTGGTGCCGGTGGGACTTCTATGGCTCCTCCCCATCCTACCGGGGGTGTTCCCGGCGAGACTTGAGGTTCTCCAATGGCCGGGACGGGCGTTCCGCCATGGGTCCATTCTTGCATGCGTTGGTCCCGGATCCTTCGAGGCTTTCCGGGCAACGGCTTCACCGCTTATGGCGCGGCGGTCCTCGCTTCGGCTTGAGCCACTCGGACTTGGTGCATCCGTCCGTGACTTCGACTTGCTCGGCCCGCCGATCCGTTCCCTCAAGTGTCCGGCCTGGTCATCAAAGAGCTTGTCCGGGGAGACAAGGTAGGCGACTACGTGGTATAGCGGGTCTTCTTGGTGGCGGCGTCGCTCCGGGTTCCTCATGCGGGCGCGCAAACCGGGGTCCCGATGGCGGGAGGGAAGTACCTCATCGGTGTGGGGACGAGGTGCTCTTCGTAGATTCGGCACGGGTAGCGGAGGGCTTTTCCGAGGGCCAAGGGATAGGTATCCGGTGTCGGAACCCCGTGGCGGTCACTCGCCACGGCTCGATGTTGGTGTGGCGGTTGCTTCTAGCGACGGAGAGGACCACTCTACGGCGAAGAGTGCCGAGTTGCTCGTACTCTCTCGCCGTAGTACCTAGGGCGCTCGGTGATACCGAGGCGCTCCGGGGAGTGGATGAGCAGGGCGAGCAAAACCGGGCTCCTCCTGGCACACGCCTTGGGTCCATCCATCTTCCGCCATCTGAAAACAAAGATAGGGTTGAACAGGTTGTGGTGGGGTACAAAAGATGGATAACTTTATTTAGTAGGAAGGTTGGGGTACATCCTTCGGGGTACACTTATTATTACTAGGACTCAACTTCTATCCTAACACACCCTAGTCTTATCCTCATGGTGACTCTTCCTCTAACTGGATACGACGCTTCTTCAGTGGAAGATCTTGCTCCAGTATCTCATCCTCAGTCTGAGTTCCTTTGTCCCAGTGGGTTTCTTCGGGTTCATTCTCTTCTGCTCTGGCTCCTTCATCTCTGCTTCTACGCTCCTTCAGTTCATCCCATAGGGCTTTATGGGCCAACAGCGTGCGCTCTCTTTCCCCGAGGTATTCTTGCTTTGTGTTGTGTAGTTCAACTTCGCTATGGTTGTCTTCACCCTTTCTAGTTCTATCCTCTCGTTCGGCTCTTTCCGCTCTGTCGATTTGTTGCTTCGATTCTTTGGGCTTGCTCCTGGTAAAGGTGGTCTAGGCCTGCGAGGTATATGGATAGGTGGGAACCCGCCTCTTCTAAGTCTTCTTCCTCTCGTTCCAAACCTCTCATGCGATCAATCCACGAGCGTCCTCTTCCTCCGGAGGGTGGAAAGAATCCCATTGGGGTCCTTCGGAGGTGCCGTCTATAAACCACTCGTAGCCGACGCGGGGCCTTCCGAGCGACCTTGGGGTAGGTGTCGGCAAAGCGAAAACCGGTGGCGTTGACGAACCATGGCTCTATGTCGGGGTAAAGCGTGCTCCTTCCCACAAAGATCGGCAGCTTACACCGAAGGGTGCCGAAGCGTTCGTACTCCGTAGACGAACTGCGGCGGATCCCTTACTCCGACGCGCTCTAGGGCCGAGTAGCAATAGGTTAGGGAGGCCAGGCTGGACGGGGCAAATTCCTCCGTTCCACTCGGGGTTAGGCATCTGGAAACAGGCAAGAATCAAGGTAAGGATTTGGGAAAAGATGAGCTTAGCAAAGGGAAGGTTAGAGAGGGCCAGAGGAGGTCTCGTATCCTAGGGTCATGTCCTACGGCCAACCTACGGCTCTGATACCACCTGAAGCGTCCCCTCATCAGAGGTGACCAAATGTGACACAAATACCGGTCCCGGAGGCCGGTAGCACATTTATTACAACGAGGTGGAATCGGTCTTTTACATTACGATTACAAAAAGGGCACGGTAGTGCCAACGCTACAAGGAACAACACGAACGCTAGCGACCACACTACGATAGCAAAGGCTTCCATAGCCTCCTCAGAGTACCACACCATGGAAGCTTTAGGTAGGGCCCTGGTACACAGGCACGGTTGGGTGTAGGGCAATGACCTACTCAACGTCTTCAGGAATGTAATCGGGATCCTCCTCTGTAAAATAGTTAGTAAAACAAGAGTGAGTACATACGTACTCAGCAAATCCAACCCCACCCATGGAGGGGCTTATAAGTAGTATCATGCATAAGGATCAGGTTAAGGTTCATTTTGCAAACTTACACATGCAGGGGTTCATTTCAAAAAGGTTTTCGCAAATCATTTTCATAACCCAAGTAACTCACTTGTTTTAGGAAAACCACTGTGGATCTACCGGACTTCCCGTCCGTCGTAGCCCGTGCACACGCCCACACACTTCACCCGAGAAAACAACTCACGCCAGAAAACATCCCATCCCCAAACACTAGTTTTTGTGACCACACCGTGACTCGTCCAATACCGTGGACACGGCTATTCGAATAGGTTTGACACTGCGCAGAGGTTGTACATCTTTACCCACAAGTAGGGTACCGTCACACGGACACCTCGGTGCCGGTACGGATCCTATCAAAGCCATTACCCACCTTAGCTAACACTACGAGCCACCACGGAAGCACCCAAGGGGTTATCCCACATAACCAGGGCGTACCTCACACAGAGCGTACCCCGACTCCTTGGTCTCCCGCTGCTCACCCGCACACCAGATGGCAAGTAGATTAACTAGTGGGGTTTATGCTAAGCCGTTGCCACATACAACGGTCGAGTGGTTGTACGATGATTTGGGTCGGGTGAGATGTCACGCAACCCGGTCCTTAACCGACAAGATGGACAACTCCCAACACGCTCAACCACACAGTACGAGCTCACCCATACTCCCGACACACACGTCCATCTTGTCTACCCGCTTCCGTACTCATTTTCCAAAAATATCCCATTCCCATTTTTAAAGCACTCACACATTTTGAAAGCACTCACATATTTTTAAAGCACTCATTTAGGCCAAAACAAGGTTCAATCATAGCAATCAAGGGTGGCTATCCTACCATGTTTTGCAGTAAAACGATATGCAATTTGTAAAACGGGTATAAGGGTATATTTATAAAACTAGGACAGAAGCATGCATCAAAGGGGAAGGTTGAACTTGCCGTCTTCGTAGTCTTCGGGGAGTGCCGGCTCGGCGTCCGGGACCTCGGGCTCTCGCTCGCGATAGTCGGCTCCGACCTCCGGCTCGGGGGTACCTTACTCCGTCTACTCCGTCGGCTAAGGCATACACACACACAAGCAAGCAATATTAGCACTCACGGTTCCGGCCGAGCTCGGGGAGGGGAGGTGAGTGGAGAGGGGGTATATATAAGCCCTAGGGGGTGGTGGTTCAGTGGTGTACCACTGGGGAATAGCGGGGCGAGGTCTGGGTTTAATCGTAACTGTTGGGTCACGGGGGTGGTATAGGAGTTAGGGACCTATTAGCAATCCCTACAAATGGTAAGAAGGGTGTTTATGCTAATATAAACTAAGTTAGGGTCATTTCGTAATTTATTCTAGGGTATAACAGTGTTTAACCTTTGATTAACCATTAACTCGGGGGCTTATTTGGAAGGAATAAAGAGAAATAGGAAAAATGGGCTCGGTTTGAAGGAATAAGGGGAGACAGGGGGTTCTTGGCAAAAGCGCCATCCCCTTCCCCCCCCTTTCCCCCCTTCGAACCGGACGAACGGGGGGGGGTGCGGCGCGCGCGCGCCTCGGTCCGGCGGCGGGGCGGTGAGCCCCCGGGGTTGGTGGCGGCCGGAGATAGGGGAAAAGAGCGAGGAGGGCTAGGGCAACTCATACCCGTGCTCACCTTCGGTTATAGTGGAGCGAGGCGGCGGATCGGTGGTGGACGGGGGCGGCGGCGGTGCTACCGGCGGCGGCGGCGCGGTGCAGCTCAGGAAGCAGCTCAGGGGAGGTTGCTTGCGGTGCGGTGTGGCGAGGTGGTGGTGGTGCCGGCCTTAAATAGGCGGCGAAGGTCGGTTCGGGGGGGGGAGATATTTTTCCCCCGGCGAGGTCGCCCGGCGAGCTCGGGGAGCTTCGCGAGCTCCGGCCGGCGATGCGACAGCTCGGTTGGGTCAGCGTGCGCAGTGGTTAGGCAGGGGATTGGACCCGTCGGGCAGGCGTGGGGCGGCTGCGGTGGCCGGTGAGGGAGTTGACGGCTCGGTTGGGGGCATTAATGGTGCCCTGGCGGCCGGCCGGTCTCCGGCGGGCGCGGGGCAGGCGGGGCCGCGGTGGCGTGCAACGGCGGCTTCCTCGCCGGCCGGTGTCGTGCGGAGGCGGGGGGAAGAGCCGGCGCGGGGGCCCGGTCGGCGGCGGCGGCGGCGGTCGGGCGCGGGCCCGGCCGTGCGGGGAGGGAAGGAAGGGAGGAGGAGAGAAGAAGAGGAAGGAGAAAGGAGAAGAGAGAAAAAGAAAGGAAGGGAAAAAGAAAAGAGAAAAAGGGAAGAAAAAGGAAGAAAAGAAAGAAAAAGGGAGAAAAGGAAAGAAAAATGGGGAAAAGATAGGGAGGAAATTGGGAAAGGTTTAGAAAATTAGGAAAAATTGGTAGGGAAATTAAAGGAGGGTTTTGTGGGGTTTTTCCAATTTCCCGGCGTCGGCGTGATTTCGGGGGCGGCGGTGATGGCGAGGCGGACCGGCCGGCGGGACCGCGCGTGCGCGGGATTCCGGCCGGTGGCCGACCGCGATGTTGGGAAGGCGCGCGAGGGGGTGTGGCCGGGGTGCGGTGCGGCGGGAAAATGCGGCACGCGTGTCGGGGGAGGGAGAGAGAGAGAGAGAAACGGCGGCTAGGGTTTGAATGGTAACCGAGCTCGGCGGATCGGCTTTTGAAATTACGCATGATTTAATAGGTGATTTATTTAGGGCTAGAAACGCGGGCGTTACACCGGTCTAACCGCCCCTGGACGCGGTCTAACTACCCCTCCTTTGCTCAGGGCAGCAGGGGTGGTCTAACCACATGGTGTAGGCAGTCTGACCGCATGTGGTAGAGTTTCGTGTAAAAAGTTTGATTTGGTCGTCTCGCCTATTCTCCCCCCTCTAGGTGACATCAAGGTCCTTTCAGGTTGAACCAACCAAACAAAAGGAAGCAGTTTTACCAAATGATAATACTCCAGCACCAGCAATGCTTGCCCCCCTTCTTGGGCCTATGGCTGTGAGAAACAGAGATTTGTTTCCTTTTTGTCTTCTTGTGTACATGTTGTACTAAGCCACTGGGCCTTAACACCCCATTAGATGCACAAAGTAGCAGCTTAGATCAATTTTGGTACTAAACACTTTCTTTTTTAACTATTTAGCCCCTGATGCATTTAGTAGCAAGCTCCATCACTTCTTTGTAACCATGGCTTTATGTTGTTATAGGATGGTGTTGCTATCATTCCTAGTGTGACAACCTTTAAAGTGCTTGCTACTCTAGTAATGGAACTGGTACTAGATTCCTAGTATTGTGTTGTTATTTTCATCTAATTTTATATATAATTACTAGACATATGTATAAGCTTGTGTGTAGTGCTGCAAATTGAAGGCTATGCTTAAAGTCTAGAGAATGGACAAGTCTCATATGGAAGAAACTTTACAATTATGTTTGGATCATCAATATTCTGCTAGTCAGGTAACGTTTAGAAAATTTAACTCTCATTCTTTTGGATGACACATGAAGTACAAAATCTCGGAGTTATGACTCACTTTTCATAATTTTGAATCTGATTAATTTGAAAATAATGATGTCAAGCATCAACCCTTGTTTTTGACATTATTTAGCTCTAAACCTATCAATGAATTAGCAATCCCTCGTTAGAAAGACTTGCATTTGCACACCTTCAATTTAATTTCTAAGTGAATTTTGTGATATGAGTAAAAGCAGAGTTGGATAAGGTAGGGGCACTCAATGGTAATGCGATAATTTTGCTCCTCAGCAAGAAAACTTTTCACTTGAAAATTTTATTGAATATGAGCATAGAGGAAGTATTTTGACAAGTTCATTGAATAAGATCATAGAGGATGTATTTTGACTTATATATGTTTCAATTCTCTTTTACATGTCTCTAGAAATTAGTTTGAAGTTTGAGTTTTGTTTGGTAACTTGGAAATAATGAAATCTGTCAATTCCTGCTACAAGCTAGTTGCAAGATTTTCTGGGAATAAAATGTCCACTAAAATTCTGAAAGGTAGCATACAACACATTCCTTTCAATTTTGTCAAAATTCATGAATAGAAAATTCATGAAATAGTCATTTCTGTGGATTAGACGAAATATGTAGGGCCAACACCATTTGTTATTTAAATATGTAAGGATTTTTGCACAATTTTGAACCACAAATAAATCAATGGGTTTTTTATTAAAGTTGATCGGCATGCATTGCGTTACACAAAAATGTGTTTGTATAGATTTTTATTTACCTCTTGTTGCTTATGGGCCTTTTTCAGATTGCAGATGTTTTGGTCACACCTTTGATAAAGAAAGACATTGCAATCTGGTTGAAGTTGCCTAGGCTCGCATTACTATCAAGCATTTTAATGTCAAGGGTTGATGCATATAGTTCAAAATTTTAAGCCCATCTTCCGTTCATCTTCATTCATCTCAAGGATTTTTGTGGTGAATTAAACAACACCCTCTATCTGCAACATCGTTAATGTAATTTTCAGAGTTCAGATCTTGACTTCGAATCTGTTCAATTCATACATGACAATGTGCATTGATTGCTCTGCTGGAACAAGTTCTGGAAGCTATAGATTCTTGGGAAGTTGTGGTTTGTCTACTGATGCATATTTGAATAACCTTAGAGATACTTTCATAGGAGATGACCAAAGCCACTATCCAGAATAAGGTTTTAGGGATTGCCAGCAAGAAGCGAGACATGTGGGATTGCTAGAACTCAAATAGTTGGATGATGATTTTCTGTCAAATATTTGAATCATTGGTCTTACTCTAACATGAATGTCGCCTCTCATGAATCAAGTGTTTTTTCAATTTTTAAATATGTACAATTGGAAGTTAATTTGTTATATGTGCTTCCTCACAGTGTATTGCTTGCTTTCCTAGTCTTTGTCATTAACTGATCTTGTGGAATAAGTAGCTAACCTGTGTGCTGAAGATCTTGACCTGTAGACTTGACAATATTTATATAGGGAAACTAGTGGAGAAAACACGGGCTATCCTTTAACTTAAAATGTGCTTTGGAAGTGATATTCAAGTAAAATGACACTGAACAAATTGTGTTTTGGAAGTGGGATCTTAAAGCGGAATGACACCACAATTTTTTATAATGTTTGTTAGTTACTCCCTCCGTGCCAAATTATAATTCATTTGTTTTTTTATTCCAAAATTGACCTCTCATCTTGTTCAAAAAATATACAAATATAGTCATATAGTCAAAGATTAAAAAATCAAACGGATTATTATTTGAAACCGAGAGGACCAATCTAAATGTAACAAAAAATATCAATTACAAATTTATATTGATGCAGGCGATATGGAGGTTGATGTCGCGCGTATACAGTGAGATGCTATTTGAAATTAGACGACGGTGTCAGACCGAGTTCTATCGGACGAGATCAATCACAAGCTCACTTAGTGCTTGTTTGAGGTGTCTAAAATTGTAATGTCTAAAGTTGTCTAATACACTTCTTTGGATGCTAGAGGTGCCAATGAGTTTTAGACACTTTTTAGACAGGAAGTTTGGTTTGTTAGACATTATAAACTAACACTTTGCTTTAGCACTTGGAAACATACACCCCCTTATGCACGTCGGTTTTTTTGCTATTCCATGGTGCATCACAATTTTTTTGGTTGCATCCTTTCCACTTTATTATTTAGTGGCACTACCGCACTAATAATATCCCAATATCCATATGAAAAACAATAGTCATGAGGCATCATGGAAGTGCTAATCTCCATAAGGACCGTCTCCCCACAAAGTTTAACAGAAGTACAGTCTCTCCATAAGAATCGTCTCCACAAAATTGACAAGTGGTAGTCTCCATATGGAGTCTTTTTAAAGGACTCACGCCACCTAAAGTTTTAAATTAACATTGCCAACAACCTCGGTAGCATCACTTTTTACAAGGACACATTCCAGGTAATTCGTTACACAAAGGCATCATTATTTTACTAAAAAGATCAGGAAGAATTAGCTCAACATTTGATTAAATGACACAGACACCAGGTTTATCCTTTTTTCACAAGAACCGTCTCCACAAAGTTGATAAGCGGTAGTCTCCATACATAGTCTTTGTGAAGGACTAGCACCACCTAAAGTTTTAAATTAACATTGACAATGACCTCGGTAGCATCACTTTTCACAAGGACACATTCCAAATAATTCGTTACACAAAGACATCATTACCTAAAAATCAGAAAGAATTAGCTCAATATTTAACATTTGATTAAATGACACAGACACCGGATTTATCTTTTTTCACAAGCTAGTACAATACATGGAACAATGTTAAACATATCAATAACTAAGCAGATAATATACTTGATGTATAGAACTATATAAATGAAAACATCTTGTATCACACATGCATATGCAACTCACATTTAAATTAAGACTGAAAATTATAAAGTATTTTTCGGTGCTTTGGGCCTAGATAACACATTTTAACAGGTTTTTTTCAAAGTTCATAAACACACATGGCACTCCATGACAAGTTTAAGGACCACCCATGCATTTCATTCTAAAAAATAATAATTAATGGGACCTCCGTAACACATGTATATTTATCAAGTTTGGTATTAGCTGTGGAAAAACCATTCATGTAAGTAATGAAGATCCAGAATATCATGATTCCAACTAATGATTAATGTTGATTTAAAAAAATAAATGATAATTTTAAGGTGATATGTTTCCAAGATTGAACGTGCATGTGAGCTATTTTGTACAATGCCAAGATCTTCAAAACATGAAATTCAACCTAGTAATTTCTATCATCTATCATGTTCTAAAAGATTCACAATAGCAAATCATGAATTAATTATGTTCATTAGATTTGTTGCACAAATTTACATCCATCTATAAAAAGGTTTTGAGAATAGACTTATTTAGCACTCCACATTCCTTTTGTGACATTTTTTTCACCGCTACCAAACAAGACCACTAGGAGCATTATTGCGCCCGCGGCAGAGGACGAGATCATCGACGCCATTTTCCCGTTGCCTCTCATTTCCTCTGGATCCAGGGGAATCGCAGAGCTCCTCCATCAACACGCGCGGGCCCCTCCCACTCCACCCCTCTCTCGCGCCTGCGCTCGGAAGGGACGGAGGGAGCTCCGGGGAGGGAGGTTGGCGGTGGTGGACGGTGATAGGTGCAGGCCCAATCTTCCGAGGGGTACGGGGTAAACTCGATTACGGAGATCTTGATGTTGACGACCCGGCTTCGAATCAACACAATTCAGAGCTTGCAACCGCTACACAACTGCTTCACTGGTTCCAAGCACAACTTGATTGACCTCGCCGATAAGGTTTTCCCTGCAAGCAAATTGAGAACACAAGTACACAACTGCTCCGCTGGTTCCAAGCACAACTTGATTGACCTCGCTGATAAGGTTTTCCCTGCAAGCGAATTGAGAACACAAGTAAGAGAACGGTAAACACGCAATCGAAAATTGTAGATGTAAATGAAGCAAATATCTGAAACATCCAGTGGGACGGTCATGGGAGGATTTTCTCAGCCCGAAATAACCGGTTTTTTCAGCCCAACCCGAACCTGGCCTGACCCGAAAAATGCTCAGGTATAGAACAGACCACCATCCCCACTTTATGACAAATAGATTGTGTATAATATGTGGACCGCGGATTGCGTTGAGACCTTTGTCCGGTGCATATAAACTACATAGAGTACAAAGACTTGGGGATGAAGTCTCCCCTATATCTATCTATAAGTTCTACGTCATCGGCGTCAGGGTGGTGGCCCGTGCCCCACGGCGGAGGCTGGGCGCCTCGAGTACTAGGTTTGTGTCAGCGGCCACCTCCATGACAAAGGACGACGAGCACGACGGTGGAGTGATGATAACTCGAGGATGACGACGTGTCCACGGAAGGCAACAACGATGGTCGTGCCGCGTCTAGCTCACACCACATTCATCGGCGCCACGCCGGAGCCAGTCTCGGAGAAACGGTCGGGACACCCCCGTGGAGCTGAGTGGCCTGGGACGAACGCCGACGCCGCTTGCAGGCCGGGGCAGAGGAGGGAGAACCAGAGAGCTCTCTCGTGCGCTCGCCCGCGGGTCGTGGCAGCACGCCTGTGGCGGCCGGAGCAGACCTCACCTGCGGTGGCACGTGTTGCCATTTCTTAACATCACTGGCTGGACTGCTGATGAAACCCTTTCATCTTTTTCCCTCAATTAGTTTTTTTGTAAAATTTTCCCCTTTTTTGAGATTTTCAGTCATGCACCCAGATTACACATGTCACATGGTGACACAAGCGGTAAATTTGTGATAAAAAACTTACTATAATTTTGTTATAGAGCTTCCGGTGCTCGAACAATGTTTGAACGTAATCTTGAGTACGATGCAAGGCACGTGATGGAACCTTTGCAGCGGCTACTAAATCTGGCCACTAGGGATCATTTGCTGACACCGATTAATAACAGAGCTGCAAAAATACGGCTGAGCATGTATGAAGATGATGCAGCTATTTTCCTCAACCCGATTCGAGATGAGAAGTTAACACAATTGCATAACTGTTGCATATCTTTGGAGAAGCTTCAGGTTTAGTGATAAATAGAGCTAAGTGCGCAGTCTTCCCAATACGATGCGAAGAGATTGACTTAGAAGAGGTGACATAGGGTTTTGTTTGCTCTATAAAGGGCTTCCAGTGCGCTTATCTTTGTCTTCCCCTACACTTCCGGGCACTACATCGAGTTGAGATACAACCAATCATTGATAAGATGGCAAATAGATTGCCTTCTTGGAAAGGCAGATTTCTTACAAGGGTGGGAAGGTTGAAATTAGTAAACTCAGTGTTATCCTCCATACCAACGTACTTCCTAACGGTGTTCCATCTAAAAAATGGACTTTAAAGAAATTGGACAAAATTAGAAGAAGCTTCCTTTGGAAAGGTTCAGAGAATGCAAATGGTGTCCACTGTCTCGTTCAATGGACCAAGGTGCAACGACCAAAGCAATTGGGTGGACTAGGTGTGCTGGACCTGGAGCTTTTTGGGAAAGCTTTGCGTCTAAGATGGTTGTGGTACCAATGGACGGGTCCGGATCGACCGTGGGTAGGCACTGAAGTACCCTGTGATGAAGTAGACAAGCAGCTTTTCAGAGATAGTACAATTGTCATGGTTGGTAATGGCCTACGGGCAGGTTTCTGGGAATCCTCTTGGCTTGGGGGTCAAGCGCCTCGTGACCTTGCACCCTCTCTGTATAATTTGGCATGGAGGAAGCATCAAAGCGTAAAGGATGATATGTACAATAACAGTTGGACTAGGGGCCTTTGGAAAATGGATACGACGGTTGAAATTGCAGATTTGTGTCGCTTTGGGCTCTCGTCAGCGAAGTGCAGCTGACTGATCAAGAGTATGATTTTATCTGGAAGTGGACTAGGCATGGAAGATACACAGCCAAATCAGCTTATGTGGCGCAATTTGCTGGCTCCTTTTGCGATTTTGATAGCATGGCAATCTGGAGAGCTAAGACTGAAGGCAAACACAAGTTCTTCGCTTGGCTGATGGTGCGGCGCAAGGTCCTGACAACAGACAAACTCATCGCCAGGAATCGGCCTTGTGAGCTCACATGTCCACTATGTGACCAGGAAGAGGAAACATCTGAACATATTTGCTTACGATGTGTGTTTGCACAAGAAGTGTGGGTGCTAGTTGATAAGTGGATGAAGGCTTAGTCTTGTTACTAGACAGTAGCCATTGCCTGGCAGATTGGTGGAATAACTCGTTGACTGACATATCCAGGGAGTTGAAAACCAAGCGGGCATCGATCATGATCTATACAGTTTGGAACATTTGGAAAGAACGAAATAGAAGAGTGTTTGAAAGGAAGACTGTAACGCCCAGGAGGATCCTGCAATTGATCAAAGACGAGTTGGCCACTAGACTAGCTGTGTGTGAAGGGCTAGAGGTTTCCCTATCCATTAATGTTATTGAGTTTCGTGAGCCAATAGATCATCATATTATTTTGTAATCACAATATTATACTGAACCGCTTGCTCTCCTCCCTTATACTCCCTCCGTTCTGAAAAATCTGACGTTTAGGACAAGGTTTGGGTCAAACATTGAGAATCTAAATCATCAATAACTTTTAAACTGTTGAGTTTACATATGTGAAAACTATACGAATAGATTTGTCTTGAAAAATACTTCCATAAAAGTATAGATATATCACTCTTTGATAAATAGTTTTATAATGACAAAAGGTCAGAGTTTTGTTTTGGAGACTGTGTTGCTGTCTTTCAGAACAGAGGGGTATGACATAGCAGTGTTCATGATTTTATTTTAAAAAAAATGCAAGACGCGCGGGTGGGGCCAAGGCTAACGTTGACCCAAGGCAAGGGGATGGCACTGGCCGGCTGCTAGCCGTCTCGATCTCCATCAGGTAACAGCAATCGGCTGATCGTCACACGAAACTGCACGCCCAATCAATGCCCGCGGTCAGATATCTCCAGGCCATCATCTGGTGCCGGGCCGCGCTCAGGATTAATGGGCGCGACTCGGCCGGACTCCGGGTCCAACTTGACGGACAAAGGGAAGGCAACGTTGGCTGCTGTTGATCGGGCATCCAGCGCTTAACCTCCCCTCGCCTTTTGATTCTGTCACACGCAACGCGGGCGGATGGTTTGTGGTTGGGCGTTGAGAGTGGTTTGGCCACAGGCCACTTGACCTTCCTGGCCATGTTCAAGTTCAGTTCACTGGTTTCTTATTCAAGTGGAGCTGTGAAGGGTTCTTTTTATATTCTAGGGCTATTTCAGGAGTAAAGTTTTGTGGAAGATTTCCCATCATGCATGCTATTGAATCGGACCTGCTAATGTTTTGTGGCAGATTTTGGTAGACTTTTGCTGTCATGACACAACGCTTAATGCTCATTGAAGCAGATCCTTGTAAAAAAATTGGACATTGATCCTTATATACATTAAAGGCTGTAATTTTCAGAGTAGGCTGTTCCGGCCTCACAACGGGCATCCGCTCCCGCTCATCGCGCTTGTATTCATACACCAGCTTGTCATGATACATGACCACCACTGCACGGCATGTGTCCTAATCATGATAGAATACGCATCGAAGCTAGATCTGCTCAGTAACATCACAGCTGACCCGTGGTGCACAATACAGCTTGTCGGATAAAAGTCTCAGGACAAAACTCCTTAGTCCTTACTCTAATCATTGCATTAAGGTTTAGTAACATCTAGCAATGAATCCATTTTCATGCACGGTAATTGTAAAGTTGAGCAAGGTACTTAGAGCAGCAATATAATGGCTCTCCATTTTTTAAGGCCGAAAGCAATGGCTGATCACCAAATCATCAGCTGAACTCTGCTACCCGTGCCATGTTCTTGGCTTTATCACCATGGCCAACGTAACAAGATTCTTTCTCTCGAAAAAAACCAACCACGTAAAGAAGCGCAGAAGAATGACCAGTAGGAACCAAGTAGAAGATTTTCTCTCGTAATAAAATAAAGTACCAGCCATCACCACCAGCCAACCGAACAGGCTGCCGGATCGCATTATCGGCTGAGTTTTGATTAGGTCAAAACTGCACTGCACATCTTGATGGCAGAGATCGTTTGGTGCTCCTCTGGGCAGCCTTGTGCTAAGGTGGTCATGCAGAAAGTCCGATGAGCGTTGGACAATAGACACGCGATGCATACAGATAGAGATAGACACCCCCGCATTTAGTCTGGGAAAACGACGTCGAACCACATAGATCCGCTTAGTCAAATCCAACACCGAGCTACCATACCAAAGTCCTCACATAACCCAGCGTGCCTCCAACTATAAAGTGTTTGGAGGGCTTGTTTTATTACGTAGTACTTTTTTTTACGACCAATCTGTCATACAACTTCTTACGCAGTACTATTTTTCTCTCACAACCAACGTACTAGCGCGGATTAAAATTGGAAACAGAAAACTTTCGTCAGGATCTGCTATGCACAATCATTGGTTAACATTTCTACTATGCTTTTCTTATGAACATTTCTACTATGATTCAGTGAACCACCAGCAAGGCAACGGAGCAAAAAACTGTGTGGATCGGAAACCTCACAAAACACATGTGATTCAACACTTGAGAACAGAATATGTACTATACTTGATGATTCAGTAATTCACACTTGATCGATGAATCTCTAGTCATGTGAACTGCACAAAGGTGTCCGTCCGTCAACTCTTCCCCGGCGTCTAGAAAGCCAAGGAAGACAAAGGACTGGGACAGCATAGTCTGAAAAAAGAATGGCACTGCTAGCTTTTGGAATTCATTTTACACCACATGAATCTCTGAAGTCCAAAACCCAGCAGTGTCTACGCACGCCAACCTACTTGAACAAACACATATAACGAAATAAATTACAGACAGAAAAAAGGAAAAACATGTATAAGCTTCTCCTCTCGACGCTCTTCTTCCTTGGTCGCGAGGAAAATCGAATTGAATCATACAATTTTTGTGTAATGAGGCCACGTGACGTGGGCCCTCAGACGTACGCCTTGGGAGGGTACTTGTCCACGTCCTCCGCCCACGGGTTGCAGCAGCTCTTCCTGTTCGTCCCCGCGGCGGCGGCGCCGGGGGACGGCAGCGCCGGCACGTCCCTGAGCGCGCGCCACACGGCGCTGTTGCACTTGAACCCGGACCCGAAGCCGATCTGCCACACGCGGTGGCCGCGGCGCACCCGGCCCTTGGCCTCCGCGTACGCGAGCTCGTACCACAGCGAGCTGCTGCTGGTGTTGCCGAAGCGGTGGAGGGCGCACTTGCTGGGCTCCATGTCCGTGTCCCGCAGGCTCAGGCTGCGCTGCACCTCCTCCAGCACGGCGCGGCCGCCGGCGTGCACGCAGAAGTGCTCGAACGCTCGGCGGAAGTCGGGGATGTAAGGGCGCACGCCCTTGACGCGGAACACGCGGCGCATCATCAGGGACTTGAGGAACTTGAGCTGCTCCGAGAGGGGCAGGACGAGGGGCCCCAGCGTGGTGATGTTGGTCTTGAGTGCG
Source organism: Cenchrus americanus (assembly GCA_947561735.1). Classification (NCBI taxonomy): domain Eukaryota; kingdom Viridiplantae; phylum Streptophyta; class Magnoliopsida; order Poales; family Poaceae; genus Cenchrus; species Cenchrus americanus. The sequence continues at coordinate 149,276,595 of OX387243.1, read as the reverse complement.
TCGCCGGCCACCGCCATGAGCTCCCGCGCCAGGGACACGCCGACCTTGCCGACCTCGTCCTCGCGCTGGTACACGCAGTTGAAGCACTCGTCGGTGGCGCCCTTGTGGGTGCGCACCGTGTGGAGCAGCCGGTACTTGGCGCGCCCGGCGTCGGCGCGCTTGTTGGACAGCAGCGCCGCCGCGCCGCCCATGCGGAAGATGCAGTTGGAGAGGAGCATGGACCGGTCGTTGCCGAAGTACCAGTTGAGGGTGATGTTCTCGGTGCTGAGGACGACGGCGTACGAGTTGGGGTTCGCCTGGAGCATGTCCTTGGCGAGGTCGATGGCGATCAGGCCGGCGCTGCAGCCCATGCCGCCGAGGTTGAACGACTTGACGTCCTCCCTCATCTTGTAGTGGTTGATGATCATGGAGGCCAGCGACGGCGTCGGGTTGAAGAGGCTGCAGTTGACGATGAGGATGCGCACGTCGCGGCGCGGGTCGATCCCCGTGGACTTGAAGAGCGCGTCCAGGCACCCGAACATGACCGCCTCGGCCTCCATGCGCGCCTCCGCCATGTTGAGCCTCGGCGGCCGCGCCTGCACGCCGGGGGGCAGGTAGGTCTCGTCGCCGAGCGCGGAGCGGTTGGTGATCTTGGTCTGGAAGTCGAGGGCGGCCTCATTGAAGCACCCGGTGCTGTCGGTCATCTCGAGGAAGCCCGCCTTGGAGATCTTGTGCTGGTCGTCGGGCTTGTAGCACGCGAACTCGACGAGGTACACCGGGCGGGGCCGCTTGAAGTAGTAGACGGTGAGGAGCAGCAGCGCGGTGCCGAGCCAGGCGACGCAGGTGAGCAGGTCGATGGAGTAGTAGATGACGTCGATGCGGACGAACGAGTAGGCGGCGGCGGCGAGCGCCGGCACGCAGAGCATCGGCAGCACCGACGTGGGGCTGCCCCCGTGGCGGATCCCGAGCTTGACGTACTTGAGCTTGACGTTCCGCGCGAAGTCCGGGAGCCGGCGGCGGATCTTGATGACGATGCTGGGCGCCGGCTCGCCGCCGCCGTCGCCCCGGGCCTCATCGGGGGCGCGGAAGGCCATCTCGGCCGTGAGGCGCTCCCGCTCCATGACCGCCGTTGGAGCGGGAGGAGACTCCATGGTTGTCGATCGATCGATCGGAAGCGAAGCGAGCGAGCTGGCTGGCTACCGCAACTCGACCGAAGCGTGTCGGGCGGCGGAACGCGACGTCGCCTTTGGCGTGAGTTGGAAGCGGGCGGCGGAGCCGGATGCGTGTGGTTTGGTCACGCGGGCAACTTCCCCAATATATAGGGGGCGCGCGCACGACGGGACGCGAGAGCGGTCGACCCACCTGCCGAGAAACATGTGGTGTCGTGTCCAGCTGCCGTGGCAGTCAAATTTATGGGCGCGCGAGGCAACTACCTGCCTCGTCTTTCTCCGACTCGTATGCCAAAGCCTTCCCACACCGAATCGTAACGTACGTACTCCTAGACCAAAACATCAACGTATTCCGACTGCGTGTACACCGTAGGCTACGCACCTGATACTGTTTGACTGTTGCCGAGCCGGATTCTGATTTCTGACACCGTAGGAACACGAAAAAGCCAGCGAGATGTCAGGGCGTGGGCCTGCTAGTTTTTTTTTTGGAATTAAGTTAAGCAACGGGACAGGGCGAGAATAGGTGGGGAGGGTGGCCTATTAATGACGGTGGTTACCAGTGGACGCTCAACCACTTGGAATTTAAGGAGGCACAGGTCGACGCGTACAGGATCCGCCTGGCGTGGCCGCCGCGGCCGGGCGGGCGCTGGCCTGCCTGCCGGCCGGCCTGCCGCTGCCGCCGGTGGTGTGGCCGGGAAGCAAGCAAGCCAAACAGGCAGTAGGCAAGGCAACGGCGCGCGCCGTGCGTGCTGCGATTTCGCTTCCTCATTTGCCTGTCCAATCGTCAACAAACTTATTATTTTGACCAAGCGTTTGTATTTTTCTCTCGATTTCAAACGATAAGAACCGTGCACGCCGCACGCGCGCGCCACGGTTGGTTGGGGGGCGGCGTTGGCAGGTTTCTTCCCGCACTTCTGCAGGCCCTATTATTTCGCCACGAGTATACGTACGTACTCTCATTCATTCTGCAGTTCAGATTAATTGCGGCGTGGCAACGTTTTCCTGGCAGTTGGATACTTGGATCAGGCAGACAGGGACTACTACAGGGAAATTAACGCGCTGTTTTTTTTTCCTGATATTTTTAGTACGAGGCCTGAATTTTCCCTGCCATCTCCTCTCTCGTTGTTCTACACACATGCACTGCCATCTCTTTCCGCAACCAAACAGAAAGGAATTCTAGTCGGCAGCGATTGTTTTCATGTAATTACGCGGCGATTCTTCGTGCCGTTCGAGTCTTTCCGCGCGTAATTCCGTTGGTTGGGCGGTGTGACAGGTGGTTGCTTCCCGCGCTTGCAGGCCACATGAATGCGTTCCAACAGAAAATCGTAGCCCAGCACTGTCGTGTTCGAATACGTGTGCAAATACCTTCCCTCGAAATGATACGTATTTGGGTTTGGGGGGGGGGGGGGGGATAAATTGAAAGGATCGATTTTCGCTGCTTGGAGGAGACTTTTATTGGTTAGGCAGGCTGGATCAGCTTGACAGGAAGTCGACGCAAATGAAACGAGCTAGTAGGACCTTTTGTGCTCGAAGCACGCAAACCACGTGAGATCGAACTCCCCGCAGCGCTGAGATACTACTAGCTACAAAAGGCAGCTAGCGCCACCGATGTGGTGGAAGCGGAAAATCTCTAGTAGTATTGATTTGGCACTAATCTGCATCAGCGAGCTAGATGCCACTGCCAGAAATGACGAGGCACCGTGCCTGGCCTCTCAGGTTCGGAAGCTTCCTGCACGTACTAGTGATCAGCAGTTCAACACCAGTTGCAAGAGAAGTTTGCATCTTCAAATATCTCCAATCTGTCTATGTGTTTCGCGTGGCTCTTGGCTCCAAATTAACGCAGCATTTCCGTTGAGCAAAACCGATCCGAATAAAACAGTCGGGCACGTAATGGAATCAGGTGAAGGATTCAGATCGAGGAGGCATGGCAGTTGTTGCGTCGATCCGTTTGGCAGCGATGATGGGCCAGAAGGAGAAATGGCGTGGGCGGTGCTGCCACCATGCGCTGTGCACGCGGTATGATCTGTTCCGCTGAGGCGCTGACTTTTTTCCTTCTCAAATGCTACTATGAGCCGCCGCTTTTAAGTGCCGCCGTGACCAGAGCTTGCTAACTGTACGAAGTTGACTTGTTCGAACAATGCACGAGTCAATGCGCCGCGCTTCTTCTTCGCTGGCAGAGCTGCTGCCCCACTACGATCTCCTCCGCAGCTCCCGCACTGATCCATTCCCGTTCGGAGCGGCTCCACCAATCCGGCCATCGACGCCCCGGCCCCCGGGCCGCTGCATGCAATGGCGGGCTGGCTGGACCGTGTCTCGCCGCTGCCCGCGCGTGCTGCCGGAGCGGGGCGTGGGCGCGTGGCCAAGGAGGTGAGTGGTGGGGAGACAGGAGAGAAGAGGAGTGGTGCACTGATGCTTGGCAGCTTGGCGAATTTTTTTTTCCAACCTGGGCCTCGCCCGAATTTCATTACTTTAGCAACGGCAGCTTGGCGAATTAAAAGAAAATTAAAGAGGCCATGCTCCGATGCTCCTCGTCACTACTGTCTGTACTGAATACTGACTGCACCTGCACTAATGAGGTCAGCCAGGCACTTCTGAAGCTGCACTAAGCCACTAACGCAGTCTTGCCGGCAACTTGCTGCGAACGTGGATGCAGTGCAGGTACGGTCCATGCATACGGCCGGGTACCACTCTCGTACTGCATCCTCAAATTTAAAAAAAAAAAATCACTGTATCTGCAGCGAGGTCACTCGTTAAAAAGTGTAATAACGAAGATACTCCTGCTTGAAGAAGTCTGCTTTTGCAACGACGTCATCGAAGCCTGCTAATGCCGGATCGGAGGCGATCGAGAAGGCTACAACGATCAACAGTACGTACCACAGCGACATCAGAAGACCTGGGTCTGACTGACCGATCCTTCATCCTGCTAATGTGGATTCAGCCGGCGGGTTATAGCAATTAAAAACGTTTGTCCTACTAGTAGACAGCTAGATAGTAGTCCTTGGCAGTTTCCAGTTTTTTACACACACCTATCAGCTGTTTAATGTGCCTGAGATACATGCGCTAAAAACGTCAAATCTGTCGACTCTGCTACAGTATTCAAACGAGCCTATTTGCTGGCGGGCGGCCGGAAAGGTGTGGTCGCAACTCGCAACTTAACGTAATACAGTACTCGTTAAATATGAAAAAAGTAAAATACAGTGACAGCCCCCCAACTTCTCATTGAGTGTCATCTATAGATCCCTAAACTCTCAAAATGCATTTTAGATCCACGAACTTATTGACTCAAGATGTCATCTAGTAGATCTCTAAACTCTTAAAACACATTTTTAGATCCCCTAACTTATCATAGTGTCATGCAAGTCCTTAAAGTCTCAAACAGAATTTTAAGATCCCCAACCATAGCATATGGTGGTTGCAAAGGCGTGAAGCAAGCATTGTGTTGGGGGATTTAGGAAAACCCGTCACCCTCGAAACGTTGAGTTTAACGAAGTCCTTGAGACATGTTTTTCAGGAGCAGGGAATTCACGATTTTCGGGAATCTGGGACCTGCGAAGCTTCAGATTCGCGAACATGCGAATTTCGGGGATCTTGAATCGGCGAAGACTCGAGTCATGAATACGCGAAGTCCGGAACCTCGAAGCGGCGAAGGCACGAGCTTCGGAGGACGACTAATTCGGGAATCTGTCGGGAGTCCGGTTCGGAAGTCATACGCGGAGAAATTCACGAATCGGCGAAGAAGCAAAGTCAAAGTTGTCGTCCCAAAAAGTCCGGGTTTTGAGTGTGAACTGGTGGCAGGCTTGTAGATATGTTAGATGAAAAAGACATTCTTGTATGTGTTCACATTAGGCATATTCTTTGAGCTCGAGTGCGTTTTAGGAATGTAAAAGTCCCTTCGTCTCCCTTATAAAAGGGGGCGCGAGGGCACATGTAAATGGACTCAGATTTTTGGAACTTGTGCCATCGTCCGGGAGATTCATTGTCTCCCTTCGTCCCAACACTGTGTCTGAACGTGTGAAGAACTCTCTCTCGTGTTAGGGGGACCTTCCGAATTTTTCGGGTAACCCCCAACATTGGCGCCCACCGTGTTTCAGCCGAAGAAAAGCTCACGATGCCACCACAGAAGAAATTTAAGAAGAATGTTCCAGCAGAGACAAATCGAGATGACCACCGTCCTCCTCAACGGAATGAAATCCCCTTCGTTCTTGAAGCTTCTAACACCACAGATCAAGAGCGGAGAGCAAAACTCGAAGCTCTGATGAAGGCAAGAGCTGAGAAGACGGCTCACACCCAAGAACAACCAGCTGAACAACAAGCATTTGAGAATGTCGATGATGATGATGACACCATAGACAGGGAACTAGAAAGAGTTCAGCAAAAGATACAGCAGCTGCAGAAAGACAAGGAAAGATTCGCGAGTCAGTTGCAAGAAAAAAGAAAGATCTCCGAAAAGTTAGAACAACTGAACAAAGCAAAAGAACAAATCGAAATAATATAGAGAGAAATCGATGAGATGAAAGAACAAGAAAACAGTTCCCTGTGGCAGGAATCACTACATCAGAACTCTGGGCCAGCAAGAGAATCCCTGAAAGAAAACTTCTTCGCGGGAAACGGAATCTCACACTTCGTAGATTCTGAGTCGCCGTTGTCCATTGGGCGCAAACAAGCACCTTGGCCGCCGAAGTTTAAGCCCGTCTCTCTCCCGAAATATAATGGCTTCGAAACTCCGGGCAATTCCTCATGAGGTATGAATCGGTCGTGAATTCGGCGGGGAGGGGATGATGTTGCACTTTCGGCCAAATCCTTCGTCATTGCTTGCGAAGGACCGATCGAATTGGTACTCCTTTCCGCCTCCACACTCGGTCTACGGTAGGCGGATCTCAAGACAAAGTTCATGCAAGCATTTCGGATGTTCCACGACACAACGAGCCGAAGCATCGTATTTGTACAACTGCAAGCAGAAAGACAGAGAGCCACTGCGGAACTTCGTGAGAAGGTTCATGCAGCAGAGATCCCAAATCCCAGAAGCTGATGAAAGAACAACGATTAATGCGTTAATCAAGGGCCTCACTCCAGGGCAACAGCTTCACATCTCACTAGAAAGAAATCCAAGACGGTTGAAGAATTTTTTCGTGAATTGGAAGAATACATCTTGTCTGATGATGATCATCGCAAGAGAGTAGCCGAATGAAACGAGGCGAGGCAGGGCAATAGAGAGATGACGTGGAGAGCACAATCCCAGCATCCACGAAATGTCAACAATGTCAAAAATCCACAACCTGAGCAAAACAGCAGGCCAAGTGCCAGAGGAGGGTTCACGCCCAGAGGAAGGGGAAGAGGAAGAGGACCCCCGAGACCCACGAACCATAACCCGAAAGACCCTTACTTCTATTGCCAGTATCATGGGAGGGGCCACGACCGAAGGCCGCCCAGAAACGAAGAAAAACATGGCAAGAATTCAGCAAGAAAAAGCGCTAATGAGCATCGCATCCTCAATGCCAATCCAATTTCGCCCGAACTTTTGGCAGCCGCAATTCGCGAACTCACAACCAAGTTCAGTCCCAGTTCAGCAATTCTCGCAATCACAGTCATCGTGGCAGCCATCGTAGCAATTTTTCCCTCAGTCGCAGGCAATCCAGTCAATCCAGCAACCTCAACCGATTTGGGAAATTTTGCCACCACCTCCAGAAAGTTCGTCAAGGGACCTCAGAACTCCAAAGCATTGCCGTCTTTCGGGGCTATCATGCCAATCACGGGAGGGTCAGCCATGGAGTTCGAGACTAAGAAGCAAAGAAGCAATTACTTCAGGTCTGTGAACACCATCATCAATGACGGCCCAGCCGCACGTCCGGAGTGGGCAAAGGTGCCAATCACCTTCACAGAAGAAGATTTCAGGCTGAAATCCGCGATTCATAATGATGCTATGGTCATTGACGTAAACATAGTTGGGTGGGTCATAGGAAAAGTCCTAGTTGACAATGGAAGTTCAGCGGATATCTTGTTCTTGAAGACTTTCGAAAAGATGAATCTGAGCCAGCACATGTTGGACCCACCAGAGTACCCGCTGCAAGGGTTCGGAGGAAAGCCAATCAAGCCGGTTGGAAAGATATCACTCCCTGTTTCCTTCGAAGATCTCGAAAATGCCAGAACAGAGAATCTCACCTTCGATGTGGTTGACATCTACCACCCGTATCTCGCGATTTTCGGTAGGGGTTTCATGAACAAGTTCGACGCAGTTATAAGGCAGCAGTTCTTATGCATGAAGATGCCCGCACCCAAAGGGGTCACACAGTATTCGGTAATCAACAAGAAGCCAGAAATATAGAAAAAGGCCACACGCCTGGCCAGACGAACGTGTACCAGCTGAAAAGAGCTGACGAGAAGAAGGAAACTTATGAAGGGGCCAGGAGAGATAAAGAAAAAATTGAAATAGCCGCAGATGGTGAAACCAAGAAAGTGTATCTGGATGACATGGCTGATAGAGCAGTCACAATAGGGGCCAACCTCAGCGCCGGAGAGGACAGGGACCTTGTGCGATTCCTGAACAAAAACAAGGATGTTTTCGCATGGTCAGCTTAGGACCCGCAAGGTGTTGACAAGGACATCATCGAACACGCTCTGGAAACAGACGAAAAAAATACCTCCCAAGAAACAGAAACTTCGGAAAATGTCCGAGGAAAAGGTGAAAGCAGTGGAAGCTGAAGTTCGGAGATTACGGGGACGCAAAAGTAATCGGAGAAGTAAAGTATCTAGTACGGCTAGCCAACCTTGTACCGATCAAGAAGAAAAATGGAAAGTGGAGAATGTGTGTGGACTTCACGGATTTGAACAAGGCATGCAAGAAAGACGATTTCCCCTTGGAAAGGGTAGACAAAATCGTAGATGATGCGACCCGGCGAGTGAAATGCTCTCGCTCCTGGACATGTTCTCTGGTTATCATCAAATCAGGGTTCGCAAAGAGGACGAAGAAAAAACAAGTTTCATCACTCCCTTCGGAACATTTTGTTTCGTGAGAATGCCAGAGGGGCTAAAGAACGCAGGATGTACATTCTCAAGAATGATAGCAATAGTACTTCACCTGCAGATTCGGAGAAACATCTTGGCGTATGTGGATGACATAGTCGTCAAAAGTGTTCAGAGGAAAGACCACATCAGTGACCTGGTGGAAACATTTGCGAACATGAGGGCAGCAAATCTGAAGCTGAATCCGGAGAAATGTGTATTCGGCATTCACAAGGGGAAAGTTCTCGGATGCCTAGTTTCAACAAAAGGCATAGAGGCAAATCCCGACAAAATCAGGGCTTTAGTGGAAATGCAAGATCCAGTTTCAGTGAAAGATGTGCAGAAGTTGACAGGGAGAGTGGCTGCCCTTAACAGATTCATTCCCAGAGCCGCAGAAAGAAGCTTACCATTCTTCCAAGTCCTCAGAAGTGCTAAGAACTTCCAGTGGTCTGAACCTCAGAAGCGAGCCTTCCAAGAATTGAAAGATTACTTGTCCAATATGACCAAGCTCTATCCTCCCGAACCGAAATCGCCACTCCATGAATTCAGGAATTCCAAGGTCAGCCGGAAGAGGGCAGGACGAACGCCAAATTCATTCAGCGATTTCTTGTATTCCTCAAATAAGAGCTTCAGCTTCTCCAAAATATCGGACATGTTCTTTTTTGAAGCATCATCCTGTTCCGCCAGCACCTTATCAAGATCCAGAATTTTTCGATCCTTTGCGCTCAAAGACTTTGCCAGATTGGCGTTGTTAACACGCAGATCTTCGACAACTTTCGAGGCCCTGTCATGTTTCTCATGAAGGTTCTCGATTAGACTAAGATTGTCCATGAGTATTTTGCACCTTTTCCAGCTCCTTCTTGGACTGCTCGAGCGCTGCCTCAGCAACTTTATTTTCGTCCCGACAAACCTTCAGAGCCTCCGCCAGTTCGGCTACCTTTTTCTCAAGATCAAGGTTCACGGACTGAGCAAGAGCAAAGCTGCGCTTGAGCTCCTTGGACTCTTGAGAAAGTTGCTTGTTTGTATTCTCCTGATCAACAAGCCGCTCGACAGAAACTTTCCCGAGCATAGAATATTTCAGGACGTAGTCTTCTTGAAACCGCGCCAGCTTCGACGGAGGGTAAGAGCGAAGAAGGTCCTTGAACTCTGAAAAATTTCATGACTAAATTCTGAACCAAAAATTCGAGAATCTGAAAAGTACAAAAAGGCAATGAAAAGAAACGAACCTTGTTTGCTTAAGTTTTGCATGGTGACCTTCTTCGTCGAACTCAAAGAAGCTTTATCCTGTGACGAAGGAGTGGTTCCGAGAGCAAAGTGAAGCCCCTTCTCAGAGTCCTGAGCAACTCCTCCAGGTTGTTCCGAGCCCTCCCCTCCTGTTTCATCAATAAGTACAGGCGATTTCCACAGTGTTAAAATCTTGGACGTCTTGCTCCCGATGCTAGTCGTCTTGAAACCAACACTTAGTATCTCGCCGTGGTGAGACGTACCAAAGCTCTTGTTAAATGCAGCCAAGGAAGGAGAGGGAGCCTGGTCTTTGGGAACAACTTCACAAACTTCGAGCAAGGGAGCACGTTGGACAGGATCCCCCCCTGTGAACGGTGAGTTCGAGCTCCTTGGTGAACTCAGGGGAAGCTTCGTCGCGGGAGCGAATGGGCAAAGAGACATCAGCAGCGGCAGCAGGGGCTTCAACAGCAGCAGGGGTTTCGGCAGCAGCAGGGACGTCAGCAGCAACAGGGGCTTCAGCAGCAATGACAAGTACAACCTCCTTACGAACTTCGGGAGCAGCATCTGAAAAAGAATCAATATCCACGAACTCATTCTCAGAACCCGACGGGCAATTGTCTCGAATGTTAAATCTCAACAAAGGCCAGAAGCAAGAACCTTTCTGGCTACCCGCTTCCACGAAGAGATCGTCGTCAAACGCAGACGGGACTCGCCGAACTCCAGAAGAAGAAACCTTTTTCACCGCCTTCTTCAACTTCTTGCGGCTCATCTGGGCTAGGCCGGAAGCCGCTTGGAGCTCAACGTCCGAAATTTGTTCGGAGGTCTTGCGCTTGCGTTTTGACGACTCTAAAGATCGCGTCTTAGAGGGCTTAACGCCAGAAGAAGTGCTTTCGTCGACAGCTGATGAACCTCGTTTCGAAGATTTTCTTCGTGGGGCATTTATAGGAGCAGATGAACAACTAGCGACAACAACTGCGGGGACCTTCAACTTGCGACCTGGGCGTCGAGAATTGAAAGACTTGTCTCCGCAAACTTCAGTGAACACACGATTGATTCTCCTCTTGTGTTTCACCAGAAACTTGTAGGCCTTGTATTCATTCATAGTGTACTCGCCTATCATAAGATTCACTTTCTTTTCAACTTCGACCATGAAAGCATCAGCGCTTTGACCTTCTCGCAGCTTAATGCCGAACTTCGGGAAAGGCACTTCTTGAGCTGCCCAGTTGACATTGAAATACACGATTTCGGTGGGGGCCCAGCCACAAGAAATCGGCCAAATCCGTGCAGCAACGAATTCTTCGATGATGTCACGACCCCCAAGTATAGTGCTGGCAAGGTGAAAGGCACTCTCGCAGTTTCTAATCCCTATTGCTCGATGATTGAATTCGGCGGTGTTCACGGCAGTCAGGGGCGCGATAGGGCAGGACAAGGGGTAAGCTGGACCCTCATAGCCAGGAACTTCGGACATGTTGACCTTCAAGTAAAACCAGTACGAATTCCAATCATCGGTGAGATTGGTCTTGCAGCAGGGTGTTTTGGCGCCGGGTGTTGAAGGTACAACATGCATGCTGAGCTTCGTAGAATTGCCCGTCGTCGACCTTGATAACATCGGGAACGATGACCAGTTCGAAAAATCGGGCGAAGGCGTCAACGCTGAGGTTTCGGCCAAGATGTCGGCGAAAGCTGATGAATCTTCACTGAAAAGCCATCCAAAATCGCGGGCAAGATCGGGTCACAAGGAAACCTGAGTCCACAGATGAAGAAGTCCCGAACCACAACAATCTCTCCATCTTCGGGAGCAGGGATTTGTTCGTCTAGTGGGGCTCGCCTAGTGCCCGAAGGAAAGAACCCGACCGCCTCATATTCTCGAATCATGTTGGCCGTGACCTTAGACTCTCCGAAGACAAGAGAAGGAGGCAGAGGTCCTAGAGCCTTTGCCTTAACCAGATCGCCGATGCCGGCATCTACATCTCTGACATCCTCATCGTCTGTTCTGACTTCGCCATCCTTGTGACTCCTGGAGACACTGGGAGAATCTCCATCTTCGGCTGGTGGAGCGTTTTCAGGACCTTCAACAATTGGCTCGACTGGGAGACCAGCTGCGATAAGTTCTTCAGTAGTCATGGGTCTCGCGGTGCTTTTAACTCGAGCGACCTAACCAACAGTGTTACATGTACGAAGAAATAAGAACAACTTTCGTGAATGAAACTTGCAGAACAGAAAACCTAATGCAGTAAAAAGAACAAGTAAGAATTAAAGAGCGAAAGGAACAATACCTTAGAGAGATCCGAAGAAAACTGGAAGGTCGCGAACTCTTAAGCACAGGACGAGATTCCGCGAACAGAAAGAGTTACTAATCACGACAAAGAGCAGGAGAGCGGTGAAAAAATTTTACAGCAGAGGCCTCCTATTTATAGGTACGAGAGGGGTAGATTCGTGAAACCTGCCTCGATCAGACCGTTGTAGGGTTTCTGGGCGACGTGTGTCCCCTCTGACGTTCCGAGGGTGACGTTTTTACTAAATTTCCGAAATGTTCGTGGAATCGGATCGTCGGAGTCAACCCGCTTCCCCGAGGGGCTAGTGTTGGGGAATTCAGGAAAAATCGTCACCCTCGAAACGTTGAGTTTAACGAAGTCCTTGAGACATGTTTTTCAGGATCAGGGAATTCACGATTTTCGGGAATCTGGGACCTGCGAAGCTTCAGATTCGCGAACATGCGAATTTCGGGGATCTTGAATCGGCGAAGACTTAGAGTCATGAACACGCAGAAGCCTGGAACCTCGAACTGGCGAAGGCACGAGCTTCGGAGGACAACTAATTCGAGAATCTGTCGGGAGTCCGGTTCGGAAGTCATACGCGGAGAAATTCACGAATCGGCGAAGAAGCAAAGTCAAAGTTGTCATCCCAAAAAGTCCGGGTTTTGAGTGTGAACTGGTGGCAGGCTTGTAGATATGTTAGATGAAAAAGACATTCTTGTATGTGTTCACATTAGGCATATTCTTTGAGCTCGAGGGCGTTTTAGGAATGTAAAAGTCCCTCAGATTTTTGGAACTTGTGCCATCGTCCGGGAGATTCATTGTCTCCCTTCGTCCCAACACCGTGTCTAAACGTGTGAAGAACTCTCTCTCTCTCGTGTTAGGGGGACCTTCCGAATTTTTCTGGTAACCCCCCAACATTGGCGTCCACCGTGTTTCAGCCGAAGAAAAGCTCACGATGCCACCACAGAAGAAATCTAAGAAGAACGTTCCAGCAGAGACAAATCGAGATGACCACCGTCCTCCTCAACGGAATGAAATCCCCTTCGTTCCTGAAGCTTCTAACACCACAGATCAAGAGCGGAGAGCAAAGCTCGAAGCTCTGATGAAGGCAAGAGCTGAGAAGACGGCTCACACCCAAGAACAACCAGCTGAACAACAAGCATTTGAGAATGTCGATGATGATGATGACACCATAGACAGGGAACTAGAAAGAGTTCAACAAAAGATACAGCACCTGCAGAGAATCATGGAAGGGAGAGAAAAATAAAGAAAGAGCGCAAGATGCTTGCTCGTGGCCACTCTCTTGGGGCCACATCAAGCAGAGATCAACGTGGAGCAGTGCCGCGAGCTCCCCGGTGTCCCGGCTTCCCGTTGCTCTCTAGGACACCGCACAGCTGGTTGTCTGTCCTGCATCGCCGAGGGGCTGGAAACCACAGAAGGGAGAGAAAAAATAAAGAAAGCGACGAATTGAGGCTAGTGTGAATGGATCACAGGTGAGAAAAAAACAGTGTGTGGGGAACACACGCGGTGGGGTCCAAGAGTCTAGAGCCAGCCCGCGTCAATCGCTGGTTCAAAAAATAGTGGCAAGTCCGTTCCGGGTGCTAGCGTCAGTCGATTGCCTGTGAAAAGTCCCACTGCAACATGGTCTCATGTTGCACGCAACATATAAAAATAAAATTCATTTACCTGAAACATCTCATAATAACTTATGCATCATCAAATATTATCTAATGTAACATCTCATTTTTACGGTTGAAACCTCCAAAACCATTAAAAAATCACCATCAGATGTGCAACATAATATCATTGTTGCAACATTTTGAGTTAAATGCCGTAACATAAAAAGTCAAGAAATAGAATTACAACATCTCAAAATAGAGCTTGCAACATCATCAAACACTACACAAAACATCTCAAAACACACATTGCATCATCTTCGAATCTAGTCTGTAGTTTCTTCAGACCTGCACGCGAGCACCCATGAGGCAAGTTGGGGACTCTGCCCCACGGAGGAGATGAAGTTAGGGGAGCGGGTTTTTCCGCTTTCCTTCCGCGGAATCGTTCTAGAGAGTGCAATTTGCGCCGACCTTTTTTACAGCTGTTTTACAAGCCCTTGGAAACCAGCTCCAGGAGCACCTCACGGAGTTGTGCCAAATGAACCCTAATTAGTTCGCATGCATGACTTTGCCTAATCATAGCCACCATCGATGCTTAATCCTTCTGGCTTGTTATAATTTTCTCTTCGTGCTAGCTTTAGCTTCTTGTAGTAGCACTAAACGGGTCGGCGCATGCGCTTAACTTGATGCGTTAGATTAGGATGAAGGAAAAATTATGCATTTGATGACATGGATGCATGAATGACAAGAGCAATCTATACATCTTGGTCACATCACGATGTAGGAAAAACAAATCTGAAACCATACTTTTTACTCATGCCTCTGGTTAAAGAAAATGAGGGAAATCAATTTGACATGCATCTTGGTCATGTATGTTGTATGAGTATCAACATTTAGCTATCAAGTGGAGGGAGAAGAAGGGGAGCTCGCTCCAAAAGTGGTCCGACTAACTAGTGAGCGCGCGCTAGCAGCAAACCTAGCGATCGATTCCAACAACGAGTTGGACAGCTGGTTCACGTTCCATTTGCCTCGCACATTACCTTGCAGCCCCGCACCACTGCAGACACGTCGTGACTCGCCACTCGCCTCCATGGCTCCACCACGTTAGAACTCAGGTCCATTAAAAAAGTTAAGAAATTAACTATACAAGTTTTGCATAAGAAAAAATTTAAAATGCAAAATTTATACATACAATTTGTGTAAATTAAAAGATATGTATATAACTTATACGATTTTCAGAATATCATAACTTATACACACAATTTTTATGTATAACTTCACGATATACGTTATGAGACATAACTTTTTAGTACAACTTTAGCACAACACAATTTTATGCGCATAATTTTAAAACATAATTTTTCTATGAATAATTTATGTGTACATTTTTTCTATAATAACTATGCGCATAACTTGTTTCCTAAAAGAAAATTTTTGTGTATAACTTTTTTCTCTAATGACGAGTTAGGCGTATAATTTTTTCCACAACGAGTTATGCGCACAACTTTCTCCCTGTCGACAAGTTACGCAGATAACTTTTTTCCTAACAACGAGTTATGTGAATAACTTTTTTTCCTGGCGACGAGTTATGTGGATAACTTTTCTCCGACACCAAGTTATGCGGATAACTTTTCCTGAACAACGAGTTATGTGCATAACTTTTTTACCTGACAATGAGTTATGCAGATAACTTTTCCTCGGCGACAAGTTGTGCGGATAACTTTTATCTGATGACAAGTTATATGAGTAACTTTCCTAATAACGAGTTATGCGGATAAATTTTTTCAAAATAATTTACGTGCATAACTTTTTTCTGACAATTTATGTTCATGCCTTATACTACACTTATGATTGGTATAAAAAAGAAAACTCAACCAACATATAACTTATGTGTACAATTTTTATGATATGTGCGTAACATTTTTCTCATACCTTTCGGAGGTATGCTGTTCTAGTGTTATGTACATGTATATTTAATTTAAAAAACAAAAAACAAGTTAGCATGCACACTGATGTTCCACGTAAGGTCCACTTGCCTTGCGAATTGAATAAACTGAGCAGCAACGTGTGGCGGCCCTTGCCTGCCGTGCCTCGCGCGACAGGTATGAATGTACTACTCCGTCCGTAAACGATGGTCGTTCGGAAACGTGTTTGTGAGAGAAAAGTGGTTCTATAGAGACAATCATTTTAGGGACGGAGGGAGTGCGCACGTCGGCACGTGAATGATAAGTAGACACACTGTCTAATCGATCGCTTGGGACGTGAGAGTGTCAAATTGGTTTTACACTCCAAAAGGGAGGACATATGCAAGAGGATGAAGGAAAAAAGAAAAAAAATGATCGAGTCTGGGCCTTGGGAACAATTGATGGGCCAAAATGTCATGGACTTCGCCGCCTGGCGGCCTGGGCCTTGTCCGGTGGCCGCTTTGCGCTTACGCTCTGCTGTTCCTTTCAATTCTTTGCTCTCTCGTGTCACCTGAAGTACAAAAGCTAGAAACTCGTCACCTATGCAAATCTGATTTATTTTGATGAGTAGCAGCACCGCAAAACGGCTGCAGGAATCCAGGAATAACTGACATTCATATAGATCTTTGAGCACCCATGGGAAAAGCTATTGTCTCCATGCGAATTGGACTGCACATTTCTTTTTGGTGTTATTACATGAACGACAAACCAAAGTTTAAGATTTATTTATTTTTGATATAGTCCAGGAGTATCGGCGGTTGAGTGAGCAGGAAATACAGTTGCAGATAGATCCAAAGGCAAGATTCCTGGGAATGACCGCGGTTGAAAAACTGAGGGTAAAGCAGAGATCGAGACTTACTGCCATAAGGGTTGAGGAAGCCAATGCTAAGCTGTTTTACATTCGTGCTAATGGTAGGAGACGTAAAAATGTTATCCACTCCTTGCAAACATCTTCTGGGATTTGCTACTCACATGAAGGAAAAGCACAAGAGTTGTTCACACACTTCAGCACTCATTTTGGCCGGCCTGTGCAATGCGATCTGTCACTCAACAGGAAAGAGGTGTCCCTGCCTAGATTTGACTTAGAACACTTGGAGCATGAATTTACTGAAGAGGAAGTTCAGGGGTCTGTCTAGGAGTTTGCAGGAACAAGGCACCGGGTCTAGACGGTTTCATCGTCATTTTCTAAAGAAGAGCTGGCAAGTAATAAAGATGATGTCATGCATGCAGTGCGCTACTTTTATCAGCAACATAGTCAGCATTTGTCTCACCTCAACACGGCTCACATTGAGCTTGTGCCTAAAAAGGCTAATGCCACATCTGTCGAGGATTTCCGTCCTATAAGCCTCACACACTCTATTGCAAAATTGCTATCTAAGCTACTTGCTAGCAGATTAGCCCCTGAGCTGAATTTGATGGTCTCAAGAGCACAAAGCACATTTATCAAGAAAAGAAGCATTCAAGACAATTTCTTGTATACACAGAATTTGACAAAGGCACTATATAGAGCAAAGCAACCCGGTATTTTTCTGAAACTTGACATTGCAAAAGCATTTGACACATTACAGTGGGATTTCTTAATGGAGGTGTTACAACTTTTTGGGTTTGGTCCTTGATGGAGAGGGTGGGTTTCAGCGTTGCTGTCAACTGCTTCTACAGCCATGCTACTAAACGGCGCCAGGGGGAAATGGTTCAACCACTTTGCAGGCCTGATATAGGGGACCTGTTGTCCCAATGTTGTTCATTCTAGCTATAGAGCCGCTACACAGGATGCTTGACCTGGCAACTAGGGACGATCTGTTAACTCCAATCAACAACAGGGCGACAAAGCTTAGAATGTACGCCGATGATGCGGCCATATTCCTAAACCTTGTGCAGCGGGAGGTTCACACAATTGCACAACTTTTGCATTTTTGGGTAGGCTTCAGGACTTGTCATCAGTTGCAGTAAGTGCGGTGTACCCGATCAGATGTGAGGATATTGATGTGGCTGAAATTATGCAAGGATTCAACTGTCCGATCAAAGGTTTTCTCTGCACATATCTGGGTTTGTCGCTGCACTTCAGGGTGCTACATCGTGTTGAGATTCAACCTCTAATTGATAAAATGTCTAATAGGCTATCCACATGGAAGGGTAAATTCTTGAACAAGGTTGGCAGACTGAAGCTACTGAATACTGTCCTTTCATCGATATCCACTTACTTCCTCACAATTTTTCCTCTGAAAAAGTGGGCAATCAAGAGAATGGATAAGATTAGGCGGGAGTTTCTGTGGAAAGGATCAGAGAATGCCAATGGAGTTGTCTAGTGCGATGGGCCAATATGCAGAAGTCAAAACGCCTTGGAGGTCTTGATGTCTTGGATCTGGAACGGCTTGGTAGAGCTATCCAACTAAGGTGGCTTTGGTATCAATGGACGGAGCCAGATAGACCTTGGGTGGGCACCGAAGTGCCCTGTAATGATGTTGACAAGCAGCTCTTTAGAGCAAGCACGCAGGTCGTTGTGGGAAACGTCAAGCGTGCACTTTTCTGGGAATCCTCCTGGATAGATGGCAAGGCATCACAAGATTTGGCTCCCCAATTGTACAAGCTGGCTTGGAGGAAAAATCAATCAATTAAAGAAGACTTGCACAATTACAACTGGACGAGGGGCCTATGGACGATGTCAAGTGCAACAGAAATGGTTGAGTTCGTCTATCTGTGGACTTTGGTTAGCGAAGTTCAACTCTTTGAGGAGGAAGACACTATTCGATGGAAATGGACAGTGCATGGGCCTACGTGCTCTGCCTACGCAGCCCAGCACGTCCGATCCTTCTGCAGCTTTGATAGCATGGCTATATGGAAGGCAAAAACTAAGGTCAAGCATCGTTTTTCGCTTGGCTATTGGTACAAAACAAGATCTTAACTGCCGATAAGCTGCTGGCGCGCAATTGGCCGTGCAACCCAGTCTGCTCCCTTTGTGATCAAGAGCTTGAATCAGCTGACCACCTTTGCTTGCAGTGTGTATTCGCACAAGAGGTTTGGTGATGCGAGGGCTTGCCCGATCTTCTTGTCGTAGGATCTGGGGATAACTTGACCCGTGCAACCTGACGAACCGATGGCACCAACAGCTGCTCGAACAAGGAACAACCACTTATGATAAATGATTTCGCCCAACCACACGATTTGGTCGATGCCTAACCTGAACCACGCAAGGTAGAGGCAATCCTCTTACAAATCACAAGGAAACACAAGAACAAGTGGTAGAGAAAACTCTCAATCCTCAAGGGGGTAGTAATGGCACAACCCTAAGGACAAGAGCACTTGACTTCTATATTTTCTGAGTTCAATTCGTGGTTAGGGTTTCCACTAGGCTTACAAGTGCTATTTATACTAGGAACATCCCTCTTAGTTGGGTTGGAGGCCTTTCACAAAAGCCCAGTACAAGATAACCAGTCTCTGGAACAAAATACTCCTCATCCAGTTCGGACCAGGAGGGTCTTGGACTCGATCAGTTCGGATCAGGAGGAACTGGACATCCAGAGCAGTCTTCACTAAAACAGCCATAACGTTTGCTACAAAACTCTAAATCAATATCCGTCAGTTGCGTTGGAAAATAGACTTCAAGACGCTTCCAATGGTATAGGATACTCAAGGTGATACTTCTTGGATTGATATGGAGTTCACCATGAACTTGAAAGTTAGAATATGAAACAACAACTCGCCGTCTTCAGGTTGTCTTTCTTTGGACGCTGAGTGACATATACTTGCATTGCATCTTCTTCAAACCTGAGCACAAGTAATGCACCATTATTAAGTAGTAAATAGTTCTTAGTAGATGCATGTTCATAGTCAATGAGGAGCGAGTTCACCTCATGTTGCAAGTGTCGCATTCTTGCTCGAGTCATTGGTCCCTTGTAGACATTGCTTTCTTGTTCACTATAACGAGAGTCATAATCTCTGGCAATGGGTGGCGACTCAACATCATTGGGGATGTCCTCATCATCTGGATTCAAGTTTCGGTAAGGACCGAAGGCGCCATCACTGTCCCGCGGCGGTCTCTGAACTTGGAGCTCTGGTGGGACAGTGAGATGAGAGGACTTCCAAGCCAACAAAAGAAGCAACGAGCTGCCATCTTGATCTACACGACATGGGACATTTGGAATGAAAGGAACAGGAGAATTTTTGAAGGAAAATCAGCTACACCGGCAAGAGTAATCCAGCTCATCAAAGAGGAGATGGCACAAGTTCATTGATGTCTACCACATTCATGTGTTCTGAGCTTTTTGTTAAGCTTTGTAATATTGACCTTTGTAGCAAACTGCTTGCTTCTCCTACTTATATAGGCCCTTTGACGGGGCTTTTCCAAGTGCTTCTCCATTTTTGGCCGCGAAGCCCCGCCAAACCCCTAACAAAAAAAAACGGCTTCCAAGCGAAGCCATGCGAAGTCATTTTGCAATTTGTACTACGGAGGTGAAGCCAAAAATAGTGGTTTCCCGTGGCTTCTTCCCCACATGTGACATGAAGCCACAACCACACCATTTTGCTAAACACTTTACAAAATGGCTTTCACCAAAGAAGCCATTTTAGTAGAGTAGCCACAACCACAGCCGCTTTAGCACAAGCGTAAGCCCCGCCAAAGGGACCCGTAATATAGCAGTGCTCCTACTTTCTTTAAAAAAAGATTTATTTATTTGTATATTATAATGAACTCTTCAGGAAAACAATGGATTTTTCTCTGGCCCCCTTTGTTGTCCACGTGGAGAACTGGAGAGGGGTTTTCAGCAGGGATAGTTTAGCTGATTCTAGTCGCGTGGAATTTGGTCGGCGTTGCGCATAAAGGCCTCCATCATCACGTAGAAAGCCAGGCCCAGACACACATGATCGATGAATGACTAACAAACATGCCGCAGAATGAACATATAAAGGTTGGTTGATACAAATACAGCTAGATCATGCATCACAGAGCTGCACACACTTGACATGATTTATTTAGTAGCCAGTATTCATGTCAACACACTTACACACTGAAGTGCCTGCTATTCTTTATCTTGACCGCGTCTTCCATGGAGACATTATACGCAGCGGCGATGACACCCACGGGCAGGCCTCGCAGGACAGACCCGGGTCCTGCGATGTGGTTGACCATAGGGTCTGCGTTGGTCTTGAACGCGATGTAGTCGAACCCCTCTTCCCCTGCTTCTGATAGGAGGGCGTATTCCTTTGGTGTGACCAGCACCTGCCCCTCACGAAACTTACCGAAAAACACTGCGACCCCAAGGTCGTCGACAGTCTGCAGCCGGGCGCTTCCGTGGGTCACGTACCCGATGGTGTGAGTGTCGATACTGTAGACAGGTGAAACACGAGCTTTCTGCATGCAATGCAATCAAATGGGATCAATCACACAAAGAAAGACATGACTATGATGATATGCAGTATCATTGCAGTATGATCAAGAGGTGGTTGTATGTACCGGTTTTAGAAACCCTCTCTCAATGCTCAGTCCCAGGGAGTTGAGGATGGGAAAGTCGTGGCCAGTCAGATGTGTAGTGATGTTCGTCTGAGAATGAGGGTCTTCCAAGTTCATTACCACCTTCACGCTGCACATCGGGTTGTTGTTGTTATCTGGAAAATGATGGCTCTCCCCATCACGTTGGTAGGACTGTCTAATAATGTTTTGTTGTTGCTGCTGCTGCTGCCCAGCTGCTTCAAGTTCCCCATCATGTATTTGCATCGTGCGGGGCGTCGTTGTGGTACTCGGATTCAGCTGAAGCCCATTCGGCACCAGAACTATGGTGCCGGTGTCGTATGTTCCATGACCCTGAAGTTTTAAGGCTAGCGCTTGGCTGATACCAAGGGTCCGACTCAACGACCTGAAGGTGAACCCGTCGAAAATGTTACTGCTTCCGGCGCTGTTGGAACCAGCTAAAGTGAAATCCTGTGTGAGGCAACATTATGTCATGCGCGTACGACGCACTGAGCAAAACTAGCACTCCATCCGTTTCAATAATATCTAGATCGTTTTAGTTCTCTAGACAGGATTCATAGAATTAACTATGACTAGATATATATTATGTCTAAATACATAGCTAAATCTATAAACTTAGGAAAGTCAAAGTGAAGTGCATTTAATTTTAGGACGGGGAATAATAATAAGCTAGCTAACCAAGTCATTTATTATATACATTCTGGGAGTAATTTGTTATTCTCTCTTATAAACCAAATTACCTTGTGTCGTCGTTCAATCGAGTTAGAGTTTCTGCTTATGTCGTGATACATGACGAATTCAAGTGGTGCGTTACTGTCATCGTTGTCATTGTAAAACCAATATGGTACACCAGGGCTTAGTGCAACGACATCACCTTTTCTAAAGCTCTGGTGCCTCTCTGGGCATGCAGGATGTGTCCACCCCACTATCCCTTCCCCTGAAAGCAATAATGAGCCCTATAATATTTCCACATATATTAAGTAATTAATACAATATGAAAGAACATGAAGCTGGGAAAAGTGGAAAGGGTCTCAAAAGTTCTGTTTTTCAAACCCTGGTGAAGAAAAACATCTTACACCTTTTTATTGAATTGACATTTAGCTAGAATAGAACCGGTTGGAAAATTATATATATTGCCTTGGCCCTTGGGTATCAAAGGCACGCCTACTGGTGTTTGGTTACCACATGAAACAAGTTTAGCCCTGTCACATCGACTATTTTCATACTAAGGGGTATTAAATGTAGACTAATAATAAAACTATGCATAATATGAAGGTAACGCACAAGACGAATCTATTAAGCCTACTTAATCCATCATTCCCAAAAGGTTTATTATAGCATAACATTGTCAAATCATGGATTAACTAGGCGTGCCTTACATACTTTTGGAGAAGATAAACTATGCAGATAGATAACATCAGAGATATTAACGTAACCTTACCTTGCACGGCAAATGCTAGGATAGCACCATTGGAGTAGCGAGGCAGCATGAGGCCCCGGTAGTCAATGACAACACGAAGAAGATAGGCACCCACACAGAGGAGCTGTTGCTCTGCCTCGTCGAAATAGTCGATAGTCCCCGCTTCAGATTTTAGTGTCCGGATCGGGTCGATAGGTTTCAGAATATCGGACGCGAAATCACAGCCGCCGCTGGAAGCAGCAGCTGCTGCTGCTTGTCCAAGCCGCGAGCTTTGCCGCAGCTTGTTTACCCTCTCCGGCTGCAGCTCGGCCATAGATCCATGACCAAGGAGGAGGAGGTGGAGGAGGAGGCAGATGCACAAGGAAAAGCAAGTGGTGGGAGCCATGGACCATAAAGTAGCTTGTTCGCTGATACAATGAGTAGCCGCACCGCACTATGCCTTCTGATTTATAGGAGTAGTAGCAGGGAATAATTTTGAACATTGTCATCAAGTTTTTACTGTGTTTTGAACAGTTTGTTTGTGGCCCACTCTTGACCTTTTTTTTTATTGAGTGCTAAGATGGCAGCGCGAATCTTGCCTGCACGGCCGTGTTAGTTCGATCTCTTCACCGTTACGGCCCAAAGGCCGTAACGGCTGGATCCCCGCACCCCGGTCGGGGGGCGCCCAACCAAACCATGGTTGGTGGGCCCCCGTCACACGATGCTATAAAGAGGGGGTGGGGACCACGGCTCGCGCACGAGGTTCACCGCGCCGCCGCTACACCCCACCCCACAAACCCTAACCGACCGAGGGAGCACCGGAGCGGCGGGAAGCTCCGCCACCGCCGCCACCGCGTCCCTCCTCCCCGGATCCGCGCACCGGTGCCACCGCCCGACGCTCGACCGGGAGAGTTCCGGATCCCGTCGTCCCCGAGCCCGCACCGCCACCTCTACGTCAAGCCGGCGCCGTCCCCGCGACCCCGACGCTAGAGATGGCCTCCGACTCCGCGCTCCCCTCGAACCCGGATGGTCCGTGACTCTCGTTCTCCCTCTGTTTCTTTTTAGTAGTTGCTTTAGGTGTAGTAGATCTAGATCTAGGTGGTTAAGTTCCTTATCTGTAATAATTAAGTATCTACCCGAAGTGATTAGCTACTGGTGTTTGTGTTCGGTTAAGTGCTTAAGATTTAACAATGGTATCAGTAGTCAGGCCAGTTAGCAATTTATTTCGGGGTTAGATCTATTTCGTTCAGTGTAGCAAGTAGAAGGAGATGACCCCAAATCTTTTAGATCTGGGGGAGAGAACACTGGATTCGAAATAAATCGTTGAAAAACGAATCAAAGTTCAAACCCTAACCCTAGATCTTGCTCGGGTTAGGGGAAGGAAACACACGAACACGCATCAACAGAGGCTACCTAACCCCAGATCCACTCGGGTTAGGGGAAGAAATTAAGAAAAACATGCGAATCGAGTTATAAATCCCCAAAACCCTAGATCCATTTTGTTTTTCCCCAAAAGATTAATCACCTAAAGAAATTCCAACTAGCACCGACCGCCGCCCGTGCGGGTTTGCAAGCCATCGTGCGGGGCATGTTTGAGCGGATGCTCGCCGCCGCCACGATGACATCGAGACGGCGCCGTGGGCGCCGCCACGGCCGCTCGACGGCCGCGCGCTCACCCATGGGGTGGACGCGCGCCGGCGAGGGGGGCGGGCGACAGCCGCCATCTTCCTCCATCGAGCCACCATGGGTGTTTTCCTCTCGTTCATTGCGATTCTAAAGCTTTTTGGTGGAGAAATGGGGGAAGGAGAAGTAAAGGAGGGGGCTGCTGCGGTTTTTTGGCCGGGCCGGGCGGCGCGGCTCACCGCCGCCGGCGGCCGCCGGCCGCGGGCACGAAAGGCCGGCCGCCGCCGCCCCCGTGCCGTGGCCGCGGGTCAAGCGGGGGGGAGAAAAATGAAGTGGCTAGGGTTCCGTGGTTACACCGGCTATATATATGCCACCGTTTTAGGCGGGTTGCCTCCCGGCCGTTGATTTCGGATCGACGGCACGGATCGCACCGGCGGCCGCGCGGGCCGATTTCCGCCCCGGGCGGGAACCGGGCGGCCGGGCCGCTCGCCGGCCCGGCCGTCGGGCTGTCGGGGCTGCGGGCCCGGGCGGGTGGTGTTGGCGGGCCGCGGGCCGGCTTTCACCGCCGGGGCCAAACCGGAGGATGTGAACAAGTGCAATTTCTCTATTAAGTTTTAAATTTCGAAGCATTTTTTTTGTCTTGTTTTTTTCTTGTTTTCTTGCTGTTTTAATTTAAGTTAATATCTCTGTTTAATTTTTTGATAAATTCATGAAATTTTACAGAGAGTTGAATGCTTCTGAAATTAAAGTTTTTTCTCTGTTAATTTGGTTGTTTTTCCGCTGCGTTGATTTATTTTCTCTAGTTAAATTGAACCAAAGGGATATTTAATTAGAGAATGTTTTCTTTCTTAAGAATATGTTATGATATTGTTATTTTTCTGGCCAAAGCTGATAATTACAATATTATAACCTGATGTACTAAAGTTCTATGCATTAGTTCTATTTTTCTGCCCAAAGGTGATATAGAATTAATGTAGTAGCATGTTGTATGTATTAATTTTGACCAAAGTTAAATTGATGCATGCAATATTTGTTGTTAAATGTTCTCACACTTTTTTCGAATTTCATTTTCAGCTCAAGCTGGGTATGTTGGTCAGATCCCTGAGTTGACCGGCAACAACTACACGGCTTGGCGCAAGTTGGTGAAACTGGCATTCTTAATGCTGGGTATGGAGTATGTGCTGACCACAGAGCGTCCTGCTGAGCCTCAGGCACCTGTCAGAGAGGCAAATGAGACTGATGATGCATGGAAATTAAGGGAAGACGCCCATATCAAGGCGGAAAGTGAGCATCAACTCGCTAAAGCGAGGTGGGATCTAGACAACAAGAGGTGTCTAGCGATCATTCAGACTAAGATGACAGAGGCAATTAAGGCGTCTATTCCTGAAAAGGATAAGGACGGAAGGTTACTCACTGCCTCCGAGTATTTGGAGATAGTGGATAAGCAGCACTCTCATCACACTAAGACTTATGCCAGTACTACTATTGGCAGTTTGGTTGCAATGAAGTACACCGGTGGTGGTATAAGGGACCACATACTTAAGATGAGCAACATGAACGGCAAGCTTGCCGAGATGGGCATGGTCCTTCCCAATGAGTTTGTCATTCATTTGATTTTTAAGTCCCCGCCTCCTGAGTTTTCGGCTTTTGAGGTTAACTATAACACCATACCGGATAAGTGGGATGTGCACAAGCCGATTGCCATGTCGGTCCGGGAGGAGGAAAGGTTAAAGGCTCGAATGGTGGTCTTGTTAACTATGTAAACCATGGTAAGAAGCCACGAAGCGAAGCTTTCCACATAAGAACTTTCAAGCTAAGAATCAAGCGGAAAGCGGACCTTCCAATGCACCTCCTCGGGGACAGGATGAAGTCAAATGGAAAAGCTCCCATGCGGATTGATCGGCCTCCTAAACCTCGAAACCGCCTCGGCGGATGGAGTTTGCTCCAAACCGGTGTCACCGGTGCAAGAAGACGAGGGCATTGGAAGAAGCAAGTGTCCTAAGTGGTTGCACTTCATGTGGTCAAAGGGTGAGGACATTATTACATTTGTAGATGAATCCCGTACTTAAGTTATAGTAAATCTACTTGGTGGATTGATTCAGGTGCAACAATTCATGTTGCTAATTCTATGCAGGGTATGACTACAACCGGAATCCTAACAAAAGGAGCAAGAACAATTAAGGTTGCGAATGGCGTCGAGGCTGAAGTTGAAGCCATTGGTGATCTCCCCATCAAGTTGAAGGACGGCTTCACGCTTCGCTTCATGACGTTCTTTATGTTCCATCGTTGAGTCGCAACTTAATTTCGGTTTCATGTTTAGCGTACAATGGGTTTGAGTGTCGGTTTAGTGCAAAACATTGTTCTATTAAGTTAAATAATGATATTGTGGGTCTTGCCATCCGACAAGAAAAACTTTACATGTTGGCTATTCATGATGATTGCTCGAATGTGTTGATTCCGTGTGTGAAAATGCGAATGTTGAATCATCTACGAATGTAAGCAAGAAGCGGAAGCGAATTGATACCGTATCATCGAAATTATGGCACTGTCGCTTAGGCCATATTTCAAGGGGAAGGATGGAACGCTTAGTTAAGGAATCAATTCTTCCGCCGTTAGAATTTAATGACTTAGAACAATGCATAGATTGCATTAAAGGCAAGTTTATCAAACATATTAAGAAAGGCGCAAAGCGAAGCACGGGGGTGTTGGAGATAATCCACACGGACATTTGTGGTCCATTCCCCGTGGCATCCGTGGATGGTTTTGATTCGTTCATTACATTCACAGATGATTATTCTCGATATGGGTACATCTATCCAATAAAGGAGAAGTCGAAGCGCTTGAGAAATTTAAGATATTTAAGGTGAAGTTGAAAATCAGCACAACTTAAAGATTAAGGTGGTGAGGTCCGACCGAGGTGGGGAGTACTACGGTCGACACACCCCGTATGGCCAAGTTCCCGGACCTTTTGCAAGGTTTCTACAGAAAATGGCATAGTTGCCCAAGATAGTACACCGGGTGAACCTCAACGGAATGGAGTAGGCCGAAAGAAGGAACCGTACCTTGATGGATATGGTTAGAAGTATGTTAAGCTACTCGACATTACCGATTAGTTTGTGGATGGAGGCGTTAAAAACCGCCACTCACATTCTAAATAAAGTACCTAGTAAGTCAGTACCTACTACACCATATGAGTTATGGACGGGTAGGGAACCCTCCTTGAATTATATGCGTGTGTGGGGATGTCCAAAGAGAGGCTAAAGTTTTCAACCCAAATATTGGGAAGTTAGACCCCAAGACAAGTAAGTTGCCATTTCATTGGCTACACGGAAAAATCTAAAGGATATCGTTTCTCTTGTCCTACCGGACATACAAGGTTCGTGGAAACGAGACACGCTCGTTTTTCTAGAGGATGAAATGATCGAGAGGGAGCAAGGCGAGTTCGAAAGGTTGATCTTGAAGAAAAGCGGGTGTGCGCACCCACTCCGATGGTTGAAGAACCGTATTTTGAGCCGCCCGTCGTTCGATAGCCACAAGGCAACCCACCGTGGTACCGGAACCCGTTGTTAGTACGCCCGTGCCATCGGTGGAAGAAAATGAGGAAACCTGTTCCACGGAATCCTACAAGTACAACCGATGCACGGAAGAAACACAACGCCCCCAAGTGCGGGTGAAGAGCCGGTTGCGAGAGGCTCCGAGGAGGTCATCAAGAGTCGAAAGTCGGCTATCCCCGACGATTATGAAGTTTATGAATGTGAAGAAATTCACATAGAAGGTGATCCTACTTCTTATGAAGAAGCTATGAGTCGTCCGATGCATCGAAGTGGCAAGAAGCCATGGAAGATGAAATGAAGTCAATGAGTACCAACGAGTTTGGGACTTAGAGGAAATTCCTAAAGGAGCCAAAACAGTAGGCTGCAAATGGGTCTACAAGATAAAATATGACTCCAAAGGGAATATAGAAAAGTATAAAGGTCGGCTTGTGGCTAAGGGATACACGCAAAGAGAAGGGATAGATTACAATGAGACGTTCTCTCCAGTCTCGTGTAAGGATTCTTTTAGGATCATAATGGCTTTGGTGGCGCACTATGATTTGGAGTTACACCGAGATGGATGTTAAGACGGCATTTCGAATGGAGATTTATATGAAGATGTATACATGACTCAACCCAAAGGTTTTGTTGTGAAAGGGAAGGAACATTTAGGGTGTCGTTTAAGAAAATCCATTTATGGTTTAAAGCAAGCCTCTAGACAAAGTGGAATCTAAAGTTTGATGAGACCATCACAAAATTTGGTTTTAAGGCAAATGTTGAGGACAACTGCGTTTATGCAAAGTTTAAGAATGGGAAATTCATTTTCCTAATACCGTATGTGGATGACATTCTACTAGCTAGTAGTGATGTTAGACTACTACAGAAACGAAAAAGTTCTTGTCTTCAAAATTTGATATGAAAGATCTTGGTGAAGCCTCATATGTTTTAGGCATTGAGATTCATCGAGATAGGAAGAAGGGGGTCTTAGGATTATCGCAAAAGGCATATCTTGAAAAGGTACTAAAGAAATATAATATGCATGCGAGTAGAGCCACACTCGCTCCTATAGTAAAGGGCGATAAGTTTGGACTTCACCAATGTCCAAGGAACCAATATGAGATCGATCAAATGAAAATGGTTCCATATGCTTCAGCAGTTGGTAGCTTACAGTATGCACAAGTGTGCACTCGCCCTGATTTAGCATTTGTTACAGGAGTGCTTGGTAGATATCAAAGTAATCCAGGAAAGGATCACTGGATGATGGTAAAGAAGGCTTTTCGATATCTACAAGGCACGAAAGATTTAATGCTAACATATAGAAGGTCTGATTCCCTAGAGATAAAAGGGTACTCAGATGCTGATTATGCGGGAGATAGGGATGATAGAAAATCCACGTCAGGATATATATTCACTCTCGCGGGGAGGAGCTATTTCGTGGAGAAGCTCAAAACAAGAACTAGTTGCAACATCTACGATGTATGCAGAGTTCATTGCTGTTATGAGGCAACGAGGACGTGTGATGTGGCTAAAGAAGTTTATACCGACTTAAGAGTAGTGGATTGTATTCACAAACCACTACGGCTTGTACCGCGATAATAAACCAAAGCAGATTCTATGCTCACAACAACAAGTTAAGTAATGCTACCAAACCGATAGAAATAAAATTCTATGCGGTGAAAGACAGAGTCCGGGATAAAACTATAAGTCTGGAGCATTTAGGCACTAAAGAAATGTTAGCGGATCCGCTCACAAAAGGCTTACCACCCAATGTGTTCGGAGAACACTTAGCCGTATGGGTTTAAGGGAAAGCCTATGATTCCTGATCGGGCCCATGTTAAGATCCTATCAAAATGGATAAGTGTATTGTGGCCGGTTAATCTGGTTGTGATTACAATTTAGATGACCCATGCTCAATATGTTTATTTGTGATGAGATGGATGTCAAGTAAAGGACTCGAGATTAAGTGAATGTTGTAGAAGAGATCGAGAGGGAGAATGTTAGTTCGATCTCTTCACCGTTACGGCCCAAAGGCCGTAACGGGCCGGATCCCGCGCCTCGGTCGGGGGCGCCCAACCAAACCATGGTTGGTGGGCCCCCGTCGCACGGTGCTATAAAGAGGGGGGTGGGGACCACGGCTCGCAAGCACGAGGTTCACCGCGCCGCCGCTACACCCCACCCCACAAACCCTAACCGACCGAGGGAGCACCGGAGCGGCGGGAAGCTCCGCCACCGCCGCCACCGCGTCCCTCCTCCCCGGATCCGCGCACCCGGTGCCACCGCCCGACGCTCGACCGGGAGAGTTCGCGGATCCCGTCGTCCCCGAGCCCGCACCGCCACCTCTACGTCAAGCCGGCGCCGTCCCCGCGACCCCCGACGCTAGAGATGGCCTCCGACTCCGCGCTCCCCTCGAACCCGGATGGTCCGCGACTCTCGTTCTCCCTCTCGTTTCTTTTTAGTAGTTGCTTTAGGTGTAGTAAATCTAGATCTAGGTGGTTGAGTTCCTTATCCGTAATAATTAAGTATCTACCCGAAGTGATTAGCTACCGGTGTTTGTGTTCGGTTAAGTGCTCGGCTGTTCGTTTGGCCGGTGGCCGATGGTCGGTGCCGGTTTGTTGTGAGAGAAAAGATCGTTGGTCGGTTTCTGGTGGTCGGTTTGTTCCGAGAGAAAAGTATTGTTGGCCGGGTGGTCGATAAGCCGAACGAACACGCCGCTAGTATCGTATCGGGTAAACACCCACGGGGTAATATGGGTTTTATGTTCTAGAGTAAAATCAATGCGGTAAAATTTTGTGTACTGGATGTATCCAGGAGAACTCTACTCCATCCCATGTACCACAATTAGAAGACGTTTTGCACTGGCTTTTTTTCAGACCTGTTTTACAAGCCCCTCTGGCACAACTCCTTGGAAAACAGCTCCGGGAGCAGCTCACGGACCTGTGCCAAAGGGACTCTAATTACAGGCTGTTCGTTCAGCTGGTGGCTGATGGCTGATGTGGGTTTGTTGTGAGAGAAAAGTACTGCTGGCTGATTGCTGGTGCTGGTTTGTTCTGAGAGAAAAGTATTGTTGGCTGGTGGCTGATAAGCCAAGCGAACAGGGCGAGTTCGCATGCATGACTTTGCTTAATCATAGCTGTTGAAATATTAGGCAATTTCCAGATTAAAACCATAATATAAATCATGACGTAGTTAACAACTAGATTAAGCATATCACAGATCATGACAACTAGTGTAAGCACAACTCATACACTAGACATATTAAACATGCAGATCAAGCGGAACAATAAAATAGATTGCAAGAATAATACCTGCTGCTGGAAGTTGCAGATGACAGCGTTATGGAGAGATTCCCGAAAGCGAAGGTGAGATCGTCCTGGTCGCTGTCACTGTCGTCGATCAGCGGCGGTGGAAGACTTCGATTAGCCCGACGAAAATGACGTCGGGACACAACTCCCCTGGATCTTGTCGGAAGACGAGCCATGACGAAGTTTGGGAGCAGTCGCGCGAAATGCACTTCCCAAAAACCTTATTCGCCTCCTCCCGGTGCAATAGCTTGGGTGCAGAAGTTTGGGTGCAGGATCACAAAGACGATGGTTCCGGAGACCTGCTCACCCGGTCGTAGGTGCACGCGAACGATCGGGTTGGAGTCATAGCGATGGCAACGCAGTAGTAAGTAGAGGCAAAACTCTAATTATTGATTTGGTACGTTTTAGCGTGGTCAGTGGTCTGCTTATATAGTCCCGGAAACCGACTGTTGGCGGTCGATTTCCGTCAACCAAGAACACTTGTTATGTTATGGTTTGAACTTCATTTTGGAACTAACCCGCCACTAGTAATACTAATGATATAACAAGTTCACCGTTGGATGTGCATTTTGGAGTATAGTGTTTTTGTAGGAACTCACGTATTAAATGAGGAAAGATGCAACTAATTCGGAGAACGTTTTGCAAGACAATCAAGGAGCTCCGACCATGTGCGAACTTGCCCCCAAAGGTGGCAAGGACCAATGTGCTTGAATGGAGAACTCCTGAGGACCGAGATGAAAAGACCGGAAGTTCATGCATAAAGATCCCTCTATCTTGATCGCGGGGATGACGACCTCAAAATAACACAAATGAAGGGGGGCAAGTGCAAAATGTAAAGATGAGCCGTGGGGAGAAGAACGGGCCCAAACCGGCCCAGAAAGAGCCCAGGCCGGCTGGCCTTGTAGGATCGGCCCAGCCAGTTTCAGTGCCGGTTCGCACCCCCCTTTCTTCGGTGTTAAGTATGTGGAACCCTAATCGCATGGAGAAGCCACCATTCGCCACAGACGCCATCTAGTTCCTCAGAGCCACAAAGGAAGAGGAGATCAACTACGAGAGAGACCCTTGGGGGAGGACACTCGGGAGAGACCATTGCAAAGCCCAAGGGAGGTCGCCACGAGGAAGGAGGACCCCGAGAGCTTGCCACGGCACCACCGGAGTTGAAGGACAACGAAAATCCATCTTCATCATAGGCATCCACTATCTCAACGGTGCCATGCCTAGCGCCATGATGGGGTAAAGTCTTTCGTTTGTCCATGGAGTTGTAACGGAACTTGAAGTGTAGTCACCTATATATCTTGTTTGGATCATATGTCTATCATACCTTTTGTTGATGATGCTTAATGCTTAAGGCTAGCTACCATGCTTTCAGGGTTGCCCCCGTAAATCGTGTCAACATACCGTGTTTAGGGTTAGTATCGATTATCTTCGCGTAGTGACATGTACGAGGGAAGGGAAAAGTCTAATCCTTGATCACACACCTAAATAGATTGGATCAGGGGTTTATAATGTTTTGGGTGATTGCATCTTCAAGTGCCTAGACTCCACGGGCATATGTTCTTCATACTTGTGCACCTTTAATCTCTCTTTAATGTAATTTAGGGTTAGTTTGTTCAGATTAATCTTTGTATCGTAAGTCTTTAATCAACTAGATTAGTGTTAGGTTAAACGCTAGTAATCCCCTTGCTCCTTGGGTTGACAAGAACCTTGGGATCTCCCGTAGGTGAAGAAGGGCATAGGAGATCCGTATGCTTGCGGATCGAAACTTCATACGAGTTTTACCTATCAACAAGCCTCTTTTTCTGGCGCCGTTGCCGGGGAGCAAGCTAGTTTACTTCGTTTAATCTTTCATTGCTTTTGTTGATTACTAACATTTAACCCTTGTGTTCTAGAAAAACACTCTTTTTGTTTTTGTTTTCTTTTGATTGTCTAGATGACGTCCGTTCGAAATCCCTTGGAGGAGCCGGAAAAATCACTAAGAGACTATGCTAGCCTTCGATGTGAGGACATCAAGGTACAAGAATTGAACTTGGTTCTCCAAGCGACAAGGTACGAAATCAAGCCTCAAATCATTGAGATGGCAGCAACTAATCCGTTCCGAGGGGTGGAGGTAGACAACCCATATAGACATATCCAACGCTTCACGACACTATGCAATACGGTACGACAAGAGGGGGTCCCTGATGATTGGTTTAAATGGAATCTCTTCCCCTACTCACTTGCCGATGAAGCAATAAAGTGGTATTCATTCACGTCCTTCGAAGTCGAGGGAAACTGGAATCAACTGATAAAGAAATTCTGTGCCAAGTTTTTCCCTATAAGAAAGATTCAACATATAAGGATGCAAGTGATTAACTTTAAGCAAGGAGAAGAAGGGATTGATCAAGCATGGAATAGATTCAACGAGCTAGTTGAACAGGGACCAAGACTCGGATTTCCCAGTGATGTACTTTTGCATACATTTTTCTTTTCCCTAGCCCTAGTTGCTTGCAATACGTTCAAATGTGTGTAGAAGGGGATCTCATAAAGAAAACACTCACTGAAGCTGCCGAACTTTTACAAAAAATAAGCAAACCAGCGGCCATGCTTGTTATAACCAGGCCGGAGGCAGGTCCTGACAGTGGTTGCTCCATCGTGTAGGTCTCGGACTCGGGCTCGTCCGGGTCCACTCCGAAGTCGAACTCGTAGGAGGAGTCCGAGTAGTAACCGGAGATGGGGTTGGAGTCCGAGTCGTACTCGGAGGCGATCTCTTTCCCAGCCCGGCGTGCGGAGAGAGCCTTTACGTGGGCCTTGCTAGCGATGCAGATGTCGTATGGGAAGTGCTCATGGAGTGGGGAGTCCGCACACGATGGCTCGATAGCCGGCTCGCAGGCGATAGCCCACGGTGACATCGAGTTCGAGTTGGAGTCGGATCCAAGCTCGAAGTCCGCGTGCTGGTTGTAGAGCGAAATTTCACCGAATTTTCCGGCGAGATCGCCCGTGACTACTTCGGGAAGCATCACGAGTCCGTTCTTCGGGTTGGGTGTTGACGGTGAATTTCCGTCAACCTAGAGTACTTGTTATACATTGGTTTTGATTATGATTTGCAACTAACCCGCCACTAGGCACACTAATGATGTAACAAGTTCACACTTGCATGTTGATTTTGGAGTTTGTTGTTTACGCAGGAAATCTACGCTAAAGAGAAGACTTTCGGGATAAGTTCATCAAGCACTTCAAGAGAAGATCATGAAGCCCGTCACAAGTCAAGACACGCGATGAACATGACTCCAAATGACCCGAGGACCGAAGCGTCAACGTGCAAGTCTTCAGGGACTCAACCAGAAAACAGCGAAGCTTGCATAGCAAGGATTCAAGCTGTGAAGGAAACGACGTCAAAGTCCCACATGCAAGTGCACACAAATAAGGGATCACGCGAGAAACAACCGGGGAGGAAACCGGGGCCTAACCGGGCCGAAAAGAGCCTGGGCCGGCCGGCCTGGGCCGATCGGCACGGCCCACTCCGGGCTCGGTTCGCGCTCCCTTTTGCCTTAGGTGCTTGTCTATTTATTGCCTCCGCCCTCCGCCGCCGCCGCATCCATTCATCCTTTCATCGAGAGCCGCCGAGACGAAGGAGAAGCATCGGGAGGAAGCCGTCGGCCGCCTCGAGTCCTCGAGTTGCCTAGGAGATGGCTTAGGCCATGCTCTAGCCACCATGGTCGACCCTGTGTGGTGAAGCCATGGTGGAGTTCCGGAGCCGCGACTTGAATTCGTCAAGTCGTTTGTACCTTCAACATTCGGTGATGTAACTACATCTTGTCATACTTTGATCTACTACGAGTTATGCTTATTCATATGTGTAGCTACCATATGCCTTTAATAGGACTAGATCGAATCATGGTGAATAGTCTTGTCTTGCGGATACACCGTAGTAGTGCACGGACCTAGGTTGTTGCTCGGTGATGATTATCCTCGCGTGGTGACAGTACGAGAGGGGAGAAAGCGGCGAGTGAACGTGCATCGGACCACTCCATATCGGGTTACTCCATATCGAGTGTAATCCTTATCATAGTATAGGTTTAGATTGGTTTATCACCTTGGCCGGAACGGCAACAAAAAGACGATAGGCTAGGTTTACCTTTGGTTTGTTTACCTTTATGGCTAGGTGGATGTGATCCATACATCCCTTCGTGTTTGTATGTTATATTTATGCAATCAACACTTCACATAGGGTTAGACCGGTAGGTTAGATAGAAAACCTTGGTGGTTTGCTTCCGATCCTTGGATTGACAAATCTAGGGAGAACCCTCCTTGGTGAAAAAGGCACCAAGTCACCCGTAGGCTTGCGGTGAACTTGAGCACGGTTTTACACCGTCAACAAGCCCCTTTTTCTAGCGCCGTTGCCGGGGAACGACAACTCGAACCCTAAGGCGATCTATCTTTCTTTTAACTAACCCTAATTTTTATTATTGCATATATCCTTGCTTTCTTGTTTGTGTCCTTGAAAGTAGATGAAAATCTAGACACAAGACGTTCGAGAAATTCACAATCCACTCAGACAAGATGATAACTACATCAAGATTTACTCTTTAGTGGTAGGTGCTAACTTTTGTTAGTGTCCCATCATCCGCTATTGAGTCCACACCCTACACGAGTGATGTTAAACAAGGTATGTCAATGTGTCAATTAAAGTTTTAAGACTACTGTTTTGTGGAGGTTTGTTTGTCCAAGCAATAGGTGTTGGAAGCAATCACGTTGCGAAAGCACCCGTCACTTTGGCTAAAGCAAAATCATGAAGAAGACACACCATTTCCATCATGCTACTCGTTGGTCCAGCAATGGTGACAACTTAAAGCCAAAGGAGACGTGATGTAACGCCCCGAAGACCACAAGATCAAGGTCGTCAACATATTCGGATCAATTCACAAGAAGTTTCTGCTCCCATCAATTTCTGCACAATCTCAAGGGAGAACAACATGATATCTTTGGATATTTAGAAGCCCCATGTGTAGCGATCTAGGTACTTTCGCACCTTTGGTAAGGGTGTGTTTCGGTGATAAATGACAACCATATGCTTGTGACTAACCTTTGTTTTGAAGCGGATTTCTAATTGGGTTATTGTCACGAGTATTGAATGGAATGAGACCCATCAATTTGAATTAATGGGCTCAATTTGGTCGAAGACTGCAAGGCTAAGGACTTTGTTAGTTCCAAGTGTCGCAAAGGAGATGAAGGCCACTTGGATTACTGGTTTGTAGTTTCGACCGTACTATTAAGAGGGGTTCGTACACTAGTAGCTTGACCATGCACTCAAAAGCCATAATTTATGCACACTCATGTTCCTTGGATCCTATCTAGCTCAGAGAGTTCATGGAAACAAGGTTGAAGCAAAAGAATCGACGGACAACTCAAAGGCGCTGAATTGGATGAGTTGAAATCAATTTCATAGCGTCGGATGATCCGACGCCCGATATTTAACACGCGTCGGATGAGTTCGCAGCCCAACCGGTTCAAAACGAACCGTCGGATGAACCGACGGTACAGGCATCGGTTCATCCGACGCCTTAGGGTTTGGCTACGGTTCTCGTCAAGGGTCCGTGCTCAAGCATCGGACGATCCGACGCTTTGACCATCGGTTCATCCGACGGTTGCATTTAAATTCAACGAGAGACGCGCCGGGACTTCGCCGACGACCGGATGATCCGACGCTTGGATCGTGTTTACGGCGGTTCATCCGACGGTTTGTTTCAAATCATACGACCGCCCGGGTGGGGGGCCTTCAAACTTCGGATGATCCGACCGGGGCGTCGGTGTATTGCGTCGGTGCATTATCCGGGTTTCTTGGTTCAACGGCTATATTGCGCGCCGTGAGTGACCGGATGATCCGACGCTTGGCGAGGGGGCACCATCGGTTCATCCGACGGTACAACTTTTTCGGGGGGACTTTTCCAACGGCTAGCCACCTTTGCTAGGC
The DNA here is from genome assembly GCA_947561735.1 of Cenchrus americanus. Lineage (NCBI taxonomy): Eukaryota > Viridiplantae > Streptophyta > Magnoliopsida > Poales > Poaceae > Cenchrus > Cenchrus americanus. The sequence continues at coordinate 149,240,115 of OX387243.1, read as the reverse complement.
CTATATATAAGCCCCCCCGCCTCTCTAGAGCCGCCTTTGCCACTGCGAAGATCTACTACGACCTAGGAGAGAAGGAGAGTGTGTTCTTGCCTATTGGAATTTCTCTTCCTCTTCATTGAGGTGTTCTTTCTTAGTGAGCAAGAGTTTCAAGGTGCATCCATGGCTTAGCCGAGTGCTCGGGTCAAGTGAAGGTTTGCGGGATTGTTACTCTTGGAGTTTGACGGCTCCTAGACGGTTTAGGTGACTTGGGGGTTCTTGGTGATCTCTTGGAGATTGTGGGAGCCTCAAGACAAGCTTGGTGTACACGGTTCGAGACCCACCGTTCCGGAGATGGAGAACGGGTACTCTTAGTGAGCACTTGTGTCTTAGTGACTCAAGGGGGAGCGATACTCTAAGTGAGTGCTCCAACATGGACTAGGGGGAAGCGTCAACTTCTCGATACCACGGGAAAAAATCCGATCGCCTCCTGTCCATCTTATTTACTTCTAGCACTTACTTTCAGCATTTCAATTCCGCTCTCAAGTTTCTTGTCTTTGCTCTAGCTTGTTTCACTTGTGTGCTTCATATCTTGCCTAGGTTGTCATATTGCCTCCTAGTGTGATATTTGCTAAGGAAACTTGTGTTAGTGTGCTCTAGAATTAGTATGGGCAACACTAGTTGATAGGTTAAGGATTTCGTTTTTCCATTAGAGCTTGAAAACAAGTCCCATATTCAACCCCCCTTCTATGTGACTAGATCCTACAAGTGGTATGATAGCTAGGCTCCCTTTTGCAATGGCCCCCCAAGGTTGGCGGGGAAGCGCTTCACCTTTTGGGCGCATAGAATGGCTAGCTATCTTCAAGCTCAACATCATGATGCGTGGCGCACTACCATGTATCTGTTGCCTTCGGTTCCCACCGAGAGTGAGGCTAAGTGGAATGCACGTGCTAGGAATCACATCTTTGAGGCGCTAGATGAGGAGTTGTTTGATCGGGTCTTTGCTAAGCCCACCACCCATGAGGTGTGGATGGAACTCAAAGAAATCCATGTGGGTAACAAAAAGATCCATGAGGAAAAATATGAGTTGCTCAAGGTGGAACTCAATGAGTTCAAAATGAAAGATGATGAGGGGGTAGAGCAAACGTATTCTAGGATGGGGGTGCTTATTCAAAGTATCAATGCTCTCGATGTTGCTAACCTTTCCGAGCAGGAAATCATCCGGAAAATCCTTCAAACGCTTCCCAAGCCAAAATACAACATCGTCAAGGCACTTCTCTTTGAGAAGGACTTCACCACCCTCACCATCACCGAGGTTGTGAGCAAGATCCGCTCCCACGAGATGTTCATGATGGAAGACATGGAATCATCTACCTCACACTCAAGCGCCAAGAAAGATCTTGCACTCAAGGCTAGTGAAAAGGGGAAGTCCAAGAAGATCAAGGAAAAAGCTCCTTCTTCCTCAAGTGAAAGTGATGATCCAAGTGACTCAAGTGAAGCGGAGAGCGATGATGCTAAGCTTGCTCTTCTCATGAGGAAGACCACAAGAATGCTCTCCAAGATTGGCAAGAAGGGCTACAACTATGATCCTAAGAAGCAAAAGTTCCGGTCATCAAGAAGAAGTGGTGAGGGAAGCAATCGAAGTGCTACAATTGTGGTAGCTATGATCATCTCTCATATGATTGCCCCAAGCCCGACAAGAGAGTGTCAAACTCAAGCAAGAAGAATGATGAAGATGACAAGGATACCAAGTACTACAAGAAGAACTCATCCAAGAAAAAGTCATCAACCAAGCCCTACCACAAGAAGAAGGGTGAACATCGTTCTCTCTTGGTCAATGAATGGGTGACCGGGGGTGAGACTTCAAGTGAGTCAAGTGAAAGTGAAGAGGACAAGAACAAGAAGATCGCCGGCATTGCTATCATGGATGATGAGCCTCCACTTCCACCTCCACCTATGTGCTTCATGGCAAAGCACTCCAAGGTGAGCGATAGTGATAGTAGTGGATCTTCTAGTGATGATGATCTCTCACCTCTTGCTCTTAAAGATCTTCTTGATGAATACACCTCCATGATAAAGAAACAAAAGAGTAAGCTCAAAGCTCTTGATGAGACTCATGAGAAACTTAAGCTTTCATATGATGAGTTACTTGTAAAGCACGATGACCTTAGCAAAGAGCATGATGCTTTGGTAGTGTCTAACAAGTCACTTAGAGATGACCACAACAAGTTACTTGATAAGCACAATGAGATAATCGTCAAGCATGACGACATAACCGTTCTTAACAAGTCTCTTGAGTCAAGTCATATGAAGGTCAAGAAAGAACATGTGCTCTTAGAGATGAAATATCAAAAGCTTGAGCTTGCTAGTGAGGACATTGATTCTAGTGGGCATGCAAATGCTAGAGAATTCACTAAAGTCAATGCCTCCACCTCATATGATGATCTAATTGAAAAACCTAAGGTCTTGCTTAATGTTGAAAATATTGCATCTTCCTCCAAGACTAACCATGATAGGGTGAAAGCTCTTGAAGAAGAAGTGAGAAGCTTAAGGTCTTGTGTAAAGACTTTGGCCAAGGGTGAGGAGTTGCACAAGGAGATCCTCTACTACAATGCAAGAGACTATGGGACAAAGGGGCTTGGTGCTTTCCCTAATCCCATCAAGGAAACTCCTAGATCAAAGGAGCTATATGAGTGTTTCATCAATGAAGTTGGATCTTATTGTCAACATTGCAAGGTCACCGGTCATCACACAAGGGAGTGCCCAACACCTACTCGCCCCTTGCCCACCTTGACTAGCAACTACAAGTCCATGTACAATGACAACCACTACTTGTTGATGAAGAAGAACAATGGCAAAGTGGCAATCAAGTTCATTGGGGCCAAACCAAAAGTCAAGCCACCTAGAAGCTTATGGATTCCTAAAGCTCTTGTCACTCACATCAAAGGGCCCAAACTAGCTTGGGTTCCTAAATCTCAATGCTAATTTCTTATGTGTAGGTGAACTACAAGGCCGGAGGAAGTCATTGGATACTTGATAGTGGTTGCACTCAACACATGACCGGCCAAGTAAAAATGTTCACCTCACTAGTGGATGATGCGAGAGATCATGAACAAGTTTCATTTGGTGATAACTCTAAAGGAAGGATCTCGGATTAGGTGAAATATCTATAACTAATGATTTATCCCTTTCCAATGTTCTCTTTGTGGATTCTTGTAGTTATAACTTGTTTTCCATTGCACAATTTTGTGACCTTGGTCTTTCATGCACATTTGATGATGAAGGGCTCACAATTACTAACAAGAAAACTAATGAAGTTGTTTTCAAGGGATTCCGCTATGGCAATCTTTATCTTGTAGATTTTACATCCCGTGAAGCAAACTTGACTACTTGCCTCGTCTCCACTACATCCAAGGGTTGGCTATGGCATCGTCGCATTGCACACATAGGCATGAGCCAACTCAAGAAAGCTTTCAAGAAAGGCATGGTCCTTGGTGTGAAGGATGTTACATTCGAGAAGGAAAAGTTGTGTAGTGCATGTCAAGCCGGCAAGCAAGTTGCAAGTCATCATCCCATGAAGGCTTATGTATCTACCACAAGACCATTGGAGCTCATTCACATGGACCTCTTCGGACCAACTACATACAAGAGTCTTGGTGGTAATCTCTATTGTCTTGTCATTGTTGATGATTTCTCACGCTATACTTGGACTTTCTTTTTGGAGGACAAGGGCAAGACATTTGACATCTTCAAGAAGTTCGCTACTAGAGCCCAAAATGAATGTCATACATGGTGAAGATAAGGAGTGACAATGGGTCGGAATTCCGCAACACCAAGGTGGAAGAGTATTGTGATGGTGAAGGCATCAAGCATGAATTCTCCTCAACCTATACACCCCAACAAAATGGTGTGGTTGAGAGGAAGAACAAGACACTCATCACTCTTGCTAGAGCTATCTTTGGATGACTATGGAGTCTCGCAAAGGTTTTGGGCGGAAGCTATCAACACGGCATGTCATGCTTCAAATAGAGTGTATCTCCACCGACTCATGATGAAGACACCATATGAGCTACTCATTGGGAGAAAGCCCAACATATCTTACTTCCGGGTGTTTGGTTGTAAGTGTTTCATTTTCAAGAAGAAGAAGCATCTAGGGAAGTTTGAGAGTAGAGTGGATGAGGGCATATTTGTTGGTTATGCATCTAACTCCAAAGCATATAGAGTATTCAATAACTCTACTACGGTGATTGAAGAAACATGTGATGTGGAGTTTGATGAATCTAATGGCTCCCAAGGAGATGGTTTTTGTTGTGATGATGTAGGAAAAGAACCTCTTCGAGAAGCAATGAAGAAGATGGTCATTGGTGACATCAAGCCAAGGGAGGATGATGACCCTCACTCCATTCTTGAAGACTCATCCTCCGATAATGATAATGATAATGATCCACCAAGGCATCCACCTACATCACCCACAAGACAAGATAGTCCATCTTCCTCACAAGAACCACCTCCTATCTCACAAGACACACAAGATCATGTAGAGGACATGGGTGAAGTACAATCTCATGATGATCCCACCTCTACAATGTTTGGAAGACGCACAAGGACTTCAACAAATCATCCAATTGATCTTGTGTTGGGTGATCCCCAAGGGGGTATAAGGACTCGCCGCAAGAAATATGCCTCATTATGCAAACATCATGCTTTTGTCACTTTTGTAGAACCCACAACTATAGATGAAGCTCTTGGGTAAGTGGATTGGATCTTGGCTATGCAAGATGAGCTCAACAACTTCACAAGAAATCAAGTGTGGGAGTTGGTCAAGCGCCCCAAGAACAAGAATGTGATTGGCACCAAGTGGGTCTACCGAACAAGCAAGATGAACATGGCATTGTGGTGAAGAACAAGGCAAGACTTGTCGCCAAAGGGTACTCTCAAGTAGAAGGCTTGGACTATGGAGAGACCTTCGCTCCGTGGCACGCCTTGAAGCTATCTCGTATCCTCCTTGCATATGCATCTAGTCATAAAATGAAATTATTTCAAATGGATGTAAAGAGTTCTTTCTTGAATGGCTTCATCAATGAAGAAGTCTATGTGGAGCAACCTCCCGGTTTTGAAGATATTACATATCTTAACCATGTCTATAGGTTGCACAAGGCGTTGTATGGACTCAAGCAAGCTCCTAGGGCATGGTATGAGAGGCTCCGGATTTTCTCATTGAAGCGGGATTCAAGATTGGTATAGTAGACAACACTCTTTTCACAAAGATAATCAACAAAGAACTCTTCATTTGTCAAATTTATGTTGATGATATTATCTTTGGCTCTACTAATCTCAAAGTGTGCAAGGATTTTAGTGAACTCATGACTAGGGAATTCGAGATGTCAATGATCGGAGAGCTCAACTTCTTCCTTGGGTTTCAAATCAAGCAATTGAAGGAAGGGACTTTCATTCATCAAGAAAAGTACACTAATGATATTCTCAAGAAGTTCAAGATGGATGATTGTAAGCCGATCAAGACTCCAATGCCTACTAATGGACATCTCGACCTAGATGAGGGAGGTAAATCGGTTGACCAAAAGCTTTACCGTTCTATGATCGGTTCTCTTCTTTATCTTACCGCATCTAGGCCCGATATCATGTTTAGTGTTTGCATGTGTGCTCGGTTTCAAGCCAACCCTAAAGAATCTCACCTAAGTGCTTTAAAAGGATCCTTAGATATTTAAAATACACACCTAGCATTGGCTTGTGGTACCCCCATGGTGCTTGTTTTGAGCTCTTGGGTTATTCGGATTCAGACTTTGCCGGATGTTGAGTAGACCGTAAGAGTACTTTGGGTGGGTGCCATTTGCTAGGTTGCTCTTTGGTTGCTTGGTCCTCTAAGAAGCAAAACTCCATGGCCTTATCCACCGCGGAGGCGGAATACATTTCCGCGGGGGCTTGTTGTGCTCAAATACTCTATATGAAGCAAAGCCTCTTGGATTATGGTGTGGTTCTAGATAGGGTTCCCCTCCTTTGTGACAATGAGAGTGCCGTAAAAATTGCTAACAACCCGGTTCAACACTCTCGCACCAAGCACATTGATATCCGTCACCACTTCTTGCGAGACCACGTTGCAAAAGGGGACACTCGTCCTTTGTGGTGTTCGCTCCGAGGAGCAATTGGCGGATATATTCACCAAGCCTCTTGATGAAAACACCTTTTGTAGGCTTCGGAGTGAATTAAATGTGCTTGATGCGTCCAACATCATGTAATGCTTGTCATATAGTTTGCATTTGCATATGTACATGATTAGGGGCCCGTCTAACCTTGATGAGATAGTGATGAGTATGGGCCTTGCTTGAGCCGGTGGTTCTCTTGTTTCTCTCAAGGCATGAAGAATGGCTCATCATGAATAAGCTCATCAAGGGTTCAAACTTGGCAAGATAGTTTACCTTCTCGCTTTGCATTTATGCTTGTCATGTAGATGCACTCATGTTTATTTTCATGCATTTGTCCTTGCATAGCATTGCGTGAGAGAAGTCACAAAGGAAACTCAGACTATGAGAAAGTTGCTTAGCGCTCAATGCAAATCAACAACTCTTAAGGTGTGATGAGACAAATGTTTGTGCTTAATGCCTATTGAGTTAAGTCCTAACGAGCTTATGGTGTAAATCTCTAAGTTCAAAGGCAATTAACTCATACATTCCCTTTTTGGAGCTCCCTTCCTCCTTTGGTTCTTATTTTGCCTATTTTTATCTATGGTTTATCCCTTTTTAGGGAGTTAATTGTGTATTATAAGTATTTTGCAAAGGAGTGCTTGAGGGGTGTGTCGTATGGACCTCCCCGGGCCCACTACCTCGGTGGGTACCGGGACCGACTACTCGGTGGGCCCACGGGACTACCGGCTTGCGCTACACGGCACCCGAAGGCGTGGAGCACAAGGACTACACGGGAGTAGTACTCGGTTAGGGAGCCGTACATGTTCCGCACCGTATAGAGGACTCCTAGACGTACTCGACTAGTACTCTCTCCCTACTCCGACTTGTAACCACCGCCTCCCGGACTATATAAGGCGAGGCGGGGACCGATCTCCGGCATCCAACCTCACCTCATCCAATCCCTACAACTCACGGTGCACTATTGCACCATCTTGTAATCGTGCCCTATCAATCCAGAGCTACGCAGCATACAGGACGTAGGGTATTACGCACCTCGCGGCCCGAACCTGTCTAAATTGTGTGCCACGTGTCTCTTCCTTCGAGTTACCGGTCTCGGCGAGTCACAATCATCTACTTCGGGTACTCCCCGTAGTAGGTTGCCGGTCTAAAACACCGACAGCTGGCGCGCCAGGTAGGGGCCCTCGCTCGAGATCACATGGCGAACTCGACGGCTTCCGTCCACTTCAAGCCAACTGTCGCCTTCAACCGCGGCGACACCTTCGTCTTCGGCGCACGGGTGCCGCACCGCCGATGGCGCGGGCTCCTTCCAGCGCCGCCTAACCGTGCAGCCCAACCCGAGGAGCCGAGCCTCGTGACGCTTCCTGAAGTTGTCACAGGCGAACTCGCCGGCAAGTTCGGCGAAATTTCGCTCTTCAACCACCACGGCCGACTTCGAGCTCGAGTCCGTCTCCAACTCGAACCCGACGTCGCCATGGGCCATCGCGTGCGAGCCGGGCCGCTCGGCCATCGCAGGCGGTCCCCTCACCACGCGAGCACTCCGCGCGTGGCCCCCGCATCCTCGGCCCGGGCCCGCACGGGGGGCTCCTACTCCACGCCGGCCGCAAGGAGCCCGTACCCGAGTACAACTCGGACTCCGACGCCGTCCCCCGATCGCGTCTCGGACTCCGGCCCCTCTCTCCGAGCTCTACTCGAACCGGACTATGAGTTCGACTTCGGGTCGGACCCACGAGGAGCCCGAGTCCGAAGACGACCCACCGAGCTTCCCTTGTCGGGGCCGGCTTCGGGGGCCGGTTATAAAATCAACGCCGGCCGAAGATACGTCTCCCGGCCGACCGCAAGCCCGCCGACCACGGTAAAGGGAGACTCACGCTACGTCGCCTACATCGACTCGCTACCGTTCCAGGAGGGAACACCACTAACCCGGCCGACTCGAATACACCAAGCGAGGTGGCACCCTGCGAGTCCGACTTCGGGTACCCCCGATCGCCAAGTCTTCATGGCCGCCGGCGACACCCCGAGACCTTCGGGCACGGCCGAGGACAGTACACGGAGGACATCTCCGCGACGAACCGTCCGCCAACGCACACCGAGCGCACGAGACCGCCGCCAACGGGGACGCTCGACGCGAACGCAACGGGAAGCGCGGCGAACGACGCCGGCGCGCTCGGGAGACAACCTCCCCATCCGCAACCTTGCGGAAGCTCTCGAGGCGGTCGAGAGCGAGTACACACCACCCCCGAGCGAGTGCCTCATGTCGATCACAACGATCGCACGCCGTGCTCGGGGCATACGCGCCGGGAGAGGTCATCGCCAAGCTCACCGAAGAAGCCTACTTCATGCGGGTCGACAACAGAGTCAACCAACCTCCTCCGGCCTAAACCCCGCGACAACGAAGCTACTAGTCGCGGTGCCAACGGCGGTCCCAACCGTACTCGAGCCGACTTTCCGGCCGATCCAAAGCGCCGCCGCTCCAACGCCGGCGGACCTTCACAAGCAAGACCAAGGCAACCGAGAAGTTGTTCCCCACCGCGCTCCGGCCGGTGGCGGCGGCGGCGGCGGCGGCGGCTCCAACCACGGGGCCAACAGAGAGGCGGGAGGCGGCGGCGATCGCGGCGGCCGAGGCCACGCGAACGCGACCACGCCTCGGCGCCTCGCACGGCGGGTACGACGCTCGCCAGAAGATTGAGGAGCTGCGGCGGAAGAAGTCGACCACTGCCGCTGAGGGCGACGGCTTCCCCGCCTTCTCACCTCGACTTCGCAACCTGCTCCTCCCCGACAAGTTCAAGCCTTTGGGGATCACCAAGTACGACGCGAGCGGATCCCATCCGGTGGCTCCGATGCTACGCCCTCTCCATCGAGAACGGCCGGCGGCAACGGCGACACCAAATGCCTCTACTTCCCCTTCGTCCGGACCAAGCACCACTCACATGGCTCGAGTCGCTCGACAAGCACTCGATCGACAAGTGGGACCGGCTCAAGGAGCGGTTCACGAGCAACTTCGCGGGCGCCATGGGCCATTCGGGTACTCGCATGGACACGGCCATGATCAAACGAGGAACGGGCGAGACCCTCCCGTCGGTGCGGAATATGGTCCCGACACTAACCGGTAGATAGCGCCTAGGTCTATCCCTCAATGGTCGATGCCAAGCAACAAATGACACAAGATTTTATCCTGGTTCCCGCCGCGGGGCCGTACGTCCCGACGGGGGTGTGCTCGTGGCACTATATTGCTCGGCAAGGGGTGCTTGTAGTGGGGCAAGTACAAGCAAGGTGGGAGAGGAAGCGTGGCTTCCAAGTCCCCGGTGGAGTGGGCGAAGATGTTGTGGGAGAATAAGAGAGTGAGTGCACGGTGTCTTGTGTTGTGCTCGTTTGTTCGTCCCCCCCGCGGCCGGGGGGCTCGCCTCCCCCTTTTATAGGCCAAGGGGGCGGCAAGTTACATGCACGCCGCGCTATCCAGCTACGTGGGTGGTGCACGTCGTGCTATGCTGTAGAGTGGGCGGCCGTCCGGGCGATCTTTGCTACGATCCGGCCATGATGGCCTACCCCGTACCCGAATAGTTGCGGTTCGAGGGTAGGAGGGCGGCGGATGACGGTGGCGTCCTTGGATAGGCTTCGAGGGAGGTGCGATGATGGGCGGTACGGGGCACGGGGAGCGGGGGCGAACGGCGTTCCTTCCCAATGCGCTCCGTGGTAGCGGAGTGGTTGCTACGCGCCGCCGGGCGTGCGCCCGCGGTGCGGGCGTGCGCCGCATGCGTGGGTACGGCGGCCGCGCGCGTTACGGTGGCCGGGATGGCCATCCACCGGCCTAGCGCCCCCCACCCTAACCCGTAGGGTCACGGGGAAAGTGAAATCGAGGGTGCGCCGGCCCCCTTTCGAGGGTCGGGCGCGTTCGCCGTCTTGTAGTGGGCGCTCGGTGTCACGGGACCGACACCGGCCGTACCGCACGGTCCATCTCCATAGTGACGGGGATGGGCTCCTCCCTGGGGAGTTGGTGCGGCGGCACGGGGTGCGAGCCCCGGGCGCATGATGGCTCCGTCCGCGGCGTCGGGGCGTTAAATGCCCGTGTACGGGACCGGCGCACGCGTGCGGGGCGCCGTGAGCGTGGCGGGCCCCCGCCGGGGGGGGCGGACCCTCGAGCGAGACGAGACCCGCTCGAGGGGGAGCGAGCCCTCGAGCGGGGCGGGACCGCTCGAGGGAAGAGTTGCCCCTCGAACGGGGCGGAGCCCGCTCGAGGAGGAGCGCGCCCTCGAGCGAGGCGGAGCCTGCTCGAGGGGGTTTCTAAGCGGGCCATCTTGGTGGGCCGCCGGAGTCCTGCCGCGCGGGCCATGTCCTGCACGGTTAGTTACCTGCATGGTTAGGCTTAGCGTGTTTCGATGCCACGATTTAAGCGAGGGTTTCCCCATTGTTTAAGGGGACCCCTAGGGCTGTCCCCGACAGTAGCCCCCGAGCATGCGCGGGTTTTGCCGTTGAGGCTCCCGCGGATGCCGGAACCTGCGATAGGACGTTCTTCCCTCCTTGTTTGCGAACGCTTTCGGTGGGGCCGCGTCGGCGGACCCGCGGGTCTAGCCCCCGAAGCCTGCGGGGAGTGTGGGTTCTCCTGCGGGGGTTAGCCGCGAGAACTTTGGTCGAAAGGCGTGGCACATATGCCAACCGGCATCGGCGGTGTTTCGGCGGCTTCGGGGGGTGCACGCTCCCCTGTCCTTGTCTCCGGCGGGTGCAATTTCAAGGAGGTGTAGCCGTGCGTCAAGCTCCCCGAGCCTTGTCCCGTTCGAGGCGATCGGGTCGAGCCCGACGACTTGTTTTTTAACGCGCCCTCGCCGTCCCTCCGCGGGACGGAGGGTGAGGTTTCCGCGACTCCCATCGAGCGGGTCGAGAATCGCGGATTCCTCGTCGAGGCGCTAGCGAGTGGTTCAAGTGGACGCCCATGCCCCGTTCGATAAGGGTAGGGGCTGCGCGGTCCGGAGACGCGTCCATGGAAGCGCTTGCGTGGGTTTGCTAGGTGGGGCTCGGTCCCGTTCGCTAGGGACCGAGGGGCGCGGAAGCTCTCCCTCGGTGGGATCCCCCGGCTAGCCGCCCTCGGCCGGCTCTCGAACACGACATGTGGGGCACCCTCGAGCCGACGGGCTCGAGGAACGGCTCGAATGCGCGTGCCCTCGTCGTCCCTAACTGCGTGATGCGAGGCGCGCTGTTCGAACCCGTCGAGGGTCAGGCTTCGAACCTCTGATCAGTAAGGCCGTGCGGGGCCGTGCCTAGACAGCCCCGTCTTTTCACGTTCGCGGCCGTCGAGGGGTCTGGGCGTGCCGACCCTCGAGGTGCTGGTTGGTGGCACAGCGTATGTGCCTTCTTTTAGAGGGTTGACATTGTCTCGAGCCAAGGGCTCATGCCGCTCGAGGGTCTGCCGCGTGGCATGGGTGCCCGCGGTTGCCTGCTCTACATCGAGCAGGTCCCGGGCGACCTTCTCACGTCGATATCCCATCGAGGGTTGACGTCATTTTGAGCCAAGGGTCATGCCGCTCGAGGGTTTTACGTGGCATGGGTGCCCGCGGTTGCCTGCTCTACATCGAGCAGATCCAGGACGGCCTTCTCACGCTGATATCCCATCGAGGGTCTCCTTTGCTTTGAGCCGAGGGTCATGCCGCTCGAGGGTTTTGCGTGGCATGGGTGCCCGCGGTTGCCTGCTCTACATCGAGCGAGGTCCGGACGGCCTTCTCACGGCGATATCCCATCAAGGGTCTCCTTTGTTTCGAGTCGGGGGGTTCGCCCCGCTCGAGGGTGCTCCTTGCTTGGCAAGGGACCGGGCATTCAAATGCCTTGCGGTCGTGGCCGCGGTTTTGCGGCGCGGGCGCGCCTTTTTAGGCGGCGCCGCGCGCGCGCGCGCGTAGTGGGCGGCGCGGCGGCGGACGTGACGGTTTTGCCTCGGTTCCGCCGGTCTTTGCCGTAATGATGACCCGCCGCGGGGTGTTATAGCCGTTGCGGTCGTGGTGGGGCCCATCCGTCGACGTGATGGGAAGATTCCCTGCAGTTAATGCTAGTCGGGGCGTCCGCTCCGGAGAGCTCGCCCGTCGGCCTATAAAGCTGCGGGGGAAGAAGGGACGGCGGTTTTTTACCTTAGCTTCTCACCGTTTTCAGTCCTCCGCCCCTTCGCCTTCGTCTTGCTCTTGCCATCGCGCGGGCTCGCTGTTAAAGCTTTTTCCTCCGTTTCCCCGCCCTCCGCCTTCGCATTCCTCCGTTCCTCCTCATGGCGCCGCCTCGGCTCCCCGTTAGGATCCGGAGCCGTACGCACAGGAGAGGTCGACGGTGACCCGGCTCGCCACGGGGCGGCCGGTCGCCCGCCGCCCGGTGTCGGCCAACGAAGAAGGGCGCCGGCGGAGTGGATCGTGCCGCCGGCGGCGCACCACGAGCCCAACCCGCCGAAGGGCTACGTGGTGAGCTTCGTCGCTACCACGAGCGTGGCTTCAATGCGCCGGCGAGCGTCTTCATGCGGGCGATGTGCTACCACTACGGGGGTGGAGCCGCATAATTTCGCCCCCAACGCGATCTCTCGGGCGGCCACATTCGTGGGCGTACGCGAAGGGAGGGCACCGGGGATCCCCGTTTGGTGGGAGCTGCGGGTACACCTTTTCCGCGCGGAGCTCGTCACGCAGCCCCACGACGGAGCCAAGGACCCGCCGCGCGATGCGCGCCGGGCGGGATGTCGCTCGCCTGCGGGGGCGGTTCAAGGATGTCTACATCCCCCGCACCATGACGACGAACAACGCCGGCCGGGAGCGGGGATGGTTTTATCCGCGCAACGCCGAGCCCGGCCTTCCCCCCTACACCGGCGGGTGTTCAAGGAGAGGCCCGCCTCCGGGGGTACGGGGGTGTCCCCACCCCGGCATCGGACGCGGCGGGAGTCGGTCTTGGGCGCGGCGCGGCGGCCCCGAGGAAGCACGGGGCGACCGTGATGGGCGTCCTCGCCTTCCTCCACCATCGGCGGGTTGTGCCTGCGATGGAGAGGCCGCTCCGCATCTTCGAGATGACGGAGGCGGCCAACCCCGTCGACTGGCGAGGTCGCGGATGCTCCCGACGCCCCTTGAGCGGCCGTATGCGCTCACCGGGCGCGGAGCGCCGTCGACACCCGGACGCCGCCGATGCCCGAGGGGCGGACCCCGTGGGACATCGAGATGCTCCCCATCGGCCCGTTGGTGAGTGTGGTTCTCGATTTCGTTTTGGTTCTTTAGCGTTGCCTTTGCCTCCGACACGCCTTTCTTGCTCCTGTGTACGGTGGTGAAGTTCAACACCGCCAAGTCCGTTCCGCCCACCCCCCGACTCCCGTGCGCTCGGCGGGCGGCGCGGCGGGAGCGGCGGGAGCGGGCGGCGCGCAAGAGGGAGCACGCCGGGCGTCGTCAAGCGCGCCGCGGCCGGCGGGCCGCGGAGTACGGCGGCGCGAGGGGCGGGGCTCTCCTCCCCGGATATCGAGGAGCCCTCGTCTTCGGACGAGGACGAGGAGGAAGAGGCCGAGGGGGAGGGCCCCTCCCGACGGTGGCGACTGCGCCTCCGTCACGGAACCCGCGCGGCGTCGGGGGCGGCTTCGTGCGGGGCGGGCGCCACGGCGCCCCGCCGCCGAGCAATCGTCATCGGGGGCGGCACGCGCGCGGGGTGCCGGCGCGCGCCACGGAGGGGTGCGCGCGGCGGACGCGCGTGCGCGCGTCAAGCGTGCCGCGCGCGCGGGGAGCGTGCGCGCGCGCGCGGCGTCATCGTCAAGGGGCGCGGCGGCGGGCGTGCCGTGCGCGGGGCGAGTGTGCCCCCGCGCGCGGTGGCGCCTTTGGGAGGAGCGGCATTGGGCGCGCCCACGCTTGGGGCGGGGCGTGCTGCGCGCGCGGTGGCGCCGTCGGGGAGGCGGCTGCGGCGGGGTGCGACGGAGCTGCGCCGGCCTCGTCGCGAGAGGCCTCGAGGAAAAGGAAGCGGGCCTTTTCCTCGCGAGGGTAAGGAGCATGTCCTTCTTCGTTTGGTTTGGCTCGTCGGTGACTAAGTGCTCGACCCTCCGTTCGTGTACTGCGCGGGCGGTGCCAACCGTTCCTCCTCTTGCACCGGCCAAGGTGCGAGGACGGACGCATCGATCCCCACCGGCGGCGCTCGTCGAGGGGGTCGCGCCGGGGACGAGTACGGCGGTGGGCGCGAGCTCGCAAGGCCGGGCGGGGCCTCGAGGCCCCGGCCGGCGGATCGGCCGCCGCGGCGCGGCCGGGAGGTTGCGGGGGGGCGGTCGGCGCCGGTCGTCACGGAGACGCGGGCCGCGGCGGCGGCGGCGGTGGAGGTGCGGCCCGCGGTGGGCGCCGCTTGCGGAGGGGGGAGGTGGAGCGGGCGCAACTCTGCGGGAGCGCCGCGGATGTGGCGGTACGGCCGGAGGTGGCGGCCGGGGCGGCACGACGGGCGCCGTGGCCGCGGAGGCGCGGGGGTGGAGGTGCGGCGGAGGCGGCGCAAGCGGCTGCGCCGTCGGCGATTTGCGGGCGGAGGTGGTGGAGCTCTCGGATGACTCCCCGCCGCACGGGTGGAATCGGTGGGCCGGGCGGCCCACGAACTCCCCGAGCCCCGGGGAGGGGGCCCTCGTGAGGGCGGCACGAGGGTCACATGGTGGTGGGGGGCCGAGGACACGGTGCCGAGGCCTCGTCCTCCCACGCCGTCCGCCCCGCCCGGGTGGAGGGGGCCGTCGAGGATCCCCCTGCGTTCGCCGAGCGCCGGGGGGAGCGGGAGCTGCGGGGCGAGCTCGGAGCCACGGCGCCACGCTCAACGCGCGCGCCGAGACGAGGGCGGCGCGGGTCCATGGCGGCCGGCCGGCTCGTCTTCCAGGTGAGCCATGGTTGCTCGCCCCTCTTCCTTTTTTGTTTTCGTATGCTGCATTCAAGTCTTGGCGCTTACGGGGTTTGGTGTGTGGATGCCAGGAGCTCGAGCGCCGCGCCCACGACAAATACGACGCGTTCGACCGGGTGAACGCTGAGGTTCACCAGCTCCGGGAGCGGTGCAGCGCCTTCGACGCGCTTGCGGATGCTCTCAGGACACCGGACGGGCGGCTAGCGTGCGGGCGATGGCGTGGTGCGACGAGCTCCCGGAGAGCTCGGGGGCGGGGACGCGGCGCGCCGCTCGAGCCTCGAGCGGATCCGCGCGGCCCTCGTCGATCGTGACGAGGCGCGCGTGAGTGCGCGCGCGGACCTAGAGAAGACGCGGACGGCGGCCGCCAGGCGGGAGGGCGGAGGTGGCCCCGCTCGCGCCGAAGCTCGGGAGCTCCGCACGTCGCTCGAGGGGGCGCGGGCGCAGCGGCGCCGGGCCGAGGAACGGGCGCGCGGGTTGGAGCGGCGCGCCAAGGAGGCGGACGACCCGAAGGCCGCCCTCGACGCCAAGGGCGCGGCCCTCGTCGTCGGCGAGGAGCGACTCTGCAAGAGAGCGCCGCCCGCCAAGGGGGCGAGGAGCGAGCGCGGCGGGGGCGAGGGGGCCGCCCTCGTCGATGCCGTGCGGCGCCGGAGGCGGAGCGCGCCGCCCACGAGGGGGACGCGGAAGTCGTTGGAGGAGCGGAGCACCGCGCTCTCCAAAGTTGAGGACGAGGCGCTCGTGCTCGGCGTAGCAACGCCAACCGGGGGGCGGCCCTCCGCGAGCGGGGGCGAAACGCGTCCGGCGCCTCGGCGTCGCTCGAGGCCGTGCGCGGGACTTCGAGATGGAGAGGAAGCAAGTCGAAGGTGAGCCACTTTCGACTCTTGCTTGTTGGTTTTTTGTTTGGGAACTCGCATTCCCTTTTTTTCGATTTCTTCTTGTCTTGTCGATTCCGGGCTTGCGCACCGCCTTGGGGCACGCGGGGCGAGCGGGCGGGCGGCTGCGGGCTTCCTACGACTCCTACGAGCGGGGAGTTGCGGGGAATTGCGCGATGCGGCCCTCGAGACCGCCACGTCGTCGAGGAGGGCGAGGCCCGGCCGGCGGCTCCACGGCCGGCCGTCTGCGTGCCCTCGGTGGCCATGTCCACAGAGCGGATGCGCGGGCGTTGCGGCCCGGGTGTCCGAGAAGGCCCTCGGAGTGGTGCGATCCCACTACGAGGTGAACTTCGAGGCGCGGCGGAAGGCTACGTCGTGCCGAGGGCGTCGAGGATGAGGTGGCCATGGAGCGCGCGGATGCGCTCGGCTGGCCGACGCCGCCGGGTCGCTCGCCGAGGCCTTCGAAGAATTCCTCTTCCCGGACGCCGCTGATGCTGCTGCTCCTCCCGCCTGAAAGCAGTTGGGCGCTAGGCCCATTTTTTGTTTATGTGTATCAGAATTCTGGCCTCGTGGCCTTTTGTAAATAAACAAGTCGTTTCATGAACATGGGCATTTGATGTAAATGAAATCGTTTGTTTATCACGCTTTTTGTTTCTCCTTCTTCCTGAGTAGATTCTAGTTAGGGGAGTTCGATTTTCGTAAGGGGCCGTGGGTTGGAGGCGAGAGAGAAGGGCCATAGCCACGCGGCGTAGGCTATCTCTGGCTCGCACGCTCCTTCCACCGTGCCGCTGCGCCCCTGTTCGAATCGTGGCTCGAGGTTGAAGTAAGAAACAAACTTAGCGCGTGTGAGTTGTTTTTTACTTTTGCGCGAAAAATGGGACCATTTTGGGGGGGGGGTGCCCCCCGCAGTAGCCCCCGAGGGTAACTTGGGTTTCAGGGGAAAGCCGAGTTGCCCTTTTATTAGACTTGGAGTGTTTACATAGTTGACACCAAGCGGGGTGTTGGCCATGTGTTTTTACAACGAGAAAGTACTTGGAAAATCCTAGCTAAGGGTAGAAGCGACGTAGGCGTTGGATGTTCCAAGCGTTGGTGAGCTCTTCACCGTCCTCGTTGGCCGGCTTGTACGTGCCGGCTTGAGCACCTTCACCACGACGTAGGGTCCCTCCCATGGGGGCGATAGCTTGTGGCGCCCTCGGTTGTCTTGGCGTAGCCTTAGGACCGGATCCCCTTCGGCCCGAAATCCCTCCGACGTATCTTGCGTGCTTGGTAACGTCGTAGGGGCGTTGATACCTTGCGGAGTGCATCAACGCCACGAGGCGTACTTCGTCTAGCCGGTCCAGCGAGTCCTCGCGGGCTCGGCGGTTAGCATCCTCGTCGTAGCCTCGAACCACGGGTGACCCATATTCCGGTCCGTGGGGAGGACGGCCTCCGCGCCATGGACTAGGAAAAACGGGGTGAACCGGTGGCTGCGCTGGGGTGGTCCTTAGGCTCCACACGGCTGGCTGGTAGTTCTTGGAGCCATTTCGCCGGATTTGTTGAGCTGGTCAAAAATTCGGGGCTTGAGGCCCGTAGGATCATGCCGTTGGCACGCTCTACTTGGCCGTTGGTACGTGGGTGCGCCACGGCCCGCCCAATCCACGCGGATGTGGAACTTATCACGAGAACTCCAAGAACTTCCGGCCGTGAGCGGGACCCATTGTCCGTGATGATGGAGTTTGGCACTCCAAAGCGGTATACGATGTCGGTGAAGAACGTGACCTTTGCTCCGCCCTTAAATTCGTGATGGGACGCACCTCCACCCACTTGGAGAATTTGTCGATCGCGACAAGCGGATGGGTGAAGCCCGGGCGCCTTCGAAGGGGCCGACGATGTCCAACCCCCACACGGCGAATGGCCATGTCACGGGGATTGTTTGCGGGGGCATGAGCGGGCAAGTTGGACTTGCGGGCGTAGAGCGGCACCCTTCGCGGGTGCGCACGATCTCGGCGGCGTCCGCGGCCGCGGTGGGCCAATAGAAGCCACGGCGGAACGCGTTGCCGACAAGGCGCGCGGCGCGGCGTGGTGGCCACGGATCCTCGCGTGGATATCCCGTAGGAGCTCGCGCCCCCTCGGGAATGGGTATGCACCGGCGGAGGATGCCGACGCGGCGCGCTTATACGGCTCGCCGTCGACGAGGGTGAAAGATTTGGCCATCCGGCGATGCGCCGGGCGCGGCCGGTCTTCGGGGAGTTCCCCTCGAGCGATCCGGGCAACATACTTCTCCCGCCGGTCCGCCGGGCGGGGGCCGGCTCGATGTCCATCGCGACGGCCTCGAGGGAGCCGTACCCCTCGAGGAGGGAGAGTACGTACGCCTCGTTCGAGGGGTCCTCGTCGATGGGCTCCGCGCGCCGCCCCGGATTCGAGGGAGCCCCCGAGGGTCCACCGTCGCTCGAGGGGTAGGGCTCGAGGGCAAGCGAGGGCCGCGCGATGTCGCGCGCGAACGCGTTTGGGGGAACGGTGATCCGCCGGACGCGATCTTGGCCGGCTCGTCCGCTTCCTCGTTGTACCGGCGGGGTACATGATTAAGCTCGATGCGCGTAGAACTTGTCTTCGAGGGCCGCACGGCCTTACGGTAGGCCTCCATCTTGTCGTCGTGGCAGCTCGCGTTCTTCATGACTTGATCGATCACGAGGCTGCGAGTCCCCACGCACGTCGAGGCGCTTGACGCCCGGCTCGATGGCGATTTTGAGGCCGCGAGAGGAGGGCCTCGTACTCGGCCATATTGTTGGACGCGGGGGAAGTGGAGGGCGCCTTTGCGTAGCGCATGTGCTCCCCGAGGGGTGACACGAAGAGCGAGGCCCGCGCCCGCTCTGTCTTCATCCGCAGGGCCGTCGAAGAACGAGAGTCCGGCACTGCGCTGGAATTTGAGGGGGCGGCGGTGCGTGTCCGTCCACTCAGCGACGAAATCGGCTAGGATTTGCGATTTGATGGCCTTGCGCGGGGCGTAGGCGAGCGTCTCGCCCATCAACTCCACGGACCACTTGGCAATCTGTCTGCCGCCGCGTCGGGGTTGCGAATGATCTCCCCTAACGGGAAAGAAGAGACCACCGTGGCCGGGTGGGCCTCGAAGTAGTGGCGGAGCTTGCGCCGCGCGAGGACTACCGCGTACAACGGCTTACGGACACGGGGGTAGCGCGTCTTCGTGTCCCGACGGGGACTTCGGCCCGATGTAGTAGACTTGCCTCGCACGGGCAAGGCGTGTCCTTCCTCCGTGCGCTCTACGACGATCACGGCGCGGCGACCACACGGGTGGTTGCGGCCACGTAGAGCTGCGGGGGTTCGCCGTCTCGCGGTGGCGTGAGGATTGGAGCGTGCGTCGGAGACGCCTTCGGCTTGTCAAGCGCGTCCCCGGGCCTCGGTGGTCCGGGAGAAGAGCTCGTGCTTCTTGAGCGGCGGTAGAGGGCGAGGCCCTTCTCCCCCAGGAGCCTCGAGATGAAGCGGCTTAGGGCGGCGAGGCACCCCAACACCTTCGCACCCCTTTGAGGTCCGGGTGGACCCATTCGCTCGAGGGCCGCGACCTTTTCGGGGTTGGCCTCGATTCCCCGGCGGGAGACGATGTATCCTAGGAGCATGCCCCGCGGCACTCCAAAGACACATTTTTCGGGGTTTAGTTTGACCCCGTTGGCCGTGGCGGTCGAACGCGACGCCAAGGTCGCTAACCGGGTCGTCTGCCTTCCTCGGGTCTTGACGACGATGTCGTCCACGTAGGCTTCGACCGTCCCGCCGATGTGATCCCCAAAAACGTGTTGCATGCGGCGATATGTTGCGCCGGCGTTTACGAGGCCAAAAGGCATCGTGACGTAACGAACGTCCCGAACGGTGTGATGAACGAAGTCGCGAGCGGTCGGACTCCTTCATTTTTATTTGGTGATATCCGAGTAGGCATCAAGGAAACGAGTAGTTCACACCCGTTTGTCGAATCAACGATTTGATCTATGCGTGGCAAAGGAAAAGGAACTTTTGGACATGCTTTATTGAGACTAGTGTAGTCTATACACATCCTCCACTTCCCATTTTTCTTTTTTACAAGCACGGGATTAGCTAGCCACGTAGGGTGGAACACTTCCTTGATGAACCGGCCTCGAGGAGCTTCGCGGCTCCGCTCCGATCGCCGTCGCCGCTCCTCGTCGAAGCGGCGCGGCCGGCTGGCTGCACGGCGCGGGTGTTTGGCGAGGATATCAAGGGAGTGCTCGGCGACCTCCCTCGGGATGCACGGCATGTCCGAGGGGCTCCACGCGAAGACGTCGGCGTTGGCGCGGAGGAAGTCGACGAGCACTTGCTTCCTATTTAGGGTCGAGGGTCGTGCGACCCTCAACGCCTTGCTCTCGGGGGCGACGGGTCGAGGGGGACCCCTTTGGTTTGCTCGGCGGCCTCGAAGGTGCCGACGTGCTTAGCGGCGGAGGGCGAGGTCGTCGTTGACCATCCTCTCCGGCGTGTTCACCGGCGCTTCATCCGGCGCTAGTGCCTCGCATGTTCCACGCACTCGACGTCGCGGTCGAATGCGTGCTCGATCGACGACCCGACGGTGATGACGCCGTTTGGACCGGCATCTTCATCTTCGAGTACGTGTAGTTGGGGACCGCCATGAATTTGGCATAGCAAGGTCGCCCAAGTATGGCATGGTAGGCCCCTTTGAATCCCACCACCTCGAAGGTGAGGGTTTCCTTGCGGAAATTCTTGGGGGTTCCAAACCGGACGGCGGATCGATGCCCGAGTGGTTGGACCTTGTTTGCGGGGCGCGATGCCGTGAAACGGCTTCGTGCTGGGCCGCAAGCCCCGGTCCCGGCCGATCCCCATCGGGCGCAAAGTATGCGCGAAGAGGATATTGAGGCTACGCCTCCGTCCATAAGGACCTTCGAAAAGCGGGCGTTCCCAATGATGGGATCGACCACCGGTCGTCTTGGCCGGGTTCGGAATGCGGTTTGGGTGGTCGTCCCGGCTAAAGGTGATGGCATCCTTCGACCGGTTGAGGAAGGCCGGAGGGCGCCCTTTGCGGCGAGGACTTCATGCCGCTCCTTCTTGCGGCTGCGCCGGGTCGACATGTCGACGGTAGGTCCCCCAAAGATGAGGAACACATTCTCGACAGCGGGGAAGCCACCCGCGTCGCCATCGCCCCCATCTTTCTTGGCCTCTGCCTCCTTCGCGGCGGCACGGCCATAGAACTTCTTGAGCATGTCGCACTTGCTCGAGAGTGTGGTTCACGGGAGTCTTGTGGTAGGGGCATGGCTTTTTCATCATGTCGTCAAACACCCCCGGGCCTCGAGGGGCCGGTCGAGGCCCCCGTCGGCGGGTCGACGGCGAGGGCCTCGGCGTTGCCCGCCGTTGCGCCCCTGCTCGCGCGCCTCGCGGCGCGGCTTCTTCCCCCTTCTTGCCCCGCTTGTCGTTGCGGCGCGGCTCCTTGGACCCCGGCCCCGCCCTCCGCGGGCGTGTCCTCGGAGCGCTTGCCCTTTATGCGTCGAAAATTGCCCCCACGGCCTCCTCTCCGGGAGGCGAAGGCGGTGGCGATGTCGAACGGCTCGTTTGAGTCCGTTGGCGGGGCTGCGTCCCGGCTCGCGCACAAGGTCCTGGCACGTGGTGCCCTCGAGGAACGCGTGCACGATCTCGGACTGTGCCACGGCGGGGAGCTCGGTGCGGCGCTTGGAGAAGCGCCGTATGAAGTCCCGCGGCGACTCGCGGGCCCTCGCGTGCGGGGAGCGCGAGGTCCCGGGAGTTCCCGGGCGCACGTACGTGCCACGGAAGTTGCCCACGAACGTGTGGACTAAATCGTCCCGGTTGTGGATGCGGGCCGCGGGCAAGTGCTCGAGCCATGTCCGGGCCGCGTCGCCCAGATGCAGGGGCAAGTTGCGGATGATCACTTCGTCGTTGGTGGCCCCGCCCGGACGGCGAGGCTAGGCGGTAGTCGTTGAGCCAGACGCGAGGGTCCGTCTCCCCGTTATATTTGACGATGGTCGAGGGGGCGACGGAAGCGTTGGGGGGCAACGCGCCGTGCGGATCTCCCGCCCGAACACACGGGTGCCGGGGGGCTCGGTGTCGGGGAGCGATCCTCACCGGCTGTCGTAGCGTCCACCCCTTCGAGGGTGGTAGCCCCTTGCGCTCGTGCGTCGCGCTTCTTGGTGCGCTGGCGTTGATGACGTTGCGGGCATCGCCATCCGGCGCCTGCGCGTGTCAAGGAGTCGTTCCTTGGCGGCGTGCATCCCCGGTCGGCGGGTTGGCTGCGTGCCCGAGGGTTCGCCTCCTGGTGCGGCTTCATCGCCCGCGCATCCCCCCCTCGTTGACGAATGCGTGAGGCGGAGCTCTCGGCTTTGTTGGACGGCCGCTTGCTCGATGAGAGTTTGCACCTCGAGGTGCATATCTCGAGCCTCGGGGGTCGACGGTGCCGGCATAGCCCGTAGCCGGCGTCGCGGCGGCGACGAGCTTCGGCTTGCTCGCGGCGGGACGTCCGCGTTGTCCGCGTTGGGGGGCGGTGTTGGGGGCGGTCGCGGACTTGTCGGCCCGGCTCCCGTGCGCGTTCGCCGCGCGCGGAGGCCTCCCCCGCCATCGAGGCGCGGAGCGGCCGCCTTGTCCGTATTCCTGCGCGGCTTGGCCTCGAGCTCGCGGGCTTGGGCCGGTGTGCGTCGACGTCGGCCCCGGCGGGGCGCGCGGCCTGCGGCCGGGCGCGCGGCGATCCACGGGGCGGCGTGACTTCCCCGTCTCCGGCGCTGCCGCCGCGGCGGTGTTGGCGGGTCGTTGGTGATGACGGCGCAACACTCCCGCGTGGGGTCGTAGCTCCGTCTTTGGAGTCGTCGGAGCGACCAAACCCGGTAGTCCGTGGCGTCGAGGAAGCGCACGAACGCGGCTCCCGCGTCGGCACGCGGAGAAGTCCCACTCCCCGCGTACCCGTGGCGGTGGGCGGGTGGCATCGTGTCGACGGAGCCCCGGGGATGACTCGTCGCTGGCCGAGGTGCGGGGTCCCTAGCGACGAAGACGTGGCGACCGGGTGGAACCGGCGCATCGTCGTGTTCACGTTGGCGTTATGGGCCGTCGTGGCGCCACGCGGCCCGATGGGGATGCGTGGTCGGAGACGCGCACGCGGCCCGCCGGGGCGGTGGCGGCCGTCGTGACGGTGGGCGCACCGCGTTGGGCGGCGCGCGCTCGGCCTGCCGCCGCTCGGACCGCGCCCCGGCGTGAGCGTGGCCCGGAGCGACGACGGCGTCGCGGCGTCGACGGGCCCGCGGCATCCGTGCTGCGGGCGTCCGCGCCGGTGTCGTGCGTGCGGCGGAGACCGGGCGGACCTCGGCACGGCGGCGCGCGCGAAGCTCCTCACGATTGGTGAGGCGCAAGAGATAGCCGTTCCCTGTGGCACGAAAGTTCGGGTCCCCGAAGCGGATCTCGAACCGGCGGGGAGAGGGTCCGAGCTACCCATGTTGTAGCGCGTAGCACGGTACTCAGTGCGGATCACCATGGAGGGAGTTGGTGAAATGACCTCGGGCGCTCGTTTGCCCCACGGTGGGCGCCAGCGTCGGTGCGGAATATGGTCCCGACACTAACCAGTAGATAGCGCCTAGGTCTATCCCTCAATGGTCGATGCCAAGCAACAAATGACACAAGATTTTATCCTGGTTCCGGCCGCGGGGCCGTACGTCCGGAGGGGTGTGCTCGTGGCACTATATTGCTCGGCACCGGGGGTGCTTGTAGTGGGGCAAGTACAAGCAAGGCGGGAGAGGAAGCGTGGCTTCCAAGTCCCTAGTGGAGTGGCCGAAGATGTTGTGGGAGAATAAGAGAGTGAGTGCACGGTGTCGTTGTGTTGTGCTACGTTTGTTCGTCCCCCCCGCGGGGGGGGCTCGCCTCCCCCTTTTATAGGCCAAGGGGGCGGCAAGTTACATGCACGCCGCGCTATCCGGCTACGTGGGTGGTGCACGTCGTGCTACGGCGTAGAGTGGGCGGCCGTCGGGCGATCTTCGCTACGATCCGGCCATGATGGCCTACCCCGTACCCGAATAGTGGCGGTTCGAGGGTAGGAGGGCGGCGGATGGCGGTGGCGTCCTTTGATAGGCTTCGAGGGGAGGTGCGATGATGGGCGGTACGGGGCACGGGGAGCGGGGCGCGAACGGCGTTCCTTCCCAATGCGCTCCGTGGTAGCGGAGTGGTTGCTACGAGCGCCGGGCGTGCGCGCGCGGTGCGGGCGTGCGCACGCATGCGTGGGTACGGCGGCCGCGCCGTTCACGGTGGCCGGGATGGCCATCCACCGGCCTAGCGCCCCCACCCAACTGTAGGGTTACGGGAAAGTGAAATCGAGGGTGCGCCGGCCCCCTTTCGAGGGTCGGGCGCGTTCGCCATCTTGTAGTGGGCGCTCGGTGTCACGGGGCCGACACCGGCCGTACCGCACGGTCCATCACCACGGTGACGGGGATGGGCTCCTCCCCTGGGGAGTTGGTGCGGCGGCACGGGGTGCGAGCCTCGGGCGCATGATGGCTCCGTCCGCGCGGCGTCGGGGCGTTAAATGCCGTGTACGGGACCGGCGCACGCGTGCGGGGCGCCCGTGAGCGTGGCGGGCCCCCGGCCGAGGGCGGGGGCGGACCCTCGAGCGAGACGAGACCCGCTCGAGGGGGAGCGAGCCCTCGAGCGGGGGCGGGACCGCTCGAGGGAAGAGTTGCCCCTCGAACGGGCGGAGCCGCTCGAGGGAGGGAGCGCGCCCTCGAGCGGGGGCGGAGCTTTGCTCGAGGGGTCTTCTAAGAGGGCCGTCTTGGTGGGCCGCCGGAGTCCTGCCGTGCGGGCCATGTCTTGCACGGTTAGTTACCTGCATGGTTAGGCTTAGCGTGTTTCGATGCCAGGATTTAAGTGAGGGTTTCCCCATTGTTTAAGGGGATTCCTAGGGCTGTCCCCGACACCTCGCAAGTACATGCGCCGCTTTTTCGACAAGCGCGCTACCGTCGTCGACGTCACCGACAAGGAGGTCATCGACCTCTTCCAAGACGGCCTCTACCATCGCCGCACCTTCGAGGACTTCGGTCGTCGCCGCCCCAGGTCCATCCCCCACCTCAAGGACATGATCACGTCACGGGGCGGATGAAGAGGACAAGGCCAACGCCAAGTACGACGCCATCCGCGGCAAGTCCAAGCGGAACCGGGGCGGCGGCGGCGCGGCCAATGCAAACCGGGCGGCCGCAACAACAATAACAACAACGACAACTACTCGGGTCCCAACCGCAAGCGCAAGCCGGACAACACCGTCGCGGCTATCCGGCGCCTGCGAAAGGGAACTCGAAGAACTCCGGCGGTTTCAAAGACCCGTCGAAGGAGAAGTGCCCGTGGCATCCAAACGGCAACCACACTACCGAGCGGTGCTACCGGCTCGGGCATGCACTCAAGGACACGCCGGAGCCACCGCACCCTCACGACCAAAAGGGCAAGAAGAAGGACGGCGACAACAACGACTTCCAAGAACCCGAGAAGACCGTCAATGTCCTCTTCGGCGGAGCGCCGGCGGGCGGGAGCGAAGGCTACCCGTCGTGAAGTGATGTCCATTGAACCGGCGGTCCCGGCCCCTCTCATATGGTCGGAGGTACCCATCACCTTCTCCCGCGCGGACCAATGGACCGGCTTCTCCGAACCGGGACGGTTTCCCCTCGTCCCGAAGCCAACGGTGGCGGGCTCCAAGCTCAACAAGGTGCTCATCGACGGTGGAAGCGGGCTCAACGTCCTCTTCACCAAAACCTTGAAGAAAATGAAGCTCGACGTCACCCCCATGCTCACCAAGAGCGAGCACGCCTTTCTACGGCATCGTCCCGGGCAACGCGGCCATCCCATGGGCTCGGTGGTGCGCAGGTTACCTTCGAGGCGTCTCGAGACAACTACCGCACCGAGTACATCAAGTTCGAGGTCGCGGATTTCGAGACCTCTTACCACGCCATCCTCGGCGGACCGGCCATAGCCAAGTTCATGGCGGTGCCCCACTACACCTACTTGGTACTCAAGATGCCAAGTCCGGCCCGGTGTACTCTCCCTCCAAGGGGACTTGAAGATCTCCCACGACCGCGATACGGAAGCCGTGGTGATCGCTTCCACAAACCAAGTACCCAACGCGATGATGGAGGTCTACGCCGCGTCGAAGAAGCTTGCCACAAGCGGAACTCGACATCCCGGAGAAGTACGAGCGGGGCCGCCAACAAGCCTCGGCCACCACGAGGAGGTACTCGTCGGGACGGTCGACCTTGGAACGGGCGACCCCGGCAAGACCACCACCATCGGGGCCGGCCTCGACCCCAAATAGGAAGACGTGCTCATCGGCTTTCTTCGGGCTAACCGCGACATCTTCGCGTGGAAGCCGACGGACATGCCGAGAGTGCCCGGGGAGGCCGATTGAGCAGCGCCTTAACGTCGATCCAAAGGCCACCCCTAAGCGACAACACCTCCGACGTTTTGCCGCCGACGGACGGGACGCCATCAAGAAGGAGCTCGCCAAGCTACTCGCGGTGGCTTCATCGGAGAAGTCTTCCATCCGAGTGGCTCGCCAACCCCGTCCTCGTCCGCAAGAAGAACTCGAACGAGTGGAGGATGTGCGTCGACTACACCGACCTCAACAAGCACTGCCCCAAGGACCCTTTCGGGTTGCCACGGATTGATCACGTCATCGACTCCACGGCGGGCGCGACTCGCTCTGCTTCCTCGACTGCTACTCCGGGTACCACCAGATCGCAATCAAGGAGGAAGACCAGGAAAAGACCGCGTTCATCACCCCGTTTGGCGCGTCTTGCTACACGACCATGTCATTCGGGTTGAAAAACGGCGGCACTACCTATCAACGGGCCATCCGGGCACGCTTCAAGCGGCAACTCAACAAGAACGTCGAGGCTTACGTGGATGACTTGGTTGTCAAAACCGGGGACTCCGGTACCCTCATCGACGACCTTGAAGAGACCTTCGCATCGCTACGCGAGTACCGCCGGAAGCTCAACCCGAACAAGTGCGTCTTCGGCGTCCCTTCGGGCAAACTACTCGGCTTCATCATCGGCCCGGCGCGGCATTGAAGCCAACCCCGAGAAGATCTCCGTCATCACCGGCATGAAAGCTCCCACGAGCATCAAAGACGTCCGAAGGCCGACGGGGTGCATGGCGGCATTGAACGAGATTCATCTCGAGGCTAGGAGAACGGGGCCTCCCCCTTCTTCAAACTACTCAAGCATCACGAGAAGTTCGTGTGGACTCCGAGAGGTGGATCAAGCCCTTGCCCGGCTCAAGGACTTCTGTCGAAGCCACCAATCCTCACGGCTCCTCACAAGGGCGAGCGCCTGCGCTCTACCTAGGCTGCGACTACTCACGTGGTCGATCTTGCCATCGTTGTCGAGCGGCGGGGAAGACGGCCACGCCTACCGGTCTAGCGCTCGGTCTACTTCGTCGGCGAGGTTCTATCGAGTCCAAGGCTCGCTACCGGCCGTGCGGGAAGCTCCTGTACGCTCTACTCATCACCTCGCGGAAGCTACGGCACTACTTCCAGGAGTACTCGGTCTCCGTCGTCACCGACTACCCGCTCGGCGACATCCTGAGGAACCAAGACGCCACCGGAAGAATCTCCAAGTGGGCTGTCGAGCTCGGCGCCCTCACCATCGACTTCAAGCCACGCACAGCCATCAAGTCGCAAGCGCTAGTCGACTTCATGGCGAGTGGGCGGGAGAACCGGCTACCTACTCCCACCGTGCGACCGAGCATTGGGTGATGTACTTTGATGCCTCACTCAACCTCGAGGGCGCGGGGGCGCGGGGGTACTCCCCGATCTCTCCAACGGGCGAACAACTCAAGTACGTCTCCCGGATCTTCCGGAAGGTCTCAAACAACGAAGCGAGTACGAAGCTCTCCTACACGGGCTCCGCCTCGCGGCCTTCCTGGGCATCAAGCGGCTACTAGTCTACGGCGACTCCGCGGTGGTCATCAACCAAGTCAACAAGTCCTGGGACCGCAACAAGGAGAACATGGACGCCTCCGCCTAGAAGTCCGCAAGCTCGAGAACAAATTCTATGGTCTCGAGTTCCATCACATCGTCGCGACAACAACGTTGCCGCGGACGTCCTCTCGAAGCTTGGATCCACCCGCGCTCAAGTACCGGCGGGTGTCTTCGTCCTTGAGCTTCACGCGCCATCCATCCGGAGCCGGCGCCACCGACCCCTTGCCCCGCCCCCATCCACCCGCCGGGCAGGAGGTCATGATGATCGACGTGGACTGGAGGCAACCCTTCATCGACTACCTAAGCAAGCAGAAGGTCCCCTCCGACAAGAACGCGGCCGAACAACTCGTCCGCCGCGCCAAGTCTTACGTCCTCGTCGGAGACAAGCTTTACAAGCGGGGCGCATCTTACGGAGTACTCATGAAGTGCGTCTCTCGTGAAGAAGGCAAGGACATCTTGGAGGAGATCCACAAAGGCATGCGGCAACCACGCGTCTTCACGTACGGCGGTCGACAAGGCCTTCCGACGAGCTTTCTGCGGCCCACGGCCACGGGCGACGCCGAAGAACTCGTCGAAGGTGTCAAGGATGTCGATGCTTCGCCAAGCGACAACACGTCCCGGCCTACAAGCTAGTCACCATACCGCCAACACGGCCCTTTGCCTGCGGGGGGCTCGACATGATTGGGCCCGCGCCAAGCGCGCCGGGGAGGATTCAACGGAGTGCGGTGGCTATCGACAAGTTCACCAAGTGGATCGAGGTCAAGCCGGTCACATGCCCGAGGGCGACGAGTACTCGACTTCTGGATGAACTCGTACACCGATATGGGCTACCCCACCGCATCATCACGGACACGGGGTCCAACTTCAACAACCACCGGTTCCGGGAGTACCGCGAGAACGGCGGGATTGACGTCCGATACGTCTCGGTCGCCCATCCACGGGCCAACGGACAAGTCGAGCGCGCCAATGGGATGGTGCTCGACGCCCTCAAGAAGCGGCTACACGACGGCGCTAACTCCAAAGGGGGCAAGTGGATCAAGGAACTACCCAACGCACTGCGGGGGCGCGGACTCAACCATCCAAGCCAACGGGGCAATCCCCCTACTTGCGGTCTACGGCTCCGAAGCCATCCTCCCTGCCGACGTCATATGGAACTCGCCGGCGGTGGAGCACTACGACGAAGGCGTCTCGGAAGACGACGAGACGAGTTGACATTGACGGCCTTGAAGAAGCTCGGCTCGCGCCGCCCTCGTCCAATCGGCAAGGTACCCGGAGGGTATCCGACGCTACCATGATCGCAACGTCAAGGAACGCTCCTTCAATGTTGGAGATCTCGTCCTCCGTCGTATCCCGAACACGGAAGGACTTCACAAGCTCGGCTCCCCACACGGGAAGGCCCCTTCACCGTGTCTAAGGTGACCGGGGCGGGCTCCTACCGCCTCCAAACACTTGAAGGAGAAGACGTCAACAACTCGTGGAACGTCGACCAACTCTGTCGATTCTACGCCTAGTCTACACGACTACTGCGGCGTTCAAGTCTACACGACTACATCGACACCCCTCGCCGCAAGCGACCCCCCGGTCCCGGCTCCGGTCTCCGGACTACTCCTCTCCAGGGTCCAGCCCGTGCGGCTACCTACGGACCCTGGGCTGCGACGAGCGTCAAGGACTCTAGCAGCGGTCTACCAAGAGACCACACTCCAAGACCCAGCCCGCACGGCTACCTACGGGTCTACGATCCAGCCTACACGGCTACCTACGGATCAACTGCTGCAAGCGGCCACCCGCTCCAGCTCTACTTAGCTGTAAGCGGCCTCCGGGTCCAGGCGACTACTTTGTAACTACGGCCCTGGCCACCCAGGTGTACTTCTTCAGTAATAAAGATTGATCATTCAACAACTTATTTACTGTCTACTCCCTACAACGGGACTACTAAAGCCGAGTACTACTACTCGCACCCACTCCACGATGGGCGCTCCGCACTCTGAGATCGCGACTACGAGTACTCATTCTTTGGAAAAATTTCTTTCATTGATACTTGATACAATTCATTACAATTGTTTTCTTGTACAACTATGGCTACTAGCTACCTATTACGGGGCTACGGAGGTTCGGCTTCTCGGCTACCGCTCCGCGATGGGAGCCATGCGCTCCGGCGGCTGCGCATCTTGCTCATCGGAGCGGTTGGCGGCTACCCCGCCGGCGACCACCTCCCGGAGCCTTCGGGAAGTAGGACTTCATGAAGGCCAAGACTTGTCTTGGGATCGACTTGGCCATATGCTTGACGTAGGCGGCCGGCCGGCTTGGAGCCTCACGAAGGCGATCCACCGGAGGAGCGATCTTGGGGGCCGCCGGGTGCGGCACCGGGAGCCTTGCGATCGGCGGAGAGCGGCCTCCTCCAACTCCTTCAGCGGGCCCGCAATGCCTCGCGGTCTTCGTTCAATTTACGCAAAAATTTGTAGCGGTTGACGAGATCTCGGTCGAAGCAATCCGCGGCTCCATATGCTTCTCGCACTCGAAGGCGAGTTCCTTGTAGTCGAGCTCGAGTACACGGCGGGCTTCTTGCTCCCGGTAGAAGAGATTCTTCATGCTCGTCTCCGAGGCCTTCGGTGCTCCACCGGCCCTCAAGCTGCGCAACACAGCAATGCAACAGCGGGTCAGATGCTTCTCGACTTCCAACAAGTACTCGACAAGTCGAAGGATATACCTTTATTCTTGTTGCGGAGACCCTTGTTCTTCCGCACCAAGTCGTCGCCCTTCGCCTGCGGCCCCATGACGTCATTGTGGTACTTGGCGAAGGCGGCGTCGAGCTTTGATTGCATGGCGGCCGCGTGCTTCCGCGACTTCACGAGCTGCTCCTCCAGCGCCTCCGCTCGGAGCACGGTGTCGCCATATCCCCCGCAAGAGTTCGACTTCTCGCGGGACCGCTCCGCAACGTCCCGCACAAGACAACTCAAGTCACGAAGAGTACTCAACGACAAAGGATTGACTACTCCAAGGCTACGGCTACGTACCTTCATCCTTTGCTCGGCTTGACGGATCGCCTCCAGGTGCTTGGCTACCGTCGCCGGCTCGACGAGATCGTCGCAAGGAGCTCTATCCCGCCGCGGCTACCCGAGGTGGCCTCCGTCATCGGCGCAGAACGGATGGGCTCTGCGTCTTGGATCTCAGGGGAGCGGATAGCCACCTCCAGAGCAATCTCTGGCGACCTGGTGACCGCCTCTCCCCCGGCGGTCTTCTCGACGACCTCCGCAATAAGCTCGGGGGCTCCTCCCGCGGCCTCGGGGCCTCCGGTGTCAACACACTGCATTGGCACCCCCGCAGGGATGTCACCACCTTCAGCGCCTGTCAACAAAACGACATGTGCATCAGTGCCTACGACTACTCCTCCTGGAGCTCCGTAGCTTCACGAAGGGTACTCACCTTCGACTACACTAGCCTACGGCAGCGGCGCTTCGGTAGCCGGGGGCTCAGTCGCGGCTTGGGCATCGGGAGCGGTCTCCTCGACGGGCGGCGCGACTTCTTCCGCCACCGCTGCTGAGGGCTCGTCCCCATCCCAGGACAGATCCGTGGATTTTCTGCAGAAATATTCACGTAGGGTCGTTATACAATATCGACTACTGCAGCAAGTACTACTTGTGAGGATATGGTACTTACAAGTTCGGCCGGGACGATGGTCACGGCCGGAGCACCGAGGATGCTAGCAATATCAACCGGTCCACCCTCGGCGGGCGCCTCCTCCTCCGCCCCTGCGGCCTACCGCCTCCTCCACGGCGGCGGCGGCGGCGCGCGTCTCTCTCTCGCGCTCCTGCGGCCACCACCTCTCCAACGGCGGCGGCCACGGGTCCTCTCGCTCTCTTACGGAGCGAGGGGCGGCGCTCCCGGTTGCGCCGGAGAGTTCTTCAACGGTGGGGGGCCGGACTACGACTTCCGGCCGGTTCCCCCACCCTCTCCCACACGCCCTCGTCGCCCTCTTCGACGGGCTCCGCCGGCGGCACCTCCTACATACAAACGAAAACCACTCGTCGGCGAACGTACTCAAACAACGGGTACTCGACTACTCTGCTCAAGACAACTTACCTCCTGAGGCGTGGTCTCCGAGACCTTCAGCTTCTTCGTCACCCGCTTCCTGGCGGGGTTGCGCGGCTTCCGTGGCGGCGCAGCGAGGCTAGCCTCCGGGCTGGCGGAGGGTCTTGTACCCGGCGGAACATGAGGCAAGCCGGGCGGCTAAACCTCGACCGCGGGCCGCGGGGGAAGCGGTCCTGCAGCGTCTCTTCGTCTTCGTCGTCGTCATCGGAGGTATCTTCCACGATGACGGTGTCGTCGCCTTCACCGACTTCGCGGCGCTCCTTCACCTTCCCCTCCACCGGGATCTCGATCCCGCTCGGTGGCGCTGCCGCTCGGAGATGAACCTCTTCACATCATCCTGCGCAAGACACGGGCGTTAGCAACTCTACTACAAGCAAACACTACTCGACCAAGGGAGTACGACTACTCACCTCCTTGGGCGGGCGCGCGGCGGAGTACTCCTCGACTGGGCACGCCGTGTACGGCGGCATGTCCTTGAAGATCCGCGACAACCTCTCGACGATGTCGTTGTCGTCCAGCTCGCCTCCCGGCATCCGCGACGCGTCGTCGTCGCCGGTGTACTCGAAGCCCAGGGTCTCCCGAGCCATCGGCCGGCCGGATCTGCGCTTCATGAAACTGAAGGCCACGTGCTCGGCCCTTAGTCCCGCCTCCCTGAGCACTTTGATGCGTGCTAGCAGCTCGGGGAGCCGGATCCCTTCTTGCATGGTGGGCTCCGTGTTCCACCACTCACGGTGCCGGGGCGCCGTCCGCTCGGCTTCGGCAGGCTAGGGTGGTGGTTCGTGATGTAGAACCACCACGGTCTTCCCGATCCGTGTTGGAGTCGACAAGCTTGTACGCCGGAGTGCTCGCTCCGCGGCGTCCTCCCTCGGCCGGATGCGGCCCCTCCGACTACTGCGGGGTTGGAGGCACTTGGTTGCGGCTTGACGCGGAAGAACTTCCGAAGAGCACCCGGTGCGGCTTGATTCCGAGGAAGGCTTCGCGAGAAGTGGACGAAGACCGACGTGTGGAAGATGCCGTTGGGGTTCGGTGTTCGGTACTCGATCCCGTAGTACCCGAGCGGCCCCTTGAAGAAGTCGCCGGCGGGGGAGTGCAAGACCGCGCTCCACGAACCGCGAGAACATCGGGATCTCGTCTTCGGCTTTCTCCATCGGATATGGGTCTCCCGCGGCGGATCTCCACATGTCAACTTCTTTCTTCCCCGATGAACCCCTTTGTTCAGGAGGGTCAACAGGTCCTCCGTCTTCACCTTGGATTTTTTCCACTCGCGGCTCGGATCAGCTCGCGGTGGAGACATTGGCGGCCCCGCTCCGGTGGCAGCCGCGGCGGCCTCTTCGCGGCCCCTCTTCTTCCCGGCGGCCTTGGACGTCTTGGATGGCGACGGCTTCATCCTCCAAGTGCAAGGAGTCTTCACTCGCATCCGCTCGGGGGCTACCCTAAAGGCTTCGGGTGGCGGCGCGCTTGGATCTACTACGGCGGCAGCAGGCGCTGGGAGTGGATTCACTACAAGATGCAACGGAATGGTCGCGACTCGAATGGGTGAAAACCCTAAGGGTTTTGGCTTCTATTTATAAGCCAAATTGGCTCCGTAACGGGCGGCCGCATAAGTCCACGCGCGGCCGACTCGGTGGTCGCGCGTGACTCTTCGAATTCTACTAGTCGATGCGCCTCACCTCGGGGGCTCGGCTACTTCTACTCGACTACCGGGAAGCGGCTAGTCTCAAGAGCATCTCGGGACACATTCTCCAAGAAGACCCTTCAATTCGAGAGGAAGTACTCGACTCAAGGCTCGGGGGCTCCGTGCCACGTGTCCTTCGGATTTTTCTCTCCGGATTTTTCGGGATTTTATTGCCAAGACTTCGAGATGGACCCTCGAGCGGAGCCCGCGGCTCAAGGCTCGGGGGCTACTCCATGTGGAGTGCGGTTTTGCAAATTGCGCCTCCATGTCGGCTCCGGCTTCAAGACAAGGCGAGCATTTTTGAAGACCTTCGAAGGCGGTTTTCGAGGACGCTTGGGACTACTCGAGAAGACTTCAAGATTGCTCAAACATCGGACCGGAGTACATTCCGGCCTCGGGATGCTTCGACTACTCTTGAGGACTTTTGACTTGTAGCGCTCGGGGACGCTTGAGGACTACTCGTCAAGGCCGTCAAGACTACTTGAAGCTATCCTTCTCGACTACAAAGTACTCGGGGGCTTGTCGTATGGACCTCCCTGGGCCCACTACCTCGGTGGGTACCAGGACCGACTACTCGGTGGGCCCACGGGACTACCGGCTTGCGCTACACGGCACCTGAAGGCG
Source organism: Cenchrus americanus (assembly GCA_947561735.1). Classification (NCBI taxonomy): domain Eukaryota; kingdom Viridiplantae; phylum Streptophyta; class Magnoliopsida; order Poales; family Poaceae; genus Cenchrus; species Cenchrus americanus. The sequence goes on along the minus strand of OX387243.1, from coordinate 149,205,918 downwards.
TGGAGCACAAGGACTACACAGGAGTAGTACTCGGTTAGGGAGTTGTACATGTTCCACACTGTATAGAGGACTCCTAGACGTACTCGACTAGTACTCTCTCCCTACTCCGACTTGTAACCCCCGCTCTCCCGACTATATAAGGCGAGGCGGGGACCGATCTCCGGCATCCAACCTCACCTCATCCAATCCCCTACAACTCACGGCGCACTATTGCACCATCTTGTAATCGTGCCCTATCAATCCGAGCTACACGGCATACGGGACGTAGGGTATTACGCACCTCGCGGCCCGAACTGTCTAAATTGTGTGCCACGTGTCTCTTCCTTCGAGTTACCGGTCTCGGCGAGTCACAATCATCTACTTCGGGTACTCCCCGTAGTAGGTTGCCGGTCTAAAACACCGACGGGGTGAGGTTGTCACTCAGGATTGATCCAAAGATGTGCTTGTGTTGGCTTGTGTGTGACATTCGACGGATCAAAAATGAGAATTAGTTCAACAAAATCGAATTGTCACCATCAGATGAACCGACACCCTATAGGTTCCGGCGTCGGAACATCCGGTGAAGGGGTCTGGGCGCTCAGTTGCTTACTGTTAGAAAATTTCGCACCATCGGATGAACCGACGCTTCGCGTCTTTTGACCATCGGTTCATCCGGTGCTGAAGATTTTTGCCCTTCTTCCCAGACCCGCGCACAACTGCTCTGACGCATTGAAATTTCAGGCCGTCGGACCATCCGATGCCCCCTTTCACTCAAGAGCATAAGTGCACCGACGGTTCGACCGATGCTCGTATTTTTGCACCGTCGGTTCATCCGACGCTTCACTGACACGTTGGTCCCACCCGTCATAACGGTTCGGCGCGCTTCGTCATCCTCTAACCCTAATCACTTCGCCACCGTTCCGCGCCCGACGCCACCGCATTCGTGCTCGCCTCCAGCGACCTCCCCGCGTCGCGTGCGCCCCGTGCCTCCTCCACCGGCCCCTCCGTGCCCGCCGCCGCCACCGTGCCTCTCCACCACGCCAAATCGCGCGCGCCGCCGCCGCCGCACCTAGCTAGGGTTTGTCCGCGCGCGAATCCGCGCGGTGCGCCGCCCGCGGCCTGCTCGTCGGCGACCACAGGGGGGTGCGCAAGGCCATTTTTCCCCTACCACAACAGCTTTCGTCAATCCTCTTCGTTGTGGTGCGCACAAGCTCGAACTCCCCTGTTCCTCTCTCAAATTGCACAGTTCTTAAGGCTCCAATGCACTGTCTTTAGCATTCCTTTGCACTATTCAATACTTTAGAAGTTGAATTGGTGCTAATTCATGCTCTTGATGGAATTGTGGTCATGAGTCATCTTTGAAATAACTTGTTGTGCCCACAATTCATGAAATTCTTCCATATCCTTCATTGACTAGAGCATCTAGGGCTTAATTTCTTTCAATTTTTCCCACACATTCGCACATCTTTTGCACCTAAGGACCTACCTAGTATCATGTGGCAGAAATTCTCCTAGATTTTTCATACTTAGGCTCATATCAGTCATTTGCTTTGCTTAAGGACCCCTTATCCTTAGTTACATATCATGTTTATTCTCGTCTTTAGCCATTTTATAATCATCTACTGTTTTATATCACAGATGGCAGGCGATAAGCGGAAGGGTAAGGCAGTTGCTGAGCCGAAGAAGAAGAAGAGCAAACAGCAGAAGGAGTGGGAGCGTGTGCTAGCAGTGCCAGACACACAGGGGCAGCCTCAGAGGGGCATTCGTATTTCAGAGGGCACACCAAGTCAGGGGGAGCAGCCCCAGAGTGAGCAGCGGGCGAGCAACGGACTCGGCGGCAACGCAACGGCCATGTCGGTCGGGCGAGAGGGCACCGGACCACGGAAGCGGTCGGACTCACCACCCTCACTCGCCAGGTCCGGACCTCGGACACGCGGTGGTCACACACAGCCACAGCCGACACCGCGACAGAGGAGAGCTGCAGCAGAGGAGCTCACAGAGAGAGGGCAGCAGGCTCTAGACCCCCAGCTCCCCAGAGGTCCACGTGCAGAGGCTTTCGGAGTCTACCTCCGTGACCTCCGTCACCTGCCAGGGCCGAAGATCCGGAGGTTGAGGAGTGTGCTAGAGGACCAGTGGTTCCCCCGTGCTAGAGAGGAGTATGACCCCAGGTTCTGGACGATTCTTCAGGAGAGCTTCTAAGCCTCCTACACTCGGAGGGTCCCGGCTCGGCCCAGGACCGTATGCTACGGTTCACGGCTTTGAGGGCGGTGCACGGGGAGAGGCGATACTCCCCTTCTTCGACTACCGGCGGGAGGCGGTGGACTTAGTGACTCGGAGGTCACGTTACATCCCCGACTGGGCCAGGGTTTTCTACGCCACTGTCTACATTGACGCTGACCGGGTCGCCATCAGGTTTATGTTCATGGGTCAGCAGCAGCGGCTTACTCGAGAGGGGATTGCAGAGCTGCTTTAGGTGGATCTACACGACGACTCTATTCACTACCTGGCGTACCCCGACGTCGAGCCTCCTCATCGTGCACACTCACCTATTTTACCTTCCGACGAGGAGATCATCTTTCTGTTCCAGCCACCGTACCTCCCCGGTACACCCAGGACACTGGACTGTCTGATTCGTGAGGCGTACGTCGTTCACTACGCTCTCCGGAGGTCTGTGCTCTATAGGATGGGGGAACGCGAGTCGTTGGCGTGAGGGGTACGGCGGTGGCTCCCGATGTACGTGATGGCGAAGCGCCCCTTTGACCTCGTGGATATCATGCTAGGCGAGATCGAGGATGCTATTATGGATGGCATGGGGATGACACGACGGCGAGCCCTTCGCTCACCGGATCGGTTGGTCGCCGTCCCGGCTCGAGGCTCGTAGGTACGTTGGGATGCTTGAGGCATCGAAGTTCGTGTTCCCGACCTACGGCCTCCGATGCCGGGTGACGGGGAGGAGAGGCCCAAGAGGCATGAGGAGAGCCGAGGAGACACTTTAGGCTCGGGCGGCCGGCGAGGGGCGGCTATGGACGAGGCAGCGCGACAGGATGCTACCCTTGCTGCAGCCGAGGCACCTCTCCCGCAGTACTTCACCACTAACGACGAGTCCTCCAGTGACGACGAGGAGTTCGTACCTGCTCCAGAGACAGCCAGTTTTCAGAGTCTGTCGGTCCCACGACGACGAGGCAGGAGGCTCCACTTTGCCAGGCCAGCGAGAGGCTGAGTCACCGGTTCCCACGATCACAGCCGCTCAGGTGACCTAGCCGGACCGGATCACTTCCTTGCTCTCGGCTATGGCTCGCTCGGACTCGGGCGACCCTCCGGGTACGGCGGCGGATGCGGGCTCGGTTCCGGCAGTACCGGGGAGTCACAACGGGTGATCCTTGAGGGGATCCGACGGTAGCGAGGAGGCTCGAGGCGGCGGATGCTACAACACCGGATGTTGACTTCGCGGATGTTCACGTTCATGTCCGGTTGCCTTGGTCGGCTCTTCCGGCGGTCGGGACTTCGACCACCTCGGCCACCTACCACCTGCCGAGCTTCGGTCGACCCGACGGCTCCTCTTCCTCCGGCGGGCGGGTTCGTGAACGTTCCCCCGGCGACTTTCCCCACGGTCACCACTACTTCGGACGGGGGGCGTTCGCGGTACCTCGGACGACAACACCACATCTTGCGGTCACTTCCTCCTTCCCCGGCTCGGCTACGGATGACCCCGCCTACGACGTCCCGGGCCCGGTGTCTCTCGCTACCACGGGAGCACTTGTCTTCGAGACACCGGCTCGCCCCCACTCGCCCGGCCCGCGGGCGTCTACACCACTTCTGTCGTTCACTACGCTGAGGGCAGAGGGTTTGGGACAGGAGGACTACTACCTTCGAGCGATCACAGAGCAGATCTCAGCAGCGCTTGCCTCCGACACCGTTCCTCCTGCTCCGGAGGCTACTACAGCTCCCGCGTCCACTCCAACTCTGACTTCGGTGCGGGACTACTACGCCTCCTCCAGGCACGACCTTCTCCGGCTCCGGCTCTACCTCTCCGACTTGGTCTCTTCTCGGCCGAGGAGGACGACGACGACGACGCTTCCGGCTTCTCCGTGCGACCTTCGCAAGTCGTCTCCACTTCGCCGCCGAATCCTTCCTCTCCACCTCGAGCTTAGTCTCCTTTTTGGTGCTTGTTGCCAAAGGGGAGATAGATAGGGGAGTAGAGATAGGGGGAGTTAGGGGAGAGTGCAGGTTTTTGGAGTTTTTGTAGTCTCTCTCACTTTTGTGGAGTTTCATGATGAGACATGTATTTGGATCTTGTGTATGTCGATGGTTTACATGTCTACTCATGCTTGTGTGTTTACTTAATGCATGTGTGTTTACCGCTTATTCTATTTCATGCATTAGAAGTAGAGTTTATATGTTTTTAATTCAAATTTTCGTATATCTCTACTCGTGTTGTCATCTATCACCAAAAAGGGGGAGATTGTAGCGATCTAGGCCCTTTCGCACCTTTGGTAAGGGTGTGTTTCGGTGATAAATGACAACCATATGCTTGTGACTAACCTTTGTTTTGAAGCGGATTTCTAATTGGGTTATTGTCACGAGTATTGAATGGAATGAGACCCCTCAATTTGAATTAATGGGCTCAATTTGGTCGAAGACTGCAAGGCTAAGGACTTTGTTAGTTCCAAGTGTCGCAAAGGAGATGAAGGACACTTGGATTACTAGTTTGTAGTTTCGACCGTACTATTAAGAGGGGTTCGTACGCTAGTAGCTTGACCATGCACTCAAAAGCCATAATTTATGCACACTCAAGTTCCTTGGATCCTATCTAGCTCAGAGAGTTCATGGAAGCAAGGTTGAAGCAAAATAATCGATGGAAAACTCAAAGGCGCTGAATTGGATGAGTTGAAATCAACTTCATAGCGTCGGATGATCCGACGCCCAACATTTAAACGCGTCGGATGACTTCGCGCCAATCGGTTCAAAACGGACCGTCGGATGAACCGACGGTACAAGCATCGGTTCATCCGACGCCTTAGGGTTTGGCTACGGTTACGGTCAAGGGTCTGCGCTCAAGCATCGGACGATCCGACGCCTTGACCATCGGTTCATCCGACGGTTGCATTTAAATTCAACGAGAGACGCGCCAAGACTCTCGCCGGCAAAGACCGGATGATCCGACGCTTGGATGGTGTTTACAGCGGTTCATCCGATGGTTTGTTTCAAATCATACAGTACCGCCCCGAGTGGGGTGCCTTCAGCACCGGATGATTCGACGGGGCGTCGGTGTATAGCATCGGTGCATTATCTGGGTTTCTTGGTTCAACGGCTATATTGCGCGTTGTGAGTGACCGGATGATCCGACGCTAGACAGGGGGGCACCATCGGTTCATCCGACGGTACAACTTTTTCAGGGGACTTTTCCAACGGCTAGCCACCTTTGCTAGGCCTATATATAAGCCCCCCTGCCTCTCTAGAGCTGCCTTTGCCACTCTGAAGATCTACTGCAGCCTAGGAGAGAAGGAGAGTGTGTTCTTGCCTATTGGGATTTCTCTTCCTCTTCATTGAGGTGTTCTTTCTTAGTGAGCAAGAGTTTCAAGGTGCATCCATGGCTTAGCTGAGTGCTCAGGTCAAGTGAATGTTTGCGGGCTTGTTACTCTTAGAGTTTGATGGCTCCTAGACGGTCTAGGTGACTTGGGGGTTCTTGGTGAGCTCTTGGAGATTGTGGGAGCCTCAAGACAAGCTTGGTGTACACGGTTCGAGACCCACCGTTCCGGAGATGGAGAACGGGTACTCTTAGTGAGCACTTGTGTCTTAGTGACTCAAGGGGGAGCGATACTCTAAGTGAGTGCTCCAGCGTGGACTAGGGGGAAGCGTCAACTTCTCGATACCACGGGGAAAAAATCGATCGCCTCTTGTCCATCTTATTTACTTCTAGCACTTACTTTCAGCATTTCAATTCCGCTCTCAAGTTTCTTTGTCTTTGTTCTAGCTTGTTTCACTTGCGTGCTTCATATCTTGCCTAGGTTGTCATATTGCCTCCTAGTGTGATATTTGCTAAGGAAACTTGTGTTAGTGTGCTCTAGAAGTAGAGAAGAACCTTTTTAGTATGGGCAACACTAGTTGATAGGTTAAGGATTTCGTTTTTCCATTAGAGCTTGAAAACAAGTCCCATATTCAACCCCCCCTTCTATGTGACTAGATCCTACACCATGAAGTTACTCTTGCAACGAATCAAGAATCAAGTCAATCGGAGGTTTCTACAAGCGGGTATGGCCGAATTACCGAAGGTTGCGCGTTCTGAAATTTTCTGGACAGCATGCAAGAGCAGAAACAAAACGGCCATAGCTCCCTCATTTGGGCTCTGATTAAGATGAATGAATACCCGTTGGAAAGGTAATTTTATAAAGTTTTCAATAGAACAATATTTTTGTATATGTTCTGTTATGTACACAGGGGAAAATCCACAAAAAAGAGGCAGCAGCACACGATGAGAACAAGATAGTGGAGATGAGGACGACGACAACGAAGAGAAGCTTGGGCAATGCTTCCATTGGACCACACGAGATGAAATTCAGAAGTTTGGAATAAGACAAAGACTCCAAGAGCATTGGCAAAAGAAGGCACAAGTTGGCAACATCCGACGCTAGGAGATGTTAGAAGCAAATCACCATGGATTACACACAAATGATAGCATCCAATGGCGCGGATACTCTGGGCTCTCACACGAAGGATCATGGAGTTACATGAAGATATTTGAGACATGTGTGAAGTCCTACAAATGAATAAGAAGAGTGAGTCCACACAAGGCAACCTTGATGATGTGTGGCATGAACGAAGGAATTGCGAAAAGATGATACAAGCCACCGATCATTGAAGATTGTTTGCTTTCAACTCCGAGAGACCACTCACGATGAAAAGCTCAAAGGCCAAGGTACAAATTAACCTCTCAAGACACTTTTGGAGCTGATAATATTCCTTTGATATATCTATGATTCATATACGATAGTGAGGTTGATTCAATTCTATGCCTTGTTCTTTTGATAATCATGATAGGCTAGAATTTCTTGAGAGTGATAAAGAGGCTTTGTTGTGCTTAAAATTTTTTACATGCCTAATGAACCTTTGCCTAATGAGAGCTTATTGCTGAGCAAGAAAACTTATGCTATAATTAATCACAACTTACTTTGTCATAAATTGTGGTTATGGAAGCGTTTGTTTGCAATATGATCTGTAAATCTTGGACTTGCTTTGTGCTCGGTCAAGCTAGTGACCTTAAAAGAGCAAATTGTGGGAGAAATCCCAAGTTTCACTAACCATTCAGGGCATTAAATATAAATTAAGATGAGAGAAGTCATACCCAAAGGAATTGCAAACCCATGCATCACCGTCACCGAACCTCAAAAACGGACGTCGCTGTTTTCATAAATTTTGAGGACCTGGTCAGACATGTTAAAGGAAGAAAAAGTTAAAAATCAGAAGCTCCATCAAGTGCCGGTTCCAACGCATCCAAGATCGACGAATTTGAAGTCCCGTGCAAGAAAATATGACAAAAACATTGAGCGATGTGCAGTCTGAAATCAGCTTGGACAGATTGCAGCGCCGGAGTAGAACGGGCATAACTCACTCGATCGGAGTCCGTTGGGGGTGAATAAATACTTGATGGAAATATAATTTCATGCACCACGCATGGAAGCTATTTTTCTCTACATGGTCTAATCTGGACAGAGAGGAAAATTCGTTAAAGAAGAGGCAGCGATAAAGTGCGATGGAGAAGGTGATGATGATGATGCAATGAGATGATTGGGCAAGCTTCTCATCGAGCATAAGTGATCGTGTCAAGCATGGAGAGTGGATCAAGGCTGCATGAACACCTTCAAATATTGCATGAAGGATCATGGCTCCGCAACAATAAGAAGGTATGTGAGAAAGTCGAGCTCTATGACTTTAAATGAAGCGCTTTGCGGGAGGCAACCCGGTTTTTATTTATATATATACATGACCGTCTACGGTGCGCTCTTTAATCGAACCATCAAGTAACATTGTACCATTTCTCTAATTAAAAAAACCACAACACCATGTTGTAGGATCTAATCGCTATTGAGGGAGCGCTTTGTTATTTGATCTTGGAAAACTTGTAGACCTTTTTGTGTGCCTATTAGAGTTTAGAGTCTTTTCTTTTGTGTCTTTTTAGAGAGATATATGAAGTTGGCACCATCCTTTGATTCTAAACTTGTGGCTAGTTAATTTAGGCTAACTTTTGTTTTTGCTTTAGACAACCTCCATATCATGTTGTTTTGTTCATCCATGTTATGTTGCATTGCATGTTTGATTTGATCTAACTTTTTGTCCAACCAACCTAAGCCTTCCAATAACCCCCACCAAAAACCATAGCCTATGGAGGTAGGATTTCTTGAGTTGACTGAGGGCTCTCACCCTCTGGGTTGAACAAGTCTAATTATTTCCTCTTTTCTAATTAAAAAATTTGACTAGCTTCACCATAAAATCCTTAGGAAAACTTCCCCTACCAATAGACATCCTAAAACCATAGGTTAGTTTTTCTTTAAATGACTCGTAGCGCCACCTTGGTTAGAATTTCTACACTTGACTTCCTCTCTTCAAAATCCTTGTTTGAGCCAAAAATATAGGATACCTATAACCTATCCTTAAACCTTGTTAGTTTGGTGGATTGATTCTTTTCGATGGGTTACTTCCTATAGACCACATCAAAAGTGTTTTTAAAAACCTTGCTAATGTTTGCTTGTGCTAACATCTTGCATTTTCATTTTGCATCCATCTCTTTCATCCACTTTATGTTAGCTTGGGATCTTGTGAAGCTTTATGATGAATGTTTTCGTACCTATGTTAATGCTCCATATGACGATATGGGCATTTTTGTAATCTTGTGTAAACATGGTGTTTAGACATGATTGGAGACCACCATCATTTAGTCTTATATCCTGAGCTATCATGTTGCATTAGTTGGTTTATAAACTTAGCAATGTGCCATACTTTTCTTGCACTATAAAGAATTATTGATCTTGGGATGAACATGGTATTTTGACCTTGGTTAACAAATCTCTATGGGAACAGAAAGTTTGGCAACCACTTTGTAAGCATAGAGCTTAGAATTTGGTGTAAACATTGTTTTGTTTTTTATACCAACCTATCATTTGCATACACACTTGCACTCACGTACACCCATTAATATTTTCACTAGATTAACTATGCCACAAGTGAAGATCGTAGGGATGTCATGGTTTGTTGGCATAGGGTGAGTATTCCCGACCGTCACCTCGGAGGTACTTTGTGCATTATAGTTATTTTGCAGGCATGGTGAATCTCTCCCATGAGTTCGTGATAAAAGCTGAAATCAAGATCATCAACACCTCCAAAATCCCGAAGGGAGCACTGCTGTTTTCATCAAGATTAAGCACATGTTCAGAGATGTACAAAATGGAAAATTGGATATTCAAGTGCTCCATTAAGTCTACTTTCCAATGCATCAAGAATCAACATTTTAGGAGACCTGTGCAAGAAGTTACAACCAAATCTTTGGGCGTCACACATCTAAAATCAGCCTGGGACAGCTTGCACCAACAAAGTAAAAAGGGCGTAACTCTCTTGTTCGGAGTCCGATTGGGATGAATGACCACTCATTGGAAAGATAATTCAAGCACTTTGCAATGGAGCTATTATTCAGTGCATACTCAGTTCTGGAAGTAGAAGAAAAACTTGTGGAAGATGAACCGGTGGTAAGGGACAACATGGAAGGAGGAGAAGATGAGATGAGAAACATTTGGGAGCAAGGCTCGTGGCAAAGGGCGGACATTGAAGGACGAACAAAGGCAACAATGTGATGATGATCTCCACGCATGGCAGTGGGACTTCAAGAATTTTAAGATGGTTCATCATCTTTCGTGCCTAGTAACATGCTAAGCATGGGGGAAGACTTGGTGGACGAAAGAAGACCGCTTGGAGTTCAAGGATCACGGTTGCTACGGATGCCGATCTTCCTTCTTCCATGCTAGGCACGATGTTTAAGCATGGGGGAGGGCGCGCTACATCACAAACATCAAAGGACGGTAACAATTCCTCAATCCTCTCTTTGTCCTTGTCTTTCTAAATGCCTGTATATTTGTATATGCCTTCAACAACCTTAGATGCAACTTTTGTATGTCTCTCTCGTTAAATAACATGGCTTCTAGGAGTAAAACCTAGTTTTAGTTTTTTTTATTGTCATCACCTTGTGCTCACCATGATGAAATAATTTTGGCTTGATCTTGCTTGTTGATATATGATGACCGTTGCCACTTTGTTTAAACTTTGTGCTTGTTTATGTATGATTAAGCTATTGCTCTCTCTAATACATATCTGAAATTAATCAAATGCTAGCTTAATCTTTTGTGGAGGTCATGATAAAAATAAAGACCCATGGTTTCTTTTATGCTCTCAACTTTGGATGGGTCGAAGAACATATTACTTTTTGCTTTTAAAAGTCATGCTAACCTTGTCATTAATACCTCTTGCATTTTTCTCTACCTATCCAAAGCCTTATATTGAGTGCAACCATAGATTACAAGAGTTATTGTTGGGTGAATTGATTCAAGGCTCGATTCTTTGGCTCGTGACTAAGAAGCTGGTCATTCCGTTTTTTTGCGTAACTTATCTTTTGCTAGCCTATTCTATCCGTGCATTGTGAGCTCCCACATCAGAAGCTTTGCAAATCTCGTCGGATATCCACCCTTTAAACCAACATCATATTTTGTGCTAACCTCCTTGACCCACCTACCTATCACTTGAGTATGGAGACGACACGTCACAAGAAGGTGCTTCAAAGGGAAGATTCAAGTTCCCTCTCATTAAGACATCGGTACCTAGTTAACACCACTTCCTCTTTGCTCGGGGACGAGCAAACGTCTAAGCATGGGGGAGGAGGTAGGTACTATGCAAATTAGAGTTCTAGGGAAGATAAAAGACGAACGATGGAGATATGCATGACGAGGCTAGCAACAAAAGAAATTAAGAAAAATGAATAAGATAAGAGGACGAAACAAAAAAAATTCAAAGTACCTCACATGTCAAAAATAAAAAAGAAGGAAAAAAGGAGAAAAATAAGAAAAAGGAAAAGGAAAAAAATAGAGAAATAATAATCTCCCCCGGTTCTCTAGTTGCTTAAGGATTTTCCAAGGACTTCAAGATCAAAACCCATACTCATTTTTCCAACCATGTGCCATCCGATAACGAGGACTTCGTTGGGGCCTCGGGATCATTCTTTGCTACTTGCACATGTCCACCTATCTAAAAGTGTGAGTTCTCTCTCTTCCCCCTTCTTGTGAACATTATTTTTCCAATGACCTTTTTGACGAGTCATGATAAGTCCATGAGAAGCTTGCCTCGTTTTGATAATAGTATCAACTTTAGCATCTTGGTAGGATAAAAACTTTCCTATGAGCTCCAAATAAAACCCTCCACCTACAAACATGAGAGGGAAAGGATATAGATCAAGTAGGCTTGAGAGTGTTGTGAGATGAGAGAGTTCATGAGCAAGATGCAAGAAGGTTTAAATTTTTGTACTTGGTTTAGCTCTTTTATTCACCTCGTTCTTCACTTCAAAAGTTTCTAAGACCTATTCGAATTTTATGGAGCATGATTGATTACTTGTGGAAAGAGCTTAAATTATATCTACCCTCCATAAAGATAAAGCTAGTTACATTATGGAATTTTAACAAATATAAACTTGGAGAGCATTATGCTTTCTCATGTGTGATCAAGTGCAGGGTATGAACAATGAAAGGCAATGCTGATATCCATTGAAAACTTACTCGAGGACGAGCAAGGTTTAAGCATGGGGGAGATGTTGACGGTGAATTTCCGTCAACCTAGAGTACTTGTTATACATTGGTTTTGATTATGATTTGCAACTAACCCGCCACTAGGCATACTGATGATGTAACAAGTTCACACTTGCATGTCGATTTTGGAGTTTGTTGTTTACGCAGGAAATCTACGCTAAAGAGAAGACTTTCAGGATAAGTTCATCAAGCACTTCAAGAGAAGATCATGAAACCCATCACAAGTCAAGACACGCAATGAACATGACTCCAAATGACCCGAGGACCGAAGCGTCAACGTGCAAGTCTTCAGGGACTCAACCAGAAAACAGCGAAGCTCGCATAACAAGGATTCAAGCCTTAACCGTGAAGGAAACACCGTCAAAGGCCCACATGCAAGTGCACACAAATAAGGGATCACGCGAGAAGCAACCGGGGAGGAAACCGGGGCCTAACCGGGCTGAAAAGGGCCTAGGCCGGCGGCCCGGGCCGACCGGCCCGCCAACTCCGGCCCGGTTCGCGCTCCCTTTTGCCCTAGGTGCTTGTCTATTTATTGCCTCCGCCTCCGCCGCCGCCGCATCCATCCATCCTTTCATCGAGAGCCACCGAGACGAAGGAGAAGCACCGGGAGGAAGCCATCGGCCGCCACGAGTCCTCGAGTTGCCTAGGAGATGGCTTAGGCCACGCCCTAGCCGCCATGGTTGGCCCCGCGTGGTGAAGCCATGGTGGAGTTCCGGGAGCCGCGACTTGAATTCGTCAAGTCGTTTGTACCTTCAACATTCGGTGATGTAACTATATCTTGTCATACTTTGATCTACTACGAGTTATGCTTATTCATATGTGTAGCTACCATATGCCTTTAGTAGGACAAGATCGAATCATGGTGATTAGTCTTTTCTTGCGGATACACCGTAGTAGTGCGGACCTAGGTTGTTGCTCGGTGATGATTATCCTCGCGTAGTGACAGTACGAGAGGGGAGAAAGCGGCGAGTGAACGTGCATCGGACCACTCCATATCGGGTTACTCCATATCGAGTGTAATCCTTATCATAGTATAGGTTTAGATTGGTTTATCACCTTGGCCGGAACGGCAACAAGAAGACGATAGGCTAGGTTTACCTTTGGTTTGTTTACATTTATGGCTAGGTGGATGTGATCTATACATCCCTTCGTGTTTGTATGTTATCTTTATGCAATCAACACTTCACATAGGGTTAGACCGGTAGGTTAGATAGAAAACCTTGGTGGTTTGCTTCCGATCCTTGGATTGACAAATCTAGGGAGAACCCTCCTTGGTGAAAAGGCACCAAGTCACCCGTAGACTTGCGGTGAACTTGAGCACGGTTTTACACCGTCAACATTGGGCGGCATGGTGAGGCGGCGCTGGAAAGATCCAGCACTGTCAGCAGTGTAGTCCCAGGAGTCCAAGACGAAGGTGTTGCCGCGGTTGAAGGCGACAATTGGCTTGATGAAAATTGAAGCCGTCGAGTTCGCCATATGATCTTCGGCGAGATCCCCTACCTGGCGCGCCAGCTGTCGGTGTTTTAGACCGGCAACCTACCAAGGGGAGTACCCGAGGTAGATGAATGTGGCCTCGCCGAGATCGGTAACTCGAAGGAAGAGACACGTGGCACACAATTTAGACAGGTTCGGACCGCGAGGTGTGTAATACCCTACGTCCTGTATGTTGCGTAGCTCTGGATTGATTGGATGTGATTACAAGATGATGCGTCATATGAGAGAAGGGTCCCTGCCTCACCTTATATAGTCCGGGAGGCAGGGTTATAGGTCGGTTTAGGGAGAGAGTACTAGTCGAGTACGTCTAGGAGTCCTCTACACAGTACAAGGTATGTATAGCTTCCTATCTGAGTACTTCTCCACCGTAGTCCTTGCACCTCACGCCATCAGGTGCCGTGTGGCACAAGCCGGGTAGTCCCAGGGGCCCACCGAGTAGTCGGTCCTGGTACCCACCGAGGTAGTGGGCCCAGGGAGGTCCATACGACAAGCGGGTCGTCCTCATCATCTGAGGAGTCCTCTTCCAACCCACGTTCATCCCCATTGGCCTCCATTTCGTACCGCCTGAGTAGTTCTTCATTAACTTCCACCTCGTCAATTGCACCCTCAGAGTGTGTCTGACCATCTCCTTCTTCTTCCTCACCGAAACTACCATCTCCTTCTTCTTGTGGCTCGGTTGTAGGACCATCTCCTGCTTGTAGTTCAACCTCACCGTGGTGAGCAGCACTAACCTCCTCATGCACTTAACTACTAGACCCAGCCTTATGAACAACTTGGATAAACAACATCACAGGCAAATGAATATCACATGTTGTTTTGATATAAGTCCTCCAATGTTCAGTGCCTTGAAGTGGCATAAGCTCCCAATATAATGACTCATTCCTGTTGATTAGAGCCATAATGGACAAGTCATGTTGCGTTGCATCTACATGAAATGCCCTAAAAATTGAGTAATGGACCCCTAAGTTCTCGAGGCTGCTCTTTTAATCACATGGTCAACCGAATTAAATTCTGACAAGTCAACTCCATGTTCACCATATCTAATATGCCCATTACCGAAATACAACTTGACACTGAGATCATTTGACATGTCTGACAGTATGAAAAAATAAAACGCTATTAACAAATGGATCTGCAACTACAAAATATATATACTCAGATCTACACTACAACTATAATTTTTCTAAGCAGATCTACACTACAACTATAATTTTACTAAACAGATCTACACTAAACTATGTATTTACTAAGCAGATCTACACTAAAACTATGTATTTACTGAGCAGATCTACACTAAAACTATATATCTACTAATCACATCTACACTAAAACTACTAAGTTTCAAAGTATTACCTCTAACGAGATGAAACACCGGCAGAGCTTCGCACCTTCACCACCTCCTCCTCACTCCCTTCTCCTCTTCCCCCCTCTCTTTTCTTTTTTTCGAATTATTATGACATTTCAGCTGAATTTCGGTGTTATATAGGCAGCGAGACCCTAGTGTCGTGGCCCACGGCGCTAGCAGGCTTGCTGCCGCTGTGGCCCGCGGCGCTAGGACCTGACGCCGTGGCGTACGGCGCCACGTCTGGGCCACGCTAAGGGCCCACTCGGGTAGCTCCTACTGCCGTGGGCCACGGCGTTATGCCCCTGACGCCGTGGGCCACGGTGACAGATATATATTTTTGCAAAATTTGTGGCGGACCATATATTTTTGCAAAATCGTGATAAAATAAATATAAAAAAATTTCCGACTCACAGAGCAAGAATCACAAAGTGGGGTTCCTAATTAGCGCGCGCTGAGTGCTTTTCATATTTGGAAAATTTTAATTCTTGCTACATTTCATTTCTGGAATGTCTAAGCTTAGGGCACTCCCAACCCAGACTCTATGGTAGAGTCCACAGTCATTAATTACACTGTCACCTAGGCAAATTGCTGATGTGGCAAGCAATTTAATGATGAGAGAGGGGTAAAAACTAAGAAACCAGGTCTAAGTTAGACTCCAAGTTGTGACGCCCCAGGTTTTTAATTAACGTCATTAACGCTAATGATCGAATCAGCCGACTCAAACCGGCTAACACTGGTCAAACCTAGGTCAACCTGGGTCATCACCTCAAAAACCGAGCCGGAAAACCCTATTGACCCCCTTGACCAAATCAACACACCCATGTGGTCAACCCTTGGTCAAAGACATGGTCAAACCCCGCTTAAACCCTGACGTCGGTGGATGTCTTCCGGAACTTTTGCTGCGTTCTCCAAATTTTACCTAAACACTTCAAAATCTACCAAAATAAAAGTTGTCCAGATTGTTGAGGGACACAACTTTCATGTAGATTGGCATCTCCAATTTTGAGAGGAAAAAGGTGAAAAACTTGGTCAACTGCTAGCAGCTCTTGTTCCCTGAAACTGAGTGACATTCAAAGTTTGGCTACAATTTATGCAAAATCCGTTGAGAAAACCACTATAGAGCCTTTGTAAAAGTTGTAGAGGATAGTGAGATCTACAACTTTGTTATTCATCACTTAGTGCACTTTAGTTGAGAAATTTTGAGAAAAGCACGGTCAAACAGAGGCACTCTGAAATGTTGGAACCGAGCGCGCCGCCGCCGCGCCGCACCCGCCGCCTCGGCGTCCGCGCCCACGCGCGCCTTCCCAAGGCCGCCTCGCGCCTTCCCAACGTCTCGCGCCCCGAGACCCCTTGGATTTTGCGCCGCACCGTGCACCGGACCGACCGGACGGACGCCGCGTCGGACCGCCGATCCTCCGCGGTGTCCCCTTCCCGTGCGTCGTACCACGGCCGGCGTACTCAGTCTCTTCGTCGCTAAGCAAGTGCGCGTCGCCTATTAAAGGTCGTCGCCCTCACCTCGCACACTAGAACGCCGCTGCCTCGCCTTGCTCCGCCATAGGCCGCCAGTGGAGCCCCGCCGCCGAGGTCCAGGTCCTACCCGCCGCCGGCGTCCACACCACCCTTAACCTGCTCCCTAGACCGCCTAAGAGCTACCCGCACCGCCCATCCACTTGCCCCGGCCGCGAGCTCGCCGGAGCAGGGGGCACGGCGGGCCGACACCGGCCGTCGCCGCCACACGACCCCCGCCGGCGCCACCACCGCCCCGGACTTTTCGGTTGAAATCGAGCCTAGGGACCTCGTAGATCACCCTCTCGCCCGCGCGCCGGCCGGCCCCGGCCGCCGGTTCGCCGGAGTTTGGCCGGACCGCCGCCGGCCGGCGCTCGGGGACCCAATTGCGAGTCCCAGGTAATTTCCAGGGGCCGATCTACAAACAAGGGACCTACTCGTAAGGAATCTAAAACTTTCAGGGGTTTTCGTTGAAACATGCATCTTAAATAGTGTTTGGTTAATTGCTGAAACTTGTAAATTTTGTAGAAAATCATCGAGAATTCAGAAAAATGCAAACTCAATTTTGTTGGACTCCAGGTGAGAAGTACTACAACTTTTATTAAACTTGTCTAGGTTGTTTCCTCATAGTTTTGGCATGAAAAGTGGAAATGTGAAAAACCAATATCTGTTGTATCTCAATATACATAAATCCTCTGTAGCTAATTTTTGTATATGTTGTGTGTTATATCATGACTAGCTCCTGTACCAAACATTGCACAAAGTTATGTTGTAAATCTTTTTATAAAAATTGTCTTCTCTTTCTTCAGAATCTGTCCAAATGAATTTTGTAGCAAAAAATAAAATTAGATTTTTTTGACCAACTTCTGCATGCTATCTTTTTATGTCAAAATGCACCTGTGGTTAATTAATCACAATTTTATAATCATTAGAAATATTTTTTATTGAATTATGCTTGTTTTTCTTGGTAATTGCATGAGTCTAGATTCATAATAGTTTTAGGCGTATATGCTGCATTCCTTGGTTAGTTTTGTACCATATAATATGTGTGAGAAAGTTTGAATCAATTGGGTGCTTATTTATTTTTGCGTGTATTTACCTTGTTTCTTTAGCCAGCTTTTGTTAATTTCAATAAAATTAATTTCTTAGCTATCCTAAGCAGCGCATGTGTGTTCATTGGCTCGTTAGAGGTGATTAGTGCTTAATACACCCTTCCACTGAATTTTAATTAATTAATTTTATGAATAAAAGCTTTGGAGGTAATTCAAGGCTTAATAGTCAATTAAATGGGAAAATCACCAACCCATCTTTAATGACCTTATGTGTGGGTAAAAGCTTATTAAAAGGCTAAATGTACCAACCCACTGTTGTTTGTGAAGTTAAATTAAATTATTTTCACATATGTACACAGTCACTATCGAAAAGAATAATTAATAAAGAGCTGCATATTGTTCATTTTTGAAAGAGTATGTTGAATTATTCTTATCTAGGTGAATGTGTTCAACCAATGCACCCCATGGTTGTCATCTATTGTTTGTAATTAATTAAATTAAAAATCATCGAATAAATCTTGCATTTGCATATTCGTGTAGATCTTCCTGACGGTAGATACTCGCTAGTGCTGGAAGGAGAAGACGAAGGTGCTACCGAAGAGCTGCCGTACGTGGACGCAGCTCAAGGTCTGGACCAAAGTCCCGAAGGGCCCAAGGCCAACCTTGCCAGCGAAGGCAAGCCCCGGATCATTAACCCTGTCTTTTAAAATTATGCAAATATGTTTTGCTATGAGTGTGCATTTACGTTTCAGGGTTGAATTGAAACACTAGATGCATGATCCCTAGGTACCTATGCTCTATCACTAGTATGCTAGGTCGGTAGCTGCTATGCTATAGGACCGGCACAAGTCGAGTGATGTTCGTCACTCGCAAGAATGGGTTCTTATGTTGGAATCATAAGATCTTTATAAATGGATTGCTCATGTGGTAAGAGCATGGGATTTGGGCTCCGGTCCAGTGGCTTTCGTGGGCTAAGCTTTTGAACGTACTAAGCACTTGTCGGGAATGGGACCGGTAATCCTAGTACCTTAATGAGACGGTGCGAGAATTTACTATTACTACTCTTGAGGAATCACATACCCGGCTAGCTACCGAAGGGGGGTCGAAGGGGGGTGCATGTGCGAGACTGGATGCCTCGTGGGGTGTGTCAGTTAGCCTTGCACCCAGGACTGTAAGATTTGATCCCAGCCCGAGGATTTTTGGGAACTGCCTGGATGGTCGTCCTCGCGGGGGCACCCTACCGTGTGCTTAGGTTTACCTTGCAAGGTTTAAATCAATCGATTGTCGACCTCTCACTGTTATCCGCGACTGCTTAATCAACTGGCCATGATATCCCGTAATGATGGAACTTGGTGAATATTGATGTATGAATTAATTGCTTGTACAATCCTTGATTGACTTAGTTGGCACACTTAGAAATGGTAATCAACTAGAACTTGGAAAGTAAGGACATAATTTTGTTGCTTTTCAGCAAAAGAAACTCCACCGGCCAAAAGCCTTTCATGTCTAGAGTTTGGTGATGTAGTTATCACCTGTCGGTTAAGTCTTGCTGAGTATTAGTATACTCATCCTTGCGTTAAAATTGTTGTTGCAGGTGTTTTTGACCGGGTGGATGACGACAAGTGATGACATCACGGATGGCCTCCTGTGATGTTTACCGTTGCGCTAGTTTAATTTATTTCCGCTGTTTTCGAACTCTGAACCTTTATTTATTGTTCCGAGCAATGGTTTGCAATAAATTGGATTTTAACTCGTGTTGTACTCTGGACTCGCCTTCATGTGAGTTGTGTTGTAAATTTTATATGCAGGTACACATTTGGGGATAAATAGGGAGTCACCGGGCCACACCGAGTAGGCGCGGCCAGACAGCAGGTGCGGCCGGCCCTGCACCCCGCCACGACTCGAGTCCAGGCGATCATCATGTCCACGAACACGCCTTGGATGGATAGGATATGTCGTGGTTATGTCGGTTTGATCCAAAGGATGTGAAAAGAGGCACTTGGATCCATGGGCCCACCTCTACATGCAACCAACCGCCACTACGAAGCAATCCTGAGCATCCCCAGTCAGTAGCGGTGCATCACACGACTTGGAGTAGGCACGAACGGATCAAGAGATACGGCCGCACCTACGAAGCGTCGAATCCAGTGGAACTGACCCAGGATACCGACTCACAATCGACCAAGGAGCGAGCATCAGGACCGTCCACGACGAAAGGCGGCACATCGTAGATGCAGTCGCACCTAGAGGTGCGGCCGTGCTAGGCTCCTGCCGCCTCAGCGCTCCACCGACCTCCCACTGCTATAAAAAGGACCCTCCACTCGCCGGAACAGAAGACACATCGCAGGAGCCTCACTATTGTCCACTTGTATCTTAGAGTAGGAAGTAGTGTAGTTGGGAGTTAGAGTCGAGTCGAGCTAGTCTCGGGGTTCCGGAGAAGTCTTCTTCAGAGTTCGGGTACTACTCTTGTATCTTTTCCTTTATAAGACTTAAGTGCATTTCAAGTTATCTTTCTATCTTACATTTCGAGTCAATTACATTCAGCTTTTACTAAGCTACTAGAAGCTTTATTCTAGGTTTAGACTAAACTGAGTTTTGCCTTTGTTAGCTTAGTTCTCTTGAACCCTATAGTGTTGTGGTCATTCTTCGCTTGATCTCTGGTGTTTTACGGGGGTGAGAGACCTTTCTCTAAAGGCCTTAGGGAAGGTTCTTTGATTCGTTGTGGGCGCGGTGCTCAGAACTTGCCTTAGTCTTAGATTGATGTCTTGTTCAACGGAATAATTGTGGTACCCTAAAGAGGTGACAGCTCCGTACGGGCTCTGTAGTCCACCACGTTAGTTCGAGCTGGTAGGATTTAGTGCGTCGTCGTCCTCCCTTCTCATCCCAGTCTGAGGGCGCGGCTTTGCATGCCCCTGCAACACTAGAAGAGCTTGTTGATCCTATCTTACCTTGGCTTTGTTTTACCTTAGTTCTTTTCCCGGAGTTGACAAGATTAGATAGATTTCCTTAGGATCCTTTCTCGTCTCGTTGTCCTCCCAATTCACTAGGACCTCTCTAATTCTTTCATCAAGATCTCCTCACGTGTCCATTTACCCTTATATATCTTTATCATCACCCCAGCTATAAGACCTTTTTACCGAGCCACGATCCTCTCTATCGTTCTTCCATCTATGCCATAGTGCTTCCCTTGGGAAAATATAAATACGATAACCCGAATACCACCGGATGAAGTGCTACAACGGTAATCCATGCGCTTGCGGACCCCTTCTGCGGTCGTGTGTTTTACCCACCAGACGTTCCCTAGCCCCGTTACTAGAGGTGTAAATCCGGTAGCGACGCTTGCGAGTGCCTTGAGCATTCCTGGCGTCATCACCGTAAGTGCAACCTTAATGGTGAGGCTAAGGAGCGTCAACAAGAGTCTATCATATCCTAGTTGTAGCTCTAGCTAGATTGGCAAGCAAAGCATGGTTCTCATGCAAAGCATCTTTACATCTCCATCCTCTGACCTGACTCCCGAAGACATCCACCTTACACGAGCCATACCCTGTCATGATGCTCCCTGTCGGTGTGGGTAGTCTAAGGGTGGGCGGCGAGCTCGCACGGGGGTGCGGCGGCGCCCGGCCGCGCGGGCTAGCTCGCACAACGGCGGTGCGCGCCCGGCTCCGGCTAGTCGGGCCGGTCGCGGCCGTGGCGGCGGTGGCGGAGCTCGGTGCACCGATAGAGATGTGTCATGTGCGGGTGGCGGCGGCGGGTGGGAGGCAGCGACGGGTGGAGGAAGGAAGGAGGAGAGAGATATTAGGCTTAGAAGAATGTCCTGATGATAGAACCGGCAAAGCCCAATTTATCAGCCCAACAAAGGATTAGTCTTCCTTTGTGTAAAGCCCATTGAAATTCTCGGCCTTGGAGGAAGGCCCACGAAACTCTACTGCCACGCAGAATCCAGACATCCATGATCTCGAAGCGGCTCGGAGAGCACGAGAATGTTCAAGAGAAGCCGACAAGAGTGTCGATGCCCCCACCGCCGTCGCGAAGCTCTCCCGTCCCATTCCCCAGTGTACCAGCAGCGGCGCTGGTTGTCCCGAAGCTTCAACGCTTTTCCCCACCCTTCCACCGCTCTCCTGGGGCGAGCTATAAAAGGCGCCGAGACTGCGGTCTCCCACCAGGAAAGCAACGCGCTTCGCAAGCACAGAGGAGTCAGCAGCCTGCAGTCTCCGACGATCTCAAACGCTCTCAGCGTTTCAGTTCGCAGAAATCCCAGTAGCCGTCTGTAGAGCAATGGCAGCTGCACCGTTTGCGATTGCTAGCCGCCTCTCCCCGGCCGCGCGCCTCCCGGTCCGCGCCTGGAGGGCGGCGAGGCCGGTGCCCGGGTTCGCGCCGTCCGGGAGAGCCCGCTCACTCGCCGTGGCGTCCGCGGCGCAGGAGAAAAGGGACAACAACGCCGTCGACGTCCAGGTCAGCCAGAACGGCGGCAACCAGCAGCAGCAGGGCAACGCCGTCCAGCGCCGCCCGCGCCGCGCAGCGCCGCTCGACCTCTCCCCGTTTGGTAAGTCCTCAATTGCACGATCGGTTCTCTTTCCAGAAGCAGAGGATGTTTTACGATCAGAGAGCAGAGAAGGCTAAACATCACGTCACATGGTTACGGATGCAGGGTTAGTTGATCCGATGTCGCCAATGCGGACGATGCGGCAGATGCTGGACACGATGGACAGGCTGTTCGACGACGCCGTGGGGTTCCCCACGGCGACGCGGAGGTCCCCGGCGTCGACCGGCGAGATGCGCGTGCCGTGGGACATCATGGAGGACGAGAAGGAGGTGAAGATGCGGTTTGACATGCCGGGTCTGGAGCGGGACGAGGTGAAGGTGATGGTGGAGGACGATACGCTGGTGATCCGCGGGGAGCACAAGAAGGAGGGCGGCGCCGAGGGCGCGGAAGGCAGCGGCGACGGGTGGTGGAAGGAGCGCAGCGTGAGTTCGTACGACATGCGCCTGGCGCTGCCGGATGAGTGCGACAAGAGCAAGGTGCGCGCCGAGCTCAAGAACGGCGTGCTCCTCGTCACCGTGCCCAAGACCAAGGTGGAGCGCAAGGTCATCGACGTGCACGTCCAATAAATAGAAGGATTGAAGTCTCCGATATGGACGAGACTGCTTTTCTGTAGCTGTAGCGTGTGCGTTTCAGTCTTCCAGCTTCTCTGCGCGCGTGCGCAGATTGTGTGTGTGTGGGTGGGTGTGATCAAGGGAGGGGAAGAATAATGTGAATATTGTATTCTCACCTCTGTTCTTCAATTAAGTGTAGCGCCTTGCATTTTATTTTTAGAAGAAACTACGAACACTGCATATGCCTTTTTGTCCTCCACCGATGATTCAGGGTTTTACGATTTGTATAAAAGTTCAGACTAAATTATTCCCCAACCAAAGTTGTTTGACCAGAGTTTGAATACCCACTTTTTTCGCTTTACATTGTAAACTATGCACATTGCTTTAATTTCTCCCTTAAGATAATTTTTTCTCTCACGCACAAGAGGAATCTTAAGTTTACCCCTTAAGATATTTTATCTTTTTCTCAAGTGGAATTTTAAGTTTATAGCGCACAACATATGATGAAAATATTTTAATAAGAAAATTTAATCTTAAGATACAAGATTATGATGTTCACTACCACTCTGCGAAGTCAGTTGCTTTATGATGTAAGTTGAACCAAATAATATAGTTTAGGGGTAAAGTTAACCAAAACATACTTTAAGGGATTATCTAGACTTTCTTTATACTTAATGGGAGTAATTTGGAATTTTCCTTTAGAATTTGAAGGATTTTCTCAGTCTTCAACTGAGCACCCCCATATACGGTTTTAGAATTTCCCGTGCCCCGATAGGGTGTTTTAGGATTTTCCAGGGTTCTAGTTCTGTGCTTCATTTCTCAGTAATATAGAGTAAACTTGTAATTTTTGTCTTTGTTTAACACTGTTTGTTTGTGTTTAGATTGTTTCAGAAAGCACAACCGTACCGGCATGGTGTTCTGCTGTCCATGTACAGTAAAGTGCATCGGTACACAAATGTAGTCGGATCCTCATTGGAGTAACCGATGATGCAGCGAAAACGGGGCCAGTATTGTATTGGTATACATTGGTCAAGGGCACTGCTTGGATGGTAGGGGTAAATATTTACCCTAAGAGCTTGTTTGAGAAATGGAGGATTCAAGTGGATGGAAGAGGTTGAAGGGGATTTTGGGAAATTTTCACTTATAATGGAAATTCCTCCACCCCAATGCCCTTCATTCCCCTTCATTCCACTAATTCCCGAACAAGCCCTAAAGAAAATGATTTGCCCCTCCATTTGCCCATACTAATATTTGCCCTTTGGGGTGTTTGGATGGAGTGGTAAATGTGGATGAGGGTGAGAGAGGGAGAGCGGGACCCACCACAAATTTGCTCCAATTTGCTACTTGTTAGGGGTAAATGGAATTAGGGGGCAAAACATTTGCCCCACCACATTTGCTCCACATGTTTGGCACCTTAGGGGTAAATTAGGGGTAAATTTGCCCCATTTACCCCACCATCCAAACAGGTCCAAGGTCTCTAGTGATATTTCAGAAGTTTAGTTGCTTGTTTTTTTGGTTAAAAATAAAATAAATGCACCAATTTGATTTGCACCAAATATGACAATCCAATTGCTTGTTTTCCTTAAAAATATACACAAATTTGATTTGTAAGAAATGAAATATGGCAATCCAATGAAATATATGAGGCCATCTCGTAAGTACTCAAGGTGAAAATAACTCACATAGTGGAATATCCACGGAGATTAGTCTGGAATATCCACGGAAATTAGTCTGGTTGGCAAAGTAACGAAGCTTAAACAGGGGGGAAACTAATGTGTGAGAGAAAAATAAACCAAGATAACCAGAATCGAGATAAGACGAAACATTGAATCTACAAGGGACCGCACAGTTCCGGCCTCACGCTCGATAGCGTCGACAAGCAAATAGTGGAACCATTTGTTTTTTCTATTTTCTTCCTTTTTTTCTTTTTCCCGGTTCCATCCCTTTCTCAAGCTCGATTTATTTTACAACAAACCACCTAGATTATATTAAAGCAGCAAAGTTACAACTAGGCCTTTCTCAAGCTCCATTGGTTGGGTTACAAAACTTTGGCATGCTAAGTTTTTTTGTCAAAGTAAAAGTTGTCCATTCTTTGACCTTCATTCGATTTGTTCAATTTACATTTGTCTTGCCAAAGTTTTTCTACTCCATCCATCCCACAAAGACCATTCATTTAGAAAATTTCAGATATGTTAGCAGTTGTGACAAATGACTTAATTGCTTCTAATTAATTATGCTCATTGAAAATTGAAAGGAGACATCAAATAAGAATTTCATTGATTTTATGCGCTTCTCAATGCAATATTTCCTTGGTACTTGGTGTTAGTTTAATGAGAAAAGTATTTAATACAAGCTAAAAGAACACTCTTTGTGAGACACACATTTAAAAGCTAAATGGACAGTCTTTGTGACACAGAGGTAGGGAGTAGTACTTAATTTTTGACTTAAGACTTCTGCATGTCAAATTTTGAGTACTCAACTAATCACACCCCTTCTTTCCACCACTCATTCTCCAATCAAAACCTTGCTCGGGGCGTGGCAGAGCTTGGCAAGTCCAGTCCTAGCCAACAGTGATGGCGAGCTCTAGAGGAAGGGAGAGCGATGACAACCTTGATGAGCACCGCGGAGGGGCCTGCTGATGATCATCGGGGTCGGAAGCAGCCTTGGTCCTCTGGCGTGATGTGGTCAGGGTTCACATTACGGGTATGGGACCGGATACCGCCGGCCAACGGTTACGGTTAACTGGACCGGTAGGAACGGTTACTGGTAAAAATCGGTCGAATTCAAATTTTCAAATTTAAACACTAGTTCAGTCAGTAACCACCGATTAACCGACCAGTAATAGCGGTTAACCAGTTGGTTTCGAATAAAAAATGTAGTTCAATCGGTAGCCACCGGTTGAAGTGGTGTCAGTAAACCGGTTGGTTTTGAATTAAAAAATTAGCATGTTTTCAATAAAAATTGAAAAATAAATAAAAATTCCCAAAAATACTACAAGGTGCCTAGAATTTAATGGTGTCAAAAATTTTCAAATATAGTCCATTTAGTATTTTTTTGCGGGCATTAAACGTTGAATCGGTCCAATTTTTTTCCTTTTCGGTTTCTGTTGAACTTCCAATGCAAAAAAATACTAAATGCACTCATATTTGGAATTTTTTTACGCCATTAGATTCTATAAATCTTGAAGTATTTTTAGGATTTTAATTTCTTTTTAATTTTTTAAATTTAAATTTGAATTTTTTTGAACCGGACCAGTATGAACCGACCCGTACCGCTACCGGTCCGGACCGGTTTTACCGATTACGGCAGTTTTCCGGTCGGTTCCCACCAGTAATTAAAACCCTCGATGTGGTGGTTTGGCTGACCATATCACGCCATTTTCTGTGGCTGACCCTCTTGAGAGAATCACAAATTCACACTACATTGAACGAACTACCAAAAGACAGCACACCCGTTTGGGAGGGCTCCAGCCGACTCCGGCTCCAGCACTGTAGTGTCACTATAGCATGGAGCCGGCGAAGCTACCCAAACCGGGCTTCAAGAGCTCCAATGAATAGTGCATGTGTCAGAGAGAGTGAGGAGTAAGAGTGGAGCGGCTCCATGGTTGGCGCTGCAGTGCCCGTGGAGCCAGAGCCGGGCTCAGCCGGCAGGAGCCCTCCCAAACGGGATCAACATATGCCTCAGGTTTTCGGTGCTCTAGCCCGTAGGTGCCGTTTAGTAACCTGCACTGCAGTCGTGCTAAACCAAATGGCCGTGAGAATTACTCCGGGACCTGCCCGTTCTTGGCAGAAATCAAATGGCCTACTGCCGGGATTTGGCGCCTCCCGCAGAAACAAACTAACAAAGAACGGTAGCTTTCCGCTGACATGTCTCTCACTCACCAACTTTAATCTTTCTGTTTGGATGGATTAAAGTTGCTCTACCGAAGCAGGCGCAGCCACCAGTGTGCACTTAAAGAACGGATTCTAACACGCCATTGGCGAAAACGAGGCAGCACTGTTTTTCCTTGTAGGACTTTTACCGGAGTGCCACCACCAACTTGGATAGGAGGCAAACAAACTCCAGAGCGGGCATTGATCCAATGCTGCTTGATGCTTACTAGCTGCAACCAAAAGCATTAGTTCACCCACAATAACATATCGGTCTCAGAACCACAGTCCACAGCAAACGAGCAGCACGAGATAGCTCGTCATCGCCATGCCGCTGCCCCAGGGCGGAAGGTCGGCAGCGGCAGTTCCACCTCCACCCCATCCTGAATTCCTGATGCTACTAGTACATCCATCTACCTACCACTGACGACTCTGCCATTCCATCAAGGCAATGAGAGCGGCACCACCGCACCACTGTGATCTCACGCTGCCACCATCATCAGCACGGCTGCTGCGCCGGCCACTGCCGCCAGCGCCCACATGCGCCAGCGGCCCTGTCGACCAAAGCCAGAAACATACGAGGACAGCCTCATTAGGAAAATAGGCAGGAGCAAAATTCGTCAAGAAAGCAACAAGCACATGAGTCTTGGGGGGGGGGGGGGGGGGGGGGGGGTACAGTAATCGGCAGCACTCGTAGATGTAGCACCCATTTCTAAAGGAAAAATCATCAAGCGTTGGACCGCATCTGCGGTCCTGGTGCGCGAGCTGAGTTGTGTTGTGCACTAGTGCAGGTGCACGGGTACCTCCAAACAGGTAGCCTACTGCAGAGAACCTTATAGAAGCGTTGGTTTTTGCAGGCACCTAAACTTAAACAGGATTCAGGCACGAACGATGTGGACATCTTCAGATCATTCAGGCACCCTTAGTTAGGTATTCAAACAAGGACGCTATGTAAAATGACGCTGAAACATAAACGTGCTGATGATGGTGATTTAAGTGTCCACATCTGAACTTTTAAGTCTGACGAAACCACCCTATCCACTTTGCCGATTCGCAGGATCAGCACGCTGATGTGGGAATTAAGGCCCCGTTTGGTTGTCATAAGTAGGGTGACTTATAAGTCACCCGACTTATAAGTCACGCCACTTTAAGTCAGTCTCGTCGACTTATAAGTCACGCCACTTTAAGTCAGTCTCGTTTGGTTGCAGTGACTTATAAGTCAGTGGGCTCCACATAGGGTGGTAGAGGAAAAAGTGGAAATAAGTCACTTTAAGTAGGGGTGGAGCTACTTATGCAACTTATAAGTTGGAGCACTTTAAGTCAGGGCTGTTTGGTTTCACAGGTGACTTATTTTACACTTTTTGCATTTTAAGTCACCCTACTTATCGGAACCAAACGGGGCCTAATAATTGGTGCTGATCGTGCGGCAGTGGCAGATTTCGTATTCGCGTCAACTAATTTCCGTGCAGAGCATGGTCAACCTACGACATGATGTACTCGGATGATGGCCATCGCCCGACATTCTCGAGTGCTAAAGCCTGATGCAATCACCTAAAGTACCTTTCATTCTTTTCAGAAACACAGCAGCAGCTAAATCATGATCGCGACAAGCAAGGACAATTGGTAGAGCAGGGTGCAACCAGAGCTCACCGGTGGATCACGCGTCGCAGCCGAGATGTCGTAGTAGCCGCTGCTGTTTCCGCCGCCGCTAATGTACCCGCTGTTGCCATTGCCGTTACCTCCGAAACCGCCGCCACCGCCGCCGTGGCCAAAGGTGGAGTTGTCGCGCGGCAGCTTGAAGGAGAGCTGGTACGCCGGCGTGCCGTCGGGCTTGAACAGGCCGTAGTTGCGCTCGGACGCTAGGCCGGGCTTGAGGTTCTCGTTGAAGAGCGCGAACACGTAGGCGCGCAGCGGCACCCCGGGCTTGAGTGGCGTGCCCTTGCCCTCCGCCACCAGCCGCATCGCGTTGCTGTTGTACCGCGCCGCGTTCTGCGGCGTCGCGCCGGTCTCGTTGGCGGCCCCCGCGGAGGGCCACCCGGTCTCCGAGACCCGCACCTCCACCACCCGTGACGCCGCGGCGTTGGCCGCCGCGATGGCGTGGTACACGGCGTCCACCTGCGCCACGAGGAGGTTGGGGTAGTGCAGCCGGGAGTTGGGGTCGGGGACGCCCGGGTAGCCCGGCTCGAGCAGAGCGTAGTCCAGCGGCACGCCCTTGGGGTCGCCGGAGTAGGCGAAGTAGGGGTACGCGTTCACGAGGAACGGCGAGCCGGTTCGGGCGTGGTAGTCGAGGATGGGGCAGAGGTACGGGAGGAGGTCCTTGCGGAACGCCCCCGCCGACGGCGGGTACGACGTGCCGAGCACGCCTACGTTGTGCGCCGTGGTGACGGTGATCTGCTTGTCGAGGCCGAGCGCGCCCACGGCGCCGTGCAGGGACTGCATCGCCGGGAGCAGGACGCGCGAGAGCGGGGAGCTGCTGCTGCCGGTGAGCACCTCGTTGCCGACGGTGAGCACGGCGATCTTGGTGTCCGGCAGGAAGGGCACGATGTTCTCCTTGAGCCACCGCGCGGCGCCGGTCGGGTCGGCGACGGAGGCCAGGCACTCGTCGGGCACGCCGACGACGAGCTCGACCCCGGTGCGGGCGAACGCGCGCAGCACGGCGGGGTCGGCGTCGTACATCCGCACGCGGCCAATGCCGAGGCCCTCGAGCAGCGGCAGCACGGACTGCGGCGGCGGGAGGTTGTTCCCGACGCGGCCGTAGTTGATGCCCAGGAGCGACGCCGACGTGGCGTCCGCGGCGGGCGCGACCGCCAGCGTGACGACCACAGCCGCGCACAGCGCCGCGGCAAGGCGGGAGGCGCACGGGCGTTGGAGCCCCCGGCCGACTGGGAGCAAGCAGCACGGCGCCATTCCTGCAGCGAAGTCCTGACCGTGACACAGAGATTGGAAGATGGAATGGGGGCGAGGAAAGGAATTGGGAGAAACTGGCCGGGGTGAGGTGACGAATTGGGTGGAGTTACCTCCTCCTGAAGCAGTCAGCGCGGTGCAGTACCTCGAGAAGAAAAGGATGCTGATGGCTGATGGGTGGTGAACTGGTGATGGCACCGACCACCGAGAACGTATCCTGATGGCACCAGGGGCCAAAGGGTTGTGGCGTGTGAGGCTCAGAGCCCAGCGAATGGTGAATTCTATTCTACCGGCACGACACGTTGGTTGTGCCAGCAATGGGTCCCGAAATCAGCGAGCAAGGGTCAACAAGACACGAGTTTGTTGTGGCATCATCAGTTACTACTAGTCTTGGGACGGGCGGAGTGGAATCCAATGGAGGACAGTCCGTCCTCACTCGGCTGGGCTGCAACGGCTGTATTTTTTTGGGACGCTCCCCGCGCACGGAAAACGCTCACTTGGTGCGTAACACCAAAGGAAGCGGCGGCGGCGGGTAGGTGGAAAAAGAAGTGGACTCCGAGCCCAGTGAACCAACGTAGACTACGACGAGCCCAACCAACACTGCTGAATCAAAATGGGCCACAGAAAAAATAGGTCCGATCAAAATTGGCGCATCAGCTCTCCTGACGACACCATTAAGTTAGGCCTACCTTCATCAATGTTGAGCCACCGACATTCTTCTAAATGGCTGGCATGGGCTGGTCTTTTGTTGAATACAAACACGGCCGTAAACGGCCATATCAAAATTCGGCCCATAGTAAAGAACTGCTGACAAGATAGGCTCATAATATTCCTCTAAAAAAGGTAGGCTCATAAAAAAGGAATCACTGGGTCTATTTGTTGCAAATTCTTACCCTATTTCACATGTGTCCTGAATATGTTTCAAGTAATTTCATCCACCAAAAATTATTAATATAATAAAACACATGTAAGTACAGATGCGCCCGGTATCGTCTGTTGAGCAAAAAACATTGATTAAGCTGCTCAATCACTTCGTGATATCTTAATGAAATCTATATGGATGGCTTGGTTACAATATTAAAGAAGCTAATATCAAGCTATTATGAAGCAATTACAACGGCATTAAATATATTGGTGAAGGCCGCTGTCCAGGTCAATCATCAATCTTCCTCGCAGCAGTAGTGACAGTTTTCGCTGTTGATTTCTTTCCGACACTGAGCGAACAATTTCTGACATGAAATTCCGTGCCATGTCCATCGCCGTGCAGCCATCGTTCATCGAGCGACAGTCAGGTCAGGTCCTGCAGCCGCATGGCACAAAATCCAAGATGCACAGCTGCGACTGTGGGGGCACAGCTCCTTCAATCAGACATAATGTACTGTGGGAATACTCGACAGTTATTTTCAGGCTACCGACGGATGAGGCCGTGGCCTTTGGTTTAAAACGAAGTAACTACTGCTTGTGTGATTAGAAAGCAAGCAGCTCTTATGATCCAAAAACGACCTTACTGGTTATCGGTTTCAATTTCAACACGTGACTTAGCTGATTAGATTCTGACAGATCGATTTCTCGTCCCTAAACGAACCATCAATCTATCCTTACAGTTCTTTCGGATCAGGTGTCATCTTAAGCTTGCGGTTTGGAGAAGTCGTACATCAATACATCTGTCTGGAACTTGACTCTCTGTACTGTATTATATTCTGTTCATACTGATGTTGCCAGCAGCCCAGCACCGGTATGTACAGCCGCAGCTGCAGAACTTAACGACCACAAATTTGTTCAGCGCAGTGATCGAGTCTTTAAGAAAAGCTTTAATCTGTTGGAACAGGCCCATCAACCGATCAGCAGCCTTTCGTTGTGCCGGGCATTAGTTGGAGAGTTCCAATCTCGAAAGCACTAGATTGCGCCGCTAGAGCCATTATCTAGGCATGTAGAACGAGAGAGCAAGCTTTGTTATTTACTCCTAAGCAGGTTTATGCCTGATAGCAGTTCATCCAACAACCGAAAGATTCGCACTTCGTCCCCTTGCCGTTTAAGAACAGGATTTTCCGATTAAACTTGAAGACATCCGATGATTGACTCCGGGTTGTGGCACTGGCATGCCGATCCTCTTGGTTACCTCTTGTCCGTCGTCGTTTTCCCGAGTGGAAAAACTGTGGAAGTCAGCGTGTGGATCAGACCCAGCGTAGCAACAACCACATTGTCAGGGAGCGCAGACACGCACACTGTGAGTCTGTGACGCACGCCGTTGATTGACACGGGCTAGAAATCCGGGTGCGGCTGCGACGCCGACGGCCGAGCGCTCGTCGTCATCGCGCCACGCTTGTTCGCCTGGCCCGTGTGTTCGCGAGCTGAGCCGGGGAACGCACAGCGCGTCACAGTGTTGCCGTCCTGGTGCAGCGTGGCGCTGGCAGTACGCATATGCCGGGCCGTTCTGCCAGATGGAGGAGAAACCGAAGAGCGGAGATGGCGAGATCGGTTGGCTGCGCCGAAGGGAGGTGCTCGACCGATGCAAGCATGTTCGCTTGGCTTATCAGCCACCAGCCAACACTACTTTTCTCTCACAACAAACCGCCCACCAAAGAATCGCCAAAGCAAGATTTTCTCCCGAGAATAAATCAAGGTAGTCAGCCATCCCCACCGAGCAAACGAATGGCTCGTGACATCGCGGAGCACCGACACACCACGCAATCAACTTGCCATCGAGAGAAAACGCCGACACGAAGGCCGGCCGGTAGAAAGAGGACGATGCACGGAGACTACTGCACAAAATATACCTACCCCACCTGCGGTGTCCTGTGCTTTGGCGTACGCTCCCGTGCATCACGTAGCACCACAAGGGTTAACCGTTTGCATTTTCCAAGTTTCGTAACCTAATCCTCTCTCAGCTCAGCAGAGCACGTTTTCCTGCAACAAGCTCCACTGTTCAAGATAGCGCAGTTGGCAGCTGCGATGACGAACTGACGATAGAAAAGGCGTGTGATGACTAGTGCCCTGCAAGCTTTATGGCGACCGTCCCTCTTCGCATCAGACGATGGCCGACGTCCCAACAGAAGAGCCGGGTGGCGTCCACGATCCATTCCATCTGGGCGTGTGTGTGTCACTCCCGCGTGGTGCGGCGCCGCGGCTAGAGTCCCCCCGTCGACGCGGCGGCGACACCCGGCGGGCGGCGCGCGCGCGGCGGCCGGGCACGAGGCGGGACGTTGCTGTCCGAGAGATGATTGTCCCGTTTCACATCGCTGTCGCACGCTCGGCATCGATCTCTGACGCGACATTTACTGGCGAACAGACTGCGAGCAAGTGGGGCGTCACGCCCGTGCAAGGGAGGCTACTGTGCATCGTACCGCTGCCCCCTGCACGATCGATCTGACTGTGCTAGCTGTCGGCACACGAGGAGGAGGTGCTTTGGAGGTCGGATTGGAGCACACGAAGGCCGACGGCCGTGCATGGGCATCGCTTGCCGCGCGGCGTGTTCATGCCAGGCCGATCCTTGCACAGCTGCGTGCATGAGAGGTCATTCGTGAGCACCAGGAGTCAAACAGTATCTCCAAGACGAAGTCTTTCCACACCAGTGTCGTTTTATATGTTGATTTTTGCAGGCAAAGCAGGTTCGCGTGATTGTCATGAATTGGATCTTGCGTCGAGCTCGAAACAGATCTGGAGAGAGGTTCGCTGTCCATGTCCACACAGTGGCATCTGAAATGTGGTCTAATGTCACGTATTAGATATCCTTGAAGTAACATATACAGAAGATGTTTCTTTTTTAAGACGAAGGGTTTATCAGATTGACCGTTGCATAGCTGCATGATATAACGGACCCAACAGACAGACCACGTTCCATCTTACCCCAAATTAAAACTTGCCAACCATCGAGTTAGTTACAGACTACCTCATTTCCAAAGGTGAGCTGGTTACCTCTCCCCTTTCAACATGACTAAACGACTCACATTGAAAACCTCAAATAGGTCATGCAACATTTGTAATGGGTCTTTAACGCAGTTACATCTACCCACATCTGTAACGATTGTTGTTTGTCGCTCGTTACCTATAACCGCGCCAGGACGACCGCGGGGTTGGCCTCCACAACGCCCGTTACCAATGTGGACTTCTGATAACGAGCTTCTTAAACGCCCGTTACATAAATTCTTTGTAACGGATGTTAAAAGAGCCCGTTACAAATGTCAAACATATCGGTAACGGGCTTGTAAAGTCCGTTACCGATCAATGCCCTATCAGTAACGGGCTGCTTAAGTCCGTTACTGATCGCTGCCGTATTGGTAACGGGCTATAAAGTCCGTTACCGATAATTTCGTAATAGAGACGCATGCTTGTAGGATGCGTCTCCTTTGATTGCCACCCAGGGTCGCCTTTTTTCTCACATCGGAGACGCACGTTGTTATCTCGTCTGTGTCTTCTCCTTCCGACACCACGCGCTCTCTCTCTCTCTCCGCAGAAGGCCACTCCTGTTCCGACAACAACACTCGCTCTCTCTCCTCAGAAGGTCACTCGCTCGATCAGTGTGCTCAGATGTCCCCGTCGGCCTGTCCCGTTCGCCGCCGCCAGCTCCGTGCGCTCTGAGGATCGCGCTTAAATTCTCTCCTCAGAAAGCCGGCGCTGCAGCAGGCCGGCCGGCCGCACGCGCGCGGCGACGAAAGGGGCCGGAGCGGACGTCAACCGCGCCGTCCTCCGCGCCGCGCCGCCGCGGCCACGACGCCGCCTCCGATCCTCCTCCTCGGCCGCGCTCGCCTCATAGAAAGTCCTCTTCAAGGTGGTAATTAATTGGCCCCTTTTATTGAAATCCTTCAGTTGTCTTTTTGTGTGATGAATTATGCTCATTTGGTGTATGGAATGTAGGTGACGTCTGCTGCTCGGGTTTGGATGTACAGACAACCCCAAGAAGATTGGGAGAATTTCTTAAGCGGGGTCAATGGTTTTCTAAATCAAGCTGAGGCAAATATGAGAAACTGTGGTGTTCAGGCAATGCTTTGCCCCTGTATTGATTGTTTCAACCAAAAGAAATTCGCACAACGGGAAATCATTTTTCATCATTTGGTCACACGTGGTTTCACAAAAAATTACACATGTTGGAATAAACATAGTGAGGAAGGCCTTAATGAACTCGAAGCAGACTGCCTAAATGAAGGTGAAGTGTGACACCATGCTACCGACCATGATGAAGACCTTGATGACAGTGGACTTTTTGAGAAATGAACCATTATTCCCACCAAATGTGTTGAGGCCTGAGGATATCACTGATCAAGAAGTTAGGGGCTTCGATGATGGTGAGGTATTGCAATGTGTGCACAATGTTGATCAAATGTTGTGGGATGTTGAGTTTCAACGAGTGTATACACCTTCTGAATTAGCGAGGCTGAAGCAGTTCATTCAAGATTTAAAGAAACCCCTCTATCCCGATTGCCAGAAGTACTCTCGCCTTTCTGGTGATCTAAAACTTCTGTAGCTTAAGGCAGATCATGGTTGGAGCAACAAAAGTTTTAAACATCTATTGGATGTGCTTAGAGACATGCTACCTGAAGGAAACCAAATAGCAGAGTTTGTCTATGAGACGAAGAAGATAATCTGTCGTCTGGGAATAGAGGTTAAAAAATCCATGCATGCAAGAACAATTGTGTATTGTTCCGTGGAGATTATGCAGACCTTGACAAGTGCCCCAAATGTGGCTATGATTGGTACAAGAGGAAAAAGGATGGTGGAGATGATAATAATGCTGATGACGAGAACGAGCCCGGCGAGATCAGAAGCAAGAAGAAGGCTAACAGAGGGGTTGCATCATTCCTCGGCTGAGAAGATGGTTCGCAACACGAAAGGAGGCCTAACTCTTGCATTGGCATGAAGAAGGCCGAAAGGAGCTTAATTATAAGAAAGATGGCAAGTTTAGGCACCTCGCAGATGTAGCGCAATGGGGTAACATCAATACCCACTTCCCATGGTTTGACGGCGCAAGGAGCATACGGTTTGCTATGAGCACAGATGACGTGAACCCATTCGGTAACCAGAGCTCAACACATAGCACCTGGCCTGTCGTGCTGTCGTTGTACAACCTTCCATCCTAGTTATGCAAGAAAATGAAATATATGATGCTGACAATATTGGTCTCCGGGCCAAAGCAACCTGACGACCGTATTGATGTCTACTTGAGGCCACTAGTTGATGACTTGAAGATATTGTGGAAGCCTGGCGTGCTGGAGGTTTGGGATGAGTACAAGCATGAGGAGTTCACAATGCATGACATGTTGTTCACCACCATCAACGACAACCTGGCTCATCGCAACCTCTCTGACCAGAGTAAAAGGAAAGGTGCAGCTTGCCCACACTATGTAACATACCAGAAATTTGAATGTTTTCCATGTGTGAATTTTTGCAAAAATTTAAAACTTTTTGCTTGAACTTGTGTGCTACCAAATTTCGAGCCAAATTGCTAGCCACTCATCTTAAATACCATATAAATAAAACCATATAAAAACTATTTCTAAAAGTATGGTATAAATTGTGATTTGGAGTTCTTGGATTTTATTTGGAGTTTCAAATTGAGTGGAGTTTGAATTTGAACTCTATTCAAATTCAAACTAAATCCAAAACTATTTTGAATAATACTCAAACCTATTTTCAGATCCTATCTAACTCTGATAACCATGTCAGCCCACCTTTGCTCGTGTAAGCCCACCTTGCAGCAGCAGGCCGCCGGCCATTAAGCAGACCACGAAGCCCATCTGTGCAGCCCACCAACCGGCCCAGCTCGGCCTGCTTCACAGGCCAGCCCAACCCGCCGGCCTTCTCCCTCTCTTACCTCTCACCGCCATCTGGGTCCCACGCGTCAGCCGAGGAAGACTATTTCCCTTTCTTCCCCGTGACGCACGCGGATGGCGACAGGGGTCGCGCCGCACCGCGCCCCTGGCCTTGCCCGTGGCGCCTGCCCTATGCCACGCTGGCGCCCGTGGATGCACGCCACGCCGCCCCAAACCGCTCCCTACCGTCCATCCGGAAGCCCAAACCCTAGCTGCTGCCGCCTATTAGGCCCGCACGCCCCTTCTCCATGTACCGCCACCGCTCAGGGGAAAAACCCCAATCCGCCGCCTCCTGTGTAGAGGAAGGAAAGGGAGGAGAAGAAGAGGGAGGCGCCTATGGAGAGAAGATGGAGCCGGGCACCGCCACGCGGAGGGACGAGCGCCACCGCGCCGGCAGGGACGTCAAGCACCGGGCGCCGCGAAGCTGACACCGAGAAGCCAGTGTTGTCACCTTACCGTGCTGGAGGTCCTACGCGCGCGCCGTGGTGCCTTGGGGCCACGTCCTCGTCGCCCGGGCCCTCCATAACCTCGCCGTCCTGGGGCACTGAAAGGATCTTGATGTCGCCTAGAGGGGGGGTGAATAGGCGAGTCCTGAAAATCACCACTTAAAACAATTTTATCAGTAAACCCCGGAATCTCCGAACTTTTCTCCGGAGTTTCTGGAAAGTCTGGAATCTCTGGAGAAATCTCCGGAATCTCTGGACTGGCGTCTTCGCAGCGGAATAACCACACTGCCCAAAACCGGTGCCACCGGTTTTGCAGATCCGATGCCACCGGATTTGCCTGACAGGAAAGTCCGGAATCTCTGGAGAAATCTCCAGAATCTCTGGACTGGCGTCTTCGCAGCAGAATAACCACACTGCCCAAAACCGGTGCCACCGGTTTTGCAAATCCGGTGCCACCGGATTTGCCTGGCAGTGACTCCCCTCTTCTTCTCCTTCTTGTTTGCTTGTTTGGCTTGAACTTAAACTTGATGAATAGCTTAAGGATCAGTTCTTTGATGAATATAGAGTGTCTGCGCTTCACAAACACTAACAACCAAGTAGCTCCACCAATATGACAAAAGCAAGCAAGGAAAGATATATCAAGGTAAATGCGAGGTAATCAACAGGAGACACAAGGATTTGTTTTACCGAAGTTCGGATTCACCACCGTGTGAATCCTAGTCTCCGTTGGGTGCTTCTCCTACTGAAGCCGGGTTGCATTCAACCCTTTTCCCGATCCACTAGATAGCTTCTTCCCTTTCGGAGGCGAAGCACGACCTTCACAAACTGTCCCACAGCTCACCACACCTTGGGAGCTTGTGGGCGACGCCTAGCCGTCTAGGAGACAATCCTCCAAGAGTAACAAACGCTTCACTCAAGCTTGACGACGTCCAACAGTGCTCAAGGTATTCAAGTGCTCTTGAATTGCTCACAAAGGTTTCTCTCTACCACCCAACTCACTAGATCTATCAAAGATCGAACAACCTCACAAAGAGGGGTTGGGGAGAGATAGAATGGCTTTGGCTTAGCAAGGAATAGCAAGGAAGCACTCTAGCAACCTCAGGAACAACAGCTTGCAACAGTAGAGGTTGAAGGGTATAAATACCCGACTCTCCAAAAACTAGCCATTGGAGTTAAAACCCGGAATCTCCGGGAAAAACCCCGGATACTCCGGACTTCCCAAAACTAGCCGTTGCAAACTCCAGTGAAACCGGTGCCACCGGTTTCCCAAAACCAGTGCCACCGAGTTTTCGAAACTAGCCGTTGGGCCGGCTGACACAAAACCGGTGCCACCGGTTTCCCAAAACCGGTGCCACCGGGTTTGACACAGGGTCAAACCCGAAGACGTGTACGTGTGGTTTTTGTGTCTCTCTCAACCCACATGGGTTACTTGAGCACAGAGACATTATCAAAACTCCTTGTGATGCATCCCTCTTGATAGTACGGCGTACCTATACTCAAGATCAAATATAAATGCAATAATAGAACTCTTGAGCTTCTTCTTCAAGAATAGCCATACTTGATCAATATATCCTCATGAGAGATCCATCCATCAATGTCTCATTGGTTTGAACACTTCTACCTTGAGCTAGTGACTTTGATCTTTGTATAAGAATGAAATCCAATTCTTGATTAAGTCACCCTTCACATGACTCAATGAATATGTAATGCTTCTTCATTGCTTCACTCGGTTAGGCTCGACTTGATACCTCGAAACTTTCCAAGCTATAGCCACTTCACCCTAGCCAAGCACATGGTCCAAGTCACTACTCGGCCAATCTTAGCTTAGTACCTCATTGCTAATCCCTTGCTTGATTTCTTCATTCATTCATTGCCAATTTGAGTTAAGCTTTGATTCAACATCAAGAGTGGAATTCTATTGAGATGATGCCTTCTTTTAATTTAAATATCCCTTTTTATTATAACAAGCTTCTTCCTTCAATAAGAGACCATCCAATGTTCCAAAATCAATATGCCTCTTTCTTGACCTTCATAAACTTGTCATATACCATCTTTATGCTCCATGGGATCATACATATCAAATATCATGACATTCACCATTGAGTCGGGCCATTTCACAATATGAGGCTAAAACCATGCCTCAACTTATCTTGTATACACATAGCTTGTTTTCACCATGTAGATAACCAATGTCATATATTATGCCTTGTCATTTATATGTTACAACCTGCTCATATGCTTAACAAGGACATTAGATCTTTAATCTAGTTGTCAATCAATACACTAAAACCCACTAAGGGCCTAGATGTCTTTCAATCTCCCCCTTTTTGGTGATTGATGACAACCTCGATTAAAGCTTACAAAAGATATTCAACAAAGCTTAAAAGAATAGATTTAGGTTGAGCTCCCCCTTAATATGTGCTATGGGTGGAATTCATAAGAATTGGCTTTAAATGCCATTTTGCACATTTTCAAGAAAACATGGAGCTCCCCCTAAATCTCAGCAACAGTAGGGTGCAAAACAAGTGTGTGAACATTTAAACCGTGATGCATGCAATAAATAAGCACTCCAACACAAAGAGCAAGAAAATGGCAGTGTTGTCTGGCCAAACTCGGTGCCACCGAGTTGCCAAACTCGGTGCCACCGGTTTTGCCAAGGCAGCCCTATCAAAAAGCAATACATCACCCATATTAAATCACACAAACATGCAATTTAGTCTTAATAAGCATTAAAAGGTTCACCACACATTATAGCACACACAACAAAGGTTCTCAAGTCCAATTGAAGCTAAAGAGAATGTATTACATGGGCCTGTTGCATCCAACAGCCAAAACCGGTGCCACCGGTTCTGTAAACTCGGTGCCACTGAGTTTGCCTGACAGAAGGGATACTGAAACACACCAAAACCGGTGCCACCGAGATCAGGAAATCGGTTCCACCGGATTTGTGCAGACAGAGCAGAACATCAAGCTTTCAATCGACACCTCTCTCCCCCTTTGTCATTAATCACCAATAAAGGTCTTGGGGGGTCTTGTACAGCTGCTCATGGTTCTTCTTCTTCATCATCTTGAGACGGTTGCACAAACTGACTCGGAGGCATAAAGGGTGGTGGTGGCGGGAATGGAGGATAGTGAGACGACATTCCCTTATATGGATTGACTAAGCCAAAAAGTGTACCATAGTAGTATCCACCTGCAGCACCTGAACTTCCTTGTGCATTAGGATCTGCGGGAGGCATGCTCGAGGATGTGCCTTGGCCTTGTGTGCCCATGAAGGGAGCCTCTGAATATGATGATCGAGCACTATACACTCCTCCAAAGGTGGGATTGTAGTATGAGTTTCCATAGGCTCTATCCAAATAATCCTTGTTGGTTGCCGGATCAACTTGTTGTGATTTTTCCCAAATGCTCTCAAAGGTCTCCGGCTCACTCTCTTCCTCATCGGATGGTGCATGTGGTATGGGGGGCCTATTTGTGGGAGAGGGGTTTTCATACATGAGCCTTATCATCCTTGAATCCCTCTTTCTAAGTTGTCTTTCCTTGTGAACCGCATCGCTTGCTTTCATGCAAGACCCACACCAAAAGTTGAATAATTTTCTAAGTGGGGAAGGGGGCTTTTGCGCTTGTTGCTGCCCACGTCCACGCCCTCGACCATGTGAAGGCCTTGCTGCCCTAGATGGTGCAGCAACTGCAGTGGGCTGTTCGGGGGCTTCTTGGCCTCCAAAATTTCCCTGTGCCCTTTCCAAATCAGCTATAGATGGTCCCACAACATCATTCTTCAAGTGGAATGGCTTATGCTCATGATCATAGACAAATGTGTAGTTTGTGATGGTCTCAATAACATGCATGAGATAAGGAGCATATCCACAACTCTTATGTGGCGAGCCAGAGATGGAATGAATTTCCTCCCAAATGTAGTCCACAACACTAAATTCCTCACTAGGACACATGTGCTTCAACAAATCTCTTCCATAGTTTGACACGTTTGATTGGTCCCCTTCCCTAGGAGCAAGTGTCTTTCTGAACATGCGGTGTAAGTATGCATAGAATGGTAATATGCCATTGACTCGTCCAAAGTTCCATTCTTGTCTCGGGATGTACATGAACTTCATATCTACCTTGTCCATGTCATGATCTCTATGGATCTTCATCCTTCCAAGGTCTTCTTCATCAAAGCCAAGTAGATATGCAAACTCAGTGATAGTGATGCCAAACCACTTTCCCTCGGTCATCCAATGCACAACTTTGTCATTCTTCCAAGTGGTGAAGTAACATGTGGCATAGAATTGTGCAATCACTTCATTGTTCCATGACTTGGCAAAACCCATGATGTCATAGACATTTTCCCTCTTGCACTCCCGAATAATTTCAGCAATCTTTGTATCCTCCATGACTGATAAGAATCCCCAATCAATGTATTCTGAGCGAGCAATGGGGAAGTCCTTCTTGATGATGGCACTCGCATAATAGTCTTGATGAAATTTGGTGCCAAAGCGATAATCCAAGTTCCTTCCACCAACGGTCAAAGGGTTCTTTTCCCTTTCCTTTCTTGCCCTTTCTGTCATACCCCTTCCCTTATAGTTGACTATGTTGCGGTGCTCAGGGTCAACGGGTGGCCTCATTCTCACATTGAAGTGTGTCACAGCACCTCTCTCAACGGGCTGCGGTTCAAGAACTGAGATGCCCTCATACTCACCATCACTATCATCATCTCCGGTGCCCTGACTATGCTCATGGCTAGCTGTGCGGATGTTCTTGCCCTTTCTCTTACGCTGAGCTGCTGCTGTAGGTGACTCAGGAGGGGAAGGTTCCTGCCTGTATGGGCTCTCCTCATCATCATCACTAGAGGTTGACTCAGGCTCGGAGTCCTCAATGCGCATAGCACCTCTAGGGAGATTAATCCTTCCAGCTGCCCTTTTTGACCTTCTAGGTGGCTCTGGACCATCTTCTGTGATCTCATGAGCGCTGCTAGTTCCTTCTCTTCTTCTGAACTCAAAACTTGCATTCTTCGTTCTAGGTTGCCTTCTCCCATAAACCATGTCAAACCTTGGATTTGTGAACAAGAGAGATACATATGGGTCTTGGGAACATTTCTCTGCCACAAATATATGCAATTGAATTTTATGGAGCCCCTTTTCCAACTGAACCAGAAAGCCTGTACTGAAACCGGTGCCACCGAGTTGGAAAACTCAGTGCCACTGGGTTCAGTATGAACCCTAGATATGCCCCTGACCATCAGCCAATAGATCTTCAATCCATTAATTTTAAACTGTTCTAGGACCATATAGAAGGCATTCTACCAAAGGAATCTAAGAGATAGTCCCTAGAAAAGTAGATCGGGCAAAACCAAGACATGGGGTACCTCCCGACATGGTGAGAGAGTTGCTGCAGCCCTTGAATGGAGAGGAAACCGATCCCACTGGGTTGGGGAACCGAAATCTTGCTCCAATCCTTGAATCCCACGGTTGAGCCCTCAAATCGCCATGGAATCGCCCCTTTTTCCTCTCCTTTTACTGTTTTGGGTCGTGGGGGGTAAATGAGGATGAATGGTGACTGTGTAGGGTGAGTCACGGGTCTTATCATTTTACCGCCGACAGAAACCGGTGCCACCGGTTTTGGAAAACCGGTGCCACCGGGTTTCACTTAACCCGTGGACTTTTGTCCATATTTTCAAAACTGCACTTCCCTTTTCATTCCCCTTTGTTTCTCTGCCTTTTATATTCATTTTTGCACAACCCTCTGTCTCAGATATGGATTTTGAGAGATTTTGATGAAATGGGAGAAATCCAAAGTTTGCAATCCCTTGAGATAGAAATGAGTAGCTTCTTTTAAACTTGAGACAATCTTGCCATTTATGGTTAGCCAACATTCAAACATGAGCAACAATAACCATAAACAACAAGACATGATCTAATAGATCAAGATCCAAAAATTTTGTGAAAAGCACACCACCTACACATGCTAGTGATTTTTTTGGAAAATTATCCTAAGTCACAAAGAGTATGCAAAGATTACTAGCCAAGATAGGTCTTAGAATATTTAGCTCATGCCTCTACTAAATTTTCAGCCACGGTTAGAAAAAAAAATTTCCAACAAAAATTTGTGAGGTATCAACTAAATATCTAAAAGCTCATCACTACCACCAAGCAACAAATCAAGGTGATGCTAGCTCCTTTTGCACACCAAAATTCACACTAGCAAGAATAGGGCCTAGATGCCCAAATTAATAACTTGAATTTATGAATCATACCTTTGCCTTCATTCTAGATTTTCTCACTTAGAGAAACTCACATAAGTTAACTTGTACTTTTAGTCTTTCAATAACTTCCTCTTGTCACTTTTGATGAGAAATACCCAATGTGTGCTAAGGATGACACGAGAACACAAATATTAAAAGCACAAACTCTAGTCTCACATTGGATGACTCTTTGAGAGTGGAATGGAAGTAAGTCACCCAACATGAAACCTCATAGCATGGGCTAAACTCCTCAAAGATATAGTGCACACATGGATATGTGGATGGAAGGGACATGTGCACTACCTTGGTCAATTATGTCCAAGTTAAGGAATTTAAACCATGCTATGGTGAGTAGCCAAAGATAAATGTAATCCAATCCAAAAATAAAGAGAAAGAGATACAATTACAGATATGGATTGGTGACCTCCTTGTCATGTAGCTTGCTCACAACCAACACCCTTGCCATAAGATCTTTCAAGTGAAGACTATAGGTAAAATATTGAGACACCTCACACTTGAACTACACACATGAATCTTTGCAAGTGATGTTAGTACCAAGAGACACAAAATGTGAAGTGAGCTCTCCCTAAATAGGTGCATCAAGTATTTGAATTTTGAGAAGTGCACTTTTGGCTCAATTAAGGCACTGGGGTAGCAAGCTCCACATTTTGGTCAAAATTCATAAGCAAATGTGTGAAATGAGATCAAGAATAGCTCACAAACTATATTTGCTTAGTATCCTTTTATTTTGAATCAAGAATAATTTGTCTTGAGAAATTTGCGATAAATTCTTTTTCCACCCTTTGTTGATCCTGGGAAACTCGGTGCCATCGAGTTCGTCAATCCGGTGCGCACCGCCAAGCCAAGCTGCGGCCTCGACCTCTCCCTACCTCGCCGCCTTGACCAGCGACGAGCCCATGGTGAGCACGTCTTCACGACCGCCCCTGTCTTGTGCATGGCAAGCTTTCCCAATGGCCAAACCACCGTCTTTTC
The DNA here is from genome assembly GCA_947561735.1 of Cenchrus americanus. Lineage (NCBI taxonomy): Eukaryota > Viridiplantae > Streptophyta > Magnoliopsida > Poales > Poaceae > Cenchrus > Cenchrus americanus. The sequence continues at coordinate 149,162,355 of OX387243.1, read as the reverse complement.
CTGTGTCTCTGAAGCCAGCCTTCGTGCTGTGTGGCATCCCTTGCAGGTCACGAACCCGCTGCACTGCTTGTCCCCAAGCTGCAGGTTTCCCCCAACGCTGCACACCACGTGTTCGATGGTTTGTGCCAACCAAGCTGCTGCCACCCGCCACCTGCTCGACGTTTTGCATGAGAGACCTTGAAGCTCTAGAACACCGCCGAACGACGTCCTCGCCGACCCGTGCCATCGGGAACGTCTACGCCGAGCAGGAGGCCGACCACTTACCTCAACCATCGCCGTGACGGACACCAGGACGAGTACGCCGACATCGACCCCAAACTGAAGGGACTGAAGACGACGCCAACTACGAGCCGAACCACAACCACCGGCTCGCCTGCACCGCGTCGAGCCGCCACGGCCTCGACCTCTTCCTGCCTCACTGAGAACGCCGCCAAGCCCTCGGTGAGCAACATGTGTCCGAGCCCTGCTTTTTCCTTGAACCGCCTGTGTTGATGGGAGCGTACCCAACGCTACGCCGTCGGCCGTCGAGCCGCGCATGAACTGTCTCTCGCCACCGTTAGTGAGCCGGGCTCCGTCCCGTGTACCCTTTTTCTGCAGGAACCTAAGCCCTTGCCTTGAATCCCAAAAAACCCTTCGCCTTGCAGTAGCCCACCATCACTTGTGTGCCGACCATCGAGTCGTGCCTCCATTTTCTTGCAGGTGCCGCTGCATAGCCGCTACCCATCTACTACCTTGAGTCATGACAGCGGTGGTCTCCTCACCGCAGCCATGCATCCGTCAACCACCTTCCTAGCGCTGCCTTTCCCTTAGTGGCATTTCACTAAACACCTTGTGTAGCAAATCCTTGCATGTCGCTCTCTACCTCAATCCCCGCACACTACCGCACCTACCCTCTGTGCTTGGCGGTCGACAAGTCGTTCAACGTTGCTTGGGCCCTAGGACGCTAGTGCCCCGCGCACGCTGTGAACACGTCGTGAACATGGGACGCTGTGGACACGCACGTGTGAGCGACCTTGTCGCCCAGCCAAGCCACAAACCTTTGCCGCCTCTGCTTCACGCAAGGCAACCCCACGTTGCAACCTAGCTACCTCGCGATGGGCAACACCGTATCGCCAACACATGCCTCGCTGCGTCCTGAGCATGCCTTGTCGCTTCACCCCCTTTTATCAATCACTAGTCGATCCTTTCATCCCTTCTACGCTATCGCTGCATATCTTGGCATGATAATGCCTTCCCCAGTTTATCTCGATCTCGCTTTGCTACCACCCTCCTTTCCGTTACCGCTTTAACCGTGCGAGAGCTAAACCTTGCAAGTGTTAATCTTAGCCTCTCCGCTTTCCAGCTTGCAAGCTTGTCCACCTAAGATCGTAGCCGTGAGACTCGTAAACTGACTTTGATCTATCTCTTCCTCCTACCCTATTTTCTAGTATATAAAAACTAGTTGCTTAAACTACTTTTGTTGTAAAACCAATTGCTCTATTTTCATTATTTAAACCAGTGCCACTTGTATTTACTCTGGAGTTTATTTGGATCTTCTAAATTGGTTCTTATCGGTGTTTTTGCATTAGATGAATGCTTGTTATTTATTTCCACGTCGCATCTCGTGTAGGCTTGTGTTCTTGTTTGAAGACCCGAGTTGCGACGACCGAAAAGACCTTCTACCTCTACTACTCTACGACAACTACCGCGCAGGTGTCATGTCACTCCCAACCATGTAGAACCCATGCATGCTATTAGTTGCTAGTGCTATATTTATGTTACTTGATTTGATGGATTGCATAGCCATTTGTTTAGCCACGCCTTGATATTTGATATGTCCTATTTCCTTGCTTTACCTACCTCGGGACTAGCTACAGACCCCTAGCTAGTCCCATATACTCACTACCCATACTTTTGTTGCTTGATTATGGATGGTTCTCTGGGTTTGGACTGAGATGTGGGAGATCTCGGTGTGTTCTAGTGTGAGTTCTGGGTGTGTTCTTCCTTGACGTGTTGCTGGCGGGAGTGAGCCGTTTGGTTACTTGTGAACGCCTACCTCGGGGAGATGCGATCTGGCCTCTCGCCCGAGCGACGTGTCAGATGGGATGGAGATGGTGAGTGCTCGCTCTCGGCCCTTAAGGACCGATCGTCAGTTGACCTTGCTTCAGTGGACTTTTACCGAACAAACCGCCCGCCTTGTTATGGCTAGGGGTGCGGGGTGAGACTCGTAGTGGATAGCACCCTGCCTGTAGGCGGATCGGTGTGATCGTGATGGGAGACGACGTTCCTCCTTAGAAGACTTAGCCCCGGCGAGGCCGGGGAAGGGTTCCACAGCTTCGAGGGACCCCTCGGCCGGCGCACGAGCTCTACGGCGGGGGGGGCCGCGCCAGACTCGGAGACGCAGGAGGGTACTATCCACTTACTTGGACTCCAGCCGTATGGTAGGGTTTGGGACGGCGGTCACCGTTTCCGGCTCTACTCGGGCGGGTACAGTTGTACAACCTCTACAGAGTGTTTAAACCTATAGCTATAGTCTTCTGATCTCTCACCTGGCTAGACTCTTTTCTTGTGCTTCTTCTCTCCCCTGAGTGAGTGAGCCCGGCCTGAGGCCGTTGAGATGTGGGGATAGGAGCAGGTGGGCCCCACATCGCAGATGAGAGTTGGGAGCTGGATCGTGGCTGTGATTCAGTGCTTTGGTGTGGACTTCCCTTGTTGAGGGGTGTGGACCTCAGAGGTGTGGACCTCCCGGAGGTGTGGACCTCGTTGCTTATTCTGCATACCTTGATTGTTGCTTCCGCGCTGCTGCATGCATAGCTTTCTACAGCCAAATGTAGGTTTTATCCATGCATATTAGATTCAACCACCGCTTTTGCTCTTTGTTGGGAAGCTGACATGACCTACCCGCTTATCGGGTAGATGCTGGCGTTTCAGACTCGGTGACCGTCTACGACTACAACTTCTGTGACGAAGGTGTGAAGACTAGGGCTGGTCCTATGCTCGAGTTTGCTTGTGGAGCTGTAGACGCTTCGCTTCGATAGATCCGATGCGTAGGTGTTTTACCTTTCTTGATTCAGTCCTGTCGGACTTGTTCCCGGCTTGTGCCGAATAGTTGTACTCTGATGTTGTAATAATATTATGTAATTCTTCTTTTATTCCCGTGTTGTATGGATTTGTACCACTTGAGACAGGGATTGCACGTGATAGCCTCTTCCTGGGACTATCACAGAGGTGCAAAGAGCCGGGTTTCCGTTCGCAGAAATTCGGTTCGTTTCACACTGCATGGAAGATACTTGCGCAATATGGCTAAGACATTCAAAGAAATACGTATTTATGGGGCACTGTCGTTTCCTCGGCAAGAAACATCCATACCGGGCCATGGATTATCAGTTTAATGGGGAAAAGGAGAATCGAGAGGTGTCGTTGCATGTGACTAGAGATCTGGTCCACTTGAAAGTCAAGTACATCAAAACTATCGAGGAGTTACCCAAACTGACTGAAAAAACCCTTGGCAAAAGAAAGAAACGAGATGACGAAGAAGAAGAAGAAGGAATGTGGAACAAGAAATCAATTCTATAGGAGCTAGAGTATTGGTCGATATTGGATGTGCGTCATTCGATTGACAGCATGCACGTCGAGAAGAATATGTGTGCAACTACTTGTGGAACATTGCTACAATAGAAGTCCAAAAGAAAAGATCATAAAAATGCAAGGGAGGATCTTAAAGAGCTGGGCATTAGGCTGGAGCTCTATGCAGAGGAAACAGAGACGGGGACGAACATTCCCGTTGTTGCAACCACCTTGTCAAAGGCAGAGAGAAAAGAATTATGTCAGTTTTTGCATGATTTGAAAGTACCTTCAGGCTACTCATCAAATTTCAAGAGGCTAGTGTCAGTGAAGGACATGAAAATGAATTTCAACTTGATAAAATCTCATGATTGCCATGTGTTGATGACAGCTCTTCTTCCTGTTGCACTTAGAGGTATCAAGACAGAACTGGTTTGCGACGCGGTCACGAGCTTGTGTTTATTCTTCAATGCAATAGAACAGAAGGTGATTGATGAGGAAAAACTATTGGACTTGGAGAGGAGGCATTTCGAGACCCTATGGCTGCTTGAAGCTACCTTCCCACCGTCATTCTTTGATCTCATGCTGCATCTAACAGCACGGCTCGCGAGGGAAATCTGGTTCCTTGGCCCATCTTACCTTCATCAGATGTTTCCATATGAGAGGTTCTATGGATTCCTGAAATCATTGGTACATAACCGGTTATTTCCGAAGGGAGCCATTGTTCGTGGCTACGAGACCATCGAAGCAGTGGAGTGGGCCATGGGTTATATGGACCCACAAAACCCCATTGGTGTGCCTCTCTCACGGCATGAAGGTAGGCTTTCAGGTGTTGGGACCATGGGAAAAAGATCAGTCACTCCGGATGCAGATGCCTTCCAAAAGGCTCATTTCACCGTGATACAACAGCTGCACCTAGCCAATGAGCACAAACGATAGCTACATGAAGACAACCCTAATCGTGGTAGGGTTTGGCTTGCAAAGATGCACATGCAAGGTTTCAGTAGGTGGCTCCGAGATTATGTCGATACATGCAACAATAATGTTGTAATTACCGACGAGATAAAGAATCTAGCAGCGGAGCCAACTGTTGCCAGTCAATGGCTGAGAGCAGAGTTGCAGAGGTAGTGATTCCAATGTAGAATTAAATGATACGCGGAGTAACCAAACATCGTTTCCACCAGATGGCGCATACTCTTGGCACTACTGCTCTACATAATCTTGGCCGTGTTTGGATGGTAGATGTTAGTGTTACTGTTAGTGGTAGTTTTTAACACCTCCAAATTAACACATAAAAACTAACATCTTGGATGTTTGGATGGAGGTGTTAGTTTGCATTTGAATTAACTTTTCCAAACATTTGAAAAAGGAGAGGAGAGGGAAAAAAGGGGTGGGGTCCACCAAACTAACACCAATTACCACATCTTGGAGGTGTTAGTTTTTTGGGGGTGTTAGTTCCAACTAACACTAAACTAACACATGTATTTGGCTCCAAAGTGTTATTTTGGTGTTAGTTTGCTACAAACTAACACTAACACCTCCATCCAAACATGACCATAATGTAGTCATCATCTCCAAAAAAAGGAGAGGAAGGGATAAGACCAGGAGCACAGGAAACGGGAAGAGGTTCCCAAGAAGGTCAATGGCGAAACTATTGCCAGTAAATGGCTGAGAACACTGTTGCATAGTTAGTGATTCCAATGAAGAATTAAATAATATGCGGATTAACGAAATGTCGTCTCCATTGCATACTTAAATCGTGTTTGGAAACAAATCTCCTGTATCTTCTCCTTCCAAAACAATTAGATCCCCTGCCCCTTCATCTCTACCCGCGAAAAATAGCAACTACCTACTCCACTACTCGACTTGGCGCATTTGGGGTGAACCGCTGCCTCCTCCGGCACAGGTGCACGGCGATCAGCCGTGCGCAGGAACCGGCGGCGGCTGTGGCGTGGAAAAAGGATGGCTTCAAATTTCTTTGTTTTGCAGCGAAGACTGTAGGTTGTGCTGCGAAATGGTGAAGTTCGCACAGAGTATTCGAATAGGAAATCAGTAGTAGATTAGCTTTTGTATGATGCTCGAATTATCTGTGTAAAATTTTGGGAGAGCAGCAAATCCAACGCGGGTTATCAAGCCCGCGTCGCTGATGACTGTGGGGCCCAGTTCTATTCAAATAAAGAACAGTTCCCATTTCTACTTTTAATCTGCAATCAAATGTTATAACAAGTATTTCTTCGTCGTTATTAGTCCAAATTTGATACTTTTTTCTAATTTTTTTTCTAAAATCACCATCTATTAATAAATTTCATTGTTTAGTGTACATTCCGTTTGTTGAGTGATGTCTAGATGCCTTATTTTGTTCTTTGTAAGTACAACATACAGATAATATTTGTTTTACACAACCATTAGTGATGGAAATTTACATTTCGTAAGCTTAAGGTGAACACAAGGTTTTCTTAAGTTATCAAATGCATATGAGTTCGAACATGTTGCAAAGTGTGGAAAACTTCAATGCTCAAGCAAACACTCTAGGAAACTATGTGAGAGATGTAGACATTTGTACACAAGTATATTATTCCCTCATCGATACCATTTGAAATTTCGAAGACAAGTTTAGGTACCCAAATTATGTTGCCAAGTCAATTTTGTGGATTTTTAGAGCGAATTTGATGTTATTAGAATTATTATATAATTACCATGGGGTGTAAAAACGAAATATATGAGTTTTGGGCACACAAGTGTGACTGCTGATATTTTATTCAAATACTGAATGTCCAAATATGAATTGTTCGTATTTTTATGATTTTTGAGGTGTTGTTTTATGGGCTCTAATAATTCAGAGATGTTGCTGCTGAAGACTCCGGTGCCAAGTACTTCTTAGCAATGTTGAAGTACCGTTGCAACCCGGCGGACCCTGAAGCCATGGCACTGCTCCAGGAAATCAGCGGTGGCCCGTCGCCCCCTGACGGCCGGTGGAAGAACCCCAACCTACAGCGGCTGCGCTACCTCGTCAAGCAGGATCTCGACAACATTGCGTGGTGGTACTGGCTTGATGACGGTGACGACAACGACATTCTGTTGCTGCCCGTCAAGGATCCCCACATATGCATTTGGGAAGCGGGATGTAGGCACTACGGGCCGGATACCAAAGAGATCATCCACTACTGCAGTGCAGAGTGTCGCATCCGTCATGAGTTCGACCTCTGAACGCGTAGCTTCCGCCACGCCGTGGACTACGCCGTCAGCAGGATGAAAATCGAGATGTAGGCGCTACCCCAGATGCTATGAGGGATAGATTTGTATTCCTGTGGTCTCATTGCTCGGGAGAGGATGTCAATCAACAAGGCGATTGATGATCTTTCACCAATTGAGAATGACCATCTGTTCGCAGTTTTAGAGGAAAAGCTAGATTACCCAGCCAATCTGGAAGAATCTGTTCGCAAGAAGGCAATTAAAGTAGTTATATCACAGAATGGAACCTTGCAACAGCGGTTCGAGGCCCATTTAAGAAAAAAATATGTGAGTGAAGAGGTGACTCACTTTGTGAAGCATGTCTTTTTGCAGCAACAAGACTGGGACATGTTTGTGCAGGAAACCAATTCTCTTTCATTTCAGCAATTGAACCAGGAGAGGAAACGAAAGAGTGCATTGCATAATAAGCCACACAAGACGGGTAGAAAAGGTTATTGTGGTAAAAGGAAAGAGTGGGAGGAGGAGGATGCAAAGCTAGCTGTAGAAGGAAAACAGTACCCTTAGGACCAATTTGCTGGACGTTCGATGCCTTATCTGCGGGCTGGGGTAGGGAAGAAGAAGAATATTAGTCAAGGAAGCGGGGGCATAACATTCAGTGACCCTGCGGTGGTGAGGGTAGCAGATAGGGTGAAAACACTTGCAGCTCAGGGTACCGATGGTTCTTTCTCTGGGGCTAGGGAGGATTATATCCTCACCGCAGCACTTGAGACTCCATAGCATCGAGGTCGGGTCCGAGGCGTGTCTAGTTCACTTGGCTTGGGTAAAGGGTTTGGTGAAGAGTTCGCTGGAATGTACAGGAAGAAGAGGAACAAGAGGTCTTATGCTCATGATGTGATGGCGGACAAAACATTTAATTTGTCCATGCTCAAAGACTATCAAGCATCAACATACCGAAAAATGCACTTCTTCCTTCCCAATTATCAGCGTCTGTCAGTAGCAGCGCGGAAAAAAGATATGGATGACATTGAGGAAGAAGATGGGCATGACCGCGAGGAAGAACATGTGCATAACAGCGACGAAGATGGCAGAGAGCGAGATCATTGGAATGCCAACGGTGACGAAGCGAATGAAGTGCACAGTGATAGTCGATCACCTATGCTGGACACAATAGATAAGCTGACAGAGCCAACCACGTGAAGCCTTTTGGATGGCACCATGGAGCTCGAACTAGCGAAAGTCTTTCCATCTCAAAAGGCTTGCCATTCAGTACCGGTGCAAGATGGGTATGTTGTGGTGCAACCTACTTATGTGTGGGTCAATGCGAGTCAATACCGTCTGCCTGTACCAATCGATGGGAGTGTCGTAGCAACCCTAGCTGAGGCTCTTGTTCAAAGGATCCAATGGCCAAAGGACAGTGAAGCGTCCCCTCATCAGAGGTGACTAAATGTGACACAATTACCAGTCCCAGGAGGCTGGTCACACATTTATTACAACAGGTGGAATCAGTCTTTTACATCACGGCGACACAGAGGGCACGGTAGTGCCAACGCTACAAGGAACAACACAAACGCTAACGACCACACTACAATGGCAAAGGCTTCCATAGCCTCCTCAGAGTACCACACCATGGAAGCTTTCGGTAGGGGCCACGGGTACACGAGCACGGTTGGGTGTAGGGCACGACCTACTCAACGTCTTCGGGAATGTAATCGGGATCCTCCTCTGAAAAACAGTTAGTTAAACAAGGGTGAGTACATACGTACTCAGCAAATCCAACCCCACCCACGGAGGGGCTTATCAGCAGAATCATGCATAAGGTATAACAAGGATCAGGTTAAGGTTCACTTTGCAAACTTACACATGCAGGGGTTCATTTCAAAAAGGTTTTTCGCAAATCGTTTTCATAACCCAAGTAACTCAAATGTTTTAGGAAGAACCACTGTGGAACTACCGGACTTCCCGTCCGTCGTAGCCCAGGCACACAGCCACACACACACACCTCACCGGAAAAACAACTCACACCGGAAAACAACCCATCCCAAACACTAGTTTTTGTGACCACACCGTGACTCGTCCAATACCGTGGACACGGCTATTCGAATAGGTTTGACACTCTGCAGAGGTTGTACATCTTTACCCACAAGTAGGGTACCGTCACACGGACACCTCAGCGCCGGTACGGATCCTATCATAGCCATTACCCACCTTAGCTAACGCTACGAGCCACCACGGAAGCACCCCAAGGGGTTATACCACATAACCGGGGCGTACCTCACACAGAGCGTACCCCTGCTCCTTGGTCTCCCGCTGCTCACCCGCACACCAGATGGCAAGTAGATTAACTAGTGGGGTTTATGCTAAGCCGTTGCCACATACAACGGTCGAGTGGTTGTACGAGGGTTTGGGTCAGGTGAGATGTCACGCAACCCGGTCCTTAACCGACAAGATGGACAACTCCAATCATGCTCAACCACACAGGTACGAGCTTACCCATACTCCTGACACACGCGTCCATCCCGTCTACCCAGTTCTTTACTCATTTTCCAACCCTATCCCCTTTATATTTTTAAAGCACTCACTCATTTTGAAAGCACACACACACACTTTTAAAGCACTCATTTAGGCCAAAACAAGGTTCAATCATAGCAATCAAGGGTGGCTATCCTACCATGTTTTTGCAGTAAAACAATATGCAATTTATAAAACGGGTATAGGGTATATTTATAAAACTAGGACGGAAGCATGCATCAAAGGGGGAGGTTGAACTTGCCGTCTTCGAAGTCTTCGGGGAGTGCCGGCTCAGCGTTCGGGACCTCGGGCTCCTGCTCGCAGTAGTCGGTTTCGATCTCCGGCTCGGGGTACCTTCCTCCGTCTACTCCGTCGGCTATGGCGCATACACAAGCAAGCAAGCAATATTAGCACATATGTTTCCGGCCGAGCTCGAGGAGGGGGAAGTGAGCGGGGAAAGGGGGTATATATAAGTCCTGGGAAAAGGGGGGGTTGGTGTAGGGTTTGGTGGGGGCCTAACTGGGGAGGCATGGTGTAAATCTGGAAGTAACCGGGAATATGGTTAATTATGGAATGCTGGGTTAAAGGGGGTTATAGGGGTTAAGGACCTATTAGTTTAAAAGGGGAGGACCTAAACATAACATTTAAACCTAGTTGGGTCTAACTATAATATCCCAGGGGCCTTATTGTGAGGGGCAGGGGTTAGTTTGGTGGGATTCCTTAAAATCTAGGGTTTAATTTGAAAACGGGGAGAGAGGGATTAGAGAAGAGAGCTAGGTGAGGGGGAAAAGGGGAAAGGCAGGGGCCTTTTGGCAAAACAGCCCCCCCCCTTCATCCCCTACCTCACGAACAAACAGAGGCAGGGGGAAGGGCGGCCGCGCGGGGCCTCGGTCCGGCGGCCGGGCGGCGTGCTCCCGGGGTCGACGGCGGCGGGGGTAGGGGGAAAAGAAGGAGGAGGGCAAGGGCATTCCATCCCCTTGCTCACCTTCGGCTAGAGCGACGTGAGGCGGCGGATCGGCGGTGGACAGAGGGCGGCGGCGGCGCAAATGGTGGCGGCGCTATTTGGGGTGGCGGTGGAGCAAGGGAGGTCTTGTGCGAGTTCGTGGTGAGGCGTGGTGCCGCGGGGAAGGCCCGGGGCCTATTTATAGGCGGCGTACGTCGGTTCGGGGGCAAGATTTTTCCGGCGAGGGGGGGGGGGGTCGCCGGCGGGCTCGGGCTCCTTCTCGAAGCCGGCCGGTCCGTGCGGCGTCGGCGACGCGACGGGTCGCACCGCCGGCGGGTCAATTCGTGCGGGGAGGAGGTGGACAGGACCCGACGGCGGAGGGGCGGCAAGGCGGCACCGGCGGACGCGACGGCACGGCGGGTCGTCGGGCGGCGGTGCGAGCGGTGAAGAGAGGGGGGCGGTGGCGTGCTTGGGTGGGTGGCGTGGTCGGTGCGCGGCCTCGTGGGCCCGTGTGGCGGGGCGGGGGCACGCCGCCGGCCCGGCCGGCAACGGCGCCGGGCGCGGCGCGGTCGGGCGCGGTAGGAGAGGAGGAGGGGGTCACCGGCGCGGTGGCGTGTCGCCGGCCGGGTGCGGGCCGGCGCGCTACGGACCGGCCGGCCCTCGGCGCCGCGGCGGGTTGCGGGCCGGGGGTCAACCCGGTGTCGGCGGCGGTCGGGGGCGCGGGGTGCTGGCCGCGCGGGAGGAGGGAGAAGGAAGAGAAGAGAAGAAGAAGAGAAGGGAAAAAGAAAAAGAGGGAAGGAAAAAGAAAAGGAAAAGGGAAAAGGGAAGGGAAGAAAGAGAAAGAAAAAGGAAAGGGAAGGAAAATGAAGAAGAGAAAATGAGAAATAGGGAAAGAGATTTTGGAAAATCTGGAAAATTGTTAGGGAAATTTGGGAAAGGGTTTTGCGGGGTTTTTCCCGGTTTTTCGGGCGTCGGCGCATTTTCCGGGACGGCGGTGATGGCGAGGCGGACCGGTCGTCGGGACCGCGGCGTGCGCGGGATTCCGGCCGGTGGCCGACCACGGCGTTGGGAAGGCGCGCATGGGTGCCGGCTCGGGTGCGGTGCGGCGGGATTCGCGGCACGCGCGTCGGGGGAGAGAGGGAGAAACAGTGGCTAGGGTTCGAGTGGTAATTGAGCTCGGCGGGTCAGTTTTGAAAATACGCATAATTTATTAGGTGATTTATTTAGAGCTAAAAACGCGGGCGTTACAAACCTACCCCACTTAAAATGAATCTCGTCCTCGAGATTCGGCTAGGTTTCGAATAGGTGGGGAAACTCCTTCTTTAGTGCGTCCTCTCGTTCCCACGTAGCTTCTTCCACCCCGTGTCTGCTCCATTGGACTCTGCACACCCGTACTTCTGATGTCCTTGTCCGCTTGACCACAGTTTCTAAGATCTTGACGGGCACCTCCTGGTACCTAAGATCTGGTTGTAGATCGATGGTCTCCACCGGTACTCGCTTCTCTTCCAGAACCTTCAAACATCGGCGTAGCTGGGAGATGTGAAACACTGGGTGTATATCTGACATTTCTTCGGGTAGCACCAGCCGATATGCTACTGCTCCGACTCTCTTTATTACCTTATATGGTCCGATGTACCGAGGGGCCAACTTCCCGTGTACTTGAAATCTCCGAGTCCCCCGGATGGGTGAAACCTTGAGGTAGACGAAGTCTCCTGGATTGAAGCTCGCTTCACGCCTTTTCTTGTCTGCGTAGCTCTTTTGTCGGGACTGGGCAGCTTTCAACTTTTCTCGGATATCAGCTACTCGCTCCTCGGCTTCCTTTATAAGTGCGGGCCCAACCAGGGCACGCTCTCCTACTTCTGACCACATCAGGGGTGTCCTACATTTTCTCCCGTATAATGCTTCGAATGGCGACATTCCCAGACTTGCTTGGTAGCCGTTGTTGTAGGAAAACTCTGCATATGGCAGGCTCTGCTCCCAATCTTTGCCATAGGTGAGGACGCATGCTCTCAACATATCTTCCAAAATTTGATTCACCCTTTCGGTCTGTCCGTCTGTCTGTGGGTGGTATGCGAGCCGAAGTCTAGCTTGGTGCCCATGGCTTTGTGCGAGCTTTTCCGAACCTAGAGGTGAACGCGGGTCCCTCTATCCGAGACTATTACGCTAGGCACTCCATGCAGCTTCACTATATTTTCTATGTAGAGTTTTGCCAGCTTCTCTCCACCATAAGTGGTCCGTACGGGTAGAAAGTGGGCGACTTTAGTGAGTCGGTCCACGATCACCCATATGGAGTCATGTCCTTTCTGAGTTCTTGGCAACCCTACTACGAAGTCCATACCTATCTCGTCCCACTTCCATACCGGAATTGGTAAAGGTTGCAACAGTCCTGCTGGCTTCTGATGTTCAGCTTTGATCCTCTGACAAGTGTCACAGTGGGCGACGAACCGTGCAATGTCTGCTTTCATCCCATTCCACCAATACTTCTGCTTTAAGTCCATGTACATCTTGGTGGATCCCGGGTGAATGGAGTATGCTGAGTTGTGTGCCTCATCCATGATGGTCTGTCGAAAATCTCCACCTTCGGGCACGCATATCCTGTTTTTGTACCACAGGGTGCCTTGGTCATCTACCCTGAAGTCAGGGGCCTTGTTCTCTCCGGTATGCTTGCGGATCTTCATCAGATTCTCGTCGACTTCTTGGGCCTCCCGGATCTTCTCTTCTAGGGTAGGTTGAACACTCAGCTGGCGGACGTAGCCTTGGGGGACGATGTGTACGTTGAGCCGTGCCATCTCCTCTTGCAACTGGGCACTCTTGGGTGCCGCCTTCTCATAGGTTTTCCGGCTTAGGGCATCTGCTACTACATTGGCCTTCCCCGGGTGGTAGTGAATCTCTAGATTATAGTCCTTGACTAGCTCTAGCCATCTTCTCTGCCTTAGGTTTAGGTCGGGCTGGGTGAAGATGTACTTTAGACTCTTATGGTCTGTGTAGATTTCACACTTGTTCCCGATCAGATAGTGTCTCCAGATCTTCAGGGCATGCACTACGGCTGCAAACTCCAGATCATGGGTGGGATAGTTCTGCTCATGGGGTTTGAGCTGTCGGGAGGCATATGCCACTACCTTCCCATCTTGCATGAGGACACATCCCAACCCTTGTCGGGAGGCGTCGCAATACACGACAAAGTCCCGTTGAATGTCCGGCAGGGTTAGCACTGGGGCTGTGGTCAACCTCTTCTTCAATTCTTGGAAACTTCTTTCACAGGCCTCGGTCCATTTAAACTTCTTCTCTTTCTTGAGCAGCTCTGTCATGGGCCGGGCGATCTTGGAGAATCCCTCGATAAATCTCCGGTAGTACCCGGCTAAACCTAGGAAACTCCCCGATCTCACTCACGTTGGTTGGTTGCCGCGGTTGAGATCGTCTCAAATTTCCCGGGGTCTACGCCTACTCCCTCCGCGTAGCCGTATGTGCCCAAGGAAGGATATTTTCTCTAGCCAAAATTCACACTTGCTAAACTTGGCGTATAGCTTGTGCGCCCTCAATTTTCCCAGCACTACTCGAAGATGTTGTCCATGCTCCTCCACGCTTTTGGAGTAAACAAGTATGTCGTCAATGAAGACCACGACAAACTTGTCCAGTTCTTCCATGAACACCTTATTCATGAGGTTCATGAAGTAGGCTGGTGCATTGGTTAGTCCAAAGGACATCACCGTGAACTCATATTGCCCGTAGCGAGTGACAAAGGCAGTCTTGGGGATGTCACTTTCCCTGATCTTGAGCTGGTGGTACCCTGATCTTAGATCCACCTTCGAGAAATACCTGGCTCCCTTCAGTTGGTCAAACAGTCATCTATTCGGGGAAGAGGGTACTTGTTTTTAATAGTGACCTCGTTCGGCCGAGCGATAGTCCACGCACATCCTCATGCTCTTATCCTTCTTCTCCACGAAAAGCACCGGGGCTCCCCATGGTGATGAACTTGGTCCGATGAACCCACTTCGCCGGGAGCTCGCTAGCCGCTTCTTCAATTTCGCCAACTCGGGGGCTGCCATCCTATAGGGCCTCTTGGCTATGGGAGAGGTTCCGGGGATAAGGTCGATTACGAACTCTATATCCCCGTGCGGTGGCATTCCAGGGAGTTCTTCGGGGAACACATCCGGGGTATTCTCGTACTACCGGGACATCTTCTATGGACTTGGCATCTATGTTGAAAACCATTATATCCGCCTGTGTCCCGGGTGTGGCAGGTCACTTGTATCCCGTCCGGGTTGGTCAAGTGCACTACTTTATCGGCGCAACTTATGAGGCCATGGTGTTGGCTTAACCGGTCCATACCAAGGATCACATCTATCCCCTTGGATTTCGGTACTACCGTGTCTGCTAGGAACTCTACCCCACTTAAAATAATCCTTACCCGGGGTATCCCGATTGACACTTAATGTCACCTCCGGGCGTTCGAGTTATTAGGGGTGCTTTGAGTAGTACTGTGGGTATGCTATGCTTTTCCACAAAGCTTGAGGATATGAACGAGTGTGATGCTCCCGAATCGAATAGTATGGTAGCCAAAACTGAGCTGACCAGGAACTCACCGAGTACTACGCCTTGTGCTTCCTGTGCCTCCTGCGCATTGATGTGATTCACCCGGGCGCGTCCATACGACTGCTGGGGCTGCCTCATCTGCTGGTTGCTGGTGTTGTTGCCGAAGTTATTGTTGCTGCGCACTGGCATGCGGTTGGCTCCTGACGCAAGTGGCCTTGGCCCGTTCACCGAGTTGGAGTAGGTGGTGGTGGTTGGCTTTTTAGCATAGGGGCGAGTTGGCGATGAAGTGCCGGTTTCTCGGCAGCTGAAACACACTCGGGAGCCGTTGTTGTTGTTGGTAGTGATCCGTCGGTGTTGTTCTCGTGGGGGCTTCATGGCACTCGGTTGTAGGAGGGCTTGAACCGGGCTGCGGGGGCTTGCGAGCTCGTGGCTTGGGATTGGGTTCGCATCGCATAGGAGCTTGGAACCGGACATGGGGTGTCCAAAGTTTCTCGGCCTCCGGGACCGCTCTTGTCGCTTGGCCTTGTGTTCCATGAACTTGCGCTTGTTTTCCTTCTTTTCCTCGGCCCTTGCTCTCTCCGTGAGTATTGCCATGTTCATGAGGGTGTTAAAGTCCGGGTAAATCCGAGGAGTCGGCGGTGTCCTCGGCTCCGAGTCAGCCCCTTCTTGAACATCTCTTGCTTTTTGGAGTCTTTATCCACCTCCTCGGGGGCATAGCGTGCCAGCTCTATGAACTGGTACGTGTATTCCTCCACAGACATGTTGCCTTGGCGGAGCTCGCGGAACTCGTCTGCCTTCCGCTTTAGTGTGGCCTCCAGGATGTGGTAGTGACGGAACTCCTCCACGAATTCATCCCATGTGACGGCGGAGGGATCCTTGGGTCGCGGCGCAGGAATTTTCCCACCAAGCTAGGGCCGTCCGGTGAGCCGGTGAGCCGCCGAGAGAACCTTGTCATGGTCCTCGCAGGTGGAGGGGCTCCGGTTCCCTCGAGATGGCTCTCGGCCAATCGTCGGCGTCCAAAGGATTTACCGACCCGCTAAAGGCGGGCGGCTTAGTCCCGAGGAACTCGATCGCCTTCTCATTCATGCTCATAGCTCGGGGTCTTGGGCGGTTGATGGCATTGAAGATAGCCTCCATCAAGACGATCTGTTGGCTAAGACTTGTGCCAAGTCAACGGGGAGGGGGTGGTGGTGGCGGGGACCACGTTCTCTCCTCCATCTTCATTTTGGTTAACCTCCTGGTCGTGGAGACGCTCCCTCCGATCGGCTTGCGATCCCTCAGCGTCCGATCGGTGGGTCCTGACAGGGCGCCTGGAAACCATCTGTAAAGAGACAGGTTTTCTAAGAAGTCTAGTTTTATGTGATGTTTAAGTGGATTATGGCGGATTTCTTTTTGAAAGGGCAAGGTCTACTCCTGCCGGTAAGCACACAACAAGCACATAGCAAACAAGCAAGCACAAATAAGTTTTTATTACAAACCAGCGAGGAGGATACATCCCGACTACGCGGACACACTACACGACTAAGGACTAAGGGCGCAACTTGGACCGGTACGGCTTCATTCCCTGGGTCTTGGGCACACTACTCGCGAGGGGAGTTGTCTTCTGGGGTCGAGTGTTCTTCCAGCGGAATGAGCAGCTCGTCATCATTCCCGCCTTCGGGGTTACCGTTTTCCTGAGGTTGTCCTGCGGCTTCTGTTGGGGGTTCGGTGACCGCCGGGTGGTGCCGGTGGGACTTCTATAGTTCCTCCCCATCCTACTAGGGGTGTTCCCGGCGAGACTTGAGCTTCTCCAATGGCCGGGACGAGTGTTCCGCCGTTGGTCCATTCTTGCATGCGTTGGTCCCGGATTCTCCCGAGGCTTTCCGGGCGACGGCTTCACCGCTTATGGCGGCTGCGATCCTTGCTTCCGCTTGAGCCACTCGGACTTGGTGCATCCTTACCGTGACTTCGACTTGCTCGGCCCGACCGATTTGTTCCCTCAAGTGCCACGGCCTAGTCATCAAAGAGCTTGTCCGGGGAGACAAGGTAGGCGACTACGTGGTACGGCGGGTCTTCTTGGTGGCGACGTCGTTCCGGGTTCCTCATGCGGGCTTGCCAACCGGGGTTCGATGGCGGGAGGGAAGTATCTCATCGGTGTGGGGACGAGGTGTTCCTCGTAGATCCGCACGGTAGCGGAGGGCTTTTCTGAGGGCCAAAGGATAGGTGTCTCGGTGTCGGAACCCTGTGGCGGTTACGCGCCACGGCTCGATGTTGGTGTGGCGGTTGCTTCTAGTGACGGAGAGGACCACTCTACAGCGAAGAGTACCGAGTTGCTCGTACTCCCTGCTGTAGTACCTAGGGCGCTTGGTGATACCGAGGCGCTCCAGGGAGTTGATGAGCAGGCGAGCAAAACCAGGCTCCTCCTGGCACACGCCTTGGGTCCATCCATCTTCCGCCATCTGAAAACAAAGATAGAGTTGAATAGGTTGTGGTGGGGTACAAGAGATGGATAACTTTATTTAGTAGGAAGGTTGGGGTACATTCTTTGGGGTACACTTATTATTACTAGGACTCAACTTCTAGCCTAACACCCTAGTCTTATCCTCAGGGCGACTCTTCCTCTAGCTGGATACGACGCTTCTTTAGTGGAAGATGTTGCTCCAGTATCTCATCTTCAGTCTGGGTCCCTTTGTCCCAGTGGGTTTCTTCGGGTTCATCTTCTTCTACTCTGGCTCCTTCATCTCTGCTTCTTCGCTCCTTTAGTTCATCCCATAGCTGTTTGTGGAACATCTCCGATCGTTCCTTTTCCCTGAGGTAATCTTGCCTCATGTTGTGCGCTCAACTCTCGCTATGGTGGTCTTTACCCTTTCTAGTTCTATCCTCTCGTCTCGCTCTTTCCGCTCCGTCGATCTCGCTTCGCTTGATTCTCGGGCTTGCTCCCGATAAAGGTGGTCTAGGCCTCCGAGGTATATGGACGAGTGGGAAAGCGCCTCTTCTAAGTCTTCTTCCTCTCGTTCTAGACCTCTCATGCGATCAATTCACGAGCGTCCTCTTCCTCGGGAGGGTGGGAAGAATCCCATTGGAGTCCTTCGGAGGTGCTTGTCTATAAACCACTCGTAGCTATCGCAGGCCTTCCGAGCGACCTTGGGGTAGGTGTCGGCAAAGCGAAAACCGGTGGCGGAGACGAACCATGGCTCTATGTCGGGGTAAAGCGTGCTTCTTCCCACAAAGATCGGCGGCTTACACCGAGGGGTGCCGTAGCATTCGTACTCCCTTTAGATGAACTGCGGCGGATCCCTTACTCCGACGCGCTCTAGGCTGAGCAGCAACAGGTTAGGGAGGCCAGGCTGGACGGGGCAAATTCCTCCGTTCCACTCGGGGTTAGCCATATGGAAACAGGCAAGAATCAATGTAAGGATTTGGGAAAAGGTGAGCTTAGCAAAGGAAAGGTTAGAGAGGGCCAGAGGAGGTCTCGTATCCTAGGGTCATGTCCTACGGCCAACCTATGGCTCTGATACCACCTGAAGCGTCCCCTCATCAGAGGTGACTAAATGTGACACAATTACCAGTCCCAGGAGGCTGGTCACACATTTATTACAACAGGTGGAATCAGTCTTTTACATCACGGCGACACAAAGGGCACGGTAGTGCCAACGCTACAAGGAACAACACAAACGCTAACGACCACACTACAATGGCAAAGGCTTCCATAGCCTCCTCAGAGTACCACACCATGGAAGCTTTCGGTAGGGGCCCTGGGTACACAGGCACGGTTGGGTGTAGGGCACGACCTACTCAACGTCTTCGGGAATGTAATCGGGATCCTCCTCTGAAAAACAGTTAGTTAAACAAGGGTGAGTACATACGTACTCAGCAAATCCAACCCCACCCACGGAGGGGCTTATCAGCAGAATCATGCATAAGGTATAACAAGGATCAGGTTAAGGTTCACTTTGCAAACTTACACATGCAGGGGTTCATTTCAAAAAGGTTTTTCGCAAATCGTTTTCATAACCCAAGTAACTCAAATGTTTTAGGAAGAACCACTGTGGAACTACCGGACTTCCCGTCCGTCGTAGCCCAGGCACACAGCCACACACACACACCTCATCGGAAAAACAACTCACACCGGAAAACAACCCATCCCAAACACTAGTTTTTGTGACCACACCGTGACTCGTCCAATACCGTGGACACGGCTATTCGAATAGGTTTGACGCTCTGCAGAGGTTGTACATCTTTACCCACAAGTAGGGTACCGTCACACGGACACCTCAGCGCCGGTACAGATCCTATCATAGCCATTACCCACCTTAGCTAACGCTACGAGCCACCACGGAAGCACCCCAAGGGGTTATACCACATAACCGGGCGTACCTCACACGGAGCGTACCCCTCGCTCCTTGGTCTCCCCGCCGCTCACCCGCACACCAGATGGCAAGTAGATTAACTAGTGGGGTTTATGCTAAGCCGTTGCCACATACAACGGTCGAGTGGTTGTACGAGGGTTTGGGTCAGGTGAGATGTCACGCAACCCGGTCCTTAACCGACAAGATGGACAACTCCAATCATGCTCAACCACACAGGTACGAGCTTACCCATAATCCTGACACACGCGTCCATCCCGTCTACCCAGTTCTTTACTCATTTTCCAACTCTATCCCCTTTTTATTTTTAAAGCACTCACTCATTTTGAAAGCACACACACACACTTTTAAAGCACTCATTTAGGCCAAAACAAGGTTCAATCATAGCAATCAAGGGTGGCTATCCTACCATGTTTTTGCAGTAAAACAATATGCAATTTATAAAATGGGTATAGGGTATATTTATAAAACTAGGACGGAAGCATGCATCAAAGGGGGAGGTTGAACTTGCCGTCTTCGAAGTCTTCGGGGAGTGCCGGCTCGGCGTTCGGGACCTCGGGCTCCTGCTCGCAGTAGTCGGCTTCGATCTCCGCTCGGGGTACCTTCCTCCGTCTACTCCGTCGGCTATGGCGCATGCACAAGCAAGCAAGCAATATTAGCACATATGTTTCGGCCGAGCTCGAGGAGGGGGAAGTGAGCGGGGAAAGGGGGTATATATAAGTCCTGGGAAAAGGGGGGGTTGGTGTAGGGTTTGGTGGGGGCCTAACTGGGGAGGCATGGTGTAAATCTGAAAGTAACCGGGAATAGGGTTAATTATGGAATGCTGGGTTAAAGGGGGTTATAGGGGTTAAGGACCTATTAGTTTAAAAGGGAAGGACCTAAACATAACATTTAAACCTAGTTGGGTCTAACTATAATATCCCAGGGGCCTTATTGTGAGGGGCAGGGGTTAGTTTGGTGGGATTCCTTAAAATCTAGGGTTTAATTTGAAAAAGGGGGGAGAGGGATTAGAGAAGAGAGCTAGGTGAGGGGAAAAAGGGGAAAGGCAGGGGCCTTTTGGCAAAACAGCCCCCCCCCCCTTCATCCCCTACCTCACGAACAGACAGAGGCAGGGGGAAGGGCGGCCGCGCGGGGCCTCAGTCCGGCGGCCGGGCGGCGTGCTCCCGGGGTCGACGGCGGCCGGGGGTAGGGGAAAAGAAGGAGGAGGGGAAGGGCATTCCATCCCCGTGCTCACCTTCGGCTAGAGCGGCGTGAGGCGGCGGATCGGCGGTGGACAGAGAGCGGCGGCGGCGCAAATGGTAGCGGCGCTATTTGGGGCGGCGGTGGAGCAAGGGAGGTCTTGTGCGAGTTCGTGGTGAGGCGTGGTGCCGTGGGGAAGGCCCGGGGCCTATTTATAGGCGGCGCACGGCGGTTCGGGGGCAAGATTTTTCCGGCGAGGGGGGGTCGCCGGCGGGCTCGGGCTCCTTCTCGAAGCCCGGCCGGTCCGTGCGGCGTCGGCGACGCGACGGGTCGCACCGCGCAGGTCAATTCGTGCGGGGAGGAGGTGGACGGGACCGGACGGCGGAGGGGCGGCAAGGGGCGGCCCGGGCGGACGCGATGGCACGGCGGGTCGTCGGGCGGCCGGTGCGAGAGCGGTGAAGAGAGGGGGGCGGTGGCGTGCTTGGGTGGGTGGCGTAGTCGGTGCGCGGCCTCGCGGGCCGTGCGGCGGGCGAGGGCACGCCGCCGGCCTGGCCGGTCAACGGCGCCGGGCGCGGCGCGGCCGGGGCGGGAGGAGAGGAGGAGGGGGTCACCGGCGCGGTGGCATCTCGCCGGCCGGTGCGGGCCGGCGCGCTACCGGCCCGGCCGGCCCCTCGGCGCCGCGGCGGGTTGCGGGCCCGGGGTCAACCCGGTGTCAGGCGCTGGTCGGGGGGCGCGGGGTGCTGGCCGCGCGGGAGGAGGGAGAAGGAAGAGAAGAGAAGAAGAAGAGAAGGGAAAAAGAAAAGGAGGGAAGGAAAAAGAAAAGGAAAAGGGAAAAGGGAACGGAAGAAAGAGAAAGAAAAAGGAAAGGGAAGGAAAATGAAGAAGAGAAAAGGAGAAATAGGGAAAGAGATTTTGGAAAATCTGGAAAATTGTTAGGGAAATTTGGGAAAGGGTTTTGCGGGGGTTTTCCCGGTTTTTCGGGCGTCGGCGCATTTTCCGGGACGGCGGTGATGGCGAGGCGGACCGGTCGTCGGGACCGCGGCGTGCGCGGGGATTCCCGGCCGGTGGCCGACCACGGCGTTGGGAAGGCGCGCATGGGTGCTGGCCTGGGTGCGGTGCCGGCGGGATTCGCGGCACGCGCGTCGGGGAGAGAGGGAGAAACAGTGGCTAGGGTTCGAGTGGTAATTGAGCTCGGCGGGTCAGTTTTGAAAATACGCATGATTTATTAGGTGATTTATTTATTTAGAGCTAAAAACGAGGGCGTTACAGACAGGATCATTATACCACCCATAACGAGACATCCCAACCCTGAAGTCGCAACAGGTAGCAGGGGTACAACATCGGATGGAGGTGCTTCAGCTCAGTGTCAGCAAGAGAAGGCTCAACAACAACAGCAGCAGCAGTAGCAGATCAGCAAAACTACGCAGCAGGAGCGTCGACAACAACCGAAGGAGGAGCCCAGGCAAACTCCGCCTAAGCAACAACTGCAACTTGAGGATAATCAATAGATGAAACATCAGCCTCTCTAGCAGCAGGAGCGTCGACAACAGCAGGAGGAGCCCAGACAAACTACGCCTAAGCAGCAACTGCAATATGAGGATAAGCAACAGACCGAATAGCAACCTCTCCAGCAGTAGGAGGAGGAGCGCAGGCAATCTCCCCCTAAGCAGCAGATGCAACAAGTATAGCAGCCTCTGCAACAGGAGGAGCGCAGGCAATCTCCACTGAAAAAGGGGAACCGGGCCAGGAAACCTCTGTCTAAAGATGAGATTCTTAACAGTGTTAATGGGATAGAACAGGACTGACCAAAATACAAGCCTAGTGCACCAATGTTGTCAGAAGCAAATGTAAAGGCTGCTGGACCAAATTGTGCCAAGTTGCATGCTTATGTCATGGAACACAGTAAGGATAAACTTGCCTTTCCAGCAAAGGTGGATCAAGACTACTTTAAAGGTGGTTGTGGTGCTTTAATGTTAAACATTGAATTCAGTAGCGTGTATAACCTTATAACCCTGGCTTCTCTGGATGTTACCTTCATGAGGTTGTAGACAATGTCAGTCCTTTAAAACCTAAAAAGATATTTCTTAAATTTTGATCGTAAAGTTCATGCATGCTAACAATTTGATTTTTTTAGGAAAATGATGGACAAGACAGCGGAGATGTAGATCAATGTTGGGTTTTTAGATCCAGATTTTTTTAGTTCAGCAAATATTTCTCAGCGTTCTCAGCAAGTTGGCAAAGCAATCTCAAATGCAATGATGAACAACTACTACGTGGTGGGTCCCTACTGCACTAGTCACTCGGTAACAGTGATCATCTGTATGAAGTTGAAAGAGGTTTGGTATCTAGATTCTGCTAAACAACATCCCTCGCTAAAGTTCCCAGACCTCCAAAATGTTTTGAACTGATCAGTTTTTTGTAGGTTTTGTTCACACAAATTCAATCTCTTAGTGTTTCTAATTGGTATTGCTGACCATTCAGGACCTTTGGTACAATATTTTTTAAAAAAAATCAATCTCTTAGTGTTTCTAATTGGTATTGCTGATCATGCAGGACCTTTGGTGATGCACAGGACGGAGTGACGAAAGGAAAGAAAAAAAGCCAAAAGCCAGACTCAAGCACAAAACAAATCTCGCTGTATGATCGAGGTTTTTTTATGGTCCCTTCTTACCTATTTGGTGCTACATTAACTTGTCATTTTGGTACCTCGATGCAGTCTCCTCGGCAACCACGAGAGTCCTCTTTGTGTGGATTCCATGTGGCATTCCATATGTTAAGAGTACTTGATGACATACCTGACATCAAGAAGGCTGTTGTAAGTAGATAATAATGCTCAACCTTGTCTCTGCTCATATTATCTATCTGATTTTAGAGAATGATTTGTACTTGTATTCTCATAAATGATTGTATTTTACAGGATTTCAAACCTCCTGTAGATGTTTCCATAGAATATGTAAAACGTGTCCGGGAGATGTTGTGGGAGTACAATCTTAAGGAGACCATCGACCGAAAGGACAACTTCTACAGTGGTGCACCGTGAGTTTATTGTGACCAGAAACTTGAAACCCATTCAACCTTCTTTAGTCAGGTGTTGTTGCCTGAGAAACCTGCTTGGCTTGCTTGGTTGGGGACAGATACCGTCTGGTTCAGGCAGTTTTCTCATGACTCCATCCAAACAAGCCCTGATGAGAGTAACTTGAAACTTGATGTGATCCTAGCTTGTCTATAAATGTGATCTTGCTTGTCTATAAATGTGATCTTGCTTTGCCTATATCTGTGATGTGAGAATGTGTTTGTGATGTCTCCTTGCTGTGGTGGCTGCCATATCCTAGCTGGTTCCAAGATGCAGCCCTTGGTGGCTGCCAAATCCTAGCTGGTTCCAGGATGCCACCGGCAACCGGGAAGGTTACTGTATGGGTGGTTGCCATATTTGTAACGGGCATTAATTAAAGCTCGTTACAAACACTTATCAGTGAGTAACGGGCTTTATTCGAAAAGCCCGTTACAAAAATGCCCACAATGTAACGGGTAGTTTAAAAGCCCGTTACCAGTCCTGACCGGTGGGCCGAGATATAGGAGACGCAAGTGTTAACGGATAAAATACGTATCCACCTACGATCTGCAAGCGTACGGACCTAAACCTTTTTCGCCACGGGATTCCCAAGGTTCTTGTCAATCCGCGGAGCAAGGGGATTATAATCGTTTGATCTACCTATACTCACTAACAACTCAAACCCTAACTATGATTAAGGGGGTGTTTGGGAGAGCTCCAAACAGCTCCAGATTCAAAAAAACGGCTCCACTCCATTTTTTTCCTGCCAAACACCGTAGCTCCAAAAACTCCAGATCCACGAAATCCAGGAATCTAGCTCCCAACTCCACCAATTTCATGGAGTGCCTCAAGGGGTAATCTGCAAACACGTTTTTCATAACAACTCGTGGAGTTGGGGGGTAATTACCCACCACTGCCACCGATTACATAACATACCGGTTCAATCTCCCCCCCCCCCCGAACAGAAGCCGCCCCCTCGCGACCCTCTTCTTCGCGCGGCCTGGCCGCGACTCCTCGTCTTCACGGTCGCAGGAGACTGACCGTCGCCGCCTGCACTTGGCCGGCCGGCCGGCCGGACCGCCGGAGTTCACCGGAGATGAGCTGACCGCCTCCCCCTCCTCATCCTCCTCTCACTTCTGCACGTCGAGTTGGGCTTTCTCGTCCTCCGTCTGTAACCCTAGACGGCTCCGACGGCAATGGAATGGAGGCCGCCGGAATTGAGGAAAACGGGGCTGAGGTTGCGTTTCGGGAGGAGCCCTTGGGCCCATTTTCCCAATCTTTGGGCGCGGGCGCGGGCAGCAACCAGGGCAGACCCGCGGGCGGCCTATCCGAGGGTGCCGGCGGCCTTGGGGCGAGGCGCCGCAGCCGTGGCGCGCGCGCGGACGGCCTACCCGGGACCGCGACCGGTCACGGCATCGCTCCGGCGGCATGGCGAGGAACCGGCGGGCGGGGCGGGGGGTGCGGCCGCCCGTGCCGCCGGCATGGACGGGGGTTAGCGGCCGGCCGGGGCAGGGGTGTTCCCGCCCAGGGCAGCACTCTTGGCCTGTCCATGGACGCGGACGAGCTGGGAGGCGGGATGATGGGCGCATTTGAAACAGACCCAGCCATTGGCGATGCATTTTTGGCGTCTCAAGCATCTGCTACCTCCGGTGCTCAGCGAAGGAAACGAGCTACGTCAACCAAAGATGAGGTATAATTCGATGTCAAATTATACATGTTATACTTGGTATTATCAGTTTTTTTCTGCACATGATGAAAAATCTAGTTAGCTGCACATGATAAATGCGCTATCAGTTTGTTTTTAATATATTCCAAACCTATACATTTATGAATCATGTATTTTTTAATTACTAGATTTTAAACTGATGTGTTAGATTGCACCGACGCTTGCTATACTGGTACCGTCGGTTCATCCGACGGTGTCTTTTTCCTTCTTTTTCTTCGCGTCTTCAACTTAGATCTTTGCTTCAACTTAACATACTTAACATGCCATTACTTATAGCCTCAAAATATATACTAAGTCCTCAAATTTGCTGTAAGTAACCTGACATGTCCATGGTATGTTTACTTGTGGTGTGACATGTTAGCTTGGGCATGGTATGTTAACTTGTGCATGGTATGTTAATATGTGGTAACATCCATGGGACCTAGGAATGCCTAATCATGTATAGGGAGATTATATTGATTGGAATGATGACAATACCACCCTTGTTTGCGAATTGTTTGTTGAACAAAAAAGAAAAGGAAATAGACCAAACACACACTTGAATAATGTGAGATATGAGGAGGTGATTCATAGGTTTTACCAATGTACCGGTATCATGTTGAAAAAAAGTCAGCTAAAGAACAAATGGGACAAGTTGAAGACTGATTTGACCAATTGGAGAAAATTGATGAGGAAACAAACTGGAACTGGTTGGAATTGGAGCACAGGAACTATCAACATGGATAAAGAGTGGTGGAAAAAAACAAAATCTGTGAGCACCTAACATTTGTTTTTATTTATTTTTTTCTAATAATACATACACTTGCTTATTGTAGCCTAACTATGTAGGAGATACCTGGTGTTGGAAAATTTAAGAATAGACCTCTTCAAAATGAAGAATATTTGAAGGTGATGTTTGGGAACATCATGAATGAAGAGACTGATCATTGGAATCCTATGTCTTCCAACCCAATAATACCACCAAACAGTGTTCAGGATCATATTGATTTAGAGGATGAAGGGGAAGAGAATGGTTATGGGAATGGTGACGATAATGGTGAAGATAATGCTGCTGATTTTGGTGAAGAGAATTTGGAATTCTCTCCCACACCTAGCAACAAACCTAAGAAAAAAGCTCACATTATTCTTGACAAACCTAACAAGAAGACTAAAAGTAGCACTGGAGCAGTTATACAATAGAATATGTCAAAGATATCAGAGAGTGTTGCGGCTTTTGTGTCAGCTAGGTTTGGAGGGATTAGTATTGAGGATGTCATGGGCCATGTCACTGCATGTGGGGCTACTCCAGGGAGTGATGAGCACTTTGTGGCAACTGAGTTGTTTGTGAAGAAAAAACATAGGCAGATGTTTATGACTATACCCACCAATGAGGATAGGTTCAATTGGCTGAAGAGGAAGTTTGACATGATGTTTGCAAAGTGATCAGTGTGGTCTACCTTTGTGATGTGGACAATTTTTTTATCCTTTGTGATGTGGACAAATTTTTTTATCCTTTGTGATGTGGACAAATTATTTATCCTTTGTGATGTGGACAAATTTTTTTATCCTTTGTGATGTGGACAAATTAGTTATCCTTTGTGATGTGGACAAATTTTTTTTATCCTTTGTGATGTGGACAAAGTGTTATATTTTCTTGTTATGTATCATGCGGGCAACTTGTTTATGTTGCTGATGTGGTCAAATTATTTATCTCCAATGTGAATAAATTATTTATGTATCATGTAAACAAATTGTTGCAGCCATCTAGCGATGATGATGACGGCGACGACAATGAAGATGAGGATTTTTTTAAAATGATCTTTGCTGGTGCAATGATGGGAGAAACTTATCTAGACATGTTTATTAAAAAATCCTCCCAGGACATCTACCACAAGTGGAATGGGGTTTATGTTGGAGCTTTTCAACACTCCAGGAGAATGCCATAGGCAATTGCGCAGGAGCACAGAGATTTTTTTCGACCTCCATAGGTTATTGGTTGAGAGGTATGGGTTAACTTCATCTCTACATATGTCATCTATTGAGAGTTTAGGTATTTTGTTATTCATTTGTTCGGGGAATGAGTCCAACAGCAGAAGTCAAAATAGATTCAAGCACTCTGGTGAAACAATCAGTAGAAAATTTGAGGAGGTTTTGTTTAGTTTGATGACCATGTCAAAGGATTTCATTAGGCCAATAGATCCAAATTTTCCTACAGTCCATAGGAGGATAAGGGATGACAAGCGAGCCTATCTATATTTCAAAGATTGCATTGGAGCACTAGATGGCACACACATTCGTGTGACACTACCACCTGATGAGCAAGTCGGGTACATTGGAAAGACAGGGATACCCACCCAAAATGTATTAGCAGTTTGTGATTTTGACATGAGATTCACATACGTGTCAACGGGCCAACCGGGATCTATGCACGACACAAGTATGCTATACAATGCATTGAGTGTCGACAAGGAATTCTTTCCACATCCTCCACAAGGTAAATAGGTGTCAATAATTAATTTCCTTGCATTGACCATGAAAATATGCTGATATATTTTTCATTTACAGGTAAATTTTATGTTGTCGATGCTAGATATCCTAATCGTCCTGGCTACCTTACTCCATACAAGGGTGAGAGGTACCATATGCCAGAGTGGCATAGAGGTATGGAACCTAATACCCCGAAAGAAAAGTTCAATCGCAAGCATTCATCTATTCGTAACGTGATTGAGAGATCTTTTGGTTTACTCAAAATGAAGTGGGAAATTCTTTATAGAATCAAGAAATACCCCATGTGGAAGCAAAAAATGATAGTTGTCGCTTGTATGGTCCTCCAC
This sequence comes from Cenchrus americanus, assembly GCA_947561735.1. Lineage (NCBI taxonomy): Eukaryota > Viridiplantae > Streptophyta > Magnoliopsida > Poales > Poaceae > Cenchrus > Cenchrus americanus. The sequence continues at coordinate 149,134,520 of OX387243.1, read as the reverse complement.
AATTTCATTCGTGAGCTTAACAGTGAGGATGCCGACTTTGCTCGATTCGACCGTGATCCAAATTTTATGCCTACAATACCGGATCGTTATAAACGAGATGCCATCCCAGCAAATGCATCAGATACATCTACTCCGGAAGCGAGTTCGACTTCCATGGATAACTTTCGGGATGAACTTGCCACATCTCTTGCTATTTGTTGGAATAACTAGCTTGTAATCCAATTTGTACTTTTATATTTCTTAGGTACTGAGATTTTGTGAGTGCAAACTTTTATTTGTTTATGTGGACAATTTCTAGTTATCAATTAATTTGAGATATGTGTTAAAAAAATGATTACTCGTTTGTTGAAATTAAAAGAAAAACACACACACCCATGCACAGGCACACGCTACACACACGCCATACACATGCACACACTCACGCGCAGCACTGCACACACACGCCATACAGCACGCACACACCCATGCACAACACTGCACACACATGTACACTTTGCATGCAGGCACACCACATGCACAGCACGCATGCACATGCAAAGGCACAGCATGCACATAGCACGCACAGGCACAGGCACATAGCAGGCACACAGCGAATGGGAAAAAACTTGAGGGCAAAAGAGGACGAACAATTGAAACTATCAATTTGTGGAGTTGGAGTTGTTGTCTCTGCCAAACACTTGTCCTCAGCTCCAAAACAAGAGTCCAGCTCCACGGTGTAGCTGGAAATTGGTGGAGTTGCAGCTCCGGAGTGAGTTTCGTGGAGCTGGAGCCCTGCCAAACACGCCCTAAACTAGAAAACGACTAAACTACACTAGAGAGAACGATTAAGCTATCAAGATAGGAGACACTCGCCCATGGGTCTACGATACTAGAACATGCAATCGCTTTAAACATGAAAACCAATATAATCTATCGGGGGTTGTGACCACGATTTCGCCCTTTCCCTCCCCCGTACTGTTACTACGCGGAGGTATTCGTGACTAGACCTATGATGGACACGGCGTATTGAATGGATCCAAGGGAGCATTGGAGCTCTACTTCCCTTTACGGCACGGTAACAATTGAAACTATCAATTTGAGGCCCCCTTTGGAACGCAGGTATGGCAAAAAAATTTTGTAGGATTCTGTTTCCTACGGATTTTTTTCCTACATTGTTATTTGGTTCACAGGGAAAGAAGAGGAAATATTCCAAAGGATAACATTCCTATAGCTGAGTTTCACAGGAAAATAAGCAAGAGGTCGAGCCTCTTGGAAAGTTTCCTGGTGGGAAAAAAACACTGTGGTGCACGGTTCGCTTGGGGCCGCGCTGCTTTCGGTGGCTGTAGAGGCGCAACGTGTCCTTCGTGTATCTTCCAGAGAAGAGTCACGAAGAGTTTGTTCAAACAGATAGAGCTAGGGTGAGAGACCTCCCAGTACATAAGAAACAGAGTTGCGCATCCCTCTTCCCCCGCTGGCTACGGCTACGCAAAATCTCTCCAGCAACTTTGCATGCAACCAACACAGTGCAGGTCGATTTGTGGGCTTCCCCACCTTCCAGGTAATCTATTTCCCCTCATCAAATCAATGTCGCCCCTTCTCCCGTCCGCGAATCAATTTTCCCCATCCCTGAATCGATTTGCTTTTCCCCATCTGTGAATCGATTCGATTTTCCCCAATCCGATAATGATTTTCCCCAACCTCCAAATCGATTTGACAATTCCCAGTTTTGCCTCATGTAGATTTGGCGTTCGAGAGATTTCCCCATCTGAGAAAAGTGTTTTTTGCCCATCTCATAATAGAGAGTTTTCCCCATTGCTCCATGATGCTTTCTGTCGATTGAATCAGATGGATATGTGTCCTACTTGGTCAATGAACTTCATAGTATTTTTTCACTACATTTTTTAGCAATTGCTAGATACATCTAGCATCTCTCTAAGGAAGGTTATATTTTTTTCAGGGAAGTGATGCGACTACAACACACCCAATCGCAGGGGCTTGCTGATATTGACAATGAGCATGTGGCTACAGAGCCTAGTCAAGAAATAGGTAACAGTTCTTATTATTTGAGTTGGATATGTACATTGTATCAAAGTTTTACTTGCATCTTGCTGATGAAACTGAAATTGTATATTTTCCAAATGCAGCAGGGACAGGGACCTCAAAGAGAGCCAGATGGAGTCATCAGATGAAGTTATTCTTAATTACTCTGTTAAAAGAACATGATGTGCCAGGTTTACGAACACAGAATGCTTGGAGTAAAGAGGCTTGGACAAACATTGTAAGTCGCCTGAATACAATGTTCGGTGCATCTTTTTCAATGAACCAAGTCAAACAGAAGGAGCAAGATTTGAAGAAAGATTATCGTAGTGTTAAAGAATTGTTGGCTGAAAGTGGATTTGGATGGGACAAAGAGAGAATGATGGTGGATGCACCAGCAAGTGTCTGGGCTTCCTTTGTTGCTAGGAAGAATAGCAAGGATGCCCTCCATTGGCAAGACAGATCATTCCCATATTTTGATGCTTTAGCTCCACTTTATGATGGTGGGCTTTACACACTCTTTATCATTGCTGTCTTTTGTAATAGCGTCACTCATATTTCCTATACATCATTGTGCAGGTCGTCATGCTGAAGGGAGAACTCGCCATGGCATGGACCATTATGCAAGCAAAGCAAAGGATGCATCCGTTCCTCTCATGCAAGCAGCGCATGTGGTAGAGACATACCAATCTCCATGTACAATGATAAATGCTCCATGTGAATCTGGTTTGCAGTTTCCTTTTGACGAAGAGGTCGATGAGGTCAAGATGGATTTTTCACAGCATTCAACTAATCCTATCAATCACACACAAGTCCTACCAACCTCCACACAGATACCTACAGAGGTTCCTGAAGATCGACGTGTAAAGAAACAAAAGACCAAATCTGCTAGTCTTAATGATGGATTTCATGAGAGATACCTAAAATTGAAGAAGGAAGAAATAGATCGATTTGCTGCTATTGAGGAGAAGAAATTAGAAGATCCATATAGCATCAACAAGTGCATCACTGTCCTTGAAGTTCTACATGGTCTACAAATGGGTGACATATTGGTGGCAGCTGATATCTTCAAGAGTAAGGAGAACAGAGAGGTTTTCTTATCATTTTCTAGTGATGCATTACGGTTGGCTTGGATTAAAAGGGAGATTGAACGTCACCAAAACAACCTTTATAATTAGAAGGTTTGCTTTTGATAGTGCTTTTGTGAACTACATGGCAGGTGCTTTTGTGAACATAGGCAGGTGCTTTTGTGGACTAGATAGCAGGTCCTTTTGTTTGCCATGTAATGGCAGTTGCTATGTGGTAAGTATGGTCCTAGGGTGTACTATATTTTGTAAGTAGTGTCTGCCCAGCCAACCATGCATGACAGTAGGTAGTTACTTGAATAAGTACTATAGTAGAGTCACTAATTAGGAGTACAAGGGTCTTGCCGCCTACCATGACTGTCATATCAATGAAATGTAAAATACAGGATACTAATAAGGCCTCCTTGCTATGTACTTATCCCACATCCTTTGTGCTATGTCATCTCGCTCTTGATTTCCAGCTTCTCTAGAGTTATTGAATGCTTGTATACCACCAGCATAACTGTCGTCTCCATCCGGCACATCAATAATCTGATCTGGATCAATCTCCATACTGGAGTTAGTTGGCCATAACATATCTCCATTGTGTAGGCGTATGAAGTTGTGTAGAACACAACAAGCAATAGAGATGTCAATTTGTTTATTAACTGGGTAGTGCGAGCCAGTCTTGAGTATAGGAAACCTCATTTTTAATATACCAATCGCCCTCTCAATATGGTTTCTCAGCTGTGCATGCCGAAGATTGAACAACTCCTTATAGTTTCGTGGCTTCTGCTTAGCTCTTCCTTGTTCCTGTAGATGATATCTTCTCCCACGATACGGTGCAATAAACTCTGTTGTGTTTGCATAACCAGCATCTACAAGTAAAAATTTACCAGGTGGCACTTGAAAACCATGGTTAAGTGCATCATGTAGAACTCTTGCATCTGAAGCTGATCCCTCCCAGCCGGCATGCACATGAACAAATTTCAGATCAAAATCACAAGCTAGCATAACATTTTGAGATATTGTTTGTTTTCTATTCCGATATGGTTCTTGTTGATCTAACGGAATAAACATTGGTATGTGAGTGCCATCAATACTTCCGACACAACCCTACATGAACAAAAGAATGATACAATAGTTATAGAGTTGTTCAACCTCAAAACATTGGTATGTGAGTGCCACATCAGTACTTCCTAAAATTAAAATAGTGAAATCATGTATTTGTTCATACCTCGAAGAAGGGATGGAATTTTGGTTTTCTCAGAATCTGATGTGGGTGTAGGGAAGGTGGGCGTATGTACACACAGGTTAGCCGTGTAACTGAATCAAGCACTGCTCCAAAATGTCGACTTATTGTTTCACCACTGTGTTGAAACTCATACTGCAACGTCTCATTACTTGCATTTTTTGCTAGTGCATATAAGAATATAGCAACTTGCTCTTCTACTGAGAAAGATCTTGTGTCAGCAAGTAGTTGCTTCTCACGCAACTTCTGTACCAAAGCATGGAAAACATGAACTTCCATACGAAAGTTCCTTTTGCATAGACTCTCATGTCCTGTTAAGATTTCATTAACACGGCAAGCCTCTGATAGTTTTGATGTATGTATGGGTTTCTTGCTAGATGATGGTTGTGATGAACTTCCTTCTATGGTAGGGAGAACAAACAACATGAACTAATCTTCATTTTGTGAACGACGCCGATAATTTGGGTCCATAGCAGTCACAAAATGGAAAATCAACAAGGGGTAATTCTGCTTCTGGTTTGTTCTACAAGAATTTTTGGATTCGTGGTTCTGATATGCAGGAGAAATGAATTAGAAAATGAATCACGAATCCTTGAATATGTAATTTCAATAAAGAAAAGTTTAGCAATTAGACTGGTGGCTCACCAAATGAAATGGCTACCGGAACTCTTGCAATATATCCAGATGAACAGATGTGTGTTGTTGAGCTATCTGTGTTGTCTGTGTACTGCAATGAAATGGAAAGCTTCAGAGGTTCACACTCGTATATATAAGCACTTGCAACGGCTAGCTTGTTGCTCTGAATGCTCAACGGCTAGTTGTTTAAATTCGAAATGGGTAGTCAATTTCCTGAGTGTTTCCTATGGTGTTGCCAAAGGACTTCTTACCACTTTTCCTATGTTTCCCATTCCCATAGGATTGGGGAATCACAACACCTCAATTCCTACATTTTTCCTATTCCTTTGCTTTTCCTATCCCATGTTCCAAAGAGGCCCTGAAAGTTCAGGGACGAAGTTGACCTTCGGTGCAAAGTTCAGGGACCAAAACGGCTATTTTGCCTTCCGGTGTACCAAAATACACCGTCAACAACAGGTTGAAAGCAAGTGTCTCCTTTAATAGAGAGAAAGCAGACGCGCGTAGAAACAGATGCGTCTCATTTCGTCGAGACAGTGGAGACGCAGGTTCACGGAACGCGTCTCTGATGTTTATTTCACAGTAACAGACTCTGTTTCATGCCCGTTACCAAAGTTCCATGTGGGCCCAGAGAAACGGGCATTTCACATGCCCGGTGACTAGTTGTGGTAATGATCGTTGTTTGATGCCCGTTACGAATCCTATATGTACTGGATGCGTGTGAAATAGACGAGTCTCAGTTCGTCAAGATAGTGGAGACGCAGGTGCACATCAGGCGTCTCTGATTTTGGGTTACTGTTACGGGTTTTGCTTTGGCGCCCGTTACGAAAGTTCTCTGTGGGCCCAGAGAAACAGCCATTTCACGTGACTGGTGGTTAGTTGTGGTAACTGTCGTTGTTTAATGCTCATTACGAATATGTCTTATCAATAACGACCACCTTTCTTGACTTATTTGTAACACTTGATCGGTAATAGCCACATTCCCCGTTACCAAAAGGCGATGTACACCAATTAAAAGTCAGTTTTCCATGTAGTGACCGAGGGCGTCGAAGCAGCCGTCACGATGTGTTTGCTTTGGGTCCAGTCGATCGAAGCAGTGGTGTTCCGTGCAGCTCAGAACACGTACAGTTCTCTGACGGCACTTGCGAGCTGAAGATTGTGCACCTCGAACGACTCTACTCGATGGCGTCGTGTTCACTGAAAGAAACTGCCGCTTTTTCCATCAGAAGTGCTACCACCGATGCAGCTCTCCGCTCCACCTGCGACGACGGGCCGGCGGGAACAAGGCCCCGGGTCACGGAGGAAGGTCGGAGGTCGCCAAACACGCGTCCCGGAAATTTATGGCACACAGCACGGTCTCTGAGCTCATCTTTTTGAAGTTTCTTCGTGCTCACGCACGCGCGCCGGCCGGCGGCGCCGAGCGGCGAGCGAAGCACGAGTACCGGGCCCCGGGCGTACGGTGAGCTCCCTCTCCTTGATCCCGTGCTCGACGCCATACAGCTTTTGTAGCCAATCTGACACTGACAACACTACAACGGACGCGCGCCGCCGTGGACACACACGATGGACGGAGAGGCCTTTTACCGTGCACAGTAATATGGTACCACCAAACAATAGTGTGGTAGTATTATCGATTTTTTTTATTTTTTTACTATTTGTAAAATAGTAATTTGCTCGATGTATATTATTTAGAAACAATTTCTCTGCTGGCAAGATTACATAAAAATATTTGATTTCATATATTACAACAATATTATTTTGTATATTTCTGATAATACTCATATATTATTCATACCATATATGAATACCACGTATACCACAAAAAACGGTGGTACTTAATTAATCTCAACCATCAGATCCTTATGTGTGTGTTATTTTTATTACATACGAGTACCTTAGGTATAGAATGGTATTGTGCAAGGTAAAAATAGGTCTGTGTATGGAGGGTCAATGGGTCATGGCCCATAGACGCTTGCGTGTCAATGTTGAGCCCCGCTGCCGTGCCACCGTGCGAGCAAACGCAGTACGACTACTGCGTAGGACCGGAGGTTATATAGCGCGACTACTGTAGTGTTTCTGGAGTGCAGCAGTTGCTCGATCAGTACCTTCCGGGGACGGTGGTTGAGCCCGTCAGCTATAACTTCTCTAGGTAGTGCGCGCGGCGCCAAACAAATTGTCGTGTCACTGCTCTATCAAAACCGAAGCGTCATTTCATTTCCCGTCATGCCTGAATCATACCATTATCATACAAGGCGCATTCGGTGTACTGTATTAACTAACTTCGTCACACTCGTGGCTGTTGATAGATATATATCGACGAATGATTGATCTTTTTAGATGAAGGGATGATGCTGGTTGTTGCAGTCCATCGGTTGTTGATGTCCAAAGAAGTGTGTGTAATCCGGTTCGGGCAAGGAAATCGAACGGAATCAGTTGAACACAATCATTGACACGGCCGGATCTGGCCCCGTCTCCACCCGGTCCTAGTAGACCAGGGCCATTTGGCAACGCACTACCGCAACAGCTACGCGGCACTTTCACAACAAATAGTGCATCCACAGTCATACAGGCTACAGCAGTAGTGGCCGAAGGAAATCAGATGAAGTTGGCTGGTAATTACCACGACTGTATATAAGAGCATCTACAACAGTTTCCATGTCAGTTTGTCGTTCTCTTTTTTACGGAAACAAAAAAATCTCCAACAATTCTCCATTGTTACCATTTATTATCTTAAGTTCGGAAACAAAAGTCTTTGTGCGCTATATGCACTGAAGAGGTGGAAAGATATAAAAATAAGGCGGAATAGCTGATTTGCCTCCTAAACTATCACGCTAGGCTCAAATCGGCCCCCAAACTATCAAAACGTCCAAATTAGCCCCTGAACTTTGAATTACAACTCAATCTCATCCAAATGTCAAAAATACCCATCTCCAATTCTCTACCAAATCCCGTTGACGTCATTTTTCTTGCCGTCCGCCCTCCCGTCCCTCATCTCCTCGACCTCAACCCCTCTCTCTCTCTTTTCCATGGCGGCTAGGGTTTTGGCTTGGGGAGGATAGCAATGGGTGCCCCTTCTGTAGGTGGAGGTGCACGCTTCTGTAGGCGCACCTCTTCTCTTGGTGGATCAAATCAGTCCCCATTCAAATAAACCCTAGCCCCAAAAATTTGCACTCACCTCCATTGCTCGTACTGCTTCATGAGAGCCAGAACTCGACGCTCCACGATCCAAAGGTGCTTCTCTGCTAAGTGTCGACCTTCCTCCTCTTCCTCTCACTGTCCCTCTCCCCTCCTTGGATGCTTGCACCATAGTGACATAGGGTCGTCTGCCGCTGCCTCCACAATGGAGCAACAAGATGGGGACGGGGAAGAGAAGCCGTCGCTGCTCGCACTCTAGCTGCTCTGCCGCTGCTTACTCCAGAGAGAAAGGGGCGAGTAAAATAGAGAGAAAGAGGGCCAAGAGGATGAGGACGGGGGGCGGTGTGAGAAAATAACAACGTCAACATGTCAGCCTCTAAAAGGAATTGGGAGGGGCAATTTAGACCTTTTCCATGCTCAACGGGCCACAAGGGACTAGATTGAGTTGTAATTCAAAGTTCAGGGGCCAAATCGGACATTTTTAAAGTTCAAGGGCCAATTTGAGCCTTATGTGATAGTTTGAGGGCCAGATTGGCTATTCCGCATAAAAATAATTTTGTTTAGTCTCAGGTTCCTTATATGAGTTTTTGAGAGGTGGAAGTGCATAAAATAATTTTGTTTTTCTCTCGGAGTTTCTAATTTAAGTAAAATTGAGGTTTGCCGAATGAATTATACGACGAACTTTTTTTGCTTGACATATCTTTTTTAAAAGTTCAAAATAAAAAAACCAAATAAAATTAGGCAAACTAAGTTTCTAATTTAAGTTTTTTTCCATCAAGGGTCAAGTCCGAATTTCATTACTGCCAGCAACGAAATTACAGAGTTCCAAGTACGAATACCAGGCAATTAGACCATTCTACAACTTATTACAAGCTAATCCAAAATGCGCACAAAGGGCCCAAATTTTGGAAGCTGAGGATGAAAGTTCAAAGGAGACCGCTTCAAGCAAAAGGCACTAAAGCAAGCAAAACCAAATCTCTGTGACAAACACTAACAGAAACTCCTATTAAGATTTCCAGCATCCCGCGCACTTCACTGAAGAAGGACCATCCATGCATCGGCTTGACCAGGAGAGTGCTGGTGATGATGGAAGTGTAGGGCTGCTTCCTTCATGTTTCTAATTTAAGTAAAATTTAGGTGTGACGAGTGAATTATACTCAATTGTTAGAGATGAATTTTTTTTACTTGACGTATCTTTTACAAGTCGACTAAATAAAAAATTAAATAAAAATAGGCCAACTACTAAAGATGCTCTAAATCGATATCGTTAGCAAGCCGGACCCGTACCTCGGCCTAGTCGTTGTGCAGGGTCCAAAACCGAACGGGCACTGCTACGAGCAGTAGCATCCAATGCGTGGCTCCTGGCTTCTTCGCTTCTGCCCACGTACTGTAAAGAAACAGAGGCCTGCCTACCACTGCCTAGTACTCCTGCGTAGGTGGCCGTCCTCTACAGGACGAGGACACGCATACAGGTGGTGTCGTGTCCACGGGAACCCAGAAACCCAACCACTACTGCTCGGTCGACGACGGCCCCATCACCGAGCATGCAGTTCGTCGCTATCTCCGGCTGGAGACAAGGCACGTATCTCCAGGCACGCCGGGAGTTGATCGCAGCTCAATCTCGCATCGGGTTCCGCTGAGGGTGGGGGAATGCCCCGGGGACCCCGTCACAGTAGGCATACAGTGCCCGTGACCGGACCGGGTCAATGCGTCGTTACGCTTTTGACATCGCGATTAGAGTGGCGTAGTATTATCAGTACTAGTACGTGCCAAGGTACCGCCGTACTACTCTCCCCGCGTATTATTACAAGCATCAAACGGTACAGTACCGGTACAAAGCCTGCAGCCACACGTCATCAACGTGCCAGAAAAAGATGTGCAGCTACCACCACCTGTGCTAGCTTTTTTAGAATCTGGATGGCTAGATATATATACTAGGTTCTATTATTCGCACTCCGTACCAACTTTGTTACGTGCCTAGTTGCCTACTAATAAAGTAATAATACCCCATCCCATCCCCTTGACCGCTTCTAATCTGTGTACTGTATGCGCCTTTGTGATTTTGTCCACGCACGCGCTCCCCTTGAACCTTTCTTTTGTCGCAAGGAAGCACGCACGTCACGACACCCGAATTCCAACGCTGGAACTGGAATGGTATGGAACATACCAAAGCTTCGGTGTTTGCTTCTCTAGGCACGCTACACGCTACAGTACACCAAAGCTCAGCACACACAGCTGGACGTGATCCCAAAAACTTCTTTGTTGGCACTCGAAATTAAAGGAGGAGGCGTCCTTTAATTTTGTCAACGCATGCAGTTGGCGTGTGTTGTAACGACGACGAACATATCCTAAGCTCCTAATAATGCTAACTAGTGTTATTGTTAGCTGCCCCTGCATATATATATATATACGACGACGAACGCCACGTCCTTATCGCGCACCGCGGTGCACCGGCGCGCGCAGCTGGTCATGATGGGGGGGGGGGGGGGGGGGGGGGGCGTCCGAAAATACTGGCCGTGCATTTACATGCACGCGTGAGCTGGTGCTGCGTGGCACGGACAACAGGCAGAAAAAAATCGACGCACGCACACGCGCGCGACGTACATAAAATCGGAGTGTGACGCATACGCCTACATCACATCATAAATCTCGAAATGATAGCTGTCGTACGCGCGTATGCACGGGTGTCGGGCTACTGCACGCATGCCACTTTTCTCGCCAGGGGCATCCAGGACCACGACGCACTAGCTACGCATGATGAGTACCCAGCTCGCGCGCGTCGTCCCACACACGCGTACACAGCTTCGTTCGTCCTAGTACGGCGTAAATGCACGGCGCCGGGGGCTACGTACAAGAGCCCGCGCGAGAGACCCACACGAACTGTCCGTCCAACTGTCCAGATGCCCCGTCTATTCCTCTCCTCCGCTCGACGAGACCATGCAACTAACGGACCGACCGATCGATCCCCGGCCGGCCCGGCGGTGCACCGCGCGCGGCGCGAGGAGACCGCGTCCGATCGATCGCCGAATCAAGCAGAGCGTCGGTCGAGCGATACGACCGGATCGCGCGCGCGCCAGCCACTGCACCCGTCACGTCCCCATACATACATACAGACGCGAGACATATCGCCCGTTGCACTCGCACCTGTGGCTGTCTGCGTATGTCTGGACCGTGCATGCGCGCGCGTGGTCCAGGTACCACGAGGAGCACGTATCTGTATGTTAGTGCGCGGCGGTCGGCGTCGACGCCGAAGCGGGGGAGAGATCGACAGGGACTAGGCCGGGGCACGGAGAACAACCCGCAACCTAACGGCGGCGCGCGCGCGGGGCACGGGTCGAAGGGAACGGCGGCCGAGCCCCGCCGCCGGTCACGCGGGAGGAGGAGGGGGTGGTGGTGGACTGGTGGTACGGTGTGACAAGTTAACAACGCGAGAGAGGGCCGAGGGGTAGTAAAGGTAGCGAGGGAGGGCGACGCCGCAACCGACTCGGCACGATGGCTTTGGGTTACTTTCGTTTTCCTGTGCCAAGGCCGCGCGTGGTGCTGCGTCGCGGGGGAATCCCATCCGGAAAAGGGAAAGGGACACGGCCGGCCCCGGGGGTGCGAGGGCCTAAGGCCCCGCGCGCTCGTCGTCGGGGAAAATGGCATTCGGAAGTTTTTCCACGTCCGGCCAAGCTGACGGTTTCGGCTCACGCACAGCTTCGGTCACACGGGGGAGTTATTGCAGTGTTGGCTTAACAGAAACGCCAGTACTACTCGAGTTATGTAAGTTTTGTTGTGCAGGAGCAGCCCCATCCGAAGCCGTCGCGCGCCGGTGCCGAAGGCACGGACAGTTGTGCTTCGGCGCCGAAGGCTTGGAGAAAGTTAGAAGCACCGCGCGTCGAGAACACCTCGGACCGGGGCTGGAGGCGGCCCGGGCGAGATGTCCCCAAAGGTATGACGCGGCCGGCGCGAGATCCTGGACTGTTTCGGTGCCGAAGGTGCGGTGCGCTGCGACACGTGGCTGCTTCGAACGTGTGAAGGGGACACCGTACGAGGCAGAGTCAAGGGGGCGCCGCGTGTAAAGGTGTTTCGACCGTACGAAGACACGCTGGAGGCTTGTACGACGCGGGGAGTTACTGTTATACCCTTGTAAAGTGTTTAAAGCCGGTTGTCAGGAACGAAAAATGTGTAATTGAGGCAAATGATCATGCCAAGTGGTCTCCTATAAATAGTGAACCCCTTGTAATGAAACGGACACACGGTAATGAGAAGAGAGCGTCGAAGGCTACTGCTAGTCTTTCGGTCTTCGGTCTGCTAAGTGTTTCCTTATTTTGTTTCCCTCTCTGTTAAGTATTTCCTCATTTCCTTTCCACGTCTAGAGTAGTTGAAGTAGCTTCGTGGCAGTAAGCGAAGGGAGGGAAACTCTCAGGGACTGTTGTGTCAGCGTCCACCTTCAAGCCCGATTTGCACCAACACTCGTCTCCTTCGGCTCCTTCCGCACACGCAGGCACGCGCTGCTCCCGGCTCTGGGTGATGGGCGTGAAGGAATAAAGGGCTGATCGGCCGGGTAGCCGTGTAGTAGGTTCATTATAGCACTACTAGTAGTAGAGAGCAGCTTGTTAAACTTTGCTAGGTATCCGGCTAGAGCAAAATGAGCCATAGACATTTTGGCGTAAACTAAAGAGAAAGATGGATCAACGTACACGCTGGGCCGAAATGAAAGCAGAGAGCCAAGCCAAAGCGATAATGCGGTAGACCTCAGTTGGCAAGCTGTTACATCCGGGAGCCATGCCTGATTCTATTCTAAGACCAACATCGACTACAGCTATATACGCGCAGGCGCAGCGTACCTGCGAGAAATAGTAGTACCACCAATCACGGGGAGGCCAAGGGCATCATCATGCAGGGAGTACAGTTTTGGTGACGCACCATTCAGTCGCGTAAAGCAATTCACCTTCGCGTCCTTGCTCTAGGGCGTAAGGTTTAGTTCGTCTTGTCTTGTTTCAGTTATTTCTACGGTATATTTCTCTCACAGATATTTTTCTTTCGTAATAAATTTGACTATCAAATTAGGAGAAGATGTGTCGAACGGAACCAATTAAATCTTCGGTTCTTGAGTAGTTGAGTGAGTGCACAAGGGGCAACACAATGACTTATAGAGTTCGTTCGGCTTCTCTTTTTTCAGCTTCTTGTGCAGTAATTTTCTCTTCGAGCAAATCGTACAAATGAAATTAACACACAATACTTTTTCTCAAAATAAACATGTTGCACAAATCAGCGAAGATCTATCTAACAAAGCACCAATTTCGGCTAGACCAAGAATACCAAGAATTCAAGCTCTACGCAGCTATGCTGGACCAGTTCGTGCCGTCGTAACGTCGTTGTCTACTCCTACTCGCTAGTTCATGTTAGAAGAGGTAGAGGAGCTAGGTCATGTACAGCGTACACTGTTTACTTCAGCTAGACCAAGAATTCAAGGTCTACGCAGCTACACTTTGACCAGCGAAGACGTTCGTCAGTTCGGGCCGTCGCTGTCTAACCGCTAGTTCATGTTAGCAGAGGCAGAGGAGGTCCTGTAGACTGTTTACGCATACTCTTCTACTGCTTACACAGTGTTCCCCAGGTTCAGGGCTACGCTGGGGAGTGGGGACTCACTTGTTGCGCTCACTCATCAGCCCTCCGTCCGCGTGTTGAGAGTTGAGACTTGAGAGAAAACTAAGCAACTGCCTCGGTAGATTGTTCAGTCTCACTTCTCGATGTCTAGTGAAGCCGGCTAAAAAAAGCGCTACCTTGCTTCATCGAGTGCATGATTGAGCTTGAGTATTATATTAGCAACTCTAAAAGCTCTTTTATTTGATTTTCCATTAGTAAACTATAAAAAACAAGAAAACTATCGCTCCAACAACCCCGCAATACCTCCCCTGATCTCCCTCGCCATTTAGTCGCCTCCACTCGCGTTCTTTGGTGATTCAATCCGCCTCGCAATACCCCCTCTCCGCGCCAGGTCCACCTCCCACATGCCAACTCCTTGTCACGTGTGCACAGCTCCTCCTCCCGCGCGGCGCTGGACGGAGGTGGCGGGGCCATATCATCAAGGCAGCGACACGGAAGGTGGCGCTGCAGTTGGAGTAGGGAGCCTAGGCTGGGATACAGGCGGAAGTGGAACATCTCGCTGAGGACCTCCCGCACCTCCGCAACTCAAGGCAGCGACGTGGCAGTCCACGGGCGTTTGCAAAAAGGGCAGATGGACCTCGCGGGAGAACCTACACGACGAGCGAGAGCGGCAAGTAAGCTGGAAAACGAATGCACGATGTCGCATTGAAGCTCTGACTACGAGGAATGAGTCTAAATTCACCGACGGGGATGAATCGAGTCCCTGCGCCGCCCTTGACCGTCACCCGCGCCGTGGAGGCGCTTTGCATGCCCCCGTCCGCCTCGTTCACACCATGGGTTGTCAGCCTCGTCTGGCCGAGGAGTGAGTCTTCGCCGAGGGGGGGGGTGACGGAGGTGGCGGCCAAATGGGGGAGAATCGCCTGGGGAGCAAAGAGGAGAGATCAGTAGGAACAATGCAGGTAGAGGTTGTGGTTGAAGATATGTGAAAGAAGGGAGGGGGACGATGATGAGACCTGCGCGTCAAGTGGGGGAATTCAAGGTGGCGGAATATTCGCCAAGGTGGAGTTTGTTAGATATTGTGTCCAATATTTGTACAGTCCGATTACGATGGGACTTGAGTTGTATTTAGCAGTATAGGATCGAGTCTGTGTCATATTTTGTAACCCGAGCCTCCTCATAAATATGAGAAGGGGGCTGCTGTTGCAACAGACTCGTAGGGGGAAGGCGGCGTATGTATTGTCGGGATCCCGGAGCGACCGGTATTGCGGTTTGGGGAGGAGCGCCCGTAGTCATGCTTCAGGGATGTAGGCTTCGGCTGAACCTCGTTAACAAAGATCATGTCTCTGCTGTCATCTGTGATCGTGCAAGTTTGTCTCAGTAGATCCAATCATCGTTTCTTTGCGTGGAGATTAGCAGGCGGCTCGTCGCCACGGAGTGCTAATTTCCTACAATTGGTATCAGAGCCAGGTTGGAATAACCTGGGAAAACATCTCCGGGTCACACAGTGACGGGGGAGCCCGTGGACGTCTCCGGAGGGTCACACGGG
Source organism: Cenchrus americanus (assembly GCA_947561735.1). NCBI lineage: Eukaryota > Viridiplantae > Streptophyta > Magnoliopsida > Poales > Poaceae > Cenchrus > Cenchrus americanus. Next base: position 149,119,282 of record OX387243.1, on the reverse strand, counting down.
TGGTTGTGACTAGAGAGTTGGACTCGGGGCCTGGATGACGTCTTCGGGAGATCACACAGATGGGTGTGATGGAAGAGGGTGGGAGAGTTGGGCCAAATGAGTGACGAAAGAGATTGTTGAGTTTAGTCCCACATCGGAAATTGATGGTGGGGGAGCACAACATAAAGGTGGAGAGTCCTAACCCATCAGACTAGTCTTTTGGGTTGAGTTACGCCTAGAGCCTGTTGTTGTGGGCTTCGATGGACCTAAGGCCTGGTGGCCGTCGGCTCGTGCGTATACCGGGCCGCCCCGGATTGTGCTGCACCTTTCTAAAAGCAATAGACGGTCAAAGTATACATCTAAAACATTTTTTTAAAATTGTTTACGTTTACTGAAAGCGAAGCGCAGTCGTTATTCACATACTACCTTTTTCATTCAATCTCTATACCACGCAGTACTCCCAGATTAGTCCAAGCTGCATGTGCAGCGTTGAGTGCCAAAGTATACTCCGCGTTATAACATCAGCAGACATTCATTCACGTCCTTTTGAAAACCTGGGCTACCGCGATGCAGTTGCGCACTGCTGCACTGCGCATTCTGCCGCTTGTCTCCCCATTAAAAAAGCTGTAGTAGTAAACTCTCGTCTCGGCCCTGCAGTCCAAGCCTGTCCTCGGCAGTTCTTTTAACCACTTGGTTTAATGAAGCTGACTACCAAGCTCTTTACAGCTAGTTAAGTTTGAAGGCTCTGAGGCACTGGCCTGTCAGCAGTGGCGGTGCGAAACTATTTCTTGGGACCTTATGCAATCTTCTTTCTAGGGACGCAGACGCACTGGAAAAAACGAATTATTCCGGATGTAGGACGACAGCCCGTGCAACAGCGAAGATGCCGTGCACAAGGAGGTTAACTGACCGTGATATAGTAGTGCTAGTACGATGCAGAGAACGGATCCAGGTGATCAAGGAGCCCACATGGCAGGAGCAGACAGGATTACAGGATAACATCTCATTCCCATCGAGCACACCGTAGGCACTCCATTGGATCTGGCCTTGGCCAGGCTCTAGAAAGGCGCAACACTTGGGTGCCACCCCCCGCGGTTTCAGCCCAATCAGCGCCAAATCTTTTGGCCGTAACCCCACACATGCACGCCCCAAGCCATGATTACGCGCGTGGATGATGGCCGTGGGCGTGGACACGGCCATGGAGTAGGAGTGCATCGCATTCGGCAGCTCTGGTGGACGGCCGGGCCAGCGAGCAGATATTGGCAATTTTGCCGTGCTTTTGAGGCAGAAATCGTCGCGGCAAAGGGGTAACCGCTCCGCATCGGGGCGAAAGGAGTAACTAGTGCTCGTATCAAATTAAATCCTCATCGCCGCCTCATGGTTAGCGCTAGCTCGCTCACTCACTCACTTGGTACTTTGGTAGCTCAAGTGGCGTTGTAGCCGGTGGTAATGCGTGCCACCTACTGCGAGCTAACCTTGTTCGCTTGCGCTTGGACGTTTTGCGGTTTTGCCCACCGAGCTCGGCTAATCATCGTAGCCGTAGCCGTTCGTTTCGACCGCTAGTTCCTGGCTTTCCCCATCTGATCCGATTAGATGAGCGCCGATAATACTCGCCCCGAGTATTTTATGCGGCGTGGCGGTGACATGCCAGATGCCACTGCCCACGGACTCGCTGCTTGACACGCCTCGAGGGCAGCGGCATACGCGGTCATAGTAAAATGTCATGGCCACATGCGCAGGCCTAGAAGGCTAGTTGAACAGGCTCTGTACTACTGCCGCTGCTGCTGCCACTGGTAATTGGTACGTAGTACTCCTATCTTTGGATCCCCTCCTCTTTTCCGGCGCTAGGAGCTGGATGATCTGAACGTGCTCGAGCTTTCCACGGCAGCGGCATCCCCACCTATACCTACCACTGCTCACCGTGTTTACCTTCACACATGCGAAACATTTTTTTTTTCAAAAATAAACGAATGGAGACTCGTCTATTTATTCCGGCAGTCAATGTAGGAATTGCTCAGCGGCGTTGTGGGTGGCGTCAAGTTGGAACCAACCAATGACATGCATGTCTGATTGAGGTGTTAGCGTTGCTTAAGAGAAAGATCTTCGCCGCCTGTCATGGTTTCTTCAGAACAGAGAAATCAGGAGGTGTTTAGGAGACTGGATTTTGCCGGTCGGTCACTGTTCCGTGAAAACGGCCTTGGGTGGTCTAGTAGAATTCCTCATTTTCTAAAGCTTCTTTCCCCCTCATATCCTTTTCGATCTACGCACCCTAGGGGCCTTTTCTGTTTACGACCATAGTAGGTATCACTAGGTGGTGAGCTGTTGCGAGTTCTCCCGATCAGATTTGTACTGATCCATTTTTTTTAACCAGCGGCAGCGACCAGCAAGAATTTTTTTTCCTTTTCTTTTTCTCCTAACGAAAGCAAGGCATCCGAGACACGAATGGTATGGCCTATAACAATCTTTTCCTTTTGAGATGGATATAAACAACTTGGCCTGGTGCTGGTGGTACCGGCTGATTGGAAATTTCCCGGGATCGGACGGAAGCGACAACAATGCATCAATTCGGCTTTCAGTTGAGTTCCGTGCATCATCCAATGCACTTTCAAAAGCTGCTGCCTGAATGAGGCTTTGGAGGCTAGCGATGTTCCAACGGACCGCCCTTCTTGGTTACACTCGCCTTGATTAATGCCAATGCCCGTGTCAAGTTTTATAAGAAAAAAAAAGATGGTGGCTCGGTTGAGCTGTTAGTAGCATATAGGAATGAATGATATGGATGTGTTGATCAGGGACAAGTGTCATAGAGTAAACCTGCATATGTGTATATCTCACCTAACGATTCGATCCGAGCTGCTGTCTGCTACTACTACTTCGTATTAGTGATCCTATTTTTAATTAATTAAATAATTTAGAAGAACTCTGTCTACTCTGATGCATATGCCGGACTTCGGATATGACCAGATGCTGGGGAGGCGGCGTAACCGTGTGAGAACGAAGCAGGCGGCGCGCCTTCTGGGCGGCAGTTTGCTCGCATGATTTGCGTGTGCAGTGTGGCGTTGCTCCTCCCCGGCCGCATCTCGGTTGTTGTAGACGCGGCGGTGTTGGTGCCGGGCTCCAGGCCTCCAGCCCCATCAGATCAGCAAAACCTACTCGCAAAAGCAGCAGATCACACATGCTTGCAGTAAGCACCACTGATAACAATACTAACAGTTCCTTCATTTCTCATCTTTCATGTTGTTTTCTCCCTATCATTCTATCCTGGATCTCAAAACCGCAAAAGCGCAACCGTTTCCAATGCGGCTGATGTTGAAAACAGCAAAAATACGTGTTAATACAGAGCATACGTAGCAAAGTCGCAGTACAGCACACTACTAGTACAGCTCATGTTAGCAGTAGCAGACAGCCCAAGTGGCGACGTGTGACCATTTTAGTACAGCGGTAGAGTACCGGTATGACTTTCAGTAGGCAAAATGATTCCGAACTACCCCGGTGCACTGGTGCCGTCACATGATGCCACTTATTGTGAAAGTTGTGAGTAGGATAGAATTGTTCAATCCTCGAGCAAGAAATTGCGATTCTTTTTTGAGAGAGAGAGAGAAAAAACCCAAATCGTGAGCTTGTTTCAAATGGTATATATCTCAAAAGCAGAAGCCTTGCAAAGTTAGTATTAATTACTTCTAATTGTATCATTGTTCCAAGATGGTATTATGGTCGCTGTCAATTCTCTCTCCTCTGAGATGATGTGTAATTCTCCCCTCCTTTCTCTTTGGCATTTCTCTTTCTCATCAGAGCAGCAGCAGCAGAGCTGCCCTCCCAACTTTTCCCCGCTCCCCCCACTTTCTTCCCTCCTCCCCTGCCAGTGCCAGCCATCGTCCCCGCTTTTTAGCCCACCTACCGGCAGCAGACGCAGGCCGCAGCGCCCCCATAACAAAAAGCACCCGCACCTCCATTCCCCACCTCTCGCTCGCTCGCTCCCTCCCTCCCTCCCTCCCTCCCTCCTCATCACCCCTTCAAACCAAAACCCAAACACCACCGCCTCCGCCACTCGTCCGTCCGTCCCTGCAGCAGAGAGCCGAGAGGAGAGCCGCATTGCCAAACCAGGCGAAGCCGCACGCGCCCGCCCCACACCGCGCACGCGACAGCCGGGAGGCGCCACCGCCGCCAGCTACCCCAGCCTACGCGCTTTGGCTCGGCGCTAGTTGCGGGCTAGCAGCGGGGGCCGAGATTCCAAAGGGAAAAGGCCCCGGGAGGGAGCAAAAGGGGAGGCGAGGTGCGGAGGAGGGGAAAAGCGGCGGGAGAGTGGGCAGTGGGGGGGAAGGGAGTCCAGTCCAGTCCAATCCAGCCCGACACCGGCCGACGCGGCTGCGCAGGCAGCGGTGACTGGCTGGCTGGAAGGGAAGTGTGCTCGGCAAGCGACGCACGCCACCGACACCGGCACCGGCACCGACACCCCTGCGCCGATCGGAGCCGCGCGTCAGATCCAACGCCCCGGCCGGAATCGCGGAGGATTCCGGCGACCGCAGCGACGCCCCGGATCTGCATTCCGGGCAGAGCCCCCTCCTGACCGCCTCGCGGCCTCGCCTCCCCCAGTAAGCGCCCACTTCCTTTCGCCTTCGGCTTGCTCGATATCTTTTCTGTGTTTTCCGTTCGTTGCTATGATGGCAGTTGCTTCTCCTGTTCTCTTGTGCAATGTGTGTATCAATTTTTAGAGATAGGTTCATGCTCGGGATATATTTTTTTTGGTTTCATCTTGTGTTTCGACAGCGGAGCCTGGATGCCAAGTTCATCTGTTTTATGTCGCCCTCTCTGAAATTTTACTGTGCAGTTTAAACCCAAATTTTTCTGAACATCGATTGCCGTTCGCTTGGTTTGTTGGTTCCACCCTCCGGCCTTTCCGCTTCGTGTTTCCTTGTCCTTTTTGCAGCGAGGATCACTCACGCTGCGTCGGTTGCACACGCATAGTCGAACTCGGGCGAGAAGAATCGCCATGCTCTTGCTCCCCCTCTGCTTCATCTTTCCCCTTCTCACGCTTGCCCGCGGTCTGCTTCTGATGAATTCACCCTCTCCTCTGAGATGGAACATTCCAATCCATACTTCACGTGTAGTACTCAATTACTCATGCTCTTCGTTTTGTTGTCGATGAAGTTTCTAGATTAGTATAAGATATGGAGATGAAGAGAGGACGAGCACCACAAGAACACGCAAGGACAATGATGCAACGAGGCATCTGGTTAAAAGCCAAATCCACCGAGAGGAGACCGCCATCAATGTCCGTAACGAGTTGGAGTAGTAGTAGCTCCCAGCTTTTAAGCCGGGTCACGCGCGCCTTCTTTTCACCGGAACGCAGACTTGCTAGAACTGGATGCTGCAGCAGTGTAACCATTGATTTTTGATTCGTCGTCACCTGTGCACGGGGGAGCAGTAGCGTCTGGTCAGGTCATCTCCGCCGTATAAACATGTGCTGCCCCCACGCCGGCAATTACGTCCGCGGGCGTCTTTGGTGCCCGTCTTAACTGCGGTTCTTGCCGGGCGGGGGCCTGCCTAACTGCCCCGCCCCGTTGCCGTTCGCGCTACAACAGCCTGTGCGCTTCTGCAACCCAACGCGTCAATTGAGCTCATCAGTTAGGTGAGCACACATGACTGAGAGTAGGACAATAAGCTTGCCTCGCGTCAATGCCCTGGCCTAGTTCTGGCATGACGGTGATCGGATCGGGTGCACTGTGCTGTTCTCGCAACTTGCCTTGCGTGGGGTGGGGGCCGCCCGCAACGACGTGTGCTGATTGTACCGGGCCTTCTTGCTTGAAGGATTGGTTTCCTGCAGGGATTTGATTCTTTTGGCCTGCCTGACCTTGACCGTGCCATGTCACATAGCTGTGGCTGCACTGTGGCAGATGCTTCTGCTTTTTGATAATTGGATGTGTACGCGGCGGGAATGTTATGATACTTAGCTGGTGAGGTACGTTCGGGGTTATGAACCCTACACGGCCACACTGTTGACTGATTGGAGGAGTTGATTGTATTGTTGGTACTATTTTATAGCCATATGTGGTGGAATGATTGTGTACTTAAGTGTGGTTAACAGTTGCTCAACAAATGGTGTTTCACTTGTTTCTTATTTATCTATGATATAATACGCATATTGGGTTCTTGCTGGCTGTGCTAATTGTACAGAGCAGCTCATTTGTCAAATGGCTGTAGCCATACATTGGTTTCCTGTCTGAATTCTTCATACCTTGTGCTGCTACTTTGAGTATAGTTTTTTTTTGCTGAATTAAATGTCTGTGGAAACTAGTATACATGTCTCAACTAAAACCATGTGGCAGTTCATTTTCTAGATTGTGCTTTGTTCTCATGAAATCTGTCTTTTATTTGCTACGATTGCTGACAAAGTTAGTTACAAAATAATTCAAATTCAGTTAGTTTTGAGCTTCTTTCCTACCCGGAGGCATGCATGCTTCATTTACGAAGAAAATATAGAAAGGCAAATCTGTCACATTTGTTGCTGATTGCAAATATACACCATTTTTTTTATTAGATACTCTGCAACTAATGGATCGACGCAGCTGGCCTTGGAAGAAGAAATCATCTGATAAATCATCAAATGCAGATGCATTGCAGAATTCCAATCAAGAACAGGTTTGCCAAGCTTTCTTGTGTACTACTCCCTCCGTTCTTAAATATATGACACCATTGACTTTTTACTCCAACTTTGACCATCAATATCTATTGAATAAGTTAGTTAACTAAAGTAAAATGTTGATCCTTATGTCTATTGTCAAATGTACTTTAGATTTAACTTGTAGGTTTATCGATTTGCAAAAATATTTGTAGAAAAGACGAATAGTCAAACGAATGAAAAAAGTCAATGATGTCATATTTTTAAGAACGGAGTTAGTATTGTTTTAAATTGGTCTAAGTAGCAGTATTTTAAGATAATAATAACCTTTCCTTTTTTCTGCTTGACGTTCCAGAAGAAAGATTTGATAAGTCCAACACCACAGGGACTGTTCTGAGTTACTAGATGTCACAATCCTTGGTTACTGATCCATGCAGCCATGTCCCCTTTAGTTGATTTTCACCCTTTAGCAATAGGGTCACATACCGTTTAACAAAGCAATGGTCAGCACTAGTCGCTTATTTTTGTTTTATTTTGAACCTCAAAGCTGGTTAGGCAGTAACTTTGTCATGAATATATAAATCTAATTTTTAAGTTTTAACTCATTTAAAATATATTTCTGCTGAAATAAAATTTCGTTCTTTTCAGGAAGATAAGACTCCAAAATTTGTGCAAATTTCACCTGAAACATATGCACATCTTACTGAGTCAGAGGAAAAAGTAAAAGGTTTAGAAGAAAATGTGAAGGTCTTGAATGAACAACTCTCTGCAGCACAATCTGAGATCACAACTAAAGATGCCCTAGTGAAACAGCATGCAAAGGTTGCCGAAGAAGCAGTATCAGGTGTGCATAACATTTACTTTACTTTCCTTTTGAAACATATATAAATTGTTTTCTTGCTTAGGTTGAATAATTGGTAAATGTAGTAGTTGATCTGTTATTGGGTATGACTCATGAAAGTAGGCTGGCTTCTCTTTACATTTTTTCTCTGGATAACACTTCTATTTTTACAAGATATAACCTAGTTTATGGATCACTATTACTAAACGAATTGGTAACATGATTTATGTTTTGCTGTGCTAGGTTGGGAGAAAGCCGAAGCAGAGGCCTCTGCACTGAAGGTTCAACTAGAAACTGTTACACTGTCTAAGTTAGCAGCTGAAGAAAGAGCTGCCCATCTGGATGGTGCTTTGAAAGAATGCATGAAGCAAGTAAGAACTGTTAAGGAAGAAGGTGAGCAGAAGCTGCACGATGTAGTCTTTGCAAAAACCAAACAGTGGGAGAAGATAAAGGCCGAGTTCGAAGCAAAACTACTTGAATTCGAACAGGAACTCATAAGGGCTGGGGCTGAGAATGATGCACTCACAAGATCACTCCAAGAACGGGCAGAATTGTTGATGAAAATTGATGAAGAAAAAGCTCAAGCAGAAGCTGAGATTGAAGTCTTGAAAAGCACAATCCAGTCAGGGGAAAGGGAGATAAATTCCCTAAAATATGAACTGCATGTTGTCTCCAAAGAGCTTGAAATCCGCAATGAAGAAAAGAACATGAGTGTGCGCTCAGCTGATGTAGCAACTAAACAGCACCAGGAAGATGTCAAGAAAATATCAAAACTTGAAGCTGAATGCCAAAGATTGCGTGGCCTTGTTCGGAAGAAGTTGCCTGGTCCAGCTGCACTAGCTCAAATGAAAATGGAGGTGGAAAGCTTGGGCAGAGAGTATGGAGACCACAGAGTACGACGATCCCCTGCAAAGAATTCTAGTTTCCATCGTCCCATGTCTCCTATGTCTCCTGTTCCTGATTATGCCATAGAGAACTTACATCACATGCAGAGAGAGAATGAGTTTCTAACTGCTCGTCTATTAACAATGGAAGAAGAAACCAAGATGCTAAAAGAGGCACTGACAAAGCGAAACAGTGAGCTGCAGTCGTCAAGAAGCATGTATGCTAAAATAGCTGGCAAACTCCGAAGCTTGGAGGTTCAAATGTTGACTGGAAACCAACATAAGAGTCCAACTCCAAACATGGATATTCACTATGATGGTGCACTGAGCCAAAATGGAAGCAACCCACCTAGCATGACTTCAATGTCTGAAGATGGTGTTGATGATGAAGGAAGTTGCACGGAATCTTGGGCCAATGCTCTAGTATCTGAACTCTCTCACTTCAAGAAAGAGAAAGTGGCCAAGAGCAGTGTGACAGAAGGCTCCAATAGGTTGGAACTCATGGATGACTTCTTAGAGATGGAGAGGTTAGCGTGTTTGACTTCTGAGGCTGATGGCAATGAAAGTACTATTGACAAAATGAAGATAGATGAAGTTGGGGCTACTTTGTCTGGTGTTACTGAAAGAGGCGGTGTTAAAGATTTGCAGTCAACTTCACCAATGTCAGAGACTCCATCTAGTAAACAGCAGCTATCTGAGAAATCTTCACTTTTGAAATTACAGTCAAGAATATCTTCTTTACTGGATTCTGAATCACCAGAGAACAATCCGGGAAAGATGCTTGATAGTATTAGAAATATCCTAAAGGATATTGAAGATGAGGCAGATTCAATGAATACAAATGGTAATCATCACTTGGATGGGACCTTAAATTCAGGGAGCAAATGCACCATGGATCAAGAACTAAAGAGTGCCATATTGAAGATTCAAGACTTTGTCAAGTTACTGGATCAAGAACTCTCCAAGTTTCAAGGCCAATCATCTGACTATGATGGGCTGTGTGAGAAAACACAACACTTCTCTGCAATAATTGACAAAGCTCTGTCAAATGATAACGGCCTAAATGACCTTGTCATGGCATTGTCCGTGATCTTATCAGAAACTGGTCAGATTAAATTCACAATGTCGAGAGACAACAGCAACGAAGCAGAAAGTAATAATTTAGATTGCGTTGATAAAGTGACTCTACTCGAAAATAAGGTTCAGACTGATCCAGTAAAGGATAATGTTTCTGGTCTCTGCCCACCACTGCCTCGTTCATCTTCTGATCCGGAGTTTGAGGGGCCTGCTGATGCTGGATTTGATGCTAAGAATGCAGTGAAGATATGCTCACCAGAGGAATATGAACAACTTAAATCTGAGAAGATTAATTTGGAGGGAGAATTAGCGAAGTGCAATGAAATAATAGAAGAAACAAAGTTTAGATTAAGTGATATGGAGAAAAGCATGGAAGAACTGACAGCCAAGTTGGCTGACAGTGAGAAATCAAATAGCTTGAGTGAGACACAGTTGAAATGTATGGCTGAGTCCTACAAGTCACTTGAAACAAGAAAAGTTGAATTAGAGAATGAGATAGAAGTATTGCGGTCCAAAATAGATACTTTGACAGCTGAACTCACCGATGAAAGACAAAGTCATCAGGAGGACTTAGCCAAATACAAAGATCTCGAGGAGAAGATGGAAAGGTGACAATCAAATCCTTTGGCTTGTAAATTACCATCTGCTTGATTTCTATTCTGACTTAGTTTTGTGATATGAAGGTATGAGTTGGAGAGGAGTTCAATGCTTGCGGATGAGGATCCAGATACCAATTCAAAGCAGGTATGATAGTTCAAAACCATCTAGTTTCTAAAGTTTTTCACATTGCTATTGCCTACCTTTTATTAATTTGTAGCTTCTTTATGAAAACTACTGGCAGCACACCTTCTGATTTGTGAATAAAAGTTCCAAATCATTAATCATTGCAGCATGAAATCACATAATATATGCAGGGGCTAAATCCTTTTGAACATTTTTCAAGATTACTCTAAACTGTAGTTTTTTTTTATGCTGAACTATTGAATGTTTCTTGATATGGAATACTTTAACATCTAACTTGTGTTTAAATAATGATAGGAGAAAGAAATAGCAGCAGCAGCAGAGAAGCTGGCAGAATGCCAGGAGACAATACTTATTCTCGGCCGTCAGCTGCAAGCTATGCGTCCTCCAGCCGACTCTTTAGGTTCTTCACCCAACCGGCAGCGTATTGAGGACTTTCTGCAGGATGCTGTAGGAACAACGCCAGGAGAGTTTTCCCAGAAGCCGGAAGGCCAACCTGATGCGGACCAGGAAATGCTAGGGGCAGGAAATGAGTCTCCGGTCAATGGATTCAAGATGCACATGGCCCCGTCTGACGTGGACGGAAGCCCTTTTCCTTCCCCGAACAGCTCCAAGCGCCCCAAGCATCGATCGAGATCTTCTTCATCTTCATCTTTCGCTAACCAACAAATGGCGGAGAAACAAAGCCGGGGATTTAGTCGGTTCTTCACAAAAGGTAAAGAGTGAAAAATTCTCCTGGCAGCAGCATCAGGTTTGTTAATTATTGGCGCCAAATGGGTGGGGATGGTGGAGACCATGAATTTCTGTAGAGCTAGTGGGGCAAGCCTGCTTGTGTATTCCCTCAGGTGATGCCTTGGGTTGCTGCAATAATACTCAGCTTGCGGTCAAGCAGGTTGTGGCGAGAGTGTGTGGGAATGTAAGCCATCGGTATCTTCTGCTAGAGCTTCTCCGGGTTGATGTGTGTTCGAAACCTCACTAAAACCTCACTGTACATGTGCTTACTTGATTGAAGAAGAGCTGGTTGTTGGTTTGCGTTGAATCCTATTGTGAAGTAGCCTGTATATCGGCACTGGACTGATTTGCTGTACAGTTAACCTGGTTTAATTGCTCAGTTTAAAGGGTATCGATGTATGTTTGTTGACCAGTCTAAAATCCTGAAGACTCGGGCTATTTGTCTGCCGCCTTAGACCATCCACACTCGTTCTCCATCTACTCCTTCAAAACGGAATATTCCATCCTACCCATCCATATTCTCCCCTTCATATTCTATTCTTCCGCACCCATCTTAATTTAAATTTCTCCTTCATCCCAACAACCAGCTAGTTGGACCCACCTCCATCCCAACACCCCCTCCCATTCCTTCTCTCTCGTCCCCGGCCGCCCCTGCCCCGCTCCGGGTCAACACGAGGAGAAGCAGGACCCCCGACCGCTCTGCCCTGCTCTGGCGTTTCCGCCCGCACCGACGAATAAAACCGTACGACAGCTAAAAAAACCAGTCGTATAGAATTAATCTCAACCGTCGATCCTTACATTAGGTCTTTTTCTATTACATACAAGTCATTTTTCCACCGGTCGCACAGGTCGTATCGTGTATAAAAAACCTCTCCACTAATTGTCAGTGCTGCTAAACGCTCGGACTTTTCATCATTTTTTAGAAAAAAGAAGTTTTATTCCGGCCTTTGCATAAGTTATGCACCTAACCATTCATTATTACAGTCTCAGCCTCTGGCTGAATGAGAGTGAGCTTTCGAAAAGCAATCCTTACAAATGAAACGATAATGCCAATTACAAATTAAGCCTATTATACGACAACCACCCGTGCTTGGCGCAAACCTCCATAGTCACAGTCTCCAATATGCGACACACATGCTTCAAACTTGATCTGTCTTTCTCCTTTTGAAGGATGGTCCAGAACCGCGTCCAATAAGTGGTCCTGAAAACAACCTGCAAATAAGAATATAATCTTTTCACATCAAAAACCGCATCATTGCGGCACAACCAGATAGACCAGAAAATTGCACATACTCCCACACCAACTTAAGGTCTCATTTTTCGGTTTATTTGTTGGAGTCAAACTCCAGAAATATCCACTATATTAGTTGGTGCTCGGACATTTCATCATAGGATCCGAGAATATAAAAACTCACCTGGCACACCATTTGCGATCACTATTTCCGATATAAACACTATGTTGTACTTTATTAACAGTAGTAAAATACGCATAAACAATAGTTGCAACATCTATGCTTAACCATTGCAACATGTATAAGGGTTTGGTTCTTTAAGTTTTTTTTCCCGAAAGGGTTTGAAGAGTATCTTGGCCCCTTAAGTGGGTTTTGGTGGTTTAATGACACACACTTAAGTAGTTAATGATTTATCTAGTCCATGATTAAAATTATAAGTGGCATCAAGTGCAGTCGATTGACACTAAAAAGAAAGTGATGCTACAAAGGGTTCCTAAGAGGGTTTTATTTATTTTATTCTTTTGAATTTGAGTCCTAGGGATGCCGTACTATCAAGAGGGACAGGAATTGTGTCTTCCAAGAGTCGAACAGGTGCTCTAGTTGCTAAAACAAAACCTATGAGAGACACATTTGCACCAACACTTTCACGGGGATCTTTTCTTGAGTGCTGACCTTGAAAGGCCGGAGTATCCGGGTTTACCCCGGAGTCTCCGGACTTGCCGGAGTTTCCGGGTTTACTCCGGATACTCCGGGTCTTAAAGCCTCAACGACTATATTCTGGGTGAGGGGGGTATAAAAGCCCCCTCCACCCCTTCCTTTACTTTCTCTCCTGCCATTTCGACCTGAACACTTCAGACCTCATTTACTCCCTCCTTCACTCCCCTTGGCTCAAGTTTGGTGAGATTTGCTGTAGGGATTTAAGAGGGTTTGAGAGCAAGAGCTTGGAGAGTGCTAGTGAGCTGATTTTCCATCCCTAGAGCACCTTGTTCTTCGCTTGGTTGGCAAAATTCGTGTTTGTTACTCTTGGAGCCTTGAGCTCCTAGCCGGCTAGGCGTTGCCTTGGAGCATCCAAAGATTGTGGCTGCCCAAGGAAGTTTGTATCACCCCGACTTTGAGTAAGTAACTCTAGCTTGATCTTTGTGGTCGCCAGAGGGAGGAAAGTGACCTATGTGTAAAGGTCCACCCTTTATGAGTACCTCAACGGAGACGTAGACCTCAAGGTGTGAGGTTGAACTCCGGTAACAAATCCTTGTGTCTCTTGTGCTTATTCATCTTGTTGTATGCTTGTTTCGCTCTTAGAACATATCTAGGGTTTGGTGCCGATCTACCTCGTGGTGAGGTTTCAGCAAGATTGGAGTGGATAAACATGCTTGTCTCATCTCAGTGCATAACCTATTTTCACAGATTTACATTTGAGCAAGTTTAATTTCTGTCGAATTTGATTCCCCCTGACAGGCCGGAATATCCGGACATTTTCCCGGAGTATCCGGAAAAATATCCGGAAACTCCGAACCTGATTTAACAGCTGCGAAAAAGTTGTGACTTTTCTGGTTCGACTATTCACCTCATTCTAGTCGACATCTTGATCTTTTTCAGGGTTCCTTAAGATTTCGGCTATCTGTTCCGTGACGTTACCATCTAACCATTCCATGATCCGTTTTGCATTGGCCCCGTTTGGATTCTCTTGCGGGGCTAGAGTTAGAGTTAGTTTCCAACTCTAACTCTATCCCTAAACTAACTCTAGCCCTAGAGGTGTTTGGATGACATGGTTAGATTGACAAATAAATGCACTTTTTCAATTATTTCAAAGCATTCAAACCATCATTTCGGCAGATTTTTTTTGTGGGCAGCTCTTGTGTAGCCTAATTCCGATCACAAATGACACAAGTAACAAGAAGAACATATGGTTAGATTAGTTGGGAGATCGAAGTTGTAAAAGTCAGCATAATCCGATCATCGAGTAGCTGTGGATGGATTAACAAGAAGAACAAGAAGCATTAGCATGCCTGCCGTGCAGGATGTTGATGTCGTCCTTGGCTGAATTGGGCCACATGTCGAGCTCTATGACCCTGACCCCCGCCGCAGCCGCCTTGACGATGGGGACGTCGCCGCGCCGGCCGCCGAGCCGGTTGCCGGTGAGGTACGAGTTGTGGCCCGTGTAGACGAAGTAGTGGGAGAGCGGGCGGGACATGTCGTGGTGCACCCGCGACGCCCGGATGGGCGGGTTGAGGTCGTTGGAGAAGAGGTAGCGGTGGAAGTCGTCGAGCGCCGCGGCGGCGGGCGGGCGAGCCGGGGAGCCGGGCGGCGCGGCCGCTCGCGCTGGCCGGGAGGCGGATCCGGTCCGGCCGGCCGGTCCGCCTCGCCGTCGTCCTCCGGCGCGCCCTCCGCCTCCTCGCGCGCGCGCGCGCGCGGCGCGCGGCCGTCGGTGCCCGTGTGCGGCCCGCCGCCGGGAGTGGAGGTTGAAGAGGGCGCGCACGTCGTCGCCCGGCGGGATTATGCGGGCGCACCGGCCCCCGGCGGCCTCTGCCCGCGGGGATCACGCGCGTTCCGTCACGACCGCCGCCACGGGCGCGTTCGAGGCCGACGATGCGGCGGCGGGCGACGGGGGACCGATGCGGCGGCGGGCGATGGGGACGGATGCGGCGGCGGGCGATGGTGATGCGGCGGCCGGCGATGGTGAGGCGGGCGGCCGGCGATGGTGAGGCGGGCGGCGGGGATCCCGCGTGCGGGAGGAGGCGGGCGACGGGATTCCGCGTGCGGGGAGAAGATTTTTTCATGAGACCCACCGCAACTAGCCCCAATTAGCACCTCTTGGGTGGGCTAGTTTTTTGGGTGGGCTAGTTGCATCTAACCCAATCTAACACACCCTGTTTGGATGTTTCGGGGGTTAGTTGGTCTTCAAGCTAAACTACCAAAACTAACTCTAACCCGGATCCAAACAGGTCCATTATCTGCTTCTGTCTGTCTTTGTTGTTGCACTGTAGGAGTGTCTTCTGCTGTTTCGTTGATCTCCTTGTACTCGCACTCGCCGCCGAGTGTTTGCTGTGTGACCGTCCTCTGAGCCCGAGTATCTCAAAGCTCGCTGCTCACTGCTACTTGTCGAGATGGATAGATAGATGGTTTGCTGACAACGGCGTGGCTTTTCTGACGCGTTGGGTTCTACCAATTGAGTAATCCACAAGGACCGATTTGCAAAAAGAACACAAAAGATATTTCCATCCCCCAAAGTAGTCGCAACCCCCTAATCTCTCGGCCCGCCAGGGTTTAAGGGCCGAAAAAGGGCAGCGCAGCCACGAGCAGAAATGGCCGCTCGTTGGTAGGGTTTTGGCCCCGCCTCCGCCAATCTCCGCCGTCTTCCACCCTACACGCGCCGCGCACCATTCCCGCTGCGGTAATTCGCCGAGCGGCCTGCCGTCTCCACCGCCACGTCCTCCCCCCTGCTTCCCCGCCGCGCATGGTGCCCGCCTGCTGAACACCCCCTGCGCCGCCGCCGCCGCCGCCGCCATGCCTCCCGCGCAGGTACGTGAGTTCAGAGCGCGCACTTCGCTGATCCAGCGCTGGGCTCGTGGCGATTGGACCGGTTTCTGTTGGAATCGGGGTTTGATTCGAGGGATTTGACCCGCGGGGATATGTGGGGGCGTGATCAGCGAGCGGATGGATGGGGGCTGTGCTGTGAGGGCTGAATGTTCAAGTTTTGGTTTAATTGGTTGATTTGCAAGCTTGTGTTTGCGCTTGTGTAGCGATGGCCTGAGCGTGTTAGTTGTAGTGATCATGGTTTTGGGATGTATAAGGGGGTGCTCCCTTGTTTTGCAGCTGCCTCTTTCTCAGTGCAATTTATGGTCGTATTTTCTGCTTCAAGTGTCTCTATTCGCTTGTACCAAATAGAAAAAAACAGTGCGACTTTGTTTTAGGCTATGGTTGCTGCAACTGGGGATTAGATGTGATCTAGCTGGGTTTGATTTTGTCATTTCTGCTGGGAAAGGGTAAAAACCAGTAGAACTAATCCAAACCATATAGGTGTACTATGTTGATATTGGTCAGTGAGCATGTGAGTTTGCTTGATCCACTCATTTTTCAGAAGAAATTTTTCATCAAGAGTCATAAATTTGTTAGCAGTGTTTGTTCTAGAATACTTGTAGTACTCGCGGATCCATTGTTACCAGTTTGTATTGGCACTGTCAGCATTTGAGCTCATATATGAGTTACAGAGTTGTTCTTTTCTGGACGTGGGGTTCTGGGGTATTATTTCTATTTCTTATCTTGTCAAGTATGCTAATTGTAGCTTTGTTCAGATGGTGACCAATGGCCTTGGGGCAAAAAGAGTGAATGCAGGGACAAAAAAATCCCCCCAGCAAATTCAGATGCTGGAGAAATTTTACTCAGGTAATTGTATACTAATGTAACTAATGATGATTGTAAGTCTTTTCGTTTGAATGTGCTGTACATTTCTTTTTTTTTGTCCAGACGTACAGTATCCAAAGCCAGAGGAAATGGAGCAGTATGCGACCTGTGTTGGCTTGACCTACAGTCAGGTCCGTATATGGTTCAAAGAGCGGAGGAGGAAAGAGAGGAGGGAGATGGAAACCATTGGGTCTCACATGGAAAGGCAACTTAGTGGACGATCAAGTGGGCCTAGATCCAGCAGCAGTTCTTCCTCTTGTAACGAAGCTCCCATGTATGGTATTTCGTGTTCACGACCAGACTTTGACAGCAGTACCAGCATTGTAGGAGAGGAAAATACACTTCAATCACAAATTCTGTTCCCCAAGGATTATATCCTGAGAAAAATCTTTCGCAAAGATGGTCCACCTCTTGGAAGTGAATTTGATCCCCTCCCCAAAAGTGAATGTGGTCGTATCAGAGGTATGCCTGTAGCAAATTAAGATTATTGTATGTTACTTAGATAGTTATAGATTGCTTCCACCAATGGGCAGACGTGGCCAGTTCTTCTAACAGTTATGATCTTTTCTTATTTTGCTCGGTATAATAAATATGTTTTCTTATATGTGCTCATGTCCACCTCAATGACTGTACTGTTCACTCTGAATTGTCATTGTTGGTGAGCTGTTGACTCTCTGCACTTATTTCATTTACTCACTCTGCTACTGTGTCAGATGTTAACAGTCAGTCCTGTACTTCTATGCTTGATTTCATTTGTTATTGTCACAAGCGCTGCAAATCTGCAGTTGCTCTGGTGATTATTAGGTTAACTATAAACTGATCTGCGAGTTACTTTCTTCTGGTTTGCAGTTACATGTTTTCTAATGTTCGTCTTTCATTTGTGGACGCATCTAATATCCTAATGCAGTAATGCTGCTGTGTGCAACTGATGTAAATGATCCTTTTGTTGCATATACAGATACTACATGCCACCAATCCTCTCAAAACCAAAGAGCTGTGAAGAAGAGAAAGGTATGATTAGTCGATACAATTTGGCTACTCACTTTCATTACATCGTATGTTCTCAATTCAAATTGAACTACTTGTTCAAATTTAAATATTTCATTGTTAGTAATTCCAGACCCGTGTTTCTTTTTTTTAAAAGTTTTTGGTAGCAGTTAGAGTGAAAGGCTTTGATGCTGGTAGCAGTTAGAGGTATGTTATTATGTATAAGTTCTGGGCTGTGAAATCAAGTGCCAGAACAGTTTGTTCACTCAGCACACCATAGGAAATCGTATTTACGATGTCGATGTCTTTGTAAACATCAAGGAGTTATTAAGATCTACCTTTTTTCGTTCAAATGTAAGATTAGTCTTATATCCTCTCTAAAACTCATTATTTCTCTTTACTTAAATTTTTGCTTAAAAGTTTCATATGTTTGGTGTGAGCTGAAATCATGTGCTACCACCTTTCATATTTTATATATTATCCCTGTTTTGTTTTTCCCGGAAGTTCTTTATTGTCTCCCATCACTACAAATCTCAGCTAGTTTTCATTTTTCAATTTTCAAATTGATATTTCTAACATGGCACCATTTGTGTACTCAATTGCTCATCTGTAGATAATTGAGTCTACCAGTCAGAGGTCCCATGTGCCATATGAGGATACTGTTCCTGTGAGGAAACACGGAATTGGCAAAGGTCTGATGACAGTGTGGCATGCAATGTATTCCCAATCCCATGATGTGGAATGCCAAAGCGGCCCAAATTTCATCGATGAAACTGGTTGCTTGAGGTCCCTGAGACCGTTTGATGATTGTGATGGGTTAGAAGATAATGGAAAGACTACTCAAGTAAAGTTTCAGTTATTTGGTCTGATGTTAATGATGACTATGTTAATCTCCATATAAAATTACCCATTCATGAATCTTCCCTGGCTCCTCTCTGTATGCAGCGTCAAAGTATGGCACGGAAGAAGGTAGACAAAAGGAGTAAACCTCCATCAAACAAAAGAAAGGTATTTTTTTTTTCTTGCTTAGCATGAGAACGAAAAACTTCATCTACTAAGTTGGTCATTTGGGGAAGCAAAACTGTCCAATCTTGACAGTTTTCTTTCTGGTTTGAATAGTTGATTATGAATCTTTTTTGAAGTTGAACAAGAACAATAATGATGATTTATCTTCATAGGTGTCATGTAAGAGAGTTGCAGATCCAGAGAAGCATCCTCCGATGGATTGCCATCTTTCAATCAATAAATCAGAATCTTCAGAACTGCTGACTGAGCAGGCGACTTTAGTGGATGATGAGGAGCTTGAGCTCAGTGAATTACAAGCAGGTCCTAATCCATTAAGATGTTCAGTTCATCTTTCTTCAAGTGGTAGACATGGCTGCCCCCTTTGTAAAGGTTTGAATTGTCACCTCATATCTTGCTATACTCACATTATGTAGACAATTGTTATTTATGCATGTAACACCTTCATCGTGCAGATTTACTTGCCAAGTTTCCTCCGCAGAGTGTCAAGATGAAACAACCATTCTCTGCAAAACCTTGGGATTCATCACCAGAAATGGTGAAAAAGCTTTTTCAGGTCATATGAAATGCTACTGTTTCTGCATCATCATTGTTAATTCACAGTGGTTACATTATAAATGCCGTTATGCAGTTGCATTTCCTCTATCTTAGTTTCATTGTCTAATAATTGGTACACATATTGATTGGAGAATTACTGTTGACAGGTAGTCCGGTTTGTATACGCTCATTTTGGCAGTATTGATGTTCACCCTTTCACATTTGATGAGTTTGCACAAGCATTCCATGATAAGGTGCAAACTTCTAATCAATTTTCTCTAGGATTTAGCATGATTTCTTGTATTACTTTCTCATAACCCTAATGTAATTTGTAGGACTCTGTGTTGCTGGGGGAAGTACATACTGGTCTTCTAAAGTTGTTGCTGTTAAGCGCTGTAACAGGCAGTGATGGTGTGTTTGCTCCGCGATCTTCTAAAGACTGCCGATTTCTTAATTTCCTCAACTTTGTAAGTTTTTAAAGACTTGATCATTTTGCTGAGAGGCCATAAGGACAGTGTAATGGATTAAATCTGCAGATTTTGGGAGGAAATTGATATCATCCAGTAGTGTGATTTTTTTAACAAAATACTTTGCAAGAAGCACAGCATAACATTTTATATGTCGATATGATCAGTTTTACCCCCCTTGGACCTGGTGAAACTATTATATTAAATGGTACAAAGTATCGCTTATTTTTTTGTGTAGTATCACAGTTTCATGCAACATTATGAAGCCAAACTTCTATTGAAATGAAGTATTTGTTCATCATCTGAAAGAATGCCTGACTAGTGGTGATTTTTTTGGGAGTTACCTTCATATTTATAATTTTCCTCTAATTCTTTTCCTTGGGAGATTCTAGGTAGCTCAACTATTTATTTGAAGATCGCCTCAGTTGGTTCTCTATTCAGATAAAAGATAACATGAGAATTGCAAAAAATTCTTTGAAGCACCTGCAAAGCTTGCAGCTGGCGAGAGAGAGAGAGAGAGATAGAGAGAGAGAGAGAGAGAGAGAGAGAGAGAGAATATTTTTACTTTTCAAAAAGCATATTGAAATAATAGAATAGTTAAAAACACTATAATTGAAATTTTATTCTTTTAAAGTATGTGTTTTCCTTGCTCGATGCATTTTTTTTATCTGAAGATGTCTCCTTCCAGGTTAGGGAGCAAGAATTCGATGTTAATTTCTGGATCAGATCACTGAATTCTCTTACTTGGGTTGAAATACTACGACAAGTCCTTGTTGCTTCGGGCTTTGGGTCCAAACAGCATATGCTGAATCGGGATTTCTTTAACAAGGTATTGTGGATACCTCAACATTCTAAATTCTTTTCAATGTATGTTGCAACTGTAGATTTGCCACTCCAGTGGTTATTCAAGTATGTTTAGAAGTCAAACTTATCACTGTATCATTTTTCCAGGAGAAAAATCAAATGGTCAAATATGGCTTACGTCCTCGCACACTGAAAGGTGAATTGTTTGCACTATTGTCTAAGGCAGGAAGTGGTGGACTAAAGGTTTCAGTACTAGCCAAATCATCTGAGGTATTTAACTTGTTAAAATTAATATTTGGGAATAAATCGTTTGTACTGATAACAACTGATGTTCTCTTTGTATATTTAACCCAGTTTATCTACAACACTTACCTGATTTTTCTCTCTTTCAGATTGTTGATCTTAATGTCTCGGGCACATTAGAACTAGAGCAATTGATATGTTTAACTCTCTCTAGTGACATCACATTATTTGAGAAGATTGCACCTTCTGCATATCGTCTTCGTGTTGACCCCCAAATTAAAGGGAAGGAAGATGCTAGATCAGATAGTGAGGATTCTGGGAGTGTTGATGATGATGATGATGCTAGCAGTAGTGATGATGAATTTAGTGGTTCACAAAAAATCAACTTACCTGAGCATGATAAAAGAATTGCTCGAAGGAAGGAGCGAAAAAATGCACATGGAAGTCCAAATAAATGTAGTGAAATTGACGAAAGTTATACATGTGAACGTTGGCTTCTGGGATTAATGGAAGGCGAGTATTCAGATCTAAGCATTGATGAGAAGTTGGATTGCTTGGCTGCGTTAATAGATATTGTTTCTGGTGCTGGTTCTGTTCCAAGACTTGAGGTAATCTTCTCTAACTATTCCAGTACGTCTCAGTTACACTGTGCCATCGTTGTTCTTGATAAAGTTGCTTTAATCTTCCGAATTAACCTGAAATGTCCAAATACTAGGGATTAGTTCTAGGCTAATGTAGTTACATATACTGATTGTATCTTAATGTATTCTGTTTGCATACCATATATGCGATTTTCTTTTCAGGTGAATGGGTGATGGGTCATTTCACTCTAGAACTCTTGTACTTGACACTGCTCTAGAAATCCCAAAGTTCTTTGTCACTATTGATATTTTTCAAGTTTTAACTCAACTGTATTGTTTACTTTATGTGTATGGGCAGAGCTGCATTTTGAAAACATCTTCATTTGTAACCCTATTGAATAATTGAGAAGCTTATGCTGTTATTTTCTGCTTTTAGGAACCACAAAGAATATTGCCTAACATGCCAAGAGCGCAGTCACACCAATCTGGTGGGAAAATAAAGAAATCAACTAAAAATCTTTATCAATCCAGTAATGAGTCCTTAAATGGACCAGGAAGCGGAAGAAATCAGGACTACATCACAGACTCTGGAAGGAACGATCTGTCTGGAGTTGCACATGAACCACAGGTTGTTCTCTTAGGATCAGACCGCAGGTATAATAGTTATTGGCTCTTCCTTGGCCCTTGTAAGGCAGATGATCCAGGGCATCGTAGGGTCTACTTTGAGTCCTCTGAGGATGGCCACTGGGAAGTGGTTGATTCACCACAGGTAGCCCACTTTCTAACTCTGCTCGGATTCTACCCTCTTTTTTTTGGATGTCTATAGATTTATCTTGCTATTTATTTGCTGAATGCAGGAATTACTTTCCTTGCTCTCTGTCCTAGACAGCAGGGGCACTAGGGAAGCTCATCTCCTTGCATCGTTGGAAAAGAGACAAGCTTGCCTCTTTGAAGCCATGAAAAAACATGTGGAAGGAGGGAATGTAGTCAGGCTCCCAGCTTCATCTGAATCATTTCGCTCCGAGACAAGTACTGGTGGTGGAGCTTCACCCAAGACAAGTAGTGTATCTGGAGCTTCACCTGTATCAGATGTTGAGAATGCTTCTGTTCCTATAGATCTTGAAGATAGTATCTTGGGTTCATCATCTGCAATAGTTATTGAAAATGGCAGGAGAGGTGATGAAAGAATATTGATGTGGGATAGGATGCAAGCATTTGATAAGTGGATCTGGAATTCTTTCTATTCTGTCCTTACTGCTGTTAGATGTGGCAAGAAGTCATTTAAAGAGTCACTGGTCCATTGTGAAAGTTGCCATGATCTGTATTGGAGAGATGAGAAACATTGCAGAATATGCCATTCAACTTTTGAGGTTGGTTTCGATCTCGAAGAAAGATATGCCGTACATGTGGCAACATGCAGGGTACCTGAGGATGCGCATGAGGTGCCGAATCACAAAGTTCTGCCTTCACAGCTACAGGCACTTAAAGCAGCCATTCATGCTATTGAGGTGAGTATTTCAAAACATGCAATTCAACTTGTTGGAACATGCAGTGTATGCTGAAGGGAACTTAAATTGTACCCCCTTCATTCCAAATTGTAGGTCGTTTTGGCAAATCTATGTTCATAGTTGTTATTATGCTATACATAAGTCTATATCTAGATGCAAAATAAAAATTGTAAACCTTGAAATGACAAACGACCTACAATTTGGAACAGGGGACATAGCTATGTAGAATTATGACATGTTTATACGATGTCTTAACAAACACTATTTCATACCATGGTTAATTCTTGCGTGTAGGCATCGATGCCTGAGGTAGCTTTTACTGGTTCTTGGATGAAGTCTGCTCACAAGCTGTGGGTTAAGCGGCTTCGACGAACATCATCATTGCCAGAGCTTTTGCAGGTCAGCAGAAGATTTTCAGATCTTTTAATTTATATGCTAACATCTGAACTTTCTCTTCATTTTAAGTATATTTTGTTTCTACTCTGCCTTTTCTTATACAATGGCAACGACCCCTGCAGGTTCTTGTCGACTTTGTTGGGGCAATGGATGAGGATTGGTTGTACAAGAGTTCATCGTCTGTAAGTTTTAGCTCGTATTTGGATGACATCATTGTCTATTTTCAGACAATGCCACAAACAACATCAGCAGTTGCACTTTGGGTTGTCAAATTGGATGCGCTCATCGCACCTTATTTGGATAAACCTGGTACCTCCAGAGCATTGGCCTTGAAAGAACCAGTACAGACAAGTAAGTATCTCTTTACAATCACAATAGTGAATGCTTTTGAAGTCTGGATATATTGTATATTCATCGTCATTGTATTCTCTACAGTTAATGCATCTGGTATTTCTTGCAATCTTGTATTTAGAAAATAACTTGTTTAGAAATGCTTCTGAGGTGCAGAACTTGCTTTATGTTTTTCTTTTCTTGGTGTTTTATCAACCGCAATTAGAGCTCCGTAGCTTCACACTTGATATACATACCACTTAACAGAGATTCGCGACTAATCTTCCTTGAGCAACCTTGATTATATATTTATATATGTCTGTGTATTATTAGTACTAGTTTTTGTGAAAAAGCAATTTGATCATTAGAATTTTAAATTTTGACTTTTGTGGTAGGTTGTGCCTTTTCAGTTCCTCAATTATTTCATCTTTCCTTTCCTCTTATTATTTCGTCAATTTTATGAAACAGGATCACAGACTTGCGCAAGGTAGCCAGGAAGATGGATTCTTCTGCATGATGCTCCAGCAAGCACCCAGCTGACTTCTTTTTCTGGTATTATTTGCAAGTTTTTGCTTGATGTTCAAGCTTTTCCTCTAGGCAAGACATCATGATGTTCGTTTTGAGCATGAGACTAGGTTGTGCACCTCTGCAGTACCTCCCAGCGGAACATTGTGCACCTATGTACAATAGTAGGCAGTAGGAAAGTTTTTGTTAATAATCATTGCTTCAGATTTGTGAAAGTTTTTGGCTTTCCTTGTAGCGATGGGTGGCGGGACACAACTGAGATATAGCCATTTCTGGAACAATTAGGTAGTTGTTGTACCTGGCTATTAGCTGCGCCCCTTCCTTTTTTAATGAAATAAGGGGGGATTATACAATTATTTTCGTAGCTCAGTAAGCTGTGTTGCTTGTTTGCTTCCAGCAGATTTGGTGAACAAGTTAAATTCGTTCCCACTGGTTTACTGCAGTGTACTATCTGTACTTGTAAACTACGACCTCGTATATTCAACAGCAGTGCCTACGTTCTTTCAGAACTATTAATTTATGACATGCCTTTCTGCTCTGTTTAATACTCGGTACAAGGCTTCTTGGTCTCAATTTGTGAGACCTGAATATCAGTATTTCACTGTCCAATTAACCAATGATGCGAAACAGTTAGTTATGTTATAATTTATGACATGCCTTTATGCTGTGTTTAATACTCAGTACAAGGCTTCTTGAGCTCAATTTGTAAGACCTGAATATCAGTATTTCACTGTCCAATTAACCAATGATGCGAAACAGTTAGTTATGTTATAGGATCTTTATGATATTTTTGTGGGTAGCTTCTGTATGGCAGTAACATGGTATTTGAGTCAGGAGGGTGTTGTCGCTACATAACTTGTGGAACTACGAAAGGTGTATGCTTTTGGGGAGTTGGGGTGTCTGCTTGTCCAAACCATAGGTAGTGGTGTCTGGTTGCCCAAACGATTTTCAGAGGTGCATGTGGTTTGTATATCACGGATGAGAAAACAGCCAGAGGTAGGGAGGTGCAGTTTTTTTTACATAACTTAGAGGATGTCTGTTTGGTTGGTCCTTGGTTGTATAGATGCAAGCTGACCTGAGATTGTGATTTGGCTGGCCTAAACTGCTATGGGTTAGCCGTTTGATAGTGTACATTTTCTTACAAATTTTGGTACATAACTTAGAGGATGTCTGTTTGGTTGGTCCTTGGTTGTATAGATGCAAGCTGACCTGAGATTGTGATTTGGCTGGCCTAAACTGCTATGGGTTAGCCGTTTGATAGTGTACATTTTCTTACAAATTTTGGTACCTTGAAAATTTTGATTCAGGATAAAAAATCTAAAACGACATTAATTTGAAACAAATGGCATACTATGGAATTAGCTATACGCCTTTCACACAAAAATTCACTAGAACGTTACTAGGGCTTTTCCCAACTTAGACCATCCTCAAGTGACGCCCTATGTGATTTGCTAAGTCAAATTTTAGCGAGTGAATGCAAAATTTGTGGTCCAACATAAACCCTACCTAATTCCTCTCGTTGCCAAACTTGGCAACCGAACCTACCTTCGCATCTGCAATGCCAAGGGTGGGCCCATATCACAATACGGAAAACGAATCGGTGGGGTCGGGAATTTCCCAAGTCAACTTTTATGTGACGGAAAATTCGGAAAACGATATCTGACGGTTTGGAATTTCCCGTTCCTGCTTTCATCCCTAGCCCCTAGGTCAGTAAGGAGGTGCAGGCAGCGCGAGAGAATAGTTGAGCGAGAAGAGAGACCACAGCGAGAGGATAAAGGAAGAGAAAAATAAATAGAAAGAAAAACGAGGATTGAAGAGTATTAAAAAGGCAAAAATATATAGAAAGAAAAATAAAAGAGTCTATAAATAGACGGAAAAGAAAGGTGACGCGTAG
Source organism: Cenchrus americanus (assembly GCA_947561735.1). NCBI lineage: Eukaryota > Viridiplantae > Streptophyta > Magnoliopsida > Poales > Poaceae > Cenchrus > Cenchrus americanus. Next base: position 149,093,484 of record OX387243.1, on the reverse strand, counting down.
GACATACATGTCAGTGTGTGGAGAGTTGAATGTACAGTAACTGGATAGCATGTTGTGAGCAACTCAGTGGAGAGTCAAACAAGTCAAACAGAGAATTAAATTTGAAGAGGAAAATACTCTTATGTCGGTACATATTCCCGAACAACTTTTGCCTGAGATGGATCTTAGATCCTAACGCTAGCCAAAACCAAGTCAGATGGCATGGTTGTGCGACTACGATGATTAGTCAAAGATTGGGTGTCTAACGTAAAACAAAACAAAATAACCCGGGCATTGCTGCTGTGCACGTCCTGTTTTTCGAAGTCATTTTTACGGTCCCAAAGTACAAATTTTAATTCATAATGATGTAATTAAATCGTAAGATTGCATATAAAATGTCTTCTTCGGCCCCACGAGTAAGTTAGTGGGTAATAATACTCAATAAAAAATAAAACAATGAAAAAACATATCTAACGAAACTATTGAACTCAGTACCTTGCGGACAGGATAGGCACAATTAGCTAAACTACCATACATGATTCAGTCCTCTATAGCAACATACACTCATCCCGGGACAAACAAGAAAGAATGTAAAGGAAAATGATCTGCAAGATCAGTTCAGAGCGACAATATAAACTCCCCCCAGCAACTAAATGATTAACAGAGAAAAATGGGGGCAGGAGGAACACAACGGGATTCCAAGAAACAAAGAATAACTTACATGTGGATGTATACTACTATGTATCGCATGGTTTTCACTGCTCAGCATCAGCAACACTGGAGCACGAGCGGTCCAACCCAAGTGCCTAACATGTCACTTAAGGCCACCTGCACTTCACCCGACCCATGCTCGCAGCTTATGAGGCCAGCGAGGAGGGGGAAGAACTGGCCAAGGTTCTTCTCAAACGAAGAGTCACCCAGACCGCTGATAGCTTGCAGGGTTGCAACAACAAGGGGCGCTCGAGCCGCAAGCTCTCTCCGCTTAGATGAACCAACAGGAATAAGCCAGTGGCCAAGAGGCTGTGTGCCACTTGAAAGCTGGGCAGGTCTCGCTGTGGTCAGGTATACCTCAAGAACCTCCTTGCACAAGCCAACAAGGTGACTCTCCACCACCTCTGTGCTTCCATGGTCAGGGGTGCTGTCCAGGAATATGTTCTGGAGGATAGTGAGGCACAGCTGGTATGACTCGTTCTCAAGGCGCAACAACGGCGGGTCCTGCATTTGGGTCATGGAGCCTAATTCTTGCAACTTGGACCGCAGGTCATTATCACTGTTTATTTTGTGGGCATGGGTAGCAACAGTGTGCAAGGCCTCGAAGAGGATTACTGTGTTCTGTGCTGACAACTGTGCTCTGTACATGTTATATACCTCCATCACAGCCTACACAAAGAAAATGCATTTGAGTAAGTACCACAGGCGTCATATAGAAATTGCCAACTTCGAGAAGTTAAGGCAGATATTGTGTATAAATTACAATTACAATTGATGAAGCAAGATAATAGATTTTGCATGAGCAAATAAGTACTGGCTGACAAAGGCTCTACAGATGTAGGGTACAGTCTAGATAAATTTAACCTAGTACAGTCAGTTTGTCTATATAATAGTATTATGCAAATAAGAAAATCATCAGCATCCCCAAAAATCTATTTCACCATAGAAGACGATGCAAAAAATTTAAACTGTATTTCTGTCTCTACTGTATAAATAATTTCATATACAACCCTTGATTTACTCAATCAAACACTACCCAGACATGATGTGGGCACCAGATTCAAAGAATTCAAGAAAATCAGAAGTCTGGAAAAAAATATGCTTCCAGGCAGAATAGCAAATAAAAGAAAATACTACATACCTGGATCAATAGGAGTTGGACTGCAGCTCTACACTTGGCATCACCGATAGCAAAATATAGGTTCCTTGATCTAGACGACTGTTCGTTGTCATCCTCTAATGGTTGAGATTCATCTTCTCTCTGTTCAGAAGAACCTCCATTTTCTGTTGGCACATTTTCAAGGTAAGCTCCAGATGAAATATAAGTGAAATCAGGAAGCGTCTCAGTGGCAGCCTCTTTCAAGGACAATACGACCTCTAGCCACTTCTCATCCACAAACATAGATCCAGCACTGCTCATCAAACGGACAAATGCAGCAATACCTATACCAGCAAGACTCTGATGAGGACGCTTTATGAAACTAGTCAAGAGCGAGAGAACCTTCTTCAGAAGTGGATTAACTGTGTCATAGAACCTAACAAAGAGATCTACAACCAGCTGAAGTGCCAAAGTACATGTCTCGTACAACCAAGCATCTTGATCAAGTTCTGCAGGATCGTTTTCCACACTTTGTCCTTGCGCAGAACTACCAGATGGATCAATAGCATGGCGTACATAATCAAATATTGGGAAAAGCACTGAATCAAACACCTTCTCCCATAAAGGCAGAGAGAAAAGATGGCCATGATTTCTTAATGTATCAAATAACACCTGCAAAGCACTTTTTCTGATTTCTGGTCTTAAGTCAAAGGTAAGTTCAGACAACCCTGCAATATTAAAAAAAAGATTAATCAAGATGCAAATATAACAATGCCAACTGAAAGTAGAAGAATCATCAGAATCAAAAAGAAGAAATGCAATCACCTGCTAGTAAAGGAAACCAAAAGTGTATATGATCATCCTTATCGGCAAGAACTGTGCCTTCCTGCTTTCCATCACTGGCTAAATGAGGTGAGGGTGGGTTACCACTCGAAACAGGATTGTCCTTCAACCTTGAGGATCCAATATCACCTTCGGCCAACTTTGCCGCACAGAATCGAAGAAAACCAATTGCATTAAGGCTTATATCCTTGTTAAACCTACTGTTAGTAAATGCAATGAGACAGTTCACACAGTCATTGAAAGTTGTTGACTCAGTCTCGGTGATGTAGGGGAAGTACTCCCGCAAAATCTTTTCTATAATTTCAAAGGCTAATAGTACAATGTTTTTGTGATCATCATATGAAGCTGTTGCGAATACCTGCAACCAGAAATCAATATTCAGGAGCATGTACAAGAATATTCCAGACTTTCTTCAGATAAAATTAAGATGCATGAGTGCAAGTAGAGGTGCCGTACCATAAACATGCTCTTCCACCCTGACTTCACATGATTAACACGGGCTAATACCATTTGAGAGACACACCTAATGATAAGTTCTCTGATCTCAACAGCTCGGCTTTTCCTCATTACAACAACAAAAGGCTTCATAAATTCGTTTTGGAAATTGTAGTTAGCAAGCTCTTCTCGCTCCAGGAACTTCATAGACAACTGCCGCAAGGAGTCCATAGCAAATATTGCAATTGAAAGATTTTCTGAGCAGCCAATAGTGACAAAAAAATCAGACAAGACATGCCATATGCTTGACCAGACAAGCCTGATGCGGTTCATGTTGTAGTGCCTACAATCAGAAGAAAGTAATCACACACGGTCTACAAGACAGAATATAATGTAAAGAAACATATCGCCATGTAGTGGTACGAAGCCAAAGATTCCTTACGCTATCTCAACTATCTTTGTCAGACTAAAGACTCTTGGATCGGATGCAGACCGTAATTCCTCCATTGAAACCTTACACAGAGCCTTCACAAAGTCGATTATACCCTCACTGTTGAGCTTCTGACTTCTTACAAATACACGGTTCATTTCAGCCATTCCAACTTGCTCCAAGAGGCTTGTCACCTCATTATTCATTTGATCGACACCAGAAGCTTTACCACCCACACCAGCACTATCATAGGAACCTCTTTTAGAAGTGGAAGAAGCATTAGGGGCCTTCTTTTTCAGAACGGGAAGAATAGATGACTTGGCCTGTTTTGATTTATCAAGGTCTGGCTGCTGCAGCGCAAAGAATGTGGCATCTGGAGGCGCTCCTTCTCCAACAAGATGTAGATTTTCAAAACGAGAAACACAAGTCAATATATGCTCCCACGCCTCTTGCAAATAATTTCCATCTTCATCTGCAATTAACAGAATTGCCTGTGCGGCAATCCAGCATGACAACAAAAGGCATGATAATGAGATTATCATGATTCACATACTAAGGTATGGCAAACTGCAACTAGCACCACGACATATGACATGCATATCAAAAAATGCACAATAGGCATGAGTTCAAAGAGATGAAGGATAGTATGCAGGTAGTAAACTTGGACATTTGCTCCACCATTAGAGGTCAAGAATATCCAACATGACAACAGCATGCTACCAAATTTCCAGATCATCCTATTATCAGAACAAGCAGCCCTAACTAACAACAAGCTCCAGTCTCATCCCTATGCTACTAAACTATCAAAAAAGGACAATTTCGAAATTTAGCACGGACCCATTGCGCATCAAAGTATAAATCGGTTAAGTTCAACGCTTCTGTAGTCAACAAAACAAAACAAAACAAAACAAACCTCCAACTTCATGGTTTCAATTAAAAAAACTAGGAAGAGGGGTAATGCTCCAACCCAGTATAATAGCAGCTGACTTCACATTTATATCTCAATATACAGAACAAACCTTAATAGCTTCAACATTCTTCTGCCTGATATCAGCAGCAGAGTGAAGTGATGTAAACTTGGCGAGTGAAGTGATAAATGCATCCCTTTGAGTCTTCATTGACATTGCTGCAGTAACATGAATCGCAGAGCGAAACCCTTCAAGGCACTGGGATATGACAATCTCGTCATCACTCTGGTCAAGTGGAACACTGAAGGCAGCAAGCATAGGAGCCCAGCAAACCTCAACCATGAACTTCAAAACAACTACGTCTGTAGCTGGATAAAATACTGACCTGATTGTTCAAAAAATCCTAGATAAGTGATTTATATGATAAATAAACTAAACCACAAAAACAAAACAAAAGGGTAGCAAAATAGAAAAATAATCAACCAAAACAAGCATCTTACTGCAAATGAGCTAATACAACTATCCATCTAAAATCTAATATAACTTACTCTGACATGCGGGCCTTTTCTTTAAATTGCTCCTGCATATGCTTAATGAGGTCATCACTTGTCTCCATAGATGAACCTCGCTTGCGTACAACAATGTTAAGAATGTTATCCAACCCAAGAATTTTGTTAGAACTTGTTGATTGTTGCTGCTGGGGAACAAATTCATCTTCTTTCATCTTAATCTCCTTTTTCCAGATCCTTCCATACAAGGACCTCATAAATTCTTCAGGCAGGTCTTTCCCATCATCAATACCACGATTGTTTCTAATGAAATCTTCTGGTGACATCTGCATCAATTTTCACATTATAAAATTGCGTAAAATAGAACTCAAGAAAGAACCTTCAACACAAGAAAGTACCTTATTTTTGACCATTGGGTTATGTGCATCAGTGTTAAGCATTATGACTGAATAAGCAAGGACGTAGGCTGTATCTGCACTGGAAAAGGCCTTTGGGTTACATTTGCAATAACGCTCTGCAAACTTTTCCATAATCCTATCAATCTTTTGAGCCTCTCCAGGCAACCTGAAGCCTTGAAGGAAAGCTCTAATCGCTTCGTCAAACTCCATTCCTTGAAAATCAAATGAGTCCACATATGCATGCATGACTTTGAGAGATAAATCTTCCCTTTCCCCTAAATAATCACCAATCATAGTCTTGTTCAGGCCAGAAGCACTTTTTAGGAAAGCAGCTATTTCCTCTGGTGACTCCCCCACCTTGCTTGCGTTTACTAAGAACTCGATCCCCTTCTTCGGCTTCCGATTAAACAAAGAGATACCCTCCTGTTATTCAGACATGAATCAATCAGACACATAAGAACAAGGAATGAATATGCAGTGGAGAACTGGAGATGCAGCAAGTTGTATAGTCAAGAACAGCTACAAGCAAATTTCCACCAAGCAGTACAAGTGAAATAACTTAAACTGCAGTATTATCCACCTGAAGTTCCATCTTGTAAGCTCGACGTTGCTCCAAAGATGCAGCCTCTGAAATTCCATTTGATAGTTCAGAATGTGAATCGGATGCTTCACTAGACTCATCTCCATTGTTATCCGTCAGAGAAAGCTCATTGCCGCCATCATTGTCATTTTTCTCTGATTCTACATTAGGAGAAGCAGGATCTGGAATGCGTAGCTGCTTGTTCATCCAATCTCCCATGGATCTGAGGATAGCAACTAAGCATTTCATTGCTTCACTTTTCATTGTGGTATCCTGAGGCGGTACCAATGTGGTAGCGACACCAGCAGGAGGCCCTTGAGCCGTCTTTAGTAGTCCATTCACCATCCTATTGGCCAATCCAGAAAATATCACAACAAAAAATAGTAATAAAATTAATGCTAAACTAGAGTAATAAGAAACTGAACGATATAGTACCTCTCGAATATGTTTGATGAGTGGACATCACAATCGTAATTGAGGAAAATGTCAACTAAGATTTGAGAATCACCACAGAGCTTCTCCAAGAAGCGAAGAACAATCATCTTGGCCTGATAATTTGGCTGTGCAATATTCTCCAAAACTCTCAAAATGATCATGGGAAAGAAGACACCAATCTCTGCCTTCAATCCTGGTCTGAATCTTGACACTAGGCTGATAAAAATTGAACAAGATAGCTGAAAAACAATCATATGTGATGAGGCACAGTTCTTCAAAAGCGACAGGCAAAGATACTGCTTGATAGCACCGAGAAACCTGGACGTGTTGAGAAAAAAAGTTGATCAATCTGGAATCTTTGGAGAAACATACAAAGCAATCAAGACATTGGCTTACGTCTCTATTGTTGCTTTGTCAGTGAAACACAAGTATGGTACAAGAAATTCAATTACCAATTATGTCAAGTACATGACGTACATGACACAAACTCGAAAAGATGCTGGTGTACACCAAATACTGAATAGGAATTAAAGATACCAACATAGACAAAGGCAACTAAATAATCAATGACACAGTCACATGGTTTGCTCATCAAGGAGGTTATTGTGATTACTAAGATACCGACTTCGCCGCTGTAGATATTACAATTCACAGGAATACATCACGATTGTACCATTTCTATTCTGATGAAATCTAACCAGTCCATGAGAAGAAATAATCACACATTTGCATAAGGTAAGCTAAAGTGTGTCCCCTATCAACAACAACATTCTACTAGCTACAGATCATCCCCCCTCAAATAATAATCTACTTTCGTGCTAATTCTTTTATTACAAACATATGATTGCAATAAACTAGGTTGATTCCAAATTGAAGTTCATTTTTAGTTTTGTCTAAATTTGACCAATTTTAAATATTAACATTCACAAGATCATGGTCTATTAAGTGAAACTAATTTGAGGTGGTAGATACTTGTACATTTCTGTGTATCTTGATCAAAGCTTGAGAAGTATGACTTTGGAGAAAACTAAAATAATTCACCATTTGGAACGGAGGGGGTAATAGAATTAATAACTCCATTCAATTTCATCTGCACTACATAAACAGATGGTGCGGATATAACCTATGGAAACAAAGTGGATACCATATAGTCCATGCTAGCAGGTATGATATCTAAATAATAAATACAGTAATCCACAATGAAATCCATGTTTATAGGGCTAAGGTTGTACTTCAAAAAAAAATCATAATGTCACACACTTAAGGGTTAAGACTATCGAAACCCTTTCTTAGCTCCATTTCAACTGACAAAGTGACAATCACAAATGTTACAACATATAGTTGTAACCAGAAATCTATAGTTTGGTTTGATGCTTATATTCTTGCCTCACACTGTCACACATACTGCTTTACAAAACAATGGACAAGAATCGGTGGTATTGAATATAACTAGGTGAAATATTTCCAGGGCGCCAGATAAAGTTAATAGGCTGCTACATCTGAGCATAGAAACCTTATCCTTGTATGAATAATACAACAGTATCACCATATCAATTCAATGCCTACACGTACACCCCACCTAGCCATGATTATGCCATCTTTTCAGTTTTCATGAACTAAAGTGGTACATCAACTATCATTAAAAACTGTTAACAACTTTTGAAAAAATTCTAAAGTGGCACTATGCACTGTCAATCAAAAGTTTCAGTAAAGGCATATGTACCTCTCACTGGTCCGGAACACAGCACCGGCATTTTCAAGCAAGATTTTGAGAAGCTCAAGAGCAAGGATCTTTCCCCGCATCACTATGGGATCCGCTGGTGCATCCTTGGGTGGTGTCTTCATGGAAAGCTTGCACAAAGCACGGAAAACTAAGAAAGCATCCCTCCGCAGTTTATTTCCAATCCTCACATCAGCATCATCATCCAAGGTGCCCACCACTGCCCCCTCCACACCAAGCTCATCCTTACGACCCTCAATAGCTGTTTTATACATGCTGATCTCCCAGTACTTGGCATCAAGCATGTCCTTATCTGTCGAATCAAGCAAATCTGCAGGATTCGCCCCTTCCTCTGCTGCTGCTGTTGTTTCAAATGCACCATCATGGGCCACGGTAGCCCCTCCCCCTGCCCCTGCTGATGAGGTTGTCCGTGCCAGAGGGTCAAAGTCCCCAATTATCTTTGAAATGAATCCCTGTACAACATTGGGGTCGGCTGTTGGGGAAGTGCCAGAACCATCGTCAGGCAGCTCAATCATATCAGCCACGACGATGGGCTGCACGGGCACCGTCGACGAGTCAGCCTCCATGCGGCGGAACACAATCACCAGCATCTGCACAAGGGACGCCTTGGCAGTGGCCTGGTTAACGGCACTACGGCTTCCAAGGTACATATCGTAGCACGCACGCACGGCGCGCAGCAGGCAATCACCGTGTAGGCGCACGGACGTGGAGGTGACCGCCGAGAGGAGCGTCTTGAGGAGGAGGAGCTCAATGTGCTCGTCGTCGAGGCCCAGTGCGTTGCAGGCAGCGTCGAGGAGCGAGGCGACGAGCTGCGCCGAGGGGTCGGCGGACGGGTCGGCCTCCCCATGGATGTATGAGTGCGCGATCAGCCTGTGGAGGAGCTCGAGCGCGGCCTCAGCGAGCTTGGCGCTACCCGAGCCGAGCGCGGAGGTCACAGGCGCGAGGAGCAGCTCCGAGTCCGCGAGCGACAGGCTACGCAGCGGGCCGGGCTGCGCGGACGAGGAGGTCGGCGTGGAGGGGGCGGAGGTCGGCGTGGACGGCGCCTGCGCCTCGGCTGCGGGCGGCGGCGGGGGCCTCTGGAGGCGGTCGAGGATGGACTTGGCAGTGTGCGAGAGCTTGGAGTGCGCCTTGTTACGCCACGAGGCGTTTTTGATGAGCTTCTCGAGGAAGGGCGTGAACACCTCGACGAGGCGCGGGTCGGCCTCCGGTGGGATCGGCGGCGGCGCCGCGGCCGCGGAGGCCATTAATCCTCGGCGGGATCCGGTGGCCGCGGCCGCGCCGCGCCGGGTGGATCTGGATCTGAGCGGGGCGGGGGCGTGGGCGTGGCGGGGGTTTGAGGTGGTTTGTTTTGGATCGGGGAGTGGGGCTTCGCCGGGGGAGGAAGGCACAGGGGAGGTGCTGGTCGTGCGCGTCGTAGATTTGCGAGGGGAGCTTCCAAGTGACGGATCTGTCAGCAGTGCATGACAGGTGGGGAAAAGCTTGCGTGGGGCCTACGTGTCGGTGAGTTATCAGTGGGGATGGCCGCTGCCCTGCCTGCCCGCTGGGAACTTTTTTTTCCTCCTGCGCGCAGCGATCGACGGGCGAAGACGAGGCAAGTGACAGGACTGGAAGAAGGACAGGAGGTGAACCGACCGGGTGATGAGCACGCGGGAGTTAAATGGGCCGGATATTGGGTCACGCACGAAGCTCGTCAAATGGGCCACATTTGCTAGGAGTGAGTGAGAGGGTAAAAATTAGGAAAGTTGGAGATGCTGGAGGACGAGTTCAATGGAAAAGTTCCTGCGGACTTTAGGGGCTGTTTGGTGCAGCGTCACGACTCGTCTCGCCACACTCCTTCTCGCTATAAAGTGTGGCGAGCGTTTCTAACGCCACAGCCGGCCACTACTTCCAGTGTTTACTGTGGCGTGGCTAGACTGTAGCGTGGCGGAGGCGGATGTGCGGTGGCAAGCTGTGGCTCGCAACCAAACATCCCCTTACTCCTCTTTGCTGATTGTAGTTGGGTCGTTCAATTGGAAGAGTATGTTCATGTTGCAGTAATGCAGCTACTTATTGCTAAAAAAAAGTAATGCAGCTACCTCAAAGGAGTCTCGCTGATTTAGTTGCCCTCTCAAAAAAGATTATATCATTTACCATTCCGACTACCCGGAAGCATTCTACATTCCTACACTTTTCCTTAAAATCTATGACCTTTTGAACTTAGGGAGTTTTGAGTGCTCAAATTAAGAAGTTATCTATTTTTCTCTTCGGTTCAGTAAATATATAGGAGCACGTTTTTAATAGCATATCCATAAATTCATCACCGTAGTGCCAGAGATAAAAGCATCCTTCATAACTCTGTATCATCACCCCATAACACTTTCTATGTCATTTTTACACACTTCATAATTCTTTTATTTCTATTTTTAGAAACTTCAAAATTCTTTTACTCCCTCCGATTCTCTATTAGAAGATGTTTTGAACAAGGTTTGAGTCAAACATTAGGAATATAAATCATGAATAACTTTTAAGTTGTTGAGTTTGAAAATGTGAAAATCATATAAATAGATTTGTCTTGAAAATTAGTTTCATAAGAATATACATATATAACTTTCCAATAAAGATTTTTATAGAAAAGAGAAGCCAAAGTTGTGTTTTGGTGCCCGTGTCGCTGTCCTAAACGACTTCTAACATGGAACTAGAGGGAGTATAAAAAAACATTAACGAGTTTTATTTGAGTTATCGTGTCATGTCATGGTTTGTTGCATAGGCGCCAATAATATTGGTTCGACCTAGTTGATCACAATAAATTTTAGAAAAATACAGCAGAACGGCTATGGCACAGCTACGGGGTGTCAATATATAGAGAAAATGAGTTACACTTTTTTTTATCAAGGGCATGCATGAGTTACACTTTGTATATAGTTAGTGCATAATGCATGATCACGTACAGTATACGTGAGCAAATTAAGAATTAAATTGTGAACACGTAGCTCATTGTAGAGGACTACTACACGCTACTGTTAGTCGTTGTATATAATCAAATCTTAATTTGTTTTTTTCTAGCAGCAATAGTCCAGAGTGGTTAGTAAAAGTAATCATTCATTTTGTTTTAGTACTGCAGGGTCCTGGCTTGTATAAGTTACAATATATACTGTATAAGCTGCATGCTGCTCGATCTGTTGGCTGAGGTAGCATTAGCCTTTCCCGTATATACTTTAGGGTTTTAATTATTTTTAGTAGGTGCAATAATATTTTTAAAAATAAACACAGATAAATGCACATGCATAAGAACGAGAATTGCACATGAAATCATACACGGTTTATTTGTTAGATATGCAGAATTAACTTAATAAGATTTTTTTTTTCAGAAAACGAAGTGTACGTAGGTTTGAGTTTTAAGAGTCGTGGCACGACTTCTACTTTTCAACAACATGGTGGAAACCGGCCCCAGGAAACAGGGGCAAACGTAGGTGTAGAAGCAACATCAACTGCAATAGTAACATGTAAACTATTGTCCAGTCAAAGAAATGCTTGACCGACTGACCAAAACCATATGCCTTTTACATCTCATCAGCTCAAACCGAGGAGGCGAGGAGCCAGTCATTTGGCCACATGCATGCATGGACCCTTCTAGAGAGTATTGGAGGAGCTACAAAGGGAACCTTTATATATGTAGTACAGCAACCATATATGTAGCACTGCCAATCATCTGCCAAGTCTTAAATTAATTCTGCTATTTGAATTTGTAAGTTGCCTGCTAATTTGTAATTAGTAGCAAACTCACAAGAAATTTCTTAACACATTTTCATCTTTAGCATGAAAAGGCTGAAGTCGTAATTAACTAGTTTCAATCATAATGTACAATAATCACTAGCTGGCGCGCGGTGGCTACTTAAGGATTATGCTGAATCAGGTGGTATTGGTGCATTGGGAAAACACAGGAAAACAAGATTATATTAAATTAGTAGGTTTTGAACAATTAGCAGTACTATATAGAAGAACGACCATATAAGGCTTTTCATAAAATCTTGCAATAAATGGAACGGTGACAAAGGTAATACTGTTCCCTACTACATGTCAATTCTAGTACTACGACTCCCGATCCCCAGCAACTCTTTGTCTTGGAGCAAATCCAAACCGGAGCATATATCAAGCAAGTGGGGCGCCATTGCTCCCCAGCTTGTTAACAACAAGATGGATACGCGAAAACCGGCAAATGCTGCTTACCTACTCCCTTTTCTCGCCTTCGCCACCGTAACCGACCCCAATCTCCCTCGTTATTGCCGCGCGCCAACTCTCTCCAAGTCCTCCATGTCCATGCCACTCAACTTGATCTCCGCAATACCTTGATCGATCCGATCCCTCTCCATCCAGCTCATCTCGAGTGCGGCGGGGGCGGCGGCGTATGCTCGAGCTTCACGCCGCCGGACCGGTGGCGGTCCAGGAGCTCCCTCGCCAGCGCCTGCAGGTCTCCGCCGCCGCCCGAGCTCTCTGCCACGCCGGGGCCGCCCCTGACGGGCGCGCCGTACGGCGTCGGCTGCCGAAGCTGGTGCTGGTGCTGTTGGTGTTGTTGCTGATGGTGGTGGTGCTGCTGCTGGTGTACCGCCCACTGCGGCGGCTGCTGCGGCGGATCGAAGAGCGCCGACAGGTCGACGGTGGTTGGGACGTTGGTCGACGACGGCAGGTCCGAGATGGAGAAGGCCCCCGGCATCGGCATCTGCGGCGGGGCCGGCAGCGGCGGCGGGGACGGCAGCTCCAGCGTGGCGAGGTGGGCTTGCAGGTAGGTCAGCTCCGCCTGGAGATTCACCACCTGGGGAATGATCACCGGACGTGACATTCATGCACCAACAGTAAATTGTTACGTGCAAACTTCAAACCACACAAGCATCATATATGTACAGAAGACGCGTATATAGTAATGCAAAAGGACGCGTCACACGCAAATGCAAAAAAAAAATGCAATGAACTGGAAGGTGTCAAAGATTGGCAAAAAAGAATGCAGGTTTGGATCTTCTAGGAGGACTACTAGAGATTGGCGCTGGAAGCTATTCTTTTCAGGGCGTGGGTTCGATCAGATCGAAAACCAAGCGGTTGCTGGCTAGCTAGTGTACCACCACTAGTAGTATGCTGTGTATGCAGCAGTGTACTTCTTGGTTTGTGCAGGGGGCCAAGATACACGCATGCGGTGTGTATACGTGGCTTTGACGGATGGGGACGGGGGAATCGGACGGCCCGGATGCGACGGACGGATGAGACGTGCATATCATTCATCGCCGGGTGCAGGCAGGCCTCCCGGATTAGCGCTTGGCGTGCTTCTTTTTGCACTGCCGTTGCTTGGCTTGGCAGTGTTGATTTCCTCATGAAAGGGGACTTGCCTTCCTCGAGAAAGAAACACGCCCGCCCCCCCTCCCGGAGCGGAATTCAGAAAAAAAACGCCCAGATCCACACGCAAATATTACGAAGGAAATAATAATCATGCGAATACTGATAGCGCGCGGTAGGCCATCCATGGCCGAGATATCATGCATGCGAGGTTTATCTCCAAACTGGCGATCGACCGAGCCGAACGACGGATATGGATGGATGATAGATCATATCATCGATGATCCGATAGCTACCTGCTGCTGGAGCGCGAAGATGTGGGCGACGCATCCGTAGACGGGGTCGCGGAGGCGCGCCTGGGCCTCGTAGCAGATGGTGACGACGGCGTCGAGGCGCTTGTGCGCCGGGATCTGGAGCAGCAGCTTGGAGACGTTGCTGGCGCCGAACACCTTGTGCACCGCCGCGAAGTGCGCCGCGCCCTGCTCCGAGTCGAAGTAGGGCGCGAAGATGCACCCGCTCACGCACTTGCGCCGGAGGAACTTGCACGCGCCGCAGGGACCGCCGCCGCCGCCTCCACTTCCTCCGGGGCCTCCGCTGCAGCCTCCGCCGCCGCCGCTGCCGCTCGGGCCCCCGCCGCCAAGCGTGCTGGTGCCGCCTCCCGCGCTCATTGCGCGCCCTCAGGTATAGTACCCCGCCTGCCCTCGATCGAAACCCCTTTTATCTATCTGCCTGCCTGCTCCACTGGCCGGGGGATCGGGCTTACTAGTTATAGGGATAAAACAATGGCTGGCGAGGGCAGCGGGGAGGGGGAGAGAGGGGGGAGTCAGAGAGAGAGAGGAGGAAGAATGGGGGGAGGGCTGGCAATATAGGAGCGGGGGGAGGGGCATATGTGTAAATAGACGTGGGAAAAGTCTCTCTCTTCCCTTTTGGTGTTTTGTCCTATTGGTGGAAGGTCATAGGGGGTCACAGCTCCATTTCCATTCTGTTTCGTTTTTATTTCCGTTCTATTAACTCCCCGTTCCATATAAGCATATTTTCTTCTCGAAGTAGCTCTACGAGCTCGTGTATGTGCCGCTTTGTTTCCGTGGTATTGATGAGACTTTAAAGCCACGGCATGGAAGAAGCCTAGCGGCAGCAGCTGCTGGTACCGCCCCCCGGCCCGGCCGGCCCTCTCTTCCGATCCCCTCCCTTTCCCTCCCTACACACTTCCCTTTCTGCATCACCATCTCCCTCAAGGGCTAGAAGATTGCGTGAAGCAAACATGTATATGCACCTCCGGCCGGCCATCTTCCCTCCCTATTTGCATCACCATCTCCCTCGCGCGCGCACACAGAATAGATCGGAGAGAGAGAGGACGAAGAAGCTATAGTAGCTAATTGTTTTCTCTCTCTAGAAAAACATTCACTGGTGCATGGGCTCGATCTCTCGCAGTCTTGGGTCTGGCCGGACGAAGAGCTCCTGCCGAGGGGTCTCCCTCACCCACATTCCGCTGCAACAGTGGCCTAGACCCCCCACGTGATCCTAACATGACATCCCCTCCACCACTCCACACGCCATAGTTGTGCGGCTTTTATTGCGGCCAGGCCAGTCGAGCGCTCCATCGCTGCTGCCGCTGCCGCTCGATCGCTGCTGATTTCACTTGCCTACTCTGCTAGCAGTGTACTAGTAGCAAGCGGCAGCTACAACAGCTAGCCGGCCGGCCGGGCGCCCGGGCGCTTGACGTCTCGGTCAAAGGCTTCGCCCTTGCCCGCCGGCCGGCACGCACGCAGCGGGGCACTGTGCGCTCGTTCCGACCCACGTAAGGGTGATCTGATCGCTCGATCGGCGATGCTGCGTCGCATATGGAGGCTAAGCTAGCTAGCTAGTACGTGGCGATCGACGACGTGTATACGTCCGCCACGTCCCAACTGTACTGTCGTCTGTCCCAAGCTACTGGATTTCTTTTTTTCCTTTTTACTTTCTTTTCGGAATAATGGATTTAATTTACAGCTTGATGGAACACGGCGCTAATAATATGTGATGCCGATGGGAGATTTAGATTGGGATCGGTTGACGTGCAAGCCCCGCTACCGAGCTATTTGGCAATGATAATGTACAGGATATTTTTGCGGATTATATTGATCAGCACAAAGATATCTCAGCAGGGTAATTAAGCATATACTACGTGCGTACGTACTGAAGCTTAAGATTTTTTTTTGCCCCTCCTAATGACGTTTTCGTACAAACAAAAAGGAATGTGGCGGCCACGCGCTCCGATCCGCCGATCGCCCGTTTCTTCCTTTTTCTCCGCTCGCTGCAAAGCCATAGATCCCGACCGAAAAATGCTACTCCTGCGGCTAGCTAGCGGCTTTAACCTAATTAAGCGACGACGACCACCGCGCGCCTTGCGTGGAACCCGCCACCGCCGGCGATCGACCGGTGCAAGCCGCGCCGCGCGCGCGCGCCATGCATCATGCGGCGGAAACTGAAGCGCGCGTCGGCACTTCGGGTCTGCAGCTAGCTAGCTAGCGACCCCAAACATCTTGACGACGTTAATGCTGGGAGCGCGCGAGAGGGCACGGAACAGAGCCGCCGCGTCGGCCTGCTTTGCTTCTTCGATCCACCTTGGAAAGCACGGCAGCTTTACGCGCCGCGCCCCCAAAGACTTGGGAAGATGAGTGAACTGCAGGTGCCAGCCGAAACGGAAAACAACTGTTCGCCGCGTACATTTTTCTCGAGCTAACCGCTCTGGAGCTACTGTGCGGAGGAAGAAACCGCGTCGATCGACCTTCCCTACGCGTACGGCATGGGCTGATCGATCGATCGGGCAAGCTCATCAGACGCGTGTGGAAGCGAGCGAGCTGATCGAGCTAGATCGATCATGGCACACTCAAACGTAACACCCTTGTGACTAATCACACAATTGAAAACTGATGGTGAAATCATCTCGTCGATCGATCAGTCTCGAGCCAGTAAAAGCTGCTGACTACTGCTGATGAGCGGTTACTGACTGAAGCTTTTGGTCGCGGATCATGGGGAAACTGCAGGGGGCGACGACGACGGACGGCAGCAGCCTCCATGAAAACATGGGGCGAGGAAGCTCGCAAAGCTGCCCTTGTAACGTTGCTCACGTTGGGGTGCAGGAGGCCTCGACAATCCATGTGATGTCAGGTGCGTAGCTAGCTAGAACAGGTACCTGCCAAAACATATGCGGAGAGCAGAGTAAGTTTTCACCAGCACAAAAACAAGTTTCAGATTATTAGATACCCTGCTCCTTCCCTTCCAAGTTGGAGGTTGTTTTAATTTTTTTTTAGATTCAATGGAATTATGATGAATCTCAACATAGACTAGTATACATCTTCTCCCTCCATCTTTAAATATATGACGCCGTTTAGAACAAGAAAACTAGTTCAAAAGACGAAGAGGGAGTATATGCATATTAGTATACGCCTAAAAACGCAAAACGACCTACAGTTTGGGAGAGCATAATAACAAAATGATCAAGTCGTCATTATTTCCATTTGGCTGCATGCATGGAGGCGGGAGGTTCCGATTGAAGCCACCACAAGGGAACTGTGTACGTAAGAGCTGACACGTCAGCTTGATTTCGTGACATGGCGAGGTACCTAGGCACCTAGGGACCATGGCCGTAGACCGTAGCGGGGGGCAAGTCAAGTCAATAAAATTCCTAACTGCGAGGACTGGAGGCCACTTAAGTTTTTATACTTGTTTTACTCAATGTGAAAACACTGCTGCAAGTCTAACTCTACCACTATTTATTATTTCAAGATATATTAAAGCTGTCTAACTATAATTAAAGAGCTGAAAACTCCTAGTTTTCCCAGCAAAAAAGAAATACTCCTATACTTCCAACTTCCAATACTCTGCGTTCGATGCAAATGTACATATAATTTCATCAATAAGGGTGTTTTTTATTCACACAATATAGACGACGCAGACATGATCAAGCACCACATCATATAGGAATATTAATTGGGAAATCATGTCCCATGAATTTGATGGGATTATATCACTATTTCTCATTGTTACAATTGACACATGCTAGTATGTACGAAGTGGTGATGACTACCAATCCCATTTCGGAAATGAGACACGACTGAACACGATTGAATATAAGTCATCTATTAATTAGGACATCAATTTGGTCTCCGTTATAATACTTTGAAGTATAGAAAAACTATACTCCGTAAAGTATAAAATTATACATTATGAAAGTATTATTTTCTTCACAAATATTATGAAAGTAATCTTTCGTTTTTCAAAAAAAAAGTTTGGTATAGAAAAAATCCAAGTGATTGAACTTGTATATGTTACTGGAGAAAAGTAGGACCAAATGGCCCTCAGTGAAACACATCACCACATGCATTGTACCAATTGTAAGTACCAATTACAAGTAGTTTTGGACATACATGCAAGCTTTTGAAAGTGTCATCTACACATCATTTACTCCCTCTGTTCCAAACTACTCTATTCATCTTTTGAAAGCGTCATCTACACATCATTTTGGAGTATAAGCATTCTTCAATTTCCGCGCCACACGTTTGATCATTCGTCTTATTCAAAAAAAATTGTGAAAATATAAAAACAATTATGATATACTTAAAATATATACGATGATAAAACATATCATAATAAATAAATAATATTTTCATAATTTTTTTGAATAAAACGAATGGTCAAACATGATCAGCAAAAGTCAACAAATGCTTATATTCTGGAACGGAGGTAATAGATTATTTTTTAGAGACATGACCATAGCTACCGGAGGAAGTGAGGACATATACTTACACATGTCATTTGAAAGAACAATGCGATGAAAGAAAAAGGAGGCGCTGGCGAGTCTGCATTTACATGGCACGGAATTAACAGATCTACCTAGGGGAAATGTGGCGTTGGTAGGAGTAAAGCACAATTGTTTTAGTTGTTCCTTTCCATTCGTGTGGTCAGCGCATAGAAATCACCAAAGCTTAGCTGCTGAGGTCTGAGGCGTGTGGGCGCGCCTGTCACCTCCCGCGATTTCTCTATTGCTTTCAGTGAGCTGGGAGTACCTCCCCCCCTGAAATCCTGCGGGAGGTAATGGGTTTCAGTGACAAGATGTCAGCTCCGAACGCAGCAGGGTGACCATCTGATTTGCCGACAGCTATCGCAGAAAAGAGGAGCCGCATCAGCTCGTAGGTAGCTAGCCTAGGGGTATGCTCCGGCCCCAGCATACACGAACAAATATACAAGCTGCTACTGGCATGTACTTCCAGTTGGATAACAGAAATGTCTTGACCTGATAATTCTATTGCACACATGTCCCTCTTCGTCCATGTTTTCATGAGCTTGTCGCGATTTCGAGCACATAATGACCTGTGTTTGTGCTATGTCTCTTTCTTCCAAGCTGAAGTGTGACTATAGGGAAGAATAGCAACAAGACATTGCAAATATCGCATTCATGATATTCTCGTTGAAAAAATCGGACAAAGCTACGTCTATGCCAAGCCAAAAACGCTTGCACAGTGGCACAGTACAGTAACCACACCATCAATGCTGAGGCGACTGAGACACCTGAATGATTGGACGAAGAGTGCATGCAGGCATGCAGCAGGACTGCAGGAGCCGGCACACCTGGTCCTGGAGGACGTGAGTCTTCCACTCGGTTTGATCCATTGGCGTGGGAACTTCAATGTGGGGAAGCAGAAGAAAACCTACCAGGCCCAAGTTTTCCAGCACTGCAGTCCACCAGAGTACAGCACACCCACCACCCTCCACCCCTAGAGCTAGAGGACCCAATATATGGCACGTGCGAGACTGGAGAAACAAAAGTGAGCACGTGCACTGCCCATCCTGTGCAGTTCTATTAGTCAAACCATTTTAGCAGCTAGAGGAAGGGTATGGTCTTCTTTACACTTGCTATGAAATCTAGAGGTCCACAGTGCTCATGGATTCATCATTCGTGCATGCCTGTGGGAGTGGCAGAGAAGCTAGAGATTTGACAGGGATTAGTTTAATGTGTGGAGCGAGGAGACTTGGGATGTTCACTGGCCACTGCTCCCAAAGAGATCTGAATTAGGACCCAAGGGAACTCCAACCAAGGAATAAACAAGCCGGGGTACTACATGCTTTTTGATGCAAACATTCTAAGGAACTGAAGAAAAGAGACGCCGAGAGAAGAATAGTGTACATGCTTAGAGAAGTGAAACTCTCCTGTTGTTTATAGCCTTCCACACGCTTCAACATGCTGCCTGGCAGGTATAGAGTCAAAAGTCAACACGGAGTTGCGCATCAATTCTTGCTTGCTAATCTGTTAATGCTCATTAAACTCGGAGGTTTGTTTAATCCCAGCTAGCAGCACTACGCACGAGGCTTCAAGTTCACATCCCCCCCGCATCAGCACAAACAGCTGCATACCCTGCTCATTGCTTGTCAGCAGCTTGGAAGGTGAACTCTGAACATGGTTTGACAAAATACAGATCCCAGAAAGCTGAAATGACAACAGTTTTGGTTCAGAGTGTCAGTGCGGTTGCTGACACGCAAGAATGACACGCCAATTAATCCTGTTGCTTCCCTAGCTAACCCAAACGGGGAAGAATCAAGCGCGCACGTGCTGTCCGTTCCATCCATCTCCCCGAGTTCCTACCCAATAGGAAGGGGATGTTCTTTCGATGGCAGATGGAATTGATGCCTGATGGGGACTTCGCAGCCGAAACCTAAGCGCCGGACTGCGCCAGGCCACCGGCATGGCGTCGGCTTCCAGTCTGTGCATGCGTCGTGTCAGGGCATGACGCCTCTCCATCTGTCCACCGACGCAATGTGTAACCCTGCCGATACAGTCTCTGTCAGGCGATTAGCATTGTGCAAATAAGCATGCACAGGGCAGGGTGAACAATGACAATAAACAATGTAAAAAGATACTAGTATGGAGGTAGATGTTCTTGCAATCAAAGCATAGCGCAAAGACGCCAAGTACCAACCTCGTGCGGATTTGGTGTAAAGTGCGTCAAGCTTCCCACGGTACTACAAAGTATACTTCTTTTTTGCCAAATGGCAAACAATAATTCGCTTTTAAAAGACTTCCAAATGGTATGTCATTTGCACGTAATGAAAATGCCACACATCTTCCTTCAGCATTTGGAGACAGAGACTATCAGTCACTTTCGGTGAAATGCTTATATCTGGTCACGTTTCGCCAATTCAGGATGCAAGGCAAACAAAAACTCTTGAAGGAGGCATCATGCTTAATCCGGACCCTAAAAAGGTCATTTACTACAAAGTTCACAAATCCAGCTGCGCAAGGTGCAGAAACAATCGTGCAAAGAGAAATCACAATGTTTTTACAGGCATCAGCAACAGTGACTCAGAGAGTCAAATATCAGATTCAACGTAACACATCTCATGCCCCAAATGCAAAAGCAACCTCCAATAACTAATGAGCGTCCATGGTACTCAAGGTTCGAGGCGCCAGTAAGTGCATTGAGGTTGCCAAGTGCACATCACCAGCCTCAGAGAACTAGAATAACTAGGTCCTCGCTTTGCTATCTAGGACTCATTGCAGCCTCTTCATCGGCCTGCAAACGGTAAATAGATGATTTGAGAAACAACGAAATGATTCGTCGTGAAATATCTATCTTTGCACAGAGGACAGAGTAATACCATTTGAGTGAGTAATCTGGCTTTCTCATCATCAAAACCAAGCGAAGCCAGAATTTTATGGCCAGCTGACTCCTTATCTGACCATATCCCCAGCAGCAAATGGTTGGCGGTTACTTCTCCATCCTCACCTAGTTGCACAGAAATAAGGATCAGAAACTAGATAGACACATGGAAGAAAAATGAAATACATCACAGTTCAAAATTCAAAAATGAAATAGTCCCTCTCCCAAATTGTAGGTCGTTTTGGCATTTCTAAGTTTAGAGAGTTTGCTATCCATCTAAATGTACACTTCGTCAAGATACATAGTGAAAGTTACAAATCTAAATCTAAATATGCTAAAATGACCTACAATTTGGGACGGAGGGAGCACATCACAAAGATCATATACTAGATATGCTAAATGAAGGAAGGGTCGTAAAAATCCATGCTCTTGAATTGTAGAAACCTCCAGTCAAAACTATCCACTGGGACTGTCTAATAAAGTGGGGGCCCGTGGGCCATTGGTCTTGAAAATTGACCAGCAGGCCTATAATCTTATAGACTAGTCACTAGGCCAAAATATAGCAACTTAGCAAGAGACCTACTCAAACACCATCTAGTATGCACTGTAGCTACAGTTGGTCATTGATATTGTCCGTTTCGTGCACGTTTTCTTAATAATTTAAAACTACTGATGGCAGCGACGCCTACCAAACTTTGCAATACCAAGAGCGTGTGACTTAAATTCCAGGCCCTACTCCTAGGTATATAACATAAATGGCATCAGGTCAGAATATGTGCTCTAAATGTGTAAAGCCAAGCGGCCTTCTCCAAGCACTTCAAAATTCTCATGTCAGATTCAATCAAATATTATCTTTTAGTTCACCATCTATTGCACTTTCAAACTTAATACATAAATTATAACTCATCAGAACAGAACAGAACAGAACAGAACAGAACAGAACAGAACAGAACAGAACAGAACAAAGTGCAGATGAGCCTTCAGTTCAGCGTGCCTGAAGTCCTATGGTCGTACCAACCCAAGAACTATATTCTTGGTACTATGGGCCGGTTTTACTCATCCAAATGTGATACATGGAATAAACATCCACAAAAAATTGAACCAAGTCTGCTCATCCAAATGCAACAATGGAAAAAAACATGGACCTGACATAAGTTTAATGGGCACTCTCTTGCAATATATCATCAAATAGTGCTACGCTGAGACGAAAGGCAATAAAAGGTAGTCTCAGTCTGTATTGCATACAAAATTACAGTACCATCAGCTCTAATCCATCTAGCCACAACTAGTGTCCAAGGAATGGTGGTGGCATGCATAGCAGTAGGTTCCCATGAAAGTTCCAGAAGGGTTTCAATTCACTAGCTATTCTGGTTGCATGGCACAATAAC
Organism: Cenchrus americanus; assembly: GCA_947561735.1. Taxonomy (NCBI): domain Eukaryota; kingdom Viridiplantae; phylum Streptophyta; class Magnoliopsida; order Poales; family Poaceae; genus Cenchrus; species Cenchrus americanus. The sequence goes on along the minus strand of OX387243.1, from coordinate 149,071,090 downwards.
TGCATGTTCAAGGAAAGATCGTGAAATGTCCAGGTTACCATACGGAACATTAAAAATGCGGCTACATTGTGGTGTGTGGCAGGTGCAAAAGGGTTTAGTGCTTTCTTGCCCTAGGTTTTCTTCACGGAAGTGGACGTTTTTTTTTGTTGTTGTTTTGTGTGTGTGTGTGTGTGTGTGTGCCCGCCTACGGATGTGCTGTAATGTAACAGCTACGTATTTTTCTCCTCCTCAATTAATGACACTTAGCTCTCCTGTGTGTTTGAGAAAAAAGAAACCTATACCCACAAACTATATCTGCTGAACAAGACTATGATATAGCTTTACCAAACCATTGCAATCATGGAGTTGGTAAGTTTTCATTTCAGGGGAAATTAAGGTTTTAGCACCACTGGTCGGAACATGGTAAGGTCCGATGTTTGGTCGGAACAGCATTATCTTTTTGTTTCATGCCAATATTTGCACAATTGAGAATAAAATCCTCTGAGCAAGATGAGTTTAGAATGACCAGAAACTAGTTCCAACAAGATATATCTCAGAGCCAACATCATACATCCAGATGAAGTATTCGAAACAACGTTTCTTTCAAAACACAACTCAGTTGCCTCCAGTGTGGAATAAACTCTAGCTCTGGAAAATTGTGACAAAACAAGAAATACATAAAGTGAAACCCTGCTGCATGAACAAGCCTAACCAGTAAATCAGATAGCAAACAATGTAGTTAGCAGGGTGTATTGGTAGTGTATAGGAAGAAATTATGTGCTGCGAAACATTTTATTTAATCCATGGTATATGAAAGCGACAAAAATGTAGAATCTACAGTAACTAGGAACCCTTGATGCTGGGGGAAAAGCACTCCTAAACCATGAGTGGAGAATCCTTTTTGCAGTCTCCTGTAAAAGGCATATTGCGAAGAGGTGGTGGGCACTTGAAGTGACACTGGAACACATGTGTGTGCCTTGAAACTAATAAGGTGTTGCGAAGGTTAGTTGACGATACCTTCTGTAAAGAAGAGAGCCAAAGTGCCAAACAGCATACTTCTAGATAATCAGGGAATTGGGAGGCAAAATAGACTATACAGCGTGGTGGAATGACTTTTGGATCGGGAAAGATTTAAGTCATTCTTCCAATATCTAGGGGTTACAAACATACATCTCTATACATACTGGAATAGTGGAATACTATAAGGAATTTTTTTGTGCAATCAGGAGGTGGCGCTACATACAAGCAAGTCTAACTTCTCGACGAAAATGAGTGATGGACGACAATGGAAGGTCGTATGTTGAACAGAAATTACCTGACTTCAGTTTCTCACTGGCAGCCCAATCAAGGGCTCGCTGTGCAGCTTCTGTCAATGGTGGATGCATAGGACTAAAGTAAAACATTTCTGATTTCCCAAGCACATTTGCTGCCTCCTCGCGCACCTTGAGAAGGTTGATTCCATTGGCACGCAAAAGTTTCGCCGCACCGCTAGTTCCTGAAAACAATGGACTAGTGGCTAATAACAAATGCTAACTCAAAGTTGATGCTGTCATGGTAAAAGTAGCATATTCCCACACTATGTATCAGGTTCCTAGGATGATGTTTACATGCCATTCAAAACATGTGGACTGATTATAGCTTTAGAACTTAGGTGTCAATTCTAAAGATAAAAAGAGAAATATCATCAACAATATCACAAGCCAGCCAGAACTGCTGATGTAAGATCTAAGAGGTTCCTTATAAGCATGTGAATGTTACTATTGAGCATGCAGTAGGTTTCCACAAAACAAACAATGTCTGACCTCCTCATTACGAAACAAAGGTCTGGGTTAGGACTGCAGGGCTCTATAGAACTATAAGTATACATCGGCATCGGGGTCAAAAAGTCAAATGTCTCCTGCATCCTGAACTAGGGTTTCACACGATGAGGCCAGTGCGCAGCAATATCATGGATTTTGGCTTCACGTGGTTCTCCATAAGTAGAAGTATCTTTTGTTATAACTGCATATATACTTATACAGATGCTATAATCTCTAGCCAACTAAATTAGTCAGCCAATAAACGATCCAGTATACAGAGCAGTTCATCGCACCGGTCTTAATGCTCCTATACTACTTTTTCAGTATCCACTAGATTCAAGTCACTGGCACATGGATGTAGTGCACAGTTGCTATGTTTTTATCATTTCATAGAAATAAATTTTAGCCGCATACACCATACGCAAAATGCATCATCTTCAAAACCACAATAGTTCCTATGCTCATATGTAGTTGATAATGCATTTGGGTGTGCTACTAGCCTTAAAGCTGTCACTACAACCTAGAGCCTAGTACCATCCTGAATCCCCCTCAGCCCCCTTCCATTTGTAGCTCAAAGACCATCTCTACTTGTTTCAGTTCTTCTGTTCCATACACACTCACATCCCTTGCCTCACCTTCAACAAGGATGCCCATGAGGAGCCCCTCTGTGCCTGTGGTAGGATACCTCATCTTCCGTGCCTCCAGTTCCGCCATCGCAAATGACCGCACAGCCCTTGAAGACCATCTGGGAGGAATCATGTCAGCTACATGCGTACAATTAGAAACTAATTGTCCCTGAGGAAGTAACCACCGAATTAGCTCACCTGATCTTCTTGTCCCCAGAAGCTACCTCTGGATGCCTAAAATTTATGTAATTCCAGGATCAATACCATCAAATCATACAACAAAATACCAAAATAAATCACAAGCAAACTAGCGTATCGATGTGCTAACTTCCAGGAGTTTTTTTTTTGCGAATTAACTTCCAGGAGATTTAAGGCTAAGACAAAAAATAACAGCTCGAGATGGATGATTAACGCAGGTGACAGGATGGCCTATCAGCATTTTTTCTTACGTAGTGGGGAGCTGGGCGACGACGGCGCCGACGCGGCGGCCCCGGAGGTGGAAGGGGAGACGTGGGCCACCCGTGGCAGCGGCCCGGAGGGAAACGCGTAGGATAGGAGTTGCCCCGAGGGAGACAGAGGAGGAGGGAGCGGTCTGGTGGGTGGGGGAGGAGGAGAGGAACGAAAGGAAGGCCGCGGCGGCGGCGGCCTGGGCGGCGGTAGACATGGCAGGGGCTCGGGGCTTTCCGTGGGTTTTCTTTTCTGGCTTGGATAGGGGAACGAGATAGAGCGGACTGCGAGAACAGCCGACCCGGTCGGCAAAGGCGGAGAATACACTGCGTTTTTCAATACCTAATTTTCGTGTTCAACTTTCACATGGCTGATTTTGCTTTAAATTTATCAAATCGCATCGTATGACTCTCGAGGGGCTGATATTCATCGTACTTCGTACTGCAACGTACATCAAATTCTGGTGTTTTTGTCTTTAATGTTTATTTTTTTTATATATGTGGGACCTTCATATGAATTTAGTTCAATCATCTTCTATTATTTTATACTTACTAGTAAAGTGCACGTGCAGCACGTGTTGAAAAAATTTATGTTATTTAAAAATTATTGACAATCATATTAAGATTGAACAAATAAAAACTCAGAAAACATTCTGTATGTTACAATAATTGATGTCTAAATTGGTCCTGAGAAATTTATTTTGTACTTACATAGTGACTATTGTACTAAATTTATAATTACTGAAAATACGATGAAAAAGAAGATTATGTGCCAAAAACTTCTCATTTGGACTTCCGTGTTTTCAAAAGAACTAAATGTTTTTAGCACGTTGGGATTTTATATCATGTAGCAAGATACATAGTAACAAACATACAATCCTAGATTTTTTAAAATTAACCATCCCTAGATTTGATCCGTAACAAACATACAATCGTTGAACCGCACCATTCTCCACAAGGCCTGATTTTTCAAAATAAAAAAAACTTAAAGTGTAGCATGAAATTCTCAAAGCATGATATCTATATTCATTTACGAGACAGCCCATTTTAAAATACCTTTGTAATCATTCCTTCACTCCGTGGTAGCAAATATTGCGAAATCATCACATGTGCAATAGGCAAGTTAGCAAAATATGTGGAAAAAATGAACCGAAGAAAGAGGAAAACTCCACTCCAAAGCAGTCATGATAGTTTAGCAAAAGTGGGGAATGACTTTCACCCAACACCGCAAACCATAGAATATAATGTCTCAGGAAGAAATCAATGCTCCGAGACCCAACATTATTTTTTAAGGAAAACTGTGGGGGAGTTCCCCACAGCGCTTCGAAATTTCATTAAAAGAGTTAGGGGGTTAGAGGTTAGGGCTTCAAGAGGGGATATTACAAAAGAGGTGGGGAGGGAGAGAGGTATTTACAAGCAAGGGCAAAGAAAGCCTTAAATTACAAAGACCCAAGACCCATCATTGGTAAGTAGTAGTACATATATGTGTAATTATTAATTTCTAGGTCTAATTAGCTTTCTATGAAAGCTATCTACTCTAACATCCAGACACCTAGACTCGAGTATACTTAAAAACAGATGTTCTTGAGGAACATATCATTATCCTACCATAATTTTCAACTCACACGTGAAGCTTCCTCTTAGAACTGCAGTGCATATAACTTGGCGCCCCTCGGCATTTGACTGATTTGGATCGATACATGTCAAAGTTCATCAAAAGTTTAACCGGAAAAAGAAGAAATTATCAATTAGTGAGATGAAACAGAATGGGCAATTTGACTGATTATAGATAAAATGGGACATCTGGAACAAAGACAATGGCCTTCACCCCATATGTATAAAAGCTCGGGGCTGCTCCACCCACGGTGCTCTTGGTGGCCGGTGGAGCAGGGGACCCGTGGCGGAGGAGCAGAGTGGAGATCCGGCGGCGTGCTCCTCAGCTCCCTCTCCGGCTGGCGAGATGCTCCAGCGAATCCGTACGCGTGGAGGCACCAATCACTATTCCAGCAATGGCACCTGCTTTACTTTTCTTTTTGGGAACACCATTTCTCACAGTAGGAGTAAAATCTGAAAAAGGGGTTTGGCACTATTAGTATCGATTAGTCTTTATGCCAAGCTAATCTATGCATAGATTGGGGCAGACAGTACTTGGTTTCAGACAACGCTGAGATCATCGGTCCATAGTACAGTTAGTACCCTTGGGTTGGAATGCAACAAGTGCCTTTTCCAGCCCAGAAGAGATGGGTCTCAAGGAAATTTTTAGATACAGTTGCATTGTATTTCTTATACACTGCAACATAAGATCTTCCACCAACCGTCTTCCTTATGTCAAAGTTCTTTTCTTTCAGATGACCCTGTACAAATGTCAAACAAGAGTACATAACCTTTTTCTTTGTCTAAGAAACAACAAAACTCTATCAAGTGATGCCCCCGATATTTACCTGGACATATATATCGAAAACTCTTCTTCTAGTGCTTTGCCAGGACGGTGACTCTGGATAAGCAAACTCTGCAAAAACTGAAGCTCAACAGTGTAATTTCCATTCTCAAGTCCAAGTCCATAGTATCTCAGCGATGATGGTGACATCCTTGCTATCTGGAACAGTTCCGAATCCAGTGCATTCTGAAACTGCGAGGAGCTATATATTATATAACTTCCATTTGGGCCTTCATTAAATCTCCTTACATTGCTAACACCCCATCTTGTTTGACCGGTAACATAATATGATGCAACCCCAATATTTGTAGGATCAATCAATTTCATAAAAAGTATTATCTGAGCCTGTCATAGACCTGTTACTGCCACAGTCTACCGCAAAGGAAGAATCTGCAGTTAAAAATGTATAAAATGCTAACCATTTTGAAATTGCAGAGATCATGTCAAATGCTGATGATAGATAAGAGTGAGAAGCATACATTCTGGAGAACCAAGGAAACAAGGAATATCTTGCTGTAGATAGTTTAGGCCTGAAGGTAGAATGTTGTACATGTAATTGGATTTTAGTTAAGACCTCTTGGTTAAAGTAGAACTCTTGGGAGGTTAATTCAATTTAAAAAGTACCTGTTGTTGCTGTTGCCAAGAACAAAGTTGTTTGCCACCAAATTCCTTTCAAAAAACAACTTGTTAAAAAACGGAGAGGTGCAACTTTGAGTATATTTATCTGATACAAAATTTTTAATAGTTTCAACTTACAGCTGCAAATTATTCTCGGTAACCCAAGAAGGAAAGCTACCAGAGAGCTGGTTGTATGAGAAATCTCTGCAAAATAAATAAAATTACTATAGATGAATTAATACATTGTTTTAGTAATAATGAAAAAAGAAACAGCTTATTAGGAGACACTGTGAATTTTCCTGACGTACACATTGTTCAGTGAAGAGCTTTTAACATCTGGCAAGCTTCCAGAAAGGTTGTTATTCCCAAGAAACCTGAATTTGTAAAGTTTATGATAGACAAGACATAAAGTGTCAGCTCAAGAGGTCAGTTGTATTATCAAGATGATCTACAGAAGGGATTCCTTACAAGAATCCAAGCTTGTTCAAATTCAGTATGGATTGTGGAATTTGGCCTGTGATATTGTTAAAGCTCAAGTCCCTGCACCATGAGGCAGAAATACTTGGAAATTGCTAAAAAAAGAAGACCTAATGGGAATTTGTGAAAGAAAATATATTGAAACATATTGGTACTATGGAAAATAATCCAATACTTATAGTAAGGTCAATCCAGCTAAATTTGAAAAATTTACTGTTGCAAGATTATCAGATATCCTGCAGTTCCTCAGTATTCTGTCAAAAGACATCCAATATCAGTACCTTACTTCAATGCCAATGATATGAAACTATACATCTATAGGGAAAGCCATGTAGCAAGTAGCATACAGGACATTCAAAGATGTCAAGTTACTAATAAACGACATTAAAGAGCTCCCATTTACAATATCACCAATCCGTCTGCACATGAAGAAATTTAACAAATTAGTTTCCATGATGAACTTAACAATGTGATCAAAGGAACAGGGGCGATGATGACTTTAGTACTTACAAGCCTGTCAATTTTGTGAGATTGGACAAACTTTAATTTCTGGAATTGGGCCTTCAAATGAATTTCCTTAGAATCTCCTATAAGTTCATAAATTTTTGTTCCTAATAAGCAGGCTGCCAGAAACTTCATTTGTCATTTGAACACAATAAAAGTGTGCTCAAAATGTCATTTTGTAACAACCAGTTTGACCTGATCACATGAAAATGTGTTTCTTGTCTTGAATCAAAGGGGAGTCATCTACCATTATATTAAGAATTACAAACAAAAACCACAAAACTCGTGCATGAACTCACACATAGAACATAAGTGAAAATGTGTTACATTTCTATTAGGAGCCAAAAATGAAAGAGTTACTGTGCTTATGCATAAGGAAAGAACATATGCAAAAAAGTTCTGTTGAACAATTTCCAAGAATTCATGGTTTCACAAAAAATATTAAATGATGATGTGAAGTAATTAATAATACACTTACAAATCTTCTTAGTCAAGCTCCCAATAAAATCAGGTATTTTTCCTATGAAATCATTATCTGATGCTCACCTGCAAGCACAAGAAAATATAATACAATAACTTTATGATGTGCATTTGATATATAACAAGTGTTGCTGTGGTATTGAGCATACAGGATCTTCAAGTTCTTAAGCTTTGAGAAAGTCGAAGGGAATGAACCACTGAAGCCAGAGCTATCAAAATATCAGCAAAGATTGTTGACTAAATTTTAGTCTTCCGGAAGTGAAGTTTGGAAGTTCAAGAGACGTGTTTTACATTTGCTCCGGTTTGGTTAGGTTGCCCAATTCGAAGGAAGTTCACCAAGTAAATTTGTTCAAGCTAATGCCCCGAAAGAAAAAGTAAATAGTTCATATTGCGACACGTATATATGTAATGTTATTTGCGTAAAAGAAGCCGTAGAATATATTGAGATGAATGCGAGTTGCGGACTCATCATCTATCACCCCATATTTCATTGCCGGCGGCGAGCCTCGCCAGCTGCGTGGAGGAGCGAGGAGGCCGAGAACGAGAAGATGTGGCGCGGGCTCCGACGTCCGAGAAAAAAATTGTCGACGACCCTCATCTCCTCCGTGCGGCGAGCCGGGGTGAAGCGAGGCGGCGATCATGGTGCTCAAGGCGGAGCTGGCCCACGCTCGGGGCTGCTCCACTTGCGCCTGCTCGTGGTGGCCGACGGAGCAGGGGACCCGTGGCGGAGGAGCAGAGTGGAGATCCGGCAGCATGCTCCCCTGCTCCCTCTCCGGCTGGCGAGATGCTCCAGCGGATCCGTACATGTGGAGGCCATGAGGAAGTGAGTATGCTTCTATTTCCAACGGGGTTCCACTTGACTCAGCAAGGATATGGGTATGCTTCTATTGGAAACCATCCTAAGAGAAGATGGAGATAAATGTATCTTGCACTGACTGTGTTCATCTGTGGATAGAAACTTCAAAAACATCTGTAGCATTCTTCCACCACATAAATATAATCCTCTTTAGGCAGGGAATGTAAAATCTCGTGCCTTCCAATATTGGTTTTCAACTTAGAGATAAGGTGGAGGCCATCATGCCCGAAAATTCAGATATCGCTTTGCTGTCAGGGCAGTTGGACAGCAGGTCGAGGGTCACTAAAAATTCCATATCTCTCAGCTCAAGCGTCGAAAAATTCTGAATTTTGGTCAGCATGTGTAGAATTTTATAAGCTTCAACTTTGGTATTCAACCCCAGGACAGATTCAACTATTACAGAGGTCGAAAAATTCATTTATCAAAGCTCTGTCTAGCAGTTTTGACAGCAAACATGAGCTTACTAAAAATTCGATATTTCTCAATATACACATGCATAAATGCTGAAATTTTGTGAGTATTTCCATCACAAAATTAGGAACTAATTTGGTATTCAAAGTTTGCTCTATATACCAAAGGAAGATGACCTAAAAATTTGAATGTCAGAAATTACTAGTGCTGAAATTCAGCAGGACAGAGACCTAAAGTTTTGGGCATAACTCCCAAACTAAAAATCTAGTGACCTTGAGATTTCTACAGGAGGTAGATAGATACCTAAGGAGTAGTTTTGGTATTCAAAGGTTGAATAATATCATATTGGAAAAAGGTGCAAAAGATCCATTTTCAGAGTGTTGTTGCCCAGAAATTTCAGCAAGACAACGCTTCACTAAAACGATCAAATTTCTAAGATTAAGAACCTGATGACCATGAGATTTTGACAGCACAAAGTATGCTATATAAGAAACATTTTTGGTATATATTCTCTGGTCAAATTTGTTTTGGAACTATATGTAAAAATTCGAGTTTTCTGCCTAACTCAGGATTTTGACAGCATTTCAGCATGACTTAGCCTAGCAATTTTGATCCTAACTTCAGTTTTAAACATCCTAAAATCATGAAAAATTCATAGAAGAATCTTAACTAGCCGATGAGTAATTTTTCTAAAGATCACCTAGTCAAAAACTTTTTAGATCATCCTTAGAAAAATTAGGACAGCAACTAGACATACATTTGATCACATCACATAATTTACCAAACTAACATGAATGGTCCTTAAGAATTATAAATTGACTTATAGATCACATATAAGGTGCATTAAGGTCATTTTCAGTTTTGGTAGATTTTAACATGATGCAAGAGTGTCCTATACGTCCTTGCCAAGCATTTAAGCTTAAAATCGAAGTTAGTGCCGGTGGCAAGGCATATATAAACGTCTCTCCCTATAATAACTAGTCAAAACTAATCGTTCTTTAATTACCGTGCCTAACAACCATGGTTAGTGTACCTACAGAAAATCACAGAACATTCAGAACCTTTCGTGCCAGCACTCACGAAATCATCCACATTCATTACCGTTCACTATAGAAACGATATCCATGCATAAAGCCGCTGCATGGACAGCGTCCTAGTTAAGACTCTGACGCGACGTGAGTGCCCATTGGAATAGGCCTCACTCATCCCTCACGGACTTTCCTGTGGTACCATCACGTAAGAAACACGTGACGAGACTCAGACGCGACGTGACACCCATTGGAATAGGTCCCACTAGTCCCTCACAGGACTTTCCTGTGGTACCACCACGTATGAAACACGTGATGAACTAGTATGGTTGTGCAAGAAAGTAAGTTTTGACAGGAATAAATGTGCTGGAAGTCAGACTAAATACACCATAGAATACTAGCCACCTGAAAGAACCCAAAAATTCCCTCTAGGGCCTCTCGGACTAGATTAGACCTTAACGTCCTACTCTTTTAGTAAGATTATTAATCTTGGCAATTTTTATTCCAAAAACAAGTTTGTTAAGGTATTTTAATTACTCTGGTGCATATCATCGCTCTGATACCAGCTGTGATAGAACCACCCAAAATAATTCCGTATTATCGCCTAAGCCGGTCCATGTGGCCATCAAGCAATAATAAAGAATTATTTTGTCGCTTCCGCCGGGTAAAGCCCGGTGAATCACTTACAACAAGATCGAGATATGTGCTAAGCCCACACGAAGGCGAGATCAGAGTACAACATCACATTACATAAAAGTCCACAAGTTCATAAGTACTTAAAATTACAAACCAGGTTTTTCATACATAAAAGTAAAGAAGGTTCAGAGTTTAAAAAGCGGAAAGTAAACTACACGCATGATACACACAGGAGGCCATCCATGCATATCACTCCTCATCATCGCTCTCCCATTCAAGTTCCCAACCATCTGGAATAGAACCAGACCAGATGGGGTTACCTGAAAACAACAAATTAAGCAAGGTTGAGTATACTAATACTCAGCAAGACTGACCTGTCAAAATAAAGACACAACTAGATATGCAAAGCTTTTTGGCTGGTGGGTTTGTTTTGCCAAAAGCATCTAAGAGTTGATCCTTACTTTCAAGTTTTAGCTCAAGTTCTAGTATGTTAACCATTCTATGTGAGCACCTGCACTAAACAAGCATGTTGTGCAAACAATATTAAACAGGTAACAGTATTAATCCAAAATGTTCCATAAATAAACATGGGGTAGCCGGTGGTCAAGCCGACTCAGATAACGGCGAGTGACCGACGATCGATCGATTTATATCCTTGCGAGGTAAACCCAAGATACACGGAAGGAGGTAGACCAAGTGCGGTGTCTACCCCAACCAGGGCGGTTCCCAACATCCCACGGTTTGGGATCGGACGCTATAAACTACGATACACGGTTATCCGGAGGGTCCAATCCGACCGGTCAGGACTCACACACTATACCACGAGTAGCTAGCCGGAGACGTATCCCAAGCGGGTAGCTAGAAAGATCCCGCCCCGGTTCGGAAGGTACTAGTCTTCTGGGTCCCATTCCCGACAAGCACTTGGTACGTTCAATAGCTTAAACCAGCACAATGCTACTCGGTCGAGACCGAACCCATTGCTCTTACCACATGAGCGAGTCATTTTAACCAACTTATGATTCCAACAATAATATCTTATATCTCGCAAGCAATGAGTCATTACTCGACTTGTACCGTGTCCTTAAAGCATGGCACTAGCGTCCTAACATACTAGTAAAAGAGCATATGAGTCCTAATGATCATGCATCTAGGTTTCAAAGCAACTCCTGAAACTTAAATGCACAAGTAAACAATAAATACTGAAAAGTAAAAGGTATGAAATTTTAAAGAAAAGGGGTTAGATGAACCGGTGCTTGCCTTCCTCTGACTCAACACTAACGCTAGCCTTGGGCTCTTCTGGACTTTGGTCCAGGTCTTGCTGCACACCAATTTGGTTCAGTTCACCATCAACGGTCCAGGCTCCCTCCTGGGTGAGTGTGTACGTACCGTCTGGTAGATCTACACGTATACGTGCATATGCATTAATTAAAGTTAATCTTGATGGTGACTGTGTACATATAAGCAAATTAAGTTACTTAACTTCACCAAACAGTAAGGGGTGTGTTTAAATTAATAAAAACAGGAACAAACATGATTTCACAATTTAACACTTTAATTGCTATTTCTTTATTTAATTAATTAGAACAAGCTTTACAACCATAAATCCGTATTAAATCAAAAACAACTCAAATGAGCCTAAGCTTTTGCACACAGCAACATATGTCTATTTTAAGCTCTCAAACCAAAATATAGCTTAAGATCATTTATAAATTAATTTATATGAAAAAGACAAATTTCAGCCTAGTAAATCACCATTAATTCATATAAAGAGATTTAATAAACTTTTTAATCTCAACTTTCTCCTACAAGTCATGTATGCTAAATATAAGTTTCTGACCAAAGCATAAGTGCAGATTCAAATTATTTTTCAGATTTTGAATTTAAACTCTACACAAGATTAAATCCAAATCATCTATTAAACAATTTCCTAAAATCAATTCCACTCTACCAGAGGTACTACTCAACAAGGCAAAGCCCTAGGGTGCACATGTGGTTAAAGAAAAGTTCCTTAAAGGGGCTATAAAAAAGCATCGAACTTAATCTAGCATAAAGCTTACATAAATCAAAATTAAAGATCTACACATCAAAATCATGCAAACTTTGGTCACAGATCTCGATATGCCATAAAGAGCAACGTATTCAAAATTCAAGTCCATAGCATGTGTATATTTTAAACTACAACAAAAACACACCAAACTAAGTTTGAACTTTTAATTCAAAAACTGCACAGAAAAACCCGATACATGCTTTCTAAAAAGGTATTATTCTTCACCAGGAACCCAACAAAATTGGATTTGCATTTTTCCGATTTTCTACGATTTTTAGTGAATTTTTGAAGATGTAGCCGAAACCCTAAAACACTTTTACAGGGGGACCCTTGTACTAATTACATGAAATTACGCAGAGGTCCCTGGTTTAAGGAAAACTCCCTAGAAAGAACGGAGAAGAAGCAATGTGGTCCTTGGGCGGAACTGTGCATCGCCGACGGCGGAATTGAAGGCCGGGGGCGGCCGGATTTGGCCGGGAAAGGGTGGGGGAGTGGTCCTTGCTCACCTAGGGTTTGATTTTGGTGCTTGGACGGGTCGGAGGAAGTGCCGACGATGGGGAACGGTGAAGGATCGGATGGCGACTAGAGAGGGGGGGAGTGAATAGGAGCCAGTAAAAATTCTTCTCAAAGAACACGGCCTATACCCTAGGCAATTCCCGGTCACACACAAGTGATGGATCGACTCACACACCAACCGTCAAGACAACAAGGTTATGGATCAACCTCAAGTCTTAGGAACGATTCCTTGAAGCACACGCGGAAGCACGAAAGGAGGGAGGAATCGAACCAAGGAACCAAACTGTCAGCCTCGGGCGGACTGTCCGGCCAGGCGGGGCGGACTGTCCGCAAAGGCCGCGCGGACGGTCCGGCCGGAGTGCCGCGGACGGTCCGCAAGGGACACGCGAACCATCCGGCCGGGGGCCACGGACCGTCCGTTAAAGACAACGAGAACCACCGAACCGACCCGAGAAAAACGGACCGTCCGCAAAGGCCGGGCGGACCGTCCGCGCGGTTCCGGACCGTCCGCTACCGAAGCTCGGACCGTCCGCGAACCGGGCCGCAACGAAAACCTAAAACAAAACCGGATCGAAAGCAAAGGCGTGCAAGACCACGACGAACACGCGAAGAACACCGTTCTCGCGGACGATCCGCCGTGCCCTCGCGAGCCGTCCGCCGTGCACGAACGGAAGTGAAAACTGCTCGACCCCGAAAGTCAACACTCTCAATCCATCACCGGATCTCCCAAACGGTAGAAGCTGTTGAGACAAGAGTTTGGGGACATGAAAAGCGTCAACCAAGGATGCTATACCCCAAAAATTTCGCCTCCTAACTTCCTAAATCATCGGGAATCGCGGATCCTTTGACCACCACCAAAAGCTAGAGCTCCGAATGAGAATCCTTGAATCGAAGTGGTTTCCCGGCGTTTGAGGGCACAAGATCAATCCCAAAGATGCACAAGACACCCATCCATGTTTCCCTCAAAGAAATCCGGGAGAAACCCACTCAAAGCCGCGGAACCACACTAAGAACAAAGGCACCAAAAACAAGTACGGAAAAGACCACGAAATTCACAACGCCGAATCTTCTATACAAACCAGGAAAGATTCACAAGGTCTAGCATGCCGCCCTAGCATCCATCCCTCTCAACAAATCTCTCATGAAGCTCTCATGCTAGCCTAGAGAAAATGGAGAAGAAAATAGTCCAGGAAAATGAGAAATGGGAGGGGGAAATGAAACCCTAAGTCACCGAGAGACAGAGCCCCATCCACACACACTCATGGCTTATATATCGGGTCCCACCGGTGTGGGAAATGACTCGACTACCCCTAACTGAACTACTAGCGATACAACCCACGCAGGGGCATTTATGTAATGTTTGTGGGTCTTGCCATCGGACGGTCACGCCTTCGCCGCACCCCGCGTCCTCCTGATGCAAGCCATGCGATCCCGCCGCGTGTCCTCCGCTTCGAAGCTTCCCGACACACCCAGATCCCGTCTCCGTCGTGTTGGGCCTTCGGACTTGGTTTTGAGGCCCAAACCAAGAAACCGTCCTCCGATGGTTTTGTGGGCAAACCACCAAACCCCCGCGTGCTCGGCCGGCCTCCCGCACCGTGCACCGCTCGATCGTCCATGACTTCGTCTTTCTCGTCTCGCCACCATGTGGCCCGCACCTAGTCCCGCCGTCCACCGGTCCCTCGAACCGAGCCTACTTGTCTCTCCATCTCCCGGAGGCCCCTCAAGGCTGAAGACCTTTCGCGCCCGTTCTTCACCTGCAACAACACGAACTAGGCCGCAGCCTACACCTGCGCACTGAGCCAAGAGTCAGTCCAACACCCATTGTCAATCACTCATCACTGAGGAGCGATCATCCATCGACCATCGGGACGCTCCTGGTCCTCACACGGCGGAGCCGTGGATCTTCGGCCGTGAACGGCACTGCTTCGACGTGGATGCTCACCATGGGGGTCGTCTGGTGTCCTGGGGAGCTCCGGTGGGTGCTTTTGGTGGTGGAGGATGGCTCAGGGGCCGGTGGCAGTGAGCGGGAGCGGGAGCTTGGCTGGGGCGCAGCAATGGCGATCGGTGACGTGCGAACTGAGGTGAGGCCCCGGCGCGTGTCGGACGTCCCGGGCGAACGGTCCAGCGGCCGGCCTTAAGGCCTCACGGCCAGCTGGCCGCGTGCATGCGCTAGGGACTTGCTACGACGTCGCTCGCGCCGATACATGGCTGCTCGGGCCTGCGGCCAGGCCGCACGATCTCCTGGGCACGGTGTACGCCCCTGCATGAGGGTGGAGTACCCACGGTGTTGAGCGGGTCCACAGCGGCATCTCCACGGCACCCGTACACCGGAGCAACGTGAGGACAGCACGTGGCCAACACTGTCCGGGGTGCGCGCACGACGCTCTGGAGCGCGACACAGCGACGTCAGCGACTCAAATCAATTTCGCGATTCAGTTTTCGAAATTACAAAACTCCAAAAACTGTCAACTAACTTGAAAAACTCCAAAAATAAAAGTTGTAGAGGAGCTATAGACCTACAACTTTCACAAAGGGCGTCATATGTTTTGATCAATGGTTTGTCTGGGAACGTCGGCCGAAGTTGGCAGAATTCTCGGCCCCAAGTTACTGTTCACAGCACGTTCAACTCGATTTTTGGCCAACTTGCACTCAAAATTTGCATGTCCGCCAATTATGAAAATTGTGTTCCCGGAAATAATGAACAACTTTCCTATTGGCCGATTTTGAACTTCTATAGTGAAATTTGGAGAACGCACAAGAAAACCGAATCAGCCTTTTTGAGATCTAGGGTTTTGACCACGATTTGGGATTTTGACCAAGGTCTTTTGTGCAAATGTGTGCCAAATCATGTCAAACATGTTTATGAGCCAATCTAAACATGATTAACACAACTAATTAAGTTAGTTATCTTTAATAAACACCTGGGGTGTTACACACGTACTGCAGCTTTTCGTCTAGCACCTTTGTCTCCTCCTTCCGGCACGAGCGTATATCTACCGTCGGGGAGATCTACACGAAGATGCAAATGCAAGATTTATTTGATAATTTGTAATTTAATTAATTATAATCAATAAATGACAACCATGGGGTGCATCACTGGCGGAGCTAAAGCTTGGCCAAGGTGGACCATGGCCCCCTTGCCGCAAGGATTTATCAAGCAACTGGAGACTGATTCATTGGCCGCATGAAAATTTTGGCATCTTGTTCTATTGCAGATTAGTTTTACTAGCACGTCAAAATGCAAGGTAGTCTAAAATAGTCCTAGTTGCACAGATTGTTGCAAAAGAGTATGTTGTTTTGGTCTTTATGAATGCAAAATTGATGCATTTAGACTTGATGTCATCATATTTTCCAATGCAAATATGAACTACTGTATTTATAACCAATAAAACTTGAATAAATAGCAAATTGACAGTTCGGGAGAAACAAACTGAAATAACTGACCTTAAGCATCTTGGCATGTTGCTGGTTATATGATTTGCAAATTCAGTTAATGACTAATTGCTCTACATATCTGTACATGTTAGTTTTCACTACGTAAATTGGCCCCTCCTTAGCATGGATCCTAGCTCCACCACTGGGGTGCATGGTTGACCACATTCATCTAGATAAGAAATACATTCAACATACTCTTCCAAAAGGAACAATATGCAGCTCTTTATTTATTATTCTTTTTGATAGTGACTGTGTACATATATATGGAAATAATTTAATTTAAATTCACAAACAGCAATGGGTTGGTAATATTTAACTTTTTATTAGGATTTACACACACAAGGTCATTCAAGGTGGGTTCGTGATTTCCCATTTAATTGACTATCAACTCTTAAATTGCTTCTATAGCTTTTATTCGATAAATTAATTAATAAAATTCCAGTGGAAGGGTGCATTAAGCACTAATCACCTATAATAAGCCACTGAACACACATGCATGATTAGGATAGCTAAGAAATTAATTATTTTGAAAATAACAAAAGCTAGCTAGTGAAACAAGGTAAATGCACACAAAAATAAATATCCATCAAATTGATCCAAATTTTCTCAAACCTGAACTATGGTCCAAAACTAGGCTAGGGATGCAACATGTACACCTAGAACTATTATGGATCTTGATTTATGCAATTACTAAGAAAAACAAGCATATTTCAAGAATAAATATTTCTGGCAATTATAAAATTGTGATTAATTCAACAAAGGTGTATTTTGGCGTCACAAGACAACATGCAAAAGTTGGCCACAAAAATCTAATTATTGTTATCTACAAAAATCACTTGGACAGATTATGCAGAAATGGAAATCAAAGTTTATAAAAATATTTACAACATAATTTTGTGCAATTTTTGGTACAGGAGCTATTCATGACATTAACACACAACATATCCAAAAATTAGATACAGAAGACTTATGGATTTTAGATATCACAAATCTAGGTTTTTCACATTTCTATTTTTCATGCAAAAACTATCAGGAAACAGCCGAGGCAAGAATAACAAAAGTTGTAGTACTTTTCGCCAGGAATCCAACAAAAATGGGTTTGCATTTGTATTCTACGATTTTCTATGCATTTTACAAGATTCTGCAAAACACAACTGCTATTGAAGATACAACTTTTCACTAAGGTCCCTGGAACTTTCTGCAGATTCACAGCCATACCCTCCGTTCACACAAAACACCCTGGAAATAAATCAGACCTTGCAATGTGGCCCTTGGGCGCGGTGGCCGGCGCGGCCGGTGAAATTCCGGCGAGGCCGGCGGCCTTGGCCGGCGGGGAGTGGGCGCGGGGGTGGTCCGGGGGGTTGCCCTAGGCCGGTGTGGGAGGTTGGCCCGGCAGAGATGCGGCCGGCGACGGCGGGCGGCGGCGCGCACCGGGCGGCGGCCGCGGTAGCTTGCCGTCCGACGAAGGGCGGTGCAAGGTGAGGCGATGGGTGGTTGCTCGAGCCTCTATGGATTCTAGAAGGGGCGTCCGTGGGGTCGGTCGACCGCGGAGGAGGGCATAGGCAGGTGTCCCGCGGTGGCGGCCATGGTGGACCGTGGAGGACTCGGGGGACGATGACTCGGCGTTGGCGCGTGCGCGAGGGAGAAGAGCGGCCTTAAATAGGCGAGGCCAGCTAGCTGCGCGACTCAGGGACGAGGGACTCGCCGTGGTACGGCGAACAGGGGCAACACCGGGGATGGACCGACGGGCAACGACCGGCGTGGCCGGCGGCGAACACGTGGCGGGGGTGTGTTTCGAGGCGTCGTGGGGTGCGTGCGGCCTGGGGAAGGCGCGACGCCTCGGAAGGCGCGGGTAGGGGCCCGAAAGGCGAGGGTGGCGGGTGGCCCTAGGCGCGGCGTGCGCGGGCGCGCCGGCGCTGCGGCCGCCGCGACGTCGCGACGCAGTGTCGTTCCCAGCGCGGACGCTTTGACTTAGGTGACTTTGACTGAGTTTTTCTCCCAAAACTTGAACTGAAGTGTAACAAGGAGTGAATAGCAAAGTTGTAGATCTCACTACCCTCTACCACTTCTACAAAGGCTCTAGGGTATTTTTCTCAACGGATTTTGCATAATTTGCAGCCAAACTTTGAATGTCACCATGTCCCGGTGAACAGGAGGTGCTGACAGTTGACCAAGTTTTTCACCAATTTCCTCTCAAAATTTGAAATGCTAATCTACAGGAAAGTTGTGTCCCTCGACAAACTGGACAACTTTCGTATTGGTAGATTTTGAAGTGTTTAGGTGAAATTTGGAGAACACTGCAAAGTTTTGGAAGACATTCACCAACGTCATGCTTTAAGCGGGGTTCAACCGTGTCTTTGACCAAGGGTTGACCACAAGGGTGTGTCAACGTGGTCAAGGGGTTCAATCGGGTTTGTTGGCGAGGTTTTCGAGGGGACGACCTAGGTTGACCTAGGTTTGACCACCGTAAGCCGATTTGACTCAGTTGATTCGGTCATTAGCGTTAATGACGCTAATTAAAAACTTGGGGCGTCACAACTTTAGATTTAACATGTAAGTTTATCGATTTGGAAAAATATTTGTAGAAAAGGCAAATAGTCAAATCAATGAAAAAAGTCAATGGTGTCATGTATTTAAGAACAGAGGTAGTATTTATATTACGTGATACATACTACTTATTTTGCATCGTGAACTTGAGGTGAATATGCTTCGGGTGGATTTGGTGTACATGTGAATTGAAATGTTGCAAAAGATTATTTGAGATGTTGTAAGAGGTGATTTATGTTGTTGCAATAGATGATTTGGTCAAGATTTTTCTCCTAATGTTGCATCATAACCATTTTTAATGTTGCAATATAAGTTCGGATATCGCATGAAGAGGTTTAATATGTTTCTATGAGCTAGTTTCAAGGGACGATGCGTGAAATATGATCCATTGTTATGGCGAAAATTTTATAAGATTGGCGAAAGTCATCATAATGCAAATTTTATATGTTGCAAGAGTTGAGTTATGATATTATGGTATTTAATTTTCAATGCTGCAAAGGCAGTTCTGTTAAACAATTTATTTTAGAAGCTAATTTTTAAAAATTGTTAGAGGAAGTTTGTTTTTTTACTCTCACTACTTTTAAGGACGGTCCAAAATATTGTTTGTTCAAGCTAATCTCTGGTATTATCAGAGTTAATTTTTGAAAATAAAAAAATAAATTAACATTCCTACTTTACTATGGAGGTGTCGACTTAACATGTACATGATGTAGCATCAGTTATATCGACAATTTTGATTTTTCAAGGTGTCGGGGACAGCCCTAAGGGTCCCCTAAATGACCGAGGGGAAACCTGCGTAAAACCTGCAAAAAACGCAAAGCACAAATCAACTCGCACACCTAAAACGCATACACGGCATAACCACGACCCTGGTGGCCCCCGCGGCCCGCCAGTACCATGCAGCGGACACCCCTCAAGTGAGGTTCGCCTCGCTCGAGGGATAGACGCTCCCTCGGGCGGGGTCCGCCTCGCTCGAGGGCTCAACCCGCCCCTCGAGCAAAGTCCGCCTCGCTCGAGGGCTGAGCACCCCCTCGGGTGGGGTCCGCTCCACTCGAGGGCACCCACGCACGCACCCCCCGCGCATCTCCCGCGCACTCACGCACACCTGCTCCCGCACGCGTGTACGGGCATTTAATGCTCCGACGCAGCAGGGCCGCACAACTACTCTGACACGCCTAGGAATCACGCCCCGGCGCTGTTTCACCAACTCCCGGGGGGAGGCCATCCCCGCCGCCGTTCGGACGACGCGTGCGGCAAGGCCGGTGTCAGCTCCGTGACACTGTGCCACCTGCCCCCGTACGGCTAACACGCCGCGCCCTCGGAGGGGGGGGGGCGACACCCTCGAATATCTTCTACGTGCTTATACAAGACCACGCCGTGACGTCAGGCCGGTGGGATCGGTCATCCCCGTCGCTGTCAGCCCTGTGCGGCCATCCTCGCCACTGCCGCACCACGTCGGGCGCTGTGGCGACATCCCAGCGCTGTTGGAACGTACGGGGACAAGACATCACCACAACAGCCACTGTGCCATGTGCGGACTTCCCGTCAACGGCACCCTCGAGTCGGCCCACCACGATGGCCGGTCAACCAACTACTGCGACGCAGCCCTCGAAGCCGCTCCTGTACGAGCACAGGACGCACCATGACGCCTCAACGGGAGCGGGATTCTCCAGGACGGCCGTCGGCTCCGCAGCACTGTTCGCCATACCGCTACACGTATAGAAATAGTGCGGCACGCATGTTAACTGCTCCCTCCTTGGCCTATAAAAGGAGGGGCAGCCCCCCAGCCGCAGGAGGGGACAGACACAGGACGACGGACAACAGTCACTCACACGCTCTCCGCCTTCCCCACGATATTAGCACTCGCCTTAATCAAACCTGTGGTACTTGGAGGCCACGCCTCCTCTCCCGCCTCGCTTGTAGCCACCCCTATACGAGCACCATGGTGCAAGCAATACAGTGCCCCGAGCACACCGCTGCTGGACGTACGGCCCCGGCCGGAACCAGGATAAACCACGTGTTCTTAGTAGCTTAGCACCGGATATCGAGAGGCGGATCTCAGCTCTCATTACTAGCTAGTGTCGGGACTACTTTCCGCACCGACAGCTGGCGCGCCAGGTAGGGGGTCGCGCTGAAGATCGGCTCGTCACCAGCCCTCTTGATGGTGATTCGCACCGAGTATCGCAGCCATAGGTACTCCATGGGCAGCTCGGACCCCCACCCAGCCGGATTCGAAATCCGGTTTGGGAGCCTGAACTTCCAGGCTACGGGGAACGGCTACCTCATGCGCCTCACCAACCGTGAGGAGCTTCGTGCGTGGCGTCAAGCCGGGTCCGCCCCGGTCGCCGCCGCACGCGTCGCCGCGATACCCACACCCGTCGGCCACGTACGCCGCCGGGCCCCTCGGCGCCACCGCGCCGCCGCCGCGCTCGGCCGGCGCTCGCGACGGGCGCGGACGGAGCACCGGCACACCGCGTGTGTCGCCTCGCAACGCGATGCGCTCACCGGCGAGACAACAGCCGCCCCGGCGGGGGAACGCTCGGTCTCGGGACCGCGCTTCCCCATCGGTATGCGCAGCGCCACGACGGCGTATGTCTTCTCCGCCAACGCCAATGCAGCAACGCGCAGGGTTCACCCTGGCCGCCATGTCCCGACTGCCAGGGATCCCAGCGCCTCCGCCGGCGACGAGTCGTCCCAAGGCTCCGCCGACGAGCTGCCGCCTGCCACTTCGCACGGTTACGCGGAGTGGGACTTTTCCGACGTCCCCGACCCAGTAATGTTCCGGCGGTTCCTTGACGCCGCGGACTACTGGTTCGACTACTCTGACGACTCCAGCGCCGGGAGCTAGGACCCCGCGCGGGAGTGTTGCGTCTGCAACCACGCGAACGCCGCTAATGCGGCAGAAGCCGGCGACGGAGAGGTTCCCACCGGTCTGGGGACTGGACCGCGCCTGGCTGCGGGGCCAAGTGCCCCTCCCTCCTCGCCGCCGAGGGGGGTCGACGTCAACGCGCAGTTGGCCCAAGCGCACGAGCTCGAGGCCAAGCTCGGGGAGGAATACCGTCCGGTGCGGCTGCTTCGGGCCTCCATCGCCGGCGAAGCCTCCGCGCGCGGCAAACGAGCACGCGAGTTGGGCCGACAGGCCCGTGACCGCATCAACGCCGATTTCAATGTCGACGATCCGAGCACGCCCCCGCGAGCGAGCCAGAAGCTCATTGCTGCTGCGACGCTGCTGCGGGCCATGCTCGCCCCCTCGACGTCCGAGGCATGGAACCTGCACTGTGAGGCGCAGGCACTCATCGAACAAGCGGCCGTCCAACAGGCCGATGGTTCGACGTCTCGCATCCGCCTGCAGGGAAGTGTGCGGGACGACGAAGGCGTGCAGGGTCCCGAGCCCTAGGTGCACACGGGCGGTGCAGCGGAGCGCCCCTCCAACCCAGGGCGCACGCCGGCCAAGAAGCGGCTCCTCGACACGCGCGGGCAAGCCCAAGATGGCGACGCCCGCAACGTCATCAACGCCCGACGGACGGGCAACACGGAGACACACGCAACGGCGGGCTACCACCCACGACGGGGTGGGCGCTACGATAACCGGGAGGACCGCTCGTCGATGCCGGAGGCACCGGGAACCCGTGTGTTCAGCCGGGAGATCCGCACGGTGAGCTTCCCCCGACGCTTCCGCCAGCCCACATTGATCGTCAAGTACAACGGGGAGACGGACCCCCGCGTGTGGCTCAACGACTACCGTCTGGCGTGTCAGCTGGGCGGGGCCACCACCGACGAGGTTATCATCCGTAACCTCCCCCTGCACCTCGTCGACTCAGTGCGGACGTGGCTCGAGCACCTGCCGGCCAACCAGATCCACAACTGGGACGATCTGGTCCGCACGTTTGTGGGAAACTTCCAGGGCACATACGTGCGCCCTGGGAACTCCTGGGACCTGCGCGCTTGCACCCAGGAGCCCAGCGAGTCACACCAGGACTTCATACGACGCTTCTCCAAGCGTTGTACGGAGCCCCCAAGCGTGGCCCATTCCGAAATCGTGCACGCCTTCCTCGAGGGCACCACGTGTCGGGACCTTATGCGCGAGCTCGGGCGCAGCCCGCCGGCCGATTCGAACGAGTTGTTCGACATCGCCACCAGCTTTGCCTCGGGCGAAGAAGCAGTGGGGGCGATCTTCGACGGCACGAAAGGCAAACGCGTGGACGACGCGCCCGCAGAAGGCAGCAAGTCCAAGGAGCCCCACCAGAAGAACAAGCGGGGCAAGAAGGGAAAGAAGCCGCGCCGCGAGGCGCGCGAGCAGGGGCGCGACGACGATGGCGACGAAGCTCTTGCTGTTGACCCAGCTCGACGGGGCCCTCGACCGGCCCCTCGAGGCCCTGGGGTTTTCGACGACATGCTGAAGAAGCCATGTCCCTACCACAAGACGCCGGTCAACCACACCCTCGAGCAGTGCGACATGCTCAAGCGGTTCTATGGCCGCGCCGCCGTGAAAGACGGCGAGGCCAAGAAGGATGGGGGTGACGGCAACGCCGGCGGCTTCCCCGCCGTGGAAAACGTCTTCCTCATCTTCGGGGGGCCGACCGTCGACATGTCCAGCCGCCAACGCAAGCGGGAGCGGCACGAGGTTCTCGCCGCAGAAAGGGCGCCTCCTTCCTTCCTCGACTGGTCGGAGGATGCCATCACGTTCAGCCGCAAGGATCACCCGAACCGCATCCCCAACCCGGGTCAGTATCCACTCGTGGTCGACACGGTCATCGGGAACGCGCGGTTCTCGAAGGTGCTGATGGACGGAGGCAGCAGCCTCAACATCCTCTACGCGCATACACTGCGCCTGCTGGGGATCGGGTTGGACTAGCTGCGGCCTAGCACGACGCCGTTCCATGGCGTCGCGCCGGGCATGCTCGTCCAGCCCCTCGGGCAGATCGACCTTCCAGTCTGGTTCGGCACACCAGACAACTATCGCAAGGAGACGCTGACCTTCGAGGTGGTGGGGTTCAGGGGCGCGTATCACGCCATACTTGGGCGGCCGTGCTACGCCAAGTTCATGGTGGTCCCTAACTACACCTACCTCAAGATGAAGATGCCGGGGCCCAACGGTGTCATCACCGTGGGCTCATCCATCGAGCACGCGTTCGACTGCGACGTCGAGTGCGTGGAGCACACCGAGGCGCTGGCACTGGACGAAGCGCTCGTGGCCCACATGGAGAAGCTGGTCAATGAGGACCTCGACTCTGCCGCCAAGCACGCCGGCAGCTTCGAGGCTGCCGAGCAGACCAAAGGGGTGCCCCTCGACCCTGCTGCCCTCGAGGGCAAGGCGTTGAGGGTCAGTTCCACCCTCGACCCGAAATAGGAAGTGGTGCTCGTCGACTTTCTCCGCGCCAACGCTGATATCTTCGCGTGGAGCCCCTCGAATATGCCAGGCATTCCAAGGGAGGTCGCCGAGCACTCCCTTGACATCCTACCTCACTCCCGTGCCGTGCAGTAACGGCTGCGTCGCTTCGACGAAGAGCGGCACCGGGCAATCGGAGAAGAGCTGCGAAAGCTCCTCGAGGCTGGGTTCATCAAGGAAGTGTTCCACCCCACATGGCTAGCTAATCCTGTATTAGTGAAGAAAAAGAATGGGAAGTGACGGATGTGTGTAGACTATACTAGTCTTAATAAAGCATGTCGTAAAGTTCCTTTTCCTTTGCCACGGATCGATCAAATCGTTGATTCGACCGTCGGGTGCGAACTGTTATGTTTCCTTGATGCCTACTCCGGGTACCACCAAAAAAAAATGAAGGAGTCCGACCAGCTCGCGACTTCGTTCTTTACGCCGTTCGGGATGTACTGCTACGTAACGATGCCGTTCGGTCTCCGAAACGCGGGCGCAACATACCAGCGATGTATGCAGCACGTCTTCGGAGATCACATCGGGTGAACCGTTGAGGCATACGTAGACGATATAGTCGTAAAAACCAGGAAGGCGGACGACCTGGTTAGCGACCTTCACATCGCGTTCGGCTGCCTACGGGCAAACGGGGTAAAATTGAGCCTCGAAAAATGTGTCTTTGGCGTGCCGCGGGGCATGCTGCTAGGATACATCGTCTCCCAGCGAGGCATCGAGGCCAATCCCAAAAAGGTTGCAGCCCTCGAACGAATGGGTCCGATTCGGGACCTCAAGGTGGTCCAAAAGGTGTTGGGGTGCCTTGCCGCCTTGAGCCGCTTCATCTCACGGCTCGACGAGAAAGGTCTGCCCCTCTACCGGCTATTGAAGAAACATGAGCGGTTCTCCTGGACCGTCGAGGCCCAGGAGGCACTTGACAAGCAGAAGGCGACCCTCGCCCACGCCCCGATCCTTACACCGCCTCAGGACAGCGAACCTCTGTACCTCTACGTAGCCGCGACCACCCATGTGGTCAGCGCCGTCATCGTAGTAGAACACACTGAGGAGGGGCACGCCCTGCCAGTCCAGCGGCCGGTGTACTACATCAGCGAGGTCTTGTCCGAAACCAAGGCACGCTACCCGCAAGTCCAGAAGCTGCTTTACGCAGTGGTCCTCGCGCGGCGCAAACTCCGCCACTACTTCGAGGCTCATCCGGGTCATGATGATTTCCGCCTTCCCGTTAGGAGAAATCATCCGAACCGGATGCGGCGGGCGAGATCGCCAAGTGGTCAGTGGAGCTGATGGGCGAAACGCTCGCCTACGCGCCGCACAAGGCCATTAAGTCCCAAATCTTGGCGGATTTCGTTGCCGAGTGGACGGACACGCAGTTGCCATCACCGCAGATCCAGGCTGAGTGCTGAACTCTGTGCTTCGACGGGTCGGTGATGAAGACAGGCGCGGGTGCGGGCCTGCTCTTCGTCTCACCCCTCGGGGAGCACATGAGATACGTCGTGCATCTCCACTTCCCCGCGTCAAACAATATGGCCAAGTACGAGGCCCTACTTTGCGGCCTCAAAATTGCCATTGAAACAGACATCAAGCGCCTCGACGTGAGGGGGGACTCGCAGCTTGTAATCGACCAGGTCATGAAGAACGCGAGTTGCCACACGACAAGATGGAGGTGTATTGCAAAGCCGTGCGTGCCCTCGAGGATAATTTCTATGGCATAGAGCTTAACCACGTCCCTCGCCGGTACAACGAGGAGGCAGATGAGCTCGCCAAAATCGCGTCAGGGCGGATCACCGTTCCCCCGAATGTTTTTGCGCGAGACATCGCCCAGCCATCCGTCAACCTCGAGCCATGCCCCTCGAGCCGCGAAGAACCCTCGGGGGCTCCCTCGAGTCCAATGAGCGGGGAGCCCATGGACGAGGACCCCTCGAACGAGGCGTACGTGCTCTCCCTACTCGAGGGGTATGGCGCCGACGAGCCGAGGCCATGGACATAGAGCCCGCACCCAACGAGGGGGGCTGGCGCGACAAATATATCGCTTGGATGGATCGAGGGGAACTCCTCTCGGACTGGTCTGAGGCTAGGCGCATCGCCAGGATGACCAAGTCATTCACTCTTGTCGACGGCGAGCTGTATAAGCGCGCCGCATCCGGCATCCTGCAGCGATGTGTGCCCATCCCTCACGGGCGCGAGCTCCTCCGGGATATACATGCGGGCGTGTGCGGCCACCACGCGGCACCCCGCACCCTCATAAGCAATGCGTTCCGCCGGCGGGATCGTGCACACCTGCGAAGGGTGCCAATTCTACGCCCGCAAGTCCAATCTCCCTGCGCATGTCCTGCAGACCATCCCCGTCACGTGGCCTTTCGCCGTGTGGGGACTGGACATCGTCGAGCCCCTGCGAAAGGCGCCCGGGGGCTACACCCACCTTTTGGTTGCTATCGACAAGTTCTTCAAGTGGGTGGAGGTACGCCCCATCACGAATCTCAGGGCAGAGCAGGCGGTGACGTTCTTCACCGACATTGTCTACCGCTTCGGAGTGCCCAACTCCATCTCCATCGACAATGGGTCCCAATTCACAGGCAGGAAGTTCCAGGAATTCTGCGATAAGTTCCACATCCGCGTGGACTTGGCAGCTGTAGCACACCCACAGACCAACGGTCAGGTGGAACGAGCTAATGGCATGATCCTACAAGGTCTCAAGCCCAGGATTTTCGACCGGCTGAATAAGTCTGGTCGGAAATGGCTACAGGAGCTGTCGGCGGTTGTGTGGAGCCTCAGGACCACCCCAAGCAGGGCCACCGGGTTCACCCTGTTCTTCCTGGTCTATGGCGCGGAGGCCATCCTCCCCACAGACTTGGAGTACGGGTCGCCCAGTGTTCAGGCTACGACGAAGGCGCCAATCAGCGAGCCCGCGAGGACTCGCTGGACCAATTGGATGAGGCGCGTACCGTGGCCCTGATGCATTCCATGAGGTACCAGCAGTCCCTGAGGCGCTATCAAGCCCGGAAGGTGCGATGACGAGACTTCAACGAGGGGGATTTGGTCCTAAGGTTGCGACAAGACAATCGAGGCCGCCACAAGCTGTCGTCCCCATGGGAAGGACCCTACGTCGTGGTGAAGGTGCTCAAGCCCGGCACGTACAAGCAGGCCAACGAGGACGGCGAAGAACTCACCAACGCTTGGAACTTCCAGCAGCTACGTCGCTTCTACCCTTAGCGAAGATTTCCAAGTTTTTTATTGTAAACTACATGCTCAACACCCCAGTTGGCAACCTAGATGTATAAATCAACAGATTAATAAAAGTTAAAGGGCAACTCGGCTTTCCCCAGAAAACCAAGTCACCCTCGGGGGCTCTTTTGCGGGGGGCACCCCCCCCAAAATGGTCCCATTTTCTGGCAAAAAATTCGCAAGCGCGCTAAGTACGATTCGACCTTAGCCTCAAGCGAGTTCAGGCGGGGCACGAGTGGCCAAGCGGAAAGGACGCGCGAGCCAGAGATAGCCTACGCCTCCGCGAGGATATAGCCCTTCTCTCTTGCCTCCGGCCCAGCGGACTACTCGTGAAAACGAACTTCCCCGACCCGAATTCACCCAAGCAAAGGAAAAACGGAACAGCGCGACAAGCGAAACAAGAAACACCACTTAGATTTACTAGTGTTTAAACATCTCAAAAGATTACTTGTTCATTTACATGGCCACACGGCCCAGATTCTAACACTTAAGCAAAAAAAGGGCCCAGTGCCCAGTGGTCTTCAGGCTTGGGACTCACCGGCGTCAGGAGCGTCGGGAACAAGAAGTCCTCGAAGTCTTCGGCGAGCGTCTCGGCGGCAGCGGCGGCAAGCGCGTGCGCGCGCCCCATCGCCACCTCGTCTTCGATGCCCTCCGCGACGACCTAGCCCGACGCCACGGCCTCGAGGTTCAACTCGTAATGAGACCTCACCACGCCGAGGGCCTTCTTGACGCCCAGGTGGAGGGCGTGGCGCATCCGCCTCGCGACGTGCCCGCCAAGAGCACGCAGGCGGCTCGCCAGCGAGCTCCTGGCTTGCGCCTCGCCTTCCTCGACCGCCTGCCAGGTCTTGAGGGCGGCAGCCCGCAGCTCTTCCAACTTCTGTTGAGAGGAGTTGTAGGTCGTCTGCAATGTCTCGGCCCGGGTCAACGCGTGCCCCAGCACGGTCCGAGGGCCTGGAAGCCACGAACAAGAAAGAGATGAAGTTGGGAGCGGATCCCAAAAGAACAAATCAGCAAACAAGAACCGGACGAGAACAAGCTTACCTTCAACCTGCTTCTTCTCCACCTCGAGGGACCGGCGCGTCTCCTCAGCCTCGTGTTGTAGCTTGAGGTACGAGGCCCCCTACTCCTCGAGTGACTGGCGCTGGTCTTCGTGCGAGATGCTAATCTGCACCAGCTCCCCGTTGAGGCGCGAGACCTCCTCCTCCCACATCTTGAGCATGGCCCGCGCCTCCTCAAGCGCGGCACGCTCCCGCTGGAGTTGGCCCAACGCTTCCTCGCGCGCCATCCGCTCCTGTTCGAGCGCGGCCTGGGCCTCGACGAGCGCCGCCCGCTCCCGCTGGAGTTAGCCTTCCGCCTCCTGGCGGGCGGCTCGCTCCTGCCGGAGCTGCTCCTTCGCCGTGGTGAGCGCGGCGGTCTTGTCTGCCAGGGCTGTCTTCAGCCCCTCAACCTCCTGGAGCGCCACACGGCCCTGTTGGAGCTAGGCGCGGGCGTTGACGACCTCCGCCTCCCACGATGACGGGAGGGAGCGCGCTCCCTCCAAGTCCTCGCGAGCCCGGCACAGCGCGTCGTCCCGCTCCACCAACACCGTCCGCACCCTCACGACCGCGGAGGGCGCCTTCCGCGGCTAGGGTGCCCCCGCTCCGGGGGCGAGTCCGGCGGGGGCCTCGCCCCGTACGCCGGCCCACCGGTCGGGGAGACCCGAGGGCCTCGATCGCCCCCCGGTACCCGGGCGGAAATCGGCGTCGAGGCGGTCGAAGGCGACGTACCGCTCGCGGGCCCGGCGCTCCAGCTCCTGCCACCAACAAGCAGAGCGAGAGGGGCGGGCATCTAAAAAGACACGAACGAAGAAAAAGCAGGGCAAGGAATTGCGAAACTCCACGGAACTCAGCTGACCTGGAAGGCGCGCCACGGCGGACCGCTGTGGATCCGCAGCGCCTCGTTCAGCGCCCGCTTGAGCGAGGCGCCGTGGTCGCGGAGCTCCTCCAAAAGCCCGTGCTCCACCTAGGCATCGATAAAGTGGGCCGGCGGGGCGTCAGCCTCCTCTTGCCCCTGCTCCAGGCGCGCTGCGGGTCCGGCGCGCGACGACGAGGTCCCGCCGCCGTCCGGCGGATGCCCCGGTGCCGCGCCGGCGTCGCCCGGGACACGAGCGCCCCCGCCAAGGCCTCGGGGGCGACACGGGCACGCTCTCCCACCGGTCCCGGCCGCGGCGGGACGTCGTCGTCGTCGTAGGGAATCTCCACCACCGCCGCCCCCGGGCCGCCGGCCCGCGGCGAGCACCGGCGAAGTTGGCGGCACGACGGCCGCCACGACTGTGGTCGCTGTTGACGGTTAATAGTTATATCAAAGTTCGTTTAGACTTGCAAGCGGACAAGTCTCCCGTCGTAGTCAAGGGACCCTTCTTCCCTCGAGTGGTGAACCCAAGGTATCGAATCCGTGGAACAAATGTGTGACGTAAAAGATGATCTAGTAAAGCCAAGCAACTTCAATCTTCGGTAAAGTGAAAGACCAGAGATAACAAAGATAGATAGGGTAGATAAACCGATCTAGAGAGATCGGGTTAAGCCTTTTGTTGAAGTTCCAAGCAAGAGAAGAAGTAGCAAATCGAATCTTATTAAAAGCCTCTTTAAATCATGGTTTCCCCTCCAACTCTGAAAGCATCCGCCTTTAGGAACCCCCGTTCTGTCACAACGTATCCCTACTCATGCGGGTAGTCTAGGGCGAGTCCAAAGACAAGTCGAGATTCTTTCGGAAGATCCGGCGTGTACCTCTAGCCACCGCGGCTACAAGAACACCCTATGTAATCTATCTTGAGAATAGATTTAGAATAAGCAAAACCGATCGAAAAATGAAATCTTCAAAGAAAAACTTGATCGCTAGGAATAGATTCAACTTGATAATTCAACTATGACAATGATACATACACAAGATCACCACCGGGATACTTCCTTGATCTTGCTTCTAGCTCCGGGAACTCCGACGTGGTCTTCCGTGCAAGGTTCCCACGTCGGCTAGGGAGACCCTAGTCAGTTAGCTCGACCCTCTCCTCTCCAGGATGGTGTCCCTCTCTTCTCCGTCGGTGATGGAGGTTCGCGAGGACGCACCCCGCGGTCAAGCTGTCGTCCGCCAGGTGCTTCAGCGCGTCCAGGAGCGAATCCAGTCGCGTCTGGTGCGAAGGCGGGGACACGTCGTGATGCCAGGAGTCGGCGTTCTCCTTCAGCACCTTGCCGGAGTAGGGGGGGAGGCCGGCGCCGTCGTTGCAGAGGTAGAACCACCCCCGCTCCCACTTCGCGTTATTGGAGGTCATCGTGCAGGGGATGAAGAGCTCCCTGCGCGTGTTCCGCAGCGCGATCGTCATGCTGCCGGCGCGCACCGCGCGGCGTATCTTCGGCTTCGGCGTCATCAGCGTGTGCAGCTCCGCGCGGACACTAGTACAAATGCTATCATCTATGACCATTACCTAGTGACGATTTCCTTTTTGGTCATAGAAGTTCTCTTTGCGGTGACGAAAAAATATTTGGTCATAGAAGATTATTCTTTCTATGACGATATACAAATTTGGTCATAGTAGTTAATTCAACGAGTGACGAATTGTTCAATTTGGTCACGATTGACGAGTGAGGGGTGAGACGAATCTGTCGCATGCGGCCGAGCCTCAATGGGCTTGGCGGGCGGGCCGAGCGGGCCGGAGTGGGTCGGGCCTTCGGGCTCGGCCCGTTCCGATAGGATAGGTTTTTTTCGAATTTATTTTTCAATGCGAAACAATTCCAAGTA
The DNA here is from genome assembly GCA_947561735.1 of Cenchrus americanus. Lineage (NCBI taxonomy): Eukaryota > Viridiplantae > Streptophyta > Magnoliopsida > Poales > Poaceae > Cenchrus > Cenchrus americanus. Next base: position 149,039,872 of record OX387243.1, on the reverse strand, counting down.
AACACCGAGAAAATGTTTTTAGAGCACGAAAAATACTCGAAAAATCACAAAAATTCCAGGAAAACTCCTAGAGATAGATTAAGACTTGAACAATCCAAATAAAACATTTGGAGCTCATGAAAAATATTTTAGAGCCTTCTAATAAATAGAAATATCTCAAGGAAAATAGAATAAGTTCCGGAAAAATCCGGAAAATTCTCGTGAAAATTAGGACGGCTCCTAAACGCATTTTTTAAACCTTTTGCACTCAAGAACCACTAGATGCATTAGCATGAATGCAACAGACATAACTTTTTATTCAATTTAGAAAATCAAACGATGGATTTTTCCTATACTATATTCCCCGTAAAGAAAAATAAATGTTGGAATTTTTTTTTAAAATTATGAGAAAATCATTATTTAATTATTCTTTCTATTCACATCCTTACATTGGAAATTTCGGGGTGTGACAATAGCTCATGAGCATTTTCACAATTAAAAACTCTATTGAAAACACCTACATATAGTGAGGACAAAATGTTACTCTTAGCAATCACATCAAATTTTTTTCCTTCTTAGTACCATTTCTCATGCCCTTGTGTCCTAGGAAACAAATACACATGGATGTCGCCGCATAATTATAGAGTTTTCAATGTATAATTCACCATATTTTGTCTCACACAGCACCAAAAAAATTATAAAAATTAAAATAATTGTCCAAAAAATATAAGTTATTGTGAGGGACCGTATTTTTGCTACAAATGACTAAAAAAATCTCAAGTCATTTAAAAAAAGTTGAGTGCTATGTAGTCCAAATATAACAAGTCACTCACATAGTTCCTTAAACTATGTGAGTGGCTTGTTATATTTGAACTACATAATATCACCACTTCCTCAAATGGAAATTTGACCTACACAAAGTTTGTTAGTCTCGACAAGTTATGAAACTTTTGTGTTCAAAAGATTTTCATCCGAGTTCATTTCGTGTTTCGTTTGACTGAGTTTTGACCGAGTCAAACTTGGATTTTAAAATTTGAATTGCTCATATTTTTTTGCATGAAGAAATGATTGAATCCAATACCATAACTTGATAAATCATGATTTTAAAAATTTTTGGGAAGAAGAATCACCTCATTTCGAGTTCGTATGAGGGAGAACGACTAGTTACAAATTTTAATCCTAGGAAAAAGAAAAATCGTTCGGCTCATTCCAGTTCCTCACGTGTTCATGAAGAAGGACCGATTTCTCTTTTTTCCTCGAATTAAAAATTGTAACTAGTCTTTCTCCCTCATACGAACTCCAAATCGGTTGATTCTTCTTCCTAATTTTTTCTAAAATCGAGATGTTTTACTCAGTGGCATTTGTTTTTATCTTAATTACTATTTCTTGATTGCTTTTCATAAAACATATTTTTGCCAACTAAAAAGAGAATATAAAAAACATGTTTTTTCATAATTATTGCTAATATAACTTAATATTCTCTAATGTTATTGTCAACACAAGGTTGCATCCAAATTTGAGGTGACCATGAGTAAGAAAGTATTTGAATGTGTACAAACTTTGAAGTTAAGTTGAGTTGTTTGAAACAATGTGATGATCTAGCTAGTTTATGAACAATGTATGCTCCAATTTTCACAAAATCTTATGAAACTTTTTTGTCAAGCTTGTACATTGATTAAATGATCCTATGCCAATTTACATAATTTTTTGATAAGTTTTATTTATTATTATCATTATTTTATAACAAGGTGACTAGTAGAAGTTTGAAATTTCCTACAAGCCAATTGAATTTTTCGTCAATCTCCTAGATGTGGCCTAGAATGGACCATAGGCGCCTAAATATAATTTTTTTTTTGAATTTTTTAAACTTATTAGATGCACATATAGGTCAATTTTGAATTACTTTCGATAAACACGTAGAAATTCATTTAAATGATAGAAAATAGCAAATCCACTCGAAAAATCTTGAAACTCCTAAATGAAAACTTGTATCGATACTATTATATATAAAAAATATATTTGTACATATAACATAATTATTTTTTAGTGCTACTTCACAATGGTGCAATAAAAAGGAAAAAGAAAAAGAAAAATGATAAACAGAAAAGCCCATATCAGCCCAAATAGCCTAACTGATCCTGACCATTCATCTTTGATTCAACGACTCGTACTGATATTGAAATGAATAAAAGGGGGCAACCAGCCAAACCCTAACACCTTTCTCCCCAGATCCGCCGCTGCTCTCCTGCCTCCCTCCGTGCTCCTCCTCGCCTTCCCCGCCCTCCACTGCTGACCGACGATAGATCTGGTAGCCTCCTCCTGCCGCCTCGCCGCCACTTCCTTTCTCTCCCACCTCTCCCCGGCGGCGGACTCTCCCCCACGCGAACGCGAGTTCCTTTCCTTGTTCGCTTTATTATTTGCTTGTGGTTCCCGCGAGATTTTGATTCGATCCGCTGTCCCGATTGGGAGCTCGTTGGGACTTTGGGAGACGGGGGTTCTTCGTCATGCCCGCCGATCGACCGCCACCGCCGTCCCGTGTGCCAAGGACGGGGGGGGGGAGGTCGAGCCTCGAGGCGGGTCGGATCCGGCGGTCCATTATTTGGTTTTGTCACTCGGAATTGCGAAAGGTGGTTTTCGGTGCTCAAATCACGCATCCCGGGTGATTGCGCGGTCGGTCTTCTCCGGTTTCCCGGCCCGCGGTGAGGTGGATCCGAGACCCGTTGATTCTTACTCCTAGATGCATGTATGTAGAAGGTGATGCAAAAAATGGCTCGTCCTTGTTGGTTTATATTTAATTAAGGAGGAGATCATCGGTTCGGGTTAAGGGCGAATGGTTTGCGGCTTGCCTTTATGGTTTCATCATCTGTGATCTGTCCGTTCCTGACCCTCGCTTTTAGAAGCCGCGCGCGTATCATATCATGGTGGTGGGTGTGAACTCGCCGCCCGTATGGCGGGGGTGGTGTTTCGGAGCGAGATTGAGATGTTGACTGGAGAATTTGAGTTCGTAGCGCCGGGGGGAACGCCATCGTTTGGACACCTCTACCTCTGCTCCTTTGTTATTGGTCCATTATTATTATTACTCGTAAATTTACGTCCACCGCAATTCGATATTCGGGGTGGTGGTTCTTCTTTGGCCGGTAACCGACCCTAGATTGCTCCGATTCCGTGAATTCGAGTAGGAGCTTTCCCGGTTCCCCGTCAAATCCAACCCAAATCTTCACTTTCCTCTCACGCTAATTTGGATTCCGTTGCCGCGTGGTTCGCTGTTAATCTAGTCCATCCCAACATCCAAACATGGCACGAATAGCTTCGATCCCTAATTTGCGGTCGGCAAGTGCAAGAGCGATTGGTCGATTTCTCTGTTCACGACACAAAGATAGGAGTAGGCATCGCCCCAAATTCCGAGGTCATGCAGTTTGGTTACCATTGTTTTTCTACAAAAACTATTGACTTCAACCGAAAGAATCAATTCGCCCCCCCTCTCTAGCCTAGAAGCCCCGTCGCAGATGATATCTTTTTTCAATTTCCCCTTCGCTTACCTACCCGTAACATCGTAAATGGAGATCAAGAGCCGCCGATGTTATCGCTAGTGTTTCATTAATCTACTATTAGACAGATATTGTGTCTGGGCACTTGTTTTTTTTAAGGTGTGATTAGTCTCCTCTGGAATACATAGTTTGCTTGAAAGTTAATTGCCCTTTACTCCTTGTTCTCTCCACCATGTCTTCATTCGGCCTTAACTCATAAGGACCACACAAATGTCTGCATCTGCTAATATATATGTATCTATCTCAGAGATGAGCATAAGTAGTCACCGTTTTTTGTTCTAACCATTAGCTGGTTTATAATTGTTCTTATCACTGGAATTTTTTTCTCGCGATTACTATAAGCAAAGCTGTGATTTTGGCAAGGAGCACTTTTATGTTATTAGTGTTTGTTGTAGCAAAAGTATAACAATGAGAAAGCATGACTAAATGTGAATCCAATGAGAAAGCAAAACCGGTTGTAGGAAGGATGCGAGAGACCGAGCATCAAAGATGGTACCCTTTCGTATATGATGGTGGTCGCAAGCAAGAAAGGATGTTTAAATGTGACATTTCATCTTTGCCAAGTGTTAATTTAATCTTTGCCTAGAGCTTTGGTTAGTTAATTTTCCCTAGACCGATCTCAATTTACATGATTACTGATTACATGGCATCTGTTTAAAAGCTTGCGAGTCACATTGATGTCCCTGCTTGTTGTTGTACATAACTCGTGTCTGTTTGACTATTTGTAGGAATCAATATCAATGTACTGTCATAGTTTCAATCATACTTCTCATATTTCTGTATTAAAAAATAATGCCTATATACTTAATCATGCTTGAGTTGCTATTGCAAGGTTTCTCTGTTTTGCATGCCTGTGATTTTTATGTGTCTGTCAAATCTCAGATGTTCCTTCTGATTACCTGTAGGATGACACGTGGTTTTGGTCACAGGGAGGGTGGGCGTGCCCATGGAGGTCAAGCAGACCGACAGGTACTGACGATTTTGTGAGTGGATCTGTGATGCATTTTTTTTCCTTTTCTCCTTTCTAAATTTACTGGTTCATATTTAGTGATTGATTTGCTTGTACTGGTTGATAACATTGGTTAGGCTCATGCCCTTGAAGCGCTCCGAAGTCCGGACTTGTTCTTCCTTGTTTAGATACTTGTCTTTCGGGGATGTGTAAGGGTGCCGGTTTACATACTTTTGCACATGCCATTAACTTGTTATCACTTTCTTTTTGTGCAATGATCCAAGTTTAGGTACTACATCTATTCGCCTCTTTTTGTGCTGTTGTATTGCTCCTTGAACATTGTATACAAATGAGGCACAATTAGTACTTCGTTGTTTTGCTCCTTGAACAGTATGCTACTATCCGAATACAAATGAGGCACAATTAATAATTTTCTCGGTGTTGTTTTTTAAATATGGTGTGGTCAAAGTAAAATTTTTCATGTATAGTTGATGTTAGCAATTGAGTACTATATACATACAATGGTGCTAATGCATATGTTTATTTTGACTGCAGGTTATTGACGAAGAGGTCTAGTGGATGCAAGATTAAAGCATAATGTAATCAACTATATGGTGATGTGATTCTAAATGTAACATGAGATGTTGAATCTCTATTTTTTGAGATTTATCGAGATATTATATTGTACCGTTGTGAGCATGTATGTGATCCGGGCTATGTAATTTGTTGAAATAAGTGGGTTTAAATTTGGCGATTTTGAATTTTTATTATTTTTGGATGAGCTCAAATAAAAAAGTGAATCGTTGAAATAATTGGCCATTTAGGCTCATCTATGAATTGTGTATGTGGTGGTGACGTCATCATTGCCACATCAAGCGCCATGTCACCGTCTATGTAGGTAGCCACGTCATTGTACACGTAGGCGCCCACGTCATCGTGCATGTAGATAGCCGGCGTGGCATCGAGCCATGTCAAAACGTGGACAAACCGCGGCGTGACACGTGGACAAACCGGCATCGCGACACGTGGACCATTCGAGCTCGACACGTGGACAAACCGCAGCGCGACACGTGGCGCTGTGTCAAAGAGCCACGTCATCATATCCATGTCAGCACGTGTCTTGCCACGTTAGCAGCCAGCATGGGCCGTGCCACGTGGCATCCCCTTCCGTGACCATTTGGCTTGGTCATTGAAGAAATACACTTCTATGACGAAAAACGTGTTGGTCATGGAAAAGTTCCACTTCTATGACCAAAATGACCGATTGGTCATGGTAGACCAAATGTGACGGAGCTTCTGTGACCAATTCAATTTGGTCATAAGTTGGTCATAAAAAAGTGTTCTGTGACCAAATTTGCATGTACCATGATCAAACCGTTTGGTCATTGATGTTGAGTATTGTACTAGTGGGAAGAGGTGAACCCAGAGATCCCAGTTGACGGGAATCCACAGGAAGCCCTCGCACACGCCGACGAATGTCGCCGCTTGCGAAATCACATTCGATGTGAAGTTGTGCAACTCCACGCCGTAGTGGTAGCACAGCGCATGCATGAAGCGACTCGCCGGCGCCGCGAAGCCCCGCTCGTGGAAGCGGATGAAACTGACGACGTAGCCGTACGGCGGGTTGGGCTCCCGCTCGTTCGGGCCGCGACACGATCCACGCCGCGGGGCGCCCATCTTCGTTCGCCGCGAGCTGGCTGGCGGCCACCAGCTCGCTCAGAGAGAGCATCGTCGCTGTCGAGCGCGGCCACGACAACGGGTCGATGATGGTGATGGGCTGGGGAGGAGCCATGCGGACCAGCGAAGGAACGAGGAGCACGAGGCGAAGCTTTGCGACGGCGAGAGAGCGGGCGCTGCTCTGGAGCGGAAGCGCGAGGGGCGAGGACGGCAGACGCTAAGTGTGAGAGGTAAAAATTTGTCTCGCCTCCCACCTTTGGATTTATAGATCCATGGGGCTGCGCTCCCCGGAACGCATGCCCCGCGCGCATCAACTGCAGGTAAAAATTTCGGTCGCTGACGGGTGGTACCCACCACGACCGAGGCAGCCGCGCGCCTGCACGCGCGCTATCATTACGGCGCGGTAACCGGAGGGCCGCGGCAGGCCGTCACGTCCGCCGCCCCTCGTCGCCCACTACGCGCGCGCCCGCGCCGCGCCCGAAAAGGCGCGCCGCGCGCGAGGGCCGTGGCCGCGGCTCGCGCGCATTTAATGGCCCGGTCCTATACCCACTAAGGATGACCCTCGAGCGGCCCGACCCCCTGGCTCAAAAACACCGACCCTCGAAGGGTGCGATTACCGACTAGTGGCCTCGAAATCTGTTCAATGTGAACGGGCGCCACAGGTGCCCTTGATCTACGAAAAATTACTGATCAACGGTTCGAGGGCCGGCACGGCTGAGAACGCTCGAGACTCGTAGATGCGAAAAAACGGGGGCACTCGGCCGCCACCCCGCACGGCCCTACTGATCAGGGGTTCAAAACCTGGCCCTCGAAGGGTTCGAACGGGTGCCCCCGGATCGCCGAGTCAGCGACGACGAGGGCGCGCGCACTCGAGCCTTTCCTCGAGCCCACCGGCTCGAGGGCACCCCACATGTCATGTTTGAGAGCCAGCGAGGGCAGCTAGTCGGGGGGATCCCACCGAGGGAGAGCTTCCGCGCCCTCGGTCCCTAGCGAACGGGACCGAGCCCCACCTAGCAAACCCACGCAAGCGCTTTAATGGACGAGTCTCCGGACCACGAGCCTACCCTTATCGAACGGGGCATGGGCGTCCACTTGAACCACCCGCTAGCAGCTCGACGAGGAATCCGCAATCCGCGACCCGATTGATGGGGGTTGGGGAAACCTCACCCTCCGTCCCATGGAGGGACGGCGAGGGCGCATTTAGAACAAGACGGAGAGCTCACCCCGATCGCCTCGAATGGGCCCAGGCTCGGGGGCTCGACGCACGACTACACCTCTTGGGGTGCACTGAACGCGAAAACTACCAGTCGCGCGTGTGTGACCGAAGCCGGCTGAAACATCGCCGATGCCGGTTGAAACGAATGCCCCACACACTGGTAATAACTCGCGAAAAAACCCCTGCGGGAGCACTCACGCTCCTGCAGGGCTTCGGGGGCTAGACCCGCGGGTCCGCTGACGCGGCCCCACGGAAAAGCATTTGCAACCAGGAGGGAAGAACGTCCTATCAGCAGACTCCAGCATCTGCGGGATCCTAACGGAAACACCCACAGATGCTCAGGGGCTACTGTCAGGGACAGCCCTAAGGGTGTCGTATGGACCTCCCCGGGCCCACTACCTCGGTGGGTACCGGGACCGACTACTCGGTGGGCCCCACGGGACTACCGGCTTGCGCTACACGGCACCGAAGGCGTGGAGCACAAGGACAACACGGGAGTAGTACTCGGATAGGACTCGTACATGTTCCGCACCGTGTAGAGGTCTCCTAGACGTACTCGACTAGTATTCCTTCCCTACTCCGACTTGTAACCCCGCCTCCCGACTATATAAGGCGAGGCGAGGGACCGATCTCGGGATCACCTCATCCAATCTCAACTCACGGCGCACTATTGCACCTTCCCGTAATCGTGCCCTATCAATCCGAGCTACGCAGGCATACGGGACGTAGGGTATTACGCACCTCGCGGCCCGAACCTCGTCTAAATTGTGTGCCACGTGTCTTTTCCTTCGAGTTACCGATCTCGGCGAGTCACATTCATCTACTTCGGGTACTCCCCGTAGTAGGTTGCCGGTCCAAAACACCGACACTGGCGCGCCGGGGTAGGGGCTCTCGCTCGAGATCACATGGCGAACTCGACGGCTTCCGTTCACATCAAGCCAACCGTCGCCTTCAACCGCAGCGACACCTTCGTCTTCGGCGCACGGGTCCGCACCGCCGATGGCGCGGGTTCCTTCGCGCCGCTTGATCATGCAACCCGACTCGAGGACGAGCCTTGTGACGCTTCCCGAAGTTGTCACGGGCAAGCTCGCCGGCAAGTTCGGCGAAATTTCGCTCTCCAACCTCCACGGCCGACTTCGAGCTCGAGTCCGTCTCCAACTCGAACCCGACGTCGCCATGGGCCATCGCATGCGAGCCGGCTCCTCGCCCATCGCAGGCGGTCCCCTCTCCACGCCGGCGCTCCGCGCGTGGTCCTCGCCGGCCCGCACGGAGGCCTCTACACCACGCGGGCCGGCAAGGAGCCCGCAACCGAGTACAACTCGGACTCCGACGCCGTCCCCGACTGCGTCTCGGACTCCCGCCCTCTCTCCGAGTTCTACTCGAACCCGGACTACGAGTTCGACTTCGGGTCGGACCGAGGAGCCCGAGTCCGAAGACGACTCCTCCGAGCTTCCCTTGTCGGGGCCGGCCTGCGGGCCGGTTATAAGATCGACGCCGGCGGAAGATACGTCTACCGGCCGGACCTCAAGCCCGCCGAGCCGACAAAGGAGGACTCACGCTACGTCGCCTACATCGACTCACTACCGTTCCCGGAGGGAACACCACTAGCCCAAGCCGACTCAAGCACACCAACCGAGGTGGCACCTTCGAGCCAAGCTTGGGTACCCCCGATCGTCAAGTCTTCATGGCCGCCGGCGACACCCCGGGGAACCTCGGCACGGCCGCGGACAAGTACCCGGAGGACATCTCCGCGGACGAGCCGTCCGCCGATGCCCCCGCGACGAAACCGACGCCAGCAGGGACGCCCGGCGCGAACGTAACAGGAAGCGCAACGAACGACGCCGGCGGCTCAGAGACAACCTCCCCATCCGCAACCTTGCGGAAGCTCTCGAAGCAGTTGAGAGCAGAGTTCACACCACTCCTGAGCAATGCCTCATGTCGATCACAACGATCGCACGTCAGGCTCAGGGCATACGGGCTGGAGAAGTCATCGCCAAGCTCGCTGAAGAAGCCTACTTCATGCGGGTCGACAAAAGAGTCGCCCAACCTCTCCCGCCCAAGCCTCGCGACAACGAGGCTACTAGTCGCAAGTGTTGACCCCGGTCCCTAACCGTACTCGGGCGACATCCCGGCCGAACCAAACCGTCGACGCTCCACCGCCGGCGGACCCTCACGACAAGACAACGTCAACCGAGAAGTCGTCCCCCACGGGTGCTCCGCCGGTGGTGGCGGCAACGACCCCCGACGGCGGCGGCGGCGGCGGCGCGCCTCCAACCACGGAGCCAACAAGAAAGCCGGGAGGCGGCGGCGCCGCGGCGGCCGCGGCCACGCGCACGGCCACGCCTCCGCGCGCCTCTCACGGCGGGTACGATGCTCGCCGAGAGAATCGATGAGTTGCGGCGAGAAGAAGTCGACGACCGCCGCCGAAGGCGACGGCTTCCCGCCTTCTCACCCGGCTCGCAACCTCGCTCCTCCCCGACAAGTTCAAGCCTTTGGGGATCACCAAATACGACGCGAAGCAGGATCCCATCCGGTGGCTCCGATGCTACGCCCTCTCCATCGAGAACGGCGGCGGCAACGGCGACACCAAGTGCCTCTACTTCCCCTTCTCGCCCGGACCAAGCTCCACTCACGTGGCTCGAGTCGCCGGACAAGCACTCAATCGACAAGTGGGACCAGCCGAAGGAGCAATTCACAAGCAACTTCGCGGGCGCCATGGGCCGTTCGGGTACTCGCATGGACCTTGCCATGATCAAGCGAGAACAAGGCGAGACCCTCCGCAAGTACATGCGCCGCTTTTCGACAAGCGCGCTACCGTCGTGGACGTCACCGACAAGGAGGTCATCGACCTCTTCCCAGACGGGCTCTACCATCGCCGCACCTTCGAGGACTTCGGCCGACGCCGCCCCAAGTCCATTCCCCACCTCAAGGACATGATCACGTCCTGGGCGGACGAAGAGGACAAGGCCAACGCCAAGTACGACGCCATCCGCGCAAGTCCAAGCAGAACCAAGGTGGCGGCGGAAGCAAAGAATCCAAACCAAGGCGGCCGCAACAACAACAACAACAACAACTTCTCGGGTCCCAACCGCAAGCGCAAGCCGGACAACACCGTCGCGGCTATCCGCCGTCCTCCGAAAGGGAACTCGAAGAAGAACTCCGGCGGGTTCAAAGACCTCGCCGAAGGAGAGAGTGCCCGTGGCACCCGAACGGCAACCACACTACCGAGCGGTGCTACCGGCTCGGGCATGCACTCAAGGATACGCCGGAGCCACCGCACCCTCACGATCGAAGAACAAGAAGAAGGACGGCGACGACTTCCAAGAACCCGAGAAGACCGTCAACGTCCTCTTCGGCGGACTACCCCGCGGGCGGGAGCGAAGGCTACTCGCCGTGAAGTGATGTCCATTGAACCGGCGGTTATGACCCCCTCTCGGTGGTCGAGACACCCATCACCTTCTCCCGCGCGGACCAATGGACCGGCTTTTCTCCGAACCAGGACGTTTCCCTCTCGTCCCGAAACCAACGGTGGCGGGCTCTAAGCTCAACAAGGTGCTCATCGACGGCGGGAGCGGGCTCAACGTCCTCTTCACCAAGACTCGAAGAAGATGAACCTTGACGTCACCCCCATGCTCGACAAGAGCAAGCATGCCTTTCTACGGCATCGTCCCGGGGAACGCGGCTATCCCACCGGGCTCGGTGGTACCGCGGTTACCTTCGGGGCGTCTCGCGACAACTACCGCACCGAGTACATCAAGTTCGAGGTCGCGGATATCGAGACTTCCTACCATGCCATCCTCGGCGGACCGGCCATCGCCAAGTTCATGGCGGTGCCCCACTACACATACTTGGTACTCAAAATGCCAAGTCCAACTCGGCGTACTCTCCCTCCAAGGGGACTTGAAGATCTCTCACGACTGCGATACAGAGGCCGTGGTGATCGCTTCAACAAATCAAGTACCCACCCCCATGATGGAGGTCTACGCCGCGTCGAAGAAGCTTGCCACAAGCGAACTCGACATCCCAGAGAAGTCCGACAGCGCCAACAAGCCTCGGCCACCCGAGGAGGTGCTCACCAAGTCGGTCGACCTCGGAACGGGGCGACCCCACCAAGACTACCACCATGGGGCCGGCCTCGACCCCAAATAGGAAGACGCGCTCATCAGCTTCCTTCGGGCTAACCGCGACATCTTCGCGTGGAAGCCAGCGGACATGCCAGGAGTGCCCAGGGAGCTGATCGAGCACTGCCTCAACGTCGACCCAAAGGCTACCCCCAAGCGACAACACCTCCGACGCTTCGCCGACGACAGACGGGACGCCATCAAGAAGGAGCTCGCCAAGCTACTCGCTGCTGGCTTCATCAGAGAAGTCTTCCATCCTGAGTGGCTCGCCAACCCCGTCCTCGTCCGCAAGAAGAACTCGAACGAGTGGAGGATGTGCGTCGACTACACCGACCTCAACAAGCACCGCCCAAGGACCCCTTCGGGTTGCCGCGGATTGATCAAGTCATCGACTCCACGGCGGGCCGCGACCTCGCTTCTCGCTTCCTCGACCGCTACTCCGGTACCACCGCATCGCAATCAAGGAGGAAGACCAGAGAAGACCGCGTTCATCACCCCGTTTGGCGCGTACTGCTACACGACCATGTCTTTCGGGTTGAAGAACGCGGCGCTACCTACCAACGGGCCATCCAGGCCTGCTTCAAGCGGCAACTCAACAAGAACGTCGAGGCCTACGTGGATGACGTGGTTGTCAAAACCAGGGACTCCAGTACCCTCATCGACGACCTTGAAGAGACCTTCGCATCGCTACGCGAGTACCGCTGGAAGCTTAACCCGAACAAGTGCGTCTTCGGCGTACCTTCGGGTAAACTACTCGGCTTCATCATCGCCCCGGCGCGGCATCGAAGCCAACCCCGAGAAGATCTCCGCCATCACCGGCATGAAAGCTCCCACGAGCATCAAGGACGTCCGTAAGCCGACGGGGTGCATGGCGGCATTGAACGCATTCATCTCGAAGCTAGGAGAACGGGGCCTCCCCTTCTTCAAACTACTCAAGCACCACGAGAAGTTCGTGTGGACAGGCAGAGGCGGACCAAGCCCTTGCCCGGCTCAAGGACTTCCGTCGAAGCCGCCGGTCCTCACGGCTCCCTACAAGGGCGAGCGCGCCATCGCTCTACCTCGCCGCGACTACTCACGTGGTCGCATCGCCATCGTCGTCGAGCGGCGGAGAAGACGGCCACGCCTACCCGATCCGGCCGCCCCGCCTACTTCGTCGGCCGAGGTTCTATCGCAGTCCAAGGCTCGCTACCAGCCCGTGCGTGCTTCGTACGCTCTACTCATCACCTCGCGGAAGCTACGACACTACTTCCCGGGGAGTACTCGGTCTCCGTCGTCACCGACTACCCGCTCGGCGACATCCCGAGGAACCCGCACGCCACCGGAAGGATCTCCAAATGGGCTGTCGAGCTCGGCGCCCTCACCATCGACTTCAAGCCACGCACGGCCATCAAGTCGCAAGCTCTAGTCGACTTCATGGCGAGTGGCGGGAGAACCCGCCTACCTACTCCCACCGTGCGACCAGAGCATTGGGTGATGTACTTCGACGGCTCACTCAACCTCGAGGGCGCAAAGCGCGGGGGTACTCCCGATCTCTCCAACGGCGAACAACTCAAGTACGTCCCGCGGATCTTCCGGAAGGTCTCAAACAACGAAGCCGAGTACGAAGCCCTCCTACACGGGCTCCGCCTCGCGGCTTCACTTGGCATCAAGCGGCTACTAGTCTACGGGCGACTCCGCAAAGTGGTCATCAACCAAGTCAACAAGTCCCGGGACCGCAACAAGGAGAACATGGACGCCATCGTCTAGAAGTCCGCAAGCTCGAGAACAAATTCTATGGTCTTGAGTTCCACCACATCGTTCGCGACAACAACGTTGCGGCGGACGTCCTCTCGAAAGCTCGGATCCACCCGCGCCCAAGTACCCGCGGGGCGTTTTCGTCCATGAGCTTCACGCGCCATCCATCCCGGAGCCGGCGCCACCGACCATCGTCCCGCCTACCCAACCAGGCGGGCAGGAAGTCATGATGATCGACGTGGACCGGAGGCAACCCTTCATCGACTACCTCGGCGAGCGTAAGGTCCCCTCCGACAAGAACGCAGCCGAACAACTCGTCCGCCGCGCCAAGTCTTACGTCCTCGTCGGCGACAAGCTTTACAAGCGAGGCGCATCTTCTCGGAGTACTCATGAAATGCGTCCCTCGCGAAGAAGGCAAGGACATCTTGGAGGAGATCCACAAGGGTGTCCGCGGCAACCACGCGTCCTCCCGCACGCCGGTCGACAAGGCCTTCCGCGAGCCTTCTACCGGCCCACGCCCCGGGCGATGCCGAAGAACTCGTCGAAGGTGCCAAGGATGTCGGCTTCTTCGCCAAGCAAAGAACACGTCCCCGCCTACAAGCTAGTCACCATACCGCCAACCCGGCCCTTTGCCTCGCCGGGGGCTCGACATGATTGGGCCACCGCCAAGCCGCGCCGGGAGGATTCAACAAGGGTACCGGTGGCTATCGACAAGTTCACCAAGTGGATCGAGGTCAAGCCGGTCACATGCCCCAAGGCCGACGGAGTACTCGACTTCCGGATGAACTCGTGCACCGCTACGGGCTACCCCACCGCATCATCACGGACACGGGGTCCAACTTCAACAACCACCAGCTTCGGGAGTACCGCGAGAAGCGGCCGGAATCGACGTCGATACGTCTCCGTCGCCCACCCACGGGCCAACGGACAAGTCGAGCGCGCCAACGGGATGGTGCTCGACGCCCTCAAGAAGCGGCTACACGACGCCGCTAACTCAAAAGGGGGCAAGTGGATCAAGGAACTACCCAACGCACTCGGGGGCCGCGGACTCAACCATCCAAGCCAACGGGGCAATCCCCCTACTTCCGGTCTACGGCTCCGAAGCCATCCTCCCCGCCGATGTCATATGGAACTCGCCGGCGGTGGAGCACTACGACGAAGGCGTCTCGGAAGACAAAGCAGACGAGTTGATATCGACGACCTCGAAGAAGCTCGTTGTGCCGCCCTAGTCCAATCGGAACAAGGTACCCGGAGGGTATCCGACGCTACCACGATCGCAACGTCAAGGAACGCTCCTTCAACGTTGGAGATCTTGTCCTCCGCCGTATCCAGAACACGGAAGGACTTCACAAACTCGCTCCCCCGGGAAGGGCCCTTCACCGTGGCCAAGGTGACCGGCCAGCTCCTACCGCCTCCAAACACTTGAAGGCGAAGAAGTCAACAACTCGTGGAACGTCGACCAGCTCTGTCGATTCTACGCCTAGTCTACTCGACTACTCCGGGGTTCAAGTCTACACGACTACACCAACACCCCCTTGCCGCATGCGACCCCCCGGGTCCTGGCTCCAAGTCTCCGGACTACTCTTCTCCAGGTCCAGCCCGTGCGGCTACCTACGGACCCTGGGCTGCGACGAGCGTCAAGGACTCTAGCAGCGGTCTACCAAGAGACCACACTCCAAGATCCAGCCCCGCACGGCTACCTACGGATCTGCGATCCAGCCTACACGGCTACCTACGGATCACTCACTGTAAGCGGCTACCCGCTCCAGTACTACTCAGCTGTAAGCGGCCTTCGGGTCCAGGCGACTACTTGTAACTACGGCCCTGGCCACCCAGGTGTACTTCTTCAGTAATAAAGTTTGATTGTTCATCAACTTCTTTACTGCCTACTCCCTGCGACGGGACTACTAAGCCGAGTACTACTACTCGCACCTACTCCACGATGGGCGCTCCGCACTCTGAGATCGCGGCTACGAGTACTCATTGGTGGAACATCACATTTCATTCATATATGAAAAAGTTCATTACAACCGTTTCCTATACAACTACGGCTACTAGCTATCTATGCGAGGGCTACCGGAGGTTCAACTTATCGGCTACCTCGCTCCGCGATGGGAGCCATCCGCTCCGGCAACTCGCGCGTCGCTCATCCGAGCGCTGGCGGCTACCCCGCCGGCGACTACCTCCACCGGGGCCTTCGGGAAGTACGACTTCATGAAGGCCGCACCTGCTTCGGGATCGACCTCGGCCATGTGCTTGACGTAGGCGGCCGGTCGGCTTGGCGCCTCACGAAGTCGATCCGCCAACGGAGCGATCTTGGGGCCGCCCGGTGCGGCACCGGAGCCTCGCAATCGGGAGGGCGACCTCTTCAAGGTCCTTCAGCCCGGCCCGGAGCGCCTCGCGATCTTTGTTCAACTTCGCAAAGATTTGTAGCAGTTGACGAGATCCCGGCCGCATGCAATTCTCAACTCCATGTGCTTCTCGCACTCGAAGGCCAGCTCCTTGTAGTCGAGTTCAAGTACCGGCGGGCTTCTTGCTCCCCCGTAGAAGAGATTCTTCATGCCGATCTCCGAGCCCTTCCGCCGCTCCACCTGGCCTTCGAGTTCTGCAACACCGGAACACAACAACGGGTCAGAGCTTGATGACTCCCAACAAGTACCCGAAAAGTCAAGAGACATACCTTTATTCTTGCTGCGGAGGCCTTTGTTCTTCCGCACCAGCTCGTCGCTCTTCGCCTGCAAGTCCATCACATCGTTGTGATACTTGGCGAAGGCGGCGTCAAGCTTCGACTGCATGGCGGCCGCGTGTTTCCTCGACTTCATGAGCTGCTCCTCCAAGGCTTCAGCTCGCAGCACCGTGTCGCCATAGCCTTGCAGCAGATTGGACTTCTCACGGGACCGCTCCGCGACGTCCCCGGCGAAGACAAGTTCAAGCCGGCGCAGTACTCAACGAAAGGATTGACTACTCGGGAGGCAACGGCTACGTACCTTCATCCTTTGTTCGGCTCGTCGCATCGCCTCCAGATGCTGCGCCAACACCGCCGGCTCGACGAGGTCGTCGGCAAGCCTCAATCCCGCCACGGCTACTCGGCGTGGCCTCCGTCATTGGCGCCGAGCGGATAGGCTCCGCGTCTTGGATCTAGGGAGATCGGATCGCCACCTCCGTGGCAACCCCCGGCGACGTGGCAGCCGCCCTCCTCCTCGGCGGACTTCTCGACGGTTTCCCCCACGGGCTCGGGGGCTCCTACCGCAGCCTGTGGGGCCTCTCGGTGTCAACTCTTGCACGGGCACCCCCGCGAGGATGTCACCCCCTTCGCCGCCCGTCACCAAGGAACACGCGCATCGGCATTCTCGACTACTCTTTTGGGCTCTACGGCTTCGAGAAGAGTACTCACCTTCGACTATGACCGCCCTCGGCGGCGCCGCTTCGGTAGCCGGGGCTCGGCCGTGGCTTGGGCTTCTCGGAGCGGGTCCCTCGACGGGCGGCGCGGCCTCTTCTACCTCCTCGCCGCCGTGGGCTCCTCTCCGTCCCGGCTCAAGTCCGTGGATTTTCTCGCACAAGTATCCACAGAGGGTCGTTAGAATCGACTTCTACAACAAGTACTACTCATGAAGGCGTGGTACTTACAAGTTCGACCGGACGATAGTCACGGCCGCGCACCGAGGATGCCGGCGATGTCAACCGTCCACCCTCGGCGGGCGTTTCTTCTTGCGCCTCCTCGACTACCGCCTCCTCTACGGTGGCGGCGGCCGGCGCGGACGTCTTCGCGCTCCCGCGGCTTCCACTTCCTCGGCGGCGGCGGTCGCGGGTACTCTCGCTCCCCTCTCGGGGCGGGGGGTCGGCGCTCCACCGCGCCGAAGTTCTTCGACGCGGGGGGGCCGGACTTCGGCTTCCGGCCGGTTCCCCCACCGTGGGCCATTCGTCCTCATCGCCTTCCTCCACGGGCTCGCCGGCGGCCTCTCCCGCACACAAGAACGACTACTCGTCGCACCGTACTCGATCATCGGGTACTCGACTACTTTGCTCAAGATGACTTACCTCTCGGAGGCGTGGTCTCTGAGACCTTCATCTTCTTGGCTACCCGCTTCTTGGCGGGGGTTGCGCGGCTTCCTCGGCGGCGCGGCAAGGCTAGCCTCCGTGCTAGCCGGAGGGTCTCGGATGAGAGGCACATGAGGCAAGCCGGACGGCTAAACCTCGACCGCAAAGGTCGGAAGCGGTCTGCAGCCGTCTCCTCGTCTTCTTCGTCATCGGAGGTATCCTCCACGATGACGGGATCATCGTCGTCTCCGACTACTCGGCGCTCCTTCACCTTCTCCACCGCGGGACCTCAATTCCGCTCGGTGGTGGCTGCGGCTCGAGACAAACCGCTTCACATCATCCTCGCGCAACGGACACAAAAGCGTCGGCAAATCGCTACAAGTGCCTACTACTCGACGAGGCGGGTACGACTACTTACCTCGTTGGGCGGGCGCGCGACGGAGAACTCCTCGACAGGCACGCCGTGTACTCCGCATGTCCTTGAAGATCCTCGACAACCTCTCGATGATGTCGTTGTCCTCAATTTCGCCCCCGCATCCGCGACGTGTCGTCGTCGCCGGTGTACTCGAAGCCCATCGTATCCCGCGCCGCCGCCGGATCCGCGCTTCATGAAACCGAAGGCCACATGCTCGGCCCTCGGTCCCGCATCCCGGGAGGTCTTGATCCGTGCCGCAACTCCGGGGAGCCGGATCCCCTCTTGCATGGTGGGTTCCGTGTTCCACCACTCTTGGTGCTTGGCCGCCGTCCGCTCGGCTTCGGCAGCTCGGGATGGTGGTTCGTGGTGTAGAACCACCTCGTCTTCCAATCCGTGTTGGAGTCCACGAGCTTGTATGCCGGGTAATCGCTCGGCGGCATCTTCCCTCAGCGGATCCCGGCCCCCCCGACTACTCTGGGGTTGGAGGCGCTGGGTTGCGGCTTCACGCGGAAGAATTTCCGGAAGAGAACCCAATGCGGCTTGATTCCCAAGAATGCTTCGCGTAAATGGACGAAGACGAAATGTTGAAGATTCCGTTGGGGTTCAAGTTGAGGTACTCGATGCCGTAGTACCTGAGAAGCCCTTTGAAGAAATCGCTCGCTGGGAGCGCAAGCCCGCGCTCCACGAAGCGCGAGAACATCGGGATCTCGTCTTGTGCCTTCTCCATTGGATAGGGATCTCCTGCGGCGGATCTCCACATATCGATCTCCTTCTCCCTGATGAACCCGCTGTTCAACAGGGTCAGCAAGTCTTCGGTCTTCACCTTCGACCTTTTCCACTCGCGGCTTGGGTCAGCGCGCGGTGGAGATGTGGGTGGCACCGCTCCGGGTGCCGCCGCGGTAGCCTCTCGCGTGGCTCCTCTTCTTCCCGCCGGCCTTCGACGTCTTCGACGGGGACGGCTTCATCCTCCAAGAACAAAAGGGAGTCTTCACTCGCATTCGCTCGGGGGCTACCCTACGGCTTTCGGGTGGCGATGCGCTTGGATCTACCGCGGCGGCGGTGCTCGCCGGAGTGGATCTACTTCAAGATTCAAGTGGCGAATGAGCGCGCTCACTTGGGTAAAAACCCTCAAGGGTTTCCGCTTGTATTTATAAGCCAAATCGCCTCGTAACGGCGGCCGGGATAAGTCCACGCGCGGCCGACTCGGCCGTGCGTGACTCTTCGTATTCCACTAGTCGACGCGCCACCCGGGCTCGGCTACCTCTACTTGACTACCTGGACGCGGCTAGTCTCAAGAGCATCCTCAGACACATTCTCCAAGAAGACCCTTCAATTCGAGAGGAAGTACTCGACTCAAGGCTCCTGTGGGCTCCGGCCACGTGTCCTTCGGTTTTTTCTCTCCGGATTTTTCGGGATTTTCTTGCCAAGACTTCGGATGGATCCTCAGCCAGAGCCCGCGGCTCGAGGCTCGGGGGCTACTCCACGTGGATTGCGGTTCGCAAATCGCATTCCATGACTCGCTCCGGCCCAAAGCACGATGCATCTTCTGAAGACCTTCGAAGGCGTATTTCAAGGGACGCTTGGGACTACTCGAGAAGACTTCAAGATTGCTCAAACATCAGCTGGAGCACATTCCAGCCTCGGGATGCTTCGACTACTTCGAGGACTTTTGACTTGTAGCACTCGGGGACGCTTGAGGACTACTCGTTAAGGCCGTCAAGACTACTTGAAGCTATCCTTCTCGACTACAAAGTACTCGGGGGCTTGTCGTATGGACCTCCCTGGGCCCACTACCTCGGTGGGTACCAGGACCGACTACTCGGTGGGCCCCTGGGACTACCCGGCTTGCGCTACACGGCACCTGAAGGCGTGGAGCACAAGGACTACAAAGGAGTAGTACTCGGTTAGGAAGCTGCATGTTCCGCACCGCGCGTAGGACTCCTAGACGTGCTCGATTAGTACTCTCTTCCTACTCCGACTTGTAACCCGCCCCGGACTATATAAGGCGAGGCAGGGACCGATCTCCCTCATCCAATCTCAACACATACAATCCACGCGCACTATTGCACCATCCCGTAATCGTGCCCTATCAATCCGTAGCCACAGCGCGCGGACGGGGTACATGCACCTCGCGGCCCGAACCTGTCTAAATTAGGTGGCCACGTGTCTCTTCCTTCGAGTTACCGATCTCGGCGAGTCACATTCATCTACTTTGCACTCCCGTAGTAGGCGTTCTGGCCCAGGAACACCGACACGCCCATAACCTAGTGAATGTTTAGTACGTTCAAAAGCTTAGCCCACATGACCACCGGACCGGAGCCCAATCCCATGCTCTTACCACATGAGCAATCCATTTAAGGATATCTTATGATTCCTATCTAGGAACCTATTCGCGAGTGACGAACATCACTGACTCTTCTATCGGTCCTATAGCATAGCAACCTATCGACCTAGCATACTAGTAATAAAGCATAGGTACCTAGGGATCATGCATCTAGGGTTTCAAATCAACTCCTGAAACGTAAATGCACAATAATAGCAAACATAATTGCATAATTTTAAAAAGACGGGGTTAATGATCCGGGGCTTGCCTTCGCCGTGTTGGCTCGGGGCCCTCTCGACTTGGGCCTGTGTCTTGAGCTACGTTCACGCTCGGCAGCTCTTTGTCGGCACCTTCGTCTCCCTCCTTCCGGCACGAGCGTACGCTCATCAGCGGAAAGATCTACACGAAGATGCAAATGCAGATTTATTTGGAAGGTTTTTACTTTAATCAATTACAACCTATATCGACGATCGAGGGGTGTATTTGTTGGGCACATTCACTCAGATAAGAATACATTCAAGATACTCTTCCATAAAAGAACAATATGCAATCGCTTTTATTAATTATTCTTTTGATGGTGATTGTGTACATATATATAAATAATTTAATTTAAATTCACCAATGAGAGGGGTAGGCATATTTAACCTTTTTAACATGAATTGCAACCACACTCAAGTTAACATGGGTGGTTTGGTGATTTCTCTTTTAGGCAGGTTATTGGTTGTACATGGGTTATTCTTTTATTGCACAATTGAATAAAGGTTTCTTTGTACTTGTCATTTCATGTGAAAGCTTTAATCATTTTCCTTTCACAAGCAAAGATATAAATAATATTTTTATCCTTGAATTAATCCCTTATCAGCAATGAGAATTAATTATCTTTTAGTTAAATTAGATAATACTTTCAAAAAAGGAAAAGAATTAAATAAGAGCTTTTCTTTATTTAATTTCTCTTTAATATTAAAAGGGCTTTTAAGCTTTTATTAAGCAATTAAATTACCAAAAATTAAAGGAGTGTTTCTAAGCCTACTAGCACCCATACTGGTCCATTGGACCCACCTGTGAGTGTTGGATGCTAGAAAATTAAATATTATTGAAAATAACAAAGGACTAGCTAGTGATTCAAATTAAAAGCATACAAAAATAAATAAGCATCAAAATGCTCCCAACTTTCTTGTGCATTCTCTCTGATCCTAATCAAGTCTAAAGAACCAGCATGTTCACATAAAAACCCTACTGATCTTAGCTTATTAATTTACAAAGGAAAACATGCATAAATCAATAATAATTATTTCTTTTAATCCAAAAATCATGATTAATACACAAGATGTGTATTTTGACATTACAAGACAATGTGCATAAGTTGAGCACAAAAACATAAATATATTTAAATTAGTATTTATGCAGATCTGCCGTAAAGGGAAAAACATTTTTAGAAAACTATTTACATCATAACTTTATGCAATTTTTGGTATAGGAGCTATTCATGACTCATACACAACATATCAAAAAATTAGATACATAGGATTTATGGTTTTTGAGATATTGCAGATCTAGGGTTTTCAAATTTGTATTTTTCATGCAAAATAAAATGAATTATCTCAGGCTAGAACAACAAAGTTGTAGAATAATTCACAACGGATCCAACAAAATTGGCTTTTGCATTTTTCTGATTTTCCTTTGATTTTCTATGCACTTTACAAGAATCAAAGAAATCGGCTTAACTATTGAGTTACCCTTTGCAAGAAAGACCCTGGAAAGAATGGCTGCTTTGGAATGTGGCCCTTGGGGCGGCCGGCCGGCGTGGGCTGCTCGATTCCGGTGAGCTCGCCGCGGTTCCTGGTCAAAGGACGTGAGGAGGGGCAAGGGTCACTCGTCTAGGGTTTTTGGCCGAGAGTTCGGTGGCCGGGCGGCTCCGGGTAGGCGCGGCGGCGACCGCGCCGGCGGGCATCGCAGCACCGGCGGCCGGTGAGCCCACGGCCGGGAATGGGGACTGGGGGGCACGTGCAGCCTTATAGGGTCCAAGGGGACTTGCCGGGGCATCAATCGTCGCGGAGGCGGTGGGGCGGCGGCTCTACCGCGGCGGCGCCTGGCGAAGGGTGGAGGTTCCGCGGCCTACGCGAGGGGGAGCCGACGCCGCCAAATAGCAGTGGGGGTTCCTTGCCGTCGCGTCGAATCAAGGACGGTGTTTAACCCGTTTCTGTACGGCGCGCGGGGCAGCACACCGCGGCAACCGGCGGTCCGACGGCGTCCGTCCGGCCGACGCGCGCACGGCGCACACGGTGCGAGGCCGGGGGAGGGACCCCGGGACAAGGAGCGGCCCTCGCTGGCGCGCGTGGGCCCGGAAGCCGAGGCGCGGAAGGCTCTCGCGGCGGCAAAGGGCGGCGGCGCGGCTCGGCGCGCGGAGCGCCCGAAATTATTCAGATCGGCCCCGTCTGCCAGGTTTTCTCCCAAAATTGAATAAAGCACAAAGCACGGAACAGGGAAAGTTGTAGATCTAACTACCCTCTACAACTTTCAAAAAGGCCATATATGTTTTTCAACGGATTTTGCAGGGAACGTCGTGCCAACATTGAATGCCGGCCTGCCCGAAAACAGGAGGTACCGTCAATCGATCAAGTTTTTCACCAATTTCCACCCAAAATTTGAAATGCCAATCTACACCAAAGTTGTGTCCCTCAACAAGATGGACAACTTCCATAAAGGTAGGCTTTAGCATGAGAATTTTGGAGAACAAGGCAAAAGTTCGACGACATTCGCCGACGTCACCAGCTGTCGAAGTTTTGACCGTATCTTTGACCAAGGGTCCATTACTGGTGTGCGTAGCTTGGTCAAGGGGTTCATTAGGGTTCATTGGCGAGGTTTTCGGGGTGATGACCCAAAGTTGACCTAGGTTTGACCGGGGTTTGACCGGGTTTGACCCGCCGATCCTGGGTCATTAGCGTTAATGACGGTAATTAAAAACCCGGGCGTCACAGCCCTACCCCTTAAGAAGAATCTCGTCCCGAGATTCGACATTACAAGGGGAGGTGAGGAATGGTTCTGGGATAGAGGTGTTACCTACGAAATTCCGCTGGCTTTGCTCCACTTGAGGGCTTGGCTTCTTGTTGTTGACAGCGCATCCGGTGTGGGCTCGTTTCCCCGCCGCCGGGGCTTCGCCGTCCGGGGGTTCGGTGCACTCATTGGCAAAATGCCCGGCCGTCTACACTTGTAGCACAACGGGGTGGAAGATCTCCGGGTTTGGAGATCGGTTGGCCGGGGTTTTCTCGATAAGGCGGAGCCTCCTCTTCCTCTCCTTTTCTTTGTCTCTTCGGTTCGCGAAGGTGTTGCACTAGTGGGGAGTTGAGTGGTCTTGTTAGGGTTACATCTTCGCTCGCCTTCACGCGGACAAGTCTCCGTACGTATACTTCCCACTCACTTACATCTATCTCGCATAGTTCTTGTTTACCTGCCTTTTATTTGCCCTCTTCTCTCGCCCTAAGATCCATCTGTAGGGCCGAGAAGGTGGCAATATTGAGTCGAGGCTTGGGGTTGGTCTTGATTAACAAACTCCTTCCAACCGCATTGAACAAACGGGCTTGTTCGACCATAGAGGCAGACAAGGACCGAGAGAGACCGGTTCGCTAAACTATTCGATATGAGCCCATAACGTCCTTGGATAACATCGTACACTATCCGGTTCAAACACGGAATTCTTGCTCCTTCTACGCTGGAGTTGCGCCGACAATGGCGTTTATGTCCCTTCCGGGCATTGGGCAGAACAGGCTTGGAAGGTTGATCTTCGTTACGTGCGTCCGCGCTGTCGAGCGCCATCCGTTGCCGTGTTTGGTGTGAGTTGGCGCAACACCTCGGTATGTGTCAAGCGCAGCGAAAGCTTCGATCAACATCGTGGCGGCGGTAGCGTAAGATCACCACTACCCGATGCATCAAAAACCATAGGGGGGTTATTCCATGCCGGTCTCGAACATCCGGAAATTTAAGTTCCTAATTAGTGCATATTCGTATTCTCGCTAGAAACTTATAAATTGAACGACTTACCGGGACTTGCTCCTTACTGGGTGAGCGATGCAAACCGACATCCCAAAAGTCACAATATCAATTTGGTAAAGCCTGGTCCACACATCTCATGATTGGAAAATGCAGATGAAACAAAAAGGTACAAGGTGCTTTTCCTTGCTACCTCATCGCCGTTCATGAGGAAGCGGACGATGAATGTGCACATGCACAACTATTAGCAGACATAATCCTCCTACGATACAGAGGTACATCCCTAACAATGTCCAGCGGAACGACTCGAGCTCTTCCGACGTAGCCGTGGGTGGTAGCTTGGATTGATTTCTGCTTTCGGTCTACTCCGAGCTTCTTCTTGACGTCGGGAACGAACACGGGAGAACAGCTTGCTCGGGAGGATTGAATCAGGTGGAAGAGATGCTTTAGTGGACAAGAACAGTGATGATGCCAAGCTTTGATGGAAAATGAGCTTCCGGATCGGCGGTTCCGGGTAAAAGGTTCCATTTTATAACCGATGCGGGGCTGTAAATTCCGCCGCTGACCCAAATGGGGACGGTGTAGACAACACGCAGCTCACCGTCGCCACGCGATCTCGGCTGGCCATGAATACGCACAGGAAATCGATGGTAGAGCGACGTCACGGCGACGCACGGCCGCGACACCGATGACAATGGGGGCTCAACCCGTCTAAATACCGACCGTGATGGGGAGCGAAAACGAGAAAAGCTCAAAGGTACAACGCCTTTATGTTGGCGATAGAAACAAAGAGAAGCGTAGCAAAGCTTCGATCAATCCCCGCGCACTTCTGCTGGATTCTCGAGGATTAAAGGTTACATACCCGACTCAAGAACGAATACACGATGGACGACTTCTCCACATCGACTATTCGAGAACCTTGACCGCTCAAGAGGACTTCTACGCCATGTCTCCCGCGTGGCCGCGTAAAAGGAATTTGATGCTACAAGGTCGTCGAATTGGCGGCATGATGCCAAGCCGATCGGACTTTCAAAAGAGCATTATGAGGAAAAGGAAGGCTAATAAAAGAGTTCCCTTAATCTCCGTACGAAGGATGACTTCAAGTGGGAACTTCAGAATAATCTTGCTCACACCTTTACTTATTTCGCAAATTTTGAGGTTTTGACAACTCATTGTTTTGAAAGTGTAATACTTTTCAAGTTGATGCAACGCATATGCTTGTGCGGTATGGTGCTTATGATGCATGTTGGAATGACTCGATTACCCACATGTGTTAGTGATTGCAAGGGCAATCAAAGTAGAGAGAGGATCTGTGTGACGAGTTGCTATCTCACAACCAAGATACCTTGCGCGCTCCTAGTGGTAGTCGTGTGGCTGCAAACACACGATACCCTAGGTTCCGTCGCGGCACCTTTGGCTAAGGGGTAACAACGTCACCAAACAAGAGAGGTAGAGTAGGGGTACGGAGTTTCATGCTAATGCACGTTAGTATACCCATGCTTCCCAAATGCATATGCTAGTGCAAGCCGCATGCTCAAAAGCCACATTTTAATTTAAATCACAAGGTTTGAGCAAGATCAAAAGACTAAGTTCGTAGGATCGAGGGTTGTTTAGATCTTGATTGACACGAAATTTGTGGAGCACAAAACTTGATTCACCACAACTAGCATAAATAATGTCTTACACGGACACACGGGAAGAGATATTTAATCCTGTGTTAAAGAAATCGACGAGGGTTTTCTTAATTGTCAAACAACATTTGGAATTACAATGCGTACTAGTCGCAATGACAAGGTTCTTAGTTCAACCGACATCAATAGATAACCCAACGTGATTATTGCGTATGAAGGTTCCCTATAACTACTACACTCTTACGACTCGCAGCTTTTATTTCAAATGGACCAACTTCCGAGGGTGGAGCTCATGCTGAAAGTCTACTCGTGACGCGGGTCCGTACCCACCCCGCATTCACCCCGGATATCTTCAACATTTTCTTCTTGCGCCGGTCCGTGAATGATAGGTTCGGGGGTGGAACTAGAGCTTCCGCCTGATTTTCTAGTTCAAGCATATACCGGGACGTTATGTCGCAACAAGAAATTCTCGCTTTCATGTATGATCTTCGTTAACTCTGTATCTTTGCCTTGTCCTTTTCGTCTTTCCTTCTTGAGAGTAGCGATCATTGCTCGGGCCTCCTTCAACGCTTGAGCCGAACACTCCACTTCCTTAACTTTGTATCTCGTAGATTTGGTGTCTATAGAATACGCTTTCTCCCAACATCTGGTAGGTGTCGCATGGCTTTTGAAAAGCGGACTCGAGGTGACAAGATCTGAACTATATTGGTGAGTTGTTCGGGCTGAGGGTAGTTCGGCTCACCACCCGTGCAATGTCGCTCGGGTACTGCATCTGCTTTGGCTGCGTAGTTGGCTATCTCGGCAGTGCTTTCCACAGAAAGTTGTGAGTGCTTTTTCGAGAGCAGCCTTCGGTGACCGTGTCGCGACAGTTTTTTCCGTGTGCTGACACTCCCACTCATCCCAAGTAGGTTGGTTCGGCACACCGAAATCTTCACCTTCACTTCACAACGAAGGAGTTGGCCCGTGGTCATGACTCACGTGTCGAGTACTCGCTGGGTAAGTGGTGTACCCAAAGTCCTTCGGTGGTGTCCCACAAAAGTGAAAACTGTCCTCCCCGAGGTAATTCACGAGAGTCCATGCTTCCACACGCTCGATGTAAAGCCAATGTTGTCCATCCGGACATAATGACAAAAGTGAGAATCAAAGTGTGCGAGTGTGTACAAAGGTAACTCAATCCACGAGTACGGGTAAGGTCAAGGCAGGCTGGGGGTAACCATGCATACTAAATACCATCGTATGCCGATTCGAACGAGCGGTGCATACCAACGATACATGGTCCGCAATCGAAAACCGAACATCCTACTCAACCCGTAGTCCGGTATGAAACTCGTTGGGTATGCAAGGTTGAGCTAGAGGATTAGGGAAGGGGCTATTTAAGCAAGATTCCAAATGATTCAAGAAGATAGCAAGACAAAGGTTGACTAACCGAGCATAACTTGTGGTAGACCTAAGTCACGATCATGAACTTTGGCGAGCAGAACTGGATTAGATTGAAGCGACCTAGGTTAGGATCACCAAGACGAAAGGTTCTTGGATAAGAACAACAATTTAAGCAACAACTCTATTGAATTTAAGCACGACAACATGTCTACACCTAAAGAGGCAAAACAGACAAAAACGTGCTATCACTATTTTACCTTTTAGAGAGCACAAACAGAATGTGAGTTCGCTTAGGTTCTTTCATGACTTTTAACATGATGCAAGACGTCCTAATCGTCCTCACAAGGCATCCAAGCCGAAACTCGGGGTTAGCACCGGTGGCATGGCACATACGCGTATCTCCCTATAATAACTAGTCGAGATCTAGTCGATGCTTACTTAACGACTTACGAAACGAGGTTAGTGTACCTGTTAAGATCATAGGAACACAACGAACCTTTCATGCCGCACTAGCAGCGTCCACATACATTACCGTTCACTATAGAAATGGCATCCATGCGTTAAGCCGCTGCATGGACAACGTCCAACCTCAGACATCCTCCGTTTGAATGGAGTATATCCTTGCCTCGCATGAGTGTTGACGGTAAATTTCCGTCAACCTAGAGTACTTGTTATACATTGGTTTCGATTATGATTTGCAACTAACCCGCCACTAGGCATGTCAATGATATAACAAGTTCACACTTGCATGTCGATTTTGGAGTTTGTTGTTTACGCAGAAATCTACGCTAATGAGGAGACTTTCGGATAAGTTCACCAAGCACTTTGGAAGAAGATCATGAAGCCCGACAAGAGTCAAGACACACGCGATGAACATGACTCCAAATGACCCGAGGACCGAAGCGTCAACGTGCAAGTCTTCAGGGACTCAACCAAAAAATAGCGAAGCTTGCATAGCAAGGATTCAAGCCTTAACCGTGAAGGAAACGACGTCAAAGGCCCACATGCAAGTGCACACGAATAAGGGATCACGCGAGAAGCAACCGGGGAGGAAACCGGGGCCGAACCGGGCCGAAGGGCCTGGCCGGCCGGCTGGGGGCCGACCGGGCCCAGCCCACTCCGTGGTCGGTTCGGTCCCCCCCTTTGCCCTAGATGTTCATCTATTTATTCCTCCGCCGCCGTCGACCGACCCATCGAACAAATCATCCTATCGACGCCAATCACCAGAAAACCGCCGCCGCAAGATGAGGGAGAGAGTTAGATGAGCTCGTCGGCAAGGATCAACGTCGGCGGAGAGAAGGAAGCAAGAGGACTCGAAGCCGTTGGCCTAGGGGTGTTCCTGCTTCCATCGCCGCCATTCATCGACGACGTTCCTCCTCGAGTCTCCATCACCCCTATGTGCTTCAATCCGTGTAAGATGATGGGGTAATGTCTCCGTTCATCCCTAGGATTAGATGGATACATGCTATGTGATCGCTACCGATTTGTGGTTTCAATCTATTGTTTTCATGTTGATGATGCTTTGATGATTAAGGTTAGCTACCGTGTTTTTCGGGCGTATGATATCCGCTACTCCCATAGATTCCATCAACATACCGTGTCCATCATAGGTCTAGTCACGAATACCTTCGCGGTGACAGTACGAGAGGAGGGGAAAGGGCGAAACCGTGGTCACAACCCCCGCAGATTGGTTTACCGCTTTCGTGTAGTAGATGCATACCATGTTATCCTAGATCCTAGGGAGGGAACGCTTATCTTTCTTGCTCACTCTCTTGTGTTCACCCTTTATCATCTAGTTTATCCGTAGATTTGTTTGATCAACTTAACTTAGATTAACTTAGGTAGATTGTCTTTACTTTTAGATTAATACTCTCTTTCAAAGGTTTTCCATTCAACTAGATTAGTGCTTGGTTAAGCGCTAGTAATCCCCTTGCTCCGCGGATTGACAAGAACCTTGGGAATCCCGTGGTGAAAAAGGTGTAGGTCCGTACGCTTGCGGATCGTAGGTGGATACGAGTTTTATCCGTCAACAAGCCCCTTTTCCTGGCGCCGTTGCCGGGGAGCAAGCCACTTGCTACGTTTAATCTAGTATTAATTTTGTTGATTACTAACCCCAACCCTATTTTCCAAAAAAAAAGAAAAAATCTTTTTTGTTTTTCTTTTTCTATTTTCTTTCTTGTGCCTAGATGGATTTGTTCACCTCACCATTGGAAGACTAAGAGATGTCGCTAAGGGAGCTAGCAATGCCGTCAATGGAAGACATTGAGATGCAAAAATCGCATTTGACGTTTGCTACAACCCACTACAAAGTGAAGCCTGAATCATCAAGTTAGTGGCGACAAAAACCATTTAGAGGATTGGAGGATGACAACCTATATAGACACATTAAGGAATTCACGATGTTATGCAACACGGTGCAACAAAAGGAGTTCCGGCCGCTTGGTTCAAGTGGAATCTTTTTCCGTTCTCTCTCGCAAGATGAAGCGCGAAGATGGTACACACTTGCGTCCGTTGAAGCAAAAGGAAATTGGATGAGCTAGTGAAGAAATTTCTTTGAAGTTCTTTTTCTTTGGCTACGAGCTAACTATTACAGGGCTACTGGAGATTAAGCTTATCGGCTACTTGCTCCGCAATGGGCGTCATCTGCTCCCCGGCCCCACCCCGCTACTTGCTCATCCCGCCTCCGGTTGGAAGCTACCCCACCAGCGATTACCTCCACGGGCGCCTTCGGGAAATAAGACTTCATGAAGGCCAAGACTTGCTTCTGGATCGACCTCGCCATATGCTTCACATAAGCCGCCAGCCGGCTGGGGGCTTCCCTGAGGCGATCCACAAGCGGCGCGATCTTGGGGCCGCCCGGATGAGGCACCAAGAGCCTTGCAATCGCGGCGCGCGCCTTCCTCAAGATCCTTCCGTCGCGGCCCGCAACGCCCTCGCAATCTTCATTCAACTTCGCAACGATTTGTGTAGCGCTTGACGAGATCACGGTCGAAGCGATCCGAAGCTCCATGTGCTTCTCACACTCGAAGGCAAGTTCCTTATAGTCAAGCTCGAGTACCTGGCGGGCCTCCCCGCTCCCGGTAGAAGAGGTTCTTCATATTTGTCTCGGAGGTCCTCAACTGCTCCACCCGGGTCTCAAGCTCTGCAAGACAACAAGGCGCAGCGTGTCAGACTACCTCTCGACCTCCAACAACTACCCAACAAGTCAAGCGGCGTACCTTTGTTCTTGTTGCGGAGTGTCTTGTTCTTCCGCACCAAGTCGTCGCCCTTCGCCTGCAACTCCTGGATGTCATTATGATACTTGGCAAAAGCGGTGTCGAGCTTGGACTGCATGGCGGCTGTGTGCTTCCGCGACTTCAAAAGCTGATCTTCTAGTGCCTCAGCCCGGAGCACCGCGTCGCCGAAGCCTTGCAACATGCTGGACTTCTCGCGGGACCTCTCCACGACGTCCAGCAGACAACACATGTCAATGAGTACTCAACAACAAAGGATTGACTACTCAGGATTTAAGACTACTCACCTTCATCCATTGTTCTGCCTGGCGGACTGCCTCCAGATGCCTGGCTACCGTCGCGGTCCACCAAGTCGCTCCGCCCCCCATCCCCCCCACTCCGCCACGACTACTCGTGGCAGCTTCCGTCATTGGCGCGGGGCGCGATGGGCTCTCGCATCCCGGATTTCCCAGGAGAACGGACCACTACTTCCGAGCAGCCTCCTGCGGCGGCACGGCGGCTTCCTCTCCTCCGGTGGCCACGGCGATCTCCTCGGCGGCTTCCTCCATTGCCTCGGGGGCTCCTTCTGCAGCCTCCGGCACTTCTGGTGTCAACCCCTGCATGGGTACCGCTGCGGGGATATCGCTCCCTTCGGCCTCAGCACCTGTCAAGAAGAAGACAAGTGCATTAGCAACTACGACTACTCTATGGGGAATACCAAAGCCTCAGCAGAACACTCACCCTCGACCACGCTGGCCTCAGGCAACGCAGCCTCCGGCCGGTGGGCGCTTCGACTCCCGCCGAGGGGCCGGGGTAGACTCCTCGGCGGGCGGCGCGACTTCTTCCTCCACCACCGTCGTGGAGGGCTCATCTCCCTCCCAGGATAGGTCTGTTGATTTCCTGCAGAAGTACACAAGATTGGTTGTCATTCAAGCTCGACTACTACACCAAGTACTACTCGGGAAGGCTCGGCACTTACAGGCTTGACCGGACTATCGTCACGGTCGGGGCACCGAGGATGCTGGCAATGTCTACCAGTCCACCCTCGGCGGGTGCTCCCTCTTGCGCCTCGGCGGTCACTGCCTCCTCTGCAGCAACGGTAGCTGGTGCAGCGCCGTCCTGTGCTCCTGCGGCCACCACCTCTTCGACGGTGGGGGATGCGGGTTCCGTGCTCTCTTGATGAGCAGGGGGCTGGCGCTCCAACATCGCTATGAGTTCTTCAACAGTGGGGGCTGGGCTACGACTCCCAGCGGGCTCCCCCACTGTGTCCCACTCGCCTTCGTCGCCCTCCTCGACGGGCTTCGTCGGCGGCACCTCCTGCATACAAGGAAGATCAGTCATCAGCAAGTGAACTCGCACGACGGGTACTCGACTACACTAGTAAGGACATCTTACCTCTTGAGGCGTGGTCTCAGAGACCCTCAGCTTCTTTGTCGCTTGCGGGCGGGGTTGCACGGCTTCCGTGGCGGCGCAGCCAGGCTAGCCTCCAGGCTAGCCAGCAGGTCTTGCACGAGGGGTACATGAGGCAAGCCGGGACGACTGAACCTTGACCGCAGCTGGAAGCGGTCCTGTAGCGTCTCCTCCTCGTCGTCGTCGTCGTCAGACATGTCTTCTACGATGACAGTGTCATCTCCTTCGCCGATCTGTCGCCGCTTTTTGGCTTTGGCTTTCCCCTCCTTCGGGATCTCGATTCCCTGAGGGGGCGGCTGCGGCTCAGAGACGAACTTCTTCAAGTCGTCCTGCAAGACACAGGACATCAGCGCGACTACTCACAAGCAATGACTACTCAACTAGGGGGTACGGCTACTTACCTCCTTTGGCGGGCGCGCGGCGGAGTACTCCTGGACGGGGCACGACGTGTACGGCGGCATGTCCTTGAAGATGCGCGTCAGCCTGTCCATGATGTCGTCGTCGTCGATCTCGCCTCCGGGCATCTGTGACGTGTCATCGTCGCCGGCGTACTCGAAGCCCAAGGTCTCGCGGGCCATCAGTGGCTGCACCCTTCGCTTCATAAAACTCAAGGCCACGTGCTCGGCCCTCAGTCCAGCTTCTCTGAGCACCTTGATGCGTGCCAGCAGCTCGGGGAGCTGGATCCCCTCCTACATCGTGGGCTCCGTGTTCCACCAATCCCGGTGCCTGGGCTGCCTCCCGCTCGGCTTCGGCAAGCCGGGGTGGTGGTTCATGACGTAGAACCACCTCGCCTTCCAATCCTGGTTGGAGTCGATGAGCTTGTACGCGAGGTACTGCTCGGCGGCGTCCTCCCGCATCTGGATGTCGGCTCCGCCTACTACTCGAGGGTTGCTGGCACTCGGCTGTGGCTTCACCCGAAAAAACTTCTGGAACAGGATCTAGTGGGGCTTGATCCCCAGGAACGCTTCGCAAAAGTGAATGAAGACGGCGGTATGGAATATACCCTTGGGATTGAGATTGACGTACTCAACGCCGTAGTACCCGAGAAGACCCTTGAAGAAGTCGCTTGCAGGCAGTGCGAGTCCGCGCTCCGCGAAGCGCACAAACATCGGAATTTCATCCTCGCTCTTCTCCATGGGGTACGGGTCCCCGGCGGCGGCCCTCCAACTGTCCATCTCCTTCTCATGGATGAACCCGCTGTTGAGGAGGGCCAGCAGATCCTCCGTCTTCGTCTTTGACTTTTTCCACTCGCGGCTTGGATCTGGCCGCGGTGGAGACATCGGTGGCGCTGCCCTCGTGGCAGCCGCGGCGGCCTCGTCACAGTCCCTCTTCTTCCCGGCGCTCTTCGCAGACTTGGACGGTGAAGGCTTCATTCTCCAAGTACACAGCGTCTTCACGCGCATTCGCTCGGGGGCTACTCTGGAAGCTCTGGTGGCGGCGCGCTTGGATCTACTGCGGCGGCGGCGTGCGCTGGTAATGAATCTGGCTCAGATCTATTCGAAATGGCTACAACAGTGATGAGTGAAAAACCCTAAGGGTTTTGGCTTCTATTTATAAGTCAAACCGGCCCTCCAACGGCCAGACGGATAAGTCCGCGCTTGGCTGACTCAGCGGCCGCGCGTGACCCTTCGTATTCTACTAGTCGACGTGCCTCACCTCGGGGGCTCGGTTACCTCTATTCGACTACCTGGGAAGCGACAAGACTCAGGAGCATCTCAGGACACATTCTTCAAGATGACCCTTCAATTCGAGAGGAAGTACTTGACTCAAGGCTCGGGGGCTCCATGCCACGTGTCCTTCGGTTTTTTCTCTCCGGATTTTTCGGGATTTTCTTAGCAAGACTTCAGATGGACCCTCCCGCCCACCCGCGCCGCCGCTCAACCCAAGGCTCGGGGGCTACTCCATATGGAGTGCGATTTTGCAATCGCACTTCCATGTCAGCTTCGGCTTCAAGACAAGGCGGGCATTTTTGAAGACCTTCGAGGGCAGCACTCGAGGACGCTTGGGACTACTCGAGAAGACTTCAAGATTGTTCAAACATCAGCTGGAGTACATTCCAGCCTCGAAATGCTTTGACTACTCTTGAGGACTTTTGACTTGTAGTACTCGGGGACGCTTGAGGACTACTCGTTAAGGTCGTCAAGACTACTTGAAGCTATCCTTCTCGACTACAAAGTACTCGAGGGCTTATCGTATGGACCTCCCTAGGCCCACTACCTCGGTGGGTACCAGGACCGACTACTCGTTGGGCCCCTAGGACTACCTGACTTGCGCTACACGGCACCTGATGGCGTGGAGCACAAGGACTACGGAGGAGAAGTACTCGGTTAGGAAGATGTACATGTCCTGCACTGTATGGAAGACTCCTAGACGTACTCGACTAGTACTCTCTCCCTATTCATTCTTCTTTGTAACCCCCCTCCCGACTATATAAGGCGAGGCGGGGACCCTTCTCTAGCATCTCATCCAATCCACGGCGCACTATTACACCACCTTGTAATCGTGCCCGATCAATCCGGCCTAGCTACGCAACATACGAACATAGGGTATTACGCACCTTGCGGCCCGAACCTGTCTAAATTGTGTGCCACGTGTCTCTTCCTTCGAGTTACCGATCTCGGCGAGGCCACATTCATCTACTTCGGGTACTCCCCTTAGTAGGTTGCTGGTCTAAAACACCAACAAATACCTCTATATGATCTTGACATGTTTTAGTGGCTTGGTTATGCTTAATTTTTGGTTGGATAGCTAGTTTATTGATCATATGGGGCCAAAGGCTCATTTGCCATCATGAAAGTTTAGCCCTCTTGCTTTATCTTATGGAGGGGCCTAAGTTCCTTTTTGTCGCAAAGACATTTCATGTACCAATTATGAATCTGAAAATGAAATGTAAAATGCTTGGAAAACATGCTCCCATGTCATATGTGCTGAATTTAATTTGCTTTGGGTGCTAAACCGTTGCATGATGCCTACCAATGAGAAGTCTCATACATAGAAGTAGGCACATGGCTCGGTGGATTTGACATGACATGAGGTGCTTGTGGGTGTTTGTGATGGTCTTATGATTAGAATGGTTGTCCTAGCATGAAGTTTGTGTGGCTTTGCCATTTTGACATGTTTTGCTCATGTTTAGGTTTTTGCTTGTGAGAGAGTAACTTTTCGCAAAATTACTCAAATCCTTTTTAGCCTTGTCCAATGGTTGTGAAACTTGGTGATCATGTAGTTGAGGTCATTACGAACCTGTAGAGTATCTGACTTGCTCATTTTAACATGTGTAGCATCTTGTGATGAATTTTGTATGCTTGAGAAGCTCTAGGTTGCATTTGTGCCTTGATTCATGCATTGACAACAAGGGGGAGAAAGGAAGGTGGAGAAAAGTTGTTTTGTATCCCTGGAACCTATCCCAAGTGACACCGCGCGCCCACTACCGTACGGCGCACCGCCCGACCTCGAAAGAGGGCCGGTGCACACCCTCGATTCACTTTCACCGTGACCCCACGAGTTAGGTGAGGGGCGCTAGGCCGGTGGATGGCCATCCCGGCCACCGTAACGGCGCGGCCGCCGTACCCACGCGTGCAGGCGCACGCCTGACTCCGCAGGCGCACGCCCGGGCACTGCAGCAACCACTCCACCACCGCAGAGCTCATTGGGAAGGAACGCCGTTCGCCCGCCCCCCGTACCCCGTACCGCCCATCATCGCACCTCCCTCGAAGCCTATCGAGAGGACGCCATCGCCATCCCGCCCCTCCTACCCTCGAACCGCCACTGTTCGGGTACGAGGTAGGCCATCATGGCCGGATTGCAGCGAAGATCGTCCGGACGGCCGCCCACTCTACACCGTAGCGCGACGTGCTCCCTCACGTAGCTAGGCAGCGCGGCGTGCATGTAACTCGCCGCCCCCTTGGCCTATAAAAGGGGAGGCGAGCCCCCAGCCGCAGGGGGAGAAAAAAGTTCAGAGGAACACAACACACCGCGCACTCGTTCTCCCTTCTCCCACCACATCTTCGACCATTCTCCCAGGGACTAGGAAGCCACGCTTCCTCTCCCGCCTTGCTTGTACTTGCCCCACTACAAGCACCCCCGGTGCCGAGCAATATAGTGCCACGAGCACACCCCTGCTGGACGTACGGCCCCCTCGGCCGGAACCAGGATAAAACCTTGTGTCATTTGTTGCTTGGCATCGACCATTGAGGGATAGACCTAGGCGTTATCTACTGGTTAGTGTCGGGACCATATTCCGCACCGACAGTTGGCGCCCACCGTGGGGCAAGCGAGCGCCTAAGGTCATTTCGCCAACTCCCTCCATGGTGATTCGCACTAAATACCGCGCTACGCGCTACAACATGGGTAGCTCGGACCCTCTCCCGGCCGGGTTCGAGATCCGCTTCGGAGACTTGAACTTCCAGGCCACGGGGAACGGCTATCTCATGCGCCTCACCAATCGTGAGGAGCTTCGCGCGCGGCCGCGAGGCCGGTCCCGCCCGGTCTCCGCCGCACGCACGACACGGCGCGGGCGCCCGCAGGCACGGATGCCGCGGGTCCGTCGACGCCGCGACGCCGTCGTCGCTCCGGGGGCTGCCGCTCACGCCGAGCGCGGTCCGAGCGGCGGCAGGCCGAGCGCGCCGCCGCCCAACGCGGTGCGCCCACCGTCACCACGGCCGCCACCGCCCGGCGGGACCGCGTGCGGTCTCGGGACCACGCATCCCCATCGGGCCGCGTGGCGCCACGACGGCCCATAACGCCAACGTGAACACGACGATGCGCCGGGTTCCACCCGGCCGCCATGTCTTCGTCACCGGGGATCCCGGCACCTCGGCCAGCGGACGAGTCGTCCCCCGGGCTCCGTCGACACGATGCCACCCGCCAACCGCCACGGCACGCGAGTGGGACTTCTCCGGCGTGCCCGGACCCGGGGCCGCGTTCGGGCGCTTCCTCGACGCCACGGACTACCGGTTTGGCCGCTCCGACGACTCCCGGCACGGAGCTACGACCCCACGCGGGAGTGTTGCGCCGTCATCACCAACGACCCGCCCAACGCCGCCGGTGCGGCGGCGGCGCCGGGGACCGGGAGGTCACGCCCGCCCCCGGGGATTGCCACGCGCCCGGCCGCGGGCCGAGCGCTCTCGCCGGGGCCGACGTCGACGCACGGTGGCCCAAGCCCGCGAGCTCGAGGCCAGCCGCGAGGAGTACGGACGAGACGGCCGCTCCCGCGCCCATGGCGGGGAGGCTCCGCGCGCGGCGACGCGCGCGGGGGCCGGGCCGACATGTCCGTGACCGCCTCAATCCCGTCCCCAACGTCGACAATGCGGATACTCCGCCACGGGCGAGCCAAAAGCTCATCGCCACCGCAACGTTGCTACGCGCCATGCCGGCGCCCTCGACCCCCGAGGCTCGAGACATGCACCGCGAGGTGCAAACTCTCCTCGAGCAAGCGGCCGTCCAGCAGGCCGAGAGCTCAGCCTCACGCATCCGCCAACAGGGGGACGCACGGGGCGAGGATCCCGCACCAGGAGGCGAACCCTCGGTGCACGTGGGTCAACCCGCTGACCAGGGGCGCACGCCGGCCAAGGAACGGCTCCTCGACACGCGCAGGGCGCTGGATGGCGACGCCCGCAACGTCATCAACGCCGGCGCACCCGGCAAGCGGCGGACGCACGAGCGGCTAGGGGTTACCACCCTCGAAGGGGTGGACGCTACGACGGCGGTGAGGATCGCTCCCCGACGCCGGAGCCCCCGGCACCCGTGTGTTCGGGCGGGAGATCCGCTCGGCGGCGTTCCCCCGCGCTTCCGCGGCCCTCGACGATCGTCAAATACAACGGGGAGACGGACCCTCCGTGTCCGGCTCAACGATTACCGCCCTCGCTCCGTCGGTGGGCGGGGCCACCAACGACGAAGTGATCATCCGCAACTTGCCCCCGCATCCGGGCGACGCGGCCCCGGACATGGCTCGAGCACTCGCCCGCCGCCCGGATCCATAACCGGGACGATCTGGTCCACACCTTCGTGGGCAACTTCCGGGGGCACATACGTGCGCCCCGGGAACTCTTGGGATCTGCGCTCCCCGCACGCGAGCCGGGCGAGTCGCTACGGGACTTCATACGGCGCTTCTCCAAGCGCTGCACAGAGCTCCCCAGCGTGGCACAGTCCGAGATCGTGCACGCGTTCCTCGAGGGCACCACGTGCCGGGACCTTGTGCGCGAGCTGGGACGCAGCCCGCCCACGGACTCGAACGAGCTGTTCGACATTGCCACCAGCTTCGCCTCCGGAGAGGAGGCCGTGGGGGCAATCTTCGACGGCAAGAAGGGCAAGCGCTCCGAGGACACGCCCGCGGAGGGCGCGGGGGGTCCAAGGAGCCGCGCCGCAACGACAAGCGGGGCAAGAAGGGGAAGAAGCCGCGCCGCGAGGCGCGCGAGCAGGGGCGCAACGGCGGCAACGCCGAGGCCCTCGCTGTTGACCCGGCCCGACGGGGCCCTCGACCGGCTCCTCGAGGCCCGGGGGTGTTCGACGACATGATGAAGAAGCCATGCCCCTACCACAAGACCCCCGTGAATCACACTCTTGAGCAGTGCGACATGCTCAAGAAGTTCTACGGCCGTGCCGCCGCGAAGGAGGCAGAGGCCAAGAAGGATGGGGGCGATGGCGACGCGGGTGGTTTCCCCGCTGTCGAAAATGTGTTCCTCATCTTTGGGGGACCTACCGTCGACATGTCGACCCGGCAACGCAAGAAGGAGCGGCACGAAGTCCTCGCCGCAGAGAGGGCACCTCCGGCCTTTCTCAACTGGTCGAAGGATGCCATCACCTTTAGCCGGGATGATCACCCAAACCGCATCCCGAACCCGGCCAAGCACCCCCGGTGGTCGATCCCATCATTGGGAACGCCCCGGGTTTCGAAGGTCCTTATGGACGGAGGCGGTAGCCTCAATATCCTCTTCGCGCATACATTGCGCCCGATGGGGATTGGGCCGGACCGGGGCAGCGCGGCCCAGCACGAAGCCGTTTCACGGCATCGCGCCCGGCAAGCGGAGTTCAACCCCTCGGGCAGATCGATCCGCCCGTCCGGTTTGGGACCCCCAAGAATTTCCGCAAGGAAACCCTCACCTTCGAGGTGGTGGGATTCAAAGGGGCCTACCATGCCATCCTTGGGCGGCCATGCTATGCCAAGTTCATGGCGGTCCCCAACTACACGTACCTGAAGATGAAGATGCCGGGTCCAAACGGCGTCATCACCGTCGGGTCGTCGATCGAGCACGCATTCGACTGCGACGTCGAGTGCGTGGAACATGCAGAGGCACTAGCGATGGATGAAGCGCTGGTGAACACACTGGAGAAGATGGTCAACGATGACCTCAGCTCCGCCGCCAAGCACGTCGGCACCTTCGAGGCCGCCGAGCAAACCAAAGGGGTCCCCCTCGACCCGACGGCCCCCGAGGGCAAGGTGTTGAGGGTCAGCTCGACCCTCGATCCTAAATAGGAAGCAGTGCTCGTCGACTTCCTCCGCACCAACGCCGACGTCTTCGCGTGGAGCCCCTCGGACATGCCAGGCATCCCGAGGGAGGTCGCCGAGCACTCCCTTGATATCCTGCCTAACGCTCGCGCCGTGCGCCAGCGGGCCGCGCCGCTTCGACGAGGAGCGGCGACGGGCGATCGGAGCGGAGCCGCGGGAAGCTCCTCGAGGCCGGGTTCATCAAGGAAGTGTTCCACCCTACGTGGCTAGCTAATCCCGTGCTTGTAAAAAAGAAAAAATGGGAAGTGGAGGATGTGCATAGACTACACAAGTCTCAATAAAGCATGTCCAAAAGTTCCCTTTCCTTTGCCACGTATAGATCAAATCATTGATTCAACACCGGGTGTGAACTACTCGTTTCCTCGATGCCTACTCGGGATATCACCAAATAAAAATGAAGGAGTCCGACCAGCTCGCGACTTCGTTTATCACACCGTTCGGGACGTTCTGTTACGTCACGATGCCCTTTGGCCTCGAAACGCGGGCGCAACATATCGCGCGCATGCGACACGTTTTTGGGGACCATATCGGGCGGACGGTCGAGGCTTACGTGGACGACATCGTCGTCAAGACCAGGAAGGCGGACGACCGGGTTAGTGATCTTGGCATCGCGTTCGGTACCGCCACGGGCCAACGGGGTCAAGCTCAACCCCGAAAAATGTGTCTTTGGAGTGCCGCGGGGCATGCTCCTAGGGTACATCGTCTCCCAGCGGGGAATCGAGGCCAACCCTGAAAAGGTCGCGGCCCTCGAGCGAATGGGTCCAATTCGGGACCTCAAAGGGGTGCAGAAGGTGTTGGGGTGCCTCGCCGCCTTAAGCCGCTTCATCTCGAGGCTCGGTGAGAAGGGCCTCGCCCTCTACCGGCTGCTCAAGAAGCACGAGCGCTTCTCTTGGACCGCCGAGGCCCAGGAAGCGCTCGACAAGCTGAAGGCGTCTTTGGCGCACGCCCCAATCCTTACGCCGCCGCGAGACGGCGAACCCCTCCAACTCTACGTGGCCGCGACCACCCGTGTGGTCGGCCGCTGATCGTCGTAGAGCGCACGGAGGAAGGGCATGCCTTGCCCGTGCGCGAGGCCGGTCTACTACATCGGCCGAAGTCCCCGTCGGATACGAAGACGCGCTACCCCCGCGTCCGTGTCGTTGTACGCGGTGGTCCTCGCGCGGCGCAAGCTCCGCCACTACTTCGAGGCCCACCCGCTACGGTGGTCTCTTCCTTCCCGCTAGGAGAGATCATTCGCAACCCCGACGCGGCGGCAGGAGTGCCAAAATGGTCGGTGGAGTTGATGGGCGAGACGCTCGCCTACGCCCGCGCAAGGCCATCAAATCGCAAATCTTAGCCGATTTTGTCGCCGAGTGGACGGACACGCACCGCCGCCCCTCGGATTCAAGCGCAGGCCGGACTCTCGTTCTTCGACGGCTCGGTGATGAAGACAGGAGCGGGTGCGGCCTCGCTCTTCGTGTCACCCCTCGGGGAGCACATGCGCTACGCAAGGCGCCTCCACTTCCCCGCGTCCAACAATATGGCGGAATACGAGGCCCTTCTCTGCGGCCTCAAAATCGCCATTGAGTTGGGCATCAAGCGCCTCGACGTGCGAGGGGATTCGCAGCTCGTGATCGATCAAGTCATGAAGAACGCGAGCTGCCACGATGACAAGATGGAGGCCTACTGTAAAGCCGTGCGGGCCCTCGAAGACAAATTCTACGGCATCGAGCTTAATCATGTACCCCGCCGGTACAACGAGGAAGCAGACGAGCTGGCAAAAATAGCGTCCGGGCGGATCACCGTTCCCGGAACGTTTTCGCGCGCGACATCGCGCAACCCTCGGTCACTTTCGAGCCCTACCCCTCGAGCGACGGCGCACCCTCGGGGGCTCCCTCGAATCCAGCGGGTGCGGAACCCATGGAAGAGGACCCCTCGAACGAGGCGTACGTGCTCTCCCTTCTCGAGGGGTACGGCTCCCACGAAGTCGAGGCGATGGACATAGAGCCGGCTCCTGTTCAAACGGATTGGCGGGAAAAGTACACCGCCTGGATCGCTCGAGGGGAACTCCCCGCGGATCGGGCCGCAGCCAGGCGCATCGCCAGGATGGCCAAATCCTTTGCCCTCGTCGACGACGAACTGTACAAGCGCGCCGCGTCAGGCATCCTCCAGCGGTGCATACCCATTCCCGAGGGGCGCGAGCTCCTACGGGACATCCACGCGGGGATCTGCGGCCACCACGCCGCGCCACGCACCCTCGTCGGCAACGCGTTCCGCCAGGGCTTCTACTGGCCCACCGCGGTCGCGGACGCCAACGAAATCGTGCGCACTTGCGAAGGGTGCCAGTTCTACGCCCGCAAGACCAACTTGCCCGCTCACGCCCGCAAACGATCCCCGTAACATGGCCGTTCGCCGTGTGGGGGTTGGACATCGTCGGCCCCCGCGGAAGGCGCCGGGGGGGCTTCACCCACCCTCGCTTGTCGCAATCGACAAGTTCTCCAAGTGGGTGGAGGTGCGCCCCATCACGAATTTGAGGGCTGAGCAGGCGGTCACGTTCTTCACCGACATCGTCTACCGCTTTGGAGTGCCAAACTCCATCATCACGGACAACGGGTCCCAGTTCACGGGCCGGAAGTTCTTGGAGTTCTGCGACAAGTTCCACATCCGCGTGGATTGGGCAGCTGTGGCGCACCCACAGACCAACGGCCAAGTGGAGCGTGCCAACGGCATGATTCTACAAGGCCTCAAGCCCCGAATTTTTGACCAGCTCAACAAATCTGACCGAAAATGGCTCCAAGAACTACCAGCAGTCGTGTGGAGCCTAAGGACCACCCCAAGCAGAGCCACTGGGTTCACCCCGTTCTTCCTAGTTCATGGCGCGGAGGCCGTCCTCCCCACGGATCTGGAATACGGGTCGCCCAAGGTTCGAGGCTACAACGAAGACGCTAACCGGCCGAGCCCGCGAGGACTCCCCGGGACCGCCTAGACGAAGTACGCCTCGTGGCGTTGATGCACTCCGCAAGGTATCAACAGTCCCTACGACGCTACCAAGCACGCAAGATACGTCGGAGAGATTTCAGCGAGGGGGACTTGGTCCTAAGGCTACGCCAAGACAACCGCGGGCGCCACAAGCTATCGCCCCCATGGGAGGGACCCTACGTCGTGGTGAAGGTGCTCAAGCCGGGCACGTACAAGCTGGCCAACGAGGACGGCGAAGAACTCACCAACGCTTGGAACATCCAACAGCTACGTCGCTTCTACCCTTAGCTAGGATTTCCAAGTATTTTCTGATTGTAAAAACGCATGGCCAACACCCCAGTTGGTGTCACCTATGTAAATACTCCAAGTCTAATAAAAGGGCAACTCGGCTTTCCCCTGAAACCCAAGTTACCCTCGGGGGCTACTGCGGGGGGCACCCCCCCCCCCCCCCCCAAACAGTCCCATTTTTTCGCGCAAAAAACATAACAACACGCGCTAAGTTTGTTTCCTACTTCAACCTCGAGCCACGATTCGAACAGGGCGCAGGTGGCACAGCGGAAGGAGCGTGCGAGCCAGAGACAGCCTACGCCGCGTGGCTATGGCCCGTCTCTCTCGCCTCCAACCCGGCCGCGCCCCCGCGAAAAACGAACTCCCCTAACTAGAATCTACTTAGTAAGAAGGAGAAACAAAAGGCGTAATAAGCAAACAACTTCATTTACAAGAATCGCCCACGTTCACAAGACGACTTGTTTATTTACAAAAAGGCCACGAGGCCGGAATCGATACACATGAACAAAAAACGGGCCTAGCGCCCGGATGCTTTCGGGCGGGTGGAGCAAGACGGCATCGGCGGCGTCCGGAAGAGGAATTCTTCGAAGGCCTCGGCGAGTGACCCGGCGGCGTCGGCCAGCCGAGCGCGTCCGCGCGCTCCATGGCCACCTCGTCCTCGACGCCCTCGGGCACGATATAGCCCTCCGCCGCCGCCTCGAGGTTGACCTCGTAGTGGGATCGCACCACTCCGAGGGCCTTCCGACGCCCAGGAGCAACGCCCGCCGCATCCGCTCCGTGACGTGGCCGCCGAGGGCGCGCGCGGCGGCGGCCGGCCGAGCCGCCGCCCGGGCCTCGCCTTCCTCGACGACGCGGCAGTCTCGAGGGCCGCGTCACGCCAGCCTCCCGCAGCCTCCCGCTCGGAGGAGTTGTAGGAAGCTCCGCAGGGCCTCGGCCCCGCCCGGCCCGGCGTGCCCCAAGGCAGTGCGCAAGCCTGGAATCATCAAGACGACAAGAAATCAGAAAGGGAGAAGCGAACCCTCTAAAGCAAAAACCAACAAGCGAGGGTCAAAAAAGTGACTCACCCTCGACTTGCTTCCTCTCCAGATCGAGGTCGCGGCGCGCGGACTCGAGCTCCAACTCGAGACGCTGGACGGCCTCGCCTTGCTCGCGGAGGGCCAGCTCCTGGCTGGCGTTGCTGATGCTGAGCGCGAGCGCCTCATCCTCAACCTCGGAGAATGCGGCGTTCCGCTCCTCCAGCGACTTCTCCGCCGCTTCGCGAGCAACGCGCTCCCGCTCCGGGCCGCTCGGCGGCGTCGCCAAGGGCGGCCTCGCCCCTGCCGGAGCCGCCCCTCGGCCCCCGGCGGGCGATGCGCTCTCGCGCCGGAGCCGCTCCTCGGCGGCGACAAGGGCCGCGGCCTTGGCGTCGAGGGCGGCCCTCGGGTCGTCGGCCTCCTTGGCGCGGCTCGCTCCAACCCACGCGCCCGCTCCTCGGCCCCGGCGCCGGCGCCCGCGCGCCCCCTCGAGCGACGTGCGGAGCTCCCGAGTCTCGGCGCGAGCGGTGGCCACCTCCGCCTCCCGCCTGGCGGCCGGCCCCGTCCGCGTCTTGTCCGGGTCCTCGCGCGCGTTCCACAGCGCCTCATCGCGATCGACGAGGGCCGCGCGGATCCGCTCGAGACTCGAGTGACGCGCGCGCGTCCCGCCTCGAGCTCTCGGGAGCACGTCGCACCACGCCATCGCCCCGTACACCCCGCCCGCCCGTCCGGCGTCCCGAGAGCATCCGCAAGCGCGTCGAAAGCGCTGCATCGCTCCCGGAGCCGGGCGGGCCTCGGCGTTCACCTGGTCGAACGCGTCGTACTTTTCATGAGCGCGGCGCTCGAGCTCCTGGCATCCACACATCAAATCTCATAAGTGCCAAGGCTTGAATGCAGCTCACGAAAACAAAAAAGGAAGAAAGATGAGCAACCGTGGCTCACCTGGAAGACGAGCCG
The DNA here is from genome assembly GCA_947561735.1 of Cenchrus americanus. Taxonomy (NCBI): domain Eukaryota; kingdom Viridiplantae; phylum Streptophyta; class Magnoliopsida; order Poales; family Poaceae; genus Cenchrus; species Cenchrus americanus. Next base: position 148,995,532 of record OX387243.1, on the reverse strand, counting down.
GCCGGGCCGCCGTGGACCCGCGCCGCCCTCGTTCAACGCGTGGTTGAGCGTGGCGCCGTGGTCCGGAGCTCGCCCCGCAGCTCTCGCTCCCCCCCCGGCGTCGGCGAACGCAGGGGGATCCTCCACGGCCCCCCCCCACCCGGGCGGGGGCGGCCGGCGTGGGAAGACGAGGCCTCGGCATCGTGCCCTCGGCCCCCCACTACCATACGACCCTCGCGCCGCCTCACGAGGGCCCCCTCCCCGGGGGTCGGGGGAGTTCGTGGGCCGCCCAGCCCACCGGTTCCACCCGGGCGGCGGGGAGTCATCCGAGAGCTCCACCACCTCCGCCCGGGAGACCGCCGGCGGGAGGAGCCGCCCCCGCTCCACCTCCGCCGGCGCCCCCACCCGCGCCTCCGCGGCCACGGGCGCCCGTAGTGGCGCCGTCGCCGCCACCTCCGGCCGTGCCGCCGCATCCGCGGGCGCTCCCGCAGGTTGCGCCCGCTCCGCCTCCTCCGCCCGTGGCCGCCACCGCGGGCGGCACCTCCACCGTAGCCGCCGCCGCGCCCGCGCCTCCATGGCGACGGCGCCGGCCGCCCCCGGCGACCTCCGGCCGCGCCGCGGCGGGCGATCCGCCGGCCGGGGCCTCGAGGCCCCGGCCCGGGCCTTGCGAGCTCGTGCACGCCGCCGCACTTGCCCCCCCGGCGCGACCCCCCTCGACGAACGCCGCCGGGTGGGGATCGACGCGTCCGTCCTCGGCACCTTGGCCGGTGCAAGAGGAGGAACGGTGGGCACCGCCTGCGCGCGGACACGAACGGGGGGTTAGAGCATCTAATCACCGGCAAACTAAAACCAAACAAAGGAAGACAAAGCTCCTTACCTCGCGGAGGAAAAGGCCCGCTTCCTTTTCCTCGAGGCCTCCACGGACGAGGCCGGCGCGGCCGGCCGCGCCGCGCGCCGCCGGTGCCTTCGAACGGCGCCGCCGCACGCGCGGGCACGCCCGCCCCGCGCGAGGGCGCGCCCGATGTCGCACCCCCCGACAACGCCACCGCGCGCGGAGGGCACGCTCGCCCCGCGCGCGGGCACGCCCCGCCGCCGCGCCCCTTGACGACGACGCCGCGCGCGCGGACGCGCTCCCTCCGCGCGCGGCACGCTCGACGCGCGCGCGCGCGCGCCGCCGCGCGTGCCTCCGTGGCACGCGCCGGCACCTCCGCGCGCGCGCGCCGCCCCCGATGATGATTGCCCGGCGGCGGGCGCCGTGCGCCCGCCCCCGGCGAGGCCACCCCCCGACGCCGCGCCGGTTCCGCGACGGGGGCGCGGCCGCCACCCGTCCGAGGGGCCCTCCCCCTCGGACTCCTCCTCCTCGTCCTCGCTCCGAGGACGAGGGCTCCCTCGATATCCGGGAGGAGAGCCCCAACTCCTCGCGCCGCCGTGCTCCGCGGACCGTTGGTCGCGGCGCGCTTGGCGACGCCCCCGGCGTGCTCCCTCTTGCGCGCCGCCCGCTCCTCGCCGCTCCCGCCGCGCCGCCCGCCGAGCGCACGGGAGTCGGGGGGGTGGGTGGAACGGACTTGGCGATGTTGAACTCCACCGGTGCGCACAAAAGTGACAATGGCGGATCGGAGACGAAAGCAAGACCGAAAACTAAAACGAAATCGAGAGAACCCAACTCACCCCGCGGGCCGTAGGGGAGCATCTCGATGTCCCACGGGGGTCCGGCCCCCGGGCGTGGCGGCGTCCGGGTGTCGACGGCGCTCCGCGCCCGGTGAGCGCGTACGGCCGCTCCCGGGGCGTCGGGAGCATCCGCGACCTCGCTAGGTCGATGGGGTTGGCCGCCTCCGTCATCTCGAAGATGCAGAGTGGCCTCTGCATCAGAGGCACGACCCGCCGGTGGTGGAGGAAGGCGAGGACGCCCATCGCGTTGAGCCCGTGCTTCGCCAGCCGCTGCAGGGCGGCGAGGACGGACTCCTGCCGCGCCCGATGCTGGGCCGTGGATACCCCGTAGCCCCAGGAGGCAGGCCTCTCCTTGAACACCCGGCCGGTGTAGGGGGGGAGGCCGGGCTCGGCGTTGCGCAGATAAAACCATCCCCGCTCCCAGCCGGCGTTGTTCGTCGTCATGGTGCAGGGAATGTAGAAATCCTTGAGCTGCCCCCGCAGGGCCAGCGACATCCCGCCGCGCGCGCACCGCGCGCGGGTCCTCGGCTCCGTCGTAGGCTGCGTGAAGAGCTCCCCGCGGAAGAGGTGAACCCGCGAGATCCCGCTGACCGGGATCCCCAGGTACCCTTCGCAGACGCCCACGAACGTGGCCGCCTGCGAGATCGCGTTGGGGGCGAAGTTGTGCAACTCCACCCCCGTAGTAGTGGCACATTGCCCGCATGAAGGTGCTCGCCGCGCGCGTTGAAGCCGCGCTCGTGGTAGCGGAGGAAGCTCACCACGTAACCCTCCGGCGGGTTGGGCTCGCGGTGCGCCGCCGGCGGCACGATCCACTCCGCCGGCGCCCTTCTTCGTTGGCCGACAAGGCGGCGGCGGCGACCGGCTCGCCCAAGCGCGAGCCGGGTCACCGTGGACTTCTCCCCGTGCGTACGGCTCCAAGATCCTAAGGGGAGGATGAGGCGGCGCCATGGGGGGGACGAAGGCGAATACGAGGGCGGAGGACAAGGAGCGGAGGGAAAAGGCGCTAGCGGCGAGCCAACACGACAACACGAAAGTGAGGCGAAGGCGAAGGGGCGGGGACCGAAAGCGGTGAGGAACCAAGGTAAAAAACCGCCGTCCCCTCCTCCCCCGCGGTTTATAGCAACGGGCGAGGAGGCGAGCTCCCCCACCCCCAAACCCTCCCTCGCGCGCGACGCCCTCCACGGCGGGCCCCACCACGACCCCGCTACCCTAACCCTGCGGGCGGGTCATCATTACGGCGAGGACACCCGCCGCGGCCGAGCCGTCACATCCGCCGCCGCGCCGCCCACTATGCGCGCGCGCGCGCGCCGCCCATAAAGGCGCGCCCGCGAAACCAAACCGCGGCCACGACCGCAAGGCAACTAAATGCCGCGGCCCCTTGCCAGCAAGGAGAGCCCTCGAGCGAGGCGAACCCTCGGCTCGAAACAAAGGCGACCCTCGATGGGATGACCGCGTGAGAAGGACGCCCGGGACCCGGTCGACGTAGAGCGAACCGCGGCACCCATGCCACGTAGAAGCCCTCGAGTGGCGTGACCCTCGACTCGAAACAAGGCGACCCTCGACGGGATGACCGCGTGAGAAGGTCGCTCGGGACCCTCCTCCATGGTAGAGGGTGCAACCGCGGCACCCATGCCACGTGAAGCCCTCGAGTGGCGTGACCCCGGCCCGAGACAATGTCAGCCCTCGAAAAAAGGCACGCGACCCTCGATGGGATATCGCACCGAGCTGAGAATCTTTCCATCACGTCGACGGGTAAACGGGCCCCACCACGACACCCATGCCACGTGAAACCCTCAAGCGCATCTAGACAATGTCAACCCTCTAAAAGAAGGCACGCGCGTAAGAGGATCGCCGGTCATAAAGCGGCACCGAAAGCACTCATTGCCGCGCCATGCCACCAACCGGCACCTCGAGGGTCGGCACGACCCCCTCGACGGCGAGGCGCGAAACGCGGCTCCCCACCCCACGCGAACCGGCCAAGGCGGGGGCTTGACGCGCGGCCACCCCGATTGCACCCGTTGTTGACGGTGAATTTCCGTCAACCTAGAGTACTTGTTATACATTGGTTTCGATTATGATTTGCAACTAACCCGCCACTAGGCATACTAATGATATAACAAGTTCACACTTGCATGTCGATTTTGGAGTTTGTTGTTTACGCAGGAAATCTACGCTAATGAGGAGACTTTCGGGATAAGTTCACCAAGCACTTTGGAAGAAGATCATGAAGCCCGATAAGAGTCAAGACACGCGATGAACATGACTCCAAATGACCCGAGGACCGAAGCGTCAACGTGCAAGTCTTCAGGGACTCAACCAGAAAACAGCGAAGCTTGCATAGCAAGGATTCAAGCCTAAACCGTGAAGGAAACGACGTCAAAGGCCCACATGCAAGTGCACACGAATAAGGGATCACGCGAGAAGCAACCGGGGAGAAAACCGGGCCCGAACCGGCCGAAGTGGGCTCGGGCCGGCCGGCCCGGTCCGACCGGCCCAGCCCCACTCCGAGGTCGGTTCGGTCCCTCCTTTGCCCTAGGTGTTTGTCTATTTATTGCCTCCGCCGCCGTCGACCGACACATCGAACAAATCATCCTACCGACGCCAATCACCGAAAAACCGCCGCCGCAAGATGAGGGAGAGAGTTAGATGAGCTCGTCGCAAGGATCAACGCCGGCGGAGAGAAGGAAGCAAGAGGAGGACTCCAAGCCGCCGGCCTAGGGGTGTTCCCAAGCTCCATCGCCGCCATCTTCATCGACGACGTTCTCCGAGTCTCCATCACCCCTATGTGCTTCAATCCGTGTAAGATGATGGGGTAATGTCTCCGTTCATCCCTAGGATTAGATGGATACATGCTATGTAATTGCTACTTGATTCGTGGTTCCAATCTATTGTTTTCATGTTGATGATGCTTTGATGATTAAGGTAGGCCACCGTGTTTTTCGGGCGTATGATATCCGCTACTCCCATAGATTCCATCAACATACCGTGTCCATCATAGGTCTAGTCACGAATACCTTCGCGTAGTGACGATACGAGAGGAGGGAAAGGGCGAAACCGTGGTCACAACCCCCCGTAGATTGGTTTACCGCTTTCGTGTAGTAGATGCATACCATGTTATCCTAGATCCTAGGGAGGGAACGCTTATCTTTCTTGCTCACTCTCTTGTGTTCACCCTTTACCATCTAGTTTAACCCTATATTTGTTTGATCAACTTAACTTAGATTAACTTAGGTTAGATTGTCTTTACTTTTAGATTAATACTCTCTTTCAAAGGTTTTCCATTCAACTAGATTAGTACTTGGTTAAGCGCTAGTAATCCCCTTGCTCCGCGGATTGACAAGAACCTTGGGAATCCCGTGGTGAAAAAGGTGTGGGGTCCGTACGCTTGCGGATCGTAGAGGGATACGTCTTTTATCCGTCAACAAGCCCCTTTTTCCGGCGCCGTTGCCGGGGAGCAAGCCGCTTGCTACGTTTAATCTAGTATTAATTTTGTTGATTACTAACACCTAACCCTTATTTTCTAAAAAAAAAAAAAAAAAATCTTTTTTGTTTTTCTTTCTACTTTTCTTGTGCCTAGATGGATTTGTTCACCTCACCATTGGAAGACGAAGAGATGTCGCTAAGGGAGCTAGCAATGCCGTCAATGGAAGACATTGAGATGCAAAAATCAGATTTGGCGCTTGCTACAACCCACTATGAATTGAAGCCCGGAATCATCAATTTAGTGGCGACAAAACCATTTAGAGGATTGGAGGATGACAACCCATATAGACACATTAAGGAATTCACGATGTTATGCAACACGGTCCAACAAAAAGGAGTTCCGGCCGCTTGGTTCAAGTGGAATCTTTTTCCATTCTCTCTCGAAGATGAAGCGCGAAGATGGTACACACTTGCGTCCGTTGAAGCAAAAGGAAATTGGGATGAGCTAGTGAAGAAGTTTCTTTTGAAGTTCTTTCCCATAAGCAAGGTCCAAGACTTAAGGAGGCAAGTGCTCAATTTCAAGCAAGGAGAGGATGAAGGAATTGATGAAGCATGGGACCGATTTAATGAACTACTTGAGCGAGGCCCGAACTTGGGATTTTCCGGTGACTTGATGTTGCATACCTTTTATTTTTCACTAACCCCTAACTCGTCTCGTTTTGTAAGCATGTGTGCAGGCGGTGATATAATGGATAAAACAATTAGTGAAGCCGCACAAATCTTACAAAGGATAAGCAATGGACAAAGAACAATACGAGATTGGCAAAGATGTTGTCAAGAGGAGCAAAATGACAAAAGCAAGCCCAAGGTGCTTGCTGAAATTTCTGAAAAAGATGAACCGAAGGTCAAGGAAGATGAACCGACCATACAAGAAAGTGAAGATCCACTTCCCAAGGTAAGAGAAGTCATTTCGGATGTTAAAAATGTTGAAACTAACATGAATGTAGGCCGAAGTATGTGGAATGCTAGACCATTGGCGGAGTTCAAGCAATCCGGTTGGGTTCAAGTTGATTTCGCCCCACTAATTAGCTACCGAAGGAAGGAGGAACGCCGACACGTTGCCAAACTAGTTGAAGATATATTTGATCAAGAGATGAGTGGAGAGTCGATCCAAAAGATGTTTGAAGAAGAAAGAGAAGAAGGAGATGAAGGATGGATCGACCGGTTTGACAACTCAAAGATTTATGATGAAGGAAGAGAAGAGTACAACCGTGATGAGCCTAGTGACTCAAAGGATAAATGGGAGGAGATAGGACTCAAGCTAGATGATAGCTTGTGTGCTATTGAAGCCTACACACTAGCAAATCAAGACATGGAAGTACTCAAGGATGAAGGAAAGAGTGAATCAACAATGAGCGATCTTGATGACATGTGGTACATGGAAGATAAAGAAAGCAACATACAAGTCTTTGAAGATGAAGATCTGGTTGATAAAGAAGACTTCAAAGAAGAGATGAATGCATACATAGTTGAAGGATTACATGTTCCACATGATGAGTTGAAGAAATTGCAAGATGGTGATGAAGAGGCACCTACACTCGTTGAGATCGATTCGCCTTCAACACCGCTTGATGAACCAAATATCACTCTTGTTGAAAAATCTCTAAGGCCAAGGTACGCGCTGAAATCTCAAGATATTATTGGTATTGATGTTGATAAATTCAAATACTCATGCTCAACCAATAGTATGAATGATAGTTTAATGTCTATGCCTTGTTCCAATAGTGATCATGTTGATAGGCTAGATTTTCTTGAGAATGAAAAAGAGGAAACATTTATTTTTGATCCAATTAATCTCACACCTAAACAACCTTTGCCTAATGATGAGCTAAGTGCTATGCATGAAACATATGCTTCTTTTATTTACACCTTGACTTGTTGCTACAATTCACATGTGGTGTTAATTATGGACGCGTATGTTTACAATAAGTTTTGTAAATCTCGATCATGCTTTGCGCTTGGTCAAGCTAGTGACCTTAAAGAATCATATGTCGGGAAAGGCCCGATTTTCACTAACCATGTAGACAAGGCTTGAATAATGAAAAAAAAAAGAAGTCATGCCTAAAAGAGTTGCAAGATAAATCATCAACCTCTCCGAATCCCGCGATGGATGCTGCTGTCTTCATCAATTTGAGAGCTTGTTCAGAGGTGTACAAATGAAGAAAATGAGATATCCAGAAGCTCCATCAAGTTACCATTCCAACGCATCAAGAACCAACAAGTTTGAAGACCCGTGCAAGGAGTTATGGAGAAAACATTGAGCGTTGCGCGTTCTGAAATTTCAGGACAGATTTCATCGCCGAAGTAAAACCGACGTAACTCTCTTGTCCGGAGTCCGATTTGAGCAAATGAAGACTCGTTGGAAAGGAAATTTTGTGCACTGTGCAATGGAGTAGAGCTTGAGTATACTTTCTGTTCTGGACATTAAAAAAAAATAATAGAGTGAAGGCAGCACCGAAGGATGATAAAGAAGGAGATAACGATGAAACAAAAGGATGCTTTGGGCAAGTCTTCTATAAGTGATCAAGCACAACATGGGAAGTAAATTAAAGCTGCATTGGTACCTTTTCTTCTTGCATGAAGGGCCATGGCTATGCAACGAAAAGAAGGTATGTGAGAAAGTCGAGCTCTATGACTTTAAATGAAGCGCTTTTCGGGAGGCAACCCGTTTCTTTATATTTTTACTACTTTCTTAGAGAAAATAAAAGAATGGCACTATCTTATGATGATCAACTTGTGGTTATTAATCTAAGTTCAGTTTTCCTTTTTTAGAACCACCATCATGTTCATGATCTTATTTATTTGCATGCATTGCATTTTGTTATCCTCGTGATGTTTCTTTGTGTATACATGTTTTGCACATAGTTGGCTTGGTTGTTTTATATACTTAATGATGTATGCTTCAGTTTCCATGTTAATGCTTCATATGGCCATATGGGTATTTTCCTTTTGTGATCTTGTGTAAACATGGTGTTTAAACATGATTGCGGACCATCATCGTTAAGTTCGATAAACCTTGCTAGCTTTTCATATGTTTTCATGTTGCATTGGTTAGTTTATAAGCTCTGCAATGCGCTTAATTTTTCTTGTGCTATAAGAGTTATTGATTTAGGGATAGACATGGTGTTTTAACCCTAGATATATAAACCTTTATGGCTATGGAGAAATTCAGCAACCTAGTTGTAAACATGGTGTTTAGAACTAGGTGAAAACATTGTCTTTGTTTATATGCTTTCCTATCATGTGCATACACACCTTGCACCACGTACACTCATTAGGTTTTTATTCCTCATTAAACTAATTATGCCACAAGTTAAGAATCTTAGGAGACATTGTTGGATTGTTGGCAATTCTATCTACTCCCAACCGTCACCTTGGGGTAGAATGTGCGTTTAAAACGTCTTACAGGCAAGATAAAGACTCTCACTACAAGGAAATTGAAGGATGGCTAAGAAGTGCTTTGTCTTCTTCTTCCATGACTAGCAAAATGCTAAGCATGGGGGAGACCCTGAATCTTCAACACGGAAGTGCAACATGACGTTCTAGAAGATAGAATGATCAAGATCGTTAACATCACCGGATCAATGCGCAAGAAGCCACCAATCTCATCAAAATTCTGCATGGTCTCAAAGGGAAAACACTAGGTATTTTTGGATATTTAGAAGCCCCATGAAGTTACGATTCCAACAAATCAAGAATCAAGACAATCGGAGGTTCCTACAAGCGGTTATGCCCGAATCACCGAGTGCAACACGTCCTGAAATCAGTTTTGGACAGCACGCAGCGCTGAAGTAAAACGGACATAGCTCCCTTGTTTGAACTCCGTTTTCGATGAATGACCACACGTTGGAAAGGTAATTTCATAAACTTTTCAATAGAGCTATATTTCGATATATTTTCTGTTCTGGACAGAGGGGGAAATCCATGAAAAAGAGACAGCAAGGAGATGATGAGAACAAGAAAGAGGAGATGGTGATGACAACATTGAAGAGAAGGGTGACCAATGACTCCATTAAGCATACAAGATCAAATTCAGAAGTTTAGGAGCATTAATAAATCAAGACAAAAGCAAAAGCCACATCGATACATGGAGATGTCGGAAGAAGGCAACGAAGAATTACAAAGGATGGTAACATCTCCATGGACCTTCTCTTTTCCAAACACAAATGCTTGTAAGTATGCCTTCAACATCAACTAGGTGCAACCTTTTGTTTTTCTCTTCAAACAATAACATGGCTACTAGGAGGACAACCTAGGTTTCTTTTTACTTTCAATAGATAAGCATGACCATGTGTTCACCTCGATGTTCTACATTGCCTATGCTTACGGAAAGATGATGAAAGTTGCCGCTTTGTTTTACCTACATGAAGTTATACATGTCTTGGCTAATTGCTCTATATAATATGATCTGAAATTAATTTAAATACCGGCTCTTTTATTTGTGGAGGTGAAATGACTATGCTCTAGACCCACATACATATCTTTGCTCTTTGATTTAAGTTTATGGATAGCCGGATAACTTGTTGTTTTTATGAAAACTTAACTTTTATGCTATCTACATATTTGTGATGCTCTTGCAAAGTTCTACCTACCAAAGCCATATACATATATGTTTTATGATAACAAAACTCGTAGATTGCAAACATATGTTTTGATGAGTTGGATTAGGATTGATTTCTATGGTTCGAGACTAAGAAGCTGGTCATTCCTTTGTGTAACGTTTTCATGCTAGCCTTTTTGTCCATGCATTGTGGGTTTTCACATCGAAAATTTCACAAACTTCGCTGGGCATCCACCCTAAACCAAAAACATCTTTTTGTGATCACCTCCTTGTCCACAACCCAATTTGAGTATGGAGTAAAATTCTCGATGGAGATTCAAATATTCCGCAAGATTATGGAATTTATACTTACTTTAGCAGTCATTTCCCCTCTCTTTTATGCTCGAGGACGAGCATCGTTCAAGCATGGGGGAGGAGTCATTCTCTAACACAAATGCTATGTAAGTATTATGTTGCAAAAAGTTTTGAGGAGCAAAAGAAAAAAAAAAGAATAAAAATGAAAAATGAAAAAAAAATATGATAAGAAGAAAAGAAAAGTAAGAAAAATAGGAAGAATAAAGTGAAAAAAAAAAGAAAGAGAGAAAAAGAGAAGGAAATAAAATAAAGAAAAAAAAAATAAAGATGCTCCTCGGTTCTTTTTGCTTCATAAGTTCTCAAGTGCCTTAATGACAAATCCATACTCAAATCTTCCAACCATGTGCAATCCGATAACGAGGACTTCACTCGTGCCTCGGGATCATCCATTTGCCACTTGCACATGTCCACTTATCTAAATGTGTGTGTTTCATCCCTCTCTCTTTCCAACATTTATTTTCCATGGCCTTTTTGACGAGTCTCGGTAATTCCAATAGACCTCTCTCTTAATTTGACAATATTTCGAATGTATGTTTTGCTAGGATTGTTTTTAACCTTCCAAGCTCCACATAAGCCTTCCACTATCACATATGAGTAGAGTAGGTTGAAAATAATCTAGTATAGGCTTGAGTGACTTGATGAGATGAGTGTTCCATGAGGCTCTTGCAAGAGATTTTCACTTATGTTGGATATGCATCTTTTTGAAAATCTTCCATGTGACAAGGTAATGGTTTGAAGTTCACTTAAGTTTGAGAGCATCGTGTTAAATGTGGCTTGTTCTTTATTGTTAGTCTATCTTCCATAATGAAAAAGAAGCCGGTCACAACTTGAACTTTAAAAATAAATTCTTAAGAGAGAGCAATTTGTCTCGTCATGAATGACTAAGTGCGGGGACAACATTGGAAGGCAACGCCGATTTCCCTTTTAAGCGAGGATTACTTACTCGAGGACGAGCAAGGTTTAAGCATGGGGGAGATGTTGACGGTGAATTTCCGTCAACCTAGAGTACTTGTTATACATTGGTTTCAATTATGATTTGCAACTAACCCGCCACTAGGCATACTAATGATATAACAAGTTCACACTTGCATGTCGATTTTGGAGTTTGTTGTTTACGCGGAAATCTACGCTAAAGAGGAGACTTTCGGGATAAGTTCACCAAGCACTTTGGAAGAAGATCATGAAGCCCGATAAGAGTCAAGACACGCGATGAACATGACTCCAAATGACCCGAGGACCGAAGCGTCAACATGCAAGTCTTCGGGGACTCAACCGGAAAACGGCGAAGCTTGCATAGCAAGGATTCAAGCCTAAACCGTGAAGGAAACGACGTCAAAGGCCCACATGCAAGTGCACACGAATAAGGGATCACGCGAGAAGCAACCGGGGAGAAAACCGGGCCCGAACCGGGCCGAAGTGGGCCTCGGGCCGGCCGGCCCGGTCCGACCGGCCCAGCCCACTCCGAGGTCGGTTCGGTCCCTCCTTTGCCCTAGGTGTTTGTCTATTTATTGCCTCCGCCGCCGTCGACCGACACATCGAACAAATCATCCTACCGACGCCAATCACCGAGAAAACCGCCGCCGCAAGATGAGGGAGAGAGTTAGATGAGCTCGTCGCAAGGATCAACGCCGGCGGAGAGAAGGAAGCAAGAGGAGGACTCCAAGCCGCCGGCCTAGGGGTGTTCCCAAGCTCCATCGCCGCCATCTTCATCGACGACGTTCTCCGGAGTCTCCATCACCCCTATGTGCTTCAATCCGTGTAAGATGATGGGGTAATGTCTCCGTTCATCCCTAGGATTAGATGGATACATGCTATGTGATCGCTACTTGATTCGTGGTTTCAATCTATTGTTTTCATGTTGATGATGCTTTGATGATTAAGGTAGGCCACCGTGTTTTTCGGGCGTATGATATCCGCTACTCCCATAGATTCCATCAACATACCGTGTCCATCATAGGTCTAGTCACGAATACCTTCGCGTAGTGACGGTACGAGAGGAGGGAAAGGGCGAAACCGTGGTCACAACCCCCAGTAGATTGGTTTACCGCTTTCGTGTAGTAGATGCATACCATGTTATCCTAGATCCTAGGGAGGGAACGCTTATCTTTCTTGCTCACTCTCTTGTGTTCACCCTTTACCATATAGTTTAACCCTATATTTGTTTGATCAACTTAACTTAGATTAACTTAGGTTACTATTAACTTAGGTAGATTGTCTTTACTTTTAGATTAATACTCTCTTTCAAAGGTTTTCCATTCAACTAGATTAGTACTTGGTTAAGCGCTAGTAATCCCCTTGCTCCGCGGATTGACAAGAACCTTGGGAATCCCGTGGTGAAAAAGGTGTGGGGTCCGTACGCTTGCGGATCGTAGAGGGATACGTCTTTTATCCGTCAACACTTGCCGCCCCCCCCCCCACGATCGGAGGTTCGAAGCCCGACCCTCGACGGGTTCGAACGGGCGCCCCGCATCACGGAGTTAGGGACGACGAGGGCACGCGCATTCGAGCCGTTCCTCGAGCCCGTCGGCTCGAGGGTGCCCCACATGTCGTGTTCGAGAGCCAGCGAGGGCGCCTAGCGGGGGGATCCCACCGAGGGAGAGCTTCCGCGCCCTCGGTCCCTAGCGAACGGGACCGAGCCCCACCTAGCAAACCCACGCAAGCACTTCCATGGACGTGTCTCCGGACCGCGCGGCCTACCCCTTATCGAACGGGGCATGGACGTCCACTTGAACCACCCGCTAGCGCCTCGACGAGGAATCCGCGATTCGCGACCCGCTCGATGGGAGTCGTGGAGACCTCACCCTCCATCCCGCGGAGGGACGGCGAGGGCGCGTTAAAAAACAAGTCGTCAGGCTCGACCCGATCGCCTCGAACGGGCCAAGGCTCGGGGGCTTGACGCGCGGCTACACCTCCTTGAAATTGCACCCGCCGGAGACAGTGACAGGGGGAGCGTGCACCCCCGATGCCGGCTGAAATACCGCCGATGCCGGTAGGCATATGTGCCACGCCTTTCTGACCAAATTGCTCGCGGTTAACCCCTGCAGGAGAGCCCACACTCTGCCCGGGGCAGTTCGAGGCTAGACCCGCGGGTCCGCTGACGCGGCCCCACGGAAAGCGTTCGCAAACAAGGAGGGAAGAACGTCCTATCGCTGGGTTCCGGCATCCGCGGGAGCCTCAATGGCAAACCCGCATGCTCGGGGGCTACCGTCGGGGACCGCCCTAGGGGTCCCCTTAAACAACGGGGGAGTCCTCACTTAATCCCGGTATCAAAACACGCTAAGCCTAACCATGCAGAAAACTAACCATACGGGACTTAGCCTATGCGGCGGGACTCCGAAGCCCACCAAGACGGCCCGGTCCGGAAGACCCCTCGAGCGGGCTCCGCCCTCGTTCGAGGGGCGACCCCCTCCTCGAAACGGACTCCGCCCCGTTCGAGGGGCGACCCCTTCCCTCGAGCGGTCCCGCCCCGCTCGAGGGCACGCTCCCCCCTCGAGCGAGTCCCGTCTCGCTCGAGGGTCCGCTCCGCCCTCGGGCGGGGCCCGCCACGCTCACGGGCGCCCCGCACGCGTGCGCCGACCCCGTACTTGGGCATTTAACGCCCGACGCCGCGGGGCGGCGCCATCATGCGCCCTGGGCTCACGCCCCTGTGCCGCCGCACCAACTCCCCAGGGAGGAGCCCATCCCCGCCACTGTGGGATGGACTGTGCGGTACGGCCGGTGTCAGTCCCGTGACACCGCGCGCCCACTACTGTACGGCTAACACGCCCGACCCTCGAAAGAGGGCCGGGCACACCCTCGATTCACTTTCACGTGACCCTGCAGGTTAGGTGAGGAGCGCTAGGCGGTGGATGGCCATCCCGGCCACCGTAACGAACGCGCGGCCGCCGTACCCACGCGTGCGCGCACGCCCGACTCCGCGGCGCACGCCCGGCACCGTGCAGCAACCACTCCACCACCGCGGAGCTCATTGGGAAGGAACGTCGTTCGCCCGCTCCCCGTACCCCGTACCGGCCATCATCGCACCTCCCTCGAAGCCTATCGAGGACGCCATCACCATCGCGCCGCCTCCTACCCTCGAACCGCCACCGTTCGGGTACGAGGTAGGCCATCATGGCCGGGTCGCGGCGAAGATCGTCCGGACGGCCGCCCACTCTACGCCGTAGCGCGACGTGCTCCCTCACGTAGCTAGGTAGCGCGGCGTGCGTGTAACCCGTCACCCCCCTTGGCCTATAAAAGGGGGAGGCGAGCCCCCGCGCCGCGGGGGAGACGAAGTTCGGAGGAACACAACACACCGTGCGCTCACTCTCTTATCCCCCCCCCCCTCTCCCCCCGCCTCGCTTGTACTTGCCCCACTACAAGCACCCCGTGCCGAGCAATATAGTGCCACGAGCACACCCCTCGTCGGACGTACGGCCCCCTCGGCCGGGAACCGGGATAAAACCTTGTGTCATTTGTTGCTTAGCACCGACCATTGAGGGATAGACCTAGGCGTTATCTACCGGTTAGTGTCGGGACCATATTCCGCACCGAACAGACACGCCTAGGAATCACGCCCCGGCGCTGTTTCACCAACTCCCGGGGGGAGGCCATCCCCGCCGCTATTCAGCACTGTGCGGCAAGGCCGGTGTCAGCTCCGTGACACTGTGCCACCTGCCCCCGTACGGCTAACATGCCGCGCCCTCGAAGGGGGGCCGGCGACACCCTCGAATATCTTCTACGTGCTTATACAGGACCACGCCGTGACGTCAGGCCCGCGGGATCGGTCATCCCCGTCGCTGTCAGCCCTGTGCGGCCATCCCCGCCACTGCCGCACCACGCAGGGCGCTGTGGCGACATCCTAACGCTGTTGGAACGTACGGGGACAAGACATCGCCACAACAGCCACTATGCCACGTACGGACTTCCCGTCAACGGCACCCTCGAGTCGGCCCACCACGACGACCGGTCAACCAACTACTGCGTCGCAGCCCTCGGAGCCGCTCCTGTACGAGCACAGGACGCACCACGACGCCTCAACGGGAGCGGGATTCGCCAGGACGGCCGTCAGCTCCGCAGCACTGTTCGCCATACCGCTACACGTATAGAAATAGTGCGCCACGCATTTTAACTGCTCCCTCCTTGGTCTATAAAAGGAGGGGCAGCCCCCCAGCCGCAGGAGGGGACAGACACGGGACGGCGGACAGCAGTCACTCACACGCTCTCCGCCTTCCCCACGATATTGGCACTCGCCTCAATCAAGTCTCTGGGACTTGGAGGCCACGCCTCCTCTCCCGCCTCGCTTGTAGCCACCCCTCTACGAGCACCACGGTGCAAGCAATACAGTGCCCCGAGCACACCGCTGCTGGACGTACGGCCCCGGCCGGAACCAGGATAAACCAAGTGTTCTCAATAGCTTAGCACCGGCCATCGAGAGGCAGATCTCAGCGCTCATTACTAGTTAGTGTCGGGACTATTTTCCGCACCGACACAAGGGCATTTAATTTTGACTCAATTTTGGTTACTGATGTCCTTGAGGTTCAATGCAGAATGAGTTAAAACTTACAATACATTAACATCATCCACTCCTTACTCAAAAGCTCATCGACTTACCTAAAAATATATTTTCTATATTTTTTATAATAAAAATTTTAGAGTGTGTGTTATTGACGTGAGTCATCTACCTAATGAGATATAAAGGTGATAATATCAAGTAGTACTAAGAAGCATCAATAGGGAATTCCAGTTTGGTGGGCCCAACAACTAATTTTGGACCTTATTTAGTTGGGTAAATAAACTCGTCAAAGATGTTATATTGAGTTTACTGATGCTAATTAGGAGGATTAAACATCGTCTGGTTATAAAACCAATTACACCAAAAGACTCAAAATCACAAGACAAATCACAAGACCAATCTATTAAGCATATTTAAATCATCATTAGAAGGTGTTTATTACTGTAGCATCACATTACATATTCATGGTTTCATGGTTTAATGAAGCTCAATAGATTTGTATTGCGAATTTACCCGAAGTTATGAAACGAGTTTTGTCATTAATCATCATTTAACACTCATAATTAGCTTATGAACATCCGATGTGACGGATGAATAGTAGAAACTTGTCGATCTTGGCAAGATTTTATTATTCAAGTTAATTGGTGGGAAATCTTAACACAAGATATCGCCTAAATAACGTAGCAAAAGTTGAACCAACATGTCTTCGAAAAAATTTAAACCAATATGAAAGTGTTGACTAACACTTCCTAAAAAATTGACACTACATTTTTTAGAAAAACATGCACCAACATTTTTCGAAAAAAGTTAACTCAACAAACATTTCTTCTCCTAGGCAGATGAGCTGCGTAATGGTGGCGGGGTCAAAGGCGTGCACCAGGGTCCAGGATGCCACCACACAGGGACGGCGACGTGGAAGAGGTGCGTGAAAGGTAATGGAGGAGGCAGGAAGTTAGGATGAGGTAGGAGGGTTGTGAGATGCAATGGTATTTTTTAGATCACACAATCACCACTGGCACCTCGCTTTGACAAATACACTTTTTTAAGACGTGCAAGCACAATTTTCATTAAGAGAGAATTCCAAGAAACACTTCAGGGGAGACCCCAAAGTGTGGATATACAAAACAGAAAAGAAAACTACCAACTAAGGAGAAACAACATACAACTCGAAAAAAAGAGAAGCACCACACCGTCGTATGGACCTCCCTGGGCCCACTACCTCGGTGGGTACCGGGACCGACTACTTGGTGGGCCCCCGGGACTACCGGCTTGCGCTACACGGCACCCGAAGGCGTGGAGCACAAGGACTACACAGGAGTAGTACTCGGTTAGGGAGCCTGTATATGTTCCGCACCGTATGGAGGACTCCTAGACGTACTCGACTAGTACTCTCTCCCTACTCCGACTTGTAACCCCCCTCCCGGACTATATAAGGCGAGGCAGGGACCGATCTCTATCATCCAATCTCATCTCATACAACCCACGGCGCACCATTGCACCATCTTGTAATCGCGCCCAATCAATCCAGAGCTACGCAGCATACAGACGTAGGGTATTACGCACCTCGCGGCCCGAACCTGTCTAAATTGTGTGCCACGTGTCTCTTCCTTCGAGTTACCGATCTCGGCGAGTCACATTCATCTACTTCGGGTACTCCCCCTTAGTAGGTTGTCGGTCTAAACAACCGGTGACAACGCCGCGAGGGGGGCTCTCGCCCGAGATCACATGGCGAACTCGACGGCTCCCGTCTACTTCAAGCCAACCGTCGCCTTCAACCGCGGCGACACCTTCTTGTTCGGCGCGCCTCGGTGCCGCACCCGCCGACGGCGCGGGCTCCTTCCGGCGTCGCCTAACCATGCGGCCCAACCCGAAGACAAGCTTTGTGACGCTTCCCGAAGTTGTCACGGGCGAACTCACCGCAAGTTCGGCGAAATTTCGCTCTTCAACCACCACGGCGACTTCGAGCTCGAGTCCGCTTCCAACTCTAACTCGACGTCGCCATGGGCCATCGCATGCGAGCCGGCCGCTCGGCCATCGCGGCGGTCCTCTCACCTCGCGAGCGCTCCGCGCGTGGCCCCCGCATCCTCAACCGGGCCCGCACGGGGGCTCCCACTTCGCGCCGGTCGGCAAGGAGCCCGTGCCCGAGTGCAACTCGGACTCCGACCCCACCCCCGATCGCGCTTCGGACTCCGGCCCTCTCTCTCTCCGAGTTCTACTCAAACCCGTACTACGAGTTCGACTTCGGGTCGGACCCCGAGGAGCCCGAGTCCGAGGACAACTCCACCGAGCTTCCCTTGTCGGGGCCGCCCTGCGGGGCCGGTTACAACATCCACACCGCCGGGAGATACGTCATCGGCCGGACCGCAAACCCGCCGACCGATAAAGGGAGACTCATGCTACGTCGCCTACATCGACTCGCTACCGTTCCGAGAGTGAACACCCCTAGCCCGGCCGACTCAAGCACACCAACCGAGGTGGCACCCTCCGAGTCCGGCCTTGGTACCCCCGATCGCCAAGTCTTCATGGCCGCCGACGACACCCCGGGGCCTACGAGCACGGCTCGGGACAAGTACCGGAAGACATCTCCTCCGACGAGCTCTCCGCCGATGCTCCACCGAATGAGAACCCCTCGCGGACACGGACGCTCGACGTGAGCGCAACCGGAGCGCGGCCGAATGTCGCCGGCGCCTCCGCGACAACTTCCCCGTCCGCAACCTTGCGGAAGCTCTCGAGGCGGTCGAGAGCAGAGTACACACTACCCCTGAGCAATGCCTCATGTCGATCACAGCGATCGCACGCCAGGCTCAGGGCATACGCGCTAGAGAGGTCATCGCCAAGCTCGCTGAAGACGCCTACTTCATGCGGGTCGACAACAGAGTCAACCAACCTCCTCCAGCCGGACCCCGCGACAACGAAGCCACGAGTCGCAGCGCCAACAACGGTCCTAACCGTACTCGAGCTGACCTTCCGGCCCGAGCCAAACCGTCGTCGCTCCAACGCCGGCGGACCCTCACAGCGCGACCACAACAACCGAGAAGTCGTCCCTCACCGCGCTCCGGCCGACGGGGGCGGCAATGACCCCGACGGCGGCGGCGGCCGACGGCGGAAGCTCCAACCATGGGGCCAACAGAGGGCCGGAGGCGGCGGCGGCCGCGGCGGCCGAGGCCACGCGAATAGCCACGCCTGCGGCGCCTCGCGGGCGGCTACGACGCCCGCCGAAGATTGAGGAGCCGCGGCGGAAGAAGTCGACCACCGCAGTCGAGGGCGACGGCTTCCCCGTTTTCTCACCTCGACTTCGCAACTTGCTTCTCCCCGAAAAGTTCAAGCCTTTGGGGATCACCAAGTACGATGCGAAGCGGATCCCATCCGGTGGCTCGGTGCTACGCCCTCTCCATCGAGAACGCCGGCGGCAACGGCGACACCAAGTGCCTCTACTTCCCCTTCGCCGGACCAAGTACCACTCACTTGGCTCGAGTCGCCGGATAAGCACTCGATCGACAAGTGGGACCAGCGAAGGAGCGGTTCACAAGCAACTTCGCGGGCGCCATGGGCCGATCGGGTACTCGCATGGACCTGGCCATGATCAAGCAGGAACAAGGCGAGACCCTCCGCAAGTACATGTGCCGCTTCTTCAACAAGCGCGCCACCGTCGTCGACGTCACTGACAAGGAGTTCATCGACCTCTTCCAAGACGGTCTCTATCACCGTCGCACCTTTGAAGACTTCGGTCGTCGCCGCCCTAGGTCCATCCCCCACCTCAAGGACATGATCACGTCCTGGGCGGATGAAGAGGACAAGGCCAATGCCAAGTACGACGCCATCCGTGGCAAGACCAAGCAGAACCAGGCGGCGGCGGCGGCAACAACGCAAACCAAGGCGGCCGCAACAACAACTACTACTACTACTCGGTCCCAACCGCAAGCGCAAGCCGGACAACACCGTCTGTCGCGGCTATCCGGCGCCTGCGAAAGGGAACTCGAAGAAGAACTCCGGCGGCTTCAAAGACCTGCTGAAGGAGAAGTGCCCGTGGCATCCAAACGGCAACCACACCACCGAGCACAATGCTACCAACTCGGTCATGCACTCAAGGATACGCCGAGCCACCGCACCCTCATGACCAAAAGGGCAAGAAGAAGGACGGCGACAACAACGACTTCCAGGAGCCCGACAAGACCGTCAACATCCTCTTCGGCGGATTGCCCGGCAGGCGGGAGCGAAGGCTACCCGTCGTGAAGTCATGTCCATCGAGCCGGCGGTCCCGACCCCTCTCGGGTGGTCGGAGGTACCCATCACCCTCTCCCCGCGTGGATCAATGGACCGGCTTCTCCGAACCGGACGGTCCCCCCTCGTCCCGAAGCCGGTGGTGGCGGGCTCCAAACTCAACATGGTGCTCATCGACGGTGGAAGCGGGCTCAACGTCCTCTTCATGAAGACCTTGAAGAAAATGAAGCTCGACATCACTCATATGCTCACCAAGAGCAACACGCCCTTCTACGGCATCGTCCCCGGCAACGCGGCTATTCCACCGGGCTCGGTGGTCCCGCCATCACCTTCGGGGCGTCTCGGGAAAACTACCGTACCGAGTACATCAAGTTCGAGGTCGCGGACTTCGAGACCTCCTACCACGCCATCCTCGGCGGACGCGACATCGCCAAGTTCATGGCGGTACCCCACTACACCTACTTGGTACTCAAAATGCCAAGCCCGACTCGGTGTGCTCTCCCTTCAAGGGGACTTGAAGATCTCCCACGACCGCGACACGAAACCGTGGAGATCGCCTCTACGAACCAAGTACCCAACGCGATGATGGAGGTCTACGCCGCGTCGAAGAAGCTTGCTACAAGTGAACTCGACATCCCAGAGAAGTCCGACAACACCAACAAGCCTCAGCCACCTGAGGAGGTACTCCTCAAGACGATCGACCTCGGAACAGGCGACCCCAGCAAGACCACCACCATCGGGGCGGGTGCCTCGACCCAAAATAGGAAGACGCGCTCATCGGCTTCCTTCGGGCTAACCGCGACATCTTCGCGTGGAAGCCGACGGACATGCCGGGAGTGCCCGGGGAGCCGATTGAGCACCGCCTCCACGTCGATCCTAAGGCCACCCCCAAGCGACAACACCTCCGACGTTTTGCCGACGACGGACGGGACGCCATCAAGAAGGAACTCACCAAACTACTCGCGGCCGGCTTCATCGGAGAAGTCTTCCATCCCGAGTGGCCGGCCAACCCCGCTCCTCGTCCGCAAGAAGAACTCGAACGAGTGGAGGATGTGCGTCGACTACACCGACCTCAACAAGCACGCCCTAAGGACCCCTTCGGGTTGCCGCGGATTGATCAAGTCATCGACTCCACGGCGGGGCTGCGACCGCCTCTGCTTCCTCGACGCTACTCCGGTACCACCGGATCGCGATCAAGGAAGAAGACCGAGGAGAAGACCGCGTTCATCACCCCGTTTGGCGCGTCTTCGCTACACGACCATGTCCTTCGGGTTGAAGAACGCCGGCGCTACCTACCAACGAGCTATCCGGGCCTCGCTTCAAGAGGCAACTCAACAAGAACGTCGAGGCCTACGTGGATGACGTGGTTGTCAAGACCGGGGACTCCGGTACCCTCATCGACGACCTTGAAGAGACCTTCGCATCACCTTGCGCGAGTACCGCCGGAAGCTCAACCCGAACAAGTGCGTCTTCGGCGTCCCTTCGGGCAAACTACTCGGCTTCATCATCGGCCCGGCGCGGCATCGAAGCCAACCCCGAGAAGATCTCCGCCATCACCAAAGCATGAAAGCTCCCACGAGCATCAAAGACGTCCCGTAAGCCGAACGGGGTGCATGGCGGCGCCGAACACATTCATCTCGAGGCTAGGAGAACGGGGGCTCCCCCTTATTCAAATTACTCAAGCATCAAGTGAAGTTCGTGTGGACTCCGAGAGGCGGATCAAGCCCTTGCCCGGCTCAAGGACTTCCTATCAAAGCCACCGATCCTCACGGCTCCTCACGGGGGGGCGAGCGGCTATTGCTCTACCTCGCCGCGACTACTCACGTGGTCGCATCGCCATCGTTGTCGAGCGGCAAGAAGACGGCCACGCCTACCCGGTCTAGCGCCCAGTCTACTTCGTCAGCGAGGTTCTATCAGAGTCCAAGGCCCGCTATCGCCCGTGCGAAGCTCCCCGTACGCACTACTCATCACCTCGCGGAAGCTACGACACTACTTCCAGCAGTACTCGATCTCCGTCGTTACCGACTACCCGCTCGGCGACATCCGGCGGAACCAAGATGCTACCGGAAGAATCTCCAAGTGGGGCTGTCGAGCTCGGCGCCCTCATATCGACTTCAAGCCACGCACGGCCATCAAGTCGCGGGCACTAGTTGACTTCATGGCGAGTGGCGGGAGAACCGACTACCTACTCCAACCGTGCGACCGAGCATTGGGTGATGTACTTCGACGGCTCACTCATCCTCGAGGGCGCAGTGCGGGGGTACTCCCGATCTCTACAACGGGCGAACAACTCAAGTACGTCCCCGCCATCTTCTGGAAGGTCTCGAACAACGAAGCCGAGTACGAAGCCCTCCTACACGGGCTCCGCCTCGCGGCTTCACTGGGCATCAAGCGGCTACTAGTCTACGGCGACTCCGCAGTGGTCATCAACCAAGTCAACAAGTCCTGGGACCGCAACAAGGAGAACATGGACGCCTACTGCCTAGAAGTCCGCAAGCTCGAGAACAAGTTCTATGGTCTCGAGTTCCATCACATCGTCCGCGACAACAACATTGCGGCGGACGTCCTCTCGAAGCTTGGATCCACCCGCGCTCAAGTGTCAGCGGGTGTCTTCGTCCACGAGCTTCACGCGCCATCCATCCCGGAGCCGGCGCCACCGACCCTTGTCCCGGCCCCTCCACCCGGTGAGCAGGAGGTTATGATGATCGACGTGGACCCGGAGGCAACCCTTCATCGACTATCTCGGCGAGCGAAGGTCCCCCTCCGACAAGAACGCGGCTAAGCAACTCGTCCGCTGCGCCAAGTCCTACGTCCTCGTCGGAGACAAGCTCTACAAGCGGGGCGCATCTTCTGGAGTACTCATGAAGTGCGTCCCTCGTGAAGAAGGCAAGGACATCTTGGAGGAGATCCACAAGGGCGTCTGCGGCAACCACGCGTCCTCACGCACGGCCGGTCGGCATAGGCCTTCCGGCGGGCTTTCTGCGGCCCACGGCTGCGGGGCGACGCCGAAGAACTCGTCGAGAAAATGCCAAGGATGTCGGTACTTCGCCAAGCGACAGCAACACGTCCCGGCCTACAAGCTAGTCACCATACCGCCAACCCGGCCCTTCGCTTCCTGGGGGCTCGACATGATTGGGCCACCGCCAACCGCGCCGGGAGGTTTCAACGGGGTATTGGTGGCTATCGACAAGTTCACCAAGTGGATCGAGGTCAAGCCGGTCACATGCCCCAAGGGCGACGAGTACTCGACTTCTCCAGGATGAACTCGTGCACCGCTATGGACTACCCCACCGCATCATCACGGACACCGGGCTCCAACTTCAACAACCACCGGTTCGGGAGCTACTGCGAGAACGAGAACGGGATCGACGTCCGATACGTCTCGGTTGCCCATCCACGGGCCAACGGACAAGTCGAGCACGCCAACGGGATGGTACTTGACGTTCTCAAGAAGCGCCTACACGACGCTGCTAACTCCAAAGGGGGCAAGTGGATCAAGGAACTACCCAACGCACTGCAGGGACTACGGACTCGGCCGTCCAAGCCAACGGGGCAATCCCCCTACTTCTCGGTCTACGGCTCCGAAGCAATCCTCCCCGCCGACGTCATATGGAACTCGCCGGCGGTGGAGCACTACGACGAAGGCGTCTCGGAAGACGACGGACGAGTTGACATCGATAGCCTCGAAGAAGCTCGCGCGCCCGCCCTCGTCCAATCGGCAAGGTACCTAGAGGGTATCCGACGCTACCATGATCTCAACGTCAAGGAACACTCCTTCAACGTTGGAGATCTCGTCCTCCGCCGTATCCGAGAACACGGAAGGACTACACAAGCTCGGCTCCCCCCGGGAAGGGCCCTTCACTTTGTTGCAAAGGTGACCGGACCGGGCTCCTACCGCCTCCAAACACTTGAAGGCAAAGACATCAACAACTCGTGGAATGTCGACCGGCTCTGTCGATTCTATGCCTAGTCTACACGACCACTCCGGGTTCAAGTCTACATGACTACATTAACACCCCCTTGCCGTAAGCGGCCTCCGGGTCCCGGCTCCGGTCTCCCGGACTTCTCCTCTCCGGGATCCGGCCCGCGCGGCTCACCTACGGACCACGGGGGCTGCGACGAGCATCAAGGACTCTAGCGAGCGGTCTGCGAGAGACCACACTCTAAGATCCGGCCTACACGGCTACCTACGGATCTACTGCCGTAAGCGCTACCCTCTCCGGCGCTATCCGGCTATAAGCGGCCTCCGGTCCGGTGACTACTCGTAACTACGGCTGCGGCCATCCGGGTGTACTTCTTCGGTAATAAAGTTTGATCGTTCAACAACTTCTTTACTGTCTACTCCCTACAACGGGACCGATGCTCGCCGAGTACTACTACTCGCATCCACTCCACGATGGGGGCTCCGCACTCCGAGATCGCGACTACGAGTACTCATTGCCGGCAATTTTCTTTCATTGATACTTAAGCAATTCATTACAATTGTTTTTTGTACAACCCCGGCTGCTAGCTATCTATTACAGAGCTACCGGAGATTAAGCTTCTCGGCTACTTGCTCGCGATGGGAGCCATCTGCTCCAGGCGGCTACGCATCTTGCTCATCGGTGCGGTTGGCGGCTACCCCGCCGGCGACTAATTCCACCGGGGCCTTCGGAAGTACGACTTCATGAAGGCCAAGACCTGCCTTGGGATCGACCTCGCCATGTGCTTCACATAGGCCGCCAGCTGGCTCGGAGCTTCCTTGAGGCGATCCACCAGTGGAGCAATCTTGGGGCCGCCCGGGTGCGGCACCAGGAGCCTCGCGATCGGCAGTGCGGCTTCCTCAAGCTCCTTCAATTGGGCTCGCAGTGCCTCGCAATCTTCATTCAACTTCTGCAAAGATTTGTAGCACGGACGAGATCGCGGTCGGATGCAATCCGGAGCTTCATGTGCTTCTCGCACTCGAAGGCAAGTTCTTTGTAGTCGAGCTCGAGTACCCGGCGGGCTTCTTGCTCCCGGTAGAAGAGATTCTTCATGCTCGTCTTGGAAGACTTCGGTACTCCACCGTCCCTCAAGCTACGCAACACGACAACGATATAGCGGCGTACCTTTGTTCTCGACCTCCAACAACTAGCCGACAAGTCCAACGGCGTACCTTTGTTCTTGTTGCGGAGACCCTTATTCTTCCGCACCAAGTCGTCACCCTTCGCCCGCAACTCTTGAATATCGTTGTGGTATTTGGCAAAGGCGGCGTCGAGCTTCGATCGCATGGCAGCCGCGTGCTTCCGCGACTTCACAAGTTGCTCTTCCGGTGCCTCGGCCGAGCACCTGCGTCACCATAGCCTTGCGAGCATGTTGGACTTGTCGCGGGACCTCTCCGCAACGTCCCGCAAAGACAACTCAAGTCACACGAGTACTCAACGGCGAGAGGATTGGATACTCGAAGCTACGGCTACTTACCTTCATCCATTTGCTCGGCCGGCGGATCGCCTTCGGTGCTTAGCCACCATCGCCGGCTCGATAAGATCGTCCGCGAGCAGCTCTATCCCGCCGCGACTACTCGCGGTGGCCTCCGTCATCGGCGCGAGAGCGGATGGGCTCGCGTCCCGGATCTCCGGGAGCGGATAGCCACCTCCGGAGCGACCTCCGGCGACGTGGTGATCCCGTTGACGGTGTATTTTGGTGCACCTAGCATGTTCATTACACTTTGGTTTGGATTTGATTATAGAACTAACCCGCCACTAGGCACACTAATCATATAACAAGTTCATCTTTGTGCATGCATTTGAAAGTGTTGTGTTTATGTAGGAAAACATGGACATAAAGGACGGATTCGCAACAAGTTCAAAGGAGCATTCACGGAGTCTTGTTCGTGTTCATGAGCTTGCTGAGATCACTTCCAATGGTGGTGAGGACCGAAGTGCTATGAGGAACACCCCCGGGGATTGAAGCGTAAAAGATCAAACTTCATGCAAAGAGAGCCTCCATCTTGGACGCGAGGATAACAACGCATCAAAATCATGCAAGTGGAGGGGGCAAAGTACATAAGTGCACGAGGACCCACGGAGCAAAAGGGGGCGACCGAACCGGGCCAAATTGGGCACAGGGCGGAGCGGCCGGCCCGGCCGGCCCGCCCGGTTCCGGCACCGGTTCGGTCCCGTTTTCCTTGCCCTCGAAGGATCTTCAACCCTAAAACCCCCGAGGCGCCGCCAACACCGAAGGGAGGATTCATTCGCACCGGAAGGCCATCCACAAGCTAAAGAGAGGGGAGGAGGATCTCCGGGAGATCAACCACCTCGAAGGAAGCACCCTCTCGTGGAGAAGAAGGAAGACACGGCGGGAAGGGAAACCATGATCAACGGTGCCATGATCAGCACCTTGATGGGGTAATCTTCTCATTCGTTCATGGGTTGTAATCGATCTTGAGATGTAATTGCACTTTGTCGGATTATCTATCTATCATCTTGTGTTGAATATACTTTAATGCTTAAGGTTCGCTACCATGCCGTAGAGGGAGTACGAGCTCCAATGCTTCCTTGGATCCATTCAATACGCCGTGTCCATCAAAGGTCTAGTCATGAATACCTTCGTGTAGTGACAGTATGAGAGGAGGGAAAGGGCGAAACCGTGGTCACAACCCCGATAGATTAGATTGGTTTTTCATGTCTTTAAGCGATTGCATGCTCTAGTATCGTAGACCCGTGGGCGAGTGTCTTCTACCTTGATCGTTTATCATTCTCTCTAGTGTAGTTTAGTTGTTTTCTAGTATAATAGTAGTTAGGGTTTTAGTAGCTAGTGTGTCGGTGTTGATCGAACGCTTGTAATCCCCTTGCTCCGCGTTGACGGTGAATTTCCGTCAACCTAGATTACTTGTTATACATTGGTTTCGATTATGATTTGCAACTAACCCGCCACTAGGCATACTAATGATATAACAAGTTCACACTTGCATGTCGATTTTGGAGTTTGTTGTTTACGCAGAAATTAACGTTAAAGAGGAGACTTTAGGGATAAGTTCATCAAGCACTTCAAGAGAAGATCATGAAGCCCGTCACAAGTCAAGACACGAAGTGAACAAGACTCCAAACAACCCAAGGACCGAAGCATCAACACGCAAAACTCCGGGGACTTGGATGTTTACCAACGGGATCAACTCGGCCCGAGAGATATTCTCGCAACTCGGGACAGCATGATCTTTCGGTACAGATTCGGAGGCTTAAACGGTCTTAAATGGCAAAATTTTGACTACCAAAGTTGTGGGCCTCGACGATACCTTCGATTTGGACATGTGGAAGGCCCAATTTGGATAAGGGAGCTAGGAGATATGGCCCCCGAAATCCCTGCTGCGCAGTCAGTCCGAAATCAGAACAGATTATCTTCCAAGGCCGATTTGGTGATCTTATCTTCGTTTTTAAGGAAAGAAATGAATACCAAAGTTAAAGATAATTTCGTGGCACACAACCTGGACACCGAATTTGCATTATTTGGAGTCCATACGTGGGAGATATGGCCCTGGCAAGGAAGGACTGCGAATCAGGAAAATCTGGCTGATTTTATGGAAACCAAGTTTGCTTCTCTCCCAAGGAGGATTTCGTGCAAGGCAAGGTGGAGCACGCCCAAAGGCACCTCAAGGACATAAATACAACCCCTAGGCGCCCCAATATGGTTACCCATCGAACAAATCATCCTACCGACGCCAATCACCAGAAAACCGCCGCCGCAAGATGAGGGAGAGAGTTAGATGAGCTCGTCGCAAGGATCAACGCCGGCGGAGAGAAGGAAGCAAGAGGAGGACTCCAAGCCGCTGGCCTAGGGGTGTTCCCAAGCTCCATCACCGCCATCTTCATCGACGACGTTCTCCGGAGTCTCCATCACCCCTATGTGCCTCAATCCGTGTAAGATGATGGGGTAATGTCTCCGTTCATCCCTAGGATTAGATGGATACATGCTATGTGATCGCTACTTGATCGTGGTTTCAATCTATTGTTTTCATGTTGATGATGCTTTGATGATTAAGGTTAGCTACCATGTTTTTCGGGCGTATGATATCCGCTACTCCCATAGATTCCATCAACATACCGTGTCCATCATAGGTCTAGTCACGAATACCTTCGCGTAGTGACGGTACGAGAGGAGGGAAAGGGCGAAACCGTGGTCACAACCCCCGTAGATTGGTTTACCGCTTTCGTGTAGTAGATGCATACCATGTTATCCTAGATCCTAGGGAGGGAACGCTTATCTTTCTTGCTCGCTCTCTTGTGTTTACCCTTTACCATCTAGTTTAACCCTACATTTGTTTGATCAACTTAACTTAGATTAACTTAGGTTAGATTGTCTTTACTTTTAGTTTAATACTCTCTTTCAAAGGTTTTCCATTCAACTAATTAGTACTTGGTTAAGCGCTAGTAATCCCCTTGCTCCGCGGATTGACAAGAACCTTGGGAATCCCGTGGTGAAAAAGGTGTGGGGTCCGTACGCTTGCGGATCGTAGAGGGATACGTCTTTTATCCGTCAACAAGCCCCTTTTTCCGGCGCCGTTGCCGGGGAGCAAGCCGGTTTGCTACCTTTAATCGAGTATTAATTTTGTTGATTACTAACACCTAACCCTTATTTTCTAAAAAAAAAAAAAAAAAATCTTTTTTGTTTTTCTTTCTACTTTTCTTGTGCCTATATGGATTTGTTCACCTCACCATTAGAAGACGAAGAGATGTCGCTAAGGGAGCTAGCAATGCCGTCAATGGAAGACATTGAGATACAAAAATCAGATTTGATGCTTGCTACAACCCACTATGAAGTGAAGCCCGGAATCATCAAGTTAGTGGCGACAAAACCATTTAGAGGATTGGAGGATGACAACCCATATAGACACATTAAGGAATTCACGATGTTATGCAACACGGTGCAACAAAAAGGAGTTCCGGCCGCTTGGTTCAAGTGGAATCTTTTTCCATTCTCTCTCGAAGATGAAGCGCGAAGATGGTACACACTTGCATCCGTTGAAGCAAAAGGAAATTGGGATGAGCTAGTGAAGAAGTTTATTTTGAAGTTCTTTCCCATAAGCAAGGTTCAAGACTTAAGGAGGCAAGTGCTCACTTTCAAGCAAGGAGAGGATGAAGGAATTGATGAAGCATGGGACCGTTTTAATGAACTACTTGAGCGAGGCCCGAACTTGGGATTTTCCGGTAACTTGATGTTGCATACCATTTATTTTTCACTAACCCCTAACTCGTCTCGTTTTGTAAGCATGTGTGCGGGCGGTGATATAATGGATAAAACAATTAGTGAAGCCGCACAAATCTTACAAAGGATAAGCAATGGACAAAGAACAATACGAGATTGGCAAAGATGTTGTCGAGAGGAGCAAAACGACAAAAGCAAGCCCAAGGTGCTTGCTGAAATTTCTGAAAAAGATGAACCGAAGGTCAAGGAAGATGAACCGACCATACAAGAAAGTGAAGATACACTTCCCAAGGTAAGAGAAGTCATTTCGGATGTTAAAAATGTTGAAACTAACATGAATGTAGGCCGAAGTATGTGGAATGCTAGACCATTGGCGGAGTTCATTCAATCCGGTTGGGTTCAAGTTGATTTCGCCCCACTAATTAACTACCGAAGGAAGGAGGAACGCCGACACGTTGCCAAACTAGTTGAAGATATTTTTGATCAAGAGATGAGTGGAGAGTCGATCCAAAAGATATTTGAAGAAGAAAGAGAAAAAGGAGATGAAGGATGGATCGACCGGTTTGACAACTCAAAGATTTATGATGAAGGAAGAGAAGAGTACAACCATGATGAGCCTAGTGACTCAAAGGATAAATGGGAGGAGATAGGACTCAAGCTAGATGATAGCTTGTGTGCTATTGAAGCCTACACACTAGCAAATCAAGACATGGAAGTACTTAAGGATGAAGGAAAGAGTGAATCAACAATGAGCGATCTTGACGACATGTGGTACATGGAAGATAAAGAAAGCAACATACAAGTCTTTGAAGATGAAGATCTGGTTGATAAAGAAGACTTCAAAGAAGAGATGAATGCGTACATAGTTGAAGGATTACATGTTCCACATGATGAGTTGAAGAAATTGCAAGATGGTGATGAAGAGGCAACTACACTTGTTGAGATCGATTCGCCTTCAACACCGCTAGATGAACCAAATATCACTCTTGTTGAAAAATCTCTAAGGCCAAGGTACGCGCTGAAATCTCAAGATATTATTGGTATTGATGTTGATAAATTCAAATACTCATGCTCAACCAATAGTATGAATGATACTTTAATGTCTATGCCTTGTTCCAATAGTGATCATGTTGATAGGCTAGATTTTCTTGAGAATGAAAAAGAGGAAACATTTATTTTTGATCCAATTAATGTCACACCTAAACAACCTTTTCCTAATGATGAGCTAAGTGCTATGCATGAAACATATGCTTCTTTTATTTACACCTTGACTTGTTGCTACAATTCACATGTGGTGTTAATTATGGACGCGTATGTTTACAATAAGTTTTGTAAATCTCGATCATGCTTTGCGCTTGGTCAAGCTAATGACCTTAAAGAATCATATATCGGGAAATGCCCGATTTTCACTAACCATGTAGACAAGGCTTGAATAATGAAAAAAAAGAATTGTAAGATAAATCATCGACCTCTCCGAATCCCGCGATGGATGCTGCTGTCTTCATCAATTTGAGAGCTTGTTCAGAGGTGTACAAATGAAGAAAATGAGATATTCAGAAGCTCCATCAAGTTACCATTCCAACGCATCAAGAACCAACAAGTTTGAAGACCCGTGCAAGGAGTTATGGAGAAAACATTGGGCGTTGCGCGTTCTGAAATTTCAGGACAGATTTCATCGCCGAAGTAAAACGGATGTAACTCTCTTGTCCGGAGTCCGATTTGAGCAAATGAAGACTCGTTGGAAAGGAAATTTTGTGCACTGTGCAATGGAGTAGAGCTTGAGTATACTCTCTTTTCTGGACATTAAAAAACAATTCATAGAGTGAAGGCAGCACCGAAGGATGATAAAGAAGGAGATAATGATGAAACAAAAGGATGCTTTGGGCAAGTCTTCTATAAGTGATCAAGCACAACATGGGAAGTAAATTAAAGCTGCATTGGTACCTTTTCTTCTTGCATGAAGGGCCATGGCTATGCAACGAAAAGAAGGTATGTGAGAAAGTCGAGCTGTATGACTTTAAATGAAGCGCTTTTCGGGAGGCAACCCGTTTCTTTATGTTTTTATTCCTTTCTTAGAGAGAATAGAGAATGACACCATCTTATGATGATAAACTTGTGGTTATTAATCTAAGTTTAGTTTTCTTTTTAGAACTACCATCATGTTCATGCTCATATTTATTTATTTGCATGCATTGCATTTTGTTATCAACGTGATGTTTCTTTGCATGTACATGTTTTGCATATAGTTGGCTTGGTTGTTTTAAGGCTCAATGATGTATGCTTTCATATCCATGTTAATGCTCCAGCTGGGCATTTTCCTTTTGTGATCTTGTGTAAACGTGGTGTTTAAACATGATTGCGGACTATCATCGTTGAGTTCGATAAACCTAGCTAGCTTTTCATATGTTTTCATGTTGCTTTGGTCAGTTTATAAGCTTTGCTATGCGCTTAATTTTTCTTGTGCTATAAGAGTTATTGATTTAGGGATAGACATGGTGTTTTAACCCTAGATATATAAACCTTTATGGCTATGGAGAAATTCAGCAACCTAGTTGTAAACATGGTGTTTAGAACTAGGTGAAAACATTGTCTTTGTTTATATGCTTTCCTATCATGTGCATACACACCTTGCACCACGTGCACTCATTAGGTTTTTATTCCTCATTAAACTAATTATGCCACAAGTTAAGAATCTTAGGAGACATTGTTGGATTGTTGGCAATTCTATCTACTCCCAACCGTCACCTTGGGGGTAGAATGTGCGTTTAAAATGTCTTACAGGCAAGATAAAGACTCTCACTACAAGGAAATTGAAGGATGACTAAGAAGTGCTTTGTCTTCTTCTTCCATGACTAGCAAAATGCTAAGCATGGGGGAGACCCTGAATCTTCAACACGGAAGTGCAACATGATACTCTAGAAGATAGAATGATAAAGATCGTTAACATCTCCGGATCAATGCGCAAGAAGCCACCAATCTCATCAAAATTCTGCATGGTCTCAAAGGGAAAACACTAGATATTTTTGGATATTTAGAAGCCCCATGAAGTTACAATTCCAACAAATCAAGAATCAAAACAATCGGAGGTTTCTACAAGAAGTTATGCCCGAATCACTGAGTGCAACACGTCCTGAAATCAGTTTTGGACAGCACGCAGCGCTGAAGTAAAACGGACATAGCTCCCTTGTTTGAACTCCGTTTTCGATGAATGACCACACGTTGGAAAGGTAATTTCATAAACTTTTCAATAGAGCTATATTTCGATATATGTTCTGTTCTGGACAGAGGGGGAAATCCATGAAAAAGAGACAGCAAGGAGATGATGAGAACAAGAAAGAGGAGATGGTGATGACAACATTGAAGAGAAGGGTGACCAATGACTCCATTAAGCATACAAGATCAAATTCAGAAGTTTAGGAGCATTAATAAATCAAGACAAAAGCAAAAGCCACATCGATACATGGAGATGCCGGAAGAAGGCAATGAAGAATTACAAAGGATGGTAACATCTCCATGGACCTTCTCTTTTCCAAACACAAATGCTTGTAAGTATGCCTTCAACCTCAACTAGGTGCAACCTTTTGTTTTTCTCTTCCAACAATAACATGGCTACTAGGAGGACAACCTAGGTTTCTTTTTACTTTCAATAGATAAGCATGACCATGTGTTCACCTCGATGTTTTATATTGCCTATGCTTACGGAAAGATGATGAAAGTTGCCGCTTTGTTTTACCTACATGAAGTTATACATGTCTTGGCTAATTGCTCTCTATAATATGATCTGAAATTAATTTAAATACCGGATCTTTTATTTGTGGAGGTGAAATGACTATGCTCTAGACCCACATACATATCTTTGCTCTTTGATTTAAGTTTATGGATAGCCGGATAACTTGTTGTTTTTATGAAAACTTAACTGTTATGCTATCTACATATTTGTGATGCTCTTGCAAAGTTCTACCTACCAAAGCCATATACATATATGATTTATGATAACAAAACCCGTAGATTGCAAACATATGTTTTGATGAGTTGGATTAGGATTGATTTCTATGGTTCGAGACTAAGAAGCTGGTCATTCCTTTGTGTAACTTTTTCATGCTAGCCTTTTTGTCCATGCATTGTGGGTTTTCACATCGAAAATTTCACAAACTTCGGCTGGGCATCCACCCTAAACCAAAAACATCTTTTTGTGATCACCTCTTTGTCCACAACCCAATTTGAGTATGGAGTAAAATTCTCGATGTAGATTCAAATATTCCGCAAGATTATGGAATTTATACTTACTTTAGCAGTCATTTCCCCTCTCTTTTATGCTCGAGGACGAGCATCGTTCAAGCATGGGGGAGGAGTCATTCTACGACACAAATGCTATGTAAGTATTATGTTGCAAAAAGTTTTGAGGAGCAAAAAGAAAAAAAAAGAATAAAAATGAAAAATGAAAAAATAATGATAAGAAAAAAGAAAAGTAAGAAAAATAGGAAGAATAAAGTGAAAAAAAGAAAGAGAGAAAAATGAGAAGGAAATAGAATAAAGAAAAAAAATAAAGATGCTCCTCGGTTCTTTTTGCTTCATAAGTTCTCAAGTGCCTTGATGACACATCCATACTCAAATCTTCCAACCATGTGCAATCCGATAACGAGGACTTCACTCGTGCCTCGGGATCATCCATTTGCCACTTGCACATGTCCACTTATCTAAATGTGTGTGTTTCATCCTTCTCTTTTTCCAACATTTATTTTCCATGGCCTTTTTGATGAGTCTCGGTAATTCCAATAGACCTCTCTCTTAATTTGACAATATTTCGGATGTATGTTTTGCTAGGATTGTTTTTAACCTTCCAAGCTCCACATAAGCCTTCCACTATCACATACGAGTAGAGTAGGTTGAAAATAATCTAGTATAGGCTTGAGTGACTTGATGAGATGAGTGTTCCATGAGCTCTTGCAAGAGATTTTCACTTATGTTGGATATGCATCTTTTTGAAAATCTTCCATGTGACAAGGTAATGGTTTGAAGTTCACTTAAGTTTGAGAGCATCGTGTTAAATGTGGCTTGTTCTTTATTGTTAGTCTATCTTCCATAATGAAAAAGAAGCCGATCACAACTTGAACTTTAAAAATAAATTGAAGAGAGAGCAATTTGTCTCGTCATGAATGACTAAGTGCGGGGACAACGTTGGAAGGCAACACCGATTTCCCTTTTAAGCAAGGATTACTTACTCGAGGACGAGCAAGGTTTAAGCATGGGGGAGATGTTGACGGTGAATTTCCGTCAACCTAGATTACTTGTTATACATTGGTTTAGATTATGATTTGCAACTAACCCGCCACTACGCATACTAATGATATAACAAGTTCACACTTGCATGTCGATTTTGGAGTTTGTTGTTTACGCAGGAAATTAACGTTAAAGAGGAGACTTTCGGGATAAGTTCATCAA
This sequence comes from Cenchrus americanus, assembly GCA_947561735.1. NCBI lineage: Eukaryota > Viridiplantae > Streptophyta > Magnoliopsida > Poales > Poaceae > Cenchrus > Cenchrus americanus. Next base: position 148,961,174 of record OX387243.1, on the reverse strand, counting down.
GCACTTCAAGAGAAGATCATGAAGCCTGTCACAAGTCAAGACACGAAGTGAACAAGACTCCAAACAACCCAAGGACCGAAGCATCAACACGCAAAACTCCGGGGACTTGGATGTTTACCAACGGGATCAACTCAGCCCGAGAGATATTCTCGCAGCTCAGGACAGCATGATCTTTCGGTACAGATTCGGAGGCTTAAACGGTCTTAAATGGCAAAATTTTGACTACCAAAGTTGTGGGCCTCGACAATACCTTCGATTTGGACATGTGGAAGGCCCAATTTGGATAAGGGAGCTAGGAGATATAGCCCCCGAAATCCCTGCTGCGCAGTCAGTCCGAAATCAGAACAGATTATCTTCCAAGGCCGATTTGGTGATCTTATCTTCGTTTTTAAGAAAAGAAATGAATACCAAAGTTGAAGATAATTTTGTGGCACACAACCTGGACACCGAATTTGCATTATTTGGAGTCCATACGTGGGAGATATGGCCCTGGCAAGGAAGGACTGCGAATCAGGAAAATCTGGCTGATTTTATGGAAACCAAGTTTGCTTCTCTCCCAAGGAGGATTTCGTGCAAGGCAAGGTGGAGCACGCCCAAAGGCACCTCAAGGACATAAATACAACCCCTAGGCGCCCCAATATGGTTACACATCGAACAAATCATCCTACCGACGCCAATCACCAGAAAAACCGCCGCCGCAAGATGAGGGAGAGAGTTAGATGAGCTCGTCGCAAGGATCAACGCCGGCGCGAGAGAAGGAAGCAAGAGGAGGACTCCAAGCCGCTGGCCTAGGGGTGTTCCCAAGCTCCATCACCGCCATCTTCATCGACGACGTTCTCCGGAGTCTCCATCACCCCTATGTGCCTCAATCCGTGTAAGATGATGGGGTAATGTCTCCGTTCATCCCTAGGATTAGATGGATACATGCTATGTGATCGCTACTTGATCGTGGTTTCAATCTATTGTTTTCATGTTGATGATGCTTTGATGATTAAGGTTAGCTACCATGTTTTTCGGGCGTATGATATCCGCTACTCCCATAGATTCCATCAACATACCGTGTCCATCATAGGTCTAGTCACGAATACCTTCGCGTAGTGACGATGCGAGAGGAGGGAAAGGGCGAAACCGTGGTCACAACCCCGGTAGATTGGTTTACCGCTTTCGTGTAGTAGATGCATACCATGTTATCCTAGATCCTAGGGAGGGAACGCTTATCTTTCTTGCTCGCTCTCTTGTGTTTACCCTTTACCATCTAGTTTAACCCTACATTTGTTTGATCAACTTAACTTAGATTAACTTAGGTTAGATTGTCTTTACTTTTAGTTTAATACTCTCTTTCAAAGGTTTTCCATTCAACTAATTAGTACTTGGTTAAGCGCTAGTAATCCCCTTGCTCCGCGGATTGACAAGAACCTTGAGAATCCCGTGGTGAAAAAGGTGTGGGGTCCGTACGCTTGCGGATCGTAGAGGGATACGTCTTTTATCCGTCAACATCCGCGGATTGACAAGAACCTTGGGAATCCCGTGGTGAAAAAGGTGTGGGGTCCGTACGCTTGCGGATCGTAGAGGGATACGTCTTTTATCCGTCAACAAGCCCCTTTTTCTGGCGCCGTTGCCGGGGAGCAAGTTAGTTTACATCGTTTGATTTGCATCTAACTTAGTTTTATATTTAGTTTATCTTTTATTTGCTATATCTAACATATATTATCTAGAAAAACACTTGTTTCGTTTTTGTTTTTATCTTATTGTCTAGATGGAGTTCGTTAATCAACCCGTGGAAGAACCGGAGAAATCATTAAGGGATTACGCTAGCCCTCGATGTGAAGACATAAAAGTACAAGAGTCGGATTCGAAGCTCGAAGCGACCAAGTATGAAATTAAATCCAAGATCATCAAGATGGTGGCGAGAAAACCCATTTGAAGGGATGGTTACGGATAACCCATATAGGCACATAAGGGATTTCACGACAATATGCAACACGGTGCGTTAAGAAGGAGTTCCCGATGAATGGTTCAAATGTAATCTCTTTCCCTACTCACTTGCCGGCAAAGCAAAGACATGGTATTCGGTTGCGTCCTTTGAAGTTGAAGGCAATTGGAACAAGTTGACAAAGAAGTTTTGCGAGAAGTTCTTTCCAATTAGCAAGGTTCAACATCTAAGGAGGCAAGTGATCACTTTCATGCAAGGAGAAGAGGAAGGGATAGACCAAGCACGGGATAGGTTTAATGAATTAATCAAACAAGGACCAAAACTCGGCTTCACCTAGGTGACGTACTCTTGCATACATTTTTCTTTTCCCTAACCCCTAGTTGCATACGACACGTCGAAATGTGTGCGGATGGGGATCTCATGGAGAAAACACTCACGGATGCCGCCCAACTTCTACAAAAAGTTAGTAAAGCGGCTGCCATGCGAAGAGATTGGGAAACAAGACTTGCGGAAGAGCCGGAATTCAATTCAAGGAAGAAGAAGCTTGCTGATTTTTCTAAAGAGGCAACCCGGAAGTCACAAAAGAGGAACCGATCATGGAAAAGCTTGAACAAGAACACATCAAGTCAAGAACTACACCAAGCGTCGACTTCGCCACACCAAATGAGACGAACAAGAGAAGCATGTCAAGCGCGAAGCCACTAAGGGAGTTCGAGCCAATGGATTGGGTTCCTATTGATTACGGAGAAGTATTCGACAAGAGAAGACCGTTCCCTAATCAAAAGGGAATGGCAAGAGCATTGGAAGTGGATTTCCCACCGGAGAAGAAAGCTGAAAATTCATACAACCTCGAAACCACCGGTGAGATTTTTGAAAAGCTCTTTGGAGATGACGTGGTGGATCCGGAACATATTGCCGAGGTGAAGAGAATCATGGGGATCAAGCCCAAAGCATCACCATACGCTCGCCTCGCTGAAATTTACTCGATAGGATCTGAAGAAGAAGAGAAGATGACGCCACACTTGAGTTGCGAGATCAACGGAGTTCAATGCAAAGCTTTATGCGACATCGGAGCCCAAGTAAGTGTTCTATCTTCTAAAATTTACGATAAAGTTCAATACCACAACCTAGACTTAGCTCCAACATCAACGAAATTAATTATGGGAGACGGTAGAACTATCAAACCTCTAGGTATTGCTTGCAACATGAAAGTAAAAATCTCTAGAAACTATATACCAACCGATTTCTTTGTTATTGATGCTTACCATAGTAATTCTGATCATATAATCTTAGGTAGGCCTTTTCTTAAGTTGGTTGATGCCGTGTTAGATGCCGGAGAAGGCAAAGTAACAATGAACCTTAACGGAACAAAGTACACATATAACTTTCTTCGTGCTTCTAAACACCTTACACCCTTTCCTCCCGACGATGAAGAAGTAGAAGAGATAGATAGTCTTTGTTTTGTTGAAACCCTTAGAGACCCGCTGCAAAGAGCGATGGAAAATCAAATTAGTAATCAACAAGATGAAGAACTAGAGGAAGCAACAAAAGGCTTAGAGCCGCATGACGGTAGTGTGGAGGAAGAGAAATTCGAAGACATAGGAGAAATCAAACCCGAGGAGCCACAAGTGCCCGAGGTAGACCTTAAACCTTTGCCCAAGGGATTAAAATATGAATTTTTGGGCCCGGACAAAACTTATCTAGTCATTGTGAGCGATGAGTTGAGTCCCGAAGAAAATGAAGCGTTGCTGATTTTATTAAAAAACATAGGAAGGTGATTGGATATTGTATTAATGATCTCAAAGGTATTAGCCCGGCCTTTTGCACTCATCGTATACCAATGGAAGACCAATGTAAGCCCGTAGTGGACCAACAAAGGAGGCTAACCCATGCCATGCGAGAGGTAGTAAAGAAAGAGGTTATCAAGTTACTTGATGCCGGAATCATCTACCCGGTTCCGCATAGCGAATGGGTGAGCCCGGTACATTGTGTACCGAAGAAAGGAGGTTTGACCGTGGTGAAGAATGAGAAGAATGAATTGATACCGCAAAGAACCGTGGCCGGGTGGCGGATGTGTATCGATTACCGTAAGCTTAACAAAGCGACGAAGAAAGATCACTTCCCCCCTACCGTTCATAGACGAGATGCTCGAGAGGTTAGCAAACCACGCTTATTTTTGCTTTCTCGATGGATACTCGGGGTTCATGCAAATTCTCATTCACCGGAAGATCAACATAAGACAACGTTTACGTGTCCTTACGGAACGTTTGCATATAGGAGGATGCACTTCGGCCTATGCAACACTCCGGCCTCTTTTCAATGTTGCATGATGGCCGTGTTTTCGGAATTCATCGAAGAAATTGTTGAAGTGTTTATGGATGATTTTTCCGTTTACGGGAAGACGTTCATGGATTGCTTAGCAAACTTAGAAAAGGTCCTTACAAGGTGTGCGGAGGTAGATTTGGTTTTAAATTGGGAAAAGTGCCACTTCATGGTCAAGCAAGGCATAGTGCTCGGACATGTTATATCCGAGAGAGGAATTGAAGTGGACAAGGCTAAGGTATAGACGGTTGAGCAACTCCCACCTCCTACGGATGTTAAGTCCTTAAGGAGCTTTCTAGACCATGCCGGATTCTATAGAAGATTTATAAAGGACTTCTCAAAGATCACTAAGCCTTTAACGCATCTTCTTCAAAAGGATGTGGCTTTCGACTTTGATGAGAAGTGTCTAGCGGCATTCCGGACCTTGAAAAATGCGTTGGTGAGTGCTCCCATCATCGAACCTCTGGATTGGAGCCAACCTTTCGAGATCATGTGTGACGCAAGTGACTACGCCGTAGGCGCGGTCTTGGGTCAAAGAAAGGAAGGCCGAGTTCACGCCGTTTACTACGCTAGCAAAACTCTTAGTGGGGCACAATTAAATTATGCCACTACGGAAAAAGAGTTGCTAGCGGTGGTATTCGCTTTTGAAAAATTCAGATCTTACATCGTGAACTCGAAGGTCATTGTTTACACCGATCACGCGGCCATCAAGTATCTCTTGGCTAAGAAGGAAGCTAAACCACGTTTGATTCGTTGGATCCTTCTTCTCCAAGAGTTTGATGTTGAAATTCGTGATAAAAAGGGGGTGGAGAATGTTGTGGCCGATCATTTGTCTAGGATGAATCGTGGACAAGATGATAAAGAGCCCATAGAAGATAAGATGAGAGATGACCACCTCTATAGAGTGCTCGATAAAGATACTTGGATGATCGACATCATTCGAGCAATTCGAAAGATGCCCCTCGATCATCTAGATAAAAACACTCAAAGGAAGATAATCTCCGAAAGTAAGAAATATTTTTGGGATGCACCATACCTCTTCAAGCTTGGCAATGATGGAGTAATAAGATGTGTGCCAAGAGAAGAGAGGGTTGAGATTCTAATGAAGTGCCACTCGGTGGAGTGCGGTGGACACTATAGCCATTTTCGAACCGAAGCAAAAGTATGGTCGAGCGGATTCTATTGGCCGGAGATGCATGAAGATACTAAAAGATATGTTGCGTCATGCCCCGAATGCCAAAGAACCGGAAACATCTCTCAAAGAAATTCTATGCCTTTGAAATACAACTTGCAAATCGACATATTCGATGTATGGGGCATAGACTTCATGGGGCCTTTTAAAAACTCATTTGGATTCGAGTATATCCTTGTTATGGTTGATTATGTATCCAAGTGGGTAGAGGCAATACCATGTCGTAAATCTTCCACGGAGGAGTCCATCACTATGATCAAGAACGTGATTTTTCCCCGTTTCGGTACACCGAGAATCTTGATAAGTGATGGAGGAACTCATTTCACCGGGAAGAACTTCAAAAAGTGCTTGTCCAAGTTGGGAATTGAGCATAGGGTCTCCACGGCCTATCACCCACAAACCAACGGACAAGCGGAGACGTCAAATAGGCAATTAAAAAGCATACTTAACAAGACCATAGAGAAGGGAGGCAAGGATTGGTCAAAGAAATTAGACGGAGCTTTATGGGCTTATCGAACGGCGTTCAAAACACCGATAGGTATGACCCCCTATCAATTCGTCTATGGAAAGGCTTGCCACCTTCCGGTTGAGTTGGAACATAAAGCCTATTGGGCAATTAAAGAGATGAACCTTGATCTCGATGCCGCGGTGGTGAAACGAAGAATTCAAATAAGCGAGCTAGAGGAGTTGAGGTTGAAAGCATATGAAAACGCAAGCATATACAAGGAGAGAATCAAAAGGTGGTATGATAAAAGATTAAAGAAAAAAGAATTTAAAGAAGGAGATAAGGTCCTCCTCTACAATTTGAGGTTTAAAACCTTCGGAAAGGGGAAATTGCAAAGCAAGTGGGACGGACCTTATGTTGTGCATTCGGTGTTCTCCAACGGAGCGGTAACCATTATGGATATAAACGGCGATCAATTTGTGGTGAATGGACAGCGACTTAAGGTTTACTACGAACCCGATGTCGTGCCCCTTCACCATGTTGACGTCTTCACCATGGAGGAAGAGCCCGAACGTCCCGCCTAGGACGAAAAACAAGGCATCAACTTCTCGTAAATAATTTTTCTTTTAGTTTTACGGAGTTTTTCGCGAAGATTTACTGGGCCAACTTTTTCCCATTGGCTAAGGAAGAAAAAAATAGGGCGGTGTGCAAAAACCGGACCGGCCGGCCCCGGCGGGGGTGGGCCGGCCGGCCCGAGCGGACCGGCCCGGAGGGGCCCGACGTCCGATGATGCCGAATTTCGCCCGAATTGCTCCTTTTTGACTTCCTTGTTTGGTCGGAAAATTTAAAGGGAAGTGTAAAAAAGGAAAATAAGGTTCCCGGGGCTTTTCTCTCGGGACTATTTATTTGGCCGAATTGGGAGCTCGAGGATCAAACCTTTCAAGCAATGTGTTGCACCCTTGTAGCGGCCATTGTGCCCCCAAGGAGCTTAGAGTTGAAGCTAGAAGCCAAGAAGCCATCGATGGAGGAGGCGATGCGATGTGAGCTCAAGCTACCCGTCAAGAGGACCGCACGCATCCGTCGCGGAGGACGTGTCCCGACCGGAGCTCTTGCATCTCGCAACCCCGTCGAAGGAAAGAAGGTCCCTACACCCGTCCGAAGGTCGGCACGCATCCAAGGCATCAAGCGCAAAGACTACAAGGAGGTGTCACCAGAGCCTAAGGATTATGGGGATAGCAACTACTCCAACGATCGTAGCCCGAGCTCGTGGGCGGCCGCCGGTAGAGATGATGATGATTGGGATGAGCAGCCCAAGGAAAGGACTCCTGAAGGCCCCAACGGCGACGGCACCGATGGCAACGAAGGCAACGACAATGGAGGGGGCAACGACGGTGGTGACAACGGTGGAGATTATGGCGACGACGACCCCTTCGGATTGCATCCGATGTGTTGTCGAGCTTGCCGTCAATCCATCGCGGATCTCTACACGTCGGCCGACGAATGTCTTCAAGCCATGGAAGCGATGAAGCGGCGTATGGAGGACTTGGAGCGCGTAGTTGAAGACGACTACAAGTTCCTTAACCGCAATGTGCGCAAACTTTTCGGCATGGTTGGAAACATGAGAGGCAAGTGGTGCAAAACTTGCTTGAAGTACCACTAGATCTAGTTTTCCCCTTAGGATTTTTGTAAGATACGACGAGGACGTCGTATGTTTTAAGTGTGGGGGAGAGCTAGCTCGCTAGCCTTAGCTTTTGAACTTCAAGTTTGGTTCGGTCTTAGTGTGAGAGTCTTAGTGTTTTTAATGAGTCTTTAGTTTTTGAGTGTGTTTTAAAATTTTTGCAAGTGTCTTAAATTAGTGTTGAGTCAAGAAAATCAAATAAAAAGAGTCTTTATATATATCTTTGTGTTTTATGTATTGTTTATCTTTATTTACTTGTTTGTTTAATCTTCGATTCTTGATATATGAACACAAGTATGTGGTTTGAAAAACGTTTACCGTGGTGCTTAGTGGAATCGCTACTACTTAAAGTACCCATACCGCACTTCGATCTTGAGCTTCACATGTTAGTTGTGCTATGTTTGATGCTAAAAATTGGAGGATTTCAGTTCTGAAAATTATCTTAAAACCCTTGTAATAAAGGTTAGCAAAACCTCTTTTTCCAAGTTGAGAGTAAGAAAAAAATTCCTATCCAAAGCCAAGTTTATTTTTTTCGCTCCACCATAAGTGTGATTAGCACGATGAGTTAGGCTAGGACCCTTCTCTCTTGGTGAGTTTTAATTTCAAGCAATGATCATGTCCTTGTGCTTATCTTTTGTTGCTAGCCTCGTCATATGTTCGGTACGTGACTTTCACAACGAAAGTCACGATTGTCGCCGGATTCCATACCCAACCCTATACATCTCTTTTGTACATCGTATTCCTTGAACACAACCTATTTTCAAAGTTTCGTCTCGTCTCTAGCATGATTTATTTAAAATTTCAGATTGTATGCATGCGAGGAAAGAGAGAATTGAAAGCTTTGAAAAGTTGTCAAGAGAGAGAGAAATAAAGAGAAAAAGTATGTGTATGGAAAAGAAAGAAAGAAAGAAAAATCATATGTGAATGAAAGAAGAAAAAGAAAAAAGATGAGGTAGCAATGAAGATATGAGAGGGATGGATCAAGTGAAAGAAAAGAAAAATAATAAAGTGTAAGGAAGGATGTCACGTTGATTGTGAGACGAAACTTTTACTCTATTTCCAACCATGTGCAATCCGACAACGAGGACATCATTGGTGCCTTGAAGTCACAATTTTCTTTTGCCCTTGCACATGTCCACCATTCTAAATCTTCTCATCCTTGATATCCCTACATATGGTTAATTCTCATGATCATTGGCTTTGAAAGGTAGACAACCATTAGAGGAAGTTCTTAGTTTGACAATACTTGTGTTGATTGCGCTAGCCCTACCTATAGCTCCACTTTTACATGATATATGAGAGATTAATGGGAGGTGAGAGTTTTATAAAATTTGGTTAGGATAGCAACTTCATATGAGTGACTTGAGAGAGCTTGGAGAAAGGTTTTTGTCTAATACTTGTTGCAGGAATTTTTATTTTGAAAATCATAAAAACCCTCCGATGGAAGCAAAGAAGTAAGTATGGCTGAAATTGAAAGCTTCGAGTGAAGAGTTTGAGTTGTGGGGTAAAACTTGACGTGGTAAAAGTTCTAAACGCCCATGTTTATGTTTGATTATCATTACTTTGTGTTTATGTATTAAAGATGAAAAGATTGACTAACTTGTGAAGGAGGATTAATGATACACGATTACATACCTTGGACGAAATTCTTTTACGGGTACTTGCTCGAGGACGAGCAAGAGCTAAGTGTGGGGGAGATGTTGACGGTGTATTTTGGTGCACCTAGCATGTTCATTACACTTTGGTTTGGATTTGATTATGGAACTAACCCGCCACTAGGCACACTAATCATATAACAAGTTCATCTTTGTGCATGCATTTGGAAGTGTTGTGTTTATGTAGGAAAACATGGACATAAAGGACGGATTCGCAACAAGTTCAAAGAAGCATTCACGGAGTCTTGTCGTGTTCATGAGCTTGCTGAAATCACTTCCAATGGTGGCGAGGACCGAAGTGCTACGAGGAACACCCCCGGGGATTGAAGCGTAAAAGATCAAACTTCATGCAAAGAGAGCCTCCATCTTGGACGCGAGGATAACGACATCAAAATCATGCAAGTGGAGGGGGCAAAGTACATAAGTGCACGAGGACCCACGGAACAAAAGGGGGCGACCGAACCGGGCCGAAGGTGGGCACAGGCCGGCCGGCCCCGAGCCACCCGGCCCGGCCCGGTTCGGCACCGGTTCGGTCCCGTTTTCCTTGCCCTCGAAGGATCTTCAACCCTAAAACCCCCGAGGCGCCGCCAACACCGAAGGGAGGATTCATTCGCACCGAAGGCCATCCACAAGCTAGAGAGAGGGGAGGAGGATCTCCGGCGGGGAGATCAACCACCTCGAAGGAAGCACCCTCTCGTGGAGAAGAAGGAAGACACGGCGGAAGGGAAACCATGATCAACGGTGCCATGATCGGCACCTTGATGGGGTAATCTTCTCATTCGTTCATGGGTTGTAATCGATCTTGAGATGTAATCGCACTTTGTCGGATTATCTATCTATCATCTTGTGTTGAATATACTTTCATGCTTAAGGTTCGCTACCATGCCGTAGAGGGAGTACGAGCTCCAATGCTTCCTTGGATCCATTCAAAACGCCGTGTCCATCAAAGGTCTAGTCATGAATACCTTCGTGTAGTGACGATACGAGAGGAGGGAAAGGGCGAAACCGTGGTCACAACCCCGATAGATTAGATTGGTTTTCATGTCTTTAAGCGATTGCATGCTCTAGTATCGTAGACCCGTGGGCGAGTGTCTTCTACCTTGATCGTTTATCATTCTCTCTAGTGTAGTTTAGTTGTTTTCTAGTATAATAGTAGTTAGGGTTTTAGTAGCTAGTGTGTCGGTGTTGATCGAACGCTTGTAATCCCCTTGCTCCGCGGATTGACAAGAACCTTGGGAATCCCGTGGTGAAAAAGGTGTGGGGTCCGTACGCTTGCGGATCGTAGAGGGATACGTCTTTTATCCGTCAACGGATCCCCTCTCCCCCGGCCGCCACGGCGGCCTCCTCGACGACTTCTTCCATAGGCTCGGGGGCTCCTCCCACGGCCCTCCGGGACCTCTCGGTGTCGACTTCGCATCGGCACCCCTGCGGGGATGTCACCACCTTCGGCTTCGGCTCCGTCAAAGAGACGACAAGTGCATCGGCGACTACGACTACTCCTCGAGGAGCTCCACGGCTTCGAAGAGTACTCACCTTCGACCACGCGGGCCTCCGGCCGCCGGCGCGTCGGTAGCCGGCGGCTCGGGCACTACACGGGAAGCGGAGCGGACTCCTCGGCGGGCGGCGCGACTTCTTCCGCCACCGCTGAAGAGGGTTCATCCCCCTCCCAGGACAGATCCGTGGATTTCCTGCAATTGGTCGTCAGTCAACCCCGACTACTACAACAAGTACTACTAGGGAAGATGCAGTACTTACAAGTTCGACCGGACTATTGTCACGGCCGGGGCACCGAGGATGCTGGCGATGTCGACCGGTCCACCCTCGGCGGGCGCCTCTTCCGCGCCCCCCGCGGCCTACCGCCTCCTCCACGGCGGGCGGCGGCGGCGCGGTGCTCTCTGCGCTCACGAAGCCACCACCTCTTCAACGGCGGCGGCTACGGGCTCCGTGCTCCCCCCGTGGAGCGAGGGCCGGCGCTCCAATTGTGCCAAGAGCTCTTCAACGGTGGGGGGGCCGGACTACGACTTCCGGCGGGCTCCCCCACCGTGTCCCATACGCCTTCGTCGCCCTCCTCGACGGGCTCGCGGCGGCACCTCCCGCATACAAGGAAGACTACTCATCAGCAAGCGTACTCGTACGACGGGTACTCGACTACTCTGTTCAAGACAACTTACCTCCCCGAGGCATGGTCTCGAGACCTTGAGCTTCTTTGTTACCCGCTTGCGGGCGGGGTTGCGCGGCTTCTGTGGCGGCGCGGCCTGAGCTAGCCTCCGGAGCTAGTCGGGGGGTCTTGCACCAGAGGCACATGAGGTAAGCCTGGACGGCTAAACCTCGACCGCAGCTGAAAGCGGTCCTGCAACGTCTCGTCGTCGTCTTCATCATCATCGTCGGAGGTGTCCTCCACGATGACGGTGTCATCGCCTTCGCCGACTTCTCGCCGCTCTTTGTCCTTGGCCTTCCCTTCCTTCGGGATCTCGATCCCACTTGGGGGCGGCTGCGGCTCGGAGATGAACTTCTTCAAGTCATCCTGCAAAGGCACAAGACGTCAGCAACTCTACACCATGCAATGACTACTCGACTAGGAGAGTACGACTACTCACCTCCTTTGGAGGGCGCGCGGCGGAGTACTCCTGGACAGGGCACGCCGTGTACGGCGGCATATCCTTGAAGATCTGCGACAGCCTCTCGATGATGTCGCTGTCGTCCAGCTCGCCTCCGGGCATCCGCGACGTGTCGTCGTCGCCGGTGTACTCGAAGCCCAAGGTGTCTCGAGCCATCAACGGCTACACCCTCCGCTTCATGAAACTGAAGGCCACGTGCTCAGCCCTCAGTCCCGCTTCCCTGAGCATCTTGATGCGTGCCAGCAGCTCGGGAAGCTGGATCCCCTCCTGCATGGTGGGTTCCGTGTTCCACCACTCGCGGTGCACCGGGCCGCCGTCCGCTCGGCTTCGGCGGGCGGGGGTGGTGGTTCGTGATGTAGAACCACCTCGTCTTCCGGTCGGTGTTGGAGTCAACAAGCTTGTACGCCGGATACGCTCGCGGCGTCTTCTCTCAACCGGATGCGGCTCCTCGACTACCCTTGGGTTGGTGGCACTTGGCTGCGGCTTGACGCGGAAGAACTTTCGGAAAAGGATCCAGTGCGGCTTGATCCCAAGGAAGGCTTCGCGAAGTGCACGAAGACGGCGGCATGGAAGATGCCGTTGGGGTTCAGATTCAGGTACTCGACTCCATAGTACCCGAGGAGACCCTTGAAGAAATTGCTGGCCGGAAGCGCAAGACCGCGCTCCACGAACCGCGCGAACATTGGAATCTCGTCTTCGGCCTTCTCCATTGGATATGGATCTCCAGCAGCAGCCCTCCACATGTCGACCTCCTTCTCCCGGATGAACCCACCGTTCGGGAGGGCCACCGCATCTTCCGTCTTCACCTTGGACTTCTTCCACTCGCGGCTTGGATCGGCCGCGGTGGAGACATTGGCGGCGCTACTCCGGTGGCGGCCGCGGCGGCCTCTTCGCGGCCCCTCTTCTTCCCGGCGGCCTTCGACGACTTGGACGGTGACGGCTTCATCCTCCAAGTACGGGCGTCTTCACGCGCATCCGCTCGGGGGCTACCCTAAAAGCTTTGGGTGGCGGGCCGTCGGGGACGACCCTAGGGGTCCCCTTAAACAACGGGGAAATCCTCACTTAAATCCCGTTACCGAAACACGTTAAGCCTAACCATGCGGGTGACTAACCATGCGGGACACGGCCCACTCCGCGGGACCCCGACGGCCCACCAAGACGGCCCTCTTCGCTCGAGAGCGCGCGCCCCCCTCGGGCGGTGCTCCGCCCCGTTCGAGGAGCAACGCTTCCCTCGAGCGGTCCCGCCCGCTCGAGGGGCTCACTCCCCCTCGAGCGGGCCTCGTCTCGCTCGAGGGTTCGTCCCGCCCTCGGGCGGGGCCCGCCACGCTCACGGGCGCCCCGCACGCGTGCGCCGGCCCCCGTACACGGGCATTTAACGCCCGACGCCGCGGAGACGGCGCCATCATGCGCCGGGGCTCGCACCCCGGTGCCGCCGCACCAACTCCCCAGGGAGGAGCCCATCCCCACCACCGTGGGGGGGGGCGTGCGGTACGGCCGGTGTCGGGTCCCGTGACACCGCGCGCCCACCGCAAAGCGGCTAACGCGCCCGACCCTCGAAGGGGGCCGGGCGCACCCTCGATTTCACTTTCCCGTGACCCTACAGGATTAGGTGGAGGCGCTAGGCCGGTGGATCGCCATCCCGACCACCGCGCAACGGCGTGGCCGCCGTACCCGCGCGTGCGGGCGCACGCCGGACCCCGCAGCAACGACTCCCGGCCCCGTGAGGCGCGTTGGGAAGGAACGCCGTTCGCACCGCCGCCCCCCGTACTCGTACAAGCTTGCGTCGCACCACCCCCAAGCCAATCAGGGGACATCACCGCCATCTGTTGCTCTCCTACCCTCGAACCGCCACTGTTCGGGTACAAGTCAGGCCATGATGACCAGATCGTGGCGGGGATCGCCCGGACGGCCGCCCACTCTACACCGCAGCACGTCGCACCTCTCCACATAGCTAGGTAGCGCGGCGTGCATGTAACCCGCTGCCCCCTTGATCTATAAAAGGGGGGGCGAACCCCCAGCCGCGGGGGGAGACAGACGAGCAGAGACGCAAGAACACTCCACACAGCACGTACTCATTCTCATTCTCCCACAATATCTTCAGCCACTCCTCCAGGGACTTGGAAGCCACGCTTCCTCTCCCGCCTTGCTTGTACTTGCCCCACTACAAGCACCCCCGGTGCTAAGTAATATAGTGCCCCGAGCACACCCCTGCTCGGACGTACGGCCCCCTCGGCGGGAACCAGGATAAACCTCTCGTGTCACTTGTTACTTAGCATCGACCATTGAGGGATAGACCCTCGGCGCTATCTACCGGTTAGTGTCGGGACCATATTCCGCACCGACGCTGGCGCCCACCGTGGGGCAAACGAGCGCCTAAGGTCATTTCGCCAACTCCCTCCATGGTGATCCGCACCGAGTACCGTGCTACACGCTACCGCATGGGTAGCTCGGACCCCTCCCCGGCCGGGTTCGAGATCCGCTTCGGGGATCCGAACTTTCGAGCCACGGGGAATGGCTATCTCATGCGCCTCACTAACCGTGAGGAACTCCGCGCGCGGCGTCGGCCCGTTCGCGACTCGCCCGCCGCACGCACGACTCCGGCGCGAGGGCGCCGCGCAGCACGGACGTCGCGGGTCCGTCGATGCCACGACGCCGTCGTCGCTCCGGGCGGCCGCTCACGCCGGGCGCGGCCCGAGCGGCCCACGGCGGCCGAGCGCGCGCGCCACTCAGGTGGCGCGCCCACCGTCACAACGGCCGCCACCGCCCCCGGCGGGACGGCGCGCGATCTCCGGACCGCGCATCCCCATCGGGCGCGTGGCGCTACGACGGCCTACAACGCCAATGTCAACACGACGATGCGCGAGGTTCCGCACGGCCGCCACGTCTTCGTCGCGAGGACCCCGCGCCTCCGCGGCGGATGAGTCATCCCGGGCTCCGCGGACACGCTACCACCCGCCAACCGCCACGGGCGCGCGGAGTGGGATTTCTCCGGCGTGCCCGACCCGGGCGCGTTCGGCGTTTCCTCGACGCCACGGACTCACCGGTTCGCCGCTCCGACGACTCCGCACGGGAGCTACGACCCCACGCGGGAGTGTTGCGCCGTCATCACCAACGACCGGCTAACGCCGCCGGCGCGGCGGCAGCGCCGGGAGACGGGAAGTCACGCCCGCGCCCCGGGGGATCGCCGCGCGCCCGGCCGCGGGCCAAGCGCTCCCCGCCGGGGCCGACGTCGACGCACGGCCGGCCCAAGCCCGCGAGCTCGAGGCCAAGCCGGCGGAAGAATACCGAAAGGTGCGGTTGCTCCGCGCCTCAATGGCGGGGGAGGCTTCGCGCGTGGCGAACGCGCGGGGAGCCGGCGGACGTCCGCGACCGCCTCAACACCGCCACCAACGTCGGAAACGCGGACGTGCCCCCACGGGCGAGCCGAAGCTCGTCGCCGCCGCAACACCGGCTACGGGCTATGCCGCACCCTCGACCCCCGAGGCTCGAGACATGCACCGCGAGGTGCAAACTCTCATCGAGCAAGCGGCCGTCCGGCGGGCCGAGAGCTCGGCCTCACGCATCCGCCAACGGGGGGGGATGCGCGGCGGCGATGAAGCCGCACCAGGAGGCGAACCCTCGGTGCACGCGGGGGGGACCGGCGGGGCATCCCACCGAGCAAGGGCGCACGCCGGCCAAGGAACGACTCCCTCGACGCGCGCGGGGCACTAGATGGCGACGCTCGCAACGTCATCAACGCCGGCGCACCGGCAAGGCGGACGCGCGAGCGGCAAGGGGTTACCACCCTCGACGGGGTGGACGCTACGACCGGCGGCGAGGACCGCTCCCCGACGCCGGAGCCCCGGGGACTCGCGTGTTCGGCGGGAGATCCCGAGCGGCGTTCCCCCAACGCTTCCGCCAACCCTCGACGATCGTCAAGTACAACGGGGAGACGGACCCCCCGCGTGTGGCTCAACGACTACCGCTTGGCTTGCCAGCTGGGCGGGGCCACTAGCGACGAGGTCATCATCGCGGCCTGCCCCCGCACCTTGGCGACACGGCCGACATGGCTCGAGCACCTGCCCGCCAGCCAGATCCATAACTGGGACGACCTAGTCCACACGTTCGTGGGCAACTTCCAGGGCACATACGTGCGCCCCGGAAACTCATGGGACCTGCGCTCCTGCACGCAGAAGCCCGGCGAGTCGCTGCGGGACTTCATACGGCGCTTCTCCAAGCGCTGCACGGAGCTCCCCAGCGTGGCACAGTCCGAGATCGTGCACGCCTTCCTCGAGGGCACCACGTGCGGGACCTCGTGCGGGAGCCCGGGACGCGGCCCGCCTGCGGACTCCAACGAGTTGTTCGACATCGCCACCAGCTTCGCCTCCGGGAGGAGGGCCGTGGGGGCGATCTTCGACGGCAAAAAGGGCAAGCGCTCCGAGGACACGCCGCGCGGAGGGCGGCGGGTCCAAGGAGCCGCACCGCAACGACAAGCGGGGCAAGAAGGGGGAAGAAGCCGCGCCGCGCGGCGCGCGAGCGGGGCGCAACGGCGGCAACGCCGAAGCCCTCGGCCGTCGACCCGGCTCGACGGGGCCCTCGACCGGCCCCTCGAGGCCGGGAGTGTTCGACGACATCTTTGAAGAAGCCATGTCCCTACCACAAAACCCCGCGTGCAACACACCCTTGAGCAAAGTGCGACATGCTCAAGAAGTTCTATGGCCGCGCCGCCGCGAAGGAGGCGGAGGCCAAGAAAGACGGGGGCGATGGCGACGCGGCGGCTTCCCCGCCGTCGAAAATGTGTTCCTCATCTTTGGGGGGACCTACCGTCGACATGTCGACCCGGCGACGCAAGAAGGAGCGACACGAAGTCCTCGCCGCGAGAGAGGGCGCCTCCGGCCTTTCTCGCTTGGTCGGAGGACGTCATCACCTTTAGCCGGGAAGACCACCCGAATCGCATCCCCAATCCGGGCCGGTGCCGGCGGTGGTCGATCCCATCATTGGGAACGCCCGGTTCTCAAAAGTCCTTATGGACGGAGGCGAGCCTCAACATTCTCTTCGCGCATACATTGCGCCCCCGATGGGGATCGGGTTGGACCAGCTGCGGCCCAGCACGAAGCCATTCCACGGCATCGCGCCCGGCAAGCAGGTTCAGCCCCTCGGGCAGATCGACTCCGCCGGCCCGGTTTGGTACCCCTAAGAACTTCCGCAAGGAGACCCTCACTTTCGAGGTGGTGGGGTTCAAAGGGGCCTACCATGCCATCCTTGGGCGACCATGTTACGCCAAATTCATGGCGGTTCCCAACTACACCTACCTCGAAGATGAAGATGCCCGCCCAAACGGCATCATCACCGTCGGGTCGTCTATCGAGCACGCATTCGACTGCGACGTCGAGTGCGTGGAACATGCAGAGGCACTGGCGCTGGATGAAGCGCTGGTGAACACGCTGGAGAAGATGGTCAACGAGGACCTCAACTCCGCCGCCAAGCACGTCGGCACCTTCGAGGCAGCAGAGCAGACCAAAGGGGTCCCCCTCGACCCTTCAGCCCCCGAGGGCAAGGCGTTGAGGGTCAGCTCCACCCTCGACCCCAAATAGGAAGCAGTGCTCGTCGACTTCCTCCGCGCCAACGCCGACATCTTCGCGTGGAGCCCCTCGGACATGCCAGGCATCCCGAGGGAAGTCGCCGAGCACTCCCTTGATATCCTGCCAAACGCCCGCGCCGGTGCGGCCGCGGGCTGCGCCGCTTCGACGAGGAGCGGCGACGGGCGATCGGAGCGGAGCTGCGGAAGCTCCTCGAGGCCGGATTCATCAAGGAAGTATTCCACCCTACGTGGCTAGCCAATCCCGTGCTTGTAAAGAAGAAAAATGGGAAGTGGCGGATGTGTGTAGACTATACTAGTCTTAATAAAGCATGTCCCAAAGTTCCTTTTCCTCTGCCGCGCATAGATCAAATCGTTGATTCAACGGCTGGGTGCGAATTACTCTGTTTCCTTGATGCCTATTCCGGGTATCACCAAATAAAAATGAAGGAGTCCGACCAGCTCGCGACTTCGTTCATTACACCGTTCGGGACGTTCTGCTACGTCACGATGCCATTTGGCCTCAGAAACGCGGGTGCAACATACCAGCGCTGCATGCAGCACGTTTTTGGGGATCACATCGGGCGGACGGTCGAAGCATACGTGGACGACATCGTCGTGAAGACCAGGAAGGCGGACGACCTGGTTGGCGACCTTGGCGTCGCGTTCAGCTGCCTACGGGCCAATGGGGTCAAGTTAAACCCCGAAAAATGCGTCTTTGGAGTGCCGCGAGGCATGCTCCCGGGGTACATCGTCTCCCGGCGGGGGGAATCGAGGCCAACCCCGAAAAGGTCGCGGCCCTCGAACGAATGGGTCCGATCCGGGACCTTAAAGGGGTGCAGAAGGTGTTGGGGTGCCTTGCCGCCTTGAGCCGCTTCATTTCGCGGCTCGGTGAGAAGGGCCGCGCCCTCTACCGCTTACTCAAGAAGCACGAGCGTTTCTCCTGGACCACCGAGGCCCAAGATGCGCTTGACAAGCTAAAGGCGTCTCTGACGCGCGCCCCGATTCTCACGCCGCCACAGGACGGCGAGCCCCTCGCGGCTCTACGTGGCCGCGACCACCCAGGTGGTAAGCGCCGTGATCGTTGTGGAGCGCACGGAGGAGGGGCATGCCTTGCCTGTGCAGCGGCCGCTCTACTACATCGGCGAGGTCCTCTCGGACACAAAAACGCGCTACCCACGGGTCCGTGCAGTTGCTATCCGCGGTAGTCCTTGCGCGGCGCAAGCTCCGCCACTACTTCGAGGCCCACCCCCGTCACGGTGGTCTCTTCCTTTCCGCTAGGGGAAATCATCCGCAACCCCGACGCCGCGGGAAGGATCGCCAAGTGGTCCGTGGAGCTGATGGGCGAAACGCTCGCCTACGCCCCACGCAAGGCTATCAAGTCGCAAATTCGGCGGATTTCGTCGGCGGAGTGGACAGACACACACCGCCACCCCCCACAAATCCAGGCGAGTGCTGGACTCTGTTCTTCGATGGCTCAGTGATGAAAACGGGAGCAGGGCGCGGGCCTCGCTCTTCGTGTCACCCCTCGGGGAGCACATGCGCTACGCGGGGTGCCTCCACTTCCCCGCGTCCAACAATATGGGCGAGTACGAGGCCCCGCTCTGCGCGGCCTCAAGATCGCCATTGAGCTGGGCGTCAAGCGCTTCGACGTACGCGGGGACTCGCAGCTCGTGATCGATCAAGTCATGAAGAACGCGAGCTGCCATGACGACAAGATGGAGGCCTACTGCAAGGCTGTGCGGGCCCTCGAGGACAGGTTCTACGGCATCGAGCTCAACCATGTGCCCCGCAGGTACAATGAAGAGGCGGACGAGCTCGCCAAGATCGCGTCCGGGCGGATCACCGTCCCCCCGAACGTTTTCGCGCGCGACGTCGCTCTACCCCTCGGTCGTCTTCGAGCCCTACCCCTCGAATCACGACGGACCCTCGGGGGCTCCCTCGAACCCAGCGGGTGCGGAGCCCATGGACGAGGACCCCTCGAACGAGGCGTACGTGCTTTCCCTCCTCGAGGGGTACGGCTCTCACGAAGCCGACGTGATGGACATCGAGCCGGCCCCCGCTCCGTGCGGACCGGCGGGAGAAATACATCGACCGGATCGCTCGAGGGGAACTCCCCGCGACCGGGCCGCGGCTAGGCGCATCGCTAGGATGGCCAAGTCTTTTGCCCTCATCGACGGCGAGCCGTACAAGCGGGCCGGCTCCGCATCCTACGGCGGTGCGTGCCAATTCCCGAGGGGCGCGAGCTCTGCGGGACATCCATGCGGGGATCCGTGGCCACCACGCCGCACCTCGCACCCTCGTCGGCAACGCGTTCCGCCAAGGCTTTTACCGGCCAACCGCGGTCGCAGGACGCCGCCGAAATCGTACGCACCGCGAAGGGTGCCGGTTCTACGCCCGCAAGTCCAACTTGCCCGCCCACGCCCTACATACCATCCCCGTCACATGGTCGTTCGCCGTGTGGGGGCTGGACATCGTCCGGGCCCCTCGCGGAAGGCGCCCGGGGGCTTCACCCACTTGCTAGTCGCGATTGACAAGTTCTCCAAGTGGGTGGAGGTGCGCCCCATCACGAACCTAAGGGCCGAGCAGCGGTGACATTCTTCACCGATATCGTCTACCGCTTTGGAGTGCCAAACTCCATCATCACAGACAACGGGTCCCGGTTCACGGCCGGAAGTTCTTGGAGTTCTCGCGACAAGTTCCACATCCGTGTGGACCGGGCCGTGTGGCGCACCCACGACCAACGGCCCCAAGTGGAACGTGTCAATGGCATGATCCTACAAGGCCTAAAACCCAGAATTTTCGACCAGCTCAACAAATCTGGGCGAAAATGACTCCAAGAACTACCAGCGGTCGTGTGGAGCCTAAGGACCACCCCAAGCAGAGCCACCGGGTTCACCCCATTTTTTCTAGTCCACGGCGCGGAGGCCGTCCTCCCCACGGATTTAGAATACGGGTCGCCCAAGGTTCGAGGCTACGACGAGGATGCTAACCAGCGAGCCCGCGAGGACTCGCTGGACCAGCTGGACGAGGCACGCCTCGTAGCCTTAATGCACTCCGCGAGGTATCAACAGTCCCTAAGACGCTACCAAGCACGCAAGATACGTCGACGGGACTTCAGCGAGGGGGATCTGGTCCTAAGGCTGCGCCAAGATAACCGAGGGCACCACAAGCTATCGCCCCCATGGGAGGGACCCTACGTCGTGGTGAAGGTACTCAAGCCGGGCACATACAAGCTGGCCAACGAGGACGGCGAAGAGCTCACCAACGCTTGGAACATCCAACGCCTACGTCGCTTCTACCCTTAGCTAGGATTTTTCCAAGTACTTTTTGTTGTAAAAATCACATCGCCAACGCCCCCGCCTGGCAACGACTATGTAAATACGTCAAGTCTAATGAAAAGGATAACTCGGCTTTCCCCTGAAACCCAAGTTACCCTCGGGGGCTACTGCGGGGGGCATCCCCCCCCCCCCAAATGGTCCCATTTTTTGCGCAAAAAACAAAACAACACGCGCTAAGTTTGTTTCCTACTTCAACCTCGAGCCACGATTCGAACAGGGCGCAGGCGGCACAGCGGAAGGAGCGCGCGAGCCAGAGATAGCCTACGCCGCGTGGATATGGCCCTTCTCTCTCGCCTCCAACCCAGCGGGCCCCCGCGAAAATCGAACTCCCCTAACTAGAATCCACTCGGAAGAAGGAGAAACAAAAAGCGTGATAAACAAACGACTTCATTCACAACATATGTTTATGTTCATGAAACGACTTGTTCATTTACAAAAGGCCACGAGGCCGAATACCGATACACATAAACAAAAAAGGGCCTAGCGCCCCCTGCGCTTTCGAGGCGGGAGGAGCAAAGCAGGCGTCGGCCGACGTCCGGAAGAGGAACTCCTCGAAGGCCTCGGCGAGCGACCCGCGGCATCGGCGGCGAGCGCATCCATACGCTCCATGGCCACCTCGTCCTCGACGCCCTCGGGGACGATGTACCCCTCCGCCGCCGCCTCAAAGTTAACCTCGTAGTGGGATCGCACCCCTCCGAGGGCCTTCGCGGGCGCCCGCTGCCGCCGCCCGGCGCATCCGCTCCGTGACGTGGCCGCCAAGGGCGCGCAGGCGGCTAGCCGCCGAGCCGCCGGCCCGGGCCTCGCCCTCCTCGACAACGCGGCAGGTCTCGAGGGCCGCATCGCGCGGCCTCCCGCAGCTCTGCTCGGAGGAGTTGTAGGAAGCTCCGCAGCCGCCTCGGCCCCGCTCGGCCCGCGTGCCCCGGGGCGGTGCGCAAGCCCGGAATCGACAAGACCAAAAGAAATCGAAAGGGAGAAGCGAACCCTCTAAAGCGAAAAACCAACAAGCAAGAGTCAAACAAAGGCTCACCCTCGACTTGCTTCCTCTCGGACTCGAAGTCGCGGCGCGCGGACTCGATCGCCAACTCGAGGCGCCGGACGGTTTCGCCCTTGCTCGCGGTGGGCCGCCTCCTGGGCCGGCGTTGCCGACGCCGAGCGCGAGCGCCTCATCCTCGACCTTGGAGAACGCGGCGTTCCGCTCCTCCGAGTGACTTCTCCGCCGCCCTCGCGAGCGACGCGCTCCCGCTCCGGCGCCGTCCGGCGTCGCCGAGGGCAGCGTGCTCCCGCCGGAGTCGCCCCTCGGCCCCCGGCGAGCGATGCGCTCTTGCCGGAGCCGCTCCTCGGCGGCGACGAGGGCCGCGGCCTTGGCGTCGAGGGCGGTCCTCGGGTTGTCGGCCTCCTTGGCGCATCGCTCCAACCCGCGCGCCCGCTCCTCAACCTCGGCGCCGTTGCGCCGCGCTCCCTCGAGCGACGTGCGGAGCTCCCGGGTTTCGGCGCGAGCGGTGGCCACCTCCGCCTCCCGGTTGGCGGCCGCCGTCCGCGTCTTCTCTAGGTCCACGCGCGCATTCCACGCGCCTCGTCGCGATCGACGAGGGCCGCGCGGACCCGCTCGAGGCTCGAGCGCCGCGGTGCGTCCCCGTCCCGAGCTCTCCGGGAGCTCGTCGCACCACGCCATCGCCCGATACGCCAGCCAGTCGTCCGGCGTCCTGAGAGCGTCGGCAAGCGCGTCGAAGGCGCTGCACCGCTCCCGGAGCTGGTGAACCTCGGCGTTCACCCGGTCGAAGGCGTCGTACTTGTCATGGGCACGACGCTCGAGCTCCTGGCAATCATAGAATCGAAGCCCGTAAGCGCCAAGATTTGAATGCAGCGTACGAAAACGAAAGGGGAAAAAGGACGAGCAACCATGGCTCACCTGGAAGACGAGCCAGGCCGGGCCGCCGTGGACTCCGGCCGCCTCGTTCGGCGCGCGGTTGAGCGTAGCGCCGTGGCTCGGAGCTCGCCCCGCAGCTCTGCGCCCCCCGGCGTCGGCAAACGCCGGGGGATCATCGACGGCCCCCTCTACCGGGGCGGGGCGGCCGGCGTGGGAGGACGAGGCCTCGGCACCATGTCCTCGGCCCCCCACCACCATGTGACCCTCGTGCCGCCTCACGAGGGCCCCCTCCCCGGGGCTCGGGGGGAGTTCGTGGGCCGGTGCCGGCCCACCGATTCCACCCGGCGGCGGAGAGTCATCCGAGACCTCCACCACCTCCGCCCGAAGATCGCCGGCGGGCGCGGTCGCTTGCGCCGCCTCCGCCGCACCTCCACCTCGCGCCTCCGTGGCCACGGGCGCCCGTCGTGGCGCCGTGGCCGCCACCTCCGGCCGTACCACCGCATCCACGGGCGCCCCGCGGGGCCGCGCCCACTCCACCTCCTCCACGGCGGCGGCCTCCGCGGCCGCACCTCCACCACCCGGCCGCCGCGGCCTCTGTCTCCATGACGACCGGTGCCGCCGCCCCCCGGGTGACCTCTCCGCCGCGCCGCGGAGGGCTGATCCGATGGCCGGGGCCTCGAGGCCCCCGGGCGGGGCTTGCGAGCTCGCGCCCGCCGCCGTGCTTGTCCCCGGGCGCGACGCCCTTGACGAGCGCCGCCGGGTGGGGATCGATGCGTCCGTCCTCAGCACCTTGGCTGGTGCAAGGGGAGGGACGGTTGGCACCACCGCGCGAGCACGGACGGAAGGTCGGGGCCCCTAATCATCGACGAATCAAACCAAACGAAAAAGGACGGGCTCCTTACCTCGAAGAGGAAAAGGCCCGTTTCCTTTTTCCTCGAGGCCTCGACGGATGAGGCCGGCGCGGCCTACCAAGCTCGCCGTAGCGCCTCCCGACGGCGCCGCCGCACGCGCGCGCACGCCCCGCCCCCGTGCGCGGGCGCGACCGACGCCGCACCTCCCGAAGGCGCCGCCGCGTGCGGGGGCACGCTCGCCCCGCGTGCGGACACGCCGGCCGTCCGCGCCCCCGACGATGGCGCCGCGCGTGCGGGCACGCTCGCCCCGCGCGCGCGCACGCTGGACGCGCGCACAGGCGCGCTCGCCGCGCGCGCCTCCGTGGCGCGCGCGCGGCACCTCCGCGGCGCACGCCGCCCCGATGTCGATTGCCGGCGGCGGACGCCGGTGCGCCCGCCCCGGGCGAAGCCGCCCTTGTCGCCGGCATCGGTTCCGGCGACGGGGCGCGAGCCGCCACCGTCGGAGGGGCCCTCCCCCTCGGCCTCTTCCTCCTCGTCCTCCTCCGAGGATGAGGGCTCCTCGATCTCCCGGGGAGGAGAGCCCCGGCTCCTCGCGCCGCCGGTACTCCGCGGCCCGCCGGTCGTGGCGTGCTTGACGTCGCCTCGCGTGCTCCCTCTAGCGCGCGCGCCCGCTCCTCGTCGCTCCCCGCCGCGCCGCCCCGCCGAGCGCACGGGGAGTCGGGGGTGGGTGGAACGGACTTGGCGATGGAGAAGGTCACCAGCTGTACACGGAAGCAACAAGGGCGCGTCAGGAGGCAAAGGCAACGCTAAGAACCAAAACGAAATCAAGAACCACACTCACCAACGGGCCGGTGGGGAGCATCTCGATGTCCCACGGGGTCCGACCCGCAGGCGGCGGCGCCCGGGTGTCGACGGCGCTCCGCGCCCGGGTGAGCGCGTACGGCCGCTCGAGGGGCGTCGGGAGCATCCGCGACCTCGCCGTGGTCGATGGGGTTGGCCGCCTCTGTCATCTCAAAGATGCAGAGCGGCCTCTCCATCAACGGCATGATCCGCCGGTGATGAAGGAAGGCGAGGACGCCCATCGCGTTCAGCCCCATCTTCGCCGGGCGCCGGCAGCCGCGGCCAGACCGACTCTCGCCGCGCCCGATGCTTGGGGCGTGGACACCCCGTAGCCCCGGGAGGCGGCCTCTCCTTGAACACCCGGCGGTGTAGGGGGGGAGGCCGGGCTCGGCGTTACGTAAGTAGAACCATCCCCGCTCCCGGCCGGCGTTGTTCGTCGTCATGGTGCGGGGGATGTAGACGTCCTTGAAATGCCCCCGCGAGGCAAGCGACATCCCGCCGGCGCGCATCGCGCGGCGGGTCCTTGGCTCCGTCGTGGGCTGCGTGATGAGCTCCGCGCGGAAAAGGTGTACCCAGAGCTCCCAATTGACTGGGATCCCCAGGTACCCTTCGCAGACGCCCACGAATGTGGCCGCCTGCGAGATCGCGTTGGGGGCGAAGTTGTGCAGCTCCACCCCGTAGTAGTAGCACATTGCCCGCATGAAGGTGCTCGCCGGCGCGGTGAAGCCCCGCTCGTGGTAGCGGATGAAGCTCACCACGTAGCCCTCCGGCGGGTTGGGCTCGTGGTCCGCAGCCGGCGGCACGATCCACTCCGCCGGACGTCCGTCTTCGTTGGCCGCCAGCTGGCCGGCGGCGACCAGCTCGCCAAGGGCCAACTGCGTCACCGTCGACCTCTCCCAGGCATACGGCTCCAGGATCCTAAGGGGAGGCTGAGGCGGCGCCATGGAGAAGGCAAAGGAAAGCGAGAGCGGAGGACAAGAAACGGAAGGAAAGCTCTAGTGGCGACACCGCGCGGTGGCAGGAGCTAGGCGAAGACGAAGGGGCGGGGGACTGAAAATGGTGAGATGCCAAGGTAAAAAACCGCCGTCTCCTCCTCCCCGCAGCTTTATAGGCCGACGGGCGAGCTCTCCGGAGCGGACGCCCCGCTAGCATTAACTGCAGGGAATCTTTCCATCGCGTCGACGAGCGGGCCCCACCACGACCGCAGCGGCCACGTCATTGCAGGAGGGCCATCATCACGGCGAAGACCGACAGCGACCGAGGCGAAGCGGTCACGTCTGCCTGCCACGCCGCCCACTACGCGCGCGCGCGCGCCGCGCCGCCTAAAAGGCGCGCCCGCGCCGCAAAACCGCGGCCACGACCGCGAGGCACTTAAATGCCCGGTCCCTTGCCAAGCAAGGAGAACCCTCGAGCGGGGCGAACCCCCCGCTCGAAACAAAAGCGACCCTCGATGGGATATCGAGTGAGAAGGTCGCCCGGACCTGCTCGATGTAGAGCAGGCAACCGCGGGCACCCATGCCACGTAAAACCCTCGAGCGGCACGGGCCCCCGGCTCGAAACAAAAGCGACCCTCGATGGGATATCAGCGTGAGAAGGTCGCCCGGGACCTGCTCGATGTAGAGCAGGCAACCGCGGCACCCATGCCACGTAAAACCCTCGAGCGGCACGAGCCCTTGGCTCAAGATGACGTCAACCCTCGATGGGATATCGACGTGAGAAGGTCGCCGGGACCCGCTCGATGTAGAGCGGACACCGCGGCACCCATGCCACGCAAAACCCTCGAGCGGAGCGAGCCCCCCGACTCGAGACAATGTCAACCCTCTAAAAAAAAAGGCACACGCGTGAGAAGGGTCGCCCGGGGCCCCGCTTGAAGTAAAGCGGGCACCGCAAGCACCCATGCCGCGCCGTGCGCGCCAACCGCCGCCCCGAGGGCCGGCTCGCCCGGACCCCTCGACGGCCGCAAACGCGAAAAGACGGGGCCGTCTGGGGCACGGCCCCGCACGGCCCTACTGATCAGAGGTTCGAAGCCTGACCCTCGACGGGTTCGAACAGGCGCCTCAGATCGCGAGAGTTAGGGACGACGAGGGCACGCGCGTTCGAGCCGTTCCTCGAGCCCGTCGGCTCGAGGGTGCCCCACATGTCGTGTTCGAGAGCCGGCGAGGGCGGCTAGCGGGGGGATCCCACCGAGGGAGAGCTTCCGCGCCCTCGGTTCCTAGCGAACGGACCGAGCCCCACCCTAGCAAACCCATGCAAGCGCTTCCATGGACGTGTCTCCGGACCGCGCGCCCTACCCTTATCGAACGGGGCATGGGCGTCCACTTGAACCACCCGCTACCGGCTCGAAGAGGAATCCGCAATTCGCGACCCGCTCGATGGGAGTTGCGGAAACCTCACCCTCCGTCCCGCGGAGGGACGGCGAGGGCGCGTTAAAAAACAAGTCGTCGGGCTCTACCCGATCGCCTCGAACGGGGCCAAGGCTCGGGGGCTTGACGCACGGCTACACCTCCTTGAAACCGCACCGCCCGAGACAGTGACAGCGGTGCGTGCACCCCCGAAGCCGGCTGAAACACCGCCGATGCCGGTTGGCATATGTGCCACGCCTCTCTGACCAAAATTCTCGCGGTTAACCCCTGCAGGAGAACTCACACTCCTGCAGGGCTTCGGGGGCTAGACCCGCGGGTCCGCTGACGCGGCCCCACGGAAAGCGTTCGCAAACAAGGAGGGAAGAACGTCCTATCAGTAGGTTCCAGCATCTGTGGGAGCCTCAATGGCAAACCCGCAGATGCTCGGGGGGCTCTTGTCGGGGACAGCCCCTAGGGGTCCCCTTAAACAACGGGGAAATCCTCACTTAAATCCCGGTACCGAAACACGTTAAGCCTAACCATGCAGGTGACTAACCATGCAGGACACGGCCCACACCGCGGGACCCCGACGGCCCACCAAGACGGCCCTCTTCGCTCGAGAGCGCGCGCCCCCTCGGGCGGGGCTCCGCCCCGTTCGAGGAGCAACGCTTCCCTCGAGCGGTCCCGCCCGCTCGAGGGCTCACTCCCCCCTCGAGCGGGTCTCGTCTCGCTCGAGGGTTCGTCCCGCCCTCGGCCGGGGCCCGCCACGCTCACGGGCGCCCCGCACGCGTGCGCCGGCCCCCCGTACACGGGCATTTAACGCCCCGACGCCGCGGACGGCGCCATCATGCGCCGGGGGCTCGCACCCCGTGCCGCCGCACCAACTCCCCGGGGAGGAGCCCATCCCCACCACCGTGGGGGGGGGGGCCGTGCGGTACGGCCGGTGTCGGTCCCGTGACACCGCGCGCCCACCGCAAGATGCGGCTAACGCGCCCGACCCTCGAAGGGGGGCCGGCGCACCCTCGATTTCACTTTCCCGTGACCCTACAGGATTAGGTGGAGGCGCTAGGCCGGTGGATCGCCATCCCGGCCACTGTAACGGCGTGGCCGCCGTACCCGCGCGTGCAGGTGCACGCCGGACCCTGTAGCAACGACTCCAGCCCCGTGAGGCGCGTTGGGAAGGAACGCCATTCTGCCTGCCCCTGTACTCCGTACAAGCTTGCGTCAGCACCACCCCCAAGCCTATCAGAGGACATCACCGCCATCTGTTGCTCTCCTACCCTCGAACCGCCACTGTTCGGGTACAAGTCAGGCCATGATGACCAGATCGTGGCGGGGATCGCCCGGACGGCCGCCCACTCTACACCGCAGCACGTCGCACCTCTCCACATAGCTAGGTAGCGCGGCGTGCATGTAACCCGCCGCCCCCTTGATCTATAAAAGGGGGGGCGAACCCCCCCCGCGAGGGGGAGACGGACGAGCAGAGACGCAAGAACACTCCACACGGCACGTACTCATTCTCACTCTCCCGTAATATCTTCGCCACTCCTCCGGGACTTGGAAGCCACACTTCCTCTCCCGCCTTGCTTGTATTTGCCCCACTACAAGCACCCCCGGTGCTAAGTAATATAGTGCCCCGAGCACACCCCTGCTGGACGTACGGCCCCCTCGGCCGGAACCAGGATAAACCTCTGTGTCACTTGTTACTTAGCATCGACCATTGAGGGATAGACCTCGGCGCTATCTACTTGGTTAGTGTCGGGACCATATTCCGCACCGATCGCGGCGCACTTGAATCTACTACGGCGGCAGCGAGCGCTGGGAGTGGATCTACTTCAGATGGAATCGAAATGACTGCAGCTCGGATGGGTGAAAAACCCTAAGGGTTTTGGCTTCTATTTATAAGTCAAACCGGCTCCGCAGCGGCCGGGCTGGTTAAGTCCACGCGCGGTCCGACTCGGCGGCTAAGTGTGACCCTTCGTATTCTACTAGTCGACGCGCCTCACCTCGGGGGCTCGGCTACTTCTACTCGACTACCTGGGAAGCAGCTAGTCTCAAGAGCATCTCAGGACACATTCTTCAAGATGACCCTTCAATTCGAGAGGAAGTACTCGACTCAAGGCTCGGGGGCTCCGTGCCACGTGTCCTTTGGTTTTTTCTTCGGATTCTTTGGGATTTTCTTGCCAAGACTTCAGATGGACCCTTAGCCAGAGCCCACGGCTCAACCTAAGGCTCGGGGGCTACTCCATATGGAGTGCGATTTTGCAATCACACCTCCATATCAGCTCCGGCTTCAAGACAAGACGGGCAGTTTTTGAAGACCTTCGAAGGCAGTGCTCGAGGACGCTTGGGACTACTCGAGAAGACTTCAAGATTGCTCAAACATCAGCTGGAGTACATTCCACCCTCGGGATGCTTCGACTACTCTTGAGGACTTTTGACTTGTAGCACTCGGGGACGCTTGAGGACTACTCGTTAAGGCCGTCAAGACTACTTGAAGCTATCCTTCTCGACTACAAAGTACTCGGAGGCTTGTCGTATGGACCTCCCTGGGCCCACTACCTCGGTGGGTACCAGGACCGACTACTTGGTGGGACCCCGGGACTACCGGCTTGCGCTACACGGCACCTGAAGGCGTGGAGCACAAGGACTACACAGGAGTAGTACTCGGTTAGGGAGCTGTACATGTTCTGCACTGCATGGAGGACTCCTAGATGTACTCGACTAGTACTCTCTCCCTACTCCGACTTGTAACCCTGCCTCCCGGACTATATAAGGCGAGGCAGGGACCGATCTCTAGCATCAGATCTCATCTCATACAATCCACGGCGCACCATTGCACCATCTTGTAATCGTGCCCAATCAATCCAGAGCTACGCAGCATACAGGACGTAGGGTATTACGCACCTCGCGGCCCGAACCTGTCTAAATTGTGTGCCACGTGTCTCTTCCTTCGATTTACCGATCTCGGCGAGTCACATTCATCTACTTCGGGTACTCCCCTTAGTAGGTTGCCGGTCTAAAACACCGACACACACCACAACAAAACCACCACACTAGGCCCCCTAGAAGGACAGATGTCGGCAGGGTATAAAGACGCTAAGGACACCCGCACATCACTACTAGCCTAACAACCAGGATACAATAGATTGTGAGCGCGAAGGTCTTGCAAGACGGTGCCTTCAGGAAGGAAGCGACACCACCGCCGCCATCGTCCGCCCACCCCGAAAGGAGCAGGCCATGCCAAAGAGCAAGGCAACCGCGCTTTCCGGAAAGGCAGCGCCTTTGTGAGCAAAAATGCTGCGTAGACTCCGGAAGTCATGGTACCTTGAATCTGAGCCCTTCATCTCTCCTCGGTGTTTGTGTGTTTTCGTCTCATCTAGCTGCAAAAAGCGCCGTGGGCAGTGAAAAAGCCCGATACGCAGTTCACTTTTTCTCCCTCGGCGCCCGCGCCCGTGACCTGTACCAACGCTGGCCCTCGCGCGTTGTCACCTGCCCTGGACTGTGATGGGGTATTTTTTTCTTTTTTATTTCATTGCCTTATATTTTCATAACAGCACATGCTCCGCTGACACTGGGGTTGGGTCTAATAAAATCATTTAACAACTTAAACATGCTGGTGGGTAGTTTTTAACATCCGTCAGCGAGTGTTAATTTCATTTTCTCTTCTATATCTCACAACCAATTTTTCTTTGTTTTATACAAATTGTTCGTGTCCACAATGGGTACTGCACATGCTCATTAACTTGCTCGTTCACTGCACACTACCTAAAGTACGAAACAAAGAGTATTCCACATGTGCATCGACTGTACAACTATAGATCATAGCCTGCCCAAGAAAGCTCACTAAATTTGCATCACATGAAACGATGAGAGAACAAATAATTGATAAAAAATTAGAAGGAGGAAAAAATATCATGATGTTCGTGTAGAAAATGGAAGAAAAAGATAAAGCAAAGATTACAAGGTCAAATCGAATCTCGCTTGGTGTTTCCGGCCACTCAAGAAGTAAGCGGGCGTGTCTCCGGACACCCGCCGGACGGCCGCAAGCGCCCGCAACATAAATTAGCTTGTCTCGCAGAGCCTCGCGAGCTCCGCCGGCCTTCCGCCACCTCCTCGCCGGGTGCTTGCAGGAGCTACCTAGCGGGTCTTGCCGACTCTGCGGGTGCTCGCGAAGGCATGCGGTGCTCCCGCAATGCCCATCTGCAAATGCCGATTCACTACATGGTGCAAAGAATATTTGATTTTATTACCTATGTCTAATACAGTAATACGAGCACAATGAAGGAACCAACGAGAAATCCCCGTCGGGTACATCACTCTACCGGGCCGACCACATCAATACACGACAAAAACAAATGTTGATTGTGTCTTACTAACACGACCATAGCATCACCGTCTCGGAAGATCGTAACAACTAATCATCTACTTGCGGGATCCAACAAACATTATATGGTAATAATAGCATGCTGGATCTTATGCCAACACGACCCACAAAGCTAGGAACAAGCTCATCAATCCCGGGAAACCGACCGACGAGTGCGATGACCGAGCTCGCAAAAAACGAAGAGTTTTGTGAGATTGAAAGCTCATTGCAGTTTGGAAACGTTGTGGTTTAGACAAGGGCTCTTCATGTTTGAAATCAAGTTGCAGTTGACATATGATGTGATCTAATTCAGCTAAAGAAGCTTATTCAATATACTAAGGAAGCCTCATTTATAAACATTGAAAACGAACCGCACAAGTAAAAAAAATACTAGTTTGGGTACAAAAGTTTGATAATTTCAGTGCAGAATCAGAATTCTTTGTGGGGACAACCGAACCACCGCTTCAAACTTCTAGGTATGAGAGATGGAATAGATACTGAAATTAATCAAACCGTGAATGTAGGACGGCTTTAAACCAATGCGGCTGTGGCCACCGCTGCTCCTTTAAACCGTGAAATTAATCCATGGCGAAGGTACTCCAGAGCAAAGATGCAAGAAATGGAAGGTACTCCGGAGCAAAGATAAAGAACCGAGAAACACCATCTCCAGATGAAGAACCACCTGGCGGAGCGAGAGGGACGACAAGGCGTGCGACGCCAGCTTCCACTAGAGGCTCCAGAGGTGGCCGTCGGTGTCGAAGAGCCCGGCGCCGATGAGCTCCATGGCGCCCGTGAAGAACCTGTACAAGCAACAGGATCATTTGTTTGAAACCCCAAAAAATAAGAAATAGGGAAATCAACAAGCAAGATGGACGAACAGGAACACGACCTGGAGAACCGGACGTCATGCTCTTGGTACCGGACGCCGCGCCGAGGTATACCGCTGCCCTTGGCCCGCGCCTGCACCGGATCTCGTCTGACCTCGCTTGGAACCCTGTTGGAGCCCGGAGGTCCCCGTCGCTGAAGCTCCCCGTCGCCTCGTCGGCGGTCCACCAGCTCGAAACCGCGGCGTGCCGTAGGTCGCCATGGAACCCGTGCTGGATCTGGCCGCCACCCCCGCACGTCCCCGCCAGCGATGACGAGGACACGACACTACCAGGATCCAGTGCGTCGTGCCGGTTCTGGCGACCTCGCCGACCGCCGTCCCGCTCGAGCACAGGGGAGAAGGAGGCGGAGCGGGCTGTTGCCCGCCTTGGCTCCGGGCAGATCGCGTCGTTGGACAGCTTCGTCTTGCCCGCGCCCGTGGCGCCGCCGTTAAAGATGGGGGTGGGTCAACCTTAAATGCTCCACTGGAGCACCACGTGAACCATTTGCTAATAATGGTTGCCTGGATCGAACCTTCTTTTGCTCCACAAGAACCATAGGATCGCATGGATCGATCCATTTCTACAAGCAGTCTTTCTTTCTTCGGAATGGAACACTTCACATGTATTTCAACAAATGCAAAATTGCAGGATACTAAATCCATGAGGGGGGAAATTCAATATTGCAAAAATATTACACTGAAACAACAAATGCCCTGGAATGGAACTGTCGGCATACATGGGGTACTTTTGTCGGATGACACACTTCCAGAACAAAAATGATAATAAACATCAGTTCTCAAACAGGTCAGATGACCAAGAACACAACACTCACCAATAGTATTCATAAAATCAAGCAAAAACTGTCATTTGAATTTCAGAGCTATACTTTATTCAGAACTAAAAATTCACTAGTATACCATATAAAAGTCAACTAACAACTCTTCGGATTTCCCCTCCATAAAAAGATCTCTCCATCCATAATATAAAAACTCTGGTACTTGTTGCCATCATGTAACTATCAGTATAGTCACATGCTAGAGGGAGCATGCTCAAAGGTCAAAACTCAATTGCAACAACATTTAGTCTGATGCCCTGTTTTACTCTGTTCATGTTTAATTGCCTCTTCACGTTCAAGACTCAAACGATCACCGCTTTCATACCTGCAATAATATATCAAAGTGAAGTTTATAACAAAATAAAGAACAATATACTATAGCACATACTGCAAGTCACATGGCAAGGTCATGATAAATTAGTTGCATAGTAGACTGGACCAAAATTTACAGAAAAAGCAACTAGAAATCACCCATATAGCACAACACAAGTGGCATGGTCTCTTAGCAAACATCAGGACCTAATCATCAGTTGGCTAAATCATTCCATCAGATGCAGCAAGTGGCTTGTTAAAATGTAATTGAGCTTATAGAATAAATCAAAATTAAAATGAGCTGATGCTACAACACCAGATCTGCAATTAATATGTGTGCCCTTATTACTATTGGATGTGCAGAATGCACATAATGAATGAACTACAATGTTCCATTAATCACTTACAATGTTGTATGCACTCACGAATCACCTAGAGTTTCAGCAGTATATGGCACAGCAATGTGATTTCTTCAAGCATATTATTTCAGAGAAGCAGACTTAAAATCTGTAGACCACATATAGTACTAATAAAAGCCCAAAATACCAACAGTCTACATATCACCACAGGAATAATTAACATACTCAGCAGTGAAGTAACAGGAAGCGAGGCAACAAAATGGCTACTGCAGGTTACCTTCTAAGCTTACCTTCTAAGATATCATTCTTCTTCATCAATTAGCTCCATGTAGTCATCAAACGACTTCACGCAGAATTGGGATGAATTAGAAGCACGGATCCAGTCTTGCACACATATTAATGCTTCCACGGTTTTTGAAGATAACCGACTATGAAACTACGATATTATTTTCCTTCCGGTCTTTGAAGGTCGACTTTGAGGCTACTCGTTGAAGCTTGAATTGCCAAAACATCTCGAGCCATGCGAGAAAAGGTTGGATACTCGTTGAGTTGCTCTTCCACCAAGTAAGTATATCAAAGGAATTACTTCGAGGGATCGTAGGCTTTGCTAAATACATTTCAAGCTCAAGCTCGGAGGCCATGCTTGTTAAGGATGTACTATTTCTCAAGTATTCGTCCCAATCCGAATATCTATCACTTCCGGTTCAAGCAAATGGCATATTTTCTCCACCATGATTCACTTGTGAATAATCCTTATACAAAGACAGCAAAACTCTCCTTAGTGTAGCAATTTTGGAATCAGCTTCACTCCCAAATGCTTTATTCAAACAAAATTCAATGAATGCAAATTTGAACTGTGGATCGAGAATCACAGGGAATGAGATCTGGAGCCACGTTAACTTCCAATATCTATTAAACTTCTTCCTCATATATTCCACTGTATCAAATAGTGTATCATTCGGCTCAACAATACATCTTTCTATAGCAAGCTTGACCTCCCATATCTCATGAAAATATAAATTGGATGTAGGGTAAAGCGATCCTGAAATGACCTTTGTTGCATCGTAAAAGGGTTTCAGCAGTGCACATACCTCCCTAGCCATTTCCCACTCTTCATGTGAGGGTGCATATTCGTACTCTGGCTGCTGCTGGGTGAGGGACTCAAAAGCTCTCTTTAACACCAAACACCTTTCTAGCATGATGTAGGTCGAGTTCCGGCGGGTGGATGTATCAATGTTCGGATGCCTTTTCTCATGGATACCAAGTTGTTGAATGATTTCCTCAAACTTTTGCTTCCGTGATGTAGACGCTTCAATGAATTTCACACTTTCCCTAACCTTGTGCACAACTGGATTGATAACCTGAAATCCAGCTTTACATATCAAGTTGAGGACATGGGCTGCACATCTGTGATGGAGTAGCTTTCCTTTACCATACAACATGCGTTTCTCTAGCAGATTATGTCTCAATAGCTTCACCATGTCATTGTTGTTGCTTGCATTGTCCAGTGTTATTGCGAATAACTTATCCTCAATCTTCCAATCTTGGATGGATTTGAGAAGGGCATTGAACATTGCAACACCAGTGTGCGGCGTTTTCAAGAAAGTAAACTTGATAATCCTCTTTTGCAGCTTCCAATCTTCATCTAGGAAGTGGCACGTGATACACATATATCCAAGAGTTTGACAAGATGTCCACATATCCATTGTCAATGAGACTCTACTGCTAGTACTTTTGAAAACATCAACAAGTGCTTGTTTTTGTTCTTGAAATAACTTTAAGCAATCATTGGAGATTGTTCTCCTTGAAATCATTTTGAAGATGGGGTTCAAGCTAGAAACGAACCTTCTAAAGCCATCATAATCGACGATCAAAAGTGGCAGTCCATGAAGTGCAATCATCCGAGCTAGCTCCCTCCTTGAGGTGTCTTGACTGAACCTCCACTTGTCCAAAGCAACTCCTTCTGGAGACATCATAACAGATCTGAGCTGATGGGACATATTTGTCACTTGTCTTCTAATTTGACATCTCTTCAAATGAGTTGACATAGCGCTAGTTCCTGCTCCTCTCTTGGCACCGATCTCGGTATTGCAATGAATGCACTTTGTCCTTTAGTAACGATGCCTCCCACACGAACTTTCGAGAATTCATTCCAAACTTGGGATCCGAACTTCTTATTCTCCTCACCATGTATGTAGCCATCCACCATTTCGGTTTCAACTAAGCCCTCAACACAGCCAATTGTAGCACCTTCATCTATGTCCTCTTCCTCTCTGTGCCAATAATCAGTGTTGCCCTCATCCTCCCAACCATGACCATAATCATCTCCTTCCCACCCATCAAGATTCCCAGCATAACCATCCTCTTCTGGATGCCCAGGTACCAGAGTCTGTTGATTGCTCTGCATAGTCACATCTGCTTTTTCTCCATTATTGGGCTGCAGTGACTGATCAGGTACTGGAGTGTTGGTGGAATGATGCCTCTTCCGCTTTCGACCACTAGATTCGAAAACAAAACATTTCATAATTATGTTAAGAAAGTGGAGTCTTAAATTTGGAAGCAAGTGGTACATCTGCTTGTTTCAGCAATGCCTTTATTAACCCCTAAATATCTATTAAAACATACTGCAGCACATATATTGTGTAGGTACAAGTAGGTACATGGGAGAGGAAGTAAAATTGTGTAGCTTTCAATTAAGCAGAAATTATTAGTGTAACCAGTTTCTGGCCAGACTTTCCCTCACATTGATCAGTGGCAGGATCTGCCACCAGAATTGACAGATTGACTAATGACAATTTCAGAATATAGTACTGCAAACTATGAAGAGACTAAATAGCTCCTGAAACTACATTAACTGGGATGCTATGAGAAAACAAATCGAGCATCGTCCATTTTAAGATGACCTTAGTAGGTATACAAGTACGACCACAAATTCATCTCGTGAAAAAAATCAGTAATTTAGAAATATAACTATAGAGAATAGGGACCATAAAGTATCTATTGATTACATCTGACTTGATAGGGCCAAAGTAAAGCTGCAAGCAAGACCAGTACACACATCTAGTATCTCATATCTCTGACTTGTAAGAATTTTATAGAAAATAAACAAGTATAGGACAAATTTCATCTAAACAACTAAGGGAAGGCAATCAAAAAAAAGTCTAAAAATAAATTAGTGCAACTGTGAGCAAGGTATCTGAAGTGCATAACATCAGTTATCTATAAACAATGGCTTGCATTTAAAGGAAAAAATGCAGACTTGAAAGGCACAATCAGAATGAACACCATACTACATTACTTTCTCAACATTGTATCAACCACATGTCCACATCACTTTATCTTAGCTTGAATGCAAAGCCTAACAATTGTCAACACAGTAATGAATTCGCAAGCAAACCAATGGAATTTAATCAAGCATATTATGAGAGATATAATCTAATAGAGAATAGGGACGGTAAAGTGACAGATACAAGCATATATTCTGACAGTTACAAGCATATAATCTACTGAATGTGCATTTGCAATTATGCCAATAGGAAGAAAAAAGGAGCAAAAGCCGATAGACGCAGCTTCTCGTTCGATAGAGAGCAGCTCAAGATAAGTACAAAACACCCCTATCTGACACTAATGATGAAGTACTCCTCGACTCATGGTACACATTAATCACCATGCTGAATCCAACATAGGCCAAAGCTTACTATAGATAAATCTTGCAATTTTTTAGAATCTTGCAATCTTTTAGCCTAGCTAGGGTGGAACTGGCAAGGATGCGAACCTGGGGATAGCTGCGGCAGTGGGGACACCGACTTTGACTTCCATGGGTTCTTGCTGAGGAAGGAGATGGCCACACGCTCGATCCAATGGCGACGCCCGTTGTCCTTGGGCGCGGGAATGGCGGCCCCCAACTCGGTAGACGGCAGGAACAACTAGGAGGTTGGCCTCTAGCGGCGCCGTGCCGAGGAAGAAGAGGCCCCTTGCCCCTTTGGGTCTGAGAACGGCGGGGCGCCGAGGCCTCGATGCGGGTGACCGCCCAAGAGCTGGTGTTGGCGTCAGCGAAGAACACGATGAAGGAGACGTTTTTTGGGTGGGAGAGGGCGGTGTCGGCGGTGGGAATGCGGCGACGTCAGCGTCGGCGGTGGTGGGGATGGTGGCGCTGCGGCGGCCCCTGGCGTCGTGCCGTCTCGGGGACTCGGGGGCAGTGGCGGATCGAACCGCTCGACCCTAGGGTTCGAGTGCATCGAACCAGCTGTTTTTTGGATTGAACTAGGAGCCCATCAGGATCGTTTTTGTGGGCCGGTTCGGCGAACCGTTGGGCCGAACTGAACCACGCCCATGTATAGCCGCCGTGGACGGGTGCTGGAACGAAGCCGAGGCCAGGTTCCGGCAACCCCGCCAACCGCCGCCCCGCTCAAGCGCATGGGAGAAGGAGGCGGAGGGGGCTGCTGCCTGCCTCGGCTCCGGCGGATCCGCCTCCGGGGCGTCGGATCCGTGCCGTGGGGAGCCGGATCCGTGCCGGGGGCGCGCGGATCCGCAGCTCCCGTGGCGCTCCGCCGATCGCCGGCCGCCGCGGAGCTCCGCCCCCGCCCGCCGCCCGCCGCGGAGCTCCGCCACACGCCGGCCGCCGCGCTCGCACTCCCGAGGCGTCGGCGCGCCGGCCCGGTCCACCTCTCCCGCGCACCGACGAGGTCTACACGGGGACGGGTCTGGCGCCGCCGTTCGTCTGGTGGGGGTCGTGGTGGGGTGGGGGAGGTGGTGGGAATTGAATGGCCCTTAGGGTTTCAGGAGGGCGGGTGTATTACCTCGAATAGATTGGGGCTCCCACGGCCCACCATCTGGTCAAACCTGTACCAACTGGCCCATGTATTTCCTGGTCTTCCACCCTCCGCGCTATACCACCTGGCCCAACACCCCCGCGCGCCCACTCCCCTTTTCACGCTGCTCTTGTCATATCTCAATGCGCAGCTCTGAGTATCCTACGGGCCGGACTCAGACCCCTCCATGACTACCGGACGTTAGAAATCTTAATCCCTTTGTGAGGAGAAGCGGCGACAACGGCGAGGCAGCCACGGTCGCCGACGGTGAGGGGCAACGCCACAGCCACTTATAACCACTTGTGGCAGAGAACAACCATGACTTCTTAGCGCCACCTCCCGAGACGTCTTGTACCGGAGCTGGGCCCCGTAGAACATGGATTAACCACTTGTGGCAAAGAAAACCCATGATTTCTGACAGGTAGGCTGGCCTTCACTTCTCTGCCCTTCCTCCACTACTCGCCCGTCGCGTTCGGTCACCATCCGCTTTCGCTAGGCGAGATGGAAAGCAGCAGCCGCAGGCGCGGCAGGAGAGATGGATCGGCCCGGCACCCAAACCCACCTTAAAGTACCAAACCGACTGACAAACCGGGCCGATCAGTTACGTCACCCGTCTGACCCCACCTTGCAGTGACACGAGCGCGACGCGGCCGGCCTCCGTCCCCACAGCCCGAGAGCGTCGGAGCAGAGGCGATAGATAAAGCTCGAGGAAGACGACCGGCGAGCGGCGACCAGAGCCGATATATAGCTGCGCGCACTGGGCACAGTGAAATCGAAGGAGGAAAAAAGTTCCCCCAAAAATCAAAACAAAATCCGACTATGCCGAAGACCACCTCGTCGCCGTCCCCCACCATCTCCGCCATGAATCCCCTCCTCCCCTCCTCCACCTTCCCCAAACCGCCCCACCCGCCGGACCCAAACCCTAGCTCCCCGAATCCTAGCCCCTGCAGCTACCTCCTCCACGCCGACGCCGACGACGAGGCGCTGATCCAAATCCCCGGCCGGAACCCTAGCCTGGTGGGCGCCTCCCCGCCCTTCGCGCTACTGCCGGCCATCGACCCGGCGCCGCACATCTCCTCGCAGTTCTACACCTTCAGCGCCGCCTCGTACGGGCTCATGCTGCGCTGCATCCTCGCCGGCCGCCCCGCCTCCTCCGACGAGGTCCGCGCCGCCACGTCGCTCTCCGTGCTCGCCTCGTGGCGGGCCGTCTGGAAGGACCGCAACGAGGACACCGCCTACCTCACCGCGTGGAAGCGCATCCAGGACAAGCTCGCCGCGTCGCCCAACGGACGGCACCTCCACTTCAAGACCAACGCCGCGCAGCGCGTCTCCCACGTCGGCATGTGGAGGGACATAGTCTCGGAGGCGCACGCCGACCCCGACCTGCTCCGCCACCTCGCGTTCAAGGACACCGTCGACCGCATCAAGCAGTCCTGGACTGTTGGGGCCAAATTCTACGGTATTCCGGAATCATTTATCCGCGTATGTGTTGCTGCATGCCCCGTTTGTAAGGCTGTACCTGCTGGCCAACCTGATTCTACCATTTCATCGCCTGGGCGCGGGAAGCGGCGGCGCAGGTTTGAATATACAGAGACACTTGACGTGCCAGCTCGAGATGTGCCGCGCAGGTTACAGCAATTAGCTGCCAAGCACAAGGTTGTCCTTTGTATCAGGCAGAAGTATATAAGGTATAAGCCATTCATGGCTGAGGTGAAGGATTACGCATGCCACCGTGCTGGAGTGCCGACTTCAAATGCTGGGAATGCTGCTTCCTCCTCAGCCAGTAATTCTGAGGGTAAGAAGGTTCGGGTTCTAAAGCGAGAGCCGTACCAATCAAAGAGGTGTGGTTGTGGGTTTCGTATTCGGGCAATTGTACCGATAGCTAATTATAATGAAAAAGACAAGACTTTTGTGTACTTGGAGGAGGGCACTGCAGTGTTCAAGCTTTACGCGGTGCACTCGGGGCATGAGCCAGGTCCACTTGATGGCAATGCACGAATTGTTCACAGGTTGGTTGGTCATAAGGGGGCTCTTGAGTTTGATCCAGATATTTATGGTGTCAGTGAGGAAAGGGATCCCACCTTTTCATCAAAGGGGGATGAAGATGTTGATATTGATGATTCGCATCAGGCGGTCTTGCAGCAAGTGCGGGATCTTAGATCAGAAGTTCAATTGTTAGAAGGGAAAGTGGCTAAGATGCACCCAGAACTGTTGGGGTCTCTGACCACCGAGTTGTCTGAGGTTCTGCACAGGATTAGGAAGTTCAACTTGGAAGGTAATCTCTACCAGCCGGAGGAGAGACTGATGGTAGGCAATGAAGAAGTCGGGGGATGGGGGGCAGTGGATGCACCACGCCATTTAGACCTGCATGATGGAGCATTCTGCAAGGATGATGAAATGCTTGATGACGATGATACTGATTTTGGCTCGAGCCTTGGACCTATTGTTTCCTGGGATAGGATGGCAGCGGAGTGTGAAGATAGAAAGATGCTCCTGGGTGATAGCCCAAAGTGTGACAAGTGGATGCTAAAGGATGGTGTGGGTGACTTTGATGCAAAGAGTATTCTTAACTGTGGGGATGATGACTGTGTGGAGGATTCCAAGATCATCAAACCATTGATGCATGATGATAACATGGTAACTGACCCAAGTTTGGTAGGTATTCATGTAGAAGGATTTTACACTGGATCAAAATGGTATGATTCACCAGTATGTTTGGAGTCTGGTGTTGATGCAGGAGATAGTAGTTTTAGGCATGGTGGAATTGTGTGAGAGTTGTGATAACCTGATACCTGAAGGGTCTTGTAAATTCTGTATACTAGCTGTATTTAGCTCACACCAATTTGATGTAGTGCCTGTAGGTGGAGCTTCAGTCAAAGTAACCCGTCGGCCCTGATATATACAGGCTGCATTTATCAAATCAACTTTTCGTCAACTTGTATATAATCTCTGTATTGGTTACCTGCTTGCTTCAAGATAATAAAGCTATGGTTCTGTTCTTGATCGTTTGTGTTGCTTAATAATTTGTTGAACTACTCTGGGTGTGTTTGTGCCTGCACACGAGCTTATCAATATGGACACAATTATGTCGGTTGTCTCATTGTTCTCAATTTGTTGCATCTAGTATATTAATTATTAACTGCTAATGTTTATGCTTAGTTGTTCATTTCCTTGTCCTGGACATATCTTCGATGCAATAATTCCTTATTCCCCTCTACTCCTGAATGGCTGAATTTTAAAATTATGTATAAGCGAATGATTTTTTTTTGTTATGCATATATTGAATGAACCCTTAGCTTTTCTTTTCATGGAATCAATATTGCTTCCTTCTGTGTCAATGTTGTTGACTGGTTGGTTTTACCATAACACGTGAAGCCTCCTATGTTGGGGCAGTATGAAATTTGATTTCTTAAAAGGGCCAATCTTGATTTGAATACATTTAAGCCTCCATGCCCCTTTCCCCAATATTCAGGACTTGACCATGCCATTTATTTATTTGTGTATTTTCTGTCAGATTTAGGTGGGATTTTCTGTTCTATTTGAACTTAATGCATTGTAACTTAAAATTGTGGCCAACTGCTTCGAAATTGTGTACCTGCAACCACATCCTCCAATTCTTTCACATAATTTGCTATTTTAAAACGTGATGGTATAGTAATAGCTAGATATGTAAATGTTGGGTTCAGAACCTTGGAGAACTAACAATACAGCATTTGCACGATGAACTTTCATGTTCTAACTCTACAAATTTGATCCCATACTTCGAGGAATGGCAATCTACATAGCTTGTGTATCTAATATGCACAGGTTATTCATTCTTCTTCTCTGCCCTAGCAGAAGTTTTGTCTTGGCCAGTAACAGTAGATTTTCAAGGGATGACTTTAGTTCCTTAGGGTGACTGCATTGCACCATTGCCTTTGCTGTACATGTTTGTTACCCTGGTGAATTTACCTGTACTGTTCATAAACTATGTCAAGTGATCAAGTTACTAACCATTTGTTCTTGACCTTCAGCATTTAGTCACCAGCAATGTTTGAGCTGTGCAGCCTTTCAGCTTGGGAATTTCTTCAGCTTATTGTCAACCACTCACATCAGATGGCATGCCATCAGTTTGAGGTTAGGAGAATCTACATTCACTCTTATTTATTTCCCATTTTATGGCACAACATTATTGTAAGGGCTATATTTTGTTAGAAGGTATAATTAGTGTTATGATTTGGGCCCAATTGCAGCTAAAATGGCAGGGAAACCAATGCTAACAGTGGGACTAGTGTGGTCTGGTTAAATAGTTGAGCATAATTTAGATTATTGATCAGGTTTTTTAACTCCTATATGATTCAACTAGACCCATGATTTTAAGGGAGGAAACCAGGAAATTGATAGCCATACTTCACATTCATTCCTGGATTAACTGAAGCATCCTGTTGAGCCATACTTCACATTCATTCCTAACAGTGATTTCGAGGAACTTTCACACAGCCTAACGATGGATTTGCCTTGCAATTTAACATTATGGTGATGAATTTTTTTTTTTTTTGAGAAACATTATGGTGATGAAATTGGGTTCCGTCCTTGAAGCTATTTTGATAGAGGCATTCCTCCTTCAGCAGTACTTATGGAATCGCTATTTAGTATTTACTGCCTGATATCAAGGTATGACTAATTGACTAGTGTATGCAAGGTGGAGTTTCCTGCATGTGTAAATATATCTGAAATAAGGTAAGAAGTGGCTATAGTTTTTTTCTGCACCCTCTACTGAGAATACAAGGCATTATGTAAAATTCTGCAACGGGCTTGATTTATGGGCTTTTGATCGAAGCTAAGCCTTCTGGTTGTATTCAAGGTGGAGTTCCTGCATGAATTGATATACCTGAAATGAGGTAAAAAATGAACTACCGTTTTTTCCTCCACTTTTGGGAATCTAAGGCCTTTCCAAGGTTCTACAATAAGCCCTATTTATGGTACTTTTGATGGAAATAAACCCTTCTAAATAAGGCATAAGTTTCACGTAGTGAGGATTTTGTCGGTTAAATATATAGTTTTATTTAAATATAAGCACATTGATTAAAAACGGCCCAATCATGGGTTGTGACTGCATTCTACCATTAGCTGCTTACACAGGAAACCTTGTTTTGGTTGTGAGATTGTTGCCATCCATTGGCTAACCTGATCAGTTTTAGTTGCTCATGTTTAGTTTGAGGAATGGATTAATCCTCTGAAACATATTTCTTGGCTTCCTTGGTTGCTCTCAGGAATTATGGGAAGAGCCAAGCTAGTTTGCCCTCAGGCCATTCCTCATGGTCATGGCATGAACGAAATTTACAAATATCATTCCACAAAAATCATGTATGATACATCAGACTGCAGAATAGGGGTAATCACAACAGTGAAATATTTGGCTTATTCCATGGAATAGCAGGTAATTACTGCCAAGTGAGGGATGTCTAATATGTTATGTGGGGTTGTGAACATGTGAACACCTGTACTGAAGCA
This sequence comes from Cenchrus americanus, assembly GCA_947561735.1. Taxonomy (NCBI): domain Eukaryota; kingdom Viridiplantae; phylum Streptophyta; class Magnoliopsida; order Poales; family Poaceae; genus Cenchrus; species Cenchrus americanus. The sequence continues at coordinate 148,917,491 of OX387243.1, read as the reverse complement.
GTTTCTTCTGCTTGTCAGCAGTGGAGATATGGTGATTTTGGTCTCTGATGTTTGCTGTCAGTATAAGGACCTTGTAAAGCTGAAATGATGTGAGGAACTGACAGGCCTCTGTTCCTTTTGCTTCCAAGTTAATTATTGATTGCTATTTTAAATCATTGCATTACATCACCCATTTTTTCCGGTTAGGGCTAGGCAGTTGGAATTTATGTCTCCACATTGGCTAACAATTCAAATGTGCATGAGGGTTGAACTTATCATATGTCGGCAGACTAGGTTGGGGTTATTTAACCCTGGGCAGTTGTGACCATTCATTCAACAGTTTTTTTTTCCAACTCAGTGAATAAGCTCAGAAATCACATGGTAACCTGCATACCAGTTGACCCTGACACCAACTGCGCAAACAGCATCTGAAGGTATCCTTACTCAATGCAACCTCAAGCACTAAAATCAATGTGCTGATCTCTCTATTGTTCCACAACTCCACAAGTGTGCTATATAGGATACTTGTGATCTGAGGGGCAGGTAAAATTTAATAAGTAACCCCATGTTAGCCATTGCCTACTGCTGTGGTGTATGGACCAGTTCCTCTATTATCTATATATATGGCTGGAGGTCTCCCCAAGTATAGCTCTTCAGTGGGGATTAGGTCCTACTGGATGCAAAAGAGGCTTTTCTGAAGGGTCAGGCAACTGCTGTTGCCACCATGACGGCCAAATCAAGAGTAGTTGCCGTCGTCTTCCGGGTCATGTGTGTTGTCTCTGCAGTTGCTAGTGACAGCGAGAAGAAGCCTGGGAATGCTGCTGGTGTAGGCTTTGATTGCTATACTATGTGCACAGCGCTGAGGCCTGAGGATGCCCGAAAACAGTGGACCTGAGTTTGGCTTTGATCTCAGATGGGTTTCCTTCATCTCTTCACAGATTTGATGATAACTTTATATGAGTGGATCTGAGTCTTTGCTAGTTGCCACTATGTTCGTGCACTAAGATGTGCTGTGGTTGCCTGTTTCATCGATAATTCGATGGTCTCTGTGATATTTCTTGTTTCCAAAGTTATGAGCCTGTTATTTTTTGCTTGCTGAAGTCATGACGTGTCATCATATGCCCGCAATATGGACATAACTGTGAACATGGTGATACCACAAACTCATTAGAACTGCAACAATGGTAAACTCTGTAAGGCAACAGATGAAATTCAAGGTATAGTTCTTGAAATATCAGGCAATTAATGTTGGGTGAGATATGTCTAATATGTTCCGCGGTATTGTGAACGTCTGAATAACTATACTTGTGTTGCAAAGTATCAGAATAACCATGCATAAGTAATTTCTTCTGTTTTGCAACAGTGGAAATATGGTGATTCGGTCAATCATGCTTGCTGTTCATGAAAGAGCCTTGCAAAGTTGAACAGGTGAAAGGGATAGGGCTACTGTTTCTTTTGCTTCAAGCAAATGATTGATGGTAATGTTAAACAGTCGAATTTCATTACCCAATTTTTCCTGTTCTGATTGGTCACTGACTTGAATACTTCAATGTCTCCCAATTGGTTAACAAGTTACATTTGGATGAGGATCGAGCTTATCATTTACCTGCAGCTCGTGTTAGGTTTACTGAACTCTGCCAATTGCGACCATTCATTTAATCACCTTCACTTTTCAGATTAACAAATGGGTGCACTTGGTGCGATGGTAACAGTAACATGCACACCAGTTGCACATGTATGTACAGCAACTCTGCAAGTAGGTGCCTGCACGCGAGTCCGTGCAGCGGTCTACACAAAAAGTGGCTACAAAAATGCGATGGACATTTCCTGTGGCCACGACGGTAAAATTATCAAGAACGTCCAGGACCATGGCTATACTATACAGTACTACCTACATTACCAGTTGTTATTGAGCATGGTCCCGTTTAGCATATATGGCCGGGGATCTCCCCAAAGTTAACGCTGTAGTGACAGACGGATAAGAGTGAAAGGAACGAGCTGAAGCGATTCGAATTGCCGAATGGATCACTGCAGTCGTGTGTCTTGGCCATGTGCCGTGCCGACTTTGCCTCTGCAGCTGATGGTGACGGCGATGAGAAGCTTGCAGTGGTTTGAGAGTGCCGGAACGGTCGGCTATTGTCGCTCGAGAGATTACTAATCGGCTTTGCCGGCAGCAATTCTCTGATGTTACCCGGGAAGTAAGTAGTGCCTGGAACCGGCTTCATCATCAGGAGAGTCCGTCCAGGTCTAGATGTGTGTTCAGATAATGTTGTGCCTGGATTCGGCTCCATCAGCAGCAGGATCTCTTCCATGTGCACAGCCAAGTGAAAGGGAGCAAGGTCTGCACCGGTATAAGATGCTCTGTTGACTGTGAGTTGTCATCGGTTGTTACTTTTCTCTGCCATATCCCTTGTATTTCTTTTTGAAGTGACGAGCCTGTTCCGTTTCGAGTTGCGGTGTGTCAGTATTACAGTCTCCAATCCAATCAGAAACCTCCTAAACCACTTTCTTAAAAGTTTGCTTGAGCCAAGCAGCAAAACTTGTGTCCGAAGAGCGAAGATGCAAGAGAGAAGCGTACACCCATGGACATGGACCATGGCAACCCGAAGACCATGTTACCGATCATCTCCAAGGACATGGCGCTTGAAGCGGCTGTTGGCGCCGACGCGCCTCGCCTTCGGGATCCGATGAATACCACGGGCCGACGGGCGTCCGCAAGAACTGCGTGGGATGCGGCGTCCGCTGCGTCTCTTTCGGGGGCCCGCAGGAGCTGCCATGTGGGTCGGTTCCTTTGCCGTTCAGCTTCTACCATCACTGTCATGTACTAAATCCCACCGCGGTGGGCTTGACAGTGACTCAACGGCAGAAGAGCCAACTACAACTACAGATAACCTCGTTACGGGAGCTGTGTGCCGTGCGCTCTCGTGCAATGGCCAATGGTGGATATGACCCAGGTGCCTGCTGTCACAGTCACACCAGGAGTACTGTACGGAGTAGGTCTAGCGGTAGTATGTTCAAGCACTGCTTGATCTTGTTTCGAATTGACGCGCTCGTTCTGTTTCTGTTAGAATTTATGTGGGGTTCCACGTCTGATGGTTGGACTATGAACTGTTGTGCTGGATAAGCATAAGCCCTCGGTGACCTGTTTCTGACAACAGACAAGGAGGCTGGACTGCAGATCTAATGCGACCCCGACTGTAACTCTTTTGCCTGCCGTTGTGCGGATACAATTTCGTCATTTGCCTGAGCTGCAGTTACTGACGGAAGCAACACAACATCGAGATGTTGAGCCTGCTGAACTGAAGACCAGAGAGCTCATGCATCCATCAGCGTCGTCACTCCGGTGCCTGCTGCCGATCTTTGCATCAAACTTGCATCGATCCCATCCATCGATTCTTATCTCATTTACACCGTGACAAAGCTGAAAAGATCCATCATTCCATCAGCGTCGCCGTCCCAGCTGTGATGCATGACGACGAATTGATGAAGACGAACAAAGAGGCTCACTCACGCCAGGGAGCACCTGGGCAGAGAGAGTTCGCAGGAAGCTGCATCTTCCGAGGAAGAATCGAAGCGGTAGGCATATATTCCCCTGGTGCATCGGCAAGTGGCCAAAGCATCTAGAAGAAAAACGTGCATCAGGCCCTAGCCTTCGTGTTCTTCACTCCTCGCCTGCAACAATGCTCCGCACCCTTTGCTCAAATTCGCATCGCGTGAAAACGCGACTCTAACCGCCAGAGAATTTGTTCGACAAAAGTCCCCTTTCCTCCCCTGAATCTAGCTGCAGTTGCAGTGCGGACGACGACGCCCACCTGAATTATACCACGTCGTCCTGCCACTAGTAGTTTATAGCAGCAGGTAGTAGCTAGGAAGACGACGCTTACGTACCCTCGCGGCATGGCTTGTTCGTCAGCACGCACGCTCGCCACGCCAAGCAACGATATCTCCGAATTTCCAAGACGCGTGTGCGAGAGCGAGCACGAGAAGCAGGCCATGCACGAGAATGAGACGGTGGCAATGGCAACAGGCACACGCGCACACGCGCAAAGCGACAGAGTGTCACGGAGAGACGACGACGGGTTGGTGAACGAACAGGCAACCAACCAACTTCCTCGCCGCCGCCTGGTGTGCAACAGGCAGGTAAGTTAGTAGGTACGCGGTGATCTGGATCCTCTGACCGCGACGCCGACGGGGTGAAAAGGGGTTGCTCGTCCAGCTGGGCGACATCACCGGCGCAACAACCGAAAGTAGGCGCGCGAATCCGACCTCGTGCTAAACCGCAATCAAGGCTTTTGCTTAAACAAAAGCAATCGCCGGCCGGATCGACGAAGGGCGTCGCTGTCCTCCAAGATCGTGGGTGATCGGTCCTGTATTTTTAAGCTTATACATCAGAATCATTATTAGCAACCCGGCACGCATCTGGTTCCTTAACCAGAATACTAATGCTCGTACCATCACTATCGCTTTCCTCAGCTTCTCTAGATGATCTTCGTCTTTCGGAAAAAGAAAGAGCAAGATCAGCATCAGCTTGCTTTTCTCGACTTATTTCCTCGCACACAATACTATTGCATCTGTCAGTCGAACGCTATTCTTCGTATCACCATAACCGCCTCAAACTCCAGACAGATGATGTGCGGTGCGGGGAGACGAATTAGCAGCAGACGGAGTGAACGCACGGCGATGCGCCTGCCACGGACGCGATCCGGTGACACAACGCACATGGGGGAAGAAGAATCGAGACGGCCATGGCCATGGGATACCATAGCTAGGGGCTTCTTTTGGCGCGAGGTGAGGTGCGCCGCGGCGGAGGGAGGCACATGCGGCGGCACGACGAGGACAGCCGCCCACCGTTCGGCCGTGGTTCCCCCCTTTCCCTCGCCGTGCGATCTCGTCGGTTTCGAGGGCGATTCAGGCAGGCCGGGCGCAGCCGTCGTTGCCCCCACCCCAACGGCGCGCTTGCCCCCGGCCGGCGCGCGTCGCACGCGGGTTGGGTTCGGACCTCGAGTCCCCCCCGTTCCCATACCCGACCGCCACCACATGCCCCCCCTGCCGCGACGCGGCGTCGCTGCTGGCGCCCGGGTCACATGCCGCGGCACTGGCGCCCCCGCCTCACGTGAGCGCGTGGGGCGTCGTCGACACACGATGACACGACACGTCCGCGCTCGCTCGCTCTGTCCTTTTTCCTCCAGGGGAGAGCCGCGCATGTGCGCGGGGGGCGCGCTTGCTTGCTTGCCCCACGCGCCGGTCCGTACCCGGAGCCCGAGGCCGCACCACGTCGCCACCCGGGGGCGCCAACCCGGTGGCGCCACGCACGGCCCTGCGCCACCTCAGCCGATCCCGTGGAGTTCTATGGTAGTAGGAGCACCTTGTTCCCTGGGGTTTCCAGGACCAGGCGGCCGTTAGTTGTGTACGTGGCGCACCGGCATACGACCTGGGTCCCTGGGTTTGGGGGCTGCGACACCCAGGCCAGGTACTACTACTGCTAGCTAGGGGTCCAGACTCCAAAGCAGATCTGCCCGAGTACGAGACGGAGCTCAATTGGAGGACAGGAGACGTGATATGATCACCCGCCCCCGCCCGCTCTCGATCGGTGGCCGCACGATGAAAAGGATCCAGGTTCGTTTCGCGGTGGCGCGCATCGCGGTTGGGGGGCTAAAAAAAATCGGCGGCGTTTCCTTCCCTGCCGGCGGCGAACGCAACGCCAACACGAGGAACGAGCGATCCTCGTGCGGGCCGCGCCGTCCGCCCACATGGTCGTTTCTCGTGTGCCGCCGCTGGGATTTGTACGTGCCCACGGGGTCCCCAAGCTGAGCTCAAGACGCACCCCCAGCCTATCTACTAGTAGTGGCTAACGCTACTAGTGATGATGCGCAATGCAAGTTGGATTACACGGAGTATAGAGCTAGGACGTAGAGGAGGGGGTCTCTCTATCGATACGGGATCACATCACGTGCGTGCTGATCCAGTAGCCTTAGCAGCCATGATTGTGTACGTACGGGTCACATTCTTATCTGCCTCGTATCACTAGCAGCCTGTTCGTTTGGCGTGGTAAATAAACATCTTGATTTGTTCGAGAGAAAAAATTTATTGGTTTGGATTCGCAGTGGTGATTTGTTACGAGAGAAAATCTTTATTTGTTGGTGGTGATAAAGCCAAACGAATGGGGGCGTAGCTCCGTCACTCGTATATGTCAATGGGCCAATAAATAAAAGATCGGTGCGGCACCACTGCACTATATGTCTACATAGACGACGGTGTGCTTTCCGTCTCCCTCCGGCCGGCGATCTTATCAGCTATGCAAGTATGCAACCGTCCGGGTTGGGCGAGAAAAAAAAGAACTTTACTCGATCGATCCCTACCCTAGCCACTAGTCCCTACTACAACATCGATCTGACGATCTCAATCCGGAAATTACCGAGAGAGCAAAAACTAAGCAAGAGCTGTAAACCACGCCATTAATTCGCACACCAATACACCATCCGTATCATCATCACATATAAAGAAATTGAAAGTGACTCAAAAGGATCGATCTCATGACCCGTCCGTGCCGATGATCTGGTGCAGGTTGCAGGACAAGCGATGGGCAACGATCGACGACGGACCCCTACGAGATGTGTGTGTAATTTGGAAGGAAGATCACGTGTGATGTCCCTCATCATGAGCCCAAAAAGTCGTTACATTGCCGAACTACCTGAAAGGATCTGCAGGACGGACGCGAGAATTGTGCGCGCGCGAGGAAAAAAAAAGAGCATGTGCGGAAAGGACAGCATCATTACCATAATACACCATGGATCTTTTGGGTCATACCACTCGAATGGCTTCATTATGAGATCTCACCGGATTTCTCCTACCTGCTGCGATGACAACGCGCGTGTGCTTCACTCGCAAGCAAATCCAGCCGCCCCCCAGGAAATCCAGGCTTGCAAGAGTCCGACTGGCGATCGAGAGCAGAGCATAGCGTGTCGATGGAAACCGGGGTGGCGGACGAGTCAGCATGATCGTGCTGGCTACGTATACGTGGCTTAGCTTTCGGTCCGCAGGTTTGTCGGAACAGAATAAGCAAACTACTGTTGCTGGATGGATTTGGCACCATGCAACTAACCTCGTTAGATTAATTGATGATTAGTGATAGATGATACATCGTCATCCTTTCCAGTGAAAAGAACCTCTGGGAAAGTTCTCGGGTCCTTTGAATTCTTCGGTGACCACGAGCTAAAAGTCTCCTTATCCTTGGAAATCATGAGCTGATTAGTCTTTTCTGATGCGCTAACACCCTGGCGGTTTTTTCCCCTTCGCGTGAATTCCTGCTCCGGCCTGGCCGTCTTTCTTTGGTGAGTTGACAGAACCAAGAAAAAAAGGAACTTCTCCTGCATCTTCCGCCTTCCGGATAGGAAACAGTTAGCTTGGATGGCAAGCAACTGGGACTGACGACGTGCAGGCGGTGGCGCTGAGCCATCACGAGTGACGAGCCATCAGCCACTGACCCGTGTGGCCGTGTGAACAGAGGCGGATGCCCGGGGCCCGACTTTTTTTTTTTTTTTTTGGCCCTTTTTCGAAAGAATCTCACAAATGCGCCCCTCCCGAAAGATTTCAAAAATGGGCCCCTCGGGCGCGCGCGGAACCAGCGGCGCCGAGGTTAGACGCCTCGGCGCCACGGATCACGGCGCCGGGCTAGGAGGCGCGCCGCCCCTCGTGGCACGACGTGGCGGCGGACGTGGCGCCTAGGGTCGGCGCCCGATCCGTGGCGCCGAGGGTCGGCGCCCCCGATCCACGCGCGCCCACCCCGCCGCCCCGATCCGTGGCGCCGAGGTGCCTTCCACCTAGGCCCATCCTTTCTCCTATCGCCGTGACGCCCATTCGAATCGGCTCCATCCGCCTCCCCCGGTCGCGTGCCCGGCCGCCGCCGCGCGCCGCGCGCCACGGTCGCCGGCCGCGGCCCGCGCTCCGTGCCGCCCGGCCCCGGCCTCGGCCCGCCGCGCGCCCCGTCCGCCGCCCCCCCCCGGCCCGCGCCGCCCGCCCCCGTCCGCCGCCCCCCCCCGGCCCGCGCCGTCCGCCGCCCGAGCCGTCCGCCGCCCCCACCCGGCCGCCGCCGCGCCGTCCGCCGCCCCCGACCCGGCCACCGCGCCGCCGTCCGCCGCCCTTACCCGGCCGCCGCCGCCGCCGTCCGCCGCCCCCGACCCGGCCGCCCGAGCCGCCCCGCTCTGCCCCCGGCCGCCGAGCCGCCCCGCCCCCGGCCGCCGCTCCTTGGCGCGGGGGCGCGTCCCGCGGCCGGCGCGGGCTCCTCTCGCGGCACGGCGCGGCGCCTATGCGGCACGGCGGCTCAAGCGGCCTCCGCGGCGCGGGCTGTCACACCCGGATTTAAGGACAAACCCGAATGCAAGAATACATGTGCGCCGGGATCAAGTTACACACATGCATCGACGCGGTGAATACCAAAACACGGTGTAAAAGCGTAAAGAGAGTATTAAACGGTTATTACATGACCGAATGTCTCAACTAAACAATCGTTCGAGTAGCTAACGAGCGGAAAAGAAACACACGCGAAGTCCTCCACGGGCGGTGGGCGGAGAACGGACGCCTAGAACCCATCAAACTCATCATTGTAGTCTTCAAAACGACCATCGAGCGACGGCCGGGTAGTGTAGATGCAATACATAAACAACAAGCGTGAGCACATGTCGTACTCGGCAAGGAAAAAGTTCTATAACAACATGCAAGGCTTTATGGTGGAAGTTGTTGGCTCAAAAGCAAGTCGGCATTTTAGTTGGTCAAGTTTTATTAAGCAAACTCGTTACGAGCAAGTGTAAGTATATACCAAACCCGGATAATAAAATGCAACGGATCCATAAAATGTAATGCACAAGTTTAAAAGTTCCATCTTCCATAGAATTAATCATGTGAGGGTCCGGGCCGCTCTTGACCGTGAGCACGGCTAACTAGTTAGTTTTACACTCTGCAGAGGTTGTACATCTTTACCCACAAGTCGCGTAAAAACTCAAAAGAGTTTTGGACCCAACCATGCGGTGTTTGCAAGGCACCATACCACACTTCCGAGGTGTGATTGCATAGGGACGCTACGAGGCCGTTACAAAGATCCCCAGATGAAGGTCGCCCGCTAGGTTACCCGGTCGGTGCAACGTATAAAGCTCCCGGACGAGTACCGTGTCTTAGCTAAGCCCACACACGCGCCCCCGAGCAGTCCATACGTCACTACCCGCCGGCCCCCAACCCTTATCGGGTAAAGCATACCTAACATCTAGTTCACTAATTAATAAGCCAAGACAGAGCCATATGTCTTGTGGTAGTACCTTGTTTTCCGGGTGGTTCTCCATGTTCCGGTTAACAAAGTAAAGTGTTCTTGCATTACATGAAATGATAGCATAAGTAAAGCCATATTAACAAGTGTTCATTAAACCATCCCAAAACCACGTAAAGCGCTAGCATATGCTACCCAACATAAAGTAAACCCGGTTGATCAAGGCATAGGATAACAAAGCTAGTCGAACCTTAGCAATAGGACCCATCAATTTAATGCATAGCAAAAGTAAACAACGGTGTAATTAAAATGCATGTTGTAATAGGAATTTGACGGGGAATGCAGCAAGGACTTGCCTTCTACCAGCACCGGAAGCGCTCGGGGTCTTGATACTCTTCAACGACGGCGAAGTCCCCGAATTGCTCGTACGCTACGCTCCACACATCACATACAAGCAAGCAATGGAAATAAATAAGAAACAGTACACCAATCATCTCAAACAGTAACAAAAGCGACAGGAAACTATTCTACTCGTCGAGACGATCGCGTGGATATAAAGAACGCTGAAAACGGAGTTAAAACGACGAAGTTATGATTAAAACAAGTTTTAGGACTTATTTGCAAAGAAATTTAGGGCTTCGGGTTAAAACGAAAGAAAACGGGACTAATCTGTGAAAGTTTTATAAGGTGGAAGGATATTTTTGTGAAACGAGAGAAAACTCGGGGTTTTATTTGCAAAAGCGCGCGGTTAAGGATAAGGAAGCGGATCCGATCCCTTGGATCCGGATCGGACGGCCGAGGGCTAGGCGCGGCGGTTTAGGCGCGGTTGACCGGACATAGCCGGTTTGACCGGCGGCGTGGCGCGAGCGGCGGCCGCCGGATGAGGATCCGACGATCCCGGAGCCGCGCAAGCGAGGCGGCGGCGCGAGGCGGCCGGCGGCGAGCGCGGCGCGGCGCGCGGCGGCGGCGAGCGCGCGCGCAAGGCGAATCGGGGGGGCCGGGGTTCCCCCATCTCGCCGGGAAACACACCGCGACGTCGAGCGCGCGCAAGCGAGTCCACCGGCGGCCCTCACGGGTAGCGACGACGCGGACGACGGCGCCCGGCGAGGCACGGCGGCGGCGCACGACCGGCGACGGCGTAGGTTGACGGCGCGGACCGAGGCGGGGACGGCGGAGCTCGGGACGGCGCGCGAGGGCGCCTAGGGTTAGGCGTCGGCGCGGATGCACGGGCACGCGGGCCCAAGGCGGCGGCGCGTCGGGTCCAGGTCGAACTCGGGTTCGACCCCCGAGCCGCAGCGGCGCGGCGGGAGGAGGAAGCCGACGCGCGCGGGCCCGCGCGTCGAGGCAGCGGGCGGAAAGCCCGGGCCGCGCCGGGGCCGCTAGGGATTAGGTGGGCCGGGCCGCCGCGGTCCGCGGTGAAGTTTCTTTTTTTTTTCCTTTTCTTTTTCAAAACCAAATCTTTTTCCAAACAAATTTAAACTACAAACAACCATTGAATTCAAACCAGGATTTGAATCCAACAACCAAAAACAATGCACCAGCATGTATGCAACAGTAAACTCCTATATTTCATTAATTAGTTAATAAAAATGATTAAATGCCTATTAAAGCACAACAACCTTATATTCCTTAAGCGAGATCGAAATGTTGCTAAGCCAATTTTAATTAAATTCAGAAGTTAAAATTTAGGGTGTTACAAATCCTACCCCCCTTAAGATGAATCTCGTCCTCGAGATTCGGATGGATCAAAGAGATGTGGATATTCTCGTTTCAACTCCTCTTCTCTCTCCCAAGTTGCCTCATCCTCTCGCATGATTACTCCACCGCACCTTGCACATTATAAAAGTCCGGTTTCTTGTAACCCGTGTCACTCGTCCCGTAATCTTAATAGGCCGTTCGGTGATGGTGAGATCCTCCTTTACATCCAACCCATCCATAGGCAACGGTTCCTTATCATGAGGCTTGAGACCTCTCTTTAACTGCGAGATATGGAACACATCATGCACATCTGCAAGCTGCGCTGGCAACTCAAGTCTGTAGGCTACCTCTCCCACTCGTTGCAAGATCTGGAAAGGTCCGATGTAGCGAGGAGACAACTTGCCCTTCACCTTAAACCTGCGCAAACCTCTGATAGGTGACACCTTCAGGTACACATAGTCGCCCTCTTGGAAAGATACATCTCTCCTCTTCCCGTCTGCATAACTTTTCTGCCTGGACTGAGCAACTCTCAAGTTCTCTCTCGATGATCCGAACCCCCTCTCGCCTCCTTGATGATGTCCGTCCCAAACAACCGACTCTCACCTGTCTGACTCCAGTACAACGGCGTTCTGCACTTTCTCCCATACAATGCCTCAAAGGGTGCCATCTTCAGACTGGCTTGATAGCTGTTGTTGTAAGAAAACTCGGCATACGGCAAGCTCTTGTCCCAACTCTCACCATGTTTGAGGGCGCAAGCTCTCAACATGTCCTCTAGAATCTGATTTGTCCTCTCTGTCTGACCATCTGTCTGCGGGTGATAGGCTGAGCTGAAGTTCAACTTCGTATCCATAGACTCATGCGGTTTCTCCCGTAAACGTGACGTGAACTCGGGTTCCTCTCGTCGAAACTATCTTCTTAGGAACACCGTGCAAGCATACAATCCTGGTCATGTACAACTCGCTAGCTTTGCCCCCGTATAAGTAGTACGCACTGGTATGAAGTGAGCAACCTTGGTCAAACGATCCACGATAACCCATATAGAATCATATCCATCACGGGTACGGGGCAACCCAACGATGAAATCCATGCCTATCTCTTCCCACTTCCACTCTGGCACCTTTAATGGTTGCAGCAATCCTGCTCGGTCTCGATGTTCGCCCTTGACCTTGTGGCACGTGTCACACAACGCAACGTGAGCGGCTACATCCCTCTTCATCCCATACCACCAATACCTCTCGCTTCGGATCCCGATACATCTTTGTACCGCCCGGATGAATGGAATAAGCCGAATCATGAGCTTCTCTCAAGATCGTCTTCCGAGATCTCCCACATCGAGCACACGGATCCGATTCTTGAACCATATCGTTCCCCGATCATCCTCGTTGAAATCCGGGGCCTTGCCCCTCTCCATGGTGTCCCCGATATCCCCGATCTCCTCATCCTTCGCCCCCCTTCACGAATCTGCTTTGCTCCCGAGTAGACTCTACCTCCAAAGTGACTCCCTCGGTGTGAGCGACTATCCCCGGATTGAGTCCCTCAAACTCCCTCATCGGCTCATCGAGCACTGGAACGCCAAAGCCGCATTGGCGTCCGTCCCTTCCGACTCAAAGCATCGGCAACCGCATTAGCCTTCCCCGGATGATACCGTATGTCCGGATCGTAATCCTTGATCGGCTCCAACCATCGGCGTTGTCTCGATTAAGATCCTTCGAGTGAAAATGTACTTTAAGCTCTTGTGGTCCGTGTAGATCCGGCACTTGGTCCCCATGATGTAATGTCTCCAAATCTTTAAAGCATGAACCACGGTACCGCGTTCCGGATCATGCGTAGGATAGTTCTCGCTCATGCTTCCTCAACCGCCTTGATGCGTAAGCTATGACGTGTCCCTCCCGCATAAGAACACAACCCAAACCTTGCCTCGATGCATCACGGTAGATATCAAAGCCCTTCGCAAGTCCGGCATCACAAGCACCGGAGCGGTCGTCAATCTCTCGCTTCAACTCCTCAAAACTCGCCGACAGGCATCGGTCCACTTGAACTCTCTATCCTTCTCCGGTAAGGTGGTGAGAGGCTTCACAATCTTAGAGAACCCCTCGATGAACCGTCGATAGTACCCTCGCAAGTCCAAGGAAACTCCCCGATCTCCTTAACCGTCCTCGGCGGTTCCCACTTCAACACATCTTCTACCTTAGCCGGATCAATCGCGATACCTCCATCCGTGATGATATGCCCCGTAAAAGAGACTTCCTTCGACCGTAAATCACATTTGCCGAACTTGGCATACAACTCGCTCGCTCTCTCAACTTCGCAAAGCAAGCCTCAAATGCTCGCATGATCCTCCTCGCTCTTGGAGTAAACCAGGATATCATCAATAAACACCACAACGAACTTATCCAAGTACTCCATAAACACCTTGTTCATCGATACATAAAGTAGGCGGTGCATTTGTCAACCCAAAGGACATAACAAGTATACTCATACAGTCCATACCCGGTGGTGAATGCGGTTTTAGGAATATCCGACCATCCGATCTTCATCCGATGATAACCGTAACGCAAATCAATCTTAGAGAACACCTTAGCACCTCTCATCCGATCAAACAAGTCTTCAATGCGAGGCAATGGATACTTATTCTTGATAGTGACCTCATTAAGCAATCGATAATCCACACACATCCTCTCGAGTACCATCCTTCTTCTCAACAAAGATAACCTAAGTGCTCCCCAAGGTGATGAACTAGGACGGATAAACCCCTTTTCCAACAATTCATTAATCTGTTTCTTAAGTTCTATCAATTGTGTACTAGACATTCTATATGGACGTTTAGAAATAGGAGCGATACCGTGTAATAGATCAATAACAAATTCAACATCTCGGTCGGGTGGCATACCCGGCAACTCCTCCGGAAACACGTCCGGTACTCATTAACCACCCCGATATCCTCCAAAGCTCGCCATCCAGTACCGTACGGAACCTCCCGCATCCGACGGTGGATCGGCCACAAGTTCAATCTTTTCCCCGCTAGGACCAAAGTGAGAAGAACGGTCCGCTTAGCACACTCGTATCGTTGCATCATGAGTGCCCAACCAATCCATACCCGGTATAACATCAAGATCCTTCGACTCCAAGACTATCAAGTTTGCCCAAAAATCTGCTCCCATGATCTTTAATCTAACATTAGGACACATGTATAAAGACCTCATATCCCCCCGGTGATCTAACTAGCATGGTTTGTTTCATGGGACACATGGGTATGCTATGCTTTGCCACAACCGAGCGATATAAATGAATGGGACGCTCCAGAATCAAATAATACTGATGCGGGGATAGAGTTGACAAAGAACATACCAAGCACCACGTGTGGATTCTCCTGAGCGGTCTCGGTACTCACGTGATTCACCCCCGCCGCGTGCCCCGATTCTGCGGCCTCTTGTTGCTCTGCGGAGTCTGGTTCCCGCTCCTCAACTGCTGCATCTGCTGGTTCTGAACGGGGGTGCCTGGGGGGTGCCTCTTAGGACAGGCATTAGCATAATGCCCGACCTCTCCACACTTGAAACAAGTGTTGCCTGCGGGAGTGTGTGGGGCGCCTGGCCTCACGGGCGTACCAATAGGAGTCATCGGACGATGCTGCGGGTAGCGGTGGCGTGGAGTCCGCGGTCCCGGGCGCGGAAGCTGCCGCGGAGTGCGCCGGAACCGCCGGAACCGCCGCGGGCGATACCGATACTGCTGCTGGCCATAGCCTCCTGACGGGCCTCCCGGACGGAACGGGGCTCCCGGCGGTGAAGTAAAACGGGGGCGAGTGTGGCTCCCGACCGCCCCGGAGTAGTAGCCTTCCTCTTCAACTCCCCCAACTCTCTCGCGCATAGACTCCCGAACAATAGCCTTGTCAAGCGGTACACGGAAAGTCCGGAAGGTGTGTGACGTCGGCTCGGTAACGAAGCGGTCCGGCCAAGCCCTCCAAGAAGCGCTCCTCGCTTCTTCGGATCATCCGCTACCTCCTCCGGTGCATAGCGGGACAACTCAATGAACTCGTCCCGATACTCGGCCACCGACATCCCTCCCTGTTTGAGAGAGAGGAACTCCTTCTTCTTAAGCCTCATGACCCCAGCGAGAATATGATGGTTCCGGAAGCTCTCTCGTGAACTCCTGCCAAGTGATGGTGTTGGGTGCAGCATGGGCGGTCGTGTATGCATCCCACCAAGCTCCCCGCAGATCCTCGGAGTCGACCGGCAGCAAACAGAACCTTCTCTCTCGTCATCGCACCGAGCCGTGGTGAGCATCTTGCCCACGGTCTTCGACCAATCATCGGCGTCAAGTGGATCCGCAGCATGGGTGAAGACCGGTGGACGATGGCTCATGAACTCCCGGTGCCTCGTTCATAGGCGCCGGCTGCTGTGGCGGTGGTGGTGGCGGATTGTTAGCTTGAGCCCGCAGATTGGCCACGGTGTCCGTCAAGTTCTGCAGGCCAGCTGCGGCTCGATTCTCGGAAGAACTGCCGCATAGGATCCATGGGTGGCGGTGGAGGTGGAGGTGCACTGCTCGAACTGTTGCCTCGACCTTGGCGAACCACCGGAGGCTGATCAACCCCTGATCCGGACCTGGTGTTTACCATCCGAGCGTTAGAAACACCGATTTAGACGATGATAACAATTGAAAAGCCGAAAAGATAATAATTGCTGAATTCCAGAATAAGACAGATTCTGATAGCTGTAAAGAAACCAAGATATCTTTCTGTTCCAGTAACCAAAATTCACGAATTTTTCTGGAGATATGGTATATGAAATTACTGAACTAACCCAACTGGTTTTGCCTCAATCGGAGGTCTACAACTCGAGATATAAAATAATGAAGACAGGTATGTCAGCAGGAATTGACAGATTTCTGTTAGCTCAATGTTTCGTCCATAACTCCCAGAATATTAATTGGATAAAGCTGAATTTTTGACAGAAAATCAGATATGAAATTTGTGAACTAACCCCTCTGGTTTTACTCAATTTGGAGTTCTGTAGCTCGAGATAAAATTAAAACAGTACTGCTGTGTCAGGAAGTAACGCGAACAGATTCAGCACTACAATACTCCTTAAGATAGATAAAATATGATAGATAAAGAATTACGAATTTATAAGATAAAAGATAGGTGGAACAGAACTTAAACCCATTAATCAAACTCTATTACTAAACCAATGTCATTGTGGCATTAATCCACAACACATTGCAATCAAACGAAAATCCAAATCACGGATGTTCACAAACCAAGCATTCAAGCACACCACTATCTAACTCATCGTTCCAACGTGTCGCTCTAACGTTTACAGACTCGATAACGGAAAGATAAAGACTTCTAACACCTAGCTCCTATGGCCAAATAATCCTGGTGCGGGACCCAAGTGAACCATAGCTTGTTCTTGCAGGTCTTGGCGACATGGCGAGCCGCTCCTCTCCATCGCCTTGCACCTCATCTTCATCCTCGCCCGCGATCACGCTTTGAGCCTCTTGATCTCTCTCGCGGTCTTCTTCTTGCTGGTCACGGAGATCTTGAAGCTCCATGAGAGTGTCATCCAAGTTGGTATTGAGAGCGGCTACGTGACCCACTTGCATGGCATAGCGTGCTCCCAGAGTTTCATTGGCCATTGGAATTTCACTGCCCACAGCTCCAGAGCGACGGCGGGGTAGATCTCCCCACACCGAGTTGGTGAGGTGATGAGCTTCCTCGTAGCACCAAGCGGATAGAGCCCTCCTAGCTGCATCATCTCTTCCGGCTGCAAAGGTAGCTCTGGTAGCTAGAGCTTGATGGACAACAACCTCGTACACTCCCCCATCCAGCGGGTTATCTTCCAGGATGCGCACAGACACATCCCACTGGGTCGGGTAGCGAGGGTGAGTCCTCTTCAGTCCCACGTAGTCGATCGTCACGTTCAGCTGAAGACGCTGGAAGAGCCTCCTCAACTTAGACGGAAAGCGCGCATGCCCTCCATCGTGATGACAAATGACCACCTTCCACTTCTCTGGCGCAGGGTGATCCTCAGCATCTCCATCTTCTGGGTCAGAGTCTTCAGGATCTGAGGGGTCTTCCGGATCTTCTCCTTGCTCTGGCTCCTCAGCTGACTCCTCCTCAGGCTCTTGCTCTTCCTCTGACTCTTCGGGCTCATCATCCGATATCTCAATTACAGCGGGCGGAGGAGCTTGCTCGAGCGCAGCTTGCTCCACTTCCCTCTCCCGAAGCTTCCCGATGCTCCTCACCTGTCGCTGAGTAGCAGTAGAAGTCCCGGTCCTCCGTGTACCTAGGAAAGCGGTAGGCACCCGAACGCGTGGTCTTCAGCCGACGAACCATCTAAGATAGATGAGACAGTGCAGATTACTAAAAGAGACAAGATCAAGCTTAGATATCAAAAAGCAAACAGGGATAAGATTAAACCAAGATTAGATGTAATAAAATAGAATAAAGCAAGCTAAGCTATGTGTGGCTTCTAATGTTATAAAATCCTTAATTTTCGACCAGTTCTAGCTAGGCTAACGTCCTACAGTCAACACGGCTCTGGTACCACTTTGTCACACCCGGATTTAAGGACAAACCCGAATGCAAGAATACATGTGCGCCAGGATCAAGTTACACACATGCATCGACGCAGTGAATACCAAAACACAGTGTAAAAGCGTAAAGAGAGTATTAAACGCTTATTACATGACCGAATGTCTCAACTAAACAATCGTTCGAGTAGCTAACGGCGGAAAAGAAACACACGCGAAGTCCTCCACGAGCGGTACCGACCGGAGAACGGACGCCTAGAACCCATCAAACTCATCATTGTAGTCTTCAAAACGACCATCCGAGCAAGACGGCGGGTAGTGTAGATGCAATACATAAACAACAAGCGTGAGCACATGTCGTACTCGGCAAAGGAAAAAGTTCTATAACAACATGCAAGGCTTTATGGTGGAAGCCGTTGGCTCAAAAGCAAGTCGAGCATTTTAGTCGGTCAAGTTTTATTAAGCAACCGTTACGAGCAAGTGTAAGTATATACCAAACCCAGATAATAAAATGCAACAGATCCATAAAATGTAATGCACAAGTTTAAAAGTTCCATCTTCCATAGAATTAATCATGTGAGGGTCCAGGCCGCTCTTGACCGTGAGCACGGCTAACTAGTTAGTTTTACACTCTGCAGAGGTTGTACATCTTTACCCACAAGTCGCGTAAAAACTCAAAAGAGTTTTGGACCCAACCATGCGGTGTTTGCAAGGCACCATACCACACTTCCGAGGTGTGATTGCATAGGGACGCTACGAGGCCGTTACAAAGATCCCCGGATGAAGGCCGCCCGCTAGGTTACCCGGTCGGTGCAACGTATAAAGCTCCCGACGAGTACCGTGTCTTAGCTAAGCCCACACCCGCGCCCGAGCAGTCCATACGTCACTACCCGCCACCCCCAACCCTTATCGGTAAAGCATACCTAACATCTAGTTCACTAATTAATAAGCCAAGACAGAGCCATATGTCTTGTGGTAGTACTTGTTTTCCCGGGTGGTTCTCCATGTTCCGATTAACAAAGTAAAGTGTTCTTGCATTACATGAAATGATAGCATAAGTAAAGCCATATTAACAAGTGTTCATTAAACCATCCCAAAACCACGTAAAGCGCTAGCATATGCTACCCAACATAAAGTAAACCCGGTTGATCAAGGCATAGGATAACAAAGCTAGTCGAACCTTAGCAATAGGACCCATCAATTTAATGCATAGCAAAAGTAAACAACGGTGTAATTAAAATGCATGTTGTAATAGGAATTTAACGGGAATGCAGCAAGGACTTGCCTTCTACCAGCACCGGAAACTGCTCGGGGTCTTGATACTCTTCAACGAAGGCGAAGTCCCCGAATTGCTCGTACGCTACGCTCCACACATCACATACAAGCAAGCAATGGAAATAAATAAGAAACAGTACACCAATCATCTCAAACAGTAACAAAAGCGACAGGAAACTATTCTACTCATCGAGACGATCGCGTGGATATAAAGAACGCTGAAAACGGAGTTAAAACGACGAAGTTATGATTAAAACAAGTTTTAGGACCTATTTGCAAAGAAATTTAGGGCTTCGGGTTAAAACAGAAGAAAACAGGACTAATCTGTGAAAGTTTTATAAGGTGGAAGGGTATTTTTGTTAAACAGAGAAAACCGGGGTTCTATTTGCAAAAGCGCGCGGTTAAGGATAAGGAAGCGAGATCCGATCCCTTGGATCCGGATCGGACGGCCGGGGCTAGGCGCGGCGGTTTAGGCGCGGTTGACCGGCACATAGCCGGCTTTGACCGGCGGCGTGGCGCGCGCGGCGGCCGCCGGATGAGGATCCGACGATCCCGGGAGCCGCGCAAGCGAGGCGCGGCGCGAGGGCGGCCGGCGGCGAGCGCGCGCGCGGCGCGCGGCGGCGAGCGGCGGCGCAAGGCGAATCGGGGGCCGGGGTTCCCCATTCTCGCTCGGGAAACACACCGCGACGTCGAGCGCGCGCAAGCGAGTCCACCGGCGGCCCTCACGGGTAGCGACGACGCGGGGCGACGGCGCCCGGCGAGGCACGGCGGCGGCGCACGACCGGCGACGGCGTAGGTTGACGCGCGCGGACCGAGGCGGGGACGGCGGAGCTCGGGACGCGCGCGCGGGGCGGCCGGGGGTTAGGGCGTCGGCGCGGATGCACAGCACGCGGGCCCAAGGCGGCGCGCGCGTCGGGTCCGGGTCGAACTCGGGTTCGACCCCCGAGCCGGTAGCGCGCGCGCGCGGGAGGAGGAAGCCGACGCGCGGGGCCCGCGCGTCAGAGGCAGCGGGCGGAAAGCTGGGCCGCGCTGGGCCGCTAGGGATTAGGTGGGCTGGGCTGCTGCGGTATGCGGGTGAAGTTTTTTTTTTTTTCCTTTTTCTTTTTCAAAACCAAATCTTTTTCCAAACCAATTTAAACTACAAACAACCATTGAATTCAAACCAGGATTTGAATCCAACAACCAAAAACAATGCACCAGCATGCATGCAACAGTAAACTCCTATATTTCATTAATTAATTAATAAAAATGATTAGATGCCTATAAAAGCACAACAACCTTATATTCCTTAAGCGAGATCGAAATGTTGCTAAGCCAATTTTAATTAAATTCAGAAGTTGAAATTTAGGGTGTTACAGCGCCCCGCCGTCCCTCTCCTCCGATAGCAAGGTAAACTCTTAAATCTTAATATTTTCCATTTGTATTTAGGTATTTATCTTAGTCACATAATTCATAGACTTAGGAAATAGAAAAATTACTTATGGATATAAGTTGTCTATATAGACATAGATAGATACAATTGTAGAATTAGAGATATATGTATTTATAGACTTAGGGTAATTAGTCACGGACAAAAGAAATTTACTTCCAACTTACTTTTGTGAATTTTTGGTTGCAATTATAGATGGACAACCTAGTGACCATATATCATGGAGGTAGTGTGGAAAGAGACCGTTATGGAAATGTTGAGTTTCTTGAGATGCAATGTGTGCCTGTGCTATTCGATGATAGACCAAGTTTGAATGAGGTGATTTCAAGGGCTCGTGAGGAGTTACATTGTCCTAGACGTGATGTTGACATTGTAGTGGAGGGTGTAATTCACTTAGGTGCTCCACCTAATAATCTGAGGCGCCTCATCCCAATTGGGTCTGAGAATCAATGGGATAATTATGTGAGATCGGCACTGAAGAGCCGGTGCAATGTTTGGATGTGGTAGTGCGCCCATTGCTTAATGGTCACACCAAACCGCCACGCACCGTCTCTCGTGTTGGTAATGAGATTGTGCGAAGTTTGGTTGATGCTTGAATCAGCACCAAAAGAGGTGAATATTTCTAAGGCACCGGACATGATGGTGGGGTCGCTCCGCCCGAAGAGATTCCTTTGACACGAACTATCCAAGTAAGTATTGGGAGCTCAAATTTCTTCGAATCTTAGGGTTTTCTCACCAATCATTACTCTCATTGAGTATTTATATTTTGTGGTTTGCCATGTGTTGTAGGAAATGTTGCTGAAAAAGCACGTGCACCTCCCATTCCCCCAAGTGAGCATCTTGATGATGGATTTCGCGCTTCGAATAGTGTCGAAGTTGAACCTCAAGCTATGAATGCGCAGGGAGGCTCATGACATGGATGATGATGAGCCTTATTACATGAATGAGGAGGAGCCTTATGACATTGCTAGGGCCGGTGATTCGGATGATGACCGCCCGGCTCGGGAGCTTACGAGAGAGTGATGTTGAGCTCATGAGGCGTGTTCTCCCCGGTGTTGACATTAGGGTACACGAATTTAGCAATCTTGAATTATCCGGTATGGCAATTGCGAAGGGCGGGATGCCGGCCTTCTAGATGCTCCCGAGGCCGCTCACGGCATGGTTATTGAGAAAGGCATAGTTTTCAATGACCTTCCCGCTTTGAAGAGGTGGTTGCGGCATTATGCGGATACGAAAGAGGCCATACAAGGTCTTACATTCGTATGCGGAGTGGCGATACACGGTTGTGTGCGACAAGGAAGGTTGTAATTGGAGGGTTTGTGGAAGGAAGCAAAAGCACACCGGTAAGTGGAAGATCACAAAGGTTGTTGGCCCACACACATGTGTTGAACTTGAGCTTAGAAGAAGGCACCGCCGCTAACCTCCACACCGATTGCCAAGCGCATGTTGGAGATCTTGAAGGGACAACCCAATATGAAGGTGTCGACAATTATTAGCACGATTAAGCGGATTTATGATGGTTATCGGATTACCTATGGTAAGGCTTGGAGGGCGAAGCGTGCGGCATGGAAAATGATTTATGGGGATTGGGAGACCGCGTATGAGAGGTTGCTCGAAGTTTTGAATGCAATCAAAGCGGTTAATCCCGGCATGCATTATGAGTACATGGCAAATCCAAACAAGACTAAGGGTGGAAGACAAATTTTCTTTCGTGCATTTTGGTGCTTCCCTCGGTGTGTCGAGGCATTTAAGTATTGTCGTCCGGTGTTTTCGATCGACGGCACATTTCTTACGAGCAAGTACCTAGGCACACTGCTTATAGCCATATCATGTGATGCAAACAATATGTTGGTTCCTTTGGCTTTTGCTCTTGTTGAAAAGGAGAACAATGACAGCTGGGGGTGGTTCTTGAGGCTTGTTCGGATACATGTGGTTGGGCCTAGTAGGGAGGTGGGTGTCATATCTGATAGGCACGGGGGCATACTTAATGTTGTGCATGAGCAGATGGAGGGATATCCACCTATACACCATCGGTGGTGTAATCGCCACCTTGCAGAGAATCTACTTCGAAAGGACGGTGTTAAGGATAATTTTGATCGCTTTATGATAGCATGCCGGCAACTTGAGGATAAGCACTTTCTTGAGATTTTGGAAAAAGTCAGAACAGCATCAAATGCAGAAGGTAGACAGTGGTTGTCCGGATTGATGAAAGATGTGCACAAATGGACTAGGGCTCATGATAAGGGTGGTTGGAGGTACGAGTTTCAATGCAGCAACATGGCTGAGTCATTCAATAAGTTGTTGTTGGGGATACGTGCTATGCCCGTGAATGCTATTGTAATCTTCAGCTTCTACAAGCTTAATGAGTTTTTCAATGCTAGACATAAAGCCGCACTGGCGGAGCAGAGTGCTGGACATAGATGGGGTTGGAAGTCTAGAGACCATATCGAAAAAGCAGTAGAAAGAGCAAACACACATGAAGTTACATGTTTCGATCATGAACGAGGTTCCTACGAGGTAGTACAAAGGGGTGGCACAACGTCAGATGGTGAGGTCCGAGAGTCGAGGCGACATGTTGTGGTCATCGAGGATTTTTCATGCACTTGTGGTGGACCAAGGCAATACCACTTTCCATGTTCTCATATGGTGGCGGCGTGCAACCATCGCAACTTTAGTTGGCGCAGCTTGATACCTCCCGAGTTTAGTGTTGAGAACCTAATTCGTACTTGGAGTCCTAGATTTGTGCCATTTCGTGATTCCGGAGAGTGGCCTCCATATGACGGTCCTAGGTACATTGCCGATGAAGATTATAAATGGCGAAGCGCGGCTCAAGGAAGAGGTCGAGACACAAGATGGTCATGGATCGGGTTTCGGAAGATCTAGGCGGGGGAGAGCAACTCCTTTTCTTACTGACCCCGAGCTATATGAATGCGGGAAGTGTGGTAGATTGGGCCACAATTCACGCACTTGTCGTTGGCAAATTGCCCAGGTGCAATTACATTAAATTCACAAAGTTTTCTTTGCACAGCTCTACTTTGATGTTCGTTTCAAATTTTGTATTATTTTCATTCAGGTACTCATGTTCATTTCAATTTTTTTTGCAGGATGGCACAGTTCCATCTGCTGGATCAGGTGTACGACCAGCACCACCGAGGACGTCTAGTGGCGGAGGGGCAGGTATGGGTCGTTTTTTTCAATTAGTTTCTATTTCCACATGTTGTACGTACGATGAAATTACTCCATTCTAATTTGTAACTGTTACACAGGTCCCTCCCGTCCTTCGGCCTAGAACCCACCATGGGTTCTTGGAGATGCGATACGATGAGCGTTACACTCCCCTTCTTCGGAGAGCAGGCCCGGATGTGATCTCTTACTCGGTTCGACGTGGTTTGCCTAAGTTAAACCCGCCGGCTCTCACTGCACTGATTGATAGGTACATATTTATCACTGCATGTCACACTTCTTTAAATAACATTAATTCCTTTTCCATAACACTCTGACTAACTCTACTTTCCCAATCTTGCAGATGGCGACCTGAGACACACACGTTTCATCTACCGTTTGGGGAGATGACAGTCACACTTGAGGATTGCCGGAAGATACTTGGCTTGCCGACACGGGATGGCCGTGACAGGGCCTTGTAGGTCCGATGGTTGGAGAGACCGAGTACGAGCCTTCCTTGGGCGCGACCTACCTCCCCCCGCCGAGGAAGGGTCTCGTACGAGTGGGGTGCAAATCACTTGGCTACGTCAAGCTTTCGGACACCGCCCAAGCAAATGCGGACTTGGAGACGGTTGGGTACTATTGCGGGGGCATGGATTCTTCACCGTTTGGTTGCATTCTCTTCCCCGACGCGACGGGTGATGCGGCCTCATGGATGTACATTCACCGCCTCACCGACCGGGATCGGGCCGGGACGAGTATAGTTGGGGCTCGCGGTGTTGGCTTTCCTCTACCGACGCTTGTGCGAGGCGTGTAGGCGCACTTCGACCACCGCCTCACTTGGTGGTTGCACGTACCTACCGCAGCTTTGGATGTGGTCTCGTGTCCCGGTTGGTCGTCCACGAGTTTTCCCTCGTCGCCCTTGGTTCCCCAATGTCGACCCTCGACGTCGGCCCACGCTTGCTTACTTCGGGACCGGTCGGTGTACCTCACGAAAGGAAACCTCGAGCGTATGTTGAGTACTCGAACGAGATGGATTCTCTCACCGCCAGCAGTGTACGTTATTTATTTTGAACTTGTTACCTTGCTTTGATGTTCATTTCAACTTGTTACATTTTTTCCGTTAGTACTTAAAATTCCTCTTTTTTCAGGTTAATTGGGAGCCGTACGAGGGTCAGCAAGGTACTTCCTTTGCGTTGAGCACTATGTGTGTCATGGACGAGGACATGTACAGGATGATTTGCCCTCTGATATGTTTCTATGCTGTGGAGTACCACTTGCCCCATAGAGTTGCACGACAATTTGGTATGCGACAGCTTTGGCCAGTCCAACCGGTATCTACTTCGGTCGAGTTGCACAAGTAAGATTGTCTTTCCTAGTTCTCTTACCAAACATTTGCGTTAAAGATATCTAACCGGCCTTATGAAATGAAATGCGGGGTGGATCGTCGAGAGGAAGAAGAAGGTTTTTGATTGGGGCGAGGAACACAAGAGTTATGTTGCTGAATGGGACTTGCGGGGTGATAATCTTGATGATAATGAGGAACCACACACAAACAGAGAGTACGGACAAGTACCAAGCTTGGTACCGGCAGCTACTAGATGCAGGTTGAAGACACAGTGGACGCATGAAGATTATGCTGACATAGAGTCTACTGACGACGAAGCAACGACATACGACGAAGCTACTCGTGTTGGAACCCAAGTCGAGATAGCACCGATATTGGACCGAGTGGTAATTTCGTACATTTTACTTCTTTAGCCTGTACCTGTAGAGGCCTTTAGTTTCTAATGTTGCGTTGTTTTCTTTGTGCAGGGCAACACCCTCAGACGCTCACTAGATGACATTGAGGCCTTCGGTGTGACGGTAGGGACCGGAGGACCCGTTCCTTCCTACGGTAAGCTTGTTGAACACATCTTCAATACTTGTGGTAATCGTTATCAACTAACTTGGATTTTGGGTTTGCGAGAGGTTGAAAAAGCGTCTACGTCTTGCGGTCCGGTCGTTGCGGTTGTAGGTCCGTCACGATGGATGACGTTCACGAGCCATCGACAGTACGAGCTCGGAGGACACGACACGCCGTTGCGGTTGCCGACGACATTCGCCGGACGAGATTGGACCATCTCGCCTACATGATGCCCCTTCGACTCAGGCTTCACCACGTCGATTGATCCACCCGCCAAACAGATACACTCCAGGCACCGATGCTCTAGGGAAGGGCAAGGGTAAGACTAAGAGGAGGACTTGAGTTGACGCTCGTTGTATTGCATGTATCATGGATTGTACTATGGACTGTTTTATGTATTGTACTATGGATAGAATTGTATTATGGATTGTGGTATGGACCGGATCGTATTATGTATTGTGGTATGGACTATATTATGGAGGAATGTGTGTTGCTAAATTTGGTTGTGTATGGATGACTATATTCATAATTATCTCATCATGCTATGTATGAAAATACGGGGGAGATGCTTGCCAAAATTTTCTCATACAACAAACGAAATTGCAAGTTTCACAACTTAACGCATGAGACTTACATTAAACAACCAGACAATATTGCAATGGCATGTACGACGCTTCTACTACCCTAACCATGTGCCTTACCTAGTCATAACATGCCTTAGGGAATTTAGAAATTTGATTACAACATTCCTAATTAATCTAGTTGTACGAGAACTGCCCCGACAACATAGAGCCTCCGGAGTGTTGGGACTGCATATAGTAGTACCTAGGCCGGGGGTGGCGGTGGAGGTGAAGGTGGAGGGGACCAATCTTTAGTTGGTGAGTTGATCTTGTTGTGGCATTCACAAGTGCAGGTGGAACATTTGCAACACCGATCGTCTCCTGCGGTAGACGATGGATCTGGAGAAGCCAGTGCCTCCGACAGCTCCCGCTTCAAGTTGTAGATGACGACGTCCTCCAAGTAGTCGATGTACTGTTGATAGGGATCAATAGGCTGGTGGATCCACCCATTGCGAGAAGCCGCAATTCTCGGGGCCGGGTGGAGTACCGCAAAAGGTAAGAAAACATTAGCGAACCAAATAAACATGATGAACAAATTTGTCTACATTGCTTACCCACGCATATGGACGGTGCCGAAGCGGCGACCGCAGTTGTTCCATCCCTCGTAGACTTGCATCACGCATAACTCACCGTGTGAACACCTAGGCCACAACACGGATTGCTTGGGTGCGTAACTTCTAACTTCACGCATGGAAGTGAAGTCACTCTTTCCTTTTAGTGGAAAATTGGCTACAAAATCTGGAGATTGCTGTTGCCACAACTCAGGACCGAAATCGTTTTCATCCCCACTCCTGGAAGTCATTGTTGAATGATGTGAGAAGCAAATGAGTGAAGGGTGGTTCATATAGGTCGAAGTAGAATGGTGGGCCATTCGATCCGTGGGAAGGGAAACACAACAGTGACTCAGTGAAAACACACCCTACTACTAAGGCACTGTTGCGGTGAAAACACACTCTACTACTAGGGTATTGCTGCGTTGTGGGCCAGTCGATCTGTGGGAGGGGAACGCGTCAGTGACTCAAAGGAAACACAGGCAAGTATCTATATTGCAGCAATCTAACGAAGCACAAAAGACGCAGAAAACACACTCTAATACAGTTCGATTAAAAGTCTAAAGGTTACATAACATGCAATCTAGAATTATTTGATACACTGGGACTCCAGAATTAATAATACTCTAGGTCTACTGAGTACAACGGGGGTATTTCCCCTTCCTGATGGCATCCGGCCCAGCTGCCTTGGCCCGACGAGCCCTCTCCCTCTTCCTCTCTCTATCGGTTTCACGAGCCTGGGCCGCTTCACGTTCTCTCATCTCCCGACGCCGGCGCATTTCCTTCTCGCTCCTCCTTCTTTTTCTCCTCTCTATTTTCGCATTCAACCATGCGTAACCACCTCTCCCTTGCATCACGGGCTTCTCCATCGACGTAGCTCTTGTCGAAGTCGGACCGCTCGCATCTAGCCACCGCATGAAATCACAAAGAGGAGGTGGGGTCTTTTTCCAAAGACATGTCGGCAAATATTAAATCATAAATTACCAATGAATAATTGAGAAATGAACGTAAGTCTTTACTTTTGCTCTAAGGTTGCGGTCGAATGGTCGGATCGGATCGTGCGCATAGTTTGCGCACATGAAGAACCTCATCCCGTACGCGTACCCCAGAACCTTGCACCTAACAACCTTGCAACTGTCACCGCAGAAGCACATAGGAGTGTGGATCCCGTTTGGCACCTCTACATTGACCTTCGTTTTGGTGAGGAGTTCTAAGTCCAACTCAGGACCTGAGGTAGCCATTGCAACTGCAAAACAAGATGATAATTAATTCTAAAAAAAGTTTCTGATTTTAGTTAGTTTCGATTTTAGTTTTACATTTTAGTTAATCACTTTAGTTTTACATTTTCCAAATATAAACTACACAATTTTTCACTCTTAATAATCTTAGTGAACATACCTTTTCAAATTTCAAGGTGATGTTTCAAATTTCAAGATGATATTTCAAATTTTAATGTGTTGATTCAAATATTTAAACAATTTACATTGCCAATAAGTTTCATACAACTCATATTTCAGCAAATCACATTGCCAACAAAAGAAATAATACAACTCATAGCAAACTTATATTTCTTCAAACCCTAACTAACAAAGTGAATGTGTATGACCTAATACAACTTATAAACAACAAATCAATGAGTTAAAATTGAGGAGGAATGAGGAAATACTTGCCTTGTCACAATCTACGGATCAAATCGAAGTTTTTATGGTCAAATCTTAGGAATCGAAATGTGGAGATGTAGGAGGGGAGGAACAAGAGGTAGAGAAAAACCGAGGAAGGTTCGGCTGGGAAGGGGACGGGCTATGAAGGCCCCTCGGCGCCACAGATCAGGGCGCCGAGGGTAGGCGCCACAGATCAGGGCGCCGACCCTAGGCGCCACGGATCGTGGCGCCGACCCTAGGCGCCACGTCCGCCGCCACGTCGTGCCACGAGGGCGGCACGGCCTCCTACCTGGCGCCGTGATCCGTGGCGCCGAGGCGTCTAACCTCGGCGCCGCTGTCCATGGCGCCGAGCTGAGGGTCCATTTTTTGAAATCTTTCCAGGAGGGGCGCATTTGTGAGATTCTTTCGCAAAAAGGGCCAAAAAACAAAAAAGTCGGCCGGGGCCCGGGGTCCACGGTTCGGTGTCGGAGCTAGCGGCCCAGCTGGCCGCGCATCGTGCGGCTGCGCACGCGTACGTGTGCGTGCGTGCCAGCGTGCGTGTGTGCTGAGCGTGGCAGGTGTGGACGAGGATCCAGCTCCGCGTGCGGTGGATGATGGTGTTCTCTCCTCTCCGACTCCGATCCGAGTGCGGTCGCGGTGGTTGTTGACCCGGGTCGGCGCGATCAAGGCCGGCTCGCCGATGGCCAGGCTTTCCCCCATCCCTCCACCGCCGTTTCCGGCAAAGAGGCAGAGGCCTCGCTTACAGCTGATCTCCGGCCCCCCTGATCACACCGACCGAGCCACGTTTGTCGAGCACCCGGATCACCGGCCGGTTCGCTTTGCTTATCACCCACCGCCAAGTGAAGCGATTTTCTCTCGTAACAAACCAAAATGCCATCGAAACCAAACAAGAAGATTTTCTGCAAGAACAAACCAAGACCGTGCGTCGCCCACCAGCCAAACGAACGGGCTGCACGCCGACGGCCGAACCATGTTTTCCCTGAGGTGTGAACGCCCGCCGCGCAGGCATATCCGTCCATCGGGTGTTCAGACGTTCCGTTCTCTCGACAACTCGGCATGCCCGTACGTACGTACTCCTACGCCCATCCACCCAAGTGCCAGAGCACGACGACGAACGGGAAGTGGCACTTGCTAAAACCAGTATGCGCCCGCAGACACAGCGAGTGCCGGTGGAGCGAGCCGTCGATCGAGCGAGCAGGCAGGCAGGCTCGCACTGTGCCCGTGCGTCTGGACGCACGAAAGAATCTGGAAAAGGTGGGCGCGTGGGCGTGGCGCCAGGCTGCCAGGTGCCTTGGTGGCAACCGCGCCACACACACGGGCCGCGATCCCCGCCCTCCCTCCCCACGACAACGCCAGTGAGTCATCACTTTCCCCCACCGGATCCCAGAAGCTTTTTCCACACGGCAGCAGGCAGCAGCCTCTCCCGTTCTCATGTGTAGAGTACCCGATACTGGTAGTGGCAAAAAAAAAGTTAATAAAAAACCTCCCAACGCGACCCGTTCGGTCCAACTCTAGTAGTAGTCCAACTCCAACCGCATACCATTCCTCGGCCGCGACCGCCGTTTGACTCCGGAGCCCGCCGCGCGGCCGCCGAACACCAGCGGTCCAATCCGCGCGCCGGGATTGCGTCGCGTCGCCTGTGATCGCCGGGTCTCGTCCCCCATTTTAGACGGGCGCTGACCGAGACAACCCCGGCCACACCACACAGGCAGGCCACAGCGAGGTCCTCTAGCCCGCAACGCAGCCAGGAGCCACAGCACGGACGCAGAGCCGAGCGAAATCCCACCGTTCCCGCACCCAATTTTGAACCAGCGCGGACGCTCTCCGTGCCCCCCAATCCCAACCAAATTTACGATTCCCCCCGACCGAACCGAAATCTCCGCCTGCCCTGCCCTGAAAGAAACGCACACCCCGGACGCGGCAAAGGGAACCGTCGTCGCGAGCGAGAGCCCCGGAAACTGAAGCGGGGAGCCGCGGAGGAGAGGCTGAGGGGAGGGAGGAGGGTTCCGGCGATGGAGCGGTGCCATCCCTGCGAGGTGTACGAGCTCTTCGTGCGCCACATGAACACGCCGAGGTAAGCGGAGTTTGGGGGAAGGGAATTTCCTTTCTTTCTTTTTTCCCCCCTGCGGTTCTTGTTCTTGGGTCCTCCTTACCTTATGGGTGGTGATCGGTCGGCGGCGCGCAGGGTGGCCGTGGACAACGGCGTGTGCGCGACGGCGACGCTGGTGCAGGTGCACAGCGCGCGCAAGCACGGCGTCCTGCTGGAGGCGGTGGCTGCGCTGTCAGACCACGGCGTCTGCGTCCGCAAGGGTTACATCTCCTCCGACGACGGCCGGTGGTTCATGGACGTCTTCCACGTCACCGACGCCGCGGGACGCAAGGTGGCCGACGCCGACGCCCTTCTGGCGCGCCTCGAGTCCTCGCTCTCCGCCGACGCATTGCCGCCGCGCACGCCGCCAGCCGCCGCCGCGCACGCCGTGGTGGCGGCCGCCGCGGGGGCGCACACCCTGCTCGAGCTCATCGGCGCCGACCGCCCGGGCCTACTCTCCGAGGTCTTCGCCGTGCTGCACGACCTCCGCTGCGACATCGTCGACGCCAGGGCGTGGACGCACGGCGGCCGCGTCGCCGCGCTCGTGTTCGTGCGCGACGAGGAGACGGGCGCGCCGATCGACGACGCGGCGCGGGTCAGGCGGGTCGAGTCCAGTCTCAGGCACGTCCTCCGCGGCGGCGCGCGCGGAGCCAGGACGGTCCTCGCCGACGCCGAGGCCGTCAACATGGACCGGCGGCTCCACCAGCTGCTCAACGAGGACGGGGAGGCCGGGAGCCGCGCCGACCAGGCGGAGGCGCCCACGACGACGGCGGTCGCCGTGCAGGATTGGGGGGAGAGGGGGTACTCGGTGGTCACCGTGAGCTGCCGCGACCGGCCCAAGCTGCTCTTCGACGTCGTCTGCACCTTGACGGACCTGGATTACGTGGTGTACCACGGCACGTTCGACACGGACGGCGATCACGCGCAGCAGGTGAGGCTTCTAGCCATTTCTTTCTCGATTGATCCGCCATGTTATTTCATTGGGTGAAACAGGCCGGGCTCTACACATTTGGAGCTCTTGATTTTTACCCCCGAAATTTCTTGCGCTGATTTAGGGGGGCTATTACCAAATTCCCCATCATCTTGAGTTCTTGGGTTGGAGGTTCCTGTCATGAATCTCGACGTTTCCACGGGTGACAGATTGTGTTAGGCGTATGGCCCTGTCGAATTTCCCCCCTCAGTTTTACCTTTTGTTTGCTTTTACCTTCCTGTCGAGTGATTCTTGTGAGCTGAAGTTAACTAGGTTAAATAAAATTTTGATGGATCCTGTCCATGAAAATTTCCTTTTGCTGATTTTTTTTCTGAGACTTGTCAGGTCAAATAAAATGGAGGGAGCAGTAGCATATCCCTTAGACATCATAATGAACCCTTTCCTGCAAAACTAACCGAAATGCTGCAGCCAATTGAATTCACACAGTATCAATCGTACGCGCATGTTAAATTCATTCATTATCGTTTCTGAACCTCGTTTGAGTCGGTGTGGTTTAACTGAAGCTAACCTGTTGCTTGGCTTGGCGGCAGGAGTTCTACATCAGGCGGTTGGACGGGCGGCCAATAAGCTCGGCGGCCGAGAGGCGGCGCGTGATCCAATGCTTGCAGGCGGCCATCGAGAGGCGCGCATCCGAGGTGCGTGATCGCTGAATATCTCCCTTCCTTTCCCTCCATGCCACGCCACCCACCGCAGCAAAAGCACACGATTCCGGGATTTCACACTCCCAAGCGCAAAGTCTCTTTCATCGTGCCCAACTTTCCACTTCACCCGCCATGTGTTCGGCCGAAAGCCCAGCCGCGGCATTCTAACGCCAGTGAGAAAATCGTCTTTGTCTCTGTAGCAGGGCGTGAGGCTGGAGCTGCGCATCACCGACCGCCGCGGCCTGCTCGCCTACGTCACGCGCGTGTTCCGGGAGAACAGCCTCTCCGTCACGCACGCCGAGATCGCCACCAGGGGCGACATGGCCATGAACGTGTTCCACGTCACCGACGTCGCCGGCCGGCCCGCGGACCCCAAGACCATCGACGATGTGATCCAGAAGATCGGCACGGAGAGCCTCCGGGTGGACGAGGAGCGGTGGCCGCGACTATGCTCCACGGAGGGCGACGCCGGCCGCGGCGGCGGCGCGGGGATCTTCTCGTTGGGAAGCCTCGTGAAGAAGAACCTTGTCAGCCTTGGCCTCATAAGATCCTGCTCGTGAGGACGTGATCGACGGCGACGTGTGCCCCGGCGGGATCCTTGTGTAAATATGGGATGATGCATGGATTAGTTTGTAAATGAGTAGGAGTTTATTTTGCCGTTTCTAGCTTTTAGTCGCCACGTGTACATAGTAGTAAGTGGAAACAAAAGGCTTTAAAAGTTGCTGGTCGGCAACAGCTTGGAGCTTTGGTGGGGCATGAGCATGACATGTATCTATCTTCCTTTTACATGAAAAATAGACAAATCGATGGAGATTATAGTTCCCTCTTGATCGTAACTAAATGTTTGACTTGCATGTTCACCAGGCGTATGCATCCAGTGTCAATTTTCCAGATCTCTTTCATTTGCCCTTGTGGTATGCTGTAGTATATGCGAAATGAGTATGTTTCGCTTCCAAGGCCAGCAACCGAATAATTCTATGGCCTAGTAGAAAACAGATGCTGCGGTGCTATTTCTGTTCTCAGATATTTAAGTATTGTTATCTATGACTGGATGTATTGTGATCTACTGAAAACATAAATTAAGCAGAGCTGGTCATTAGAAAATGATGAACAGATCAGATGGACTTGTCTCAGCAACAAGAGGAGAAGGAAAATGCCAAGGAAACTTTCAAAGGAGAGGCCGCCATCCCAGAGGCTGTTGCTGCACCTCTCCGGAGCAGCCCACGGCTGATTAATTCAGCAGGGGAGCATATCATGTCCAAAACGGGAAGGAGGGCAGCACAAAGAAATCTGGAACTTAATGAAGGTAAATCTGAAAACCGAGTTTCTTTGCTTAATAATTCGTTTAGTGCTGCTAGGAATATTGAGTTGCTGGGTGTTAGGGTGGGGGACTTAAATAGTAAAGGTTTTAGTGAGATTGAAAACCTTTTAGTAGAAAAAACAGCAGACCAACAATTTACTTTGTTAAATAATCATGAGTCTCTTCTTGAGTATGAATCTAGTGAGGAGGAGGGCATTGATGAGATAGAAAGCTCAGCGATAAAAAGTTTATGTGGTGACTTGCTTGAGGAGGTTTATGATGATGAAAGCTATCACCTAAGCTGTGAGATGAAGGCTTCATCAAGGGGCCAAAGAGGTCGCGCTAAGTCGCGGAAAAAGAAAGCTTGTAGAATAGCTTTAACAAGAATAAATAAGAAGGTGTCTGGATGAAAGGAATATTTTGGAATAGCAGAGGTCTTAGCGACTTGGCTAAAGCTAGTTTTATTTCGGATAGTGTGAAAGAGCAAAACCTAGAGTTTGTTGCTCTTTTAGAAACAGGGAAAAAGGAGTATACCCAATCAACGCTTAATAATTTTTGCGCGGGTAGAAACTTTATATGGCATTGGACACAACCTCACGGGAGATCGGGGGGAATTCTATTGGGAGTAAATTTAGATGCCATTGATTTAGGAAGTATTGAAGAGGGGGACTTTTTTATTAAATTCAAGCTAAGAGATAGAAAAGAGGATTTCAAATGGATCTTAGTGGCGGTTTATGGAGCCGCGCGAGCCGCAGTATAAAGAAAGCTTTCTCACGGAGTTAGTCCGTACGTGTAGTAAAGAGAATTTGCCAATGGTCATTGGGGGTGATTTTAATATCATCGAAACCCAAGCGAGAAGAACAATGACAGATTTGATGGAAAGTGGCCCTTCTTGTTTAATGCTATTATAGATAGCTTAGATTTGAGGGAAGTCGAAATGTCGGGAAGGAAATACACGTGGGCAAACTCACTAGAAAATCCAACCTTTGAGAAACTCGATAGAGTTCTAGTGAGTACTGAGTGGGAGCAAAAATACCCTCTAGCGACGGTACAAGCTCTTACAAGGGAGATCTCGGATCACACACCACTCCTTTTTAACACAGGAAATAAATCACATAATGGTGCTCAACCACTGTTTAAGTTTGAATTGAGTTGGCTCTTAAATGAGAACTTCATGGATATAGTTTCAGATCTTTGGAATAATACCAAGAAGGGAACCAATGCAATACAAACTTGGCAAAACAAGGTTAGAAGGTTGAGACAATTCCTAAGGGGGTGGAATAAAGATAAGAAAGGGAAGTGCAAAAAAGAGAAACAAGAATTGTTAAGGAAAGCGGATGAGCCGGATATTAAAGCTCGAAACATGTCTTTTAACTCAAAAAGAAGTGGAGGAAAAACAAAGGTTAAAGGACAGGCTAGCTCACCTCTTAAGAGAGGAGGAGATTAGCTGGTTCCAAAGAGCTAAAACAAAAGATCTTTTGGAAGGAGATAATAACACAAAGTACTTTCGTATGGTAGCCAATGGCAAGCGACGGAAAACTAGAATTTTCCAACCTTGAACAAGATGAGGGTGTGATACGGGGGGACGAGAATTTAAAAAGGTATATTACGAAATATTACAAGAATTTATTTGGCTCGCAAGGAACAAGTTCGCTTTCTTTAGATGAGACACAGACTGAGGATATTTCTCAAGTATCTCAGGAGGAAAATGAAATCTTAACGGAGGCTTTTACAGAGAAAGAGGTCGAGAAGCGATCTTCCAAATGAAACATAATAAGGCTCCGGGGCCTGATGGCTTTCCTGCAGAGTTTTATCAAGTTTTTTGGAATCTCATTAAAGATGACCTAATGGCCATGTTTAGAGATTTCCACGAGGGAAGGCTACCGATTTCCAACTTGAATTTTGGAATCATTAGCCTAATCCCTAAGTTACAAGAGGTGAAGATGATTCAACAGTACAGACCTATCTGCGTGTTAAATGTTAGTTTCAAAATCTTTACGAAAGTTTTGGCTAACGAGTTTACGGCGGTGGCTAATAGGATAGTTAGACTAACACGGACGGCCTTTTTACCAGGAAGATACATCATGGAAGGGGTAGTCATTCTCCATGAAACATTACATGAGTTACGAAAGAAAAAACAGAGTGGGGTTTTACTCAAGCTTGATTTCGAGAAAGCTTATGATAAAGTGAGCTGGCCGTTTTTACAACAAGCTTTGAGAATGAAAGGTTTCTCATCGGTTTGGTGCAAGTGGATAGAAAATATAGTAAGCGGAGGGAAGGTAGGAGTAAAAATTAACGAGGATATGGGGAATTACTTTCAGACTTGGAAAGGCTTGAGACAAGGGGATCCATTATCACCACCGCTATTTAATATAGTGGCGGACATGCTAGCTACACTAATTAATCGAGCAACGAAAAATGGACAGATCAATGGACTAGTGCCACATCCGGTGGATGGAGGATTATCTACTCTCCAAGACGCGATGATACAATCTTGTTCATGGAGGATGATGTAGAGCAAGCAAAGAATCCGAAACTTATTCTAAACACTTTCGAGAAGCTCTCCGACCGAAAATAAATTTCCACAAAAGCGAATTATTTTGCTTTGGTGAAGCCCGGGAGAAGGCGGCAGATTTTACCACTATTTTTGGGTGTAAGGAAGGATCCTTGCCTTTCACATATTTGGGAATACCAATGAACTCACGGAAAATTAGAAATAGAGACTGGAGACAAAGTTGAAGAAAGATTCCAAAAAAAGCTCGGTAGGCCGGAAAGGAAAGTTACTCTCGGTAGGTGGGCGGTTAGTTTTAATAAACTCGGTCCTCTCTAGCCTCGCCAATGTACATGATGTCCTTTTTTAGAATTCCCAAGGGTGTTCTTAAAAGATTGAACTACTTTAGATCGAGATTCTTCCGGCAATGTGACGAGCATAAGAAAAAATATCGGTTGGCTAAGTGGAGCATTTTACGAAGAACCGAAGAGTGTGGGTGGTTTAGGAATAATGGACTTAGATATTCGAACCGTTGTCCGCTTGGCAAATGGGTGTTCAAGCTTTTAAATGAAGATGGTATGTGGCAAAGGCTCGTTGAGGAAAAAATACCTAGGGACAAAAACACTTACACAATTGGCTAAAAACCGGGAGATTCACACTTTTGGTCGGGTTTAATGGATGTAAAGGATCTTATCGTTGACGAGAGGGAGCTTTAAGATTAATAATGGGTTACAAACTCGGTTCTGGGAGGATGTGTGGGTAGGAACAAAAAGTCTAAAAGAAAGGTATCCCAGCTTGTATAGCATCACTAGGAGTAAGAATGTGACAGTTGCAAGCGTGATTAGCACTACTCCTTATAATATCTCTTTTAGAAGAGCACTTGTAGGGGAAAATTTACAGAAATGGCTTCAGCTAGTAGAAAGGGTACTCCCTTTTAGGTTGAATGACCAGCAGGATGTATTCCTATGGAATAAAGAGAAAAAGGGAACCTTCTCAGTAAACTCTTTATACAAGTGTCTAACAAGAGAAGGAAAATTGCCACACAATTGTCTGTTTTGGAGGATTAAAATACCTAATAAAATTAAGATTTTCTTATGGTATTTGAAAAAGGGAGTCATTTTGACTAAGGATAATCTTGCTAAGAGAAGATGGAAAGGGAGTACTTTGTGCTGCTCATGTAGCCATGAAGAGAGTGTTCAGCACCTCTTTTTTGAATGTCATATAGCTAGAGCTATTTGGAGTATTATTTCTATAGCCTTTAAAGTGAGAACTCCAACTAATTTCAGTGATCTGTTCGGGTCATGGTTGAGAGGGTGGTCAAGGGGAATGAGGAAAAAAATCCTAGTTGGGATAGCAGCCATGTGTTGGGCCATTTGGATAAGCCGAAATGATGTTGTATTCAACAAAACAAAATCTCTTTCTTTTGTGCATGGTGATGTTTCGGGGGACGCATTGGACAAGAACATGGGCAAATCTCTCCAAGGTTGAAGGGAGAGATTTTCTGAAGCTTTGTTGCCGAAACTTGGAAGTGTTGGTCATGGAAACTTTCAATGGCTTTGGTTGGAGACATCGCTTAAGATTACAAGGATGATTTGCTTGCTCCTGCTTTCGTTGATAGCTATGGTTGGTAGTGTTGGAAGTGAGAGCTGCAATTTCCTTTTGTTTTATTTTTGGTATTTGGATTTGAGAATTGTTTTGGAGTAACCCGCCTATGCCAGAACAGCATTAGTGCTGATTGTATCGTATTTGATGGCCAAAAGCACTCCCTGGGAGGTGCAGAGGTCGGTTCAACCAGTTTCTAAAAAAAAAGAAAATGATGAAAGCACCCCCTGTTAGTCAGCACACCCTGAATCTTTGTTTTGCCGTTATGCAACGAAAAACAGAGCATACGGGTTAGAATATGCTGGTTTGGAAGGGAATTACCAGCAACCATAAACCCGGCCTAGTGAATCTGAATATTATTTCGCAAGACCAAAAAAGGATCTCATGTGAAACTGTCAGCTTGATTCATCAAGTTGTCAAGGTGCTGTCATATGGCCAAACATGAATAATCCGAAACCTTTAAGATTCAAATCAAAAGGTCAAAATGTTTGAGGTCACGCGACAGGATAATCAACGGAACGTGACGGTTGAATTTGACAAATTTCATTTGAACTTTCAACAAAAAACCGATGTCGTCAAAAGCTCTGCAATATAAGAACCACAACCGGGCTACAAATAAAACCATCAACTCGGTTACAATCTTCATTGGGGTGCTATTTTCAACATATAGTTACCGACATCGCTTCGCTGTCAATCCCCAAGCAAAAACCGTTTGACTTTCCACAAACTTGCATTGAAAATTTTGGTTCGAGCAGACCAATGATCACTGAGCCGCCCCCCACGCAGTGACATATGCGCTCACGGGCTCGCGGCTCTTCCTGTCCCCTCAATAAGAAACCAGGAAAAGGGTACGCATGCGGCAGCACGTAGCACGCTGGCCGGCGGCATCGCTCTCACGGGAATTTTCGCCGCCGGCCTCTCCGTTCTCGAAGGCGCCACCGGGACCTGCCCGCCCGGGAACACGGTGACGCGGGCCGTGTGGGGGTGTGGTGTCCCTGTGACGATCGAGTGATCGGCGCCGACACTTAGTTTAACCAATTAACCGGGTCATGCGTCCGGGAGCGGAGCCGATGCCGATCCAAGCGTTGGCGGCAAGAAACGAGAAGAGAGCTGAGCCCCCCGCTCCCAACCACCGCCGACCTACCGCCCCCAACTGCCGCGGATCGGACCAAACCCCCTGGTACGAGAACGAGACGGGCGGCGCGGAGATCGCCGAGTTGCTTTCGCGGGCAGGGGTAGCTGCGGGTAGATCAGCTGGGAGAAAATGGCCCCCCAACCTTTCCTCCTTCCGAGCGCGAGAGAACAGAGGCAGGAGGAGTGAGTAATGGCTTAATGCTGCTGCATCGGCGTTGGGTTGGGCTGAGCCGTTGCGTTCGTTGCCGGTTTGGATCCGCGAAAACGACGGGTGGTTGCGGGGATCGGGATCGGAGCGAAACGTGCGGGAAATCATCCTGGGTTTGGTCCGGTGTGCTCGTGCCGGGCGGCTACGACCGCCATCACAATTAATCAACGCCAAGTTGACAACTGGGGGGGAGAGGACGCTACGGAATGCACCTTGGCAACCACTAGCCGGCGCAACCAGCGGTACTGAACTGAAGTGGGAGGATCTCCAGCCTTCTGCCTGTTCTTCATGAGCTGGATCTTGCAGTGAACAGGTTTTCAGACCTGTGCTGATGCTGCCTTCTAACCCAAAAGGAGTTCCTGTTGCTCTCCCTCCGGTCATGTTTACCTGACGTTAGGATAAACAACATGATGGAAACAAGTTGTTTAGAGTCTTTTCTATAGATATTCTGCTGATTTATATGACTAATTTGTTTTGAGAGAAAAATACTGCACAATGATTTCTTTGAGCGAAACATACTGGTTCATCAAAACCGCAAAAACAGATGTCTACAAATTTTTCTGGACTCCTTGTTTGGAGATTTAGTAAAGTGTGGAGCTTGAACCATGAACAGTTAACAACGTGGTTAGCAATTCCCAGATCAGGTCCCCATCGTTGTTGTCGCCGGCCTGCCCCGCGAGTCCAGAGCCTTACTGGTCCATGCTGTCTGTTTCTATAGCTGCAAGAGATTGGTATCGAATGTTGTTGCGTGGGTACGAAACCTACCTCCCTCACCGATTAAAACGCCCCCTTTTGTAAGGACAACGACCTCGGTGGCTTCGAGTTCGAGCTCGACAAGAAAGCTAAAGCTGGCACCTCCTTGTTTGGCTCTTGCAGTGCCTTGGAAAGAAAACTTCACGGCAACAGAAAACTCGGATTAAAGCACCGGATCCGCAGCTGCTCGGCTCAGGCGTCCGTGTCTGCGTAGCTGTACATCTACGATGTAGAAGCTATTCAAGTTCCATATTTCAATTATGCAACTTGAACGAGCTACTGAACTACCAAGTGACGAAGGATCACAAGATAACAGCACCTGTGCTGCAGATTCCAAGCACGCGTTGCGATTTGTAAAAGAATGTTTCCATCGTCCCCACCCTAAACAGAGGGGGGCAAGACTATATACACTGAGGTTACTGACCTGTACAAAAGAATCTGTGGCAGTTTTGCCGGTTTATGAGCGAGACGTGCCCCTTTTTTTGGTTATATGTTGTGATTCACACAACTAATTGCAAGTGCACACAAAGCATTAACTAATCCTGTGAGTTTAGCCATCTTACACAGGGTCACTGCTTCTAGGTATTATTCTTACATGAAGGCCACCTGGCATGGGATCCTGATGATCGGCAACCAGGTGCCTATCATCTTCATCTTTATGACGGGCATCAGCAAAGTGCAGGCTCAGGCCTTCCTCGATGTCAGAGTCGTCCATGTACCTTGTCTTGGACAAGGCTTGGGGGCTCCTCCAGACACTGCTGCTTCTGCTATTGCTCTGCTCCAAATCCTCGATGCTCCCTTCTGATATACTGCCGCTATGCCTACTGGAACGAGGGTCTGTCATGTATCGATTTCCAAATTCTGGAGGCTCAAGGAAACTGCCTTGTGAACCGCCAGAGTATGCAGGGAGATGAGCCCGCCAAGAGATATTAGAGTTATCTTCTATATCATGGTGCTTCACTGGAGTGTTCTGGAACAGAGCACTTGAGGTTGATGCCCCCAAGTGACTTTGAACTCTTTCATACAACTCGTCCCAGTTTCCAACTTCTTCAATTTCAGAAGTTTCTCTAGCTGGTGGACTTGTGGTCACACCAGTCTCAGGGAATGCTTGCTCAAATTGGGGAGGAGTCCCAACTGTCTCTGAATGTGGTGGATGACACATGTAATACCAGTCCAGGATATACGGATGAGTTCTTTGGTCCGTGTCAAGTAATCCCAAGGGACCAATGTTATAAACAGGAGGCAGGGTGTTACTTTGGAAGGTATCGTCCATTTGACCTCTAGTGCTTACCACAAAGCCTGAAGCCTCCATTGCTTGATATTGTGCAAGAGCTTGTTGACGTATTTGCCTTTCCTTAAATTTTTGGAGGTTGGATAAGAATTGCTTACCATCAGCATTTGGCTCCCATGATGGATAGACACTCTGAAAACTGAATGCAACCATGTATTACAGTTAGAAATTCATATGATGCTCCAGGTTTTGCAGTGCCTACACAAAATCTGGTTTAAACAGCTGAGCACAGGTAAACTATTCTGACTTCAACCCCCCAACAATGTCATTCTCCAAAGAATAGGGGGGAAAATATAAATGTGTATTTCGGGCCTGTTTGGCAGCAGCCAAACCCAGGACATCATTGAAGTGTGCAGGTGCGGTGGAGTATATAGAATGGTGCTTGATTTATGTTTTAATCAGTGCTTATATTCCATCGCATCTACATAACACAGAACAGGCTAAACAGAATGGTGCTTCTTTCTTGGAATAACATCTGATCGGTGCTAAAAAATTGCCAGTGCTCTTGGAATAACATCTTTAGTGTCAACAAGTCATTGCTCTTGGCCATACTTAGCATTAAGGCGCTATATTACATACAAGTGGCTCCAATTAAAGTTGAAAATACCGGATCTTTTATTTTCATAGGCAATATTTTCCACCAAATCCCCTATACTAAGGACTTTTTTCGAAGAGGTGGAATGTAACAGGAGTTTTCAGGATTAAGTTCACATTTCAACTAAAACAAGGATTTACTTCATAAAGCCCCTTTGCCAATATGTTTAGTAAAAAAATTGAAACAATGTTTGAAGATGCATTTACCTTAAGAATGATTTCTCCATTTTCCCTTGGGAGCTCCTGAGACTTTTAGGAGCATCGAATGGTGACCCGTAGTTTCTATTTCCATGTCTTTTGAAGTCGAACAAGCTTAGGCTATATGGAAAGAACAATGTTAAGTATTACAAAGGCCCAAGAAAAAACAAGGGCTAAGAAACTAACAAAAGAAATGGCAGCAGAACCTGCACACTTCTCCAACTCCGTCTACATAAATTGTGAAGTCTGTGATGAAGCGCAGAATGTCATCAACTCTCTGTGAATAATAAGGATTCACAACTGTCAATAAGGTTGGTTTACATGAAAATCATTGCTGAGTTAGTTCAGGACATTACCTTGGGTACCTCAAAAATGAGCAAGTAAGAAGTGATGAAAATGGACGCCATCTCCTCAAGTAGCATAACTACAGTATACTGCATGCGCAAATTGATAAGTCAATTCTTAGTGCCATACAATTGAAGGAAACCACATAACCGATATGCTTATACCCATCATTTAAGACATGCCGTGTAAGTAGAACCAACCAAGATCTTAATACAAGATACAGATTTCTAACTATGAAGCAAAGCATTTTACCTGCATCCTGGGAATCAGCATAGCTATCTAAAATAGCTTCTAGCACAGATCCAAACTGATTCCCCCCCCCCCCCCCCCACATTAGAAGTAGTACTCCAATAATAAAAAAAATAGAATGTACTCCCTCGGTTTTTATATTTTTATAAGGCATATTTTGATTTGGGGAAATCTTAATAAGCATAATTTGACCACCAAATCAATATATGTACACTGAACTTGCATATAATTAGATTAGCATTGGTCAAAAGTTAGGAAGTGTAACCAATCAAAATACACCTTATAAAATTGAACAGAGGTAATAGAAAAATAAGTTGAGATTACTCTTCTTGTATTGCAGTGGCATGTGGAATTTAAGGGACGGTGGATACAAGCAAATGGATGGATTGGATCATTCACATTTTAAAGTCAGATGGTATGGCACACAGAATAATTTTATATACCTTGGCCTGTGGTAAAATATGGAAATATGGTGCATGAACGATTCTAAGCCAGCTACAGGAAATGAAATACTAGAACTCAATTAGTTACCTGAAATAATGTTTCATATTCTCTTCGCACAAGTTCGCTGCTCTCTTTACCACGCCACCGCTTTGGCATGTGATGTGTTTGGTGAACAGTGAGGCACATGGCCCCTTCTGGGTCAATCACTTGAAGCTCATCAGCCACTACTTTCCGACTTATAGCTGCTATTGTTCCAAAAACAATAGTATACCAGAGCAGATTTCTTCCAAAAATCTGCAAATTAACACATTATAAAATTTTACAGGACAATAAGATTACTACCCAAATCCAATGGCAAATGAAAGCACCAGCACAAGTCACATCAAGATGCAAATATCACACCCTATAAGTGATGTCAAGTTGCAAATACAACCCTACAAGTAAATAGTTGCATTTAACACCATGTGTTCCGTGCATGTTGGCAGCATAGCAAGGTGGGATGAGGAAGGTTATAACTGTGACCTCAAATCCACTAGATCAAAAAGTGCTACCTAATATTAAGTGAGACCCTCCCACACCCTCTCCTTTGCTTTTGCATTTTATTATACTTTGGTAGGTGATAAACACAGTTATTTTACTTGCAGGGAGGTATTTGCACTTGAAGTGACTTAAGCGGGGTATTTACAACTTAGCCAAAGGTGATTCAAAACATCAGCTTAGCAGCTTACATGTCCCTCGAGAATAGATTCACCCACAAATCCAATGATTATTAAAGCACCAGCCAAGCCACCAGAAACAAAAGATACGAATTTCGCCATGATGGAAACCAGTGGGGTTGGAAATTGCTTCAAGTAATTTAAAGAATGCACGGCACTGTTGTTCATTCTGTGTCTGAAGAAATGATCAACCTGCAATGATTGTAGTCACTTGAGTTTTAGATCACAGAAAAATTGTGCACAGATACTATTAGATTGAACGACAGGAACCTAAAGGGAAGCTGGAGAGATCAATTTGGATCATTTGTTGCAACTACAATTACAAAAAAAAGAGTTCTGAGGAGAAGGACCTCATTATATTCCCTGAAGATCCACCTCGATAAGTTTGACCATCGTCTAGATGATGCTGTACTGGGGTGATTATAAATTTCTTCGGCGTGTCTTAGAATGACATACACCAATGGAAATACCATGAGGCAGGGTGACAGAATAAGCATTGCAAGGCCAACAAATACAAGTCGTTTTTTCAACACATCTGGGCTTGTCAAAAACTCTTTCCGTACGCAAAATTTACTGCAAAAGGAGAATGGATGTTCAGTAAAAACATTACAATGAGAAGGGACCAAACCCTAGCGAAATAGAACAATTTATAAGCTACTCCGTCCATTCCAAATTGTAGGTATGTGTAATAATATCTATGAGGGAGCACATTGAACCATCCCAAAACAATATTTGAAAGCTCCGTAGATAGATGCATGGATGGTATACAGTATGCGCATTGAAGCTGAGAAAGTCTAGGTGCTAACATGTAAACCCTAGGCTGCGCTTATAGGGGGGTATTCATTGTTCTCACCATTTAAGCTAGGTGGTAAGCCCTGGGTTAAGCTTAAAAGGGGATGTAAGGCAGATTCATTTTCCCTCATTGATTTCTTTATGGCTTGACTATTTAACTAACGAAGAATATAATGAAACTTATCTGCTAACCTAGAAAATATAATAGTACAGATTGTGTTAAAAGTTAGCAATACACACTGGAGTAGTATGTGCTACGTCGCTAGTTCTATTTTATACAAAGTGCTCCAGTATTAACTAAAAAAGGAAAAATAATAAGGATTGCATAAACAGTTAACTGATTTATGTCAGCTTTCTGATGCAGCTATGTGCTGAAGCAGCATCTTAACAGCTTATCCTGCATTCCAGCTTACTGCTAAATTTCTAGTCGCTGCCCCCCTTTCTTTCCATAAAAAGTCTAATTGCTCTGTGTTGAGCTTATCCAAAGAAAGAGCAGCATAAAAAACAAACACATAGTTAGGCATGCAGTGTAGAGACTAAATATTTTAGCCAATTGTAGTTAAAAAAAAGATCCAATGGTAGTAAGTAGTTACAGATGAGATCTACGGAATTCCTTACCTATCAAACATACTTTGGAAGATGCACCAATTTAAGGTCCATTCAAGAGCCTTTGGAAGTATTAAACGGTTTCTCCTGCCATGCTCATGTGATCTGATAGTTGGGCCAGCACCAGGCACCCAAGAACGAATTGGAAATGAAAGAATGCCTTTATTGATCATCCCAATCAAATAATTTTCTTTT
Source organism: Cenchrus americanus (assembly GCA_947561735.1). Taxonomy (NCBI): domain Eukaryota; kingdom Viridiplantae; phylum Streptophyta; class Magnoliopsida; order Poales; family Poaceae; genus Cenchrus; species Cenchrus americanus. Next base: position 148,872,787 of record OX387243.1, on the reverse strand, counting down.
CTCATGATTCTCATGATAATATCATGCTCTGAGAGATCCCTCACGACACAAAGTTTCTGAGATTTCTGGAGCAGGACAACCTTCTCGATTATTCTAGGCCATGATATGGTCTGGATCTCAAGATCATCGACCTTAAGGCTGCATGAAGGTAAACATAGTGCGGATAGAGTAATTGCTGTGAGCTAAAAGTAGACAAGAAACTAAAATATGCAATATAATGATAAGTTACCTATCATAGTAGAACTGACGCACATTTAGTGTACCTCTTAACTGTACAAAGAACTTGATGAAGTTGGTAAGTCCATAGCTTGTTAATATGACCATAGAACCAACAGTTATCATTTTGGGCAATGTGAACGGAACTAATGGGTCATGCTTAATGACATTCATCAGGTCACATGGTTTCTTCCCAGATTCCAGTGCCTCCACACCGCATTTTAAATGAATAAGGGTATCCCAATCAACAAATAAAAAGAAGAACCCAATACAGCATACCATGAAAAGTACATTAAGGATCTCTATTATCCATTTTGTAATAATACACCTGAGCCCTTTTGCACAGAAATATTCGTAAAGCCTTTCAAAGAAAATGTCCAGGTCAGGAATAGGTTCATCTTTGAAGCCTTCACCATGGAGAAGTCCAGACGGGCTCTCACTTCCAGAACCAGGCAAGCGTCGATAGTCTGACAACTCTATTTCAGGTGGAACATCAACGAGCAGCTGAGCTGATAATGGAGATTGACTTCTCCATGGCCAGTTAAATCTTGTTTGTGCATGTGTGTCCTTCTCAGGGAAGGACATCATTCATGAAAACAGAAGGCAGGGCAAGTTGTTAACTCCCTTGCCATGCCAGACGCATGGACCTACACGCAAAAACAGATTATTCACATTTTGCATACCACCATTTCCCATGAAGTCATACAATAAATTCAATATTCCTTCGGAACTCACAGATACAACAAAATCGCTTAAATGAACAACCATGCAAAATGTTAAAGACGTTACTATCGGATCAGAAGACAGCCAAAGCTAGGTCCTGAATGAGCAAAAGCACTACAATTGGAAAGCAGTAAAACCTAATTGAAAAAACTACTGGTAGACATCATTTATGAGCAGGTGTGTTTTTCCTAAATTGTCAACACTAATAAATATCTAATAGCTTATCCTCTGTAACTGCAAGAAGCAACAGTTGCAGACCAAGCTAAACAATCATCAAGTTCCTCTGTATTGATATATTGATCCCCACTGACACAAATACCCCAAAGAGTAATTGCACACCCCCACGTCATTCATATCCACGGGAAGCAATTCGATGTCCCGCACCACAAAGTCCGGCAGCCAGCCAAACAGGTCGCGAGCTAACTTCCAGCGAAGTCTCCAGTACTCTCTAACCCAACCCACCAGCACCACCACACAGCACAAGACCGATTCAACCACCAGAGCTCTCCGCCAATCACCGCGGGACCAAATCTACCTAGTTCAGCCAATCTATCCACCCAATCGCCTCAAAAAATAGAATACGCGAAGAGGGAAAGAGAAGCTGCACCGACCTGGGGAGCGCCGGCGATCGCCGGGCGCGAGCGCGATGGGCGCCGGGTTTTGGGGAAGCGCGCGGGGCCGGGGCGGGGCTGGAGGCTTCGCGTGAGGAGGTGACTCGCGGTGGACTGCGGCGCCGGCGCTTGGGGTGGGGAATCGCACGAGGTGGGGAGGAAGGGAGACGAGGCGAGAGAGAGACGGCAGGGATGGAAGGCAAGCAAAGCAGGGGCGGAGGAGGAGGGCGTGCGTTTCAGGAGACGTGACGGGATCGGGAAGGGGAATCGTTGCCGGAGGGGGATCGTTTTGTTCCTTCCGTTTATCCGCGGGTTTCGTCTCGTCTCGTCTGGGGTGTTGCGTTAATCGCCAAGGAATTGGGAATCGCAATGGCTTGCGCAACAGGGCCCCGCCGGATTACTAGTTTATTTACTCACTGTTATGTTAATATGAAATGTTAATCACTGTCCTTTGTGGACCCAGCCCACAGGGCTTTTATCTTGTTTTGGAAAGAGAAACTGCGAGGAAGTACGGATTGCACGTCAACACCTCGCGAGAAAAAAGAATGGTACACGTCAACGTTCACCTTCTTTTACGAAAGAGATTTGATGGACATATTTCTAAGGTGAACAGGCTAACGATGCATAATTGCATAGGACGGTTTTGACATTGCGAGTAGCATGGTGGGTTATTATTAATACACTCCTACTCAGTACTCATATTGCGAATATTAACGGAGTACGGAGTCCTAGCTAGGTATGGTGAGCTACCGTGGTTTTTTTGAGGGGGACGGTGAGCAGCGAGCTTGTTAATACACGTGCGTGCACACCTGCCAATACGGCTAGACGTGTCCTTGCGCGCTGCTTCCGGGCCAGTCACGCATCCACCCCCGAAAAGGCTAGACGCTTCGCACCTGTCTGCTCGTGTGGCCGCCAGCCCCGCCACCGCCGCCCACCGGCGACGGCGAGCGCGCGCCATGCGCTGCGCCCGCTCGTTCGCTACTGCTGCTGCTGCTGGAGCAGCGCGGGCGCCGGGCGGGCGGTGGCCGGTGGGTGTCCGCCCCTGAGACGAGCCAGCCAGAGAGCGGATCGATAGCAGTGGGCTGCCGGACTCTAGAGCCCGACCAATGCAGATAACCTATGGGCTATGGGCCGAATATTGGGGCCGTTTTACGCCTCAAATAATCGAAGTCCCGATGCGTCTAGATTGTTTGCATCAAGAACAGCGCCGACTCATCGCACGGATCACACTCTTTACGAAAAAAAAAAGAAGCCCTACCCACAGTGCGGCAGACTCGAGAACTTGTACAAACAGTTATATGCAGGTTCCCTCCGTGTCCAGCAGAAAGAGACACCAGGGAACCTTGCCACTGAATCGCTGATGGTTAGCCATTGGTCCATCTCATTATTAAGCACACAGCACACACACACCACAGTCCAATGTTTGCAGATCAACAGCACGCCTCAGCTAGCGTACGTTCAGGCCTTCATCAGGGTCGGAGTAGTCGTCGTACTACTGCTGCAACGGCGCCGCTTTGCACCTGACGGCTTTCTTCAGTTCGTCACAGAACGCAGGACACTTCTTGCTGGTTGCTGCCTCACTTCTCTGCAAAAGCAAATATAATAGATTCTGGAGCGGTTAATTCAAATGGAGCAGACACCGGCCATCAGTCATACGAACGGGACTCGAAAGACATATATGGAGGAAAATCGATATGGTACACCCATGTAATAAAATTTTTAAGACCAAACCAAATTTCTTATGAAGACATCAAAAAGCCAGAAAAAACAGAGAGAGAAAATAGGTCAAATATTGTATGATTATGTATCTCGGCTCGTATAATGTCATCTGTCCTAGCATTATGCATGTTTTGTATTTTCATCTTGCAAATGTTTTTCCACTACTCTGTTCTAGCATTATGCAAATTCTAAATTTAATGAATGACCGATTGTATTACAGAAAAATACATGCAATTCAATTTGTTAGGAAAAAAGGAAAATGGCATGCTTGTATCTGTGTTTTCCATAAAAAAGAAATGGAGATTGGGTGCAACTTTAATCACATGTAAGGCATCTCACATCAGCAAAATCTTAGGTTAAGGATAGAGGAAAAAAGAAAAGGCTTTCACCATGGTGGGGCATAGGGATGTCTAATTTCTTCAGCAAATGGTCATGTGGAGATGACTTGAGAGACCACTTTTGGTTCTATTGAGAAAACTTAAGAGGTAACAGTTTTTATCAAGTATAATCTCACATAGCATTGACATGTGCAATTCATTTGCATCTACATGTTAGACTAAATTCTCAAATCAATTGTATTGTTAGGGTAAAATTCACAAAGTTACACCACCTTATTCAAATTATCACAAATCCATTTGTAAGAAGTAATTCCATACAAATCCATCTTTCATTATATTTTTTGGAATTATAAATATTTAAGCACTATTGTCATTTCGAAGTGCCTAACAAGATCTGCATGCATGGCAGGCTCATAAAGCATACATGTTTCTATTTCTTCTCTGAATGTAAGAGTAGTAAGTCCATGTGATTAAATGGTAAAATCATGATTATGTGTTATTTGCTCTTATAAAAGGTGAATAAACAAGAAAGTAGATAAACAACAAAGGTAAAAAAATCATGGAGAATCTCATATTGGGAAGCATCAAATCATTTATGTGTTAAAAGCAAGAGGAACTTGTGATCTATAAATGCATTTCACCTATGTAAGTTGAATATTGTTTCAAGTCGCTCGCTCAAGGTTAAAGTGCTCAAACTAAGCGATAAAGTTCGATGAAAAATCCTCATAATGATATATTGATCAAGTATGGGTTGTATGGCATGAATCGAAGTGATGAAGTTCAAGCGGATGAAATTAGATATTTTTTATCTTGAGTGTAGGTATGACATAATATCAGGAGGGATGCATCAGGTGGTCATTGAGGAAGTCCCAGAGCTCAAGTATCCTTTGTGAATTGATGAGAGACACACTAGGTTTCACAAAAAAAAAATAGAATTGTTTCAAGTAAGACAAAACCTAAGGTTCTAATTTTGTGTGTTGCGTGTCTCTAATGGTTAGTGGGTTTGAAAACCAAAAGTTCTAGTTTTGGAAATTTGGAGATTCTTATTTTTGAGTTCTAGTTTGTGTGCGGTTGAGTATTTTATACTCCACCTCCACTCCTGCAGTGGATTGTTGTTGCTAACGTTGTGTAACATCATAGATGTTTAAGTAGCAGTTATCACCTAATTAGTGAAGTCAAAGCACTTTTGACCTAGTCAAACCTGGATTAGAGTGATCAAACCCCTAGTATCCAAACCCCTTTCTAGAACTTCAATCAAATCTCAAAATTTTACTTAACACCGCAAGATCGTCCAATACAAAAGTTGAGCATCTTTTTAAGGGACAAAATTTTCATAATTGGTGGACATTCAAATTTGGAGTGGAAATTGGTCAAAAACTTGATCAAAGGCAGATCCTGCATTTTTTGGGGCCGAGAAAATGGCTGGTTTTGTCACACGTTCCCGGACAAACCATTCCACAAAACACATGTCAACCTTTGTAAAATTTGTAGCCCGATGGTTCATCTACAACTTTTGTATTTGGCGATTTTGAACTTCTATTCAAATTTGACACATTTAAATTGTTTGAAAACGTGTTGGCCAAACAAGAATCGACGCTCTAGTGCTCCAAAGCGGTGCTCCCACACCGGGCGCGCACACCACGCTGCACGGCAGGCGTCGTACGCTGCCGTACCGGAGCTGCCTAACCGTGAGTATGGCGAGGACGCCGACCACATCATTGCACACCCCAAGTGCAATCGAATCGCATGGAGGGATTTCCCTTCCGCTGTGTGGCAAACACACACGCGCCGCCACCAAGCCCCGTCGTGCCCTGTTGGCCTACCGGTCGCCAACACCGTGTCGTGGCCGACGTGGTCCATCTCCACACACCAAAGCCTTCGTGGCGAAGGCTGGAAGTCCTCCTCCCCTCTCTTGCCTCTCCCCGCCTATAGAAAGGATCTCTTGTTCGTGATCGCGCAAGAGCTTTTCTGCTGACCGCCACTGTCACTGTCGCTGCTTGTTTCCTCTGCAGCCCATCGAGCACCGCTCCACTCCACATTGCTCTCCTCCTCGCCAGAATTCGGGCCGAGGTGGATGGCCGCCTCTGCTCTGTCGTCGGCTCTCGCTGAAGGTAGCTCTGACCTCAAATCCGTCGCCAATCGATCTGTGGTGAGCATGTACTTCACCCTAGGGAATTCTCGGACCAAGTCTGGTAGCCCCTCACCGGCGGCGAGCCTCTCTTGCGTCGCCGGGGACCTAGTTGTAGCGATTGAAGTCTTTCCAGGGGCTATTCTGAAAACCGAGGGCATATCTACGAATAAAAACATGAACCCGGGGGTGCATTTGAGAAATAGATTCTTAAGTTTTTAGGGTCATGTGCTTAATCTTGTAAAAATCATAGAAAATTGTAGATAAATCAGAAAAACGCAAAAACCAATCTTGTTGGGTTTCTTGTGCCAAGATCTACCTAATCTGAAAATCATGTATATAGTTTTGATGAATAGTTTTTGAACTAAAATTCAGACTCAGTTTGAGCTAGATATGTGGTAGTTCAAAATCTATAATATATTGAAGGCTAAATTTTGGATATGTTGCTTGTGATGGCATGAGTAGGCTTGGATCCAAACCTTGCACAAATTGGATGAGTGAATCTTGAGTTATGATTTATTTTGTATTATTACTAGATCTGCTATATAATTTTTAGCACTATTTCGATAGCTTTTGTTGCTAACTTTTTGTCATGACTTAGTTATGGTTAGACTTGCCTCTGGTAAATAGTATAGAAATTTATGGCTCTGTTACATTCATGTTTTGATTTATGCATGCTCAGAATTTTTAATTCATAGTTTGAAACAAGGTTTTAAATAGCGCGCTATAGCGGCGCAATAGCGGTCCGTAGCTCTCGACGCAAAGCTATTCTTCTTTTTTGCGCCATCGGTGCTATTGCCGCTATATCGCGCTATTGCGCCGCTATTGCAGAATAATGTCATATCACCGCTATTTTACCACTATAGACTCAAGCAAAAACAAACCAAGGCAAGTGGATTGTAATTAAAAACTTTAAGTTGTTGCCAATAACCATGGCTGTTGCTGTTTGAATTGTGATTTGTGAACTTTATGGTTGTGTGGTCCATGCTTGTTTGCTTATGTACTTCAACTTCAAGTGTTGACTTGATGCCTTCATGGCTATTTGGTATTTTCTTTGAGGTTGAGAACTTATCATATTTGTTGTCCATTGTCATGGCTATTTGAATTATTAACTTATTAAGGCTAGTTCAACACTGTCATATTGGTGTTGCTGTTTCAATCAAATAGCGCGCTATAGCGGCAGCAACAAACTGACGCTACTGCACACAGCGGCTGCTATAGCGGTGCCATAGCGGCGCTATAGCGCCAAATAGTACTTTGAACCAGGACCTGATTTTTGTGCCATGAATTAGAATTGACATGTTTAGCATGTGGTACAAAAGTTAGCTCTCAACTACTTGTATATATTTCTGTATGAATTATGTTTGCTTCGCTAGGCTGAAATTTATCATTTTTGTGTAGCTTGGTATATTGAGCTTCTGGAGCTAAATTTTGGTGTGTAACTTATTTTTGTGATAGAGATGTTGTGTGTCAAATTTTAGGGCCAATGCATGTGTCGTTTATACATAATTGATTAATCTTGTTTTTTACAGCTAGAACTTGTTATATTTTTCATGCTTAGAATATAGTGTGAATTGTTGTGAGTTTTGGTCAGTGGCTGAATAGTTGAACCATGAGCACATATGATTTTTCTCTGTGTGATCTTGTACGTAGTTTTACCAGATTTAATTTGAAAAATAAATCAATCTTAATAGAAAAAGAAATAGGAAAGATATTTTTAATCCGAGTGCACCCTAAACCTTAAGGTCAAAATCTACTAAATCACCCCCTAAGCAACCCCTGCTGTTTTGTCAAGTCGAATAAATTTATTTGTATAGATATGTACACAATCATCACTAATTAATCTTGCATATGCATCTCCGTGTAGAACTCCTAGACGGTAGCTATACGCTCGTGCTGAAAGGTGGAGAGGAAGGAGCTGACAGTGACGTGCACTACTGAAAATGCATCTAGATCTCTGAGTGGATTTTGGTGAATTAATGCCAAAGAGATTAAAGGTATAACATATTTGTCTAAAATTGTGGCTCACATTGGAAAAGACAAATATATATAAGTTCTCTCTAGATTAAGTGCAAGTCTTCATGTGGTAATTGAAAGAGGACACAAAGATAACTGTAAACTTTATGGTCCTTATTTGGAAGCTTGCATATTCATTGTCAATCAAGAACAAACATTTGAAGCGGGTTTTCAAGTGTAGGATAATTTTAGATGAAGCAAAGTCAAACTCAACGTGGATTGGGTAAGTGATGAAGAGATCAACCGAGATGACTAGAGTGAGGGACTAAACAATCTTTGGGGCCTTAGCTAAGCCGCCATTAGTGTTTTGCTAAGGTGAAGTTCTAGTATCCGTGGGGTCTCGAAGTATCATATCCAAGCCTTAACTGAGGGAAGCAATGCAACTCACCTACATGTTATGATTGGCAATATGTAGTGACTTGTGGATCCAAGCGGGTATTCTTGTGCTAAGAGGGAAGATCCTAAGTCACTAGCTCAAGTATGGACGTGCTCAAGACATAGGCTAAGTTGAAAGCCCTCAAGTGGATATTGTTCAAGTATGGCAAGATTGAAGACATTCAAGCTCAAGAAGTTATCACGGTGTTTTTATTTAATCTTGAGTATAGGTATGTCGTACTATCAAGAGAGATGCAACATTAGCGAGTTGACCAAAGTCAAAGTGCTCATTAGTTGACCAAAGTGAGAAATAGCCTTGAAAGCATAAGAGTGTGCTATCAAACCCTCCTAACCTAATCTGAGCCACTTCATGTCTTTGGTGAAGTGCTGGAGCGAAAGAAAGGGTTTTGGGAGTGTCTCGGGCCTGACTGGTCTGACGGATCAGAGGCACCGGTGTGACCTGTGCTGCTAGCCCAACGGCTAGTTTTTCAAACACCGGTCTGACCGGTGTGAGGCACCGGTCTGACCGGTGCCGCCCGATAGCTAACGACTACTTTTCTCCTTTGAAGGGTATAAGTACCCCAAGCCTCCTTCAGTGGAGGGTTGTTGTTCTTAGTGACTTTGCAGAGCTCCTAAGGTTTTTTTTGCAAGCCCTAAGCCTTAGTGGCCCTTCCCAACCTCCCTTTGTGAGATTTGTGTATTCAAGTTATATCCTTTGTGTTGGGTTGAGAGAGTGAGCTCAAGGGCGTCTGTATGAGCTAACAAGAGCATTCCCATAGCTTGAGCACTTCGATTTTACGTCTACCTACAAGCTTTGAAGCATTTATTACTCTTGGAGGTTTGCCTCCTAGATGGCTAGGCGTTGCCGGCTAGATCCCAAGGTTGTGGTGAGCAACGAGAAGTTTGTGAGGGTTGTGATCTTGCCTCTTTGTGAAAAAGATCGTCTTAGTGGAAAGGAGGAAAGCGGTTGAAAGAGACTCGACATGTTGTGGGAATTCTCCCTTACAAGCTCCTCAACGGAGACGTAGCCTTTCCTTAGTGAGAGGTGATCTTCAGGAAACAAATCCTTGCATCTCTTTGTGGTTTGCCTCTCTAAGTCATTTTCTAGCACATTTGATTTGCTTCCGCTTCGATCTACTTGGGTGTGTTACTTGTGTGTGCAGGGCTCATTACCCTGCTTATGATCATCTACCAAGGCCACTCACCAAGTTTGGTTTGTGCTAGAAGTCAAGAGGATCTTGAAGCTATTTTTGCAGGTTCTCTGTGGCTCACCGCTCTGACCAGTGGAGGGCAACGGTCTGACCAGTGCCACTTGCTGAGCAGAGCCAGGGACTAGTTGTTGGGGGGTTACCCGAAAAATTCGGATGACTACCCAAACACAAATGAGAGTTCTTAACACGTTCAAGTACAATGTAAGGGCGCAAAGAGACTGTGATTCCCCCTGCAAGTAGCACAAGTTCCAAAAAGTCTGAATCCGTTTACACGTGCCCTTGCGCCCCCTTTTATAGGGAGATGAAGGGACTTTTACATACCGATTACGCCCCTAGCCTCAGAGAATATTCCTAGTGTGAACGCATACATGATTGTCTTTTTTATCTAACATATTTACAAATCTGCCACTAGTTCACACTCTAAACCCGGACTTTTTGGGACTACAACTTTGACTTTGCTTCTCCCCCGGTTCGTGAATGTCTTCGCATGAAACTCCCGAACTAGATCTTCAACAGATTCCCGAATTGGTCCTTGCCTCCCAGCTGGTTCGTGCATGTCCAAGCGCCTGAGTCCTGAACTGGGTCTTCATCAGATTCCCGAATCGGCAGTTCTCCGAAGTTCGGGCTATCGACAGTTGAGATTCCGGGCTTCCGCATGTTCGTGACTCCACCACCTTGCCGAATCAAGATTCCCGAACTCTGCACATTCGCGAATTCGAGACTTCACAGGGTCCAGGCTTCCGAGAATCGCGAATTCTCTGCCCCTGAAAAACACACTTTGAGAACTTTGTTAAGCTCAACGTTTCGAGGGTGACGGGTTTTCCTGAATTCCCCAACACTAGCCCCTCGGGGAAGCGGGTTGACTCCGACGATCCGATTCCACGAATCCTTCGGAAATTTAGTAAAAAACGTCACCCTCGGAACGTCGGAGGGGACACGCGTCGCCCGGGGAACCAAGGACGGTTAAATCGAGGCGTGTTTCGCGGAATTACCCTCCCCGGCCCTATAAATAGCGGGCTGCCACTGTTGAAAAAATTTTACAGCTTTCCAGTTTTTTCACAATTCGTGCATCTCTCTTTTCGCGGAATCTGGTCTTCTGCTGAAAAGCCCGCGAGCTTCTAGGTGTTGTTCACGCTTCTCTAAGGTATTTCTTCATCTTTCTTTTGTCGATTTGTTACTTTGCTAAACTTCGGTATATCGATGTCGTGAATTCGCGAGCTTTATTCTCGAACATTACCCTTAACTGTCTGTATGTTCGTAACTTTTGGTTAGGTGGCTCGCGTTAAAAGCACCGCTAGGCCTATGACTACCGAAGAGCTCGTCGGCCGCCGGTCTCCCGCTTGACCCGGCTCGCCGAAAGCGCGGAGCACGCCGCACCGGTTGAAGATTCCGGTTCACCCAGTGGCTCCCGAAGTCGCGAAGATGGGGAGGTTGGGGCTAACGTCGACGAAGACATCGGGGATGTGGATGCCGGTGTCGACGATCTAGTCATGTTGAGGACCTCTGGTTCGCTGTCGCCCTCACTCGCCTTCGGAGAGTCTAAGGTTACAAGCAACACGATTCGCGAGTATGAGAAGGCTGGATTTTTCTCTCCTGGGGCTGGGCGTGCCCCACTTGATGAGCTGGTTCCGACCCCCAAGGACGGAGAGATTGTGGTTTTTCGGGATTTTTTCATCTGTGGGCTAAGGTTCCCCTGTGACCCCGTCCTGCTAGCGATTCTCGATGCATTTTCGGTGAAGATCCACCAGCTTACTCCGACATCCTTCCTCGAAGTGTCAAAGTTTATCTGGATTCTAAAGACCTTCGGTTGTAACCCTACCATTGACACCTTCACCAGATTCTACGAACTGGTGATCATCCCTGAAGTTGTCAAAGGTGAAGACGGGCAGTTCTTCCATAGCCAGCATGCGTGCTGCACTTTCAATACGCGACGCCAGAACACCCGATAAGGAATCACCCGAATCCAGATCGCTCTTTGCTGCAAGTCCAACCTTACCGACGATTGGAAATCTTACTGGTTTTACTTGAAGGTCGATGTGCCGAAGATGTCATGCCCGATCGCACTTCTCACCGCGGTGAACGTGGGGAAGTACAACCAGCGGGCCTTGGGAATCAGAAGCTGCGAGAGCGCATTTCACCTGGCCAGCACAATACTCGACGGCCGTGATATTATCGAAGAATTCGTCGCTGCGCGAGTCTGGCCTATCTCGAACGGTTGGTCCCCTGCTGAACTTGTGTACCATAATGTGAATTGGGCGGACCAGAAGGTGCCTTTCCCGAAGTTCGGGATCAAACTTCACGAAGGCCAGAGCGCCGAGGATTTCATGGACGAAGTGGAGAAAAGGGTGAGCGTCATGGTGGGCGAATACACGATGAACGAGTACAAGGCGTATAAGAACCTGGTGAAACATAGGAAGAAGATCAACCGCGTCTTTTCGGAAATCTGCGGTGATAAATTTTTCAGCTCTCCAGGCCCTGGTCCCAAGTTGAAACTTCCCGCCGTCACCGTGGCCAGCTGTTCAGCCGCCCCAATTAACGCTCCCCGAAGAAGATCGTCGAAGCGAAGCTCGTCGCCTGCCAACGAGGGGGGCTCTTCGGGAATCAAGCCTTCGAGGACAAGATCACTGGAATCGTCAAAGCGGAAACAAAAAACCTTCGAACCTCGGACTTCGGACGCTGAACTCCAGGCTGCTTCGGGGCTTGCCCAGATGAGCCGCAAGAAACCGAAGAAGGCGGTGAAGAAAATTTCTTCCACCGGCGTTCGGCGAGTCCCTTCCGCCTTCGACGATGACACCCTCGCGGACGCAGATAGCTTTAAAGGTGTTTTCCTCTGGCCACTATTTAACTTTCGAGACAGTTGCCCATCTGGTTCTGAGAATGAATTCGTGGATATTGATTCCTTTTCAGATGCTGCCCCCAAAGTCCGAAAGGAGACATCCCCTGCTGTTGCTGAGAAGTCTGTTGTTGCTGAAGTTGCTGTTCGCACTGAGTCCCCTGCTGCTGCCGAAGCCCCTGTTGCTGAAGTCCCTGCTGCTGATCAAGCCTCCTCCGAATTCGCCCGGGCCCTTGAGCGCACTATTCAAAGGGGCGACAACCCTACCGAACATGTTCCTCTGGTCGAAGTTCGGGAGGTCGTCCCCGAAGACCAGGCGCCCTCTCCTTCCTTAGCTGCTTTTAACAAAAGCTTTGGTACGTCTCATCGTGGCAAGCTATTGCGTGTTGGTTTCGAGACAAGTGGCGTCGGGGGCAAGACGTCCAAGTTTTTAACTCTGTGGAAATCGTCCGCCATTGTTGATGAAACAGGAGAGGAGGCGCCAGAACGACCCGAAGAAGCCGCTCAAGGCTCCGAGAAAAGGCCTCTCTCTGTCTCCGAAACCACTCCTTCGCCTCGAGGGAAAACCTCTTCGGGTTCGACTAAACAAGTCACTATGCAGCACTTTTCTAAGCAAGGTTCGTTCCTTCTCACTATCTTTTCATACGTTTCCCAGTTGTTGAAGCTTAGTCTGAGACTTACTCCTGAACTTCGCAGAATTCAAGAATCTGTTGCACTCGTACTCTCCTTCAAAGCTTGCACGCTTCCACGAAGACTATACCCTCAAATACTCTATGCTTGGGAAGGTTGCCATAGAGCGGCTTTCTAAACAGGAGAAGATAAATGAAGAACTTTCTCGGAAGTCCAAGGAACTAGAGCGTAACTTCACTCTCGCGCAATCCACGAATCTGGAACTCGAGAGGAAGGTGGCTGAGCTGGCGGAGACTTTGAAAACGAGTCAAGATGAAAAGAAAGTCGCAGAGGCCGCGCTCGAGGAATCCAAGAAGGAGCTTGAGAGAGTTCAGAAATCTCATGAAGATGATCTGGGCATGATTGAAAAACTTCGGCAAAAGCAAGAGCGAGCTACGAAAATCGCCGAATATCTTCGCATCAATAACGCCAGCCTCGCCAAGTCGTTGAGCACAAAGGATCGCAAAATCATGGATCTTGAGAAGGCGCTGGCAGAACAAGGTGAAACTTCGAAGAAAAACACTTCGGAAACTCTGGCAAAGCTGAAACTGCTCTATGCGGAGTACCAGAAGTCCTTGAACGAGTACGGTGTTCGTCCAGCTCCTCTCCCGGATGACATTGATATTCCCGATTTCATGGATTGGCTGGAGGATGAGTTCAAGGCTCTTACCGAGGTGATCTCTGGCGCTAGCAACTTCGCTGTGGCTTTCTCTGTGGAGAGTATCTTGAAGATCCTTCACGATTATGACTGTGTGGACTTGGCGAAGTTTCGCGCGAATCTTTCTCGATTCCCCAGCGTTACTAGTGACGCGATACTTCGAGCGAACTCCGACATTCAAGCTATCAAGACGAAGTTCGCGAAGGAGTTCTGGCTGGTTGGTGGGGAGGATATCGTTAAGACTATTGCGCAGGCAAAGCTTGCTGAGGTAGTTTCTTTTGCTCGATTTCGTGACTTATGTTTGTCGCGGATGTTCCAGTTTCCTAAACCTTTCTCACTTTTTCCTTCCTTTCTCGGTGAGTGAAAAGGAGAACCAGGAGGGCACCGCCGCGCCTCCCGAAGGATCGACCTCCGGCGAGGGTTCGAGCGAGTCAGGCGAAAACGGATCAGGTGGCGACGGCGACGCGGCAGCGGCGATGACGGCGACGACGGCGAAAACGTCCCCGAACGGGAGGAGGATTCGCCGAAGGTGGATGCTACAAACTGAATGATATGCCCGGATTTTTGGGTGAATTCAAAATTGGTTGTTCACTCATGTAGATTCATGAAACTTTCTTGAACAAATGTTTTGTATATCTTAACCTGCGCAGGTCCTGCAAGCTGGGCCTGCGCAGGACGTGCTACCACTGCGAATTCATCGGGAAAATATGTTCGTTAGTGGTGAAGCATGGCGTTTGTTCAAGCGAGCGCATCCCGAACAAGATTTTTCCGATTTTTGGCTTGAAGCCTCGCTCAAGTTTTCTATAGGCTGTTTTGATCTCTCCTCGTTTTTCTTACTTCGTAAGAAGATTTGTTCCTCGTCGCCTACTCCGCCGCCCTCGAAGGTTCCCAAGATGGAGCCCCTTAGCCCCTTAGCCGACGCATCTGACTTCGCTTATGCCAGTGATATGGTCGAAAACAACGTTTGTAAATCAGGACATGTTGTAGAACTTTCATTCTAAATTTCGCACTGATTATTGTAATTATCGAGGAACTATTCGGGAGTTTTTATGCGAATAAGGCAATGAATACGTTTTTTCTTGAAAAAACGTCACCCTCCCCCACCTTGCCGTTTTGCATGAAAACTCGAAGGCAGGTTCGCGAATCTTACTATTCTAGGATCTCGAGCACATCCTCTAGGAGAAATCTTCGTCAGTTTTTGAAAATTTCGACCGTCGTTGTGCAAGTCGACAAAATTTGTTTCTCGAATTTTGTGGACTTGCCCCGATCGGCAGACTTGCCTCGGTTGAAATTGCAACCCTCAGTTGCTTCAACCAAGATTTTTCTGCGAACGTCTGATGGAGCCCCTTGCCCTTTTCTTACAATGATGATACCTGAAAAAATTTTCAACAATCTGTACTGAGTGAGAATACACAGGCAAACCCTTAGATATTCGTTTTCTCGAAATCATCATGCGAACTTTCTGATGGAAATCCCTTTGTGGATGGGATTTTTCTAGGCCACAACTTATTGTTGTCTCGGGCCTTTTCGGTGGGAATCCCTCGATGGATGGGATTTTTCTAGGCCACAACTTGTTGTTGTCTCGGGCCTTTTCGGTGGGGATCCCTTGATGGATGGGATTTTACTAGGCCACAACTTGTTGTTGTCTCAGGCCTCTTTTTCATTGACGGAATTCTGGCTATCGCAAAGCCTTTCTCACAAATTTTTTCTTTCTTCACAATGGAATCTCGGCTATCACGGAGCCTTTCTCACGAACTTTTTCTTTTTTTACGATGGAATTTCGGCTGTCACGGAGCCTTTCTCACGAACTTTTTCTTTTTTCACGATGGAATTTCGGCTATCACGGAGCCTTTCTCACGAACTTTTTCTTTTTTCACGATGGAATTTCGGCTATCACGGAGCCTTTCTCACGA
This sequence comes from Cenchrus americanus, assembly GCA_947561735.1. Classification (NCBI taxonomy): domain Eukaryota; kingdom Viridiplantae; phylum Streptophyta; class Magnoliopsida; order Poales; family Poaceae; genus Cenchrus; species Cenchrus americanus. The sequence continues at coordinate 148,857,377 of OX387243.1, read as the reverse complement.
ACTTTTTCTTTTTTCATGATGGAATTTTCGAGACACGAGACACGAAACACGCAATTTGGGGGAAGACTCTTTTCATATATATATCAGGAAGAGTATTTACATGGGATCCGCCTCGTTAAAAACCTTGCCTCTTGATTTAGAGCCCCTTTGCAAGGAAAAGAGTACGGTCCTTCTTATTTTAGTACGACGATTAAGAAATAAAACTAGTTTTTTCTCCGAAATCACTTATAGACACGTGATTCGGGTTTTTATCTTCCTAAAGTGCAAACTTACGAAAATTGAAAAACTGCTACCCACTACATCTATCTACAACTAGGGTTTTCATGGATAATACCTTTTTAGGCTATCGGCATTCCATGAATACGACAACTCTTCGCCGACCGCTCCATCGGGCGAAAAGCCCCCGGCATATTTGTTTCCCCGGCGATGTAAGGCCCTTCCCATGACTCATGAAGTTTTCCTGGATTCTCCCAATTTTTCTTTCTTTTCAAGAGAAGATCACCGAGTTTAATGTCCTTTCGGGCCACCTTTTTGTCCCTCCATGCCCTTGTTTCTCTCTGGTATTTCTCAATGTTTTCTGCTGCTTCAAGGATTGTCAGCTCTATCATGTCTTTTTCCACTTTCTTATCAATTTCCTCTATCTCTTTTCCCTTCAGGACTCTCATGCTTTCATTCCTGATTTCCTCCGGTGTCATAGCCTCAGTCCCGAAAAGCAGACGAAAAGGCGTGAAACCTGTTGCCCTTGAAACTGTGGTGTTGTGAGACCAGATCACCTTCGAAAGTTCATCGACCCACTTCCCCTTTTTCTGATCGAACAAACATTTCTTGATTCCCGAAAAGATCAGGCCGTTGGCTCTTTCAACTGCACCATTGGGTTCGTGGATGATATACTGATGAAAACTTCGCCTGTGTGCCTAAGGTTCTGCAGTATTCTTTGAAGGTGTAACAGTCAAACTGTTTGCCATTGTCAACCGTCAGCCTTCTCTAGGAACTCCGAACCTGCAGACTATGTTCTGCCAAAAGAATTTCTGAACTGTTGCTGCTGTGATATTCGCGAGTGGTTTTGCCTCTACCCACTTCGTGAAATAATCGACTGCCACAGCCGCGAATCGGCGGTTGCCTTGAGTCGTTGGCAACGGGCCTACTAGGTCCATTCCCCACCTCTCGTAGAGGCCAAGTTGGAGGAATTAGATGAACGGCATTGAAGGCGGATCTGGCTGATTTCCGTCTTCCGCATGCTTCACATTGCCGAACTAACATCTTGGCGTCGATGTTTATGGTGGGCCAATAGAATCCCTGCTTTATCGCCTTGCCAGCCAAAGCCCTGGTGCATATGTGTGCCCCACAAAATCCGTTGTGAATTTCTTTCAGAAGTTCGCGACCTTTTCGGAGGTGATGCGGCGCGACCAAGGCTCGGTGACTCCCGATTTGTATAGTTCTCCATTTACTCTTTGTATAGCCCCGAGCCCTTTGCTTCAATCTTTTCTCCTCCAATTCATCTTGTGGTTCGTAATGTCCCCTCAGATAGGCCATTATTTCTGCTCTCCAATCTGGAATTTCCACCATATTCACGATTTGAGTTCTTGAATCTTTGATGGAGGGTTCTCTGATGATTTCAAAGAACACGTCCGGTGGTAGCTCTTGATTTCCGGCCGCTTTGCCTTCGCCGCTTATCCGCCTCATTGTTATCATCCCTTGGGATATCTTTGGAATGAATACCCTTTGAAGTGTCTTTCCATTTCTCCGACTTTTTCAAGATATTTCATGAGAACTGGATTCTGGCCTCGCTTTCCTTCTCGATATGTTCCCGGATCACTTTCAAATCCGTTCGATTATGAAGGTCTGCTGCCCCAAGGCTTTCATTTTTCTCAATGCCGCGGTAGAGCTTCGTACTCCGTTGTGTTGTTCGTGGAGTGTTCATTGTTCGCGAATACGATCCGCGCCGCATATCTTATGACCACGCCCGTCGGGGACATTACAATAGCCGAAATTCCGCCCCCCTTGTAACACCATGCTCCATCACACTTGCACTATCAAAGGTTCGGGTATATTTTCCTCAAGATTCCGAGTGGGTGAGGTCCGGTCCACGACAAAATCCGCGAGAACTTGCGATTTTATTGCACTTCTTCTCTCGAAGTCCACCACATACTCGGAGAGTTCGGCACCCCACTTGATGATTCGGGTGGATGCCTCCCTATTTGCGAACAAGTCACATAACGGCTGGTTGGTGATAACTCTTATTCTCGTGGCCCTTGAAGTAATGTCTTAGCTTTCTTGTTGCCATGATGACCGCGTACGCGATCTTCTCCGGTTCGGAATAGAAAACCTTGGAACCGGACAATGCTTCGGAGGCGAAGTATACGGGAATTTGCCCGAGCTTTCCTTCTTCTTCCTTTTCTCGTACCAACACCGCACTTACCGCCAAATTTGATGCGGACACATACGGCAGAAGCGGCGATTTTGGTTCGGGAGGACGAGCTTGGTCATGGTGGACAAGTAGTTCTTCGGTTCGTGAAAGGCACGCTTCGAGGTTCGGACCACTGGAATTTCTTGGCACTTCTGAGGACTTGGAAGAACGGCAAACTTCTTTCCGCGGCTCTGGGAATAAATCTGTTAAGGGCCGCCACTCTCCCCGTCAACTTCGAACATCTTTCACTGAAATTGGCTCTTGCATTTCCATCAGAGCCTTTATTTTGTCAGGGTTTGCCTCAATGCCTTTCGTTGAAACCGAGCAACCAAGAACTTTCCCCTTGTGAATGCCGAACACACATTTTTCCGGATTTAGCTTTAAGTTCGCTGCCCTCATGTTCGCGAATGTTTCTGCCAGATCACTGATATGGTCTCCCCTCTGAACACTTTTGACAACTATGTCATCCACATATGCCAAAATGTTTCTCCGAATCTGCTGGTGCAATACTATTGCTATCATTCTCAAAAACGTGTATCCTGCATTCTTCAGCCCCTCAGGCATTCTTACGAAACAAAATGTTCCGAAAGGAGTGATGAAACTTGTCTTCTCTTCGTCCTCTTTGCGAACTCTGATCTGGTGATACCCAGAGAACATATCCAGGAGCGAAAGCATCTCACTATTGGCTGCACCATCCACGATTTTGTCTACCCTTTCCAAGGGAAAATCGTCCTTCTTGCACGCCTTGTTCAGATCGGTGAAATCCACACACATTCTCCACTTGCCATTTTTCTTCTTGACTGGCACAGTGTTGGCTAACCGTGACCGGGTACTTGACCTCTCTGATCACTTGGGCATCCTGCAACCTCTGAACTTCTGCTTCCACTGCCTTGACCTTTTCGTCAGACATTTTCCGAAGTTTTTGCTTCTTGGGTGGTATCTTGTCATCTGTTTCCAGGGCATGTTCGATTATGTCTCTGTCAACACCTTGCAAGTCTTTAGCTGACCATGCGAAAACATCCTTGTTTCTATTCAGGAATCGTATGAGTTCATCGTCCTCTTCGGCGCTGAGGTTCGCCCCTATTATGACTGCTCTGTCGGGCATGTCATCCAAATACACTTTCTTTGTTTCGTCTTCTGCGGCTATCTCATTTTTCTCTTTGTCCCTCTTAGGCTCTTCATAGGTTTCCTTCCTCTCATCAGCTGCTTTCAGCTGGTACACATTTGTTTGGCCGGGCGTGTGGCCTTTTTCTATGTTCCTGGCCTCCTGCTGATTGCCGAACACCGTGATAACCCCTTTGGGTGCGGGCATCTTCATGCATAAGAACTGTTGTCTTATGACAGCATCAAACTTATTCATGAAACCTCTGCCGAAAATCGCGAGGTACGGGTGATATATGTCAACTACATCAAAAGTGAGACTCTCCGTTCTGGCATTCTCAAGATCTCCGAAAGAAACTGGGAGTGATATTTTTCCCACCGGCTTGATGGGCTTTCCTCCGAACCCCTGCAATGGGTACTCTGGTGGATCCAACATGTGCTGGCTCAGATTCATTTTCTCGAATGTTTTCAGGAACAGGATGTCCGCCGAACTCCTGTTGTCAACCAGGACTTTTCCTATGACCCACCCAGCGATATTGACTTCGATCACCATGGCGTCATTGTGAATCGCGGATTTCAACCTGAAATCTTCTTCTGTAAAGGTAATTGGCACCTTCGCCCATTCCGGGCGAGCAGCTGGGCCATCATTGATGATGGTGTTCACAGATCTGAAGTAATTGCTTCTCTGCTTCTTGGTCTCGAATTCCATAGCGGATCCACCCGTGATTGGCATGATAGTCCCGAACGACGGCAGTGCCTTAGAGTTCTGAGGTCCCGAACTTGACTGAGGCCTTGACGAGAATTCGGTGGTGGTGGCAAGATTTCCCGAATGGGTTGTGGTTGCTGGATTGACTGTATCGCTTGCGACTGAGGGAAGAATTGCTGCGATGGCTGCCATGCTTGTTGTGGTTGTGGAAACTGCTGAACTGAGACGGAACTTGGCTGCGGGTTCGCGAATTGCGGCTGCCAGAAGTTCGGACGAAACTGGCTTGGCATGGAGGATGCAATGCTCATTAGTGATTTCTCTTGTTGGATTCTTGCCATGTTCTTCTTTGTCTCTGGGCACCCTTCGGTGCTGTGGCCTCTCCCATGATACTGGCAATAGAAGTGAGGGTCTTTCGGGTTGTGGTTCGTGAGTCCTGAGGGTCGTCTGCCCCTCCCTCGTCCTCTGGAATTGAATCCTCCCCTGGTGCTTGGCCTGTTGTCTTGCTGTGGCTGAGAGTTTCCAACATTGTTCACGTTTCGTGGATGCTGGGGTGGTGCTCGCCAAGTCATATCTCTGTTGCCCTGTCTTGCCTCGTTCCGTTCAGCTACCCTCTTGCGGTGATCGTCATCAGACAGAATGTAATCCTCCAATTCCCGAAATAGTTCTTCAACTGTCTCAGGCTTCTTTCTTGTGAGGTGAGAAACCGTTGGCCCTGGGGTGAGACCTTTGATCAGTGCCTTGATCGTTGTCTTGTCATCAGCGTCGGGGATCTGAGACCTCTGTTGCATGAACCTTCTCACGAAGTTCCGCGGTGGTTCTCTCGTCCTTCGCTTGCGGTTGTACAAATACGAGGCTTCGGTACGTTGTGTCATGGAACATCCGAAACGCTTGCATGAACTTTGTTTTGAGATCTACCCGACTTGTAGATCGAGTGTGGAGGCGGCAGTGAGTACCAATTCGATCTGGTCCTTCGCAAGTGATGATGAAGGATTTGGCCGGCCGCAACATCATCTCCTCTTGCCGAGTTCACGACCGACTCGTATCTCATGAGAAACTACCCGGAGTTTCCGAAGCCGCCGTACTTGGGAAGAGAGACGAGGCTTGAACTTCGACGGCCAAGGTCTTGTTTGCGGCCCTATTGACGACGGCGATTCGGAATCCACGAAGTGTGAGACTCCGTTTCCCGCGAAAAAGTTTTCTTTCGGGGATTCTCTTGCGGCGCGGGGTTCTGCTGCGGTGTTTCTTGCCACGGGGAGAGCCGTTCTCTTGTTCTTTCATTTCGTCAATTTCTCTCTCGTATTGCTTGTATCTCGCTCTTTTGCTTTGTTCGAGTTTGCTCTAGCTTTTCGGAGATTTTCCTCTTCGCCCGCAACTGAGCCGCGAACTTTTCTTTGTCTTTCTGTAGCTGTTGTATCTTTTGGTGGACCATGTCTAGCTCTCTGTCTATGGAATCATCGTCAGCATCGACATTCTCGAACTCTTGCTGTTCAGCAGGTTGTTCTTGGATGTGAGCTGTCTTTTTTGCCCTTGCTTTCATGAGGGCCTCAAGCTTCTCTCTTCGTTGTTGGTCTGTTACGTTCGAGGATTAAGGAACAAACGAGTTTTCATTCCCTTGGGTGAGATGGCGATCTTCCTGGTTTGCTGTCTTTGGAATAGTCTTCTTTGACTTCTTCTGAGGTGGCATCGTGAGTTTCTTTTCGGCTGGAACACGGTGGGCGCCAATGTTGGGGGGTTACCCGAAAAATTCGGATGACTACCCAAACACAAATGAGAGTTCTTAACACGTTCAAGTACAATGTAAGGGCGCAAAGAGACTGTGATTCCCCCTGCAAGTAGCACAAGTTCCAAAAAGTCTGAATCCGTTTACACGTGCCCTTGCGCCCCCTTTTATAGGGAGATGAAAGGACTTTTACATACCGATTACGCCCCTAGCCTCGAGAGAATATTCCTAGTGTGAACGCATACATGATTGTCTTTTTTATCTAACATATTTACAAATCGCCACTAGTTCACACTCTAAACCCGGACTTTTTGGGACTACAACTTTGACTTTGCTTCTCCACCTGGTTCGTGAATGTCTTCGCATGAAACTCCCGAACTAGATCTTCAACGAGATTCCCGAATTGGTCCTTGCCTCCCGAAATTGGTTCGTGCATGTCCAAGCACCCGAGTCTCGAACTGGGTCTTCATCAGATTCCCGAATCGGCAGTTCTCCGAAGTTCGGGCTATCGACAGTTGAGATTCCGGGCTTCCGCATGTTCGTGACTCCACCACCTTGCCGAATCAAGATTCCCGAACTCTACACATTCGCGAATTCGAGACTTCACAGGGTCCAGGCTTCCGAGAATCGCGAATTCTCTGCCCCTGAAAAACACACTTTGAGAACTTTGTTAAGCTCAACGTTTCGAGGGTGACGGGTTTTCCTGAATTCCCCAACACTAGTCTAACCGGTCAGCCTCACCAATCTGACCGATGACGCCTAGCAGTTCAAGTTTTTGGGGACGAAAAGTTTAAGTTGGTCGTCATGCCTATGCACCCCCCCTTTAGGCGACATCAAGGTCCTTTCAACTACATGGCTGTAGAACAAGATCTGGACCAAAGTCTGGAAGAGGCAAAGACTAGTTGTGCTGAGGAAGGCATAGCACCGGATCATAAGCTATCTCTTTTTAAAATCTTGCAACTACCTATGTTATGTTTGTGTATTTATGTTTCAGGAGTTGAATTGAAACAATAGATGCATGATCCCTAGGTACCTATGCCCTTTTACTAGTATGCTAGGTCGATAGTTGCTATGCTCTAAGGACCCAGTACAAGTGCTCCTAGGTTCTTTTTAGCTTCATTTAAATCTTAGAGAGCTTTGAGACAAGTCCATACTCAATCTTTTCCAACCATGTGCAATCCGATAACGAGAACTTCATTCGTGTCTCGGAATCACCCATTTGCCACTTGCACATGTCCACTTTTCTAAATGCGTGTGTTCCATCTCTCTCTTCCAAACATTTATTTTCCATGACCTTTTTGACTAGTCTCAGTAATTACAATAGATCTCTCTCTTAACATGACAATATTTCAAGTGTAATGTTTTGCTAGCATTGTTTTTACCTACCAAGCTCCACATAAGCTTTCTACTTTCATATATGAGTAGGATAAGTTGAGAATAATCTAGTGTAGGCTTGAGTGACTTGACGAGATGAGTGTCTCCATGAGCTTTTGCAAGAGAACCTCACTTATGTTAGATGTGAAACTTTTTGAAAACTCTTCACGACGCAATAAGGTAAAGGTTTGAAGTTTGCTTAAGTTTGAGAGCATTATATTTGTTTTACTGTGACATGTTTTTTAATGATAGTCTATCTTCCATAAGAAGTAGCCGGGCAAAACTTGAACCTCAAATACTAAATACTCGAGAGAGCAATATGTCTGTTGTGTATAACTAAGTGCAGGGAAGACATTGAAGAGCAACACTAAATTAAGCAAACATCTTGGACTTGCTCGAGGAAGAGCAAGGTTTAAGCATGGGGCTATGTTGACGGTCGATTTTGGTACACCTAGCTATGAGTTTACCGTCAACATTTGCACATATTTGATATTCTAACCAATAGTACTAACCCTCTGGAGGTATCAAGTTCACTCTCGCATGTCGATTTTGGAGTTTGTTGTTTACGCAAGAAATTAACATCAAAGAGGAGACTTTCGGATAAGTTCATCAAGCACTTCAAGAGAAGATCATGAAGCCCGGCACAAGTCAAGACATTTCATGAACATGACTCCAAATGGCCCAGGGACAGAAGCATGAAGCCATAAAACTATAGGGACCTAGACAGAAGATGCTGAAGCTTGCACGACAAGCTCTATCTAAGAGCGTGTTTGGCAGAGCTCCAGCTCTGTAAAAACAGCTCCAGAGCTGCAGATCCACGCAATTTCACTGTGGAGCAGCTCCACCGTGAATCTAAGATTTCAAAAACTATTTGGTACAGCTCCACATTTCTCACTATCTCTATGACATCTGGGTCCCACATGACAGGAGGATAGAAAATAAAAAAGCATCTGGAATTTGCCGGGGCGGCCAACGCGGGCGCGCCTAGAGAGTGGTCGGGCGGGCACGCGGCCTCGTCGGCGGCCGGGTGGGCGCACGGCCTCACCGGCGGTTGAGCGGGTGCGGCCTCGGCGGTGGCCGGGGCGGGCGCGCCTCTACGGCGGCCGGGGCGAGCATGCGCACCCTCGACGCCGGCGATAGGAGAAGCAAGGCGGCCTCGCCGGGGCGGGCGGGGCGCGGGGGTCGCGGAGCGGGTGCGGTGCGGCCTCACCGGGCGGCCGCGGGGCGGCCTTGCACGGGTGTGCGTGATGGCCGCCGTGAGGTGCGGGTCGCCGGTGGGACGGCGGCGCGAGGGTCGCCGGCGGACGGGCGGGCGCGGGGTCGCTAGAGGCGGCGCGGGGGAGCTCGCCGGAGGCAAGGCAGACACATCCACAGGCGGAGACAGGGCGGCGCTCGGGGAGAATGGAAAAGAACGAACCGTTTTTTCACTTACCGGTGGCAGTGGTGGGTAATTTCTCCCAACTCCACAAAACTTGGAGTTGGTGGAGCACCCCCTGAGGCACTTCACCTTTTTTTTGGAGCATGCGGTGGAGCTGCTGGAGCTGAACGTGTTTGGCTGGAAAAATTGAAGTGGAGTTGGTTTTTCAGATCTGGTGTTGCGTGGAGCTGTGCCAAACACACCCTAAACCATGTAGAAGATGACGTCAAGGGCCCGCATGCATAAGGGAGCAAATCAACAATTGACTGAGAAGCATCGGGGAGTGAGATGGGGCCGAACCGGGCCGAAACGGGCCTGGGCCAATGGGTCCAGGTCGGCCGACCTGGCCTATTTCGGGCCTGGTTCGGTCCCCCCTTTTGCCCTAGGTGCTCGTCTATTTATTGCCTCTGCCTCCGCCGCCGCCATGTCCATCCATTCATCAGAGAGCCGCCGACACGAAGGAGAAGCACTGGGAGGAAGCCGACGACCACCGCAAGTCCTCGAGTTGCTTAGGAGATGGCATAGGCCATGCCCTAGCCGCCATGGCTGGCCCTACGTGGTGAAGCCATGGTGGAGTTCCTGAGCCGTCACTTGAATTCGTCAAATCGTTTGTACCTTCAACATTCGGTGATGTAATCATATCTTGTCTTACTTTGATCTACTATGAGTTGTGCTTATTCATATGTGTAGATATCATATGTTTTTAGTAGGATTAGATCGAATCATGGTGATTAGTCTTGTCTTGCGGATGCATCGTAGTAGTGCACATACCGAGGTTGTCGTTCGGTGATGAATTTCCTTGCGTAGTGATAGTACGGTAGAGGAGAAAGCGGCGAGCAAACGTTTATCAGACCACTCCATATGGGGTTACTCCATATCGAGTGTAATCCTTATCATACTATAGGTTTAGATTGGTTTGTCACCTTGGCCGGAACGGTAACAAGAAGACAACAGGGTAGGCTTACCTTTTGGATGCTTACCTTTATGGCTAGGTGGATGTGGTCCATACATCCTCGTGTATGTTTAACCTTTATGCAATCAACACTTCACATAGGGTTAGACCGGTAGGTTAGATAGAGAAACTTAGTGGTTTGCTTCCGATCCTTGGATTGACAAATCTAGAGAGGACCCTCCTTGGTGAAAAAGGCACCAAGTCACCCATAGGCTTGCGGTGAACTTAAGCACGGTTTTGCACCGTTAACATTATGTAAGTGATTTCACTGGACTTGACCCGACAACAACTTCAAGCTACTCATGTGTTATCGCTTAAGTGCCAAATGGATTGGTTTAGGCAATAATACATGATTATCTTGGGCAGGGTTATCACACGTTGCTAGTGTGTTTCCTTCCCATTCTAAGCTAATCTAAAGTCAAGATAGCTCTCTCCAACCCATCTTGTGAGGGTATGTGATCATATCAAGATCTAGTGTGTTGGTAGTAGAGATAAGTTGGCCATTTGTGAGCATTAGACAACACTCAAACCTTTGAGCATTAATTTTCTTGGTGAATATGAACTTCGATGAAACAAATCCTTGTGTCTCCTTATTAGTTTCCTTGCACTAACACATTTATTATTTTATTTGTGATTTGGTTGATATGTACGATTATTTGTGTTGGTTGTGTAGAGACTTCATTAACTTGTTGGTTAACTGAAAGAGCATATATAGGTCCCTAAGTGGTTTTCAATGACTTGACTGACAAAATAATTAAAGTACTAACTTGTTTGATTATGATCGTGAACATATATTTATTCTCCTATTCACAATGTTCTATTGTCTAATATGAGAGTATGTATTATATGGCTCAAAATAAAGATAACAAGCAAGTGTGTGATCCCATAATGCAAATGATGATCAATGACAAGCAAAACTGAAAGTAGAATTGGGAATAAGTCTCCAAACCATGTGATAGCTTGTTTGTCAAGTGAAGGGGTGATTGAATAAAGTATAGTGAACTTCACAAATGATTATTGCAAGACTTTGAGTTTATGATAAATATACATGAGTGTATGTGGGTCTTAGTATTAGAAGCTTTCAATAATTCATATGATATTCCTTATCAACCAAGTTTGATGTTTTTCAAATGGGATTTCCTTGTTGATGTAAAAAAGCTAAACTCAATGTGGCGAGGGGCTAAGCAAGTTTTGGTGTGCATTTAGCTAGCTTTATTGGGAAAGCAATGCAAGGCATAAAGTCTATTATGGTTGATAAAAATGGAGTGCTTAAGGATTTCAGCATATGTTACCATGAAAATGGAAAGTCCTAAGTCAATAACTCAAGTTGGATGTGCAGAAGATATGATAGTAATATAGAGAGACCTCAAGTTGACAATGAAGTATGTCATGAATGATGAATTGCAAGCTGAAGTAGATGACGCTGTGTTTTATATTTATTCTCGAGTATAGGTATGATGTACTATAAAGAAAAATTCAACATTAGTTTAAAACATCTAAAGTGCTCTTAGTTGACCTATGTGAGAATAACCTTGAGAAATCCCTTGATTGTGCCAACTGTCCCAACTCGACAAACTTAGGGTGGTTCAAATAGTTGGTAAACAGGGAGAGTGTTTGAGAGGATCGGGGATTGGTTTGGGGGTTAATGGTTAGTTTTTTGAACAAATCATCTAGAGACTAAAAACATCTCTCCCAGCATCACTTTGTGAGACTTGAGTGATTATTGAATAATCTTTGAGTTGGATTGAGAGAGTGAGCTTGTACGAGAACTTCAGAGTTGAGTACAACAATCCATAGCTTGAGCACTTGTGGTTCGTGTCAAGAAAGCCTTTGAAGCATTTGTTTCTCTTAGAGGTATCACTGGCTAGCTCCCAAGGTGATGAGCAATGAGAAGTTTGTGAGAGCTGTGATCTTAGATCCACAAAAAATAATAAATGGATAATCATTGTGAAGATGAGGAAAGTAATTGAAATAGACTCGACTTGTCGGGTGGTAGTTGAAAAGGACTAGTATTCCAATAGACTCCTCAACAAAGATGTAGGATAAACAGAGGTGAATCTGAAATTTAGAGAAGGAAACCCTCGTGTATTCATTTGGTTTGCTTCACTTGTTGATTTTGCAATGTACTTGTGTTTTCGCATTGATCTACTTAGGTCTGCTTGTCTTGTGCACGGGGAGGGGGGTAACTTCACCCTGCTAGAAATCATCTTTAAGAACCACTCTCCATGTACAATTGGTGTTTGAAATCAAAGAGGAGCTCAAGTGACACTTGGTGTGTGCCCTTCCTTGGACTGGTCTTACCGGATAGAGCAACTAGTCTGACTAGTTGGCTCAGGCGTCTGCAAGAATCGACCAACTCGCCTAGGCGTCATCAAGGTACTTTCATTAACACCTCTAAAACCCACTTTTTAAAGTTTGGTTTGATGTTGAGTTCATTTGTGCTACATTGATTTGGGTATCACTTTGGCAGATATTGTTATATTCCACTGCTTTGAGTTATAAATTTAAGGTCATACCTATTCACTCCACCTCTACACGATATTTAGGTCCTTTCAGATGTATTTCTAGATATTAACAATATTATCTAATATAATTACAGGGTGTCAATGTTCTATAGGGTTATATACATGATCAATGGGAACATTGCCTACTATTCTAACATTAGATTACAAAGTTATATGAAGTTAGCTAATATGTGTCATATTCCTTCTTAAACTTAAAAATTAGACTTCCAACTCATGAAATGTGCGATTAAGAACATCTTGGATATCACAGTTGGAGATCCTAAATATATTACTTTTTAAATTTGGAGTAAATGATATAGTCATAAAAAACAGTATATTTTCCCAAATGTTCATTTTGTGGGGAAACCAATAATCTAATGATGCTTAACCATAAATATGAACCACCACGAACAGTTTGACCTCTATGCTATTACATTATTTGATTTCTAATTAACTAATGCATGTCTGCAATAAAATTGATTTGTAACACTATTTCATGAAATTATAGTAGGCTTAATTCGTCTAACTCTATGTTTGGATCTCTCCTCGAACATCATATCAGAATTTTTTTCATGCATATTTTTAGCCTAATTTGAGTTTTCGCGTGCTTGTCATGTTTTTCATATGTGTCCTGTTTTTTTTTCATCATGTTAATATGGATACCATTATCATAACATTATCCAAAGATCTTGCACGACTGGTTTAAAATGAAGATCAAATAAACATCAACCAGCTAGCTAGGACGGTACCATCCGGGGAAGTAGTCATGTACCTGAAGGTGGAGGCTATAAAATGTCCTGTCCTCAGTGGGGCAGAAAGTGGATGAACTGATCAGGAGAAGGCCCTCGTTTTCCAGTACTTCTATACACACGGAGAAAGGAAGAGTTGCTTCTGCCGAGTTGCCCAAAAAGCTGACCTGAACCATGATTTCCATCTCGTTGAGGCAGTTAACAGAAACAATGGGAGCTATGCTCCCGCTCGGGTTCAGCGTTCCTTGCTTGCAGTTGGCATTCGTCAGCTTCTTCTTCCTCGCCTCTAGATTCTCAACCTGCTTCTGCAGCTCGGGGATGTACTTGAGGACTCGAGCCACCGTGACGGCGATGCTGGGCTTCTTCTGTGTGACGATCAAGCAAGAAAAAAAAAACACTTGTTAGAATGATTCCAGAGAAGCTTCTTGTGAATCTGTGACTGCCCTTGCGTGTGAGCAGATGTGTATATGAAGACGTGCGTTGGTTTACTGTGTCATCGGCATCAGGTGGGAGGAGTGAGTAGAGCGAGGAGTAGAGCTCGTTGAGATGCTTCCGGCGGTCGCGCTCGTACGCGTTGTGGTCGAGCTTCCTCTGGGAGCTGGAGCCGCCCGAGGAGGTCTCGTTCGCGGCCGGCTTGGAGAGCTCGCAAGGGACGCCGTCGTCGAAATCAAAATCCGGCCATGGCAGCTGGCCGGATTCCGGCGGCGAGATGCTCCGCACGAACGGGTCGCCGTCAAACACCTGCTGGTCCATGGTGCGTGTTGCTAGTTGCTACTACCCGCTACCGCGCTAGCTAGCTAGCTGTTCCGTTGGGTTTGGTAGGTGGTGGCGACGGCTGGAGAGGAAGCTGGAACTGGAAGCTGCTGGCTCTATGGATGACATCATTATTATTCTTTATTCTGAAACCGGAGAAGGTAAAAGAGGTGACGCCAGTCCAACTTTTGTAGGGATGACACTAGCACTAAATTAACTAACAATTCCTGATGCTGATGGAGAGCTTAATACGATGGTGTTGGCTTATTATTGGCTCCAAAGAGATAACCTCCCATTCTGTCAGTCGTCTATGGCACTGCACAGTACACGTACAGGTGGCGCCGGCGAGATATGGTGGATGTCATCAGTGTCACATAAGTTATGAAGTACTCTAATGAATCAATACCAACTCTAATGAATGCGTATAATAAAAAAATCGACATAGGAGTAGTGAAGGTGTTATATTTCTAGAAAAAAATACGAGCGAGGAAAGAGATCCTCATGCACGAAAAAAGAAAACTGTACGTTCTTGTAACCAGCTAGTTAGACTTCCAGATGAAAAGAATGCATCTGGCTGCTATGCTTATTGTACCACCCAGTAAACACTGTAACTGTGACGAAGCGAGATGGGAAACTGTATATCTTACGTGATATATACCTGATGGCTCCTCAAAAAAAAAAAAAAAAACTCATTACAACGAACAATCAGTAGTACACTCTTTCGCCCTTGGTTCTTGACTTGTACTACGATTCCACGAAACGAATGTGTGCATCCGCACGTACCACTGTACTACTGCTACCTATATGTGCTTTTGCACGTACAGTACATTGTACTGTGATTGTGTACTGCAATCGATCAACATTAACTTAGGCACACATCAAACTAGAAAATTTGCGAAGAACAAACTACAAAGATATCATAGTAATGATCTCATAGTTTACCTTTTATATTGGTGATCATCAACATCAGCCTCTTCTAGTATACGAATACGAGGACAGTATCCACGACTAGATAGGTATATAACCTGCCTGTGCCGTATAATCCTTTATTTGCTGCTCTCTTTTTTTGGCACTACAGGATTTTCACCCAAGCATCCCATAAAATGTAGAACCATTATTGGCCATATATAGGAGTGAAAAAAAGGGGTAATGAATCCTAAAATAACATATACTAGGTGATTTCTCACGCGTTGGTGCAGAATTTGAGTGTTTTTACAGCTACATACTGCTGTCCTAAAACAAAGTAGTGATAGTATTGTACACTATTATGAAAATAAACAGCTTCTAAACACCTACCGGTAGAGGTGGATGACTGCTCTTTTATGTGTGCATCACACATTCTCACAGTTTGTCCTTCATGTGCAATTAGCACAATCCCACCTTGCACCATCTTTGCTCCTTGCATCTTGAAGATCTCTCTTCTCTCCTCCTCCCTACCTTTTGCTTACCCTCTTGATGGTTATTAGAGAACTACTCCCGTATGTTTATACTGTCATTGCTTTGTTGAAGTTATTTTCAGGTTAGTCAAGTACCTTCATCGCTCATATGCACATATATTTATACAAACCCACGACCTAATATAAACGCTAAAATGTCATAGCTCACAAGCTGACGCATGGCCTTTCATCAGCTTTGTTCGAGCGGAGCAATAAGCCACTGTCAAGTCATTAGTTTAAGCAACGCATGCATAATCCTTAGTGCTACTATGTTGCTTTATTGAGCTACCAAAGTATGCATGATATGAGCATTGAACGGATGGATTTCAAGGGACACCGATGGTAATGAAAAACTAAGTCGGTGGGGTTAATACCGTCCCACGGTTTTAAGAGAAGGGAACCTAATCCTGTCTTAGAAAATCTTCGAACCCCGGCTCCACGACGAGGGATTTTTTTAACACAGTCCCGTAAATTCGCTCCAACGATGATTCTAACTCAGGTCTCTTGTTTGCGACCGTACCTCAACCTCCTCTAACCAACTAGACTAGATGACGTTTAATTTGGTATATGTCAGTAACGAAAATAGAAGTGATGTGGCTTAACGCGATCACAGAGAAACCAGAGTAAATAAACCTCAGTGGGGTGCATCTATATAGATTATATTGATATAGTATGAGATGTCTCATTCAGTGCTCGAGCCTCGACTCAACGTTGGTGCCTGTACCTGAGCATTTTGAGCCCGACCCTACCCGGCCCGCTGGCCCGACCCGGGCTCGCCCCGCACCAGGCCCACCCACGTACCTTACTGGGCGGGCGTGGGCAGAGATCTTGAAGCCCGCGGAATTTTTTTTGGCCCGAGCCCGGCCCGAAATGTTGTTTTTAGTTGTTTCACACTATAAAATGTGAGGGCGGCCCGCCCATGCCCGGGCCCGGCCCGAACCTGGCCCGAAAATTAAGGCCTGACGCGTCCAGTGGGATGGTCGTGGGCAGGATTTTTTCAGCCTGAAATAACAGAATTTTTTTCGGCCCGGCCCGACCCGAAAAATGCTCACCTCTATTGGTGCCGCACTGGGAATTTAATTCTCGTGTGGGTGCGGGAGTTCGATCTGAGTTGGGCAGCTTAATTAGAGTGGAGCTTGGCAATTCAGTTTCGACTTCCGTTGGATGCATCTTCACTAGGGTAGAAGATGGTCCAGCCGGCTTAAACTCTGGTACCTGGCGTCCAGGTGACGCTGGGGCTACTCTAGTCGTTGGCTCTAAAAAGCCATTATTAATATATCCTCTTGAGGAGTAATAAACGCATGTAAAAATCTTTGTATGTAGATTTCTTTTTTTCTCAACATAATTTTGTATTTGCCTTCCAAACGACTAGAATAATGTTTTAGTGTATTTTCAATATCTGACTCTTTTCTCATCTTATTATTAGGGTTGTTCAGGTAGTGAAATCATCCCTCGAGGGAAGAAGTTTAGCTGATTTTCACATCATAGCATTACATTGTAGACGGAGAAGTTTAGCTGTTTTTAGGAGTCTCCTCCTGCTAATTCTGCAACTGTATAGAAGTTTTGAAAATTTAAGTACAGACACAATGACACAATGCTCCAGGGTTTAGGTTTTTTTTTTTGAGAATCCAGGGTTTAGGGTATTTGAGTATTCCATAGTACGGACTGGGGGACTATAGCGATTGGCCTACACAAGTACGAATTGTATTATTTTCAGCTCTCGAGATGTACGGCTTAATATACCCTTACTATCTTAATTGCAGTCATGTATTTTTTAAACGGTGCGACGTGAAATCTGACTACTCTAATGGGCCCGTGTCAAAGTGTAGCGTTATGATGTCGACATGGAGATGCCATGAGCTGTAAGCGTGGATGAAACGGAAAGAAGCGTGCCAGCACGTGGCCAGGGCACCCTCAAGACCTCAACGCGGGTCGCGGGAGCCGTCGCAGCTGACTCGGATATCTTCCGGCTTCCGCCGACGCCGAGAAGAGAGAGAGAGAGAGCGCGCTCCCTGGCCCTAGCTTCTTTCGGATCCACGAATTTCCACAATCTGCATCCACGTTTCAGTTCCAATCCTATGAATTGCTAGCACTACGGCTAAGTGATGAATTTAAGCGAGAAAAGAGTGAAACAACTAACTTTGAATATTGTGCCGTGAGAGAATAGTGTATTGGGAATTGAGCGAGTTTATCTCTTCTCTCCTAATTAGTCTCTTGTCTTTTGCAATGTTTCATGATTAAAAAATTAGTTTCACTAGCTCTAAGCTAGATTGTTGGAGACCCCTAATATCTGCATGACTGCATCCACGTTTCAGTTCAGAATAACTTAAAAGAGCACCTTTTACGATCAAGAGTTTTCTCTAACTTCTACCCGCTTTTGGCTTTTCTTTTTAGCATCATTGAGCTTTCATTAAGTAAGAAATTAAGAAGTTGTAGGAGGACAATTAGCAGCCGCTAATCCTATAAGCCACTTCGGAATATAGCGTACTAACCAGAAGTTTGAACACTTAATGGATGACACCACACTCAACACCGGATTTTTGAGGGAAAATGTAGAATCATTAAGGTGAATTGGTTAGAATTAGGGTTACACCTTGTTGCCTTAAATAATGACTTATGTGAGTAATATAGATGCAAACTCAATAAAAGTTGCTTTAAGTTATTTTTTAAGTACTAGGTGATACCCCGCGTGTTGCTGCGGCCTGCGGGAATTTTAACAAATTTTAAAGATACAATTTGAAAGTAGAAACTAAAGTGATTGCAACATTCTACTGCAAACAACACATTGCATACATGGATGTTATTAGCCGTAGAAAATCATTAGAAGAAATAAATTGATGATTTTAGTGGATAGTGATGTGGACTTTTTGCATGTTAAGAGAAGACATAGTGGATGGTGACGTGGCGCGCTGAGGGTTGAGAGAACTCCTTAGTGGGGAGCTCTTATATAGTTTTGTATGATGATGATGATGATGATGATGATGATGATGATGATGATGATGATTAGGCTAAGTCCAACAGCGGGAGGCAAAAGCATTTTTGCCTCCCGCTCGCCACTGTGCACGCTAAGAATCCTCTCCATCAGAGGAGGCAAAACGCAAGGCATTCTTGCATCTCCTCTCTCCTCGAAGGCACCAGCCACGGCCCGAGCGGGAGGGAGAGAACCAATTGCATGCTGGAGGAGGAGGAGGAGGCGGCGGTGGTGGCACCGAAGAAGAAACCCCGCCGTTGCCACGCTCAGGTGGAGGAGGCACAACAGACTCGAGCGCACTCGTCGGCGGAGGAGGCGCGAGGAGGACTCGTGTGATATCCCTGATGTTTATTTGTGCTAATGAAATTAATTAGCTGTGTTAATCAAGGTTAATTAGCTTCTAAGCATGTTTGACATGTTTTGTCACATATTTGTACAAAAGACCTTGGTCAAAATCCCAATCACTGTCAAACCCTAGATCTCTAAAAGGCTGAAATGGTTCTCTTGCGCGTTCTCCAAATTTCACTATAGAAGTTCAAAATCGGCCAATATAAAAGTTCTTCGTTATCTCCGGGAACACATTTTCATAATTGGCGGACATTCAAATTTTGAGTGTAATTTGGCCAAAATTCGAGTTGAAGGTGCTGTGAACAGTAAACCGGGGCCGAGTTTTTCCTGAACTTCAACACGTTTTTGTCACGAATCCATTGATCAAAACATATGACACCCTTTTTGAAAGTTGTAGGTATATAGCTCCTCTACAACTTTTATTTTTGGAGAATTCCAACTTAGTTGACAATTTTTGGAGTTTAGCGTTTCTGAAAAACAGGCAAACATATTAAAAGCGGGCGTGCATGCCGTATGGCCATCCACGTGGCACCCGTGAGGCCCTCCGGCGTACGGATGCCTCGCATCCGTCGCGATGGACCCGCGCGGCCGCGGGGACTCCGCCCGGGCTTTCGGCGGTGCGCCGCGTCCGGCGCATACACGCGCCGGACCGCGCCACACGCCCGGCCGCGCCGCCCGCAGGCGCGTGCTCCCACGCCCGACACTGAGTATAAGGGACGGGAGAGAAGGGGGGCCGAAATTTTTTCCTAGTCCGCTTTACTTCGCCGTGCTCGCCGCTCCAAAAATCGAGCTCCGCCGGCATCTCCATATCCGCCGCCGCCCACCAAGGCAGTGCACCGCCGAGCTAGCTCTTCCACTCTTTCTCGTCGCCGCTTTTCCGTTCCTACACCTCCCGTAGGTCCCCCTGCAGCCTCACCCGCCACCCGCCGCCTTGCATTCAGGCCGCCGTCGCCGAACGGCCGGGCTCCCGGCGGGCGCAACCCCTGCGCCTCGCCGTAGAAGCTCGCGGGCGGCTCTTTCGGCCGGGCTTCCTCCTCAAATCGACGCAGGTGAGTGTTGTCGGTGAATTTTCGTCAACCTAGAGTACTTGTTATACATTGGTTTCGATTATGATTTGCAAGTAACCCGCCACTAGGCATACTAATGATGTAACAAGTTCACACTTGCATGTCGATTTTGGAGTTTGTTGTTTACGTAGGAAATTAACGTTGAAGAGGAGACTTTTGGGATAAGTTCATCAAACAGTTCGAGAGAAGATCATGAAGCCCGTCACTAGTCAAGACACAAAGTGCACAAGACTCCAAACAACCCAAGGACCGAAGCATCAACACGCAAAACTCTGGGGACTTGGATGTTTACCAATGAGATCAACTCAGCCCGAGAGATATTCTCGCAGCCCAGGACAACATGATCTTTCGGTGCAGATTCGGAGACTTAAACGGCCTTTAATGGCAAAAGTTTGACTACCAAAGTTGTGGGCCTCGACGATACTTCGATTTGGACATGTGGAAGACCCAATTCGGATAAAGGCCCCCGAAATCCCTATTGCGCAGTCTGTCCGAAATCAGAACAGATTATCTTCCAAGGCTGATTTAGAGAGCTTATCTTCATTTCCAAGGAAAGAAATGAATACCAAAGTTGAATATAATTTCGTGGCACACAACCTGGACACCGAATTTGCACTATTTGGAGTCCGGACGTGGGAGATATGGCGCCGGCAAGGAAGGGCTGTGAATTAGGAAAATCTGGATGATGCTGATTTTATGGAAACCAAGTTTGCTTCTCTCCCAAGGAGGATCTCGTGCAAGGCAAGGTGGAGCACGCCCCAAGGCACCCCAAGGACATAAATACAACCCCCTAGGCGCCCCAAGATGGTTACTCATTGACATCAATTCATCGGAGAGCCGCCACAAGATGAGGGATGAGATTAGATGAGTTCGTCACAAGGATCAATTTCGGCGGAGGGAAGGAAGCAAGAGAAGGACTCCAAGCCGCTGGCCTAGGGGTGTTCCCAAGCTTCATCGCCATCATATTCATCGACGATGTTCTCCGGAGTCTCCATCACCCCTATGTGCTTCAATCTTTGTAAGATGATGGGGTAATGTCTCCGTTCACCCCTAGGGTTAGATGGATACATACTATGTGATCGCTACTTGATTTCGTGGTGTCAATCTATTGCTTTCATGTTGATGATGATTTTGATGATTAAGGTTAGGTACCATATTTTCGGGCGTATGATATCCGCTACTCCCATAGATTCCATCAACATACTGTGTTCATCATAGGTCTAGTCACGATTACCTCCGCATAGTGACAGTACGGGAGGAGGGAAAGGGCGTAACCGTGGTCACAACCCCCGGTAGATTGGTTTACCACTCTCGTGTAGTAGATGCATATCCATGATATCCTAGATCCTAGGGAGGGAACACTTATCTTTCTTAATCAACCTAATCTTAGACTAACATAGATTAGATTGCTTTTACTTTAAGTTTAATCCTCTCTTTAAAGGTTTCCCTAATCAACTAGATTAGTGCTTGGTTAAGCGCTAGCAATCTCCTTGCTCCGTGGATTGACAAACCTTGGGATCTCCCGTAGGTGAAGAAGGGCATAGGTGACTTGTACGCTTGCGAGTCCAATCGAAATGTTAAACGAGTTTTTACCATCAACAGTGAGCGCCCTAGGGACTCCGGGTACCTCCTCCGGCCAAGTCCGGCCGTCGCCGGCCGGGAATTCCACCGCCGGTGAGGAGCAGGCCCGCCCAGGGACTACATTGCAAGAGGCAAGAAACTTCCAGGGTTTGTTTTGGAAACCATGGGTATTTGTGTGATTCTGAAATTTAAGTCAAGGGTTTCCGTGTAAATGTACATTAGGGTTTCAGTTGAATCTTAGAAAATTCATTAAAAATCGTTGAAAAATCAGAAAAATGCAAATCTAATTTTTTTGGGTTCCTGGTGAATAAACCTACCTTTTCTAGAAAGAATGTATAGAGTTTTTCTATGCAGATTTTGAATTAAAAATCCAAACTCAGTTTGATGTGTTTTTAGTGTAGTTTAAAATATACAAATGCTATGAACTTGAATTTTAGATATCTTGCTCTTTATGGTATGTATAGATCTGTGACCAAAGTTGGTATGATTTTGATGTGTATATTTTCAAGTATGATTTATGTAAGCTTTATGCTAGATTAAGCTCGATGCTTTTTATAGCCCCTTTAATGAACTTTTCTTTGAGCACAAGTGCACCCTAGGGCTTTTCCTTGTTGAGTAGTACCTCTGGTAGGATGGATGTGATTTTAGGATGTGCCTTGATTTATGTTTTAGATTTAAAATTGTGTAGGAGTTTAAATTCAAAAGTTGAAAAATAATTTGAATCTGCACTTATGCTTTGGCCAGAAGCTTATATTTGGCATAAATGACTTGTAGCAGAAAGTTTAGACAAAAAGATTAATACAACTTTTTTATAAGATTTATTTGTGTTATGCTATGTCGGTGTTTTGGACCGGCAACCTACTACGGGGAGTACCCGAAGTAGATGAATGTGACTCGCCGAGATCGGTAACTCGAAGGAAGAGGCACGCGACACACAATTTAGGCGAGTTCGGGCCGCGAGGTGCGTAATACCCTACGTCCCGTATGCCGCGTAGCTCGGATTGATAGGGCACGATTACACGATGGTGCAATGGTGCGCCGTGAGTTGGATGAGGTGAGGTTAAGGTGATCCCGGGATCGGTCCCCGCCTCGCCTTATATAGTCCGGGAGGCGGGGTTACAAGTCGGAGTAGGGAAAGAGTACTAGTCGAGTACGTCTAGGAGACCTCTACACGGTGCGGAACATGTACGAGTCCTATCCGAGTACTACTCCTTTGTCTTTGTCCTTGTGCTCCACGCCTTCGGGTGCCGTGTAGCGCAAGTCGGGTAGTCCCGTGGGCCCACCGAGTAGTCGGTCCCGGTACCCACCGAGGTGGTGGGCCCGGGGAGGTCCATACGACAAGCCCCCGAGTACTTTGTAGTCGAGAAGGATAGCTTCCGGTAGTCTTGACGGCCTTAACGAGTAGTCCTCAAGCGTCCCTGAGTGCTACAAGTCAAAAGTCCTCAAGAGTAGTCGAAGCATCCCGAGGCCGGAATGTACTCCGGTGATGTTTGAGCAATCTTGAAGTCTTCTCGAGTAGTCCCAAGCGTCCTTGAAATCCGCCTTCGAAGGTCTTCAAAAATGCTCGTCTTGTCTTGAAGCCGGAGCCGTCAAGAAGATGCGATTTGCTGAACCGCAATCCACGTGGAGTAGCCCCCGAGCCTCGAGCCGCGGGTTCCCGTCGAGGATCTATCCGAAGTCTTGGAGAGAAAATCCCGAAAAATCCGGAGAGAAAAAACCGAAGGACACGTGGCACGGAGCCCCCGAGCCTTGAGTCGAGTACTTCCTCTCGAATTGAAGGGTCTTCTTGAAGAATGTGTCCTGAGAAGCTCTTGAGACTAACCGCGTCCCGGTAGTCGAGTAGAAGTAGCCGAGCCACCGAGGTGAGGCACGTCGACTAGTAGAATACGAAGAGTCACGCGCGGCTCGTGGCCGAGTCGCCCACGCGCGGACTTATCCGGCCGCCCGTTACGGAGGCGATTTGGCTTATAAATTCAAACCGAAACCCTTAGGGTTTTCACCCAAGTGAGCCGCGGTCATTCGCGCACTTGAATCTTGAGGTAGATCCACTCCAACGAGCACCGCCGCCGCAAGAGATCCAAGCGCATCGCGCACCCGAAAGCCGTAGGGTAGCCCCCGAGCGGATGCGAGTGAAGACCTCTTCGTTCTTGGAGAATGAAGCCGTCCCCGTCGAAGACGTTGAAGGCCGGCGGGAAGAAGAGGAGCCATGCGAGGCCGCCGCGGCCGGCACCGGAGCGGCGCCGCCCACATCTCCACCGCGCGCCGATCCAAGCCGCGAGTGGAAAAGGTCGAAGGTGAAGACCGAGGACCCGCGACCCCGTTGAACTCCGGGTTCATCAGGGAGAAGGAGATCGATATGTGGAGATCTGCCGCAGGAGATCCCTATCCAATGGAGAAGGCGCAGGACGAGATCCCGATGTTCTCGCGCTTCGTGGAGCGCGGGCTTGCGCTCCCAGCGAGCGACTTCTTCAAAGGACTTCTCAGGTACTACGGCATCGAGTACCTCAACTTGAACCCCAACGGAATCTTCCACACTTCTGTCTTCGTCCATTTCTGCGAAGCATTCTTGGGGATCAAGCCGCATTGGATTCTATTCCGGAAATTCTTCCGCGTGAAGCCGCAGCCCAGCGCCTCCAACCCTAGAGTAGTCGGCGGGGCCGGGATCCAGTTGAGAGAAGATGCCGCCGAGCAGTACCTGGCGTACAAGCTCGTGGACTCCAACACGGATTGGAAGACGAGGTGGTTCTATACCACGAACCACCATCCGGAGCCGCCGAAGCCGAGCGGACGGCGGCCCAAGCACCGGGAGTGGTGGAACACGGAGCCCACCATGCGGGAGGGGATCCGGCTCCCGAGTTGCCGGGAAGAATCAAGGCCCCCGCGTGATGCAGGACTGAGGGCCGAGCATGTGGCCTTCAGTTTCATGAAGCGTCGGATCCAGCCGCTGTCAGCGCGGGATACGATGGGCTTCGAGTACACCGGCAACGACGACACGTCGCGGATGCCGGGGGGCGAAATTGAAGACAACGACATCGTCGAGAGGTTGTCGAAGATCTTCAAGGACATGCCGGAGTACACGGCGTGCCCTGTCGAGGAGTTCTCCGCCGCGCGCCCGCCCAACGAGGTAAGTAGCCGTACCCGCCTCGTCGAGTAGTAGGCACTTGTAGCAGAGTTGCTGACGCCTTTTGTGTCTTTTTGATGCAGGACGATGTGAAGCGGTTCGTCTCCGAGCCGCGGCCACCACCGAGCGGAATTGAGATTCCGGCGGTGGAGAAGGCGAAGGAGCGCCGAGTAGTCGGGAGACGACGATCCCGTCATCGTGGAGGATACCTCCGATGACGAAGAGGACGAGGAGACGGCGCAGGATCGCTTCCGGTTGCGGTCGAGGTTTAGCCGTCCGGGCTTGCCTCATGTGCCTCTCGTCCAAGACCCTCCGGCTAGCTCCGGAGGCTAGCCTTGCCGCGCCGCCGAAGAAGCCGCGCAACCCCGCCAAGAAGCGGGTAGCCAAGAAGATGAAGGTCTCGGAGACCACGCCTCTTGAGGTAAGTCATCTTGAGCGAGAAGACGTCGAGTACCCAATGATCGAGTACGGTGCCGACGAGTAGTTATCCCCATGTGCGGAGAGGCCGCCGGCGGAGCCCGTGGAGGAGGACGATGAGGGCACGTGGCCCACGGTGGGGGAACCGGGCCGGAAGCCGGAGTCCGGCCCCCCCCCGTCGAAGAGCTCCGGCGCGGCTCGGAGCGCCGCCCCCTCGCCCCGGGAGGGAGCGAGTACCCGCGGCCGCCGCCGTTGGAGAGATGGGAGCCGCGAGGGACGCGGAAGACGTACGCGCCGCCGCCGCCACCGTGGAGGAGGCGGTAGCCGAAGAGGCGGAAGAAGAGACGCCCGCCGAGGGTGGACCGGTCGATATCGCCGGCATCCTCGGTGCTCCGGCCGTGACTATCGTCCCGGTCGAACTTGT
Organism: Cenchrus americanus; assembly: GCA_947561735.1. Taxonomy (NCBI): domain Eukaryota; kingdom Viridiplantae; phylum Streptophyta; class Magnoliopsida; order Poales; family Poaceae; genus Cenchrus; species Cenchrus americanus. Next base: position 148,832,329 of record OX387243.1, on the reverse strand, counting down.
AAGTACCACACTTCGTGAGTAGTACTCATTGTAGTAGCCGATGTTGTCGATGAACCTTTGTGGATACTTGTGCGGAAAATCCACCGACTTGAGCCCGGGACGGAGAGGAGCCCGCGGCGGCGAGAGGCGAAAAGGCCGCGCCGCCCGTCGAGGAACCCGCTCCGGAGGCCCAAGCCGCGACCGAGCCCCCGGTGCCGGAGCGGCGCGCGCGAGGCGGTCATGGTCGAAGGTGAGTACTCTTCCTGAAGCTGTAGAGCCCCAAAAAGAGTAGTCGTAGATGCTGATGCGCGTGCTATTTGCTGACAGGCGCTGAAGGTGGTGACATCCCTGCAGGGGTACCCGTGCGGGGAGTTGACACCGAGAGGCCCCGAGGGCCGCGGCAGGAGCCCCCGAGCCCGTGAGGGAAACCGTCGAGAAGGCCGCCGAAGAGGAGGCGGCTGCCACGTCGCCAGGGGTTGCCCTGGAGGTGGCGATCCGGTCCCCGGAGATCCAAGACGCGGAGCCTATCCGCTCGGCGCCGATGGCGGAGGCTACGTCAAGTAGCCGCGGCGGGATCGAGCTGCTGGCCGACGATCTCGTCGAGCCGGCAACGGTAGCCCAGCACCTGGAGGCGATCCGGCGGGGCCGAGCAATGGATGAAGGTACGTAGTCGTAGCCTTCCGAGTAGTCTATCCTTTGCGTAGAGTACTCTGCTTGACTTGAGCTTGTATTGTGCAGGACGTCGCGGAGCGATCCCGCGAGAAGTCCAACATGCTTTGCGGGGCTACGGCGACACCGTGCTCAGAGCTGAAGCCTTAGAGGAGCAGCTCGTGAAGTCGAAGAAGCACGCGGCCGCCATGCGATCCGAGGCTTGACGCCGCCTTCGCCAAGTACCACAACGACGTGATGGACTTGCGGGCGAAGAGCGACGATCCGGTGCGGAAGAATAAAGGCCTCCGCAACAAGAATAAAGGTATGTCTCTTGACTTGTCGGGTACTTGTGGGGAGTCCTCAAGCTCGACCCGTTGTTGTGTTCCCGTGTTGCGGAACTCGAAGACCGGGTGGAGCGTCCGAAGGGCTCGGAGATCGGCATGAAGAATCTCTTCTACCGGGAGCAAGAAGCCCGCCGGTACTTGAACTCGACTACAAGGAGGCGGCCTTCGAGTGCGAGAAGCACATGGAGTTGAGAATTGCATCGACCGGGATCTCGTCAATCGCTACAAATCCTTGCGAAGTTGAACGAAGATCGCGAGGCGCTCCGAGCCCAACCGAAGGACACGGAAGAGGCCGCCCTCCCGATCGCGAGGCTCCCGGTGCCGCACCGGGCGGCCCCAAGATTGCTCCGTTGGCGGATCGACTTCGTGAGGCGCCAAGCCGGGCCGGCCGCCTACGTGAAGCACATGGCCAAGTCGATCCCGAAGCAGGTGCCGGCCTTCATGAAGTCGTACTTCCCGAAGGCCCCGGTGGAGGTGGTCGCCGGCGGAGTAGCCGCCAACCGCTCGGACGAGCGATGCGCGAGTTGCCGGAGCGAGATGGCTCCCATCGCGGAGCGAGTAGCCGATAAGCCGAATCTCCGGTAGCTCGCATAGATAGCTAGTAGCCATAGTTGTATAGGAAACGGCTTGTAATGAACTATCTCTTATGTCAATGAAATGTGAAGTTCCGTCAATGAGTACTCGTGACCGCGATCTCAGAGTGCGGAGCGCCCATCGTGGAGTAGGTGCGAGTAGTAGTACTCGGCTTAGTAGTCCCGTCGCAGGGAGTAGGCAGTAAAGAAGTTGATGAACAATCAAACTTTATTACTGAAGAAGTACACCCGGTGGCCGGGGCCGTAGTTACAAGTAGTCGCCCGGACCGGAGGCCGCTTACGGTCGAGTAGTACCGGAGCGGGTAGCCGCTTACGGTGAGTGATCCGTAGGTAGCCGTGTGGGGCCGGATCGCGGATCCGTAAGTAGCCGCGCGGGCGGGATCTTAGAGTGTGGTCTTCTTGGTAGACCGCCGCTAGAGTCCTTGACGCTCATTGCGGCCCGTGGTCCGTAGGTAGCCGCACGGGGCCGGGACTCGGAGTAGAATAGTCCGGAGACTTGAAGCCGGGACCCGAGGGTCGCATGCGGCCGGGGGTGTTGATGCGGTCGTGTAGACTTGAACCCCGAAGTAGTCGAGTAGACTAGGCGTAGAATCGACGGAGCCGGTCGACGTTCCACGAGTTGGTGACTTCTTCGCCTTCAAGTGTTTGGAGGCGGTAGGAGCTCGGCCCGGTCACCTTAGCCACGGTGAAGGGCCCTTCCCGGGGGAGCCGAGTTTGTGAAGTCCTTCCGTGTTCGTATACGGCGGAGGACAAGATCTCCAACGTTGAAGGAGCGTTCCTTGACGTTGCGATCATGGTAGCGTCGGATACCCTCCGGGTACCTTGCCGATTGGACGAGGGCGGCACGGCGAGCTTCTTCGAGGCCGTCGATATCAACTCGTCTGTCGTCTTCCGAGACGCCTTCGTCGTAGTGCTCCACCGCCGGCGAGTTCCATATGACATCGGCGGGGAGGATGGCTTCGGAGCCGTAGACCGGGAAGTAGGGGGGATTGCCCCGTTGGCTTGGATGGTTGAGTCCGCAGCCCCCAGAGTGCGTTGGGTAGTTCCTTGATCCACTTGCCCCCTTTTGAGTTAGCAGCGTCGTGTAGCCGCTTCTTGAGGGCGTCGAGCACCATCCCGTTGGCGCGCTCGACTTGTCCGTTGGCCCGTGGATGGGCGACGGAGACGTATCTGACGTCGATTCCGCTGTTCTCGCAGTACTCCCAGAACTGGTGGTTGTTGAAGTTGGACCCCAGGTCTGTGATGATGCGGTGGGGTAGCCCATAGCGGTGTACGAGTTCATCCAGGAAGTCGAGTACTCTGTCAGCCTTGGGGCATGTGACCGGCTTGACCTCGATCCACTTGGTGAACTTGTCGATAGCCACCAGTACCCGGTTGAATCCTCCTGGCGCAGTTGGCAGTGGCCCAATCATGTCGAGCCCCCAGCAGGCAAAGGGCCAGGTTGGTGGAATGGTGACTAGCTTGTAGGCGGGGACATGTTGCTGCTTGGCGAAGAACTGACATCCTTGGCACCGTCTGACGAGTTCTTCGGCATCGCCCAGGGCTGTGGGCCAGTAGAAGGCTCGCCGGAAGGCCTTGCTGACCAGCGTGCGGGAGGACGCGTGGTTGCCGCAGACACCCTTGTGGATCTCCTCCAAGATGTCCTTGCCTTCTTCGCGAGGGACGCATTTCATGAGTACTCCAGAAGATGCGCCTCGCTTGTAGAGCTTGTCGCCGACGAGGACGTAAGACTTGGCGCGGCGGACGAGTTGTTCGGCTGCGTTCTTGTCGGGGGGGACCTTCTGCTCGCTGAGGTAGTCGATGAAGGGTTGCCTCCAGTCCACGTCGATCATCATGACCTCCTCGCCCGGCCGGTTGGTTAGCCGGGACAAGGGTCGGTGGCGCCGGCCTCCGGATGGATGGCGCGTGAAGCTCATGGACGAAGACGCCCGCGGGTACTTGGGCGCGGGTGGATCCGAGCTTCGAGAGGACGTCCGCGGCAACGTTGTTGTCGCGAACGATGTGGTGGAACTCGAGACCATAGAATTTGTTCTCGAGCTTGCGGACTTCTAGGCGTAGGCGTCCATGTTCTCCTTGTTGCGGTCCCGGGACTTGTTGACTTGGTTGATGACCACCGCGGAGTCGCCGTAGACTAGTAGCCGCTTGATGCCAAGTGAAGCCGCGAGGCGGAGCCCGTGTAGGAGGGCTTCGTACTCGGCTTCGTTGTTTGAGACCTTCCGGAAGATCCGCAGGACGTACTTGAGTTGTTCGCCCGTTGGGGAGATCGGGGAGTACCCCCGCGCCCGCGCCCTCGAGGTTGAGTGAGCCGTCGAAGTACATCACCCAATGCTCGGTCGCACGGTGGGAGTAGGTAGCCGGTTCTCCCGCCACTCGCCATGAAGTCGACTAGAGCCTCGCGACTTGATGGCCGTGCGTGGCTTGAAGTCGATGGTGAGGGCGCCGAGCTCGACGGCCCCATTTGGAGATCCTTCCGGTGGCGTACCGGGTTCCTCGGGATGTCGCCGAGCGGGTAGTCGGTGACGACGGAGACCGAGTACTCCCCGGAAGTAGTGTCGTAGCTTCCGCGAGGTGATGAGTAGAGCGTACGGGAGCTTCGCACGGCCGGTAGCGAGCCTTGGACTCGATAGAACCTCGCCGACGAAGTAGACCGGGCGCCCCGGACCGGGTAGGCGTGGCCGTCTTCCCCGCCGCTCGACGACGATGGCGATGATCGACCACGTGAGTAGTCGCGGCGAGGTAGAGCGAGAGGCCGCTCGCCCTTGTAGGGAGCCGTGAGGACCGGGGGCTTCGACAGAAGTCCTTGAGCCGGGCAAGGGCTTGGTCCGCCTCTGCAGCCCACACGAACTTCTCGTGGTGCTTGAGTAGTTTGAAGAAGGGGAGACCCCGTTCTCCTAGCTTCGAGATGAATCCGTTCAATGCCGCCATGCACCCCGTCGGCCTTCCCGGACGTCCTTGATGCTCGTGGGAGCTTTCATGCCGGTGATGGCGGAGATCTTCTCGGGGTTGGCTTCGATGCCGCGTTGGCTGATGATGAAGCCGAGTAGTTTGCCCGAAGGTACGCCGAAGACGCACTTGTTCGGGTTGAGCTTCCAGCGGTACTCGCGTAGCGATGCGAAGGTCTCTTCAAGGTCGTCGATGAGGGCACTGGAGTCCCCGGTTTTGACAACCACGTCATCCACGTAGGCCTCGACGTTCTTGTTGAGTTGCCGCTTGAAGCGAGCCCGGATGGCCCGTTGGTAAGTAGCGCCGGCGTTCTTCAACCCGAAAGACATGGTCGTGTAGCAAGACGCGCCAAACGGGGTGATGAACGCGGTCTTCTCCTCGGTCTTCCTCCTTGATTGCGATCCGGTGGTACCCGGAGTAGCGGTCGAGGAAGCAGAGCAGGTCGCGGCCCGCCGTGGAGTCGATGACTTGATCAATCCGTGGCAACCCGAAGGGGTCCTTGGGGGCGGTGCTTGTTGAGGTCGGTGTAGTCGACGCACATCCTCCACTCGTTCGAGTTCTTCTTGCGGACGAGGACGGGGTTGGCGAGCCACTCGGATGATGAGGAAAACTTCTCTGATGAAGCCAGCAGCGAGTAGCTTGGCGAGTTCCTTCTTGATGGCGTCCCGTCTGTCGTCGGCGAAGCGTCGGAGGTGTTGTCGCTTGGGGGTGGCCTTTGGGTCGACGTTGAGGCAGTGCTCGATCAGCTCCCTGGGCACTCCTGGCATGTCCGCTGGCTTCCACGCGAAGATGTCGCGGTTAGCCCGAAGGAAGCTGATGAGCGCGTCTTCCTATTTGGGGTCGAGGCCGGCCCCGATGGTGGTAGTCTTGGTGGGGTCGCCTGTTCCGAGGTCGACCGACTTGGTGAGCACCTCCTCGGGTGGCCGAGGCTTGTTGGCGCCGCCCGTACTTCTCTCGGGATGTCGAGTTCGCTTGTAGCAAGCTTCTTCGACGCGGCGTAGACCTCCATCATTGGGGTGGGTACTTGATTTGTCGAAGCAATCACCACGGCCTCGTATCGCGGTCGTGAGAGATCTTCAAGTCCCCCCCGGAGGGAGAGTACGCCGGCCGGACTTGGCATTTTGAGTACTAAGTATGTGTAGTGGGGCACCGCCATGAACTTGGCGATGGCCGATCCGCCGAGGATGGCGTGGTAGGAAGTCTCGATGTCCGCGACCTCGAACTTGATGTACTCGGTGCGGTAGTTGTCGCGAGACGCCCCGAAGGTAATCGGCGCACCACCGAGCCCGGTGGGATAGCCGCGTTGCCCGGACAATGCCGTAGAAAGGCATGCTTGCTCTTGTTGAGCATGGGGGTGACGTCAAGGTTCATCTTCCCGAGAGTCTTGGTGAAGAGGACGTTGAGCCCGCTTCCGCCGTCGATGAGCACCTTGTTGAGCTTAGAGCCCGCCATCGTTGGTTGCGGGACGAGAGGGAAACGTCCCGGTTCGGAGAAGCCGGTCCATTGGTCCGCGCGGGGAGAAGGTGATGGGCGTCTCCGACCACCCGAGAGGGGTCATAACCGCCGGTTCAATGGACATCACTTCGCGGCGAGTAGCCTTCGCTCCCGCCCGCAGGGTAGTCCGCCGAAGAGGACGTTGACGGTCTTCTCGGGTTCTTGGAAGTCGTCGCCGTCCTTCTTCTTGTTCTTCGATCGTGAGGGTGCGGTGGCTCCGGCGTATCCTTGAGCGCATGCACGAGCCGGTAGCACCGCTCGGTGGTGTGGTTGCCGTTTGGATGCCACGGGCACTTCTCCTTCAGCAGGTCTTTAAACCCGCCGGAGTTCTTCTTCGAGTTCCCTTTCGGAGGGCGCTGGATAGCCGCGACGGTGTTGTCTGGCTTGCGCTTGCGGTTGGAACCCGAGAAGTTGTTGTTGTTATTATTGTTGTTGCGGCCGCCTTGGTTTGGGTTGCCGCTGCTGCCGCCGCCTCCGCCTTGGTTCTCGCTTGGACTTGGCGCGGATGGCGTCGTACTTGGCGTTGGCCTTGTCCTCTTCATCCGCCCGGACGTGATCATGTCCTTGAGGTGGGGAATGGACTCGGGGACGGCGCCGGCCGAAGTCCTCGAAGGTGCGGCGATGGTAGAGCCCGTCCTGGAAGAGGTCAATGACCTCCTTGTCGGTGACGTCCACGACGGTAGCGCGCTTGTCGAAGAAGCGGCGCATGTATTTGCGGAGGGTCTCGCCTTGTTCCTCGCTTGATCATGGCAAGGTCCATGCGAGTACCCGAACGGCCCATGGCGCCCGCGAAGTTGCTTGTGAATTGCTCCTTCACCGGTCCCACTTGTCGATTGAGTGCTTGTCCGGCGACTCGAGCCACGTGAGTGGGGCTTGGTCCGGGCGAAGGGGAAGTAGAGGCACTTGGTGTCGGCCGTTGCCGCCGCCGTTCTCGATGGAGAGAGCGTAGCATCGGAGCCACCGGATGGGATCCGCTTCGCGTCGTATTTGGTGATCCCCAAAGGCTTGAACTTGTCGGGGGAGGAGCGAAGGTTGCGGCCGGGGTGAGAAGGCGGGAAGCCGTCGCCTTCGGCGGCGGTCGTCGACTTCTTCTCGCCGCAACTCTTCGATTCCTCGGCGGGCATCGTACCCGCCGTGAGAGGCGCCGAGGCGTGGCTATGCGCGTGGCCACGGCCGCCGCGGCTGCCGCCGCCTCCCGGCCTTCTTGTCGGCTCCGTGGTTGGAGCCGCCGCCGCGGCCGCCGCCGCCGTCGGGGTCGTTGCCGCCACCACCGGCCGAGGCACGGTGGGGGACGAGTTCTCGGTTGACGTTGTCTTGTCGTGAGGGTCCGCCGGCGGTGGAGCGTCGACGGTTTGGTTCGGGCCGGGATGTCGCCCCGAGTACGGTTAGGACCGGGGTCGGCCTCGCGACTAGTAGCCTCGTTGTCGCGAGGCTTGGCCGGGGGAGGTTGGGCGACTCTCTTGTCGACCCGCATGAAGTAAGCTTCCTCGGCGAGCTTGGCGATGACCTCTCCGGCCCGTATGCCCCGAGCTCCGCCGTGCGATCGCCGTGATCGACATGAGGCACTCGCTCGGGAGTGGTGTGAACTCGCTCTCGACCCGCCGAGAGCTTCCGCGAGGTTGCGGATGGGGAGGTTGTCTCCGAGCCGCCGGCGTCGTTCGTTGCGCTTCTCGTTACGTTCGCGCCGGGCGTCCCTCGCCGGCGTCGGTCTCGTCCGCGGGGGGCCTCGGCGGACGCCTCATCCGCGGAGATGTCCTCCGTGTACTTGTCCGCGGCCGTGCACGAGGTTCCCGGGGTGTCGCCGGCAGTCATGAAGACTTGACGGTCAGGGGTACCCAAGCTTGGCTCAGAAGGTGCCACCTCAGTTGGTGTGCTTGAGTCAGCTTGGGCTAGTGGTGTTCCCTCCTGGAACGGTAGCGAGTCGATGTAGGCGACGTAGCGTGAGTCCTTTGTCAGCTCGAGCGGGTTTGCGGTCCGGCCGCAGACGTATCTCCCGGCGGCGTTGATCTTATAACCGGCCCGCGAGGCCGGCCCTGACAAGGGAAGCTCAGAGGAGTTGTCTTCGGACTCAAGCTCCTCAGGGTCCGACCCGAAGTCGAACTCGTAGTCCGGGTTCGAGAAGAACTCGGAGAGAGGGGGCTGGAGTCGAAGATGCGGTTGGAGACGGCGTCGGAGTCCGAGCCGTACTCGGTTGCGGGCTCCTTGCCGCCCGTCGTGGCGTAGAAGCCTCCGTGCGGGCCCGGCTGGGAACGCGAGGGCCACGCACAAAGCGCTGACGTGGAGAGGGGACCGCCTGCGATGGCTGAGGAGCCGGCTCGCATGCGATGGCCCATGGCGACGTCGGGTTCGAGTTGGAGACGGACTCGAGCTCGAAGTCGGCCGTGGAGGTTGGAGAGCGAAATTTCGCCGAACTTGCTGGCGAGCTTGCCCGTGACAACTTCGGGAAGCGTCACAAGGCTGTCCTCGAGTCGGGTTGCATGATCAAGCGGCGGCGGAAAGAGCCCGCGCCATCGGCGATGCGGACCCAAGCCCCGAAGACGAAGGTGTCGCCACGGTTGAAGGCGACGGTTGGCTTGATGTGAACGAGAGCCGTCGAGTTCGCCATGTGATCTCGAGCGAGAGCCCCTACCCGGCGCGCCGCCTGTCGGTGTTTTGGACCGGCAACCTACTACGGGGAGTACCCGAAGTAGATGAATGTGACTCGCCGAGATCGGTAACTCGAAGGAAGAGGCACGCGACACACAATTTAGGCGAGGTTCGGGCCGCGAGGTGCGTAATACCCTACGTCTCGTATGCTTTGCGTAGCTCGGATTGATAGGGCACGATTACACGATGGTGCAATGGTGCGCCGTGAGTTGGATGAGGTGAGGTTAAGGTGATCCCGGGATCGGTCCCCGCCCTCGCCTTATATAGTCCGGGAGGCGGTGGTTACAAGTCGGAGTAGGGAAAGAGTACTAGTCGAGTACGTCTAGGAGACCTCTACACGGTGCGGAACATGTACGAGTCCTATCCGAGTACTACTCCTTTCTTGTCCTTGTGCTCCACGCCTTCGGGTGCCGTGTAGCGCAAGTCGGGTAGTCCCGGGGGCCCACCGAGTAGTCGGTCCCGGTACCCACCGAGGTGGTGGGCCCGGGGAGGTCCATACGACATGCTAGGCCTAAATTTGTCTTTTTCGTATGAATTAATTTATAGATGATCTTAAGCTAAATTTTGGTTTGTGAGCTTAAAATAGGCATATGTTGCTGTGTACAAAAGTTTATGAGTTGGAGTTATATTTCTTTTATTATGAATTTTTGATGAAAGACTAGCTAAAAAGCAATTAAAGGTATTTGCTCACTTTTAAGATAATCAAGGAGTTTATGAATTGTCCCTGTTTTTAATCATTTAAACACACACCCTTACTGTTTGGTGAAGTTAAATAACTTAATTTGCTTAGATGTGCACACAATCACCATCAAAGTAGTGTTTTATTCATCATCACACCAACCTAATAATTTTTGTGGGAAAATAATAAGGTTTGGATGAATATGGCCAACAAGAGTTGGTTTTATGGTAATTCTCCCACCCTCACCATAACCTAATGCATATGCATGTATACGTGTAGATTTACCAGACGGGACGTATACGCTCACCCAAGAGGAGGAGGGAGCAGCTAGCGGGGAGGTAAACTAGCTGAGTGTGCAGCAAGACCTGGACCAAAGTCTAGAAGAGCCCAGGCTAGTGTTAGTGTTGAGTCCGAGGAAGGCAAGCACCGGTTCATCTAACCTTTTTGTTTTAAAAATTTCATACCTTTTACATTTCAGAATTTATTGTTTACTTGCGCATTTAAGTTTTAGGAGTTGCTTTGAAACCTAGATGCATGATCCTTAGGACTCCTTTGCTCTTTCACTAGTATGTTAGGAACGCTAGTGCCATGCTCTAAGAATACAGTAGAAGTCGAGTAACGACTCATTGCTCGCGAGATATAGGATGCTTATGTTGGAATCATAAGTTGATTAAATCGACTCGCTCATGTAGTAAGAGCAATGGGTTCGGTCTCGACCGAGTAGCATGGTGCCGGTCTAAGCTATTGAACGTACCAAGTGCTTGTCGGGAATGGGACCGGTAAGCCTAGTACCTAATGAACCGGTGCGGTAATTTTATCGCTACTACACTCGAGATGCATCTCCCGGTTTGCTCCCGGTAATGCAACTCGTGATCCTAGACGTGCCGTGTGAGGGCGTTCCAAGTAACCTTGTACTTAGGACCGTAGTATCTTTTCCTAACTGGGAATGACGGAACCGCCCGGTCGGGGGGTAGAACCCGCATTCGCTTTTATTTGATTTCTTGGGGTCTATCTTCTTCCGTGTATCTTGGGTTTACCTTGCAAGGATATAAATCAATCGATCGTCGATCACTCGCGTTATCCGAGTCGGCTTGACCACCGGCTACCCCATGTTTATTTATACAACATTTTGGATTAATATTGTTGGATGATTAATCTTGTTTGTACAACCATACTTGTTTAGATAGGTGGTTATCTAGAATGGTTAACATACTAGAATATGAGCTAAAATTTGAAAATAAGGATCAATTCTTAGTCGCTTTTGGCAAAACAAACCCAACGGCCAAAAAGCCTTGCATGTCTAGTTGTATTTTCTTTTTGTCGGGTAAGTCTTGCCGAGTATTAGTATACTCACCTTGCTTTTGTTGTTGTTTTCGAGCAATCCCATCCGGCTCCGGTTCTCGTCCCGTATGGTTGGGAACTTGAATGGGAGAACGTTGATGAGGAATGATATGCATGGATGGCCTCCTGTGTGTATTATGCGTTTAGTTTACTTTCCGTTGTTTTAAACTCTGAACCATGTTTACTTTTATGATGAAAAACCTGGTTTGTAATAATGTTGAACTTGTGAACCTTTATGTAATATAATGTTGTACTCTGGTCCCGCCTTCGTGTGGGCTTAGCGCATATCTCGATCCTGTTGTAAGTGATTCACCGGGTTTTACCCGGCGAAGAGACATAATAATTCTTTATTATTGCTTAATGGCCACGTGGACGGAGCTTAGGCGATAATACGAAATTATTTGGGGCGGTTCTCGTCACAATTCGGCCGCCGAGATGGCCTAGCCCGGTGCCACCCGCCGTGACCAACCGGCGCCGGCAGCCAATCCCGCCCTTTCTTCGGATCCGGGGCCGCGAGAGGCAAGCACGAGGGAGAAGGGGAGGGGAGGGGAGGCAGCGGAGATGGTCGTGGGCGAGCTCCACCGGAGGAAGGATGTAGCGCGCGGCCGCCGGGGAGACCGACCACCACGACGCCGTCGTTGCGCTGCGCTCCGACTCCGCCGCCGCCACGCTTGGTGGGGGCGGTGGCCGCTGCTACCCCAAGATGCTTCAGCCGCCCCCGCTCGACGCCGTGCTCCCGTCGCCCCTGTGCTCCGGATGCGATTGCCTTTTCCCTCTGTTGGAAACGATGATATTTGGAGGAGACGCAAAACACTGTGGAGGGGAGGCAAAGGCCAATGTGCCTTCTACATTTGCCTCTTATTGTGGTGTATAATTTAGTTGCAAATTTAGAAGCTTATTTAAATTCCCTTTTATAATGATATAAGTGGGCGATTTTGACTAAGTAGAGGGTTCCTTTAATTTACTTTGCATAGTGGTAGACGCGATTAATTTAGATATAAATTTAAGTGTTTATTTTATAATATTTTAATAATCGCATAGCTGTGTTTTTAAAAAATGAATAGATTTGCGAAAGGGCCCGTAGCCTAGTGGTTACAAGATCTCCGTAACACCTCGTGTCCCGGGTTCGACTCCCCGTGGGAGCGATTTCTCAAGATTTAACGGCATTTGTGCTTTCGGTGGTAGGCTACATTCCGGTCGACGGCGAGGCGACTATGGTGACTTCGTCAATCTTGAGGATTTGCCGACACGATCTTCAAAGATGCTCCTAGGGTAGGGTTTGCATGCGTGTATTCATAGGGATGAGTGTGCGTGTGTTGTGTGTCTCGATGTATTGTGTAATTCGAAAAAAAATGAATAGATCCAACAACTACTAGGATTCGAGTCTATCGACCGATGGCAATATGTTTTGATCTTTTTTATATATTTTTTTAAAAAATTATTGAGTATCCATATAAAATGTGGTTTTACATGGGCCCAATCTCGTGGCTCGCTTCGCCCGCCGTTGCTTCCCGCGTCTTCTAGATGTTCTCCCCTTTTGCATGTGGGCCCTTGACGTCGGTTTCTCTCCGAATTGGACTCAACTCCTTGTCTTGCAAGATTCAGCACTTTTCTGGTTCGGTCCTCGGAGTTTATCATCTTCTCGGGATTGGTCCTTGGGCTCTTGGAGTCATGTTCACTTCATTGCTTGACTTGTATCGGGCTTCAAGGTCTTGTCACAAGGTGCTTAATGAACTTATCCCGGAAGTCTTGCTTTCAACGTTAAAACCCTGCGTAAACACTTAACTCCAAAACCGACATGCACAAGTGAACTTGTTATACCACGGGGGTTAGTACCAATGGATAAGATACAAAAGTCATGCCAACACCGAAGGTAAACTCATGGCTAGGTTGACGGATTTTCACCGTCAACATCTCCCCCATACTTAAACCTTGCTCGTCCTCGAGTAAGCCTTCGATGGATATCATCGTTGCCCATCAGTGTTTAAACCTTGGACTTGATCATACATGAAAAAAATATAATGCTCTCAAAAGTTTAATTCGTTAAAGTTCCATAATGTACTAGCCTTCACCTCTACGGAGGGTAGATTCTTATTAAGCTTATCCCACAAGTATTAACATGCTCACAAAGTTTAAATAGATCTCAAAAATTTTTGAAATAAAGAACGAGATAAAGAAAAGAGCTAAACCAAATTCACAAATAAATCACCTTGCATATTGCTCATGAACTCTCATCTCGCTTGTCTCTCAAGCCTATATATTCTACTCCTTTCCCTCTCATAACATATATGTGTGGTAGGCTTTATATGGAGCTTTGGGAAAGTTTAGTTCTAACAAGATTTTATAAATGAGGTGTTGTCAAAACAAGACAAGCTTCTCATGGTCTTACCGAGACTCGTCAAAAAGGTCATTGGAAAATAATGTTAAATCAAGGAGGGGAAAGAGAAAAATACACACACTTTTAGATGAGTGGACATGTGCAAATGGCAAAGAGTGATCCCGAGGCACAAAGGAAGTCCTCGTTATCGGATTGCACATGGTTGGAAAATGAGAATGGATCTTTTAAACTTGAAGCCTTGATTGCACTCTTAGAGAACCGGGGAGTTCACTTTACGCATACTCATATTTTTTTCTCTTTCTCATATTTCTCATTCTTTTGTTTCTTTCTTTCTTTCTTTCTTTCATTTTTTTCTGTCATATATTCGGTTACGTGACCTTCACAACGGAGTTTTGATGATTTTTTTATTTGCTTGCTCCTCTTTTGAACTCTAAAACGCACCGTACCTACCTCCTCCCCCATGCTTAGACGTTGCTCGTCCTCGAGCAAAGAGGCAAAAAATAAGGTAGGTACCGGAAATATTTTTCCTTGGAGAGATACTTGAAATCTTCAATGTTGGCACCGTATTGCGATCTTCCTTGAAGTGATGATCCATTCTCAACGATAGGTTGTGGTCAAGGAGGTAATTACAAAAGATGATATTTGGTTTAAGGGTGGATATCCGGCGAAGTTTGTGAGATCTCCGATGCGGGGATACACAATGCACGGATAAAAGGCTAGCAAAAAGATAGATACGCAAAAACGGAATGACCAGCTTCTTAGTCTCGGGCCAGAGAAATCATGGCCTGCAATAACTCACTCAAAAATAAATCTTGTATACTAAGTTTGTGCACTCAAATATATATAAGGCTCGGATAGGTTGAGCAACACACGGATGATATTTATGACAAGGTTAGCAATATTTTTGAGCATAAAAGACATCTTTAATCTATTCATAACTTGAGAGCACATAAAACACTATGGGTCTTTATTTTAATCATAACCTCCGCTGAAGATTAAGCTAGCATTTAGATAATTTCAGATTTATATTTTTAAGAGAGCACTAGATTAAACATGCATAAATCAATTACAAAGATAAACAAAGCGGCAATTATAATCATATATCATCATGGCACAAACTTTGTAACTTTACCAAAGGTAAAAACTTGGTGGTGACATTATTCATGATGAAAATAAAAACTAAGACACACGCTGAAAAATTAAACTAACACTAAAAATTAAAGTAAAACTGAAAATACTACGCATACATAGGTGCAAACAAGCTGAAAATTAAAGAAAGGGGGTAAGGGAAAGATAGCTAAGGCTCCTCCTCTCTCTAATCTTCGCCGGTGGTTGATATTGATAGTCTTGGTTGTTGTACCCTTACTCATAATGCACCACTCCTCATATGAATTGTCTGACGGTGCTAGGTGAAGGTGTCCAAGCATATAAGCGACGTTTGCATTTCCTTCACCCATTTGGTTTGCATTGGTTAGGATGGCTGCAATAATTTGCACGTTCCTTGCAGCGTATCCTCCAATGGTGGCCACATTTTGTTGTGGTTGAGGAAGGTGTGCAAATGGCTCCGCAAAGGTTACGTTGGGCACCGCAAAAATGGTGGGGGTATGGCTGCACCACTCCCCCATGCTTGCACTTGTACACCACCGTAGTAACTTGGCGGCGCCGGGGTTCCTCCCAATGGTGGGACATAATTTTGTTGTGCACCTCCTTCTTGGGCCGTGGAAAAACCTTCTCCTAATCCTTCTCTATTATTATTTTTTTTCTCTTCGCCGCACAAGAAGTCCTTCCTCTAACCGATCTTCTTCCCCTCAAGAAAAGTCTTAATCTTCAATCCGGAAGGGGCAAATTCACCTAGGCCACTTGGAAGCCTCCTCTCTCATCTTCACTCTTATATTTTCCTTTCTTCATACATTCCTAGGGAAGTCCCGGTAGGAGATGATTTGGGTTCCTTGTAATACCCGGTTTTAAGGAGATAGCCAATATGGAGAGGCAACACCCCGAACCAATATCTTCCGAACTCGATGTTGCTAACAACACCACCGGTTGATCATAGGCGAGTGGGGTCTATTGGCCACTTGGCAATCAAAGCCGAGTTAAGCCGATTCAACTCCGTGTTGGTTATCTTTGTCTCTCTTGTTCTCCCAAAAATCCACTTTCACAAAAGTGACACACTTGGATGATGGGGTTTCGGATAGTATTTCTTCGTTGACGGTATTCTCCTCGCGCTCATACTCCAAAAACCTTCCCATGTGCCTTCATGCATATACACTTGTTCCGAGCTCCCTTTTTAAAAATAGGAGACACTCGCCCATGGGTCTACGATACTAGAACATGTAATCGTTTCGAACATGAAAGCCAATCTAATCTATCGGGGATTGTGTTGAATGGATCCAAGGAAGCGTTGAGCCCTTTACTCCCTTTACGGCATGGTAGCTAACCTTAAGCATTAAAGTATTTCCAACACAAGATGACGGATAGATAATCCAACAAAGTGTGATTACATCTCAAGATCGATTGCAACCCATGGATGAAAGGAGATTACCCCATCAAGGTGCTAGAAATAGCATCATTGATCAAGGTTAGCCTTCCGACGGTGTCTTCCTTCTTCTCCACTTGTGGGCTCCCTCCAACGGAATGAAAGACTCGGCACTCCTTCATCAAGGGTATGCGCCATGGTCATGAAAATTTCCTAGGCGAATTCCTTGTGGGTGTTTGCCGACACTCCGTTAGAGAATTGCACCGATGTCCCGTATGAAACCCAATATGTGGAGAGCTTGGTCGTCGATGTCGACGTTCACTACAAGCCTCTACTCAAGGCGAGCTAGCTTCTTCTCCTCCTCCTCCGTCGTGATGATAAACCCATTGGAATACCACAGCACATGGAGGTGGAGCGGATGATCGTGTCAAGTGGTGAGGTTGGACAGGCGGCTCCTCCATATGTTATTGAAGTTTGGTAAACCTAATAAACGAGTTTCGTGTGGCCCTCATGCCACCGAGGAGAAGAGTGTGGTTCCTCCTCGGCGGTGCCGTGTCCTCCTCCATACTCCGAGGAAACTCGGAAACCGAGTGCCTCCTCGAAGGGGTTGATGGCTTAGACGACGATGATCCCTTTTTCTTCGGTGAAAAGGCTTGTAGTTTTCTTCCATGATTGCAGCACTCTCCCTCACAAATATATATCCGGGGTTTTCACCCGGTAACAAGGTACACAAATATTATTTTGGAGTCCGGACTTTGAGTGGATTAAGGATGTGATTTGTTGCACGAAACAAACGCGGTGGATGGCTAAGTCTAAGGTGGTTCCGGCCTACAAACTATAGCACACGAACAAAGAGCTGGATGGGAGACTTACCTCTCTCCTCCTCTTGGCTCGGTTCTTCTCTAGTGCACGTTGCTTCGTGACCGCGTACACCTTCCAAACGTTCCCGTCCACTCCTTCGCTTGCATTATTGCTCCTTCCACTTGATGTTTTCGCTTGATTCACTGCCATACTCCCTTGCCTCACATGCATCCATGATATTCCTACAAAACAAGGCCTTGGCTGCCCCCCATGCTTGTACTTTGCATGTGGTTTGATAAAAGATGTTGGAGGGGCATCCCATGATGTATCATGGTGCATGTATGGTTAGGTTAACTAGATTGCCTCCCTCTAAGCGTGTTTAAGGCTAAGCACTCCTCTAATTTCGAAATTTAAAAATATTTTTCAGAGCCATGCAAGAGCTCAAGCATAAATTTAGAGAAGTTTTTGAACCATTAAAAACAAATGTAAGTCGAAAATATTTTCCGACTACGTTGATATCGGTCTCACCGGTATAGTTTGCCTTCATTGGTTGAGAGCAAGCTTTTCCCGGCTTGATCATGGGGGCATAGGTTTAGGTCCTAATTTTGATTATATGAGAGAGATTTTGAATGAAATAAAATTAAGTGAGGCTTAGAAAAATTCTAATCTTAGAGAAACCAAGGATATGGATTTTTAAACCAACCAAAAATCAAGTTTCTAGGTTCACGCGAGTCCTACCACATGCTGAAATTTAAATAACATCTAGATACAAGTCGTGGCTCTACTCGAGTGTTTTTAGCATGAAAAACAAGTCAACCACAGCACCATAATGAGGGTGAAGGGTTGGGTTAGGTTCTAAATTTTTTTTGGTTGTGGTTTCTCGAAAAAGAAGCAAACAATCACATAGGATGGTTCATGTAAAGGGTTTATGATCAAGCAAAATATTCAACCAAGAATTATGTCTCTAATATTGTTCAACCATTCTAAGTCTAATGTTTTGCGTAGTAAAATTCAAAACTGAATTATAAAGACTCGAAAAACCTGGAATCGGGTTGTCCTCCCGTAGCTTATTCTTGACTCGACGAAACGGGTTGCCTCTCGCCTAGCGCTTCGTTTATAGTCCATGGCTAGACTTCTTTACTTGATTACTTCGGATCAACGCTCTTTACGGGCGTTGCAATCTTGGGTACCCACTTCGGCTTAGTCATTTTTCTTGGTCTTCACGGGCGACTTTGTCCTTTGGTCTTGACGGATGCAACAACTTCCTTGTGGCTCGGCATCTCAAACTCCGGTCTTCGGTTGTGATCTTCATGGTCTCCTTAGTGTGATCCTCCATCTCTCCCGAATGAGTTTGAGTAGCCTTTCGCCGTCTTGGGACCTTGGAGTTGTCTCCGAAATTCTTCTTTGTTACCCATCGGGCGCCCGGCAAGTTGTCCCACTTGCGTCTAGCATCTTCATCACGATGAACACTTCACACTCCTTGCATGTGGATCTTGCTTTGGCGGCCTTTAGGTGTTGAGCTTCTTTCTCCATCTCCATCTTCTCCATCCTCCTCTTGATTTGAACGGCCTTCCGGCGTCTTGACTTGGAGGTGGTGATTCCCTTGGAGATTTTGATGGTCCTTCGAGTTTGACTTTTGAATCTAGGGTTTCCAACCCTTTAGCTTGTGTTGCACGTCACCTTTGCACGTAAAGTTTTCCTGGATCATCCACAAAAAAGTTTTGGGTTTCTTGGAGAGGTAGCCAATCATCTCCGGTTAGGGTTAGCAATAAAACAAAAATCTAAAAAGAAAAGAAAAATTAGGGTTAATCAAAACTAGATTAGATTGATTTTTTTTTCTTTTTGAGGATGATCAAACATAAGAGATGCAAAAGAAAATCCAAAGAAAAAGCTGAAAGATAAGCGATACTAGATCGGATCTTGATTGCTTGTTCCCCGGCAACGGCGCCGAGAAAAAGGGGCTTGTTGACGGTTAATAGCTGTATCAAAGTTTGTTTAATGACTTGCAAGCGGACAAGTCTCCCGTCGTAGTCAAGGGACCCTTCTTCCCTCGAGTGGTGAACCCAATGTATCGAATCCGTGGAACAATATGCAACGCAAGGATTCAATCTAGTAAAGCAAGGTAAAGCTATCTATTGAAGAGGCTAGTTGCATCTAATCTACTAACTCATAAAGAAAACACATCTAATCTAATCTACTAAAGAGGTAGCAAGAGAAAGCAAGAGATAACCAATCTAGAGAATCTAGATCATGCTTATGTTGTAGCTCCAAACAAGATAGAAGAAGATAGAAAAGCGAATCTCATTAAAAGCATCTTTAAATCGTGGTCTTCCCATCCGACTCCGAAAATGCCCGCCTTTCGGAACCCCGTTCTGTCACAACGTATCCCTATTCATGCGGGTAGTCTAGGGCGAGTTCGATAGAACAAGTTGAAATCACTTGGCCGGTCCCGTATGCACCTCTAGCCACCGCGGCTACAAGAGCACCCTATGTAATCTAGCTATAGACTAGATCGTAGAAGAAGCAAAACCAAGAAGAAAACAAAATCATCGAGAAGGCACTTAATCGGCCGGAAATCGGATTCACTTACAAACTTCACCATGAATGATTACATGAACAAGATCACCACCGGGGCCCTCCCTCGATCTTGATCCTCGCTCCGGAGCTCCGACGTGGTCTTCCATGCAAGGTTCCCACGTCGGCTAGGGAGACCCTAGACAACTAGCACGACCCTCATCTCCGAGATGGTGTCCCTCAAGCTTCTCTTGCTCCTCGGCGGTGGATTACAACTTAGATTGATGCGTGGCTCTCGGTCAAGGGGCTATTTATAGCACGAGAAGCAATTAGGTCAAAGGGGGAGGCCGATTGGGCCCCGAAAAGGGCGGGCTCGCCGGCCCGGGCCGGCCGGCCCGGGCCCAATTTGGCCCATCTCGTGGCTCGCTTCGCCCGCCGTTGCTTCCCGCGTCTTCTAGATGTTCTCCCCTTTTGCATGTGGGCCCTTGACGTCGGTTTCTCTCCGAATTGGAATCAACTCCTTGTCTTGCAAGATTCGGCACTTTTACGGTTCGGTCCTCGGAGTTTATCATCTTCTCGGGCTTGGTCCTTGGGCTCTTGGAGTCATGTTCACTTCATTGCTTGACTTGTATCGGGCTTCAAGGTCTTGTCATGAGGTGCATAATGAACTTATCCCGGAAGTCTTGCTTTCAACGTTAAAACCCTGCGTAAACACTTAACTCCAAAACCGACATGCACAAGTGAACTTGTTATACCACGGGGGTTAGTACCAATGAATAAGATACAAAAGTCATGCCGACACCGAAGGTAAACTCATGGCTAGGTTGACGGATTTTCACCGTCAACACATGTTAAGTATGTTAAGTATGTTAAGTTGAAGCAAAGATCCAAGTTGAAGACGCAAAGAAAAGGAAGGAAAAAGACACCGTCGGATAAACCGACGGTACCATCGATGCATAGCGTCGGAATACTTGGTACACGGCGCAACGACTAGAGTTAACTTGATACCGTCGGATGAACCGAAACGGTGTGACGCCCCAGGTTTTTAATTACCGTCATTAACGCTAACGACCGGATCGGCCGGGTCAAACTAGTCAAACCCCTGGTCAAACTTAGGTCAACCTCGGGTCATCACCCGAAAACCTCGCCAATGAACCCCAATGAACCCCTTGATCGAGCCTACACACAACCGTAGTGGACCCTTGGTCAAAGACACGGTCAAACCCCGCTTAACCGTTGACGTCGGCGAATGTCGTCCGAACTTTTGCCGCGTTCTCCAAAATTCACCTAAACACTTCAAAATCTACCTTTATGAAAGTTGTCCATCTTGTTGAGGGACACGGCTTTCATGTAGATTGGCATTTCAAATTTTGAGTGGAAATTAGCGAAAAACTTGATCGATTGACAATACCCCCTGTTTTCCCGAAACGGTCGGCATTTAATGTTGGCACGACATTCCCGCAAAATCCGTTGAGAAAAACACTAGACGGCCTTTACGAAAGTTGTAGAGGGTAGTTAGATCTACAACTTTCCTATTCATTACTTTGTGCACTTTTATTCAATTTTTGGGAGAAAAATGCGATGAAACAGGGCCGACGACCGCATACATCCCCGGCGACGCGCACCGCGGCGTCGCGCCGCGCCTCGACGCGCGCGCGCGCGCGCGTGCGCCCGCACCGCGCCTCTCGCCGCACCGTACCGCGACCCGCGCCTCGAGGTGCGTCGCCCGAGGCCGTGCTCCCTCCCAAGGCGAGCACGCACGCCGGGCGCACGGGGCCCCGCGCCGCCCGCGCGCGCGTCCCGAGGCCGGGCACGCCGGCCGGACGCGCGCGCGCGCTGCGTCTCGAGGCCGGCGCACGCCGGCCGGACGCGCGCCCGCCGCCGTACCGCGGCGCCCGCGCCCCCCCCCTCCCTCCGTCCTTCCCATGCCCGAGACGGAGAGCCCCTATAAGGCGGCCATCGCTTCCCCGCGACGCGCGCGGGTTCTCCCCCCACCGCGCCGGGCCGTCGGCATTGGCCACGCCGCGCCGCCGCGTGGGGACGCGCCTCCCCGGTGCGGCGCCGGTGGGTTCCCCCCGTGCCGCCGCCGTCTAGCGCCCGCGACCCCTAGCCACCACCCCCCGAGTCCTAGGGGTAGTCCGCTCGTGCGCCGCCAACTCGCAACCGCGCCTTTGCCGCGCCGTGGCCGAGCTCCCGGCGGCCGCCGCCGCAAGCCGCCGGAGCGCCGCTCGCCGGCGGGTCCTCCTCCCAAATTCGGCGCCCTCTCGCTCCTAGGTGGGCTAGGGGACCTCCCCGACCCTTCCCCCGACCGGCCCCGCCGCCGGCCCGGCCGGAAGTTGGCGGAGCCGCGCCGGCCGCGAGGGCTACATTGCGAGAAGGAGTTTCCTTCGAAGGGCTACGCGCAAAAAGTAAGGGCATAATTGTGAACCCCGAAAACCGTGAGGGCCTAGCCGCAAAGTCATTCTCAAATAGTACTTGAGCTCCGACTGATTCTTGTAAATTGCGTAGAAAATCACAGAAAACTCAGAAAAATATGAAACAAATTTTGTTGGACTCATGGTGATTTATACTACAACTTTTGTTATTCTGGCCTGAGCTAATTCCTTCTTGTTTTTGCATGAAAAATACAAATGTGAAAAACCTAGGTCTGCAATATCTCAAAAACCATAAATCCTCTGTAGCTAATTTTTGGATATGTTGTGTGTTAGGTCATGACTAGCTCCTATGCCAAATATTGCACAAAGTTATGATGTAAATATTTTTATAAAAATGTTTTTCTATTTCTGGCAGATCTGCATAAGTGATTTTTCTTGTTAAATATATTCATGTTCTTGAGCCCAACTTGTTCACACTATCTTGTAATACCAAAATGCACATCTCGTGAATTAATCATGAATTTTGGATTAACAGAAATAATTATTCTTGATTTATGTGTGTTTTCCTTTGTAAATTAATAAACCAAGTTCAGTAGAGATTCCATGTTAACATGCTGGTTCTCTAGGCTTTTTTAGGACTAGAGAGCATCCACAAGAAAGTTTGGGTCATTTTGATGCTTAATTATTTTTATATGCATTTAAATTGAATCACTAGATAACCTTTGTTCTTTTCCACAACATTTAATTTCCTAGCCTCCAACACATACATATGGGTCCAATGGACCAGTACAGGTGCTAGTAGACTTAAGAAATACTCCTTTAATTTTTGGTAATTTAATTGTTTAATAAAAGGCTTAAAAGCCCTTTTCCTATTAAAGAGAAATTAAATAAGGAAAAGCCCTTATTTAATTCTTTTTTTTCCTTTTTGAAAAAATTATCTAATTCAATTGAAAGATAATTAATTCTCGTTGCTGATAAGGAATTAATTCAAGGATAAAAATATTATTTATATCTTTACTTGTGAAAGGAAAATGATTAAAAGCTTTCACATGAAATGACAAGTATAAAGAAATCTTTATTCAATTGTGCAATAAAAGAATAACCCATGTACAACCAATAACCTTCCTAAAAGAGAAACACTTTCTAGATGCTAGTGATAGGTGTTTAGTGGTTAATACACCCTTCCACTGAATTTTATTGATTAATCCCATAGATAAAAGGTATATAGGTCATTAAAGGCTTAATAAAGGGGAGAAACCACCAAACCACCCATGTTAACTTGAGTGTGGTTGCAAATCATGTTAAAAAGGTTAAATATGCCTACCCACTACTGTTGGTGAATTTAAACTAAATTATTTACGTATATATGTATGCGAGTCACCATCAAAAACAATATTAATAAAGAGTTGCATATTGTTCCTTTGTGGAAGAGTATGCTTGAATGTATTCTTATCTAGGTGAATGTGCCCAACGAATACACCCCTTGATTGCCAATATGGTTTGTGAGTGATTAAAGTATAAACCGTCGAATAAATCTTGCATTTGCATCTTCGTGTAGATCTTTCCGCCGCAGACATACGCTCGTGCGGAAGGTGGAGACGAAGGTGTCGACAAAGAGCTGTCGTGCATGAACGTAGCTCAAGACCCGGACCCAAGTCCGAGAAGGGCCCAAGGCCAACCATGCCATCGAAGGCAAGCCCGGATCATTAACCCCGTCTTTTAAAATTATGCAATTATGGTTGCTTGTGATTGTGAATTTACGTTTCAGGAATTGATTTGAAACCCTAGATGCATGATCCCTAGGTACCTATGCTCTATCACTAGTATGCTAGGTCGATAGCTGCTATGCTATAGGACCGATAGAAGTCGAGTGATGTTCGTCACTCGCAAGAATAGGTTCCTAGATAGGAATCATAAGATATCCTTAAATGGATTGCTCATGTGGTAAGAGCATGGGATTGGGCTCCGGTCCAGTGGGCATGTGGGCTAAGCTTTTGAACGTACTAAGCACATGCGGTTATGGGGCCGGTAAGCCTAGTACCTTAATGAGGCGGCACGGGATCCTACCGTTACTACTCTTGAGAAATCTCCTTACCGGCTAGCTACGGGAAGGGTGGTGTATGGTGACTCCGGGTATCTCGCGGGGTATGCCGGATAGCTCGCACCGGGGACCGTAAGATTCGATCCCAACCCGAAGATTTATGGGGACGGCACTGGGAAGTTGTCCTCGCGGGGACAGCCTACCGTGTGTTTGGGTCTACCTTGCAAGGTTTAAATCAATCGATTTTCGGCCTCTCACCGTTATCCGAGACTCGCTTAATCAATCGGCCATGATATCCCATAATGATGGAACTTGAGAAATATGGTTGTATGAATTAATTGCTTGTCCAATTCTTGATTGAATTAGTTGGCACACTTAGAAATGGTAACGAACTAGAACTTGTGCTAAAATATTGAAAGTAAGGATCCACTCTTAGTAGCTTTCCAGCAGAAAGAAGCTCCACCGGCCAAAAGCCTTTCATGTCTAGAGGTTGGTGATGTAGTCATCACCCGACGGTTAAGTCTTGCTGGAAGTATTAGTATACTCGGCCTTGCTTTAAAACTGTTGTTGCGGTGTGATTGAACGGATGGGTGACGACAAGTAAGGACATCACGGATGGCCTCCCGTGATGTTCACCGTTGCGCTAGATTAAATTATTTCCGTTGTATTTTCGAACTCGAACCTTTACTCCATGTCGTGAACAATGGTTTGTAATAAATGTTTAAATCATGTTGTACTCTGGACTCGCCTTCGCGTGAGTTTTAATGCATGTGTCGATCCTCTGTTCGATGTCCAAGTGATTTACCGGGCGTTAACCCGGCAACCAACGACGGGATGATACTTTACTATGGCTTAATGACCAAAGTGGATCGGTCTTAGGCGATAATACGGTATTTTCCTGGGCGGGTTGTCACAGCTGGTATCAGAGCGACTGCATGCACCAGAGTTTAATTAACAACTCTAATCACATGATTTTCGAATAAAATTTGCCAAGATTGTTTGAATTGCAAAACACGTTGGTCCGTTAAGGATAAACTAGTCCGAGAGGCCCTAGAGGGAATTTTTGGTTTCTTTCAGGTGGCTTATTAATCTATGGTTTATTTTGCTAACTCCCAGCACATTACTTTATGTCAGACTTACATTCTTGCACAACCATACTAGTTCATCACGTTTTGCCATACGTGGTGGTACCACAGGGAAGTCCTGTGAGGGACTAGTGGGACCTATTCCAATGGGTGCCACGTCGCGTTTGAGTCTCGTCACGTTTTGCCATACGTGATGGTACCACGGGAAAGTCCGTGAGGGATGAGTGAGGCCTATTCCAATGGGCACTCACGTCGCGTCAGAGTCTTAAATAGGACGTTGTCCATGCAGCGGCGTAACGCATGGATGTCGTTTCTATAGTGAACGGTAATGTATGTGGACGCTTTCATGAGTGCTGGCATGAAAGGTTCGATGTGTTCTGTGATCTTCGCGAGGTGAACTAAC
This sequence comes from Cenchrus americanus, assembly GCA_947561735.1. NCBI lineage: Eukaryota > Viridiplantae > Streptophyta > Magnoliopsida > Poales > Poaceae > Cenchrus > Cenchrus americanus. The sequence goes on along the minus strand of OX387243.1, from coordinate 148,807,626 downwards.
CTTGTTTCGTAAGTTGCTAAGTAAGCATCGACTAGATCTCGACTAGATATTATAGGGAGACACGTGTATGTGCCATGCCACCGGCGCTAACTTCGAATTTTGGCGTGATTGCCATTGTGAGGACGAATAGGACGTCTTGCATCATGTTAAAAATCGTGAAAGAACCTAAACTCGAACTCACGTCTATTTCCGTGCTCTTCCGAGGTAAAATAGTGATTGTGTGTTCCGTCCGTCTAGCCTCTTTAGGTGTAGATGTGTTGTCAAGCTTAAATAAAATGGTTGCTTAAATTGCTTCGTTCTTGTCCAAGAACCTTTCGTCTAGGTGATCTTAACCTAGGCCGCTTCATTGTAATCCAGTTTCTCGCTCGTCAAAGTTCATGATCGTAACTTAGGTCTACCGCAAGTTATGCTCGGTTAGTCAACCCTTGTTGCTATCTTCCGAGAACCATTGGACTCTTGCTTGGTTGAGCACCTTCCGAGTTCTCTAGCTCAACCTTGAAGACCCAACTTAAGTTTCATAACCTTGCTAAGTTACACCGCGACTTGAGAAGTGTTGGACTCGGTTCAAGTTAGGAAGTCGGATTCCGATTGCCGGACCTTGTACCCGCTTAGTATGCCCGATCGTTCGAGTCCGGCATACGTTGGGTCATAGTATGCATGGCTACCCCATACCTTGACCTTACCCGTACTCGTGGATTGAGTTACCTTTGTACACTCGCACCCGCCTGATTCTCACTTTTGTCATTATGTCCAGATGGACAACGCTGGCTCTACGTCCGCTGATGTGGAATCATGGACTCTCGTGAACTACCTCGAGGAGGGTGGTTTTCCTGCTCTTTTGTGGGACACCCTGAAGGACTTTGGGTACACCACTTACCCAGAGTACTCGACACGTGAGGTCATGACCACAGGCCAACTTCTTCGTTGTGAAGTGAAGGTGAAGATTTCAACGTGCCCGACCAATCCTGCTTGGGATGAGTGGGAGTGTACGGCACACGGAAGAAACTTTTCCGACATAGTGCAGAAGGATGCTCTCGAAGCACTTACGACTTTCTGTGGAAAGCACCCTGCCGAGATAGCCAACTCTGCAGCTAAAGTCATTCCGGTACCCGAGCGACATATTGCGCCGGGTGGTGAACGAGAAACTATCCTTCCAGCCCAGAACAACTCGCACTATAGCCCAGATCTTGTCACCTCAGTCCGCTTCTCAGAAGCCATGTACGACACCTACCAACGGATGGTGGGAGAAAGTGTATTCTATAGACACCAAATCTATAGATACAAGGTTAAGGAGCTGGAGTGTTCAGCTCAAGCGTTGAAGGAAGCCCGAGCAATGATCGCTACTCTCAAGAAGGAAAGACGCAAAGACAAGGCCAAGATACAAGAGTTAAACGAGATCATCCACGAGCAAAATTTCTTGTTGCAGCATAACGATCAATATATGCTTAAACTAGAAAATCAACTGGAAGCTCTAGCCGCTCCACCCCCGAACCCTGTCATTGTCGGGCATACACCCCGGGTACCGCAAGGAAGGAAGCGGACGACTCCTAGTAGAATTTCCCCGTACTCCTACTAGGACTCGTGCCATGTAATCTGTTGACGGTGAAAATCCGTCAACCTAGCCATGAGTTTACCTTCGGTGTTGGCATGAGTTTTATACCTTATCCATTGGTACTAACCCCCGTGGTATAACAAGTTCACGTGTGCATGTCGGTTTTGGAGTTTAATGTTTATGCAGGGTTTTAGTGTTGAATGCAAGACTTTCGGGATAAGTTCATCAAGCACCTCATGACAAGACCTTGAAGTCCTGAACAAGTCATGCAATGAAGCAAAATTAACTCCAAGAAGCCGGGGACTCGATCCGAGAAGACGACAAACTCCGGGGGCACGACCGGGGAAAGTCTTGAATCTTGCAAGACAAGGAGTTGAGTCCAATTCGGAGAGAAACCGACGACATGGACCTACATGCAGAAGGGGGAAACATCCAGGAAGCAAGGGAACCGACGTGGGACAAAGGAGCCCACGGGCTGGGCCAAAATGGGCCCAGGCCGGCCGGCCCAGTCCGGTCGGCCCAGGCCCATTTTGGGCCCAAACGTGCTCTCCTTTGCCCTAGCCGCCAATCGGGCTATTTATAGCCCCCTGACCGAGAGCCACGAGGAGAAGATTTCGTCTTCGGCCGCCGAGGAGCAGAGAAGAGAGGGACACCATGTCGGAGAGGAGAGGGTCGAGCTAGTTGACTAGGGTTTCCCTAGCCGACGTGGGAACCTTGCATGGAAGACCACGTCGGAGTTCCCGGAGCTAGAAGCAAGATCAAGGAAGGATCCCGGTGGTGATCTTGTGTATGTATCATTGTCATAGTTGAATTATCAAGTTGAATCTTTTCTTAGCGATCAAGTGTTTCCTCGAAGATTTCGTTTTTCGATCGGCTTTGCTTATTCCAATTCTATTCGCGCGATAGATTACATAGGGTGTTCTTGTAGCCGCGGTGGCTAGAGGTACACGCCGGATCTTCCGAAAGAATCTCGACTTGTCTTTTGACTCGCCCTAAGCTCCCCGCATGAATAGGGATACGTTGTGACGAACGGGGGTCTCGAAAGGCGGATGTTTTCGGATTTGGACGGGAAACCACGATTTAAAGAGGCTTCTATTAAGATTCGATTTGCTACTTCTTCTCTTGCTTGGAACTTCAACAAAAGGCTTACCCCGATCCCTTTAGATCGGTTTATCTACCCAATCTTACTTTGTTTTCTCCGGTCTTTAGTAGATTAGATTTGTTTCATGTCTTTTACTTAGATGCATTAGGTCTTTTATCGAAGATTGAAGTTACTTGGCTTTAATAGATTAAGTCTTGCGTCACACATTTGTTCCACGGATTCGATACCTTGGGTTCACCACTCGAGGGAAGAAGGGTCCCTTGACTACGACGGGAGACTTGTACGCTTGCGAGTCACGAACGAACTTTGATACAATTATTAACCGTCAACAAGCCCCTTTTTCTGGCGCCGTTGCCGGGGAACAAGTGATCAAGATTTGATTTTTTTTATTGCTTTTTTTGTAATTTTCAGTACTGATTTTGTTTTATTTTTGCATCTACTAAATTTCGATCATCCTCAAAATACATCTAATCTAGTTTGTCTAACTCTAGTCTTTATAGATTTGTTTTGTTTTCTAGTTTTTTTTGCATACTTTGTTTATTGCTAACCCTAACGGAGATGGTTGGCTACCTCTCCAAGAAACCCAAACCTTTTTGTGGATGATCCGGGAAAACCTTACGGGCAAGGGTGACATGCAACACAAGCTAAAGGGGTGGAAACCCTAGATTCAAAAGTTGAAGTCGAAGGACCGTCGAAATCTCCAAGGGAATCACCACCTCCAAGTCCAAAGGAAGATCAACCTCAACCACGGAGCGCCGCGCACCCCGGACATCGTTGATCCACCTATCATAAACGTTCAAGACGCCGGGAGGCCGTTCAAGATCAAAGTCTCAACTATCCGCATGACGATTGCGAGAGCCGAATGCATACGAGTCGGATTCCTTGAGTGGCATATCGGTTTACTTAAGAGGAGGATGGAGAAGATGGAGATGGAGAAAGAAGCTCAACACTTAAAGGCCGCCGGAGCAAGATCCTCATGCAAGGAGTGTGTGGAGTATGACCATGTCCAAGGTAACCCCGATTTAATGCAAGTTCGTCGATTCAAGTTTTGGGTTCTCTTTGTGCACAATTCAAGGACTTGATGGACGAGCAAGCTAAGATCAACAAGGACGCCGTCACTAAGTTCGAGGCTATGGAGAAAGTATTGAAGAATTTAGATGGCAAGGTGACGGAGGTCGGAAGCTCTATACGTGAAGTGTTCATCGTGATGAAGATGCTAGACGCAAGTGGGACAACTTGCCGGGCGCCCGATGGGTAACAAAGAAGAGTATCCGAGACAACTCCAAGGTCCCAAGACGACGAAGGCTACTCAAGCTCGTTCGGGAGAGATGAAGGATCACATTAGAGACCATGAAGATCACAACCGAAGGACCGGAGTTCGAGATGCCGAGCCACAAGGAAGTTGTTGCATCCGTCGAGACCAAAGGACAAAGCCGACTGTGAAGACCAAAAAAAAAAAAATTGACTAAGCCAAAGTGGGTACCCAAGATTGCAACGCCCGCAAAGAGCGTTGATCCGGAGTAATCAAGTGAAGAAGTCTAGCCATGGACTATAAACGAAGCGCTAGGCGGGAGGCAACCCGTTTCGTCAAGTCAAGAATAAGCTACGGGAGGACAACCCGATTCCGGGTTTTTCGAGTCTTTTTAATAATTTAGTTTTTGAGTTTTATTACGCAAAGACATTAGACTTAGAAGTGGTTGAACAATATTAGAGACATAATTCTTGATTGAATGTTTGCTTTATCATAAACCCTTTGCATGAACCCTCCTATGTGCTTGTTTGATTCTTTTCTTTTTCGAGAAACCTCAACCAAATAATTTCAGAACCTTAACTCAACCTTTCACCCTCATTATGGTGCTGAGGTTGACTTATTTTTCATGCTAAAACCACACGAGTAGAGCCACGATTTATGTTTAAGTGTTAATAAAATTCAGCACGTGGTAGGACTCGCGTGAACCTAGAAATTAAAGCTTTTGGTTGGTTTTAAAAATCCTTATCCTTGGTTTCTCTAGGATTAGAATTTTTCTAAGCCTATTCTAATTTTGTTTTATTCAAAATCTTTCTTATTTATCCAAAATTAGAACCTAAACCTATGCCCCCATGATCAAGCCGGGAAAATGTCTTGCTCTCAACCAATGAAGGCAAACTATACCGGTGAGACCGAAATCGACGTAAAAAGAAAATATTTTCGACTTGCATTTGTTTTTAATGGTTTAAAAACTTCTCTAAAATTATGTTCGAGCTCTTGCATGGCTCTGAAAAATATTTTAAATTTCGAATTAGAGGAGTGGTTAACCTTAAACACACCTTAATGGAGGCGATCTAGTAATCATGCATGCACCATTGGATTCCCTTTCATCAACTTTCACTAATTCCACATGCAAAGGACAAGCATGGTGGGCAGCAAGCATCAACTTTGTAGGAATTTCATGGTGGCATGTGAAGCAAATGGAGCTAGGGAGCATGGACATAACCCAAAACATGAAGCATCAAGTGGAAGGACCAAGGAGTGGACGAGAGCGTTTGGGCGGTGCAACTCGTAGAGCACGCGAGCAGGGAAAGTTGCGGAGGTGAAATGATCGTGCCGGAAGAAAGACGAGGCGGGGAGGAGCACCGAGGCCGGCCTCACCTACATAAGGAGCCCCCCCGGCTCCCGTTTTCTGCAGGCAAGCTTCCCTCTCCTTCCTTTGTTTGTGTGTTCAAGTTTGTGTGCTCAAAACCTCCGTAGACATAGCCAACCTTCCCAAGCTTGATAGCTCAAGAAAAAAAAAAAAAAAAAAAAAATCTACATCCTTAATCCACTCAAAGTCCAGACTCCAAAATAATATTTGTGTACCTTGTTACCGGGTGAAAACCCCGGATATTTATTTGTGAGGGAGGGTGCTGCAATCATGGAAGAAAACTACAAGCCTTTGCACCGAAGAAGAAGGGATCATCGTCGTCTAAGCCATCATCGACAACCTTTTCGAGGAGGCACTCGTTTCCGAGCTTCCTCGGGGTATGGAGGAGGACACGGCACCGCCAAGGAGGAATCGCACTCTTTTCCTTGGTGGCATGAGGGCTACACGAAACTCGTTTATTAGGTTTTCCAAACCTCAATAACATATGGAGGAGCCGCCCGTCCAACCTCGCCACTAGACACGATCATCCGCTCCACCTCCATATGCTCCGCGGTATTCCGAGGGGTATGTCATCATGACGGAGGAGGAGAAGAAGCTCGCTCGCCTTAAGTAGAGGTTTGTAGCGAACGCCGACATCGACGACCAAGCTCTCCACATATTGGGTTTCACACGGGACACCGGTGCAATTCTCTAGCGGAGTGTCGGCAAACACCCACAAGGAATTCGCCTAGGAAATTTTCATGACCATGGCGTATACCCTTGATGAAGGAGTGCCGAGTCTCTCATTCCGTTGGAGGGAGCCCACAAGTGGAGAAGAAGGAAGACACCGTCGGAAGGGTAACCTTGATCAACGATGCTATTTCTAGCACTTGATGGGGTAATCTCCTTTCATCCATGGGTTGCATTCGGTCTTGAGATGTAATCGAACTTTGTTGGATTATCTATCTATCATCTTGTGCTGAAAATACTTTAATGCTTAAGGCTAGCAACCATGCCATAAAGGGAGTAGGGCTCCAATGCTTCCTTGGATCCATTCAACACAAACCCCGATAGATCGATTGGTTTTCATGTTCGAAACGATTGCATGTCTAGTATCGTAGACCCATGGGCGAGTGTCTCCTATTTTCAAAAGGGAGCTCGGGAACAAGTATGTGCATTAAGGCACATGGGAAGGTTTTTGGAGTATGATCACGGGAAGAGACCATCAACGAAGAAATACTATCCGGAACCCCATCATCCAAGTGTGTCACTTTTGTGCAAGTGGATTTTTGGGGAGAATAAGAGAGACATAGATAACCAACACGGAGTTGAATTGGATTTACTCGCAGCCAATCAACCCTACTCACCTATGATCAACCGGTGGTGTTGTGGCAACATCGGATTCGGGAGATCGGGTTGTTACCTCTCCATGTTGACTATCTCTTTAAAACCGGGTATTACAAGGAACCCAAATCATCTCCTACCCGGGACTTCCCTAGGAATATATGAAGAAAGGAAAATATAAGAGTGAAGATGAGAGAGGAGGCTTCCAAGTGGCCTAGGTAAATTTGCCCCTTCCGGATTGAAGATTAAGACTTTTCTTAAGGGGAAGAAGATCGGTTAGAGGAAGGACTTCTTGTGCCGGCGAAGAAAAAAAAAATAATAATAATAAAAGAAAAGAATTATAGGAGAAGGATCTTCTATGGCCCAAGAAGGAGGTGCACAACAAAATTATGTTCCACCATTCGGAGAAATTCCGGCATCGCCAAATCACTACGGTGGTGTACCAATGCAAGCATGGGGGAGTGGTGCAGCCATACCCCCACCATTTTTGCGGTGCCCAACGTAGTCTTTGCGGAGCCATATGCACATCTTCCTCAACCACAACAAAATGTGGCCACCATTGGAGGATACGCTGCAAGGATCATGCAAATTATTGCAGCCATCCAAACCAATGCAAACCAAATGGGTGAAGGAAATGCAAACGTCGCTTATGTGCTTGGACACCTTCACCTAGCACCATCGGACAATTCATAGGAGGAGTGGTGCATTCCTATTACAAGTAAGGGTACAACAACCAAGACTTTCAATATCAACCACCGGCGGAAGATTAGAGAGAGGAGGAGCTTTAGTTATCTTTCCTTTACCCCCTTTTCTTTAATTTTCAGCTTGTATGCGCCTATGTTTGCGTAGTATTTTCAGTTTTGCTTTAATTTTCAGTTTTTAGTTTAATTTTCAGCATGTATCTTAGTTTTTATTTTCATCATGAATAATGTCACCACCAAGTTTTTACCTTTGGTAAAGTTACAAAGTTTGTGCCATGATGATATATGATTATAATTGCCGCTTTGTTTATCTTTGTAATTGATTTATGCATGTTTAACCTAGTGCTCTCTTAAAAATACAGATCTGAATTTATTTAAATACTAGCTTAATTTTCAGCGGAGGTTATGATTAAAACAAAGACCCATAGTGTTTTATGTGCTCTCAAGTTATGAATAGATTGAAGATGTCTTTTATGCTCGAAATATTGCTAACCTTGTCACAAATATCACTTGTGTGTTGCTCTACCTATCCAAAGCCCTATATATATTTGAGTGCATAAACCTTAGTGTACAAGATTTATTTTTGAGTGAGTTATTGCAGGCCATGATTTCTCCGGCCCGAGACTAAGAAGCTGGTCATTCCGTTTTTGCGTATCTATCTTTTTGCTAGCCTTTTATCCGTGCATTGTGTACCCCCACATTGGTGGTCTCACAAACTTCGCCGGATGTCCATCCTTAAACCAAATATCATTTTTTGTGATTACCTCCTTGACCACAACCTATCATTGAGAATGGATCATCAATTCAAGGAAGATCGCAAGACGGTGCCAACGTTGAAGATTTCAAGTATCTCTCCAAGGAAAATATCTCCGGTACCTACCTTATTTTTCGCCTCTTTGCTCGAGGACGAGCAACGTCTAAGCATGGGGGAGGAGGTAGGTACGGTGCTGCCTTAGAGTTCAAAAGGGAGTATTTTAAAAAAAATATATATATAATGATGAAAGAAAAAATTCGGCGATGTACATGACTTCCAAGGTGAAGAAAGAAAAAATATATATATACAAGAAAGAAAGAAAAGAATGAGAAATATAAGAAAGAGAAGAAAAAAAATATATTTGTGCGTAAAATGAACTCCCCGGTTCTCTAAGAGTGCATTCAAGGCTTCAAGATAAAAAGATCCATTCTCATTTTCCAACCATGTGCAATCCGATAACGAGGACTTCTTTTGTGCCTCGGGATCACTCTCCGCCATTTGCACATGTCCACCTATCTAAAAGTGTGTGTATTTTTCTCTTTCCCCTCCTTGATTTAACATTATTTTCCAATGACCTTTTTGACGAGTCTCGGTAAGACCATGAGAAGCTTGTCTTGTTATGACAACACCTCATTTATAAATTCTTGTTAGGACTAAACTTTCCCAAAAGCTCCATATAAAGCCTACCACATATATATGAGAGGGAAAGGAGTAGAATATATAGGCTTGAGAGACAAGTGAGATGAGAGTTTATGAGCAATACATGAGATGATCTAAATTTGTGAATTTGGTTTAGTTTTTCTTATCTCGTTCTTCATTTCAAAAATTCTCGAGATCCATTTAAAACTTTGTGAGCATGTTAATACTTGTGGGATAAGCTTAATAAGAATCTACCCTCCGTAGAGATGAAGGCTAGTACATTATGGAACTTTAATGAATTAAAATTTTGAGAGCATTATGTTTTCTCATGTGTAATCAAGTGCAAAGTTTAAACATTGTTTAGCAAATGTTGATATCCATCGAAGGCTTACTCGAGGACGAGCAAGGTTTAAGCATGGGGGAGATGTTGACGGTGAAAATCCGTCAACCTAGCCATGAGTTTACCTTCGGTGTTGGCATGAGTTTTATACCTTATCCATTGGTACTAACCCCCGTGGTATAACAAGTTCACGTGTGCATGTCGGTTTTGGAGTTTAATGTTTATGCGGGGTTTTAGTGTTGAATGCAAGACTTTCGGGATAAGTTCATCAAGCACCTCATGACAAGACCTTGAAGTCCCGAACAAGTCATGCAATGAAGCAAAATTAACTCCAAGAAGCCGGGGACTCGATCCGAGAAGACGACAAACTCCGGGGGCTCGACCGGGGAAAGTGCCGAATCTTGCAAGACAAGGAGTTGAGTCCAATTCGGAGAGAAACCGACGACATGGACCTACATGCGAAGGGGGAAACATCCAGGAAGCAAGGGAACCGACGTGGGACAAAGGAGCCCACGGGCTGGGCCAAAATGGGCCCAGGCCGGCCGGCCCGGTCCGGTCGGCCCAGGCCCATTTTGGGCCCAAACGTGCTCTCCTTTGCCCTAGCCGCCAATCGGGCTATTTATAGCCCCCCGACCGAGAGCCACGAGGAGAAGATTTCGTCTTCGGCCGCCGAGGAGCAGAGAAGAGAGGGACACCATGTCGGAGAGGAGAGGGTCGAGCTAGTTGACTAGGGTTTCCCTAGCCGACGTGGGAACCTTGCATGGAAGACCACGTCGGAGTTCCGGAGCTAGAAGCAAGATCAAGGAAGGATCCCGGTGGTGATCTTGTGTATGTATCATTGTCATAGTTGAATTATCAAGTTGAATCTTTTCTTAGCGATCAAGTGTTTCCTCGAAGATTTCGTTTTTCGATCGGCTTTGCTTATTCCAATTCTATTCGCGCGATAGATTACATAGGGTGTTCTTGTAGCCGCGGTGGCTAGAGGTACACGCCGGATCTTCCGAAAGAATCTCGACTTGTCTTTTGACTCGCCCCTAAGCTCCCCGCATGAATAGGGATACGTTGTGACGAACGGGGGTCTCGAAAGGCGGATGTTTTCGGATTTGGACGGGAAACCACGATTTAAAGAGGCTTCTATTAAGATTCGATTTGCTACTTCTTCTCTTGCTTGGAACTTCAACAAAAGGCTTACCCCGATCCCTTTAGATCGGTTTATCTACCCAATCTTACTTTGTTTTCTCCGGTCTTTAGTAGATTAGATTTGTTTCATGTCTTTTACTTAGATGCATTAGGTCTTTTATCGAAGATTGAAGTTACTTGGCTTTAATAGATTAAGTCTTGCGTCACACATTTGTTCCACGGATTCGATACCTTGGGTTCACCACTCGAGGGAAGAAGGGTCCCTTGACTACGACGGGAGACTTGTACGCTTGCGAGTCACGAACGAACTTTGATACAATTATTAACCGTCAACATAATCCTACTAGGACTCCTGCCTTGTAACCGACTAGGAACCCGCCCCCCGGACTATATAAAGGAGGGCCGGGTACCTAGCCGGACATCCCAATCCCTCCCGGGGACAACCCAACACCAAGCGCGGGCGCCATACTTGATCCTCCAAACGGGACGTAGGGCTCGCCACCTTGGCGACCCGAACCCGTATAAATCTTGTGTCCCGTGTCCTTGCGCATACCTTCGAGTTCTCGGTCTCCCGATCACGATCCCCACCGCACAATCTACTACCTCGGGTACCCCCTTGGTAGGTTTGCCGGTCTAAAACACCGACAGTGGCGCGCCGGCAGGGGTGATCATCACCACCGGCGAATTCGAAGGACCCTCGTCGGCAAGATCAATCTACTCGTCGACTCGCCGAGATCCATTGAAGCAAGTCGCCTTGCTCTTGTCAAAGCGGAATCAATTTTCCTATGCCGCGCTTCCGGTTGCTTCGGCACGTCCGCGCGGCTCGTCACGCGGCTCGTCGCGCGCGCTCGTCGTCGACTACTCCGCCTCGCGCGGCTCGTCGTCGTCGACTACTTTGGCCACGCCGCGCTTCCGCGTTGCTTCGGCATGTCGCGCGGCTCGTCACGCGGCTCGTTGCGCCGCTCGTCGTCGACTACTCCGCCTCGCGGCGGCTCGTCGTCGTCGACTACTTTGGCTTCCCCGCGCGTCCGGGTGCCTCGGCACGTCGCGCGGCTCGTCATGCGGCTCGTCGCGCCGCTCGTCGTCGACTACTCCGCCTCGCGCGAGCTCGTCGTCGTCGACTACTTTGTCTCCTCCGCGCGTCCGGGTGCCTCGGCACGTCGCGCGGCTCGTCACGCGGCTTGTCGCGCCGCTCGTCGTCGACTACTCCGCCTCGCCCGGGCTCGTCGTCGTCGACTACTCCGCCTCGCGCAAGCTCGTCGTCGACTACTTCATCTCCGCCGTGCGTCCGGGTGCCTCGGCACGTCGCGCGGCTCGTCCACGAGGCTTGCCGCGCCGCTCGTCGTCGACTACTTCGTCTCGGCCCGCGTGTCCGGGTGCCTCGGCACGTCGCGCGGCTCGTCACGCGGCTTGTCGCGCCGCTTGTCGTCGACTACTTCGTCTCCGCCCGCGCGTCCGGGTGCCTCGGCACGTCGCGCGGCTTGTCCCCGCGGCTTGTCGCGCCGCTCGTCGTCGACTACTCGTCGTCGCGTCCCGGGTGCCTCGGCACGTCGCGCGGCTCGTCCCCCCGCCGCTTGTCGCGCCGCTCGTCGTCGACTACTCGTCGTCGACTACTTCGTCTTCGCCGCGCGTCCGGGGTGCCTCGGCACGTCGCGCGGCTCGTCCCGCCCCCCCCCCCCCCCGCGGCTTGTCGCGCCGCTCGTCGTCGACTACTCGTCGTCGACTACTTCGTCTTCGCCGCGCGTCGGATGCCTCGGCACGTCGCGCGGCTCGTCCCGCGGCTTGTCGCGCCGCTCGTCGTCGACTACTCGTCGTCGACTACTTCGTCTCCGCCCCGCGCGTCCCGGGTGCCTCGGCACGTCGCGCGGCTCGTCCCGCGGCTTGTCGCGCCGCTCGTCGTCGACTACTCGTCGTCGACTACTTCGTCTCCGCCGCGCGTCGGTGCCTCGGCACGTCGCGCGGCTCGTCCCGCGCGCTTGTCGCGCGCGCTCGTCGTCGACTACTCGTCGTCGACTACTTCGTCTTCGCGCGCGCGTCCCGGGTGCCTCGGCACGTCGCGCGGCTCGTCCCGCGGCTTGTCGCGCGCTCGTCGTCGACTACTCGTCGTCGACTACTTCGTCTTCGCCGCGCGTCCGGCCGGTGCCTCGGCACGTCGCGCGGCTCGTCCCGCGGCTTGTCGCGCCGCTCGTCGTCGACTACTCCGTCGTCGACTACCCCCCTTCGTCTCCCGCCCGCGCGTCCGGGTGCCTCGGCACGTCGCGCGGCTCGTCCGCGGCTTGTCGCGCCGCTCGTCGTCGACTACTCGTCGTCGACTACTTCGTCTCCGCCGCGCGTCGCGGGGTGCCTCGGCACGTCGCGCGGCTCGTCCCGCGGCTTGTTGCGCCGCTCGTCGTCGACTACTTCGTCTCCACCGCGCGTCCGGGTGCCTCGGCACGTCGCGCGGCTCGTCCCGCGGCTTGTTGCGCCGCTCGTCGTCGACTATTTCGCCTTCGCCGTGCGTCCGGTGCCTCGGCACGTCGCGCGGCTCGTCACGCGGCTTGTCGCGCCGCACGTCGTCGACCACTCGTCGTCGACTACTTCGTCTCTACGCCGCGCGCCGGGGGTGCCTCGGCACGTCGCGCGCGGCTCGTCACGCGGCTTGTCGCGCGCTCGTCGTCGACTACTCCTCGTCGTCGACCACTTCGCCACTCGCCACGCGGGTCGCGGGTGCCTCGGCACCCCGCGTCCGCGCGGCGCTCGTCACGCGGCTTGTCGCGCCGCTCGGCTCGTCGACTACTCGTCGTCGACCACTTGCCGCGCGGCTTCGCCGCCGCGTCCCAAGGGTGCCTCGGCTCGTCTCGTCCGCGGCTTGTCGCGCGCTCGTCGTCGACTATTCGTCGTCGACTGCGCCGTCTCCGCCGCGCGTCGGGGTGCCCTCGACGCGTCGCGCGGCGCGCTCGTCACACGGCTCGCCCGGCGCCGGCTCGTCGACTACTCGCCTCGCGCGGCTGCGTCGTCGACTACTTCATCTCTCGCGGCGTCCCGGGGTGCCTCGGCCTGCGTCGCGCGGCTGCGTCACGGGCTTGCCGCGCGCGCTCGTCGTGCGACTACTTCGTCTCGACGCGCGTCCCGGGTGCCTCGACACGTCCTTGTGACTCGTCCGCCGCGGCTTGTCGCGCGCTTGTCGTCGACTACTTCGTCTCCCGCCCGCGCGTCGGGGTGCCTCGGCCGTCCCGGCCGCGGCGTCCCCGGCTTGTCGCGCCCGCTCGTCGTCGACAACTCGTCGTCGGCCCGCCCGTGCGCCCGCGCGTCCCGGGGTGCCTCGGCCGCGTCGCGCGGCCGTCTGCCGGCTTGTCGCGCCGCTCGTCGTCGACTACTGCGTCGTCGACTACTTCGTCTTCGCAGCGCGTGGGGTGCCCTCGGCACGTCGGCGGCTCGTCCCGCGGCTTGTCGCGCCGCTCGTCGTCGACTACTCATCGTCGACTACTTCATCTTCGCCGCGCGTCCCGGGTGCCTCGGCACGTCGCGCGTCGTCCCAGCGGCTTGTCGCGCCGCTCGTCGTCGACTACTCGTCGTCGACTACTTCGTCTCACTTCGCGCGTCGGGTGCCTCGGCACGTCGCGCGGCTCGTCCGCGGCTTGTGCGCGCCGCTCGTGCGTCGACTACTCGTCGTCGACTACTTCGTCTCCGCCGCGCGTCGGGGTGCCTCGACGCATTCGCGCGGCTCGTCTGGGCATTCGCGGCAGCTCGTCGTCGACTACTCGTCGTCGACTGCCGTCTTCGGCCCAACGGCGTCCCGGGTGCCTCGGCGCGTCGCGCGGCTCGTCCGCGGCTTGTCGCGCCGCTCGTCGTCGACTACTCATCGTCGACTACTTCGTCTCCCGCCCCGCGCGTGCGTGCCTCGACCGCGTCGCGCGGCTCGTCCCCGCGGCTTGTCGCGCGGGGCCATCCGTCGGCCCGCCCGTCTCCGCGCGCGTCCCGGGGTGCCTCGGCACGTCGCCGCGGCCGTCCGCGGCTTGTCGCACCGCTCGTCGTCGGCTTCTCGTCGTCGACTACTTCGTCTCCGCCCGCGCGTCGGGGGTGCGCCGGCCGTCGCGCGGCTCGTCCGCCGGCTTGTTGCGCGCGCTCGTGCGTCGACTACTTCGTCTCCACGCGCGTCAGGGTGCCTCGGCACGTCGCGCGGCTCGTCCCGCGGCTTGTTGCGCGGGACTCGTCGTCGACTATTTCGCCTTCGCCGTGCGTCGGGGTGCCTCGGCCGTCGCGCGGCTCGTCACGCGGCTTGTCGCGCCGCACGTGCGTCGACCACTCCGTCGTCGACTACTTCGTCCCTGCCGCCCGCGCGCCCGGGTGCCTCGGCACGTCGCGCGGCTCGTCACGCGGCTTGTCGCGCCGCTCGTCGTCGACTACTCGTCGTCGACCCGCCGCCGCCACGCGTCGGGTGCCTCGGCACGTCGCGCGGCTCGTCACGCGGCTTGTCGCGCCGCTCGTGCGTCGACTACTCGTCGTCGACCACTCCGCCTTCGCCGCGCGTCCCAGGGTGCCTCGGCTCGTCCCGCCGGCTCGTCACGCGGCTTGTCGCGCCGCTCGTCGTCGACTATTCGTCGTCGACTACTACTTCGTCTCCGCGCGCGTCGGTGCCTCGGCACGTCGCGCGGCTCGTCACACGGCTCGCCGCGCCGCTCGTCGGCTACTCGCGCCTCGGGGGCGGCTCGTCGTCGACTACTTCGTCTCGCGCGCGTCCCGGGGTGCCTCGGCACGTCGCGCGGCTCGTCCTGCCGGCTCGTAGCGCCGCTCGTCGACTGCCAGCCTCACCCGGGTTATGTATTGCTCGTCAAGCCATCATTCGCTGCTGATTACTTCGCTCACACCCGCCTGGTGTTTCGGTGATTGCCGCGCGGGCTATTGGCGACGGCTACGCGCTATTGCCGGATTACCCGCTGGGCCGACTGCTGCCGCTACTTCGTTTCGCCGCTGCCTGGTGCTCGCAGGGACGCCGCGGCGGCTATTACTCGCCCCTCGATGCTCGCTATTGCACGATTACCTGGCGCCACCCAGGCCTCGCTGCCGATTCACTTTCTGGCTTCGCTACATGGCCTGGTGTCTCTCGGCTGACGCCGCGCGGGCTCGCCACGCCGCTTGTCGCGCCGCTCGTCGCGATTACTCGTCGTCGACTACTCGTCGTCGACTTTACTTCCGTCGTTCGACTACTTCGTCTTCGCCGCAAGGCCGGGTGCCTCGGCACGTCGCGGCGGCTCGTCACGCGCCTTGTCGCTCCGGCCATCGACTACTCGCCTCCCCCAGGCTATGCCCGCTGCTGACACTTTATTGCTGGTGGGCTTTACGTAATGGCATACGGGGGGGGTGGAAGGGAAGAAAATGGATATTTGTTTTTGAATGGGGGGAGGGGGGGGAAAGAAAGAGGGGGAAGAGGGGGCGTACGGGGGGGAGGCTTCACCGCGCGTCCGGGTGCTGGGTGGGGCTCGTCGTGCCGCTCGTCGTCGACTCGTCTACTAGGGCTCGTCGTCGACTACTTCACCTACGCCGCGCGTCCCGGGTGCCCTCGGCACGCCGCGCGGCCCGTCACGGGATTCGTCGTCGACTACTCCGTGCGCGCAACTTCCTCTTGCGGCTACACCGGCTCTACTTCGGCCATGCGTGCGTCGCGACTACTTGTCTTGCGGCAACAGTGGCTCTACTTCGAGTACGCCGCACACCGCCACGACGTCGTCTTCCGGTCGCATCGCGTTGACCATTCATCTCGACTAAGTTTTCCAACTAGTCGAGAAGGGCAGTCACGCCCCCAACAACTAGTCGGAATCAACTCTGACCAGTCAACTTCAACAACAACCCTCGTGGCTCCATCGCTGATCGCCACGGCTTCATCAACAAGTCCCGCCGGGCAGATCCAGCTAAGTCATTTATCTAAATGATTACTGTTCTCTTGGCTTGTTGCCGACTACTCATTTGTGTATGCTTCTCGGCGGGTTTTCACGGGAGCTACACTCGCCGACTACTCTTGGGGCATATCAATCAAGTCCCCGCGAGTCTACTTCATCAACTCGGGGGCTATCCCTAGGGAGGCAGTTTCTAAAGTCCGCTACGCGCGGCAATCTAAAGTCGACTTCTAAAGTCGCATTCTAAAGTCCGCTCGCGCGGCAACTTAAAGTCGACGCTGGTCGCATCTTCGCCTACTTCGGTGGCATACTACGTGTGTAAGCTTCGATGGAACCTAGCTGTAAGCGGCCCTGGGTCCTGGCGACGATGGAACCTAGCTGCACGTGGTCTTCATGCTCCGTACCATGGGTCCAAGTACCCTAAGTACTCGCGCTCCGTACCTTGGGTCTGAAATCCATGGCTCAGGTACTCAAGCCCACTCCGGTGGCACAAGCCCGCTCTGGCGGCAATCGTACCTTGGGACCGAAATCCATGGTTCGGGTACTTAAGCCCACTCGGTGGCACAAGCCCGCTGCGGCGGCAAGCGTACTTTGGGTCCGAAATCCATGGCTCGGGTACTTAAGCCCACTCCGGTGGCACAAGTCGACTCGGTCGCACCCAAGCCCACTCGGTGGCACAAGCCGACTCCGGTCGCAATCTTAAGCCCGCTCCGGCGGCAAAACTACTCGTTTTTTTTCGATTTTTTATTCGCTTTGGCTTTCCGGAAAGTGCTTTTCGTTTTTTTGCATCTTAAGTCCACCCCGCGTGGCACAAAGTCGACTATTGTAGTCGCATCTCAAAGCCCGCTCCGCGCGGCATTCAACGGTCGACTTCTAAAGTCGCATATCAAAGTCCGCTCCGTGCGGCACCCTAAAGTCGACTTCGGTTTTCAAGTCGCAACTCAAAGTCCGCTCCACGCGGCAACTAAAGTCGACTTCTAAAGTCGCATATCAAAGTCCGCCCCGCGCGGCATCCTAAAGTCGACTTCTAAAGTCGCATATCAAAGTCCGCTCCGCGCGGCATTTTAAAGTCGACTTCGGTTTTCAAGTCGCATCTCAAAGTCCGCTCCGCGCGGCACAAAGTCGACTTCGGATTTCAAGTCGCGGCTCAAAGTCCGCTCCGCGCGGCACAAAGTCGACTTCGGTTTTTAAGTCGCATTCTAAAGTCCGCTCCGCCGCATCTAAAGTCGACTTCGGTCGCAACTAAAGTCCGCTCCGACGGCACGACTACTTCTCATGCTCCACGGCTCGACGCCAAACTACTACTTGGAATCTCTCCCGGCTTAGGGGCTACTTGAAGATAACTTCGGCATGCTTCGCTCGCTCCCAAGCTCGGGGGCTCCCTCACCAATCACTACTCGACGTAGCTCATACGCCCCTCTCTTATCTCGGGGGCTACACGCAGCAAGAGTACTCGGATGATGGCTTCGCGAACACCGAAGACCCTTGGATTGATTACCTAATCATTTCAAGGCTCGGGGGCTGCTATGCTACACCCATCATTCAAATTTTTTCAAGACCGATGAGCTGGACCACCTTCCGGCCCTCGCGGCGATTCAAGTACTATTGAAGACTTCTCCAAGCAGTACTCGAGGACGCTCAAGAACTACTCGAAGAGGCTTCAAGACTACTCGAACTACTACTCTCGACTCCAACGTGCTCGGGGGCTTGTCGGGCATACACCCCGGGTACCGCAAGGAAGGAAGCAGACAGACTCCTAGTAGAATTTCCCTGTACTCCTACTAGGACTCGTGCCATGTAATCCTACTAGGACTTCTGCCTTGTAACCGACTAGGAACCCGCCCCCTGGACTATATAAAGGAGGGCCGGGTACCTAGCCGGACATCCCAATCCCCTCCGGGGACAACCCAACACCAAGCGCGGGCGCCATACTTGATCCTCCAAACGGGACGTAGGGCTCGCCACCTTGGCGACCCGAACTCCGTATAAATCTTGTGTCCCGTGTCCTTGCGCATACCTTCGAGTTCTCGGTCTCCCGATCACGATCCCCACCGCACAATCTACTACCTCGGGTACCCCCTTGGTAGGTTTGCCGGTCTAAAACACCGACGGTCATTCCGGACCGGCGCAAGAAGAAAATGTTGAAGATATCCGGGGTGAATGCGGGAATTGAGTCCGGACCCGCGTCGCCGTAGACTTTCGAGTGGAAGATTCCACCCTCGGAAGTTGGTCGGTCGGGGAATAAAATCCAAGTCGTGAGAATGCGGTGTTGTGAGGAATCCTAGTGTACCATGACCACTTTTGGTCAACTATCGCCGTCGGTTGAACTAGGAACCTTGTCATTGCGGCCTAGTCCGCTTTGTAATCCTAAATGTTGTTGATAATTCTGAAAATTCTCATCGATGTACTGCCTTGATTAAACACCCCATTCAGCAATGATGTTCGTAAGGCATTATTTATGTTAAGTTGTGCTCAATCAAGGTCTGTACTCCACAAATTTTTGTGCCAGTCAAGGACCAATCGATTCCTATATCCTGAACTTGTTCTTTTCGGTCTTGCTCAAACCTCGTGATTTAAATCAAAATGTGGCTTTTGAGCATGCGCGGCATAGCATATGCATTTGGGAAGCATGGGTATACTAGCGTGCATTCGCATGAAACTCCGTACCCCTACTCTACCTCTCTCGTTTGGTGATGTTGTTACCCCATAGTCAAAGGTGCCGCGACGGAACCTAGGGTACCGTGTGTCTTTGCGGCCACACGGCGCCCCTAGGAGCGCGCTAGGTATCTTGGTTGTGAGATAGCAACTCGTCACACGATTCCCTCTCTACTTTGATTGCCCATGCAATCCCTAACGCATATGGGTAACCGAGCCATTCTAACGTGCATCATGAGCACCATGCGCACAAGCATATGCATCGCGTCAACATTGAAAAGTGTTACACTTTCAAAACAACGAGTTGTCAAAACCTCAAAATTTGCGAAATAAGTAAAGGTGTGAGCAAGATTATTCCTTGAAGTTCCCGCTTGAAGTCATCTTTCGTACAGGAGCTTGTGGAACTCTGTCATTAGCCTTCCTTCCTTGTAATGGTCTATTAGAAATCTCTGACAAATTGGTCCCTTAACGTGAATCTCGACGACCTTGCAGCATCGATTCCTTTTCCTGCTAGCCAAGTGGAAACGGTAAAAGTAGAAAATTTTCTCGAGCAGTCAAGGTTCTCGAATAGTCAACATGGAAAAGTCATCCATCGTGCATTCATTCTTAATCCGTGCTCTTAACTTTCAAATTCTCAAAATCAAACAAGGAAGTACACCAAGATCGATCGAAGCTTTATGCTACGCTCCTCAGTGTTGCTATCACAAGCGTGAAGCGTAGTACACCGAGTTTTTCTCATTTCGCTCCACATCACGGTCGATTATTTAGACCGTTGAGCCCCCTCGTCATCAGTGTCACGGTCATACGACGCCATGACGTCGCTCTACCCTCAATTTCCGCAACCGTATTCACGACGTCGTGATCGCGTGAGCTGACCTTGTCGAGCTCCGTGTTGTATACACCAGATAACCGACTGGGTCAACTAACCGTTCTGACCTCACGGTGGTCATAAAATGGAACCGTTTAATCGGAACCGTCGATACGAAAGCTCCATTTCCATCGAGCCGGCGGTATCCTTTGTTCTTGTTCTTCTTCCACCTACTTCGATCCTCTCGAGCAAGCTGTTCTCCGTCTTCATTTCCGACGTCAAGAAGAAGCTCGGAGTAGACGAAGCGAGAAATCAATCCAAGCTGCCACCCATGACTCCGTCTTCGGAAGAGCTCGAATCGTTCCGCTGGACATTGTTAGGGATGTACCTCTGTATTGTAGGAGGATTGTGTCTACTATTAGCTGTGCATGTGCACATTCATCGTCCGCTTCCTCATGAACGGCGATGAGGTAGTAAGGAAAAGCATCTTGTACTTTTTGTTCCATCTGCATTCCCGATCATGAGATATGTGTAGACAAAGCTTTACCAGTTTGATAATGATACTTTGGATGTCCGGTTTGCATTGCTTACCGTGAACGAGTCTCGTAGAATATGTTCGAATTATAAGCTTATGGGTGAGATTCCGAGCATGTGCTAATTAGGGACTTAAATTTTCAGATGTTCCGACCGGCATGGAATAACCCCAATGATTTTGAAGCATCGGGTAGTGGTGATCTTACGCAACCGCTGCCCACGACGTTGACCGAAGCTTTCATAGCAGCGCATACTGAAGTGTTGTGCCAACTCCTGCAGACACAACAGCAAATGGCTCAACAACTACAACAAATGCCGCCAATGCAATCGAAGCTTCAACCTTCCAAGCCCTGTGTTAACACCAAAATTTGGTAAGGAGTCTGACTTGTGGGTCCGGTTCGATAAAGAGTCCGTGCGGCGGAAGGAAGGATTTTTTCGAGAGATATTCGGCAAAGGGATCGCGGTCGGCTATCCGCTCCCGGTTCGGCAAAGGAACGGGAGAGCCGATTTTGCGGGATTGGATGGTGACGTGGCTCAATCGGGGAGAACGAATGGATGGATAGGCGATCGAGCTTAGAGATAAGTTAGGTAACGAATCCATTCGAAGTTGTACTTGACGGGGTATAAATATGACCCCCGAATGTATGTAAAAAGGGAATCATTCTTCAATACACACCGGCCTTACGCCAAACCCTAGAGTCCTTTTGTCATGTCGTCGAGTTCTTCGAGAGGGCCAATCGATCCGTCGACCTCCGTGAGTACGGCAACCTTGTATCATGTCTAGTATCATGCGGTGGATTTAGATGCGATGCAAGTAGTCTTGTTACCATGCTTCGTGTCATGCGGTAGATTCAAGCTTGGTTCAAGAGGGTTTCTTGTTAGGTCATGAGCCATGCGGTGGGCTAAGATCTAGCTTGAAGCTAGTTATCGGCTCTATTGGATTTTGGCAAGATCCAATAGATTCATTAAGTTACTGTGTTACTTCGAGTTTTTACTTTATGTTTAGATTCATGTAACACTTTTGCCCAATCTAGATGGGTTTGGATCGGCTCATTTCTTTTGTGATCCCTATACGGGTAGATTTCATATTTTAACACGTGGATCTTGCACCTTCGATAGCCGAAACCGAATCGATCTAGGTTGTTACATCTTGTGGGTTCAAGCTTGCCATTATTGGTATAAATCTTGAAAGAACCGGGTATCATGCGGTAGATGCGGGTTTTTGGGTTGCTTTAGAGCTAGTCATCCGGTGGATTAGATTTCGAATCAACTTTGATAGATTTATACGCGTGGTAATGTTTGTTCCTTCTTCATGGACCCGAATCGGTAGTTTGTTCGGCCGTATTCGGTTATGTTTCTCCACGAGTAAAACACGTGCGCAATTCATGCTTTAAATAATGCGTGCTTCTAGCTTTCCATGTTTAGATTGTATCATGCGGTGGATAGATCTATTTGTGGAAATTGGTATGGTTTCATGCAAGTTGTATCATGCGGTGGATAGATTTGTTTTGGCATCGTACCTGACGGATCTTTAAGTACCTAGACATGCGGTAGACTAGTGCTTTGGATCTATGCATGCTTGTTTATTACATGCTTACGTTCGCGCTTTACTTTATTCATTTATTTAACATTGTTTTATGGGATCGGTCGTATATCGTGTTTATGCATTGTTGACCAAACAAAGACCGATTACCATCATGCTTACGTCATCCATTCGGCAGTATCGTTTTTCCTCTTATAAGTTCCCGAGTGGTTTCAATTCTTTGGCAAATAGCTTTCATATAGCTATGTGTCATCTTGTATGGCTGCTTAGCCGTAAATATGGAAGCGTGCGGTACCACCGGCAAGTTCCAAGCTTTGGTATTTAACTTCTTTATCTTTTGTTAATTTTCGGGAAAAATTGACCGGCACGTCATCTCTACTCTTTGCGCGTGCGACGCGGCTTTTCGCTTGCCTTTGTGTGTTTGACGCTAGGTGCACTTTTTGCGTCAACACACTTTTTGGCACGCTCGGTGGGACAAACGGCCGAACGGATCAAGATGCCCGAGATCGCGGACATCATGGACGTCAACCGGAAGACTTGTCTCCGGAGCGGCGGCGCAACTCCGGGACGCCATGGACCGGTTTCGGCGAAATGCCCGCTTGTCTTTCAAGAAAAATAGGAGTGGCGTCCCATACTTGAAGAACGAAATGCCCAGGGTGTTGCTGCCAGGGGAGAGCGATACTACGGTCCAACAGGAGAAAGAGGAGTGCATGCGGGTGTTCCGGGGAATCCGCGGATTACATGCCGAGCAAACACAACAAGGCTTTCCTCGGCGCGCTCCGGCGGATGATGGTGGCCGTCTTCGGCCCTGGCATGGAACAAGCGTTCGCCAAAGCGCCCGTCCGGGGGGGCACGCGTGGGCCCCGGGCGAATCAAGCTCTCGGCCGCCACTTCGGAGCCCGCCGGTGCGGCCTCCTCCCCAAAGCGCTGGAAGTCAAGCTTTCCAGCCTCCGCCACAGGCCGGCGGGAAACGGCGGTTCGGCCTCCACCGTAGGCCTCGGGTCGGCCAATCCGGCCACCACCGCGGGCGGCACGGGTCAGCTCCGTGCAACGGCCGAATCCGTGCCGGCCCACGTACGGAGACTTGGCATTCGGCTCGCCGGCGCCCCGCTCACTTCCGGTCGGAGGATTGCTCCGGTGACCAGCGGGCCTGCGAGAGAAACTTGTACGGCGGAGGCTATCATGAGGTGGGGAACTACGGGGCATTTGATGCTTTCCCACATCCAGGATACGCGCCAGCTGCAGCCGCGCAGGAGGACGACGCCCTGGCGCGGAAGATGGCCGAATTGATGCAAAATCAGTTCGGCCTCAAGCCAAAAATGCAAGGACCCGCCTATAAGCCGCCGTTCCCAGAATGGTACTACAATGTGCTCCTGCCGCCAAGGGTGAAGCCGCCAACGGAGTTCACCAAGTTTTCAGGACAAGACGATACGAGCACGGTCGAGCACATCGCTCGTTACCTCATGCGGCTCGGGGAGTGCTCGGGCGAGGAGACATTCGGGGTCCGCTACTTCCCCGCATCAGCGACGGGTCCGGCGTTCCGGTGGTTCTCATCCCCGCCCCCCGAATCGGTTGCCGGATGGAAGGACTTAGAGCGGAAATTCCACGCTCATTATTTCGCGGCGGCTCGGAGAAGAAGGCCGATTGACCTTGCGACCATGAAGCGGGAGGCATAGCGAGACGCCGCCGGAGTTTCTCCGGAGGTTCGGGGAGGTCAAAGGCATGTGCTTCTCGCTTAACTTGCCAGATGACCAGTTGGCTGACATGGCCGTCGCCGGGATGCTACGGCCGTACGCGAAAAGTTGTTCGGGATGGAGTTCGAGAACTGGGCCGGCTATCGCGAAGCTATCACCGATGAGAAACCGGGCGTACGGCTTCAAGAAGGATGCCAAGTTCGGCAAGCAAGCATGATGTTGCTGACATCTACAACCAGTTCTTAGACAAGGCCGACCCGATCGAAGACTCCGATGACGAACCGGATGTAGCCGCGACGAGAGATCTTGTGGGGGGAGAATCCTTTGACAATGAATCGGCCGGGTCAAGCGAGACCAAGGGCACTTATGACTTTGATATTACAAAAGGCCGATAAATTGTTCGAGCTCTTAGTGAAAGAAGGCCGAATCAAGGCGCCCGAGGGGCATTCCATGCTTCGGCCCGATGGAGTTAAAGCAAAACGTTACCGTGGCTTCCACGACGGGGATTCACACTCCATCAATGATTGCGGGGTCTTCGGGATGAGGATCCGAAGGCCATCCGGGAGGGTCACCTTAAGTTCGACAACAAAATGAAGTTGGATGGCCACCCCTTCCCTCGGAACATGGTGGGCTTTTCGTTAACGTGATAAGCGCCGAGGAGAAGGGGAAAAGTCAAGGTCTTGACCTCAACCAGGTCTAGACAAGGTGGAGCCGTGGACCCGAGAGCGCCAAGTGACTCGGGAACGAGGTGCAAGGTGAAGCCCCCCCGTATTCTTAAGAGTCACATCGAAATTGGGGAGTCATCCGAGCCAAGCCCAGGGTGACATCGCGCATCCTCCTCAACAAGTGGCAGCGCCAGATGGAGAAAGAGCGCTACCAGGAGCGGCGCTACGAGGAGGAGAGACGCAGAGCTGAAGAAGAAGCACACCGAAGAGACCAAGAGCAGTACACGCGCGAGCAGGAGCGCGCACACTGGGGATGTGCCTTCTTCAGGCATTGCTGGAATGAGGGTTTGAAGCTACCCACGTTGAAGAACTGTACTGAATGCAGTGACAGGTATCTTGAGTATAGGCAGGAGACTGTCAATCGCCGATCCGTCCACGAGAGAATTGGAAGGATCCAACCTAATGGGGATCGGCGCCAAAACATTGAAGTCATTGATCATCCTAGGAAGCGGCATGCGACCTCGGGTGGGGCGATCAAGAGGAGGATGAAGATGACTACGTACGGCGGAAGAAACGGGTCCGGCGCTTGAGGAACCGCGAGCTAAGGCGGGGCGGAATCCGGACGCGTCAAGTATGGCGCCCCAAGGATCAACTTTGAAGGATCGAGGCGTTCGGCTCCAACATGCATGGTATACTTCCTCGCCGAATGAATTCATGGCTCCTGCTAACCGAGGTTGTGCGGGAGGAAGCGACCATAGATGATGAGCGAGCCGAGGGGATGCGCGGCACAAGTGGTGCGGCCAAGCGAGGCAATCTTCGACAAGCCGGCCAAGAATCGACATATGAGGCCGCCGTACTTAAGAGGATACGTCAATGGCAAGCCATTGACAAAGATGTTCGTCGATGGTGGAGCGGCGGTCAACGTAATGCCGTACACCACCTTCGGGAAGCTTGGCATGGGCCGAGCGATTTGACGCCCACGAGTATAATCCTCAACGACTTCGCCGGGAACCCTTCGGATACCAAGGGGTGTGCTCACGTGGATTTAATGATCGGATCCAAGACGGCGCTCACTACCTTCTTTGTCATCGAAGGCGAGGGGGCCTACGCCTCGCTTGGGCGGGGACCGGATCCATGCCAAGCTGTTGTGTCCCGTCCACCATGCATCAACGGCTTATCCGGTGGGTGGACGATGAGATTGAGGTCGTCCGGGCGGATGACTCCATGAGCGTGGCGAACATGGAGCCGGCTTTACGGGAGTACCAAGGTATTGATTGCTTCTCGGGCAAAGGCGGGGGGAAGGTCTGTTGAACCGTCGGCGGTGATCAACGGCCGATTCAAGCGATCGGCTCTTATAGCAATTTTTAATGGAGAACCCCGTAGATGGCACTGATGGCAAGTTAGGGCGAGGATTCATGTCGGCTGATAAATTAGAAGAGGTTGACATTGGAAGCGGTGATAAGCCAAGGCCGACGTTCATCAGTGCAAACTTGCAGCCAGACTTCAGGGGGGAGTTAATTAAGCTTCTCAAAGAATACAAGGATTGCTTCGCCTGGGATTATTCGGAGATGCCTGGATTGGATCGTTCCATCGTCGAGCATCGGTTGCCAATCAAGCCCAGTTTCAAACCATATAAGCAACCGCCCCGGAAAATCTACAAGGATGAGGTATTGGCCGATGTGAAGAAAGAAGTTGAAAGATTACTTGACGCAAACTTCGTTCGGCCAT
The DNA here is from genome assembly GCA_947561735.1 of Cenchrus americanus. NCBI lineage: Eukaryota > Viridiplantae > Streptophyta > Magnoliopsida > Poales > Poaceae > Cenchrus > Cenchrus americanus. The sequence continues at coordinate 148,781,954 of OX387243.1, read as the reverse complement.
GCGGATATGCGAGTGGATTTCTAACATTGTCTCTGTATACAAGAAGAATGGAAAAATGAGGGTTTGCATAGATTTCGGGGACCTAAACGAGCTATTCCGATGGATGGATACCCGATGCCTATTGCCGATTTGTTGATTGACGCCGCCGCTGGACACAAGGTGATCAGTTTCATGGATGGCAATGCGGGATACAATCGGATCTTCATGGCAATAGAAGACATTTCAAAGACAGACCTTTAGATGTCCCGGTCATATAGGCCTATTCGAGTGGATCGTCATGACATTTGGATTGAAAAATGCGGTGCAACCTATCAACGAGCCATGAATTACATTTTTCATGAGTTGATCGGCAAGATTGTGGAGATCTACATTGATGATGTGGTAATCAAGTCCCTAAGTCATGACACCCATTTAAAAGATGCGAGGAAGACCTTGGAGTGCACCCGGAAACACGGTTTGAAGATGAATCCAAATAAGTGCGCCTTTGGGGTATCAGCTGGAGAATTCTTGGGGTTTTTGGTCCACGAAGGGGGAATTGAGGTTGGCAAAAAGAGCATGAAGGCAATTGATGAAGTTGTTCCTCCAACTAACCTCAAGGAGTTGCGATCCTTTGCTCGGCAAGATCAATTTCGTAAGAAGGTTCATATCAAATTTGTCACGAAGGTCTTGCCATTTTCTCCGCTGTTAAAGTTAAAGAAAGATCAGAAGTTTATTTGGGGCGACGAACAACAAAAGGCTTTCGATGAGATCAAGCAAGACATGAAGGAGCCACCGATCTTGGTTCCTCCCCGAGTCGAACAAGCCTTTCAAGTTGTACGTGGCGGCCGATACCCAAACCATTGGATCGGCCCTTATTCAAGAATTTGAAGGAAAGGAGCGGGTAGTAGCTTATCTTAGCCGAAAACTACTTGATCCCGAAACCGAGTATTCGATTTGTGGAGAAGCTGTGTCTTTGCGTGTACTACTCGTGTACAAAGTTATGGCACTACCGTTGAATGCCGAATACCTTGTGTATTCCAAGTTTGATGTAATAAAACATATGTTATCTATGCCAATTTTGAACGGCCGGATTGGCAAGTGGATTTTAGCTTTATCGAGTTCGAATTGAAGTTCAAATCGGCAAAAGCCATCAAAGGTCAGTTCATTGCCGATTTTATAACCGAGCATCGTGATCCGTCAATTGATCCGCTTGAGATTACCCCTTGGGCTTACATTTAACAACCCTGGTGGTCAGATCTCCAAGGAAGTGGGAAGCAGAAGGCGTGGAGAAAGAAGCGAAAGTATGATTCGGTCTTTTCTTTACTTCTTCGGCTGCTCCCTCTTCAGTTGTTCCAGGACCACTGTGACGGCAACTTGGAACGCGTGGGGGTGACCATGATTGGCGGCCTCCACCAAGCTCTCCCAGGCCGTCTTCAGGTTGTTGTACCCTGTCGAGAGACATACGAAGCGGAGGAATCGGTGTTAGGGGCAAGAAATCCAAATGCGAGCATAAGGACAAGAAGAAGTCAGAAGCGTTTACCCCCTACTAGTGCCTCCAGAGCCATGCGACGCTCACGCTCGGCTTGGCAACGGGCGGTGATGTCCCTGAGGCCGTGCTCCAGGTGCCGAACGCGGCGGCGCAGTTGATGGTTGGCCCTCTGTTCAGGCGTGGCATCCTCTGCCTCGAGGGAGGAATCGGAGGAGATGTACTCCGGCACATCTTCGGTCCCGATGATTTCTTCAGGGAGCAAATCAAGGGCTGGAAGAGGAAAAGAAACAAATTACAAGAAAATATCACAAGAACGGCCAATTCGGTTATACAGCAATGGGGGCATTCAAATGTTCAGATGTTTCGCAATCACACCACGGGCATTGGATGTTGCCTGACGGAAATTGTCCAACAATTCTTGGCAATCTTTTTGGGTCGTTGGACAAGGTGGTGAGTTTCGCATCACATTGTTCCATCCTGGCTATAGCCGATCTTGCTTCCTCTTGGGTCTTTTCTATCAATCCAGGAAGCTCGGCTATTTTCTTTTTGTCAGCCTCTATCTCGGTCGACAAGCTTCTCAGCTCCGCTTCCAAAGCGGCTTTCCTGGCGATTTTCGGATCACAAGAAGCCCGCATTAGACAATGTGTCTCGTGACTCTCTGTCTGGGATTGCGCCCCGTTCATGGCTTCTTCAGCATCAGATCTCTTCTTTTCGATAGCCGGGCGGGAGCACAGTTTCCTCAAAGCATGTCTTATAGGCACGTAAAGGACGTCCAGGCCACAGATGGATACCAGAGGAGCGCTGATATCCTCGGGAAGTTCTTGGCTGATGGACTCAAGCATCTCCTCGAAGTGATCAAGATCCTTGAACTGATCTTGTGCATCTCTTTCCAGCCAGGCAACAATTTCTCGAAGCTTGGCTAGCACCTCATCTGACAGAGGCTGGTGCATCTCTTCCGTCGCCTCGGCAATTGGATTGGTCCCTGACAGCAGGCTTGATGATGATGGAGCCTGATCCTAAGAAGCCGTATTGCCGAGTTAAAGGTGCTAAAAGTAAAAATAGCAGAGTTGAGCGCAAATGATTACCTCGTGGCCGATTTCTTGGGCAGGGGCAATCACAGGTAAAGGAGGTGCTACAGGTAGAGCCGAAGCTTCCAAGCTAGAAGGTGTTGGTGCAGTTACTGGTAGTTCATGGGCTTCTGGCTGATGAGAAGTCGGATCCACCTCTGATGGGATTGGAGTTGCTGCGTGACCAACTGGCGATTGTGCCCTTGGAGGACTTGATGGCTCCAGCTGAATTGGGAGACTCATCTCTGGAGAATTCATTGCTTCTGCAGAGGGTGATGAAGATGAGATCTCACTCGGGATAGGTAATTCAACCTTGGATGGACTCGCTTGTTGAGCCACCGGGACATCAACCGGTTGTTCTTCTACCGTTTCTTCGCAAATGTCGGGTCACAAGGGTAAATGCCGGTGTCCATCCTTAAAAGAGGACAATAAAGGTCATACTGTGGATGGGGCATTGGCGGGTTCGACACCGAAGGTTGCTTGAGCTACGGTCCGAGAATGCACAAAGAGATAATTTATCGAGAACGAGTAATCTTGGGGTCAAGAAGGTAAAGGATTTTACCTCAACAAGGATTTTCTTGATAGTTCTCCTCCTCTTGGCAGTTGGAGGAGCAACCAGAGATAAACCTTGCCTCCTGTCAGCAGCAAGGCTAGAGAGGCTAGGGTCTGTTGTAGCAAACCTGGCCATTAACTGAGCCAGAGTTGTTGACTTGAATCCCAGTGCTGAGATTGGGCCTGCAGGATTGTAGGTGATGTTCCTGGCTCGAGGGGCAGGCACTGTGTTCTGTGGAATCAAAAGAATGAGGTCAGAATCATAATTGAGAGGAGAGATGTCTGATCCAAAGGTTCATTATGTTACCTCTGAAGTTGGCAGGAAATCAGGCATCAACTCGCACGGAACACATGTACGAGCTCACCGAAGATGTGATCGTGGAGTTCTTGCCACCAAGAGTTAAAGGTGGGATGAGCTATGATCGTGGGCACGAAAGGACATGTGTAGACAGTGGGACTACACACATAATGGAAGATCCTGTCGCTTTCGCATACTCTCTTTGATTTCCTCTCCGGGCTTGAGGAATTCATGCGGGAACAATCTTGGGGGCATCCGGCCACACCCAATCTGCCCGGCCATTACATTGGGGTGATAATATTCATAAGTGCTTGGAGTTCAGCCTTCCCGCATTGAATTCGTAGGAAGTATACATGGGCGGATTATAATGTTGAAGATTTCGAGAAATCTCCCATCTTGGCGACCGGGCTCAAAGGAGAATTCAACAGGGAAAGTCAAGGTGTCATTATCCAGATAGGGGAGCCAGAGAGGATTCGGGAAACCTTTGAAGAATAGTTCAAAAAGTGGGCCGATGTCTTGCTAAATAAGAACGAGTTGAAGCCGCTTCTCCATAATTCGGCATCCCCGGTAGCGTTGTTTTCTCCTTCGGGGTGATTGGATGAAGGAAAAAGCCCGGTGTTCAAATCAACACCAACAATTTGATGCGAGTGGAGGCACGGCCATATCCGAACGAACCACCAAGGGCCGTTGACACATACTATCCTTTGGCTAGTGTACATCTGAGTAACAGTTTGGTGAAGCATATGGTATACATTGCCGAGGAAGAATTTCCCGAGGGGAAGGCGGTTGCCACTAGCCAAATGAGACGCCATTGCAATGTGGTTCAAGGTGGGCTCGTTGGCTTTGCCACAGAAGACAAATCTGCACAGCCACATATTCAAGAATGCTCTGTATTCAACATCACCAAGGGGATTGTCTTTCATGTGCTTCAAGATGTAATTCTTATATCCGTTCCCTGGCTTTACCCCTGTTTGCCGAGAGGAATTCTTGAATTTCCAAGGCTGGATCGACCCGGTGATGTCAAGGCCGGTAATCATATACACATCGGCCAGGGTTGGAGACATTGGGCCATGGCCAAAAAGGAAGGCATTGACACCGTTTGACCAGAAGTGGCAGGCTGCTATCAGGAGGTCTTCGTTCTTAGGGGTCTCAGCCACGGATAACTCCAAGCACTGGGCGATGCGGAGGGTATCCGGGTTGTTCAATCCGCTCTTGTTCGCAAGAATCCTCCGTACCAAGTCCTCCAGCCTGCGATTGGAGGTAAGGGCCAGTTCTTAAAAGCATCTTGCCACTGAGGAGGTGGAGATAGAGCTGCTTTGAAAGGGATTCTCTGAGATTCAGCTGCGATGAAATCTCGAGGGTCAGAGTTCCCCACAGGACCAAGGTAATAGGATCTCGAATTGACCTCAGTGCGAATCAGAAGTTCAGTGGAAGGATCCTGAAGCAAAAGCGGAAGAAGAAATCTCAGGTGAAATTGAAAACCTAAATACCGAACGAGATTTACGGGGGGAGGAATTTACCCGAGCATCCCGGTTTTGAGCTGCCATTGGAGTTTTGAGCTCGAACGAAGGGGATCTAGGGTTTGGATCCGGATGAAGATTCCGGCGGATTGCGAAGAACGGGTGTTGACGGATTTGATTTGAAGTATTCGTGGTCGGAGTCAATTGTGGAACAAAATTACTTTTATCCCACAATTGAAGGGGCATGTGTTAACACCAAAATTTGGTAAGGAGTCGATTTGTGGGTCCGGTTCGATAAAGAGTCCGTCCGGTGGAAGGAAGGATTTTTTCGGAGATATTCGACAAAGAGATCGCGTTCGGCTATCCGCTCCGGTTCGGCAAAGGAACAAGAGAGGCGATTTTGTGGGATTGGATGGTGACGTGGCTCAATCGGGGAGAACGAATGGATGGATAGGCGATCGAGCTTAGAGATAAGTTAGGTAACGAATCCATTCGAAGTTGTACTTGACGGGGTATAAATATGACCCCCGAATGTATGTAAAAAGGGAATCATTCTTCAATACACACCGGCCTTATGCCAAACCCTAGAGTCCTTTTGTCGTGTCGTCGAGTTCTTCGAGAGGGCCAATCGATCCGTCGACCTCCGTGAGTAACGGCAACCTTGTATCATGTCTAGTATCATGCGGTGGATTTAGATCGATGCAAATAGTCTTGTTACCATGCTTCGTGTCATGCGGTAGATTCAAGCTTGGTTCAAGAGGGTTTCTTGTTAGGTCATGAGCCATGCGGTGGGCTAAGATCTAGCTTGAAGCTAGTTATCGGCTCTATTGGATTCATTAAGTTACCCGTGTTACCCCGTGTTACTTCGAGTTTTTACTTTATGTTTAGATTCATGTAACACTTTTGCCCAATCTAGATGGGTTTGGATCGGCTCATTTCTTTTGTGATCCCTATACGGGTAGATTTCATATTTTAACACGTGGATCTTGCGCCTTCGATAGCCGAAACCGAATCGATCTAGGTTGTTACGTCTTGTGGGTTCAAGCTTGCCATTGTTGGTATAAATCTTGAAAGAACCGGGTATCATGCGGTAGATGCGAGGTTTTTGGGTTGCTTTAGAGCTAGTCATCCGGTGGATTAGATTTCGAATCAACTTTGATAGATTTATCCGCGTGGTAATGTTTGTTCCTTCTTCATGGACCCCGAATCGGCTGTTCAGCCGTATTCGGTTATGTTTCTCCACGAGTAAAACACGTGTGCAATTCATGCTTTAAATAATGCGTGCTTCTAGCTTTCCACGTTTAGATTGTATCATGCGGTGGATAGATCTATTTGTGGAAAGTGGTATGGTTTCATGCAAGTTGTATCATGCGGTGGATAGATTTGTTTTGGCATCGTACCTGACGGATCTTTAAGTACCTAGACATGCGGTAGACTAGTGCTTTGGATCTATGCATGCTTGTTTATTACATGCTTACGTTCGCGCTTTACTTTATTCATTTATTTAACATTGTTTTATGGGATCGGTCGTATATCGTGTTTATGCATTGTTGACCAAACAAAGACCGATTACCATCATGCTTACGTCATCCATTCGGCAGTATCGTTTTTCCTCTTATAAGTTCCCGAGTGGTTTCAATTCTTTGGCAAATAGCTTTCATATAGCTATGTGTCATCTTGCATGGCTTCTTAGCCGTAAATATGGAACGCGTCGGTACCACCCGTAAGTTCCAAGCTTTGGTATTTAACTTCTTTATCTTTTGTTAATTTTCGGGAAAAATTGAGCGGCACGTCATCTCTACTCTTTGCGCGTGCGAAGCTTGACTTTTCGGCTTCTTTGTGTGTTGGGCGCTAGGTGCACGTTTTGCGTCAACACCCTGTACACCCGAAGTACCCACCCAGAAGGACATAAACGCCATTGTCGGCGCAACTCAACTATTAGAAGGGCAGAATTCAGTGCTGAGTCAGATAGTGTACGATGTTATCCAAGGACGTTATGGGAAACCATATCAGAATAATTTGGCCGCCAGTCTCTCTCGGTCTTTATCCGCTTCTATGGTCGAGCAAGCCCGTTTGTTCAATCTGTTGGAGGAGTACGTTAGTAAAAACCAACCCCAAGCCTCCGACTCCATATTACCACCTTCTCGACTACCAATGGATCTTGGGGGCGAAGAGAGGGCAAATAAAGGCGAAGAAACGAGTCTTATCCGAGATAGATGTGAGTGAGTGGGAGATTACCTGTACGGAGACCCATCCGCACAAGGGCAAACGAGGATGTAGCACTAACAAGACCACTCAACTCCCCGCTGATGCAACACCTTCGCGAACCTCGAAGAGGGCAAGGAAAAAGGAGAGAAAGAGACTCTGCCTTATCAAGAAAGCCCAAAGCAACAAATCTCCCCGGCCGGAGAGTTTTCACCGTATTTGTGTCACAAATGTAGACAACCCGGACATAACGGACGTGATTGTCCAAATCACCAACATCGAGTTCGGACCCTCGGAGCGCCTAAGTGTGTTCAAGACAAGCACCCGAGTATTCAAGGAGAGCCAGATCAGATTAACTCTATGGGTAACACCTCTATCCCAGAACCATTTCCTCACTCCTCTGGTAATTTTGAATCTCGGGACGAGATTCTTCTTAAGGGGGGTAGGCTATGACGCCCCAGGTTTTTAATTACCGTCATTAACGCTAACGACCGGATCGGCCGGTCAAACTAGTCAAACTTAGGTCAACCCGGGTCATCACCCGAAAACCTCGCCAATGAACCCCAATGACCCCCTTGACCGAGCCTACACACAACCGTAGTGGACCCTTGGTCAAAGACACGGTCAAACCCCGCTTAACCGTTGACGTCAGCGAATGTCGTCCGGAACTTTTGCCGCGTTCTCCAAAATTCACCTAAACACTTCAAAATCTACCTTTATGAAAGTTGTCCATCTTGTTGAGGGACACAACTTTCACATAGATTGGTATTTCAAATTTTGAGTGGAAATTAGCAAAAAACTTGATCGACTGACAGTACCTCCTGTTTTCCGGAACAGAGGCCGCATTCAATGTTGGCACGACGTTCCTACAAAATCCGTTGAGAAAAACACTAGACGGCCTTTACGAAAGTTGTAGAGGGTAGTTAGATCTACAACTTTCCTATTCATTACTTTGTGCACTTTTATTCAAATTTTGGGAGAAAAATGCGATGAAACAGGCCGGCCCGCATACATCCGGCGACGCGCGCCGTGACGTCGCGCGCGCGACGCGCGCGCGCGCGCCGCGCCCCGCCGCACCGTACCGCGACCCGCGCCCCGAGGGCGCGTCGCCCGAGGCCGTGCTCCCTCCCAAGGCGAGCACGCACGCCGGCGCCGGGGCCTCGCGCCGCGTCCCGAGGCCGGGCACGCCGGCCGGACGCGCCGCCCGCCGCCGTACCGCGCCGCCCGCGCCGCCCCCTCCTCCGTCCTTCCCATGCCCGAGACGGAGAGCCCCTATAAGGCGGCCATCGCTTCCCCGCGACGCGCGGGGTTCTCCCCCCCCCCCCCCGCGCCGAGCCGTCGGCGCGCTAGCCACGCCGCGCCGCCGCGTCGGGACGCGCCTCCCCGTGCGCGCGGTGGGTTCCCCCGCGCCGGCCACCGTCTAGCGCCCGCGACCCCTATCCACCACCCCCCGAGCCCTAGGGTAGCCGCTCGTGCGCCGCCAACTCGCAACCGCGCCTTTTGCCGCGCCGTGGCCGAGCTCGCGGCGGCCTCCGCCGCAAGCCGCCGGAGCGCCGCTCGCCGGCGGGTCCTCCTCCCAAATTCGGCGCCCCTCCGCTCCTAGGTGGGCTAGGGGACCTCCCCGCCCTTCCTCGACCGGCCCCCGCCGCCGGCCCGGTCGGAATTTGGCCGGAGCCGCGCCGGCCGGCCGCGAGGGCTACATTGCGAGAAGGAGTTTCCTTCGAAGGGCTACAACGCAAAAAGTAAGGGCATAATTGTGAACCCCGGAAACCCGTGAGGGCCTAGCCGCAAAGTCGTTCTCAAATAGTACTTGAGCTCGACTGATTCTTGTAAATTACGTAGAAAATCATAGAAAATTCAGAAAAATGTGAAACCAATTTTATTGGATTCATCTTGATTTATGCTACAACGTTTGTTATTCTGGCCTGAGCTAATTCCTTTTTGTTTTTGCATGAAAAATAGAAATGTGAAAAACCTAGATCTGCAATATCTCAAACATCATAACTCCTCTGTAGCTAAATTTTGGATATGTTGTGTGTTAGGTCATGACTAGCTCCGATGCCAAAAATTGCACAAAGTTATGATTTAAATAGTTTTATAAAAATGTTTTTCTATTTCTGGCAGATCTACATAAATGATTTTTCGTGTTAAATATATTCATGTTCTTGAGCCCAACTTGTTCACACTGTCTTGTAATACCAAAATGCACATCGTGTGTATTAATCATAAATTTTGGATTAACAGAAATAATTATTCTTGATTTATGCATGTTTTCCTTTGTAAATTAATAAACCAAGTTCAGTAGAGATTCCATGTGAACATGCTGGTTCTCTAGGCTTGTTTAGGACCAGAGAGCATGCACAAGAAAGTTTGGGTCATTTTGATGCTTAATTATTTTTATATGCATTTAAATTGAATCACTAGATAACCTTTGTTATTTTCCATAATATTTAATTTCCTAGCATCCAACACTTACATGTGGGTCCAATGGACCAGTATAGGTGCTAGTAGGCTTAAGAAACACTCCTTTAATTTTTGGTAATTTAATTGCTTAATAAAAAGCTTAAAAGCCCTTTTTCTATTAAAGAGAAATTAAATAAAGAAAAGCCCTTATTTAATTCTTTTTCCTTTTTGAAAATATTATCTAATTTAATTAAAAGATAATTAATTCTCGTTGCTGATAAGGAATTAATTCAAGGATAAAAATATCATTTATATCTTTACTTGTGAAAGGAAAATGATTAAAAGCTTTCACATGAAATGACAAGTATAAAGAAACCTTTATTCAATTGTGCAATAAAAGAATAACCCATGTACAACCAATAACCTTCCTAAAAGAGAAACACTATCTAGATGCTTGTTATAGGTGTTTAGTGGTTAATACACCCTTCCACTAAATTTTATTGATTAATCCCATGGATAAAAGATATATAGGTCATTAAAGGCTTAATAAGGAGAGAAACCACCAAACCACCCAGGTTGACTTGAGTGTGGTTGCAAATCATGTTAAAAAGGTTAAATATGCCTACCCACTACTGTTGGTGAAGTTAAATTAAATTATTCACATATATATGTACACAGTCACCATAAAAAAGAATAGTTAATAAAGAGTTGCATATTGTTCCTTTATGGAAGAGTATGCTGAATGTATTCTTATCTAGGTGAATGTGCCCAACGAATACACCCCTTGATTGCCAATATGGTTTGTGAGTGATTAAAGTATAAACCGTCGAATAAATCTTGCATTTGCATCTTCGTGTAGATCTTTCCGCCAGTAGACGTACGCTCGTGTCGGAAGGTGGAGACGAAGGTGTCGACAAAGAGCTGTCGTGCGTGAACGTAGCTCAAGACCTGGACCCAAGTCCAGAAGGGCCCAAGGCCAACCATGCCATCGAAGGCAAGCCCCGGATCATTAACCCCATCTTTTAAAATTATGCAATTATGGTTGCTGTGATTGTGCATTTACGTTTCAGGAATTGATTTGAAACCCTAGATGCATGATCCCTAGGTACCTATGCTCTATCACTAGTATGCTAGGTCGATAGCTGCTATGCTATAGGACCGATAGAAGTCGAGTGATGTTCGTCACTCGCAAGAATAGGTTCCTAGATAGGAATCATAAGATATCCTTAAATGGATTGCTCATGTGGTAAGAGCATGGGATTGGGCTCGGTCCGGTGGGCATGTGGGCTAAGCTTTTGAACGTACTAAGCACATGCGGTTATGGGGCCGGTAAGCCTAGTACCTTAATGAGGCGGCACGGGATCCTACCGTTACTACTCTTGAGAAATCTCCTTACCGGCTAGCTACGGGAAGGGTGGTGTATGGTGACTCCGGGTATCTCGCGGGGTATGCCGGATAGCTGCACCGTGGACCGTAAGATTCGATCCCAACCCGAAGATTTATGGGGACGGCACGGGAAGTTGTCCTCGCGGGGACGGCCTACCGTGTGTTTGGGTCTACCTTGCAAGGTTTAAATCAATCGATTTTCGGCCTCTCACCGTTATCCGAGATCGCTTAATCAATCGGCCATGATATCCCATAATGATGGAACTCGAGAAATATGGTTGTATGAATTAATTGCTTGTCCAATTCTTGATTGAAGTAGTTGGCACACTTAGAAATGGTAATCAACTTGAACTTGTGCTAAAATATTGAAATTAAGGATCCACTCTTAGTAGCTTTCCAGCAAAAGAAACTCCACCAGCCAAAAGCCTTTCATGTCTAGAGGTTGGTGATGTAGTCATCACCCGACGGTTAAGTCTTGCTGAGTATTAGTATACTCAGCCTTGCTTTAAAACTGTTGTTGCAGGTGTGATTGACCGGAAGGGTGACGACAAGTAAGGACCTCACGGATGTCCTCCTGTGATGTTCACCGTTCCGCTAGTTAAATTATTTCCGCTGTATTTTCGAACTCTGAACCTTTACTCCAGGTCATGAACAATGGTTTGTAATAAAATGTTTATTTCATATTGTACTCTGGACTCGCCTACGCGCGAGTTTTAATGCATGTGTCGATCCTCTGTTCGATGTCCAAGTGATATACCGGGCGTTAACCCGGCAACTAACGACAGGATGATACTTTACTATGGCTTAATGACCAAAGTGGATCGGTCTTAGGCGATAGTACGGTATTTTCTGGGCGGGTTGTCACGAACCGATCCCTTTCCTAGTTGCGTCGGATGAATTGGAGAAGTGAAGCCGCGAAGACAGATGGCGTCGGATGAACCGACGGTCCATTTGAGGGAATCGTCGGTCTATCCGGTGGTCAAGTTTGAACAAGACAAAGACACACCAAGATGAAGCCTTAAGCACCGGATGAACCGATGGGTGTGCGACTGTTCATCCGACGGTCGAGTGGAAGCTACCGAGAGATGTTTTGGCCGAGGGGTATTCAACACCGGATGAACCGACGCACCGTCGGTGCATAACGTCGAGCGGTTCGACGAGAGAACTTCAACGACTACGTGACGTGGGAGGGGCACCGGATGAATCGATGCTCCGAAAAGTAGGCGTCGGTTCATCCGACAGTCAACTTTTCGGTGAGTAGTTAGCCAATGGCTAGCTAAGTGTCTTGGGCTATTTATACCTCTTCCACTCACCCATTTGGGGTTGCTTTGGATTGTGTGGAAGTGTAGAGGAGTTCAAGACACCTAGAAGATCATATCCCATCCATCCAAGTGCTTAATTTCTCATCCATGACTTGCATATGCTTAGTGTATGTGCTTAGTGCTAGGCTTAGCTTAGAGCTGAGTGAGTGCAAGGTTGTGCCAACCTTGTGAGGTGATTCTTGAGCGAATCAAGTTGTACAAGGTTCGCTAGAAGCCTTGGGGCCTAAGTGGCTCACCGGCAACCGTCATCGACCCTCGGCTTGGTGTGGAGCGGCGAGGACACTTTGTGCGGGGGACGTGGAGACCCCCCTTCCTTGATGGAGAAGCTCCTTAGTGGAGGCGACATCAAGGTGACCAAGGAGCTTGGCGAGAGCCTAAGTGGCAAGACTTTGTGGCGAGTGGTGCTCTTGGGAGAGACTTGGTGACCGGGAAGTAATACTCTTGTGTGAGTGTTTCAACAACGTGGACTAGGGGTGGCTTAGTGCCTACCGATACCATGGGATAAATCGTGGGTCAAGAGTTTGCTTCCTCTCATTCTCTTTACGTTTCCGCATTTACTCTATTGCAATCTTTGCTTGCCTTTACTTTCCTAGAGTAGTATCTTGTTAGGATTGACTATAGGTTGCAAACCTTGTTTTGGGATGGGAGTTTCACACTAGAACAACCTTAGTTGCACATCTATATAGTATGTTCTAGTTTATCTTTGTGTAAAAATAGTGAAGCCATAAGTTAAGTTTTTAGATTGCCTAATTCACCCCTCCCCTCTTAGGCTACGAGCATCCGACTCCCTACACTATATCAACGCGGAACCGAGAGCCCGACAAGGCATCTCGTTACACCACTTTTACATGGTAATCGAGCCACCTTCATCTCCGATCTAATCCATGGCGGGTGGCCGTTCCTTCGTGCCGCCTCGCCGTGTATGCGCTAGGCTATCCGATGACGCGAAGAGGCGGCATGCAACAACCTTCTCTTTTAGGGGGGGGAAGTTTCTTTTTGTGATGGGGGGGGGGGGGGGGGCCCCCCCCTCGCCCCTCCGGCGCCTGCCGCGCGTGACGGGGAGCGGGGCACCTCTCTCTGGGCGAGTTGTGGGGGGGGGGGGGCTTGGGCGGGGGCGGGGGGGGGGGGGAAAGTGCATCTTGGCCCCTAATTATTTTGGTGATAATGACAAGCACGATTTGAGGTATTTAATGCTTTGACAAGATGTGTGCAGGTCTTAAATGAATAAAATTCTTATAGTTGATCAAAGGAAGGCCCCCAATTTCAAGACGATGCTTTCTACTCGAATCAAGGCTTAATTTACTTTTTCTTTTGAATTTGAGTATAGGAAACACCGTACTATAAAGGGGGATGCAATTCAATAGCCAAGAGATGCTAAAAGTGCTCTAGAAGGTAATCCAAGTGAGTGAGAAGAGTTGAGGGTTGACACGTGCACATATGCTTTTCTTTCCTCAAAATCTCAGGCTGGGCCGGTTGTACCGACACCCTGTCGGTACTACCGACCAACGCCCATCGGTAGTACCGGCGCAGGGCCGGTATACCGATATGCGTTCTCTGGCATAATTTAGCCAGGGGGCCGGTACTACCGACCCTGTGTCGGTACTACCGGTGTCCGTACTGTTTTTCTTCAGAAAAAGCACCCCCTCGGTAGTACCGACACCATGTCGGTAGTACCGGGGTTATGCGACTTTGCACAGTAACGGCTAGTTTTCAGCACCTAGTATTTAACCCCTCTTTTCCCTCCCCACTCAATGCTGACCAACCACGGGACAAACACTTCCTTGAGCACTCACTCCACCTCCTCCTCCTCCTCTAGAGCTAATCCTTGGTTCCCTTGAGCTAGGGTTTGAGAAGAGAGGTGATCTCTAGTGAAGTGTGACCAAGCTTTGAGAGCCCCATCGTTCTTCCCCTTCTCAAGAGCACTTGAAGCATCTCCGGGTTGTTGTTTTGCATTTGTTACTCTTGAAGCTTGCTTCTAGACGGTTAGGTGTCGCCCGCGAGTGCCCTCTTGGTGTGGTGCACCTGGGATCGTTTGTATTGCCCTCTCCTTCGTGGAGAAATCTTAGTGAGCACCAATCTTCCTTTGTGGGGGTTGGAAGAGGAAAAGAGGCTCTTGGTGATAGCCCTCCCTTTGTGGGATCCTCAACGGAGACGTAGCATCCTTTGTGGGTGTGAACTTCGGATTAAATCTTGTGTCTCTATTGCTTGCTTGTATTTCTTCGTTTCTAACTAACCCTAGAACTTGTTTTAGCCCGATCTATCATTTGGTTGCTATCCAACTCGTTTCTGTGGTTGCAGGTGGTTCTTAGCATCTAAACTTAAACTTTGATTCAAGTAGAATTGCTAGAAACCGCATAGAATTCAAATTTCATTTTAGGTAATTTCTACCTGTCGGTAGTACCGACCTGGTACCGGTAGTACCGACCCCGTCGGTAGAACCGGCACCACGTCGGTAGTACCGACAGGGGTTTTTAATCCGCCGCATTTTTTGTTTCGAAATTTGAAGTGATCCTATTCACCCCCACCCTCTAGGCATCACAAGGTCCTTTCAATTGGTATCAGAGCCTAATCCCTTGATTTAGGCTTAACCGCTAAGGGATCAAGATGTTGGGGATTGGAAGCAACCCAACCGCCGAAGAAATTGCCGCAAAAGATGCTCAAGAGAGAGAGCTCACGGCAGCTCAAGTCGGCGACCTCGTCGGCAGGGCCCCAAGCCGTACTCCATCCAACGTGGACAGCTCCGACGACTCCTCATCGGATTCCGACTCCGACTCGGATTCCGACTCAAGTGATGAGGATGCCAAGGACGATGATCTTGCGGCAAAGAAGGCGGCCAAGAAGAGAAGAAAGGCTAAGAAGAAGAAGAAGGCCAAGAAGATGGCAAAGAAGCTCCTCAAGAAGATGATCAAGAAGGAGCAAGCCAAGTACTCTCACTCCGGCTTCTACGAAGTGCCCCATCACTACGGGCAAATTCCGGGCAACAACTCTAACGATAAGTTTTATTCCGTGCATTTGGGAAAGCCCCCTCATTTCGATGGGAAGGACTATCCCAAATGGGCTTATGATATGCAAATGCATCTTTACGGGCTTCACCCTTCTCTTTGGAAGATTGTGGTTGTAGGTGTAACCATTCCCGCCGAAGGAGAAGCCCTCACCATCGAGCATGAGCAAGATCTTCACCGCAACGTACAAGCCACGAGAGTCATCACGGGATCCTTGTGTGCACAAGAATTCAACAAGGTTCGGAACATCCAAATTGCCAAGGTAATTTGGGACACACTCAAGGAAGCACATGAGGGAACCGAGCATGTGAGACAAGGCAAGATGGACCTAATCAATGGAGAACTTGAGCTTTTCTTCATGAAGGATGGAGAGACCGTTCAAGAAATGTATGATAGACTCATGGTGCTTGTCTCGGACATTAGAGCTCTTGGGAGCAAAGATTGGGATGACTCAAAGGTCACAAAGAAGTTGCTAAGAGCTTTTGCCCCCAAGGACAAGAACTTGACGGCAATGATAAGAAGAGATCCAAGATACCCAACAATGACACCTACTCAACTTCTTGGAGAAATTTTGCATCAAGAACTAGTTGATCAAGATGTGGAGAAGTCCTTAACCTTGAAGATGGGCAAGAGTCTAGCTCTCAAAGCTAGCTCTAGTGAAGTTGTTGAAGAGAACCCCAAGCCCTCCAAGAGCAAAAAGGAAGACACTAGCGATGAAGAAAGCACGGATGAAGAAACCGCCTTTGCTATAAGGAAGTACAAGAAATTCTTTAAGTCAAGAAATACAAGAAAAGGTGGAGATGATAGAAGGAAGAAGTCACAAAGAAAGTGTTATGAGTGTGGAGAGTATGGACATTTCATCGCCGAGTGCCCCAAGAACAAGAACAAGAATGAGGAAGAAAAGAGGTTCAAGGAGAGAAGCAAAGAGTACAAGAACAAGTATCAAGGGCGTGCGCACGTGGGTCAACAATGGGACTCAAGTGATGAAGATGAAGAACCAAAGAAGCAAGGGATGGCAACAATTGCCATGGCACAAGGTTCATCCTCAACACGCCTCTTCAACAACCTCTCCGATGATGAAGACCACTCTCATTTTTGCCTCATGGCAAGGGGGAGCAAGGTACAAGAATTGACCATCTCATCCTCTCTAACATCCTCTTCATCCACCTCTAGTAGCGACATAGAAAACCTAGATGAGGAAAAGGAACTAGAGAACAACATGATAAAGAAATTTGGTAAAAATGGCCACAAGGAAATTAAAAGGCTATTGGACAAACTAGAGAAAAAGAAAGAGATCCTTCATGAGCAAGAAGACTTGCTTATCCTTGAAAAGGAAAGAAACCTTGCTTTAGAAAAATCTCTTGCCGAAGAGAAGGCTAAGGTGGAAAAGTTGACCATGGACTTGTCCTTGGTTGGCGATTCTAATAAGAAGATGTCAAAGGATCTCACCTTGGCAAATGAATCTTTAGCTTCCCTAAAAACTACTCATAGTGAGCTTCAATCAAGCTTCTCATGCTTGACGGAGAAATACAAATCTCTTGAAGCTAACTTTAGTAGTCTTTGGGAAAGCACCAAAGCAACTCCATCGGCAAACTTGGACTCTAGTGCCTCCACTAGCAAAACTTGCTCTTCTTGCGCTAATATTGATATGAATGCTATCAAGACTAACCTTGCAAGGCTTGAAGAGAAAATTAAGAGCAAGGACAAGGAAATTGCTCGATTGAACATGTTGTTTACACAAGGCAACATTAGTGCCAAGTCAATACCCAAGGTGGTGGACAAGCAAGGACTTGGACACCGCAAGAACAACAAGGCAAATGGTAGGGTGACGGTGAAAGGGCATGAGATTCCCGTGTGGAACAAGGGAGGCTACCTCAACACAATTATGGATATTGCCCATGGAGTCACCACATCTACCACAACCAAGGAAGCTCCAAGGAGTGTGCAAACCACAAAGGGAATTGGTGGGAACAACACCCCGCCTAAGGCATCAAAGAATGTGGTTGAGCACAAACCCACACCCAACTACACTTGTGATTACATTGTAACCTTGGACCATAATGGTAAAATGGTTGTCAAGTATGTTGGGGCCTATGCTATGAAGGCCATGAGAAAGAGTGTGTGGGTTCCAAAAGTTTTTGCATCTAACCTCCAAGGACCCAAATCCTTTTGGGTACCTAAACCAAGAGCTTAAACTTGTTTTGTAGGCCTACTCCTCCGGTGGAAGTGCATGGTTGATTGATAGTGGTGCCACTAATCACATGACCGGAGATGAAGGCTTGTTTGCATCCCTTGACCGTTATGATAATCCTACGGAAACTATCATCTATGGAGATAATGGTCAAGGGGATGTCATTGGCTTAGGTAAAATTGCTATCTCAACAACAAATTCAATTGAAGATGTTTATCATGTGCAAGGGTTGGGATACAACTTGTTGTCGGTTTCACAACTTTGTGAGAAAGGCTACAATTGTCTCTTTACTCATGAGGGTGTGACCGTCTCTAGAAGGGAGGATTCCTCTATTGTCTTTGCGGGTCACTTACGGGGAAAACTTTACTATGTGGATTTCACAAAAGTAAAGGTGGATCCTAAGGCTTGCTTAGTGGCAAAATCCGACTTGGGTTGGCTATGGCATCGCCGACTAGCCCATGTTGGCATGAGGAACTTGGCCAAACTTCAAAAGGACGAGCACATCCTAGGACTAACAAATGTTGTTTTTGAGAAAGATAGGTTATGTAGCGCATGTCAAGCCGGGAAGCAAGTTGGAGCTCACCATCCCGCCAAGAACATTCTATCCTCATCAAGACCATTGAAGTTGCTACACATGGATTTATTTGGACCAATTGCCTACATAAGCATCGGTGGTAATAAATATGGTTTAGTAATTGTTGATGACTTTTCCCGTTTCACTTGGGTATTCTTTTTGCAAGATAAAAGTGAGGCAAAGGGAATTGTGAAGAAGTTCATTAGAAGAGTTCAAAATGAGTTCGAGCTCAAGGTCAAGAACATAAGAAGTGACAACGGCTCGGAGTTTAGGAACACACAAGTTGAAGAGTTCCTAGATGAAGAAGGCATCAAGCATGAACTCTCCGCTCCATATACACCTCAACAAAATGGCATTGTTGAGAGGAAGAACCGCACGTTGATAGAAGCGGCAAGGACAATGCTTGATGAGTACAAGACCCGGACTCATTTTGGGCGGAAGCCATCAACACCGCATGCCACGCCGCCAACCGCCTCTACCTCCACAAGTACTTGAACAAGACTCCCTACGAAATCATCACCGGTAAGAAACCTAGCGTGCATTACTTTAGGGTCTTTGGGTGTAAGTGTTTCATACTTAACAAGAAACCCAAAGCCTCAAAGTTTGCATCCAAGGTTGATGAAGGTTTTCTACTTGGTTATGGAACTAACGAGCATGCCTATCGTGTCTTCAACAAAACCACCGGTTGTGTTGAGACCACGGTAGACGTGAAATTTGATGAATCCAACAGCTCTCAACGAGAGCAAGTTAGTGAAAACCTTGTAGATGATGAAGAGCCCCCAAGCATATCCATCTTTAGGATGGGGACCGGTGAAGTGATGCCTCGGGAAGTTCAAGCACAAGCTCCGGTTGACACAAGCACTCATGATCCATCATCATCAACAAGAGTGGAGCCACCTAGTTCTCAAGTTCAACAAGATGAGAGTCAAGTTCATGGTGACGATCATGGACGGGGCTTTGATCAAGGGGGAGAACTAAGTGATGAAGCTCAAGAGGATACACCGCAAGATGAAGATGATGATGATGGACCTATTCAACGTCAATCTCAAGAGCCACATCCAAGAGTACATCAAATGGTTCAACGGGATCATCCCGTCGACAACATTCTTGGAAGTATTCAAAGAGGGGTAACAACTCGATCTAGATTGTCAAATTTTTGTGCATTTTACTCGTTTGTTTCCTCTTTGGAACCTCTTAGTGTGGAACAAGCTCTTGAGGATCCGGATTGGATTATTGCCATGGAGGAAGAATTGAACAACTTCAAGAGAAATGAAGTTTGGGAGTTGGTACCAAGACCCAAGCAAAATGTGATCGGCACCAAATGGGTTTTTAGGAACAAGCAAGATGAATTTGGTGTCGTCACAAAGAACAAGGCAAGGCTTGTTGGCAAGGGTTACACGCAAGTTGAAGGCTTAGATTTTGGAGAGACTTATGCACCGGTTGCAAGGCTCGAGTCAATCCGTATTCTTTTAGCCTATGCTACTCATCATGATTTCAAGCTTCATCAAATGGATGTGAAGAGTGCTTTCTTGAATGGACCTCTCCAAGAAGAAGTGTATGTGGATCAACCACCGGGCTTTGAAGACTCAAGGTTTCCAAATCATGTGTACAAGCTCCATAAGGCGCTCTACGGGCTTAAGCAAGCTCCTAGAGCATGGTATGAATGCCTTAAGGATTTTCTTCTCAAGAACGGCTTTGAGATAGGCAAAGCCGATTCTACTCTCTTCATTCAAAGAAATGGAAAAGATATTTTCGTTTGTCAAATTTATGTCGATGATATCATTTTTGGGTCTACTAATGATAAATTTTGTGAAGAATTTAGTAGGATCATGACCAAGAGATTTGAGATGTCTATGATGGGAGAATTGAAGTTCTTTCTTGGGTTTCAAATCAAGCAAATGAAGGAAGGGACTTTCTTATGTCAAACCAAGTATGTGAAGGATATGCTCAAGAGGTTTGACATGGCCGATTCCAAGCCCATCAAAACACCCATGGCATTAAATGGACATCTTGATCTCAATGAAGAAGGGAAGTCGGTCGACCAAAAGGTATTCCGTTCCATGATTGGCTCCCTCCTTTACCTTTGTGCATCTAGGCCCGATATAATGCTTAGTGTGTGCATGTGTGCAAGATTTCAAGCCAATCCTAAGGAGTGCCATCTAATGGCCGTTAAGAGGATCTTTAGATATTTAGTTCATACTCCTAACCTAGGCTTGTGGTATCCCAAAGGTTCCACTTTTGATCTACTTGGCTACTCCGATTCGGATTATGCCGGTTGCAAAGTAGATCGAAAGAGCACTACCGGGACTTGCCAATTTCTTGGTAGGTCTTTGGTGTCGTGGAGCTCAAAGAAGCAAAATTCGGTTGCTTTATCCACGGCGAAGCCGAATATGTGGCGGCGGTGCTTGTTGTGCACAACTCTTGTGGATGAAGCAAACGTTGAGTGATTATGGTTGCAAGTTTAGTAAGATTCCACTCTTGTGTGACAACGAGAGTGCTATCAAGCTAGCGAACAATCCTGTCCAACACTCTAGAACAAAGCACATAGACATTAGACATCACTTCTTACGGGATCATGAGGCTAAGGGTGACATTGCTTTACGGCATGTTTGCACCGAAAAGCAACTTGCCGACATTTTCACTAAGCCTCTAGACGAGCAAAGGTTTTGTGCTTTGAGGAGTGAGCTAAACATCTTAGATTCTCGTAACTTGGCTTGATCTTTTGCACATAAACTTGCTTGTTGCCTAGATAGGAAGCAAAACATTTTATTTTTAACTTCTTTGTGTGTGTTTTACAAAACATTGGATTTTTACATAGTGGGTGGTGACTATAGCTTTGAGTGATTGCTTGTGACTAGTCACCAACTCCTATGAGTTCTCTACATGTCCATATTCCTCTCTACCCAAGATCTCTATCTAGATCCAAAATATTTCCAAAATCTTCTCAATCCACCGGTACAACCGACACAAGGTCGGTAGTACCGATATGAGTTCTCTGTTTGAATTTCCAGCGATCCCCGGTACAACCGACCCCATGTCGGTACTACCGGACCCCCCCGGTAGAACCGACCCAGGGGCGGTATACCGATAAGACCTTTCTGTCTCAATTTTAGGGGACCCCCGGTAGTACCGACACCCCGTCGGTACTACCGATAAAAGCCGCTGGGCTATATAAACCCCGCGACCAGGGGCTAGGGTTCAAGTCCTTTCTCCCAACCGTTGCAGTGCCCTACCTCTCCTTCCTCTCAAATCCGTGAGGGGATCTCACTACCCAACCGTGAAAAGTGATTCTAGCCCACATCCTTAGATTCTCCACCCTCCGGAACATCCGATCCTCGCCGGAAGTTCGTCGATTCGCGAGGGAAGCTTCTCAAGGTATTCATTCAAAATCTCCGTGGATCGATCTATCAATGCAGTTGTTTCTAGAGGCAATGCTTTAGGGAATCATCATCTTTACCCCCATAGAACTCGTGTTCATGATTTGGTAGCTTCTTGTTGGCTAAAACCCCGGATTCAAGCACTTTTCACCAAAGCCCGACCCCCATCGGTAGTACCGACACCATGTCGGTAGTACCGATGGGGGGCGGTTAAACCTGATTCCCCCCTTTAGGTTGAGCCATTCCTTCCAATATTCAACACTCCAATCTTATGCATTCTTGCTAATTCTCCAGATGGGTCGCGCTGGCAAGCAAGTTGTGCGTGAAGGCTCCGATGAAGACGACGTTCCTCTCGCTCAAAGGAAGAGGAAAGGGGGAGCTAGCTCTCAAGCTCCTCGTGGTCGTGGTCGGACCAATCCTCCTGCTGCCCCTCGCCAGTCCACGGGACAAGGTCATCGTGCCCGTACCAAGCAAGCACACCAACCCGATGATCATTATGATGACTATGAGGACATCTCCTTGGAAACCCTTTCCTCGTTCATCCTTCGGCCATCAAGACCTCCTCGTCCAGCCACTCAAATGGGGATTGTGAGGATGGTAGACTACACAAGAGGTTCCCACAATGTCTACAAGGAGAGGTACTCCGACCCCGCTCTATGGCAAAAGGAGTTTGATGCGGACATTCGTTTTTGGCTCAAGTTTAATGCCGATTGGTATGAGTCAGTCATTCTCAGCAAGGATCACATGACTATTGATATGAAATCAATCAATTGGGATCTCCTTAGGTCACTTGAGATTTCGGCCGTCAACGATGCCATTGATATATGCCATGCCAAAGGGATGACCAATGTGATGTCTATCAACTATGATTGGAATGAGGAAGTGGTCGCCCAATTCTATGCCAATCTCTACATCCGCCGTGAGACCCGGACCTTCCATTGGCTTCTTCAAGGCAAGCCCCTCTCCGTATCTTATGAGCGTTTTGCTCAGATTCTTGGCTTCAATGAGGAGGATCTTGCTCGTCCAAAGTTGCATGGTGGAGAATTCCCCCTTGACAGTGAGATGGCATTCATGTATGACTCGGCATATGGCAAGGTGGAATTTGGTACCACTCATGGGATGAAGCCAGTCTATCGGATGCTAAATCAACTCTTTCGCTACACTCTCACTCCCAAGATAGGTGACAACACCAATATCTCAAATGTGGCAAAAGAGATCCTAGTGAGGATGGCACCGGACAAGGAAGACTTTAGTATATTCAACTTCATTTGGGAAGAAATCATTGTGTGCTCCGTGTCCGCTAACAAGAGCTGCCAATATGCCCCTTGGATCTTTAAGATGATTTGTGAGGTGGCGGGAGTTGACATCCTTCCCGACAAGACCCATTCTTGGTACAAGCCCAACAAAGGCAACATCGAGAGGCTCCTCAAGTTGGGCAAGCATGCCCCTCCTCGTCCTTCTACCGCAGGTGGCTCCTCCTCCGGTGGCCCATCTTCTTTTGAGCCACCCTCCTCCTCTCGTGGGCCATCCGCATCTAGAGGCACCGTCCCCCCCGGCAAGAAA
Source organism: Cenchrus americanus (assembly GCA_947561735.1). NCBI lineage: Eukaryota > Viridiplantae > Streptophyta > Magnoliopsida > Poales > Poaceae > Cenchrus > Cenchrus americanus. The sequence continues at coordinate 148,759,086 of OX387243.1, read as the reverse complement.
AAGAGCATCTTCAACTTCCTCTCTCAAGGTCTTTTTGCTTGCTTCAATGTGGGACGACACAATGCACAAGAAATTCGTGCCCATAGGCAGCACGTTGATGAGCAGCTCCTCAAGCTTGAGACGCGTCAAAAGTCCTTGCTCGCTCAACACAACATTGAGCACTCTCCCGTCCGCGAGCCCATGGACTTTCCTCCTCCACCAAACTTCTACAACCCTTGGGAGATCTACGGCGACGCCTCCATGATGTATGGAGCTCCTCCGGCCGACATCGACGACGAGGACTTTGGTGGTGGTGAGGACGACGACGATGACGACGACTCTCCTCCGGCTGCCCACTCTCCACATGACTACGATGATTGAAGGGCCTCCTCTTTTTGGCGCTTGATGCCAAAGGGGGAGTGAGCTCACAATTTACTCATGTGTGGTGTGGGCTTGCATCTTCATTTATCTATCTATCTATCCTTGTATTTGTGGACATGTAAGGACTATGTGTGGTTTCATGTGGTGTAATGCTTGGTGAAGAACTTAAGAACTTAGAACTCATTTAAATTTGTAAGACTTAAGTTGTGCTTGTGATGTGAGGAACCTTGGTTTTCTATTTGTGATGCTTGTTATTTCTCACTTCTATTGTTTTGTATACCATGACATATGCATCACGGGTTATATATCACACTCATGCACTTGTGTATGTAATTTGAGAATGAAAAATCTTCTAAATGTGTGATGGGCATTTGAGGCCTTCATAAAAGTTGAAGCACACATTTAGGGGGAGTTTTATTTTCAAATCCATCAAATACACACATCTTTTTATAAACAAATTGTGGTTGTCATCAATCACCAAAAAGGGGGAGATTGAAAGTGCATCTTGGCCCCTAATTATTTTGGTGATAATGACAAGCACGATTTGAGGTATTTAATGCTTTGACAAGATGTGTGCAGGTCTTAAATGAATAAAATTCTTATAGTTGATCAAAGGAAGGCCCCCAATTTCAAGACGATGCTTTCTACTCGAATCAAGGCTTAATTTACTTTTTCTTTTGAATTTGAGTATAGGAAACACCGTACTATAAAGGGGGATGCAATTCAATAGCCAAGAGATGCTAAAAGTGCTCTAGAAGGTAATCCAAGTGAGTGAGAAGAGTTGAGGGTTGACACGTGCACATATGCTTTTCTTTCCTCAAAATCTCGGTTGGGCCGGTTGTACCGACACCCCGTGTCGGTACTACCGACCAACGCCCATCGGTAGTACCGGCGCGGGGCGGTATATCGATATGCGTTCTTTGGCATAATTTAGCCGGGGGGGGTACTACCGACCCTGTGTCGGTACTACCGGTGTCCGTACTGTTTTTCTTCAGAAAAAGCACCCCCTCGGTAGTACCGACACCATGTCGGTAGTACCGGGGTTATGCGACTTTGCACAGTAACGGCTAGTTTTCAGCCCCTAGTATTTAACCCCTCTTCTCCCTCCTCACTCATTGCTGACCAACCACGGGACAAACACTTCCTTGAGCATTCACTCCACCTCCTCCTCCTCCTCTAGAGCTAATCCTTGGTTCCCTTGAGCTAGGGTTTGAGAAGAGAGTTGATTTCTAGTGAAGTGTGACCAAGCTTTGAGAGCCCCATCGTTCTTCCCCTTCTCAAGAGCACTTGAAGCATCTCCGGGTTGTTGTTTTGCATTTGTTACTCTTGAAGCTTGCTTCTAGACGGTTAGGCGTCACCCGCGAGTGCCCTCTTGGTGTGGTGCACCCGGGATCGTTTGTATTGCCCTCTCCTTCGTGGAGAAATCTTAGTGAGCACCAATCTTCCTTTGTGGGGGTTGGAAGAGGAAAAGAGGCTCTTGGTGATAGCCCTCCCTTTGTGGGATCCTCAACGGAGACGTAGCATCCTTTGTGGGTGTGAACTTCGGATTAAATCCTGTGTCTCTATTGCTTGCTTGTATTTCTTCGTTTCTAACTAACCCTAGAACTTGTTTTAGCCCGATCTATCATTTGGTTGCTATCCAACTCGTTTCGTGGTTGGGGGTGGTTCTTAGCATCTAAACTTAAACTTTGATTCAAGTAGAATTGCTAGAAACCGCACGAATTCAAATTTCGTTTTAGGTTATTTCTACTGTCGGTAGTACCGACCGGTACCGTAGTACCGACCCCGTCGGTAGAACCGCACCACGTCGGTAGTACCGACAGGGGTTTTTAATCCGCCGCTTTTTGTTTTCGAAATTTGAAGTGATCCTATTCACCCCCCCTCTAGGCATCACAAGGTCCTTTCACCGCCAAAGATAGTCCCTGTCTCCAAGGAGAAACCCGACGAGCTGGTGCTGAACCCGGAGTATGAAGCCTGGGTTGTGAAGGATCAGCAGATACTCAATTATCTGCTATCCTCGCTAACCCGTGACATCCCGACGCAGGTGGCGACACACTCCACCGCCGCCACGCTCTGGGAGGCCATCGAGGCGATGTTCGCCTCACAGTACGCTCCCGCATCATCAACACAAGGATGGCCCTTGCTACGGCAAACAAGGGCACTTTCTCCGTTGCCGAGTACTACGGCAAGATGAAGACCTTGGCAGATGAGATGGCATCTGCCGGGAAGAAGCTTGAAGATGAAGAGCTCGTGTCGTACATCTTGGCGGGCCTTGACATTGAGTTCAATCCGGTGGTGTTTGCGGTCCCCGCTAGGGTTGAACCAATCTCCCTCAGCGATCTGTATACTCAACTGGCCACTTTCGAGCAGCGCATTGCCTTGCTGCAGGGTGGATCGGGCTCATCGGCCAACATGGCGTCCCGTGGCGGTCGCGGTGGTGGTCGCAACAACCGTGGACGTGGAGGTCGCAGACGTGGGTGTGGTAATGGAGGCCGCCATGGTGCAGATGGAGAACGCCCTTCCTACTAGTTGTGTGGCAAGGAGGGGCACACCGTGTTGCGGTGCTACAAGAGACTCGACTCCACCTTCACCAGTCCCGTCGAGAACAAGTCGGCATCTTTTGCAACAACCTCCTACGACATCGACACGAATTGGTACTCCGATACTGGAGCAAACGATCCTATCACCAGCGAACTTGACAAGCTCACGGTGAGGGAGAAGTACCATGGCGGGGATCAAGTCCACACCGCCAATGGCTCAGGTATGGAGATTGATCAGATTGGTCTTGGTAAATTTCGTACCTTTAGTGGCAATTTCATCTTAAAAGATGTTCTTTATGTACCGCAAGCTAGTAAAAATCTTGTCTCTGTTCATAAGCTTGCCCGTGATAATCATGCCTTTTTCGAATTTCACCCGAATTTCTTCTTAATCAAGGATCAAACAACGAAGAAAATTCTCCATAGAGGTCCATGTGAAGGAGGCCTTTACCCCTTGAAGTCCAATAAAGAGGCGCACATTGCTGTCAAGCCTCCTTCATCCCGGTGTCACAGTCGCCTCGGCCACCTGTCTTCTTCGGTTGTTCACCAAGTCCTTAGCAAGAATAAGCTTCCATTCGTCCATGAAGCCAATAAAGAGTCGATTTGTGATACTTTCCAAAAGGGTAAAAGCCACCAACTCCCTTATCCGAGGTCTACTAGTATTTCGAGTGCTCCTCTAGAATTAGTTTTCTCAGATGTACGGGGGCCAGCTCTCACTTTAGTTGGAAAGAACAATTTTTATGTTAGCTTTATTGATGATTATAGCAAGTTTATGTGGATTTATTTGCTTCGTCATAAGTCTGAAGTTTTTCAGCGCTTTCATGACTTTCAAAGTCTTGTAGAGCGCATGTTCAATCGTAAAATTATTGCTATGCAAACAGATTGGGGTGGCGAGTATCAAAAGCTAAATTCCGTTTTCCAACGTATTGGCATATCGCATCACGTTTCTTGTCCATATGCTCATCAACAGAATGGCTCGGCATATCGCATCACGTTTCTTGTCCATATGCTCATCAACAGAATGGCTCTGCCGAGCACAAGCATCGTCACATTGTGGAAGTAGGGCTGTCCTTGTTAGCTCATGCTTCTATGCCACTCAAATTTTGGGATGAAGCATTCATCACCGCTACATATTTAATCAATCGCCTCCCCAGTCGGGTCATTGATAATGACACACCTCTCGAGCGCCTCTTAGATCAGAAACCTGATTACTCTATGCTTCGGGTATTTGGGTGTGCTTGCTGGCCCAACCTAAGACCTTTTAGCAATCACAAGCTTCAATTTCGTTCAAAGAAGTGTGTCTTTCTTGGATATAGTAACATGCATAAGGGATTCAAGTGTTTAGATATCTCGGAGGGTCGGGTATACATCTCTAGGGATGTTATCTTTAATGAAACGGTGTTTCCCTTCTCTGAGTTGCATGCTAATACTGGTGCCCGGCTCTTAGGAGAAATTCTCCTCCTTCCTGGTCATCTTACAAATCCACATAATGCCACAATTGGGGACGATTTTACTACTGACCATTCTATAGGTCGATCTCCTCCTGATTCACAGTGTGCAGGTGAAAATTCTGGTGAAAATTCTAGTGAAAACGACGCTCAATTTGGAGCTGATTCAGGGTCTCCAGGCCCTTATTTCATGCAGCAGCCAGGCGCGGAGCATGAGGACGATCGCTTGCCACTTGCGGTACAACCTGCGGCGCCTTTACCCAATGCTGATCCGGCGGTGGGATCCCCTTCATCTTCGCCCGCGGCGGCCGCTCCGGCCGCACCATTTGGCACTCCGCCGACGCCCCCCAGCGGCGCGGCTCGCCCGCGCCGAACCCGGAGGCACCACTTGGCTTCGTGCCTCCCTCCGCGGGCGCAGCTGCTCCGACCGTGGGGGCGCACCAGGCACCGTCGGAGCTTGCGCCGGAGGGATCTTCTGTGGCTGGATCTTCTGCACCGCAGCAGCAGCTCCAACAGCGCCCTGCAACGCGTCTCCAACATGGCATACACAAGACAAAAGTGTACACAAACGATACAATTCGTTATGGTAACTTAGCTTCTGTTTCACCTGAACCTACTAATGTAAGTGAAGCTTTGTCTGACAAAAATTGGAAGCATGCTATGGATGTGGAGTATGCAGCACTCATGAAGAACAAGACTTGGCATTTGGTCCCGTATCAGCAAGGGAAAAATATTATTGACTGTAAATGGGTGTTCAAGATCAAAAGGAAACCTGATGGATCCGTTGACAAATACAAGGCTCGGTTGGTTGCCAAAGGGTACAAACAACGGTATGGGATTGACTATGAAGACACTTTCAGTCCTATTGTAAAGGCAACAACTATTCATCTTGTGCTATCTATAGATGTCTCTCGTGGATGGCATTTGAGACAATTGGATGTTCAAAATGCTTTCCTTCATGGTTTTCTAGAAGAAGAGGTGTACATGCGTCAACCTCCAGGCTATGAGGACAAGAATACACCCCAGTATGTTTGTAAGCTTGATAAAGAATTATGTGGACTCAAACAAGCTCCTTTTGCGTGGTATTCTCAGCTTAGTGGAAGGCTTCAGGAACTTGGTTTTAAACCTTCTAAAGTTGACACATCCCTGTTTTACTATTGTAAAGGGTCACATGTGACCTTTATGCTTATATATGTTGATGATATCATTGTTGCTAGCTCATCACTTGGGGGATCTGTATTATTTTCTTGGAATAGAGGTACAAAGAGTGAAAGGTGGGTTGTTGTTGTCTCAACAAAAGTATGCCAAAGATGTCATTCAACGTGTTGGAATGCAATCTTGTAAACCTGTAACACTCCTCTTCCTACATCCGAGAAACTCTCAATTGCTGAAGGAACCAGACTCGGTCCTCAAGATGCAACAAGATATCGCAGTATAGTCGGTGCCTTGCAATACTTGACTCGGACTAGGCCAGACATCGCATTCTCAGTTAACAAGGTGTGTCAGTTTCTACATTCTCCTTCCACTGCACATTGGGAAGTTGTTAATAGAATACTACGCTACTTACAAGGGACTGTTACCTACGGGTTAAAGATTGAGAAGTCCAAGTCTTCGTTGGTGAGTGCTTTCTCAGATGCCGATTGGGCAGGGTGCCCTAATGATAGAAGGTCTACTGGTGGCTTTGCCGTATACTTTTGAAGCAATCTGATATCTTGGCCAGCTAGGAAACAAGCCACAGTGTCACGTTCGAGTACTGAAGCAGAGTATAAAGCCATGGCTAATGTGACAACTGAAGTTATGTGGATTCATAAGCTACTTGATGAGTTAGGAATTCCACATCCTAGGGCTGCTTGTCTTTGGTGTGACAACTTGGGAGCAACATATCTCTCCAGTAACCCTGTCTTTCATGCTCGAACCAAACATATCGAGATAGATTTTCACTTTGTGAGAGAACAAGTGGCTTGGAAGAAACTAGATGTTTGATTTATTAGCACAAGAGATCAGATTGCTGATGGATTCACAAAATCACTAGGTGCAAGGCCTCTTAACAACTTTAGACACAATCTCAACTTAGTACCTACGTTGTGATTGTCAGGGGTGTTGAGATATGCTCGGTGTAGGCTAAAGTTCCGCGTGTGTATCTGTAGATAGGTGTAGAAGGTTGTTAGTTTGTTGTAATCCTCATCTCTTGTTGTAAACTTCTTCCCCAAGTTGTAAGCCAAGCCATGGGGTTTTTCATGACCTATATCAACGCGGAACCGAGAGCCTGAGAAGGCATCTCGTTACACCACTTTTACACGGACCACAGCTCAGGGTCACGCCCGATCGCCCACACGTTCACCAAGACGCGCGCACCCCTGGGCAACGTGTAGCCTCTGATCTCTGTCGCCGTCTCGGCCTGGCGAGGCAGCAGGAGTGGCGCCGCAGGGTTCACGACGGCCTGGAGGTACTTGAGCTGCCAGATGTCGGAATCCTCGGTCTCTTGCTTGGAGCCAATCATTGACGAGGGGTTCTGCAACAGCTCGGCCATCGCCCACTCTACCGTTGCTGCGCTTGTGTCACTGCCGGCGCTGAGCAAATCCTAAAGAATACACCAAGAATCAGGTGAGAAAAGTAATTTCAAGATGTCGTGTCAGTATTATGGAAAACAAATGCGTGCAACGGTTTTTTCGTATTTCGAAATAAAAGTTTATAATGTAACACTTCCTCAAAATATCGTGAAAAATTCTGAGGATGCTGCACGTTAAAACACTACCGTAAGCAACGAGAGGAGCGTTCGCCGACCGAAGCCCTGGCCATCCTCCGCGCCGTGGTAGTCAAGCAGCAGGTCCAGGAAGTCGTTCTTGGTGGGCTCCCCGGCGGCGCACTCCTGGCCGCGCCGCTCGATCTGCTCGTCGAATATGGCGTGCAACCTGTCGAACACCCTCCCGAGCCGCATCCTCAGCCGCTGTGGGTCCAGCGGCGCGAGCACGGGAAAGAAATCGGACACGTTCGGCACGCTGACGGCTACTGTGAACTCCTCGATCACGCCCAAGAACGCCCCCGACGCGCCGCGGTCGTCGAGGCCAGCGGAGAAGATAGCGCCGAAGAGCATGTTCAGCGGGGTCGTGAAGCCCGCGCGGCCGATGTCGACGGCCGCGCCCTCACGCGCCAGGCGTTCCACGTGGGACGCGAGCCGCCGCACCTTGTCGCGGGCGGCGTCCGGGACGGAGCGAGCCGAGAGGGCGGCGTCGTGGCGCTGGAGCACGTCGCGGGCGGCGTCCGCGGACGAGGCGACGACCGTGGCGACCCGCCGAAGCATAGCACCATTAGCGGGCCGTGGCGCACCGCGAGGCGAGCGAGGGAGCGGTGCGGCTGGGCGCCGAGGTCCAGGAGGTTGCCGACGAGCGGCAGCGGGCGAGGTCCGGGGGCAGGTTGCGGTCAACGGCGGCGAAGAGACGCAGGAGGTACAGGGTGGAGACGACGAAGATGGCGCGCACGTTGCGTAGAACGAGAAGGAGATCCAAACCCCGTAAGAGGTCATAACGTTTTTCTTCTCGTGTTTGGATGTTTTCCGAGACTTCATTCTGGTCGGGGTTCGGGTGATTCGAAACATCGAAACAGCTACTTGTTTTACCGTTCACTACACGAGCCAATTTTCAAACTCCATCTTACGACTTATGTTATGCGCCACAGAAAAGGTTCCTGAAATTCGTCCGCGGATGGCAGGGCAAGTAAAAAAAAATCGATAGTTTCCTCTGTTACAAAATTAACATGGTCTAAGATTAATTTATTCCCGAAAAACTACTAGCAAAAAGAAACAGATAAGCTAGTACTCCAAAATTACGAGAGGGATCAACAAACCCTACACATGCTAGGAATAAAAAAAGAACAGACCCAAACATCCATCATGACATGTGCATGAAGAGATGCAAACGGTATACTTACAGTGCAACACACACGAGGTTGATGACGGTTGGAAGTCGAGGACGATGTAGATGTGTCGATGTAGGCGTGGACGAAGTCGGAGTAGAGGAAGCAGTGACGAGCGGTCGCGAGTACGCTTCCCAGAAACCTGATCGCCGGCACCCGTGCAGGCCTTCAGATCACCGGCGTTGGTTCGAAGACACCGCTCTCCCTCGATCCGCTGAACGGAGGACGGAGGAACGGCAGAAGCTCGGACGGCGGCGCGCGCAGCGGAGTAGATGAGAAAATGAGTTGCGGCGTAAGTCTTCCCGTCAAAAGGACGTCTCCTTTTATAGAGAAGACCCTGGTATCTCTCGACGTCCTCCCACGAAGCTGCCGCACATTCGAGGACGTGCTTATCCCGCTGACAGGGCAGACGTGACAGTCTAGGTGTTGACGATGTGGGCCAAAACAATACGAAAAAGAAAAACAGCGGTTAGGAACCCGTCGCGATCGTGCATAAATCGCGCACAAACCAGTCACAAGTCACGCGATAAATCACGCAAAAATACATAATACGCGCACACATGCATGTTCTCTCACTAATACTCAATCACTTTGAGTACTCTACAAAAGACTCCCTTATATGTTGGTCCTCATCTCCATAGGATAGCAAGGTGACACTAAACCTCCCTTGCATCTCCACACCACATTGACTTTCCTATATAGAGTAGTGACCCAATAAGTTACGGCCCTCGGAGTGCACATCACATTATTTGAGTCATATATTCTCCACCCCGTTTTGACCCAAAGAATTGCTTGATAAAGGGTATATCCACCCAAGTTCTTCTCCTTGGGGAAGCCCTGCTCTTTTCATGAAAAAGAAAGATGGTAGTTTGTGGATGTGTGTTGACTATCGTCCACTCAATGCGGTGACAATCAAGAATAAATATCCGTTGCCCCGCATTGATGTTCCTTTGATCAATTGGCCGGTGCCAAAGTCTTTTCCAAGATCGATCTTCGATCGGGCTATCATCAAATTAAGATTCGAGCGAGTGACGTTCCGAAGACGGCTTTCTCCACCAGATATGGTCTTTATGAATTTTTGGTGATGTCTTTCGGTCTCACAAATGCACCTGCCAATTTCATGTACCTTATGAACTCAGTCTTCATGAATGAATTGGACAAGTTCGTAGTGGTATTTATCGATGATATCCTCATTTATTCCAAGAATGAAGCCGAGCATGCGAAGCATCTTCGTATTGTCCTGCAGCGACTGAGGGATCACAAACTCTATGCCAAATTCTCTAAATGTTAATTCTGGTTGGATAGTGTGAAATTCTTGGGTCACACTATTTCAAATGATGGTGTCTCCGTGGATCCTAGCAAAGTGCAGGAGGTCATGGATTGGAAGCCACCCAAGTCGGTACATCAAATCCGCAGTTTTCTGGGTCTAGCTGGCTATCACCGTCAGTTTATTCCGGATTTCTCTAGAATAGCTAAACCTATGACTGAACTGTTGAAGAAAGGTGTCAAGTTTGTATGCAGTGATGAGTGTGATAAAGCCTTCCATACCTTGAGGGAATATTTAACCTCAGCTGTTGTGTTGACACAGCCGGATATGTCCAAACCATTTGAGGTGTTTTGTGATGCTTCGGGCACTGGTCTTGGTTGTGTGCTTATGCAAGAAAACCGAGTCATTGCCTATGCCTCGCGAGCACTTCAACCTCATGTGAAGAATTATCCTACTCACGATCTTGAGCTAGCAGCGGTGGTGCATGCCTTAAAAATTTGGAGGCATTACTTGATGAGTAATCGCTGCAATATCTTCACAGATCATAAGAGTCTCAAGTATATTTTCACTCAATCAGATATGAATATGAGGCAAAGAAGATGGTTGGAATTGATAAAAGATTATGATTTGGAAGTCCATTATCATCCCGGAAAAGCTAACGTGGTTGCAGATGCGCTTAGCCGCAAGCATTGCAACTATGTGACGTTAGAGCCGTATAATGAGGCTTTATGTGAAGAAATGAGAAAGCTTAACTTGGAATTGGTCGAGCATGGGAATCTTTATGCCGTCTCGATCGAATCTCCTCTCCATGAAAGAATTGCTATGGCTCAACTCATCGATGAAGAGGTTCTGAAAATCAAACAGAAATTAGAAGAAAGAGATCCCAAGTTTGATTGTTTCTGGAGGGATGACAAAGGAGTTGTTTGGTTCGGTCAGAGATTAGTTATTGCCAGGATCAGGACCTAAAGAAGGAGATTTTAGATGAGGCTCACCTCTCTAAATTCACCATCCATCCGGGCAGCACCAAAATGTACCGAGACCTTAGGGAAATTTTTTGGTGGTCAAACATGAAGGGTGAAATAGTCGAGTACGTGTCCGTTTGTGATACATGTCAAAGGATCAAGGCTAGTCACCTAAATACCGCAGGTCAAATGAACCATTGTCCATTCCTGCATGGAAGTGGGATGATATAAGCATGGATTTCATCGTCGGGTTACCTCTCACACCTCGGAAGCATGATTCCATTTGGGTGATAGTGGACTGGCTGACCAAGACTGCTCATTTCATTCTTGTCCACACTACCTATTCAGCCGAGCGCTACGCGGAAATCTATGTTGATATCATAGTACACTTGCACGGTGTCCCAAAGACTATCTTGTCAGACCGAGGTACTCAATTTGTTGCTCGCTTCTTGGCACAAGTGCATGAATCCTTGGGGACCAAGCTAATCCTCCAGCTATCACCCCCAGACCGATGGTCAGACAGAAAGAGTAAATCAAATAGTGGAGGATATGTTGAGGGCTTGCGTCATTCACTTTGACAAGGCTTGGGACAAATGCTTGGCCTTAGCCGAGTTTGCTTATAATAATAGTTATCGAGCTAGTTTGAAGATGGCTCCTTTCGAAGCTTTGTATGGAAGAAGGTGTCGTACCCCGTTAAATTGGTCACAAGCGGGTGAGCGAACCTTGTTTGGTCCTAAGCTAGTACAAGAAGACGAAGAGAAGGTAGGTGTGATTAGGGAAAACCTGAGAGCAACTCAGATGAGGCAAAAGAGCTACCATGATAAAGCTAAAGCTCCTCGAGAGTTTGAAGTTGGAAATTATGTATATCTAAAGGTATCCCCAACCAAAGGTGTGCAACGCTTTGGAGTGAAAGGGAAATTAGCCCCACACTATATTGGCCCTTATGAAGTCACCGAGAAGTTTGGTACGGTTGCCTACCGTATTCGACTTCCAAACCGACTGTCCGCTGTGCACGACGCGTTTCACATGTCGCAATTTAAGAAGTGCGAACAGATTCCGGAAGCACAAATAATTGAGGAGACTAATGCAGAAATAGAACCAGATCTATCGCTAGCTGAGTATCTAATGAGAGTATTGGATCAAAAGGAAAGACAAACTAGGAGACAAAGGGTGAAGATGTACAAGATATAATGGAGTCACCACACCGAAGAAGAAGCTACGTGGGAGACCGAGCAATTCTTAAACACCAAGTATCCAGATTTTCTTTCGAGTCAGACTCGTAAGTGAACTCTCCCCGCTTACTCCTTGATTTCGAATCTTGGGACGAGATTCCCGTTAAGGGGGGTAGGCTGTAACACCCCGTGTTTTTGCTCAGTGGTGATTAGCGCTAATGACTCTTCTAACCACTTCTCTAACTACCCTTGGGAACCCTAAGTCAACTCATGGTCAAACCCTAGCTTAAAACCCTAGTTTCCCCCTTTGATCCCTTGTGCCATTCTAGAACTTTAGCACTTTCTCAAAAATCTCTCTAAACACTTCAAAACCACCCAATGGGAAAAAGGTGCAGTTTTGCAAGGCACACAACTTTCATGAAGATTGGCATTGCTAGTTTGGAGTGGAAGGGTGTGAAAAATGCAAAAATAGGCACTGGAGTACTATTCCCAGGCGCCGAGATTTTGGTCAACTTGCACTGTCGTTCCTGCTCAAACCAGTGGGTAAAACCCCCTAGAGCTTTTAGCATTTTTGTAGAGGGTAACTTGCTGATCAACATTGGTATTCAAAGTTTGGACCACTTATATTTCGAAAATGGGAGAAAACTGGTTGAAAGATGGTTAAACGAAACTATTTGGCGCAGTCGGCGCTCTCGCGCACGACGTCGCCGCGCGCCCGCCATGTCGTCTCGCCGTACCCGGCCGCGTGCGCACACCGAGGCGCCGGGAGTTACCACCGGTCCGAGGCCCGTGCCGCCGCCACTATGCCTCTAGGGCCCGTGACGCGTGCGTGGAGGCTTAGGCCGGTGCCACGCGGCCACGCCCCACTCGCCCCCGCGCGTGCCGCCTTCCGACATTGGCGCGTCGGCCGGCCGCACGTCGCCAACTGCCTCCGCGCCATGCCGTCGCCACTGTAGGCAATGACGCTACGAGCAACCGCCTCGACGAGCCCCCGGGGCTATAAAACCCCCCTGCCTCACTCCCTCGCGCACCCGAGCCAACCGCCGCCGCTCGCCATTAGCGCCGCCGGTGAACCCCTTGCTCCGCTCGCACCCGAGGCAAACCAGTGACCCATAGCTCTTCCCTAGCACCCACTCGAGCCCCCAAGCGCGTGTGATGGCCTAGCCTCGCCGGCATTTCCCTGGAATCCGAGCCGCGGCGGCCGTGTAGCCACTTCTTCGCTGCCGGCCATCGCCGGACCCCTCTCCGCCCGAGCCACCACCGCGAATAAGTCCCACGTGAGTCCAATCACCCATCCCCTTCATGTGTTTGCCTCCTCCAGCCCTACCTCGCCGCCGGCGAGCTTGCTCCGCCACGGGAGGGTGCGGTTGTGAAGGGGATTTTCCCCGAGGGCCTGTGTGTTAGATCCAAGGGTATAGTTGTGAAATTTTAAAAGTTCTGAGGGTTTGAGTGCAAGTAAATTCCTCCAGCTTTTGCTCTTTGACCCAGTGTATTGTAAATTCAAGATAAAATCGTAGAAAACTCCAAAAATTGCAAAACCAATTTTGTTGTGCTCTGTGTAACTAGAATTACAATTTCTACAAAGGATGTACATACTTTTGAGCTCTAATTTTTGCTTGAAAAATAGAAAACCCTTTTCCCTAGATCTGTTGTGTAGCCAAATCCATACATGATCTTGAGCTGGATTTTGGATATGTTGTGGATACTAGCATGTGTAGGTCATGTGCCAATATTTGCACAAAGTTACTAAAGGAATCTTTTTATTTGATTTATTTTGTGTTATTGTCAAATCTGCCTAGATGATTTTTGTAGCTTAAAATATAACTATTCCTGAACCCTACTTCTGGATATTGTTTTGTTATGCTAAAATGCACCTGGTGAATTTACCCTGATTTTATCTCTGCTAGAAATATTAATTCCAAATTTATGCATGCTTTTAATCATAAATCTATAAATCAAGATCTTTAATGGCTCTAGGTGTGTTTGTTGGTCTCTTAGGCTTGTTTTAGGCCAGAGCATGTGTAGGAGAGAGTTTGGCTCCATTTCTGCTATATTCATTTTTATATGCTTTAATCCTTTTATTGCTAGCTAGAAATGCCTTTATTTGTATGTATTAATTTCAGTGACTCAAACTTGTTGCTTGTTGTCCAAATGAGTGTTCCCTGGTCAGTAGAACCAGTGGGCACTGTTGGGCTAAAATTGAGGCTTGATAGGTGGTTTAAAAGATGGAAACTAGATTGAACTAGTGAGGGAAAATAGGAAAAATCATTTCTTTTTGTGTTTAAGCTCTATAAATGAATTAGGAGAATATTTTGTGGCATAAAATTACATTTCCTTGCTGTTTTGCTTTTAAACTAATTATTCTTTTATAGATGTGTGCACAACCACCATAAAGAGAAGGCTAAATAAGCTTTTTGATTATCTTTTAAAGGGAAAATGATTAAATACTTTTGTTAAGGTGAATATGGCCATTAAAGGGAATTCTCGTGATTGTCTGCTACTGATTGTTAAGTAAATTAAATCAATTTATTTTTTATATATGTACACAGTCACTATAAAAAAAAGTCTAGCTAATAAAGCATCGCAAAATGTTCCTTTATAGGAAGAGTATGCTGAATGTATCATTATCTAGGTGAATGTGGCCAACCATGCATTCCATGGTTGCCAAAAGTTATTTTGTGATGAATTAAATCAATCTGTCAATTAAGTCTTGCATTTGCATCCCCGTGTAGAAGTTCCCGACGGTAGCTACACGCTCGTGCCGGTTGACGAGAACGAGGGAGCGGGAGGAGACGTGCACTACGTGACTGTAGAGCAAGACCCGGATCAAAGTTCGGAAGGTTGTTTGTCTACTTGTGCTGATGAAGGCAAGCCCCGGTTTAATCATTAACCCATGTGTTACTTTCAAGTTTCTGAATTTTTATTATTGCTATCTTATGTGCATTTACGTTCAGGAGTTGATTGAAACCCTAGTTGCATTTTCCTTAAGTACCATGATCTTTTACTAGCATGTTAGGTCGTTAGTTGCTATGCTCTAAGGATCCGGTACAAGTCGAGTGATGTTCGTCACTCGCGAGAATAGGATCTCCTTTATGGAATCACCATAATGATTAAATGGTTTGCTAATGTGGTAAGAGCATGGGATTTGGGCTCCGGTCCAATGGCTTCGTTGGTTAAGTGTTTGAAAGTACTAAACACTTGTCGGAAATGGGCACGGTAAGCCTAGTAACTAAATGAGGCGGTACGTGGTTTTACTATCACTACTCTTAGGGTTGCGGCCCCGGGCTCGCCACCCGAGTGCATGCGTGAGGCTGGGTGACCTTAGTGGCGTAGCCCGGATAAACCTTGTACTTAAGATCGTGAGCTATTATCCCCAAACCGAAGAATGGCGGGAACTGCCTGGTTGGTGAACTCTTAGTGAGGGCACCTCCCGTGTGTTTAGGTTCACCTTGCAAGGTTTTGAATCAATCGATTGTCGGCCTCTCACCGTTATCTGAGACTACTTAATCTACTGGCCAAGATATCCCTTTATGATGGAACTTTGTGAAGATTATAACTTTGATTAATTGTTTGCACAACTTCGATTGCAATAGTTGCTTATCTAGTAAAGATTACTTCTACTAGAACATGAGCTAAAATGTGAAAGTAAGGATTCACTACTTAGTAGCTTTTTGGCAAACAACATTAGCCAAAAGCCTTGCATGATTAGAGGTAAAGTCTTTCTTTTAGATGGGTAAGCCTTTATGAGTATTAGTATACTCAGCCTTGCTCTATAAATGTTGTTTCCAGGTAATGCATGTGATGTGTGGCCCGGAGAACTTCCACCCGGCTGGGAGCTGGAATGGGTGGATGACGAGGAGTGATTGCATCATGGATAGGCCTCCTATGATGTGATCGTATCGTTTAGTTACTTCCGTTGTTTAATAAACTCTGAACCATTTACTTTCATGTCAAATGACTATGTTTGTAATAATGGACCCTATGGGGAAGTTGATGTTAATTTGTGAGGCACTCTGGACTCTCCTTCGTGGGAGTTTTAATGCATATGTTCGATCCTCTCTGTGTTGTCAAGTGATTTACCGGCGTTAACCCGCAACCAACGACAGGATGATACTTTATTATTGCTTAATGACCAAAGTGGATCGGTCTTAGGCGATAGTACGGTATTTTCCGGGCGGGTTGTCACAATTGGCATCGTAGCTTATATGCACCGGAGATTAATTAATACACCTTAATCAATGGTTTTTGGAATAAAATATGCCAAGATTGTCCGATTTTCCAAAATATGTTGGTCCGCTAAGGATAAACTAGACCGAGAGGCCCTAGAGGGAATTTTGGGTTCTTTCAGGTGGCTTAATTAACTTATGGTTTATTTTGCTAACTTCCAAGACATTACTTTATGTCGACTTATTTTATCGCACAACCAAACTAGGAGCCATGTGTTTTATACGTGTGATGTTCCGCATCACGGGAATTGTGAGGGTTGATGGAGTGATCCATTCCACGGATCCCATCTTCGCGTCCGTTTATGAGTTGTGTGTCACCACGTGTTTCATACGTGTGCATTCCGCATGTCGCTCATGCGAGGCAAGGATACACTCCATTCAAACGGAGGGTGTCTGAGGTTGGACGCTGTCCATGCAGCGGCTTAACGCATGGATACCGTTTCTATAGTGAACGGTAATGAATGTGGACGCTTTCATGACGTGCTGGCATGAAAGGTTCGTTTTCTGCAGGTACATAACAGCACTTCGTTAGTTGATTAAGCGAGTACCGTATAGCTCTCGACTAGATATTATAGGGAGAGACGAATAAAAGCCTTGCCACCGGCGCTAACTTAGATTTTTGTCTTGATTGCCATGTGAGGTCGATTAGGACGTCTTGCATGCATCTTAAAAATCGAAACAAATAAAATGGACTCAAAACTAAATTTCCATATGCTCTCTAAGGTAGATTATGCTAGTGTGTGCTTTTTGTAAATTAGAAGTACCTCTCATACCTAGCCGTCATGCTGCCGAAAATTTTGAAAGGTTTGTGTACCTTGTGCTAGGTTAATTAAACCAAATTGTTAAAAACAATTGCTCCTTAACTAGTTGTCTTGTAATAGAGAGTCAATCCTAGTTCCGTTTGGGTTGGTTTACACTTCCCTAGGCACATCTAGGTTCAGGACCATCCACCTTGTTCCTTGTTCGATGCTCAACCTTAAAAATTTAATTAAGTATTAAAGGATTCATTTTGAACCAGGAAAACTCGGGAAAGTTGTGAGGCTTCTGGATTTTTGGTTATGAATTTTTATTCACAGCTGCCGAACTTCACCATTTGACATGTCGTTCTCTTTGAGATCTGACATGAGTTACATTTGTGTACAGATGGCTTTCCCCGTGTTCCACGAGTTCGACACCGACGATACGATCCGTACCAACGGGTTGCACTGGGAGGGTTTTCCGCGCCTTGCGTGGGAAGCACTCAGCGCCGCAGGCTACCTCACACCACCGACTTACGAGGTGAAGGAGTTCGAGCGCTATGGCGTTCCCCATTGCAGTGACCGTCATCGTTCCGCCACACCCGACCACGCCGACCGGTTTGACTTGAGTTTTATCTACCTCGGGGATTTATCACTCACGAGTCCGTTGAGTCGGCCCGCCCTTAGAGTGCCGATAGATTTCGTGACCACAACCCCACCGTGGTAGCTCTCTCTCCGTTTGGACTATTTCCGCCGTGAGTCCTCACGACCCAAAGCATGGTTGGACCGTATGGATCACCTACGAGAGCTACCGACACTACCGAGCCATTGGATGTTACTCGGATGCTAGCTCGTTGTCCGAACGTGGTCTTCACACTTCGGGGCCGCGCTATAATACCGCAGCCGATTATTGGGCAGCGTTTGGAGGCATCTAGGCGTGATTGGGAGCAGCTTTCAAGAAGCACACCGGCAGCCGAACTTTACTCTTACTCGGGTACAAGCGAGAGAATGACAGGGTTGCGCGCTAGGAGATTTCGGTTAGAGCTTGAGAGAGGCGACCGCATACGGAGGATTGTAGATCTGGAGGAGGAGAACCATGCACTAGAGGAGGATGCCGATGCGCACGAGATTGAGAGGCTGACACTACTTCAGAACATTGCTGATATGCAGCAGCAGGTGCAGGAGGCCGAGGTACATGTGGTAGCCTTGCAGGCTATAGTGGCCTTACGACCCACATCGCCCCCGATGCAGGCACACCCGGAGGAGCAGCAGGGTTTGTCCGGTCCGGATCATATGAGCCGAGCGCAGACCACCGTTACCGACTCCCCCAGCTTCGCCTACGTACAGTGGTGCTTTAGTGGGCAACTAGGTTGCCGACAACAGGAATAAGAAGGATGTCGATCCTATCGAGTTATTTGGAGGTGCTTAGAGTAGTTGGCTTGACAGCACGTCTTCATGCCAAGTAACTGCTTGTATCGTGTCATGTCATGTTGTTTCGAATTCGAGTTGTAATGTCCTTAAACCTTGTTTTATCGTATTGTAATAATGAATGCTTAAGCATGTGTGCTTTAAGTGGTTTCGTTGGTATTCAAAAATTGAAGTTTTCTTGCGTATGATTACCAAATTCGGATAAACCGTTGCAAATGAACACACTTGTCAATTTCGCATTTCCCCCTAAAAACGTTGGTAAACCAAAGCAATTCTAGGGGCATCACTCGTTGCCGGCGATTAAGCACTCGTCGTATACCACCTTTGTTGGTACCCAAAGTGACAGGAATTGTCCGAGGGTAATTATGAGCCGTGCATTCGGGTGATCGCATTCCTAACCGTGTTAAGAAAACGATTCTATGAATCTTGGTGGCTATGGAATATTGTTCGATTGTTGTTGTCCTCATCGCTAAATGCTAATGAGATGTGATTATGTAGGATCATGCTTGTCATCATTTGGAGTACGCTTTTGTTATCTCACTAATAAAGCTCACTTTTCAGATGGTGGGAACCACGCGCAGCTCTCCCAACGGTATCGGAGCAAGTGGTAGCGGTGACTTACCGCCACCCCCGCCCATGACGCCGTCGGAGGCCTTCATGGCCACCCAAACTGAAGTGCTGCGCCAGATCCTGCAGACGCAAAGAAGCAAATCACCCGGCCACAGATGAACCGAGGGACGCCACACGGGGCCAACCACGAGGGGCCTAACCAGGTCACCACGTATGCCCGAGCTCATCGCTATGAAGCCGCCGACCTTCGCTAAAGCCGAAGACCCTTTGGAAGCCGAGGCTTGGGTCAAGGCCATAGAGGAAAAATTCTCTCGCCTTTGTGCCGCCTTGCTCCAAGGAGAACAAAGCTAACTTCGCAGCCGCCGCAACCGCAAGGAGAAGCTTTGATGTGGTGGGACCACTTCAAGTCAATGCGCCGAGGGCACGCCGTG
This sequence comes from Cenchrus americanus, assembly GCA_947561735.1. Classification (NCBI taxonomy): domain Eukaryota; kingdom Viridiplantae; phylum Streptophyta; class Magnoliopsida; order Poales; family Poaceae; genus Cenchrus; species Cenchrus americanus. Next base: position 148,740,036 of record OX387243.1, on the reverse strand, counting down.
ACTTGGGATGAGTTCAAGCAGTGCTTTTATGAGCCACCACATCCCCAAGGGACCGATGGATAGGAAGATGAGGGAGTCGTTGGCCCTCCGTAGGGATCCGACACGGTGTATCACTATGCTCGAAGTTTAATAGCTTGTGCCAATATGGTGGGCATCACGTTGATACCGATGCCAAGAAAATGGAGAGGTTTCGTGATGGGCTTGATGGCAAATTGTACGAGCGTCCGAACTCGCTCGAGCCCGCAAACTTCCATGAGCTAGTGAACAAGGCTATATCCCAAGAAGATGCTATGAAGAAAGCCCACGAGGACAACAAGAGGATGTCTCGGTTTCACCCCGTGCAGCGGAACGGGCAAGAAGTTTCGCTTTGTGAAGAAGGAAGCTCCGGGCCCATCCCGAAGAATCTTCAACCGGACGCCGGACGATGAAGCCGCCTCGAGCAAACCCACAGGGCGCGGTGCCTAGCGGCAGGCTCCAAAGCCTAATGCACCTCCTCGCAAAGCATTGGTGATCGTCGTTGCTACAACCGTGGCCGCCCGGGGCACTACATTAGCGAGTGTCCCAAGCCCGAGCAGATCGGGCCCAACCCTCGGAATCGGGGTGCGGGAAGCAAGCCTCGCCACTCCGGCTAAGAAGCCTATGGTGCAAGTGCGCCGGGGCAAGCTGAATTTCACCGCCATGAGTGACATACCGAAGGAGCTTCGGTGCTCACGGGTACATTCTCTATCAACGACACTCCCGTTAAGATTTTATTTGATTCGGGAGCTACCCATAGTTTCATCGTTGAAAAGTTAATAAGCAAATTGGGTTTGAAGGGTTCTCATACCACATCCGCTTATAAGATAATTACTCCCGGAGGACAAATCACCTCCAATATCTTAATCCGAGGAGTAAGTTTGGGCTTAGGTAGTAAAATCATTCTGACAAACCTTATCGTCATAAACTTGGTTGGAATGGATGTTATCTTGGGTATGGAATGGATGAATCAACATAAGGTGATTCTAGATATATCGGATAGGGTTGTAGAAATCAATTCTCCTACGGTCGGGCACGTACCTTATACCTACCTTTTAAGGACGGTACCGACTCTTGTGCCTATGTGACCATAATCTCCCCTCTTGACGAAATTCCAGTAGTATGCGAGTACCGGATGTCTTTCCCGATGAGTTGCCTGGTATGCCACCAGACAGAGATGTCGAGTTTGTGATCGAACTCCAGCCCGGTACCGCACCCATTTCCAAAAGACCTTATCGTATGCCACCCAAAGAGTTAGCCGAACTAAAAACTCAACTCCAAGAATTGTTAGATAAGGGTTACATTCGCCCGAGCTCTTCTCCTTGGGGTTCCCCTCGCTCTCTTTGTCAAAAAGAAAGATGGTAGCTTAAGGATGTGCGTAGATTATCGACCACTCAATGCAGTCACCATCAAAAACAAATACCTGCTTCCCCGAATCGATGTTCTTTTTGATCAATTGGTTGGTGCCAAAGTCTTTTCTAAAATTGACCTTCGTTCTGGCTGCCACCAAATCAAGATTCGACCTTGCGACATTCCTGAAACCGCTTTTTCCACTCGTTATGGTCTTTATGAGTTCTTGGTAATGTCTTTCAGACTCACTAATGCCCCCACCTACTTCATGTACCTCATGAACTCCGTGTTCATGACAGAGCTCGATAAATTTGTCGTGGTCTTTATCGATGATATTCTCATCTATTCCAAAAGCGAGAAAGAACACGCCAAACATCTCCGAGTTGTCCTTCAGCGTTTGCGAGATCACAAGCTTTATGCTAAGTTCTCCAAATGCGAATTTTGGTTGAAAAGTGTGAAATTCTTAGGACACACCATTTCTCATGATGGTATCTCCGTAGATCCTAGCAAAGTTCAAGAGGTGATGGACTGGAAACCACCCAAGTCCATGCACCAAATCCACAGTTTCCTAGGATTGGCGGGATACTACCGTCGATTCATTCCCGACTTTTCCAGAATCGCAAAACCCATGACCGAATTACTCAAGAAAGGAGTGAAATTCGTGTGGAGCGAAGCTTGTGAGAAAGCTTTCCACACCCTGAGGCAACATCTAACTTCAGCCCCAATGCTAGTACAACCCGATAATTCCAAACCGTTTGAAGTCTTCTGTGACGCATCCGGCACGGGTCTCGGTTGTGTCCTTATGCAAGAAGGCCGAGTCATTGCCTATGCTTCACGGGCACTTCGACCCCATGAGCTCAATTATCCTACCCATGATCTCGAGTTAGCCGTTGTTGTCCATGCCCTCAAGATATGGAGATATTATCTAATGGGTAATCGTTGCAACATCTTCACCGATCACAAGAGCCTCAAATACATCTTCACCCAGGTCTAATTGAATATGAGACAGAGAAGATGGCTTGAGTTGATTAAGGACTATGATCTAGAAGTACACAATCACCCCGGCAAGGCAAATGTTGTTGCGGATGCTCTTAGCCGCAAAGATCACCGCAACCACCTAGAGTTGGAGCCGGTTAGTGAACCGTTGTGTGAAGAAATGAGAAGGCTCAACTTAGAAGTGGTGCCGCAGTGGAATTCTTTATGCCTTGACGGCGGAGTCCGATCTCTATGACAGAATTGTCACCGCCGGCCGCGATGATGTAGATATCCAAACCATCAAGCAGAAACTAGCAGAGGGAGACCCCAAGTACACTTGTTTCCAGAAGGATCACCAGGATGTGGTCTGGTTTGGGAAACGTCTAGTGGTCCCCGTTGACCCAGAAGTTAAGAAAATCATTCTAGATGAAGCTCAGAGATCCAAATTCTCTATTCATCCCGGTAGTACCAAGATGTACCAAGATCTGAAACAGAACTTTTGGTGGTCCAATATGAAGGTGGATGTAGCCAAGTATGTAGCCGAGTGCGATACTTGCCACCGAATGAAAGCAAGTCATTTGAAATCGGCAGGTGTACTCCAACCCCTGTCGATACCTATGTAGAAGTGGGACGATATTAGTATGGACTTCATTGTGGGTTTACCCCTAACGCCTAGAAAGAAAGACTCTATTTGGGTAATTGTGGACAGACTCACCAAGACCGCTCACTTCATTGCCGTGCACACCACTTACTCCGCACAACAATATGCGAATTGTACATGGATCACATAGTTCGTCCGCATGGAATCCCAAAGACTATAATCTCCGATAGGGGGACTCGGTTTGTAGCTTGTTTTTGGGAACGAGTTGCATGAGTGTTTGGGAACCCGACCGATCCGTCAGTTCCAGTTATCATCCGCGGACCGATGGTCGACGGAGAGAATAAATCGGATTTTGGAAGACATGTTGAGAGCAAGCATCTTGCACTTTGACAAGAGCCGGGACAAATGTTTGCCCTTGGCGCAGTTCTCCTACAATAACGCCTATCAAGCCAGTTTGAAAATGGCACCATTCGATGCTCTTTACGGACGTAGATGTCGCACTCCGCCGAATTGGTCGAGGCCGGAGAGAGAACACTCTTTGGGCTGGAATTAGTTAAAGAGGCCGAAGAAAGGGTGCAAGTGATAAGAGAAAATTTGAAGATGGCACGGATGAGGCAAAAGAGTTACCATGACAAGGGAACCGCACCTCGACACTTTGAAGTGGGAGATTATGTATATTTGGAAGTGTCCCCCACCAACGGTGTGCAAAGGTTCGGAGTCAAGGGAAAGTTAGCCCCGCGCTACATTGGACCATATGAGGTTATATAAGTATGTGGACCCGTGGCTTACCATATCCAATTGCCGTAACGGTTTTCCGCAGTTCACAATGTGTTCCATGTAACTCAATTGAAGAAGGAAATGCCCGTGTCGGAGAATGAGATCATCGCGAGAAGCTAATGCTTGGATTGAGCCGGATTTCTCGCTCATCGAGCACCCATTGAAAGTACTAGACCAAAAAGAGCGAAAGTCCCGAAGGCGTACCGTGCGAATGTACAAGATCCAATGGAGTCATCACACGGACGAAGAAGCAACGTGGGACACGGAGGGCTATCTTAACACTAAGTATCCGGCTTCCTACAATCTCAAAACCGTGAGTCTTTCTCCCCATCTCTTCGTTATAAAATCGAATCTCGGGACGAGATTCCGTTTAAGGGGGGTAGGCTGTGACGCCCCAGGTTTTTAATTAGCTGTAATAGCCGGTCAAATGGTCAACAATGGTCAAACCACGGTCAACCTGGGCCCTCACCTCGAAAAACTCACTAACCCACCCTAGTGACCCTAATTGACTAGTAAACACACTTGTGGGGCCAACCCATGGTCAAAAGTTTGGTCAAACCCCTTGCCACTCTAGTGTCCACTAGTGTCCCGCCGAACTTTTGCGGCGTTCTCCAAAATTCACCTAAACACTTAAAATTCTACCTTTATGAAAGTTGTCCATCTTGATGAGGGACACAACTTTCATGTAGATTGGCATTTCAAATTTTGAAGGGAAAAGCTTAGAAAATAAGTTGCAAGGCAGATTTTCTTGTTTGCCACAGCAGTCGACATTCACTTTTGGCATTCAAATAACTTCAAATACGGGCGAGAAAAACCCTATATAGCCTTTGTAGAAAATATTGTTGGTAGCTAGATCTACAACTTTGGTATTCATCACTTGGTCGACTTCGTACAAAAATTTTGAGTTTTGCAATTTCCAAAACTGTTCCAAGCAAAACAATAGCAGGTCGAACGCCGTCACGCCGCGACGCCGCGCGCCACGCGCCGCCCGTCGCCGGCCGCCGCCGCCGACACCTCGGCGTCCGCGCTCGCGCCGCCCGAGGCCCGCCGCCCGAGGCACGCGCCACCCGAGGCCCCGCGCCCCAACGCGCCCCCGCCCGAGGCGCCCCGAGGTCGGCGCGCCGTCGCACGCACGCGCACGCCGCGGACCGCCGGCCCGTTGGCCGTGTCGCCGCCGTACGCGCGAGCCCCCGAGCCGCCGCGGCACGGCGAGCATCTCCGCCGTCACCCCTTCGTCACCCCGGACGCGCCGGCCGCATATAAAAGCGCCCCACTTCTCTTCGCGCGCCGCCCCGAGCCGCCCGCCGCCATTGCCGCCGCCGCCCGGGCCGGAGCTCGCCGCCCATGCTCGCCGCCGTCCGGCCGCCCGTTAGCTTCCCTAGCCCCTAGTGAAGCTCACGCGTTCGCTTATTGCCGCCCATTTCGCCCCCTCACCGATTCCCCGAGCCGCCGCGGCCACCGCCGCCGGCCACCTCCCTCGCCTCCACTCCGGTCCCCTACCGCTCCTAGGTGAGCACGTGGTCGCACCGAGCCGCTTGCCGGCCGGCGGCGCCGCCACCACCGGCGATTGGCCGTGCCCGCGCCGCCCGACCGGCCAAGGGCCGCATTGCTACGATTTGATTACTTCTAGGGTGTTTCGCGTAAAAGGGCAGGGGCTTGTTTGTGAAGATCCCTATCTAGTAATTCTTGCAGTTTAGTCCCAGTGCCTTGTAAAATTCCTAGAAACTCGTAGAAAAATCAGAAAAATACCAAACCAATTTTGTTGGGTTCAGGAAGATAAATCCCACCATCTTTGTTATTTGCACATGGCTGGATTCTAAGTAGTTTTAGCATGAAAAATACAAATGTGAAAAACCTAGATCTGGCATAACTTGGAATCCATAACTCTTCTGTATCCCAATTTTGGATATGTTGTGTGTTAGGTCATGGCTAGATGCAGTGCCAAAAATTGCACAAAATTATGCAGTAGATCTTGTTAAATAAAATGTTTTCCATTCCTGCGGAAACCGCCTAGATGATTTTTCTTGCTAAATATATTTTTGTTCTTGATCTCAACTTGTGCACACTATCTTTTAATACCAAAATACACCTCTTGTGAATTAATCATGATTTTTGGCTTAACGAAATATTTGTTCTTGATTTATGCATGTTTTCCTTTTCCAATGAATAAAGTAGGATCAAGAGAGCCTCTAGGTGAATGTGCTGGTTATTTAGACTTGTTTAGGACCAGAGAGCAAGCATGAGAAAGTTTGGATCATTTTGCTGCATATTTATTTTTGTATGCATTTATTTTGAATCACTAGCTAGCCCTTGTTATTTTCAATAATATTTAATTTCCTAGCATCCAACACTCACATGTGGGTCCAATGGACCAAGATAGGTGCTAATATGCTTAAGGAACACTTCTTTAATTTTTGGTAATTTAATTTCTTAATAAAAAGCTTAAAAGCCCTTTTAATATTAAAGAGAAATTAAATAAAGAAAAACCCCTAATTAATTCTTTTTCCTTTTTGGAAGTATTTCCTAATTTAATTTAAAAATAATTAAATATCCTCGCTGATAAGAAATTGATTCATGAATAAAAATTTTAATTATACCTTTGCTTGTGAAGGAAAAGGACTACACATTCACATGAAATGACAAGTACAATAAAAACCTTTATTCAAATGTGCAATAAAAGAATAACCCATGTACAACTAATGACCTTCCTAAAAGAGAAACACTATCTAGATGCTTGTTAAGGTGAATACGACCAACCAAGAGTTGGATAAGACAGCAAACTATCACATCACCTAAACTTGCATTGCATTCCGTGTAGATCTTCCGGACGGAGATTACTCCCTTGTCCCGGAAACCGAGGAGGGAGGAGCGGAAGCTTCGCTGCAAGACGTGGAAGTGCTCGACACCGAGGATGCCCAAGCTAACCTAGCCGACGAAGGCAAGCTCGGGTGCATCTAACCCGAGTTTTCAAATTCTTTATTCAATTACCTATGAATGATTGTGCATTTACGTTCGGGAGTTGAATGAAACCCTAGATGCATGCTCCCTATGTACCTTCGTCCTTACTAGAATGATAGGTCGATAGTCGCTAAGCTATAGGACCATTACAAGTCGGGTGATGACCTCACTCGAGAGAATAGGTTCCTAGATAGGAATCATATTATATCCTAAATAGATTGCTCACGTGGTAAGAGCATGGGATCTGGGCTCCGATCCAGTGGTTATGTGGGTTAAGTTTTTGAACGTACTAAACATTCACCGGTTATGGGGCCGGTAAGCCTAGTACCTTAATGAGACGGCTAGGGATGGAACTGTCACTACTCTTGGGATTCGCTCTCACGGCTAGCTACCAGTGGTGTATGGTGACTCCGGGTATCTTGCGGGGTATGCCGGATAGCCTGCACCAAAGACTGTGGCCTTTCATCCCGACCCGGGGATTTTTGGAAATGGCCTGGGACAGCTGTACCTTTGTGGGCAGCCTACTGTGTGTTTGGGTCTACCTTGCAAGGTTTAAATCAATCGATTGTCGGCCTCTCACCGTTATCCGAGACTACTTACTCCACTAGTCATGAGATCCCTAATGATGGAAGTTGATGAAGATGATGCTTGATTAATTGTATTGTACAACTTTGTTTGTACTAGTTGGCTAATGTAGTAAAGATTAAACCTACTAGAACTTGTGCTAAAATCTTGAAAGTAAGGACCTACTCTTTGTTACTTTTTAGCAAAAGCAACCCAAGTAGCCAAAAAAGCCTTTCATGGTCTAGATTTGGTGAAGTAGTTAACACCGACGGGTAAGTCTTGCTGAGTATTAGTATACTCAGCCTTGCTATAATGTGTTGATCCAGGTAATGCCTTCAGTGATGTGTGGCCCGGAGAGATCCCGCTCGGCTGGGAGCTGGAGTGGGTGGAGGACGACTTCTGAAAGCATCATGGATGGCCTCCCGTGGTGTCTTCGCTTCCGTTAGCTTATTTCCGCTGCTTTCGAAAACTCTGAACTATTTCCTCATGGCAAAAACTATGGTTTGTAATAAATAAACCCCTCGGGGTACGAATTTGGATATTAATGTTGTTGTATCTCTCCGGACTCGCCTTCGAGTGAGTTTTAATGCATATATTCGATCCTTGTTGCTTTTCAAGTGATTTACCGGGCGTTAACCCGCAACCAATGACAGGATGATACTTTATTATTGCTTAATGACCAAAGTGGATCGGTCTTAGGCGATAGTACGGTTTTTTCTGGGCGGGTTGTCACATGGACGAATAAAGAGATTACCCCATCAAGGTGCTAGACATAACACCGTTGATCATGGTCACCCTTCCGATGGTGTCTTCCTTTTTCTCCACTTGTGGGTGCTTCCTTTGAGGTGGTCGATCCCCCTCCGGAGATCTCCCTCCTCTCTCTCTAGCTTGTGGATGGCCTCCGGTGCGAATGGCTCTCTCCTCTGCGAATGGCGGCGCCTCCGGGGCTTAGGGTTGAAGATCCTTTGGGTGCAAGGAAAGGGGGGCCGAACCGACCCTCGGAGTGGGCTGGGCGGCCGGCTCGGGCCGACCGGCCCGGTGCCCATTTCGGCCGGTTCGGTCGCCCCTTCGCTCCCGTGGGTCCTCAGGTGATTATGCACTTTGCCCCTTCCACTTGCATGATTTTGACAATGTCATCCTCGCGTCCAAGATGGAGGTTCTCCGCGCATGAAGTCCGGTCTTTTACACTTCAATCCCCGGGGGTGTTCCTACGTAGCACTTCCACTAGTAGAAAACCTCACATCCATGACCATTTCCCCATGACCATTTATGTATTGGTCATAGAAGTGTAGTCTTCGGTGATGATTTACATAATTTGGTGACGGATGAGGTGTTACGCCGCGGGCCACTAAGGAATAATGACGAATAGGAAAAAATGGTCACAAAATAATAATCCTATTGGTCACGGTTGGTCGGCCTTTCTCCACACCCGCCCGGTCTTTCTCCCCCGCATCCCGCTCGGCTGCTCGGCCCACCGACCCGCCACCTAGGGCCGGGTGCGCGAGCGGGAGAAGGCAGTATGGGCCGGTGGAGGCGGGCCGGCTGGGGTTATGGGCTTTTTCTTCTTTTCCTTTTCTTCTTTTCTTTCCTTTCTATTTTCTTTATTTTGTAAACATTTGAATTCAAATTTCATTTACAATTTTGATTTTTCCACTCTTTCTTTCTTTTTGAATTTGATTTACAAATTCAATTTTCAAAACTAGTACGTGGAAGTTTAGGGCAAGAAAGGATGGTGAGCATGATAATTTTAGGCCGATACTTTTTCCTATTTTTTTCTAAAATCTCCCATGCCAACTTTTCTAAAAAAATTATATTTGTTAAATACAAAAAAAATTTGCCGCCCAGCCGTCCGAAGCCAGGCCAGCCTGGTCATGCTCCAAATACCTTTTGTGAAGCAACCACCAAGTTTGAGATTTTTTGGAATTCGTTTGGTACTTTTTTCAGATTAATTGAATTTCCACGCGACTTCGCTCGGTAATTCTGTGTTGAACTAGGCCCACCCTCGAAAAGATCGGGAATTGTGCCAAACTTCGCCACAAGGTCCCTTGTGTCCTAGGAAACAAATACATGTGGACGTCGCTGCATAATTATAGAGTTTTCAATGTATAATTCACCATATTTTGTCTCACACAACACGAAAAAATTATAAAAATTAAAATAATTGTCCAAAAAATGTAAGTTCTTGTGAGGGACTCGTATTTTTGCTACAAATGACTACCAAAAAAATCTCAAGTCATTTCAAAAAAGTTGAGTGTTATGTAGTCCAAATATAACAAGTCACTCACATAGTTCCTTAAACTATGTGAGTGGCTTGTTATATTTGAACTACATAATATCACCACTTCCTCAAATGGAAATTTGACCTACACAAAGTTTGTTAGTCTCGACAAGTTATGAAACTTTTGTGTTCAAAATATTTTCATCCGAGTTCATTTCGTGTTTCGTTTGACTGAGTTTTGACCGAGTCAAACTTGGATTTTAAAATTTGAATTGCTCATGTTTTGTTGCATGAAGAAATGATTGAATCCAACACCATAACTTGATAAATAATGATTTTAAAAATTTTTAGGAAAAAAATCACCTCATTTCGAGTTCGTATGAGGGAGAACGACTAGTTACAAATTTTAATCCGAGGAAAAAAAGAAAAATCGATCAGTTCATTCCAGTTCGTCACGTGTTCACGAAGAAGGACCGATTTCTCTTTTTTTTCCTCGGATTAAAACTTGTAAACTGTTTTTCTTCCTCATACGAACTCCAAATCGGTTGATTCTTTTTTCTAATTTTTTCTAAAATCGAGATGTTTTACTCGGTGCCATTTGTTTGTATCTTAATTACTATTTCTTGATTCTTTTCATATAACATATCTTTTCTAACTAAAAAGAGAATATAAAAAACATGTTTTTTCATAATAATTGCTAATATAACTTAATATTCTCTAATGTTATGGTCAACACAAGGTTGCATCCAAATTTGAGGTGCCCGTGAGTAAGAAAGTATTTGAGTGTGTACAAACTTTGAAGTTTAAGTTGAGTTGTATGAAACAATGTGATGATCTAGCTAGTTTATGAACTATGTATACTCCAATTTTCACAAAATCTTATGAAACTTTTTTGTCAAGCTTGTACATTGATAAAATGATCCTATGCCAATTTACATAATTTTTTGATAAGTTTTATTTATTATTATCATTATTTTATAACAAGGTGACTAGTAGAAGTTTGAAATTTCCTACAAGCCAATTGAATTTTTCGTCAATCTCCTAGATGTGGCCTAGAATGGACCTTTTTTTGAATTTTTCAAACTTATTAGATGCACATATAGGTCAATTTTGAATTACTTTCGATAAACATGTAGAAATTCATTTAAATGATAGAAAATAGCAAATCCACTCGAAAAATCTTGAAACTCCTAGATGAAAACTTGTATCCATACCGTTGTATATAAAAAATATATTTGTACATATAACATAATTATTTTTTAGTGTTACTTCACAATGGTGCAATAAAAAGGAAAAAAGAAAAAGAAAAACAATGAACGGAGAAGCCCATGTCGGCCCAAATAGCCAAACGATTTGCGGCCATCGATTGTCGATCCAATGGTTCTCATCGTGTTTCCTTGGTATATAACGCAAGCATCCAACCCTAACTCTAACCTCATCCCTCTCCTCCTCCCGCGAGTCCCTCCTCCCCTCTCTCGCTTCACCCATCCCCCCTCCCTAGATCATGGTTCAAAAACCGCCGCCGAAGCGGTTTTCTAAACCGGCAAAACCGGTCCGGTAAACCGGTAAAACCGACCGGTAAACCGAAAAGGGCGGTTTGGTATGGTTTACTAGGTTTGGTTAGAGAGCGGTAACCGAGCTTTTTCCTTACCGAGCCGGACCGTAAGACCGGTTACCGCGTAACCGGACCGGTTACTAACGGTAAGGTGAACCCCCGCCCTAGATCCGCCGCCCCTCGCTCTCACTCTCCCCCGCAAATCCACCTCAAGCGCGCTCCCCGAACCCAACCACCCCCGAAATTCCGGCGACGGCTCGACCCGGCGGCGGCGAGAAATTCCCCGAGGTATGCGTATGCCCGCCCCGCCCCCTATTCTTCCCTTCCCACCGTGCGAAATCGAGCACCGCGAGCCCTAATGCCGCCTAGCCGTGTGTTAATTTTCGGATCCGATCCGATTAGTTTGTTGCAGCAGCAGGTCGTCTTCTTCGGTTGGTTTTCGAAGTTCTTCGGACCGGCGGCGCGGTCATGGCTTCCGACGGCATCACGCCGAGGTATCTATCGTTCGTTTCGTTCCTTCTTTTCTGTTCGAACGGACTTCGAGAACCAGCCGGGAGATCTTGCGCAATGGGCACGCCACTGTTAGTTGCAGTGATCTGACTTTGTTGGGAGGCGGGCGGAGGACTTCGGCTCTGTCAGGCTGAATTTTCGGTTTATGTATGTATACTAGCTTTGCAAGGGCCAACCAGCTCCGCGTACATGATACATCTCACTCGTAGGCCGCAGCGAGGGCCGAGGGGCGGAGGCCCGCTCGCGGTTCGACGCATCCGGTTGGAGCGACCGGCCGGACGCTATGCTCGAGCTCGAGCCTTTGGTGGGCAACCGGGAATGGATGCTTGGCCCGTGCTCGAATGCAACCGGAGACCGGGAAATCGGCCCATACGTCGGGGCAATCACAGCGTTTTTCGAACTTGATCGTGGCCGAACTCGGGAAATTGTGTTCATCATGAGCTCGGGGAGGCGGACCTCGAGTAGCCTCGCCCGCGCGCTCGCTTGATTTCCTTGTTTCTCTGTCTCGTTTCATGCCGATGACGAGAAGTGAACTTCGTGTAGAAAACATAACAAGTATTGCTTTGCTCGTCGATACATTTTGTGCTTCTCATCGGTAGGCAGGGGAAGGTGAGGCCGACAAAATGGTACACTCCATATCCACGAAGCAAAGATCCAAGGTATGAGTACATCGACAGGTTTGCACTTGCTTTTTAGTTATTATTGTTTTGAGCGGAGCCTATAGTATCTTTCATGCATCCTATGGTAGTATGATGTACAACACATATTGACATGTTTGCTTTCATTCAAAAGGTAATCGAAAAATAAGTGCGCTTGTACCGACGAGAGGCCCCAAGTCGTGCGGTTTTGTTGACCGGCAAGGTTACGAGTCGCGTACAAGAGGTGAGGAGTCCTTCGCACGATCGTTATGGAAATTCTATTCCTAACTCGTTAGTAACCAGGAAATGGTGAAGATGCTCGCCAATGTTACTCATCCGAAACATAAAACCGATTGTTTCAAAAAAAACATAACACCGATTCCCCGATTGCCTAATCTGTTCTCGTAAATACCGAAGGTATGCTAGCCTTTACTTCTTCATGTGCATTGATCCCGCCGACAATGAACTGGAAACTCTTCAAATCATCCATCACTATGTTGAGATATTGGACCGGTACTTTGGCAATGTAAGATCTTCACCATCCCTTGCTTACTTTCCCAGTTCTGACACTCATTTACCTTATGGCTTCTGTCTGCGGCCATGAGGAGCTCCAGGTGTTCCATGCTACTGCTTTTATCCTTGTGTTCATGTAATCTGGTGGTCGCTTGATGGCATCCTTTTGCTCTCCAAAGTTTGTCGTTATTTACATCTTTCTGATCGCACTGCGAATATATGTTACACAGATGTCATTGGTTGGGGTCTCGTGCCAATAGTTAACTAAGATACACGTCTACTTGGTTCTAGCAGCTCGCATTATTTTTGTTTTTTTACAACATACATAGTGCCAAGTGCCAATCGTAATGGGTGATTCACAAGTAGTAGTGCGTTTTTTTGCTTTCCATGTTTCTTTGTACCACCAATAGGCATGAGGCGAAAGCATGGTTTACGGATTATTGTAGATATAATGGGAGAGAGGCGCGTTCTAGATGGTTTGGTCGTGTTCTCGCAGTCACTAACTTTTCTTCCTTGCTCGCGAGATGTATGTGTTGTCGGGGTTGCTCGCACCCCTATGGGTGGTTTCCTTGGTGCCTTGTCTTTCTTGCCTCGCAACAAAACTTGGCTCTATAGCAATTGCGGGTGAGATCCAAATCTTCGATCTCGTATGTTTTTTGTGTCCGTCAAATCTCGATGTTCCTTCCTTCGATTGCCCGTAGGATGACACGTGGTTTCGGTCACGGGGAGGGTGGGCGTGCCCATGGAGGTCAAGCGGAGGCCCGGCAGTACCGACGATTTTGTGAGTGGATCCGTGATGCATTTTTTTTGCCTTTTTCTCCTTTCGAATTTATTGGTTCATATTTAGTGATTGATTTGCTTGTACTGGTTGATAACATTGGTTAGGCTCATGCCCTTGAACTGCTCTGAAGTCCAGACATATTATTCCTTGTTTTGATTAAGGAGTTGTTTTGCGGGTAGTGCAGAATAATTTTGAAAGTATCACATGTATCATAGCTCCCTTTTGAACTACTACAAATGAAACCGACTTGATCCATATGATCTCCTTACTTGCTTTCATTTCTTAAATATTTGGATCCGCATGCATCGACTATAGGATATGCCTACCAAGTAGAGGCGGCCATATGTTGAGTGCAGGCAGCAACAACACTATATGCACATGCCTATGTTTTGGTAAGTATTGTCTAATTCGAATCACAAGTGCTATTCTCGAATCACAAGTGCTAATGCAAAATACACCGTTGGAGGGTGACTAACAACTTAGATACTCGTCTTTCGGGGATCACCTCTTTTTGTCTTTGTTGTATTGCTCCTTGAACATTGTATACTACTATTTGAATACAAATGAGACACAATTAGTACCGCTTCGTTGTTTTGCTCCTTGAACAGTATGCTACTATCTGAATACAAATGAGGCACAATTAATAATTTTCTAGTGTTGTTTTTTAAATATGGTGTGGTCAAAGTAAAAATTTTCATGTATAGTTGATGTTACTTTAATCTGTTAGTACCGAGTACTATATACATACAATGGTGCTAATGAATATTTGTCACACCCGGTTTTAAAGGCAAAACCGAATGTATTGATCACGTGTGCGCCGGGATCAAGTTACACACACGCTTAGACATTATGAATACCAAAAACAAGTGCCACACGATTAAAGAGTTATTACAAACCATAGTCTTAAACGAATCTTAAACAAACGAGTTCTCGCGGCGGACAAAAATGCCTCCACGAGCGGTGACCGAAGACTACGCACACCTAGAACTCCCGGAAATATGGAATATCTTCAAAGTTCTCCCGGTCCCGAGCAAAGAATCCGGGTATTGTAGATGCAAGAGAATAAACAAGCGTGAGCACATATCGTACTCAAGCAAGGAAAAAACAACATAACATGCAAGGCCATATGGTGGATGGCTAAGGTTCAAGCACTTTAGCATTTTAGTTGGTCAAGTTTTATTAGCAACCCGATTACTAAAGGTGTAAGTTCATACCAACCCAATTAATGAGATACAAGCATCATAAATAAAGAATAAAACAACAATTAAACATTAAAGTTCCATAATTTAATCATGTGAGTGTCCAGAGCCGCTCTTGACCGTGAGCACGGCTAATCGATTAGTTTAACACTGCGGAGGTTGTACATCTTTACCCACAAGCGGCGTAAAAGCTCCGAAGAACTTTGGACCCAACCATGCGGTGTTTGCAATACACCATATCACACTACCGAGGTGTGATTGCATAGGGACGCTACATGGCCTTTACAAAGGTTCCCTAGCAAGTTATGACCCACAAGGTCCGGATCGATTAGCAAGGTATAAAGTCCCCTAGCGGGTCGATACCCCACCATAAAAGAATAACTCACCCAACCCCCGCTAGAGCGAGTCCATACCCCACGGTACCGCCGATCCCTTGTCCTTATCAGGTAAGACCATCCCAAGCTAAAGTTCCTAATTATTCAGCCAAGACCATTGCCCATTAGTTCTTGTGGTTGTACTGTTTTCCTGGGTGGTTCTCCATGTTCCGATTACATATTAAAGTGGTCTTGTAAAGTAAAAGATCATAAACGGAACATAGAATAACAAAAAGGTAACCAAGTAGATTAATACCAATTCCCAGTTGAGCATGCTAAGCAATAACTACCACAAGATTAATTTAATTCCCGATATCAAGGCAAAGGTAGTAAAAAACTAGGCATGATCCTTAATAGGTTCCCATCAAATTAATGCAAGCGAAAAATAAAAACAGTGAATTTAAATGCATGTTATGTAGGACAAGCGGGCATGCATCAAGGAATACTTGCCTTCAACAAAGCCTTGCTGCTCAAACTCTTGCACGACTTGATCTTCAAATCCCTCGAACGAATCACTCTCTACGGTCCACAATCGTCACATACAAGCATACAATAGGAATAAATAAGAAACAGTCACCAAACAGATCAAACAGATCTAAACAGTAGCATCAAACTAATCTACGCTTCGAGACGAACGCGTGGACATAAAGAACGCTAAAATCGGAGCTAAAACGACTAAGTTATGGCTTCGGGAAGGGTTAGGGACTAATCTACGAAGATTTGAAAAGGTTTTGGGCTAAAATAAAGAAAAAAGGACTAAACTGTAAGAAAACTCATAAGGTGGGAGGGTATATCTGTGAAAACCAAAAAGCTCAGGGGTTTTCTTGCAAAATTACGGGAACAGGCCGGGTTGACCGGTATTGACCCGGGTCGGCTTGATCTAGATCCGTTGGATCTAGATCCAGCGGCTGCGGACGCGCGCGAGTTAAGAGGGGCGGCGGTCTGAACCAGATGCGTCGGATCTTGATCCGACAGTGCAGGACGCGTGCGTGCGGCTGCGCGGCGGAGGGCGACGGCCGACGGCGGCGGCGGCGGCGAGCGGCGGCGGGGCTCGCCGGCGAACTCGATCTAGGGCTCCGGGCTCGGTTTGAGGCTCGGTTTGCATCTACGCGACGCGCACGAGTTGGCGAACCTATCTAGGGCGGCGGCTCGGGCGAAGACGCGGCGGCGCGGGCGGCCGATGCGGCGGCGCGGGGCGCGGACTCCGGCGAGGTCGCGCGGGCGGTAGGGTGCACGGGAACGACGGCGGGTAGCACGGGCGCGCTCGCTCACCTCCTTGCGCGGCTCCGGAGCGATCTCACGGCGACGAAGCGACGGCGGAACCGAGGAATCGACGGCGGCGGCGGCGAGCGAGCTCGGGCAGGGGTTCGGCGAGGCGCGGCTAGGGCAAGAGGCGGCGCGGGTTGCTCGGGTAGGAGGTCCGGGGGGGCGGCGGTGGCCTTAAATAGCCCGGCGGGGAGCTCACCCGTGGCGTGCGGGCCACGCGGGGACGCCGGGGCGCGGTCGGACTCCCTGCTCGAGTCCGGCTCGGCGACGACCACGGGTGGGGGATGACGGGTGGTCCCCACCTGTCGGTGTCGGCCGGGAGCGGGAGGGAGGCGGGGCGGGGCCGGTGGCGTTGGGCCGGCGGCTTGCCGGGCCGCGCTAGGCGGGCCGGGCGAGCGCGACGAGGCGGGGCTGCGCGGTGCTGGGCCACGGCGCGAGCGGGCTGCTGCTGTTGCTGCTGGGCTACTGCTGGGTTGGGCTAGAAAGGGAAAGGGATGAAGGGAAATAGGGTTTAGGTTTTGGGATTTTAGGGATTTAGGAAAAAGGCACCAAACAAATGGAATTCAAATTTTGAATTTGAATTCCAGGCAACCAAAAATAATGCTCCAGCATGTATGCAACAAATAAATCCTATATTTCATTAACTTTATTTTAGAAAAGTTTTAAATGCCTAAAAATAAATAAACAACCTTATTTTCCTTAGGCAAATAAATGGTTGCTAGCAAATTTTAATAAAGCCAAAATTTTAATAGAATTAAGGTGTTACAATATTTTTATTTTGACTGCAGGTTATTGACGAAGAGGTCTAGTGGATGCAAGATGAAAGCATAATGTAATCAACTATATGGTGATGTGATTCTAAATGTAACATGAGATGTCGAATCTCTATTTTTTGAGATTTATCGGATATTATATTGTACTTGTTGTGAGCATATATGTGATCCGGGCTATGTAATTTGTTGAAATAAGTGGGTTTAAATTTGGCGATTTTGAATTTTTATTTTTTCCGGATGAGCTTGATAAAAAAGAGAATCGGTGAAATAATTGGCCATTTAGGCTCATCTATGAATTGTGTATGTGGTGGTGACGTCATCATTGCCACATCAACTGCCATGTCATCGTCTATGTAGGCAGCCACGTCATTGTACACGTAGGCAGCCACGTCATCATCCATGTAGATAGCCAGCGTGGCATCGAGCCATGTCAAAACGTGGACAAACCGCAGCGCGACACGTGGACAAACCAGAGTGCGACACGTGGACCATTTAGAGCTCGACACGTGGACAAACCGCAATGCGACACGTGGCGCTGTGTCAAAGAGCCACATCATCATATCCATGTCAGCACGCGCCTTGCCACGTCAGCAGCCAGCATGGGCCGTGCCATGTGGCATCCCCTTCCGTGACCAATTTCGTGACCATTTGGCTTGGTCATAGAAGAAATACACTTCTATGACGAAAAACGAGTTGGTCATGGAAAAGTTCCACTTCTATGACCAAAATGACCGATTGGTCATGGTAGACCAAATGTGACGGAGCTTCTGTGACCAATTCAATTTGGTCATAAGTTGGTCATAAAAAATGTTCCGTGACCAAATTTGCATGTACCGTGACCAAACCGTTTGGTCATTGATGTTGAGTACTGTACTAGTGTTCGATCCTTGCCACCATTGGAAGTGATTTCATCAAGCTGATGAACACGAACATGACTCCATAAATGCTCCTTTAAACTTGTTGTGAATCTGTCCTTTATGTCCATGTTTTCCTACATAAACACAACACTCCAAATGCATGCACATAGATGAACTTGTTATATGATTAGTGTGCCTAGTGGCGGGTTAGTTCCATAAACAAATCCAAACCAAAGTGTAATGAACATGTTTGGTGTACCAAAATACACCATCAACATCATCGAAGCTCCCTGAGGCGCTCCGCGAGGTCGCACCTTCGCCATCATGAGCGTGTCTCCATCGGTTGAGGACTGGCGATCTCCGGCACTCGCCACACTGCCACAAAGGGAGGTGGTGGCGGGTGACATGCCTGCAGACTACGCCATTTGTACCGCCGAGGTCGCGCGCAGACGATGTCGGCTTGTGCCCTGCTCCCGCTACCGATGCACATCTTCTTGTGGGCGGCAAGGGGACCGAGAAGGCGTCGTCGAGCGCCTCGTGCCGTTCCGCCGTTGTGCCTCGTGTCGGGACGCGCCCGGGCTACGTCGTCCTCGGTGCGCATACTCCTTGCTTGATGTCGTCGGTGAGGTTCAGCGAGCGAGTTCTGGAGGAGAAGAGATTAGGCAGAATAGAAAAGAGAGGGGGAAGAGGACGGGAGAAAAAACAAGCAGATGACATGTGGAGTCATTTACAATGGGTAAAATGGATTTTTCACAACAAGATCTTTATGTTTCCTAAGTTAGAGCACTGTAGTTGGCCATACAACAACTCCATGTTTTTTCTGAAGTTGGTGGAGTGAAACCGAGAAAGTGTAGTTGGTGGAGTGGAGCTGGTTTTTGTGACATGGAGTGATGTCAAATACCCCGCATCCTCTCACAGCCATCCTTACTCGCAGTGTCCCAAGGGGCTACAAGGAGACAACCGGAGTGGACCAATTTCACCCACCCCCATGGGCTTCTCTTTGTGGAGAGCCTCATTTAGCATGGCGATTGTGGCAGTAGTGTCTAGACGCCGTTGTGTCGACACTCATCACCTCCTATTATTGTTTTCACTTGAGTACGTACTTAGAGTGCTCAGCTGCTGAATTGTACGACAGATTTGTTGTGGGAGAGAAATATTGTGAAAGAAGTCGAACGAAACCTTAGACTCTATCTTTGTCTGTCACCCGACTATACCGAATCCACTCTTCAAAATGGTGCTCAAAAAAGCTAGGTCAACAAACGATGCAGCTAACAGTACGGGATATTGTTTCATAAGTATGTTAACTAATGAAAAGATATGTTGAAAAATTGGTCATTCATCTCCATGATAACATCCACCTCAAAAAAATCTTCATGATTACCAAAGTTAGTTAATTTGCGTACAAAAAGTTATTATAAAAAATCAATAGAAGAACTAAGCCAAGGAATGTAATTGTGGAATGAGTTAGGTTTATTATGGAATAATTTTAATGTGCATGATGATCTAAAATGATTGTTTATTATATTCTAAAAATGCATTTTAACATTGTTGATAAAAAGTTCTAATATATTTTTTACTTTGTGATTTTGAAAACATGTGCCGCACGATGCATCTATACTAGTAACCATTTAAAGTTTGATCAAATTGAGACACCACATGAACAACGTGAACGGCCTTTTTAGCCCCTCTGGCCCTGAAGCCCCGCATCCTTGTGAACCCTAGAAACACTAGAGCGTGGAGGCGGCGCCTAATCGACGCCCCGCGACGACGCGGCTGTCGAGGACACGCGCCTGTTCCTCCTCGCCGGGGATCTTTGTCGAGGGGCGGTGACATCGGCGGAGCCGGCCGGCGGCGGCGTGGAGCAAAGCAGTTGCTCTACACGGTATGGTAATTTGCTTTTCTCATCCCGGATCATCACACATCTATGCATCCTTCTGCACTGCCGGCTCAAGGCTCAAAATTTCCTTGCGGCGCAGAGGAACGTCGTGCGGCGTTGGCCGGTTGGCCCGCTCCGCTTTTGACGGATCCCGGGGTCTACACAAGCAGCACGAGAAATTTCTAATCTTGCTCTTTCCTCGTTCGTTTCTTTAGCGGCAGCAAAGACAGGACATGTCTTCCGTGCCCGCAAGGGTTCGTCCTTGCCGGGGGTCGTTGTCTAGTGATCTCTTCGGGGGACGCCGGTTCCACGTCTTTTGCATTCTCGGCTCCTGTCGAGTGTGAATTTCGTTGTCTCCGGTGTATCGAAGCTTGTACACTCGCTGTGGTTCCTCGTGGTGCATGCAGAAGGGATGTCGTACGTCGAACATGCATGTCGATGCTGCTTTGTCAGTTGTTTTTTTCTGTGTTTAATTTGCTGGACTTTTGTATGTGTTCATAGATGCAGATGACCGAGGTTTGAAACTAGTACTTGAAACTGCTTGTCTCTACTGCCTGTTGCATATAGCTGCCAACCGTTATTCATACTTTGCGTCATGTTAAAATAGCCATCAGATTTCTTGGCTTTCCTGTTTGCTGCATTGCCTTGGCCCTCACACAGATTCATACCTGCAGACGAAGCTCAGGAAGATGATGACCCATGTCACCGTACACACCAGTTGATGGAAGACATGGAACGTGAGAGCATGGCTTACGACACAAATACTCCCTCTGTCCACGAATGCTAGCAATTCCAGGTTTTAGCACACATACCAATGACTAGGTGAAATGACATACTCCGTATTTGCCCCTGCTACAGTATGCTGCAGTAAGGAGTCGTGATGAGTCTGGATGCTTCGGTCTGGAGGCATCCTTAGGATGCCCTGCTATTTGCTTGGTCTGATGTCCGGTTTTTTTAATTCATTCAATCAACAAGTGGCGGCCAGGTCAACTTGGGAATGGTATAATTGCATTCGACAAAATTCAAATGCTAAAATTGCATGTTTTTATAGGCAGGGGGAGTATGCCTGATAAAAAGGCTGTGGTTCAGCAGTACATGGAGAAAGATGAAGTGATGAGAAAGGTTCGAAGAATGGATGAAGGAGATGAGGAAGGTTCGAAGAATGGATGAAGGAGTATGGCCGGACATACAAGATACAACGATGAGGTGGAGAAGGCCAGGCGGTTTAAAATGTTCAAGTCTGTTGCAAAGTGTGCTGATGTGGCAGACGTGGAGGCTGCCCAAGCCGAGCATTCAACCCATTTTGGCACGAATCAGTTTGCAGACTGGAGGAAGAAATGTCTATGCTATGTGGTGCTGCACATGTTAATGAGGAAGTACCTTCAAATGGTCAAGCCTTATCTGGGATAAGGTGTCCACGACCGTGAACCAGGTACTCCGTATATCTCTATCTCTACCAAATATTAAAACGAGTACGATTTTTGCCGCAAACTTTCTTGCATCAGTAGAGAAAACCCAATAAAAACTACCACCCTCCGTTAAACCGGCGCCAGGTGAAAAACATAGAAAAAACGGACAATACTCTAAAAAGTACAAGCGTGGGCAGTGGTTCAAACCCACAACCTGGATGTTGATTCAACACCTCGATGTTCCCAGGTACACTGCCAACCGATCGGAATAAGGACCGTTTGTATTAATTGAAAGCCCGTTTGTATTAATTGAAAGTATCTGGTGTTATATAAATGACACGGTTAGGATAGATTAAACCAGTTTCTTGTCATAGAACAAAAATATGATCATATTTCGACTTGCAAAATAATGTGAGTGCATTCCACAAATAATGTCATGTTTATTGTATTTTCTTGCTATTTGTTTAATTAGCAAACATTAGGGATCATTAACCAAGAATAAAATCACATGCATGGAAGTGCAATGCATCATGCACTAAGTTCTGTGCATTTTCTTAAAGCAAAGTTTTTCTAGGATGGTGAGATCTTACCTTACTTGTAAGGTTTTAGAAAGCCTCTTCCATTGAGGAATATTTTGTGTATTGATACAACAACGGTACGAAGAATAATTTATATTAGCCTATGATTGGATCGATCCTAAATGCAACCTAAAATTGGGTGCAACGTAGAGTTTGAATCATTTTTCTGGGATACAAAGATAACTCGTGGACTGCGATATTTGAACATAGTACACAAATTGATCTGCTTTTTCCTTGGTATGTGTATGTGCAGATAATTTTAGCTCCGCTGCCCTTTTGATGCTCGTGTGTATTTTTCTTTCATCATCATATGTCTTCGATTCAAAGAGCTACATGCTGATTGATTTTGTCATACTTTAATTAACAGATGGAGCAGCAAAAGTAGGTATCCGAAGATTGAGAAAGGTTGCGAGGCCAAATAAGCTACTCTTCGGAAAACCAGCCGAAACGTGTTTCAGTTAGTTTGAGCCTTTGTTTCTGCATCTATATCTCAAATGCCGTAGTAATGCTTATGGCATCCATGTTACATTTCTGTACCCTCTTGTGCTACCTGTTTGAATAATATAATACCCTCTTATATGCTACATATTTGAAGAATATAATAGCAGCTAACTTAGAGCTAATGTCCTTGTCCAAAAAACTTAGACCTAATGGATTCAAATATGGTATAAGTCCAAAGCTCTACAATGCATGATGTTGGAAGAATATATGCTCCAAAAAAGTAAAGCCATTTTAGTTTCTTTCTAAATTCTAACCAACTAAAGTTTGATCAATTTGATATAACAATATTAATTTCGTATTAATATAATGAAGTGTAGTTCTCCTGCGGCTTTCGAGGGAAAAAATAGCAATATTAACACTTATGCTGCCAAACTGTATGCTTTAAAAGTAAAGACATTTTAGTTTCTTTCTAAATAAGTCTAGCAATTTAAAATTTGGTCAAATCGATATTTTTATTAACACTTATGATAACAAACAAGTACTCCCTCCGTTTGTGATTACACGCGATGACTTGGCACGGTCTTTCAAATTATATTTTGATCATTCATTTACCATATATTATATTATTTTTAATCAAAAAGGTCATTTTAGAGTTTATTTTATTATGAATCCAACCATATAAAATCTATATTATGTACATTTAAACGGTGATAGCTAAATTATTGATTAAATATTTAATTTTGAATATTGATATGCTTGTACACCTTACGGACAGAGTACTATGCTAGAAAAAATATTTTATGGTGAATACAATTACACCGACTTGGTACATAACATTGAAAAAAGTTATAAAAATTTAGTTAACTTTTATATCGTCGGATTTTATAATAACATTGGGATGATTTTTTGCCGTCCACGAGTAGAATGATTTCCTTTGTAGCGCCGGTAGCAGTATACACTGGTGGAGAGAGGGGTTTTAGTCCCGGTTGGTAAGGGGTATAGGTCCCTCAAATCCAACCGGGACTGATTATTAGAGACTAAAGGGGGGTCCTTTAGTCCCGGTTGAAGGAACCGGGACTAAAGGAGGGCCTTTAGTCTCGGTTGGTAATACCAACCGGGACTAAAGGGGGTGGCACACCAGCGTCAAAAAAGTCAAAAAAAATTGAAAATCCCAGGAAGGCCCTCACACACGCGCTAAAGGAGGGCCTTTAGTCTCGGTTGGTAATACCAACCGGGACTAAAGGGGTTGGTACGCCAGTGTCAAACAAATCAAAAAATTGAAAATCCCAGGGAGGCCCTCACACACGCGCAAGTTGTAAGTCACGCGATTTTTCACGCGAAATATACGCGTGCGCGGGGATTCAAACTTGTGACCTCCAGCCTCGCGCTTAACTTTCTCACCATCTCACCTACACAACACATCTGACTAAGTAGAGGATGGTATCCTTTTATAGTAACTTGTGGGAGACCCTTTAGTCCCGGTTGGTAACACGACCCGTGACAAAAGACCTCCCTTTAGTCTCGGTTCGTAACACGACCCGTGACAAAAGGGTCACCCCTTTAGTCTCGGTTTGTGTTACGAACCGAGACTCAAGGGGGTGACCTTTTGTCACGGCTCGTAACACGAACCCGGACTAAAGGGGAGCCTTTTGTCACGGGTCGTGTTATCAACCGGGACTAAAGGGAGTGAGCACTCATGACATTAGTGGCCACGTCGATGAAACTCCTTTAGTCTCAGTTCCAAAGTTGAACCGGGACTAAAGGCACGAACCAAAGCCTCTCTCCACAGGTGATAGGAATAGGTCAGGAACCAGGTGAGTCCGACCAAGATCAGCCCATCGATGAAGTAAAAGTGCTGCATCATCTGTGCTGATGACAGTCTGTTAACGTGACAAACTGCACCCGGTCACCGTGACGTGCCGGTTCTCCTCCTATCATTCAGTTGACCTGATTATCTTTAGACGTCCATCCCAAAGGATTGGTTTGACGCAATCATTTCTGAGCACGGTCCATGTCGGCATCGCCAAAATATGCCTTCCAGTTTCAGAAGCGTAATCAGCAATTCCTTGGCCCTGCCCGGCTGCCCCTGCACTTCCAATAGAGCAGGGGCCAGGGGCCATCACATGTCCACCTTGAGCGACGCACTGTAGATCTGAGTCACGCGTCATGTGGTCGACTCGTGCGTTACTGTGTTGCACCTTTTTGCCCTGGCCCCTGCCGATGTCCCCATGTCCATGGTGCAGCGACGAGGTTCACTTCTCCGCAACGGAATACTGCGGCTAATTTTGAAACATCTTCTACTAAAGGGGTGTTTGGGATCGCTTCGCTTTCTCGCTTTTTCAAGCTCCGCTCCACGAACTCCACCATGGAGCAGCGCTCCACCGTGGAGTTCGTGGGGCAGATGCTACTCCATAAAAAACGTGGAGTTGGTGGAGTACCTCGGCGTTTCCAAAAAACGCGTGGAGTTGGCCTCCTCCACTCCACGTTTTTCTCGAGCGGAGTTCGCGAAACTAGATGTGTTTGGCACCGACCGGAGCTGGAATGAAATTTTAAAAAACGGGAGCAGAGACAGTCCCCAAACAACCCCTAACTTGTGGAGTACTGTTAATTTGTTGTGAAAAAAATATTATGCACGAGGTAGAAATACTGCTGGAAAATTTTGAACGGGAAAGGTAGCTCGATTTCAGGACTGAGGACGACAGTCGACAGCGAAGAGGTGGCGGTTTGGACCGGCGCGAGGAAAAGCCAGCGCGCGCGCACAGGCGGCACCACTCGCCGGCAGCAGCGGCGGTCCGCTCTGCCGAGTCCACTACCTGCAGGCTACAGGCAGGCCACTGTCAGCGCCGCTGACAAATCGCACTAGTCCCCTGCTTCCCTCTGCCAGTCTGTGCGCACGCAAACAGAACTGCCGGCACCGCCGCACCGGGCTGCCCTGCCTGCCTGGTGCCTGCATGAGCGGCACGCCGTGCCATGCTCGGCCTCCCTCGAGGAGTCGAGGGGGCTTCAGTGCTTCACGCCTTCACCATACAGCCTTGGGATCGGAGCACGACACCTGCCACGACAGCCGATGTGGTGGACTGGTGGTGCATGCCTGTTCGCGCGCGGGGGCCGGGGCCGGGCCGGCCGCCTGCCACGACGGTCGAGCGGTGGTGCCGGCGAGCCGTGGACCCGCCGATCGACTGGCCACTGTGGTTGTCCACTTGTCCTAGACCACGTCACGTCTCGGTTGCCTTGCGCTCGCGGTGCCTGGACCGTGGGCGCGGTGAATCATTTAATCCATTCATCATCGTTCCAGGTCCAGGGAGACATGGGATGTAGCATGATCGTCGGCTCGTCGGCCCCTTTTGCGACCGATATGCATCCGGCGATGGTGACACACCATCGATTGTATACGCGCACATGCAGCAAAGGGCAGGGTTTAGCGGGTTACGCTAATTCCTAGTACTCGGAAAACATAAGGTACTAGTTGTTCTTTATGATCCCACAGTCAAGACAACCAGCCGACCATCAACCGCGCCGGTCGGTGGAGCGGACAGGTCAGCCTCTGACCATCAACCACGTACTTATGTACTAGTACGTACTAGTACATGTCTACCGCACACGTACAACAGGATCGATTTACACCGGCATCGGGATTGAAATTTTCAATCCGCATTGAGATCGACCCAAGGCTTCATCGTCAATGGTCATGGTGTCTTCGTCGGTGGCCGCACATCGTACAACAGCAAATGGCAGCCACCAAGTTACACACACTAACTCCAGTAGTTGGGCTGACACGGCAGACGCCTACTAGGACACGATCACACACCCCGTGCAACTTGTACGACGCGCGCACGGCCCACTGCTGGAGCAGTGGAGCGGATACGTACAGACGGTGCAGTCCGGAACCCAAAATTAAAGCTAGGCAGCTACCCCCTGTTTCGATCCATAAAAGTATCCGCACACTGTTCCGTTAATGACTTGAATCCATGCATCATCGTCCGTCATGTAAACGGATCGGGGCACGCACGTAGATTTTTCCGATCTCCGTTTGTTGAAAGGTAAAGCTATTTGGTAACTGTGTGATTTGGAGCAACTCCTCATACGAATTTTTTTCCTCAATCTCACCTTCTTCTCCAACTCCGGCGAGCTCCTCCGGCGAGTTTAGGGTTCGGGTTAGGGTTCCGGGGTTAGGGTTCGGGGTTTCCAGGGGTGGGCTGTTGTCCCCGCCGGACCTAGAGGGAGGGTCGGCGGCGGTAGGCCAGCCCGGCGGAGGCCGGCGGTGGGCGGGGCGGCGAGGCCGGGCGGCAAGGGCGCCGCCGGGGCGGGCGGAGGAGGCCGGCGGTTGGGGCCGGGGGTCGGGGGGGGAGCACGGCGGCGGCGGCGACGGTGGGAGGAGGCGGCGGTGGTGGTTGGAGGCGGGGGCGGCCGGCGGCGGCCGAGGTGGCGGCGGGGGCTAGGCGGCGGGGAGGCGGAGGGGGGCTGCGGCGCAAGGAAGAAGACGAGGTCGGGGTGGCGTCGGCGTGTGGGATAGGATAGGGAGGAGAGAGAAAGAGAGATGGATGGGTAAGTGATAAATTTAGGTGAGGGTAGGAGGAAAAAATAATAGATCCAAAGTGTAAAAAATTGCAAAAATTCGTGTAAGGAGAGGCTCAGAATTGAGTAGAAACGCATACGGCTCCGAATCGCGTTGGTCGATCTGACTGCTGCTGGTCCTCGATCAGGGAGGCATTCAGGCTGCCGCGGTGCCTGTACTGTACACTTCCCTACGGACATCGGTGCCATCGATGCAACGACGTACAGGTTAGGTTAGCACACACATGTATATCTACTCGTCTAGGTACCTCTAGCTGTACGTATCGGTGTTCCT
This sequence comes from Cenchrus americanus, assembly GCA_947561735.1. Lineage (NCBI taxonomy): Eukaryota > Viridiplantae > Streptophyta > Magnoliopsida > Poales > Poaceae > Cenchrus > Cenchrus americanus. The sequence continues at coordinate 148,712,959 of OX387243.1, read as the reverse complement.
CGCTCCGTACATCTGCGCTCATCGACCTGATACCACTGCTAATTCTGACGAGTTTCCTGCTAATTCTGACTAGTTTCCTCTGCCGGTTCTTCATGCATAGGTTCAGCCGTTCAGCGCTGTTCCCTGGGTCGGTGCGGGAAGCAATCCCGACACTAACTAGTAATGAGCGCTGAGATCTGCCTCTCGATGGCCGGTGCTGAGCAACTAGAGACGCTTGGTTTATCTTGGTACCGGCCGGGGCCGTACGTCCAGCAGCGGTGTGCTCGGTGCACTGTATTGCTTGCACCGTGGTGCTCGTAGAGGGGTGGCTACAAACGAGGCGGGAGAGGAAGCGCGGCCTCCAAGTCCCAGAGGTTTGATTGAGGCAAGTGCCAATATCGTGGGGAAGGCGGAGAGCGTGTGCGTTTGCTGTCTGTCGTCCCGTGTCCTCTTTTTTTGCGGCTGGGGGGCGCCCCTCCTTTTATAGGCCAAGGAGGGAGCAGGTTACATGCATGCCGCACTATTTCTTCGCGTGCAGCGGTATGGCGAACAGTGCCGTAGAGTTGATGGCCGTCCTGGCGAATCTTGATCCAGTCACGGCGTCGTGGCGTGTCTTGTGCTTGAACAGGGGCGACTTCGAGGGTGGGGGCGTGGTGGTTGTCCGGGGCGTCTTCAAGCGGGCTCGAGGAAGCTATTGACAGCGATCCGTACAAGGTGCAGTAGCAGGCATGGCGGCGTCCCGTCCCCGTGTGCTCAATAGCGTCGGAGCAGTTGTAGCAGTGCGCGGCGTGGCGCAGCAGGGGCGGGGATGGCCGCACAGGATTGACAGCGACGGGGAGGGCGTTCCCGCTGGCCTGACGTCACGGTTTGACCCTGCGGAATCACGAGAAGAGGGTTCGAGGGTGCGGCCGGCCCCCCTTCGAGGGCGCGGCGCGTTAGCCGTACAAGAGTGGGCGGCACAGTGCCACGGAGCTGACACCGGCCTCGTCGCACAGTTCCCCACAGTGGTGGAGATGGGCTCCCCCTAGGGAGTTGGCGAAACAGCGCCGGGGCGTGATTCCCAAGCGCGTAGTGGCGCGGCTCTGCTGTGTCAGAGCATTAAATGCCCGTACACGCGTGCGGGAGCGGGTGCGCTTGTGAAGGAACCTCGAGCGAGGCGGACCCCGCTCGAGGGCGGCGTTAGCCCTCGAGCGAGGCGGACCTCATTCGAGGGGGTTCGAGCCCTCGAGCGAGGCGGACCTTGCTCGAGGGGGCGCTTTGCTGGGCCGCTTCGGTGGGCCGCGGGGGCCACCACGGCGTGGATCGTGTTGTGTGCAATTTTGTGTTAGGCCCGATGTTGGTTTTTGTGTTTTGTGTTTTTTGCAGGTTTTAAGCAGGATTCCCCCCGGTTTTTAGGGGACCCTCATGGCTGTCCCCGACAGTAGCCCCCGAGCATCTGCGGGTGTTCCGGTCAGGTTCCCACAGATGCTGGAGCATACTGATAGGACGTTCTTCCCTCCTGGTTGCAAATGCCTTTCCGTGGGGCCGCGTCAGCGGACCCGCGGGTCTAGCCCCCGAAGCCTTGCAGGAGCGTGAGTGCTCCTGTAGGGGTTTTCTCACGGAATTTTATTAGCGGGCGTGGTACATGTCTCAACCGGCATCGGCGGTGTTTCAGCCGGCTTCGGTGACGCACGCGAGACTGGTACCTTTCGCATTCGGTGCATCCCAGGAGGTGTAGCCGTGCGTCGAGCCCCCGAGCCTGGGCCCATTCGAGGCGATCGAGGCGAGCTCTCCGTCTTGTTTTAAACGCGCCCTCGCCGTCCCTCCGCGGGACGGAGGGTGAGGTCCCCACAACCCCCATCGATCGGGTCGAGGATTGCGGATTTCTCGTCGAGCTGTTAGCGGGTGGTTCGGCGCCCATGCCCCGTTCGATAAGGGTAGGCTCGTGGTCCGGAGACTCGTCCATTAAAAGCACTTGCGCGGGTTTGCTAGGTGGGGCTTGGTCCCGTTCGCTAGAGATCGAGGGCGCGGAAGCTCTCCCTCGGTGGGATCCCCCGGCTAGCTGCCCTCGCTGGCTCTTGAACACGACATGTGGGGCGCCCTCGAGCCGGCGGGCTCGAGGAAAGGCTCGAATGCGCGCGCCCTCGTCGCCCTGACTCTGGTGATCTGGGGCACTTGTTCGAACCCTTCGAGGGTCAGGTTTCGAACCCCTGATCAGTAGGGCCGTGCGGGGTAGCAGCTGAGTGCTCCCGTCTTTTCGCATCTGCAGGTTTCGAGGGTTCTCTGCCGTGCCGGCCCTCGAACTGCTGATCAGTAAATTTTGTAGATCGAGGGCACCTGTGGCGCCTGTTTACTTTGAACGGGCTTCGAGGCCACTGGTCGATAATCGCACCCTTCGAGGGTTAGGTTTTTTGAGCGTGGGGTTCGAGCCGCTCGAGGGTCATCCTTACTGGGTAAGGGACAGGGCCATTGAATGCGCGCAGTCGCAACCGCAGTCTCGCACCGCAGGCGCGCCTTTTCAGGCGCTGCGGCCGCGCGCGGACCGGGCGACGTGGGCGGGCGGACGTGACCGCCCGCCGCGGCCGCTCGGTTACCGTGCCGTAATGATAGCGCGCATGCAGGCGCGCAGCCGCCCCGGTCGTGGTGGGTCCCGTCAGTCAGCGACCGAAATTTTTACCTGCAGTTAATGCACGCGCGCGGGCGTGCGCTCCGGAGAGCACGCCGCCGTGGATCTATAAATCCAATGGAGGGAGGTGAGGCGGGTTTTTACCTCTCACACTAAGCGTTCGCCGCCCTCGCCTCTCGCGCTTCTGCTCTAGAGCCGTGCTCGCTCTCCTTGCCGCCGCGCAGTTTTCGCCCCGTGTTCTTCGCATCTCTTCGCCGACTCGCATGGCTCCTCCCCAGCCCATCACCATCGTCGACGCGTTGCCGTGGCCGCGCTCGTCGGCGACGCGGCTTTCCCTAAGCGAGCTGGTGACCGCCGACCAGCTAGCGGCGAACGAGGACGGGCGCCCCGCAGTGTGGATCGTGCCGCAGCCGAACGAGCGGGAGCCCAACCCGCCGTTCGGGTACGCCGTCAGTTTCATCCGCTTTCACGAGCGGGGATTCGCGGCGCCGGCGAGTCGTTTCATGCGAGCGTTGTGTTACCACTACGGCGTGGAGTTGCAGAACTTCACGTCGAACACGATTTCGCAAGCGGCGACGTTCGTCGGCGTGTGCGAGGGTTTCCTGGGGATCCCGGTCAACTGGGATCTCTGGGTGCACCTCTTCCGCGCGGAGCTGCACACGTTGATGACGCCGGAGCCGAAGATCCGCCGCGCGGTGCGCGCCGGCGGCATGACGATCGCGCTGAGGAACAAGCGCAAGGAGCTCTACATCCCCTGGACGATGACCTCCAATAACTCGGAGTGGGAGCGGGAGTGGTTCTATCTTCGCAACGACGGCGCCGGCCTTCCCCCCTACTCCGGCAAGGTGCTGAAGGAGAAGGCCGACTCCTGGCACCATGGGGTGTCCCCGCCTTCGCACCAGACGCGGCTGGATTCGCTCCTGGACGCGTTAAAGGCGCTGGCGGACGACGGCTTGATGGCGGGATGCGTCCTCGCGAGCCTCCATCATCGGCGGATCGTCCCCTTGATGGAGAGGCCGCTCCGCATCTTCGAGATGCACGAGGGCGCGGACCCCGTCGCGTTGGCGGAATCACAGTTGGTGCTGGACCTCTTTCCGCGGGAGTACGCGGCCACCCGGGCGCGACGCGCCATCGACCTCCGGCCCGGTCGGAACGACGACGCGACACTCTGGGCGTTCACCATGCTCCCCGTCGGCCCGTTGGCAAGTGGACTCCCGCTTTCCCTGGTTCTGCCGACTCGCGGGGCGTTGGCGTGTCTTGAGATTTTGCCTGCCTCCTTGCAGATAAGGGCCATAAACGCCGCGCGGTCCGACCCGCCCACCCCCGGTCTTGTGCGCACGCGCGCGCGGCGCAAAGAACGAGAGCGAGGAACGGGCGGCGCGCAGGAGGGAGCGGAGCATGCGCCGGCGGGAGCGCGGGGAGCGGAGGAGTGAGGAGTTCCAGTTGTGCGAGCAGCAGGGGCTCTCCTCGCCTGGGACCGAGGAGTACTCGTCGTCAGGCGAGGAAGAGGAGGAGGAGAGCGACGGGGGTCGGGCTCCCGCCGAGAGGTGGGAGCCTTCGCCCCCTCGCCCAGGGCGGCGAAGGAGACGGTGCCTGGGGCGGGCGTGGGAGCGCCCGCCGCCGCGCGGGGACAAGAGAGGCGGCGCGCGCGCCGCGGGCGCTAGCGCGCGCGCGCGCGCGGCCGGGGCGCGGCGGCGGCCGCACCGGCGGCGGCAATGACGTCCGCTGAGCCCCCGAGGAAAAGGAAAAGGGGATTTTCCAACCTGAGGTAAATGGTTGCTTCCCCCCACGTGCGTTCTCAGACCGGCCAGGGCCTAAATTTTTTGTGTTCGTGTTCGCAGGGTGGCGTCCACCGCGCCCCCTCTTGCACCTGCCAAGGTGCTGAGGACAGACGCGGTCGTCCCCACCAGGCGGCGCTCATCGAGGGCGTCGAGGGCGGCCACGAGCACGACGCCGGCGGCGAGCGGCGGCGGCACGGCGTGGCCAAGGCCGCGGGGCCGCGGCGGGCGGCGACGACTACGGTGCCGGCCGCCGGCGGCCGCGGAGGCGCCGCGGGAAGCGGTGGTCGCGGAGTCACGGCGATCGACAACCGAGGTGGGGCCGCGGCGGCCGGCGGCCGAGGGCGGGGCCGCGGCGGCCCGGCCAGTCGTGGTGGGGCCACGGCCCGTGGCGTCGGTGATGGAGGGCGCCCGGCCGCGCCGACCGCCGCGCCGCCGACTTCGCCGCCGGCGCTGCGCCGCCGGCCGGCAGCCGGGGGCGACGGTGGTGGAGATCACGGACGATGACGACGTCCCGCCGCCGGCCGGGATCGGTGGGTGAGCGCGCTCGCACCGCCCCCGAGGCCCCGGCGGGTCTAGCCCCCGAGCGCCCCGGCGGGGGCTCGATGGCCCGGGCGACGTCGGCACGGCGGCCGGAGCGCCCGGCGGACGGCGCCGGTGTGACAACCCGCCCAGAAAATACCGTACTATCGCCTAAGACCGATCCACTTTGGTCATTAAGCCGTAGTAAAGTATCATCCCGTCGTTGTTTGCCGGTTAACGCCCGGTAAATCACTTGAACATCGAACAGAGGATCGACACATGTATTAAAACTCACGCGAAGGCGAGTCCAGAGTACAACATGAATTAAACATTTTATTACAAACCATTGTTCATGACATGGAGTAAAGGTTCAGAGTTCGAAAATACAGCGGAAATAACTTAAACTAACGCGACGGTGAACATCACAGGAGGCCATCCGTGATGTCCTTACTTGTCGTCACCCTTCTGATCAATCACACCTGCAACAATAGTTTTTAAAGCAAGGCTGAGTATACTAATACTCAGCAAGACTTAACCGTCGGGTGATGTCTACATCACCAACCTCTAGACATGAAAGGCTTTTGGCCGGTGGAGTTTCTTTTGCTGGAAAGCTACTAAGAGTAGATCCTTACTTTCAATATTTTAGCACAAGTTCTAGTTGATTACCATTTCTAAGTGTGCCAACTAATTCAATCAAGAATTGGACAAGCAATTAATTCATCCAACAATATTCCTCGAGTTCCATCATTATGGGATATCATGGCCGCTGATTAAGCGAGTCTCGGATAACGGTGAGAGGCCGACAATCGATTGATTTAAACCTTGCAAGGTAGACCCAAACACACGGTCGGCCGCCCCCCGCGAGGACAACTCCCCGGGCCGTCCCCATAAATCTTCGGGTTGGGATCGAATCTTACGGTCCCCGGTGCGAAGCTATCCGCATACCCCGCGAGATACCTAGAGTCACCATACACCACCCTTCCCGTAGCTAGCTGGTAAGGAGATTTCTCAAGAGTAGTAACGGTAGGATCCCGTGCCGCCTCATTAAGGTACTAGGCTTACCGGCCCCATAACCGGCAGGTGCTTAGTACGTTCAAAAGATTAGCCCACATGCCCACTGGACCGGAGCCCAATCCCATGCTCTTACCACATGAGCGATCCATTTAAGGATATCTTATGATTCCGATCTAGGAACCTATTCTCGCGAGTGACGAACATCACTCGACTTCTATCAGTCCTATAGCATGGCAGCTATCAACCTAGCCTACTAGGGATAGAGCATAGGTACCTAGGGATCATGCATCTAGGGTTTCAATCAATTCCTGAAACGTAAATGCACAATCACAGCAGACATAATTGCATAATTTTTAAAACGCGGGGTTAATGATCCGGGGCTTGCCTTCGATGGCAAGGTTGGCCTTGGGCCCTTCTGGACTTGAGTCCAGGTCTTGAGCTACGTTCACGCACGGCAGCTCTTTGTCGACACCTTCGTCTCCTCCTTCCGGCACGAGCGTACGTCTACCGGCGGAAAGATCTACACGAAGATGCAGATGCAAGATTTATTAGACGGTTTTTACTTTAATCACTTACGAACCATTTTGACAATCAAGGGGTGTATTTGTTGGGCACATTCACCTAGATAAGAATACATTCAGCATACTCTTCCATAAAGGAACAATATGCAACTCTTTATTAATTATTCTTTTTGATGGTGACTGTGTACACATATATGTAAATAATTTAATTTAATTTCATCAACAGTAGTGGGTAGGTACATTTAACCTTTTTAACATGAACTGCAACCACACTCAAGTTAACATGGATGGTTTGGTGATTCCTCTTATAGGAAGGTGAGTGGTTGTACATTGGTTATTCTTTTATTGCACAATTGAATAAAGGTTTTCTTGTACTTGTTATTTCATGTGAAAGCTTTTAATCATTTTCTTTCCACAAGCAAGATATAAATAATACTTTTATCCTTGAAGTATTTCCTTATCAATAATGAGGATTAATTACCTATTAATTGATTTAGATGGCTTTTCCTTATTTAATTTCTCTTTAATAGAAAAAGGGCTTTTAAGCTTTTTATCAAGCAATTAAATTTCCAAAAATTAAAGGAGTGTTTCTTAAGCCTATTAGCATTTATACTGGTCCATTGGACCCACATGTAAGTGTTGGATGCTAAGAAATTAAAATTTATGGAAAATAGCAAAGGTTATCTAGTGATTCAAATTAAATATATATAAACATAATTGAGCATCAAAATGATCCAAATTTTCTTGTGCAAGCTCTCTGGTCCTAAACAAGCCTAGAGAACCAACATGTTCACATGGAATCTCTACTGAACTTGGTTTATTAATTTACAAAGGAAAACATGCATAAATCAATAATAATTATTTCTGTTAATCCAAAATTCATGACCAATTTACAAGATGTGTATTTTGGTAGTACAAGACAGTGTGCACAAGTTGGTGTCAAAAACATAAATATATTTAAAATGAAAAATCATTTATGCAGTTCTTCCAGAGATAGAAAAACATTTTTAGAAAAAGATTTACATCATAACTTTGTGCACTTTTTGGCATAGAAGCTAGTACTGACCTAGCACACAACATATCCAAAAATTAGCTACAGAGGTTCTATGGTTTTTGAGATATTGCAGATCTAGGGTTTTCACATTTGTATTTTTCATGCAAAAACTAAAAGGAATTAGCTCAGGCCAGAATAACAAAAGTTGTAGTATAACTCACCACGGATCCAACAAAATTGGTTTCACATTTTTCTGATGTTCCTGTGATTTTCTACGCAATTTACAAGATTCAGCAATTTGGATCTACTATTGGAGTTACCTTCTTGCAATTAGGACCCTGGAAAGAGTTGAAGGTTCGCAATGTAGTCCCTACGGCAGCCGGCCGGCGCGGGCCTGCCAATTCCGGCGAGGCCGGCGGCCTTGGCCGGGCGGGGAGCGGGTCGGGGGAGGGTGGAGGAGGGTATAGGGTTCGGTTTAGGTACTTGGCGGGCGGTGGCGGCTCCCGGCGAGCGCGCGCGGCGGCCGGGGAGGGGCGGCCGCGGGGCCGCTCGCGTACGCCGGCGAGGATGGCTCGGGCGGTGGCTGTGTTTGTCCGGCGAGTTGTGGAGGAGCTAAAGGAGGGCTGCGGGGCTTCAATTGGTAGTGGAGGCTAGTGGGGCGGCGGTGCACCCGTGGCCGGCCATGGCGGCGCGGTGGCGGCCCGTGGCGCGGCGCGGGCGCGGCTCGGTGTCTCCGCACGGCGCGAGGGAGGGCGCAGCAACCGAGGGCTTATAAGAGTGCGGCGCCCCGCAGCCTAGGGAGCGAGGAGGACATGGGAGACCGCGGCGGGCGGCTCGGGCACGGCGTCGGGCGGGGAACCGTGGCGAGGACGTACGGGGCGCGCGTTCGGGGGCACGGGCGGGGGCGGGCGGCGCGGGTCCCGGGGTGCCTCGGCGTGCGTGCCGCCTCGGGAGGGCGCCACGCCCGGGGAAGGCGCGCCTCGGGCGACGCACCGCCCCCGGGGGCGCGGGCCGGCGGCGCCGCGCGCGCGCGCTCCGAGCGCCGGCGCGGGCGGCGTCCCGGGCGGCGTCGGCCGGCCGGAAAATGTTTAGAGTGCCCCCGTTTGGACGTGTCAAACTCCAAAAAGTTGAATAACAAGTGCACCAAACAATGAATAGAAAAGTTGTAGATCTAACTACCCTCTACAACTTTCAAAAAGGCCATATAGTGTTTTTCTCAACGGATTTTGCGCAGAACGTCGTGCCAACTTTGAATGTCAGCCTGTCCTGGAAAACAGGAGGTACTGTCAGTCGATCGAGTTTTTCGCTAATTTCCACTCAAAATTTGAAATGCCAATCTACATGAAAGTTGTGTCCCTCAACAAGATGGACAACTTTCATAAATGTAGATTTTGAAGTGTTTAGGTGAATTTTGGGGAACGCGGCAAAAGTTCCGGACGACATTCGCTGACGTCAACGGTCAAGCGGGTTTTGACCGTGTCTTTGACCAAGGGTCCACTACGGGTGTGTGTGGGCCTGGTCAAGGGGTTCATCGGGGTTCATTGGCGAGGTTTTCGGGTGATGACCCAGGTTGACCTAGGTTTGACCGGGGTTTGACTGGTTTGACCCGACTGATCTGGTCATTAGCGTTAATGACGGTAATTAAAAACCTGGGGCGTCATAGTCTACCCCCCTTAAGAAGAATCTCGTCCCGAGATTCGAAATTACAAGGAGAGGTGAAGAATGATTCTGGGATAGAAGTGTTACCTTCGAAATTCAGTTGGCTTTGCTCCACTTGAGGGCTTGGCCTGTTGTTGTTGATAGCAGATCCGGGGTTCTGCTTCTGCTGCTGGGGCTTCTGCTGTCTGGGTTTCGGGCACTTATTGGCAAAATGTCCGGGCTGTCTACAATTGTAGCACAAACGGGGTGGAAGGTCTTTGGGTGTGGAGATCGGTTGCTGGGCTTCCTGGATAAGGCGGAGCCTCTTCCTCTCCTTTTTCTTTGCCCTCTTCGTGGTTCGCGAAGGTGTTTCACTAGCAGGGATTTGAGTGGCCTCGCTAGGGTTACATCTTCGTTTGCCTTCACGCGGACAAGTCTCCGTACAGGTAATTTCCCACTCACTTACATCTATCTCAGATAATACTCGCTTGTTGCCTCGGATTGCATCCTCTTCTGCTCTAAGATCCATTGGCAGTCGAGAAGGTGGTAATATGGAGTCGGAGGCTTGGGGTTGGTCTTGATTAACATACTCCTCCAACAGATTGAATAAACGGGCTTGTTCGACCATAGAAGCAGATAAGGACTGAGAGAGACTGTCTGCCAAATTATTCTGATATGGATTCCCATAACGTCCTTGGATGATATCGTACACCATCTGATTCAGCATAGAATTCTGCCCTTCTAACAGTTGAGTTGCGCCGACAATGGCGTTTATATCACCCTGGGTAGGCACTTCTGGTGAACAGGGCTTGGAAGGTTGAAGCCTCGATTGCATCGGTGGCATTTGTTGTAGTTGTCGCGCCATTTGCTGCTGTGTCTGCAGGAGCTGGCACAACACTTCGGTATGTGCTGCTACAAAAGCTTCGGTCAACATCGTGGGTGGCGGTTGCGTACGATCGCCACTACCTGATGCTTCAAAATCATTGGGGTTGTTCCATGCCGGTCGAAACATCTGAAATTTGAGTCCCTAATTAGCACATGCTTGGAATCTCACCCATAAACTTATAATTCGAACATATTGTACGAGACTCGTTCACGGTAAGCAATGCAAACCGGACATCCCAACAGTCACAATATCAAATTGGTAAAGCTTTGCCTACACACATCCCATGATCGGGAATGCAGATGGAACAAAAAGGTACAAGGTGTGTCCTCATACTACCTCATCGTCGTTCATGAGGAAGCGGACGATGAATGTGCACATGCACAGCTAATAGCAGACATAATCCTCCTACGATACAGAGGTACATCCCTATCAATGTCCAGCGAAATGACTCGAGCTCTTCCGAAGACGGAGTCATGGGTGGCAGCTTGGATTGATTTCTGCTTTCGGTCTAATCTGAGCTTCTTCTTGACGTCGGAAATGAAGACGGAGGACAGTTTGCTCGAGAGGATCGAAGTAGGTGGAAGAAGAACAAGAACAGTGATACCGCGGGGCTCTGATGGAAATGGAGCTTTCGTATCGACGGTCCCGGTTAAACGGTTCCATTTTATAACCGCTGTGAGGCTGTAACGGTCAGTTGACCCAGTCGGTTATCTGGTGTATACAACACGGAGCTCGACAAGGTCAGCTCACGCGATTACGGCGTCGCGAATCCAGTTGCGGAAATCGATGGTAGAGCGACGTCATGGCGACGTACGGCCATGACACTGATGACGATGGCGCTCAACGGTCTAAATAATCGACCGTGATGGGAAGCAAGACGAGAAAAACTAGTGTACTACGCTTCACGCTTGTGATAGCAACACTGAGGAGCGTAGCATAAAGCTTCGATCGATCCTGGGCGTACTTTCTTGTTTGATTTGAGAATTGGAAGGTTAAGAGCACGGACCAAGAACGAATACCCGATGGATGACTTCTCCATGTTGACTATTCGAGAACCTTGACTGCTCGAGAAAATTTCTTCGTCTAAGACTTCCACTTGGCTAGCAGGAAAGGAATTGATGCTGCAAGATCGTCGAGATTCACGACAAGGGACCAATTGGTCAAGGATTCCCAATAGACCACTACAAGGAAAGGAAGGTTAATGACAGAGTTCCACAAGCTCTTGTACGAAAGGTGACTTCAAGTGGGAACTTCAAGGAATAATCTTGCTCACACCTTTACTTATTTCGCAAATTTTGAGGTTTTGACAACTCGTTGTGTTGAAAGTGTAACACTTTTCAAAGTTGACGCGATGCATATGTTTGTGCAGTATGGTGCTCATGATGCACGTTAGAACGACTCGGTTACCCATATGCGGTGATGATTGGAAGGGCAACCAATAGTAGGGGGAGGATCTGCGTGACGAGTTGCTATCTCACAACCAAGATACCTAGCGCGCTCCTAGTGGCAGTCGTGTGGCTGCAGCACACACGATACCCTAGGTTCCGTCGCGGCACCTTAGACTATGGGGTAACAACATCACCAAACGAGAGAGGTAGAGTAGGGGTACGGAGTTTCATGCGAATGCACGTTAGTATACCCATACTTCCCAAATGCACATGCTATGCAGCGCATGCTCAAAAGCCACATTTAACTCAATTCACAAGGTTTGAGCAAGACCGAAAAGAACAAGTTCAGGATTGAGGAATTGATTAGATCTGTGATTGACACGAAATGGGTGGAGCACAGAACTTGATTGATCACAACTTAGCATAACTAATGCCTCGCGAACATCATTGCGGGAAAGGATGTTTAATCAAGGCAGTACATCGATGAGAGTTTCAGAATTACCAACAACATTTAGGATTATAAGGCAGACTAGCTGCGATGACAAGGTTCCTAGTCCAACTGACTGCGATAGTTAACCAACGCGGTCGTGGTACACTAGGATTCCTCACAACACTGGATTCTTACGACTCAGAACTTTATTCCCAATGGACCAACTTCCGAGGGTGGGATCTTCCATGCTGAATGACTACGGTGACTCGGGTCCAGACTCAATTCCAGATTCACCCTGGATATCTTCCACATCTTCTTCTTGCGCTGGTCCAGGAATGACAGGTTCTGGGGGTGGAACGGCTAGAGCTTCCAATTGATTTTCTAGTTCAAGCATATATTGATCGTTATGCTGCAACAAGAAATTCTGCTCATGGATGATCTCCGTTAACTCTTGTATCTTTGCCTTGTCCTTGCGTCTTTCCTTCTTGAAAGTAGCGATCATTGCTCGGGCTTCCTTCAACGTTTGAGCTGAACACTCCAGTTCCTTAACTTTGTATCTATAGATTTGGTGTCTATAGAATGCGTTTTCTCCCACCATCCGTTGGTAGGTGTCGTACATGGCTTCTGAGAAGCGGACTGAGGTGACAAGGTCAGGACTATAGTGAGAGTTGCTCTGGGCTGGAAGGATAGTTTCTCGTTCACCACCCGGTGCAATGTGTCGCTCGGGTACCGGAATGACTTTAGCTGCAGAGTTGGCTATCTCGGTCGGGTGCTTCCCACAGAAAGTTGTGAGTGCTTCGAGAGCAGACCCTTCGCACGGTGTCGGACAAGTTTCTTCGTGTGCCGTACACTCCCACTCATCCCAAGCAGGATTGGTCGGGCATGCTGAAATCTTCACCTTTACTTCACAACGAAGGAGTTGGCCTGTGGTCATGATCTCACGTGTCGAGTACTCTGGGTAAGTGGTGTACCCAAAGTCCTTCAGGATGTCCCACAAAAGTGCAGGAAAACCACCCTCCTCGAGGTAGTTCACGAGAGTCCATGATTCCACATCGGTCGATGTAGAGCCAACGTTGTCCATCTGGACATAATGACAAAAGTGAGAATCAGGCGGGTGCAAGTGTACAAAGTTAACTCGATCCACGAATACGGGTAAGGTCAAGGTATGGGGTAGCCATGCATATTTGAATACCATCGTATGCTGAGCTCGAACGAGCAGGCATACCAACGATACATGGTCTGTCAATCGGGATCCGCACATCCTACTCAAAACCGGAGTTCAACACTTCCTCAATTGGCGTAGCAACTTAGCAAGGTTATGAAACTTAAGTTGGGTACTCAAGGTTGAGCTAAGGAACTAGAAAGGTGCTGAACCAAGCAAGGTTCAAAGGTTCTAGGGGAATGTCAAGACAGGGTTGACTACCAAGCATAACCTGTGGCAGGCCAAGGTATGATCACGAACTGGGGCTAGCAGATCGGGATTAGATTTGAAGTGACCTAGGTTAAGATCACCTAGACGAAAGATTCTTGGACAAGAACAGCAATTTTAAGCAACACTTTTATTAAATTTAAGCTTGACAACACTTCTACACCTAAAGAGGCTAAACAGAACAAAACTTGCTACCACTATTTACTTCAGAGAGCACGAAAACAGACATGAGTTCAGTTTAGGTCTTTTCCCGATTTGTAACATGATGCAAGGCGTCCTATTCGTCCTCACAAGGCAATCAAGCCAAAATTCGGAGTTAGTGCCGGTGGCATGGCACATACACGCATCTCCTTATAATAACTAGTCGAGATCTAGTTGATGCTTACTTAGCGACTTACGAACCGAGGTTAGTGTACCTGCAGAAGATCACAGAATACAACGAACCTTTCATGCCAGCACTCATGAAAGCGTCCACATACATTACCGTTCACTATAGAAACGGCATCCATGCGTTAAGCCGCTGCATGGACAGCGTCCTATTTAAGACTCTGACACGACGTGAGTGCCCATTGGAATAGGCCTCACTCATCCCTCACGGACTTTCCCGTGGTACCATCACGTATGGCAAAACGTGACGAGACTCAAACGCGACGTGGCACCCATTTGGAATAGGTCCCACTAGTCCCTCACAGGACTTCCCTGTGGTACCACCACGTATGGCAAAACGTGATGAACTAGTATGGTTGTGCGAGAATGTAAGTCTGACATAAAGTAATGTGCTGGGAGTTAGCAAAATATACCATAGATTAATAAGCCACCTGAAAGAAACCAAAAATTTCCCTCTAGGGCCTCTCGGTCTAGTTTATCCTTAACGGACCAACGTGTTTTGCAATTCAAACAATCTTGGCAAATTTTATTCGAAAATCATGTGATTAGAGTTGTCAATTAAACTCTGGTGCATGTAGTCGCTCTGATACCAGCTGTGACAACCCGCCCAGGAAAATACCGTACTATCGCCTAAGACCGATCCACTTTGGTCATTAAGCCGTAGTAAAGTATCATCCTGTCGTTGGTTGCCGGGTTAACGCCCGGTAAATCACTTGAACATCGAACAGAGGATCGACACATGCATTAAAACTCACGCGAAGGCGAGTCCAGAGTACAACATGAATTAAACATTTTATTACAAACCATTGTTCATGACATGGAGTAAAGGTTCAGAGTTCGAAAATACAGCGGAAATAACTTAAACTAACACGACGGTGAACATCACAGGAGGCCATCCGTGATGTCCTTACTTGTCGTCACCCTTCGATCAATCACACCGCAACAACAGTTTTTAAAGCAAGGCTGAGTATACTAATACTCAGCAAGACTTAACCGTCGGGTGATGTCTACATCACCAACCTCTAGACATGAAAGGCTTTTGGCCGGTGGAGTTTCTTTTGCTGGAAAGCTACTAAGAGTAGATCCTTACTTTCAATATTTTAGCACAAGTTCTAGTTGATTACCATTTCTAAGTGTGCCAACTAATTCAATCAAGAATTGGACAAGCAATTAATTCATCCAACAATATTCCTCGAGTTCCATCATTATGGGATATCATGGCCAGTTGATTAAGCAGTCTCGGATAACGGTGAGAGGCCGACAATCGATTGATTTAAACCTTGCAAGGTAGACCCAAACACACGGTCGGCTGCCCCCCGCGAGGACAACTCCCCAGGCCGTCCCCATAAATCTTCGGGTTGGGATCGAATCTTACGGTCCACGGGTGCAGGCTATCCGGCATACCCCGCGAGATACCTAGAGTCACCATACACCACCCTTCCCGGTAGCTAGCCGGTAAGGAGATTTCTCAAGAGTAGTAACGGTAGGATCCCGTGCCGCCTCATTAAGGTACTAGGCTTACCGGCCCCATAACCGGCAGGTGCTTAGTACGTTCAAAAGCTTAGCCCACATGCCCACTGGACCGGAGCCCAATCCCATGCTCTTACCACATGAGCGATCCATTTAAGGATATCTTATGATTCCGATCTAGGAACCTATTCTCGCGAGTGACGAACATCACTCGACTTCTATCGGTCCTATAGCATGGCAGCTATCGACCTAGCCTACTAGGGATAGAGCATAGGTACCTACGGATCATGCATCTAGGGTTTCAATCAATTCCTGAAACGTAAATGCACAATCACAGCAGACATAATTGCATAATTTTTAAAACGCGGGGTTAATGATCCGGGGCTTGCCTTCGATGGCAAGGTTGGCCTTGGGCCCTTCTGGACTTGAGTCCAGGTCTTGAGCTACGTTCACGCACGGCGGCTCTTTGTCGACACCTTCGTCTCCTCCTTCCAAAGACGAGCGTACGTCTACCGGCGGAAAGATCTACACGAAGATGCAGATGCAAGATTTATTAGACGGTTTTTACTTTAATCACTTACGAACCATTTTGACAATCAAGGGGTGTATTTGTTGGGCACATTCACCTAGGTAAGAATACATTCAGCATACTCTTCCATAAAGGAACAATATGCAACTCTTTATTAATTATTCTTTTTGATGGTGACTGTGTACACATATATGTAAATAATTTAATTTAATTTCATCAACAGTAGTGGGTAGGTACATTTAACCTTTTTAACATGAACTACAACCACACTCAAGTTAACATGGATGGTTTGGTGATTCCTCTTATAGGAAGGTGAGTGGTTGTACATTGGTTATTCTTTTATTGCACAATTGAATAAATGTTTTCTTGTACTTGTTATTTCATGTGAAAGCTTTTAATCATTTTCTTTCCACAAGCAAGATATAAATAATACTTTTATCCTTGAAGTATTTCCTTATCAATAATGAGGATTAATTACCTATTAATTGATTTAGATAATATTTGCAAAAAGGAAAAAGAATTAAACAAGGGCTTTTCCTTATTTAATTTCTCTTTAATAGAAAAAGGGCTTTTAAGCTTTTTATCAAGCAATTAAATTTCCAAAAATTAAAGGAGTGTTTCTTAAGCCTATTAGCATCTATACTGGTCCATTGGACCCACATGTAAGTGTTGGATGCTAAGAAATTAAAATTTATGGAAAATAGCAAAGGTTATCTAGTGATTCAAATTAAATGTATATAAAAATAATTGAGCATCAAAATGATCCAAATTTTCTTGTGCAAGCTCTCTGGTCCTAAACAAGCCTAGAGAACCAACATGTTCACATGGAATCTCTACTGAACTTGGTTTATTAATTTACAAATGAAAACATGCATAAATCAAGCATAATTATTTCTGTTAATCCAAAATTCATGATCAATTCACAAGATGTGTATTTTAGTATTACAAGACAGTGTGCACAAGTTGGGGTCAAAAACATAAATATATTTAACATGACAAATCATTTATGCAGTTCTTCCAGAGATAGAAAAACATTTTTAGAAAACGATTTACATCATAACTTTGTGCAAGTTTTGGCATAGGAGCTAGTCATGACCTAACACACAACATATCCAAAAATTAGCTACAGAGGTTCTATGGTTTTTGAGATATTGCAGATCTAGGGTTTTCACATTTGTATTTTTCATGCAAAAACTAAAAGGAATTAGCTCAGGCCAGAATAACAAAAGTTGTAGTATAAATCACCATGGATCGAACAAAATTGGTTTCACATTTTTCTGATGTTTCTGTGATTTTCTACGCAATTTACAAGATTCGGCAATTTGGATCTACTATTGGAGTTACCTTCTTGCAATTAGGACCCTGGAAAGAGTTGAAGGTTCGCAATGTAGTCCCTACGGCGGCCGGCCGGCGCGGGCCTGCCAATTCCGGCGAGGCCAGCGGCCTTGGCCGGGCGGGAGCGGGTCGGGGAGGGTGGAGGAGGATATAGGGTTCGGTTTAGGTACTTGGCCGGGCGGTGGCGGCTTCCGGCGAGCGGCGCGCGGCGGCCGGGGAGGGGCGGCCGCGGCCGCCGCGTACGCCGGCGAGGATGGCTCGGGCGGTGGCTGTGTTTGTCCGGCGAGTTGTGGAGGAGCTAAAGGAGGGCTGCGGGGCTTCAATTGGTAGTGGAGGCTAGTGGGGCGGCGGTGCACCCGTGGCCGGCCATGGCGGCGCGGTGGCGGCCGTGGCGCGGCGCGCGGGCGCGGCTCGGTGTCCTGCACGGCGCGAGGGAGGGCGCAGGCGACCGAGGGCTTATAAGAGTGCAGCGCCTGCAGCTAGGAGCGAGGAGGACATGGGAGACTGCGGCGGGCAGCTCGGGTACGGCGTCGGGCAGGCGAACTGTGGCGAGGACGTACGGGGCGCGCGTTCCGGGGCACGGGCGGGCGGGCGGCGTGGGTCCCGGGGTGCCTCGGCGTGCGTGCCGCCTCGGGAGGGCGCCACGCACGGGGGAAGGCGCGCCTCGGGCGACGTCGCAGGGCGGTGTCGGCCGGCTGGAAAATGTATAGAGCGCCCCTGTTTGGACGTGTTAAACTCCAAAAAGTTGAATAACAGTGCACCAAACAATGAATAGGAAAGTTGTAGATCTAACTACCCTCTACAACTTTCAAAAAGGCCATATAGTGTTTTTCTCAACGGATTTTGCAGGAACGTCGTGCCAACTTTGAATGTCAGCCTGTCTTGGAAAACAGGAGGTACTGTCAGTCGATCGAGTTTTTCACTAATTTCCACTCAAAATTTGAAATGCCAATCTACATGAAAGTTGTGTCCCTCAACAAGATGGACAACTTTCATAAAGGTAGATTTTGAAGTGTTTAGGTGAATTTTGGGGAACGCGGCAAAAGTTCCGGACGACATTCGCTGACGTGAACGGTCAAGCGGGTTTTGACCGTGTCTTTGACCAAGGGTCCACTACGGGTGTGTGTGGGCTTGGTCAAGGGGTTCATCGGGGTTCATTGGCGAGGGTTTCGGGTGATGACCCAGGTTGACCTAGGTTTGACCGGGGTTTGACTGGTTTGACCCGGCTGATCTGGTCACTAGCGTTAATGACGGCAATTAAAAACCTGGGGCGTCACAGCCGGGCCCTCGTCTCCGCGCACCGGACCCACAGCGCGCCTGGAACAGGGGCAGGATGAGGCCGACGCCCCGCCGGCCCACTTCATTGATGCCCAGGCGGAGCAGGGGCTCTGGGAGGAGCTCCGCGACCACGGCGCCTCGCTCAACCAGGCGCTGAACGAGGCGTTGCGGATCCACAGCGGTCCGGCGTGGCGCGCCTTCCAGGTCAGTTGAGCTTTGTAAAGTTTCGCAGTTCGTTCCTCTGCCTTTTCTCCGTTCGTGTCCTTTCTGACGCCCGTTCCTTCTCGCTTTGCTTGTTGGTGGCAGGAGCTAGAGCACCGGGCCTGGGAGCGGTATGCCGTCCTCGACCGCCTCGACGCCGATTACCGCTGGTATCGGGGGCAGTACGAGGCCCTGGGGGCCCTCGTCGAGGCCCACAGGTTCCCTGACCGGTGGCTGGCGTACAGGGCCGAGGCCCTACTGGACTCGCCCCCGGAGCAAGACGCCCAGACCGCAGAAGGCGCCTCCGCGGTTGTGCGGGTGAGAACGGTGCCGGTCGAGCGGGACGACGCGCCGCGCCGGCCGGCGAAGACCCGGAGAACGTGCGCTCCCTCGCGTCGACATGGGAGGCGGAGGTCGCCACTGTCCGCGTCCAGCTCCAACAAGGCCGTGCGGCGCTCCAGGAGGCGGAGGGGCTGAAGACAGCTCTGGTGGACAAGACCGCCGCGCTTGCCACAACGGAGGAGCGGCTCCGGCGAGGAGCGAGCCGCCCGCCGGGGAGGCGAAGGCCAACTTCGACGGGAGCGAGCGGTGCTCGTCGAGGCCCGGGCCGCGCTCGGCGAGAGAGCGGACGGCACGCGAGGAGGCGCTGGGCCAACTCCAGCGGGAGCGCACCGCGCTCGAGGAGGTGCAGGCCACGCTCCAGAAGGAGGAGGAGGAGGCGTCGCGCCTCAACAGGGAGTTGGTGCAGCTTAGCATCTCGCATGAAGACCAGCTCCAGTCCCTCAAGGAGCAGGGGGCCTCGTTCCTCAAGCTGCAGCAGGAGGCTGAGGAGACGCGCCGGTCCCTCGAGGTGGAGAAGAAGCAGGTTGAAGGTGAGTTTGCTTCCGTTCGGTTTTTGCTCATCGATTCGTTCTTTTGGGATCCGCTCCCAACTCCATCTTTTTTCTTGCTCGTGGCTTCTAGGCCTGCGGACCGCGCTGGGGCACGCGACCACCCGGGCCGAGACGCTGCAGACGGCCTACAACTTCTCTCAACAAGAGTTGGAGGAGCTGCGGGCCGCCGCCCTCGAGACCTGCCAGGAGGTCGAGGACGGCGAGGCGCAAGCTGGAAGCTCGCTGGCAAGCCGCTTGCGCGCTCTTGGCGGGCACGTCTCGAGGCGGATGCGCCGCACTCTTCACCTGGGCGTCAAGAAGGCCCTCGGCGTGGTGAGGTCTCACTACGAGGTGAACCTCGGGGCCGTGGCGTCGGGCTACGTCGCCCCGGAGGGCGTCGAGGACGAAGTGGCGATGGAGCGCGCGGACGCGCTCGCTGCCGCAGCTGCTGAGACGCTCGCCGAAGATTTCGAGGACTTCCTGTTCGCCGACGCTGGCGAGCCCCAAGCCTGAGACCACTGGGCGCTGGGCCTTTTTTGTTTAAGTATTAGAGTCTGGGCCATGTGGCCATGTAAATGAACAAGTGAACTTTTGAGGTGTTCAAATACTTGTAAATTTAAGTGGTGTTTCTTGTTTCGCTTGTCGAACTGTTCTGTTTTTACTTTGCCCGGGTGAGTCTGGGTTAGGGAAGTTCGGTTTCGCAAGTAGCCCGCGGGGCAGGAGGCGAGAGAGAAGGGTCGTATCCTCATGGAGGCGTAGGCCGTCTCTGGCTCGCGCGTCATTTCCGCTTGGCCACCTGCGCCCCGCCTGAACTCGCTCGAGGCTAAGGCTGAATCGTACTTAGCGCGCTTGCGAATTTTTTGCGAAAAAATGGGACCATTTTTTTTGGGGGATGCCCCCCGCAGTAGCCCTCGAGGGTGACTTGGTTTTCTGGGGAAAGCCAAGTTGCCCTTTAACTTTTATTGACTTGTTGGTTTTTACATATAGGCTGCCAACTTGGGTGTCGGGCATGTAATTTACAACAAAAAACTTGGAAATCCTTGTTAAGGGTAGAAGTGACGTAGCTGTTGGATGTTCCAAGCGTTGGTGAGTTCCTCGCCGTCCTCGTTGGCCAGCTTGTACGTGTCGGGCTTGAGCACCTTCACCACGACGTAGGGTCCCTCCCACGGGGGCGACAGCTTGTGGCGGCCTCGATTGTCTTGGCGTAGCCTTAGGACGAGGTCCCCCTCGCTGAAGTCTCGTCGCCGCACCTTCCGGGCTTGGTAGCGTCTTAGGGCCTGCTGTTACCTTTCGGAGTGCATGAGGGCCACAGTGCGCGCCTCATCCAATTGGTCCAGCGAGTCCTCGCGGGCTCGCTGGTTGGCGTCTTCGTCGTAGCCCCGAACTCTGGGCGACCCGTACTCCAAGTCCGTGGGGAGGATGGCCTTTGCGCCGTGGACCAGGAAGAACGGGGTGAACCCGGTGGCCCTGCTCGGGGTGGTCCTGAGGCTCCATACAACCACCGGCAGCTCCCGGAGCCATTTCCGGCCCCGTGGCCCCGCTGGCCGGAGCGAAGACGGCGCCGTGGCGCCGAAGGACCCGCAACATCCGTGCCGGCGGCGTGCGGCGGCGCCGCGGCGACGCGTGCGGCGGCGACCGGGACGGACCCGGTTTGGCACCGCGCACGAAGTTCCTCACGGTTGGTGAGGTGCATGAGATAGCCGTTCCCCGTGGCTTGGAAGTTCAGGCTGCCGAACCGGATTTCAAATCCGGCCGGGAGGGGGTCCGAGCTGCCCATGGAGTACCTCTGGCCGCGATACTCTGTGCGAATCACCATCGAGAGGGTTGGTGACGAGCCGATCTTCAGCGCGAGGCCCCTACCTGGCGCGCCAACTGTCAGTGCGGAAAGTAGTCCCGACACTAACTAGTAACGAGCGCCGAGATCTGCCTCTCGATGGCCGGTGCTGAGCAACTAGAGACGCTTGGTTTATCCTGATTCCGGCCGGGGCCGTACATCCAACAGCGGTGTGCTCGGGGCACTGTATTGCTTGCACCGTGGTGCTCGTAGAGGGGTGGCTACAAGCGAGGCGGGAGAGGAGGCGTGGCCTCCAAGTCCCAGAGGTTTGATTGAGGCAAGTGCCAATATCGTGGGGAAGGCGGAGAGCGTGTGTGCGTTTGCTGTCCGTCGTCCCGTGTCCTCTTTTTTTTGCGGCTGGGGGGCCGCCCCTCCTTTTATAGGTCAAGGAGGGAGCAGGTTACATGCATGCCGCACTATTTCTACGCGTGCAGCGGTATGGCGAACAGTGCCGTAGAGTTGACGGCCGTCCTGGCGAATCTTGCTCCAGTCACGGCGTCGTGGCGTGTCCTGTGCTTGAACAGGGGCGACTTCGAGGGTGGAGGCGTGGTGGTTGTCCGGGGCGTCTTCAAGCAGGCTCGAGGGAGCTGTTGACAGCGATCCGTACGAGGTGCAGTAGCAGGCTGGCGGCGTCCCGTCCCCGTGTGCTCAATAGCATCGGAGCAGTTGTAGCAGTGCGCGGCGTGGCGCAGCAGGGGCGGGGATGGCCGCACAGGATTGACAGCGACGGGGAGGGCGTTCCCGCTGGCCTGACGTCACGGTTTGACCCTGCGGAATCACGAGAAGAGGGTTCAAGGGTGCGGCCGGCCCCCCTTCGAGGGCGCGGCGCGTTAGCCGTACAAGAGTGTGCGGCACAGTGCCACGGAGCTGACACCGGCCTCGTCGCACAGTTCCCAACAGTGGTGGGGATGGGCTCCCCCTAGGGAGTTGGCGAAATAGCGCCGGGGCGTGATTCCCAGGCGCGTAGTGGCGCGGCTCTGCTGTGTCAGAGCATTAAATTCCCGTACACACGTGCGGGAGCGGGTGCGCTCGTGAAGGAACCTCGAGCGAGGCGGACCCCGCTCGAGGGCGGCGTGAGCCCTCGAGCGAGGCGGACCTCATTCGAGGGGGGTTCGAGCCCTCGAGCGAGGCGGACCTTTGCTCGAGGGGGCGCTTTGCTGGGCCGCTTCGGTGGGCCGCGGGGGCCACCACGGCGTGGATCGTGTTGTGTGCATATTTTGTGTTAGGGCCGAGGTTGATTTTTGCGTTTTGTGTTTTTTTTTCAGGTTTTAAGCAGGATTACCCCGTTTTTTGGACTTCATGGCTGTCTCCGACATCAAGATGGCAACGGGTACGTACCCGATGGGTACTGACCACCCATGCCCGCACCCACCAGGTCAAAACCTATTCCATTGGGTTACCCGCTAAAGCAAACGGGTATGGAATTCATTCCATACCCGCACCCGACGGGTAATCCATACCCGCCAGTACAATAGTTCAACCCCCTTCACATGCACAAATATAACGACTTTAAGCAAGTTAAATACAATAAGTTTCCAGCAAATGCATTAATAGTAGGTAGCACACCACCGCCCAGCCTTCTAGCCTTCCACAACTTGTCAGGTTCAACCACAGTTCCAAGTTTCGAGCACAAACAAATATTACAAATTAATATAGTAGCACCAGGCCACTTGCACACCTGCCGCCCAGGCTTCCGGCCTTTCCCACATCACAAGTTCAGCCCTCCGGATCCCAGTTTCCATCACATTAGGTACATATTACAAATTAATGGTGGTACTAGGGTTTCTAGATGGATCGACAATATATATACTAAGAGTGTTTGGGCCAAATTTCATGGGCTATATGGGCTAAATTACTTAGGCTGCCTACTCATTTTTACGGGTATTTCTTACCCACGGGTATGCGGGTATGGGTACTACTATTCCACACCCGTACCCGCCATACCCGATGGGTAGAGAATTTCACCCAATAACGTACCCATGGGTATAAAATTCGTTCCATACCCGCGTCTTTATCGGGTAAAACCCATCGGTTACTCGGGTTTCGGGTACCCATTGCCATCCCTACTCCGACACCCTCCACGATAGAAGAGCGAAGCCACAGCGGCTGGCCCATCGGCCCGGGCCAGTTCGATTGAAGTATGTGCAGCCACAGCAGCCGCATGCACGGTTCCGCGAGGCGCATCACAAAGCTGTTAGCGGTCAGCATCAACGAGTAAAGGTCAGGTGCGCTGTTCTGGCTGGAACTGGAAGTGGTTCGAACATGATGAGGGGGCCTTCAAATTGTTGGATTGACCTGCCGCCGGTTGCTGATCAGCGTGTGCCGGTGTGCCGCTCGCCCGCTACCTACCTGACCATCTCCTGCGTGTGCGCGCGGTTGCACTGATTTTTGTCATGATGCAGGTCACAGGTTCACAGCCGACGGATTCAGAACTGAAAACACTGGCTGCGGCATCTCCCTCCACAATTGGCGTAGCATCTGCCGCGTCTGGACTAGAACAAGGATATGATGTCAGGAATGGTGAGCTGCGAGCCTGCAGTGACCGTGTGTGTGCAACCTCTGGTAGATTCTGAAGAAGTAGATGTCAACATTGTTTTCTGTTTTAAAACATTTAAACATGCATGCGGATGGAGTAGTAGTTGCCAAGTTTCAGTTTCAATCATCAGTTGTTTTTTTTTGAGCCAGTTTCAATCATCAGTTTTGTATCATTCCTTCATACTTCAACAATATACCAACGCTCCAGGACCCGGGAATTGCATGGGATTCGGGGTCGACGAGTGGCCGGGAAGTCGATCGGGACCATCACTTTGGCAGCAGTGCTTTACTCCGCTCAGTGTCGACGACACGCTGCATGACATGAATCGTGTACACGGGATAGGAGGCATACATCTGTTTCTGATCTTTCTTTCACCTTTCTTTGTTTGTTTATTTCTTTCCTTCAAAAAGAGAGTGCCGACGGAGACGGTACAGTTGATATTGGAGCACCCACTTGCGTTTGCGTATGACAGAAATTCCCAGTGGACGTGCTACGGCATGAATCAGTACGTACATCAGAGGTGCATCCCTTGCTTCCATTTGCGTCGTTATTATTTCCAGATGGTTGTCTCAATAATAAGTGCCGAAGAAATTATACATGACCGACTACAATCGACTCCCAAGTGTCATGTACAAGTTTCGCAAAATTAAGGACCTTTCAATTCACACGGTGTCACTGCTAATCAAATGAAAATGACGGTGCTGGATCATTAACTTCACTCGCAGTCACAGGCCGGGACAGCACTCGCAGAAGTCGTCTGCTCATGCGTGGAACTTAAGGTTGCGAAACACGACATGCTACGAATTAGTCCTAACGATGTTTTCATATACTGATATAAGTACAATGAAAAACAAACAATTTCAGCTCAGATCGCGTTTCTAAAGATCTCCCTCTGACCTCTGCTACTAGCTGCCCAAGTGTGAACTGCATGCGTTTGACTTGGAAGTTGGGATCGCACTCTCGTTGCAATCAGCTTGCGCGAGTCGTTCCGCAGACGTCGTCGTTGGCACCTTGCGCGGTGCAAATCTTCCCGCGAGCTAGCAACGTCGGGGATCTCGGTCTGCGCCGTGCGGCTGGTACCGCCGTCGCGAGCACGGCAGGGGACAGATGGTGGCATTCACTTCATCGCACAGGCTACGGATCGTGTCTCTACTCCCGAACCGAATTAGTTCGAGCAGGAGGCTGGGCGGGCGAGGCGCCGATCCAGATCGAGCTCCGGCCGGCCGGCTCATGTTGCCCTACGCGACACGCCAACCGCTATTGACGTAATGACTGATGAGTGTTTTTTTGTTTTTGGTTTTTGAAGCAAACTGATGAGTGTTTAGCCAGTGCGGCGTGTTCTTCTTTCGGGCATGGTCTCGAGACCTAGCTACGTACAAGTAGGGTGCCTGTAGGCCGTAGCACGTAGTGCTTCAAGTACTCGTGTTGCCGGAGATGCTTTGGTCTGACACTCTGCAACAGAGGGTACGAGGGGGGTAGCCTTTGCTTTTGCGGTTTTGCCCATGGCTAGAGCCCTCCAAGAAGCCAGGAGCCGATCGAGAGGCTCGGGATCACAGGGGCAGAAGAAACAAAACCAGATTACTTCCTCTGATGAGAAGAGTCCTTTTGGCGAGCCAGAAGAGTTAAGAGTACTTAATCAAGATTGAGAGAGAGGACGAGCGGAGAGGGGAGGACGGGGGAGCAGCGCATTAACCACGCGCCACCGACCCAACCTGACCAGCATTCAAGTCACGCGCCGCGCCGCGCCCCATCCCCCTCACCTCACCTCCTCCCCGTGAGGCCGAAGCGAGCTGCCCAAAACGACGTCGCATGCGGGAGCACCACCACCCCGGCCTCAACAAGGGTCGTCAGAACCCAAGAAAACCCCTAGTCAGATCCCAATCAGAAGAGGGGCATCGCGGCAGAGCTGTACGTATCACGCGGGCGACGCGCTCCATCCCAACCCCGGTGGCCATGGTCTCGTCGCCTTCCCCTCCTCATCCCTTCCCAACCGTTGTAAGTGTGCGCCGCCTCCTTTCCCCCGCCTAATCTCGTCTCGTCTGTCACGACGGTTTTGCCGTGCTCGAGTGGTTGAGCTGTTCGCTGCGCTGGGCGATGCGCCGTCAGGCCTCCGAGCCGAAGCAGCAGCGGGGCGGCACGAAGGCGGTGCCGGAGAAGGTGGAGAAGAGGTTCGCGCACGTCCCGACGCCGCTCCACCACGGCCACGGCGGCGCCAGCAAGAAGACGACGCCTCGCGGGGCAAAGGGCGGCGACGGCGCCGCCGACGCGGCGGCGTACGTCGCGGCGGTGTCCTGCTCCGACTGCCGATTCAAGCAGCGCGCCCTCGCGCCGGCGTCGCCCGGCGCGGTCATCCGCTCGCTGTTCGTCTCCCTCACGCGCCGCTCCACGCCGCGCTCGTCGCCGTCGCCGACGTCGGCCTCGGGCGGCACCGGCGACGCGGGGGACGGCGACCAGTGGCGCCTCGCCGTGGCCGACCTCTCGCGGAGGCTCGCCGCGGCCACGCGCACGCGGGACGAGGCGCTGGAGGAGACCACGCGCCTGAAGCACTCGCTCGCCGAGCTGGAGCACAAGCTCGCGCGCCTCGAGGCCCGCGTGCTCCCGGCGGAGCCCACGGCCGCCTCCGCCTTCCCCGTCGACTCCTTCCTCCGCGCCGTCTCCACCGCGCGCGCCGCCGTGCGGAACCTCGCCCGCGCGCTGTCCACGCACCTCCGCAGCCCCGCGTGCCCCGGCCCGAGCCTCGAGAGCTTCCTCAACCGCGCGTTCCACGCCGACTTCGAGCTGGACACCGACGCCGACGTCCACACCCCGGACCCAGCGGGCCGGTGCGAGGCCAACCTCGCCGCGTACCACGCCGTCGCCGTGCTGACGTGGGAAGAGGTCCTGCTGCACGGCACCAAGCACTACAGCGAGGGGCTCAGCCGGTTCTGCGACGCCAAGATGAGCGAGGTGGTGTCCAACCTCGGCTGGGCTCGCGCGCGGGCGTGGCCGGAGCCGCTGCTGCAGGCGTTCTTCCTGGCCGCCAAGGGCGTGTGGGGCGTCCGGCTCCTTGCGCGGTCCGTCCACCCGCCGCTCCCCGTGGTGCGCGCGGACCGAGGGGCGCGCTTCGACCCGCGGTTCATGGAGGACGCCGCCGGCGGGCGGGCGGGGAGGCTGGAGCCGGCCAGCGTGAAGATGATGGTGGCGCCGGGGTTCCACGTGTACCTGGCCGGCGCGGGCGTCGTGAAGTGCAGGGTCGTGTGCTTCTACAGCAGCGGCCGCACCGGTGGCCACAGAGATGGCGGGAGCAGCACCAATGGCAGCGTGGGGTTGGGGAGTAGCTGTAGTGACATGAATGGGGGTGCTACAGACGTGGTGGATAGCTGTAAGAGCAGTAGGGTAGGCTAGTTGCATACTCCAGGTAAAGAGAACACGGGGATTTCATTTGTCTGGTAAAAAGCAAGATATGCATTTTGAAATTTTACGTGTTCTGTTTGTGTGAATATTGGTGAATTGATCATGAACAGTCCTCGATTGCAGTTTTTTGAAGAGCAGAGTGCGCCCGTGAGGTCATGACCGTGACCATAACCTTAGGTCCTAGGAGACGGGAAACCCTCCCATTGACTACAAGGTCTATGGGAAAGTTCTAAAAAAAGGTCTATGGGAATTGATTGATTTGACACTCCAACGATGTTAACTGTTAGGCACGTGCTTTTTTCTCTTTCATCTCATCTTTGTCTATAGGCATGCTTGGATCACCTTTAGTCTTATGACTAAAATTAGAGCATGTTTGGATCACAGGGGCTAAAATTAGCCTGAGTAATTTTTAGTCTCTAACGAGCTAATCTTCCAAACGGGTGGGACTAAAGTGAGACTAATTTTAGCCTTGAGGCTAAAATTTGCTAGCTGGGGTGGGAGGAGCTAAAAGGGGCTAAAAGGGGCTAAAGGGGCTAAAAGGAGAGGAGAGAGAAGTTAGGGGAGAGAAATTTGAAGTAATTAATGCTCTTTTAATGCGGTTTAGCCTCTGCTTCCAAACGGGGGGGTGACTAAAGTTTTTTAGCCGACTAATTTTAGTCATAGGGCTAAAGGTGATCCAAACATGCTCTTAGTCGGGCTAAAAAGTTTTAGTCACCCTCTAGTTTGGAAGCAAGAGCTAAAGTGTATTAAAAGAGCATTAAAGTCCCTATTTCTCTCTCTTTCTCTTATCTCTCCTCTTCCTCTCTCCTCTCTCTCCTGCTATTGGCAGCATGCATGTGGTCATTAATGAGGAAAGAGAAAGAGGAGATTTTAGTCCCCTTTAGCTCTCCCACCCCCTACTAGCAAAGTTTAGCCTCAAGACTAATTTTAGTGTCATTTTAGCCTCACCTGTTTGGAAGTTTAGCACCTGTTAGAAGCTAATTTTAGTCAGGCTAATTTTAGGCCCTATAATCCAAACATGCTCTATTTCTCTTCACGTTAGAGGAAATTGAGCTCTCACAGTACGAATTTATGAGGAAATGCCAACTTTGTTTTTGTATTAAGGAAGTGCAGTATTTTTCAAATGTTTTCATGTCTATCACCTTCGTTCGCTAGATCTTATGCAGATTTGTTCTTAGAGACAAGTTCTGCATGCTGATTTGTACGACAAATTTGTTCTAGAAAAGTATTGTGCAAGAAGCCGAAATAAGACAAGCCGAATAGAGATATAATCTAAACCCGTTTATTCCAAATGAAGAAGATTTCTAGCCAAATTAGCAAAAGTCCTCTAGATTGGACATAAATTGTTAAGAGAGGTAGTGCTGATTTTGTTAAATGTTTCACCTAAATGACCGTAATTTGTATCTATGGATAGTAAACTCTTTCATTCATGTCCTAACCTCTTTTATCTAGGAGTAGGTTGTATTCAGAGGAGATTACTGACTAGTATCAGTTTACTCCTAGTTTCTGTTGCATTGTGAAGATACTAGGGGAATCACTCTGGGTGTCAAGAAAGCGTTGCAACTTGGGTGTGTGTGTGTGTTAGCAAAAAGGCCACCAGATTGGGCTACATCTCAAACCGGCCCAGTTAGCTAAACTTAATGAGAACACACACAAAAAACAAAAAAAAAAAAAAACATAGCATGTGGTCGCTGCCGAGTGCCGGCTCTTCTTCCGCTTCCCCTTCACCCGTTCGCCGTGCGGCCGTGCCCCCGCTAGTTCCGCCGCTCGCCTACCTCCACACGCTAGCCAATGGCGGCCGCCATGCGGAGTGGCAGCCTCCTACGTGTTGGCTTCCGCCAGGTATCCGCCCTTCTGTTCCAGGTCCCCCCGTGCCCAGCCCCGAGCCTGGGTCTGAACCTGGCCGTTGGCCGTGCCGGGCTGGTCCGCCTCCGCTGCTTGGCGGCCGGAGCCGACAACGACGGTGGGAGGAAGGTATCGGCGCGGCTGGCGCTGACGCAGCAGGTGTTGCGCGACGCCGAGGAGCGTGCCGCGTCGGCAGGCTCCGACCCCGCCCCCAAGATCACCCTGGGTAGCTAACTACAACTGTCCGAATCCCCAATTTGTCCCAAACCGGTGCCTCAACCGTTACTTACCTCTGAATATCAATGTCACACCCAAGCATCGGTCCTGGTGTTGTCTGTATACAGCTTACGCATCACTTAGAATCCGGGGCTAATATGTCACGAGGTACTGTGTGTGGGCAAACTGTTAATGGTGTTTCACCGAATCTGCTGTAGAAATCCTACTTGCAGAGCAAAAAATGAGCATTCGTGTTAAGTCCGTTTGACCAAAATGACTAGCCCCAGGAAAACTTTCTGCAGATGCACGCGTATCTGCTACTAATTAATACATTCATGCTAACTTAATTTCACTTTGTGCCTACTAAATTGGCCTGTGACTTGGAATAAAATTGGGAAAGCATGCCTTTCCTTGGTAGAGGGTTAGTAGTGTCAAAATCCAGTTTTTTCTTAGTCAAGTGTATTAAAATCACCTAGTAAAAAATGTGGAAATTGTCGGGATGGTTGTGATATGATATTGAAGTTTTGGAAAGTGAATCGATCTATCAGTAGTTTGTGTTCATAAGTTAGTATCCAAAAAATCGAGGTGTTTGTATCAAACGCAATATGTGTAGATGGACTGGAAAAGAAAAGAACCTGAGAGCACTATAGTGCAAGTCGTGTAGATAAAACCTGCAGCAATTTTATCTCGTTATTATCTGCATGAGTTCAACATGCTTTATGTCTGTTTCCTGCAATGAGCTGTGCATTGTGACTATTGTGTCTATTTATTGTTTAAAATTGCCAAAACCTGTTCTAACTCTATTTTATATCTGCAGAACATGTTACTGTTAATTTTGCAAGAAGTGGTGGCCCTGGTGGTCAGAATGTTAACAAAGGTTTTTTTATGCCCTGTTCTCATTTTTCTCTTTGCAACGTTTCACAATTTAATCCTCCACTTATTGGATGTGATGGTTAAGAGATTATCTATGGTGAAACTCTTCACAACTTATCAGCGGAATCCTTTTGGGATGAGTAGTTTATCAGCATATAAACCTCTGCTGTCAGTTCATTATGTTCTTTTGTTGCATTGTTTTTTCTTTACATTTGTATTTTCTATTTTTGTTCCTGCATTAAGAATTTAATGGGTTCCTGATTCATTCAGCATTCCTTAATCACTCTGTAGCATATACATATACCTTTTTGTCATTCTTAATTATCAGATAATTGTTGTCTGTCCATGAGTACACATAGTTGAACACAGAGCTTTCCAAATAATAATTACTTACATAAATTAGTGCTCCTATTCAGTGTGCTGTTTTGCCCTTTTACGTTTTTTCTCTTGTTCTAAATTGCTGTGCCATTTTACAGTCAATACAAAGGTTGACATGCGATTCAATGTTAAGGAAGCTCACTGGCTTGGAGAGAGAATAAAGGAAAGAATATTACAAGCGGTAAAAGAAATGTCCTTTGCTTCTAACACGTTTCAGGATCATGCTTATTATTTTCTGTTTTCAAATCTTCTGCCCCTATGTGTACTTTTTGAAAAGGAGTTAAATGCGTTATTAGTTCATAAACTTGGCGAGTGGGTGCGTTTAGGTACATCATCTCTCAAATTGTTTATTTTAGAACAACAACTTGAAACACAGACAATTTACGTGTTAGCGAATGTCCTTTTCAAAAAAAGTCTTTGCTATTATGTGTTAGCTAATACTCGTATTTCAGCTACCAAGTTGGTTTCGCAAAATTAAAATTATTCTACTTGTTGTATCATGTTGATTACCAGGTTTTCAGGATCTTCTGTAGGATCACTGTGTCCTGCCTGCAAATTTTTATTCAAAGCTAGCACTATGTCATGACTGGTTAAGTTAAAAACTAGCGCCATGATTAAGTTGAAGAAGGGAACAGGGGGATGCCTTGATGGTGAAATCCGTGTTGATTTAAATATGCTGTATGTCAGGATATAATATAAGAGTGTAGTTGTGAGTCGAGGTCATTCGGCCATGCGCGGGAGATATGTAGAACAGTGCTCTATTCTAAACCTACAAATGAATTTTGAGGCTAAAAGAAATTGTGGAAATTAAATCTGTAAATGAATACAACTCGAATAAATGGTAGGATTAGCAAGGACTTTTCTAAAAAAATATTGCACGTTTGCTACGTACGTGACATTTTGTTTGCCCATTGTCGTTCTGGTGATCTATTCGCACCTACCTGGCAAGTTGTTGTCTCCAAATGAACAATTTGAGAGATGATGTACCTAAGCGCATCCACTTACCAAGTTTATGTACTAATGATGCATTTAACTCTTTGAAAAACTTATTTTCATGTCTTCTCTAATGCTTGGGACATTTTATTTACATTTTCTGCTCTCTTTATGCACAGGAAAAGAACAGGATTAATAAAGATGGGGAGCTTGTGATATCTTCTACAAAAACAAGAACACAGAAGTAACTATTATGTTGTTTTTCTTTTAGGTAATTTTTTGGATAGCAACTGACATGATTTATCGTTCTAGGGGCAACATTGAAGACGCTCTGCAGAAGATACAGGTATGCTTCATCCCTTTAAGGTGTTTTTTGTAGGACCAGTTCAGTGACTTACTCTTACTCTAAGATTTGAAATTGAGCAGGCAATCATTGATGCCGCATCATATGTTCCTCCGCCCCCTACAGAAGAGCAGAAGAAAAAGATTGAAAAAATGTAAGTTTTTTTATTTCTTTGGTTTCTTTCTCCAAAATCACGTGCCAATCATTGGTTCTATATGGGATAGGTACAGACCATCCCAGATTGTTCAATAATTTCTCAGCAAGTGAATTAACAAAATACTGTATCTGCTTTTTTTTGCTTAAATTGTTCATATTTTATTAGTTCCTGGTAATTCTTCATTTCCATAACATGTTGACGACTGTTATTAAATGGTCTTAATAGTAAGCTGTGCTTTAATATTTCATTAGGTAAGGTAAAATTCATAAATGTCAATATTAGTTGCAGTTGAAGTTGACTCTTCAGTAGCTAATTTAAGCCCTTGTGTTGCTTCTTCACATGATATCGTAGAAACCTTCTGTTTCTTTCGTATCTAAATCTTTGTTGTTTCACTTTTAACTCAAAATTCAATATAGGATCATTCTCCATTGCAAAGACCTGACTGTTCAGTTGTTTGTTCTGTTGGTCATTACAGTGCTGCAGTTGCTGAAAGGAAGAGACTTCAGAATAAGAAAGTGCTTTCACATAAGAAGGAATTTAGGAGGAACAGAACTAGCTGGGATTGATGCAACTTGTGCAAAACGTTGTTCGGTTCCTGTCATTCCCCAGTAAAGGAGTAGTAGTAGTAGTAGACGTTAACAACATCTCAGCGTGGTGCCTACAGGTGTTTTCATCGCAATATGTCTTTCTTGCTGGGTTTTAAAAAGTAACCGGTACCTTATGGATTCCAACAAGTGTCTGACAAATGTCATTTGCTCAGCTTGCTCTTTGAGGTAGAAAAGCCCAAAGCATTCAGTGGTGTCCATAAAACGACAAATAAAAACACAAGGGTCAGACTTGCTGAAGGCATCTTGTGAAGAAGAAAGCTATGTTTCGTAGCCATTGCCAGTTTTTGTTTCGTCCATTGGGGACCGGCTCTCTGACGGGAAACACTGCTTTTTGGTAACGCACTGTAGTCACTACTCCCTGAACTCATCAGCAGATAGATAGGTACACGTGTAACTGAGCACTCATCTGTAAAACTGTAACGATTTCTTTCTTTGAATTTGGCGAATTTAAAGGTCAGCGATGTGCCGATGCCCGTTGAAGAGCTCACTCCGTTCGTGTGTGATGCTATAGTAGTAGATGATTTTTATTCTATTTTTATTGTTTTGCCGTCAGCGTCTGCGACGCCCGTCGTACAGTATCAATGACAATCAGCACGGGGCACGGCTGAATTGCTCTCTGTGTGTGTATTGAACATGTTACAGGTACCAGGCAATGGGCTGCAACGGTGCAGTAGTCACACACAACAGGTCATCACTGTCCACACAGGCTACGCCTGTACTGGATCACTGATCCACCGTTATTGCCAGTTTGAAAACTGCTATCACCAGAATCCACCGTGTATCTCGCCATTGCCTGTTCATCAATACAGTATACTGATACGCCATTGCCACCGTTTAGCTGCAGGCGTAGGCCACCCGGGACCCGGCCATGAACCGAGATCAAACGCACTAGCCCTGCGAGTTGTGTCCCCTGGGCCCTGGCAGGCAGGAAGGCGTCATGCGGTCACAGTGACGACCCTACTGCTACCGGTACACCGTGCACGCGGGTCAGACGCCCCGACGGACGGACGGACGCACGCCGGCATGCGCGCCAGAGCTCGCCAGCCGGCCCAGGCCCGACGACGACGACCTGGTCTGTTCGCGACCCCCGAGGCAGCACCTGCCATCGCCATTCCCTCGTCGTCCGCGCCGGCCGTGTCAGGGGGCGCCCGTCACGCTGCCACCACCACCGGTCGTGGGCTGGCGCCAGGCTTTGACTGCCGGGTCACGGCGGCGTGCTCGTACTCGCACTGGCCAGCGACCACCGGCCAATTTAACCGGGCGGTTGGACGTCTCGTCGTCGCATCGCTCCCTCCACCGGCAAGACGTGTGTAGAGGAGCGGAAAACCCGCGGGCGCCGGCCGCAGAGACACAGACAGCCGAGAACCGACCGCGCACGGCGTGCTGCCCTGCCACGGACGCGACGGGCGCATGTGGACTCGCACCGCCCGGGCGCCGTGCCGTGCCGTGTGCATCCGGACATTCGGTCCGGTGCAGTGTAGTGCCGTGCCGGTCCGCCCTCGTCGTCGTCGATGAGGGAGGGCCCGCCCGGGAGCGGCGGGGGCGTTGGGCTCGGCCGCCCACGCCCCACGGGCCGCAAGGACATTGCTGTCCTCCGCGCGACTACTGTTCCGCTTCCGCCTGCTTTGGTCAGTGAAACTGGTGGCTCTGCTAGCTGGTGGTGGTGGTGGTGGCGGTCTGGCGGAGGAGGTGCGCTGTCGTCGCCGAGCACAGCGCCCGTGCTGTATCTTTGCTCGTCGTCGCTGCTCGTCGTCGCTGCCGTCGCCGAGCAACAGTAAAATCTTTTAGCTGGGAGCCTGGGGCCGTGGGTATCTCGCACCTTTTTTCAAGCGTTTGTGTACGACGCGCAACTGTGCAAGCGTCGCCGTGCACAGCGGCACGGGGACGCCGCTCTTGCTCGTGACAAAGGGCATTGAACCCAACGGTCGCCATTGAGGATTTGCGGTGACTGTTTATTTCCAAAAAAAAAAACAGAGAGGATTTGCGGTGACTGTACCTGTGCGTCTTTACCGAACACGCGGCCTATGTCGATTCGTCCGTGACGAGATGAGGCTCCGTTGCTAAGTTGTTATGGCATGTCATCGAGATCGATAAACTCTCGAGTATTTCTTAATTTCCAAAAATATATTTTTCCCCACTTGTCTCATGGTGTTGCACAGAGTCTTGAAATTCTTAGAGGTTGTTCGGCTGGTAGAACTTGATTTATCTGTTATTCCTCTCACAAAATATCATTTATTCTACTAACTGGGTACTATTCATTCTATCAGCCGAACAACCTTTTAAGTGTAAGATGGGTGTGGGCAACCAGAGATGCTGAATCATTATCACCAATGCATACATCATGTTTTGAGAATTGAATATATAATTTGAGAGCTTATGTGGACGGGATAAAACCGCGCCCTGTTCGCTTAGATTATCAGCCACAACCAGCAGTACTTTTCTATCAGAATAAATCAACCATCAACAAACAACCACCAGTACTCTTCTCTCAAAATGAACCAGCACTAGCCACCAGCCAGACGAACATGCTGCTGAGTAAGTTTGGGACTTAAATATACACTTTAAAAGTTTAAGAACCTACATAACATCTTGAGATGAATTTGAGATTTAAAAATACACTTTCAGAGTTTAGGAATCCGGCTGACATAGCATCACATGTCCGAATGATATACGAGCAGTTCCCTAATGAGATTATTGCATATCAAAAACAGATTCTTGCATATTAAAACGACACAGCAGTGTTTCCTAGCTGCAAATGCACATAAATTTCGAGTTTGAACAGTTTATATTGATTTGTCGTGCGATAAAAAAATACTGCGCAAGAAAAAATACTGCACAAAGTTGAAAGGACAAAGGACTCTTTTTTTTATTAAGGGACGGGAGGGAAGAAGAGCCTATTTGTACCCTTCGTCAACTTGGGCCAAGGCGGCAAGGCGCCAAGCCACGCCCACGCGCAATACATTTCCCAACACACAGCGCCGTACGCACGGCACGGGCACGGTCCTCCAGCAGACCCTTCCGCTAAAACCCTTCCGAAAGAATCCCCAAATCTCGCACACCCCGAAGCCATCGAGGCCCGAAACCCTAGCACCTCGGCCTCCCCGCCGCCGCTTCCCCCATGGCTCCCGGACTCCAGCGCTTCGCCGACATTGCCGCCGACGGAGCGCCCCGCCTCGACGCCGCCGGCGGCGAGGAGCTGGTCCGCGTCGACCGCGCCGCCTCCGTCGCCCTCGGCTGCCGCTCGCCGGAGGCCCCGGGGACCCTGTTCGTCACCACCAAGTACTGAAGCTCAGCTTACACGGCAACTCCTCCCAACACCTCTTATGATGCCTGATTTTCCGCTAACCGTTGGCTCGCTCGCTTCGACTAGGAGGGTGATTTGGCTCAGCGAGGCGGAGAAGGGCAAGGGCTATGCTGTGGACTTCCTTGACATCACGCTGCACGCTGTGTCGCGCGACCTGGAGGCGTATCCCTCTCCATGCCTCTACACGCAGGTGATTGGACAAGCAAACTCTCTTTCTTCAGATACTGTAGTGCTCGCTGTAGAATTACAGAGACGTCCTTTTTACTCCCTCTTGAGGTCCAATAGGATGAAAGATTGATCAGGTGCAGCTCCGATGTCCTAACAGTTGAGTGCTTCAAGTGCCTTGGACTATGGTCTAGGAAGCAGTAGTGTTTTTAGCTGTAAGTTTATTGGTGCTAGAGGCCTAGTGGGGTAGGCTGTACATTCCACCGTGACATGCTCTTACTGAGAGATCCCTTTGTTCTTGGAATTACAAAGACATTATTCTTCTGTTTCGGTTGATGTTTTGCGAATACCTTATAGCTTCTAGAGAACAGTGAGTTTTGATTCACAGATGGGGGTATCAAGTGTAGGACTGCTGTCACATGGTGCACAGTTGTTCTTTTCTTGACTATTGCAGTTGAGCTGCGGTGAAAATTGCGTTGGAACAACTTTTGGCGTTTATAGCTTTGCATAGATTGGTGATTTGCTTGGTTTTGTTGCTCATTCGTGATAAATTTTCCACAGTGGATGCCCACAAGGTTCGAAACTGTTTATAGCTCATGCGTTCCCATGGATGGATAGAGTTTCTCACTGAGTATAGGAGGGGTAATTTTGTTTCATTTGGAGCTAGGTGGCGTTACCTGTATTGTTTTGTACTAGGTTCTCTTCATTGCTACTCAACAATTAGTCACCAGTTACCAGATGTTGCATTTGCATACAAATATACTGTACTGTTGCCGTGTTGGTTCAAATTTTGTGAATGGGAACCATATTGAACTTATGTCATAGGTGCATATCCTGATCCTGACAAGACTAGATCCCATTTTGGTGTTTAATAGGTGTGCCATGAATTAATATGTGCCTGTTTCTCTCTTTTGTTTTATTTTAAACATAATATTCTCTGGTACAAATGTCTGACATTTTGTCTATGTAATTTGAAGATTGAGACAGACGTTGGCACAGGTGAAGAGGCTGGTGAATCAAATCCTGAAGCAAATGATGAATTAGAGCTATCAAGAGTCTCTGAAATGCGCATTATACTGGGGGACCCTGCTCAATGTATCCTTTTAAATTATTATGTCGTATTCAAACATTTTCTTGTTCGCCTGATATTGGAGTTCAAGTGCTTCCTGATTATGACTTGTGATCTATTGAACTGATTCAAGATGCTTTTAATTTAATTATATAATGCAAATAATCCTCCCAGTTAATCCTTGGACAATTAATTGAAAAACTGAAGTTCGCAGACTGTTGTGTCCTTGACAGAGCTTCAGTGGATGCACTTTTTGATGTCTTCTGTCATTGTGCTGAACTGAATCCTGATCCTAATGCTGGTAAGATATCAAGTTACAGTTGATACTTAAATCAATTCTGTTGCAAACCTATGTAATCTTTTGAATTTCCAGAGCACCATGGGGAAGAGAATGGTTGGTTCAATGGTGAAGATATGACTGGTGCTGGCTGGGTTCATTGCGATGAAGACATGGTTGATGGTAAGTTTCTCAGTATTTTTGCGCTAATGTGTGAGCAGAATTTTGATATCGCACCTTCCATGCAGAAAATGTTCCCCAGTTCTTCAATGTCAATCCGATAGGTCAAAATGGTGGATTCGACCTCAGTCATTCAGTATTTGAGGTAACACAACGAATTTGTTTATATGTACTCACTCCGTACCAAAATAAGAGTTGTTTTGGGTTTTCGTATCAAAATTTGACTGGATTTGTAGAAAATATGCGCAACATTTATATTTTAAATAACTTTGTTAAAAACTAGAATCAAATATCTATCTAATGATATTAATTTTGTTCCATAAGTCAAAGTTGCTTCTCGGGAAACGAAAGCGACACTTATTTTCGGACGGAGGGAGAACACTATTATGACATTTCTTTTTCATGACTGCTGTAGAAGTCTGGAACACATATGAGCCTATAGTGCCCTGGCAATTATTTGTCAGGGATAGATGGTTATTAGATTTAGAAATAGTACATGAGTTTGATGCAATATTAACATTAAATTTGCTGAGTTCCTGTGCTAAGTAAATTTAACTGAAGTGAATAATTTTTTTCCGCACAAATTGGCATGGATTATCTGTGCCGCTGCATTTTTGTTTCAGAATTCTATGCTACATTTGTTGATGTTTTTTTTCTCACAGCTCCAAATCAACGACCAGCGTTTTGAGGATGCAGAGGAGGAACAGGAGAGCCATGAAGATGGACACTAGAAACAGGGATATGTTGCTCTAAGGCACCATGTGATTTATTTTACTGTAGATCACTACTGATGCAGCTTGGTTGCCTACTGTTTCGTCTGCACTTTCTCTTCCTCTTTCCTTCCTCGATGTTATAGGATTAACATCACTGAGCAACTTTCTGGAGTTGCATCGACGGTTACTTTTGGTGAGAAAAGGTCTTGCTGCTGGTCAAGAATGTAACTTTTGTAGAGCATGATGGGAAATCGTGTGTGATCTAACAAAATAGAAGGTGGAATTGGGAAAAGAAATATATTATCTTTTCCCTTGTATATCATGGCATAACTATGTTGCGTCTGTTTTGAATCGCTGTTCTCAGTTAATTTGGGTATCAATTGGAAACTTTTATTTTTTGTCTGTTCGCCAAAGTTCAAAGAAGGTATGGCCAGAATTTTTTGAATCACTTGGGATCAATTACTAACAGCTCTAAAAAATCACGACTCGATAGCATTTAATTGAATCATTCTGTTCGTAATTTAGATCAAATACAGATAGAAATTCTTTATCTTGGAGCCGGAGGTGTGTGAAACATGCCCCAATATCTGGATATCGTTTCCACTTTAGTTCCAACAAGTGAAACAGTATTTAGGGTATTTTTCATCAGGCAAAATAATCATGAATAAAGGTGAAATTTCTTCTGAGTTTTTATGACTAAATTTTCGAGCATAAATCACATGGTAACGGAACAACTCAGTATTCTTTTAGGTGAATCCAGTGTAATATTGCAACTACATCTGTTGCTCTGCTCCCGGCTGTCTTCGCATTGAAGTTTCTATCTAATCCTCCATTTTCCAAAATGTATGTCGCTTTTACTTTGTTAGATACATATATTTTGCTATTCTATATATTGAAAAAAATGGTGTTGCAACCGTCCGGTTGTCTCCGTTGTAACATCGGAATCTTTATGTGCAAGTGCAACACGAGAAACAGGGGGGAAAAAGTTAAGTAGTTTGACTCTAGGTTAGAAAATTCTCACGCTCAACATTGGATGTAAAACATGCAGAAATAATAGCTGCCGGAGCATCTGATTTTTTAATTATAAACATCCTACTCTTAGCATTAATGCATTAAAAAATAAAATACCCTATGTTTCTGAACGGAGCCACACATTATTATCGATCGAGGATAAACCTGAAAATACCGGACGACAAAATTTTTCTTCTAGTATAAGCCGTCTGTTCTGGCTCTAAAACAGTCTCCTTTTATTTTTTAATAAAAAAAGTGTGTTATTCATCCACAAGTATTACAAAGGTGTGGCATTCAAATCTTATATTTAACAATGATTTACTATATATAATAGCGTTTTAGACCATACAATCATATTGTTTATTACTATTTTTATTACTATGTAGTCACATCTTACGTTGAGTCAATCTCATTATTTTTACATAAAGAATTTACAGAGTATCCAATTTATATGATTTATTTACTAGAATTTTTGTGAGTTTTATGCTTTGACTTAGCATATTGTATCCTTAGGCAGTGATTACCGAGGGCACTCCCAATGAAGTATTAAGGATAGTTTCTATCACTGTTAAATAGTTTATCAACTAAGTAAAATGGTGATCTGACAACCTAATTAATGAGGAAAAAACACAAATCATAAAAATTATTTCCTCATGAAGAAAATCATGTCTATTCTTCACCCAGTGCACAAGAAATCATGAATTTGTCACTGATAAGAAACCACTAGTTTCTATGATGTTAATGCATCGCTTCACATTGGTGAAATCGGGAGAGAAAGAGAAAATAATTATTAGTGAAAGACATTACCACTATGAAGAATAATTTCTATAGATGATTTCTTGTACTATGGAAACCGTGTTAGTTTTCTCCATGCGGACTGCCCTGGGTACTCAAATTATTAGTTTCCTCCATTGGGACTGACGGACTGCCCTTATTACTCAAATGATTATGTGGCATAAACCGTCATTATTTCACTGAACCATTATTAAACTATAAGGTGGAATGATAAATGCACCACATTAATCAGTTAAGAGATTGCTTTACAGCAAATGAAATATGAATGGTTAATATCACATTTTTGCAGAATTTTTTTTTCTTATTTTTGTTTTTTTAAAGAGGACACCAGGGGACAAGCGCAAAGTAGTACTAGATGGGCCGTTTAAAGCCTGCTTCCATTTGGGCTGACCCGTCCACTTCTCATATAAGTAGCCCCGAACCCACCCCGTGCGAAAACCCTAGCTTGCAGCGCCGCCTACCCCGAGCAGCCGAGCGAGGAAGCGAAGACCCCCTTTCCCCGAGCGCAGGAGCACCATGGCGGCGGCGGCAGTTTACGGCGGCATCAAGGGGAAGCTTGGCGTCGAGGATGCCCCTGAGCTGCAGCTCAACCGCATCCGCATCACCCTGTCCTCCAAGAACGTTAAGAACTTGGAGAAAGGTATAACTGAATCTCAAGAATCCAGACCCCTATTTCCTGATCGGGTGTTGTATAGTCTTTTTGCTGTACTTTAATTGTACATAGCATAAGACACATAGCATAAGACGTGATGATGTGTATTAAAGCTTCTGTTTCCTGCTCATTTGTATATAGTTTATATGATTATTCTTTAGATCTATCCGTCGAACTCGTGGCCTGCGGTATTCTAAAGTCTAATTGGAGTCTCGAGAACACGCAGAAATTTGATGTAGTACTCTAATTTTCCACTGCTCTTATACAATTTCCCGTTGGTTAGGATTGTTAGGTTGGTTTATCCATTTCATATTGTTTCGGTAAACAGGACACTCCAGCCTCCAGTGCCCAACTTGATGTACTGTGCGCTTGTGCACAATTTGCTGCAGCCAATGTGCTATATCTGATTCTGTTTGATCCTAGGTAGGAATATTTTCGCAACTTAGTGATTTATGCATCACTCCTATGTGAAGTCATTGCAATCACTAGTTTGTCTCAACTGCAATGTTTGTGGGTTTATCTCGTGAGCTTCTAGATGCCTCGGGAGGTCTGCAGAATCTGGAGTTCATGGACCAACCCATTTAATGGGTCAATACCCATCTTTGTCTAGTCTCTTGCACCTTGATGCAAGCCAAATTTATCTTTCCTTGTCAATATTCCCAGGAGTGACTGCTGCCATGAAAAACTGTGTTATTGTTCATCTCTCTGTGGGTCTTTCTTGTATTCTTTGTTCTGATCAAGTATCCTGAAGTTACCATCTAGACTAGTGTATTTTGGTCGCATGTTATGCTGCAAGTTGCACCACTGTGTCGCAGTAGAATCAGCTTTCTGAAGTTTACCAAACTGATGTTTATTGCGTTCTTCTGGTAGTTTGTGCTGATTTGGTGAAGGGAGCCAAGGACAAGCATCTGAGAGTTAAGGGACCTGTCAGGATCCCTACTAAGGTTCTCCACATCACCACCCGCAAGTCTCCTTGTGGTGAAGGTAATGATTTGTTTCAAATCATCTGCTGTTAAACTGTTGTCATGGCTTTGGTTGATTCGACTGTGTTTTAAGCTATTTTTAAGTGCTATGCTGCTAATATATATTCATGTGGTGTCTCCTAATTGATGAATTGACAATTTTTTATTAGTAGGTGATTGAATCGTTAGGCTAGATGCTTCTGCTAGATTATCTTCTATTTTTCTGTTGTGTTTTCTAAGTGGACCCTTTAATTGGATGTTTTCTGAATTGGTATATCTAATACCTTGGTATGTCTTTCCAGTTGTGATGAAACTTGAGTAACTTTGAGTTCACTTTCTGGGTGCTCACACATGTCACATGTGCCTGTTTGACCCTTTCTAGGACCTTATTGTTATTATCGATAACTCTCAAACTATTTTGTGGCATATGTTCACTGGATTCTATTTTGTTTGTGTCCTGAAATTGACCAACCATATTATAATTTGTTGATCAGGAACAAACACATGGGATCGCTTTGAGTTCCGCATCCACAAGAGGGTGATTGATCTGATCAGCTCTCCTGATGTGGTGAAGCAGATCACTTCAATCACCATTGAGCCTGGTGTTGAGGTCGAGGTGACCATTGCCGATGTGTAATGACGTGCTGTTCAGCTGTCATAAGCTATTTTTATCTTATGTTGCAGTAGCTTTGTGCTCCCGTTGTGTGCTTTTGTATGGACATCGAGTGATTGTTAGCTCCCAAGACCGTATTTTCTCCGCATACTGTCTGATCTGGGTTGTACAACTTCAAATTTTGTTTGTCTATCCTAGCTGTTTGCCTGATCCAAGGGACGTGCAACTTGAAATGTTACATTGCATCTGTTTTCTCAGCGATTTGTTTACCAATGTCACTAAAAGTACCCTTCAATTTACTACCACATAATGCAATTTGTTCTTTTTTCTCCGTATAGATAGAAGTTGAATTTGCTTAATTTAAAACTTTGCAGTGTGATAATGACATTACAATCTACGATAAATAATTCTTTATAAAAATTTTATCATTATACTTTAGGTGAGTGTCATGGACGTTTTCCTTATTTTAAAGTGTGAGCATGACTGTTCTGGCTAGTACTACTATATTTTTTACGTGTGCTGGATACGGGCTGTATACCGCAATGACCTGGCGTGTGCCCATTTCGCTTGTCCTTTGCTGCCATAGTGCGCCATGGGCATGTCCTTGGGCAACTAGAGCGAATGCCACATTACGACTTTGCCTCCCGGCAGCTGCACGCCTTCTTCCGTTCTTCGTGCGTCCACCGCCATGGTGCCTTTGCCCCCTTCGCGCCGCCGCCGATGAAATCGACTAAAGCTCGGCAGCATGCTTGCATGACATCCTCTGAATTACCGTGAGTCTGGCGTTTGTTACGGTAGATTGTCAATGAGGTAGACTCAACACAGAGCATGAGGCTTGGAAGTTGGAACCTTCGAGATGAGTGCCACTGTCACAGAGAAAAACAAAAGGGAAATGGCGACTTCACCAAATGTTCAGGGAAATCGTTGGACGTGTGATCAGAGGAGATCCGGTGTGGAACCGGGTGTTCAACTGTCACCGGCTCAACGCCACCTGCAACCCCAGTCTATTGGACCGACCGGCCGACCGACGACGCTTAACGGCTAAGGCTAACCGCACCGCGCGGTCTGTTCGTTTGGGCTTATCACCACCGACCAACAAGATTTTCTAACAAATCAGCCACCAAAGAATCACCAAGAATACTTTTCTCTCGAACAAATCAAGACTCACCATCGCCCACACCAAACAATCAGCCGCACGTCTGGACAGGGGCATGACCCACATGCCAGATGGAGTTATACAGATCTGTAACCAAAATGTCATGCAGCCCAAATGTCTCTACACCGATCTCCAAAATACAAATCATCACCTCTGGGCTCGTTTCTAGCTGCCACGCCAGTCTGTGGACCCCACATCCATGCGCCTCCCCAGCATGCGGTGGAGCGGAGAGAGAAGATAGCGTCAAGAGAGAAAACGCTGGCTTTCCCGCTTTTCTGTAGCTACCTGTTACATTGCGGGGCATATGCAGGTAGGTGCAGTTCCGTCTCGTTTGCCGTTGCGTGGTGCGACTAGCCTAAGGCATCCCCTATGCTAAACGCCTAAACCCCGTCACGTACTCAAGCGAAAAAGAAACAAAAACGATCCTGTTTCGTTCCTATTAGCATGAAAATTTTATTTCACTACAAAATACTCCGTGTCGACCGTCGACAGGCGCAGATCAGCCGTGCCAGAGCCAGCTCTGTGTCGTATGAGAAACACTGTAGCTTATGGGTAAGACGACGACGACGACTTGGAAGTCACTCAAGTCACATGTGATCCCTATCATCCTAATGCGCATGGTCACACCCCAACCGTCATCAGCCTGTAACATTTCACTAGCGTTGAGCACAATTGAGAGAACGGCCATAGTCACCCATAATTTCTTTTTTTTTTCCTTAAAAAAGAGCTCATAATAAACCACACTGCCATTACGAGGGCTATTTATATTATGAACGGCAACACGATGTAAATGTGGACGGACCGTAACAATCCGCATTCGCGCATCATGGAATGCAGAAGTGAAGAAGAACATGAATGGGCAACAGGGGAAGCAAGTCCAAGATCCGGTTCCCGATCCTTATCCCCTTGATGATGAAGCGCGACCCCACTAGGCAGGCAACAAGTTGGCCACTCCCTACCCCTTTGGGCCCGTCTAAAATGAAATCGATCCAAACGATAACGATAAACCAAAAGATTTTTGAGCAAGCAGGACCCCCAACAACCGAAACCCCGGCGGCACCCTGGTCTACACGCTTGACGCAACTTCCTCCCCACTGATTCTCAATCAATCAAAATCAAAAGGAGAGAAAATTTCTATGCAACAGCGTCTCCGCCTTTGCGATTTCGCAAGCATTTGAAAAGCTTGAAGATATGCCGAAAGTTTGTTAAATATATGCAGGTGATAGCTTTGAGGCTTTGGAATATGGGCACGTACATGGGATTTGCGATCTCTTTCAAGGACAACGTCGTATCCTCGTCAAGGGCACTACTGTTTCTTTTATACGGGGCAGTCGGTAATCTGTACTGTTCGCTTATAAAGAAGAAAAAAAATATAAATGAAGAAAAATAAAAAAATAGAAGGGGTCATTCGCGCTGACCCCACGAGCGCGCTCGTGGGAACTCGTGACGCTCCTAAAAATCTAAAACAGAAAGTAAAACAAAA
Organism: Cenchrus americanus; assembly: GCA_947561735.1. Classification (NCBI taxonomy): domain Eukaryota; kingdom Viridiplantae; phylum Streptophyta; class Magnoliopsida; order Poales; family Poaceae; genus Cenchrus; species Cenchrus americanus. Next base: position 148,668,207 of record OX387243.1, on the reverse strand, counting down.
GTGAGAGATGCGAAAAATCTCTGGAATTTCTCCCCAGATGTAGCGCCCCTGCTAACCAAATCCGCGGAGGCAGGCAGGCCCCCTCGGAACCAAATCGAAACCATCCGCTCCTCTCGGGAAAACGGCAGCAGCAGCAGCAGCCCAAGCGCAAGCGCCGCCGCCGCCGCGGACCCAATCGCTGCCCAATCCCCCCCGTGCCGCGAGATCCAGCAGGGCCCAGCCGCATTGCAGCGGATCGAGCGAGGAGGGGATGGCGCCGCAGCTGACCGGCGCGCCGGGCTCGGCGGCCGCGGCGGGCGGCGCGGCGGCCGTCAAGCCGCAGTTCCACCACTACCACCACCACCGCCTGCCCCCGCGCCACCACCATCCGGCGCCGGCCTCGCTCCTCTCCAAGCTCGCCTTCTGGTCCGTCTGCTCCCTCTCGCTCCTCCTCGCCTTCCTCCTCCTCTCCCCCTCCTCCGCGCCCGCCCCGCGCGCCGCGACCGAGTCCCCGCGCCGCTCGCTCCACTCATCCCCCTCGCCCGCCGCATCCTGGGGCGGCGCCGCCTGGGAGAAGAAGGTGCGGGCGTCGGCGCGCGTCAGGCGGCCCCGGGGCTACTCCGTCCTCGTCACGGGTGCCGCCGGCTTCGTCGGCTGCCACGCGGCCGCAGCGCTGCGCCGCCGTGGGGACGGCGTGCTCGGCCTCGACAACTTCAACGACTACTACGACACGGCCCTCAAGCGCGGCCGCGCCGCGCTCCTCGCCCGCTCGGGAGTCTACATCGTCGACGGCGACATCGCCGACGCCGAGCTGCTGGCCAAGCTGTTCGACGTCGTCCCGTTCACGCACGTCCTCCACCTCGCCGCGCAGGCTGGCGTGCGCCACGCGCTCGTGGACCCCATGTCCTACGTGCGCGCCAACGTCGCTGGTCTCGTGGCGCTGCTAGAGGCGGCACGCTCGGCCAACCCTCAGCCGGCGATCGTCTGGGCGTCGTCGTCTTCTGTGTACGGGCTCAACTCCCATGTGCCTTTCTCCGAGCATGACAGGACCGATCGACCAGCCTCACTCTATGCGGCCACCAAAAAAGCCGGCGAGGAGATCGCTCATGTCTACAACCACATCTATGGGCTCTCACTCACCGCTCTCCGATTCTTCACTGTCTACGGGCCTTGGGGGCGTCCAGACATGGCCTATTTCTTCTTCACCCGGGACATTCTTGCTGGTCGGCCAATCACGGTGTATGAGAGTGCAGGAGGCTCACACCAGACTACCATTTCCAGGGATTTCACCTACATTGATGACATTGTGAAGGGATGTGTCGCGGCATTGGATACTGCTGGTCGGAGTACAGGCAGTGGAGGCAAGAAGCGAGGCCCGGCACCATTCAGGACATACAATTTGGGGAACACTTCTCCAGTGCCTGTTACACAGCTAGTGGATTTGCTGGAGAAGCTGCTCAAAGTGAAGGCTGTGAGGAAGGTTGTCAAGATGCCAAGAAATGGAGATGTGCCGTATACGCATGCTAATGTAAGCCTTGCGCAGAGGGAGCTCGGCTACCGACCGTCCACAGATCTCCAAACAGGTCTCAAGAAGTTTGTGCGGTGGTATCTTGAGTACTACCATCCTGACTTGGCTGAGAAGCAGAAGCAGTATGCCGGTAGCAAGGGCAAGGGTTCACGTGCTCGGAATGGCAGCTCGAGTAGTGCAAGATGACTGTCTATTCAGTGTCTTCGTGGCCTCTCCTGACGGTGTGTATCAGAATTCTACCTCCATTTTCTTACTTCATCAGATTGAGAGGCTCATTTGCTCAGCACATTCTGAAAGTGGAACAGAGTTAAGAAACACTCATTAGTTAGTCATAATTCAAAAATCCTGTTGTTTCTCTTTGCTACCTTGTAGCTGGGCATTTAATTCCTAGGTCCATTAGTTGGTTCTTAGGATGACACTGTTTGGGAGATGTTTCTTGGGTTCTGGGGGAAGGTATTCTGTTGCAAAGACTACAGTAGATTCTTTTAGTAACATTTTGTACCACGGGAGAGAACTAAGTATATCATGACCTGCTCTTTGTTCAACTTAATTGGTGATGATCTATAATCTGCCTATGCTCCTTTTGGTGCTGTGCATGCTCTTTATCTATATGGCGGTGCTGGTGTAGCTGAGCAGATAGGTTGCGAACTTATTTTCTCCATGATAATCTTCAATTCTGCTAAATCCATTCTGGGTCTGAATCTTTCTGTCATGAAGTGTGTTTTCAGGTCATACAATTATAAACCATTCCGCCATTGAATTAATACCACTTGCTTTGTGTGGGCTTGTTAGTGTATTATTTTTTGGTTAGTTGTGATTGCCACTTTGTAATGGTGTTAGAAATTTTCATATATGTAGTTAACATTTTATTGTGTTAACCAAAGATAGTTAAAAATGTTGTAAAAAAAAGATAGTTAAAAAGAAATTGTGTGAATTTAAAATGCTGTATGCATTTTAAATATGTATGGGCTGAATGTGACACTATGAATCTACAATTGGTAGGGAAACACAAAATGACAATTGGAGGGGTTTGAAGGTATATGTTTGGGCCTTGTGGGGACTAAGGAGTACTAAGTGATAATTATGTATGTTTGATACAGTAAATAATAAATTGCAATATGTGTTTTGCATTTTTAAGATCTTATGCTTCGGGCTCAACTGCATGATGATACATTGTAGCATGCATTCATGCTAGCAGCCATTTGTGAGAGCAGTAGTGCTTGAATCTTGATGATACATTATATCGTGCATTCATGCTAGCAGCCATTTGTGTGGGATGATGTGAAACAAAAAATCTATTTAACTGATCAATGCCTTGCAGAAGCACAGGTTGGAGCCATCGTTTGCTGCATCAGAAAATGTTAAAATTCCAGCTAATTGTTGAGTGCACTTGTAGTTGCTCACGTGGTGGTCAAGCTACTCCAATTGACCATGTTGTATTGAATGTTGCATTTTTCTAGATAAAAAGCAATTGTCATGATGAAGCTTGCTGATGATTCTGCAATTACATGATTGTTGTTGCCCTATGATTGAGGTGTTCATCGATCTACATTACTGTAGGCTTCAGTCTGTATGATTATATTGATGCTTTTAAGTGAAGCGAAACTCATTATGCTAAGGTGCGTGCGAGAGGAGAAAATTCTTTTGTTCAGTATATCTAGCATTCGAGTATTAACGAATGGGTAGCAGCTTCTCTAGCCTGCAGAAGGCTCCATCATATGACCTCTTTGGGAAACATATGGAGTGGCCTTTTTATAAACAGCGCTATCAGATGCGTGTGCGGGAATGATGTATCTGGGCGGAACTGCAGATCTGAACGTCGTGCCCTGCAAAGTTCCATCTTGAGTTCTGACTGGTTGACCACCGGAATAGACTGCTTACTGAACTTGTCCATGTGCGGCCTCATCTCCTGGATTGTGATTGACATGCACGTGCTCTCTTATCGCCGGCCACGAGCCCACGAGTTGTGCATCCGCGATCCTCAGCCACGTCGTTGGAGGGGCAATGCTCTGTTCCGGAACGCGAAAGATTGATAGTTCTATGACGTGCTCCTTTCTCGTTTATAAGTCGCGAGTCGATGTGACACGGTCTTCCAAACTATACTTTGACCACTAATTTCTTTTATATTAATTTTTTTGAACGTATAATTATTAGAAACTACATTTGAATACAAATTCAACCATGTCAAATTTATATTGCAAAACAAAAATATAATGAGTAAATTAGTATTTAAAGATTGCAAGGTTTGAATCTTATTATACGGAAGCGCATTATAAACGAGATAACGAGAAGTGAGGGAGTACGAGCAGCAGAGTACTTCTGTGCTATTGATGCTCGGTACCGTCGAATGTTTAGCGCAGTTGGATTGGATAGCTACCGAACGGGCAAGGTATAGGGATGGGTGTCGGTAGCAATCGAATGATATTGCTTGCTTGCACTTGTCCGCGTCAAGCTGAAGTGCTAACTGATTACTAGCAAACGGGTATTCTTTATTTTTATTTTTTTGCGGGTATTCCATTCTGCAAACTTTTTTTTACTAAAAGCACTTTTTTATATATTAAGCAATTATATTACAAAACAATCCTTCGAAGAAGGCCGTATTACAAGAAGGTCCTTGGACCGGAGCAACAACACCACCGAGACGTAGGTGAGGAAGAACACGCCGGCGGTGAGCTGAGGTATCACCGGAGGCGAGAACAACAGGGTGGAAGAACCGCACCTTGCGTCGGTTGACGAGGGGGCGACCGAGTCGCTGAGGACCACAACGGACGACCGATGGATCTGGAGGCTTCTCGTCGCTGACGGTAAAAGGAGCTCGAAGTTGAATCCCCAATGGTCTGCTCCCAGTGGGTATGAGCTCAGGCGGCCATGGATCTGCAATAGTAGAGTCTGCTTGGACGAGGTGCCGGAGAGGAGCGGTGGAGATGGCAAATCGAAGACGAGCAGATCTCGGGGTCGAGGCGAAAGGAGCGGTGGTGGTTGAAGGACCGATTAGGCGACCAGAGAGGGGGAGTGAATGGGAGCCGATAAAAATTCTTCTCGAGAGAGATTGAAACTCCAACAAGATGAACTCGCTCGGTCGAACCCCCAAAATCACACGCTCCGCATTTCTACCTTCTGTTTGCCAAAACCACGTAGCCACTGGAGTGCTACTGGTCCTAGGAACAAACACTACCAGCAACCTCAACTCATACGCACCCATGACAGCGGAAACAACTCGGGAGCTGGCTGTCCAGAGGGGGGTTAGACCGGGTATGGGGGGCGGTTAGACCGCCTCCACCAGGCAACCAAGAAATCCTCCGGAACACCTCTTCCGAGCACCAAAACGCACCATGGTTTCACTAATAGAGATCTCTGGTCAAGGCCAAGCTAGCTACCAGGAAATCTTGGCAAAAACCAAAACTTCACCCAGGGGCCTGGGGCGGTTAGACCGGCAACCAGGGGCGGTCTAACCTCCTGTACCCAGCAACGAACTCCAAGCAAGAACTCCTAGCAAACAGCACGAAAACGACCCAAGATTTCACCTGAACGCTCCTCTGATCAAGGCGAACAAACTCACAGAGGAAAACTCGGCAAAATCAAAACTTCGACCTGGAAGGCCCAGGGCGGTTAGACCGCCCCCACCCTTCCAGAAAACCTACCCGCGGGGTCAAACCTCAACTTCCCATCGCCCGTCTCTTGAATCACTCCACGGATTGTAGCGTAACTTCGGGAATAGCTGGGTTACCTCCTGGGCAACCTCTACCTCAAAGGAATCGACCCGAATCGCTCACAATCAAGAGGAATCGAAGAAATCGTCTCTCTAGGTCAGGAACTCGGCCAACTCGAAAAACCACCAAATCGAGTCCGATTCAAGGGAGATTTGGGGGCAAAGTCACCAGCCAAAGAGGCACAAGGTTCTCATATGTGACACCCAACAAAATCCCCAAGAAATCATCCTCAAAACTCCGCCAAGAAAAGCACAACAAAGAGCTCCGAAAATCACCACAAAGAAGGACGGGAAAAGCACTTCACAACCTTGAGGAACAACGCCGAACCATCTATACATACCATGAAGGTTCGTACAAGGTCTAGCTTGCCACCCATACATCCATCCCTCTCTCTAGATCTCACATGAAGGTCTCAAGCTAGTCCTAGGAAAACTAGAGGAAAATGAGAACGAAAATGGAAAAACAAATGAGCTAGGGTCCCAAGAGTTGGCTGCCATCCATCCCCTCAAAGAGTACATATAGAGGCACCCAAAAGATTAAACTACCCTTACTTAATAACTAGGGATACAAGCCCCTCAAGGGCGAATTTGGAAGTCTTCAGATTTTCTTCATCGGACGGATGCCCAGCGACCGCAACCTGCTTAGCCTCGACGCAAGCCTTGCGATCCCGACGTGTGTCCTCCGCTTCGAAGCTTCTCAGCGCCAGCGACCAGGGCGGTTAGACCGCCCCCCTGGGCGGTTAGACCGACCAGGCGGTCAGATCGCCTCACATGGGCAGTTAAACCGGCCTGGCTGGCCGCACTTCCTCGTCGAGTCTTCGGTCTCGGTTTTGTGGCTCAAGCGAGTAACCCAGTGGTTTTCTAGTGAACCACTGCAAACCCCGCGAACTCGGTCTAGCCTCTGCCAATCTCCACTCATGACTTGGCTCCCACGTAGTCCCGGCTCGACCTTGGTTTTGAGGCTCTACCAAGAAACCGTCCACGACTTCGTCCCGCTGTTCTTGCCACCATGCGGCCCGCACTTGACTCCGCTGGCCACCGGGTCCCTCGAACCAAGCCTACTTATCTTCTCCACACCTGGAGGCCTCACCGTGGACGACCATTCAAGCTTGTTCTTTACTTGCACCAACACCAGTCAAGCCGCAACCTGCACCTGCAATACTTGGCCAAGATTCAGTCCACACAACATTGTCAATCACTCATCACACCAGGAAGCGACCATCCACCGGTCCTCGAACCACACATGGCCTTCAATCTCCCCCTTGCTGAGTGCATTGACAACACACAAGATTTGGTAACCAAAGAGAAAAGAAAAAGAAAAGAAATGAATAAAAAGAAACCTCAACAAGCGATCGAAAGCCAAAGAAAGGCAAAGAGAAAGATCACTTGAAGAAGACAAGACTCGGACCCCTTAGGTAAGGGCAACGGCTCGACACATTCGAGACAAAACCATGCTCCAGCAAAGAGCGCAAACCACCAAACCAAAGCTTGAACACCTCAAAGAGCTCCCCTGCACATATGCAAGCTCCCCCTAAGCAGAAGCGCACTCCCCCTGAACCACTGTAGCAATGCGACACGGGAATGCAACAAAGAGCAAAAATCTGCTCACTTTGCCCAGGGCAGTTAGACCGCCTTCACCAGGCGGTTAGACCGCCTACCACTCAATTGACCGCCTAGGGGGCGGTTAGACCGCCCCATGTGATCGGCCCTGCACCAAACTGCTCAAAATTTGCCCGAACCAATTGGAACACCTTCCAAATGCTCCCAGGTGCCCAAATCATGCACAAACTTCTCGCCCTTTTTGACAATGCATGAATCAAGGCAAAATGCGCAAAGTTTCAACATATAGCTTCTCAAATATACAAAATTCATCACAAGGAGCTACACATGTCCAAATGAGCAAGTTAGATACTCTACATGTTCGTAATGACCTCAACTACATGATCACCAAGTTTCACAACCATTGGACAAGGCTAAAAAGGATCCGAGCAATTTTGCGAAAATTTACCCTCTCATGAGCAAAACATATCAAAATGGAAAAGTCACACAAACTTCATGCTAGGACAACCAATCTAATCATAAGACCATCACAAACACCCGCAAGCACCTCATGTCATGTCAAAACCACCGAGCCATGTGCCTACTTCTATATATGAGACTTCTCATTGGTAGGCATCATGCAACGGTTTAGCACCCAAAGCAAATTTAAATTTAGCACTGTTGACGGTTCAAAACCGTGCTCAAGTTCACCGCAAGCCTACGGGTGACTTGGTGCCTTTTTCACCAAGGAGGGTTCTCCCTATATTTGTCAATCCAAGGATCGGAAGCAAACCACCAAGGTTCTCTATCTAACCTACCGGTCTAACCCTATGTGAAGCATTGATTGCATAAAGGTAACATACAAACACGAAGGGATGTATGGATCACATCCACCTAGCCATAAAGGTAAGCATCAAAAGGTAACCCTAGCCTACCGTCTTCTTGTTGCCTTTCCGGCCAAGGTGATAAACCAATCTAAACCTATACTATGATAAGGATTACACTCGATATGGAGTAACCCGATATGGAGTGGTCCGATGCACGTTCACTCGCCGCTTTCTCCCCTCTCGTACTGTCACTACGCGAGGATAATCATCACCGAGCGATAAACCTCGGTCCGTGCACTACTACGGTGTGTCCGCAAGACAAGACTAATCACCATGATTCGATCTAGTCCTACTAAAGGCATATGGTAGCTACACATATGAATAAGTATAACTCGTAGTAGATCAAAGTATGACAAGATATAGTTACATCACCGAATGTTGAAGGTACAAACGACTTGACGAATTCAAGTCGCGGCTCTAGAACCCCACCATGGCTTCACCACGCAGGACCAACCATGGCGGCTAGGGCATGGCCTAAGCCATCTCCTAGGCAACTCAAGGACTCGCGGTGGCCGTCAGCTTCCTCCCGGTGCTTCTCCTTCGTCTTGGCGGCTCTCTGATGAATGGATGGATGTGGCGGCCGGCGGAGGAAGAGGCAATAAATAGACAAGCACCTAGGGCAAAAGGGGGGCGCGAACCGGGCTCAGAAGTCGGATTAGGCTGGGCCGGCCGGCCTGGGCCGACCGGCCCAGGCCCATTTTGGCCCGGTTTGGCCCCATTTCGCTCCCCGATGCTTCTCGGTCAACTGTTGACTTGCTCCCTTATGCATGTGGGCCCTTGACGTTGTCTTCTCCACGGTTTGGACAGAGCTCCTTGTCGCGCAAGCTTCAGCATCTTCTGTCCAGGTCCCTGGAGTTTCACGGCTTCATGCTTCGGTCCCTGGACCCTTTGGAGTCATGTTCATGATGTGTCTTGACTTGTTTCGGGCTTCATGATCGTCTCTTGAAGTGCTTGATGAACTTATCTCAAAAGTCTCCCTTTAAGCGCTAGTTTCCTACGTAAATAACAAACTCCAAAATCGCCATGCGAGAGTGAACTTGATACCTCCGGGGGGTTAGTACCATTGGTTAGAATATCAAATACGTGCAAATGTTGACGGTAAACTTATAGCTAGGTGTACCAAAATCGACCATCAACATACCCCCATGCTTAAACCTTGCTCGTCCTCGAGCAAGTCCAAGATCTTTGCTTAATTTGGAAATCAGCGTTGCCCTTTAATGTCTTCCCTGCACTTAGTTATACACAACAAGACATACTGCTCTCTCAAGTATTTAGCATTTAAGGTTCAAGTTTTGACCGGCTACTTCATTATGGAAGGTAAACTATCATTAAAGAACATGCCACAATAAAATATAGTGCTCTCAAACTTAAGCAAACTTCAAACCTTTACCTTGTTGCATCGTGAAGAGTTCTCAAAAAGTTGCACATCTAACATAAGTGAGGTTCTCTTGCAAAAGCTCAAGGAAACACTCATCTCGTCAAGTCACTCAAGCCTACACTAGATTATTCTCAACCTATTCTACTCATATATGGAAGTGAAAAGCTTATGTGGAGTTTGGAAGGTAAAAACAATCCTAGCAAAACATTATACTTGAAATATTGTCAAACTAAGAGAGAGATCTATTGGAATTGCCGAGACTAGTCAAAAAGGCCATGGAAAATAAATGTTGGAAAGGGAGAGAGATGGAACACACACATTTAGAAAGGTGGACATGTGCAAGTGGCAAATGGGTGATCCCGAGACACGGATGTAGTTCTCGTTATCGGATTGCACATGGTTGGAAAAGTTTGAGTATGGACTTGTCTTCAAAGCTCTCTAAGATTTAAATGAAGCTAAAAAGAACCGAGGAGCATTTTTATTTTTCTCTTTTTTTGTTTTTTCTTTTCTTATTTTTTCTTTCTTCTTCATTTATTTCTTCTTTCTTTCCTTCATTGTTTTCTTCTTCTTCTTTTTTATTTCTTATTCATCATTTTTATGCTCCTCTGAACTTTTAAGCAACATAGTACTTGCTATAGCAGTCCTCTCCCATGCTTAAATGATTGCTCGTCCTCGAGCATAGAAGTGAGGGGGCCTATGGCTGCTAAAGAAGTACAAAATCCTTGTATTCCTTTATAAATCTTTTGAAATCTTCAAGGGCATCCTCCATGTCGAAACTCGCATAATCACTGATGAGTCCCTCCATATGTTATATGTCTTGAAATCTTGCCAGAAAATCTTCAGAAAATTCATTGAATGATCATCCATACTCAATTTGGGTTGTGGTCAAGGAGGTAATCACAAAAAGATGTTTTGGGTTTAGGGTGGATGCCCATCGAAGTTTGTGAAATTTCCAATGTAGAAACTCATAATGCGTGGACAAGAATGGCTAGAATGAAAAAGATACGCAAAGAAATGACCAGCTTCTTATTCTCGTACCATAGAAATCAATCATAATCCAACTCATCAAGATATAAGTTTGCAAACTAAAGGTTATATCATTAAAGTACTTGTATGTGTATAGGCTTTGGTAGGTAGAGCCTTGCAAGAGATTCACAAATGTAGATAGCATTATAATTTTAAATAAAACAAGTACAAGGCATAGGTAATCGGTAAACTTAAATCAAAGAGCAACATAAAGTATGTGGGTCTAAAGATTAATCATTTAACCTTCAAAAATGAAAGAGCCGGTATTTAATCAACTTAAGTTCTATTTAATAGAGAGCAAATAGTCATGTTATATAAAACACCATGCAAGTAAAACAAGGTGGCAACTTTCATCATTTTCCCATAATCAAGATATACAAATAATATCATCATGATAAGCTCAAAAGAGATGGTGATTTATTTATTGAAAAGTAAAAACTAACTAACCTAGGTTGTCCTCATAGTAGCCATGTTATTGATAGAGAGATAAATACAAAGGTTGTCTATGGTTGAAAGCATATATGTGTAAGCATTTAAAAGGCGATGAACAAAGATAAAGTTAAGGGTGAGTTACCATCCTTTTCGATGCTCATAATGAAGTGCAGCGATTCCTCCCCCATGCTTAAGCATTGTGCTTAGCATGGAAAAAGAATGATGAACATCTTGTGGTGAAGGTGATCCTTGTACTCCACGTGGCCTTTTCCTTTCATCCTTCAATAAGAACTTGAATTGCTTGTAGTTCGCCATGTGTTTGAGAATCGTCTTCACTTCCTTGCCTTTGTTGGTCATTTGTCCCTCAACTTTTTCTTATCATCATCAAGCCATGGTTCCAATCCTTCATCATATCGTCATCACCGACTTCAATGCCGTCCTTTGTTGTTGCCTCATCTTCCACAGTTTTTATTTTTCCTCCAGAACAGAAAATGTACTGAAACACCCCTCCACATTGAATTTTATGAAATTATGTTTACAACGAGCTATCATATGCATGAAACGGGTTCCGAACAAGAGAGTTGTGCCAATTTTACTCCGGCGATGCAATCTGTCCAAGGCTGATTTCAGACTGCGCAACGCTCAATGGTTTTGCCATATCTCATTGTACGGGTCTTCAAATTGATGATTCTTGATGCGTTGGAAAGAAGGTTTGAAGGAGCTTCTGAAAATTAAATTTTCTTCCATTGTACATCTCTGAACATGTGCTCAAATATTGATGGAAACAGCAACTTCCCTCTCATGCCTTGTAGATGACTAACGATCTTGATTGCAATTGGTCAAGAACTCATGGGGACACTTCTCCATACCTACAAAACAAATCTAATGCACATTCTACCCCCGGCGTTATGGTTGGGAGTAGAAACAATTGCCAACAAACTAAATGCATCCCTAAGATCTTAGCTTGTGGCATAGCTCACCTAGTAAAGAGAAAAGTAAGAACCTAATGAGTGTACGTGCGTGTAGGTGAAAATGCAAATGAAATGAAGGGATATAAACAAAATAATGTTTACACCAAATTCTAAGCTCCATGCTTACAAAGTGGTTGCCAAACTTCTCCACCGGCATAAAGATTTATCAACCAAGGTCAAAACACCATGTTTATCCCAAGATTAACAATTCTTAATAGTGTAAGAGAGGTAGGGCGCATTGTGAAGTTTATAAACCAACCAATGCAATATAAATTAACAAGGCTCAAGAAAAACTCAAATGATGATTGTCTGTAATCAAATCTAAACACCATGTTTACACAAGATTACAAAAGAAAATGCCTCGCGCGCGCGAAGCACCATTAAGGAAATAAAGCATTCATCAAAAAGTTTTGCGAAGAAGCCAAGTTAACCTATGCATGATAGAACAAAGGGGGGTTGGTGCAAAATGCAAATGCAAAGAGGAATTAGTGAAAAGGGTCAGCAATGTTTGAAAAAAGGCTTTCAAAGTTGTTCCTTATAATGACAAGCAAGTCACTTTATGAGAGGTAAAGTCTTGTCAACAAAGCATTTTATCAAAAGACCTTAAAACATGCTAACAAGGTTTTAAGGTAAGGCTTATGGGTATCCTATATTTTTGGCTTAAGACAAGAATTTTGAAAAGATAAGTCGGGTGAAGAAATTCTATCTAAGGTGGTTTTGAAAAAAGAAGGAAAGCGAGGGTTAGATTTTCGGATGAAAAACAAACCTATGGTTTTAGAATTACTAAAGGTGTGAGGGGTTTTTTTTCTAAGGGTTTAGGATGAGGCTAGTCAAAACTTTAATTAGAAAGGGATAGAGATATACTTTGTCGACTTGACATAAGTCGATCCCTCCCTTTGTTGGCCTAGGTTCTAGGTGTGGTTTGATAGGAAGGTTTAGGTAAAGATGAGATTTTTTAAGGGTTATAAAAGATGAGATGCAACATGCAACATAATGCAAAGGTGGAGAACAAAGTGGAATGAAGTAAAACATGATTATGAATGAACAAAATGATATGACATGATATGGTGGTGATCTAAACCAAAAGCAAAAGTTAGCCTTAGTTAACTAGCCACAAGTTTAGAATCAAAAGGGATCATGCTTCATATTTCTCTCTAAAGACACAAATAAAAAACTCTAAACACTAATAAGCACACAAAAAAGTGGTCTACAAGTTTTCCAAATCTCAAGTAGCAAAGTGCTCACTCAATGTGTGTGTGTCTATATATATATATATATTAAAGCATACAACATGGTGGTTGTGACATTTATTAGAGCGATGGTACAGTGTTACTTGAAGTTTTCAAACAAAGAACACAATGTAGACTTGTCATAGTTTATATAGATATATAAAAAGATCGGGTTGCCTCCCGCAAAGCGCTTCATTTAAAGTCATAGAGCTCGACTTTCTCACGTACCTTTTTATTGTCGTGAAGCCATGGTTAATTGTGCGAGAATCCAAAGTAGCCATGCAGCTTGATGTTGCCTTTAGGAAATCCGTCGTGGTTCGCTTCCAACATCATCATGTGTTGAGTGGTGCCTATTGTGTCTTCATTCATCCCTGCTCCGGAGGGTTTGTTTTAGTCCTTAGCTTCTGAATTTCATCATGTACGTGTTGTGGAACCGTTACCCCATCTTCTATTTATTATCATTGTGTCCATCTCCTCTATCTTGTCGTCATCGCCTTGTTGCTGCCTCTTCTTCGTGGATTTACCCCTGCATCCAGAACAGAACATATACCAAAATATAGTTCTATTGAAAAATTTATAAAATTACCTTTCCAACGGGTACTCATTCACCTTAATCGGAGTCCGAATGAGGGAGCTATGACTGTTTCACTTCAGCACTGCTTGCTGTCCAGAATTTCAGCATGTGCAACCATCGGTGATTCGGCCATATCCGCTTGTAGGAACCTCCGATTGCCTTGCCGCTTGATTCGTTGGAGCGTAGACTTCATGCAGATTCTGAAAATCCAAATATATCTAATTGTTTTCTGCTGAGTCTCATGCAAATATCGCGATGATATCGTCATCCTTTCGTCCATCGATCCGGAGATGTACGTGTGGTCTTCATCTTGAAGTCTTTTAGGGCACCATGTCACGCATCCTTTGGCTTCAAAAATCATAACCATCGCTGCATGAGCATGATGGTAATGGAATCCTTCTCCATCGTGCTTGACATGGTTGTTTCCGAAACCTATAGCTTGGACAAACATCCTCCAAAAGACATTAGTCTAAAAACTTAATCGACACATAGGCATACCTTGTTCATCTTCGTTTTCTTCGAATGTTGCAAACTTTTCTCGATCGCTTTGTGTCTAGTTTTCCACCTACTTTCAAGGACACAAACAAGAAAGCAAGCGTATATGCAATGATAAAAATTAGGGTTAGATAAAAGAAAGATAGATCGCCCTAGGGTTCGAGTTGCCGATCCCTGGCAACGGCGCCAGAAAAAGGGGCTTGTTGACAGTTCAAAACCGTGCTCAAGTTCACCGCAAGCCTACGGGTGACTTGATGCCTTTTTCACCACGGAGGGTTCTCCCTAGATTTGTCAATCCAAGGATCGGAAGCAAACCACCAAGGTTCTCTATCTAACCTACCGGTCTAACCCTATGTGAAGCATTGATTGCATAAAGGTAACATACAAACACGAAGGGATGTATGGATCACATCCACCTAGCCATAAAGGTAAGCACCAAAAGGTAACCCTAGCCTATCGTCTTCTTGTTGCCGTTCCGGCCAAGGTGATAAACCAATCTAAACCTATACTATGATAAGGATTACACTCGATATGGAGTAACCCGATATGGAGTGGTCCGATGCACGTTCACTCGCCACTTTCTCCCCTCTCGTACTGTCGCTACGCGAGGATAATCATCACCGAGCGATAAACCTCGGTCCGTGCACTACTACGGTGTGTCCGCAAGACAAGACTAATCACCATGATTCGATCTAGTCCTACTAAAGGCATATGGTAGCTACACATATGAATAAGTATAACTCGTAGTAGATCAAAGTATGACAAGATATAGTTACATCACCGAATGTTGAAGGTACAAACGACTTGACGAATTCAAGTCGCGGCTCCAGAACTCCACCATGGCTTCACCACGCAGGGACAACCATGGCGGCTAGGGCATGGCCTTAGCCATCTCCTAGGCAACTCGAGAACTCGCGGCGGCTGTCAGCTTCCTCCCAGTGCTTCTCCTTCGTCTCGGCGGCTCTCTGATGAATGGATGGATGTGGCGGACGGCAGAGGAAGAGGCAATAAATAGACAAGCACCTAGGGCAAAAGGGGGGCGCGAACCAGGCTCGGATTAGGCTGGGCCGGTCGGCCTGGGCCGGCCGGCCCAGGCCCATTTTGGCCCGGTTTGGCCCCGTCTCGCTCCCCGATGCTTCTCGGTTAATTGTTGACTTGCTCCCTTATGCATGTGGACCCTTGACGTCGTCTTCTCCACGGTTTGGATAGAGCTCCTTGTCGCGCAAGCTTCAACATCTTCTGTCTAGGTCCCTGGAGTTTCACGGCTTCATGCTTCGGTCCCTGGACCCTTTGGAGTCATGTTCATGATGTGTCTTGACTTGTGTCGGGCTTCATGATCGTCTTTTGAAGTGCTTGATGAACTTATCCCGAAAGTCTCCCTTTAATCGCTAGTTTCCTACGTAAACAACAAACTCCAAAATCGCCATGCGAGAGTGTACTTGATACCTCCGGGGGGTTAGTACCATTGGTTAGAATATCAAATACGTGCAAATGTTGACGGTAAACTTATAGCTAGGTGTACCAAATCAACCGTCAACAAGCACATATGACATGGGAGCACATTTTTCAAGCATTTTACATTTCATTTTCAGATTCTTAAATGGTACATGAAATGTCTTTGCGACAAAAAGGAACTTATGCCCCTTCACAAGATAAAGCAAGAGGGCTAAACATTCATGATGGCAAATGAGCCTTTGGCCCCATATGATCAATAAACTAGCTATCCAACCACAAATTAAGCATAACCAAGCCACTAAAACATGTCAAGATCATATAAAGACATTTACACATAAGGGAGCATATATGTGACATTTTTCACAAACATAGCCATCAACCATGGATTATAAATCAAGATCATCAAGAGCTAAGCCAAACTAACCATAGCATACCAAACTAGCTAACACGATCATATATATAGCACATCATGGTGGTCAATATATATAGAAGAAGCTTTTCCTAACAAATGCATATGAAACAAAATGCATGCAACCTAAGATACAAAGATGCCTATACATCATGTTACATATGCCATGCCAAATGCAAGAAATACATAAAAGAAAGCTATACATATGCTACAAAGGATCTCCCACACACCCAACTCAAGAAATCAAACAAACACCAAGCTCCCCCCGCAAACGAATGAAAGTTGCTTCATCTAGGGGTTTGGTAAAAATGTCAGCTAGTTGGTCATGTGTGGGTACATGGATCAAGGTTATCTTCCCTTTCTCTACATTATCTCTCAGAAAATGATACCTCACTTCTATGTGCTTGGTTTTGGAATGGAGCATTGGGTTCTTTGCAACACTTATGGCACTGGTGCTATCACACTGAAGTGGGACATGGGTATACTCCTCACCAAAATCACTCATGGTGTATGTGATCCAAAGGAGCTGAGAGCAACAACTAGCTGCGGCAACATACTCTGCGTCGGTAGTGGATTGAGCAACACTCGACTGTTTGCGGGAAGACCAAGACACCAAAGAAGATCCCAAAAATTGGCAAGTTCCAGAAGTGGACTTCCTATCCAACCAACACCCGGCAAAATCCGCGTCTGAAAAACCATGAAGCGCCAAAGAAGAAGACGCGGAGTACCAAAGGCCGAAGTCGGGAGTGTGACGCAAGTACCTGAAAATTCGCTTCACCGCTTGCCGATGCGAAGTCCTCGGAGACGCTTGAAAACGAGCGCACAGACATACCGAGAACTGGATGTCCGGCCTCTTCGCCGTCAAGTAGAGGAGTGACCCGATCATGCTTCGGTACTCCTTCTGGTCCACATGTTCACCTTCCTCATCCGCATCAAGAGCTGTAGTCATACTCATCAGCGTTGCCATAGCCTTGGAGTCCTCCATCTTGAATTTCCACACAATGTCCTTGGTGTACTAGCTTGGTGCACAAATGTTCCTTCCTTTGATTGCTTGATTTGTAGCCCGAGGAAGAATTGCAACTCCCCCATCATGTTCATCTCAAATTCCCTACTCATATCCTCTGCAAACCTTGCAACAAGAGAGTTAGACGAGCCACCAAAGATAATATCATCCACGTACACCTGCACAATCAGGATATCTCTGCCCTGCCTGAGTAAAAACAAGGTCTGATCGACCTTTCCCATCTCAAACACTCGCTCAAACAGGAACCCTCTCAACCTACTATACCAAGCTCTAGGCGCCTGCTTCAACCCATACAGTGCCTTCCTCAACCTGTACACCCGGTGGGGGTACTTCTCACTCTCAAACCCTGGTAGTTGCCTCACATACACTTCTTCCTCCAACACACCATTTGTCGGTGCGGAATATGGTCCCGACACTAACCAGTAGTAAGCGCCGCGGTCTATCCCTCAATGGTCGATGCTAAGTAACAAGTGACACCGAGTTTTTATCCTGGTTCCGGCCGAGGGGGCCGTACGTCCAGCAGTGGGGTACTAGAGGCACTATATTACTTAGCACCGGGGGTGCCTGTAGTGGGGCTGCTACAAGCAAGGCGGGAGAGGAAGCGTGGCTTCCAAGTCCCTGGAGGAGTGGCTGAAGATATTGTGGGAGAATTGGAGAATGAGTGCGTGGTGTGTGATGTGTTCTGTCGACCCCGTCTCGTATGCTCCGAGTCCGTCCCCCCCGCGGGCGGGGGGTTCCCCCCCCCCCCCCTTTATAGATCAAGGGTGAGGCGGATTACATGCGCTCCGCGCTATCTAGCTACGTGGGGAAACACGACGTGCTATGCTCGGAGAGTGGGCGGCCGTCCGGACGATCCTCGCGGCGATCCGGCCATGATGGCCTACCTTGTACCCGAACGGTGGCGGTTCGAGGGTAGAAGGGCGGCGGATGGTGGCGATGTCCTCGATGGGCTCGAGGGAGGTGTCGACGTTGGCTCGTACGGGGCACGGGAGTAGGTAAGACGGCGTCCCTTCCCTACGCGCTTCACGGGCTTTCGGGGTTGTTGCTACGGCGCACGGCGGGCGCCCGCACGCGCGGGGATGGCGGCCATGCTGTTACGGTGGCGGGGATGGTGTTCCACCGGCCTAGCGCCTCCACCTAACCCCCGTAGGGTCACAAGAAAGTGAATCGAGGGTGCAGCCGGCCCCCCTTCGAGGGCTCGGCGCGTTAGCCGTACGGGGGCGGCGCGCGGCGTCACGGGACCGACACCGGCCGCGCCGCACGGTCCCTCCCCACGGTGATGGGGATGGGCTCCTCCCCGGGGAGTTGGTGCGGCGGCACCGGGCGCGAGCCCCGGCGCATGATGGCGCCGTCCCGCCGGTGTCGGGCGTTAAATGCCCGTGTACGGGGGCCGGCGCACGCGTGAGGGGCGCCCTCGAGCGAAGCGGACTCCGATCGAGGGCGAGGCGGACCCTCGAGCGAGGCGGAGTCCGCTCGAGGGGGAGCGGACCCTCGATCGGGCGCAGCCCGCTCGAGGGGAGCGCACCCCCTCGAACGGGACGGAGCCCGCTCGAGGGAGGCAGGTATCCCCGAGCGGGGGCGAAGCTCGCTCGAGGGGATCTTCGAGAGGGTTGTCTTGGTGGGCCATTGAGGTCCTTTGCAGCGTGGGCCGTACCCTGCATGGTTAGGCACCTGCATGGTTAGGCTAAGCGTGTTTTGCTTTGTTGCAGGTTTTAAGTGGGGATTTCCCGGTTGTTTAAGGGGACCCCTAGGGCTGTCCCCGACAGTAGCCCCCGAGCATCTGCGGGTTTGCCATTGAGGCTCCCGCAGATGCTGGAACCTACTGATAGGACGTTCTTCCCTCCTTGTTTTGCGAATGCTTTCCGTGGGTGTTGACGCAAAACGTGCACTCAACGCCAATCACACGGCAAGCCGAAAAAGCTAGCTTCGCACGCGCGAGAGCGAATGACGTGCCGATCAATTTTTCCCGAAAATTAACAAAAGACAAAGCGATTAGATACCAAAGCTTGGAACGTGTCGGGTGGCACCGACGGTTCCATATTTATGGCCAAGAAGCCAAGCAAGAATGACATGTAGCTATGTAGAGCTATCCGTCAAAGAATCACAACCATCCGGACCATTATAAAGGAAAAAAGAATACCGCCGAATGGATGACGTAAGCGTGACGATGATCGGTCTTTGTATAGATAAAGATGCAAGCATGAAATTATGACCGATCCCCGTGAGGTTTGTCATTAAATAAAATGAGGTAAAGCACGGACATGATCATGTATTAAATGAGCACGCATAGATCAAAGCACTAGTCTACCGCATGTCTAGGTACTTTAAGATCCGTCGGGTACAATCACAAACAAATCTATCCACCGCATGATACAACTTGCATGAAAAACGTACCACTTTCCGCAAATAGATCTATCCACCGCATGATACAATCTAAATACGGAAAGCTAAAAGCATACATCACTTAAGGCACGAACGAGGCACGTGATCTACTCGTGAAGATATAACCGAATACGGCTGAACAGCCGATCCAGGGTCCATGAAGAAGGAACAAACATTACCACGTGAATAAATCTATCAGACTGAATTGGAAATCTAATCCACCGGATGACTAGCTCCAAAGCAACCCAAAAACTCGCATCTACCGCATGATACCCGGTTCTTTCAAGATTTATACGCACAAAGCAAACTTGAACCCGCAACACGTGACAACCTAGATCGATTCGGTTTCGGCTATTGGAGAGCACAAGATCCACGCATCGAAACACGAAACCTGCTCGTGCACGGATCTTAAAAGGAAAAAGGCCGATCCAAACCCATCTAGATTGGGCAAGAGTGTGTTACATGAATTAAAACATAAAGTAAAACTCATGATAACACGGGGTAACTTAATGAATCTATTGGATCTTGCCAAAATCCAATAGAGCCGATAACTAGCTTCAAGCTAGATCTTAGCCTACCGCATGGCTCATGACCTAACAAGAAACCCTCTTGAACCAAGCTTGAATCTACCGCATGACACGAAGCGTGGTAACAAGACTACTTGCATCAGATCTAAATCCACCGCATGATACTAGACATGATACAAGGTTGCCGGTACTCACGGAGGTCGACGGATCGATTGGCCCTCTCGAAGAACTCGACGACACGACAAGGACTCTAGGGTTTGGCGTAAGGCCGGTGTGTATTGAGGAATGAACGTATCCGTTACATACATCCGGGGATCGTATTTATACCCCGCGATTACAATTGCGAATGGATTCACCGCCTAACTAAACTCGATCGCCTATCCATCCATTCGCTTCCTCGATTGAGCCACGTCACCGTCCAATCCCGCAAAATCAGCTCTATTTGTTCCTTTGCCGAACCGGAGCGGATAGCCGACCGCGGATCCTTCGCCGAAAATCTCTCGAAAATATCTTTCCTTCCACCGGACGGACTCTCTTTTGAATCGGACCCACATGTCATACTCCTTACCAAATTTTGGTGTTAACACATGCCCCTTCAATTGTGGGATAAAAGTAATTTTGTTCCACAATTGACTCTAGCCACGAATCCTTGAGCCAAACTCCGTCAACACCCGTTCTTCGCAATCCGCCGGATTCTTCGTTCAGATCCAACCCTAGATCCCCTTCGTTCCGAGCTCGAATCTCCAATGGCAACTCAGAACCAAGCTGCTCAGGTAAATTCACCCCTCCAAACCTTTGTTCGGCATTAGGTTTTCAATTTTACCTGAGATTTTCCTCTTCCGCTCTCCTCCGAGAACCTTCTACCGCTCTTCGATTCCTATTGAGGCCAATTCGCAGTCTTATTATCTTGGTCCCGAAGGGAATCCCGACCCCGAGATTTTATTGCCGCCGAATCTCGAGAGAATCCCTTTCAAGGTAGCTTTATCTCCACCTCCCCCGGTGGCAAGATGCGTTCAAGAACCGGCCTTTGCCCCCAATTGCAGGCCGGAAGACTTGGTATCGGAGGATTCTTGCGGATAAGAGTGGATTGACCAATCCGGATGCTCTCCGCATTGCTCAATGTCCGGAGTTATCCGTAGCCGAGACACCCAAGAATGAAGATCTTCGATAGCCACATGCCACTTCGGTCAAATGGCGTCAACGCCTTCCTTTTTGGGCATGGCCCAATGTCTCCAACCTTGGCCGATGTGTACATGATCACCGGCCTTGACATCACGGGTCCGTCCCGGCCTTGGAACTTCAAGAATTCCTCACGCCAAACGGGGGTAAAGCCGGGGAATGGCTACAAGAATTATATTTCGAAGCACATGAGAGATAATCCCCTTGGCGAAGTTGAATACGAGCCTTTTTGAACATGTGGTTATGCGGATTTGTCTTCGTGGCAAGGCCAACGAACCCACTTTGAATCATATCGCGATGGCGATCCATCCGGCTAGTGGCAATCGCCTTCCTGCGGGAAAATTCTTCTTGGGCGGTGTATACCATATGCTTCATCGACCGTTACCCAAATGTACACCGGTCGGAGGATAACATGCGTCAATGGTCCTTGGTGGTTTGTTCAAATTTGGCTGCAGCCTTCACATGCATCGGATTGTAGGCGTCGACTTGAACTCCGGGTTCTTCCCCTGGTCCAATCCCCCCGAAGGAGAGCTTCAAGTTACCGAGAGGATGCCAAAACTATGGAGAAGCGGCTTCAATCGTTATCGTTCGGCAGACATCATCCAGCTTCTTCGAGTTGTTCTTCGGAGGCTTCTCCAATCCTCTTTGGCTCCCTTATCTAGGCAATGACACTCGACCTTCCCCGTCGAATTCTCCTTTGAGCCCGGCCATCAAGATAGGGGATTCTTGGAAATCTTTAACATCATAATCCGCCCATGCATATTACCGGCCGAGTTCAATGGAGGGAGGCGGAATATCGATACTTATGAGTACTACCGGCCTAATGTAATGGCCGGGCAACTTGGATGTGGCCGGATGCCCCCAAGATTGTTTCGCATGAATTCCTCAAGCCCGGGGAGGAAATCAAAGAACCGATGCGGTGCGGCGAGTTTTCAACTATGTGTGCGGTCCCACTGTCTACACATGTCCTTTTGTGCCTGCAACCATAGCTCACCCCACCTTCAACTCATGGTGGCAAGAATTCCATGACCACATCTTCGGTGAACCCGTTCATGTGTTCGTACGGAATTGGTGCCTGATTTCCTGCCGACCTCAGAGGTAACACAATGAGCCCTTGGATCAAACACTTCTTCTCCATTCATGGTTTTGACCTTCATCTTTTGCCCACGAACACGCACTCGCCCCTCGAGCCGGGGTAATCACTTATAATGCCGAAGGCCCGATTTCAAAGACCGGGGTTTAAATCCACAACCCCGCATCAATTAATGGCCGGGTATGCTACTACGGATCCCGGCCTTTCTAGCCTCGCTGCGGACGGGAGGCAAGGTCCGCACTCGATTGCCCCTCCAAGCGCCAAAAGGAGAAGAACTGTCAAAAAGGTGCTTGTTGAGGTAAAACCCTTTACCTTCTTGATTACCAAGTCACTCGTTCTTGATGGATCATATCCATTGTGCATTTTCGAGACGGGAGCCCAACATTCTTGGGAACCAAGACTCGCCAATGCTCCACCCTATCGGTATGTCCTTTCTTGTCCTTTCTCAAGGATGAGCACTAGCACTCACTCTTTCTATTGGACACTTGCGAGAGGAAGCCGTAGGAGAACCGCTTGTAGATGTTCCGGTGGTTCAACAAGCGAGCCCATCCGGGGTTGAATTGCCCATCCCGAGAGAGATCTCGTCTTCATCACCTTCTGCGAGAAGCGAGACACTCTCCGAGAGATGGACCTCCCAACTCAACCGGAGCCACCAAATTCCCCCGGGATGCCATCGCCTATCGGTCAAGCGGCAAAGACCAACCCAACGAGAGGAGGATCCGATTCTTCGCCGAGTAAACTCACGAGTCGCCGATGGCCGCATCGGCATCCCCCGACTTGGGAGTTTCGGCTCTACCCGGGCACCTTTCCCGTCCGCGATTGCCCCCGCTCAAGAAACCATTCATGAGGTACTCAATTTCGCGCTTGGTTTCGGTACTTCGATGTCGAGCATTCTCACCTCGGTAATGTTACTTTTCGGGGTCATGCTCCGCCGTCACCGAGCTTGCCATCGGAGGGCCCATCAACTCGCCGAGGTGATGAAAGAAATAAACCGAGCCTTGCCGGATGAAGTGTTGCCCAAACTCAAAGAAATTGCGGCTTGGCTAGAAAAAGATGTTCGGGATCGCTCAATGATCTTCGCCATTTTGAAGAGATGTTTGAACCCATTAGTCGAAGACTCCCCGATGACATCGAGCTTTCCTATCATCCGTCTACGACTTAGAGCCCTTTTATGTTCCCTTGAGGCGCACTTGGAGGAAATTGCGCTCCCGTCCGGCCATCGAAAAGGAGAAAACCGACGCCGAACATGCCATGAACGGGGCACGGTCCCAAGCGAGTAAAGCCATAAAGATGCCTTGGCCGACCCGCAAGCTTCTTACGATTTGAAAGTCGCCGGGAAGGCCGCTCTAGAGGCGGAATTGAGAAGCCCGTCGGTGGAGATGGAGATTGACCGTAAGAAAATAGCCGATCTTCCCGGATTGATAGCAAAGACCCAAGCGGAGGTAGAATCGGCCGTTACCGGAGAGTAAAGCAATGCGATGCAGAGCTCATTGACTTATCTGGTGCCCAAAAGGAATACCAGGAGATCTTGGATAATTCCCACTTGATAGTCTCCAATGTTCGTCACGCACTCGCAAAACTCCTTAATGCTTGAATGTCCTTATTGATGTATACCTGGACTGGTCGTTCTTGTAATATTTCCTTTGCGATTTGTTTCCTTTCCTTTGCGTACTTTGAGATGTAATCTTCGAACGACCCATTCGGTAGTGAAACGAACGATACCTTGAGTTCCCTTAGCCGAACCAATCAACCCGCACACGGTCCGGCTTGGAACTCCAAACGACCGCGGGCGGGCTGGTCAAGGAAATCTCTCCGCCTTCCGATTTTATTGGGACGTGCGCCACGATCCACGGCCACGACTCGAAGCCACGATTTACCCCGCCGGGCCTATAAATGTTGCCATAGGTGCCCCTAGCTCTCCACCGGGCCTTCTAGCTCTCGAATCTTTGCCAAT
Source organism: Cenchrus americanus (assembly GCA_947561735.1). Lineage (NCBI taxonomy): Eukaryota > Viridiplantae > Streptophyta > Magnoliopsida > Poales > Poaceae > Cenchrus > Cenchrus americanus. Next base: position 148,644,437 of record OX387243.1, on the reverse strand, counting down.
CTCCGGTCTTCTTGCAAACAAGGCACATCCCCAAACCGCAATGGTGCGCCGCCTCAACCGCCGCCGTGCCTCCGACGAGGCCGAGGGGGAGCGGCGCTAACGCGCGCGAGCGGTGATGACCGTCAACTTCTCCTCTTCGATCCTTCTCTTGATCTTCTTTTGCCTTGACAATCACCTCCCTTTTGCGGGTTGATTCGGTGGAATCCGCCTCGCGCGCCGACCAATCAACCCCTCCCGGATGACTCTTCGAGTCCGATGGCCACTCCCCCGCACCGTACGGGGAAGCGTACGCCATCCGCTACAAGGAGGAGTTAGAGGCGTCCCGTCGCGAACCGGAGGATGTCTCCAAGAAAGCGGGCGTGGCCGAGTTAGAATGGGAGGACCGCCGCAAACAACCGCCGGAGGCCATTGACGGTATGGCCCCGAGATTGATTCTTGGTCCGGGCCTCGGCCTTTGATGCTAATCCCTTTCGCTTGTCTTTTGCGCCCGCGACGCCGAGCTTGACCGGCTAAAGACGTTGGTAGAGCAATTGGCCGAGAAGGTGAATGCCCACGGCGACACGCCGGGCGGAGCGTCCGGCCGCGGTGGAGCGTCGCGTCGACGAGGTGGCCGTTCATGGCGTTCGCCCGGGAACCACCTTGGGCCCGGCCGCGATGGCGACGCATACGGACGTCGACTACTCCACCGGGCCGCGTGGCTTCCGTGGCGGCGCGCCGGGAGGATATCGACGAGATCGAGCTCATCCCGGAGCGCCTCGACGGCCACGGCGACGCCATTGCCGAAATTACCCATCCCCGTCCGTGTTGAACGGACTCTTTGACTAGATTGTACTAGGGATGTGTAAATGTCGGCAATATATGATGAACTTTTGAATTCTCGCATTTGTTCCGTGATATCTCCCTTCGCATTTGCATCCGTGAATTTTGTCTTCTTTGAATGCATCCGGAACTGTCTTTAGCCGAACGCTCGCAAACAAGCGCCCCTCGGCGCAAAATCCACAAAGGATCCCAATTCGGCGGTCCGTAAACACTCGTTCAAAAGAAAACCCTTCGCACTCGGTGGAAACCCCCGCCGCTTGGTATTCCAACAAGGTGTGAAGCGGCCGGATCATCACTCCCAATGCGCCTCCTTGGTCAATAAAATAGCCCGTGGGGTGCTGCGCAAATCCACTCGCACACTCCTCCATCGCTTCTCGTCTCTTCCTTTGCGCCGAAGAAAAAACCCCAACGCCATGGACAAGGGTAAACAACCTCGGGGGAGCGGCTCATCGAGGAAGCGTACGATTCGGAAGTGAGTTCTTTCTTGATTTGCTCCTCGTTCTCCCCGCTTGATCTTACGCTTTATGTCTTCTTGTCGTCTTTTCGGCCTTGATTTGCTTCCCGAAGAGGTCATCGGGACCGAAGATGTTCCCGAGTACATCTCCTCCGACTCCTCCCCGAGGCGAGAGGATGCCACGCCCGAGCAAAGGGCCATTCATCGAGCCGCGCCGCCGTGCCCGCACCCGGAGCGCGGCCTCGGGGACATGTCCGTCCGTTGCCAAGCCGAGCGCGAGCGTCGCATGGCGCCGGAAGCACTAGTAGGGGGTAAACGCTTCGACCCCTTCATGTTTGCATCCGGATTTCTTGCCCCTAACCTTGATTCTTTTGCTCCGGATGTCTCGACGGGTATAGCAACTTCGAAGGCGGCCCGGGATAGCTTGGTAGAGGCCGCCAATCATGGTCATCCTCGTGCGTTCCAAGTCGCCGTCACGGTGGTCCCGGAACAACCGAAGAGGGAGCGAGCAGTACCGAAGAAGCAAAGAAAAGATTGAATCATACTTTCGCTTCTTTCTCCACGCCTTCTCGCTTCCCTCCCTTAGGGGACTTGACCTTCGTGGCTGCTATGTGTAATCCCGCAAGAAACGGTTGTAATGTAGTGTTGAGCTAAGGGCAATGCATCCGGGCACCGGCCATCTTCTTTTGTTCATGGATTTTGTTCTAAAGGCGGCCTCATTATTGAGCGCGGCTATTTTGTGCCGGATGCGTGTAATTATCGATCGATCTCAATGCTAGGATAATATTTCTTCGAGATATCTCCCATTTATCGCAGCGGAAAACTCTTCTCCCAAAGAAAGTTCTCAATATGTATGCATTACCGGGGACGCATCCGACCACACGAAAAGGCCCCTCCCGGTTAGGGGACCATTTGCCGAATTCATCGTATTTAGTTCCAATCGGCGGTAGCGCTTTCCAAACTAGATCGCCTTCTCGCGAATTGCTTTACCTTTACTTTCTTGTTATAGTATTTGGCGACCCGCGGCTTGTTTTTCTCGATGTTCTCCGGTGGCCCCGAGACGGATCATATGCAAATCTTCTAACTCATCCATCATCAAGCCACCGTAATCCTTGAAGCTTAACTCGTTTTGCGGCACTACTCTCCTCGAGTCCGATTGCATTTCCCAAGGCAGATCGCATGATGCCCGTAAACTAACTCGTAAGGAGAAGTTTTTGTAGCTCCATGGGGGGCCATTCGGTAAGCCCACGAGCGCTTCACTGAGTACCGAATGCCATCTCCTCGGCTTCTGGTCGATCTTCTTCTGTATAAGCTTGATCATGATTTTGTTAGAAGCCTCTGCTTGACCATTAGCTTGGGCATAGTATGGAGAAGAATTAAACAGTTTGATTCCCATGCTTTCGGCAAAATCTCTGAACTCCAATGACACGAATTGTGCCCCCGGTCAGTGGTAATCGTCTGAGGGATTCCAAATCGATAGATGATGTGTTCCTTAACGAACTCGATCATGTTTTCTGACGTCACTTTCTTCGACGGGATCGCCTCGACCCATTTGGTGAAGTAGTCTGTAGCCAAAAGCACGAACTTATGCCCCTTGCTAGATGGCGGATTAATTTGGCCAATCAAGTCTATACCCCGGCCCCCGAATGGCCATGGCTTGATGATGGGATTCAATGCGATGCGGGGACTCTTTGAATATTCCCGAACCTCCGGCAATCTTGACACCCCTTGTAATACTCAAAGCGGTCCTCTAATATCGTCGGCCAAAAGCATCCAAGCCTTGCCTAATAACCCATTTCATCCGATAGGCCGATTGGTGCGCTCCACATATCCCATCGTGCACCTCGCTCATCATGTTCTTGGCTCCTTCTGGACCCAGGCATCGTAGCAATACTCCATCTAATGATTTAAAGAATAAATTATCATCCAGAAGAACGAACTTGATTGCCTTGTACCTGAGCTTCCTAGAGACTTTTCGGGATGGATCTCTCAAATAATCAACGATCTCTTTCCTCCAATCATCTTCTGCAAGATCCGTCCCTAGTGCACTCACCTCTGCAAAGCAAATGCTTCTTGACTCTCTTTATAACCGAGGCGCTCCGAGCCGGCCGTTTGCTTCCTCGTTGTGCTCTCTAGGAATGTCTTTGTAGGGTTACCGGTGGAAAGCCCTTCAAGATTTCTCTCCGCATTCCTCGTAGTAACTCCTCGGCGCCTCGCTCCTACACTCGTACCGGCCGTTCAATTGCTTGATGACCAACTGCGAATCTCCATAAATTTCAACCGAAACGGCCCGGCTTCTCTCAAATATTGAAGCCCTCGAAGTAATGCCTCGTACTCGGCTGGTTATTTGTGACAGTGGGTTGTATAGGAATGGCGAATTCAAACATCTCACCTCTGGGAGAAATTAGTAGGATCCCTACTCCCCCACCTTTGCCACATGATGACCCATCAAAAAATAAAGCCCAAGGGGTAATTTCAAGCAGATCAACTGAAGGGTCACGATGCTCAGTAATAAAATCGGCAATGACCTGACCTTTGATGGCTTTTGCCGATTCGAACTTCAACTCGAATTCTGATAAAGCTAAAATCCATTTGCCAATCCGTCCATTCAAAATTGGCATAGATAACATATGTTTTATCACATCAAACTTCGAGTATACAGTGCATTCGGCATTCAACAAGTAGTGCCGAAACTTTGTACATGAGTAGTATACGCAAAGACACAGTTTTTCCATAGCCGAATACCTGGTTTCAGGATCAAGTAATTTTCGGCTAAGGTAAGCTACTACCCGCTCCTTTCCTTCGAATTCTTGGATAAGGGCCGATCCAATAGTTTGGGTATCGGCCGCCACGTACAACTTGAAAGGCTTGTTCAGCTGAGGAGGAACCAGCACCGGCGGCTCCTTCATGTATTGCTTGATTTCCTCGAAAGCCTTTTGTTGTTCGTCGCCCCATGTGAATTTCTGATCCTTCTTTAGCTTCAGCAACGGAGAGAACGGCAACACCTTCTGTGATAAATTTGAGATGAACCTTCTCACGAAGTTGATCTTGCCGAGCAGTGATGATTGCAACTCCTTGAGGTTGGTTGGAGGAACGACTTCATCAATGGCTTTCATGCTCTTTTTGCCAACTTCGATTCCCCCTTCGTGGACCAAAAACCCCAAGAACTCTCCGGTCGACACCCCGAATGCACACTTGTTTGGATTCATCTTTAGGCCGTGCTTCCGGTGCATTCCAAGGTCTTCTTCACATCTTCCGGATGGGTGTCATGACTTAAGGACTTGATCACTACGTCGTCAATGTAGATTTCCACGGTCTTGCCGATCAACTCATGAAAAATGTAATTCATGGCCCGCTGATAGGTTGCACCGGCATTTTTCAACCCAAACGTCATGACTATCCATTCAAATAGGCCTATATGACCAGGACACCCGAAGGCCGTCTTTGATATGTCTTCTATTGCCATGAAGATCCGATTGTATCCCGCGTTGCCATCCATGAAGCTAATCACCTTGTGCCCGGCGGCGGCGTCAATCAACAAATCGGCAATAGGCATCGGGTATCCATCCATGGGAGTAGCTCGTTTAGGTCCCCGAAGTCTATGCAAACTCTCATTTTTCCATTTTTCTTATACACGGGGACGATGTTAGAAATCCACTCCGCATATCCGCGGGGCCGAACGAAGTTTGCGTCAAGTAATCTTTCGATCTCCTTCTTCACATCGGCCAATACCTCATCCTTGTAGATTTTCCGGGCGGTTGCTTATATGGTTTGAAACCAGGCTTGATTGGCAACGGTGCTCGACGATGGAACGATCCAATCCGGGCATCTCCGAGTAATCCCGGGCGAAGCAATCTTTATATTCTTTGAGAAGCTCAATTATGTTCCCCCCGAAGTCCGGTTGCAAATTTGCACCGATGAACGTCGGCCTTGGTTTATCACCGTTCCCAATGTCAACTTCTTCCGGCTTATCGGCCGACATAAATCCTCGTCCTAACTTGCCATCGGTGCCATCCACGGGGTTCTCCATTAAAAATTACTATAAGGGCCGACCGCTTGAATCGGCCGTTGGTCACCGCCGACGAGTTCAATAGGACCTTCTCCCCGTCCTTCCCCGAGAAGCAATCGATGCCTTGGTACTCCCGAAGGCCGGTTCCATGTTAGCCACGCTTACGGAGTCATCCGCCTGGACGACCTCGATTTCATCGTCCACCCACCGGATCGACCGTTGATGCATAGTGGATGGGACGCAGCAGTTGGCGTGGATCCAGTCCCGCCCAAGCAAGCAGCTGTAGGCTCCCTTCCCTTCGATGACGAAGAAGGTGGTGAGCAGCGTCTTGGACCCGATCATCAAGTCCACGTGAGCGCATCCTTTGGTGTCTGAGGGGTTCCCGGCGAAGTCGTTCAGGATGATGCTTGTTGGTGTCAGATCGCTCGGGGTCATGCCAAGCTTCCTGAAGGTGGTGTACGGCATTACGTTGACTGCCGCGCCACCGTCGACGAACATCTTGGTCAATGGCTTGCCATTGACGTACCCCCTCAAGTACAGCGGCCTCATATGGCGATTCTTGGCCGGCTTGTCGAAGATGGCACGCTTGGCAAGCACCAGCGCGCCATCATCTCCTCGGCCGCTCGTCGTCAAAGGAAGCTTCCTCCTCCGCATCACCCCGGTTAGCGGGAGCCATGAACTCGTTTGGCGGGAAGTATACCATGCATGCGGGGGCCGAACGCTTCGATCCTTCCGGGCCGGTCCTTGGGGCGCCACTTCGCCTCGTCCGGATCCCGGCTTGCTTCATCTCGCGGTTCCTCAAGCGCCGGACCCGCCTCTTCGGCTCCCGCGTAGGCGGGCGGGCACCACGGCCCCTTCTCGCCGGACGTGGACATCCTCGTCCTCTTCCCGATCGCGCCACCCGAGATCGGCTTGGCGCTTCCCGGGATGATCAATGATTTCAATTTTTTGCCGCCGATCCCCATTCGGGTGGATCCTTCCAAGTCTTTCATGGACGGATCGGCGATTGGCGCTTTCTCGCCCGTACTCAACATATCCGTCCCACCGGGCGTGCCAAAAAGTGTGTTGACGCAAAACGTGCACTCAACGCCAATCACACGGCAAGCCGAAAAAGCTAGCTTCGCACGCGCAGAGCGAATGACGTGCCGATCAATTTTTCCCGAAAATTAACAAAAGACAAAGCGCTTAGATACCAAAGCTTGGAACGTGTCGGGTGGCACCGACAGTTCCATATTTATGGCCAAGAAGCCAAGCAAGAATGACATGTAGCTATGTAGAGCTATCTCGTCAAAGAATCACAACCATCCGGACCATTATAAAGGAAAAAAGAATACCGCCGAATGGATGACGTAAGCGTGACGATGATCGGTCTTTGTATAGATAAAGATGCAAGCATGAAATTATGACCGATCCCCGTGAGGTTTGTCATTAAATAAAATGAGGTAAAGCACGGACATGATCATGTATTAAATGAGCACGCATAGATCAAAGCACTAGTCTACCGCATGTCTAGGTACTTTAAGATCCGTCGGGTACGATCACAAACAAATCTATCCACCGCATAATACAACTTGCATGAAAAACGTACCACTTTCCGCAAATAGATCTATCCACCGCATGATACAATCTAAATACGGAAAGCTAAAAGCATACATCACTTAAGGCACGAACGAGGCACGTGATCTACTCGTGAAGATATAACCGAATACGGCCGAACGTACCGATCCAGGGTCCATGAAGAAGGAACAAACATTACCACGTGAATAAATCTATCGACCGAATTGGAAATCTAATCCACCGGATGACTAGCTCCAAAGCAACCCAAAAACCCGCATCTACCGCATGATACCCGGTTCTTTCAAGATTTATACGCACAAAGCAAACTTGAACCCGCAACACGTGACAACCTAGATCGATTCGGTTTCGGCTATTGGAGAGCACAAGATCCACGCATCAAAAACACGAAACCCGCTCGTGCACGGATCTTAAAAGGAAAAAGGCCGATCCAAACCCATCTAGATTGGGCAAGAGTGTGTTACATGAATTAAAACATAAAGTAAAACTCATGATAACACGGGGTAACTTAATGAATCTATTGGATCTTGCCAAAATCCAATAGAGCCGATAACTAGCTTCGAGCTAGATCTTAGCCTACCGCATGGCTCATGACCTAACAAGAAACCCTCTTGAACCAAGCTTGAATCTACCGCATGACACGAAGCGTGGTAACAAGACTACTTGCATCGATCTAAATCCACCGCATGATACTAGACATGATACAAGGTTGCCGGTACTCACGGAGGTCGACGGATCGATTGGCCCTCTCGAAGAACTCGACGACACGACAAGGACTCTAGGGTTTGGCGTAAGGCCGGTGTGTATTGAGGAATGAACGTATCCGTTACATACATCCGGGGATCGTATTTATACCCCGCTCGATTACAATTGCGAATGGATTCACCGCCTAACTAAACTCGATCGCCTATCCATCCATTCGCTTCCTCCGATTGAGCCACGTCACCGTCCAATCCCGCAAAATCGGCTCTATTTGTTCCTTTGCCGAACCGGGAGCGGATAGCCGACCGCGGATCCTTCCGCCGAAAATCTCTCGAAAATATCTTTCCTTCCACCGGACGGACTCTCTTTTGAATCGGACCCACATGTCATACTCCTTACCAAATTTTGGTGTTAACGGTGGGGCCGCGTCGGCGGACCCGCGGGTCTAGCCCCCGAAGCCCCGCGGGAGTGTGGGTGCTCCTCGCAGGGGTTAACCGCGAGAACCGGTCGAGGGCGTGGCACATGTTTCAACCGGCATCGACAAGTGTCTCGGCCCGGCTTCGGTGACGCACGCGCCGCCGGCGCCGTCTCCCGGCGGGTGCAGGCCAAGGAGGTGTAGCCGTGCGTTAAGCCCCCGAGCCTGGGCCCGTTCGAGGCGATCGGGTAGAGCTTTACGACTTGCTTTCTTACGCGCCCTCGCCGTCCCTCCGCGGGACGGAGGGTGAGGTTTCCACAACCCCCATCGAGCGGGTCGCGGATTGCGGATTCCTCGTCGAGCTGCTAGCGGGTGGTTCAAGTGGACGCCCATGCCCCGTTCGATAAGGGTAGGCTGCGTGGTCCAGAGACGCGTCCATTGAAGCGCTTGCGTGGGTTTGCTAGGTGGGGCTCGGTCCCGTTCGATAGTGACCGAGGGCGCGGAAGCTCTCCCTCGGTGGGATCCCCCGCTAGCCGCCCTCGCCGGCTCTCGAACACGACATGTGGGGCACCCTCGAGCCGACGGGCTCGAGGAACGGCTCGAACGCGCGTGCCCTCGTCGTCCCTGACTCGCGATCCGTGGGCGCCTGTTCGAACCCGTCGAGGGTCAGGCTTCGAACCTCTGATCAGTAGGGCCGTGCGGGGCGGCGCCTGGGCAGCCCCGTCTTTGCGTTCGCGGCCGTCGAGGGGTCTGGGCGTGACAGTCCTCGAGGCGTTGGTCAGTAGCACTACGTGGCATGGGTGCCCGTGATACCTGCCTTGTCCTAGGCGGGCCTCGGGGCGACCTTCTCACGCTTGTGCCCTTTTTAGAGAGTTGATATTGCCTCGAACCAGGGGCTCGTGCCGCTCGAGGGTTTTGCGTGGCATGGGTACCCGTGGTGCCCGCTTTACATCAAGCGAGCCCCGAGCGACCTTCTCACGTCGATGTCCCTTCGAGGGCTGACATCGTCTCGAGCCAGGGGCTCGTGCCGCTCGAGGGTTTTGCGTGGCATGGGTGCCCGCGGTGCCTGCTTTACATCAAGCAGGCGCCGGGCGGCCTTCTCACGTCGATGTCCCTTCGAGGGCTGTTTTCGTCTTGAGCCAAGGGCTCGTGCCGCTCGAGGGTTTTGCGTGGCATGGGTGCCCGCGGTGCCTGCTTTACTTCAAGCAGGCCCCGGGCGGCCTTCTCACGTCGATGTCCCTTCGAGGGCTGTTTTTGTCTCGAGCCAGGGGTTCGCCCCGCTCGAGGGTTCTCCTTGCTTGGCAAGGGACCGGGTCATTAAATGCCTCACAGTCGAGGCTGCGGTTTTGCAACGCGGGCGCGCCTTTTTAGGCATTGCGGCCGCGCGCGCGCGTAGTGGGCGGCGTGGCAGGCGGACGTGACCGCTCGCCTCGGTCCCTGCAGGTCTTCGCCGTGATGATGGCCCGTCCGCGGTGATGTGGCCGCTGCGGTCGTGGTGGGGCCCGTTCGTCGGCGTGAAGAGAAGATTCCCTGCAGTTAATGCGCGCGGGACATCCGCCCCGGAGAGCTCGCCCGCGGCTTATAAATCTGAGGGGAGGGGGAGACGGCGGTTTTTTACCTTAACGCCTCACCATTTCAGCCCCCTGCGCCTTCGTCTTCGCCTCGCCTTTGCCACCGTGCGGTGTCGCCATTAGAGCCCTTCTTCCGTTTCTCATCATCCGCTCTCGCTTTCCTTTGTCCTTCCTCGTGGCGCCGCCTCAGCCCCTCACGATCCTGGACCCGTACGCCTGGGAGAGGTCGTCGGTGACCCAGCTGGCCCTTGGCGAGCCGGGTCACCGCCGCCGCCCGGCGGCGAACGAGGATGGCCGCCCGGCGGAGTGGATAGTGCCGCCGGCAGGGGACCGCGCGCCCAACCCACCGGAAGGCTTCGTGGTGAGCTTTATCCGCTACCACGAGCGAGGCTTCAACGCGCCGGCGAGCCGCTTCATGCGGGCGCTGTGCCACTACTACGAAGTGGAGCTGCACAACTTCGTGCCCAACGTGATTTCGCAGGCGGCCACGTTCGTGGGCGTCTGCAAAGGGTACCTGGGGATCCCAGTCAACTGGGAGCTCTGGGTACACCTTTTCCGCGCGGAGCTCTTCACGCAGCCCACGACGGAGTCGAGGACCCGCCGCGCGGTGCGCGCCGGCGGGATGTCGCTTGCCCGCGGGGGCGGTTCAAGGACGTCTACATCCCCCGCACCATGACGACGAACAACGCCGGGCGGGGAGCGGGGATGGTTCTACTTGCGCAACGCCGAGCCCGGCCTCCCCCCCCTACACCGGTCGGGTGTTCAAGGAGAAGCCCGGCTCTTGGGGCTACGGGGTGTCCACGCCCCGGCATCGGAGGCGGCGGAGGACTCGGTCCCGGCCGCCCGAAGAGCCCGGCGGCGCGAGGGGCTGACCGCGTTGGGCGTCCTCGCCTTCCTCCATCACCGGCGGATCGTGCCTCGATGGAGAGGCCGCTCTGCATCTACGAGATGACCGGAGGCGGCCAACCCCGTCGATCCGGCGAGATCGCGGATGCTCCCGACCCCCTCGGGCGGGCGTATGCGCTCACCGGGCGCGGAGCGCCGTCGACACCCGGATGCCGATGCATCCGGACCGGACCCCATGGGACCTCGAGATGCTTCCCACCGCCCACCGGTGAGTGTGACTCTTGATTGTGTTTTAGTTCTTGGTGTTGCTTCTTCCTCCCGACGCGTCCTTGATGTTCCCGTATGCGGTCGGTGAGCTTTACCGCCTCAAAGTCCGTTCCGCCCACCCCCCGACTCCCCGCGCGCTTGGCGGGCGGCGCGGCGGCGGGGAGCGGGGAGCGGGCGGCGCGCAGGAGGGAGCGCGCGAGGCGACATCAAGAGCGCCGCGACCGGCGGAATGCGGAGTACCGGCGGCGCGAAGAACTGGGGCTCTCCTCCCCGGGGACCGAGGAGTACTCGTCCTCGGAGGAGGACGAAGAGGAAGAGGCTGAGGGGGAGGGCCCCTCTGATAGGTGGCGCCCCCGCGCCCCCGTCGCGGGAGCCGGAGCCGGCGGCAAGGGCGGCATAGCCCGGGGCGGGCGCAACGGCGCCCGCCGCCGTGCAATCGACATCGGGGGCGGCGCGCGCCGCGGAGGTGCCGGCGCGCGCCACGGGGGCGCGTGCGGCGTGCGCGCCCGTGCGTGCGGCGCGCGCGCGCGCGCGGCGTCGGGCTTGCGCGCGCGCGGTGGCGCCGTCGGGGAGGCGCGGCGGCGGGCGTACCCGCACGCGGGGGCGAGCGTGCGCGCGCGCGCGCGCGGCCGCCGTCGGGGAGGCGCGACCGGCGGGGCGCGCCGGAGCCGCGCCGGCCTCATCCGCCGAGGCCTCGAGGAAAAGGAACGTGCCTTCTCCTCTTCGAGGTAAGGAGCTCGATCCTTTGCTTGGTTTGATTTGTTGATGATCGGGCGTTCTAACCCTCTCGTTTGTGCGCGCGCGGTGGTGCCAACCGTGCCTCCTCTCGCACCGGCCAAGGTGCCGAGGACGGACGCATCCATCCCCACCGGCGGCGCTCGTCGAGGGCGTCGCGGGCGGGGGGCAAGCACGGCGGCGGCGGGCGAGAGCTCGCAAAGCCCGGCCGAGGCTTCGAGGCCCCGGCCGGCGGATCGGGGGCTCGCCGTGGCGCGGCCGGCGGTCGGCGAGGAGCGGCCGGCGCCGGCCATTGTGGGGGGTGCGGGGCCGCGGCGAGAGGTCGTGGCGGAGGCGCGGCCCGCGGAGGGTCGTCGCTACGGAGGCGCTATCCGTGGCGCCGACCGCGGAGGAGGCGGAGCGGGTGCGACCCATGGCGGCGCCCATGGTTGCGGGGGGCGCGGCGGGAGGGGTGGTGGCCGCGGCGCGCGTGCCGGCGCCCGCGGCCACGGAGGCGCAAGTGGAGGCGCCGGAGAGGCGGCACAAGCGCCGGCGCCCGCCGGCGATCCGCGGGCGGAGGTGGTGGAGGTCTCGGACGACTCCCCGCCGCCGGGGTGGGGATCGGTGGGCTAGCTTCCCCACACGTTCCCCCGAGCCCCGGGGAGGGGGCCCTCGTGAGGCGGCACGAGGGTCACATGGTGGCGGGGGACCGAGGACACGGCGCCGAGGCCTCGTCCTCCCGCGCCGGCCGCTCCGCCCGGGGTGGAGGGGGTTGTCGACGATCCCCCCGCGTTTGCGCGACGCCGGGGGGAGCAGGAGCTCTGGGGCGAGCTCCGAAGCCACGGCGCCATGCTCGACCGCGCGCTGAACGAGGCGCTGCGGGTCCATGGCGGCCCTGCATGGCGCGTCTTCCAGGTAGGGCGTGGTTGCTTGTTTTTGTTTTTTTTTCATCTCTCGTTTTTGTGTGCTGCCTCCGTGTCGTAGCGCTTATGGGTTTTGATTTGTGGGTGCCAGGAGCTCGAGCGCCGCGCCCACGACAAGTACGACGCCTTCGACCGGGTGAACGCCGAGGTCCACCACCTCCGGGAGCGGTGCAGCGCTTTCGACGCGCTTGCTGACGCCCTCAGGACGCCGGACGGTGGGCCGGCGTACGGGGCCATGGCGTGGCGCGACGAGCTCCCCGAGAGCTCGAGGCAGGACCCAGCGTGCCGCTCGAGCCTCGAGCGGGTCTGCGCAGCCCTCATCGATCGTGATGAGGCGCCGTGGCGGCGCGCTCGGACTTGGAGAAGACGCGGACGCTGGCCGCCAACTGGGAGGCGGAGGTGGCCAACGTCCGCGGCGAGAACCGGGAGCTCCGCTCGTCGCTCGAGGGGGCGCAAGCGCGGCCAGCGCCGGGGCCGAGGAGCGGGCGCGCGGGCCGGGAGCAAGCCGGCCAAAGAGGCCGACGACTTGAAGGCCGCCCGCGACGCCAAGGCCGCGGCGCTCGTCGCCGCCGAGGAGCAGCTCCCGCAAGAGCGCACCGCCCGCCAAGGGGCCGAGGGGCGGCTCCGGCGGGAGCAGAGCCGCCCTCGTCGACGACGCCGGACGGCGCCGGGAGCGAGGAGCGCGTCGCTCGCGAGGCGCGCGAGGTCATTGGCGGAGCGGGACGACAAGCTCTCCAAGGCCGAGGGCGAGGTGATTATGCTCGCATTACAAACGCCAATCGTGAGCCGGCCCTCCGGGGAGCAAGGTGAGACCGTCAAGCGCCTCGAGCCGACGGTCGAGGCCGTGCGCCGCGACTTCGAGACGGAAAGGAAGCAAGTCGAAGGTGAGCCGGCGCTTGACTTCTTATTTGGTTGGTTTTTCGTTTGGGAATTCGTGCTCCCCTTTCTGATTCCAGTCTTGTCTTGGTGACTCCAGGCTTGCGCACCGCTCGCGGGGCACGCACCGAGCGGGCCGAGGCGGCCGCAAGCTTCTTACAACTCCTCCGAGCGGGAGCTGCAGGAGTTGCGTGATGCGTCCCTCGAGACCTGCCGTGCCGTGGAGGAGGGCGAGGCTAAGGCTGGCAGCTCGTTAGCCAGCCGCCTGCGCGCCCTTGGCGGTCACGTCACCGAGCGGATGCGCCGGCGCCGCATCGGGACGTCCGAGAAGGCCCTCGGAGTGGCGCGGTCCCACTACGAGGTCAACTTCGAGGCGGCGCGGAGGGCTACATCGTTCCCGAGGGCGTCGAGGACGAGGTTGCAATGGAGCGCGTGGACGCGCTCGGCTCGCCGACGCCGCCGGGTCGCTCGCTGAAGCCTTCGAAGAATTCCTCTTCCCGGACGCCGCTGACGCTGCCGCTCCACCTGCCTGAAGACAGCTGGGCACTTGGCCCAGTTTTATGTGTATCAGTACTCTGGCCTCGTGGCCTTTTGTAAATGAACAAGTTGTTTTTTTTGATGTAAACATTTGCTGAAATGAAGTCATTTGTTTATCACGCTTTTTGTTTCTCCTTCTTTCTGAGTAGATTCTAGTTAGGGGAGTTCGATTTTTGTGGGGGGCCTGCTGGGTTGGAGGCGAGAGAGAAGGGCCATATCCACGCGGCGTAGGCTATCTCTGGCTCGCACGCTCCTCCCGCTGGGCCGCCCGCGCCCTGTTCGAATCGTTGCTCGTAGTTGAAGTAGAAAACGAACTTAGCGCGTGTGAGTTGTTTTGCTTTTGCGCGAAAAATGGGACCACTTTGGGGGGGGGGCCCCCCCGCAAGAGGCCCCCGAGGGTAACTTGGGTTTCAGGGGAAAGCCGAGTTGCCCTTTTTATTAGACTTGAAGCATTTACATAGTTGTTTACCAACTGGGGAGTTGGTCGTACGGTTTTTACAACAAAAATACTTGGAAATCCTAGCTAAGGGTAGAAGCAACGTAGCTGTTGGATGTTCCAAGCGTTGGTGAGCTCTTCACCGTCCTCGTTGGCCAGCTTGTACGTGCCCGGCTTGAGTACCTTCACCACGACGTAGGGTCCCTCCCATGGGGGCGATAGCTTGTGGCGCCCTCGGTTGTCTTGGCGTAGCCTTAGGACCAAATCCCCTTCGCTAAAGTCCCGTCGACGTATCTTGCGTGCTTGGTAGCGTCTTAGGGACTGTTGATACCTTGCGGAATGCATTAAGGCTACGAGGCGTGCCTCGTCCGGGCCGGTCCGGCCGAGTCCTCGCGGGCTCGCTGGTTAGCATCCTCGTCATAGCCTCGAACCCTGGGCGATCTGTATTCTAAGTCCGTGGGGAGGACGGCCTCCGCGCCATGGACTAGGAAAAACGGGGTGAACCGGTGGCTCGCTCGGGGGTGGTCCTTGGGCTCCACACAACCGCCGGTAGTTCTTGGAGCCATTTTCGCCCGCATTTGTTGAGCCGGTCGAAAATTCCGGGCTTAAGGCCCCGTAGGATCATGCCGTTGGCACGCTCTACTTGGCCGTTGGTCCGTGGGTGTGCCACGGCCCGCCCAATCCACGCGGATGTGGAATTTGTCGCGGAACTCCAAAAACTTCCCTGCCCGTGAACTGGGACCCGTTGTCTGTGATGATGGAGTTTGGCACTCCAAAGCGGTAGACGATGTCGGTGAAGAATGTTACCGCCTGCTCCGCCCTGAGGTTCGTGATGGGGCGCACCTCGACCCACTTGGAGAACTTGTCGATCGCGACCAGCAAGTGGGTGAAGCCCCCGGGCGCCTTCCGCAGGGGCCCGACGATGTCCAGCCCCCACACGACGAATGGCCATGTAACGGGGATGGTTTGCAGGGCATGGGCGGGCAAGTTGGACTTGCAGGTGTAGAACTGGCACCCTTCGCAGGTGCGCACGATCTCGCTGGCGTCTGCAACCGCGGTGGGCCAGTAAAAGCCTTGGCGGAACGCATTGCCAACGAGGGTACGAGGCGCTGTGTGGTGGCCACAGATCCCCGCGTGAATGTCCCGTAGGAGCTAGCGTCCCTCGGGAA
Organism: Cenchrus americanus; assembly: GCA_947561735.1. Classification (NCBI taxonomy): domain Eukaryota; kingdom Viridiplantae; phylum Streptophyta; class Magnoliopsida; order Poales; family Poaceae; genus Cenchrus; species Cenchrus americanus. The sequence continues at coordinate 148,629,124 of OX387243.1, read as the reverse complement.
TGGGCACGCACCGCTGTAGGATGCCGGAGGCGGCGCACTTGTACAGCTCGCCGTCAATGAGGGCAAAAGACTTGGCCATCCTGGCGATGTGCCTGGCCGCGGCCCGGTCCGCGGGGAGTTCCCCTCGAGCGATCCGGGCGATGTATTTTTCGCGCCAGTCCTCTTGGGCAGGAGCCGGCTCGATGTTCATCACATCGGCCTCGTGGGAGCCGTACCCCTCGAGGAGGGAGAGCACGTACGCCTCGTTCGAGGGGTCCTCGTCCATGGGTTCCGCACCCGCTGGATTCGAGGGAGCCCCCGAGGGTCCGTCGTGACTCGAGGGGTAGGGCTCGAAGACGACCGAGGGTTGAGCGACGTCGCGGGCGAAAACGTTCGGGGGGACGGTGATCCGCCCGGACGCAATCTTGGCCAGTTCATCTGCCTCCTCGTTGTACCGGCGGGGCACATGGTTGAGCTCGATGCCATAGAACTTGTCCTCGAGGGCTCGCACGGCTTTGCAGTAGGCCTCCATCTTGTCGTCGTGGCAGCTTGCGTTCTTCATGACCTGATCGATCACGAGCTGCGAGTCCCCCCGCACGTCGAGGCGCTTGACGCCTAACTCAATGGCGATTTTGAAGCCACAGAGGAGGGCCTCGTATTCAGCCATATTGTTGGACGCGGGGAAGTGGAGGCGCACTGCGTAGCGCATGTGCTCCCCTCGGGGTGACACGAAGAGCAGGCCCGCGCCCGCCCCTGTTTTCATCACTGAGCCGTCGAAGAACAGAGTCCAGCACTCCGCTTGGATCTGCGGCGGCGGTAGCTGTGTATCCGTCCACTCAGCGACGAAATCAGCCAAAATTTGGGATTTGACAGCCTTGCGCGGGGCGTAGGCGAGGGTCTCGCCCATCAGTTCTACGGACCACTTGGCGATCCTTCCCTCGGCGTCGGGGTTGCGGATGATCTCTCCCGGTGGGAAGGAGGAAACCACCGTGACGGGGTGGGCCTCGAAGTAGTGGCGGAGCTTGCGCCGCGCAAGGACTACCGCGTACAGCAACTTCTGGACCTGGGGGTAGCGCGTCTTCGTGTCCGACAGGACCTCGCTGATGTAGTAGACCGGCCGCTGTACAGGCAAGGCGTGCCCTTCCTCCGTGCGCTCCACGACGATCACGGCGCTGACCACCTGGGTGGTTGCGGCCACGTAGAGCTGCAGGGGTTCGCCATCTTGCGGCGGCGTGAGGATCGGGGCATGCGTTAGAGATGCCTTCAGCTTGTCGAGCGCATCCTGGGCCTCAGTGGTCCAGGAGAAGCGCTCGTGCTTCTTAAGTAGGCGGTAGAGGGGCAGGCCCTTCTCACCGAGCCGCGAGATGAAGCGGCTCAAGGCGGCGAGGCACCCCAGCACCTTCTGCACCCCTTTGAGGTCCCGGATCGGACCCATTCGTTCGAGGGCCACAACCTTTTCGGGGTTGGCCTCGATTCCCCGTCGGGAGACAATGTATCCCGGAGCATGCCTCGCGGCACTCCAAAGACACATTTTTCGGGGTTTAACTTGACCCCATTGGCCCGTAGGCAGTTGAACGCGATGCCAAGGTCGCCAACCAGGTCGTCCGCCTTCCTGGTCTTTACGACGATGTCGTCCACGTATGCTTCGACCGTCCGCCCGATGTGATCCCCAAAAACGTGCTGCATGCAACGCTGGTATGTTGCACCCGCGTTTCTGAGGCCAAACGGCATCGTGACGTAGCAGAACGTCCCGAAAGGTGTGATGAACGAAGTCGCGAGCTGGTCGGACTCCTTCATCTTTATTTAGTGGTATCCGGAGTAAGCATCAAGGAAACAAAGCAATTCACACCCAGCCGTTGAATCAACGATTTGATCAATGCGTGGCAAAGGAAAAGGAACTTTAGGACATGCTTTATTAAGACTAGTGTAGTCTATACACATCCGCCACTTCCCATTCTTTTTCTTTACAAGCACGGGGTTTGCTAGCCACGTTGGGTGGAACACCTCCTTGATGAATCCGGCCTCGAGAAGCTTTCGCAGCTCCGCTCCGATTGCCCGTCGCCGCTCCTCGTCGAAGCGGCGCAGCCGTTCTTCGCACGGCGCGGGCGTTTGGCAGGATGTCAAGGGAGTGCTCGGCGACTTCCCTCGGGATGCCTGGCATATCCAAGGGGCTCCACGCGAAGATGTCGTCGTTGGCGCGGAGGAAGTCGACGAGCACCACTTCCTATTTGGGGTCGAGGGTGGAGCTGACCCTCAACGCCTTGCCCTCGGGGGCTGAAGGGTCGAGGGGGACCCCCTTGGTCTGCTCCGCGGCCTCGAAGGTGCCGGCGTGCTTGGCGGCGGAGTCGAGGTCTTCGTTGACCATCTTCTCCAACGTGTTCACCAGCGCTTCATCCAGCGCTAGTGCCTTTGCGTGCTCCACGCACTCGACGTCGCAGTCGAACGCGTGCTCGATGGATGAGCCGACGGTGATGACGCCGTTTGGTCCCGGCATCTTCATCTTCAAGTAAGTATAATTGGGGACCGCCATGAATTTGGCGTAACAGGGTCACCCAAGTATAGCGTGGTAGGCCCCCTTGAACCCCACCACCTCGAAGGTGAGGATCTCCTTGCGGAAGTTCTTCGGGGTGCCAAACCAAACTAGCGGAGTCGATCCGCCCAGGGGGCCGGACCCGCTTGCCGGCGCGATGCCGTGGAACGGCTTCGTGGCCGGGCCGCACCGGTCCAACCCGATCCCCATGAGGCGCAACGTATGCTCGTAGAGGATGTTGAGGCTGCTGCCTCCGTCCATGAGGACCTTCGAGAACCGGGCGTTCCCGATGATGGGGTCAACCGCCGCCGGCACCGGCCCGGGTTGGGGACGCGGTTCGGGTGGTCCTCCCGGCTGAAGGTGATAGCGTCCTCCGACCAATTGAGGAAGGACGGAGGCGCCCTCTCCACGGCGAGGACCTCGTGCCGCTCCTTCTTGCGATGGCGGGTCGACATGTCGACGGTTGGCCCCCCAAAGATGAGGAACACATTTTCAACGGCGGGGAAGCCGCCTGCGTCACCATCGCCTCCGTCTTTCTTGGCCTCCGCCTCCTTCGCGGCGGCACGGCCATAGAATTTCTTGAGCATATCGCACTGCTAAAGGGTGTGGTTCACTCGGGTCTTGTGGTAAGGACATGGCTTTTTCAGCATGTCGTCGAACACCCCCGGGCCTCGAGGGGCCGGTCGAGGGCCCCGTCGAGCCGGGTCAACAGCAAGGGCCTCGGCATTGCCGCCGTCGCGCCCTCGCTCACGCACCTCGCGCGCGCGGCTTCTTTCCCCTTCTTGCCCCGCTTGTCGTTGCTTCGTGGGGCTCCTTGGACTTGTCGTCCTCCGCGGGCGCGTCCTCCGAGCGCTTGCCCTTCTTGCCGTCGAAGATCGCCCCCACGGCCTCTTCTCCGGAGGCGAAGCTGGTGGCGATGTCGAACAGCTCGTTGGAGTCCGCGGGCGGGCTGCGTCCCGGCTCCCGCACGAGGTCCCGCACGTGGTGCCCTCGAGGAAGGCGTGCACGATCTCGGACTGCGCCACGCTGGGGAGCTCAGTGCAGCGCTTGGAGAAGCGCCGTATGAAGTCCCGCAGCGACTCGCCGGGCTTCTGTGTGCAGGAGCGCAGGTCCCACGAATTTCCAGGGCGCACGTATGTGCCCTGGAAGTTGCCCACGAACGTGCGGACCAGATCGTCCCAGTTGTGGATTTGGCTAGCGGGCAAGTGCTCGAGCCATGTCCGGGCCGCGTCGCCGAGATGCAGGGGCAAGTTGCGGATGATGACCTCGTCGCTGGTAGCCCCGCCCAGCTGACAAGCCAAGCGGTAATCGTTAAGCCACACGCGGGGGTCTGTCTCCCCGTTGTACTTGACGATGGTCGAGGGTTGGCGAAAGCGCTGGGGGAACGCCACCGCGCGGATCTCCCGGCTGAACACACGGGTGCCTGGGGGTTCCGGCGTCGGGGAGCGGTCCTCGCCGCTGTCGTAGCGTCCACCCTGTCGAGGGTGGTAGCCCCCTGCTGCTCGTGCGTCCGCCCCCGCTTGTGCGCCCGGCGTTGATGACGTTGCGGGCGTCGCCATCCGGCCGCCCGCGTGCGTCAAGGAGCCGTTCCTTGGCCGGCGTGCGTCCTTGGTCGGCGGGTCGCCCCGCCGGCCCCCCCCGCGTGCACCGAGGGTTCGCCTCCCGGTGCGGCTTTGTCGTCCCGCGCATCCCCCCCGTTGGCGGATGCGCGAGGCCGAGCTCTCGACCCGCCGGACGGCCGCTTGCTCGATGAGAGTTTGCACCTCGCGGTGCCGGTCTCGAGCCTCGGGGGTCGAGGGTGCCGGCATGGCCCGCGCGCGGCGTCGCGGCGGCGATGAGTTTTTGGCTCGCCCGCGGGGGCGCGTCCGCGTTGTCGATGTTGGGAACGGTGTTGATGCGGTCGCGGACCCGTCGGCCCGGCTCCCGCGCGCGTTCGCCGCGCGCGGAGGCTTCCCCCGCCATTGAGGCGCGGAGCGCCCGCACCGTCCGTATTCCTCCGCCGGCTTGGCCTCGAGCTCGCGGGCTTGTGCCACCGCGCGTCGGCGTCGGCCCGGCGAGAGCGCTTGGCCCCGCGACCATGCACGCGGCGATCCCCGGGGCGGGGGTGATCTCCCCGTCTCCGGCGCCCACCGCGCCGCGGCGGCATTGGCCGGGTTGTTGGTGATGACGGCGCGGCACTCCCGCGCGGGGTCGTAGCTCCCGTGTCGGGAGTCGTCGGAGCGGCCGAACCGCAGTCCGTAGCGTCGAGGAAACGCCCGAACATAACCGGGTCCCGCACGCCGAGAAGTCCCCATTCCGCATAGCCGTGGCGGTTGGCGGGCGGCAACGCGTCGAGGAAGCCCGGAGACGACTCATCGCCCACCGAGGCGCCGGGATCTCTCGGCGACGAGGACGTGGCGGCCAGGCGGGACCCTGCGCATCGTGGTGCTGACGTTGTTGTTGTAGGCCGACGTGGCACCACGCAACCCAATGGGGATGCGCGGGCCGGAGACCGCGCGTTGTCCCGCCGGGGCGGTGGCGGTCGTCGTGGCGGAGGGCGCGCCGTGTTGAGAAGCGGCGCGCTCGGCCCGCCATCGCTCCGACCGCGCCCGGCGCGAACGTAACCCGCAGCGGCGGCGGCGTCGCGGCGTTCGTGCTGCGGGCGTCCGCGCGGGGCGCGCGCGTGCGGCGGGGGCCGAGGCCGACCCGGCCTTGCGCCGCGCGCGGAGTTCCTCACGGTTGGTGAGGCGCATGAGATAGTCGTTCCCCGTGGCCTGAAAGTTCAGGTCCCCGAAGCGAATTTCGAACCCGGCTGGGAGGGGGTCCGAGCTACCCATGCAGTAGCGTGTACCACGGTACTTAGTGCGGATCACCATGGAGGGAGTTGACGGAATGACCTTAGGCGCTCAGATTGCCCCACGGTGGGCGCCAGCGTCGGTGCGGAATATGGTCCCGACACTAACCGTAGTAAGCGCCGCGGTCTATCCCTCAATGGTCGATGCTAAGTAACAAGTGACACAGAGTTTTTATCCTGGTTCCGGCCGAGGGGGCCGTACGTCCAGCAGTGGCGTGCTCGAGGCACTATATTACTTAGCACCGGGGGAGCCTGTAGTGGGGCTGCTACAAGCAAGGCGGGAGAGGAAGCGTGGCTTCCAAGTCCCTGGAGGAGTGGCTGAAGATATTGTGGGAGAATTGGAGAATGAGTGCGTGGTGTGCGATGTGTTCCTGTCTGACTCTGTCTCGTATGCTCCTGAGTCTGTCCCCCCGCGGCTGGGGGTTCGCCCCCCCCTTTTATAGATCAAGGGTGAGGCGGATTACATGCGCGCCGCGCTATCTAGCTACGTGGGGAAACACGACGTGCTATGCTGTAGAGTGGGCGGCCGTCCGGACGATCCTCGCAGCGATCTGGCCATGATGGCCTACCTTGTACCCGAACAGTGGCGGTTCGAGGGTAGAAGGGCGGCGGATGGTGGCGATGTCCTCTGATGGGCTCGAGGGAGGTGCTGACGTTGGCCTGTACGGGGCACAGGAGTAGGTAAGACGGCGTCCCTTCCCGACGCGCTTCACGATCGTCGGGGTTGTTGCTACAGCGCCTGGCGGGCGCCTGCACGCGCGGGGATGGCGGCCATGCTGTTACAGTGGCAGGGATGGTGTTCCACCGGCCTAGCGCCTCCACCTAACCCCCGTAGGGTCACAAGAAAGTGAATCGAGGGTGCGGCCCGGCCCCCCTTCGAGGGCTCGGCGCGTTAGCCGTACAGGGGCAGGCGCGCGGCGTCACGGGACTGACACCGGCCGCGCTGCACAGTCCCTCCCCATAGTGATGGGGATGGGCTCCTCCCTGGGGAGTTGGTGCGGCGGCACCGGGGCGCGAGCCCCGGCGCATGATGGCGCCGTCCCGCCGGTGTCAGGGCGTTAAATGCCCGTGTACGGGGGCCGGCGCACGCGTGAGGGGCGCCCTCGAGCGAAGCGGACTCCGATCGAGGGCGAGGCGGACCCTCGAGCGAGGCGGAGTCTGCTCGAGGGGGAGCGGACCCTCGATCGGGGCAGAGCCCGCTCGAGGGGAGCGCACCCCCTCGAACGGGACGGAGCCCGCTCGAGGGAGGCATGCATCCTCGAGCGGGGCGAAGCCTGCTCGAGGGGATCTTCGAGAGGGTTGTCTTGGTGGGCCATTGAGGTCCTTTGCAGCGTGGGCCGTACCCTGCATGGTTAGGCTAAGCGTGTTTTGCTTTGTTGCAGGTTTTAAGTGGGGATTTCCCGGTTGTTTAAGGGGACCCCTAGGGCTGTCCCCGACACCATTCAAGAAGGCACTCTTCACATCCATTTGGTGCAACTTGAACCCTTTAGCCACAGAAAAGGCTAGAAGGATCCTAAACGGCTCCAAACGGGCTACGGGAGCAAAGGTCTCCTCGTAGTCAATCCCCTCCTTCTGACTGAACCCCTGAGCAACAAGCCTTGACTTGTTCCTCACCACTTCACCTTTCTCTCCCTCTTTGTTCTTCCACACCCACTTTGTCCCAATCGGCTTACACCCTGGAGGAGGGTCAACCAATTCCCAAACTTGGTTCCTCTCAAAGTTCTCCAACTCCTCATGCATCGAATTAACCCAATTGTGATCAGATAGTGCGTGTCCAATGTCTTCGGGCTCAAAGGTGGCAACAAATGCAGCATGAGCGAAATGAGAATTGTTCCGAACCCTCAACTGTGTATTACGTTCATTCATGTCGCCGATGATCTTTGAAGCTGGGTGATCCACTTGTACTCGCCGGGGAGGTTCTTGCCTTGATGCTACCTCCCCCTCACCAACAGCTTCTCCTCGATCTTGGTTTGTCGTTGTAGGTGTGGGAGAGGGGTCGTCCATCACCGTAGTCGAAGTAGTAGGTACATGTTCAGCCGCGGGCACCACACCGCCATCTTCGTCGTCTCCATGTTCATGCTCCTCCTACTGAAAGATCTCCTCGCCAAGTTCATCATCACCTGCACACTCAAAGACAAGCTGACTATGTGGTTGTGTCTCGTCGAAGGTTACCTCGCAAGTCTCCACGATTTTGTTAGTTTCAACATTGAGCACACGATATGCTCTAGAGTGAGATGCATAACCAAAGAAAATAACATCGACCGACCTAGCCTCAAACTTGTCCAACTTCTTCCCTTTCTTAAGGATAAAGCATTTGCAACCAAAGACATGGAAGTGACTCACCTTGGGTGTGCGACCGTGCATCAACTCATAGCAGGTTTTCTTCATATGCACTCAGAGGTAGATCCTGTTCAACACATAGCACGCGGTATTCACCGCCTCAACCCAGAACCTTCTCGGAGTCCTATGCTCATCAAACATCATCCGAGCCATCTAACACAAGGTTCCATTTTTCCTTTCCACAACACCATTCTGGGGAGGCGTATACGGACTCGAAAACTGGTGTTCAAGACCTAAGTCATGGCAAAAGGTTTCAAAACGAGAGTTTCTGAATTCAGATCCATTGTCACTGCGGATTGCTCGTATGACATCTCCGCGCCTCTCGTTCCTCAACCTCAAGACAAGATCTCGAACAAAACCAAACGTCTCCCCTTTCTCCTCAAGAAAGAACACCCACGCATACCGAGAGTAGTTGTCCACCACAACAAGGACATACCACTTCCCACCCGCTGATCGCACATGAGCTGGGCCAACATGGTCCATATGGAGTAGCTCACATGGACGCTCAGTCATCACATCGGTGAGAGGTGGGTGAGAAGATGCTACCATCTTGGCTTGCCTACACGACACACAAATCAACTCTTTCTCAAATCTCAACCGTGGCAATCCTTGGACCAAATTGAGTTTACTCAAGCGAGACAAAAGGTCAAAGCTCAAGTGACCCAACTTCCTATGCCACTTCCACAACTCACTCGAAGAACCAGCCAAGAAACAACGCTCAACACGAGAAGACTGAGAAAAATCAGCTCGAAACACCTGACCCTCGGGAACCACCATACAGACAAGGTCCCCTCGAGAGTCCAAAATCCGAGAACCACCAGGCCGAAACAACACCTCAAAGCCCTCATCCAACAACTGGCACACGGAAAGCAAATTGTATCCAAGCGATTGAACAAGAGCAACACGCCTCAGAGTGGTCTTGTCACTTACCTTAATCTCACCTTCTGAAAGCACATGCCCACGCCCATTGTCCCCAAAGGTGATGTACCTCTTTGTCACCACCGGGACGAGACTTGAGAACTACCCCTTGTCTTCGGTCATATGCCTCGAGCAACCGGGGTCAATCAACCAAATGTTCTTCAAGTCTCCCACCTAAAATTCAAAAACATGCACGTGAGCGAATAAACGACTCAACACTGGGGTTAGTGCCAAAAGAGTAAAACCAGTGCCGAGCCATTTGCTCAAAAGTGGGGTTAGCACAATCCAAGACACCCTTCCTACCAAAACTACCACCACGAACACCACCACGAAAACCACAACGGAGGAACCATCCCTCTCTAACTGGAGGAGGACCAAAACCACGAAAGGAAGATCGTGGACCGTCCCTCCTCTCTATCTCAAAGCTACGACTCTTCCCATCCCCGTATTGAGCACGAGGGGGAGAACACCTAGCAAAATGACCACCTGTAGACTCTCAAGACCAACCACCTGCACCACGACCTCCGGAACTGAAACCGCTCGACTCACCACCTCGCAAACCACTCCGCCCAGAATTCTGGGGGGCGGTTGAACCGCCTAGCCAGGCCGGTCTAACCGCCCCCATCTGGGCAAGGCCGGTCTGACCGCCCTCTTCAGAAAAGCTCCTCAGCTGCGGGAACTCGCATCTCCCCATGCCGGAACACTTCTCACCACTGCTTTACCCCTGGGCAGTGGCATACGAGGCTTAGGTACACCATGTAAAGGATTGTACCTATCCTTGTTCGCCCACTCCTTTGCCATCCTCTCCTCACGCTTCCTCTTGAAGAAAAACTCATCCTTATGGCCATCTTTCCCACAATAGCCACAATGGAACCTCACAAGCTTAGGCTTAGGCTTGGGTTGGGGCTGCTCACTTGGTTTCTCTCCACTCGACTTCTCGACCGGTTTCTCCTCAATAGCCTTCTCACTCTCTTTCCCAAAGAACACTTTCCCCGAAGTGCTCACAAACTTGATAGGCTTTTGGAAGTCATTTGTTTGTGGAGGAAACACGAGTGGAGCTGGGGTTGTGTATAGTCGGTTCCTGAGATGGTTAGGTTTAAGAGGGAAATCATTTTTGTGGTGGGTTTTTGGTGGCTCTAGGATATTCTCTCCACTTCCCTCACCAACCTTGTTTGCCCCGAGTCCCTCACCATCATGCCTCTTGTATGTCTCGATCATTATCCTCAACTAAGGCTCATGACCAGACAACCAACCCAACAACTTTCTCAACTCATCATTCTCATCCTGCAAACGATCAACATAATGTGCAAGTTCCTGATTCTTCAAAGCATGCAATTCACAGGTAGAGCAAGATGTAGGGATTGGTTCTTTCAGTTTAGCCTCAAGAGAAACAGTATAAGCATGCATCTCATCAATTTTCTCATGCAAAATAGGGCATGAAGTGCAAGCGCCTAGCAAAGTAGGTCTAGCCTTAAGCTCAGCCACTTCAACCCTAAGCACATCTAGTTCCTCACACTTTGAGGCATGCTTTTCATTAAACAAAGCAAGATCGGGAAGGAAAATAGGACAATCAACACATTCAACTTCATCAGAAACAACAGGTGAAGCTTTCAGAGAATCAATTTTAAGCTTAGCATCCAAGTTCTGTGATTCTAACTCAGCCACTCTAGTCCTAGCATCCTCAAGTGAAGCCCTAAGCTCTTTCCTCATCTTTTTGGTCTCTCTAAGCATGTCATCACGATTATCAAGCAACAAGCCAAGCTGTTCATTCTCCTGACGCAAGAAGGGAAGTTCATCACACACCTCGTCGTCGGAGTCGGAGTCGGAGTCCGAGTCGCTCTGTGTGCTCTTCTTGCTGCCGGAACTCAGCGCCATGGTACAGATGCCGCCTCTAGCGAAGCAGCTCAGCCCGCTCAGGTTCCTGGACGACTTCCTGTCCTTGCGACGATCACCTTCATCTTCACTGCTACTCAAGCTCGAGGTGGGGTACGCGGAACTGGAGTCGACGTCGCTCGCTCCAACCATCGCTCAGGCCTTGCCTTGGCTCTCCTTCTTCCTCGATCGTCGCTCGTCCTTGTGCTTGTTCTTGTGCTTGCTCTTGTGGTTGCGCCTCGACCGGTACTTGCCATCTGTCTTCGACTTGTGCTTGTAGCCATCCTTGTTCTCGACCTTCTCCGGGCAGTCGGCGACGAATTGTCCCGGCTTGCCGCACTGGAAGCACGTTCTCGTGTTCCTCCTCATATTCACCCGGTTGTCGTGCAACCTCTCGAACCTCCTCATCAGCAACGCCAGCTCGTCCTCTCCAAGCACGTCGAACTCCTCATCTGGCATAGACATCAAAGAGGACAAAGAGAACATCCTGGTGGATGGGTTAGCGTTAGCCTTTCCTTTCGAACCACTGATGAGGGCAAGACTATGGGAATCAGTCGGGCCCTCAATCTTGACTGTCATGCCCCTATCCACCTCAATCGACTTGAGCTTCGAGAACAGCTCGTTCATGGTCAGGGTATCATACTTCTCCGACTCAACTATGGCCTCGAACTTTCCGCCCCAAACCGTAAGATCCAAAGAGTGTAGGAGCTTGACAGCCCTATCATGATCATCGTACGGGAGCACGCCCACATTAGCCCTCATGTTGTTCACCACAACCGTGAACCTCTGAAACAAGGCATCGATGGACTCACCGGGGAGATGAGTGAAGTTCTCGTAACCTGGGCATTCCCAACATAAGCTTCCTTCAACACCGACCAGATTCTACACGCCAAGTGCTCGGTGTGCACCCGATCGAATTCAGGCTGACACAAAGCACAAAACAAGTAGTCGTTCGCCTTGTTGTTGGCGTCGAACATATCCCTCGATCCTGGAGCAAGAAAGTTCATCGGCTGGACATAGCCTGTGCCCACTGTGACATCCCAAAGGATCTGACCCTTTCTGCGGAGGAATGCTGCCATCCGCTTACTCCACATCCAGTAGTTCTTCCCATCGAAGTGTGGAGGACCCGAACTCCGTTCCTGGTACGCCATCTTTGGATCTTGGACTGGCTAGAGACAATAAAGACCTAAACCGGCTCTGATACCAATTGAAGGACCGATTAGGCGACCAGAGAGGGGGGAGTGAATGGGAGCCGATAAAAATTCTTCTCGAGGGAGATTGAAACTCCAACAAGATGAACTCGCTCGGTCGAACCCCCAAAATCACACGCTCCGCACTTCTACCTTCCGTTTGGCAAAACCACGTAGCCACCGGAATGCTACTGGTCCTAGGAACAAACACTACCAGCAACCTCAATTCATACGCACCCACGACACCGGAAACAACTCGGGAGCCAGCTGTCCAGAGGGGCGGCGGTTAGACCGCCTCCACCAGGCAACCACGAAATCCTCCGGAACACCTCTTCTGAGCACTAAAACGCACCACGATTTCACCAACAGAGATCTCTGGTCAAGGCCAAGCTAGCTACCAGGAAATCTTGGAGAAAACCAAAACTTCACCCAGGGGCCTAGGGGTGGTTAGACCGAATACCAGGGGCGGTCTAACCTCTTGTACCCAGCAACGAACTCCAAGCAAGAACTCCTAGCAAACAGCACGAAAACGACCCAAGATTTCACTTGAACGCTTCTCTGATCAAGGCGAACACACTCACAGAGGAAAACTCGGCAAAATCAACACTTAGACCTGGAAGGCCCAGGGCGGTTAGACTGCCCCCACCCTTCCAGAAAACCTACCCGCGGGTCAAACCTCAACTTCCCATCGCTCGATCTACCGAATCACTCCACGAATTGTAGGGAAACTTCGGGAATAGCTAGGTTACCTCATGGGCAACCTCTACCTCAAAGGAATCGACCCGAATCGCTCACAATCAAGAGGAATCGAAGAAATCGTCTCTCTAGGTCAAGAACTCAGCCAACTCGAAAAACCACCAAATCGAGTCCGATTCAAGGGAGATTTGGGGGCAAAGTCACTAGCCAAAGAGGCACAAGGTCCTCATACGTGACACCCAACAAAATCCCCAAGAAATCATCCTCAAAACCCCGCCAAGAAAAGCACAACAAAGAGCTCCGAAAATCACCGCAAATAAGGACGGGAAAAGCACTTCACAACCTTGAGGAACAACGTCGAACCATCTATACATACCATGAAGGTTCGTACAAGGTCTAGCTTGCCACCCATACATCCATCCCTCTCTCTAGATCTCACATGAAGCTCTCAAGCTAGTCCTAGGAAAAACTAGAGGAAAATGAGAACGAAAATGGAAAATTAAATGAGCTAGGGTCCCAAGAGTTGGCTGCCATCCATCCCCTCAAAGAGTATATATGGAGGCACCCAAAAGACTAAACTACCCTTACTTAATAACTAGGGATACATGCCCCTCAAGGGCGACTTTGGAAGTCTTCAGATTTTCTTCATCAGACGAATGCCCAGCGATCGCAACCTGCTTAGCCTCGAAGCAAGCCTTGCGATCCCGACGCGTGTCCTCCGCTTCGAAGCTTCTCGGCGCCAGCGACCAGGGCGGTCAGACCACCCCCCTGGACGGTTAGACCGGCCTGGCTGGCCGCACTTCCTCGTCGAGTCTTCGGCCTCGATTTTGTGGCTCAATCGAGTAACCCAGTGGTTTTCTGGTGAACCACTGCAAACGTCGCGAACTCGGTGTAACCTCCGCCAATCTCCACTCATGACTTGGCTCCCACTTAGTCCCAGCTCGACCTTGATTTTGAGGCTCTATCAAGAAACCGTCCACGACTTCGTCCTGCTGTTCTTGCCACCATGCGGCCCGCACTTGACTCCGCTAGCCACTGGGTCCCTCGAACAAAGCCTACTTGTCTTCTCCACACCTAGAGGCCTCACCGGCGACGACCTTTCGCGCTTGTTCTTCACCTGCACCAACACCACTCAAGCCGCAACTTGCACCTGCAATACTTGCCAAGAGTCAGTCCACACGACGTTGTCAATCACTCATCACACCAGGAAGCGACCATCCACCGGTCCTCGAACCACACATGGTCCTCAGTGGTGAAGTGGAGGCGAGGACGAGATCTGCCGGGGGAGCAACATTATTTAGACTCACCTCGAAAGAGGCGGTGATGACAACGAAAAGGCCGCGGCAGAGCACGACGGCGAAGGCGAAGACGAACTCCAGGGAGGACACCATAAGACCTATACAACAAAGAGCTATACTACTACGAGCTAGATCTAAGTTATTGGAGGCGAGGGGCCTCGCTCCCTATCTGCTGCGGCGAGGCGAGCTCACAAAAGCCGAGAGGGGGGGGCGAGAGGAGGCGGAAGAGAGAGGTCACTCGGAGCCTTCGAGGCGAAGGAACCATTGCGTCCCCCAGCAGAAACACGGTTTGATCGAATTGGGGTTCTGCAAACCTTGGAAGTATCAAGGATCGAGTCGCCCGCCGCAGGTCCACAACAGCTTAGTGATTTCTCCATGACACACTCGTCAAGTCATCATCGATGTTTTTAGTGATGTTTTTATTTGTTTACAACACTGGTGCAGCCAAGTACTGCATGGCCCGCCCAACCGGCGGCCTGCTGCTAGCCTCGGCCATGAGCCCATGAACCGACGTAGGCCTGCTTTGCCTTCTTGATTTGTGGGGCAGGGACGCACCGACCACCTGCCTCTCTCTCCTCCAGTCTCCTTCATTTCGGTTCCTCGGTACGCCAACTAATTTGGTTTCTGAGACCGTCTCCAGCAAGCATGCCCATCCGCATCTGCATAAAGCTCATTTTGCGCACAGGCTGCAGATGGAAGACACACGCAAAAGATAAGGCCTCCAGCAGTCGTGCGCAACCACGTCGCGCATCTCGCGAGCAGTTGACTCTCGCGGGCGGTGGGAATCGAGGGGCGAGCGTGGCCACCTCGAGCTCGACGCCGCGGATCCGCGGCGGTGACCTCCATCTCCGCCGCCGGATCCCTCCCCACCGTCATCGTTCACGGCCACCCGCCAGAGGATTCCTCTGCGCCGTGCTCGCCTTCTCCCCGCCTGCCGTCGCCGCTAACCTCACCGTCGCCGTCGTCGCCTTCTGCGATGCAGGCGCGAGGAGGGAGAGAGGGAAACCGGTGACGCGGCGGCCCGACGGCCCGCGACGAGCCTCCTCCCGGCGCGCAACGCCGAATCCTCCGCCCCGAAGAGGATTCGTGCGCGGCAGCTTCGGTGGCTCCTCGAGGGCGCGGCCACGGAGGGGAGGGGAGCAGGCAGGGGAGCAGGCTCCAGCCGACGTCGCTGCTTGCAGGTCAACACACGGAGGGAGAGGGAGCTCGCTGTAAGCCGAATCTATGTCGAGCCTGCCGCCGCCGGCCGGATCTCCACAGGCCTCCCGCACTCCTCTGCTGTCCTCCGATGCGTCGGGGAGTCGGCGGGCGGCGGGCGGCGGCCACCGCGCGTCTTGTAGCCCGGCCGCACCACCACCGCCACGGGGTCGCTCGCCATAGGTGCGCCGCGTCGGGAGGAGGAGAGACGCCGAACGAGGCAGGGGAAGGTGGACCGGGCAGAGGGCGGAGCAAGCGGAGGAGGCCACGACGGCGGGGCCCGCGGGCGGTTGAGATGGGGAAAGCCCAGGACCGCCCCGAGAATGCGGCACGGCGGTGGCCTCCTGCAAAATGCAGAAGTTGCTGCGGTAGCTGCTGGAGCTGTTATAGTGCTCCTTTTTTCCTCATTTTGAAGATGCATGCCGGTATGCAGCAGTCGTTGGAGTCAGCCTGAAGAACGGATACTGATCGGTTCCTCAAAAGACTAGATACTAAGGGTATTTGGTATCGGTTCTTTCGGCTCGGTTCTGAAATATACCGAAAATACCGAATCATGAACAATGGAAGACTGCAAAGTGCAAACAACAACAACAACAGCAAACAACAACAACAACAAGAATGGACGGGATGAGCTCGATGCAGCCGGAGCCGGGGAGCGAGCTTGCAACGCGGCCGCGCGACGGCGCGGGGTCGCCGGCCGCGGCCGCGCGAGGTCGGGGACGTCGGTCACGGCCGCGTGAGGTTGGGGACGCCGGACGCCCTGGCGGCGGCGCGGGGTCGCCAACTCACAGCTCGCTCGCGGTCGTAGAGTGCGACGAACGACGGATCGTGGAGTGCGACGCGGGGTCGAAGGAAGTCGTGAGGAGGGAGTCTGGGACTGGGATCTAGTGTTTCTTTGTTGGGTCGTGATGGGCTTTTATTATCTTTGCTGGTAGGAGATCAGTTGGGTACCCTCAGTACTTTCGATAAACCGAGGAAAAGTACCGAACCTACTCGGTACATCTGGGTCCCGGGGATTGGGAATCGAACAGGACCCGAACTATTCGGGTTCGGTTTGATATTCTTCGGTTCGGTTCTCGGTATTTCGTGACCAGGTCTATCAATCTCGACACCACCACGTGCCCACACCACCGCCACACCAACACGCACGACGCCGGTTGGCCAGTGGCCGGACTCCCGTCGTTCCGTTCCTCTCACAAATCACAGGCTACTCACTCGAATGGTGCTTGCAAGCAGCGAGGCAGGAGTTGCCACTGAAACTATCGACGCACGCCACCACAAAGTTGGTGCACCTGGCAAACTGCAAGCCATCCACGCCAACCTTTTTTTTCCCTTCATCATTTGTTTAACGGAAGTAACTGAAGTTAGGAAGATAGCGTCGGTGGCAAACGAGCGAGGAATCCTCACAGCTATCCGGAGGGCGTAACTTCGCACGCGGCTTCAGCGAACGGCATCCTTCCAGCTAGCCGAGCGCAGAGAAAGCTCCCCCGGCAGGCTTTTCGCCTCCGGCCTCCGGTCCGGCAGCAGCAAAGGATTCGCGGAATTCGCGTGGCGCCGTTGTGACGGGCGCAGCACCAACCGCGCCCGGGCCTTCGGCGACCACTTCACTGTCTTTCCATTCCCAAGCCGCCCTGCTCGGCTGCTCCCATGATTGCTGCCGCGGCGGACGCTGTCGTCGCCGTTAATTTCCGTGGGGCCGGTGGCCCCTCTGAATTAGGAACACTAGAACCCGCCGCTTGGCGATCGCTGTTGTTCAGCGCTTCTGTGCCTTGCCGTTGCAGGCTCCTCTGCCGACGGACGGCGAGTCCGTGACGCGACGCCCGCAGGAAAACCGCGTCGCCGGCTCCCCGTCCGCCGCCCGACGTCGACGGCCGGTGGGTGGTGACACGGTGGTTCTTGGCGAGCCACAGAGGGTGACTAGGCGCCGGTGGACACCGTGACTGATCGATGGGTTCCGTTCCGACTTCCGAGCGCGACGGATGACCGCGGAAAATGAGTTGCGGAGAAGTGAAACTGATACGAAGTTTTCCCAAAAAACGACTGTGGGCACTGGTTTCAGGCCGCCAACGTTGCAATCCACTGGAACCTGCATCTACTGCTGCTAGAGTGCTACGATCAGATCATAAAATAAAAATTAAACTTTCCAGCATAGAAAGGTCCCCCTCTTGACGGGCGACGGCTCAACCACCACTCCTTGTCTTCCTCCGTGTATTCATCAGAGTGCTGTCCGCTTCTTGAACACAAATACACGGTAGCTTTCTTTTTTTTAACAGACGACAACAGGACGAGGATGGGCTGAAAATGGAGATGCGTGACTGTGAACAGAGCGGTCTGAAGTCTAAACCATTCAGGCATGGCCAGATGGAACGATAGAGGAAGGGAGCAGGTGCCATGCTGATGCATGATTGAATTCCACAATCTACTCTTTGCGTGCATGTCTGTTTAGTCACTCTGACCTAATCCGAGTGAGTAGTGAACCTGTACTTGCACTGGCATACCTCTTGTATTGTAGTAGCACACCTGCACGTACTGTATGATTGCTCCCACCAAGGCACCAACTGCCGTCACCACACCAGTGGAAGCCAACAGGCCAGAAAAATGGAAAGAAACACGCAGAAAAGTCCGGAGCAACTTTGATCAATGGAAGTACTGCATATTTTCATCTGCGGGCGAGACCAGCTGGCTAAGCAAAGAATCCCTCACAGTTCACGAGTTTGGTGGAGAGAGAGGAAAGAAAGCTGGAGACGGTTCCAGTCAATTCCAAGACAGGGAAACAAAGCAAAAGAATCTTGAAAAGCAGCGAATTCCGAAACATAAACCAAACTAGAACTTTTGATTAACAAAAAAACAGAACCGGGAGGCTTACATACATGCAGCTAATCGAGTATCATCACCCTCTTCACACTCTATAATCTAGCAGGCCAGTTGCAGAATCCGTATTATATATGTACATGGATATATGGATCATCAGGCAGTATATATCAGAGAAAAGCACGGAATCGATCGAGCGCAGACCGAATTAATTCCATGTTTATACATGGAAGTACATATCAGGATCGACGACGCGGAATTCTTCCAATCCCTCATGGCCTCCACATGTCCCTGATGGTCTCGTGGAAGCTTGCGAGCACGAGGAGGAGCACGACGAGCATGGCGACGCCCCATGGCGAGCTGCCCTCGGAGGGCCCGCTGTTGTAGCCGGGCCTCCAGCGGCGCTCGCTGGGATAGAAGCCGAAGAAGTAGCCGTCGAAGTTGTCGACGGAGGAGATCCAGCGGATGAGGAGCACGAGCAAGATGGGCACGGCCAGCAGCGCCCAGCTGAACTGCTCCGCCGCCTCCTCGATGAAGTCCTCGTAGGTGAAGAACCACGACACCCCCAGCAGGAGCATCACCATGAGCAGGATCAGGATCACCGGGTACGGCAGCGGCGACAGCGTGAACGCCTCCACGATCGACGACTCCGGCCGCCGGTCGCCGTAGTACGCCATGGCTAGCTGCCTTGGTTTGGTTTTGGTTTGGTTCGGATTCGGGGCGCCCCCTCCTCTCTCCTCTGGTGATTCTTGCTTGGCTTGGGAGGTTGATGAGAAGGGGAAAGCGAGCGAGGGAGAAGGACGCGGACGGACGTGGTGGCGAAACCGGCGATGGGGGGATATGAAGGCGCGTGCAACCAACAGCGGATCGTGTCGTGTGCGCGGCGCGGGGATGGGTGCGTGTAACGGCCCAAAGGACTCCTGCTGACGTGTAGAGGGATCGTGGGAGCGGCGGGCAGAGGAGGATGCCTCGTCCCGCACCTGCTGACGAGTGATTTGACACTCGGAAGCTCACTCAAATACTGTACTTTTCATGTGTGATTTGGGGAGGATTCGCACTAGAACGTCCGACCCCAGCTTTGCCTTTGCGTCTGGTGGGATACAAGCGACGCAAGCAGATTCGGATTAGAGTGAGCAATCGACGAGTTGAGTCGGCGCGCGACGTCTGGCGTGGTGTACGCGTGGAGACCGGCAGCATGGTCGCGTGCCCTTTCTTCTCCTTCTTTTTGTTGCTGAAGATTTCTCGGGGAGATACGTGCTGGTATGCTTCCTTGACAGTCCGATCGGTGTCGATGTGGACACCGCCGCGCTCTTACACAATTTCCATGGTAGTTGTGTCATGCAGGGAAAGGGATCGCGGTAGAATCGTGCTGCCGAATTCTGAAGACTGTTCGTTTTGGCAGTTCTTTGGTGTCTAGTCTGCATTGATTTGTTACGAGAGAAAAATCTTCTTTGGCTGGTTGCTGGTGGCTGGTTTGTTCTGAGAGAAAAGTATTGCTGCATGGTTGCTGATAAGCCAAGCGAAGCACCGGTGCCCTCAAGCCAATTATGTTATGGCATGCCTAAATCAGAGCTTATGGTCTTGGATTTTGGCCTCAATGAGAGGGAAAGCTAGACCGAAGCCTCGGATTTTCTGCAGCATACCTGAAGCCTGAAGGAGAGGGAAATTTGCCTCGAAACTGCTCCTGCCTACTACTATTGGTGAGAGCCTCCTACACTGCCGCACATCTTACAATTCGCATCTTCTCATTGCTTCTCAATGTTTATGCGCCATAGAAAATAATGGTAAGACACAGCTGCAAAACAAATACGGTAAAGGAGTAAAATCAGTGAACAAAGCATAACGTGATTCAAATTTATAATGAGGGAGTTTGGCTATGGAGTTTAAAGTTGTACCCTGTGATTCGACAAGTAATTTTTTGACCGAAGTCGGAAGTCCTTACCTATTCTTTTTTTTTATGATTTTTATTCCAGCTCCATTTAATTTGCTCCCACGTACTCGGGCCTGCTGGGTACTATTCATGTGCTCTAGATTTGGCAAATAATTGTTCTTAATTTTTCAAAAACTAAAATTAATCAAAAACAAAGCGTAAAGTGGTCCAAATTTATAACGAGGGAGGTTGTACTGTGTGACTCGGCAAATAATTGTTCTCATAATGTTTCAAAAACTAAACTTACTCGGAAACAAAGCGCAAAGTGATCCAAATTTATAACAACGGAGGTTGCTGTGGAGATTAAAGTTGTAGTGTGTGACTCGGCCGCTTTTATTTGGGCCGTATCTCCAGCCCAACACAGTAGCACACAAATAATGAAGGCCGGTAGCTCGACCCTAAAATTTTACCCGCGGCCCACTCCTCCTTTGCCGTTTTGCGCGTCCAGCCCAACCCTAAAATTTCACCCGCGGCCCTCTCGTGCGGTGGTGGTGCGCCTTCCCCCGCAACAGCAGCCGCGAAAACCCTCGCCGCGCGCGCCGCAGCGACCTAGCAATGGCCGGAGAGGACGCCGCCGGCGCCGGTACCGCAGCGGTAAAGAAGCCCCTGAAGGAGGAGGAGGAAGATGAAGACGAGTTGGACAACGTTCCAATCGCACTTTCTAGGGCCAAAAAGACGGGCAATGCGAGTGCCTCCAAGGTCAAGGAGGAGGAGGACGACGAGGAAGACAACCTTCCGATCTCGCATTCCCGAGCTAAGAAGGTTTGTTTACCTTCGGTCCATCCAGATCTTTACTCTTCAGCCTGTTTGCGGGGCGGGTCGTATGGGCAAATCTAAATTTTCAGATATCTATTTGATTGTTCCGCGGATAATGTGTTTGTTAGGTTGCCTTCAGTCAGCTCCTTTATATCATCTTATTAGTCTGTGAATATTGAGAATTTGTGAAACGCACGGGCTAAGCTTTGCCAATGGTTGGATATGCCACCCACGCTATGTTATCGATCGGTAATTCGGTATAACCTGGAGCTTTCCTGAATTGCAGGTTTTTTCATTGAATTTTTTTGTGGTTTAGTTCAAAAGGCTTGTTAGTTAATTATAACTGTGAACTGCGATTGTGTTTTATGCACAGTTGTTTTTGTTTTCAGTCTGAAAATTTGGTCTAGTGACATAATATGGTTCTTTTTAACTAAACTGTCTTAATCTTTCTTATTGTCTTCCAGAAGCTAATGTCCTTGTGTTGTCTAGGGAAATGAGAAGCAGAAAGGCACCATGAATAGCAAAATAAAAGCTTCTAAAGTTAAGAAACAAGAAGTCGAGTCTGATGAGGATGATTTCATGGTTGCAATATTAACGCCCCTATTTTATTCCCATCTATGTTTCCCTTGGTTCTCATTTTGGGATTAACAATTATGCACCTTTCAGCCAATTTCGCAGAAGAAAAACAGTAATGCCAAGGCATCCAAGGTCAAGAAACTAAAAGATGAAGATTTGGAAGATCTCAAGGTATGCTATCTCCTTGGTTTATACTGTGTTGTTGTTCATCTGCTTATTAGTTTGTTGACTTAAAGGAGGAAAAGAAAAGAAAGAAAAGAGCGGGTGTCAAAGAAGGGGCAAAGATGACTGTTGTAAAGGGTGAGAAGGTGAAGAGAGAGAAGAAAGTGTATGACTTGCCAGGGCAGAAGCATGATCCTCCTGCAGAAGTATGACCTTTCTATTTTGTTCAATCTGGCATTCATTTGTAAAACAATTAATTTTATTTTGCTGCAGAGGGATCCATTGAGGATTTTCTATGAATCGCTCTACGAGCAGGTGCCCACTAGTGACATGGCTGCAACCTGGTGAGACACAACATGTACATTTAGCTTGAAAGATTTGTGTTACAAGCAAACTAGATGTTGAGTAGCCCATATCTTTTCTGGGATCACTACAGACCAATCTGATGCCCGAGTATGTTGGATAAATTCTTGCCAAATCTTTCACGGATTTTTGGAGAATAATCCTCCACAACGAAAATTGTCAAGCAGTTATGTCACACTTTGGCAAGAAAATCAGTGATGCTGCGTAGACTTTAACTGAGAATTTACTCTTTTTTCACGGCAATTTTAACTTGATATAGACTTCTGTGTAAATCCTATTGTAGGTGCACATCTTTATACCTGATAGTTGGCTGCAGTAGTTGTGGTCCTTGTGAATTTTACGATATCTGAAGTTCTTTGATGCAAAGACCAATCTGAATGGCATTACCTCAAAATGGATGATCCTTTGTTGTCTAATATATGAGCCATGCCTTCTTTACATACTGGATTTGTTTTGTGGTTCTTAGTAAATATCTTTAAATAACATGTAGCATTATGTTCTGTTTGGTCTTTAAGATATACAAAATGTTGAAAGGCAAACTAGGATTGGTTGAAATTGCACCTTTGATTTGAAGCCATACCATCCTGATGTGAATTGTTTAAAGAAAGTTCATGCACAGTGTAAAATATTAAAGCTCAAGCATTAATTTCTTGCACAGATAAATACTTGCTTACTATAGGCTGGAGATCTTACTTGGTCTGAAATTTCAAAACTCAACCACTGTAGTTTCCTATTTAGAGTTGTCTAGCATGAGTTACTTGGTCATGAACATAATCCTCTGCCCCCACAGAAAAAAAAAGTCCTTTTGTAGTTTGCTTCGACTTTGTTTCAGTTAGTTGCTGTTTCTGAATAGATCATTCCCTTGAAATAATGTTCCACTTCCACTTCCGAGTGCACTGATAACTGGCGAAGTGGCTGCTTCTGAACCTGAATAGACATGCTTGTGTGAATCTTGTTGGTTCCGCAGTTTGTGTTAATATTTTTCATTCAGTCATTCAGTATCAAGAATTCAAGCATGCATCAATGTTCTTGTTAAAGCAACCTAATATCTTTAATGACTCTTGCTAGGTTGATGGAATGGGGTTTGCTCCCATTGGATGTGGCTAGAAAAGTTTTTGAGAAGAAACAGGGCCAAAAGTTGAAGTCACCAGTTAAAACAACTGTTTCCAAGAGAAAGCCTACCTCTCCAACCAAGTCACCGGCTTCATCTGCTATGAAGTCCGTTTCAGCTAAGAATAGTGCTGGAAAACCGATGTCTCAAAAGAAGAGGAAGGCAAGTAGCGAGTCAGACGAAGACGACGACGACGATTTCGTGGCTCCTAAGGCAAAAACCAAAAGGCAAAAGGCCTAGTCTTAGAATCTCGTCCTTGTGAACGAGAAGTGTTTTAGCCTTGGGAGATGATGAGAGCAGTGTTCCTTCCACCTAGTTATGCTATCAGGCATCCAGTGTGAAGAATGTCGATCCAGTCTCTAGAGTTACCAATTGTTGTTGAACTCAGTGCCTTCTTAGATCCAGAAGAAAGGGGGCATGTTGCAACCTGTTCGATACTTTGGTACCAGTTCGCATGAGTATCTAACATCTGAATGCTCGCTCACATAGAAACCAATCATGTTCCTCCGAACTCTGCATGGTATAGACTGCAAAATAGCTGCATTTCCCATTGATCAATGTGTCTGGCTTGAACACCTTATTCCAAATGTATACATCAATCGGGTTAAACAAACCTGACGACCTGCATCTTTGCACTTCGTCAGGTCGCAACCGAGCCAGCATAACATTGCTGGTGCTGCGGTGCCTGTGATCAGACAAAAAGCAACACAACAGGCACCAGCACAAATACTAACACTCTGCTCCCTCCATGTAATTGTATGTATGTAACTTTATTCACTTGGCGCCTGCTGCGGCGAGGAGAACAGGGCGGAGGATGCACCGGACAATGGCTCGTGCACGACGGTGTTGGTGGAGACGAAGACGGGGTTGCTGTTCAGTTGCCGCATGACGGCACCAAGGATATCTGTGAGCAATTTCTTGAACTGAGCTTGGTCCGCTGCCTTTCCGTCGCCGGCGTTTGCCGTCTTGATGGCCTCGTTCACCACAGCATCCACCTGAGGGATGGTTGAAAGCATCAAGTCCAAGTTCACCTCAGCATTGGTACCAAAGTTGAGATCTGCTGCAGGACTGAATGTAAAGGTGACGTGGAGATGTTACCTGTTCAAGTGCACCATAATATGGCAGGCCTGCAGCATCGGCCATCTTATCAAGTGCAGCTACGAGGCACTCCTTTGATGCCTTGTTCTTATGTTCTGATGGCACACCTCTCCAAACAGAATCCAACAGCTAGTGAACATGAACAGAACAAAAATTATTTCACATACAACGACATTGCGCATTGGCATTCCACAACTCTCAAGCTGTCTGAAAAAACAACCAAGTTTTTAATAAATAGAGAAGAGAGGAAGCTTGACGTACCTTGTCTAGCTCGAATTTGTTGGCCAGCAGCCTCTTGACGCCGCTCCCGTCGTAGGTGTTCTCGGTGTGCGCGACGATCACGGGATGCTCCTGGAGCCGATCGGCGACGGCACCCAGCAGCATCTTGAGCTGTTGCAAGAAGCCGTCTCGGGAGGCCACCGGCTGTTCGAGCTGATCGGCAGGAAGCTGCTGCAGTGCCGGCTCGACGATGTTCTCGGCAACCCAGGCGTCCGAAGCCGGTGGCACTCCGTGGTCGACGCTCAGCTGCTGCAGAGCGGCCAGCAGGCATTGGCGCAGGGGCACGCCTTCGGAGCCGCCGACCTGTGGGAAAATGGCGGCGGCTGACGGCTCGTATCTGCTGCCGGCGATGAAGTCCCTGAGGTCCTCGCCATCCATGCGCAGTATGACGAGGGGGTCCCTCTTGAGCCCGGCCGCCACGCCGAGGAGGATGTCGGACAGGGCCTCCTGGAACTCGGCCTTGCTCACCTCGCCCTGGGACGTGCCGTGAGTCAGCTCGCTCACCACCTGCACGCCAGCCAGCAGCACCCAGCAGCAGTCAGGGTTTTATGCAGTCTGCAGCGTGAGAGAGACAAACTCGCACCAGGCACCGGTCTCGATCGATTCGTGCAGATCGAGAAAACAAGCGAGCCTGCAAAATAATCTTGAATTTTCTTCGTAAGCCAGTGGCCGGCAGCAGGTGTTTGCTGCCAGAGGATGATTCCAAGAGGCGTCGTGTTCGTAGCCATCAGGCCGGGATGCAGCACCGACCGTGTTGAGACGGGAAGGAACCGTCCGTTTATCTCTCGATTGGGATTTTCTATCCGGGTTGAGCGCTAGATTTGCCGACATAAATCGAGTGATGCACTTTGATTTTCGCTTGAAAGATGAATCGGCAGTGCCTCAAATGTCAATGGCTCAGGATAAAGAGACGTTGAAGTGTGAACTGTGATGTGTTTCAGGTTCTGCTCCAATGGGATGCCCTCGGGGCAATGGCATCTTGACATGGACCCGCGGGCAAACCTGCATCCTGCAATGCGTTTTAGAATCTGCCTTTTGCTGCCGATTAGTAATTGGGAACACATGATTAGGATTCCTATGGTTGATAATTCAGTTTAGCGAGGCGTGAAGCATGCGTTTGGCGTGTCAAGCTGGTATAGTAGTAGACTAGTAGTGGAGCAGATCGGATAGCTAAATGGATCTCAGCTGGAGCAATCGTCATCTGATAAACACACGGGCAAAAGTTTTCGTGTCCTTATTCTATTGTCCTATATATGTCCTATGCTAAAGTCACTATCATGTGATAAATGTATATGCTTGAATCCGGTGTAAAAGTACTGTATGATTCGAGTATTATGATCCAAACAAGTTTTTTGAAAACAGTATTTGCTCATTAATATACCTCTGAACATGTTATTAATTATTACTAAAAAATACTAAAGGTATATGACATATGAACCTGAATACACAACTTTTAGAATTAATCTAAGCGTGCATCTAACATAATTGTTATCTATAAAGCTTGATCTTAATCATGATTGTTAGTACCTAAAAATTAAAGCTCGTTCGAAAAAAGCTTGATCATTTCAAATCTTAATACATCTCTCGTTACCAAAAAAAATCCTTAATACGTCCCAAAAGGAGATTATATACACAGATCGGTGGCAACTGGCAAGCTCAATTCTGGTTCAGTTAATTAAGGTTTCAAACTGTACAGATTGAATAGACATGTCTTTGAGGCTGAGTTCGTTGATCTCAAGTAAACAACATGTACAAATCCTCCAAAGAAACGGGGGGCAGTGATCATCTCTTCACTTTGTCAGCTACTACCATGGTACTGGTAACTTTTAAGCTTTGTCTCGTGAAGTAACCACACATGAATACATGATCAGCAAAACCAGCACGCTGCGAGCACGATTCACGGCGAACTAACTCGTACGTACCTCTGAGCAGATGTGGTCGGTGTTGGGCGAGGCCCCCTCCGCGGGCAGGCCGAGCGCGGCGCCGATGTCTGCCACGGCGGGCCGCAGCTCCTGCACGGAGAGCCTGCCGACCCCGTCGGCGTCGAGCTGCCGGAACTTGCTGTCCACGAGCATCCCGAACGCCTCCCGGTCCTCCACGAGCTCCCTGATCTCCGACCCGTCCACCACCACCTTGTGGTCGTCGTGACCCTCCCCCTCCCCGGCGCCGGAGCCCGCGCCTTGCCTCCGCCCCTCCCGCGCCTTCCTCCTCCTCCACCACCCGAACCAGCTGCTGCTCCTCTCCATACCGCTCCGACCCTCCCCGCCTTTTATACACAAAGACTAGCACACAGCACGAGGACGCAGGCCGGGCCAGGCCGCGTCGCGCGTATGGAAAAGTTGCACCGGTGAGGTGAGCTCGATCGGGCGGTGGACGTCGTGAGTGGTGATGCCTCTAGCTCGCTCGCCTTTCTCCCCTTTTCCACTAGCAAATAGCTAGCTGTAAACCTTTAGCAGCGTGGTCGCCTGGCCGGTGGCTTTGCTTGCGTTGCGTCTCGAGCGCGCGTTCGATTTGTCCGCCGCGCGTGGAGAATAAAAAGCAGAGGAGGGGGGGAAGATCGGAGACGACGAGCCGGCCGGCCGGCCGGACTGGTGGGGGTGTCGGCGGCCGGATAACGCCCGGGGCGGGAGACACGTGTGGGACGGCGCCCAACTTGGTCGCCCACATGTTGTTCCGGCCGCGCGGCGCCCACCCCCGAGTCATCTCGCTCGCACGACGGGGGATCGCGCGGCGATCGTGGCGACGGCGACGAATCGGACGATGTGGATGAGCGGAGCGGGGGTGTCCGCGGGATCATCCCGCGGTGCCCGTCACGCAACTGGGTTGATCCAGACGTGAAAGCACCTTGGCGTTTCGATCGATCGGTTTGCGTCTCCGGCGGGGCGGGGCGGCGGGTGAAGGCATATATGTCATGGTCGGCGCGCGTCGCGCTCGCGATGATTGGCAGCTGGGCGGGGTTGCCGGTCGGGATAGCGACGGCGGGCCGGGGATGGCCCGGGCCGTGTCGTCGTCCTGGCACAGCTGCCGCCAGCGATTGAAGCATTTCTTGGATCGTGCAACACTGCAACTACTAGTATATGAAAGGATTTGACGAGGGACAGGCTAGGCTAACACAAGGAACATGTCTTCTCTGCAGATATTGAGATGCATCTTAAAGAAACAGCAGAGTAGAAATGCCCAACCTTACGCAGCAGCAGCTGAGAAAATTTGTGTGAACACAGCTGGGTGTTGAGGTATTGGTATCTGACTGTGGGTGCATCTTTTTTTTTGACACTGCTGCTGATGGTACCAATGAGGCAATGACTATGGTGCAAGTGCACAGTTCAAACCCCACCCCATCAGCAAGCCACCCATCGATCATCAGGTCCCAAGTTTATTCTATTCCTGACCAATATTTTGCACACGTGGACCATCCTGATGCCGGCCATCAGGTTGGCTGGTGGCTGATGGTACGATCTTGGTTTGTTCGGAGAGAAAATCTTCATTTGTTGCTTCTTGGTTCTTTGGTGGTGATTCGTTCGAGAGAAAGATCTTGGCACGTGGTGCGATAAGCGAAGTGAACAGGCTGCAGGTTCAGAAGAATACGAACTGCTTGACTAGTGAACCCGTCTGTCTCTCTTCCTCATAATATGCTTCGCTTGCTCCAGAAGCATCCGAGTGTAGTTGGTGTCACAGACGTTTTGTCCTTCCATGTGTGGTGCCAAGGAGCAACCGGCTCAAAAGACACCAAAGACATAGGGAACCCACAGAGAAATAGTGCGGCACTACGCTGGGTTTCGGTTGGTGTTAAGTTCGTCAAATTTGTGTGAAATGAATAGTACCAGAATATTGTATTGAGTGAAAGCTTATAAAAAATATACATTGAGACGCAGGTTGCAAGAGAAGATGCGACTCAATGTGACGACTGAATAGTAGTTTTTTTTTTACAACAGACTGAATAGTAAATTGAAGTTGTTTAACGGGAAAGAACACGCACAGGCAGATGGAATATGAACATCCAATGTACCACTGCGAAAAAACAACTAGGTCATGAATGTTTGTGATCGTCCAATGCTTTTGAGGTAAAATTCGATGGTAAAAATGTTTGTCTGCAAAATGTTTCAGTTCTGGTAGATGGAACTTCTGCTCGTGTTTTACCCCAGCAGATGGAAACTGCTAACGAGACATCTGAATGACCAGCAGATGGAAACTTGTTTGAAATATAGGCATTCCTTGCCCACGCCACCAATCTATATACACATGCCGGGAAGCAGAGGCATAGAGCGCTATTTACAGCTTAGAACGCACATGAAAATCCACCAAAACAGCGCAGAAAAGATGATAATCAACTCTGGAACGGAATAACCAGGTGAACAACAGCACATTGTCACTCCACCAAAACAACAGGACAACCTAAACCTCATAAAGGACCAACACAACGTGCAAGGAGAACAATGCCTTGCAGCTAATTCCCAGCAGGGTCCTCCGGGGCGATGCGCCTCCTTAGCTTGGCGCGCGTAACACGGATCGTCTCCTCCATTAGCGTCTCATCGAGCGCAGGGTCGAGCTCTTCTGTGCCCTCTGCAGCGTCACCATCAACCTCATCGATGGCCATCTTGTCCACCTCTTCAGCTTCAGGGAGTGGTTTGGCACTAGGCTCGGATTTTGGTGAATCACCGCTTGTGGCTGGAGTTCGCACAGGCTCAGTTTTCAACTCACTTTTCTTTGGACTACCACCAGATTTTGGTGTGGATGCAGCTGTGGCAGGCTTTGTCAATGCCACTGAACTAGATTTCGCTGATGCTTGACGCTTGATCTTCGGGGAAGATGGAATGGGTTTGGTCTCCTGAGATTGCTGTGCCATTGCTGCTTGCCGAGCAGCGATTGATGCTGCTCTGCGCATAACAGGTGCTGGTTGTTTTTGTGGTTGTGGTTGTTGTTGCTGTTGCTGCTGCACTTGTGGTTGATTCTGTTGCGGTTCCTGAAGCAAATTAGAGCATCATTTCAACATGGGTACCATAATAATACCATAGGGATCAAATAGAGCTGAGTACACATTCCATGACTTTCTTAGACCGAAAAGTCATACACCAAAACTGCTAATACTAACTATGCACCGTGTTGAATACTAACATACCTCTTTGTGCAGAATGCAAATTGAATGCCTACACGGAGCAAAATTTCTGAATTGGTCCTGAGTATATGGTATATTTGTATTCACTACCCAGGGGATAATAAATTATAGTAGTACCTCTCTCTCAAGTTTCAACTAAAAAAATAAAAGACTGGGCCACTAGTAATAAAAAATAAAAAGGAGGTCAATACGTCCATACTTATTTACCAGTTACCTGCTACCAATTTATTTTTGTTTAGGAATAATGGTCAGCTTCTGAGTACCATAATTACATAAAACTTCATGACACAGATAAAAAAACTTGAAAGTTACTGACAGGGGCTAAAACGGAGACTTAACAGGTTCGCTATCGCTTGAGAAAATACTCATGCACTGTCACAGGTTATTTTTTTGAGAGAATCGTTTTTTGTGCATAGAATCGTTTTTTCAGTACACATTCATATGTCAAATGCTATATGCTCTTGCTCACTTGGGTAATGAGCATTGTAAGACAAACAAGCAATCTCATAATACTCGTGTATGTTTTTGCAATCTTCTAAATACAAATCGCACTACTTCAAACTCACTGCTACAGTGCTACTGGTGCAAGAAGACAAGTGTCTTACAAATTTCTGAAATAAAACAAAACATGTTCCTAATCTACAAATGCACTTGGGGTGACAAAACACTTTTTTTACGAGGACAAAACACTTGGGAAGCTAGCATTTTATTATCAACGGACAGAGACTAATATTTATATCAATTGTTAGGGTAAAGTTTAGTGCTAGAATAATTATGGTGATACACATAACTAACTGCTATTTTTATCAAGTAATTTGACAAAACAAAAGGGACAAGGCACGATAATTCCTAGAAATGTCCCTGTTTTCAAGATGGTGACAGATACCTACGGTCCAGGTTGCAGACTAGATTACTAAACAAGACACAAGTGGCTTTTCAGAGATGATATGCTTGCAACTTTGAGCAGGGCTGAGGTCCATTGTAGGAAGTTGGAGCTGATGCGTTGCTATTATAATGTGTCCTACGGAGGACTCCATTGTGTTACTTTCCAGACATATGCCAGTATGCCACTGTGTGGGTGTTCACCGGTTGCCTTGAATCAACCGTGTGACTGGTTTTGGGGCCCGATTTCCCCAAACTGGTTCACTTCTTTCCTCCTATAGTTAGCAGCAGGAACTCCTTTGGCCTTGAGCCTTTTTTTCAGTTGAACTAGAAAATGTATATGGTTCAAATATTCTCGGAAGGGATGTCCAGGAGCCAGAACTCAGAAAAGTTGTTGAGGTGTTCGGGAGCAAAGCCAGAGGAGAACGGTGTTGGAGTCAACACCACTGTAGGGTGGTGCTTTCTTCATCGTAGGCTATATCAAATCATTGATTTCTCACTGAAACTGAAAGTTCCATTGGGGTCAGCTGACCCCGACGAAAGCATCTGGCTCCACCCCTGGATGTTCCATCTTTCATGACATCAAAGTTAGGTTGAAGATGCAGAGCATACATCTTGCTTTAGTTTTTTCAATTACAGCAAGGTCAACTTTTGAAGTAGATATTTCAGGACCTAGTAAAAAGCTATTAAATATTTATTTATCTCTAGCAACTAACTGAAAACATCTGCACATATGATACTTAAACTATAACGTGTGGCAGTAATATCGAATGCATCTTGACACAATATAGCTAAGAAACTAGCATAACAACACTGTCAAATTTGTCTCAGAGAACATAAAAAAAATCTTTAGTGTCTGTGTAAATATTACGGTGTTTAACTGTTTATCATCCTTAGAATGGGAAATATATATTGATTCAATGGCAAAATTTGACAGAAAAAGCATAATAGGGCATTTGATCCACACCTGGTGAGGGTGAGGGGTCTGCCTTGATTTCTGAGAAGGTGACTGGGCTGCAACATATTTCAAAATCTCAAAGAAAGTATTCTGTCCTTTAGAAGCCGCCTTCTGGAAATAAAGGACAACCGTATCGGTGGCTCGAGCTCTCAACTCAAGCAGATTGCGATCGATTTCATTCTCATGCTGAGAAATATATGGCTTAAAGAAAGTCCCATAAATGTATGTAGTTCCCTGCAATGAAAGAGTATATCAATCCTATGTACCAATGTAAGGTAGTAAGGTGTGCATGGGACAAACTAAGTACCTTTGTCTTTGGGTACCACAAGTATACAAAGAACATCAGCTTTGCTTCTGAGTAAAATGGTAGCCTTCAACATGAGTGCAAATAAATGAAACAATGTTAGAGACTCATCAAAGAGCTGAAGGAAATCACAACTTTAAGCAGTCTCACCATGATATTGTAAAATCTCCGAATCTCTCAAGAACAGTCAGCAGTGCAACTAAAATCCTACACAGAGGAAACAAAGCTGAATTTTGCAGATTGCTTATGGAAGCCAATGTTGTGAACACAGAAATTATTGAACCACCTTACCAATACTGACACCAAAATATGAGCTGCTCAATCTCTGGTTTGTTCAGTTCAACAGTCTTGTAGCATTCATAGGCAGGATAGGCGTAGCCAAATGCCAACCTACAGGACATTGGCATATCAAACACCAGAAGATAAATGAAATGTTAGTGCTATGTTTCTTCTGATCAGCATAGAAAAACTGGTTGCTGTTTTTCAGTAAAAAAATATTTATTCCACCTTTTCCCCTTTACTCCACAATAAACCACAAAAAGGAGCGATTGCCAGTTTAAAGATGCACTGATGTAGTATCTCAACATCATTCAAGAGAATAGAATTTTTGGATGCACTTGCACCACAAACGTGGATAATTCGCCAACATACAAATGAACGGGATAAAATCCAAGGTAGTTTTTCTTTATGAAGCAGGTCAAAGAGCAGTTCATACAATAGTATTATGCGATCTTATGCATTTCAAGAAATGTGGTTACTAGACAACAACCTTAAAAAAGAATGAGCCGGACCGGAAGAATAAAAACGAACAGAACCTTGACCGTTGTGCAATGCATTGAAAATTTGCTCCCATGCTCCTCGAGAACGATAAAATGTTTTTGAATGGCTTGTGTGCTCTCAGCCCCATTTCCCGGCGAAGAAGAAGGTGGACAGATCGACACAGAGGAGCGCATCTCCCAATTTTTTAAATCAAAACAATATACGTACTAAGGATGAAAAGTTGAAACCAAACCAAGAGAAAACTGAACTCCCCGGATGGGAATGGCCACCAACAAAATTCTCATTTCATTTCAACAAATCAAATTTAATCCCAGGCACGCACGCCCCTGAGAAATCTCCAAACTCAAAATGTCAATCTGCGAAGAACACATTTAAGATTCGGAGGAGCAAGAGAGCGCTTACAGAAAGACCCTGGAGAGGAACCCGCCCATCATCTTCTCCGGCCTTCCTGCACACGACCAGATCCACCAAAGCGAAGACAAATCAAAACACCGTCACCGCGCCGACACATTTCGAAAAGCGAAACTAACAGAAAACCGAGCATACCGCAGGGAAGTTTTGCAGGAGAGGGATCTGGACGGGGCGGCGACCGGGGCGGTGGCTGGATGGAACAGACGGAAGCCGCCCGTGAGGGGAGAGGAACGGCCAGGAGCTCCCGGTTTCCCCCCTCTCCACGCTACCCCCTCCTTCTCCTGGCCGCGGCTAAAAATACTGCGGTGGAAGGGAATGCGGATGGGAGGGAGAGCCGGAGGAGAGGCGAGCACGTCCGCCGTCAGCTCAAACTCGAACCACCCGACGACTGCCTTCAACCATGGGAGTGCCCGACAACATTTCGTTTACCAATTATAAATGCACCTGTCCCTCTCAATGGACCTTGGGCAAGCAGAAAAGAAAAATACTTTATTCAACGCTCTATTTTTATACTGTGGCATACACATTCTTCCCTTATCCAACTGTAGGCCGTCAGCCATGGAAATTGCTCTGCAAACTTCCTAGCATAGAAGCTTTTCACCACCACCAGTTGGCTCTTCTTTCTTTCACTTATGCTTTAGGATTTATTTATCAGTATGTCTTATGTTTTTAATATGTTTAGTATTATCAAAATTTAGTATATAAGAATCGTATTTAAATACTTCCTAAACAAGGGTGTAGAATAGATTTTTGCGCTACCCAAAATATAGGCACTTAAAATAGTATTTTTACTAAAACAATTATAAGAAACTAAATGATGGTACGCGTTTGATTTAAGTTGTATTAAAGTAATTTAATGAAGTGCATACCTGTGTTCCTAAATTCGGCACTCGGAAGCTTTTATTTAATACTTTTGGTCGTTTTGCAATAGTTGTTCTGTACTATGTTCAATTGCAAAATCATCGAGATCCTATTTACATTTATCTTTACAAGTAGAACCATTGAAAAAGTGTTCAATATCACACCTCTGATAGCGCTGGACGTCAGCGATCGAATAAAAAAAAGAGCAGAGATGGTCCCACATTTCTCCTCAATAATGATTTAAGCTTGGTACCCACATTTTTCTTCAATAATGATTTAGGCTTTTCAACGAAAGGATGATCGATGCACTAGGCTTACCTGAGCCAAGAGGCAATGAGTGTGTAAGTGTAACCCAGCCAACACAATCGTCTCTTGCTGGGTACGTAGCTTAATAACTAGTTGGCGTATATGAAACCTAAACCTAATGGTATATAGAAATCATGCTCCTGCATCCATTTTTAATGATTGTCATTTTTTGGATCTTTGGATGCGACCCCAACAATATACACCTCTATCTCTATATATCTCTAGTTGAGATCTCAATGGTCATGATATCTAACTTTCTCTGATTGCAATCATGTTACTCGATCTTGTGGTTTTTCGCTTGGATTGCAAAGCTACAAAAGGTTACTATTGGTGCCTCTAACTTAGGAGTACAATAGCATCCTTCTCATAATTCCCGGCCGGGTGCCTTTTGCTCCGAGATCATCAACAAACCGTGAAGCTATAGCATGCTCGATCTCAATGCAACACGTACGCCGAGTCGCCGACGACACGACTGAAGATCGAGGTGCATTTTCTGGTGGTCCGTGTAGCCGCTCACGGCTCGAAGTGGCAAAGTAGTTAAAGTGGGTAGGGTGGGAGAACAGGAAGTGTGGTACCTAGTTTTGGGAACGCACAGCTCGGATGTGCTCTGGGCACAACCCACAGCCTATAGCAATGGAGCAGCGAGATATACTACTGACCGGACTAGCAGAGGAGGGATCGGAGGAGGCGCGCAGAGGGGGGTTGGTGGATGCGAGAGGAGCAAATGGACCCATGGGTGCGATCTGATCGGATCTGAGCGTCCCGGCCTTTCCTTTCTCTGTCGCGCACGTAAAAAACTTTCTTTGGCCCGGCCGCGGCCGTGAGGGACGTGACCACCACAGACAGGCCCGCGTCCAAATCGTAAGGTGGCGGAAGCCTATTTGGCCTAGCTGCTACTGCTAGTGCTAGCTGCTCCACCCCCTGTGCATGCATGTGCACGACGTCGCACCAAATAATCGCGGATCGGACCCGGCACACAGCTCAAATTATACGTGCACGTACCACACACTTGTACCGGCATTTGGTTTTCCCAATCTGTCATGGGATACACCTATACACGTGTTCATTCATGTATACTCATGGCGCGCTCTAGTCTGGAAGCTAAAGCCAAGGATTACTTGGTGCACAGATGGGGGCGTGCACGTGAGCACGTCTCAACTTTTAAGCTGGTGTCACATGCATGATTGCCATGCATGGGTGGAGGGTAGATTGATTCCTTCAAAGCTAAATCTAGCTTACCTTTGGGGGGCTCTTTTCGTCTGGTACCCTCGGGTTAATTATTCCGGGCAAACTAAAGTCACCACGACGATATATCTCAAGTTATGATCCAAGAAAGAGAGAGGGAGCTTGCAAGACCGCTGGTGAAGTGGTAATATATAGAATAGATAAAAATGATTAACGCCTACAATTTTTTTCTTCTAATTAGTCTCTTCAGCTGTTCTTCTACTGGTTTGCACAGCTGATTCGTTCCTATAGAAAAATATTGTACGCTAATTTGTACAACTGATTTGTTTGAGTGAAAAATATTATACACTGATTTGTACGCCTGATTTGTTCTGATGGGAAAATATTATACGTTGATTTGTATGATTGATTTATTCTTAGAGAACATATTGCTCAAGAACTAAAAGAAAAAAGAAAAAGGGTATCAGGATGAGCATCCGCCTGTGTATCTGTCAGGATATGGTAGGTACCCATGTTCATGTTCTCCTATACCTACATGTGACATGCATCATATATAACCAACATCACTACACGTACTCATGTCTTCCTTTTTGTCTCATGTATAATTCACGAGAGTTGCTGCCATATAAGAATATGTGCGCCCGTGCACCCGTGACATTCTTGATGGTCAGACCTGCAAGTACTGCACACTCCTTCGTACGGCATCATCTGCAATGCATTAGCATAAAACTAGGAATTCATGCTTGCTCTCTGTACGTCCTTGTTCTTTTTCCCTGTCTCTCGAGCTCGACTCGTGTTGCAGATTGTCATCGATCTGCTTGTTGACATGGGTCTTTGGGATCATAATTCCCTGGTAGGTGAGGGGGCAGGTGGTTTAGTGACCAGTCACTAAACGTCATGGAAAGCATCGCAATCGGTTTGTTTCATCAGCATTTAGATGCCTGGTCTGTTCTTATGTCACAGCAACCGAACCTACTAGCATCTCGGCTATCATGACTGCCATTATTATATCTCCATCATGCAAACAAGCAACGAAGATATTGTACCAGCTTTGCAGAATAACGCAGATGTACAGGATTATGCATCTTTATTTGTATCATCCAATCCCTCTTTTTTTTTTTAAAAAAAAAGTATCATCCGATCCCCTACTGGCAAGCTATATGTTGAGGTCTTCAGGGGAATACTGAAACCTGACAATCGGAAGAGCAGAATATACAATCAGGCCGATGAGAACTCCACCACTGCATCCTTTTCAATCCAAACACAAATAATCTTTGTGTTATGGAGTACTAGTATATATACAGTTGTTTGTGTGAGGTTATCTAAGTTATCATGTATGGGACCCGTTACGTATTCCAATCTTTGACCAAATCGGCGACGGCGAAGATAGCATACTCTCCACCATCAACTGCAGTTCAGTTTAGGCTCTTCTCACCATCAGTTGCAGTTCAATTTAGGCTCTTCTTCATTCTTACCCACCAAAACATAGCATATTATTCCACCAAAAGATATATACAAGCTGTGGATATCAATTTGAACCTTTCTAAACAACTTAGAGTAGCGCCTTGATTTCGGGATGCAGGACCAAGGTGATGTGCTCTGCTCACTAAAATCAACATGGGTGCGGGATTTCCGCTTCGATTAAATTCTACAAATCAAATTCAGTTCCCACCCCCACATTCAGACAGACACTGAATTGTGCAAGTTGCCTCACTATCAGATCAGCCGTAACCAGCCATCCACAGATTATGCATGTTTTTTACGATGTTGAAATCTGTTGCCATGCGTCATGGCTTTGTTTTTTCAGACTATTAAATCCAAACTGAACCAACTCCACTGAGGCACCAGAGTCTGGCCCATGCCACAAGCAACCAGTTTAAAGATGATGGGCTGATGACTGTGACTGAAGGGAGAACCTAAAAGAGACACGTTCAATTTCCTTTTTGCAAAGACAAAGTCGCCGCTTAAACTTTCCTTTTGGTGCAGATAAGACCCACATCTTATGGCTAGGTGTAGGGCACTTTACTGAGACTCATGGATGCAATCAGCCTTGTAGATAGGACCTCAAATCAGCCTTATGCGACGGTATATCTCAGATCATGCTGCAGTGTGATGATGTCCCACTTCAATCGCTTTGTTATCTTTTGGAGTAGAACGGATAGTGATGCTTTAGCCTGAATATTTATTTTAAAGCATTGGGGAGCAGCCACCTAACGATACCAACTTAACTGAGAGGATCGTTACGAATCTGCTTAACGGTAATCTTAAGGTGTGTACTTTTAGAATAAATGGACCTAAGGGTCATTTATTGTAATAATGAAAGAATTAAAAGCCCATGCGTCTAATACTAAGGAAAAAAGAGAAAATACCGTATGGGTATTGGAGGAGTTTCTCATCCAACTTATTAGGTAACATTTCGGTACGCCTCTTGTGAAGTTAAATAAAGGAGATAGGCGTGCTACACGCGTGCGCGCTCGCTTGCCTCGCCGAGCCGGGGCCGTGGGCGTGGGCATGACGAGCGGCGCAGACGTGATGTGGGAGCACCTTTTTGCTGTTGGAGAGGAATGATGACGCCTTAAACCGCGACATTACTAGACCTTAACGATGAGCCTTAACCCCGCGACCGTTACTATCTGAGGCGCATTAACCGTGACGTCCAGGTTTATCCTCCTGCGCCCGCTGCTCGTCTATATAAGACGCGGTTTATCCTCCTGCGCCCGCTGCTCGTCTATATAAGACGCCCTCCTCCTGCTCAGGTTGCCAATTCACACACTAAGGTATTCCTCTTCAGGAGACCTCTCCCTCTCTCCCTCTGTTTTGCTGCTTTCTCTTCGCATCCCTATCGCATGCACCGCACGCACCATTACGAGACCTTAACGATGAGCCTTAACCCCGCGACAGTTACTGATCCTCAACCGCGACCGTTACTACCTGAGGCGCATTAACCATGACGTCCAGGTTCATCCTCCTGCACCCGCTGCTCGCCTATATAAGGCGCCCTCCTCCTCTTGCTCAGGTTGCCAATTCACACACTAAGGTATTCCTGTTCAGGAGACCTCTCCATCTCTTCCTCCGTTTTGCTACTTTCTCTTCGCATCCCCATCGCCTGCACCACACGCACCATTACTAGACCTTAACGATGAGCCTTAACCCCGCGACAATTACTGATCCTTAACCGCGACGGTTACTACCTGAGGCGCATTAACTGTGATGTCCAGGTTCATCCTCCTGTGCCCGCTGCTCACCTATATAAGGCGCCCTCCTCCTCCTGCTTAGGTTGCCAATTCACACACTAAGGTATTCCTGTTCAGGAGACCTCTCCCTCTCTCCCTCCGTTTTGCTGCTTTCTCTTCGCATCCCCATCGCCTGCACCGCGCGTACGGTACCAATGAGAGCAGAGCCTCCGAAACCTCGTCCTGCTGCTGAGATTCTGCTCAGGATAGGCGGGTGATAAGGTTTTTGGGGAGCGCCTTCACGTGACTGCTCGCTCCCGTACAACTACTTCCTCTACGTCGACTATGAGCGAACAACTACTTCATCTACAGGCGGGTCTGCACTGCGATCATATGCCTGCATCGACTGTGTACGGCTACACCGATTGAGGTTACTCACAATGAGTGATATTGGAAAGTCGGGAGATGTCATCACCCAACCTTCCACAAGGTACTCTCTTAAACCAGTATTCATGTTTATTAGTTGTATAACCATGAATATTGTTATGTTTAATTGTTGTTTAAACATAAACATATGCACATGGATTGTTTCACTCACCGTAATATTGAAATGTCTATTTAAATATGGAATTAAATATACCAAAACATTGTCTATCATCTAAAATTTCAAAAACTTCATTATGTTGATAGGACTATGTTTGGTGCAACTAACTTTGCAAATGCAATTAAACCAGAGCCTTTCGATGGTTCCAACTTTAAGAGGTGGCGTGAGTTGGCCACCTTGTGGCTCACCGCCATGAACGTGATGTATGTCACCACCGGAAAAGCTCCCGAGGGTGTCTCGGAGGAAAAAATTCAATGCAGATGATAATCTGTTCCGGGGTGCCATCATCAGCGTTCTGGTTGATAACTTGATGGATACCTATCTTCAGAGGAATACGGGGAAGGATATTTGGGAGGCTCTTGAGGCTCAGTACGGAGCTTCTGACGCCGGTGGTGAGCTGTATGTAATGGCATAGTTCCTAGACTACATGATGATTGAAGACCGTTCTGTGGTGGAACAAGCCCATGAAGTACAGGCGTTGGCTAAAGAGCTTGAGAACTATAGCAAAGAGGTCTCATGTGTGTTGCCCAACAAGTTTGTGGCATGAGCAATTATCATAAAGCTGCCACATTCTTGGAGGGATTTTGCTACCTCTCTAAAATATAAGAGAAAGGAATTCACTTTTGATGACCTTATTGCGACTCTTGATGTTGAAGAGAAGGTGAGAGCAAAGGACACACATGGAAAGACAATAGTTGGCCCCTCAAGCGCAAACTTTGTGCAAAGGGGCAATCCCAAGTTCCAGAATAACCAGAACAAGAGGAAGAAGCCTTCACAAAACCCGCCCAAGGCTAAGGAAGCCGACGGGCCTAATAAGAAGAAGAGAAAGCCGGGGGGTGCTTGCTATACTTGTGGCAGTCCGGGTCACTTTGCTACAAAGTGCCCGAATCGTAAAGATTGAAAGGCTCCAAAGACAACAAACATGGTTGTTAGCGAGGGTGGAGGAACAACGGGGTATGGTAATTTCTTACCTACAGTTCTTTCAGTGTGTTCTTCACTAGAGTGGTGGATAGACACGGTGCTAATATTAATGTATGTGCTGGCATTTCTATGTTTTCTTCTTACCAGCGCCCTGTTCGCTTGGCTTATTAGCCACCATCCATCAGTACTTTTCTCTCAGAATAAACCAGCCACCAGCAACCAACCAGGAGTACTTTTCTTTCAAAACAATCAGCACCAGCCACCAGCCAAACGAACAGGCCGCAGGTCGGGGGACTACCTCCTTGTTGATGGGGAACACGATGCCCATGCACGTGTTCTTGGTGAGGGTACGATCACTCTGAAGTTCACTTCGGGGAAGACCATACAATTGAAGAATGTGCAGCATGTACCTACCATCAATAAGAATCTAGTCAGGGGGTCTCTACTGTGTAGAGATGGTTTTAAGTTAGTCTTTGAGTCGAATAAATGTATCATTTCTAAGTTTGGTACTTTTGTTGGAAAAGGCTATGATAGCGGAGGCTTGTTCCACTTTTCTTTATTGTTCAATGATAACGTTGTGAACCATGTGATGAATGATGAATCAAATGTTTGGCATTCGAGGCTTTGTCATGTTAATTTTGGTTGTATGATGCGATTAGCTAGTTTGAGTTTAATTCCAAGTTTACCTCTATCAAAAATTCTAAGTGTCATGTATGTGTTGAATCGAAACACACTCGCAAGCCACATAAGACTGCTGAGGCGAGAAACTTGGCACCTCTAAAATTAGTTCATTCCGATCTGAGCGAAATGAATGATGTGTTGACAAAGGGTGGTAAAAGATATTTCATAACTTTGATAGACGGTAGCACTGATTTTAATCATCTACTTGTTAAAAATCAAAAGATGAAGCATTCATTACTTTAAGATCTATAAAGCTGAAGTAGAAAATCAACTTGAGAGAAAGATTAAGAACCTAAGGTCGGATCGAGGTGGCAAATACTTCTCTAATACTTTTGATACATTCTGTGAGGAACACAGTATTTTCATGAGAGGACACCGCCTTATTCACCCCAATCCAATGGGATTGCCGAAAGAAAGAACTGCATGCTGACTGACTTGGTGAATGCCATGTTAGAAACCGCAGGACTATCTAAGGAATGGTGGGGTGAGGCGATATTGACGACATGTCTTGTCCTGAACTGTGTGCCTATGAAGAATAAGGAAGTAACACCATTCGAGGAATGGGAGAAGAAGAGGCTAACTCTTTCATATTTACGCACTTGGGGTTGCTTGGCCAAAGTCAGTGTGCCAATCACCAAGAAACGTAAGCTTGGACCAAAGACGGTGGACTACGTTTTTCTGGGGCATGCTTTTCACAACGTTGATTATAGATTCTTGGTAGTAAGATGAGTGCCTGACTTGCTTGTCGACACAATTATGGAGTCTAGCGACGCTACATTCTTTGAGAGTATTTTTCTAATGAGAGATGAAACAAGTACATCTAGGCAAGAGTCTGTCGAGAAGGACAACTCCACCAAGCCGATGGAACTCAATGAGCCCACATTTATTGAGCATCCTGAGGAGGATAATGATGAGGCTCCTAGGAGGAGTAAGAGACAAACGACAGAGAAATCCTTTGGAAATGATTTCCTCATATACCTCGTGGATGACACTCCCAAGACCATTGCAGAGGCCTACTCTTCACCTGATACTGACTATTAGAAGGAAGCAGTGAGGAGTGAGAAGGACTCTATCATGTCAAATGGAACTTGGGAGGTTGTTGAACGTCCTTACGGGGGCAAACCCGTGGGATGCAAATGGGTGCTCAAAAAGAAGCTTAGGCCTGATGGTACTATTGACAAGTACAAGGCTAGACTTGTGGCCAAGGGTTACACCCAAAAGGAAGGAGAAGACTTCTTCGACACTTACTCACCAGTCGCTCGATTGACCACCATAAGAGTACTACTTTCCTTGGTAGCCTCTCATGGTCTTCTCGTTCATCAGATGGACGTTAAGATAGCTTTCCTAAATGGAGAGTAGGAAGAGGAGATCTATATGGATCAGTCGGAAGGATTCGTAGTAAAGGATCAAGAAGGAATGGTGTGTAAGCTAGTGAAGTCTCTCTATGACCTCAAGCAAGCACCTAAGCAATGGCATGATAAGTTCGACAGAACTTTGACATCTATTGGCTTTGTTACAAACGAAGCTGACAAATGTGTGTACTATCTCTTTGGTGGGGGCGAAGGAGTGATTTTGTGTTTGTATGTAGATGACATACTTCTCTTTGCCATGAGCCTTGAATTGATCAAGGAGATCATAAACTTTTTATCTCAAAAGTTTGAGATGAAAGATTTGGGAGAGGCTGATGTTATCCTTAACATAAAGCTGATAAAGGGAGAAAATGGTGGGGTGACTCTGTCACAGACTCACTATGTTGAGAAGATGCTAAGTCGGTTTGGCTACAACAATTCTAAACCCGATGCAACTCCTTATGATGTCAGCTTGGTTCTGAGGAAGAACCTAAGGATAATGGTGGATCAGCTGAGGTACTCCCAGATCATTGGTTCATTACTGTATCTGGCTAGCGCCACGAGACCTGACATTGCATATGCAGTTAGTAAACTGAGTCGGTTTGTTTCAAATCCGGGCAGTGAACACTGGCGTGCTCTCGAGCGGGTAATGCACTATCTAGTGGGCACTATGAACTATGGTATTCACTATTCCGTAGACCCCAAAGTCTTGGAGGTATATAGTGATGCAAACTGAATTTCTGATGCAGATGAGTTAAACGCCACAGGTGGATATGTGTTCACACTTGGAGGTGGTGTTGTTTCGTGGAAGTCTTGCAAGCAGACCATTCTAACCAGGTCAACAATGGAAGCAGAACTCGCAGCATTGGATACTGCCACTGTAGAGGCTGAGTGGCTTCGTGAACTCCTAATGGACTTGCCGATAGTTGAAAAACCGATACCGGCAATCCTAATGAACTGTGATAATCAAACGATGATTGTCAAGGTGAACAGTTCAAAGGACAACATGAAGTCATCCAGGCATGTTAAGAGGCGATTGAAATCTGTCAGAAAATTGAGAAACACCGGTGTCATAGCTTTGGATTACATCCACACGTCTAAAAACCTGGCAGATCAATTTACAAAGGGTTTATCATGTATTGTGATATATCATGCATCTATGGAACTGGGCTTGAGACCCACGTGAGTTTTTCCATAGTAGTAACCTGTCTTATGTGATCGGAGATCCCATGAATTAAGATTGTGAAACAAGCTATGGTTTGATTGAGAGAAGAGAACCTTTGAGAAGGCCCAGTTCATGAAAAAGATGCATTTCTCTTCAAACCTGTATGGCAGGCTGGTTTCTATACCTTAATGTGGTCCAAGTGGCTTTCATGAAACAAGAAAATTAATTCTTTGAAGCAAAGACATAGTCATACAATATGTCTTGAAGGAGCACATCTATATGAGTATCGACTACTGGTCATGGTCTATGAGATGTGATCTCTAGAAAACTCATGAAGAGGCACTAAGTGTGACCCATAAGCTCCAACCCGCGGGGATGCTATGTGCAGCCAAGTATCAGTAAAGGGCTCTAGCCAAGCTTAGATGCACAAAACTGACAATTCAAGGCATAGTCAATTTTCCAGTTGCAAATAAGTGTAACTAGAGTTCCTGATGGATGTTCAACTTAACAGTCTCCATTATAGTACTGGTATATCAAAAACAAAATGGAAGATGAGAGCATTTCCAATGTGAATTGAAATTCTTGGTGGGGATTGTTAGAATAAATGGGCCTAGGGCCATTTATTGTAATAATGAAAGAATTAAAAGCCCATGTGTTTAATGATAAGGAAAAGAGAGAAATACGGTATGGGTATTGGATGAGTCTCCCATCCAACTTATTAGGTAACCTTTCGGTACACCTCTTGTGAAGTTGAATAAAGGAGATAGGCGTGCCACACGCGCGCGCTCGCTCGCCTCGCCGAGCTGAGGCCGTGGGCGTGACGTGACGAGTCGAGTCGAGTCGAGTCGAGACGAGCGGTGCGGTCGGACGGACGGACGGACGTGATGTGTCACCCCGCGACCGGTACTACCTGAGGTGCATTAACCGTGATGTCCAGGTTCATCCCCCTTGCGCCCGCTTCTCACCTATATAAGGCACCCTCCTCCTCCTGCTCAGGTTGCCAATTCAGACGAACGTGATGTGTTGCGGGGCGGGAGCACCTTTTTGCTGTTGGCTGTTGGAGAGGAATGATGGCGCCTTAAACCGCGACATTACTAGACCTTAACGATGAGCCTTAACCCCGCGTTAGTTACTGATCCGTTACTGAGCCTTAACCACGACCGTTACTACCGGAGGCGTGACGTCTAGGTTCACCCCCCTGCGCCCGCTGCTCACCTATATAAGGCGCCCTCCTCCTCCTGCTCAGATTGCCAATTCACACACTAAGGTATTCCTATTCAGTAGACCTCTCCCTCTCTCCCTCCGTTTTGCTACTTTCTCTTCGCATCCCATCACCTGCACCGCGCGCATAGTACCGGCGAGAGAAGAGTCTCCGGAACCTCATCCTGCTGCTGAGATCCTACTCGGGATAGGCGGACGATAAGGTTTTGGGGGAGCGTCTTCACACGAATGCTCGCTTCCGTACAACTACTTCCTCTACGTTGACTACGAGCGAACGACTACTTCATCTACAGGCGGGTCTACACTGTGATCATCTGCCTGCATCGACTGTGTAGGGCTACACCGATTGAGGTCACTCACAATGAGTGATACTGGAAAGTCGGGTGACGCCATCACCCAACCTTCCACAAGGTACTCTCTTAAACTAGTATTCATGTTTATTAGTTGTATAACCACAAATATTGTTATGTTTAATTGTTGTTTAAACATACGCACATTCACATGGATTGTTTCACTCACCGCAATATTGAAATGTCTATTTAAATATGAAATTAAAATATATCAAAACATTGCCTATCATCTAACATGTACTCCATGAGAGTATGTTTATGCCGGTCGATCAAAGGAACGTTCTTGTGAATCTAAAAATGAATTTCTTTTGGATTATTTTTTTCAAATTACATAGTACAACACATACGTTCACAACACACACATACTCACCCTTATAAACACACGTACACAAACCGTACCCCTACGAGCACCTTCGTAGGACCGAGCACCCGACAGATTTGGAGATTCCTGAAGCTACCATTGGCGCCTCGTCGTCGACTGGAACGTCACTTACCACTTAACGCTCAACACCGGTAAATCTTAGGAAAAAATGTGAACACCAATAT
Source organism: Cenchrus americanus (assembly GCA_947561735.1). NCBI lineage: Eukaryota > Viridiplantae > Streptophyta > Magnoliopsida > Poales > Poaceae > Cenchrus > Cenchrus americanus. Next base: position 148,584,375 of record OX387243.1, on the reverse strand, counting down.
ATGAACTCTAGTGGATTGGTCCCACTGAACCATTTTATCATTTGACTACAAGGCAATTCGCCTATTTCGGAAAAGGTACAAATAGTGTTTTTTTAGGGGGGTGCGGAACGATGTTGACAGGTGCTTGAGTTGGGCTTGGAATAAGGAATCCAAGGGCCCAAACAAACTTGAGTGAGCCCATACATATGGCAAGCCTAACATCAGCCAGCCAACCAACGGCAAGCGAGCATTTCCATTGGTAATCATCATCTAGGTGGGCCTGAGCGAACATCAGCAACATCAACAGTTTGCTACGTACTCTACGGTCTGGTGCAATTTTAATTTTTCTAAAAACATATTAGTGGTGGCGTAAAATATACCTGATCATGGGCTGTCCGATCCGATAAATCCGACCCGACTGTGCGACGGGTCGGGCGCGGGCCGAAATTTTCACCCGAACTCAGAAAAAACCAACCCAACCCGACCCGACCCAAAAATTATAACTAAAAACCCGAAACCCGACCAAACCCGACCCGACCCGCACGTTTGACAAGTCAGGCGCAGACCATGAATTTCGACCCGACAACCCGACATGACGTGACCCGAACTCGACACAACCCGACCTGTGATCAAGTATAGCGCGAAAAGACTCTAATACCCCTATTTTGTTAACCAAATACAATAAGTTTTGGCATGCTGATCAGATCTGATTACTTAATTAGGTAGGTAATTAGATCTATTTTCTAAGATTGCACTTTTTGTGAGTTGTTTTTTTCAAATGCTAGGATTGCATTCTTCTCGGGACAGAGGGAGTAGGTGTGGATGTGTTCAAGAGACAAGAGTATCTGAGCATATATTTTTTATTTTTATTTTTTAAGACGTGCTAACACATTTTTCATTAAGAAGAAAGAAGTTCTGAATAAGTTAGAACAGAAAAGGCTCGGCCCGAGGCCCGAGCAAAGAAAAAAACAACCGAAACCAAAAAGCACAAAGAGAAGCCACGATGCCACAACCTGGCGACGAAAGCGAAATCCTAACAGGGCGGCTATCAACACGAAACCCGCTTGAGACCAGAGACGTGCGTCCTCCATAACGGCCCCAACGAGGGCCACCGGCTGCAAGGCCGCTCGCTCGTGGACGCGACGATTCCTCTCTTTCCAAAGCAACCAACCAGACAAGTGTATCGAAACCTTTACGAGAGGGTTTGGCAACCGCCTTCCATGCCCGCAACCATCAGACCGCGATCGGCTCCTCTAGCAAGGGAGCCAAGTCTGCCATGCCGAAGAACCGAAGCATGCGGAACCAAGTTTCCCGGCTGTAGACACAACCAAGGAGCAGATGATCTAAAGTCTCGACCTCACGTGCACAGAGAGCGCAAATGTCTCTGTCACTCAACCTGTGATGTCGAAGTCTATCGGACGTCCAGTAGTGACCATGCAAGACAATCCAACCGAAGAAGCGCACCCTGCGAGGCGTTTTAGTCTTCCAGAGCTGCGAGACTCCCCGGAGAGGTGACCTACCGAAGAAAAGCACCCAGTAGGCCGACGCCGAGGAGAATTCGCCCGAGGCTGTCCACTTCCAAATGAAGCGATCTGGGATATCGGTGAGTGCAAAGTTGAGTAGCAGGTCCCAAATCCTGATGTACTGAACGGTCACCTGAATTGTCGTGGCTCCGGTGGTGTCACGCACTAAGATACCATCCCTCACAGTGCGAGTACATCAAACCCTCAGAGATACCACCCCAAAGGTTGGGGGCGATCGAACGGATGGAGGTTCCTTGAATCCACTTATCCGACCAGAAGAGGTCCTTCCATCCATCACCAACCACGACCGAAATGGAAACATCGAAAAAACTTTCCGTCTTTGCCTCATTTCCAAACTTGAAACCGGACCAGATTCTTTGTGGATATGTTCTAGCGAACCAGAGCCAACGCATTCAGAGCGCCATGCCCATCAGCTAAAGGTTGGGAATACCGAGGCCCCCCAACTCCTTGGGATAACACGTGTTAACCCAGGCTACCGCACACTTTCCACCAGAAATAATGCCCTGTTTTCCATGTTGGACTTGTTCATTTTGCATATTTATAAATTCAGTAATGGGAAGCGGTTGAGCGTTTTAGTGGGATCCCGTTTTTAGCTAGAAGGAATCGGTTTTTTCCCATACTAGATAAATATCGGATGGACTTAGTATGTATTAGTGTGTATCTATAGCTTTTTAGGCATGTGTTTCATGAAAGATCACGAGTTTAAGAGTCCTTAGAGCATCTCCAGTAGTGTTGCTAAACTTGGGGACCTAAAAATAGTTTTAGGTCCCACAAAGTGAAAAATTTAGTTACCACAAGAGGACTTCTCCAGCAGTGTTGCTAAAACTGGAGACCTATATTCCATTTGGGGACTAATTTGCAAAGAAATCATTTTCTCACGGTCCAATCTGAAAATTGACGCAACCTTATCCTCTTCCTCCATCTTCTTCCCACACGATCCGGGCCGCCGCTCGCCTCTCCGATTCGATTCGAGACAATATCTTATTCACCATGAGCTCGCCAACATTCCCTCCTCCAGCCACTCCTCCTTTGGCGGTGGTGTATGGTGCACCAAGCCTCCGACAGGAGCGTGTGGCAGAGCGCCGCGGCGGCCGGCTGGTGCTCGTGGAGCCTTCCCTCACACAACCTTCGACGGGCGCGACGGGGCAGGGGAGAGAGCGACCGACGACGTCGGGTGTAGGGGAGAAGGCGGCCGACGACATCGGGTGGTTGCCTCGCTTGGACTCTTGAGGCGGCGCGGCGGGCCGCTGCCTCGCCCGGCTTCCAGCAGCGGTGTGTCCTGGGAGCTCTCCCAGTCAGCCCACAAGGTGGAGGACGGTGGCCAGCGGAGCGCGGCCAGGGCTTCGGCGACGACCTCCTCCACACGCCTGGGCTGCAGCAGGGGAAGGAAGGTCGATGATGGCACCTGTATGCGGTCAGGAGATTTCCCCGAACAGGCGGTTGGAGTTCCCACCGTAAACTGTGAGTTTTAGCAAGTCAGACTTCAGTTGCTATGTTTTGGTCTTGGAGGGTGAGTTTTAGGTTCGGACCTAAAATAGCAACCCATATAGGTCCTCTGCCGGAGCTGATTTTGGCCTGTTTTTAGGTCCCATAGCAGTTCTTAGGTATAGCAACTCGATTTAGGTTCTCTGCTGGAGATGCTCTTAGAGGTTTCAAAACATAGTTGGCAACTAGCAAAGCAACAATCCTGTACTCTGTTTTTAATTTTCTAAAATGAGTTTTGGTGCTGTGGGGATATCCCCCACATTTTGTGCTAAAAAAACAAGCAAAGCAACACAAATTATCAATGTCACGTGCAAGTATAAGTTCCCGCTTAAGTAACTAATTCCGTCCATTTTCCGTAATTCCGTTTATCCCGCCCCCGCTTCCATTCCTAGCTATTCCCAAACCGCCAAGTTTTCAGTCAGTGATAAAACGAGTCTTTGACATACAACCGATTAAAAAAGATGTATTGGACACCGAGGCCACTAAAAAGTTGGAGTGAACATCCAAGCCCCTCAGCCAAACTTTTTGACACCCACACCATTCCGTTCAGGTTCAGTTAGGATTTAACGGTTAGAGAGCTCTGACATGTGGGACCCACATGTACATGTGACAATCGGCCCTTCTCATAGCTGCCACTGTCGTGTGGGACCCACACGTCAGGATCGTCTTCAACCTCTCTCCTCTTTCTCCTCCCCGAGTCCCCATTGCGCATGCCGCGTAGCTGCCGAAGGCGAGCTCCGGCAAGCTCGGCCGCCGCCGCGCGCGGCCGCCGAGGGCGAGCTCCGCCGCACGCCCGAGCCGCCACGCGCCGCGCCGCCCCCTCGTGGACCCCGGCGACCGCCGCCGACGACCACGGGAGCGCGTATCGCGGTCCGTCGCCCCTCCCGCCACCTTGAGCTTCGCGCCCGCGCCCCCGGACGCACGGAGCCACACCCGACCGCCGCGGAGGCGCGTCCGCGCCTAGTGCTGCGTGCCCGGCCGCCGGAGCCACGCCCGGCCACCGTGCGTGCTCGACGCCTGCCGGGAGCCGCCCCGCCGCCCGGAGCCGCGCGTGCCGGGGGGTCCCGGCCGCGGCGAGTGCCCGGCCGCCTCGCGTGCGCGTGTATGGGCCTGCCGCCGCTCGTGCCCGGCCGCCTAGGTGCCGCGACCGCGATGCGGTGTTATTTTCCCGGGTCAACAGAGAGGTGTGGTTGAAAGTGATGAGGGCAAGATGGTCATTTTGCAGCCCAGACCCACCCCTCAGAGCTTGCAAATGGTGCCAATCTAACAGACTACGAACGGAATTGGTTTGATGTCAAAAAAAATTTGGCTAGGTGGCTTCTTTTTAGTGGCTTGGGTGTTTAATGCATCTTTTTAATGGTGTATATGACAAAGACTTTGCTAAAACGTGGTAACGGTCCAATTGCTTGGTGACTTGACTTGGCACATGAATAAGAATAACGTGCTTTCCAAGGCCAAACCCTGCAGTACTTTGATCGTACATATACGTGCATATATACCAGTTTTAGACTTGTAGTACCTGCCAGTAGTTAGGAAGTTAGGCGTGCATTATCCTTCCGTACGTGCTTGAGTTGCTCTCCATTTTTAAAGGTGCAGAGACTTTCACTATATTTTTGTTGAAGCAAACACGTTCATACAGGAAAATAAGATGAGACATCAAAAGGAAACTTGTAGGCTTGTACTAGGTTGTAACTATCCATTGTGGCCTCTACGAGGTATACTAGTCCATCAACCCTTGCTTCCGCGCATAGATTGATATTTTTAAAAATACTGTATTTAAAAGTTATTGATGAGAAATGGAAATCCTTGCTAATAAACGAACTCGTTAATAACTACGACTCTCTCAATTTTAATACTTCAACAAATACTCATATAGATATGTACTTATCTTTATCCAATTAAATATAGTTGATTTCTAATTAGTAATTACACCATATTTTTCAATCCATATTTACATTTTTCTTAGTTTTGTATTGCACCTTACATTGTGTTCAGCATAAAAATATATTTTTCATCGCTTCTTCACATCCGTGTATAAATGGTTTAAATGGTAACAGACATCTTAGTGTTTCTATATTAACAATGGTATATAAATAGGTAATTTTAAAATCATATATTTATTTACTTTTGAACATTTATGTGTCATTCACATGAAGATAATTGGGTTAAGATTTAGGTGTCTACATTGGGTTATTCTTAATAACAACAACATGGGTGGGCAACTTAGATACAAATTTAGGATGACATTTTCGGTTAGTATGTTTTATAATGGTACACATGAGTAAACTGAATAAAAAATATTGAGTAAATAGGATCAATAGCCAGTGGTGTCCTCGCTGCCATATCACATCTATCACAACTTTGCTCCCGCCAGGAGGGAACGCTTTTGATAGATTCAACGGAAGAACTATCGATAGATTATACATTTATACACATATACATTTCCGCATTAAGAGATTGATTTCACGTGATATGCGGCGTTCCGACAATGGCCACTACAACATGCAAGTTGTGATACTGTAACCGATATGATCAGGGTTATATCAAGCAGAGAATGAACAAACGTCCTTTGATATATATATATATATATATAGTAGCAAAGCACATACACCATGCATGCTTCCAGTACATATGACATTTGAGCAGACGACATACACCAACAAACACAAATTAAATATGATGGTAAATAAATAAAACAGATCTCAACTCCAGAGACGACACACAAACAACAGAAATTACATGGGTAGGCTCACATGCATGGATCACCTTAGAAGGCACCTTATTTATATAGGTATATTAGTATACGTAAACAACCCGCGCATATACTTAGAGAATGATACCGGCACCGACGCATTTGAGCTTGGGCCCCGAGCCGGAAGTGAGGTAGCTAGGATTATAGGTGCACACACACAAGTGTACGCCTGGGTGCAGGAGACCTAACTTTGCGAGGGTTCTATCGAGCACCACCATGATCTTAGGAATCAAGATCATCTCGACCTTGTCCACGAGCGCCCTGGCTGCCGTTTCGAAGTCCTGAACGTCGCTCAAGAAGTTAGGGCACAGAGATTGGGATGGCGTCGGTGCTGGAGTCGGCGTCGAGGCCGGGGGCAAGTCGTGAGCGCTAGAGACCACGAGCATGAGCGCCGTTGCGAGGAGCAGGAGCGCAGGGGATGCTATGGATTTGGAGGCCATTTTGCGAATGCGACGCTAACTAGTTGTGGATGTGTTCTCGACTGTGTAGTACTGTAGTGTGTGTGACTGTGTGCCTTCAAAATGATCGAACATAGCAAGTATTTATAGACATGCAACCATCACCGCGGCTGCGAGATCCCCCTTGTCAATGCGCTATTGCGAGTTTATTTTTATCATTTTCTCGCGTGTTTTAATTGCTAGTAATGGTACTGTGTACCTTGCCATCCTGTTGACATGGATATAGATTCAGTTTAAATTTCCAAGAACGGAATGTGCCTTCGTGGACATTAGGTGCTAGCAGCATCGTACATGCACATGCACTTTGTTACGCACGACGCATATACATACTCTGGTTTCTGATTCCCAGCAGAGATATTCCCTAGAGATTTAATTTTTGTAGCAAGTGTGTAGACTTATACGCAATATAGAATATAATAGCAGTTTAGGCTGCTATATCTTGGACGACTTATTTAGTTTGTGTATCATTATATCATCTACTGGTGTGATTTTTTTAAAAAAATTAGACGACTTATTACCATGGTTTGCACAGGTTTTCACAGAGAGAAAGATTTCCACCAGATATGTTCCCAAGTTATTAGGCATGTGCTATGGTTACGTACAATATTTGAAAATTGTGATCTTTGTTTGAAAAAGATGGAAAAAATCATCCCTTCAAGTCTATTTTACTCCTCCCACCTATTTAGTTTGTCCACCTCACCCCTAAGCAAAATTTGGTCTCATTCCACCGGTAGAGCCCGAGAGGGTGGGAACCGCAACTTGGGTTAGAGACGTCGGCAACGGAGCTCATCCAGAGAAAAGGAGAGGATGCAATGCAATCTGTGGCACAAAGTCGCTGCCAGTGGCGGTCGACCCTCCAAGGGAGGGGAGATGTCACTATGTGAAACCTGATGGGCACGCGACAAATGTTTTTGCCGAGTGTAACACTCGACAACCGTGAGCCGACAAACAACTCTTTGTCGAGTGTCTTGGGTCGAGCACTTGGCAAACCTTTGCCATGTGCCAGATCCCACCCTCACCCTCGGCAAAACACTATTTAGAAACAAGCCCAAAACAAATTGGAAGTAAATTATTTGGGGTAGGAACCCCACCGGACCCACCCGCTCTGCCGAAGTCGCAAGTCGCGCATTTTTATTCTAGTTAAAATGTGTTCAACTACAAAGTTATACAACTTTTGAAGATATACATCTTTTGAAGATACACATCTTTTGTTTTGGTCATTTGTTCATCCTGCATAGAGGTAGTAACATTATTGACAAATATCGTATCTCTCTCTCATATAGTTTCATGAAACTATAAAAGAGATATAGATTTGAACAACATCACTAACACTTTGTCAGATGAAGAGATGACCCAAATAAAAATTGTACATCTTAAATTATACAATTTGAATTTTCTTTTTACTTAAAGTTATCCCACTTCGTCTCATGTTTCGTTTGGAGACAAGTGGGACGGAAATATCTCTAGAAGGGAATATGCCTTCTAGATGTGAGAGCTACAATCCCACCAAAACGAGCGGACGGAGGCATCCACTCTGTCACGCTCGTCTCCCCTTCCCCCTGACTGCAAGTTAGCAGCCCGACAGCATGGGCTGAGAGCTCTTGCTTCACCATGGAGCTCTTGTTGTTTGGTGGCGAAGTTTTCATCATTATAAAATTGATATCTTTAATAGAAAAGTTGTTTCCTTATTACAAAATTAGTTCTCATTATAATTTCATATATATATATATATTCATAAAAAATAATATTTCACAGTTTAGTCTTTCACTAGTATTTAATAATTAGGTATAACAGATATTAAATTTTAAATTTCATAGTTTAGTTTTTCACATTTTTGCTTAGTTTTAAATTTTTTTACAAATTATTAAATAAAACTCCGTGCATATTTTAGGTATAACAATGGCAAGTCACTTTTTTGGTCGTGGTGGCGGCCGTCGAGGTGGTCGTGGTCGTGGCCGCGAAGGCAGACGGGGACTACACATTGTTGACGACCGCTCACGGTTGCCTTGTCCTCCAGGGATACACTTCACCCATGGCGTCATTAACTTGTCTAACGGTGATCGACGTCAAGGATCTGCTCCAAACATAGTAATATTCTTTCCCTCTATAAACCAGATTTTTATTACAAGAATACCAATTTTCATTTCATAACATGCAGAATATCGATCATATGAAGTGGTTCCGACATGTTCTCGATAAGATTGGTGCTACCCCTCCTGTTGTACAATGTGCGATTGTCGGTGCAAACAACACCATTCAATTAAAAATCTCTTTTGACATACCTGTTCGAGGACCATTTTGCTCCTCACTGTCATCAGACCCCCCCACAATGCTATCGATTGTTGAGTGGGGTAGCTATTGACGATTGATTGTCGTATCAAAGTTCGTTTAGATTTGCAAGTGGACAAATCTCCTGTCGTAGTCAAGGGACCCTTCTTCTGTTAAGTGTGAGAACCCAAGGTATCGAATCCGTGGAACAATGTGCAACACAAGGATTCAATCTAGTAAAGCAAGGAAACTCTCTCTTGAAGAACCAAGTTGCATCTAATCTAAGAAATCATCAAGAAAACACATCTAATCTAATCTATTCTACTAAAGAGGTAGCAACAGAAAGCAAAGAGATAACCGATCTAGAGAGTCTAGATCATGCTTATGTTGTAGCTCCAAACAAGATAGACAAAGATAGAAAAGTGAATCTCATTAAGAGCATCTTTATACCGTGGCCTCCGATCTGATTCCGAAGACGCCCGCCATTTGGAGCCACCGTTCTGTCACAACGCACTCCTATTCGTGCGGGTTAGCCTAGGACGAGTTCGAGAAGGACAAGTTGAAAACACTTGGTCGGTCTGGTATGCACCTCTAGCCACCATGGCTACAAGAGCACCCTATGCAATCTATCTTAAGTATAGATTGAGTAAGAAGCAAACCAAGGGAGAACAAAATCATTGAGAAAGCACTTGATCGCTAGAAATCGGATTCACCATAAAAACTTCACCATGAATGATTACACGAACAAGATCACCACCGGGATCCTACCTCGATCTTGATCGTTGCTCCGGAGCTCCGACGTAGTCTTCCATGCAAGGTTCCCATGTCGGCTAGGGAAACCCTAGACAACTAGCACGAGTGCACGACCCTCCTCTCTGAGATGGTGTCCCTCAAGCTTCTCTGCTCCTCGGCGGCGGCGGTGTAGCTCTTGACCAGGGGGCTATAAATAGTCCGAGAGGCGGCTAGGTCAAAGGGGGTGCGAATGGGCCCCGAAATGGGCTGGGTCGGTCGGCCTGGGCCCATTTGTCCCATCTCGCGACCTCCTTTGCTGGTGATGCTTCCCGAGTCTTCCAGAGTGTTCTCCCTTCTGCATGTGGGACCTTGACGTCAGTTTCTCCACGGTTTAGATGGAGTTCCTTGTCCCGCAAGATTCAACATTTTTTGTTCAGGTCCTCAGAGTTTTCCGTCTTCACGGGTTGGTCCTTGGGCTTCTTGGAGCCATGTTCACTTCATTGCTTGACTCGTATCGGGTTTCAAGGTCTTGTCATGAGGTGCTTGACGAACTTTACCCAGAAGTCTTGCTTTCAACGCTAAATTCTTGTATAAACATTAAACTCCAAAACCGACATGCACGAGCGAACTTGTTATACCAAGGGGGTTAGTACCAATGGATAAGATATAAAATTCATGCCAACACCGAAGGTAAACTCATGGCTAGGTTGACATAAATTCACCGTCAACATCTCCCCCATGCTTAAACCTTGCTTGTCCTCGAGTAAGCCTTCGATGGATATCAGTGTTGCCTTTCATTATTTAAACCTTGCACTTGATCATACACAGAAATCATAATGCTCTCAAAATTTTAATTTGTTAAAGTTCCATAGTGTACTAGCCTTCATCCCTACGGAGGGTGGATATCAATTATGCTCCTCCCACAAGTAATTAAACATGCTCCCAAAATTTAAATGAATCTCTAAAATTTTGAAGTGTAGAGCAAGATGAAGAAAAGAGCTAAACCAAGTTCAAAAATTTAAACCACCTTGCATCTTGCTCATGAACTCTCAACTCATCTTGTCTCTCAAAGCCTATTTATTCTACTACTTTCCCCTCTTAAAAACATATATAAGTGGTAGGCTTTATATGGAGCTTTGGGAAAAGTTTAGTCCTACCACGATATTATAAATGAGATGTTATCAAAATAAGACAAACTTCTCATGGTCTTAGCGAGACTCGTCAAAAAGGTGATTGGAAAAATAATGTTACAAGGAGGGGAGAGAGATGAACACACACGTTTTGAGATAAGTGGACATGTGCAAATGAAAAAGAGTGATCTCGAGGCACAAACAAAGTCCTCGTTATCGGATTGCACATGGTTGGAAAGATGAGTATGGGTCTTGATCTTGAATCATCTTGAAACTTCTAATGCATCTAGAGAGCCCAGGAGCTTTATTCATTATATTTTTCTCTCAATCTTTTTATACACATTTTCTTCTTCTCTCATTTTTCTTTCTTTCTTCTTCTCTTTTTTTCTTTTCATTTTTTCATTCATACTTTTTATTCTCTTTTCTCTTCTTTCTTTTGTATACTCCCCTTGAACTCTAGATTGCATTGTACCTACCTCTTGGCATCTCCCCGTTGACGGATAAAAAACGTATCCCTCTACGATCCGCAAGCGTACGGACCCCACACCTTTTTCACCACGGGATTCCCAAGGTTCTTGTCAATCCGCGGAGCAAGGGGATTACAAGCGTTCGATCAACAACGACACACTAGCTACTAAAACCCTAACTACTATTATACTAGAAAACAACTAAACTACACTAGAGAGAATGATAAACGATCAAGGTAGAAGACACTCGCCCACGGGTCTACGATACTAGAGCATGCAATCGCTTAAAGACATGAAAAACCAATCTAATCTATCGGGGTTGTGACCACGGTTTCGCCCTTTCCCTCCTCTCGTACTCGTCACTACGCGAAGGTATTCATGACTAGACCTTTGATGGTCACGGCGTATTGAATGGATCCAAGGAAGCATTGAGGCCTTACTCCCTTTACGGCATGGTTGCAAACCTTAAGCATTAAAGTATATTCAACACAAGATGATAGATAGATAATCCGACAAAGTGCGATTACATCTCACGATCGATTACAACCCATGGACGAATGAGAAGATTACCCCATCAAGGTGCTGATCATGGCACCGTTGATCATGGTTTCCCTTCCGCCGATGTCTTCCTCCTCCTCCACGAGAGGGTGCTTCCTTCGAGGTGGTTGATCTCCACCGGGAGATCCTCCTCCTCCTCTCTCTCTAGCTTGTGGATGGCCTTCGGTGCGAATAACTCCTCTCTCCGTGTTGGCGGCGCGTCGGGGGTTTTAGGGTCGAAGATCCTTCGAGGGCAAGGAAGACGGGACCGAACCGGTGCCCGAAGTGGGCCGGGCCGCCCGCCGGGCCGGCCGGCCCGAGCCCGATTTCGGCCGGTTCGGTCGCCCTTTTTGCTCCGTGGGTCCTCGTGCACTTATCTACTTTGCCCCCTCCACTTGGATGATTTTGACGCCGTTATCCTCGCGATCAAGATGGAGGCTCTCTTTGCATGAAGTTTGATCTTTTACGCTTCAATCCCCGGGGGTGTTCCTCGTAGCACTTCGGTCCTCGCCACCATTGGAAGTGATTTCAGCAAGCTCATGAACACGAACAAGACTCCATGAATGCTCCTTTGAACTTGTTGCAAATCCGTCCTTTATGTCCATGTTTTCCTACATAAACACAACACTTCCAAATGCACGCACAAAGATGAACTTGTCATATGATTAGTGTGCCTAGTGGCGGGTTAGCTCCATAATCAAATCCAAACCAAAGTGTAATGAACATGCTAGGTGCACCAAAATACACCGTCAACATCTCCCCCACACTTAGCTCTTGCTCGTCCTCGAGCAAGTACTCGTAAAAGAACTTCGTCCAAGGAGTGTAATCGTGTACCACTTATCCTTCTTCACAAGTTAGTCAATCCCTTCATCTTTAATACATAAACACAAAGTAATGATAATCAAACATAAACATGGGCGTTTAGAATTTTTACCACGTCAAGATTTACCCCACAACTCAAACTCTTCACTCGAAGTCTTCAATTTCAGCCATACTTACTTCTTTGCTTCTATCGGAGGGTTTTTATGATTTTCAAAACAAAAATTCCCGCAACAAGTATTAGACAAAAAATCTTTCTCCAAGCTCTCTCAAGTCACTCATATGATGTGGCTATCCTAATCAAATTTTATAAAACTCTCCCCTCCCATTAATCTCTCATATATCATGTAAAAGTGGAGCTGTAGGTAGGGCTAGCGCAATCAACACAAATATTGTCAAACTAAGAACTTCCTCTAATGGTTGTCTACCTTTCAAAGCCAATGATCATGAGAATTAACCATATGTAGGGATATCAAGGATGAGAAGATTTAGAATGATGGACATGTGCAAGGGCAAAAGAAAATTGTGACTACAAGGCACCAATGATGTCCTCGTTGTCGGATTGCACATGGTTAGAGTAAAAGTTTCGTCTTACAATCAACGTGACATCCTTCCTTACACTTATTTTTTTTCTTTTCTTTCACTTGATCCATCCCTCTCATATATTCATTGCTAACTCATCTTTCTCTCTTTATCTTCTTTTTTTTGCTTTCATTCACATATGATTTTTCTTTCTTTCTTTTCCATACACATACTTTTTCTCTTTATTTTTCTCTCTCTTGACAACTTTTCAAAGCTTTCAATTCTCTCCTTCCTTGCATGCATACAATCTGAAATTTTTAAATAAATCATGCTAGAGACGAGACGAAACTTTGAAAATAGGTTGTGTTCAAGGAATACGATGTACAAAAGAGATGTATGGGTTGGGTATGGAATCCGGTGATACTCATGACTTTCGTTGTGAAAGTCATGGACTGAATATATGACAAGGCTAGCAACAAAAGATAAGCACAAGGACATGATCATTGCTTGAAATTAAAACTCACCAAGAGAGAAGGGTCCTAGCCTAACTCATCGTGCTAATTACGCTTATGGTGGAGCGAAAAAAAATGAACTTGGCTTTGGATAGGAATTTTTTTCTTACTCTCAACTTGGAAAAAGAGGTTTTGCTAACCTTTATTACAAGGGTTTTAAAATAATTTTCAGAACTGAAAACCTCCAATTTGTAGCATCGAACATAGCACAACTAACATGTGAAGCTCAAGATCGAAGTGCGGTATGGGTACTTTAAGTAGTAGCGATTCCACTAAGCACCATGGTAAACGTTTTTCAAACCACATACTCGTGTTCATATATCAAGAATCGAAGATTAAACAAACAAGTAAATAGGGATAATCAATACATAAAACACAAAGATATATGTAAAGACTCTTTTTATTTGGTTTTCTTGACTCAACACTAATTTAAGACACTTGCGAAAATTTTAAAACAGACTCAAAAACTAAAGACTCATTAAAAACACTAAGACTCTCACACGAAGATTAAACCGAACCTAAACTTGAAGTTCAAAAGCTAAGGCTAGCAAGCTAGCTCTCCCCCACACTTAAAACATACGACGTCCTCGTCGTATCTTACAAAAATCCTAAGGGGAAAACTAGATCTAGTGGTACTTCAAGCAAGTTTTGCACCACTTGCCTCTCATGTTTCCAACCATGCCGAAAAGCTTGCGCACGTTGCGGTTAAGGAACTTGTAGTCATCTTCAACTACACGCTCCAAGTCCTCCATACGCTGCTTCATCGCTTCCATGGCTTGGCAACATTCGTCGGCCGACGTGTAGAGATCCGCGATGGATTGACGGCAAAATCGACAACACACCGGATGCAATCCGAAGGGGTCGTCGTCGCCATAATCTCCACCGTTGTCACCACCGTCGTTGCCACCTCCATTGTTGTTGCCTTCGCCACTGCCGTTGCCGTTGCCGTTGGGGCCTTCGGGAGTCCTTTCATAGGGTTGCTCACCCCAATCATCATCATCTCTACCGGCAGCCGCCCACGAGCTCGGGCTACGATCGTCGGAGTAGTCGCTGTCCCCATAATCCTTAGGCTCCGGCGACACCTCCTTGTAATCCTTGCGCTTGATGCCTTGGAGGCGTGCCGACCTTCGAACGGGTGCAGGGACCTTCTCTCCTTTGACGGGGTAGCGAGATGCAAGAGCTCCGGTCGGGACACGTCCTCCGCAACGGATACGTGCGGTCCTCTTGACGGGTAGCTTGACCTCGCATCGCATCGCCTCCTCCATCGATGGCTTCTTGGCTTCTACCTTCAACTCTAAGCTTTTTGGAGGCTCAATGGCTGCTACAAGGGTGCAACACATTGCTTGAAAGGTTTGATTCTCGAGCTCCCAATTCGGCCAAATATATAGTCCCGAGAGAAAAGCCCCGGGAACCTTATTTTCCTTTTTTACACTTCCCTTAAAATTTTCCGACCAAACAAGGAAGTCAAAAAGGAGCAATTCGGGCAAAATTCGGGGACATCGGGCGTCGGGCCACCCCCGGGCCGATCCGATCGGGGCGGCCCGGCCCACCCCCGCCTCGGGGGCGGGCCGGTCCGGTTTTTGCACACCGCCCTACTTTTTTTTCTTCCTCGGCCCATGGGAAAAAGTTGGCCCAAGTAAATCTTCGCGAAAAACTCCGAGAGAACTAAAAGAAAAATTATTTACGAAGTTGATGCCTTGTTTTTCGTCCTAGGCGGGACGTTCGGGCTCTTCCTCCATGGTAAAGACGTCAACATGATGAATGGGCACGACATCGGGTTCGTAGTAAACCTTAAGCCGCTGTCCATTCACCACAAATTGATCGCCGTTTATATCCATAATGGTTACCGCTCCGTTGGAGAACACCGAATGCACAACATAAGGTCCGTCCCACTTGCTTTGCAATTTCCCCTTTCCGAAGGTTTTAAACCTCGAATTGTAGAGGAGGACCTTATCTCCTTCTTTAAATTCTTTTTTCTTCAATCTTTTATCATACCACATTTTGATTCTCTCTTTGTATATGCTTGCGTTTTCATAAGCTTTCAACCTCAACTCCTCTAGCTCGCTTATTTGAATCCTTCGTTTCACCACCGCGGCATCGAGATCAAGGTTCATCTCTTTTATCGCCCAATAGGCTTTATGTTCCAACTCAACCGGAAGGTGGCAAGCTTTTCCATAGACGAATTGATAAGGGGTCATACCTATCGGTGTTTTAAACGCCGTTCGATAAGCCCATAAAGCTCCGTCTAATTTCTTTGACCAATCCTTGCCTCCCTTCTCTATGGTCTTGTTGAGTATGCTTTTTAATTGCCTATTTGACGTTTCCGCTTGTCCGTTGGTTTGTGGGTGATAGGCCGTGGAGACCCTATGCTCAATTCCCAACTTGGACAAGCACTTTTTAAAGTTCTTCCGGTGAAATGAGTTCCTCCATCACTTATCAAGATTCTCGGTGTACCGAAACGGGGAAAAATCACGTTCTTGATCATAGTGGTGGACTCCTCCGTGGAAGCTTTACGACATGGTATAGCCTCTACCCACTTGGATACATAATCAACCATAACAAGTATATACTCGAATCCAAATGAGTTTTTAAAAGGCCCCATGAAGTCTATGCCCCATACATCGAATATGTCGATTTGCAGGTTGTATTTCAAAGGCATAGAATTTCTTTGAGAGATGTTTCCGGTTCTTTGGCATTCGGGGCATGACGCAACATATCTTTTAGTATCTTCATGCATCTCCGGCCAATAGAATCCGCTCGACCATACTTTCGCTTCGGTTCGAAAATGGCTATAGTGCCCACCGTACTCCGCCGAGTGGCACTTCCTCAGAATCTCAAGCCTCTCTTCTCTTGGCACACATCTTCTCATCACTCCATCATTGCCAAGTTTGAAGAGGTATGGTGCATCCCAAAAATATTTCTTACTTTCAGAGATTATCTTCCTTTGAGTGTTTTTGTCTAGATGATCGAGGGGCATCTTTCGAATTGCTCGAATGATGTCGATCATCCAAGTATCTTTATCAAGCACTCTATAGACGTGGTCATCTCTCATCTTATCTTCTATGGGCTCTTTATCATCTTGTCCACGATTCATCCTAGACAAATGATCGGCCACAACATTTTCCACCCCCTTTTTATCACGAATTTCAACATCGAACTCTTGGAGAAGAAGGATCCAACGAATCAAACGTGGTTTCGCTTCCTTCTTAGCCAGGAGATACTTGATGGCTGCGTGATCGGTGTAAACAATGACTTTCGAGTTCACAATGTAAGATCTGAATTTTTCGAAAGCGAATACCACCGCTAGCAACTCTTTTTCCGTAGTAGCGTAATTTAATTGTGCCCCACTAAGAGTTTTGCTAGCGTAGTAAACGGCGTGAACTCGGCCTTCCTTTCTTTGTCCCAAGACCGCGCCTACGGTGTAGTCACTTGCGTCACACATGATCTCGAAAGGTTGGCTCCAATCTGGGGGTTGGATGATGGGAGCACTCACCAACGCATTTTTCAAGGTCCGAATGCCGCCGTACACTTCTCATCAAAGTCGAAAGCCACATCCTTTTGAAGAAGGTGCGTTAAAGGCTTAGTGATCTTCGAGAAGTCCTTTATAAATCTTCTATAGAATCCGGCATGGCCTAGAAAGCTCCTTAAGGACTTAACATCCGTAGGAGGTGGGAGTTGCTCAACCGTCTCTACCTTAGCCTTGTCCACTTCAATTCCTCTCTCGGATATAACATGTCCGAGCACTATGCCTTGCTTAACCATGAAGTGGCACTTTTCCCAATTTAAAACCAAATCTACCTCCGCACACCTTGTAAGGACCTTTTCTAAGTTTGCTAAGCAATCCATGAACGTCTTCCCGTAAACGGAAAAATCATCTATAAACACTTCAACAATTTCTTCGATGAATTCCGAAAACACGGCCATCATGCAACGTTGAAAAGAGGCCGGAGCGTTGCATAGGCCGAAGGGCATCCTCCTATATGCAAACGTTCCGTAAGGACACGTAAACGTTGTCTTATGTTGATCTTCCGGGTGAATGGGAATTTGCATGAACCCCGAGTATCCATCGAGAAAAGAAAAATAAGCGTGGTTTGCTAACCTCTCAAGCATCTCGTCTATGAACGGTAGGGGGAAGTGATCTTTCTTCGTCGCTTTGTTAAGCTTACGGTAATCAATACACATCCGCCACCCAGTCACGGTTCTTTGCGGTATCAATTCGTTCTTCTCATTCTTCACCACGGTCAAACCCCCTTTCTTCGGTACACAATGTACCGGGCTCACCCATTCGCTATGCGGAACCGTGTAGATGATTCCGGCATCAAGTAACTTGATAACCTCTTTCTTTACTACCTCTCGCATGGCATGAGTTAGCCTCCTTTGGTGGTCCACTACGGGCTTACATTGGTCTTCCATTGGTATACGATGAGTGCAAAAGGCTGGGCTAATACCTTTGAGATCATTAATTGAATATCCAATCACCTTTCTATGTTTTTTAATAAAATCAGCAACGCTTCATTTTCTTCGGGGCTCAACTCGTCGCTCACAATGACTGGATAAGTTTTGTCTGGGCCCAAAAATTCATATTTTAATCCCTTGGGCAAAGGTTTGAGGTCTACTTCGGGCACTTGCGGCTTCTCGGGTTTGATCTCTCCTATGTCTTCGAACTTCTCTTCCTCCACGCTACCGTCATGCGGCTCTAAGCCTTTTGTCGCTTCCTCTAGTTCTTCATCTTGTTGATTACTAATTTGATTTTCCATCGCTCTTTGCAGCGGGTCTCTAAGGGTTTCAACAAAACAAAGACTATCTATCTCTTCTACTTCTTCATCTTCGGGAGGAAAAGGAGTAAGGTGTTTAGAAGCACGAAGAAAGTTATATGTGTACTTTGTTCCATTAAGGTTCATTGTTACTTTGCCTTCTCCGCATCTAACACGGCATCAACCAACTTAAGAAAAGGCCTACCTAAGATTATATGATCAGAATTACCATGGTAAGCATCAATAACAAAGAAATCGGTTGGTATATAGTTTCTAGAAATTTTTACTTTCATGTTGCAAGCAATACCTAGAGGTTTGATAGTTCTACCATCTCCCATAATTAATTTCGTTGATGTTGGAGCTAAGTCTAGGTTGTGGTATTGAACTTTATCGTAAATTTTAGAAGATAGAACACTTACTTGGGCTCCGATGTCGCATAAGGCTTTGCATTGAACTCCGTTGATCTCGCAACTCAAGTGCGGCGTCATCTTCTCTTCTTCTTCGGATCCGATCGAATAAATTTCAGCAAGGCGAGCATATGGTGATGCTTCGGGCTTGATCCCCATGATTCTCTTCACCTCGGCAATATGTTCCGGATCCACCACGTCATCTCCAAAGAGCTTCTCAAAAATCTCACCGGTGGTTTCGAGGTCGTATGAATTTTCAGCTTTCTTCTCCGGTGGGAAATCCACTTCCAATGCTCTTGCCATCCCCTTTTGATTAGGGAACGGTCTTCTCTTGTCGAATACTTCTCCGTAATCAATAGGAACCCAATCCATTGGCTCGAACTCCCTTAGTGGCTTCGCGCTTGACATGCTTCTCTTGTTCGTCTCATTTGGTGCGGCGAAGTCGACTCTTGGTGTTGTTCTTGACTTGATGTGTTCTTGTTCAAGCTTTTCCATGATTGGTTCCTCTTTTGTGACTTCCGGGTTGCCTCTTTAGAAAAATCAGCAAGCTTTTTATTCCTTGAATCGAATTCCGGCTCTTCCGCAAGTCTTGTTTCCCAATCTCTTCGCATGACGACCGCTTTACTAACTTTTTGTAGAAGTTGTGCGGCTTCCGTGAGTGTTTTCTCCATGAGATCCCCACCCGCACACATTTCGACGTGTCGCATGCAACTAGGGGTTAGGGAAAAGAAAAATGTATGCAAGAGTACGTCACCGGTGAAGCCGAGTTTTGGTCCTTGTTCGATTAATTCATTAAACCTATCCCGGGCTTGGTCTATCCCTTCCTCTTCTCCTTGCATGAAAGTGATCACTTGCCTCCTTAGATGTTGAACCTTGCTAATTGGAAAGAACTTCTCGCAAAACTTCTTTGTCAACTTGTTCCAATTGCCTTCAACTTCAAAGGACGCAACCGAATACCATGTCTTTGCTTTGCCGGCAAGTGAGTAGGGAAAGAGATTCCATTTGAACCATTCATCGGGAACTCCTTCTTGACGCACCGTGTTGCATATTGTCGTGAAATCCCTTATGTGTCTATATGGGTTCTCCGTAATCATCCCTTCAAATGGGTTTTCCGCCACCATCTTGATGATCTTGGATTTAATTTCATACTTGGTCGCTTCGAGCTTCGAATCCGACTCTTGTACCTTTATGTCTTCACATCGAGGGCTAGCGTAATCCCTTAATGATTTCTCCGGTTCTTCCACGGGTTGGTTCACGAACTCCATCTAGACAATAAGATAAAAACAAAAACAAAAAAAGAAACAAGTGTTTTTCGATAATATATGTTAGATATAGCAAATAAAAGATAAACTAAAATACAAAACTAAGTTAGATGCAAATCAAACGATGTAAACTAACTTGCTCCCGGCAACGGCGCCAGAAAAAGGGGCTTGTTGACGGATAAAAAACGTATCCCTCTACGATCCGCAAGCGTACGGACCCCACACCTTTTTCACCACGGGATTCCCAAGGTTCTTGTCAATCCGCGGAGCAAGGGGATTACAAGCGTTCGATCAACAACGACACACTAGCTACTAAAACCCTAACTACTATTATACTAGAAAACAACTAAACTACACTAGAGAGAATGATAAACGATCAAGGTAGAAGACACTCGCCCACGGGTCTACGATACTAGAGCATGCAATCGCTTAAAGACATGAAAAACCAATCTAATCTATCGGGGTTGTGACCACGGTTTCGCCCTTTCCCTCCTCTCGTACTTCGTCACTACGCGAAGGTATTCATGACTAGACCTTTGATGGTCACGGCGTATTGAATGGATCCAAGGAAGCATTGAGGCCTTACTCCCTTTACGGCATGGTTGCAAACCTTAAGCATTAAAGTATATTCAACACAAGATGATAGATAGATAATCCGACAAAGTGCGATTACATCTCACGATCGATTACAACCCATGGACGAATGAGAAGATTACCCCATCAAGGTGCTGATCATGGCACCGTTGATCATGGTTTCCCTTCCGCCGATGTCTTCCTCCTCCTCCACGAGAGGGTGCTTCCTTCGAGGTGGTTGATCTCCACCGGGAGATCCTCCTCCTCCTCTCTCTCTAGCTTGTGGATGGCCTTCGGTGCGAATAACTCCTCTCTCTGTGTTGGCGGCGCGTCGGGGGTTTTAGGGTCGAAGATCCTTCGAGGGCAAGGAAGACGGGACCGAACCGGTGCCCGAAGTGGGCCGGGCCGGCCCGCCCGGGCCGGCCGGCCCGAGCCCGTTTCGGCCCGGTTCGGTCGCCCTTTTTGCTCCGTGGGTCCTCGTGCACTTATCTACTTTGCCCCCTCCACTTGGATGATTTTGACGCCGTTATCCTCGCGATCAAGATGGAGGCTCTCTTTGCATGAAGTTTGATCTTTTACGCTTCAATCCCCGGGGGTGTTCCTCGTAGCACTTCGGTCCTCGCCACCATTGGAAGTGATTTCAGCAAGCTCATGAACACGAACAAGACTCCATGAATGCTCCTTTGAACTTGTTGCAAATCCGTCCTTTATGTCCATGTTTTCCTACATAAACACAACACTTCCAAATGCACGCACAAAGATGAACTTGTCATATGATTAGTGTGCCTAGTGGCGGGTTAGCTCTATAATCAAATCCAAACCAAAGTGTAATGAACATGTTAGGTGCACCAAAATACACCGTCAACACTCCCCCATGCCTAGACGATTGCACGTCCTCGGGAAAGGAGGTGGAAAAGTTTTTATGCCAAGGTAGGTACTAAAAGTTCTATGTTTTCCTGGAAAGAAACACTTGAAACCTTCTAGAGATCCTTCATGCAACCTTCATGTCGTCTTGGAGGTCTCCCAAAATCATATTTCAATCCTTAGCACCTTCATTCTTGTGATCTTACTTGAAATATTCATCCATACTCAAGAATTGGGTTGTGATCAAGGAGGTAAACACAAAAATATGTATTGAGTTTTTGGGTGGATATCCAGCGAGGTTTGCAAAATTTCCATTGTGGAAACTTACAATGCACGGATAGAAATGTCTAGCATTAATATAGATGCGCAAAAAACGGAATGAATAGCTTCTTAGTCTCTATAAAGCCTGGAAAATTTCTCCAATTAAATCACTCGCTAAAAAATGTTTTCAAAATCTTTTTCTCGTTTGAGCTCAATTCCTTTTTATTTATAATTCCTCCCAAAGCCTAATCCCTTTTTAATCTTTTTGCTATCTGAACCAGAGCTAACAAATTCTCCTTAACTATTTGTGATGCCCCAGGTTTTTAATTGACATCATTAACGCTAATGACCGAATCAGCCGAGTCACACCGGCTAACACTGGTCAAACCTAGATTAACCTGGGTCATCACCTCGAAAACCTTGCCAACAAACCCTATTGACCCCTTGACCAAGTCAAAACACCCTGGTGGTCAACCCTCGGTCAAAGACACGGTCAAACCCCACTGAAACCCTAATGTCGATGAACGTCCTCCGGAACTTTTGCCGCGTTCTCCAAATTTCACCTAAACACTTCGAAATCTACCTTTGTGAAAGTTGTCTAGTTTGTCGAGGGACACAACTTTCATGTTGATTGACATTTCAAATTTTGAGGGGAAATTGGTGAAAAACGCGGTCAACCGCCAGCAGCTCCTGTTTACCGAAACAGAGCGACATTCAAAGTTTGGATGCAATTTATGCAAAATTCGTTGAGAAAAACACCTTAGAGCCTTTGTAAAAGTTGTAGAGGGTAGTGAGATCTACAACTTTCCTATTCACCACTTTGTGCACTTCTATTCAAATTTTTGGAGATTTCCGAGTCCGAACAGGGGTACTGTGAAATATGTGCGAGCCGGTCGACGCCGTGCCGCGCCACGCCGCGACGTCGCGCGCCGCGCCCGCGCCGCTCCTGCCTCGCCGTTTGGGCCACGCGCCGACCGAGGTGTCGCGTGCCTTCCCAAGGCGCCGCATGCCCCGAGGTGCCTTAAGCTCTGTGCCGTGCTACGTGTCGCGTACAGGGTCACTGCTCGCGTGCACTATAGAGACCGCCGGTCCGTTCGCCGTTCGTCCGGCCGCGATCACCCCGAGAACGCCGCCGTTGGTCCACTGGTCACTGGCAGGCACGCATCGACTATAAAATGGCCGCCGCCCCCGATTCCTCGCATGCCGAGCCTCCACAGCTCCTTGTGCCCCCTCGCGCTCCGCCATCAGAGGCAGCCGCGGCGAGCACCAGGGCCGACCCACCGCGATGCCCAACTGAGGCGTTCTCCACCTCCTCTTGCACCTAGGGTAGCTCGCCGACCCACTCACCCTTCCAACCAAGCCGTCGCATCGCCGGAGCCGAGCTCCCGCGGCCGCCGCCGCCCGGCTCCGCCGCGCGGGCCCAACCGGTGTCGCCTCCGCCCGAGTAAGCGCGGGAATCAAGCCTAGGCGACCCCCGGCCGCCCTCCGTCCGTCCCCGGCCGGCCACGCCCACCGGACCGCTGGAATTCCGGCGAGCCGCGCCGGCCAACCTGCCCAAGGGCCACATTGCGAAGCCCCGGCTATTTCCAGGGTGTTTCATGCAAAGTAAGGGCCTATCTGCAGTAGAAAAACTTTTCCTTGAACCTGCCTGCAAAACCGCATCTCAAATAGTAAAGTCACTTTGCTGATTTTTGTAAATTCTGTAGAAAATCGTAGACAAATCACAAAAATACAAACCCAATTTTGTTGGATTCGTTGTGAAAATTCCTACAACTTTTGTTATTCTTGCCTGAGCTGTTTCCTAATATTTTTGGCATGAAAAATAGAAATGTGAAAACTCTAGATCTGCTGTATCTCAAAATCCATAAATCATCTGTATTTAATTTTTTGATATGTGGTGTGTTATATCATGACTAGTTTTATAAAAATTGGTTTCCATTTCTGCAGAATCTTCCTAGATGATTTTTGTAGCCAAAAAGTATTTATGTTTTTGTGCCCAACTTCTGCATGTTGCATTGTTATGCCAAAATACACCTCTGGTGAATTAATCACAATTTTATGATTATCAGAAATATTTATTCTTGATATATGCTTGAATTTCTTTGTAAATGCATAACTCAAGTTTCCTAATAGTTCTAGGTGTATGTGCTGCATTCCTAGGTTAGTTTTGGACCACATATCATGTGTGAGAAAAGTTGGATCATGTTGATGAGTAATTATTTATGTGTGCATTTACCTTATTCTTCTAGCTAGCTTTTGTTATTTTCAAAAGTAATTTATTTCCTAGCTATCCTAAGTATGCATGTGTGTTCAGTGGCTTGTTACAGGTGATTAGTGCCTAATTCACACTTCCACTGGATTTTAATTAATTAAATTATGAATAAAAGCTATTGGAGCGATTTAAGGCTTAATAGTCTTTTGAATGAGAAAAATTACCAAACCACTTTTATGACTTGTGTGTGATAAATTTCATTTTAAAAAGGTAAATCCCAACCCATTGCTGTTTGTGAAGTTAAATTAAATTATTTATATATATATGTACACAGTCACTATCAGAAAGAATATTTAATAAAGAGCTGCATATTGTTCCTTTTTGGAAGAGTATGTTGAATGTATTTCTTATTTAGGTGAATGTGTTCAACCGATGCACCCCATGGTTGTCATTTATTGTTTGTAGTTGATAAAATTAAAAATCGACAATTAAATCTTGCATTTGCATCCTCGTGTAGATCTTTCCGACGGTAGATATACGCTCATGCCGGAAGGAGGAGACGAAGGTGCTGACGAAGAGCTGCAGTACGTGGACGTAGCTCAAGACCTGGACCCAAGTCCAGAAGGGCCCAAGGCTAACCTCGCCAGCGAAGGCAAGCCCGGATCATTAACCCGTCTTTTAAAACTATGCCATTATGTTTTACTATGATTGTGTATTTACGTTACAGGAATTGAATTGAAACCCTAGATGCATGATCCGTAGGTACCTATGCTCTATCACTAGTATGGTAGGTCGATAGCTGCTCTGCTATAGGACCCGATAGAAGTTGAGTGATGTTCGTCACTCGCAAGAACAGGTCCTTATGCTGGAATCATAAGATCTTATTGAATGGAATGCTCATGTGGTAAGAGCGTGGGATTTGGGCTCCGGTCCAGTGGCTTTCGTGGGCTAAGCTTTTGAACGTACTAAGCACTTGTCGGGAATGGGACCGGTAAGCCTAGTACCTTAATGAGACCACTAGTACAAATGCTATCATCTATGACCATTACCTAGTGACGATTTCCTGTTTGGTCATAGAAGTTCTCTTTGCAGTGACGAAAAAAATATTTGGTCATAGAAGATTATTCTTTCTATGACGATATACAAATTTGGTCATAGTAGTTATTCAACAGTGACGAATTGTTGAATTTGGTCACAGTTGACGAGTGAGGGGTGAGACGAATCTGCTGCATGCGGTCGGGCCCCAATGGGCTTGGCGGGCGGGCCGAGCGGGCTCTAGTAGGATAGTTTTTTTTCGAATTTATTTTTCAATGCGAAAACAATTCCAGTAAACACCAGAAAATGTTTTTAGAGCACAAAAAATACTCGGAAAATCACAAAAATTCAAGGAAAATTCCTAGAGATAGATTAAGACATGAACAATCCAAATAAAACATTTGAAGCTCATGAAAAAGATTTTAGAGCCTTCTAATAAATAGAAATAGCTCAAGGAAAATGAGAATAAGTTACAGAAAAATCCGAAAAATTCTCGGGAAAATTAGGACAACTCCTAAACGCATTTTCTAAACCTTTTGCACTCAAGAACCACTAGATTTTTCCTATACTATATTCCCTGTAAAGAAAAATAAATGTTGGAAAAAATTTTAAAATTATGAGAAAATTGTTATTTAATTATTCTTTCTATTCACATCCTGAAATTGGAAATTTCAGGGTGTGACAATAGCTCATGAGCATTTTCACAATTAAAAACTCTATTGAAAACGCCTACATATAGTGAGGACAAAATGTTACTCTTAGCAATCACATCAAATTGTTTTTCCTTCTTAGTACCATTTCTCATGCCCTTGTGTCCTAGGAAACAAATACATGTGGAGGTCGCTGCATAATTATAGACTGCCAAAAAAATCTCAAGTCATTTCAAAAAAGTTGAGTGCTATGTAGTCCAAATATAACAAGTCACTCACATAGTTCCTTAAACTATGTGAGTGGCTTGTTAAATTTGAACTACATAATATCACCACTTCCTCAAATAGAAATTTGTCCTACATAAAGTTTGTTAGTCTCGACAAGTTATTAAACTTTTGTGTTCAAATGATTTTCATCCGAGTTCATTTCGTATTTCGTTTGACTGAGTTTTGACCGAGTCAAACTTGGATTTGAAAATTTGAATTGCTCATGTTTTGTTGCATGAAGAAATGATTGAATCCAACACCATAACTTGATAAATCATGATTTTAAAAATTTTTGGGAAGAAGAATCACCTCATTTCGAGTTCGTATGAGGGAGAACGACTAGTTACAAGTTTTAATCCGAGCAAAAAAAAGAAAAATCGATCAGTTCATTCCAGTTCGTCACGTGTTCATGAAGAAGGACCGATTTCTCTTTTTTTCGTCGGATTAAAAATTGTAACTAGTCTTTCTTCCTCATACGAACTCCAAATCGGTTGATTCTTTTTCCTAATGTTTTCTAAAATTGAGATGTTTTACTCAATGCCATTTGTTTGTATCTTAATTACTATTTCTTGATTGCTTTTCATAAACATATCTTTTCCAACTAAAAAGAGAATATAAAAACATGTTTTTTAATAATAATTGCTAATATAACTTAATATTCTCTAATGCTATGGTCAACACATGGTTGCATTCAAATTTGAGGTGCCCATGGGTAAGAAAGTATTTGAGTGTGTACAAACTTTGAAGTTTAAGTTGAGTTGTATGAAACAATGTGATGATCTAGCTAGTTTATGAACAGTGTATAGTCCAATTTTCACAAAATCATATGAAACTTTTTTGTCAAGCTTGTACATCGATAAAATGATCCTGTGCCAATTTACATAATTTTTTGATAAGTTCTATTTATTATTATCATTATTTTATAACAAGGTGACTAGTAGAAGTTCGAAATTTCCCTACAAGCCAATTGAATTTTTCGTCAATCTCCTAGATGTGGGCTAGAATGGACCATAGAAGTCTAAATATGATTTTTTTTAAAAAATTCCAATCTCATTGGAGGTACGCACAATTCAAATTGTAATTATTTTTTTATTGAAAAGAAATGAAAAAAGAAAAAAGAAAAATGTTAAGCAGGATAAGAATGTAACAGGCCCATTTAGGCCTGAATAGCCCATTCAGTTTGGACCGTTCATCGGGCAAACGGACGACTACGATCGTTTTCGATTCGTATAAGTGGAAACCGCATCCCTCGAACCCTAGCTCCTTCATTCCAATCCCTCCTCTCGCCCCACTCCGCCTCCTCCCCTACTCCCCGCCGCGCCCTCTGCCTCGCCGCGGCCGCCTTCGCCGCGCTCTTCGTCCTCGCCTTCCTCTCGCCTCGGCCTCCCCTCCTCCCGCCCGCCGCCGCCGCGCGCCGCCCCCCGCCCGCCCCCGCTCGCGCGGCGCGGCCGGCGGCCCCGCAGGGACCCGCGGCCCCGGCGGGGACGCGACCACCTCCGATCCCACCCCACATCGGCGATGGCACGCGGATCCGCGGACCCTCGGCTCCGGCCGACGGCGGACCCGCGCCCGATGACGGCGGCGCTCGCCGCCGCCACCTCGCGGCACCTCCGCGCGGCGTGGCCGAGGCGGCGGCCGGCGGCTCGGGCGCCACCGCGGCGGATGAGCTGGCCGGTGTGCCTCTCGGCCGTCGCGCCGGGCCCTCACCGCGGGATCCGCGACGGCCTCCTCCGTGACGCCACCGCCATCTCTCGACCGCCTCATGCCGTAAGCTCTCGATCCAAATGCTACTCCCTCTTCCCGGATCGGGGCGGCGTTCCCCAATCCGTGTGCGGATTGATGTGGGGTCCCGGCCGTGGCCGGCGGGAATGGCCTCTTCGCTTCTTGATCCGTCCCACCGATGCCATCGATTGTTGGATTCCGTTCGATTTCGAACATAGACCTTTTGCTGGCACATGTCTCTCGTGTGAAACATCGTGATCTCTCCCATTTCTTCGGTCATCGGTAATAATACATGTGCTTTGTTCGGTTTGCGGGCAATGCATCTATGAGAAGTTGACGGAGAGTAGAAAATGCCCGACGTGCGATCTTTTTTTTTTGGGCCCTGCTCCATTGGAGAAGCTCGGGTATATTTTGTTTCGCGGCGGTCTGCATTTGCTTGACCGGGTGGATTGTATTGCTGGTTTTATTTTATGGATTCCGGTAGCGGGCGGGCGGTCTGCCGCAGTTCTCGTTTCATTGTTTCGTTTGCCATTGGCATGCTATGCTTGCACTCGTCCGTGTAGGCCATGAACTAACGGAATGAAATTTCATTTCAATTTCACGTTTTATTACCTAGTGTCATAGTTGCCTAGTGATTAGGAATGAACTTGGGTGTGCTTGTGTTTGCGGGACTAGGATGCCGTCTCATTGTATTTTACGTGCACACTGTGATCTCGAGTCTTAGTACTATGTGTGCATTTAATGCTGTTTCATATTTGGGCGTGAATTGAGTGCAACTTCTTTTGAATTTGTAGCTCTTTGGCTTGTGTACTTGTAGTTTCTATGCTTAGGAGTCAATTGGGGCCTAGTCTCCTGTAGGGTGTTGTGTACTCCGTATTTGTGATTTCTGTGTTACCTGTCCACTTTCTACTTAGGAATTTACAGCATGCATTTATGCATTTACAATAGTCTGGTTTTTTCTTAGTATTTTGTTAAAGCTGTGCAGTGACGAGTCTCGGATGATAGCATCAGACAGTGCTGATGGCAAACATATGCTGCCTCCTTATGTTAACAGTTCATTCTGTTTTAAACTGAGGATAGAAAAGGGCGTATGCACAGATTCAGTTGTGGTTGGTGCTCATTGATCTTTCCTGATTGTTGTTTGCTGAGGATGTATGATCAAATTGTGCTTATCTACTTTCTTTTCTGTCTGCGTGCTGTTTCAGAAATCTTAGATGAGCTTGTGTCTACTGTACCGTACAGAATAGGAATGGATAATGGAAAGCCAAACATTAAGCTTCTGGTAAGGGGTGAATTCTTGTCTTGGGACTTGGAACCGTAGTTGTTAGTAGAATGGTATCTATAGTTCTTCGACATGCTGATGCTGATTTACTTTTATTGGTAAAAAACAAAAACTATCTGAACCTGGTCTGCTCTTTCAGTCTGAAGATTTTGCCCTATTTGTTCTTT
Organism: Cenchrus americanus; assembly: GCA_947561735.1. NCBI lineage: Eukaryota > Viridiplantae > Streptophyta > Magnoliopsida > Poales > Poaceae > Cenchrus > Cenchrus americanus. Next base: position 148,555,714 of record OX387243.1, on the reverse strand, counting down.
TCAGTAGTTTCAGACAGCCTTTATCTTGGCAATGGATTTTTTAGATGAAGAACAAGCCAACACTTTTCTTTCAGTAATGATTTAAATGTAAGATCTGCATACGATTTATATCTTTCATCTGAAATAATGACTTATGCACTCACTTGCTGAACAGTATAATGATGATGAAGGCGATAGAGTTATTCTGACAACGGTCAGTGACCTGACTGCAGCAATTGAGCACGCCAAATCGTCGGGGTGGAAGGTAATTGTAGTGACTCTCTTCTTTCAGCTTACTGAGCCGAGCGATCGAACCTCCCTGCACAATCTCTAGACCTCGAGAGTTTTGCATTACTGTTTCAGGTTCTGGCAGCCGGGCCGGACGAGAAAAGATTGGGATGACGTGCTCGCTTGATAACATAACTCAAACTGTATATATAACAAGTCTGAATTCACTTGTGCTTCCATTGTTAGCTACTGAAATTTTAGCACTATTATCTCCTCGAAATTGCAATAATCACTTTTTTAAACATAGTGATAGTTGGTCGGCCGTGCGCATCGCATATTGTATACTTTGTTGATCTGTAGAGAACACAGATATAGAAATGTAAGATCTGAATACGCAAGACCTTAGTATCCTCAAATACTATGTGTATGTGCAGGTACAATGTGGTTATAAATATGAAAGAGAAGGGTGTCAAGCCTTGGTCAAAGATAATATTTATGGTGCCAAACGGTGAAAGAGAAGGGTGTCAAACCTTGGTCAAAGACAATGTTTATGGTGCCAAACGGTGGGTGGTGATGCTAGATAGAAAATGTATGTGATCTGTTGATCTGTTGATATTCCGGTGATCTCTCGTTAATATGGTGAAATATATGGTGATTTGGCGATTTCGGGATTTATATACCCGTTTTGAAACCGCCGGGCATTTGTTGGGCTGAAATGTATATGGGTTGTGCCGGGAATGTATGTGAGCCGGGCCGTAATGGATTTATATATGCTGAAATTCAGTTTGGGAAAAAATTGCGTAAGCTGACGTCATCTGCCATGTCATCGTCTATGTAGGCAGCCACGTCATTGTACACGTAGGCAGCCATGTCATCGTCCATGTAGATAGCCAGCATGGCATCGAGCCATGTCAAAACGTGGACAAACCTAAGTGCGACACGTGGACAAACCTGAGTGCGACACGTGGACCATTCAGAGCTTGACACGTGGACAAACCGCAGCGCGACACGTGGCGCTGTGTCAAAGAGCCACGTCATCATATCCATGTCAGCACGCGCCTTGCCACATCAGCAGCCAGCATGGACCGTGCCACGTGGCATCCCCTTCCGTGACCAATTTCATGACCATTTGGCTTGGTCATAGAAGAAATACACTTCTATGACGAAAAACATGTTGGTCATGGAAAAGTTCCACTTCTATGACAAAAATGACTGATTGGTCATGGTAGACCAAATGTGACGGAGCTTCTGTGACCAATTCAATTTGGTCGTAAGTTGGTCATAAAAAAGTGTTCCGTGACCAAATTTGCATGTACCGTGACCAAACCGTTTGGTCATTGTGTTGAGTATTGTACTAGTGGACGGTGAGGGAACTTACTATTACTACTCCTGAGGAATCACCTAACCGGCTAGCTACCGGGAAGGGGGGGGTGCACGTGTGAGACTGGATGCCCCGCGGGGTGTGCCAGTTAACCTTGTACCCAGGACTGTAAGATTCGATCCCAACCCGAGGATTTTTGGGAACTTCCTGGTTGGTTGTCCTCGCGGGGGCACCCTACCGTGTGCTTAGGTTTACCTTGCAAGGTTTAAATCAATCGATTGTCAGCCTCTCACCGTTATCTGAGACTGCTTAATCAACTGGCCATGATATCCCGTAACGATGGAATTGGTGAACATTGTTGTATGAATTAATTGCTTGTCCAAATTCTTGATTGAATTAGTTTGCACACTTAGAAATGGTAATCACTAGAACTGATGCTAAAATACTGAAAGTAAGGATCTACTCTTCGTGGTTGTTTAGCAAAAGAAACTCCACCAGCCAAAAGCCTTTCATGTCTAGAGTTTGGTGATGTAGATATCACCCGACGGTTAAGTCTTGCTGAGTATTAGTATACTCAGCTTTGCTTTAAAACTGTTGTGCAGGTGTTGTTGATCGGCGGATAACGACAAGTGATGACATCACGGATGGCCTCCTGTGATGTTTACTGTTGCGCTAGTTTAATTTCTTCCCGCTGTTTGCGAACTCTGAACCTTTACTCCATGTCATGAACAATGATTGTAATAAACTGGCTCTTAACTCGTGTTGTACTCTGGACTCGCCTTCGTGTGAGTTTTAATGCATATGTCGATCCTCTGTATGAATTTCAAGTGATTTACCGGGCGTTAACCTGGCAACTAACGACAGGATGATACTTTACTATTGCTTAATGTCCGAAGTGGATTGGTTTTAGACGATAGTACGGTATTTTCCTGGGCGGATTGTCACACTATTTTCTCTGAGCAATCACCATCAAGCTAGTTACTAATCTTTTCCTTCACGTGTGCCTACAGCAATCTGTCCATCCTCTACATGCTAGAGCACGCATGAGACCAGGGAGTTAATCTCCTTTCCCTTGTTGAATGCACGCACGATGATCAGCATGCACCTTGTGCACATGCAAGCTAGCAACACCCACATACATGCCACAATTGAAACAGCAAGCTACACAGCGGCAGCAGTCCGACACAGCATGCAAAGCTCACACGCCAGGACCTCCTCGCCGCCACATCACTCGAGCACTAGCCAGCAGGAAGAGCACGCCGAGCTGTCGCACGCGCCGCTGTCCAGCACAAGGCCGACGACCACGGCGAGCTGCCGCGCCGGCCCGCGAAGTGACCTTGCACTACCTCCAGTACCTCGCCGTGCCGCCCCTCGCCGCCTGCCTGCACGCCTTGCACTGCTGCCTGGCACCACGCACGTCGCACGTGTCGTCAACGACGCTGTCGCCTCAGCACCACCGCTGCTGCCGCGCACGCGTCCACGCCGCTGTCCTATCCGTGACGTAACTGCACGGACAGCCCGACACCTCGCCGTACCGCCCTCACCCGCCATTACTGAGCTCCTGCGAGCTCGCCAGTGCCAACCATTGGCCGGCTGCCTCCCCCTCGCCTCCGGCCTATAAAAGGCCAGACTGTCGCTCTCCACCGCACCACGGCGCTCCCGGGCCACCTCCATCGGTTAGAATAAATGGGCACCATTTACTATAATAATGAAAGAATTAAATCTCATTGGTTTAATGCTAAAGAAAAGAGAGAAATACCTATGTAGGCGTGAGACTAACTAATGGCCGGCGCCGAGTGCTTCTGCAGCTACGCTGAGTGCTTCTGCAGCTGCGCCGAGTACTTCTGCAGCAGCGTCTGTTTTTGTCGAGTCGAGTCGAGACGAGACGAGCAGGCTGTGCGGTGTGGTCGGTCGGACGGATGAACAGACAGATGTAGTGTGTTGCAGGGCGAGAGCATCGTTTGATGTTGGCTATTGAAGAGGAATAATGGCATCTTAAAACCGCGACCATTACTAGACCTTAACGATAGTGCCTTAAACCGCGACAGTTACTGCATGAGGCGCATTAACCATGACGTCTAGGTTCATCCCCTCACATCTGCTCACCTATATAAGTCGGTCTCCTCCTCCTGCTCAGGTTGCCGTTTTACACAAAGGTATTCCTGTTCAGGAGACCTCTCCCTCTCTCCCTCTGTTTGCTGCTTCTTTTCACATTCCCATCACTTGCACCGCGCGCACGGTGCCGACGAGAGCAGAGCCTCCGGAACCTAGTCCTACTGCTGAAGATCCTACTCGGGATAGGCGGGCGATAAGGTTTTGGGGAGTGTCTTCACGCGACTGTTCGCTTCTGTACGATTACTTCCTCTACGTCAATTACGAACGAACGACTACTTCGTCTACAACGGGTCTTCACTGCGATCATCTGCCTGCATCGACTTAGTACGACTACACCGATTGAGGTCACTCACAATGAGTGATATCGGAAAGTCGGGTGACGCCATCACCCTACCTTCCACAGGGTACTTTCTCAAACTAGTATTCATGTTTATTGGTTTTATAATCATGAATATATTTATTTTTAATTGTTGTTTAAACATAAACACTTGCACATGAATTGTTTCACTCACCGCAATATTGAAATGTCTATTTAATTATGGAATTAAAATATACCGAAACATTGCCTATCATCTAACAATCCAAAATCCTTAACATGTTGATAGGACCATGTTTGGTGCAACTAGCTCTGCAAATGCAATTAAACTGAAACCTTTCGATGGTTCCAACTTTAAGAGGTGGCGTGAGTTGGCCACCTTGTGGTTCACTACCATGAACGTGATGTATGTCACCACCGGAAAAGCCCCTGAGGGTGTCTCGGAGGAGAAATTCAATGCGGATGATAATCTGTTCGGGGTGCCATCATTAGCGTCCTAGTTGATAACTTGGTGGATACCTATCTTCAGAGGAAGACGGGGAAGGATATTTGGGACGCTCTTGAGGCTCAGTACGGGGCTTCTGACGCCGGCGGTGAGCTGTATGTAATGGAACAGTTCCTAGACTACAGGATGGTTGAAGACCGTTCTGTGGTGGAACAAGCCCATGAAGTACAGCCGCTGGCTAAAGAGCTTGAGAACTATAGCAAAGAGGTCCCATGTGTGTTACCCAATAAGTTTGTGGCAGGAGCAATTATCACAAAGCTGCCACATTCTTGGAAGGATTTTGCTACCTCTCTAAAACATAAGAGAAAGGAATTCACTTTTGATGACCTTATTGCGACTCTTGATGTTGAAGAGAAGGCGAGAGCAAAAGACATACGTGGAAAGACAATAGCCGGCTCCTCAAGCGCAAATTTTGTGCAGAGAGGCAATCCCAAGTTCCACAATAATCAGAACAAGAGTAAGAAGCCTACACAAAACCCGCCCAAGGCTAAGGAAGCCGACGGGCCTAATAAGAAGAGAAAGCCGGGGAGGGGGTGCTTGCTATACTTGTGGCAGTCCGGGTCACTTTGCTGTAAAGTGCCCAAATCGTAAAGATTGCAAGGCTCCAAAGACAACAAACATGGTTGTTAGCGAGGGTGGAGGAACAACGGGGTATGGTAATTTCTTCCCAATCTTATTTTAGCTTCGCTGGTAGAGTGTGGAACCAATGCAAAACTTTTCCAAGTAGTGAGAGCAGAAAAGGCCTTGCCCTCATTTGATCTTGAGTCACCCCATCCTCATCGAAAGTATGACAAAGTTGAACAAATTCTTGGAGGTGAAGGTTCGGATCCTCTTTATCGGTGAAAGGCGAGTGTTGCACCATGCAGATAGTTGATACCTTGATCTTGAACGACCTTCCAGCGTCTTGAAGGTTTATGATAGGTAGATCAACGATGTCCGGGGTGCATAGCTCGATCTTGCGCTCCGGTTGCAATTGTTCTCCCATGGGTGGCGGTTGAGGTTGATCTTCCTTTGGACTTGGAGGTGGTGATTCCTTTGGAGATTTCGATGGTCCTTCGACTTCGACTTTTGGATCTAGGGTTTTCAACCCTTTAGCTTGTGTTGCACATCTCCTTTGCCTGTAAAGTTCTCCTGGATCATCCACAAAAGAAAGTTTTGGTTTCTTGGAGAGGTAGCCAACCATCTCCGGTTAGGGTTAGCAATAAAACAGAAATCTAAAAAGACAAATTAGGGTTAGTCAATAACTATATTAGATTGATTTTTTTCTTTTTGAGGATGATCAAAGTTAAGGGATGCAAAAGAAAAGCTGAAAAAATATTCACAAAAAGGCAATACTAGATTGGATCTTGATTGCTTGCTCCCGGCAACGACACCAGAAAAAGGGGCTTGTTGACGGTTGATTGTTCGTATCAAAGTTCGTTTGGATTTGCAAGAGGACAAATCCCCCATCGTAGTCATGGGACCCTTCTTCTGTTAAGTGTGAGAACCCAAGGTATCAAATCCGTGGAACAATGTGCAATGCAAGGATTCAATCTAGTAAAGCAAGGAAACTCTTTCTCTTGAAAAACCAAGTTGCATCTAATCTAAGAAATCATCAAGAAAACACATCTAATCTAATGTAATCTAATCTACTAAAGAGGTAGCAAGAGAAAGCAAAGAGATAACTGATCTAGAGAGTCTAGATCATGCTTATGTTGTAGCTCAAAACAAGATAGATGAAGATAGAAAAACAAATCTCATTAAAAGCATCTTTAAACTGTGGCCTCCGATCTGATTCCGAAGACATCCACCATTTGGAGCCACAGTTCTGTCACAACACACTCCTCTTCATGCGGGTTAGCTAGGGCGAGTTCGAGAAGAACAAGTTAAAAACACTTGGTCGGTCTAGTATGAACCTCTAGCCACCATGGCTACAAGAGCACCCTATTCAATATATCTTAAGTATAGATTGAGGAAGAAGAAAAACCAAGGGAGAACAAAATCATCGAGAAGGCACTTGATCGCTAGAAATCGGATTCACTATAAAAACTTCACCCTGAATGATTACATGAACAAGGTCACCACCGGGATCCTACCTCAATCTTGATCGTTGCTCCGGAGCTCCGACGTAGTATTCCATGCAAGGTTCCAACATCAGCTAGGGAAACCTTAGACAACTAGCACGACCCTCCTCTCCGAGATGGTGTCCCTCAAGCTTCTCTGCTCCTGGGCGGCGGATGACGAATGAATTGATGCGTAGGTCTTGGCCAAGGGGCTATAAATAGTCCGAGAGGCGGCTAGGTCAAAGGTGGGTGCGAATGGGCCCCGAAATGGGTTGGGCCGGTCGGCCTGGGCCCATTTCGGCCCATCTCGCGGCCTCCTTTGCTGGTGATGCTTCCCGAGTCTTCCAAAGTATTCTCCCTTCTGCATGTGGGCCCTTGACGTCAATTTCTCCACGATTTAGATGGAGTTCCTTGTCCCACAAGATTCAACATTTTCTGTTCAGGTCCTCGGAGTTTTCCGTCTTCACGGGTTGGTCCTTGGGTTTCTTGGAGTCATGTTCACTTCATTTCTTGACTTGTACCGAGCTTCAAGGTCTTGCCATGAGGTGCTTGATGAACTTTACCCGGAAGTCTTGCTTTCAACGCTAAATTCCTGTATAAACATTAAAATCCAAAACCGACATGCGCGAAAGAACTTGTTAAACCAAGGGAGTTAGTACCAATGGATAAAATATAAAAATCATGCCAACATCGAAGGTAAACTCATGGATAGGTTGACGGAAATTCACCGTCAACAGTAGCCCTTCACCGTTTAAGAGGATTTTTGAAATGACCACCGTGCAGAAGTGCTTAGAACAACTTATTGCAAATGGGTTATTTCTGTCAGATTACTCTTACTTTCTAATCAAGGCACTCGAGGAGTGAGACTGTGGATTCAATATTTAAAACCCTCACCCAGGTGGAATGCTCGCCGGTATCCGTGCACTTGCGGATTATCCATCATAATATTTCTGTAAGCTTAACAAATACCAACAAGCATTTCTGGCGTCGTTGCCGGGGAGAAACAGTTAAGAGAGAACTCTTGAGTATAGCTAATATTGTACCATACTTTAGTTTAGATTTTATCTTTTTCCTATCTTCTCACCTGTTGCTATCTTTGTGGGATCACTTGGTTCCACTTTTATCTATCTTAAGCTGCACCCTAAAGCGAAAGCTCCGGCCACTAGGAACTTTAGATCTTATCCTTACATCCGGCCATGAGATACGCCCACGGTTGGTTGAAATGATCTTGAAACAATCCTTCTTAGGAGCGACAGATGAAAACTCTAGTCTTCATCTTGGATGGACCGGTACTGAAGAGATGAAGTAAGAAAGAGCCTGGGAAACCATGTGTTCTACCTTTATTGTAGACCTTTACCCCATAGTTCACCGCAGGTACCAAGATCATATCCTTAATAGGGTAAGGAATCTTTGTATCATTATCTCTAAGGGTAGTGAATCTTTGGCCCCATCCTACGAATGTTGTGCGCATGACCATCATGCAGTATCTAGAGGAGCTTTTCTTTCTTTTCTAAGGCAAGGTTTGTCTTTGACAAACTCAGCGGGTGGAACCCTTACACTAGCATTTTTTATGACCACCCAAAGGAAGAAAAGAAATCATCCTCTAGCCACAAAAGGAGAAGTTCTGATAGCTATATCACCATCACTCCAATCCCAAGGCTTAGCTATCAAACCCAAACCATCAGTGTCCTGAAAACCTTGAAGGGAAGAAGAAATTCAACCCTTGTAGATGATAAGTTTGGGAAGATCGTGAAACTTCAAGCTTCACAAGAGACTTCTGAGCATACAATTCCCTAAGGAGATAGTCTCTTAGAAAGCATCCTTTTTTGCTACACAAGGACATTGGAGAAACCTCAAGGATAGCTTATCTAATCATGCCATAGGAAGAGAGCAAAGCCATCAAGAAGCCATTTCTGTCTCTCTCTTCCAATGTTCGGATTAGATAACTTTTCGAACCCATATTTAACCTCATTCTTGAGCCCAATGAATCCTCTTGTGCCCTTTTTCTTGCGTCCCCTCACGATCCTACAATTTTATAAAGGATCTAAGGAAGACCAGAAGGAGCACATTACTTGGAGAACATCAATGAGCATGAAAGCTACTTCACAAATGGAACTTTTCCACCTAGTCCATGCTGATTTGAGAAAACTCCTGAATTCAATTGCCATCTCAAATCTTGCCGCACAATAAGATCTCCAACCCCCTTATGCTTCTCTACAAATTTAGAAAGGGTGATTGTCCAAATGGCTTGAAATCTTGAGATGAGCAATTTAAGGGAAACCACTTCACCATATTGAACCATATTTTGAAGGTTTCCCAAGGACGAGCTTTTTGTCCAAAAACAAGCACGCTAGGGGGAAATTCTATAAGACTTGCAAATACCCATGCGTAGTGAGCATAAAGGTATAATTATAAAAATATTCCTTCGGGTATTCTTGTCACTAACCATTCCAGGTTTGGAGCAAAGAGAACGAAGGATGACAATACAAGGTATGTCCAACCAGTCGTTATGCAACATTGAATCATATGCATAGAAATATCTCTTGTCATGTTGCTGCTTGGTTATCTCTATCTTTATTACATGCTCACTCTGTTAAAAAACTGATCATGATGTACCGTCTTCGTTTGAGTAAATCTCTATATGCTTTCATGTTACCTTTTTTCTACCATAGTAAGCTTTGGTTTGGAAGTACGTGCATACTTCCATTGGCTTTTAAATTAAGCGTGGTGCTTAGGTTAAACAGCCTTCCTTAATCTGATTAGTCATGGAGTCTGGTTTGGTTATTGAACTAGAATTTCTTGTGTAGACAATGGTATATTTTCTGGACTAACCCCTGCAGAATAAACTCGAGACAAGTTTGGGAGAGGTCGAGATGAACTCACTAGAGATGGAGCAAGACATGTGAGAGAGAAGAATTCCCTATGAAGTATGAACTAAGAAAAAGAAGAGTGACACAAACAAGATCCACAATTAGAAGCACTTACTCAAGGAGGAATTCTTGGATGATGGAGGCATGAAGGAAGGAGGCTAATTCCATTAAAGATGATCAAGCCATGCCTCCTCACATGCACCTGTCACTCCACAAGTTGTATAGATTCAAGGGAGAGACCACCACAAAATGTCATAGTAACATCATAATAAAGGTAACACCTTGAGGTAAATTGTCATTTCCCTTTTCTCTGGCATCCTAATAAATGAAAAGTCAAACATGCTAGAGTTACAGTTTCACATGATCCAATCTTGTTAGCTCAACATGTTGTCTTTTTGTTTGTTTCTAGCATCACTTTCTTGATCGTTCTTTATTTTGCTAAATAAAGATTTACATGCTAGATTCATCTTCTGATCTTGCTACCCTTGTCATAAAATAAATCTATGCTTTATCGTTATCTTGTTCAATGTGCCCAAGGTTAAAGTAGAATAAATGAAATTATGGTTCTGTTGGTGTTTTCCACCAACAGAACCCATGCACTTGATCTCTACCTTGTCTTTGCAAGCAGGACTCACTTTACGTAAAAAAAGGAGAAGTCTTACTTCCCCAAATCCTACAAGTCCATGACCTACAAACATGCACACTATACAAGATGCTGACATGTGCCACTATCCAACCCTCCTTCAAGCAACTGAATCAGTAAAGGACATGGGCGACGCCATCACCAAGTGGCTATCAAGATTAGATGATGAAATCAAGGATGACCGAGCTGATAAAAGAAGAAGAACAGTGAGACGTGGAGGGAGTCTGGATGATCAACCCGATCAAATCAGACTATGAGCACCTACTCCCTTCACCACTACTGCCTAAGATGGACGACCCTGGAATGCCGACCATACACCATTCCATCAAATAAAGAAGCTTCCATAGAAGTTGTCCATGACACGGGAACATGCATTACTCAATGTCAAAGATGGCGGACCAAGACCACTAAATCTGGGACAATGTTGTGCAAAACATCCCCATCAAGATTCAAGACTGTTCCTGAACACCACAAGACCCAACAAGAACTAGATGCAGAGACGCTTCTGGAATTCACAAGCCCAGTTGGAACGAGTTGACAGACAAGGAAGAAATTGAGAAGATTGAAAAGAAGTCCGCTCAACCCTAACCAACTGAACACTCAATCCATGCTGAGGAGAAAGATCAAAGTACACCTTCAGAAGACTAATCACTACTTGTGTCATCAACTGATCAATCAATGGCTACTACATCTACGCCATGGGAGTAAGTACTCTAAACTCTCACCGAGAGGTAACTCGATATTTATCTTTATATTCTACACTGCATATTTAGATTAGCATGTTTATTTCCCTATACCTGCATTGAAAAAGATCATAAAAATATTTTTTGCTTTTGCATTCCTTAAGGCCCCATGTACTCCGTACCGTGGCGGCATAAAATTTCATTCACATGTTTTTGTTTTAGCATCCCTTTTACATATAAAATTCACAAAAAAATACGTTGGCACATGAAGGTCCACACATTTTAGAAAAAACCAAAAAGAAGTGGGAACATGAAGGCTCACAACATAATCCTAGAATTTGCTCCTTCGGGTGTGTGCGAGACTAATATTTACAGGGAAATTAAGGAAGACCCGAAGGCTAGCGAATTCCAAGGATAAATCAAGGACTACTTCAAGATCCAGCTTGGGGGAGAGCACCCCCACTTATCACGATAAGTATCATTATCCTAGGTGTTTAATATTAGCTAGTTATTTAAGTATTAGTTAAAAGTCTTAGTTTGAATAAAATGCTAGAGTCTGCTAGTTGGCTTTTCTCTTAAATAATGATCTTGATGATATATGCTTGGAAATGATGAATAGTTTCTTCGCCATAATTCCTTTAAAAAGTGCTTAGTTTTCAAACCTAGATTCTCCTGAAGCTTAAATGCTTAATTTTCTCTAAACCCAAAACCTGTGGAAGTACATGCTTAATCTGAGTCTAGGCTTTGAAAGATGATTCATGAAAAGTTGAGTTGCTATTGATCACTTTCCTAGAGAAGCTTGATTCCTGGTTTTATCTTAAATCTTGAAAAATCTTACATGATGACTTCCTGTGTTTGGTCCTTGAGAGCTTGTCATACACATCAACATCATTCCCTTCCACCATTTATGCTGCTTCTGACATGGAAGTACGCATTTTCCATCAAGTCATATAGCTCTTGCAACTCTAGGATATCTCTCTCTTAATGTCAAAAGATTCTGGGGCTACATTCGAGAGAATAAAGAGAGAAAAAGAAAAAAAGAAAGAGGAAAAGTGAGATGAGAGAGGGAGAGAAAAGGACAAGTGTCATACTAGGTGAGTAGGGCCTACCTCCCTGAAAAAAATAATAAAATAAATTTAGAGATGAATAATGGACATGTGTCCGAGGGCGAGTAGAGCCCACATCTCTAAGGAGAGAGAGAGAAATGGACAAAAGTCCGGGGCAAGTAGAGCCCCCTTTCCAAGAATGGAAAACCCAGATCTTAAAAATCTTAGGAAGAGAGATATAGTCCAAGAGCTAGGCTAAAAGGCTTACCACCTTTCACCCTCATCCATCCAACACTATCATCCATACATATCTTGCCAAGTGTGACTCCATGCTTGAGAAGGTCGTACACAGGATCTCTGAGTTTTATCTGAAAAATGTGCAAAACCCCAGGATGATAGCTGATCAAAGAATTTCAGATATACTACTTGACTTGATTGTTTTGTCTTTTGTTTGCTCAAGATTTATGAAAAGGTTGTGCTTAAAGGTTGAAGGTAAGAGAGAGCAATCTTGTTGAGGAGAATTGGTTTTTGAAAACCATAGTACTTTTGAGGCGTGAAAGCGTTGTAGCAACTCATGATCCTGCTAAAGCATATCTTTGCTAGGAACTAGCAAAGGATAAGCTTGGGGGAGTTTGTTGACACTGTTGACGGTGAATTTCCATCAACCTAGAGTACTTGTTATACATTGGTTTCGATTATGATTTGCAACTAACCCGCCACTAGGCACACTAATGATATAACAAGTTCACTCTTGCATGTCGATTTTGGAGTTTATTGTTTACGCATGAAATCTACGCTAAAGAGGAGACATTGGGGATAAGTTCACCAAGCACGTTGGAAGAAGATCATGAAGCCCGACAAGAGTCAAGACACATGATGAATATGACTCCAAATGACCCAAGGACCGAAGCGTCAACGTGCAACTCTTCAGGGACTCAACCGAAAACAGCGAAGCTTGGATAGCAAGGATTCAAGCCTTAACCGTGAAGGAAACGACGTCTAAGGCCCACATGCAAGTGCACACAAATAAGGAATCACGCGAGAAGAGACCGGGGAGGAAACCGGGGCCGAACCAGGCTGAAACGGGCCTGGGTAGGCTGGCCTGGGCCGACCGGCCCAGCCCACTCCGGGCCCGGTTCGGTGCCCCCTTTGCCCTAGGTGTTCATCCATTTATTGCCTCTTCCTCCGTCCGCCGCCACATCGAACAAATCATTCTACCGACGCCATTCACTAGAAAACCAACACCGCAAGATGAGGGAGAGAGTTGGATGAGCCCGTCGCAAGGATCAACGCCGGCGGAGGGAAGGAAGCAAGAGGAGGACTCCAAGCCGCTGGCCTAGAGGTGTTCCCAAGCTTCATCGCTGCCATCTTCATCGACGACGTTCTCCGGAGTATTCATCACCCCTATGTGCTTTAATCCTTGCAAGATGATGGGGTAATGTCTCCATTCATCCCTAGGGTTAGATGGATATGTATTGTGATCGCTACGTGAACAATATGCCTTTCGATGCTTAATGGTCTATGTCTATGCGAGTGCTTTATTCACATATGTATGTACAACATGTGTTCTTAGTAGGGTTTGTGGTAATCGTGGTGATTAGATTAACCCTATGGATGCTTAGGTATAGATGCGGTTATACGTGAAAGTGTTTGATTACCTTGCGTAGTGACAGTATGGTGGAGGGAAAAGGCTTAGCGACCGCATAATCACCATGAAGCTAGTGTAGGCAATACCCTTTTCATGTAGTAGATGCATGTTCATGTGATCCTAAACCCTAGGGAGGGAACGCTTATCTATCTTAATCTCTCTCTTGTGTCCACCCTTTGCCATCTAGTTTCACCTTAGACTTCTTAGACTAACATAGGTTAGATTGTCTTTACCTTTAGATTAATACCCCTTTCAAAGGTTTCCTTTCAACTAGATTAGTACTTGGTTAAGCGCTAGCAATCCCCTTGCTCCGCGGATTGACAAGAACCTTGGGGATCACCCCATGGTGAAAGAGGTGTAGGTCCGTACGCTTGCGGATCGAAGATTGTTGCGTGTTTCAACCATCAACAGACACATATTAATGTATGCTTTTACTTGTCAACTAAATAAAGAAAAGGGCATAAAATGAATATCAATATAGACTTAGGGGTTTGCTACTAATGAATTCCATGAGTTTTGGTGAAGTTATGATTTGCAGGAACTAAACAGGAAAACAACGAGAATTATCAAGTCATACGACTCCAAGACGTGTCCCAATCGTACTCCAATCCAACTCCTACAAAAGAGCAACCTAGAAGCAACCTAGAAGAGGTGATCAAAACGGATATATCATTTGCCATATTCAGAGTTCAGAATCAGAAGATATCAGTCGCAGAGCGGAGTTCAGTAAAACGGGCATAACTCTCTCATACGGACTCCGTTTGACGTGAATTAATACTTTTTTGGAAACGACACGACGACACGCACGCACCCGTCAAAGATGAGCCCAAGTGGGTCCCACCAGGGACCGACCGACCTCATGAGGAGACCGATCGACCCCCCCCCCCCCCCGCCGCCGCCGTTGTCGCTCTGCTTCGGGTATGTTCCAGAAGGCTCCCCAACCGACCTAGAAAACTGCATCTTGGCCGTAGATCAAGGTCGGTTGGATCGTATGGTGGCGAGGCACCCCATCAGTACTATATAAGCAACCCCCTGACCCCAGGGCAGGTATCCAATTCATTCCAATCACCAATGCCTACCTGAGATAGAAGCTCTAGATTAGAATTAGAGTTGGAGAGAGTTGTATCAAGTTGAGAGGTTAGAGTCATGGTCTAATTAGACCTAGCTAATCTTGTTCGACAGGATTAGAGAGCGGTAGAGGCGAAGCTGAAGGAAGGCCCGGACATGTCGGTGTCTCTTCTTCATCTTCTACCTCTGGGATCAACTCCATTGGAGCCTGATCCTGAGACCTTACGAGAAAGATCAACTTTTAATTCAAGTGAGCAACATTGTCTTTATTGTTCTTATGGTTCATAACTCTTTTTGAGTACTTTAATTCCTGTAGCTCTTGAGTTATGCATGTTTAGTGTAAGCATGGTGCTTAGAGTAGCTAGCTTGTGAATGCCTTCTATATTCTGGATCGTGTGGTAGATCGTGGTGGTGACAACACCATTGAATCCTTCGTAGTCCACCTCCCGTCTATAGAAACCATAGGACCCCCCCCATAGATTCTCGGGAGGTTCCCTTTCCTAAGTGTGCCTTCAGATAATCACCCCATAAGAACAATATAGACATAGCTTGTGAGAATAAGAACCGGATATCCTTAAGTTCTCCTTATCTCTTATTTCTGTCAAGTCCTCGATAGCTTCTCAGGGATTAGTCTTTTACTCCAGACCTTTCTCTCTACCTTTCTCCCTGTGGATTCGATATTTAAAACCCTCTCCCGGGTGGAATGCTCGCTGGTATCCGTGTGCTTGCGGATTATCCATCATAATATTTCTATAGGCTTAACAAATACCAACAGCGTCGCGGCGGACGGCTAGTGTTCGCGGAACCTTCCCTCGCACAACCTTCGACGGGCGTGACGGGATAGGGGAGAGAGCAGCCGGCGATGTCGGGTGCAGGGGAGAAGGCGGCCAGCGGTGTCGGGTGGCTGCCTCGCTTGGCCTCTCGAGGAGGCGCAGCGGGTCGCTGCCTCGCCCGGCTTCTAGCGCGCGGCGTGCCCCGGGAGCTCTCCCAGTCGGGCCACGAGGCGGAGGACGGTGGCCGGCGGAGTGCGGTCAGGGCTGCGGCAGCGGCCTCCTCCACATGCTTGGGCCACAGTGGGGGAAGGAAGGCCGGTGATGGAGCGTATACGCGGTAGGGAGATTTCCCCGGGCAGGAGGTTGGAATTCCCATCGCAGGCTGCGAGTTTTAGAAACTCAGACTTCGGTTGCTATGTTTTGGTCCTGGAGGGTGAGTTTTAGGTTCGGACCTAAAATAGCAACCCATATAGGTCCTCTTCTGCACTTGTTTTTGGCTTGTTTTTAAGTCCCATAGCAGTTTTTAGGTATAGCAACTCGAAGTAGGTCCTCTATTGGAGATACTCTTAGAGGTTTGAAAACATAGCTGGCAACTAGCAAAGCAACAAAAACTATCAATGTCACGTGCATATGTATCAAGTGTAAGTTCCCCCTTAAGTAGCTAATCCTGTCCGTTTTCGTAATTCCGTTTATCCCGCCCCCGCTTCCGTTCCTAGCTATTCCGAAATTGCCAAGTTTTCAGTGATAAAACGTGGTAACGGTCCCGTCCGTTCCCTGTCAACTTTTTTTTGAACGAACTGCATAAGATAGTGCGTGTTTCATTGATATAGCAGAATAAAATACAAGACTATGATCCTAGGAGATCATAGGTAGGAAAAAGAAAAGATACAAAAACAAACTCACCCGGTTGGATTGGGACATCAACACGGGTTGCCGCTCAACAAAACTATCTGGCCAGTTGGATGGGGATATCAACACCGCCAGACTCTACACACAATCGACGACAAAAGAGACAAACAAAACTACAGCTCCACCCACAAGCCGCCCTCACGCGAGTAGCGAACCACTGGAGTGAGGCCCACCGTTGAAATGGGATCAGAGGGGCAGGCACCACTACACCGAAAGGGCCACCGCCGTGCATGACCCAACGCCGCAGTGCCGTTGAACCGAAACCGACTGCTCGACAGCGTGAAGAACACCGAATCCGAAGCAACTCTCGCGTGCACGGGGACCACCAACCCGCCACTCAGCACGCCTCTCTCTCATGCGCTGCGACCTCAAACCCGCCGCACATGAATAAGAATAACGTGCTTTCCAAGGCCAAACCCTGCAGTACTTTGATCGTACATATACGTGCATATATACCAGTTTTAGACTTGTAGTACCTGCCAGTAGTTAGGAAGTTAGGCGTGCATTATCCTTCCGTACGTGCTTGAGTTGCTCTCCATTTTTAAAGGTGCAGAGACTTTCACTATATTTTTGTTGAAGCAAACACGTTCATACAGGAAAATAAGATGAGACATCAAAAGGAAACTTGTAGGCTTGTACTAGGTTGTAACTATCCATTGTGGCCTCTACGAGGTATACTAGTCCATCAACCCTTGCTTCCGCGCATAGATTGATATTTTTTAAAAATACTGTATTTAAAAGTTATTGATGAGAAATGGAAATCCTTGCTAATAAACGAACTCGTTAATAACTACGACTCTCTCAATTTTAATACTTCAACAAATACTCATATAGATATGTACTTATCTTTATCCAATTAAATATAGTTGATTTCTAATTAGTAATTACACCATATTTTTCAATCCATATTTACATTTTTCTTAGTTTTGTATTGCACCTTACATTGTGTTCAAGCATAAAAATATATTTTTCATCACTTCTTCACATCCGTGTATAAATGGTTTAAATGGTAACGGACATCTTAGTGTTTCTATATTAACAATGGTATATAAATAGGTAATTTTAAAATCATATATTTATTTACTTTTGAACATTTATGTGTCATTCACATGAAGATAATTGGGTTAAGATTTAGGTGTCTACATTGGGTTATTCTTAATAACAACAACATGGGTGGGCAACTTAGATACAAATTTAGGATGACATTTTCGGTTAGTATGTTTTATAATGGTACACATGAGTAAACTGAATAAAAAATATTGAGTAAATAGGATCAATAGCCGTGGTGTCCTCGCTGCCATATCACATCTATCACAACTTTGCTCCCGCCAGAGGGAACGCTTTTGATAGATTCAACGGAAGAACTATCGATAGATTATACATTTATACACATATACATTTCCGCATTAAGAGATTGATTTCACGTGATATGCGGCGTTCGGACAATGGCCACTACAACATGCAAGTTGTGATACCGTAACCGATATGATCGGGGTTATATCAAGCAGAGAATGAACAAACGTCCTTTGATATATATATATATATATATATATATATATATATATATATATATATATATATATATATATATATATATATATTCCGTATATATATTATGCACCTGGGTGCATTCGCTGTAGAGAATGCACCCAGGCCAACCGTGGCTTCCGGTCCGGCCAATTGAATCATCTAATCAAACCAGGCAAACAACTGCCACCACCAGCAAGTCGTTTCTCTTTTTCTCCTTCATCCCCGATCCATCTGTCCTCCGGGCTCCGGCGGCGAGCGGAGCTGGTACGGAGGAGTAGCTCGACCAGAGAAGGAGGTGCGGCGACGAGTGGACAGGGTGAGCGAGCCCGCGACCGGCGGCGAGCACCAAACAAAGACTCCTGGGACCTGCGGCGGCGAGCTGTGTTCGCGCAGGTTCAGCAGTGGAGGAGCTCCAACAGGCCTTCGACGAGCTCCTCTCGCGGTGGACGCGGCGAGGGAGATCCGGACCGTGGCCGCGAGCGCAGCCCCCGTGCCGCGCGCCGCCCCTTCGGCCACGACGGTGACGGGCGCGCGGCCCCCTCCGGCCACGGTGGTGACGGCACGCGGACCTCTCTCCCAATCCCCCAAGTGACGATAAGCACGACCGTCCCCTTCTTCTGTGGCGTCGTCGGCACGGCCGCGGGCGTTGACTTCAAAGATCTGGGCGAGTGTGTGCGTTGCTGTTGCCAACTCCAGGCCTACTCCACGGACGTCGCCGACCAGGCCGTCGGCATGCTCATCGACGTGCTACGGCGGGGGGCAGATTAGTAGTTGTCCGTCTCGGATTCTGGCCTTTGCAAGGTGACTAGGCACTTGCGATCCAAGGTCCTGCTCTTGATTTTTTTCTTTCTGCAATTGCTAAATGCTACAGTACTCCACTTTTAGCCTGAGATTTTTCAGCTTGGTGGCAAGCGTATTGGCATCGTCAGCAGCTAAGGCAATATAATTAGGAACAAATTCTAAAACAAAAAACATGGCCATCTCTCGCCCTCCTGCCGCCGCTCGCGCTAGAGGCCTGCAGGACCACCAACGCGTATCTGAACCAGCTTGTTCGGGGGTCGCGGGATGTGGCGTGCTGCAGAGGACACAGACGACGTGAGCACGAGCTTGACAGGTTCGTTCATAACCACCATTGGATTGGATTGGATGGATGATGTTTGACATCCAGTGAAGTCAGACGACGAATTGTTCCACAACTAGCCGAGTTGCTCTGTTTTATTTACGAAACTGATCAAGTGTTGTCTGACGAACTGAATGGAGGTCATTTCCAAATGCCAAGTGACCGACGATTGTAGAGAACGCCGGATCGGCCTTGTGGAACATTGGTTCGCCGATAGCGAAGAGGCTTGGAGCTTTTGGGGTGTACCAATCAAACATTAGATACATATGTCAATGAACCAACGATCGATATCCGTCGTTGAATGGTCCTATTGGTTAGCCATTCCTCCATTACCTGTGTTAATTTTATTCACACCTTTTGTTATATCATTGCAATGGTACCTATTTACATAGTAGCAATTTGTTTTTTATGTTGCAACTAGCCCATAGTATCGGCAATTTGCTTTAATTTTACTAATTTTTTATCGAAATTCAACCTATACACATTAATATGCGTACCCATACACATAGGGTTCCGTAATCCAAGTTGCAACAGATACATATACCATGTTGCAACCGACCATAATCCTATGTTGCAATTAGCACCCGATGATGATCGTGTGACGACAACTCCGACCCGCTTGCAAGTGCATGACCCGACCAGCTTGCAACTATCTTATCTCGAGCTTGTAATTCGGTTATTGTCCTAGTTATGAAGAGTTGCAATTGAAGTGTTTGTTGAGTTGCAACTCGGGTGCTTGTTGAGTTGCAATCGTATGATAAAAAAATATAAAAATGTTATAAAATTTATATGTCCAGAGTTGCAACCGAAGTGCTCGAGAACTTTGCAATTGAATTGTTTGCCGTGTTGCAACCGGAGTGCTTGAGGAGTTGCAATTTGTTTGATAAAAATTATAAAAATTACATGTCCAAAGTTTGCAGCTGAAGTGCTTGAGGACTTACAATTGAAGTGCTTGCCATGTTGCAACTAGAGTGCTTGTTGAGTTGCAATCGAAGTGCTTTTGAAGAGTTGCGATTGAAGCGTTTGTCGAGTTGCAAGTGGAGCGTTGTTGAGTTGCATTTCATTTGATAACATGGATCCACCCCTTTAGTTGCAACCGGACAGTCGTTCGAGTTGCAATTGATATACACTCCGAGTTGCAAATACTGAGCGCTTTCGCCTGATACTATACCACCCCTTCAGTTGCAACCCAACAGTGGTTTGAGTTGCAATTGATATACACTCCGAGTTGCAAAATACTAAGTGCTTCTGCCTAATACTGTACTACCCTTTCGGTTGTAACCGGACAATGGTTTGAGTTGCAATCGATGTACACATCAATTTGCAATTACTCGGCTTTAGGATTTCACCTAGGGAGTGGTGACACAAGTTGCAACGGTCCAAGGCACAAGTTGCAATTGAAGTGCTTACCGTGTTGCAACCGGAGGGCTTGTTGAGTTGCAATCGAAGTGCTTTGAAGAGTCGCAATTGTCGAGTTGCAACCGAAGCGCTCGTCGAGTTGCAACTCGTCTGATAAAAATTATAAAAATTACATGTCCAGAGTTGCAACTGAAGTGCTCAAGGAGTTGCAATTGAAGTACTTGTCGTGTTGCAACTAGAGTGCTCGTTGAGTTGCAATTCGTCTGATAAAAATTATAAAAATTACATGCCCAGAGTTGCAATTGAAGTGCTTGAGGAGTTGCAATTGAAGCGTTTAACGTGTTGCAACTGGAGTGCTTATTGAGTTGCAATTGAAGTGCTCTGAAGAGTTGCAATTGAAGTGCTTGTTGAGTTGCAACTGGAGCGTTGTTGAGTTGTAATTCGTTTGATAAATTTTTTAAAAAATTAGAGTTGCAATTGAAGGTTTGCCATATTGCAACTGTAGCATTATTTGAGTTGCAATTCGTCTAATAAAAATTACATTTCCAGAGTTGCAATTGAAGTGTTGGAGGAGTTGCAATTGAACTGCCCATCGTGTTGCAATTGGAGTGCTTGTTGAGTTGCAATTGAAGCGCTCTGAAGAATTGCAATTGAAGTGCTTGTCGTGTTGCAACCGGGGTGCTTACTGAGTTGCAATTCATCTTATAAAAATTATTAAAGTTACACGTTCAGAGTTGCAACTGAAGTGCTTGAGGAGTTGCAATTGAAGTGCTTGTCGTGTTGCAACTGGAGTGCGTGTTGAGTTGCAATTCGTTTGATAAAAAATTATAAAAATTACACGTTCAGAGTTGCAAATACTAAGTGTTTCCGCCTGATACTATACCTTTTCTATTGCAACAGAACAATGGTTCGAGTTGCAACCAATGCACAATCCGAGTTGCAAATACTGAGTTGCATTTTGCGACTGAACACGCATGATTTTTTAATAGTTTTTATGCCTATATAATTGTCGAGTTGCAATTAGGTTACTATCCGAGTTACAATTAGAGGAAGCAACCACTTGCAATTGCGACATAGTTTGTAATTTGCAAACTCTAGTTAATATCCAATTTTAGGGTGAGTGTACATGTAACCATAACAGTATCTGATTGTGTGATTTATTATATTTATTAAAAACTGCTCTAGTTGTAAATAGGTTTGTGTCGTAATAATACTAACTAGTAGATTAACATCTTGTAGAGGGTCGCTAATTCACAATGTTGTTTAGCTTAAAAGTAGAACATGCCCTCCTTATCTCCTCGCCGCCCATTAGCGTGATACCCACCAATCCACGTCCGGCCCGGACACGTATTAGAGGAATTCAGCACACAATGAAGCTCAACGCCCATGTTGCGAGCGGTAACTAGCTCCACCTCTCGCCCCGAATAGCACGCCAATGGCCGAGGGCAGGAATCAGAGATACTGTCACGCTCAATGTTGTCAGATCCCTACAAATGCACTACTGAGGAATTGTACCTACTGCTATTTTACTGAATGCTCATTTTACTGAATGCTCTCACCAATAGTGAATTGATTGTTGTGAATACTTTGGCACCACTTAATCACAAGCTAATTTGGCACCACTAAATGCTCATCAGTAATTCGTGGTGCATTTAGCTTCAGTAATCCGTGGTGCATCAAAAATCATGAACTTTTGTAATTACTGAATGCTCATCAGGATGACTATACTCGAAGGTAGGAAGTTTTTCACAACCCAGAGATGGGGTAATCACGTGATGGAGAGTCCAATTACTGAGAGGATCAGAGGGAATCACTACCTATGAATTAGAGAGGCATTATTTCGGAGAAATTTTTTACCGACGAGATCCCCTCCTACTCGCCGCCGCTCCGGTTGATACGCTAGCTACCGCTCATCGATGCTCGATCCACGCTCGCCCGAGATCCCCGTTCCTCGCCACCCAAGCGGTCGACACCCCCGCCGTCCGGAGACCCACGCAAGCGAGCCACACAAGCTCCGCCGGTCGATGGCCGCCGGCGCCGCGCTCGCCGCGGCTCACTCCCGAGACGCCGGCGTCCATCCTCTTTCTCGTGCTTGCCCTACCCGGCCGGCACGCGGCCTCCGTGCCGCACTCACCGGAGCCGGTGCGCGCAGCCGGATCGACCCGTGGGTGCTAGCTCGCAGCAGCGGCGTTGGCGGTGCGCCATCGATGGGCGGGGGCGTGGGCGGTGGCCGGCGGCCCGGCGACGCATCCGCGGGGCCACGCGACCGCGTACCGCCGCGGGAGGTGGGGGATGGGGGTGGGTGGTGGCACGTGGCCGGGAACCGCCGCCGCGGGGGGTGGGGGCGCGCGCGACACGCGGCTCCGGGCACGTACCGTCGGTCGCCCCCGCGCCGCTTAGGATAGGAAGCGTGGGCCGCACGCGGGTGATTGGCGGAGGGGGGGTCCGTGCATCCGATTCATGGAATGCACCCGGGTGCATTTTAGTATTGCCGTATATATATATATATATATATATATATATCAAAGCACATACACCATGCATGCTTCCAGTACATATGACATTTGAGCAGACGACATACACCAACAAACACAAATTAAATATGATGGTAAATAAATAAAACAGATCTCAACTCCAGAGACGACACACAAACAACAGAAATTACATGGGTAGGCTCACATGCATGGATCACCTTAGAAGGCACCTTATTTATATAGGTATATTAGTATACGTAAACAACCCGCGCATATACTTAGAGAATGATACCGGCACCGACGCATTTGAGCT
This sequence comes from Cenchrus americanus, assembly GCA_947561735.1. Lineage (NCBI taxonomy): Eukaryota > Viridiplantae > Streptophyta > Magnoliopsida > Poales > Poaceae > Cenchrus > Cenchrus americanus. The sequence continues at coordinate 148,532,772 of OX387243.1, read as the reverse complement.
TGGGCCCCGAGCCGGAAGTGAGGTAGCTAGGATTATAGGTGCACACACACAAGTGTACGCCTGGGTGCAGGAGACCTAACTTTGCGAGGGTTCTATCGAGCACCACCATGATCTTAGGAATCAAGATCATCTCGACCTTGTCCACGAGCGCCCTGGCTGCCGTTTCGAAGTCCTGAACGTCGCTCAAGAAGTTAGGGCACAGAGATTGGGATGGCGTCGGTGCTGGAGTCGGCGTCGAGGCCGGGGGCAAGTCGTGAGCGCTAGAGACCACGAGCATGAGCGCCGTTGCGAGGAGCAGGAGCGCAGGGGATGCTATGGATTTGGAGGCCATTTTGCGAATGCAACGCTAACTAGTTGTGGATGTGTTCTCGACTGTGTAGTACTGTAGTGTGTGTGACTGTGTGCCTTCAAAATGATCGAACATAGCAAGTATTTATAGACATGCAACCATCACCGCGGCTGCGAGATCCCCCTTGTCAATGCGCTATTGCGAGTTTATTTTTATCATTTTCTCGCGTGTTTTAATTGCTAGTAATGGTACTGTGTACCTTGCCATCCTGTTGACATGGATATAGATTCAGTTTAAATTTCCAAGAACGGAATGTGCCTTCGTGGACATTAGGTGCTAGCAGCATCGTACATGCACATGCACTTTGTTACGCACGACGCATATACATACTCTGGTTTCTGATTCCCAGCAGAGATATTCCCTAGAGATTTAATTTTTGTAGCAAGTGTGTAGACTTATACGCAATATAGAATATAATAGCAGTTTAGGCTGCTATATCTTGGACGACTTATTTAGTTTGTGTATCATTATATCATCTACTGGTGTGATTTTTTTAAAAAAATTAGACGACTTATTACCATGGTTTGCACAGGTTTTCACAGAGAGAAAGATTTCCACCAGATATGTTCCCAAGTTATTAGGCATGTGCTATGGTTACGTACAATATTTGAAAATTGTGATCTTTGTTTGAAAAAGATGGAAAAAATCATCCCTTCAAGTCTATTTTACTCCTCCCACCTATTTAGTTTGTCCACCTCACCCCTAAGCAAAATTTGGTCTCATTCCACCGGTAGAGCCCGAGAGGGTGGGAACCGCAACTTGGGTTAGAGACGTCGGCAACGGAGCTCGTCCAGAGAAAAGGAGAGGATGCAGTGCAAACCTGTGGTACAAAGTCGCTGCCAGTGGCGGACGACCGTCCAAGAGAGGGGAGAGGTCACTATGTGAAACCTGATGGGCACTCGACAAACGTTTTTGCCGAGTGTAACACTCGACAACCGTTAGCCGACAAACAACTCTTTGTCGAGTGTCTTTGGTCGAGCACTTGGCAAACCTTTGCCATGTGCCAGATCTCACCCTCACCCTCGGCAAAACACTATTTAGAAACAAGCCCAAAACAAATTGGAAGTAAATTATTTGGGGTATGAACCCCACCGGACCCACCCGCTCTGCCGAAGTCGCAAGTCGCACATTTTTATTCTAGTTAAAATGTGTTCAACTACAAATTCATACAACTTGAAGATATACATCTTTTGAAGATACACATCTTTTGTTTTGGTCATTTGTTCATCCTGCATAGAGGTAGTAACATTATTCACAAATATCATATCTCTCTCATATAGTTTCATGAAACTATAAAAGAGATATAGATTTGAACAACATCACTACCGCTTTGTCAGTTGAAGAGATGACCCAAATAAAAATTGTACATCTTAAATTTATACAATTTGAATTTTCTTTTTGCTGAGTGGTTTTTTCTCCTGCATTTGGCAAAGACCTTATTTGCCAAGTGCCAAAAAAATACAATCGTCAAACAATTTTACCGAGTGCCAAAAAATAAACTCGACAAACAAGCAAGTTCACCGAGTGTTTTTATTTGCCATATGCCAGATGACTATTTGCCGATTGTATTTTTTTTGCACTCGACACAACCAATTTTTGTCAAGCGTACTATATTTTTTCCGAGTGTTGTTTAAACACTATCGGCAAATTGGTCATTTGTCGAGTGCTCGAAAAAAATACGCTCGCAAAGAGCTGGGCACTTGGCAAACAACCAATTTCCGGTAGTGGGCAGCGTGGGGGCGACGCTGCCATCCACCTCGGAGGGATGTCCCATGGAGAATATTTGGTCGAGGAGAAAAGAAACGAGGATCACAAGTGAATTCGTAGATGACTTATGGGTCCCACTAATGACCGTAATTAAGAGCATCTCTAACCGTTCCCCATCTCAGATCGTTATTCTTATTGTTTTTTGGCAAAAACAGAAAAAACCTTCTCCGGTAGTTTTCCATCACAAGTGGTCATTATTTATCCCGTGTTCGAGAAAAGAGACTCTGCGCGCGCATATATGCATGCTCGTATCTGCGACGCAACCGTCCGTATTAAAAGAAGTGGAAGGGCATGTTGGGGAAAATGACCTTCGGAAGCTCTGTCCACGTCCAGCCAGGCTGACGGTTTCGGCTCGCACGCAGCTTCGGCTACACGAGGGAGTCCTGGTGGTGCTGGTTTAACGGAAATACTAATGCTACTCGAGTTATGTGAGTTTTGTTGTGCAGGGGCGGCCTATCTAAGTGGTGCTGGCCTTCGGCGCTGAAGGCACGGGCGGTTGTGCTTCGGCACCGAAGGTCTGGAAGAGCCAGAAGTGCTGCGCATCGCGAACACTTCGGCCCGGGGCTGGAGGCGGCCCGGGCAGGACGTCCCTAAAGGCACGACACGACCAGGGCGAGATCTTCGGCTGTTTCGGTGCCGAAGGTGTGACGTGCTGCGACACATGGCCACGGCGAACGTGTAAAGGAGGCGCCGTACAAGGCAGAGACAAGGGGTGCCGCGTGTAAAGGTGTTTCGGCCGTACGAAGACACGCTGGAGGATTGTACGACGCCGGGAGTTACTGTTATGCCCTTGTAAAGTGTTTAAAGCCGTTTGTCAGGAACGAAAAAGGTGTAATTGAGGCAAATGACCATACCCAGGGGACTCCTATAAATAGTGAACCCCTTGTAATGGAACAGATATACTGTAATGAGAAGAGAGCACCGAAGGCTACTGCTAGTCTTTCGGTCTTCGGTCTGCCAAGTGTTTCCTTGTTGCATTTCCTATTATGTTAAGTATTTCCTCATTTCCTTTCCTCGTCTAGAGTAGCGGAAGTAGCTTCGGGATAATGGTGAAGGAAGGGAAACGTTCCGGGGGCTGTTGTGTCGGCGTCCACCCTCGGGCCCGATTTCCACCAACAGTTTGGCGCCCACCTCGTGGAAGAATCCAAGACCGCATGGCGAGGACCCGATCGGCAGGCGCCGAAGCCACCACGGCTCAGGCGTCAACCCCTCCGCTAGCACCGGAACCCGCCAACCCGTCGGCTTCGGCCATCCAGCCTTCGACGGGGACCGGTGCCGGGCCGAGCGCTCCGGAGGTCGAGCACACCGCCTCGGGGATGTTCGAGGTCAGCCTCGAGGGGCTGGGGGCTTCGGCGCAAGACATCGAGGCCCTCCGAAGGATCCGGGCTCTCATCGCGGGCAAGACCGTAGCGGCCCAGCAAGAGCAAGAGACGCGTCCGTCTTCGTCGCAAGCGCAGCCGTCCCAGCAGCAGGACGTGGTTCCACCGCACACCGCTCCTGACTCCATCGACTTCAACATCAGGCAGGCCGAGCGCTACCTCGCTCTGCTGCAAGGCCAGATCGCTGGCACGTCGCCGCCGCAGCAAGCCATTCCTACGCCACCTGCCCCAACACCGACGCCTGCCGCGCACGCTGCGCCGGCGGCTCAGCAGCATGCCTGGCACACCCTGCAGGCCATGCAGGCTCAGCTGGATCAATGGAGGCAGCAGAAGGACGCATCCGAAGGGCAAAGCATCGGCCACCGCCAGGAGAGGGGGCAGGCACAGGAGCACTTCGCGCCCGATGACGCACCGCTTCGCAACGTCGTCCCGGTGTCCCCGCTCTCAGTCGAGCTCGAGAGCGCGCCGTGGCCCCGTCGTTTCAACGCCAACACTCTGCCCCAGTACGACGGTGACTACGATCCCAAGGAGTTCCTGATGAAGTTCGAAGCGGCAGTGGAGTCCAACGTAGGCGATGCCACAACGAAGGCAAAGGCTCTCGTGCTGGCACTCAAGGGAGAGGTTCAGTATTGGTATGCAAACATACCGAAGGGGCACATAACATCCTGGTTCCAGCTGCGAAACAAGTTGTTGTCCAGTTTCAAGGGCATGCAGGTTGAAGAGCTAGACTCTAATGACCTCGTCAACATGTGTGTCCAGGGAGACAGAGAGTCACTACAAGAGTACATGCACAGGGTTGTCAAGCTGACAGCGCGCGCCCGGGGTGTCCCAAAGCAGCATCATCGACACCATTGTTGGGGGCCTGAGGGTTGGAAACTGCCAGGATGTGCTTGATAGAGTCAAGCCGAAATCTCTGCAAGAACTCTTTGAAGTCATGCAAGAGTATTGCAAGTCCGATAAAGGCCGCCACCGAAGGCTTGACAGGGCCAATGCGGCGAAGAAGCAAAAGCAACAAGGGCAGTGGGACCAATCGAAGGGGTGGCAAAATCACCCGTCGAAGCAAGCAAACCGTCAGATCAACAACGTATCGGCACCCCCTGACCAGAACCAGAACTAGAACCGGAGCGGTGGTGGACACAAGGGCGGATACAAGAATGGCAGAGGGCCGAAGCCGCAGCAGCAAAACCCGCCTCAGCGAAGCGGCGGTGAGCGGTTTTTTTGTTGGCTCCATGGGATCGACGCCCAACATCACACACACCAATGCCCCTCGGCGGTCAAGATGAAGTTGGAGTGGGAAGCTAAGGAGAAGGCGAAGGCAGGCTTATCAAGATGAGACCCGAAGGTGGAAAAACAAGAAGATCAGACCGAAGCTCATACGGTCAGGGGATCTGGTGCTGCGTAAGGTACCGAAGGGAAAGCTGAAAGGCAAGATGCACGGGAAGTGGGAAGGCCCGTTTATAGCAACCGCGACAGCGAACGAAGCAGCATTCAAGTTGCGTCGGTTGACCGGTGAAGAAGAGCCTTACACTTGGAATGTGGACATGCTTCAGAAATACTTCGTCTGAAGTCGCCATGAGCGGCTAGTGTAGTTTGAGTCGTAGCAGTTCCTTTTTCTCTTTCGTTGTGTTCAGGAGTTTGTAACATATGTACATTAAGTAGGGGGGCGTACTCTTTTCCTCACGGGGGAGGCTTCGTGGTTCCCTTCCGGACCCACGAAGCGTGAGGTTTTTAACGAGGCGACCCCTTGTATCCTGTTTCTAACGTGTAATATAAGTCAGTGTTCCCCAACCCTTCGTGCCAAATTTTTTCTTTTTGAGCATGCTTTCGCAACGTTGTCGAAGCTATGCTACCCCCTTGAGGGGGGCATAGTCTTCGAGGTGGCCTTCGGCGGGGTAAGTGACGGCATGGGCACGGACCGCATTGAGTGCGCCCGAGCCAAGCCCGTCACTTATCGTCGTGACCGAAGATGAAGTCCGCTTGATGCGGCGTAAGGCCCCGATTTGGCCTGAGTAAGCGCACGCTTGGAGCGTAGCGCCGGTCCCGATTTGACCGAAGATGAAGTCCGCTTGATGCGGCGTAAGGCCCCGATTTGGCCTGAGTAAGCGCACGCCTGTAGCGTGGCGTCGGTCCCGATTTGACCGAAAATGAAGTCCGCTTGATGCGGCGTAAGGCCCCGATTTGGCCTGAGTAAGCGCACGTGAGGGCGCTGCGTCGGTCTCGACTTGACCGAAGGTGAAGCCCGCTTGATGCGGCGTAAGGCCCCGATTTGGCCTGAGTAAGCGCACGCCTGGAGCGTAGCGCCAGTCACGATTTGACAAAAGTTGAAGTCCGCTTGATGCGGCGTAAGGCCCCGATTTGGCCTGAGTAAGCGCACGCCTGGAGCGTAGCGTCGGTCCTGATTTGACCGAAGATGAAGTCCGCTTGATGCGGCATAAGGCCCCGATTTGGCCTGAGTAAGCGCACGCCTGGAGCGTGGCGTCGGTCCCGATTTGACCGAAAATGAAGTCCGCTTGATGCGGCGTAAGGCCCCGATTTGGCCTGAGTAAGCGCACGCGAGGGCGCTGCGTCGGTCTCGACTTGACCGAAGGTGAAGCCCGCTTGATGCGGTGTAAGGCCCCGATTTGGCCTAAGTAAGCGCACGCCTAGAGCGTAGCGCCGGTCCCGATTTGACCGAAGATGAAGTCCGCTTGATGCGGTGTAAGGCCCGGATTTGGCCTGACTAAGCGCACGCCTGGAGCGTAGCGTCGGTCCCGATTTGACCGAAGATGAAGTCCGCTTGATGCGGCGTAAGGCCCCGATTTGGCCTGAGTAAGCGCATGCCTGGAGCGTGGCGTCGGTCCCGATTTGACCGAAAATGAAGTCCGCTTGATGCGGCATAAGGCCCCGATTTGGCCTGAGTAAGCGCACGCGAGGGCGCTGCGTCGGTCTCGACTTGACCGAAGGTGAAGCCCGCTTGATGCGGTGTAAGGCCCCGATTTGGCCTGAGTAAGCGCACGCCTAGAGCGTAGCGCCGGTCCTGATTTGACCGAAGATGAAGTCCTCTTGATGCGGTGTAAGGCCCCGATTTGGCCTGACTAAGCGCACGCCTGGAGCGTAGCGTCGGTCCCGATTTGACCGAAGATGAAGTCCGCTTGATGCGGCGTAAGGCCCCGATTTGGCCTGAGTAAGCGCACGCCTAGAGCGTGGCGTCGGTCCCGATTTGACCGAAAATGAAGTTCGCTTGATGCGGCGTAAGGCCCCGATTTGGCCTGAGTAAGCGCACGCGAGGGCGCTGCGTCGGTCTCGACTTGACCGAAGGTGAAGCCCGCTTGATGCGGCCTAAGTGCCACGATTTGGCCTAAGGAAACGCACGCCTCGAGCATGGTGTCGGTCCTAATTCGAACGATTTGGTCTTTGTGAAAGCACATCAAAGGCGATGTGATCGATCCAGATGTGTTCGAAAGGAAAGCGCGGCGGCACTTCGTCTCGATACGACTAAGGGATGGCTTTGTTCGAGAGAGACGCAAGGATAGTGTCACTGGCTGAAGGCAGCACTACTCCTAGTAAAAGTCACGATGACAGCGCAGAACGCAGATACAAGAACGAAGGGGACAAATGGTGGTCACAGACACCCTTGTTTATCCTCTCATCACATTTTGAATATACAATGTACTTCGGTACAACAGTGTAACATTACACTTTGAAACAATAATACAATCACAGTACATTTACAAGTCAGTTGGTGCTGCGCTGTTCCAACGTGCCGCGAACACTTCCAGGGGGGGGAGTTCCGAAGTCAATCGCTTCAAGTCTTCGCGGCAACTCATGGCGCGACGCGAAGTCATGACCAGCCAGCACCACCGAGCGATCAATCTTCGTTAAGAACATCTTCGCAAATTTCATCGATTAAACGAAGGTACGCCATGTCTATGATGTCCAGCGCCATCTGCCGGAGCTCGCTATCGGTAGGCATCCGCACTGCGCCGAAGACGGGATCATAGTCAGTGCGCGGGTGATCACTCCAGCTCGACCTTCGCAGCCGCTAAACTGTCCGACGAGGTGTCGGGAATCAAATACACATATTCAGGCGGTCCGAGGACCCCCTCTTCGATCGGCTCTGGTTTTGGAACGACCCCTTCGGGCACGAAGGGGTCCACTAAGTTTCGCTTAGCCGCCCTACGGGCGGCTCGTTCTCTAAGGATGGCCTCCCGGCGCGTGGAATCCTCCGAAAAATCCGCAAAGAAATGCTTAGCGGCTTCGTTGTGGAGACGGTAGCGTTCCGCGCGATACGACAAAAATTCTGAGTACGACACGCCTGGGTGACGTATACTAAATTTCGTCCATACATTTGGCGCAACGAAAAAAGAGTTTAAGGGCAAAGGCGAGTCGCTCGCACCTTCGGCTCTCTACGCAGGCACCACCGAAGGAACCTGCGCAGAGATACCTTACATTAGTGTTTTTACAAAATCACGGCTCCAGAAGGAAGCACTTTGTTTGTTTACAAGGTCAAGCCCGGTGCGCTTCAGACCTCAGCTTCTTCGGTGACGACCGGGGCCTCGATTGGAGCAGCGGCTGAGTCGGCTGCAGGCTCCGCGGGGTCCTCACGCCCGGGAGAGCTGGCGGCTAACAGTACGGCCTCAAGCTCCGCGATGTGCGCCGCCTCCGAAGCGTCTGCTCCGGCGTTCTCCTCGGTGATGACGGCGGCCGCGACGGCCTCGTCGGGCACGGGTGCAGAGTGAACTTCGGGGACGGGGGTGGCTCCGGGGGATGCAGGCGCAGGAGGAACGACCTCCTCGGCAGCCTCGGTACGCTCGGCTTCGACCGAAGGTCCTGTTGCCCTGTCCACGCGCTCCTCTTCGGTCGTCGGCCCCGTCGTCTCTTCAGCAGCGCGAGACCCATCGCCGGGAGCACCGGTCACCTCGCCGTCTTCCCTTGCAGCGGCTTCGGGATCTCCGGAGGTGATAAGGGGAACCCCGGGCATGGTGATCCAGTTGCCCTCCGTCATGAACCGGGGCAAGGGAGGGGTGTCGCCAAACCGAATCCGGAGACGTTCGTAAACGCGATCTTGCAGCCGATGCCTTATCTGCGGAACACTGAGGGTTATATGTCAGAATGGGTGCAAGGCGACACCACAAGTGGAGTTTTAAAGCGAGAATAGAAGTGGCTTCGGCGAACCTGAGCACTCAGACGAACAGATTCGTCCAATGTGAGGCGGTACCCGCGCTGGGCGAAGAAGGTGTTCATGAAGTTCTTGGCGAGGTTTTTGGCGAGCACGGGGAGCTGTGCAACGTCGAGATCCGCGTCGGTGGGCCACTCGAAGTTATCCTTCGTCAGCCGCCGGAGATCGCTCTTGCTGATTGTCTTCTCTGAAGAGGAGCGATCTGCAGGAACCAGTGAGCACACGGAGTATGCCAGCGTACGAACCCCCACCGCGGCCCCAAGCTCTCCGAAGATCTTCGTGTTCATCGCGACAAGATCGAAGCAGGCATTTACCCACTCATAAAACGCCTCGACGGGGCACTGGGGGAACGGGATAGGCGGCGCACCAAGGTTGCACTGCCCCAACAACTCCAATATGTCGGAACGAAGGGCTTCGGCGCTCCGGATATGATCTACGCGGTACCGCTCCAGCGTGCCACTCTGCTCGCTCGCCTCTTGCTGTGCTTCGGCCAACTTGGCCTCCTTGTCGACGAGCTGAGCGTGCAGGTCCTCCTTGGCGCTGCTCAAGGTCTCCACGTTGAGGCGTAGTGCTTCAAGGGCAGCTTCGGAGGATTTCGCTGCATCTTCTTTCTCTTGCTGCAGCCTCCGGGTGCGCTCTTGCTCAGCAGCCAGCCGCCCCTCCAGCTCCGCCACACGATTTCGAAGCGAGGTATTCGTGGCAACTGACTCCTCCTTCGCTTCTTTGCTTTCTTGTTCCAGCCTTCGGGTGAGGCATCGAGATGCGATGAAGGCCTTCAGGGATAGATCCCCGCACGCAGTAGTGAGTTCGGCCGCGCTAAGCTTCCTGAAGTACTCCTCCTCATGAGGAATAGCGAAGATCGCCCCTGCCTCTTCCAGGAATTGGCGTTCGTGTCCACCGCTTGTCAGGCCCAGGAAGCGAATCTTCTTTCCACTGATCAGCTTGGCTTCGGCAGGAACTTGAAGGCGGACAGCGGCGGCTCGAGGCTCCTCCGGTGTCACCCGATAGCTGCTGTTGTTGGGCTCCTCTTCTTCATCTTCCTCGGCGGCGGCGACAAAATCATCCTTTTCGGCAGCCGTGGCCGAAGGGGAAGCGGACTGCTCGGTACCGTCAGACGAGGAGCTGGACGAACTGGTGGAGGTGGAGCTGGATTTGTCTTCGTCTTGAGGGGCTTCGGGGCCGAAGGCAGCGGGGCTGGGCCCGCGAGGGGCGTCACCAACAGAGGACATGATGCGGACGTCACTATCATCGTCACTGTCTTTTTCCTTTGGGCTGAGGGGCACGAGCAGCGGCCCGCCGGCCTCTCTTCTGGCCCCAGCCGAAGGTGCGGCCGAGCGCAGCGGCACGGCGGCAATCACGCCCTCAACGAGGCCGGTCTCGACGTCGACGAGTCGGGTCCTCTTGGGTGATGGGGGAGAGTCCGCCGGCCGCCCGCCGCGTTTCTTCCGAGCCCTCCCTTCGGCGGTGGCAGTGGCCGCAGCAGGGGCGCCCCTCCTGCCAGTCTTCTTCAGAGCGATGCGCGGTGAAGTCGCCGTCTCGTCGGCGTCTGCTTCGGCGGCAGCAAGCGCGACAGCCTTCCTCTCGTCTGCCTCACGGTGTTTGGCAAATCCGACGCGTTCAGGCGGATTGATCATGAAAAACTCGAACACCCGGTTTGTTCGAGATCCATTCAGCTCCGCGACAGTGTCTTTGTATTCCTTCAGCGACACAGGACCGAGGATGAAATCTCCATGAGCCTCCACCTTCCTCTTCTTCAGCACTGCGGATAAACAATTCCAAACGCTCAACACTTAAAGCATCCGAAGCATTAAGAAAAAGGTAAAACCCCACCGAAGGACACAAGACTACTCACGGTCGGAGATGAAGCCAAAAGCCTTCGTGCAGTCGGGGCACGGGATGCCGCCGATGTCGTCCGCCCAGGCGTCGTCGGCCACAACCCAGCCGTCCACTAGTGGGCACACCGGGATACTGCGATATTCCTCCACAATATCGCGTGTGCTGTACTTGCGCGCGAACCGACGAAGCATCATCACAAATTCATCGCCTTCGGGGCATGAGGGGTTCTTCACGTAAGATTCATGAAGGGGTGGCAGCTCCTTCGTGGCCAGGGGGTGAGACTCTCCGGGGGAAAGGGGGTCACCGTGTGGTAGAACCAGTGCTGCTGCCAGTTTGAAGGCCACTTGTTCCGGTAGGCGGTCACGGGGCTCACCACGCCGGACTTGTATGAAAAATTCAGGCACGGCCAAGCGGCGGTCTTTCTCCACGAGCCGGTCCCCCTCCTCTTCGAAGACCGTCCGCCGCTGGTGATGGACTTGATGCGCCGAAGCGAACCCCTTGGCGGAAGGCTTGATCTTTGTGGTCCGACATATCCACATATACACCGACAGACGAAGGATAGCGTTCGGCGTGAGCTGCTGCAAGTAGATGTCGAAGTACCGAAGGATGTCGACGACGGCGGGGTGCAGGGGAAACCGAAGCCCCACATACAGCAGGTCGCGAAAGATGACGACCTCGTTATCGCGCGTTTGTGGTACAGTTTCCCGGCCAGGGGCTCGGCCGGCCCCGACCATGCGGTTCTTCACTAGGGAACCCACGTCGGTATTGTCAATTTGGCTTCGGCCGAACGTGTAGGTCTTCGAATCTCCTTCGCGACAGCATCGCGTCTCCTCTTCGGGGCCATGTATGCAATCTAAGAGCGGAGTAGAAGCAAAAGCAGCGGGGGCCGAAGGAAATCTTACGACAGTGCCTTCGGAGCTCTCACGCGTCATAGATGCAGGTTGCGGCCGCGGTGTGGGGCAGCCCAAGGGTCAGCCTCCTTTTTATAGTACATCAGCGCCGATAATCGCGCCGGTAACGAGCAAATTTACCTTTTTACCCCGACGACAACCTCTCACAACGGTAAAATTCTCAAAGGACAGCACACGTCTTTTACTCGGATCCGCATCAGCGTGGGCCGTCCGTGGGAGTTCCGAAGCCCGTTTTCACCCTGAGAAGAGTTGGTCGTAAGTTCGGCCCATCTTGAGGACGGGACGGCCCTCACTAACGAGGGGCTACTGTTGGGGAAAATGACCTTCGGAAGCTCTGTCCACGTCCAGCCAGGCTGACGGTTTCGGCTCACACGCAGCTTCGGCTACACGAGGGAGTCCTGGCGGTGCTGGTTTAACGAAAACACTAATGCTACTCGAGTTATGTGAGTTTTGTTGTGCAGGGGCGGCCTATCTGAGCGGTGCTGGCCTTCGGCGCCGAAGGCACGGGCGGTTGTGCTTCGGCACCGAAGGTCTGGAAGAGCCAGAAGCGCTGTGCATCGAGAACACTTCGGCCCGTGGCTGGAGGCGGCCCGTGCGGGACGTCCCTAAAGGCACGACGCGACCAGGGCGAGATCTTCGGTTGTTTCGGTGCCGAAGGTGCGGCGTGCTGCGACACGTGGCCACGGCGAATGTGTAAAGGAGGCGCCGTACAAGGCAGAGACAAGGGGCGCCGCGTGTAAAGGTGTTTCGGCCGTACGAAGACACGCTGGAGGCTTGTACGATGCCGGGAGTTACTGTTATGCCCTTGTAAAGTGTTTAAAGCCGTTTGTCAGGAACGAAAAAGGTGTAGTTGAGGCAAATGACCATACCCAGGGGACTCCTATAAATAGTGAACCCCTTGTAATGGAACGGATATACTGTAATGAGAAGAGAGCACCGAAGGCTACTGCTAGTCTTTCGGTCTTCGGTCTGCCAAGTATTTCCTTGTTGCATTTCCTGTTCTGTTAAGTATTTCCTCATTTCCTTTCCTCGTCTAGAGTAGCGGAAGTAGCTTCGGGATAATAGTGAAGGAAGGGAAGCGTTCCGGGGGCTGTTGTGTCGGCGTCCACCCTCGGGCCCGATTTCCACCAACAGGGCATAAACATAATTCTCTCTCTCAGGGCTCCTGATGTAAGTTAGATTTATGTTTGACAAGTGAATTATGCCAAATTGTTGGAGATGTGCTCTTTTTTTACTTGGCATATCTTTTTAAGACTCGGCAAAACACAAGATTTGCCAAGTAAAATTTGACAAACGCTTGAGATTTACCAAAGTCCACCTTTCTTTCTTAATCTCTTCAACCAAACATGTTACCAAGCTGTCATCCCTCTTTCTCAATCTCTTCAATTCCAAACAAAAAATTGGATGCACTCATACCATTCACCCAAACACAAGATATATATGATAACCACCCCATCCCACGTTGTCTGTGAACCAAACACAAGGTTTGGAGGACACACATGATGCGCTGCTAACTGAACCTAACCTATCTATCACACGGCAATATCCATTTTCTGATGTCTCAACTCATACATACATATGGTCGCCGCGGTCAAACATTGTTGCTATGCTACGATGCTATATACATGTCTCATCTGAAATCCCAAAACTAAAGATTACCACTCTTACGGCTCATGTGAAGTCGACTTAAAAGTTTGGAGATCTCAAGCACTATACTACATACCAGCAGCAGAGCCGGGAATAACTGGTTAGTAATATAATTAATTAAACTGCATGTTAATCTTTGATTAATCAGCACATCAAGTGCATGTACAAATTACTCACGTCGCACTTATTCGTTCTGTACGTAGCTCGATCCATTCCCATGTTTGCACTTACACCGTGAGTCCGTGACACATTGAACGTTAGACATTCACTTGAAGCGCGCGTATGCACATGTAGCTAAATTAACCAGATCACTCAGAGCTCGGAGGTGCAGGAGGGAAGCTAGCGGCGCCGCCATGGCCTGCTGCCGCAAACCCTTGCCCTTCCTCGCCGTAGCTGGCGCTCTGATCGACATCCGGCGCCGCCCCTTGCTGCCAGGCGGGGTCCCAGGCCGGAACTTGCCAGGCCGGCATCATCGGCGCCGGCTGCCCCATCGGCGGGTAGTAGTACGGCATACCGGCGGCGGGTGCCGCGCCTCCCCCGACGGCGCCAGGCCCTGCCGCCGCGAAGCCGAGCGCGCTGCCGGGCTCCTCCTTGGCCTCCTCGCGCGGCACGATGTCGACGAGGAAGTCGAAGACGTCGGTGCGCGCGATGGCGGCGGCGACGTCGTTGCGCTGCAGGGTGCGGCGCTTGTTCTCCTCGGCGTGCAGCCAGGAGCGGATGGTGAGCTCGAGGATGAAGAGCTCGCAGGCCTTGGCGAACAGCACCGGCGCCTCCGCGGAGATCATGCGCACGTCCTCGTCGGCCTTCATGATCTTCTTGATCCGGGCCAGTGGCAGCTGGTGGTTTTTGAAGTCCGACGCCGACGCGCGCTCCGCCTCCTGCCGCTGGTACCCCCAGAACGCCTGCAGCTGTGCCTGCTGCTGCTGGAGCAGGTGGTGGTGCGGCACCGGCGGCGGGCCGGCCGCGCCAGGGACGCCGGGAACCGGAGCCCCGCCGGTCGCCGGCGGCTGGCCGGTGGAGTAGGGCAGAGGTTGGTTGTCCATGGATTGATTTGCTTGCTAGTAGCTGACTTCTTCTCGGCGTTGCAGCTACTAGTACCTAGGCTGCATGGACATGGATGTAGAAAAATTAGGTTACGTGTGGTGTTGCAAATGAATGATCCGAACGCGTTCCACGTATGCAACAAACGGCTAGCAGTTCGCAATACATGCAACGTGCAGCTAGCGTGTAAACATGGCTTGAGAGTTAACAGATGCGAAAGAAAGCAGTGCGCGTATCCGAATTCTGGTGGTAGGTCTCATCAGCAAGTGCAAACGGATCAGGAGATGAGGAGGGGAGACGCGCTATAGGTGGTGGAGTGCAGACATGGGGCCCCCTACTTATCTATTATTATGTGCTAATTGCATCGCGCATGCATGCTACATGTAATCTATTGTGAATTCATCCAACAAAATTTATTTAAGCATACAGATTATAGAAGGCTCAAGCACTAAATTACATGTAATCTACCTGTCGATCTATTGACTAAATTACATCGAATGTGTATGCGCATATATTCCCATGTAGCCTTAATTTCCCACTTTTTTGGTTTGTTAGCCTTTAGTTTATTTTGTGCAATTAACTAGAAATGCCGATGAGTGTTCTCAAATTACAATAGTTTTCGGATCACATGTGATGTTCGGTGATTTGGATCGAGTTGGGACAAGATCGAACTCATGTTTCCTTTCAGAAGGAAAAAACTTCATGCATTGACCAATGACCATGAGGGGCATTCAAGAGCAGTAGTAACAAATGACAAAGAATGACAAGGGGGAAAACGAACTTATGCTATACTGACCAAGTAGAAACAGAAACGACTTTGTTTTTAAAACAAGGAGAAATTAAACCAGATCACCACTTAGGAAAGAGAGGCAAGAAGATAAACTATTTATGCAGGCGCCTGCAGACTGAATAAGATTGTCATATTTGCATAAAACTTAAAAAGGAAATAATCTTGTGCAGAGCAAATGACAGATCTCGGTAAGTACACAGACGATCCGTAATGCTTTGCAGCAGCAAAAACGAGCTTGAGCTTCAAGCTGAAGGCAAATCAGACTGACCTGACTCGTTGTATAGCTGCCGTCTTGTATCAAGCTTTCTTATTACAGGAGCAGTGAGCTCGTCTCAGCTCCTTCAGCACAGCAACCGCGCGCGCCACCCAGACGCTCTTCAGCATGGAGAATTGGAGATCGGAAGCAGGAGCAATGACCCTGTCAGTAGCTCTATCGGCCGGCAGGTCCCGGGCTCTCCCAGCTGCCGCTGCCAAAGCCTGAGCAAAATGGCAAGCTCCACTTTCTTATGAGCAAGGTTTGTTGGCCCCATATGGCTGAAAAAATCGTGCAGGAAAGATGGAGACCTTGCATATCTGGAAAAAAGCAGTCGTCATTTTCGGCTGCTTGGAGCCTAGCATTCACACACACATGGTTCTGTCTCTCTGCACTGTCAACCGTAAATGTGCGTGGTTGCTGCTGCAGATGGCGAGTTAATTACCTTCAGAAATCCATTACATACAGTGTGATTAAGGCTCCACGTGCGGAGAAAAAGATAAGAGGAGGCTACTACTCATATCGTTTAGCTAGAAAAAGGTAAATTGGTGACCATGATTGCCGATTGCATTAAGCTAGCAGAGCATACACGCGGAGGATTTGCAGGGGGGGGTAGTAGTTGAGCTTCTCTTTTTGTCGCACTGACGCGAGCGCTTGTCCACGCTATCTTGCTGTGAAAATGGTCGCTGATTTGGTTTTGGCCCGTACCTGCGGATAAGAGAAAGATGAAGAGGAGATCGGGAGAGCGGGCGTTCGTGGCCAGGCTTGGTCTTTTCGGATATGGTCATTATCCGTTCTCGAAGTTGCGCAGCCTCTCAAATTCTGGGCGGGCTTGGTCTTTTGTTTTGTTTTTTTTTTGGCAAAACTCTTGTGAAAATTTCTGTATTATTTGGGCCTGGGTCTACTTTTTCTGCAGTTATATACGAAGCAAAAGTCCAGGATTGTGTTGTGGTTTGAACCTGAAATTGGGCCCCATTTACGCTCCTCTATATGGGCTGGATATTAGCCCAAAAGGGAAGGCTCCAGAATTTATGGCCCATCTCGCCTCTCCATCCTCAAAATTTTTTTATATTTCTTAAACCATTTTGCAAATTTATACAACCGTTTAGAAATTTATCAAAAATAAACATCAACCGCCGTGGGTCACGGCGGTAAGGCGCTGTCACCGTACGACACGGCGTCTACATACCAGCCGTCGTGGCCCACGCCGGTTGGTGACCGTCCACGGCGGTTAGGAAACCTCCACGCCGGTTGGGCTTAACCACCGTGGGCCATGACGGCAAGGCTCAACCTTCGTGGCCCACGGCGGTAGGCTCTTTTTTCAAAAAGAATATTAAATTATAATAGATCTAGTAGTTAACAATTAAGAAAAGGAAATTAAGGAATGCCGATTCGATTTATTTAACTTAGATTTGTACCGCGCCTACTGCCGCGGTTGCTTTTCGGAGTTTTTTTAACTTAATGATTTATTTTTTCGTTATTTAACTTTATGACAAAGAAAACTAGGGGTAATAACGAAAAGCAAAGTGATAGTCATGATCACATATAACCATGTTGTTGTACAAACAACATGCGACCTAATCTAGCATCACATGGCCTTCTTCTGCAGCCTCTCAGCTCAGACTGCGACGTGCGTTTGCTCGAGAGGGTACGTCAACGGGTCACGTGGGTGGATCTGCCAACGTCTAGCATCAATAGTTGGTTGTGGTGTCGCCATCGCCGCCGCCGACCCTGCAACCTCGTGGGACGAACCTGGCAACCCTCCTGGAGACAGCTGCGCCCCACCACCCACGCCTAGTAGCTGCGACCCTCCTGGATGCGTCCCACCGCTGGCTGGCAGCTGCGAGCCTCCTGGCCGCGCCCCTACTCCCTCCTGAGTCAACGTGGGTGGCACGCCTCCTAGCTGTGACCCTCCGAGCTCGTCCTGCGACTGCAAACCGTGCAAGAAGTCGAAGTCGAAGGCCAAGTCGCCGAACCCGAACCCGGACTCTCCGGCCTGGTCCTCTAGGGTGGAGTCAGAAGTGTCTCCGCTGCCGACGTAAGCTGGAACAAATAGTATTATTAAATCATGTATCCTAATTAATAGAATCTATTATTTGTATATGGTTTGACATGGAGTTGTGGTCATTACCTGAATGAAGAACAATGCCAGTGGACGAGGAAGGAACCGGTGATGCTGCTCGTGCGGCGGTTGCTGCTGCTACTGGTGCTAGTCCTCGTGCACCTTGTGGTGCTGGTCCTGGTCCTCCTGGTGCTAGTCCCGGTGTAGGTGCAGGACCTCTGAGAGAAGGCCCCCCTAGAGGAGACATCCTCGAGGGAGGATGCACCAAAGGGCGCGTCGGGTAGGGTGGACGTGACGAGGGTGACGTTGCCGTGTGGGAACGACCAGTCGAGGCGGAGCTGGAGGACGATTGGGGGTATCATGGAAACTTAGAGTCGGGTTGTCGCGGTAGTTGACCGCTATAAGGAACCTCGTGGTGATGGCCTCCATCCTGTCAAACGTATGCTCGATCTCCTGGTGTGACATGAGGTTCAGCATCGCCTTCGACTCTCCTACAATATGTGAAGGGTCTGCAATCACGTCGAACTGCAAAAGAAATTATTAGTAAATGTTAGAATGTAAAGTACCTTAAGAAAAGGCAGTTGCATTTTCAAACTCACCGCCACGTCGTAGTGCTGATCTCGTCGCACCGGGTACGGGCCAGTACGAACGATCGCTCTCGCCGTGTCCGGAACCGATGCTGGTGGCTGTGGTGGGATGTACATCACACGCGACTGAGTCCTCAAGGTGTACCACTGGATGTACGCCTCCCACGCCGTGTCGTCGTGGGGCCGGTCCTCCGTGACAACGTTCTGCGACGTGGTAGTCCAACCGTCCACGTACGGCCACACCTTCTGAACCCAAAAAACACGCCCCGCAACTCCTCTCCGAGACCACATATGACGAATTAAACATATTTGTCAGTGGTTAAAATCTTCGAACGCTGAATTAAAATTTAAAATTAATGAGAACTCACCTATAGTGGGGGCTAGGAACAGTGTGCACCACAGGCACAACCCACTCCTAGTAGCGACCGAACTGCCTCAACACCTTGTGGACGGCGTACTCTCCACGTACATGTCGAACAGCAACGACGTCCTCGTCATCCAGTAATTCTGGTCTCAGAAGCACAAAGATGAGAGTCCCTATGGTGCGCGGTGTTGACGCTCCTTAGCCTCACCACTAGGCTGGCACAAACGGCGATAGCGACAGAAATGCTTGTTGGCGCCTACAAGCGTTGTCGCAGGGTTCACACCTCTAGTAATGGGACTAGGGGACGTCTGGAGTAAAACACACGATCACAAAAAGATCCGCAAGCGCATGGATTACCGTTGTAGCACTTAATCCGGTGGTATTCAGGTTGTCGATTTATATTTTCCCAAGGGAGGCATGACAGCAAAGATGATCGAGTAAATGGTGGAGAATAACCAAGACTTGGTAAAGAGCTATAGCGGGGGATAACGTATAAAGATATTCGGGGATAACTTGACACACGTTAGGAGATCTAGATAAAAGATTAGAGAGGATAGCGAGCTGGGAGGACAACGAGACGAGAAAGGATCCAAACACAATATATCTATTCTTGTCAACTCTAGGTAAAGAGCTAAAGCAATGGATAACCAAGGCAAGCTAACTCAACAAGCTCTTCTAGTGCTGCAGGGGCATGCAAAACCGTGCCCTCAAATTGGGATGAGAAGGGAGGACTACGACGCGCTGAATCCTACCGGCTCGAACTAACGTGGTGGACTACAGAGCCCGTCCGGAGCTGTCACCTCCTTAGGGTACCACAATTATTCCGTTGCGCGGGACACCAATCTAAGACTAAGGTAAGCTCTGAGCACCATGCTCACAACGAACCAAAGAACCTTTCCCCGGGTACCACGAAGGAAGGTCTCTCTCTCCGGTGAAACACCGGAGATCAAGCGAAGAACGACCACAACACTATAGGGTTCAAGAGAGCTATGCTAACCAAGACTAAACTAACTTTAGTCTAAACCAAGAATAAAGCTTCTAGAGCAAATTAAAAGTTGAATGTAATTGACTCGAAAAGTAAGATAGAAAGATAATTTGAATTGTACTTGAGTCTAAACAAAGAAAGGATACAAGAGCAATTTGAACTATGAAGAAGACTCCTCAGGAACCCCGAGACTTGCTCGACTCGACTCTAACTCCCAAGCTACACTAATTCTACTCTGAGTGAACAAAAGAGTGGAAATGAGATGCTCCAGCGATGTGTGTTCGATCCAGCGGGTGTGAGGCTCCTTTTATAGGTAAGTGAGGTCAGTTGAGTGTGTGGGCCCATTTTCATAGATGCGGCTGGATCAAGGGCTGCAGCCGGCCCTATGATCCACCGTCGCTTGACTTGGACGCTCCTAGTCCTTGCTCTTGAGGCGGTTGAGGGTTGGTTCCTTGCGCCGCGTTTGTTGCAAATATTGTCCTGATGCTCTTGAGTATATTCCTGATGACGGCTTCTGTCTTGAACGTGCACAGTTTTAACTGTCGGGTTCATCACCGATGCTGGAACTCTCTGAACGCCTCTAACATCCTTTGTAATATTTGAAGCAATCATCCCGGATCATCGGTCAATAATAACTGTTATTTCTTAAACGCCGATTGATCAACCCTTAGTCGCTTGTCATCTTTCTTGGATGGATCTTTCAAATAGCCAACTATCTCTTTTCTCCCTCCAATCATTTGCAGGCATCTCCAAAGCAAGAATCGACCAATAGCACTAGCAGAAATACTCTAATCTATGACATTTTGCTTGTGACGATGCAAAACTTCGTCACAGAATAATACCTTTCTATGACGAAATTTTCATTTTCGCCATAAGGTACAAGTGACGAAGTTTTTTCTTAATTATTAATGACGAAAATAAAAATTCATCACATAACTCTAACTGCAAATGGTCATAGATTATGTTTTTATTTTGTGACAAAATCTAATCGCCACCGATTAGATTTGACATCGTCATCGTTTATTTGCCTCGTTCGGTACACTTAATGATGAAGCAAATTGGTCACAGATGAGTTTTAGAATTTGTCATAGATAATGTGCCTGGTTTCCCTCACGTTTACCACTTGACGGCGTGCGATGCATAAACAATTTGGTCACATATAAGTTTTAGAAATCGTCATAGATAACATGTCTGGTTCCACATTGACAGCTTGCGATGCGTGGGCCACAGTAAATGTGCTTAAATTGCAAAAAAGCTGCCCACTCACGGATTTGAACCTGAGACCTTTGGAACAAAATTGAAGTGCGCTGACCACTAAGACGAGAATCAATTTCTGTTGTATTGGGTTTTTTCTTTTTATTAATGAAACACAACAAATCGTGTAAATAAACCTAAATTGCAAAAAAAGTTGCTCGCTCAAGGATTTAAACTACCAGAGACCTTTGGAACAAAATTAAAGTGTGCTGACCACTAGGACAAGCATTAGTTTTTGTTGTATTAGGGTGCTTAATTTCTTTTTGATTAATTGAATGCAATAAATCTTATAAATCAAACTTGAAAAAAATATGTGGAACATGGGATTCGAACATGAGATCTATTGCAATAGAATACTAAGTCATAGCACTACACCATTCTTCCTTTTGTGATAGAAGGGGCAAATATTGCCCTTATTAAATACATGCATGTTTATGGAATTGAGGCACACAGAAACATCAAGAACATGAACAAGAACGATTTCTTTTTTTAATCTTTAGCTAAAACTTGTGAGTAATCTTTCTCCCTCGTACTAACTCTGAATTTGATAGTTTTTTCCTAAATGCTTCTAAAATCATGTTCTATCAATTCATGATATTGACTTTGGTCATCTCTTCATGTGTAAAAATTTGAGCAATTCAAATTTTGAATTCTAAAAATGACAACTAAAAGCAAGATTCTTTTAACACAAAGTGATGTAAAATGTAAAAATGACCTAATGAACTTTGTATATCTTGATGAGTTGTGAATTTTTTGGTATTCATGACTTTTCAATTCGAGACAGTTTAGTGTTAAAAAATAGAAAATTCTATAAAATTTAGTGAAATTCAAAATTTGAATGGTTCAAAATTTTCCAAATCCAAAAATGTCCAATATATAGTGTGTCCAACTTTCTCAGAACCACTTAAAACTTTTTTGACAACATGATACACCAAAAGGCGGATCTCGTGCAAGTTTTCAGATTTTTTTAGCAAGATTTGATGATTTTAACATTTATTATTTATTAAATTAATAAATAATTACAATAATAGGTAAACTTGGTCAGAAAATATCAAAACTTCACACAACATCATGATTTGGTTCCATAAGAATCCCAAAAAAGTTTCAAATGATTTCGAGCAACTGGCACTACGCATCCCACATAGGGTTGAAGATCTCTCACTTGGTGACAATGACATGTGTGAGACAGTTATGCTTTAGTTAGATCTGATGACAATGACATGTGTGAGACAGTTATCTGATACGAGTTATGAAACAGGGACCCACATGTGGCCCCCACTTGGTCCCACATGTGGACCAAGATTTTCCAAAAAAATGTTGTGGAACTAGGATTCGAACTTGGGTTGCTGGGACTCCAATGAACTACCCAAACCACTACATCACAAGTCATTATGTGTTTTTGCTTTTAAGTATTTTGTATTAGCCTCTTTCTAATACATGGGCCCAAATAAGCGGCGGCCCACGTTAGCGGCCTCAGCAGGCCACGTCGTCTCGGCCCACAATAGGTTGGCGATTGGAATTTAATCAGAACGGAAAAAAGAAGTGGACGCGGGGATTTGAACCATGGTCTCCTCAGTGGGAAGGGTTGTACTTACCACTAAGGTATAGCATGGTTTGTGTCCTTTTGGTGTATGTGGCTCTTTGTAAACATGTGGCTTGTTCGAAGAACACGAAATAGTTCGGGCATTTCTCCTTCATACAAACTCTAGACTTGATGATTTTTTTTTTCAAATCTTTCTAAAACCAAACCTTTTCATTTGACCGTTTATATGTTAATTGAATCTTTTTAAAAATTTTGAAATTCAAAATTACTCTAAATTTTATGAAAATTTTGAAAACTTAAAAAAATACTAATATTGTCCATCATGAAAAGATCCACAATATTGCTTTTGTAACCAACATCAAAAGTCTTTTTACATTTTGAATTGAAACATGAGTAAAATTTGACACATCTATCTCACAACTATGGATGAACTGGGATGAACAAGCGTGGTTTCTCTTTTTAATCTTTGACTAAAACTTGTAACTAGTTTTCTCCCTCATACTAACTCCAAATCGGATGATTCTTTTTTCTAATTTTTTTTAAAATCATGATCTATCAAGATAATGTGAGTCATTTACGTGTATGCCATTAAGAAAGTTTCCAGTTACGTGTATGCCATGGAAAAGTTCTCAAGCACGTGTATGCCACGCACCTGAAGTTCGTTGACGTACATGCCATTTTGGATGGATTCCGTTAGGACTTAACAGTTGCACCCATCTGACATGTGGGACCCGCATAGTGAAAAGACCATTGTGCCCCTGTGCCTATCCCGTTTGTCTCCTGGAACCGAACTCAACTCGAATCGAATCGCTTTCTCCTGGACGCATCCTTGTCTCGAGCCGCACGGGGAACCCTAGGAGACCGCCGCCGGCCGCTGCCGGAGACCCGCCGTCGGCCGCCGCTAGAGACCCGCCGCCGTCCAGATCCGGGCGCTGCTCCCGTGTTGAGTTTAGTGTTTTTTCTTGTGATCAAGGTTGAGAATTCAAAATTTGAATTGTTTTTAAAAGTGACAATTTTATACCAGATTTTGAAACCCGAAATGATTTTAGCTAAAGAAGTGATGAATACCAAAGTTTCATAGCTCATCAAGCTCTACAAACTTTATTTAGGTCATTTTTTGATTTGAGAAAGTGATAGTGTACATCACTCATTAATCCTATGTTCACTCACATAGTTTAAGAAACTATGTGAGGGGTTTGTCAAATATGAACTATGTATTGTAATCACTTTGTCAAAGGATAAAGTGGTCTAAATAAAGTTTGTACATCTTGATGAGTTATGAAACTTTGGTATTCAACACCTTTTTATTTAACATCATTTAATCTTTGAAAAATTTGCATCTAGTTATCATTTTTTGAAATTCAAAATATGAATTGTTCAAACAGAGTCGGATGAAGAAGTGACAAAAATAAAGTTTGTACATCTTGATGAGTTATGAAACTTTGATATTCATCACTTTTTGATTTGACATCATTTAGTGTTCGAAAACCTTGCATCTAGTTATCATTTTTTGAAAATTCAAAATTTTGATTGTTCAAATAGAGTCGAATGGGGAAATGACCAAACTAATAGTTGTAGATCTCGATAAGTTCTATAACTTTTGTATTGACAACTTTTTCATTTGAAATTATTTTTGATATCTTAAACTTTAATATAATTCTATCATCAAAAGAAAATAAATGTTAGATTTGCTTAAATGGGCTTAAAGTCCTATTTTTGGGCTGTTTTTGGGCTCACTTTACATTGACCAATCATTTTTTACCGTCCATCTGATACTGACGGTTGAGATGATGTGCACTCCAAATAAATACCATCCAACCATCCACTCTCGCGACAAAACCCTACCCCCTCCCCACCTGCCCTCTGCCGCCGCCTCCCCTGTCTCCTTCCCATCCTGCCGTCCCCTCCCACCCGTCCACCGCCCTCTCCTCTCCTCCACAAATCCGGCCCCGTCCATGCCTTTCCTCCCACCCTCCATCTCCTCCGCCAGCCTCCAATCTGAAGGCACCGCGACCGGCCATGACTGCGCGCGAGGGAAAGTGAGGCGTCGGTAGCTGTGTGGTCGAGCTCACCGTCGACCCTTGGCCCCATAGGCACGGCGCAGTGCGGTGCGGCCCGTCCCCTCCCCTCCCGTGCCTCCTCTTCCTTAGATCGAGAAGCCGACCGCACCTCCGCCACCAACACTGGCAATTGCTCCTTCTCTAATCTGGGAAGGGCTCAAGGCCTCTACGTGACCGGATTCACACGATGGTGTGAAGTTGGGTCTCAAGATGCTCAAGCACGGTGCGTGAATCCCCTCCTCTCTTCATACCTCTCCCCTGGAACCTAGGGTTAGGGTTCGTCTCTAGTTTGCCCACTAAGGTCATGGATTTGACACGTGGTTTCGGTCACAGTGAGGGCGGCATGGAGGTCATGGGCCTCATGCTCGGCGAGTTCGTCGACGACTACAACGTCAGGCAGCGTGGAACTGCACCGCGACGGCAGCTCCTGCAACTTCGGTGCTTCGATGCCGATCAGCACTGCTAACAGGTGACTACATCTTCCCTCGAGACACTGTACTTTGTTCTATAGAAAACTACACGACTTGTATGGAGGTGTTGACGGTTAATAATTGTATCAAAGTTCGTTCGTGACTCGCAAGCGTACAAGTCTCCCGTCGTAGTCAAGGGACCCTTCTTCCCTCGAGTGGTGAACCCAAGGTATCGAATCCGTGGAACAAATGTGTGACGCAAGAGTTGATCTAGTAAAGCCAAGTAACTTCAATCTTTGGTAAAAGAGAAACCCTAATGCATCTAGATAAGAACACAAAACAAAGATAAATCTAATCTACTAAAGACCGGAGAAAACAAAGTAAGATTGGGTAGATAAACCGATCTAGAGGGATCGGGGTAAGCCTTTTGTTGAAGTTCCAAGCAAGAGAAGAAGTAGCAAATCGAATCTTAATAAAAGCCTCTTTAAATCGTGGTTTCCCGTCCAAATCCGAAAACATCCGCCTTTCGAGACCCCCGTTCGTCACAACGTATCCCTATTCATGCGGGGAGCTTAGGGCGAGTCAAAAGACAAGTCGAGATTCTTTCGGAAGATCCGGCGTGTACCTCTAGCCACCGCGGCTACAAGAACACCCTATGTAATCTATCGCGCGAATAGAATTGAAATAAGCAAAGCCGATCGAAAAACGAAATCTTCGAGGAAACACTTGATCGCTAGGAAAAGATTCAACTTGATAATTCAACTATGACAATGATACATACACAAGATCACCACCGGGATCCTTCCTTGATCTTGCTTCTAGCTCCGGGAACTCCGACGTGGTCTTCCATGCAAGGTTCCCACGTCGGCTAGGGAAACCCTAGTCAACTAGCTCGACCCTCTCCTCTCCGACATGGTGTCCCTCTCTTCTCTGCTCCTCGGCGGCCGAAGACGAAATCCTCTCCCCGTGGCTCTCGGTCAGGGGACTATAAATAGCCCGATTGGCGGCTAGGGCAAAGGAGAGCACGTTTGGGCCCAAAATGGGCCTGGGCCGACCGGACCGGGCGGCCGGCCCGGGCCCATTTAGGCCCGGCCGTGGGCTCCTTTGCCCCACGTCGGTTCCCTTGCTTCCTAGATGTTTCCCCCTTCGCATGTAGGTCCATGTCGTCGGTTTCTCTCCGAATTGGACTCAACTCCTTGTCTTGCAAGATTCAAGCACTTTTCCGGTCGGGTCCCCGGAGTTTGTCGTCTTCTCGGATCAAGTCCCCGCTTCTTGGAGTTAAGTTTGCTTCATTGCATGACTTGTTCGGGGCTTCAAGGTCTTGTCATGAGGTGCTTGATGAACTTATCCCGAAAGTCTTGCATTCAACACTAAATCCCTGCATAATCGTCAAACTCCAAAACCGACATGCACACGCGAACTTGTTATACCACGGGGGTTAGTACCAATGGATAAGGTATAAAACTCATGCCAACACCGAAGGTAAACTCATGGCTAGGTTGACGGATTTTCACCGTCAACATCTCCCCCATGCTTAAACCTTGCTCGTCCTCGAGTAAGCCTTCGATGGATATCATTATTGCTAAACAATGTTTAAACTTTGCATTTGAATACACATGAGAAAACATAATGCTCTCAAAATTTTAATTCATTAAAGTTCCATAATGTGCTAGCCTTCATCTCTACGGAGGGTGGATTCTTATTAAGCTTATCCCACAAGTATTAACATGCTCACAAAGTTTAAAAAAGATCTCGAATTTTTGAGATAAAGAACGAGAATAAGAAAAGCTAAACCAAATTCACAAATTTAAATCATCTTGTATATTGCTCATGAACTCTCATCTCACTTGTCTCTCAAGCCTATATATTCTACTCCTTTCCCTCTCATATATATGTGGTAGGCTTTATATGGAGCTTTGGGAAAGTTTAGTCCTAACAAGATTTTATAAATGAGGTGTTGTCAAAACAAGACAAGCTTCTCATGGTCTTACCGAGACTCGTCAAAAAGGTCATTGGAAAATAATGTTAATCAAGGAGGGGAAAGAGAAAAATACACACACTTTTAGATGAGTGGACATGTGCAAATGGCAAAGAGTGATCCCGAGGCACAAAGAAAGTCCTCGTTATCGGATTGCACATGGTTGGAAAATGAGAATGGATCTTTTTAACTTGAAGCCTTGAATGCACTCTTAGAGAACCGGGGAGTTCACTTTACGCACATATTTTTTTCTTTCTCATATTTCTCATTCTTTTCTTTCTTTCTTTCTTTCTTTCTTTCATATATATATATATATATATATTTTTTTTTCTTTACCTTGAAAGTCATGAATATCGCTGGATTTTTTTTCTTCTTTCATCATCATTTTTTTAATATTCCCCTTTTAACTCTAAAACTGCACCGTACCTACCTCCTCCCCCATGCTTAGACGTTGCTCGTCCTCGAGCAAAGGGGCGAAAAAATAAGGTAGGTACCGGAGATATTTTTCCTTGGAGAGATACTTGAAATCTTCAACGTTGGCACCGTCTTGCGATCTTCCTTGAATTGATGATCCATTCTCAACGATAGGTTGTGGTCAAGGAGGTAATCACAAAAAATGATATTTGGTTTAAGGGTGGATATCCGGCGAAGTTTGTGAGATCACCGATGTGGGGATACACAATGCACGGATAAAAGGCTAGCAAAAAGATAGATACGAAAAAATGGAATGACCAGCTTCTTAGTCTCGGGCCAGAGAAATCATGGCCTGCAATAACTCACTCAAAAATAAATCTTGTACACTAAGGTTTATGCACTCAAATATATATAAGGCTTTGGATAGGTTGAGCAACACACAAGTGATATTCGTGACAAGGTTAGCGATATTTTTGAGCATAAAAGACATCTTCAATCTATTCATAACTTGAGAGCACATAAAACACTATGGGTCTTTATTCTAATCATAACCTCCGCTGAAAATTAAGCTAGCATTTAAATAAATTCAGATTTGTATTTTTAAGAGAGCACTAGCTTAAACATGCATAAATCAATTACAAAGATGAACAAAGCTGCAATTTTAATCATATATCATCATGGCACGAATTTTGTAACTTTTCCAATGATATAATCAAGGTGGTGTCTTTATTAATGGTGACATCAAGTTGAAATACAAACTGAAAATAAACAAACATGCTTGCTGAAATTTAAATAAAAACAGAAAATACTACGCAAACACACATAAGCAAAAGCTGAAAATTACGAGAGAAAAAGAAAAGAAAAGAAAACTAAAGTTCCTAAATCTTCTAGTCCTCCGCCGGTGGTTGATGTTGATGATCTTGATAATAATACCCTTGCTCATAATATGGTTGGACACTTCCTCCGATGAATTGATTTGGCTCCACAAGGTGAAGGCGTCCAAGTTCAAAGGCAATATTTGCGTTGCCTTCACTAAGTTGAGCTGCGTTAGCTTGGATGGCTGCGATATTTTGAGCATTTCTTGCAGCATACCCTCCAATAATGGCCATGCTTTGTTGTGGTTGGGGATGATGAGCGTAGGACTCCGCGAAGTTAGCGTTGGGCACAACATAATTTTGTGGGGGTACCGGTGCACCACCCCCCCATGCTTGCTCTTGTGGCCCTCCGTAATAACTTGGCGGAGGAGGGACCCCGCCGAATGGTTGCACATTGGGTTGTGCTCCACTCGCTTGTGCGGAGGATGTTCCCTCCTCTACGATTCTTCCTCTTTTGTTCTTCCTTGCGGGGACAAGTAGTCCCTCTTTCAACCAATCTTCTCTCCCTTCATTGAAAAGCCTAAGCCTCTCGTTGGGAAGGGGTAGGTTCACTATGGCCAACCGATAACCTCCTCTCTCATCAAATATTCAATGCCGAGAGAGGTACCTCGCAAAAGGTGGTCGGGGTTTCTTGCGATCCCCGGCCGCAAGGAAAAGGCCAACATGGAGAGGTAACACCCCGAACCAATATTACCCGCCCCCGATGTTGCTTCACAACACCAACAGTTGATCATGAGGTAAGAGGGGTCTATTGGCTGCCTGGCAATAAAGCCGAGTATAACCAATTCAACTCCGTGTCGGTCACCTTTTTTTTTCTTCATCCTCCCCAATACCCTCTTGCACATCCAAGAGTGAAATATCCGGATAATGGGGTTGCGGATGCAATTGCGTTGTTGATGGGCTTCTCCGGAGATCATGTTCCAAAATCCCGCTAACATGCCGGTGGCACGTCAACTTTCTCCGGAGCTCCCTTGTGGAATCCAAGCGGCTCCCTAACGTGCTCGTAGGGAACCTCTTGTTGGACTCCCTCCAAACGGAATGACAAGCTTTGCACCCCATCATCATCAACGATGGGTGCAATAGTCATTAAAATTTCCAAGGCGAACCCCAAATGGGTGTCCACCGATACTCCGTTGGAGAACTGCACCCATCCGAGGTGCCCCAACATATAGTATATGTCGGTGCAAAAACCCAAGGTGTAGAGTGCTTGGTCGTCGAACTCGACGTTGGGCACAAGCCTCTTCTCAAGATTAGAGAGCCTCTCCTCCTCCTCCGCCGACAAGATGATGAAGCCGTACGAAGAGTATGTCGGGGTGTAAGGAGGTGGCGCGGTTGAGCGAGTCGATCGTCGTGGTGGCGCGGGCTGCTCCTCCGTGTGCCCACGAGGTTCGGTAAACCTCATGGAAGTGCTTCTTGCAGCCCTCATACCACCAAGGAGGAGAGCATCATTCCTTCTCGGTGGTGCCGTATCCGTCTCCATGCTCCGGGGAGACTCAGAAACCAAGTGCCTCCTCAAAGACGTGGTTGATGACGGCTTGGACGACGACGAACTCTTCTTCTTGGAGAAGAGACTTGTGGTTTTCTTCCATGCGGTTGCTGCACTCTTTCTTCAACTAAAACTCCGGGTTGCAACCGGTAACTAGGCACTTAAACTTTTTGCTTCGGATGTGGACTTTGAGTGGATTAAGGATGTGGATTTTTTTTTCTTGAGCTATCAAGCTTGGGAAGGTTGGCTATGTCTACGGAGGTTTTGAGCACACAAACTTGAACACACAAACAAAGGAAGGAGAGGGAAGCTTGCTCGCAGAAAACGGGAGCCGGGGGGCTCCTTATGTAGGTGAGGCCGGCCTCGGTGCTCCTCCCCGCCTCGTCTTTCTTCCAGCACGATCATTTCACCTCTGCAACTTTCCCCGCCCGCGTGCTCCACGAGTTGCACCGCCCAAACGCTCTCGTCCACTCCTTTATTGGTCCTCCCACTTGACGCTTCATGTTTTGGGTCATGTCCATGCTCCCTAGCTCCACTTGCTTCACATGCCACCATGAAATTCCTACAAAGTTGATGCTTGCTGCCCACCATGCTTGTCCTTCGCATGTGAAATTGGTGAAAGTTGATGAAAGGGAATCCAATGGTGCATGCATGATTACTAGATTGCCTCCATTATGGTGTGTTTAAGGTTAAGCACTCCTCTAATTCGAAATTTAAAATATTTTTCAGAGCCATGCAAGAGCTCGAACATAATTTTAGAGAAGTTTTTAAACTATTAAAAACAAATGCAAGTCGAAAATATTTTTTTTACGTCGATTTCGGTCTCACCGGTATAGTTTGCCTTCATCGGTTGAGAGCGGACATTTTCCGCTTGATCATGGGGGCATAGGTTTAGGTTCTAATTTTGGCTAAATAAGAAAGATTTTGAATAAAACAAAATTAGAATAGTCTTAGAAAAATTCTAATCCTAGAGAAACCAAGGATAAAGATTTTTAAAACCAACCAAAAGCTTTGATTTCTAAGTTTACGCGAGTCCTACCACGTGCTGAATTTTATTAACACTTAAACATAAATCGTGGTTCTACTCGTGTGGTTTTAGCATGAAAAATAAGTCAACCTCAGCACCATAATGAGGGTGAAAGGTTGAGTTAAGGTTCTGAAATTATTTGGTTGAGGGTTTCTCGAAAAGAAAAGAATCAAACAAGCACATAGGAGGGTTCATGCAAAGGGTTTATGATAAAGCAAACATTCAATCAAGAATTATGTCTCTAATATTGTTCAACCACTTCTAAGTCTAATGTCTTTGCGTAATAAAACTCAAAAACTAAATTATTAAAAAGACTCGAAAAACCCGGAATCGGGTTGTCCTCCCGTAGCTTATTCTTGACTTGACGAAACGGGTTGCCTCCCGCCTAGCGCTTCGTTTATAGTCCATGGCTAGACTTCTTCACTTGATTACTTCGGATCAACGCTCTTTGTGGGCGTTGCAATCTTGGGTACCCACTTTGGCTTAGTCAATTTTTTTTTTTTGTCTTCACGAGTGGCTTTGTCCTTGGTCTTGACGGATGCAACAACTTCCTTGTGGCTCGGCATCTCGAACTCCGATCCTTCGGTCGTGATCTTCATGGTCTCTAATGTGATCCTTCATCTCTCCCGAATGAGCTTGAGTAGCCTTCGCCGTCTTGGGACCTTGGAGTTGTCTCGGATATTCTTCTTTGTTACCCATCGGGCGCCGGCAAGTTGTCCCACTTGCGTCTAGCATCTTCATCACGATGAACACTTCACGTATAGAGCTTCCGACCTCCGTCACCTTGCCATCTAAATTCTTCAATATTTTCTCCATAGCCTCGAACTTAGTGACGGCGTCCTTGGACATGGTCGTACTCCACACACTCCTTGCATGAGGATCTTGCTTCGGCGGCCTTTAGGTGTTGAGCTTCTTTCTCCATCTCCATCTTCTCCATCCTCCTCTTAAGTAAACCGATATGCCACTCAAGGAATCCGACTCGTATGCATTCGGCTCTCGCAATCGTCATGCGGATAGTTGAGACTTTGATCTTGAACGGCCTCCGGCGTCTTGAAGGTTTATGATAGGTAGATCAACGATGTCGGGGTGCGCGAGCGCTCCGTGGTTGAGGTTGATCTTCCTTTGGACTTGGAGGTGGTGATTCCTTTGGAGATTCCGACGGTCCTTCGACTTCAACTTTTGAATCTAGGGTTTCCACCCCTTTAGCTTGTGTTGCATGTCACCTTTGCCTCGCAAAGTTTTCCTTGATCATCCACAAAAAGGTTTGGGTTTCTTGGAGAGGTAGCCAACCATCTCCGGTTAGGGTTAGCAATAAACAAAGTATGCAAAAAAAACTAGAGAACAAAACAAATCTATAAAGACTAGAGTTAGACAAACTAGATTAGATGTATTTTGAGGATGATCAAAATTTAGTAGATGCAAAAATAAAACAAAATCAGTACTGAAAATTACAAAAAAAGCGATAAAAAATCAAATCTTGATCACTTGTTCCCCGGCAACGGCGCCAGAAAAAGGGGCTTGTTGACGGTTAATAATTGTATCAAAGTTCGTTCGTGACTCGCAAGCGTACAAGTCTCCCGTCGTAGTCAAGGGACCCTTCTTCCCTCGAGTGGTGAACCCAAGGTATCGAATCCGTGGAACAAATGTGTGACGCAAGAGTTGATCTAGTAAAGCCAAGTAACTTCAATCTTTGGTAAAAGAGAAACCCTAATGCATCTAGATAAGAACACAAAACAAAGATAAATCTAATCTACTAAAGACCGGAGAAAACAAAGTAAGATTGGGTAGATAAACCGATCTAGAGGGATCGGGGTAAGCCTTTTGTTGAAGTTCCAAGCAAGAGAAGAAGTAGCAAATCGAATCTTAATAAAAGCCTCTTTAAATCGTGGTTTCCCGTCCAAATCCGAAAACATCCGCCTTTCGAGACCCCCGTTCGTCACAACGTATCCCTATTCATGCGGGGAGCTTAGGGCGAGTCAAAAGACAAGTCGAGATTCTTTCGGAAGATCCGGCGTGTACCTCTAGCCACCGCGGCTACAAGAACACCCTATGTAATCTATCGCGCGAATAGAATTGAAATAAGCAAAGCCGATCGAAAAACGAAATCTTCGAGGAAACACTTGATCGCTAGGAAAAGATTCAACTTGATAATTCAACTATGACAATGATACATACACAAGATCACCACCGGGATCCTTCCTTGATCTTGCTTCTAGCTCGGGAACTCCGACGTGGTCTTCCATGCAAGGTTCCCACGTCGGCTAGGGAAACCCTAGTCAACTAGCTCGACCCTCTCCTCTCGGACATGGTGTCCCTCTCTTCTCGCTCCTCGGCGGCCGAAGACGAAATCCTCTCCCCGTGGCTCTCGGTCGGGGGACTATAAATAGCCTGGTTGGCGGCTAGGGCAAAGGAGAGCACGTTTGGGCCCAAAATGGGCCCGGGCCGACCGGACTGGGCCGGCCGGCTTCGGGCCCATTTAGGCCCGGCCCCCGTGGGCTCCTTTGCCCCACGTCGGTTCCCTTGCTTCCGGATGTTTCCCCCTTCGCATGTAGGTCCATGTCGTCGGTTTCTCTCCGAATTGGACTCAACTCCTTGTCTTGCAAGATTCGGCACTTTTCCGGTCGAGGTCCGGAGTTTGTCGTCTTCTCGGATCAAGTCCCCGGCTTCTTGGAGTTAAGTTTGCTTCATTGCATGACTTGTTCGGGGCTTCAAGGTCTTGTCATGAGGTGCTTGACGAACTTATCCCGAAAGTCTTGCATTCAACACTAAATCCCCGCATGAACATTAAACTCCAAAACCGACATGCACACGTGAACTTGTTATACCACGGGGGTTAGTACCAATGGATAAGGTATAAAACTCATGCCAACACCGAAGGTAAACTCATGGCTAGGTTGACGGATTTTCACCGTCAACGGGGAGGTTAATTAAGCACCTGACGTGGTTAGGTTAGGCTCTACGTGATCTGTTTGTGCTAATCTCCTAAGGTTATTTAAAATGGACTAGCAGGTTATTTTATATCTTGATTGAATTTGCAATTAGAATGGACTAGCAGGTTATTTAGAATGGACTAGCAGATTAATTAGGCATCTGCTATTTAGATATTGTGGTTCATGTTGCTCCAAGTTTTGATGCTTAGAAACTTATACAACTTAGCGGCAGTAAGGAGAAACCTTGTACATTTGGGTAGAGTAGAACTATATCTTGTGGATGGCTGCATGTTTTGTGTTGCAAAGATAAATGCACATCTTAGCTCATAATGCAACTATATCATGTGGATTTTCTTGATCCACTCGATGTTTATTGGCATTGATCTGTTGCATGTGAAGTTTGTGCACTAGGTACTCTGCAATATTTCCATACCTTCTACTACTTTCAGCTTATTAGTTTTACTCACAGAGTTACTTTTGCATGTGAAGTTTGGCTGGACTACTTGTCCCTCCTAGATTATGAAGAGCAACATAGATACTTTTCTATCATGTTTTGGTGGGTGCTACTATAATTAGGACTGCAGAGTGCCTTCTCTTTTTATAAATATGTTGGAATTTAT
Organism: Cenchrus americanus; assembly: GCA_947561735.1. Lineage (NCBI taxonomy): Eukaryota > Viridiplantae > Streptophyta > Magnoliopsida > Poales > Poaceae > Cenchrus > Cenchrus americanus. The sequence continues at coordinate 148,499,046 of OX387243.1, read as the reverse complement.
AAATAGTTGCAGATTCTTCTATACTTGTTTATTTACTGTTATAATGTGGAAACTGACATGCTTGTTCAAAGTAGATAACTAGTAGTCTTTTTCTCATTTGCTCATTTATTGAAATTAGTGTGCCATTTGATGTTGCAGAAAAGAAAACCTTATCAATATGATCCACTTTGTTTGACTCATTGCAGGTAAGTAATAACTGAAAATTTGTTGGGTGGTTATTGCTCTGTCTGCTACTAATAGTTGTTTCACCATCTTTGCTTTATAACTCTTATTTTCTTGGCAGGTCAGCTAGCCCATCTCTACAAGGAAGTACAAGGAAGTGTGGTTTCTATGAGAAGTACAAGATGTAAAATAAGATGTAACTTGTAGTTAGAATCTGCTGTAATTTGTAGTTCGAATTTGTTTTAATGTGAGTAATAATGTGAATTGAGTTGAGTTATGGAGTTGTATGGTCATTGGAATACTGGATCTGTTAATTTATACAAGTTTTTTGTTATTTCAGTATTATTTGTAAAGTGTATTGATAATTACCATTTGCACTTTTGTGACGAAATAAAACTGATCAGATCAAGCCACGTGGCTCAATAAAGGACAATCTGTGACCAAAATGAGAGAAAAACTGTGACCAAAATAATGACAAATTTGTGACCATTTATATTAAAAGGTGACGATGGCAAATATCATTCTATTACGATGTAAACTTGTCTTCTATGACGATTCCAAAAAGATGATGTTAGCTGCCACGTCATTAATGACGTCACCGCCACATCAGCTGTCATGTCAGATGCAAACGCTGTTAATGGGAGATTATGACCAAAACATAGGAACATTTGTGACCAAATCTGATCGTCACACATCACAAATGCCGTTAACGGCGCCGTCAGGCAGTCAGGCACACGGAAAATTATGACGATAACGAAGTTATATCCATGACCAATGACGTTCGTCATAGATTGAATTCATTTCCATGACGCCAACTATTTCGTCACGGATTAGAGACACATCCATGACGAAAAAACTCATTTCTTCACAGATGCACAAATGTGACGCCAATTCTGTGACCAAATGAAAATCGTCACAAAATCGTCACAAATGACTACCTGTGACCATTTTGGCGCCTTCGGTGACGTTAAGGGAACGTCATTGATGACAACATCCCTACTAGTGTAGCCCGATGCACCTTGAGATAATCGATTAGCCCTTTTGTTATGGCACTTAGGGATATGCTCGAGCCTCATCATCTTGAATTATTTGAGTAGCTGGAGGCACTCTTCATGATAAACCCCTTTTAGTACTGCCTGGTACTCAGCTTGATCATTCTTTGAAGTCTTCTCAATTGAATAGAGAATTCATAACTTTCCTTCCAAGGCGAGATGAGGACATTCCTAATTCCAGCTCCTACTCCACATGATTATATGTCAAAGATTATGGTCCATGGGATGGGTTCAACGACTGCAATCTTGAGCCTACAATACTGAGTTACCAGATCGTGAACGATTGGTGGAGGAGGATCGGCCGGGGAAGTCGCCGGCGAGCGGCGGCGGCGAAGCAACGGCGGCGCGGCCGCGGGAACTCGGACGGCGGTGTCGTATGGACCTCCCTAGGCCCACTACCTCGGTGGGTACCGGGACCGACTACTCGGTGGGCCCACGGGACTAACCGACTTGCGCCGCACGATACCCGATGGCGTGAAGCACAAGGACTACGAGAGGAGAAGTACTCGGTTAGGAAGGCCGTACATGTCCCGCACTTCGTATGGAAGACTCCTAGACGTACTCAACTAGTACTCTCTCCCTACTCCGACTTGTAACCCCCGCCTCCGGACTATATAAGGCGAGGCGGGGACCCCCTCTCTCATCATCTCATCTCACGGCGTACAATTGCATCATCTTGTAATCGTACCCAATCAATCCAGAGCTACGCAGCATACAGGACGTAGGGTATTACGCACCTCGCGGCCGAACCGGTCTAAATTGTGTGCCACGTGTCTCTTCCTTCGAGTTACCGACCTTGGCGAGGCCACATTCATCTACTTCGGGTACTCCCCTTAGTAGGTTGCTAGTCTAAAACACCTACAGCTGGCGCGCCAGGTAGGGGATCTCGCCCGAGATCACATGGCGAACTCGACGGCTCCTGTCTACTTCAAGCCAACCGTCGCCTTCAACCGCGGCGACACCTTCGTTTTCGGCGCTTGGGTCTGCACTGCTGACGGCGCAGGATCCTTCCACTGCCGCCTCACCATGCAACCCAACCCGAAGACCGACTTCGTGATGCTTCCTGAAGTTGTCACTAGCGAACTTGCCGGCAAGTTCGGCGAAATTTCGCTTTTCAACCATCACGCCGACTTCGAGCTCGAGTCCGCTTCCAACTCGAACTCGACGTCTCCATGGGCTATCGCATGCGAGCCGGCTGCTCAGCCATCACATGTGGTCCGCCCATCCTGTGAGCGCCCCATGCGCGGCCCCCGCAACCCCTGCAGGGCCCGCACAGGGGCTCCCTCTTCGCGTCGGGCCGGCAAGGAGCCTGTACCCGAGTAAAACTCGGACTCCGACACCGCCCTCGGTCACGCTTCGGACTCCAACTCCCTCTCCGGGCTCTACTCGGATTCTGCATACGAGTTCGACTTCGGGTCGGGCCCAGAGGATCCCGAGTCTGAGGACAACACAACTGAGCATCCCTTATCGGGCCGGCCTGCGGGGCGGTTATAACGTCCACGCCCGTCGGAAGATTCGTCTGCGGCCGGACCGCAAGCCCGCGGACACGATAAGTGGAGACTCACGCTACGTCGCCTACCTCGACTCGCTCCCGTTCCGGGGAGGGAACACCACTTGCCGGGCCGACTCGTACACTCCAAGCGAGGTGGCGAGCTCTGAGCCCAGCCTTGGCAACCCTGATCGCCAAGTCTTCATGGCTGCCGACGACACCCCCGGCCCATCAGGGATGGCTACAGACAAGTACCTTGAGGACATCTCCGCAGACGAGCTGTCTGCCGACGCACCTGCAGACGAGACCGCCGCCGACAGGGACGCTCGACGTGAGCGTAACAGGAAGCACAACGAATGGCGCCGGCGGCTCAGAGACAACCTCCCCATCTGCAACCTTGCGGAAGCTCTCGAGGCGGTCGAGAGCGAGACACACACTACCCACGAGCAATGCCTTATGTCGATCACGGCGATCGCACGCCGGGCTCGGGGTATACGCACTAGAGAAGTCATCGCCAAGCTCGGCCGAAGACGCCTACTTCGTGCGGGTCGACAATAGGGTCAACCGGCCTCCTCCCCGCCGGGGAACCGCGACAACGAAGCTACAAGTCGCGGTGGCCGACCTCGGTCGCAACCGTACTCGAGGCGAGCTCCCGGCTCGGCCCAACCGTACTCGCACGAACGCCGGCGGACCCTCACGGGGTGGCAACAAGCAGCGTGAGGTCGTTCCTCACCGCAATCCTGACGGCGGCGGCAGTGACGACGGAAGCTCCAACCACGGAGCCAACAGGAGGGCCGGCGGCGGCAATCGCGGCGGTCGTGACCACGCGAACAGCCACGCTTCCGGTGCCTCACAGGGCGCCTACGACGCCCGCCAGAAGATTGAGGAGCTGCGGCGGAAGAAGTCAGCCACTGCAGGCGACATCGACGGCTTCCCCGCCTTCTCACCTCGACTTCGCAACTTGCTCCTCCCCGAAAAGTTCAAGCCTTTGGGGATCACCAAGTACGACGCGAAGCGAGGACCCCCATCCGGTGGCTCGGGTGCTACGCCCTCTCCATCGAGAACGGCGGCGGCAACAACGACACCAAGTGCCTCTACTTCCCCTTACGCCTGGACCAAGCTCCACTCACATGGCTCGAGTCACTTCGGACAAGCACTCGATCGACAAGTGGGACCGAGGCGAAGGAGCGGTTCACCGGCAACTTCGCGGGTGCCATGGGCCGATCGGGTACTCTCATGGACCCGGCCATGGTCAAGCGAGAACAAGGCGAGACCCTCCGCAAGTACATGCGTCGCTTCTTCGACAAGCGCGCTACCGTAGTCGACGTCACCGACAAGGAGGTCATTGACCTCTTCCAAGACGGCCTCTACCACCGCCGCACATTTGAAGACTTCGGTCGCCGCCGCCCCAAGTCCATCCCCCACCTCAAGGACATGATCACGTCCTGGGCGGATGAAGAAGACAAGGCCAACGCCAAGTACGATGCCATCCGTGGCAAGAACAAGCAAAACACGGGCGGCGGCAGTGGCAACAACGGGAACCAAGGCGGTCCCAGCAACAACAACAACTACTCGGGTCCCAACCACAAGCGCAAGCCAGACAACACTGTCGCGGCTATCCAGCGCCCTGCGAAGGAGAACTCAAAGAAGAACTCCGGTAGCTTCAAAGACTTGCTGAAGGAGAAGTGCCCGTGGCATCTGGACGGCAACCACACTACCGAGCAGTGCTACCAACTCAGGCGAGCACTCAAGAGTACTCCAGAGCCACCGCACCCTCACGAGAAGAAAGGCAAGAAGAAGAACAACGGAGACAGCGGCGAGTTCCAGGAACCCGACAAGAGTGTCAACGTCCTCTTCGGCGGACTACCCAGCAGGCGGGAGCAAAAGGCTACCCGTCGAGAAGTCATGAGCATTGAACCAGCGGTCCCGACCCCTCACAGGTGGTCGGAGGTACCCGTTACCTTCTCCCGCGCGGATCAATGGACCAGCTTCTCTGAACCAGGGCGGTTCCCTCTTGTCCTGAAGCCGGTGGTCGCGGGCTCCAAGCTCAACAAGGTCCTCATCGATGGTGGAAGCGGGCTCAACGTCCTTTTCACCAAAACCTTGAAGAAGATGAAGCTCGACATCACCCACATGCTCACCAAGAGCAACACGCCTTTCTACGGCATCGTCCCCGGTAACGCGGCTATCCCACTGGGCTCAGTGGTCCTGCCAGTTACCTTCAGGGAATCTCGGACAACTATCATACCGAGTACATCAAGTTCGAGGTCACGGACTTCGAGACATCCTACCATGCCATTCTCGGCAGACCGGCCATCGCCAAGTTCATGGCGGTGCCCCACTACACCTACTTGGTACTCAAGATGCCGAGTCCGGCAGGTGTACTCTCTCTTCAAGGGGACTTGAAGATCTCTCATGACTGCGACACCGAAGCCGTGGAGATCGCCTCTACAAACCAAGTACCCAACGCGATGATGGAGGTCTACGCCGCGTCAAAGAAGCTTGCAACAAGTGAACTCGACATCCCTGAGAAGTCTGACAAAGGCAGCAAGCCTCAGCCAGCTGAGGAGGTTCTGGTCAAGACGATCGACCTCGGGACAGACGACACCACCAAGACCACCACCATCGGGGCCGGCCTCGACCCCAAATAGGAAGATGCGCTCATCAACTTCCTCCGGGCTAACCGCGACATCTTCGCGTGGAAGCCAGCGGACATGCCAGGAGTGCCCAGGGAGTTGATTGAGCACTACCTCAACGTCGATCCTAAGGCCACCCCCAAGCGACAACACCTCCGACGCTTCATCGACGACAGACGGGATGCCATCAAGAAGGAACTCGCCAAACTACTCGCGGCTGGCTTCATCGGAGAAGTCTTCCATCCTGAGTGGCTCGCCAACCCCGTACTCGTCCGCAAGAAGAACTCGAACGGGTGGAGGATGTGTGTCGACTACACCGACCTCAACAAGCACTGCCCCAAGGACCCCTTCGGGTTGCCGCGGATTGATCAAGTCATCGACTCCACGACGGGCTGCGACCTGCTCTACTTCCTCGACTGCTACTCCGGGTACCACCAGATCACGATCAAGGAAGAAGACCAGGAGAAGACCGCGTTCATCACCCCGTTTGGCGCGTACTGCTACACGACCATGTCCTTCGGGTTGAAGAACGCCGGCACCACCTATCAACGAGCTATCCAAGCCTGCTTCAAGAGGCAACTCAACAAGAATGTCGAAGCCTACGTGGATGACGTGGTCGTCTAGACCAGAAACTCCAGTACCCTCATCGATGATCTTGAAGAGACTTTCGCATCCCTGCGCGAGTACCGCTGGAAGCTCAACCTGAACAAGTGCGTCTTCGGTGTACCTTCGGGCAAACTACTCGGCTTCATCATCAGCCAACGTGGCATAGAAGCCAACCCCAAGAAGATCTCCGCCATCACCAGCATGAAAGCTCCCACGTGCATCAAAGACGTCCAGAAGCTGACCGGGTGCATGGAGGCCTTGAACAGATTCATCTCGAAGCTTGGAGAACGAGGGCTCCCCCTTCTTCAAACTACTCAAGCACCAAGAGAAGTTCGTGTGGACTCCAGAGGCGGACCAAGCCCTTGCTCAGCTCAAGGACTTCCTATCGAAGCCACCAGTCCTCACGGCTCATCGCAAAGGCGAGCGACTCTTGCTCTACCTCGCCGCGACTACTCACGTGGTCAGTACTGCCATCGTCGTCGAGCGGCAGGAAAACGGCCACGCCTACCCAGTCCAGCGCCTAGTCTACTTCGTCAGCGAGGTCTTGTCAGAGTCCAAGGCGCGCTATCAGCCTGTGCAGAAGCTTCTGTACGCAGTACTCATCGCCTCGCGGAAGCTACGACACTACTTCCAGGAGTACTCGATCTCCGTCGTCACCGACTACCCGCTCGGCGACATCCTGCGGAACCAAGATGCTACTGGAAGGATCTCCAAGTGGGCAGTCGAACTCGGCGCCCTCACCATCGACTTCAAGCCACGTACAACCATCAAGTCGCAGGCACTAGTCGACTTCATGGTGGAGTGGCGGGAGAATCAGCTGCCTACTTGTAACACCCGAAAATTCCATCACAATAAAATATTGCTAGCAACATGGTTTAGTTTTATTTTCTAAGGATTTAATAATTTTGAATAAATAAATTTGCCTTTAATTAAATTAAACAACATTTAATAATTAGAATCACTCAAGTGTTTGTGCATCATGTTGAAATGCATGAGTTTTGGTTGTGGTGTGGTTTTAAAAGTCTTAAAATATTTATGAAAAAGTTTTAAAATAATTGTGAAAAGTTTGTGAAAATTTGTGTAAAAGTTTGAATTAAAAAAAATGAAAGTTTGAATTTAAAAATGTTTGAAAAGTTGTTTAAAAGGGTTTGTGAAAATCCTTTAAAAATAGTTGGAGAAAAGTTGGAAAAAGTTGTGTGAAAGATTTGATTTTATAAAGGTTTTAATTTGGTTTGAAAAAGGGATTTGAAAAAAAACAAAAAAACAAACCTAACTCTCTAACCCAATTTCTCCACCGCCGGCCCAGCCCACCTCTTCCTCTTTTCTCCTTTCCTTTTCTTTTTTCCTTCCGTCGCCGGCCCAACCTACTCGCCCGGCCCACTTATCCCGCAGGCCTGCCAGTGCTCGCCACCCCTCCCTCTCTCTCTCGGCCGCCGACAGGTGGGGCCCACCTGTCGGGGTCATCCCCAACCTCCCGCCGCCTCCCTTCTCCCTGGCCGCGCCGGCCGCCGGCGCGTCCGCCGCATCCCGGCCGCCCCTCGCCCGTCCGCCTCCACCACTCAACCATTAAGGCACCGCCCCACTCACCCACCGCCGCCTCACCCCTTCCCCTCCCCCGAAACCGCCTCGCACCGAGCCACCGGCATTAATGGCGGCCGCCACCGACCTCGCCACCCACCGCCTTGCGCACCTCCTCTCCTTCCCCCTCCGCCCTATAAAGGATGAGCATCACCCCCTGCGTCTCCCGCACCTCTCCCCTCTCCTCCTCCCTCACCGCAGCGCCGTCCCCGCCGGAGCCCGGAGCGCCGCCGCCGGAGCCGCGGCCCGATCCGCTTCACCGGCGTTCTTTCCTCCCTTCCAAGCTTCCAGGTGATTTCCCCTATTCCTCCTCTTCGTTTCAGTATTTTTTCCATCGCATTTGGCGCACTGGAGCTTCCTTTTGGCTGCCGCCGGCGAGCCGGCCGGCAAAGCGCCGCCGCTGGCATCGCGCGCCACCGCCTGGAAGGCAGCCGCGGCTGCCCACTCGCCTGCATGCAACCCCCACCGTCTGATCTGATTTGGGCGGTCCGGATTAAATCAGGGCGCACCCCCTTGGATCGGTCCACGGTGGACCGGGTCCACCGCACTGGTTCACCGCTGGCGTCAGCAATTGTGTCATGCCTGCGTCAGCGTCGGCCAATCGCAGCTCGCCACGTGGCGCCACCGCAGTCCCTCAGCCGGCCGCCCAGGCATTTTTGCAAAAAGAACCCTGCATTTTCCATAATTACAAATATACCCTTCCACCTATATAAAAGCCCTTCAAGCAGGTCCTTGTTTTTATGTTTTGAACCCTGAACTCCATAGTTTTCATGTTCAGCAGCCCACCCTTAACCTTTTACATGTTAGACCTCCTAGTTTCACACATAATTATGTTTAGGTCCCTGAAATCTTACAAAAAACTCCATAAACTTTCAGATATTCACAATTTAGTCCCTGAATCTTGTTTCAGCCATATCTTTTTCATCCTAGCTCCGTTTTACGCGTTCTTGGTGTCCACACGACCGTCTCTCGGAGCCCGTCATTTCTAAAAGCTTGTTTTAGTATTTTGGTAATGTTTGATGTATTGTTTTATTTATTGCATGTTTTCTTGCATGATCGTAGCCAACGCGCCGTTCGAGGAAGAACAAGTGCAGAGCTTTGCAGATAAGGAAAGTAGCTTATCGTTGGAGAAAGGCAAGTGACCCTAACCACCCTTCTACCTATGCTTTAATCAAGAATACTATAAATTAATCGGAACATGGAGAACCACCCAGGAATACAGTGCAACCACAGTCCATATGGCTCTGTCTTAGCCAATTAATTAGGTGTGTGATTGTATTGACGACCTTATCCGAAAGGAACACAGGGGGCTCCGGGTTGCAGGGGTATAGCCCGGTTCTTTTGGGGTAGCAGCCTTTGCTAAGGTGCGACCACTAGGGAGGGTTATGGTCCGCCCCGAGTCAGAATCGTCGTGGGTTGTCGGTGCTTTTGCATATCTTTGTAATGGCTTCGTAGCGTCCCTATGCAATCACACCTCGGAAGTGTGGTATTGTTCCTGATCAGCACATGTGTGGTTGGGTTCAAAGTTCTTCGGAACTTTTATGCGAACTGTGGTGAAAGTGTGCAACCTCTGCAGAGTGTAAAACTGATCGATCAACCATGCTCACGGTCAAGAGCGGCATGGACCCTCACCTGATTAATGAACTTAAAGATGGATTTAATATTGCTTTCCGGTTATTCCTGTGGCCTTGTTGAGTACCAAACATAATTGTACTCATCCTTGCTTACGCTGTTCAGAGAAGAATCCCGGAGTGAAGTACTTCACCAACTACGAGGAGTTCTGAGGATGCGATCAACCAGTCAGAAGCCTGTGGAAGATGAAGATGGAGTCGCGTCTTCATAGTTATCGTTGTTCGTGTAAAGACATTTGTGTCTACCCTCGTGAGTGTAATAAAAGTTAATAAACCTTTTCTGTACGTTTTGAGCAATGTCTTGTGATATTACACTCATGAGTCTATCATATGTGTGAAACTGTGATTCTGGCACACATATGAGATGCATTCGGTTTTCTACGGAAAATCGGGTGTGACACTACTCCAACCGTGCGACCAGAGCATTGGGTGATGTACTTCGACGGCTCACTCAACCTCGAGGGCGCAGGTGCAGGGGTACTCTTGATCTCTCCAACGGGCGAACAACTCAAGTACATCCTGCAGATCTTCTGGAAGGTCTCAAACAACAAAGCCGAGTATGAAGCTCTCCTACACGGGCTCCGCCTCGCGGCTTCACTGGGCATCAAGCGGCTACTAGTCTACGGCGACTCCGCAGTGGTCATCAACCAAGTTAACAAGTCCTGGGACCGCAACAAGGAGAACATGGACGCCTACTGCCTAGAAGTCCGTAAGCTCGAGAACAAGTTCTACGGTCTCGAGTTCCACCACATCGTCCGCGACAACAATGTTGCAGCGGACGTCCCGTCGAAGCTCGGCTCTACTCGCGCTCAAGTACCAGCGGGTGTTTTCGTCCACGAGCTTCAAGCGCCATCCATCCCGGAGCCGGCGCCACCGACCACTGTCCCAGCGCATCCGCCGGCCGGCCGGGGAGGTCATGATGATCGACGTGGGTGGAGGCAACCCTTCATCGACTACCTCAACGAGCAGAAGATTCCCTCGGACAAGAACTTGGCTGAGCAGCTCATCCGCCGCGCCAAGTCCTACGTCCTCGTCGGAGACAAGCTTTACAGACGGGGCACATCTTCTGGAGTACTCATGAAGTGCGTCCCCAGACAAGAAGGCAAGGACATCTTGGAGGAGATCCACAAGGGCGTCTGCGACAACCACGCGTCCTCTCGCACGCTAGTCAGCAAGGCCTTCCGACGAGCTTTCTACTGTCCCACAGATCTGGGCGACGCCGAAGAACTTGTCAGAAGGTGCCAAGGGTGCCAGTACTTCGCCAAGCAGCAACACGTCCCAACCTACAAGCTAGTCACCATACCGCCAACCTGGCCCTTCGCTTGCTGGGGGCTCGACATGATTGGGCCACTACCAAGCCGACCGAGGTGGATTCAACAGAGTATTGGTGGCCATCGACAAGTTCACCAAGTGGATCGAGGTCAAGCCGGTCACATGCCCCAAGGCTGACAGAGTACTCGACTTTCTGGATGAACTCGTGCATCGCTACGGACTACCCCATCGCATCATCACAGACCTGGGCTCCAACTTTAACAACCACCAGTTCTGGGAGTACTGCGAGAACAGTGGGATCGACGTCCGCTACATCTCAGTTGCCCATCCTCGGGCCAACGGACAAGTCGAGCGCGCCAACAGGATGGTGCTCGACGCTCTCAAGAAGCGGCTACATGACGCTGCTAACTCCAAAGGAGGCAAGTGGATCAAGGAACTACCCAATGCACTCTGGGGGCTGCGTACTCAGCCTTCCAAGCCAACAGGGCAATCCCCTTACTTTCTGGTCTACGGCTCCGAAGCAATCCTCCCTGCCGATGTCATATGGAACTCACCAGCAGTGGAGCACTACGACGAAGGCGTCTCTGAAGACAGCAGACGAGTTGACATCGATGGACTCGAAGAAGCTCGCTGCGCTGCCCTCGTCCAATCAGCAAGGTACCTGTAGGGTATCCGACGCTACCACGACCGCAACGTCAAGGAATGCTCCTTCAACGTTGGCGATCTCATCCCCCGTTGTATCCAGAACATGGAAGGACTACACAAGCTCAGCTCCCCCTGGGAAGGTCCCTTCACTGTGGCAAAGGTGACCGGGCCGGGCTCCTACCGCCTCCAGACACTTGAAGGCGAAGATGTCAACAACTCGTGGAACGTCGACCAACTCTGTTGATTCTACGCCTAGTCTATACGACTACCTTGGGGGCTCAAGTCTACGCGACTACATCAATACCCCTCCGCCGTAAGCGGCCTTCAGGTCCTGGCTCCAGTCTCCGGACTACTCCTCCGCCGTAAGCGGCCTTCGGGTCCTGGCTCCAGTCTCTGGACTACTCCTCCGCTGTAAGCGGCCTCCGGGTCCAGGCACTAGTCTCCGGACTACCCTCCTCCAGAATCCAGCCCATGCGGCTACCTACGGATCCTGGGCTGCGACGAGCGACAAGGACTCTAGCAGCGGTCTACTAAGAGACCACATACTTCTAGATCCAGCCTACACAGCTACCTACAGATCTACTGCTGTAAGCGGCTTCTCGCCCTAGCACCACTTAGCCGTAGGCGGCCTCCGGGTCCGGGCGACTACTCTGTAACTACGGCCCTGGCCATCCAGGTGTACTTCTTCAGTAATAAAGTTTGGTCGTTTCATCAACTTCTTTACTGTCTACTTCCCTCAACGGGACTACTGCCGAGTACGACTACTCGCGACAACTCCACGATGGGACTCCGCACTCTGAGATCGCGACTACGAGTACTCATTGATGGAACTTTTCTTCATTAATATTTAAACAATTTCTTTACAATTGTTTTTGTACATCAATTGCTACGAGCTAACTATTACAGGACTACTGGAGATTAAGCTTGTCGGCGACTTGCTCCGCAATAGGCGCCATCTGCTCCAGCAGCTCCGCATACTGCTCGTCTGTACAGTTGGCGGCTAGCCCGCCAGCGACTACATCCACGGGCGCCTTCGGGAAGTAGGACTTCATGAAGGCCAGCACCTGGTTCGGGATCGACTTCGCCAGATGCTTCACGTAGGCCGCCAGCCGGCTGGGGGCTTCCTTAAGTCGATCAACCAGTGGTGCTATCTTGGGGCCACCAGGGTGAGGCACCAGCAGCCTCGCGATGGGGAGCGCGGCTTCCTCAAGCTCCTTCAGCTGGGCTCGTAGCCCCTCGCAGTCCTCGTTCAGCTTCTGCAACGATTTGTAGCAGTTGACGAGGTCACGATCGGAGGCAATACGAAGCTCCATGTGCTTGTCGCACTCGAATGCAAGCTCCTTATAATCTAGCTCGAGTACCTGGCGGGCCTCCTGCTCCCGGTAGAAGAGATTCTTCAGATCCGTCTCTGAAGTCTTCAACTGCTCTACCCGGGTCTCAAGCTCTGCAAACAACAAGGACAAGCGGGTTAGACTACCTCTCGACCTCCAACAAGTACTCAACAAGACAAGTGGTATACCTTTGTTCTTGTTGCGGAGTGACTTGTTCTTCCGCACCAAGTCGTCGCTCTTCGCCTGCATCTCCTGGATGTCGTTGTGGTACTTGGCGAAGGCGGTGTCAAGCTTGGACTGCATAGCGGCCGCGTGCTTCCGGGACTTCACAAGTTGGTCCTCCAGCGCCTCCGCCCGAAGCACCGCGTCGCCGAAGCCTTGGAGCATATTGGACTTCTCACGGGACCTCTCCACAACGTCCTGCACAGACAACATATGTCAGATGAGTACTCAACGCTAAAGGATTGACTACTCAGGAGTTACGACTACTCACCTTCATCCACTGCTCGGCTTGGCGGACCGCCTCCAGATGCCGAGCCACCGTTGCCGGGTCGATCAAGTCGTCCGCCAGCAACTCTACCCCGCCATGACTACTTGTGGCGGCTTCGGTCATCGGTGAAGATCGGATGGGCTCCGCGTCTTTGATCTCCAGGGAGCGAACAACCACATCCAGAGCGGGTTCTGGCTGTGTGGTGGTCTCCTCTCCCTCGGTCGTCGCGGCGGCTCCTCCGGCGGCTACCTCTATCAGCTCGGGGGCTCCTCCAGTAGCCTCCTGGGTTCCTGGTGTCAACCTCTCCATGGGCACCGCCGCGGGGATTTCGCTCCCTTCGGCCTCAGCACCTGTCAACAAAAAGACAAGTGCATCAGCGTCGTTTGACGACTACGACTACTCTTCGGGGATACTACAGCCTCAGCAGAGTACTCACCTTCGACCACGCTGGCTTCGGGCAACGTAGCCTCAGCAGCCGGCGCTTCAGGCTCCGCCTGAGGGGCAGGAGCGGACTCCTCAGCGGGCGGCGCGGCTTCTTCTTCCGCCACCGCTGTAGAGGGTTCATCCCCCTCCCAGGACAGATCCGTTGATTTCCTGCAGAGTACACAAGTTGGTTGTCAATCAAGTTCGACTACTACATCAACTACTACTCGGGAAGGTCCAACACTTACAAGCTTGACTGGACCACCATCACGATCGGGTCGCCGAGGATGCTGGCGATGTCCACCAGTCCAGCCTCGGCGGGCGCCTCCTCTTGCGCCTCTGCGGCCGCTGCCCCTTCTGCAGTACCAACAGCCAGTGCAGCGCTCTCCTGTGCTTCTGCGTCCACCACTTCTTCTTCTGCAGCAGCAACAGGCTTCGTGCCCCCCCTGAGGAGCAGGGGGCTGGCGCTCCATCTGCGCCAAGAGCTCTTCAAAAGTGGGGGCTGGGCTACGACTCCCAGTGGCTTCCCCCACCGTGTCCCACTCGCCTTTGTCGCCCTGTTCGACGGGCTTCATAGGCGGCAACTCCTGCAAGCAAGGAACCTTCTTCATCAACAAGTGAACTCGAGACACGAGTACTCGACTACACTACTCAAGATGGCTTACCTCTGGGGACGTGGTCTCGGTGACCTTCAACTTCTTCGACACGCGCTTGCAGGACGCATTGCGCGGCTTCCGTGGCGGCGCGGCCAGACTAGCCTCCAGGCTAGCCGGTGGATCCTGCACGAGGGGAACGTGAGGTAGGCCAGGACGGTTGAATCTCGACCGCAGCTGGAAGCGGTCCTGCAGCGTCTCCTCGTCGTCATCCTCGTCGGACGTGTCCTCCACTACAATGGTGTCGTCTCCTTCGCCGACCTCCCGCCGCTCCTTGGCCTTGGTCTTCCCCTCCTCCGGGATCTCGACTTCCTGAGGGGGCGGCGGTGGCTCGGAGACAAACTTCTTCAAGTCGTCTTGCAAGACACAACTCGTCAGCACGACTACTCACACGGAACGGGTACTCGCAGGGGGTATGGCTACTTACCTCCTTTGGAGGGCGCGCGGCGGAATACTCCGGGACGGGGCACGCCGTGTACGGTGGCATGTCCTTGAAGATCCGCGCCAGCCTGTCAACAATGTTGTCGTCGTCGACTTCGTCTCCAGGCATCCGCGACATGTCGTCTTCGCCGGTGTACTCGAACCCAAGGGTGTCGCGAGCCACCAGTGGCTGCACCCTGTGCTTCATGAAGCTAAAGGCCACGTGCTCGGCCCTCAGCCCGCCTTCTCTTAGCGCCTTGATCCGCGCCAACAACTCAGGGAGCTGGATCCCCTCCTGCATTGTGGGCTCCGTGTTCCACCACGGGCGATTCTTGGGCTGCTTCCCGCTCGGCTTCGGCAACCCCGGATGGTGGTTCGTGATGTAGAACCACTTGGTTTTCCAGTCTTGATTGGAGTCGATGAGCTTGTACGAGAGGTACTGCTCAGCAGCGTCCTCCCGCATCTGGATTCCTGCTCCTCCAACTACCTTCGGATTGCTGGTGCTTGGTTGCGGCTTCACCCGGAAGAACTTCCGGAACAAGATCCAATGGGGCTTGATCCCCAGAAAAGCTTCACAGAAATGAACGAAGACGGCGGTATGGAAAATACCATTGGGGTTGAGGTTGAGGTACTCAATGCCGTAGTACCCCATGAGCCCCTTGAAGAAGCTGCTTGTCGGGACAGAGAGCCCGTGTTCCGCGAATCGCGCGAACATCGGGATCTCGTCTTCACTCTTCTCCATCGGGTACGGATTCCCGGCGGTAGCTCTCCACATGTCCACCTCCTTTTCCCAGATGAATCCGCTGTTGAGGAGGGCCAGCAAGTCTTCGGTCTTCGCCTTCGACTTCTTCCACTCGCGGTTCGGATCTGGCCACGGTGGAGACATCGGCGGTGCTACCCCTGTGGCAGATCCGACGGCTTCGTCGCGGCTCCTCTTCTTCCCGCCGGTGGTCTTCGTGGTCTTGGACGGCGACGGCTTCATCCTCCAAGTGCACGACGTCTTCACGCGCATTCGCTCGGGGGCTACTCGGGTGGCTCTGGACGGCGGCGCACTCAGATCTACAGCGGCGGCGGTGTGCGCTGGCGGCGATTCTGGCCAAGATCTATTTGAAATGGCTACAGCTGCGTAGGGTGAAAAACCATTTGGCTTCTATTTATAAGTCAACGCGGCCCTCCAACGGCCGGATGGATAAGTTTGCGCTCGGCTGACTCAGCGGCCGCGCGTGACTCTTCAACTTCAACTAGTCGACACGCCTCACCTCGGGGGCTCGGCTACCTCTACTCGACTACCTGGGAAGCGACAAGACTCAGGAGCATCTCAGGACACATTCTACAAGATGACCCTTCAATTCGAGAGAAAGTACTCGACTGAAGGCTCGGGGGCTCCGTGCCACGCGTCCTTCGGTTTTTTCTCCGGATTTTTTGGGATATTCTTGCCAAAACTTCAGATGGACCCTCAGCCAGAGTCTACGACTCAACCTAAGGCTCGGGGGCTACTCCATATGGAGTGCGATTTTGCAATCTCACTTCCATATTAGCTTCGGCTTCAAGACAACACGGGCGTTGTTGAAGACCTTCGAGGGCAGCACTCGAGGACGCTTGGGACTACTCGTGAAGACTTCAAGGTTGCTCAAACATCAGCTGGAGTACATTCCAGCCTCGGGATGCTTCGACTACTCTTGAGGACTTTTGACTTGTAGTACTCGGGGACGCCTGAGGACTACTCGTTAAGGCCGTCAAGACTACTTGAAGCTATCCTTCTCGACTACAAAGTACTCGGGGGCTTGTCGTATGGACCTCCCTGGGCCCACTACCTCAGTGGGTACCAGGACCGACTACTCGGTGGGCCCCTGGGACTACCCGACTTGCGCTGCACGGTACCTGATGGCGTGAAGCACAAGGACTACAAAGGAGAAGTACTCGGTTAGGAAGCTGTACATGTCCCGCACTGTATGGAAGACTCCTAGACGTACTCAACTAGTACTCTCTCCCTACTCCGACTTGTAACCCTGCCTCCCGGACTATATAAGGCGAGGCAGGGACCCCTCTCTCATCATCTCATCTCACGGCGTACAATTGCACCATCTTGTAATCGTACCCAATCAATCCAGAGCCACGCAGCATACAGGACGTGGGTATTACGCACCTCGCGGCCCGAACCTGTCTAAATTGTGTGCCACGTGTCTCTTCCTTCAAGTTACCAATCTCGGCGAGGCCACATTCATCTACTTCGGGTACTCCCCTTAGTAGGTTGCCGGTCTAAAACACCAACAGGCGGTGCGGGAAAAGGCGATGCTCAACAATGCGCTGCCCCGGGAGTTTCCATGTGGCCTAGGGAAGACACTAGGCAAGTCACCGGGCGCGGAGGATCGGCGGAGGGGCGAGCTCGGTGGTGGCGGTCCGGCGGCGGCCGCGGGAACTCAGGCTTCGGCGATCGTGGGGCTCGGCTTGATCAACACGCGGCTCAGGGAGCTCTTGTGATGCACAAGGAAGGGTTTAGGAGCTTGTGGGGGTGAGGGCGTCGACTGGAGGGAGGTGCGCACCGGCGGCGCCAATGGCGGAACGCCGGTGGCTCGGGCTGAAACGCGTGCGCGCGAGGAGCGACCGGGGATGGCTTATAAGCGCACATGAGGTCGGTTGGGGTAGGTGGGGTCACGCAGGTGCCACTTGCACGCGTGGAGAGGCCGGGGGCATGGCCGGCGACATGCGCCGCTCCGGCGGCCAATGGCGCGCCACGGGCGGTGCGCCGGTCGGTGGATCGGCGCCACCGGCGCGACCCACTTGCCACGAACGAAGCACGGGAGTGCTCCCGCGGTGCGGCACGGTGACCAACGGTCACTCCGGCGCCTCGGCGTGCGCGCCCGATGCGGGTACGACACGTACGGCGGGTGGCCGACGTGGCCGCGCACGACGTCGCGGCGGGGCGCGTCTCGGGCATTCCCGACGATTTCAATTTGCTGAAGCAGTTTTCAAAATGAATTTTCTCTGGATTTTCAAACTAAAGTGCACCTTATGGTCTAAGGCAAAGTTGAAGATCACACATACCTCTACAATTTTCACAATGGTTGGTAGGGGTTTTATGCAAGGGATCGAGCAGGAACATCGTGCCAAGTTGGCCAAAACATCAGCGCCAGTGAACAGTGAACCAATGCCTTGATTAGCCATTTCCACCACCCTACTCTCCAAATCAGCAATGCCACTCAACAGCAAAGTTGTGTTGATAGAGGGGGAGTGTCCGATCTTTCGGTGAGTGGAGATAAATCCGATTTGGTGGTTGTTGACCCTCACGATCCGACTACGACGAGGAAGACTCGAAGCGCCAATGCAATCGCTAAACCAACTCCCGACAGTTACCAACCTTGCTGGCGCAAGATCAGCCTGATCACGAAGATCAATTCTCGTACGCAATCGAAGAACGAACAAGAATCTGAGGCGAGCAATCTTAATATCGCTCGAAGGTGGAGTCTGAATTACACGACGGCGGCACGATGGTGGCTGTTTGGTTGTAGCTAAGGCTAACAAATAAATCAAACTCAAGTTTCTAAGGCGGCGGCTACTGAAAATATAAGAGACAGGGCGTCCTAGGGTTGGGGCGATTAGGGGTGGGGCGCCCCCAACTTGGGCCTAAGGCCCAACCAAACTGTCAGCGCAACACTTTGGCAGATTCTGAACGTCAACTTGTTTCGACAATTTCCATTGCCTCGGAACGAATTTTGGCACAAGACCGGTGCCATTGGAAGCTTTTATGAAATTCTGCTTCCAACCATATATAGAACGTCCAAAACCGACTCCGTATGCGACCTGGGCGTCCGTTTTATTGCGCACTGCTCCTGGACTCCGAACTGGACTCGAACTTGAATTGCTTTTGGCCTCCACCTCGAGGAGTCGAACCGGATCAACCTTGGACCTCCTTGTTGACTTGGAAACCCTTGTTGGACTTCTTCTACTCCATTCCATGCACCAATCATGGTCGTATGCATGGGTGTCATGTCCTCATCATTCTCCCCTTCTTGATGAAAAGCCGTCCTCGACGTCAATTGTACTTGGAACCAATCATGCACAACACAAGAGCGAACGGGGTTTCGAAAACCAATAAAATCAAAATTATTGTGAGGAGGAATGTCGCCATATCTCCAATTGGTGAATATGTCATCTTGCATATAAAATTTAGCGAGCATGTAAGCATCTTGATCGGATGACACATAATATTTGGCAACACTACCCTGCAAAAGATTAGTACCAACAAAAGACAAAGTAGGCATAGGTAGCAACCAGCAATGCTCCCCTTCTTGGAAGTAAACTTGTTTCACAGAAACTGAACTAGAGAAAGGTGAATGAATATGTGTAGTGTGACTGCCCTCTAGTGGATCAAAATTGAGCACAACAAAAGGATAATTCAAATTTTCACAAATGTACACTCGATGTATCATATATTCTCCTTTGTTGTTATATTTGCCAATAGCATGATATGTGTGTTTAGAAAAACATGGCAAATCAGCATATTTAGAAAGTTGCTCTTCCAAACAATCTAGATTACACAAAACATCAAATTCAATGTAACCCAAAGTATGTAAAGAAGACAATAATTTCTGCTCATCATTAGCACTAACAATATGCATAACATGCTTAGTTTCAGCAATAGTATTTGGTTCCAAAGCATGTAAAACTGAAGCATTATCAACCAAATCATCTTTATCACAAGGAACATCAAGCAAAACAGCATGTGACAAAGATTCACCAAGAGATGGTTCCACTGACAATTGCTCTATGATATCATGATTTGTGGAAAAATTAAGGACATTAAGACAATTCTCACCATCCATGAGCGTAGCATCATGAGCAGTACCTGTGTTTGTAGTAGGCGTAGGATGGTCAGTGGGAAGTGATGGTTCTGAAATTGCATAAGAGGATGTGTCCTCCTCAGGTGCCACCAAGTCGTCCTTAACCTCGTGCTTTGGATCGGAATCCTGCAAAAGGTTAGGTGTGGCAAGAGATACAACAAGGGACCTGTTCTCGCACAATTCGCTTTGTTTTCCACTTATAATATGAAGGCACAAATCGATGTTGGATAGCAGCTTTTAATTGAGACCAAGTGGTGGGAATATTAGTGGAATGTTTCGTTTATATTCACGCCACCACATCAAAGCAAAATCAGTAAATGCACTAAGAATAGCTGTAACTTGAGAATTAGCAGGAATATCATGGCATAAAAATTGTTGGTCTACCTCTAACTCCCAATCAAGATATGCAGCAGGATCGTATTTGCCATTATAAGATGGAATGTTAAATTTAATCGGAGCAAAGGAATCATTAGTGGGGAGACGTACCCCGCGGCGGTGGTCTCTATCCTGCTGCAACTCGGTGATCGTTGTCGTCAATGCATCGAGGCGTGCAGAGTGGTCTTGATGGCCGTCTCCGCGAGGATGATCTGATTGAACCGCTCGTTCGCATCCGTCTTGTCGACATCTCCTGCCATGGTTAGCGCAAACACAAAACAAAAGAAAATGTGGTGGAACGGCTCACAAGGTGCTCACACTAGTGTTGTTATCAAATTCTTATTTGGTCTTACCACGCACACAGGGGCGACCTGCAACCAACCGGTGGAACTCGCAAAAGATTGGAAGAGCGATTGCCTGGAGAAACAAAATCTACTCATCGTAGAAATATGTGGAGTTCTGGGTAGGCTGCACTCAAATCAAGGATTAGCACAATCTAACAATAATGCAAAGTTGAAAAAGAGTGTTGGCCGGCGTTGCTGCCGAACCGATCTACGTATTTCTCCCGTGGCCCGTTCTTTTGTTTTTTTCTGCTTTTCCTTTTTTTGCAGGGACTCTCTTTTTTTGTTGTATCACGTGACTCTTTTTTTGTTTTTTTTTGCACGGGAACAAGGGGAAACGATCGGGGCAGGAGCAAAACACGGGGAAAATGCGTGGGACACAGACTCGGACTCCCGGCCGATGGAGCAAAACGCGGGGGGGGGGGGGGGGGAACGTGGGGTTGCGTGCGTGGTGGGTAACCACGTGAGGATCACAGTACTTTTTTACTTCTTTTTTTAAGAGACACACGCAAGAAGAGGAAATCGAAAGGAAGGGAAAAATTTCACACGGCGTCACGGCCCGAGGGTGGGCCACGCGGCCAGGATTTTGAAGCTGCGATGGGGCGTGGTGGGATTGTTTTTTATTGAGTCCAAAACACACACGACAAGGGGAAGAGGTGATCGCACGGGTGGATGGGCTGTGCTCGGCGGAGGGGGTTTGTGCGTGGGGGGGGGGGGGGGGGGGGGGGGAGAGAGAGCAACGGAGAAGAAAAAGAAACAACGGCGAAAAAGTAGGGTTTGGTGAGAAGAAAAAGGACACAAGTAGCCAACAACAATTGAACGAACAAAGCACGCAAACTCAACAAAGCAGATTATTGAAAGAAAGTGCGAGGCTAAAAAGGTTGTTGGGACAAAGTTCTAACCTGGAATTTTTTTGTGGCTTTTCTGGTGGACAATAGGATGATGAACAACTCTCAAAACTAAAGGATAACACACGATAAAACTCACCGATCAACCTGTAATCTGATACCACTTGATAGAGGGGGAGTGCCCGATCTTTCGGTGAGTGGAGATAAATCCGATTTGGTGGTTGTTGACCCTCACGATCCGACTACGACGAGCAAGACTCGAAGCGCCAATGCAATCACTGAACCAACTCCCGATTGTTACCAACCTTGCCGGCGCATGATCTGCCTGATCACGAAGATCAATTCCTGTACGCAATCGAAGAACGAACAAGAATCTGAGGTGAGCAATCTTAATATCACTCGAAGGTGGAGTCTGAATTACACGACGGCGACACGATGGCGGCTGTTCGGTTGTAGCTAAGGCTAACAAATAAATCAAACTCAAGTTTCTAAGGCGGTGGCTACTGAAAATATAAGAGACAGGGCGTCCTAGGGTTGGGGGCGACTAGGGGTGGGGCGCCCCCAACTTGGGCCTAAGGCCCAACCAAACTGTCAGCGCAACACTTTGGCAGATTCTGGACGTCAACTTGTTTCGACAATTCCCGTTACCTCGGAACGAATTTTGGCACAACACCGGTGCCATTGGAAGCTTTATGAAATTCTGCTTCCAACCATATATAGAACGTCCAAAACCGACTCCGTACGCGACCTGGGCGTCCGTTTTATTGCGCACTGCTCCTGAACTCCGAAATGGACTCGAACTTGAATTGCTTTTGGCCTCCACCTCGAGGAGTCGAACCGGATCAACCTTGGACCTCCTTGTTGACTTGGAACCCTTGTTGGACTTCTTCTACTCCATTCCATGCACCAATCATGGTTGTATGCATGGGTGTCATGTCCTCATCATGTGTGCCTTGAAATTCTGCACATTTTTCCCTTTGGCGATTTTGAAGTGTTTAGGGAAATTTTGGAGAATGTGCACAAAGTCTACACTGGCACTAGGGGGCTCAAAAGACATTAGGGTTTTTGAGTAGGGTTTTGACCATGGGTCAACCTAGGATTCTTCATGGGTGGTTAAGGAGGTGTTAAGATGGTCATTAGCACAAATTACCACTGAGCAAAAACACGGGGTGTTACAGCCTACCCCCTTAACGGGAATCTCGTCCCGAGATTCGAAATCAAGAGTACAGGCAAAGATTCACTCACGAGTTTGACTTGCAAGAAATTCGGGGTACTTGGTGTTTAGAAATTGCTCGGTCTCCCATGTAGCTTCTTCTTCGGTGTGGTGACTCCATTGTGTCTTGTACATCTTCACCTTTTGTCTCCTAGTTTGCCTTTCTTTATGATCCAATACCCTCATTGGATACTCTGCTAGGGATAGATCTGGTTCTATTTCTGCATTGGTCTTTTCAATTACTTGTGCCTCTGGGATTTGCTCACACTTCTTCAATTGCGAGACGTGGAACACGTCGTGCACTGCAGACAATCGGTCGGGAAGTTGAATACGGTAGGCAACCGTACCAAACTTCTCGGTGACTTCATAAGGACCAATATATCATGGAGCCAATTTCCCTTTTACTCCAAAGCGTTGTACGCCTTTGGTCAGAGATACCTTTAGGTATACATAATCACCAACTTCAAACTCTCGGGGAGCTTTAGCTTTATCATGGTAACTCTTTTGCCTCATCTGAGCTGCTCTCAGATTTTCTCTAATCACATTCACTTTCTCTTCGGCTTCTTGTACTAATTTAGGACCAAACAAGGTTCCCTCACCCGCTTGTGACCAATTCAAAGGGGTACGACACCTTCTTCCATACAAGGCTTCAAACGGGGCCATCTTCAAACTAGCTTGATAACTATTGTTATAAGCAAACTCTGCTAGGGCTAGGTATTTGTCCCAAGATTTGTCAAAATGGATGACACAAGCTCTCAACATATCTTCTACTATTTGATTTACTCTTTCCGTCTGACCATTAGTCTGAGGATGATAGCTGGAGCTATGGATTAGTTTGGTTCCCAAGGATTCGTGCACTTGTGCCCAGAAGCGAGCAACGAACTGAGTGCCTCGATCTGACAGGATAGTCTTGGGAACACTGTTTAAGCGCACTATGAGATCAATATAGATTTCCGCGTAGCGCTCAGCTGAATAGGTAGTGTGAACGGGAATCAAGTGAGCGGTCTTGGTAAGCCGGTCCACTATTACCCAGATGGAATCATGCTTCCGGGGTATGAGAGGTAATCCGACAATGAAATCCATGCTGATATCGTCCCACGTCCATGCAGGAATGGACAATGGTTGCATTTGACCTGCGGTCTTTAGGTGACTAGCCTTGATTCTTTGACATGTATCACAACTAGACACATACTCGGCTATTTCACCTTTCATATTTGACCACCAAAAGTTTTCCCTAAGATCTTGGTACATTTTGGTATTTCCGGGGTGAATGGTGAACTTAGAGAGATGGGCCTCATCTAAAATTTCCTTCTTTAGGTCTTGATTCCGAGGTACCACTAGTCTTTGTCCGAACCAAACAACTCCCTTGTCGGCCCTCTGGAAACAATCATACTTGGGGTCTTTTTCTTCCAATTTCTATTTGATTTTCTGAACCTCTTCATCAATGAGTTGAGCTATAGCAATTCTCTCATGGAGAGGAGATTTGATCGAGATAGCATGAAGCTTGCCATGCTCGACCACTTCCAAGCTAAGCTTCCTCATTTCTTCACACAAAGTTTCATTCTTCAGCTCTAACGTCACATAGTTGCAATGCTTGCGGCTAAGCGCATCTGCAACCACGTTAGCCTTGCCGGGATGATAATCATTACTAGGTCAAGTTCTAGTAGAAATAATCATTACTAGGTCAGCAACTATTGCAACCAAGGTTGTACAAACAATTAATCAAAGTAATAATCTTCACAAAGTTCCATCATAAAGGGACATCATGGCCAGTCGGGTAAGCAGTCTCAGATGACGGTGAGAGGCCGACAATCGATTGATTCATAACCTTGCGAGGTGGACCTAAACACACGGGAGGTGTCCTCACCAAGAGTTCACCAACCAGGCGGTTCCCGTCATTCTTCGGTTTGGGGATAATAGCTCATAGTCTTAAGTACAAGGTTTATCTGGGCTACGCCACCAAGTTCACCCAGCCTCACGCATGCACTCGGGTGGCGAGCCCGGGGCCGCAACCATAAGAGTAGTGATCATAGTTTTAAATAGCGGGTTATAGCGCCGCCATAGCAGTGCTATAGCATTTTTAGAGGGTCGCCGCTACGCTATTTGTATTTTTGCCGCTATGGCGCTATGGACGCTAAATCGGGCTATAGCTGCGCTAAATGGCGTAGCTTTAGCGCCGCTATAGCCTTAGCCTTAGCTCAGTGCTGCAATTGTGATCTTTTGGACAACTAAATATTTGAATTGTATGAATCTTGTTGTACTGTCAACTTAAGTGATGTTCCAACACCCCTAAACACATATTTATGCTTATGATATTTGCTAATTACTGTATTTTTTCATCTATTACTTGTATTTGTCATGGTTTGATAGTAAATCGCTATTTGCAATAGCCCGTTATAGCCTCCGCTATAGCTTCTTAGCCTCGGAAAAAAAGATGCCGCTATTTGCCATAGCCCGCTATTTAAGACTTTGGTAGTGATAGTAAAACCCCATACCGCCTCATTTAGGTACTAGGCTTATCGTACCCATTTCCGACAAGTGTTTAGTACTTTCAAACACTTAACCAACGAAGCCATTGGACCGGAGCCCAAATCCCATGCTCTTACCACATGAGCAATCCATTAATCAATATGGTGATTCCAAAAGGAGATCCTATTCTCGCGAGTGACGAACATCACTTGACTTGTACCGGATCCTTAAAGCATAGCAACTAGCGACCTAGCATGCTAGTAAAAGATCATAGGTACTTATAGATTATGCAACTAGGGTTTCGATTCAACTCCTGAACATAAATGCACATACAATAACAACAAGTAAATTCAGAAGTTTAAAGAAACACTTAGGTTAATGAATAAACCGGGGCTTGCCTTCGTCAGCACAAGCAGACACACAAACTTCCGGACTTTGGCCCGGGTCTTGCTCTACGGTCACGTAGTGCACGCCTCCTCCTGCTCCCTCGTCCTCGTCAGCCGGCACAAGCGTATAGCTACCGTCGAGGACTTCTACACGGGGAATGCAATGCAGTGATTAGGAGTGTAATTATTTTAATTTAATTCAAAACAGTACCAAAATGTTACAAAGAGTATAAAGCTGGTCATATTCACCTTAAGAAAAGTATTTAACGTTTCTCCTGTTAAAGATAATCAAAAAACTTATTTAGCCTTCTCTTTGAGGTGATTGTGTGCACATCTATTTAAAAATATTTAATTTAATTACAAACAGCAAGGAATTTACTTTTATACCACCATTTTACTTTCTTAACTCATTTCCTTAACTTATGCACAAGAGAAAGTATTTTTCCTATTTTTCCCTTCACTTGATTAATCTAGTTTACTCTCTTTTACTCAACTAAACACACCTCAGACTTGCCCAGCAGTGCCCACTGGCCCTAATGACCAGGAACACTCCCTTGGACAACAAGGAACTAATTGTGCACCACTGAATTCAAATACACAAAATAAAAGCATTTCTAGTTAGCAAATAGAGGATTGATGCATATTAAAATAAATATAATAGAAATGAATCCAAACTTCCCCCTACACATGCTTTGGTCCAAAACAAGCCTAAAGAACCAAGAAACCCACCTATAGCCTTTATGGATCTTGCTACACATATTTATGATTAAAAACAAGCATAAATGAGGAAATAATATTTCTAACAGAGATAAAATCATGGTAAATTCACCAAGGATGTATTTTAGTACAATATGACAATAGCCAGAAGTTGGGCTCAAGAATAATTTTTTTGTAAGCTACAAAAATCATCTAGGCAGATTTATCAATATCACAAGATAATTTATATAAAAGGATCCCTTCAGTAAGTTTGTGCAATTCTTGTCACAGAACCTAAACAGGCTAGTTCCGAAAACATATCAAAAATCCAGCTCAAGATCTTGTATGGATTTTGCAGAATCACAAATCTAGGTATTTTACATTTCTATTTTTCAAGCAAAAACTGTAGCTCAAATTTATATATATGTTTGGAGAAAGTTGTCGTTCTTGTTATACTGAGCACAGAAAAATTGGGTTTGCTATTTTTGGATTTTTCTACAATTTTTAATTGATTCTACAAGTTGCTGGACCAAACCACAAAACAGGGAACAATCTTTATGCACGAAGGACCCTAGAACTTTTAAATGCTTCACAGTTATACCCTTGGCTCCCCCCTTGGTCCCGATGGCGATGGCAAGCTCGCCAGCGGTGAGGTGGAGCAAGGGCAGCAAACGGGTTACGGGGATCGTCGATTGGACTCACCCGTGAACGATTGGTGGAGGAGGATCGGCTCGGGAAGTCGCCGGGCGAGCGGCGGTGGCGAAGCGGTGGCGGCGCGGCTGCGGGAACTCGGACGACGGTGCGGGGAAAAGGCGATGCTCAACAATGCGCCGCCCCTGGGAGTTTCCATGTGGCCTACGGAGGACACTAGGCGAGGTCACCGGGCGCGGAGGATCGGCGGAGGGGCGAGCTCGGCGGCGGCGGTCGGCGGCGGCCGCGGGAACTCGGGCTCCGGCGATCGTGGGGCTCGGCTTGATCAACACGCGGCTCAGGGAGCTCTTGTGATGCACAAGGAAGGGTTTAGGAGCTTGTGGGGGTGAGGGCGTCGACTGGAGGGAGGTGCGCACCGGCGACGCCAATGGCGGAACGACGGTGGCTCGGGGCCGGAAACGAGTGCGCGCGAGGAGCGACGGGGGATGGCTTATAAGAGCGCGGGAGGTCGGTTGGGGTAGGTGGGGTCACGCCGGTGCCACTTGCACGCGTGGAGAGGCCGGGGGCATGGCCGGCGACGTGCGGAGCTCCGGCGGCCAATGGCGCACCACGGGCGATGCGCCGGTCGGTGGATCGGGCGCCACCGGCGCGGCCCACTTGCCACGGACGGCACGGGAGTGCTCCCTCCGGCGCAGCGTAGTGACCAACGGTCACCCCGGCGCCTCGGCGTGCACGCCCGACGCGGGTACGGTGCGTATGGCGGGTGGCCGACGTGGCCGCGCACGACGTCGCGGCGGGGCGCGTCTTGGGCGTTCCCGACGTTTTCAATTTTGTCGAAGCGAGTTTTCAAAATGAATTTTCTCTGGATTTTCAAACTAAAATGCACCTTATGGTCTAAAGCAAAGTTGAAGATAACACATCCCTCTACAACTTTCACAAAGGTTGGTAGGGGTCTTATGCAAGGGATCGAGCAGGAACATCATGCCAAGTTGGCCAAACTCTCGGCGCCAGTGAACAGTGAACCAGTGCCTTGATTAGCCATTTCCACCACCATACTCTCCAAATCAGCAATGCAACTCAACAGCAAAGTTGTGTGCCTTGAAATTCTGCACATTTTTCGCTTTGGGTGATTTTGAAGTGTTCAGGGAAATTTTGGAGAACGTGCACAAGGTATACCGTGGCACTAGGGGGGTCAAAAGACATTAGGGTTTTTTAGTAGGGTTTTGACCATGGGTCAACCTAGGATTCTTCATGGGTAGTTAAGAAGGTGTTAAGATGGTCATTAGCACAAATTACCACTGAGCAAAAACACGTGGTGTTACGGATGCACTCGACAAGTAGGCCCTTAACTTTGTGCATGAAAAGTATAAGCATAAGAATGGCCTTTCTTCTGTCGAATATCTCGTTTTTGCATCCAAGAGTTCCCTACTCACAAAGTATATGACTCGCTCTTTTCCTTCAAACTCTTGTACAAGGGCCAATCCAATATCCCACTTATTGGCCGATAAATATAATTTGAGTGGCTTCTTGTCTTGAGGGGGCACTAGGACGGAGAAGAAGATTTTAGATACTATTTAAAGCCTCTTGATGCTCTTCCCCCCATATAAATCGCCGATTGGCCTTGAACTTTAACAAAGGTGTGAATGGCTGAGTTCTCTCAGACATATTAGATAAATTTGCTGATAAAATTAATCTTGCTGATCAACGATTGACGCTCTTTCTTGTTTGATGGTGCTTCTATCATGTCAATTGCATTGATTGACTTCGACCAACTTCAATTCCCCTTTTATGTATTAAGAAACCCGGGAGCTATGCAGCTGAAATACCAAAAGCAGACTTGTTGGTATTCACATGCTTTGTCGTGCACTCCAGTTGTTTTTTCGTAGATCGGCCGGATGTTCTTTGTAGCCTTTTGACTTGACAACCACATCATCAATGTAGATTTCAACTATCTTGCTATCGAGCTCGTGGAATATATAATTCATGGCCCTTTGATATATATATATATATATATATATATATATATATATAAAGTTTCTGCATTTTTAATCATCTATGAAGCTGATGACTTTATGTCCCGCAACAACATTTACCAATCCATCGCCTACTAGCATTAGATAGCCATCCATCGGCGTTGTCTTGTTCAAATTCCTTCTCCAAGATCTATTTATTTTTTAGTTCATCGGTCGACGTGAATTCATGCCCAAGCTCTCCTCCATCCTCTATGAATTGATCCATTAAGCCTTGTCACTTGAGCCGACCGCTTTGAACCGGATGTAGACGAGAAATCGGACATTTTGAGGTAATCGGTGTCCCCGGCTTTCCACGATATGCGGCTCACTTGGTTGTAGTTCCATCCTTGTGCTTTTGTAGCTCGCCACTATCAAGGAGGTTTCTCCTTGGACCATTTCCTACGAATCTCTAATCCATCGGATGATGCATTGGTGCATTGGCATATATCCAATCTGTCGATGGTGAGCTCCACGCAGATTACTCCTTGAGCTGGGAGAGACGTTGCTTTAGAAGTCCACCAAGCATCATGTCGGTTTGGATTAGATCTTGATCGGACTTTCCAATCTTGCGTAAAGCATGGTGTATGACATCGATTGATCGTTGCTCTTCCATCTACTAGTATCCTGGTGACCGGCCTCCCATTGACAAAACCTTTGAGAAACAATGCCTTCAAGTGTTGACTTTTCTCATCTTCTCGGTTTCTCAAAGATCGCTTGTGTAGGTTCCAATGTTAACCGAACCATCCCTAAGTTCTTCATAGGGCACATCCGAATCGGTTGGAGCCACAAACTCTTTTGGTAGGAGGACAACCATGCTTATGTCGCCTAGTGGTTTGTCATCCTTCCCATCATCGGCCTTAGGCTTTGGGTGCCAAACTTTAGACCGAACCTTCTTCTTGCCGGACGCCGGACCGTCCTTTTACGGGACTTGACCAAGCCATCCGGACACCACCGTGGATTGGGCTTCTTTCGTGTTTGGCTCGATCCTTCATCGTCCAATTGCGGTGTGCGTCAACGTTCGAGAGCTCGACACATGATAACTTCATCATGGACCATAGAATTAGCCATCTTTTCCAGCTGGTCGTTTTACTCTTCATTGACTCGGTCTCCCATCCGATCGTAGATGCCGGCCTTGCCCCGCGGCTCGTTGATGAACTCGGGATCCATTAATTCCCGAATTCACGGTGATCCCAAGTCATAGGTCTTCCGTCATTGAAGTAAACCCTCTTGGAGGAGCAGCTATTGTTGTAGGCCCTATTGCACTCTGGACAATTCTCTGTTGTCGGCAATTTGATCCCTTCTTCCCAAAGAATACTTGAAGAGCGAACATCTCCAATGTCCCTCGTTACGCCGTGCCCACTCTTCTCTTTCTTTCTCTTTCTCCCCGCCGATGCTAGAACTTGTTGGTTAGCATCCGGGACGTGACGATTCGGCATGGTTTCGGATCTTCTTCTTCAAGCAGCAACCCTTTTCCTTTAACATTGGCAACGAGTTGCTTGTATCTTAGGATCGACGACTCCTTTATTTTGAGCCGATTTAGACGTCACGGCTTAACACATGACGTGTCTTTGCTAGACACCTCAACCGTATTAGTTGGGAAAGGGTGCGATCAATCTTCATCATCTTTTCGGCTTTGACGGGGGTTTTAAACTTAAATCTCCCATGCTCAATAGCTGATTGGATCTCTTGTCCGAAAATCTTGCAATCGTTGGTGTCGTGAGACGTTGCATTGTGCCACGTGCAATACTTCATTCTCTTGAGCTCGCGGATGGTATGGTATGGAACTAAGAGAGTTTGACTTGCCCTTTCTTTGAAGCAATAAATCAAACATCTTATTGGCTTTAGTGATATTAAAGCCGAATCTTTTTGGTTCCTTTTTACCAAAATGACATGACACAGTCTTCTTGCCTTTAAACGATTCTGCAAGTCCTACCATGTTATCTGCATCTTTTGAATCAGAGTAATTTACATATGACACTTTCATTTGGAAATTCCTCGCACTTGCGCAAATCTTCCAAGTATGTCTCTTTTCATCATTGTGGGTCAATTTTGGTATCCAATCCATTTTAATAGTGAGTAGCTGATTGATGGACACATTTCATCGTCTCTCTCTTACCATTAGCAGAGAACGTAAAAAGATACTTGGCTGATTGATTTTCTCTTTCTTTGGAGCTTTCATGGATTGTACCAAAATATTCTGGACTTTCTGATGCATATGGTTCCTTCCATTTACATACATGCTCGACTTTGGTCTTTAATTATGCAGATGAGCCATGAGGTAGACTCCTGTTGCTTGCTAGTAGTCCTTGTGGTGGCATCTTGAATGACATATAACTGATATATTTCTCATCGGCTTTTCTATGACCACGCCACGTGTTATGCTTCCTCTTGGCCTCAAACAAAAACTTTAAAATAATCTAGGGGATTATTCCCTCAGCATGTAGTTACCTTGCTTTTATTTTGGTGCCAATTGATCTACTCCTCTTGCCGCGTAGGGTAGTTATCAGTAGATACATACCGCATAGGGCATTAGGCATTGTTGTAGACATGCTTGCTTGATGACGAGTCGATGCAGATTCCTTCGCTCAACAACTTTGATGTAGTCATCGTTGTTGAGGTAGTCGTTGATGAAGTTGTCGGCGAGATTGTCGGCGTCGAGCTTGATGGCGAGGTCAACGAAGGGTGGTCATGCTCCATCGGTGGACTATGTTGGCCTTTTATCGGCCAATCTTTGCTTCCATCGGCCATATTTTAAACGAAGCGTACCGATATATCTCTTCTTTAGCGGTCTTTGGTTTTTCATCAATAAGTAATTTGAGATAATATGATGGAACAACATGTAGCCAAAATATATATCCTTTTGGCTTTTCATCACGAGGCAACATAATGATAGGATCAAATAACATGTGCCCCATCGTCTAGCTGATTGGAGAAATTAGCTTTAAAGTTTCGTACACATAACTCTTGTCCGCCTGGATCCCATGGAAAGTAATCTTGAGGTAGTTGACGCTTTAGGGTAATAATTTCGGATTCTCGATCGCTCGGATCCCATTGAGAATATCCCTTGAGCAGCCAATTTTCTTGAACGGTATCTCTATGTTTTTGATCACTTGGCTTCCATGGAACATGAATTCCAATTAACCGATGCTTTTGCATAGTGATTTTTGGCACTTTGTTGACGGTGAAAATCCGTCAACCTAGCCATGAGTTTACCTTCGGTGTTGGCATGAGTTTTATACCTTATCCATTGGTACTAACCCCCGTGGTATAACAAGTTCACGTGTGCATGTCGGTTTTGGAGTTTAATGTTTATGCGGGGTTTTAGTGTTGAATGCAAGACTTTCGGGATAAGTTCATCAAGCACCTCATGACAAGACCTTGAAGCCCCGTACAAGTCATGCAACGAAGCAAACTTAACTCCAAGAAGCCGGGGACTTGATCCGAGAAGACGACGACTCGAGGACCCGACCGAAAAAAGTGCTCGAATCTTGCAAGACAAGGAGTTGAGTCCAATTCGGAGAGAACCGACGACATGGACCTACATGCGAGAAGGGGGAAACATCCAAGAAGCAAGGGAACCGACGTAGAGCAAAGGAGGCCTCGGGGCCGGGCCCGGATGGGCCCGGGCCGGCCGGCCCGATCCGGTCGACCCGGGCCCATCCGGGGCCCATTTGCCCCCTCCTTTGCCCTAGCCGCCAATCGGGCTATTTATAGCCCCCCTCACCGAGAGCCACACAGAATACAATTCGTCATCGGCCGCCGAGGAGCGAGAGAAGAGAGGGACACCATCTCGGAGAGAGAGGGTTGAGCTAGTTGACTAGGGTTCCCCTAGCCGACGTGGGAACCTTGCACGGAAGACCACGTCGGAGTTCCGGAGCTAGAAGCAAGATCAAGGAAGGATCCCGATGGTGATCTTGTGTATGTATCATTGTTATAGTTGAATTATCAAGTTGAATCTTTTCCTAGCGATCAAGTGTTTCCTCGAAGATTTTGTTTTTCGATCGGCTTTGCTTATTCCAATTCTATTATCGAGATAGATTACATAGGGTGTTCTTGTAGCCGCGATGGCTAGAGGTACACGCCGGATCTTTCAAAAGAATCTCGACTTGTCTTTTGACTCGCCCTAAGCTCCCCGCATGAGTAGGGATACGTTGTGACAGAACGGGGGTTCCGAAAGGCGGATGTTTTCGTATTTGGACGGGAAACCATGATTTAAAGAGGCTTCTATTAAGATTCGATTTGCTACTTCTTCTCTTTCTTGGAACTTCAACAAAAGGCTTACCCCGATCCCTCTAGATCGGTTTATCTACCCAATCTTACTTTGTTTTCTCCGGTGTTTAGTAGATTAGATTAGTTTTGTGTCTTTTACTTAGATGCATTAGGGTTTCTTTTATCGAAGATTGGAGTTACTTGGCTTTATTAGATTAAGTTTTGCGTCACACATTTGTTCCACGGATTCGATACCTTGGGTTCATCACTCGAGGGAAGAAGGGTCCCTTGACTACGACGGGAGACTTGTACGCTTGCAAGTCACAAACGAACTTTGATATAATTATTAACCGTCAACAAGCCCCTTTTTCCGGCGCGTTGCCGGGGAACAAGTGATCAAGATTTGATTTTTTATTGCCTTTTTGTAATTTTCAGTTTTCTCTTTGTTTTTATTTTTGCATCTACTAAACTTTGATCATCCTCAAAATACATCTAATCTAGTTTGTCCGACCCTATTTTTTATAGATTTGTTTTTACTTTCTAGTTTTTGGATACTTTGTTTATTGCTAACCCTAACAGGAGATGGACGGCTATCTCTCCAACAAACCCGATAATTTTGTGGATGATCCGGAAAAAAAACTTTACGGGATAAGGAGATGCAAAGCACATCAAGCTAAAAAGCTGGATTTTGTAGATTCGGAGTCGGAAGACAAAGGATCACGGGAATCTCCGAAGAATTCACCACCTCAAAGTCCTCGGGAGAATCGACTTCCACCGATGGGTGACCATCCACCGCAAGAACGCAAGATTGGGGAGCTATGCACCCCAGACATCATCGACCTACCAATCTTGAACCTTGAGGAGATCGGAAGACCGTTCGAGATCAAGACCTCAACAATCCGCATGGTGCAACATTCACCCTTCACCGGTAAAGAGGATCCGAACCTTCACCTCCAAGCATTCATTCAACTATGTCAGACTTTCAACATGGATGGGGTGACTCAAGATCAAATGAGCGCAAGGCTTTTTCCGTTTTCACTACTCGGGAAGGCTTTGCAATGGTTCCACTCTCAACCGGCGGAGACGGTGCAAAATTGGAACACGTTGATGGAGGCTTTCATGAAGGAATACTACTCACCGGGTAAAACTTAAAGCTTGCGTAATAAGATTGCCACCTTTGTTCAATATCCTACGGAAACTATCTCGGAGGCATTCGAGTGCTTCAATGAGTACACCGGGCGGTTCCACATCACAAGCTCCCGAAGGAAGACCTCGTGCAAAAGTTCTATCAAGGACTCACCATGGCGTCAAGGACGATCATCGATGCATCGGCGGGAGGATCCATCATCGAACTTACGCCGACGGAAGCTTTCACTCTATTCAAGAAGGTCGCGGATAATGACACATGGGCGTCGTCCGGCGCCTACATCCGGTTCAACCCACGGGGAACGTCAAAGGAGTCTTGCAAGTGGAGAAGGAGAACATACTTGAAGGCAAGATCGACTCGCTCATGAGGAGGTTGGAGAAGATGGAGATGGAAAAGAAAGAGGCTCAAGACTTGAAGGCCGCCGAAGCAAGGTCCACATGCGAAGAATGTGGAGAGTATGGCCATGTCCGCAAAGATTGTCCGGAGGAAGCCAAGGTGCTCGACTACATGAGGAAGGGAGAATTGCCGAACTTCCGCTACGGGCAAGGTAGGCCTCAATTTAATGCAAGCTCATCTATTCCTAACGCGGTTCCGCTTCGTATACAATTGAAGGAGTTCATGGATGAGCAAGCTAAGATCAACAAGGACACCGTCACCAAGTTCAAGACTATAGACAAGGTGTTGGAGAACATCGATAGCAAAGTGACGGAGGTCGGAAGTTCCAATCATCAAGTGCTCAACATGATGAAGATGCTCGAGACGCAAGTTGGACAACTTGCGGGGCGCCTCACTAATGATGAAGGGAAGCTTCGGGACAACCCAAAGGTCCCGAATCGGCGAAGGCCATTCAAACACGTTCGGGGAAGGAGACCGTAGATCCGGAACGTTCCGCGGGAGCAAGGAAGCTTAAACCATCCACCGAGGTGGAAGGAGTTGCTAAAGAGAAGGTTACGGGGATCGTTATCGAGGAACCCTAATTCGAGATGCCGGAGGAAGACACGAGGATACCGCAACTCAAGCCACGCTTCTTCCGAGGTAAACTTGACAACCACTTTGAGAAGTTTGTGGAAGTTGTGCGTAGACTTAGCATCAACATGCCATTACTAGATGCCCTACAAGTACCTACATATTCTCGTTACTTTAAAGACATACTTGCAAATAAATATGAGATAGCAACACTCGGGGTAGATCATGTCAAGATGTCCGAGGAGTGTAGTGCCGCTATTGCTAATGGGCTAGAGAAGCAAAAGGATCCCGGGTGCCCTACAATTCCATGTTCGGTTGGTTCTTTCAACTTCGAGAAGGCGTTATGCGACCTTGGAGCTAGTGTGAGTGTCATGCCGAGGGATGTGTTCGAGAAGCTACGCCTACCAATGGAGCCTACGGGAATATGTTTGGAGTTGGGAGACAACTCCATTCGCTATCCCTTGGGCATTGCTGAAGATGTACCCGTGAAGGTCGGACACCACTTCATCCCCGTCGACTTCGTTGTGCTCGAGATGGGAGAGAGGGAGAAGCCGCCGCTCATCCTAGGGAGGCCTTTCCTCAAGACCGTGGGAGCTACTATTGATGTTGGCAAGGGGGAGATCATGTTCGATATCAACGGAGAAAGGAGTTCCTTCAAGTTCCGTCCAAGAATTGAGGCATGCAACATGATTGGAGTGAAGGGAGAACCAAAACAAACGGAGGGGCTGAAAAAGAAGAAGGAGCCGAAAAAATGAACGTAAAGAAAATCAAAGAAGGTGTTGCATCCGTCAAGACAAAGGAAGAGAAGCCGCCTGTGAAGACCAAAAAAAATGACTAAGCCGGAAGATAAGCCCGCGCCCAAGATGGTGCGGAAGTGGGTACCCAAGATTGCAACGCCCGCAAAGAGCGTTGATCCGGAGTAATCAAGTGAAGAAGTCTAGCTATAGACTATAAACGAAGCGCTAGGCGGGAGGCAACCCGTTTCGTCGAGTCAAGAATAAGCTACGGGAGGACAACCCGATTCCGGGTTTTTCGAGTATTTTTAACAATTTAGTTTTTGAGTTTTATTACGCAAAGACATTAGACTTAGAAGTGGTTTAACAATATTAGAGACATAATTCTTGATTGAATGTTTGCTTTATCATAAACCCTTTGCATGAACCCTCCCATGTGCTTGTTTGTTCTTTTCTTTTCGAGAAACCTCAACCAAATAATTTCAGAACCTAACTCAACCTTTCACCCTCATTATGGTGCTGAGGTTGACTTATTTTTCATGCTAAAACCACACGAGTAAGGCCACGATTTATATTTAGGTGTTAATAAAATTCAGCACGTGGTAGAACTCGCGTGAACCTAGAAATCAAAACTTTGGTTGGTTTTAAAATCTATATCCTTGGTTTCTCTAGGATTAGAATTTTTCTAAGCCTATTCTAATTTTGTTTTATTCAAAATCTTTCTTATTTAGCCAAAATTAGAACCTAAACCTATGCCCCCATGATCAAGCCGGGAAAAGTTTGCTCTCAACCAATGAAGGCAAACTATACCGGTGAGACCGAAATCAACGTAGTCGAAAAATATTTTCGACTTACATTTGTTTTTAATGGTTTAAAAACTTCTCTAAAATTATGTTTGAGCTCTTGCATGGCTCTGAAAAATATTTTAAATTTCGAATTAGAGGAGTGCTTAACCTTAAACACACCTTAATGGAGGCAATCTAGTTTGAATTAATCATGCATGCACCATTGGATTCCCTTTCATCAACTTTCACCAATTCCACATGCAAAGGACAAGCATGGTGGGCAGCAAGCATCAACTTTGCAGGAATTTCATGGTGGCATGTGAAGCAAGTGGAGCTAGGGAGCATGGACATGACCCAAAGCATGAAGCATCAAGTGGAAGGACCAATAATGCAAGAAAAGGAGTGGACGAGAACGTTTGGGCGGTGCAACTAGTGGAGCACGCGGGCGGGGAAAATTGCAAAGGCGAAATGATCGTGTTTGAAGAAAGCCGAGGCGGGGAGGAGCCGAAGCCACCCGGGCCGGTCGGCCCGAGCCGGCCGGCCTCCCCTACTTAAGGAGCCCCCCGGCTCCCGTTTTCTGCGCAGCAAGCTTCCCTCTCCTTCCTTTGTTTGTGTGTTCAAGTTTGTGTGCTCAAAACCTCCGTAGACATAGCCAACCTTCCCAAGCTTGATAGCTCAAGAAAAAATCCACATCCTTAATCCACTCAAAGTCCACATCGGAAGCAAAGAGTTTAAGTGCCTAGTTACCGGTTGCAACCGGAGTTTTAGTTGAAGAAAAGAGTGCAGCAACCATGTGGAAGAAAACCTCAAGTCTCTTCTCCAAGAAGAAGAGTTCGTCGTCGTCCAAGCCGTCATCAACCACGTCTTCGAGGAGGCACTCGGTTTCCGAGTCTCCTCGGAGCATGGAGACGGATACGGCACCACCGAGGAGGAACGATGCTCTCCTCCTTGGTGGTATGAGGGCTGCAAGAAGCACGTCCATGAGGTTTACCGAACCTCGAGGGCACACGGAGGAGCAGCCCGCGCCACCACGACGATCGACCCGTTCAACCGCGCCACCTCCTTACACTCCGACATACTCTTCGTACGACTTCATCATCTTGTCATCGGAGGAGGAGGAGAGGCTCTCTAATCTTGAGAAGAGGCTTGTGCCCAACGTCGAGTTCGACGACCAAGCACTCTACACCTTGGGTTTTGGCATCGACATATACTATATGTTGGGGCACTTGGATGGGTGCGGTTCTCCAACGGAGTATCGGTGGACACCCACTTGGTGTTCGCCTTGGAAATTTTAATGACTATTGCACCTATCCTTGATGATGGGGTGCAAAGCTTGTCATTCCGTTTGGAGGGAGTCCAACAAGTGGTTCACTACGAGCATGTTAGGGAGCTGCTTGGATTCCACAAGGGAGCTCGGGGAGAAAGTTGACGTGCCACCCGCATGTTAGCGGGATTTTGGAATATGATCTCCGGAGAAGCCCATCAACAACGCAATTGCATCCGCAACCCCATTATCCGGATATTTCACTCTTGGATGTGCAAGAGGGTATTGGGGAGGATGAAGGAGACAAAGGTGACCGACACGGAGTTGAATTGGCTATACTCGGCTTTAATTGCCAGGCAGCCAATAGACCCCTCTTACCTCATGATCAACCGTTGGTGTTGTGAAGCAACATCGGGGGCGGGTAATATTGGTTCGGGGTGCTACCTCTCCATGTTGGCCTTCTCCTTACGGCCGGGGATCGCAAGAAACCCCGACCATCTTTTGCGTGGTACCTCTCTCGGCATTGAGTATTTGCGGCAAGGCAAATACATTAGTGGAGATGAGAGAGGGGGGTTATCGTTTGGCCATAGTAAACCTACCCCTTCCCAATGAGAGGCTTAGGCTTTTCACCGAATGGAGAGAAGATTAGTTGGAAGAGGGACTCCTTGTCCCTACAAGGAAGAACAAAAGAGGAAGAATCGTAGAGGAGGGAACATCCTCCGCACAAGCGAGTGGAGCACAACCCAATGTGCAACCATTCGGTGGGATCCCTCCTTCGCCAAGTTATTACGGAGGGCCACAAGAGCAAGCATGGGGGGTGGTGCACCGGTACCCCCACCAAATTATGTGGTGCCCAACGCTAACTTCGCGGAGTCCTACGCACATCATCCCCAACCACAACAAAGCATGGCCATAATTGGAGGGTATGCTGCAAGAAACGCCTAAAACATCGCAGCCATCCAAGCTAACGCAACTCAACTTGGTGAAGACAATGCAAATATTGCCTTTGAGCTTGGACGCCTTCACCTTGTGGAGCCAAATCAATTCGTCGGAGGAAATGTCCAATCATATTATGAGCAAGGGTATTACTATCAAGATCATCAACATCAACCACCGGCGGAGGACTAGAAGATTTAGGAACTTTAATTTTCTTTTCTTTTCTTTTTCTCTCGTAATTTTCAGCTTTTGCTTATGTGTGTTTGCGTAGTATTTTCTGTTTTTATTTAAATTTCAGCAAGCATGTTTGTTTGTTTTCAGTTTGTATTTCAACTTGATGTCATCATTAATAAAGACACCACCTTGATTATATCATTGGAAAAGTTACAAAAATTTGTGCCATGATGATATATGATTAAAATTGCAGCTTTGTTCATCTTTGTAATTGATTTATGCATGTTTAAGCTAGTGCTCTCTTAAAAATACAAATCTGAATTTATTTAAATGCTAGCTTAATCTTCAGCGGAGGTTATGATTAAAATAAAGACCCATAGTGTTTTATGTGCTCTCAAGTTATGAATAGATTAAAGATGTCTTTTATGCTCAAAAATATCGCTAACCTTGTCATAAATATCACTTGTGTGTTGCTCAACCTATCCAAAGCCTTATATATATTTGAGTGCATAAACCTTAGTGTACAAGATTTATTTTTGAGTGAGTTATTGCAGGCCATGATTTCTGCGGCCCGAGACTAAGAAGCTGGTCATTCCGTTTTTGCGTATCTATCTTTTTGCTAGCCTTTTATCCGTGCATTGTGTATCCCCGCATCGGAGATCTCACAAACCTCACCGGATATCCACCCTTAAACCAAATATCATCTTTTGTGATTACCTCCTTGACCACAACCTATTGT
Source organism: Cenchrus americanus (assembly GCA_947561735.1). Lineage (NCBI taxonomy): Eukaryota > Viridiplantae > Streptophyta > Magnoliopsida > Poales > Poaceae > Cenchrus > Cenchrus americanus. Next base: position 148,459,872 of record OX387243.1, on the reverse strand, counting down.
TGAGAATGGATCATCAATTCAAGGACGATTGCAAGACGGTGCCGACATTGAAGATTTCAAGTATCTCTCCAAGGAAAAATATTTCCGGTACCTACCTTATTTTTCGCTTATTTGCTCGAGACGAGCAACATCTAAGCATGGGGGAGGAGGTAGGTACGGTGCAGTTTTAGAGTTAAAAGGGGAGTATTTTAAAAAAAGATGAAAAAAAGATTCGGCGATGAACGTGACTTCCAAGGTGAAGGTCTCACAAGAAGAAAGAAAAAATATATATATATAATGAAAGAAAGAAAGAAAGAAAGAAAGAAAAGAATGAGAAATATGAGAAAGAGAAAAAAATATATGCGTTAAGTGAACTCCCCGGTTCTCTAAGAGTGCATTCAAGGCTTCAATTTTAAAAGATCCATTCTCATTTTCCAACCATGTGCAATCCGATAACGAGAACTTTCTTTGTGCCTCGGGATCACTCTTTGCCATTTGCACATGTCCACTTATCTAAAGTGTGTGTATTTTTCTCTTTCCCCTCCTTGATTTAACATTATTTTCCAATGACCTTTTTGACGAGTCTCGGTAAGACCATGAGAAGCTTGTCTTGTTTTGACAACACCTCATTTATAAAATCTTGTTAGGACTAAACTTTCCCAAAGCTCCATATAAAGCCTACCACACATATATGTTATGAGAGGGAAAGGAGTAGCATATATAGGCTTGAGAGACAAGCGAGATGAGAGTTCATGAGCAATATGCAAGATGATTTAAATTTGTGAACTTGGTTTAGTTTTTCTTTATCTCGTTCTTTATTTCAAAAATTCGAGATCTATTTAAACTTTGTGAGCATGTTAATATTTGTGGGATAAGCTTAATAAGAATCTACCCTCCGTAGAGATGAAGGCTAGTACATTATGGAACTTTAATGAATTAAAATTTTGAGAGCATTATGTTTTCTCATGTGTGATCAAGTGCAAGGTTTGAACACTGTTTGGCAATGATGATATCCATCGAAGGCTTACTTGAGGACGAGCAAGGTTTAAGCATGGGGGAGATGTTGACGGTGAAAATCCGTCAACCTAGCCATGAGTTTACCTTCGGTGTTGGCATGAGTTTTATACCTTATCCATTGGTACTAACCCCTGTGGTATAACAAGTTCACGTGTGCATGTCGGTTTTGGAGTTTAATGTTTATGCAGGGTTTTAGTGTTGAATGCAAGACTTTCGGGATAAGTTCATCAAGCACCTCATGACAAGACCTTGAAGCCCCGTACAAGTCATGCAACGAAGCAAACTTAACTCCAAGAAGCCGGGGACTTGATCCGAGAAGACGACGGACTCCGAGGACTCGACCGAAAAAGTGCTTGAATCTTGCAAGACAAGGAGTTGAGTCCAATTCGGAGAAGCGACGACATGGACCTACATGCGGTAGGGGGAAACATCTAGGAAGCAAGGGAACCGACGTAGAGCAAAGGAGGCCTCGGGGCCGGGCCTCGGATGGGCCCGGGCCGGCCGGCCCCGGCCCGGTCGGCCCAGGCCCATCCAGGGCCCATTTTCCCCCTCCTTTGCCCTAGCCGCCAATCGGGCTATTTATAGCCCCCTGACCGAGAGCCACGCAGAATACAATTCGTCATCGGCCGCCGAGGAGCAGAGAAGAGAGGGACACCATCTCGGAGAGAGAGAGTCAAGCTAGTTGACTAGGGTTCCCCTAGCCGACGTGGGAACCTTGCACGGAAGACCACGTCGGAGTTCCCGGAGCTAGAAGCAAGATCAAGGAAGGATCCCGGTGGTGATCTTGTGTATGTATCATTGTTATAGTTGAATTATCAAGTTGAATCTTTTCCTAGCGATCAAGTGTTTCCTCGAAGATTTCGTTTTTTCGATCGGCTTTGCTTATTCCAATTCTATTCTCGAGATAGATTACATAGGGTGTTCTTGTAGCCGCGGTGGCTAGAGGTACACGTCGGATCTTCCGAAAGAATCTCGACTTGTCTTTTGACTCGCCCTAAGCTCCCCGCATGAGTAGGGATACGTTGTGACAGAACGGGGGTTCCGAAAGGCGGATGTTTTCGGATTTGGACGGGAAACCACGATTTAAAGAGGCTTCTATTAAGATTCGATTTGCTACTTCTTCTCTTGCTTGGAACTTCAACAAAAGGCTTACCCCGATCCCTCTAGATCGGTTTATCTACCCAATCTTACTTTGTTTTCTCCGGTCTTTAGTAGATTAGATTAGTTTCGTGTCTTTTACTTAGATGCATTAGGGTTTCTTTTATCGAAGATTGGAGTTACTTGGCTTTATTAGATTAAGTTTTGCGTCACACATTTGTTCCACGGATTCGATACCTTGGGTTCATCACTCGAGGGAAGAAGGGTCCCTTGACTACGACGGGAGACTTGTACGCTTGCAAGTCACAAACGAACTTTGATATAATTATTAACTGTCAACACACTTGATCACCTGGCTCCCATGGAAAATATACTGCAAACAGCTGATCTTCCAGTGTAATATTTTTGGGCGTCGAGTAATAAATCATTTGAGGAGTTGTCTCTTGCCCAACCTCTTCTATCCATTCATCGGTCGCTTCATCTTTCTTCAGTGGCCCATCAACTTGTTTTTCTCTATCCTTGTAATTGGCTCAGACTTCATCTTCTTGAATTTCTTCAGATTTGTGTTCTTCTCTATACTGATCTTCGAACTCCAACTTATCAACTGAGATTTGTATTTTCTGATATGTTTCCTCAGTTTTTGGGAACCTATTCCAAGATCAATCCTTATGTCTTGATTCTTCAGTGATTCTTGAGAAGTGAACTGTCTCTGAATATTCTCATCCTCTAGTTGATAGCCTTCTTGATTCTGAGTGCTCACTTTGACTATATCGTCAGCTGCAAATGACTCTTCATCGCACTGAGCAAGTTCCTTTTGATCTGGTTGTTGTGTCCAAGCTGATAGCTGGGAAAATTGTAGCCCCCCAAGCCGAAATTGTTGAGTCTTCGGTTGTGATTGACAAGCTATCGGCTGCTGAACTGATACTTGTGGCAGATATGTCATCGGTTGTATAACCGATATTGGTAACTGATAGCCTTCTATCTGCCGTGATCGAACTGACTGGGCAAATTGTATCCCCCCAGGCGATGGTTGAGCTATCGATTGTGACTGTTGAATTATCATTCGTTCATCCTTAGCTTGTTGATAATTCTGCTGAATTTGAGCTGATGGTTGAGTGTATGAAGCCATCTTTTGCAAACCATATGGAGCAAACTGCAATTCCTGGGCAACATATTGAACACATGTTGATTCTTGAATTTGATTAGTGTCCGTAGGCGCATGTCCAAGAGCGCTAAACAAGTCCTCCTGTGCCAATGGCTGTGGCGTGTATCCAAGAGCACGGAAGAAATCTACTTGTAGCAGTGGTAATGAGCTGGAGGGAACTGATGCAGTCTGAGGAACTGCAATCGGCTGGTAGAAATTATCCTGATGTAAGCACGATGAAATCAAATAAGCACCATAAGCCAATTCACCGGTTGTACTCATGCTTGTCGTTGCATAATTTAGCGCTCCATGATGCACATACGCTGATTCTTCATAGCTTTGTTGTTGAATTGGACCATAAGAAGAAGCAATATTAGCCAATGTCATCAGCTGTTGATAACATGTTCTCTCATACCTTTGTTGTTGAGAAAACTAAGAGAACGCACTCATTATGGCATTGCTTATAATATCCACCAATATCCCAGATTGATTGTCCATGGCGATGTACTCCTCGAGCCACTCTAGATTCGTTGTGGATATTGTCTTCGTGCTCACTAGGCGATATGATAATAGCGATTTGATCTTCGCGTCCCATTGGGTGTGCCAAAAGTGTGTTGACGCAAAAATAGTACATCACCCTTGTGCGCAGCACACGTGACTCCCTGGTCTATAGCGAGCATGCCAGTCAATCTGACCTATTGACTGACAATGGAAAATCGGCTGGAGAGTCGATGTCCTTTTGATAAAATCGTAACGGATAAGTAGCCGACACGGGGTAGAACAAATCGGCTAGATCAGCCGATATGATGACGTAGGCAGAGCGTAAGCTACTAGAGGCAACTTAAATAGAGCTACGTGAGAAACACTTGAAACAGATCTAGTCGGCTATATGATAAAAATGTGAGCCGACAGGAAGCAGTCTCAAGCTGGATAACTGATGATAAAAACTAGAACAACAAGAATTAAGATAAAACTTGCTAATCTAGCTGATATCGATACATTGTGAATAAATCTAGACGAAACCACAGCCGCCCGGTGGTTAAAGCCTAGAATTTACTTGGTAAAGCGGAACTCACCGGCTAGCCGGAGATTGAAGCAATGCAGCCCGATGAGTTTGCGAGAACATGTGAAAGAGAAAAAGGTATTGTCACACCTGGTTTTAGAAAAACAAACCAAGTGCATACTTATATGTATGCCAGGATCTAGTTTTACATATAGTAGACATAAGTGAATAACAGTAACAGTATCACGTAAAGAACATAAAAAACTTACTATTCTATCAGAGTTATACAACTCAATCCTGGAAACGGAGGCGCCAAATTCCACAAGCAATCGACTGGGGGCTGCGTACGCCTAGCACCATTACCATCTTCAATAGCTTCACACCTTTTTCTTCTGAGCAGCAGTAAGCAAGGATTAGTACACTTATGGTTAGTACTCAGCAAGGCCACGAGAACTAAACAGAAATTATTTAAAATTCATCTTTATGTTTATTAATCATGTGAGGGTCCAGGCTGCTCTTGACTGTGAGCACGACTAACTAGTTAGTTTTACACCCTGCAGAGGTTGTACATCTTTACCCACAAGTCGCGTAAAAGTCTCGAAGAACTTTAGACCCAACCATGTGATACGGATCAGGCATCATACCACACTACCTAGGTGTGATTGCATAGGGACTCTACGAGGCCTTTACAAAGATTCCCTAGCACGGGCTGCTCGCTAGGTTACCTGGTCAGTGCAGCGCATAAAGCTCCCTAGCGGGTACCGTGTCTTAGCAAAACCCAACTTCCCGCCAGAGCAGGTTTATACACTATCTCCCGTCAGCCCCAACCCCTTTCAGGTAAAGCATACCACGTACTAAAGTTTCTAATTAATGGGCCAAGACAGAGCCATATGTCTTGTGGTAGTACTGTTTTCCCGCGTGGTTCTCCATGTTCTGATTAATGCATAGTAATCTTGTAAATAAAGCATAGGTAGAAGGTGGTTAGGGACACTTGCCTTTCTCTAACGAAAATCTACTCTTACTGCTCTCTCTTCATCTTTTGCTTCCTTGGAAATCTTCATCTTCAAAGCAAACGAACAACGATCCTTCTTCTACTCGAAGCAATCATCGGCACAACATACAAAGCAACAAGTTCAACTAAGAGCAATGCACCAAGCAAAGAAAAAGGTTTAAAAGAATGCACTAACGGATAGGCTTGGCTAGCTTTAAGGAGATGGTTGTGAAAGGTTGAGCAAGGACCGGAAAGATCACACTGAGATAGAGCTTGGTAAAGAACGTCTAACGAACGAACGTTTTGCATACATGAGAGATCAAACTATGAGCTGAGTTTATTTTTAACTAGCAAAAAGTATGTAAGGGATATTTCATAAACAAAATACCCTAAGTTGGGTTAATGCAATATTATATTTCTTTGCAAAGACCGAAGTAAAGAACTAGTCAAATTTTATTTATAGATATTCATGTATGAATTATACCAATTAATCATTTAATTTGGAAAAGATAAACTATATGAATAATCTAAACGGGAATTTATGATTTGAGTAGATCATATTATTATTAAAAACATCATTACATTGTTATTAATCAAATTAACATTTAGTTATAAAGCCGGAGTAAAAGCTAATTAACTTTTAATTATAAAAGTTAATTAATTATTAAACAAGTTAACATTTGGTTCACGAAAACCGAGAAAAAGATCTAATTAGATTTTATTCAGAAACACATGTGAAATAAACATTAATCAAATTAACTTTGTTTATGAAAAACGGTGTATAGCTCTACATTGCTTTTATTTAGAAAAGGCATGTTTAATAGGTATTAAACAAAATTAATATTAAATTTATTTTCAGAAAACAAATACGATGAAAACACTCAACTAAAGCGTGCTTTACATTATTATGAACCTGACGTAATTTGAACCGATTAAAATAGAGCTAAAACAAAGAATCTATGAGCAAAACAAGATTAAAAGGACCTAGTCATGATTATCTATAGATGTTAGGGGTTAGTAGAGAAGATCTGCAGGACACATTGAATAGTGCTGGCGAATAGATCTAAGATCAGGGTTAGATCTGCAAAACGGCTTCGTGTTGGATCTAGATGCAAAAGATCTAAAAGATCTAGGGTTTAACTCGTAAAAGATGCAAGATACAAAACTAATCTAAAGGTTACAGGAAAAGATAGTGGCCTTACTGCAAAACCGCCGAGTCTTCTTCTTCCTCCTCTGGTTCAAGGCGGACGACGGGTCTGGCAGTTGGTGTCGCCGGTGCTAGGGGCTCTGCGGGGTTCGGCCGAGGTGATGAGAAGGGAGAGGAGCTCGAGGGGATCGCATGAGGGCGCTTACCGGCGTGGGAGACGGACGGGAGGCGGTCGGATTTTGGGAACGTCGGCGCCAGCGGTCAAATCGGGTATACGCATGGGCGGTGATGCTCCGGTGGGCCTCTGGCCACGCGAACTGGTGGATCGGCTCCTGCTCGGCGTCCTGGAGCTCCTAGAGAGCTCGGCTTTGCTCGTCGACGTCCTGGCACGGCGAATCGGCGAGCGGCCGGCGGCGGCGCTCGGCCTCGGTTGTCTGGACGGCGGCGCGAGCGATGCGGCGGCGGGTGGCGGCGGAGGGAGCGAGGGGACGCATGAGGAGGCTCGGGACCCGCCTTTTATAGGCCGGGTGGAGGCGCGCGCGGCTTGGCGCGCACGCCAAGGAGGCGGCGGTGGCGCCATGCCGTGGAGGCCACGGCCTCTTGCTGCCATGCTCTGATGGGTCCCGTGCGGGCCCGTGGTCGGGCCGGAGCGGCTGGGCCGGATGGGTCGAGCCTCCGGGCTCAGCCCAGTAGGATAGGTTATGTTTTTCTTTTTCGAAATATTTTCGAGTGCAAACACAATTCAGGAAATTCCAGAAATTGCTTTCAAGGCACGAAAAATACTCCGAAAATTCCCAAAAATCCAGGAAAATTCCCAGAGGCTCATTGGGACATGAACAATCCAAATAAAGTATTTGGAGCTCATGAAAAAAAAATTAGAGCCTTCTAATAAATAGAAATAGCTCGAGAAAAATTAGAATAAATTCCAGAAAAGTCTGGAAAATTCTCGAAAGGATTTGACAGTACCTAACGCATTTTTGAAACCTTTTGCACTCAAGAAGCACCAAGATGCATAGTGTAACACACACAACTTTTTATTTGATTCAGCAAATCAAACAAGGATTTTTCCTATATTGTATTTTCTGTAAAGAAAATAAATGCCGGAAAAGTTTCAAAATTATATAAAAAATTGTTATTTAATTATTCTTTCTATTCACATCCTGAAATTGGAAATTTCAGGGTGTGACAGATACGAAGGCGAAGTCACCGAAAATTAGATGCGGTAAAGTAGATGCAGTAAAGTAGATGCAATAATTGGTAAAGGGGTGCCCGAAGGTGGTTTTGATATTGCTCGTGTGATGATTCTATGACAATAGCCAGGGCTTATATTTATATTCTGGGCTCCTCTTGAAAGGACCTTGTGATGCCTAGAGGGGGGTGAATAGGATCACTTCAAATTTCTGAAACAAAAGCAGCGGTTAAAAGCACCTGTCGGTACTACCGACGTGGTGCCGGTTCTACCGAGGGGATCGGTACTACCGGTACCAGGTCGGTACTACCGACAGGGTAGAGTTGACTTAAAACAAAATTTGAATTCTGCAGGATTTCTAGCAATTCTACTTGAATCAAAGTCTTAGTTTAGAGGCTAAGAACCACCTGCAACCACAGAGATAAGTTGGATAGCAACCAAAAGATAGATCGGGCTAAAACAAGTTCTAGTGTTAGTTAGAAACAAAGAATTCGAGCAAGCAATGGAGACACAAGATTTAATCCGAAGTTCACACCCACAAAGGATGCTACGTCTCCGTTGAGGATCCCACAAAGGGAGGGCTATCCCCAAGGGCCTCTTTTCCTCTTCCAACCCCCACAAAGGAAGATTGGTGCTCACTAAGAATTCTCCACCAAGGAGAGGGCAATACAAACGATCCCGGGTGCACCACACAAAGAGGGCACTCGCGGGCGACACCTAACCGTCTAGAAGCAAGCTTCAAGAGTAACAAATGCAAACCAAAAGCCCGGAGATGCTTCAAGTGCTCTTGAGAAGGAGAAGAACGATGGGGCTCTCAAATCTTGTGCTCACTTCACTAGAAATCACCTCTCTACTCAAACCTTAGCTCAAGGGAACCAAGGATTAGCTCTAGAGGAGAGGGGAGAGGTGGAGTCAATGCTCAAGGAAGTGTTTGTCTCGTGGTTGGTCAGCAATGAGTGAGGAGGGAGAAAGGGGTTTATATACTAAGGCTCAAAAACTAGCCGTTACTGTGCTGAATCGTGCTTCCCCGGTACTACCGACACGGTGTCGGTACTACCGAGGGGATGTTTCAGAACCCTAATAGTACTGGTTTATCGGTAGTACCGACGCTGGGTCGGTAGTACCGACCCCCTGGCTAAAACTCGCCAGAGAAGCCATATCGGTATACCGGCCCTAGCCCGGTACTACCGATGGACGGCCGCCGGTAGTACCGACATGGTGTCGGTACAATCGACCAGGACTGAGAGTTTGGGAAAAGAATAGCATTTGTGCACGTGTCAACTCTCAACTCTTCTCACTCACTCGGGTTACCTTCTAGAGCACTTTTAGCATCTCTTGGCTATCGATTTGCATCCCCCTTTACAGTACGGTGTTTCCTATACTCAAATTCAAAATTAAAAATAAACTAAGCCTTGATCCGAGTTGAAAACAACGACTTGAAAATTGGGGGCCTTCCTTTGATTAACCATATGAGTTTCATTCACTTAAGACCTGCACACATCTTGACCAAGCATTAAATACCACAAATTGTGCTTGTCATTAGCACCAAAATAATTAGGGGCCAAGATGCACTTTCAGTCTCCCCCTTTTTGGTGATTGATGACAACCACAATTTGTTTTTATAAAAGATGTGTGTATTTGACAATTTGAAAATGAAACCCCCCCTAAATGTGTGCTTTGACTTTTATGAAGGCCTCAAATGCCTATCACACACTTAGAAGACTTTTCACTCTCAAATTGTATACACAAGTGCATGAGTGTGATGTATAAACCGTGATGCATATGACATGATATACAAAACAATAAAGTGAGAAACAACAAGCATCACCGTAACAACCCGGGAATCTAGGTGTGTGAATTTTGCGAAAATTTAAAACTTTTTGCTTGCTTTCGGGTGCTATCAAATTTTTAACCAAATTGCTAGCCTCTCACCCAATTCTCCACTAATTCATCCTATTTATAAAAAATATATTTAAAGTATGGTATAACAAGTGAGTTGGATTTTCTCTGTTTTATTTGGAGTTCTTTTGTGTGAAGTTTGAATTTGTTTGGGATTCAAATTCAAATTCCTAATCAAACCCTTATTTAAACCTTTAGCTTTTAAAACCAAAGTGGAGTTAGGAGTGGTGGGCCGATTTCCCTTCGGTAGGCCGTGCGGTCGGCCCAACCCGCGGTCGCTATCGGCCCACTTGCGCCGCGCGGCCCAAACCGATCCCATCTCTATCACCGCCACGAGGGCCCCGCGCGTCGGTCTCTCTTCTTCCCCTTTCTTTCCCTTTCCTTCGGCGCCTTGACCGGACCGGCCCGGACGGGCCGAGCCGGGCGGCGCGCGCGCCGGTCCCGGCCCGCGCCGGCCCGCGCGGGGGTGGCGCGCGGCCGAGCCGACCGGCCGGCGCGCACGCCAAGGCCGGCGTGTGCACGCGGACCCGGGGGCGACCGCGGGGAAAAGGGAAAAGACCCCGTTGCCCCATTTCCCCAAGGATCCGAGGCGGGGCGAGCCTTAGCCGCGGCCGCCACCCGGCCCGAGGCGGCGGCGGGCCGAGGGCACGGTGGACCATTCTGTCCGAAGCCCCGCGGCGTGGATTCAAAAGGGGAGGGGGAGCGAGTTCGGGGGAGGAGGCAAGACCAACCACCCCCATTGGGGTTTTCGTCCACCGCTTGCTCGGCCGCGTGCCGGAGAGGAAGGAGAAGGCGGGCGCGCGGCCGCGCGCGCCGCGCCGTTGGGGGGGGGGAAAGGCGTCGCGCGGAGAGGAGCGCGTGCCGTCGCACCGCACGGGAGGAGGGACGAGCGGGAACCGGGGAGCGCGCAAGCACGGACCGCGACGACGAGCGGGGGGGAGGAACGCATCGGCGTGAGCACCGCATCACCGAGAGGACGTCTACCACGCCGGAGCGAGCAACGCCGCACCATCGACGAGCCGGCCACGTCTACACCTACGCCCCACCGTGAGCACCGCGGCCATCCTCATCTCTTTCCCCCTCCCTTGCTTTCTTTACGTGTTGATACCCTCAAGTGTGGAGACGCATCGGCCGTGAGATGTTTTGCCGTGTGCGCGGCCTTCGTGCCGCATGACCGCCGTGCCGCGGCGGATGGGGGCTCCTAGGCGGGCCGTGCCTCCGAGCTCCGCCGCTCGCCGCGCGAAGAGCGATGCGGGCTCGGGTGGTGGAGGTGAACGGGGGGGAGGCGTCGCGCCGCGGCTACCCCAAGCGGCGGGCGAGCCCCTCTGGTGCACGCCGTCGCCGTGCGTGGACGAACGTGGGTTTGGCCGTCGAGCCGTGACCCCCCCGTGCCGGGTTGTTGGTAAGCCGGCCATCGCGCCATGCCTCTTGTGCGGGGAGCGGGGACGCCGCCGTGCCGCCGCGCGGTGCGCCACGGTTACCGGGCGACCGCGCCGGCCGGGCGGCGTGGAAGCGCAAGGCTTGATGCGTGAACCGGGCTTCGACCCGTGTCGATGCGGGTGCGGTTCGCGAACGCCGCGCCATGACGCGCCGGCGGCGGTGGCGCCGAGCCCGGCACCGGGACGGCGGCCGCTCGCCGCGCGCGAGAACATGGGCGCGAGCGCCGGACCGGCGGAACACCCCGGTTCCGAGCCGTGGCGGGGACGCCTTTTGAGGGAAGCGCGTGGTGCCGGACGGATGCCACCCACGAGCGGGCGCCGGCGACACGCCGCGCGGCCGCGGGGGCACCCGGGCATTTTGCCGAGCACCTAGCGTGCGGGGGTTCTCCCGAGCGTGCTAGCTTGGGGGGTGGGCCGCCGGCTAGTCCGGGCTCTTAGCCCGATTCTAGGCGCTCTAGCGAGCCGTCGGCCGGCGCATGAGAAATCCGGGGTGGAAGTTCGGACTTCTTTAGTGTCTAAGCGGGGCCGCACGCGCCGGCCCTTTGGTTGGGCCGAAACCCGGCCCAAGCCGAACCACGCCCGCCGGGCCACCCACGGCCCGGCACCCCTTCGAGCCGTTTTCGGCCCGCTAAACTCGAAGGGCCGACGTCACGGCGACGTCGGCGGTGTTTTCTGAAAAACCCCCTTTCCTTTTTCTGTTTTAATTTCCAGAAAATGATTTTGACCTTTAAAAATTAGTAATAAATTCTAGGGAGCTCCGAAAAATACAAAACTAATTTCTATAAATCCGTATTTGCAAAACCTTGCTGATTGTAGGTAGTTCGGGCTCTTTTGGATCTTCTAAATTGGATATTATTTGGAGTTATTGCATAGATGTGCACCGATATCTTATTTTCGCGTCGAATCTCGTGCCGCAGACCCGAGCTTCGACCGGGAGGACGCGGAGGACCCCGAGTACACCGCACCGGACGACGGCTCGCTTCAACGGCACGAAGGTGTCATGTCACTCCCAACCATATAGATCCCATGTTGATAATTAGTTGCTAGTGCTTTACTTTAATGCATTGTTCCGATGAGTTGCATAGCCTCGTTTACTAGCCATGCCTTGATGTTTATTATATCCTGTTCCTTGTTCTACTACTCGCGGGACTAGCTACGGACCCCTAGCTAGTCCCTTACTTCAACTATCCATACTTTTGTTGCTTGATTATGGATGGTGCTCTGGGTTTGAGCTGAGATGTGGGCATCTCGGTGTGATTCTAGCGTGTGTTCTGGGTTGTGTACCCCTTGCGTGTGTTTTGGCGGGAGCGAGCCGCTGGTTACTTGTGAACGGCTGCCGAGGGAAGATGCGATCTGGCCTCTTACCCGAGGGTCGTGTCGTGTGGGATGGAGACGTCGAGTGCTCGCTCTCGGCCCCTTAAGGACCGATCGTCAGTTGACCTTGTTTCGAATGACTACTTTCGTACGGACCGCCCGCCTTGTATTGGGCGGGGGGTGCGGGGTGAGACTTGTAGTGGATAGCACCCCTCCCGTAGGAGGATCGGTGTGATCGTGTCGGGAGTGGTCTTTCCCTCCTTAGTAGACTTTGCCCTGGCGAGGCCAGGGAAGGGTTCCACAGCTTCGAGGGACCTCTCGCGGGTAGTATGAGCTCGCCGCGGAGGGCCGGGCCGGGCTCGGAGATGCGAAGGGTACTATCCACTTACTTGGGCTTCGGCCGTATGGTAGGGCCGGACACGGTGACGGGCGGTTCGGACCTATTCGGGCGGGTACGGTTGTACAACCCTGCGCAGTGTTAAACCTATAGCTATAGTCCGTGTCCACGCGGTTATGGACGGTCTTTCGATCTCTCACACGACTAGATACACTTCTCTTGTGCTTCTTCTCTCCCCCCCGAGTGTGTGAGCCGGCTTCGGCGGTTGAGATGTGGGGATAGGAGCCGGTGGGCCCCACATCGCGGATGAGAGTTGGGTTCCGGATCGTGGTTGAGATCCGGTGCTTTGGTGTGGTGTTCCTTGAGCGGGGTGTGGACCCCCGAGGGTGTGGACCTCGGAAGCGAAGGCTTCCCCGAGGTGTGGACCTCCGTGCTACTCTGCTTACCTTGAATGTTGCCTTGTTGCTTTGCTAAAGCCTTCTACGGCCGATTAGGGTTACCTCATGCATAGTAGAATATACACCGCTTTTGCCTCTTTGTTGGGAAGGCGACATGACCTACCCGCTTATCGGGTAGACCTTGGTGACTCGACGCGAGCCGGACTACGACTTCGACAACGACGGGCGGGTGGACCGAGCTCTTCCTACACTTGAGGCGCTGCGGATATGGAGTATCCCGCGCTTTCATGGAGCCGCTGCTAGACGATTTGTTTTGTTTGATTCGGTCCGATGGACTTGTACCGGCAGTGCCGAAGAGATGTACTACGATTAATGTAGTAAAATAAATGTTGTACTCTATTCTTTGCTTTTACTTTTACGTATGGATTTTGGAATCGGCGAGACGGGGATTGCACGTGGTAGCCTCCGGGACTACCACCGAGGTGCTAAGATTCGGGGTTCCGTTCGCGAGAAATCCGGGTCGTTTCGGTTGGTACCGAGCCATGCTTGACCGTAGGACGAGCCCCGGGGAGTGGTCGATAGCATAGGAAGCCGTTTCGAACCTTGAAACTTTATATAAACTCCTTGGCTTCCGTATGTATATAACTATACTTATATATATGCATTACCTTGATTAACTTTTACTAAGCGCCTTACTAACTACGCTCTAACAACGTTGTGCGGATGGCGGAAACGACGTGGGTTACCTTGGAGTCGGACGGCAAGAGCTACGGAGGCTTCGCCACCCGCCGAGGGAGTGCACGGAGGCGGCGGGGAGTGGAGACCGACGGTGTCGGCTACGGGGGGGAGGGCCATGGGGCACTTGGAGCGGACCCCCACGTACACCGACCGTCACGGTACCCGCAGACCCGAGGGTGCCAGAGTTTGAGGAGATAGTGGTGTACTGCTTCGAGAGCTCGGTCACGGAGGCGCACCAGACCGGTGCACGCAGGGCTCTCAAGAAGGCTTGTGATCTGCTCAGAGAGAGGCTGAAGGACACACCGTTCAGGGTACTTCGGCCAGAGATCTTCGACCACGGTCGGCCGGGACTCGAGTGACCAGGAGCACGGTACCGAGGAGGTGACTCCGGTGGACGGGGAGGACCGAGGGCGATGCTCGCGGCCGGGCGGTGCATCCCGGCCCGGGGACCGAGGCACCGTTGCCGGGCGGACGGAGAGACACCGTACCTTCGGTGGAGGTGTGACGTTGCCCTGCGGCGGGTTCGGGACTTGGAGGAGGACGAGAGAGGACTTGCGCGGACGAGCCGGAGGCGGCGCACGTGAGGAACGGAGAGCTAGTGCGGCTTGGGCTAGCGGCGGCCGCGGCCGGCACGACAGAGAGAGACTCCGGAGGATTGCCACTTTGGAGGCACGGTTGAGGGCGGAGCGGGGAGGCTCACCGGGCTTCGGTGGAGGCCGCGCGAGAGGATCGAGTGAGGCGGCGAGAGGCTCGAGACCGAGGTGGAGTCGATCGGAGCCGCGGCGGTCGACTACCGGGTCAAGGTGTGGGACCTACGGGGAGGCGAGCCGACACAACTACCACCACATGTGCTACCCGGGAGGAGCGGGTCTACGAGGGAGAGGGACCGAGCGAGACGGGACCCGCGCGGCACGGGGAGCGTTCGACCGGCGGAGGGCGGCCGAGGCCGGGAGGCGCTTTCCGCACGGACCGCCACCCAAGAAGAGGCCCGGACCGAGGATGGAGACTTTCGAGCTTCCCCCGACACTCCTTCCACGAGTGCGGCCGTACCCGAGTGGTTCGCGAGGACACGGCGGAGATGGATCGTGCTGCGCAGGACACTTGTGACTACTACGGGGGACCGGCGATCGGGGTGCGGGTTACCCGAGAGTCCACTCACCACCGTTCTACTCGGTTCCACGGGACACCGGCTCCGAGGCACCTCGAGTATCCGGTGATGGGAGTAAGGATCATGTAGCGGATTCGAGTAGATGTAATGAGTTAGATGTAATGCTACCGTTCATGTGACATGCACGTAGTAGCTACCCCATGATGTACCATGCGTTAGCGAGTTGTGTTGCCGTGTACCCTCGAAGGTCGTAGGAGTAAACCTCGAGGTGCACCTCTTTTGTATGGTGGCATTGATTGAGTGACATGGATCTTCATGGTTTCATTCGGATTTCATGCTTCTTAATGTCCGACCGAAATTTTGTGATTGTTAGCAGGATTACTCCATTATAGTTTATAACCTCATTAAATACTTTCTCCCTACCACTACTAACTATTGCAACTGGAACAGATGTCGGGAGCAAGGAGGTCCGGGCGACTCCTGGCCCGTTTCGAGGAGGTCGGCCGGGGACGACGGAGGGGGAGGATGCCCCTAACCCGGCGGGGAGCGAGAGGCCGCGGACGTCGTGGAGGTCACGCGCCACGAGGCGGGCTCCGCGGGGGCCGAATAGGCCGAGTCGGCGGTCGAGGAGCCGCGCGCGGCGACGAGGGAGCTCGGGGAGCGAGGAGCCCGAGCACGAGCGGGTACCCCGGCCCGGAGGGAGGAGCGAGGCCGGGCTCGGGGACACGAGGTGCCACCACCGCCACCTCCCCCGAACTTGGCCGAAGTGATGGCGGTGCAAACTCGGTCGATGCGGACGATCACCCGGATGCTAGCCCGAACAACAACCACAACAACCCTAGGGGCCGAACCGCAACGCACCGGAGGGCTTTCGGAAGAAGGTTGAAAACTTCAACAAGGCCGCGCCCGCCTACCTTTGACCACTCGGCGGACCCGATGGATGCGGATAGCGGTTGCGTGAGATCGAGAAGAAGCCGGAGCCGACCGAGCTTACGGAGGAGGAGTGTGTGAGCGTGGCCGCGCACCGGCGGGTTGGCACGGCCGGTGCGTGGTGGGGACGGCTACGTGACTCGCACCGGGACCCGTTACACATCGGGTGGGACGAGTTCGTGGAGGCCTTCCGGAGCCACCACATCCCGGACGCAGTGATGGACAGAAAGGCTGACGAGTTCAGGCACCTCAAGATGGGAAACATGTCAGTACAGGAGTACGCCAACCGTTACCGGAGAGGCGATGAGGTACGCGCCCGACGACACCGACACGAGAAAAGAAGAAGGTGTACTCGGTTCGGGGAAGGGGCCGCACAAGGGGATGGCACACCACTTGTCCGCGCACGACCGCCCGACACTTCGCTCTATAATCGACAAGGCACTGATAGTGGAGAGGTCCGGGTTGGAGTACATGGAGGTACGAGGGAGCAAGTCCAAGCGCAGGCCGACCGAGCGAGACGCTCGGGTCCACCCCGAGGCGGAGAGGACGAGGCTACGCACGGGGCCACCGGACTCGGCGAGAGGCACCACGCCTCTCGGTCTCGGCCACGGAGCGGAGACCCACCCGGGGTGGGAGTGGAGGTCGAACGGTCGGAAGCCGAGGGCCGCCACCGCGGGCGGCGGACGGATCCAAGGTGACGTGCTTCAACTGCCGTCAGGTGGGGCATAAGTCGTTTGAGTGTCCCCAGCAGGTACCACCAGGGAGTCAGAGCCGCAGCACTCAGTTCCAGACCCCAGCCAAGCCACCAGCACCGGGGAGGACGGCCACCTCGTACTCGGCGGAGGTCCGCTCGGCCCGCCAGCTACTCGAGGCCGTCTGAACCACCTCACCGCTGAGGATGCAGCAGCTGCACCCGACGTCACACTTGGTGAGTTCCTTGTTGACTCAGTTTTGGCTACTTGTTTTGTTTGATGCGGAGCTCGGTTTTCGTATATTTCTACCAAGTTTGCTAAAGAAAGGTCTTTACCAACTAAGCCTCGACCAAGGCCTATCTTGACTAGCTCTCCGCTAGGAGAGAAGAGGAGTACGTTAGAGTGCGGGGGAGTGAGGATGGTGTTCGAGGGGCTACCGTTCACGGCGGACTTGACGGTTTTGGAGTCTTCGGGATAGATGTGATCTTAGGGATGGATTGGTTGGCAAAGCACAACGGGATAGTTTCTTGCAACCCCGAGTGATACGGCTTGAACACCCCGGCGGGACAACAAGTACGGATCGAGCCGCGAGTCCGAAGGTTGCTACGATGATGGGCAACATGAGTGGGAAAGAAATTGAGGAGATCCCGGTAGTCCGTGAGTTTCGGACGTGTTCCCGGAGGAGCTTACGGAGTTACCCCCGGACCGAGACGTGGAGTTCGTGATTGAGCCGATGCCGGGGGCGGGGCCCGTTGCGAAGAGTCCGTACGGGATGTCGTCCGACGAGCCGGACGAGTTGAAGAAACGGCTCAAGAAGTTGCTCGAGCAAGGGTTTGTTCGGCCGAGTGCCTCACCGTGGGGTTCACCGGTGCTCTTCGTGGAGAAGAAAGACGGTACGAAGAGGATGTGCATTGACTACCGCACGCTCAACTCGATGACAATCAAGAACAAGTACCCACCGCCCGAGAATCGAGGATTTGCTTGGATAGACTCAAAAAGGCAAGGTTCTTCTCCAAGATCGACTTGAGGTCGGGCTACCACCGGATGAAAATCCGAGAGCGGGACATACCCAAGACGGCCTTCACTACACGCTACGGTTTGTACGAGTTCGTGGTGGTTTCTTTTGGGCTGACCAACGCCCCTGCTTACTTCATGAACTTGATGAACAAGGTCTTCATGGAAGAGTTGGACAGATTTGTAGTGGTGTTTATCGATGATATCCTGATCTACTCTGAGACCACTGAGGAGCACGAGGAGCACCTGAGAGTTGTGCTAGAGAGGCTGAGGCAGCAGAAACTGTACGCCAAGTTCAGCAAGTGCGAGTTTTGGATGGAGAAGGTCGCGTTCTTGGGACACGTGTTGTCAGCAGAGGGGATAGCCGTGGATCCGTCCAAGGTTGAGTCGGTGACCAAGTGGGAGCAACCTTTGAACGTGACAGATGTCAGAAGCTTCCTTGGGTTGGCAGGTTACTACCGGAGGTTCATTGAGAACTTTTCCAAGATCGCAAAACCAATGACAGAATTGCTCAAGAACAACACAAAGTTCGAGTGGTCAGAAGCGTGTGAGAAGAGCTTTCAAGAGCTGAAAAAGAGACTCACCACAGCCCCAGTGCTTACCTTGCCAGACATCAAGAAAGACTTTGTGGTCTACTGTGACGCTTCGAAGCAAGGACTTGGTTGTGTGCTGATGCAGGAAGGGAAAGTTGTGGCTTATGCTTCCGGATATTGAAGAAACATGAGGAAAACTACCCGACACACGACTTGGAGTTGGCAAATTGTTGTGCATGCGCTTAAAATGCGGAGACACTACCCGATAGGGAACAAGTGTGAGCTGTTTTCCGACCACAAGAGCCTGAAGTACTTCTTTACACAAACCGAGCTGAACATGAGGCAGAGACGGTGGTTAGAGCTGATCAAGGACTACGATGTCGAGATCAACTACCACCCAGGCAAAGCTAACGTCGTGGCAGATGCATTGAGCCGGAAAACATACTGCAACAACCTCATGATAAAGGAAGAGCAACCTCGCTTTGCATGAAGAGCTAGAGAAGCCGAGAATCGAGATTGTGGATCAAGGCCAAGTCAACGTGATGCAAGTGACCTATGACCGGAGGAGCGAATCCGTACGGCCCGTAAAGAGTGTGCGAGAAATCAAAGTCTTTGCGAGAGCTAATGAAGCGAGGGCAAAGCGAGAGGATTATCGGGTTGATGAACGGAGGCACTGTGTGGTTGAAAGAACGGATCTGTGTACCACAAGACAAGGCAATCCGAGAGCAGATCATGAGAGAAGCTCACGACTCGAGGTACTCGATTCACCCAGGCAGCACCAAGATGTACAGAGATCTGAAGGACATGTACTGGTGGAAGGACATGAAGAAGGACATAGCACACTACGTGGCCCGTTGTGACACCTGTAGCAGAATAAAGATTGAACATCAGAAACCTGCTGGTTTGTTGAAGCCGTTGGATATCCCAGTGTGGAAGTGGGAGGACATTTCCATGGACTTTGTGGTGGGACTCCCTAGAACACCAAAAGGAAACGACTCAGTTTGGGTCATAGTGGACAGGCTGACTAAAGTGGCTCACTTTGTGCCGGTGAAGACCAGGTATGCAACCGAGAAGTTGGCAGAGCTGTTCGTAGAACACATACTCAGGCTACACGGGGCACCCAGAAGTATCGTGTCTGATCGAGGGCCACAGTTTGTCTCCAAGTTTTGGCAGAGCTTCCACAAGCTTATGGGCACCACTCTCGGCTACGGCCACGGACTTTTCACCCACAGACCGACGGGCGGACAGGAGAGAGTCAACCAGGTCCTGGAGGACATGCTGCGAGCGTGTGCACTCACCTATGGTACCGATTGGGAGAGCGGTTTGCCGTTTGCGAGTTCTCGTACAACAACGGCTTTCAAGCAAGTCTCCGGATGGCACCCTTTGAGGCACTTTACGGTCGGAAGTGCGGGACCCCGCTAACCTGGTCAGAGATCGGAGAGCGAACTCTGTTTGGACCAGCAATCATTGAGGAAGCAGAGGAGAAGGTTGAGAAAGTTCGTGAGAACCTGAAAATCGCTCAAAGTCGTCAGAAGAGCTATGCCGACAAGAGGAGGAGAGAGTTGACCTTTGCAGTTGGCGACCGAGTGTACTTGAAAGTCTCACCGCTCCGAGGAACCAAGAGGTTCTTGGTGAAGGGAAAGCTTGCACCGAGGTACGTGGGACCGTACCCTATCACCCGAAGGATTGGGAGTTTGGCCTACCAGCTTGCACTACCCGAGGCAATGGCAGGAGTTCACCCAGTGTTCCACGTGTCACGAGCGAGGAAGAGTGAGAAGGCCGTGGAGGCAAAGCAAGTGCCCATGGAGTTGCTCGACTTGCAAGACAACCTAGAGTATACGGAATATCCGAGAAAATCTTGGACGAGGACATCAAGGAAACCGGGAGAACTACCATTCCCTTCGTAAAGTGTTGTGGAGCAACCATACCGAACGAGAGGCTACATGGGAGAAGGAAGCCAATCTCAGGAAGGAGTACCCTCACTTGTTCGCGGAGGAAGTCGAGGACTAAATCTCGAGGACGAGATTCTCGGTGGTGGGGGAGAATGTAACAACCCAGGAATCTAGGTGTGTGAATTTTGCGAAAATTTAAAACTTTTTGCTTGCATTTGGGTGCTAACAAATTTTTAAACCAAATTGCTAGCCTCTCACCCAATTCTCCACTAATTTATCCTATTTATAAAAATTATATTTAAAGTATGGTATAACAAGTGAGTTGGATTTTCTCTGTTTTATTTGGAGTTCTTTTGTGTGAAGTTTGAATTTGTTTGGGATTCAAATTCAAACTCCTAATCAAACCCTTATTTAAACCTTTAGCTTTTAAAACCAAAGTGGAGTTAGGAGTGGTGGGCCGATTTCCCTTCGGTAGGCGTGCGGTCGGCCCAACCCGCGGCCGCTATCGGCCCACTTGCGGCGCGCGGCCCAAACCGATCCCATCTCTATCACCGCCACGAGGGCCCCGCGCGTCGGTCTCTCTTCTTCCCCTTTCTTTCCCTTTCCTTCGGCGCCTTGACCGGACCGGCCCCGGACGGGCCGAGCCGGGCGGCCGCGCCGCGGTCCGGCCGCGCCGGCCGCGCGGGGGTGGCGCGCGGCCGAGCCGACCGGCCGGCGCGCACGCCAAGGCCGGCGTGTGCACGCGGACCCGGGGGCGACCGCGGGGAAAAGGGAAAAGACCCCGTTGCCCCATTTCCCCAAGGATCCGAGGCGGGGCGAGCCTTAGCCGCGGCCGCCACCCCGGCCCGAGGCGGCGGCGGGCCGAGGGCACGGTGGACCATTCTGTCCGAAGCCCCGCGGCGTGGATTCAAAAGGGGGAGGGGAGCGGTTCGGGGAGGAGGCAAGACCAACCACCCCCATTGGGGTTTTCGTCCACCACCTTGCTCGGCCGCGTGCCGGAGAGGAAGGAGAAGGCGGGCGCGCGCCGCCGCGCGCGCGCCGTTGGGGGGGGGAAAGGCGTCGCGCGCGGAGAGGAGCGCGTGCGTCGCACCGCACGGGAGGAGGGACGAGCGGGAACCGAGGAGCGCGCAAGCACGGACCGCGACGACGAGCCGGGAGGAACGCATCGGCGTGAGCACCCGCATCACCGAGAGGACGTCTACCACGCGGAGCAGACAACGCCGCACCATCGACGAGCCGGCCACGTCTACACCTACGCCCCACCGTGAGCACCGCGGCCATCCTCATCTCTTTCCCCCTCCCTTGCTTTCTTTCGTGTTGATACCCTCAAGTGTGGAGACGCATCGCCGTGAGATGTTTTGCTGTGTGCCGGCCTTCGTGCCGCATGACCGCCGTGCCGCGGCGGATGGGGGCTCCTAGGCCGGCCGTGCCTCCGAGCTCCGCCGCTCGCCGCGCGAAGAGCGATGCGGGCTCGGGTGGTGGAGGTGAACGGGGGAGGCGTCGCGCCGCGGCTACCCCAAGCCGGCGGGCGAGCCCTCCCGGGTGCACGCGTCGCCGTGCGTGGACGAACGTGGGTTTGGCCGTCGAGCCGTGACCCCCCGTGCCGGGTTGTTGGTAAGGCGGCCATCGCGCCATGCCTCTTGTGCGGGGAGCGGGGACGCCGCCGTGCCGCGCGCGCGGTGCGCCCTGGTTACCGAGCGACCGCGCCGGCCGGCGGCGTGGAAGCGCAAGGCTTGATCCGTGAACCGGGCTTCGACCCGTGTCCGATGCGAGGTGCGGTTCGCGAACGCCGCGCCATGACGCGGCCGGCGGCGGTGGCGCCGAGCCCGGCTGCGGGGACGGCGGCCGCTCGCCGCGCGCAGAACATGGGCGCGAGCGCCGGACCCGGCCGGAACACCCCGGGTTCCGAGCCGTGGCGGGGACGCCTTTTGAGGGAAGGCGTGGTGCACGGACGGATGCCACCCACGAGCCGGGCGCCGGCCGACACGCCGCGCGGCCGCGGGGCACACGGGCATTTTGCCGAGCACCTAGCGTGCGGGGGTTCTCCCCGAGCGTGCTAGCTTAGGGGGTGGGCCGCCGGCTAGTGCGGGCTCTTAGCCCGGTTAGGCGCTCTAGCGAGCCGTCGGCCGGCGCATGAGAAATCCGGGGGTGGAAGTTCGGACTTCTTTAGTGTCTAAGCGGGCCGCACCGCCGGCCCTTTGGTTGGGCTGAAACCCAGCCCCAGGCCGAACCACGCTCGCTGGGCCACCCACGGCCCAGCACCCCTTCAGGCCGTTTTCAGCCCGCTAAACTCAGAAGGCTGACGTCACGCCGACGTCGGCGGTGTTTTCTGAAAAACCCCCTTTCCTTTTTCTGTTTTAGTTTCCAGAAAATGATTTTGACCTTTAAAAATTAGTAATAAATTCTAGGGAGCTCCGAAAAATACAAAACTAATTTCTAAAAATCCGTATTTGCAAAACCTTGCTGATTGTAGGTAGTTCGGGCTCTTTTGGATCTTCTAAGTTGGATTTTATTTGGAGTTATTGCATAGATGTGCACCGATATCTTATTTTCGCGTCGAATCTCGTGCGCGTGGCACCCGAGCTTCGACCGGGGAGGACGCGGAGGACCCCGAGTACACCGCACCGGACAGCGGCGCTTCAACGGCACGGAAGGTGTCATGTCACTCCCAACCATATAGATCCCATGTTGATAATTAGTCGCTAGTGCTTTACTTTAATGCATTGTTCGATGAGTTGCATAGCTTTGTTTACTAGCCATGCCTTGATGTTTATTATATCCTGTTCCTTGTTCTACTACCTGCGGGACTAGCTACAGACCCCTAGCTAGTCCCTTACTTCAACTATCCATACTTTTGTTGCTTGATTATGGATGGTGCTCTGGGTTTGAGCTGAGATGTGGGCATCTCGGTGTGATTCTAGCGTGTGTTCTGGGTTGTGTACCCCTTGCTGTGTTTTGGCGGGAGCGAGCCGCTGGTTACTTGTGAACGGCTGCCGAGGGAAGATGCGATCTGGCCTCTTACCCGAGGGTCGTGTCGTGTGGGATGGAGATGTCGAGTGCTCGCTCTCGGCCCCTTAAGGACCGATCGTCAGTTGACCTTGTTTCGAATGACTACTTTCGTACAGACCGCCCGCCTTGTATTGGGCGGGGGTGCGGGGTGAGACTTGTAGTGGATAGCACCCCTCCTGTAGGAGGATCGGTGTGATCGTGTCGGGAGTGGTCTTTCCCTCCTTAGTAGACTTTGCCCTGGCGAGGCCAGGGAAGGGTTCCACAGCTTCGAGGGACCTCTCGCGGGTAGTATGAGCTCTGCCGCGGAGGCTGGGCCAGGCTCGGAGATGCAGAAGGGTACTATCCACTTACTTGGGCTTCAGCCGTATGGTAGGGTCGGACACCGGTGACGGCCGGTTCCGCCTATTCGGGCGGGTACAGTTGTACAACCTCTGCGAGTGTTAAACCTATAGCTATAGTCCGTGTCCACTGGTTATGGACAGTCTTTCGATCTCTCACCTGACTAGATACACTTCTCTTGTGCTTCTTCTCTCCCCCGAGTGTGTGAGCCGGCTTCGGCCGTTGAGATGTGGGGATAGGAGCGGTGGGCCCCACATCGCAGATGAGAGTTGGGTTCTGGATCGTGGTTGAGATCCGGTGCTTTGGTGTGGTGTTCCTTGAGCGGGGTGTGGACCCCCGAGGTGTGGACCTCGGAAGCGAAGGCTTCCCCAAGGTGTGGACCTCCGTGCTACTCGCTTACCTTGAATGTTGCACCTGTTTGCTTTGCTAAAGCCTTCTACGGCCGGATTAGGGTTACCTCATGCATAGTAGAATATACACCGCTTTTGCCTCTTTGTTGGGAAGCTGACATGACCTACCCGCTTATCGGGTAGACCTTGGTGACTCTGACGCAGAGCCAGACTACGACTTCGACAACGACGGCTGGGTGGACTGAGCTCTTCCTACACTTGAGCTGCCTGCGGATATGGAGTTTCCCGCGCTTTCATGGAGCCGCTGCTAGACGATTTGTTTCTGTTTGATTCAGTCCCGATGGACTTGTACCGGCAGTGCCGAAGAGATGTACTCGATTAATGTAGTAAAATAAATGTTGTACTCTATTCTTTGCTTTTACTTTTACGTATGGATTTTGGAATCGGCGAGACAGGGGATTGCACGTGGTAGCCTCCGGGACTACCACCGAGGTGCTAAGATTCGGGGGTTCCGTTCGCGGAAATCCGGTCGTTTCAATCACAAATAGATAGACATGGTTCCTCACATCACAAGCACAATTAGGTCTTACAAATTTAAATGAGTTCTAGGTACTTCACCAAGCATTACACTACACAAATAGTCCATACATGTCCACAACACAAGGATAGATAGATGGATATGGAGATACACGCCACCCCCACATGGATAAATTGTGAGCTCACTCCCCCTTTGGCATCAAGCGCCAAAAAGAGGAGGCCCTTCAATCATCATAATCATGTGGAGAGTGGGCAGTCGGAGGAGAGTCGCCGTCGTCGGTCTCACCACCACCAAAGTCCTCATCGTCGATGTCAGCCGAGGGAACTCCATACATCATGGATGTGTCGCCGTAGATCTCCCAAGGGTTGTAGAAGTTTGGTGGAGGAGGAAAATTCATAGGCTCGCGGACGGGAGAGTGCTCGATGTTGTGTTGAGCGAGCAATGCCTTTTGACACGTCTCCAACTTGAGGAGCTGCTCATCAACGTGCTACCGATGCGCACAAATCTCCTGTGCATTGTGCTTTCCCACATTGAAACAAGCAAAGAGGCCTTGAGAGAGAAAGTTGAATATACTCTTTTTCTTGCCAGGAGGGACGGTGCCTCGAGATGCGGATGGCCCATGAGAGGATGAAGGTGTCTCATAGGAGGATGGGCCACCGGAGGAGGTGCCACCCTGTCACAACCGATTTTCTGAAGAAAACCAAGTGCATCTCATATGTGCGCCAGGATCAAGTTTACACATATATGATAGACGTCATGAGTGAAATATCAATAAACAGCAATAAAAACGTACAAGAGTTAAACCATTACATTATCTCTTTATTACACTCAGACGTTAGACTCGAAGGTCTTTACAACGAACAAATGATAACTATGAAGACGTAACTCCATCTTCATCTTCCACAGGCACATGACTGGGGGGCACGTAAGCCTCGAGAACTCCTCATAGTCGGCCGAAGTACTCCTCTCCGGTGTTCTCTTCGAACGGCGGGTAAGCAAGGGTGAGCACACTTATGGTTGGAGCTCATCAAGTGGGGGAAAGATGCAAGGCTATCAAGGATAGGCTATGGTTCACTGCGGTAAGCATTTTAATGTTGGTCAAATTTTATTAGCAAGCACCTAATTACTAGGTGTAAGTTTATACCAACCCACTTAAGCATTTTGGAAAGCATCTTCTCTCAAAACCCACAAGAAACCACAATTTAGTTCCATCTTCAAGTTTATTAATCATGTGAGGGTCCGGGCCACTCTTGACCGTGAGCACGGTGATCGATCGGTTTTACACTGCGAGAGGTTGTACACTTTACCCACAGTTCGTGTTCCCCATGTCGCCGGGTTGATCGGACCCTTAAACACTTCCGAGGTGAGTGGCTAGGGGTCCACTACGAAGCCTTTACAAAGGAAAGAAGAGAAACCAACGCCCCGCAACGAGTTAGGCGGCGGAGCGGACCATAACCCTCCCTAATGGTCAGCACCTTAGCCAAGGCTGCTACCCCAAAAGAACCGGGCTATACCCCTTCAACTCCGGCCCCCTGTGCCCCTCTCGGAAAAGAGCTATCAGCTAACCCACTCTCCTAATTAATCGGCTAAGCCAGAGCCATGTGGACTGTGGTTGCCTTGTTTTCCGGGTGGTTCTCCATGTTCCAATTAAACCATATGATCTTGTTATTAACCATAAGCACACACATACATGTATATGATCCAAGTTATCATGATCAACATTCAACATATTGCATAAGATTCATTTTAACCATCCCAAGTTATAGCAACTAAGCATTTCTACCCAAAACTTTTATTTAAAAGGGTTGTCCAAGGTAATGAGGGTAAAAGTCTAGTCATGTCCTTAAAAAGGTAATTTCCCATCAAGTTTATGCAATACAACATTTAAAAGTAAACTTAGTTATCATGCAAGTTGTGTGGGACAAAATAGAATATGCGGGGGGAGAAGTCCACTTGCCTTCCTTGCTTAAACACTCGGGGTTCTTCTTCAAACACTTGCTCCGATCTACTCCAACCGGCTGCTCACTTGAAAGCGGCACGATGTCTACGAGCACACAAGAAAGCATACAATAAACAAAACAATACACCAAGCATGAAAAGCTTAAAGAGAAGACAAGGGTTGGCTCTAGGAACGCGAACACAAAAGCACTAGGAACTATCGAGAGCTTTGGATGATCACAAACAAGAGCTAGCTATGTGCTTGGTATATTTTAATTTAATAAAGATCATATGCATAGGTTATTTCAAAGAAATACCCTATTTATAATTAAGCAAGTTATATTGGTATTTAAAATACGATGTAAGCCTATTCCAAGTTTTACTTATAAATATTCAAGTATGATTTATGCAAATTAAACATTTAATTTAGAAGAAGCATATAAAAGCATCTAGGCATTTATCTTTATATTTCTAGTTATTCTAATCAAATTATAACTTAAAAACACATTTATATTCATATTCATCAAATTAACAATTTAATTAAGAGAACTCGAGATAAACCTATATTGCTTTTATTTAGGAAGCAAATTGCATAAACATTACTCAAATTAAGTTTGATTATAAAAACCGAGGTACACATCTATTTAGCTTTTAATTATAAGAAGTATTTAACTAGTATTAGGCATATTAGCTTTCTTATGAAAACACGTTTTAAACTTCTAATTAGATTTTAATTAGAAAAGCATGTGTAATAATATTTAATCATATTTAATATTTAAATAAATTATAAAACAAAGAACATGTACAACATTGGTCCTATCACATAGTTTAGTTGGTATGAGCCTAACGCAACTTGAAATGGTGGAAACGGAGCTAAAACGCACAAGATACGGCCAAAACAAGGTTCCAAAACTGACGGGCTTGAAAAGACGGTCGCGTGGACACCAAGAACGCTTAAAACGGAGCTAGGACGGAAAAGATATGGCTAAAACAAGTTTCGGGGGCTTTTTACGCGAAGAAACTAGGCTTCCGGGGGCTTAAGCGCAAGAAACCAGGGGCTAAAACATAATTACACATATAAACCAAAGGTTTATAGTGCAAAAGACAAGATTGGACCTGCGCGGTGGGAAAAACTAAAAAGCTCAGGGGCTTAAACGAAGAAATCAGGACCTAACTGGAAGGATTCCTATAGGTGGAAGGGCATGGTTGTGAAAAAGATAAGGACAGGGACCTTTTTGCAAAACTGCCAAGGCAGCCGGCGGGAGGGGCTGAGGGTGTGCCACGTGGCGAGCTGTGATTGGCCGCGCCGACGCGATGCCGACGCCATGCCGACGCAAAGCCGTGGACCGGCGCCCGTGGACCCGGTCCACCGGTCCACGGTGGACCGATCTAAGGGGTATGCCCCGATTTAATCTAGGCCGTCCCCTAAGGATCGGGCGGTGTTGACGGATTAATAATTGTATCAAAGTTCGTTCGCGACTCGCAAGCGTACAAGTCTCCCGTCGTAGTCAAGGGACCCTTCTTCCCTCGAGTGGTGAACCCAAGGTATCGAATCCGTGGAACAAATGTGTGACGCAAGACTTAATCTATTAAAGCCAAGTAATCTTCAATCTTCGAATAAAAACCTAATGCATCTAAGTAAAAGACACAAAACGAATCTAATCTACTAAAAACCGGAGAAAACAAAGTAAGATTGGGTAGATAAACCGATCTAGAGGGATCG
Source organism: Cenchrus americanus (assembly GCA_947561735.1). NCBI lineage: Eukaryota > Viridiplantae > Streptophyta > Magnoliopsida > Poales > Poaceae > Cenchrus > Cenchrus americanus. Next base: position 148,432,113 of record OX387243.1, on the reverse strand, counting down.
GGGTAAGCCTTTTGTTGAAGTTCCAAGCAAGAGAAGAAGTAGCAAATCGAATCTTAATAGAAGCCTCTTTAAATCGTGGTTTCCCGTCCAAATCCGAAAACATCCGCCTTTCGAGACCCCCGTTCGTCACAACGTATCCCTATTCATGCGGGGAGCTTAGGGCGAGTCAAAAGACAAGTCGAGATTCTTTCGGAAGATCCGGCGTGTACCTCTAGCCACCGCGGCTACAAGAACACCCTATGTAATCTATCTCGAGAATAGAATTGAAATAAGCAAAGCCGATCGAAAAACGAAATCTTCGAGGAAACACTTGATCGGCGAGAAAAGATTCAACTTGATAATTCAACTATAACAATGATACATACACAAGATCACCACCGGGATCCTTCCTTGATCTTGCTTCTAGCTCGGGGAACCCGACGTGGTCTTCCGTGCAAGGTTCCCACGTCGGCTAGGGGAACCCTAGTCAACTAGCTCGACCCTCTCCTCTCCTAGATGGTGTCCCTCTCTTCTCTGCTTCTCGGCGGCCGAAGACGAAATCTTCTCTGCGTGGCTCTCGGTAAGGGGACTATAAATAGCCCGATTGGCGGCTAGGGCAAAGGACGACGGGTTTGGGCCCAAAATGGGCACGGGCCGACCGGGCCCCGGGGCCGGCCGGCCCGGGCCCATTTAGGCCCGGCCCCGTGGGCTCCTTTGCCCGAGGTCGGTTCCCTTGCTTCCTGGATGCTTCCCCCTTCGTATGTAGGTCCATGTCGTCGGTTTCTCTCCGAATTGGACTCAACTCCTTATCTTGCAAGATTCAGGACTTTTCTCGGTCGGGTCCCCGGAATTGGTCGTCTTCTCGGATCAAGTCCCCGGCTTCTTGGAGTTAATTTTGCTTCATTGCATGACTTGTTCGGGGCTTCAAGGTCTTGTCATGAGGTGCTTGATGAACTTATCCCGAAAGTCTTGCATTCAACACTAAATCCCTCGCATAAACATTAAACTCCAAAACCGACATGCACACGTGAACTTGTTATACCACGGGGGTTAGTACCAATGGATAAGGTATAAAACTCATGCCAACACCGAAGGTAAACTCATGGCTAGGTTGACGGATTTTCACCGTCAACATCTCCCCCATGCTTAAACCTTGCTCGTCCTCGAGTAAGCCTTCGATGGATATCATCATTGCTAAACAATGTTTAAACTTTGCACTTGATTACACATGAGAAAACATAATGCTCTCAAAATTTTAATTCATTAAAGTTCCATAATGTACTAGCCTTCATCTCTACGGAGGGTAGATTCTTATTAAGCTTATCCCACAAGTATTAACATGCTCACAAGGTTTTAAATAGATCTCAGAATTTTTGAAATAAAGAACGAGATAAAGAAAAACTAAACCAAATTCACAAATTTAAATCATCACGTGTATTGCTCATAAACTCTCATCTCACTTGTCTCTCAAGCCTATATATTCTACTCCTTTCCCTCTCATATATATGTGGTAGGCTTTATATGGAGCTTTGGAAAGTTTAGTCCTAACAAGATTTTATAAATGAGGTGTTGTCAAAACAAGACAAGCTTCTCATGGTCTTACCGAGACTCGTCAAAAAGGTCATTGGAAAATAATGTTAAATCAAGGAGGGGAAAGAGAAAAATACACACACTTTTAGATAAGTGGACATGTGCAAATGGCAAAGAGTGATCCCGAGGCACAAAGAAAGTCCTCGTTATCGGATTGCACATGGTTGGAAAATGAGAATGGATCTTTTTAACTCGAAGCCTTGAATGCACTTTTAGAGAGCTTAGGGAATTTACTTTACACACATTTTTTTCTTTCTCATATTTCTCATTCTTTTCTTTCTTTCATTCATTCATTTTTTTTCCTCGTCATATATTCAGCCCATGACTTCCACAATGAAGTTTTGATTTTTATACCTTGAAAGTCATGAGTATCGCTGGATTTTTTTTCTTTCATCATTCATTTTTTTAAAATATTCCCCTTTGAACTCTAAAACTGCACCATACCTACCTCCTCCCCCATGCTTAGACGTTGCTCGTCCTCGAGCAAAGAGGCGAAAAATAAGGTAGGTACCGGAATATTTTTCCTTGGAGAGATACTTGAAATCTTCAACGTTGGCACCGTCTTGCGATCTTCCTTGAATTGATGATCCATTCTCAACGATAGGTTGTGGTCAAGGAGGTAATCACAAAAATGATATTTGGTTTAAGGGTGGATATCCGGCGAAGTTTGTGAGATCTCCGATGCGGGGATACACAATGCACGGATAAAAGGCTAGCAAAAAGATAGATACGCAAAAATGGAATGACCAGCTTCTTAGTCTCGGGCCAGAGAAATCATGGCCTGCAATAACGCACTCAAAAATAAGTCTTGTACACTAAGGTTTATGCACTCAAATATATATAAGGCTTTGGATAGGTTGAGCAACACACAAGTGATATTTGTGACAAGGTTAGCAATATTTTTGAGCATAAAAGACATCTTTAATCTATTCATAACTTGAGAGCACATAAAACACTATGGGTCTTTATTTTAATCATAACCTCCGCTGAAAATTAAGCTAGCATTTAAATAAATTCAGATTTGTATTTTTAAGAGAGCACTAGCTTAAACATGCATAAAACAAATACAAAGATGAACAAAGCTGCAATTTTAATCATATATCATCATGGCACGAATTTTGTAACTTTTCCAATGATAAAATCAAGGTGGTGTCTTTATTAATGGTGACATCAAGTTGAAATACATACTGAAAATAAACAAACATGCTTGCTGAAATTTAAATAAAAAACAGAAAATACTACGCAAACACACATAAGCAAAAGCTGAAAATTACAGAGGAAAAGAAAAGAAAAGAAAACTAAAGTTCCTAAATCTTTTAGTCCTCCGCCGGTGGTTGATGTTGATAGTCTTGATAATAATACCCTTGCTCATAATATGGTTGGACGCTTCCTCCGTCGAATTGATTTGGCTCCACAAGGTGAAGGCGTCCAAGTTCAAAGGCAATATTTGCGTTGCCTTCACCGAGTTGGGCTGCGTTAGATTGGATGGCTGCGATGTTTTGAGCATTTCTTGCAGCATACCCTCCAATAATGGCCATGCTTTGTTGTGGTTGGGGATGATGAGCGTAGGACTCCGCGAAGTTAGCGTTGGGCACAACATAATTTTGTGGGGGTACCGGTGCACCACCCCCCATGCTTGTTGTTGTGACCCTCCGTAATAACTTGGCGGAGGAGGAACTCCGCCGAATGGTTGCACATTGGGTTGTGCTCCACTCACTTGTGCGGAGGATGTTCCCTCCTCTACGATTCTTCCTCTTTTGTTCTTCCTTGCAGGGACAAGTAGTCCCTCTTCCAACCAATCTTCCCTTCCTTCGGTGAAAAGCCTAAGCCTCTCATTTGGAAGGGGTAGGTTTACAATGGCCAACCGATAACCTCCTCTCTCATCTCCACTAATGTACTTGCCTTGCCGCAAGTACTCAAAACCGAGAGAGGTACCACGCAAAAGGTGAGCGGGGTTTCTTGCGATCCCCGGCCGCAAGGAAAAGGCCAACATGGAGAGGTAACACCCCGAACCAATATTACCCGCCCCCGATGTTGCTTCACAACACCAACGGTTGATCATGAGGTAAAGAGGGGTCAATTGGCTGCCTGGCAATCAAAGCCGAGTATAGCCAATTCAACTCCGTGTCGGTCACCTTTGTTTCCTTCATCCTCCCCAATACCCTCTTGCACATCCAAGAGTGAAATATCCGGATAATGGGGTTGCGGATGCAATTGCGTTGTTGATGGGCTTCTCCGGAGATCATGTTCCAAAATCCCGCCAACATGCCGGGTGGCACGTCAACTTTCTCCGGAGCTCCCTTGTGGAATCCAAGCAGCTCCCTAACGTGCTCGTAGGGAACCACTTGCTCGATTCCCTCCAACCGGAATGACAAGCTTTGCACCCCATCATCATCAACGATGGGTGCAATAGTCATCAAAATTTCCAAGGCGTAACCAAAATGGGTGTCCACCGATATTCCGTTGGAGAACCGCACCCATCCGAGGTGCCCCAACATATAGTATATGTCGGTGCAAAAACCCAAGGTGTAGAGTGCTTGGTCGTCGAACTCGACGTTTGGCACAAGCCTCTTCTCAAGATTGGCGAGCCTCTCCTCCTCCTCCGCCGACAAGATGATGAAGCCGTACGAAGATTGTGTCGGGGTGTAAGGAGGTGGTGCGGTTGAGCGAGTCGATCGTCGTGGTGGCGCGGGCTGCTCCTCCGTGTGCCCACGAGGTTCGGTGAACCTCATGGAAGTGCTTCTCGCAGCTCTCATACCACCAAGGAGGATAGCATCGTTCCTCCTTGGTGGTGCCGTGTCCGTCTCCATGCTCCGGGGAGACTCGGAAACCGAGTGCCTCCTCGAAGACGTGGTTGATGACGGTTTGGACGACGACGAACTCTTCTTCTTAGAGAAGAGACTTGTGGTCTTCTTCCACATGGTTGCTGCACTCTTTCTTCAACTAAAATTCCGGGTTGCAACCGGTAAACTAGGCACTTAAACTCTTTGTTTCGGATGTGAACTTTGAGTGGATTAAGGATGTGGATTTTTCTTGAGCTATCAAGCTTGGGATGGTTGGCTAAGTCTACGGAGGTTTTGAGCACACAAACTTGAACACACAAACAAGGGAAGGAGAGGGAAGCTTGCTGCGTAAAAACGGGCGTCGGGGGGCTCCTTATATAGGGCGGGCGGCCGGCCGGGCCGGCCGGCCGGGGCTCCTCCGGCTCCTCCTCGGCGCGTCTTTCTCCCAGGCACGATCATTTCGCCTCGCAACTTTCCCTGCCCGCGTGCTCCACGAGTTGCACCGCCCAAACGCTCTCGTCCACTCCTTTTCTTGAATTATTGGTCCTCCCACTTGATGCTCCATGCTTTGGGTCATGTCCATGCTCCCTAGCTCCACTTGCTTCACATGCCACCATGAAAATCCTGCAAGGTTGATGCTTGCTGCCCACCATGCTTGTCCTTTGCATGTGGAATTGGTGAAAGTTGATAAAAGGGAATCCAATGGTGCATGCATGATTAATTCAAACTTGATTGCCTCCAATTGGGTGTGTTTAAGGTTAAGCACTCCTCTAATTCGAAATTTAAAATATTTTTCAGAGACATGCAAGAGCTCAAGCATAATTTTAGAGAAGTTTTTAAACCATTAAAAACAAATGTAAGTCGAAAATATTTTTCGACTACGTCGATTTCGGTCTCACCGGTAAAGTTTGCTTTCATCGGTTGAGAGCGAACGTTTTCCGGCTTGATCATGGGGGCATAGGTTTAGGTTCTAATTTTGGCTAAATAAGAAAGATTTTGAATAAAACAAAATTAGAAGAGGCTTAGAAAAATTCTAATCCTAGAGAAACCAAGGATAAAGATTTTTAAAACCAACCAAAAGCTTTGATTTCTAGGTTCACGCGAGTCCTACCACGTGCTGAATTTTTATAACACTTGAATATAAATCGTGGCTCTACTCGTGTGGTTTTAGCATGAAAAATAAGTCAACCTCAGCACCATAATGAGGGTGAAAGGTTGAGTTAAGGTTCTGAAATTATTTGGTTGAGGGGTTTCTCGAAAAGAAAAGAATCAAACAAGCACATAGGAGGGTTCATGCAAAGGGTTTATGATAAAGCAAACATTCAATCAAGAATTATGTCTCTAATATTGTTCAACCACTTCTAAGTCTAATGTCTTTGTGTAATAAAACTCAAAAACTAAATTATTAAAAATACTAGAAAAACCCGGAATCGGGTTGTCCTCCCGTAGCTTATTCTTGACTCGACTTGACGAAACGGGTTGCCTCACGCCTAGCGCTTCGTTTATAGTCTATAGCTAGACTTCTTCACTTGATTACTCCGGATCAACGCTCTTTGCGGGCGTTGCAATCTTGGGTACCCACTTCCGCACCATCTTGGGCGCGGGCTTGTCTTCCGGCTTAGTTGGCTTAGTCATTTTTTTGGTCTTCACGGGCGGCTTCTCTTCCTTTGTCTTGACGGATGCAACACCTTCTTTGATTTTCGTTACGTTCATTTTTTTCGGCTCCTTCTTCTTTTTCAGCCCCTCCGTTTGTTTTGGTTCTCCCTTCACTCCAATCATGTTGCATGCCTCAATCCTTGGACGGAACTTGAAGGAACTCCTTTCTCCGTTGATATCGAACATGATCTCCCCCTTGCCAACATCAATAGTTGCTCCCACGGTCTTGAGGAACGGCCTCCCTAGGATGAGCGGCGGCTTCTCCCTCTCTCCCATCTCGAGCACAACGAAGTCGACGGGGATGAAGTGGTGTCCAATCTTCACGGGTACATCTTCAGCAATGCCCAAGGGATAGCGAATGGAGTTGTCTCCCAACTCCAAACATATTCCCGTAGGCTCCATCGGTAGGCGTAGCTTCTCGAACACATCCCTCGGCATGACACTCACACTAGCTCCAAGGTCGCATAACGCCTTCTCGAAGTTGAAAGAACCAACCGAACATGGAATTGTAGGGCACCGGGGTCTTTTTGCTTCTCTAGCCCATAAGCAATAGCCGCACTACACTCCTCGGACATTTTGACATGATCTACCCCGAGTGTTGCTATCTCATATTTATTTGCAAGTATGTCTTTAAAGTAACGAGAATATGTAGGTACTTGTAGGGCATCTAGTAATGGCATGTTGATGCTAAGTCTACGCACAACTTCCACAAACTTCTCAAAGTGGTTGTCAAGTTTACCTCGGAAGTAGCGTGGCTTGAGTTGCGGTATCCTCGTGTCATCCTCCGGCATCTCGAATTCGGGTTCCTCGGTGACGATCCCCGTAACCTTCTCTTTAGCGGCTCCTTCCACCTCGGTGGATGGTTTAAGCTTCCTTGCTCCCGCGGAACGTTCCGGATCTTCGGTCTCCTTCCCCCGAACGTGTTTGAATGGCCTTCGCCGATTCGGGACATTTGGGTTGTCCGGAAGCTTCCCTTCATCATTAGTGAGGCGCCCCGCAAGTTGTCCAACTTGCGTCTCGAGCATCTTCATCATGTTGAGCACTTGATGATTGGAACTTCCGACCTCCGTCACTTTGCTATCGATGTTCTCCAACACCTTGTCTATGGTCTTGAACTTGGTGACGGTGTCCTTGTTGATCTTAGCTTGCTCATCCATGAACTCCTTCAATTGTATCCGAAGTGGAACCGCGTTAGGAATAGATGAGCTTGCATTAAATTGAGGCCTACCTTGCCCGTAGCGGAAGTTCGGCAATTCTCCCTTCCTCATGTAGTCGAGCACTTTGGCTTCCTCCGGACAATCTTTGCGGACATGGCCATACTCTCCACATTCTTCGCATGTGGACCTTGCTTCGGCGGCCTTCAAGTCTTGAGCCTCTTTCTTTTCTATCTCCATCTTCTCCAACCTCCTCATGAGCGAGTCGATCTTGCCTTCAAGTATGTCTTCCTTCTCCACTTGCAAGACTCCTTTGACGTTCCCCATGGGTTGAGCCGGGTGTAGGCGCCCGGATGACGCCCACATGTCATTATCCGCGACCTTCTTGAATAGCGTGAAAGCTTCCGTCGGTGTAAGCTCGATGATAGATCCTCCCGCTGATGCATCGATGATCGTCCTTGACGCCATGGTGAGTCCTTGATAGAACTTTTGCACGAGGTCTTCTTTCGGGAACTTGTGATGTGGAACCGCCCGAGTGTACTCGTTGAAGCGCTCGAATGCCTCCGAGATAGTTTCGGTATGATTTTGAACAAAGGTGGCAATCTTATTACGCAAACTTTGAGTTTTACTCGTTGAGTAGTATTCCTTCATGAAAGCCTTCATCAACATGTTCCAATTTTGCACCGTCTCCGCCGGTTGAGAGTGGAACCATTGCAAAGCCTTCCCGAGTAGTAAAAACGGAAAAAGCCTTGCCCTCATTTGATCTTGAGTCACCCCATCCATGTTGAAAGTCTGACATAGTTGAATGAATGCTTGGAGGTGAAGGTTCGGATCCTCTTTGCCGGTGAAGGGTGAATGTTGCACCATGCGGATTGTTGAGGTCTTGATCTCGAACGGTCTTCCGATCTCCTCGAGGTTCAAGATTGGTAGGTCGATGATGTCTGGGGTGCATAGCTCCCCAATCTTGCGTTCTTCCGGTGGTTGGTCACCCATTGGTGGACGTCGGTTCTCCCGCGGACTTTGAGGTGGTGAATTCTCCGGAGATTCTCGCGATCCTTTGTCTTCCGACTCCGAATCTACAAAATCCAGCTTTTTAGCTTGATGTGCTTCGCGTCTCCTTAGCCTCGTAAAGTTTTTCTCGGATCATCCACAAAATTATTGGGTTTGTTGGAGAGGTAGCCGTCCATCTCCTGTTAGGGTTAGCAATAAACAAAGTATGCAGAAAAAACTAGAAAACAAAACAAATCTATAAAGACTAGAGTTAGACAAACTAGATTAGATGTATTTTGAGGATGATCAAAGTTTAATAGATGCAAAAATAAAACAAAATCAGTACTGAAAATTACAAAAAAAGCAATAAAAAATCAAATCTTGATCACTTGTTCCCCGGCAACGGCGCCGGGAAAAAGGGGCTTGTTGACGGTTAATAATTGTATCAAAGTTCGTTCGCGACTCGCAAGCGTACAAGTCTCCCGTCGTAGTCAAGGGACCCTTCTTCCCTCGAGTGGTGAACCCAAGGTATCGAATCCGTGGAACAAATGTGTGACGCAAGACTTAATCTATTAAAGCCAAGTAATCTTCAATCTTCGAATAAAAACCTAATGCATCTAAGTAAAAGACACAAAACGAATCTAATCTACTAAAAACCGGAGAAAACAAAGTAAGATTGGGTAGATAAACCGATCTAGAGGGATCGGGGTAAGCCTTTTGTTGAAGTTCCAAGCAAGAGAAGAAGTAGCAAATCGAATCTTAATAGAAGCCTCTTTAAATCGTGGTTTCCCGTCCAAATCCGAAAACATCCGCCTTTCGAGACCCCCGTTCTGTCACAACGTATCCCTATTCATGCGGGGAGCTTAGGGGCGAGTCAAAAGACAAGTCGAGATTCTTTCGGAAGATCCGGCGTGTACCTCTAGCCACCGCGGCTACAAGAACACCCTATGTAATCTATCTCGAGAATAGAATTGAAATAAGCAAAGCCGATCGAAAAACGAAATCTTCGAGGAAACACTTGATCGCTGAGAAAAGATTCAACTTGATAATTCAACTATAACGATGATACATACACAAGATCACCACCGGGATCCTTCCTTGATCTTGCTTCTAGCTCCGGGAACTCCGACGTGGTCTTCCGTGCAAGGTTCCCACGTCGGCTAGGGGAACCCTAGTCAACTAGCTCGACCCTCTCCTCTCCTAGATGGTGTCCCTCTCTTCTCTCGCTTCTCGGCGGCCGAAGACGAAATCTTCTCTCGCGTGGCTCTCGGTCGGGGGGACTATAAATAGCCCGATTGGCGGCTAGGGCATAGGACGACGGGGTTTGGGCCCAAAATGGGCCTGGGCCGACCGGACCGGGCTGGCCGGCCCGGGGCCCATTTAGGCCCGGCCCGTGGGCTCCTTTGCCCGAGGTCGGTTCCCTTGCTTCCGGATGCTTCCCCCTTCGTATGTAGGTCCATGTCGTCGGTTTCTCTCCGAATTGGACTCAACTCCTTATCTTGCAAGATTCAACACTTTTCGGTCGGGTCCCCGGAGTTGGTCGTCTTCTCGGATCAAGTCCCCGGCTTCTTGGAGTTAATTTTGCTTCATTGCATGACTTGTTCAGGGCTTCAAGGTCTTGTCATGAGGTGCTTGATGAACTTATCCCGAAAGTCTTGCATTCAACACTAAATCCCCGCATAAACATTAAACTCCAAAACCGACATGCACACGTGAACTTGTTATACCACGGGGGTTAGTACCAATGGATAAGGTATAAAACTCATGCCAACACCAAAGGTAAACTCATGGCTAGGTTGACGGGTTTTCACCGTCAACAGGCGGCCGGGGGTGGCCCGCAGGCGTGCGCGCGGCGGCGGGGACGGGGGTGCCGGCGGCGCCGGCGGGGCCGGCGGCGGAACTCGCCGGAGCTCGCTCGATCTCGAGCTGCGGGCCTCGGCTTGGGACGCGGCTAGGCTCTACGTGGAGCTAGGAGGACGGGGAACTTATCCGGGGTTACGGGGCGGCGGCTCGGGTGACGTACGGGGGCCTCCACGGCCGGTGGCGGACGGCCAACTCCGGCGAGCGCGCGGGCGGCGCGGAGACGGCGTGGAAAGCGCGAGAATAAAAAGGGATTGGGGTTCTTCACCTCGCTATGGTACTCCGCATGAAGAAGACGATGACAGGGAGGCAGCGGCGGGGCAGATCGATGACGAGCGGCGGCCGGCGGCGGATAGCTTTGGCGACGGCACGGTTCTTCGAGGAAAGAGAAGCTGCGGGGCACCGGGTCCTCGCGCGGACGGCACACGCGACAAAAGGGGACGAGGAGGCTCCGAGGGAGTGCTTCACCGACGACGAGGCTCCCGGGCGGCCGGCGATGGCGCGGCGGCGAGATCCTCCGGGCGGCGGCACATACACGAAGGTGGAGAGATGCGGGCTTGCACGGGTGCGCAAAAGGGCGAGGCGAGAGGGTCTATCTCGGTTTTTAAAGCCAAAGGAGGAGGGGAGAGGAATCAATGGCACGGGTATAGGCCATCAATGGCCGAAGGGGCGCCGGCGGCTCAATTCGAATTCAAGGGGGTGACGTGATGGGGAAGGAGTAACCGAAGGAGTAATAGAGGGAAAGTGAAGCACCAAGGCTTAATTGCACCTTGATGGTGGCGATTGAAGGAGGGGAGGTGCGGGAGACGCGGGGCAAGTGGCGGCGGCGCGGCGCGGTTGCGAGCGAGAGGAGGGGTGCCGGAGGTTAGGGGTGACCCCGACATGCGGGCCCACGGGGGCGTGACCGTAAGAAAAAGAAAAGGGGGAGAGGGAGAAGGGGAAGATGGGCCGGCGACGGGGAGGGCTGGATGGGCGGTGGGCCGTGAGGGAGAGGAAGGGGAGGTGGGCCGCGGGTTGGGTTTGGGGTTTGGTTTTGTTTTTTTTTAAACCTTTACAAATCCTTTTCAAACTTTTAAAATTTAAACTCCTTCAAAACTTTTCAAGATTTAAACTCTTTTCAAAATTTAAACACTCCAAGCCTTTTCCAAAGTTTTCAAAACATTTAAAACCTTTTAAAACTTCACACATACAAATAATAAAACCATGCATTCAAATCATGATGCACAAGCACTTATTGCTTCTAAATTATTAAAATGATATTTAAATATTTTTTAAGGCCAAATTTATTTGATAATTTATTTAATCCTTAGAAAATAAAAACTAAAACACCTTGTTGCTTATATTAATTTGGTGATGGGATTTTAGGGTGTTACAAATCTACCCCCCTTAAAAAGAATCTCGTCCCGAGATTCGGAGAGATTGGAAAAGAAACTAAGGGAACGCTTCTATAAGCTCATCGTGCATGCTGAGTTCTTCAATCATAACTTCTTGTCTTGCTTTCCTTCATCTTATTTCACTTTTCCTTCCGTCTTGGACGGGCAAATCGTGGCAACTTCAATCCTATCTCCTTGTGGGCTGGTTAAGAGCACCGACTTCTTGGCACACGGGATTTTTCCGTCACATTCGCCTAACCAATCCATTCCAAGAATAACATCTATTCCACTTGATGTAAGAACTACTAGTTCTACTTGAAAATCCATTCCCCCGATTTTAAGATTGACTCACGGGCATACATGGGTGGATTTTATTTCACCGTCCGGGGGACTAATCAGCAAATGTGTCTTCATAGAACTCATAGGTATATCATGCTTTACCAGGATTTGTTCAATAATGAAAGAATGTGATGCTCCGAATCAAATAAAGCTGTTGCGAGGCACGAGTTGACAGGAAACGTATCCCGCACAATTCCGGGAGCGTCTTGAACTTGTTCGACCGTCACGTGGTTCACTCTGCCACAAAAGTAATTCCGTTGACTCTTGTTGATTTGAGAATTTGCACTTCCATGGTTTATCTGAGATGTTGGTTGTCTGAACCTTTGACCATTATCTTTCTGGGGAGTCTAGATGTTACGATTTGGGCAGATGCGGGTATATCATTCCAATTCTCCACATCTGAAACAACCATTAGAGTGAACTTGAGAGTTGTTTCTCATTAGTGCACCTAAGCGATCTCGATGATGATTTGGAACATGTGGTGTTTGTTGGCTGAAATGTTGGAACCGCCGGGTTGAATGCTGCAACTAAGAATTTTGCAAATAATTTCCACTTGATCCACCGAACTAAACCGAGGTCTCTGTGATGAGTTGAAGTGGGGACGTGTTTTGCTAGATTGCCCATGTGTCCGGAACTTGCGCTTCGTTCACCAAGTTCTCGCATGTTTATTCTCTAGATCTATGTTTTGTTTAGTAATGTTGCGAAGTCCGAGAAGCCGTGACTCTGTAGCGATAATTGAGTGGCCCTATCGGACCATCCGAGAAGTGTTTTTGCCTCTTTGGGTCGGTATTAACTTCATCCGATACATAGCGAGACAACCGAGTAAACTTTTCCGGATACTCGTTAACTAACATATTGCCTTGCTTTAGAGTGAGGAACTCTCTTTGTTCAAGCTTGATCACACCGAGAGGGAATGTGGTGCACGTGAAAACTATCCCCGAACTCTTGCCTGGTGATGGTGTTAGATGTAGCATGTGCGACAAGTGTACGCATTCCACCATTCGGTTCGTTAATCCTCACAAACAACCCGTCGTATACAAGACCATCTCTCAATCGGTGCATTGTGTCATCTTCAACTTCTTGGTGACGAGTCTTTAACCAATCATCAATATCCAATGTATCGGTTGAGTAGGAGTATGTGGGAGAGTGGGAGGATGGTGACTCATGAATTCCTTATGCTTGTCCACTGGTGCTGGTGGTAGCTGACTTCGCTGAGCTTGAATGTTTGATTAGTGGCAGACAGGTTTTGGATTAGCTGCATGTGAGCGGCAAGAGATTGTTGCGTACTGGATCCATTGCTGGGTTGGGGGATGGGGATGGTGCTTGTTTCGTTGATTAGTAGTATGAGCACAAACAACGGGTGGAATTTCTTGACCTTCTCCCCGACCTAATGTTTACCATCGATTGTTGGAGAAAGGTATTTCGGATAGGAATAGTGAACTAATGCATGGTGAGATGAACTCAAAAAGATAAGACAACATGAACTTTCAATTTAAGACAAATTCTCATTCCGAGATTCACAAAGGCTAGCATGAAACAAGAGTTCGGGTGTTTAGCATCCAAGATCGCTTATCTTGCTTCCATATAATTCGTCTTGCACAAGCTCCATAAACATAATTCTTTTTTTTCTTCACAACTCACTTTATAAACATCACCGGAATACTCACTATAACTCCCGCTTGTATCCGTCCATTCCTTTTCTCGACTCGTTGATTCGCCTTTGTAGGATTTTTCTTCTTTTCTTGATAAAGTGATTTGAATAGAAGCTGGATCGACTCCTTAATTGTTTCTTTTCCTAAGCTTAGCCATCTCGAATCATACTTCGGGTCCTCATACACAATCTTTTAATATTCTTCTCCATTTGATCCAAAGGCTTCTTGGGTACCGACTTGTGAAATGTCCCTCTTTGTTACAATAGAAACATGTTTTTCTTGCTTTAGTATCCTGGCGATTGTATGTTTGACTAGAAGTAAGGGTATTGAGACTTCGATCCTGGGGTTGATTACTATCCTATTTTGCACACCAACTAGCAAGATATCCATTTTCTCCATGCTTGAGGCAATATAATCCATCGTGATTAGGAAAAATCCTCTTACACTTTGTTGAACAATTATTAACATAGTGACCTTCTTTACTGCATCCGAAACATCGTCTTTTAATACCGTTGCCTTGACTTTCTTCACTTACATGCTTCTTGAGTTATCCGATTCTATCGGGATGAAATGCTTTAAAAGTTATACTCCAATCCTCAATGTTGATAATCGATTCTTGTCTACGGCTTGAGCAACTTCTTCTAGGATTTCGGATTTTGAGTACATAACTTCATCTTCTTATTGATATCCAAATGGTAACATTGTCTAGCCTCATCTGTCATTAGGCTGGCTTTTTTTGGAGACATGAACGACCATAATGCTCACAACAATGACATGCTCCTGCAGTCTTCATATGTTCTTGTTGTTCATTCGTCCGCAACTCTGGTGCTCTATGACCTCTCTTATTATTTTGATGATTCCATGCTTCTAAAACTTGCTTCTTTGCGGTCCGGCGAGAACTCCGACTTTGGTTATCTCTGTGTTATGAGGGGATGATGTGTTGATCTCCTTTTGTCCTTGTAAGACTTGAGCTTGCATGACTGATAGCTTTTCTTTGTCCAATGACAATGGAACAGACGAATTCTGACAGTTATCGGCCAAAACAAGATTGGAGTTCTTAGGATTTGATGCTTGCTCTATAATATATTGATGGATATTAACCATGGTTTGGGTCATTGCTTGCGAGTCCGAATTTGTGTTGCCACATACTCTAGCATCCCGCGTTCAATTCTTTGAAGTTGTAGATGGAATGTCGATGTTTCCTTTGTTGTCTTTATCTTCGTGATTTCTATTGGGACTCGCCATCTGGTTGTGTGATAAAGGTAAGCTCAGAAGAGATTGGAAACAGATTGAAGAGCAGGGTAAAATTATTGATATCAGATCCATCTTTTCTTGTTGTTATTGTAATCACACTTGTGATAGAGAGGAGAATAACAGGGATGAAAGAAATTGACCATCTTTTCTTTAACTTCTTTCATATGTTGATGTCCGTATATGCTTGTAGATTTACCGGTCGTTGAGGTTGATGTTACTTCTTAGACTTTGATCTTCGACATCATCTAACCAACTCGAATGGCAGATAAGGATAACCCAGATTTGAACCCAATCTATCTCTATTAACCTAACAATTTATTTCTTGTTGCATTTGTGGCCATCACTCCACAATACAACTCACACAAACAAAGATCCAAATCAAACATGTGTTCAAACAACAAACATCAACACAACGTCCGTCCTCACAGAAACATTTCTATCGGAGTTGATAAGGGGTAGGCAATCTAAGAACTTATATCAGACAACCTCAGTGGTGAAGATTCAGCTGATAGCACAAGAAACGAACTCAGAATAGATCAAAACAAAACGATGTGTTTTAACAAGAAGACAAGATTAAATTAGTTTTTTTATATGTAAAATAAGTCATTTTTGAAGGATGACGGAGCTTTCTAGAACATGAATCCTTACTTTTCGACCATTTCTAACTTAAGGTCGCGTCCTACGGTCATCACCGCTTCCGATACCACTCTGTCACACCCGATTTTCCGTAGAAAACCAAATGCATCTCATATGTGCGCCAGGATCAAGTTTACACATATGATAGACGTCATGAGTGAAATATCAATAAACACAATAAAAACGTACAAGAGTTAAACCATTACATTATCTCTTTATTACACTCAGACGTTAGACTCGAAGGTCTTTACAACGATCAAACGATAACTATGAAGACGTAACTCCATCTTCATCCTCCACGAGCACATGATCGGGGGCACGCAAGCCTCGGAACTCCTCATAGTCGCCGACGTACTCCTCTCCGGTGTTCTCTTCGAACGGCGGGTAAGCAAGGGTGAGCACACTTATGGTTGGAGCTCGGCAAGTGGGGGAAAGATGCAAGGCTATCAAGGATAGGCTATGGTTCATTGCGGTAAGCATTTTAATGTTGGTCAAATTTTATTAGCAAGCACCTAATTACTAGGTGTAAGTTTATACCAACCCACTTAAGCATTTTGGAAAGCATCTTCTCTCAAAACCCACAAGAAACCACAATTTAGTTCCATCTTCAAGTTTATTAATCATGTGAGGGTCCGAGGCCACTCTTGACCGTGAGCACGACCGATCGATCGGTTTTACACTCGCGAGAGGTTGTACACTTTACCCACAGTTCGTGTTCCCCATGTCGCCGGGTTGATCGGACCCTTAAACACTTCCGAGGTGAGTGGCTAGGGGTCCACTACGAAGCCTTTACAAAGGAAAGAAGAGAAACCAACGCCCCGCAACAAGATTACGACGGCGGAGCGGACCATAACCCTCCCTAATGGTCGGCACCTTAGCCAAGGTCGCTACCCCAAAAGAACCGGGCTATACCCCTTCAACTCCGGCCCCCGTGCCCCTCTCGGAAAAGAGCTATCGGCTAACCCACTCTCCTAATTAATCGGCTAAGCCGAGCCATGTGGACGTGGTTGCACCGTTTTCCGGGTGGTTCTCCATGTTCCGATTAAACCATATGATCTTGTTATTAACCATAAGCACACACATACATGTATATGATCCAAGTTATCATGATCAACATTCAACATATTGCATAAGATTCATTTTAACCATCCCAAGTTATAGCAACTAAGCATTTCTACCCAAAACATTTATTTAAAAGGGTTGTCCAAGGTAATGAGGGTAAAAGTCTAGTCATGTCCTTAAAAAAAGTAATTTCCCATCAAGTTTATGCAATACAACATTTAAAAGTAAACTTAGCTATCATGCAAGTTGTGTGGGACAAAATAGAATATGCGGGGGAGAAGTCCACTTGCCTTCCTTGCTTAAACACTCGGGGTTCTTCTTCTTCAAACACTTGCTCCCGATCTACTCCAACCGGTCGCTCACTTGAAAGCGGCACGATGTCTACGAGCACACAAGAAAGCATACAATAAACAAAACAATACACCAAGCATGAAAAGCTTAAAGAGAAGACAAGGGTTGGCTCTAGGAACGCGAACACAAAAGCACTAGGAACTATCGAGAGCTTTGGATGATCACAAACAAGAGCTAGCTATGTGCTTGGTATATTTTAATTTAATAAAGATCATATGCATAGGTTATTTCAAAGAAATACCCTATTTATAATTAAGCAAGTTATATTGGTATTTAAAATACGATGTAAGCCTATTCCAAGTTTTACTTATAAATATTCAAGTATGATTTATGCAAATTAAACATTTAATTTAGAAGAATCATATAAAAGCATCTAGGCATTTATCTTTGTATTTCGAGTTATTCTAATCAAATTATAACTTAAAAACACATTTATATTCATATTCATCAAATTAACAATTTAATTAAGAGAACTCGAGATAAACCTATATTGCTTTTATTTAGGAAGCAAATTGCATAAACATTACTCAAATTAAGTTTGATTATAAAAACCGAGGTACACATCTATTTAGCTTTTAATTATAAGAAGTATTTAACTAGTATTAGGCATATTAGCTTTCTTATGAAAACACGTTTTAAACTTCTAATTAGATTTTAATTAGAAAAGCATGTGTAATAATATTTAATCATATTTAATATTTAAATAAAATATAAAACCAAGAACATGTACCACATTGGTCCTATCACGTAGTTTTAGTTGTTATGAGCCTAACGCAACTTGAAACGGTGGAAACGGAGCTAAAACGCACAAGATACGGCCAAAACAAGGTTCCAAAAGCGACGGGCTTGAAAAGACGGTCGCGTGGACACCAAGAACGCTTAAAACGGAGCTAGGACGGAAAAGATATGGCTAAAACAAGTTTCGGGGGCTTTTCGCGAAGAAACTAGGCTTCCAGGGGCTTAACTGCAAGAAACCAGGGGCTAAAACATAATTACACATATAAACCGAAGGTTTATAGTGCAAAAGACAGGATTGGACCTCTGGTGGGAAAAACTAAAAAGCTCAGGGGCTTAAACGAAGAAATCAGGACCTAACTGGAAGGATTCCTATAGGTGGAAGGGCATGGTTGTGAAAAAGATAAGGACAGGGACCTTTTTGCAAAACTGCCAAGGCAGCCGGCGGGAGGGGCTGAGGGTGTGCCACGTGGCGAGCGCGTGATTGGCCGCGCCGACGCGATGCGACGCCATGCCGACGCAAAGCCGTGGACCGGCGCATGTGGACTCGGTCCACCGGTCCACGGTGGACCGGTCTAAGGGGTATGCCCCGATTGGGCCGTCCCCTAAGGATCGGGCGGCCGGGGGGTGGCCGCGCAGGCGTGCGCGGCGGCGGGGACAGGGGTGCCGGCGGCGCCGGCGGGGGCGGCGGCGGAGCTCGCCGGAGCTCGCTCGATCTCGAGCTGCGGGCCTCGGTTGGGGACGCGGCTAGGCTCTACGTGGAGCTAGGAGGACGGGGAACTTATCCGGGGTTATAGGGCGGCGGCTCGGGTGACGTACGGGGGGCCTCCACGGCCGGTGGCGGACGGCCAACTCCGGCGAGCGCGGGGGCGGCGCGGACGGCGTGGAAAGCGCGAGAATAAAAAGGGATTGGGGTTCTTCACCTCGCTATGGTACTCCGCATGAAGAAGACGATGACAAGGAGGCGGCGGCGGGGCGGATCGATGACGAGCGGCGGCCGGCGGCGGACGGCTTTGGTGACGGCACGGTTCTTCGAGGAAAGAGAAGCTGCGGGGCACCGGGTCCTCGCGCGGACGGCGCACGCGACAAAAGGGGACGAGGAGGCTCCGAGGGAGTGCTTCACCGACGACGAGGCTCCCGGGCGGCCGGCGATGGCGCGGCGGCGAGATCCTCCGGGCGGCGGCACATACACGAAGGTGGAGAGATGCGGGCTTGCACGGGTGCGCAAAAGGGCGAGGGGAGGGTCTATCTCGGTTTTTAAAGGCAAAGGAGGAGGGGAGAGGAATCAATGGCTCGGGTATAGGCCATCAATGGCCGAAGGGGCGCCGGCGGCTCAATTCGAATTCAAGGGGGTGACGTGATGGGGAAGGAGTAACCGAAGGAGTAATAGAGGGGAAGTGAAGTACCAAGGCTTAATTGCACCTTGATGGTGGCGATTGAAGGAGGGGAGGTGCGGGAGACGCGGGGCAAGTGGCCGGCGGCGCGCTGCGGTTGCGAGCAGAGAAGGGGTGCTGGAGGTTAGGGGTGGCCCTGACATGCGGGCCCCAGCTGGCAGTGACCGCAAGAAAAAGAAAAGGGGGAGAGGGAAAAGGGAAAGATGGGCGGCGACGGGGAGGCTGGATGGGCCGGTGGGCCGTGAGGGAGAGGAAGGGAGGTGGGCCGCGGGTTGGGTTTGGGGTTTGGTTTTGTTTTTTTAAACCTTTTCAAATCCTTTTCAAACTTTTAAAATTTAAACTCCTTCAAAACTTTTCAAGATTTGAACTCTTTTCAAAATTTAAACACTCCAAGCCTTTTCCAAAGTTTTCAAAACATTTAAAACCTTTTAAAACTTCACACATACAAATAATAAAACCATGCATTCAAATCATGATGCACAAGCACTTATTGCTTCTAAATTATTAAAATGATATTTAAATATTTTTTTAAGGCCAAAATTTATTTGATAATTTATTTAATCCTTAGAAAATTAAAACTAAAACACCTTGTTTCTTATATTAATTTGGTGATGGAATTTTAGGGTGTTACACATCCACGGGAGCGGGACGAGGAGGGGCATGCTTGCCCAACTTGAGAAGACGCTCAATGTTGCCCTTGTTTGGCTTGTACCAAGAGTGAGACTTGTCGGGGAGAATATCAACTCCCGTCACCTCACAAATCATCTTGAAGATCCAAGGAGCATATTGGCAACTCTTGTTGGCAGACACGGAACACACAATGATTTCCTCCCAAATGAAGTTAAAGATGCTAAAGTCCTCTTTCCCCGGTGCCATCCTCACTAGAATCTCTTTGGCCACATTGGAGATGTTGGTGTTGTCGCCGATCTTAGGAGTGAGGGTATATCGGAAAAGTTGGTTCAACATCCTATAGACCGGTTTCATCCCATGTGTGGTACCAAACTCCACTTTTCCATACACGGAATCATACATGAAGGCCATCTCACTGTCAAGCGGAAACTCCCCACCATGAAGCTTGGGACGAGCAAGATCCTCCTCACCAAAACCAAGGATTTGAGCAAATCGCTCATATGAAACGGAGAGGGGCTTGCCTTGGAGGAGCCAATGGAAGGTCCTTGTCTCACGACGGATATAGAGATTGGCATAGAATTGGGTTACCACTTCTTCATTCCAATCATAGTTGATTGCCATCACGTTGGTCATCCCCTTGGCGTGACAAATATCAATAGCATCATTTACCGCCGGGATGTTGAGTGACCTAAGAAGCTCCCAATTGATAGACTTCATATCGATGGTCATGTGGTCCTTGCTAAGAATGACGGACTCATACCAATCTGCATTGAACTTGAGCCAAAAACAGATGTACGCATCAAACTCCTTTTGCCACTGAGCGGGATCGGTGTACCTTTCCTTGTGCACGTTGTGAGACCCCCTTGTATAGTCCACCATCCTGACAATTCCCATTTGAGTTGCTGCACGAGGGGGCTTGGATGGTCGAAGGATGAAGGATGAGAGGGTTTCCAAAGAGATGTCTTCATAGTCATCATAATGGTCATCCGATTGATGAGCTTGCTTTGTACGGGCTCGATGACCTTGTTTCGTTGAGCGACGAGGAGCAGCTGGTGGATTGGTACGACCACGTCCACGAGGAGCTTGAGAGCTAGCTCCCACTTTCCTCTTCCTTTGAGCGAGAGGAACATCATCTTCATCGAAGCCTTCGCGAACCACTTGCTTGCCGGCACGACCCATATGGAGGATAAGACATGCGTGCATAAGATGGATGTGTTGACGATGGAAAGAAATAGCTTGATTCAAGGGAGGGGTGCTTTTGTCAGCCCCCCATCGGTACTACCGACACAGGGTCGGTACTACCTATGGGGGTCGACTCCGGGCACAATCCTTTGAATCCGGGAGATTTGCCCAACCAAAAGCTACGAAATCATTGGTACGAGTTCTAGGATGGATAAAACGATGATTCCTAAAGCATTCCCTCTAGAACCAACTACATTGAGAGATCGATCGACGGAGATTTGAATGAATACCTTGAAATGTTTCCCGCGCGAATCGACGAACTTCCGGCGAGGATCGGATGTTCCGGAGGATGGGGAATCGAATGGAATGGCTAGATTGACTATTTCACGGTTGGATTTTGAAATCCCCATACGGATTGAGCAAGAGGAGAATGGGTTGCGGCTCTAACGGTTGAAAAAAGACTTGGAACCCTAGGTGCTAGCCGCGGGCTATTTATAGCCCAGCGTTGGTTATCGGTAGTACCGACATGGGGTCGGTACTACCGGGGGTCCAGTGAAATTGAGACAGAAAGGTCTTATCGGTATACCGCCCCTGCGTCGGTTCTACCGGGGGGCAGTAGTACCGACATGGCGTCGGTTCTACCGTGAAACGTCAGAAATTCCAACAGAGAGCTCTTATCGGTACTACCGACGTAGTGTCGGTTGTACCGACAGTTTACCCAGATTTTGAGATGGATTGAGAGTTTAGATTGAGGTTGTTGGAGAGAGGGAAGTATGGACATGTAGAGAACCCATAGGAGTTGGTGACTAGTCACAAACAATCAATCAAAGCTATAGTCACCAACCACTATGCAAAGATCCAAAGTTTTGTAAGACACACACAAAGAGAAGAAAAATAAAACATTTTGCTTCCTATCTAGGCAACAAACAAGCTTATGTGCAAAAGATCAAGCCAAGTTATGAGAATCTAAGATGTTTAGCTCACTCCTCAAAGCACAAAACCTATGCTCGTCGAGAGGCTTGGTGAAAATGTCGGCAAGTTGCCTTTCGGTGCAAACATGCCGTAAAGCAATGTCACCCTTAGCCTCATGATCCCGCAAGAAGTGGCGTCTAATGTCTATGTGCTTTGTTCTAGAGTGTTGGACTGGATTGTTCGCTAGTTTGATAGCACTTTCGTTGTCACACAAGAGTGGAATCTTACTAAACTTACAACCATAATCACTCAACGTTCGCTTCATCCACAAGAGTTGTGCACAACAAGCACCGGCTGCCACATATTCGGCTTCGGCCGTGGACAAAGCAACCGAGTTTTGCTTCTTTGAGCTCCATGACACCAAAGACCTAGCAAGAAATTGGCAAGTCCCGGTAGTGCTCTTTCGATCTACTTTGCAACCGGCATAATCCGAATCGGAGTAGCCAACTAGATCAAAAGTGGAGCCTTTGGGATACCACAAGCCTAGGTTAGGAGTATGAACCAAATATCTAAAGATTCTCTTAACGGCCATTAGATGACACTCCTTAGGATTGGCTTGAAATCTTGCACACATGCACACACTAAGCATTATATCAGGCCTAGATGCACAAAGGTAAAGGAGGGAGCCAATCATGGAACGGAATACCTTTTGGTTGACTGACTTCCCTTCTTCATTGAGATCAAGATGTCCATTTAATGCCATGGGAGTTTTGATGGGCTTGGAATCGGCCATGTCAAACCTCTTGAGCATATCCTTCACATACTTGGTTTGACACAATAAAGTCCCTTCCTTCATTTGCTTGATTTGAAATACGAAGAAAGAACTTCAATTCTCCCATCATGGACATCTCAAATCTCTTGGTCATGATCCTACTAAATGTGACAGAACCGCCCAAAATAATTATGTATTATCGCCTAAGCTGGTCCACATGGCCATTAAGCAATAATAAAGAATTATTAAGTCACTTCCGCCGTGTAAAGCCCGGTAAATCACATACAACAGGATCGCTGATATGCGCTAAGCCCACGTGTAACACCCTAATTTTATTAAAAATTTGGCTTTATAAAAATTTGCTAGAAACCATTTACTTGCTTAAGGAAATAAGGTTGCTTTATTTATTATTAGGCATTTAAAACTTTTTCTAAAATAAAGTTAATGAAATATAGGAGTTAATTGTTGCATTCATGCTGGTGCATTATTTTTGGTTGCTGGAATTCAAATTCAAATTTGAATTCTATTCTAGTGGTAGTTAATGCTTAGCATGCTCAACTGGGAATTGGTATTAATCAAACTTGGTTACCTTTTGTTATTCTATGTTCCGTTTATGATCTTTTACTTTACAAGACCACTTTAATATAATCGGAACATGGAGAACCACCCAGGAAAACAGTACAACCACAAGAACTAATGGGCAATGGTCTTGGCTGAATAATTAGGAACTTTAGCTTGGGATGGTCTTACCTGATAAGGACAAGGGATCGGCGGCTTCGTGGGGTATGGACTCGCTCTAGCAGGGGGTTGGGTGAGTTATTCTTTTATGGTGGGGTATCGACCTGCTAGGGGACTTTATACCTTGCTAACTGATCCGGACCTTGTGGGTCATAACTTGCTAGGGAACCTTTGTAAAGGCCATGTAGCGTCCCTATGCAATCACACCTCGAAAGTGTGGTATGGTGTCTTGCAAACACCACATGGTTGGGTCTAAAGTTCTTCGGAGCTTTTACGCTGCTTGTGGTGAAAGTGTACAACCTCTGTAGAGTGTTAAACTAATCGATTAGCCATGCTCACGGTCAAGAGCGGCCTGGACACTCACATGATTAAATTATGGAACTTTAATGTTTAAATTGTTGTTTTATCCTTTATTTATGATGCTTGTATCTTATTAATTGGGTTGGTATGAACTTACACCTTTAGTAATCAGGTTGCTAATAAAACTTGACCCATTAAAATGCTAAAGTGCTTAAACCGTAGCCATCCACCATATGGCCTTGCATGTTATGTTGTTCTCTCTTGCTGAGTACGATATGTGCTCACGCTTGTTTATTCTCTTGCATCTACAATACCTGGATTTGCTGCTCAGACTGGGAGAACTTCGAAGATATTCCAGGAGACTTCCAGGAGTTCTAGGTGTGCGTAGTCCTCAGTCAGCTGCCTGTGGAGGCATTTTGTCCGCTGCGAGAACTCGTTTATTTAAGATTCGCTTAAGACTATGGTTTGTAATAACTCTTTATTCGTGTGGCACTGTTTTTGGTATTCATAATGTCTAAGCGTGTGTGTAACTTGATCCTGGCGCACACGTGATCAATGCATTCGGTTTTGCCTTTAAAATCGGGTGTGACAGAGTGGTACCAGAGTTGTGTTGACTGTAGGAACGCTAGCCTAGATAGAAATGGTCGAACTAAGGATTTTATACTCATAGAAGCTTTCTCTTACATGCTTGCTTTATTCTTATTAACCTAACTCTTGCCTTTTTGCTTCACTCTTGAGCTGTCTGCATTCTTTACCTTGTGCTTGCTTTAGCTCTCATCCTTTTGGCCTTACCATCTTTCTCATTCTGCACTGCACTACAGATGGTTCGTAGTTTGAGGACCTCTCAGGCTGGAGCAATCCATCAGTATGCTCCACAGGAACAGTACAATGACTTGCATGATGGAGATACAGATGAGGAGATTGAGATGGAGCCTGCACCTGTGGTTTTCCCTAACCTTATCATGGTGCCTGATGATGAGGAAGATCCGGAGGAGATGATTCCAGAGGAGGATGAGCTAGCCCGAACGGCCCGGCGCCGGGGGAAGATGAGGATCACCTTGATCAAGAGATGGAGGAAGAAGAACAAGAGCAAGAGGAGGAAGCCGAGGAAGCGATCCGGGAAGTGTACCACTACGGAGCCGATGGAGTAGGCATTCCCATGGCGGACCACCCGAGAGCGATGGTACTCCGCCCGGGCTATGATAAAGCCCCCGCCTACCATTGTGAGCCGTGGACTCATTCGTGGTTCGAGCCCCATTGGGAGGTTGTCGCCATCTTGGAGGAGTACATTCCATGCCGTGGAGTGAAGGAAGTGTCCAAGCATCATGATGTGGCTCACGGGACTACTATGGATGTTGGGATAGCGAGTCGGCTCGAAGGGCGCTCTATGTGCTCTCTCACAAGGAGCGTGACAGGTTGGAGGATACCCACTGCCGTTATACACCTTTTAGAGCAAGTGGGGAAGCCAAGACTTACATCACCCCGAAGCACCAGCCTATGAAGGGACGCTCAACAATGTCCGAGTCTACTTGCAGCTGTGAACATCGCATTGGATGATGCCAACAACACTCTATATGCAGCACAGCAGCAGATTTTCACTCTAGAGACGCGAGGCGTGCCCTAAAAGCCGCACTTCGAACGGGGAGGAGCCGAAGCCCATGAAGCCACAGAAGGATGTACCTCCCCGTCACCCAAGAGGCCACACTACGACTCCCCTGACGCCCGCACAGATGCCATGGCAGAAGATAGTCCTTAGGTTTAAGATTAAGGATAGGATTTCTTTGTAATCGCTAGTAGATGATCGGTAAAGTGTGTTTAGTTTAGAGGTGTGGTTGAATGCTTGATTTTGTGCTTAATGTATGAGTTGGATTTTTGGTTGAGTGCAGTGTGTTGTGGAGTGATGACCACAACGACATTGGTTTAGTAGTAAGTTTGTGGGGGTTAACTTTCAGTCCCAATCAGTTATCTATCCTAATCTTTTAGTCCCTTTAAGTTTTCCCTTAATGCAAACTCGAGATCCCTAAATCTGTTCGCGCAGCTTTCTGAGTCAGCTGCACTGTTTTAATTTTATCTCGGGCTACAGAACTCCGATTGCAGTAAAACCAATTGGAAAAGTTCAAGAATTTCGTGACTGATTTTCTGTGAAAAATTCAGAATATTTGGATGGATAACCAGAGAGTTATAACTGAAACATTACAGCCTCACGAATCTGTTAAACACTGCTGACCTACCTGACTTGTTTATTTTATAACCAGAGCTACACAACTCCGATTGAGGTGATTCCAGTTGGAGTAGTTTCGTAATTTCATTACCTTTTATCAGTCCAAAATCCATAATTTTTGGTTACCCGCACTGAGAGCTATGCCTGATTGTTTGGAGTCAACAGAATCTGTCTTATCTGAATATCATTGCTATCTTAACTTCCTGAGTTTAACCCTTGGTGCAATCATCTAAAATAATGTCCCTAACACTCGGATGGTGAACACCAGGTCAGGATCAGGTGTTGATCAACCAGCAGGAAGAGCACCCCAGCCAGTACAAATGGATCCCGCTTTGCGGCAGTTCTCGGAGGCACGGACCCGGCTCCTCCGAACTTGACCACCACCGTGACAAACTTGCAAGCCCGGGTCAACAATCCACCGGTGCCGCCACCCGCGCCTCGCAACAAGCACCGGGAGTTCATGAGTCATCACCCTCCTGTGTTTACTCACGCCGCCGATCCACTAGAAGCCGAAGATTGGCTAAAGACAATACTGAAGATGCTCACTACCTGTCAGTGTGACGACAGAGAGAAGGTCCTGTATGTTGCAGGACGACTTCAAGGATCTGCAGCCGCTTGGTGGGATGCGTACTCTGCCACTCACGCCGCCCCAGACACTATCACTTGGGAGGAGTTTACCACCAACTTCAGGAGCCATCACATACCCTCTAGAGTTATGAAGATCAAGAAGAAGGAGTTCCTTTCTCTGAAGCAGTGAGGAATTGAGGACCAGGAGCGTCCCAGTGGTCGATGGATGACCGCTCCTCAGTGATGAGTGATTGACAACGGGTGTTGGACTGACTCTTGGCTTAGTGCGCAGGTGTAGGCTGCGGCCTAGTTCGTGTTGTTGCAGGTGAAGAACGGGCGCGAAAGGTCTTCGACCTTGAGGGGCCTCCGGGAGATGGAGAGACAAGTAGGCTCGGTTCGAGGGACCGGTGGACGGCGGGGACCGGGTGCGGGCCACATGGTGGCGACACGAGCAAGACGAAGTCATGGACGAGACGAGCCGGTGCACGGTGGCGGTCAAGTCAAGTGGTTTGGCGGGAGGCCGGACCGGCACGCGGGGTTTGGTGGTTTGCCCACAAAACCATCGGCGGACGGTTTCTTGGTTTGGGCCTCAAAACCAAGTCCGAGGGCCCAACACGACGGAGACGGGATCCGGCGTGTCGGGAAGCTTCGAGGCGGAGGACACGCGGCGGGATCGCATGGCTTGCGTCGGGAGGACGCGGGGTGCGGCAAAGGCGTGGCCGTCCGATGGCAAGACCCACAAACATTACCTAAATACCCCTGCGTGGGTTGTATCGCCAGTAGTTAAATTAGGGGTAGTCGAGTCATTTACCACTCCGGCGGGACCCGATATATAAGCCATGAGGGTGTGTGGATGTCTCTCTCTCTCCGCGACTTAGGGTTTCATTTCCTCCCTCCTCTTTCTCATTTTCGTAGCTATTTTTCTTCCATTTTCTCTAGGCTAGCATGAGAGCTTCATGAGAGATTTGTTGAGAGGGATGGATGCTAGGGCGGCATGCTAGACCTTGTGAATCTTTCCTGGTTTGTATAGAAGATTCGGGGTTGTTTTTCGTGGCCTTTTTGTGCTTGTTTTCGTGCCTTTGTTCCCGGTTCAATTCCGCGGATTTGAGTGGGTTTCTCCCCGGATTTCTTTGAGGGATACATGGATAGATGTCTCGTGCATCTTTGTGATTGATCTTGTGCCCTCAAACGCCGGAAACCACTTCGATTCGAAGTTTTTCGTTCGGTGCTCTAGTTTTTGGTGGTGTTCAAAAGATTCGCGATTCCCGGTGATTTAGGGAGTTAGGAGGCAAGATTTTTGGGCTATAGCATCCTTGCGTGACGCTTTCCAAGTCCCCAAACCCTTGTCTTCACAGCTTCAACCGTTTGGGAAATCCGATGATGATTTGGGGGAGTTGACCTTCGAGGTCGGGCCTTTTCCTGTTCTGTTCGCAAGGGGCGGACGGTCCGCCTGGGGTCAGCGGACGGTCCGTGTGGGTCCGGTTCGTCGCGTGTTCGTCGTGTTCTTGCGCGTCTTTGCTTTCGATCCGGTTTGGCTTTTGGTTTTGGTTGCAGCCAGTTTGCGGACGGTCCGCGCTCGAGTAGCGGACGGTCCATGGGTGGCGCGGACGGTCCGCCCGGCCTTGGCGGACGGTCCGTTTTTCTCGGGTCGCTTCTGGTGGTTCTGTGTGCTTTAACGGACGGTCCGCGGTGTTGGGCCGGACGGTCCGCGGTCGTTGTCGCGGACGGTCCGCGGCCTCGGGTCGGACGGTCCGCGAGGCTCGCGCGGATGGTCCGCCCCTCCCGGCCGGACGGTCCGCGAGCTCGTGCGCTTTGCTTCTTGGTTCGATTCCTCCCTCCCTTTCTAGTGCTTCCGCGTGTGCTTCTAGGAATCGTTCCTAAGGCTAGAGGTTGATCCATAACCTCGTGGTCTTGGCGATTGGTGCGTGATTCGATCCATCGCTTGTGTGTGACTGGGGTTTGTCTAGGGTATAGGCCGGATTCTTTTGGAAGAATTTTTACCGGCTCCTATTCACTCCCCCCCTCTCTAGTCGCCATCTGATCCTTCAATTGGTATCAGAGCTTGGTGCCGGATTCTTTGCGACTTTGACAAGTCTCGAATCCTAAGATGGCGTACGTTGAGCGGGGCGGTCCGCCGCACTTCGATGGCAAGGGTTACCACAAGTGGGCGGCTCGTATGATGATCTTTCTTCGTGGCAAGTTGTTGGATTTCATTGTGCTTGACAAGACCTATGCTATTCCGGTCAACATCCATACTCTTGTGGTGACCGATGCCGGTGCTAAGGCCAAGTATGAGGCTAATGCAAAAGCCGTTGATCACTTGGTCCGAGCTTGTGTGATCCGAGTTTGAGCGTGTTCGCCATTTGAATCTTGCTTGGCAAATTTGGGAGAAGTTGTTGGTTGTTCACGGTGGTGATAACCATGTGAAGGCTCGCCTCTTTGTCTCTTACCGGATGCAATATGAGAATTTCACTCCACTTCCGGTGAGGACATTGATGCGATGTTTCAGAGGTTCACCGCCATCGTGAACAACATGAAAGCTAATGTTGAGGATTTTCCCTACACCGAGCATGATCAGGCTTTGAAGCTCTTGCATGTCTTGGACCCAAATGTTTGGGGTGCTAAGGTTGAGGCCATCAAGGAGTCTGGGCATTACTTGACTATTGAGTTGGATGACCTCTTTTCTAAGCTCAAGTCGGCTGAGGTTGACAGGAAGTTGCAATCCAAGCATGAGGGCTCGACTGACCATAGTCTTGCTCTTGTGGGTGGATCAAAGGGCAAATCTAACCCTTCCTGTCGACAGTTTTCCTTGTCTTCTTTCATGTCCATTCCAGATGAGGAGTTTGATGTGCTGGGCGAGGAGGAGCTGGCCTTGCTCTCAAGAAGGTTTGAACGACTACACGAGAGTCGGAGGAATGCAAGGCGGAGCTCAGGGACGTGCTACAAGTGTGGCAAGCGTGGCCACTTCATCGCCGAGTGCCGGAAGCGGAGGAGAACAAGTACAAGGTGAACGAGTACAAGGCGCACCCGAGGCGTGAAGACAAGTACTCCTCCAAGGGCAAGCACTTCAACAAGTCCAAGAGCAAGGACAAGGACAAGCGGCGACCGAGCAAGAGCGGCTACAAGAAGAACAAGGCAAGAGCGATGGTGGCCGGTGCGAGCGACGTCGACTCAAGCTCAAGCGAGGAGCAGTCAAGCTCAAGCGGCGAAGATGAAGACGCCGGGAGGCGCAAGGACAAGAAGAGTGCAAGCGGAACCTCGGCGGGGCCGAGCCGTGTGGCGCTTGAGGGCTTTTGTGGCATGGCCCATAGCTCAAGCAAGCAAGAAGAGTGAGAAGGAAGACAGCGACTCCGACTCGGAGGATGAGGTAAACCGTGACCCCGACTCTTTGCTTGCTGAGATTGCTAGGTTGAATGGTTTGCTTGACAACCGTGATAGTGTGCTGAGAGATGCCAAAAAGATGAGGAAAGACCTTAGGGCTCAGCTTGAGAATGCTAGCGAGAAAGTAGGAGAGTTAGAGTCAAAATTGCTTGAATTGAAACTTGAGAATGACTCTTTGAAACTTGCTCCTACTACTTCTGATGATGTTGAATGTGTTGAGTGTGATGCATGGCTGAATGAGATTAAACTGCTTAATGAGAAGAATGCTTCCACTTTGGCGAAACTAGATGCTCTTAGGACTGAATATGATGAGCTTAAGGCTAGACCCACTTTGCTTGGTGCTTGTAAATCATGTCCTACTATGCATGCTAAGCTTGTTGATGCTCGTTCTACTATTAGCTCTTTGGAAGCATCTTTGAAATCTCTTGTTGTCAATGCATGCACTAGCTGTGATGAAGTCACTTTGCGTAATCTTGAACTTACTTCCCGTTTGTATGTCATCTATGAGGAGAATGACTATTTGAGGAAGGTGTTGGGTTGGTTGTCTGGGCAGGAACCTCAATTGAAAATCATGATTGAGGAGTTCAAGAGAGCTGATGGTCGTGGTTTGGGTTTTGAGAAGTTGGGTGAGAAAGTGGGAGAGAATAGTGGGGAGAGTGTGTATGAGAAGTGTGTTGAGTCTAACCCCGAGTTTGAGGTGATCGGAGACATCCAAGTCCCACTTCCAAAAGCACCGAAGAACTCTTTCACACCAAAGCCCAACCACATTTGCAACAAGCTTGACACAACCCAAGATCCACCCAAATTCCCACCTAAGACAAATGATTTCGGAAACCGGTGAAGTTTGTGGGTGAGAAGGGTGAGAAGCCTAGAGAGAAGCCGAGCCAAAACCAAAACCCATCCCCTTCAGGTGTGAGTATTGTGGCAAGGAGAGGCATCTTGCAGAGTTTTGCTACAAGAGGAAGAGGGATGAGAGGCTTGCTAGGGAGCAAGCAAACCAGGACAAGTATCGCCAGTCTCGCGGTATCCCTGAGCCTAGAGTGCCACTTCCACGGGGTGTGGGAAGTGTGAAGAGTGTTGGTAGAGTTGGAGCTCAGAGTGGTAGGTTTATGAGGAGAGATGATGGTGTGCGTGCTGGTGAGAGGTTTGGTCGGGCTCGTGGTGGTTTTGCTGGACGTCCTCCTACTCGTCCTCAGTACGGGTTTAGGGGAGATGATCGCAGCTTTGGGTTCCAAAGGAACTACGGACCACGCTTTCCCCCTCGTGGTGCTCGTACTCCTCCCATGGGACATGGGAAGTTTGGTGGCAAGGGAATGATGTTCGCTAACCCCTCCTTTGAGCAGATGGCTCGACACTGGTTTAACTTTCTTTGTGCTAACCCCAGTGTCGAGTCGCTAGCTCACTCTCGTTCTTGTTTCGACTACGGGCGGGGAGGCTTGGAGAACATTTGGTTGATCGACTGCGGGTGTTCTCAACACATGACCGGAGATAAAAAGTGGTTCTCCGGCCTCACCCCGTTGAAGGAAAAGCAAGACATCACATTTGGGGACAATGGACGAGGAAGGGTGTCTTTGTCGGAGGGTGTTGTGCATGTGAGTGACAAGGTAACGTTGAAGAGAGTGGCTCTTGTGAAGTCTTTGGGTTTCAATTTGCTTTCGGTTTCTCAGTTGCTTGATGAGGGTTTTGAGGTGCGTTTCAAGTCTGGCGAGTCTCGTTTGCTTGATTCTCGAGGTGATCTTATATGTATGATCATCCCCGAGGGTCGATTTTCGTGGTGATTTCTCTCATTCTTTGGGTCCTGCTCGCTGTTTGATGGCCGGTCCTTCTTCTGATTTGTGGAAATGGCATAGGCGGTTGTGACACTTGAGCTTTGATTTGGTTTCCCGCTTGAGTGGTCTTGACCTTGTCCGAGGATTGCCGAGGTTGAAGCTTGAGAAGGATTTGGTTTGTGCTCCTTGTAGGCATGGCAAGATGGTAGCCACTCCCCATCCACCCCTGACCGATGTCATGACGGAGCGTCCGACGTAGCCGTTGCATATGGATCTTGTTGGGCCGGCTCGAGTTCGCTCGGTGGGTGGGAAGTGGTATGTCCTTGTTGTGGTGGACGATTACTCTCGCTATGCCCGGGTGTTTTTCTTGGAAGATAAGAGTGAGACATTTGGTTTTGTTCGAGATCCGATCGTGAGGTTGAAAAACGAGAGGCATGGGAATGCTATTCGAGCTATCCGCAGTGATAATGGCTCAGAGTTCAAGAACTCTCGTTTTGATGCCTTTTGTCGTGATCTAGGTCTTGAACATCAGTATTCGACCCCTTATGTGCCCCCTCAAAATGGAGTCGTGGAAAGGAAAATCGGACTCTTTGTGAGATGGCTAGGACGATGCTCGATGAGCACAGGACTCCTAGGAGGTTTTGGGCTGAGGCGGTCAATACGGCCTGTCATGTTTCCAACAGGATTTTATTGCGAGCTTTCAAGAAGAAGACCGTTATGAGCCGATGCATGGTCGGGCACCCAAGGTGAGTCATTTCGAGTCTTTGGTCGCAAATGCTTTATTCTCGAAGAAGGGAAAACTCGACAAGTTTGAGGCTAGGTCTAGTGATGGTATTTTCTTTGGATATGCTAACCACTCTAGAGCCTATAGGGTGCTTAACCTTGAGACTAACAAAATCATGGAGACTTGCGAGGTGACCTTCGACGAGACAATGCCATGTACCTCTCTTGGCTTTGAATGTGCAGGTGATGAGGAGATGGCCGAGGACCTCTTTGAAGAGGAGAAGGATGAAGCTGGAGATGATGAAGGGGAGAACCATGCGCCTGAAGCTGAGTGTGTACCCACTACTTCCCCTACGACCACTATGGAGCATGGACCGTCTACTTCATGGACAACAACAGTGAAACAAGAGGACCAGGCAAGAGAAGCTGAAGTTGAGGGGGAGGTAGTCTCGAGGCGTGAGGCTCCCCGGCGGATTCAAGAAGTACATCCCCTGTCGAAGATCATTAGAAACATCGACGAACGCACTACACGGTCGAGGTCTAGGAATTCCTCTCATTTTGCTCATGCTGCTTTTGTTGCTACTTTTGAGCCCAAGGACATTGGCCATGCTTTATCTGATGCAAACTGGGTCAATTCTATGCATGAGGAGTTGGAAAACTTTGAAAGGAACCGGGGTGTGGGAGTTAGTTGAACCACCTCCAAATTGCCATCCCATAGGAACCAAGTGGGTTTGGAAGAACAAAGAGGGAGAGAATGGGATGGTTGTGAGGAACAAGTCCGGACTTGTTGCTCGGGGGTTTAGTCGAAGGAGGGGATCGACTATGAGGAGACCTTTGCTCCCGTGGCCCGTCTTGAGGCAATTCGGATCCTTCTAGCCTTTGCCGTGGCTAAAGGGTTCAAGTTGTTTCGGATGGACGTGAAGAGTGCTTTTCGAATGGGGTCATAGAGGAGGAGGTATATGTGAAGCGACCACCGGGGTTTGAGAGCGAGTTGTACCCACACGGGGTATGCTGGTTGAAAAGGGCTCGTATGGGTTGAAACGAGCGCCCCGTGCTTGGTATGGGAGATTGAGAGGTTTTCTTTTGAGCGAGAGGGTTTGTGATGGGTACCGTGGATAGGACCTTGTTTCTCCTCAAGCATGGAAATGACTTGTTGATTGTTCGGATATACGTGGATGATATTGTCTTTGGTGGCTCGTCACATAACCTTGTTGCCAAGTTTGCGGATGAGATGAGCGGGGAGTTCGAGATGAGCATGATGGGCGAGTTGCGGTACTTTCTGCGGGCGCGAGATCAAGCAAGTGAAGGATGGTACATTTGTGCACCGGACCAAGTACACGAAAGACATTCTAAAGAAGTTCCGGATGCAAGATGTGAAGCCGATGTCGACTCCCATGGGGAGTACGGCCACTTTGGATGCGGATGAGGACGGAGAACCGGTGGACCGGCGGGAGTACGGGAGCATGATCGGCTCCCTCCTCTACTTGACGGCGACGAGGCCGGACATACGGTTCGGCGTGTGTCCGTGCGCTCGTTTTCAAGCTTCGCCGAGGACATCACATCGACGAGTCGTCAAGAGGATTTTCGGTACCTACGATCCGCCCTCGGTCTTGGCCTTTGGTATTCTTCCTCCTCGACTCTTTCCCTTCATGGTTTCTCCGATGCGGATTTCGCCGGATGTCGAGTCGAGAGGAAGTCTACTTCGGTACTTGCCGGTTTCTTGGGTCTTCGTTGGTCTCATGGTCTTCCCGCAAGCGATCTAGTGTAGCTCAGTCTACCACCGAGGCGGAGTATGTTGCTGCCGCGAGTTGTTGCTCCTAGTTGTTGTGGATTTCATACACTTTGAGAGACTTTGGTGAGGAGTGCACCCAGATCCCACTTCTTTGTGATAGCACCAGTGCCATAAGCGTAGCCAAAAACCCAGTGCTTCACTCCAGAACCAAACATATAGAGGTGAGGTATCATTTCTTGAGGGACAATGTGGAGAAAGGAACCATTGTGTTGAGCCATGTCCCTACCCAAGATCAGTTAGCCGACATTTTCACAAAGCCTCTCGACCAAGCTACATTTGTGCGCTTGCGGGGGGAACTTGGGGTTTGTTGCCCTATCTAGTTGATTCTTGGGGGATTTCCTTTGTGTATCATTTGTATCATACCATGTTTACTTTGATGTATATACATGCTTTGCTTGATGTATAAACCATGGTGTAGGATAGCCATCTTGTCATATATCATGTTGCATTTGTATCATATTGCATTTTAGGATGATGAGCTTCTTTCATATGCCATATTTGAGTCTCTTTGGCTATCTGTGAGATATTGGTCATATGTGTGGAGAAATGGTGATGTGAGGCTATGCTCTTGGGATATTTGAGATATATGTGTGGTGAGATAGCCCTTTTTGAAATAAATGCTAAACTTGACTAAATTTTGATGAAATATGCTCCACTCGTATGTAGTTGTGTATCCATGTCACAGTTTGGTCTAAATGTGCTTTTCATGCTTAGATTGTGCTTGGCTGCCTTGTTCTTGCATTTGGGCCAAAGGCCGAATATCATTGTGAATGTTTAGCCTATGTTGCATTCATGGGGGAGCATAAGCTTCTTTTTGCCGCAAAGGCACTTCATGTACCATAAAATGACTTAATCTTGAAAAGAAGTGTAAAATGCTTGAAAAATGCTCCATCCATCATGTCTGTGCTTAAAATGTCTTATCTTTCACATATGGGTGCAAAACATGTTGCATGATGTTCACCTGTGGAGAAGTCTCCCCGAAGTGGACACATGGCTCATGAGCTTTGACATGACATGCTTTGCTTTATGGGTGTTTGCCATGATCTTTTGCTGAGAATTTGATATCCCTGTATGATCTTTCAATGGTATGCATGTTTGTGGCTCAAGTGTGACATGGATAGGCTTTTACATGTGAAGCGAGCCTTCTTTTGATAACACTGCTTAAATCTGAAAATTTTGCTTTGTCACATGCTTGTATTTTCATATATTACTTGTGGCAATGCTTTCACTATGCTATGATTCATATGTGTGATCTTTGTCTCATTTTTAGCATTTGACACTAGATTTGGCCTATTTGAGAAGCTCATGTAGATGTTTATATGCTTTGTTTTGCATTTCTGCATTTTCACCTTGATTCATACATTGTCAACAAGGGGGAGAAGAGGTGAGCTTAATGAAAATTCAGAAGAGGTGAGCTGAAATTTACATCCACATGTTCAGGGGGAGTTTGCATTTGTTCAGGGGGAGCTTTCTTGCTGTTTTCGGTGTGGATTTTGTGCTTTGCTTGGCTTGTGACCTTTCTTTGCCTTTCTTCGGTTTTGGTCATGAGTTGAGCTTCTTTGTTTTTCTTTCTTCCTTTCTTTCTTTTTCTCTTTTTCTCTGAATTTCATTTCGCGTTGTGTGTTGTCAATGCACTCATCAAGGGGGAGATTGAGGACCAGGAGCGTCCCAGTGGTCGATGGATGACCGCTCCTCAGTGATGAGTGATTGACAACGGGTGTTGGACTGACTCTTGGCTTAGTGCGCGAGGTGTAGGCCGAGGCCTAGTTCGTGTTGTTGCGAGGTGAAGAACGGGCGCGAAAGGTCTTCGGCCTTGAGGGGCCTCCGGGAGATGGAGAGACAAGTAGGCTCGGTTCGAGGGACCCGGTGGACGGCGGGGACCGGGTGCGGGCCACATGGTGGCGACACGAGCAAGACGAAGTCATGGACGGATGAGCGGTGCACGGTGGCGGTCAAGTCAAGTGGTTTGGCGGGAGGCCGGACCGGGCACGCGGGGTTTGGTGGTTTGCCCACAAAACCATCGGCGGACGGTTTCTTGGTTTGGGCCTCAAAACCAAGTCCGAGGGCCCAACACGACGGAGACGGGATCCGGCGTGTCGGGAAGCTTCGAGGCGGAGGACACGCGGCGGGATCGCATGGCTTGCGTCGGGAGGACGCGGGGTGCGGCAAAGGCGTGGCCGTCCGATGGCAAGACCCACAAACATTACCTAAATACCCCTGCGTGGGTTGTATCGCCAGTAGTTAAGTTAGGGGTAGTCGAGTCATTTACCACTCCGGCGGGACCCGATATATAAGTCATGAGGGTGTGTGGATGTCTCTCTCTCCGCGACTTAGGGTTTCATTTCCTCCCTCCTCTTTCTCATTTTCGTAGCTATTTTTCTTCCATTTTCTCTAGGCTAGCATGAGAGCTTCATGAGAAATTTGTTGAGAGGGATGGATGCTAGGGCGGCATGCTAGACCTTGTGAATCTTTCCTGGTATGTATAGAAGATTCGGGGTTGTTTTTCGTGGCCTTTTTGTGCTTGTTTTCGTGCCTTTGTTCCCGGTTCGATTCCGCGGATTTGAGTGGGTTTCTCCCCGGATTTCTTTGAGGGATACATGGATAGATGTCTCGTGCATCTTTGTGATTGATCTTGTGCCCTCAAACGCCGGGAAACCACTTCGATTCGAAGTTTTTCGTTCGGTGCTCTAGTTTTTGGTGGTGTTCAAAGGATTCGCGATTCCCGGTGATTTAGGGAGTTAGGAGGCAAGATTTTTGGGCTATAACATCCTTGTGTGACGCTTTCCAAGTCCCCAAACCCTTGTCTTCACAGCTTCAACCGTTTGGGAAATCCGATGATGATTTGGGGGAGTTGACCTTCGAGGTCGGGCCTTTTCCTGTTCTGTTCGCAAGGGGCGGACGGTCCGCCTGGGGTCGGCGGACGGTCCGTGTGGGTCCGGTTCGTCGCGTGTTCGTCGTGTTCTTGCGCATCTTTGCTTTCGATCCGGTTTGGCTTCTGGTTTTGGTTGCAGCCAGTTTGCGGACGGTCCGCGCTCGAGTAGCGGACGGTCCGTGGGTGGCGCGGACGGTCCGCCGGCCTTGGCGGACGGTCCGTTTTTCTCGGGTCGCTTCGGTGGTTCTCGTGTGCTTTAACGGACGGTCCGCGGTGTTGGGGGCGGACGGTCCGCGGTCGTTGTCGCGGACGGTCCGCGGCCTCGGGTCGGACGGTCCGCGAGGCTCGCGCGGACGGTCCGCCCCTCCTGGCCGGACGGTCCGCCAGAGCCTGTGCGCTTTGCTTCTTGGTTCGATTCCTCCCTCCCTTTCTAGTGCTTCCGCGTGTGCTTCTAGGAATCGTTCCTAAGGCTAGAGGTTGATCCATAACCTCGTGGTCTTGGCGATTGGTGCGTGATTCGATCCATCGCTTGTGTGTGACCGGGGTTTGTCTAGGGTATAGGCCGGATTCTTTTGGAAGAATTTTTACCGGCTCCTATTCACTCCCCCCCTCTCTAGTCGCCATCTGATCCTTCAGGAATGTCAGTGGCTGAGTATAGAGACAAGTTCACTGAGCTGTCCCGCTATGCAGCTGAGGAGGTGGCTGAAGATAGGAAGAAGCAGGAGCTGTTCCTGGATGGGTTAGGCGGTTCGGTTGCGGTACCGGTCACCGATGTCCTATCCTTTCCCTAACTTTCGGCGGCTAGTTGATGCCGCCATCCGCTTGGAGCACAAGCGCAAGGAGCTCGGAGAGAAGAAGAGGAAGGCCGCCGGCTGCGGGCGGTTTGGGAGTGCGTCTCGCCCGCGCTTCAACCCACCGCCGAACACCCCGTTCCGCTTTGGGGGACCGGGTGGAAACTTTGGGTAGCGAGCGGTCCCGGCGTCCGCTCGGCGGTTCCGGCGATCCGCTCGGTAGTTTCGGCGTCCTGTTCCTCGGACTCCCCGCACGGCCTTCCCGGCGGAGAGTTAGCGAGAGAGCCCCAGTTGGCACACCTGTAAGGTCCGTGGCACCGCCCAATCCTGCGACCACTACTTGCTTCAAGTGCGGAGAGCTTGGTCACTATACCAATGCTTGCCCAAAGAGGAACCCTCCACACACCCCTGTGCAGAACCAGCAGTAGACAAGGAGCGGAAGCCAAACCCCGCAGTCTAACAAAGGACAACAGAGCTATGCACGAGGCAAGGTGATGCACGTTGATGCTGAAGTCGCTCAGGAGAACCCCGAGTAGTGCTCGGTATGTTTCTAGTCAACTCTACTCCCGCCTCGGTTTTGTTTGATTACGGAGCATCCCATTATTTCATTACATCCCGGTTCGTAGCTCAACATAATCTACCTATCGGTCCCATGTCTCGCCACATGTTAGTTACCTCACCGGGGGGGGAATTGAAAGCCATCTATAAATGTGATAACGTCCATCTCAAGATTGTGGGCGAGAGATTTCGTGCCAATCTTATAATCTTGGATTCAAAGGGGATCGATGTGATATTGGGAATGGGATGGTTGACCGCGTGTGATGCGGTGATACAGTGTGCTAAGAGATCAATCCTCCTTACAAGTCTAGCTGGTGAAAGATTTGAGTTTGCAGCAGATCCCGCACCATCAAATGCCAGTGCCGTGAATAAGCTTGATGGAGCAGCCTTGGAAGACATACGAGTAGTGTGCGATTATCCTGTTGTGTTTCCTGAGGAGTTGCCAGGTATGCCCCCTGACCGAGATGTTGAGTTTGTTATTGATCTTTTACCTGGTACTGCTCCTATCTCTAAGCGCCCATATAGAATGTCTAGTGATCAGTTGCAAGAACTTAAAGCTCAGATTAAAGAATTGTTGGGTAAAGGGTTCATTCGTGCTAGTTCATCACCTTGGGGAGCACCCGTTATCTTTGTGGGTAAGAAAGATGGCACACAAAGGATGTGTGTTGATTACAGGTCTCTTAATGATGTTACCATCAAGAACAAGTATCCTCTGCCACGTATTGAAGATTTGTTTGATCAGATGAGAGGAGCTAAAGTGTTTTCTAAGATCGATCTCGCGGTCCGGTTATCATCGATTGAAGATTAGGCCTTTAGATATTCCTAAGACATCTTTTACTACCGAGTACGGACTTTATGAGTACACGGTTATGTCTTTTGGGTTAACCAATGCACCCGCGTACTTTATGTACTTGATGAACAAGATTTTTATGGAGTATCCGGACAAGTTCGTTGTGGTATTCATTGATGACATTTTGATCTACTCCAAGAATGAGGAGGACCATGAGGAGCATTTGAGGCTTGTGTTGCAGAAGCTGAGAGAGCATGAGTTATATGCAAAGTTCAGCAAGTATGAGTTCTGGCTCAAGGAAGTGTCTTTTCTAGGTCATATCATCACCAACAGAGGTATTGCGGTAGATCCCAGCAAGGTTAGTGATGTATTGATGTGGGAAGCCCCTCGTACAGTGTCTGAGATCCGAAGTTTCCTTGGACTTGCTGGTTACTATCGTCGGTTTATTGAAGGATTCTTCAAGATTGTGAAGCCTCTCACTACGTTGCTAGAGAAGGACAGGGAGTTCAAATGGACCAGTGCATGTCAGTCCAGTTTTGAAGAGTTAAAGAAGCGGTTAACCACAACACCGTTCTAGTAATGCCGATCTACGGAAGAGCTTTGACATTTCTTGTGATGCATCTCGACAAGGTCTAGGATGTGTGTTGATGCAAGAAGGTCATGTTATAGCCTATGCATCTCGTCGGTTGAGGAAGCATGAGTTGAACTATCCTACGCATGATCTTGAGTTAGCGCGAGTGGTTCATGCATTGAAGATTTGGAGACACTACATTATGGGAACTAAGTGTCGGATCTATACCGATCACAAGAGTCCGAAGTATATCTTCACTCGAAGGATCTCAATCTAAGACGGCGTCGTTGGTTAGAGTTGATCAAGGATTATGATCTAGAGATTCACTATCATCCGGTAAAGCGAATCGGTTGCCGATGCTTTGAGTCGGAAGGGCCACACTAACATGGCTATGACCATTCGGTTTTCCGAGGAGTTGGTAAAAGAGTTTGAAAGGCTCAACTTGAAAGTGGTTGCACATGCGAAGGAGTGACTTTGGAAGTACGGTCCACTGCGGAGCAAGAGATACGTAAGTGACGGCTAGAGGATGCTTGGAATACGGAAAATTAAGGAGAGTATGCAGCAAGGAGAAGCCCCAGATTTCACAGAAGATGAGCAAGGAACCGTGTGGTTTAAGAACTGGTTGTGTGTACCAGAGACAGGAGATCTCAGAGAGACGATCTTGAGAGAAGCTCACGACTCAGCTTATTCTATCCATCCAGGCAGTACCAAGATGTACCAGGATCTCAAGCAGAGGTATTGGTGGTACGGTATGAAAAGAGATGTGGCCGCGCATGTGGCTTTGTGTGACACTTGCCACCGGGTTAAGGCCGAACATCAGAGACCCGCTGGTTTGCTTCAACCATTGAAGGTGCCTGAGTGGAAGTGGGAAGAGATCGGAATGGATTTCATAGTGAGTTTACCCCGAACCCGAGATGGTTATGATTCGATTTGGGTTATCGTGGATCGTTTGACCAAGGTAGCTCACTTCATTCCAGTAAAGACTACTTATACAGGAGCTAAGTTGGCGAGCTACATGTCCAGGATTGTGTGTTTGCATGGTGTACCAAAGAAGATCGTGTCAGACAGAGGTACTCAGTTTACTTCTCGTTTCTGGGGGAAGTTGCATGAATCTCTGGATACCAAGCTAAATTTCAGCTCAGCTTATCATCCACAGACAGATGGACAGACAGAGAGAACCAATCAGATCCTAGAAGACATGCTGAGAGCATGTGCGCTTAAGCATGGTTGTAGTTGGGATAAGAGCTTGCCATATGCTGAGTTCTCTTATAACAACAGCTACCAAGCTAGTCTCAAAATGTCACCCTTTGAGGCCCTGTATGGAAGGAAGTGTAGAACCCCGTTATATTGGAGTGAAACAGGCGAAAGGCAGTTATTTGGGGCAGATATCATTAGAGAAGCGGAGAAACAAGTTCAGATCATCAGAGAAAATTTGAGGATTGCTCAGTCTAGACAGAAAAGTTATGCAGATGGCAAACGAAGGGATGTGGTCTTTCAGGAAGGCGATTATGTGTACCTAAAGGTGTCACCTATCAGAGGTTTGCGTCGATTCAAAGTTAAAGGAAAGTTGTCACCTCGGTTTATTGGACCTTTCAAGATCCTTGAGAGAGTGGGAGAAGTGGCTTACAAATTGGAGTTGCCAGTCCAGTTAGCTGATGTGCATGATGTATTCCATATCTCTCAGTTGAAGAAGGGTTTTGGTCCTCATGACAAGGAGCTGTTACCCTTGGATGATCTAAATGTTAAAGAGGATCTCACTATTGTTGAACACCCCATTCGGATATTGGAAACAATGACAAGGGTCACCAGGAATAGTGTGATTAAGATGTGCAAAGTACAGTGGAGTAATCATGCAGAGGATGAGGCAACATGGGAAAGAGAGGATGAGCTGAAAGCAGAGTTTCCAGATCTTTTTCCCAATCTATCCGAATCTCGAGGACGAGATTCTTCTTAAGGGGGTAGGATTTGTAACACCCTAATTTTATTAAAAATTTGGCTTTATAAAAATTTGCTAGAAACCATTTACTTGCTTAAGGAAATAAGGTTGCTTTATTTATTATTAGGCATTTAAAACTTTTTCTAAAATAAAGTTAATGAAATATAGGAGTTAATTGTTGCATTCATGCTGGTGCATTATTTTTGGTTGCTGGAATTCAAATTCAAATTTGAATTCTATTTGTTTGAAGCCTTTTTTCCTAAATCCCTAAATTCCCAAACCTAAAACCTATTCCTAAACTCCTACCCATTTCCCCACCCAACCCACCGGCCGCGCGGCCCCAACCCCGGCACGCGCGCGGCCCCAACCCGCGCGGCGACGGCCAGGCCGCCGCAGCCCCGGCTCGCGCGCGTCGCTTCGCGGCCCGGGGCCCGGCCCGGCCGCCCCCGCGCCGCTCCCTCTCCTTCGCCGCCGCCGCCGACCGGGGGGGGACCCACCGGTCATCCCCTTCGCCCCGTCATCCCCGCCTCGGACTCGCGCCGCCGCCGCCGCCCGAGTCCGGCCGGAGCACGATGCCCTCGCGTGGCCCGCACGCCAAGGAAATGCGCCCGGCCTTTATAAGCCGCCGCCGCCCCCCCGGACGCCCCACCCGAGAAACCCGAGCCGCCGCTTCTTGCGCCGCACCTCGCCCGAAACCCTAGCTCGAGCTCGCCGCCGCCGCCGTCGATTCCCCGCCGCCGTCGTCCTTCCGCCGCCGGGGATTCGCTCCGAGCCGCGCAAGAAGGTGAGCATCGCGCCCGTGCCGCACGTTGTCGTCCCCGTGCACCCGCCCACTCCAACGACCTCGCCGGAGTTCGCGCCCCTCGCCGCCGCGTCGACCGCCCGCGCCGCCGCATCTCCGCCCGAGCCGTCGCCCCTAGATCGGTCCGCCGGTTCGCGCGCGTCGTGTAGGTGCCATCCGCGCCTCAAACCGTGGCCGGGAAACCCTAGGTCGGGGGTCCTTGCCGGCGAGCCCGCCGCCGTCCGCCGCCGCTCGCCGCCGCCGGCCGCGCCTCCCCGCCGCCCGCCGCTTGCTCGCGATTCGAGCCGTCGGATGCGGATCCGACGCGTCCCGCCGTCCCCGCCGCCCGCGAGCCACCGCAGCCGCCAGATCTGGATCCAACGGTCCCAGATCTAGTCAACTCGAGTCAAGCCAGGTCAAACCCCGTCAGCCCTGGCAGTTTTGCAGAAAAGCCCCTGGGTTTTCCGATATTCACAAAAATACCCTTCCACCTTAGAAGTTTTCTTACAGTTTAGTCCTTTTTCTTTATTTTAGCCCAAAACCTTTTCAGATCTTCACAGATTGGTCCCTACACCTTCCCTAAGCCATAACTTAGTCGTTTTAGCTCCGATTTTAGCGTTCTTTATGTCCACGCGTTCGTCTCGAAGCGTAGATTAGTTTTATGCTACTGTTTAGATCTGTTTGATCTGTTTGGTGACTGTTTCTTATTTATTCCTATTGTATGCTTGTATGTGATGATTGTGGACCGTAGAGAGCGATTCGTTCGAGGGATTTGAAGATCAAGTCGTGCAAGAGTTTGAGCAGCAAGGCTTTGTTGAAGGCAAGTATTCCTTGATGCATGCCCGTTTGACCTACATAACATGCATTTTAAATTCACTGTTCTTACTTTTCGCTTGCATTAATTTGATGGGAACGTATTAAGGATCATGCCTAGCTTTTGACTACCTTTACCTTGATGCCGGGAATTAAATTAATCTTGTGGCAGTTAATGCTTAGCATGCTCAACTGGGAATTGGTATTAATCAAACTTGGTTACCTTTTGTTATTCTATGTTCCGTTTATGATCTTTTACTTTACAAGACCACTTTAATATAATCAGAACATGGAGAACCACCCAGGAAAACAGTACAACCACAAGAACTAATGGGCAATGGTCTTGGCTGAATAATTAGGAACTTTAGCTTGGGATGGTCTTACCGATAAGGACAAGGGATCGGCGGTGCGTGGGGTATGGACTCGCTCTAGCAGGGGGGTTGGGTGAGTTATTCTTTTATGGTGGGGTATCGACCTGCTAGGGGACTTTATACCTTGCTAACTGATCCGGACCTTGTGGGTCATAACTTGCTAGGGAACCTTTGTAAAGGCCATGTAGCGTCCCTATGCAATCACACCTCGCAAGTGTGGTATGGTGTCTTGCAAACACCGCATGGTTGGGTCTAAAGTTCTTCGGAGCTTTTACGCTGCTTGTGGTGAAAGTGTACAACCTCTGTAGAGTGTTAAACTAATCGATTAGCCGTGCTCACGGTCAAGAGCGGCCTGGACACTCACATGATTAAATTATGGAACTTTAATGTTTAAATTGTTGTTTTATCCTTTATTTATGATGCTTGTATCTTATTAATTGGGTTGGTATGAACTTACACCTTTAGTAATCAGGTTGCTAATAAAACTTGACCCACTAAAATGCTAAAGTGCTTGAACCGTAGCCATCCACCATATGGCCTTGCATGTTATGTTGTTCTCTCTTGCTGAGTACGATATGTGCTCACGCTTGTTTATTCTCTTGCATCTACAATATCCGGATTTGTCGCTCGGACCGGGAGAACTTCGAAGATATTCCGGAGACTTCCGGGAGTTCTAGGTGTGCGTAGTCCTCGGTCGGCACCGCTCGTGGAGGCATTTTGTCCGTTGCGAGAACTCGTTTATTTAAGATTCGCTTAAGGCTCGTGGTTTGTAATAACTCTTTATTCGTGTGGCACTGTTTTTGGTATTCATAATGTCTAAGCGTGTGTGTAACTTGATCCTGGCGCACACGTGATCAATGCATTCGGTTTTGCCTTTAAAACCGGGTGTGACACCACGCGAAGGCGGGACTAGAGTACAACATTACATTGCATAA
Organism: Cenchrus americanus; assembly: GCA_947561735.1. Taxonomy (NCBI): domain Eukaryota; kingdom Viridiplantae; phylum Streptophyta; class Magnoliopsida; order Poales; family Poaceae; genus Cenchrus; species Cenchrus americanus. The sequence continues at coordinate 148,387,900 of OX387243.1, read as the reverse complement.
AAGGTTCACAAGTTCAACATTATTACAAACCAGGTTTTTCATACATAAAAGTAAACATGATCAGAGTTTAAACAGCGGAAATTAAACTAGCGCATGATACACACGGGAGGCCATCCATGCATATCACTCATCATCATCGTTCTCCCATTCAACCTCCCATCCCTCTGGAATAACACCAGGCCAGATGGGATTACCTGAAAACCACAAATTAAGCAAGGCTGAGTACTAATACTCAGCAAGACTTACCCGACAAAAATATAGTACAGCTAGACATGCAAGGCTTTTTGGCTGCTGGGTTTGTTTTGCCAAAAGCGACTAAGGGTGGATCCTTATTTTCAAGTTTTAGCTCATATTCTAGTATGTTAATCATTCTATGTGAGCACCTGCACTAAACAAGCATGTTGTTCAAACAATATTAAACAGGTAACAATATTAACCAAAATGTTCCATAAATAAACATGGGGTAGCCGGTGGTCAAGCTGACTCATATAACGGCGAGTGACCGACGATCGATCGATTTATATCCTTGCAAGGTAAACCCAAGATACACAGAAGAAGTAGACCCCAAGAATTCAAATAAGAGCAAATGCAGGGTCTACCCCGACCAAGCAGTTCCCAACATCCCACATTTTGGGATCAGACGCTACAAACTCTGGTACATGGTTATCCGGAAGGTCTAACCCGACCAGTCCGGACTCACACACTATACCACGGGTAGCTAGCCCGGAGACACATCCCAAGCGGGTAGCTAGAAAGATCCCTCCCCGGTTCAAAAGGTACTAGGCTTACCGGTCCCATTCCCGACAAGCACTTGGTACGTTCAATAGCTTAAACCAGCACGATGCTACTCGGTCGAGACCGAACCCATTGCTCTTACCACATGAGAGAGTCAATTTAACCAACTTATGATTCCAACATAAGCATCATATATCTCGCGAGCAATGAGTCATTACTCGACTTCTACCATGACCTTAGAGCATGGCACTAGCGTTCCTAACATACTAGTAAAAGAGCATAGGAGTCCTAAGGAACATGCAACTAGGTTTCAAAACAACTCCTGAAACTTAAATGCACAAAGTAAAGCATAAATATTGAAAAGTAAAAGACATGATTTTAAATTTACAAAATGGGTTAGATGAATCCGGTGCTTGCCTTCCTCAGACTCAGTACCAACACAAGCCCTGGGCTCTTCTGGACTTTGGTCCAGGTCTTGCTGCACACTAGCTTGATTCAACTCTCCACTAGCTGCTCCCTCCTCCTCCTGGGTGAGTGTGTACGTCCCGCGGGAAGATCTACACGTTTACATGCACATGCATTAGATTATGGTGAAGGTGGGAGAATTACCACAAAACCAACTCTTGTTGGACACATTCACCCAAATATTAATATTTTCTCATATAAATTATTAGGGTGTGTGATGATAAACAAAACACTACTTTGATGGTGATTGTGTGCACATCTAAGCAATTTAAGTTACTTAACTTCACCAAACAGCAAGGGGGTGTTTAAATTAACAAAAACAGAAACAAAAATGATTTCACAAATTAGCACTTTTAATTTCCATTTCTTTCTTTAATTACTTAAAACAAGCCTTTCTACCATAAACCCAAATTAAATCAAAAACACTTCCAAAGGGCCTAATCTTTTGCACACAGCAACATACGCTTAATTTAAGCTCCAAACCAAAATATAGCTTAAGATCATTTATAAATTAATTTATACGAAAAAGACAAATTTCAGCCTAGTAAATCAACATTAATTCATATAAAAAGATTTAATAAACTTTTTGATCTCAACTTTCTCCTACAGGTCATGTATGCCAAAAATGAGCTTCTGACCAAAGCATGAATGTAGATTCAAATTATTATTCAGATTTTGAATTTAAACTCCTACACACGATTAAATCCAAATCACCTATTAAACAATTTCCTAAAATCACATCCTGTCGGTGTTTAAACCTCTCGACCTCCATGGGAGGTACCCGTAGCAAGGTAGAAGGTGGGGATCGTCATGATCTGGAACCCGAAGGTACGCGCGAAGACACAAGACACAAGATTTGTACAGGTTCGGGTAGCCGGAGTAGCTACCCTACGTCCTGTTTGGGGTAGTATTGCGCCCTGCGCTTGGTGTTGTTCCCCGGAGGGATTGTGGATGCCCTCCTAGGTACCCGGCCCTCCTTTATATAGTCCAGGGGGCGGGCTCCTAGTCGGTTACAAGGCAGGAGTCCTAGTAGGATTACACAGAGCGAGTCCTAGTAGGAGTACAGGGGAATTCTAGTAGGAGTCCGTCTTCTACTCTTCCTCCTTCCTTGTATGAGTACCCGGGGAGTATGCCCGACAAGCCCCCGAGCATGTTGTAGTCGAGAGTAGTAGTTCAAGTAGTCTTGAAGCCTCTTCGAGTAGTTCTTGAGCGTCCTCGAGTACTGCTTGGAGAAGTCTTCAATAGTACTTGAACTGCCGCGAGGCTGGAAGGTGGTCCAGCTCATCAGTCTTGAAGTCGAGATTATATGGAATTGCGGTTGCAAAATCGCACTCCATATGAAGTAGCCCCCGAGCCTTAGGTTGAGTTGCAGACTCTAGCTGAGGGTCATTCTTGATTCTGAATCTTGTCTTGAAAAAATTGAACGATGGGTGTAGCATAGTAGCCCCCGAGCCTTGAAATGATTAGGTAATCAATCTAAGGGTCTTCAGTGTTCGCGAAAGCCATCATCTGAGTACTCTTGCAGCGTGTGACCCCCGAGATAAGAGAGCCGTATGAGCCACGTCGAGTAGTGATTGATGAGGAGGCCCTGAGCTTGAGAGCGAGCGAAGCATGCTGAAGTTATCTTCGAGTAGTATGTTAAGTGCAGCCCCCGAGCTGGAGAGATTCCGAGTAGTAATTTGGCGTCGAGCTGTGGAGCATGAGAAGTAGTCGTGCCGTCAGAGCGGACTTTAGATGCGACCGAAGTCGACTTTAGATGCCGGCGGAGCGGACTTTAGAATGCGACTTGAAAACCGAAGTCGACTTTGTGCCGCGCGGAGCGGACTTTAGAATGCGACTTGAAAACCGAAGTCGACGTTAGTTGCCGTGCGAAGCGGACTTTGATATGCGACTTTGGAAGTCGACTTTAGATTGCCGTGTGAAACGGACTTTAGATGCGACTTCAGTAGTCGACTTTGTGCCATACGGGGTGGACTTAAGATGCAAAAAACGAAAAGCACTTTCCGGAAAGCCAAAGCGAATGAAAAATCAGAGAAAATGAATAGTTTTGCCGCCGGAGCGGGCTTGGATGCGACCGCTAGCGTTGACTTGTGCCACCGAAGTGGGCTGAGTACCTGGGCCATGGATTTCAGACCCAAGGTACGATTGTCGCCGGAGCGGGCTTGAAGGTGCGACCGGAGTCGGCTTGTGCCACCGGAGTGGGCTTAAGTACCTGAGCCATGGATTTCAGACCCAAGGTACGATTGCCGCCGGAGCGGGCTTGAAGGTGCGACCGGAGTCGGCTTGTGCCACCGGAGTGGGCTTAAGTACCTGAGCCATGGATTTCGGACCCAAGGTACGATTGCCACGGAGCGGGCTTGAAGGTGCGACCGGAGTCGACTTGTGTACCCGGCCATGGATTTCGGACCCAAGGTACGGAGCGCGAGTACTTAGGGTACGTGGACCCATGGTACGGAGCGTGAAGACCACATGCGGCTAGATTCTGTCGGTGCGGAATATGGTCCCGACACTAACCAAGAGATAGCGCCTAGGTCTATCCCTCAATGGTCGATGCCAAGCAACAAATGACACAAGGTTTTATCCCGGTTCCCGCCGAGGGGGGCGTACATCCAGCGAGGTTGTGCTCGTGGCACTATATTGCTCGAAGCACCGGGGGTGCTTGTAGTGGGGCAAATACAAGCGAGGCGGGAGAGGAAGCGTGGCTTCCAAGTCCCCGGTGGAGTGGTCGAAGATGTTGTGGGGGAATAAGAGAGTGAGTGCACGGTGTGTTGTGTTGAACTTAACGTCCCCCCGCGGCTGGGGGCTCGCCTCCCCTTTTATAGGCCAAGGGGCGGCGAGTTACATGCACGCCGCGCTATCCGCCTACGTGGGGGTGCACGTCATGCTATGCCGTAGAGTGGGCGGCCGTCCGGACGATCTTCACTGCGGTCCGGCCATGATGGCCTATCCCGTACCCGAACAGTGGCGGTTCGAGGGTAGGAGGGAGGCAGATGGTGGTGGTGTCTTCTGATAGGCTTAGGGAGAGATGCTGATGACGGCTGGTACGGGGCACAGGAGCAGGCCGAACGGCGTTCCTTCCCAATGCGCTCCGCGGTAGCGGAGTGGTTGCTATAGCGCCCGGGCGTGCGCCTGCGGTGTCGGGCGTGCGCCTGTACGCGTGGGTACGGCGGCCGCGCCGTTACGGTGGACCGGGATGGCCATCCACCGCCTAGCGCCCCCCACCTAACTCCGTAGGGTCATGGGAAAGTGAAATCGAGGGTGCGCCCGGCCCCCTTCGAGGGTCGGGCGCGTTAGCCGTACCGTAGTGGGCGCTCGGTGTCACGGGACCGACACCGGCCGTACCGCGCGGTCCATCTCCACGGGGGCGGGGATGGGCTCCTCCCCGGGGAGTTGGTGCGGCGGCACCGGGGTGCGAGCCCCCGGCGCATGATGGCTCCGTCTCCGCGGCGTCGGGGCGTTAAATGCCCGCGTACGGGACCGGCGCACGTGTGCGGGGCGCCCGTGAGCGTGGCGGGCCCCGACCGAGGGCGGAGCGGACCCTCGAGCGAGACGAGATCCACTCGAGGGGGGTGCGAGCCCTCGAGCGGGGCGGGACCGCTCGAGGGAAGAGTTGCCCCTCGAACGGGGCGGAGCCCGCTCGAGGAGGAGCGCGCCCTCGAGCGAGGCGGAGCCTGCTCGAGGGGTCTTCTAAGCGGGCCGTCTTGGTGGGCCGCCGGAGTCCCGCCGCGTAGGCCATGTCCTGCACGGTTAGTTACCTGCAAGGTTAGGCTTAGCGTGTTTCGATGCCGGGGTTTTAAGTGAGGGTTTCCCCATTGTTTAAGGGGACCCCTAGGGCGGTCCCCGACAGTAGCCCCCGAGTATCTGCGGGTTTGCCATTGAGGCTCCCGCAGATACTAGAACCTACTGATAGGACGTTCTTCCCTCCTTGTTTGCGAACGCTTTCCGTGGGGCCGCGTCGCCGGACCCGCGGGTCTAGCCCCCGAAGCCCTGCAGGAGTGTGGGTTTTCTGCGGGGGTTGACCGCGAGAACTTTGGTCGAAAGACGTGGCACATATGCCAACCGGCATCGGCGGTGTTTCGGCCCGGCTTCGGGGGTGCACGCTCCCCCCGTCACCTTTGTCTCCGGCGGGTGCAATTTCAAGGAGGTGTAGCCGTGCGTCAAGCCCCCGAGCCTTGGCCCGTTCGAGGCGATCGGGTCGAGCCCGACGACTTGTTTTTTAACGCGCCCTCGCCGTCCCTCCGCGGGACCGGAGGGTGAGGTCTCCACGACTCCCATCGAGCGGGTCGCGAATCGCGGATTCCTCGTCGAGCCGCTAGCGGGTGGTTCAAGTGGACGCCCATGCCCCGTTCGATAAGGGTAGGCCGCGCGGTCCGAGACACGTCCATGGAAGCGCTTGCGTGGGTTTGCTAGGTGGGGCTCGGTCCCGTTCGCTAGGGACCGAGGGCGCGGAAGCTCTCCCTCGGTGGGATCCCCCCCGCTAGGCGCCCTCGCCGGCTCTTGAACACGACATGTGGGGCACCCTCGAGCCAACGGGCTCGAGGAACGGCTCGAATGCGTGTGCCCTCGTCGTCCCTAACTCGTGGTCCGAGGCGCCCGTTCGAACCCGTCGAGGGTCGGGCTTCGAACCTCCGATCGCAAGGCCGTGCGGGGCCGTGTCCGGGACGGCCCCGTCTTTTCACGTTTGCGGCCGTCGAGGGGTCCGGGCGTGCCGACCCCTCGAGGTGCGGGTTGGTGGCACGGCGTATGTGCTTTCTTTTTAGAGGGTTGACATCATCTCGAGCCAAGGGTCATGCCACTCGAGGGTTTTACGTGGCATGGGTGCCCGCGGTTGCCTCGCTCTACACCGAGCAGTCCCGACGGCCTTCTCACGTTGATATCCCGTCGAGGGTCGCCTTTGCTTCGAGCCGGGGGTCCGCCCCGCTCGAGGGTGCTCCTTGCTTGGCAAGGGACCCGGCATTTAAATGCCTCGCGGTCGTGGCCGCGGTTTTGCAGCCACGGGCGCGCCTTTTTAGGCGCCGGCCGGCGCGCGCGCGCGCGTAGTGGGCGGCGCGGCGGCGGACGTGACGGTTTTGCCTCGGTCGGCCGCCGGTCTTTGCCGTAATGATGACCCGCCCGCAAGTGTTTTAGCCGCCGCGGTCGTGGTGGGGCCCGCCCGTCGACGCGATGGGAAGATTCCCCGCAAGTTAATGCTAGTCGGGGCGTCCGCTCCGAGAACTCGCCCGTCGGCCTATAAACCGCGGGGAAGAAGGGACGGCGGTTTTTTACCTTAGCGTCTCACCGTTTTCAGCCCTCCGCCCCTTCGCCTTCGTCGGCCCCGCTCTTGCCACCGCGCGGGCTCGCCGTTAAAGCTTTTTCCTCCGTTTCCTCGCCCTCCGCCTTCGCATTCCTTCGTTCCTCCTCATGGCGCCGCCTCGGGCCCCCGTTAAGATCCCGGAGCCGTACGCCCGGGAGAGGTCGACGGGGACCCGCCGCCCTTGGCGAGCCGGTCGCCGCCGGCCACCGTCGGCCAACGAAGACGGGCGCCGGCCGAGTGGATCGTGCCGCCGGCGGCGCACCATGAGCCCAACCCGCCGGGAGGGCTACGTGGTGAGCTTCCTCCGCTACCACGAGCGTGGCTTCAACGCGCCGGCGAGCACCTTCATGCGGGCGATGTGCCACTACTACGGGGTGGAGCCGCACAACTTCGCCCCCAACGCGATCTCGCAGCGGCCACATTTGTGGGCGTCTCGCGAAGGGTACTCGGGGATCCCGCCCAACCGGGATCTCTCGGGGTTCACCTTTTCCGCGGGGAGCTCATCACGCAGCCCACGTCGGAGTCGAGGACCCGCCGTGCGGTGCGCGCGGCGGGATGTCGCTCGCCCCGCGGGGGCGGCCTCAAGGATTTCTACATCCCCCCGCACCATGACGACGAACAACGCCGGGCCGGGAGCGGGGATGGTTCTACCCGCGCAACGCCGAGCCCGGCCTTCCCCCCTACACCGGCCGGTGTTCAAGGAGAGGCCTCGCCTCCCGGGGCTACGGGGGTGTCCACACCCCAAAGACGGAGGCGGCGGGGAGTCGGCCCCGGCCGCGGCAGCCGCCCGGCGAAGATGGGGTTGAACGCGATGGGCGTCCTCGCGTTCCTTCATCACCGGCGGATCGTGCCGTTGATGGAGAGGCCGCTCCGCATCTTCGAGATGACAGAGGCGGCCAACCCCCGTCGACCGGCGAGGTCGTGGATGCTCCCGACGCCCCTCGAGTGGCCGTACGCGCTCACCCGGCGCGGAGCGCCGTCGACACCCGGTGCCGCCGCCGCGCGGGGCGGACCCCGTGGGACATCGAGATGCTCCCCATCGGCCCGTTGGTGAGTGTGGTTCTCGATCTCGTTTTGGTTCTTTAGCGTTGCCTTTGCCTCCCCGACACGCCTTTGTTGCTCCCGTGTGCACCGGTAAAGTTCAACATCGCCAAGTCCGTTCCGCCCACCCCCCGACTCCCGTGCGCTCGGCGGGCGGCGCGCCGGGAGCAAGCAAGAGCGGGCGGCGCGCAAGAGGGAGCACGCCGGGCGTCGTCAAGCGCGCCGCGACCCGGCGGCCGCGGAGTACCGGCGCGCGCGAGGAGCCGGGGCTCTCTTCCCCGGATATCGAGGAGCCCTCGTCTTCGGACGAGGACGAGGAGGGAGAGGCCGAGGGGGAGGGCCCCTCGACAGGTGGCGCCTCGCGCCCCCTTCACGCGGAACCCACGCCGACGTCGGGGGCGGCTTCGTCCGGGGCGGGCGCACGGCGCCCGCCGCCGGGCGTCGTCGTCGGGGGCGGCACGCGCCGCGGATGTGCCGGCGCGCGCCACGGAGGTGCGCGCGGCGGACGCGCGCGCGTGCGCGCGTCCAGCGTGCCCGCGCGCGGGGGGGAGCGTGCCGCGCGCGCGCGGCGTCATCATCACGGGGCGCGACGGCGGGCGTGCCCGCGCGCGGGCGAGCGTGCCCCCGCGCGCGGTGGCGCCTTCGGGAGGTGCGGCGTCGGGCGCGCCCGCGCATGGGGCGGGCGTGCTCGCGTGCGCGCGGCGGCGCCATCGGGAGGCGCTTCGGCGGGCGCGGCCGCCGCGCCGCTTCGTCCGCGGAGGCCTCGAGGAAAAGGAAGCGGGCCTTTTCCTCCGCGAGGTAAGGAGCCCCGTCCTTTTTCGTTTGGTTTGGCTCGTTGATGACTAAGTGTTCGACCCTCCGTTCGTTCCCCGCGCAGGCGGTGCCCACCGTTCCTCCTCTTGCGCCGCCCAAGGTGCCGAGGACGACGCATCGATCCCCACCCCGCGGCGCTCGTCGAGGGGTCGCGCCGGGGGGACAAGTACGGTGGCGGGCGCGAGCTCGCAAGACCCGGCCGGGGGCCTCGAGGCCCCCGGCCGGCGATCAGCCCGCCGAGGCGCGGCCCGCAGGCCGCCGGGGGACGGCCGGCGCCGGTCGTCACGGAGACGGGGGCCGCGGCGGCGGCGACGGTGGGAGGTGCGGCCGCGGTGGGTCGCCACCGCGGAGGAGGTGGAGCGGGCGCGACCGCGGGAGCGCCCGCGGATGTGGCGCACGGCCGGGAGGCGGCGGCCACGGCGGCGACAGCGGCGCCCGTGGCCGCGGAGGCGCGGGGAGGTGCGGCGGAGGCGCGCGCGAGCGGCCGCGCCCGCCGGCGAGTTGCGGGCGGAGGTGGTGGAGCTCTCGGATGACTCCCCGCCGCCCGGATGGAATCGGTGGGCCACCGGCCCACGAACTCCTCCGAGCCCCGGGAGGGGGGCCCTCGTGAGGCGGCACGAGGGTCACATGGTGGTGGGGGGCCGAGGACACCGGCCGAGGCCTCGTCCTCCCACGCCGGCCGCCCCCGCCCCGGTGGAGGGGCCGTGGAGGATCCCCCCGCGTTCGCCGACGCCGGGGGGGAGCAGGAGCTCGGGGCGAGCTCCGAGCCATGGCGCCACGCTCAACCGCGAGCCGAACGAGGCGCCGCGGGTCCATGGCGGCCCGGCCCGGCTCGTCTTCCCGGGTGAGCCATGGTCGCTCGCCCCTCTTCCCCTTTTTGTTTTCGCATGCTACACTCAAGTCTTGGTGCTTACGGGATCCGACGTGTGGATGCCGGGAGCTCGAGCGCCGCGCCCACGACAAATACGGCGCGTTCGACCGGTGAACGCCGAAGCCCGGCCGGCTCCGGGAGCAATGCGGCGCTTTCGACGCGCTTGCGGACGCTCTTAGAACGCCGACATACGGTCGGTTGGCGTACCGGCCCCGGCTCGGCCCGATGAGCTCCCCGAGAGCTCGAGGCAGACGCGGCGCGTCGCTCGAGCCTCGAGCGGGTCCGCGCGGCCCTCTTCGATCGCGACGAGGCGCCGTGGAATGCGCGCGCGGACCCGGAGAAGACGCGGACGTTGGCCGCCAACCGGGAGGCGGAGGTGGCCACCGCCGCGCGCGAAGCCCGGGAGCTCCGCACGTCGCTCGAGGGGGCGCGGGCGCAGCGGCCGCCGGGCCGAGGAGCGGGCGCGCGGGTTGGAGCGAGCCGCGCCAAGGAGGCGGACGACCCGAAGGCCGCCCTCGACGCCAAGGCCGCGGCCCTCGTCGTCACCGAGGAGCGGCTCCCGCAAGAGAGTGCCGCCCGCCAAGGGGCCGAGGGGCGGTTGCGGCGAGGGGCGGGCCGCCCTCGTCGATGCCCGTGCGGCCGGAGCGGGAGCGCGCCGCCCACGAGGGGACGCGGAAGTCGTTGGAGGAGCGGAGCACCGCGCTCTCCAAAGTTGAGGACGAGGTGCTCGTGCTCGCATCGCAACGCCAACCGAGGAGCCGGCCCTCCGCGAGCGGAGGCGAAACCGTCCGGCCGCCTCGAGCCGTCGCTCGAGGCCGTGCGCCGGACTTCGAGATGGAGAGGAAGCAAGTCGAAGGTGAGCCGCCGTTTGACTCTTGCTTGCTAGTTTTTTGTTTGGGAACTCGCATTCCCTTTTTCTAATTTTTTCTTATCTTGTCGATTCCGGGCTTGCGCACCGCCTTGGGGCACGCCGCCGAGCGGGCCGAGGCGCCGCAGCTTCCTACGACTCCTCCGAGCAGGAGTTGCGGGAATTGCGCGATGCCGCCCTCGAGACCCGCCACGTCGTCGAGGAGGGCGAGGCCCGGGCCGGCAGCCCCCCCCGGCCGCCGTCTCGCGTGCCCTCGGTGGCCATGTCACCGAGCGGATGCGCCGGCGTTGCGGCCGGGGGTCCGTAAGGCCCCTCGGAGTGGTGCGATCCCACTATGAGGTGAACTTCGAGGCGCCGGCGGAAGGCTATGTCGTGCCCGAGGGCGACGACGACGAGGTGGCCATGGAGCGCGCGGATGCGCTCGCTCGCCGACGCCGCCGGTCGCTCGCCGAGGCCTTCGAAGAATTCCTCTTCCGGACGCCGCCGATGCTGCTGCTCCTCCCGCCTGAAAGCAGTTGGGCGCTAGGCCCATTTTTTGTTTATGTGTATCAGAATTCTGGCCTCGTGGCCTTTTGTAAACAAGTTGTTTCATGAACATGGGTATTTGATGTAAATGAAATCGTTTGTTTATCACGCTTTTTTGTTTCTCCTTCTTCCTGAGTAGATTCTAGTTAGGGGAGTTCGATTTTCGTAGGGGGCCCGCTGGGTTGGAGGCGAGAGAGAAGGGCCATAGCCGCGCGGCGTAGGCTATCTCGGCTCGCGCGCTCCGCCGCTGTGCCGCCTGCGCCCTGTTCGAATCGTGGCTCGAGGTTGAAGTAGGAAACAACTTAGCGCGTGTTGTTTTGTTTTTTGCGCGAAAAAATGGGACCATTTTGGGGGGGGTGCCCCCCCCCCCCCCCCCCGCAGTAGCCCCCGAGGGTAACTTGGGTTTCAGGGGAAAGCCGAGTTGCCCTTTTATTAGATTTGGAGCGTTTACATAGTTGACACCAACTGGGGTGTTGGCCATGTGTTTTTACAACAGAAAGTACTTGGAAAAATCCTAGCTAAGGGTAGAAGCGACGTAGCTGTTGGATGTTCCAAGCGTTGGTGAGCTCTTCGCCGTCCTCGTTGGCCGCCTTGTACGTGCCCGACTTGAGCACCTTCACCACGACGTAGGGTCCCTCCCATGGGGGCGATAGTTTGTGGCACCCTCGGTTGTCTTGGCGTAGCCTTAGGACCGCATCCCCTTCGCCGAAATCCCGTCGACGTATCTTGCGCGCCCGATAGCATCGTAGGGACCGTTGGTACCTCGCGGAATGCATCAAGGCTACGAGGCGTGCCTCGTCCGGCTGGTCCGGCCGAGTCCTCGCGCGGCCCGCCGGTTGGCATCCTCGTTGTAGCCTCGAACCCCGGGTGACCCGTATTCCAAGTCCGTGGGGAGGACGGCCTCCGCGCCATGTACTAGGAAGAACGGGGTGAACCCGTGGCTCGCTTGGGGTTGTCCTTAGGCTCCACACGACCGCTGGTAGTTCTTGGAGCCATTTTCGCCCAGATTTGTTGAGCTGGTCGAAAATTCGGGGCTTGAGGCCCTGTAGGATCATGCCGTTGGCACGCTCCACTTGGCCGTTGGTCTGTGGGTGTGCCACAGCCGCCCAGTCCACGCGGATGTGGAACTTATCACAGAACTCCAAGAACTTCCGGCCCGTGAATTGGGATCCGTTGTCTGTGATGATGGAGTTTGGCACTCCAAAGCGGTAGACGATGTCGGTGAAGAACGTGACCGCCTGCTCAGCCCTTAAATTCGTGATGGGGCGTACCTCCACCCACTTGGAGAATTTGTCGATCGCGACTAGTAGGTGGGTGAAGCCCCCGGGCGCCTTCCGCAGGGGCCCGACGATGTCCAACCCCCACACGGCGAACGGCCATGTCACGGGGATCGTTTGCAGGGCGTGAGCGGGCAAGTTGGACTTGCGGGCGTAGAATTGGCACCCTTCGCAGGTGCGTACGATTTCGCTGGCGTCCGCGACCGCGGTAGGCCAGTAAAAGCCTTGGCGGAACGCGTTGCCGACGAGGGTGCGGGGTGCGGCGTGGTGGCCACAGGTCCCCGCATGGATGTCCCGTAGGAGCTCGCGCCCCTCGGGAATGGGCACGCACCGTTGTAGGATGCCTGACGCGGCGCGCTTGTACAGCTCGCCGTCGACGAGGGTGAAGGATTTGGCCATCCTGGCGATGCGCCTGGCCGCGGCCCGGTCTTCGGGGAGTTCCCCTCGAGCGATCCAGGCAGTATACTTCTCCCGCCAGTCCGCCTGGACGGGAGCCGGCTCGATGTCCATCGCGACGGCCTCGTGGGAGCCGTACCCCTCGAGGAGGGAGAGCACGTACGCCTCGTTCGAGGGGTCCTCGTCCATGGGCTCCGCGCCCGCTGGATTCGAGGGAGCCCCCGAGGGTTCGTTGTGATTCGAGGGGTAGGGCTCGAAGACGACCGAGGGTTGAGCGATGTCACGCGCGAAAACGTTCGGGGGGACGGTGATCCGCCGGACGCGATCTTGGCAAGTTCATCCGCCTCTTCGTTGTATCTTCGGGGTACGTGGTTGAGCTCGATGCCGTAGAACTTGTCCTCGAGGGCCCGCACGGCCTTGCAGTAGGCCTCCATCTTGTCGTCGTGGCAGCTCGCGTTCTTCATGACTTGATCGATTACGAGCTGCGAGTCCCCCCGCACGTCGAGGCGCTTGACGCCCAACTCAATGGCGATTTTGAGGCCGCAGAGGAGGGCCTCGTATTCTGCCATATTGTTGGATGCGGGGAAGTGGAGGCGCACTGCGTAGCGCATGTGCTCTCCGAGGGGTGACACGAAGAGCAGGCCCGCGCCCGCTCCTGTCTTCATCACCGAGCCGTCGAAGAACAGAGTCCGACGCATTCCGCTGAATCCGAGGGGGCGGCGGCCGCGTGTCCGTCCACTCGGCCGACGAAATCGGCTAAGATTTGTGATTTGATGGCCTTACGCGGGGCGTAGGCGAGCGTCTCGCCCATCAACTCCACGGACCACTTGGCAATCCCGCTCGCCGCGTCGGGGTTGCGAATGATCTCTCCTAGCGGGAAGGAAGAGACCACCGTGACCGGGTGGGCCTCGAAGTAGTGGCGGAGCTTACGCCGCGCGAGGACTACCGCGTACAACGCCTTCCGGACCCGGGGGGTAGCGCGTCTTCGTGTCCGACAGACTTCGCCGATGTAGTAGAGCGGCCTCTCGCACGGGCAAGGCGTGTCCCTCCTCCGTGCGCTCTACGACGATCACGCGCGCCGACCACCCGGGGTGGTTGCGGCCACGTAGAGCCGCAGGGGTTCGCCGTCTCGCGGCGGCGTGAGGATTGGAGCGTGCGTCGAGACGCCTTCGGCTTGTCAAGCGCGTCCCGGGCCTCGGTGGTCCGGGAGAAGTGTTCGTGCTTCTTGAGCGGCGGTAGAGGGGCGGGCCCTTCTCACCGAGCCTCGAGATGAAACGGCTTAAGGCGGCGAGGCACCCCAACACCTTCGCACCCCTTTGAGGTCCCGAATTGGACCCATTCGCTCGAGGGCCGCGACCTTTTCAGGGTTGGCCTCAATTCCCCGCTGGGAGATGATGTATCCTAGGAGCATGCCCCGCGGCACTCCAAAGACACATTTTTCGGGGTTTAGCTTGACCCCGTTGGCCCGTAGGCGTACCGAACGCGACACCAAGGTCGTTAACCGGGTTGTCCGCCTTCTCGGTCTTGACGACGATGTCGTCCACGTAGGCTTCGACCGTCCGCCCGATGTGATCCCCAAAAACGTGCCGCATGCGAGCGCCGATATGTTGCGCCCGCGTTCCTGAGGCCAAAAGGCATCGTGACGTAACAGAACGTCCCGATCGGTGTGATGAACGAAGTCGCGAGCTGGTCGGACTCCTTCATTTTTATTTGGTGATATCCCGAGTAGGCATCAAGGAAACAGAGTAGTTCACACCCGGCTGTTGAATCAACGATTTGATCTATTCGTGGCAAAGGAAAAGGAACCTTCGGACATGCTTTATTGAGACTAGTGTAGTCTATGCACATCCTCCACTTCCCATTTTTCTTTTTTACAAGCACAGGATTGGCTAGCCACGTAGGGTGGAACACTTCCTTGATGAACCCGGCCTCGAGGAGCTTTCGCAGCTCCGCTCCGATCGCCCGTCGCCGCTCCTCGTCGAAGCGGTGCGGCCGCCGCCGCACGCCGCGGGCGTTTGGCGGAGATATCAAGGGAGTGCTCGGCGACCTCCCTCGGGATGCCTGGCATGTCCGAGGGGCTCCACGCGAAGACGTCGGCGTTGGCGCGGAGGAAGTCGACGAGCACTGCTTCCTATTTAGGGTCGAGGGTCGAGCTGACCCTCAACGCCTTACCCTCGGGGGCCGACGGGTCGAGGGGGACCCCTTTGGTTTGCTCGGCGGCCTCGAAGGTGCCGACGTGCTTGGCGGCGGAGCTGAGGTCGTCGTTGACCATCCTCTCCAGCGTGTTCACCAGCGCTTCATCCAGCGCTAGTGCCTCTGCATGTTCCACGCACTCGACGTCGCAGTCGAATGCGTGCTCGATCGACGACCCGACGGTGATGACGTCGTTCGGACCCGGCATTTTCATCTTCAGGTACGTGTAGTTGGGGACCGCCATGAATTTGGCATAGCAAGGTCGCCCAAGTATGGCATGGTAGGCCCCTTTGAATCCCACCACCTCGAAGGTGAGGGTTTCCTTGCGGAAATTCTTAGGCGTACCAAACCGCATCGCGCATCGATCCGCCCGAGTGGCTGGACTCGCTGCCGGGGCGCGATGCCGTGAAACGGCTTCGTGCCGGGGCCGCAGCTGGTCCAGTCCGATCCCCATCAGGCGCAAAGTATGCGCGAAGAGGATATTGAGGCTACTGCCTCCGTCCATAAGGACCTTCGAAAACCGGCGTTCCCAATGATGGGATCGACCACCGCCGGCAGCGGCCCGGGTTCGGAATGCGGTTTGGGTGGTCGTCCCGCTAAAGGTGATGGCATCCTTCGACCGTTGAGGAAGGCCGGAGGCGCCCTTTCGCGGCGAGGACTTCATGCCGCTCCTTCTTGCGCCGCCGGGTCGACATGTCGACGGTAGGTCCCCCAAAGATGAGGAACACGTTTTCGACGGCGGGGAAGCCACCCGCGTCGCCATCGCCTCCATCTTTCTTGGCCTCTCGCCTCCTTCGTGGCGGCACGGCCGTAGAACTTCTTGAGCATGTCGCATTGCTCAAGAGTGTGGTTCACGGGAGTCTTGTGGTAGGGGCATGGCTTTTTCATCATGTCGTCAAACACCCCCCGGGCCTCGAGGGGCCGGTCGAGGGCCCCGTCGAGCCGGGTCGACGCCGAGGGCCTCGGCGTTGCCGCCGTTGCGTCCCTGCTCGCGCGCCTCGTGGCGCGGCTTCTTCCCCTTCTTGCCCCGCTTGTCGTTGCGGCGCGGCTCCTTGGACCCGCTGCCCTCCGCGGGCGCGTCCTCGGAGCGCTTGCCCTTCTTGCCGTCGAAAATCGCCCCCACGGCCTCCTCTCCGGAGGCGAAGCTGGTGGCGATGTCGAACAGCTCGTTTGAGTCCGTAGGCGGGCTGCGTCCTAGTTCGCGCACAAGGTCCCGGCACGTGGTGCCCTCGAGGAACGCGTGCACAATCTCGGACTGTGCCACGCTGGGGAGCTCCGTGCAGCGCTTGGAGAAGCGCCGTATGAAGTCCCGCAGCGACTCGCCGGGCTTCTGCGTGCAGGAGCGCAGGTCCCAGGAGTTCCCAGGGCGCACGTACGTGCCCTGGAAGTTGCCCACGAACGTGTGGACTAGATCGTCCCAGTTATGGATCCGGGCGGCCGGGCAAGTGCTCGAGCCATGTCCGGGCCGCGTCGCCCAGATGCAGGGGCAAGTTGCGGATGATCACTTCGTCGTTGGTGGCCCCGCCCGGACCGAGAGCTAGGCGGTAGTCGTTGAGCCAGACGCGGGGGTCCGTCTCCCCGTTGTATTTGACGATTGTTGAGGGCTGACGGAAGCGCTGGGGGAACGCCGCCGTGCGGATCTCCCAGCTGAACACACGGGTGCCCGGGGGCTCCGGTGTCGGGGAGCGATCCTCACCGCTGTCGTAGCGTCCACCCCTTCGAGGGTGGTAACCCCTTGCCACACGCGCGTCCGCCTTGCTGGTGCGCCGGCGTTGATGACGTTGCGGGCGTCGCCATCCGGTGCCTGCGCGTGTCAAGGAGTCGTTCCTTGGGCCGGCGTGCGTCCCCGGTCAGCAAGTTGGCCTGCGTGCACCGAGGGTTCGCCTCCTGGTGCGGCTTCATCGCCCCGCGCATCCCCCTGTTGACGAATGCGTGAGGCCGAGCTCTCGGCCTGTTGGACGGCCGCTTGCTCGATGAGAGTTTGCACCTCGCGGTGCATATCTCGAGCCTCGGGGGTCGAGGGTGCCGGCATGGCCCGCAGCAGCGTCGCGGCGGCGACGAGCTTCTGGCTTGCTCGTGGCGGGACGTCCGCGTTGTCCGCGTTGGGGGCGGTGTTGAGGCGGTCGCGGACTTGTCGGCCCCGGCTCCCGCGCGCGTTCGCCGCGCGCGGAGGCCTCCCCCGCCATCGAGGCACGGAGTAGCCGTGCGTCCGTATTCCTCGCCGGCCTTGGCCTCGAGCTCGCGGGCTTGGGCCGCCCGTGCGTCGACATCGGCCCCGGCGAGAGCGCTCGGCCCCGCGGCCGGGCGCGCGGCGATCCCCCGGGGCGGGCGTGACTTCCCCGTCTCCCGGCGCCGCCGCACCGGCGGCGTTGGCCGGGTCGTTGGTGATGACGGCGCAACACTCCCGCGTGGGGTCGTAGCTCCCGTGCGCGGAGTCGTCGGAGCAGCCAAACCAGTAGTCCGTGGCGTCGAGGAAGCGCCTGAACGCGACTGGGTCCGGCACGCGGAGAAATCCCACTCCGCGTACCCATGGCGGTTGGCGGGTGGCATCGTGTCGACGGAGCCCAGGGACGACTCATCTGGCTGGCCGAGGTGCACCGGGTCCCCGGCGACGAAGACGTGGTGGCCGGGCGGAACCTCGCGCATCGTCGTGTTGACGTTGGCGTTGTAGGCCGTCGTGGCGCCACGCGGCCGATGGGGACGCGTGGTCGGAGACCGCACGCGGACCCACCGGGGCGGTGGCGGCCACCGTGACGGAGGGCGCACCGCGTTGGGCGGCGGCGCGCTCGGCCCGCCGCCGCTCGGACCGCGCCCGGCGTGAGCGTAGCCCGCAGCGACGACGGCGTCGCGGCGTCGACGGCCCGCGCATCCGTGCTCCCGCGGGCGTCCGCGCCGTGTCGTGCGTGCGGCGGAGACCGTGGCGGACTCGGCCCGGCGCCGCGCGCGAAGCGCCTCACGATTGGTGAGGCGCATGAGATAGCCGTTCCCCGTGGCCTCGGAAGTTCGAGTCCCCGAAGCGGATCTCGAACCCGACGGGGAGAGGGTCCGAGCTACCCATGTTGTAGCGCGTAGCGCGGTACTCGGTGCGGATCACCATGGAGGGAATTGGTGAAATGACCTTAGGCGCTCGTTTGCCCCACGGTGGGCGCCAACCGTCGGTGCGGAATATGGTCCCGACACTAACCAGGTAGATAGCGCCTAGGTCTATCCCTCAATGGTCGATGCCAAGCAACAAATGACACAAGGTTTTATCCCGGTTCCCGCCGAGGGGGCCGTACATCCGGCGAGGTTGTGCTCGTGGCACTATATTGCTCAAGACCGGGGTGCTTGTAGTGGGGCAAATACAAGCGAGGCGGGAGAGGAAGCGTGGCTTCCAAGTCCCCGGTGGAGTGGTCGAAGATGTTGTGGGGGAATAAGAGAGTGAGTGCACGGTGTGTTGTGTTGAACTTAACTTCCCCCCCGCGGCCGGGGGCTCGCCTCCCCCTTTTATAGGCCAAGGGGGCGGCGAGTTACATGCACGCCGCGCTATCCGGCCTACGTGGGGGTGCACGTCGTGCTATGCCGTAGAGTGGGCGGCCGTCCGGACGATCTTCGCCGCGGTCCGGCCATGATGGCCTATCCCGTACCCGAGCGGTGGCGGTTCGAGGGTAGGAGGGCGGCAGATGGTGGTGGTGTCTTCGATAGGCTTAGGGAGAGATGCCGATGACGGGCCGGTACGGGGCACGGGAGCAAAGCCGAACGGCGTTCCTTCCCCAATGCGCCTCGCGGTAGCGGAGTGGTTGCTATAGCGCCCGGCGTGCGCCCGCGGTGTCGGGCGTGCGCCCGTACGCGTGGGTATGGCGGCCGCGCCGTTACGGTGACCGGGATGGCCATCCACCGCCTAGCGCCCCCCCACCTAACCCCGTAGGGTCATGGGAAAGTGAAATCGAGGGTGCGCCGGCCCCCCTTCGAGGGTCGGGCGCGTTAGCCGTACCGTAGTGGGCGCTCGGTGTCACGGGACCGACACCGGCCGTACCGCGCGGTCCATCTCCACAAGGGGCGGGGATGGGCTCCTCCCCGGGGAGTTGGTGCGGCGGCACGGGGTGCGAGCCCCGGCGCATGATGGCTCCGTCCCCGCGGCGTCGGGGCGTTAAATGCCCGCGTACGGGACCGGCGCACGCGTGCGGGGCGCCCGTGAGCGTGGCGGGCCCCGACCGAGGGCGGAGCGGACCCTCGAGCGAGACGAGATCCACTCGAGGGGGGTGCGAGCCCTCGAGCGGGGCGGGGCCGCTCGAGGGAAGAGTTGCCCCTCGAACGGGCGGAGCCCGCTCGAGGAGGAGCGCGCCCTCGAGCGAGGCGAGCCCGGCTCGAGGGGTCTTCTAAGCGGGCCGTCTTGGTGGGCCGCCGAGTCCCGCCGCGTAGGCCATGTCCCGCACGGTTAGTTACCCGCAAGGTTAGGCTTAGCGTGTTTCGATGCGGGGTTTTAAGTGAGGGTTTCCCCCGTTGTTTAAGGGGACCCCTAGGGCGGTCCCCCGACGGTTCCATCGTTGCCAGGACCCGAGGGCCGCTTACATCTAGGTTCCATCGAAGCTTACACACGTAGTATGCCACCGAAGCAGGTGAAGATGTGACCGGAGTCGACTTTAAGTTGCCGCACGGAGCGGACTTTAGAATGCGACTTTAGAAGTCGACTTTAGATTGCCGCGCGTAGCGGACTTTAGAAACTGCCTCCTAGGGATAGCCCCCGAGTTGATGAAGTAGACTCGCGGTGACTTGATTGATATACCCCAAGAGTAGTCAGCAGAGTGTAGCTCTCGTGAAAACCCGCCGAGAAGCGTACACAAATGAGTAGCCGGCATGTTATCCTACATGATGAGGAAAACAAGCCAAGAAAACAGTAATCATTTAAATAAATGACTTAGCTGTTGCCGCTAGTGCGGACTTGTAGATGAAGCCGTGGTGGTCGGCGATGGAGCCGCGACGGTTGTTGTTGAAGTCGACTAGTCAGAGTTGATTCCGACCAGTTGTTGGGGGCGTGACTGCCGTTCTCGACTAGTTTGGAAAACTAGTCGAGATGAATGGTCAAAGCGATGCGACCGGAAGACGACATCGAGGCGGTGTGCGGCGTACTCGAAGTAGAGCCAGTGTTGCCGTGAGACAAGTAGTCACGACGCACAGCGTGGCTGAAGTAGAGCCAGTGTGGCCGTAAGAGGAAGTTGCGGCGCACGGAGTAGTCGACGACGAACCCCGTGACGGGTCGCGCGACGTGCCGAGGCACCCAGACGCGCGGCGTAGGCGAAGTAGTCGACGACGAGTGGCGTGACGAGCCACGCGACGTGCCGAGGCACCTGGTGTAACATCCTTGAATTTGCATGTATGTAAAAATTAGAGATTTCAAAACTTGCCGTGAATTTGTGTGCTCACGAAATCGAATAAGGATGTCTTACGTTTTTCCTTCCCTGGTTCCTAGATTTAATTTAATAGGACCAATAATTGTAGGACTTATAAAAATGCTAGAGTGAGAAGTTGGATTGTTCATTTGATATTTATTTGGGTTTTCACTTGGGCGGATTCAAATTTGAATTGAAATTCAAATTTGAATCAATTTAAAAGCCTTAAGGAATTAGAAAAGCGTTACCGTGGCCGGACGGCCGACAACCTACCAACCGCCCACGACCGCTTTCGGCCCATTAGCCGGCCCAAAGCAACTAGCCCCGCGCCGTGCCACCTACCACCGCGCGTCGGAGCCGCCGACGGGCGGGACCCGCCGCCCGCGTCGGCCGGACGCGATGACGCAAGGGCGTCATCCCCTTCCATTCGCCTTTGGCCGACGCCCAAAGGCAAAGGCGGGGGACACCGGCCGCGCCACCGCCGCCGCGGCGTGCCGCGCGCCCCGGTGCATCCGGGCCGCCCACGTGTCCCCGCCGCGCCGCCCTATATAGGAGCCACCGAGCCCGGCCGGGAGCCCCCAAACCCTAACCACGCCAGGGGAGCCGCCCTGACCTTCCACACGGACCACCGGGGGAGAAGGGGGTGAAGGAGGAGAAGGAGGGGGAGAGAGAAGCCGCCGTGGGGGGAGCCGTTCGCCGCGAAGACCGGTGCCGCCCGAGGGAGGAGCCGGACCCGCCATGATCGTCTGCTACCTCTACTTCCTCTGCCACACCGACGTCGCGCCGCCGCCTACCTCCTCTTCTTCCTCGCCGTTCCAGCCGTCCCGCCGCTCCTCACCGACGTGCTCCACTCCGGCCAGTGGCCACTGAGGTGAGAACTCCGCTTCTTCCCTCCTGTGGACGCCACGGCCTTCGAGCCGAGGTGGAACGCTCCGCGCCGCCGCGCCGCCGCTGGTGATGCCGGCCATCGTGCCAGGCTAGGACGAAATTTCTTGCAGGAGCCGCTGCCTTCATCGACGCGCGCTCGCTCGCTAGCTTATTTACTCCTTGTCGCCGTCGCATGCCGCGTCGTGCCGCCTCCCGACCGCGACGCCACGCCATGGTCGCGTTCGCGCTCGCGCACGGACCGCGCGGGTCCGACGCCCTTGCGCCCGTGTGCACCCCGGCAAGACACGCGCACGCCCATCCGGGGACAAGGCCGCGCCTTCGATCCCCGTTCGCTTGCGTTTTCCTCGCCGCCGCCTTCTAGGGCGCCCGCGTCGCCCGGCCTTGCCGTGGCCGGCAAGCCGCGCACGCGGTCGCCAAGGGGAGGGGCACCGATTCCTTGGCCGCCACGGACGCCCTTGCCTCGACCGAACCACGCCGTGCACCCGTCACGTACACGCCGGCCAACCGCGGGCGCCGTGCTCGCCGCCGCCCATGGCGTCGAGCCGGCTCCGCCGTGACGCCGCCACAACGCCCCGTCGTGATCCCAATCCCGCGTTCCGCCGAGAAGCCCGACGCGCGTGCGCACCCCCGTGCACGTCGTCCCCCTTGCACCGCCGCGCCCGCGCGAGCCGGGTTCCGCCCCCGCCGCCGCGCCGCCGCCGCGCCCACGCCGCGATGGCCGCGCGCAACGCCCCCTAGCCCGTCCTAGCGCCCTCCGAGCCCAAAGCAACCCGAGGGAGCCCCCATAGGCACACCTCGCCGACCGGCCCGCCCGAGCCGCCGTGGAGCCCGCCGCCGGCGAGGTCATCCCGTGCCGCCGTCCCTCTCCCGGCAATCCGGCCGAACACTTAGGGGGGGCGGGGTTAGCTCACCGGCCGGTGTGGTGCACCGAGACCACACACCGGCGTGGCCACGGCCGCCCGCCGGGATCCGCCGTGGCCGGGCCAATCAGGTCGCGGCCACACGCCGCCCTCACGCGCCGAGCCGCACAACCCCACGCGGGATCGCGTGCGACGGCCGGTGGCCGCCCGGCCCGCACGCGGGCCGCGAGCGCCGGCCGCACCCGATCCGAAATCGGGGATCCGGTGTGGCCGGGGAGGGTTTAAGGGTTTAAACGTATTTTAAATTCCGTAAAAAATGGTTTTTCCCTTTGAAAAATCCCAAAAAATTCATTTTAACTCCAAAAATTGTGAAACCTCTTCCGTAAAATTTCTAAAATCTTAAACTCCGGGTTGGGATGGTGTTTTCTCTCTTTTGGTTCTTAAATGCTCTTATTTGGATTTAAATTGCATTAGGACCGCTATTTATTTTTCCTATCGCGCTATTAGGAGCAAGCGGGAGCCGAGAGCCGAGCCGGAGTACGACTACGCCGACGACTTCGCTGCGGAGGACTACCCGACCCCAGGTTCACGCCCGACTGATTCTGAAATACCCATTAGGCATTGCTAAGTAGTATTGGTAGTGCTTTACTTTAATGTATGCATGTTGATGAACCTCGCACTGCCTCTTTGTTTACCCTGTCCTTGATTGTCCTACCACTACTATATATATATATATATATGTTTATGTGAGCGTATGTATACGCCGAGCTTCGCGATGCATGTGTTGGGATGGGGATAGTGGTTCTTGGCGTGTGTGGGGTAAAAACCGGCAGGAGAAGGCATTTTGGGTACTTTGGCGGGGGTGAGCTCGAAACAACCGATCTGGGATCGGGGATGGGGTTGCACTCCTCAGTGCATCCCTCCTGTTACGGTTTTCGGAGCCTAGGTGTTGGGGTTTTACGTGCACTTGGAGGACATGAGCTCGCCCCGGTCTGAAACCGAGTGGATCAACTTGTTTATAGGACATCGTACACACCACCCCGCCGAGAGTGGGGATAGGGCCGTGTTGAGCTCGGCAAGTGCGGAACCATACCTGCTTAGGATGGATAGCGGGGTATCAGTGGGGGAGTGGTGGAGGTGAGACCACCCTCTCAGAGCGACTCCCGTGTGGCCACACGGGAGCATTTCACAGTTCCGGTGCCGTCCCTTCCGAGGGGGGGCAGCTTTGAGGGCCGGATGCAGGATGGGACCGTAACTACCGAGAGTTCGCCGGTAGGATGGGCTCGGTCGGCCGTACACCGGCCGGGTACCGTCCCGGGATGGGTACAGGTGTACACACTCTGCAGAGTTGTTTGATCTATAGCTATAGCCGCGTCCTCGGTCATGGACACTGCCTAGAAGACTTACTTGATCCTCATGTTTTGGGATTTCTACCTTCCCCTATAGGTGAGAGTGTGGTGAGCCGTGGTTACAGCCGGCTAGAGGAGAGAGGCTCCATCTACCTCGTCGATCCGGTTGTAACCATTGAGGTGCGAGGAGAGGAAGTTCTCGCACCGACCCTAGACAGGAGTAGGAGGTGGTGACGGGTCTCCCGGGTGACCGGGTGGATCCGAGCCGTGTTGAGAGACTTGGGTTTCGGGATATTGATGGAGATACCTTGTTTTTACTTCCGTCGTCGTCGTTTAGGAAACCACAAACCCGCTTCCTTGTCTACTCTCTTTTCCCTTTAGATGTTAGGCCACTTAAAGCCGCATACGGTTGGTGACGTGGACCTATCCCACTCCTTGGGGATAGACTTTGGGTGTGCGGGTGGTACGAGTCCGAGTTCGACCGCAACGCCGACGGATGGTACGACCGAGGGATATGTCGCTTCGCTCGAGTTTGCTCGTGGCGGGAAGAATAAAGATGGAGACCCTTCGAGAAGATAGCTACCGTTGCGTAGAATTTTCACTCGATTCGGCCAAGAGGCTTGTATTGATGTACTCCATAATGGACTTGTAATAAATTCATGTACTATTATCTTTATGTGATGCGATGTATGACTTTGTGTATCTATCCGTGAGACGTTCGTACGCGATAGCCACCGATCCAGGGACTATCGCGATGGTACGAGGATTCGGGTTTTCTATGAAAATCCGGGGTTTTACGTGTGGTACCGCAGCCATGCTTGACCGTAGCACGTATCCCTAGGAAAGGTCGATAGAGATAGGACTCTATACGCTCTACCTTTATAGTTATACCCTTGAGCTATGTTATAAAACTCGTCCCCTCTTTGAAAACTTCTTACTCACCTGCGCTGACGAAATTTCTTGCGTTTCACAGGAGATGGAGCACCAGGTCGCGGAGATCACCCCCGAGACGTGCGGGGCGATCTTCCACTGGATGGAGAGGGCCCTTCTCAGGCTTGGAGTCCCTCCGACCTACGTCACGTACCGCGCCGAGTACGTACCCGCCGTGACCGGGCGGATGGTGCTCGCACAAGCCGCCGTGCTCCCTCACCCGAGTCTCCCCCGGTTCAAGGGAGAGGAGTGCGCGCGGGCCGCACTCACCGTCACGACCGCGCCGGACGTCGCCGCCGCCAAGCCCCGGGCTGCCTTCTCGCACGCACCGCGCCTCCTTTGAGACCGGGACTCTTCGACCGCCGCCCCCGGACCACCGGCGCCTCGCACCGCTCGTGGACCGGAGTTCCTTCGTAAGAGGGGATCCGGGACGACGTCGACGCCGCTCCCTTCCGCGAGTCCGACGAGACCCCGGTGGAGACCGCCGCCTACTTGGTCGACCTCGACAAGTACGCATGCCGACCGGAGGACGAGTCATGTACCCTCTACGGCCGGGTCGTGGACGCCACCATTGACGCCCTCCGCACCGGCCCCGCTGTGCCGAGCTGGAGAGAGAGAACACCGCTCTACGCCACCGTGTTCGCCAGCTCGAGCTAAGCCTCGACCGCGCGAACACCGTCCCGCCGGCAGTCTGAGAGGGAGAGGGTGGACACCCGGGAGGAGATGCTGCATGCCAAGGAGGACCCGCACACAGCCGACGCCGAGTCGAACGAAGCCGAAGGACAAGCTCGAGCGCAAGGACGACCTCGCTCATGGTACGCGCTCACCTCGCCGGGTGTGAGCGGCTCAAGGTGGAGAAGCCGGAGAAGAGCCGGCGGACAACGTCGCCAACATCGCGTGGCTCACGCGCACGGCCGTCTACCTGAGAGACAAGGCCGAGAGACTGAGGAGGAATTGGGAGGATGCCGACTCGCTTCGCGTGGACGAGCTCTTCGAGCTCAACGGAGAGCTACCCCCCGAGTCTCAGCGTGAGATCCGCACCGAGACCTTCGAGCTGCACCAGTGACGCCTCAAGCTTCACCTCGTTCCCGATGGCCCGTCTCCGCCGACCCCCGTCGACACCGAGGAGGTTCGAGAGGCTCACGCCTTGGTGTCCGGATCTTTCCGCCGACTACCCCACCGAGGACCGCTACCCCGTCACGTACCAGAGGGCACGCACCGAGTAGTGAGCTGAGCGAGGGGCATGACCTAGAGTAGTGTTTTATGCTAGTAGTTTCCATGAGTTGTTCCATGCGGCCGCGAGCATGTTCGGTGCATGAAGAGAGTCATGCCACACCATGTAGACACTACCCTTTTGAGATTGTACGGATGTATTAGATCGTTGACTTGTTGCCGCTACCCCAAGGTCCGAGTCGGCCTCGGGGGAGCAAGTGTATTATTCATGTTTGCTGTGTGCTTGGATCTTAATGGTGTTATTTGTGTCTTAATGCTTCTTCCCCTTGAGTGTAGGTTATAATTAGAACTATTTTCTTGATTGTTAAAGACTCATGTGTGAGTTGGTGAGTGACGTGTGTAAGCTTTTCCTTTTTTCCTTATTTTTTCAGAAGGATGTCGATCCGCTGCTCCAACCGGCTGATAGCCCGCCTCGAGGAGGCAGCTGCTGAGGAAGAAGCCCAGTAGGGGCGTGGACGCGGGCGTGGCCGTGGACGCCCACCCCTGCGAGGAGGAGCTTTGGGAGCTAGGGCCCGAGGTGACGGAGCACCGCCACCACCGCCCGAGAACCCTGAGGCCGAGGTTGAGCAAGGAGCGGCCGAGCAAGGACAGCCTGAGCCGGACCAGCCACCACCACCCCCACCTAACTTGGTGGAAGTGATGGTGCTCCGGACTCACCGATGCGAGAGGATGACGGAGGCCATGGAGCACCGTGGCAACGGTGGGAACCGCGTCGCTCCGCGAGATGAGGACCTCACGAGGAAGATTGAGAGGTTCATCCGCCCGAAGGCCCCCACCTTCGCCTACTCGGATGACCCGCTCGAGGGCCGACGACCGGCTAAGGGTGATCGAGACCAAGCTCGACCTCACCGTCCGCTCCGACGAGGAGTGTGTCGCTATCGCCGCGCACCCGCCCGGAGGGTCCCGCCAAGGCATGGTGGGACAACTACACCGCCACCCACCCGAACCCAGGCTTTCATCACCGGGCCGGAGTTCTCGCGAGGCGTTCCGCGAGCGCACCTTCCCCGAGGAGCCGCTAGTCCGGAAGGCGCAGGAGTTCCGCACCATGACTCAGGGTGCGATGAGGGTCGAGGAGTACGAGCGTCACTTCATGAAGATGATGCGGTACGCCCCCGACGACACCAACACCGACCAGAAGAAGCAGTTCTGGTTCCTGCGAGGCCTCCACCACGGCCTTCGCCAGGCGCTGAAGGCAAGTGAGCACAAGTCCCTTCGCCATCTCGTCAACCGCGCCATCGCGGTCGAGGATGAGAGGAGGGGCCACGAGGAACGCATGAGGGGCAAGAAGAGGATGGGAGATCGGGACCAGCCTGACCGATCCTTCCAGAAGCCAAGGAGCGGTCAGAGCAACATGCTGAGGGGGAGCTACCGCCCGGGGCACAACCAGCCTGGGCGTGGCTTCGGAGGAAGTGGACGTAGCCCGTTCCCCAGAGGGAGGAACCCCGGCTACCCCCAGCAGACTGGAGGCTACACTCGTGCTGCACCGAGCACCGCGAGACCCGCCGCAGGGGGCTTCACCGTCACCTGTTTCGCGTGTGGCAAGCCAGGCCACAAGTCCTACGACCGCCCCCGACAAGAAGGCCGCCGCCACCCCGCGAGGGCACCGCTCCAGAGGCCGACCTCCTCGGCCGCGCCACCCCCGGCCGCCGCCGTGGGAGGCCGAACCACCTCACCGAGGAGGAGGCTGCCGACGCCCCCGACGTCGTGATCGGTAAGTTTTTGGTTTGTGGTACTTCTGCTCTGGTTCTCTTCGACACCGGTGCCACCGGGTCGTATATCACCTCCCGGTTCGTGAGTAAACTTTCCCTCCCTACAACCACCCGATCAATGCCCATTATCACGAGCTCTCCGCTCGGGGATATCCGATGCACCCTGCTGTGCAAAGGAGTGGAAGTGGTCATCCAAGATCACGCATTCTATGGGGATCTTACCGTGCTGCCTTCCCATGGTATCGACGTGATACTGGGAATGGATTGGATCACTGCCCACAAAGGTGTCATCTCCACTTCGCCGAGACTGGTGACTCTAGTGCACCCTGACGGGACGAGGGTTACCTTCGAGCCGATGAAGTCTCGAGACATACCGGCAGTGTACAGTCTTCACACGAAGGCCATATCAGACGTACCGATAGTCCGTGAGTATGAGGATGTGTTCCCGGAGGAGTTGCCGGGTTTCCTCCCTGATCGTGATGTGGAGTTCGTGATTAACTTGGTGCCGGGAACGGCGCCGATAGCCCAGAGTCCGTACCGTATGGCAGAGGTTGAGCTGAAACTGTTGAAGGCAGAGCTAGACTCACTACTCGAGAAAGGGTTCATTCGACCAAGTGCTTCACCCTGGGGTTCACCGGCACTATTCGTTCCGAAGAAGGATGGAACTCAACGCCTGTGCGTCGACTACCGCGCCCTGAACGCGGTAACCATCAAGAACAAGTACCCACTGCCCAGAATTGATGATTTGATGGATCAGCTAAGGCAAGCCAAGTACTTCAGCAAGATTGATCTCCGGTCAGGTTATCACCAGATGAAGATTCGCCCAGAGGACATCCATAAGACGGCGTTCGTAACCAGGTATGGGCAGTACGAGTACACAGTCGTGTCGTTTGGCCTGACCAATGCCCCGGCATACTTCATGAACATGATGAACAAGGTCTTCATGGATGAGTTGGACAAGTGTGTCGTCGTCTTCATCGACGATATACTGGTCTACTCCCAGACAGCAGAAGAGCACGAGGAACACCTGAGGATCGTGTTGGGGAAGCTCAGACAGCACCAGTTGTACGCCAAGTTCAGCAAGTGTGAGTTCTGGATGGAGGAAGTCGCGTTTCTGGGTCATGTGTTGTCAGCCAAAGGAGTTGCCGTAGACCCGAGCAAGATTGAGGCAGTGTCCAAGTGGCAGTCACCGAAGTCCGTGACAGAGATCCGCAGTTTTCTCGGTTTGGCCGGATACTACCGCCGGTTCATCGAGAACTTCTCGAAGATCGCCAAGCCCATGACAGAACTGTTGAAGAGCAACACGCCGTATGTGTGGTCGGACAAGTGTGAAGCCAGCTTCCAGGAGCTCAAGACTCGTCTCACCACTACGCCGGTCCTGACCCTGCCCGATGCGAGCAAGGACTTCGTGGTGTACTGTGACGCGTCGAGACAAGGACTCGACTGCATGTTGATGCAAGGAGGCAAAGTAGTGTCCTATGCCTCACGACAGCTAAGGAAGCATGAGGAGAACTACCCTACGCACGACCTCGAGCTAGCCGTTGTCATTCATGCCTTGAAGATATGGAGGCACTATCTGATGGGGAACAAGTGCGACATCTATACTGATCACAAGAATCTGAAGTATATCTTCACCCAGTCGGAGTTGAACCTGAGGCAAAGGAGATGGCTAGAGCTGATCAAGGACTACGACCTGAACATTCACGACCACCCTGGTAAGGCAAACGTCGTAGCCGACGCCCCGAGCCGCAAGCACTACTGCAACAACCTGATGGTGCGAGAGGAACAACCAGCCTTGCATGAAGAGCTGGAGAAGCTGAGTTTGGAGATAGTGGAGCAGGGGCAGTTGAACCAGTCGCGGGTGAAATACACACTCGAAGACCAAATCCGACAAGCTCAGAAGGAGTGCCCAGAGACTCAAGAGGTAAAACGCCTAATGAAGAGTGGCAAAGCAGCTGACTATCGCCTCGACGAACAGGGTACACTGTGGCTGAAGGACCGCATCTGCGTGCCTCAGGACAAGGAAATTCGGGACTCGATCCTTAAGGAGGCCCACGATTCTCGATACTCGATCCACCCTGGCTGTACCAAGATGTACAAAGACCTGAGGGTACGATTCTGGTGGGAAAAGATGAGGGAAGATATTGCAGAGTACGTCGCTCGATGCGACACGTGTCAGCGAGTGAAGGCCGAACACCAGAGGCCTGCCGGACTGCTACAACCACTCGAGATACCCACGTGGAAATGGGACGACATCAGTATGGACTTCATTGTGGGTTTGCCGCGCACGCAGAAGGGAAATGACTCTATTTGGGTGATAGTTGACCGCTTAACCAAGGTAGCACACTTCCTACCCGTTAGGACGGACTACCGCGTAAGCCGACTTGCAGAACTGTATGTGGACAATATCCTAAAGCTTCATGGGGCTCCGAGGAGCATTGTGTCAAACAGAGGGCCTCAGTTCACTGCCCAGTTCTGGAAAAGTTTGCATGCTTCCATGGGCACAAAGCTGAACTACAGCACAGCATTCTACCCACAGACTGACGGTCAGACAGAGAGGGTGAATCAAGTACTAGAAGACTTACTGAGAGCTTGTGTGTTGACCTATGGGTCCGATTGGGAAAAGAGTCTATCATATGCCGAGTTCTCATACAACAACGGCTACCAGGCCAGCTTGAAGATGGCTCCTTTCGAAGCCCTGTACGGCAGAAAGTGTCGGACACCGTTGATGTGGTCCGAGGTGGGGGAACGAACCTTTTTCGGTCCCGCCACCATTGTTGAGGCCGAGGAAAATGTCGCCAAGGTCAGGGAGAACCTGAAGATAGCTCAGAGCAGGCAGAAGAGCTACGCCGACCCGAAACGAAAGGATGTCTCGTTTGAAGTGGGGGATCACGTCTACTTGAAGGTGTCACCCCTCCGAGGCACGAAAAGGTTCCACATCAGGGGGAAGCTGTCCCCCAGGTACGTTGGTCCCTACCCTATTGTGAGTAGGGCTCGGGAAGGTAGCTTACCGACTCGAGCTACCCCGAGCTCGCCGGAGTGCATCCGGTGTTTCATGTATCCCAACTTCGGAAGTGTGTGGTCGTCGAGAAGAGAGTGCCCGCTCGGGCACTCGACGTCCGGAGAAACCCCGGAGTACCCGATGTACCCGGTTCGGATCCCGGACCGGGCGGAGAAGTCGACTAGGAACTCCACCATGCGCTTCGCAAGGTGCTATGGAGTAATCACTCCGAGCGCGAAGCCACGTGGGAGAAGGAGTCCGCATTGAGGGACAAATACCCTCATCTCATCGAATCAGAGGTAACTTCTTAATCTCGGGGACGAGATTCTTGTGAGGGGGGAGTCCTGTAACATCCTTGAATTTGCATGTATGTAAAAATTAGAGATTTCAAAACTTGCCGTGAATTTGTGTGCTCACGAAATCGAATAAGGATGTCTTCCGTTTTTCCTTCCCTGGTTCCTAGATTTAATTTAATACGACCAATAATTGTAGGACTTATAAAAATGCTAGAGCGAGAAGTTGGATTGTTCATTTGATTTTTATTTGGGTTTTCACTTGGTTGGATTCAAATTTGAATTGAAATTCAAATTTGAATCAATTTAAAAGCCTTAAGGAATTAGAAAAGCGTTACTGTGCTGGACGGGCCGACAACCTACCAACCAGCCCACGGCCGCTTTCGGCCCGTTAGCCGGCCAAAGCCAACCGGCCCCGCGCCGTGCCACCTACCACCGCGCGCCGAGCCCCCCGACGGGCGGGACCCGCCGCCCGCGGCGGCCGGACGCGATGACGCAAGGGCGTCATCCCCTTCCTTTTGCCTTTGGCCGACGCCCAAAGGCAAAGGCGGGGGGGGAACGCCGGCCGCGCCACCGCCGCCGCGGCGTGCCGCGCGCCCGGTGCATCCGGCCGCCCACGTGTCCCCGCCGCGCCGCCCTATATAGGAGCCACCGAGCCCGGCCGGGAGCCCCCAAACCCTAACCGCGCCAGGGGAGCCGCCCTGACCTTCCACACGGACCACCGGGGGAGAAGGGGGCGAAGGAGGAGAAGGAGGGGGAGAGAGAAGCCGCCGCGGGGGGGAGCCGTTCGCCGTGAAGACCGGTGCCGCCCGAGGGAGGAGCCGGACCCGCCGTGATCGAATGCTACCTCTACTTCCTCTGCCACACCGACGCCGCGCCACCGCCTACCTCCTCTTCTTCCTCGCCGTTCCAGCCGTCCCGCCGCTCCTCACCGACGCGCTCCACTCCGGCCAGTGGCCACTAAGGTGACAACTCCGCTTCTTCCCTCCTGTGGACACCACGGCCTTCGAGCCGAGGTGGAACGCTCCGCGCCGCCGCGCTGCCGCTGGTGATGCCGGCCATCGTGCCAGGCTGGGACGAAATTTCTTGCAGGAGCCGCTGCCTTCATCGACGCGCGCTCGCTCGCTAGCTTATTTACTCCTTGTCGTCGTCGCATGCCGCGTCGTGCCGCTCCTGGCCGCGACGCCGCGCCATGGTCGCGTTCGCGCTCGCGCACGGGACCGCGCGGGTCCGACGCCCTTGCGCCCGTGTGCACCCCGGCACACGCGCACGCCCATCCGGGGACAAGGCCGCGCCTTCGATCCCGTTCGCTTGCGTTTTCCTCGCCGCCGCCTTCTAGGGTGCCCGCGTCGCCCCGCCTTGCCGTGGCCGGCAAGCCGCGCACGCGGTCACCAAGGGGAGGGGAACCGATTCCTTGGCCGCCACGGACGCCCTTGCCTCGACCGAACCACGCCGTGCACCCGTCACGTACACGCCGGCCAACCGTGGGCGCCGTGCTCGCCGCCGCACATGGCGTCGAGCCGGCTCCGCCGTGACGCCGCCACGACGCCCCGTCACGATCCCAATCCCGCATTCCGGCTTGAGAAGCCCGACGCGCGTGCGCGCCCCCGTGCACGTCGTCCCCCTTCGCACCGCCGCGCCCGCGCGCGAGCCGGGTTCCGCCCCGTCACCGCGCCGCCGTCGCGCCCACGCCGGCGACGGCCGCGCGCAACGCCCCCTAGCCCGTCCTAGCGCCCTCCGAGCCCCAGCAACCCGAGGGGAGCCCCCGTAGGCACACCTCGCCGATCGCCCGCCCGAGCCACCGTGGAGCCCGCCGCCGCGAGGTCATCCCGTGCCGCCGTCCCTCTCCCGGCAATCCATCGAACACTTAGGTGGGCGGGGGTTAGCTCACCGGCCGGTGTGGTGCACCGGAGACCACACACCGGCGTGGCCCGCGCCCCGCCCGCCGGGATCCGTTGTGGCCGGGCCAATCCCGCCCGCGGCCACACGCCGGCCCCTCACGGCGTCGAGCCGCACAACCCCACGCGGATCGCGTGCGGCAGCCGTGGCCGCCCGGCCCGCACGCGGGCCGCGAGCGCCGGCCGCACCCGATCCGAAATCGGGGATCCGGTGTGGCCGGGGAGGGTTTAAGGGTTTAAACATATTTTAAATTCCGTAAAATGGTTTTTCGCTTTGAAAAATCCCGTAAAAATCCATTTTAACTCCAAAAAATTGTGAAACCTCTTCCGTAAAAATTTCTAAAATCTTAAACTCCGGGTTGGGATGGTGTTTGCTCTCTTTTGGTTCTTAAATGCACTTATTTGGATTTAAATTGCATTAGGACCGCTATTTATTTTTCCTATCGCGCTATTAGGAGCAGCAGGAGCCGGAGAGCCGGAGAGCACCGCGACGCGCGGCGGAAGTGAAGTAGTCGACGACGAGCCCGGAGTAGTCGACGATGAGCGGCGCGACGAGTCGCGAGACGAGCCGCGCGACGTGCCGAGGCACCCGCATGCGCGGCGGAGGCGAAGTAGGCGACGACGAGCCTGCGCGAGGCGGAGTAGTCGACGACGAGCGGCGCGACGAGCCGCGTGACGAGCCGAGGCACCCGGACGCGCAGCGTAGTCGAGGTAGATCGCTGCAGCCGGGAGAGTGGAGATGAGTACTCGTGGTACACGACGAGGTCGACGTAGAGCATGTGTGGCCGGGTGACGAGTAGTCGCGGCGCACGGCAAGGTTGACGTAGAGCGCGTGCAGCCAGAGACGAGTAGTCGCGGCACACGGCATGGTTGAGGTAGGGCACGTGCGGCCGGAGACGAGTAGTCGCGGCGCACGGCAAGGTTGAAGTAGAGCGCGTGCGACCGGGTGACGAGTGTTGGCGCAAAAAGTGCACTCAACGCCAATCACACAGCAAGCCGAACAAAGCTAGCTTCGCACGCGCAGAGAGCAAATGACGTGCCAGTCAATTTTTCCTGAAAATTAACAAAAGATAAAGCAATTAAATACCAAAGCTTGGAACTTGCCGGTGGTACCAGGACAGGTTCCATATTTACGGCCGAAAAAAGCCAAGCAGATAACACATAGCTATGTGAAGCTATCTGTCAAAGAACCACGACCATTCGGGTAACCACAGAGGGAAAAAGAACACTGCCGAATGGATGACGTAAGCATGACAACAATCGGTCTTCGTATAAGCAAAGATGTGCGCGCAAAGTTATGACCGACCTCCATGAAGATTAAAGTCAAATAAATGAAGCAAAGCACACACATAATCATGTATTATACAAGCATGCATAGATCGAAAGCACTAGTCTACCGCATGTCTAGTTACTTTAAAATCCGTCGAGCACGATGTCAAACAAATCTATCCACCGCATGATACGACTTGCATGAAAACGTACCACTCTCCACAAATAGATCTATCCACCGCATGATACAATCTAAATATGGAAAGCTAAAAGCATACATCATTTAAAACATAAATAATGCACGTGGTCTACTCGAGAAAGCATAACCGAATACGGCCGAATGTACCGATCCAGGATCCATGAAGAAGGAACAAACATTACCACGTGAATAAATCTATCGACCGATCCGGGAATCTAATCCACCGGATGACTAGATCCAAAGCAACCCAAAACCTCGCATCTACCGCATGATACTCGGTTCTTTCAAGATTTATACGAACAAAGCAAGCTTGAACCCGCAACACGTAACAATCTAGATCGATTCGGTTTCGGCTATCGAAGAGCATAAGATCCACGCGTCAAAACACGAAACTCGCTCGCACAAGGATCTTAAAAGAGATATAGCCGATCCAAACTCATCTAGATTGGGCAAGGATGTGTTACATGAATTAAAACATAAAGTAAAACTCATGATAACACGGGATAACTTAATGAATCTATTGGATATTGCCAAAATCCAATAGAGCCGATAACTAGCTTCGAGCCGATCTTAGCCTACCGCATGGCTCATGACCTAACAAGAAACCTTCTTGAACCAAGCTTGAATCTACCGCATGACACGAAGCATGGTAACAAGACTACTTGCATCGATCTAAATCCACCGCATGATACTAGACATGATACAAGGTTGCGGTACTCACGGAGGTCGACGGATCGATTGGCCCTCTCGAAGAACTCGACGACACGACAAGGACTCTAGGGTTTGGCGTAAGGCCGTGTGTATTGAAGAATGATCGTGTTTTTTTACATACATCCAGGGATCGTATTTATACCCCGCCGATTACAACCGCGAATGGATTCATTGCCTAACTAAACTCGATCGCCCGTCCATCCATTCGTTTCCCCGATTTGAGCCACGTCACCATCCAATCCCGCAAAATCGGCTCTCTTCGTTCCTTTGCCGAACCGGGAGCGGATAGCCGACCGCGGATCTCTTTGCCGAAAATCTCTCGGAAATATCCTTCCTTCCACCGGACGGACTCTTTTTCGAACCGACCCACAAGTCGACTCCTTACCAAATTTTGGTGTTAACACATGCCCCTTCAATTGTGGGATAAAAGTAATTTTGTTCCACAATTGACTCCGACCACGAATCCTTGAATCAAATCGTCAACACCGTTCTTCGCAATCCGCCGAATCTTCGTTCGGATCCAACCCTAGATCCCTCGTTCCGAGCTCGAACCTCCAATGGCAACTCGGAACCAAGTTGCTCGGGTAAATTCATCCCCCCGCAAACCTTGTTCGGCATTAGGTTTTCAATTTTACCCGAGATTTTCCTTTTCCGCTTTCTTCCAGAACCTTCTCTCGCTCTTTTGATTCCTATCGAGGCCAATTCGCAAGCCTTATTACCTTGGTCCCGTGGGGAATCCCGATCCTCGAGATCTTATTGCCGCCGAATCTCGCAGAATCCCTTTCAAGGCAGCTTTGTCTCCACCTCCTCGGTGGCAAGATGCATTCAAGAACCGGCCTTTGCCCCCAATTGCGTGGCCGGAAGACTTGGTATCGGAGGATTCTTGCGGATAAGAGTGGATTGACCAACCCGGATGCTCTCCGTATCGCTCAATGCTTGGAGTTATCCGTGGCCGAGACCCCCAAGAATGAAAATCTTCGATAGCCGCATGCCACTTCGGTCAAATGGAGTCAACGCCTTCCTTTTTGGGCATGGCCCAATGTCTCCAACTTTGGCCGATGTATATATGATCACTGGCCTTGACATCACCGGACTGCCCGCCCACGGGACTTCAAAAATTCTTCACGCCGGACAGGGGTAAAGCCGGGGAATGGCTACAAGCATTATATCCCGAAGCACATGAAAGACAATCCCCTTGGCGATGTCGAATACGAGCCTTTCTGAACATGTGGCTATGCAGATTCGTCTTCTGTGGCAAGGCCAACGAGCCCACTTTGAACCATATCGCAATGGCGATTCATCTGGCTAGTGGCAATCGCCTCCCTCTGGGAAAATTCTTCTTGGGCAGTGTATATCATATGCTTCATCAGACTGTTACCCAAATGTACACCAGCCAGAGGATAACATGCGTCAAT
This sequence comes from Cenchrus americanus, assembly GCA_947561735.1. Lineage (NCBI taxonomy): Eukaryota > Viridiplantae > Streptophyta > Magnoliopsida > Poales > Poaceae > Cenchrus > Cenchrus americanus. Next base: position 148,352,299 of record OX387243.1, on the reverse strand, counting down.
GGCCCTTGGTGGTTTGTTCAAATGTGGCTGCAGCTCCACATGCATCAGATTGTCGGCGTCGATTTAAACTCCAGGTTCTTCCCTTTGTCCAATCACCCCGAAGGAGAGCCTCAAGCTACCAGAGGATGCCAAAACTACGGAGAAGCGGCTTCGATCGTTCTCATCTAGCAGACATCAGCCAGCTCTTCGAGTTGTTCTTCAAAGGTTTCTCCAATCCTCTTTGGCTTCCTTATCTAGGCAATGACACTTTGACCTTCCCTGTCGAATTTTCCTTTGAGCCCGCCATCAAGATAGGGGATTCTTGGAGATCTTTAATATCACAATCCGCCCATGCATACTACCGGCCGAGTTCAATGGAGGGAGGCAGAATGTCAGCACTTATGAATACTACCAGCCTAATGTAATGGCCAGACAACTTGGATGCGGCCAGATGCCCCCAAGATTGTTCCCGCATGAATTTCTCAAACCCGGGGAGGAAATCAAAGAGCGATGCGAGGGTAGCAGAGTTTTCAACTATGTGTGCGGTCCCACGGTCTACACATGTCCTTTTGTGCCCACAACCATAGCTCACCCCACCTTCAACTCCCCGGTGGCAAGAATTTCATGACCATATCTTCGGTGAGCCCGTTCATGTATTACGTGCGAGTTGGTACCGACTTTACGCCAATTTCAGAGGTAATACAATGAGCCCTTAGATCAGACCTTCCCTCTTTATTCATGGTCCTGACCTTCATCTTTCTGTCCACAGAACACGCGTCTCGCCCCTCGAGCCAGGACGATTGCTTACAACGCTGAAGGCCCAATTTCAGCACTAGGATTCAAATCCACGACTCGCATCAACTAATGGCCGGATACGCTACCACGGATCCCGGCCTTTCTAGCTTTGCTGCGGATAGGAGGCAAGGTCCGCATCCGATTGCCCCTCCAAGTGCTAAAAGGAGAAGGACCGTCAAGAAAGTGCTTGTTGAGGTAAACCCTTTTACTTTCTTGATTACCGAGTCACTCGTTCTTGATGAATCATATTATTGTGCATTTCGGACCGCAGCTCGGCGGCCTTCGGACCCGGACACTCGCCAATGCTCCATCTACCGGTATGACTTCTCTCGCTTTTTCTTGAGGATGAACACCGGCATTTACCCTCCCAATTTGGCATTTGCAGAAGAAACAACGAAGGGCAGCTTGTAAATGTTCCGGTGGTCCGGCAAGCAAGTCCACCCGGGCCGAATTACTCGTCCCGGTGGAGATCTCATCCTCATCACCTTCGCGTAAGGAAGAAATTCTCCGGAGATGAATCTCCCAATTCAGCTGGAGCCACCAAGTTCCCCAAGGGTGCCATCACCTGTTGGTCAAGCAGAGATACCCAACCCAACAGAGGCGGACCCGACTCCTCATCGCCGAAACTCACGAGCCACCGACGCCGCATTGGCACCTCCCGGTTCGGAGGTTTCGGCCTCGCCCGGAGCATCTCCTTCGCCTGTGATCGCCCCTGCTCAAGAAACCAGCCACGAGGTATCCACCTGCGCTTAATTTTGGTACCTCGATGTTTAGCATTCTTAACTCGGCAACGTCGTTTCTCAGGATCAGGCTCCATCATCATCAAGCCTGCCATTAGGGAGCAGTTCAACTGCCGAGGTGACGCAAGAAACATATCAGCCACTGCCAGACAAAGTGTTGCCCAAACTTAAAGAAATTGCAGCCTGGCTAGAAAAAGATGTTCAGGATCAGTTCAATGATCTTCATCATTTCGAAGAGATGTTTGAATCCATTAGTCAAGAACTCCCTGAAGACATCAGAGCTTCTCTATCATCCGTCTATGACTTAGAGCCCCTTTATGTACCCTTGAGGCGCGCTTGGAGGAAATTGCGCTCCCGTCCGGCCATTGAAAAGAGGAAAACTGATGCTGAACATGCCATGAACGGGGCACAATCCCAAGCAGAGAACCATAAAGATGCATTGGCTAACCTGCAAGCTTCCTATGATCTGAAAGTTGCTAGGAAGGCCGCTCTAGAAGCAGAACTGAGAAGCCTCGTCGGCGGAGATAGAGATTGACAAAAAGAAAATAGCCGAACTTCCTGGATTGATAGCAAAGACCCAAGCGGAAGTAAAATCTGCTATCACAAAAATGGAGCAATGCGATGCGGGACTCACTGACTTATCCGGTGCCCAAAAGGACTGCCAGGAGATGCTGGACAATTCCCATTTGATAATATCCAATGTTCGTCGTGTACTTGCAAAACTCCTGAATGCCTGAATATCCTTATCGATGTATAATTGAATTGGTCGTTCTCGTAATATCTTCGTGTGATTTGTTTCCTTTCTTTTGCGTACTTTTAGACGTGATGCTGAACGACCCATTCGGTAGTGAAACGCCAGCTCCCGAACGACACTTTGATTTCCTTTAGCCGAACCAATCGATCCGCACGCGGTTCGGCCTAGAACTCCAAACGACCCACCGGCGGGCTGGTCAAGGAGACCTTTCCACCTTCCGATTTTCTTGGGATATGCGCCACGATCCACAGCCACGACTCGAAACCACGATTCATCCTGCTAGGCCTATAAATGTTGCCATAGGTGCCCCTAGCTCTCCACCAGGCCTTCTAGCTCTCGAATCTTTGCCAAACTTTAGCCTTCTCGCAAACAGTGCACATCCCAAACCACAATGGTGCGCCGCCTCAACCGCCGCCGTGCCTCCGACGAGGCCGAGGGGAGCGGCGCCAATGCGCGCGGCGGTGACGATCGTCAATCTCTCCTCTCGCGATTCTCGTTCTTGATCTTCTTTTGCCTTGACGACCATCTCCCCTTTTCAGGCTGATTCAGTGGAATCCGCCCCGTGCGCCGGCCAATCAGCCCCTCCCAGATGACTCCTCGGAGTCCGATGGCCACTCCCCGTGCACCGTACGGGGGAAGCGGACGCCATCCGCTTCAAGGAGGAGCTAGAGGCGTCCCGTCGCGAACTGGAGGACGTCTCCAAGAAAGCGGGCGTGGCCGAGCTAGAATGGGAGGACCGGCGTAAACACCGTGCGCCGGAGGCCATCGACGGTATGGCTCGAGATTGATTCTTGATCCGGCCCCGGCTTCGATGCTAATCCTTTCTCGCTTGCTCTTTGCGGCCGCGATGCCGAGCTCGACCGACCGAAGGCGCCGGTAGAGCAATTGGCCGAAAAGGTGAATGCCCGCGGCGACACGCCGGTGGAGCGCCTGGCCGCGGTGGAGCACCGCGTCGACGAGGTGGCCGTCCATGGCGTTCGTTTGGGCACCACCTTGGGCCTGGCTGCGATGGCGACGCATACGGACGTCGACTATTCCACCAAGGCCGCGTGGATTTCAGGGCGGCGCGCCGGAGGACATCGACGAGATCGAGCTCATCCTGGAGCGCCTTGACGGCCACGGCGACGCCATTGCCGAAATTACCCATCCCCAATCTGTGTTGAATAGGCTCTTCGACTAGATTGTACTAGGGATGTGCAAATATCGGCAATATATGAGGAACTTTTGAATTCTGCACTTGCTCTGCGATGACTCCCTTTTGCATTTTGCATCTGCGAATTTTTCTTTGAATGCATCCGGGAACTATCTTTAGCCGAACGCGTGAGAACAACTACCCCTTGGCGTAAAATCCACAGAGGATCCCAATTCGGCAATCCGTAAACACTGTTCAAGAGAAAACCCTTCGCACCTGGTGGAAAACCCTGCCGCTTGGTATTCCAACAAGGTGTGTACCGGCCAAATCATCACTCCCAATGCGCCTCCTCGGTCAATAAAATAGCCCGTGGGGTGCTGCGCAAATCCACTCGCACACTCCTTCATCATTTTCGATCTCTTCCCCTACCGCTAGAGGAAAAAACCCCAACGCCATGGACAAGGGTAAACAACCTCAGGGGAGCGGCTCATCAAGGAAGCGTACGATTCGGAAGTGAGTTCTTTCTTGATTTGCTCCTTGTTCTCCCGCTTGATCTTGCGCTTCATGTTTTCCTCTCGTCCTTTTCGCCTTGATTTGCTTCCCGAAGAGGTCATCCGGGCCGAAGATGTTCCCCGAGTACATCTCCTCCGATTCCTCTCCCGAAGCAGAGGATGCCACGCCTGAACAGAGGACCAACCATCAGCTGCGCCGCCGCGTCCGGCACCTGGAGCATGGCCTCAGGGACATGTCCGCCCGTTGCCAAGCCGAGCGCGAGCGTCGCATGGCTCTGGAAGCACTAGTAGGGGGTAAATGCTCCTGACTCCTTCATGCTTGCCCCTGGATTTCTTGCCTCTGACCTTGATTTCTCCCCGCTCCGGATGTCTCGACGGGTACAAGCAACTTCGAAGGCGGCCTGGGATAGCTTGGTAGAGGCCGCCAATCACGGTCATCCTCGTGCGTTCCAAGTTGCCGTCACGGTGGTCCTGGAACGACCGAAGAGGGAGCGACGGCCGAAGAAGTAAAGAAAAGATTGAATCATACTTTCGCTTCTTCCTCCACGCCTTCTCGCTTCCCACCTCTTCGGGGACTAGACCATTGGGGTTGTTAGATGTGATCCTGCAAGAAGCGGTACCGTAATGTAGTGTTGAGCTAAGGGCAATGCATCCGGCACCGGCCATTTTCTCTTGTTTGTGGATTTCGTTACGAAGGCGGCTTCATTCTTGAGCGCGGCTATTTTTGTGCCAGATGCGTGTAATCATCGATCGATTTCAATGCTAGGATAATATTTCTTCAGATATCTCCCATTTATCGCGGCGGAAAATTCTTCTCCCAGCAAAGTTTTCAATATGTATGCATTACCGGGAACGCATCTGACCACACGAAAAGGCCCCTCCCAGTTAGGGGACCATTTGCCGAATTCATCGTATTTAGTTCCAATCGGCAATAGCGCTTTCCAAACTAGATCACCTTCGCGAATTGCTTTACTTTTACTTTCTTGTTATAGTATTTGGCGACTCGCAGCTTGTTTTTCTCGATGTTCTCCAGGGCCCTGAGACGGATCATATGCAAATCTTCTAACTCATCCATCATTAGGCCACTGTAATCCTTGGAGCTCAACTCGTTTTGCAGCACTACTCTCCTTGAATCTGATTGTATCTCCCAAGGTAGGATTGCATGATGCCCGTAAACCAACTCGTAAGGAGAGGTCCTTGTAGCTCCATGGGGGGCCATTCGGTAAGCCCACAGCGCTTCACTGAGTACCGAATGCCATCTCCTTGGCTTCGATCGATCTTCTTCGTATCAGCTTGATCATGATCTTATTAGAAGCCTCTGCTTGACCATTAGCTTGGGCATAATATGGAGAAGAATTAAACAATTTGATTCCCATGCTTTCGGCAAAATCTCTGAATTCCAATGACACGAATTGTGCCCCCTGGTCAGTGGTAATCGTCTGAGGGATCCCAAATCGATAGATGATGTGTTCCTTGACGAACTCGATCATGTTTTCTGACGTCACTTTCTTCAGTGGGATCGCCTCGACCCATTTGGTGAAGTAATCTGTAGCCAAAAGCACGAACTTATGCCCCTTGCTAGACGGCGGATTAATTTGGCCAATCAAGTCTATACCCCGCCCCCCCGAATGGCCATGGCTTGATGATGGGATTCAATGCTGATGCAGGGACTCTTTGAATATTCCCGAACCTCTGGCAATCTTGACATCCCTTGTAATACTCAAAGCAATCCTCTAATATCGTCGGCCAAAAGCATCCAGCTTGTCTAATAACCCATTTCATCCGATAGGCCGATTGGTGCGCTCCACATATCCCATCGTGCACCTCGCTCATCATGTTCTTGGCTTCTTCTGGACCCAGGCATCGTAGCAATACCCCATCTAATGATTTATAGAATAAATTATCATCCAGAAGAACGAACTTAATTGCCTTGTACCTGAGTTTCCTGGAGACTTTTCGGGATGGATCTTTCAAGTAATCAACGATTTCCTTCCTCCAATCATCTTCTGCAAGATCCGCCCTTAGTGCACACACTTCTGCAGCGAACGCTTCTTGACTCTCCTTGTAACCAGAGGCGCTCTGAGCTAGTCTCGTTTGCTTCTTCGTTATGCTCTCTAGGAATGTCTTTGTAGGGTTACCAATGGGAAGCTTTTCAAGATTTCCCCGCACTCTTCATAGTAACTCCTCGGCGCTTCGCTCCCCGCACTCGTATTGGCCGTTCAATTGCTTGATTACCGGTTCGAATCTCCATAGACCTCAACCGAGACAGGCCCGGCTTTCTCTCAAATATTGAAGCCCTCGAAGTAGTGCCTCGTACTCGGCCGGTTATTTGTGACGGTGGGTTGTATAGGAATAGCGAATTCAAACATCTCACCTGCGGGCGAAATTAGCGGGATCCCTACTCCCCCACCTTTGCCACATGATGACCCGTCAAAAAATAAAGCCCAAGGGGTAATTTCAAGCAGATCAATCGAAGGGTCACGATGTTCAGTTATAAAATCGGCAATGATCTGACCTTTGATGGCTTTTGCCGATTCGAACTTCAACTCGAATTCTGATAAAGCTAAAATCCATTTGCCAATCCGACCATTCAAAATTGGCATAGATAACATATGTTTTATCACATCAAACTTTGAGTATACGGTGCATTCGGCATTCAACAAGTAGTGCCGAAACTTTGTACACGAGTAGTACACGCAAAGACACAGTTTCTCTATAGCCGAATACCCGGTTTCGGGATCAAGTAGTTTTCGGCTAAGATAAGCTACTACCCGCTCCTTTCCTTCGAATTCTTGAATAAGGGCCGATCCAATAGTTTGGGTATCGGCCGCCACGTACAACTTGAAAGGCTTGTTCGGTCGAGGAGGAACCAAAGCACGGCGGCTCCTTCATGTCTCGCTTGATCTCATCAAAAGCCTTTTGTTGTTCGTCGCCCCATGTGAATTTCGATCCTTCTTTAGCTTCAAGCAATGGAGAGAATGGCAACACCTTCTGCGATAAATTTGAGATGAATCTTCTCACGAAGTTGATCTTGCCGAGCACCGATTGCAATTCCTTGAGGTTGGTTGGAGGAACGACTTCATCGATGGCTTTCATGCTCTTTTTACCAACCTCGATTCCCCCTTCGTGGACCAAAAACCCCAAGAACTCTCCAGTGATACCCCAAATGCACACTTGTTTGGATTCATCTTTAGACCATGCTTCCGGTGCATTCCAAGGTCTTCTTCACATCTTCCAGATGGGTGTCATGACTTAAGGACTTGATCACCACGTCATCGATGTAGATTTCCACAGTTTTGCCGATCAATTCATGAAAAATGTAATTCATGGCCCGTTGATAGGTTGCACCGGCATTTTTCAACCCAAATGTCATGACTATCCATTCAAATAGGCCTATATGTCCAGGACATCTAAATGCTGTCTTCGATATGTCTTCTATTGCCATGAAGATCTGATTGTATCCCGCGTTGCCATCCATGAAACTAATCACCTTGTGTCCAGCGGCGGCGTCAATTAACAAATCGGCAATAGGCATCGGGTATCCGTCTATGGGAGTAGCTCTGTTCAGGTCCCTGAAGTCTATGCAAACCCTCATTTTCCCATTCTTCTTATACACAGGGACGATGTTAGAAATCCACTCCGCATATCTGCACGGCCGAACGAAGTTTGCGTCAAGTAATCTTTCGATTTCCTTCTTCACATCGGCCAATACTTCATCCTTGTAGATTTTCGGGGCGGTTGCTTATATGGTTTGAAACCAGGCTTGATTGGCAACCGGTGCTCGACGATGGAACGATCCAATCCGGGCATCTCCGAGTAATCCCGGGCGAAGCAATCTTTATATTCTTTGAGAAGCTCAATTAAGTTCCCCCCGAAGTCCGGTCGCAAATCCGCACCGATGAACGTCGGCCTTGGCTTATCACCGCTTCCAATGTCAACTTCTTCCGGTTTATCGGCCGACATGAATCCTCGCCCTAATTTGCCATCGGTGCCATCCACGGGGTTCTCCATTAAAAATTACCGTAAGAGCCGACCGCTTGAATCGGTACCGTTGGTCACCGCCGACGGGTTCAACGGGACCTTCTCCCCGGTCCTTCCCCGAGAAGCAATCGATGCCTTGGTACTCCCGAAAGGCGGTTCCATGTTGGCCACGCTCACGGAGTCATCCGCCCGGACGACCTCGATCTCATCATCCACCCACCGGATAAGTTGTTGATGCATGGTGGATGGGACGCGGCAGTTGGCGTGAATCCGCCCCGCCCAAGCGGCGGCCGTAGGCTCCCTTGCCTTCGATGACAAAGAAGGTGGTGAGCAGCGTCTTGGACCCGATCATCAAGTCCACGTGAGCGCATCCTTTGGTGTCTGAGGGGTTCCCGGCGAAGTCGTTCAGGATGATGCTTGTAGGTGTCAAATCGCTCGGGCCCATGCCAAGCTTCCTGAAGGTGGTGTACGGCATTACGTTGACTGCCGCTCCACCGTCGACGAACATCTTGGTCAATGGCTTGCCATTGACGTACCCCCTTAAGTACAGCGGCCTCATATGGCGATTCTTGGTCGGCTTGTCGAAGATGGCCCCGCTTGGCCGGCACCGGTTGTGCCATCATCCCCTCGGCCGCTCGTCACCAAAGGAAGCTTCCTCCCGCATAACCTCGGTTAGCGGGAGCCATGAACTCGTTCGGCGAGAAGTATACCATGCACGTAGGAGCCGAACGCTTCGATCCTTCCGGGCCGGTCCTTGGGGCGCCACTTCCGCCTCGTCCGGATCCCGGCTTGTTTCATCTCGCGGTTCCTCAAGCGCCGGACCCGCCTCTTCCGGCTCTGCGTAGACCGGGCGGGCACCACTGCCCCTTCTGCCAGACGTGGACATCCTCGTCCTCTTCCCGATCGGCCCCACCCGAGATCGGCCGGCGCTTCCGGGATGATCGATGACCTCAATTTTTTGACGCCGATCCCCATTCGGGTGGATCCTTCCAAGTCTTTCGTGGACGGATCGGTGATTGGCAGTTTCCTGCCTGTACTCAACATATCTGTCGCTGCATTCAGGACAGTTCTTCAATGTGGGCAGCTTTAGGCCCTCATTCCGGCAAAGGCTCGAAGAAGGCGCATCCCCGGTGGGCGCGCTCCGCTCGCGCGTGTCTTGTTCTTGGTCCCTTCGCGCGCTTCCTCTTCGGCTCGCGCTGCTCTTCCTCGTGACGACGCTTCTGGTAGCGCTCCTTCTCCATCTGGCGCTGCCATTTGTTGAGGAGAATGCGTGACGTTACCTTGGGCTTAGGCCTGGATGATTCCCCAATCTCGATGTGGCTCTTGAGAACGCGGGGGGCGTCGCCCGTACTTGCTCTAGGGTCACCGGCGCTCCGGTCCACCGCTCCACCTTGCTTGGACCTCGGGCCGAGGTCGGGACCTTGACCTTCCCCTTTTCCCTCGGCCGTTATCGCGTTGACGGAAAAGCCGAGCATGTTTCGAGGAAAGGGGTGGCCATCCGGCCTTCATCTTGTTATCGAACTTGAGGTGTCCCTCCTGGATAGCCTTCTGGATCCTCATCCTGAAGACCCTGCAATCGTTGATGGAGTGTGAATCCCTGTCATGGAAGCCACAGTAACGTTTCGCTTTGACTCCATCAGGCCGAAGCATAGAATGCCCCTCAGGCAGCTTAATTCGGCCTTCCTTTACCAAGAGCTCAAACAACTTATCAGCCTTTGTGATGTCGAAGTCGTAAGTCCCTTTGGTCTGCTTGACCCAACGCTGATTCATTGTCAAGGGCTCTTTGCCCCACATGATCTCTGCTGCAGCTACTTCCAATTCGTCATCAGAATCCTCGAACAAATCAGCCTTGTCCAAGAATTGGTTGTAGATATCAGCGACGTCATGCTGCTTGCCAAACTTGGGGTCCTTCTTGAGGCCATATGCCTGATTGCTCATCAGAGATAACTTTTGCGACAGCTGGCCCAAGTTTTCAAACTCCATCCCAATCAGCTTCTCGCGCACGGCTGGCAACATTCCGGCGACGGCCATGTCAGCCAGCTGATCGTCTGGCAAGTTCAGCGAGAAGCACATGCCTTTGACTTCCCTGAATCTTCTAAGAAACTCCAGCGGTGTTTCGCTGTGCCTTTGCTTCGGGGTGGCGAGATCAATCGCCTTCTTCTCGTAGCCGCCGCTGAAATAATGAGCGTGGAATTTACGCTCCAAATCCTTCCATCCGGCCACGCGATTCGGGAGGCGGGGACGAGAACCACCGAAAAGCCGGACCGTCGGTGAGGCGGGGAAGTAGCGAACCCTGAATGTTTCCTCGGCCGAGCATTCCCCAAGCTGCATGAGGTAACGGGCGATGTGCTCGACCGTGCTTGTTTCATCCTGCCCCGAGAACTTTGTGAATTCCGTCGGCGGCTTCACCCTTGGCGGCAAGAGCACGTTATAGTACCACTCTGGGAACGGCGGCCTATAAGCGGGGCCCTGCATCTTGGGCTTGAGGCCGAACTGATTCTGCATCAATTCGGCCATCTTGCGCGCTAGGGCGTCATCTTCCGCGCGCTGCCGCGCGCGTACCCCCGGGTGCGGGAAGGCATCGAACGCTCCATAATTTCCCACTTCATGATAACCACCGCCGTACAAATTCTTCTGGAGCCAGTTGGTCGACGGAGCAATTCTTCGACCGGGGACAAGTGGGGTCCCAGATGAGCCGAATGCTAGGTCTCCGTACGTAGGTTGGCACGGATTCGGCTGTTGCACAGGCTGACCTGTCTGCTCTGTGGTGGAGGCAGGATTGGTTGGCTTCCTGCAGCTTGCAACGGGGGCTGAACCGGCTGCCCCCCAGCGCCCTGTGGAGGAGGTTGGAACACTTGACTTCCGGCGCTCTGAGGAGGAGGCTGCTGTGGTTGGCTCCGTAGCGGCGGCTGAGAGCTTGACTCACCCAGCTCTATGGTGCTCTTCTGGAAGGGCGTCTTCCCGAACGCTTGCTCCATGCCCGGGCCGAAGATGGCCACCATCATCTGCTGGAGCGATCCGAGGAAGGCCTTGTTGTGCTTGGTGAGCATGTAGTCTGCTGACTCTTGGAACACCCGCGCGCATTCCTCCTTCTCCCCGCCGAGACGTAGCATCGACTTCTCCCGGTAGCGGCACTCTAGGCATCTCATTCTTCAGATATGGGACGCCGCTTCTATTTTTCTTAAACGATAGCAGGCACTTCTGCCGAAATTGATCTACGACGTCATTGAGCTGCCGCTGCGCTGCTCCGGAGAAAGATCTTCCAGGTTGACATCCATAAGGTCTGCAATCTCAGGCATCTTGAATCAGCTCGGCTGTTGTGTCCCACCGGGCGTGCCAAAAAGTGTGTTGGCGCAAAAAGTGCACTCAACGCCAATCACACAGCAAGCCGAACAAAGCTAGCTTCGCACGCGCAGAGAGCAAATGACGTGCCAGTCAATTTTTCCTGAAAATTAACAAAAGATAAAGCAGTTAAATACCAAAGCTTGGAACTTGCCGGGTGGTACCAGACAGTTCCATATTTACGGCTAAAAAAATCCAAGCAGGATAACACATAGCTATGTGAAGCTATCTGTCAAAGAACCACGACCATTCGGGTAACCACAGAGGGAAAAAGAACACTGCCGAATGGATGACGTAAGCATGACAACAATCGGTCTTCGTATAAGCAAAGATGTGCGCGCAAAGTTATGACCGACCTCCATGAAGATTAAAGTCAAATAAATGAAGCAAAGCACGGACATAATCATATATTAAACAAGCATGCATAGATCGAAAGCACTAGTCTACCGCATGTCTAGTTACTTTAAAATCCGTCGAGCACGATGTCAAACAAATCTATCCACCGCATGATACGACTTGCATGAAAACGTACCACTCTCCACAAATAGATCTATCCACCGCATGATACAATCTAAATATGGAAAGCTAAAAGCATACATCATTTAAAACATAAATAATGCACGTGGTCTACTCGAGAAAGCATAACCGAATACGGCCGAACGTACCGATCCAGGATCCATGAAGAAGGAACAAACATTACCACGTGAATAAATCTATCGACCGATCCGGGAATCTAATCCACCGGATGACTAGATCCAAAGCAACCCAAAAACTCGCATCTACCGCATGATACTCGGTTCTTTCAAGATTTATACGAACAAAGCAAGCTTGAACCCGCAACACGTAACAATCTAGATCGATTCGGTTTCGGCTATCGAAGAGCATAAGATCCACGCGTCAAAACACGAAACCTGCTCGCACAAGGATCTTAAAAGAGATATAGCCGATCCAAACTCATCTAGATTGGGCAAGGATGTGTTACATGAATTAAAACATAAAGTAAAACTCATGATAACACGGGATAACTTAATGAATCCATTGGATCTTGCCAAAATCCAATAGAGCCGATAACTAGCTTCGAGCCAGATCTTAGCCTACCGCATGGCTCATGACCTAACAAGAAACCTTCTTGAACCAAGCTTGAATCTACCGCATGACACGAAGCATGGTAACAAGACTACTTGCATCAGATCTAAATCCACCGCATGATACTAGACATGATACAAGGTTGCGGTACTCACGGAGGTCGACGGATTGATTGGCCCTCTCGAAGAACTCGACGACACGACAAGGACTCTAGGGTTTGGCATAAGGCCGGTGTGTATTGAAGAATGATCGTGTTTTTTTACATACATCCGGGGATCGTATTTATACCCCGCTCGATTACAACTCGCGAATGGATTCATTGCCTAACTAAACTCGATCGCCTGTCCCTCCATTCGTCTCCCCTGATTTGAGCCACGTCACCGTCCAATCCCGCAAAATCAGCTCTATTGTTCCTTTGCCGAACTTGGAGCAGATAGCCGACCGCGGATCTCTTTGCCGAAAATCTCTGGAAATATCCCTCCTTCCACCAGACGGACTCTTTTTCGAACCGGACCCACATGTCAGACTCCTTACCAAATTTTGGTGTTAACAACGAGTAGTCTCGGTGCACGGCAAGGTTGAAGTAGAACCAACGCAGCCAGAATTGGCATAGTCGTACTCGTGTACGTTGCTTGTGTGAGCCAAGCGGAGATCTTAAAACTCCCTGGTAGCTTGTTTGTGTGCGTGTAGCACAATTTGGAAAATTGCATTGCTTTTGACGGAGTGTAGACAAAACTTGTTGTTGCGTGCCGCCTTGATCCGCGTGGAGTACTAATCCAACTTCCATGATCTTCACGTATGTCCACATGAGAAATCAGATAATCAATTGATTTTTTCTCTCACATAAGACAGCAGCTTGACTTCCTTTTTTGGTGTGTCCTGGACGGCCACGTTGGCTTGACTAGCAAGTGGACTCGACGACTTGGATTTGAAGGGCCAATGCGCGACGAGCTCTGGCAGGTGATGCGAGATGCGGTCATCGATTCCGAGACGGGGTTGCATGTCATCGAATAGGAATTTGACGCGGAAACTCAGGACCCACACATAGTCTCTGGCTCGTCGCTTAACCACAGCTTGCGTACCGCCGCTGAGTTGCTTTGATGCTGATGATTGAGGTTCTTCGAATTTTACCCGGTGATCATGACGATGGCCCCACGGTGGGCGCCAGCTGTCGGTGTTTAAACCTCTCGACCTCCATGGGAGGTACCCACAGCAAGGTAGAAGGTGGGGATCGTCATGATCTGGAACTCAAAGGTACGCGCGAAGACACAAGACACAAGATTTATACAGATTCGGGTAGCCGGAGTAGCTACCCTACGTCCTGTTTGGGGTAGTATTGCACCCTGCGCTTGGTGTTGTTCCCCGGAGGGATTGTGGATGCCCTCCTAGGTACCCGGCCCTCCTTTATATAGTCCAGGGGGCGGGCTCCTAGTCGGTTACAAGGCAGGAGTCCTAGTAGGATTACACAGAGCGAGTCCTAGTAGGAGTACAGGGGAATTCTAGTAGGAGTCCGTCTTCTACTCTTCCTCCTTCCTTGTATGAGTACCCGGGGAGTATGCCGGACACATCCATCGTACCAGAGGTACTAATCATCGAGGCAAAGCCCTAAGGTGCACATGTGGTTGCAGAAAAGTTCATTAAAGGGGTTATAAAAAGCATCAAACTTAAATTAGCATAAAGCTTACAAAAATCATAACTGAAAATATATACATCAAAATCATGCAAACTTTTGCCACAGATCTAGACATGCTATAAAGAGCAACATATCCAAAATTCAAGTTCATATCATGTGTATATTTTAAATCACACTAAAAACACTCCTAACTGAGTTTGAATTTTTAATTCAAAAACTGTACAGAAAAACCCTATACATGTTTTCTAGAAAAGATAGATTTCTTCACCACGAATCCAACAAAATTGGTTTTGCATTTTTCTGATTTTTCTACGATTTTTAATGATTTTTCGAAGTTGCTGTTGTAACCCTAAAACACATTTGCAGGGGGTCCTTGAAAGAATTTCTGGGAATTACGTACAGGTCCCTGGTTTTACAAAAATCTCCCTGCGAAGATCTCAATCCTTGCAATGTACCCCCTGCTGGCACAGGGCTCACCGCCGGCGGACGGAACAGGGGCGGAGGCGCGCGGGTGAGCGGCCGTGCGGCACCGGCGGGTCCACCCGGTGCCGCCGGTGTGCGCGGCCGGCCGGGAGAAGCGGCCGGCGGGCGCCCTCGGCGGCGCGCGGGGGCGGCGTCCGCCGGGCGCGGCGGTCCGGCGCCCGGGGCCCCGAGGCGCACCGTGGCGTGGGCGGGAGGTCCGGGGAGGCCGAGAGGAAGGAGTAGAGAGGGCGGCCGGCGCCGGTCTCGTGCGGGAGGGGGCGTTCACGGCGGAACGCGCGCGGCGGCGGGCTTGACGGTCGGTGGACCCGGGAAACGGCCGAACGAGGTGGTTTTTGCGGCTCTAAAGTGTGCTCGACGACGCGGACGAGGAAGGGGTACCCTACGGCGCGCGCGCGGCCGACCGGACGGCGCCCGCATGACCGGCGCGCGGCGCGTGGCCCCCGGCCGCCCGTCCGCCCGCATGGGCGCGACGCACGGGAGGCAAATGGGCGGAGGGCCCACGGTGCACGGTCCACCGCGGCGGGATCGAGGATCCGTACGCTGGAGCGCGGGGGCGACAACACGTGGCGGACAGGCGTTCGGCGTGCACACGTGCACGACGCGGGAGCGGCGCCCGGCCCTGTTTTCATTCCATTTACCTGGTTTCAAAATTGCATAACCCCCAAAAGTGACAACTAAGTCAAAAATCTCCAAATACAAAAGTTGTAGAGGAACTATAGATCTACAACTTTCCCAAAGGGCGACATCAACGGTTTGTCCGGGAACGTCGGCCGAAGTTGCAGTTTTTCCACGGCTCGAGTTACTGTTCACAGCGCAGTCAAACTGATTTTTGGCCAATTTGCACTCAAAATTGGAATGTCCGCCAATTACGAAAAATGTGTTCCCAGAAATAACGAACAACTTTCGTATTGGCCGATTTTGAACGTCTATAGTGAAATTTGGAGAACACGCAAGAAAACCATTTCAGCCACAAAGGAGATCTAGGGTTTGACCGTGATTTGGGGTTTTGACCAAGGTCTTTTGTGGAAATTGGTGACAAAACATGTCAAACATGCTTAGAAGTTAATTAACCTTGATTAACACATCTAATTATTGTCATTAGCACAAACAAACATCTGGGATGTTACACAAAATTCTTCACAAAATTTATCATTAGTAGACCCAAAGATGATATCATCGACATAAATTTGACAAACGAAGATATCTTTTCCATTTCTTTGTATGAAGAGAGTAGAATCGGCTTTGCCTATCTCAAAGCCGTTCTTGAGAAGAAAATCCTTAAGGCATTCATACCATGCTCTAGGAGCTTGTTTAAGCCGGCGCCTTATGGAGCTTGTACACATGGTTTGGAAATCTTGAGTCTTCAAAGCTCGGTGGTTGATCCACATACACTTCTTCTTGGAGAGGTGCATTCAAGAAGGCACTCTTCACATCCATTTGATGAAGCTTGAAATCATGATGAGTAGCATAGGCCAAAAGAATACGAATTGACTCAAGCCTTGCTACCGGTGCATAAGTCTCTCCAAAGTCCAAGCCTTCAACTCGCGTGTAACCCTTGCCAACAAGCCTTGCCTTGTTCTTCGTGACGACACCAAATTCATCTTGCTTGTTCCTAAAAACCCATTTGGTGTCGATCACATTTTGCTTGGGTCTTGGTACCAACTCCCAAACTTCATTTCTCTTGAAGTTGTTCAACTCTTCCTCCATGGCAATAATCCAATCCGGATCCTCAAGAGCTTGTTCCACACTAAGAGGTTCCAAAGAGGAAACAAACGAGTAAAATGCACAAAAATTTGACAATCTAGATCGAGTTGTTACCCCTCTTTGAATACTCCCAAGAATGTTGTCAACGGGATGATCTTGTTGAACCATTTGATGTACCCTTGGGTGTGGTTCTTGAGATTGACATTGGATGGGTCCATCATCATCATCTTCAACTTGTGGGGTATCTCCTTGAGCTTCGTCACTTAGTTCTCCCCCTTGATCAAAGCCCCGTTCATGATCGTCACCATGAACTTGACTCTCATCTTGATGAACTTGAGAACTAGGTGGTTCCACTCTTGTTGATGATGATAGATCTTGAGTGCTTGTGTCAACCGAAGTTTGTACTTGAATCTCCCGAGGCATCACTTCACTGGTCCCCATTCTAAAAATGGATATGCTTGGGGGCTCTTCATCATCTACAAGGTTTTCACTAACTTGCTCTCGTTGAGAGCCGTTGGATTCATCAAATTTCACATCTACCGTGGTCTCAACACAACCGGTGGTTTTGTTGAAAACACGATAGGCATGCTCGTTAGTCCCATAACCAAGTAGAAAATCTTCATCAACCTTGGATGCAAACTTTGAGGCTTTGGGTTTCTTGTTAAGTATAAAACACTTACACCCAAAGACTCTAAAGTAATGCACACTAGGCTTCTTACCGGTGATGATTTCGTAGGGAGTCTTGTTCAATTACTTGTGGAGGTAGAGTCGGTTGGCGGTATGGCATGCGGTGTTGATGGCTTCCGCCCAAAATGAGTCCAGAGTCTTGTACTCATCAAGCATTGTCCTTGCCGCTTCAATCAATGTACGGTTCTTACTCTCAACGATGCCATTTTGTTGAGGTGTATAAGGAGCGGAGAGTTCATGCTTGATGCCTTCTTCATCTAGGAACTCTTCAACTTGTGTGTTCCTAAACTCCGAGCCGTTGTCACTCCTTATGTTCTTGACCTTGAGCTCGAACTCATTTTGAACTCTTCTAATGAACTTCTTCACAATTCCCTTTGCTTCACTTTTATCTTGCAAAAAGAATACCCAAGTGAAACGGAAAAAATCATCAACAATTATTAAACCATATTTGTTACCACTGATGCTTATGTAGGCAATTGGTCCAAATAAATCCATATGTAGTAGCTTCAATGGTCTTGATGAGGAAAGAATGTTCTTGGCGGGATGATGAGCTCCAACTTGCTTCCCGGCTTGACAAGCGCTACACAACCTATCTTTCTCAAAAATAACATTCGTTAGTCCTAGGATGTGCTCGTCTTTTTGAAGTTTGGCCAAGTTCCTCATGCCAACATGGGCTAGTCGGCGATGCTATAGCCAACCCAAATCGGATTTTGCCACTAAGCAAGCCTTAGGGTCCACTTTTACTTTTGTGAAGTCCACATAGTAAAGCTTTCCCTGAAGATGGCCCGCAAAGACAATAGAGGAATCCTCCCTTCTAGAGACGGTCACAGCCTCATGAGTAAAGAGACAATTGTAGCCTTTCTCACAAAATTGTGAAACCGACAACAAAATGTATCCTAACCCTTGAACATGATAAACATCTTCAATTGAATTTGTTGTTGAGATAGCAATTTTACCTAGACCAATGACATCCCCTTGACCATTGTCTCCATAGATGATAGTTTCCGTAGGGTTGTCATAATGATCAAGGGATGCAAACAAGCCTTCATCTCCGGTCATATGATTAGTGGCACCACTATCAATCAACCATGCGCTTCCACCGGAGGAGTAGGCCTATAAAACAAGTTTAAGCTCTTGGTTTAGGTACCCAAAATGATTTGGGTCCTTGGAGGTTAGATGCATAAACTTTTGGAACCCACACACTCTTTCTCATGGCCTTCATGGCATAGGCCCCAACATACTTGACCACCATTTTACCATTATGGTCCAAGGTTACAATGTAGTCACAAGTGTAGTTGGGTGAGGGTTTGTGCTCAACCACATCCTTCGATGCCTTGGGTGGAGTGTTAACTCCACCACTTCCCTTTGTGGTTTGCACCAACTTTGGCATGTCCTTGGTTGTGGTAGATGTGGTGACTCCATGGGCAATATCCATGATTGTGTTGAGGTAGCCACCCTTGTTCCACAAGGGAATCTCATGCCCTTTCACCACCACTCTACCATTGGCCTTGTTGTTCTTGCGATGCCCAAGTCCTTGTTTGTCCACTACCTTGGGTATGGACTTGGCACTAATGTTGCCTTGTGTAATCAACATGTTCAATCAGGCAATTTCCTTGTCCTTGCTCTTAATTTTCTCTTCAAGCCTTGCATGGTTAGTCTTGAGAGCATTTATATCAATGTTAGAGCAAGAAGAACAATTTTTGCTAGTGGAGGCACTAGAGTCCAATCTTGCCGAAGGAGTGGCTTTGGTGCTTTCCCAAAGACTACTAAAGTTAGCTTCAAGAGTTTTGTACTTTTCGGTCAAGCTTGAGAGGCTTGATTGAAGCTCATTATGAGTAACCTTT
Source organism: Cenchrus americanus (assembly GCA_947561735.1). Taxonomy (NCBI): domain Eukaryota; kingdom Viridiplantae; phylum Streptophyta; class Magnoliopsida; order Poales; family Poaceae; genus Cenchrus; species Cenchrus americanus. The sequence continues at coordinate 148,333,627 of OX387243.1, read as the reverse complement.
AGGGAAGCTAAAGATTCATTTGCCAAGGTGTAATCCTTTGGCATCCTCTTGTTAGAGTCATTGGCCAAGGACAAGTCCGTGGTCAACTTTTCAACCTTAGCCTTCTCCTCGGCAAGAGATTTTTTAGAGCAAGGTTTCTTTCCTTTTCAAGGATAAGTAAGTCTTCTTGCTCATGAAGAATCTCTTTCTTTTTCTCTAGTTTGTCCAAAAGCCTTTTAATTTCCTTGTGGCCCTTTTTACCAAATTTCTTTATCATGTTGTTCTCTATTTCCTTTTCCTCATCTATGTTTTCTATGTCACTACTAGGTGTGGATGAGGAGGAGGTTCGAGAAGATGAGACGGAAGATTCTAGTACCTTGATCCCCCTTGCCATGAGGCAAAAGTGAGAGTGGTCTTCATCATCGGAGAGGTTGTTGAAGAGGTGTGGTGAAGATGAGCCTTGTGCCATGGCAATGGTTGCCATCCCTTGCTTCTTTGGTTCGTCATCTTCATCACTTGAGTCCCATTGTTGACCCACATGTGCACGCCCTTGGTACTTGTTCTTGTACTCCTTGCTCCTCTCCTTGAACTTCCTCTCTTCCTCATTTTTGTTCTTGTTCTTGGGGCACTCGGTGATAAAGTGTCCATACTCTCCACACTCATAACACTTCCTTTGTGACTTCTTCCTTCTTTCATCTCCACCTTTTCTTGAGTTTCTTGACTTCAAGAATTTCTTGTACTTCCTTATAGCAAAGGCGGTTTCTTCATCCGTGCTTTCTTCAAAGCTAGTGTCCTCCTTTTTGCTCTTGGAGGGCTTGGGCTTCTCTTCAACTACTTCACTAGAGCTAGCTCTGAGAGCTAGACTCTTTCCCATCTTCAAGGTTAGAGACTTCTCCACATCTTGGTCAACAAGTTCTTGATGCAATATCTCTCCTAGGAGTTGAGTGGGAGTCATTGTTGGATATCTTGGATCTCTTCTTATCATTTGCGTCAAGTTCTTGTCCTTAGGGGCAAAAGCTCTTAGCAACTTCTTTGTGACCTTTGAGTCATCCCAATCTTTACTTCCAAGAGCTCTAATGTCCGAGAAAAGTACCATGAGCCTATCATACATTTCTTGTACGGTCTCTCCATCCTTCATGAAGAATAGCTCAAGCTCTCCGTTGATTAGGTCCATCTTCCCTTGTCTCACATGCTAGGTTCCCTCATGTGCTTCCTTGAGTGTATCCCAAATTACTTTGGCAATTTGGATGTTTCACACCTTGTTGAACTCTTGTGCACACAAGAATCCCATGATGACTCTTGTCGCTTGTACATTGCAGTGGAGGTCTTGCTCATGCTCGATAGTGAGGGCTTCTCCTTCGGCGGGTATTGTAACACCTACAACCACAATCTTCCAAAGAGAAGGGTGAAGCCCGTAGAGGTGCATTTGCATATCATAAGCCCATTTGGGATAATCCTTCCCATCGAAATGAGGAGGCTTTCCCAAATGCACGGAATAGAATTTGTCGTTAGAGTTGTTGCCCGGGATTTGCCTGTAGTTGTGGGGCACTTCGTAGAAGCCGGAGTGCGAGTACTTGGCTTGCTCCTTCTTGATCATCTTCTTGAGGAGCTTCTTGGCCTTCTTCTTCTTCTTGGCCTTTCTTCTCTTCTTTGCCGCCTTCTTTGCCGCATGGTCATCATCCTTGACATCCTCATCACTTGAGTCGGAGTCTGAGTCGGAGTCGGAATCCGATGATGAGTCGTCGGAGCTATCGACATTGGATGGTGTACGGAGCCTTGTCGATGAGGTCGCCGACTTGAGCAGCCTAGAGCTCTCTCTGTTGAGCTTCTTTTGCGGCAGTTTCTTTGGCGGTTGGGTTGCTTCCAATCCCCGACATCTTGATCCCTTAGCGGTTAAACCTAAATCAAGGGATTAGGCTCTGATAACAATTGAAAGGACCTTGTGATGCCTAAAGGGGGGTGAATAGGATCACTTCAAATTTCTGAAACAAAAGCAGCGGTTAAAAGCACCTGCCGGTACTACCGACGTGGTGTCGGTTCTACCGAGGGGCTCGGTACTACCGGTACCAGGTCGGTACTACCGACAGGGTAGAGTTGACTTAAAACGAAATTTGAATTATGCAGGATTTCTAGCAATTTTACTTGAATCAAAGTCTTAGTTTAGAGGCTAAGAACCACCTGCAACCACAGAGATAAGTTGGATAGCAACCAAAAGATAGATCGGGCTAAAAAAAAGTTCTAGTGTTAGTTAGAAACAAAGAATTCGAGCAAGCAATGGAGACACAAGATTTAATCCGAAGTTCACACCCACAAAGGATGCTACGTCTCCGTTGAGGATCCCACAAAGGGAGGGCTATCACCAAGAGCCTCTTTTCCTCTTCCAACCCCCACAAAGGAAGATTGGTGCTCACTAAGAATTCTCCACCAAGGAGAGGGCAATACAAATGATCTCGGGTGCACCACACAAAGAGGGCACTCGCGGGCGACGCCTAACCGTCTAGAAGCAAGCTTCAAGAGTAACAAATGCAAACCAAAAGCTCGGAGATGCTACAAGTGCTCTTGAGAAGGAGAAGAACGATGGGGCTCTCAAAGCTTGTGCTCACTTCACTAGAAATCACCTCTCTACTCAAACCTTAGCTCAAGGGAACCAAGGATTAGCTCTAGAGGAGAGGGGAGAGGTGGAGTCAATGCTCAAGAAAGTGTTTGTCTCGTAGTTGGTCGGCAATGAGTGAGGAGGGAGAAAGGGGTTTATATACTAAGGCTCAAAAACTAGTCGTTACTATGCTGAATCGTGCTTCCCCGGTACTACCGACACGGTGTCGGTACTACCGAGGGGGTGTTTCAGAACCCTAATAGTACTGGTTTATCGGTAGTACCGACGCTGGGTCGGTAGTACCGACCCCCTGGATAAAACTCGCCAGAGAAGCCATATCGGTATTGTGACGCCCCAGGTTTCCGGCCGGGTTAATTAACCCTAGTCATCCAGGCAACTGTGTTGACTTTGGTCAAACAACGGTTCACCTGGGCCATCACCTCAAAAACATCACCGACAAACCCTAATGACTCCTTTTGGTCAACCAAAGTTCACCTTGGTCAAAACCCCACTCAAAAACCTTTGACTCCTTGTTGAACCATCAATGTCAGCCAGAACTTTTGCCGCGTTCTCCAAATTTTCCCTAAACACTTCAAATTCTCCCAATACAAAAGTTGTGTATTTTGTCGAGGGACACAACTTTCATGTTGGGCGGCATTGCTGGTTTGGAGTGCAAAAGGGTGAAAAATGAAAGTCAACGCCTGTAGGCACTATTCACTGGAGCCGAGAATTCCTGCAACTTGGCATCAAATTTGTGCACAAATGGTTGAGAAAAAGGCCATACGCCCTTTGTAAAAGTTGTAGAGGGTTGATTGGTCTACAACTTCTCTATTTATCGCTTGGGTCACTTCAGTTCAAAAATCTAGAGAAAAATGTGTTCAAACAGAGCTAAATGAAAATTCAAACGAGCCAACCTGCACCATGCGCGTGACGTCGCGCGCGACGTCATCGCGGCGCGCCGACCCGCCACCGGAGCGCGCACGCCGAGGCCCGCCTCCGACCGCCGGTCTGTGCGGGGTGTCTTGCGCACTGTGGCAAGGTACGGGTGATGTGGTCTAGGCAGTTGTTGACGGATAAAACTCGTATCCACCTACGATCCACAAGCGTACGGACCTACACCTTTTTCACGACGGGATTCCCAAGGTTCTTGTCAATCCGCGGAGCAAGAGGATTACTAGCGCTTAACCAAGTACTAATCTAGTTGACTAAGGAAACCTTTAAAGAGAGTATTAATCTAAAAGTAAAGACAATCTAACCTAAGTTAATCTAAGTTAAGTTGATCAAACAAATCTAGGGTTAAACTAGATGATAAAGGGGTGAACACAAGAGAGTGAGTAAGAAAGATAAGCGTTCCCTCCCTAGGATCTAGGATAACATGGTATGCATCTACTACACGAAAGCGGTAAACCAATCTACCGGGGGTTGTGACCACGGTTTCGCCCTTTCCCTTCTCTCGTACTGTCACTACGCGAAGGTATTCGTGACTAGACCTATGATGGACACGGTATGTTGATGGAATCTATGGGAGTAGCGGATATCATACGCCCGAAAAACGCGGTGGCCTACCTTAATCATCAAAGCATCATCAACGTGAAAACAATAGATTGAAACCACGAATCAAGTAGCGATCACATAGCATGTATCCATCTAATCCTAGGGATGAACGGAGACATTACCCCATCATCTTACACGGATTGAAGCACATAGGGGTGATGGAGACTCCGGAGAACGTCGTCGATGAAGATGGCGGCGATGGAGCTTGGGAACACCCCTAGGCTAGCGGCTTGGAGTCCTCCTCTTGCTTCCTTCTCTCCGCCGGCGTTGATCCTTGCGACGAGCTCATCTAACTCACTCCCTCATCTTGCGGCGGTGGTTTTCTGGTGATTGGCGTCGGTAGGATGATTTGTTCGATGCGGCGGCCGACAGCGGCGGAGGCAATAAATAGACGAACACCTAGGGCAAAGGGGGACCGAACCGACCCCAGGAATGGGGCTGGGCCGGTCGGCCCAGGCCGGCCGACCCAGGCCCACTTCGGCTCGGTTCGGCCCCGGTTTCCTCCCCGGTTGCTTCTCGCGTGATCCCTTATTCGTGTGCACTTGCATGTGGGCCTTTGACGTTGTTTCCTTCACGGTTAAGGCTTAAGTCCTTGCTATGCAAGCTTTGCTATTTTCTGGTTGAGTCCCTGAAGATTTGCACGTTGACGCTTCGGTCCTCGGGTCATTTGGAGTCATGTTCATCGCGTGTCTTGACTCTTGTCGGGCTTCATGATCTTCTTCCAAAAGTGCTTGGTGAACTTATCCCGAAAGTCTCCTCATTAGCGTAGATTTCCTGCGTAAACAACAAACTCCAAAATCGACATGCAAGTGTGAACTTGTTATATCATTAGTATGCCTAGTGGCGAGTTAGTTGCAAATCATAATCGAAACCAATGTATAACAACTACTCTAGGTTGACGGAAATTCACCGTCAACAGCAGTAGGCCGGTGCCACGCGTGTCCCTCCCAATCGCTGGCCGGTGCACTGCCTCGCCGCCATTGGCCCTGAGGCCGGTGCCCGCCGCCGCCCATACGTCGCCGTACTTGCCATGCCGCGGCCCATGCCATGACTTGGTTCCCTTGGCACGCAATTCCCTCACCGCCTTGCGCCCGGCTACTTAAGCGGCCACCTCCTCTCCTCGCGCGAGCACCGAGCCGCCGTCGTCCGCCATGGGTGCCACCCGGTGAGCTCCACTTCCCGCTTGCGCCCCGAACCAATTGACCCCGTAGCCGCTTCTGTAGCACCACTGAGACCCCCCCTGTGCCGCGCATTGGTTAGCACAGCCTCTCCCTCCGCCCCAGAGTCTGGTCACGGCAGCCACCGCCGTCGGCTTGGACCCTCCTCGGTGAGTTCCGTGCGCCGGCCGCTCTCGCAACCGACCGCCGCTTCAAACCTCCTCTCTAGGACTTTCTAAAGCTTCTACCATTGCTTGTTGTCCAGCTCCCCTCGTCGGTTCGCCGGAATAACGTTTCCAGCGGGCGCCGTCGTCGGACTCCGTCGCGCCCGCTCACCAGAGCAATCCCTACCCCAAATCCGTGACCAACAGACCCTAGGTGAGTGGAATCGAGCATCTCGGTCTTTTGTTGCCAACCCCGATTCCCCCTCGTCGCCGGCGAGCCCTTCCCCGCCGCCGGGGGCAACCCTGTGAGGGATTTTGGGGAATCGAGGGCCTGCCTGCTAAAGTCAAGGGCAGAGTTGTGAAGATTCAAAAACCTCCAGGGACCCGAGTGCTAAAAGATTCTATACTCTTTGTTGTGTTTTGGTTGTGACTTGTAAAATCAATTAAAAATTGTAGAAAAATCCAAAAATAGCAAACCTAATTTTGTTATTCTCAGTGTGGCAAAAACTACAACTTTCTCCAAAGGTGTATATATTTTTGAGCTTTAGTTTTTGCTTGAAAAATACAAATGTAAAATACCTAGATCTGTGATTCTGTAAAATCTACAACTGATCTGGAGCTGAACTTTGGATATGTTGTGGGAACTAGCATGACCAGGTTCTGTGCCAAAAATTGCACAAAGTTACTGAAGAAATCTTTTTATAAAAATCATTTTGTGGAATTGATAAATCTGCCTGGATGGTTTTTGTAGCCCAAAATATAATTATTTTTAAGCCCAACTTCTGGCTATAGTCTAGTCGTGTTAAAATGCATCCTTGGTGAATTTACCATGATTTTATATTTGTTAGAAATATTATTTCCTCATTTATGCTTGTTTTTAATCATAAATATGTGTGGCATGTTTCATGAAGGCTATATGTGTGTTTGTTAGTTTTTTAAGTTGGTTTTGGACCGAAGCATGTGTGAGAGGAAGTTTGGACTCTTTTCTGTGGTAATTATTTTAATATGCATTATTCCCTTATATGCTAACTAGTAATGCAATTAATTCGTGTAATTAAATTCAGTGGTGCAAAGGCTAGTCTTTTGCTGTCCAAGGAAGTGATCCTGGCCATTAGGACCAATAGGTACTGTTGGTCAGGTTTGATACGTCCTAATTGGTTAAAAAGAGATCAAACTAGATTAACCTAATAAAGGAAAAATAGAAAAAAAATGCATCCTTTGTGGATAAGTTATGAAGATGAGCTAAGGAAGTAAAATGGTGATACTAAAAGTAAATTTCCTTGCTGTTAGTAATTAAAGGTAATACTCTTTTATAGATGTGCATGTATTCACCATCATGCGAGTGTCACATCGTCTTTTGTGTTGCTTTAAATAAGCAAATGCTTAAATGTTTTTCTTAAGGTGAATATGACCAACCCTATCCAACTTGTAGCTGTTGCTAAGGTTCGTTATGTGAATTACATTAATTAATTTATATATATATATGTACACAGTCACTATTGAAAAGTCTAGATAAGAAAGCATTGCATGTTATCTCTTTCTAGGAAGAGTATGCTGAATGTACTTATTATCTAAGTGAAGGTGTTCAAACGTGCACCTCGTGTTGTCATAAATTGTTTGAAATTAATTAAACCCAAATTGTCACTCAAGTTTGCATTGCATCCTCCGTGTAGAAGTTCTCGACGGTAATTACACGCTCGTGTCAGAGAACGTGACGAGGGAGCCGGAGGAGGCGTGCACTACGTCGCCATAGAACAAGACCCGGGTCAAAGTCCGGAAGATTATCTAACTGCTTGTGCCAGCGAAGGCAAGCCTCGGTTTTACCATTAACCCTGTTTTATTCAAATTGATGCAACTATCTATGTTATTCGATGTGCACTTACGTTCAGGAATTGGATGAAACCCTAGTTGCATGATCCCTAGGTGCCTATGTTCTTTTACTAGTATGCTAGGTCGCTAGATGCTATGCTCTAAGGACCCGGTAAAAGTCGAGTGATGTCCATCACTCGCGAGAATAGGATTTCCTTTATGGAACCCCCATATGTATAAATGGATTGCTCATGTGGTAAGAGCATGGGATTTGGGCTCTGGTCCAGTGGCTTCGTGGGCTAAGCTTTTGAATGTACTAAGCACTTGTCGGGAATGGGACCGGTAAGCCTAGTACCTTAATGAGACGGTACGGGATTTTACTACTACTAATCTCGATTCGTCTCCTGCCCGGCTTGCAACTGGGAGGAGGGTACATGTGTGAGGCTGGATGTACTAAGTGGGGCATTCCAGATAGCCTTGTACCTGGGACTGTAGGCTATCATCCCAACCCGAGGATTTTTGGGAACCGTTTGGTCGGTGTCAGCTCTGTGGGGCACCGCTCCGTGTGTTTAGGTTTACCTTGCAAGGTGTATAAATCAATCGATTGTCGGCCTCTCACCGTTATTTGAGACTGCTTAATTAGCTGGCCATGATATCCCTTAATGATGGAACTATGTGAAATCTCTTGCGTGAATTAATTGTATTGTACAATTCTTGATTGTATTAGCTGCTCATTTTAGTAATGATAATCTCACTAGAAATTGAGCTAAAATGTTGAAAGTAAGGATCCATGATCCTAGTTGTTTTTTTTGGCAAAACAAACCCACCAGCCAAAAGCCCCGCATGTCTAGAGGTAACTTTTGTCGGGTAAGTCTCGCTGAGTATTAGTATACTCAGCCTTGCTCAAATTGTTGTTTTCAGGTGAAGTTGTTTGGCCTGGTGAGATTCCACCCGGCTGGGAGCTGGAATGGGTGGATGACGAAGAGTGATTGCATCGTGGACAGGCCTCCTATGATGTGATCGTATCGTTTAGTTATCTTCTGTTGTTTTAAATAAACTCTGAACCATTTATTTTCCTGATAAAGAACTATGTTGTAATAATGACCCCTACGGGGATGTGATGGTTAATTTGTAAGGCACTCTGGACTCTCCTTCGTGGGAGTTTTAATGCATACGTTCAATCCTCTTTGTGTTTCCAAGTGATTTACCGGGTGTAAACCCGGCAACACTCAACGGGATGCTTCTTTATTATCGCTTAACGACCAAATGGAGTGGTTTAGGCGATAGTACAGAATTATCTTGGGTGGGGTTGTCACAGGTATACCGGCCCTAGCCTGGTACTACCGATGGACGGCCGCCGGTAAGTACCGACATGGTGTCGGTACAACCGACCAGGACTGAGAGTTTGGGAAAAGAATAACATTTGTGCACGTGTCAACTCTCAACTCTTCTCACTCACTTGGGTTACCTTCTAGAGCACTTTTAGCATCTCTTGGCTATCGATTTGCATCCCCCTTTATAGTACGGTGTTTCCTATACTCAAATTCAAAATTAAAAATAAATTAAGCCTTGATCCGAGTTGAAAACAACGACTTGAAAATTGGGGGCCTTCCTTTGATTAACCATCTGAGTTTCATTCACTTAAGACCTGCACACATCTTGACCAAGCATTAAATACCACAAATTGTGCTTATCATTATCACCAAAATAATTAGGGGTCAAGATGCACTTTCACCTCTAGACTCCTGCAGCCGGAAGGGCTCAAAACTTCCTAACTAAAGACTCCTGACGAGTTACACAACTAACCGACACGAACTCCCCTAATTAGGTGTCTAAATTAAAGGAAATTCTAAGATACGTGGACTCTATTTTCCCCTACGCAGAATCCTTTCTAATAAAGCTTCCTCTGACTTATCCGACAAGAGAGCAACGCACAGGTGCAATCAACTAGGACTTCTTATGTGTGAATATTTCCTTGCTTTTGCATTAAGCACTTGCATGTCATGACGTCGTCCTAGCCTTCTGCCCAACCGATCGTCACTGCCGGTCGATTGTCACTACTAGCCGGTCCTTACAATATATTGATGGTCGGTCATCCTTATCGTTATCTAGACGATTGTCTTGTGCATGCTCTCACAAATAATATAAGCCTTGTACTTATATGTGTCTTGGCTATGCTAGCCTCATTTATCTCCTTTAGTGCTGATGATTCTCCAATGTATACATGTATACGCCTATGTGCACTTGTCTCATGCATATGTGTTGACTTCATTGGCTAATACTTCCTTGCCTATCTCTCCTCCAGGTCCTTCTCTGTCGATTACCGAGCCAAGATTATTTGACTCTGGATTTGGTCAAAATCCGGTGTCAACAACATTGTCTCCATATCTTTAAAAAACAAAGAGAAATATGAGGTAAAGGTATGTACGCTAAACTGATGCAACCAAGTCAAGGTGGGTCCGTGAACGTTCGTGTACTCCTGGTTCGGAGTGTGATCGTTCCGAGGAATGTTCGCGAACTGAGCGAGGAACTCTGTATGCCAATCAGTGGAGATGTCCGCAATTCCCAGCGGTTCACCCTCATAAGGAAGGCCCATCAACAGAGACGTGTCCTGAAGAGTCACTATCATCTCGCCGACGGTGAAGTGGAACATGTGGGTCTCCGGCCTCCCGTGGTCTAGAAGCGCGTTGAGGAGGGAGAAGTCGTACTGGAAGTGTGTCATGCGATCCTTCCAAGGAATCGCGTCGCGCTGGCTGTACCCCTGGACTAACCGCGCTACAGGCAGGAGTCCTACAGCGTAGTAGCCTGAAACAAATAAGGTAAATTATTAGTTACAACAAAAGGATAAATTAAGGTACAAACAATAACATAGCATCTGTTCATGTACTTCCAAAGGTCGTGGATCGACAACAATGTGCGCGTAGTGCAGGAAAGCACGTGTCCAACATCCTCTACAAGGACGGCGGATAGGAACGAGCAGTCCTGCGATCGAGCTCCCTGTCCAACAACTCAGGCATCACGTACGCCTCAGCCTTAGCACGAGCGGCTTGAGCCTGAGCCTCGGCGTGAGCCTGAGCCTAAGCCTGGTACTAAACCTGATCCATAGCTGCAGCTACATACAAAAATTAAATATATAATTAAAAAACATATAAGTAATTTCTACATTTTCTAGAACAGGTAAAATATTTATCTAAAATGTCTAATTTTTGTAGATGAGGTAAAGTAATTTTCTAGAATTTCTACAATTTCAAAACATTTAAACTAATTTTCTACATTTTCTAAATGAGATAAATTAATTTTCTATAATTTCTATAAAAATTAAAGCAATTTCGACAATCTTGAACATATAAATTTATTTTCTAGAATTTCTAAACATGCTAAAGTAATTTCTATAATTTCTACACATGTTATAGTAATTTCTACAATTTCTAGAACAAATAAACTGATTTTTCATATTTTCTAAACAAACTAAAGTAATTTCGACAATTTATATTGTAACACCTAGGGATGGCAATGGGGCGGGTACGGCGCGGGTAGAGCATACCCATGCCCGCCGTGACATGGGTAGTGTGTAAATTTTCTTACCTATCCACGTACCCGTGGGTAAAAATCCCCACCCGGCCCCGTACCCGTCGGGTATCGGGCGGGTAACGGGTTACCCATGGGTACAATTATAAACACATTATACACACCCGTGGGCTAAGAGTCACCAATCCTTGATTTTTCCCACTCGACCCACCCTAAGATTCAGCACAAGAGTCACCATTCCTTGATTTTTCTTTAAAAAGTCTGGTTTACCCCCCTCAACTAGCACCGCCGGTTGTTGGGCTGGGCCGAAAATAAATGTTTGGTTGAAAATAAAAATACATTTCAATTTTTCGGGTACCCACCGGGTTACCCATGGGTGGATTAAAATACCCGCCCCGTACCCGACATGAGCAGCGGGTAAAAATTCCTACCCGCACCGTACCCACGGGTGAAAAATGAGACCCATGCCCGGCCCCATCGGGGCGGGTACCCGGCAGGTACCGGGTACCCGGCCCTGAATGCCATCCCTAGTAACACCCCTGTGTTTTTGCTTAGTGTCGGATAGTGCTAATGACCTCTTTAATCAAGTTACTAACCATCTATGGTCCACCCTTGGTCAAACCCTAGCTCCAAACCCCTAGTAAACACTTGACCTCCCTTGTCTTTCTAGAACTTTTGTCGCGTTCTCCAAAATTCATCTAAACACCTCACTTTCTCCCAATGTAAAAGTTGTGCATTTGGTCGAGGCACACAATTTTTCAGTTGAGTGGCATTGCTAATTTGCAAAGGAAGAGGGAGAAAAACTCAAGTCAACGCCAGGATTCACTATTTCTCGGAGCCGAGAAAATCCTTAAGTTCCACCGCAGTGCATGCAAAATCAGTTGATCAAAACACCCTTGAGCCTTTGTAAAATTTGTAGAGGGTTACTAGATCTACAACTTTGCTATTCTTCACTTGTAGCACTTTGGTTGCAAAAAATCGAGTAAAACTCGGTCAACCGGAGCTACTTTGAAATAACTTGGAGCTAGACCGCGCACCTCGCGCGACGTCGCGCCGCGCCACGTCGGCCTTCGCCGCCGGCCACGCGCGCACGCACACCGAGACCGCGCAACGACCACCGGTCCGAGGCCGTTGTCGTGGGCACCGTGCTCCTAAGCTCGATGACGCGCTCCGGGCCTCTAGGCCGGTGCCACACGACTACCGTGCACACGCCGGCGCCCGCACGCGCGCCCCGCCATTGGCCTCGGTCCACCGCACGTCGCCAACCGCCTTGCCGCCCATGCCTTGACCCCGGTAGCCATTGGTGGTCGTCGAACCGCCTTCCTCACTTGGCCATGCCTATAACCCCCCCTTCTTCCTTCTTGCGCGTGCCAGCAGCTCAACACCGTCCGCCGTCGCCCACCATTGCCGCCGCTGGTGAGAACCGTGCTTCACTCATGGTCGTGGTCTAAATAGCTCAGAAGAGCTCCTCCGTAGCCCCCACCTAAGCTCCCACACGCATGTATGGCCTAGCTCCACCCCGCATTTGGTCGGAATCCGGGCCGAGGTGGCCGTGCCGCCACTGTCTCGCAGCTGGCCATCGCCGGAGGCTGTTCCGACCCAACCTCAGCCACCAATCGAGCTCTGGTGAGCACCTGTGGTGCCTCGTACCATTTGTTGGCCAGGTCCGGCCGGCTATCGCCGCCGCCAAGTTCCCCCTGCGGCGGAGGGGCACCTTTGCGAGGATTGATGTAACATACCAGAAATGTGAATGATTTACCATGTGTGAATTTTCGCAAAAATTTAAAACTTTTTGGTTGAATATGTGTGCTACCAAATTTTAATTCCAAATTGCTAGCCACTTATCTTAAATTCCATATAATTAAAAAACCATATAAAAACTATTTCTAAAATTATGGTATAATTGCGAGTTGGAGTTTCCTGGATTTTATTTTGGATCTTCAAATTGAGTGAAGATTGAATTTGAAATGCATTCAAATTCAAATCTTATATGAATACAAAGTTGCTTTAAATAAAAGCCAAACCTATTTCCAAACTCTAACTCCTAACCAGTCCAGCCCGCTAACCTTCTCAGGCCGGCCCTCTCTCTAACTAGCAAGCCCACCGGAGCAGCTCACCTCGCGGCCCAGCTAGCCCAACAACCCTTCCTCCTCTTTTCTATCGCTGCCAGGTGGGGTCCGCGCGTCAGCCAGCCCTGTTGACCATCTTCCTCCCTTCCCCTGTCCATGCGCCTCTCACGCCGTGCGCGTACGCGAAGGGACGCGACAGGCTCGCCGGCCTGGTCCACGCTGGCGCGCACGCCGAGCAGCGCGCACGCCTAGGCCTCCGCCTCGTATGCTCCGCCCGGGGAAATACCCCTTTTACCCCTGCACCATGACGCCCATAGGCCTCGTCTCGCCATTGGTGCACGGCCACGTTGCCATCATCACCTTGGCGCCCAATCGGAGCCCCGGCCAACTCTTGCCCTCGCCTACCCTTGACCGAGCGCCCAAGCGGGGACCAAAACCCCATCTGCTCCTTGTCCCCAAACCAACTGGGATCTTCCCCCTTTCCCCCTTCCCTTCCGATTCACCGCAGCGCTCTGCGCTTTCCCAACCTCCTGCTCCACCTCTCTGCTCCGCCCTGGTCCGTCACACCTCGCCGCACCGCTCTGCTCCGCTGCCGCGTGCTCTGGTGCCCCATATCCCACAACGTCTTCCCGCAGCTCGGCGCACACACCTACGCCGATCTATCCAACTGTGAGCCGCGTCACGCCCAGGGTGCCATCTCCACTGACGACGAGAGCCGCGCCAAGCACCGACACGGACGACGACACCGAGCAGGAGCCGGCGCCGGAACCATCGAGGACGACGACGTTCTCGAAGACAGGGGACCGAGCTCCAGGCGTACCACGTCGCCGCGAACCCGAGGGGGCCAAGCAAGGGATCAACGCCGACGCCGTGAACCTCACCTGCCTGCCCACGCCGCCTCGCCACGGCCCCACCTTGCTCCCGGCCTCACCGTAAACTCCGGCAAGCCCCTGGTGAGCACTACACCCAGTCCACCTCTGCTTGCTCGGGTCTCGTCCTGGATCTCTTGGTCTCAGCATCGCAGCAACATAGTCGCCGCCGAGCCGTCCTCTTCGGCTTTGAGCCTGTGATCTACTCTGTCCCGTGCACCGGCCTTTGAAGCCGAGGGAGCCGCGCCACTTCTGCCCGGCCATCGCGCCGCCGCCATCGCTTCGTGCCTCGCACTGCGTTTCTACTCTGCCTTGCTTCGCCGCAATGCTCCACCTCACTCTGAATCCGATGCGCTGCCGCGCCTCGCCTCGCTGCTCCTCGCTGCCCCACCGCGAGCGCACCCTGGGTCTACATCGCGACGCGCTGGCACACCCCGCGTCGAGCCGCTTGTGTCGCCCCGACGCTGCTCTCGTGTTGTGGTCCGGCCTTCGCGCCGAGTTACTCTCTCTGCAGGTGAACGCGTCGCCACCACCACCGTAGTCAAGCCTCGCCGCCGGCGGGCCTTTGCGGCCTGCGATTCCTTTGAGGAGTTTCACCGAACACCTAGTGTGCGCCCCTCACCCCACTTGGTAGGAGCCACACACACAGACCCACACGCGCTCCTGGCCACTTGAGCCACAGAAGATCCCACGGTCGCTAGGCGGGCGAACCCCGGAAGAAATCAAGGATCGAATCTGGACTTCGCCAGCGAAAACCCTTAGGTGGGCCTATGGTGGCTTGCCGCCCATTAAGGCCCGTTCAAGCCCAACTGACTTAGATGTTTAACCGGCCGAACCATGGAAAGGAGTTCAGGGTCGCTCAGTAGACTTCAATCTCTGGGCCAGATGCGCCAAATCAATTGGGCCACTTTTGGCCCACTAACACTTTGGACCCAACATTGGCCCACTAAACCTGCTGTCTGCTGACGTCAGCAATATTTTAATAAAATTATTTCCTGATTTATAAAAGGTTTTAATAAATGCTTTATAAATTCCCTTTCCTTCAAAAATTCATAACTAATTATCCGGAGCTCCGAAAATTATGAAACCACTTGCGTTGGTTTCATAATTTCGAGACGCTCACTGCTATCCTATCCTTACCCACTCTTGCCCTTGAATTGAGCCCTTTTCGCCCAGTGTTCTTGGAGCATAATTCGTGGCCGCTACTCGCCACTGTGCCAATGTGGGTCTGGGACGCCGGAGCCCCGCAACTAACCATTGGCGTGCCGCGGACAGGAATCCTACCCCATTATCTCATTGCCTACCTTTTCTACACCTTTTCCTTCTCTCTTTGCTGCTTCACGCATATCCACTCTCGCTCTACTTGGCTTCGTGCTGTGAAGCATGCACCGTGTCGTGTGCTTGAAGCCAGGATGTCGCCCGTGATGGATGGCCGTGTTGTGAGCAGAGGCCACTGCTTCACGAACGGCAACCCCGAGCTGCAACCTAGCTTCCTTGCCATGGATGATGCTGCATCATCAGTACATGCCTCGTAGCGCTCTTAAGCACACCTTACCTCATCGCCACCCGATGTCGGTCACAAGTTGATCCTTTCATCCCCTCTGAGCTGTCGCCGCATATCTTGGCATGATAATGCCTTTTCTAGTTATCTTTGCTTCGCTCTGCTTTCATCACCCTTCGCGCTACCGCTTTGATCATCCAAGAGCTAAAACCTAGCAAGTACTTGATCTCAGCCTCTCCGCTTTCCTGCTTGCAGGCTTGATTACCTAAAATCTTAGTCGTAAGACCCGTAAGCTAACTTTGAACTAACTCTTGATCCTACCCTGTTTACTAGTATATAAAACTAGTTGCTTAAACTACTTTTGTTTCAAAACCAATTGCTCTACTTTCATTAATTAAACCAGTGCTGCTTGTATTTACTCTGTAGTTTATTTGGATCTTCTAAATTGGTTCTTATTGATGTTTTTACATTAGATGAATGCTCGTTATTTATTTCCACGTCGCATCTCGTGTAGGCTGGTGTTCTTGTTGAAGACCCGAGCTGCGACGACTGAGGAGACGCGACTACCCCGACTTTGCCCGAGAGGACGCTCAACCTCTACTACTCTACGACGACTACCGCACAGGTGTCATGTCACTCCCAACCATGTAGAACCCATGCATGCTATTAGTTGCTAGTGCTATATTTATGTTACTTGATTTGATGGATTGCATAGCCATTTGTTTAGCCCCGCCTTGATATTTGATATATCCTGCTTCCTTGCTTTACCTACCTCGGGGCTAGCTACAGACCCCTAGCTAGTCCCATATACTTACTATCCATACTTTTGTTGCTTGATTATGGATGGTTCTCTGGGTTTGGACTGAGATGTGGGAGATCTCGGTGTGTTCTAGCGTGAGTTTTGGGTGTGTTCTTCCTTGACGTGTTGCGGCGGGAGCGAGCCGTTTGGTTACTTGTGAACGCCTACCTCGGGGAGATGCGATGTGGCCTCTCGCCCGAGCGGCGTGTCGGACGGGATGGAGATGGTGAGTGCTCGCTCTCGGCCCTTAAGGACCGATCGTCGGTTGACCTTGCTTCAGTGGACTTTTACCGTACAAACCGCCCGCCTTGTATTGGGCGGGGGGTGCGGGGGTGAGACTCGTAGTGGATAGCATCCCTCCCGTAGGCGGATCGGTGTGATCGTGTCGGGAGACGGCTTTCCTCCTTAGAAGACTTCGCCCGGCGAGGTCGGGGAAGGGTTCCACGGCTTCGAGGGACCCCTCGGCGGGTATGAGCTCTACGGCGGGGGGCGCGCCGGACTCGGAGATGCGGGGAGGGTACTATCCACTTACTTGGGCTCCGGCCGTATGGTAGGGTTTCGGGTGGTTCGCTACCATCCGGGCTCTATTCGGGCGGGTACGGTTGTAAAACCTCTCGCAAAGTGTTAAACCTATAGCTATAGTCCGTGTCCACTAGTTATGGACGGTCCTGCGATCTCTCACCGGCTAGACTCTTTTCTTGTGCTTCTTCTCTCCCCCGAGTGAGTGAGCCGGCCCGAGGCCGTTGAGATGTGGGGATAGGAGCGGGGTGGGCCCCACATCGCGGATGAGAGTTGGGAGCTGGATCGTGGTTGTGATTCGGTGCTTTGGTGTGGACATCCTTGTTGAGGGGTGCGGACCCGGAGGTGTGGACCTCGGAGGTGTGGACCTCGAGGGTGTGGACCCCCGGAGGTGTGGACCTCGGCGCTTATTACGCATACCTTGATTGTTGCTACCGCGGGTTGTTGCATGCATAACTTTCTACGACCCAATATAGGTTTTATCCATGCATATTAGATTCAACCACCACTTTTACTCTTTGTTGGGAAGTCGACATGACCTACCCGCTTATCGGGTAGATGCCGGCATTTCGGACTCGGTGACCGTCTACGACTACAACTTCGTGACGAAGGTGTGAAGACCGGAGCCGGTCCTATGCTCGAGTTTGGCTGTGGAGGCCGGAGACGCTTCGCTTATGTAGATCCGCTGCGTAGGTGTTTTACCCTTCTTGATTCGATCTGTTGGACTTGTACCCGCTTGTGCCGAAGAGTTGTACTACGATGTTGTAATAATAATATTATGTAATTCTTCTTTTATTCCCGTGTTGTATGGATTTGTACCACTTGAGACAGGGATTGCACGTGATAGCCTCTTCGTGGGACTATCACGGAGGTGCAGAGAGTCGGGTTTCCGTTCGCGGAAATTCGGGTCGTTTCAATTGATTTCTTTGCAGGGACTTTGGTGCAAACCAAGGGCAGATGTGTGAACTTTCAAATCTTTCTAGGGGCTATAGTAGAAGTACATTCTTAGTTTCTTTGTGGTTTAGTCCAGTGGCTTGGGAAAATCATATAAAATCGTAGAAAAATCCTAAAAATGCAAAACCAATTTTGATGTAATCCTTGTGAGTAGACTTACATCTTTTGTAAAGACTGTATATACTTTTGTGTGATAGTTTTTGCTCAAAACAATTGAAATCCTTTTAAACTAGATCTGTTGTACTACCAAATCTACACATGATCATGAGCTGATTTTTGGAAATGTTGTGAGAACTAGCATGTGTAGGCTCTGTGCCAAAATTGGCGTAAAGTTACTGAGTAAATCTTTTATTATGATTTATCTTGTATTAATGTTATTTCTACCTTAATGATTTTTGTAGAAACAATTAAATAGATTTTTGAGCCCAAATTCTGGGAATTGTAATGAAATGTCTAGATGCACTTTTATTGAATTAATCATGATTTTTGAACTGTTAGAAATATTTATTCCTGATTTATGCTTGTTTTTAATCATAAATGTGTAGTTCAAGATTTATAATAGCTATGAATGTGTTTGTTCGTTTCCTAGACTTGTTTTAGATCAGAGATGGTGTAGGAGAAAGTTTGACTCCAGAAGTGTTGTATTTATTTTTGTGTGTATTTATCTCCTTTGTACTAGTTAGAAATATTATTTTTGGTGGATTTAATTTCATAACTCCTTTATGTGTGTTTGTTGTTTAGTGACTTTGAATTAGGTTAGTGAGCTCAGTGAGCTTCATCCTTGGCTTTTTATAAATCTTTTTGTTGAACAAAAGTGGGGAAGTCATTATAAGTTTGATAATAAAATTAAATGGGAAAACCTTTTCTTTTATATTCTTGAACCCTATGAATGTGTTGTGAAAAGGAAATAAGAGCTGAAAACCACCTCCTTGTTGTTTGTGTAAATAAATAAATAAATAAATTATATGTGTGCACAATCACTATAAAGAGAAGAATAAATAAATCTTTCATAATAATCTTTAAAAGGAATAGTGATGAATACTTTTGTCAAGATGAATATGGTCAACCATACGCCTCTTGTTGCCTTTTTATGTTGTCTTGATTTAATTTAAATTAATTACACCCCTAACTACTGCATTGCATCCTCTGTGTAGAAGTTCCCGACGGTAGCTACACGCTCGTACTGGCTGACGAGGACGAGGGAGCAGGAGGAGACGTGCACTACATGTCCGTAGAGCAAGACCCGGACCAAAGTCCGGAAGTTTGTGTGTCTGCTTGTGCTGACGAAGGCAAGCCACAGTTTAATCATTAACCTATGTGTTTCATTTAAACTTCTGAATTTTATCATTGTTATTTTATGTGCATTTACGTTCAGGAGTTGAATTGAAACCCTAGTTGCATGATCCTTAAGTACCTATGATCTTTTACTAGCATGCTAAGTCGCTAGTTGCTATGCTCTAAGGATCCGGTACATGTCGAGTGATGTTCGTCACTCGCGAGAATAGGATCTCCTTTATGGAATCACCATATTTATAAATGGATTGCTCATGTGGTAAGAGCATGGGATTTGGGCTCCGGTACAGTGGCTTCGTTGGTTAAGTGTTTGAAAATACTAAGCACTTGTTGGACATGGGCACGGTAAGCTTATTACCTAATTGAGACGGTGCGGGAACTTTGCGCTACTAATCTTAGGGTTGCGGCCCCGGGCTCGCCACCTGAGTACTTGCGTGAGGCTGGGTGACCTTGGTGGCGTAGCCCAGTAAACCTTGTACTTGAGACTGTAACATCTGATCCCAATCTGAGGAATGACTGGAACCGCCTGGTTGGTGAACTCTTAGTGAGGGCACCTCCTGTGTGTTTAGGTCCACCTTGCAAGGTTTAAATCAATCGATTGTCGGCCTCGCACCGTTACCTGAGACTACTTAATCTACTGGCCATGATATCCCTTTATGATGGAACTTTGTGAAGATTATTATTGATTAATCGTATTGTACAACTATGATTGCAATAGTTGCTTATCTAGTAATGGTTATTTCTACTAGAACTTGAGCTAAAATGTGAAAGTAAGGATTCACTACTTAGTAGCTTTTTGCCAAACAAACCCACTAGCCAAAAGCTTTGCATGATTAGAGTTAAAGTCTTTTATTTTGGACGGTTAAGCCTTGCTGAGTATTAGTATACTCAACCTTGCTATTTAAATGTTGTTTCCAGGTAATGCATGTGATGTGTGGCGTGGAGAGATTCCACCCGGCTGGGAGCTGGAATGGGTGGATGATGACGAGTGATTGCATCATGGACAAGCCTCCTATGATGTTTATCGTACCGTTTAGTTATTTTCCGCTGTTTTAATAAACTCTGAACCATTTACTTTCATGTCAAGAACCATGGTTTGCAATAATGGACCATACGAGGAAGATTTGCTTAAATTTGTAAGGTACTCCGGACTCTCCTTCGTGGGAGTTTTAATGCATACATTCGATCTTCTCTGTGTGTTTTCAAGTGATTTGCCGGGCTTTGACCCGACAACACTCAACGGGATGATTCTTTATTATCGCTTAATGACCAAATGAAGTGGTTTAGGTGATAGTACGGAATTATCTCGGATGAGATTGTCACATATACACATGCTAAAATAATTTCTACAATATTTAGAACAGATAAACTAATTTTATATATTTTCTAAATAAGCTACAGTAATTTCTATAATTTCTAGAATTTCTAGAATAGATAAACTAATTTTCATATTTTCTAAACTAAAAAACTAATTTTCAACATCTAAACTAATTAAATTAACTATTTTCTTTATTTTTTCTAAACAAAAAACTAATTTTCTAAATTTAAACTAATTAAATTAACAAATTTCTAAATTTTCTAATCTAAAAACTAGTTCTCTAAATCTAAACTAATTGAATTAACTAATTTTAAATTTTCTAATCTAAAAACTATTTTTCTAAATCTAAATCTAATCTAAAACTAATTTTCTACACTAATTTAATTTTAAAAAACAGACATACCTGAGAGAGAGCGGAGGAGGGGCGACGACGGCGTGGGGGGGGGGGCGGCCGCCATCGCCTTTTATATAGGCATGGCCGCACCTCCAACCGCAGTGGGCTGTGGCGATAATGTGCCGCGGAGCCCACACCCTGCACCCGACTGTTAGGCGGTGACCTTACCGCCGTGTGCCACGGCGGTTGGACGTGCGGCCGCCGTGGCCTAGGGGAGTAGCCTTTTCCGCCGTGGTCCACAGCGTTGGCGTTTGATGTTTATTTTTCATAAATTTTGAAATAGTTATAAATTTGCAAAATGTTTTAAAAAATATATAAAAAATTCCCATCCTCAATTAATGCTGACCGGGGCCCACACGATACCTTACTACCGTCAAGTTTGTTGGACACGTAAACCAACCCCGCGAGAACTAATTTCTCTCCTCCACAGCTACGGTTGCATCCGACCCCACAAGTCAGCCAGCCCGCGACATCCACACTCTTCTCTTCGTCCCGAGGCAAACAAAAATCCCAGAGACCGCCGTCCCCAATCAGGAGCACCCAGATCCGAACTCTGGCACCTGGGGCCCAGCGGTCAGAGTCCCGATCGGTGCTCGGCCCCGCCACGTCTCCGCATAATACCACATGGTCCACGACTCCCCGGCTGTCTCTACCTTCTCCACCCTCGCCCTCCACCTCCTCACGACGCGAGGAACCGATCAGCCGGAGGAGATCCGCTCCGCCCGCGCGAGCCCGATCCGAAACCCCTCGTCCGATCTCCGGGGATCTGACGGAGGCGCAGCGCGCCGGCTGCTGACCCGGCGGGGCACGCGCGGACGCCGGCCATGGCGCGCGGTGGCGGGGGCGGGTGCTGCCCGCCGATGGATCTGATGCGGTCGGAGGCGATGCAGCTGGTGCAGGTCATCATACCCGCCGAGTCCGCGCACCTCACCGTCTCCTACCTTGGCGACCTGGGCTTCATCCAGTTCAAAGACGTAAGGCCGACTGCCCCTGCTCGTCGCTTCCATTGCGCTGGGGCTGTTCCGGGTTGAGCAATTTGGAGTCTTCTTTTCTGTTGGGGGTGGGGGATCTCGTCGGTGCCCCTGCTGAATACTCACGTTTCGATCTAAGGTGGTGTCTGGGTGATGGACTCTGTGATCGGGGTTCCCTGGGAGTAGGGATCCCTGTCGGCATTATGCAGTTGGGGAATTCGCAGCCACATCGCTTTTTTTTTGCTGCTTTTTAGTCTACATTGGAAGTTGTGGTATAATGGTTCGTATTGGCGTGATCGGTTGCAATCAGAGCTGGTAGTTTGTAATATGGTTTTTTTTCTGATTGGGAACTGTATATCACATATGCACTGGTTTCAGTCAATGAAGTAACAGTTCCTTGCAAAAAGTTGCAATTAATATGCAATTGAGCTTGATTAGGAGTCGTGAAGGGTGTGTTTTTATGCTTCAAAACTATTTAGGTGCTGCTTTTCTTTGTCGCATTTTCTGTTAATCTGATTATTATTTTTCACCTCAGCTTAATGCAGAGAAGAGCCCATTTTTCTGTTAATCTGATTATTATTTTTCACCTCAGCTTAATGCAGAGAAGAGCCCATTTCAACGGACATATGCTGCCCAGGTATTTCTCTTTTTAACCTTGAACTTTTTTCTCAATTTCGCATTAGCGTTAACTTCAAATCTTCACCAATGTGCTAGTCCCTTCGCAGAATATCTCTTTTGCTAGTAATGATTTTTAGCTCGTTTCCACGATAGGTCAGGGTGCTACCTTGAGCAAGCAATATATACTTTCCATTTTCCTAAATTATTGTTGATATCACATTAGTATTTGTTCACTATATATAGTGTGACCAGTATTATGTAACCAAGTGTTCTAATGTTGTGGTTTTCACGGTGTTGTTTTCTTGCTCTGATCTACTTGCTGCACAGATCAAAAGGTGTAGTGAAATGGCTCGCAAGTTGAGGTTTTTTAAGGAGCAGATGTCAAAAGCTGACATATCACCCTCTCCTACACAACTAAATGAAGCTCATCTGGAATTTGACGACCTGGAGGTATTTTAGTCATTGGGGTACACAATTTATAAGTCTTGAGTTGCTCATTTAACACTGCCTAATAACAGATAAAGCTTGGAGAACTGGAAGCTGAGCTAACTGAAGTTAATGCAAACAATGAAAAGTTACAGCGGACGTACAATGAGCTGTTAGAGTACAATACTGTTCTCCAAAAGGTATACCTTTTTTTGAAATAATTTTATTGCATGGAACATACCTTTGGTGTGTATCACATGCTTGTATCAAGTAAAGGAGCTAACAGTCAGGGCCATTAACTTTATTTCTTTCTGTTTTTAGTTTCTTTCCCTGCTGACGGAACACTCCACACTCTGCCATGTGTAGTATTACCTGTGGTCTGAATTACATTAATTTTGACTAGTAATACTTAATTTATTTTGTGTTTTCTTGGTAAACATTGACAGCTACACCTATTCCCTCAGCAAGCTTTTGTTTCTAGTACAATAGTAACACGTCAATTTAATGAAGGAAGCATCCCTTACATTTCGCCATCATCACTCCTGCTTTGTGCTCTAGCATCTAAGTTCCAAATGTCATTTCCAATGTGCAACACATTGGACACATAAGTTCACGACCAGAATCTTCTTTTGTCATTTGATTGTGTGCATGTTTTTTTTTGTTTATTTTATCCTAGTAAGGAACTACTTTAAAGCGAGAGCTAATGTAGTGGCCAAGCTACCCATGCAATGTCTGCTACTAAGCTTCTGTTTAATTGTTTCCCCCCAGGCTGGTGAATTTTTCTATTCAGCTCAAAGAAGCGCTGCAGCACAACAAAGGGAAATGGAGGCAAATCAATCTAGTGAAACTTCACTGGAGAGTCCCCTGTTAGAACAGGTACAATGATTGTTTTGATAAAGCAGCATCACCCTCCTTCCTTCTTATGTTATCTTTGTTTTATTGTCTGGTTTTTCTAATAATATATTTCCATATTGGTTGTATCCTTTTAGGAGATGTCAACAGATCCATCAAAACAAGTGAAGCTTGGCTCATTGAGTGGTCTTGTGCCAAAGGAAAAGGCAATGGCTTTTGAGCGGATCTTATTCCGTGCCACCAGGGGTAACATATTCCTTAGACAAGAGCCTATTGATGAGCCTGTCACAGATCCAGTTTCTGGGGAGAAGGTTGGCATATATATCTTTTGGAAATATATTTTGGCAATTCTTTGTAAAATTTGTATTCCTAGCCCTTTCAAAATTTTCTACTTTGATACTGTTTCCCATTTATTTGCACAATTAAGAAAAAATAGAATGGTCACAGTGTATGTTTCCCATTTATTTGCACAATTAAGAAAAAACAGAATGGTCACAGTGTAACTATTCCCTTTGCTAAAAAAGCTAGGTGTACTCGGACAACTCTGATTGTGCTAAAACTGATATTTTTGGGGGTATTTAAGTGCTTAATTCATGAGTGATGATGCTACACATGATAATATTTCCCGTTTATCAGCACATTGATTCTGGAATTACTTTCTATAATCCCTCTGAAAAATTGTTCTGTTCATCTTATTGTCCATCATTTGCTTGGACTTCAACTGTCAATCTTTTTGTGTGAGCAGGTAGCGAAAAATGCATTTGTAATATTCTACTCTGGAGAGAGAGCAAAAGCCAAAATTTTGAAGATATGTGATGCCTTTAATGCAAATCGTTACCCATTTCCAGAAGATGTTACTAAACAACTTCATGCTGTTCAAGAGGTCAGCACTTGAAAGACATTGTTTGTTGATGTTCTTTATTTGATTTTTTTGTGGTATGTGATAACTTTTGATATTTATGTATTTATATTCTCATGAGCTAGTTCAAGCTAGAAAACTCAACATATGAAGAAAAATGTCCTTTCGGACATACTCCGTCCCAAAAAGAATGTCGTTTTAGGATTGTTCCAAGGAACTTTAATTTCGACCAAGATTATAGATATAGAAAAAATTACATATATTTATGGTATGAAATAGATATCATTAGATTCATCACAAGATCTATCTTTATAATATATCTATTTGATGTTATATGATACATTTCTCTATAAATTTTGTCAAAGTTGAGAGTTTGACTTAGGACAATCCTGAAACGTCATTCTTTTTGGGACAGTAGGAGTGTATACATTCTTTCCATATGGTATGGGTGTGCAAAATTAGGTCACAATGATACTAATCTTTAGTGCTTGGTGAACATTTAATTCCCTAAGTGAAGATAACATCTAGGCTTCATTCTGCTCATAATCATTGATGGTGCTGTGGATTGCTGAAATTGATTTGTTGACTTCCAATGCTTAGCTTGCATTTTTGAAAGTTCTGAATTAAGGCTGTGCACTGTTTAGGAGAAACCTTAAACATATATGTGTTCTGAATTTCTGAGGTGTTATAGGTATCTGCAAGAATCTCAGAGTTGAAGGCAACAATTGACATGGGCCTAGCTCATCGTGACAGTATACTAAAAAATATAGCATCTGATTTTGAGCAGTGGAACCATCTGGTAAGCTTCTATTGTTTTTATTACTTTGTATTTAAAATGTATTATGTTTCGTTTGTACCAGTTTCCTTACTGAATTGTAATATCAATGATACAGGCAAAGAGGGAAAAAGCAATTTACCACACTTTAAATATGTTTAGTGTTGATGTAACAAAGAAATGCCTAGTAGCTGAGGGCTGGAGTCCTGTTTTTGCAAGCGTTCAGGTAATTAAAATCCGTTGGTCTCTTGTAAAGTTTTCCTGGTTTCCTTCCTGATTACCCTTTTGATGTCGTAAACTGCCTGCATGATTTAACAATGGATCTGTGCAGATTCAAGATGCTCTCCAGCGTGCTACTGTTGATAGCAAATCCCAAGTTGGCTCAATCTTTCAAGTTCTCAACACAAAAGAATATCCTCCAACATATTTCCAGACAAACAAGTTTACATCAGCATTCCAGGAAATTGTTGATGCGTATGGGTATGTTCTCTACCTACCCTTGCAACCCTTATAATATCCCTTTTACAAGGACTATTCTATAGTGCAATTGACTTTGGCTATGAATTAGTAGCTTGATTTTATGTTCTTTATTGTTGATTTTATGCTCTTTATTATCCTTATATGTTACAAAAGGTGAAGATTTATTTTATGCTTCAAATCTCCCTCATTTATTTTAAGATACTATAATCTCTTCATTCCTGTTTGAAGCATGCTACCGTCTTTTTATTCACCAAAGGATAGAAAAATGCACCCCCTCTATTACAAGACACGTCTCAGACTGTGTTGGTGCTACATATACACAATATTTTTATTGACCATCTTGGATATCTTTTCTTGTCCTTTGACATAACCAAATCGGCCTCTCTCTATCCTACTTCCTGCAAGATAGCGAAACTATGACCGGAACACAACATGCCCATCAGGAGGCATAACTGCTACCTAACTAATGCCAACAGTTCTCAAAAATGTATTTCCCGTCATTGTTCTTGAATGTTTTTTATTTGGACAACTGATAAAATTAGTGTCAATCACATAAATACAGAATTTTTCGTCCAATGATTCAATCAACACCACCAGCTGTTTGGAAAATTCTATCAATTATTCGTGTTTGGGTTTTTTTTGGTCAGTACTAAGTGCTAACGCTGTTCCCTTCTTATTTGCCAACAGGGTAGCCAGATATCAAGAAGCAAATCCTGGAGTATTCACCATTGTCACTTTCCCT
This sequence comes from Cenchrus americanus, assembly GCA_947561735.1. NCBI lineage: Eukaryota > Viridiplantae > Streptophyta > Magnoliopsida > Poales > Poaceae > Cenchrus > Cenchrus americanus. Next base: position 148,307,404 of record OX387243.1, on the reverse strand, counting down.
TTCTTATTTGCTGTCATGTTTGGTGATTGGGGCCATGGAATTTGCATTTTTCTCGCGACACTATATCTGATAATCCGGGAGAAGAAACTAGCTTCACAGGTTTGTCCTCTAGTCTTGATTGCATTTTGCTTCACTTATCTAATGCTGAATGTTTCAAAGACCTATTTAGACTTATCTATTTAGTTCCTTAAGACCAAGATAACTATTTTCTTCACTGATCTTAGTATACACATAACGTAGCTTCACTTGATAAAATTTGTCTTTAATATTTGTATAATCTGAGAAAACTATGTTTTGTTAATAATTCTGTGGTGTGCTTGACATCTGATTTTTATCACAGAAACTTGGAGACATGATGGAGATGATGTTTGGTGGGCGTTATGTAATTTTGATGATGTCCCTCTTTTCAATCTACACGGGATTAATATATAACGAATTTTTCTCTGTCCCGTTTGAGCTTTTCGGTAAATCTGCCTATGCATGCCGTGATCCGTCTTGTAGGTAAGGAAATAACCTAACTAAAATCATAATCTTATAAACTGCATAAAATCTAGCTCACATTTTCTCCCACTTTCATTATAGAGATTCTACTACTGAAGGATTAATTAAGGTAAGGGGCACATACCCTTTTGGTGTGGACCCTGTCTGGCATGGTAGCCGTAGTGAGCTGCCATTTCTGAACTCACTGAAGATGAAGATGTCAATCCTTCTTGGAGTTGCACAAATGAACCTTGGAATTGTGATGAGCTACTTCAATGCAAAGTTCTTCAGGAACAGTATTAATGTGTGGTAAGTTTATTCGCCGCAGCAGACAATATGGCATTCTATTTTGAGATGTGGATCTATAACAATCGTGAAGTAGTTTATCCGTTCATAATCTTGGGTACAATCACTAGATTATGAACTTCATTTTGAAGGAATTGGAATGTACTGTATGGAGTAGGCTAATTATTTTGTAATTTGGCATTCCACAACTTTTGAAAGTTTAGATATAAGCCTATCTTAAATTCATGGGCGTGGGAGATGGAAATTGATTCTTTAGATCCTCATGTTATGTTTCTAATGTGCAACTTATAGCGTTCTCTTCGACTTGCTTCCCTATAGCAGAAGTGCTACACATGAGTATCTCTCCCATATAGGGATGCAAGTGGGTACCCAATGGTGTTTTTTTGGGTCAGCTGATTAATTACGATAGCATGCCACTCTAGTTCATTTCTTCTCCAAAATTAATTATGTAGAATGTCATTCTAGTTCATTTTATCAATTTTTTGGGTCGACCAAATGACCCATTGCATTTAGAACTTGCATCCCTACTCCCATATGACCAACAATAATATGCAAATATATTCCACATACAACTATATTAGCTTAATTAATTTGTGTCTAAATTATGATTATTAGAATGGACTTCAATTCTAAGAATTCAAATGGGCCTAATTGTATTCTTTTGAAACAGGTACCAGTTCATTCCCCAGCTGATTTTCTTGAACAGCTTATTTGGTTATCTGTCCTTGCTTATCATTATTAAGTGGTGCACGGGGTCAAAAGCAGATCTGTACCATGTTATGATCTACATGTTTCTTAGCCCAACAGATGAGCTTGGGGAGAACCAATTGTTTAGTGGCCAGAAGACAGTGCAGGTATATATGTTTTCCTCATTGATAAGGCCCCTCCGTGAAGCAAACCAGTTTGCATAACAATTTTCCTTTTCCTTGTCCATAACAATTTTTCTTTTCCTATGCAGCTTGTTCTGCTTCTACTTGCTTTTGTGTCCGTGCCTTGGATGTTGATTCCAAAGCCATTTCTATTGAAGAAGCAACATGAGCGAGTATGTTTATATAGTACCCCACATTCTTTAATGTTGCTTTATGTCTGCAGTTTAATTTTACACTGACTGTTTTTCTCTTCTCAATCAGAGGCATCAAGGCCACCAATACGCTATGCTTCAGGGTACTGATGAATCAGTGGGAGCAGAGTTGGGAGAACATCATGATGAGTCGCATGACCATGAGGAGTTCGAGTTTAGCGAAGTTTTCGTTCACCAACTGATCCACACAATCGAATTTGTTCTTGGCGCAGTCTCAAACACAGCTTCATACCTTCGTCTTTGGGCTCTGAGGTAATGCTACTTTCAGCTGTATCTTCAAACACATCTCACCTACTCACCATTCCATACTTATTCATTATTTGCCGCACTAGCTGCTAACTAGCAACTGATTTCATCCCTGCAGTCTTGCACACTCGGAGTTGTCCACGGTATTCTATGATAAAGTTCTCATGATGACGTGGAGGTAAGTGAAGAAATATCTGTCGAGTTCTTTAAAGAATTCTTGCCCTGAAATTTAAATGTTGCCTCTTGTAGGATGAACAGCATTTTTGCTCTTATTGCTGGCGTCATCATCTTCATCTTTGCCACGATTGGTGTCTTGCTTCTTATGGAGACTCTGAGTGCATTCCTTCACGCGCTGAGGCTTCACTGGGTGGAGTTCCAGAACAAGTTTTACGAAGGTGATGGTTACAAGTTTGCACCATTCTCTTTCGCGCTGATCCGTGAGGAGGAAGATTGAGCTCGTCGGACCATTTGTATTTATTGTAGCCGTTGTAAAGTCTTGGGGGTTCCCAGAACAATCATTTTTTCATCTGTTGTCTTGGAAGGATCATAAACCTCCTGCCCCTTGTTTAAGCGTGGGACGAAACTGCATCATTTTTCCCCTGTTTTAGCTACGAAGATTGCAGGGGGATTTTTTTGGTTGGTTGGCAACACATCTTGTATGATGCTAATAAGTAGTTGCCGATTGGGCGATGTGTATCTTGGATATAAATAAGCACTGTATCGAAGGTTAAACATTCCATTGTATCCATTGCCAATAAAAAGTGCTATTTGCGTTGCGATTAATCTCCTGCAGTTATGTACTCAAGTCGTTTTTTATCTTCTGTTGGCTCTGTTTGCACCATTCTCTTTCGAGGCAGTTATGTCGATGCTTTGATCTGGTATCATTTGCACGCTTGGTTAATTGGCTCTATGCTTGCACAATCTAAACCCAAAGTACAAAGTTCCTTTCGACGCTACATGCGTACTACGATAAAGTCGTACGACTGACGACTGCTGTTGGAGACCTGTAACATAATGAAATCAAAGGAAAGCCTAAGGTTTTGGAAATCTGACGACGAAACTAGCAGCCTAATCATCGACGTTGGGGACGCTGCTAGCACTGCGCCTGGCGCTGCTGAAAGGCCCAGTGACGGTCCGGCCGACGAACTTGCTGGCCTTGCTGAGCCCGCTGCCGAACGCGCCGATTCCGGAGCCCACGGCGCCGATGCCCGTGCCCACCATCCCGACGCCCGAGCCGGCCGCGCTGATGCCCGATCCGGCCACGGTGCCCGCCGCCGCGACGCCCGTGCCAGCCACGTTGGTGACCGTGGACGCCACGTCGCTGGCCGCGTCCGCGGCGCCGCTGACGGCCGCCGTCTCGCCCCTCACCTTCCGCCGCTCCTCAACGGCCTGCTTCTCCAGTTCCAGGGCTGCCATCGCCTCCGCCTTGGTGAACTCGTGGTACACCACCTGCAACAGCTTGCAAAGCAACGTCAGATAACCGGGCGTGCGGCTAAGAGTTAAACACGAACTCAGCGACAATGGCAAGGAAATGGGATTCTTGCCTTGAGGGTGAGCACGCCTCTGTCCTTCTTGTCCTTGACCTTGGTCGTGTCCAGCGACGATAGCAGCTGCAAGTTCACCTCCTGCACGATCTCCATCCCCAGATCAATCAGGGGCAGCTTGGCGATGCCCAGCCTCTTGTCTTGCTTCATACTGTCCTCGTCGAACACCTTAAAGCACAAAGAAAATTCAGGCCACTGGCCACCTCCTCTACTTGCTTTCTATTTGGAAGGAAACAATTGAGGAACCTCTAGAATTAGAGACTGTGTCTCCTTGTCTTCCGCGATCAGTTCGAAAGTCTCGTTCCACTGAGGGTTGAGGTTGTCGTCGATGACGCGGGTCTTCTCTCTGAACATTGGGCGTATGAACAGGACCACGTAGGGGTCGGATTTGCCGATGAGTTCCTTGTTCTTGAGGGATTCCGCGCGCACCACAGTGACGGTGAGCTTCCCGTGTGGCTTCAGCTCAAGATCGCTGCACAAGAGAGCACGAGATTCGTCTGTCATCCCAACATGTTCTTTGAGTCGACAGATCAGTGAACTTCTGCGACAGAGTTCGGTGGACATGATTTCGAGTGTAGCAATAGCAGATTGTTTAACCTGACGTCCACGTCGACTCCACCCAGCGGAACAACAATTCTATGTGGCCATTGGAGCATGTCAGTGATCAATGATGCAACTGTATCCTACAGAAAAATAACAAGCAAATGAGATTTTTTTTAATAAGACTTTGTAGACAGATAGTATGAAACAAAGGGGGGAAAAGAAAGAAAAGATCACGTCATACATCAATCATATCTGAAAGCCCAGGCATAGCGGTCAGGCTTCCTCCCACGGCTTTCAGAACGTAGTCGATTCTCGGTTTTGGCTGCAATTGCAGGGAAACAATGCATATGAAAAACAAATATATTGCAAAGAAATAAAGGCAGTTCCTTGCTATTGAAACAAAATAAAGTTTTTTCTCTCGTAGAAGGGTCTTCGAACTAGAATTTAAAAGTTAAGCCTGACTATGGAGTAGTCAAAAGAAACACACATCTGCTAGAAGAGCAACAACAACAGCAGAGATGCATGGTATCTCGTCCGACAATTGGAAGACCACACGGATGATGGTGTACACTTGAAGGTTCTTAAACTGTATACATAGGCAAAAATAAAAGGAGTAAATGTTAACTAGTTAGTATAAAATCTGAAACAAAAGCTGCAGTTTAAACATGACTTCCTGTTTTTAGATAAGTGTGACATAAACTTGTACTGCAGGCAATTAATTGTACCAGTGTCTAGGCAAAATAGAATTTGGGGCCTCTTTCTTAACTTGGTTTTCTTAAGATGGTGCTATGAGTATCAGTCAACATGGTAAATTATTTTATGTGTGCCTTTCATGAAAATATTCAGCACCATTTTAAATACAAAATGTGGGAAGTTAATGATAATCTCGCTTTTGGCCACGGGTTTGTGGCAAACAAACCTGAATGGGAAGTGAAGCAACAAGTGTTTCGACTGCAAGAATAATATTTGGTTCCCCACCCCACCTGAAGTCCATGTCCATTGTAATCTGCCCTTCCTTAAGATTCTGAATTCGAATGCCTGAACACAGAATATGATATGTCATAGCTTGATTTTGTGAGAGCACATAGCTCTGAAATCGATAACATTTGTCTCAGCGACCTTCTATTTTCGGTGGGACAGTCCCAAGGGAGAGTCGGCTGAATTTCAGTGAGGATATCCCTGGCGGTCTATAGTCATCAAGTATAGGTTCAACAGAATCCCTGATGACCATGGTTGCTGCCTGTAATTAGATGCGACTGCAAATCAGAATATTTCTTGACAACAAAATGGCCAAAGCAAAGTGTTTGTCTGTTTCTGAACATAGAAGTATCTTCATCCCAATGAGGTATCTTACCTCTTCAATAAATGGCCAAAGCTTGTTCAATTGTTTGTTGAGCCATTTGACCTGAAAGAAAATTCCAAAAAAGGTACCAAGGTAAGAATGCAAGCAACACATCAAAGAGGGCATAGCTCTAGCGGAAACAAGTGCATGCTACAGAATAGTGTATGTTTCATTTTCCAGCTGTCTATCAATTACACCAATAAAAGTTCAGAGAACTTTTGCTGTATTCGTTGGGACTGGAAATGATCAATTTAACACTGTAGCAGGTACAGCAATGGCATTTTACAGTGCCATGATTTATAGCTACATCAAAACAACGTCAAGTAACATTTCACCTGTTCATATTCTGGAAATGATATCCACTGGGGGAGATTTTCTCCACATATTTTCTTCACGTCGTCGCGGTTGAGAGATCCCAGTGAATAGATATCTGCAGCCTGTTTGAAAATGCATCACTGTGAAATTTACTGTAAACTAAGATGTACAAATTTAACCCGATAAATTCAGATGAAACAAAATTTACAGTGAAGAGACATCCGCTTTCAAGACAAATCACCAACAACAAACACACAAGCGATGCTCTTGAGTCTGAAGTCCCATAATCTATGGGCTATGTCGATTTGATCGTATTGCGGCAAATCAATCGGACATTTACAAAACTAAAGTCATATCTCCATTGGCAAATCGATCAGAGAGAAAATCGAGACGGTTAACGGAAGGCGAGGTCGAAGAGAGAAACTTTTGCATAGATCAAATCGGAATGATGCCGTAGCACTTGCCTTTCTGCTGCGCTTGGCGGCGCGGCGAGCCATGGCGCGCGCCCAGCCGGCGATCAGGGCGACGCCGACGATCACCCCCATTATAACTCCCGATATGAACCCCATTCCGCCTCTCCGTTTCCTCTACGTGCCACGAACACGGGAGGAAGAAAAGGATCGAGTGAAAAATTAGCAATTGCGATTGAAATCGATGGCGATCCCCTCTCTCTCTCTCCAAATTGTTTTTACTGCTAACCCTCCATTTGGGGCCGATTTTTTCGCGTGCAATTAGTAATAACAATAAAAAAGTGTGGAGAGAGAGAGAGGGCGACATGCAATGGCGTGCGATCGGTGAAAGTTGCCACGGTGAAAGATCTGTGCGATGCCCTAGAGATTCGTGCTTGGTGAGCCTTCGATTCCACGGGTGCAAAGCCGGCCAATGCAGAGTACAGTCGTCAATGTGCAACACCTGGGCTAAGGCCCCGTTTGGTTCTCATGAGGAGGGTGAGCTTAAATACAAAAAGACAAAATAAGTCGCTCACCGCGGAAACCAAATAAATTTCGACTTAAAGTCTTCCAACTTATAAGTTGCATAAGTAGCTTCACCCCTACTTAAAGTGACTTATTTCCACTTTTTCCTCTACCATCCTTGTGTGGAGCCATTCCATCGACTTATAAGTCTCACCGCAACCAAACATAACCGACTTAAAGTGGCGTGACTTATAAGTCGGGTGACTTATAAGTCACCCTACTTATGGGAACCAAACAGGGCCTAAGTGGCGAAAAATCGGAATTCGGTTGGAACGGAATCATCCGACGATGGAAAACACGGTGACGTGGTGCTGACGTTTGGGTCCCGGAGGGCATGGGCCCGCCTTGTCAACGACTGGTATGCAGCTCGAGAAAGGATGAAGGGTCAGGGTCTGCATACATACAGTACATACCGCCAATAGCAAGTTGACCAAAAAGAAGATAACAGAAAGAGTGCAGGGCATGAACAAAAAGAACCTTTACTTTCATTCACGCTTTACACTTTGCTGGAAAAAACGGTAAAGGGCATTGCTTGGGCTGGAATCAGGATAGAGAGCAAATTGCCACACTGATCCTACGAGAAGAGGACATTGGTAGCCAGAAAAGAGTTCTCTACCTGTAAAGTGTGCTCTGCACACTACTGTATTGTATATTTGCATTACTCCTATGTGACTTCAATATGGAGATTATTTAACTGCTTTTCATCCTATATGTGTACTTAACTGTTTGCCATCCGTAAAAAAAAACTATTTAACTTTTTGTCATATCTAGGAATGTCACTTAATCGCTGGTTGTAGGATACACTTTGGTTCCATTAAAAAAAGATTTTTTTATAGTTTCGTGTACCACATTCTGACCACATAGGACTTGTTAAGTTCAGCAAATCATCTTCAACGTGACATGTGAATAGCGATAATTTACTGACAACTTATTGTATCAAATCTCGTGTAGCAGGGCGGACACAGTATAAGGACATGGGTGTACATCTGTACACCTAATAATTTTGCAAGAAAAGTATCATGTACAGTGTATATACATATATGTATACAAATAATATGTCAAACTGTGTATATTGGAGTCCAAATCAACGCCCTGTTCGTTTGGCTTATCATATCACCACAAGAACAAAGACTTTTCTCTCGTAACAAACCAAGCCCACCAAAGAATCGGCCAAGACTAAGCAAACCAGCTTACTGTTTTCCCTCCCCTCGTGTGTTGGGCTATCCCAAAACAGCGCCATTGCACCACATGCAGCAGGTCGAGCAGAACACCGCTGGCCCTCTTTATTCGCACTAGCGGGCTATTGGTCAAATGCCCGATGCTTTGGTATGTAACAGCAATGGATTTTACAATTTAAACTCATGTTCATGCAATTAGTTGATCTGAAATTTGTTGAAGCATATTCATTTAATACGTAGGCTTTCTAAAAAAAATGTAGGCACTTAGGTAACAAATGATTAAAGGATACTAATTCGATCAAGCAAAAGAGAGATAAAGGTATTCTTAATGATGTTACACTCATGTCTTTGAGAAAAGACGTCTGTTTTCATGCAACGAGTGTGGTTGGAGGGCTCTTTTTTGAAAATCTCTCCACAAAGTATTTTCCCACAAAACTATCTGCAAGATCCGCATTTGAGTTGATTGTTTTTGACTGACTAGGTGAGAAGAGCGCTGAAAAGGGTTCTAAGCACGACCGACATCTTTCGTATGCTATCACTGTTTGGTTTGCAAAAATCATGTACACCCAATCCTAAATTCCTGCGTCCGTCACACGTGTAGTCGTGTATAATGAAAATAATACACTTTGATATGACCGATGAATGATGACAATTCACCGAACATGCATCTCGTGGAGTCGTGGTGTGGTTGTGTGAGATGTCATTCTTCCCAGCAGAAGCAGAAGGCAGAAGCACACCGTGGTCGCTCCTTGACCGCATCCCTCCGGCCGGATCCGAATCGGCGTTGACCGACGATATTGACCTTCGGGCCCGCACCCCTTCATTAAAATCGTCTTTACTCCTTCGGCGGCCTCCGCAATCCGCAGCCCGATCCTACTACTACATTCCCACCTACAAATGCACCAGCTGGCTCCGCCTCCCACCATCTCTTTCTGACTTTCTCCCTCTCCCTTCTCACCCACGCGGCCACGCCACCCTCCCTCCTCGAGCGGATCGGTGAGGCGCTTCTACCCGTCCCACCGACCCATGGGCCATGGAATCCCTAGGGCTCACTGGTCAGAGACCCGGCATAGGATCCCCCCTCGCCCGCACGGCCTCGAACCCGAAGCCCCAGCACCCCAGCCCCCAGTGGAGTGAAGCGCGCTGCGCGCACGCATCTGGGGAGGAGATGGTGGAAAGCCAACACACTTTTCGCCCCAGTCCGCTGCCTCGCTTTGCGGTGCTCCACCCCGGCTCCCCTTGTCTTTTCCCCACCTCCTCCGGCGGCCTCCCCGGCCCGTAAACCCCCCCCCCCCCCCCCACCGCCCACCCGGCGATGCCCTCGCGGCAGCCCCCGCTGCCCGCCCCGTCGCCGACCCCGGTCGCCGTCGCCGTCTCCGACCTCCGATCCCGCGGGGGGGAGTCGCCGCCGCCGCCCCGATCCCGCCGCCGCGGGGGGCTCGGCCGCGGCCGCGGCCGCGCTGATCTTGGTGGTGGCCGTCGCGCTGCTGCTGCTGTGGCGGAGGCGGAGGCGGCGGAAGCTGGCCTTGGCTGCCGGGGCGCAACCGGCGGCCGAGCTGCGGAGGCTGTCGTACCAGCAGCTGCGGCGCGCCACGGGGGGATTCGCCGCGGCGAGCAAGCTGGGGCAGGGCGGGTTCGGCCCTGTCTTCCGCGGCGCGCTGCCCCGGTCGGGCCAGCCCGTCGCCGTCAAGGTCATGGACGCCGCGGGGTCCCTCCAGGGCGAGCGCGAGTTCCACAACGAGCTCTCCCTGGCCTCCCACCTCCTCGGATGCGCCGTCCCGGGGGCGCCGCCGTCCATCCTCCTCCCGTTCGCCTACTCGCTCTCCGCGCAGCCGCGCCGCCGGAGGATGATGCTCGTCTACGACCTCATGCCCAACGGCTCGCTGCAGGACGCGCTGATCGGGAAGAAGCGCCCCGAGCTGGTGGCCGAGTGGCCGCGCCGCCTCGCCGTCGCCCGCGACGTCGCCGCCGCGCTCCACTACCTGCATTCCGTCGTGCAGCCGCCCGTGATCCACGGGGACGTCAAGCCCAGCAACGTGTTGCTGGATGCCGACCTCCGCGCCCGCCTCTCAGATTTCGGCCTCGCGCGGATCAGGTCCGAAGAGGAGGGTGAGCTGGAGAGCGGCGCGATTGGGGCCGATGCGGATGGGAATGGCAATCCCGGCGGTGGATGTGACGAGGATGTGTCAGTGGCCGGCGAGAGCGTGACCACTATTGTGGTCAATGGGGAAGACAATGCTGCCAAGTCGCTGGAGGATGATGAGGTGTTCACCACAGCATCTCCTGCAGAGGCCGCGTCCACTTCTGGATGCGACAAGACTAGTGTTGGTAGCGGATTAAATGCCCGAAGCTGCAATGGCGGAGGAGCTGCAGGATCAGGAACTGGGAGTGATTGGTGGTGGCGTCAGGACAACGGTGGTAGTGGTGGCGGCGGCGGCGGCGGTGGCGGCGTGAAGGACTATGTGATGGAATGGATTAGGTCTGAGATTAAGAAGGAGAGGCCGAAGAATGATTGGATCGCAGGATCATCTGCAATCACCCCAGTTACTTCAACAGAAAGGAAGAAACCAAAGCGTAGGGCGCGGGAGTGGTGGCGTGAGGAGTATGCAGAGGAGCTCACTAAGAAGCAAAAACGGCAGGCACTTGCCAAGTCGAAGAGTGACGCTGGTGCCATGTCTGGTATGCAGTGGTGGGAGAGGGATTGCGATTTAGAGGAGAAGGGGCATTCAAGATGGAGGATGATGAAAAGTTGGAGCCGGAGGAGCAGCAATGGCAATGGCAATGGCAACGGCAACGGCAAGGGCAATGGCAATAGCAATACCAGCATCAGTTGGTGGGTGGACGGTGTGAGAAGGAGCAGCAGGGATTGGGCCAGTGGGGAATTTGTGCCCAAGAGCGGTGGAGCAGTGAGCAGCACTCCGAGCATGCGAGGCACAGTCTGCTATGTGGCTCCTGAATACGGTGGTGGAGGGCCTCTATCAGAGAAATGTGACATTTACAGCTTCGGAGTGTTGTTGTTAGTTCTTATATCTGGACGCCGCCCGCTCCAAATGACAACCTCACCAATGTCAGAGTTTGAGAAGGCGAGTCTCATTTCGTGGGCAAGGCATCTTGCTCAAGTCGGCCGGCTGCTCGATCTGGTAGACCCTGCACTGCAGGATGTTGATCGGGACCAAGCGCTGCTATGCATTACAGTTGCGCTCCTCTGCATCCAGCGGTCACCAGCTCGCCGCCCATCAAGTACAGAGGTGCTTGATATGCTTGCTGGTGAGGGTGAACCACCAGCTCTTCCGATAGAGTTCTCACCTTCGCCTCCGGGCGGATTCCCCTTCAAGTCCCGAAGGAAAGGCCGGTGAGTTTAGTTTGTTGGTTAGATGCAAAATGTAGTGTTAATCTTCTGTCCGTATGCTTGTTTCTTCTTGTACACCACTTCTAATTCATCTGTTTGATTTATTTGTGTAAAGATCTTTGTGGGGTAAAACAGAGGCCAATTGGGTTCAGATTTGGCAAGAACTGTCGTGCCCTATTGATCAATTAGATAGTCATAGCATAGTTTGGTTTTCTTTTCGCAAACTCCTTTCCACCCAGTCAATCTCTTGATTGGAAACAAGTATGAATGTCAGCTCAAATTGACAAGAACTGTGCTCCTATTAACCACCTACTTAATTGTTCAACATGCTTCCTAGCACGACCATATATAAGTTTGGGACCCCCCCCCCCCCCCCCTTCTCTTTTTGCTGGGAGATAGGGAAGCATGTTGCTTTTGGACATGCTTTGGATTTTCTTGGATGTAGGCCTGCCAGGCCCTCTGTGCTGATTTTCAAACCATTTGCTTCTGATGCACACCCAGCTATGTATTGATGGTTTTAGCTTTCAAGCTTTTCTTGTTCAAAGTTCCCTTTCACTTTTCTCTTTCCATTGGAGATCAACTTTCCCTTTAGCACTGAGATGGCACTTTTGTCTTTCCATGGAGGTAGCAAGTATATTCTGCCTAGGTTCCAACAGCTTCGAAAACAAACATCAAGTAGACCACTGTACTTTCTGAAAAAGATCTTTTGTCAATCCTGCTAGTGCGGGCATGGTTAACTACAACAAAGCAATAGTTTATGCAGATGTGAGATTCGCTCTCTGAACTATGAAGTCTGAAGCCTGAACCAGGAATTAGATTTTGGGTTTTGTTTTAAAGCAGCTACCGAAAACCCTCCTAGAACCCTCTTGCTTTGTGAAAATTTTTATTGATAAATATATTTTGCAGTGAATTTGAAGACAATCATTTACCTGTTGAAACTACATCACCTGGCATGTAACACCTTGGTAATTTGACACCCTTTTCTTTTGATGCACATTTATTTTGTCTTTGCACGCTGTCAGTTGTTAAACGGAAAATAAATGTAAGCTACACACAATTATCATGCTAAGACCAAATATGAAGGATAAAATTTCATCCATGTGAAAGAATATCAGTAATTAGATAAGGGTTGGCCATTTACTTAGAGTTACTTGACACAGTGATAATTGATTCAATCTTGGTCGATCTACATGAAACTTGTAACCAGTGTAATGTGTTCCTCAAAAGTATGATATTGTCATGATTTTAAACAAGCTATCAACTTTTCATATGGATGGTATAGAAACAACAGGTTTGATGAATGATGATGTAAGACAGTACATGTTGAAGTGTTGCCATGGGTATGCATCTGTGCTTCTTTGGGCGAACTGGTGTTAATTCGGAAGGTGCAATTTATTCCCAGCCCCTTGATTATGTAACGATGTAACTAGATACGTTAACACTGTTGGCAACTGATGATAGTTGCACGATGATACAAGGAGGCCTAACAGGTGGAATTTTCGTGCTTCTTATTACTGGCTGACCATTTTGCAGTTCAGTTTATGCTGCTCTTGGGGCAACCCCAACCCCCAACCGAGATGATAAACTAAAGAGGGCAAATACCTTGAGGCAGTTAGCAGGTTTGATATGTGGATGTTTTCCTATATTGACCTGCTTGGTCAATCAAAACTGATTTTAGCAAGGTACACTTCCACTGCAAAATGTTTGTGCGGATTACACTGTCTGTAATGCTCAATAGTTCTGACATCATTGTTAACAGCCTACTTCCATCAGAACAGTAGCATGCTCATTTGATCAACATAAAAAAAAAGTGAACAGTTCGGTATGCTTTGATGACTCAACGCGTTAGGTTACTAAGGAAGACATGCATTGATCGCAACCTTTATTTACATTTATCACCATCTGACCATCAGTTATCATTCAATCTCGAGCTGCTTTGGAAGGTATCAATCTAACGAGAAAAGAGGATTTAGCATGAAAATGCATATCAATAGGGGAAAACCCTTAGGCCTCATTCGTTTCCATGGGATCAATTCCGATCGGAATGGATAAATATAACAACAAAATCATGATAGTTCTTATAAGAGATCCGTCGGGGACAGCCCCTAGGGGTCCCCTTTAACAATCGGGAAACCCCCAATTAAAACCCGCAATAAAGCCAAACACGCCTCGCCTAACCATGCGGGACACGACCCACCGAGGCGGCCCACTCGAAGATCCCCTCGAGCGAGGCTTCGCCTCGCTCGAGGATGCGCGCCTCCCTCGGGTGGGCTCCGTCCCGTTCGAGGGGGTTCGCTTATCTCGAGCGGGCTCCGCCTCGCTCGAGAGCCCGTTCCCCCTCGAGCGGTGCTCCGCCTCACTCGAGGATCCGCTCCGCCCTCGAACGGGGTCCGCCTCGCTCGAGGGCGCCCGCACGCGCGCACCCGCTCCCGTACGATGGCATTTAATGCCCCGACACCGGCGGGCGACGCCATCATGCGCCCGGGGCTCGCGCCCCGTGCCGCCGCACCAACTCCCCAGAGGGATCCCATCCCCGCCACCGTGAGAGGAACCGTGCCGCGTGGCGGCGCCGGCCCCGTGACGCCGCGCCGCCTACTCCGTACGGCTAACGCGCCGAGCCCCTCGAAGGGGGGCGGCCGCACCCTCGACTCGCTTTCTTGTGATCTTGCAGGGTTAGGTGGAGGCGCTAGGCCGGTGGGACGCCATCCCTGCCACTGCTAACGGCATGGCTGCCGCCCCCGCGCGTACGAACCACACGCCGGCGCTGTGGCAACAACTCTAGCACTGTGGAGCGTGCGGGAACGGGACGCCGCCTTACCTCGCCACCGTGCCTCATACGGACCGACGCCAGGCAACTCCCTCGAGCCCGTCTAAAGGCATCACGCCCATCCGCCGCCCTTCTACCCTCGAAGCCGCCATCGTTCGGGTACAAGATACGCCATGATGGCCGTATCGCCGCAAGGATCGTCCGACGGCCGCCTACTCTACGGCACGGCGCACCACGCTCCCTCACATAGCTAAATAGCGCGGCGCGCATGTGATTCGCTCTCTCCTTGGTCTATAAAAGGAGAACGAACCCCCCCCCGCCGCAAGGGACGGACGGACACACGACGCAACGTAACACAACACCTCCCGGCCACGACATCGGGGACTTGGAAGCCGCCCTTCCTCTCCCGCCTTGCTTGTAGCGGCCCCACTACAGCACCCCGGTGCCGAGCAATATAGTGCCTTGAGCACACCACTGCTGGACGTACGGCCCACCGGCCGGGAACCGGGGATAAACTCGTGTCTCTTGTTGCTTAGCATCGACCATTGAGGGATAGACCTCGGCGCTTATTACCGGTTAGTGTCGGGACCACATTCCGCACCGACAAGATCCGAATTTATTCCGGGTCGAAAATTAATTTGCTCATGATAGGTACACCAAAAGGCTCGGAATCAATCTTGAGTCGCCAATACAAGCCGAAGGGGAAGAATCTCACGTGAGACTGCCGCCGCAAGCATGGCAGAGCTGCAGTGCGTCGTGTGTGGGTTGGGGATGATGGGCTTGTGGCAGCTGGGCTGTGGCCGTGTGGGTGAGGAGCTGAGCCGTATTGGAAAATCACCCTGATACGTATCAACCCCCGTATCAATCTACTGTATGTTTTTATTTTTTAAGTAGGGGAAGTGCACGTGCCGTTGTAACACTTTGTGCCGCCCGTCAACGTAGCAGAGCGCTGCCGGCCAACGCCGTTTTATCGTGCTTGGGTATTACCGGGTGAAGACATTTACGTCAAGAAGCAAGCGAAACCGAATCGTTTGTCCATCCGTAGTTGTCACGTACTCACAATTTAGATATTAAAATTTTACCTTAGACCCTAGGAATTTCCAAACCGTAAACTATATTCTTATCTTTTTAAACTTTTATCGATAACACCCTATAAAGATCTCACCTTTGCACATAAATTTCACCTTCGTTGTCAAGTTATATTTTTGTCTCTTGAAACTTTTACTGATAACCCTCTGCAAAGATCACACCTTTGCACATAAATCTCACTTTCGCTAGATAAGATGTAAGAATAAGATGTAAGACAATTATTCACTCTTTATAGTACATATTTGTATATTTATTATATGTATCGAGCATGTATCCTAGTTGTATCTGATATGGATATGTACCCAATATGAGACACAACAATGCTCGACGTGTCAGAGTAACGTAGCGTGGGAGGAATGGGATCCATAATTTTAAAATCAGTCAAATATATATCTAAAATAAATTTAATAACTTCAAGGAGTCAAACAAACATTCAAAATAACATAATCAACATCAGAATGTTGCATAGTTTTAAATAGCGCGCTATAGCGGCCCGTAGCTCTCAATGCGAAGCTATTCTTCTTTTTTGCGCTATCGGCACTATTGCCGCTATATCGCTATTGCGCCGCTATTCAGGAATAGCGTCACATCGCGCTATTTTGCCGCTATAGGCTCAGGCAAAAAAAACACCAAGGTAAGTGGAATGTAATTAAAAAAACGTGGCCCGGTCCATGGTTTGAGTTGTGATTTGTGAATTTTATGGTTGTGTGGTCCATGGTTGTTTGCTTATGTACTTCAACTTCAAGTGTTCAGCCTGTTCGGTTGGCTGGTGGCTGATGGTAGTCTTTGGTTTGTTACGAGAGAAATCTACCGCTTGGCTGGTTCTTTGGTGGTTGGTTTGTTACGAGAGAAGAGTCTTCTCGTAGTTCTTTGCCGAAAAGCCAAGCGAACAGGGCGGTTGACTTGATGCCTTCATGACTATTTGGTATTTGCCTTGAGGTTGAGAACTTATCATATTATGTTGTCCATTGTCATGGTTATTTGAATTATTAACTTATCAAGGCTAGTTCAACACTGTCATATTGTTGTTGCTTTTTCAATCAAATAGCGCGCTATAGCGGCGGCAGCAAGCTAGCGCTACTGCACATAGCTGACGCTATAGCGATGCCATAGCAGCGATATAGTGGCGCAATAGCGTCAAATAGCGGCCAGACTAGGACACCGCTATTTTCCATAGCCCGTGATTAAAAACCTTGGAATTTTGTAGAAAGTGTGACAATCATTATCATAACAAATTCTTCATTTTTTCAAAGAAAAAACAACATTTTTTAAATACTTCTTTTTCTTCTTCTTCTCCAAAGTCAATAACTGAAGGATGCTATGTTAAGTACTAGTAGCACATTGCGGAAATAGACAACATTGATAAGTCACGATCGTAGACGAGAAAGGAATGATCACTCACAACGAGCACAAACAGTCGCGATGGGACGATGTGCACGAGGCACCGCAACAAGGACACGCGGTACATGGTGGAGATGACATCAATGGATGGAGACAAGGGTAGAGCGTGACTGCGTGAGTCTCATTTTTCTTTTTTTTGAGATACGTGGTCTCATTTTTCTAAAGTACTACCTTGACATAATATATTGTTTTACCCTAAAACTTTTTAGTTTCTGGATAATACTTTTAGAATGTCATTAAAATAAAATAGATATATAAATTTTCAAAATAATATAAAATGGTATAAAAATTACCCTAAAACTTTTTAGTTTCTGGATAATACTTTTAGAATGTCATTAAAATAAAATAGATATATAAATTTTCAAAATAATATAAAATGGTATAAATATTTTATTTTAACGATGATTCTAGATAAAATATTTTTTAATAAAAATATTGTCGCTACATAAAAAGAAAGAAAGGGAACATATTTCAATAAGATATTATAAAAGCACTAGTTATATTTGTCATTTGGTTAGTGCAACTAAATTATAATTTATTAAATTTCAGGTGAAAATAATCAACCAACAATTTTTTTATCACTAAAGTTTGGGAGTTGTCGTGATATCTCCCAAAATATATGGTGACTCATAAAATGTATATTTTAGACAAAAAGTTCAAAAATAGAACATATGAAAATTATATTATTATGTATATTTCGAATTTTTTGTTTCAACAGGTTAAAAATTACGTAATATGATAATATGTATTTAGAAACAAAATTTAAAATGTATATCCTACGTCGTTATTTTTTTAATTAAGGATTATAAATTCGGCCTCTACGTCCACAAGTGGACATATACGGCCAACGATTACAACGGAGTGCTTAAACTCCAAGCCTTGTAACGAGGCAAAAGAAAAACACAATAACAATAAAAAGAAGACTAAGCTTCTAACTAAAAGCCCAACCAAGCGACACAACATCCAACACCCGACAAGCCAAACCGCCAGCGAAGCAAGTCACAAGTCTTCCAAAGCGACGCCTCCAAGAAGGAAATGATGCTGCGCCCGTCATCGTCGCTCCTCCGAAGAACCGGAGAAAGGTTTTCACCCGGAAGACATAGACCAAGCAAGAAGCATCCCAACAACACCTCCAAGGAGGACTACGACACTCGAAGACGCCGCCGCTGTTGACACCGGCACCAAGCCGGGAGAGCTTTCGCCCGACGCTTCGTCCAATGCCGACCCGACGACAAGGAGAGGATGGACCGCCACACCGGCCGCGATCATCAGAGGCGCAAGGGGCGAGCACTTAGGCCCCCCTCAACCCCACCGACGAGCACCGGCACGAGAGTCGCGACACCCTGCCCACCTCGCGGGAGAACCGACACCGACCGTGAGGAACCAGATCTTCAGGGGGGGCGTCGAGGGACGGAAGCAACCCACAGCAGCCGTCAACCAACGCCGACACCGTGCTGCACGCCGGCGAACCTCCGCCGCACTTAGGGCCGCAAGACGAGGGTTCGGACACGAGCACGAGGTCGGCCGAGGTCGCCAACCACCACAAGCCACCACCAACCCGCACCGGCACGGCATCGGGCAACCAAAACCTTCCCCGACACTTAGTCCGGAAAGGTAGGCCCCCGACACCGACGCCCGGCAACGGGCCACCGCCGCCCATGTCACCGCCAAGCGTGCGGCGACCCGCGCATCCGAGAAGCCCACCTCCGCCTTCTCCACCACACGCTTGACCGCTAGATGCCGGAGGCCACCACACCCCACCGTCCGCCGCCGCAGTCGCCGCCACAATGAACGGCCGACGTCCGGGACCTCCGCCACAAGTGCGCCGCCACCGGCCGCCGAGCTCCCCCACGGGAAGCCCCGCCGGCCAAAGAAGTGCTCGCCGACCGCCGGCCGAAGGCACCCCGAGCGGGGGTCGCGCCACCGCCTCACCACCTAGGGCCCGCCGTCGCCGCCGCCGACCGGCACCCATCCGACCACCAAACGCAGACGCTCCTCCGTGGAACCCCGCATCCGGCCATGGCAAAGTCGGATCCGCCCGCCCACCACCCGGCGGTGCGGACGGCGGTCCCGTCGGCGAGCCGCACCGGTGGCCGAGGCGGCCGCGCCCGCCCGCTCCACCGCGCGAGGGAGGAAAGGCCCCCGCCGCCGCCGTCCTTGCGGGCGCGCGGGGACCCGACGACCCGCTCGGGCGGCGGCGCGCGGGGACTCGGCGGAGGGAGGGGGCGGCGGCGCAAGAGTTGGGGAGGAGCGCCTGTCGCCCGCGCGGGGGAGACATCCTACGTCGTTATTGCTTAGCGATTGGAGTGTCAGCATTACATCGAAGAAGTATGTGAATGCAGATTGTTTTTTCTGAACCTGTACAATCTTGTCGTCGCCGAACTCAACGCCAGTAAAAAAGAATGTGAAGGCATCCGATATTTACGCTATGTGACGACTTATTTAAAAAAAGCTCTCGACACAAAGTTTGAGGTCGCGGGTATTGTACCTCAGTGCAACAACGGCAAGCTCAATCCTAGGTGTTGTGTTGTATTAAGATGGATGTGGAGTGGTGATCTAAAATACTGATTATCGTTTAATATTAATTTTCTTTTTATAGATGTCTTTATTGTCACATTAGTTATCCTTTTAATTAGATTTTAGATTCTAATTAAGAATATGCTCGTGTTTCACGGGCAAAAAAATTTAAAAATATTGAAAAAATACTAACACGTGAGATACTAATATTATAAACGAATAAATACAATAACCTTAAAAATAATAAATACAACATCAAGATGCAACACATATATTACACCACCAAAAAAATTAAGCAATACACACAACAAGAAGAAATATGATATTGAAAGTGCCGAAGTGTGAATTAAATACTCTAGTGGAAAGAAATTGAAATGTTTCGAGTATAATTGTTTCTCGAGCAAGTATATTCTGCCTAGGTTCGAACAGATTTTTATCAAACATCAAGTAGACCACTGTAATACTGTACTTTCTGAAAAAGATCTTTTGTCGGTCCTGCTAGTGCGGCCATGGTCCACTACAGCAAAGCAATAGTTTATGCATAATGAGATTCCCTCTCTGAACTATGAACTCTAAAGCCTGAACCTGGAATTAGATTTTGGGTCATGCTTTAAAGCAGCTACCGAAAAGACCTCCTAGAACCCCATGGTTTGTGCAAAAATTATTGATCAATATTTTTCATTGAATTCTAAGACATAATCATTACCTGTTGAAACTACATCAGCTGGCATGTAAGTCCTTCCTAATTTGACACCACTTTTCACCACCCTTTTCTTTTGATGTGTTGTGTTTGCAAGCGGTCAGTTCCTTAAACGGAAAATAAATGTAAGCTCCAAACAATTATCATGCTAAGGCCGAATATGAAGGATAAAACTTCATGCATTTAAAAAAGTATATCATTAATCAGATAAGGGTTGACCATATGCTTAAAGCTACTTGACACAGTGATAATTGATCCACTCTTGGTCGATCTACATGAAACTTGTAAGTTGTTACCAGTGTCATGTGTTTCTCAAAAGTCAGATATTGTCACGATTTTCAACAAGCTATCAACTTTTCATATGTAAACTGATTTTAATTTGGGAGATGTAATTTATTCACAGCCTCTCGGTTATGTAACGATGTAACTAGATTTGTTAAGACTGATGATAGTTGCACAATAATACAGGCAGGTGGAATTTTCGAGCTCATTATTACTGGCTGATCGTTTTGCAGCTCAGTTTAAGCTGGTCTTGGTGCAATTGCAATTGAGGTCTTGTTTAGATCGGTAAGTTTCTACTATTCACCGGTCACATAGGATGTTTTTATACTAATTAAGAATGTTAAATGTAAATTAATGACAAAACTTGTTTTATAACTCAGGTGAAATCGCGAGAATCTATTATGTCTAATTAGATCATGGTATGTTGTGCTTGTTGTAACTGATTTAGCAAGGTAGTACTTCCACCGGCATTTGAATGTAAATTAATGACAAAACTTGTTTTTATAACACAGGTGAAATCGCAAGAATCTATTATGTCTAATTAGACCATGGTATGTTGTGCTTGTTGTAACTGATTTAGCAAGGTAGTACTTCCACCGGCAATTGTTTGTGCTGACTACACTGTAATGCTCATATAGTTCTGACATCATTTTTAACAGCCTACTTACATCAGAACAGTAGCATGCTCATTTAATCAATGCAAAAAAAAAGTGAACAGCACGGTATGCTTTGATGACTCGACGCGTTGCGTTCCTAAAGAAAACATGCATTGGTCGCAACCTTTATTTACATTTATCACCATCAATTATCATTCAATTACGAGCAACTTTGGAAGGTATTAACCCAACAAGCAAAGAGCAAAGAGAATTTAGCATTAGAATGCATATCAATAGTGTAAAAAACCCTCAAGCTCTGTCACGAAAGCAGGTGGTGACACACCGGCGTGCGCCCCTGTCCAGTCCATTCGAGATCTCGCAAGTCACAACCTGCCTACCTATGCGAGCCCAAGCTGTAATCCTTGGCTATCCCAACGCCACGTTCGGCTATCCAAGTTGTCACTGATCTGTTCTTGCAACCACAAATCCAAACAAAAATCGCACTACAACCCTGTACTTGTTTGATTTGATTAGCGAGCTGGATGGGCTGCTTAAATTTGATTAGCGAGCCGGAGCAGCCGCACCTTCCCCCGCACGGAGCGCTTCTCCTAGTGGAGATGAGAGCTTCTCCTAGTGGAGATGAGTGTCGGAGCCATTTTCATGGCGAACAAGCAGAGCTGATCACTATACCACAGCCCTAAATTAGCGTCGGACAAGCGTCGTTATAAGTAGTAAAATAACATTGAACGGTTAGTCGGTATAACTATATGTCAGATCCTCAGTCGGTATATCTTGTTGTAGCAATTACAGATCCGTCGGTATAGAAAATTAGATGCCTCTTGCTGAGCATCTTGAGTTACCAATACAGACAACAGTTCCGTATGAGAGGAAAAAATGATCTATTTTGTTGCACTGGGCCACTGAGGCATAAACGAACCTGTTACACTGTTGCATTTTGCTTGTCAAGAACAATATATGGTATTCAGATGGCTACTATGAAAGAGTGGCACGGCACTATGTGTGGCCATATACAGTATTCAGATGGCTACTATGAAAGAATGGCACGGCACTATGGCCATATACAGGTGGGGTAAGTTGTCTGTTCACTTGTGTTCCTGCCGAAGAACGATGTAGCTACGTCCGTTGTTCTTATACATGTGAGAAATTTTCCTCACAATGTTAAGAAATGCTTTCTTATCCTGCAGAAAGAGAGTAAAAGGCATCAAGATCTTGGACATGCAATGGCAATATCATGGAATGAAATGAATGGGTAGTGGTCACAAATTAATGTGACGAAACATAAAATGCACTGGAACACATTAAAACCAAAGCACATCATCAGAAAACTGAGGCAGCCTACCTCTTGAGTAGTAACACGAGATCTGAACCTCGACACCAAATCTTGTGATGTGACAGGTGCAATTGCACGAAGCACTGCCCTGACTTCCTCCTCTGTAACTGGTGATAATTCTGCCGTTCTTGCTGGAAGAGATGCTTCTGAAATTGGCACCGAAGGAGTTTCGTCCTTGACACATGTCGTTCTGATTTCCTATACAAACAATATGCAAATTTTAATGCAAAGAATCTGGCGTGGTGTATCACAGATGGTTGAAACTTAAATTTCACATGCGCGAAAAGGGAGAAATTACATACAGGTTCCGTCTTTATCTTTTTGGAAGCTGCACCATTAGAAGTATTTGCATCACCACCCCCGGATCTCCTTTTTTGAGTGGATTTAGATGGAAGTGTAGGGTTCTGAGCTTGCGCTGATGGTGTTAATTTACTAGGGTTGCTATCCACTGGTTCATTTTTGGGTTCAACCAGTTGTTTTGGAGCACATTCTGATGATGGTGGCTCGTCTTCCTGTTGCATGAAACAACTACAAAGATGAATTCTATTCCAATAGGTTGTTTGTGCGAATGCAAAAAAAAAGCAAGTTCTAAGAATAATTGTGATCATTACAGTTGTGTTTTTGTCATCGGTGTCAGACTCTTCCCCAGCAGCTCGACGGAGCAGCTTTTTTAGCTCCTGACCAGACTTGCTCAAGTTGCTGCTACTGCTGCCACCTAATTCAGTCTCATTATCATCCTGCGAGTGTTATGATAGAAATCAGATATGGCATCTACAGGTGTGGTAGCTTTGGTTAAGGTGGCAGAATCTGCAGATCTATCTAGTAAATAGCGTACTAGAAGCAAAGCAGCATGATCATCTCTGTTTACCTCCTTAATTTCAGGAGGAGCAGCCTCAGGATCAGCTAAGTCAGGTCTTTCCTCTATATCAATGTCCAGAGTCTCATCATCATCAGTGAAGATCTCTTCGTGCTCCCAATGGTCACCTGATAGACGAAGGTTACAGAATAAGCCTAGAACATGGTATGGAAATATGGTATATGGCCTTTTTATTCTTTCTGGTGTGGAAGTGTGAATGGTTCTCAGAAATAACAATAAAGCATGTGCATAATGTATAAAATGCAAACAGAATCTCAGAAATAACAAAAGATGGCATGCGACATGTATACCTTTCTCAATTTCATCATCCAAATCAAAGTCCTTGTCCTTCCCGCCTTCCTCGTCATCCTCGTCCACACCCTTGGTAGTGAGCCCATGACTGTTATTCCTTGCAGCTCTCCCTTCTTCGTCCTCCTCACTTTTGACAGATTGATTCCCATTCTCATTCTTATCCCCTTTCTTGGGGTGAACCCCATTTGTTGCCCCTTCTTCTTTCACATCCTCAAGCTTCTTCACACCTGAACTAAAGGCAGAAGCTCCATTTGCAGCTACCTTTATCAGCCTCTGTTCACACCCAGATGCACTACTTCTCCTTTTATTCATTTTCTCTTCAGCTTCTTCCAAGGTCAGCTGTTTGTACTGTGCAACTTTACCGAAGTTGTACCTAAGAAATATGAAACTTTAAGGATGCTTTAACAAAAATAAGAGTACCTAAGAAAATTATCAGGAACGAAATGTCACATTACTGAAATGTCAAAATTTGAGGAAACCACTCTTGTGGCACTTGAATTTTGCTGGTAAATATGTTCAGATGATGGATGCTCGCAGTTTGTTTAAATACAAACAAAATAAAGATGGAAGCCTAGAGAATACCAGGAACCAACTGGAACAGCAGTGATATCCTTGCCTTTCAGCGTCAATGAGTAGTATGTAGTCTTTGGGTCCTCATTTTGGCCTTGATACTGATGTTCACCTGTCTCATCCTCCAAAATCCATGGCCTCCTGCTGTAGTACTTCTCCTGCTTGTGTCAAATGTGTGCTCATTAGCTGGGGAAACATCAGTTTATTTGTCCCTAAGTTGGCAAAGCCCAGAAAAAAAATGACTGCATTCTAGCATGTGT
Source organism: Cenchrus americanus (assembly GCA_947561735.1). Classification (NCBI taxonomy): domain Eukaryota; kingdom Viridiplantae; phylum Streptophyta; class Magnoliopsida; order Poales; family Poaceae; genus Cenchrus; species Cenchrus americanus. The sequence continues at coordinate 148,283,345 of OX387243.1, read as the reverse complement.
GATTGCCAACTGCAGAATGTTGATGTTCTCCTGATACCAGATGTAATTTCTGACGCAGCAGAGCCACCTAATAGCAATTGCATTCTAATTCTAGTTCATTTATCATGACTTTTTTATACATAAATAACAGGAGGATACATACTGTTTTTTAGGAGGGAAATTAATCGAAAACATCATTATCAGGCAGTACCAAAACAAAACAGAACAACGGTGATGATGATCATCCACGATCAAAAACCAGTACCCGCATATTCCCGGTAAGCTGCCGTCCTTGCGGGACCACCTTGCGAAGAGACCATCTGCTTCCCCCACTACTTCTCTTCGACAAGGGCGGCAAGCCGGTGTTGAACCTGCCGATGAAATTGACCTTCTCCGCGGAGGCATCCAACCGAACATCGTACTCCTGCGCAGCGCGACACCGGTGATTTCAGGAAATCCCCAAGGTGAGGGGAACGAACGATACCCAGGTGAGCTGCATTGCTCGCACGGAGGCAAAAAAAAATAATAATAAATCTGTGCGTTCACGAGACGGCGCGGTGGGGGTACCCGGATGAGCCTGGTGACGGGGGCGGCGCAGACGGCGCAGCGCCTGCGGGCGCGCGCCTCGGCCCTGCCGCAGTCGGTGCAGAGGGTGGTGTGCCGGCACGACGTGCCGTAGAGGTCCTTTGCGGCGCCGCAGCGCTCGCACGCCTCCTTCAGGACTAGGTCGGCGGAAGCGGCCGCGGCGCTCCCCAAGCCCATGCCGACCATGCCGCCGCGCGCCGCCCGCACCACGCTCTCGTCCAGGTACGTAGGGTTTGGTTTGTGCTCGTTCGTTTGGGCCGTGGGGAAGTCGACGACGTGGCGTCTTTAAGGGCTGAGATCGAAAACGGCAAGGACGTGTGGCCCTGGCCTGCCTGGTGGGGACGGACAACGAGCCCGAAGCTGCAACGCGTGCGCGCACGACGACCCGCCGCGCGCGCGGTGTGTCTGTCGTTGGGGTGGGCTAGGATGGGCTCCGCACCTCGGCCTAGCGGACCGAAACGTGAAGGCAGAAAAGGATCAAGGTTTTTTTATTATTATATTTTGCCCCTACTTTGAAATGCAATTGTGTTTTACTCTTTTTTTTTCTAATTTTGCGATTTTATCCTAAATATTTAGGAGTTACTATGATTTTGCTCCTGGTCTTTGCGTATTTAGACTGAGTCCAACAGCCATGGCAAAGGCATTTTTGCCTCTCGCTGGTGAACTGTTCACAAAGGCAACCTTCTCCAACTGGTGATGCAAACGGCAAGGAAAAATGCAAACTGAGGAGAGAGATGATGCAAATTTACACACACTCTCTCCTCGAATGCATCCGCGTCCAGGCAAGCAGGACCACAGGAGCGACCGACGGGGCTCAGGCGGTGGCGGCGGCAAGCGGTTGAGGTCCGGCGGCATCCTTCCGCAGTGAAGAAATCGGTGCCCGCCTGCATTGTCCCTGCCTCCGATGAGCTCGCGCCCCTCCCTCCTCCATTGGGCCCCATACCCCTCCCCCTTCCTCGACGAGGTGGACGACCTTAAGGACAAGCTTGCCGCCGCCGCAATGACCGCCATCAGCCCCCACCAAGTTCGCCGCTGCTCATCTCCCTCGCGGACAAGCTCCTCCCACAGCGCTAGGCCGTGTTGCGGCAGCTCATCGGGGCCGGCGTCGCGGCAGCTCGACGGCGCGCAGCGTTGCTCCTCTCCCTCGCGGTCAAGCTCTTCCGACGGCGCGGGTCGCGTTGCTGCAGCTCGTCGGCGTGGGCGTTGCAACAGCTTTGTCGGTGCGAAAAGTAGTCCCGACACTAAATAGTAAGAAGCGCTGAGATCTATCTCTTGATGGCCGGTGCTAAGCAACTAGTGGCACTGGTTTTTATCCTGGTTCCGGCCGGGGCCGTACGTCCAGCAGAGGCGTGCTCGGGGCACTATATTGCGTTGCACCGTGGTGCTCGTAGAGGGGGCTACAAGCGAGGCGGGAGAGGAGGTCGGGCCTCCAGGTCCCAGAGGTACTGATTGAGGCAAATGCCAATATCGTGGTGAAGGCGGAAAGCGTGCAAGTGTGCGCTGTCCGTCGTCCCCTCCCCCCACGGCTAGGGGACTGCCCCTCCTTTTATAGGCCAAGGAGGCGGCAGTTTACAAGCGTGCCACACTATTTTCGCCTACGTGTAGAGGCATGGTGTACAGCGTCGCAGAGTAGACGGTCGTCCTGGTGAATCTTGCCTCTGGCGGGACGTCATGGCGCGTCCTGTGCGTGCCCAGGAGCGGCTTCGAGGGTGGCGGTGTAGCGGTTTCCTGTTCAGCGACCGCCTGTGTGAGGACTCGAGGGTGCTGTTGACGCGAGGCCGTACGGGGGTACAGTAGCTGGTGTGGCGGCGTCCCGTCGCCGCACGCTTCTACAGCGTCGGGGATGGCGATGCAGTGGCGTCGGGGACGGCGGGGATGGTCGCACAGGGCCGATGGCGACGGAGGTGACCGATCCCGCCGGCCTGGCGTCACGACGTTGTTCTTGCACGGGCGTGGCGTAGCTGTTCACCTTCTCTTCGAGGGCTCCGTCGTCCTTCCTCGAGGGTGCGGCGCGCCGGCCGTACGGGAGTGGGTGGCACAGTGCCACGCGGTTGTTGCTGACCATGCCGCACAGCGTCGCACAGTGGCGGGGATGGCCTCGCCACGGGAGTTGGCGGAGCAGTGCCGGGGCATGATTCCCAGGCGCGTAGCAGCGTGGATTCGCCTTTGACTTGGGCGCCTGCAGATGTCAGTGCATTAAATGCCCCTGCCAGAGGAGCATGTACGGAGGCGGCGGGCCCGTGATACCCTCGAGCGAGACGGAAGCTCGCTCGAGGGGGGCGCTTGGCTCTCGATCGAGACGGCCCGTGTGCTTTGTTGGGATTAAAGCTAGGTCTAGAGGAGATCACTTACGAGGAGAGGGCAGAGTGTGCTTGCAGGCTTGCAAGTTTGCAACGACCTTGCAGTCTTGCACAGCCTGGCCGCCGTCCGCCGATCGCCACCGCCGCCGTCGCCAGTCATGAGTCAAATCGAAGATTGGATTGGAAGTGCGAGAGGTGGGAGGAAGAATACGAGGTGACGCGATGCGAGCGTGCAGCCACCGGCAACTAGGCAGACTAACAGTACGTCGTGTGGTCAGGTTTGGGCCATTTAGCTACATGGGCCGTATCCAAACCGGCCCACACGTATTAGATACAAGTATCCAGTGCAGCACGTATCCAAATTTCTTAGTACAACTTGGATACATATCTGTGACGTATCCATGACGTATCCGTATCCACGCAGTATCGGATACGCGATACGCACCCCCCTTTGCCGTATCCATGCATCGTAGGAGACGGGACCTCACGCGAGGGGGGCGTCTAGCCCCCGGCGAGGCGGAACCTCACCCGAGGGGGCGACCGGCCCTCGAGCGAGGCAGAACCTCACCTGAGGGGGCGACCGGCCCTCGAGCGAGGCGAAGTTGTACCGGTATGGTGCCGTACCCCTCGAGCGGAGCGGAGTTCCGCCTGAGGGTGGCTAGGCTGATCATCTGGTGGGCCGTGGGCCCGTGGGTTTGTTTTGCACGTGTTTTTAGGTTCGTTTGCGTTTGTTTTTTACAAATGTAAGTGGGTTTTCCCCGGTTGTTTAGGGTACCCTCATGACTGTCCCCGACAGTAGCCCCCGAGCATCTGTGGGTGTATCCGTTAGGATCCTGCAGATGCCGACGCTTGCTGATGGGATGTTCTTCCCCCCTGGTCGCTGGTGCTATTCCGTGGGGCCGCGCTAGCGAACCCGCGGGTCTAGCCCCCGAAGCCTTGCAGGAGCGTGGGTGCTCCTGCAAGGGTTTTTACATAGGATCTGCCGGCGTGCGGGGTGTTAGTTTCAACCGTCATCGGCAATATTCCAGCCGGCCTCAGCGGTGCCACACGCACGTATCTGGCATCGTCTGAGTTCGGTGCGCCCTAGGAGGTGTAGCCGTGCGTCGAGCCCCCGAGCCTGGGCTCGTTCGAGGCGATCGGGGCGAGCTCTTCGACTTGTTTTGAACGCTCCCCCGCTGTCCCTCCGCGGGACGGAGGGTGAGGTTTCCGCAACCCCCATTGAACGGGTCGCGAATTGCGGATTCCTCATTGAGTTGTTATCGGGTGATTCAAGTGGACACCCATGCCCCGTTCGATAAGGGTTGGCTCATGGTTCAGAGACTCGTCCATGAAAGCGCTTACGTGGGTTTGCTATGTGGGGCTCGATCCCGTTCTCTAGGAACCGAGGGCGCGGAAGCTCTCCCTCGATGGGATCCCTCGACTAGCTGCCCTCGTTGGCTCTTTAATACGATATGTGGGGCGCCCTCGAGCTGGTGAGCTCGAGGATAGGCTCGAATGCGCGTGCCCTCGTCGTCCCTGACTGTGTTGATCTGGGGCGCCTGTTCGAACCCTTCGAGGGTCAGGCTTCGAACCCCTGATCAGTAGGGCCACTGCGGGGGTGGGCGCCCGGGTGCCCCCGTCTTTCTACATCTGCAAGACTCGGGGGCTTGCGGTCGAACCGGCCCACGAGTTGCTGATCAGTAATCCTCTTGAATCGAGGGCACCTGTGGCGCCCGCTCTCGCTGAGTGGGCTTCGAGACCACTGGTCGGTAATTGCACCCTTCGAGGGTCGGATTTTTCGAGCCCTGGGCTCGGGCCGCTCAAGGGTCACGCTTACTTGGTAAGGGACCGAGCCATTTAGTGCCCACAGTCGTGGCCACCGTCCTGCGCTGCGGGCGCGCCTTTTCAGGTGTCGCAGCCGCGCGCGTAGTGGGCGACGTGGGCGACGGCCCGCCGCGGCTCTTCAGTTGCCGCGCCGTAATGATCGCGCGCGTGCGTGCGTCTAGCGGTTCCGGTCATGGTGGGACCCGTTTGTCAGTGACGGGTGCTGTCACCTGCAGTTAATGCGTGCAGCGCGCGCGGTTCGGGGAGCGTGACTCCCATGTATCTATAAATCCAAGGAGAGGGAAAGGGGAGCCCCTTACCTCAACACTTAGCGCCCATCGTCCTTTGCTCCTTGCTTCCGCTCTAGAGCACCGCGCGCCCTTTCGTTTCCGCCTGGTGCTTGCTTCGTCGTCGCGCCCCTCCGCCGATCGATATGGCTCCCCAGCAGGCAATCACCGCGGTGGACCCGCTGCCGTGGAGCCGCTCGATGATGATGAGGTTTGCCTTGAGTGAGCTTGTGAACGGCGGCCAGCTCGCGCCGAATGTGGACGGGCAGCCCGCGGTGTGGATAGTCCCGCCGGCGACGGATCGGGAGCCCAACCCGCCGCACGGCTATATCGTCAGCTTCATCCGCCACCACGAGCGCGGCTTCGCGACGCCTGCGAGCCGCTTCATGCGCGGGTTGTGCTACCACTACGGTGTGGAGCTGCACAACTTTGCGCCCAACGTGATCTCGCAGGCAGCCACCTTCGTCGGCGTCTGCGAGGGGCTCCTGGGGATACCAGCGAACTAGGATCTCTGGGTCCATCTCTTCCACGCGGAGCTGCACATGTTAACTACACCCGAGCCATGGGCGCGCCGCGCGGTGCGGGTCGGCGGCATGACGATTTCGCTGCGGGAGTCGCGCAGGGAATTTTACATTCCCTGCATGATAACCTCCAACAACGCCGAGTGGGAGCGGGGGTGGTTCTACCTCCACAACGACGAGCCCGGCCTTCCCCCCTTCACCGGCAAAGTTCTGAAGGAGAAGGCCGACTCTTGGTGGCACGACCTGTTGCCCTCGTCGCGCCAGAATCGGCTGGAATCGGCCCTGCTCGCGTTGAAGAGCCTGGCGGACACTGGGCTGGGTACGGCTTCGGTTCTCGTGAACCTCCACCACCGGCGAATCGTCCCTCTCATGGAGAGGGAGCTCCGCATCTACGAGATGAGCGAGGAGGCCAACCCCGTGTCGCTGGCGTGCTCGCGGTTCCTTTCTAAGCGCTTTCCGCGAGAGTACGCGGCCACGAGGGCGAGGCGGGCCGTCAGCCTCAAGGCCGTCAAGCACAGCAACGACGACCTCTGATCGTTCATTATGCTTCCCGATGCCCCACCGGTGAGTGGTTCTCCCTGTTTTCCTTTATCCCCCCGTGACGCGCCGTCGTGGTTCTGACGTTTCACTCTCCCTAGCAGAGGGTAACCGTGAACGCCGCGCGGTACGACCCGCCTACACCTCGAGCCCGAGCGCGCGCGTGCGCGCGCGCGCGCGGCCAGCAGGGAGCGGGCGGCGCGCAAGAAGGAGTGAAGGATCCGGCGGCGGGAACGTCGGGAGCAGAGGGACGAAGAATTCCGGCTGCGCGAGCAGCAGAGACTTTCTCCCTCGGCGACCTCGGAGTATTCGTCGTCGGGAGAGGAAGAGGAGGAGAGTGATGGGGGGGGGGCCCCTCCCCGAGAGGTGGGAGCCTGCGCCCCCTCACCGGGAGCCGCGGAGGTGGTAGAGGAGCAAGCGCCCGGGGCGGGCGCGGAAGCCGCCCGCCGCCGGGCGGTCTACGGAAGAGGCGGCGCACGCCGCGGAGGTGCCGCACGCGCCGGCGGAGGCGTCCCGGGAGCGCGACGGCGGCGACGTCGGCCGCGGCCTTAGCGCCCGTCGAGCCCTTGAGGAAGAGGAAGCGGAGCTTCTCCACCCTGAGGTAGGCCATCTCTCCTCCAGATGCCCCATTCTCGGGAGGCAGAAGTTTAATCCTTTTGTCTTTGCGTTCATAGAGTGGCGCCGACCGTCCCCCCTCGCTCCCGTCAAGGTGCTTAGGGCGGACGCGTCCATCCCCAAGAGGCGGTGCTCATTGAGGGCGCCGCGGGTGACAGGGGGTACGGCGGCGGTAACGAGCGAGGCTCCGCGCGACGTGGCCGCAGCTACGGAGCCGCATCAGGTGGCGACGGCCGCAGTGGCGGTCATGACCATGGCAGTCACCGCGCCATCGATTTTGCTGGCGCCTGCCCAGTCAGCGTAGTCAGGTGGCGGTGGTGGATGTCCCAGACGACGACACCCCGCCGCCCGGATGGGACCGGGGGGGGAGCCTGCCCGCACCGCCCCCGAGCCCCCGGTGGGGGTGCTTGTGATGAGAGATGACGACTGCGTGATGTTGGGGCGCCCGGCGGACGGCGCCGAGGCCTCGTCATCGCGCGCCGTCCTTCCGCATTCGGATGGCACCGCGGCACGCCCGGAGCAGGAGCGGGAACGCGTCGACACGCCGCCGGCCTACTTCGTCGATGCCCAGGCCGAGCAGGCGCTGTGGCAGGAATTCCCCGACCATGGCGCCTCGCTCAACCGGGCGCTGAACGAGGCGCTACGGATCCATGGAGGTCTCGCATGGCGCGTCTTCCGGGTTTGTGACTTCTCACCGGGTTTCGCGGTCTTTCTGCTTTCGTTTCTTCCGCGTTTGCATTTCCTCTGATCCCCGTCTTCTCTTGCTTTGTCCGCCAATGGTAGGAATTGGAGGGTCGGTCCCGGGAGAGATACGGCGCTCTCGACCGGCTAGACGCCAAGCTCAAATGGTACCGGGGGCAGTACAACGCCCTCGACACCCTCGTCGAGGCCCTGAGGACCCCGGACCGGTGGCTGGTGTACCGGGCGGAAGCCCTGCGGGATCAGCCCCCGGAGCTGGACGCCCAGGCTGCGGAGGATGTCTCCGCGATCGAGAGGGTGAAGACTGCGCTCGTGGACCGAGACGAGGTGCTGCACAAGGCGCGGGAGGACCTGGCGGGGGCGCGAACCCTGGCGGCGGAGTAGGAGGCCCAGGTGGTCTCTGTTCGGTCCCAGCTCAAACAAGACCGCGCGGCCCTTAAGGGAGCGCATGCTTGGCATAGCCAGGCCAAAGAGAGGGCTAAGGAGGCGGAGGGGCTGAGGGCTAGCCTGGCGTACAAGGCCGCTGCGCTTGCCACGACGGAGGATCGGCTCCGGCAGGAACAGGTCGCGTGCTAGCAGGCGGAGGCTCAGCTCCAACAGGAGTGGACCGCCCTCGCCGAGGCCCGGGCCGCCCTCGAGCGCGAGCGTCTGGGGCGGGAAGAGGCACAGGGCCAGCTCCAGCAAGAGCACACCGCACTTGAGGGGGCGTGGGCGACCCTCAAGCAGCGGGATGACGAGGTCTCGAGGCTCAACGGGGAGCTGACCCAGCTCAGCGTCTCGCACGAAGACCTGCGCCAGTCCCTCGAGGAGCAGGAGGCCACGGTTCTCAGCCTGCGGCAGGCGGCTGAGGACGCGCGCCAGGCCCTCGAGGCAGAGAAGAAGCAGGTCGAAGGTGAGTTATCTTTCGCTTGTCTTCTCACTGGTTGTTTCGTCTCTTTTTGGGATCCGCTCCCAATTTTTCGTCTCTTGTTTGTGGCTTTCAGGCCTGCGGGTCGCCTTGGGGAACTCGACGACCCAGGCTCAGGCTGTGCAGACGACCTACAACTCCTCGCAACAGGAGTTGGAGGAGCTGTGGGGCGCCGCACTCGAGGCCTGCCAGGAGGTCGAGGAAGGTGAGGCGGAAGCTGGGAGCTCGATGGCGAGTCGCCTTCGTGCTCTCGGCGGGCATGTCGCCTGACGCATGCGCCACGCTCTTCACCTGGGCATCAAGAAGGCCCTTAGCGTGGTGGCGTCTCACTACCAGGTCGACTTCGAGGCTGTCTCCTCGGGCTACGTCATCCCGGTTAGCGTCGAGGACGAGGTGGCGATGTACCGTGCAGATGCGCTCGCCGCCACCACCGCCGATATGCTCGCGGAGGACTTCACAGACTTCTTGTTCCCAGACGCTCTCGCGGCGGGCGGCCCTCAAGCCTGAAGATCACTGGGCGTTCGTGCCCTTGTTGTTTAAGTGTTAGTATTCGGGTCGTGTGGCCATGTAATAAACAATTACTTGTTTGAAACATTCGAATGTTTGTAAATTGAAGTAATGCTTTTTACTCCGGCAATTGCACCATTCTGCCTTCCAATTTTCTTAGGTGAACCCTAGCTGGGAAAGGTCCATTCGCACAAGTAGCTTGTAGGCAAAGCGGCGAGGGGGAAGGGCCGTATTCTGCTGGAGGCGTAGGCAATCCCCGACTCGCGCTTCTTCACCCTTTAGCCGCTCACGTCCCGCGAAGGTTCACCCAGAACTTGGGTCGAGGCGTACTTGGTACATTTGCGACGAGTTTTGCGAAAAAATGGGACCATTTTGAGGGGGGATGCCCCCCGTAGTAGCCCTCGAGGGTGGCTTGGTTTTCTGGGAAAAGCCAAGTCGCCCTTTGACTTTATTCATCTTAGTGAAAATTTACATTCGTGCCACCAACTGGGGTGTTGGGTTCGTAAATAACAAAAAGAACTTGGAAATCCTTCCTAAGGGTAAAGCGACGTAGCTGTTGGATGTCCCAAGCATTGGTGAGTTCTTCACCATCCTCGTTGGCCAGCTTGTAGGTGCCGGGTTTGAGTACTTTGACCACGACGTAGGGTCCCTCCCACGGGGGCGACAGGTTGTGGCGGCCTCGGTTGTCTTGACGCAGCCTTAGGACTATGTTCCCTTTGTTGAAGTCTCGGCGTCGTATCTTCCGGGCCAGGTAGCGCCTCAGCGCCTGCTGGTACCTTGCCGAGTGCATCAAGGCCACGGTACGGGCCTCATCCAGTTGGTCCAGTGAGTCCTCGCGGGCTCACTGGTTGGTGCCTTCGTCGTAGTCCCGGACTCTGGGCAACCCATATTCCAAGTCCGTGGGGAGAACAGCCACCGCGCCATAGACAAGGAAAAACAAGATGAATCCCGTGGCTCTGCTCGGGGTGGTTCTGAGGCTCCACACGACCGCTGGTAGCTCCTGGAGCCATTTGCGACCGGACTTGTTCTATCCATCGAAAATCCTGGACTTGAGACCTTGTGGGATCATGTCGTTGGCGCGCTCCACTTGACCGTTGGTCTGTGGATGCGCCACGGCCGCCCAATCGACGCGGATGTGGAACTTGTCGCGGAAATCCAGGAACTTCTTGCCCGTGAATTGTAACACCCTGTGTTTTTACTTAAGTGACAATGAGTGTTTTGGACCCTAATTACAACCTTAAGCACTTTGGACCAACACTTGATCAAAAACCCTAACCCTAGAACCCTAAGTCATCACCTTGTCTATATGAGTAGAGAGAACTTTGCCACGTTCCTCAACATTTTGCTTCAGCACTTCAAAATCGCCCAAAGGGGAAAATGTGTAGAATGTCAAGGCACACAACTTTGCTGTTGAGTGGCATTTGAAATTCGGAGTAAAACTTGATGAATTTTGCATTTGAACGCTGGGTGTTACTATTCACCTGCGCCGAGGAAATCCCGGTTTTGGTAAGCTGTTTGTGCAAAAGCTGTTGAACTAAACCCCTACCAGCCTTTGTAAAAGTCGTAGAGGAATGTGTGATCTTCAACTTTGCTATAGATTGTAAGGTGCACTTTAGTTTGGAAATCCAGAGAAAATCAATTTTGAACACGGCATCAGCAAAATGTTTTCACCCGGCGACGCCAGAGTGCGCTCTCTCGCGACGTCGCGCGCGCGCCACGCCAAACCGCCGTACGCGCGCCACGCGCGCACGCCGAGGCACCGAGGACCCATCGTTCCATGCACCGCACTGGAGAACTACTGTGCGTGACGTCTGTGGGCGCTTGGACGGTGCCAGGTGGCTGTATTCCACTCGCCGGCGTGCCAACCGCCGCTCGCCATTGGGCCGCTGGTCCGCCGCACGTCGCCACGCCTTGCTGCCCACGCCGCGCGTGCACCGGCGACGTGGTTGCCCTCAGGACCCCCTAACCGACCTCCAGTGTCTACAAATACCCGTCCCTGACCGCTCCTTCGCGCTCGCACCGCCACCTGAGCTCCGCCGTTCCACCATTGGCGTCGCCCGGTGCAAACCCCCCTCCCGTTGACGCCCTCACCCCCACAAGCCCCTGAGCTCTTCCTTGTGCACCACTAAACCTTCCCGAGTCGCTTGTCGATCAAGCCGAGCCGCACGATCACCGGAGCCCGAGCTTCCGCGGCCGCCGCCGGACCGCTATTGCCGAGCTCGGCCCTTCGCTGATCCTCCGAGTCCAGGGACCAGCCTAGTATCTTCCCTAGGCCACATGGAAGCTTCCAGTGCAACACATTGTTGAGCACCGCCCCTTTCTTCACCGCCGTCCGAGCCCCTGCGGGCGCGCCGCCTCTGCGCCGCCGCTCGCCGCCGACCTCCCCGGCCGAACCACCGCCACCAATCGATCGCGGGTGAGCCCAATTTCATTTACCTGCCGCTTGTTTACGTCCCCGTGCCGAAACTCGCCGCCGGCGAGCACGCCACCGCCGTCGGGTCCAGGGGAGAACCAAGGGCCTAATTGTGAAAGTTTTAAAAGTTCTAGGGGCCTAGTGCTAAAAGATTCTTCCCAGTTTTATGGTTTGATCTAGTGACTTGTAAATTCAATATCAATTCGTAGAAAAATCCAAAAATAGCAAACCCAATTTTGTTGTGCTCAGTGTAACAAGAGCTACAACTATCTCCAAATATGTATATACTTTTGAGCTATAGTTTTTGCTTGAAAAATTGAAAAGTAAAGTACCTAGATCTATGTTTCTGCAAAATCCACACATGATCTTGAGCTGGATTTTGGACAAGTTGTGGGAACTAGCATGTTTGGGTTCTGTGCCATTTGCACAAAGTTACTGAAGGAATCTTTTTATATAAATTATCTTGTTATATTGATAAATCTGCCTATATGATTTTTGTAGCTTAAAATATAATTATTCTTGAGCCCAACTTCTGGCTATTGTCATGTTATACAATAATGCATCCTTGGTGAATTTACCATGATTGTATCTCTGTTATAAATATTATTTCCTCATTTATGCTTGTTTTTAATCATAAATATGCATAGCAAGATCCATAAGAGCCATAGGTGTGTTTATTAGTTCTTTAGGCTTGTTTTGGGCCAAAGCATGTGTAGGAGAAAGTTTGGGTTCATTTCTGTTATATTTATTTCTATGTGCATTAATCCCTTATATGCTAGCTAGAAATGTCTCTATTTTGTGCATTTAATTTCAGTGGTGCAAAAGCCAGCTACTTGCTGTCCAAGGGAGTGTTCCTGGTCATTAGGGCCAGTGGGCACTGTTGGGCCAGTTTGAGATGTGTTTAGTTGATTAAAAGGTTGCAAACTAGATTAATCTAGTAAAGGAAAAATATGAAAAATACATCCTTTTGTGCATAAGTTAAATAAATGAGTTAGGGAAGTAAATTATGGCATAAAGGTGACTTTCCCTTTCTTTTTGTATTTGAATTAAATATTCTTTATAGATGTGCACACAATCACGTTAAAGGGAAGACTAGATAAGCCTTTTGATTATCTTTTTAAAGGAAAAATGTTTAGATACATTTCTTAAGGTGATTATGACCAACCCTATACAACTTGTAGCTGTTGCTACTGTTTTATTATGGGAATTAAATTAATTCATTGGTATATATATGTACATAGTCACCGTTAAAAAGTCTAGTTAATAAAGCGTCACACAATGCTCCTTTTTAGGAAGAGTATGCTGAACGTATCTTTATCTAGGTGAATGTGGTCGACCATGCACCCCACGGTTGCCAAAAGTGGGTTTGTGACAAATTAACTCAGTCTGCCAATTAAGTCTTGCATTTGCATTCTCCGTGTAGAAGTCCCCGACGGTAGCTATACGCTTGTGCCGGCTGACGAGGACGAGGGAGCAAGAGGAGACGTGCACTACGTGACCGTAGAGCAAGACCCGGGCCAAAGCCCGGAAGTTTGTGTGTCTGCTTGTGCTGACGAAGGCAAGCCCCGGTTTATTCATTAACCTATGTGTTTCTTTAAACTTCTGAATTTACTTCTTGTTATCTTATGTGCATTTACATTCAGGAGTTGAATTGAAACCCTGGTTGCATGATCCTTAATGTTGACGCAAAATGTGCACCTAGCGCCAAACACACAGCAAGCCGAACAAGCTGGCTTCACACGCGCAAAGAATCACGAGACGTGCCAGTCAATTTTCCCTGAAAATTAACAAAAAGAGAAAGTAGTTAGATACCAAAGCTTGGAACTTGCCGGGTGGTACCAGACAGTTCCATATTTACGGCTACGAAGCCAGATGGGGTGACATATAGCTATAGAAAGCTATCTGCCAATAAACTGAAACCATTCGGGAACTTGAAGAAAGGAAAAGTAACATAGCCGAATGGATGACGCAAGCATGACGGCGATCGGCCTTCGTTTGGGCAAAGATACACGTGCGCAAGATCGCGACTGATCCCCGTGATGATCAGCGTTAAATAAATAAATAAAGCAAAACACGAGCATAAACATGTAATAAACAAGCATGCATAGATCCAAAGCACTAGTCTACCGCATGTCTAGGTACTTTAAAACCCGTCGGGTACGATGCCAAACAAATCTATCCACCACATGATACAACTTGCATGGGGATCGCACCACTTTCCACAATTAGATCTATCCACCGCATGATACAATCTAAATATGGAAAGCTAAAAGCATACATTATTTAAAGCATGAATTACGCATGTGTTCTACTCATGAGAAACATAACCGAATGCGGCCGAATGTACCGATTCAGAGGTCCATGAAGAAGGAACGAACATTACCAAGTGAAATAAATCTATCGGATTGATTTGAAATCTCATCCACCGGATGACTAGCTTCAAAGCAACCCAAAAACCCGCATCTACCGCGTGATACTCGGTTCTTTCAAGATTTATATGAACATTGGCAAGCTTGAACCCGCAACACTTAACAACCTAGATCGATTCGGTTTCGGCTATCAGAGAGCACGTGATCCACGCGTTAAAATAATCATAAACACGAACTTGACTCACATGAGGATCATCAGAAAGGTATAAAGCCGATCCAAACCCATCTAGATTGGGCAAAAGAGGTGTTACATGAATTTAAACGTAAAGCAAAAACTCAAAGCAACACGGGGTAACTTAATGAATCTATTGGATCTTGCCAAAACCCAATAGAGCCGATAAATAGCTTCAAGATAGATCTTAGCCTACCGCGTGACTCATGACCTAACAAGAAACCTTCTTGAACCAAGCTTGAATCTACCGCATGACACTAGGCATGGTAACAAGACTACTTGCATCAAATCTAAATCCACCGCATGATACTAGACATGATACAAGGTTGCCGGTACTCACGGAGGTCGACGGATCGATGAACCCTCTCGAAGAACTCGACGACACGACAAATGGACTCTAGGGTTTGGCGTAAAGCCGATTTGTATTGAGAATGATTGTGTGTTTTTTACATACAACCAGGGCTCATATTTATACCCTGCCAAGCACAACCTCGAATGGATTCGATACCTAATTTATCTCTAAGCTTGATCGCTTATCCATCCATTCGTCCTTCCTGCTTGAGCCACGTCACCATACAATCCCGCGAAATCAGCTCAACTGTTCTTTTGCCGAACGGAAGCGTATAGCCGACCGCGGATCTTTCTCGCCGAATGCATCCGAGGTAACCTTCCTTCCGCCGGACGGACTCCTTACCGAGCTGGACCCACAAGTCAGATTCCTTACCAAATTTTGGTGTTAACACATGCCCCTTCAATTGCGGGATAAAAGTGATTTTATTCCGGAATTGACTCCAGCCACCAACGTCTTCAAATCATATCTGTTCAACACCTATTCTCTCTCTTCGCAATCCGCCGGAATCTTCGTCTAGGTCCAAACCCTAGATCCCCTTGTTCTGAGCTTGAATCCCCAATGGCGGCTCAAAACCAAGCTGCTCAGGTAAATTCCCCTTCCATAAGCTTCATTCGGCATTGAAGAGTATCTTGGCCCCCTAAGTGGGTTTTGGTGATATAATGACACACACCTAAGTGGCTAATGAGTTTATCTAGTCCATGAGCAGGTATTAAAATCATGTATGGCATCAAGCACAGCTCGTTGACTACACAAAAAGAAGGTGGTGCTCTAAAAGGATTCCTAAGACGGCTTATTTATTTTTACTTTTGAATTTGAGTCCTAGGGATGTCGTACTATCAAGAGGGACAGAATTATGTCTTCCAAGGGTCGAACGAGTGCTCTAGTTGCCAAAACAAAACCTATGAGAGACACCTTTGCACCAACACATTCACGGGAATCTTATCTTGGGTGCCGGCCTTGGAAGGCCGGAGTGTCCGGTTTTGGCCCGGAGACTCGGGAATTCCCGGGAGAGTCCGGTTTAACCCGGATACTCCGGGTCATAAAGCCTCAACGGCTATATTCTGGGTGAGGGGGTATAAAAGCCCCCTCCACCCCTTCATTTACTCTCTCCCCCTGCCATTTTCGTCCTGAACTGTTGCAACCTTCATTTACTCCTCTCCTCACTCCCTTTGGCTCAAAGTTGGTGAGATTTGTTGTGGGAGTTAAGAGGATTTGAGAGCAAGGGCTTGGAGAGTGCTAGTGAGCTAATTTCCCATCTCTAGAGCACCTAGTTCTTCGCTTGGTTGGCAAAATTCGTGTTTGTTACTCTTGGAGCTTTGAGCTCCTAGCCGGCTAGGCGTTGCCTTGGAGCATCCAAAGGTTGTGGCTGCTCAAGGAAGTTTGTATTACCCCGAAATTGAGTAAGTAACTCTAGCTTGATCTTCGTGGTCGCTAGAGGGAGGAAAGTGACCTAGGTGTAAAGGTCCACCCTTTGTGGGTACCTCAACGGAGACGTAGACCTCAAGGTGTGAGGTTGAACTCCGGTAACAAATCCCGTGTTTCTTGTGCTTGTTCATCTTGTTGCATGCTTGTATCTTGCTTGAACACTTATCTAGGGTTTGGTGCCGATCTACTTCGTGTTGAGGTTTCTACGGGTTTTAAGTGGATAAACAAAGCTTGTATCACTTCAAGTGCATAACCTATTTTCACAGATTTACTTTTGAGCAAGTTTAAATCCCGTCGATTTAATCCTCTCTTAGTAGGCCGGACTATCCGGGACATTTTCCCGTATTCTCCGGATTTCCCGAGTATCCGAAAAATATTCGGAGTCTCCGGACTCGGTCTAATGTACCGCGAAAAAGTTTGTGATTTTCTGTGTTCGACTATTCACCCCCTCTCTAGTCGACATCTTGATCCTTTCAATTGGTATCAGAGCCTGGTGCTCCGTGTTTGAAGCCTAACCGCTTGGAGTCAAGAAGATGTCGAATCCAAATGATCAAGCCACGCCTCTCGCCGAAGGTGATCCCGTCAACAATGTTGTTGGCATGCCTCCTCCACCTCGAGGAGACAACACGCGTGGTGCAAGCACTAGTCATCAGGCGCCCGGAAGAGGTGATGAGTCCTCCGATAGTGACGACGAAGAATTCGATGATGCAAGATCCACCCGCTCCGCTCGTCGACCATCAAGGGATTACACTCGAACCTCTTTCGATTACTCTCACTTATCTTTTAACAATCCATCGGGTTCTAGCCACATTGGGAAGATACCCCAATTTGATGGAACCGGCTATTCCAAGTGGAAGAACTTGATGGAGGAGTATTTGATGGCGGTGAATCCCGCACTTTGGACTATTGTGAACAGGGGAATTACATTTCCAAGTGGTGATGCAACACTAACTCAAGATCAAGCAAATGAGATACAAAGAAACTATCAAGCCATCCGCATCATCAAGAGTTCACTCACGACCGAAGAATATGACAAGGTAGATGGATTGAAGTCCGCCAAAGAAGTGTGGGACACCTTGTTCATCAATCATGAAGGGACAAAGCAAGTAAGGGAAGGAAGAATCCGAGCCTTAGAAAGTGAGCTCAACCGGTTTGTCATCAAGGACGATGAATCACCACAAGACATGTACAACCGATTGAACAAGATCATCAACAAGATCAAATCACTTGTAAGTACAAGATGGGGAAGAAGAGAAGTGGTTGACAAGATCCTCTCTGCATACATGGCAAGGGATGTTCAACTCCCCACTCTCATAAGGGAAAAGAGAGGATTCAACAAGTCCACTCCGGCGGATGTGATTGGAAGAATGGAAGAACACCTCATCACCGTCAAGGAGTCCAAGCTCTCACAAGAGATGTCAAAGATGCATGAACAACTTGAGAAGAACAAGGGAGTGGCCCTCAAAGCATCTAGTAAGGAGAAAAGGTCAAGCTCATCAACCTCAAGAATCATGGCCGAGGAAGATGATGATGAAGATAGTGACATGGACATGACCCCCGAACAAATGGCTCTCTTTGTGAGGAAGTTCAACAAAATGTTCAAGAGAAGTGGCTTCCTCAACAAGAACAAGGACAAGGACAAAATCAAGACCAAGAGAACCTCAAAGAGACCATGCTTCGGATGTGGCAAGGAGGGACATTTCATTGCGGAGTGCCCTAACATAAAGGTGAGAAGAAGAGACACCAACAAGTTTGACAAGAACAAGAGAAAGGAAGTTGGTGAAGCTCATTTGGGTGAAGAATGGGATTCAAATGATGATAGCTCCGACTCGACATAGAAGCCGGTCTTGCTACCATAACCATTAAGGAACCAATCAACAAGTCATCATTATTTGAAGATCTCACCGATGATGAAGATGACTTCACCCACACTTGCCTCATGGCTAGGGGCTCCAAGGTTGACACTCCTACCCCTCCCCTAGATGATGATAGTGAAAATGATTTCGATTTTGAAAAAATGATCACTAGCTTTGGTAAAAAGGCAACTAAGAAAATCATGTTTTTAATGAAAGAAATTGAGAATAGAGATGGGACTCTTGAGGTGCAAGAAGAACTCTTTAGACTTGAGCGGGAGAAAACCATTGCCCTTGAGGATGCCCTTGTAATTGAAAAGAAGGGTTTCAAGGTGCAAGAGGACTCGCTCAAGGAAAAGGAGAAAAAAATTCTTAGCCTCAAGAAATCCCTAGCTAAAGATAAGTTGTTGATAGATGAATTAACTAGGGAATCTTTCCTAGCTTAGGATGCTTGCAAGAAAATTGAGGATGAAAAGCTTGAACTTCAAAAGAGCATTGATAGCTTAAAGACTAGTCACATAGCATTAGAAGTTCAACTTGACAACCTCAAAAACAATGCTACAACTTCATCTAATGATGCTCTCTCAAACTCTCAAACATCAACAAGCAAAGGTTGTTCTAGATGCTACAAATTTGATATAAATGCTTGTGCTACTAACGTTGCCGAGATGAATGCCATGAGAAAGGAAATTGCTAGGTTGTCAAACTCCCTTATAGTTGAAAAGAATAAAGAACCCAAGAGAAGTGAGTTTGAAAACCACACCAAAGGTTTTGGGTCAAGCTACATGAAGAAGTTTGGCTTTAAGGATGGGAAGGGGCTTGGTAAGCAAGAACAAGGTACAAAAGACCCCATCCCATTCATCAAGAACCACCACACCAAAGGTATGGGAGCAAGGAATGTGGTGCACGGGATGAAGCAAATGGGTGTCAAGAAGCATGACAATCAAGTGAGATACAACACTCCAATCAAATTCAAGAGCACCCAAGTAACCTCACAAGCACCACACTCAAAGCCAAACAAGTCAATCAAGAAGCCCAAACCTCATGCCTCACAAGATAGCTTTTATGCCGATTATGTGTTGACTTGGAACCACAAGGGTAAGGTGGTTGCCAAGTATGTAGGGCCTCGCACAAAAGGAACAATGATAAAAAGGAGTGTGTGAGTGCCCAAGATTCTTGTGACTAACACTCTAGGACCCAAATCCACTTGGGTACCTAAAACACAAGCATAATTTGTTTTGTAGGCATATTCCTCCGGTGGAACCAAATGGGTGATTGATAGTGGATGCACAAATCATATGACCAGAGAGAAGAAAATGTTTACATCGTGTGATATGATTGAAAATCCTACGGAAACCATTGCCTTTGGAGGAAATGGTGGAGGAACGGTTGTTGGTCTTGGTAAAATTGTTATCTCAATCAATCATTTAATTTCCGATGTTTATTTGGTTGAATCTTTGGACTACAACTTGTTGTCCGTCTCACAACTTTGTGAGATGGGCTACAATTGTTTGTTCACTAATGAGGGTGTGACCGTCTTTAGAAGGGGCAATGACTCCGTTGCCTTTAAGGGTGAACTCAAGGGAAGGCTTTACTTGGTGGATTTTTCATCGGATAAAGCCCAACTTGATACATGCTTATTGGCAAAGTCTAGCTTGAGTTGGCTTTGGCATCGCCGACTAGCTCACGTTGGGATGAGCAATCTCAATAAGCTTCTAAAGGGGGAACACGTCCTAGGACTAACAAACGTTCATTTTGAGAAAAATAGAATTTGTAGTGCTTGTCAAGCCGAAAGCAAGTTGGTGCCCATCATCTCGCCAAGAACATTGTATCTACCACAAGACCTTTGGAACTACTTCACATGGATATGTTTGGTCCGGTAGCCTATGTTAGCATTGGGGGAAACAAGTATGGATTTGTCATTGTTGATGATTACTCTCGGACACTTGGGTATTCTTTATGAAAGACAAGAGCAAAGTTCATGAAATATTCAAGAAATTTGCAACAAGAGCCCAAAATGAGTTTGATGTGAAGATCAAAAGAGTAAGAAGCGACAATGGCACCGAGTTCAAGAACACCAACATTGAAGAGTATCTTGATGAAGAAGGCATTGGTCATGAGCTCTCCGTCCCATACACTCCACAACAAAATGGGAGTGTAGAGAGAAAGAATAGAACTCTTATTGAAGCCGCAAGAACTATGCTTGATGAGTACAAGACTTCGGATAGTTTTTGGGCGGAAGCAATCAACACGGCGTGTCATGCTATCAACCGTTTGTATCTTCACAAGCTTCGCCACAAGACTGCCTATGAGCTCCTAATTGGTAAAAGCCTAATGTCTCTTACTTTAGAGTTTTTGGTTGTAAGTGCTTCATTCTCAACAAGAAGCCCAAAAGCTCTAAGTTTGCATCTAAAGTTGATGAAGGTATCTTTCTTGGTTACTCCTTAAACGCTCATGGCTATCGTGTCCTCAACAAAACCACCGGTTGTGTTGAAGTCACGTGTGACTTGACGTTTGATGAATCTAATGGCTCTCAAGAGGAGCAAGTTGATGAATTGTGTGTAGGCAAGGAAGTACCTGCAGAAAAGGCTATAAGGAGGATGGCCATTGGAGAAATCAAGCCTCAAGAAGAAGATGATGGGGACTGCATAATTGAGGATGCTGCAGATCTGCCCCCAGCTGCGCAACCCGGAGTATCCAGGCAAAAACCCGGAGACTCCGGATTTTCTGGAGAATCTGGAGATAAGCCCGGAGACTCCGGACCTGCTGCTGAAACATCACAATACAGTCGAGAAGATGAGGACTTGATTCAACAAGAAGTGTCTGACCCACATCCAAGAGTTCAACAAAGTGTTCAACGGGATCATCCCGTCGATAACATACTTGGAAGCATTCGTAGAGGGGTAACAACTCGTTCAAGATTAGCAAATTTTTGTGAACATTACTCGTTTGTTTCCATGTTGGAACCTCTTAGGGTTGAAGATGCTCTTGGAGATGTTGATTGGGTGATGGCAATGCAAGAAGAGCTCAATAACTTCACTAGGAATGAAGTCTGGTCCTTAGTGGAACGCCCCAAACAAAATGTGATTGGAACCAAGTGGGTGTTTCGCAACAAACAAGATGAAGACGGCGTGGTGACCAAGAACAAAGCTAGATTGGTTGCAAAGGGTTATACTCAAGTAGAAGGCTTAGACTTTGGAGAAACTTATGCACGGTGGCAAGACTTGAAGCAATTCGTATACTCCTAGCCTTTGCCACTCATCACAACTTCAAGCTACATCAAATGGATGTCAAGAGTGCCTTTTTGAATGGTCCAATCTCCGAAGAAGTATATGTAGAGCAACCACGGGCTTTGAAGATCCACAACTCCCAAACCACGTCTACAAGCTCCATAAGGCGCTCTATGGGCTCAAGCAAGCCCCTAGAGCATGGTATGAATGCCTTAAGGATTTTCTCTTAAAGAAAGGCTTTGAAATAGGCAAAGCCGATCCTACTCTCTTCACTCGTAAACAAGGCAATGATTTGTTTGTATGTCAAATATATGTTGATGATATCATATTTGGCTCTACTAATCAAATTTGGGTTGATGAGTTTAGTAGGATCATGACTAAAAGATTCGAGATGTCTATGATGGGCGAGTTGAAGTTCTTTCTCGGTTTTCAAATCTAGCAACTCAAGGATGGCACCTTCATAAGTCAAACCAAGTACACCCACGACATGCTTAAGAAGTTTGACATGAACAATGCCAAGCCCATCAAAACACCTATGCCATCAAATGGACATCTTGATCTAAATGAAGAAGGCAAAAGCATCGATCAAAAGGTATATCGCTCCATGATTGGTTCTTTGCTTTACCTTTGTGCATCTAGGCCCGATATTATGCTTAGTGTGTGCATGTGTGCAAGGTTTCAAGCTAATCCTAAGGAGTGCCATCTAATGGCCGTTAAGAGAATTTTTAGATACTTGGTTCATACTCCCTAACCTTGGTTTATGGTATCCTAAGGGCTCCACTTTCGATCTACTTGGCTACTCCGATTCGGATTATGCCGGTTGCAAAGTAGATAGAAAGAGTACATCCGGGACTTGCCAATTCCTTGGAAGGTCCTTGGTGTCTTGGAGTTCCAAGAAACAAAACTCTGTTGCCCTTTCCACCGCCGAGGCCGAGTATGTTGCAGCCGGCGCTTGTTGTGCTCAACTACTTTGGATGAGGCTCACTTTGAGAGACTTTGGTTGCAAGTTTAGCAAGGTGCCACTCTTGTGTGACAACGAGAGTGCCATTAAGCTAGCGAACAACCCCGTAAACCACTCAAGAACAAAGCACATAGACATAAGACACCATTTCTTGAGAGACCACGAAGCCAAAGGAGATATCGCTTTAAGTCATGTGAGCACCGATAAGCAACTAGCCGATATCTTCACAAAGCCTCTTGACGAAATAAGGTTTTGTGCTTTGAGGAGTGAGCTAAATATCTTGGATTCTCGTAACTTGGCTTGAGATCATGCACATATTTGAGTGACCTAGTACAGGACTTTTAAAACAAAAGATTTGTGAAAAGTCTTGTATTGCATTTGTTTTTGAAAAATTTGGATCTTTAGGTACAACACTTGGACTATTGTTCTCTTTGCTTGTTTGTGGCTAGTCCAAGGTGTTGATACTGCTCAGGCTCACATTTATCACATAAGCAACCTTCCAAATCCATTCAAAATCAAATTCCTTGAAAATCGCTCGGCCGAGTTCGGGGGGGAGAGGAGTATCCGGGGTTGAGGCCGGACACTCCGGGTTTCCCGGATAGTCCGGATCTGACCCGGAGACTCCGGGTTTTAAAGGTATATAAGGGTTTTTGACCGCGGTGAAAACCTCTTTTCACCCCCACTTCATCTTTTAATTGTGCCCTCTCACTCCCGTCGCCCCCTCTCATCCCCTTGGGCGATTTTGCCATCCAACCACCAAAATCGCGTGAGAGTGAGGATTTGAAGTCTCCAAGGCGTGGAAATCAAGGATCTAGTCAAGTTTCAAAGGATCCAAGCCCTTTCCCCTTTCTTCCCAAGGTATTCTCAAAAGGAACTTTCCCGATCTATTTCCCTAGCGTAGTTCTTGCAGTATCCTAGTAGGGAATAGGTAGGAAACACTCTTTAGGCTCTAGATCTGCGTTTCCTCTCAGTTTGGATGGACGAACTTCACTGCATTGTGATTTAGGGTTTCGGCCTGCGAAACCCGGACTCTCCGGGGTCGAAGGACCCGGAGTCTCCGGAAAATCCGGAGTCTCCGGACTTTTTCCCGGAGTATCCGGGGTTCGCACTGCAACCCTAAAACACTAATGCAGCATGTCTTCACCCTTGACAATCTCTCATTTCCATATCCTTTTATCCATTCAGATGGTCAGGTTGAAGGTCAGCCGTGGCAATGAGGAGCCCTCCACCCAAAGGAGGACCAAGGCTAGGCATGACCCCGCCGCCTTTCGGGCCGTGCAAGAAGCTTTGGGGCAAGAAAGTTCTCAGCGCAGCTCAAGACCTAGACGGGGTGACCCTCCTCCCTCCTATGCCGAAGGGAGTGAAGAAGAAATTGTGGAGGAGGAGGAGCAAACGGAGAGTGATGATGACGAAGTTGAGGATGAAACTTATAAGCAATCCCCCGAGCCTCCTCGTCGTCATGGAAAGGGGCCAGCCAAAGAAAGCTCCCGCTACAAGCCCCATCCCAAAAAGAGCCACCAAGCCCCCTATATCCACCAAAGCCGCCCAGCTACTCGAGTTCCTCCTAAACATAGGCAAGGAGTAGCTGCTCACATCTGTCCTAAAACCCCTCCTAGACTTATCCCTACCCTTCCACCCAATGTCCGAGTGGTTGAGACACCTATCAAGCTAAGGGACCCAGGCTCAGTCCTTGGATTTGCTGAGCACATGATCAGGGACTACTCAAGGAACTCCCTAGCAGTGAGGGAGCAAAGGGAGGAAAATGTCTATCTTTATCTCAAGGGAGAGGGACTTGAGGCTAGGTTTTGGTGTGACTTCCACCGGGACTTCTATCAATCAGTGATCCGCAATCCCAAGTTGGCCTCCAAGAACATGGCACCCATTGTGCCAATGAAGTATATTGATTGGAAGTATTATGAGGAGCTCAACAACACGGTGTTCAACTCGGTGTATACAAGTGCAAGGAGGTCGGGCTCTACGACATCATGGGCTTTAGGTACAATTGGAACAAAGAAATCCTTGCTCAATTCCATTGTTCTTACTACTTCAATCCCCATGACAACACCATCACATGGACAACTCAAGGCCAAAAGTGCACAATTGACTACATGACCTTCTCTCGGCTCTTGGGTCTTGGTTCTAAGGATGAAAGGCGCACCCCCGTGCACAATGAGAACAAATACAAGCCCAAGGAGCTCCCCTTTATGTTTCCTAGCCGAGATGCGGCCATTGAGGGCAAGGCGGACCAACTCAATCCTTACTACTACTATCTCAATCAATTCTTTCGTGCCACTATCGATCCTAAGATTGGAGATGTGACAGCTTTGAGGTATTTTGCTCCCAATCTTCTCAATAGAATGGCACCGGATGAAGAAGGCTTTTGTGTCTTTGACTTCATTTGGAATGAGTTGAGGAGGGCCATGAATGATCCAATGAAGCATCTTCCTTATGCCCCCTATCTCATGTATATGATTGAGAGAGTGACAAATGTCCGCTATCCCAAGGATGTTGTCCATGAGCCCCTTCGCCACCTCCGTGATCGTGCCAAGAGGCCTCCCAAAGGCTGTAAGTATGTTGGATCGTCGAGTGCAGCTCCGTCCCACGATGATGTGCCCGCTGCACGTTCCTCTTCACCACCTCCTCGTCGGCACCGTGGCTCTATGATCAAAAGAGTGCTTAAAAGCATTTTCAGCATGTGCAAGACCATCGCCATGGAAACCAATGAGAACCGGCGCGACATCATCGAGATCAAGTCTCACCTTGGCCTCCCCACCGACCCCTACCGCGAGCTTCCCGAGTTTGATGACCCGTTTGCAGAGTGGGACGCCCAAGGTGCCCAAGAAAAAGAAGAAGAGGAGGGTAATGAAGAAGAAGAAGAGGAGGAGGAGGACGACGACTCCGAGTGACTCCGCTGCTCTACACTTCCTTTTTGGCGCTTGATGCCAAAGGGGGAGTGATATTATCTATTCGTGTCTTTGGAACAATGAACTTGGCTTGTAATAATTTGAATTTGGAACTCGGTTTGTAATAACTCTAATATTCGCTCGTGTGAGACTATGTGAGTTTGAGACATTTGCTTGTGTGCTTTGTGTGTTTTATCTGCTTTACATCTGCTAAGGACAGCTTATGCTAGATTGAAAAACTGTGTTTTGTCTGTTTTTCTGGTCTTTGTCTTGAAGCCCGGAGAGTCCGGACTTTTTCCGGAGTATCCGGATTTTCGGACAATCCGGACTTGGCCCGGAGACTCCGGACTTCTCGGCACCGCATTTCTTTTCTCTTTTGTTGAGTGCATAATCTGTCATGAGCATTTCACCTTGTAATTTGTTGCACATCACAAGCACCCCACTATTGTAATACCCTCCGCTTTTCTTGTTGTGCAAAATATGGGCCCTAATAGGACCTTTGATATTCAAAATCAAAATGCACATATTAAGGGGGGTATTACAAAAGCTTTAAATATTCATTGTTTATCTCTTATATGACTTAGTTGTGTTGTCATCAATCACCAAAAAGGGGGAGATTGAAGAGTATCTTGGCCCCCTAAGTGGGTTTTGGTGATATAATGACACACACCTAAGTGGCTAATGAGTTTATCTAGTCCATGAGCAGGTATTAAAATCATGTATGGCATCAAGCACAGCTCGTTGACTACACAAAAAGAAGGTGGTGCTCTAAAAGGATTCCTAAGACGACTTATTTATTTTTACTTTTGAATTTGAGTCCTAGGAATGCCGTACTATCAAGAGGGTGAGGAATTATGTCTTCCAAGGGTCGAACAGGTGCTCTAGTTGCCAAAACAAAACCTATGAGAGACACCTTTGCACCAACACATTCACGGGAATCTTATCTTGGGTGCTGGCCTTGGAAGGCCGGAGTGTCCGGGTTTTGGCCCGGAGACTCCGGAATTCCCGGAGAGTCCGGGTTTAACCCGGATACTCCGGGTCATAAAGCCTCAACGGCTATATTCTGGGTGAGGGGGTATAAAAGCCCCCTCCACCCCTTCATTTACTCTCTCCCCCTGCCATTTTCGTCCTGAACTGTTGCAACCTTCATTTACTCCTCTCCTCACTCCCTTTGGCTCAAAGTTGGTGAGATTTGTTGTGGGAGTTAAGAGGATTTGAGAGCAAGGGATTGGAGAGTGCTAGTGAGCTGATTTCCCATCTCTAAAGCACCTAGTTCTTCACTTGGTTGGCAAAATTCGTGTTTGTTACTCTTGGAGCTTTGAGCTCCTAGCCGGATAGGCGTTGCCTTGGAGCATCCAAAGGTTGTGGCTGCCCAAGGAAGTTTGTATTACCCCGAAATTGAGTAAGTAACTCTAGCTTGATCTTCGTGGTCGCTAGAGGGAGGAAAGTGACCTAGGTGTAAAGGTCCACCTTTTGTGGGTACCTCAATGGAGACGTAGACCTCAAGGTGTGAGGTTGAACTCCGGTAACAAATCCTGTGTTTCTTGTGCTTGTTCATCTTGTTGCATGCTTGTATCTTGCTTGAACACTTATCTAGGGTTTGGTGCCGATCTACTTCGTGTTGAGGTTTCTACAGGTTTTAAGTGGATAAACAGGCTTGTATCACTTCAGTGCATAACCTATTTTCACAGATTTACTTTTGAGCAAGTTTAAATCCTGTCGATTTAATCCTCTCTTAGCAGGCCGGACTATCCGGACATTTTCCCGGATTCTCCGGATTTCCCGGAGTATCCGGAAAAATATCCGGAGTCTCCGGACCTGGTCTAACAGCCGCGAAAAAGTTTGTGATTTTCAGGTTCGACTATTCACCCCCCTCTAGTCGACATCTTGATCCTTTCAGGCATTCAGGTTTTCAATTTTTACCTGAGATTTCTTTTCCGCTTCCCTTCAGGAGCCTTCCACCGAGCTTTTGATTCGCACTGAGGCCAATTCAAGATCCTACTACCTTGGTCCTGTGGGAAACTCTGATCCTCGAGATTTCATCGCAGCCGAATCTCAAAGGATCCCCTTCAAAGCGGGTTTGTCCCCACCTCCTCAGTGGCAGGATGCTTTCAAGAACTGGCCCTTGCCCCCAATCGCAGGCTGGAAAAATTGGTACCGGAGAGTTCTTGTAGACAAGAGTGCTAGTACCCAGAATTGGGATACCCTCTGCATTGCTCAGTGCCTGGAGTTATCTTTGGCCGAGACCCCCAAGAATGAAGACCTCTTAATAGCAGCTTGCCACTTCTGGTCAAACGGCGTCAACGCCTTCCTTTTTGGTCACGGCCCGATGTCTCCAACTCGGCCGATGTGTATATGATCACCGGCCTTGACATTACGAGGAACCTGTTCACCCCGGGATTTTAAATGCTCCTCAAGACAAACAGGGGTGAAACCAGGGAGTGGATACAAAAACTATATCCTGAAGCACATGAAGGATGGCCCCTTGGTGAAATTGAATACAGGGCATTTCTGAACATGTGGCTATGCAGGTTCATCTTCTGTGGTAAAGCCAATGAGCCTACCCTGAATCACATTGCAATGGCTTCACACCTAGTCGAGGACAAGTGCTTCCTTCTTGGAAAATACCTCCTAGGCAGTGTGTACCATATGCTTCATCAGACTGTCACCCAGATGTTACCATTAAACCAGTTATATTTAATTAAATAAATCACGATAAACCTAATCATATTTTATTTATAAAATTTGAGTAGAAGTTATGTCAAATTAACAATTGCTTTAGAAAGATAAAGCAAGTATAAGATATCTAAACGAGTAACTTTATGTCACCTGTTCAACTAAACATATTTAATATTGAAAAGGCATTTATGATGTCATTAGGCACATTAACTTTATTATAAAAACCAATATTTACTCTAACATCTTTTATTTAGAAAAAACTAGTTATGAATAGGGATTAACCAATTACATCATGATTAAAGAAAACCGGATTAGAACCTAATCACTTTTTATTTATAAAAGCATTGGAATAAGAATTAGTCAACATTAACATGCATCTTTAGTATTAAAATAAATAACAGGTGATACACATGCTAACGTACAGGTTAAGGTGAAACGAACGAGAACGGTAGCAACGAACTATCAAGCGCATAAGAAACCTTAGGCTAGGTTTAGGAAAACTAGTCTACGAAGAGAACTAGACCGAAGGGCAACAATTGAACAAAAGGTAAGCTAAGCTAGTTGGTAAAGGAACCGATAACAAGATTAGCTCTAAAGAAAGGTATAGCTGCGAAAGATTGGGCATAAGAACATAGCTGATTTATAAAAGGACAACCTAACAGAGATAGGATAGACATCAACTAGGTAGATGCTGATAAACAAGATTCTATGATAAACATGAAACAAGAGTGATAAGATTACTTGATAGGCAAATGAGCAGTGCAAACATGAAACAGATAAAGCTACTAAGCTAAACAGAAACTCTAAGGCTTGATTAGATGCACACGGTTTAGCTTGGGCTAACACTAGAAAGGTTTAGAGCTTCTGATAAACTTGATCAAAAGAGATACGAAGATAAAGCTGACACCGAACGTCTAACGAATGATTTGCATAAATAAGAGAACAAGGTTTGAGCTAGATTTATTTTAATTAACAAAATATATGTAAGGATATTTTATAAATAAAATACCCCATGTTGGAATTAAAGCAAATTAAATTTTATTTACAACACCGGTGTAAAGAACTAGTCAAGTTTTATTTATAAAGATTCATATATAGATTATACCAATTAAACATTTAATTTTAGAAAAATTAAACTATATGAACAATCTAAACGTAACTTTGTGAGTAGATCATGTTATTATTAGAAAAAGCATTACATCGATTTTAATCACAATTAACATTTATTTATAAAGCCGGTGTAAAAGACTAATCAACTTTTAATTATAAAAGTTAATTAATCATTAAGCAAATTTATATTTGACTTACGGAAAAACCGAGTAAAAAGATCTAATTAGATTTTATTTATAAAAGCATGTAAAGAAATAATTAATCAAATTAAATTTGATTATGAAAAACGGGTATAGATCTATATTGCTTTTTATTTATAAAAGACGTGTATAACTAGACATTAATCAAAATTAATATTAATTTTATTTTTAGAAAGCAAAACATGGTGAAAACACACCACTAACGCGTACTTTACATTATTATGAACCTAACGCAACTCGAACGGATTAAAACGGAGCTAAAACAAAGAATCTATGGAGAAAACAAGATTGCAGGGGCTTGAACGAGATTAACCGTGGACTTCAGGGGCTAGCTAGGAAGATATGCAAGACACACGAAGGTTAAAGATCGGGGTTAGATCTATAAAAGACTCGGGATGGATCTGGATGTGAAGGTCTAAAAGATCTGGGGGGTTTACGCAAGATCTACAAGACACAAAAGAGAAGATAAAAATTACAGGATACTCCAGGGGCTAATCCGCAAAACTGCCAGGACCTTCTTCCTCCTCTGTCCAGGGGCGAACAGGGAGGGGGCGGCGGCTGATCCGGCCGATTCACCGGCGCTCCGGCGACCAAGGAATTCGGCCATGATGCAAAATTGAAAGAGGAGCTCGAGAGGAACAAGATGGTGGGCTTGCCTTCGGTAGGGGAAGTCGGCAACGGCCGAATCGACGGTGGACAGCAGCGGTCGGCCATGGCGGCTGGCCCTGCTCGGCTCAAGGCAGCGGCGGCGCTGGGGTACGGGAGGCGGCGGAAGGCGCGGGGGGCGCGCGGGGCTCGAGGGCGGCGCGGCTATATAGGGCGCGCGCGGTGGGCGCGGCGTGGCGCGCACGCCAAGAACGGCGGCGGCGGCCATGCCGTGTCCTTCCTAGACACCAGCGTGCCCGGGCCTAGATGGGATCCGTGTGGGCCGGCGGCTGGGCCAGCGGCGGCGGAGGGAGGTTGGGTCGGGCCTTCAGGCTCGGCCCGAAAGGGTAGGGTTTGTTTTTTTTTCGAATTTATTTTCAATGCGAAACAATTCCAGAAAAACAATCCAGAAATTTTTTAAAAGCACGAAAAATACTCCGAAAATCACAAAACTTCCAGGAAAATTCCTAGAGCTAAACTGCGTGGATTTGTCAAGGAGCTTTCCTTTGTGTCGGAGTTGACGTATGATAGTTGGTAGCTTGGACTCCCGGAAAAATAAATTCCTATGCTTCGCATGTGGGTGAAATAGCAAGAAGAACTTGACGAGTCGGCGAATTGCTGAATTCCCGCTCATCAACAAGTAGATTGGTTTAAGGACATACCCACCATTAATCTACGCCAAGAGAGATGGCTCCGCCCCCCCCCCCCCCCCCACCTCCTCCGCCGCCTCGCTGTTCCCCTCTCCCCACCTCGCCGGCGATGAAGTCTCTCTACTCTAGTCCGGATCTCCTTCTCCGGTCAAGATGGGGTCCTCCTCAGATCTGGTGGATCGTTTGGATTTTGACGTTGGTATTCGTTTCCAAGAAGATATTCGTCACCGTCTTCATGCTCCGGTACACCACCCCTCCCCGACTCCCGATGGATCTTTCTTCCTCCTTGCAACTTTTCGACGTTTCCTTTTGCGTCTTACGGAGGATTCAGTCGCTCTGGCTTTGCAATCGTGTTTGGGCGGTCGAGCCTCTGACTTTCATGTGAAATTCTTGAGCAACAATCATTTTCGCTTCTCGGTTTTCTCCAAAGGAGTTGGCTTCGAAATTTACAAACTTCGCAGAGTGATCACTGCTACCTTTGATATCTACTTTCACCTCTGGAATAAGGGCACTCCTCATTGGGAAAAAGAGAAATGGGCTTGGGAGATCGAACAAGAAAAGGAATGGACTCATGTTCTATCCAAAGCAGCCAAGAAAGAGGCAAGAAAATCCCAAGTTCCTAAGAAAAAAGTCCGCTTTGCAGAGTGCTCTGATCGTCCTGCGAAGAAACATTCTGATCCGGTTATTACTCTGATATTTGGATCCTTCGAAACTAAAGTCGATCCTTCAAATCTCAAACCTTCGGGTTCTTTGTTTCGGTCGGATTCAAATTTGAATCCCGTCGGCCTTCTCGTCCGGTTTTTCGGCCCAATCTTGGTGGTTGGTTTTCAAATGGAAAAAAATGCTGCGACGGATGCTTGAGCCCGAGTCACTCTCGACGGGCTGCCGAAGCTCCGATAAGGTGTTGTGTCCGCCTCCGACTCTGGACATTTGAAGAGGCTGTGTACTTCGAATCAGCGCTGGATCGCAAAGGCCCAACCTCCCAAAGACAAAGCAAAGACAAAAGCAATATGGAGGCCCAAGTGCACGACAAAGCCCAATCCCGGGAATAATCTGGAGCCCTGCATTGCCAGCCGCGACGCAGGGAAGGAGCCTTCCATTAGGCACTGCCTCGATTCCCGTGCCTCCTTCCAAGGGGACTCTTCACCTTCTACTGTTCAGGAGCAAACAGATTACCCCCAAAATCCGCCACCGTCCCCAACAGTAAGAAAAAACCCCAATCGCCGCCGACCGACGCCCGCCGCCACCTGCACCACCAACTCTTGCTCCGGCGACCCAATGGCGAACTTCCCCGTCAACCCGCGACCGTTCCTCGTCGCCGGTCTTGCAGTGGAGCACGGTTGGAACAGACCTGCCAGAGGAAGGATGGCATTGGGCGGAGAACCAAGTCGCGAGCATGAAGATTACGCAATCATCTCCATCAACCCAGCGCCAGAGGAAGCGCGCAGCTCGGGGCCGACTCTTAATCTGGTTTGTGACTTCCTTGAGCACACGCGAGAGAGTTCGGATTATCGAGTCTCACCTTTCGCCTGCGGGCCTCGGCCGATTAGATTGCGTTCGTTCCTCAACATGACCGAGTTGGTTCGCGAGTCACCTTTCAATTTTGGCCAGCATAGTGTGGTCACTGTCACTAAGCATGATGAAGGTCTCAATGCTAGGTCCTGTGCTTACACGCGCATTTGTTGGATCATGTTCTTGGCTTTCCCTCTGGACTTTCAGAAGGACCTGTTCATCAGAGCTGCAATAGCACCTTTTGGTCGCCTTCTTGAATGGTACAGGGATACCAACAAATCGAGGATTTTGGTGCAAGTCCTTTTGCTAAGCTCGGATAGAGTTCCTCGTAGCTTGATTGTTTCCCGGAGGTACCTTGATTGGTGGAGCGGTCGTTCTTGGACGGTGCCGGTGTACATCCTCAATGGTCACTTCCCGGATGCTTTTCCGGTGATGAAAACCCCGTTCCGATTGATGGCGAGCCTCACCCCGAACACCCGCCTGTGGTGTTGGGCCCCAACCCGATTGATCCAAGGCGGGAAGAGGAGCGAGCGGGGTGCGGCCCACGAATGCGGGGGTTTTTGGAGGAAACCCACATCCGATGTGGTTAATCATCACGTTCGCGGAATGCACAAGGTGAGGTTGGCATGCAAGAGCAAGAGCATGAAGGGCAAGATGACAACGCGGACAATGCTGCTGCGATGCCGATGATCCATGGCCTGCCTGGGATCCTATCATCTTGCACGATCGAGAATCTAGCAGTTGATTAGCGAGCGGGAACAACCTCCTCGGCTACCTCAGCACCCTGAAGCTCCCCAGGATCTGATTGATATTGACATGTCTGGTTCATCATTGCGTTTCCTTAGAGCAACGGGGGTTGATATTGATGCGGAGGATGTTTTCATTGGGATTCAATCGACGGCAGCCTCTTCTTCCTCGAGCGATGCAAGCTCCCCTCTTGATGAAAGCTTAGCCGGATTTTTGGCCACCCGAGCCACCGTGCCACTATCTCTCTTTTTCATAGAAGAGACACTCCAAGCACAAGCAATTCGCTAGCTCCTCTTTTCAGAACCTTTCAGATAGATCGATCCCTCCTGGAAACCCAGCTTCAGATGATGCAAGCTTCCCATCTTGTTGAACAGCACAGCACAGTCACTGGACTTGAGATTGTTCCCTGGCAGCCTTGCTATCCTGCCCTGCTCCTTGATCTGTTACCTGACATTCTGAATGCAGCTAAGAGAAGGAGAATTTTCACTGCTCCACACTCCCCAGAAGCAGCTACAGGCACCGGGCAGATCACGTCTGATGTCAGCATTCAGACCAAGAGGACTGGGAGCTCTAGAACCCGATCTCTTGCTCTTGCCACTTCTGTGTCCAATGCAGCCATCCCCTTGGTTCAGAGCAGTGTCAGGCGCAGTGCTAGAAACAACAAGGCAGATGGTTTCTGCGCGGTCATGCTTGACAAAGAACCCTCGAAGAAGCGCAAGATCAGTGTGATAACCATAGATGACTTGACAGGTGAAGCTGGACCAGTGCCGATCTCCCTGCTGCAGTCGTGGGGAATTGATTGTGGGGTAGCCCCTGAGGAGCTATCCAATGAAGCCCTGATGCAGACTCCATCTGCAGAAACAGCAATTCCAGATGATGATGATCAGAACAACATCTGAATTATTTACAGAAGATGCAGTGGGACTTGCTGTTCTTTTGTTAAACTCTTTTTTGCTTGAGAAAACTGTGTGCTCCCTCCTGAGCTTTTGATTCTCTGTAGAGCTGGTCTCTATAGCCTTGATACTTTTCTTTTGGTCTTTTTTATGGATAATCGTGTGTGGAATATACTTTTTGGAACATCCGTGGCCTAAATGGTGCGGCAAGTGTGATGCCATCGAGAGATAAAATCGAAGAATCTGGTTGTTCCATTGTTTGCCTTCAAGAGACCAAACGCGAAGATTTTGACATCTCTTTCATCAGAAAGTTTGCACCCCGGCGATTTGATAGCTTTGATTTTGCTCCTTCGAACGGCGCCTCAGGGGGTCTTTTACTCATTTGGTGTAGCTCTACGTTCCGGGGTCAAATTATTGAAAAGAGGGTTTTTTGCATCACAGCTAGATTCACTTCCCTCCACAATGGGGATACCTGGTTCCTCTCCAACGTTTATGGTCCTTGCGTAGAACCAGAAAGATCAAACTTTATCCGTTGGTTCCTAGGCGATTTTAACTTCTACCGTTCTCTGGGCAACGAGAAACAAACCGAGGAGGGAACCTCGCTAACACACTGGTTTTTAATGAAGCTATTGGACACTTGGGACTAATTGAGTTACCCCTAAAAGGAAGAGCTTTCACGTGGAGCAACATGCGAACGACCCCCTCCTGGAACGGTTGTGTCGGGGGACCGCCCTAGGGGTCCCCTTAAACGATGAGGGAACCCTCGTTTAAATTCCTATAAGCCTAACCATGCAGGGGACTAACCATGCAGGACGTGGCCCAGGACTCCAAAGGCCCATCAAGACGGCCCGTCTGGAAGACCCCTCGAGCGGGCTTCGCCTCGCCCGAGGGTACGCTCCTCCTCGAGCGGACTCCGCCCCGCACGAGGGGCAACCCCCTCCTCGAACGGGCTCCGCCCCGTTCGAGGGGCGACCCCTCCCTCGAGCGGTCCCGCCCCGCTCGAGGGCACGCTCCCCTCGAGCGAACCCCGGCTCGCTCGAGGGTCCGCCCCGCCTCCGGCCGGGGCCCGCCACGCTCACGGGCGCCCCGCACGCGTGCGCCGGCCCCGTACTTGGGCATTTAACGCCCGACGCCGCGAGCCGGCGCCATCATGCGCCGGGGGCTCACGCCCGTGCCGCCGCACCAACTCCCCGGGGGAGGAGCCCCATCCCCGCCCGCGTGGGGGGGACCGTGCGGTACGGCGGTGTCGGTCCGATAACGCCGTGCGCACGCCGGCCGTGCGACTAACGCGCCCGACCCTCGAAAGGGGGCCGGGCGCACCCTCGATCCCACTTTCCCGTGACCCTGCAGGTTAGGTGAAGGGCGCTAGGCCGGTGGGCGGCCATCCCGGCCACGCGCGGCGCGGTCGCCGTACCCACGCGCGCGGGCACACGCGCCCGACTCCGCGAGCGCACGCCCGAGCACCGTAGCGGCCACTCCGCCACCACGGCGCTCATTGGGAAGGAACGCGGTGCCACCCGCTCCCCGTACACCGTACCGGCCATCGTCGACACCTCCCTCGAAGCCTATCGGGGAACGCCATCGTCATCTACGCCTTCTACCCTCGAGCCGCCCCTGTTCGGGTACGAGGTAGGCCATCATGGCCGAATCGTAGCAAAGATCGTCCGGGACGGCCGCCCACTCTACACCGTAGCGCGACGTGCTCCCTCACGTAGCTAGGTAGCGCGGCGTGCATGTAACCCGTCGCCCCCCTTGGCCTATAAAAGGGGGAGGCGAGCCCCCCGGCCGCGGGGAGAACGAGTTCACGGTCGAACACAACACACCTTGCACTCGCTCTCTTATTCTCCCACAACATCTTCGACCACTCACCGGGGACTTGGAAGCCACGCTTCCTCTCCCGCCTCGCTTGTATTTGCCCCACTACAAGCACCCCCGGTGCAAAGCAATATAGTGCCACGAGCACAACAACCGTCGGGACGTACGGCCCCCTCGGCCGGAACCAGGATAAAACCTTGTGTCATTTGTTGCTTAGCATCGACCATTGAGGGATAGACCTAGGCGTTATTTACTGGTTAGTGTCGGGACCACTTTCCGCACCGACAGTTGGCGCCCACCGTGGGGCAAACGAGCGCCTAAGGTCACTTCATCAACTTCCTCCATGGTGATTCGTACCGAGTACCGTAGCACCCGCTACAACATGGGTAGCTCGGACCCCCTCCCCCGGCCGGATTCGAGATCCGCTTTGGGGACTTGAACTTCCAGGCCACGGGGAACGGCTATCTCATGCGCCTCACCAACCGTGAGGAGCTTCGCGCGCGGCGCGGCCGAGGTCCGCCCGGTCTCCGCCGCACGCACGACGCCCGCACGCGCGCACGCGGGTGCGGGTGCAGCGGGACCGTCGACACCGCGACGCCGTCATCGTTCGGGGCCGCGCTCGCGTCGGGCGCGGACCGGCGACGGCGGGCCGAGCGCACCGCCGCCCAACGCGGTGCGTCTACCGTCACGACGACCGCCACGCGCCCCCGGCGGGACCGCGTGCGGTCTCGGACCACGCGTCCCCATCGGGTTGCGTGGCGCAACTACGGCCTACAACGCCAACACCAACACGACAATGCGCGGGGTTCCCACGGTCGCCACGTCTTCGTCGCCGGGGACCCCGGCACTTCGACGGCAGACGAATCATCCCCGGGCTCCGTCGACACGATGCCACCCGCCGCCGCCATGGCTATGCGGAGTGGGACTTCTCCGGTGTGCGGGACCCCCGTCGCGTTCGGGCGCTTCCTCGACGCCACGGACTATTGGTTTGGGCCCGCTCCGACGACTCCGGCAGACGGGGAGCTACGACCCCACGCGGGGGAGTGCCGCGCCGTCATCACTAACGACCCGGCCAACGCCGCCGGCGCGGCGGGCGCCGGAGATGGGGAAGTCACGCCGGCACCGAGGGGATCGCCACGCGCACGGCCGCGGGGCCAAGCGCCCCCGCCGGGGCCGACATCGACGCGCGGTGGCCCAAGCTCGCG
Source organism: Cenchrus americanus (assembly GCA_947561735.1). NCBI lineage: Eukaryota > Viridiplantae > Streptophyta > Magnoliopsida > Poales > Poaceae > Cenchrus > Cenchrus americanus. The sequence continues at coordinate 148,247,411 of OX387243.1, read as the reverse complement.
AGCTCGAGGCCAAGCTGGCAGAAGAGTACCGGACCATACGGCTACTCCGCGCCTCGATGGCGGGGAGAGGCCTCCGCGCGTGGTGAACGCGCGCGGGAGCCGGGGCCGACAAGTCCGTGACCGCCTCAACCACCGCCCCCAACGTCGACAACGCGGATACTCCGCCGCGGGCGAGCCAAAAGCTCATCGCCGCCGCAACGCCGCCGCGCGCCATGCCGCACCCTCGACCCCCGAGGCTCGGGACATGCACCGCGAGGTGCGGACCCTCCTTGAGCAAGCGGCCGTCCGGCGGGCGGGAGCTCGGCCGCGCATCCGCCAACAAGGGGGGGACGCGCGGGGTGACGACCGGCACCGGGGGGGCGAACCCTCGGTGCACGCGAGCCAACTTGCCGGCCGGGGGACGCACGCCGGCCAAGGAGCGACTCCTTGACACACGCAGGCGCCGGATGGGGACGCCCGCAACGTCATCAACGCCGGGCGCACCGGCAAGGCGGACGCGCGGGCGGCCGGGGGCTACCACCCTCGAAGGGGTGGACGCTACGGCCGGCGGTGAGGACCGCTCCCCAACGCAGCCCCCCGGCACCGGGTGTTCGGCGGGGAGATCCGCATGGGCGCGTTCCCGCGCCGCTTCCGTCAGCCCACGACAATCGTCAAATACAACGGGGAGACGGACCCTCGTGTCTGGCTCAATGATTACCGCCTAGCCTGTCAGCTGGGCGGAGCCACCAACGACGAAGTAATCATCCGCAACTTGCCCCTGCATTTGGGCGATGCGGCCCGGACATGGCTCGAGCATTTGCCCGCCAGCCAGATCCACGACTGGGATGATTTAGTCCACACCTTCGTGGGCAACTTCCAGGGCACATACGTGCGCCCTGGGAACTCCTGGGATCTGCGCTCCTGCACGCAGAAACCGGGCGAATCCCTGCGGGACTTCATACGGCGTTTCTCCAAGCGCGCACGAGCTCCCCCGGCGTGGCGCAATCCGAAATCGTGCACGCGTTCCTCGAGGGGCACTACGTGCGGGACCTCGTGCGCGAGCTTGGACGCGGCCCGCCCACGGACTCGAACGAGCGTCGCCCGACATTGCCACCGGCTTTGCCTCGGAGAGGAGGCCGTGGGGGCAATCTTCGACGGCAAGAAGGGCAAGCGCTCCGAGGACGCGCCCGCGGAAGGCGGCGGGTCCAAGGAGCCGCGCCGCAACGACAAGCGGGGCAAGAAGGGGAAGAAGCCGCGCCGCGAGGCGCGCGAGCGAGGGCGCGGGCGGCGGCAACGCCGAGGCCCTCGGCGGTGACCCGGCCCGACGGGGCCCTCGACGAGCTCCTCGAGGCCGGGAGTCTTCGACGACATGATGAAGAAGCCGTGCCCCTACCACAAGACCCCCGTGAACCACACCCTTGAGCAGTGCGACATGCTCAAGAAGTTCTATGGCCGTGCCGCCGCGAAGGAGGCGGAGGCCAAGAAGGATGGGGGCAACGGCGACGCGGGCGGTTTCCCCGCTGTTGAAAATGTGTTCCTCATCTTCGGGGGACCTACTGTCGACATGTCAACCCGGCAGCGCAAAAAGGAGCGGCACGAAGTCCTCGCCGCAGAGAGGGCACCTCCCGGCCTTTCTCAAGCGGTCGAAGGATGCCATCACCTTTGGCGGGAAGATCACCCAAACCGCATCCCGAACCCGGGCCAGTACCCACTGGTGGTCGATCCCATCATTGGGAGCGCCCGGTTTTCGAAGGTCCTCATGGACGGAGGCAGTAGCCTCAATATCCTCTTCGCGCATACGTTGCGCCTGATGGGGATAGGGCTGGACCAGCTGCGGCCCAGCACGAAGCCGTTTCACGGCATCGCGCCCGGCAAGCAGGTTCATCCCCTCGGGCAGATCGATCTGCCCGTATGGTTTGGGACCCCCAAGAATTTCCGCAAGGAAACCCTCACTTTCGAGGTGGTGGGATTCAAAGGGGCCTACCACGCCATCCTTGGGCGACCATGCTATGCCAAGTTCATGGCAGTCCCCAACTACACGTACCTGAAGATGAAGATGCCGGGTCCAAATGGCGTCATCACCGTCGGGTCGTCGATCGAGCACGCATTCGACTGCGACGTCGAGTGCGTGGAACATGCAGAGGCGCTAGCGCTGGATGAAGCGCTGGTGAACACGCTGGAGAAGATGGTCAACGACGACCTCAGCTCCGCCGCCAAGCACGTCGGCACGTTCGAGGCCGCCGAGCAAACCAAAGGGGTCTCCCTCGACCCATTGGCCCCCGGGGGCAAGGCGTTGAGGGTCAGCTCGACCCTCGACCCCAAATAGGAAGCAGTGCTCGTCGACTTCCTCCGCGCCAACGCCGACGTCTTCGCGTGGAGCCCCTCGGACATGCCAGGCATCCCGAGGGAGGTCGCCGAGCACTCCCTTGATATCCTGCCTAATGCCCGCGCTGTGCAGCAGCGGCTGCGCCGCTTCGACGAGGAGCGGCGGCGGGCGATCGGAGCGGAGCTGCGAAAGCTCCTCGAGGCCGGATTCATCAAGGAAGTGTTCCACCCTACGTGGTTAGCTAATCCTGTGCTTGTAAAAAAGAAAAATGGGAAGTGGAGGATGTGTATAGACTACACCAGTCTCAATAAAGCATGTCCAAAAGTTCCTTTTCCTTTACCACGCATAGATCAGATTATTGATTCCACGTAGCGGGTGTGAACTACTGCGTTTCCTTGATGCCTATTCGGGTTATCACCAAATAAAAATGAAGGAGTCCGACCAGCTCGCGACTTCGTTCATCACACCGTTCGGGACGTTCGTTACGTCACGATGCCCTTTGGCCTCGAAACGCGGGCGCAACATATCGGCATGCATGCGGCACGTTTTTGGGGACCATATCGGGCGGACGATCGAGGCTTACGTGGACGACATCGTCGTCAAGACCGAGAAGGCGGACGACCCGGTGAGCGATCTTAGCATCGCGTTCGACCGTGCTGCGGGCCAACGGGGTCAAGCTCAACCCCGAGAAGTGTGTCTTTGGAGTGCCGCGGGGCATGCTCCTAGGGTACATTGTCTCCCGGCCGAGGAATCGAGGCCAACCCCCGAGAAGGTCGCGGCCCTCGAGCGAATGGGTCCAATTCGGGACCTCAAAGGAGTGCAGAAAGTGTTGGGGTGCCTCGCCGCCTTAAGCCGCTTCGTCTCGAGGCTCGGTGAGAAGGGCTCCCGCCCCTCTCCCGGCTGCTCAAGAAGCACGAGCGCTTCTCTTGGACCGCCGAGGCCCCGGGAAGCGCTCGACAAGCCGAAGGCGTCCCACGATGCACGCCCCAATCCTTACGCCGCCGCGAGACGGCGAACCCCTCCAACTCTACGTGGCCGCGACCACCCAGGTGGTCAGCGCCGTGATCGTCGTAGAGCGCACGGAAGAAGGGCATGCCTTGCCCGTGCAGAGGCCGGTCTACTACATCAGCGAGGTCCTGTCGGACACGAAGACACGCTACCCCCAGGTCCAGAAGCTGCTGTACGCGGTGGTCCTCGCGCGGCGCAAGCTCCGCCACTACTTCGAGGCCCACCCGGTCACGGTGGTCTCCTCCTTTCCGCTAGGAGAAATCATTCGCAACCCCGACGCGGCAGGCAGAATTGCCAAGTGGTCCGTGGAGTTGATGGGCGAAACGCTCGCCTACGCTCCGCGCAAGGCCATCAAATCTCAAATCCTTGCCGATTTCGTCGCGGAGTGGACGGACACGCAGCCGCCGCCCCCCTCGGATCCAAGCGAGTCTTGGACCCTGTTCTTCGACGGCTCGGTGATGAAGACGGGAGCGGGCGCGGGCCTGCTCTTCGTGTCACCTCTCGGAGAGCACATGCGCTATGCAGTGCGTCTCCATTTCCCCGCGTCCAACAATATGGCGGAATACGAGGCCCTCCTCTCGCGGCCTCAAGATCGCCATCGAGTTGGGCATCAAGCGCCTCGACGTGCGAGGGGATTCGCGGCTCGTGATCGACCAAGTCATGAAGAACGCGAGGCCGCCACGACGACAAGATGGAGGCCTGCGCAAAGCCGTGCGGGCCCTCGAAGACAAATTCTACGGCATCGAGCTTAATCATGTACCCCCGCCGGTACAACGAGGAGGCGGACGAGGCCGGCAAAAATAGCATCTGGGCGAATCACCGTTCCCCCAAACGTTTTTGCGCGCGACATCGCGCAGCCCTCGGTCACCTTCGAGCCTTACCCCTCGAGCGACGGCGGACCCTCGGGGGCTCCCTCGAATCCAGCGGGTGCGGAACCCATGGAAGAGGACCCCTCGAACGAGGCGTACGTGCTCTCTCTTCTCGAGGGGTATGGCTCCCACGAGGTCGATGCGATGGATATAGAACCGGCTTCAGTCCAAGCAGATTGGCGTGAAAAATACACCGCCTGGATCGCTCGAGGGGAACTCCCCGAAGACCGGGCCGCAGCCAGGCGCATCGCCAGGATGGCCAAGTCCTTCACCCTCGTCGACGGCGAGCTGTACAAGCGCGCCGCGTCAGGCATCCTCCAGCGGTGCATACCAATCCCCGAGGGGCGCGAGCTCCTGCGGGACATACACGCGGGGAATGCGTGGCCACCACGCCGCGCCACGCACTCTCGTTGGCAACGCGTTCCGCCGGGGCTTCTATTGGCCTACCGCGGTCGCGGACGCCGGTGAAATAGTGCGCACACGCGAAGGGTGCCGGTTCTACGCCCCGCAAGACCAACCTGCCCGCTCACGCCCTACAAACAATCCCCGTCACATGGCCGTTCGCCGTGTGGGGGTTGGACATCGTCGGGCCCCTGCGGAAGGCGCCCGGGGGCTTCACCCACCTGCTCGTCGCGATCGACAAGTTTTCTAAGTGGGTGGAGGTGCGCCCCATCACAAATTTGAGGGCTGAGCAGGCGGTTACGTTCTTCACCGACATCGTCTACCGCTTTGGAGTGCCAAACTCCATCATCACAGACAACGGATCCCAGTTCACGGGCCGGAAGTTCTTGGAGTTCTGCGACAAGTTCCACATCCGAGTGGACTGGGCAGCCGTGGCGCACCCGGACTAACGGCCAAGTGGAACGTGCTAACGGCATGATTCTACGGGGCCTCCAAACCCGGGAATTTTTGACCAGCTCAACAAATCTGGCCGAAAATGGCTCCAAGAACTACCAGCAGTCGTATGGAGCCTAAGGACCACCCCAAGCAGAGCCACCGGGTTCACCCCGTTCTTCCTAGTCCATGGCGCGGAGGCCGTCCTCCCCACGGATCTGGAATACGGATCACCCAAAGTTCGAGGCTACAACGAGGACGCTAACCAGCGAGCCCGCGAGGACTCACTGGATCAGCTAGACGAAGTACGCCTCGTGGCGTTGATGCACTCCGCAAGGTATCAACAGTCCCTACGACGCTACCAAGCGCGCAAGATACGTCGCAGGGATTTCAGCGAGGGGGACCTGGTCCTAAGGCTACGCCAAGACAACCGAGGGCGCCACAAGCTGTCGCCCCCATGGGAGGGACCCTACGTCGTGGTGAAGGTGCTCAAGCCGGGCACGTACAAGCTGGCCAACGAGGACGGCGAAGAACTCACCAACGCTTGGAACATCCAACAGCTACGTCGCTTCTACCCTTAGCTAGGATTTCCAAGTATTTTTTGTTGTAAAAACGAACGACCAACGCCCCAGTTGGTGTCACCCATGTAAATACTTAAGTCTAATAAAAGGGCAACTCGGCTTTCCCCTGAAACCCAAGTTACCCTCGGGGGCTACTGCGGGGGGGCACCCCCCCCCCAAATGGCCCCATTTTTTCGCGCAAAAAACGTAACAACGTGCGCTAAGTTTGTTTCCTACTTCGACCTCGAGCCATGATTTGAACGGGGCGCGGGCGGCACGGCGGAAGGAGCGCGCGAGCCGAGGCCGGCCTACGCCGCGCGGCTATGGCCCGTCTCTCTCGCCTCCAACCCGGCGGGCCCCCGCGAAAAACGAACTCCCCTAACTAGAATCTACTCAGGAAGAAGGGGAAACAAAAAAGCGTAATAAGCAAACGATTTCATTTACAAACAACTGTTTGTGATTCACAAAACGACTTGTTCATTTACAAGAGGCCACGAGGCCACAATTCTGATACAAACAAACAAAAAACGGGCCTAGCGCCCAGATGCTTTCAGGCGAGAGGGAGCGAGCGGCGTCGGTGGCGTCGGGAAGAGGAATTCCTCGAAGGCCTCGGCGAGCGTCCGGCGGCGTCAGCAACAAGCGCGTCCGCGCGCTCCATGGCCACCTCGTCTTCGACGCCCACGGGCACGATGTAACCTTCCGCCACCGCCTCGAGGTTGACCTCATAGTGGGATCGCACCACTCCGAGGGCCTTCGCACGCCCGGGTGCAACGCCCGGCGCATCCGCTCCGTGACGTGGCCACCGAGGGCGCGCGGGCGGCGGCCGAGAGCCGCCGGCTTGGGCCTCCCCTCTCCTCGACGACGCGGCGGGTTTCGAGGGCCGCGACACGCGGCTCCCGCAACTCCCGCTCGGAGGGAGTTGTAGGAAGCTTGCGGGGGCATCGGCCCGCCCAACGGCGTGCCCCAAGGGCGTGCGCGAGCTCGGAAGCAACGAGATGACGAAAAATCGAAAGGGGGAAACGAATCCTCTAAAGCAAAAGCTAACGAGCGAAAGCAAAAACTTACCCTCGACCTGCCTCTTCTCCAGATCGAAGTCGCGGCGCGCGGACTCGAGCGCCGGCCGGAGACGGCCGGACGGTCTCGCCTTGCTCGACGAGGGCCAACTCTTGGGCGGCGTTGCGATGCTAGCGCCGGCGCCTCATCCTCGACCTCGGAGAATGCGACGTTCCGCTCCTCCGGCGACTTCTCCGCCGTCTCGCGCGCGGCGCGCCCCGCTCCAACGCCGTCGGGGCGTCGCCAAGGGCGCCTGCTCTGCTGGAGCCGCCCCTCGGCCCCACGGCGGGCGATGCGCTCCCCGCCGGAGCTCCTCCTCGGCGGCCACGAGAGCCGCGGCCTTGGCGTCGAGGGCGGCCCTCGGGTCGTCGGCCTCCTTCGCGCGCTGCTCCAACCCGCGCGCCCGCTCCTCGGCCCCGGCGTTGCGCGCCCGGGCCCCCTCGAGCGACGTGCGGAGCTCCGGGTCTCGGCGCGAGCGGTGGCCACCTCCGCCTCCCATGTGGCGGCCGGCGTTCGCGTCTTGTCCGGGTCTTCGCGCGCGGTCCACGGCGCCTCGTCACGATCGACGAGGGGCTGCGCGGATCCGCCCGAGGCTCGGGTCACGCGCCGCGTCCTGCCCTGAGCTCTCAGGGAGCACGTCGCACCACGCCATCGCCGGTAGACCCGCCCAGCGTGCGGCGTCCTGAGAGCATCTGCAAGCGCGTCGTAAGCGCTGCATCGCTCCCGGAGCTGGCGGGCCTCGGCGTTCACCTGGTCGAACGCGTTGTACTTCTCGCGGGCGCGGCGCTCGAGCTCCTGGCATACACGCATCAAATCTCGTAAGTGCCAAAGTTTGAATGCAGCGCGCGAAAACGAAGAAGGAAGGAAAACAAGCGACTGTGGCTCACCTGGAAGATGGTCCAGGCCGGGCCGCTGTGGACCCGCAGCGCTTCGTTCAACGCGCGGTTGAGCGTGGCGCCATGGCCCAGGAGCTCGCCCCAGAGCTCCTGCTCCCCCCGGGCGTCAGCAAACGCCGGGGGATCCTCCACGGCCCCCCCCCCCGGGCGGGGCGGCCAGCGCGGGAGGACGAGGCCTCGGCATCGTGCCCTCGGCCCCCCGCAGTCATACGACCCTCGTGCCGCCTCACGAGGGCCCCCTCCTGGGGCTCGGGAGAGTTCGCGGGCCAGCTGGCCCACTGGTTCCACCCAGGCGGCGGGGAGTCATCTGAGAGCTCCACCACCTCCGCCTGGGGACCGCCGGCGGGCGGAGCCGTGCGCGCCGCCTCCGCCCGGCGCCCCCACCTGCTCCTCCGCGACCACGGGCGCTGTCGTGGCGCCGTGGCCGTCACCTCCGTCCGCGCCGCGCGCGCCCGCGGGCGCTCCCGCGGTAGCGCCCGCTCCGCCTCCTCCGCGGTGGCCGCCACCGCGGGCGACGCCTCCACCGTAGCCACCGCCGCGGCCTGCGCCTCCGTGGCGGCCGGCGCCGATCGCCCCTCGGTGGCCTGCGGGCCGCGCCGCGACGGGCCGATCCGCCGGCCGGCCATCGAGGCCTCGGCCGGCCTTGCGAGCTCGTGCCCGCCGCCGCGCCCGTTCCTTGGCGCGACCCCCCTCGACGAGCGCCGCCGGGGTGGGGATCGGCGCGTCCGTCCTCGGCACCTTGGCCGGTGCGAGAGGAGGAACGGTCGGCACCGCCCCGCGCAATCACGAACGGAGAGTTAGAACATCTAACCGCCGCACACCAAAGCCGCACGAAGGAAAGCAAGGCTACGTACCTCGCGAGAGGAAAAGGCCCGCTTCCTTTTCCTCGAGGCCTCGGACGGGGCCGGCGTAGCGGCCGCACCCGACGCGAGCCGCCTCTCGGTGGCGCCGCCGCACGCGCGGGCACGCCCGCCCCGTGCGCGGGCGCGCTCGACGCCGCACCCCCCGATGGCGCCACGGTGCGCGGGGGGCACACTTGTCCCGCGCGCGCGGCGCGCCTCCCGACGCGCCCCTCGACGACGACGCCGCTCGCGCGCGCGCGCGCTCCCGCCGCGCGCGCGGGCACGCTCGACGCGCGCGCGGGCACGTCCGCCGCGCGCGCCTCCGCGGCGCGCGCGCGCACCTCCGCGGCGCGTGCCGCCCCGACGACGACCGCACGGGGGCGGACGCCGACGCGCGCCGCCCCGGACGAAGCCGCCCCTGACGCCGGCGCAAGATCCGGCGACGGGGGCGCGGGCTGCCACCTGTCTGAGGGGCCCTCCCCCTCAGACTCTTCCTCCTCGTCCTGGTCCGAGGACGAGGGCTCCTCGATGTCAGGGGAGGAGAGCCCCAACTCCTCTCGCCGCCGGTACTCGGCGGACCGTGCGTCGCGACGCGCTTGGCGCCGCCTTGCGTGCTCCCCTCGGCGCGCCGCCCGCTCCCCTTGCTCCCGCCGCGCCGCCCGGCCGAGCGCGCGGGGGTCGGGGGGGTAGGTGGAACGGACTTGGCGATGTTGAATTGCACCAGCGCGCGCAAAAGCGACAACGGCGCGTCAAGAGACATAAGCGAGAACGAGGACCAAAACGAACGGGAAATCACACTTACCAACGGGCCGGTGGGAAGCATCTCCATGTCCCACGGGGGTCCGACCCGCGGGCGCCGGCGTCCGGGTATCGACGGCGCTCCGCGCCGGGGTGAGCGCGTACGGCCGCTCCGGCGGCGTCGGGAGCATCCGCGACCTCGCCGGGGTCGATGGGGTTGGCCGCCTCCGTCATCTCGTAGATGCGAGAGGGGCCTCTCCATCGGCGGCACGACCCGCCGGTGGTGAAGGAAGGCGAGGACGCCCATCGCGTTGAGCCCATCCCTCGCCGGCCGCCGCGGGCGGCGAGGACGGACTCTGGCGCGCCGGTGGTTGGCCGTAGGCAACCCGTAGCCCCGGCGGTCCCGGCCTCTCCTTGAACACCCGCCGGTGTAGGGAGGGAGGCCGGCTCGGCGTTGCGAAGATAAAACCACCCCCGCTCCCGGCCGGCGTTGTTCGTCGTCATGGTGCGGGGGATGTAGAAGCTCTTGAGGCCGCCCCCGCGGGGCAAGCGACATCCCGCGGCGCGCACCGCGCGCGGGTCCTCGGCTCCGTCGTGGGGCGCGTGATCGGCTCCCCGCGGAAGAGGTGTACCCGCAGCTCCCGCTTGCGGGATCCCCGGTAGCCCTTCGCGGACGCCCACGAATGTGGCCGCCGCGAGATGGCGTTGGGGGGGCGAAGTTGTGCAGCTCCACCCCGTAGTGGTAGCACAGCGCCCGCATGAACGTGCTCGCCGGCGCGGTAAAGCCGCGCTCGTGGTAGCGGAGAAAGCTCACCACGTAACCCTCCGGCGGGTTGGGCTCGTGGTGCGACGCCGGCGGTACGATCCACTCCGCCGGCGCCCATCTTCATTGGGCAACGGCGGCCGGCGGCGACCGGCTCGCCAAGCGCGAGCCGGGTCACCGTCGACTTCTCCCAGGCGTACGGCTCCAGAACCCGGATCGGAGGCTGAGGCGGCGCCATAGGGGGGGACTAACGAGCACGAACGCGGAGGGCGAGGAAACAAAGAGAAAGCTCTAAGCAAGCAAGCCTGCGCAACGGCAAGGATGAGACGAAGGCGAAGAGGCGGAGGACTAAAACGGCGAGAAGCCAAGGTAAAAAACCGCCTCCTCCTCCTCCCCGCGTTTATAGGCGCGGGCGATTTCTCGGAGCGGACGCCCCGCCGGCATTGCTTGCGGGAATCTTTCCGTCGCGTCGGCGAGCGGGCCCCACCACGACCGCAGCAGCGCTAACACTGCAGGCGGATCATCATTACGGCGAGACCGGCGGCAACCGAGGTGAAACCGTCACATCCGCCGGCAGCGCCGCCCACTACGCGCGCGCGCACGCAACCGCAGCGCCTAAAAAAGCGCGCCAGCGCTGCAAAACTGCGGCCACGCCCGCAAGGCAATTAAATGCCCGGGCCCCTTGCCAAGCAAGGAGAGCCCTCGAGCGAGGCGAATCCTCGGCTCGAGACAAGGGTGACCCTCGATGGGATGACAGCGTGAGAAGGTCGCCGGGACCGCTCGGTGTAGAGCGAGGGCGGCCGCGGGCACCCATGCCACGTAGGACCCTCGAGCGGCATGAACCCCAACTCGAAATAAGGCGACCCTCGATGGGATATCTGCGTGAGAAGGTCGCCCGGGACCTGCTCGATGTAGAGCAGACCACCGCGGGCACCCATGCCACGTAGGACCCTCGAGCGGCATGAACCCCAACTCGAGACGATGTCAACCCCCTAAAGAAGGCACGCGCGCAAAGAGGATCGCCCAGGTCACGCTTGAAACAGAGCGACACCGAAAGCACTCATGCCGCGCCACGCCACCATCCAGCACCTCGAGGGTCGGCACGCCCAGACCCCTCGACGGCCGCAAACGCGAAAAGACGGGGGCTGGCCAAGGCACGGCCCCGCACGGCCTTACTGATCAGAGGTTCGAAGCCTGACCCTCGACGGGTTCGAACAGGCGCCTCAGATCACGAGTTAGGGACGACGAGGGCACGCGCATTCGAGCCGTTCCTCGAGCCCGTCGGCTCGAGGGTGCCCCCACATGTCGTGTTCGAGAGCCGGCGAGGGCGGCTAGCCGGGGGATCCCACCGAGGGAGAGCTTCCGCGCCCTCGGTCCCCGGCCGAACGGGACCGAGCCCCACCTAGCAAACCCACGCAAGCGCTTCCATGGACGTGTCTCCGGACCGCGCGGCCTACCCTTATCGAACGGGGCATGGACGTCCACTCGAACTACCCGCTAGCGGCTCGAAGAGGAATCCGCGATTCGCGACCCGCTCGATGGGAGTCGTGGAAACCTCACCCTCCGACCCGCGGAGGGACGGCGAGGGCGCGATAAAAAACAAGTCGTCGGAGCTCGACCCGATCGCCTCGAACGGGCCAAGGCTCGGGGGCTTGACGCACGGCTACACCTCCTTGAAATTGCACCCGCCGGGAGACAGGTGACGGGGGAGCGTGCACCCCCGATGCCGCCGAAACACCGCCGGAGCCGGTTGGCATATGTGCCACGCCTTTCTGACCGAATTGCTCGCGGTTAACCCCCTGCCGGGAGAGCCCACACTCTGCGGGGCTTCGGGGCTGGACCCGCGGGTCGCCGGCGCGGCCCCACGGATAGCGTTCGCAAACAAGGAGGGAAGAACGTCCTATCAGTAGGTTCCGGCATCCGCGGGAGCCTCAGCGGCCAACCGCGGATGCTCGGGGGGCTGCGTCGGGGACCGCCCTAGGGGTCCCCTTAAACGATGAGGGAACCCTCGTTTAAATTCCTATAAGCCTAACCATGCGGGGGACTAACCATGCGGGGACGTGGCCCGAGGACTCCAAAGGCCCATCAAGACGGCCGTGCGGAAGACCCCTCGAGCGGGCTTCGCCTCGCCCGAGGGTACGCTCCCTCCTCGAGCGGACTCCGCCCCGCACGAGGGGCAACCCCCTCCTCGAACGGGCTCGCCCCGTTCGAGGGGCGACCCCTCCCTCGAGCGGTCCCGCCCCGCTCGAGGGCACGCTCCCCCTCGAGCGAACCCCCGGCTCGCTCGAGGGTCCGCCCCGCCTCGGGCCGGGGCCCGCCACGCTCACGGGCGCCCCGCACGCGTGCGCCGGCCCCGTACTTGGGCATTTAACGCCCCGACGCCGCGGACGGCGCCATCATGCGCCGGGGCTCACGCCCGGTGCCGCCGCACCAACTCCCCGGGGGAGGAGCCCCATCCCCGCCACGCGTGGGGGGGACCGTGCGGTACGGCCGGTGTCGGTCCGATAACGCCGTGCGCACGCCGCCCGTACGACTAACGCGCCCGACCCTCGAAAGGGGGGCCGGCGCACCCTCGATCCCACTTTCCCGTGACCCCGCAGGTTGGGTGAAGGGCGCTAGGCCGGTGGGCGGCCATCCCGGCCACCGTGAACGGCGCGGTCGCCGTACCCACGCGCGCAGGCACACGCCTGACTCCGCAGGCGCACGCCCGGGCACTGTAGCAGCCACTCCGCCACCACAGCGCTCATTGGGAAGGAACGCAGTGCCACCCGCTCCTGTACACCGTACCGGCCATCGTCAGCACCTCCCTCGAAGCCTATCAGGGAACGCCATCGTCATCTACTGCCTTCTACCCTCGAGCCGCCACTGTTCGGGTACGAGGTAGGCCATCATGGCCGAATCGGGGCAAAGATCGTCCAGGACGGCCGCCCACTCTACACCGTAGCGCGACGTGCTCCCTCACGTAGCTAGGTAGCGCGGCGTGCATGTAACCCGTCGCCCCCTTGGCCTATAAAAGGGGGAGGCGAGCCCCCAGCTGCGGGGGGAACGAGTTGATAGTCGAACACAACACACCGTGCACTCACTCTCTTATTCTCCCACAACATCTTCTGCCACTCACCAGGGACTTGGAAGCCACGCTTCCTCTCCCGCCTCGCTTGTATTTGCCCCACTACAAGCACCCCCGGTGCAGAGCAATATAGTGCCACGAGCACAACACGCTCTGGACGTACGGCCCCCTCGGCGGGAACCGGGATAAAACCTTGTGTCATTTGTTGCTTAGCATCGACCATTGAGGGATAGACCTAGGCGTTATTTACGGTTAGTGTCGGGACCACTTTCCGCACCGACAAGTTGGATTGGTTCTTCACTTCTCCCAAGCTGGACCATACACTACCCTAATACAGAAGTACTCCCTCTGGCAAAGATCACTTCGGACCATATCCCTTGTAGAGTTGCAGTCAGCACCAAAATCCCCAGAAGTGCAATCTTCAGGTTTGAGAATTTTTGGACAGAACAAGAGTCTTTCCTTGACACGGTTCAGAGCAGTTGGAACAGTTCAAGAGAACTTAGCAACCCAACAAGGAACCTATCATCTAAGCTTAAGAAACTCAGAGCAGATTTGAAGTCATGGAGCAAGCATTTGTCCAATCTGAGTCTTTTGATTAAGAATTGCAACACGGTCATCGTTTCCTAGATCGGATAGAAGACGAGAAGAGGTTTATTTAACCCGAAATTAATCTCGAGTCTATCCTCAAAAGCCATCTCAGGAATCTCCTCCATTATAAGAATCTATATTGGAGGAAAAGATTTACCAATAGTCGAATCAAGTTTGGAGATGAATGCACAAAATTCTTTCATGCAATGGCCACCATCTCACACAGGAGAAATACAATCACTCAGCTTCTAAACGATGGCATTTGGGTTCAAGATCATGCAGGTAAAGAAGGATTGCTATGGGCAGCATTCAAAAACAGGCTTGGAATCAGCATCCCAACCACTATGCTTTTCAACCTCCATCAGCTCATTCAGCCCAGAGAGAACCTGGACGGCTTAGCCTTACTGTCTTGAAAGAAGAAATAGACTCAATTGTCAAAAAGATGCCCACGAGATAAGGCACCGGGGCCCGATGGTTTCAATGGGCTTTTCTGAAGAAATGTTGGCATTTGGTAAAAGAGGAGTTTTATAAACTGCGTGACAGTTTTTTTCATGGCCAAGGCACTTTAGAAGGCATCAATAGCTCTTTTATCACCCCGATCCCGAAGAAAGAGCGTCCAGAAACAAGTAAATGACTACGAGGCCTATTTCTCTTATGAATTTGTCCCCCAAGATGGTAACCAAAATTCTAGCGGATAGATTACAATTGAAGATAAGAGATTTGGTGCACAAAAATCGGTATGGCTTTATAAGGTCAAGATCCATCCAGATCTGCCTTGCTGGTGCTTTGAATATATCCACCAATGCCAACAGTCAAGGAGAAAGATAATTATCCTCAAGCTAGACTTTGAGAAAGCTTTCGACCTGGTAGAACATCAAGTGATCCTGAAGGTGATGGAGCATTTGGGTTTTCCATTAGTCTGGATAAACTGGGTTTCTAAAATCCTCAACTCAGCTACAACAGCTGTGCTGTTAAATGGTGTTCCAGGGAAATTTTTTAATTGCAAAAGAGGGGTGAGACAAGGGGATCCTCTTTCACCATTACTCTTTGTCTTAGCAGCTGAACTTCTCCAGATTTTAGTCAACAAGGCCAAGTCTCTGAATCTCTTGAAGTTGCCTATCCCACAACCAATGGATGATTTCCCCATTGTCCAATATGCAGACGACACCTTGATGATTATGCAAGCAGATGCTCAACAACTTTTCTTCCTTAAATCCCTTTTGAACACCTTTGCTGACTCAACTGGGCTCAAAGTTAACTATAATAAGTCTCAAATGCTGCCAATCAATGTGGAAGAAGACGAAATGCAGAGGTTGTCCTTGACTTTTGGGTAAAGTATTGGATCCCTCCCTTTCACTTACCTTGGCCTCCCAATGGGAACAACCAAACCAAAAATGGAAGATTTAACACCGATGATGGATAGAGTGGAAAGAAAGCTCTCGGGTTGCACAACTCCGGCTCTCTTACACCGGAAGGCTACGGATGTTAAATGCGGCTATAACTCCCATCACCACATATGCCATGTGCACAATCGGATTACCCCGTGGAGTTATTGAAAACATTGATCGTATTAGAAAGCAATGTCTGTGGAGAGGTAACTCAGAAAAAAAGAAAGGAGGAAACCTTGTAGCCTGGGAAACAGTGCAGCGGCCCAAGACCAAAGGGGGACTTGGTGTTATTAATCTCAGGCTACAGAATGATGCCCTGCTGCTTAAGCATCTTCATAAGTTCTACAATAAGTGCGACATTCCGTGGGTGCAATTAGTCTGGTTCAGGTATTACCGTAATAAGGTTCCTCATGCAACAAGAGAAGTGGGTTCCTTCTGGTGGAAGGACATTTGGAGATTGAATAATATCTTCAGAGGATTTTCCCTCTGTATCATTGGCGATGGATCCTCGGCTTGTTTACGGGAAGACGGATGGATCGAGTCCATCCTCTCACGCACCTTTCCCGAGGCTAGCATCGTTCGCTAAGTCCGACGAGCTTCGGTACAAGAGGTGGTAGAGGCGGTCAACATTGACGACATCTTTTGGTTGCCTCTCTCCGAAGAGGCCATGCTAGAGCTGGAGGATCCGCAAGAAATTCCGCAAGGCTTTCGGTTTGATGAGGATTCAAATGATATCCGGGAGACCTGTTTGGGGAAATGATTATTCGGCCAAGAAGTTTTATGATCATATATATAGTATGGTTGAAGGCAATCCTATCTTCAAAATTATATGGAAATCAAGGTGCATTCCAAGAGTGAAATTCTTCTTTTGGCTTATCCTGGTAGACCGTCTTAACACTAAGAATATGCTTTCAAGGAGACATATAGGAGAAAGAAGTGATGATTTCTGTGTGCTGTGCTCTGCTGGTACGGAGGAAACAATTGAACACATGTTCTTTCAGTGTCCTTTTGCTTGGCGATCTTCGGGACGAGAATTGGTTTTCACTGGGACCTAAATCTTGATATTACTGACATGATCCTCCAAGCTCGACAAGCCAGCAATCTAAAATTCTTCACTCGAAATAGTTCGCTAGCGGCACCGGGAGTTGTGGAAAGTGAGAAATGACAGAGTCTTCAATAGAAGAGATCACTCCTTAGACATTTGGTTTGCTAATTTCAAATTCCAATGTATTGCTCAGTCTATTAGGTTTAAAGTTGATCTGCGATCAGCTTTTTGTGCTTGGTTAGATGCTATTAGTTAATCTGTAAGTAAACCTTTTCTTTCCCTAAATTAATAAGAGTTTTTATACTTGTGGGGATCTCCCCCACGGTGTTTCTCAAAAAATTCCTAGAGCTAGATTTGAGCATGAACAATCCAAATAAAGTATTTGGAGCTCATGAAAAAGATTTTAAAGCCTCATAATAAATAGAAATAGCTCAAGGAAAATGAGAATAATTCCAGAAAAATCCAGAAAATTCTCGGGAGAGTTAGGACAGCTCCTAAATGCATTATTGAAACCTTTTTACACTCAAGAAACACTAAGATGCATCGGCATGAATGCAACACTCACAAATTTTTATTTGATTCAGAAAATCAAACAAGGATTTTTCCTATACTATATTTCCTGTAAAGAAAATAAATATTGGAAAATTTTTAAAATTATGACGAAATTGTTATTTAATTATTCTCTCTATTCACATCTTGAAATTGGAAATTTCAAGGTGTGACAACCACGAGCCTACCCTTATCGAACGGGGCATGGGCGTCCACTTGAATCACCCGATAGCAGCTCAAAGAGGAACCCGCAATTCGCGACCCGCTCGATGGGAGTTGTGGACACCTCACCCCTCTGTCCCGCGGAGGGACGGCGAAGGGGCGTACAAACAAGTTGGAGAGCCCGCCCTGATCGCCTCGAACGGGCCCAGGCTAAGGGCTCGACGCGTGGCTACACCTCCTGGGTATGCACCGAACGCACGCGGACGTCAACACATGCGTATGGCACCACCGAGGCTGGCTAAAACAGCGCCGAGGCTGGCTGAAATAAACACCTCGCACGATGACGATGCTGCGGAAAAAAACCTTGAAGGAGTACACACACTCATCCAAGGCTTCGGGGGCTAGACCCGCGGGTCCGCTAGCGCGCCCCCACGGAATAGCACAGCAACCAGGAGGGAAGAAAGTCCCATCAGCAAAGCGTCAGCATCTGTGGGATCCTAACGGATACCCCCGCAGATGCTCGGGGGCTACTGTCGGGGACAGCCATAGGGGTCCCCTAAAAAACCGGGGGAAACCCATTTTCTTTCGTAAAAAACAAAAAACAAACGAATTCACAAACCTAAAACATGCTCAAAACAATCACGGCCCAGTGGCAGGGGCCCATGGCCCTGGTGGCCCCAGTGGCCCACCAGGGCAGTCGGCCCAGCCACCCTCGGGCGAAACTCTGCTTCGCTCGAGGGGCACAGCGCCGCACGAACGAAACCCCGCCTCGCTCGAGGGTTGGACGCCCCCTCGGGTGAGGTTCCACCTCGCTCGAGGGCTGGACACCCCTCGGGTGAGGTCCACCTCGCTCGAGGGTTGGTCACCCCCTCGGGCGAGTCTCCGCCTCGCTCGAGGCTCCCACAGGCTCGCCGCCCCCGTACCTGCTCCCCCGACCGGGGCATTTAATGCTCTGACACCTGCAGGCGCCCAGGTCAAAGACGAATCCACGCACGTCGTCCCTCTGATGCGCCTGGGAATCATATCTTGGCGCTGTTCCGCCAACCCTCCCGGTGAGGCCATCCCCGCCACTGTACGGCACTATGCGCTAAGGCCAGTGTCAGCTCCGTGACACTGTGCCACCCACTCTCGTACGGCCGACATGCTGCACCCTCGAAAGAGGACGGCGAAACCCTCGAAGGGGGGACGGATGCATGTTCCGCGCTCGCCCAGGACCACGCCGTGACGTCGGACCAGTGAAGCGGGTCTCCTCCGTCACCATCGGCCCTGTGCGGCCATCCCCGCCATCACGACGCCATCTCGAGCACTGCAGCGCCATCCCCGACGCTGTGGGAGCGCGGGGCGACAAGACGCCGACACGCCCGCCGTTGTGCCCCGTACGGCCTCCCGTCAACTGCACCCTCGAGTCAGCCCGCGGGCGACGACCGAACAGAAGACTACTACGCCGCCACCCTCGAAGCTGCTCCTGGACGAACACAGGGCACGCCATGACGCCCCGCCAGAGGCAAGATTTGCCAGGACGGCCGTCTACTCCACAACACTGTACGCCATACCATCACAGTAGGTAGAACAGTGCATGTAAATTGCCTCTTCCTTGGCCTATAAAAGGAGGGGCAGTCCCCTGGCTGCAGGGGGATGACGGATAGCACTCACTCGCACGCTTTCCTCCTTCGCCACGATATTGGCACTTGTCCTCAATCAAACCTCAGGGACCTGGAGAACCCGCCTTCTCTCCCGCCTCGCTTGTAGCACCCCTCTGCAAGCACCACGGTGCAACGCAATAAAATGCCTCGAGCACACCCCTGCTGGACGTACGGCCCCGGACGGAACCAGGATAAACATCGTGTCACCTAGTTGCTTAGCACCGGCCATCGAGAGATAGATCTCAGTGCTCTTACTAGTTAGTGTCGGGACTACTTTCCGCACCGACAGTTGCGCACCTCCGCGTCAAGTCATTCTTCGCCAACCGTCATGCCCCTACAGGGAGGCTGCTGGAGGCGGTGCATCCTCGAATCCACCTAGAGCGTGCCGGTGGAGAGCACGGTCGAGATTGCGGTGAGGCTGCGGCAGTGGTTGAAGTCCTCCTGGAAGGAGCGGGGCACGAGGAGGCGCTCGATGCTGTGGATGACCCCATCGGGGCAGAGCACTGTGTCCGGCGCGTGATGGTGGAGTTGCCTATGCGCATGTCGGCGGCGAGCTCGACCTCTTCTCCAAAGAGAGTGTGGTGGGATGTGGTGGGCTAGGACTTGGAGGGGAGGTGAGCAGGAGCAGGAGGAAGAAGAGAAGACGCCCCCATGAAGATTGCTCTTGTTGTCGTCGTCGTCCGCTGACTACTGGTTGATGTGGAGAAGTTTGAAGATAACATGACAAATGGGGCCCACGTGGAAGTGAAGGGAGTTTAGATGGGTCGAACTGGGCCGTTACTTGCACAATGGGCTACTGGATAGAGGGAAGTGGGCCTTTAGGATTCGTGGACTACAGCTCTCCCAAACACGATTTTCCAATTTGATGAAGTGGAGGGGAGTTTACATAGTGAAGTTTGTGGAGTAGATTTGTTTTTCTTAAGGTGGTGCTCTTCCAAACAGGCTCTAAAGTCAATGTGTTCTTGTGGAGGTGGTGTCGGTAAGGAACAAAGTGAATAAGTGATACCCCGCGCGTTGTTGCGAGATCTTTTAATGAAATTTGAAAATAAAAATACTAAAGTAAAAATTGGAAGTAGACACACTAAGATGATTTTTTCGTATTCTTACATGTTGAGAGAAATAGAAATCAGTGTTTTGTAGTGGGCTGTTCGTGTATACTTTAATATAGATATATAGATTTTTTTAGATTGGACAGTGCAAAAATTAAGATGAAGTGACAAATCTAGCAATCAATACATCTTGGTGTAGTGCTTAATGGAGGATGACGTGGCGCGCTGCGATAATTAGCAATCAATGCATCTTTGTGGGGTGCTTAGTGGAGGATGACGTGACGCGTTGGTGGAGGATGGCGTGACGCGTTGAGGATTGACGGTATTCCTTAGTGGGGAGCGCTAATATAGTTTTGTACGATGATGATGGCTTGAAGTTGCATCACACGCTGAAAATACAAAGTTCAATAAACTTTCTTCTTCTAGAATTTGAAAAAATGGAGACCGATGGGAACAGAGTTCTGTCCCCTATCATTCTATCATGATACCTCCTCCCGAAAAAATCTACAAGAGATCGTTGTACATCGCTAACCAAGTCGGGATCATAAATGTCAACAACTACAATCATCAGAACCTATCATACCTTACCGAAAAGATCAGATCAACGCATCAATAAGTCGCTTTAATTGTTATTAGATATTGAAGCGTGTACTCACGAGTCACGTCTCGAGTGCACTGTAAATGCAAAGACGAGTGCTTGCTTGATTTTTGAAAGGAACCATATGCAGTGACAATTATATTAAAAATAAGATGATGTTCAGATTGAGCGAAACAACAAATAAAAAAAGCAACAACACACCAATAGGTTGGATAGGGTCCTCAACACATGCTGCATCATGCTCACACACTCACCGCAACTAAACAACACATCGAAATATTGGATTGAAACACCAACACAGATCAAAACTCCTAAGATCTCAAAGCAACCACGAAAGCATAATTTAAAACTACCATGGTATTCACAAACAGACACACACACAAAAATAGTAGCCAAGAATGCTTCCATGGAGTAGTTGTAGGCAGGTTGCCGAGCCAGCCCGAGCCGGGGAGTTGGAACGCATCACCGTCGACACAGCCAATCTTTGTTGAAGCTGCCTGGGAGGATTGGACCAAAATGACCTGGCGCTGCTCATGATAAGGTTTCGTGGTGGTGCCCCCCAGCCCCAGGCGTTTTAAGGCAATTGGTGCATGAGTGGCTCCGCAGAGAATGCAGCAGAGAATGCAGTGTGCTTGTGGTACCAGGAGTCTAGGACTTAGGAACCCACGTAGCCCAGGCGCAGCAGCGGAACTGGAGAGAAAATTCAAGATGGGTGAGACAAATATTTGTGGATTCAATAATTTGTTAATTCATTTTGATTTTTTAAGCGTAAAATAGCTAACTATGATTATATAGTAGTTAATTATGCAACAACAATAAGAAATAAATAATTTGCAAAAATGATAAATATATCTTAATGATTGAAACTTTATTGCATGTTTCTTCACCATATTGAAATAATCAATAATTGAATTCATTCTGACCTTCATTGCAATCTCTCGAGTGGCGGAATTGCTTATGATCATGCTTGTCTGCCCCCTGCTCGCCATCGTTGTTGCGCACCATGGCTCATGCCTCATAGTCGCGACCCATATACCAACTGCAACGGCCACGCCCATTGTCGGCCTCCAAACTAGCCTCGTCAGCTTGCCGTTGACCATCACGGTGCTCGTGTTGCGTCGGTCTAGGTGGAAACCGATGGAAAAACGAATCGTCGCGATGAACAACAAATGCAAAAATGAAATGTCGCTGGAGCGCAGATCTTTGGCTCTTCGTTTATAGTTTGCAAGTTGTGTGCCGCTGCCAGCTGACATGAATTCTCATGTGCTAATCATGCATCAATTAGCATATAGAGTTAGTGTTTGACTAATAAATATACATATATATACTCCTAGAATATTTTTTTGAGGGGGTCGTGGCCCCCGCTAATCCCTCTAAGTTTTGTCACCCTCTAAGTTTTGCCACTGCCCCCGCGTCACCCAGGATGGGCGGCTCGAGCGGAACCACCCCACCGCCACACCAAGTGCTCATCCTATGATCACTGACTTCTGCCTTGCCGCCGCTGGAGCACATCGTCAGAAGTTTCGTCAGTCGCAAGAATGGCGGCGGTAGAGCATCTCCACTTTGTTGGATCAGATCTTATGTTTACGATCAAGATCTCGATGGTGACCACCGATCTTGCGGCTTCCGGTGGCTGCTAGTGGCCTCAAAGTAGGACGATCTAGGGTGGTGTGTTGCAGTAGCACACGGCTGGCGATTAAGAGCAACGAGCAGCGATAGCGGCTCGACACCCATTGTTGTGGAGCTTCTGGTGGCGATACCTGGTGGCCAACCCCTATGGTGGTGTGGCCGTGTGCGATGGCAACACTCCGCCCGCTCTACTCGTCCTCCCATCATCTTCCTCAACCCACCACTCGACAAAGGGTTGAGAGTGGGTAGAATCCACGTCTTGTGATCATAATCCAAGTTTAGCGAATGAAGACACAACCGGTCGGCAGGTGATCGAACGTTTCGACCCCATGCGCACAGAGCGCACACTCGTATCTGACGTGCATGACGTAACCAACTAGACGTGCAACACCGATCATGTAGAACCAATCAGGCGAAGAAATTACACCTTCCCTGTATTTGAACTTTCCATAAGCACTCAAGGTCTCCACCCGACCAATGAAGAGAACGCTTAAGATGAGGCTGCAGTGTAAAGTCTATCGTGTGATCACTTCTATTGGACCAGCAAAGCAATAAGCGCTTTAAATATATTTCTTTCTAGAATGAATGGATAAGCAATATTGAACTTTGTTTATGATTCTTTTCTCTTCATTTGTATTTTTTCTTTCTTTATATTTTTTGTGATGAGCTTTGGAGTTGAATATGCATTTGAAGAAGAGTCTAGATACATTTCCATTTTTTTAAAAAAAAACATAGGACTCCACGGCCGCGGGCCCGCGGTGGAGCGTGCAAACTGCACGGACTGAGACGAACTCGAACAATGAAGCGATGATGCTGCTGCCGAGGCCTCATGTGAGCAGGCTTCGCCCGCGTCGGGAAGGAGAGCGAAAAAAAGTGTTTTTCCCTCAGTAATCTTGCGTGCATAGAGTAATTTTGCATGACGAATTTAATAAGCATAATTAATATATGATTTGCTTGCGATCAAAGAACTGGTTAGATTGGTGATTTTACAAAGTGCCTCGCTCCAACTACCACGCGCGGCCACGCATGCAGGCCCGCGCGCAGGCGTGCAGCAGCAGAAGAAGACACCCGAGCCGCCGTTCGAGCGGATCTCCACGCCGCCGACACGGGATCTGGTTACTGCACGTGCTCCAAGCACCATGCCGCGTCGCGGATCTCGTCGGTGTCTTCTTCCTCCTGCTGAGGGACGCCCATGCCCTTCTGCTTTGGTTGTGATAAAGATCCCAAGGCGGCAGTAACAACAAAGGGGGCCCGAGCACGGGGGCGAAACAACAACGCGGCCACCGGCCCACCGCTGCCCTCCGTCCTGCTGCCTTTTGCTTAAACGTCCATCATTGGCGATGTTACTGTCAACGACCTACTGCGATTATCATCATTGTTTTAGGTTGGTGCGTCCCTCACCGATCTGAATGCCATGCCAATGCCCCCCCATTGCCTTAAATTATTTGGGCTGTCACTGATGAGAGATGGGCCAGTGTGCTCAGCTGCTCAGCAGTCACCACATCACACTACTCCGTACAGTAGTGCAACACTTCAGCTCGACTGTACTGTACCTGGTACTGGTGTCCTCTCCCACCGGCCGCGGCAGGTGCTATTTTTGCAACGGTGCAAGCAGCCCAACGGTGCGGGAGCAAATAATTCCTCCTTTCCACCCTATTGATTTTTTATAGAGTACTAGATGTTTGTATGCATGTAGATATACGCTACTCCGTAACGGAGGGGGGAACTGAGGGGGCCTGGCACCCCCCACCCCCCACAAGCTGCTAATCTACTTGATATTCATTAGTTTGTGCCTGCTAATCTCCCATTTACTTATTAGTATTCATTACTTCATGTATTAAAGCTGCCTTTTCAAATTAGAGCTCAACAAGTGCTTGCAATCTGCTTAGAAATTAAGTGTTTCTTTAAATCAGTTAACTAAAATGCTAATATGCGACTATGATTATAAACATCGGTGAAGGCAGATAGACATATATGAACCTAGAAAAGTTAAATCAATCTATAATTTGAGATCAAAAAAGTAGAAGAAAACAGTGTTTTTTACTGTAGCGAAGACTTTAGATTTACTTGTGTGTTTACCTATTTATTTATTTGTCAAAGCATAGGAGAATATGGTTGGGACGTTTCCTTTTTTTCTTAAGTGTGAAAACTTGGCAAAGGTTTATGGTTCGAAAAAACATGCCAATTAAGGTCCAAAGTGCACAATCAGATCGAGCATCACTTCGACTAGCCAATATTTGAGTTTAGATACAACATAAAACGATTTCAGTTACTCAGAAAAATGCGAAGCAATCTCTATCAGCTACGTACGCAAACATTATACATAATAAAATCATCTGCCTTGCACTGCAGGGCAGATGACTAGATGAGTAACAGACCCGGAGCCTCTTTCTCTCTTCGTGTACTTGTGGTGGTTCTAGCTGACCACACATTCATGCACGTCAAGATGGACTCCGCCAGTAAAAAGAAAGAAAAAGAAAAGAAATGGCGGCCAACTCGCGCACCTATCCGGAGCAGAGATGGAGATACCGAATCGACCTCTGCACTGTACTGACTGGTACTGGGTCTACCTGTCGGTTGGACGACGGCGAGCTCGAGCCAGTCGCCGCTCGGCATTGTAGCATGATGATGCCGATGTGATTGAGAAATGCCCCCTAAACATCTCTGCAACTTGCACCAGAGTGCCGTGCAGCAACCTCCACTCCGGGACGATCACTTTGACCGTCCGGTCACAGCTTGCTCATGCCAACAACCACGTCGCCGGCGGCGGAGTGGCGGCGGACGAAGTCGGACACCTGCGCGGTGAACTCGGCGGCGCAGTTGGCCTTGAAGAGCTCCATGGCGTGGTACCCCGCGCCGTCGAGGCTCGCCTCCACGGTCACCCCGGCCTTGCGCAGCGCGTTGACCAGCGTCCTCGTCCGGTCACGCGGCGGGTCCTTGCGGCGGCCGAGCACGAGGCAGGGCGGGAGCCTCCGCAGGCGCGCGGCGCCGACGCGGGCCAGCATGGACTCCGGGTTGCAGTACTCGTGGTCCCGGTCGGCGCCGACGGGCAGCGCGAGCTCCCAGAGCAGGTCGTTGGCCGGCAGCGGCAGCACGCGGTCGTCCACCGACGCCGCCTCCGCGGGCGACCTCTCCGCGCCGCCGAGGTGTGGCTGGTTCAGGATGACCCCGCGCAGCTCCACGCCGGCGTCCACCGCGGCCAGCGCGGCGCGGAACGCGATGCTGGCCCCGTTGTGGCTGCCCATCACGAACACCGGCCTGCCGGCGGCGGCGTACGGGCGCGCCCAGAGCACCGCGTCGGCGGCGTCCTCGAACGCCGCGGGCAAGCGGTGCTCGGGCGCCAGGCGGTAGTCGACGGACGCGACGACGGCCGGGGCTGCGGCGGCGAGCGCCGCGCAGGTGTTGTGGAACGGCTCAGAGGCCGCGCGGAAGAGCACGTACCCACCGCCGTGGAAGTAGACGACGAGCGGGAGCCGGGCGTCGCCGACGACGACGGACGGCACGAAGAGGCGGAGGCCCGTGCCGGCGGCGTCGCTGAGCGGGACGTCGTTGGAGTGGACGACCACAATGCTGCGCTGCCCCTGCCCGGCGTCGTCGGCGACCTCCACGGGCTCCCCCGCCGGCGCCGCGGGGAGGAGCGGCGCCTCACCGTAGCGATACAGCGAGCCGTCCGGGTTGAACCGGATCTTGAGGTACTTGTACGGGTCCATGGCGTGCGTCCACCACTGGCACGGTGCGCAGCGCAAGCTGATCTAGCTCGGCGGGGCAGCAACGGCTGGCGTGTGGCGGGCGTTTACCGGAACAGTAGAAGCTGCTGGACTGACTGCTCTCCAAAGCCGAAGTGTACAGCTGAGGTAGAGAGCGCGCGGCCGGCGGTTATATATACCGCGTGGGCCGACCGGGGTTTGGGAACAACCGAACAGGGGCGCGCTGGCGCTGCACCGTCCTTGGTCTGAGGGCGACGGCGGCGCGCGCGACGGGAAGACGACCGAGAGCCGAGTCCCGACTCCCGAGTGGCGAGAGCGAGAGCCCAGCGCGCGAGCGCGCGCCGTCCACGGGTCTCATCGGAGTATCGGACCGGATGGCATCTGGACCTGGTTGGCTGGTTAGGTTCAGACGCGCGATGGGGACGGGACGAGGTGAGGAATAGCCGAATAGAATAGGGATCACCCCGTTCGGCTTTCGCCTCGGCTCAGCCCCAGGGGGATTGGTGACGGAAAGGGACCCCGCAGACGTGTTTAAGGGCGCGCCAACGAGCACCGAGCGCGTGTGTGCCAGTACCACGGCACTGTGCGCCGCGGCCGCGCGAGTGGCAGCGGTGAGGCCACGGGGCCCGTCCCGACCGTGCGGGTACACCGTACTACAGGGCTGATGGGATCAGGGCCGTTGCGGGGGGGGCCCGGGTGTTGCGCTTTGAGCTCTCCGCCCTGTCCTTTGGCGATCTGCTCATTAGCACGTGTTGATATGATATTGTCAGATCATAAATTGATTAGGTTTTTAAAATTTCCGTGTCGCAATGTTGTAGCATCATGCGCAATGAGTTATTTTTCGTCTGTATATTTGCTACTTCATATGTAAAATGAGATAAATCCTTTTTGAAAGGAACTAAGCAGGGTTTAATTGTAAAAAATTGCCTTTTTGAAAACGTGCGTAGAAGCTCCGTTTGCTGCTGCTTTCAACTTACCAACCGCTCTTGTCAAAAAAAAAAACTTACCAACCGCCAATAATACCACACCCTGCCCTTTTATTAGCTAATAGTACAAAGTGTCACGATGTGAGTGGCAACCAAGGTTTCAGATTACACACTTCCCGCTCACTAAAAAGAAAATAAAACTTGCGGCTTGCGCTGACATCGTTCAAAAAAAAAGAGCTCTGGCAGCGCGAAAGCAACAACCAACTACACGAGTATGAAAGGAACTGGACCCCTGCGTGGGGCGTGGCTGTGTGGCTAGGGTAGGAAAGATAATTTGTCCCGTAGGTAGAGCTGTCAAGTTTTCTCCACGGAATGATTTCGTGATTCCAAAGCTGGCTGACCGTGTGATCGATCGCTGGCTGGCCTGTCAACCCAACGGGAAACGGGTCATACGTGGTGGTCTCTATTTCTTCCCCAGGCACAATCATGCAAGCGACAGCACGATCTCTGTACTTGCACGACGATCGCCGCCTTAAACCCTCATCATCTCTTCTTTCTTTTCCCACCGCCGAGATGGAGAAAAGAGCCGGCCGGCCGGCCGCGGCCAGACGTCACCGCCACCCGTGTGGGTGGAGTGTCGCCACTCGCCACTCACAGAGTCACAGGCCGGCTGCACGGCTCCGACCTGATCCGCGCGCGGAAGCAACGCCCGGCCGTCCCCATTTCTGGCATGCGGCCGCGTCCTTTTTTACAGGGAAGAAGGGAAAAAGGTACTAGGGGGCCGGGGCGTTATCCGCGGGCTCGCCGCGTCCACACCGCCACACCGGGGCGGGCGGCGGTAGTCGCCGCTGGCGAGACCGGTTCCAGATCTCCCACCAGTCGTCGATCGGGGTGGTGCGCTTTACCCGCCGCCGGGAGCGGCGGCGGCCGCACCGCGCGCGCTGTGGAACGACCCCCGACCGAACTCGTGCGCCATAACTCGTGCGCCGTGCACGGTTGACGCAGCGCGGCCGGCCGGGGCGTTCTATCGGTGTTCGTTGCGTTCTCTCCTCTACGGCATGTGGAACGAACGACACCGCGTCGCTGTCGAGGCACCACGCTGAACTGGCCGGAGCGGCCGAGTGCCCCCCCCCCCCCCCCGGCCCGGATGCGAGATCCATGTGCGACGTCGTAGTCGTAGCCCTAGTAGAGCATACTGTAGGCCACATGTGCTTTGGGCATCCCACTACGATCGAAAGTCTACTCAATTTGTCCTTTCTCCCGAGTTGCCCCTCTCATAAATTATTTATCCAAAATGGGGGTTAATTTATTTCAAAAAAAACGAATGGGGATTAAAGGCAAGGAATTTGTTTTATTGCCACATTTGGGCTCTTAGCATCTACGGAGGAATTATGACTGTGAAAAATGGTGGACAAATTATGCAAGATTTCACATGCACGTGATCTTTTTTGCTGTTAGTGGTAGCATTTACATTGAGTAGCCGAGTAGGTGCCAAAATTTTTTCTTTTTTGCACCAGCAGGCAGCAGCAAATTAATAGAGAGAGGGGAAGTAACATCATCATGAAGATATAGCTTCAGCATGAAATCGAATAGTTGAAAGCTGCACGTTAGCGTTTGGGTCGAGTTATTCCATACGAAACTTGTGTTGCGTCCATTGGCATAGACATGACATCATACGACGAATAATTGACTAGGGACCCTAAGAATCAAAATTGTATCTGACATGGTAATTTTGGAGAAGTAATACAATAATGGACATAAGATTTCGAGAGTTGTATCAGCCTATTATATGACATGGAATATTCAGAAAAAGCGACATGATTCAATGGAGTGTTTCGTTCACATCGTAAGATGCCATTCAATAAGTGCACAAGTGTCTAATTCTTTTCTTTTCTTCTGAAATAGTCTTTTTATAAGACCTGGGGCATCTTGGTTAATGAGAACAAAATATACAGTAAATAGCACCATGTCTGGAAACGTAGGTCATTGGTCAGATAGGCAAGATGAACAGTGAATACCTGAGCTTACAGGGAGAGGGGGAAATCATTACATACGGGAATCGGCAGGATGTACAGCACAAACGCACTATTCTTCAACACTGTTCTACAAAATTTTCAATTTTATTTTTGCAAGAAATGTAGGTATGAGCAACAACAAGATCAATTCATCACATGTAGAAATGTACAGGTTATGTACATTTACCAAACACACGGCATAGAGTACACATCACGTAGAAAGGGATCGGTTCCTTCTTTCAAGGGAATCTGGCATGGATCAAAAGTAGTGTGAAAGAACTGACGCAGAAACCCTCTTCAATGATGAGGAAAGTGTGGAGATGTCTGATTCAGTATGGCCAGCTGATACAAACAGGCGGATCCCAATTGGAAGTTTGCACCTATCAAGATTTGACTTCTTCGATGTCACGATGAAAACTGAATCTTCCTTCAGGGCCTGTTGGGGAAAGAATGTGTAAACAGGTGCTTGCCAAAAGTCATGTAAATTGCAGCTTGAAGTTTTATTTGAGCGGATCTTAACTTACCCTCTCAGCAATAGTTTCAAGAAGATCTAGGTCAGTGGTAGGAGAACCTGTCGATTTTTTCAGCTTAAGGAAGACAATAGGTGACAGAACATGGCTGGAAATTTCAAGCCCTGGAGTATCCGATAGTTCTGCAGAGTGAATAAAAAGGGTGTCAAGATGATGGCCTTTGGGAAACCACATGATAGTTATCAATCATATTGTGCATGAACAATAGTATTTAAGGCATGCCACATTATACTTTCTAGCTCATATCATGGATTGCATATATTTGTTTTGCAGTTTAATTATGTTTACCTGGTGAACCTAGAGCTCACAGGGAAAAAAGAACTTGCGTACTCATGACGAATGGCGTATAGTTTAAAAGATTACACTTAGGTAGCTCAACAAGTGTTGCACTCATATTTTTCCACATTAATCAAGGGAAAAAGAATATATAAATAAGAACATGACAAGAGAATAGTTAGATGACAAATCATCTTTACCTTTATGCAAAAGAGCAATATTGCTCCTTAGGTTTGCAAGAACTGACGGGTTCTCCTCCAGGTAGTTGACAGCAGAAACAGCAGCACTGGCAAGATAAGGTGGCAGCGAGGCAGAGAAAACATACCCAGCGCTGCTTAGACGCTGCAAAATTAAATATCTTTCATTAAATAAAACACTTAAAAGCAAAAATATCTACATAAAAAAATCAATGTTCCATCATTGTGGTATTGCACCTACCTGATGATCAACAACTCTGACACTTCCTGTACAGAAGCCACCATCAGTGGCTAATGCATTTCCCATTCCAGCAGTGATGATATCAATTTTTTCAATCTGTACAAGCATGAAAATTTCAGAAAAGGGAAGAATGTGCTGAAGTATCCAGTTTAAACTTTAAAAGTACTACTAGATCCATATTGCATGAATCAATTGGTGACTGCCCAGGAAGCTTTGGATTATATAATACTTGTTTCATCATTTACACCATTTTAGTGTCACAGTGAAATATGTTAAAAAAGCCGATTAGCTGAAGCAGAACACTCACAGGAACTCCATAATGTTCAGCAAGGCCACGCCCAGACTTGCCAAGCACCCCAAAAGAATGACTCTCCTCCAGAATAACACGGAACCGATATTTCTCCTTCAACCTGACAATCTCATCCAAGGGGGCAATTTGGCCAGAATTCTGCGTTCACAAATTACAATGGCAGTGAGAGAAATTTCATGAATTGATTAGGTTTGATGTCTCAAGTTGCAAACTTACATAAGAACATGCAAAATAGACATCACATTAACACTACAATAAAAAAAGGCACTGCACCTGGTAAATGGATTCTACGACAATGTAGCGTCTAATCTTTTCAGCACGTTTATTTCCACGGGTAAGTTTTTCCAACGTGCTTGCAAGTGAAGCCATATCATTGTGCTTGAAGTACACCACTGTACTTCTTGATAGGTGGAGACCATTTTGCACTGCCCAATGAACACCCTCGTCACTGCAATCACATTAAACATTGGTGCAAATTCAGCAAGGGAAACAGGAGAACGAAAGGAAAATAATGGAACCAAAACTAGCCAGGTAGAGAGAGGAGCAATAGCTATTCATTAATGGAGAAGAAAAGGTACAAATTTAAGGCTTATCAACTGTTGATAAACTCAAGATACCTAAAAGGTCAAGCATGTGGTCATAAATACAACAAGCAAGTCTGTAAATTTCATAATTTTTTATCAAAGAATAAGGTGAACTTACGCGACTATGATGTCTCCTTTCTTGCAAAAGGCAGGTATCACACTGAATATTGTAGAAATCCCATATGAGTACAGAATGGAGTCTGGAGTTCCCAGGAATTTAGCTATTTTTGCCTCACAGTCAAGGTGCACATCTGCAAGGGTACATTAAAAAGGTAAGTTCCTCCTCTATGTCTGCAACTGAGGTCATTGTCTGTGAAAGATGGTACAAACCAATTGTTCCATAAAAGCCACGTGGACCACAAGACCCAACACCATATTTCTCCAGGGAACCAACGCAAGAATCCTGAAAGTCAACCAATTCGTTTAGATATTCCAAAAAAGAAACGATTTGTTGAAACATTGTCCAGAAATAGACTTGTCTCTTACAATAATCTTCTCGTTGCCAATTAAACCGAGGTAGTTTGCTGACGCGAAGTTGACAACTTCTTTACCATCAATAATTGTATGTGGTCCGGCAGCACTGTATAGAAGCAGAATAGAAGGGTTGATTATGATGCTCAGAAGTTAAAATAATATATGATGTCCAACAACAGACATCTTGCGATCACAAGTTCAGAACTACTTCACATCATAAACATATTCCATGCTGCATTCATTTATTTTGATAACAGAAAACAAGACATCTCGAGGAAAATTTCTGTGAATTAGATAACACATATACATATTGCTTAAACATATTACGGGGAGAAGTTCAATAGAAAGAATATTCCATGTACATGGGTGGCTTCGGATAGAGCACAGCTGTCATAAGGGATGCTCAATAGCTATTCCTCCAACTAAAATATAAAATACAATTATAGGTGCAGCCAAGCATGCTAGTAGAGTAGTAGGAGCTGCTGACTAAGAGAGGGTAGCATTGATGAAACTGCTGTGATACATTGTCACAGAAACAGCGTAATACTGGAAGCTACATGCATTTACAAGCTTATATGGTGATGGCAAATAATATTAGTATAAGATACCATCCAGCAGCATACATTAGGTGCTCTGATGATTCTAGTGACATCAGAAAAGAGAGAATATGATCCATGAATGCTCCAGGCATTTGGGTAGCAAGGGAAAACGATACTGTATTGCTGCATGTTCATGAGTGCATGGTTTCATGTAGTATAAATGTATAATCTAGCGAGAAGGAATGTTGCAGATGAACATCAATCCCTCACATAACACTATTAAATGGAAAAAAATGAAATGCAACTACAGTCCACAATTTGTGAATTTACTTAGAGAATGAAGCCACTAGAAAAAATTTCCACACTATTGGGTCAACTACGGTTCTAATAATTAATAATAATTATGGAAAGCAAGCCACCGCACAAACCTTTCCAACATTGGAGTGTCAATTCTAGCCCCTTCCTTAATAGGAGGGCATAGCGGCTCTGGCTCCCATTCATCACATAGCTCATCAATCTCCTGCAGAGACAAATGCTAGCCGTCAGTTACATGCTTCATGAAGCAATGACCAAACAAATACACTGTACCATTAACTGATCCTAGTAGTTAACAATGAGGAGTCCCACCTTTTCAGAGAGTGGCTTCTTTGGGGGTTTGTAGCTCTTCCTGGTGAGCTGAAACACTATGACTGCAATAAGAAGCCCTTCTACGACCAAGTGCCCTGACAAATCACATCGTCATCTAATGTCAGACACTAAGCCCAACCGAACCAACTTATTAACCCAAGGGGGAAAGGGACTACCATCAATATGGACCCCAAAGACGACGGCACGGGCAAGAGGGGCATTGAACGCAGCGGACACCCGAGCGAGCACCGCCGCCGTGGCGTTCACAACGGGCAATGCCATGTCCATATCCCCAGGAGCTTCTCGTATACACCTCCAGCACCTACAATCTGCCAACCCAACAGTCAGATCGATCGCTGGTTCAGTTCAGCTGAACCTGTTTGGAATTCTCGGGAGATCAAACGCTGCTGGCTGCCCCCTGCGCGCAGCAAGGGAATCCGCAGCAATTTGTACGGATTGGAGCGCCCGCCCCAGCACGAGAGATTCGGATTTGATTGGCAGCAGCAGCGGGAAGATCCAGCAGACAATTCATCCAAGCGAAGCTAGGGCTTCCTTACCGAGAGAGAGGAGGAATCAACCCCAAGTCCGGGTCGGATCTCCGCCCCCAGCCGTGAGGACGACTACAATTCTTCCGAGGTGGCGCGCTTCGCTGCAGCGGAAGGGGGGTTGAAGGCCTCGGGGGCGCCGGCGACGGGTCGACGAATGGGCCCTGGAGCGCCAGGCGGGAGCGGGCGCCGGGTGAGTCGGATTCGAGCGGCGGAGGGCGGCGGATTCGAGGCGGTGGTCAGTGCAGTCGCGATGCGGTTGTAAATAAGGTGTGGGGCGGGGGGGAGGGAGGGAGGGAGACGACGACGCGGAGGAGGAAAGAGACGACGAGACGAGGTGGGTTTGAGTGGGCTTGCGCCCGGGCGGCGGGCGGTCGCCTTTGGCTGGCGAGCGCTGGCTAGGCTCGGCCTCGGCTGGTTCGGCTTCCGCCGCAGCGGAGGGAGGGGGGAGAGCTGGTCGTTGTCGTCTCCTCTCGACCGGGCCAGCCAGCGTTGATCAGGGTGGCAAACTGGCAATGGTCAATCCTGGCTGATACTTTTTTTTACGAAAAATATGCTGCTGCTGCAAACTGCATGCTGGGCTTTTATCAGTGGCTAGTTAACCAACTACGAGTGCAGACCTGATGGCTGATGGCCCCTCAAGACTGACTTCACTTCAGATCTCCTCCCTCCTTCCTAAAATAAGTGTCGCTTTTGCTTTAATAACTTTAACAAAATATATAAAAATAAATATTAATATTTATAGTCCAATATTAATGTTTAGAGATATTTGAATATAGTTTTTTATCAAATTTATTTGGAGATAAAAACAATGCGCGTATTTTTTATAAATCTGGTCAAATTTATGGCAAGAAAATCAACAGAGGCACTCCTTTTGGGACAGATGCAGTTGAAAGTTGAGAGCAGGACATGTCGTGTCATGGTTCAATACGACAAGTTACCAATAGATTGTCACGATTCACCCGTCACATTAAAAGCAGTTTCAGTCTGTTCAGTTGGTAGAATAATGTCTGACTGGTAGATTGAATAGTGTTGTGTGCGAGAAAAAATCGAGATAAGCCGAAGAGGTTATTGCAATTCGTGATGCTTGGCATGCAGAAGATGGGCGCGGCGGGTGGACTGCTTCAACCAGAGTGGGCAAGAGGAAAACGGCCTGGAATGATTGATCGGTCAGTCTGTGCGCGAGGGGCAGAGGAGGCAGGAGTTGTCAACTGATTTTTTGTCAAAACTTGAAGGCGTTGTAAAAACGCAAATCGTACTAGAATATCATCAGAAAGAAAAACGATGCATACGCATCGTGACTTTTCACATCTGGTGCTCCGTTTCGGCCTTCAAGTCGACTCTGTTGTGTTGGCGAGCCGTGCAGTATTCTGTATTGTCATTCGTTAATAATTTTGAGAGGATGATGATTTCAATTCCTGCCTTTTCATTTTCTCTTCCTTTTCGGAGAAAATTCAACACGCTACTCTTTTAGTAGAACGCAAATGGAACGTAGGGAAATTTTATTACAAAGTGGCTAAATTTTATTATTACATGAATTGAAAATAATTGTAAAATACAGTGGCCTTTCATAGTAAAAATTGTAAAACGCAGTAAAGCTGGTTAATGGGCTAAATGGGATGAGATTCTATGGCTGTGCTATAGGTTGGGCTTTACTGATCCGTTTTCCAATCTCACCTTTGCACTTTGTTGTTTGTTCGATGGCCCATTTAGCTTGAAATCCAGAGCATATACACTTACTATTGCGATTGGGCTTTTTTTTTAAACTATTGCACTTGGGCTTGTAGTCCAATGGGAGGACGGTCTAGTGGGACTCTACCCACCAGAGTTCAAATCCTGGTGCTCGCACTTTTTTCTAAATTTTTCAGAATCTACCGGCGTCATGCGTTAAGTGGTAAGCGACGTTTTCGCGACGACGAGGCGTCAATGGTGACTTTGGAAATCTCCAGATCTACCGGTGCTCAGTCCTTCAGAGGTGCTCATAGGGGTAGGGTGTGCGTGCGTGTTGTGAACGTCTGCATTGTACTGTGTGATTCTAACAAAATATACACTTACTGTTATTTTAGATTATTAGTGTTATAGAGACCGATCATAAGATAAGGAAACAAAGTTACCAAACTATTTGCGCCAGGTGTGGCGTAATTTTATTGGACGGAGATGTGCAGGATATTTAATTATTTTAAATCTCAAATTTGAAATGCATTTTTCTCACAACACATGAGTCCATTTTTTATTTCGTTATATAAATGCAAGATAATGAGATCAGTATGGGATTTTTTAAATTAGATTGTTTAAAAATTTTAAGTTGCAAATATACTACTCCAACATTTTAAGCAGTCTACAGTCACTAGCCTAAATCAAACAATCACTTCTAGTTTGCTTAAATCAGATTTATAGAACATCAAGCAACAAACATGTAGCATATATATCTAGTGTGCACCAACCTTTGCGTGCAAACTTGCAAACCCCTCATCTGGACCACATGATATTGATCCAAGGGGGTGCATGGGGAGGTTTGCAAAAGTGTAAGACGCGCTCCTTTGGATCAACACCATATGACTAGACTAGAAGTTTGCACGGTTTGCACAGAGAGGATAGTTTGCACTTGATGCGTTGCCCTTTGAATATTCCACTCAATTAAAAAATGTCCTGCTCAAGAAAAAAACGATATTGTGCCAGTTGATATGATGGTTCAACTTCAATGTAGACTCAACTAACGGTTAATAATAAAAAGTGATTGATAGATAACCAAATCAGTATAAATAATATTAGTGAGATAGACCAATTACTTCCTTTCAAACGAAGATATTTACCTCAGGTTAAGCTCAGCACCACGACGCAAAAAGTGAATGCTGACATAGTCTCGGCAAAACCATTTCCTTTTACGTGGAAACAGCAAATCCTGCCGGTTGGTCTACTGGTGGGAGCTCATGAAAAGATTGCCCTGTCCAGCATATCTGGGTAATGGTGGAATATGCGAGCATAGCCTTCTCCTTTGTACTATTTCAGAACCTGTAGCTATTGCATAAGATGCAAATCTGGTGCCTCCCCAGCAATAATGAAACTTGCTGAAATTCTGCTTTTCGTTAAAAGCACGCGAAATGCTTTTGCGGTGAAACAGATACTCCCACAGATGAAATCGATTCCATAGAGAGATATGTGTAGTGGATTCCAAACATGACCGTAAAGGCAAATGTGTCTTGCAAGAACCATCAGCAGGTGAGTCATTGTAAGATTATTGTAGGAAATCAGTTGAATAATTATGAGCATCGAAGCGTTACAAGGGAAGATTAAGGGGCAAGCTTTACATGCACTGCAATATTATAGATGATCGAAGCAAGAGCATTTGCATTCGGCCGTGCCGCTTCACGGCAGTAGCCATAGCATGCACGCCACCATTGCCATGCGTACGTGCTCCTCGATCGCATTCACACCACAACGCACTACTAAGCCACACAGAACAGACTTCTCCATAACCCAACTGACACACTCGCGCACACTGGCATGTTTACACACACCCACAACATATACATATATGTATATATGTATATCTGCCATGATGAGAGCGATGGAGCTGCAGCGCGTTTCCGTCAAGTCTGCGGCCGGTTGGCTCTGCCCCTGCGCAAAACCGCAACCGCGCGTTTCAGAAGCTAGTCAGAAAAACCGAAGCGCGCGCGCGCGCGTGTGCTGGGATCGATGGGAGAGCGTGCGCACCTGTTGTTATTCCTGTTGCCGTTGCGGGCGTCGCGGGCGTCGGCGGCGCGGCCGCGGGACTCGATGTCGCCGACGTCCTCCCGGAGACAGTCGAAGTGGCGCCTCGCGTCGTCGGCCGTCCTGCCGCCGCCCACCGCCGCCGCCACGCGCTCCCACGCGTTGATGCCGTAGGTGGCCAGCGCGCGCTCGAACCTCTCGTTCTCGCTGTCGCTCCACTCCATGATCCCTCCTCCTGATCTCCTCTTCTCTTCTCTTCTCTTCTCTTCTCTTCTCACCTCGCTCGCTGCTTCCTACCGAACTTCTTCAAGCTGACCAACGTCTAGCTAGCTGCCACTCTCAGCTGCCGATGATGATCTGTGTTGCTTCGAACCAGGCAGTTCGATCGTGATATTTATAGAGGCACAAAGAGAGGCTCTGTCGTCACAACATGGTATACGCGCTGCAGCAGCAAGTCGATCTATGTGCACAACGGTAGCGATGCTGCTAATATTCTAAGAGGCGAGTTGCTGAGAAAGTTCGATGCAAGGGGGCGTGGGAAAGTGAAAGCAAGGTGCAAATTGCTGGAGGGCTTGCGATGGCAGCAGATGGCCGACGAGCGAAGTGATTGGCGGGAGTTTTATTCGACAGACGTAAGAAAGTATCGGGCCTTTAGGCGATGTGGCATTATTTTAACCTCAGCTTGGCTTTCTGTTCAATGGTTGCCAGATCAGAGGGATCGATGCCCTCTCTCATGCCTTAGCCTAGCAGTACTGCACTAGCGCTTAGCTTGCTGCTGGCTTCTACTGAAACTTTATGTCATTTTTTCAGTTCAGTATTTGAAGCTTAGCTTGCTGGCTTCTACTAAAACTTTATGTCACGTTTTCAGTTCAGTATTTGAAAAGGAAATGTCGATTCAGCTAATCCTTGAGCAGATGTTAGAGCAGGAAATTTTCATCCATTTCTTCAATGAGGCACCCATGTATTTCAACTTCAAATTTTAGAACTTTTAACCATTGATTAGCTTTATAATTAGATTTTAGGTTTTGCTGCATGAAATTGGAACCTTCAAAGCCACCTTAAAGTATTTCCATATATATTATCATATTTTCCTTACAATTTAGCAGTTAAGTGTTTTCTTCAAGATCATATCAAGTCAAACCACACCATTTATTTTGAAATGGAGGACAAAATAATCATCTTCACAACGACAAAAAACGAAAGTTCAGCCCATATCTTCATATTCCTGGTATAAAAATAATGCCACTAAACGTCTAGTGTTAGTATTGTGGTAAGAGGGGCGGGAGTGGTGTATTATTATTACTATATCTCATAATTTTCAGTGGTTGTGAAACCAAGACTTAAATTCGTTTTCTTCACCAAAATAGACATTAACCATATGAGGATATTTTGTTCTTTCCCAGAGTAGTAGCTATAGTTTGTTCCAACAACATCTCAAATTATGGAAAATAAATGCTTTTGAAAAGTCTTCGTGATGCCAAACAGGTAGTCGGCAGTAGCCAGTAGGTAGCACATGAATGAGCGACGAGCGAACCAGATAATCTAGAATTTGGCATCACGATAAGCAAAAGTCCCATAAGCTAGATTTGCATTCTGGATTGCTTGCCTTATATTGAAAAGACGACAGGCCAATCATCTGACAAATTTGGCATGCTATGCATGACTAGCAGTTTAGCACATATACAATGGCGCCATCAGAGGAAAAGGAGTTGGGTCAAGTTGTGCACCTGACTTTATGCCCAAATTTGTATATGCACACTGGACCTGGCTTTAGGCCATCGGCCTGCTCGAGGATCATGAACAAAAAGCAAATGATAAGGAATAATTGCATTTGTTATATGTAACACAGAGCAAGTGCACTAAAGGCAGGGGACTTGGATTCCTCCAACAATAATATTATGCGCACATTAACAACTTCGCAGTGGGTTTGTTATTGCATAATTGCATTGTGCAGTGAGATGGATATAATTAACTTCACCTCATATAATCATGCACCAGGTTAGCAGCATCAAAGAATAGTCTCAGTTTGCATTTTTTTGTGGCACTGAACTTGGACATATGGATCATATTCAGTCTCCTGCAACGTGTATTCACCCAATTAGTGCTTCAAATATTAATACGTATGGTTAGTCTTTGTTACCCTATTCAATCAAGGCATACCTTGGTCATTGATATGTGGTTATAAAACACACTAATTTTATAACTATTCGTTGATACGTACATATAGCAATATTGTAATATTATGAAATTAATTGTCACGGTAAAGTTAGCTAGCTATACTTTTTGTTTTAAAAAATATTCAAATATGGTACAAATATCGATGATCAAAGCTCAAGGTGAATATATATGTTGATGGGACATCCTAAGCTGTTCTATTTTTATTTTAGGAGGTCTTTACGGTACACAATATCACCCAATGGTAGTACGGTTGTATTATCGGGTTTTTTTTCAATTTTTATTATGGGTAAAATGGTGATTTGCTCGATGTATATTATTTGGAAAAAATTTCCCCACTGTCAAGGTTACATAAAAAGACTTGATTTCATATATTACAACAATATTATTTTGTATATTTACGATAATACACATATACTACCCATACCACCTATGAATACCACTCATACCACACTAAAAAAAGGGTAAAGTCCGATTTACAACTTTGAAGTAGCACACAAGTCTGGTTTTCAACCTTAAACGACAAAAACAGACATAAAATGCCATCCAACTATCAAAACCGTGCAAGTTTCAACCTTTGAGCGGTTTTAGAGGTGATTTTCCATTTTGTGAAAATGTTAAAAAAATGGTTTCATCTAAAAAATCATAACTAATTCATTTTAAATCAGAAAAATATGGAACTAATACCCAAAGTTTTATAAAAATGTTACCTATCTATTGGTGCAGTATTTGGAGTTTTTTTAAATATTATATGTTCAAGTTTCTAGTTTTTATTGCTTTTTCTAAAAATACTAGGAATATGAATAATAAGACGCATATGACTTCAAATAGTTCACCAATAGATAGGTGACATTTTTATAAAACTTTGGGTATAAGTTCTATATTTTTCTGATTTAAAATGGATTAGTTATGATTTTTAGATGAAACCATTTTTTAACATTTTCACAAAATGGAAAACCACCTCCAAAACCGCTCAAAGGTTGAAACTTGCACGGTTTTGATAGTTGGATGGCCTTTTATGTCTGATTTTGTCGTTTAAGGTTGAAAACCAGACTTGTGTGCTAGTTCAAGGTTGTAAATCGGACTTTACCCTAAAAAGCCGGCGGTACAGAATTAATCTCAACAGTCGGATCCTTATATATAGATCGTTTTCTATTGCATACGAGTCTTTTTCAACCTGTGGTATAGGGTGGTATTGTGTACCGTAAAAAAAACTCTATTTTAGGGACATAATTAGCAATGAGGCTATCAATTAGGCGAGTGAAGCTTTGCATTTATTTCAAGGTGTGTTTATATGAGAATTTTTGCTTTTGACATCAGGTGGTCCGGCTTCTTGCTTTCGTAGCATAAAATTTTTATTTATGCTTTTTTTCATCCTTACATTGACATGGTTGCTCATTTTTTCCTATTCAACCTTACTGAAAAATCGAAAAGGGGAAAATCAATGGGAAAAGGACAAGAAGTAGGACCTAGCTCCTTAGCTAGAAACAAAATTTCCCCCTTTGCACTATACTTGTTCGGTGAATCGTGATGTATCTTCTCTAGAGGTCAGAAGAATCAAGGAAAGAGAATCTACTCTGCTACTGGTTACAAAAGAATTATAGCACTGAAAAAAGGTGGCAGGCATGCGTTGGAAGCTCCTAGATTGAGAATTTCACTGCAGTTTACTGTCCTGTGTATTATACCGTTTTGTTATCGCTCCACAACGATGAACCTTTTCCTTCTAATTTAATTGTGTGTGGGGTGCACATTGGAAGATTAGATGCTTCAACTTGTAAGATTTTGTCTATCGCATCACATATCGTTCACTAAATAAGAAGATGAGCACACACAAGTGTCTGAGAAGTTAAAAATTATCGGAGGCTCTAGCTTTGTTCCCCATGAGTATTGATATACTGCATCATTGCGTCACAACTGTATTAGATTATCTCTAACATGCATGGTTACTGGAGAGTTGAGGTACAAGTAGATATAGTGCATAGTACTGCATAGTGTTGTTTCTATTGCATATCAAATTCCCTTTAGAAATATTCTTCCGCAAATTAAAGTACTATGTCTTTAGAAATAATCAAACGCATTGTCTCAACTGTCAACATAGTATATGTTAGAATCAAAGCGCGGAAGCGATAACCCCAAGAACGCAAAGCCAAATCGCAAGATCACACAAACGAGAACGACACCGTGGCACGATGTTTTTTAACGAGGTTCAGCCATGTGCCTACATCCTCAGGGCATCATTACGGGCGCTCCTCCCTATCAACGGCAGCTACACCGGCATCCGGGCACCACCGCGGCAACGCCGCCGCCCACACCAGCCGCCCAGTCGTCTCTCGGTTACAACGGTAGTGCCCTCATATTTATGGGTCGTAGGGATACAAAGTACGACCAAGACTCTACCCCTATCCTACCAAATTACAACTCAAGTCCAACTGTAACCAGACTGTACACATATTCGACACATATCTAACAGTATATGGGCATGTATTATGTATACGAGTGTGGTGCGAAAGGGTCTGTAGTTTAGTGGTTACAAGAGTCCCGGTAGCACCTTAGGTCCTGGGTTCGACTACCCGTGGGAGCGAATTTCTCAGGATTTAACAGTGTTTGTGCTTTCAGTGGTAGGCGACGTTCCCGTCGACAGCGAGACGCCTATGGTGACTTCGTCAATCTTGAGGATCTGCCGGCACAGTCTTCGAAGATGCTTATAGGGATAGGGTTTGCGTATGTGTATTCATAGGGATGAGTGTGTATGTGTTGTGAGTGTCTCTGATGTATTGTGTAATTCGCAAAAAAAAATGTATACGAGTGTGGTGTGTTGCAGCTTTACTCCTACTTCCAAGAGGTCTTTTATGGTACATAATACCACTCAACGGTAGTACGGTGGTATTATCAGTTTTGTACCATGGGTAAAATGGTAATTTATTCGATATATATTATTTGGAAAAAATTTCCCCCAAGGTTACATAAAAGACTTGATTTCATGTATCACAACAATATTATTTTGTATATTTTCGATAATACCCATATACTACCATACCACCAATGAATACCACCTATACCATAAAAAAAACCGGTGGTACAGAATTAATCTCAACCGTTAGATCCTTACATATAGGTTATTTTCTATTACATACGAGTCATGTCCTTTTGTATTACATACGAGTCCTTTTCAATCGGTGGCACAAGGTGGTATTGTGTACCGTAAAAAACCTCACTTCCAAACTTACGTGTTGAATCATAACATTTTCTTCTAAGCATGTCTTCCTTTCCCCTTTTATCCCTGATGACCAGATATGTCGTTGTGCTTGAAAATTACCAGATTATAGTGTAGGTAAAGCATGATTTTATTTGGCAATTATAATAATGTTACGCACTAGCACTTCCCTTACGCTTCAGACATGGAAGAGCAAGGCTAAACTGGTAAGGAAAACAAACAATGCACTTCAATACTCCCATGGATTTGCAAAAAGGATCTCAGAAATAAGAAACAGTTCTTTCAACCAATCTATAGGAATCTTGCGTTCCCAAGAGGCCTTCATTAGTTCCGTTGGGTAAGGGCATAAGGCCATGGGTACTCGATCGACACTGATAAAAGTTTGAGACCAGCAAGGCAGCAACCAACAATGCTGTTGCCACTAGTGCTAGCTGATCAACATCATCCACCAGCTCTGCAGCATACAATACCTCGGAAACAATATGATACTCCAGTCCGATCCATGGGTCAACTACGGAAGGCGGCGTGTGAGGCTACATTCGCTTCGGCTTTCTCACGTTTTCTACACGCAAATACTCTGCCATATATTCCTCTTCTACGTAAGCAGATCTGCAGCCATTCGTTCAGCTAGCGAGGAGCCAGCAAAAGATTTGCACAGGATGCGTGCGTACGTGCATACAGAGATCGACACAGAGTTAGTTACCTGGGAATGAAAACGACCCCCTTTCGATTCATCTAATCAAAGTGCTCCGAATGTACTTAGCAGCGTACCATACTTGTACCCACATGCCTATATCTTACGCTTGGTGAAGGTAGGCACAATGTTCCCCAACCAGCTGACGAC
Organism: Cenchrus americanus; assembly: GCA_947561735.1. NCBI lineage: Eukaryota > Viridiplantae > Streptophyta > Magnoliopsida > Poales > Poaceae > Cenchrus > Cenchrus americanus. The sequence continues at coordinate 148,204,910 of OX387243.1, read as the reverse complement.
TGGTTGGTTAGTGTGAGCTCCACTTTTCCCTCAGGGCGATCATATCCTTATTAGCTACTAGTAGCTACTGTCTCCTGAGTCCCAATGTTTATTCACCAAACGATCTCGACGCTTCGACCACTTTTGCTCTCCTCCTAATCTAATGGTTGAACCATTGTTTACATGAGTGATCGGCATAGGTGGAGGCAAGTAGGCATTGTAGGCTTGCAGGTACCAATTCCACCACCTCTCAACACCACCATTGATCTTCTTCTACCAATCATTTAGTTTCTTTTTCATAGAGATGTGAATGTGTGCATGTATATATAAGTGTTTACGTCTATACTTCGGGAAAAAGGAAACAAAATATCACAAAATGCCTGAAGAATTTCGCAGATCAGAACTATATATGCACCTTTTGATGCGCACGAATATAAATGGTTTGGAATTTTTGTGGTAACTTGGCCTACTTGTGCAGAAATGGTGGTGCCATGTAGAATGTTGAATCTTGAGGACCACCGATTTATGCACCGAGAGCCAATAATAACAAAAGCCATTCTCATAACAAATTGAAGTTCCGTTGATTGGTGAACGGCGAATACCTGCCATTCGCCGTGACCTTCAGCATTTCCCAAAAGCCAAAGCCAAGTTCAGACAGAGCCTACGAGCTGGGCCTCCTCGAACGCTAAGCTAGAAAAGCATGTACGGTCATAGTAGATCTTCCACGATTGTGATCTCTGCGTTGCCTCACCGAAAGGCCAAAGCGAGACCTATCCCAGCTAGGGATAAGAACAAACATCCGACTTGCAAAACGGATTGCGACGGACTATATTCTACTCCGTATTCTACGCTGGCGGTAATTTTTGAAGTCACTTAACCCTCATCAATACACTATGTACCCGTTTCCAACTTGCTTGTTGCAAAATGAACGGTAAACCATCTGGGAACGAAGTCGTTCGTTCGCTTGGATGTTGAGCACTTGATCTGATCTCAAATAAAATCGTCAGTTTCTGAACCTGGTGGCCGGCGACGAGGGGCCAGTACTGGGGCGGCTATTATCGCATTCCTTCGCGTGAAGGTCAAAGCACGCCCTATCATAGTACAAGAACAAACATCACATAAACCACAATCCTTTCAGACACCAAACATGCTGAATTCTCATCAACACCATGGATGAGGGGTTACAAATAGACGGTCTACAGTATGAGTTTATTGACATAGCTTATCATTTCCTCACGTACATTCCATAAATACAGGCACTAATTGTTCATGGAGAACTCTAAATTTTTCTTATTTTCCACGCTCATGGAGAGTCCCTACAAATAATGTGCTATCTTGCTGCAAGGGCAGCACTTATTTGGCACAATCGGGTGCTTCTAAACGAACGAGATAATGATGGCACACCGTGAACGGAATTTATAAACAGTATCAATGAATTTGAATGGTTGATACAGCAGCTGACACCTCCCTTGTTCTTGGGTCAGCATCTTCTAGTGAAACGCCCCGGTGGTCTTCTCGAACAAGAAGTGGCAGAACACCAGCTGAGCTCCACGCACTGGCTACAGCATTACTTGCATCACCCAAAGTCAAAGAAAAAACTGCATCAAAGCCACCAGCTCCAGGGACTCCAGCTAGCAGAACACCCTCCATATTCATGGTGGCGTCTAGTAGTTGTGTTTGTGACTCTGGCTCAATCTGCAAAATAAGGCCAAAGATGACAAACAAGATTGAATAAGAATATTAGCACTATTATCTACACTAATATTGACAAACAAGTTTCCTAGAACATGCTATACAACACTTGCAGTTTCATAAAGGGAGTCTTACTGGAACACCAGCTGCTATGCCCATCTCGCGCATATGGAGCCTTATCTCAAGGAAAGCATCCCTTGCAGCCAGCAGTGATCTAACTATTGTTTCTTGATGTTGGTTAGTAGCCACCTCTGTCCACTGGTGAGAACAAAGAGAAGAATTTAGTAAGAAAGACATCCAGGATAACCTTTTGGTTTATTTTTTTCTCGCAGATTTCAGAGTAAAGTGATAAGTGCTGATTAAAAATGGGTGTCAAAGCAATGGGGGAAAAACAAAAGGCAAAAGTATTATTGTTTATCTTTATTTATTTATTTTTATTTCAGAGCATATTTTATTTTTGCAGGTGATTATAGTTTATCCTAACACTGTCATTTCCATGTTCATGACAATCCATTACTCCAAACAAATGTAGATTGTTCTCAGAAATTTGATAAGAGTAATCTAATAAATATAGATATAAGGATATAACAAAAAATTGTAGATACCTTCCCATATGCGAGACGACTACATGACCGCACAACAGATTCATATGCCTCCTGATGATCTTCAGAAAGTTTTTTTAAGATTCTCAGTTGGTTTTCCAGCGCTGAATTGGCAATTCCCAGCTTACTCCATGTACCTTTGGATTTCTCAGGGTCAGACTTCTGCCACCGTTTCACAGATCCAACCATTGATGGAGTAGATGTTCCTCCAGTTCCAGGTTCCCCAAGGAGCTAGCAGAAAAATTCCAACACTATGTTAGAATTCTACTAGAAGACATCTTTACAAATCTGTCAAAAACAACACCAAATAAAATGGCAGAAAATATTGTTGGTTCATATTGACAAAGGTTGCCCCCCGCCCCCGCCCTCATTCTGACTTTGTTTATGAATAGAAAGGCACTTGATGGCTTGCTTCATACATTTGGCTATGATATCAATTGTGCAAGGGGGTGACAACAATTATTTTAAACACTGTGATGTTGTGCAATGCATGCCACAACTGATAAAACTTTTCAGCAAAATTTTTTAAGGGAAGGCAAAGCAGTGACAGATCAAGGCAAATCAGGAGGCATATCTGGTAATGGTGAGAACATAAACAAACAGACCAACCATTCTACAACTTATCGATTTTCAAATTTGCATGGGATCGATATTAGCATGGCGTGCATGTGAGATATATATGACATGAGGTTATAACAGAAGCCTCATCCTATATGATGTCAGAGCATAAGGCATTGCCTAATGGCTATAGCGTGTACCCATAATAGAATTGCATGTATTTAGTAAACAAATTGTATTACCACTGGTAGCAGACCATTATTAGTTATGGTGGCTGGTGACAACTGACAACCAGTAAGATGATTTGAATGACATTTCATGAAAGTTAAAACAAGGCCATAAACCATGTGGCTTGGTAACTTACAAGGGTCATCAGAGGAGGCAATGCAAATTGTGTATTCTCATGATCCCACCTTTGTGTAACAATATCTGATACTACATCTGGCAAGCAAGTCCCTCCTGTAGCCTGTAGATATTGCAGTACATCAATTTATCATATGTAGTGAGATTCTACTGACATAGTTGATGACCTACACATTATCTACCACCGAAGTTTCTGACCTGAGCTGAAGAGAGTATTTCTGGAGAAAACCTTATGTAGCGCTGACTCCCATAGACAGCAGCACTAACATCAAAACCACTTCCAATTTTCCCTTGTGCTATACAATGCGCACTTTGGGCAATAGCATGAACCAAGTCAAGATCTCGGCCAGTTGAACTATCACTTGAAGATTGTCCAGGACATGAAAGGTCAACAGCACCAAGATAGTGAAGAAGTGCTGCAACAACTGATGTGGTCATGGCAGCCGATGACCCAAGTCCAGTTTTTGCTACTTCAGGTTTACATTTTTCTCCAGTCATTGACCCATTAGCAACTTCTGAGTTAAAGGTAATTGAAGAGAACGGAGGCAATGAAAGCAGTACCTCCGGAGTAAGAGGGAGACCACGTGCTTCAAACTGAAGAAACATGGAAACCAACAAGCTAATTACTTCTGAATGTTTAATAAATTGCACCCAGCAGTCCAGTTCATCAATTTGACATTTTAGAGTTGGACATTCCTTCAAATTTCATTGAATTACAAGGTTTACAATGCATGAAGCCTAAATAACAACAACAATAATAATCTACACAAAATTTATAAGAAAAAGAAATCAAGCATTACAGGCACATCACATGTCATATAAAAATTCCAACACATTTACTTTAAGTTCTGCATCTGATTTCCACCTGTATAGTAAGAAGTTTACCATGCCAATTTTGGTCACAATTAAAGTAATCATTTTATCACAATGGCGTGATCATCATGGAGAGGATACAGAACCACAGCCCATTACAAAAGAGATAACACTTAAAGTTTTAAATTAGACTCTGGCAACCATGCTATTGTTTAGTGGAATGCGTAGAGATCAGAATATATATATTCAAGATTAGACATTTCGTTTTTTACAGACTGTTCAAATTAGAAAGCTAAAAGGAGCTACAAGGGTCAGGTTAACATCAAATCTCCCTTTTCTTTCCCAATTGCATAGGATTTTGGGTGTAGTAGACTTGTGCAAAAGGTAAGCTTATACATACAAGAAGCTTTACCTGCTTTCTATAAGAATAGAAGTCATTGCAACCCAGAATCGTGATGCTCAGACCTGCAAGAAGAAGTTGGAATATTTTTCAAAAATGAAACGGAAATATGCTCTAATATACATCAAACATGTGACCAAGAGAAGCTTGACAACCTTGCAACAGTAGCTTATCTAGTGCATCCCTCTTCTCTTTGTCAGTAATGGTCGCTTTAGCAGCTGCTACAGAGAACTGTATGGCCTGCTCCACGAAAGGGTTTGCAGATTCCCTGCAGTGCAACACTACAACTATCAATGACACTACCACCAAACTCGAGTTTCAGCAACAATTCAACAAAACAACTCGAGTTTCAGCGACAATTCAACAAAACAAGAGCGCTTCGCCACGAGAATCATTCAATAATGATGAGGAACTCGCCTCGCAGAAGTCAATTGCAGCGTCGATTTCTTCAGGGACAGCTTGTATGCAGCCTCCCGGGAGAGCTGAGGGGAAGCCACTTTGACATCCGTCCAAGCCTAGCATCAGTACAGGGCACACAGGGTGAGGAGCTGAAACCAACGGAATGGCAGAAGCGGGCTGCGGTGAAGGGGAGGAGTGCAGCTTAAGAGGGCTCACCCAGGCCCAGGAGTCGGCGGGGAGGCTGTCGCGGAGGGGGCGGACGACGGCGTAGAATCGGGCGGTGGTGCTGAGGACGAGGCCGGCGTTGGGGCGCTCCAGCACGAGGTAGCCACCCGCGACGAGCACCTTCCCGGGCGCCGACGCCACCCTGCGCCCAGATCGGAGCAGCCCGGAGGTTGGGAGACGCCAAATCTAGCGGAGTAGCGGGATAGAGTAAGATGACGGTGCTAGCGAGTGAGTACTCACACTTCCATGGTCTTCGAATTCTCGGCCGGCCGGGAGTTGATCGCCTCCGCTGGAGCTTGGCGGGGAGTGGAGAGGGATGAGCTGAACAGCAGCGCGGTGGCAGTGGTACGCTCTCGCGATCGCGGCGACGGCTGGGCGCGGGGGAAGCGTCCGGATGCGGAGGAACCGAGGAGTCGGCGGCGACGTGGCAGTGGGGATGCCGCGCCGAGCCGCCGAGAGTGACAAGCCCAGGTTGCCGTTCAACTGGACCAGGCTTCGCTCGTTGAATCGTGTGGGCTAACGACGACGGGCCGCCTGCGTGGCTGCGTGTAGTTGTTAGATGACGAACTGGGCCGTGAGAGCTGACTTGGGCCGAACGACGCGGTGCTGGGCCGTGCGAGCTGACTTGTTGTTGCTCAAATCTTTTCTTTCCTTTTTTTTTCCGAAACCGGCTTTGATCTGCCTATCTGCTGCTTGTGGAGTTGAACAGTGGAAAAATACAAGGGGACTTTGCACGTAATCGAGCATCGATGTTGCAGAAATCAGTCGACTCTTCTTCTGCTTAGCAGTATGCAAACTGGCAAACTGCGGAAGGAGGAAAAGATATGATGCGCTTTGTGCAATCCTGACACGTGTGAGTTGTGACTTCTGATTCGATTTTGATCTACTCTGTGACCAGGACTCCTCATCTGCAAGACCTGAAACACCTTTGTATTGTTGTGGAAGGCGGACAGGCCGCCTGACACTGGCGAGCATGAGCCCTAATAGAGACAGATCCAAAGCAACTGCCCCGCGTCCGGTTATGATGCAGTTAGTTATAGAGCCTTTTGAGGAACCTCCCAATCTCCCTGCACGCGAACCACCAGCAGCGGAGGCCCCTCCTGCAATGCCACCATCCAATTGGGCAACTGGCCATCGGCGCTCTGCGCTCACACCACGCCACGCCATGCCAGCATCTAATGCGCGGTCAGATCGATCGTTAGCTGCAAATCAAGCTCCCTGCTGCTCACTGATCCATTAAACAAAGTCTGGTCAATGGGGGGCCTCGCGGGCAGGCGAACGGCGAGCTCCCTTCGGGCTCTGGCTCTTCCGACAGGGACACGTTGTGGTCCATGGCCTCTCGAGCCTCAAGGGGACCCGGCGATCGATCCATGGATCCATCCATCGACTGATCGAGCTGCATTATGAGCTGCAACCTCCAGCAGGAGAGCAAGGCATCTGCTCTACCTGATGGATCCATCAGCTCAGCTGCCTCTCTGAAGAGAAAAATATATGTATCTATACAAGTATACAAGTGGCCTGCTTCCGGCCTCTTCCAGTGTTTGTTTGGACCGCCGATCACCTGATCCTCAGAAGGAGGACTGTCATATGATATGATGATTGGGGACGTTGTCAATTCTTTTGGGGTTGGGGTTGGGCAGTGGGGGCGGGTGGAGTAAAATATGAGGGAGGTGACATGTGAGACAATGTGGCTTTGTTCCCTATTGAATTATCGCTCTAACAAATTGTATTCATTCATCAATGAGCTTTCTTAATTAATTCCGAGTCAACAGCTGGAGTTCTGAACTTTACGATGGTCTGTTGACGCTGCGATTAAACTGCTGGATTAACCGAAGTTACTAAAAGACCTTTCAACAAGAGTACTAGGTGATGATGATAAACCGTGAGAAAGATTTCAGTGCTCAACTAGATCGAAGAACGCTTCACAAATTGTTCAATTAGGATCTGTGTTCATTTACTGAAGTTGAATGACAGGGATTACTGCAATTGGCAATCGGAACTGATTGTTTTCTTTTCTGAATAGCTTTTGCAGGTTGTATGTGTAGCAGCATTTTTTTTAAAGCATCACCCTGCCAATAAGGTATCACAAAGTTTTGGGGCCTGATGGGGTTTCCAGCGTACAAGAGGGAATAAAGCTACTAAACTTCTAAGGCCAGTCTCAATGGGGTTTCATTAGTGTTTCATGCACATTAAATACAGCGTCACATCAACAAAATTTCACTTTTTGCATGAAACCCTTAGGAGAGAGAAGGAAAGAGTTTCATCATGGTGAAACCTTTGGGCACAGTTCCACATGCGTTGGAAACTGTGTGAAACGCCCATTGAGACACAAATAGAGTTTCACCATGCAACTATGCAATTAAACCATACAATGGGAGAGAGGTTGTGGGACCCTTGAGCCTATGAAATTGTGCAATGAAACTATGCATTGAGGGAGACATCTATTTCATACCAAAGTTTCACATCTTGGAAACCGGGACGGTGAAACTCTCCATTGAGACTGGCCTAAAGGAACAGAAAGCACACCCAGTAGCTAGGAAACAAAAGCAGACCAACAGAGAAAAGAGACTAAATGAAAAAGTCCTCCGGCTGTCTCTCTTTCGCTTTCTTGGAGATGTCTTCTATCTATCTTCTTATCTTCTTCACGCCTCCTTCCAAACTTTCCTGATCAGCATACTTCAGTCACGCCTTCCACTTCTGCGAGAATATACACAGCTTGCAAAAAACCTCCATCGGGTTCCTTACAAACACCCCTTCTATCATCATTTTGTTGCGAAAATTCCAGAGGGCCCAAAGAGCAGTCGCAAAAGCAAAGAGTTTAGTCCCATAGTTAACAGCCCCTAATGGGAGCCAGACCTCCAAGTAGTCCTGGAACCCTCCTGGTGTTCTATCTCACCCCAAGGCCTCTTTCATGCCTATCCAAAGTAATTTAGCTAACGGGCAGTGGAAAAAAATGTGGTCAACAGTCTCAACTACCCCACAGATCCTACAACTCTTGTCTCCCTTCCAGTTTCTTCCCCCCAACACTTCTCCATATAGTATTCGGTTTTGGCTTGCTAGCCACGTAAAGATCTTCACCTTCATAGGCATCTTATTCTTCCATATTTGTCGCATTCGTTTATTGACAACCCCCCCTATGCAGCAAGAAATGGTACATGGATTTGGTCGAGTATTTCCTTGATTTCTCAAGCATCCACCCCATCTTATCTCGGGGTTCATTTAGTTTCACCCCCTGCAACAAACGTATTAGTTCAACCCATTGTCCTGCTTCCTCTTGCGACAAAGATCTTAGTAGGTTCATCTTCCATTCCTCCTCTTTCCAGCAGTCACTCACCGTGCATTGTTTATCTGCACAGTACTTGTAAAGTTGGGGGAAGATCAGCTTTAGTGGGACCTCGCCTATTGTGACAACTCGCCCGGGAAAATACCGTACTATCGCCTAAGACCGATCCACTTTGGTCATTAAGCAATAATAAAGTATCATCCTGTCGTTAGTTGCCGGGTTAACGCCCGGTAAATCACTTGAAAAGCACAAGGATCGAATATATGCATTAAAACTCACTCGAAGGCGAGTCCAGAGATACAACAACATTAATATCCAAATTCGTACCCCGAAGGGTTTAATTATTACAAACCATAGTTTTTGCCATACTGAGATAGTTCAGAGTTTTCGAAAAGCAGCGGAAATAAACTAACAGAAGCGAAGACACCACGGGAGGCCATCCATGATGCTTTCAGTAGTCGTCCTCCACCCACTCCAGCTCCCGGCCGGCGGGATCTCACGGGCCACACATCACCGAAGGCATTACCCGGATCAACACATTATAGCAAGGCCGAGTATACTAATACTGCGCAAGACTTGCCCGTCGGTGATAACTACTTCACCAAATCTAGACCATGAAAGGCTTTTTGGCTCTCGGGTTGCCTTTGCTAAAAAGTAACAAAGAGTAGGTCCTTATTTTCAAGATTTTAGCACAAGTTCTAGTGCGTTTAATCTTTACTACATTAGCCAACTAGTACAAACAAAGTTGTACAATACAATTAATCAAGCATAATATTCATCAACTTCCATCATTAGGGATCTCATGACTAGTGGAGTAAGTAGTCTCGGATAACGGTGAGAGGCCGACAATCGATTGATTTAAACCTTGCAAGGTAGACCTAAACACACGGTAGGCTGCCCCCGCAAGGACAACTTTCCCAGGCCGTCCCCAAAAATCCTCGGGTCGGGATCGAATCTTACAGTCTTTGGTGTAGGCTATCCGGCATACCCCGCGAGATACCCGGAGTCACTATACACCACCGGTAGCTAGCCGTGAGAGCGAATCCCAAGAGTAGTAATAGTAGGATCCCTCGTCGCCTCATCAAGGTACTAGGCTTACCGGTCCCATACCCGGCATGTGCTTAGTACGTTCAAAAACTTAACCCACATAACCACTGGACCGGAGCCCAAATCCCATGCTCTTACCACGTGAGCAATCCATTTAGAATGTAATATGATTCCTATCTAGGAACCTATTCTCACGAGTGAGGTCATCACTCGACTTGTAACGGTCCTATAGCTTAGCAGCTACCGACCTATCATTCTAGTAAGGACAAAGGTACCTATGGATCATGCGTCTAGAGTTTCATTCAACTCCTGAACGTAAATGCACAATCATCCATAGATAATTGAATAAAGAATTTGAAAACTGGGTTAGATGCACCGGAGCTTGCCTTCGTCAGCTAGGTTAGCCTGGGCACCCTCGGTGTCGAGCACTTCCACGTCTTGCGGCCGACGCTTCCGCTCCTCCTTCCTCGGTTTCGGGACAAGGGAGTAATCTCCGTCGGAAGATCTACACGGAATACAATGCAAGTTTAGGTGATGTGATAGTTCTTTGTCTTATCCGGCTCTTGGTTGGTCATATTCACCTTAACAAGCATCCCGCTAGTGTTTCTCTTTTAGGAAGGTTATTAGTTGTACATGAGTTATGAAAGTGCATCTTGGCCCCTAATTATTTTGGTGATAATGACAAGCACGATTTGTGGTATTTAATGCTTTGACAAGATGTGTGCGGGACTTAAATGAGTAAAACTATTATAGTTGATCAAAGGAAGGCCCCCAATTTCAAGTCGATGCTTTCTACTCGAATCAAGGCTTAATTTACTTTTTCTTTTGAATTTGAGTATAGGAAACACCGTACTATAAAGGGGGATGCAATTCGATAGCCAAGAGATGCTAAAAGTGCTCTAGAAGGTATTCTAAGTGAGTGAGAAGAGTTGAGGATTGTCACGTGCACATATGCTTTTCTTTCCTCAAAATCTCAGGCTGGGCCGGTTGTACCGACACCATGTCGGTACTACCGACCACCGCCCTTCGGTAGTACCGGCGCAGGGCCGGTATACCAATATGCGTTCTCTGGCATGTTTTAGCCAGGGGGCCGGTACTACCGACCCTGTGTCGGTACTACCGGTGTCCGTACTGTTTTTCTTCGGAAAAAGCATCCCCTCGGTAGTACCGACACCATGTCGGTAGTACCGGGGTTACACGACTTTGCACAAGTAACGGCTAGTTTTCAGCAGCTAGTATTTAACCCCTCTTCTCCCTCCTCACTCATTGCTGACCAACCACGGGATAAACACTTCCTTGAGCATTCACTCCACCTCCCTCTCCTCCTCTAGAGCTAATCCTTGGTTCCCTTGAGCTAGGGTTTGAGAAGAGAGGTGATTTATAGTGAAGTGTGACCAAGCTTTGAGAGCCCCATCGTTCTTCCCCTTCCCAAGAGCACTTGAAGCATCTCCGGGTTATTGTGTTGCATTTGTTACTCTTGAAGCTTGCTTCTAGACGGTTAGGCGTCGCCCGCGAGTGCCCTCTTGGTGTGGTGCACCCGGGATCGTTTGTATTGCCCTCTCCTTCGTGGAGAAATCTTAGTGAGCACCAATCTTCCTTTGTGGGGGTTGGAAGAGGAAAAGAGGCTCTTGGTGATAGCCCTCCCTTTGTGGGATCCTCAACGGAGACGTAGCATCCTTTGTGGGTGTGAACTTCGGATTAAATCTCGTGTCTCTCTTGCTTGCTTGTATTTCTTCGTTTCTAACTAACCCTAGAACTTGTTTTAACCCAATCTATCATTTGGTTGCTATCCAACTTGTTTCTGTGGTTGCAGGTGGTTCCTAGCATCTAAACTTAAACTTTGATTCAAGTAGAATTGCTAGAAACCGCACAGAATTCAAATTTCGTTTTAAGTTTCTTCTGCCTGTCGGTAGTACCGACCTGGTACCGGTAGTACCGACCCCGTCGGTAGAACCGGCACCACGTCGGTAGTACCGACAGGGATTTTTAATCCGCTGCTTTTGTTTCAGAAATTTGAAGTGATCCTATTCACCCCCCTCTAGGCATCACAAGGTCCTTTCAATTGGTATCAGAGCCTAATCCCTTGATTTAGGCTTAACCGCTAAGGGATCAAGATGTCGGGGATTGGAAGCAACCCAACCGCCGAAGAAATTGCCGCAAAAGAAGCTCAAGAGAGAGAGCTTACGGCGGCTCAAGCCGGCGACCTCGTCGGCGGGGCCCCAAGTCGTACTCCATCCAACGTGGACAGCTCCGACAACTCATCGTCGGATTCCGACTCCGACTCGGATTCCGACTCAAGTGATGAGGATGCCAAGGACGATGATCTTGCGGCAAAGAAAGCGGCCAAGAAGAGAAGAAAGGCTAAGAAGAAGAAGGCCAAGAAGATGGCAAAGAAACTCCTCAAGAAGATGATCAAGAAGGAGCAAGCCAAGTACTCTCACTCCGGCTTCTACGAAGTGCCCCATCACTACGGGCAAATCCCGGGCAACAACTCTAACGATAAATTTTATTCCGTGCATTTGGGAAAGCCTCCTCATTTCGATGGGAAGGACTATCCTAAATGGGCTTATGATATGCAAATGCACCTTTACGGGCTTCACCCCTCTCTTTGGAAGATTGTGGTTGTAGGTGTGACAATTCCCGCCGAAGGAGAAGCCCTCACCATTGAGCATGAGCAAGATCTTCACCGCAATGTACAAGCCACAAGAGTCATCACGGGATCCTTGTGTGCACAAGAATTCAACAAGGTTCGGAACATCCAAATTGCCAAGGTAATTTGGGACACACTCAAGGAAGCACATGAGGGAACCGAGCATGTGAGACAAGGCAAGATGGACCTAATCAATGGGGAACTCGAGCTTTTCTTCATGAAGGATGGAGAGACCGTTCAAGAAATGTATGATAGACTCATGGTGCTTGTCTCGGACATTAGAGCTCTTGGGAGCAAAGATTGGGATGACTCAAAGGTCACAAAGAAGTTGCTAAGAGCTTTTGCCCCCAAGGACAAGAACTTGACGCAAATGATAAGAAGAGATCCAAGATATCCAACAATGACACCCACTCAACTCCTTGGAGAGATATTGCATCAAGAACTTGTTGATCAAGATGTGGAGAAGTCCCTAACCTTGAAGATGGGCAAGAGCCTAGCTCTCAAAGCTAGCTCTAGTGAAGTAGTTGAAGAAAAGCCCAAGGCATCCAAGAGCAAAACGGAAGACACTAGCGATGAAGAAAGCACGGATGAAGAAACCGCATTTGCCATAAGGAAGTACAAGAAATTCTTGAAGTCAAGAAACTCAAGAAAAGGTGGAGATGATAGAAGGAAGAAGTCACAAAGGAAGTGTTATGAGTGTGGAGAGTATGGACATTTCATTGCCGAGTGCCCCAAGAACAAGAACAAGAATGAGGAAGAAAAGAGGTTCAAGGAGAGAAGCAAGGAGTACAAGAACAAGTACCAAGGGCGTGCGCACGTGGGTCAACAATGGGACTCAAGTGATGAAGATGAAGAACCAAAGAAGCAAGGGATGGCGACAATTGCCATGGCACAAGGTTCATCCTCAACACGCCTCTTCAACAACCTCTCCGATGATGAAGACCACTCTCATTTTTGCCTCATGGCAAGGGGGAGCAAGGTACAAGAATCGACCGTCTCATCCTCTCCAACATTCTCTTCATCCACCTCTTGTAGCGACATAGAAAACCTAGATGAGGAAAAGGAACTAGAGAACAACATGATAAAGAAATTTGGTAAAAATGGCCACAAGGAAATTAAAAGGCTATTGGACAAACTAGAGAAAAAGAAAGAGATACTTCATGAGCAAGAAGACTTGCTTATCCTTGAAAAGGAAAGAAACCTTGCTCTAGAAAAATCTCTTGCCGAAGAGAAGGCTAAGGTTGAAAAGTTGACCATGGACTTGTCCTTGATCGGCGATTCTAATAAGAAGATGTCAAAGGATTTCACCTTGGCAAATGAATCTTTAGCTTCCCTAAAGACTACCCATAGTGAGCTTCAATCAAGCTTCTCATGCTTGACGGAGAAGTACAAATCTCTTGAAGCTAACTTTAGTAGTCTTTGGGAAAGCACCAAAGCCACTCCATCAACAAACTTGGACTCTAGTGCCTCCACTAGCAAAACTTGCTCTTCTTGCGCTAACATTGATATGGATGCTATCAAGACTAACCTTGCAAGGCTTGAAGAGAAAATTAAGAGCAAGGACAAGGAAATTGCCCGTTTGAACATGTTGTTTACACAAGGCAACATTAGTGCCAAGTCAATACCCAAGGTGGTGGACAAGCAAGGACTTGGACACCGCAAGAACAACAAGGCAAATGGTAGGGTGACGGTGAAAGGGCATGAGATCCCCTTATGGAACAAGGGAGGCTACCTCAACACAATAATGGATATTGCCCATGGAGTCACCACATCTACCACAACCAAGAAAGCCCCAAAGATGGTGCAAACCACAAAGGGAATCGGTGGGAGTAACACCCCACCTAAGGCATCGAAGAATGTGGTTGAGCACAAACCCACACCCAACTACACTTGTGATTACATTGTAACCTTGGACCATAATGGTAAAATGGTTGTCAAGTATGTTGGGGCCTATGCCATGAAGGCTATGAGAAAGAGTGTGTGGGTTCCAAAAGTTTTTGCATCTAACCTCCAAGGACCCAAATCCTTTTGGGTACCTAAACCAAGAGCTTAAACTTGTTTTGTAGGCCTACTCCTCCGGTGGAAGTGCATGGTTGATTGATAGTGGTGCCACTAATCACATGACCGGAGATGAAGGCTTGTTTGCATCCCTTGACCGTTATGACAACCCTACGGAAACTATCATTTATGGAGATAATGGTCAAGGAGATGTCATTGGTTTAGGTAAAATTGCTATCTCAACAACAAATTCAATTGAAGATGTTTATCATGTGCAAGGGTTGGGATACAACTTGTTGTCGGTTTCACAACTTTGTGAGAAAGGCTACAATTGTCTCTTTACTCATGAGGGTGTGACCGTCTCTAGAAGGGAGGATTCCTCTATTGTCTTTGCGGGTCACTTACGGGGGAAAACTTTACTATGTGGATTTCACAAAAGTAAAGGTGGATCCTAAGGCTTGCTTAGTGGCAAAATCCGACTTGGGTTGGCTATCGCATCGCCGACTAGCCCATGTTGGCATGAGGAACTTGGCCAAACTTCAAAAAGACGAGCACATCCTAGGACTAACAAATGTTGTCTTTGAGAAAGATAGGTTATGTAGCGCATGTCAAGCGGGAAGCAAGTTGGAGCGCACCATCCCGCCAAGAACATTCTATCCTCATCAAGACCATTGAAGCTACTACACATGGATCTATTTGGACCAATTGCCTACATAAGCATCGGTGGTAACAAGTATGGTTTAGTAATTGTTGATGATTTTTCCCGTTTCACTTGGGTATTCTTTTTGCAAGATAAAAGTGAGGCAAAGGGAATTGTGAAGAAGTTCATTAGAAGAGTTCAAAATGAGTTCGAGCTCAAGGTCAAGAACATAAGAAGTGACAACGGCTCGGAGTTTAGGAACACACAAGTTGAAGAGTTCCTAGATGAAGAAGGCATCAAGCATGAACTCTCCGCTCCATATACACCTCAACAAAATGGCATTGTTGAGAGGAAGAACCACACATTTATAGAAGCGGCAAGGACAATGCTTGATGAATACAAGACCCGGACTCATTTTGGGCGGAAGCCATCAACACCGCATGCCACGCCGCAAACCGCCTCTACCTCCACAAGTACTTGAACAAGACTCCCTACGAAATCATCACCGGTAAGAAACCTAGTGTGCATTACTTTAGGGTCTTTGGGTGTAAGTGTTTCATACTTAACAAGAAACCCGAGCCTCAAAGTTTGCATCCAAGGTTGATGAAGGTTTTCTACTTGGTTATGGAACTAACGAGCATGCCTATCGTGTTTTCAACAAAACCACCGGTTGTGTTGAGACCACGGTAGATGTGAAATTTGATGAATCCAATGGCTCTCAACGAGAGCAAGTTAGTGAAAACCTTGTAGATGATGAAGAGCCCCCAAGCATATCCATCTTTAGAATGGGGACCGGTGAAGTGATGCCTCGGGAAGTTCAAGCACAAACTCCGGTTGACACAAGCACTCATGATCCACATCATCAACAAGAGTGGAGCCACCTAGTTCTCAAGTCCAACAAGATGAGAGTCAAGTTCATGGTGACGATCATGGACGGGGCTTTGATCAAGGGGGAGAACCAAGTGATGAAGCTCAAGAAGAAACACCACAAGATGAAGATGATGATGATGGACCTATCCAACGTCAATCTCAAGACCCACATCCAAGAGTACATCAAATGGTTCAACGAGATCATCCCGTCGACAACATTCTTGGAAGTATTCAAAGAGGGGTAACAACTCGATCTAGATTGTCAAATTTTTGTGCATTTTACTCGTTTGTTTCCTCTTTGGAACCTCTTAGTGTGGAACAAGCTCTTGAGGATCCGGATTGGATTATTGCCATGGAGGAAGAATTGAACAACTTCAAAAGAAATGAAGTTTGGGAGTTGGTACCAAGACCCAAGCAAAATGTGATCGGCACCAAATGGGTTTTTAGGAACAAGCAAGATGAATTTGGTGTCATCACAAAGAACAAGGCAAGGCTTGTTGGCAAGGATTACACGCAAGTTGAAGGCTTAGATTTTGGAGAGACTTATGCACCGGTTGCAAGGCTCGAGTCAATTCGTATTCTTTTAGCCTATGCTACTCATCATGATTTCAAGCTTCATCAAATGGATGTGAAGAGTGCCTTCTTGAATGGACCTCTCCAAGAAGAAGTGTATGTGGATCAACCACGGGCCTTGAAGACTCAAGGTTTCCAAATCATGTGTACAAGCTCCATAAGGCGCTCTACGGGCTTAAGCAAGCTCCTAGAGCATGGTATGAATGCCTTAAGGATTTTCTTCTCAAGAACGGCTTTGAGATAGGCAAAGTCGATTCTACTCTCTTCATTCAAAGAAATGGAAAAGATATTTTCGTTTGCCAAATTTATGTCGATGATATCATTTTTGGGTCTACTAATGATAAATTTTGTGAAGAATTTAGTAGGATCATGACCAAGAGATTTGAGATGTCTATGATGGGAGAATTGAAGTTCTTTCTTGGATTTCAAATCAAGCAAATGAAGGAAGGGACTTTCTTGTGTCAAACCAAGTATGTGAAGGATATGCTCAAGAGGTTTGACATGGCCGATTCCAAGCCCATCAAAACACCAATGGCATTAAATGGACATCTTGATCTCAATGAAGAAGGGAAGTCGGTCGACCAAAAGGTATTCCGTTCCATGATTGGCTCCCTCCTTTACCTTTGTGCATCTAGGCCCGATATAATGCTTAGTGTGTGCATGTGTGCAAGATTTCAAGCCAATCCTAAGGAGTGCCATCTAATGGTCGTTAAGAGGATCTTTAGATATTTA
Organism: Cenchrus americanus; assembly: GCA_947561735.1. Classification (NCBI taxonomy): domain Eukaryota; kingdom Viridiplantae; phylum Streptophyta; class Magnoliopsida; order Poales; family Poaceae; genus Cenchrus; species Cenchrus americanus. The sequence continues at coordinate 148,188,086 of OX387243.1, read as the reverse complement.
GTTCATACTCCTAACCTAGGCTTGTGGTATCCCAAAGGTTCCACTTTTGATCTACTTGGCTACTCCGATTCGGATTATGCCGGTTGCAAAGTAGATCGAAAGAGCACTACGGGACTTGCCAATTTCTTGGTAGGTCTTTGGTGTCGTGGAGCTCAAAGAAGCAAAATTCGGTTGCTTTATCCACGAGAAAGCCGAATATGTGGCGGCCGGTGCTTGCTGTGCACAACTCTTGTGGATGAAGCAAACGTTGAGTGATTATGGTTGCAAGTTTAGTAAGATTCCACTCTTGTGTGACAACGAGAGTGCTATCAAACTAGCAAACAATCCTGTCCAACACTCTAGAACAAAGCACATAGACATTAGACATCACTTCTTACGGGATCATGAGGCTAAGGGTGACATTGCTTTACGGCATGTTTGCACCGAAAAGCAACTTGCCGATATTTTCACTAAGCCTTTAGACGAGCAAAGGTTTTGTGCTTTGAGGAGTGAGCTAAACATCTTAGATTCTCGTAACTTGGCTTGATCTTTTGCGCATAAAATTGCTTGTTGCCTAGATAGGAAGCACAACTTTTATTTTAACTTCTTGGTGCGTGTTTTACAAAACATTGGATTTTTACATAGTGGGTGGTGACTATAGCTTTGAGTGATTGCTTGTGACTAGTCACCAACTCCTATGAGTTTTCTACATGTCCATATTCCTCTCTACCAAAAATCTCTATCTAGACCTTAAATCCTTCCAAAATCTGCTTAATCTGTCGGTACAACCGACACAAGGTCGGTAGTACCGATATGAGTTCTCTGTTTGAATTTCCGGCGATCCTCGGTAGAACCGACCCCGTGTCGGTACTACCGGACCCCCCCGGTAGAACCGACCCAGGGGCGGTATACCGATAAGACCCTTCTGTCTAAATTTTAGGGGACCACCGGTAGTACCGACACCCCGTCGGTACTACCGATAAAGGGCGCCGGGCTATATAAGCCCCTCGACCGGGGGCTAGGGTTCCACTTGTTTCACCCAACCGTTGCTTAGCCCCTCCTCTCCTTCCTCTCAAATCCGTGAGGGGATCTCACAACCCAACCGTAAAAAGTGTTTCTAGCCTACATCCTTAGATTCTCCACCCTCCGAACATCCGATCCTCGCCGGAAGTTCGTCGATTCACGCGGGAAGCTTCTCAAGGTATTCATTCAAAACCTCCGTGGATCGATCTCTCAATATAGTTGTTTCTAGAGGCAATGCTTTAGGGAATCATCATCTTTACCTCCATAGAACTCGTGCTCATGTTTTGGTAGCATTTGGTTGGCTAGAACCCCGGTTTCAAGTTCCTTTCACCAAAACCCGACTCCCATCGGTAGTACCGACGCCATGTCGGTAGTACCGATGGGGGGCGGTTAAACTGTTTCCCCCTTTAGGTTGAGCCATTTCTTCTCTTATTCAAAACTCCAACCTTATGCATTCTTGCTAATCCTTCAGATGGGTCGCGCTGGCAAGCAAGTTGTGCGTGAAGGCTCCGATGAAGACGAAGTCCCTCTCGCCCAAAGGAAGAGGAAAGGGGGAGCTAGCTCTCAAGCCCCTCGTGGTCGTGGTCGTACCAATCCTCCTGCTGCTCCTCGTCAGTCCACGGGACAAGGTCATCGTGCCCGTACCAAGCAAGCACACCAACCCGATGACCATTATGATGACTATGAGGACATCTCCTTGGAAACCCTTTCCTCGTTCATCCTTCGGCCATCAAGACCCCCTCGTCCGCCCACTCAAATGGGGATTGTGAGGATGGTAGACTACTCTCGAGGGTCCCACAATGTCTACAAGGAGAGGTACTCGACCCCGCTCTTTGGCAAAAGGAGTTTGATTCCGACATCCGTTTTTGGCTCAAGTTCAATGCCGATTGGTATGAGTCGGTCATTCTAAGCAAGGATCACATGACTATCGATATGAAATCAATCAATTGGGATCTCCTTAGGTCACTTGACATTCCGCCGTCAATGAAGCTATTGATATATGCCATGCCAAGGGGATGACCGGTGTGATGTCAATCAACTCGTGATTGGAATGAGGAAGTGGTTGCCCAATTCTACGCAAATCTCTATATCCGCCGTGAGACCGGACCTTCCATTGGCTCCTTCAAGGCAAGCCCCTTTCCGTCTCTTATGAGCGCTTTGCTCATATTCTAGGCTTCGGTGAGGAGGATCTCGCACTTCCAAAGTTGCATGGTGGAGAATTCCCTCTTGACAGTGAGATGGCATTCATGTATGACTCGGCGTATGGCAAGGTGGAATTTGGTACCACTCACGGGATGAAGCCAGTCTATCGGATGTTAAATCAACTCTTTCGCTACACTCTCACTCCAAAGATCGGTGACAACACCAATATCTCCAATGTGGCAAAAGAGATCCTAGTGAGGATGGCACGGGCAAGGAAAACTTTAGTATTTTCAACTTCATTTGGGAGGAGATCATTGTGTGCTCCGTGTCCGCTAACAAGAGCTGCCAATATGCCCCTTGGATATTTCAGATGATTTATGAGGTGTCGGGAGTTGATATCCTCCCCGACAAGACCCATTCTTGGTACAAGCCCAACAAAGGAAACATCGAGAGGCTCCTCAAGTTGGGCAAGCATGCCCCTACTCGTCCTTCTACCGCAGGTGGCTCCTCCTCCGGTGGCCCATCTTCTTTTGAGCCACCTTCCTCCTCTCGTGGGCCATCCGCGTCTCGAGGCACCGTTCCCCCGCAAGAAAAAGAGCATCTTCAACTTCCTCTCTCAAGGTCTATTTGCTTGCTTCAACGTGGGACGACACAATGCACGGGAAATTCGTGCCCATAGACAACATGTTGATGAGCAACTCCTCAAGCTAGAGACACGTCAAAAGTCCTTGCTCGCTCAACACAACATTGAGCACTCTCCCGTCCGTGAGCCCATGGACTTCCCTCCTCCACCAAACTTCTACAACCCTTGGGAGATCTACGGCGACGCCTCCATGATGTATGGAGTTCCTCCGCCGACATCGACGACGAGGACTTTGGTGGTGGTGAGACCGACGACGACGACTCTCCTCCGCTGCCCACTCTCCACATGACTATGATGATTGAAGGGACTCCTCTTTTTGGTGCTTGATGCCAAAGGGGGAGTGAGCTCACAATTTACTCATGAGTGGTGTGGGCTTGCATCTTCGTTTATCCATCTATCTATCCTTGTGTTTGTGGACATGTAAGGACTATGTGTGGTTTCATGTGGTGTAATGCTTGTTGAAAAACTTAAGAACCTAGAACTCGTTTAAATTTGTAAGACTTAAGTTGTGCTTGTGTTGTGAGGAACCTTGGTTATCTATTTGTGATGCTTGTTATTACTCACTTTTATTGCTTTGTATATCATGACATATGCATCACGGTTTATATATCACACTCATGCACTTTTGTATGTAATTTGAGAGTGAAAAATCTTCTAAATGTGTGATGGGCATTTGAGGCCTTCATAAAAGTTGAAGCACACATTTAAGGGGAGTTTCATTTTCAAATTCGTCGAATACACACATCTTTTTATAAACAAATTGTGGTTGTCATCAATCACCAAAAAGGGGGAGATTGAAAGTGCATCTTGGCCCCTAATTGTTTTGGTGATAATGACAATCACGATTTGTGGTATTTAATGCTTTGACAAGATGTGTGCAAGACTTAAATGAGTAAAACTCTTATTGTTGATCAAAGGAAGGCCCCCAATTTCAAGTCGATGCTTTCTACTCGAATCAAGGCTTAATTTACCTTTTCTTTTGAATTTGAGTATAGGAAACACCGTACTATAAAGGGGGATGCAATTCGATAGCCAAGAGATGCTAAAAGTGCTCTAGAAGGTATTCTAAGTGAGTGAGAAGAATTGAGAGTTGTCACGTGCACATATGCTTATCTTTCCTCAAAATCTCGTGTGGGCCGGTTGTACCGACACCATGTCGGTACTACCGACCACCGCCCCTTGGTAGTACCGGCGCGGGGCCGGTATACCGATATGCGTTCTCCGGCATGTTTTAGCCGGGGGAGCGGTACTACCGACCCTGTGTCGGTACTACCGTGTCCGTCTTGTTTTCTTCGAAAAAGCATCCCCTCGGTAGTACCGACACCATGTCGGTAGTACCGGGGTTACACGACTTTGCACAAGTAACGGCTAGTTTTCAGCGGCTAGTATTTAACCCCTCTTCTCCCTCCTCACTCATTACTGACCAACCACGGGACAAACACTTCCTTGAGCATTCACTCCACCTCCCTCTCCTCCTCTAGAGCTAATCCTTGGTTCCCTTGAGCTAGGGCTTGAGAAGAGAGGTGTTTTCTAGTGAAGTGTGACCAAGCTTTGAGAGCCCCTTCGTTCTTCCCCTTCTCAAGAGCTCTTGAAGCATCTCTGGGTTATTGTGTTGCATTTGTTACTCTTGAAGCTTGCTTCTAGACGGTTAGGCGTCGCCCGTGAGTGCCCTCTTGGTGTGGTGCACCCGGGATCGTTTGTATTGCCCTCTCCTTAGTGGAGAAATCTTAGTGAGCACCAATCTTCCTTTGTGGGGTTTGGAAGAGGAAAAGAGGCTCTTGGTGATAGCCCTCCCTTTGTGGGATCCTCAACGGAGACGTAGCATCCTTTGTGGGTGTGAACTTAGGATTAAATCCTCGTGTCTCTCTTGCTTGCTTGTATTTCTTCGTTTCTAACTAACCCTAGAACTTGTTTTAACCCAATCTATCATTTGGTTGCTATCCAACTTGTTTCTGTGGTTGCAGGTGGTTCCTAGCATCTAAACTTAAACTTTGATTCAAGTAGAATTGCTAGAAACCGCACAGAATTCAAATTTCGTTTTAAGTTTCTTCTGCCTGTCGGTAGTACCGACTGTACCGGTAGTACCGACCCCGTCGGTAGAACCGGCACCACGTCGGTAGTACCGACAGGAGTTTTAATCCGCTGCTTTTGTTTCAGAAATTTGAAGTGATCCCATTCACCCCCTCTAGGCATCACAAGGTCCTTTCAATTGGTATCAGAGCCTAATCCCTTGATTTAAGCTTAAACCGCTAAGGGATCAAGATGTCGGGGATTGGAAGCAACCCAACCGCCGAAGAAATTGCCGCAAAAGAAGCTCAAGAGAGAGAGCTCAAGACAGCTCAAGTCGGCGACCTCGTCGGCGGGCCCCAAGTCGTACTCCATCCAACGTGGACGGCTCCAACGACTCATCGTCGGATTCCGACTCCGACTCGGACTCCGACTCAAGTGATGAGGATGCCAAGGACGATGATCGTGCGGCAAAGAAGGCGGCCAAGAAGAGAAGAAAGGCTAAGAAGAAGAAGGCCAAGAAGATGGCAAAGAAACTCCTCAAGATGATGATCAAGAAGGAGCAAGCCAAGTACTCTCACTCCGGCTTCTACGAAGTGCCCCATCACTACGGGCAAATCCCGGCAACAACTCTAACGATAAATTTTATTCCGTGCATTTGGGAAAGCCTCCTCATTTCGATGGGAAGGACTATCCTAAATGGGCTTATGATATGCAAATGCACCTTTACGGGCTTCACCCCTCTCTTTGGAAGATTGTGGTTGTAGGTGTGACAATTCCCGCCGAAGGAGAAGCCCTCACCATTGAGCATGAGCAAGATCTTCACCGCAATGTACAAGCCACAAGAGTCATCACGGGATCCTTGTGTGCACAAGAATTCAACAAGGTTCGGAACATCCAAATTGCCAAGGTAATTTGGGACACACTCAAGGAAGCACATGAGGGAACCGAGCATGTGAGACAAGGCAAGATGGACCTAATCAATGGGGAACTCGAGCTTTTCTTCATGAAGGATGGAGAGACCGTTCAAGAAATGTATGATAGACTCATGGTGCTTGTCTCGGACATTAGAGCTCTTGGGAGCAAAGATTGGGATGACTCAAAGGTCACAAAGAAGTTGCTAAGAGCTTTTGCCCCCAAGGACAAGAACTTGACGCAAATGATAAGAAGAGATCCAAGATATCCAACAATGACACCCACTCAACTCCTTGGAGAGATATTGCATCAAGAACTTGTTGATCAAGATGTGGAGAAGTCCCTAACCTTGAAGATGGGCAAGAGCCTAGCTCTCAAAGCTAGCTCTAGTGAAGTAGTTGAAGAAAAGCCCAAGGCATCCAAGAGCAAAACGGAAGACACTAGCGATGAAGAAAGCACGGATGAAGAAACCGCATTTGCCATAAGGAAGTACAAGAAATTCTTGAAGTCAAGAAACTCAAGAAAAGGTGGAGATGATAGAAGGAAGAAGTCACAAAGGAAGTGTTATGAGTGTGGAGAGTATGGACATTTCATTGCCGAGTGCCCCAAGAACAAGAACAAGAATGAGGAAGAAAAGAGGTTCAAGGAGAGAAGCAAGGAGTACAAGAACAAGTACCAAGGGCGTGCGCACGTGGGTCAACAATGGGACTCAAGTGATGAAGATGAAGAACCAAAGAAGCAAGGGATGGCGACAATTGCCATGGCACAAGGTTCATCCTCAACACGCCTCTTCAACAACCTCTCCGATGATGAAGACCACTCTCATTTTTGCCTCATGGCAAGGGGGAGCAAGGTACAAGAATCGACCGTCTCATCCTCTCCAACATTCTCTTCATCCACCTCTTGTAGCGACATAGAAAACCTAGATGAGGAAAAGGAACTAGAGAACAACATGATAAAGAAATTTGGTAAAAATGGCCACAAGGAAATTAAAAGGCTATTGGACAAACTAGAGAAAAAGAAAGAGATACTTCATGAGCAAGAAGACTTGCTTATCCTTGAAAAGGAAAGAAACCTTGCTCTAGAAAAATCTCTTGCCGAAGAGAAGGCTAAGGTTGAAAAGTTGACCATGGACTTGTCCTTGATCGGCGATTCTAATAAGAAGATGTCAAAGGATTTCACCTTGGCAAATGAATCTTTAGCTTCCCTAAAGACTACCCATAGTGAGCTTCAATCAAGCTTCTCATGCTTGACGGAGAAGTACAAATCTCTTGAAGCTAACTTTAGTAGTCTTTGGGAAAGCACCAAAGCCACTCCATCGGCAAACTTGGACTCTAGTGCCTCCACTAGCAAAACTTGCTCTTCTTGCGCTAACATTGATATGATTGCTATCAAGACTAACCTTGCAAGGCTTGAAGAGAAAATTAAGAGCAAGGACAAGGAAATTGCCCGATTGAACATGTTGTTTACACAAGGCAACATTAGTGCCAAGTCAATACCCAAGGTGGTGGACAAGCAAGGACTTGGACACCGCAAGAACAACAAGGCAAATGGTAGGGTGACGGTGAAAGGGCATGAGATCCCCTTATGGAACAAGGGAGGCTACCTCAACACAATAATGGATATTGCCCATGGAGTCACCACATCTACCACAACCAAGAAAGCCCCAAAGATGGTGCAAACCACAAAGGGAATCGGTGGGAGTAACACCCCACCTAAGGCATCGAAGAATGTGGTTGAGCACAAACCCACACCCAACTACACTTGTGATTACATTGTAACCTTGGACCATAATGGTAAAATGGTTGTCAAGTATGTTGGGGCCTATGCCATGAAGGCTATGAGAAAGAGTGTGTGGGTTCCAAAAGTTTTTGCATCTAACCTCCAAGGACCCAAATCCTTTTGGGTACCTAAACCAAGAGCTTAAACTTGTTTTGTAGGCCTACTCCTCGGTGGAAGTGCATGGTTGATTGATAGTGGTGCCACTAATCACATGACCGGAGATGAAGGCTTGTTTGCATCCCTTGACCGTTATGACAACCCTACGGAAACTATCATTTATGGAGATAATGGTCAAGGAGATGTCATTGGTTTAGGTAAAATTGCTATCTCAACAACAAATTCAATTGAAGATGTTTATCATGTGCAAGGGTTGGGATACAACTTGTTGTCGGTTTCACAACTTTGTGAGAAAGGCTACAATTGTCTCTTTACTCATGAGGGTGTGACCGTCTCTAGAAGGGAGGATTCCTCTATTGTCTTTGCGGGTCACTTACGGGGGAAAACTTTACTATGTGGATTTCACAAAAGTAAAGGTGGATCCTAAGGCTTGCTTAGTGGCAAAATCCGACTTGGGTTGGCTATCGCATCGCCGACTAGCCCATGTTGGCATGAGGAACTTGGCCAAACTTCAAAAAGACGAGCACATCCTAGGACTAACAAATGTTGTCTTTGAGAAAGATAGGTTATGTAGCGCATGTCAAGCCGGGAAGCAAGTTGGAGCTCACCATCCCGCCAAGAACATTTTATCCTCATCAAGACCATTGAAGCTACTACACATGGATTTATTTGGACCAATTGCCTACATAAGCATCGGTGGTAACAAGTATGGTTTAGTAATTGTTGATGATTTTTCCCGTTTCACTTGGGTATTCTTTTTGCAAGATAAAAGTGAGGCAAAGGGAATTGTGAAGAAGTTCATTAGAAGAGTTCAAAATGAGTTCGAGCTCAAGGTCAAGAACATAAGAAGTGACAACGGCTCGGAGTTTAGGAACACACAAGTTGAAGAGTTCCTAGATGAAGAAGGCATCAAGCATGAACTCTCCGCTCCATATACACCTCAACAAAATGGCATTGTTGAGAGGAAGAACCGCACATTTATAGAAGCGGCAAGGACAATGCTTGATGAATACAAGACCCGGACTCATTTTGGGCGGAAGCCATCAACACCGCATGCCACGCCGCAAACCGCCTCTACCTCCACAAGTACTTGAACAAGACTCCCTACGAAATCATCAACGGTAAGAAACCTAGTGTGCATTACTTTAGGGTCTTTGGGTGTAAGTGTTTCATACTTAACAAGAAACCCGGATCCTCAAAGTTTGCATCCAAGGTTGATGAAGGTTTTCTACTTGGTTATGGAACTAACGAGCATGCCTATCGTGTTTTCAACAAAACCACCGGTTGTGTTGAGACCACGGTAGACGTGAAATTTGATGAATCCAACGGCTCTCAACGAGAGCAAGTTAGTGAAAACCTTGTAGATGATGAAGAGCCCCCAAGCATATCCATCTTTAGAATGGGGACCGGTGAAGTGATGCCTCGGGAAGTTCAAGCACAAACTCGGTTGACACAAGCACTCATGATCCATCATCATCAACAAGAGTGGAGCCACCTAGTTCTCAAGTCCAACAAGATGAGAGTCAAGTTCATGGTGACGATCATGGACGGGGCTTTGATCAAGGGGGAGAACTAAGTGATGAAGCTCAAGAAGATACACCACAAGTGGAAGATGATGATGATGGACCTATCCAACGTCAATCTCAAGAGCCACACCCAAGAGTACATCAAATGGTTCAACGTGATCATCCCGTCGACAACATTCTTGGAAGTATTCAAAGAGGGGTAACAACTCGATCTAGATTGTCAAATTTTTGTGCATTTTACTCGTTTGTTTCCTCTTTGGAACCTCTTAGTGTGGAACAAGCTCTTGAGGATCCGGATTGGATTATTGCCATGGAGGAAGAATTGAACAACTTCAAAAGAAATGAAGTTTGGGAGTTGGTACCAAGACCCAAGCAAAATGTGATCGGCACCAAATGGGTTTTTAGGAACAAGCAAGATGAATTTGGTGTCGTCACAAAGAACAAGGCAAGGCTTGTTGGCAAGGGTTACACGCAAGTTGAAGGCTTAGATTTTGGAGAGACTTATGCACCGGTTGCAAGGCTCGAGTCAATTCGTATTCTTTTAGCCTATGCTCCTCATCATGATTTCAAGCTTCATCAAATGGATGTGAAGAGTGCTTTCTTGAATGGACCTCTCCAAGAAGAAGTGTATGTGGATCAACCACGGGCCTTGAAGACTCAAGGTTTCCAAATCATGTGTACAAGCTCCATAAGGCGCTCTACGGGCTTAAGCAAGCTCCTAGAGCATGGTATGAATGCCTTAAGGATTTTCTTCTCAAGAACGGCTTTGAGAAAGGCAAAGCCGATTCTACTCTCTTCATTCAAAGAAATGGAAAAGATATTTTCGTTTGCCAAATTTATGTCGATGATATCATTTTTGGGTCTACTAATGATAAATTTTGTGAAGAATTTAGTAGGATCATGACCAAGAGATTTGAGATGTCTATGATGGGTGAATTGAAGTTCTTTCTTGGATTTCAAATCAAGCAAATGAAGGAAGGGACTTTCTTGTGTCAAACCAAGTATGTGAAGGATATGCTCAAGAGGTTTGACATGGCCGATTCCAAGCCCATCAAAACACCAATGGCATTAAATGGACATCTTGATCTCAATGAAGAAGGGAAGTCGGTTGACCAAAAGGTATTCCGTTCCATGATTGGCTCCCTCCTTTACCTTTGTGCATCTAGGCCCGATATAATGCTTAGTGTGTGCATGTGTGCAAGATTTCAAGCCAATCCTAAGGAGTGCCATCTAATGGTCGTTAAGAGGAACTTTAGATATTTAGTTCATACTCCTAACCTAGGCTTGTGGTATCCCAAAGGTTCCACTTTTGATCTACTTGGCTACTCCGATTCGGATTATGCCGGTTGCAAAGTAGATCGAAAGAGCACTACCGGGACTTGCCAATTTCTTGGTAGGTCTTTGGTGTCGTGGAGCTCAAAGAAGCAAAATTCGGTTGCTTTATCCACGGCCGAAGGCTGAATATGTGGCGGTTGGTGCTTGTTGTGCACAACTCATGTGGATGAAGCAAACGTTGAGTGATTATGGTTGCAAGTTTAGTAAGATTCCACTCTTGTGTGACAACGAGAGTGCTATCAAACTAGCAAACAATCCTGTCCAACACTCTAGAACAAAGCACATAGACATTAGATATCACTTCTTACGGGATCATGAGGCTAAGGGTGACATTGCTTTACGGCATGTTTGCACCGAAAAGCAACTTGCCGATATTTTCACTAAGCCTTTAGACGAGCAAAGGTTTTGTGCTTTGAGGAGTGAGCTAAACATCTTAGATTCTCGTAACTTGGCTTGATCTTTTGCGCATAAAATTGCTTGTTGCCTAGATAGGAAGCACAACTTTTATTTTAACTTCTTGGTGCGTGTTTTACAAAACATTGGATTTTTACATAGTGGGTGGTGACTATAGCTTTGAGTGATTGCTTGTGACTAGTCACCAACTCCTATGAGTTCTCTACATGTCCATATTCCTCTCTACCAAAAATCTCTATCTAGATCTTAAATCCTTCCAAAATCAATCTGCCGGTACAACCGACACAAGGTCGGTAGTACCGATATGAGTTCTCTCTGTTTGAATTTCCGGCGTTCCTCGGTAGAACCGACCCCGTGTCGGTACTACCGGACCCCCGTAGAACCGACCCGGGGGCGGTATACCGATAAGACCCTTCGTCTAAATTTTAGGGGACCACCGGTAGTACCGACACCCCGTCGGTACTACCGATAAAGGGCGCCGGCTATATAAGCCCCGCGACCGGGGGCTAGGGTTCCACTTGTTTCACCCAACCGTTGCTTAGCCCCTCCTCTCCTTCCTCTCAAATCCGTGAGGGGATCTCACAACCCAACCGTAAAAAGTGTTTCTAGCCTACATCCTTAGATTCTCCACCCTCCCGAACATCCGATCCTCACCGGAAGTTCGTCGATTCACGCGGGAAGCTTCTCAAGGTATTCATTCAAAATCTCCGTGGATCGATCTCTCAATATAGTTATTTCTAGAGGCAATGCTTTAGGGAATCATCATCTTTACCTCCATAGAACTCGTGCTCATGTTTTGGTAGCATTTGGTTGGCTAGAACCCGGTTTCAAGTTCCTTTCACCAAAACCCGACTCCCATCGGTAGTACCGACGCCATGTCGGTAGTACCGATGGGGGCGGTTAAACCTGTTTCCCCCTTTAGGTTGAGCCATTTCTTCTCTTATTCAAAACTCCAACCTTATGCATTCTTTCTAATCCTCCCGGATGGGTCGCGGCGGCAAGCAAATTGTGCGTGAAGGCTCCGATGAAGACGAAGTCCCTCTCGCCCAAAGGAAGAGGAAAGGGGGAGCTAGCTCTCAAGCCCCTCGTGGTCGTGGTCGTACCAATCCTCCCTGCGCTCCTCGTCGGTCCATAGGACAAGGTCATCGTGCCCGCACCAAGCAAGCACACCAACCCGATGATCATTATGACGACTATGAGGACATCTCCTTGGAAACTCTTTCCTCGTTCATCCTTCGGCCATCAAGACCCCCTCGTCCGGCCACTCAAATGGGGATTGTGAGGATGGTAGACTACTCTCGAGGGTCCCACAATGTCTACAAGGAGAGGTACTGCGACCCCACTCTTTGGCAAAAGGAGTTTGATTCCGACGTCCGTTTTTGGCTCAAGTTCAATGCCGATTGGTATGAGTCGGTCATTCTAAGCAAGGATCACATGACTATCGATATGAAATCAATCAATTGGGATCTCCTTAGGTCACTTGACATTCGCCGTCAATGAAGCCATTGATATATGCCATGCCAAGGGGATGACCAGTGTGATGTCAATCAACCGTGATTGGAATGAGGAAGTGGTTGCCCAATTCTACGCAAATCTCTATATCCGCCGTGAGACCGGACCTTCCATTGGCTCCTTCAAGGCAAGCCCCTTTCCGTCTCTTATGAGCGCTTTGCTCATATTCTAGGCTTCGGTGAGGAGGATCTCGCACTTCCAAAGTTGCATGGTGGAGAATTCGCTCTTGACGGTGAGATGGCATTCATGTATGACTCGGCGTATGGCAAGGTGGAATTTGGTACAACTCACGGGATGAAGCCGATCTATCGGATGTTAAATCAACTCTTTCGCTACACTCTCACTCCAAAGATAGGTGACAACACCAATATCTCCAATGTGGCAAAACAGATCCTAGTGAGGATGGCACCGGGCAAGGAAAACTTTAGTATTTTCAACTTCATTTGGGAGGAGATCATTGTGTGCTCCGTGTCCGCTAACAAGAGCTGCCAATATGCCCCTTGGATATTTCAGATGATTTGTGAGGTGGCGGGAGTTGATATCCTCCCCGACAAGACCCATTCTTGGTACAAGCCCAACAAAGGCAACATCGAGAGGCTCCTCAAGTTGGGCAAGCATGCCCCTCCTCGTCCTCCTACCGCAGGTGGCTCCTCCTCCGGTGGTCCATCTACTTTTGAACCACCTTCCTCCTCTCGTGGGCCATCCGCATCTCGAGGCACCCGTCCCCCCCGGCAAGAAAAAGAGCATCTTCAACTTCCTCTCTCAAGGTCTATTTGCTTGCTTCAACGTGGGACGACACAATGCACAGGAAATTCATGCCCATAGGCAGCATGTTGATGAGCAGCTCCTTAAGCTAGAGACGCGTCAAAAGTCCTTGCTCGCTCAACACAACATTGAGCACTCTCCCGTCCGTGAGCCCATGGACTTTCCTCCTCCACCAAACTTCTACAACCCTTGGGAGATCTACGGTGACGCCTCCATGATGTATTGAGCTCCTCCGGCCGACATCGACGACGAGGACTTTGGTGGTGCTGAGACCGACGACGACGACTCTCCTCCAGCTGCCCACTCTCCACATGACTATGATGATTGAAGGGACTCCTCTTTTTGGTGCTTGATGCCAAAGGGGGAGTGAGCTCACAATTTACTCATGAGTGGTGGGGGCTTGCATCTTCGTTTATCCATCTATCTATCCTTGTGTTTGTGGACATGTAAGGACTATGTGTGGTTTCATGTGGTGTAATGCTTGTTGAAAAACTTAAGAACCTAGAACTCGTTTAAATTTGTAAGACTTAAGTTGTGCTTGTGTTGTGAGGAACCTTGGTTATCTATTTGTGATGCTTGTTATTACTCACTTTTATTGCTTTGTATATCATGACATATGCATCACGGTTTATATATCACACTCATGCACTTTTGTATGTAATTTGAGAGTGAAAAATCTTCTAAATGTGTGATGGGCATTTGAGGCCTTCATAAAAGTTGAAGCACACATTTAGGGGGAGTTTCATTTTCAAATTCGTCGAATACACACATCTTTTTATAAACAAATTGTGGTTGTCATCAATCACCAAAAAGGGGGAGATTGAAAGTGCATCTTGGCCCCTAATTATTTTGGTGATAATGACAATCATGATTGTGGTATTTAATGCTTTGACAAGATGTGTGCAAGACTTAAATGAGTAAAAATCTTATTGTTGATCAAAGGAAGGCCCCCAATTTCAAGTCGATGCTTTCTACTCGAATCAAGGCTTAATTTACCTTTTCTTTTGAATTTGAGTATAGGAAACACCGTACTATAAAGGGGGATGCAATTCGATAGCCAAGAGATGCTAAAAGTGCTCTAGAAGGTATTCTAAGTGAGTGAGAAGAGTTGAGAGTTGACACGTGCACATATGCTTTTCTTTCCTCAAAATCTCAGGCTGGGCCGGTTGTACCGACACCATGTCGGTACTACCGACCACCGCCCCTCGGTAGTACCGGTGCAGGGCCGGTATACCGATATGCGTTCTCTGGCATGATTTAGCCAGGGGGCCGGTACTACCGACCCTGTGTCGGTACTACCGGTGTCCGTACTGTTTTTCTTCAGAAAAAGCACCCCCTCGGTAGTACCGACACCATGTCGGTAGTACCGGGGTTACACGACTTTGCACGGTAACGGCTAGTTTTCGGCGGCTAGTATTTAACCCCTCTTCTCCCTCCTCACTCATTACCGACCAACCACGGGACAAACACTTCCTTGAGCATTCACTCCACCTCCCCCTCCTCCTCTAGAGCTAATCCTTGGTTCTCTTGAGCTAGGGTTTGAGAAGAGAGGTGATTTCTAGTGAAGTGTGACCAAGCTTTGAGAGCCCCATCGTTCTTCCCCTTCTCAAGAGCACTTGAAGCATCTCCGGGTTATTGTGTTGCATTTGTTACTCTTGAAGCTTGCTTCTAGACGGTTAGGCGTCGCCCGCGAGTGCCCTCTTGGTGTGGTGCACCCGGGATCGTTTGTATTGCCCTCTCCTTCGTGGAGAAATCTTAGTGAGCACCAATCTTCCTTTGTGGGGGTTGGAAGAGGAAAAGAGGCTCTTGGTGATAGCCCTCCCTTTGTGGGATCCTCAACGGAGACGTAGCATCCTTTGTGGGTGTGAACTTCGGATTAAATCTCGTGTCTCTCTTGCTTGCTTGTATTTCTTCGTTTCTAACTAACCCTAGAACTTGTTTTAACCCAATCTATCATTTGGTTGCTATCCAACTTGTTTCGTGGTTGCGGTGGTTCCTAGCATCTAAACTTAAACTTTGATTCAAGTAGAATTGCTAGAAACCGCACAGAATTCAAATTTCGTTTTAAGTTTCTTTTTGTCGGTAGTACCGACCACAGTGCCGTAGTACCGACCCCGCGTCGGTAGAACCGGCACCACGTCGGTAGTACCGACAGGAGTTTTTAATCCATTTGCTTTTGTTTCGAAATTTGAAGTGATCCTATTCACCCCCCCCCTCTAGGCATCACAAGGTCCTTTCAAGTTATTCTTTTATTGAATATTTGGATAAAGGTTTTTATTATACTTGTCATTTCATGTGAAAGCTTTAATTCCTTTTACCTTCATAAGCGAGAGGTATAATTATTATTTTTATGAATTAATTTCCTATCAACGATGATATTTAATTATCTTTAATTATATTAAATAATATCTTCAAAAAGGAAAAAGAGTTATTTAGGGGTTTCCCTTTATTTAATTTCCCTTTTAATAATGAGAGGGCTTTTAAGCTTTTTAGTAAGCAATTAATTTACCAAAAATTAAACAAGTGTTTCTTAAGCCTACTAGCACCTATCCTGGTCCATTGGACCCACATGTAAGTGTTGGATGCTAGGAAATTAAATATTATAGAAAACAACAAAGGGCTAGCTAGTGATTCAATTTAAATGCATTCAAAAATAAATAAGCATCAAATTGATTCAAACTTTCTTGTGCAAGATCTCTGGTCCTAAACAAGTCTAAAGAACCAGCATATGCACCTAGGAACTTCACTGAACTTGGTTTATTAATTTACAAAGGAAAACATGCATAAATTGAGAATAATTAATTCTGTTAATCCAAAAATCATGATTAATTCACAAGATGTACATTTTGACATTACAAGACAATGTGCACAAGTTGAGCTCAAGAACATAATTATATTTAACAAGAAAAAATCATTTAGGCAGTTTCTGCAAGAATGGAAAAGAATTTATCTAGAAAGATCTACTACATAACTTTGTGCAATTTTTGGCACAGCATCTAGTCATGGCCTAACGCACAACATATCCAAACTTGAGATACAGAGGAGTTATGGATTTCAAGTTATGACAGATCTAGATTTAACACATTTGTATTTGTCATGCTAAAACTATTTAGAATCCAGCGATGAGTAAATAACAAAAGAGGTGGGATTTATCATCCTGAACCCTACAAAATTGGTTTGGGATTTTTTCTGATTTTTCTACAAATTTCTAGGCATTTTACAAGGCACTGGACCAATCTGCAAGAAAACCTAGATAACTTCTATTGCAAACCAGTCCCTAATTCACACAACAGCCCTTGGGTTTCACACTTATGCCCCTGCGGCGGCGGGAGAGCTCGCCGGCGGCGATGTGAGGCCGGACCGGGGCAACATGTGTCAGGGGAGGGCGATTGGGCTCACCCCTAGTTGATTGGTGGCGGTGGCGGGGCTGGGGCGAGCTCCGGCGAGCGCGCGCGGCGGCGGCGGTGGGAACACCCGTAGTGGCGGCGGTTCCGGCGAGGCCCGCGGGGATGCAAGTCAATGTGCGGCTCGGGAGGCTCAAGTGGTGTCTAAGGGAGGCCTAGGCGTGCTCGGACGGCGGCGAGCGCGAGCGGGGGAAGGACTTCCACCGGCGGCGGCGGCGATGGCGCGGTGGTGGTTCGGGGTGGCGCGCGGAGGGGGAGAAGGAGGGGGTTTAAATAGGCCGGCTCGTCTGCGGGTGACGGCGGATGACGACGGGAGAGCATCTCCGTGCTACGGCGGCTCGACCGCCGAGCGTACGGCCGGCGCGCGCGGACGGACCGCGGGTCCATCCGCGCGCACGGCGCGGTACGGCGGCGTGGCCGGCGCCGACTCGAGGCACCTTGGGGAGGGGGCACGTCGGGGCGTGTGGGCCTCGGGCGGCGCATGCCTCGGGCGGCGCGGGCGCGGACGCCGAGGGGCCGGTAGCGCGCGGCCGGCGACGCGCGGCGCACGGGCGCGCGCGACGTCGCGGCGCGACGCGCTCTACCTTTGCCCTATCCGCCGAGCACAAGTTTGAAATCAACTTTCATAAAGGTAGAATTTTAAGTGTTTAGGTGAATTTTGGAGAACGCGGCAAAAGTTCCGGCGGACACATGTGGACACTAGAAAGGCAAGGGGTTTGACCCAACCTTTGACCATGTGTTGGCCCCACAAGTGTGTGTACTATTCAATTAGGGTCACTAGGGTGGGTTAGTGAGTTTTTCGAGGTGAGGGCCCGGAGTTGACCTAGGTTTGACCACGGTTGACCATTTGACGCAGCTATTAAAGGTTGATTAAAAACCGGAGCGTCTGACCTACCCCCCTTAAACGGAATCTCGTCCCGAGATTCGATTTGATGACGAAGAGATGGGAAGACAGACTCACTGTTTCGAGATTGTAGGAAGCTCGGATACTTAGTATTAAGATAGTCCTCCGTGTCCCACGTCGCTTCTTCCTCCGTGTGATGGCTCCATTGGATCTTGTACATTCGCACAGTCTGCCTTCGGGTCTTTCGCTCTTTTTGGTCTAGTACTTTCAATGGGTGCTCGACGAGCGAGAAATCCGGCTCGATCCAAGCATTAGCTTCCGTGATGATTTCATTCTCCGGAACAGACATTCCCTTCTTCAACTGAGTTACATGGAACACATTGTGAACTGCGGAAAACCGTTCTGGCAATTGGATACGGTAAGCCACAGGTCCACACACTTCTATAACTTCATATGGTCCAATGTAGCGCGGGGCTAACTTTCCCTTGACTCCGAATCTTTGCACACCATTGGTGGGGGATACCTTCAAATATTCATAATCTCCCACTTCAAAGTGTCGAGGTGCGGTTCCCTTGTCATGGTAACTCTTTTGCCTCATCTGTGCCATCTTCAAATTGTCTCTTATCACTTGCACCCTTTCTTCGGCCTCTTTAGCTAATTCTGGTCCAAAGAGTGTTCTCTCACCGGCCTCTGACCGATTCGGCGGAGTGCGGCATCTGCATCCGTATAGAGCATCGAACGGTGCCATTTTCAAGCTGGCTTGATAGCTGTTATTGTAAGAGAACTCTGCCAAGGACAAACACTTGTCCCAACTCTTGTCAAAGTGCAAGATGCTTGCTCTCAACATGTCCTCTAAAATCTGATTTATCCTCTCCGTCTGACCATCGGTCTGCGGATGATAACTGGAACTGCGGATCAGCTGGGTTCCCAAACACTCGTGCAATTGTTCCCAAAAACGAGCTACAAACTGAGTCCCTCTATCAGAGATTATAGTCTTTGGGATTCCATGCAAACGAACTATGTGATCCACGTACAACTCTGCATATTGTTGTACGGAGTAAGTGGTGTGCACGGCAATGAAGTGAGCGGTCTTGGTGAGTCTATCCACAATCACCCAAATGGAGTCTTTCTTTCTAGCTGTTAGGGGTAAACCCACAATGAAATCCATGCTAATATCGTCCCACTTCCACATAGGTATCGACAGGGGTTGGAGTACTCCTGCCGATTTCAAATGACTTGCTTTCATCCGGTGGCAAGTATCGCACTCGGCTACATCCACCTTCATATTGGACCACCAAAAGTTCTGTTTCAAATCTTGTTACATTTTGGTACTACCGGGATGAATAGAGAATTTGGACCTGTGAGCTTCATCTAGAATGATTTTCTTAATTTCTGGGTCAACGGGAACCACTAGACGTTTCCCAAACCAGACCACATCCCGGTGATCCTTCTGGAAACAAGTGTACTTGGGGTCTCCTTCTGCTAGTTTCTGCCTGATGGTTTGAATCTCTGTATCATCATGCTGGGCAGTGACAATTCTTTCATAAAGGTTTGACTCTGCCGCCAAGGCATAAAGAATTCCCTGGGGTACCACTTCTATGTTGAGCCTTCTCATCTCTTCACACAATGGTTCGCTGACTGGCTCCAACTCTAGGTGGTTGCAATGATCTTTGCGGCTAAGAGCATCCGCAACAACATTTGCTTTGCCGGGATGATAGTGCACTTCTAGATCGTAATCCTTAATCAACTCAAGCCATCTTCGCTGTCTCATGTTCAATTCAGATTGGGTGAAGATATTGCAACGATTACCCATTAGATGATGTCTCCATATCTTGAGGGCATGAACAACAACAGCTAACTCAAGATCATGGGTAGGATAATTGAGCTCATGGGGTCGAAGGGCTCTTGAAGCATAGGCAATGACTCGGCCTTCTTGCATAAGGACACAGCCGAGACCCGTGCACGGTGCATCACAGAAGACTTCAAATGGTTTGGCATTATCGGGTTGAGCTAGCACTGGGGCTGAAGTTAGGTGTTGCCTGAGGGTGTGGAAAGCTTTCTCACATGCTTCACTCCACACGAATTTCACTCCTTTCTTGAGTAACTCGGTCATGGGTTTTGCGATTCTGGAAAAGTCAGGAATGAATCGACGGTAGTATCCCGCCAATCCTACGAAACTGCGGATTTGATGTACGAATTTGGGTGGTTTCCAATCCATCACCTCTTGAACTTTGCTAGGATCTACGGAGATACCATCGTGGGAAATGGTGTGCCCTAAGAATTTCACACTTTTCAACCATAATTCGCATTTGGAGAACTTAGCATAAAGCTTGTGATCTCGCAAACGCTGAAGGACAACTCGGAGATGTGTGGCGTGCTCTTTCTCGCTCTTAGAATAGATGAGAATATCATCGATAAAGACCACGACAAATTTATCGAGCTCCGTCATGAACACGGAGTTCATGAGGTACATGAAGTAGGCGGGAGCATTAGTGAGTCCGAAAGACATGACCAAGAACTCGTAAAGACCATAACGAGTGGAAAAAGCAGTTTTTGGAATGTCGCAAGGTCGAATCTTGATTTGGTGGTAGCCAGAACGAAGGTCGATCTTAGAGAAAACTTTGGCACCAGCCAATTGATCAAAAATAACATCAATTCGGGGAAGCGGGTATTTGTTTTTTATGGTGACTGCATTGAGTGGTCGATAATCCACGCACATTCTCAAGCTACCACCTTTCTTCTTAACAAAGAGAGCAGGGCAACTCCAAGGAGAAGAGCTCGGGCGAATATAACCCTTATCTAACAGTTCTTGGAGTTGGGTTTTTAGTTCAGCTAACTCTTTGGGTGGCATGCGATAAGGCCTTTTGGAAATGGGTGCGGTACCAGGCTGGAGTTCTATCACAAACTCGACATCTCTGTCTGGTGGCATACCAGGCAACTCATCGGGAAAGACATCCGGGTACTCACACACTACTGGAATTTCATCAAGAGAGGAGATAATGGTCACATAGGCACAAGAATCGGTATCGTCCCGGAAAGGTAGGTATAAGGTAGTGTGCCCGACCATAGGAGAATTGATCTCTACGACCCTATCCGATATATCTAGAATCACCTTATGTTGATTCATACATTCCATACCCAAGATAACACCCATGCTTCCCAATTTGATAGTTATAAGATTAGATTGAATAACCCTACTTCCTAGTCTTAGAGGAACTCCAAAAGTCACTGAGACGTGATGTTTCCACCTGGTGTGGTAATTCTATAAGAGGATTTGGTTTGTGCTCCTCTTTGACCCAATTTGTCTAGTAGACTCTCATTTATGAAACTATGGGTGGCTCCCGAATCAAATAAAACCTTAACAGGAGTGTCATTAATAGAGAATGTACCCGTGAGTACTGAAGCTCCTGCTGGGATGTCACTCATTGTGGTGAAGTTCAGCTTGCCTCGGCGCACTTGCACCATGGGCTTCTTAGCCGGAGTGGTAGGCTTGCTTCCTGCACCCTGATTCTGCAGGTTGGGCTTGATCTGCCTGGGCTTGGGACACTCACTAATGTAGTGCCCTGGCTGGCCACAGTTGTAGCAACGATGATCTCCAACATCGCGAGGAGGTGCATTAGGCTTTGGAGCCTGCTGCTGAGCACTGCGGAACTGGAAGTTCCCGGCGGGTTTGCTCTGGGGTGGCTTCATCGTCCAGCGTCCAGTTGAAATTTGCTGGGATGGGCCTGGAGCTTCCTTCTTCACAAAGCGGAACTTCTTGCCAGTCCCGCTGCCTGGGGTAAAACCAGACATCCTCTTGTTGTCCCCGTGGGCTTTCTTCATAGCATCCTCTTGGGAGATAGCCTTGTTCACTAGCTCATGGAAGTTTGCGGGCTCGAGCAGATTCAGACGCTCGTACAGCTTTCCATCAAGCCCATCACGAAACCTCTCCATCTTCTTGGCATCAGTATCAACGTGATGCCCACCATACTGGCACAAGCTATTAAACTTCTGAGCATAGCGGTACACTGAGTCAGATCCCTGACGGAGGGCCAACAGCTCCCTCATCTTCCTATCCATCAGTCCCTTGGGAATGTGGTGGCTCTTGAAAGCCTGCTTGAACTCATCCCAAGTCACAGCGTGCCCTCGCTGCATTGACTTGAAGTGGTCCCACCACATCAAAGCTTCCCCTCGCAGTTGCAGCGCTGCGAAGTTGGCTTTGTTCTCCTCGGAGCAAGGCAACACAAAGGCAGAGAATTTTGCCTCTATGGCCTTGACCCAAGCCTCAGCTTCCAGGGGGTCTTTTGCTTTAGCGAAGGTTGGAGGCTTCATAGAGATGAAGCGGGCATACGTAGTGACTCGGTTAGGACCCTCGTGGTTGGCCCCGTGTGGCGGCCCTCGGTTCATCCGCCGGGCGATCCGTTGTCGCGCGTCCGGGGATCCGGCGCAGGCACTTCGTCCGGGTGGCCATGAAGGCCTCCGTCGGTGTCATGGGCGGGGGTGGCGGCAAGTCACCACTACCACTTGCTCCGAAACCGTTGGGAGAGCTGCGTGTGGTTCCCACCATCTGAAAAGTGAGCTTTATTAGTGAGATAACCAAAAGCTTACTCCAAATGATGACAAGCACGATCATGCATAAGCATATCTCATTAGCACTTTAAATGATGAGGACAACAACAATCAACAATATTCCATAGCCACCAAGATTTATAGAATCGTTTTTCTCAACACGGTTAGGACTGCGATTACTCAATTGCACGGCTCATAATTACCCTCGAACGATCGTTGTCATTTCGGATACCAACGAAGGTGGTACATGAATGGGCACTTATTTGTTGGCAACGAGTGATGCCCTTAGAAATGCTTTAGTTTACCAACGTTTTTCAAGTGGGAATGCAAAATGGACAAGCGTGGCCATTTGCAACGGTTTATCCAAGGATCTGGTAGTCATATGCAAGAATGGTTTCAAATTTGAGCGACAAGGAAATTTCACTTAAAGCACACATGCTTAAGCATTCTTTATTACAATACGATAGAACAAGGTTCAAAAACATTACAACTCGAATTTGAAACAACACGACATGACACGATACAAGCAGTTACTTGGCACGAAGACGTGCTGTCAAGCCAACTACTCTAAACATCTCAAAGACAACTCGATCGGATCGACATCCTTCTTATTCCTGCTGTCGGCAACCTAGTTGCCCACTGAAGCACCACTGTACGTAGGCGAAGCTGGGGGAGTCGGTAGCGGTGGTCCTGCCTGGCTCGTCTGATCCAGACCGGACAAGGCCTGCTGCTCCTCCGGGTGTGCCTGTACTGGGGGTAGTGGCTGTAAGGCCACGATAGCCTGCAAAGCTGCCACCTGTACCTCGGCCTCCTGCACCTCGCTCGCCGCATCTCGGCAATGTTCCGCAAGAGCGTCGGCCTCTCAATCTCGTGCGCATCGGCATCCTCCTCTAGCGCATGGTTCTCCTCCTCTAGATCTACGATCCTCTGTAAGCGATCGCCTCTCTCAAGCTCTAACCGAAACCTCCTAGCACGCGGCTCGTCATTCTCCCCGCCGCACCGAGTAAGAGTAAAGTTCGACCGCCGGTGCGCTCGTTGAAAGTCGCTCCCAATCGCGCCCGGATGCCTCCAAGCGCTGCCCAATAATCGCTGCGGTGTTATAGCGCAGTCCCTGAAGTGTGAAAACCACGTTCAGACAACGGGCTAGCGTCTGAGTAACATCCAACGGCTCTGCTAGGGTCAGTAGCTCCCGTAGGTGATCCATATGGTCCAACCATGCTGGGTCGTGAGGACTCACAGCAGGGAACAGTCCAAACGGCGAGAGAGCTACCACGGTGGGGTTGTGGTCACAGAAGTCTGTCAACACTCTGAGGGCGGCTGACTCAACGGACTCGTGAGTGATAAATCCCCAGTAGATAAAGCTCAAGTCAAACCAGTCGGCGTGGTCCGGGTGTGGCGTAACAAGTAACAATCACTGCGGCGGGGAACGCCAAAGTTCTCAAACTCCTTCACCTCGTAAGTCGGTGGAGTGAGGTAGCTCGCGGCACCGAGCGCTTCCCACGCAAGGCGCGGAAAACCCTCCCGGTGCAACCCGTTGGTACGGATCGTACGCGCGGCGTCGAACCGGTGGAACACGGGGAAATCCATCTGTACACAAATGTAACTCATGTCAGATCTCAAAGAGAACGACATGTCAAATGGTGAAGTTCTGGCAGCTGTGAATAAAATTCATAACCAAAAATCCAGAAACCTCAAACATTCCCCAAGTTTTCCGGTTCAAAAAATAAACTCTTTAATTCTTAATTGATTTTTAAGGTTAAACATCGATCAAGGAAACAAGGTGGATGGTCCTGAACCTGGATGTGCCTAGGAAAGTGTGAACCAACCCAACGAAACTAGGATTGGGACTTGCTATTACAAAATGGCTGGTTGGGGAGCAATTATTTTTAACAATTTGGTTTAATTAACTTAGTACAAGGTAACAACTTTTTCAAAATTTTGACAGCACGACGGCTAGGTATGAGAGGTACTCTACTTTATAAAAAGCACACACTAGCATAATCTTCCTTAGAGAACATATGGAAATTCGATTTTTGGGTCCATTTTAGTTGTTTCGATTTTTAACATGCATGCAAGACGTCCTATTCGACCTCACATGGCAATCCAGCCAAAAATCGAAGTTAGTGCCGGTGGCAAGGCTTTTATTCGTCTCTCCCTATAATATCTAGTCGAGAGCTATACGGTACTTGCTTAACAACTAACAAAGCGATGTTATGTACCTGCAGAAAACGAACCTTTCGTGCCAGCACGTCACGAAAGCGTCCACATACATTACCGTTCACTATAGAAACGACACCCATGCGTTAAGCCGCTGCATGGACAACGTCCTATTTAGGACTCTGACGCGACGTGACTGCCCATTGGAATAGGCCTCACTCATCCCTCACGGACTTTTCCGTGGTACCATCACGTATGGCAAAACGTGACGAGACTCAGACGCGACGTGGCACCCATTGGAATAGGTCTCACTAGTCCCTCACAGGACTTCCCTGTGGTACCACCACGTATGGCAAAACGTGATGAACTAGTATGGTTGTACATGAAAGTAAGTCTGACATAAAGTAATGTGCTGGGAGTTAGCAAAATACACCATAAGTTATTTAAGCCACCTGAAAGAACCCAAAATTCCATCTAGTGCCTCTCGGTCTAGTTTATCCTTAGCGGACCAACGTATTTTGGAAACTCAGACAATCTTGGCATATTTTATTAAATACCATTGATTAAGGTTTATTAATTAATCTCTGGTGCATATAAGCTCTGATGCCAACTGTGACAACCCGCCCAGGAAAATACCGTACTATCGCCTAAGACCGATCCACTTTGGTCATTAAGCAATAATAAAGTATCATTCTGTCGTTAGTTGCCGGGTTAACACCCGGTAAATCACTTGAAAAGCACAAGGATCGAATATATGCATTAAAACTCACTCGAATACGAGTCCGGAGATACAACAACATTAATATCCAAATTCGTACTCCGAAGGGTTTAATTATTACAAACCATAGTTTTTGCCATAGCGAGATAGTTCGAGTTTTCGAAAAGCGGCAAGGGAATAAACTAACGGAAGCGAAGACACCACGGGAGGCCATCCATGATGCTTTCGGTAGTCGTCCTCCACCCACTCCCGGCTCCCGGCCGGCGGGATCTTACCGGGCCACACATCACTGAAGGCATTACCTGGATCAACACATTATAGCAAGGCTGAGTATACTAATACTCAGCAAGACTTACCCGTCGGTGATAACTACTTCACCAAATCTAGACCATGAAAGGCTTTTTGGCTACTGGGTTGACTTTGCTAAAAAGTAACAAAGAGTAGGTCCTTATTTTCAAGATTTTAGCACAAGTTCTAGTGCGTTTAATCTTTACTACATTAGCCAACTAGTACAAACAAAGTTGTACAATACAATTAATCAAGCATAATATTCATCAACTTCCATCATTAGGGATCTCATGACCAGTGGAGTAAGTTGTCTCGGATAACGGTGAGAGGCTGACAATCGATTGATTTAAACCTTGCAAGGTAGACCTAAACACACGGTTGGATGCTCCCGCAAGGACAACTTTCCCCGGGCCGTCCCCAAAAATCCTCGGGTCGGGATCGAATCTTACAGTCTTTGGTGTAGGCTATCCGGCATACCCCGCGAGATACCCGGAGTCACCATACACCACCGGTAGCTAGCCGTGAGAGCGAATCCCAAGAGTAGTAATAGTAGGATCCCTCGCCGCCTCATCAAGGTTTTAGGCTTACCGGTCCCATACCCGGCATGTGCTTAGTACGTTCAAAAACTTAACCCACATAACCACTGGACCGCAGCCCAGATCCCATGCTCTTACCACGTGAGCAATCCATTTAGAATGTAATATGATTCCTATCTAGGAACCTATTCTTGCGAGTTAGGTCATCACTCGACTTGTAACGGTCCTATAGCTTAGCAGCTACCGACCTATCATTCTAGTAAGGACAAAGGTACCTATGGATCGTGCGTCTAGGGTTTCATTCAACTCCTGAACGTAAATGCATAATCATCCATAGATAATTGAATAAAGAATTTGAAAACTGGGTTAGATGCACCGGAGCTTGCCTTCGTCAAGCCTGGACACCCTCAGTGTCGAGCACTTCCACGTACTGCAGCGACGCTTCCGCTCCTCCTTCCTCGGTTTCCGGGACAAGGGAGTAATCTCCGTCCGGAAGATCTACACGGAATGCAATGCAAGTTTAGGTGATGTGATAGTTTCTTTGTCTTATCCAACTCTTGGTCATATTCACCTTAACAAGCATCCAGCTAGTGTTTCTCTTTTAGGAAGGTTATTAGTTGTACATGAGTTATTCTTTTATTGAATATTTGGATAAAGGTTTTTATTATACTTGTCATTTCATGTGAAAGCTTTAATTCGTTTTACCTTCATAAGCAGAGGTATAATTATTATTTTTATGAATTAATTTCTTATCAGCGATGATATTTAATTATCTTTTAATTATATTAAATAATATCTTCAAAAAGGAAAAAGAGTTATTTAGGGGTTTCCCTTTATTTAATTTCCCTTTTAATAATGAGAGGGATTTTAAGCTTTTTAGTAAGCAATTAATTTACCAACAATTAAACAAGTGTTTCTTAAGCCTACTAGCACCTATCCTGGTCCATTGGACCCACATGTAAGTGTTGGATGCTAGGAAATTAAATATTATAGAAAACAACAAAGGGCTAGCTA
This sequence comes from Cenchrus americanus, assembly GCA_947561735.1. Classification (NCBI taxonomy): domain Eukaryota; kingdom Viridiplantae; phylum Streptophyta; class Magnoliopsida; order Poales; family Poaceae; genus Cenchrus; species Cenchrus americanus. Next base: position 148,161,416 of record OX387243.1, on the reverse strand, counting down.
GTGATTCAATTTAAATGCATACAAAAATAAATAAGCATCAAATTGATTCAAACTTTCTTGTGCAAGCTCTCTGGTCCTAAACAAGTCTAAAGAACCAGCATATGCACCTAGGAACTTCACTGAACTTGGTTTATTAATTTACAAAGGAAAACATGCATAAATTGAGAATAATTAATTCTGTGAATCCAAAAATCATGATTAATTCACAAGAGGTACATTTTGACATTACAAGACAGTGTGCACAAATTGAGCTCAAGAACATAATTATATTTAACAAGAAAAAATCATTTAGGCAGTTTCTGCAAGAATGGAAAAGAATTTATCTAGAAAGATCTACTGCATAACTTTGTGCAATTTTTGGCACAACATCTAGTCATGGCCTAACGCACAACATATCCAAACTTGAGATACAGAGGAGTTATGGATTTCAAGTTATGACAGATCTAGGTTTCACACATTTGTATTTTTCATGCTAAAACTATTTAGAATCCAGCCATGAGTAAATAATAAAAGAGGTGGGATTTATCATCCTGAACCCTACAAAATTGGTTTGGGATTTTTCTGATTTTTCTACGAATTTTTAGGCATTTTACAAGGCACTGAACCAATCTACAAGAAAACCTAGATAACTTCTATTGCAAACCAGTCCATAATTCACACAACAGCCCTTGGGTTTCACACTTATGCCCCCGCGGCGGCGGGAGAGCTCGCCGGCGGCGATGTGGGGGCGGGACCGGGGCAACATGTGGCATGGGAGGGCGATTGGGCTCACCCCTAGTTGATTGGTGGCGGTGGCGGGGGGGGGGCGAGCTCGGCGAGCGCGCGCGGCGGCGGCGGCGGGAACACCCGCGGTGGCGGCGGTTCGGCGAGGCCCGCGGGGATGCAAGTCAATGTGCGGCTCGGGAGGCTCAAGTGGTGTCTAAGGGAGGCCTAGGCGTGCTCGGACGGCGGCGAGCGCGAGCGGGGGAAGGACTTCCACCGGCGGCGGCGGCGATGGCGCGGTGGTGGTTCGGGGGTGGCGCGCGAGAGGGGGGGGAGAAGGAGGGGGGGGTTTAAATAGGCCGGCTCGTCCGCGGGTGACGGCGGATGACGGCGGGAGAGCATCTCCGTGCTACGGCGGCTCGACCGCCGAGCGTACGGCCGACGCCGTGGACGGACCGCGGGTCCATCCGCTCGCACGGCGCGGTACGGCGGCGTGCCGGCGCCGACTCGAGGCGCCTAGGGAGGGGGCACGTCGGGGCGTGTGGGCCTCGGGCGGCGCATGCCTCGGGCGGCGCATGCCTCGGGCGGCGCGCGCGGGCGCGGACGCCGAGGGCCGGCGGCGCGCGGCCGGCGACGCGCGGCGCTCGGGTGCGCGCGACGTCGCGCGCGCGACGCACTGCGCCTTTGCCCTATCTGCCGAGCACAAGTTTGAAATCAAAATTCTCTAAATTTTTTAATAGAACTCGACCAGGCTTTGAACACGAAAGTTAGAGATCTATCTACCCTCTGCACTTTGGCTAAAGCCGATTGTGAGTTGGATTCAAATCGAGAGAGAAATTTAAATGCCAACTTTGAATGTCAGCGGGGTTTTGCAAACAGTGAATTCTGGCTTGCATTGGATTTTTCACGTTTTCCCCTCAAAATTTTAAATGCCAATCTACATGAAAGTTGTGTCCCTCAACAAGATCTACAACTTTCATAAAGGTAGAATTTTAAGTGTTTAGGTGAATTTTGGATAACGCGGCAAAAGTTCCAGCGGACACCTGTGGACACTAGAAAGGCAAGGGGTTTGACCCAACCTTTGACCATGGGTTGGCCCCACAAGTGTGTGTACTATTCAATTAGGGTCACTAGGGTGGGTTAGTGAGTTTTTCGAGGTGAGGGCCCAGGTTGACCTAGGTTTGACCACGGTTGACCATTTGACCGGCTATTAAAGGTTAATTAAAAACCTGGGGCGTCACACCTATCCATACATCCTCCCAAAACAAAATGTCCTCCCCATTATTCACTTCCTGCCGCGCCCCCCATTTGATTTTATGCTTTACTTTGCACAGGCCTTGCCAAAAAATGGGAGCCCCCCTTCCCGTTGCAAGTAGTTAGGTTTTTGTTTCGTAGGTATTTATTCCTTAGGAGCTCACAACATATGTCTTCCTGGTCAACATTATGCAGTCTCCACACCCACTTAAGGACTAGCGCCTCATTCAAAACTCTAGTGTTTATTATACCCGCACCCCCAAAGTCCTTAGGGAGGCAAGTATTCTCCCACTTGATCATATGATATTTAAACTTCTCCCTGTCGCTCCCCCAAAAGAACTTAGACCTAACGGTGTCCATCTGATGATGTGTTTCTTCATGAAGAAGGAACATACCCATCCAGTAGATCGGAAGACTACTCAGAGATGTGTTTGTTAGAATCAGTCCCCCCCTTGAAGTCAAGTGTTTTCCCTTCCATGGTTGAAGCCGATGTCTCATCTTTTTCTACCACACTTCTGAAAGCATTCACCCCCCAACCTCTTACTATTTATGGGGAACCCCAAATATTTTATGGGTAGTTTACCCACTGAGCAAGTCAACACCTTTTCAATACCGAGTTCAGTCTCATCATCTACCCCAAAGGTCACCACTTCACTTTCGTGGTAATTGATCTTCAACCCCGACATCCACTAAAGCAATATAAGAGGAATTTCAGGTTCATTATAGCTTGCCCATCGCCCTCACATAACAAAATGGTGTCATCCGCATATTGGAGATGCGTCACACCACCTTGAACTAGATGTGGCACCACCCCCTTATCGATCACATAACGCCAATGCATCAACAGCTACATTGAAAAGAAGCGAGGAAATAGGGTCCCCCTGCCTCAGCCCTCCGTGTGTTTTGAAATACGGCCCATTTCCCCCATTGATGTTGATGCAGACTTTACCCCCGCCCCCTCACGGTGCTCATAATCCACCCCCTTAGTTTGCTATCAAATCCTTTTTCGATTAGCACCTCCTCCGCAAAATTCCATCTTTTTTAGATTGACACAGTACAACGCAGACACTCACAACACGCACGCACACTCACCCCTATGAATACACGTACGCAAACCCTACCCCTATGAGCACCTCCGAAGGACTGAGCACCGACAAATCTGGAGATTCTCGAAGTCACCACTGGCGTCTGGTTGTCGACGGGAATGTCGCTTACCACTTAGCGTATAACGCCGGAAAATCCCGGAATAAATCCAGGAAAAGGTGCGAGCACCAGGATTTGAACCTTGTTGGGTAGCGTCCCACTGGACCGTCCTACCATTGGACTACAAGCCCAATCGCTCCACAAAATCCCATCTAACACTGCCATATGTCTTTTCAAAGTCAATCTTTAATACCACCCCTGTCATCTTCTTTTTTTTCATTTCATACATTATCTCGTGAAGCATTACCGCGCCGTCACCAATGTATCTGCCCTTTATGAATGCTGTTTGACAGTGGTTAATTAGCCCCCCAACGTGGGTTGTGAGACGATCCATTATCAGTTTGGTAAAAATCTTAAAGCTGACATTCAGAAGGCAGATGTATGTGTAGCAGCATTACTATATTATTAGTTGCTTTCCAGAATGGAAAGATCCGAGTAGAGAATGCATATAGACTACATGTATGTATGGGCATGCAAAAGACTCCGGTCTCTCCAGACCGGGCCATGGCGCGCCGGAGCGAGGTTCATGAACCTCGCTTGACAATATAATGATTGGTTCGTTGGGCCGAGAAAGAGACCGTCGGGGACCGCCCTAGGGGTCCCCTCAAATAATGGGGGAACCCTCACTTAAATTCCTGCATCAAAATGAACTAAGCCTAACCATGCGAGAGAACTAACCATGCGAGACGTGGCCCATGCGGCGAGACTTCGGAGGCCCACCAAGACGGCTCGCCTATGAGACCCCTCGAGCGAGGCTCCGCCTCGCCGAGGGTACGCTCCTCCTCGACCGGGGCTCCGCCCCGCTCGAGGGGCAACCCCCCTCCTCGAACGGGTTCCGCCCCGTTCGAGGGGCGACCCTTCCCTCGAGCGGTCCCGCCCGCTCGAGGGCTCGCTCCCCCCTCGAGCGGGCCTCGCCTTGCTCGAGGGTTCGCTCCACCCTCGGCCGGGGCCCGCCACGCTCACGGGCGCCCCGCACGCGTGCGCCGGCCCCGTACTTGGGCATTTAACGCCCCGACGCCGCGGGACGGCGCCATCATGCGCCGGGGCTCACGCCCCGTGCCGCCGCACCAACTCCCCGGGGAGGAGCCCATCCCCGCCACCGTGGGGTGGACCGTGCGGTACGGCCGGCGTCGGTCCCATGACACCGCGCGCACGCCACCGTACGGCCGACGCGCTCGACCCTCGAAAGGGGGCCGGCGCACCCTCGACTTCACTTTCCCGTGACCCCGCGGAGTTGGGTGAGGGGCGCTAGGCCGGTGGGTGGCCATCCCGGCCACTGTAACGGCGCGGCCGCCGTACCCACGCGCGCGGGCACACGCCCGACTCCGCGGCGCACGCCCGAGTACCGCAACGAACCACTCCACCACCACAGAGCTCATTGGGAAGGAACGCCGTTCGCCCGCTCCCCGTGCCCCGTACCGGCCATCATCGCACCTCCCTCGAAGCCTAGCGGGGGACGCCATCGCCATCCGCCGCCTCCTACCCTCGAACCGCCACCGTTCGGGTACAAGGTAGGCCATCATGGCCGGATCGCAGCGAAGATCGACCAGGACGGTCGCCCCCTCTACACCGTAGCACGATGTGCTCCCACACGCGGCTAGGTAGCGCGGCGTGCATGTAACTCGCCGCTCCCTTGGCCTATAAAAGGGAAGGCGAGCCCCCGGCCGCGGGGGGACGAAGTCGGAGGAACACGGCGCACAGGTGCACTCACTCTCTTATTCTCCCACAACATCTTCGCCTACTCACCGGGGACTTGGGAGCCACGCTTCCTCTCCCGCCTTGCTTGTATTTGCCCCACTGCAAGCACCCCCGGTGCTGAGCAATATAGTGCCACGAGCACACCACTGCTGGACGTACGGCCCCCTCGGCCGGAACCAGGATAAATCCTTGTGTCATTTGTTGCTTAGCATCGACCATTGAGGGATAGACCTAGGCGTTATCTACTGGTTAGTGTCGGGACCATATTCCGCACCGACAGTTGGCGCCCACCGTGGGGCTAACGAGCGCCTAAGGTCATTTCGCTAACTCCCTCCATGGTGATTCGCACTGAGTACCGTAGCACCCGCTACAACATGGGTAGCTCAGACCCCCTTCCGGCCGGGCTCGAGATCCGCTTCGGGGACTTGAACTTCCAGGCCACGGGGAATGGCTATCTCATGCGCCTCACCAACCGTGAGGAGCTACGCGCGCAGCGGGAGGCCAGGTCCGCTCTGGTCTCCGCCGCACGCACGACACCGGCGCAGGCGCCAGCAGACACGGATGCCGCGGGACCGTCGACGCCGCGACGCCGTCGCCGCTCCGGGCCGCGCTCGCGTCGGGGCGCGGTCCGAGCGGCGGCAGGCCGAGCGCGCCGCCGCCCCGGCCGCGGTGCGCCCACCGTCATGACGGCCGCCACCGCCCCGGCGGGACCGCGCGCGGTCTCCGACCACGCGTCCCCATCGGGGCTGCGTGGCGCCACTACGGCCTACAACGCCAACGTCAACACGACAATGCGCGAGGGTTCCGCCCGGTCGGCACGTCTTCGTCGCCGGGGATCCCGCACTTCGACGACGGGACGAGTCGTCCCCGGCTCCGTCGACACGATGCCACCCGCCAACCGTCATGGGTACGCGGAGTGGGACTTCTCCGGTGTGCCGGACCCGGGTCGCGTTCGGGCGCTTCCTCGACGCCACGGACTGCATCGGTTCGGCCGCTCCGACGACTCCAAAGACGCGGGAGCTACGACCCCACGCGGGAATGCCGCGCCGTCATCACCAACGACCCGGCCAACGCCGCCGGTGCGGCGGCGCCGGAGATGGGGAAGTCACGCCGGCCCCGGGGGGTTGCCACGCGCGCCGGCCGCGGGGCCGAGCGCTCCCCGCTGGGGCCGACGTCGACGCGCAGCTGGCCCAAGCTCGCGAGCTCGAGGCCAAGCTGGCAGAGGAGTACCGGACTGTGCGGCTACTCCGCGCCTCGATGGCAGGGGAGGCCTCCGCGCGCGGCGAACGCGCACGGGAGCTAGCCGACAAGTCCGAGACCGCCTCAACCCCGTCCCCAACGTCGACAACGCGGATACTCCGCCGCGGGCGAGCCAAAAGCTCATCGCCGCCGCAACACCGCCGCGCGCCATGCCGCACCCTCGACCCCCGAGGCTCGAGACATGCACCGCGAGGTGCGGACCCTCCTTGAGCAAGCGGCCGTCCAGCAAGCCGAAAGCTCGGCCTCACGCATCCGTCAACGGGGGGGACGCGCGGGGGTGATGATCCGGCACCGGGGGGCGAACCCTCGGTGCATGTGGGTCGACCCGCCGACCGGGGACGCACGCCGGCCAAGGAACGGCTCCTCGACACACGCGGGCGCTGGATGGCGACGCCCGCAACGTCATCAACGCCAGGCGCACCAGCAAGGCGGACGCGCGAGCGGCCAGGGGCTACCACCCTCGAAGGGGTGGACGCTACGACAGGCGGCGAGGATCGCTCCCCGACACCAGAGCCCCCGGGCACCCGTGTGTTTAGCCGGGAGATCCGCACGGCAGCTTTCCCCCAGCGCTTCCGTCAACCCTCGACGATCGTCAAATACAACGGGGAGACGGACCCTCGTGTTTGGCTCAACGATTACCGCCGGCTCGTCGGTCCGGGCGGGGCCACCAACGACGAAGTGATCATCCGCAACTTGCCCCTACATCCGGGCGACGCGGCCGGACATGGCTCGAGCACTTGCCCGCCGCCCGCATCCACAACCGGGACGATCTAGTCCACACTTTCGTGGGCAACTTCCGGGGCACATATGTGCGCCCGGGAACTCACGGGATCCGCGCTCCCGCACGCGAGAAGCCAGGCGAGTCGCTGCGGGACTTCATACGGCGCTTCTCCAAGCGCCGCACGGAGCCTCCCCGGCCGTGGCACGGTCGAGAGAGATCGTGCACGCGTTCCTCGAGGGCACCACGTGCGGGACCTTGTGCGCGAGCCGGGACGCAGCCCCGCCCACGGACTCGAACGAGTCGTTCGACATTGCCACCAGCTTCGCCTCCGGAGAGGAAGCCGTGGGGGCAATCTTCGATGGCAAGAAGGGCAAGCGCTGCGAGGACACGCCCGCGGAGGGCGGCGGGTCCAAGGAGCCGCGCCGCAATGACAAGCGGGGCAAGAAGGGGAAGAAGGCCGCGCCGCGAGGCGCGCGAGCGAGGGCGCAACGGCGGCAACGCCGAGGCCCTCGGCCGTTGACCCGGCCCGACGGGGCCCTCGACCGGCTCCTCGAGGCCGGGGGTGTTCGACGACATGATGAAGAAGCCATGCCCCTACCACAAGACCCCCGTGAATCACACTCTTGAGCGAGGTGCGACATGCTCAAGAAGTTCTATGGCCGTGCCGCCGCGAAGGAGGCAGAGGCCAAGAAGGATGGGGGCGACGGCGACGCAGTGGCTTCCCTGCTGTCGAAAATGTGTTCCTCATTTTTGGGGGACCTACTGTCGACATGTCAACCCGGCAGCGCAAGAAGGAGCGGCACGAAGTCCTCGCCGCGAAAGGGCGCCTCCGGCCTTTCTCAACTGGTCGAAGGATGCCATCACCTTTAGCCGGGATGATCATCCAAACCGCATCCCGAACCCGGCCGGTACCCCCTGGTGGTCGATCCCATCATTGGGAACGCCCCGGTTTTCGAAGGTCCTTATGGACGGAGGCGTAGCCTCAATATCCTCTTCGCGCATACATTGCGCCTAATGGGGATTGGGCTGGACCGAGCTGCGGCCCGAAGACGAAGCCGTTTCACGGCATCGCGCCCGAAAGCGGGGTTCAACCCCTCGGGCGGATCGATCCGCCCGTCCGGTTCGGGACCCCCAAGAATTTCCGCAAGGAAACCCTCACCTTCGAGGTGGTGGGATTCAAAGGGGCCTACCATGCCATCCTTGGACGACCATGCTATGCCAAGTTCACGGCGGTTCCCAACTACACGTACTCGAAGATGAAGATGCGGGTCCAAACGGCGTCATCACCGTCGGGTCGTCGATCGAGCATGCATTCGACTGCGATGTCGAGTGCGTGGAACATGCAGAGGCGCTAGCGCTGGATGAAGCGCTGGTAAACACACTGGAGAAGATGGTCAATGACGACCTCAGCTCCGCCACCAAGCACGTCGGCACGTTCGAGGCCGCCGAGCAAACCAAAGGGGTCCCACTCGACCCATCGGCCCCCGAGGGCAAAGCATTGAGGGTCGGCACGACCCTCGATCCTAAATAGGAAGCGGTGCTCGTCGACTTCCTCCGCGCCAACGCCGACGTTTTCGCGTGGAGCCCCTCGGACATGCCGGGCATCCCGAGGGGAGGTCGCCGAGCACTCCCTTGATATCCTCGCCTAACGCTCGCGGCTGTTCGGCGGCGGGCCGCGCCGCTTCGACGAGGAACGGCGACGGGCGATCGGAGTGGAGCCGCGGAAGCTCCTCGAGGCCGGATTCATCAAGGAAGTGTTCCACCCGACATGGTTAGCTAATCCCGTGCTTGTAAAAAAGAAAAATGGGAAGTGGAGGATGTGTATTGACTACACCGGTCTCAATAAAGCATGTCCAAAAGTTCCTTTTCCTTTGCCGCGCATAGATCGGATCGTTGATTCCACCGCCGGGTGTGAACTACTCTGTTTCCTTGATGCCTATTCGGGATATCATCAAATAAAAATGAAGGAGTCCGACCAGCTCGCGACTTCGTTCATCACACCGTTCGGGACGTTCGTTACGTCACGATGCCTTTTGGCCTCGAAACGCGGGCGCAACATATCGGCGCCGCATGCGGCACGTTTTTGGGGACCATATCGGGCGGACGGTCGAGGCTTACGTAGACGACATCGTCGTCAAAACCAGGAAGGCGGACGACCCGGTCGGCCGATCTTGGCATCGCATTCACCGCTCGCGGGCCAACCGGGGTCAAGCTCAACCCCGAAAAATGTGTCTTTGGAGTGCCGCGGGGCATGCTCCTAGGATACATCGTCTCCCAGCGGGGAATCGAGGCCAACCCTGAAAAGGTCGCGGCCCTCGAGCGAATGGGTCCAATTCGGGACCTCAAAGGGGTGCAGAAGGTGTTGGGGTGCCTTGCCGCCCTGAGCCGCTTCGTCTCGAGGCTCGGTGAGAAGGGCCTCGCCCCTCTACCGGCTGCTCAAGAAGCACGAGCGCTTCTCTTGGACCGCCGAGGCCCAGGAAGCGCTCGACAAGCCGAAGGCATCTCGACGCACGCCCCAGTCCTTACGCCGCCACGAGACGGCGAGCCCCTCCAACTCTACGTGGCCGCAACCACCCAGGTGGTCAGCGCCGTGATCGTTGTGGAGCGCACGGAGGAAGGGCATGCCTTGCCCGTGCAGAGGCCGGTCTACTACATCAGCGAAGTCCTATCGGACACGAAGACGCGCTACCCCCGGGTCCGAAGCTGCTGTATGCGGTAGTCCTCGCGCGGCGCAAGCTCCGCCGCTACTTCGAGGCCCACCCAGTTACGGTGGTCTCTTCCTTCCCGTTAGGAGAGATCATTCGCAACCCCGACGCGGCGGGCAGAATTGCCAAGTGGTCCGTGGAGTTGATGGGCGAGACGCTCGCCTACGCCCCGCGCAAGGCCATCAAATCGCAAATCCTAGCCGACTTCGTCGCTGAATGGACGGACACGCAGCTGCCGCCCCCTCAGATTCAAGCAGAGTGCTGGACTCTGTTCTTCGACGGCTCGGTGATGAAGACGGGAGCGGGCGCGGGCTCGCTCTTCGTGTCACCCCTCGGGGAGCACATGCGCTACGCAGTGCGTCTCCACTTCCCCGCGTCTAACAACATGGCGGAATACGAGGCCCTCCTCTCGCGGCCTCAAAATCGCCATTGAGTTGGGCGTCAAGCGCCTCGATGTGCGAGGGGATTCGCGCTCGTGATCGACCAAGTCATGAAGAACGCGAGCCGCCACGACGACAAGATGGAGGCCTACGCGTAAAGCCGTGCGAGCCCTCGAGGACAAATTTTACGGCATCGAGCTTAATCATGTACCCCCGCCGGTACAACGAGGAAGCAGACGAGCTGGCAAAGATAGCGTCCGGCGGATCACCGTTCCCCCGAATGTCTTCGCGCGCGACATCGCGCGAGCCCTCGGTAACCTTCGAGCCCTACCCCTCGAGCGACGGCGGACCCTCGGGGGCTCCCTCGAATCCGGCGGGTGCGGAACCCATGGAAGAGGACCCCTCGAACGAGGCGTACGTACTCTCCCTTCTCGAGGGGTACGGCTCCCACGAGGGCTGTCGCAATGGACATCGAGCCGGCTCCCCGTCCGGGCGGACCGGCGGGAGAAGTACATCGCCCGGATTGCTCGAGGGAGCTCCCCGCGGACCGGGCCACGCCGGGCGCATCGCCGGGATGGCCAAGTCATTCACCCTCGTCGACGGCGAGCCGTACAAGCGCGCCGCGTCGGGCATCCTCCGGCGGTGTATACCCATTCCCGAGGGGCGCGAGCTCCTACGGGACATCCACGCGGGGATCTGTGGCCACCACGCCGCGCCGCGCACCCTCGTCGGCAACGCGTTCCGCCAAGGCTTCTATTGGCCTACCGCGGTCGCGGACGCCAACGAAATCGTGCGCACTTGCGAAGGGTGCCGGTTCTACGCCCGCAAGACCAACTTGCCGCCTCAAGCTCGCAAACGATCCCCGTAACATGGCCGTTCGCCGTGTGGGGATTAGACATCGTCGGGCCCCCGCGGAAGGCGCCGGGGGCTTCACCCACCTCGCTCGTCGCGATCGACAAGTTCTCCAAGTGGGTGGAGGTGCGCCCCATTACGAATTTGAGGGCCGAGCGGAGAAATCACGTTCTTCACCGACATCGTCTACCGCTTTGGAGTGCCAAACTCCATCATCACGTACAACGGGTCCCGGTTCACGGGCGGAAGTTCTTGGAGTTCTGCGACAAGTTCCACATCCGAGTGGATTGGGCACCGTGGCACACCCACGGACTAACGGCCAAGTGGAACGTGCCAACGGCATGATCCTACAGGCCTCAAACCCGGAATTTTCGACCAACTCAACAAATCCGCCGAAAATGGCTCCAAGAACCGCCGCCAGTCGTGTGGAGCCTAAGGACTACCCCAAGCGCAGCCACCGGGTTCACCCCGTTTTTCCTAGTCCATGGCGCGGAGGCCATCCTCCCCACGGATCCGGAATACGGGTCGCCCAAGGTTCGGGGCTACAACGAGGATGCTAACCGGCCGAGCCCGCGAGGACTCACCGGACCGCCCTAGACGAAGTACGCCTTGTGGCGTTGATGCACTCCGCAAGGTATCAGCGGTCTCTACGACGCTACCAAGCGCGCAAGATACGTCGCGAGGGATTTCGCCGAGGGGGATTTGGTCCTAAGGCTACGCCAAGACAACCGAGGGCGCCACAAGCTATCGCCCCCATGGGAGGGACCCTACGTCGTGGTGAAGGTGCTCAAACCGGGCACGTACAAGCTTGCCAACGAGGACGGCGAAGAACTCACCAACGCTTGGAACATCCAACGCCTACGTCGCTTCTACCCTTAGCTAGGATTTCCGGGCATTTTCCGTTGTAAAAACGCACGGCCAACGCCCCGCTTGGTGTCACCTATGTAAATACTCCGAATCTAATAAAAGGGCAACTCGGCTTTCCCCTGAAACCCAAGTTACCCTCGGGGGCACGCGGGGGGCACCCCCCCCCCCCCAAATGGTCCCATTTTTTCGCGCAAAAAACGTAATAACACGCGCTAAGTTTGTTTCCTACTTCAACCACGAGCCACGATTCGAATGGGGCGTAGGCGGCACAGCGGAAGGAGCGCGCGAGCCAGAGACAGCCTACGCCGCGCGGCTATGGCCCGTCTCTCTCGCCTCCAACCCAGCGGGCCCCTGCGAAAGGCGGACTCCCCTAACTAGAATCTACTCAGGAAGAAGAAGAAGCAAAAAGCGCAATAAGCAAGCGATTTCATTTACAAACTGACCATGTTCACGAAACTACTTGTTTATTTACAAGAGGCCACGAGGCCAGAGTTCTGATACACATAAACAAAAAACGGGCCTAGCGCCCGAGTGCTTTCGGGCGGGTGGAGCGGCGGCGTCGGCCGGGGCCGGCGTCCGGAAGAGGAATTCTTCGAAGGCCTCGGCGAGCGACTCGGCGGCGTCGGCAGAAGAAGCGCGTCCGCACGCTCCATGGCCACCTCGTCCTCGACGCCCTCGGGCACGATGTAGCCTTCCGCTACCGCCTCGAGGTTGACCTCGTAGTGGGATCGCACCACTCCGAGGGCCTTCGCACGCCCGTGTGCAACGCCCGACGCACCCGCCCCGTGACGTGGCCACCGAGAGCGCGTAGGCGGGCGGCCGCCGAGCCGGCCGGCCCGGGCCTCGCCTTCCTCGACGACGCGACGAGTCTCGAGGGCCGCGTCCCGCCGGCTCCCCGCAGCTCTCGCTCCGAGGAGTTGTAAGAAGCTTGCGGGGCCTCGCCCGCCCGCCAGCCGTGTCCCGGGCGGTGCGCAAGCCCTCGGAAGCGACAAGACGACAAGAAATCGAAAGGGGGAAACGAACCCTCTAAAGCAAGAACTAACAAGCGGGGGTCGGACAAGCAGCTTACCTTCGATTTGTCTCCTCCCCGCATCGAGGTCGCGGCGCGCGGACTCGGGCGCCGCCTCGAGGCTCGCGGACGGTCTCGCCTTGCTCGACGAGGGCCATCTCTTGGGCGGCATTGCCGATGCCGAGCGCCAACGCCTCATCCTCAACCTCGGAGAATGCGGCGTTCCGCTCCTCCGCCGACTTCTCCGCCGCCCTCGCGAGCAACGCGCTCCCGCTCCGGCCGCCGTCCGGCGTCGCCAAGGGGCGCCCTCGCTCCCCGCCGGAGCCGCCCCTCGCCCCCACGGCGGGCGATGCGCTCCGCCGGACCTCGCCCTTCGCCGGCGACGAGAGCCGCGGCCTTGACGTCGAGGGCGGCCTTCGGGTCATCGGCCTCCTTGGCGCGCTCGCTCCCGCCCGCGCGCCCGCTCCTCGCCCCGCGCCGCCGCGCCTCGCGCTCCCTCGAGCGACGTGCGGAGCTCCCGGGCCTCGCGCGAGCGGTGGCCACCTCCGCCTCCCGGGTGGCGGCCAACGTCCGCGTCTTGTCCGTGTCCTCGCGCGCGTTCCACAGCGCCTCGTCACGATCGACGAGGGCCGCGCGAATCCGCTCGAGACTCGAGTGATGCGCCGCACCCTGCCCTGAGCTCTCGGGGAGCACGTCGCACCACGCCATCGCCCGGTACACCGCCCGCCCGTCTGGCGTCCTGAGAGCTTCCGCAAGCGCGTCGAAAGCGCTGCATCGCTCCCGGAGCTGGCGGGCCTCGGCGTTCACCTGGTCGAACGCGCTGTACTTCTCATGGGCGCGGCGCTCGAGCTCCTGGCATCCACACATCGAGCCTCGTAAGCGCCAAGTCCCGAATGCGAGCACGCGAAAGAAGAAGAGCAACCGTGGCTCACCCGGAAGACGATCCGGGCCGGCCGCCGTGGACCCGCGGCCGCCTCGTTCAACGCGCGGTTGAGCGTGGCGCCGTGGCCCGAAGCTCGCCCCGCAGCTCCTCGCTCCCTGCGGGCGTCGCAAACGCCGGGGGGTCCTCCACGGCCCCCCCCACCTGGGCGGGGCGACCGGCGTGGGAGGACGAGGCCTCGGCGTCGTGCCCTCGGCCCCCCACTATCACGTGACCCTCGTGCCGCCTCACGAGGGCCCCCTCCTGGGGCTCGGGGGAGTTCACGGGCCAGCTGGCCCACTGGTTCCACCCAGGCGGCGGGGAGTCATCCGAGAGCTCCACCACCTCCGCCTGGGGACCGCCGGCGGCGGAGCCGCCCGCTCCGCCCTCCGCCGGCGCCCCCGCCCCGCGCCTCCGCGGCCGCGGGCGCCCGTTGTGGCGCCGTTGCCGCCACCTCCGTCCGTGCCGCCACATCCGCGGGCGCTCCCGCAGGTTGCGCCCGCTCCGCCTCCTCCGCAGGGGCCGCCACCGCGGCGACACCTCCACCGTAGCCGCCGTTGCGGCCCGCGCCTCCATGGCGACCGGCGCCGGCCGCCCCCCGCAACCTGCGGCCGCGCCGCGGCGGCCGATCCACCGCCGGGCCTCGAAGCCCCGCCCGGCCTTGCGCGCTCGTGCCCGCCGCCGCGCTCGTCCCTCGGGCGCGACCCCCTCGACGAACGCCGCCGGGTGGGGATCGACGCGTCCGTCCTCAGCACCTTGGCCGGTGCAAGGGGAGGGACGGTTGGCACCGCCCTGCGCAAACACGAACGGAGGATTAGAGCGTCTAATAACCAGCAAACTAAGGCCAAGCAAAGGAAGAGAAGGTTCCTTACCTCGCGGAGGAAAAGGCCCGCTTCCTTTACCTCGAGGCCTCCGACGAGGCCGGCGCGGGGGCCGCGCCGCCGCGGCACCTCCCCGATGGCGCCGCCGCACGCGCGGGCACACCCGCCTCACGCGTGGGCGCGCCCGACGCCGCCACCACGCGCGGGGGCACGCTAGCCCCGCGCGCGGGCGCGCCCACCGACGCGCCCCTCGACGAGGACGCCGCGCGCGCGGACGCGCTCCCCGCCACGCGCGGGCACGCTTGACGCGCGCGCAGCACGTCGCGCCGCGCGCGCCTCCGTGGCGCGCGCCGGCACCCCGCGGCGCGTGCCGCCCCCGACGATGACGCGCCCGGCGGCGGACGCCGACGCGCCCGCCCCCAGCAAAGCCGCCCGACGCGCGCGCGAGATCCGCGACGGGGGCGCGGGCCGCCACCCGTCCGAGGGGCCCTCCCCCTCGGACTCTTCCTCCTCGTCCCGGTCCGAGGACGAGGGCTCCTCGATGTCGTGGGAGGAGAGCCCCGGCTCCTCCCGCCGCCGTACTCCGCGGACCGTGCGTCGCGGCGCGCTTGGCGCCGCCTTGCGTGCTCCCTCCCGCGCGCCGCCCGCTCTCGCTCCCGCCGCGCCGCCCGCCGAGCGCACGGGGAGTCGGGGGGTGGGTGGAACGGACTTGGCGGCGTTGAACCGCACCACCGCGCGCGAGGACAACGATGGCGCATCGGGGAAACGGAAGCAAGGACAAGGATTAAAACAGAATCAAAAAACCACACTCACCAACGGCCGATGGGGAGCATCTCGATGTCCCACGGGGTCCGACCCGCGGTGGCGGCGTCCTGGTGTCGACGGCGCTCCGCGCCCGGTGAGCGCGTACGGCCGCTCCGGCGGCGTCGGGAGCATCCGCGACCTCGCCACGTCGACGGGGTTGGCCGCCTCCGTCATCTCGAAGATGCGGAGCGGCCTCTCCATCAACGGCACGAGTCGCCGGTGATGAAGGAAGGCGAGGACGCCCATCGCGTTGAGCCCTTCCCTCGCCGGCCCGCCGCAAGGCGGCGAGGACGGACCCCCCGGCGCGCCCGATGGTTGGCCGTGGGCAACCCGTAGCCCCAGGAGCCCGGCCTCTTCTTGAACACCCGGCCGGTGTAGGGAGGAAGGCCGGGCTCGGCGTTGCGCGGATAAAACCATCCCCGCTCCCCCCGGCGTTGTTCGTCGTCATGGTGCGGGGGGATGTAGAACTCCTTGAGTCGCCCCCGCAGCGAGCGACATCCCGCCGGCGCGCGCACCGCGCGGCGGGTCCTCCGCTCCGACGTGGGGCCGCGTGATGAGCTCCGCGCGGAAGAGGTGTACCCAGAGCTCCCAGTTGACTGGGATCCCCAGGTACCCTTCGCAGACGCCCACGAATGTGGCCGCCTGCGAGATCGCGTTGGGGGCAAAGTTGTGCAGCTCCACCCCATAGTGGTAGCACAATGCCCGCATGAATGTGCTCGCCGGCGCGTTGAAGCCGCGCTCGTGGTAGCGGAGGAAGCTCACCACGTAACCCTCCGGCGGATTGGGCTCAAGGTGCGACGATGGCGGCACGATCCACTCCGCCGGCGCCCTTCTTCGTTGGCCGAGAGGCGGCCGGCGGCGACCGGCCTCGCCCAGGGCGAGCCGGGTCACGGTCGACCTCTCCCATGCGTACGGCTCCAGGACCCTAATCGGAAGCTGAGGCGGCGCCATGAGGGGGGGGGCGAACGAGTGCGAGGGCGGGAGGACAAGGAGACAAGGAAGAAGCTCTAAACAGCGAGCCCGCGCGACGGCAAGAGCGAGGCGAAGGCGAAGGGACGGAGGACTGAAAACGGTGAGGAGCCAAGGTAGAAAACCGCCGCCCTTTCCTCACCGCGCTTTATAGGCGACGGGCGAGTTCTCCGAGCGTACGCCTCGCCAACATTAACCGCAGGAATCTTTCCATCGCGTCGACGGGCGGGCCCCACCACGACGGCAGCGGCCTCTAACACCGCGGGCGGGTCATCATTACGGCAAGACCGGCGACGACCGAGGCGAAACCGTCACGTCCGCCGGCCATGACGCCCACTACGCGCGCGCGCGCGCGCGCCGCCAAAAAGGCGCGCCCGCGCCGCAAAACCCGCGGCCACGCCCGCGAGGCAATTAAATGCCCGGCCCCTTGCCAAGCAAGGAGAGCCCTCGAGCGAGGCGAATCCTCGGCTCGAGACAAGGGTGACCCTCGATGGGATGACGGCGTGAGAAGGTCGCCCGAACCCGCTCGGTGTAGAGCGGGCACCGCGGGCACCCATGCCACGTAGGACCCTCGAGCGGCATGACCCCCAACTCGAAACAAGGCGACCCTCGATGGGATATCGGCGTGAGAAGGTCGCCGGGACCGCTCGATGTAGAGCGGACCACCGCGGCACCCATGCCACGTAGGACCCTCGAGAGGCATGACCCCCAACTCGAGACGATGTCAACCCCCTAAAGAAGGCACGCGCGTAAGAGGATCGCCCAGGTCACGCTTGAAATAGAGCGACACCGAAAGCACTCATACCGTGCCATGCCACCAACCAGCACCTCGAGGGTCGGCACGCCCAGACCCCTCGACGGCCGCAAACGCGAAAAGACGGGGCCGGCCAAGGCACGGCGCCCGCACGGCCCTTCCGATCGAGGTTCGAAGCCCGACCCTCGACGGGTTCGAACGAGCGCCCCGGATCACGCAGTTAGGGACGACGAGGGCACGCGCATTCGAGCCGTTCCTCGAGCCCGTCGGCTCGAGGGTGCCCCACATGTCGTGTTCGAGAGCCGGCGAGGGCGCCTAGCCGGGGGGGATCCCACCGAGGGAGAGCTTCCGCGCCCTCGGTCCCTAGCGAACGGGACCGAGCCCCACCTAGCAAACCCACGCAAGCGCTTCCATGGACGTGTCTCGGGACCGCGCGGCCTACCCTTATCGAACGGGGCATGGACGTCCACTTGAACCACCCGCTAGCGGCTCGAAGAGGAATCCGCGATTCGCGACCCGCTCGATGGGAGTCGTGGAAACCTCACCTCCCGACCCGCGGAGGGACGGCGAGGGCGCGATAAATAACAAGTCGTCGGGCTCGACCCGATCGCCTCGAACGAGGCCAAGGCTCGGGGGCTTGACGCACGGCTACACCTCCTTGGAATTGCACCCGCCGGAGACAAGGACGAGGGGAGCGTGCACCCCCGATGCCGCCGAAACACCGCCGATGCCGGTTGGCATATGTGCCACGCCTTTCGACCGAATTGCTCGCGGTTAACCCCCGCAGAGAGCCCACACTCCCGCGGGGCTTCGGGGGCTAGACCCGCGGGTCCGCTAGCGCGGCCCCACGAAAGCGTTCGCAAACAAGGAGGGAAGAACGTCCTATCGTAGGTTCCGGCACCGCGGGAGCCTCAATGGCAAACCCGCGGATGCTCGGGGGCTAGCGTCGGGGACCGCCCCTAGGGGTCCCCTCAAATAATGGGGGAACCCTCACTTAAATTCCCGCATCAAAATGAACTAAGCCTAACCATGCGAGAGAACTAACCATGCGGGACGTGGCCCATGCAAACAGACTTCGGAGGCCCACCAAGACGCTCGCCTATGAGACCCCTCGAGCGGGGCTCCGCCTCGCCCGAGGGTACGCTCCTCCTCGAACGGGCTCCGCCCCCGCTCGAGGGGCAACCCCCCTCCTCGAACGGGTTCCGCCCCGTTCGAGGGGCGACCCCTTCCCTCGAGCGGTCCCGCCCCGCTCGAGGGCTCGCTCCCCCTCGAGCGGGCCTCGCCTTGCTCGAGGGTTCGCTCCACCCTCGGCCGGGGCCCGCCACGCTCACGGGCGCCCGCACGCGTGCGCCGGCCCCGTACTTGGGCATTAACGCCCGACGCCGCGAGACGGCGCCATCATGCGCCGGGGCTCACGCCCGTGCCGCCGCACCAACTCCCCGGGGAGGAGCCCATCCCCGCCACCGTGGGGGTGGACCGTGCGTACGGCCGGCGTCGGTCCCATGACACCGCGCGCACGCCACCGTACGGCCGACGCGCTCGACCCTCGAAAGGGGGCGGGCGCACCCTCGACTTCACTTTCCCGTGACCCCGCAGGTTGGGTGAGGGGCGCTAGGCGGGTGGGTGGCCATCCCGGCCACCGTAACGCGCGGCCGCCGTACCCACGCGCGCGGGCACACGCCTGACTCCGCGGGCGCACGCCCGAGTACTGCAGCAACCACTCCACCACCACAGAGCTCATTGGGAAGGAACGCCGTTCTGCCCGCTCCTGTGCCCCGTACCGGCCATCATCAGCACCTCCCTCGAAGCCTATCAGGGGACGCCATCGCCATCTGCCGCCTCCTACCCTCGAACCGCCACTGCTCGGGTACAAGGTAGGCCATCATGGCCGGATCGCAGCGAAGATCGACCGGACGGTCGCCCACTCTACACCGTAGCACGATGTGCTCCCACACGCGGCTAGGTAGCGCGGCGTGCATGTAACTCGCCGCTCCCTTGGCCTATAAAAGGGAAGGCGAGCCCCCGGCCCGCGGGGGGACGGGTCGGAGGAACACGGCGCACGGTGCACTCACTCTCTTATTCTCCCACAACATCTTCGCCTACTCACCGGGGACTTGGGAGCCACGCTTCCTCTCCCGCCTTGCTTGTATTTGCCCCACCGCAAGCACCCCGGTGCCGAGCAATATAGTGCCACGAGCACACCACCGCTTTGGACGTACGGCCCCCTCGGCCGGAACCAGGATAAATCCTTGTGTCATTTGTTGCTTAGCATCGACCATTGAGGGATAGACCTAGGCGTTATCTACTGGTTAGTGTCGGGACCATATTCCGCACCGACAGAGACGACCGGACAGTTGGCGCGGCCGGGATGAGAGCGATGAGCGAGGCCGCGACGACGAATGATGGATGCCCGCAAGCTTTCGCCGATCGCCTCATCAAAGTTTGCGAAAGCGTTAAAGGATATCCCGGGGCCTCTTGAACTAACCCCCACTTTTTTCAAATGCTCGCTTTTGTTGCTGCTAGACGAAGCAGATGAAAAGGAGCGCTCCTTGCTGCTGTCGTAAAGTGGGGAAGAAGAAGAGGAAGAAAAGAAGTGCTCTGCGCAACAGCACAACTGTAAATAATTAAACGAGTACGAGACAGAGCGAGGCATGCATGTCTTGCCTACTGCACGTCGCCACTCGAGTCTAGTGTCATTTTTCTCTTTGAGGAAAGTCGCATGAAGCCATCATGGAACCATCTGCGAATGTGTGTGTGTGTGTGCCACTGACATGATGAGCAACGATACTACAAGATCTCTTTTTTTACTGTACTAGGTTTACTAACAAATCGATGCGCATGCTCGATCTCTTGAGCCCACGATTGCCGGCTTAATTTGTCAGTTAACCAAATCGCCCGGCCGGATCACGCAGCATCAAGCCGTCGATTAACCTGAGAAGAGGATCATTGGAGGTGGCGTGGCGAGAGCTCCCTGCAGGTTCACTCTTCTTTGTTCAGGCTTCGATTTTCTAAACGCGCACGAGCGAAGCCAAGCAGCACGTTAATTCCTGTTGCTATCCTAGCTAGGCGCGCGGACGGCCGGCCGGGCGGCCCGGTCATCACGTGCCCGATCGAGCTGTCGTAGCGTAGCCGCGTACGCGCATAGCTACAGGGCGCGGCCGCGCGGGCCGGGGGAGCAGGCACACGCGGCGGCGCCCTGCGGAGGCGCGCCGCGGTCGCCGGCCGGCGCCGCGCGGCGGGACAGCCGTGCATGGCCGCGGGGCACGGTGTCGATCGACGCGGCCCGGGCGGCCGGCCGGCCAACGTGCACGTACATCTCGGCTCCGCTACCTTGCTATTGTGCTATACAGCTACAGCCTGTAGCGCATGCATGTACGCGCACTCGCCGAGCCGCTGGGCGCATACGTGCGCTACACGACGACGTCCGGAGGTCGTCGTCGTACGCGCGGCGCTGCGCATCGCCGGTGATCGTACGCATTCGTCGCGGTTCAGAGCTAATGGCCTAGCGCCACGTATACGTGCACAGTGCATCAGTGCATGCATGCATGTGTACGAGACACGCAAGAAGCATCGTCCTAGCTAGCTGGATGCCGGACGCAGCAGTGCTCTACTGCTACTGCTATGCTAGACTTGTGATCGAAGGAGATCGTGCACGGGGCTGCTGGTTCCCTACATAGAGACTATACAGAGAGACCACGTACTAGTGCCACACGTTTTCACAATGCGGACAGGTTGCTCTAGCGCTGCAGGGGCCGGGCACGCCCATGCCCATCCTCCTATGGATCTACTGCCGTTGCTTGCAGTTGCAGTCTTGCAGACGCGACGGGGTACGGGGAACACTGAACAGCTAGCTAGCGCCTGCTACCGCTGTTAACAATGTAACATGCGTGTGTATAGGATGTGCTGAACAACCTTGAGCTAGTAGTTAGTTTAGATAATGTAAATCCCTTGTAAATAGGATCTATCTCGGCCAGGTTGTTCAACCAACATGTAAACCACGCTAGGGGTGATTCCTAGCTCTATATAACACGCAGGCGCGACCTCTATGGAGGCAACGACGCTTACACCAAGTTTTACATGGTACCAGAGCCTAGCCTCAATTAGATTCATCTAGATGACGCAAGGCAGTTCCTCCTCCGCCGCCGGCAACCCGCCTCTCGGCCTTGTTGCCCCGCTCGGCCTCCCGGTCTCGGAGAAACTCTCCAAGAACAACCTGCAACTCTGGAAGCTGCAAGTGCTGCCTACCATTCGCGGTGCACAGCTTCTAGGGTTCCTGGACGGCACCACTGTCGCGCCGCCAAAGGAGATCGACGTCAAAGCCGGTGACACCGTCACCAAGGAAGCCAATCCGGAGTACGCCAAATGGCTTGCTCTAGATCAGCAGGTCCTCGGCTACCTGCTCACCACAATGACGCGTGAGGCCATGCTGCAGGTCGGCGCCGCAACGACGGCAGCCGAGCTACGGGCCGCGGTTGAAGAAGTCTTCTCGTCGCGGACCCGTGCCAGGGCGGTGAACACGCGCATCGCCCTCGCAACCACCAAGAAGGGCGCCATGACGGCAACCGACTACATGTCCAAGATGAAGGCGCTGTCCGATGAGATGGCGGCCGCCGGGAAACCTCTCGGCAATGAAGAATTCATGTCCTACGTCCTCGCCGGCCTTGACATGGAATATAACCCTTCGGTGACTTCGTTGTTATCCAGGGGAGCGCCGGCGTCCTACAGCGAGCTCCTGTCTCAGATCCTGAGCTTCGAGCAGCGACTTGATCTGCTGATGCAAGGCAATGGCGGGTCGCAATCATCGGTGAACTCGGCATCACGTGGTGGCCGGAACGGCGGCAACCGTGGTGCTGGGCGTGGTCGCGGTGGATCAAGCGGCCGTGGTCGCGGCATGGGAGGACGTGGTCGCGGTACAAACTCCACCGGTCAGAAGCAACGCTTCACCGGTCGCTGCCAGGTCTGCTTCAAGGAAGGCCATAGCGCCGCCAATTGTTGGCATCGCTTTGATGCTGACTTCATCCCCGACGAGAAGAATGCCAACGCTGCTCACATGTATGGTGTTGATAGCAATTGTTATACTGATACCGGTGCAACAGATCATATCACCAGCGAGCTCGACAGGCTAGTCATCCACGACAAGTACAACGGCGGTGATCAGATTCGCACTGCAAGTGGGGCAGGTATGAACATTGATCATATTGGTAAAGCCATTGTTAGTACTCCCAACTGTGATCTCCAACTTAATAATGTTCTTCATGTTCCACATGCCAAGAAAAATCTTGTATCTGTACATCGCCTTGCTGCTGATAACCATGCTTTTCTAGAGTTTCATCCAAATTTTTTCTTGATCAAGGATCAGGTCACGAAGAAAACTCTCTTGGAAGGCAAGTGTAGAGGAGGACTTTATCCTCTTCCTGAATCCAGACGTGAAGTTCACACCGCCACCAAACCATCTACAGCCAGATGGCATAGTCGCTTAGGCCACCCTGCTCTTCCCATTGTTAGTCGTGTTATTAGTGAAAATAAGTTGCCTTGTCATAGGGAGGATAGCCATGATATGGTTTGTGATGCATGTCAACAAGCCAAAAGTCACCAACTTCCCTATCCCAAGTCGTCCAGCATCTC
Organism: Cenchrus americanus; assembly: GCA_947561735.1. Lineage (NCBI taxonomy): Eukaryota > Viridiplantae > Streptophyta > Magnoliopsida > Poales > Poaceae > Cenchrus > Cenchrus americanus. The sequence goes on along the minus strand of OX387243.1, from coordinate 148,138,873 downwards.
TCAATCACCTTTAGATTTAATTTTCTCTGATGTATGGGGGCCTGCTCCTGATTCTTTTGGGAGGAATAAATATTATGTGAGCTTCATTGATGACCATAGTAAATTTGTCTGGATTTATCTCTTGCGTTTTAAATCCGAGGTGTTTGAGAAATTTCATGAATTCCAACAGCTTGTAGAAAGGAGATTTAACAGGAAAATTATTGCTATCCAAACCGATTGGGGTGGAGAGTATGAAAAACTCAATTCCTTTTTTCGCCAGGTTGGGATATCTCATATGGTGTCCTGTCCCCATGCTCATCAACAGAACGGGGCTGCCGAGCGCAAGCACCGTCACATCGTTGAAGTTGGCCTATCCCTTTTAGCTCAGTCTTCTATGCCTCTAAAATATTGGGATCAGGCTTTCTTAACTGCTACCTACTTGATTAATCGTACTCCTACTAAAACTCTCCAATACTCCACACCTCTTGAGGTTCTCTTTCATGAAAAACCTGATTAATCCATGCTTCGAGTTTTTGGATGTGCATGTTGGCCCAATCTTCGGCCCTACAATACTCACAAACTTGCCTTTCGTTCCAAACGCTGTGCTTTTTTGGGCTATAGTCATATGCACAAAGGGTTTAAGTGCCTCGATATTCCTACTGGTCGTATTTATATTTCCAGGGATGTCATTTTTGATGAGCAAGTGTTTCCCTTTGCTGATCTGCATTCTAATGTCGGTGCTCGTCTTCGCTCTGAAATTGAGCTCCTTCCCAATTTATTTTCATCATCTACAGTTTTTGGGAGTACTACCCTAGCTAATACTGATGTGATCAATTCTTCATCTGACCCTGCTGCTAACCCTGGTGAAAATTCGGAGCAAAATCATGCTACGGTGCAGATTTGTGCTGATGCTTCACAAGGGGAGACCGGCGCGCCACCCGAAGTTGATCCGGCGGCGCCTGCAACCTCGGACCTGCGCCCCGGATCCGCCTCGGGTCCCTCGGGCGAGCCGGCGGGCGCCACGCGTGCGGCGGCGGAACCCGGCCGCGTCACGCCACCCTGCGACCGCGCGCGTCCCCCGGGCGGACGACCGCCCCGGACGCCACGCGGCGAGCGACGGGCCGGCCGCGCGCGCCGGCGCCTCCTCCTCGACTGCGCCGTCTGGATCTGCTGTGGCCGCCGGATCCGCTGCTCCATCGCCAACAGCTGCTCCTCCTATGTCTTCTTCGCCGGAACAGCAACCATCCCGGCCATGCACGCGCTCTCAAGCTGGTATTCACAAGACAAAGCAATATACATATGGTACAATCAGGTATGGCATGGAAGCTACCTCTGAACCTAAATCTGTTCATGATGCTTTGGCTGATAGTAATTGGAAGAAAGCCATGGATGTTGAATATGAAGCTCTCATGAGAAATAAAACTTGGCATCTAGTTCCTCCACATCATGCTCATAATCTTATTGACTGTCGCTGGGTTTTTAAAAAGAAAAGGAAGGCTGACGGCACACTTGATAAACACAAAGCTCGTCTTGTTGCCAAGGGTTATAAGCAACGGTATGGTATTGATTATGAGGACACATTTAGTCCTGTTGTCAAGGCCGCCACCATTCGTCTTGTTCTTTCTTTGGCAGTATCTCTTGGCTGGAGCCTTCGTCAACTAGATGTTCAGAACGCGTTTCTTCATGGAAACCTTGACGAAGAAGTGTTCATGAGGCAACCTCCTGGGTATGAGAGTAAGACTCATCCACATTTTGTTTGCAAGCTTGATAAAGCTCTCTATGGATTGAAACAAGCACCACGTGCCTGGTACGCTCGGCTAAGCACAAAGCTTCAACAGCTCGGTTTTAAAGCCTCCAAAGCTGATGTGTCCTTATTTGTGTACAACAAAGGGGGAGTTGTTATATTCCTACTCATTTATGTTGATGATATTATTGTTGCCAGTTCCTCTGATGCAGCAACGCAGGCCCTTCTAAAGGATCTTCGGGCTGAGTTTGCCCTCAAGGACCTTGGTGAACTCCATTACTTCTTGGGCATTGAAGTCAAAAAGGCACAAGAAGGAATCTTGTTGACACAACAAAAGTACACATCAGACTTGCTACAACGAGTAGGTATGGCACACTGTAAATCTGTGAACACTCCTATGTCCTCTACTGATAAGCTCTCAGTGCATGATGGTGATCCACTTGGACCCAAAGATATAACCGAGTATAGAAGTATTGTTGGAGCATTACAATACTTAACCTTGACACGGCCAGATATATCATTTGCTGTTAATAAAGTTTGTCAATTCTTGCACAAACCTACAAGCTGTTCATTGGAGTGCGAGTTAAACGCATACTCGGGTATCTTCAACATACAAGAGATGTGGGACTCGGAATACATAAGTCGCCCTCTACTCTTGTTAGTGCCTTCTCGATGCTGGTCGGGGCCGGATGTTCGGATGATAGAAGATCCACGAGTGGTTTTGCAATATTCCTTGGATCCAATTTAATATCATGGAGTGCAAGAAAACAAGCAACCGTGTCAAGATCAAGCACTGAAGCTGAATACAAGTCTTTGGCAAATGCAACAGCAGAGGTCATGTGGGTGCAAACTCTACTCAAGGAATTGGGAGTCAGGGGACCCAAGTTTGCAAGGTTGCGGTGTGATAATCTTGGAGCAACATATTTATCAGCTAATCCTGTTTTTCATGCTAGAACAAAACATATAGAGGTAGACTTTCACTTTGTCAGAGAGAGAGTTGCACAGGGACTTCTGCAGATCAGATTTATATCTACAAAAGATCAAGTTGCTGATGGTTTCACAAAACCCATACCAGTTCGGCAGCTTGAAGAGTTCAGACGCAATCTCAACCTAGATAGGGTGTGATTGAGGGGGAGTGTTAACAATGTAACATGCGTGTGTATAGGATGTGCTGAACAACCTTGAGCTAGTAGTTAGTTTAGATAATGTAAATCCCTTGTAAATAGGATCTATCTCGGCCAGGTTGTTCAACCAACATGTAAACCACGCTAGGGGTGATTCCTAGCTCTATATAACACGCAGGCGCGACCTCTATGGAGGCAACGACGCTTACACCAAGTTTTACAACCGCACGCGTACACTTCACCGACAAGCTAGAGGCTCCGGCGTGTGTACATTTGACTCGCGATGCTGCTGGCCAGCTCGTGTGTTTAGGACATCGATCAGGTCGCTTCATCGCTTGCGGCAGCTAGCTAGCGCTAGTGTGTTGCCTAGAGCTAATAAGGTTTTGCTTATTGGTTGTGCAGCTGCGATGACTTGTGCGTGGAGACGGAAGCAACTGGCTGTGGGCACTCCGGTGTGATCTCTGCACGGGGATCCGCGATGCCCAACACGGATTCGCCAACCCCAACATCCTGCACGCGTGGATGCGCCGATCGACACGAGCAAGCAAAGTCATCCACCACAGTCACATGTGCGAGTGTGTAGTATGTGCGACGACCTCGTTCTTGTCTCCAACTAATCTCCTAGAAATCAGCAACCAGATTACTACTGGTCTAACTCTTGCTGGGTAAAATGCTTCAGTAACCTAGGTTTGAGCTGCCGCCTCTCTTGCATCATCCACATGTAACACCATTTCTTTATCCGTCGTTTCGGTTTTACCGGTATCACCCACGCACGCACACGTGATGGTTGTACGGCGGAAACGATAATATACGTTCTCACTGGGATTACTCAGAGTTGCTGGGATCAGTGTTTTTAATCAACGCTACGATCCGACAGGAGTTTTATGCTGAACCTTCACTAGGGCAGGGGGATCACCGATCATGTGTGTGCGGCTTGAGGGGGACGATCCCACAGTGGAGAAGTTTGAGATGCTGCTCAACCTTGCAGTGGGCCGCGACTTTCTTTGTGGCACAACGTTGGTGCCGACGACGCAGTTTACAAGTGGCTTATATCCTGTCCCTTAAGCCTGTATGTTTGGCCGGTGGATGGTAGTTGTTGCTGATTTGTTATGAGATAAAAGTATTGTTGGCTGGTTGTTGGTGGTTGATTTACTTTGAGAGAAAAGTACTGCTAGCCGGTGGCTGATAAACCGGACGAACAGGGCGAGAGGTGGTGTAGTACGTGTTTTCTTCGGTGCGTTGTTGTGGTGGTGTCCATTTCGACGCGTTATATACAATTGTTGCTTCTTTTTATATGATGTGAGTATGTGGCAGTGCTCCTGCGGTCCTGCCTTTTATTAGAAAAAATCTATATGGCCTCCCAAGTCCATGTTATACGATAGACATGCGGGGCGGTTGATCCGGCGGCCTAGCTGCTGGTGCATCGGTAACCCCACACTACTGTTCAGCAGAATAGTGGGTGCAGGTCACTGCATACGTGAGTGAAAGCCAGAGACGGAGAAGCACACAGATCGCAATCAGCATTCAGAAAAACAACATGTACTATAGTCAATTGGCTGGGCTAGCTGTTGCCCGCTGGTGTGGGTGGCCTAGATCTCAGAGATCGGGCTGCGGGTAATTTGACGGTGGAAAACTGTCTGGTCGGTGTTGCAACTTGCAGCTGGCCGGTATAAGCATGTGGAACAGTCAGCAGCTGCTGGCTGCAGCCACTGCTAGTTATCTTATATACATCGATCGCCCAGGTAAGATCCCAACTGTCATCTCAGGCGATCTCACTTACTAGCTAGCAGATCGAAGAACTAAGATTAATCTGGCAGTGGATTCGTTGCGCTTGTTATCGTCAACCGCCAAGATCTGCAGCAGGTGCAAGCTGCGCGCTATACCTTAATCAGAGAACACAAAAGAATTGTGCAGACACGATCCGTTTCAGATATCGCGCGTCTGAAATCCGGCCGGCGTCGCCACTTGCCTGCGCTTCCTGCTTGGCGTCACTCGTTTGATGCTTGGTGTTTTTCAGCTAAGCGGCTAGGCAGACGCGGACAACCAAGTAACTAACACATATACACAACACAACAGCTGCAAGCCTGGACACATTATATTAGCTTGAGCACTAGCGCTATAGCATCAGATCACGGCACGCAGGTGGTGGCTCGAGCCAGCCGCAAGGCTTCTGCCGATCGAGCGAAGCGAGCGAGCGCAGGCCTCGCCAATCATTTGGGCAACTGGGCGAAGGCGAGCGAGCGAAATCGCAGCATGTGGCGGCCGCCGTCCGGCCCCCGAACCCCCTGTACTTGCGCGAGTTTTCTTTCATTCACCGCCCCTCGGACGATGCGGAAGCGGAATAAGAATCAGGAATCTTGCCGCGGAAACCCAGCAGGAAGCGATCGGAAACGAGCTTCGCGCGCCGGAACGAGACCGATGGGCTGGTTGATAATGCACGCAGATGCCGCGCGCGCAGCGTGGGGGAAGCGGGGATCACAGAATCTCAACGTACGGGGGTGGTGGACGGCGCCGGCGGACTGGCGGAGATAGATGCCATTGTTGCCAGAGTCATCAGAGATCGAGGCATCAACGCATGCATGTCCGAGAGCGTGGGCGGCTGAAATGATTCAGCCCTGTTTATTCGCAACTTGGGAGGAATTTATGTTCTTGCATTGGTTGTCACAGGATCAGAACTAGTAGATTTTGTCTCCTCTGAGTTTTTCACGTTCCGAACAGAGTATAGTATAACCTCAACCGGGAGATAAATGTTAGGTACATACTCTCGCCAGTCACTACCTTTATTATGCTTATATGCTTAAAAAGACTTAATTGGATTGGTAGGTTGCATGAGCCGTCCTTCTGGTGGTGTGGCACGATTTGCGTTGGATCAACGAGTTGTTTTGTTTAATTAAACCTGGGCTAGCTTAAAGCTAGCTAGAGGCAGATGTAACAGCAGCTAGCTAATATAGGTTAGTGAGGAGGGAGAGGACAAGCGAACAAGTTCATCCATCAGCCAATTCGAAAGGTGTCGTGTTTGGTAGTAGAGACGGGGCGGGGGCATCATCATTCAGCACTAGAATTACGACCGCGAATTGGGGCTTTTTTTTACCTACTTATATTCCTCAAGTCTGGCGTACGTTGGGCGCATTTAGCTCCTTCTATTCTCTGAGGAAAAAAACAAGTTGTTCTTGGCACCTAATTAAGCAGATACAGTGAACGAACGACCGAGTGCCGGCTAACCTAATACTCGGTTAGTTGCATCGTATATGTTCCACGTACTGGAAGTAGTTGACCTCGTTGCTCGACCGGAGAAGTTAGGAGCGACCGGAGAGATACGTGTTGTGAGTAGGCCGGGGTGGTACTGTAATTCAGAATAGCAAATTTAATGATCAGATCACAGGAGTGCCATGTCATAATAATATGTGTTCTGTACAATTTTGAGTTAAAAATAGTATATCTTCGTAGGATTGTGAAGAATGCATCATGGTCATTGCCCATTACCACTCTAGTCGTGAGTGCATTATCTTATTCACACGCAGAGTGTGGCACACGCACACGCACACAGCACACGTACGTACGCGGGCATGCATTATATTACCATATTATTGCAGACGAGACAAAACCTGCCGGTTTGCTACTGCATGCTGAGTAGATAGTGCTTTCGATACCAGATGCTAGCTTGTAGTATATAGATATATCATATATATAGCTCCATCGGCAAATGCGTAGGCTGTATTTTGGAGCAGGTACTAACAGTGTCATTGCTCAGTTTAACAAGATACAGGGGTGTTTTATTTGCTTGCACCTGCAAACGACTTATGGTGGAGTTAATCTGCTGATGCCACACCGTTATCGCTGGGAGTCGTGTTCATCAGCATTGGGCGTGTAGATGCACTCTTCTCAGTTGAAACGCATGTGCTTCAAATTAAACTAGTTTTTCTAAACATAGTGCAGACGTGCAGTGATGCTCACATACATGCATGCACACTTATTAACACATACTTTGCCGGTCGCTAGCTAGAAATTGTGTCTGTGAGGGGAATCACTGTCCCTTAGCAACCAACAAAAAGGACCGAAGGAGTACGACCACACACACACACACACACACACATATATATATATATATATATATATATATATATATATATATATATATATATATATATATATATATATATATGCATCACAATTATATATACTAGTCCATCAACCCGTGCTTCCGCACGGGCTAGCACTTTACTTTAATTATTAGTAATTATAGTTTACTTTTATTAGGAACATCATAACAAGGTTCACACAATTTTGCAACATAGACTGTAAATATAATATATTAATTAACATTTGGTCAGCATAATTTGAGAGAGATCCTTATAATTTTAAGATTGTATTGCGTAATATGTTTGAAAAATAATAAGTATAATTAACTTTGTTTTATTGAAAGATCCACCGCAAATATAAGACGTTATTTCTTATCTTCTTCTTGTTACACTTTGTTCCTAATGTAGCACTAATCAAGAGATAATTTAATTTGAGTATATGGGTGCGTTGGAGGCCGGTCTTCTGGAAGTGAAACACATAAATATTTGCATTTAAAATGATGTTTGTTAGTTTATGAATTAAAAATGAACAATTAATAATTAAGAGTTGTTCATATCATTATATGTAACGGTTCCACCAGTGTATTATTTGTTTTTATGTGTTTCATGATTTGCTTCATTTTCTTGGACCCTGTTACGGTTGATGTCAGGTATCACTCGTAAATTATTTTGATGGACACTATGGAAGATATTTTTAATTCAATGTAGGTTTCGTAGCATGCATGCAAGTGTTGAAAGTTTTGTAGTTGCTTTCTACTTAAAAAAACGGAAAAAATTACTCAACCAAGAGCCAAATGTCATGAATTTTGATAAATTCGAAATTTGTCTTTTTCTTCTATGGGTTCAATGTGTGTTGTGACTCCTATAAAATCGATGAAACATAAATATGAATTATTAATTATTAAATAGTCGTAAAGTGAGTGAAAGTGTAGAAATTGTAAAGTCAACAATGTTTTAACTAATAGGTACGTGTCCACATTTATTCTTGTTGAAAGCATATCCATGCTCATGAAGTTGAAACTATATTTTGGAATGGTTTGAACTTTTTTAAGTAGTTGTGGGTAAGAAGTTGACATACGATCTTGTCATTTTCCATTATTCGATACATTTATGTTGTTGGTGTGAATGACATTTGCAATTATGTACACATTTCCTTCTTAAATCGGTGGCTTAAACTTTTCCATATAGGTCTTATTAGTAACATTGTGCATTATGGTTCATGTTTTCATCACCATTAATAATTTTTAAACCGAAAACAATACAAAAAGGCAATCAAACGAACATATCCACAATTTGGTTATCCTTTCCTTGATGTTCCACAATTCCTTTCCCGATCTAATTTCACTTAAGTTTTTATTCAGCATTGCAACTTCTTTTTTTTAGCAAAGTTCACCATTGCAACTTGCTCAACTGATTAGCAAAAGATGATGATGGATCCAATTGTCTTATTTTTCCATACAGAAGACATATTGTAAAATTTGAAAATTTTCTATACATAAGTTATGTTACACACATAACAATCAAGCAAAATATAATTCAATAGAAAGAATTGAAAATGATAATTTTTTAAGAAGAATTTTGAGAAGCAAGTCATCTATACCTAGCATGCAGCAGACCTTACAATAAACAAATAATTTAGTATCATAACATATGCTATGAAAAATTAATCTAACTATAGCATGCAACATGACAAATAATTTAGTATTCATAACTTATGCCATGAAAAATTAATCTAATTGTAGCACACAACAAACCGAACAATAAACAAATACTTTAACAATTATCTAATTGTAGAAGAGAAATCAAATAAGCTCGAAAAATAATGTCTCGTCGTGGATGGATCTCTAGTGCTCTAGTGCAACCAATGGGTGTAAAAGGTTCTGTGCAGCCATAGAAGAATGCTTAGGTTGATCGTGTGTTTCTGTTGAATAGCAGCAGGGGACCTAGTTCCGTTGGTGAAAGTAGCAGCAATCCCTAGTTGACGGAAGCACTACATAAAAGAGATGTTTCTTGAAAGATGCCATCTCTCATTCTATAATTTTATATATTCACGTGTAAAGTATATAATTTGTTGTATTAGCTAACAACCTTTTAGGATCGATTTTTTATGATTAAATTAAAGTATGAAAGAGAGATTCAAAACAAGAAAAAACTAATCGACATGTATATACATGTACGTTCTAGTTTTTTAGTCGTATTATCTAAAGATCCTTTTGCAATAGATTCTTTTTACGATTTAAACATGGTAAAGAGATAAAAGGTAAGAGACTAATTACATTACATTACATTACATTACATTACATTACATTACATTACATTACATTACATTACATTAAATGTGACAGGCACGACATGATAGTTGGACAATTTTTTATTTGAAGCAAGGGGATTTGTTGTGTTAGATGTGACTGCGAGATGGTTTAGATTCAATTTTTCTATAGTATCACGTGTGGATAATTTAGAGAATGATATAAGAGGGTTGTTTTTGTTAATTCTTCATAATGGCAGACACGATAGGATAGTTGGATAATTTTTTTAATTGAAGCGAAGAGATTTATTGTGTTAGATGTGACCGAGAGATGGTTTAGATTTAATTTTTTCTATAATGACACATGTGGATAATTTAGACAAAGATATAGGAGGATTGTTTCTATTAATTCTTCATAATGGCATAGGTGGTAATTTTAGAAACAAAATACATCCAATGACTATTAAAATCAAGGATATTTTTTTAAGTGTACACATAGGACTCCTATGTGGCTTCATGTGGAGGCTTCTCTTTTTTAGACTGTCCACCTAGAATTCCTAGGTGGCTTCATGTGTAGCCTTCAAAAGGAGCCTCCAATTAGTAATAGTGAGATGAGCAACTTTGTTTTGACACGATACATGAGCAACTTTGAAAAACGGCTGGTGCACATTGTTGTGAGATTGACGAGGTCTCCATAAATTAAAGTAGCGCTTGCTACCAGAAGGACACGCCGCGCGCATACACTGAAAAGAATAGCGTTATTTTTTAAAATCAAGTAATATGATTGCTAATGTTCTAAAAAAAGTAATATGATTGCTAATAAGTCGATGATTTTACCTATCTTGATGAAGGGATTTCACGACAGGAGCATAAACTTGTCGATCGCGTAAACACGGAAAATGCAGAATTTGTGTTGAAGAGGCTACCGATGGTGGGACTGAGTGACTGATAGGATTTATTTTAAGCCAGGGTTACATGCTTCGGATAGGTCTCAGTTTGTTCGGCGGTGCTCGGAAGCTTCAAAAACCCATCCGGACGTCAACCCCACTCCTGGAACCCTCGAAAGGCGGATCGAGCTAGAAGTCTAGCAGCTACACACAGCTTATAGGTGGCCGATCATGTCGACGCCGATGCCGCTCTCGTGCACGAGCCAGCCGGCCGGGGCCCCCGTGCGATCACGAACTGATGAATATGCGCCGCGCCAACATGCTGCACGTCAAAATCAATCACGCCGTGGGCGCGACCGATCTCGATCGACGATCTGTCCACCCGAACAAAACCCCATCCATTCCAGCTCGTAAAGCTAGTGCGAGTACATACGAGAGTCAGATCACCGATCCATCGGCGTCCCGTCACCGATCATGTTGCCGTGTTCAGTTCAGTTCGGCGCAGCTAATAACGAACAGTTGATGCGGATCGGCCGCGCGCCGCGGGAACAAAACAAACAAACCGTCGTCAGGACTCAGGACTTTAAGAGGATCTTATCTTTTTTCAGAGGTTTGGAGGAGGTAGCTCGGCAGTGCTCAACTGTGCCTCGTGTGGGCTCTCATCACCCCGGCCGTTGGACGGATCGGATGCAGCGTGCAGAGAGATCGGACGTATAGGCTTGCGTTCCGAGCACGGTTCCGGTGGGAACCGGTCCGGTTCCCACCCCAAACTTTGCCTGCAATTTTTACCCCTCAGCAAACCGATCGGTTTCACAGGTTTACCAGTTGGTTTTTTTAACCGTGGGAACCGGCCTTCATAAAACAGTGGAGAACGGGGGTCGAATCTGAGGACTGTGTGAGGGTAACAGCCGTGATATATAGATCCAGAAGTGCTAGCTGTGTGTGTGGTTCAACGGTCAAAATGTCTGATGTGCTGGTCCATCTCTTCAGGGAACCTGGTTCGATCGGGCAACAGAAGGAAAAAAAAAGAGCACGTGCTTTGCCGACCCTGGTAACAACTCAAGTGTCTCGGTTACGTGGATTACCGCAAAGTATCATCAGACCCATTTTTCAAGCAATGTCGTAGAACTTTTAGACCGGCATAATAGTTTGAAATTCGCAACCTGAACAAGAACAAGAATCTGCCGCGAAGAAAAAAAAACAGAGAACAGTTCTCTGAACCGAGATTTTTACTTTTACACGTACGGGGTTATTCGTCGGCGGAATAAAACACCATGGCGATCTCGTCCGTCCAGAAGTTTGACCAAGCTGAGCATCTCGTGCCCGTTCACTCCCCCGGCAGTAAAACACCCTGACGCCTGACAGTCACCGTGACCGTTTGGGACCCGACGACCCCCGGCGGCACGGGCCGCTGCTGTGCTCGGTGCTCGCCCCCCGTCGTTCTCACCGACGCCGGCCTTTATAAGCACCCCACACCCCCCGCGCTCACACAGACTCCTCGACTCGCACCCATTCCTCTTCTCTCCTCTCCAACCCGGTCTCACTTGCCATGCACATGGAAGCGCCGCCGCCGCCAATGGACGCGCCCCACGACCCCGCGCCCTTCTCCCCGCTCTCCTCCGACGCCGCCCTCTCCCCGCACTTCCCGCCGGCGCTAGCTGACGCGGGAGCCGGCGCGCTGGACCTCTCCTTCACCTCCACGGCCTCCGCCTCCACCTCCTCCTTCACCACCGCCACCACCTTCAGCGCGCGGAGCTCGCTGTCGCTGCCCTCATTCTCCTCCTCCACCTCGCTCTCCCCGCGCCCGCACTCCTCCGCCGCGTCCCCGCACTGGGCGCACCTCGCTGCCGCGCGCGCCGCCACGCCCGACGGCGTGCTACGCCTCGCGCACCTCCACCTCGTCCGCGAGCTCGGCCACGGCCACCTCGCTCGCGTCTTCCTCTGCCGACTCAAGAGCTCACCGCCGGCGTCCCCGCTCTTCGCGCTCAAGGTCGTCGACCTCCGCGACGATGACCCGTCCAGGGTCTCTCACGTCCTCGCCGAGTCGCGCGTCCTCTCCTCGCTCGACCACCCCTTCGTGCCGACCCTCTACGCGCGCCTCGACGCAGGCAGATACGCGTGCTTCCTGATGGACTACTGCTCCGGTGGTGACCTGCACGCGGTGCTCCGGCGCCGTCCCGGCGGCCGCCTGCCCGTCGCCGCGGCGAGGTTCTACGCCGCCGAGGTGCTCCTCGCGCTCGAGTACCTCCACGCCCTCGGCTTCGTGTACCGTGATCTCAAGCCGGAGAACATCCTCCTCCGGGGCGACGGCCACGTCGTGCTCTCCGACTTCGACCTCGCGCTCCCGGCGTCCGTGGAGCCCGCCGTCCGCCGCCGCCAGGTGCGGAAACAGAGCCGCCGCAGGAAGAGCTTCATGCTGCCATCGTGCTTCACTGGCGCCGCCAATGGCGGCGGCGGCGACGACGACGAGGCGGAGATCGACGCCAAGGAGCGGTTCGAGTTCGTGGCCGAGCCGACGTCGGCGAGCTCCAAGGACTGCGTGGGCACGCACGAGTACCTCGCGCCGGAGCTCGTGAGCGGGAGCGGCCACGGCAACGGCGTCGACTGGTGGGCCTTCGGCGTGTTCCTCTACGAGCTCGTCTACGGCCGGACGCCCTTCAAGGGCCACACCAAGGAGGTCACCCTCAAGAACATCCTCTCCAAGCAGGTCACCTACCCGCAGCTCGACGGCGAGGCCGACGCGGCGCAGCTCCGGGACCTCGTCGGCCGTCTCCTCGAGCGGGACCCGCGCCGCCGCATGGGCGCCGCGCGCGGCGCCGCCGAGATCAAGCGGCACCCGTTCTTCGCCGGCGTGGACTGGGCGCTGATACGGTGCGTGGCGCCGCCCGTGGTGCCGGACAAGGAGGCCGCCGCGTCCCCCGCCGCCGGCGGGGATAGGAAGGCGGCGAAGCTCGGCAGCTGGAGCAGCATGGGCAGCAACTGCAGCAGCAAGAAGCGGAAGAGCAGCGGCTTCAACGGGCGGAGGTCCAACTGCGAGGAGAGGCAGGGTGTCTTCCGCAAGCTCATGAGTTGGAGCCAGGAGAACCGACCCAAGACGACGGCGATGAACAAAGTAAAATGATGATGGTCTGATGCGCCTCTTTCCTCCGATCCCCGGCTTAATTTTGGTGTGATTTTGGGGTAGGTCCTGGGCCTGGTTTAGAGCGTCGTTTATTTAGGTTAAATTACTGTTGTTACTCTAGTGAATGTATAGAGTGGTGTGGTTGATCGAGTTGTACAAAGAGCGAGGCGATGCATGTCACTGAGTTGATCAGCTGACAAGGTTTGATCCATGCCCAGACGTGGAGAAACTTCATCCCTTGTTTAGTAGTAAAAAAAGTTTAACTTCTTTTATCCTATCCGTGCCGATGTGTGTTCTGGATACTAAAGTGAGATTCGGCCCCGAGGATTGACCGATTGCCTCATAAAGTTCTTCTCGAGTAATTCGTATCTGAAAGTCACAAAACGTGTTGCACCATGTTCAGTGTGATGGTGCAAATGCTTTCGAATATGGGCGTAGTGATGCTACTGAATGAAGCGATCTCTGAACTCAACTCCCAGCACTGTCATATGTTCTTCTTACACAAATCTGTGCAGTAGTTTCAGCCTTTCAGGATTCGGATCTATAGCAGATTGGCAGATTGCTAGTGGCACAAGCTATAGCTAGCTTCCAGAACGAAGGGGCGTCGCCGTAGATTAGCACCAGCACCAGAAAGCTACAAATTCAATTCGAAGCGCACACTCCAATCCCTCGATCTGATGAGCCCGTTGCCATCTCCCCGCCACGGGATGTGCATCCATCTGGCTCACTGGCTGCCTCGTCCCAATCATTGGGTGCATGAACGCAGTGTGGGCGCGCAGGGGGTCCTCCGGCCCTGTGCATTCATAAACATCCGAACATGCAGAGAGAGCAGCCACGCACGGCGGCGCCATTTCTCTGCACATCGCGCCATGAGACGCCACACCCTTTTTCTATCGGTTACTGGCGCCGCGACGCGATCTGCTCCCGCGAGTGCTGTAGGGCGCGCCTGTAGCCCTGTAGCTGTAGCGTGGCCGGGGACGGACGGAGCTGTGGGCGCTGCAGCGCGTACGCGTCCCGCGCTGGACGCGCGCACGTCGCCGGCGGCGTCGGCACGGCGCTTGAATTTGGCGCGCGTCGTCCCCTGCCGATAACGAACTGATCGATCGACGCTGAAGTTGGGCGAGACGCGGACGACTGCGATGCGAATAAAAGTGGCGGAAAGTGGCCTTCTGCCGGAGGCGAGGAATGAGAGGACGACGCCAACGGAACCGAAGCATGCGGCAGATATCGAGAAAGGCCGAAAAGAGAGGGGGAATTCTGCTGCTGCCTTTGCTTGCGTAGCACTTTCCCTTTCGCCCACTTCTATGCGACGGAACGGAATGCATGCGATGCAGTGCAACGCGCCGCCCTGTGTGCTGTATCTATCTATCGAGTGTGTGTGTCATCTGCGTCTGCCTTTGTCTTTGCCTCGCGCGGCTCTTTTCGGTCGCCGGCCGACCTGACCGCCTGAGCTGAGCCCCGCTGAGCTGAGCACGCGCGGCCTCAGTATTCATGCGCGCAGTGTGCATGAGAGTCAGTGAGCGGATGTGTGCACCTTTTCGTTTCAGTGTTTTGATTTGACGGCGACGGTATATGACGCGACGAGGGAATCTGAGGCTCGAGAGGGTGCGGCCAAACCCAACAATCGTTGGGGAATGATGCGTGCACCATCCTACTACCAGCATGCAGGACTAGCTACGGCTATTGTATTGGTGGGCACGATTTGGGGGGTACACCGTTTGGTCCTGTCCGAATTGAGAATTACCAGGCGTCAGACGACAGTTGAACACGTTCAACGAACATCGGCTGCCGCGGGAAGTTGGAATCTGAACGTACTACGAATATATACTTGAAAAAACTTATCGGCATTACCAACCTAGCATTTCGTCGCGGTAACAGATTGAACCTCTCGTGTCACGAGTACACAGTTCGGATATTTACGCTCATCGATCTCTTAAAAAATACGAGCACTGCAGGCCCAGATCAAGCCCTGTCGAAATCCCGGTGCATGCACACAGCACACACCCGTGGACATGGACAGTCGGATGAGCTGCAGTCACGAGCTGTGCCTCCCACGACGACGCAATAATCGAGTGGGGGCGGATTCAACCGCCGGCTAGCATAGCAACAGCCGCAGCTTCGGACACTGGATCCATCGGCACGAGACACGGCCGGCGACGCGTCACATGCCGAGCTCAAAGCCACCGTACCACAACACCCCACGGGGCGCGCGCGCGCGCTAATCATATGGCGCTATAGTAGCTCCTCGATCGTCGCCTGAAAACAATTTCCCTTTTCTTTCCCCCCCTCTGCAGGACTGCATTCTGCAGCATCGAGCAAATAAAAAAAATCTCAGTTTTTTTTTCGTTGCTAGTGTGGAAGAATCTCAATCTCTCGATTTATACTTATTCCCTTCCTCTCGCTGGCCAGTACCAGCAGATGCTTCGTGTGATCGCCTCTGCTCCGACGGGCGATCGAGGCTCTGCGTGCAGCCGGCCTGTTTGCAGGCTTGCATGCAGCTAGCTGCAGGCGCGCGCGTGATCCGTGAGCGGACGTGTTGCTTGGCTGCGGCGAGGAGAGGCGCGTGTGAACGTGACGGTGCCGGCGACCAGGGGGCCGGACGGCCAAGCCAACAGATCTCAGAAGCACGCCGGCGCCAGGCACGCGCTTGTTCCTCCATGACCACGACCTGGGCCGCCGGCCGGACGAACAAAGAGGAAGCTAAAGGGGAGGAGCGCCGCGGCACACCGCGCGCGCTTTATTCCGGTGGAGTGGAGTGGAACCAACAAAAGGGCACACCACGCGTGACGTGCGCTCCGTTTAACACCAGGAACGGCACGGAATGGACCTGCTCTGCTCCTCCCTTTACTACTACCCCCTCTTTGTAGCTGCTGCTTCCTTCGTTCTTGTTCGTCCCTTTTCTTCATGAACCCCCGAATGTCGTCTTTGCCAGCGGCACATTCCCTTCACCTTTTTGGCCCAATGTAGGGCTTTATACCTTCATCTGTCATCTCGATCCTGACGCTTCTTTGGTACCTAGTACGTCATTGACACTAGACAGATAACCTAAACTTCTCAGCCGTCACTCACCGAGCAATTATACAGCTGTCAATAATCCGGTTGGCGTATTTCAGGCAAACCACTAAGAGAACACACACAGTAGTAATTTGTTGCGAGCGGGATTAACAACTGAAAATACTATACATGTAGTGTATAGCAGGTAGTAATTTAGACCCTTTTTTTCTATATATAAAGAGAAAATGGTGTTTTGGGTCCTTTGGCACATGAACTTACATGCTCTATCTGTATTATATTCCATCATGGCATAGAATACTGCTGTTCGTTTCTGCATAGCCGATCACAAGAATTTAGAGAGCGCCGGCCGTCCACAGCACGCAGCTGATCAGAGAAGCGAAACTGAATTAATAAGGAGCTCCCTAACGAATTATGTATCGTTAAGCACGAGGGAGCACCACGAGCCACTAATGATTCATTTAACAGAGCATCATGATAGGTAGATGACCGTACCACAGCTATCTATTTTATCTCCCACTCTGGGATGTGCTGCTACCTGCAAGCAAATGCCGCTGCTGCCAATAATCCGCCATTGGACGCGCCGTGAGGGAGCTCGGGGAGGCACGGCGATCCGAGACGGGAGATTCCCCTCCCCTCCTAATTTGACATTCACCTAATCATTTCTCATGGGACTGCGCCCAACTCGCTATTAAACATATCGGGCCCTGTCGTGGCCCGGAACAACACCGGGACGTGCTGGCTGTGTGCGTGGCGTGGGAGAGAGAGAGAGAGGGTTGCATTGGTTGGGTGTTCCTCCGGTTCGTTGCGATCGAGTAGTTTATTGGGGGATCGTTAGCTAGACTCGGATCGGCCAGGAGCAATGGAGCATGCATGCTAGCTTAGCTTTGTCCTTGGATGTCCCCCCTACGCTACTTCCATCGATTCCTTTGGCGAACGCGATTTGTGCTTGCATGGTTGCTGCAAAAGATGTTTGGTGTCCGATCGTTTGCGATGTATGGCTTTAGGCCTGAGATGATGTTAATTTCAGCCTCTTCTAGGACTAGGGATGGGTGCTGATGCTAAAATGGTGTTGCTACTACTTTTCTGTTGCTTGTTTCCTTCTGTAGTTATTAACAGCCTGATTGCATTGGGGTCATTTTCCAACAACAACAACAACAACAACAAAGGGGAACAATTTGAAAAAGTTGGGATTAATTGCCAGCTACTAACCGACCACTAACATTATGAGCTTGCCCTCTTAGACCATAGCACATGATTAGCTCGCAACCGTATGAATTATGCGGGGGCGCCAGGTACAATTGAAGTTGACATCCGTCCCTCATTCTCAACGCATGACGACACTCTAACAAACGATTATAATGTTGGATGGCAAGACTTGTAAGCACAGGACGGAGCAAAAAATTAAAATGCAAAGAAGCTGCGAAATCGGCTCAGCTAGAGAGAAACGTAAGGCCCACACACAAATGGGCCATCTATTTGCTAGCGCCCTTATCTGGGCCTCCTTTTCTACGGGCCCGAGGGTGTGCGCCGTGATAACGGAAAGCTTTCCTTCCGTGCGACCGTGACGGACGACTTCAAAATAGACTGGTCTCAAGCGACTAAAATCAGATTTCGTTCAATTTGCAATTCCATTAGATTTAATCTTACGTTTACGAACGGGTACGGAACACATCCATATTTGCAATTAGGTTTAAAGGGCTTCTGCCATAGTTAGAACTAACAAACCGCGTTGCAGCATACAAACCAACGTGCAGATTGTGAAACAAAATGCAACAGCTACAACGACCACACTCATCGGAACAACCATTTATAAATAGCCATCATTTGAAAAAAAAAGATAAAGGGACGAAAACATTTGAAGTCCCGCCCTTTGCAAAAAGCAGGCTATCATGGAAAAAAATTTCAGGCCATCGATGTGCCTATCATACATGTACATAGACATAGCTAGAACTGCAACGAAAGATCTGCATTGTTTACATGCACAAGCTAGTATGAATCTGGATCTGTCTAAAACGAGATAGCAGAGGCACCAAAGAACTAGTTAGGAGGAAAATTCTGGAGGAACGTAACTTGTAAAGCAAATACATTTCAGATACAAATACAATCCACTTGAATAGTCAATAAACACCAAATACCGATAGAGAAGAAAACTGAGATTTGATAGTAAGGGCCTTTCCTGTCCCAAGTTTCCTTTTCCTTAATACAAAAAAAGTAGAGATACCATGTGTCATCTTTTGTAAACTCAAAAGCAACATATATCATGAAAGCATGGCATAGAGAGTTCACATACGATGTGGTATTGCTAATTTGATGTTTGAATTCAGTTATAGAGATGCATCTCTTTCCCCTTTCACCATAAGCCGCTGGCATGATATGAGCATCAACTGGACATATTTTCACAGGAAGAACAAGAAAATAAGTGGAAATAAATTAGCAGACTTTCACAAAGAAACCAAACATACAGATTTAGCTAATGCAACTAGCTTAATAGTTTGCTTGGAGTTCGAGATTATTTTCAATAATACAAAAAAACAATGTGTCTTGAGAATCTTAGATGCCGGGTTAAGCATACATTTTTCACTCAACTATTCACAAGTCAATGCGATTTTGCCCTCAACTATTCACAAGTCAATGCGATTTTGCCCCTAGTCAGCGTTCAAAACAGGGTAAATATGCAAAGACAATTGCACTTCAATGCAGGGGCAAAATCATCAACAATCCAAAATTGAATAGATCCTCAGAGATTGTGAATTATGCCCACAAATAACATTCTCATGCCCATAGATTTTGACCCCTGAAGATCATGTCATATGTAGCAAGTAGAGAATGAACTCATCTCTAATGCATAAACAAAACTTCTGATGTTTGTGTGAAAGTTTGGTCAATAATCTTACTTTGCAGGGATTAAAAGACAGTTTCACAGGCATTCTCTGCTCCAGCAAAAGGGCCAAGGCAGAAGGTGAGAAGTCAGTTCAGATCCGCTGAAAGTTCACATTTTCAACAATTGAAACTTGAGAGCAATGTCAGGATGGCAATAGGTGTCGCTGAGTTGTATAGCTGTCAAATGTTCAGGTGCAGTAGTCAGTGAGTGAAAAGAACCCACGTATTAAGTCAAAGAAAATGGAACGCACCCAAATAACACTTTTCTAGGCTTGCAGTCTAACAAGTGATAGGTGATCAACATATGACTTCAATTCTAAATAGGCAAAGAAGGAAAAACAGTCTAGCACTATAAATTGTAAGTAAATACATCATGGTAAGGTGAACATAAACATACTCCCTCTGTCCCAAAAAGAATGTCATTCTAGGAATTTTAGGACAGATTATTAAGAACGTCAAATGACCTCGATTGCCCCTATTTGTTTGCCATATTAGGTGCTAATTGATTGTTGCATGCCTACATGCACATGCAAACATGCCAAATTAAGTAAAACGTCATTCTTTTTGGGACAAATTTTGAATCCTAAAACGTCATTCTTTTTGGGACAGAGGGAGTAAGAAGGTTAACAGTCCTAGAATCTAAAAAAGGCTAATGGCCAAGCACATGAACAACAAATGTCATGGTTACTGTTACGTATATGAGAATCGGCACAACAATAGCAGTTGAAATAGATGTCAGATGATTACTGTGTGCCTGTGTTTGTGATAATTTACACCCATCACTATGCAAAATAATTGTAGAGGCTATATCAGAGGTACGGCTCCAACCAAGCTACTAACAGAATACTCACTGCTAATCGTCCTAACAATGCCATCACAAACAACGCAAGCCAAGGTCGGCATTGGAAGCCAACTAAGGACCTGAGAAATATTATATGCGAAGTTAATCTATATAACCTATATAGACGCATCCCACTAACAATCAATAATTGTATATCTCTTAACATGCAAGCCATCCACATCATCATCCGCAAAGGCTACTAATTTTCTGTGACTAAAGTACTAAGCACATAGATGATCAATTGTGTAATAGATGTTCTCTCTCAAATAATGAACATATTTTCATGTATAATACCATTTGTACAAGTAATTACACAAGTACATTGGTTCATAGTTTATAAGAAAACTATCTCAAATCCCGCAAAATCGCGCGGGGAATCACCTAGTATCTGTACATGTGGGCTACTAGAAAGCTGGCAAAAAGTACATTCTACTCCCTGTCCAAAAATAAGTGCCATTCTAGCTTTGCCCAAGGTTGGACCATTTTAACCTTGACCAGGTTTATAGCAAAAAAACCCCTCCCAATATACATGGAATATATTTTTAGTATACCTATGTGGTGTAATAAATGTTGATATTCTTCTATATAAACTTGTCAAACAAAGTTGGACCGAGGACAAAGAATGACACTCTTCTTGGGAGAAGGGAGTAATTGCGGCAGCATACCTGTTCCATAGGAGCAGCTTATCACAAGCCTCTCTAATGCTAGAAAAGTGCAGCTACGAACATGATAATTTTCTTGCACAGTTTTTTTCATAGAACAGAATAAACCATGCCTATGAATAAAGCATCTAAAAGTTCTAACAGCAGTAAAGGGTTTATCAATAGAACTGTTTCTTCTTCTTAAAAACAGCTCCCAGGACCATTCAAATTTTATATTAGTTGGAGTACCAACCATGATATATTTTTCGATCTCTTTTACTGGATGTAGGCATGGTCCATATATTCTAAATTTATATATGTGTATATCTGCCTCCCTATGCATATTCCAAAGTACATACAAGGACCACACAATGATTCACAATAAAGAAATTCCAGGACACACGATGGTACACACACATTAGACTATATACTCAAATTCACAAGTTCTAGACATAACCAACAAAATCCCCAACATGAAAATAATAATAATAATAATAATAATAATAATAATAATAATAATAATAATAATAATAATAATAATAATAATAATAATAATAATAATAATAAATTTTAGGTGCATATAAGATGTTTTTTTAATTACATTTGGCATGCATGTGGAAGCTGAATTGATCAGTCTAAAAACCTTCACATAACAACAGGAAATTTCCCTCTTGAACATAATGAAAAGTGAAATTAAGAAAAACATGTGACCAAAGGATCCACACAGATTCAAAGAAAGCCCTCTTCAATCTGAGAGCAATTCAAAAAGATCATCGTGAAAGTGAGAAACAGAGAAAGAAATAACATAAGTAAGCTACTAGAACACGAAACTAACAACATTGTTCGTTGTTCAATAAGAAATAACAGACATTGACATTCAGAGACATTCATCATTTATTCAAAGAGCCCCAACTTAATAGAACACCACCCAAATCATCGATTAGCATTGAGGGCTGAGAATTAAGTAACAGACACATATACAAGTAAATGCATACAAAACCACCAGTTTGTTCAAGATTTTACATCAAAGCAATACTGTTTGTCATAAAAAAAGGAACAGGCATTACCTAATGGAATAACTCCGAGTAAGCAAATATCTGCTAAAAATAAAATAATCAGTAGCCAAGCAGCTCCGGATCTCCAGTATATTCAGCCATCTGGTCATATCGGACACGTACAATATCTTTTGTATCTGCATCTTCCACCAATCCAAACTCCTCTTTGGAATTCTTCTCCACCAGGTGCCCATACATTCCCTTGTGCTTCCCATAAAGCACAAGCACTCTCCCATTAGTTCGAGGAAGTACTGTTTCAAGCATATCCTGCTCCACCCCTTGCACCAGTTCAGACCCATCATCCATCATAACATCACATGTTGTTGGCCCAACAACATCGACAACCTTACCCTTCATCAAGTACAGCCGCTTGCTCAACTTCTCGCTAACAACACGAACCCTAATATGGCTCTGTAACCACCGGACCTTGCTATGAGAATCACTGCCATTACTTGTGCCTTCTCGGCTCTCCCGAGCACTCCTCTCCTTTCCATGGGCCTCCCTCTCAGACCTTTGCTCACCTGATCTCTTCTTCCGGGAGCTTGAATCCCTCTCCTCCATCCTATCTCTACTGTCTCTATCTCTCTTCTTCGCACTCCCATTCTCTGATGCCTTCTTCTCGCCAACAATCCAATCACCAGAGCGGGTTTTCCTAGGATCAGCCTCAGAGGGGTTATACCCTAACCCCTGTGTGCCAGCACGGCGGTCGTACTCAACCACCTTGGTATCCCCAGTCTTATTGTTCCTACCAATACCCTTACCTTCTGTCCAGCCGTATCCAGCCAGGAGAGCCGCGCCGAATCCATCCACGGGCATCTCGTTGAACTCGTCGATGCCTCGGTGGTCCGGAAGGCTAGCCATGTCTTCCTTATACCGCCGCAGCATGAGGTCGCCGGTCGGAGCGGCATCAGCAGCGGGCGGAGGAGGTGGTGGCGGCGGCGCCTTCTCCGATTCCTTCACAGCGGCGGCCTCGGTGGCGCCGTTGCGGACGGTGAGGCCGTAGGAGATATTAGAAGACGGGTCGTCGGGGGCGTTGGAGGTGTCAAGGACGAACGAGAGCGCCCCGCCGCCGGATTCCGCTGCGAGGGCGGCCTCCTCCTCGGGGGTGGGGAGCGAGGACGGCTTGCGTGGGCGGTGGGTGAGGAAGTTGCCCGAGTTGGGGAGCGGCGCGATGACGGCGCGCGGCGCGCCGGAGGCGGCTAGGGTTTGGGATGGGTCGAACTCTGTGACGAACTGCTGGGCCGGCGCGGAAGCGGAGCGGGGGGCAGCGTCATCGTCCTCCGCGGCGGCTGCCGCGGGGCGCGAGGGAGGCTTGGGCGGCCGCTGCTTTGAGGAGATGGAGAACGAGAGCTTCTTCTCTTTCTCCATCGCGGCGGCGGCGGCGGCGACGGCGGAAGCGAGCGATCCGGGCAAAATGCGCCTGTTTGGTGGAGGAACGCGGAAGCGCGTGGCGGGCCGTGGGTGTGCGGCGGTGCGGTGCCTGCCGTGCCGACCCAGTGCGATGAAAATATAGTTGTGGACTCGTGCGTGTGTGTCCCCGTGGCCGGAGTCGGAGATTTGGGCCGGCCCATCTAAGCAGCCTGGCCGCCTGGGCTGGTTTGGCCTGCACTACCCTAAAGCCTCGGGCTCTGACGCGTCACACGCACGCAGCGCATCTCCTCCTCTCTTCTCCACCGCGTCGCCGCCGAGCAGCACGCCGCCGAATCGATGGAGGGCTGGGACAAGGGGACGAAGAGCACGGTGGGCGAGATCCCGCTGCTGACGACGCGGGCGGGTCCACGGGACGGGGAGGCGTGGCGGCAGCGGCTGAAGGAGGAGTACCGCGCGCTGATCGCCTACACGTCCGTGAACAAGGCCAAGGACAACGACTGGTTCCGCATCGCCGCCGCCAACCCGGAGGGCACCCGATGGGAGGGCACCTGCTGGTACGTCCACAACCTACGCCGCTACGAGTTCCCGCTCCAGTTCGACATCCCCGTCGCCTACCCCCAGGTCGCCCCCGAGATCGAGCTCCCCACCCTCGACGGCAAGACCCATAAGGTTAGCTGATTTACCAACTGATTACTGTGGTACTGCCTGTATGCTTGCTTAATTTGTTGGATTCGGGCAAGGATTCTTGACTTGCGTTCTGATGGATGGCTGTGCTCGTGCGCGCAGATGTACAGGGGAGGGAAGATCTGCCTCACCGTGCACTTCAAGCCGCTCTGGGCCAAGAACTGCCCGAGGTTCGGGATTGCGCACGCGCTGTGCCTTGGCCTCGCGCCGTGGCTCGCGGCGGAGGTCCCGATCCTCGTCGACTCGGGCATGGTGAAGCACAAGGATGATGAGGCTGCTCCTGCCGATGCATCTGCCTCTGCTGCTCCATCTTCCTAGTTGCAACTTGCAATGGAGTGTGTGTTTGTCAGATGAGCTAAGTAATGATCGGAAAAACAACTTGGTGGTGAAACACCAAATAAGAGCAATACTTGCATAGTTGCATATCTAAAAGCATGTCCCATATTCGCTGATTGTTGACTGTGATTTGGTGTGCCTTGTTGTACTAATTTTGCATACAACTTTCTGAATCGCCACATGATTTTATGGTCCACCTGATTAATGCCATCTGAGGACCTCAGATGTCATGGAAGCAGAGATGCTTAACAAAACCTGATAGTTCCACTGGTTGGTTATAGAACCTGGTCATGAATTTTACAAAATTTTGTGCAAAACTCTTTTTGGTAACTCAATTTTGTTTTTGTTATATGTGTAGTTGTTTGTGTGGTGCATAGCTGTCTTTGAAATTTGCACACTATCATGCTGGATATGTTAGAAACTGTTTTCAACTCCTAATCTGATTTATGTTATGTATCTTATATCTGATACCGTTATGGTACGTAAAGCACACAAATATTGCTTGGATTTTGCATTCTTAGAATGCTGCAATTGATCTGATGAGGCATGGTTATAGCTGGTTCAGATGTTGTAATCAGCTAATTCTTCATATGATAGTGACTTGGATGTTTTAGGCTGTTGCCAACGAGTCAGGTATGGTGAAGCACAAGTAGGCTGAAGCGGCCCTATTGAGACATTTGGCTCTGCTGCTGATGCTGATACATTGTAGTTGCGACCCAGAGTATGGTTGCTGTCCAGTGAGCAAAGGATTAAAAATACAGTCAGTTTATCAGTTGTGGAGTGGGCTAATAAGAGCAATACTTTCATATGTACACATCTTCCATGTCTGCTGATTACTGGCTTTGAGTTTGTGTGTGTCGATGTACCAGGTTTGTTCAACTTTCTGAATTATAGAATTAGTTTCTATGCAAGAATTTTACCTTCTAAAAAATAGTGCTTAGCAAAACTAGCGTGGATAGTTCAATTGATGTTAATTTTTCAAGATTTATGTGTAATGTTTCTTTTACTAATCTGTTCTTTTTAGTTTGATTTGTAGTTGAAAGTTCTGCTTGTATTAACAAGAATGCTGTTACTTTCGTTGTATGTGAACTCAGTTTTTTTATGAAACAGTAACAGCATAAAAAAAACTTTTTCTTATATTAAAAGGATATTTACATGTACAAGGCCGAAGGCCCAAGGAGAGACAAAAGGCACTAAGGGAGACTACTCAATCAAGTTGACAGGAATTGTTTCAGAGAGCTCTAATCAAAGTTTGAAAAATCTCCTCTCTAATGGTGGCTTTCCATCAATCTAGAGATATACTTGCCCCATCGAAAATAATCTCATTCCCGTGACACCAAATGCTCTAGCAAGCAGAAATCATAATTTCTCTAAAAGCAGCTGAACCAAAATATTGATTACCTTCTGGGCTATAAATTTAGTCAAATGAGGGGAAAACGGAGGAAATATTTGCTTGCTCTACACCTACATCTAGATGGTTGAAGTTATCAGCTTATCATACCTAAATTGCTCGCTTGAAGTTTTTTTTTTTAAGAATTGCTCGCCTGAAGTGGTTCTTTGCTATGTTCCTTAGCTTTATTTTGCTGTGTTATACACTTATACCTAAATTGCTTGCTCGAAGTAGGTTTTAAATGGGCAGCCCGCAGTGAGTGAAAGTTTGCACGCTCTCACCAGCATTCAGAACTTCACTGATCAGCCCTGCAATACGAACGTGCCTGAACTAAAAATTGATTTCAATACAGATGAATCTTCGCCAGGTCTCAACTAAAAATATTTGTCATTCTGACTTTTCTACATACATTCTCTTTATTATGTATGTGGACATAATATATATCTAGGTGCATAACAAAAGGATTGTATCTACACAAGTCAGAATGACAAGTATTTTGAAACGGATGGTCAACAAATAATCTGCATGAAAATAACAGTGCCATGGCCATGGTGAGTTTATTCGTGTGTAAAGCATACAAATAATGTACAAACTGCATATTTTAGCCTGAGTTTCTGTATCATTCACAATTTCAGTATAGATTAGCAAGACACGGGGGTGCTAACAGCAAATCTGAAAAGTTGCACAAGCACTATAATTGCAACAGCCATCTGCATACAAGTATACAACATGAACAACCTAGTACAAATTCTGAAGCACGAAAATATTTCACATGTCCAGATGTCCTCTTGCACAATTGCACAAATCAGAGTAATCATAAACAGAATTCCACCCTGAGATTCCAAGTTATGCCAATCTACAATTTAATCCATCGTCCATCATCACGTACGTCGCATGCCGTCGGCGCCACCACGTCGACGACCTTCCCCTTCATCAGGTGAAGCCGTTTGCCTAGCTTCTCGCTAACAACCCGTACCCTGATATGGCTGCACAGCCACAGCGCCATGTTGCCCGTGGTCGCCGCCTCTCTCCTTCTCGGAAGTCTTCACCGTCGACGTCGTCCTAGACCTTTCTCTCTAGAGATCTTGTGCCGGCGGCTGGCATTGCGATCCTTCTCCTCCGTCGTGTCGCTAGCGTCTCTACCTCTCTTCCTCGCGGTCCCATTCCCCGTCACCTTGTCTGTGCTGACCGTCCAGTTGCCGGAACGAGATTTCCGAGGGTCGTGCTCGGAGGGGTTGTAGCCAAGCCCGGTTTTGCCAGGACGGTGGCGATCGCCGTGGTGGGCGGCCTTAGCATCTTCCTTCCTGTCCCTGTGGTTCTTACCGACGCATTGGCCTTCCGACCAGCCGTATCCAGCAAGGAGAGCGGCAGCGGCGTCGCGGAGGGTGAGGCCGTAGAAGGTGCAGGAGGAGTGGTCTTCGTCGTCGGGGAACGTGGAGGTGTCGAGGACGAGGGCGGCGGGGCCGCGGACGGCAGGGGACTGCGCGGTGAGGGCGGCCTCCGCCTGGGACGTGGGGAGGGAGGACGGTGCCTTGTGAGGGCCGAAGTTGAACGAATTGGGGAGCGGCGGGATGACGACGGGCGCCGCGGCCGGGGGTGGAGTCGGGGGTGGGTCGAACTCGGTGACGAACTGGGCAGCGGGCGCGGGGTCGGCGGCGGCGGGGCGGGAGGGAGGCTTGGCAGGCCGGCGCTTGCAGGCGATGGAGATCGAGAGCTTCCTCATCTTCTCCATGGCGCGGCCGCGGCAGAGGAACCGGCGACGATCTGGAGGGGCAAAGTGGGAAGAACGCGAACGGCGAGGAGCCAAGGAATCTCGGTGGCCTCGCCGCCTGCCCGCCCGCCTCGCCGCTGCTCTCTCCGCCCCCGCAAGCAGGTATGAGCAACCTCCTCTCCGGCTCTCCCCTCCGTTTCCTCCCGCCGCGCTACCGCCTCGACCTCGATCGCAGGGCGCGAACGATGCACGGCGTGGTTGCTGCTATGCGGTGGCGGCAGCGCTGGTCCGTGGGGATATATCAGGCTGTGGGCTCGTCGCGATCCTACTCTGTTTCGTCCGAGTCGGACTCGCGTTGCCCATAGAGAGCCGGCCCATGTGGACATGTTTATTGAGCTGTTTCGGCCTTTTTGGTGGGTGGTGGCTCCGTAGGCGGTGGATCCGCTGGGAGGAATGTTTCTTTTTTTACAATTTTTTCCACTTAATTTTGCAAAAATATATGGTCCGAAAAAATGCAAAACTATACATCTGGTGGCGCCGTGTGGAACGGTGGCATACCGCCATGCCCCACGGCGGTAGGAAGGCGCGCGGTATTGTAGCACCTTCTGCCACCGTGGGCCACGGCGGTAGGGGTCCAGTCTATTTTCAAAAATTTGTAATTTTCTTGTTTGAATTCAGATAGAGGTAAACTTTATATGAAAATTGTAGTTTTCGACGAGATCTACAACTTTGTAATTCAAAATTTTTCCATTTGAAGTCATCTTCATAGTCAAATAATCGATAAACTATCCATATCTCAGTTTGCAGATCTGAACAGTGCATCGATTATTTGAGTATGAAGATGACTTCAAATGGAAAAACTTTGAACTACAAATTGTAGATCTGGTCGAAATCTACAAATTTCATATAAAGTTTACCTCCATCTGAGTTTATGAAAAAAGTTATAATTTTTTGAACGTAAACTCAAAAGTGAGATCTGAATATGAAAACTGAGATCTCCATCCGAGTTTATGAAAAAAGTTATAATTTTTTAAACGTAAACTGAAAACTGAGATCTGAATATGAAAACTGAGATCTATATATAGTATATCGATTATTTGACTATGAAGATGACTTCAAAGGGAAAAACTTTGAACTACAAAGTTGTAAATCTCGTCGAAAGCTACAATTTTCATATAAAGTTTACCTCCATCCGAGTTTAAACAAAAAAATTACAATTTTTTGCGCACCTCCTACCGCTGTGGGGCACGACGGTAGGTCCCTGCCGCCGTCCCCCACGGCGCAAGATGTATAGTTTTGCAAATTTTTTTGCGGAGCATATATTTTTGCAAAAAGAGAAAAAAATTGTAAGAAAAGAAAAAATTCCGCTGGGAGCAATATGGGATCAGTAGCTAATCCAATGTTGCAGGATAAAGTGTTTGGATCCTTTAGTCACCTGACTAGAATTTAGTCAGACTAAAACTTTTTATTCAGCCCCTGTTTGAATGATGATTAAAATTAGTCATCATTAATTGTTTTTAACTAAATTGTTCTTTCTCTCTCCTCTCCTATCCCTTGTTGGGTCCACATAATTAATGAGAGGAGCAATTAATTACTCCCTCAGTCCCAAAAACAATGTCATTCTAGAAATTTTAGGACAAATTATTAAGGAGGTGAAATGACCTCGATTGCCCCTATTTATTTCCATATTAGGTGCTAATTGATTGTTGCATGCCTACATGCACATGCACACATGCCAAATTAAGCAAAACATTATTCTTTTTGGGACAAATTTTAAATCCTAAAACGTCATTCTTTTTGGGACGGAAGGAGTAGGTGAGAGAGGGGATTTTAGTCACTAGAAGTTGGATGACGGGTGACTAGAGACTAAACTAGTTTTAGTGATACTTTAGTCAAGAGTGTTGGGAAGTTTAATCACTTTGGTGACTAAAATTAGTCTCTAGTCACCCATGTATCATACACCCTCTAAGCTATGTTATGCGCTTCGGGTGGTCAAATCTAAATACGTTGATATGATAAAAAAAATAGAATTAAGTGGCGCTTTTGGACATATACAGTTCAGCCAATGGCAATTGCATCAACATCTACACTAAAATTTAATTGTTCAAACTCCTTCAAAATTAAATGCTCATAGGTCACAGTCCAAGATTTATCTTGCAATTTCTTTTTATCATGAAGCAATTGCACATTGTGTTTCCACCGATGTGTGAAGTTTGAAATCACCATCTAATTGTTTAAGTTTTCGTGCAATGTAAAATCGTCAATGATCTCATGTCCCTATCATCTTCCGGTCATTTTGCAGTAAAGATGGAAATTTGGGTCTAATATGCCATTCAACTTGACAAATAATTAAATAAATAACTTCGGTGAGGACTTGTGTTAGTGGGAAGGGGAGCATATGCCCCTTAGTCGCCTTGTACAGGACATTAAGGGTGCGTTTGTGAGGCTGTACCTCGTCGGCTCTGGCCGGCCGCCATGGCCCGGCCAACCATAGCCTGGTCCGAATGGTGCAAGTGGTCGTGTTTGTTAACATGGTCCAACGGAGCCGAGCTCGATTGTGGTTGTGTTTGTCTCGCTTGTACAGATGGATACTGTAACCTTAGACCGGAATGTGGTGACAATACCACCTCATTTCATCTCTTATCTCTTCCAAAGTCTCACATCTCTCTCTTCTCTTCTTATCTCTTCCATAGACGACTCGATCCGTGCGGTCACCACTTCGTCGGCGCAGCAAGCCGACTCGATCCGCCGGGAGGGGCCTCCCCCGGTGGAGAGGCGGCGGCGGCAAGGGCGCCCGCGGGCACTCGCCGCGCGGGGAGCGAGTGGGGGCGTGGGCGGCCGGGGAGGCCGCCCCAAAGCGGTGGGAGGAGGGGGACCGGAGGCGGCGGCGCGGTCGGGAGGGGCCTCCCCGGAGCGGCCGGGAGGCACGGGCGGCGCGGCCGCCCCGGCCTTGACCGGCGACCTCCTCCCCCGCGCGAGCGTGGAGCCGACGGGCCGGGAGGGCGGCGGCTCCTCCCGGAGCGGCGGGAGGCGGGGGCACGGAGGCGGCGGCGCGGTCGGGAGGGGCCTCCCCGGAGCGGCGAGGAGGCACGGGCCGGCGCGGCCGCCCCGACCTTGACCGGCGACCTCCTCCCCCGCGCGAGCGTGGAGCCGACGGGCCGGGGAGGGCGGCGGCTCCTCCCCGGCGGGGCCGGGAGGCGTGGGCACGGAGGCGGCGGCGCGGTCGGGGAGGGGCCTCCCCGGCGGCGGGAGACACGGGACGGCGCGGCCGCCCCGGCCTTGACCGGCGACCCCCCCCCCCCCCCGCGCGAGCATGGAGCCGACGGGCCGGGAGGGCGGCGGCTCCTCCCCGGGCGGGCGGGAGGCGGGGGCGTGGAGGCGGCGGCGCCGCCCATGGCCAAGACCGGCGAGGAGGTCGACGACCATGGATGGCATCACAGAACGGTGGCCAAGAGCAGCGGGGGTGAGAGAAGCAGCGGGGTGAGAGACGCGGAGGGGGCGATGTCTTCATCGTGCCCACGCGAGCTCACCGCGCTGCAGCTAGCCGGGCTAAAACGAAACGAAGGAAATTGGCGTTCCTTGGGGGACTGGTTTTGCGTGCTTTGAAGTCCGTGCGGGCCAGGCTCTGAGGTTGGGACAGTGTGACAAACAAGAGAGGTTGCAGCCCGAGAGCGCAGCCGGGCCCTCGGGCCACCTCCGCAAACGCGCCCTAAAGGTATGTTTGGTTATACAACAAGTCTTTCATTAATTGGCTTGCATGAGCAAAGTTGCTTTGGCTGTGCAAGCGAGACGAATTTGCTTAGTCACGTAATCAAATTTCTTACTAAGACCGACTCCAACAACGATGGGCAAAATACAGATGCATTTCCTTCATTTGCATTGTGCACTATGGATGCATCACAGGTGCAAAAATGGTGGTCTCCAACACTGCGAGGCAAAAGAAAAATGCTGCAAGCACTCCTCTCGTCCTCCGCCAGAGCCCCCCTCCCCTGCTCCGCGCGGCGACGAATCCGGCCGCCCCAGCCCTCGCCGGCGGCCCTGAAGACGCCACCCGCGGGAGACGGCGACATCTTCCTCCTCGGCGGACGATCCGCTGCGTGCAGGATGGCGCGGCAGGCGAGCGAGCCTGTCCACGGCGAGGCAAGGCAGGGGCCCGCGGTGGCCGGATCCGGGACCGGCCGCAGAGAAGGTGGTGAGCGGCGGAGAGATCGAGGAAGACCGCGTGGCCGGCCGCAGCGCGAGGTGGACGACGACCTGCTACGCGGCGGATCTCCGGGGGCATCTTCCTCCTCTCCCTTCCTATCCCCGTGCTCGTCGGCAGCGGCGAGCTGGACGCTTGTGCCCCACGGCCTCCCCACCCGCCATGTGTGGAGGTCGATTCGATGGGCGGGAAGGGCGGGGTCGATGCACGACGGTGGAAGGGACCTCGATTTGAGGAGGCGGCGGCACGCTCATGACCGCCGGAGCTCCGCCGTCCCTCCCTGCGCCGGCCGCTGGAGGTCCTCTCCCTTCTCCCCCGCTCCTCTCCCGTCGGTGCGCGCAGCCTTCCTCTCCCTGGCCGCCGCCGGCGCGCGCAACCTTCTTCTCCCTGGCCGCCGCCGGCGCCTCCTCCTCCCACGCGCGGCCGGCCCTGCCTCCCTGCGACGGATGCATTCGAGGAGAGAGACGATGCAATTTTGCATCCCCTCTCTCCTTGGTAGGCAGTTTGCCTCGTGCGTTGCCTCCTCCGCTGGAGGGCTTTCCCGACAGGCACAGTACTAATATCACACGTACCAGCCACCAAATGTATGTTTCTCCCCAATTTCTTATTGGACAAGGCTACACACATAACTCAACAAAAGGATCCAAACAGATCCTAATAAAGGGGTGGTTGGATCCTTGGCTAAACTTTTGTACTTTGTTTAGATACTAGCTAGTTACAAAAGCTAAACATAAGTTAATTATAAATTTAATTTCAGAAGCTCCGAGCTAATTTGTAATATGAATCTATTAAGTCCAATTAATTCATTATTAACACATGTTTACCTTAGCACCACATTGTCAAAACATGGATTAGTTAGGCTTTAGCCAAATTTGGGTCCCTCCATTTTGAAGAAATTGTAATATACTTAATGGAGTAGGCTATTTATCATGAAATGTAATATTCTGCAACTTTTCAAAATTTAGATATAAGCCTATCGGAGATGGAAATTAATTCTATAGATCCTTATATTATGTTTTTAATCGGCAATTTATAGCATGCTCTTGAAACTCACTTCTATATAGTAGAAGTGCATCAAATAAGTATCTCTTCCATATGGTCAATAATAATATACAAATATATTTCACATACAATATATTAGTTTAATTAATTTGTCTCTAAATTTTGATTATTAGAATGGAATTCAGTGCCAAGGATCCAAATGGAACTTTAATAGATTCGTCTCGCAAATTAGCCTTCATTGTGTAGTTAATTTTGCAATTAATTTATATTTAATACTCTTTGGTTAGTATCAAATATCTGATGTGACAGATAATAAAGTTTAGTGTGAGGACTGAGCCCAGCTCGGTTGGTCAGCTTGGCGCAGGTTTGATCCCTGGGATCGACTTGTGTGCTTCACAGAAGAGTTATTTTCCAGCAGACGCACTCACGTAGTCGCGTGTGGTGGTTGAGCGGTTGTTGTGGTCCTTTCAGTTATCTGCTGTTCTGAAAAAATTCCCTTGCCCGCACCACGCCAAAGCATAGGTTTAAAGTCAGCTTAATCTTATATGTGTTGTGGTGCCGCTGTGTATGAGTAGGGTAGGAGTTCGGAGGTTTTCTCGACCTGTATGAGAAAAGATTTTTACACCCCTTGTAGGTGTGGCGGAGGCACGTTGGGGCGAGCTGGGGCAGCCGCCCCAGCTACCGGTGTGGCAGTGGTAGCATGGTCATCTGAAATTCTTTTTTCCTGCTCCTGTCGAATTTCTGTGGGTGCGATTGGTTGGCGTTTTTTGGCCCAGCCAGGCCCACGGGGTGCAGGCTAGGGTTAATTGGTTGCCTGCACCCCCACCGAGCCAGGCCGTGCAGCTGCAACTCGCCCCCCGCCGTCTGCATCCCGGGAAACACCCAAATCCTCCGTTTCCTCGCAGCCAGGCTCTGGAGCTGCAAGCGCGGGCGATGGCGGCCAGAAAAATTGGCTCCGCGCGTGCAGGCGGGAGACGAGGGCGCGCTCGGGAAAGCTAGGGTTACCGCCCTCCTTTTCGCGCCATCCCTCCTTGTTATAAGCTCACCTCCGTCGCTTCTCTCCTCAATCTTCCACCTCGTGCTCGCCATCTTCTTCTCCACTTCGTCCTCTGTCTCCTGGAGCCTGGTCGTCGAGATCCGCGGCGCCGTGATTGGTGAGTATTGTCTCCCTCTCCCACCTACGCATCTGACCTCGGTTTTGATCTGTAGCGATTCGGTTCTTAACATTAGGGTTCTTCACTCTCTCACTCCGGCGCAGGTGACCTCGAATCCGGCTCAGATCTGGTTTCTTCCTCTCTTCTCCTTCAGGTGAACTCGATTTCTGCTCGGATCTTTGTTTTACCTCCCTTTTCCCCTCCCAAAATGGTGTTTTGCTTAATGTGTATCATTTTCAGGGCCGGATCTGTGTTGGTTGACCTCGTTGGTATTGAAAAGGCAAGTCCCCCCTCCCCCTAGTGTATCGATCTGTGCATGCATCCCATACAGCCTGCATTTTTGCATTGTATTTCGATGGGATTTGTACTAACACTTTTCAATTTGTGCTGGTTCTGGCTTTGGTTTGCACTGGGTGATCCTGCTCCGGCTTTGGTTGCTCCTGGTGATTGAGGATTTGCTGTGACAGTACGCGGTAATATTTGTCTAACCTCCACTTCTTCCTTTCTGGCCGATGATGTTAATGTATTTGTGAATGCGAGCACAAGTTCTTAGCCGATGATGATATTTTAGCTTCGTTAATTTGAGGTGCATTGAATGCGAGCACAAGTTCTTAGCCAATGATGATATCTTAGCTTCGTTAATTTGTGGTGCATTGAATGCGAGCACATGTTTTAGCCAATGATGATTGCTCGGCTCTCGTTAATATATCAATGCGAGCACAAGTTCTTAGCCAATGATGATTTCTAACTTATTGTTTATATGCTCATTCTATCCGAGCACATGTTCTTTGACAATGATGATGGCTTGCCTATTGTTATTGCTTATTTCGTTATTTTTCCGATGATTAAATGCGAGCACATGTTCATTGACACAATCTGTTGCTTGCAACCTTACTGAGACATGTGTTTGCAAATTACATTGTTGTAGATGAATCCTTCGATCACAAATGTATGCTTGTGTTGAAGGCAGCTGCTTTTGTGTCTGTTGTTTATGCATATATGATGACTAGGTTGAGGGCGGCACGTAGTTCACGGCCTAGGATCAGTTATGCCCCCATGAGTGAAATGGACTTGGAAAGGCAGGCAAACCTGAACAAAATATATAATTGCAATGACACTGAATGCATTAACATGTTGCGTATGCGTAGAGCTCCTTTTTTCAATCTATGTAACCTGTTTAGGGAGAGGAAAATGTTGAGAGACACTATACACAGCTCTGTAGAGGAACAAGTTGCATGTTTCTGCATGTTGTGGGGCATAATCAGAGATTTAGAGTTATCCACCAAAACTTTAGGAGGTCCATGGAAACAGTGAGTAGGTATTTCACAGAGGTTTTGTTTGCTATTGGAGAGCTAAGGGAGAGTTGATTAGGTCACCATCAAGTCAAACACCTCAAAAAATAAGGAATATCCCAAAATGGTATCCATATTTGAAGGTAATGAAACAAACTTAATGTTGACAACTTTTCTTTGTAGACCAAACAAACTGAGATCACAAATATTGCCTGCATGTAGGACTGCATTGGTGCAATAGATGGTACTCATGTTCATGCAAGAGTGCCAGCTAAGATCTCAGCAACATTTAGGGGTAGAAAGAACTACCCTACTCAAAATGTGCTTGCTGCAGTTGACTTTAACTTGAGGTTTACATATGTGCTAGCTGGATGGGAGGGGTCTGCACATGATGCCCTCATACTGGCTAATGCTTTAGAGAGGGATGATGGATTGAGGGTTCCACCAGGTACCTATGACCTATTTTAGTTGTTGACAATGAACATAAGCATTGTAACTAATTGTTGCCTACTTAACTAATTATTTAGGTAAATACTGTTGACACCAAATTTTGGTAAGGAGTCTGCCTTGTGGGTCCAACTCGGTGAGAAATCCGTCCGGTGGAAGGAAGGTTTCTTCAGATGCGTTCGGCAGAAAAATCCGCGGTCGGCTATCTGCTTCCGTTCGGCAAAAGAACTGTTGAGCTGATTTTGCGAGATTGTGCGGTGACATGGCTCAAGCGGAGAGGACGAATGGATGGATAGGCGATCAGGCTTAGAGATAAATTGGGTATCAAATCCATTCGAGGTTGTACTTGGCAGGGTATAAATATGAGCCCTGAATGTATGTAAGATATACGTAATCATTCTCAATACAAACCGGCTTTACGCCAAACCCTAGAGTCCATTTGTCGTGTCGTCGAGTTCTTCGAGAGGGTTCATCGATCCGTCGACCTCCGTGAGTACCGGCAACCTTGTATCATATCTAGTATCATGCGGTGGATTTAGATCTGATGCAAGTAGTCTTGTTACCATGCTTAGTGTCATGCGGTAGATTCAAGCATGGTTCAAGAGGGTTTCTTGTTAGGTCATGAGCCATGCAGTAGGCTAAGATCTAGCTTGAAGCTAGTTATCGGCTCTATTGAATTTTGGCAAGATTCAATAGATTCATTAGGTTACCCCGTGTTGCTTTGAGTTTTGCTTTATGTTTAAATTCATGTAACACCTTTTTGCCCAATCTAGACGGGTTTGGATCGGCTTTATACCTTTTGGTGATCCTTGTGCTAGTCAAGTTCGATCCCTTGGCTATTTTAATACGTGGATCACGTGCTCCTTGATAGCCGAAACCGAATCGATCTAGGTTGTTACGTGTTGCGGGTTCAAGCTTGCCAACGTGTGTATAAATCTTGAAAGAACCAAGTATCACGCGGTAGATGCAGGTTTTTGGGTTGCTTTGGAGCTAGTCATCCGGTGGATTAGATTTCAGATCAATCTGATAGATTTGTCTTACTTCGTAATGTTCGTTCCTTCTTCATGGACCCCGATTCGGTTGTTCAGCCGTATTCGGTTATGTTTCTCGCGAGTAAAACACGTGCGTAACTTATGCATTAAATAATGTATGCTTTTGGCCTTCCATATTTAGATTGTATCATGCGGTGGATAGATCTATTTGTGGAAAGTGGTACGATCCCCACGCAAGTTGTATCATGCGGTGGATAGGTTTGCTTGGTGTCATGCCTGACGGGTTTTAAAGTATCTAGACATGCGGTAGACTAGTGCTTTGGAATCTATGCATGCTTGTTTATTACATATTTATGCTCGTGCTTTACTTCATTTATTTATTCAATGTTGATTACCATGGGGATCGGTCGCGATCTTACGCATATGCATCTTTGTCTAAACAAAGACCGATCGCCGTCATGCTTGCGTCATCCATTCGGCTATGTTACTTTTTCCTTCTTTAAGCTCCCGAATGGTTTCAGTTTGCTGGCAGATAGCTTTCTATAGCTATATGTCATCCCATTTGGCTTTATAGCCATAAATATGGAACTGTCTGGTACCGCCCGACAAGTTCCAGGCTTTGGTATTTAACTACTTTGTCTTTTGTTAATTTTCAGGAAAAAATTGACTGGCACGTCTTGTGATTCTTTGCACGTGTGAAGCCAGCTTGTTCGGCTTGCTGTGTGCTTGGCGCTAGGTGCACATTTTGCGTCAACAAATACTACCTAGTGGATGTGTTGACGGTGAAAATCCGTCAACCTAGCCATGAGTTTACCTTCGGTGTTGGCATGAGTTTTATACCTTATCCATTGGTACTAACCCCCGTGGTATAACAAGTTCACGTGTGCATGTCGGTTTTGGAGTTTAATGTTTATGCAGGGTTTTAGTGTTGAATGCAAGACTTTCGGGATAAGTTCATTAAGCACCTCATGACAAGACCTTGAAGCCCGATACAAGTCAAGCAATGAAGTGAACATGACTCCAAGAGCCCAAGGACCAAGCCCGAGAAGATGATAAACTCCGAGGACCGAACCGGAAAAGTGCTTGAATCTTGCAAGACAAGGAGTTGAGTCCAATTCGGAGAGAAACCGACGTCAAGGGCCCACATGCAAAAGGGGATAACATCTAGAAGACGTGGGAAGCAACACCGGCGAAGCGAGCCGCGGGATGGGCCGAAGTGGGCCCGGGCCGGCCGGCCCTTTTCGGGGCCCAATCGGCCTCCGCTTTGACCTAATTACTTCTCGGGCTATAAATAGCCCCCTGACCGAGAGCCACGGAGAACCGAAGTCGTAATCCGCCGCCGAGGAGCAAGAGAAGCTTGAGGGACACCATCTCGGAGATGAGGGTCGTGCTAGTTGTCTAGGGTCTCCCTAGCCGACGTGGGAACCTTGCATGGAAGACCACGTCGGAGCTCTGGAGCGAGGATCAAGATCGAGGTAGGATCCCGGTGGTGATCTTGTTCATGTAATCATTCATGGTGAAGTTTGTAAGTGAATCCGATTTCTAGCGATCAAGTGCCTTCTCGATGATTTTGTTTTCTTCTTGGTTTTGCTTCTTCTACGATCTAGTCTATAGCTAGATTACATAGGGTGCTCTTGTAGCCGCGGTGGCTAGAGGTGCATACCGGACCGGCCAAGTGATTTCAACTTGTTCTATCGAACTCGCCCTAGACTACCCGCATGAATAGGGATACGTTGTGACAGAACGGGGGTTCCGAAAGGCGGGCGTTTTCGGAGTCGGATGGGAAGGCCACGATTTAAAGATGCTTTTAATGAGATTCGCTTTACTATCTTCGTCTATCTTGTTTGGAGCTACAACATAAGCATGATCTAGATTCTCTAGATTGGTTATCTCTTGCTTTCTCTTGTTACCTCTTTAGTAGATTAGATTAGATTCGTTTTCTTTATGAGTTAGTAGATTAGATGCAACTTGTCTTCATTAGATAGCTTTACCTTGCTTTACTAGATTGAATCCTTGCGTTGCACATTGTTCCACGGATTCGATACCTTGGGTTCACCACTCGAGGGAAGAAGGGTCCCTTGACTACGACGGGAGACTTGTCCGCTTGCAAGTCATAAACGAACTTTGATACAACTATTAACCGTCAACAAGCCCCTTTTTCCGGCGCCGCGCCGGGGAACAAGCAATCAAGATCCGATCTAGTATCGCTTATCTTTCAGTTTTTCTTTTGATTTTCTTTTGCATCTCTTATGTTTGATCATCCCCAAAAAGAAAAAAAAAGTTAATCTAATCTAGTTTTGATTAACCCTAATTTTTCTCTTTTTAGATTTTTGTTTTATTGCTAACCCTAACCGGAGATGGTTGGCTACCTCTCCAAGAAACCCAAACTTTTTTGTGGATGATCCGAGAAAACTTCACGAGGCAAAGGTGACGTGCAACACAAGCTAAAGGGTTGGAAACCCTAGATTCAAAAGTCAAACTCGAAGGACCATCAAAATCTCCAAGGGAATCACCACCTCCAAGTCAAGACGCCGGAAGGCCGTTCAAATCAAGAGGAGGATGGAGAAGATGGAGATGGAGAAAGAAGCTCAACACCTAAAGGCCGCCAAAGCAAGATCCACATGCAAGGAGTGTGTGGAGTACGACCATGTCCAAGGTAACCCCGATTTAATGCAAGTTCGTCGATTCAAGTTTTGGTTCCTCTTTGTGCACAATTCAAGGACTTGATGGACGAGCAAGCTAAGATCAACAAGGACGCCGTCACTAAGTTCGAGGCTATGGAGAAAATATTGAAGAATTTAGATGGCAAGGTGACAGAGGTCGGAAGCTCTATACGTGAAGTGTTCATCGTGATAAAGATGCTAGACGCAAGTGGGACAACTTGCCGGGCGCCCGATGGGTAACAAAGAAGAATATCCGAGACAACTCCAAGGTCCCAAGACAGCGAAAGGCTACTCAAACTCCTTCGGGAGAGATGGAGGATCACGCTAAGGAGACCATGAAGATCACAACCGAAGACCGGAGTTCGAGATGCCGAGCCACAAAGCAGTTGTTGCATCCGTCAAGACCAAAGGACAAAGCCGACTCGTGAAGACCAAAAAAAAATTGACTAAGCCAAAGTGGGTACCCAAGATTGCAACGCCCGCAAAGAGCGTTGATCCGGAGTAATCAAGTGAAGAAGTCTAGCCATGGACTATAAACGAAGCGCTAGGCGGGAGGCAACCCGTTTCGTCGAGTCAAGAATAAGCTACCGGGAGGACAACCCGATTCCAGGTTTTTCGAGTCTTTTTAATTTAGTTTTGAATTTTACTACGCAAAACCTTAGACTTAGAATGGTTGAACAATATTAGAGACATAATTCTTGGTTGAATATTTTGCTTGATCATGAACCCTTTACATGAACCATCCTATGTGATTGTTTGCTTCTTTTTCGAGAAACCACAACCAAAAAAAAATTTCAGAACCTAACTCAACCCTTCACCCTCATTATGGTGCTGTGGTTGACTTGTTTTTCATGCTAAAAACACACGAGTAGAGCCACGACTTGTATCTAGATGTTATTTAAATTTCAGCATGTGGTAGGACTCGCGTGAACCTAGAAACTTGATTTTTGGTTGGTTTAAAAATCCATATCCTTGGTTTCTCTAAGATTAGAATTTTTCTAAGCCTCACTTAATTTTATTTCATTCAAAATCTCTCTCATCTAATAAAAATTAGGACCTAAACCTATGCCCCCATGATCAAGCCGGGAAAAGCTTGCTCTCAACTAATGAAGGCAAACTATACCGGTGAGACCGAAATCGACGTAGTCGAAAAATATTTTCGACTCACATTTGTTTTTAATGGTTTAAAAACTTCTCTAAATTTATGCTTGAGCTCTTGCATGGCTCTGAAAAATATTTTTAAATTTCGAAATTAGAGGAGTGCTTAACCTTAAACACACTTAAAGGGAGGCAATCTAGTTTGAATTAACCATACATGCACCGTGATACATCATGGGATGCCCCTCCAACATCTTTTATCAAACCACATGCAAAGTACAAGCATGGGGGGCAGCCAAGGCTTTGTTTTGTAGGAATATCATGGAGGCATGTGAGGAAAGGGAGTATGGAAGTGAAACAAAGCGAAAACATCAAGTGGAGGGAGCAATAATGCAAGCGAAGGAGTGGACGGGAACGTTTGGAAGGTGTAGCAGTCACGAAGCAAAATGCACTAGAAAAGAACCGAGCCAAGAGGAGGAGAGAGGTAAGTCTTTCATCCAACTCTTTGTTCGTGTGCTCTAGTTTGTAGGCCGGAATCACCTTAGACTTAGCCATCCACCGCGTTTGTTTCGTGCAACAAATCACATCCTTAATCCACTCAAAGTCCAGACTCCAAAAATAATATTTGTGTACCTTGTTACCGGGTGAAAACTCCGGATATTTATTTGTGAGGGAGAGTGCTGCAATCATGGAAGAAAACTACAAGCCTTTTCACCGAAGAAAAAGGGATCATCGTCGTCTAAGCATGGAGGAGGACACGGCACCGCCGAGGAGGAATCACACTCTTCTCCTTGGTGGCATGAGGGCCACACGAAACTCGTTTATTTGGTTTACCAAACTTCAATAACATATGGAGGAGCCGCTCGTCCAACCTCACCACTTGACACGATCATCCGCTCCACCTCCATACGCTCCGCGGTAATCCGAGGGGTATGTCATCATGACGGAGGAGGAGTAGAAGAAGCTCGCTCGCCTTTAGTAGAGGCTTGTAGCGAACGTCGACATCGACGACCAAGCTCTCCACATATTGGGTTTCACACGGGACACTGGTGCAATTCTCTAACGGAGTGTCGGCAAACACCCACAAGGAATTCGCCTAGGAAATTTTCATGACCATGGCGCATACCCTTGATGAAGGAGTGTTGAGTCTCTCATTCCGTTGGAGGGAGCCCACAAGTGGAGAAGAAGGAAGACACCGTCGGAAGGGTAACCTTGATCAATGATGCTATTTCTAGCACCTTGATGGGGTAATCTCCTTTCATCCATGGGTTGCAATCGATCTTGAGATGTAATCACACTTTGTTGGATTATCTATCTATCATCTTGTGTTGAAAATACTTTAATGCTTAAGGTTAGCTACCATGCCGTAAAGGGAGTAAGGTCTCAATGCTTCCTTGGATCCATTCAACACAATCCCTGATAGATTAGATTGGTTTTCAAGTTCGAGATGATTGCATGTTCTAGTATCGTAGACCCATGGGCGAGTGTATCCTATTTTCAAAAGGGAGCTCCGGAACAAGTGGATGTGCATAAAGGCACATGGGAAGGTTTTTGAAGTATGATCACGGGAACAAACCATCAACGAAGAAATACTATCCGGAACCCATCATCCAAGTGTGTCACTTCTGTGCAAATGGATTTTTGGGAGAACAAGAGAGACAAAGATAACCAACACGGAGTTGAATTGGCTTTACTCGGCTTTGATTGCCAAGTGGCCAATAGACCCCACTCACCTATGATTAACCGGTGGTGTTGTTGCAACATCGAGTTCGAGAGATATTGGTTCGGGGTGTTGCCTCTCCATATTGGCTATCTCTTTAAAACCGGGTATTACAAGGAACCCGAATCATCTCCTACCCGGGACTTCCCTAGGAATATATGAAGAAAGGAAAAAATATAAGTGAAGATGAGAGAGGAGGCTTCCAAGTGGCCTAGGTGAATTTGCCCCTTCCGGATTGAAGGTTAAAACTTTTTCTTGAGGGGAAAAGATCGGTTAGAGGAAGGACTTCTTGTGCCGGCAAAAAGAAAAAAATAAAAGAGGAGGATTAGGAGAAGGTTTTTCCACGACCCAAGAAGGAGGTGCACAACAAAATTATGTCCCACCATTGGGAGGAACCCCGGCGCCGCCGAGTTACTACGGTGGTGTACCAATGCAAGCATGGGGGAGTGGTGCAGCCATACCCCCACCATTTTTGCGGTGCCCAACGTAGCCTTTGCGAAGCCCTATGCACACCTTCCTCAACCACAACAAAATGTGGCCACCATTGGAGGATACGCTGCAAGGAACATGCAAATTATTGCAGCCATCCAAACCAATGCAAACCAAATGGGTGAAGGAAATGCAAACGTCGCTTATGTGCTTTGACACCTTCACCTAGCACCGTCGGACAATTCATAGGAGGAGTGGTGCATTCCTATTACAAGTAAGGGTACAACAACCAAGACTATCAATATCAACCACCGGCGGAAGATTAGAGAGAGGAGGAGCTTTAGCTATCTTTCCTTTACCCCTTTTCTTTAATTTTCAGCTTGTTTGCACCTATGTATGCGTAGTATTTTCAGTTTTACTTTAATTTTTAGTGTTAGTTTAATTTTTCAGCGTGTGTCTTAGTTTTTATTTTCATCATGAATAATGTCACCACTAAGTTTTTACCATTGGTAAAGTTACAAAGTTTGTGCCATGATGATATATGATTACAATTGCCGCTTTGTTTATCTTTGTAATTGATTTATGCATGTTTAACCTAGTGCTCTCTTAAAAATACAAATCTGAAATTATCTAAATGCTAGCTTAATCTTCAGCGGAGGTTATGATTAAAATAAAGACCCATAGTGTTTTATGTGCTCTCAAGTTATGAATAGATTAAAGATGTCTTTTATGCTCAAAAATATCGCTAACCTTGTCACAAATATCACTTGTGTGTTGCTCAACCTATCCAGAGCCTTATATATATTTGAGTGCATAAACTTTAGTGTACAAGATTTATTTTTGAGTGAGTTATTGCAGGCCATGATTTCTCTGGCCCGAGACTAAGAAGTTGGTCATTCCGTTTTTGCGTATCTATCTTATTGCTAGCCTCTTATCCGTGCATTGTGTATCCCCACATCGGAGATTTCACAAACTTCGTCGGATATCCACCCTTAAACCAAATATCATCTTTTGTGATTACCTCCTTGACCACAACCTATTGTTGAGAATGGATCATCAATTCAAGGAAGATCGCAAGATGGTGCCAACATTGAAGATTTCAAGTATCTCTCCAAGGAAAAATACCCCGGTACCTACCTTATTTTTCGCCTCTTTGCTCGAGGACGAGCAACGTCTAAGCATGGGGGAGGAGGTAGGTACGGTGCAGTTTTAGAGTTCAAAGGGGAGTATTTTTAAAAAAAATGATGAAAGAAAAAATCCGGCGACGATCATGACTTTCAAGGTGAAGAAAGAAAAAAAAATATATATATATATAATGAAAGAAGAAAGAAAGAAAAGAAAAGAGAGAATGAGAAATATGAGAAAGAGAAAAAAAATATGAGTATGCGTAAAGTGAACTCCCCGGTTCTCTAAGAGTGCATTCAAGGCTTCAAGTTAAAAAGATCCATTCTCATTTTCCAACCATGTGCAATCCGATAACGAGGACTTCCTTTGTGCCTCGGGATCACTCTTTGCCATTTGCACATGTCCACTCATCTAAAAGTGTGTGTATTTTTCTCTTTCCCCTCCTTGATTGAACATTATTTTCCAATGACTTTTTTGACGAGTCTCGGTAAGACCATGAGAAGCTTGTCTTGTTTTGACAACACCTCATTTATAAAATCTTGGTAGGACTAAACTTTCCCAAAGCTCCATATAAAGCCTACCACATATGTGATGAGAGGGAAAGGAGTAGAATATATAGGCTTGAGAGACAAGTGAGATGAGAGTTCATGAGCAACATGCAAGGTGATTTAAATTTGTGAACTTGGTTTAGCTCTTTTCTTTATCTCGTTCTTTATTCCAAAAATTCTGAGATCTATTTAAACTTTGTGAGCATGTTAATACTTGTGGGATAAGCTTAATAAGAATCTACCCTCCGTAGAGGTGAAGGCTAGTACATTATGGAACTTTAAAGAATTAAACTTTTGAGAGCATTATGTTTTTTTCATGTATGATCAAGTGCAAGGTTTAAACATTGATGGGCAACGATGATATCCATCGAAGGCTTACTCGAGGACGAGCAAGGTTTAAGCATGGGGGAGATGTTGACGGTGAAAATCCGTCCACCTAGCCATGAGTTTACCTTCGGTGTTGGCAT
This sequence comes from Cenchrus americanus, assembly GCA_947561735.1. Taxonomy (NCBI): domain Eukaryota; kingdom Viridiplantae; phylum Streptophyta; class Magnoliopsida; order Poales; family Poaceae; genus Cenchrus; species Cenchrus americanus. The sequence continues at coordinate 148,094,629 of OX387243.1, read as the reverse complement.
GAGTTTTATACCTTATCCATTGGTACTAACCCCCGTGGTATAACAAGTTCACGTGTGCATGTCGGTTTTGGAGTTTAATGTTTATGCAGGGTTTTAGTGTTGAATGCAAGACTTTCGGGATAAGTTCATTAAGCACCTCATGACAAGACCTTGAAGCCCGATACAAGTCAAGCAATGAAGTGAACATGACTCCAAGAGCCCAAGGACCAAGCCCGAGAAGATGATAAACTCCGAGGACCGAACCGTAAAAGTGTTGAGTCTTGCAAGACAAGGAGTTGAGTCCAATTCGGAGAGAAACCGACGTCAAGGGCCCACATGCAAAAGGGGAGAACATCTAGAAGACGTGGGAAGCAACACCGGCGAAGCGGAGCCGCGGGAAGGGCCGAATTGGGCCCGGGCCGGCCGGCCCCGGGCCGGCCGGCCCGGCCCTTTTCGGGGCCCAATCGGCCTCCCCTTTGACCTAATTGCTTCTCGGGCTATAAATAGCCCCCTGACCGAGAGCCACGGAGAACCGAAGTCGTAATCCGCCGCCGAGGAGTAGAGAAGCTTGAGGGACACCATCTCGGAGATGAGGGTCGTGCTAGTTGTCTAGGGTCTCCCTAGCCGACGTGGGAACCTTGCATGGAAGACCACGTCGGAGCTCCGGAGCGAGGATCAAGATCGAGGTAGGATCCCGGTGGTGATCTTGTTCATGTAATCATTCATGGTGAAGTTTGTAAGTGAATCCGATTTCTAGCGATCAAGTGCCTTCTCGATGATTTTGTTTTCTTCTTGGTTTTGCTTCTTCTACGATCTAGTCTATAGCTAGATTACATAGGGTGCTCTTGTAGCCGCGGTGGCTAGAGGTGCATACCGGACCGGCCAAGTGATTTCAACTTGTTCTATCGAACTCGCCCTAGACTACCCGCATGAATAGGGATACGTTGTGACGAACGGGGTTCCGAAAGGCGGGCGTTTTCGGAGTCGGATGGGAAGGCCACGATTTAAAGATGCTTTTAATGAGATTCGCTTTACTATCTTCGTCTATCTTGTTTGGAGCTACAACATAAGCATGATCTAGATTCTCTAGATTGGTTATTGTCGGGCATACACCCCGGTACTCATGCAAGGAAGGAAGAATAGTAGAAGACGGACTCTCGGTAGAATTCCCCCGTACTCCTACTAGGACTCACTCGTGTTCTCCTACTAGGACTCCCGCCTTGTAACCGACTAGGAACCCGCTCCCCGGACTATATAAAGGAGGGCCGGGTACCTAGCCGCACATCCCCAATCCCTCCGGGGACAAACAACACCAAGCGCGGGCGCCATACTTGATCCCCCAAACGAGACGTAGGGCTCGCCACCTTGGCGACCCGAACCCGTATAAATCTTGTGTCCCGTGTCCTTGCGCATACCTTCGAGTTCTCGGTCTCCCGATCACGATCCCCACCGCACAATCTACTACCTCGGGTACCCCCTTGGTAGGTTTGCCGGTCTAAAACACCGACACGGTGGCGCGCCGTGTAGGGGTGATCATCACCACCGGCGATTCGAAGAACCCTCGTCAACAAGATCAATCTACTCGTCGACTCGCCGAGATCCAATGAAGCAAGTCGCCTTGCTCTTGTCAAAGCGGAATCAATTTTCCTACGCCGCGCACGGCTCATCACGCGGCTCCTCGCACCGCTCGTCGTCGACTACTCGTCGTCGTCGACTACTTCGTCTTCGCCGCGCGTCCGGGAGTGCCTCGGCACGTCGCGCGGCTCATCACGCGGCTTATCGCGCCGCTCGTCGTCGACTACTCGTCGTCGTCGACTACTTCGTCTTCGCCGCGCGTCCGGGGTGCCTCGGCACGTCGCGCGGCTCGTCACGCGGCTTATCGCGCCGCTCGTCGTCGACTACTCGTCGTCGTCGACTACTTCGCCTACGCCGCGCGTCCGGGGTGCCTCGGCACGTCGCGCGGCTCATCACGCGGCTCCTCGCACCGCTCGTCGTCGACTACTCCACCTCGCCCAGGCTCGTCGTCGACTACTTCGTCTTCGCCGCTCGTCCGAGTGCCTCGGCACGTCGCGCGGCTCGTCACGCGGCTTATCGCGCCGCTCGTCGTCGACTACTCGTCGTCGTCGACTACTTCGTCTTCGCCGCGCGTCCCGGGGTGCCTCGGCACGTCGCGCGGCTCATCACGCGGCTTATCGCGCCGCTCGTCGTCGACTACTCGTCGTCGTCGACTACTTCGTCTTCGCCGCGCGTCCGGGTGCCTCGGCACGTCGCGCGGCTCCTCACGCGGCTTATCGCGCCGCTCGTCGTCGACTACTCGTCGTCGTCGACTACTTCGTCTTCGCCGCGCGTCCGGGTGCCTCGGCACGTCGCGCGGCTCATCATGCGGCTCGTCGCGCGCTCGTCGCTGACTACTCGGTCTCGTCGTCGACTACTTCGTCTCCGCCGCGCGTCCCGGGTGCCTCGGCACGTCGTGCGGCTCGTCCCGCGGCTTGTCGCGCCGCTCGTCGTCGACTACTCCGCCTCGCGCGAGCTCATCGTCGACTACGCCGACTACGCCGCGCGTCGGGGTGCCTCGGCACGTCGCGCGGCTCATCATGCGGCTCGTCGCGCCGCTCGTCGTCGACTACTCCCGGTCTCGTCGTCGACTACTCGTCGTCAACTACTTCGTCTCCGCCGCACGTCCGGGTGCCTCGGCACGTCGCGCGGCTCGTCCCGCGGCTTGTCGCGCCGCTCGTCGTCGACTACTTCGCCTCACGCAGGCTCATCGTCGACTACTCCGCCTACGCTGCGCGTCCGGGTGCCTCGGCACGTCGCGCAGCCCGTCACACGGCTCATCATCGACTACTCCGTGCGCCGCGACTTCGTCTTGCGGCCACACTGGCTTTACTTCAGCCACACCGTACGTGGTGACTACTTGTCTCGCGGCAACACTGTCTCTACTTCGAGTACGCCGCGCGCCGCCACGACGTCATCTTCCCCGGTCGCATCGCGTCGACCATTCATCTCGACTAGTTTTCCAAACTAGTCGAGAACGGCAGTCACGCCCCCAACAACTAGTCGGAATCAACTCTGACTAGTCAGCTTCAGCAACAACCCTGGTGGCTCCATCGCTGACCGCCACGGCTTCATCAACAAGTCTGCCCAGGCAGCAACAGTTAAGTCATTTATCTAAATGATTACTGTTTTCTTTGCTTGTTCTCATCATCATGTAGGACAACTTGCCGACTACTCATTTGTGTATGCTTCTCGGCGGGTTTTCACGGGAGCTACACTCGCCGACTACTATTGGGGCATATCAATCAAGTCGCCACGAGTCTACTTCATCAACTCGGGGGCTATCCCTAGGAGGCGAGTTTCTAAAGTCCGCTACGCGCGGCAATCTAAAGTCGACTTCTAAAGTCGCATTCTAAAGTCCGCTCCGTGCGGCATCTTAAAGTCGACTCCGGTCGCATCTTCGCCCGCTTCGATGGCATACTACGTGTGTAAGCTTCGATGGAACCTAGCCGCACATGGTCTTCACGCTCCGTACCATGGGTCCAAGTGCCCTAAGTACTCGCGCTCCGTACCTTGGGTCCGAAATCCATGGCCCGTGCACGCAAGTCGACTCCGGCCGCACCTTCAAGTCCACTACGGTGGCACCCGTACCTTGGGTCCGAAATCCATGGCCTAGGTACACAAGTCGACGCTAACGGTCGCATCCAAGCCCACTCCGTGGCACAAGCCCGCTCCGGCGGCAATCGTACCTTGGGTCTGAAATCCATGGCTCAGGTACTTAAGCCCACTCCGGTGGCACAAGCCGACTCCGGTCGCAATCTTAAGCCCGCTCGGCGGCAAAACTACTCGTTTTTTTCCGATTTTTTATTCGCTTTGGTTTTCCGGAAAGTGCTTTTCGTTTTTTTGCATCTTAAGTCCACCCCGCGTGGCACAAAGTCGACTACCGCGGTCGCACCTAAAGTCCGCTCTACGCGGCAACTAAAGTCGACTTCTAAAGTCGCATATCAAAGTCCGCTACGTGCGGCAACTAAAGTCGACTTCGGTTTTCAAGTCGCATCTCAAAGTCCGCTCCGCGCGGCACAAAGTCGACTTCGGTTTTCAAGTCGCATCTCAAAGTCCGCTCCACGCGGCACAAAGTCGACTTCGGTTTTTAAGTCGCATTCTAAAGTCCGCTCTGACGGCACGACTACTTCTCAAGCTCCACGGCTCGACGCCAAACTCGCTACTTGGAATCTCTCCGGCTCGGGGGCTACTTGAAGATAACTTCAAGATGCTTCGCTCGCTCTCAAGCTCGGGGGCTCCTCACCAATCACTACTCAACGTGGCTCATACGGCTCTCTTATCTCGGGGGCTACACGCTGCAAGAGTACTCGGATGATGGCTTCGCGAACACCGAAGACCCTTGGATTGATTACCTAATCATTTCAAGGCTCGGGGGTCGCTATGCTACACCCATCATTCAAATTTTTTTCAAGATCGATGAGCTGGACCACCTTCCGGCCTCGCGGCAGTTCAAGTACTATTGAAGACTTCTCCAAGCGAGTACTCGAGGACGCTCAAGAACTACTCGAAGAGGCTTCAAGACTACTCGAACTACTACTCTCGACTCCAACGTGCTCGGGGGCTTGTCGGGCATACACCCCGGTACTCATGCAAGGAAGGAAGAATAGTAGAAGACGGACTCTCGGTAGAATTCCCCCGTACTCCTACTAGGACTCGCTCCGTGTTCTCCTACTAGGACTCCGCCTTGTAACCGACTAGGAACCCGCTCCCCGGACTATATAAAGGAGGGCCGGGTACCTAGCCGCACATCCCCAATCCCTCCGGGACAAACAACACCAAGCGCGGGGCGCCATACTTGATCCCCCAAACGAGACGTAGGGCTCGCGACCTTGGCGACCCGAACCCGTATATATCTTGTGTCCCGTGTCCTTGCGCATACCTTCGAGTTCTCGGTCTCCCGATCACGATCCCCACCGCACAATCTACTACCTCGGGTACCCCCTTGGTAGGTTTGCCGGTCTAAAACACCGACAATTATCTCTTGCTTTCTCTTGTTACCTCTTTAGTAGATTAGATTAGATTCGTTTTCTTTATGAGTTAGTAGATTAGATGCAACTTGTCTTCATTAGATAGCTTTACCTTGCTTTACTAGATTGAATCCTTGCGTTGCACATTGTTCCACGGATTCGATACCTTGGGTTCACCACTCGAGGGAAGAAGGGTCCCTTGACTACGACGGGAGACTTGTCCGCTTGCAAGTCATAAACGAACTTTGATACAACTATTAACCGTCAACAGGATGCCAGTTACGCATGTCGGCCGGGGTTCCTACCGCCATATAGAGCCACTAGATACCACTTGAAATAGTATGGTGGCGGGAATTACCCTACTAACAAGAAGGAGTTGTTCAATTTGAGGCACTCAAGCCTAAGGGTCATAGTAGAGAGGGCATTTGGGGCTCTCAAGAATTGCTTTCGTATTCTTGACAACAAGCCTTTCCACCCCTACAAAACACAAGTCAAATTAGTCCTAGCTTGTTGTATTATCCATAACTGGATTGTAAAGCATGGGGAGGATGAGTTGTTCCCTGATGCAACATCATGGGTACCAAACCCTACTACAGAACCATCTGATGATGTAGTTGATAATGCAACTCGGGGTCTTAGGAGGGATGCAATTGCTGATGATATGTGGAACAATAGGGGCCATTACCGTTCCTAGCTGTTTGTGATCACTTGTTTGTTTCAGTTGCTTGAGTAGCAGTCCATGCAACTGTGCAATGATGTTGTAATAATTTATCTCTTGAGGTTGAGAATATGTGCAATGATGATGTTATGATTTATCTCTTGAGGCTAGAACTTGTGCAATGGTGATGTTATACTTTATCTCTTGAGGCTAGAACTTGTGCAATGATGATGTTATACTTTATCTCTTGAGGCTAGAACTTGTGCAATGATGATGTTATAATTTATCTCTTGAGGCTAGAACTTGTGCAATGATGCTAGTTTATCTTCTGAGGCCAATTCCCTATCTTCTTTTCTGTGCAATGATGAGATCTTCATGCATTTTAACTGAATTAGGCTATGAGTTGTGCAATGATGATTTAATTTATCCCTCTGTTTTTGTTTGTCTTTCATTTCTGTGCCATGATGATATATAATGAGTGGATAATGGTATAAGGTAATCTTACTGAGGCAAACTGTGGCTGGTAAAATAGGGGATGGCTCAGCAGGTTCCTAGGATTGACCTGGATGATGCTTCTGAGGTTGTGACCTTGAATGGTGAGGGTGCCAAGAAGGTCACCATGAGGTCTGCAGTTGAGGAGCAGCGCACTAGGGGTTCAATGCGCTGGACAAGTGCAATGTCAACCTTTGTGCTGAGGCGTATGTGCCAGCTTATTCAAACAGGGGTCAGAACTGACAAAGGATTCAAGGAGGTGCACTTGAATCAGGTTGCAAAATACATGTCTGAGTTCACTGGTGGGCAAGCAACTGGAACTCAGGTGTATAACCATCTGAGGAAATGGAGGCAGAGGTGGGTGAAAGTGTCCAAACTGAGAGAACTCAGTGGTGCCCAGTGGGTAGATGATGTGTGCATGATTAGCCTAGAAGAGGATCACTATTTGGGTCACATCAAGGTCTGCCTAGATGTCTATCCCCTACATATTTCTTCTCAAACCCTCTCATCTTTACTAACTTGTTTTGAAAAAAACCTAGGACCACCCTAAGGATGCAAAATTCCTCAACAAGCCCATAGTGCACTACAAGGAGATGGAAACCATCTCTGGGAACAATTTGGCAACTGGCAAGTATGCCATGGGTTCCAATTAAGCTTTGGTGAGCCCTTCTGACTTTTCTGACTTTGATGTGAAGAGTGAGCCATATGATGAGGATAAGGCAGCAAAGGGGATGGAGGAGCATGCCAAGATGTTTGTTGATGTGGCTAAGGAGATGGGCACTAGTCCATCTAGGAAGAGGAAGAGGTCCATCCTCTCTGAGGAGGATCATGTTGTCTTCTCTAGCATGACTGAGGCTGTGAAGGATGTTGCTACTGCTATCCGTGAGACAAAGGTTGAGGTGCTCAACCCAAACCTCTACGGGGCAGTGATGTTGTTATGAACTGCGATGCGAGGGGAAGTGAATTGCGAGGGATTTGGGGATGATTTGTGGAAATTAGGGCTGCTACGCTACAGTACCCGCGGTGCTACAGTACCCGCGAGTACTGTTCACGTGGAGAAGGCTGAAAGATGGCGGCTAGGGTTGGAGGGGCATAGGGAATGCCGGCCGCGGGGCTTTGCCCACGGCCGGCAAGAGAGAAGGGTTTTCCTTCTAATCTCTTGCTTGATTAGATTGATACATCTCCTCTCTTTAAATAGAGAGGATTACTTGACCCCTAAGTAAGGATTCAATCTTATCCCTAAACCTAACCCTAACGGGCCTCCCGGCCCATTAGGCCCTTGACACCTGACATTACCCCGCCCTTTTCCGAGCGGCTCGTCCTTGAGGCCGCAAAGATGGGCACCTTAACAATGACTCGACTCCACACAAACCTATGACCTAAAAATAAGCCTTTTACATCTCGGCTTATTTGATTATTCTTAATCTGAAATAGACTCATACTTTTTATTGTGTGACCCCCAACGGTAGGCACCATCCGCCACCTGGATCCCATGCGCAGGGGCACAACCACCTGGAAGCAGTCGTGACGAAAACCATCGGAGACGTCCTCGTGGTGGTCGGAGACGGAAAGTTGAGGCGCTAGGCAGTGCGTCCCCGCTGGCGACAAGGAGGAACACACCTCCCCTACCACCATCCCCGCGGAGTTGGAGTACGCCGTCTACGGGAAAGACACCATGCGCACCCTTGGACACATCAGCGGATCGACACAGTTGGCCATTGAGCGAGTCAAGGTCGCATCCCTCTGCGTCGAAGGCGAAGGCAACCACCGCCAAGGCTGCCTCCCGATCCCGCATCTGCTTGTGCGCCTTTTGTAGCCGTCGTCGCGCTAGGAAACCTCGTGCTGCAGCCTGCAGTCGCGCGACTGCTGACACCCGAACCTGCTGGACGCCGGTGCCCTTGTAGAATATCCCGTCTACGAATGGGTGTTGGAGGACAATAGCGCTGGTGGTGGGGGCTGGAACCACCCCCGTCGTGGCCGCTTGGGTGCTCACCCTCGTGGAGACCGACCCCCTCATGGAGTTGGTGCCCTCCGTCCACACAGTCTGTGACGGCGGCCATGCAGCCGGGGCCAGGGACACCGGCAGCAAAACAGCGGCGTACGCCGTCAGCAATGCCGAGAGCGCGGGTGACATAGGTGTCTGCGATCGAAGCCATCCATTCGGAGAACAGCTCCGGTGGCCAGCCCTGCTCCGCAGCAGATGCCATGGACTGGATCGAAACCAAAGCAATCTGATACCAGATTGTTATGAACTGTGATGCGAGGGGAAGTGAATTGCGAGGGATTTGGGGATGATTTGTGGAAATTAGGGCTGCTACGCTACAGTACCCGCGGTGCTACGGTGCCGCGGCATGCGTTCACGTGGAGAAAGCTGAAAGATGGCGGCTAGGGTTGGAGGGGCGTAGGGAACGCCGACCGCGGGGCTTTGCCCACGGCCGGCAAGAGAGAAGGGTTTTCCTTCTAATCTCTTGCTTGATTAGATTGATACATCTTCTCTCTTTAAATAGAGAGGATTACTTGACCCCTAAGTAAGGATTCAATCTTATCCCTAAACCTAACCCTAACGGGCCTCCCGGCCCATTAGGCCCTTGACACCTGACAGATGTACACTGAAGGGTTTACTGAGGAGGCACTAATTGTTGCTTTCTCCCATCTGGCTGACAAAAAGGCCCAAGGTGATGCCTTTGTGAAGATGAGTGATGCACACCGTGTCCTGTGGCTTAGGACATGGCTTGCCAAGCATTACTACATGTAGATCCTTCTGCAGGTTTACTGACTAATCTCTCTTTTGTGGAGTGAAGCCAACAACTTGTTGTTTCCTCCTCCTTTTGTGCAGGACAGTGTTAACTGGAGCTTGCCACACTTGCTCCTATTCTTTTGTGCAGGATAGTGTTAACTGGAGCTTGCAACTCTTTGCTCCTAGGATTTTGTAACAGAGATAGGCATCATGTCTCTGTAGGTAGTGGGTCATGGTTGGTGATGGGTTTTTAGGTGATGAGAATTGGTAGACCAGTCACAACAATTTTCAGTGATGTAACAAACATTTAAACTGCCTATGCAGTGATGCTGGACTTGCCTTCTATTTGCATTGTTCTTCCTTCTATTTGACATTTTTCTGAGCACAACTCATAGGCCTGTTATGTTTACTTTGACTTGTTTGCATGCATGATCTGAGCACAACCAGAAAATTGTCTCTACTACACTTTGTTGTCTTCTATTTGCCTCAAATGATGAAATGTCAATTTATATGAGCACATCTTTTTGACATGTGTGCATGATCTGAGCACAAACACAAATTTGTATTGTAATATTAGACTTTTTTGTCTTCTATTACTTTGTCTGCTTCATCATTTCAGGATGCTCAAGAAGCAGCCGTCTCTGAACCTGGGAGGGCTAAAGACTTGTTGTGTTTCATCAGAATTACAGGTGCTACAACTCAACTAAGGCTACCGATCTGTTCATACCTCCCTTCTGTTGGTTTGCTGGAATATTGTGACCACTAAAACTGAGGCTATAGATCTGTGCAATGATGTTTCAATCTATTTATACTTCTATTTTACTGAGGCATAAGTCATGTGCAATGATGTTTTATTAGTTGATACTACACAACCTGAGGCTCTCAACAATCATGACATGATGTTTTATTACTAAATATTACCATGCATTTGTTGTTTGCCTGCTATACAATGATGAATGTTATTCTTACATGCCTCTGACAATGATGTTTTTTTCCATAACTGAGCACATGGCTATTCAATGATGTTTTTTAAAAAACTGAGCACATGACTATGTCAATGATGTTCATGATCTAGCACATGTATATTATGTTGTCTGTGACAACCCCACCCGAGATAATTCCGTACTATCGCCTAAACCACTCCATTTGGTCATTAAGCGATAATAAAGAAGCATCCCGTTGAGTGTTTCCGGGTTTACACCCGGTAAATCACTTGGAAACACAGAGAGTATTGAACGAATGCATTAAAACTCCCTCGAAGGAGAGTCCAGAGTGCCTTACAAATTATCCATCACATCCCCGCAGGGGTCATTATTACAAACATAGTTCCTTGACATGAAGTAAATGGTTCAGAGTTTATTGAAAACAGCGGAAGATAGCTAAACGATCTGATCACATCATAGGGGGCCTGTCCATGATGCAATCACTCTTCGTCATCCACCCATTCCAGCTCCCAGCCGGGGGGAGTTTTCCGGGCCACACATCAGATGCATTACCTGGAACAACATTATAAAGCAAGGCTGAGCATACTAATACTCAGCAAGACTTACCCGTCTAAAGAAAGACTTTACCCCTAGTCATGCAAGGCTTTTGGCTAGTGGGTTTGTTTGCCAAAGAGCTACTAAGTAGTGAATCCTTACTTTCACATTTTAGCTCAAGTTCTAGTAGAAGTCATCATTACTACATCAGCAACTATTGCAACCAAGTTGTACAAACAATTAATCAAAGTAATCATCTTCACAAAGTTCCATCATAAAGGGATATCATGGCCAGTCGGGTAAGTAGTCTCATATGACGGTGAGAGGCCGACAATCGATTGATTCATAACCTTGCAAGGTGGACCTAAACACACGGATGGTGCCCTCACTAAGAGTTCACCAACCAGGCGGTTCCCGTCATTCTTCGGTTTGGGGATAATAGCTCACAGTTTTAAGTACAAGGTTTATCTGGGCTACGCCACTAAGGTCACCCAGCCTCAAGCATGCACTCGGGTAGCAAGCCCGGGGCCGCAACCCTAAGAGTAGTGATAGTAAAACCCCGTACCGCCTCATTTAGGTACTAGGCTTACCGTGCCCATTCCCGACAAGTGTTTAGTACTTTCAAACACTTAACCAACGAAGCCATTGGACCGGAGCCCAAATCCCATGCTCTTACCACATGAGCAATCCATTTAATCAATATAGTGATTCCATAAAGGAGATCCTATTCTCGCGAGTGACGAACATCACTCGACTTGTACCGGATCCTTAAGCATAGCAACTAGCGACCTAACATGCTAGTAAACAATCATAGGTACTTATGGATCATGCAACTAGGGTTTCATTTCAACTCCTGAACGTAAATGCACATACAATAACATGAAGGAAATTCAGAAGTTTAAACAAACACATGGGTTAATGAATAAACCGGGGCTTGCCTTTGTTAACACAAGTAGTTAGACACACTTCCGGACTTTGGCCCGGGTCTTGCTTTATGGCGACGTAGTGCACGTCTCCTCCAGCTCCCTCGTTCACGTCCGCTGGCACGAGCATGTAGCTACCGTCGGGAACTTCTACACGGAGGATGCAATGCAAGACTTAAGTGACCATTTGATCATTACTTTCCAAACATCTTATGACAACATGGGGTGTACGTTTGAACACATTCACTTAGATAATAATACATTCAGCATACCCTTCCTATAAAGGAACAATATACAATGCTTGATTATCTAGACTTTTAATGGTGACGGTGTACATATATATATTTAAATGGATTAATGTAATTTACACAACAAGACAGTAGCAACAGCTACAAAGGGTGTAAGGTTGGTCATTTTCACCTTAAGAAGAGTAATTAAATATTTCTCCTTTTAAAGATAATCAAAAAGCTTATTTAGCCTTCTCTTTAGGGTGATTGTGTGCACATCTATTAAAGAAATATTTAATTTAAATACAAACAGCAAGGAAAGGTCACCTTTATGCCACAATTTACTTTCCTAACCCATTTATGTGACTTATTCACCAAAGATTGTAGTTTTCCTATTTTTCCTTTACTAGATTAATCTAGTTTGCAACCTTTTAACAACTAAACACATAACAAACTTATCCAACAGTGCCCACTATCCCCAAGGACCAGGAACACTCCCTTGGACGGCAAGGAATTGATTTTGCACCACTGAATTTAATGTACTAAATTTAAATGCATTACTAGTTAGCATATAAGGGAATAATACATATTAAAATAAATACAACATAATTGAATCCCAACTTTCTTTTACACATGCTTTGGTCCAAAACAAGCCCAAATAACCAAGAAACACACCTATAGCCTTTACGAAACATGCTACACATATTTATGATTAAAAACAAGCATAAATAATGAATAATTATTTCTAATAGGTCTAAAATCATGATAAATTCACCAGAGTTGCATTTCAACATTATAAGATGATATACAGGAGTTAGGCTCAAAAATAATTATATTTGAAGCTACAAAAATCATCTAGGCAGATTTATCAATTTCACAAAATGATTTTTATAAAAACATTTATGCAGTAACTTTGTGCAATTTTTGGTGTGGTGACCAGTCATGGCATGGTGTACAACATATCCAAAATATAGCTCAAGGACTTGTGTAGATTTTGCAGAAACATAGATCTAGGGATTTTACATTTATTTTTTTCAAGCAAAAACTGTAGCTCAAAAGTATATACATCTTTGGAGAAAGTTGTAGTTATTGTTACACTGAGTACAAAAAAATTGGGTTTGCAATTTTTGGATTTTTCTGTGATTTGTTATGGATTTTACAAGTTGCTGCCAAACACATCAGGAGTGGAAGATTCATTTTGCACGAGGGTCCCTAGAAAGATTTGAACTTCACAAAACTGCCCTCGGCTTCAACGCTCAGGCCCCTACAAGACTGCGACCCTCACACCTCTGCCCTCAGCGGCGGGGCTGAGCTCGCCGCCGGCGAGGTAGGACCCGAGCTGGCAAACAAGTATCCCAAGGCTGAGATTGGTCTCACCCGTGACCGATTGGAGGTGGTTGCTGGACCGGTGATGCCTCCGGCGAGCGGCGGCGGCGGAGCAGGGGAGGCACGACCGCGGGCGCTCGGATTCCGGCGAGGGCAGAAGCGATGCTGATGAATGTGTGGCACGGTTAGGTCCCACGTGATATAGGGAAGGTGTTGAGATGGTCGCCGGGCTTGGAGAACCGGCGGAAAGGCGAGCTCGGCGGTGGCCACCCGGCGGTGGCCGCGGGAGCTCGGGCTCCCGTGAGCAGACGGGTCGGCCTGGCCAACACGCGGGCGCGCAAGCTCACTGGGTGCTAGGGGAAGGGTTAGGGGTGCTTGAACGCCATCGGGAACACACGAAGCGGGGAGCTCACCGTGGCGGCATCTATGGCGGACGGCGGCGGGCTCGGTGTTCACGCGCGTGAAGAGGACGACGACTTTTATAGGCGGGCACAAGGCGGTGGGTTGCTTCCTTGCGCGCCAAGGCAATCCCGTCGCGGTGGGGTCTCGGCATGGCCGGAGTACGGCGGGGAGTGGGCGGCGGCGTGCGACGGCCATGGGCCAATGGCGGCGCGCGGGCGGCGCGGTGTGGCCACGGCGCGCGCGACACGTGGGGCGAGGCTACGGGGCGCGGATGGCGGTGCGGCGCAAGGAGCGTGGTCCACCCGCGCGCGGACCGGCGGACCGAGGTCCGCCTCGGCGTCCGGGCCCGGCGGGGCCGCACCACGGACGACGCGCGAACGCCGGCGCGGGCGCCGCTCTGGAGCGCCAGGGTCATAACCCATTCAACCTGCCTGATTTGACCGGAACTTTTCTCCAAAAATTTGAACTGCGGTGCACAAAAGTTTGAATAGGAAAGTTGTAGATCTAGCATCCCTCTACAACTTCTACAAAGGGTGTATGGCCTTTTTCTCAACAATTTGTGCACAAAATGCATGCCAAGTTGGCTGTTTTCTGGGCGTCGGTGAATAGTAACCAAAGACGTTGACTTGAGTTTTTCACCCTTTTAAACTTCAAATCAGCAATGCCACTCAACATGAAAGTTGTGTCCCTCGACAAAATGCACAACTTTCGTATTGGGAGAATTTGAAGTGTTTAGGGAAAATTCGGAGAACACGGCAAAAGTACCGGCTGACACTGGTGTGTCAAAAGGGGTTCAAGGGGTTTGACTAGGGTTTTGACCCAACCTTGACCATGAGTTGACCAAGGGGTGTCATTAGGGGTTGTCGGTGATGTTTTCGAGGTGATAGCCCAGGTTGACCGTCGTTTGACCAAAGTTAACTCGGTTGACCGGATCATTAGGGTTAATTAACCCGACCGAAAACCTGGGGCGTCACATTGTCCGGATCATTAGAGACAAATGAATGCTGATGAATCTTTGAATTGTTAAATGGGACATGTATTATTTGGTAGATCTCTAAATCAGTTTGTAATATGAAAACTTGATTGTGGAATTATGGACTGTGTACAACATTTAAGGTGGTAACCTCACCATTTCATGCCAGTGGTGAGTGCACTTGTTTTTATTCAGGCAACCAAACATCAGTAGCTGCATTCTTTCTTTGCATCTGCATGTACACGTTGGCAACCAATCGCCGGCTCCCTACAGCCTGGCTCTGCAGGTGCTGCCAACCAAACTCGACCTCCCTGCATGCTCTTGGCCTGGCCAGCGGGGGCCTGTACATCCAGATGCAGGCCCCAAATCTGGAGAAGAGAACCAAACACACCCTGTGTGTTGCCGTCCTTCCTCCGTCCGTGCTAGCAGGCATGCGCCCAACCCCATCATCACTTCATCAACCATCAGGACTAGTTTGATCCAACTTGAAGGCCCAGACCAGACAACACTGCACACTTCTTCCTCTCTTCATGGGCCGACCAACATCGCCGTTTAGGCCACAGAAAATAGGAGCAGTATTTGTTATACAATCATATCAACACTAGCTAGACTGAGCGAGTGCTGAAGGTTTTATTTTTGAATACTTGTTGACGCTCGCAAATCATAATAGCTACTGACCCAATGACGCTGGCTCATTTTTTTCGTTTTCTTTTATATTAACCTTTCACTTTATCTAATTATAACTGGATCAGCATGTTCATTTTTTTTACTTTGTATTTTGCAATGTATATGGCGCGCTTGTGTTGTCTATCCAATTTTATAGTTTTACCTCTAAATAAAATTTAGTGTCGGATATCCAACCAAACACCCCCGCGGTCCTGACCACCGGATCTTCAGTTCATGGATCATCAAAATCCAGAGGCAAAACAGTACACCACGACGTCTCAATAACTGACTATCCTTGTCACATCTCATTCACTAACATCTAGTACACCACCAGCTATCAACGAAACCTTTTCCCCTGATTAAAACCCAACCACTAAAAGCTCGTTTGGACACATGCAAAAACCATGGAATCTCTCTTCTTTTCTCCTTTGACAGTGAGGATTATGCACCTTGAGTTACACTAAAACACTTTTTAGAGCGACGGCACATGGGCCTAGCTGATGAAAATCCAGTGGCCGTTGGGAGACAAGGATGTAACACACATGAGCCGTCCTACACGCATGGACCGGTTCTGAAAGTGACGAGATGCCGCCATGCCATCCCAGTCCCCAAGCTTGCTTCCGGTGCACGAAGCCCCCCCGGGCCCGGCTCGGCCCGGCTCGATGATTTGGGACGCAACGCAACAACTTGACGATGACCCATTCCAGTTTGCTGGCCTCGTCAGCTTGCCTAATCATCGAGCCTAATCATTCCCGGCTCTCTCAGCAGGAAGGAAGGATTGGACTCTGCGGGAGGAAGGAGCAACGCTGCTGCGTGTTTGCACCTGACCTTTTCTTTCAGTCATTGCAACAAAATTGCACGGGGAATGAGAGCTCTCCTTTGACAAAGAAGCCCGGTCATCAGATTGGATATCATTGCCTCCAACAGCCCAAGCCAAGTCAAACACTTTTGTGTGCATCTCGAAAGAATCATTAAATTCTCAGACGCTTTTGCTTCGTCGAGATCAAGTGTAGGACCAAATCCTCCTCCTATGTGACAAGTACATGTACAATAAGTTTATCC
Organism: Cenchrus americanus; assembly: GCA_947561735.1. Lineage (NCBI taxonomy): Eukaryota > Viridiplantae > Streptophyta > Magnoliopsida > Poales > Poaceae > Cenchrus > Cenchrus americanus. The sequence goes on along the minus strand of OX387243.1, from coordinate 148,078,682 downwards.
TCCTAACCTTTAGATTTTTGCACACTCGCACCGTTGCACGGGTCAGTTGCGGCCCTGCATGCGGGCCATGGTGATTGACTCCAGTGAGAATGCAGAGATGCAAGTCCATGTTCCGTCGGTCCCAAATCTGATGAGACACCCGATCCAGGTGAATTGCTCCAACCGCTTCGCTTCGCTTCAAACTGACGAGGACAAAATAGAGCAAGAGCAGAGCAGAGCAACTCTCAGAGAGGAAGCCTCCAAGAACTGGCTTGATGAAGCCGCCAGTGGTTAGGTCGTTGCTTTGCTTGATCACAACACATGTCTCGAACCACCTCAATCTTGCTGCTGGATTGTCACATTCACTTCCCTGATACGACCAACAATGTCCAGCTACCAATCCTTGACACTGTGACCTAGCTTCATACAATCATGGGAATTAAGAAACTCAAACTAAATACCGTACAGATACCTACTTCAAAGCCTAACTTGCATCAGAATGTGCACTGTGGTCAGCAGGATCGTTAGGAAAAGGTGCCATCGAAACCCTATTTAAAACGTTGAAAGAAAAGGGCAAAGAAGAAGCTCTGAAGTATCATCAGCAAAAAAACTCTGAATTTTGAATCATCAGAAGTTAAGCTAATTAAACGTGAACAAAAAAATCGCACCTTTTTACCATTGTGTAGATTGTACAGCAAGCAAAAGATGAACTAAGAAATGGTTTCTGTCTTTCTTTCTTTCTTTTTACAGATCTCCGAGGGGAGGATGAACTCCGACGAGAGTTTGGAGTATGAATCAAACAACGCTGTGGCAGAGGCTGGATTTCCACTGCGACTGCCTCGTCTCCACCCACGCCAAGAACCGGTACACCTTGCCGAAGACGCTCAGGAACACGAGCCCGGCGACCAGGCTGTAGGCCCCCACGCCGACGACGCCGCCCTCCGCGGCCACCCAGCCGACGAGGTAGACCGCGTCGCCGGCCACGAACACCCACCCCACAGCCTCCAGCGCGGACCGTGTCCACGCGCTGAGCCGCTCCTCGCCGTAGATGCGGCACACCATCCGCGAGCAGAGCGCGAAGATGATGGCCAGCGCCGTCTTGGACAGGCCCCGGTACTGCACCGCCGTGCCACCGACGACGAGGGGCTCCATCCGGCACAGGCACGACGCGCACTCGCCGGAGAAGCGCGACCACCGGAGCGCCTCGAGCCCCGTGTAGTAGGGCAGCACGACGGCGTCCAGGTAGAGGCTCGCGTGCAGCACCCCGGACACCGTGGACGCCTCCAGCACGGCGTACCGGATGTCGCCATCGGCCTCGTTCCGGAACGCCAGCGCCGACGCCTGCAGCAGCAGCAGCAATGCCGGGCCGAGCTGCGCGAGCGGGAACACGGCGTTGACCCGCTGCCCCTTGGCGAGCGCGAGCAGGACCAGCGGGAGCAGGAACGGGCCCGACGGGAGCAGGTACTTCCGCTTGATGCCCCTGACGCCGGCCGCCGGCGCGCCGGCGCTGCCCCGCACCAGGTCGAGCACGGTGAACGCGAGCGTGGAGAGGAAGCAGTACGCGGCGAAGGCGGCGACGAGGAGCCCGACGGCGGCGGAGTAATCGCCCGGGTAAGAGCTGTCGCAGTAGTAGTGGTAGGGGCAGGTGACGAAGTCGGTGGTCTCCTCGAGCTGCCATCTCGTGCACTTGAGTATCTGCCTCGTCACGGCGTCGCCACCGCCGCCGCCGCCCTGCTGAGCCGCTCTCCACGCCGATCGCCCGGCGCCGAACAGCGGCGCGAGCATCTGGTCATAGGACATGATGGTGGCAGAAACCAGCCGATTCTCGGCGCCCTGCAGCTCTGCTCCTGCTCCTTGTTCTTCCTCCTCTTCTTCTTGTCCTGTTCGCTATATGCATGCCTGCATTTGGTAGCCAATGATGGCTTGCTTTCAGAGGCAACTCCTCACCCTCCTCCTCGCTCCTCTTCTTGGAGGAGGCTGGCCGTTGTGCTGCTGCTGTTGCTTGTAGGTGGAGGGAGAGGGGGTGGGAAGTTTGGAACTGGATAGGGAAGGTTTAACTGGCACCTTTGAAGCAATTTGACAGGCATGCCCTTTAACTAGATTTTTTCAAACATTGTGTGCTAACCTAAAGATTACCTAGGAAAGATGTCTCCAATGGCTGATGGCAGTAGCATGGATTAATTGGGGGGTGTAGGGGTGTTTTGGGCAGACGGCGTTGATGGTTTGCTGTCATGGTGGTTGAGGTGAGGAGGGGATGGAAGGGTGAGGTATTTGTTTGACTTTTGTTTCTTTGTCATGCGTTGGTAGGGTAGGCCAGCAAAGGGAGAGAAACAGAGGAAACGTTTGTTTACATGTACCTAGGTGTTAGTTAGAGTTTGTTGAAGGTTTGTATGTCCTCAGAGTGGTTTGTTGGGGTATTTGGTGAGGATATAAAGACTAAATGGCCAATCCAAACTCCTTGTTTAATGCATGATTAGACCTAAATGATTAGCATCTAACTAGCAGATAAGCTGTTCTTGCATGTGTCTATGCAACCGGTGTATATGGTTCTTCATTTTTTTTCCCCAAAAGGTTTTACACTGTCAGAGAGGCATATGATGGAGCTATCATTTGGATTCCAGGGCAACAGACAGGATACTCAAATCTTCTATTCGCCGTGAGGAATTGAGGAAGATGATTCCTTTGTTTGGGACTCGGGGAATTATTTCTGGTAGTTGGCACAAACAAAGCCAGGTAGGCCATGATCCCGGATCAAAGAAGTGCTGTGGCGCCCCCCTAACCCCTATATGGTGTTGGTATCCCAGTCTGACGCTTACGAGCTGCATGTCTGTCTCCCTGAGATGGTGGGTGGCCGGATGTTCCTGCAGCACAACGCGCCCCTGTGACCTTTTTTATAATCCGGCCAGCTTTGGATCTTCTTGCTATGATACTCATACTCCCACCTTTTTTTTGGCATAGACGACCCAACTGCCCCGTTTGATATGCATACATGTCGAATGGATATGGGTATGCACCATGTGGGGAGGTGGTGCTGCTTTGTTTATTGATGCCATGACTGAGCTCTGTTGTTCTGCTCTGTTATCTTCTTGTCAAACATGTGGTGTGATGACACACGAGAATGAGAAGGATTGGCTGGAACTTGGGGTGCTGCAGCTGTTGTTGCAGATGCTGAGCGAGCTCTATATAATCCTGGCAATTTGCGCGGACGTGAGCAAGTGGGGAATTTCTACCCCATTGCACGCGCAAGATGATTTCAGCAAGCTTGAAGCAAATGTCAATGGAAATGGAAGAAACAGTAAACTGTAAACCTAAGCTTTGTGGCCTCTGCCAAGTCAAAAAATAGGACCGTGTCTTCGAAAGTGACTTCGTGTACATATATTGTGAGACATGCTACTCTCGTACATGTGCATTGGACCACTAAGCCGAGAATGTTTCTGCATCAAGCGTCGGACGGAGCATATAATGTCAGATGCTTCTACTTCGTGACTCCACGGTCCATGTCTGCCTGCGTCGTAGGCCAGCGACAGGCGCTTATTGCTCCAAGCTGAGCATACACATCAGCATGTATAGTTTCCAAGATACCCCCTTCCCAGGTCGAAACAATTATTAATGAGATTTATTTTGTTTTTGAGTAAGTAATACGGTCTATGTGGTGTCACACTCTTCCGTATGTTAACCAGTAATTCAGACTGTACGTTGTTCGATGGGACGAACAGGGTCTGATTGTTTTTGTTCAAGGGATCGAACCAAAACCAAAGCCCTTTTGCCACATTCCGGACTCATGACGAGCGATTCCCCAGCCGGGAATTGACAACACGATGCGGCCGCGGGCAAGGGACTCGAGCACCGAAGGAGGATACATCCACCACGCTGCAAATCTTGTTACGGGAGCAGGTAAGTCTAAAGGCATCCTACTTGTAGCTTTGCTCCAATAAGGCACGGTGTGATGTAGCAGACGAAGGTGACCTCGGCAAAAGGCTTGGTGGGTGGCTCGGAGCCTGGAGCAGGTAGAGACCTGACAGCGAAAGGGCTTTGATCGGTAGGAGCCTAGGAGGCGACGACGAGCCACGCCACATGCTTCGATAGTTCGATTGCGGCAGATGGTGATGAAGACAAAGGAGCATGGAGCGATATTTCATTTGTGAGCAGGCTATAGAATAGCACTAGTAGTTTCTAGTCGACGCATGATGCAAGAATGAAACGACTGAAGCTTTGGATCTGCATCGACCTGCAGCAGCAAGCCAGCAAAGTCTAAAAGGGAGAAACTGCTGATGGATTCGTGATCACAATGCAGATGATAGATGAGATAAAAGAAATGGAAAGCGTGAGGTGTGGTAAAGAAGTCGAAAGCGTGAGGTGTGGTAAAGAAGTGGACCGATCGTTGGGGCAGAGTAACAGACATGATCATGCAAAGGTTGACGGATACCCACAAAGTCTCCCCATGTAGGGTTGCTTTTGTTCAATAAAGCTACAAACAGCATATTAGAGATCAACGGTAAGGGCATTTTACCAAAAAAAACATATGGAACTGTTCTCCAGAAAGTGAGAGGTTTTAAGTAGTAAAGCTTAGACCCCATGCTTCCAAAGAGCATTTAAAAACAATGAGAGCATTTGAAAACAAAATAATTCCAAAACTGTCACAGTCAACAAAAGTTGCTATGATTTTGCATGGATGACTTGTAGAGTTAGGCCACATCGATTTGGATGATATAAACTACTCATGATCTGTCAACAGATCAAAAACACCCTCAACGTCCACGTATGCAGACCTTTCCCCCAATTAATTTGGGTACAGCAAACTTTTTCAAAGGAACGTCAAAACATTTTGAGATATCAATCAATTTGTCTGAATTCTGAAACCAGTTTTCCTTCTAGTAATGCAAGAACCGGTTTATTACTCCGTAATACAGGTTTGATGCCAGTACATTCTGAAAGCTTGTTCCTAAGTTTACCAATCTGCCCGGACTTGCTCATAACATTCCCAGTTTGGCCAAAACTTGTTTTGGATCTTCCCAGTTGTGCCAACCTCTAAACAAAAAAAAACAATAGTTTATAGTAAACCGTTATACATAAATGATGCTAAAATAAAAATTGTGGGTAGTATAGTCAACTAAAGAGTCAACTGATTTCATGGAGTTTATAGTGGATGCCAGTCCTTAACCTTTTCATGTGGTGTCATTAAGTCCCTAAATTTGTTATGTGAGCCAATTGAGGTATAAAGCTATCTAATTAACATAAACTTGGCTACATGGCATGCTACTAACATGCAGTGGGAATGATAATGGCTATGATTCTAAGAACGTAGTAGAGCATGGAGACACCTTAGGACCACTCTAGAGTACCACATATTGTCATACATATTGTTTGTTGATTAGGGTGAATTGGACCTCCAGTCACACACTGGGAATCCATATGTGCATTGCAAGAGTTTAGAGACCTAGATGGTACTGCAAGGCCACCAATGCATTTAGCTCGACTTGACATGTATGGGTAGGAACTTCTGGCTTGAAAGAAATGTAGGAGGGTTCAAAGGTCATAACTGCAAACTTCTGGCTTGAAAGAAATGTAGGAGCATTCAAGGTCATGGCTACAAACTTCTGGCTTGAAAGAAATATAGGAACGTTCAAAAGTAATCAAAATACAAACTACTGGCACTAAGAAGAAAAGCTTTTATTGCGTGCGAACCTACTTGTATCATCAGATTGTTGAACTATCCACAAAACAGATGAACATCAAGCCTAACAGGAAATTGGACTGAAATATCCATGGTTGAGGATTTGAACAAACTACTACGAAAAAACAGATTGAACCCTTCACCTAGACAAGTTCACATCATTTACCAGAAGAGAAAATAACTCAATCAGAGGGAGAGAGCCGTCCCTCTGATTTTGCCTTGAAGAATCAGGTACCAAGATTCAAACCCAGGCTTGGCAACAGGGGTTTCATTGACCAACCACCAAAGTTCTATGCTATAACTGTTACGGCGCGAGAATCTTTGGTTCTATTACCAGAAGAGCATTGCTGCACCTTAAAAATGTTTACAAATAATGTATTACTAACATGCATGATTTTGTAATTTGAAATTGCCAATTAAAAAGCTTCATGTGACCACAAGGTTGAGGTTGCTGATGTCCACATCAGCATGTTAGGAATATTTTTGTAGAGCTTTTTTTAGATGGAGTTTACTACTTACAGAATCACTAGAAGCATATTGCATCTTTCTACTTTTTGATGTTTACTGTTCAAAATTCAAAATTTTATGGTCGGATGACAATGCAAGGAAGGAGGGAGGATATAATGTAAAATGATGGTATAAATATGAAGTTATCCGGGAGATCAAACCTTACAATGTCGTGCCACTGCTAACTGCTTTTGTTACTTGCACCCTTAAGCTGGTACTGGTAAGTAAGATTCTAACATCAGTTGTGTTTTTGCATGTTGTGGGGACACAATTTCAACAACAAGGTACGTGAACTTCCATGTCCGGTCAGAGTTATCTTTGAACATCTCTGAATAGACCTTTCCAGCTCCATGTGGCCCACGGATGAGAAAGTTCACCTGAAATAATGCATGTGAGCACCATAAAAACAGCAAGGCAAATAGTACGATTTTACATCAATGCAACCTTAGTGCCCCTGTTTCCAATTAGAAAAAAAATAATACCTACAAGCATGTAAAATTGTAAAAGGATTTTTCACTGGTGTTGGCACTGCCTCAGGATTAATATCAGCTAAGAAGGTAATTAACATAAGGATTGGCCCCTGTGATTCACTAGTTCTTTCTATGCTGCTTGGTGTTTGATATTGTTCACTATAGGATTGGCCCATTGTCAAATACTGCTAAGGCACAAATGAACTCTCAGGGAACAGTTTCCCATCAAGTATTGCACAACATACAGCACCAGTTGTATTGGTAAAGTTATCCTTTTTCTTATTGACTTGGCAAAAGTAGTCCCATGCAAGTAAAATGGCACAATTGAAGCAGGCAACGCAACTGATATGAGAATATATGCTACCTCCACATGTTCAACACCATCCTCGTCTGTCCAAATCTTATTTGGAATTCGTTGCCGAGCTGCACGGTTTCTAGTTTCCTGACCATATCCAGTAATAGGGTGCCCAATTCTTGCCGTGACCTAATAAAATATATAAAACTAATAAGAGAGGAAAGTACAACTATCTACAAGAGAATAACAAGATCACCAATAACCTGGCTATCACTCTGAATCCTTGCTAGAGCTTTCCCAAATATCTTGTACCTGTAGGGTGGTAACAATGCACAAACATTAACAAATATCCCTTCAACTTCAAGGTTATACATTAATGCAGGCATTCTTCCAGGAAAAAATATATGATAAGGCAAACAGAGAGACAAGAAGCAAGAAATTATTATGTTGGATTTCAACTCTAGCCTACCCCAACTTGCTTTAGACTAACAGGTTTTCTTGTTGTTCAGCTTTATGGGGAGCCCAACACAATGTTTAGTATTTCCGGTAGTGAATCAGGCCACTCTACAGGTGATGAGAGAAAAATGCACCAGAATAGGACACATGACAACAGAACATCAAGAGCACAGCCTATCATAGTATTTGGTTTTATCTTCATTTTTCAATATACTACAAATTTGTTTATAATAGGTGGCAAACCAACCTATAAAAGGCAACTAGGCTACTATAAGCATGGCACATGTTGCAACAAAAAAAGCTTCCTTCTACATAAATGTTATCCTATGGACCAAGGAAATGATAATACACACATGTACCTTTAATAGACAGTAACGTGTCCAGATTAAGACGATGTATATGTAATATGTAACTTAGTAAAAAGGACAAAGGAAGTTCCATGTCACACATCATATTAACTCCTGTAATACACAAAAAGGGGCTTGTATTCCAATACAAAAAATGACCACTACAAAACTCCAACAAGAAAATGTTGTAGAACTTTACCATAATATGGTAATAATTACTATATTATTAACATGTTGGTAGTGTCAAAATATGACTAGTCGTAAACTGTATCACTTAGCATTCTGCAATGTTCAAACAGAAGCTAAATAACAAATACAAGGGGCTTACTCTTTTGGTTCAAATATAAGCTCTTTGAACACAGCATATCCAGCCAGCGCTGCAATTCCAAGTCCAGCAAGTATCACAAGACTGTAAGATGCACCTTCAGTAAATGTCACTGGCTTCTCGGGTATGTTGTAGGTAATATCATCAAAGGGGTGTTCTGTAGTTGACAAGTCTTTTCCCTCCTAAGAACAAAGAGGACAGTGCTTTATTAGTTATTAAACATCATACAGTGTGCACAGTATTACTACACTAACTATTATGCTTGCAATATAATGAACAAATAATAACTTGACTAATGAAACCAGTCATGTCAATTTACTATGAACACGCAATTTGGATCAAGAACTAAAAAACCAAAAGACCTCCCAAAAAAACTCACTGTAAATAGTAAACTGTCAAGGGGTGCAACAATATACAGAACTTGAAGTGGTGATGTGAATGGAAAACTGGAAGACGGTAAACACAACGCTCTCCTAAATTCCAAAGAAAAGAGTTAGATATACACTTCTGTTGAGCCTGAGACCATGAAGTTTTTTCCTCAGTTGTACCGGACTCTTGTTTCTCCTTAAAATAATAATGGCAGACACCTCTCAGGCACTGTAATTATAACAGTACATGTACTTCTGCCTTTGGCTAGATGAATAGCAGAAATTGGGTCCGTCCACATGAGACCACTGATATTACAAATCCATAAGGCAAGAATCTTTGGAGCAGATCATTGTAACAGTCTTTACAGCATATGCAGGGTCACAAATTTTGGAAGACTAAACACTCTTTACTTAAGAAATTTTGGTCGTCCAAAACCACATAATAGGGTTAATGCATATAAATTAGTCAATAGATGTAATCAGCAGTTGCACCAGAATTCAGATGATCACCATGAACACAATAACTAAAAGTTTATATATTGCACTTTAACCAGACCTAGCAGCATGTTCAAAAATCAAAAGACGCACAGTGTTCGTTGTAATTTATGCCAGCCTAGATCAGATACAAGTAGGAAGATATACAACAATATTACATTGAATAATTCAAATCAGCAAACAGAACTAAGTAAAACAAACCTGTTTTGGATTCTGGTCTGAACCTTTTGTGGAGTAAGATGCAGATGGCCTTATGAAAGAAGGAAATGCTTTGCGGCACTCAGAATGAGTAGTCAAAGGACCTGAAGTGTTTGACCTGGTCATGTACCACCTTGAGTTTTTCAAAGATGAAGCTGGACGTTTATCCAAAAAAAATTATGTCAGCATTAATAAATCCTAAAACGAAAAAAATAGTGCAATAGAATTTTTGGTCGTGTAGAACAAAAAAGAACACAAAAGTTTGATGGTTTTATCAAATGTCTGGAAATAAATGTAAATAATGAGACCAGATAGTTGAGAACCCATTCTTTGTAAACTTAGCCATGCATGCTCATAAGCCATAACATGAACGCAGGTAGAATCAACCTTTAAGATATATATACCAGAATCAATTTTATGAATTGAAAAAAAATTGTGATGCGCATCGAGTGTGCCATGATGAGTCAAATTACGAGTAGAACAATCACAGTCATGTACTCCCTCCGTCCCAAACTACTATTTGTTTTAGCTTTTCTAGATGCCTACCTTTTACAACCTATCTAGATATACATATGTCTAGGTTCATAGCACAAGCTATGTATCTAGAAAAGCCGAAACGAATAGTTATTATTTAGTTCAGAACATAAGCAGATAGCTGGAGTTTTATCAACAACATTTGATGCAGTGTTGCAGTTGCCTTCTCATGGAGGGTTGATACTAAACCAGAATGGCAGTAAGTTAGAACCCTTTGAATTATTGAGATATCCACTGATACTATAACAGAGCTTATCCAGTTTCATCCTGATTATACTTGCTAAAATGTGTTGATTTGGTATGGACTAATGGAATCCACCAAACACTTTACTCTGATTTGTAATGTCAACATACGTCTAAAGAGATAAATTAAAAGTTCTGATAGGCATCCATAGTGTTTAGACTGTCAGGATGCAGGATCCATCCAGCAACGCAAAACAGGCACAGATTCACTGATGCAAAAATAACAGGAATATTGAGAAAACAAATGATTTCACAGCAGCAACTTTCAACCAAACACCGCTTATAATCGAAGGTGGGGAGTTCACCTTCAGCCCTAGCAACATCCTGCAGGCAGACAGGAGGAATTACAATGTAAATAATGTTCGGAACCAAAAGTACATTTCCAGATAAGAAACAACAAATCCAACAAGGAAATTACACGACTCAAAGATTCGCTCAAAGCCCCAAATAAATCTAGGCAATTCAGAAACACAATGGAATGGTGTTTCCTACTTTCCAGATAGAGCGAGCACCAGCACATGCATTGCTTCAATCCCTAAGCAGGTGGCAGAATAGGCTAGCATAGTGACATTACAGAATACTAACAAGTACTAGTAGCAAGTAAGCACAACCCCACACAACAATTTATGCTTCAGTGGAAGCAAACACATATAACCCGTTCGGTCCCCTCCCTTCAGAAACCTAACCAGCCGTCAGCCCGTCACACCACAACCACAAGTCCAAATAGGCAGCAAGGACAGCGGCGTCGATCGGCCTGGGCATTCCGTCGAACACCTCGAAGGAGGGTTAGAGGGGTTTAGGGTTATCCACATTGCTGGTGCGGGATTACCTTGGAGATGGCAGCGCCGGCACAGTGAGCCCTCGGGGCGTAGCGGGCGGACGCCTCCGCTGCGGTGGCGAGGAGGCGGCGGTGCTGGAGCAGCCTCGCAATCCGGGAGGCCATGTGTGTTTGTTTTACTTGGGCGAGGGGGTGGAGGGAGGGAGGGAGGCGGCGAGGAGAAAGAGTGCGATTCGGGTCGCGTCTGGGCTTTATATTCGGTGGCTCGGTGCTCCGCGCCGACGCAAGTACGGAACGGGTCGGGTCGGAGTTTTTGCGCCTCCAAAACTCGTGTCAGCCGCGAATTGATTGAGATGATAGGCTCAAGTTCGACCATCACAAATTCACATCAAAAGGAAACATCACAATTCGAACTCTTGTTGTTGAACTGGGATCAATTCGAAACCATTGTAGCTTCTATCACTTATGGATTTTGACTAAACCTCAAACATATGTAAATGGGATTGATGGAATCAGCTGAAGTCTGAGGAAAACCAAGTGACAGAACACTGCAGAGTTGCCCACTGTCAGGAGCAGAGGTAATCGCTGCTCAAGTTCAAAGTTTAGACCTTTTTAAAATCAAACGCATTTTGTATACATTTGAAGATTTAAAGAATCCCGTTACAAATGGACCTTTGTCCTTAGCATCAATTTTGAGAGAACATAGTTTTAAAAAAAGTTTCGGCGACCATAAAATATACTCCATCCTGATTATACATCAAAGTAAAACCAAAGTCACCAGCTGCCAACACGCAGCAAATTAGGCCAAAATTCGAATCGTCCCAAATGGAAGAAACCCAAAAGTACCATCATCTTATTGCTGTCCGAGTCCGAACCATCAAAGTACTCTTCGTCCCGAATCCCGATCCCCCAGCGCCAAAATTGCAACTCCGCCGCCGCCTACTGCAAGTCTACAATGACTCAGAGCACGGGGGCGAAACAGGCCTTGACGTCCTCGCCCGCCCACTGCACCGCGTTCCACCAGTGCTTGTCGCACTCGATGCGCACGGTGCCCTCCTGCCCGCGCACCGGCCGCATCGGGATCTTCCTCAGCCGCGGGCACCCCCTCGTCTGCAGGCGCCGCAGCTCCGGGAACGCGCACTCGCCCTCGGCGCGGACGGACTCCAGCTTGGGCAGACCCAGCAGCGCCAGCAGCCTCAGCCGCGGGAACACGACCACCTCCTCCGCGGCGGCGCCGCCGTCCTTGGCGCCGCCCAGCAGCGTCGTCAGCCCGTTGCACCCGCTGAGGTTCAGCGACTCCAGGCAGGGGAGGTGCTGCACCCACGTCAGGTGCGTCAGGGAGTGGCACGCGCCCATTGCGACCTCGCGGAGGTTGGACGCCGCAGTGTGGGTCCACGCCATGACGCGCAGCTTCGTGAGGAACCCGAACTTGATGGTCTCCAGTCTGGGCACGTGCGCGTCAGCCACGATCTCCTCGACGTCGGACGAGTAGACAACCAGCTCCCGCAGGCTTTCCTGAACGCCGCCGAGCTCCGGCGTGTGCTCCGCCGACAACAGTGGCAGAGCGCGCGCGCCGCCCAGTTTGCGCAGGTGGAGGGACCGGGCGCGCACGCCGGGTGCCAGCCGCGCGAGCCGCTCCACGTCGCGGATGCTGTCCAGCCAGATGCCGAGCGACGCAATGCGCGCGCCGCTGCTCTCGAGGTCGTCGATGACCGGCGGCACGTAGTCGTCCGCGACGGAGACGATGCTCGCGGTGAGCAGCTCCAGGACCTGAAGCCTCCCGAGTCGCGAGATCAGCCCCGGCGGGATCGTGATCTGGATGTAGTAGTTGTCGCGCAGGTAGAAGTACTTGAGCTGGCTCAGGTTGCCGAGCTCCATCGGCAGGGACAGGATCCTGTTCTTGGACATGTTGAGGTACTCCAGGTTCACCAGGCAGCAGATCTCCATGGGGAACGCGTCCTGGATGCCGGTGTCCTCGAGGTCCAGGTACGTGAGCTTCGTGAAATGCTGGATCGCCTGGAGCATCTTCTTGGGGAGGGCGCGGTTGCACTGGAGCATCAACGACGTCGGCTGCGCCTCCGCGAGGGCGCTGCCCGCCTTCACCGGCGCGTCCTCGATGCTGTTGTGCATCAGGGATATGCGCTGCGCGCCACGCCACAGGACCTCCTCGCGCGGGGGCTCCCTGAGCCCGGCGCCCGCACGGACCAGCCACTTGCCGGGCGCGAACCGGAGCGCCGCGTCGCGCACGACGTCGTGGAGCCTGACGTGCGTGTCGGACGGGAACATGTTGTACCGGTGGTTATCCCCCAGCTCCAGGAGGCGCGCGGCCTCCAGGACGGCGATCACCGAGTGCCCGAGCCGGTGCGCCTCGTCGACGTCGCCAAGGTCCGGGAGCAGGCCGAGCCCGATCCAGCTCTGCACGAGCTCGTCCTTGGAGATGTTGTGATCCTCGGGCCACAGCGCGCTGGTCAGGAAGCATTCCCTCGTCGTGTCGCTTTCCAGATTGTCGTAGCAGAACTTCACCAGAGCGTGTGTGCCCTTGTCTGAGCCGGGCGTGCCCGAGAGCTGGGACGCCTTGAGGGTGTCGAGGGCATCAGCCCACTCATCTGGTGTGCGCTTGTTTGACATGGCCCGGCCGACGGTGACGAGGGCCAAAGGTAAGCCCTTGCATTCTGCAGCCACCTGTTCGATAGCAGAACAAATTAGCCTGAATATTTGTGTCAAGACTTCAGACAATAAAAAAGAAATGGAGTAGACTTGAAGTGTTGCCAATAATTGGCTTCCTGGCACATTTTTGTAACTAGACATGAGATATTTGTAAACACATGTGTTAGGCATAATCTATTTACAAAACCAAAATGGGCATTCTAATTTTACAAAACCAAAATGGACATTCTAAATCAATTAGGAACTTGGGGCAGCATTTACATCAGTTAAGTCCTTGGATCAATGCCATTCACAAATAGATCATTCAGAAGGTAGCTAAGACAGAAAAGTATAGAACACTGAGTGAAAAAATATGTTGGTTGCGAGAAATTCAAAAACAGTCAAAAACAATTTAGATGGAGAGTGATAAGTAGCAATGCCATGATCTGAGACAGATCCATGGTTTTCAACGTTGAACAAGATACAGAGCAGACTAGCTGATTACCTGTCTCGCAAGTGTGGAAATTTGGGCGTGGCCATGGATGGCGTCCCCGCCAACGTTGGCTTGAAAAAGGCTCCACGCATCCTCCTCGTTCAAGCACTCCATCTTGATCTTGTTGCGGCAGCCCATGTCGGCGCACAGCGCCTCGCTCCTCGACGCCACAATGACCTTCCTCACCTTGCCGTTGGCGATGCCGAGGGGCTGCGGGATGCCGACCCTCTCCAGGTCCAGCCGCTCGCACACGCCGTCCAGCAGGAGCAGGAAGCTCTTGTCCCTCAGGAAGCCCAGGATCCCAGCGGCCTGCGCCTGCTCCGTGGGCGCGTCCCGAAGGCCGAGCACGGACACAACCTCCCTCTGGAGCTTGGACACCGTGCAGTCCCTGGAGGCCGCGACGAGCAGGATGTGGTCGAAGCGCGCGACGCGGCCGCACACCTCGCGCACCAGCTTGAGCACCGTGGTCTTGCCCACGCCGCCAGCGCCCCAGACGCCGAGCGCAGCATCGCAGTCGCCGAGGAAGCGGAGCGCCTCGTTGAGGTAAGCCCTCGCGGGCCCCGCCTCGACGGGGAGCCCGTCCAGGTCCTCGGGGTCGCAGAGCAGCGGCGGCGGCGACTGCGGCGTGGCCAGCGCGGCCTCGAGGATCGCCGCGCCCTGATCCCGGAGCGCGCGCACCGCCTTGAGCTGCTGCTCGGCAAGCCCCGCGACGGGACCCGTTGGGAGGAAGAGGTACTGCACCAGGCGGACGACGTAGAGCTGGCCTCCGTCGTGCCGCGCCTGGATGGACGCCATCTCGTCCTGCGCCTCCTGCACGCGCCGCAGCCACGCGCGCACGGGGTCCGACGTCGGCGACGGGTCGTGGCCCAGCAACTCCGTCCGCTGCCGCAGCAGGGCATCGACCGCGTCGGCCAGCTCCTTGACGCGCCGGTCGGTGTCTGCCAGCGGCTGCCACCACTTGCCGAAGAAGAGCGCCAGCACCGCGCCGCCGAGGGCGAGCGAGCCGAGCACGGCAGCGAGCTGCAGCTCCATCGGATCTCCGCCGATCGACCCGCAACAAAGCCAAGATCTCCTCGCCGGCGGCGCGCTCCGGTCTCCCGTGTGTTCAGCAGCGGCACGGCGGGGCGGTGCTAGGGAGACTGCGGTGGCGTGCGCGTGCGCGGTGAAGAAGCACTGAGCGCAGCAAGGTTTAAAAAAGGATGGAGGTGAGTAGGTGGAGTGGCGAGAGGGCAGTTAATGGCGCAGTGAATGCGTGAGCGGAATCGGTTGGACGACGCCAGAGACGCCTGCCGGAGCGGCGGACCTGGCGGCGTGGTCGGAGTCACGAGGGCGGCACAGCCGCACAGGAGTGGAGGCAGCTGGGGATGACCGGATGCGGAGCTCGGCGTTGGAGATCCATCCAAGCTGGCTCGCCGTGGGTGGCCATGCCGTTCGGCGGCTGCACCACCCGCATTCATTCACGCCATGGTCGCGCGATGCTCCTCTGCCAAAACTGTGTGCACTGTGCATGAATCGAATCACCATTGACCATGGTTCGCGAGGTTTTTCATTTCAGGGCACGCCCGAGGTTTGAAATCAGAATGGACCTGCTACAGCGAGTGTTGAAATCAGCTGCATGAATTTATCAGCCTTGAAAATATCGTACCACGAAAATGGTAATGATATCCAGTTTTGGGTGGACGGTGCCAACAAATCAACGTAGTACGAATTGCATATGAATTTACCAACTGAATTGCACCTTTAAGTTATTGCGGTCTACCAGGACAATAAGGAATCATCATTATTCGAAGGCAGACATTAGAGTTCTTCTTTTTACCCTTTTCCACAGCAAGAATGTTGATTACGTTTTCAAAGGAGTAGCATGTCTTTAGAACTAGTAATACCTGATCTACAGATCATGTTTGGCCTAGATGGGTTATTCATAATAATATATCTTGAGATGAAGAGAAACTCATCAATCGCCATGTTCATTTGGCTTATCACCACGTATGGCCAAGATTTTTCTCTCGGAACAAACCAGCCACCAAAGAATCGCCCAACAATACTTTTCTCTCGAACAAATCGATCAACCATCGGCCATCGGCCACCAAACGGAAACGAGCCGATTGCTCGGTGTCGTTATCTGCGCTAACTCGGTCAATATTCAATACACATGGGATGATAGTTTCAACTTGCAAACCCTAGCTCGGCTTTTCGTGACATCTTCCCGGCGGCGCAAGCTCTCTCGGACGTGGACTTCATGGTCGCAGTCAAGCAGGTCCACAACGCTTGTTGAGTCAAGTGGTCAGTCCCGAAAGGATTTAGGTTGTTTTCTTTGCCGCATAATCTCCTAAAGTTGTACCCCTGTGTGTATGCACCCGGTTGGCCCGCGTTGTAACAAAACAAATTATTTCTTCTTAATACAAAGATACGTAACTCTCTCGCGTATTCTCGAAAAAAAAACTAACTCGGTTGTTTGCTCATCATTGAACTGAAATTGAGTTGAAGCAAACGCAAACAAGCATGCCTAACATAGGAGAATTGACGATCTAGCACAAAAACTCATGAATTCGATTTTTATTCTTAAGATCCTTTCCTACTCTTTTTAAGTGGACAAAAATTGCAAAGTATTCCCCTGACGTTTTTGATTTATCGCATCAAGCTTTTGGAATTGTAACTGTCAATAAACTTAAAATATTTAGTTTGGGAACATAAAAAATCACATGTGCATTTGCCCTATAAAATACTTTCATAATCTTTATAATTTTATTGGAGAGCTTGAATGTAGCAACTTCCTTTCATTTCTTTTCTCTAAATTTCCCAATACCGCTTTGTTTTTTGTGCCCTTGGGTGGTTGTACTTAAATTATGTACAAAATACTTGGAATAATTTGACTCGGACAAAACTATAATTGCATATTTTTAATGCAGGGAGTATATGTTGTAATGGGAAATAGTGTTCGACGTTGTATACTTTGAAGACTGTAAAACAGGTACTAGTACCAATTATTATTTTTCCCAAATTACCCTCCGTATTAATTCCATAGGAGTACCCCAGGATTTTCATTTTTTATTAGAAAGTAGTATATATACCATATGTTTTTTGGGGTTGTGGCTGAAAAACTTCAATTGTTGTAGTAGTTTCACTGTTGAAGTATTTAAATTAATATGTGAAATTGAAAATGCAGAGGTATATGTCACATTTAAAGCACCCCCTTAGATTTATAAAATAATGGCACTTTCCTATTCCGCTATAACCTGAAAATATAAGAAATAAAAAACCATTTGACTTCGAACGACATAATAAATTAGCATGCCAATGATGTAAATTTATGCAAAGTAGGCCTCATCTAAATTCAAAATGGTCTTCCCTTTTCTTCGATAATAGGAAAGATATACATATACTCCCTCTAGCAACGCTCATGGCCATTGACATTTTATGGTTGGGTTTTCTAACCTCTCTTTTTATATACCAGAACAAAGTTATAATATCGAACAAGCATAGTACTCCTCATGAATGGTCTCTTCAGAACAATTATACACAACCGATTTTATATTTTAAAATTAATAATAAAAATTATCAGACAAAATCACAAAAAATTATTAAGATTTAAATCAAAACATAAAATATTTAATTTTAGAAAACATAAATTGCTAGGGAATAAAGAAACCTAATTCACGATAAAATATATTGCCAGAAATATTACCCTGGCTAGCAAAATTCCTATTCAATTACTTGTTCGAGGTTAAAGGGCGGTTAGGTAGCCTGCATACGTTATCATACTTCCGTCACTCAAGCCTCCATCGGTTAGGTTAAAAACTTGAAATTTTGCACAAAATTAACGATAGTTCGATTTAAAACGAGTCATCGACATACTAAGCACTGTAACGTAGCTAGGACAGCCAGTAACCATGCTAGGATTGAGCTTTTTTTTTTAATAGAGAGCTTTCATTCAACCAAAATACTGCAGGTTACCATCATTGGCTGCTGCATCCTTAATCTATTGCGGTACGCAGTCAGACCAATTCAGTTCAGACAGAAGCTAACACTTCTCCAACACACCTATCAGTTAAGGAAAAAGTCTACATCACCCCCTCAACTATGGGGTGTGGACTACATAACCCCCTAACATATGAAACGGTCTAAATCACCCCTGAACTTTTCAAAACCAGTCAAATTAACACCTGAAGCATATTTGAAAAATCATAGCAAATCAAAAACGATTCATAAAATGGAAACTCCAATTGTGTTCGACTCCAAATGAGTAGATCTACAAAGTGAACATATAATATGGTATGCTTTAGTTTATTTTTTTGGCTGTAGCTTTATATCTATGATTTTCTTCATAGCTGTAAAAAAATGTACTAAAGCATATCATATTATATGTTCATTGTGTAGATCTACTCATTTGGAGTCCAACACAATTGGATTTTTTATTTTAAGATTTTTCCGTGATTTACTATGATTTTTCAAAATTACTTCAGGGGGTAATTTGATCAGTTTTAAAAAATTCAGGGATGATATAGACCATTTCATAGGTTGTGGGTTATGTAGTCCACCCCTCATAGTTGAGGGGGTGATGTAGACTTTTTCCTATCAGTTAAGGAGTTCGCCTCCCTCCAGTTAGGATTGAGCCTTAGGAGGGCTTTACTATACTTCTTCCACCTCCGACTTTCCCTATCTTCATTATTTTGCTCAACACCTCTGTAGGGGGCTTTACAACATTCCTGGCAGTAGGGGAACCCTCCCCTGCCGCCCTAGTGCTGTATTCGCCACTGAGGACAGCATCACCCATCCATTAGGGTCCTCGACGCATCGGGACACCATGAGTTTCCTCTGACGCCAACTCGTACCCGTCAATATAACTGAGCATTTTTAGCCCGGCCCGCCCACAACCTTACTTGACGGGCCTGGACACAGATCTTGCAGCTTGAGAAAAAAAAACTGGCCCGAGCCCGGTCCGAAATGCGGGTTTTAACTATTTTTACACTACAAAATGCATGGGCGGCTCGTCCAAGCCCGAGCCCGGCCCGAAAATTGAGACCTGATTTGTCCACTGGGATGGTCATGAGCAGGATTTTCTAGGCTCGAAATAATCGGACTTTTTTCAACCCGGGCCGAAAAATGCCAGTTATACCGTCAACATCTTTTCAGCGCAAAAAAAAAAAGATCCGCGGGGGGTATGACGTGCTAAAACAGAGCACGTCCGGGCCTCAACACATCGTTCTCGTTCCAGTTGTTGGTTGGTACGCACGGGGGATCCCGCGCCGGGCCTCTGCTTGGTCCAGAATCTCCGAACTGCCGTGCCCGTCAGCTACTGCGGTGTGCACCACAACCCGGGCCTCCGCAGCCATCGGAGCTCGGAGATTCCCCACAGATGAATCCAAAGACCACAGCCACTCTCAAGTCTCCAAGACTCGGGCTCCAACAAACGGTGAATATACCAGGCGGCGAATCCTTCCTCTCGTCAGAGTCTGTGCGCCCAGCCCAGCTGCGACGCCGCCGAAGCTCCTCGCGCGAGTCGCGAATGCAAGGGGCCATCGTGCGCGGGACGATGTGCCCACGCTCAAAGGCCCAGCGCGCCACGTTCGGCTGCCCGGCGGCACGCGCGCGCCTCGTACCGACATGCCTCTCCGGAGGCGGCGGTGGCGGTGGCGGCGCCAAACGGTGCGTCGCCGCTGCCGCGGGCGAGGGGGCGCGCGACGTCCCCCCGGGGTCCGCGGGCGCGCGCCCTGTAGCAGCTGCTGAAGGGACGCGCGCGGCGGGACCGGACGCCATCGTCGCGGCGGTGGCGCCGCCCCGCGGTGCGAGGAGAGGGAGCGTGGCCGGCGCCGTGGCGCTGATCGTCGGGACCAGCATCGGGTCCGGCATCCTCGCCGTGCCGCAGCGCACGGCGCCCGCGGTGAGTTTTTATCTCTCTCTTTTGGGCCCCAGGCCCAGCGCGACATCAGCCTGAATAACCACCGCCGGAAAACGATCCGCTGCCGCAAGTTGCGGGCAGCTGCAACGACGAACACAACCTGCTGAAAGATGCTTCATGCTGCCACCTGCAAGGACAATTATTTCCCCAATTATCAGCGTTACTGTCAGTACGTATGAGTAACTGACACGATGGACCATCCACAACACCTCTTCTCTTCTCTTTCAAAAGGGTGGATTCATACAGCAACAGTGACAGGAGAATACCAGTAGAGTAGAGTAGACAACAGTGCGTGGCGTGGCCCCGTCTGAATAATCACTCGGCGTGTACAGGAGTACTAGTGTACCCTGGCAGATCATATATGACCAAACCAACTGAATTTGTCTACGAGTTATGAGCATTCAGTCGGTGGCATCTTGCTCGTTTTCGGTTGGCCCCGTATGAGTAATCACGCGTTTAATTCCCCACGCCGAGTGCTCGTTTTCTGAACTTCTGATCGATTTGGGACTGAAAACTCTGATCGGAAGAAACATCGGCGTTGATGTCCTGTTCATTCAAAACAGGAACATCTGCATGGATCTTGATCCAATCCAAAGCCCGTTTCGTCAGGAAAGCAGCACTGACCGTGGGCAAACTAATGGATGCAGGGCTTCATCCCGAGCGCGGCGTGCATGGTCACGTGCTGGGCGTTCCTGGTGGCGGAGGCCCTCCTCATCGCGGAGATCAACGTCCACCTGCGCCGGAGGCGGGGCAAGGACGTTATCCACGGCGGCGGGGACCGGGACCGGGACCGGGACCGGGACCTGGAGGTGATCTCCGTGAAGAGCATGGCGGAGGAGACGCTAGGGGCGTGGGGCGGGCACGTGGCCAGCGCCGCCTACCTGTTCCTGTCCTACACCTCCATGGTCGCCTACGCGTCCAAGTCCGGAGAGGTGCTGTCCCGCCTGGTCGGCGGCGTGCCCGAGCCCGGCGCCGGCGCCGCCTTCACCGCCGCGCTCGCTCTGCTCGTCGCCGGCGGCGGCACGGGCGTCACCGACCGGGTGAACCAACTGCTCACGTTCGTCATGATAGGCAAGTACTTTGCTCTGCTCGCGATCCCACGTAGGAGTAGTACGTAGTGTCCGGACGACAGACTTGCATGCCGTGCCGACGATATGATGAGTTGCCATTGCCATTACTGCAAACTGGTCATGCGCGCATCAATGCCAGCTCCTAGATCTGCATTAACTCGGATCAGGGCAACGTGATCATCATCAATTCATGAACCCTAGCTTAAAGAGAAAAGGAAATGAAATCTCGATCAGTGTACGATGATCTGTCTGTCTGTAATGTATCAACAGGTTTACTGCTGACAATCGAGGTGTCAGCAGTGGCGCTCCGCGGTGGCCTGAGCCTGCCAGCGAACGCCAACTGGGAGCAGGTCCCGGCGGCGCTGCCCGTGATCATCTTCACGCTGGTCTTCCACGACATCGCACCAGGTAACAACCCCACCCCCGATCCAGCATGTCGCCGAAACCGTTCAGAGCTGCTAGTGCTAGCCTATCACTTGGAAGAAGGCCAGGGTACTGAACCTTCGTTGATCTTTGCAGTGATCTGCGCGTACCTGGAAGGGGATCTCGCGAGGATCCGGCTGGCGATACTCGTCGGCAGCCTCGTGCCGCTGGTGTCCCTGCTGGTGTGGGACGACATCGCGCTCGGCCTCGCCACGGACCTCGGCGGGTTTGACGTTCAGGACATGTTAAAGACAGAGTAAGGACGCCGCGGTACCGAGAACGTGCATCTGCATCTTTTTCCGGCCATCTCCATCGCTGCCCAACGATTCAGATTTAGGTAGAACATGCAGGCAGCCTATGCCGAGGTATTCAATTTCTGTCACGAGAATAAAACTCTTTGATTTTGGTAGATGGAGCTATACCGTGGTGGAGGCTTTCTCGCTGCTCGCCGTCGGGACGTCCCTCATCGGAACTCTGCTTGGGGCTTCGCAGTTCTTCATCGAGCAGATGACAAATCTAATGTCTTCATCAGCCAAAGGACGTGTAAGTCATCAATCAATTTCGGGGAAAAATATGTGAATTGTCCTGATCAGACATGCGACGAGTGCAGGAAAAGATCAGCAAAGGAGGCATTGCTGTATTTCCCAAGGGAGATGGATCCAGGCATCCTGGTGCGGTGGAGAAGAACAGGCTCATCAGCTACATCGCCACCGGGATCGTGGTTGTCCCGACCATGGTCATCGCAGCTACTGTCCCGAATTCATTCTCCATAGCGACCGACATCGCGGTACGTGTACATCAAAACATGTAGCATCTAACTAGTTCAAATGGTGCAAACATAAGCATCCTATATTCTCCACTGACCTGCTGTGCACTGCTGTCCTGCACAAATGTTCAGGGTGGGTACTGCATGACCATCCTGTATGGTGTTCTCCCTCCACTGATGGCCTGGGCTATGGGCTCCAAACTGCCTGACACAAATAGTGCCGGGCTAACAGACGAAGATCTTTCGGAAATAAATAGTGGGAGAGTGGACTTGACTAGTGCCAAGCCTGTTCTGGTCGGGATGGGTGTGTTCTCTGTACTCATGGTTCTCGAGCAGATGTCGCAGGACTTCTTCAGTTTCAATGCTGCTCTTGTTCCATAGACTAGATCAGGACGCTTAGCTTGTGCTGCCAATGTTTGATCTCGCGTTAACTACGGGTTGATGCAACACTGTTAGGCTGGCCATGTAAATAGTAAAGGAGTAGTACGTACGCAATGCACGAACTATTTAGTGAAAAAGGAAGCACGGAGCTGTCAATATATGTCGCTTTACATGATTAACATTTAACGCGAGTTAACCGCGTTAACCATCAGCATGCTATTCTGAGCACATCGAGTCGTCGTCTGGTCGACGCAAGGTCCTCGGCGAGGGCGACGGTGCTCTACTGTTCTCTCGCATACACCTCTGAACTTCATTGGTCTTCGCCGACGTGGCTGGCGAACATGTTTTCTTTGTGTCATCTGTGGACCGCACCTCGCATTGGAGCTGCTCCATCTTGACGCGCAGGATCCGGCTGAACCAACCACCAACGGCGGCTCGGTGAGGAAAGATGAGGACGTGGCGTCCGTCCCTGTGACGTTGCCGACGCCCGGCGCTCCTTGCCTGGAGCAATCTTAGCTATTGTCTCAAATAGAATTCGAGCCTGTTGAAGGGAACTAATACAAACTTTTAGACCATTCCTCACAACTCACGAGCGTCTGTGATCCGTGGATCTCCAATCGGGAAACCGTATCCAACCTCCGTGGCAAGTCTATGATCTTTGGACTTTTCAAACTTAGGGGACTGAAACATCTGAGTAGCTAAAGGAAGGAAAATCAAGAGACCCGTTAGTAGCAGCTAGCGAGAGCGGAACAAGGGTTTTCATCAAATGAAATCCGAAGCGTTTTCATTCGATTTGTTGTGGCGAACAGCAAGTGTAGGCTGTGTTGCCGTAGCGCGCCCTACGGAGATACAAAGTCAGCAACCGTTTTGAGGTGCAAGCATAGGCAACATAAGACTGATGATGAGGTATTGTTCTCTTCGCGGGATATAAGGTGAAAAGAGCATTATTTACTCATCTCATCTATCATCTTCTCTCACAAGAAACACTATTCCAACACTATTTATTTGCAACTTCACTATTCATTTGCAATGAAGATAACATACCCAAAGAGTTTAGAACATATATATTTAAAGTGAGGGTGTTGTACACTCTTGTGTAATATTATTATGTAATAATAAAGGTTTGTTCTTATGAGTTGGTTGTTGACGGTTCAATAACGCTAATTGAACCCATTTTGGTAGATATGGTATGCACCTCTACCTCTATTCACAACAAGGATTACCGGTAAATAGTTTGCTCGAAGCGTCTAGTGGCTGACTGTTGTGGTACTACCAGCGCCTTAGGAGTTAGGAGGGGTCGGTGTTGCGCGCCTTGATGATCTGATGCATCGACTTGTAGTAGACGCCATACAAAATGAGTTGGGCCACCGAAAAGGTAACGCTGAGTTAGGATGCAAGTTCTATATGTAATGGGTTATTGGCGAAGCTAGGACTAGAGCTTAGGGGTGGCTGATGTACTTCTTCCTCCTCCTCTAACCTTGGGGGCCGGGGGGGGGGGGGGGGGTCCGGAGCCCCCCTACCGCCGACGACCGCACCGCCTGTTGGGCATACACCCCGGGTACTCATGCAAGGAACGAAGAAGACGGACTCTTACTAGAATTCCCCTGTAATCCTACTAGGACTCGTTCCGTGTAATCCTACTAGGACTCCTACCTTGTAACCGACTAGGAACCCGCCCCCTGGACTATATAAAGGAGGGCCGGGTACCTAGCCGGGCATCTGATCTCAACCAACCCAACACCAAGTGCAGTGCGCCGTACTTGATCTCCAAACAGGACATAGGGTTCGCCACCTTGGCAACCCGAACCTGTATAAATCTTGTGTCCCGTGTCCTTGCGCATACCTTCGAGTTCTCGGTCTCCCGATCACGATCCTCACCGCACAATCTACTACCTCGGGTACCCCTTGGTAGGTTTACTGGTCTAAGACACCAACAGCTGGCGCGCCAGGTAGGGGTGATCATCATCACCGGGCGAATTCGAAGGACCTCTCTTCATCAAATCGTTCTACTCTGCATACTTTTGCGTCATCAAGATCAAAACTCGGTGCCGGAATTGGCTTCTGCCGAGTCGCCGAGTCTGAAGCAGAGATATATTCGTTCTCACCAAATTCCACCAGGAAGAAGCGTCGCAAGCAATCTCGTCGAGTTCCGCGCCGCAAGCAACTCGTCGAAGTTCGCCTCCCATCATCTGTTCGGTAGTAGTCCACCGTCCATGTGATCTCAGAGGAAATTGGCATCTATCAAGCACACGCACCAAGACGGGAAGCAAGATCTCATGCGACTCTCCAATTTGCTTCTACGCTCACAATCAATCCGAAGCGAGGCAGTTCTGGAGTCCGATGTTCCGCTCTCATGCGTCAACATCAAAACAGAATTAAATTGGATATAGCCTGCTGCCGTGTTGCCTTTGTATTGGTGCGTCAAAAAAATCAATTTGGTGCAATTCGGTCGCACGCACACAGAGGTGTACCGTAACTCCAAGATCAATGTTTGATGCACACAAGTAGCGTACGCGAGTGCTTATACTCGGGTACAACTACACTTGGCAACATCGTGTGTTGCGACTACTCGCCTCCCGGCCTCAGCATCTCTACATCAACTACGCCGCGCGTCCGGGTGCCTCGGCACGTCGCGCGACTCGTCGTCGACCACTTCGCCTACGCCGCGCGTCCGGGTGCCTCGGCACGTCGCGCGGCTCGTCGCACGACTCGTCGCGCCGCTCGTCATCGACTACGCCGCGCGTTCGGGTGCCTCGGCACGTCGTGCGGCTCGTCGCGGCGCTCGTCGTCGACTACTTCGCCTACGTTGCGCGTCCGAGTGCCTCGGCACGTCGCGCGGCTCGTCGTCGACTACTTCGCCTACACCGCGCGTCCGGGTGCCTCGGCACGTCGCGCGGCTCGTTGCGTGGCTCCTCGTCGACTACTTCGCCTACGCCGCGCGTCCGGGTACCTTGTGAAGCGTCCCCTCATCAGAGGTGACTAAATGTGACACAAATACCAGTCCCAGGAGGCTGTTAACACATTTATTACAACAGGTGGATCAGTCTTTTACATCACGGCGACACAGAGGGCACGGAAGTGCCAACGCTAGAGGAACAACACAAAACGCTAACGACCACACTACGATAGCAAAGGCTTCCAAAGCCTCATCAAAGTACCACACCATGGAAGCTCTCTGTGGAGGCCCTGGGTACACAGGCACGGTTGGGTGTAGGGCAGCGACCTACTCGACGTCTTCGGGAACGAAATCGAGATCCTCCTCTGAAAAACAGTAGTTAAACAAGGGTGAGCACATACGTACTCAACAAGTTCAACCCCACCCACGGAGGGGCTTATAAGCAGATCATGCACATGATATATATATAACAAGGAACAGGTTAAGGTTTATTTGCAAACTCATTTACTCATGCAGGGGTTCATTTTCGAAAAGGTTTTCGCAAACCAATTTTATAACCAAAGTGACTCAATTGTTTAAAGAAAACCACTGTGCAACTACCGGACTCCCCGTCTGCAGTAGCCCAGGCACACGGCCACACACTTAACCTGAAAGATAACTCACACCAAGAAACTTCCCAACCCAAACACTAGTTTTTGTGACCACACCGTGACTCGTCCAATACCGTGGACACGGCTATTCGAATAGGTTTGACACTCTGCAGAGGTTGTACAACTTTACCCACAAGTAGGGTACCGTCACACGAACACCTTAGTGCCGGTGCGGATCCTATCAAAGCCATTACCCACCTTAGCTAACGCTACGAGCCACCACAGAAGCAACCAAGGGGTTATCCCACATAACCAGGGCGTACCTCACACAGAGCGTACCCCTACTCCTTGGTCTCCCGCCGCTCACCCGCACACCAGATGGCAAGTAGATTAACTAGTGGGGTTTATGCTAAGTCGTTGCCACATACAACGGTCGAGTGGTTGTACGATGATTTGGGTCAGGTGAGATGTCACGCAACCCGGTCCTTAATTGACAAGATGGACAACTCCCAACACGCTCAACCACACAGGTACGAGCTCACCCATACTCCTGACACACACGTCCACCCCGTCTACCCAGTTCTTTACTCATTTTCCAAATATATCCCATTTCCATTTTTAAAGCACTCACACATTTTTAAAGCACTCACACATTTTTAAAGCAATCATTTAGGCCAAACCAAGGTTCAATCATAGCAATCAAGGGTGGCTATCCTACCATGTTTTTGCAGTAAAACAATATGCAATTTATAAAATGGGTATAGGGTTGTATTTATAAAACTAGGACCAAAGCATGCATCAAAGGATGAGGTTGAACTTGCCGTCTTCGAAGTCTTCGGGGGATTTCGGCTCGGCGTTCGGGATCTCGGGCTCCTGCTCGCGGTAGTTGGCTCCAAACTCCAGCTCGGGGTACCTTCCTTCATTTACTTCGTAGGCTATAGTGCACACACAGGCAAGCATGCAATCAATATAAGCACACACAATTTCTCCGGCTGAGCTCGAGGAAGGTAATTAAATAAAATAGGGGAAATAAATATCATGCAGGGGGTTTTGGGTGAAGGATGGGTGGCGGAATACCCGGTACGGGTGTGTGCAAGTTTGGGCGCGATTTGGATTAAAATCGCGCATGCAATGACGGGTTAAAGGAGGTGTTTAGGGTTAATTAGGGGCCTGTTAGTATTTTATTTTAAAAGAAAAGGACCTAATTATAATATTTAAACCTAGCGGGGGTGTTACTAAATAGTCCAGGGGCATAATTGTAAAGGGACATGTTGTTTTTGTGGTTTAATTTAAAGCATAGGGTCTGTTTTGAAAGAAAAGAGTGAGAGAATAGAGGGGTGGTCGGTTTTGGCAAAGGGGGAAAAGGGCAGGGGGGTATGGGCAAAACAACCATTTTCTACCTCCCTCCCTGACGATACAGAACAGAGGAGACAGGGAGGCCGACCAGTGGAAGAGGGGAGGGGCGTCGGCGACCCAGGCCATGGGGACGGCCAGGATGTGGGGCAAAATGGAGAGGAGGTCGAGGGCAACTCATTCCGCTCCTCACCTTGGTCGGGGACGGACTGTGGAGGGAGATCGACGGCGGCGGGCGGTCTGCAACCCGGAACGGCACGGGTGGCACTGGTGGTGGCGATGGAGAGCTCGGGGAGGAGGGGGAATTGGTCGTGGAGGTGCGGGACGAGGTGGGGAGCCGGTCCGGCCCTTTTATAGGCGCGAGAAAGGTCGGTTCGGTGAAGATATTTGAGCTCCAGGAGCTTCGACGGCCGTCAATGGTGGTGGGGGAAAAATATCCTGGCATTGACCTTGGGCCGGCGAGCCTCCGGGCGGCGAGGCGCTGTGGATGGGACTCTTCGTGCAGGCGGCTGCTGTGGCTGTGGGGGAGGAGACCGGCCGGAGGGGAGAAGTAATGGTGGAGGTGACCGTTGGTCGTCGCCTGTCAGAGCAATGGAGGGGCGGGGGTGTGATGCCCCAGGTTTTCAGCCGGAAGGTTAACCCTAATGAGCGGGTCAACAGTGTTGACTTTGGTCAAACGACAGCCAACCTGGGCCATCACCTCGAAACCATCACCAACAAACCCTAATGACCCCTTCTTGGTCAACCTTGGTCAACCTTTGGTCAAACCCTACTCAAAACCCCGTGAACACCCCTTGCCCTCCGGTGTCAGCCGGAACTTTTGCCGCGTTCTCCAAATTTCACCTAAACACTTCAAAATCTCCCAATGTAAAAGTTGTGTGTTTTGTCGAGGGACACAACTTTCATGTTGAGTGGCATTTGAAATTTGGAGTGGAAATTAGTGAAAAACTCAAGTCAACGCTTCTGGTTACTATTCACCGGCGCACAGAAAACTGCCAACTTGGCATGCAATTTGTGCGCAAATGGTGGAGAAAAACACCATACAGCCTTTCTAGAAGTTGTAGAGGGTTAAGTGATCTACAACTTTCGTATAGGTTGCTGGGTACACTTTAGTTTCAAAATCTCGAGTTTGGGGCGGTCAAACAGGGCTAAGTCGAAATGTCTCGCGCTGGAACGTGGAAGCCGCGGGCGACGTCGCCCTGCCGTGCCCCGTCGGCTCCGCCACTGTACGCGCGCACGCCGAGACAGGCCGGTGTCCATCGGTTCGAGCGCCGCGCTCGGCTCCCGCGCTCGACGTGGGTGGATCCTGGTCGGTGCCACGCGCCACGCCTGCATGCGTTGACCGGCCGCATCGCCTCGCACCATTGGGCGTCCGCGCCGCCGCACGCCGCTCCCTGTCCTTGCCATACCGCGACTTGCCGACGATTGGACGACTGCGGTTACCCCCTCCCCGTGCTGCTCAAGCCTTAAAACCCCACCTCTTTTCTCCTGTGCAAGCAACACGCTATCGCCGCCCCATGGTTGCCGCGCGAGCACCGCTAGCTCGCAGGCTCGATTCGCCGCCCACAGGCCACCTCCCTTCAATTCCTTCCACCCGCAGCTCCACGATCCCCCAATATCCGCTCACCATCTCCTCTTGTCGTCCGTGAGCCACCCAGACGAGGGCAATCAAAAAATTGCCGGCCACCCATACCAGGCGCACTAGAGAACGGCCTCACCGGTGACGACACCCTTCCGGCCACCCTCATTGCCAACAAATGGCACAAACCGAATCACCGTGAGCTCCTAGTGCCTATGCTCCGCTCATTGTTTTAGCCTCGTTTCCGCGGGCGTTCCCGTAGTCGCCGCCGGCCTTGCGCCCCCATCCATGGCGCCCCTGTGTAGGGTTAGGTTTTCGGAGGAAAAATGGGGGAAGGTGTTGCCTTGGACCGAGGGGAGTGTGCCGGGGTAGCCTCTGGTGAGGGGGAGGACCCCCACGAGCCGGCGCAGCCGCGCCATGGGCGCTGCCCATGCCAGACACGGGTCTGTCCAGAGGAAGAAGAAGGGCGAGGGCATGGTTGTGAGAGAAATAGAAAGACAGGGGGTTATGCATGAAGTGGAGGAGTTATGTTTAGAAGTGGAAAAGTTCTAGGGGTCTGATTACAAGATGGCGGGTGTTAGCTGTAAGGTCGAGGCTATACCTGTTAAAGAAAAATCTTTGCAGGGGTCTGCTCGTAAATTTGTAAGGGTCGGTTGGTAACACTTAATTTGCAGATCTTTACTCAATGTCTGTGAGCTTCGAAAATTCATATAAAATCACAGAAAAATCCAAAAATAGCAAACTCAATTTTGTTGTGCTTCGTGTAACTAAAACTACAACTTTCCCAAAGCATGTATATACTTTTGAGCTATAGTTTTTGCTTAAAAAGTAGAAATCATTTTGGATATGTGGTACTCCATGTCATGACTGGTCACCACACCAAAAATTGCACAAAGTTACTGAAGAAATCTTTTTATAAAAATCATTTTGTGAAATTGACAAATCTTCCTAGATGATTTTTGTAGCTTCAAATATAATTATTTTTGAGCCCAACTTCTGGCTACTGTCTTGGTATATCAAAATGCATCCTTGGTGAATTTACCATGAATTTATATCTGTTATAAATATTATTTCCTCATTTATTCTTGTTTTTAATCATAAATATGTGTAGCAAGATCCATAAGGGCTATAAGTGTGTTTGTTGGTTCTTTGGGCTTGTTTTGGACCAAAGCATGTGTGGAAGAAAGTTTGCATGCATCTCTGCTATATTTATTTTAATATGTATTATTCCCGTATATGCTAACTAGTAATGCATTTAAATTTTGTACATTAAATTCAGTGGTGCAAAATCAATTCCTTACTGTCCAAGAGAGTACTCCTAGTCATTAGAACCAGTGGGTACTGCTGGAACAGTTTGATATGTTTTTGGTTGTTTAAAAGAGTGCAAACTAGATTAATTTAGTAAAAGGAAAATAGGAAAAATGCCTCCTTTTGTGCATAAGTGAAATAAATGAGTTAGAAAAGTAAAATGGTGGTGCAAAAGTAAATTCCTTGCTGTTTGTATTTAAATAAGATATTCCTTGATAGATGTGCACACAATCACCTTAAAGAGAAGGCTAAATAGGTTTTTGGACTATCTTTAAAAGGAGAATTGTTGAAATACTTTTCTTAAGGTGAATATGACCAACCTTGTACGCTTTGAGACAGTTTGGTACTGTTTTTGGATTTAAATTAAATTAATCGCCCTCCTAATCACTGCATTGCATTCCCCGTGTAGAAGTCCCCGACGGTAGCTATACGCTTGTGCCGGGTGACGAGGACGAGGGAGCAGGAGGAGAACTGCACTACGTGACCGTAGAGCAAGACCCGGGCCAAGGTCCGAAAGTTTGTGTGTCTGCTCGTGCTGACGAAGGCAAGCCCCGGTTTATTCATTAACCCCTGTGTTCTTTAAAACTTCTGAATTTACTTCTTGTTATTGTATGTGCATTTACGTTCAGGAGTTGAAATCAAACCCTAGTTGCATGATCCATAAGTACCTATGATTTTTTACTAGCATGTTAGGTCGCTAGTTGCTATGCTTAAGGATCCGGTACAAGTCGAGTGATGTTCGTCACTCGCGAGAATAGGATATCCTTTATGGAATCACCATATGTTTAAATGGATTGCTCATGTGGTAAGAGCATGGGATTTGGGCTCCGGTCCAATGGCTTCGTTGGCTAAGTGTTTGAAAGTACTAAACACTTGTCGGAAATGGGTACGGTAAGCCTAGTACCTAAATGAGGCAGTACGGGGTTTTACTATCACTACTCTTAGGGTTGCGGTCCTGGGCTTGCTACCCGAGTGCATGTGTGAGGCTGGGTGACCTTAGTGGCGTAGCCCAGATAAACCTTGTACTTAAGACTGTGAGCTATTATCCCCAAACCGAAGAATGACGGGAACCACCTGGTTGGTGAACTCTTAGTGAGGGTACCTCCCGTGTGTTTAGGTCCACCTTGCAAGGTTTTGAATCAATCGATTGTCGGCCTCTCATCATCATCTGATACTACTTACCCGACTGGCCATGATATCCCTTTATGATGGAACTTTGTGAAGATTATTACTTTGATTAATTGTTTGTACAACTTTGGTTGTAATAGTTGCTTATCTAGTAATGATTACTCAACTAGAACATGAGCTAAAATATGGAAGGTAAGGATTCACTACTTAGCAGCTTTTTGGCAAACAAACCCACTAGCCAAAAGACTTGCATGACTAGAGGTAAAGTCTTTCTTTTAGACGGGTAAGTCTTTCTGAGTATTAGTATGCTCAGCCTTGCTTTATAAATGTTGTTCCAGGTAATGCATCTGATGTGTGGCTCGGAGAACTCCCACCAGGCTGGGAGCTAGAATGGGTGGATGACGAAGAGTGATTGCATCATGGACAGGCCTCCTATGATGTGATTGTATCGTTTAGTTATCTTCTGCTGTTTTCAATAAACTCTGAACCATTTACTTTCATGTCAAAGAACTATGTTTGTAATAATGAACCCTACGGGGACATGCTAGTTTAATTTGTAAGGCACTCTGGACTCTCCTTCGTGGGAGTTTTAATGCATACGTTCGATCCTCTCTGTGATGTCAAGTGATTCACCGGGCGTTAAACCGGCAACACTCAATGGGATGCTTCTTTATTATCGCTTAATGACCAAATGGAGTGGTTTAGGCGATAGTACGGAATTATCTCGGGTGGGGTTGTCACAGGGGGGGCGGTCGTCGGCCCTCGGTGCGGGCGCGGGCCGGCCCCGGCGTCTTTGCGCCGGCGAGCTCCGCCGGCCGGGGCTTCGGCCGGAGGAGAGGGGGGCGGGGGGAAACGGCGCTAGCCGGGCACACGCGGGGGGGGGGGGGGAGAGGGGAGTCGCGCGAGGGGGGGCGGTCGCGACGCGGGGGTCGCGGCCTGCCGCGTGTCGAAGGAAGAAGAAAGGTGGGGAGAAAAAGAAGAAAGAAAAAGAAAAGAAA
This sequence comes from Cenchrus americanus, assembly GCA_947561735.1. Classification (NCBI taxonomy): domain Eukaryota; kingdom Viridiplantae; phylum Streptophyta; class Magnoliopsida; order Poales; family Poaceae; genus Cenchrus; species Cenchrus americanus. Next base: position 148,046,483 of record OX387243.1, on the reverse strand, counting down.
AGAGAAAAAGGAAGAAAAGAAAAAGAGAAATAGGAATAGAAAAAGAAATAGACAATGGAAAAAGAAATAGGAAAGTGTTTTAGAAAAATTAGGAGAATTTCTCGGGAAATTTGAGGAAGGGTTTTTGCGGATTTTTCTGGGTTTCTCGGATACCGGCATCAATTCCTGGACGGCGGTGATGGCGAGGCGGACCGGCCGGCGGGACCGCGGCGTGCGCGGGATTCCCGGAATGGTGGCCGACCGCGGTGCTGAGGCGACACGCGACGGGCAACAGCCCGAGCACAGGCGGTGCCGGCGAGATTTGTCGTATGGACCTCCCTAGGCCCACTACCTCGGTGGGTAACAGGACCGGCTACTCGGTGGGCCCCTGGGACTACCCGACTTGTGCTGCACGGCACCTGATGGCGTGAAGCACAAGGACTACAGAGGAGAAGTACTCAGTTAGGAAGCTGTACATGTCCCGCACTGTATAGAAGACTCCTAGACGTACTCGACTAGTACTCTCTCTCTAATCCGACCTGTAACCCTGCCTCCCGGACTATATAAGGCGAGGCAGGGACCCCTCTCTCGATCATCTCATCTCACGGCGTAAGATTGCATCATCTTGTAATCGTACCCAATCAATCCAGAGCTACACAGCATACAGGACGTAGGGTATTACGCACCTCGCGGCCCGAACCTGTCTAAATTGTGTGCCACGTGTCTCTTCCTTCGAGTTACCGATCTCGGCGAGGCCACATTCATCTACTTCGGGTACTCCCCTTAGTAGGTTGCTGGTCTAAAACACCGACAGAAATCGCGGTACGCACGCCGAAGGAAAAGGAATCGACCGGGGTTTCGAAAGGGGGAGGGGGGTAAATGAGCTCAGTGGGAAAGTTTTGAAAACACGCGTGATTTCTTAGGTGGTTTATTAGGAGCTAAAAACGTGGGCGTTACAAACCTACCCCACTTAAAATGAATCTCGCCCTCGAGATTCGGCTAGGTTTCGAACAGGTGGGGAAATTCTTTCTTCAACGCGTCCTCTCATTCCCACGTGGCTTCTTCTACTCCGTGTCTGCTCCATTGAACTCTGCACACCCGTACTTCTGATGTTCTTGTTCTTTTGACCACCGTGTCCAGAATCTTGACGGGCACTTCCTGGTACCTAAGGTCTGGCTGTAGATCGATGGTCTCTACCGGTACTCGCTTTTCTTCGAGGACCTTCAAACATCTGCGTAGCTGGGAGACATGAAACACTGGGTGTATGTCTGACATCTCTTCTGGTAGCTCCAACCGGTATGCTACTGCTCCGCCCTCTTTAGTACTTTATACGGTCCAATGTATTGAGGGGCCAACTTTCCGTGCACCTGAAACCTCCGAGTCCCTTGGATAGGTGAAACCTTGAGGTAAGCGAAATCTCCAGGATTAAAGCTTGCTTCTCGCCTCTTCTCGTCTGCGTAGCTCTTTTGTCGGGATTGGGCGGCTTTCAACTTTTCTTGGATGTCGGCTACTCGCTCTTCGGCTTCCTTTATAAGTGTGGGCCCAACCAGGGCACGTTCTCCCACTTCTGACCACATCAAGGGTGTCCTACATTTCCTCCTGTATAAGGCTTCAAACGGCGACATTCCTAGGCTTGCTTGGTAGCCGTTATTGTAGGAGAACTCTGCATATGGTAGACTCTGCTCCCAGTCTTTGCCATAGGTGAGGACACATGCTCTCAACATGTCTTCTAGAATTTGGTTTACCCTCTCGGTCTGTCCATCTGTCTGCGGGTTTACCCTCTCGGTCTGCCCATGGCTTTATGCAAGCTTTTCCAAAATCTAGAGGTGAATTGGGTCCCTCTATCTGAGACTATCCTGCTAGGAACTCCATGCAACTTCACTATGTTCTCTATGTAGAGTTTTGCCAACTTCTCTCCACCATAAGTGGTCCGTACGGGTAGAAAGTGAGCGACTTTAGTGAGTCGGTCCACTATCACCCATATGGAATCATGTTCTTTCTGAGTCTTTGGCAAATCTACTACAAAGTCCATGCCTATTTCGTCCCATTTCCACACTGGGATCGGTAAGGGCTGAAATAGTCCTGCGGGTTTCTGGTGCTCAGCTTTAATCCTCTGACAAGTATCACAGTGGGCGACGAACCGTGCAATGTCTGCTTTCATTTCGTTCCACCAATACTTCTGTTTTAAATCCATATACATCTTGGTGGATCCCGGGTGAATGGAATATGCCGAGTTGTGGGCCTCATCCATGATGGTCTGTCGGAAATCTCCGCCTTCAGGCACGCATATCCTATTCTTATACCATAGTGTGCCTTGATCATCCACTCTAAAGTCTGGGGCCTTATTTTGTCCCGTGTGTTTGCGGATTTTCATCAGATTTTCATCGGTCTCTTGGGCCTTCCGGATCTTCTCCTCTAGGGTAGGCTGAACACTCAGTTGGCGGACGTAGCCTTGGGGGACAATGTGCACGTTGAGTCGTGCCATTTCCTCTTGCAACTGGGTACTCTTGGGTGCTGCCTTCTCGTAGGATTTTCGGCTTAGGGCATCTGCTACTACATTGGCTTTCCCTGGGTGGTAGTGAATTTCTAGGTTATAATCCTTGACTAACTCTAACCACCTTCTTTGCCTTAGGTTCAGGTCGGGCTGGGTGAAGATGTACTTTAGGCTCTTGTGGTCAGTATAGATCTCGCACTTATTCCCAATCAGGTAGTGTCTCCAAATCTTAAGGGCGTGCACTACGGCTGCAAACTCCAAATCATGGGTGGGATAATTCTGCTCGTGGGGTTTGAGCTGGCGGGAAGCATATGCCACTACTTTCCCGTCTTGCATGAGAACACATCCCAACCCTTGTCGGGACGCGTCGCAATATACGACAAAATCCCATTGAATGTCTGGCAAGGTCAGCACTGGGATGTGGTCAATCTTCTCTTCAACTCCTAGAAACTTTTCTCGCACGACTCGGTCCAGTTGAACTTCTTCTCCTTCTTGAGCAACTCTGTCATGGGCCGGGCAATCTTGCAAAATCCTTCAATAAACTTCCGATAGTACCCTGCTAAACCAAGAAAGCTTCTGATCTCGCTCACATTGGTCGGTTGTTGCCAGTTGGAGACTGTTTCAACTTTCCTGGGGTCTACTGCTACTCCTTCCGCAGTCAGAATATGCCCAAGGAAAGATATTTTCTCCAGCCAGAACTCACACTTGCTGAACTTAGCGTACAGCTTGTGTGCCCTTAGTTTCCCCAAAGACTACTCGAAGATGTCGCTCATGTTCCTCCACACTCTTGGAGTAAACAAGTATGTCGTCAATGAAGACTACGACAAACTTGTCTAGCTCTTCAATGAACACCTTATTCATGAGGTTCATAAAATATGCTGGTGCGTTAGTGAGTCCAAAGGACATCACTGTGAACTCATACTGCCCGTAACGGGTGACAAAGGCGGTCTTGGGGATGTCACTTTCCCTAATCTTGAGTTGGTGGTACCCTGACCTTAGATCCACCTTCGAAAAATACTTGGCTCCTTTCAGCTGGTCGAATAGATCATTTATCCTTGGGAGAGGGTACTTGTTTTTGATAGTAACTTCGTTCAGCGAGCGATAGTCCACGCACATCCTCATGCTCTTATCCTTCTTTTCCACGAAAAGCACTGGGGCTCCCCATGGTCATGAGCTTGGTCTGATGAACCCGCTTTGCTGGAGTTCTCCTAGCTGCTTTTTCAATTCTGCCAACTCAGGGGCTGCCATCCTATAGGGTCTCTTGGCTATGGGAGAGGTTCCGGGAGTAAGGTCGATGACGAACGCTATATCCCTATCTGGTGGCATTCCGAGGAGTTCTTCGGGGAACGCATCTGGATACTCTCGCATTACTGGGACATCCTCTATGGACTCGGCTTCCATGTTGAAAACCATTATGTCTGGCATGTGTCCTCGGGTGTGGCAGGTCACTTGTATTCCGTCTGGGTTGGTTAGGTGCACTACTTTATCAGCACAACTTATAAGGCCATGGTGTTGGCTTAACCAATCCATCCCAAGGATCACATCTATTCCCTTGGACTTCAGTACTACCAGGTCTGCTAGGAACTCTACCCCACTTAAAATGATCCTTACCCGGGGGCATCCCAGTTGACACTTGATGTCACCTCCGGGCGTTCGAGTTAATAGGGGTGCTTTTAGTAGTACTGTGGGTATGCTATGCTTTTCCACAAAACTTGAGGATATGAATGAGTGCGATGCTCCTGAATCAAATAATATGGTTGCCAAGACTGAGCTGACCAGGAACTCACCGAGCACTACGCCTTGTGCTTCTTGAGCCTCCTGTGCGTTGATGTGGTTGACGCGGGCTCGTCCATAAGCTCGCCGGGGCTGCCTCATCTGCTGGTTGCTGTTGTTGTTGCCGAAGTTGTTGTTGTTGCGCACCGGCATGCGGTTGGCTCCAGACACGAGTGGCCTTGGCCCATTCACCGAGTTGGAGTAGGTGGAAGCGGTTAGCTTCTTGGCATATGGGCAGTTGGCAATGAAGTGTCCGGTCTCGCGGCAGTTGAAACACACCCGGGAGTTGTTGTTGTTGTTGGCGGTGACCTGGCTGGTGTTGCTCTGTGGGGACTTCATGGTGTTCTGGTTGTTGTAGGGCTTGAACAGGGTTCTAGGGCCTTGCGAGCCCGTGGCTTGGGACTGGGTTCTGTACTGCATGGGTGCTTGGAATTTGGACATGGGGTGTCCGAAGCTTCTCTGCCTCTGGGATCGCTGTTGCTGTTTGGCCTTGTGCTCCATGAACTTGCGCTTGTTCTCCTTCTTCTCTTCTGCCCTCGCTCTCTCTGTGAGTATGGCCATGTTCATGAGGGTGTTGAAATCCGGGTAGATCTGAGGGGGTAAGCAGGGTCCTCAGTTCCGGAGTCAATCCCTTCTTGAACATCTCCTGTTTCTTGGAGTCCTTGTCCACTTCTTCTGGGGCATAACGAGCCAGCTCTATGAACTGGTAAGTGTACTCCTCCACAGACATGTTGCCCTGGCGGAGTTCACGGAACTCATCTGCTTTTCGCTTCAGTGTGGCTTCTGGGATGTGGTAGCGGCGAAACTCTTCCACGAACTCATCCCAGGTGATGGCGGAGGGATCCTTGGCTGCTGCACAGTAGTTCTCCCACCAGGCTAGGGCTGTTCCGGTGAGCTGGTGAGCTGCCAGGAGAACCTTGTCGCAGTCCTCACAGTTGAAGGGCTCCTGTTCCCTCAGAATGACTCTCAGCCACTCATCAACATCCAAGGGACTCACCGACCCGCCAAAAGTGGGCGGCTTCGTCCTGAGGAACTCTATCAGCTTCTCATTCATGCCCAGAACTAGGGGCCTTGGGCGGTTGACAGCGTTGAAAATGGCCTCCATCAGTACAGTCTGATTGGCCAAAACTTGTGCCAGTTCAATGGGAGGGGGGTGGCGGTGGCATGACAACGTTCTCTCCTCCATCTTCGCCTTGGCTTACTTTCTGATTGTTAAGACGCTCCCTTCGATCGACTTGCGATCCTTTAGCGTCCACCCGACCGGAGCCTTGGTGGGCCCTAGCAGGGCGCCTGGAAACCATCTGTAAAGGAGCGGGTTTTCTAAGAGATCTAACTTTTATGTGATGTTTAAGTGGATTATATCGGATTTCTTTTGAAAAGGTGTTAACGGTTAATAGTTGTATCAAAGTTCGTTTATGACTTGCAAGCGGACAAGTCTCCCGTCGTAGTCAAGGGACCCTTCTTCCCTCGAGTGGTGAACCCAGGGTATCGAATCCGTGGAACAAATGTGTGACGCAAAAGTTGATCTAGTAAAGCCAAGTAACTTCAATCTTCGATAAAACCCTAATGCATCTAGGAAAAGACATGAAACTAATCTAATCTACTAAAGACCGGAGATAACAAAGTAAGATTGGGTAGATAAACCGATCTAGAGAGATCAGGGTAAGCCTTTTGTTGAAGTTCCAAGCAAGAGAAGAAGTAGCAAATCAAATCTTATAAGAAGCCTCTTTAAATCGTGGTTTCCCGTCCAAATCCGAAAAACATCCGCCTTTCGGAACCCTCGTTCTGTCACAACGTATCCCTACTCATGCGGGGAGCTTAGGGCGAGTCAAAAGACAAGTCGAGATTCTTTCGGAAGATCCGGCGTGTACCTCTAGCCACCACGGCTACAAGAACACCCTATGTAATCTATCTCGAGAATAGAATTGGAATAAGCAAAGCCGATCGAAAAACGAAATCTTCGAGGAAACACTTGATCGCTAGGAAAAGATTCAACTTGATAATTCAACTATAACAATGATACATACACAAGATCACCACCGGGATCCTTCCTTGATCTTGCTTCTAGCTCCGGGAACTCCGACGTGGTCTTCCGTGCAAGGTTCCCACGTCGGCTAGGGAAACCCTAGTCAACTAGCTCGACCCTCTCCTCTCCGAGATGGTGTCCCTCTCTTCTCTGCTCCTTGGCGTCCGATGACGAATTGGATGATGCGTGGCTCTCGGTCAGGGGGCTATAAATAGCCTGATTGGTGGCTAGGGCAAAGGAGGGGGCAAACAGGCCCTGGACTGGGCTCGGCCGACCGGCCTGGGCCCATCCAGGCCCAGCCCGAGGCCTCCTTTGCTCTACGTCGGTTCCCTTGCTTCCTGGATGTTTCCCCCTTCTGCATGTAGGTCCATGTCGTCAGTTTCTCTCCGAATTGGGCATAACTCCTTGTCTTGCAAGATTCAACACTTTTCTGGTCAGGTCCTCGGAGTTTGACATCTTCTCGGATCAAGTCACTGGCTTCTTGGAGTTAAGTTTGCTTCATTGCATGACTTGTACGGGCTTCAAGGTCTTGTCATAAGGTGCTTGATGAACTTATCCCTAAAGTCTTGCTTTCAACGCTAAAACCCTACATAAACACTAAACTCCAAAACCGACATGCACACGTGAACTTGTTATACCACGGGGGTTAGTACCAATGGATAAGGTATAAAACTTATGCCAACACCGAAGGTAAACTCATGGCTAGGTTGACGGATTTTCACCGTCAACAAAAGGCAGGGTCTACTCCTGCCGGCAAGCACACATCAAGCACATAGCAAACAAACAAGCACAGACAAGTCTTTATTACCAACAAGTGAGGAGGATACATCCTGACTACGCGACTGACACTACGCGGACAAACTACACGACTCAGTACGACAAGAGCTAAGGGTACGACTCTAAACTCGGACCAGTCACGGCTTCAAACCCTGGGTCAAGGCAATAGGGGTACGCTATTCGCGGGGAGAGCCTTCTTCCGGGGTTGAGTGCACTTCCAGCGGAATGAGCAGCTCATCGTCGTCCTCGCCCTCGGGGTTTCCATTCCCTTGGGGCTGAGCTGCAACTTCCGCGGTTCTGCCGGTGGTTCGGTGACTACCGGTGGTGCTGGCGGGGCTTCAATAGTTCCTCCCCATCCTACAAGGGGTGTTCCAAGCAGGACTTGTGCTTCTCCAATGGCCGGAATGGGTGTTCCGCTGTTGGTCCATTCTTGCATGCGTTGGTCTTGGATCCGCCTGAGGCTTTCATGGGCAACAGCTTCACTGCTTATGGCGGTTGTGGTCCTTGCTTCAGCTTGAGCCACTCGGACTTGGTGCATCCTTACTGTGACTTCCACTTGCTCGGCCCGACTGATTTGCTCCCTCAAGAGCTTGGCTTGGTCATCGAAGAGTTTGTCCAGGGAGATGAGATAGGCAACCATGTGGTACAGCAGGTCTTCTTAGTGGCGGCGTCGTTCCAGGTTTCTCATGCGGGCCTGCCAAACTGGGGTTCTGATGGCAGGAGGAAAATACCTCATCAGTGTGGGGACGAGGTGTTCCTCGTAGATCCGGCACAGGTAGCGGAGGGTTTTTCTGAGGGCCAAAGGATAGGTGTCTCGGTGTCGAAACCCTGTGGCGGTCACGCGCCACGGCTCGATGTTGGTGTGGCGGTTGCTTCTAGCGACAGAGAGGACCACCCTACAGCGAAGAGTGTCGAGTTGCTCGTACTCTCTACTGTTGTACCTAGGGCGCTCAGTGATACCGAGGCGCTCCAGGGAGTTGATAAGAAGGCGAGCAAAACCAGGCTCCTCCTGGCACACGCCTTGGGTCCATCCATCTTCCGCCATCTGAAAACAAGGGTAGAGTTGAACAGGTTGTGGTAGGGTACAAAAAGATAGGTAGATTTATTTAGTAACAAGGTTGTGGTACACTCCTCGGGGTACACATATTATTACTAGAACACAGCTCTAGCCTAGACATCCTAGTCTTATCCTCATGGTGATTCTTCCTCTAGCTGAATGCGACGCTTCTTCGGTGGGAGGTATTGCTCCAGTATCTCGTCCTCGGTCTGGGTCCCTTTGCCCCAATGAGTTTCTTCGGGTTCATCTTCCTCCAATCCAGCTTCTTCTTCTCTCCTTCTATGTTCTTTGACTTCATCCCATAGGGCTTTATTGGCTAATAAAGTGTGTTCCGTTTACCTAAGGTAATCTTGCTCCAGGTTGTGTCGTTCAACTTCCGCCATTCTTGTCTTTATCCTTTCCAGTTCTACCCTTTGCTCCGCTCTTTCCGCTCTGTCAATCTGTTACTTCAGTTGCTGGGCTTGCTCCTGGTAGAGGTGATCTAGGCCATTGAGGTAGATAGACAGGTGGGAAAACTGCCTCTTCTAGGTCTTCTTCCTCTCGTTCTAGTCCTCTCATGCGGTCAATCCACGAGCGTCCTCTACCTCTGGAGGGTGGGAAAATTCCATTGGAGTCCTTCTGAGATGCTGCCTATAAACCACTCGTAGACGTCGCAGGGCCTTCCGAGCAGCCTTTGGGTAGGTGTCGGCGAAGCGAAACCCAGTGGCGGAGACGAACCAAGGTTCTATGTCGGGGTAGAGCGTGCTTCTCCCCACGAAGATCAGCACTTTACACCAAAGGGTGCCGTAGCGTTTGTACCCCTGATAGACGAACTCCGGTGGGTCCCTTACTCCGACGCGCTCTAAGCTGAGTAGCAGCAGGTTAGGGAGGCCAGGCTGGACGGGGCAGACTCCTCCGTTCCATTCAGGGTTAGCCATCTGGAATCAGGCAAGGATCAAGGTAAGGATTTGAGAAAAGATGAGCTCAGCAAAGAAAAGGTTAAAGAGGGGCCAGAGGAGGTCTCGTATCCTAGGGGTCGCCTCCTACGGCCAACCTACGACTCTGATACCACCTGAAGCGTCCCCTCATCAGAGGTGACTAAATGTGACACAAATACCAGTCCCAGGAGGCTGGTAACACATTTATTACAACAGGTGGATCAGTCTTACATCACCGCGACACAGAGGGAACGGAAGTGCCAACGCTACAACGAACAACACAAACGCTAACGACCACACTACGATAGCAAAGGCTTCCAAAGCCTCATCAGAGTACCACACCATGGAAGCTCTCTGTGGAGGCCCTGGGTACACAGGCACGGTTGGGTGTAGGGCAGCGACCTACTCGACGTCTTCGGGAACGAAATTGGGATCCTCCTCTGAAAAACAGTTAGTTAAACAAGGGTGAGCACATACGTACTCAACAAGTTCAACCCCACCCACGGAGGGGCTTATAAGCGGATCTTGCACATGATATATATAACAAGAAACAGGTTAAGGTTTATTTGCAAACTCATTTACTCATGCAGGGGTTCATTTTCGAAAAGGTTTTCGCAAACCAATTTTATAACCAAAGTGGCTAAATTGTTTTAAGAAAACCACTGTGGAACTACCGGACTCCCCGTCCGCAGTAGCCCAGGCACACAGCCACACACTTAACCCGAAAGATAACTCACACCAAGAAACTTCCCAACCCAAACACTAGTTTTTGTGACCACAACGTGACTCGTCCAATACCGTGGACACGGCTATTCGAATAGGTTTGACACTCTGTAGAGGTTGTACAACTTTACCCACAAGTAGGGTACCATCACACGAAGACCTTAGTGCCGGTGCGGATCCTATCAAAGCCATTACCCACCTTAGCTAACGCTACGAGCCACCACGGAAGCAACCAAGGGGTTATCCCACATAACCAGGGCGTACCTCACACGGAGCGTACCCCTACTCCTTGGTCTCCCACCGCTCACCCGCACACCAGATGGCAAGTAGATTAACTAGTGGGGTTTATGCTAAGTCGTTGCCACATACAACGGTCGAGTGGTTGTACGATGATTTGGGTCAGGTGAGATGTCATGCAACCCGGTCCTTAATTGACAAGATGGACAACTCCCAACACGCTCAACCACACAGGTACGAGCTCACCCAAACTCCTGACACACATGTCCATCCCGTCTACCCAGTTATTTACTCATTTTCCAAATATATCCCATTTCCATTTTTAAAGCACTCACACATTTTTAAAGCACTCACACATTTTTAAAGCAATCATTCAGGCCAAACCAAGGTTCAATCTAGCAATCAAGGGTGGCTATCCTACCATGTTTTTGCAGTAAAACAATATGCAATTTATAAAACGGGTATAGGGTTGTATTTATAAAACTAGGACCAAAGCATGCATCAAAGGATGAGGTTGAACTTGCCATCTTCGAAGTCTTCGGGGAGTTCCGGCTCAGCGTTCGGGATCTCGGGCTCCTGCTCGCAGTAGTCGGCTCCAAACTCTGGCTCGGGGTACCTTCCTTCGTTTACTTCGTCGGCTATAGTGCACACACAGGCAAGCATGCAATCAATATAAGCACACACAATTTCTCCGGCTGAGCTCGAGGAAGGTAATTAAATAAAATAGGAGAAATAAATATCATGCAGGGGGTTTTGGGTGAAGGATGGGTGGTTGTATACCCGGTACGGGTGTGAGGAAGTTTGGGCGCGATTTGGATTAAAATCACGCATGAAATGACAGGTTAAATGAGGTGTTTAGGGTTAATTAGGGGCCTGTTAGTATTTTATTTTAAAAGAAAAGGACCTAATTATAATATCTAAACCTAGCGGGGGTGTTACTAAATAGTCCAGGGGCATAATTGGAAAGGGATAGGGTTGTTTTTGTGGTTTAATTTAAAGCATAGGGTCTGTTTTGAAACAAAAGAGTAAGAGAATAGAGGGGGGTCGGTTTTGGCAAAGGGGTAAAAGGGCCGGGGGGTACGGGCAAAACAACCATCTTCTACCTCCCTCCCTCACGATAGAGAACAGAGGAGACAGGGAGGCCGACCAGTGGAAGAGGGGAGGGGCGCCGGCGACCCAGGCCATGAGGACGGCCGGGATGTGGGGAAAAATGGAGAGGAGGTCGAGAGCAACTCATTCCGCTCCTCATCTTAGTCGGGGACGGACTGTGGAGGGAGATCGACGGCGGCGGGCGGTCTGCAACCGGGAACGGCACGGGTGGCGCTGGTGGTGGCGATGGAGAGCTCGGGGAGGAGGGGGAATTGGTCGTGGAGGTGCGGGACGACGTGGGGAGCCGGTCCGGCCCTTTTATAGGCGCGGGAAAGGTCGGTTCGGTGAAGATATTTGACCTCCAGGAGCTTCGATGGCCGTCAATGGTGGTGGGGGAAAAATATCCTGACATTGACCTTGGGCCGGCGAGCCTCCGGGCGGCGAGGCGCTGTGGATGGGACTCTTCATGCAGGCGGCCGCTATGACTGTGCGGGAGGAGACCAGCCGGAGGGGAGAAGTAATGGTGTAGATGACCGTTGGTCGTCGCCTATCAGAGCAATGGAGGGGGGGGGGGGGGCCGCCCCCGCCGGTGCGGGCGCGGGCCGCCCGGCGTCGTTGCGCCGGGGGCGAGCCCGCCGGCCGGGCTTCGACCGCAGGAGAGGGGGCGGGGGGAAACCGCGGCGGCCGGGCACACGCGCGGGGGGGGGGGGGGGGGGGGGGGAGTCGCGCGAGGGGGGTGGTCGCGGCCGCGGGGCCGAAGGAAGAAGAAAGGTGGGGAGAAAAAGAAGAAAGAAAAAGAAAAAGAAAAGGGAAAAAGGAAGAAAAGAAAAAGAGAAATAGGAAGAGAAAAAGAAATAGAAAAATGAAAAAGAAATAGGAAAGAGTTTTAGAAAAATTATGAGAATTTCTCAGGAAATTTGAGGAAGGGTTTTTGCGGATTTTTCTGGGTTTCTCGGATACCGGCGTCAATTCCGGGACGACGGTGATGGTAAGGCAGACCGGCCGGCGGGACCGCGGCGTGCGCGGGATTCCCGGCGTGGTGGCCGACTGCGGTGGCCGGGGCGACACGCGACGGGCGACGGCCGGCGCGGGCGGTGCCGGCGGGATTCGCGGTGACGCGCGCGCCGAAGGAAAAGGAATCGACCGGGGTTTCGAAGGGGGGGGGGAGGTAAATGAGCTCAGCGGGAAAGTTTTGAAAACACGCATGATTTATTAGGTGGTTTATTATGAGCTAAAAACGCGGGCGTTACACCTTGGCACGTCGCGCGGCTCGTCGTCGACCACTTCGCTTACGCCGCGCGGCTCGTCGCGCCGCTCGTCATCGACTACGCCGCGCGTCCGGGTACCTCGGCACATCGCGCAGCTCATCGTGTGGCTCATCGTCGACTACTTCCCCTCGCGCAGGCTCATACGCCACGCGACCGGGTGCCTCGGCACGTCGCGCGGCTCGTCGTCGACCACTTCGCCTACGCCGCGCGTCCGGGTGCCTCGGCACGCCGCACGCTCGTCGCGCCGCTCGTCATCAACAACACCGCGCGTGCGGGTGCCTCGGCACGTCGCGAGGCTCGTCACGCGGCTCGTCGCGCCGCTCGTCGTCGACTACTTAGCCTACGCCGCGCGTCCGGGTGCCTCGGCACGTCGCGCGGCTCGTCACGCGGCTTGTCGCGCCGCTCGTCGTCGACTACTTCGCCTACGCCGTGCGTCCAGGTGTCTGGGCACATCGCGCGGCTCGTCGACGACTACTTCACCTACGTCACGCGTCCGGGTGCCTCGGCACGTCGCGCGACTCGTCGTCGACTACTTCGCCTACGCCGTGCGTCCGGGTGTCTCGGCACGTCGCGCGACTCGTCGTAGACTACTTCACCTACGCCGCGCGTTCGGGTGTCTCGGCACGGCGCGCGGCTCGTCGTGTGGCTCATCGTCGACTACTTCGCCTCGCGTAGGCTCATGCGCCGCGCGTCGGGTGCCTCGGCACGTCGCGCGGCTCGTCGTCGACCACCTTCGCCACGCCGCGCGTCGGGTGCCTCGGCTCGTCACGCCGCTCGTCATTGACTACTCCACCTACGCCGCGCGTCCGGGCGCCTCGACACGTCGCGCAGCTCGTCACTTGGCTCATCATCAACTACTTCACCTATGCCGCGCGTCCGGGTGCCTCGGCACGTTGCGCGGCTCGTCACCGACTACTTCGCGTACGCTGCGCATCCGGGTGCCTCGGCACGTTGCACGGCTCGTCTCGCCATTCGTCGTCGACTACTTCGCCTACGCCGCGCCTTTGGGTGCCTCAGCACGTCGCGTGGCTCCATCGCAGACCGCCATGGCTTCATCAACAGTCTACCCAGGCGGCAACAGCTAAGTCATTTATTTAAATGATTATTGTTTTCTATTTTCTTGGCTTGTTCTCCTCATCATGTAGGACTACTTGGCGACTACTCATTTGTGTAAGCTTCTCGGCGGGGTTTCACAGGAGCTACACTTTGCTGTCTATTCTTGGGGTATATCAATCAAGTCACCACGAGCCTACTTCATCAACTCGGGGGCTATCCCAAGGAGGCAGCTTCTAAAGTCCACTCCGTGCGGCAACTTAAAGTCGACTCCGGTCGCATCTTCGCCTGCTTCGGTGGCATACTACGCGTGTAAGCTTCGATGGAACCTAGATGTAAGTGGCCCTTGGGTCCTGGCAATGATGGAACCTAGCTGCACGTGGTCTTCATGCTCTGTACCATGGGTCCAAGCACCCTAAGTACTCGTGCTCTGTACCTTGGGTTTGAAATCCATGGCCCAGGTACACAAGTCGACTCCGGTCGCACCTTCAAGTCCACTACGGTGGCAACCGTACCTTGGGTATGAAATCCATGGCCCAGGTACACAAGTCGACTTCGGTCGCACCTTTTAGCCCGCTCTGGCGGCAATCGTACCTTGGGTCTGAAATCCATGGCTCGGGTACTTAAGCCCACTCCGGTGGCACAAGTCGACGCTAACAGTCGCACCCAAGCCCACTCCGGTGGCACAAGCTGACTTTGGTCGCAATCTTAAGCCCGCTCCGGCGGCAAAACTATTCGTTTTCTATTATTTTTCATTCGCTTTGGCTTTCCGGAAAGTGCCTTTTGTTTTTTTTCATCTTAAGTCCACCCCGCGTGGCACAAAGTCGACTACTGTAGTTGCATCTAAAGTCCGCTCCCCGCGGCAATGTAAAGTCGACTTCTTCAGTCGCATTCCAAAGTCCGCTTCGCGCGGCAACTAAAGTCGACTTCGGTTTTCAAGTCGCATCTCAAAGTCTGCTTCGCGCGACAACTAAAGTCGACTTCGGTTTTCAAGTTGCATATTAAAGTCCGCTCCGTGCGGCACAAAGTCGACTTCGGTTTTTAAGTCGCATTCTAAAGTCTGCACTGCCGGCATCTAAAGTCGACTTCGGTCGCATCTAAAGTCCGCTCTGACGGCATGGCTACTTTTCAAGCTACACGACTTGATGCTAAATTACTACTCAGAATCTCTCCAGCTCAGGGGCTGCACTCAAATTACTACTCGAGGATAACTCCAACAGACTTCGCTAGCTCTCAAGCTCGGGGGCTCCGCACCAACAACTACTCGACATGGCTCATATGGCTCTCTTATCTCGAGGGCTACACGCTGCAAGAGTACTCGGATGATGGATTTCACGAACACTGAAGACCCTTGGATTGATTAACTAATCATCTCAAGGCTCGGGGGCTGCTATGCTACACCCATCATTTAATTTTTTCAAGACGGAAGATTCAGAATAAAGATTGACCCTCAACTAGAGTCTGCAACTCAACCTAAGGATTTGGGGCTACTCCATATGGAGTGCGATTTTGCAATCGCACCTCCATATAATCTCGACTTCAAGATAGATGAGTTGGACCACCTTCCAGCCTCGTGGCAGTTCAAGTACTATTGAAGACTTCTCCAAGCAGTACACGAGTACACTCAAGAACTACTCTAAGAGGCTTCAAGACTACTCGAACTACTACTCTCGACTACAATGTGCTCACGGGCTTGTCGGGCATACACCCCGGGTACTCATGCAAGGAAGGAAGAAGACGGACTCTTACTAGAATTCCCCTGTAATCCTACTAGGACTCGTTCCGTGTAATCCTACTATGACTCCTGCCTTGTAACCGACTAGGAACCCTCCCCCTGGACTATGGAAAGGAGGGTCGGGTACCTAGCCGGGCATCTGATCTCAACCAACCCAACACCAAGCGCAGGACGCCATACTTGATCTCCAAACAGGACGTAGGGTTCGCCAACTTGGCAACCCGAACCTGTATAAATCTTGTGTCTCGTGTCCTTGCGCATACCTTCGAGTTCTCGGTCTCCTGATCACGATTCTCACCGCACAATCTACTACCTCGGGTACCCCCTTGGTAGGTTTGTGTGACGCCCCAGGTTTTTAATTACCGTCATTAACGCTAATGACCGGATCAGCCGAGTCAAACCGGTCAAACACCGGTCAACCCTAGGTCAACCTGGGTCATCACCCCGAAAACCTCGCCAATGAACCCTAATGAACCCCTTGACCAAGTTTGCACACACCCGTAGTCGACCCTTGGTCAAAGACACGGTCAAAACCGGCTTAACCGTTGACGTCAGCGAATGTCGTCCGGAACTTTTGCCGCGTTCCCCAAAATTCACCTAAACACTTCAAAATCTACCTTTATGAAAGTTGTAGATCTTGTTGAGGGACACAACTTTCATGTAGATTGGCATTTCAAATTTGGAGAGGAAAATTGTGAAAAACCCCTTGCAAGACAGATTTTCCTGTTTTCCAGAACGTGTCGACATTCAAAGTTGGCACGACGTTCCTGCAAAATCCGTTGAGAAAAACACTATATGGCCTTTTTGAAAGTTGTAGAGGGTAGTTAGATCTACAACTTTCCTATTCATTGCTTTGTGCACTTTTATTCAATTTTTGGGAGAAACACACGCTTGAACCAGGTCAGTCCGAAATCCACGGGCGCCGGAGCGCGGCCACGCCGCGA
The DNA here is from genome assembly GCA_947561735.1 of Cenchrus americanus. Lineage (NCBI taxonomy): Eukaryota > Viridiplantae > Streptophyta > Magnoliopsida > Poales > Poaceae > Cenchrus > Cenchrus americanus. The sequence goes on along the minus strand of OX387243.1, from coordinate 148,030,411 downwards.
CGCCGCGCGCCGGCCGCCGCGCGCGCGCGCGCGCCCGCCACGGGCCGCCGCCGCCTCGGCGTGCGGGCCGCCGGCGCGTGTTCCCGAGGCGGCCGCGCCTTCCCTAGGCCGCTGCACGCCTCCCGATGCCTTGGGCGCCGGGAACGCCTTGAAAACCGGGCGGCCGCGCGACCCCCCAACGGACCGGCGGTCCATGCGGCGTTGTACGGTGCACACGCATTCCAAGGCCTCCCCGCCGGTCTGCTGGTCGCTACTGAGCTCTTGCGTCGCCTATTAAGGGGCCCCGGTCCCCGGCCGCGGCGCACGCTGCTCCTCTTCCCCCAACCGAGCCGCCGGCGGCTCTTCCCCCGGAGCGGCGCGGCGAGCTCCCCTTCCGCCGACCGCACGCGTTCTCAAGCCTCTCCACCCCACCTAGCCTCGCTAAGAGTTAAACCCCCGCCGCCCCCCGGTCAATTCCCGGAGCCGCCACCCGCCGGAACCGAGCGCACGGCGGCCGCACCCACGCGGCCGCCGGCGCGCCGCCCCGAGCGCACCTCCACCCCGTCCAAGCGCCTAAATCGGTCGTAGGTAGTCCCTAGACCCTCCTCCGCCCCTTCCCCGGTCAAGAGCCGAGCCGGCCTCGCCGGAATTGCTCAGCCAGCGCCGGCCAGCCGCCCCGAGGACCACATTGCAGACATCGAGTTCTTTTCAGGGGCCTAATCGCAAAAGGGTAACTCAAATAGTTAAACAGATTTGCTGATTCTTGTAAATTGCGTAGAAAATCACAGAAAAATCAGAAAAATGCAAGGCCAATTTTGTTGGATTCGTGGTGAATTATTCTACAACTTTTGTTATTCTGGCCTGAGCTAATTCATTATAGTTTTTGCATGAAAAATACAAATGTGAAAACCCTAGATCTGCAATATCTCAAAATATATAAATCTTCTGTAGCTAATTTTTGGATATGTTGTGTGTTAGGTCATGACTAGCCCCTATGCCAAAAATTGCACAAAGTTATGATGTAAATCTTTTTATAAAAATGTTTTTCCGTTTCTGCCAGATCTGCCCAAATGATTTTTCCTGTTAAATATATTTATGTTCTTGAGCCCAACTTGTGCACACTGTCTTGTGATGTCAAAGGGCACATCTTGGGAATTAATCATGAATTTTGGGTTAACAGAAATAATTATTCTTTATTTATGCATATTTTCCTTTGTAAATTAATAAACCAAGTTCAGTAGAGGTTCCATGTGAACATGCTGGCTTTTTAGGCTTGTTTAGGATCATAGAACATGCACCAGAAAGTTTGGATCATTTTTATGCTTAATTATTTTTATATGCATTTAAATTGAATCTCTAGATAACCTTTGTTATTTTCCATAATATTTAATTTCCTAGCATCCAACACTTACATGTGGGTCCAATGGACCAGTATAGATGCTAGTAGGCTTAAGAAACACTCATTTAATTTTTGTTAATTTAATTGATTAATAGATGGCTTAAATGCCCTTTTAATATTAAAGGGAAATTAATAAAGAAAATCCTTAATTAAATCTTTTTCCTTTTTGAAAGCATTATTTAATATGAATAAAAGAAATTTTGTTATCAGCTCTGCTAAGGAGTTAATGCATAAATAAAAACATTAATTCCACCCTTGTGGATAAAGATAAAATGACATGAAGCTTTCACATGAAATGATAAACTTAATAAAAACCTTTAATCAAATGTGGAATAAAAGAGTAACCCATGTACAACCAATGACTTCCTCAAATAGAAACCTTAGATAGATGCTTGATAAGGTGAATATGACCAACTAGAGTTGGATAAGACAACAAACTATCACATCACCTAAAGTGCATTGCATTCCGTGTAGATCTTCCGGACGGAGACTACTCCCTGGTCCCGGAAACCGAGGAAGGCGGAGCGGAAGGTTCTCTGCAGTACGTGGAAGTGCTCGACACCGAGGGTGCCCAAGCTAACCTAGCTGACGAAGGCAAGCTCGGTGCATCTAACCCGGTTTTAAAATTTCTTTATTCAATTATCTATGGATGATTGTGCATTTACGTTCAGGAGTTGAATGAAACCCTAGATGCATGATCCCTAGGTACCTTTTGTCCCTACTAGTATGATAGGTCGATAGCTGCTAAGCTATAGGACCGTTACAAGTCGGGTGATGACCTCACTCGAGAGAATAGGTTCCTAGATAGGAATCATACTATATCCTTAAATGGATTGCTCACGTGGTAAGAGCATGGGATCTGGGCTCCGGTCCAGTGGTTATGTGGGTTAAGTCTTTGAACGTACTAAGCACATGCGGTTATGGGGCCGGTAAGCCTAGTACCTTAATGAGGCGACGAGGGATCCTACCGTTACTACTCTTGGGATTCGCTCTCACGGCTAGCTACCGGTGGTGTATGGTGACTCTGGGTGTCGTGGTGGGACATGCCGGATAGCCCGCACCAAATACCGTAAGATTCGATCCCGACCCGAGGATTTACGGGGGACGGCACGGGGAAAGTTGTCCCTCCGTGGGCACCCTACCGTGTGTTTGGGTCTACCTTGCAAGGTTTAAATCAATCGATTGTCGGCCTCTCACCGTTATCCGAGACTACTTACTCCACTAGTCATGTGATCCCTAATGATGGAAGTTGATGAAGATGATGTTTGATTAATTGTATTGTACAACTTTGTTTGTACTAGTTGGCTAATGTAGTAAAGATTAAACTACTAGAACTTGTGCTAAAATCTTGAAAGTAAGGACCTACTCTTTGTTACTTTTTAGCAAAAGCAACCCAAAGTAGCCAAAAAGCCTTTCATGGTCTAGATCCGGTGAAGTAGATATCACCGACGGGTAAGTCTTGCCGAGTATTAGTATACTCGGCCTTGCTATAATGTGTTGATCCGGGTAATGCCTTCGGTGATGTGTGGCCCGGTGAGATCCCGCCGGCCGGGAGCCGGGAGTGGGTGGAGGACGCTCGCTGAAGCATCATGGATGGCCTCCCGTGGTGACTTTGCTTCCGCTAGTTTATTTCCGCTCGCTTTTCAAAACTCGAACTATTCTTGTCATGACAAAAATGATGGTTTGTAATAATTAAACCCTTCGGGGTACGAATTTGAATTTGAATGTTGTTGTATCTCTGGACTCGCCTTCGAGTGAGTTTTAATGCATATATTCGATCCTTGTGCTCTCAAGTGATTTACCGGGCGTTAACCCGGCGACTTACGACAGGATGGCACTTTATTATTGCTTAAATGACCAAAGTGGATCGGTCTTAGGCAATAGTACGGTACTTTCCTGGGCGGGTTGTCACAGTTGTTATCAGAGCTTATATGCACCAGAGATTAATTAATAAACCTTAATCACTGGTTTTTGAATAAAACTTGCCAAGGTTTTCGGAATTTCAAAAATACGTTGGTCCGCTAAGGATAAACTAGACCGAGAGGCCCTAGAGGGAATTTTGGGTTCTTTCAGGTGGCTTAAATAACTTATGGTTTATTTTGCTAACTCCTAGCACATTACTTTATGTCAGACTTACATTCTCGCACAACCATACTAGTTCATCACGTTTTTCCATACGTGGTGGTACCACAGGAAAGTCCTGTGAGGGACTAGTGGGACCTATTCCAATGGGTGCCACGTCGCGTTTGAGTCTCGTCACATTTTGCTATACGTGATGGTACCACGGGAAAGTCCGTGAGGGATGAGTGAGGCCTATTCCAACGGGCACTCACGTCGCGTCAGAGTCTTAAATAGGATGTTGTCCATGCAGCGGCTTAACGCATGGATACCGTTTCTATAGTGAACGGTAATGAATGTGGACGCTTTCGTGGCGTGCTGGCACGAAAGGTTCGTTTTCTGCAGGTACATAACAGCGCTTCGTTAGTGGTTAAGCGAGTACCGTATAGCTCTCGACTAGATATTATAGGGAGAGACGAATATAAGCCGTGCCACCGGCACTAACTTCGATTTTGGCTTGATTGCCGTGTGAGGTCGAATAGGACGTCTCGCATGCATATTAAAAATCGAAATAACTAACATGGACCCAAAAATTGAAATTTCCATATGTTCTCTAAGGAAGTTTATGCTAGTGTGTGCTTTTTATAAACTAGAGTACCTTCCATACCTAGCCGTCATGCTGCCGAAATTTTGTGAAAAAGTTGTTTAACATGTGCTAGGTATAATTAAACCAAATTGTTAAAAACAATTGCCCCTTAACTAGTTATCTTGTACTAGCAAGTCTCAATCCTAGTTCCGTTTGGTTTGGTTCACACTTTCCTAGGCACATCTAGGTTCAGTACCGTCCACCTTGTTCCTTGTTCGATGCTCAACCTTAAAATTTAATTAGGTGTTAAAGAATTTATTTTGAACCGGGAAAACTTGGGAAAGATTTGAGGTTTCTGGATTTTTGGTTATGAATTTTTGTTCACAACTGCCAGAACCTCATGTCATTATGTATGTGTGCTCGCTTCGAGCTCTAACATACAGTTGTGCCTTTGTGCACATGAATACCCAACAATGCTCAACCGGAGAAAGGAACTTATGCTATTCTACTATGTCAGAGGGAATGTCTTGATCATAAAACTCAATCTTCAATGGTGATTTCACCTACCAACTTGTTATCTTCATCGACTTGAATTTTCCCTCCAACCCCTTTTATCCTTAAACATGTTGAAGCCTTAGACATAGAAACTCTCTTGAGCAGTCAAGGTTCTCGAATAGTCAATGTGGAGAAGTCATCCATTGTGTGTTCATTCTTGATCCCGGGTGGAATACCAACTTGAAGGACGTCTACGGACCTTGAATGAGGATTTTCGGTGCATGAGCATCGATTCCCAAATTTGATGCTTATGGCCGTTGTGTTGTTCGGTTCCGTAAAACTTACCATAAATGAGCTTTCGTCATACATATTCTACTTGTCAATATTATGAACAAGCTTATGAATGTGTGTTTAATGAAAACTCAATTTTTCAGATGGTCGAACCGACACGCAACACTCCAAATGGTTTTGGTGCCTCAAGTAGTAATGACCCACCCCCGCCACCATCCCTGACACCGACAGAGGCACTTCTGACCACACAAACCGACTTATTGCGCCAGCTCCTGCGGATGCAACAACGGACGGACCGGCGTGTGCGGTGTTGGAACAGAGGCCTCCGCACGGGGCCAATCGGGGAGGGACCACATGCGGTCACTACCTACACCCAGTTTATTGGGATGAAGCCTCCAACGTTCACTAAGGCAGAAGAACCGCTTGAAGCTGACGCATGGGTCAGGGCCATAGAGGCCAAGTTTTCTGCTTTTACCCTTCCTTGCTCCGAGGAGCGCAAGGCAACCTTTGCAACCTTACAACTTCGGGGCGAAGCACTGATGTGGTGGGAACATTTCAAGTCTATGCAACCTGCTGGACATGAAGTCACTTGGGTTGAATTCAAGCAAGCTTTCAAGGACCACCATATTCCTAAAGGACTTATGGACAGAAAAATGAGAGAGTTGTTGGCTCTGAAGCAAGGAGCTGACACCGTGTACCAATATGCACAGAAGTTCAATAGTCCTTGCCAGTACGGAGAACATCACGTGGACACTGATGCCAAGAAAATGGAACGTTTCCGTGATGGTCTCGATGGTGACTTGTACGAAAGGCTAATACTGTTGGAACCCAATAGTTATCACGAGTTAGTAAACAAAGCTATCTCTCAGGAGGATGCCATGAAGAAGGCACAGGAAGATAGGAAGCGACAAGCTGATTTCACTTCCGGCAGGAAGATATGAAGTAGTAATGATCCCTAGGTACCTTTTGTCCCTACTAGTATGATAGGTCGATAGCTGCTAAGCTATAGGACCGTTACAAGTCGGGTGATGACCTCACTCGAGAGAATAGGTTCCTAGATAGGAATCATACTATATCCTTAAATGGATTGTTCACGTGGTAAGAGCATGGGATCTGGGCTCCGGTCCAGTGGTTATGTGGGTTAAGTCTTTGAACGTACTAAGCACATGCCGGTTATGGGGCCGGTAAGCCTAGTACCTTAATGAGGCGGCGAGGGATCCTACTGTTATTACTCTTGGGATTCGCTCTCACGGCTAGCTACGGTGGTGTATGGTGACTCTGGGTGTCTTTGGTGGGACATGCCGGATAGCTCGCACCAAATACCGTAAGATTCGATCCCGACCCGAGGATTTGCGGGGACGGCACGGGAAAGTTGTCCCTCTGTGGGCAGCCTACCGTGTGTTTGGGTCTACCTTGCAAGGTTTAAATCAATCGATTGTCGGCCTCTCACCGTTATCCGAGACTACTTACTCCACTAGTCATGTGATCCCTAATGATGGAAGTTGATGAAGATGATGTTTGATTAATTGTATTGTACAACTTTGTTTGTACTAGTTGGCTAATGTAGTAAAGATTAAACTACTAGAACTTGTGCTAAAATCTTGAAAGTAAGGACCTACTCTTTGTTACTTTTTAGCAAAAGCAACCCAGTAGCCAAAAAGCCTTTCATGGTCTAGATCTGGTGAAGTAGATATTACCGACGGGTAAGTCTTGCTGAGTATTAGTATACTCAGCCTTGCTATAATGTGTTGATCCAGGTAATGCCTTCAGTGATGTGTGGCCCGGTGAGATCCCGCCCGGCTGGGAGCTGGAGTGGGTGGAGGACGACTGCTGAAGCATCATGGATGGCCTCCCGTGGTGACTTTGCTTCCGCTAGTTTATTTCCGCTGCTTTTCAAAACTCTGAACTATTCTGTCATGACAAAAACGATGGTTTGTAATAATTAAACCCTTCGGGGTACGAATTTGAATTTGAATGTTGTTGTATCTCTGGACTCGCCTTCGAGTGAGTTTTAATGCATATATTCGATCCTTGTGCTCTCAAGTGATTTACCGGCTGTTAACCCGGCGACTTACGACAGGATGGTACTTTATTATTGCTTAAATGACCAAAGTGGATCGGTCTTAGGCAATAGTACGGTACTTTCCTGGGCGGGTTGTCACGGTTTGCTGGTCTAAAACACCGACACCGCCGAAGCCCCCCCCCCCCCCCCCCCCCCCCGACCTGGTGCTAGATTCGCCCCTAGTCATTGGATCAATGTAAAATAATTGATAAAAAACTAGAATGACATTGCATGTGGTTAATTTTGGGAAGAAAATAAACTAGAGTGACATGCTATCATAATTAATCGTTTGACAAAAAACACCATTGGGTACCCACTTGTATCGCCGAGTCCATTCGCGATCTAACAACAACAACTTAATAAAGATGAGAAAATCCATCTATACAACCATGCATGCATACTACCCGATCGATACAAGTAGGGTTTAGGGTTTAGAGACTCGAGACTACAATGAGGTTTAGGTCAAAGTGCAGGACGAGTGAGTACACATTACGCAGTATGTACTCCACGCTCTTTCTTTGTCTGGATCACCATTCTCTGAAAAAAAGAACACATTCTCAGCGGGCCTCAAGTGAAAACATATGCGCCTGATCGCCAGGAGCGGCCCCGCAGTGGTCGGTTGCCCCCCTCCAATAATGCAAGCTGGTGACGGAACACAGTGGAGTACTACCTCCGTCCCCATTTAGATGTCATTTCAGACACATAAAATAGCCTGCAGCTAGTACCATTTTCATGTCTCAAACGTCATATAAAAAAGAAAGGAGGGAGTATGTAATTAAATTTGGCTTTACCATCACGGTAAGCGGGGATGCGTACATGATGAACCCAACGATCATGGCGCGGGTGCCGTTGGTGTGGGTGAGGAGAGGTCGAGCGCAGTGACAACTTCGACGAAGGCCGCAGTAGCGACGAGACAAGGCGGCGGCGGGCGGCGCTGCCGCCAGCGGAGAAGGCGAGAAAGATTGAGTTATAGGCGAGCTGGATCGCCATGTCAGTAGTGCTAAAGACGATGATGGCCGAGCTATGGGGGTTGCATGGCAGGCAAGTACAACATTGCCGAGTAGCATTCCACCGATCCGATTAGCGTTCCACCGAGCTGTGGACATCATCGTGGACTTGTGGTGGATCGCGTGGACGATGGTGGCTGCCGAGAGCCGGAGACATATTAGGCAAATGACAAGACCAGCGACTGATCTAGCGCCGAGGTGGTCGGGGGGGGCTCGAGCCCCCCTACCGCCGGAAATGTCGTGAAGACCCTCTGAACCCCTACAAATTTTGAGCAAAAGAATGAAGGAATAGAGAGCCGGAGGTGGAAGAAGCACATGAGAACCCCGGGGCTCGATCCTAGCTTCACCAAGACAAGTTTTATTTGATTTTTAGTGCTACTCTTTATAACCTCGCAAATAGAGGATAGGGCTTAACTGTGAACCTGTCGCCACGCCTTCCACACCGAGTGCTACACGAATCATGACAATGTTCACACATACGCGTGTAAAAATCCACTCTCCTGCATGTGACTCCCCTTACTCATTGCTTGCACAAGTGTTGGAGATTCAAGAATCGGATAATACCCTTGAACTCATAGGAGAGAGAATTCACAAATGAGTAGACGACAAAGAATCTCTGAAAGCCTGTATTTCTCCTCAAAAGATGTGAACCCCTTTACACGTGCCCCGACCCCCTTTTATAGGGAGACGAAGGGACTTTTACATTTCGATCATACCCTCAGATCTAAAGAATATTCCAAATGGGAACATGTACATAAATGTCTTTTCCTATCCCGTGATTTGCGGGACTAACTTCGGATATTTACAAACTTGTCATCTATCGACACTTAAACCCGGACTTTTGGTGCCACGCCTTTGACTTGGTTCATTTGCGACTTTGCCATCACCCACAAGAATTGATGAGAGCTCTCCTCCGGGATTTGGAGGTCCGAACTCAACTCCGAAGTCGAGTTTCCCGAACTGCTATGTTCATCCTAAGCTTTCATTTTCTTGAAACAACAAGTAAATCTCAAGGACTCCTGTTACTTCGGTGATCATTTCTTCCGAAGGTCATTAGAGGGTCAGAAAGTCTCTGCTTCACGTGAACTTTGGTTCATAAAAATAAAGTTGAACACTTCAGAAATCATTAAACAACTCATGTCGCTCAACTCTTCACATTCATATCGCAGAATTCCCGAGTATGCTTCTTTCTCTGAAGTTCTGAGGGTGATAGGCTTTAATCCAATTCCCCAACAACAAGCAACCGCTCTGCATGCGGCTCCCGTTACCCGAACGGAGGTAGTATTCATGATATGTCTTGAATAAGATCAAGAGCACAACCTAAGACTAGGTCGACATAAAACTAATGGGTATCTTGGACCAAATAAAATTAATTGTTTAGGTATGTAAAATGAGTCTAAATTTTGTTTATAGAGGTTAAGTGGAAAACGTAAATGAGTGGAGGAGGTAAAAAATAATTTTTCCCGCGAAGTGTCAACATATGGGCTCCTAAAGATGAATGGGCTTAACAGATGGGCTCGTCTCACAGGTGTTGACCTCGGCGTCGTCTCCGGCAGCCAGCGTAGAGGATGAGGTGACGCCGACTCTGGTGAGGGCGAAAGAGCAGTCCAATGACTGGGGCTCGTTGATGGTGGTGCAGGCAGCGCGGATGAGCCCCTCTGCTGGGCTGGTCGATGCCGAGGCAGTCCTGGATGTCATAGAACTGGATGGCAGTGGGCACCGAGAGCGGTACGAGGCGGAGGAGATGGGGCCTGAGGTGGAGCGAGGGCCGAGGGGTCGAGCGGGCAGGTGGCTGAGGCGGCATGGTGAGCGCGACCGTCAAGGTTGTTCAATGGAGTTGGCGGCGACGCTAGGCTCAAATGCGAGGTTATGGTGTATGAACCCAAAGAAACCAAACCAAACCGTGAGACAGCGAGGAGGAAGGAGCATCCCGGGCGTGATGACCAGGTTCGGACTCGAAGCAAGCGGCGCTGGCTGTGGAAAATAGCTGTAGGGTAAAGGATAAAGGAAAAATTGTCTTTACTCACAAACTTATAGAAGTCACTGCAACCAAACGAGACCGACTTAAATCCAACTTATAAGTCAGGTGACTTATGGGAACAAAAAGGACTTGTTGTACACCGGCGACAAAAAGGGATGTGCAAGCTATTCTACAAGTGTTGGTTTGCCTTTCTGGATGGTGTAGAATACTAGAATAGGATGTGATCACTTGCAAAGTTGCAATCGTGTCGACGAGGGATCGAAGAGCGTGCATTTTATTCGCGTTCCAGTCCCGCCTGAAAACACATGGAGAGCTCCCATTTGGCAGTGTTCAGTGGAAGGGTGAGAAGCTCGGAAAGGTATCTACCGCAACATGACATCACTACGGGAAACAGAGGCTTTGCCGTGCGTTCCGTTCGCATGGAAAAGAGTGAGAAACGCACGGCAAAGCCTTTAGGGCACACGGCACCTTTTTGCACGGTAAAGGAATTTTGTCGTGCACATTTTATCAAAACGCACGACAACCCTTTGCTGTGCGCTAATGTTGACGCACGACAAACTGTTTTCAAAACGTATTAAAAACCCGTCGTGCGCCAATTTGACGCACGACAAACATTTTTACAAGAAAATAAAAAAAGCCACCGCATGCCCCTGCCACCACCCCGTCGGATCCTTGCCACCACCCCACGCCGTGAGGAGGGAAGAGAGGAGGCGCCCCGCCGAATCTGGAGCTTGGGACGCCACCACCAATGCCGCCGGAGCTCGGGACACCGCCACCACTGCCGGAGCTCGGGACACCGCCACCACTGCCGGAGCTCGGGACACCGCCACCACTGCCGGAGCTCAGGATGCCGCCACCAATGCCGCCGGAGCTCGGGAAGCCGCCACCGTTGCCGGAGCTCAGGAAGCTACCACCAATGCCGAATGCCGGGAAGACGAGGCCGCGCGCGGATCCGGCGGAGGGAGGTCGGGATGCCACGCCGCCTAGGAGCTAGTGGGAGGGGGGTGGCGGGTTTGGGGAGCTCCGGGCCACGCAGATCGACGTCACTGCCACCGAGAAGAAGAAGCCGCGTAGATTGACACCATCACAGCCAGGAAGTTCTCGTGTGGATCCGGTGGAGGGAGGAGGAAGTCGGGCTGTCGGGCGGTGGGGAGGAGAGGCGCCGGGCGGGCCGCACCACTGGATCCTGCGCTCGCCTCGCCGGATCCGGGCCCGCCCCGCCGGATCCGTGCCCGCCCCGCCGGCTCACAAGCAAGCCCCGTGGGATCCCGCGCTGCGGAGGCTAGAGGAGGAGGAGGAGGTCGGGACGCACCGTCGGGCAGGCTGGAGGAGGAGGTCGGGCCGTGCACGGTGGAGGGACGGCAGCGCCATGGATGGAGGGGGCATTGACGCCTAGCAGGGACGGAGGCCGGTGCTGGGGAGAGGAGGAAGGCTGGTCGCGCACCGGATTTGAGTCGGGTAGGTAGGGAGGACGAGGCCCTGCCGCCGGCTATGGAGCTCCGAGTCGCCGCCGCGGGCGGAGTCCGCCGCCGCTGCTCTGCTCGCCAGGGGAGGGGAGGGGGGAATGACTAGGGTTTCGGCGACCTTGTGGTTTATATACATCGAAACCCGCTGTCGGATGCCACGAACGGCTGAGATCGAGGCGGGGGCAGGCGAGCAGCTGTTGCGAGCTGGGCCGCGGGCGCGTGCAAGCTGGGCCGAGGTTGGAAGGAAGGCCCACATCCGCCTTTGTCGTGCCTTGAGGATCTTGCGCACTGTGAATAAAATTCTCTGTTGTGTGTCGGGACGAAAACACACGACAAAGATTAGATTGTCGTGCGCTTTTTAATAAGACGCACGACAAACTTTATTTTCCACAATTTTATAAATTAGTAAAATTTATCAAATAAATTGGATAAAAACTATAAAACTAATACAAATTAAGTTGTGTTGTCTAATGCCTCTAGAAACAAGATATGAAGTCAAAAATAGTCAAAACTAAATTTGAATGTCACGTTGCTTACAAATCTAACCATACCATTCATAACTCTATGAAATTTCTTCGGAGATGTTTCGAGAAACAAGGATCGTATATGAAAAAATGCTCAAAACTCATTCAAATTTTTACTACGGCCTTCACATATGATGTTATGAGATATTGACAAATCTCATAGCTTTTAAACTCTATTTGTATTTTTAAAAATTTTCAAATCATTATCTGGACACAAGATCATGTCGTGTTTCCTAGTCAAAATGTTTAAAATTTCTTTTGATTTCATGGAAGAGGTCTTAAATTGGCCTAAACAACATGAATATCATTTCCACTCATTTTATTCTATTAATTGAATCACTTGTAGTTCAAACTTGACTTCTTTGAAAAAATTGCTTGAAATGCAATTAATTAGTTAAACATAGCAAATGACCACATGAATCTATCAAATTTTAACATGATGTATCACATGTTGTATGTATATAGTAGAAAAGGATTTCAAGGTTATAGGAGAACTTTTTTAGGAGCAATGTATTTAGGACTTAGGAAAAAATTGAAAAAATACTTTGCGGTGTGCGAGGCAAAAAACGCACGGCAAAGATATTTGTTTGCCGTGCGTTTTGTCCGGACGCACGGCAAAGGCCCATTTTTTCAAGCGGTGGATTTGTGATGCAAGGAAAAAATGAAAAATACTTTGCCGTGCGCGAGGGAAAACGCATGGCAAAGATATTTGTTTGTAGTGTGTTTTGTTCGGACGCACGGCAAAGGTCCATTTTTTCGAGCCGTGGATTTGTGATGCAAGGAAAAAAATGAAAAAAATACTTTGCCGTGCGCGCGGGAAAAAACGCACGGCAAACATCGAAACGCACGCCAAAGGCCAGTTTTCCCCTAGTGCATCTAACCTAATCTGCCTCGCGTCATAATCATAATCAATCAAAATCAAATACCGTACTTGTTCGAGAGGAAGGGAACATGTGCTTGCGAGTAAAAAAAGATTAACAATACACACAAATATACGCAAGGTGTTAAGCATCAACCCTCAGGCCTCAGGTAGGCATCATGCACTGCAATGTACAGTCACACAAGAAGTACAATATCGGGCCTTCACTAATTACAAAGAACAGCCAAAATATTCCAATAGTATGCAATACATACTAGGTGTCAATGTGTTTGCAGACTGCCAGTTTTGCCTGTGATCTGAGACTTGACTTCAGTTCCAGTATCACTGATTAAACCATGATATGTACATATACAGAAGAGCTTTCAGAAAATAAGGAAACTGGGGGCAACAGCCAAACAGACATGAGAAGTACACCCTCCGTCCCTTTTTGTTGGTCGTCAAAAAACAGTGATTCCCCTTACAGACACGCTTCCCGGACGACCATAAAAAGGGACGTTGTAGTAGCATATTAAGAAAACACTGGTAGCACACCGTCTTGGAGATGATGAATTGATGATAGCACTTCCCAAGTTCCCATATATAGGCAGTTCTCAGCGATTAGCTTGGGGGCCTTCTTTGATTTTGTTACCCCTTTGTACTTCCCAGTGATCTCCTGCAGTCCTCCGTCATGCGCTGGATTTCCTGCTTGCTCAGCCGCCCCTTATTGCTGGTGATGGCGATGCTGTTCCTGCGCCCGGTGGTCCTGTCCTCCGCTGACACGTTCAGCACGCCGTTCACGTCGATGTCGAAGGTGACTTTGATCTTGGGTTTGCCCTTGGGCGCCGGGGGGATGCCCCAGAGATCAAACTTGCCGAGGAGCTTGTTGTCCTTGGTGCTCACGCTCTCACCCTCGTAGACCTGGATAAGCACGCTGGCTTGATCGTCCCAGGCGGTGCTGTAGTCCTCCACCTTCTTGGTCGGGATGGTGGTGTTCCGCGGGATCAGCACTGACATGAAACCTCCTATCGTCTCGATCCCAAGCGAGAGCGGCGTGATGTCGAGAAGCAGCAAGCTCCGCATGGCAGCCTTGCCGCGGAGGGAAGCAGCCTTGATGGCGGCTCCGTACGCGACGGCCTCGTCGGGGTTGATCGTCCGGCAGAGCTCCTTCCCGTTGAAGAATTCCCGGAGCATGGTCTGCAGCTTGGGGATGCGGGTGGAACCGCCCACGAGGACGACGTCGTGGACGCGGCTTTTGTCCGTCTTGGCATCCCGGAAGCACTTCTCAACAGCATCCATGCACTTGCCGAAGAGATCCTTGTTGAGCTCCTCGAACCGGGAGCGGGTGATGTTGACGCAGAAGTCGATTCCGTCATGAAGCGAGTCAACTTCGATGGTTGTCTGAGCAGTGGAAGAAAGCATCCTCTTAGCCCTCTCGCAGGCACTCCTAAGCCGCCGGAGCGCCCTCTGGTTGCTTCTGATGTCCACCTTGCAGTGCTTCCTTAAGAATTCCCGCATAGCGTATTTCAACAGTTCGTTGTCGAAATCCGCTCCGCCAAGGTGAGTGTCGCCGGCGATGGCCTTCACGTCGAAGAGAGCCATGTCTATGTCCTTGCCCGGATCGATGTTAAGGAGGGAGACATCCAAGGTGCCACCACCAAGATCGAAGACAAGCACGGTCCTCTCTCCGCTTGTGACGGGCATCTTGTCCAGACCGTAGGCGATGGCGGCTGCTGTCGGCTCGTTGATGATGCGCATGACGTTCAGGCCGGCGATGACACCGGCGTCAATAGTGGCCTCGCGCTGGGCGTTGCTGAAGTAGACGGGAACGGTGACGACGGCGTTCGTTACCGTGGTGCCGAGGTACAACTCCGCGGTCTCCTTCATCTTGGCGAGCACCATGGCTGAGATCTCCTCAGGCGCAAACTGTCTCTCCTCGCCTTTATGCTGCACCTTGATCGTCGGCCGGTCCTTGTAGCCCGCGACGACTTTGAAAGGCCACAGCTTGATATCATTCTGTACCGACTCGTCGCTGAATCGGCGACCGATCAGACGCTTCACCTCTGCAAGAAAAATTAGTCATGTGGTCAACCGGATGAACCGTGTGTGGAGCTTAATGAGATTAGCTTTCTTCGAAGCTAAGCTTATGGATGGTTGGTTCATGATTTCTAGTTCTAGGCGAATACTGAATGAACGGTACGGGAGAAACTTAAATTAACACCAGTTGTTTGGTACTCACCGAAGATGGTATTGGCGTAGTTCCGCGCGGCCTGGTTCACGGCCGCATCGCCGACGAACCTCTCGATGTCGGTGAACGCCACGCAGGACGGCGTGAGGCGGCTGCCCTGATCATTGGCGATGACCTCGCCGCGGTGGCCGTGCCACACGGCCACGCAAGAGTAAGTCGTCCCCAGATCTATACCGATCGCCGGCTCGTCGCCGTTCGAGGCAGCCATCGATCTCCAATCTCAGAATCTAGCCTTGAAGACTCTAATCGGCTTCAAACTCGTACTAATTTAAGATGCTATTATGCACAATCATGGAGCTGCAACACTTTCATCGTTCGGAGGGAGCAACGCAATCACGCAGCTGAAGTTAGTGGATCCGTCTCTATAAAAACAAAGCATAACAACCGGTCTTGCTTGACTAGCTACTTATAAAAAATGAGCGAAAGGGTACATAGTCTAGTGGATACAACAGGTACAACGCAGACACTCACAACACGTGCGCACACTCACCTGTATGAGAAAACGTACGTAAACTCTATTCTTATGAGCACATCTGAATGACTGAGCATCCGGCAAATCTGGATTCCCCATAGCTGGCTCCTAGGAAAATCCCTGTAAAATGTGCGTGCACCGGGATTTGAACGCTAGTGGGTAGCGTCGTACTTGCTATTGGATAAAAAGCAATCACTTATAAAATCATGTTTAGCACGTAGTACACAGTGTAATAGTATATACATATGACGTTTCCCCGTCCAACTCACGCAAGAACCGGTCTATAGTTTGACTCGAACATGTTGTAGTAGTTCTCAAAGGAAGGACAAAAAATAAAACGGATTTAGAAGTAAAACCTAACACGCGAAACTTTTCTAAGAAAACTTATACAGTCTTTCAAATTTATGTTTGACGTATTACATTTCAAATGGCTGTGATACCTACTTTTTGACATGGACTTGGTTGGTGCAAACCGTCCTGCACCCTTTTCGTATGAGTTATCAGCCACCAGTATTTCACTCAGAACAAATCAGTCATCAACCACCAGCCTACAGACAACAATACTTTTCTCTCAGAACAAATCACCACCAGCCAGACGAACATGCTGCTGGTTGGGATTGGTTGCTCTCTTTCTCTGACCGTGTGGTTCTCGAGAAAAAGGTTCATGACTTTCATGGAACAGATGGAGAGTCTCCATCCCTCGAGAAATAGTTCATTTTACTACTCTCATGTATCCACTTTGTACATTTAATCTCTAATTAAAATTTAAGCCTACTTTACTCTCTCAGCAATTCTACTCTCTAATCAAATTACATTCTTTTCTCCACGTATATGTTGAATTTATACTAAGATGTGTCAATATTATCTTACAAGTTTGGAATATTTAATATAAAATTAACTTTAGACGTACAAAATTGTATGAATGTATTTTTCTAATGTCGAGCATCATGTTATAAGTCAACTAGCAAAAATAATTGAAATTCAACTTGCCCAAAAAAAAAAGATTAACATTGAAGCTGTCGAAGTCACCATCCACTACAAGTCTACAACAATCAATTTATACCTTCTACCTATTTCTGCAGCTAATAGCATCTGTGCATGCAACATGTTAGTAACAAATTTCCAAGCCGTTTCCTTTCAATAAAATGAACATGTTTTAATGTATAATGTTGTTTGTAAAAAGAATGTTACGATGCAATCACCTTAGTGTTTTTACTTTCAAAATTCGTCGTTAAATTTTATAGAAATTTCCACATAAATATGTGGTATATCACCTAGGGAATTTTTTTGGGGTGTAAAGTTTGCTTGACTTTTTTATAGAAGTTAAGTGAAAAAGGTAAATAGGTGAAGGGGGTAAAATAGTTTTTTTACCGTAAAGTGTCCACATATGGGCTGCAAGAGATATATGGGCTAAACATTCTAAAGAAGAGAGAGATGGCTAATCGGACGAGGCCCAAATTCGACATATTTCCCTTTCCCACGGCCGGCATTTGCAAGTTTTGGCCCGTGCACGAGGCGCGCCAAATATCTGAGGGCCCGTTTAGCTTCGCAAACTGCGGGTTATATATATAGTACAGTGTCATTCTTCGCGTTGCTCTTTTTTTTTTGAACGAATGCGTGTTTTATTGATAGCGCAGAAAAAATACAAGACTATGAACCTGAGAGACCATAGGCAGGAAACAAAAAGGAAAGAAAATAAAACTCACCCGGTTGGATTGGGACATCAATATGGGTTACCTCTCAACTCAAACTCGCTGGCCGGTCGGATTGGAACATCAACACAGCTGGAAAAACATCACACACAACGATGACAGGAGAGACAAAGCGCCACCACAGCTCCACCCACCAGACCGCTCATAAGCAAGTATCGAAAACCATTAAAGCGGCGCCATCGCCGAAATGGAGCCAGAGGGCAAGCAACACCACACCGAAAGGGCCGCTGCCCTGCAGGACCCAACGCCGTAGTGTTGTTGCAACCAAGCCGACCAACTGATGACGTGAAGACCACCAAGTCTGAAGGCACCCACACTCGTGTGCGCGGGGATCCAACCCGCCACTCAGCACGCCTCTCTCTCGTGCGTGGGGACCTCAAAACCCGCTGCACGGCTTGCGCTTTGGACTCGTCTCAAGGATCGCCGTCGAAGTAGCACGAAGAGGTGCCCTGCCCCCAGGAGCCACAGGCCACCACCGTGGCACGAAATCAAGACGTTGCTTCCCCACACGCAAGACGCCGCCATCGAAGTAGGAGGCCGAAGATGTCGCCCACGCCATCTTTCGACGATGAACCGCACCGTGAGGTTTCAGCCATGTTGAAAACCCCGTCGCGATCCGCTGCAGGCCAAGTTCTCACCAGCCGCCGTAGCTGCAAACGTCGTTCTTCAACGTTGTCCCGCACCGCACCGGGGATAGCGAAGCAACCCCAGGCACTGTGGGACGCTGCGAGCAGACGAAACCGCAGCTGAGTGGAGACCTCCAGCCACCAAGATAGGAGGGCAGGCGCCGCAGCATGGGGCAGACAACCCCCCATGACGCATGCCCAACGACAGATTTGTTGCCACCAGCGGAGCAGTCGCAAGAAGAAGGCCGACCATGCCAACAAACAAACGGTGTCTCTAGAGACGACGCCTCCATGGAGGTTACGATGCCCATAGGCGCTGCCGTCGCTCGTCCAGAATCTAGACCGGGTTTTCACTCCGAGCGTGCAGCGGGGTTGCCACTCCAAAATGGCGCCCTTAGTAGGGAGAGCGACGCCCGAAGGCGCCGCCGCCACTCCATCGGACGAATCCGGTGAGCGCTTTCGCTCAGAGCATGGAGCCCCCGCTGCTACCGTTCGTCGCGGCAAGTCGGCAACCCTGCTACGGCCACAACCACCAAGGGGACGCCCCTGTCGCCGCACCACCAACAAGCCGCCGAAGCACCGTGGGGAGGCCGGGTCCGGGCCACGGGCGACCGGCGCCACCGCCATGTCGCCGGCGCCGCCAACTAGCCTCCTACGACCACATGACGCGGATCGCCCCCGGGGTGGCCAAATTTGGTCGTAGGGGCCGCGGATCTCGCCGCCGTCGTCGTTGGCCGGCGAGGGCTGCACCATGTCGCTCCGCCACCCCGGAGAAGCGCCACCGCCGCGAGGAGGCCCGTCGTCACCATCCATGGGGCCCGCGCGGGTTTCCAGCCGGCCCCTCTGGCGGCAGCAGGGATGGGAGTCAGAGGAGGAGGACGCTCGCAGGGGGAGGGAGGAGCCGCCACCCGTATCGCCCTAGGCGGCGCGACCCCAGCGGAAACAACACACCCGTTAAACTGGGACGGGGCAACATGGCAGCGGGGTTCGTAAAAGAAAAATCCGTAGTTGTTTGTCTTCGCTTCGTTTCCGTGCATCATCATCGGTGCTATGAATGGACGTGTCCAACTAGCCGCTATTTTTTATTGTGGAGAGCGTGTCTAGCTTTTTGAGGGAGCACCTATCATCTTGTCGGCTACTCGAAAAGTATCCCTGTTGATCCTGACTACAACGATTATCCAGATATAAATATAATGTGCATACTCCCTTTGTCCCCAAAAGAATGACATTTTAAAATTTGTCAAAAAAGAATGACATTTTGCTTAATTTGGCATGTCTGCATGTACATGTAGGCATGCAACAATCAATTAACACCAAATATGACAATAAATAGGGGTAATTGAGGTCATTTCACCTCCTTAATAATCTGTCCTAAAATGTCTAGAATGACATTCTTTTTGAGATGGAGAGAGTAATACATTTTTTCCGAGAGGTTTGTTAGGGCAATCCCAATGGCACATTTATGGTGGTTTCTATGTCTATTAATTATCTTGTCAACTAAGAAAAATGGTGATGTGAAAGTGAAAGGATAAAGATGTCGACTAGAGGGGAGGGTGAATAGTCGAACATGAAAATCACAAACTTTTTCACAGCTGTCAAATACAGGTCCGGAGTTTCCGGATATTTTTCCGGATACTCCGGGAAATCCGGAGAATCCGGGAAAATGTTCGGATATTCCGGCCTGTCAAGGAGGAATCAAATTCGACAGAAATTAAACTTGCTCAGATGTAAATCTATGAAAATAGGTTATGCACTGAGATGAGACAAGCCTGTTTATTGTAACATCCCTGATGTTTTTGTGCTTATGACACCACCTAGCTTTAGTAATCAAGGTTAAGTATCCTCCAATCATGTTTAACATTGTGGATCACACTTTTGCACAAAGAACCCTGGTCAACACCCTAAACCGTGGTCAAAGCCCAAGTGCTTTTTAAGGCTGGATTAGTTATCTTGCACGTTCTCAAAATTTCCCTATAGAACTTCAAACTCGACCAACACCAAAGTTGCTCAGTTTTTCCGGGAACACATTTCATTCCATTGCTGGCATTTCAAAATTTGAGGTTTGAGTCCTCAAAAACCCAGTCAAAGTCCTGCTGAACAGTTTGACCAAGCCATGCAAATCTGTAACTTTGAGGGTGATTATCTCCAGATCCGTTGAGAAATTGACCGGTCGGCCTTTACGAAAGTTGGAGAGGGTTAACTGGTCTACAACTTTCGTATTTGGCGAATTTGGACTTTAGTTCAAAGTTTGTGAGTTGAATCGGTCAATGTAGGGTACAGCAAATGATCTCGGGCTGGGACGCTGGAGCGCGCCCCGCGCGCGCGACGCCGCGCGTCGCGCGCGCGCGCGCGCGCGCTCGCGGGTTGCCGGCCGACCGGGCCGTGCCGTGCGCACGCGCGTCACCACGGCCACGCGTCGCGCCCCCACGCCGGGCCCGGCCGGCCGACGCCACTTGGCTTGCATGCGCGCCATTAGGCTCTCCCGACGCCCACGCACTCCTCCTCCCTCGCATTTGCTCGGGCGCCGCATCGCGCCGCTCCTCCGCGCCCGCCGTCGCCGCCTCGCCGAGCTCGCCGGGTGCGCCCCACCATCCACCGCCTCTGCTCGAGCCCAAGCTCCGCCTTAGCATCCACCCGCACCCCCTTGGACCCTCCCGTGCACGTGCATTGGCCGGCCGAACCGCCGGCTCGCCGGCATTGCGGCCGCCGCGGCCGACCGCCGCCTCCTTCGCCGCCGACCGTCGCCGCAGCCGTCTCCCCGGCAAGTCAACCCCGCCAATCGCCCGAGGGTGAGTCCAAACCCCACCCTAGCCGCTAACTCGCCGGAGTCCGGCCGCCCCTCGCCGCTGGCCGGCCTCGCGCCGCCGCCGGGGACCTTCTTGCGAAGATTGAAATCTTCCCAGGGGCCTGCGTATAATAGTTGAGGGCCAAACTGTAAAATGAATCTTAAACCCTAGGTTCAAAAACTTGAATCTTGTAAATTACGTAGTAAATGGTAGAAAAATCGGAAAAATGCAAACTCAACTGTTCTGGAATCCTTGTGAAGAGACCTAACTTTTCTAGAAAGGCAGTTTTCAAATTTCAGAGTAGTTTTTAAATGATCTTGAATTGATCAGTTTGAGTAAATTTGAAATAACTTGAAATGTATAAATGCTCTGGATGTGAATTTTGGATATGTTGTCAATGTTATTATTCCTAAACTTGTGTAGAAAAATGGCACTCAAATCTTGTGTGTATATTCAGTTATGAATTTATATTGATTTCAGCCTATTCTCCATTTGTGAATTGTTTAGATTTATCTGTTGATCAAATGGCTTCCAACTTTCTGCTGTAGCTCTACAATGCTTAGTAGTATGTTTCATAAATCAGAGATGAATTTTGGACATGTGTAGATTTCCCTGCTAATTTATGGTGGCTAGTTTGAGTTAAATTCAAATCCATATTTCTACTGCAGATATGGATGTAATTTTTGGTGTGTGAGCTAAATATGTCCTTATCTTGATGTGTGCCAAGTTATAGCCGCAGATTCTATGTATATTTTATTTTATGATTTATTCATGCTTCTAGTAGCTTAAACTTGTTACATTTATCATAATTGTTTTGTAGCTTTGTTTTGCCTAATTTTTGGTCAGAACTTTTGCATTGTTGTTATGTGCATGCTGTTAGAATTTCATGGCCAGTTTGTGTATATTTTGGTCAGGATTGAATTTCCTAGTAATCAAGCTTTGAAAGAACAAGTAAATGAAAAACAGACCTATCACCACCTACAGCTCAAATTCAAATGTGAACTTTATAAAATCATCTCTGGACAGCCCCAAAACACTTTGGTGAAGTTTACTTAACTAATGAACTTAGATGTGCACACAATCACCATCAAACAAGAATAAAGTTTCACACCCACCCACCTGTCATTAGTGAAGAAAAGTTTAAGTAGAAACTTGTTAAGGTGAATATGACCAACAAAAACACCTATGTTATCTCTGAATTCAGCACTGAACTTAACTTCTTAAGTTGTATACTTGAATCATAATGCATCTGCATATCGTATAGAACTCCCCGACGGAAACTACGAGCTGGTGCCTGAGTCTGGAGAGGAACCAGCTGAGGGAGAAGTGAACGCGGTGGAAGTGCAGCAAGACCCGAACCAAAGTTCGGAGGATCTCGCTTCTGACTTTGCCAGTGAAGGCAAGCCCCGGAGCATAACCTATTTTTGTTAAACTCCTGCAACTTTCCTTTTATGCAATGCTTGTGCATTTACGTTCAGGAGTTGAATTGAAACCCTAGATGCATGATCCTAGGTTCCTATGTTCAAATACTAGCATGTTAGGTCGCTAGTTGCCATGCTTAGGACCACGGTAGAAGTCAAGTGATGACCGTCACTCGCGAGCTATAGGTCTCTTATGTTGGAATCATAAGATTATTGAACTTATCAGCTCATGTGGTAAGAGCATGGGACTGACTCCGGTCAGTGGATGTCAGTGGTTAAGCTTTTGAATGTACTAAACATTTGTCGGGAATGGGACCGGTAAGCCTAGTACTTTCCTGATTCGGCAAGGGAACTCTCTACCACTACACCCGGGAGAGATCCCCAGATACTAGGCAGTGGTACATAGGTGGATTCGGGCGGTCAGATACCGTGGCCGAATAACCTTGTACCAGGGACTGTGACTTGATCCCGAACTGAGGACGGTTGGGAACCGCCTGGTTGGTGTATACCCACCCCTTTGGTTTTGTTTGGCTTCTTGGGGTATGCATTCTCCCGTATGTTTAGGTCCACCTTGCAAGGTTACTAATCGATCGATCGTCGGCCTCTCACCGTTATCTGAGACTGCTTAACCATCCACTCTATGTCCCTAATGATGGAATTGAGAAGGAATTTGTGTACTTGTTTAATTTGCATTGTACAACTCTTGCTTGAATTAGTTGGCTAACCTAGTAATGGTTAAAAGAATAGAATTTGAGCAAAAGTTTGAAAGTAAGGACATATTCTTTGTTACTTTTCAGCAAAATAAACTACCAGCCATAAAGCCTTGCATGTTTAGAGGTTTGGTGATTCTCCAATCACCCGACGGTTAAGTCTTGCTGAGTATTAGTATACTCAGCCTTGCTTTTGTTGATGTTTTTCAGGTGATGACGTGTGTGATGATGGCTTTCCGTGGCCTGGTTCTCTCCCACCCGGTTAGGAATACGAGTGGGAGGATGACAGTGCTTAGTGGCATCACACATGGCCTCGTGTGATGTTACTTATGTCGTGTAGTACTTTATTTCCGCTGTGTTTCGAACTATGAACTGTTTACCTTTATGCAAAAGACTTGGTTTGTAATAATGAACCTGTGAAGGATGTTATGTAATAACTTGTGACTTGTTTACCTCTGGACTCGCCTTCGTGTGAGTTTGTTGTACAAATGTCGATCCTGTGATGTAAGTGATTTACCGGGTGTGACCCGGCAGAGGTGACAAGTTACTTCTATATTATTGCTTAATGGCCAAGAGGAGTGGTTTAGGCAATAATATGGAATTAATTTGAGCGGTTCTATCACATTTATCCACTCCAATCTTGTAGGAACCTCACCACGAAGTATATCGGCACCAAACCATAGATATGTGCT
The DNA here is from genome assembly GCA_947561735.1 of Cenchrus americanus. Lineage (NCBI taxonomy): Eukaryota > Viridiplantae > Streptophyta > Magnoliopsida > Poales > Poaceae > Cenchrus > Cenchrus americanus. Next base: position 148,007,040 of record OX387243.1, on the reverse strand, counting down.
CAAGATAGAAACAAGCATACAACAAGATGAACAAGCACAAGACACAAGGATTTGTTACCGGAGTTCAACCTCACACCTTGAGGTCTACGTCTCCGTTGAGGTACCTGAAAGTGCATCTAGGCCCCTAAGTGGATTTTGGTGAATTGAATGACAAGGCGATTAAAGGACTAATGCTTTTGTCTAAGATCGTGAGCAGGTTTTCATTATATATTCATGAGCTACTTTTGAAGTATTTTATATATGGATGTATTTTATGGCTCACATCTACAAAGATAAGTATATGGTGCAAGACTTCATGAGTTTATTGAAAGAAAACAAGATGATGAGTATACATTTTATGGTTCTAAAAATGGAAGCTTGCATATCAGTTGTCAATCAAGATCAAGCATTTGAAGCGGGATTTTCAAATGAAGGTTAATTGTGTGTGAAGCAAAGTGGAACTCAAAGTGGATTGGATAAGTGACGAAGAGATCAACCGAGATGTCTAGGGTGAGGGACTAAGCAATCTTTGGGGTCGTAGCTAAGCCGCCATAAGTGTTTTGCTAGGGTGAAGGTCTAGCATCCGTGGGGTCTTCAAGTATCATATTCAAACCTTAACCGAGGGAAGCTTTGCAAGTCATCAACTCGTTAAGATTGGCAACATGGAGTGGCCATGGATCCAAGTGTGCATTCTTATGCTATATGGAAAGATCCTAAGTCACTAGCTCAAGTATGGACGTGCTCAAGTCAAAGGCTATGTTGAAAGCCCTCAAGTGGTTGTTGATCAAGTATGGCAAGAATTGAAGCTATTCAAGCTCAAGAGGTTATCGAAGATCTTTTACTCTTTTCTTGAGTATAGGTACGCCGTATTATCAAGAGGGATGCAACTTAGCAAGTTGACCAAGTCAAAGTGCTCTTTAGTTGACCTAAGTGAGATCCGGCCTTTGAGTGAGCTAACAAACCCTACTAACCTAACCGGGTCATTTCATCTTGGTGGTGAAGTGCTAGTTTCTTTAAAAGAGGTTTTGGGGCAACTCGGGCCCGACCGGTCCGACCGGTCGAGGCACCGGTCTCACCGGTGCCGCTAGCCCAACGGCTAGTTTTTCGTACACCGGTCCGACCGGTGACGGCACCGGTCCGACCGGTGCCACCGGGGACTAACGGCTAGTTTTCTCCTTTGAGGGGTATAAATACCCCAAGCCCTCTTCAAGTGAGGGTTGTCGCTTCTAGTGTTGTTGCTTTGAGATCCCAAGCCATTTCTAACTAGCTCTAAGCCTTAGTGGCTCTCCCCAACCATCTCTTTGCGAGATTTGTGGATTCAAGCCATCATCTTTGTGTTGGGTTGAGGAAGTGAGCCTAGGAGTGACTTCGTGAGCTAACAAGAGCAGGTTCCATAGCTTGAGCACTTTGGTTTCGGGTCTACAAACTTTGGTGCATTTGTTACTCTTGGAGGTTTGCCTCCTAGACGGCTAGGTGTCGCCGGCTAGCTCCCAAGGTTGTGGTGAGCGGCGGGAAGTTTGTAAGGGCTGCGATCTTGCCTCTTCGTGGAAAATATCACCTTAGTGGAAAGGAGGAAAGTGGTTGAAAGAGACCGGCTTGTTGTGGGAATCGTCCCTTACAAGCTCCTCAACGGAGACATAGCCATTCCTTAGTGGGTGGTGAACTTCGGGAAACAAATCCTTGCTTCTTCGTGTGGTTCGACTCTCTAAGTTGTTTTTCTAGCATATTTCATTTGCTTCCGCTTTGATCTACTTGGGTGTGTTACTTGTGTGTGCAGGGCTCATTACTCTGTTTGTGATCATCTACAAAAGCCACACCCTGAGTTTGGTTCGTGCTAGAAGCCAAGAGGTGCTTGAAGTTGTTTTTGCAGGTTCTCTGTGCTACACCGGTCTGACCGGTGAGGCGCACCGGTCTGACCGGTGTCACCTGTGAAGACCAGTGCTTGACCGGTCTGACCGGTCATCACCACCGGTCTGACCGGTGGAGCACTGTCAGCTCAAGTGTTTGGGGAGAAAAAGTTTAATTTGGTCGTCACGCCTATTCACCCCCCCTCTAGGCGACATCAAGGTCCTTTCAATTGGTATCAGAGCTTGGTGCTCCGATTCGAGCTTAACCGCTTGGAGTTCTTCGATGTCGACAACTTGTGAGGTACCGTTTGACCCTCTAGCTCTAGATGGCTCAAACTATTTTTCTTGGCGCTCTAATGTTCTCATTGCACTTAAGGTTTTGGGCCCTACCGCTGAGAGCATTATGGTTGCGAGTATCCTTCCAAAGGATGAGACATGTGTCTCGCCAATGGACTTGGAGAAGAAGCAACTCAATGCCGTTATTACTAACCTTTTGTGTAGCTGTGTATGTAGAGAACTAAAGTACATTATCTTGAAGAGCAAAAAGATTTCCGAAGATGCTCATCTCATTTGGAAATTACTACTTGAGTTGGTAAACACCAAATGGGATGAACTCGAGAGCGATGATGAAGATGAGTCAGTGGAGATGTGCCCTACCTCTACAACATCCACTGAGCATCAAGCATCAAACCTCAAGCAAGAAGAAGAGCAAAGAAGCGAAGACGCCGTCCCTCTGCAGGGACCGGTCAGACCGGTGACACCCACCGGTCGCCGACCGGTGATGCCCAGAGCAGGCACACCAACTTGCTTGATGGCCAAGAAGGAGAAGAGAAGCAAGAAGAAGAGACAAGCCAAAGGGGCTAAGGACCAAAAGATTGAAGCTTCAAGCTCTTCGTCAAGAGAACTTGAGCTTCTCAAATCCGAACTTGCATCCTTGGTTTGTAAGTATGAAACATTGGCTAACAAATATGATCATGACATCAAATCCTTTGCTTGTAGAGCTAAATTAGAAGAAGATGCCAATGATGATCTAGAAGCCAAACTAGCGAAGCTCACTAGCGAGCATATGGTCCTACAAGCAAATCACAATGAACTTGAACTTTCCTTTGTGAAGCTTATTGATTCTTATGCAACACTAGAGATAGCCCATGAGGTTGTGCTTTCATCGGTAAAATCACTACAACCTCTATCTCACACATGCACATGCTCACAAGTTCAAATTGTTTTATCTAGCGCTAATGATTGTTTGTCTCAAGCAAGCCAATCTAGCATTGAGCATGTACTTGTAGAATCTTGTGATGACCTCATTGCTGAAGAAAATGATAAACTAAAGCAAGAGGTCGAAAAGCTCCAAAAGGACTTGTATGTGTTGAAGGAGAAGAGCAAAGTGCAACCTTCTCAAGATAACTGTGAAATCATGGTGAAGAAGCTTGGGAAGGGATCAACCGCCACTAGTTCAAACCCTCAACAACATACAAGGTCTCACAAGAACAAGATTCAAGAAAAGAGCGAGATTGGGGAAATCAAACCCCAATATCGCCCGATCAAGCACAAGGCACAAGAATCACTCTCCAAGAAGCCTAGGAGCTCCAACAAGTGGAGGGTGTGCTACAAGTGCAGAGAGAAGGGACACCTTGCCGACTCGTGCCCAAAAGCAACAACGGGCAGTGGCTCTGACCGCGACCGGTCAGACCGGTGCGTGCCACCGGTCAGACCGGTGCTGGCCAGGGCAGCCCCACTTCAAGCAAACAAGGCAAGGAAGCCACCTTCTCCAAAAACAAGACTCAGAAGCAAGTGTAAAAAGAATTTGCAAGGAATGGTGTGATCAACAAGAACAAAAGTCGCATTTGCTATGAATGCCGTCAAAAGGGTCACTTGGGCAAGGATTGTCCAAATGGTAACATTCCTAGATCAAACCTTGTTCATTATGATTTCCATAAGCTTAGGAACGACAAGAATAGAACTTGTGCTATGAGGGAGATTAGTTCACCTCATTGTAGCACGAGAGCTATTTGGGTTCCTAAGCACCTGGTGACTATGGACCCAACAAGTGTTGGGTACCAAAAAATGCTTACTGAGCTTGCAGGTTGAAAGAGATGCATTGAGCACATGGTTGGACGACTTGGAAATCTTGATGGACTCAATTAACCATGTGAAGAGCAAACTCATATAAATCGTGAAATCAATGACATCTCAATAACCAATGCGCTAAATAGAGTCTAGGTCACTTTTGGTCCTTTGTGAACACTCATGTGAAGCTCTTCTTGCATGAGCAAAGCATGAGGTGGTGACTTTGACTATTTTTATGAAGATTTACCTTCTCATGCCATTCGATGCCTTTAATGGCTCTCTAGTAGAGCAATGCCTTATCCTTGGTTGCAGGACTGAAATTAGTGACACACTCACTCACTCAAGGAAAAGGGAAGGAAAAATCATCAAAATGGTCAGGTGGTGGTCACCGGTCTGACCGGTGACAGGCACCGGTCTGACCGGTGCCAACGCAGCAAGTGCAACTTGGGCGGGTGACCCGGCACGAGTGTCCGGGTGACCCGGTACGCCTCTGTATGCTGCAGGGTGACCCGGCATGAGTGCCGGGTGACCGGGGTTGTCCAAACCCTCAAGGAGAAGGGTGATTTGGCGTCAAAGGTTATGAGAAGCTAAACACATGTCAATTATCAAATCATTCGTGTGTTATGACCAAGTTTTGGAATGAGCCTCAACATGTTCTTGATTGAGCAAAGTGCCTTGGTCGAGAAATTCAAATTCTCTAGCACTACTTAAGGGGGAGCTCATTACAAAACTTGAGTCACTTATGGGACTAACAATTTCTTCTAAGTGATCTTGTAGTCTCATTCGTTTGTGCATCTCAAAGGAAGCTCTCGATAAGCATAACTTCCAAAAGAACAAGTAAGAGCTAACACTGTTTGAAAGTTAATATATGCACAACTGAAATGGTCTTAAGGCAAAGGTATGTTTTCACGAAACTCATTGAAATACCGTAATGCATCTAGGCCATAACATCATGCTAGTGTGCCATCCTTAGCATGTAATTGCTTCAAATGGACCTCTTGAGCTCCTCTCTTGATATTTGGTTGATATCTTTACTTCCACTCGTCTTTGTGTCTCGAGGATGAAGATATGAGCCAAACATGCTTGTTAGGGCATTCATTTGAAGTGGATGCATGCACTTTGTGATATAGGATAGATTTTTCGAAAAATCAACTAGCATGTGTAGGAAGTGTGCTTTCTTTGAAAAATATTTGGTTCTTGGTCTTAGTGACCCAATCAACTTAGTTGTGACTATAGTTCTCCTTGTTTGACTGATGGCTAGTCACAATTAAGAGGATTTTCTCAAGTCCCTAAAATCCATTCTTATTTATCTCTCTCAATCTTGGAAGGATCAAGAATACTAAAATAAATTGGTTAATCCTCCATTCTTATAAGAATTGATGCTTTTTGGATCAATATCATCTTATTATCTCATATCCAAAACATCTCTAAAGGTTGACATGGAAATTCTTTGTTGTGGCTCAAAATCTGTTTCGCAAGGGCGCACCGGTCTGACCGGTGCAAGCCACCGGTCTGACCGGTGGGGACCTTGAAGTCACATAATCGTGTTTATGCAACCTAACTGGATGAGAATTGTCCTATAACATTTTTGGAGAAGTTTCAAGGAGAAAAATCTCAAAAAAGGAGGAAAAGGGGTCGGTACTACCGTGGGCGCGTCGGACTCTCTGTTGAATTTTATCAGGATCCTCGGTTCTACCGAAGGGGGGGCCGGAAAAACCGATATGGCCTCTCTGGCTTGACCAGCGGCTGTCACCGGTCGGCCGGTGGGCGTCCACCGGCTCGACCGGTGACGCCCGGCGTCAGCCCGTGGGGCCACAGTAAAAGGAATCCTTTTACCCCCCTCCTTCCTTCTCTCTCCTCTGTGATTCACCATCCCTCCACTGCCTCACACCGTGAACACCTCTTCTCCCTCTTCTCACTTTCACCTCTCTCAAAATCCATGGTGATTTGAAGATTCAACCAAGGAAAAGCCTCAAGATTGGAAGCAAAAGGATCTCCCAAGGCCCCTCTTCACTTTCCCCTTCGAGTTTCTCGGATTCAACTCGAGTTCATCTCTTCAAAGGTATTCAAACCTTTCTTTTGCCCGATCTCCTCACATGGTGCAAAGTTTTGAATTCCCTTTGGTAGAACATCTTCTGAGATCACCTATAAGACATTCTTATAGATCCATAGCGTTTTGTTGGACACATTGTGAGAAATCACGAATTGGGGTCGGACGGCCTTCACCGGTCTGACCGGTGGCCGTCACCGGTCTGACCGGTGGCGCATGTCCAACCCCAAATTGTGTTTTCTTCTTGTTTTTCAACACATATCTGCTCTAGGATGTCTTTTGTTCATCTAGACCAAATCTTAGAATGATAGCTGCTCAGATTGAATGTGGGAGCAATTGGCTCTGTTCTGGGTGGCACCGGTCTGACCGGTGCCCCTCACCGGTCTGACCGGTGTGGCCCAGAACAGACCCAATTGTTCTGAACTTTCAAGATTCAATTCCAATTCAATTCAATCTTTTCCTAGAGTCTTATACACTCTTGTCATCCTATTTGTGACTCAGGACAGCAGCTATGGTGCGGGAAAAGGAAGGGGCAAAGAAAAGAAGAGAAGAAGTCCTCACTCGCCGAGGAGCTATCCCCGGTGATTTTGGGGAAGGGGGCAGCACTGTCAACATCAGCGGCAAGAGATTGAGACGCCGCTCAACTCAAGCAAGTGCTGAGGATCCTGATCTAGGAGGTGACACCGAACGAGCAGCGATGACAATGTTGAAGATGAGACTTATCCGGGTCAGTTTGAGTTGAGGAGGCACCAGGAGGCTGGGTCAGAGAGCGATGGTGCTGAGGATGATGATGATGATGAGGAGGATGAGGAAGAGGATGTGGATGCCATGGAAGAGTATGACGATGATCAGGGTAGGTTGAGGATCATGCCACCTACTTACATTTACCCTGATCGGCCAGTGAAGTACCACGGGGCTGGCATGACCAAGGCCCTGAAGAAGCTAAGGGACAAGAACCCTTATGAGGAGGGCAAGACCGCGTCAGATCCTAGGTTTTGGGCCAAATTTCAGCAAGATTACTATGCTACAGTGATTATAAAGAAGCCCAAAATCACACACAAGGCACAATATGTGGATTGGGAGCACATGGCAAGGAAAGGAGACCCTATTTTTGATGAAGTAATCAGCAATTGTGAGAGGCAAAGGGTCAAGACACTTATGGGGTTCCGACAAGATTGGAACAAAGAGATCATCGCCCAGTTCTTTGCCACAGTGCACTTTGGTCACATTGAGGCCGACAGGGCTATGACTTGGATGACAAACGGACAAAAGTACTCCATTACATTCCACAGATTTTTGAGATGCTTTGGGATCATGGCAGGAGATGGGGAGTTGAGAAAGCTCCATGATGAGGGGGAGCTAGAGAAGGATGCTTTGCACGTAATGTACCCTCGCGGTGAGCATGCCAACTTTGGGAAGGTGAAGAACCTCTATACCTACTTCGCTGTCCTAAATAGGCTCCTTAGGGTATCTATCACACCTAGAGATGGAAACCCCTCAGAAATCACTAAGTTTCGAAAAAACTTGATGGTAGCTTTGAGGCCGGGAGCTCCGGAGTTCAGTGTTGGGGACTTCATTTGGCAAGAGATTAAGCATCTATCGGAGGACCCCAAGAAGATCGCAGCTATAGCCCTTACATCATGTATATGATCGAAAAGGTTGCAAAGACGGAGTTTCCGAAGAATGTGACTCACAAGCCTGCGAAGCTCAACCCAAGCAAGAATCCTCGGCTTCCATCTCCTAGAGTTGAGCATGCACCGGGACGGGGGAGGAAGAAATATTTGAGGAGGGTGCGGCTAGGTCGATTTGCCTCGGGCGGGTGCTCGGGGGGCCGGTCGGCCGGGCCGAGCACCGGTCCGGCCGGTGGGGTGGTGGCGGCCCAGACGAGCCCCGCATCCACCTCTCCTTTGAAAAAGTTTCTCAACTTCATTTTTGGGATGTGTAGGAGCCAGCATGACATCCAGGTTGAGCAGCAAAGGTCAAGAAGGGCTAATAAGCAAATGAGGGACACGATGAAGCTCATGCACAATGCCCAAGGTTTTCAACCACCTCGCTCTCCACCATCTCCAGAATCTCCACAGGTTGAGATACCTTCCTTTGAGGAAAGGATGAGAGGATGGGCCAACTCGGACTTGCTTAACCAATATGGCCCCATGTTCTTCGAGTCCGAGCAAGGACAAGGATCATCTTCATCGGTTCCTCCTCCACCTCCACCATTTGTACCTCCTCCTCCGGACGTAGCAGGATCGTCTCACTTCATGGAAGATGAGCAAGCACCCCCACCTCCTCCATCTCCCGAGCAAGTACAAGATTGGGGCGCTCGCTTCTCCGCCGAGATCTTTGGCTACACTCCGTATTACTACGGTAAACACAACGCACCCATAGCTCATCCATCTCAAATCACCGTCCCGGAATCTATTTATCTAAACTCTCCCTTGCATTGGATACTTGACAAATCTCAAATAGGAGGGAGCTCTCACCCCGAGACGGGTCTCAAGGACAAGTGATCGGCGGTGCTTCTTCTCCGGGCCCTTCTTGGATGCTTGATGACAAAGGGGGAGAAGAATCAAGATTAAAGCCACAAGTTTGTCTTTGTCGTAGAGAGCTGTCTCGTCTGTGTTGCACCGGTACGACCGGTGCCCCGCACCGACCGACCGTGCTCGCTTGCGGGCCGGTGAGAGAAGCCGTGTAATAAGTTAGAACTTTAACTTAGTGGACTTGAGAACATTTGTGTGAGTGCTACTGTGTGTTTTAAACCTTAATGTAATATTTAAGCGACTTTATTGATAGATTGTGATGCATGCTTTGAATGGTGTTTGTTTGTGTTGGCTAAATGGAGCAAGGTGATCTAAACCGACTTGCAACCCCGGCATGATCACCTTGGACCAAATAGCACGCACTTCGTTGCTTTGTGCGTCGATCGGACTCGACCGGTCCGACCGGTCGGTGGGCACCGGCTCCGACCGGTGCCGCCCGATTGAGCGAGTCGGGGCCGGACTCCGACCGGCTCCGGCCCGGTCGGGTCGGTGCACCGGCCTCCGACCGGTGCTACCTAGTCGACTCACTTTCCTTTGCTTTGTGCATATCCTGTCATACGCATTGAAGAGTATCTTGGCCCCCTAAGTGGGTTTTGGTGATATAATGACACACACCTAAGTGGCTAATGAGTTTATCTAGTCCATGAGCGAGGTGTTAAAACTATGTATGGCATCAAGCACGGCTCGTTGACTACACAAAGAGGGAAGTGGTGCTCTAAAAGGATTCCAAAGACGGCTTATTTATTTTTACTTTTGAATTTGAGTCCTAGGAATGCCGTACTATTAAGAGGGACAGGAATTATGACTTCCAAGGGTCGAACGGGTGCTCTAGTTGCTAAAACAAAACCTATGAGAGACACCTTTGCACCAACACTTTCACGGGAATCTTTTCTTGGGTGCGGCCTTGGAAGGCCGGAGTGTCGGGTTTTGCCCGGAGACTCGGACTTCCGGGAGAGTCCGGGTTCAACCCGGATACTCCGGTCATAAAGCCTCAACGGCTATATTTCGGGTGAGGGGGTATAAAAGCCCCCTCCACCCCTTCATTTACTCCTCCCCGCCTTTTCGTCCCGAATAGCTTCATCCCTCATTTACTCCCCCTCTCTCCCCCTTTGGCTCAAAGTTGGTGAGATTTGTAGAGGGAGTTAAGAGGATTTAAGTGCAAGGGCTTGGAGAGTGCTAGTGAGCTGATTTCCATCTCTAGAGCACCTAGTTCTTCGCTTGGTTGGCAAAATTCGTGTTTGTTACTCTTGGAGCCTTGAGCTCCTAGCCGGCTAGGTGTTGCCTTGGAGCATCCAAAGGTTGTGGCTGCCCAAGGAGGTTTGTATTACCCCGAAATTGAGTAAGTAACTCTAGCTTGATCTTTGTGGTCGCTAGAGGGAGGAAAGTGACCTAGGTGAAAAGGTCCACCCTTTGTGGGTACCTCAACGGAGACGTAGACCTCAAGGTGTGAGGTTGAACTCCGGTAACAAATCCTGTGTACTCTTGTGCTTGTTCATCTTGTTGCATGCGTATATCTTGCTTGAACACTTATCTAGGGTTTGGTGCCGATCTACTTCGTGCTGAGGTTCCTACAGGTTCTAAGTGGATAAACGAGCTTATATCACCCCAAGTGCATTACCTATTTTCACGGATTTACTTTTGAGCAAGTTTAAATCCTGTCGATTTAATCCCTCTCCAACAAAGCCGGACTATCCGGACATTTTCCCGGATTCTCGGATTTCCGAGTATCCGGAAAAATATCCGAGTCTCCGGACTCGGTCTAACCTTCGCGAAAAAGTTTGTGATTTTCGAGTTCGACTATTCACCCCCCCCCCCCCTCTAGTCGACATCTTGATCCTTTCAATTGGTATCAGAGCCAAGTGCTCCGTGTTTGAAGCCTAACCGCTTGGAGTCAAGAAGATGTCGAATCCAAATGATCAAGCCACGCCTCTCACCGAAGGTGATCCCGTCAACAATGTTGTTGGCATGCCTCCTCCACCTCGAGGAGACAACACGCGTGGAGCAAGCACTAGTCATCAAGCGCCGGAAGAGGTGATGAATCCTCCGATAGTGAGGATGAAGAATTCGACGATGCAAGATCCACCCGCTCCGCTCGTCGACCATCAAGGGATTACACTCGAACCTCTTTCGATTACTCTCGCTTATCTTTTAACCATCCATCGGGTTCTAGCCACATTGGGAAGATACCCCAATTTGATGGAACCGGCTATTCCAAGTGGAAGAACTCGATGGAGGAGTATTTGATGGCGGTGAATCCCGCACTTTGGACTATTGTGAACAGGGGAATTACATTTCCAAGTGGTGATGCGACACTAACTCAAGATCAAGCAAATGAGATACAAAGAAACTATCAAGCTATCCGCATCATCAAGAGTTCACTCACGGTCCGAAGAATATGACAAGGTAGATGGATTGAAGTCCGCCAAAGAAGTGTGGGACACCTTGTTCATCAATCATGAAGGGACAAAGCAAGTAAGGGAAGGAAGAATCCGAGCCTTAGAAAGTGAGCTCAACCGGTTTGTCATCAAGGACGATGAATCACCACAAGACATGTATAACCGGTTGAACAAGATAATCAACAAGATCAAATCTCTTGGAAGTACAAGATGGGGAAGAAGAGAAGTGGTTGACAAGATCCTCTCCGCATACATGGCAAGGGATGTTCAACTTCCCACTCTCATAAGGGAGAAGAGAGGATTCAACAAGTTCACTCCGGCGGATGTGATTGGAAGAATGGAAGAACACCTCATCACCGTCAAGGAGTCCAAGCTTTCACAAGAGATGTCAAAGATGCATGAACAACTTGAGAAGAACAAGGGAGTGGCCCTCAAGGCATCTAGCAAGGAGAAAAGGTCAAGCTCATCAACCTCAAGAATCATGGCCGAGGAAGATGATGATGAAGATAGTGACATGGACATGACCCCCGAACAAATGGCTCTTTTTGTGAGGAAGTTTAACAAGATGTTCAAAAGAAGTGGGTTCCTCAACAAGAACAAGGACAAGGACAAGATCAAGACCAAGAGATCCTCAAAGAGACCATGCTTTGGATGTGGAAAGGAGGGACATTTCATTGCGGAATGTCCTAACATAAAAGTGAGAAGAAGAGACACCAACAAGTTTGACAAGAACAAGAGAAAGGAAATTGGTGAAGCTCATTTGGGTGAAGAGTGGGATTCAAATGATGATAGCTCCGACTCCGACATAGAAGCCGGTCTTGCTACCATAACCATCAAGGAACCAATCAACAAGTCATCATTATTTGAAGATCTCACCGATGATGAAGATGACTTCACCCACACTTGCCTTATGGCTAGGGGCTCCAAGGTTGACACTCCTACCCCTCCTCTAGATGATAATAGTGAAAATGATTTCGACTTTGAAAAAATGATCACTAGCTTTGGTAAAAAGGCAACTAAGAAAATTATGTTTTTAATGAAAGAAATTGAGAATAGAGATGGGACTCTTGAGGTGCAAGAAGAACTCTTTAGACTTGAGCGGGAGAAAACCATTGCCCTTGAGGATGCCCTTGTAATTGAAAAGAAGGGTTTCAAGGTGCAAGAGGACTTGCTCAAGGATAAGGAGAAAGAAATTCTTAGCCTCAATAAATCTCTAGCTAAGGATAAGTTGTTAGTAGATGAATTAACTAGGGAGTCTTTCCTAGCTAAGGATGCTTGCAAGAAACTTGAGAATGAAAAGCTTGAACTTCAAAAGAGCATTGATAGCTTAAAGACTAGTCACATAGCATTAGAAGTTCAACTTGACAACCTCAAGAACAATGCTACAACTTTATCTAATGACGCTCCCTCAAACTCTCAAACATCAACAAGCAAAGGTTGTTCTAGATGCTATAAATTTGATATAAATGCTTGTGCTACTAATGTTGCCGAGATGAATACCATGAGAAAGGAAATTGCTAGGTTATCAAACTCACTTATAGTTGAAAAGAAGAAAGAACCCAAAAGAGGTGAGTTTGAAAACCACACCAAAGGCTTTGGGTCAAGTTACATGAAGAAGTTTGGCTTTGAAGATGGGAAGGGGCTTGGTAAACAAGAACAAGGAACAAAAGACCCCATCCCATTCATCAAGAATCACCACACCAAAGGCATGGGAACAAGGAATGTGGTACACGGGATGAAGCAAATGGGTGTCAAGAAGCATGACAATCAAGTGAGATACAACACACCAATCAAGTTCAAGGGCACCCAAGTAACCTCCCAAGCATCACATACAAAGACAAACAAGTCAATGAAGAAGCCCAAACCTCATGCATCACAAGATAGTTTCTATGCCGATTATGTGTTGACTTGGAATCACAAGGGTAAGGTGGTTGCCAAGTATGTAGGGCCTCGCACAAAAGGAGCAATGATAAAAAGGAGTGTGTGGGTGCCCAAGATTCTTGTGACTAACACTCTAGGACCCAAATTCACTTGGGTACCTAAAACACAAGCATAACTTGTTTTGTAGGCATACTCCTCCGGTGGAACCAAATGGGTGATTGATAGTGGATGCACAAATCATATGACCGGAGAGAAGAAAATGTTTACATCATGTGATATGATTGAAAATCCTACGGAAAGCATTGCCTTTGGAGGCAATGGTGGAGGAACGGTTATTGGTCTTGGTAAAATTGCTATCTCAATCAATCATTCAATTTCCGATGTTTATTTGGTTGAATCCTTGGACTACAACTTGTTGTCCGTCTCACAACTTTGTGAGATGGGCTACAATTGTTTGTTCACTAATGAGGGTGTGACCGTCTTTAGAAGGGGCGATGACTCCGTTGCCTTTAAGGGTGAACTCAAGGGAAGGCTTTACTTGGTGGATTTTTCATCGGATAAAGCCCAACTTGATACATGCTTATTGGCAAAGTCTAGCTTGAGTTGGCTTTGGCATCGCCGACTAGCTCACGTTGGGATGAACAATCTCAATAAGCTTCTAAAGGGGGAACACATCCTAGGACTAACAAATGTTCATTTTGAGAAAAATAGAATTTGTAGTGCTTGTCAAGCCGGAAAGCAAGTTGGTGCCCCTCATCCCGCCAAGAATATTGTATCAACCACAAGGCCATTAGAACTACTTCACATGGATATCTTTGGTCCGGTGGCCTATGTTAGCATTGGGGGAAACAAGTATGGTTTTGTCATTGTTGATGATTACTCTCGATACACTTGGGTATTCTTTATGAAAGACAAGAGCAAAGTTCATGAGATATTCAAGAAATTTGCAACAAGAGCCCAAAATGAGTTTGATGTGAAGATCAAAAGAGTGAGAAGCGACAATGGCACCGAGTTCAAGAACACCAACATTGAAGAGTATCTTGATGAAGAAGGCATTGGTCATGAGCTCTCCGTCCCATACACACCACAACAAAATGGGATAGTAGAGAGGAAAAATAGAACTCTTATCGAAGCCGCAAGAACCATGCTTGATGAGTACAAGACTTCGGATAGTTTTTGGGCGGAAGCAATCAACACGGCGTGTCATGCTATCAACCGTTTGTATCTTCACAAGCTCCGCCACAAAACCGCCTATGAGCTCCTAATTGGTAAAAAGCCTAATGTCTCTTACTTTAGAGTTTTTGGTTGTAAGTGCTTCATTCTCAACAAGAAGCCCAAAAGCTCTAAGTTTGCATCTAAAGTTGATGAAGGTATCTTTCTTGGTTATGCCTCAAACGCTCATGGCTATCGTGTCCTCAACAAAACCACCGGTTGTGTTGAAGTCACGTGTGACTTGACGTTTGATGAATCTAATGGCTCTCAAGAGGAGCAAGTTGATGAATTGTGTGTAGGCAAGGAAGTACCCGCGAAAAGGCTATAAGGAGGATGGCCATTGGAAAAATCAAGCCTCAAGAAGATGATGATGAGGACTGCATAATTGAGGTTTTGCAGATCTGCTCTCAATCGCGCAACCCGAGTATCCGGACCGAAACCCGGAGAATCCGGATTCTCCGGGAGATTCCGGAGAAAAGCCCGGAGACTCGGACTCCGCCGCCGAGTTGTCACAGGTGCGGTCAAGGAGATGAGGACTTGATTCAACAAGAAGTGTCCGACCCACATCCAAGAGTTCGACAAAGTGTTCAACGGGACCATCCGTTGATAACATTCTTGGAAGCATTCGTAGAGGGGTAACAACTCGCTCAAGATTAGCAAATTTTTGTGAACATTACTCGTTTGTTTCCATGTTGGAACCTCTTAGGGTCGAAGATGCTCTTGGAGATGCTGATTGGGTGATGGCTATGCAAGAAGAGCTCAATAACTTCACTAGGAATGAAGTCTGGTCCTTAGTGGAACGCCCCAAACAAAATGTGATTGGAACCAAGTGGGTGTTTCGCAACAAACAAGATGAAGATGGCGTAGTGACCAAGAACAAAGCTAGATTGGTTGCAAAGGGTTATACTCAAGTAGAAGGCTTAGACTTTGGAGAAACTTATGCACCCGTGGCAAGACTTGAAGCAATTCGAATACTCCTAGCCTTTGCCACTCATCACAACTTCAAGCTACATCAAATGGATGTCAAGAGTGCCTTTTTGAATGGTCCAATCTCGAAGAAGTCTATGTTGAGCAACCACCGGGCTTTGAAGATCCACAACTCCCAAACCACGTCTACAAGCTCCATAAGGCGCTCTATGGGCTTAAGCAAGCTCCTAGAGCATGGTATGAATGCCTTAAGGATTTCCTCCTAAAGAAAGGCTTTGAAATAGGCAAAGCGAGATCCTACTCTCTTTACACGCAAACAAGGCAATGATTTGTTCGTTTGTCAAATATATGTTGATGATATCATATTTGGCTCTACTAATCAAATTTGGGTTGATGAGTTTAGTAGGATCATGACTAAGAGATTCGAGATGTCTATGATGGGAGAGTTGAAGTTCTTTCTCGGTTTTCAAATCAAGCAACTCAAGGATGGCACCTTCATAAGTCAAACCAAGTATACCCACGACATGCTTAAGAAGTTTGACATGAACAACGCCAAGCCCATTAAAACACCTATGCCATCGAATGGACACCTTGATCTAAATGAAGATGGTGAAAGCATCGATCAAAAGGTATATCGCTCCATGATTGGCTCGTTACTTTATCTTTGTGCATCTAGGCCTGATATTATGCTTAGTGTGTGCATGTGTGCAAGGTTTCAAGCTAATCCTAAGGAATGCCATCTAATGGCCGTTAAGAGAATTTTTAGATATTTGGTTCATACTCCTAACCTTGGTTTATGGTATCCTAAGGGCTCCACTTTCGATCTACTTGGCTACTCCGATTCGGATTACGCCGGTTGCAAAGTAGATAGGAAGAGTACATCCGGGACTTGCCAATTCCTTGGAAGGTCCTTGGTGTCCTGGAGTTCCAAGAAACAAAACTCCGTTGCCCTTTCCACCGCCGAGGCCGAGTATGTTGCAGCCGGTGCTTGTTGTGCTCAACTACTTTGGATGAGGCTCACCTTGAGAGACTTTGGTTGCATGTTTAGCAAGGTGCCACTCTTGTGTGATAACGAGAGTGCCATTAAGCTAGCAAACAACCCCGTAAACCACTCAAGAACAAAGCACATAGACATAAGACACCATTTCTTGAGAGACCACGAAGCCAAAGGAGATATCGCTCTAAGTCATGTGAGCACCGATAAGCAACTAGCCGATATCTTCACAAAGCCTCTTGATGAACTAAGGTTTTGTGCTTTGAGGAGTGAGCTAAATATCCTGGATTCTCGTAACTTGGCTTGAGATCATGCATATATTTGAGTGACCTAGTACGGGTATTTCAAAACAAAAGATTTGTGAAAAGGCTTGTCCCGCATTTGATTTTGAAAATTTTGGATCTTTAGGTACAACGCTTGGACTATTGTTCTCTTTGCTTGGTTGTGGCTAGTCCAAAGTGTTGATACTGCTCGAGGCTCACATATATCACATAAGCAACCTACCAAATCCATTCTAAATCAAATTCCTTGAAAATCGTGCACCGAGTTCGGGGGGGAGCGGAGTATCCGGGGTCAAGACCGGACACTCCGGGTTTTCCGGATAGTCCGGACCTGACCCGGAGACTCCGGGTTTTAACGGTATATAAGGGTTTGACCGCGGTAAAAACCTCGTTTTTAACCACAGTTCATCTTTCAACCGTTCTCTTCCTCCCCCGTCGCCCCCTCACATCCCCTTAGGCGATTTTGCCTCCCAACCATCAAAATCGTGTGAGAAGTGAGGTTTTGAAGTCTCCAAGGCGAGGAAAACCAAGATCTACTCAAGCTTCAAGGGATCCAAGCCCTCTTCCCTCTCTTCCCAAGGTATCCTCAAAGGAACTTTTCCCGATCTACTTCCCTAGCATAGTACTTGCAGTATCCTAGTAGGGAATAGGTAGGAAACACTCTTTAGGCTCTAGATCTGCGTTTCCTCTCAGTTTGGATGGACGAACAACTCTGCATTGTGATTTAGGGTTTCAGCCTGCGAAACCCGGACTCTCCGGGGTCGAAGAACCGGAGTCTCCGGACAATCCGGAGTCTCCGGACTTTTTCCCGGAGTATCCGGGATTCGTACTGCAACCCTAAAACACTAATGCAGCGTGTCTTCACCTGTGACAATCTCTCATCTCCACATCTTTTTATCCATTCAGATGGTCAGGTTGAAGGTTAGCCGAGGAAATGAGGAGCCCTCCACTCAAAGAAGGACCAAGGCTAGGCATGACCCCACCGCCCTTCGGGCCGTGCAAGAAGTCTTGGGGCAAGAGAGCTCTCAACGCAGCTCAAGACCCAGACGGGGTGACCCTCCTCCCTCCTATGCCGAAGGAAGTGAAGAAGATATTGTAGAGGAGGAGGAGGAGCAAACGGAAAGCGATGATGACGAAGTTGAGGATGAAACCTATAAGCAATCCCCTGAGCCTCCTCGTCGTCATGGAAAGGGGCCAGCCAAAGAAAGCTCCCGCTTCAAGCCCCATCCCAAAAAGAGCCATCAAGCCCCCTACGTTCACCAAAGCCGCCCAGTCACTCGAGTTCCTCCTAAACACAAGCAGGGAGTAGCTGCTCATATCTGTCCTAAAACTCCTCCTAGACTCATCCCTACCCTTCCACCAAATGTCCGTGTGGTTGAAACTCCTATCAAGCTAAGGGACCCGGGATCAGTTCTTGGATTTGCTGAGCACATGATCAGGGACTACTCGAGGAACTCCCTAGCTGTCAGGGAGCAAAGGGAGGAAAATGTCTATCTCTATCTCAAGGGAGAGGGACTTGAGGCTAGGTTTTGGTGTGATTTCCATCGGGACTTCTATCAATCAGTGATCCGCAATCCCAAGTTGGCCTCCAAGAACATGGCACCCATTGTGCCTATGAAGTACATTGATTGGAAATATTATGAGGAGCTCAACAACACAGTGTTCAACTCAGTGATTGACAAGTGCAAGGAGGTCGGGCTCTACGACATCATGGGCTTTAGGTATAATTGGAACAAAGAAATCTTGGCTCAATTCCATTGCTCCTACTACTTCAATCCCCATGACAACACCATCACATGGACAACTCAAGGCCAAAAATGCACAATTGACTACATGACCTTCTCTCGGCTCTTGGGTCTTGGTTCTAAGGATGAAAGGCGCACCCCCGTGCACAATGAGAACAAATACAAGCCCAAGGAGCTCCCTTTCATGTTTCCTAGCCGAGATGCGGCCATTGAGGGCAAAGCGGACCAACTCAATCCTTACTACTACTATCTCAATCAATTCTTTCGTGCCACTATCGACCCTAAGATTGGAGATGTGACAGCTTTGAGGTACTTTGCTCCCAATCTTCTCAATAGAATGGCACCGGATGAAGAAGGCTTTTGTGTCTTCGACTTTATTTGGAATGAGTTAAGGAGGGCCATGAATGATCCAATGAAGCACCTTCCATATGCCCCCTATCTCATGTACATGATTGAGAGAGTGACCAATGTCCGCTACCCCAAGGATGTTGTCCATGAGCCCCTCCGCCACCTCCGTGATCGTGCCAAGAGGCCTCCCAAAGGCCGTAAATATGTTGGTTCTTCAAGTGCAGCTCCGTCCCATGATGATGTGCCCGCCGCTCGTTCCTCTTCTCCACCTCCTCGTCGTCACCGTGGCTCCATGATCAAGAGAGTGCTCAAGAGCATTTTTAGCATGTGCAAGACCATCGCCACGGAGACCAATGAGAACCGGCGTGATATCATCGAGATCAAGTCTCACCTTGGCCTCCCCACCGACCCCTACCGCGAGCTTCCTGAGTTCGATGACCCATTTGCGGAGTGGGACGCCCAAGGTGCTCAAGAAGAAGAAGAGGAGGAGGGCAATGAAGAAGAAGAAGAAGAAGAGGAGGAGGATGACGACTCCGAGTGACTCCGCTGCTTCTCACTTCCTTTTTGGCGCTTGATGCCAAAGGGGGAGTGATATCATCTATTTATGAGTCGTCGAAACAATGAACTTGGCTTGTAATAATTTGAATTTGGAACTTGGTCTGTAATAACTTTAATTTTCGCTCGTGTGAGACGATGTGAGTCCGAGACATTTGCTTGTGTGCTTGATGTGTTTTTAAGCGCCCTCTATATGTTAAGGACAGTCTTTGCTAGATTGAAAACGGTTGTTATACGTTTTTCTGCTGTTTTCTTTGAAAGCCGGAGTCTCCGGACTTTTTCCCGGAGTATCCGGATTTTCCGGACACTCCGGACCTGGCCCGAGAATCCGGATCTCTCGAGCAACGAGAACTTTTTCCCTCTAGTTGAGTGCATAATCTGTCATGAGCATTTCACCTTGTATTTTGTCGCACATCACAAGCACCCCACTTAAGTAATACCCTCTTGCCTTTTCTTGTTGTGCAAAATATTGGCCCTAATAGGACCATTGATATTCAAAATCAAGAAAGCACACATTAAGGGGGAGTATTACAAAAGCTTTAGACATTCATTGTTTATCTCTTGTATGACTTAGTTGTGTTGTCATCAATCACCAAAAAGGGGGAGATTGAAGAGTATCTTGGCCCCCTAAGTGGGTTTTGGTGATATAATGACACACACCTAAGTGGCTAATGAGTTTATCTAGTCCATGAGCAGGTGTTAAAACTATGTATGGCATCAAGCACGGCTCGTTGACTACACAAAGAGGGAAGTGGTGCTCTAAAAGGATTCCAAAGACGGCTTATTTATTTTTACTTTTGAATTTGAGTCCTAGGAATGCCGTACTATTAAGAGGGACGAGAATTATGACTTCCAAGGGTCGAACGGGTGCTCTAGTTGCTAAAACAAAACCTATGAGAGACACCTTTGCACCAACACTTTCACGGGAATCTTTTCTTGGGTGCTGGCCTTGGAAGGCCGGAGTGTCGGGTTTTGCCGGAGACTCGGACTTCCGGAGAGTCCGGGTTCAACCCGGATACTCCGGGTCATAAAGCCTCAACGGCTATATTCCGGGTGAGGGGGGTATAAAAGCCCCCTCCACCCCTTCATTTACTCCTCCCTGCCTTTTCGTCCGAATAGCTTCATCCCTCATTTACTCCCCCTCTCTCCCCCTTTGGCTCAAAGTTGGTGAGATTTGTAGAGGGAGTTAAGAGGATTTAAGTGCAAGGGCTTGGAGAGTGCTAGTGAGCTGATTTCCATCTCTAGAGCACCTAGTTCTTCGCTTGGTTGGCAAAATTCGTGTTTGTTACTCTTGGAGCCTTGAGCTCCTAGCCGGCTAGGTGTTGCCTTGGAGCATCCAAAGGTTGTGGCTGCCCAAGGAGGTTTGTATTACCCCGAAATTGAGTAAGTAACTCTAGCTTGATCTTTGTGGTCGCTAGAGGGAGGAAAGTGACCTAGGTGAAAAGGTCCACC
This sequence comes from Cenchrus americanus, assembly GCA_947561735.1. Lineage (NCBI taxonomy): Eukaryota > Viridiplantae > Streptophyta > Magnoliopsida > Poales > Poaceae > Cenchrus > Cenchrus americanus. The sequence goes on along the minus strand of OX387243.1, from coordinate 147,986,766 downwards.
CTTTGTGGGTACCTCAACGGAGACGTAGACCTCAAGGTGTGAGGTTGAACTCCGGTAACAAATCCTGTGTACTCTTGTGCTTGTTCATCTTGTTGCATGCGTATATCTTGCTTGAACACTTATCTAGGGTTTGGTGCCGATCTACTTCGTGCTGAGGTTCCTACAGGTTCTAAGTGGATAAACAGGCTTATATCACCCCAGTGCATTACCTATTTTCACAGATTTACTTTTGAGCAAGTTTAAATCCTGTCGATTTAATCCCTCTCCAACAGGCCGGACTATCCGGACATTTTCCGGATTCTCGGATTTCCGAGTATCCGGAAAAATATCCGGAGTCTCCGGACCTGGTCTAACTGCTGCGAAAAAGTTTGTGATTTTCGGAGGTTCGACTATTCACCCCCCCCCTCTAGTCGACATCTTGATCCTTTCACGCATCATGGATTTTATTTTGTCGCTCTCACATGTTGCACTCCACCGATTCTAAGATATAGGGGGGAGCTCACACGTCTTTTCTTCCAAATTTGTGCTAATGGCATTTAAGGCCACTTTTTGAAATTCATCTCAAAAGCACAAATTAAGTGGGAGCTCTAGCTATATCTAAGAATCTAAATGCGCTTTATTGTTTTATTTGTAAGCTTTAATCGAGTTGTCATCAATCACCAAAAAGGGGGAGATTGAAAGTGCATCTAGGCCCCTAAGTGGATTTTGGTGAATTGAATGACAAGGCGATTAAAGGACTAATGCTTTTGTCTAAGATCGTGAGCAGGTTTTCATTATATATTCATGAGCTACTTTTGAAGTATTTTATATATGGATGTATTTTATGGCTCACATCTACAAAGATAAGTATATGGTGCAAGACTTCATGAGTTTATTGAAAGAGAACAAGATGATGAGTATACATTTTATGGTTCTAAAAATGGAAGCTTGCATATCAGTTGTCAATCAAGGTCAAGCATTTGAAGCAGGATTTTCAAATGAAGGTTAATTGCGTGTGAAGCAAAGTGGAACTCAAAGTGGATTGGATAAGTGACGAAGAGATCAACCGAGATGTCTAGGGTGAGGGACTAAGCAATCTTTGGGGTCGTAGCTAAGCCGCCATAAGTGTTTTGCTAGGGTGAAGGTCTAGCATCCGTGGGGTCTTCAAGTATCATATTCAAACCTTAACCGAGGGAAGCTTTGCAAGTCATCAACTCGTTAAGATTGGCAACATGGAGTGGCCATGGATCCAAGTGTGCATTCTTATGCTATATGGAAAGATCCTAAGTCACTAGCTCAAGTATGGACGTGCTCAAGTCAAAGGCTATGTTGAAAGCCCTCAAGTGGTTGTTGATCAAGTATGGCAAGAATTGAAGCTATTCAAGCTCAAGAGGTTATCGAAGATCTTTTACTCTTTTCTTGAGTATAGGTACGCCGTACTATCAAGAGGGATGCAACTTAGCAAGTTGACCAAGTCAAAGTGCTCTTTAGTTGACCTAAGTGAGATCTGGCCTTTGAGTGAGCTAACAAACCCTCCTAACCTAACTTCGGGTCATTTCATCTTGGTGGTGAAGTGCTAGTTTCTTTAAAAGAGGTTTTGGGGGCAACTCGGGCTCCGACCGGGTCCGACCGGTCGAGGCACCGGTCTCACCGGTGCCGCTAGCCCAACGGCTAGTTTTTCGTACACCTAGCCGCCGGGTGACGGCACCGTCCGACCGGTGCCACCGGGACTAACGGCTAGTTTTCTCCTTTGAGGGGTATAAATACCCCAAGCCCTCTTCAAGTGAGGTTTCTTGCTTCTAGTGTTGTTGCTTTGAGATCCCAAGCCATTTCTAACTAGCTCTAAGCCTTAGTGGCTCTCCCCAACCATCTCTTTGCGAGATTTGTGGATTCAAGCCATCATCTTTGTGTTGGGTTGAGGAAGTGAGCCTAGGAGTGACTTCGTGAGCTAACAAGAGCAGTTCCATAGCTTGAGCACTTTGGTTTCGGGTCTACAAACTTTGGTGCATTTGTTACTCTTGGAGGTTTGCCTCCTAGACGGCTAGGTGTCGCCGGCTAGCTCCCAAGGTTGTGGTGAGCGGCGGGAAGTTTGTAAGGGCTGCGATCTTGCCTCTTCGTGGAAAAGATCACCTTAGTGGAAAGGAGGAAAGTGGTTGAAAGAGACCGGCTTGTTATGGGAATCGTCCCTTACAAGCTCCTCAACGGAGACGTAGTCATTCCTCGGTGGGTGGTGAACTTTGGGAAACAAATCCTTGCTTCTTCGTGTGGTTCGACTCTATAAGTTGTTTTTCTAGCATATTTCATTTGCTTCCGCTTTGATCTACTTGGGTGTGTTACTTGTGTGTGCGGGGCTCATTACACTTGTTTGTGATCATCTACAAAAGCCACACCCCGAGTTTGGTTCGTGCTAGAAGCCAAGAGGTGCTTGAAGTTGTTTTTGCGGTGTTCTCCGTGCCGCACCGGTCGGACCGGTGAGGCGCACCGGTCCGACCGGTGTCACTGGGAAGACCGAGTGCTTGGCCGGTCCGACCGGTCATTACCACCGTCCGGCGGTGGAGCACTGTCAGCTCAAGTGTTTGGGGAGAAAAAGTTTAATTTGGTCGTCACGCCTATTCACCCCCCCTCTAGGCGACATCAAGGTCCTTTCAGTACCCACGAAGGGTGAACCTTTACACCTAGGTCACTTTCCTCCCTCTGGCGACCACAAAGATCGAGCTAGAGTTACTTACTCAAAGTCGGGGTGATACAAACTTCCTTGGGCAGCCACAATCTTAGGATGCTCTAAGGTAACGCCTAGCCGGCTAGGACCTCAAGGCTCCAAGAGTAACAAACATGAATTTTGCCAACCAAGCAAAGAACGAGGTGCTCTAAGAGATGGGAAATCAGCTCACTAGCACTCTCCAAGCTCTTGCTCTCAAACCCTCTTAAATCCCCACAACAAATTTCACCAAACTTGAGCCAAAGGGAGTAAAGAAGGGAGTAAATGAGGTCTGAAGATGTTCAGGTCGAAAATGGCAGGAGAGAGTAAAGAAGGGGGTGGAGGGGGCTTTTATACCCCCTCACCCAGAATATAGCCGTTGAGGCTTTAAGACCCGGAGTATCCGGGGTAAACCCGGAAACTCCGGGAAGTCCGAGGAGACTCCGGGGAAAACCCGGATACTCCGGCCTTCCAATGTCAGCACCCAAGAAAAGATCCCCGTGAACGTGTTGGTGCGAAGGTGTCTCTCATAGGTTTGTTTTAGCAACTAGAGCACCTGTTCGACTCTTGGAGGACATAATTCATGTCCCTCTTGATAGTACAACATTCCTAGGACTCAAATTCAAAAGTGTAAAATAAATAAGCCTTCTTAGGAATCCTTTATAGTACCACTTTCCTTTTTGCATAGTCAACGAACTGCACTTGATGCCATACATAATTTTAATACCTGCTCATGGACTAGATAAATCATTAGCTACTTAGGTGTGTGTCATTAAATCACCAAAACCCACTTAGGGGGTCAAGATACTCTTCAGACAGACTAATTAATGAGGAAAGAGAGCAGAAATTATAGAAATGGTAGAGAAACTATGTCTACTCTTGATTGGGAAGAAATCACTAGTTACTATGGGATTAATGCAACGCTTCCCATTGATCAAACTAGGAGAGAGAAAGAGAAAACAATTATTACTTGAAGACACTACCATTGTGAAGTACGTATAGTTTCTATAGATAATTTCTTATGCTATGGAAATCGTGACACTTTTCTCCATTGGGACTACCCTTATGGTGCTTGAGAGGAACCGAGAGGAACTCGATAGAACCAGAGATTCCTCTGTTAATATTTAGTTCTTAACCCACAGAGAATTAGTTTTGGTCCACAATTTTGATTCCTTGTAACAGGTTCCAACTATTTTTAAACGATCCGATCTGGACCGATAAAACGGCTCGTAAGATCCTCGAGCATTGGAGAAACTGTCTTTTTTTATTGCCTTGATCAACAGGCTCTTATGGTTTTCTAGTAATTCGAAAAAAAGGTGCGTGGATGCTTACTCTTTTCTCTGTCTTTTATTTTTATTTTCATTGCTCTGAGAGGTTGCCATGTATTCCCAACGAACTCCGGTCTTGGTGAAAATTGAAAAAGGAAGCGTACGTGTGTGTACAGTATGTGCAGGTGTGTGTGGACGTCTGCCTATGACTGCGGCACTACGCCATATAGACCTCCCACGAGCCAAAGATAATATTACTGCTGTTTTTCTTTTCTAGACACACGCGTGATACGCAACGTGCAGCCTAGGAGGTCACTTCGCCCCTAAGTCTCCTCTCTCTCTCTCGTTCCCTTGGCCCTCCCAGGTCGGGCCCCTGCCTCCTCCCCGCCGGCGTCATTGCCGGCAGCGAGTGGGGTAGGGAGCCCCGCAGTCCATAGATCCGGAGCTCTGCTCCTACTAGTATTTAGTTTTTTTCTTAGTTGTGCTTTTTTGGCTTTAGCCCAGTGTGGTATGAGCTACCCGAGATGCGCCGCTGTCGCCGCCGTTGCCGCCTTCGGCGGTCTCCTCGTCGTCGTCTCCGTCGCAGCTCAGGTTAGTACGAATAAAATAAATCCGTCTCCTCCAGCAGTTCCTCCTCCGCCCCCTTCCGCCCCCTGCTGCTGGTTCATCCCCATCGCCGCCGTCGATCTGGCCGATGTTGTAGTTGCTCTGCCAGTGACCCCTGTAGATCGGATTCCGCCTTGGGTGGATCTAGTCTCTGGGTTTCACTCCAGGCTTCTCCCTTGCCCGGTTCAGATCCTCGCCTCCCTCGTTTCCGCCCCCAATCCTCAGCAATCTCTGGTCCTCGAGTTTGCTCCCCCTACTTGGTGGCTCAGATCCTGGTGCTTGATTGACTTTGCTGCCTCCCCATGGGATCCTGGTGCAAGCCGATCCATTTATCTCCGGCGACGACTCCTACCACATCTACATGTCGTCGGTGTGTTCTTTCTTCGACGGCTTCATCGACCCGCTTTCAACCGACGCACTGTGCGGTCACCGCCCGGGTGTATGCGTCCTCGACGCCCCTACGACCCTCCGCCGGCAGCTCCGTCGTCCTCGCCATCGTGGATCGCTCTGCCTTGTTCATCTTTAGTTTCAGGACCTTTGTGCAATTTGGTCTTCTTTAGAGGACCTTTATGTAACTTGGCTGCTGCAATCCCCTAATATTATTTAATATATGCTTGTTGTCAAAAAAAAATCCCCCATAGTTTTTTCGATTTTAGAAACAAATTAAGTCGACCGAGGACCATCTGCACCACCTGTCTATACACGGATTACGATGTACGGCCTACCGAAGGGATGGACGGCGGACCTCGCCCGCGCGGATTATCTCAATCATGCCGGATTACGATATGATGTTCGATCAGTGCCGTGTGGGAGATCAAAGATGCTGCCACTGTTCATCGATCATTTCAGCACCCGTGTGCGTGCACACCCAGTGTGCACATCACTTGTTTGTTTAACAAACCCGCCCGTGTGTGGCGTGGAACAGTTGGTGCGTGCCAAAGGAGACGACGACGGCACCATACGTACTCGCGTAGAGCGCGCACATGAGAATGACAAGAGAACGTATACTGTACTATATGATATGAGCCACTTACGGGTGACGGCCTGACGACCGAGACGTTGTTTTTCAATGCGCGCGCGGAAGAAAAGCTTGTGCACCGGCGACAAAAAACAATCAAGGGAATATAGTAGTAGTACAAGTGCCAGTTTGCCTTTCTACGGTGGTGTAGAATGCTAGAATAGGAATGTGATCACTTGCAAATTTGCAATCGTGTCGACGAGGGATCGGAGAGCGTGCATTATCCGTGTTCCACGTACTCCCGCCTGAAAAAAATATATGCACACCTCCCATTTGGCAGTGTTCAGTGGAAGCTAGGCATGGGCAACGGCCAGTGGAGACTGGAGAAGCTCGGAAAGGCATCTGCCGTTCTGCCCCAACATGATGACATCTAACCTAATCTGCCTCGCGTCATAATCACAATCAATCAAATCCCCCCATTAGGGGGGAAACCCGGCCGGGCTGCTCTGCTCTGGGAGTGAGGCCGAGCCAAGTAGCCAACGGCTCACGTACGCTTGATTGCTTGAACAGAACGAGGCGGTCCTACCACAAAGGTACATCAGCGCGTGGTGCATTCGCTCGCTGTGTGTTTTCAGGACACCGGCGGCCGGGTTTGTTTGTTCGGGACTCCAACAACTACGTGTCCAAAACAGCAGCGCAGGCCCCTGTTCCTGTTCCGGGCAAAGAAAGGTCACTGTCCAACTTTCTCACGAATCGCGGATATATGCAATTATGCATACTCCTATGTACAGTACGTGTCTAAGCGTGGCTCCAACAGGAGGAATCAAGTGATCTGATCCTGTCTCTGAACGTTGCGAAACGGTGGGCTAGAATGTCCAGGGAGTACACCTTGTGTCCCTGTAGTCCTACCCGTTCAAGGATAGTTGTATTCGGTTGCCACTGAAATGAAGCAACGCAGATACAAAATCGTACTGCGTGTTGTTAGCGACACAAGTCCTTTTGTAAAGCACGTTGCGCAGATGAAAAGAAAACTGCAGAATCAGCTGTGCACCCCCCCGCGCATTGACCACCATGGGCAGCACATGCTCAACAACGGCTTCCAGCAGTCCTGCTCCAGCGTCCCGGTCTCCTGCCCTGCCGCTCCGCCTGCACGGCCGCGCGCCCGTGAAAACTCGCTTTGTTCCCTTCCCAATGTCCGCCGCACACGTGAGCCTCGCCGCGCCAGCAGGCGGTGGCAGGCAGGCACAGCGGAGGAGCAGGAGAGGCGGCAGAGCACTCAGTCCCCGTGGTCGTGTGGACCGACCACACGGACTCGTGCGCGGAGCCATTGACTCGCTCTCCCGGTCTCCACGTACCGGAGAGGGAACGCGACGGGGCGGCGGGGAGCGGCGCCGCCGGCGGTGCGGGGAGCCATCGACCAGTCCACCCCAAGCATCCGTCAGCAAGACAGCAGGGTGCGCCGCGGAGGGAAAATGTCTTTGCTGCTGACTCGTCGCCGGTGGTTGCGCCGTGCGGGGATCGTCCATTTCCGCCGCCCCGTTGCGTCGTTTGAGCTTTGACCAAGGGGGAAAAAGGGGGGCGGCGCGCCTCGTGGAGGGACCCGTTGGCTGCTCGGGGTTTTAGGTTTAGCCGGAGGAGGGTTTTGGGCTCGTGGACCGTCCGTACCACCTCAGCGCCCTGTTCTGTGCTGTTTGGTTCCGCGCGGCCGCCAGGTGGACCGAGTCCTGTAGACCGTCGTAACGCTCAGGTTGGTTCTCTTCTCTCACCGATTCCGATCATCATCTCTGTGCAGCAGGGCAGGCCTAGCTGGGACGTGCCAGTTGTGTTGCTGTGGGGATCGAAGTGGCACCTGAAGCTGCACTCGGAGGTGGGAGCCGTACCGCGACAGGTAGACGTGTACCGTGCAGGCGGCGGCAGCCGGCAGGGCCCTGAATCCCGAGAGCAACGCACCACTTCAGGCTGCAGCCTGGGAGTTTGCGCGAACGGACTCGCCGCTGCCGCTGCCTGCCTGGAGCCTGCACACCGCACTGCCACTCGCGTGCTGTCAAGTCTTTGCAGAAATACTGCCCCCCGCCCCAGATTCTTCTCCCTCTCAAAAAAAAAAGAACAGCGGAGTACCACGGCACGACAGGCAAAAGTGCCGGCACATCGTATGGTCTCGCACGCGCCTCGACGCCTGGTCCGTGGACCGCCTCCACGCCGTGTCTCGCTCTCAGGCGTCTCGTCCTCCTCTCTACTACCGTGGTCGCCGCCTCGATCGTGCTAATCCATCAGGCTCTAGAACGGCCGTGCAGCCCGTGCTGGAATCAATCTAATTAATTACTTGCCCTGCTTTGGCTTCCCGGGCCCCAGCTGTTGGATTAATTAGTCTTAGCTTAATCCAGCACCAGCACCAGCACCAATCCTCTCCTCCGTGCACGCGTTCCACGGCGCCCCGCCTCGCCTCACGGATGTCGAGGCCGAGACGTCCGCCGCCGCAACGGCCCGCGCGCCCCTGCACCGGGTGCATGCAGCCACGAGCCATCCGTTACTACTACGGCGCAGCAGCGAGAGACACACGACCAGAGGAGAGAAAGAAGACGACGAGTCGACGCGGCCCGCTCCTTCTCACGCCTTTCTTCGTTCGTTTTCCCTTTCTTTCTCCTTGCCTCCTCGACGACCACCACTCCCCCCTCTCCCTCCCACCCTCGCCCGCTCCGTCCCTCGCGCGCGCGAGCGCGCGCACCTTTCTGTGCTCGCCCTCCTTCCTTTCTCCGCGTGCTCTGCCGCGCGCAAGGATCAAAAGGCGCCCGCCACTAGCGGCGACTGGCAGGTAATAAGCCGCGCTGCCGGCCGCTGCGATCTTCAAAAGCTGGGGGGTCGTCTCGCGCGCGACAAGAAGGCGGGCAGGGCAGAAGGTCTTGGCGGCAGCAATCTTTGCGAATCCGCGAGGGATTCTGTCTCCTGCTCCCTGCTTTCCCAAGTCGTTCGATTCGCCGAGTGGTTGGCGGCAGAGCGGAGGAGGGGGGGACATGGACGAGGCGGAGGAGATGCAGGTGGAGAGGCTGCACGACGAGGTCGACGCCGGGGGCGCCGACACGGACAAGCTCAGCTACGAGATATTCTCCATCCTCGAGAGCAAGTTCCTGTTCGGTTACACCGACCCGCACCAGCTCTGGCTGCCCAAGGCGCCGCCGCCGCCGCCGGCGCAGGCGTCGGCCGCGGGGAAGGCGGCGGCGCAGCGGGGGAAGGTCTGCGTGCTCTGCGTCGACGGCGGCGGGGGCGGGCTGCGGGCGCTCCTGGCCGGCCGCGCGCTGGCGCACCTGGAGGCCGCGCTCCGCCGTGCGTCGGGTGACCCCGACGCACGCGTCGCAGACTACTTCGACCTCGCCGCGGGCACCGGCGCGGGCGGCGTGTTCGCGGCGATGCTCTTCTCCACGCACTCGCGCGGCGCGCCGCTGTTCCACGCCGACGACACGTGGCGGCTCGTGTCGGACCACGCGCCGCGGCTGTTCCGGAGGCCCGCGGGCTCCTCCTCCGGTTCCCTCTTCTGCCGCGGCAAGAAGCGGCCGCTCGCCGCGCCCACGGCGGCGCTGGAGGCGGCCATGAAGTCCGCGTTCGGCGAGGAGCTCACCCTGCGGGACACCATCAAGCCCGTGCTCATCTCCTGCTACGACCTCAAGACCTCCGCGCCGCTGGTGTTCTCCCGCGCCGACGCCCTGGAGAACGAGAGCTACGACTTCCGCCTCTGCGAGGTCGGCCGCGCCGCGTGGTCCGAGGCCGGCCGCTTCGAGCCCGCCGAGGTGTCGTCGGTGGACGGCGCCACGTCCTGCGCCGCAGTGGACGGCGGGCCCACCATGGGCAGCCCGGCGGCCGCCGCCATCACGCACGTCCTCCACAACAAGCACGAGTTCCCGTTCGTGCGCGGCGTCGAGGACCTCCTCGTTCTCTCCATCGGCGGCTGCTCCGGCGGGGTCCCCGGCGCCACCGCCGACGCGGACCTCCGGCGCATGCGCCGGTGGGGTTCCAAGGAGTGGGCTCGCCCCATCGCCCGCATTGCCGCTGACGGCGCCGCCGACCTCGTCGACCACGCCGTGGCGCGTGCGTTCGGGCAATGCCGCTCGTCGAACTACCTGCGCATCCAGGTGGGCAAACAGATCCTTCTTCTTCCATTAAATTGTTCTTGGTTTCCGTCGCGCTCTCTCTGCATCAACCCCATTAAAAAACTGATGGTTGCGTGATCAGGCGAAGCGGGAGAGCATGCCGCCTTGCGGTCCGGACGGTGAGTACGAGCCGACCCCTGGGAACGTGCGGGCGCTGCTGGCGGCGGCGGACGAGATGCTGAAGCAGCGGAACGTGGAGTCGGTGCTGTTCGAGGGGAGGCGGGTCGGGGAGCAGACGAACGCGGAGAAGCTGGACTGGTTCGCCGCCGAGCTCGTGGCGGAGCACCGCAGCAGGAGCTCCCGGATCGCGCCCACCGTCGCGTTCAAGCAGGCGCCGCAGAAGCCGTCGGCGCTGGGCTGAGCTGGTGACCCGTGGACCTGTGGCGTGGAGGACATGTAGGCCGCCTCTCTTTTCTCCATGCTTGGGCTCGCAACTGGAATCCTGCTGCATAGTTTTTTTGCGCGGCAGCGTGTATGGCTGGCATTCGCCGCTGTGAACTCGTTGGAGAGGGGTAAAAAAAAATATCAAAGGAACATTTGCGATATATATTTCGTTTTCAGTTGATCTTAGGAGACAATAATGTAGCGTTCGTTATGCAGTAAGTATTCTACTGCCGCTTTTAGTGTCGAATCTAGTTTTCGCTAGGGTTCCAACTTTTGTTAAGTGTCGGTAGAGCTTGCCAAAATGTTGGGAGATAGTACTACTACAATGGAGACACCTGCCAGTATGCAAACAAAAACTCGAGTCTTCTCTGTGTTAAAACTGAATTTGAAACTGCACATCAATAGTGCGTGCAAATGGTACTTCTTTTCTCACTCGTCACACTACCACACCCTTCAATTCATGTCTCTGGATGCACCATTTGAGACGTGCAGTGCATTTTTGTTCTCGTTGGGACATCGTAACTTCCGTGTTAACCCAACCCGTGTGAAAAAAAACCCCCGCGAAGCATGAGACACCCCCAGACATCTTTTCAGCCTGACGAGAGAAAAAAAACAAAAGACAGGGAACTGTAGGTGCGCAAGTGCCGTCGCCATCTCGAAACTGGTCCGGATGTACCTGTGTCGAAACGAAGCGCGGGAAGATTCCTCCACGCAAACTAAATCGAGTAACCTTTGCTTTGACAGCATGCCGTAACCACACGAGCACAAGCAGAGGCAAAAAACCTCAATCAGAAACTAAAATAAGCGCGTGACAGCGAGAGGACTCGTCGTGGAGTTCTTCTCGCGCTACAGCGCCACTCGGTTACCCGTGTACGTGCGGTCGACCCGGCAGCCACAGCACTGTACGCCGCCGTCGTGTCAAGTCGACGGCGCGATTGAAGAGCCTCGCCCCCGGAACAGTTGGCGGCGGGCGAAACAGTTTGCTCGCTCTCTCCCCTGTCCCCTCCCTCTAGAGGTAACCAAGCTGATTTGCGGCTGCTCCGTGACACTGTCCGCACTCGTCAACCCGAATATTTCGTTCTGGCCATCACAATTTTTTCCCAGTTCGGGGCCCAATTTCTCCGCACTCCGTCAACCTCTATGTCTGTAACTCCATACCAACCACCAACACATGGGACCCACCCATCTCTCTTTTTCTACCCCTTTCTTTTTTTTCTCCACCGATTCCTCTCCCAAACTCCCCATCCACCCCGACGCGGTGCTCCCCACCTCCGGCGCCACCCTCTCCCCCACCTCCGGCGCCACCCATCTCCCCCACCTCCTCCCCGCCTACATCGCACACTCCGCAGTCCGCCCGCTCCCCTTCTTCGCCGGCGTCGGCGCCCTCCCCCGGCGAGCGACGGGAGCGAGAGGCGCAGGCGGAGGTGGATCCGGCGGCTCGAGCTCGGGAGAGGGGCGTGCGCAGCATGGGTCGCGGCGGCTTCTTGGCCCGAGGCGGAGGTGGATCCGTGGCCCCTTCCACCCGTCGGCCTCCTCGCGGGTGCGCGCGCGGGAGGGCGCGGGCGGGCCACCTCTTCCTCGGACGGCGACGGCGTGGTCGACGTGGGGCGCCGGGCCGGGGCGGCGACGAGGCGAGCGCGTCGAGGCGCGGCGGCCACAAGCTCCGGCCTCCCTCCGGCGGCGGCCCGAGCTCGAGTTCAGATCCATGGAGGCGGCTGAGCTCGGCCATGGAGGTCAAATCCATGGCGAGCAGGAGCAGCGGAGCAGGGGCGACATCTGCTCTCCCTCCCCTCCGACGGCGCGGCGGCGACCAGCACCATCTCCCCCCTCTCTCTCTGGGCTCCGGACTTCCGAGGATGAGCGGGAGGGCGGTGGTAGTTGGGGCATGCCCCGGCGGGAGGCAGATGGGGCCCGCGCGAGGGTGCCGTCGCGTTCCCGGCAAAGACGTCAGGGATGGCGTTGCCGCAACCGAACGCCACCGTTCCGGCGTGTTTAGCGCCCCCCGGTGTAGCCACAAAAACGGCAAAATCGACCTGGAGGTCACTTTGCCCGCCCTATCCAAGCCCCCAGTGAAGACAGTCTGATGGAGCTGAGGTGAGCTTTTGATGGGGGCTGTCAGGTAACAGGTGCCGCTCCATGATTGCTGGTTGTTGGATTTGGAGCATCTAGCACCTCGCTGTCCCGGACGTTCACATCGCCCTCTCGCCACCGAGATCAGGGCGTCGCCCCCCCGCCCGTAATCCTGTGTCAACCGACAGACAGAGATCATTAGCGCGACACCCTTCTTCAGAGTAATCTTCAGTCAGCGTTGAAGAACCCTTACAGTAACCAAGTCGATCTCATGGCTGTGAACGTAACCTGTGTGCGGTGTGGTTCCTACTTGCAGGGTTCCGTTCAGGGTTTTTCCGACGTCCTTCCTATGGTTAGACGCACCAACTTCGCTGGCGGTGGGATTACGCTAGCTACTCGCTAAAAATACTACTAATGCGATCTTCGCGGCGGCAGCTACCGATTTTCCCCCATGCATCGTGACGACAGGTTTTGGGAGCGTGCCTGTTGCAGAGTACTGCGGCGGGGTAGTCGCTTCCGCGGCGTGGGAACTGGGAAGTTATGGAGGGGCGCACGGAGTTTGGTGCGCCGCTTTTCTTCTGTTCGGACTCCAGGCGTGCTGCTCCGTTCTGGTTGGGGTTGGGAAGCAACGGGAGGCCGGGCACTGCACGGAGCGCACCTGCGCGTCGCGTTCGCGTGTCTCCGCGCGCGTGCCTCCGTGCCGGACGGCCTCCGTCGTCGTCGTCGGTGGACGCTGGAGAGTGCTCGCTCGATCGGCCGTTCTCGTCCACGCGATCCCGTTGCTTTCTTCGGCCATCTCGGAGACCGCTGGGTGGTTGGTTAAGGACGACCACGACGGTGCCCTGTTTCGCCGGTCGTGTCTCTGCCTAGCTTAAATGTGGGTTTGTTGCTCGGTGTTCGCGCGCAAAGTACAGGTCCTCTGGATTGGAGTTGGACTGACTGGCTGAACCACATGCTGGATTTCTCATGCACGGTTTCGAGCTTGGGAACTCCCTCCCTTTTTTTGTTCCTCGACAACACTTGAGCATCATCCATGGGGGTCAGCACTCAGCAGGCCATTTCTGGATAGACCATATCCCTACGTGCAAAACTATCATCAGGATTGAGGTTACTAAAATCGTATCAACGGGCGTGTCTCTGCTGCACTTTCAGGATATCATTATATAACGTCAGAGTCACAGAAAGCGGTGGTGGTAAGGCCATGTCCTGAGAACCTCCCTAAAAAAACGATGGCAACTGATGTGGGAAACAAAGTGGCGAGCAGTACGGACCATAAACTATTCTCATGACAACAACCATTGACCTAATCGTGTACTATTACTAGTACGTCTCCACGATTACGTTGAGTGTCGGGTTACGTTGCCATTAGTGAGTGGTAAGCTTCAGTGCCAGTGTCGGATTGCCCCGTCGATGAACACCTCAAGGCGTACACGTTCTAATGGCAACTTTGGTACGAACCTAAGCGTACGTGCCCTTTACTTGTTCAAGTAAAAAGCAATGCAAGAGCACCGAAGGTAAAAGGCAGTGAAAGATTTTTTTAGGTACGCAATACGACCTAACAGTCGTACGGTTGTATTATAATTTTTTCTATACATAAAATGGTAATTTGGTAACAGATTTGCTAGACATCAAATGCTTGAGATTTGTTGTTCTCCCAATCACCTTTTTCTAGTTCGTCCGATCCCCCAACGGCCACGATTGCTCCCCTATTCTTTTTCTCTTTTCTCTCTATGACTCTTTTTTATCTTTTCATTTAAATAGAATTTCAGACACTTTTTTCTTTTCAAAAGGCACGATGTCGGTGCGGAATATGGTCCCGACACTAACGCAGGTAGATAGCGCCGTGGTCTATCCCTCAATGGTCGATGCTAAGCAACAAATGACACAAGGTTTTATCCCGGTTCCGCCGAGGGGGCCGTACGTCCAACGGGGTTGTGCTCGTGGCACTATATTGCTCGGCACCGGGGTGCTTGTAGTGGGGCAAGTACAAGCAAGGCGGGAGAGGAAGTGAGGCTTCCAAGTCCCCCGGTCGAGTGGCTGAAGACGTTGTGGGAGAATAAGAGAGTGAGTGCACGGTGTGTTGTGTTCCCCCTCCGTCCGTCCCCCCCGCGGCTGGGGGCTCGCCTCCCCTTTTATAGGCCAAGGGGGCGGCGAGTTACATGCACGCCGCGCTATCCAGCTACGTGGGGGTGCACGTCGTGCTACGCTGTAGAGTGGGCGGCCGTCAGGTCGACCTCCGCGCCGATCCGGTCATGATGGCTCGACTTGTACCCGAACGGTGGCGGTTCGAGGGTAGAGAGCGGTGGATGGCGGTGGTGTCCTCCGATAGGCTCGAGGGAGGTGCCGACGCCGGCCCGTACGGCGCACGGGGAGTTGGCGAACGGCGTTCCTTCCCAACGCGCCTCACGGGGCCGAGTCGTTGCTGCGGGGTCCGGCGTGCGCCGCGCGTGCGGGTACGGCGGCCACGCCGCGCGCGTGGCGGGGATGGCGGTCCACCCGCCTACCGCCTCCACCTAACCCCCGTAGGGTCACAAGAAAGTACATCGAGGGTGCGCCGCCCCCCTTTCGAGGGCTCGGCGCGTTAGCGGGGCGCACGGGCGTGCGCGCGGTGTCACGGGACCGACACCGGCCGCACCGCACAATCCATCCCCACGGGGGTGGGGATGGGCTCCTCCATGGGGAGTTGGTGCGGCGGCACCGGGGCGCGAGCCCCGGCGCATGATGGCGCCGTCCCGCGGCGTCGGGCGTTAAATGCCCGTGTACGGGGCCGGCGCACGCGTGAGGGGCGCCCGTGAGCGTGGCGGGCCCCGGCCGAGGGCGGAGCAAACCCTCGAGCGAGGCGAGACCCGCTCGAGGGGGAGCGAGCCCTCGAGTGGGGGCGGGACCGCTCGAGGGAAGAGTTGCCCCTCGAACGGGGCGGAGCCCGCTCGAGGAGGAGCGCGCCCTCGAGCGAGGCGGAGCCCCGCTCGAGGGGTCTTCTAAGCGGGCCGTCTTGGTGGGCCGTCGGAGTCCCGCGGCGTAGGCCATGTCCTGCACGGTTAGTTACCTGCATGGTTAGGCTTAGCGTGTTTCGATACCGGGATTTAAGTGAGGATTTCCCCGTTGCTTAAGGGGACCCCTAGGGCTGTCCCCGACAGTAGCCCCCGAGCATCTGCGGGTTTGCCATTGAGGCTCCCGCAGATGCTGGAACCTACTGATAGGACGTTCTTCCCTCCTTGTTTGCGAACGCTTTCCGTGGGGCCGCGTCGGCGGACCCGCGGGTCTAGCCCCGAAGCCCCTGCGGGGAGTGTGGGCTCTCCTGCAAGGGGTTAACCGCGAGAACTTTGGTCGAAAGGCGTGGCACATATGCCAACCGGCATCGGCGGTATTTCAGCCGGCTTCGGGGGTGCACGCTCCCCTGACACTGTCTCCGGCGGGTGCAGTTTCAAGGAGGTGTAGCCGTGCGTCAAGCCCCCGAGCCTTGGCCCGTTCGAGGCGATCGGGTCGAGCCTGACGACTTGCTTTTTAACGCGCCCTCGCCATCCCTCCGCGGGACGGAGGGTGAGGTTTCCGCAACTCCCATCGAGCGGGTCGCGAATTGCGGATTCCTCTTCGAGCTGGTAGCGGGTGGTTCAAGTGGACGCCCATGCCCCGTTCGATAAGGGTAGGCTGCGCGGTCCGGAGACACGTCCATGGAAGCGCTTGCGTGGGTTTGCTAGGTGGGGCTCGGTCCCGTTCGCTAGGGACCGAGGGCGCGGAAGCTCTCCCTCGGTGGGATCCCCCTGCTAGCTGCCCTCGCTGGCTCTCGAACATGACATGTGGGGCACCCTCGAGCCAACGGGCTCGAGGAACGGCTCGAATGCGCGTGCCCTCGTCGTCCCTAACTCTGTGATCTGAGGCGCCTGTTCGAACCCATCGAGGGTCGGGCTTCGAACCTCCGATCGCAAGGCCGTGCGGGGCCGTGCCCCGGGCGGCCCCGTCTTTTCACGTTTGCGGCCGTCGAGGGGTCTGGGCATGCCGGCCCTCGAGGTGCTGGTTGGTAGCACAGCGTATGTGCTTTCTTTTAGAGGGTTGACATTGTCTCGAGCCAAGGGCTCGTGCCGCTCGAGGGTTTGGCATGGCATGGGTGCCCGCGGTTGCCTGCTCTACATCGAGCAGGTCCCGGACGACCTTCTCACGTCGATATCCCATCGAGGGTTGACGTCATTTTGAGCCAAGGGTCATGCCGCTCGAGGGTTTTACGTGGCATGGGTGCCCGCGGTTGCCTGCTCTACATCGAGCAGGTCCCGGACGGCCTTCTCACGCTGATATCCCATCGAGGGTCGCCTTTGCTTCGAGCCGAGGGTCATGCCGCTCGAGGGTTTTGCGTGGCATGGGTGCCGCGGTTGCTCGCTCTACATCGAGCGAGTCCCGACGGCCTTCTCACGCTGATATCCCATCGAGGGTCGCCTTTGTTTCGAGCCGGGGGTTCGCCCCGCTCGAGGGTTCTCCTTGCTTGACAAGGGACCCGGCGTTTAGGTGCCTTGCGGTCGCGGCCGCGGTTTTGCGGGGCGCGGGCGCGTCTTTTTAGGCGTTGCGCGCGCGCGCGCGCGTGTAGTGGGCGGCGTGGCGGGGGCGGACGTGACGGCTTCGCCTCGGTCGGCCGCCGGTCTTTGCCGTAATGATGGCCCGCCCGCGGTGTTGTGGCCGCCGCGGTCGTGGTGGGGCCCGGCCGTCGACGCGATGGAAAGATTCCCCTGCAGGTTAATGCTAGCGGGGCGTCCGCTCCGAGAGCTCGCCCGTCGGCCTATAAAGCTGCGGGGAGGAGGGGGCGGCGGTTTTTTACCTTAGTGTCTCACCGCTTTCGGTCCTCCGCCCCTTCGTCTTCGTCTCGCTCTTGCCACCGCGCGGTCTCGCCGTTAGAGCCCTTTTTCTCGTTTCCTTGTCCTCCGCCTTCGCATTCCTTCGTCCCCCCTCATGGCGCCACCTCAGCTTCCCGCCCTTAGGATCCTGGAGCCGTACGCCTGGGAGAGGTCGACGGTGACCCGGCTCGCCCTCGGTGAGCTGGTCGCCGCTGGTCAGCTGGCGGCTAACGAAGAAGGGTGCCCGGCGGAGTGGATCGTGCCGCCGGCGGCGCACCACGAGCCCAACCCGCCGGAGGGGCTACGTGGTGAGCTTCCTCCGCTACCACGAGCGTGGCTTCAACGCGCCGGCGAGCACCTTCATGCGGGCAATGTGCTACTACTACGGGGTGGAGCTGCACAACTTCGCCCCCAACGCGATCTCGCAGGCGGCCACGTTCGTGGGCGTCCGCGAAGGGTACTCGGGGATCCCGCTCAACCGGGATCTCTCGGGGTTCACCTTTTCCGCGGGGAGCTCATCACGCAGCCCCACGTCGGAGCCGGGGACCCGCCGCGCGGTGCGCGCCGGCGGGATGTCGCTCGCCCGCGGGGGCAGCTCAAGGATTTCTACATCCCCCCGCACCATGACGACGAACAACGCCGGCTGGGAGCGGGGATGGTTCTACCTGCGCAATGCCGAGCCTGGCCTTCCTCCCTACACCGGCCGGGTATTCAAGAAGAGGCCGGACTCCTGGGGCTACGGGGTGTCTACGGCCCAGCATCGGGCGCGGCAAGAGTCCGTCCTCGCCGCCCTGCGGCGGCCGGGCGAAGCACCGGGCTGAACGCGATGGGCGTCCTCGCCTTCCTCCACCACCGGCGGGTCGTGCCTCTGATGGAGAGGCCGCTCTGCATCTTCGAGATGACAGAGGCGGCCAACCCCCGTCGACCTCGGCGAGGTCGCGGATGCTCCCGACGCCCCTTGAGCGGCCGTATGCGCTCACCCGGCGCGGAACGCCGTCGACACCGGTGCCGCCACCGCGGGTCGGACCCCATGGGACCTTGAGATGCTCCCCACGGGCCCACGGGTGAGTTGGGTTCCCGATTTCGTTTTAGTTCTTGGTCTTGCTTTTGTTTCCCGATGCGCCATTGTCGCTCCCTGTGCGCACCGGTGGAGTTCAACATCGCCAAGTCCGTTCCACCCACCCCCGACTCCCGTGCACTCGGCGGGCGGCGCGGCGGGAGCGGCGGAGGAGCGGGCGGCGCGCAAGAGGGAGCACGCGAGGCGACGTCAAGCTCGCCGCGACCGGCGGCCGCGGAGTACCGCCGCGCGAGGAGCCGGGGCTCTCCTCCCCGGAATCGAGGAGCCCTCATCCTCGGAGGAGGACGAGGACGAAGAGGGCCGAGGGGGAGGGCCCCTCCGACGGTGGCAACCCGCGCGCCCCCGTCGCCGGAACCGGCGCCGCGGCGTCAAGGGCGGCTTCGCCGGGGCGGGCGCACCGGCGCCCGCCGCCGGGCAATCGACATCGGGGGGCGGCACGCGCCGCGAGGTGCCGCGCGCGCGCTACGGAGGCGCGCGCGGCGGTCGCGCCCGTGCGCGCGTCAAGCGTGCCCGCGCGCGCGGGGAGCGTGCCCGCGCGCGCGGCGTCATCGTCGAGGGGCGCGACGGCGGGCGTGCGCGCGCGCGCGGGCGGGTGTGCCCCCGCGCGCGGCGGCGCCTTCGGGAGGCGCGGCGTCGGGCGCGCCCGCGCGTGGGGCGGGCGTGCCCGTGCGCGCGGCGGCGCCGTCGGGAGGCGCTACAGCAGGCGCGGCCGCTGCGCTGGCCTCGCCCGCGGAGACCTCGAGGAAAAGGAAACGGGCCTTTTCCTCCGCGAGGTAAGGAGCCTGTCCCTCTTCGTTTGGTTTGGCTCGTTGGTGATCAGGTGTTTTAACCCTTCGTTCGTGTCTGCGCAGGGTGGCGCCAACTGTTCCTCCGCTTGCACCGGCCAAGGTGGCGAGGACGGACGCATCGATCCCCACCCGGCGGCGCTCATCGAGGGGGGGTCGCGCCGGGGACAAGCACGGCGGTGGGCACGAGCTCGCAAGACCCGGCCGGGGCCTCGAGAGGTCCCGGCCGGCGGACTCGGCCCGCCGCGGCGCGGTCCGAGGTCGCCGGGGCGGCCGGCGCCGGTCGTAGCGGGGACACGGGCCGCGGGCGGCGGCCACGGTGGGAGGGTGCGCCCGCGGTGGGCGCTGCCACGCGGAGGAGGTGGAGCGGGCGCAACCCTCGCGGGAGCGCCCGCGGATGCGGTGGTACGGCCGGAGGTGGCGGCCACGGCGGCACGACGGCGCGCCCGTGGCCGCGGAGGCGCGAGGTGGAGGTGCGGCGGAGGCGGCGCAAGCGGCCGCGCCCGCCGGCGATTTGCGGGCGGAGGTGGTGGAGCTCTCGGATGACTCCCCGCCGCCTGGGTGGAATCAGTGGGCCAGCTGGCCCGCGAACTCCCCCGAGCCCCAGGAGGGGGCCCTCGTGAGGTGGCACGAGGGTCACATGGTGGTGGGGGGCCGAGGACATGGTGCCGAGGCCTCGTCCCCCCATGCCGGTCGTCCCGCCCAGGTGGAGGGGGCTGTCGAGGATCCCCCTGTGTTTGCCGACGCCAGGGGGGAACGAGAGCTGCGGGGCGAGCTCCGAGCCACGGCGCTACGCTCAACCGCGCGCTAAACGAGGCGCCGCGCGGTCCATGGCGCCCGGCCTGGCTCGTCTTCCAGGTGAGCCACAATTGCTCGTTTTTTCTTTTTCGTTTGTGTACATTGCGCTCAAGTCTTGTTGCTCATGGGATTTGGCGTGTGGATGCCAGGAGCTCGAGCGCCGCGCCCACGACAAGTACGACGCGTTCGACCGGGTGAACACCGAGGCCCACCAGCTCCGGGAGCAGTGCAGCGCTTTCGACGCGCTTGCAGACGCCCTTAGGACGCCGGACGGTGGGCGGCGTACGGGCCCCGGCTCGGCCTCGACGAGCTCCCCGAGAGCTCGAGGCGGCACGCGCGCGTCGCTCGAGCCTCGAGCGGGTCCGCGCGGCCCTCTTCGATCGCGACGAGGCGCCGTGGAACGCGCGCGCGGATCCGGGAGAAGACGCGGACGCCGGGCCGCCAACCGGGAGGCGAGAGGTGGCCATCGCTCGTGCCGAAACCCGGGAGCTCCGCACGTCGCTCGAGGGGCGCGGGCGCGGCGGCGCCGGGCCGAGGAGCGGGCGCGCGGGTTGGAGCAGCGGCGCGCCAAGGAGGCCGACGACCCCGAGGGCCGCCCTCGACGCCAAGGCCGCGGCCCTCGTCGCCGCCGAGGAGCAGCTCCAGCAAGAGCGCATCGCCCGCCAGGGGGCTGAGGGGCGGCTCCAGCAGGAGCAGGCTGCCCTTGGCGACGCCCGGACGGCGCTGGAGCGGGAGCGTGTCGCTCGCGAGGCGGCGGAGAAGTCGCTGGAGGAGCGGAACGCCGCATTCTCCAAGGTTGAGGACGAGGCGCTCGTGCTCAGCATCAGCAACGCCAACCAGGAGCTGGCCCTCCGCGAGCAAGGCGAAACCGTCCAGCGCCTCGAGTTGGCGATCGAGTCCGCGCGCCGCGACCTCGATTTGGAGAGGAAGCAAGTCGAGGGTGAGCCACCGTTTGACTCTCGCTTGTTGGTTTTTGCTTTAGAGGGTTCGCTTCCCCCTTTCGATTTCTTTTCGTCTTGTCGGTTCCGGGCTTGCGCACCGCCCGGGGCACGCGGCGGGCCGGGCGGGCCGAGGCTCGCAGGCCTCCTACAACTCCTCCGAGCAGAGGCTGCGGGAGCGCGCGCGATGCGGCCCTCGAGACCGCCGTGTCGTTGAGGAGGGCGAGGCCCAAGCCGGCGGCTCGGCGGCCGGCCGTTTGCGCGCCCTCGGCGGCCACGTCACGGAGCGGATGCGCCGGGCGTTGCACCTAGGCGTCCGAGAAGGCCCTCGGAGTGGTGCGATCTCACTACGAGGTCAACTTCGAGGCGCTGGCTGAAGGCTACATCGTTCCCGAGGGCGTCGAGGACGAGGTGGCTATGGAGCATGCGGACGCGCTTGCCGCCAACGCCGCCGGTTGCTCGCCGAGGCCTTCGAGGAGTTCCTCTTCCGGACGCCGCGACGCCGCTCGCTCCTTCCGCCCGAAAGCGGTTTGGGCGCTAGGCCCATTTTTTGATGTGTATCGGCACTGCGGCCTCGTGGCCTTTTGTAAATAAACAAGTTGTTTCATGAACATGGGCATTTGCTGTAAATGAAATCGTTTGTTTATCACGCTTTTGTTTCTCCTTCTTCCCGAGTAGATTCTAGTTAGGGGAGTTCGATTTTCGCGGGGGGCCCGCCGGGTTGGAGGCGAGAGAGAAGGGCCATAGCCACGCGGCGTAGGCTATCTCGGCTCGCACGCTCCTTCCGCCGTGCCGCCCGCGCCTGTTCGAATCGTGGCTCGAGGTTGAAGTAGGAAACAAACTTAGCGCATGTTGTTGTGTTTTTTGCGCGAAAAAATGGGACCATTTTGGGGGGGGGCCCCCCCGCGCAGTAGCCCCCCGAGGGTAACTTGGGTTTCAGGGGAAAGCCGAGTTGCCCTTTTATTAGACTTGGAGCATTTACATAGTTGACACCAACTGGGGCGTTGGCCATGTGATTTTACAACGAAAGTACTTGGAAATCCTAGCTAAGGGTAGAAGCGACGTAGCCGTTGGATGTTCCAAGCGTTGGTGAGTTCCTCGCCGTCCTCGTTGGCCGGCTTGTACGTGCCGGCTTGAGCACCTTCACCACGACGTAGGGTCCCTCCCATGGGGGCGATAGCTTGTGGCGCCCTCGGTTGTCTTGGCGTAGCCTTAGGACCGGATCCCCTTCGCCGAAATCCCTCCGACGTATCTTGCGTGCTTGGTAATGTCGTAGGGACCGTTGATACCTTGCGGAGTGCATCAACGCCACGAGGCGTACTTCGTCTAGCCGGTTCGGCGAGTCCTCGCGGGCTCGTTGGTTAGCATCCTCGTCATAGCCTCGAACCCCGGGCGACCCGTATTCTAAGTCCGTGGGGAGGACGGCCTCCGCGCCATGGACCGGGAAAAACGGGGTGAACCGGTGGCTCGCTTGGGGTGGTCCTTAGGCTCCACACGACCGCCGGTAGTTCTTGGAGCCATTTTCGCCCGCATTTGTTGAGCCGGTCGAAAATTGCGGGCTTGAGGCCTTGTAGGATCATGCCGTTGGCGCGCTCCACTTGGCCGTTGGTCCGTGGGTGTGCCACGACTGCCCAATCCACGCGGATGTGGAACTTATCACGAGAACTCCAAGAACTTCCGCCCGTGAATTGGGACCCATTGTCTGTGATGATGGAGTTTGGCACTCCAAAGCGGTATACGATGTCGGTGAAGAACGTGACCGCCTGCTCAGCCCTTAAATTCGTAATTGGGCGCACCTCCACCCACTTGGAGAATTTGTCGATCGCGACAAGCAGATGGGTGAAGCCCCCGGCGCCTTCCGCAGGGGCCCGACGATGTCCAACCCCCACACGGCGAACGGCCATGTCACGGGGATCGTTTGCAGGGCATGAGCGGGCAAGTTGGACTTGCGGGCGTAGAACTGGCACCCTTCGCAGGTGCGTACGATTTCGCTGGCGTCCGCGACCGCGGTAGGCCAATAAAAGCCCTGGCGGAACGCGTTGCCGACGAGGGTGCGGGGTGCGGCGTGGTGGCCACAGATCCCCGCATGGATGTCCCGTAGGAGCTCGCGCCCCTCGGGAATTGGCACGCACCGCTGTAGGATGCCGGAGGCGGCGCGCTTGTACAGCTCGCCATCGACGAGGGTGAAGGATTTAGCCATCCTGGCGATGCGCCTGGCTGCGTCCCGATCCGCGGGGAGTTCCCCTCGAGCGATCCAGGCAATGTATTTTTTCCCGCCAATCCACTTGGACAGGAGCCGGCTCTATGTCCATCGTATCGACCTCGTGGGAGCCGTACCCCTCGAGAAGGGAGAGCACGTACGCCTCGTTCGAGGGGTCCTCATCCATGGGTTCCGCACCCGCTGGATTCGAGGGAGCCCCCGAGGGTCCGTCGTGGCTCGAGGGGTAGGGCTCGAAGGCGACCGAGGGTTGCGCGATGTCGCGTGCGAAAACGTTCGGGGGGGAACGGTGATCCGCCGGACGCGATCTTCGCCGGCTCGTCTCGCTTCCTCGTTGTACCGGCGGGGTACGTGATTAAGCTCAATGCCGTAGAACTTGTCTTCGAGGGCCCGCACGGCTTTACAGTAGGCCTCCATCTTGTCGTCGTGGCAGCTCGCGTTCTTCATGACTTGATCGATCACGAGCCGCGAGTCCCCTCGCACGTCGAGGCGTTTGACGCCCAACTCAATGGCGATTTTGAGGCCGCAGAGAAGGGCCTCGTATTCTGCCATATTGTTGGACGCGGGAAAATGGAGGCGCACTGAGTAGCACATGTGTTCCCCGAGGGGTGACACGAAGAGCAGACCCGCGCCCGCTCCTGTCTTCATTACTGAGCTGTCGAAGAACAGAGTCCAGCACTCGCTTGAATCCGAGGGGGCGGCGGCACCGCGTGTCCGTCCACTCGGCCGACGAAATCGGCTAGGACTTGTGATTTGATGGCCTTGCGCGGGGCGTAGGCGAGCGTCTCGCCCATCAGCTCCACGGACCATTTGGCAATCCTGCCTGCCGCGTCAGGGTTGCGTATGATCTCTCCTAGCGGGAAGGAGGAGACCACCGTGACCGGGTGGGCCTCGAAGTAGTGGCGGAGCTTGCGCCGCGCAAGGACTACCGCGTACAGCAGCTTCTGGACCTGGGGGTAGCGCGTCTTCGTGTCCGAGAGGACCTCACTGATGTAGTAGACGGGCCGCTGCACAGGTAAGGCGTGCCCTTCCTCCACGCGCTCCACGACGATCACGGCGCTCACCACCTGGGTGGTCGCGGCCACGTAGAGCTGCAGGGGTTCGCCGTCTCGCGGCGGCGTGAGGATTGGAGCGTGCGTCGAGACGCCTTCGGCTTGTCGAGCGCGTGCCGGGCCTCGGCGGTCCAACGAAGCGCTCGTGCTTCTTGAGTAGGCGGTAGAGGGGCAGGCCCTTCTCACCGAGCCTCGAGATGAAGCGGCTTAAGGCGGCAAGGCACCCCAACACCTTCGCACCCCTTTGAGGTCCCGGATTGGACCCATCCGTTCGAGGGCCGCAACCTTTTCGGGGTTGGCCTCGATTCCCCGGCGGGAGACGATGTATCCTAGGAGCATGCCCCGCGGCACTCCAAAGACACATTTTTCGGGGTTTAGCTTGACCCCGTTGGCCCGTAGGCGGGCTGAACGCAACGCCAAGGTCGTTAACCGGGTCGTCCGCCTTCCTCGGTCTTGACGACGATGTCGTCCACGTAGGCTTCGACCGTCCGCCCGATGTGATCCCCAAAAACGTGTTGCATGCGGCGGCGATATGTTGCGCCCGCGTTTACGAGGCCAAAAGGCATCGTGACGTAACAGAATGTCCCGAACGGTGTGATGAACGAAGTCGCGAGCCGGTCGGACTCCTTCATTTTTATTTGGTGATATCCCGAATAGGCATCAAGGAAACGAGTAGTTCGCACCCGTACCGTTGAATCAACGATTTGATCTATGCGTGGCAAAGGAAAAGGAACTTTTGGACATGCTTTATTAAGACTCGTATAGTCTACACACATCCGCCACTTCCCATTTTTCTTTTTTTACAAGCACGAGATTGGCTAGCCACGTAGGGTGGAATACTTCCTTGATGAATCCGGCCTCGAGGAGCTTCCGCGGCTCCACTCCGATCGCCCGTCGCCGCTCCTCGTCGAAGCGGCGCGGCCCGCCGCCGCACGGCGCGGGCGTTTGGCGAGATATCAAGGGAGTGCTCGGCGACTTCCCTCGGGATGCCGGCATGTCCGAGGGGCTCCACGCGAAGACGTCGGCGTTGGCGCGGAGGAAGTCGACGAGCACCGCTTCCTATTTAGGGTCGAGGGTCGGGCGACCCTCAACGCCTTGCCCTCGGGGGCCGACGGGTCGAGGGGGGATCCCTTTGGTCCGCTCGGCGGCCTCGAAGGTGCCGACGTGCTTGGCGGCGGAGTCGAGGTCCTCGTTGACCATCTTCTCCGGGCCGTGTTTACCGGCGCTTCATCCCGGCGCCGGTGCCTCGCGTGTTCCACGCACTCGACATCGCGAGCCGAATGCGTGCTCGATCGACGACCCGACGGTGATGATGCCGTTTGGCCCGGGCATCTTCATCTTCAGGTACGTGTAGTTGGGGACCGCCATGAACTTGGCATAGCAAGGTCGCCCAAGTATGGCATGGTAGGCCCCTTTGAACCCCACCACCTCGAAGGTGAGGGTTTCCTTACGGAAGTTCTTGGGGGTACCAAACCGGACCGACGGATCGATGACCGCCCGAGGGGTTGAACCCCTTGCCGGGGCGCGATGCGGTGAAACGGCTTCGTCTTGCCGGGCCGCAGCTGGTCCGCCCCAATCCCCATCGGGCGCAACGTGTGCGCGAAGAGGATATTGAGGCTACTGCCTCCGTCCATAAGGACCTTCGAAAACCGGGCGTTCCCAATGATGGGATCGACCACCAGCGGGTACTGGCCTGGGTTCGGGATTCGGTTTGGGTGGTCGTCCCGGCTAAAGGTGATGGCTTCCTTCGACCAGTTGAGGAAGGCCGGAGGCGCCCTCTCTGCGGCGAGGACTTCGTGCCGCTCCTTCTTGCGTTGCCGGGTCGACATGTCGACAGTAGGTCCTCCAAAGATGAGGAACACATTTTCGACGGCGGGGAAGCCGCCGGCGTCGCCATCGCCCCCGTCTTTCTTGGCCTCTGCCTCCTTCGCGGCGGCGCGGCCATAGAATTTCTTGAGCATGTCGCACTGCTCAAGAGTGTGTTGCACTGGGGTTTTATGGTAGGGACATGGCTTCTTCAGCATGTCATCGAAAACCCCCGGGCCTCGAGGGGCCGGTCGAGGGCCCCGTCGAGCCGGGTCGACAGCGAGGGCTTCGGCGTTGCCGCCGTTGCGCCCGCTCGCGCGCCTCGTGGCGCGGCTTCTTCCCCTTCTTGCCCCGCTTGTCGTTGCGGTGCGGCTCTTTGGACCCGCTGCCCTCCGCGGGCGTGTCCTCGGAGCGCTTGCCCTTTTTGCCGTCGAAGATCGCCCCCACGGCCTCCTCCCCGGAGGCGAAGCTGGTGGCGATATCGAACAGCTCGTTGGAGTCCGCGGGGCGGGGGCCGCGTCCCGCGCTCCCGCACGAGGTCCCGGCACGTGGTGCCCTCGAGGAAGGCGTGCACGATCTCGGACTGCGCCACGCTGGGGAGCTCCGTGCAGCGCTTGGAGAAGCGCCGTATGAAGTCCCGCAGCGACTCGCCGGGTTTCGCGTGCGGGGAGCGCATCCCACGAGTTCCCAGGGCGCACGTATGTGCCCTGGAAGTTGCCCACGAACGTGTGGACTAGATCGTCCCAGGTATGGATCTGGCTGGCGGGCAAGTGCTCGAGCCATGTCCGGGCCGCGTCGCCCAGATGCAGGGGCAAGTTGCGGATGATCACTTCGTCGTTAGTGGCCCCGCCCAGCTGACAGGCTAGGCGGTAGTCGTTGAGCCAGACGCGGGGGTCCGTCTCCCCGTTGTACTTGACGATCGTCGAGGGATGACGGAAGCGCTGGGGGAACGCTGCCGTGCGGATCTCCCGGCTGAACACACGGGTGCCAGGGGGCTCCGGTGTCGGGGAGCGATCCTCACCGCTGTCGTAGCGCCCACCCCGTCGAGGGTGGTAACCCCCTTGCGCTTGCGCGTCCGCCTTGCCGGTACGCGGGCGTTGATGACGTTGCGAGCGTCGGCATCCGGTGCCTCGCGCGCGTCGAGGAGTCGTTCCTTGGCCGGCGTGCGTCCTTGCTCGGTGGGATGCCCCCCGTGGTCCCCCCCGCGTGCACCGAGGGTTCGCCTCCTGGTGCGGCCTCGTCACCCCGCGCATCCCCCCGTTGGCGGATGCGTGAGGCCGAGCTTTCGGCCCGCCGGACCCGCCGCTTGCTCGATGAGAGTTTGCACCTCGCGGTGCATGTCTCGAGCCTCGGGGGTCGATGGTGCGGCATGGCCCGTAGCGGCGTCGCGGCGGCGACGAGCTTCGGCTTGCCCGTGGCGGGACGTCCGCGTTGTCCGCGTTGGGGGCGGTGTTGAGGCGGTCACGGACCTGTCGGCCCCGGCTCCCGCGCGCGTTCGCCACGCGCGAAGCCTCCCCCGCCATCGAGGCGCGGAGCGGCCGCACCGTCCGTGCATTCCTCCGCCGGCTTGGCCTCGAGCTCGCGGGCTTGGGCCGCCCGTGCGTCGACGTCGGCCCCGGCGGGAGTGCTTGGCCCCGGCCGGGCGCGCGGCGATCCCCCCGGGGGGGCGTGACTTCCCCGTCTCCCGGCGCCGCCGCACCGGCGGCGTTAGCCGGGTCGTTGGTGATGACGGCGCAACACTCCCGCGTGGGGTCGTAGCTCCCGGTCTCGGAGTCGTCGGAGCGGCCAAACCGGTAGTCCGTGGCGTCGAGGAAGCGCCCGAACGCGGACCGGGTCCGCACGCCGGAG
This sequence comes from Cenchrus americanus, assembly GCA_947561735.1. Taxonomy (NCBI): domain Eukaryota; kingdom Viridiplantae; phylum Streptophyta; class Magnoliopsida; order Poales; family Poaceae; genus Cenchrus; species Cenchrus americanus. The sequence goes on along the minus strand of OX387243.1, from coordinate 147,959,318 downwards.
AAGTCCCACTCCGCGTACCCGTGGCGGTTGGCGGGTGGCATCGTGTCGACGGAGCCCGGGGGACGACTCATCCGCCGCCGAGGTGTCGGGGTCCCCGGCGACGAAGACGTGGCGGCCGGGGTGGAACCCGCGCATCGTCGTGTTGACGTTGGCGTTGTAGGTCGTCGTGGCGCCACGCGGCCGATGGGGACGCGCGGTCCCGCCGGGGGTGGTGGCGGCGGTCGTGACGGTGGGCGCACCGCGTTGGGCGGCGGCGCGCTCGGCCGCCGCCGCTCGGACCGCGCCCGACGCGAGCGTAGCCCCGGAGCGACGGCGGCGTTGTGGCGCCGACGGACCCGCGGCATCCGTGCTGCGGGCGTGCGCGCCGGTGTCGTGCGTGCGGCGGAGACCGGGGCGGACCGGCCCGGCGCGCCGCGCGCGAAGCTCCTCACGGTTAGTGAGGCGCATGAGATAGCCGTTCCCCGTAGCCTGAAAGTTCAGGTCCCCGAAGCGGATTTCGAACCCGGCTGGGAGGGGGTCCGAGCTACCCATGTTGTAGCGCGTAGCACGGTACTCAGTGCGAATCACCATGGAGGGAGTTGGCGAAATGACCTCAGGCGCTCGTGTGCCCCACGGTGGGCGCCAACTGTCGGTGCGGAATATGGTCCCGACACTATCCGGTAGATAGCGCCGTGGTCTATCCCTCAATGGTCGATGCTAAGCAACAAATGACACAAGGTTTTATCCTGGTTCCGCCGAGGGGGCCGTACGTCCCGACGGGGTTGTGCTCGTGGCACTATATTGCTCGGCACGGGGTGCTTGTAGTGGGGCTAGTACAAGCAAGGCGGGGAGAGGAAGTGAGGCTTCCAAGTCCCCGGTCGAGTGGGCGAAGACGTTGTGGGAGAATAAGAGAGTGAGTGCACGGTGTGTTGTGTTCCCCTTCCTCGTCCCCCGCGGGCCGGGGGCTCGCCTCCCCTTTTATAGGCCAAGAGGGCGGCGAGTTACATGCACGCCGCGCTATCCGGCTACGTGGGGGTGCACGTCGTGCTACGCCGTAGAGTGGGCGGCCGTCGGGTCGACCTCCGCGCCGATCCGGTCATGATGGCTCGACTTGTGCCGAACGGTGGCGGTTCGAGGGTAGAGAGCGGTGGATGGCGGTGGTGTCCTCGATAGGCTCGAGGGAGGTGCGACGCCGGCCCGTACGGCGCACGGGAGTTGGCGAACGGCGTTCCTTCCCAACGCGCCTCACGGGGCCGGAGTCGTTGCTACGGGGTCCGGCGTGCGCCGCGCGTGCGGGTACGGCGGCCACGCCGTTACGGTGGCGGGGATGGCGGTCCACCGGCCTACCGCCTCCACCTAACCCCCGTAGGGTCACAAGAAAGTACATCGAGGGTGCGCCGGCCCCCTTTCGAGGGCTCGGCGCGTTAGCCGTACTGGGGCGTGCGCGCGGTGTCACGGGACTGACACCGGCCGCTGCACAGTCCATCCCCACAGTGGTGGGGATGGGCTCCTCCATGGGGAGTTGGTGCGGCGGCACCGGGGCGCGAGCCCCGGCGCATGATGGCGTCGTCCCGCGGCGTCGGGGCGTTAAATGCCGTGTACGGGGCCGGCGCACGCGTGCGGGGCGCCCGTGAGTGTGGCGGGCCCCGCCGAGGGCGGAGCAAACCCTCGAGCGAGGCGAGACCCGCTCGAGGGGGAGCGAGCCCTCGGCGGGGCGGGACCGCTCGAGGGAAGAGTTGCCCCTCGAACGGGGCGGAGCCCGCTCGAGGAGGAGCGCGCCCTCGAGCGAGGCGGAGCCTGCTCGAGGGGTCTTCTAAGCGGGCCGTCTTGGTGGGCCGTCGGAGTCCCGCGGCGTAGGCCATGTCCTGCACGGTTAGTTACCTGCATGGTTAGGCTTAGCGTGTTTCGATACCGGGATTTAAGTGAGGATTTCCCCGTTGCTTAAGGGGACCCCTAGGGCTGTCCCCGACACACGACAACACCAAAGTGGTTGATTAAAGATGAAAATTCAATCACTTTTCTCTGTAGTGCAAAAAAAATCACCGTTTGATCCTAGATCTACGGTGGACAAATAACTATTTTTTCTCTTTCTCTCAATCACTCTTTTTATCTTATTGTTTAAATAATGAAAAGTGATTGAGTTTAAAAAGAATTTCAGTAACTTTTCTTTTGTAAAGGCACGGCAACACAAAAGTGGTTGATTAAAGATGAATATTCAATCACTTTTCTCTGTAGTAAAAAAATCACCGTGGATGCTAGATTTACGATGGACGAAAAAAGTGACCGGGAGGAATCTAAATCTCAAGTATTTGACGTCTAGACACACCCATTTGATAAATATATATTATTTGGAAAAAAATTCCCGCTACCCTTATACTGTCTAAAACATTTCATATATTTCATTTCTTATATTACGACAATATCATTTTACATTTTCGATAATACCCTTATACTACCTATATGACCTTTCACTACTACCGTATGATAGTAAAAAACCAGTCGTATAAAATTAATCTCAACCGTCGGATCCTTACATTTAAGTCCTTTTCTATGACATACGAGTCCTTTTTCAACCTGTCGTACATGTCATATTGTGTACTAAAAACCTCGAAGATTTTAAGAATCGTCAATAAGATCGGATGTAATGGTTTAAAATTCAGAGAAACTCGTTACAGGGAATCAAATATGTGGATCAGAACCTATTTGTGGGTCATGAACTATTTTCTAAAGACAGTGCAAAGGGTATAATTGTCACTTAACCCAACACCCGGCGCATGGCCGTTCCTGGAGCCGCCGCCACCGCGGAATCGCGGACTCTTGACAGCTCGACGTCGATGCGCAGCAGTGGATCCACCGGTGGGGCGGGGGGGTGCTACATGGGATGCGATCATGCAAAATGCAATTTCATTACGAAGGATGGCCGGCGACGACCCCTGCGCTGGTGGTTTAGATGAAACTGCCGTCAAAATAATCAACTTTGAGGCCTCATTCGTTTCCAGCGGATTAGATTCCGACCGGAATTGATGAATATAACAAGAAAATCATGGTAGCTAGTATAAAAGATCCGGATTTATTCCGGGTCAACAATAAATTTGCTCATGATAGATACACCAAAAGGCTCGGAAGCAATCCACTAGTCAAGAGGTGTGAAACCAATCCGGCTCTTCGTGTCTCTTGTTCTACCTATCATGATGAGTAAATTAATTCTTCATCCGGAATAAATCTGAGTCTCTATCATAATTTTCTTCACACATCTATTATTCCGGTAGGATTGAATCCCATGGAAGCCAACAACCCCTGAATAAATTACTATGATATCCTTGTTTTCAAATTAATTATGGTGGGAGGAACCTGAAGTTCCTTTCATTCTTACTCCACGAATGTGCAGATGCATGCGAGAGGTGAGAGGAATGGTCCCAAAATTCTTGACCTGGAGTTGCCATCACTCTGAAATGTTGCTTGGCGTTGTCAAGTCATCAAGTTGTGTAGAGCAGAACAATTACAGTGTCACAATTTTCGCGTATGAGCAGAACTGTTCGTGTAGTTTCAAGTTTTTATTATCCAAAAAATTGCAAAATTTTACTTGTTAAATTTTATATTTTTGCCAACTTTTAAAAAATATATCAAGTAAAAAAAGAGAGCTCATTTTCAACAATTTGCCATAATTCACTTGCCAAACTTAAATCTAACTTACATGCATCGGGAACATTGAGAGAGGAACAAAATTATGTTTATGTTGTTTCACCTCTTAAAAACTTGTATCAAGAACCCTTGTCTATTCTTTTTTTTTCACCCTCCCACCTAGCTTGTGCGTGGGGGTGTACATGAGAAAAACTAGCTCGACCCGGCCCGAGCCTGACGGGCTTTGGCCGCCCACGAACCTTAATGGACAGGCGGCCCGATACACATTTTTAGTTATTTTGTAGTGTAAATTACGCAGGCGGCCCGCCCAAGCCCGGGCTACGCCCGAAAAAGCTAGACCCGACTTCTCTAGTGGGACGTCATGAGTAAGATTTTTTTCAGCCTGATATAATCAGTTTTTTTTTGGCCCACCCAAACCCGGTCCAACCCGAAAAATGCTCAAGTATACGTGGGAGAAACGCCGATGCCAACTCAGATCGACGCGCATATATTTCCGCGGTGAGCTTTGCAAAGTTTCTATTTTTGTCAAGTTGATTTATCAAACTGTTGAAGCTCATTTGTCTTGTTTTGACAAAATTAGGTGGATACCAAATTAGTTTGCCGAATTGCTGGAGATGTTCGGATGACGATAGTTTATCTCTCTCTGAACATATCTTTTAATTGTATCTTGCTCTCGATTCTCAAATATGAAAGTCTAGTTGTTTTAGATTTCTAAATAACTCTAGGTATTGCTGTATTTAGTTCCAAAAATTTTTACAATATCTTAAGAAAAAATAATTAAAATGATTACACGAAAAATACTTCTCTCCATCCCACATAGACTTTTTGTTTAGAAAATTGTATAGATCATGAACAAATGCCTGTGGATTGAAATATTGAAACCAAAGTAAAAACATCAATCGATCATTTCATTGGCTCTATGCTTTTTCAATGCACTTTTTTCTTGGTGTGGATGTTGTTTTAATTAGATTAGTTTTACCGGATCATTTCCTTGTGGGATAAAAATTAAAAGTAAACCAATGGTCTTTGTGAGACAAAAATTAAAAGTAAACAAATGGTCTTTGTGAGACGGATGGAGCAACAATTTAATAATTTCTTTATACGGAAAAGGTTGCGCGAGAGTTTGGGCGCCAAATTTGCGGAGGCCAGCGCCATCCAATGGGGGTAGACAAAAGATGGATCAAGATCAAGCAGCCTTTGCCTGGTGTGTCCCCTGCAAAATCATTTGGATGGGAACCCATCGATAGAGATTGATTTGAAAGCACGCTGTAGGTGTGTTTCTGTTTGGTTTTGGGTTGTGGTATGGATGGCTCCATCTCCATTTGGTATTTGGTTAAAACGGATGGACCCGTTTCAATTTTTTTTGGGGCTGTATGGGTTGAGAGAAGCAGAATGGACGTCATTTAAACACATTTAGCAACATTTGTGCATCTTTTTTTTCACTCAAGTGCCCCTCCTCGTCTTCGTTTTCATCCCCCCATGTGCATATTATCTTCGTCCTCACCATTTCACCTTGTAGGAGCTCGAGTTCCACTCAAGTGTCGTCTCTCCCTCTCCTCTGCGTCGATCATCAACCACCGTCAACTCCCTCCCCAACGTCGACCGTCACTCATCAACCCACCGTCTTGCCCCTCCCTCCTCCCCTTCCTTGTGCCGCTCTGCTTCTCCCTCCCATGCACCGGTCCGTTCGCTCCATTTGAAGGGATGGTTCCAACTCAGATCTAGAGGGTATATTTCCTCCTAGGTCCAATCCAACTCATCTGACTTTTCAACCACACACGGGTTCATGGGTCGGATCTGTCCCAACCCACGTAAACCATCTAACTAAATACACATAATGTCTCGTGTTTAGGGTTTTCCTTGATGGATCGAGTTTGATAAAAAAAACTAGAGAGTTCTTTTTTCATAAAATCTTCTCCAATTTAATGTAGGCACATTTTATTTTGAGGACGGGGCAACTCTCACCGTCGTGTACTAAAGGCGTGTCGCTGTTTTTTTTTACTAAAGGTGTACTACTAGTACACAGATAGGTAGAGGCGTTAACACAGATAGGTAGGGTTCGGTGTGTCGCCATGTTGTTGGGCGTCCTGAGAGACGACGCATCAGACTTCTGTTTGTAGCCACAACGAATCGCGGCCACCCGCAGTCTGGTTAGCCAGGTCGCCACGGCAGTTTCCTCTGCTGCTCCGTTCCTCTAATCAGGTGCCCAGCTGTAAAAAAACCTCCTGCGGCGCCAGCAGCAGGAGGTCAGCTCTGGTCTGCTGCCGCCGTCTCCTTGTTCATCTGCAGCTCCAGAGACTCCAGACTGTCACAGCGACGGCCAATGGATGGCTGTAAACGCAACGCGACACGCGACACTTGGTAGTGCGCCTCGTGTACCAGCAGAGCCAGAGGCAGAGTGATGGAACGCGATGCAGCCATCTCGGCATCTCGCTGTGTACCCTGCACGATGGCACCAGTGCTCGCGCGCCCTCGTGTGATTTCCCCCGCCATTTCCCTCCGCTCCGTGCCCCAGGCCCAGCCGGGCCTCTCGGACTCCGATACCGTGTGCCCCGTGCGTGCTTTGGAGATTGGAGCCGAGCGCAGAGGTAACACGAACCCGATCGGCTCCGCCGCTGCCGCGGCGCTTGTCCCCCGTTTGATTTTGGTTTTGAGCTCGGGCACGGGCAGGAACGCTGGACGACGCTTTGCTGGTTTTGGAGGTGGCACTAGCTAGCTAGCTCTGCTGCGGCTGTCCCCACTCCCCACCTCGGCCTCTGCGGCGCTGCCGGCCCGGCAGGGGGTAGCTCTGCTGCCGAAAGCGCTGTCAGGGAGGCGGGGACGACGGCGTGCACCCATCGCTCTGCCTGCCGCTCGCTGGGCGCACTCGTGACGGTGAGTGCGGTCCATTATGCATGCATGCAATTGATGCTTGTTTCTCCATTGTGCACGGACGCAGCCGCGGCCCACCCACCGTCCCCGGGCAAAGCCTCGGCGAGCAACGGCAGCAGGAGGTGAAGGACGGCCGGTCACGTACGACGCCGTAGTACGTGCTTAGCTAGCACGCACGAAGGCAACGTACTAGTACGTGCCACCAATGCGGATTGCAGAGGGAGCAGCAGGCATGGCCGGTGGCCGCTTTCCTCCCTCGACCATGCGCCTTCGCCATATGCATATGTGACCATGTGGGGTTACGGACCGCCGGCCACCGTGCCATGCATGGCACTTGACACCACCTCCTGCATGCTTTTCACCACCGTCCACCGAGATGGGCTGAGCTGCCCGCGGGTGGGCTAGCTGAAACTTCTTTCCTCTGTTTCAGCGCCTCTTAGGGTGCGTTTGGTTCCCTTCTCTGTTTTCCTGGCCGGGCTCCCTCCGGCCAGGTTCCCTCCAGCCAGGCCGTTAACATGCATAGTGTCGTTGTTTGGTTGTGTGCACATCCAGAGCCAGGCTAGAGAGATCGTCGGCGTCTCCGGTTGCTTGTACGAGATAAGTCGTATGAGATAAAAAATATTAAAAAATTATGATTATAATTTTTATTTTGTACAAATACAGTTTTAGAGGACTTATTTTATCTAATCATATCTTAATTATCAATAAAATACATTAATATCACTTGATATTTACTAATTATACACTAATACATCATTAGTAGGAGAAACAGCTGCATGAGCCGAGCTTGGCTCTGCATAAACGGCCGTTTCTGGCGTTTCTGGGGATGCAGGCAAGAGTAGGGAAATTGCATCTGGAGAGCCTGGCTCCGGGGCGGTGCAGGCAACCAAACGCCGCTCGCCTGCACCCCGTGAGCCTGGTTGGCCCAGAAACGCGAACCAAACGCACCCTAGGCTCTTGCTGACCAGCATTTGCATTTCCTCCGGTGCCGGTGTGGTAGGTGTTTGGACACCAAAGCCTTTTTTTAAGTAAAACACCAAAGCCTTTGCCTGGCACGAAAGCGGTCACAGTAGCAGCCGAATTCAGAAAGTGCTACGTTTTGTTCCATTGCGGGGCAAGGCCTTTTCCTAACGAAGCAAATTGCAGTTTGCACTAATCTTTGGATGGCTTTGGATCAGAGAACAGGTCTCTGCGCTGACCTCTAATTAACCATAGCAAAAGCTAGCATGGAGTAACAGCAATGGTGCAGAGCCGGACACCCATCCATTGTCCAAGTACTACTCTTGGAGGGTGGGTCCATGGTGCCACTTTGCCTCCACCAAGAGTCACTCAGAAATGTCGCACCACTGTTCCATACAAAAAGCATATTTTCACCGGACACCCATCCATTGTCCAAGTACTACTCTTGGAGGGTGGGTCCATGGTGCCACTTTGCCTCCACCAAGAATCACTCAGAAATGTCGCACCACTGTTCCATACAAAAAGCATATTTGAAACTGTTGACGCTTTTCTCGGTCGAACACACGAATACGATAGATTGCGCGGTCGTCGAAAATCCACTCGCCGAACCTCACAGCATGGGCCGGTCTAACCGCCTGGGGGGGGGGGGGGGGGTCTAACCGCCTGTGGAGGGGGGCGGTCTAACCGCCTTGGATAGGAGGCACGTCGAAAACATAGATTCGCTGCTCCAGGAGGGACCCCATCGGGAACAGTGCGCCTAGGGTTGTCCTGAGATCGGCAGGCCACTCAGAACTCCCTCAACCGCCGTGGAGACGAAGGAGGAGAGCAATGGAGGTTGGAAAAGCTAGGGTTTAGAGAAAATAAGATAAAATTGATAATGACGATTGGATGATAAGTCTCAATCGGACACGACCCTTTATATTTATAGGGTGGGAGGTCTTGCCCTGCAAATATCACTTTACAACTCGGAATCAAGCTAAACTCCTAATTCTACCCGAAATCGGAGTGGCCCGGTTAGACCGCACCCGGGGGGCGGTTAGACCGCACCCGGGGGGCGGTTAGACCGCCTGGCGCCTTTGTGCCAGACCGGCTACAGGACACCCGGTCTAACCGGCCTGCATGGCCCGAGTCGCCTTTTGCCAATTTTGGGTGTCAACACATGCCCCCTGTTTTTTAGTAAAGCTTGCGTGCTAAAAAATAATTCTAAGGACGACAAAGCTGTTGTCGGCCATTTTTTTATGCTAAGGGCGATTTTCATAGAAACCGGCCATGAACATTCAAGCATCTTGCCATACACTTGGATAGAATTTCTTCAAATATCTTCCATTGAGCGCCCTGGGTAGCTGCTGTCCTTGCAAAGATTCCACCATATAAGAATTTCCGGAGCAAACTCTCACAACCTTGTATGGACCTTCCCAACTTGGAGACCATTTACCAAACTTGTTGCTCTTGGATCCTATAGGCAAAATAGTTTTTCAAACCAAATCTCCTACTTGAAAAGACTTAGCATTTACCCTTTTATTATAAGCTCTAGCAACTCGCCTTTTATCCTTCTCAATTGCTACCAAACCTTCCAAACGCTTGTCGGTCACTTCATCAATGTTATCCATCATCAAAGCATGATACGTATCAACACTAAGATCATTTTGCTTTGCAAGTCTATATGCGCCCAGATTCACCTCAACAGGTAAAACGACCTCTTGACCATACACAAGCTCAAAAGGAGTAACTTTAGTAGCCCCATGTCTAGAGATGTGATGAGCCCATAAAGCTTCAGATAATACTTCATGCCATCTTTTAGGATTGTCTTCTATCTTCTTCTTAATGAGCTTAACTAGAGTTTTATTGCTAGACTTTATCTTGACCATTAGCTTGAGCATAATATGGAGATGAATTGAGCAACTTAATACCATAGGAATTGACAAAATCACGCACCTCTTTAGCCACAAATGAAGTACCTTGATCTGTAGTTAAAGTTTGTAGAATGCCAAATCTATGTATGATATGCTCCGTAATAAACTCAATTACCTCCTTGTGTGTCATGTTCTTGAGAGGAATTGCTTCAGTCCACTTGGTAAAATAATCAGTTGCCACAATCACAAAGCAATGTCCTTTGGTCGACGGAGGATGTATCTTACCAATGAAATCCAATCCCCAGCCTCTGAATGGCCAAGACTTGATAATTGGATGCGACAACGCAGCAGGCACGAACTGAACATCTCCATGCTTTTGACACTCTTCACATCCTTTGTAGTACCTAAAGCAATCGACAATCATAGTAGGCCAATAAAAGCAAGCCCGCCTAAGAAGCCACTTCATCTTAGTAGCCGATTGATGAGTACCACAAATTCCCTCATGTACCTCTGCCATAGCTAGCCTTGCTTGATCAGGACCTAAGCACTTCAAAAGCAAATCATCCGCCGTCCGACGATACAATTCATCATCATCTAGGATAAACTTAAGTGCCAATCGTCGGACTTTTCTGTCACTTATACTTTAAGGATCCTACAAATACTTAATCAGAGGCGTTCTCCAATCTCCCACTTCGTCCTCAACAATTTTGGAAGAAATAGTGGTCGAAGTAGGGTTGCCCCCCGAGGGGCGGTCTGACCGGGGTGCCCGGTTTGACCAGCCGGAGGGGGCGGTTGAACCTGTTCCTCCAGAACGTAACCCTTGGCTTCACTAAACATAGGTTTCCGTTCCTGAAAATTTCTTTTTTGAACATTATAACTAGATGCTTGCTGAGCCAGAGCATTAGCCTTCGGATTCTCCTCTCGTGGTACATGATATATCACAAATTCATCCATACAAGATATAATGTCCAAGCATTTATCAAGGTAAGCATTTAAAGAATCATTTAGACATTGACATACTTTTGATACTTGTTGTACCACCAGTAAAGAATCACCATAAGCTTCTACATGTTTCACTCCCATGTCATGTAATATTTGCAATCCAAACAAGAGAGTTTCATACTCAATTTGATTATTAGTACATTTATGATCCAACCAGATAAGAGCTTCAAAAACAGCTTCACTAGGTGACATAATAATAATTCCAACACCACAACCACTTCTACAAGCCGATCCATCAAAATGTAATTTCCATGGAGTAAAAGTTACATAACCGACATCTAAATCAAGTTGCTTATCAATCCTATGTTGAACAATAAAGTCGGCTACTATTTGACCTTTCATTGATCTAATAGGTTTACAACGCAAATCATACTCAACAAGAGCATAAGCCCACTCGCCGACTCTACCACTAAGAATAGGTTTTTGCAACATGTATTTAATTATGTCGGTTTGGCATGCAACATAACAAGTACTAGACAATAAATAATGCCTTAACTTGGTACAAGCATAATATAAAGATAGACGAAGCTTTTCAATAAAGGTGTACCTCGTTTCGGCATCTAGCAATCTTCTACTCTCATGAGCAACAAGAGCATAAGCCCACTCGCCGACTCTACCACTAAGAATAGGTTTTTGCAACATGTATTTAATTATGTCGGTTTGGCATGCAACATAACAAGTACTAGACAATAAATAATGCCTTAACTTGGTACAAGCATAATATAAAGATAGACGAAGCTTTTCAATAAAGGTGTACCTCGTTTCGGCATCTAGCAATCTTCTACTCTCATAAGCAACAACATACTCCTTGCCATCGGTCTCTTGAGTCAAAACAGCTCCAATCACACTTGGCTCCGCCGCAACATAAAGCCGGAAAGGAACACCACTCTTAGGCGCTTGAAGAACAGGCGGCGAAGTCAAATAACTCTTAATCTCATCAAAAGCCTCTTGTTGTTTTGCCCCCCAAGTGAATTCAGCTCCACTTTTCAACCGAAGTAAAGGAGTAAAAGCATCAACCTTCCCAGACAAGTTGCAAATGAATCGCCTCAAGTAATTAACCTTGCCCAAGAATCTCTGTAACTATTTCTTACAAGTAGGAGCTTGAACCTTTTTAATCAACTCAATCTTTTTAGGATCAATCTCCACACCTTTCTCATGCACAATGAAACCCAAAAACTTGCCAGCCGACACTCCAAAAGCACATTTGAGTGGATTCATCTTCAAACCATACCGACACATCTTATCAAATGCAAGATTTAAATCGGCTAAATGAGATAGCCGATTTATCAACAATATCATCGATATAGACTTCTACGATAATACCAAGCAAATCATGAAAAATCAAGTTCATAGCCCTTTGATAAGTAGCATCAACATTTTTCAAACCAAAAGTCATGACTACCCACTCAAACATACCCACAAATCTTGGACATATGAAAGCCGTTTTGGAGATATCCTCTTCGGCCATAAAGATTTGATTGTAACCAGCATTACCATCAAGAAAGCTAAGTATTCTATGTCCAGATGCAGAATTAACAAGAAAGTCGGCTATAGGCATAGGATATTCATCTTTAGGAGTTGCTTTATTAAGATCTCTAAAGTCAATGCAAACACGAAGTTTCTTTGTTCTTTTTTTCTCAACAAGCACAATATTAGAGATCCATTCAACATATCAATAAGGCCTAATAAATTTAGCATCAAGCAACCGATTGATTTCTTCTTTCACTCGGTCATAAATATCAGGATTAAAATTCCTATGAGGCTATTTATAAGGCTTGAAACCAGGTTTAATAGGTAATTTATGCTCTACCAAATCACGACTTAAACCAGGCATCTCATTGTAATTCCAAGCAAAGCAATTAACATACTCTTTTAATATCTTTATTAATTCAAGCTTAAACATAGGATCAAGATTCTTGTTTAGAAATGTCGGCCTAGGTATAGTGCCATCACCAATATCTACCTCCTCAAGAGGATCAGCCGACGTAAACCCTTGTCCTAACTTGCCCAAATCATCAAGATCCTCAATGGCTTCACACGTATCGGTCTTATGCGCCCGGTAGTGATCAATTCTCTGCTGCAACCACTCTTTTGTTGAACTCATTGAGTCACATGAAATGATTTAGCCGATTATCAAATGGCTTTATGACAACAGGAACGAAACCATTGTTGGAACAACTTACAAACTCATAATTAGATAAATCTAAACCAGATAGACATTTTACATCATCATGCACACCTATAGAATGACTATCGGTTACAGCTACACAAGCAGAATTATCACCATGCACTACTTCTACCTCATCATCTACCCATTGTATCAACATTTGGTGCAAAGTAGAAGGAACACATTTATTTGTATGAATCCAATCACGATCAAGGATAAGACTGAAGTTACCTTGTGTCTCAGTGACGAAAAAAGTTGTGGCGAGCGTCTTGCTTCCAATAGTGAGCTCCATGGAGATCACACCTTTAGCTCCCATTGGCTCGCCTCCTCCAACCCCACTGACGGTCATGTTGGTCTTGATCAGCTCCTCATCTGAACCTCCAAGCTTCTTGAATAGAGAGTACAACATCAAGTTGACAATCGCACCTCTATCCACTAGCATCCGAGATATAGGCTTCCCATTGATGTGACCCTTCATGTACGAAGCCTTCAGATGATTATCAGTGTCTTTGGACTTCTGAAATATAGCATCCTTAGGCCCAAAGTCAAGATGAGCCAAGTCCTCCTCCGTAGGCATCGAACCGTCAACAAACAAATGAACCACATTGATCTCAAGGTTCATCCGCTCTGGAGAAGAACTATATTTCACAAGTTGTTCGTTATCCTCTGGAGTATGGACAGATGAACTCTTGTCATCACAAACCATGGGGACCGAAGAAGAGAAACCGGGCAACATTTCTGGAGATCCCGGTCTGACCGCCTGGCCACCCGGTCTAACCGCCCTAGGCGGTTGAACCGCCCCCTCTGGCGGTTTGACCGCCTTTGTCTGCAGCACCGTCTTTACTCTCCACTCATTCCCCTGCAGCACCATGGGCCTGTAGCTGTTGAAATCCTCGTCCCTCTTCTTCTCTGGTTCCTTCTCCCTTTTCTCACGTAACCTCAATCGCTGAAGCTTCCTCCTTTGAGTACGAGTCAGATCAGGAGGGCACCACCTTGGCAAAAAGCACTCCGGACGAGACTTGCTTCCGCTGGCCTCATGGTCATTAGCAACAGATCCCTTTTGAGTTGGTGTCACAACCTAATTGTTTGGCACAACGGTCTTTTGCCACTTTCCTCAATGGGAACATTCATCGTCCCAATTTGAATAATGTCAAGACTAGTAGTCCTCTCTGGGTTGACATCCATCTCCTGAACTTCCTCCTCTCTGATCTTAGGCTTGTACACCTTCTACGGAGGAAATTGCTTTCTTCTGGGTAGGGCGGTCTGACCGCCTGCAGGGGGGCGATCTAACCGGGTCAGCATGGTGACCCTGCCCAGTTTGTCGTGGAGCCCAGCGATCTTGTGCATGTCTTGAGATTCAATCCAGTGCTGATCTCCTTGGTCCTCCCCATCCAGGATGGAAGGATTGCTGATAAGGCACCCACTTACCCCATTATCATCATAGATAGGATGGAGCAGATTTGAACTTGTAGGAACCCAATCTGGAGTAAAGTGTTGCCTTCGAGATGATTCACCTCTGTATCTGATGGCTGCCCTGGGAGGCGATGCTGACCTCTCTTGATGTGGAGGTGATCTCATCCTTTTTTTATCGGCCGATCACTTGTAACGGCCTTTTGTTTGAAAGACTATCAAATAGCATATCAAACATGACCTTTGGCTTTGGAATGCTTCCCTGATTCTTGGCCATGTTAAGCTTCCAGTTTCCTATCTCGGGCCACTTCGGAACAAGCATCTTTGGGCGGCCATGTGCAGGGGCGGTGTGATCGCCCTGTACCCCCGGTCTAACCGCCCTGTCCAGGACAGGCTCAGTTGTTTGTTGACCAGATGACGTGGACGATCCTTGCCCCCCATGTCCAGAAGCTTTGACAGTAATCTTGAAAGTTTCACTGCCGTCAAGAGTCTTTTCATATGCCACTTCTCTTGTCAACTCTTTTCCCCTCAAATTGGGTTTAGCTTCCCCAACTATCACGTTCTTGCCCTTAGTAGCTTCAGCTTGATGCGGCCGAACCAAGACCTTGGGTTGTTGCAACTCCATGGTGTTGATGGGAAAAGATTGCTTATCCACTTGCATTTCATGAAGCATCAAACGACCTTCATTAATGGCCGATTGTATCTGACGACGAAACACATTACAATCATAAGTGGCATGAGAATAAGAATTATGAAACTTACAATATGCACGTCGTTTGATTTCATCAAGTGGAGGCATAGTATGATAAATTTTAATGTTTCCAAGCTTAGGTAATTCATCAAATATATGATCACATTTAGAAACATCAAAAGTCAATTTTAATTCTTCTTGTCAACCTTTAGTAGCCGGCTTAAGAGATGCACAAGAACTAGCTTTAGACTTTGAAGGCCACACAAATTCAGCAACATACACTTCATTCTTGTCGTCTGAACTATCGAAATCATATTCAACCACATGCACATTAGACCGACGAGGTTTAGAATGTTCTTTTTCTTTATTCAGTTTTAATTCTTGTGCCATACCTCTAACAAACACATTAGCAAGCGTATGAAATTCTACACCTTCTAATCTATCTCTAATAGCAGGTCTTAAACCTCTAGCAGCAAGATCAGCAAGGTCAGAATCAGTAAGAGACAAATTAAAACAACGGGTTTTAACTTCTTTAAAGCGCTTAAGGTAATCAGAAACCGATTCCTCTTTACTTTGTCTGACCGATTTTAAATCTGTCAATTTTAATTGGTAGCTCCCACTAAATAAGTGATCATGAAACTTTTGCTCTAGTTGATCTCAAGAATCAGTAGAGTTGGGAGCTAACGAAGAGAACCAAGCAAAAGCGGTACCAGTCAAAGACAATGAAAACAAGCGAACTTTTAAAGAATTAAAGGTACCAACTTCACCTAGTTGAGCAGTATATTGACTAATATGTCCCCAGGTTGTACTATTGTCATCACCACTAAATTTAACAAAATCAGGCATACGCCAACCCGGGGGAAAGCCACATAATCAAAATTAGCCCTATATGGTTTTTGATACAATCTAGTATTACCCATATCAACACCGAGTTTATTTGTCATCATGTTAGCTATCTCTTCCTTAAATTGAGCCAATTCATTCCTAGCGGCTAACTGAGATTGCATTGCGGCTATTCTTAAATTGTTCACAGGGGGTTGATTAGGATTTTGCATACGATGCAAGTCGGTAAACACATCATTAGGCACACCATAATATGGAGCAACATTAGGGATAGGTGGTGATGTGTGAGCTATTATGCTATACATTGGTGGAACAATACCATAAGCATTATTTTGACTCTGAACCAATGTACTAGGCACAACCGACAAAGGCAAAGGCTGATCCGGAACCATGACCATCTGGCCAGACGGGGCGGTTAAACCGGCCTGGGGGAGCGGTCTAACCGGGGTCGGCTTAGGCAATGGAGATTGCTCCAGATAAAACCCCATCGGCATACCATACAGAGAAGCTTCATGTGAAGCTTCCAGTGCTGCTGACGTGGTCGAACGCAGAACCCCTTGTGAATCTACTTGAGGGATACCATCATTAGATATATTAATAACACGTTTACCCTCTATTTTTTCAAGGCGAGTAACAACACGAGCAACCAAACTACTATGATCGTTAAACGCACGTTCAAATCTATCAGTAATAGCAGATAATTGCGTAACTAGATCAGGAGGGGATGCTTGACTTACAATGGGTATTACCTCAACCTTGTCCTTGTTCAGCTTGATCGCCGACAACTCAAAATCTTCATTGAGCGTCACCTTGCCCGAACGATCCTTCTTTGCGTCAGAGAGGAATTGCTGCTTGATGTACTCTTGTAGCTTCGTGTACTTCATCTGGTCTTCTTCGCTGAGTTCTTCGATGTTCACCATGATCACGTTTTTCTTGTCAATGTCGCACTATGATCCCATGCAGAAATTGAAAGATCGGTTGTGAAACCAGATCTATTTTCCCCAGCGGAGTCACCAAAAGTATGTTGACGCTTTTCTCGGTCGAACACATGAATGCGCTAGCTCACGCGGTCGTCGGAAATCCACTCGCCGAACCTCCCAGCACGGTCCAGTCTAACCGCCTGGGGGCGGTCTAACCGCCTTGGACAGGAGGCACGTCGAAAACCTAGATTCGCTGCTTCAGGAGGGACCCCGTCATGAACAGTGCGCCTAGGGTTGTCCTGAGATCGGCAGGCCTCTCAGAACTCCCTCAACCGCTGTGGAGACAAAGGAGGAGAGCAATGGAGGTTGGAAAAGCTAGGGTTTGGAGAAAATAAGATAAAATTGATAATAACGATTGGATGATAGGTCTCAATCGGCCACGACCCTTTATATTTATAGGGTGGGAGGTCTTGCCCTGTAAATAGCACTTTACAACTTGGAATCAAGCTAAACTCCTAATTCTACCCGAAATTGGGGTGAACCGGTTAGACCGCCTCCAGGGGGCGGTTACACCACTTGGCGCCTTTGTGCCAGACCGGCTACAGGACACCCGGTCAGACCACCCTTGGGACCCGGTCTAACCGGCCTGCCTGGCCCGAGTCGGCTTTTGCCAATTTTGGATGTCAACAGAAACTAACATAATTGCATATTAATTCATTGTTTATTCGTAAGTGGTGTTGTCTCGTGTTCATGGTAATTTACCGCTTTCCGCGGAAGAGAATGCACGTTGCAACCATGCTCCTTCAAAATGTGGTTAGCAACTTTGTTCCATGTCTTGTATACAACGGAATAAAGTGCTTTCATGTACTAGTAACATGCCCGCGCGACACACACGGGGCTCTCGGCAGACTAATTTACCCACTATAGTAAAAACATGATGCTATACTTTACTATTTTCTTAATTACAACAAGATCCACAGTAAGTAGTTCCATACAACCCTTAGACAAGAAGTCGTCTGCAAAATCTTGAACTGCACTTACATACGGATGTATAGACAACTTATATAATCCATAGACGGAGGGTGAGTTATTTACTAATTTGCACATAGCTTAAGAGGAATGAAAACGGATCGGATACGGATGGATACTGCGGATACAGATACAAATAATTTTTCTTTCTCGGATCGAATACGGATACGGACAGTATATTTTTTGTCGAATAGTGATATTCATCATATTTGGATCATAGAAATTCAACATTGAATTTTCGGATACTAATGCGGTATGGATAGTTACGAATATTAAATGTCCGGATTCGAATACAATCTTACCATTTGAGTGTCTGACCCTTTCGGTCGGTCGGTCGGACGGATAATATCCTATACCACTTTCATCCCTACTTAAGACCACCTACAATGCATTTGTATATACTATTGTGTGGTTATTTTAATCAATCATGAAAAGTTTGTGACGTGAAATGTTGGTTGGAGTAATAAAAAATGAAATGAGCTTATAGTGTCATCCACACAATCACGTTGTGTCCTCGCTGCTCTGCATCTGATCCTGGAAAAAAAATCCCCACCGCTCCGCACGACTCGCTCAGCTCAGGTTCCATCGCCACCGCTCCTACCTCCGCTTCGCCGGCGAGCCAAGCGCTCATTCTCTCGCTGAGCCATGTGCCACTACTCTACACCATCCATGCGGGGTCGGTCACCAGCGCCCCTCCACGCCGAGCCATCCACCTGCCTCCGCGCGGAGCCAAGGGGCATCACAGCTCGTCATCCCTGATGATGCATGGCAAGCAAGGCTACTGCGGGAACTCCGATTCCTCGCTATTTAGGCGACGGAGGTTGAAGGGAGGTGGAGGAGGCTTGTGCTGGGAAGGTGGAGCAGCTGCGAGTGTGAGTAATCGGTGGGAGATGGCCGGGGCAAGCAGGATTTGGCCGGCAAAGAGCACTACTTGGAGGAGTGAGGGCGGAGCACTACTTGGGCCAGGATCAAAGCGGCGGAGGGGGTAGAGCGGGAGGCAGCAACCAGGAGCTCCATCTAGTGGACATCTTATCTATTCATTTGCTTGTGGAGGAGGAGGATGCAAGAGAGGTGCTGCAGCGGCGAAGCGCGTATGGCAGCGACCAGGAGCGGCAGACAGTTGGTGCGGCGAGATGGCGGCTGAGAGGCTCCGGTTCGTCCCTCCCTCTCCTCTTCTACAAGTCAGCTAAGTGCGCCAGATGCACTGGGCAACCATGTTGGGGCGCCGACGAGATCGTGCGCCTGCCGCGCTGGAGAGAAGGGAGAGGCCGCCGCCGCGATGGAGGATGCCCGCCAGCAGAGTGGAGGCCCGGGCGCCGGAGGAGGGAGGGAGCGAGGGGCAGCAGCGGGGTCGAGGCTAGAGGAGGAGGCCTCCTCTCCGGTGGTCCACCGGCGACGGCTGAGGACCATGTGTGGTTCGAGGACCGGTGGATGGTCGCTTCCTGGTGTGATGAGTGATTGACAACGTTGTGTGGACTGATTCTTGGCTAAGTATTGCAGGTGTAAGTTGCGGCTTGACTGGTGTTGGTGCAGGTGAAGAACAGGCACGGAAGGTCGTTGCCGGTAAGGCCTCCAGGTGTGGAGAAGACAAGTAGGCTTTGTTCGAGGGACCCGGTGGCCAGCGGGGTCAAGTGCGGCCCGCATGGTTGCAAGAACAACAAGATCAAGTCATGGACGGTTTCTTGGTTGAGCCTCAAAACCAAGGTCGAGCCGGGACTACGTGGGAGTGAGTCATGAGTGGCGATTGGTGGAGGCTACACCGAGTTCGCGAGGTTTCCCGTGGCTCACCAGAAAACCACTGGGTTCCTTGATTGATCCACAAAGGCAAGACTGAAGAACCGAAGACAGAGGTGCAGTAGCATCAGACCTGTCTGACCGGTGGGTCTGACCGGTCCGACCGGTGGGTACCGGTTTGACCGGTGTGCGACGACGTAGTCCGGAGACTTCAAAGTGGAGGACACACATCGAGATCGCAAGGCTTGCGTCGAGGATAAGCAAGTTTGCGGTCGCTGGGCATCCGTCCGATGGAGCGATGACAAAGATTTCCAAATTCGCCCTCGAGGGGCATGTATCCTAATTAGCTATTAAGGGCATTTTAGACTTTCGGTTGCCTCCATATAACCCAAGAGGTGAGAGGATGGCATCCAACTCTTGGAACCCTAGCTCATTTGGTTTTCCTATTTCCCTTCCTATTTTCCCTAGAATTTCTATAGGACTAGCTTGAGAGCTTCATGGTGAGATCTTGTGAGAGGGAAGGATGATCGGGCGGCAAGCTAGACCTTATATGAACCTCTTTGTGATGTATAGATGATTCGACGTGGTTCCTCAAGGCTTGGATGTGTTGTTCCTGTTCATTCTTTTTGGTGATTTTCGGAGCCTTTTCTTGGCAATTTTCTTGGAGCGATTTTGAGGCCTTTCTCTTTGGGATTTGTTGGGGGATGTATGCATGAACCCTTCGAGGTTCTTTTCCCTTTGACTCCCCTCCCAAATCCGTGAGCAAAGGGGCTCGATTTTGGGGTTTTCGGTGTTCTAGGGTTAGAGGAGTTCTTAGCGGAATTTCTTCGATTCCTCTCGATTTAGCAAGTTTTGGTGGACAAAATCTTGGCTATGGAGTGCCCATGAGGTGTTCCTACTATCCCCAAAGTCCTGCGCAAATCTGTGGAGCAATTTGGGAGATCGGGAGTTGGATTTGGGGGAGTTGACCCGCGGGTGTTGTTCATCCCGAGAGCTCAGGTCACACCCGTCTGACTGGTGCCTCTCGCCGGTCCGGCTGGTGCAGACTCCTATTGAGTTTTGCTTGAGTGAACGTCTGGGTGAGTTCGCTGTTGTTCCGTGTTGCTGATGTTTTAAGTTTGGGTCAGTTTGGAGCTCGGTAGGCCTGTTTGTTAGATTTGGGGTTTCCTGGCTTGAACCAGTCTGACCGGTGAGCTACATCGACCTGACCGGTGTAGGGGCCTTTCTGTGGAAGTTCCCAGGTTTCACCAGCAGGGACCGGTCTGACCGGTGGTGCTCAACAGCCTGACCGGTGTAGGTCAGTGAGGCTCGAGTCCATGAAGTTGATTGTTGGTTCCTAGGACTAGTAGCACTCCAGTGCTGTGTGGTCTTGGCCAACTTGGGTAGTGAGTCAGAAACATGTGTTGGAAGTCGTGTTCATCTTGTTGGAGCCTCTATCTCCTTCGAGAAGAATTTTTATCGGCTCCCATTCACTCCCCCCCTCTCTGGTTCGTCGTTTCGGTCCTTCAAGTGGTATCAGAGCCGGTTACGGGTCTTGATTGACTCTAACCAGTCTAAGATCCAAGGATACGTACCAGGAACGGGGTTCGGGTCCTCCACACTTCGATGAAACTACCAGATGTGGAGTAAGCGGATGGCGGCGTTTCTCTGCGGAAAGGATCAGATCCTTTGGGATGTCACGGTGGACACAAGTTATGTCCAACCGATGAACTTCCTCGCTCCAGGATCGAGGGACATGTTCAACGCCAACAACAAGGCGGTCGACTACTTGTTTCGTGCTCTTTGTCAATCCAAGCTCGATCAGGTGCATACAGAGAACTTGGCTTCTAGAATCTGGTCAGTGTTGAAGGAAGCTCATGTTGGAAATGCTCAGGTTTAGGCTCGGATGTATGTGACTTACCGGAGAGAGTATGAGAATTTCACTCATCTCCCGGTGAGTCCATCGATGCGTTGTTTCAAAGGTTCACGGTTGTGGTGAACAACACGAGGGCCAATGTGGACGTGCTCATGTACGATAATCATGATAGAGCTATCAAGCTCTTACGCTCGTTGGATCGTACGGTTTGGGGCAGAAAGTTCGAGGCCATTGTAGAGTCTGAGATGTATGACACCTTGACGGTGAACGAGCTGTTCTCGAAGCTCAAGTCGGCTGAGGTGGATCGAGGTATGACAGCCAAGATTGAGGCCCCGACTGACTCCCATAGTCTTGCCCTCATCGGTAGCTCGAAAGGAAAATCTAATACTAACCCATCCACCAAGATGTTCTTCTTGTCCTCTTTGATGTCTGTGCCAGATGAGGAGTTCGACGTGCTTGGAGAGGACGAGCTGGCGCTGCTGACCAGGCGGTTCGAGAGGATGCACGAGAACCGGGTGAACATCAGGAGGAACACGAGGACATGCTTCCAGTGCGGCAAGCCGGGACACTTCATCGCCGACTACCCCGAGAAGGTCGAGAACAAGGATAACTACAAGCACAAGTCGAAGACGGATGGCAAGTACCGATCAAGGCGTGACCACAAGCAGAAGCACAAGAGCAAGCACAAGGACGAGCGACGATCGAGGAAGAAGGATGGCCGAGGCAAGGCCTGAGCAATGGTTGGAGCGAGCGACATCGACTCCAGTTCTACGTACTCCACCTCGAGCTCGAGTAGCTGTGAAGACGAAGGTGATCAGTGCTAGGGCAGGAAGCCATCCAAGAACCTGAGGGGGCTGAGCTGCTTCGCTAGATATGGCTTCTACACCATGGCACTTAGCTCCGACAACAAGAAGAGCAACCAGAGCGACTCGGACTCTGACTCCGATGATGAGGTACGTGACGAACTTCCCTTCTTGCATCAGGAGAATGAACGGCTTGTCTTGTTGCTTGATAATCATGATGATATGCTTAGAGAGGATAAGAAGATGGGGAAAGAGCTTAGAGCTTCGCTTGAGGATGCTAGGACTAGAGTGGTTGAGATAGAAACACAGAACTTGGATGCTAAGCTTGAAATTGATTCGCTTAAGGCTTCACCTGTTGTTTCTGATGAAGTTGAATGTGTTGATTGTCCTATCTTTCTAGCTGATCTTGCTATGTTTAAGGAAAATCATACCTCCAAGTGTGAGGAACTAGATGTGCTTAGGGTTGAAGTGATTGAGCTTAAGTCTAGATCTGCTTTGCTAGGTGCTTGCACTTCTTACCCTGTCTTGCATAAGAAAATTGATGAGATGCATGCTTACACTATTCCGCTTGAGGCTAAGCTGAAAGAACCTATTCCCACTTCTTGCTCTACATGTGAAGTACATGCTTTGAAAAATCTGGAACTTGCACATTATGTGGATCGCTTGCAGGATGAGAATGATGACCAATGATGGGTTGGGTGTCGGGGCATGAACCGCAGCTTAGGATGATGATAGAAGCATACAAGTGCTATGATGGGCAAGTGCTTGGCTCAGAAAAGATTGGAGAGTGCAGTGGTGAGGGAGGAGAGAAAATTGGTGATATCCAAGCTCCACCAAAAACCTACCACAAAAAATGCCTATGTTCCTAAGCCCAATCCATTGAGAAACAAACTTGATACAACCCTAGATCCTCCCATATTCCCTCAACCCACAGATGATTTCCAAAATCCTATCAAGTTCAAGAGCACTTTCGGGAATGTGTTCTTTGGGAAGGAGGGTGAAAAGCCGAGTGAGGAGAAACCGGTTGAGAATCCGAGTGGATAGAAACCAAATGAACAGCCCCATCCCAAGCCTAAGCCTAAGCCCATAAGGTTTCATTGTGGGTATTGTGGGAGAGATGACCACAAAGATGAGTTTTGCTTCAAGAGGAGGCGTGAGGAGAGAATGACGAAGGAGTGGGCTCATAAGGACAAGTACCACCCTTCCAATAGTGTACTTGAGCCTCGTGTGCAGATGCCCAGGGCTAAGGCGAGTGTGAGGACGGTTCTGGCTTGGGGAGAGCGAAAGGCTGCAGGAGGTGCTGCTGGCCGGGCCACAACGACCAGACCGGTGCGCCACACCGTTCAGACTGGTGCTGATCTGGGCAGACAGGGGGCTGGTTTTCGTGCCCGTGATGAGTCTCGGTTTGGTTCAGGAGGTTGTGGTTCGGTGGTTGGTCTGGAGAGTTTGCAGGTGGTCAGTTTGCTAGGCGTTCTCCCCCTCGTGCTCAATACGGGGACGGGAGGAGTCGTAGCTTTGAGATGGAGAGGAGGAACGGTCCACAGTCTTCCTTTTGTGGTTTTGGACCTTCTCCAGTTAGAGAGGGTTGGTTCCCTCGTAGTGGTTACCGTGGTGGTGTTCGTGGAGGTATCTTTGATAGGAGGAATGTTTTGGATTGTGCTAACCCCACTTTGGAGCAAATGGCTCAGCACTGGTTTTACTCTTTTGGTACTAACCCCAGTGCTGAGTCGTTTGTTCACTCACGTGCTCGTTTTTGAATTTTAGGTGGAAGACTTGAAGAACATTTGATTGATTGACTCTGGTTGCTCGAGGCATATGATCGGAGACAAGGGGTGGTTCTCAAGTCTCGTCCCGGTGGTGACAAAGAGGTACATCACCTTTGGGGACAATGGGTGTGTGTTGTCAGAAGGTGAGATTAAGGTGAGTGACAAGATCACTCTCAGGCGTGTTGCTCTTGTTCAATCGCTTGGATACAATTTGCTTTCCGTGTCCCAGCTATTGGATGATGGTTTTAAGGTGTTGTTTTGGCCTGGTGGTTCTCGGATTTTGGATTCTCGAGGGGGCCTTGTCTTTATGGTCGTTCCCAAGGGTCAGGTGTTTCGAGTTGTTTTTTCTCAGTCTTCTGGTGTTGAGCGTTGTTTCTTGGCTGGTTCTTCGAGTGAGTTGTGGAAGTGGCATAAGAAGTTGGGTCACTTGAGCTTCGACCTTTTGTCTCACTTGAGTAAACTCAACTAGGTCCGAGGATTGCCACGGCTGAGGTTTGAGAAAGAGTTAGTGTGTGCTCCGTGTCGGCATGCTAAGATGGTAGCTGCTTCTCATTCACCCCTCACCGATGTGATGACGGAGCGTCCATGCGAGCTGCTCCATATGGACCTTGTTGGCCCAGCTCGTGTGCGATCTGTGGGTGGGAAGTGGTATGTCCTTGTTGTGGTGGATGACTACTCTCAGTATGTGTGGGTGTTCTTTCTCGAGGATAAGGGGGATACGTTTGGTTTTGTTCGAGATCTTGTCTTGAGGTTGAGGAACGAGAGACACGGAGATGCCATACGAGCAATCTGCAGTGACAATGGCTCGAAATTCAGAAACTCTCGCTTCGAAACCTTTTTCCATGACTTGGGTCTTGTACACCAATTTTCGAGTTCGTATACGCCTCCCCAGAATGGCGTGGTAGAAAGGAAAAACAGAACCTTGTGTGAGATGGCTTGGACGATGCTCGATGAGCATAGGACTCCGAGAAGGTTCTGGGCTGAGGCAGTGAATACCGCGTGCTATGTTTCGAATAGGATCTACCTCAGAGTGCACAAGAAGAAAACCTGTTACGAGTTGATGCACGGTCGCACACCCAAGGTGAGTCACTTCCATATCTTTGGTTGCAAGTTCTTTATCCTTAAGAAAGGGAAGAAGTTGGACAAGTTTGAGGCTAGGTCGGTCGATGGTATTTTCTTTGGTTATGCATCTCACTCTAGAGCATATCGTGTGCTCAATCTTGAAACTAACCAAATCGTGGAGACTTGCGAGGTAACCTTCGACGAGACACAACCACGTAGTCAGCTTGTTTTTGAGTGTGCAGGTAACGATGAACTTGGCGAGGAGATCTTTTAGGAGGAGGAGCATGAACATGGAGATGATGAAGATGGTGGAATGGTGCCTCCGGCTGAGCATGTACCTACTACTTCGACTACGGTGATGGACGGCCTCTCTCCCACACCTACGACAACAAACCAAGATCAAGGAGAAGCTACTGTTGAGGGGGAGGTAGCATCAAGGCGAGAACCTCCCAGGCGAGTACAAGTGGATCACCCAGCTTCAAGGATCATCGGCGACATGAATGAACGTACTACACGGTCGAGGGTTCGAAACAATTCTCATTACGCTCATGATGCTTTTGTTGCCACTTTTGAGCCCAAAGACATTGGACACGCACTATCTGATCATAATTGGGTTAATTCGATGAATGAGGAGTTGGAGAACTTTGAGAGGAATCAAGTTTGGGAATTGGTTGACCCTCCCCTAGGGTGTAAGCCGATCGAGACAAAATAGGTGTAGAAGAACAAAGAGAGAGAGAAAGGTGAAGTGGTGAGAAACAAGTCAAGGCTTGTTGCTCAGGGGTATAGTCAGAAAGAGGGATCGACTACAAGGAGACCTTTACTCCCGTAGCTCATTTGGAGGCGATTAGAATCCTTCTAACATTTTCCGTGACTATAGGGTTCAAGTTATACCAGATGGATGTGAAGAGTGCCTTCTTGTTGAATGGTGTGTTGGATGAAGAAGTGTTTGTGAGGCAGCCGCCGGGGTTTGAGAGCGAGAAGTACACTCATCGGGTGTACAAGTTGAGGAAGGCGTTGTATGGGTTGAAACAGGCACCTAGAGCTTGGTACGGTAGGTTGAGGGGGTTCCTGTTTGAGAGAGGGTTTGAGATGGGGAAGGTCGATTAGACCTTGTTTCTCCTCAGGCAGGGCAGAGATACCCTGATTGTGCAGGTGTACGTGGATGATATTGTCTTTGGTGGCTCATCTAACTCTCTTGTTGCAAGGTTTGTAGATGATATGAGCAGGGAATTTGAGATGAGCATGATGGGTGAGTTGCAGTTCTTCCTCGGGCTACAAATCAAGCAATCAAAGGAAGGAACATTTGTGCACCAAGCTAAGTACACCAAGGACATTGTGAGGAAGTTCAAGATGGAGGACTCCAAGGCCATGGCAACGCCTATGAGTACGACTACAGCTTTTAATGCGGATGAAGAAGGTGAACACGTGGACCAGAAGGAGTACCGGAGCATTGTCTCCAAGGACTTCGCATCGGCAAGCGGTCAAGTGCATATTCATGTACTTGCGTCACACTCCCGACTTCGACCTTTGGTACTCCGCGTCTTCTTCTTTGGCGCTTCATGGTTTTTCAGACGCGGATTTTGCTAGGTGTCGTTTGGATAGGAAGTCCACTTCTGGGACTTGCCAGTTCTTGGGATCTTCTTTGGTGTCTTGGTCTTCCCGCAAACAGTCGAGTGTTGCTCAATCCACTACCGAGGCAGAGTACATTGCCGCAGCCAGTTGTTGCTCTCAGCTCCTTTGGATCACATACACCATGAGTGACTTTGGTGAGGAGTATACCCATGTACCACTTCAATGTGATAGCACAAGTGCCATAAGTGTCGCAAAGAACCAAGTGCTCCATTCCAAAACCAAGCACATAGAAGTAAGGTATCATTTTCTGAGAGACAACATAGAGAAAGGGAAGATAGTCTTGATCCATGTACCCACACTTGACCAACTAGCCGATATTTTCACGAAACCTCTAGATCAAGCAACTTTCACTCGTTTGCGGGGGGGGCTTGGTGTCTGTTTGATTTCTTGAGTTGGGTGTGTGGGAGCTCCTTTGTAGCATATGTATAGCTTTTCTTTGTGCATTTCTTGCATTTGGCATGGCATATGTAACATGATGTATAGGCATCCTTGTATCTTAAATTGCATGCATTTTGTATCATATGCATTGGTTAAGAAAAGCTTCTCCTATATACATTGTTCACCATGGAATGATATTTATGTCTTTGTGAGCTTGTTTGGTGAGTTATGGTTAGTTTGGATTACCTCCTGATAATCTTGGTTTATATCCATGGTTGATGGCTATGTTTTTGAAAAATGTTACATGTATGCTTTCTTGTGAATAAATGACTTATATGATCTTGACATGTTTTAGTGGTTTTGTTATGCTTAATTTGTGGTTGGATAGCTTATTTTGATCATTGGGGCCTGTTGGCGCAAAAAGTGCACCGGCGCCAAACACACAAAGAAGCCGAACAAAAAGGCGGCTTCACACGCGCAAAGAGTAACAAGACGTGCCGGTCAATTTTTCCCGAAAATTAACAAAAGACAAAGCGAGTTAGATACCAAAGCTTGGAACTTGCCGTGTGGTACCGGACAGGTTCCATATTTACGGCTAAGAAGCCGGATGGGATGACACATAGCTATAGAAAGCTATTTGCCAATGAACTAAAACCATTCGGGAACTTGCAAAGGGAAAAAGTAATATTGCCGAATGGATGACGTAAGCATGACAGCGATCGGTCTTTGTTTGAACAAGGATGCACATGCACGAGGCCATGACCGATCCCCATGAAGATTAGCATTAAATAAATGAATAAAGTAAAGCACGGACATGATCATGTAGTAAACAAGCATGCATAGATCCAAAGCACTAGTCTACCGCATGTCTAGGTACTTTAAAACCCGTCGGGTACGATATCAAAACAAATCTATCCACCGCATGATACAACTTGCATGAAAAACCGTACCACTTTCCACAAATAGATCTATCCACTGCATGATACAATCTAAATATGGAAAGCTAGAAACACACATTATTTAAAGCATGAATAACGCACGTGTTCTACTCGTGAAGAAACATAACCGAATACGGCTGAACAGCCGATTCGGGGTCCATGAAGAAGGAACAAACATTACCAAGTAAATAAACCTATCAGATTGATTTGAAATCTAATCCACCGGATGACTAGCTCCAAAGCAACCCAAAAACCTGCATCTACCGCATGATACCCGGCTCTTTCAAGATTTATATCAACATTAGTAAGCTTGAACCCGCAACACGTAACAATCTAGATCGATTCGGTTTCGGCTATCGGAAAGCACAAGATCCACGTGTTAAAACATGAAATCCACTCGAACAAGGATCATAACGGAGGTAATGCCGATCCAAACCCATCTAGATTGGGCAAAAGTGTGTTACATGAATTTAAACGTAAAGTAAAACTCAAAGTAACACGGGGTAACTTAATGAATCTATTGGATCTTGCCAAAATCCAATAGAGCCGATAACTAGCTTCAAGCTAGATCTTAGCCTACCGCATGGCTCGTGACCTAACAAGAAACCCTCTTGAACCAAGCTTGAATCTACCGCATGACACGAAGCATGGTAACAAGACTACTTGCATCAGATCTAAATCCACCGCATGATACTAGACATGATACAAGGTTGCCGGTACTCACGGAGGTCGACGGATCGATGAACCCTCTCGAAGAACTCGACGACACGACAAAAGGACTCTAGGGTTTGGCGTAAAGCCGGTGTGTATTGAAGAATGGTTGTGTTTGTTACATACATTCAGGGGTCATATTTATACCATGTCAAGTACAACTTCGAATGGATTCGTTGCCTAACTTATCTCTAAGCTTGATCGCCTATCCATCCATTCGTTCTCCCTGATTGAGCCACGTCACCGTCCAATCCCGCAAAATCAGCTCTACTGTTCCTTTGCCGAACTGGAACAGATAGCCGACCATGCATCTCTTTGCCGAATATCTTTGAAAAGATCCTTCCTTCCACCAGACGGACTCTTTATCGAACCGGACCCACAAGTCAGACTCCTTACCAAATTTTGGTGTTAACACATGCCCCTTCAATTGTGGGATAAAAGTAATTTTGTTCCGCAATTGACTCCAGCCACAAATACTTCAAATCAAATCTGTCAACACCTGTTCCTCGCAATCCGCATAGGAATCTTCATCTAGATCCAAACCCTAGATCCCCTCGTTTCGAGCTCAAATCCCCAATGACGGCTCAAAACCAAGATGCTCGGGTAAATTCCTCCCCCTTGGAAAATTCCTCCTAGGCGGTGTATACCACATGCTTCACCAAACTCGTCACCCAAATGTATACTAGCCGAGGATAACATGTGTCAATGGTCCTTGGTGGTTTGTTCAAATGTGGCTGCAGCCTCCACATGCATCGGATCATTGGCGTCGATTTGAACTCCGTGCTCTTCCCCTTATCCAATCACCCCGAAGGGGAGCCTCAAGCCACCGAGGATGCCGAATTATGGAGAAGCGGCTTCAATTGTTCTTGTTCGACGAGACATCGGCCGGCTTTTCGAGCTATTTTTCAAAGGTTTTCCAAATCCTCTCTGGCTTCCTTATCCGGACAATGACACCTTGACTTTCCCTGTTGAATTCTCCTTTGAATCTGGTCATCAAGATGGAAGATTCCTAGAAATCTTCAACATCATAATCCGCCCATGTATGCCTTGCCGAAATTTGAATTTAATGGAGGAAGGCTGAATCATAGCACTTATGAGTATTATCAGCCCAATGTAATAGCTCGGCAACTCGGGTGCGGCCAGATGCCCCCAAGGCTATTTCTGCATGAATTCCTCAAGCCCAGGGAGGAAATCAAAGAACTTATGCACAGCAGTAGAGTTTTCAATTATGTGTGCAGTCCCACTGTCTATACCTGGCCTTTTGTGCCTATAACCTTAGCTCATCCCACCTTCAATTCCTGGTGGCAAGAATCCCATGATCATATCTTCAGTGAGCCTGCACACGTGTTCTGTGCAGAGTTGATGCCTGATTTCCTACCAACTTCGGAGGTAATATAATGAACCTTTGGATCAGATATATCCCCTTTAATCATGATTTTGACCTTTATCTTCTTATTCACAGAACACAGTGCCTGCCCCTCGAGCTAGGAATATCACCTACAATGCTGTAGGCCCAATCTCAGCACTGGGATTCAAGTCCACAACTCTGGCTCAGTTAATGGCCGGGTTTGCCACAACGGACCCCCGACCTCTCTAGCCTTGCCGCCGACGGGAGGCAAGGTCTCTGCTCTCTCGATTGCTCCTCCAAATGCCAAGAGGAGGAGAAGCGTCAAGAAAATGCTTGTTGAGGTAAAATCCTTTACCTTCTTGATCACAAGATTACTCGTTCGATAAATCATATCTTTGTGCATCTTCGGACCGAGCCCCAAGAACCTTCGGTGTCGAACCTCGCCAATGCTCCATCCACCGGTATGACCTTTGTTGCCTCTTTTTAAGGATGAACACGGCATTTACCCTTTTAATTTGACACTTGCGGAAGAGACAATAGAAGAACAACTTGTAGATGTCCCGGTGGCTCAACAAGCAAGTCCACCCAGGGTTGAATTACCTATCCCGATGGAGATCTCATCTTCATCACCTTCTGCGGAAGCAATGAATTCTCCGGAGATGAATCTCCCAATCCAGCCGGAGCCATCAAGTCCTCCAAGGGCACAATCACCTATTGGTCATGCAGAGACAACAATCCCAACAGAGGTGGACCCAACTCCTCTTCAGCCAGAAGCCCATGAGTTACCAGCGACTGCGTCAACATCCTCTAATTTGGAAGCTTCAGCTTTACCTGGAACACCTACTTCTCCTGTGATTGCCCCTACTCAAGAAATCGGCCATGAGGTAATCATTTGCACTTAACTCTGCTATCTTTACTTTTAGCACCTCTAACTCGGCAACACTGCTTCTTAGGATCAGGCTCCATCATCATCAAGCCTGCCATCGGGGACCAATCCAAATGCCGAGGCGATGGAAGGGATGCACCAGCCTCTGTCAGATGAGGTGCTAGCAAAGCTTAGAGAAATTGTTGCCTGGCTGGAAAGAGATGCACAAGATCAATTCAAGGATCTTGATCACTTCGAGGAGATGCTTGAATCCATCAGCCAAGAACTTCCTGAGGATATCAGTGCTCCTCTGGTATCCATCTGTGGCCTGGACGTCCTTTATGCGCCCATAAGACATGCTTTGAGGAAATTGCGCTCCCGTCCGGCTATCGAAAAGAAGAGATCCGATGCTGAACAAGCCATGAACGGGGCGCAATCCCAAACAGAGAGCCACAAAGACACATTGGCTAGTCTGCAGGCTTCTTGTGATCTGAAAATTGCCAAGAAAGCTGCTCTAGAAGCGGAGCTGAGAAGCCTGTCAGCTGAGATAGAGGCTGATAAAAAGAAAATAGCCGAGCTTCCTGGATTGATAGAAAAGACCCAAGAGGAAGCAAGATCGGCTATAGCCAAGATGGAACAATGCAATGCAGAACTCACCACCTTGTCCAGCGCCCAAAAAGACTGCCAAGAACTGTTGGACAATTTCCGCCAGGCAACATCCAATGCTCGTGGTGTGATTGCGAAACATTTGAACATTTGAATGCTCCCCTTGATGTATAACCGAATTGGCCGCTCTTGTGATATTTTTCTTGCAATTTATTTCTTTTCTTCTGCGTACCTTCAAATATAATGCTGAACGACCCATTCGGCAAAGAAACGCCAACTCCCGAATGGCACTTTGATTTTCCTTAGCCGAGCCTGTCAACCGAATACGACTCAGCCTAGAACTCCAAGCGACCCGTCGGTGGGCTGGCCAAGGAAACCTTTCCACCTTCCGATTTTCTTGGGATATGCGCCACGATCCAAAGACACGACTCGAAACCACGATTCACCTTGCCAGGCCTATAAATGCGACCGTAGGTGCCCCTAGCTCTCCACCAGGCCTTCTAGCTCTCGAATCTTTGCCAATCTCAGTCCTTTCTCTTTCCAAACAGTGCACATCCCAAACCACCATGGTGCGCCGCCTCAACCGCCGCCGCGCCTCCGACGAGGCGAGGAGGGGAGCAGCGCCAATGCGCGCCGGTGTAACACCCTAAAATTCCATCACCAAATTAATGTAAGCAACGAGGTGTTTTAGATTTTAATTTTCTAAGGATTAATTAATTTATCAAATAAATTTGGTCTCTAAAATATTTAAATATCATTTTAATAATTTAGAAGCAATAAGTGCTTGTGCATCATGATTTGAATGCATGAGTTTTGGTTGTGATGTGGTTTTAAAAGTCTTAAAATATTTGTGAAAAAGTCCTTAAAAATAATTGTGAAATAGTTTGTGAAATTTGTGTAAAGGTTTGAATTTAAAATATGTTTGAAAAGTTGTTAAAAATGGTTTGTGAAAAGCCTTTAAAATAGTTGGACAAATTTGTGTTAAAATTGAATTTGAAAAGATGTAAAAGTTTTGAATCTAAAAAGGTTTGAAATTGGTTTAAAAATGGGTTTGAAAAAGAAAAGGAAAAAAAAAGAAAAAAAAACAAAACCTCCCAACCCTCTCTCCCCTTCCCCGTTCCAGCCCAGCCGGCCCACCCTTTTCTTCTTTTCTCAGCCCGCAGCCGAGCAGGACGTCGGCCTTCCCTCTCCCTCACATGCGCGCTTGCGGCCCATCGCACCACGCAGCCACCGAGCCGAACCGCCGCCCAGCATCTCCCTCTTCCCCTTTTATTTTTCTTTCGTCGGCCGGGCTCGGGCCCACCCGTCAGCTCCTCCTCCCACCTCTAGCTCTCCTCCCGTGCTTCAGTCAGCGCCGCCGCCGGCCTTTGCCCCCGCGTCACCCGCGCCTCCCCTCCTTGAATCGCTGCCGTTAAGGTGTAATTAATCCTCGGCTTCACTCTCCCTCCTTAATCTCCCTTCCGTTTCTCCCTAATCAAGGCTCCCTCTCTTGAATGCCATTAATCGGGCTCCATTAAGGCCATTGAAGGCCGGCCACCGCCGCCATGTCGTCTCCCACCAGTGCCGCCTCCGCTCCTTCTCTTGGCCTATAAAGGGTGAGCTCGAGGTCCCTTGCACCCCCTGCCGCTTCCCTCGCCCTCGCTCCTAATCCTCGCGCCATCTCTTGCGCCGCAACACCACCGCCGCCCAAATCGAAACGAGCTCCCGGCGGCCCAGTTGCCCCGTCGATTCGTTTGCTAGGAACCATCCCGGAGCACTCCAGCATCCCCACGAGGACCACGACACTAAGCCGCACATTCGCCGTTCGTCGCTGTTTGCATCCTGCCGCCGATGAGCTCCCTGACCGAGCCAGCCGTCTATATGGCCTGAAGCAAAGCGTCACTGGCGGCCGCCCAATCCACCGCGTACATGTGTCATTGGAATAAACCAGCGCCACCACAAGAACCACTCAGTCGAACTGCATCCATTTTGCCCCTTCCCGTAGCCGGAGAACTACCGGAGCACCGCCGGCCCTGCGGAACCCGCGCCGGCCTTCTTCTCCGTCGCCATCCGTGCTCCTGCAAAAATCCGGCAACCTCCGTCTCTCCCCGACGCAGTGAGCGGTCCCATGTGATCCCCTCGATCTCCCGTCCACCTTCCCTTACTCGCTCGCGCCTCTTCTCGCCCAGACGCCGCTCGATTTTGGCCGGCCGGCGGCTTGTCCGCCTCGCCATGGCGTTCGGGATAAAATCATCCTCATCACCGTGAGGATAAGGAAGACATGGCAGTTTTGCCTTTTAGTCCTCATGGAACTCTAAACCAAAGTGTTATAGCATGTGTCTTGCAACTTTTACCCGTAACCCCCTAGAATTATCCCACCTTTTGCACATAAATCCCACTCGTGCTCTTTTACCGGCCTAGCCCTCGTATTCTACTCCTTTTGCGAGCACTATTGATAGTGTCTTGCAAAACTCATCGCCTAACCCTCCCGATCTATAGTTAATCGCAATTAGGTCCTTCCGACCTTGTCTAGTCCATAGATCTAGCGTTTTAGCTCCGTTTAACCTCATTCTTGTTGCGTTAGGCTCATATAAACTCAAAGTACACGTTAGGAGCAATGATGTACATGTTCTTTGTTTTATATTTTATTTACATATTAAATATGATTAATTCCTATTACACATCCTTTTCTAATTAAAATCTAATTAGAAGTTTAACACGTGTTTTCATAAGAAAGTTAATATGATTAATATTAAATGAACATTTCTTTTAATTAAAAGTTAATTAGATGTATACCTCGGTTTTTATAATCAAACTTAATTTGATTAATGATTAAGCAATTTGCTTTCTACTAAAACGTAACATAGGCTATATCCCGAGTTTTCTTAATTAAAATGATAATTTGATTAAAGTGAATATAAATGTGTTTTTAAATTATAATTTGATTAGAATAACATGAAATATAAAGACAAACGCCTAGATACTTTTAAATGCTTCTTTTAAAATTAAATGTTTAATTTGCTTAAATCATACTTGAATATTTATAAGTAAAATTGGAATAGGCTTACATCGTCTTTTAAATATAAATATAACTTGCTTAATTATAAATAGGGTATTTCTCTGAAATAACCTATACACATGATTTTACTTAATTAAAAGATATCAAACGCATAGCTAGCTCTTGTTTGTGATCATCCAAATCTCCAGATAGTTCGAGTGTTCCTTGTGTTCGCCTTCTTAGACCCAAACCCCGTTTTCCCTTTAAAACTTTTCATGCTTGGTGTATTGTTTTGTTTATTGTATGTATTCTTGTGTGCTCGTAGACATCGTGTCGGTTTCAAGCGAGCAACCAGTTGATGTAGATCAAGAGCAAGTGTTTGAAGAAGAAGAACCTTAGTGATTAAGCAAGGAAGGCAAGTGGTCTTCTCCCCCTGCATGATTCTATTTTATCCTATGTAATTGCATGACAACTAAGTTTATATTTATTATGTTATTGCATTAAATTGATGGGAACACCCTTTTTAAGGACCTACCTAGACTTTTACCCACAATCCTTGGATCAACCCTGTTTAATAAATGTTTTTGGGTAGAATATGCTAGTTGCTCAACTTGGGTTGGATAAAAATGGTTTTCCAAGATAAAGGCTTGTATGTTGAACGATGATGCTTTTGGTAATACAAGATCATGTGATTTAATCGGAACATGGAGAACCACCCAAGAAAACATGCGCAACCACAAGTGTTACATGGCTCGACCTTAGCCAATTAATTAGGTGTGCGATTGATCCGATGGCCCTTTTCGGAAGGAGCGAGAGGGGGATCCGGGTTGCGGGGGGTATAGCCCGGTCCTTTTGGGGTAGCGACCTTTGCTAAGGTGCCGACCACTAGGGAGGGTTATGGTCCGCCCCGATCCGTAACTATGCGGGTCGTTAGTCTCTTGTATACCTTTGTAAAGGCTTCGTAGCGTCCCTATGCAATCACACCTCGGAAGTGTGGTATGATGCCCGATCGACGCATCGCATGGTTGGGTTCAAAGTTCTTCGGAACTTTTACGCGAGCCGTGGGTAAAGTGTGCAAACCTCGCGAGTGTAAACCGATCGATCGGCCGTGCTCGCGGTCATGAGCGGCTTGGACCCTCACATGATTAATAAACTTGAAGATGAGAATAAATCGTGCTTTGGTGAAGCTCGACGAGCTTTGGGTTGTTTTGTTTAAAAGTTTTTCTTAAGTGGGTTGGTATATACTTACATCTAGTAATTAGGCGTTCTTTAATTAAAAGTTTGACCAACATTAAAATGCTAACCGCCGCAAAACCATAGCCTATCCTTGGTAGCCTTGCATCTTCCCCCACTTGTTGAGTACCAACCATAAGTGTACTCGGCCTTGCTTATCGCCGTTCGTAAGAGAACAATGGTGAAGAGTTCTACCGCGACCTTGAGGAGTTACGAGGCTTGCGTCTCCCCGATCAAGTGCCCGTGGAAGCGGAAGACGAAGACTCGTCGTGTAGTTATCGTTTTCCGATGTTAAAGACCTTCGTGTCTTCCGAATGAGTGTAGTAAGTTGTTAAACCCCTTGTTACGTTTTTACCGTCTATGATATTACACTCATTTTGTCTAACATATGTGTGGAACTAGATCCCGGCACACATATGTGATGCATCCGGTTTCCCTCCGGAAATCGGGTGTGACGACGGAGGCAATGATCGTCGATTCCTCCTCTTTGATTCAACTTTTGATATTCTTCTTGTTTTGACGATCGTCTTCTTTTCGGATTGATTCGGTGGAATCCGTCTCCGCGCCGGCCAATCAACCCATTCCGGACGACTCCTCGGAGTCCGACGGCCACTCCCCCGTGCCGTACGGGGGAGCTCGATGCCCTCCACTTCAAGGAGGAGCCGGAGACGGCCGGCGTGAGCTAGAGGACGTCTCCAAGAAGGCGGGTATAGCCGAGCCGGAATGGGAGGACCGGGCGCAAACAGCCGCCGGAAGCCATTGATGGTACGGCTGCGAAATCAATTCTTGATCCAACCCGGCTTTTGATGCTAATCTCTTTTTCTTCTTGCTCCTTGCGGCCGCGATGCCGAGCTCACACCGGAAGGCGCCGGTGGAGCACTCGGCCGATAAGGTGAATGCCCACGGCGACACACCGGCGGAGCGCCTTGCCGCGGTGGAACACCGCGTCGACGAGGTGGCCACCCATGGTGTCCGTTTGGGCACCACCTTGGGCCTAGCCGCCATGGCGACGCACACGGACGTCGACTACTCCACCAGGCCGCGCGGCTTCCGGGCGCGCGCGCCGGAGGACGTCGATGAGATCGAGCTCATCTTGGAGCGCCTCGATGGCCACGGCGACGCCATTGCCGAAATCACTCATCCCCAATCCGTACCGAACGGACTTTTCAACTAGATTGTATTAGGGATGTTTGATCATCGGCAATAAATAAGA
Organism: Cenchrus americanus; assembly: GCA_947561735.1. Classification (NCBI taxonomy): domain Eukaryota; kingdom Viridiplantae; phylum Streptophyta; class Magnoliopsida; order Poales; family Poaceae; genus Cenchrus; species Cenchrus americanus. The sequence goes on along the minus strand of OX387243.1, from coordinate 147,922,830 downwards.
ACTCTTGAATTCGTGCTTGTCTTTGTTATAATTTCGCTTCGCATTTGCGTCCATGGTTCTTATTTTCCTTGAATGCATCGGGAACTATCTTGAGCCGAACGCGCGAGAACAAGCGCCCCTTGGCGCAAAATCCACGAAGATCCCGTTTCGGCAATCCATAAGCACCGTTCAAGCAAAAACCCTTCGCATCCGGGGAGAAAACCCCCGCCGTTAGGTATTCCAACAGTGTGTACTGGCCGGTCATCACTCCCAACGCGTCCCTTCGGTCAATAAAATAGCCTGCCGGGATGCCCTGCAGATCCACTCGCACACTCATCCATCATTTCTCATCTCTTCCCCTGCCTCTAGAGGAGAAAACCCCAAGGCCATGGACAAGGGCAAGCAACCTCAGGAGAGCAGCTCATCAAAGAAGCGCACGATTCGAAGGTGAGTTCTCCCTTGATCTATTCCTTGTTCTCCACATGATATCGTGCTTCATTTTTTCTTCTTTTCCTCTTCCAGCCTTGATTTGCTCCCTGAAGAAATCATCGGGACCGAAGATGTGCCTGAGTACATCTCCTCCGATTCCTCCCTCGAAGCAGAGGATGCCACGCCTGAACAGAGGACCAACCATCAACTGCGCCGCCGCGTTCGGCATCTGGAGCACGGCCTCAGGGACATCACCGCCCGTTGCCAAGCCGAGCGTGAGCGTCGCATGGCTCTGGAAGCACTAGTAGGGGGTAAACGCTTCTGACCTCTTCTTGACCTTATGCCTGCATTTGGATTTCTTGCCCCTAACATCGATTCCTCCGCTTCGATGTCTCCGACGGTGGGTACAACAACCTAAAGACGGCCTGGGAGAGCTTGGTGGAGGCCGCCAACCATGGTCACCCCCATGCGTTCCAAGTTGCCGTCACAGTGGTCCTGGAACAGCTGAAGAGGGAGCAACAGAAGAAGCAAAGAAAAGATTGAATCATACTTTCGCTTCTTCCTCCACGCCTTCTGCTTCCCACCTCCTTGAAGATCTGACCAACAGGGTTGTTAGATGTAAACCTGCAAGAAGCAGTTGTAATGTAGTTTTTGTGCTAAGGGCAATGCATCTAGGAACCGGCCATTTCTTCTATTTATGGATTTTTTTGTTCGAAGGCGGCCTCATTCTTGAGCACCGGCTATCTCCGTGTCGGATGTGTGTAATCATTGATCGATCTCAATGCTAGGATAATATTTCTTCGGATATCTTCCATTTATTGCAGTGGAAAATTCTTCTCCTAGCAAAGTTTTTAATATATATGCATTACCGGGACGCATCCGACCACACGAAAGGGCCCTTCCCGGTTGGGGGACCATTTGCCGAATTCATCGTACTTAGTTCCAATCGGCAATAGCGCTTTCCAAACCAAATTGCCTTCGCGAATTGCCCGACTTTTACCTTCTTGTTGTAGTACTTGGCAACCCGCGGCTTGTTTTTCTCAATGTTTTCCGGGGCCCTAAGACGGATCATGTGTAGATCCTCTAGCTCATCCATCATTAGGCCACCGTAGTCCTTGGAGCTCAAATCCTTTTGTAACACCACTCTCCTTGAATCGATTGCATCTCCCAAGGTAAAATTGCGTGGTGCCCGTAAACCAGCTCGTAAGGAGAAGTCTTTGTAGCTCCATGGGGGGCCATCCGGTAAGCCCACAATGCCTCACCGAGTACCGAATGCCACCTCCTTGGCTTCGGTCGATCTTCTTCGTATCAACTTGATCATGATCTTATTAGAAGCCTCTCGCTTGACCATTAGCTCCGGGCATAATAGGGAGAGGAATTAAACAATTTGATCCCCATGCTTTCGGCAAATTCTCTGAACTCCAGTGACACGAATTGTGCCCCTTGATCAGTGGTAATTGTTTGAGGGATTCCAAACCGATAGATGATGTGTTCCTTGACAAATTCAACCATGTTTTCTGATGTCACCTTCTTCAGTGGGATCGCCTCGACCCATTTGGTAAAATAATCCGTAGCCAAAAGCACAAACTTATGCCCCTTGCTGGATGGTGGATTAATCGGCCAATCAAGTCTATACCCCAACCCCCGAATGGCCATGGCTTGATGATGGGATTCAATGTTGATGCGGGGACCCTTTGAATATTCCCAAACCTTTGGCAATCCCGACATCCCTTGTAATACTCAAAGCGAGTCTTCTAATATCGTCACCAAAAACATCCAGGCTTGTCTAATAACCCACTTCATACGGTAGGCCGATTGGTGTGCTCCACATATCCCATCGTGCACTTCGCTCATCATGTTCTTGGTTTCTTCGGACCCGGGCATCGTAGTAACACCCCATCTAATGATTTATAGAATAGATTATCATCCGGAAGAACGAACTTTATGGCTTTGTACCGAGCTTCCTAGAGACCTTTCGGGATGGATCCTTCAAGTAATCAACGATCTCTTTCCTCCAATCATCTTCTGCAAGACCCGTCCCCAGTGCACACGCCTCTGCAGCAAACGCTTCTTGACTCTCTTTGTAACTGGAGGCGCTTTGAGCCAGCCTGTTTGCTTCTTCGTTATGCTCCCTAGGAATGTGCTGTAGAGTTACCAACGGGAAGCTCTTCAAGATTTCCCTGCATTCTTCGTAGTAACTCCTCAGCGCTTCACTTTTGCACTCGTATTGGCCGTTCAATTGCTTGATCACCGGCTCCGAATCTCCATAAACTTCAACTAAAACGGCCCTGACTTCTCTCAAATATTGAAGCCCTCGAAGTAATGCCTCGTATTCGGCACTGGTTATTTGTGACAGGTGGGGCGTATAGGGATGGCAAATTCAAGCATCTCACCTCTAGGCGAAATCAGTAGGATCCCTACTCCCCCACCTTTACCACATGATGATCCATCAAAAAATAAAGCCCAAGGGGTAATCTCAAGCAAATCAATTGACGGATCGCGATGTTCAGTTATAAAATCGGCAATGATTTGTCCTTTGATGGCCTTTGCCGATTCGAACTTCAACTCGAACTCTGATAAAGCTAAAATCCACTTGCCAATCCTGCCGTTCAAAATTGGCATAGATAACATATGTTTTATCACATCAAACTTGGAATACACAGTGCATTCGGCATTCAATAGGTAGTGCCGAAACTTTGTACACGAGTAGTACACGCAAAGACACAGTTTCTCTACAGCCGAATACCTGGTTTCAGGATCAAGTAGTTTTCGGCTAAGATAAGCTACTACCCGCTCCTTTCCTTCGAATTCTTGAATAAGGGCCGATCCAATGGTTTGGGTATCGGCCGCCACGTACAACTTGAAAGGCTTGTCCAGCTGAGGAGGGACCAAAGACGGGAGGCTCCTTCATGTACCGCTTGATCTCATCGAAAGCCTTTTGTTGTTCGTCGCCCCATGTGAACTTCGATCTTTCTTTAGCTTCGAAGAATGGAGAGAATGGCAAAACCTTCGTGATAAATTTGAAATGAATCTTATCACGAAATTGATTTTGCCGAGCAGCGATTGCAACTTCTTGAGATTAGTTGGAGGAACAACTTCATCAATGGCCTTCATGCTCTTCTTGCCAACTTCAATTCCTCCTTCGTGGACTAAAAACCCCAAGAACTCTCCGTTTCGATACTCCAAAAGCGCACTTGTTTGGGTTCATCTTCAAACCATGTTTCCGGGTGCACTCTAAGGTCCTTTTCACATCTTCCAAGTGTGTGTCATGACTTAAGGACTTGATTACCACGTCATCGATGTAGATTTCCACAATTTTGCTGATCAACTCGTGAAAAATGTAATTCATGGCCCGCTGATAAGTTGCACCGGCATTCTTCAACCCAAATGTCATGACTATCCATTCAAACAGGCCTATATGGCCGGGACATCTGAAGGCCGTCTTTGATATGTCTTCTATTGCCATGAAGATTTGGTTGTAACCCGCATTACCATCCATGAAACTAATGACTTTGTGTGCAGTCGTGGCGTCAATCAACAAATCGGCAATAGGCATTGGGTAACCATCCATCGGAGTAGCTCGTTCGGTGTCCCCGAAATCTATGCAAACCCTCATTTTTCTATTCTTCTTGTATACGGGGACAATGTTAGAAATCCACTCCGCATATCCGCATGGCCGAACGAAGTTTGCATCAAGTAATCTTTCAACTTCCTTCTTCACATCGGCCAATACCTCATCCTTGTAGATTTTCCGGGGTGGTTGCTTATATGGTTTGAAACCAGGTTTGATTGGCAACCGATGCTCGACGATGGAACGGTCCAATCCAGGCATCTCCGAATAATCCCAGGCGAAGCAATCCTTGTATTCTTTGAGAAGCTTAATTAATTCCCCCCCTGAAGTCTGGCTGCAAATTTGCACTGATGAACGTCGGCCTTGGCTTATCGCCGTTTCCAATGTCAACCTCTTCTAATTTATCAGCCGACATGAATCTTCGCCCCAACTTGCCATCAGTGCTGTCTACGGGGTTCTCCATTAAAAATTGCTATAAGAGCCGATCGCTTGAATCGGCCGTTGATCACCGCCGACGGGTTCAACGGGACCTTCTCCCCGTCTTTCCCGAGAAACAATCAATACCTTGGTATTCCCGAGAAGGCTCGGTTCCATGTTCGCCACGCTCACGGAGTCATTCGCTTGGACGACCTCAATCTCATCGTCCACCCACCGGATAAGCGTTGTTGATGCATGGTGGATGGGACGCAACAGTTGGCATGAATCCAGTCCCGCCCAAGCAGCAGGCTGTAGGCTCCTTTACCTTCGATGACAAAGAAGGTAGTGAGTAGCGTCTTGGACCCGATCATCAAATCCACGTGAGCGCATCCCTTGGTATCTGAAGGGTTCCCGGCGAAATCATTCAAGATTATGCTTGTAGGCGTCAGATCGCTCGGGCCCATGCCAAGTTTCCTGAAGGTGGTGTACGGCATTACGTTGACTGCCGCTCCACCGTCGACAAACATCTTGGTCAATGTCTTGCCATTGATGTATCCTTTCAAGTACAGCGGCCTCATATGTCGATTCTTGGCCGGCTTGTCGAAGATTGCCTGCTTGGCCAGCACCAGTTGTGCCATCATCCCTTCGGTCTGCTCGTCATCGAAGGAAGCTTCCTCCTGCATAACCTGGTTAGCAGGAGCCATGAATTCGTTCGGCAGAAAGTATACCATGCACGTTGGAGTCGAACGCTTTGACCCTTTAGGTTGATCCTTGGGGCGCCACACACCGCTTTGTTTGGATTCCGGCCCGCCTCGGTTCACGGTTCGAAGCGCCGGGACCCGTCTTTTCGACTCTTGCGTAGGCCGGCGGGCACCATTGCCCCTTTTGCCGGATGTAGTCGTCTTCATCCTCCTCTTGATCGGCTCACCTAAGATCGGCTTGCCGCTTCGGGGTGATCAATGACTTCAATTTTTTGGCGCCGATCCCCATTAGGGTGGATCCTTCCAATTCTCTCGTGGACGGATCGGCGATTGGCGCTCTCTCGCTCGTACTCAAAATACCGTCACCGCATTCGGGACGAGTTCTTCAACGTGGGCGAGCTTCAAACCCTCATTCCGGCAATGCCCGAAGAAGGCACATCCCCGGTGTGCGCGTTCGCCGCTCGCGCGTGTATTGCTCTTGGTCCCTTCGTGTGCTTCTTCTTCGGCTCTACGCTTCTCCTCCTCGTAGCGTCGCTTCGGTAGCGTTCTTTCTCCATCCGGTGCCGCCACTTGTTGAGTAGGATGCGCGAGGTCACCCTGGGCTTGGCTCTGGATGACTCCCCGATTCGACGTGACTCCTAAGAATGCGGGGGGCTTCACCGTGCACCTGCTCCAGAGTTACTTGGCGTTCTGGGTCCGCTGCTCCATCTTGTCTAGCCCTGGCTGAGGTCAAGACCTTGACCTTTCCCTTCTCCTCGGCTGTTATCATGTTAACAGAAAAGCCCACCATGTTCTGAGGGAAGGGGTGGCCATCCAGCTTCATCTTGTTGTCGAACTTAAGGTGTCCCTCCTGGATGGCCTTACGGATCCTCATCCCGAAGACCCCGCAATCATTGATGGAGTGTGAATCCCCGTCGTGGAAGCCACGGTAACGTTTCCCTTTAACTCCATCGGGCCGAAGCATGGAATGCCCCTCGAGCGACTTGATTCGGCCTTCCTTCACTAAGAGCTCGAACAGTTTGTCAGCCTTCGTGATATCAAAATCGTAAGTGCCCTTGGTCCGTTTGACCCGGCGGCCGCTGATTCATCGTCAAAGGCTCCTTCCCCCACATGATCTCCGCTGCGGCCACATCCAATTCATCATCAGAATCCTCGAGCGGATCGGCCTTGTCTAAGAGCTTGGTTGTAGACGTCAGCGACGTCATGCTGCTTGCCAAACTTAGCATCCTTCTTGAAGCCATACGCTTGGTTGCTCATCAGTGATAGCTTCTGCGATAGCTGGCCTAGGTTCTCAAACTCCATCCCGAACAATTTCTCACGTACGGCCGGCAGCATCCCGGCGACGGCCATATCAGCCAACTGGTCATCTGGCAAGTTAAGCGAGAAGCACATGCCTTTGACCTCCCTGAATCTTCTTGAGAAACTCTAGCGGCGTCTCGCTGTGCTCTGCTTCAGGGTGGCAAGGTCGATCAACTTTTTCTCCGAGCTGCCACTGAAATAATGAGCGTGGAATTTCCACTCTAGGTCCTTCCATCTGCAAACTGATTCAAGGGGTAGGGACGAGAACCACTGGAACGCTGGACCTGTCAGTGATGCGGGGAAGTAGCGGACCCTGAATGTTTCCTCAGCTGAGCATTCCCCGAGCTGCATGAGGTAACGAGCGATGTGCTCCACCGTGCTCGTGTCGTCTTGCCCCGAAAATTTCGTGAACTCCGTTGGCGGCTTCACCCTTGGCGGCAAGAGCACGTTGTAGTACCATTCTGGGAACGACGGCTTATAGGCGGGTCCCTGCATTTTGGCTTGAGGCCGAACTGATTTTGCATCAATTCGGCCATCTTCCGCGCCAGGGCGTCATCCTCTTGTGCGCCTGCAGCTGGCGCGTATCCTGGATGCGGGAAGGCGTCAAATGCTCCATAGTTTCCCACCTCATGGTAGCCTCCGCCGTACAAGTTTCTCTGCAGCCAGTTGTTCACCGGCGCAATCCTGTGGCCGGAGGCAAGTGGGGCCCCAGGCGAGCCGAACGCTAGATCTCCGTACGTAGGCTGGTACGGATTTGGCCGCATTGCACGGGGGTTGACCCGTCTCTCTCGCCGTGGTGGCTGGATTGGCTCGCCCTCCCCGAAGCTTGTAGTGGGGGCCGAACTAGGCCGACCCCCGCCGCCTGCGGAGGAGGATGGAACGCTTGACTTCCCGAGCTCGATGAGGAGGCCGCCGTGGTCGGCTCCGTAATGGTGGTTGAGAGCTTGACTCGCCCGGCTCCACGGTGCCCCCCTGGATGGGTGCCTTGCTTCGAACGCTTGTTCCATGCCCGGCCAAAGACGGCCACCATCATCCGCCGGAGCGCACCGAGGAAAGCTTTGTTGTGCTTGCTAAGCATGTAGTCCGCAGATTCTCGGAATACTCGCATGCACTCCTCTTTCTCCCCGCCGAGCCGTGGTATCGCTCTCCCCCGGCGGCAACACCCCGGGCATCTCGTTCTTCAAGTATGGGACGCCGCTTCTATTTTTCTTGAATGACGAAGCAGACATTTCGCTAGAACCGGTCCATGACATCCCGGAGTTGGCCGCCAGTTGCTCGGGGAGAGAGATCTTCAAGGTTGACGTCCATGATGTCCCCGATTTCGGGCATCTTGAATCTATTCAGCTGTGGTCCCACCGGGCGTGCCAAAAAGTGTGTTGACGCAAAAAGTGCACCCGGCGCCAAACACACAGCAAGCCGAACAAAGCTGGCTTCACACGCGCAAAGAGTAACAAGACGTGCCAGTCAATTTTTCCTGAAAATTAACAAAAGACAAAGCAGTTAGATACCAAAGCTTGGAACTTGCCGGGTGGTACCAGACAGTTCCATATTTACGGCTAAGAAGCCAGATGGGATGACACATAGCTATAGAAAGCTATTTGCCAATGAACTAAAACCATTCGGGAACTTGCAAAGGGAAAAAGTAATATTGCCGAATGGATGACGTAAGCATGACAGCGATCGGTCTTTGTTTGAGCAAGGATGCACACGCACGAGGCCATGACCGATCCTCATGAAGATTAGCATTAAATAAACGAATAAAGTAAAGCACGTACATGATCATGTAGTAAACAAGCATGCATAGATCCAAAGCACTAGTCTACCGCATGTCTAGGTACTTTAAAACCCGTCGGGTATGATATCAAAACAAATCTATTCACCGCATGATACAACTTGCATGAAAAAACGTACCACTTTCCACAAATAAATCTATCCACCGCATGATACAATGTAAATATGGAAAGCTAAAAGCACACATTATTTAAAGCATGAATGACGCACGTGTTCTACTCGTGAAGAAACATAACCGAATACGGCTGAACAGCCGATTCGGGGTCCATGAAGAAGGAACAAACATTACCAAGTAAATAAACCTATCAGATTGATTTGAAATCTAATCCACCGGATGACTAGCTCCAAAGCAACCCAAAAACCTGCATCTACCGCATGATACCCGGCTCTTTCAAGATTTATACCAACATTAGTAAGCTTGAACCCGCAACACGTAACAATCTAGATCGATTCGGTTTCGGCTATCGGAAAGCACAAGATCCACGTGTTAAAACATGAAATCCACTCGAACAAGGATCATAACGAGAGGTAAAGCCGATCCAAACCCATCTAGATTGGGCAAAAGTGTGTTACATGAATTTAAATGTAAAGTAAAACTCAAAGTAACACGGGGTAACTCAAAGTAAATAAACCTATCGATTGATTTGAAATCTAATCCACCGGATGACTAGCTCCAAAGCAACCCAAAAACCTGCATCTACCGCATGATACCCGGCTCTTTCAAGATTTATACCAACATTAGTAAGCTTGAACCCGCAACACGTAACAATCTAGATCGATTCGGTTTCGGCTATCGGAAAGCACAAGATCCACGTGTTAAAACATGAAATCCACTCGAACAAGGATCATAAAAGAGGTAAAGCCGATCCAAACCCATCTAGATTGGGCAAAAGTGTGTTACATGAATTTAAACGTAAAGTAAAACTCAAAGTAACACGGGGTAACTTAATGAATCTATTGGATCTTGCCAAAATCCAATAGAGCCGATAACTAGCTTCAAGCTAGATCTTAGCCTACCGCATGGCTCGTGACCTAACAAGAAACCCTCTTGAACCAAGCTTGAATCTACCGCATGACACGAAGCATGGTAACAAGACTACTTGCATCAGATCTAAATCCACCGCATGATACTAGACATGATACAAGGTTGCCGGTACTCACGGAGGTCGACGGATCGATGAACCCTCTCGAAGAACTCGACGACACGGCAAAAAGGACTCTAGGGTTTGGCGTAAGGCCGGTGTGTATTGAAGAATGGTTGTGTTTGTTACATACACTCAGGGGTCATATTTATACCCTGTCAAGTACAACTTCGAATGGATTCGTTGCCTAACTTATCTCTAAGCTTGATCGCCTATCCATCCATTCGTTCTCCCTGATTGAGCCACGTCACCGTCCAATCCCGTAAAATCAGCTCTCTTGTTCCTTTGCCGAACCGGAACGGATAGCCGACCACGGATCTCTTTGCCGAATATCTTTGAAAAGATCCTTCCTTCCACCGGACGGACTCTTTATCGAACTGGACCCACAAGTCGACTCCTTACCAAATTTTGGTGTTAACAAGGCCAACGACTCATTTGCCATCATGAATGTTTAGCCCTCATGCTTTATCTTGTGGATGGGTATAAGTTCCTTTTTGTCGCAAAGACATTTCATGTACCAAATATGAATCTGAAGATGAAATGTAAATTGCTTGGAAAATGTGCTCCCATGTCATATGTGCTAATTTTAATTTGCTTTGGGTGCTAAAATGTTGCATGATGCCTACCAATGAGAAGTCTCATATTGTCGGGGACAGCCCTAGGGGTCCCCTTAAACAACAGGGAAACCCTCACTTAAAACCCGCAACAAAGCCAAAACACGATTTGCCTAACCATGCAGGGAACGGCCCACGCCGCAGGGACCCCGACGGCCCATCAAGGCGGCCCTCTTAGAGATCCCCTCGAGCAGGCTCCGCCTCGCTCGAGGATGCGCGCCCCTCGGGCGGGCTCCGCCTCGTCCGAGGGGCGCACTTCCCTCGAGCGGGCTCCACCTCGCTCGAGGGCTCGCTCCCCCCTCGAGCGGGTTTCGTCTCGCTCGAGGGTACGTCCCCACCCTCGACCGGGGTCCGCCACGCTCGAGGGTGCCCCTCACGCGTGCGCCGGCCCCCGTACACGGGCATTTAACGCCCCGACACCGGCGGGACGGCGCCATCATGCGCACGGGGCTCGCGCCCGGTGCCGCCGCACCAACCCCCCGGGGAGGAGCCCATCCCCATCAATGTAGGGAGGGACGTGCGGCACGGCGGGGTGTCGGCCCCGTGACACCGCGCGCTGCTCCCGATGACGGGCCGACGCGCCGAGCCCTCGAAAGGGGGGCGGCTTCACCCTCAATTCACTTTCTTGTGACCCTACGGGGGTTAGGTGGAGGCGCTAGGCCGGTGGATCGCCATCCCCGCCACCGTAACGACATGGTCGCCGTCCCCGCGCGTGCGGCGCACGCCGGGCGCCGTAGCAACAACCCCGACGACCGTGAAGCGCGTCGGGAAGGGGGACGCCGTTTTACCTACTCCCGTGCCCCGTACGGGCCAACGTCGGCACCTCCCTCGAGCCTATCGGAGGGACATCGCCGAGTCCGCCGCCCTTCTACCCTCGAACCGCCACCGTTCGGGTACAAGGTAGGCCATGATGGCCAGATCGCCGCGAGGATCGTCCGGACGGCCGCCCACTCTACAGTGTGGCACGTCGTGCTTCTCCACGTAGCTAGATAGCGCGGCGCGCATGTAATCGGCCTCCCCCATGATCTATAAAAGGGGGAGCGAACCCCCCGACCGCGGAGGGAGAGGGGAGACGGATAGAAACCCTTTGCACACCACGTACTCATTCTCCAATTCTCCCACAACATCTTCGACCACTTCTCCGGGGACTTGGAAGCCACGCTTCCTCTCCCGCCTTGCTTGTTGCCCCACTACGGGGCACCCCCGGTGCCGAGCAATATAGTGCCGTGAGCACACCACCGCCGGACGTACGGCCCCCTCGGCGGGAACCGGGATAAATCCCGTGTCTTTTATTGCTTAGCATCGACCATTGAGGGATAGACCTCGGCGCTTTCTGCGGTTAGTGTCGGGACCATATTCCGCACCGACAGTTGGCGCCCACCGTGGGGCAAGCGAGCGCCTAAGGTCATTTCGTCAACTCCCTCCATGGTGATCCGCACTGAGTACCGTGGTACACGCTACTGCATGGGTAGCTCGGACCCCCTCCCAGCCGGGTTCGAAATTCGCTTCGGGGGACCGAACTTTCGGGCCACGGGGGAACGGCTATCTCATGCGCCTCACCAACCGTGAGGAGCTCCACGCGCGGCGCCGGGCCGGGGTCCGCTCCGGTCCCCGCCGCACGCACCACCACGGCGCGAGGCGCCCGCGGGCGCGGATGCCGCGGGCCCGTCGACGCCACGACGCCGTCGTCGCTGCGGGACGGCGCTCGCGCCGGGCGCGGTCCGAGCGGCGGCGAAGCCGAGCACGCCGCCACTCAACGCGGCGCGTCCACCGTCACGACCACCACCACTCCGGCGGGACAACGCACGGTCTCGGACCGCGCATCCCCATCGGGGCTGCGTGGCGCTACGTCGGCCTACAACGCCAACGTCAACACCACGATGCGCAGGGTTCCACCTGGCCGCCACGTCTTCGTCGCCAGGAACCCGGCGCCTCAGCAGGGGACGAATCGTCCCTGGGCTCCGTCGACGCGTTGCCACCCGCCAACCGCCACGGGTACGCGGAGTGGGACTTCTCCGGCGTGCCAGACCCAGTTGTGTTCCGGCGTTTCCTAGACGCTGCGGACTACTGGTTCGGCTACTCCGACGACTCCAGCACCGGGAGTTACGACCCCGCGCGGGAGTGCTACGCCGTCATCACCAACGACCCGGCCAATGCCGCCGGCGCGGCAGGAGCCGGAGACGGGGGAGGTAACAATGCCCCGAGGGGATCGCCGCGCGCCCGGCCGCCGGGCCAAGCGCTCCCCGCCGGGGCCGACGCCGACGCACGGGCCGGCCCAAGCCCGCGAGCTCGAGGCCAAGCCGGCGGAGGGAATACGGACGGTGCGGGCGCCGCGCCTCAATGGCGGGGAGAGGCCTCCGCACGAGGCGAACGCGCACGGGAGCCGGGCCGACGGAGTCCGCGACCGCATCAACACCGTCCCCAACATCGACAACGCGGACGCGCCCCCGCGGGCGAGCCAAAAGCTCATCGCCGCCACGACGCCTGGCTGCGCGGGCCATGCCGCACCCTCGACCCCCGAGGCTCGAGACCCGCACCGCGAGGTGCAAACTCTCATCGAGCAAGCGGGCGTCCGGCCGGGCCGAGAGCTCGGCCTCACGCATCCGCCAACGGGGGGGATGCGCGGGACGACGAAGCCGCGCCGGGAGGCGAACCCTCGGTGCACGCGGGAGGACCGGCGGGGCGACCCGCCGACCAAGGACGCACGCCGGCCAAGGAGCGGCTCCTTGACGCACGCGAGGGCGCTAGACGGCGACGCCCGCAACGTCATCAACGCCGGGCGCACCGGCGGGGGCGACGCACGAGCGGGGCGAGGGGCTACCACCCTCGACGGGGTGGACGCTACGGCCGGCGGCGAGGACCGCTCCCCGATGCGGAGCCCCCCGGGCACCCGTGTGTTCGGCGGGAGATCCGCGCGGCGGCGTTCCCCCCGGCGCTTTCGCCAACCCTCGACCATCGTCAAGTACAACGGGGAGACGGACCCCCGCGTGTGGCTTAACGACTCTTGCACGGCTTGTCGGTGGGCGGGGCCACCAGCGACGAGGTCATCATCCGCAACTTGCCCCTGCACCTCGGCGACGCGGCCGGACATGGCTCGAGCACTTGCCCGCCGACCAAATCCACAACTGGGATGATCTAGTCCGCACGTTTGTGGGCAACTTCCGGGGGCACATACGTGCGCCCGGAAATTCGTGGGACCCGCGCTCCGCACACGAGAAGCCGGCGAGTCACCGCGGGACTTCATACGGCGCTTCTCCAAGCGCCGCACGGAGCTTCCTAGCGTGGCGCGATCCGAAATCGTGCACGCCTTCCTCGAGGGCACCACGTGCGGGACCTCGTACGGGAGGCCGGGACGCGCGCCCGCTGCGGACTCCAACGAGGCGTTCGACATCGCCACCGGCTTCGCCTCGGAGAAGAGGCCGTGGGGGCGATCTTCGACGGCAAGAAGGGCAAGCGCTCGGAGGAGCGCGCCGCGAGGGCGGCGGGTCCAAGGAGCCCCACCGCAACGACAAGCGGGGCAAGAAGGGGGAAGAAGCCGCGCCGCGAGGCGCGCGAGCGGGGCGCGACGGCGGCAATGCCGAGGCCCTCCTCGGCCGTTGACCCGGCTCGACGGGGCCCTCGACCGGCCCCTCGAGGCCCGGGGGTGTTCGACGACATGCCGAAAAAAGCCATGTCCCTACCACAAGACCCGGTGAACCACACCCTTGAGCGGTGCGATATGCTCAAAAAGTTCTACGGCCGTGCCGCGCGAAGGAGGCGGAGGCCAAGAAAGACGGAGGCGATGGCGACGCGGGCGGCTTCCCCGCCGTCGAAAATGTGTTCCTCATCTTTGGGGGGCCAACCGTCGACATGTCGACCCGCCGCCGCAAGAAGGAGCGGCACGAGGTCCTCGCCGCGGAGAGGGCGCCTCCGTCCTTCCTCAATTGGTCGGAGGACGCCATCACCTTCGGCCCGGGAGGACCACCCGAACCGCGTCCCCAACCGGGCCGATGCCCGCCGGTGGTCGACCCCATCATCGGGAACGCCGGTTCTCGAAGGTCATCATGGACGGAGGCGGCCGGCCTCAACATCCTCTACGCGCATACGTTGCGCCCGATGGGGATTGGGTTGGACCGGTGCGACCCGGCCACGAAGCCATTTCACGGCATTGCGCCGGCAAGCGAGTCCGGCCCCTCGGGCGGATCGACTGCCCGGTTTGGTTTGGCACCCCGAAGAACTTCCGCAAGGAGACCCTCACCTTCGAAGTGGTAGGGTTCAAGGGGGCCTACCACGCAATACTTGGGCGACCCCGTTACGCCAAATTCATGGCGGTCCCCAATTACACCTACCCGAAGATGAAGATGCGGGGCCAAACGGCGTCATCACCGTCGGCTCGTCCATCGAGCACGCGTTCGGCTGCGACGTCGAATGCGTAGAACACGCGAGAGGCACGGCGGCGCCGGATGAAGCGCCGGTGAACACGGCGGAGAAGATGGTCAACGAAGACCTCGACCCCGCCGCCAAGCACGCCGGGACCTTCGAGGCCGCGGAGCGGACCAAGGGGGTCCCCCTCGACCCTTCGGCCCCCGAGCGCAAGGCGTTGAGGGTCGGCTCCACCCTCGACCCCAAATAGGAAGTGGTGCTCGTCGACTTCCTCCGCGCCAACGCCGACATCTTCGCGTGGAGCCCCTCGGATATGCCGGGCATCCCGAGGGAAGTCGCCGAGCACTCCCTTGACATCTCCGCCAAACGCCCGCGCCGTGCGAAGAACGGGCGGCGCGCCGCTTCGACGAGGAGCGGCGACGGGCAATCGGAGCGGAGGCTGCGGAAGCTTCTCGAGGCCGGATTCATCAAGGAGGTGTTCCACCCAACGTGGCTAGCAAACCCCGTGCTTGTAAAGAAAAAGAATGGGAAGTGGCGGATGTGTGTAGACTACACTAGTCTTAATAAAGCATGTCCTAAAGTTCCTTTTCCTTTGCCGCGCATTGATCAAATTGTTGATTCAACGGCTGGGTGCGAATTGCTTTGCTTCCTTGATGCCTATTCCGGGTACCACCAAATAAAGATGAAAGAGTCCGACCAGCTCGCGACTTCGTTCATCACACCGTTCGGGACGTTCTGCTACGTCACGATGCCGTTTGGCCTCAGAAACGCAGGTGCAACATACCAGCGTTGCATGCGGCACGTTTTTGGGGATCACATCGGGCGAATGGTCGAAGCATACGTGGACGACATCGTCGTGAAGACCGAGAAGGCGGACGACCCGGTTGGCGACCTCGCCGTCGCGTTCGGCCGCCTACGGGCCAATGGGGTCAAGTTAAACCCCGAAAAATGTGTCTTTGGAGTGCCGCGAGGCATGCTCCCGGGGTACATTGTCTCCCGGCGGGGAACCGAGGCCAACCCCCGAAAAGGTTGCGGCCCTCGAACGAATGGGTCCGATCCGGGACCTCAAAGGGGTGCGAGAAGGTGCTTTGGGGTGCCTCGCCGCCTTGAGCCGCTTCATCTCGCGGCTCGGTGAGAAGGGCCCGCCCCTCTATCGCCTCCTCAAGAAGCACGAGCGCTTCTCCGGACCGCCGAGGCCCGGGATGCGCTCGACAAGCCGAAGACGTCCCTAACGCACGTCCCGATCCTCACGCCGCCACAAGATAGCGAACCCCCGCGTGCTCTACGTAGCCGCAACCACCCGGGTGGTCGGCGCCGTGATTGTCGTGGAGCGCATGGAGGAAGGGCATACCTTGCCCGTACGGCGGCCGGTCTACTACATCAGCGAGGTCCTGTCAGACACGAAGACGCGCTACCCCCAGGTCCGGAAGTTGCTGTACGCGGTAGTTCTTGCGCGGCGCAAACTCCGCCACTACTTCGAGGCCCACCCCGTCACAGTGGTTTCCTCCTTCCCCCTAGGGGAGATAATTCGCAACCCCGACGCCGCGGGTAGGATCGCCAAGTGGTCCGTAGAGCTGATGGGCGAGACGCTCGCCTACGCCCCGCGCAAGGCCGTCAAATCCCAAATCTTGGCGGATTTCGTCGCCGAATGGACGGATACGCAGCCTACCGCCGCCGCGGATACAAGCGGAGGCCGGACTCCGTTCTTCGACGGCTCGGTGATGAAAACGGGGAGCGGGCGCGGGCTCGCTCTTCGTGTCACCCCTCGGGGAACACATGCGGTACGCGGTGCGCCTCCACTTCCCCGCGTCTAACAATATGGCTGAATACGAGGCCCTCCTCAGCGGCCTCAAAATCGCCATTGAGTTAGGCGTCAAGCGCCTCGACGTGCGGGGGGACTCGCAACTCGTGATCGATCGGTGTCATGAAGAACGCGAGCCGCCACGACGACAAGATGGAGGCCTACTGCAGAGCCGTGCGAGCCCTCGAGGACAAGTTCTACGACATCGAGCTTAACCATGTGCCCCGCCGGTACAACGAGGGAGGCGGACGAGCTCGCCAAAATCGCGTCCGGCGGATCACCGTCCCCCCCGAACGTTTTCGCGCGCGACATCGCTCTACCCTCGGTCATCTTCGAGCCCTACCCCTCGAGTCACAACGAACCCTCGGGGGCTCCCTCGAATCCGGCGGGTGCGGAACCCATGGATGAGGACCCCTCGAACGAGGCGTACGTGCTCTCCCTCCTCGAGGGGTACGGCACCCACGAGGCCGACGTGATGGACGTCGAGCCGGCTCCCCGTCCAAGAAGACCGGCGCGAAAAATACATCGCTCGGATCGCCCGAGGGGAACTCCCCACGGACCGGGCCACGGCCAAGCGCATCGCCGAGATGGCCAAATCTTTCGCCCTCGTCGACGGCGAGCCGTACAAGCGCGCCGCCTCCGCATCCTACGGCGGTGCGTACCCATTCCCCGAGGGGCGCGAGCTCCTACGGGACATCCACGCGGGGATCCGTGGCCACCACGCCGCGCCCCGCACCCTCGTCGCAACGCGTTCCGCCGGGGCTTTTGCGGCCTATCGCGGTCGCGGACGCCGGCCGAAATCGTACGCACCGCGAAGGGTGCCGTTCTACGCCCGCAAGTCCAACTTGCCCGCCCATGCCCTACATACCATCCCCGTGACATGGCCATTCGCCGTGTGGGGGCTGGACATCGTCGGGCCCCTGCGGAAGGCGCCCGGGGGCTTCACCCACTTGTTGGTCGCGATCGACAAGTTCTCCAAGTGGGTCGAGGTGCGTCCCATCACGAACCTCAGGGCAGAGCAGGCGGTAACATTCTTCACCGACATCGTCTACCGCTTTGGAGTTCCAAACTCCATCATCACGGACAACGGGTCCCAGTTCACGGGCAGGAAGTTTTTGGAGTTCTGCGATAAGTTCCACATCCGAGTGGATTGGGCAGCTGTGGCACACTCACAAACCAACGGCCAAGTAGAGCGTGCCAACGGCATGATCTTACAAGGCCTAAAGCCCAGAATTTTCGACCGAGCCGAACAAATGGGGCGGAAATGGCTCCAAGAATTACCGGCGGTTGTGTGGAGCCTAAGGACCACCCCCGAGCGAGCCACCGGGTTCACCCCGTTTTTCTTAGTCCACGGCGCGGAGGCCGTCGTCCCCACGGACTTAGAATACGGCTCGCCCGAGGTTCGAGGCTATGACGAGGATGCCAGCCAGCGAGCCCGCGAGGACTCGCTGGATCAGCTGGACGAGGCATGCCTCGTGGCCCTGATGCATTCCGCGAAGTACCGGCGGTCCCTCGGGCGCTATCAAGCACGCAAGATACGCCGGCGGGATTTCGGCGAAGGGGATGCGGTCCTAAGGCCGCGTCAAGACAACCGAGGGCGCCACAAGCTATCACCCCCATGGGAGGGACCCTACGTCGTGGTGAAGGTACTCAAGCCCGCACGTACAAGCCGGCCAACAAGGACGGTGAAGAGCTCACCAACGCTTGGAACATCAAACAGCCTACGTCGTTTCTACCCCTAGCTAGGATTCCCAAGCATTTTGTCCGTTGTAAAAATCACACGACCAATGCCCGAGTTCGTTGCAACTATGTAAAAGCTTTAAGTTTAATAAAAAGGGCAACTCGGCTTTCCCCTGAAACCCAAGTTACCCTCGGGGGCTACTGCGGGGGGCACCCCCCCCCCCCAAAATGGTCCCATTTTTTCGCGCAAAAACGAAATAACTCACACGCGCTAAGTTTGTTTCCTACTTCAACCTCGAGCAACGATTCGAACGGGCGCGGGCGGCCTAGCGGAAGGAGCGTGCGAGCCGCAGATAGCCTACGCCGCGTGGATATGGCCCTTCTCTCTCGCCTCCAACCCGGCGGGCCCCCGCGAAAATCGAACTCCCCTAACTAGAATCTACTCAGGAAGAAGGAGAAACAAAAAGCGTGATAGACAAATGACTTCATTACAGCAAAAAGTTTATGTCCAAGAACAACTTGTTCATTTACAAAAGGCCACGAGGCCAGAGTACTGATACACATCAAAATGGGCCAAGTGCCCAACGACTTTCGAGGGCGGGAGGAGCGGCGGCGTCGGCCGGCGTCCGGAAGAGGAACTCCTCGAAGGCTTCGGCGAGCGACCGGCGGCGTCGGCGGCGAGCGCATCCACACGCTCCATCGCCACCTCGTCCTCGACACCCTCGGGGACGACGTAGCCCCCTGCGCCGCGCCTCGAAGTTAACCTCGTAGTGGGACCGCACCACTCCGAGGGCCTTCTCGGACGCCCGGATGCGCCGCCCGGCGCATCCGCTCGGTGACGTGACCGCCAAGGGCGCGCGGGCGGCCGGCCAACGAGCCGCCGCCGCGCGCTTCGCCCTCCTCCACGCGCGCGGCGGGTCTCAAGGGGCCGCGCCACGCAGCTCCTGCAGCTCCTGCTCGGAGGAGTTGTAGGAAGCCTGCAGCGCCTCGGCCCGCTCAGCCGCATGCCCTAGGGCGGTACGCAAGCCTGGAAACGCCAAGGCAAGAAAGAAATCAGAAAGGGGAAACGCGAGCCCTCTAACAGAAAAACCAACAAGGCAAGAGTCAAACGGCGGCTCACCTTCAACTTGCTTCCTCTCCGTCTCGAAGTCGCGGCGCACGGCCTCGACCGTCAGCTCGAGGCGCTTGACGGTCTCACCTTGCTCCTGGAGGGACAGCTCCTGATTGGCGTTGGTAATGCTGAGCATAATCACCTCGCCCTCGGCCTTGGAGAGCTTGTCGTCCCGCTCCGCCAAAGACTTCTGCGCCGCCTCGCGAGCGATGCGCTCTCGCTCCCGGCGCCGTCGGGCGTCGACAAGGGCGGCTTCGCTCTCGCCGGGAGCCGCCCCTCGCCCCTTGGCGGGCGGTGCGCTCTGCGGAGAGCCGCTCCTCGCCGGCGACGAGAGCCGCGGCCTTGGCGTCGAGGGCGCCCTTCAAATCGTCGGCCTCCTTGGCCCGGCTGCTCCGGCCCCGCGCGCCCGCTCCTCGGCCGGCGCTGGCCGGGCTTGCGCCCCCTCGAGCGACGTGCGGAGCTCCCGGTTCTCGCCGCGGACGTTGGCCACCTCCGCCCTCCCGGTTGGCGGCCGGCGTCCGCGTCTTCTCCAAGTCCGAGCGCGCGCCGCCACGCAGCCTCATCACGATCGATGAGGGCCGTGCGGACCCGCTCGAGGCTCGAGCGGCGCGCCGGGTCCCCGCCTCGAGGCGTCGGGGGAGCTCGTCGCGCCACGCCATGGCCCGTACGCCGCCCACCGTCCGGGCGTCCTGAGGGCGTCAGCAAGCGCGTCGAAAGCGCTGCACCGCTCCCGGAGCTGGTGGACCTCGGCGTTCACCCGGTCGAAGGCGTCATACTTGTCGTGGGCGCGGCGCTCGAGCTCCTGGCACCCACAAAATCAAAACCCATAAGCGCTGCGACACGGAGGCAGCACACAAAAACAAAAGAAAGAAGAGAACGAGCAACCACGGCCTACCTGGAAGACGCGCCATGCAGGGCCGCCATGGACCCGCAGCGCCTCGTTCAGCGTGAGGTCGAGCGTGGCGCCGTGGCTCCGGAGCTCGCCCCAGAGCTCCTGCTCCCCCCGGCGTCGGCAAACGCAGGGGGATCTTCGGCAGCGCCCCCTCCACACGGGCGGAGCGGCCGGCGCGGGAGGATGAGGCCTAGGCGTCGTGTCCTCGGTCCCCCGCCACCATGTGCCCCTCGTGCCGCCTCACGAGGGCCCCCCCCTCGGGGCTCGGGGGGGAGCGTGTGGGGAAGCTAGCCCACCGATCCCACCGGGCGGCGCGGAGTCGTCATCCAGGACCTCCACCACCTCCGCCCGGGAACCGCCGGCGGGCACCGGCCCTTGCGCCGCCCTCCACCGGCACCTCCCCTCGCGCCTCCGTGACCGCGGGCGCCGGACGCGGTGCCACGCCCACCACCTCCGGCCGCGCCTTTGCGACCACGGGCGCCGACACCGGTTGGCACCCGTTCCACCTCCTCCGCAGGCCGGCGCCACGGGTCGCGCCTCCACGGCAGCCGCCCTCCGCGGGCCGCGCCTCCGCCACGACCGCCGCCGCGGCCGCACCCCCACGATGGCCGGCGCCGGCCGCTCCTCGCCGACCGCCGGGGCCGCGCCGCGGCAGGCGATCCGCCGGCCGAGCCTCGAAGCCTCGGGCGGGCTTTGCGAGCTCTCGCCCGCCGCCGCCGTGCTTGCCCCCGCCCGCGACGTCCTCGACGAGCGCCGCCGGTGGGGATGGACGCGTCCGTCCTCGGCACCTTGGCCGGTGCGAGAGGAGGCACGGTTGGCACCACCCTGTGCGAGTGCACAAACGAGAGGGTTAGAACGCCGATCATCAACAAATCGAACCAAGCAAAAAATCGAACCCCTTACCTCGAAGAGGAAAAGGCGTGCTTCCTTTTCCTCGAAGCCTCGCCGGACGAGGCCGCGGCCGGCGCGCGCTCGCCGCCGCGCCTCCCCGACGGCCGCCGCGCGCGCGGGCGCACCCGCCCCGTGCACGGGCACGCCCGACGCCGCGCCTCCCCGAAGGCGCCCCCCGCGCGAGCGAGCACGCTCGCCCCCGCGCGCAGAACGCTTGCCGTGGCACCCCCCCGACGACGCCGCCACGCGCGCGAGCACGCTCGCCCCGCGCGCGAGCACGCTGGACGCGCGCACGGCGCGCGCCCTCGCGCGCGCGCCCCCGTGGCGCACGCCCGGGCGCCTCCGCGGCGCGCGCCGCCCCCGATGTCGATTGCCGGCGGCGGGCGCCGCCGCGCCCGCCCCGGGCGATGCCGCCCTTGCCACCGGCGCCGGTTCCGGCGACGGGGGCGCAGCCGCCACCTATCGAGGGGCCCTCCCCCTCGGCCTCTTCCTCTTCGTCCTCCTCCGAGGATGAGTACTCCTCGGTCCCCGGGGAGGAGAGCCCCCGCCTCTTCGCGCCGCGGTACTCCGCGCTCCGCCGGTCGCGGCGCGCTTGATGTCGCCTCGCGCGCTCCCTCCCCGCGCGCCGCCCGCTCCTCGCTCCCGCCGGCCGCGCCGCCCGCCGAGCGCGCGAGAGTCGGGGGTGGGCGGAACGGACTTTGAAGCGTTAAAGCTCACCAGCTGCATACAAGAACATCAAGGACGCGTCAGGAGGCAGAAGCAACACCAAGAATTGAAACAAAATCAAGAATCAAACTCACCAGCGGGCCGGTGGGCAGCATCTCGAGGTCCCATGGGGTCCGGTCCGGATGCATCGGCATCCGGGTGTCGACGGCGCTCCGCGCCCGGGTGAGCGCATATGGCCGCTCGAGGGGCGTCGGGAGCATCCGCGACCTCGCCGTATCGACGGGGTTGGCCGCCTCTCGTCATCTCGAAGATACAGAGCGGCCTCTCCATCGTGGGCACGACCCGCCGGTGATGGAGGAAGGCGAGGACGCCCATCGCGGTCGGCCCTTGCACCGCCGGGCTGCGCAGGCGGCCGGGACCGACTCCCCGCCGCCTCCGATGCCGAGGCGTGGACACCCCGTAGCCCCAAGAGCCGGGCTTCTCCTTGAACACCCGACCGGTGTAGGGGGAGGCCGGGCTCGGCGTTGCGCAAAGTAAAACCATCCCCGCTCCCCCAGCCGGCGTTGTTCGTCGTCATGGTGCGGGGGATGTAGACGTTCTTGAATTGCCCCCGCGGGGCAAGCGACATCCCGCCGCGCGCGCACCGCGCGGCGGGTCCCTCGGCTCCGTCGTGGGGGCCGCGTGAAGAGCTCCGCGCGGAAAAGGTGTACCCGCAGCTCCCGCTTGACCGGGATCCTCGAGTACCCCTCGCGACGCCCACGAACGTGGCCGCCTGAGAAATCGCGTTGAGCGCGAAGTTGTGCAACTCCACTTCGTAGTGGTGGCACAGCGCCCGCATGAAGCGGCTCGCCGGCGCGTTGAAGCCTCGCTCGTGGTAGCGGATAAAGCTCACCACGTAGCCCTCCGGCGGGTTGGGCGCGCGGTCCGCCGCCGGCGGTACTATCCACTCCGCCGGGCGTCCATCTTCATTGGCCCCCAGCTGGCCAGCGGCGACCAGCTCGCCAAGGGCCAGCCGGGTCACCGACGACCTCTCCCAGGCGTACGGCTCCAGGATCGTGAGAGGCTGAGGCGGTGCCATGAGGAAGGACGAAGAAAAGTGAGAGCGGATGACGAGAAACGGAAGAAGAGCTCTAATGGCGACACCGCGCGACGGCAAAGGCGAGGCGAAGACGAGAGGGGGGGGGGGGGGGCCGGAATGATGAGGCGTTAAGGTAAAAAACCGCCGTCTCCCTCTCCCCTCGTATTTATAAGCCGCGGGCGAGCTCTCGGGGCGGATGTCCCGCGCGCATTAACTGCGGGGAATCTTCTCCTCACGCCGGCGAACGGGCCCCACCACGACCGCGGCGGCCACATCACCGCGGACGGGCCATCATCACGGCGGAGACTGCGAGGGACCGAGGCGAGCGGTCACGTCCGCCGCCACGCCGCCCACTACGCGCGCGCGGCCGCGGCGCCTAAAAAGGCGCGCCCGCGCCGCAAAAACCGCGGCCCTCGACCGCGAGGCATTTAATGACCCGGTCCCTTGCCAAGCAAGGAGAACCCTCGAGTGGGGCGAACCCCCCGGCTCGAGACAAAGACGAGCCCTCGATGGGATATCGGCGTGAGAAGGCCGCCGGGGCCCCGCTTGAAGTAAAGCGAGGCACCGCGGGCACCCATGCCATGCAAAACCCTCGAGCGGCACGAGCCCTTGGCTCCAGACGATAACAACCCTCGATGGGATATCGGCGTGAGAAGGCCACCCGGGGCTCGCGTGAAGTAAGCGGGCACGCGCGGCACCCATGCCACGCAAAACCCTCGAGTGGCACGAGCCCTTGGCTCTAGACGATGTCGGCCCTCGAAGGGACATCGGCGTGAGAAGGTCGCCCGGGGCGCTCGCTTGATGTAGAGCGGGCACCACGAGTACCCATGCCACGCAAAACCCTCGAGCGGCACGAGCCCTTGGCTCATGACAATATCAATTCTCTAAAAAGGGCACATGCGTGAGAAGGTCGCCTTGCTTGAAGTAAATCGGGCACCGCGGGTGTTGACGGTGAAAATCCGTCAACCTAGCCATGAGTTTACCTTCGGTGTTGGCATTAGTTTTATACCTTATCCATTGGTACTAACCCCAGTGGTATAACAAGTTCACGTGTGCATGTCGTTTTTGGAGTTTAATGTTTATGCATGGATTTAGTGTTGAATGCAAGACTTTCGGGATAAGTTCATCAAGCACCTCATGACAAGACCTTGAAGCCCCGAACAAGTCATGCAATGAAGCAAAATTAACTCCACGAAGCCGGGGACTTGATCCGAGAAGACGACAGACTCCAGGGACCTGACCAGAAAAGTGCTTTCGAATCTTGCAAGACAAGGAGTTGAGTCCAATTCGGAGAGAAACCGACGACATGGACCTACATGCGAAGGGGGAAGCATCCGGGAAGCAAGGGAACCGACCTCGGGCAAAGGAGCCCGCGGGGCGGGGCCTAAATGGGCCCGGGCCGGCCGGCCCGGTCCGGTCGGCCTAGGCCCATTTAGGGCCCAAACTCGTCGCCTTTTGCCCTAGCCGCCAATCGGGCTATTTATAGTCCCCCGACCGAGAGCCACGCGAGAGAAGATTTCGTCTTCGGCCGCCGAGAAGCGAGAGAAGAGAGGGACACCATCTAGGAGAGGAGAGGGTCGAGCTAGTTGACTAGGGTTTCCCTAGCCGACGTGGGAACCTTGCACGGAAGACCACGTCGGAGTTCCGGAGCTAGAAGCAAGATCAAGGAAGGATCCCGGTGGTGATCTTGTGTATGTATCATTGTTATAGTTGAATTATCAAGTTGAATCTTTTCTCAGCGATCAAGTGTTTCCTCGAAGATTTCGTTTTTCGATCGGCTTTGCTTATTTCAATTCTATTCTCGAGATAGATTACATAGGGTGTTCTTGTAGCCGCGGTGGCTAGAGGTACACGCCGGATCTTCCGAAAGAATCTCGACTTGTCTTTTGACTCGCCCTAAGCTCCCCGCATGAATAGGGATACGTTGTGACGAACGGGGGTCTCGAAAGGTGGATGTTTTCGGATTTGGACGGGAAACCACGATTTAAAGAGGCTTTTATTAAGATTCGATTTGCTACTTCTTCTTTTGCTTGGAACTTCAACAAAAGGCTTGCCCCGATCCTTCTAGATCGGTTTATCTACCCAATCTTACTTTGTTTTCTCCGGTTTTTAGTAGATTAGATCTGTTTTGTGTCTTTAACTTAGATGCATTAGGTTCTTTATCGAAGATTGCGGTTATTTGGCTTTAATAGATTAAGTCTTGCGTCACACATTTGTTCCACGGATTCGATACCTTGGGTTCACCACTCGAGGGAAGAAGGGTCCCTTGACTACGACGGGAGACTTGTACGCTTGCGAGTCACGAACGAACTTTGATACAATTATTAACCGTCAACAAGCCCCTTTTCTGGCGCCGTTGCCGGGGAACAAGTGATCAAGATTTGATTTTTTATTGCTTTTTTTTGTAATTTTCAGTACTGATTTTGTTTTATTTTTGCATCTATTAAATTTTGATCATCCTCAAAATACATCTAATCTAGTTTGTCTAACTCTAGTCTTTATAGATTTGTTTTGTTTTCTAGTTTTTTGCATACTTTGTTTATTGCTAACCCTAACAGGAGATGGACGGCTACCTCTCCAACAAACCCAATAATTTTGTGGATGATCCGAGAAAAACTTTACGAGGCTAAGGAGACGCGAAGCACATCAAGCTAAAAAGTTGGATTTTGTAGATTCGGAGTCGGAAGACAAAGGATCGCAGGAATCTCGGAGAATTCACCACCTCAAAGTCCGCGGGAGAACCAACGTCCACCAATGGGTGACCAACCACCGGAAGAACGCAAGATTGGGGAGCTATGCACCCCAGACATCATCGACCTACCAATCTTGAACCTCGAGGAGATCGGAAGACCGTTCGAGATCAAGACCTCAACAATCCGCATGGTGCAACATTCACCCTTCACCGGCAAAGAGGACCCGAACCTTCACCTCCAAGCATTCATTCAACTATGTCAGACTTTCAACATGGATGGGGTGACTCAAGATCAAATGAGGGCAAGGCTTTTTCCGTTTTCACTACTCGGGAAGGCTTTGCAATGGTTCCACTCTCAACCGGCGGAGACGGTGCAAAATTGGAACACGTTGATGAAGGCTTTCATGAAGGAATACTACTCACGGGTAAAACTCAAAGCTTGCGTAATAAGATTGCCACCTTTGTTCAATATCCTACGAAACTATCTCGGAGGCATTCGAGCGCTTCAACGAGTACACCGGGCGGTTCCACATCACAAGTTCCCGAAAGAAGACCTCGTGCAAAAGTTCTATCAAGGACTCACCATGGCGTCAAGGACGATCATCGATGCATCGGCGGGAGGATCTATCATCGAGCTTACACCGACGGAAGCTTTCACGCTATTCAAGAAGGTCGCGGATAATGACACGTGGGCGTCATCCGGCGCCTACACCCTGCTCAACCCATGGGGAACGTCAAAGGAGTCTTGCAAGTGGAGAAGGAAGACATACTTGAAGGCAAGATCGACTCGCTCATGAGAAGGTTGGAGAAGATGGAGATTGAAAAGAAAGAGGCTCAAGACTTGAAGGCCGCCGAAGCAAGGTCCACATGCGAAGAATGTGGAGAGTATGGCCATGTCCGCAAAGATTGTCGGAGGAAGCCAAAGTGCTCGACTACATGAGGAAGGGAGAATTGCCGAACTTCCGCTACGGGCAAGGTAGGCCTCAATTTAATGCAAGCTCATCTATTCCTAACGCGGTTCCGCTTCGGATACAATTGAAGGAGTTCATGGATGAGCAAGCTAAGATCAACATGGACACCGTCACCAAGTTCAAGACCATAGACAAGGTGTTGGAGAACATCGATAGCAAAGTGACGGAGGTCGGAAGTTCCAATCATCAAGTGCTCAATATGATGAAGATGCTCGAGACGCAAGTTGGACAACTTGCGGGGCGCCTCACTAATGATGAAGGGAAGCTTCGGGACAACCCAAATGTCCCGAATCGGCGAAGGCCATTCAAACACGTTCGGGGAAGGAGACCGAAGATCCGGAACGTTCCGCGGGAGCAAGGAAGCTTAAACCATCCACCGAGGTGGAAGGAGCTGCTAAAGAGAAGGTTACGGGGATCGTCACCGAGGAACCCGAATTCGAGATGCCGGAGGATGACACGAGGATACCGCAACTCAAGCCACGCTACTTCCGAGGTAAACTTGACAACCACTTTGAGAAGTTTGTGGAAGTTGTGCGTAGACTTATCATCAACATGCCATTACTAGATGCCCTACAAGTACCTACATATTCTCGTTACTTTAAAGACATACTTGCAAATAAATATGAGATAGCAACACTCGGGGTAGATCATGTCAAGATGTCCGAGGAGTGTAGTGCGGCTATTGCTTATGGGCTAGAGAAGCAAAAAAGACCCCGGGTGCCCTACAATTCCATGTTCGGTTGGTTCTTTCAACTTCGAGAAGGCGTTATGCGACCTTGGAGCTAGTGTGAGTGTCATGCCGAGGGATGTGTTCGAGAAGCTACGCCTACCGATGGAGCCTACGGGAATATGTTTGGAGTTGGGAGACAACTCCATTCGCTATCCCTTGGGCATTGCCGAAGATGTACCCGTGAAGATTGGACACCACTTCATCCCCATCGACTTCGTTGTGCTCGAGATGGGAGAGAGGGAGAAGCCGCCGCTCATCCTTGGGAGGCCGTTCCTCAAGACCGTGGGAGCTACGATTGATGTTGGCAAGGGGGAGATCATGTTCGATATCAACGGAGAAAGGAGTTCCTTCAAGTTCCGTCCAAGGATTGAGGCATGCAACATGATTGGAGTGAAGGGAGAACCAAAACAAACGGAGGGGCTGAAAAAGAAGAAGGAGCCGAAAAAAATGAACGTAACGAAAATCAAAGAAGGTGTTGCA
Source organism: Cenchrus americanus (assembly GCA_947561735.1). Classification (NCBI taxonomy): domain Eukaryota; kingdom Viridiplantae; phylum Streptophyta; class Magnoliopsida; order Poales; family Poaceae; genus Cenchrus; species Cenchrus americanus. The sequence goes on along the minus strand of OX387243.1, from coordinate 147,895,533 downwards.
TCCGTCAAGACAAAGGAAGGGAAGCCGCCTGTGAAGACCAAAAAAATGACTAAGCCAACTAAGCCGGAAGTCAAGCCCGCGCCCAAGATGGTGCGGAAGTGGGTACCCAAGATTGCAACGCCCGCAAAGAGCGTTGATCCGGAGTGATCAAGTGAAGAAGTCTAGCTATAGACTATAAACGAAGCGCTAGGCGGGAGGCAACCCGTTTCGTCGAGTCAAGAATAAGCTACCGGGAGGACAACCCGATTCCAGGTTTTTCGAGTATTTTTAATAATTTAGTTTTTCAGTTTTACTACGCAAAGACATTAGACTTAGAAGTGGTTGAACAATATTAGAGACATAATTCGTGATTGAATGTTTGCTTTATCATAAACCCTTTGCATGAACCCTCCTATGTGCTTGTTTGATTCTTTTCTTTTCGAGAAACCCCCCCCCCCAACCAAATAATTTCAGAACCTTAACTCAACCTTTCACCCTCATTATGGTGTTGAGGTTGACTTATTTTTCATGCTAAAACCACACGAGTAGAGCCACGATTTATGTTTAAGTGTTAATAAAATTCAGCACGTGGTAGTACTCGCGTGAACCTAGAAATCAGCTTTTGGTTGGTTTTAAAAAATTTTTATCCTTGGTTTCTCTAGGATTAGAATTTTTCTAAGCCTATTCTAATTTTGTTTTATTCAAAATCTTTCTTATTTAGCCAAAATTAGAACCTAAACCTATGCCCCCATGATCAAGCCGGAAAAACGTTCGCTCTCAACCGATGAAAGCAAACTTTACCGGTAAGACCAAAATCGACGTAGTCGAAAAATATTTTCGACTTACATTTGTTTTTAATGGTTTAAAAACTTCTCTAAAATTATGCTTGAGCTCTTGCATGGCTCTGAAAAATATTTTAAATTTCGAATTAGAGGAGTGCTTAACCTTAAACACACCTAAATGGAGGCAATCAAGTTTGAATTAATCATGCATGCACCATTGGATTCCCTTTTATCAACTTTCACCAATTCCACATGCAAAGGACAAGCATGGTGGGCAGCAAGCATCAACTTTGCAGGATTTTCATGGTGGCATGTGAAGCAAGTGGAGCTAGGGAGCATGGACATGACCCAAAGCATGGAGCATCAAGTGGGAGGACCAATAATTCAAGAAAAGGAGTGGACGAGAGCGTTTGGGCGGTGCAACTCGTGGAGCACGCGGGCGGGGAAAGTTGCGGAGGCGAAATGATCGTGCCGGGAGAAAGACGCGCCGAGGAGGAGGTGGAAGACCCCCGGGCCGGCCGGCCCGGAGCCGGCCGGCCCGCCCTATAAATGCAGCCCCCCGGCGCCCGTCTTCGCAGGCAAGCTTCCCTCTCCTTCCCTTGTTTGTGTGTTCAAGTTTGTGTGCTCAGAACCTCCGTAGACTTAGCCAACCATCCCAAGCTTGATAGCTCAAGAAAAATCCACATCCTTAATCCACTCAAAGTCCACATCCGAAGCAAAGAATTTAAGTGTCTAGTTTACCGGTTGCAACCCGGAATTTTAGTTGAAGAAAGAGTGCAGCAACCATGTGGAAGAAGACCACAAGTCTCTTCTCTAAGAAGAAGAGTTCGTCGTCGTCCAAGCCGTCATCAACCACGTCTTCGAGGAGGCACTCGGTTTCCGAGTCTCCCCGGAGCATGGAGACAGACACGGCACCACCGAGGAGGAACGACGCTCTCCTCCTTGGTGGTATGAGGGCTGCAAGAAGCACTTCCATGAGGTTCACCGAACCTCGTGGTCGCACGGAGGAGCAGCCCGCGCCACCACGACGATCGACTCGCTCAACCGCACCACCTCCTTACACCCCGACACAATCTTCGTACGGCTTCATCATCTTGTCGGCGGCGGAGGAGGAGAGGCTCGCCAATCTTGAGAAGAGGCTTGTGCCAAACGTCGAGTTCGACGACCAAGCACTCTACACCTTGGGTTTTTGCACCGACATATACTACATGTTGGGGCACCTCGGGTGGGTTCGGTTCTCCAACGGGATATCGGTGGACACCCACTTGGGTTACGCCTTGGAAATATTAATGACTATTGCACCCATCGTTGATGATGATGGGGTGCAAAGCTTGTCATTCCGTTTGGAGGGAATCGAGCAAGTGGTTCCCTACGAGCACGTAAGGGAGCTGCTTGGATTCCACAAGGGAGCTCCGGAGAAAGTTGACGTGCCACCCGGCATGTTGGCGGAATTTTGGGGCATGATCTCCGGAGATGCCCATCAACAACGCAATTGCATCCGCAACCCCATTATCCGGATATTTCACTCTTGGATGTGCAAGAGGGTATTGGGGAGGATGAGGGAAACAAAGGTGACCGACACGGAGTTGAATTGGCTATACTCGGCTTTAATTGCCAGGCAGCCAATTGACCCCTCTTACCTCATGATCAACCGTTGGTGTTGTGAAGCAACATCGGTGGCGGGTAATATTGGTTCGGGGTGTTACCTCTCCATGTTTGCCTTTTCCTTGCGGCCGGGGATCGCAAGAAACCCCACTCACCTTTTGCGTGGTACCTCTCTCGGTTTTGAATACTTGCGGCAAGGCAAGTACATTAGTGGAGATGAGAGAGGAGGTTATCGGTTGGCCGTAGTGAACCTCCCCCTTCCGAATGAGAGGCTTAGGCTTTTCACCGAAGGAAGGGAAGATTGGTTGGAAGAGGGACTACTTGTCCCTGCAAGGAAGAACAAAAGAGGAAGAATCGTAGAGGAGGGAACATCCTCCGCACAAGCGAGTGGAGCACAACCCAATGTGCAACCATCCGGCGGGGTTCCTCCTCCTCCAAGTTATTACGGAGGGTCACAACAACAAGCATGGGGGGTGGTGCACCGGTACCCCCACAAAATTATGTTGTGCCCAACGCTAACTTCGCGGAGTCCTACGCTCACCATCCCCAACCACAACAAAGCATGGCCATTATTGGAGGGTATGCTGCAAGAAATGCTCAAAACATCGCAGCCATCCAATCTAACGCAGCTCAACTCGGTGAAGGCAACGCAAATATTGCCTTTGAACTTGGACGCCTTCACCTTGTGGAGCCAAATCAATTCGACGGAGGAAGCGTCCAACCATATTATGAGCAAGGGTATTATTATCAAGACTATCAACATCAACCACCGGCGGAGGACTAGAAGATTTAGGAACTTTAGTTTTCTTTTCTTTTCTATTTCTCTGTAATTTTCAGCTTTTGCTTATGTGTGTTTGCGTAGTATTTTTCTGTTTTTATTTAATTTTCAGCAAGCATGTTAGTTTATTTTCAGTGTGTATTTCAACTTGATATCACCATTAATAAAGTCACCACCTTGATTATATCATTGGAAAAGTTACAAAATTCGTGCCATGATGATATATGATTAAAATTGCAGCTTTGTTCATCTTTGTAGTTGATTTATGCATGTTTAAGCTAGTGCTCTCTTAAAAATACATATCTGAATTTATTTAATTGCTAGCTTAATTTTCAGCGGAGGTTATGGTTAAAATAAAGACCCATAGTGTTTTATGTGCTCTCAAGTTATGAATAGATTGAAGATGTCTTTTATACTCAAAAATATTGCTAACCTTGTCACAAATATCACTTGTGTGTTGCTCAACCTATCCAAAGCCTTATATATATTTGAGTGCATGAACCTTAGTGTACAAGATTTATTTTTGCGTGCGTTATTGCAGGCCATGATTTCTCCGGCCCGAGACTAAGAAGTTGGTCATTCCGTTTTTGCGTATCTATCTTTTTGCTAGCCTTTTATCCGTGCATTGTGTATCCCCGCATCGGTGATTTCACAAACTTCGCCGGATATCCACCCTTAAACCAAATATCATCTTTTTGTGATTACCTCCTTGACCACAACCTATCGTTGAGAATGGATCACCAATTCAAGGAAGATCGCAAGACGGTGCCAACATTGAAGATTTCAAGTATCTCTCCTAGGAAAAATATTCCGGTACCTACCTTATTTTTTTCGCCTCTTTGCTCGAGGACGAGCAACGTCTAAGCATGGGGGAGGAGGTAGGTACGGTGCAGTTTTAGAGTTCAAAAGGGAGTATTTTTAAAAAAATATATATATAATGATGAAAGAAAAAAATCCAGCGGTATTCATGACTTTCAAGGTATAAAAAAAAATCGAAACTTCGTTGTGAAGGTCATGGACTGAATATATGACGAGGAAAGAAAAAAATGAATGAATGAAAGAAAGAAAAAAAATGAGAAATATGAGAAAGAGAAAAAGAAAAAAATATATATTTGTGCGTAAAGTGAACTCCCCGGTTCTCTAAGAGTGCATTCAAGGCTTCAAGATAAAAAGATCCATTCTCATTTTCCAACCATGTGCAATCCGATAACGAGGACTTCTTTTGTGCCTCGGGATCACTCTTTGCCATTTGCACATGTCCACTCATCTAAAAGTGTGTGTATTTTTCTCTTTCCCCTCCTTGATTTAACATTATTTTTCAATGACCTTTTTGACGAGTCTCGGTAAGACCATGAGAAGCTTGTATTGTTTTGACAATATCTCATTTATAAAATCTTGTTAGGACTAAACTGTTGAGGACCATGTGTGGTTCGAGGATCGGTGGATGGTCGCTTCCTTGTGTGATGAGTGATTGACAACGTTGTGTGGACCGATTCTTGGCTAAGTATTGCGGGTGCGGGTTGCGGCTTGACTCGTGTTGGTGCGGGTGAAGAACAAGCGCGAAAGGTCGTCGCCGGTGAGGCCTCCGGGGTGTGGAGAAGACAAGTAGGCTTCGTTCGAGGGACCGGTGGCCGGCGGGGGTCAAGTGCGGGCCGCATGGTGGCATGAACGGCAAGATGAAGTCGTGGACGGTTTCTTGGTTGAGCCTCAAAACCAAGGTCGAGCCGGGACTACGTGGGAGCCAAGTCATGAGTGGAGATTGGCGGAGGCTACACCGAGTTCGCGGGGTTTCCGGTGGTTCACCAGAAAACCATTGGGTTCCTTGGTTGATCCACAAAGCCAAGACCGGAGAACCGAAGACGGAGGTGCGGAGCGAACCGGACCGGCTCCGACGCGGTGGGTCCGACCGGTCCGACCGGTGGGGACCGGTGCGCCCGGTGAGGAGCACCGGTCGACCGGTGTGCGACGACGCGGTCCGGAATCTTCGAAGCGGAGGACACGCGTCGGGATCGCATGGCTTGCGTCGAGGCTACGCGGGGTGCGGTTGCGGGCATCCGTCCGATGGTGAAGACATCAAGAATTCCAAATCCGCCCTTGAGGGGCTTGTATCCCTAGTTAGTAGAGAGGGGCATTTTAGACTTTCGGTTACCGCCTATATAACCCAAGAGGTGAGAGGATGGCAGCCAACTCTTGGAACCCTAGCTCATTAGTTTTCCTATTTTCCACCTATTTTCTCTAGGTTTTCTCTAGGACTAGCAAGACGAGCTTCACGGAGAGATCTTGTAGAGAGGGATGGATGATCGGGCGGCTTGCTAGACCTTGTACGAACCTTTGTTTCATGTATAGATGATTCGGCGTGGTTCCTCAAGGTTTGGATGTGTTTTCCCCGGTTGTTCTTGGTGGTGATTTTCGGAGCCCTCTCTTCGTGATTTCTTTGGGGTGTTTTCGGGGCTTTTCTCTTGGGGATTTGATGGGGGAAATTTGTGGGAACCCTTCGTGGTTCTTTGGGCCGTGATTCCCCTCCCAAATCCGTGAGAAAAAGTGCTCGATTTTGGGGTTTCTTGAGTTCTTGGGTTGGAAGTGCTTTCGGCGGGATTTCTTCGATTCCTCCTTTTTGGACGAGTTTTGGTGGGATTAAACTTGGCTATGAACTCCTCATGAGGTGTTCATGATATCCCCAAAGTCTTGTTCAAGTTCGTGGAGCGATTCGGGAGATCGAGATTTGGATTTGGGGGAGTTGACCCGCGGGTCTTTCGTTCATCCCGAGCCCCGGAGCCACACCGGTCGACCGGTGCTCTTGACCGGTCCGACCGGTGCGAGCCCTTGTGGGTTTTTGCTCGGGTGAACGTCTTGGTGTGTTCGTTGTTGTCCCGTGTTGCCGCCGTTTCGAGTTTGGGTCCGTTTGGTGGTCGGTTGGCTCCGTTTGGTGCCTTGGGGCTTTTTGCTTTCTGTGCCATCGGTCCGACCGGTGTGTCTCACCGGTCCGACCGGTGTAGAGCCACTTAGTGAAAGTTGCTCGGTTTCACCGGCGGGGGACCGGCTCCGGCCGTGGTGCTCACCGGTCCGACCGGTGTGGGTCCGTAGACTCGAGGTTTGGTTTTTCCGTTGCGTTTCTCGGGTCGGAAGGTGGTGTGTTGGTTCCTAGGTCCATTGGCACTCCGGTGGCTACGTGGGCTTGACCAACCTTGGTAGTGAGTCGGAGACGTGTGTTGGAAGCCGTGTTCATCTTGTTGGAGTTTTGATCTCCTTCGAGAAGAATTTTTATCGGCTCCCATTCACTCCCCCCCCTCTGCGGTTCGCCGTATCGGTCCTTCAAGTGGTATCGAGCCGGTTCGGGTCTTTGTTGAATCTAACCGAGTCTAAGATCCAAGGATGGCGTACGGGGAACGGGGTTCGGGTCCTCCACACTTCGATGGCAAGAACTACCGGATGTGGAGCAAGCGGATGGGTGCGTTCCTCCGCGGAAAGGGTCGAGCCGCTTTGGGATGTCACGGTGGACACGGGCTATGTCCGGCCGATGGATTTCCTTGCTCCGGGATCGAGGGACGGATTCGACGCCAACAATAAGGCGGTCGACTACTTGTTTCGTGCTTTGTGTCGGCCGAGTTCGATCGGGTGCACACCGAGCACTTGGCTTGTAGGATTTGGGCGGTGTTGAAGGAGGCTCATGTTGGGAACGCCCGAGGTTCGAGGGCACGGTTGTATGCGACCTACGGGGAGAGAGTACGAGAACTTCACTCATCTCCCGGTGAGTCCATCGATGCCTTGTTTCAGAGGTTCACGGTGGTGGTGAACAACATGAGGGCCAATGTGGACATGCTCCCGTACGATGATCATGATAGAGCGGTCAAGCTCTTACACTCTTTGGATCGTACGATATGGGGCGGAAAGTTCGAGGCCATAGTCGAGTCGGAGAGGTATGATACTCTGACGGTGAACGAGCTGTTCTCGAAGCTCAAGTCGGCTGAGGTGGATAGGGGCATGACTGCCAAGCTCGAGGGACCGACTGATTCCCATAGTCTTGCCCTCGTTGGTGGTTCCAAAGGAAAGACTAACTCGACCCATCCACCGGGATGTTCTCGTTTTCCTCTTTGATGTCTATGCCGGATGAGGAGTTTGATGACCTTGGAGAGGACGAGCCGGCGCCGTTGACGAGGCGGTTCGAGAGGCCGCACGAGAACCGCGTGAACATGAGGAGGAACACGAGGACTTGCTTCCGGTGCGGCAAGCCGGGACACTTCGTCGCCGACCGCCCGAGAAGGCCGAGAACAAGGACAGCTACAAGCACAAGCCGAGGAAGAACGAGGACAAGTACCGTTCGAGGCGCGACCACAAGAGCAAGCACAAGAACAAATACAAGGACGAGCGACGATCGAGGAAGAGGGAGGGCCGAGGCAAGGCCCGAGCGATGGTTGGAGCGAGCGACGTCGACTCCGGTTCCGCGTACTCCACCTCGAGCTCGAGCGGCCAGCCGACGACGAGGGAGATCGCCGCAAGAACAAGAAGTCGTCCAAGAACCCGAGCGGGGTGAGCCGCTTCGCGAGAGATGGCTTCGCACCATGGCGTTGAGCTCCGGCGGCAAGAAGAGCACACGGAGCGACTCGGACTGCGAGTCCGACGACGAGGTGCGTGATGAGCTTCCCTTCTTGCGCCGGGAGAATGAGAGGCTTGGCTCTTTGCTTGATAACCGTGATGACATGCTTAGAGAGGCCAAGAAAATGAGGAAAGAGCTTAGGGCTTCACTCGAGGATGCTAGGACTAGAGTGGCTGAGCTAGAGACACGGGTGCTTGATAGCAAGCTTGAGATTGATTCGCTTAAGGCTAGCCCCGTTGTTTCGATGAGAATGATTGTGCTTGATTGCTCCATATTCCTTGCGATCTTGCTTTGTTTAAGGAGAAGCATGCCTCCAAGTGTGAGGAACTAGATGTGCTTAGGGTTGAAGTGGCTGAGCTTAAGTCTAGACTGCTTTGCTAGGTGCTTGCACTTCTTGCCCCGTTTTGCATGCTAAGATTGATGAGATGCATGCTTACACTAGTTCGCTCGAGGCTAAATTGAAGGAACCCATGCCTACATCTTGCTCTACCCGTGAAATGCATGCATTGAAAAATTTGGAGCTTGCACATTATGTTGATCGTTTGCGGGATGAGAATGATGATTTGAGGAAGTTGATGGGTTGGTTGTCCTGGTCACGAGCCTCGGTTGAGGATGATGATCGAGGCCTTTAAGAGGCAAGATGGTGAGGGGCTTGGGGCAAACAAGGTTGGTGAGGGAAGTGGAGAAAATATCCGGAGCCACCAAAAACCCACCACAAAAATGATTTCCCACCAAAACCTAACCATCTAAGGAACCGACTAGACACAACCCCGGCTCCACCCGTGTTTCCTACACCCACAAATGACCTACAAAAGCCTATCAAGTTTGTGAGCACTTCGGGGAAAGTGTTCTTCGGGAAGGAGAGTGAGAAGGCTAGTGGTGAGAAACCGGTGGAGGGTCCGAGTGGAGAGAAACCGAGTGAGCGGACCACATCCCAAGCCAAAGCCTAAGCTTGTGAGGTTCCATTGTGGCTATTGTGGGAGAGATGGCCATAAGGAGGAGTTTTGCTTCAAGAGGAAGCGAGAGGAGAGAATGGAGAAGGAGTGGGCTAACAAGGACAAGTACCACCCTTCCGATGGTGTACTTGAGCCTCGTATGCGGATGCCCGGGGGCAAGGCGATTGTGAGGACGAGTTCGGGCTTGGGGAGAGAAGAAGGCTGCGGGTGGTGTTGCGTTGCCCCGAGTCACACCGGTCGGACCGGTGTGGAGCACCGGTTAGACCGGTGCGGGCACAGACGGACGGCTGTTCGGGTTTCGAGCTCGTACGGAGTCCGAGGGTTGTTTCGGTGGTCGTGGTTCGGTGGTTGGGCCGGAAAGGGTGCGGGTGGTCGGTTGCTAGGCGTTCTCCTCCTCGTGCTCAATACGGGGATTGGAGGAGTCGAGGTGTTGAGTTGGAGAGGAAGGACGTTCCACGGGCTTTCTTGCGTGGATTTGGTCCTCCTCCGGGCGAGAGAGGGGTGGTTCCCTCAGGGTGGTTACCGTGGTGGTGTTCGTGGAGGTAGCTTTGGTAGGAGAGATGCTTTGGTTGGTGCTAACCCCACTTTCGAGCAAATGGCTCGGCATCGGTTTTCCTCCTTTGGTTCTAACCCCGGTCTTTGAGTCGTTTGTTCGCTCACGTACCTATTTTTGATTTGCGGGTGGGAGACTTGAAGAACATTTGGTTGATTGACTCCGGTTGCTCGAGGCATATGACCGGAGACGGGGGGGTGGTTCTCAAGTCTCGTCCGGTGGTGACGAAGAGGTACATCACCTTTGGGGACAATGGGCGTGGGCGTGTGCTTTCGGAAGGTGAGATAAAAGTGAGTGACAAGATCACTGCGAGGCGTGTTGCTCTTGTTCAATCGCCGGGGTACAATTTGCTTTTCGTGTCCCGGTTGTTGGATGAGGGTTTTGAGGTGTTGTTTCGGCCTGGTGGTTCTCGGATTGTGGACTCTCGAGGGGACCTTGTTCGTATGGTTGTTCCCGAGGGTCGGGTGTTTCGTGCTGATTTTTCTCGGTCTTCGGGTGTGGAGCGTTGTTTCTTGGCCGGTTCTTCGAGTGAGTTGTGGAAGTGGCATAGGAAGTTGGGTCACTTGAGCTTTGACCTTTTGTCTCGCTTGAGTAAACTCAATTTGGTCCGAGGATTGCCACGTTTGAGGCTTGAGAAAGAGTTGGTTTGTGCTCCGTGTAGGCATGCCAAGATGGTGGCCTCTTCTCACCCGCCTCTCACCGATGTGATGACCGAACGTCCATGCGAGCGCTCCATATGGACCTTGTTGGCCCGGCTCGTGTGCGATCCGCGGGTGGGAAGTGGTATGTCCTTGTAGTGGTGGATGACTATTCTCGGTATGCGTGGGTGTTCTTTACGGAGGATAAGGGGGAGACGTTTGGTTTTGTTCGAGATCTAGTCTTGAGGTTGAGGAACGAGAGGCACGGAGATGCCATACGAGCTATCCGCGGTGATAATGGCTCGGAATTCGGGAACTCTCGTTTTGAAACCTTTTGTCATGACTTGGGTCTTGAGCACCGGTTTTCGAGTCCGTATACGCCTCCCCGAATGGTGTTGTGGAAAGGAAGAACGAGGACCTTGTGCGAGATGGCTCGGACGATGCTTGATGAGCATAGGACTCCGAGGAGGTATTGGGGCCGAGGCGGTGAATACCGCATGCTATGTGTCGAACGGGATATACCTCGAGTGCACAAGAAGAAGACATGCTATGAGTTGATGCATGGTCGCACACCCAAGGTGAGTCACTTCCATGTCTTTGGTTGCAAGTGTTTTATTCTAAAGAAGGGCGGGAAGTTGGATAAGTTTGAGGCTAGGTCTCCGTCGATGGCATTTTCTTTGGTTATGCATCTCATTCTAGAGCATATCGTGTGCTCAATCTTGAAACTAACCAAATCGTGGAGACTTGCGAGGTAACCTTCGACGAGACGAGCCACGTAGTCGGCCTTGTCTTTGAGTGTGCAGGTGATGATGAGCTTGGCGAGGAGATCTTTCGGGAGGAGGAGCATGAACATGGTGATGATGAAGATGGCGGTGTGGTGCCCCGCTGAACATGTACCCACTACTTCGACTACGATGATGGATGGACCCTCTCGCTACACCTACGACGACAAATCAAGAACGAGGAGAAGCGATGTTGAGGGGGAGGTAGCTTCGAGGCGAGAACCTCCCCGGCGAGTTCAGGTGGATCACCCAGCTTCGAGGATCATCGGCGACATGAATGAACGCACTACACGGTCAAGGGTTCGAAACAATTCCCATTTTGCTCATGCTGCATTTGTTGCTTCTTTCGAGCCCAAAGACATTGGACACGCGCTATCTGATCACAATTGGGTTAACTCGATGCATGAGGAGTTGGAGAACTTTGAGAGGAATCAGGTGTGGGAGTTGGTTGACCCTCCCCCAGGGTGTAAGCCGATTGGTACAAAGTGGGTGTGGAAAAACAAAGAGGGAGAGAAGGGTGAGGTTGTGAGGAACAAGTCGAGACTTGTTGCTCAGGGGTTCAGTCAGAAGGAGGGGATCGACTACGAGGAGACCTTTGCTCCCGTAGCCCGTTTGGAGGCGATTAGGATCCTTCTAGCCTTTTCTCGTGGCTAAAGGGTTCAAGTTGCACCAAATGGATGTGAAGAGTGCTTTTCTGAATGGAGTGTTGGTGGAAGAAGTGTATGTGAGACGACCCTCGGGGTTTGAGAGTGAGAAGTACCCCCACGGGGTGTACAAGTTGAGGAAGGCGCGTATGGGTTGAAGCGGGCGCCTAGAGCTTGGTATGGCGAGGTTGAGGGGGTTCTTGTTTGAGAGAGGTTTTGAGATGGGGAAGGTCGATCGGACCTTGTTTTTGCCGAGGCGAGGGCGAGATATCCCGATTGTGCGGGTGTACGTGGATGATATTGTCTTTGGTGGCTCGTCTAACTCTCTTGTTGCGAGGTTTGCGGATGATATGAGCGGGGAGTTCGAGATGAGCATGATGGGTGAGTTGCGGTTCTTCCTCGGGCTACAAATCAAGCAATCAAAGGAAGGAACATTTGTGCACCAGGCTAAGTACACCAAGGACATTGTGAGGAAGTTCAAGATGGAGGACTCCAAGGCTATGACGACGCCGATGAGTATGACTACGGCTCTTGATGCGGACGAGGAAGGTGAACACGTGGATCAGAAGGAGTACCGGAGCATGATCGGGTCACTCCTCTACTTGACGGCGACGAGGCCGGACATACAGTTCTCAGTGTGTCTGTGCGCTCGTTTTCAAGCGTCTCCGAGGACTTCGCATCGGCAAGCGGTGAAGAGAATTTTCAGGTACTTGCGTCACACTCCCGACTTCGGCCTTTGGTACTCCGCGTCCTCCTCTTTGGCGCTTCATGGTTTTTCAGACGCGGATTTTGCCGGTGTCGGTTGGATAGGAAGTCCACTTCGGGACTTGCCGCTTTTTGGGTTCTTCTTTGGTGTCTTGGTCTTCCCGCAAGCGGTCGAGTGTTGCTCAATCCACGACCGAGGCCGAGTATGTCGCCGCTCGCTAGTTGTTGCTCTCGGCTCCTTTGGATCACCTACACCATGAGTGACTTTGGTGAGGAGTATACCCATGTCCCACTTCAATGTGATAGCACCAGTGCCATAAGCGTTGCAAAGAACCCAGTGCTCCATTCCAAAACCAAGCACATAGAAGTGAGGTATCATTTCCTGAGAGACAACGTTGAGAAAGGAAAGATAGCGTTGATCCATGTACCCACACATGACCAACTAGCCGATATTTTCACCAAACCCCTAGATCAAGCAACTTTCACTCGTTTGCGGGGGGAACTTGGTGTGTGTTTGATTTCTTGAGTTGGGTGTGTGGGAGCTCTCTTTTGCCGGTGGTGTCGAGCCCGTTTTGCCTCCCCTTGAGGAGCCGGTTTGTAGCTTATGTATAGCTTTCCTTTGTGCATTTCTTGCATTTGGCATGGCATATGTAACATGATGTATAGGCATCCTTGTATCTTAGATTGCATGCATTTTGTATCATATGGATTGGTTAGGAAAAGCTTCTCTCTTATACATTGTTCACCATGGAATGAGATATATGTCTTTGTGAGCTTGTTTGGTATGCTACGGTTAGTTTGGCTTAGCTCTTGATGATCTTGATGAATAATCCATGGTTGATAGCTATGCTTTTGAAAAATGTCACATGTATGCTCTCTCATGTGTAAATGCCTTTACATGCTCTTGACATGTTTTTGTGGCCTTGCTATGCTTAATTTGTGGTTGGATAGCTAGTTTATTGATCATATGGGGCCAAAGGCTCATTTGCCATCATGAATGTTTAGCCCTCTTGACTTATCTTGTGGAGGAGCATAAGTTCCTTTTTTGTCGCAAAGACATTTCATGTACCATTTACAAATCTGAAAATGAAATGAAAAATGCTTGGAAAATATGCTCCCATGTCATATGTGCTGAATTTAATTTGCTTTGGGTGCTAAACCGTTGCATGATGCCTACCAATGAGAAGTCTCATACATAGAAGTAGGCACATGGCTCGGTGGCTTTGACATGACATGAGGTGCTTGTGGGTGTTTGTGATGGTCTTATGGTTAGAATAGCTGTCCTAGCATGAAGTTTGTGTGGCTTTGCCATTTTGATATGCTTTGACCATGTTTAGGACTTTGCTCATGAGAGGCAAGTTTTTCGCAAAATTACCAAAATCCATCTTAGCTTCGTCCAATGGTTGTGAAACTTGGTGGTCATGTAGTTGAGATCGATACGAAGCCGTAGAGTATCTAACTTGCTCATTTGGACATGTGTAGCATCCTATGTTGAATTTTGTATATTTGAGAAGCTCTAGGTTGAGAGTTTTGCATTTTTGGCTTGATTCATGCATTGCCAACAAGGGGGAGAAGTTTGAGCTTGAAATGGTTTGTTGGACGCGTTTAGAAGGTTTTCGGGTGGTTTCGAGCCATTTCGGGCTCTGTTCTACACCGGTCGACCGGTGAAGAGCACCGATCCGACCGGTGTGAGTGCTGATCCTGTACATATGTTAGGCATCGGTCCGACCGGTGTAGATGACCGGTCGACCGGCGTGAGCTGAAAGTGCTGCAGCTGTCCTGTTTCATGTGGTTTCTTGCACGCATTCGTCCAGGAGGAGTTGCATTGGTTCAGGGGGAGCTCTTTGAGATTTTTCGAGCTTTGTTTCGGTGGTTTGTGCTCTTTGCTTGAGCTTTGCTTTGTCTCGGATGTGTCGAGCCGTTGCCCTTGCCTAAGGGGTCCGAGACTTGTTTCCTTCAAGTGATCTTGCTCTTTGCCTTTGTTCGGCTTTCGATCGTTTGTTGGAGTTTCTTTTTGTTCGTTTCTTTTCTTTTTCTTTTCTCTCTTGTTACTTTCGTGTAGGTGTTGTCAATGCACTCATCAAGGGGGAGATTGAGGACCATGTGTGGTTCGAGGATCGGTGGATGGTCGCTTCCTTGTGTGATGAGTGATTGACAACGTTGTGTGGACCGATTCTTGGCTAAGTATTGCGGGTGCGAGGTTGCGGCTTGACTCGTGTTGGTGCGGGGTGAAGAACAAGCGCGAAAGGTCGTCGCCGGTGAGGCCTCCGGGTGTGGAGAAGACAAGTAGGCTTCGTTCGAGGGACCGGTGGCCGGCGGGGTCAAGTGCGGGCCGCATGGTGGCATGAACAGCAAGATGAAGTCATGGACAGTTTCTTGGTTGAGCCTCAAAACCAAGGTCGAGCCGGGACTACGTGGGAGCCAAGTCATGAGTGGAGATTTGCGGAGGCTACACCGAGTTCACAGGGTTTCCGGTGGTTCACCAGAAAACCATTGGGTTCCTTGGTTGATCCACAAAGCCAAGACCGAAGAACCGAAGACGGAGGTGCGGCGGCACCGAGCCGGCCCGACCGGTGGGTCCGACCGGTCCGGCCGGTGGGGACCGGTCGGCGCGGTGAGGAGCACCGGTCGACCGTGTGCGACGACGCAGTCCGGAATCTTCGAAGCGGAGGACACGCGTCGGGATCGCATGGCTTGCGTCGAGGCTACGCAGGGTGCGGTTGCCGGGCATCCGTCCGATGGTGAAGACATCAAGAATTCCAAATCCGCCCTTGAGGGGCTTGTATCCCTAGTTAGTAGAGAGGGGCATTTTAGACTTTCGGTTGCCGCCTATATAACCCAAGAGGTGAGAGGATGGCAGTCAACTCTTGGAACCCTAGCTCATTAGTTTTCCTATTTTCCACCTATTTTCTCTAGGTTTTCTCTAGGACTAGCAAGAGAGCTTCACGGAGAGATCTTGTAGAGAGGGATGGATGATCGGGCGGCTTGCTAGACCTTGTACGAACCTTTGTCTCATGTATAGATGATTCGGCGTGGTTCCTCAAGGTTTGGATGTGTTTTCCCCGGTTGTTCTTGGTGGTGATTTTCGGAGCCCTCTCTTCGTGATTTCTTTGGGGTGTTTTCGGGGCTTTTCTCTTGGGGATTTGATGGGGGAAATTTGTGGGAACCCTTCGTGGTTCTTTGGGCTGTGATTCCCCTCCCAAATCCGTGAGAAAAAGTGCTCGATTTTGGGGTTTCTTGAGTTCTTGGGTTGGAAGTGCTTTCGGCGAGGATTTCTTCGATTCCTCCTTTTTGGACGAGTTTTGGTGGGATTAAACTTGGCTATGAACTCCTCATGAGGTGTTCATGATATCCCCAAAGTCTTGTTCAAGTTCGTGGAGCGATTCGGGAGATCGAGATTTGGATTTGGGGGAGTTGACCCGCGGGGTCTTTGTTCATCCCGAGCCGCCGGTGCCACACCGGTCTGACCGGTGCTCTTGACCGGTCTGACCGGTGCGAGCCCTTGTGGGTTTTTGCTCGGGTGAACGTCTTGGTGTGTTCGTTGTTGTCCCGTGTTGCTTCGCTGTTTCGAGTTTGGGTCCGTTTGGTGGTCGGTTGGCTTTGTTTGGTGCCTTGGGGGCTTTCGAGGCTGCCATCGGTCCGACCGGTGTGTCTCACCGGTCGGCCGACCGGTGTAGAGCCACTTAGTGAAAGTTGCTCGGTTCACCCAGCGGGGACCGGCTCGACCGGTGGTGCTCACCGGTCTGACCGGTGTGGGTCTGTAGACTCGAGGTTTGGTTTTTCCGCTGCGTTTCTCGGGTCGGAAGGTGGTGTGTTGGTTCCTAGGTCCAGTGGCACTCCAGTGGCTACGTGGGCTTGACCAACCTTGGTAGTGAGTCGGAGACATGTGTTGGAAGCCGTGTTCATCTTGTTGGAGTTTTGATCTCCTTCGAGAAGAATTTTTATCGGCTCCCATTCACTCCCCCCCCCCCCCCTCTCCGGTTCGCCGTATCGGTCCTTCAAACTTTCCCAAAGCTCCATATAAAGCCTACCACATATATATGAGAGGGAAAGGAGTAGAATATATAGGCTTGAGAGACAAGTGAGATGAGAGTTTATGAGCAATACATGAGATGATTTAAATTTGTGAATTTGGTTTAGTTTTTCTTTATCTCGTTCTTCATTTCAAAAATTCTCGAGATCTATTTAAAATTTTGTGAGCATGTTAATACTTGTGGGATAAGCTTAATAAGAATCTACCCTCCGTAGAATTGAAGGCTAGTACATTATGGAACTTTAATGAATTAAAATTTTGAGAGCATTATGTTTTCTCATGTGTAATCAAGTGTAAAGTTTAAACATTGTTTAGCAATGATGATATCCATCGAAGGCTTACTCGAGGACGAGCAAGGTTTAAGCATGGGGGAGATGTTGACGGTGAAAATCCGTCAACCTAGCCATGAGTTTACCTTCGGTGTTGGCATTAGTTTTATACCTTATCCATTGGTACTAACCCCCGTGGTATAACAAGTTCACGTGTGCATGTCGTTTTTGGAGTTTAATGTTTATGCGGGGATTTAGTGTTGAATGCAAGACTTTCGGGATAAGTTCATCAAGCACCTCATGACAAGACCTTGAAGCCCTGAACAAGTCATGCAATGAAGCAAAATTAACTCCAAGAAGCCGGGGACTTGATCCGAGAAGACGACAGACTCCAGGGACCTGACCAGAAAAGTGCTGAATCTTGCAAGACAAGGAGTTGAGTCCAATTCGGAGAGAAACCGACGACATGGACCTACATGCAGAAGGGGGAAGCATCCAGAAGCAAGGGAACCGACCTCGGGCAAAGGAGCCCGCGGGGCCGGGCCTAAATGGGCCCGGGCCGCCCGGCCCGGTCCGGTCGGCCCGAGCCCATTTAGGGCCCAAACTCGTCGCCCTTTGCCCTAGCCGCCAATCGGGCTATTTATAGTCCCCCGACCGAGAGCCACGCGAGAGAAGATTTCGTCTTCGGCCGCCGAGAAGCGAGAGAAGAGAGGGACACCATCTAGGAGAGGAGAGGGTCGAGCTAGTTGACTAGGGTTTCCCTAGCCGACGTGGGAACCTTGCACGGAAGACCACGTCGGAGTTCCCCGGAGCTAGAAGCAAGATCAAGGAAGGATCCCGGTGGTGATCTTGTGTATGTATCATTGTTATAGTTGAATTATCAAGTTGAATCTTTTCTCAGCGATCAAGTGTTTCCTCGAAGATTTCGTTTTTCGATCGGCTTTGCTTATTTCAATTCTATTCTCGAGATAGATTACATAGGGTGTTCTTGTAGCCGCGGTGGCTAGAGGTACACGCCGGATCTTCCGAAAGAATCTCGACTTGTCTTTTGACTCGCCCTAAGCTCCCCGCATGAATAGGGATACGTTGTGACAGAACGGGGGTCTCGAAAGGCGGATGTTTTCGGATTTGGACGGGAAACCACGATTTAAAGAGGCTTTTATTAAGATTCGATTTGCTACTTCTTCTTTTGCTTGGAACTTCAACAAAAGGCTTACCCCGATCCTTCTAGATCGGTTTATCTACCCAATCTTACTTTGTTTTCTCCGGTTTTTAGTAGATTAGATCTGTTTTGTGTCTTTAACTTAGATGCATTAGGTTCTTTATCGAAGATTGCGTTATTTGGCTTTAATAGATTAAGTCTTGCGTCACACATTTGTTCCACGGATTCGATACCTTGGGTTCACCACTCGAGGGAAGAAGGGTCCCTTGACTACGACGGGAGACTTGTACGCTTGCGAGTCACGAACGAACTTTGATACAATTATTAACCGTCAACGGCGGGCACCCATACCACACCGTGCTAACAACCGGCGCCTCGAGGGCCGGCTCGCCCGCATCCCTCGACGGCCGCAAACGCAAAAAGACGGGGCCGTCCGGGTGCGGCCCCGCACGGCCCTACTGATCAGAGGTTCGAAGCCTGACCCTCGACGGGTTCGAACAGGCGCCCCAGATCGCAGAGTCAGGGACGACGAGGGCACGCGCATTCGAGCCGTTTCCTCGAGCCCGTCGGCTCGAGGGTGCCCCACATGTCGTGTTCGAGAGCCAGCGAGGGCAGCTAGCCGGGGGATCCCACCGAGGGAGAGCTTCCGCGCCCTCGGTCCCTATCGAACGGGACCGAGCCCCACCTAGCAAACCCACGCAAGCGCTTCCATGGACGTGTCTCCGGACCACACAGCCTACCCTTATCGAACGGGGCATGGGCGTCCACTTGAACCACCCGCTAGCAGCTCGACGAGGAATCCGCAATTCGCGACCCGCTCGATGGGAGTTGCGGAAACCTCACCCTCCGTCCCGCGGAGGGACGGCGAGGGCGCGTTAAAAAACAAGTCGTAAAGCTCTGCCCGATCGCCTCGAACGGGCCCAGGCTCGGGGGCTTGACGCACGGCTACACCTCCTTGAAATTGCACCCACCGGAGACAGTGCCAGCAGCGCGTGCGCCACCGAGGCCGGCTGAGATATCGCCGATGCCGGTCGAAACATGCGCCACGCCCTCTGACCAGTTCACGCGGTTAAACCCCTGCAGGAGCATCCACACTCCTGCAGGGCTTCGGGGGCTAGACCCGCGGGTCCGCTGACGCGGCCCCACGGAAAGCGTTCGCAGAACAAGGAGGGAAGAACGTCCTATCAGTAAGTTCCAGCATCTGCGGGAGCCTCAATGGCAAACCCACAGATGCTCGGGGGCTACTGTCGGAGACAGCCCTAGGGGTCCCCTTAAACAACAGGGAAACCCTCACTTAAAACCCGCAACAAAGCCAAAACACGATTTGCCTAACCATGCAGGGAACGGCCCACGGCGCAGGGACCCCGACGGCCCATCAAGGCGGCCCTCTTAGAGATCCCCTCGAGCAGGCTCCGCCTCGCTCGAGGATGCGCGCCCCCTCAGGCGGGCTCCGCCTCGTCCGAGGGGCAGCACTTCCCTCGAGCGGGCTCCGCCTCGCTCGAGGGCTCGCTCCCCCTCGAGCGGGTTCCGCCTCGCTCGAGGGTATGTCCCACCCTCGACCGGGGTCCACCACGCTCGAGGGTGCCCCTCACGCGTGCGCCGGCCCCCGTACACGGGCATTTAACGCCCGACACCGGCGGGACGGCGCCATCATGCGCCCGGGGCTCGCGCCCGTGCCGCCGCACCAACCCCCCCGGGGAGGAGCCCATCCCCATCAATGTAGGGAGGGACCGTGCGGCGCGGCCGGTGTCGGCCCCGTGACACCGCGCGCCCGCTCCAAAGACGGCCGACGCGCCGAGCCCTCGAAAGGGGGCCGGATTCACCCTCAATTCACTTTCTTGTGACCCTACAGCGTTAGGTGGAGGTGCTAGGCCGGTGGATCGCCATCCCCGCCACCGTAACAAAGATGGTCGCCGTCCCCGCGCGTGCGTGCGCACGCCGTGCGCCGTAGCAACAACCCCAAGACGCGTGAAGCGCGTCGGGAAGGGACGCCGTTTTACCTACACCCGTGCCCCCGTACGGCCAACGTCGCACCTCCCTCGAGCCTATCAGAGAACATCGCAAGTATCCGCCGCCCTTCTACCCTCGAACCGCCACTGTTCGGGTACAAGGTAGGCCATGATGGCCAGATCGCCGCGAGGATTGTCCGGACGGCCGCCCACTCTACAGCATAGCATGTCGTACTTCTCCACGTAGCTAGATAGCGCGGCGCGCATGTAATCGGCCTCCCCCTTGATCTATAAAAGGGGGAGCGAACCCCCCAGCCCGCGGAGGGGAGAGGGGAGACGGATAGAAACCCTTCGCACACCACGTACTCATTCTCCAATTCTCCCACAACATCTTCGCCCACTTCTCCAGGGACTTGGAAGCCACGCTTCCTCTCCCGCCTTGCTTGTAGCTGCCCCACTACGAGCACCCGGTGCCGAGCAATATAGTGCCGTGAGCACACCACTCGCCGGAAGTACGGCCCCCTCGGCGGAACCGGGATAAATCCCGTGTCTTTTATTGCTTAGCATCGACCATTGAGGGATAGACCTCGGCGCTTTCTACCGATTAGTGTCGGGACCATATTCCGCACCGACACATATATAGAAGTAGGCACATGGCTCGGTGGCCTTGACATGACATGAGGTGCTTGTGGGTGTTTGTGATGGTCTTATGATTAGAATGGTTGTCCTAGCATGAAGTTTGTGTGGCTTTGCCATTTTGATATGTTTTGCTCATGTTTAGGACTTTGCTCATGAGAGGGTAAATTTTCTAAAAATTGCTCGATTCCATCTTAGCTTTGTCCAATGGTTGTGAAACTTGGTGATCATGTAGTTGATGTCAATACGAAGCTATAGAGTATCTAACTTACACATTTGGACATGTGTAGCATCCTATGTTGAATTATGTCTATTTGAGAAGTTCTAAGTTGCATTTTTTGCATTTTTGGCTTGATTCATGCATTGCCAACAAGGGGGAGAAGTTTGAGCATGATTTGGCTTGCTGCATGTTTTTAGAAGGTTTCCAAGTGGTTTTGAGCTATTTTTTGAGCTGAGGCAGTTTCCCAGGTGGCATCGGCCTGACCGGTGAGGGGCACCGGTCTGACCGGTGTAGTCCCCAGGTGCTGGGTGATCTTGTCCACCGGTCTGAACGGTAAGTGTGACCGGTTTGACTGGTCAGAGCTGAGCTGTTGCAGCTGCTCTGTTTCATGTGGTGGTTCATATGCATTCGTCCAGGGGGAGTTGCATTGGTTCAGGGGGAGCTTGCATGTGTGCAGGGGGAGCTCTTTGTGGTTTTCGAGCTTTGGTTTGGTGGTTTGCGCTCTTTGCTTGAGCATAGTTTTGTCTCGAATGTGTCAAGCTGTTGCCCTTGTCTAAGAGGTCCGAGACTTGTCTTCTTCAAGTGATCTTTCTCTTTGCCTTTCTTTGGCTTTTGACCGCTTGTTGGAGTTTCTTTTTATTCGTTTCTTTTCGTTTTCTTTTCTCTCGGGTTACTATATGTGTGTTGTCAATGCACTCATCAAGGGGGAGATTGAGGACCATGTGTGGTTCGAGGACCTCGGTGGATAGTCGCTTCCTGGTGTGATGAGTGATTGACAACGTTGTGTGGACTAATTCTTGGCTAAATACTGCAGGTGCAGGTTGCGGCTTCACTGGTGTTGGTGCAGGTGAAGAACAAGCGCGAAAGGTCGTTGCCGGTAAGACCTCCAGGTGTGGAGAAGACAAGTAGGCTTCGTCGAGGGACCCGATGGCCAGCGGGGTCAAGTATGGGCTGCATGGTGGTAAGAACAGCAAGATGAAGTCATGGACGGTTTCTTGGTTGAGCCTCAAAACCAAGGTTGAGCCGGGACTACGTGGGAGTCGAGTCATGAGTGGCAATTGGCGGAGGCTACACCTAGTTCGCGGGGTTTCCCGTGGTTCACCAGAAACCACTGGGTTCCTTGGTTGATCCACAAAGCCAAGACCGAAGAACCGAAGACAGAGGTACAGCAGCATCAGATTGGTCTGACCGGTGTGCAATGATGCAGTCCGGAGACATCAAATTGAAGGACACGCGTCGGGATCGCAAGGCTTGCGTCGAGGCTAAGCAAGTTTGCGGTCGCTGGGCATCCGTCCGATGGAGCGATGACAAAGATTTCTGAATTGCCCTCGAGGGGCATGTATCCCTAATTAGCTAGTAAGGGCATTTTAGACTTTTGGTTGCCTCCATATAACCCAAGAGGTGAGAGGATGGCAGCCAACTCTTGGAACCATAGCTCATTTGGTTTTCCTATTTTCCCTTCCTATTTTCCCTAGGATTTCTATAGGACTATCTTGAGAGCTTCATGGTGAGATCTTGTGAGAGGGAAGGATGACTGGGCGGTAAGCTAGATCTTGTGTGAACCTCTTTGTGATGTATAGATGATTCGGCGTGGTTCCTCAAGGCTTGGATGTGTTGTTCCCGTTCGTTCTTTTTGGTGATTTTTGGAGCCTTTTCTTGACGATTTTCTTGGAGCGATTTTGAGGCCTTTCTCTTTGGGATTTGGTGGGGGATGTATGCATGAACCCTTTGAGGTTCTTTTCCCTTTGATTCCCCTCCCAAATCCGTGAGCAAAGGGGCTCGATTTTGGGGTTTTCGGTGTTCTAGGGTTAGAGGATTTCTTAGAGGGATTTCTTCGATTCCTCTCGATTTAGCAAGTTTTGGTGGACAAAATCTTGGCTATGGAGTGCCCATGAGGTGTTCCTGCTATCCCCAAAGTCTTGCGCAAATCTGTGGAGCAATTCGGGAGATCAGGAGTTGGATTTGGGGGAGTTGACCCGCGGGTGCTGTTCATCCCGAGAGCTCAGGTCACACCGATCTGACTGGTGCCTCTCATCGATCTGACCGGTGCAGACTCCTGTTGAGTTTTGCTCGAGTGAACGTCTGGGTGAGTTCGTTGTTGTTCCGTGTTGCTGCTGTTTCAAGTTTGGGTCAGTTTGGAGCTCGGTAGGCCTGTTTGGTAGATTTGGGGTTTCCTAGCTTGAACCAGTCTGGCCGGTGAGCTACATCGGCCTGGTCGGTGTCAGGGCTTTTCTGTGGAAGTTCCCAGGTTTCACCAGCAGGGACCGGTCTGACCGGTGGTGCTCACCGGCCTGACCGATGTAGGTCAGTGAGGCTCGAGTTGGTGTTTCGCTGCGTTATCGGTCCGTGAAGTCGATTGTTGGTTCCTAGGGCCAGTTGCACACCAGTGGTTGTGTGGACGCGTGGTCTTGTCCAACTTGGGTAGTGAGTTGGAGACGTGTGTTGGAAGCCGTGTTCATCTTGTTGGAGCCTCTATCTCCTTCGAGAAGAATTTTATCAGCTCTCATTCACTCCCCCCCTCTGGTTCGCCGTTTCGGTCCTTCAGCGGCACAGCGCGGATCTCCTCTGGCGGGGACGCAACGAGTTTCTTCCTCACCTCCGCCCACCGCTGCTCATGCCCACACCGCCCGTCATGGAACCCGGTGGAGGGGGTCAGGGTCTCCCTATCTCCAAGACCTCTCCTCTCTCCCCTTCCCTGCACCCCCTCCTCCGGCAGATCAAGCGGCGCGACCAGCCAGCTCTCCGGTCAATCAGCCAGCTCAATGGTGCGGCCAACTCGCGCCAGTCCTCAATTTGGCTTGCCTCCATGGTCGGAGAGGGCGGAGGCGACCACCGGCCGGAAGTAGAGGGGAGAGGGTGCAGCGACCCTACTCCACCGTCGGGGCCGTGGCTCGCGGCTGGGTGTTTTTTTGGATGCGAGGGAACCTTGGTGGGCCTGTGGGTACGTGTGGGTGGGTATGCGTGGGTGGGGTGAGAAAAAAATCGCTTTTGGCAGAAATGCTCTCCAAATTGCGATTTCTTGGTACTTCATAGTCCTTCCACCTTATCCACTAACAAAAACACAAGACGGGTGAGTCCGGCGTGAGGGGTAAGGCGGACCCGATTTGGGTGAGAAAAGTTTTCAATTGTCTTCGCCCCTTATAGTATAGATTCAGGAAGGCTTTCGCATGGATTTTCGTCCCATCCGAAAGATAAGGTATATTTGAGTTTGTAAACCCATAGTGTAAACTTGTGGTTAATTGAAAGGCGGAATAGCCAAATACGCTCTCGAACTATCTTTCAAAGCTCAGTTCCGTCCCTCAACTACGAAAACAACCGTTCTCGTCCTCAAATTTTCGCCGCCAGGTCAATTTCGTCCCCGGTCCAACGTGGAGCGCCACGCTGGCTCCCTCGTCATCGTCCATATTAGATAGAGAGGGGAAGGAGACAAGAGATAGGAAGGAGATGAGAGAGAGAGGGCACCATGGATCCCAATCCACCTCCGTCGGAGGGCCCGGAGCACCCCACCCTCACGACGGCGTGCGCGGAGGCCAGAGGAGGACGCGCTGATGCAAACCGTGTCGTCAAGGCCTGTGCCGACCGGAGCAGGGGAGGCCCTCGGGTAGAGCTGGATATTGAGCCAGTTCAACTCGTTAGTGGCTCGACTCGTTATAATTCGCTCATTTTGGTTCGTCTTGTCATAACTCGTTAAGTTACCAAGCTAAAAGCTGAGCTCGGCTCGGCTCGGCTCGTTTGAAGGCTCGAGCCAACTCATTAGCTCGTGAGCAGGGCATAAAAATATTGGCCATTGATCACATGTTGAGAAATACTATAAATATATATAGGTGTATATTTTATATAACTTCCAACAAAAAACGGAAATAAACAAAGCACATACAATTTATCTGACCATAAAATAAACTATCAATGTTAAGTTCATCCAATAGCAAAACTCTCCATGTGATCATGCAATAGCAGTGCAACACCCACATATCGACACTTGACACTGAAAAATCACCATAAGTTTAGTTCATCCAACAGAAATTAAAACACTCCCTGCAACAACATTGACACTTGATCACAGTATTCTGCTAGGCCGTTAAGTAAGGTTGGTTCATTTTGGCTCGCAAGCCAGCTCGAGCTGGCTCGTTATACGACCGAGCTGAAACCTTAGCTCAACTCGTTTAAAAATCCTAATGAGCTGAGTCTAGCCGAGCCACTAACGAGTGCTTTTGCCAGCCACTATTTTTTCGTCCAGCCCTACCCCCAAGCGGCGGCGGCGGAGCTCCCTTCGTCGGGACGTCAGTGCCTCATCCACTTTCCCTAGCTCCCACTCCACCCACGACCGTCCAGAGGAGGAGGAGCTGCCTCAGGTTGCCCCTCGGCACAGCGTGTGAAGAAACAAGCAGGAGAACAAGTATTCGCGAAGGAACTCAGAACTGAAGGAAAAGAAACAGGGGCGAACTCTAGCAATGAAGTCAGCAGATGACCCTTTTACTGAACTGTGGAAAGCATTTACCAGGCTACAGGTCGCCGGTAGCCATGGCGGCGGCGGAGGAGGAGCCAACTACTGACCTACTAGGGTACTAGTTCAAACAACTAATCCATGTCTCTCACGGTACTCTGCTCTAACCTATATTATAGCAAGTGAATGTAAGGTAAATAAAAGATAAAGACGGAAGCGAGGACGGCCGTTGATGGACAGGTGGACGGCATCGCTGGAGTCCCTCTGAATCGTTATCTGAATCCTTTCTTCTCTGATGAAACTGAAGAAGCTGAAGCAAAGCAATGGCTTGTTCCTGACAATGCCCCCCTCTTAAGCATCCTTTTCCTCAAGGATGGAAAGAAGGAAAAACCTTGCGAATGAATGCGGCGTCTTCCCATGTTGCTTCAGTTTCCGGCAGATTCATCCAGTGAATTAACCACTGCACAACTGGCTCAATGTTCCTTGGGATCATTCTTCGTTGTAGGATAGCCATTGGTGCCACTTTCACAGTTCCCTTAGCATCAATGAGTGGGAGTTCGGCACAGGTACTGCTTTGGGTCCCAAATGCTTCTTGAGTTGACTAACATGGAAGACATTATGTAACTGACAGCCCTCAGGAAGTAGGAGTTTATAAGCAGTTTTGCCAATTCTGTCAAGGACTCTGAAAGGTCCATAGAATTTTGAATGCAATTTCAAAGACCTGTGGGCACTAAGAGAAGTATGTCGGTATGGTTGTAATTTCAAATAAACCATGTTGCCAATCTCAAATTCCCTCTCAGTTCTATGTTTATCAGCCTGATTTTTGATTCTTGCTTGAGCTTTTTGCAATGTATCTTTAATGACTTGCTGAGCTATTTGTCTATTTCGGAGCTGTTCTTGGGCAGGTAAGTCAGGACAGTCCACACTGATCACTTCACCCACCATTGGAGGCTTGAACCCATATAGAGCTTGGAAGGGTGTCATTTGTAGAGAGGTGTGAAAGGAAGTGTTGTACCACCAGCTAATGAAAGCCAATAATGCCATCTTTTGGGACTTGTAAAGCACATGCATCTCAAATAATTTTCTAGGCATTGGTTGACCCTTTCGGTCTGACCATCAGTTTGAGGGTGATATGCTGAAGTCAAATGAAGTTCCACTCCCAATGACTTAAAAAGAGACTGCCAAATTGTACTAGTGAATAGAGGATCCCTATCTGTGAGGAGTACTTGATGAAGGCCATGTAGTTTGAACACTTGGTCCACGAATATTTGTGCCACATCTTGAGCAGTGTAAGGACGAGTCATGGAAATAAAATGGGCATATTTAGTCAATCTGTCAACCACTACTAAAATAACATCTTTATTCTGTGATTTTGGTAATCCTTCCACAAAATCCATTGAAATGTGTGTCCAAGCTTGTTCTGGTATTGGCAGTGGTTGGAGTAATCCAGGATAAGGCGCATGCTCAGATTTGTTCTTTTGACAGACAGGACATGATTTTATCAATTCAATGACTTGTTGCTTCATTTTAGGCCAATGGAAATGAAGTTTCACTCTCTGATAGGTGGCCCTTTCTCCCGAATGCCCCCCTAGGTCAGAATTGTGAAAACTGTCCAGAAGTTGCTGCCTTAGTGTACCATTGGAGCCAATGAATAGTTTTTCTTTGTACCTGAGCAGCCCATTGGAAAGTGTGAAGTTAGGGATAGCTTGGGAATCAATGCTCAATTTTGTGATCATGTCGGCACAGTTTGTGTCTTGCTCATAGCTTTGCACAACTTGGTTCAACCATGTTGGTACTACAGTAGAGATAGCCAGTACTTGCTTAGAATGGTGAGCCCTTGACAAAGCATCAGCTACTCTGTTAAGTTTGCCTTGTTTATACTCCACTTTGTAGTTAAGTCCCAACAACTTCAGTAAGAGTTTGTGCTGAATTCCCTCTAACAATCTCTGCTCATGAATGTATTTTAGACTTTGTTGGTCAGTTCTAATGATCAGAGATGTGCTGGCAATGTAATGTTTCCATTTCTTGATTGCTTCAAGATTGCCAAAGCTTCTTTCTCATATGTGGAGGCTGTTGATGCCTTAGGCCCTAGAGTTTTGCTGAAAATGCAATTGGTTTGCCTCCTTGCATGAGAACTGCTCCAATACCTGATCCACTAGCATCAGCTTCTAGTATAAAAGGTTTCGTGAAGTCAGGTAAAGCTAGAACTGGGGTGAAGACATCACTTTCTTGAGGAGTTGGAAAGCTTCTTCCTGTTCATCATTCCAAGAAAAGCCATCTTTCTTTAGGGACTTGAATAATGGCTTGCAAATAATTCCATAGCCCTGTATGAATTTTCTATAATACCCAGTCATCCCCAAAAAGGCCCTGAGTTGTGTAGGATTACTAGGAGATGGCCACTGCTTAATGATTTCAATCTTGGATGGATCAGTAGCTACTCCCTCAGAACTGATCACATGACCCAAATACTCAATTTTATCTTGCCCAAAGGTGCACTTGCTCAGTTTTGCATATAATTGATTTTGTCTTAGCACTTCTAGAACAGCTTCTAGATGTATAATGTGATCAGACAGTGACTTGCTATATATCAATATGTCATCAAAGAAGACAAGTGCAAACTTTTTGAGGAATTGTGCTAACACTGTATTCATCAATGACTGAAATGTAGTCGGGGCATTAGTTAGTCCAAAAGGCATGACCACATACTCAAAATGTCCCAAGTGTGTGGTGAAGGCAGTTTTCTGAATGTCGTCCTCCTTCATCCTTATCTCATGGTAACCAGATCTGAGATCAATTTTGGAGAAAACTTTTGCCCCAAACAATTCATCTAAGAGATCTTCTATGATGGGAATAGGGTATTTGTTTTTTATTGTGTTGGAGTTGAGCTGCCTATAGTCCACACACATTCTCCAGGTACCATCCTTTTTTTTACTAAGATCACAGGTGAAGAATATGGACTGATGCTTGGTCTAATCATGTGTGATGTGAGCATGTGTTGTATTAGTGCTTCCATTGCATTCTTCTGATGAAAGGGAAGTCTGTACTGTCTCAGATTAACTGGCTTTGAACTATCAATCAAGGTAATAGCATGGTCAACAGATCGCTGAGGTGGGAGAATTATAGGTTCTTGAAATATATTTTCATATTTCTTCAACAAGTTGGTGATACTTGGATCAACAGGGGTGCACTTTATGGTAGTATTTTGCTGTTGTCCACTGCTCAACATCATGACAACTCCTATGGCTTTCTTTTTCAACAATTTGCAAAGTTTCTTTGGTGATATCAACACATTGTGCTGAGTCAAGGTCTCATCGATGAAAGTGATTAACTCCACCCCATCCTTTGTTACAGAGAATTCTCTGGTTTTGAGATTCAGTCCAACTGGGCTGTGCATGTATACCCAGTCTGCTCCCAAAATAATATCATAGCCTTGCACTTCGAGTAGTCTGAAATCAGACTTAAACTGGTGACCTTGTATGCTATAATGGCAAGCTAGACATGCTATTTTACTCCACATCTGAGTTCCATTAGCTGCAGCAACTTTAACAGTTTGGACTGTAGAGACAGGAAGATTTCCTTTGATAGCAAATCGAGCAGTAATAAAAGATGCATCACTTCCAGTATCCACTAATGTTGTAGCCCATTTTGTGCCTATTTGCACCTTTAGAGTGAATGTGTTGGAGCTATAAGTGTTGACGCGAAAAGTGCACTCAACGCCAATCACACAGCAAGCCGAACAAAGCTGGCTTCACACGCGCAGAGAGCAAAAGACGTGCCAGTCAATTTTTCCTGAAAATTAACAAAAGATAAAGCAATTAGATACCAAAGCTTGGAACTTGCCGGGTGGTACCAGACAGTTCCATATTTACGGCCAAGAAGCCAAATGAGATGACACATAGCTATAGGAAGCTATCTGCCAACGGACTACAACCATTCGGGAAACCGTAAAAGGAAAACATAACACTGCCGAATGGATGACGTGAGCATGACGGCAATCGGTCTTTGTTTGAACAAGGATGCACTTACATAAAGTCATGACCGATCCCCATAAAGATTAACATTAAATAAACAAATAAAGTAAAGCACGGACATGATCATGTATTAAACAAGTACGCATAGATCCAAAGCACTAGTCTACCGCATGTCTAGTTGCTTCAAAACCCGTCGAGTATGATATCAAGCAAACCTATCCACCTCATGATACAACTTGCATGAAAAACCATACCACTTTCCACAAATAGATCTATCCACGGCATGATACAATCTAAATATGGAAAGCTAAAAGCATACATCATTTAAGGGATGAATAACGCACGTGTTCTACTCGTGGAGAAACATAACCGAATGCGGCTGAACAGCCGATTCGGGGTCCATGAAGAAGGAACAAACATTACCAAGTGGATAAATCTATCAGATTGATTTGGAAATCTAATCCACCGGATGACTAGCTCCAAAGCAATCTAAAAACCTGCATCTACCGCATGATACCCGGCTCTTTCAAGATTTATACGAACATGAGCAAGCTTGAACCCGCAACACGTAACAACCTGGATCGATTCGGTTTCGGCTATCGGAAAGCACAAAATCCACACGTTAAAATATGAAGTCCATTCGAACAAGGATCATAAAAAGACAGAGCCGATCCAAACCCATCTAGATTGGGCAAAGGTGTGTTACATGAATTAAAACGTAAAGTAAAACTCAAGATAACACGGGGTAACTTAATGAATCTATTGGATCTTGCCAAAATCCAATAGAGCCGATAACTAGCTTCAAGCTAGATCTTAGCCTACCGCATGGCTCATGATCCAACAAGAAACCTTCTTGAACCAAGCTTGAATCTACCGCATGACACGAAGCATGGTAACAAGACTACTTGCATCGATCTAAATCCACCGCATGATACTAGACATGATACAAGGTTGCCGGTACTCACGGAGGTCGACGGATCGATTGGCCCTCTCGAAGAACTCGACGACACGACAAGGACTCTAGGGTTTGGCGTAAGGCCGGTGTGTATTGAGGAATGATTGTCCGTTACATACATTCAGGGGGTCATATTTATACCCCGTTGAGTACAACCGCGAATGGATTCATTACCTAACTTATCTCTAAGCTTGATCGCCTATCCATCCATTCGTCTCCCCGATTGAGCCACGTCACCGTCCAATCCCGCAAAATTAGCTCTCTCGTTCTTTTGCCGAACCGGAGCGGATAGCCGACCGCATCTCTTTGCCGAATATCTCCGAAAATATCCTTCCTTCCACCGGACGGACTCTTTATCGAACCGGACCCACAAGTCGACTCCTTACCAAATTTTGGTGTTAACACATGCCCCTTCAATTGTGGGATAAAAGTAATTTTGTTCCACAATTGACTCCACCACGAATACCTCAAATCGAATCGTCAACACCGTTTTTCCAATCCGCCGGAATCTTCGTCCGGATCTAACCCTAGATCCCCTTGTTCCGAGCTCAAACTCCCAATGGCAGCTCAAAACCAAGATGCTCGGGTAAATTCATCCCCCCGCAAGCCTCGTTCGGCACTTAGGTTTTCCAATTTCACCCGAGATTTCCTTTTCCGCTTTTCTTTCAGAGCCTTCTCTTCGCGCTTTTGATTCGTACCGAGGCCAATTAGAGGTCTTATTATCTTGGTCCCGTGGGGAATTTCGACCCTCGAGATTTCATAGCAAACTCGAATCTCGCAGAATCCCCTTTAAAGCAGCTCTCCGTCTCCACCGGCTCAATGGCAAGACGCTTTCAAGAACTGGCCTTTACCTCCAATTGCAGGCTGGAGAACTTGGTATCGGAGGATTCTTGCAGACAAGAGTGGATTGACCAACCTAGACACCCTCCGTATCGCCCAGTGCTTGGAGTTGTCAGTGGCTGAGACCCCTAAGAACGAAGATCTTCTGATAGCCGCCTGCCACTTCTGGTCAAATGGCGTCAACGCCTTCCTTTTTGGGCATGGCCCAATGTCTCCAACTTTGGCCGATGTATACATGATCACCGGCCTTGACATCACAGGGGTCCGTCGGCCCTCGGAACTTCAAAGGCTCTTCACGCCGGCATGGGGGTAAAGCCAGGGAACGGCTACAAGAATTACATCTTGAAGCATATGAAAGATAATCCCCTTGGCGATGTTGAATACAGAGCCTTTCTGAATATGTGGCTGTGCAGATTTGTTTTCTGTGGCAAAGCCAACGAGCCCACCTTGAACCACATCACCATGGCGACTCATCCGGGCCGGTGGCAATCGCCTCCCTCTCGGGAAAATTCCTCTTGGGCGCGTATACCATATGCTTCATCGATCGTTACCCAAATGTATACCGACCAAAGGATAACATGCGTCAACGGCCCTTGGTGGTTTGTTCAAATGTGGCTGCAGCCTCCACATGCATCGGATTGTCGGCGTCGATTTGAACTCCAAGTTCTTCCCCTTGTCCAATTGTTGACGGTTAATAATTGTATCAAAGTTCGTTCGTGACTCGCAAGCGTACAAGTCTCCCGTCGTAGTCAAGGGACCCTTCTTCCCTCGAGTGGTGAACCCAAGGTATCGAATCCGTGGAACAAATGTGTGACGCAAGACTTAATCTATTAAAGCCAAGTAACTTCGATATTCGATAAAAGACCTAATGCATCTAAGTAAAAGACATAAAACGAATCTAATCTACTAAAACCGGAGAAAACAAAGTAAGATTGGGTAGATAAACCGATCTAGAGGGATCGGGGTAAGCCTTTTTGTTGAAGTTCCAAGCAAGAGAAGAAGTAGCAAATCGAATCTTAATAGAAGCCTCTTTAAATCGTGGTTTCCCGTCCAAATCCGGAAACATCCGCCTTTCGAGACCCCCGTTCTGTCACAACGTATCCCTATTCATGCGGGGAGCTTAGGGCGAGTCAAAAGACAAGTCGAGATTCTTTCGGAAGATCCGGCGTGTACCTCTAGCCACCACGGCTACAAGAACACCCTATGTAATCTATCGTACGAATAGAATTGGAATAAGCAAAGCCGATCGAAAAACGAAATCTTCGAGGAAACACTTGATCGCTAAGAAAAGATTCAACTTGATAATTCAACTATGACAATGATACATACACAAGATCACCACCGGGATCCTTCCTTGATCTTGCTTCTAGCTCCGGGAACTCCGACGTGGTCTTCCATGCAAGGTTCCCACGTCGGCTAGGGAAACCCTAGTCAACTAGCTCGACCCTCTCCTCTCCGACATGGTGTCCCTCTCTTCTCTCGCTTCTCGGCGGCCGAAGACAAAATCTTCTCTCCGTGGCTCTCGGTCGGGGGGCTATAAATAGCCCGATTGGCGGCTAGGGCAAAGGAGAGGGCGTTTGGGCCCAAAATGGGCCCGGGCCGACCGGCCCGGGCCGACCGGATCGGGCCGGCCGGCCCGGGCCCATTTAGGCCCGGCCCCCGTGGGCTCCTTTGCCCCACGTCGGTTCCCTTGCTTCCCGGATGTTTCCCCCTTCGCATGTAGGTCCATGTCGTCGGTTTCTCTCCGAATTGGACTCAACTCCTTGTCTTGCAAGATTCAAGACTTTTCCGGTCGGGTCCCCGGAGTCCGTTGTCTTCTCGGATCAAGTCCCCGCTTCTTGGAGTTAAGTTTGCTTCATTGCATGACTTGTACGGGGCTTCAAGGTCTTGTCATGAGGTGCTTGATGAACTTATCCCGAAAGTCTTGTATTCAACACTAAAACCCTGCATAAACATTAAACTCCAAAACCGACATGCACACGTGAACTTGTTATACCACGGGGGTTAGTACCAAAGGATAAGGTATAAAACTCATGCCAACACCGAAGGTAAACTCATGGCTAGGTTGACGGATTTTCACCGTCAACATCTCCCCCATGCTTAAACCTTGCTCGTCCTCGAGTAAGCCTTCGATGGATATCATCATTGCTAAACAATGTTTAAACTTTGCACTTGATTACACATGAGAAAACATAATGCTCTCAAAAATTTTAATTCATTAAAGTTCCATAATGTACTAGCCTTCATCTCTACGGAGGGTAGATTCTTATTAAGCTTATCCCACAAGTATTAACATGCTCACAAAGTTTTAAATAGATCTCGAATTTTTGAAATAAAGAACGAGATAAAGAAAAGCTAAACCAAATTCACAAATTTAAATCATCTCGTATATTGCTCATGAACTCTCATCTCACTTGTCTCTCAAGCCTATATATTCTACTCCTTTCCCTCTCATATATATGTGGTAGGCTTTATATGGAGCTTTGGGAAAGTTTAGTCCTAACAAGATTTTATAAATGAGGTGTTGTCAAAACAAGACAAGCTTCTCATGGTCTTACCGAGACTCGTCAAAAAGGTCATTGGAAAATAATGTTAATCAAGGAGGGGAAAGAGAAAAATACACACACTTTTAGATGAGTGGACATGTGCAAATGGCAAAGAGTTATCCCGAGGCACAAAAGAAGTCCTCGTTATCGGATTGCACATGGTTGGAAAATTGAGAATGGATCTTTTTAACTTGAAGCCTTGAATGCACTTTTAGAGAGCCGGGGAGTTTACTTTACGCACATATATTTTTTCTCTTTCTCATATTTCTCATTCTTTTCTTTCTTTCATTCATTCATTTTTTTTTTCTTGTCATATATTCAGTCCATGACTTTCACAACGAAGTTTTGATTTTTTATACCTTGAAAGTCATGAGTATCACCGGATTTTTTTTTAAAAAAAATATTCCCCTTTTTACTCTAAAACTGCACCGTACCTACCTCCTCCCCCATGCTTAGACGTTGCTCGTCCTCGAGCAAAGAGGCGAAAAATAAGGTAGGTACCGGAGATATTTTTCCTTGGAGAGATACTTGAAATCTTCAACGTTGGCACCGTCTTGCGATCTTCCTTGAATTGATGATCCATTCTCAACGATAGGTTGTGGTCAAAGAGGTAATCACAAAAGATGATATTTGGTTTAAGGGTGGATATCCGGCGAAGTTTGTGAGATCACCGATGCGGGGATACACAATGCACGGATAAAAGGCTAGCAAAAAGATAGATACGCAAAAACGGAATGACCAGCTTCTTAGTCTCGGGCCGGAGAAATCATGGCCTGCAATAACTCACTCAAAAATAAATCTTGTACACTAAGGTTTATGCACTCAAATATATATAAGGCTTTGGATAGGTTGAGCAACACACAAGTGATATTTGTGACAAGGTTAGCAATATTTTTGAGCATAAAAGACATCTTTAATCTATTCATAACTTGAGAGCACATAAAACACTATGGGTCTTTATTTTAATCATAACCTCCGCTGAAAATTAAGCTAGCATTTAAATAAATTCAGATTTGTATTTTTAAGAGAGCACTAGCTTAAACATGCATAAATCAATTACAAAGATGAACAAAGCTGCAATTATAATCATATATCATAATGGCACAAATTTTGTAGCTTTTCCAATGATATAATCAAGGTGGTGTCTTTATTAATGATGACATCAAGTTGAAATACAAACTGAAAATAAACTAACATGCTTGCTGAAATTTAAATAAAAACAGAAAATACTACGCAAACACACATAAGCAAAAGCTGAAAATTACGAGAGAAAAAGAAAAGAAAAGAAAACTAAAGTTCCTAAATCTTCTAGTCCTCCGCCGGTGGTTGATGTTGATGATCTTGATAATAATACCCTTGCTCATAATATGGTTGGACACTTCCTCCGACGAATTGATTTGGCTCCACAAGGTGAAGGCGTCCAAGTTCAAAGGCAATATTTGCGTTGCCTTCACCAAGTTGAGCTGCGTTAGCTTGGATGGCTGCGATGTTTTGAGCGTTACTTGCAGCAAACCCTCCAATAATGGCCATGCTTTGTTGTGGTTGGGGATGATGAGCGTAGGACTCCACGAAGTTAGCGTTGGGCACAACATAATTTTGTGGGGGTACCGGTGCACCCCCCATGCTTGCTCTTGTGGCCCTCCGTAATAACTTGGCGGAGGAGGGACCCCGCCGAATGGTTGCACATTGGGTTGTACTCCACTCGCTTGTGCGGAGGATATTCCCTCCTCTACGATTCTTCCTCTTTTGTTCTTCCTTGCAGGGACAAGTAATCCCTCTTCCAACCAATCTTCCCTTCCTTCGGTGAAAAGCCTAAGCCTCTCATTCGGAAGGGGTAGGTTCACTATGGCCAACCGATAACCTCCTCTCTCATCTCCACTAATGTATTTGCCTTGCCGCAAATACTCAAAACCGAGAGAGGTACCACGCAAAAGGTGAGCGGGGTTTCTTGCGATCCCCGGCCACAAGGAAAAGGCCAACATGGAGAGGTAACACCCCGAACCAATATTACCCGCCCCCGATGTTGCTTCACAACACCAACGGTTGATCATGAGGTAAGAGGGGTCTATTGGCTGCCTGGCAATTAAAGCCGAGTATAGCCAATTCAACTCCGTGTCGGTCACCTTTGTTTCCTTCATCCTCCCCAATACCCTCTTGCACATCCAAGAGTGAAATATCCGGATAATGGGGTTGCGGATGCAATTGCGTTGTTGTTGGGCTTCTCCGGAGATCATGTTCCCAAATCCCGCTAACATGCGGGGTGGCACGTCAACTTTCTCCGGAGCTCCCTTGTGGAATCCAAGCAGCTCCCTAACGTGCTCGTAGGGAACCTCTTGTTGGACTCCCTCCAAACGGAATGACAAGCTTTGCACCCCATCATCATCAACGATGGGTGCAATAGTCATTAAAATTTCCAAGGCGAACCCCAAATGGGTGTCCACCGATACTCCGTTGGAGAACCGCACCCATCCGAGGTGCCCCAACATATAGTATATGTCGGTGCCAAAACCCAAGGTGTAGAGTGCTTGGTCGTCGAACTCGACGTTCGGCACAAGCCTCTTCTCAAGATCGGCGAGCCTCTCTTCCTCTTCCGCCGACAAGATGATGAAGCCGTACGAAGAGTATGTCGGGGTGTAAGGAGGTGGCGCGGTTGAGCGAGTCGATCGTCGTGGTGGCGCGGGCTGCTCCTCCGTGTGCCCACGAGGTTCGGTAAACCTCATGGAAGTGCTTCTTGCAGCCCTCATACCACCAAGGAGGAGAGCATCGTTCCTTCTCGGTGGTGCCGTATCCGTCTCCATGCTCCGGGGAGACTCGGAAACCGAGTGCCTTCTCGAAGACGTGGTTGATGACGGCTTGGATGACGACGAACTCTTCTTCTTGGAGAAGAGACTTGTGGTTTTCTTCCACATGGTTGCTGCACTCTTTTCTTCAACTAAAACTCCGGGTTGCAACCGGTAACTAGGCACTTAAACTCTTTGATTCGGATGTGGACTTTGAGTGGATTAAGGATGTGGATTTTTTTTTTCTTGAGTCATCAAGCTTGGGAAGGTTGGCTATGTCTACGGAGGTTTTGAGCACACAAACTTGAACACACAAACAAAGGAAGGAGAGGGAAGCTTGCTCGCAGAAAACGGGAGCCGGGGGGCTCCTTATGTAGGTGAGGCCGGCCTCGGTGCTCCTCCCCGTCTCGTCTTTCTTCCAAAGCACGATCATTTCACCTCTCGCAACTTTCCCGCCCGCGTGCTCCACGAGTTGCACCGCCCAAACGCTCTCGTACACTCCTTTTATTGGACCTTCCACTTGATGCTTCATGTTTTGGGTCATGTCCATGCTCCCTAGCTCCACTTGCTTCATATGCCACCATGAAATTCCTACAAAGTTGATGCTTGCTGCCACCATGCTTGTCCTTGCGTGTGGAATTGGTGAAAGTTGATGAAAGGGAATCCAATGGTGCATGCATGATTACTAGATTGCCTCCATTTAGGTGTGTTTAAGGTTAAGCACTCCTCTAATTCGAAATTTAAAATATTTTTCAGAGCCATGCAAGAGATCGAACATAATTTTAGAGAAGTTTTTAAACCATTAAAAATAAATGCAAGTCGAAAATATTTTTTTATTACGTCGATTTCGGTCTCACCGTATAGTTTGCCTTCATTGGTTGAGAGCAGACATTTTCCCGGCTTGATCATGGGGGCATAGGTTTAGGTTCTAATTTTGGCTAAATAAGAAAGATTTTGAATAAAACAAAATTAGAATAGGCTTAGAAAAATTCTAATCCTAGAGAAACCAAGGATATAGATTTTTAAAACCAACCAAAAGTTTTGATTTCTAGGTTCACGCGAGTTCTACCACGTGCTGAATTTTATTAACACTTAAATATAAATCGTGGCTCTACTCGTGTGGTTTTAGCATGAAAAATAAGTCAACCTCAGCACCATAATGAGGGTGAAAGGTTGAGTTAAGGTTCTGAAATTATTTGGTTGAGGGTCTCTCGAAAAGAAAAGAATCAAACAAGCACATAGGAGGGCTCATGCAAAGGGTTTATGATAAAGCAAACATTCAATCAAGAATTATGTCTCTAATATTGTTCAACCACTTCTAAGTCTAATGTCTTTGCGTAATAAAACTCAAAAACTAAATTATTAAAAATACTCGAAAAACCCGGAATCGGGTTGTCCTCCCGTAGCTTATTCTTGACTTGACGAAACGGGTTGCCTCCCGCCTAGCGCTTCGTTTATAGTCCATGGCTAGACTTCTTCGCTTGATTACTTCGGATCAACGCTCTTTGTGGGCGTTGCAATCTTGGGTACCCGCTTTGGCTTAGTCAATTTTTTTGGTCTTCACAGTCGGCTTTGTCCTTTGGTCTTGACGGATGCAACAACTTCCTTATGGCTCGGCATCTCGAACTCCGGTCCTTCGGTCGTGATCTTCATGGTCTCTAGTGTGATC
The DNA here is from genome assembly GCA_947561735.1 of Cenchrus americanus. Taxonomy (NCBI): domain Eukaryota; kingdom Viridiplantae; phylum Streptophyta; class Magnoliopsida; order Poales; family Poaceae; genus Cenchrus; species Cenchrus americanus. The sequence continues at coordinate 147,858,043 of OX387243.1, read as the reverse complement.
CTTCATCTCTCCCGAATGAGCTTGAGTAGTCTTCGCCGTCTTGGGACTTTGGAGTTGTCTCGGATATTCTTCTTCGTTGCCCATCGGGCGCCGCAAGTTGTCCCACTTGCGTCTAGCATCTTCATCACGATGAACACTTCACGTATAGAGCTTCCGACCTCCGTCACCTTGCCATCTAAATTCTTCAATATTTTCTCCATAGCCTCGAACTTAGTGACGGCGTCCTTGGACATGGTCGTACTCCACACACTCCTTGCATGAGGATCTTGCTTCGGCGGCCTTTAGGTGTTGAGCTTCTTTCTCCATCTCCATCTTCTCCATCCTCCTCTTAAGTAAACCGATATGCCACTCAAGGAATCCGACTCGTATGCATTCAGCTCTCGCAATCGTCATGCGGATAGTTGAGACTTTGATCTTGAACGGCCTCCCGACGTCTTGAAGGTTTATGATAGGTAGATCAACGATGTCCGGGGTGCGCAGCGCTCCGGTGGTTGAGGTTGATCTTCCTTTGGACTTGGAGGTGGTGATTCCCTTGGAGATTTCGACGGTCCTTCGACTTCAACTTTTGAATCTAGGGTTTCCACCCCTTTAGCTTGTGTTGCATGCCACCTTTGCCTGTAAAGTTTTCCTGGATCATCCACAAAAAAAGTTTGGGTTTTTTTTTGGAGAGGTAGCCAACCATCTCCGGTTAGGGTTAGCAATAAGCGAAGTATGCAAAAACTAGAAAGGAAAAATAAATCTATGAAAACTAGGGTTAGACAAACTAGATTAGATGTAATTTGAGGATGATCAAAGTTTAGTAGATGCAAAAACAAAGACAAAAAGAAAACTGAAAATTACGAAAAGGCAATAAAAAACCAAATCTTGATCACTTGCTCCCCGGCAACGGCGCCTTGAAAAAAGGGGCTTGTTGACGGTTAATAATTGTATCAAAGTTCGTTCGTGACTCGCAAGCGTACAAGTCTCCCGTCGTAGTCAAGGGACCCTTCTTCCCTCGAGTGGTGAACCCAAGGTATCGAATCCGTGGAACAAATGTGTGACGCAAGACTTAATCTATTAAAGCCAAGTAACTTCAATATTCGATAAAAGACCTAATGCATCTAAGTAAAAGACATAAAACGAATCTAATCTACTAAAACCGAGAGAAAACAAAGTAAGATTGGGTAGATAAACCGATCTAGAGGGATCGGGGTAAGCCTTTTTGTTGAAGTTCCAAGCAAGAGAAGAAGTAGCAAATCGAATCTTAATAGAAGCCTCTTTAAATCGTGGTTTCCCGTCCAAATGCGAAAACATCCGCCTTTCGAGACCCCCGTTCGTCACAACGTATCCCTATTCATGCGGGGAGCTTAGGGCGAGTCAAAAGACAAGTCGAGATTCTTTCGGAAGATCCGGCGTGTACCTCTAGCCACCGCGGCTACAAGAACACCCTATGTAATCTATCGTACGAATAGAATTGGAATAAGCAAAGCCGATCGAAAAACGAAATCTTCGAGGAAACACTTGATCGCTAAGAAAAGATTCAACTTGATAATTCAACTATGACAATGATACATACACAAGATCACCACCGGGATCCTTCCTTGATCTTGCTTCTAGCTCCGGAACTCCGACGTGGTCTTCCATGCAAGGTTCCCACGTCGGCTAGGGAAACCCTAGTCAACTAGCTCGACCCTCTCCTCTCCGACATGGTGTCCCTCTCTTCTCTCGCTTCTCGGCGGCCGAAGACGAAATCTTCTCTCCGTGGCTCTCGGTCGGGGGGCTATAAATAGCCCGATTGGCGGCTAGGGCAAAGGAGAGGGCGTTTGGGCCCAAAATGGGCCCGGGCCGACCGGACCGGGCCGGCCGGCCCGGGCCCATTTAGGCCCGGCCCCGTGGGCTCCTTTGCCCCACGTCGGTTCCCTTGCTTCCCGGATGTTTCCCCCTTCGCATGTAGGTCCATGTCGTCGGTTTCTCTCCGAATTGGACTCAACTCCTTGTCTTACAAGATTCAAGACTTTTCCGGTCGGGTCCCCGGAGTCCGTTGTCTTCTCGGATCAAGTCCCCGCTTCTTGGAGTTAAGTTTGCTTCATTGCATGACTTGTACGGGGCTTCAAGGTCTTGTCATGAGGTGCTTGATGAACTTATCCCGAAAGTCTTGTATTCAACACTAAAACCCTGCATAAACATTAAACTCCAAAACCGACATGCACACGTGAACTTGTTATACCACGGGGGTTAGTACCAAAGGATAAGGTATAAAACTCATGCCAACACCGAAGGTAAACTCATGGCTAGGTTGACGGATTTTCACCGTCAACACCAATCACCCCGAAGGAGAGCCTCAAGCTACCAGAGGATGCCGGACCTACAGAGAAGCGGCTTCAATCGTTCTTGTTCGACAGACATTAGCCAGCCTTTTCGAGTTATTCTTCAAAGGTTTCCCCAATCCCCTCCGGCTTCCTTATCCGGACAACGACACCTTGACCTTCCCCGTTGAATTTTCCTTTGAACCCGGCCGTGAAGATGGGAGATTCTTAGAGATCTTCAACATCATAATCCGCCCATGCATACCGCCGGGCCGAGTTCAATGGAGGACGGCCGAATGTTAGCACTTATGAGTATTATCGGCCCAATATAATGGCCGAGCAAATTGGATGTGGACAGATGCCCCCAAGATTGTTCCCGCACGAATTCCTCAAGCCCGGAGAGGAAATCAAAGAGCCGATGCGAGCGGCAGGGGTTTTTAATTATGTGTGCAGTCAACCGTCTACACATGTCCTTTCGTGCCTACAACCATAGCTCACCCCACCTTCAACTACCGGTGGCAAGAATTTCATGATCATATCTTTAGTGAGCTCGTCCATGTGTTCGTGCGAGTTAACGCCCGATTTCCCGCCAACTTCGGAGGTAATACAATGAACCCTTGGATCGACATGTCCTCTTTATTCATGATTCGACCTTCATCTTCTTGTCCACAGAACACGGTGCCCGCCCCTCGAGCCGGGGGATATTACTTACAATGTCGAAGGCCCAATCTCAAAGATCGGGATTCAAATCCACAACCCCGGCTCAACTAATGGCCGGGTATGCCACAACGGACCCCGCCTCTCTAGCCTCGCCGCCGACAAGAGGCAAGGTCTATCTCTCGGTTGCCCCTCCAACTTCCAAGAGGAGGAGAACTCGTCAAGAAAGTGCTCATTGAGGTAGAATCCTTTACCCTCTTGATCACAAGATTACTCTCGTTCTCGATGAATCATATCATTGTGCATTTTCGGACCGAGCCCGGCTAGTCTTTAGAACCGGTACTCGCCAATGCCCCATCCATCGGTATGACCTTATTGTCTTTTCTTAAGGATGAGCACCGGCATTTACCCTTCCACTTTGACATTTGCGGAAGAAACAATGGAAGAGCAGCTTGTAAATGTCCCGGTGGTCCAAGCAAGCAAGTCCATCTAGGGCCGAATTACCTATCCCGATGGAGATCTCATCTTCATCACCTTCGCGAAGCAATGCCTTCTCCGGAGATGAATGGCCCATTACAGTCCGGAGCCACCAAGTCCTCCAAGGGCGCAATCACCTGTTGGTCATGCAGAGACAACAGTCCCAACAGAGGTGGACCCCACTTCTCATCAGCCAGAAGTCCACGAGCTAACAGCAGCTGTATCAACACCTCCCAGCTCGGAAGCTTCAGCTCTACCCGGAACACCTCCTTCACCTGTGATTGCCCCTGCTCAAGAAACCAGCCATGAGGTATCCATCTGCACTTAACTCTGCTACTTCCACGTTTAGCATTCTTAACTCGGCAATACTGCTTCTCAGGGTCAAGCTCCATCGTTATCAAGCCCACCGTCAGAGATCAATCCAGCTGCCGAGGTGATGGAAAGAGCATATCAGCCTTTGTCAGATGAAGTGCTATCAAGGCTTAAGGAAATTGTTGCTTGGCTAGAAAGGGATGCGCAAGATCAGTTCAGAGATCTTGATCACTTCGAGGAGATGTTTGAATCCATCAGCCAAGAACTCCCTGAAGACATCAGGACTTCTCTATCATCTGTTTATGGCTTGGACACCCTTTATGCGCCTATAAAGCACGCCTTGAGGAAATTGCGCTCCCGCCCGTCTATTGAAAAGAAGAAAGCCGATGCTGAACATGCCATGACCGGGGCGCAATCCCAAGTAGAGAGCCACAAGGATACACTGGCCAACCTGCAGGCTTCTTATGATCTGAAAATTGCCGTGAAAGCCGCTCTAGAAGCAGAATCGATAAGCTTGACGGCGGAGATAGAGGCTGACAAAGCCAAAATAGCCGAACTCCCCGGATTGATAGAAAAGATCCAAGCGGAAGCAAAATCGGCTATCACCAAAGTAGAGCAATGCGATGCAGAACTCATCGATTTGTCTGGCACTCAAAAAGATTGCCAGGACCTCCTGGACAACTCCCGTCTGATAACATCCAATGCTCGTGGTGTAATTGTGAAATATCTGAACATTTGAATGCCCGTATTGATGCATAGCCGAGTTGGTCATTCTCGTAATATTTTCTTGCAATTTGTTTCCTTTCTTCTGCGCACCTTTAAATATAATGCTGAACGACCCATTCGGCAAAGAAACGCCAACTCCCGAACGGCACTCTGATTTCCTTTAGCCGAACCAATCGACTGAACACGGCTCGGCCTTAGAACTCCAAGCGACCCGCCGGCGGGCCGGTCAAGGAAACCTTTCCACCTTCCGATTTTCTTGGGATATGCGCCGCGATCCAAAGCCACGACTCGAAGCCACGATTCATCCCGCCGGGCCTATAAATGCAACCATAGGTGCCCCTAGCTCTCCATCGGGCTTTCTAGCTCTCGAATCTTTGCCAATCTCGCCCTTCGCAAACAAAGGCACATCCCAAACCATCATGGTGCGCCGCCTCAACCGCCGCCGCTCCTCCAATGAGGCAGAAGGGAGCAGCGCCAACGCGCACCGGAGGCAATGATCGTCAATTCCTCCTCTTCGATTCGACTTTTGATTTTCTTCTTGCCTTGACGATCATCCCCTTTTTTCAGATTGATCCAGTGGAATCCGTCTCCTGCGCCGGCCAATCAACCCCTTCCTGACGACTCCTCGGAGTCCGATGGCCACTCCCCCGTGCCGTACGGGGAGGTCGATGCCCTCCGCTTCAAGGAGGAGCTGGAGGCGTCCCGGCGTGAGCTAGAGGACGTCTCCAAGAAGGCAGGCTTAGCCGAGCTGGAATGGGAGGACCAGCGCAAGCAGCTGCTGGAAGCCATTGATGGTACGGCTCTGATTGATTCTTGATCCAACCCGACTTTTGATGCTAATCTTTTTCTTCTTGCTTCCTCGCGGCCGCGATGCCGAGCTCAACCACCTGGAGGAGCCGGTAGAGCACTCGGCCGAGAAGGTGAACGCCCGCGGTGACACGCCGGCGGAGCGCCTTGCCGCGGTGGAGCACCGCGTCGATGAGGTGGCCGTCCATGGCGTTCGTCTGGGCACCACCTTGGGCCTGGCTGCCATGGCGACGCATACGGACGTCGACTACTCCACCAGGCCGCGCGGCTTCCAGGGCGGTGCGCCGGAGGACATCGACGAGATCGAGCTCATTCTGGAGCGCCTCGATGGCCACGGCGACGCCATTGCCGAAATTACTCATCCCCAATCTGTGTTGAATAGGCTTTTCGACTAGATTGTACTTAGGGATGTGTAAATATCGGCAATAGATGAAGAACTTTTGCATTCTGTACTTGTCCTGTGATGATTTCCTTTGCATTTTGCATCTGCGAATTATATTTTCTTTGAATGCATTCGAAGCTATCTTGAGCCGAACGTGCGAGAACAACTACCCCCTGGCGCAGAATCCACAGCGGATCCCGATTCGGCAATCCATAAATACTGTTCAAAAGAAAACCCTTCGCACTTGGGAGAAACCCTGCCGTTTGGTATTCCAACAAAGGTGTACCGGCCGGTCATCACTCCCAATGCACTCCTTGGTCAATAAAATAGCTCTAGGGATGCCCCGCAAATCCACTCGCGCACTCATCCATCATTTCTCATCTCCTCCCCTGTCCTTAGAGAAGAAAACCCCAAAGCCATGGACAAGGGCAAGCAACCCCAGGAGAGCAGCTCATCAACGAAGCGTACGATTCGGAAGTGAGTTCTCCCTTGATCTACTCCTCGTTCTTCCGCATGACCTCGTGCTTCATGTTTTCTTCTTGTCCTCTTCCAGCCTTGATTTGCTCCCCGAAGAAATCATTGGGACCGAAGATGTGCCTGAGTACATCTCCTCCGATTCCTCCCTTGAGCGCGAAGACGCCACGCCCGAACAGAGGACCAACCACCGAGGCCGCGCCGCCGTGTTCGGCATCCGGAGCACGGCCTCGGGGACATCACCGCCCGTTGCCAAGCCGAGCGCGAGCGCCCGCATGGCTCGGGAAGCACTAGTAGGGGGTAAACGCTTCGACTCCTTCTTGACTTCGTGCTTGCACTTGGATTCCTTCCCCCTAACCTTGATTCTTCGCTTCAGATGTTTCTGACAGGTACAACAACCTGAAGGCGGCCTGGGATAGCTTGGTGGAGGCCGCCAATCGTGGTCACCCCCATGCGTTCCAAGTTGCCATCACGGTGGTCCTGGAACAACTGAAGAGGGAGCAGCCGAAGAAGTAAAGAAAAGATTGAATCATACTTTCGCTTCTTTCTCCACGCCCTCTCGCTTCCCACCTCCTCGGGGACCCGACCACCGGGGTTGTTTGATGTAATCCCGCAAGAAGCAGCTTGTAATGTAGTTTTTGTGCTAAGGGCAATGCATCTAGGCACCGGCCATTTTTCTTGTTCGAAGATTTTTGTTCGAAGGCGGCCTCATTCTTGAGCACGGCTATCTCTCGTGTCGACGTGTGTAATCATCGATCGATCTCAATGCTAGGATAATATTTCTTCGAGATATCTTCCATTTATCGCCGCGGAAAATTCTTTTCCTAGCAAAGTTTTCAATACATATGCATTACCAGGGACGCATCCGACCACACGAAAAGGTCCTTCCCGGCTAGGGGACCATTTGCCGAATTCATCGTATTTGGTTCCAATCGGCGTAATGCTTTCCATACTAGACCGCCTTCTCGCAAATTGCCTTACTTTTACCTTCTTGTTATAGTACTTGGCAACTCGCGGCTTGTTTTTCTCGATGTTTTCCGGGGCCCCGAGACGGATCATATGTAAATCCTCTAGCTCATCCATCATCGTGCCACCGTAATCCTTGGAGCTTAACTCATTTTGCAGCACCACTCTCCTTGAATCCGATTGCATCTCCCAAGGCGGGGATTGCGTGATGCCCGTAAACCAACTCGTAAGGAGAAGTCCTTGTGGCTCCATGGGGGGCCATTCGGTAAGCCCACAAAGGCTTCGCTGAGAACCGAATGCCACCTTCTTGGCTTCTGATCGATCTTCTTTTGTATCAACTTGATCATGATCTTATTAGAAGCCTCTGCTTGACCATTAGCTTGGGCATAATAGGGAGAGGAGTTAAACAATTTGATCCCCATGCTTTCGGCAAATTCTCTGAACTCCAGTGACACGAATTGTGCCCCTTGATCAGTGGTAATCGTTTGAGGGATCCCAAATCGATAGATGATGTGCTCCTTGACGAATTCAATCATGTTTTCTGACGTCACCTTCTTTAGTGGGATCGCCTCAACCCATTTAGTGAAATAATCTGTGGCCAAAAGCACGAACTTATGCCCCTTGCTAGACGGCGGGTTAATTTGGCCAATCAGGTCTATACCCCGGCCCCTGAATGGCCATGGCTTGATGATGGGATTCAATGCCGATGCGGGGACCCTTTGAATATTCCCGAACCTTTGGCAATCTTGACATCCCTTGTAATACTCAAAGCAAGTCCTCTAATATCGTCGGCCAAAAGCATCCAGCCTTGTCTAATAACCCACTTCATACGGTAGGCCGATTGGTGCGCTCCACATATCCCATCGTGCACTTCGCTCATCATGTTCTTGGCCTCTTCGGGACCCGGGCATCGTAGTAATACCCCATCTAATGATTTATAGAATAAATTATCATCCGAAGAACGAACTTAATTGCCTTGTACCTCGGCTTCCTAGAGACCTTTCGGGATGGATCCTTCAAGTAATCAACGATCTCTTTCCTCCAATCATCTTCTCGCAAGATCCGCCCCTAGTGCAAGCACTTCGCAAAGCAAACGCTTCTTGACTCTCTTTATAACCAGAGGCGCTCCGAGCCGGCACCGTTTGCTTCTTCGTTATGTTCTCTAGGAATATCTTTGCAGAGTTACCAATGGGAAGCTCTTCAAGATTTCCCTGCATTCCTCGTAGTAACTCCTCAGCGCTTCACTTCGCACTCGTATTGGCCGTTCAATTGCTTGATTACCAACTCTGAATCTCCATAGACTTCAACTGAAACGGCCCCAGCTTCTCTCAAATATTGAAGCCCTCGAAGTAATGCCTCGTACTCAGCCTGGTTATTTGTGACAGTGGGTTGTATAGGAATGGCAAATTCAAACATCTCACCTCTGGGCGAAATCAGTAGGATCCCTACTCCCCCACCTTTACCACACGATGATCCATCAAAAAATAGAGCCCAAGGGGTAATTTCAAGCAGATCAATTGACGGATCACGATGTTCAGTTATAAAATCGGCAATGATCTGACCTTTTATGGCTTTTGCCGATTCGAACTTCAACTCAAACTCGATAGAGCCAAAATCCACTTGCCAATCCCGCCGTTCAAAATTGGCATAGATAACATATGTTTTATCACATCAAACTTGGAATACACAAGGCATTCGGCATTCAACGGGTAGTGCCGAAACTTTGTACACGAGTAGTACACGCAAAGGCACGGTTTCTCTCTACGGTCGAATACTCGGTCTCGGGATCAAGTAGTTTTCGGCTAAGATAAGCTACTACCCGCTCCTTTCCTTCAAATTCTTGAATAAGGGCCGATCCAATGGTTTGGGTATCGGCTGCCACGTACAACTTGAAAGGCTTGTTTAGCTGAGGAGGAACCAAGACCGGCGGCTCCTTCATGTACTGCTTGATTTCATCAAAAGCCTTTTGTTGTTCGTCGCCCCACGTGAATTTCTCGATCTTTTTTCGGCTTCAAAGCAATGGAGAGAATGGCAACACCTTCTGTGATAAATTTGAAATGAATCTTCTCACGAAGTTGATCTTGCCGAGCAAAGGTGATTGTAATTCCTTGAGGTTAGTTGGAGGAACAACTTCATCGATGGCCTTCATGCTCTTCTTGCCAACTTCAATTCCTCCCTCGTGGACCAAAAACCCCAAGAATTCTCCAGCTCGATACCCCAAAAGCGCACTTGTTTGGATTCATCTTCAAACCATGCTTCCGGTGCACTCTAAGGTCTTCTTCACGTCTTCCAAATGGGTGTCATGACTTAGGGATTTGATCACCACGTCATCAATGTAGATCTCCACAACTTTGCCGATCAACTCATGAAAAATGTAATTCATGGCCCGTTGATAGGTTGCACCGGCATTTTTTAACCCAAATGTCATGACTATCCACTCGAACAGGCCTATATGACCAGGACATCTGAAGGCCGTCTTTGATATGTCTTCTATTGCCATGAAGATCCGATTGTATCCCGCATTGCCATCCATGAAGCTAATCATTTTGTGTTCGTCGGCGGCGTCAATCAACAAATCGGCAATAGGCATCGGGTATCCATCCATCGTAGTAGCTCTATTCAGGTCCCCGAAATCTATGCAAACCCTCATTTTTCCATTCTTCTTGTACACAGGGGACGATGTTAGATATCCACTCCGCGTATCTGCATGGCCGAACGAAGTTTGCATCAAGTAATCTTTCAATTTCCTTCTTCACATCGGCCAATACCTCATCCTTGTAGATTTTCCGGGGCGGTTGCTTATATGGTTTGAAACCAGGCTTGATTGGCAACCGATGCTCGACGATGGAACGATCCAATCCAGGCATCTCCGAATAATCCCAGGCGAAGCAATCCTTGTACTCTTTTAGAAGCTTAATCAAATTCCCCCTGAAGTCTGGTTGTAAATTTGCACTGATGAACGTCGGCCTTGGCTTATCACCGCTTCCAATGTCAACCTCTTCCAGTTTATCAGCCGACATGAATCCTCGCCCTAATTTGCCATCAGTGCCATCCACGGGGTTCTCCATTAAAAATTGCTATAAGAGCCGATCGCTTGAATCGCCGTTGGTCACCGCCGACAGTTCAACAGACCTTCCCCCCGCCTTTGCCTCGAGAAGCAATCAATCCCCCGGTACTCCCGAAAGCCGGTTCCATGTTGGCCACGCTCACGGAATCATCCGCTTGGACGACCTCGATCTCATCGTCCACCCACCGGATAAGTTGTTGATGCATGGTGGATGGGACGCAAGCAGCTAGCATGAATCCGGCCCCGCCCAAGCGAAGGCCGTAGGCTCCTTTGCCCTCGATGACAAAGAACGTGGTGAGCGGCGTCTTGGACCCGATCATCAAGTCCACGTGAGCGCATCCCTTGGTGTCCGAGGGGTTCCGGCGAAATCATTCAAGATGATGCTCGTAGGTGTCAAATCGCTCGGGCCCATACCAAGCTTCCCGAAGGTGGTGTACGGCATTACGTTGACCGCCGCTCCACCGTCGACGAACATTTTGGTCAATGGCTTGCCATTGACGTATCCCCTCAAGTACGGCGGCCTCATATGACGATTCTTGGCGTGCTTGTCGAAGATGGCCTCGCTTGGCAAGCACCGGTTGTGCCATCATCCCCTCGGTCCGCTCATCGTCGAAGGAAGCTTCTTCCTGCATAACTTGGTTAGCAGAGAGCCATGAACTCGTTCGGCAGGAAGTATACCATGCATGCTGGAGCCGAACGCTTCGATCCCTCCGGTTGGTCTTTGGGGCGCCACACCTGGCGCGTCCGGATTCCGCCCGCCGCGGCTCGCGGTTCCTCAAGCGCTGGACCCGTCTCTTCTGGCTTCTCCTTAGGCCGGGCGGGCACCATTGCCCCTTCTGCTAGACGTAGTCATCTTCGTCCTCCTCTTGATCAGCCCACCTGAGATCAGCTTGGCGCTTCCTGGGATGATCGATGACTTCAATTTTTTGGCGCCGATCCCCATTAGGGTGGATCCTTCCAAGTCTCTCATGGACGGATCGGTGATTGACAGCTTCCTCGCCTATACTCAACATACCCGTCACCGCATTCGGGACGGTTCTTCAACGTGGGCGCTTTAAACCCTCATTCCGGCAATGCCTCGAAGAAGGCGCATCCCCGGTGTGCGCGCTCCGCCGCGCGCGCGCATCGCTCCCCGGTCCCTTCGCGTGCCTCTTCTTCGCCCGCGTCGCTCCTCCTCGTAGCACCGTTTCTGGTAGCGCTCTTTCTCTATCTGGCACTGCCATTTGTTGAGGAGGATGCGTGATGTCACCCTGGGCTTAGCTCTAGAGGATTCCCCAACTTCGATGTGACTCTTAAGAATGCGGGGGGCGTCACCTTGCACCTGTTCCAGAGTTACTTGGCGCTCTGGGTCCACTGCTCGACCTTGTCTAGACCTGGCTGAGGTCAAGACCTTGACTTTCCCCTTCTCCTCGGCTGTTATCATATTAACAGAAAAGCCCACCATGTTCTGAGGAAAGGGGTGGCCATCCAGCTTCATTTTGTTGTCAAACTTGAGGTGACCCTCCTGGATGGCCTTCTGGATCCTCATCCTGAAGACCCTGCAATCATTGATGGAGTGTGAATCCCTGTCGTGGAAACCACAAGTAACGTTTTGATTTAACTCCATCGACCGAAGCATGGAATGCCCCTCAGCGACTTGATTCGGCCTTCTTTCACCAAGAGCTCGAACAATTTATCGCTTTTGTAATATCAAAGTCATAAGTGCCTTTGGTCCGCTTGACCCGCCGCCGATTCATTGTCAAAGGCTCCTTCCCCCACAAGATCTCTCGCCGCGGCTACATCCAATTCATCGTCGAGTCCTCGAACGGATCGGCCTTGTCCAAGAACGGTTGTAGATATCAGCGACATCGTGCTGCTTGCCAAACTTGGCGTCCTTCTTAAAGCCATACGCCTGATTGCTCATCAGCGACAGCTTCTGCGATAGCTGGCCCAGGTTCTCGAACTCCATCCCGAACAACTTCTCGCGCACGGCCGGCAGCATCCCAGCGACAGCCATGTCAGCCAACTGGTCATCTGGCAAGTTAAGTGAGAAGCACATGCCCTTGACCTCCCTGAACCTCCGGAGGAACTCCAGTGGCGTCTCGCTATGCCTCTGCTTCATGGTCGCAAGGTCAATTAGCTTCTTCTTCGAACTGCCGCTGAAGTAATGAGCGTGGAACTTCCGCTCCAAATCCTTCCATCTGGCCACTGATTCAGGGGGCAGGGACGAGAACCACTGAAACGCTGGAGGTAGCGGACCCTGAATGTTTCCTCCGCCGAGCATTCCCCGAGCTGCATGAGGTAACGAGCGATGTGCTCGACCGTGCTCGTGTCGTCTTGCCCTGAGAACTTCGTGAACTCCGTTGGCGGCTTCACCCTTGGCGGCAAGAGCACGTTGTAGTACCATTCAGGGAACGGCGGCCTATAGGCGGGTCCTTGCATCTTTGGCTTGAGGCCGAACTGATTCTGCATCAATTCGGCCATCTTGCGCGCCGGGGCGTCGTCCTCTTGCGCGCCGGGCACGGCGGCGCGTATCCTGGGTGCGGGAAGGCGTCGAACGCTCCGTAGTTTCCCACTTCGTGATAACCACCGCCGTACAGATTCTTCTGCAGCCAGTTGGTCGATGGAGCGATCCTCCGGCTAGGATCAAGTGGGGCCCCAGACGAGCCGAACGCTACGTCTCCGTACGTAGGCTGATACGGATTCGGCTGTTGCACAGGCTGACCTGTGCTGCTCTGTGGTGGCGGCAGAACTGGCTGACTCCCTGAAGCTTGTAACGGGGGCTGAGCTGGTTGCCCCCCAGTGCCCTGCGGAAGAGGCCGGAACGCTTGGCTTCCGAGCTCGAGGAGGAGGCCGCCGCGGGCCGGCTCCGCAACGGCGGCCGCGAGCTTGATTCACCCGGCTCCACGGTCTTCCCCGGCCGGGTGCCTTGCCGAATGCTTGCTCCATGCCCGGGCCAAAGATGGCCACCATCATCTGCTGAAGCGATCCGAGGAAAGCCTTGTTGTGCTTGCTAAGCATGTAATCTGCTGATTCCTGGAATACTCGTGTGCATTCCTCCTTTTCCTGCTGAGATGTAGCATCGCTTTCCCCTGGCAGCAGCACCCTGGGCATCTCGTTCTTCAGATACGGGACGCCGCTTCTATACTTCTTAAACGACAGCAGACACTTCTGCTGAAACTGGTCCACGACATCTTGGAGTTGCTGCCGCTGCTCTGGGGACAGATCTTCAAGGTTGACGTCCATAAGGTCTGTGATTTCAGGCATCTTGAATCTATTCGGCTGTGGTCCCACTGGGCGTGCCAAAAAGTGTGTTGACGCGAAAAGTGCACTCAACGCCAATCACACAGCAAGCCGAACGAAGCTGGCTTCACACGCGCAGAAAACGAAAGACGTGCCAGTCAATTTTTCCTGAAAATTAACAAAAGGTAAAGCGATTAGATACCAAAGCTTGGAACTTGCCGGGTGATACCAGACAGTTCCATATTTACGGCTAAAAAGCCAAATGAGATGACATATAGCTATAGAAAGCTATCCGCAACGGACTACAACCATTCGGGAAAACGTAAAAGGAAAACATAACACCGCCGAATGGATGACGTGAGCATGACGGCAATCGGTCTTTGTTTGAACAAGGATGCACTTACATAAAGTCATGACCGATCCCCATAAAGATTAACATTAAATAAACAAATAAAGTAAAGCACGGACATGATCATGTATTAAACAAGTACGCATAGATCCAAAGCACTAGTCTACCGCATGTCTAGTTGCTTCAAAACCCGTCGAGTATGATATCAAGCAAACCTATCCACCTCATGATACAACTTGCATGAAAAACCATACCACTTTCCACAAATAGATCTATCCACGGCATGATACAATCTAAATATGGAAAGCTAAAAGCATACATCATTTAAGGGATAAATAACGCACGTGTTCTACTCGTGAAGAAACATAACCGAATGCGGCCGAACGTACCGATTCGGGGTCCATGAAGAAGGAACAAACATTACCAAGTGAATAAATCTATCAGATTGATTTGGAAATCTAATCCACCGGATGACTAGCTCCAAAGCAATCCAAAAACCTGCATCTACCGCATGATACCCGGCTCTTTCAAGATTTATACGAACATGAGCAAGCTTGAACCCGCAACACGTAACAACCTAGATCGATTCGGTTTCGGCTATCGGAAAGCACAAAATCCACACGTTAAAATATGAAGTCCATTCGAACAAGGATCATAAAAAGACGAGAGCCGATCCAAACCCATCTAGATTGGGCAAAGGTGTGTTACATGAATTAAAACGTAAAGTAAAACTCAAGATAACACGGGGTAACTTAATGAATCTATTGGATCTTGCCAAAATCCAATAGAGCCGATAACTAGCTTCAAGCTAGATCTTAGCCTACCGCATGGCTCATGATCCAACAAGAAACCTTCTTGAACCAAGCTTGAATCTACCGCATGACACGAAGCATGGTAACAAGACTACTTGCATCGATCTAAATCCACCGCATGATACTAGACATGATACAAGGTTGCGGTACTCACGGAGGTCGACGGATCGATTGGCCCTCTCGAAGAACTCGACGACACGACAAGGACTCTAGGGTTTGGCGTAAGGCCGGTGTGTATTGAGGAATGATTGTGTCTGTTACATACATTCAGGGGTCATATTTATACCCTGTTGAGTACAACTGCGAATGGATTCATTACCTAACTTATCTCTAAGCTTGATCGCCTATCCATCCATTCGTCTCCCCTGATTGAGCCACGTCACCGTCCAATCCTGCAAAATCAGCTCTACTGTTCTTTTGCCGAACCGGAGCAAATAGCCGACCGCAGATCTCTTTGCCGAATATCTCTGAAAATATCCTTCCTTCCACCAGACGGACTCTTTATCGAACCGGACCCACAAGTCAGACTCCTTACCAAATTTTGGTGTTAACAATAAGGAGTACCATTCAGTGCATGGACAGATAGTTGCAGCACTGGGATGGTTGGATTTGGTGGCTCACTTTGGTGATCCTCATCTGTAGAATCCTCCACCACAGCAAGTTCTTCCTGCCCTTCAGCATTGTTCATTACTATCACTGAGTAAACTTGCTTAGCCTTGCAAATTTTGGCATGTCCAGGGATCCAAGGCTCTCTGCATTTGAAACATTTGCCTGCAGCCTTAAGTTCAGCAAGTGTAGTTGCTGGGAGTGGTGTCTCTTTCACCTCTGTCTTCACTGTTTTGTTCTGAGGAAGGTAAGTATTGAATTTCTTGAAGGTTGGAGTGGCATGTTCTAGTCTCTTGGCAAACCAGTAAGCTTGGGATAAAGTTGTGGGTTTATGACATTGGACATGGTACTGAATTAGGTCCTTGAGACCAGCTATGAAACTGCTGATGAAATAATTGTCAGTTAGAGATGGGTTGTGCCTCTTCACCATGCTAACCATCTCCTCATAACGATCCACATAATCAGTCACTGTCCCCACTTGCTTGAGATTGTGAAAATGGCCTACAATTTCATATTCGGATGATGTGTTGAATCTGTCAGTGAGCATTCTACAAAACTGATGCCAGGGCAAGGTATTTGCATTGCACCCAGTGCCTCTCCACCAAAATTCAGCCTTGCCAATTACATACATAACAGCAATTTTCACCCTGTCCTCATTAGGCACTCCAACCATCTCAAAATATTTCTCAGATTTCCTCAGCCAGCCATCAGTGTCTTCTCCAGTGAACTCAGGGAATTGTAGCTTTGGGCCTCTAGCTACAGCTCTGTGTTGAAATTGTAGGTGTTGGTTATAATTGTGATTTGGAGGTGGGTGGTAATTGTACTGTGGATTGAGGTTTGGGTTATAGTTGTAGTTATGTATGGGGGTTGTTGCTGCTTGTCTCTGAAGGCTTGGTGGTTATGGGTTGTATATTGTTGGTAATTATGTGTATGGGCAAGCTGATTGCTTGAGTGTGGGTACTTGTATGGGTGTGGTGCAGGGTTAGGTGTAGGCTTGGGTGGTGGGTTTGGGGGGTGTTGCATGTATATGTTTGTGTTGGGAACAACTCATCTTGTTTAGAGCAATTCCGTGGTTGTTCAAAGTACTCATCACCATCATCATATTCGTTGTATTCCTCTTCGTCATCCAATTGACCATCTTGTGAAGTTGACTGATATTGGCTAGCTTGTGATGGAGGAAGTTTGTATACCACAGCATTAGAGCTAGGAACAAAATTGACTTTTTTCTAGTTATGTGTGTCTCCTCTAGAGTATTCTGTCCTTCTAAGCTGGGGAATTTTATAGTTTTGAGAAGTGTCCTTACTCTTAGTATTGGAACCTTTATCCTCAGGTAGAGGATCTTGTAATTTGGCACCAGATCCCTTTGCCAATTTGAGAAGCTTGTCCAGAGATGAACTAATGGTCTTGTTCTGGAGGTCTTGCTCTTTCATAAATGTTTCCAGTTTGGTCCTCAAGGCTTCCACCTCCTCGGATGTAGCATAGAGCTCTGGCACTTGCTTGTCACCACTTGTGGTCACCATCTTGAATTGTGAGATCGGTTTGGGTTAACAACCCTCCCCAATTAGTCACACAGTCGTTCTACCGCCGCCTGAGACACGGATTTGGTTTGGGGATTTCACACAAGCACTTAGCTTGCAACCTTCACCAAAGAGTGTCTCTCTCCATTCGCCACCGCTGAACTCCAATCCCTAGTCAAATTACGGAATTTTACACAGGAACAAATGTCCTGCAACCCTGTTTGACTAGAAATTCGCAGCTAGGTTGGGAAATTTGGGGTTGTTTTCCACGGAATCGGGTGGGTGGGTGGGATTTTAGGCGGGTGAGCCGCAACCACCAATCCACCGCGCCAATTGGACAAACTCCGGGAAATTGGCTGTGGAAGCGAGTGGATCTCGCAAAGAACCGATGGCTCTGAATACCAATTGTGAAGACACGAGCAGGAGAACAAGTATTCGCGAAGGAACTCAGAAATGAAGGAAAAGAAACAGGGGCGAACTCCAGCAATGAAGTCAGCAGATGACCCTTTTACTGAACTAACTGTGGAAAGCATTTACCAGGCTACAGGTCGCCGGCAGCCATGGCGGTGGCGGCGGAGGAGCCAACTACTGACCTACTAAGGTACCAGTTCAAACAACTAATCCATGTCCCTCACGGTACTCTGCTCTAACCTATATTACAGCAAGTGAATGTAAGGTAAATAAAAGATAAAGACGGAAGCGAGGACGGCCGTTGATGGACAGGTGGATGGCATCGCTGGAGTCCCTCCGAATCGTTATCTGAATCCTTTCTTCTCTGATGGAACTGCAGAAGCTGAAGCAAAGCAATGGCTTGTTCCTGACACAGCGGCAGGTGTGGCGTCTGCGACTGCGACGAGATGGACTCCGCGGCGGCCCCGCGATGTCGCCCGGCGGAGGAGAATGTCGAAGACGACGAGTAGGAGGTGGAGGTGGACGGCACGTTGTGGCATACTGGTCGTCGGGGGCTGGGACGGACCCTTTGGTGGTGAAGGAGGCGACAAAGTCACGCGCGGTGCTCAAGGCGGTGGTGGCGGAGCTCCCTCTCTCCCCTGCCTGTGTTGATCTCGCAACAGTGCACCTCCTTGGCCTCGAGATCAGGCGGAGGCCAGCGCGGCGGTAGCGGTGGCCCTTGCAGCGAGCGGAGGCAGACGGGCCGGTCTGCAGCTCATCCTCCTCTTCCCTGCGGACCCTCTTCACTGGTCTCTCTCTCTCTCTCTCTCTCTCTCTCTCTCTCTCTCTCTCTCTCTCTCTCTCTCTCTCTCTCTCTCTCTCTCTCTCTCTCTCTCTCCCTCTCTCTCTCTCTCCCGCTCTCTCTCTCTCTCTCTCTCTCTCTCTCTCTCTCGCTCTCCGGAGCTCCCTGCACGGAGAAGCAGGCAGAACTCCCTGCGCGTCCGGGGCCTAGGCGTGGCGGCGCGTCCGGCGGGCCTCACCCTCCTCTCTGGCCCGCCGACGGAGGTGGATTGGAGTCCATGGTGCCCCCCTCTCTCCTCTCCTTCCTCTCTCTCCCCTCTACTTCCCATCTCTCTCTCTCTCTCTGATCTCGACGATGAAGAGGCAAGCCAGCGTGGTGCTCGACGTCAGACCAGGGACGAATTTGAGATGGTGGTAAAAGTTCGAGGACAAGAACGATTGTTTTCGTAGTTGAGCGACGAAATCACGAAACTGAGCTTTGGACGATAGTTCAATGACATATTTGGCTATTCCGCCTAATTGAAACGATTTTGCATGACTACCTATCGTTAAGATGTTATTTTAGCAAAAATACCTATGGTTCTTTGCATGAGGTGGATATATACTAAATGTTTTTTTGAATGCATTGTTAATTAGCTCACCGTCCAATCAGTATGTGCATTTGGCTGTTGGCTGGTTGTTGTTAGTTGGTTTGTTTTGAGAGAAAAAAACTGTTGACCGGTGGCTGATAAGCCAAAAAGAACAGGGTGACAAAAAAAAAGATTTTACTGCCTTTATTTACAAGTTTTGGTCAAATTCAAAAACGTTTGAACTCCCCGAGAAGTGAGATGTGCAAATATTTTCAGACTGAGGGAGTACAGTTCCATTTCAGCAGATTTGATTTCAGTGTCTTGAATCAAAAAAGGTTTGTATATGCATGCAGAGATGAGAAAACAGAGATGTTCTTGTTTCATACAGTGTGTTGTGTACATATATAATGGTGTGGAGGCATGGAGTAAGTGAATTTATAGCCCTCCCTCAGAGAAGGAACACAGGAACGCCGAAGGTAAGAGCAGTGAGCAGCTGATGACAGACAGGAACATCGACGAAGCCCCCCTCATTATGCCTTCCACCACGGGTCCTCGCCGGTCCTGAAGTCGGTCTCCACCCACGGGACGAAGAGGACCTTGCCGTCGTCGACATCGGCGTGCACCAAGGCCAGCGACTGTCAATCAAGATCAGATTCAGTCAATCGTTGATCAAGGCGTATACCATATCATTCAGCAGCTAGAAAGAATCAAGACATTGGTAGCTCACCAATGGCGCCGGGCCACGGACGACCCTGCCCTGGTTATTGTACTGGGAGCCATGGCAGGGGCAGATGAACTTGTTCTCGGCGCTGTTCCACGGCACGACGCAACCGAGGTGGGTGCACACGGCGTTGATGCCGTAGGTAGCCAGCGTCTTGTCCTGCTCCACCACCAGGTACGTCGGGTCGCCCCGGAGCCCCTGCGCCAGCGTCCGGTCGTTGGGCCCGTGCGTCTTGAGCCACTCCTCCACCTTGATGTCGTTCCCCAGCTTGTCCTTGGCGTACGTCCCGCCGCCGGCGCCGCCGGACCTGCAAGGAACGACCAACCGTCAGTGATGAACAGCACGGCGTTGGCGGCGGCGGCGGAGACGCGAGAGAGAAGCCAGGCAGCAGCTTATTACCCGGCGGGGACGAAGAAGGCGCCGTAGGGGACGACCATGCCGACGGTGGGCAGCGAGATGGCGCCGAGGAGGAGGAGGTTCATCAGCTTCCGCTTCTCCATGTCGGGGACGCGGTCGGCGGGGATGCTGCTCGCCGCCTGGCACGTGATGCTCCGCCGGCCCATACCGAGGCCGCCTAGGCCCTTCACCGGCTTGCCCACCGGAGAAGAAGCGCGGGGCCGGCAGAGCTGCACGTACGCCCCATTCGAGTCGCATATGCAAACAGACATACGGGATTCAGACTAGAATTGGACGAAAAGATCAATCGAGCTGCATGCCAATGCATAGCGAATCTGTGCTCTGTTCTGATCAATCAATTAATCCAAATCCAAACGAATGTCTGTCTACACGTAGCTGACTTGTTCGTCAAAATCGTCAGGTAGTAAATCCCTCTATAAACAAATCAAAGAATCGACACTAGCTCTACACTTGTACTCCATTGACTTCACACATGCTCTTCCGGTTGCAGGTTCTAACGTGCCGTTAACGACGGAGCTCATACAGCGAAGCAGGTGAGGGGAAAGGAGATGCGCTGAACGAAGAAGAAGAAGAGGAGGAGGAAGCTGGGCGCTTACCTGGGTGGGGTTGGAGGCGGTGGAGAGCGCCGTGGAGGCCGCCATGGCTGCTGGGAGGGGGGGGATCGATTGCTGGGGAAGGACCGAAGGAGGCTTGTGTCGCTGGCGTCCACAGGCTTGCGGATGAGCCCTGGGGCTATATGAGTGTGTCCCTCTGGTGGTGGAGGCCGGTGATTGGTTGATGCGCAGCGACCGGGCCGCGACGACCACATGTTGCGAGGGGCGCGCGGCTGTGGCGCGCGCGCGCGCGCTGTTACGGCCTTATCAGTCCGGCGCGGGGAGAGATCTCTCGCAACAAGTATCTTTGGATCTCAGCATGCTTATGTAACTGATTACTGTAGTCTGGTACAATGTCATTCTAATACCTGGATCAGCCGAAAAACCATTCTCTATGAGCAGTCTAAACTTTAAGGCCATGAACGCAACATCATGCGGAACATTGTGCCACGGGATCGCTATGCTTCTACCGTG
Organism: Cenchrus americanus; assembly: GCA_947561735.1. Classification (NCBI taxonomy): domain Eukaryota; kingdom Viridiplantae; phylum Streptophyta; class Magnoliopsida; order Poales; family Poaceae; genus Cenchrus; species Cenchrus americanus. The sequence goes on along the minus strand of OX387243.1, from coordinate 147,837,419 downwards.
TCCCAGTGCACGTCGGGTTGGGCAACAACTCCGCAATCCAAGGTGCTCCAACCAAAATGGTTCTACCTTGGCTTTGCATGACAAAATCGAGATACTGTAAACACAACCGGGGCCCAAAAAATCAACTTACGCTGTTGGCAGTTGCGACTTCGTAAGCCCGTTCAAAAAGGAAGCGCCGAAGAATTATGTCAGAAATACCAGCATTTCTCAGTGTCACAAAAAGGGGCTCTGGCCAAAAAGCAAATGAAAATGCAGACGCTTCCACTACTTGTCAGAAATATAGGTACAAGTACAGCCAAACTGGCACTCGTACTAGAGATTATCTACCGATATAAAAACTCCTTTTCACAACACGGAAAAAACAAAGCAAAATGGGATACTAGGACTAATTCCTTCCACTCAATACAGTCAATGGAAAAGATATATGAGCAATGGATAAACTGCTGTTGAGCTTGCTTTTATTGAGCACATCGTCAACTACGGACCCTTGGAAGCAGCTTGGCCAAGGTTAGTTGCACCACCTTTGAAGCCCATCTGCAGAATAGGGTACCGCCGTTAGGAACGGAACCAAGTATTACTCTTTAAGGCGAATCCGTATAATTTTTCCTTTGGTAATCATTGTGTTGGACAATGAAGAAAGCAATTCTCGATGAAACAGAAACACAAACCATTCCTGTGTGTAAGTATTTCAATCAAGTTTACACCTCAAGTTTACACCTAAATAATTGCAGTTTATTGACCACACTTCTACAGTGCAAAGGATACATAAGAATACTCTGTGCATAACATAGCAAAGAATTTAAGATTGGAAGCTAACAGTTTGTTTCATTAACTTCTACTGAGGATACCTTGGTTAGTGACTCATGCCACAAAAACTCTACCCCTTCAACTTCTCCTGATTATCTTTCTGGTTGATCTGAACTTGAACCTCCATTAGGAGCTGGTGTGGACATGTTGCTTGTTGATCCATTCTCCGCTGGTGGAGGATTTCCCCATTTTCTCTCAGATTCCAAAGGTTCCAATACATAAACACCACCATCTGTCAATCCTAGAGCAAACTGACTTGCTTCCGAAGGGTGTGCCGCAACCACAACAGGATGAACACTTGAACTAGTAGAAGAGAAAATGACATTTATCAGCAATTGTCCACTCCACAGTACAACACTTATTAATATGCCAAACATATAACTTGCTTGTTATAAAAGAATAATTCACAGAAAATAAATGTGTGGGCGCTAAAAATGCTACTGATACCTACTTTCCAGTTTGATGTACACGGCAATTTAGAAAAACTCTTAAACAATGCAAAGAGGCAAACAGGCAGACGCCAGGCAATCAGCTGGCGCCTGGCAGTCTGGGGCTTTCACCCAACACCAACATTGTGCTTAATTTCCCTTTTAACTCATCTTAATACACCCAATAGACTTCCTTGAAATCAGCAGTGGTACAATTCTAAAATCCCCTGAAGCAAATCTAGGAGCTTTGGCATGCAGTCCAGGGGGCATACGCCCTACGTGACATAACTAGAAAACTGGCAGGCAGGAGGAGCTGTTCCCTAGGACAGCAGCAGCACATGGGCACAATTCAATCCTAGCTTTTTAATCGAACAAAAATGCCAATTCAACACACAACTTTAGAAAACAGATAGACACCATTTCCCAAAAAATACAAACAACAAATTCTGTGTTATGCGAATACCTGATACTTGGAGGAAGATACGAAGCTGGAAGAATGCGACATTGGAGTCTCAAACTCGATGCATTAAATATACCAACAGTAGCATCCATAAAGCTTGCATAGATCAGTTGACTATCACACGAGAACGTGGCATGTGTTATTGGAGGCGAATTCTCTCGAACAGGCCACTGCAAGTAAATATGAGATAACTTTCATACTGAGCAGAGAGTTTACTACATTGCAAGTGTGAACTGCAAACAAGGAGGGGGGAGTTTACCTGCTTCACTGGTTCTAGCTTTGTAGTTTCATAGATTGCAATCTGAGTTTCGTGCACAACAAGAAAGTGCATTTGGTCTTGGTGGAACTGAACCCGAGTGTCTAGTATGTTGGATGGGCGACCTGATGGTATCTGCAAAAATCTGTTCTTTTGCTTCTCCCATCCATCCGTGTTCCAAACACACAACTAAAATAGAAAATATTAAAAAATGTGTAAATAGAATATATGTAGCTTTCAGATATGATCAAACTTGAAGGTTCAGAAAATAACCTGTGCGTCGGCTCCAGAAGAGACCAATACATTTAGCACATTTGAAAAGGCAAGACCCGTGATTCTCTTAGAGTGACCTCTAAGCTTGCTTTTGACCTGTACGACGAACAAACAAGTCATGTTTTAGTGTGTCCTGTTCCGTGGAGAAGAAACCGAAGCCAATTATGTTGTCCAAGGCTAATACCTCATCAATTCGGACATTGTAGATTTGGATGGTCGAATCGTCCATTCCAATTGCAATTATATTGTTATCTTGAGGGTGAAATGCAAGAAAAGTTGCTGCCGGTGGTGGAGGCATAAATGTCGTCATAGTCTGCAGCAAAGATGACATAAAAGTTGGTTTCCACACAAGCGAATAATGTGAACCAGCAAAGTTTTACCAACCTTGAATGTCATCATGTTGAATAGAGAGATTTTTCCTCCAGAAGCTGACATGACATATGAATCATTCTTCGACAAAGCAAAGCAGTGAACGGCTTCTTCAGGATTATTGTCAGTCATGTCATTGGTCATAAAGATGCCACTCGGAGGTTGCCATAGTTGAGGAGACACGCTTGCGGTAGCCTAAGAGTGAACAACGAATTGAACCAATTTAGTAACAAACTACAGCACAAACTGTTCAGTTATGACGTGATGTTAAGCAATCTGAGCATTGCTATTACATGTGTAGAGGTAAAAGGGGAAAGAGACACCTTGCCAGATGAATTCCGATCACTGCGTGGCCATTTCCAGAGTAGATGAACAGCGCTTGCGGTTAGAGCCAAGATAGCAACACCAGAATTTGTGTAAATCAGTCTTGAAATCTGTACATTACGAGAGAGAAAAGCAACAAAAAAAAACCACGGTAAGCAGTGCAATTGCCAAGGTGAATGTAGAAATCAAGAATACAACAAGGACACAGATTGGAATGAAAAAAGTATATGGTAACATACAGGCAAGAACTTAATGCAATTATAAGTACTAGAGTGTTCCAGCCCAAAGGAGAAAGAGCTGATACATGTAAATAATGCTACAGATTAATTTCATGCAACCACACTGAAATAAATAACATCCAAATAAAGATGCTCCAAACTCCATAAACAAGGTTGCAACAGAAATTGATAGACTCAAAGAATTAACATGAAGGAAAAGAGAAGGAATAATGTTTCACCTTGCTTGCTCTCATGTTATCTGCCAGTTTAATTGATCTGCACTGAGTTGATTCAGTTATCTCCATAAGTTTCCATACCTTTGACTTGTCCAATGATTCATCAGCTATTCTAGGTTTTACGTCAACCAAACCTCTGTTATCACCATTCTGTACATTTTTTCAGAGTACGCTCAAGTTAGTCAGGATCACAGGAGCTGTTTTTTGATAGAAGAATACAAGATCAGCTGAAATGGAACAACCAATACCATTGCAGTTATAGCTGCCGGAGCAGGAGTTCCTGAACTGCTTGCTGCAGCCGCATTTGCCGCAGCAGTCAATGGATTTATTAGAGGCTGCATAAACAAGGATTGATTGGATTATACTTGCATTACGGGAAGTATAACTTATTCTGAATGTTATGGTCACAAGGAGTTACCTTTGTTACAGTCTCAGTTGCATTACGGGAAGCCTCAAAAGAACGATTTTCCAACGTGCGCAATAACCGAAGTCCATCAGCATTTGCTAAGATCTTGACACCATTGTCAAGAGTAGAAACAGCCAACAAAGTCCCCTCCTTGTTGAAGCGTATCCGTGGACTTGCCTATTGAATGTGTAGACATTTAAAAAACAAGGGAAATTTCATACTCCTGTCTGTGCAACCAGCCATTCACCAGAAGGAATCACACAAGAATGAAAAAAAAAGAACTCACAGGTAAGCCACCATCAGCATCAATGGTGGTCAGAAGACCTGTGTTGTCCATGTCCCATATCTTAACCAAGAATTCATCTCCAGCAGCCAAAAACCTGTTTCGGGTGGTATCAAATTGCACGACACCCATGGATCGCTTACGGAATCCCTGATATGTTCTCTTCACAGCTCCTTCACTTTCATTCCATTCTACTAGATGTGATTCACCCTCCTTGCTAGTGCCACATGAAAATAGCCTACACATAAAAGACAAATAGTGGAATGTTGGAACCAAAATACAAACATACATAATCCTGATAAAACCAAGTAACAAAGAAAGGAAAATAGGAACCTTGAACCATCCGCGCTATATGCCATTGTAGTGCACCAATGACCTGGCGCGTCATAGTCAACTCTAGATCCCAAATTATCATATAACCACGCCTTGATCTTTCCATCTAGAGCAGTTGAGAAGATGAACTGAACAAAGGAAACAAAACAAGGTAAAAGTATTAGTTCCCTATAGTACAAAGTGAGCTTAATCGGGTATCAAGGACTAGTCTCACAATAACCACACAAATACCTGAATATTTTCCTTGTAGTGTGGACAGACTGAATAAACAGGAGCTTCATGTCCTTCAAAGGAAAATTGCTTTGTTCCACTGGTGGCCTCCCATACCTAGTATAGCATACAATACTCAAATAGTTTCATATCTTAGCAAAATGGTAGCTAAGCCATCACAGTAACTCACCTTAATCGTCTTATCATCACCACAAGTAATTATACATAGCTGCTTATTTGGATGAGCAAATGCAATGTCATTTACACCACCAACATGTGCATCAATCTGAAGAAGGGAAAAAATTAATCATTTTCAGGAACCGTAACATCCAATCCTACACAGGATGTTATATCAAAAGAAGTATCAGGCAGAAGGAACTAAGAAACATGCAGTCAAACCTCCAAGTGTTGCCTAATATCATCACCACCGTGATAGGAATAAATCTGTACAATATGCCTTGAATAAGCCACACCTATTAAAACGAGATGTGCATTAGAAAGCTGCATCAACAAAAAGATAGCAAGAATATTGTTTAAGAAAGCTTACCAAACAAGGTTCCATCGGGACTCCATATTATGCGATTAACTGACACAGTAGGATCCTTAACGAGTGATGCCTGTTGATAAGTTACAACATTATATGAAGGCTGCTAGGCTAGTAAAATGGCACCAAGTTACTAAATCACATAATGCAACAAACAAACCTGGAGGGTCATCGAGCATTTTCCAAGCTCCCAAACTTTGAAGTTTCTTAATGTCAGTCTATCTTTTGTACCAACATCCCATAATCCTATGTCACCAACATTGGTACCAACTACACCAGACCAAGGGTAAAGACAGCACAATAAGATGACAGGGAAATGACTACACTGAACTTATTATAACAAAGTATCAAGGTACGATAACCTTACCAAGAAGAAGAGTTTGCTGAAGTGGATGGAAATCCATGCTCATCGGGGCTGATCCTTGGTTCAAGGTCCGTGCCACAGTTTTATGGAAATCTTCTTGTTGGTAATTATGGCTCTGCGGGTAAGTCACAGGCAACATATTCACAGGAAGATTCACCTGCTACATTATTAGATCACCGTAAGTGCATAAATTGGGGTGATGGGCAGTATCATTATAACAGCAAGAATCTAGCAATGGCAGAATGAGATATCACAAAAACCTCCTCAGCCATGCCAACTGGTCTAGATCTCTTTGCGATGTGATCAGAATCTCCTGATGGATAATCCATACTAGGATTAGTTGTGGGTGTCCTAGGATGCTTCAATAAAGCGGCTACAAGATGTTAAGTCAGAAAGATATTAGTCAACAGCCTCGTGCACTGCTTTTCAATTCAGACCATAATATGATTCTTTGCAACAAAGATAACACAAGTACCAGGATTCGTAGGAGTACCAAATCCAATAGCACCACCAGACACAGCAGGATGTGTTACTGCTGGAGGGTTTGACATCCACCCAGCCAGAGGTGGGACCGGTGTTGGTGCAGGTTGAAAAGGCTGAAAAAGACATAAATTGGTTCTAAACAATTGCACCAAAGCAAGTTCTAAAGCATTGTACCACAAATACATATGAAGTATCGCAATGGCCTCAACAGACTTACTCCATGAGCACCCAATGGAGGGAAACCTCCTGGTTTGGGTATAGATCCAAGCAATGGATTGTTTGCTGGTGACGGAGCACGTGCACCATTTGGTTGTCCACACGAATGATCAACAAAAAGAGTCTTGATATCAGGATTAGGCCTAGGATTTTTGCAAAGCTGATGCTGCCAGTTCAAGCTGCCAAATACGAACAAACAAAAGTAAGGTTACCCCAAAAAAGTAGAAAAAATCTCAAAACAGATTCCTTAGTTATAGAATTATAATCAAAGATATATGAAAGACTGAGAGACACAGAACATGCCACTTTTGAAACTGAACTCAGAATCAGGTAGCACTAAGTCTTATAATGTAAGATACCAGCCACACCGGATCTTGTACATGAAAGATAATAGGAAAGTAAAGTAACAGCCAACATAGCAGGAATATATAGGATGTAATTCACTATGCGGAGAACACCTGCCAATCCAAACACTTATTAGATGCATGGTTGGTCGGTAACCTACCCGGCACTTCCCAGCAGACCGAAACCCATCTACAGCCTTTTAGATATCCCTGTCTTTTAAAGTTGGCCTTCTTAGCTTTCTTATTTTAAATATTTTACAGCAGCTGTTCTTCTAGATCAATATCCTAAATAAATGGTAACATATTCTAATTTCATCATTAGAAACTATCAATCTAGTCTTTCACATTTATTAAGTACAAATGTATCCCCACATTAGTGGTATCGAGAAATGGCATTCTGCAGTATAAACATATCTGCTTAACACATTGGTTCTACCATAAACAGGCAATCTAGTCTAAAAATTTTCAGTTGCTGATATATATCCTTGCTACTCTCATTAGCGCAACCATACAAGAAAAAGGTAAAAACAAAATTCCATATTTACTAAGTAAGGAGCGCATAGATGACTTTTTTAAAGGGGGCTACCTCTGGTTGATAAGTGTCCGCAACCTGGAATTCTTCAGGTTGGGAAACTGTAGCTTGTCGCGAAATAAGGGATTAGCTTCAATCAGCTTCTTCAGCTCAATAAGCATTATCGATCTTGCAGACTTTGTATCACCGTACTTGGAGAGCTGATCATTTTCCCTAACAATACAGAAGCAGAAATAACTTGTTGAGATATCAAGAAACAGCTAGGCATCATGGCAATAATGACAGGAAATTACCTGAAGTTTTCCAAGGTTAGAAGCTGTGTGATCTCCTTAAAAAGCTCCTCATTGAAGGATGCAAAGACCTTCAAGTCCTTGACCAAGATTTCAACAGCCTTCGACCGATCATGCCTAGCAGAAAAACGGAGAAACCAGGATGAGCAAGGCACTCTAGTCAAGCATCATAAAAGCTGCATAACCCTCGACACTTACTTATCAAGAGCCTCGAGATACTTCTGCTTGCGGATCTCAAAGAATATCTTCATCGAGTAGCGGTTGTCATCGACCTTGGTGAAGCCACCAAGGTAGCGCTCCACCTCATCCCAATTCCCATTGCTAACCTCATCCTCAAAGTACTTCATGTTGAAGTAGAACCCGGACTCCTGCTCGAGCCTAAACAGCAACAAGATAGCCAAACAAGTAAGAAATTGACACTAAAGCAAGACTCCATTTCCTTCCGGTTCAAACCACTCACTTGTGGACAGTCTCTTTGAACTTCTCCTCATCGAGGAACTGCAGGATGAGAAAGACCAGCTCCCTGCTGAGCGACGACATCCTTTCCCCTCCGCCTCACCCATGCGGAGGCGGATGCGCCCAGGATCGTATCCTGTGGGGTCTCTGCACAGTAGCAGCGCAAAGTTAGAGCAAAAATCACCGGCTTTTCCCCTGCAAAATAAGGATCTGGTTGCCCACGGCCGGAAAGAGATCTCCCGGGACAAATAAATCTCGAGACGGAAAAAAACCCATCCAAGCAGGTTAGGATTCCTTACCAGCAACCCTAAGGTTCGGCCGGATCGCCGCCCCACGCCAATCCAATGGTAACCGACGCGCCGCGGGCCAGGGGAGGGCGCTCGGCGGCCGTCCTTGGGTGGAAGGGGAAGCTGGCGGCGCGGGGTCGGCGGCGACGGAGCGGACGAGCAACAGGGGGAGAAGATGCGGTGCGATCGAGGCTTTGAGGTCTAGCGCAGCAGCAGGTCAGGGCCTGACATGGTGAGCCCGGAAGCCCAGACCGAATTTTTTTTGTCAGTATTTTTAGGAAAATGTCCGTTTCAGTCTAGCCTAGGGCGAAAGGAAAGGAAGACCGCAGCCGCCCTTATCTAAGACATAAACAGAAATATTCAAATCCAAGCCTGAGCTGGGCAGGAGGCTTCAAACTCTCTGCCCTAGCAGTACCTTTTGGCTTCAGATCTGAATTTTGTTTAAAAAAAATAGCAAAAACCAACACGCATCAAACAAGCGGAAACTATGGCGACCACCTGGAAGCTTTGAGCGTAGATCGATCCGATCGATCTCGCCGCGAGGACGGCCGCCGCCGGCGACGATCCTGGTTGCCGGAGACCACCACCGAAATCACCGAGGCAGGTTGGAGACTCTCGGGTCTCGGCTGAGGAGAGGAGAGAGGAAACTATTTGGACGCGGAATGAAGGGATAACCCTCTGAATTTATAGGACGGGACATCAGATAAGTTAACTCACTTATCAATCAGTAGTTGTGCTTATCGCTTGTGATAAGTACGTGTGGATGTGATCGTTGTTTGATAAGACAAGTTGGTGATGGTGGTGGGGTCCGCTGGTCCACCTCCATTCACGCAGACGGGAATCCGGGTTGGCTGTGGGTGGTTTTGCTTTTTAATGAAGATCTTTTCGAGCCGAACTAAATGATTTCCTTCGAGAAAGACCCGGAGACGTTTCGATTTCGGGAAAAAAAAGGGGGAAAGGGTGCACATATTTTGTACACATGAAAAAAACGGTGTCCAATAAAGTGAAAGAAGCACATCTAACGCGGATTTGTGATGGGAGCGGCTTAAATATATTGTTTGATTCAACGTATAATATCCTAAGGATAGACTTGCAAAAGATATATCCTTGTTTCGCCTTGTCATGAGCAATTAAATCATTCCCAAGTGGTATGTAAGTTAGTAGAGATGGTAACTGATGTGGATGTGAGAGAACACGAAAAATAAAATGCATGTAAGTGCACGTGTCTCTACCGCCGTTTTTAGGCTCCGGCAGCATCAAGCCCTTCACGCTTCTTTGACTTTGGTGGTTCTCCAACATCCATATTGATTTTGTATTAGGTCTATTTTAATGAGTGTGTTTCATTGAGATGTTCATAAGTATTAATTTAGATTTTGCATCACTAGTTTTGCTGATTTGGCAAAATACTTTTTTTTCGAGTAAAGTTGTGCATAACCCTCTGACGTGGCACCCAATTTTTACCCACACTGGCATCGGAGCCAAGATGGTTTGACAAAGCCACTAGTGGAGCACCCGTGTCGGGCCTGCTCTTAATAGAGATTTTGACAAACGTGGAGGACATGAAAAAAATGCTAACGCACGATGTGCACCCTGATATGAGTTATATATGGAGGCCGCTATCTCCACCATATGTGTTTTTATGCTCCGGCAGCATCATAGCCCTTGACGCTTCCTTGACATTACTTGTTCTCCAACATCCACATTAGCTAGCAAAGTCAACATTTGGAGTATGTTGTTTAAAGTGATATTGATTCAAAGTACTCCCTCCGTTTCAAATTGTACCTCATTCCAGCAATAATTGGAAAGTGAAAGCATTTCAAGTTTGACCAAATTATACAATGACAAGTATATTACACGTGCGATACACATGTGTTTAACAAAATCTTATTCGTTAAATTTCTAATAAGAAATATTCACTTACTATAGCCAAATCACACAGGAAATAATTGCACATGTAATTATGTTATTCCGTTTGTCTTTCTTCTTGATGCAATGACGCGTCGTTCTTCTACGTGTTTGGGAAAAAAACTAATTTAGCAAAATGCTAATGTGCAAGATGTTCAAATGTGGTGCATGTTCTTGTTCCTTGTCTTACAGATCACATGGTTATTAAAGCATCTTTATGATACAAAATAAGTATCAGTAGCAATAAGATTAAAAACTAATTTATGATACAAAATAAGTATCAGTAGCAATAAGATTAAAAATTAACTGAATTTTTATCTACAAGACACCACCAAAAGCATGGTTTGACACATTTCTTTATTATATATATTTTCATAGTATAACTATTTGTTGTCGTAAATCTTGTTAATTCTCTTTACAATTTTGGTCAAATGTAAAACAGCTTGAATCTCTCAAAAAAATTGTAATGGTCTACAATTTGGAACGGGAGGAGTACAAAATATGAATGCAATTAATTTTATGCTTTAATTACTCTACCCCAAAATGTACATGCAATTGATGTTATACATGATGCAACTTAATGACACTCTACTTAAAGTTCCTCGAGCCAGTGCATTGGACCGATGGATAATAGAACTGAGCAGGCCAAAAAAGCGCATGGGCGTGTGCCTGCCAATCTTCAATATGTGAACTTTTGTCTATTTTAAAATTTAAATTGTAGGGTCTTGCTTATCACAAAGATAGATACTTCAATTGTTTTAGTAGGCGTTATGATTTCATTATACGGTAACGTTCCAACCCGTGTGTCCGACGCCACACAAACAGGTTGTTCGGCTGGCCGTTTCTTGGCTTATCTCTGCTTGTTTCAACTTATCTTCTATCACATACCACTGTTCAATCTACCAGCTGAACATTATTCATCTTATGAGCCGAACAGCCTCAAAATAGGGGACTCTCTGCCTCACATACAACACCACCTCCTGATTAATTCCCATCCACTCATTTTCTATCCCTACTGGACCTCCACCGACACAACAAGCCAACAAAAATCCAGTATCGCCAATCTCATCTCAGCCAACTTCTATCAGAGGTTCACAGTGACGTGAAGGAGGAGTTGTGTCCTCGCTGGTCCGCCGGTGAGATGCATCGAGGAGATCGTCTGTTGTCTAGGAGGTGCACGCTATAGGCTGCATCACAGAGGAGATGGACCAACAACCTCGATGCAGTGGGCCCCGCAAGGGAGTGGTCCGCGACAGCCCGGTGCGAGGGCACCGGCGGCCGCTACCTTGCGGCCCGAGGCGAGGGCACCGGCCATCGCTCCCCGCGGCCCGGGGCGAGGAGCGACGGCTGTCGTTTGCTAGGCGGAGCCATCGGGCTAGGCGCCGCTCCTTGCGGCCAGGGGTGAGCCGGTGGTGGCCAGCAAACACGGTGCGCCCGCAGTGGGCCGACGAAGCAAGACACGGTGGTGGCATCTGGTAGGGAATTTTTTGTTGCAAATTTCCATGTTGCGACATTTTTGTTTAGATGTTTCTGCTTGAGATTTCAAATGTTGCAACGGATGTGCCGCACCGAAAGGATCGAGGCAATGTGGCCTAGAGGGGGGGGTGAATAGGCACGCACACGGAATTTAAACTTTTTCTCGCGAAAACAAGTGTCAGACCTCGGAACCTCCGAGATTATTCTCGGAACCTCCGAACGAGGCAGCCTCCGAGAATAAACTCAGAACTTCCGACAGCTGTTAGAACAGAGCACAAATAACAAGAGCTGCAAGAAACTTGATGGAAACCAGATCTACTAAATTCTAAGAGGTACTTAGGACCTAGCAAGAGGATTTCTAAGCAAAGTACAGGCTAGCAAGGCACCACAAAGTAGATCGGGCACAAACCCTAATAGATCTAGTCAAGCACAAGCATGAACAAGTAAGTAAATGAGAACACGCATGAGACAAAGATTTATCCCGTGGTTCAGCTCGCCACAAAGGCTTGCTTACGTCCACGTTGTTGAGGAGGCCACCAAAGGCTCGGACCACAAAGGTCAACTCCTCTCTCACACCTATCACTTTGGGTAATAGGTGGAGGCTTTCCACTAGAATCACAAGGGGTAATACAAACACCTTGGAGCTTCCACAAATCGGTTTGGAGAGCTTCCAAGGACCTCTATCCGTCTAGGAGCAAAGCTCCAAGAGTAATAGATCCACCAAGCTTGCTAGGGTTCTTCCAAGTGCTCAAGTTCCAAGGGAGAAGGGATTGGCTCACTAACTCACTTCAAGAATCCACTCTCAATCAATGCTAGGCAAGGATTTGGAAGAGAGTAGGTTAGGAGTGAATGCAAGGTGAGAGAAAACGGTGGGAACGACGTTCGTGCCGAGGAGGAAGCAGATAACCGTTGGGGGACCGTGGGGTATAAATACCCCCGGATCCGGAACGATAACGGCTATATTCCGAGTTCGGAACCTCCGAGAAAAAACTCGGAACTTCCGACTTTTGAAAGCTCGCGGACCGTAGCCCGTACGGTCGGAACCTCCGAGAAAATCTTCGGAACCTCCGAACGACAAACGAAGTAGAAGCAAAAGCAGTTCGCAGGTTACTTCCCTTGGGGTGAGGATTAAGGTTTTGGAAAGATGGATTATGAGCACTTGAAACCACCCTAACTCACCAATAGTATCCCTCTTGATAGTACGGATTGTCCTATACTCAAATTCGAAAGATAAAATAAATAAACTCCTTCAAGTAGCATAGGCAACCCTTTTGTAACAAGTTGAGGGGTCTCCAATCAATCTTTTGCACCTGTGATAATAACTCTATGCTGCACAACAAACTCAAAGGCTCATTAGCTCTTTAATTGTGTGGTCAACATCACCAAAACCCTCATAGGGCTTGATTGCACTTACAATCTCCCCCTTTTTGGTAAATGTTGACAACCCAATTAAAGTTTACAATTTAATTTGAAAGATTGAGCTTTTGATGATTTGAGTACAAGTCTCCCCCTCAATGTATGCATGTTCCTTTTGAATAGGGAAAAATGTCTCAGCCGACAATTAAGTTGCATACATTGTGAGTAAAAGTGACAAGAAAGTTGTACTCAAGTCACGAGGGGTGCAAAAGAAGTGTAGCAGATAATACGTGATGCATATACCATGTGAAAACACTCAGAGAGCTATCTGTTAGCAGAGTTCGGAACCTCCGAGAAAGTTTCCGGAACCTCCAGGGGTCGGAGCCTCCGGAAAAATTCTCAGAACCTCCGAGGTCTGCAACAGATACTCCAACAGATAACAATAGCACACAGGCAAAACAACAGATAAGACCAGAAAATAGCAGCTAGATAAGGATAACAGCATTCAACACATCTAGCCCTATTACATCCATCACAAAGTTTTAAAGTTTTGCAAATCCCATACAACCATGACCAGATCCTGCTTGCCAACAGAGACAAGCTAAAAGTTTTACAGCAGTTCACCAAAATACCAGCATGAGTTTATGAGAGAAGTTAGCACTCTCATCTCACCAAAAGAACAAAAGAATTTCTGTGGTTAGCAGGCCACCAGAAGGAGCTCCAGGTCTTCAGATGCTTCTCAATCTTCATCTCTCCCCCTTTGTCAACAATTTAACAAAAAGGAAAGAAAAGAAGAGAGGAAGTGAGAACAGAACCTAGAGAAGTCACTCCTCATCACTGAAGTCAGAGTCCTCCTCTTCGCTTCGGGGGACGATCTTTGTCGGAGCCAAGGTCGAGCCGGATGACGGATCTATGGGTCTTCGACGGAGCCTCCCGGCGGTGGCCTTTCTCCGAGCCTTGCACCGGATGATGACCCCATTGCCTTCTTGCCAGCAGCCTCTTTCCTCAGCCTGGCCATTTTTGCACCAAGTGGTTCTTCATCTTCTTCATCTGCAGCAAAGTGGGCAGCAGGAGTATCCTCAGCCATGGGAGTAGCAGGCTCCTGCTCACCCTCATCCTCACTGGTAGTGTACTCTGGAAAGTCAGGGAAGAGAGGAGGGGGGTGGTGCATGGCATCAAAGGACAGCCCCTGGTGTTTTAGCAATCTGTTCATGTCCTCCCTGAGCTCAAAAAGCTGATGGGAAGTCCATCTGCAGTACCTCCAGGTGTCCCTAACCATCCCTCTCAGCTTGTGCAGACCAGCAGGCATGGGAGCCTTGCTGGATCCTTCTTCTCCTACCGCCTTGGACCGGATCCGGATGGCTTGGTGCCGGCCTTCTTAAGAATATGCTCTTCCACAATGTCTTCGCTTCTTCGATGTTGCCACCGCTTGACTTGATAGGATGCATGCTCAACATCTTTCTTGTAGCCGACCCCCGAAACCATCTCTATCATGTACATAAGATAAGGGGCATAGGGCGGGTTGCACTTCCCACTCTCTCGTCACTTCTACCAGGTTGTACCAAATAAATCTGCTCACAGAGAATGGCCTAGCTCCGGCAAGCGGCCTAGCCAGCAGGTTTGGTGCAAACCTCCTAAGACTTGTTGAGTCACTGCCCCCCTTTGGGTATATGGTTTCCCTGAACATATTATTGAGCACATAGAACACTGATTTCAGAGCAGTGGTGGAGCCATCAGCCAGCTCCTCATACTCATAAGCTGCAGCAATTTTGTTGGGGTTCATGTGGGCCTCAAAATGGATAATATCAGCTTCCCTGTCCTCCTTGCTGAACCCAAACAACCTAGCAAAAGTGAGGAAATCTATTTTGTAATGCACTCCTTCTGTCATCCAGTGGATGGTCTCCTTGTTATCTTCATGGAAGAATGTGGCATGAAACTGAGCTAAAACCTCTATGTTCCAATCATATTTGAAACTCATGATGTCCCTCATCCTATACTTGTCAACCAAATCCAAGCACCTCCTCCTTGACGAGTTCCTCTCGTCGCCTCCAAATGGGTGAAATCTATCCACTTCATCTTGATTAACTTCATCTTGGTGTTGAGGACAGTTTCATAGAATTTGAAGTGGAAGACGGACCAAAATCCGTAATCAATAGCCGCCATCTTGGGGTTCACATAGGGATTTTCCTCTCTTGCTTTCTTGACCAAGAATCCGGCTCCATCATAGTTAGTGTGCTCAATATACACAGAGTTGTCATATTTGGTTGGAGGATGCCTTTTGAGTAGCCCCTTGTGGTACTTGAGATAGGTTGAGTCTATCTCTCCTAGGGGCATGTCATCTTCTAGCTCTATAGGAATGGTTTTGCCTTCAGTCCCTCCATTATCATCCACATGGGCAGTAGACCCTGAGCCTCTGCCTCCTGACAAACTGCCACCTCTGCCCCTCCTAGGAGTGGCCTTTCCTCTGCTGCCACTGCCCCCTGCTGTTGCTCTTGCTGCTAGCTTGAAAGCCCTCTCACCAGCAGGTGTCTCAAAAGGAGGCCTCTGCCTCTTGGTGTATGTCTTGTCCACAGGAGTGCCAGACATCTGTTAGAGAGACAAGTGAGCAGCAGATAAGAGTGGGATCAGGACTGATAAGGATAGAGGAACAAGATTAGCATGATGTTCAATTGATTTCTTTTCAGTGGAATTTTGAATCACAGTCTGTCACTTGTCAGTACAGACATCGGAACCTCCGAGAAAGTTTCCGGAACCTCCAGAGGTTGGAGCTTCCGGAAAAATTCTCAGAACCTCCGAAGTCAGTGTACTGACAGAGGACAGTTCTGTTGATTCAACTTTCAACTGAATTTTGATCAATAAAGCAAGCATGACTCAATTTAGCTAGGACAAGAGAAAAAGAATGTTACAGGTGAAGTGAAGTTCAGTGGAACTTTGAATCAAGATCAGCTTACAGTGGGTTACAGGGTTCGGAACCTCCGAGAATTTTCTCGGAACCTCCGAGCCTCTGTCAACCTTACTGCATTCTCACATTTGATTCGACTTTCAACTGAACCTAGCTCTACTTGCAACACAGGCATTTAGGAACAGGATAGATAGGCAACAATCTACAGACTTCAAGTTTTAGAACCCTAACAGCATGCAGATCTAGGAATTTAGGGTTAGGGTTAGGATACGGCCACTGATTACCTTGATTGGAATCAAGGAGAAGGACGATAAAGATCTTCAACGCTTGTGCGCACCAGAGAATCAACAGGAACGGGTGCGGATTGGAGCCTTCTTCTTCCTCTCCGTATGGGATCCAAGGCGACCTCTTCCTTGGCACTCCCCAGCGGCGTCCCACGAACGAGAAGGGTGGCACGGCTTCGTGCGGGTAGCCCGCAAGAGGTGCGGTCACCGGCGGCGAGGGAGGCGGCGGCGGTGAGGCGGTGGAGATGGATGCGAGTTGCGGTTTCGCGTCGGGAGAGAGAGAAGGGAGCGGTGAAAGTGGATCTGAGAGGTTGACCGCGGTGAAAGGGAAGTCTGATTTACCCTAGGTAAAGGAATATCCTTCAAAGATGCTTTATTCCCTTTAACTTTCCTTCGGTTGAGACCGAGCGCTAAGTCCGTAAAGATTGGAGCTTCCGAAGATTTTCTCGAACTTCGAGGCCGGAGCCTCCAAGAATTTTCTCGGAGCTTCCGAAAAGATTAAATTCCAGAGACGACCCGGCTTCTACTCCTTTTGAGATTTTGAACTTTCTATCAACTGAGATTCTTAGGTCATGGTACCCTTGACTCAAGTGGCTAGAAAACAAGCAATCACACACACAACTATAGCCACTTAAGACAAGTTAGGGATAAGCAAATAGATTTTGAAAAACCTTTAAGATAGAGTTTTCATACACATTTTTCAAACAAAATTTTCAGAGAAAGCTAACAGATTTGAAGCAAACAAATATGGCATGCTAGAGATCAAACCACGCAACGAGAATCAAGAATATTTAGTTCATTCCTTAAACTACAAAACCTTGACTCATCGAGAGGTTTAGTGAAGATATCGGCTAGTTGCTTGTCGGTGCTCACATGGCTTAAAACGATATCTCCTTTGGCTTCGTGGTCTCTCAAGAAGTGATGACGGATGTCTATATGTTTTGTGCGAGAATGGCTTACGGGGGTTGTTTGCAAGCTTTATGGCACTTTCATTGTCACACAAAAGTGGGATATGGGAAAAGTGACATCCGTAATCTTTTAAGGTTTGCTTCATCCAAAGTAGTTGAGCACAACATGCGCCGCCGCAACGTACTCGGCCTCGGCGGTGGAAAGGGCTACCGAGTTTTGCTTTTTAGAACTCCAAGACACTAGAGACCTACCAAGGAATTGGCAAGTCCCCGATGTACTCTTTCTATCTACTTTACAACCGGCATAATCGGAATCCGAATAGCCAAGTAGATCGAAAGTGGAGCCCTTAGGATACCACAAGCCAAGGTTAGGGGTATGCACTAGATATCTCAAGATTCTCTTTACGGCCATGAGATGGCACTCTTTCGGGTTAGCTTGAAATCTAGCACACATGCACACACTAAGCATAATATCCGGCCTAGATGCACATAAGTAAAGAAGAGAGCCGATCATGGAGCGATATACCTTTTGATCCACGGATTTCCCTTCTTCATTGAGGTCCATGTGTCCATTGGTAGGCATTGGAGTCTTGATGGGCTTTGCCTTGTCCATGTCAAACTTCTTTAACATGTCCCTTGTATACTTGGTTTGACATATGAACGTCCCTTCTTTAGCTTGTTTGATTTGAAATCCAAGAAAGAACTTGAGCTCACCCATCATGGACATTTCAAACCTCTTTGTCATCACCCTACTAAACTCTTCACAAAAAGTTTCATTAGTACTACCGAATATTATGTCATCGACATATATTTGGCACACAAAAATATGACCATCAACTTTTCTAGTAAAGAGAGTAGCATCGGCTTTGCCTATCTCAAAGCCTTGCTTAAGCAAGAAATCCTTAAGGCATTCATACCACGCTCTTGGTGCTTGCTTTAGCCCATAGAGCGCCTTATGGAGTTTGTAGACATGATTAGGACGCTTGGGATCTTCAAAACCCGGTGGTTGCTTAACATATACTTCTTCGGAGAGTGGTCCATTGAGAAATGCACTCTTGACATCCATTTGATAGAGCTTGAAGTCATGATGGGCAGCGAAAGCTAGTAGAAATCGAATTGCTTCAAGTCTTGCTACCGGTGCATATGTTTCTCCAAAGTCTAGCCCTTCAACTTGGGTGTATCCTTGAGCAACCAATCTTGCTTTGTTCCTAGTCACAACACCAAACTCATCTTGCTTGTTCCAAAAGACCCATTTGGTGCCAATGATGTTTGTATTTGGTCTCTCTACCAACTCCCACACTTGGTTTCTTTCAAAGTTGTTCAACTCCTCTTGCATAGCCACCACCCAATCCGGATCCTCGAGAGCTTTCTCTACCTTGGTTGGTTCAAGAGAGAAAACAAACGAGTAAAATGCACAAAAATTCTTAAGACGAGAACGCGTTGTTACCCCTCTCCTTATGCTCCCAAGAATGTTGTCAACGAGATGATCCCGTTGAATGACTTGATGTACACGAGGATGTGATGGTCCAAGAGGTTGGTGTAGAGGTTGATCTTCATCATCTTCATCGCCTTGGGGCTCGAAGTACTTGCTTGAACATCCCCTTGCCGATCAATTTGCTTCGGTTCGAGTGTCTTGTGGTGTTGAACTTCCAGACCCCGGAACCTCCGGAGAATTTCTCGGAGGTTGGATTCCAGTGCCAGTTCCCGGAACCTCCGAGGAAATTCTCGGAACCTCCGAAGTCTGCACTGCTCCTGAACCGGTGGCTTCGGCCCTTCAAGTGGTGTTGAGGCTTGTGCTTGGTTTTCATCTTCCTCTTGTGCCTCAACTGGTCTAACATCACCTATGGCCAATTGCTTGATTGCTTCACAAGATGGCTTCTCTTTACCTACAACATTCAAATCAACTTGCTCCACTTGAGAGCCATTAGATTCATCAAAGGTCAAATCTACCGTGACTTCGATCCTCCCGTGGTTAGATTGAAGACTCGATAAGCATGCTCATTTGGACCATAACCAAGAAGAAATCCTTCGTCAACCTTTGGTGCAAACTTAGAGGTTCGGGGCCTCTTGTTTAGAATGAAACATTTGCACCCAAACACTCTAAAGTAAGACACCTTGGGCTTTTTACCGGTAATAAGCTCATAGGAGGTCTTCTTGTGAAACTTGTGAAGATAGAGGCGGTTGATTGCATGGCAAGCCGTGTTGATAGCTTCGGCCCAAAAGATGTCTTGAGTCTTGTACTCATCCAACATGGTTCTTGCCATCTCGATAAGGGTTCTATTCTTCCTCTCAACCACCCCATTTTGTTGAGGGGTATAAGGTGCTGAAAATTCATGCTTGATGCCCTCTTCATCAAGAAATTCTTCAACATAGGTGTTCCGGAACTCCGAGCCATTATCACTTCTCACTTTCTTGATTGGTAGCCCGAATTCCCTTTGTGCTCTTCTAATGAAGGTCTTCACCTTTCCTTGCACTTCACTCTTGTCAAACACAAAGAACACCCACGTGAAGCGAGAATAATCATCAACAATAACCAATCCATATTTGTTACCGCCAATACTTATGTAGGCCACCGGTCCAAATAGATCCATGTGGATGAGCTCCAATGGGCTTGAAGTAGTGAGGATGCTATTTGGTGGGTGAGGTGCTCCTACTTGCTTTCCGGCTTGGCATGCTTTGCAAATCCTATCTTTCTCAAAATGTACATTTGTTAGTCCAAGGATGTGTTCATCTTTCAAAAGTTTGGCCAAGTTCCTCATGCCAACATGGGCTAGACGGCGATGCCAAAGCCAACCCATGCTAGATTTTGCCACTAGACAAGTCTTGGGAGAAACTTTACTTTTGTTGAGATCAACTAGGTAAAGCCTCCCCCTCAAGCGACCCGTGAGGACAATAGAGGAATCCTCCCTTTTTATGATGGACACATCCTTATCCGTGAAGTGGCAATCAAAACCAATCTCACTAAGTTGTGAAACCGATAATAGATTGTAACCCAACGGATCAACATGAAGAACATTTGTAATTGAGTAATTTTGAGATATAGGGATATCACCTACACCGATGACTTCTCCTTTAGTATCCCCTCCATATGCAATGGTTTCCCTTGGTCCTTCCAAATGGAGATAGGATGAGAACATACTCTTTTCTCCGGTCATATGATGTGTACATCCGCCGTCAAGCACCCAACTTGATCCACCGGAGGAGTATGCCTACAAAACAATTTAGTTCCTTCTTTTAGGTCCCCAATTTGACTTGGGGCCTTCCACGTTAGCAACCAAAACTTTTGGAACCCATAGTGATCTTTTCACATATATGTTGGACTCATTTCCAACATACGTGGCAACAACTTTACCAACATTGTTGCGTCTCAACACATAGCTAGGAGGTATGTCTCTAGATGCATGGGCTTTGCTTTTGTTGGGACTCAAGTTTCTTCTAGGCACCATTGGATGATTTTCAACCCGCATACAAGTGTTAGAGGCCCCGGAACCGTGCCGCTTCGAGTTTTACTCCTTTTCTTTGTCCTCGTCTTTGCAGTTCCGGAACTTCCGAGAATTTTCTCGGAACCTCCGAGTTGGACCGTCCGAGCTGCTCGGGGCTTCCGGACTCCCGGAACCTCCGGCTTGGAGGTCGGAACCTCCGGGTCCGGGGAGAACGAAATCCGAACTCTTGAATTCAAGGCATTCTTTTTCTTTGATGATTTTTCTTTCATTGGTCTTGCCACCTTCAATATATCCAAAGCCCGGATTCTTGCTCTTTTCCAACACTTTCCTCTTGGTGAATCTTGGCCTTTTGTTTTCTTCACCCATGCACCCTCTAGCTATGATTGAGTTCAACCTAGCAACTTCTTTCTTTAAAGCTTCCATGTTAGCAAGGTTAGTGGCATAAGATTCAATATCAATATTATAACATCTATCACAGCCCTTGCTAGTAGAAGCACTAGAGTTGCCTTTTACCTTCGAGGGATGTGAGGTGCTACTCCAAAGGAGGCTATATTGCTCCTCAAGCTCTTCATTCCTCAACTTGAGAGAATTACGTTGAGCTTGAGTGACAAGAAGGTCCTCCTTGAGAGTAGCTATGACACTCTTTGCTTGATTGATTTCCAAGCGCAAAGTCTCAATCTCACTTCTATCGGAGATAATGGTGTCTTGGCTTTTCTCTAGTTCAACTATTAACTTAGCCATAAAATCCCTAGATTGCTCATCCATTTTACGAACAAGTTGGTTAGCTTCTTCATCACTAGTATCATCACTAGAGTCCATTTCCGACTCATCACTAGGTTGAGGAAAGGGTTTTGGGGCAGTTTTTACCTTCTCACCCTTGGCCATGAGACAATGAATGGAAGCGCTCTCTTCATCATCGGTCAAATTGTTGAACAATCTTGAGGTGGAGGGAATCTTCTTGATAGCCACGGTTGCAACTTTCTTCCCTTCCTCTTCACTAGAGCTTTCATCCCCGGAGTTCCATTCATGACCAATGTGGGCTTCACCACCATAGTGCCTTCTCTTGTAATGTGGCTTTTGATCTTTCTTGTAGCTCCCTTTACCCTTGTCATTTCGTTTTCTTTCTTCTCATTAGGACAATCAAGCAATAAAGTGCTCGGTACTTCCACAATTGTAACAAGTTCTCTTTTTCTTGTTTGGAAACAAGTACTCACTTCAAGAATCCACTCTCAATCAATGCTAGGCAAGGATTTGGAAGAGAGTAGGTTAGGAGTGAATGCAAGGTGAGAGAAAACAAGTGGGAACGACGTTCGTGCCGGAGGAGGAAGCGGATAACCGTTGGGGACCGTGGGGTATAAATACCCCCGCATCCGAACGAGAACGGCTATATTCCGCAGTTCGGAACCTCCGAGAAAAAACTCGGAACTTCCGACTTTTGAAAGCTCGCAGATCGTAGCCCGTACGGTCGGAACCTCCGAGAAAATCTTCGGAACCTCCGAACAGCAAACAGCAGAAGCAAAAACAGTGCAGGTTACTTCCCTTGGGGTGAGGATTAAGGTTTTGGAAAGATGGATTATGAGCACTTGAAACCACCCTAACTCACCATTAGTATCCCTCTTGATAGTACGGATTGTCCTATACTCAAATTCAAAAGATAAAATAAATAAACTCCTTCAAGTAGCATAGGCAACCCTTTTGTAACAAGTTGAGGGGTCTCCAATCAATCTTTTGCACCTGTGATAATAACTCTATGCTGCACAACAAACTCAAAGGCTCATTAGCTCTTTAATTGTGTGGTCAACATCACCAAAACCCTCATAGGGCTTGATTGCACTTACACGCACAACGATTGATTTTGTCCATAGTTTCCCCTTCAGTTAATGTTGCGATTGTTCAATGTTCCAATTTTGGCTTTCTAATGTTTCATCTATTGATTTTTTGTGTTTCGGTATTTGATAAATGTTTCACTAGCATGTGATTGTGAACTCAAACAGTTTAACCATGATTTGCCAGAAAATTTCAATGTGTTTTTGATGTTGCGGATGTTGAGTTTCGATGTTGCAGATATGTGATGTTGGATGTTGTGTCGAGGGGGAGGGTCCCTAATGTTGGATGTTGCAAAATTTATTTTTTGATGTTGTGGATGTTGAGTTTCGATGTTGCAGATATGTGATGGTGGGTGTTGTGTCGAGGAGGAGGAGAGAGGAGGGCTCCTGGTGCTGGATGTTGCACGCAACACGGGGCGCAACATGAGTCGCTTGGGTATTGTGTCCGGAGGAGGAGGGAGGAAGGCCACTGATGGGATATTGCACGCAATATGACTCACAACATCAACTTCGATTGGCGCATGATGAGCTGAGTTGCTTCAAATCCGACGACCGTGGAGGTTGTCCGATGCTGGTGCCCGGAACAGACGTCTGGGTGCTAGTAGTTAAGTTCCTTCTGATGTTAGTTTTTGTTTTTTCTCTTTCGAGAGAACTTAAATTGTGTAAAATCTTAAAAAACGGAAAGTATATTTGGATATTCTTTTTCTGAAATGGTTTTCCACGACTAAAACCCATGACGCAAGTGAGTCTTGGCAACACGGAGTACTACAGTTAATTAGCCAACCACTCCAGCAGACATCATAGTCGGAGTGATCGATCTTGCAACTCTCGCGGTCTCGCTCTGGCATCTGAAGTACTGGGAAGTTCCCGCGCAGGTGCCCCGAAGCGCACGGGCAAGGAGCTGGATGGTGGGACTTGGGAGTGATACGGGTGGAGCGGAGCAGCAGCGGTCAGTGGCGGACGGGCGGCAGGATGCAGGCGCCAGGCGACCGTGGCTCGAGTCGGGGATTGGGTTACCAAAAGAACTTTGCTATTACACTGGAGTTTATGTTTTGGGTATTGAGTTACTGGGTTGACCCAATAAAACCTGCATCTTCTGTTGGACTCCAGGCTCACAGATTTGTTCACATGACAAATCCAACCATGCTCCAGGAACGAGGAAGTGACAAGAAGCATAAAAGCATGGAAGAAAATCTTAACAAAATCTTCAGACTACCCGCAACAATGTTGGAAAAAACAGCCTAATTATGAATAATCCAGATTTAATCTTGAGGAAAAGCATATTGACTAGAAATGATACAATCACACAGCACAAATGAGCAAGCCACATATTAAGAAATTACTCACAGTTCTTGCGCAGTGAGTTGACAAACGCGTCGAAGTAGTTGCAGATCCACCAAGCGGTCGCGTGTGACGCTGCCCAAAAACCTGATTACCGCCTCGTGCAGGAATGTTGCGGTGCACGCCGAGGTCGAAGGTCGACGAAGCGCAGCAGCTAGCGGTCACGCGTGGGAGATGAAGTGTATGTCTACTATGTGTCCCAGCCACCAAGTCACGCGAAAATGCGCGGGCTGCGCGTGCGTGTATCAACAGTCTCCTTTTCTCTCATATGCATCTAT
Organism: Cenchrus americanus; assembly: GCA_947561735.1. Lineage (NCBI taxonomy): Eukaryota > Viridiplantae > Streptophyta > Magnoliopsida > Poales > Poaceae > Cenchrus > Cenchrus americanus. The sequence continues at coordinate 147,813,581 of OX387243.1, read as the reverse complement.
TTTGCTATGATAGGAGACTCCCATATTTAAGCAAGGCAACCTCTCCTTGTCTTGGCAATACGGGACTATTATTGTGCATGCTTTATAATTTACTAAATGGGCCACATGGACCAAATTCCAACAAACAATTGATGTCCAATCTCTGCATAGATTTTGCAAGAAAAGAACCATTTATAGGCTGCTCATCATTCGATACACAACGGAGTATTATCTTTCCCAAATTGGGTGAAAAAATACTCTTTTATTACTCAAACGACTGCATATCGTACAACCTAATGATCTCTAGGGTACAATGATGAAGGGTGTATGTTGGTTCAAAACTGCAAACTGCTTGGCAAAGCCCAGAATTATGTCTGGCAAATAAAGAAAACTGGTGGGCTAAACAGGAGACTTTTGTTCCAATAGACATTATGATAGGTTTGGTGCCAATTCAGATGCACTGCTGGCCGAGCCGATGGGTTCTTGAAGGGCAAGGTTCAGTGGAAACATCTCGCACTGAGCAATGTGCGTCATGAGCTGGTCCATGAGGACCAACGCAGCCATGGATTCCACCATAGGAACAGCTGCGTAAGTAATGAAAAGAATTAGTCATAGGGACCAAAAGTGATCGATGGTAGGAAATTTTAGGTGGAGCCATTACCTCGAGGGACAACACACGGATCATGGCGGCCCCTTGCCAAAAGTTCAACATCTTCATGCTCCCTTGACACAGTATTTTGTTTCTTCTGAAAAAGTGAAATAAACATCTCAGACAAATGGCTAAATTTTTTCAAAATCAGCACTGAACTGTAGCTAGGATAATTTAAAAGATAGCATACCATACTGTATTATACAATACAAAAGAAATTACACGCATTGAACAAGATAGACATTCTAATATTCTTGCAAGTCGCAAAAAAGAGTGATTTACGACAAACTAGCGGTTCTAATTGTATCCATAGAATAACAGTGCTTATCATCCAAAAGCATCACATGACAATGATGCTACAGATATCATTTTAAGGAAGCAAAGAAAGATAGTTTGGAACAGAGATGCCTTACCCCAATAGTTGCTGTTGGCTTAAAAGCCACTTTGAAGTAAATAATTTCACCATTTGATATCCCTCCCTGCATACACACACAAATTACAAATACAAAGTCATCAGTTTCATACTAACTAGGACTATATATATCACCAGAAGACATTGTGACAGCGAGACAAAAGGACTGTAGGATGAAAACCTGCACACCGCCTGAGCGATTAGTCCGTGTTCTCACATTTCCAGCCTCATCCATATAGAACTCATCATTATGCTCGCTTCCGGTAAAGTCAGTACCTGGGCACAAGTTATTAGTCCTTGGTCAAGTCATAAAGTAGGCTTGTATATCCTATAACATACTTACGAGTTACAACCAACTAATCCTGTGCAAAATAAAATAATTCCTTACCAGCAAACCCACTGCCAATCTCAAACCCCTTGCTTGCAGGAAGAGAAAGCATAGCTTTTGCCAGTTCAGCTTCAAGTTTGTCGAAAACAGGAGAGCCAAGACCCTACAAATTGTTGAAACCCCAATCAGATCAGTTACCAGAATTCAAATAAGATTTTGAGTGATGATCAACCTTAAAACATATGATGTAACCAAAACTAAAGGAAACAATTCAACATAAGTGCAGAGTCTCAATACTTACACGTGGAACATTTCTTGCAATGCATGTGACAACCCCACCAATTGAATCCCCTCTAACTCGTACTTTATCGATGGCAGCAATCATCTTCTCTGCATATTCTGGATCAGGACATCTAACGATGTTGCTCTCTATCTGAAAAATTACAAGAATATAAGATAAATTCAACAAATGCCTGCTCAGACTATCCCTGTAATGCTGGAGCGGGAGCAAGTGAAATCAAGAGACCTGTTCCATGGTTACAGTTTCGTAATCAACTGCATCTTCTGGAAGTACGACTTGGTGCACTTTGGAAACAAATGCCAAGATCTGCAAGTGGATGGGGTTCTTCCATTAGGATTAAATAAAAAGGGGGAGCGAGGGAATGCCTATTTGCAGTGGAAATGAAAATGCAAAAGAGCAGTCTATTACTCTAGCAGAATATGAAAATGCAAAAGAGCAGTCTAATACTCTAGCAGAATACGTGCATAGACAAGCTACATAGTCAACATGATTATCGGATTCAGGTCAAGCAAGAACCAAGATCCAATTCAAAGTAATCTGAGGGGCACTGTACAGCCAGAATCTAACAATGTTGCTCTGAAAAACTATTACAAAAAAAAGGTTTGGTACTTGTACATGGGCGTCTCCAAAACAGGTTTCTAATTATTTTTTCCTGTATTTTCTACGGGGAAGAAAGCAACCAGGCTAACTACGGTGGTTGATCACAAGCGTGTAATAGTTCGAGAGAAAAAAAGGCAAGTAGACCCACACCTCTACTCCAGATTTGAGCTTAAGAACTTTCTTTGCAAGAGCTCCTGCAGCCACCCTGCCAATGGTTTCTCTGGCTGATGATCTTCCACCTCCCTACCATTCAGCAATCACAAATATTTTACATTCAAATATTAAGTAAGAACAAACAGCAGATCCTCCAAGTTATAGCAGAAAATGTGCGGCAACTAGCTGTAAACTGTGATATAACACAAAAAATACCTGCACAGCTCTAACACCATACTTGAAGTCATAGGTTGCGTCTGCATGGGAAGGTCTGTATGCCTTAGCCATTTCACTGTAATCCTGTATAGGCAAATATGTTTATGAATTCTTGCCCTTGTACATGTTCAGCTTCCATATGTTTCATTCATTACGAAATATGTATTTGAAAAGTAGATACATACTCCGCCTCTTTGATCTGTGTTTGGAACAAAAACATGGATTGGTGTACCAGTGGTCAACCCTGCATAAAACCCAACAGAATTGTCACACCACTGAGAAAAAGCTAGTACATTCTTATTTCCAAATTGTATGTCCTCTAATCTAGTAGGTAACCACACCTTCATGTGTCCCTGATAGAATTTTGCATGTATCAGTCTCCTTTCTCGGGGTAGTTATTCTACTCTGACCAGGACGTCTGTACAAATCAACCTTTGGTGTCAATGAACATTATTTAAACAATTAAACAATGAATACCGATGGGTATTTAATCATTTGGTATTCATGAACACAGCAGAGATCATGTAGCTAACACGTTAGTGAGACATATCCAAAAGTACCACTTGGCAACCATATTAAGCTAGAATCTCACGAACTCTTTAATCTAGTACTAACACCTCGAAATTAATGAAATGTGGGAGAAACACACCTTCTGTCGAGGTCTACTTGCATGTCTGCCTCAGTGAGAGGAATTCTGGGTGGGCAGCCACTGATAACACAACCAACACCCCCTCCATGAGACTCGCCATAGGTTGCAACCTGGAAGTGGTTCCCAAAGACATTTCCTGATGCCTTCACTTCTGTTCCCCAATTTCAGAAGCACAGAGTGTTAAGAGACAGCTCCTTTTTTCCATTGTTATTGTTATATAAAGAAAACGGTAGTCATATACTAGCAGATTAATTAATGAGTCAATTTCAGAGCATCACTTGCAGCATACAAATCAATGATGGAAATGTCAAAAACTAGTAACTCTTAGTTCCAGATGTGACTACCCCAGTTCTAAAACAGTCACGGATTAATTGAATACTGAACAACGCAAGCTAGCACCGAAACTGGGAAACCTTGCGTTCATTTGATTCGTCACTACAGAAATTACAACAAAAACGTATCAACGAAATTACAACAAAAACGTATCAACGAAATTACAACAAAAACGTATCAACGCCATCAAATAGGCGATGATCCCTTCTCCAGGGCGGAACCCCTCTACGCTCCAGCCACCCACGGCGACATGACATCATGCAATCCACAGCAGCCGATGGGGCAACCCCAAGGCTCTCGTCCCGGGGGTTCTTCGGCAACAACCTCCACACCAGTTGCAACACAAACGCGCCACAAACTCATCCGCTCAACGCCGTTTATGAAATGAAAATGAACTCCGATAGTAACATGAGTAAAGGGGAGCATCCGTGCGGACCTAGGCGAGCGGCGCGGCGGCGGCGGCCGACAGAGAAGCGCAGGGAGGCTGGCGCGGATTCCGGGAGCGCGCCCAGCCCGCGGGGGAGGAGCCGCGCGGACGCCCTGGCGGCCACCGGCGGCTGCGACACGGGCGCGGCCATTGGTGGAGGGTGGGTTGGTCTGGTTGGTGAGGAGGACGGAGAGGTGAAGGTGGGAGGAGGAAGGCAAAAGCGGGCTGCGGTTTATACACGGCGCGGAGCCGCCACCTACCCCGTCGGATCCTCCGGTCCAGCCGCCCGGCCGGGTTCATTCTGGGGCGTGCTAGGCACCTACTACGGGTCCCTGGATCCGGTCCGACCCGGTCGGGTACGGTCCGCCCGGGTTTGGTGCGGTGCCACGGCCCGCGGCAGGTGGCGAACAAATGGCTGAACCCGCCAGGCATCGCGAATCGCGATTTTGACTTGGATGCTTGAATTGCTGACCTTCGTGGGATCCGATCTGGTGTCTGGTGGTAGTAGGAAATATGGACCAGCTTGGGAGAAAAAAATCCATCCTTCACGGTCTGATGATGCCCTCTCTGAACAGTGAGGTTAGTAGTGACCAACGTTTATCACATGCAGCTCTAAAAAAGCCTTATACTAGTGACTAGTGAGGTTAGTAGTGACCAACGTTTTTTTTTTTTGACAATTATAGTGACCAACGTTTATCACACGCAGCTCTGAAAAAAGGCCTTATATTACCGCTCAATGTAAGGCACACATAATGATCTGTTCTACAAATATTCGGTTATCAAATAATGTTCGACGAGACCTTTCAGCTTCTTTGTTGCTATAGTATTTCTGCTTCTTTTGCACAGTATTTTCGTCCCACGGATCATCAGTACAAATCAGCACTAATCATTTTAAGATCTGCAGAACAGACTCAACCGTAAAAAAAAAGAAGTGGGTTGAAAGATTCAGCCGTACAAAATGTGGATGGAATGACATCAACAACTCGATCGGGAGGGTAAAAAATGTGGATGGAATGACATCAACAACTCGATCGGGAGGGTTTGACGGCCCCACCGTATTTCATCAAGAGGAAGCGACCTACGGCTTACCCCGACCGAGAATCCACTCGAACCATGGCCCACCAGCGAGGGGGGATTTTTTACCCCACGGCATCGGAAATTCGCACCCCCGGGACTCCGTGCCGTGGGAGTGCTAGTGATAGCACCTAGCCAACTCAGCTAGGTCTCCGTTCGCGAATGACATCAACAACATCAGCTTGTTCACTGTTTGGATAGCGTTACATGAGAATGGCACTTGTGCTACCACAGGGAAGTATATTGAGCACCAAAGCCCTCTAGTCCGAGTTGGCTAGTGGAGCTGAGGTATGGTCGCAACCACTCAGGTTCGATCCGCTCGTGGGAGCGAATTGTGGGGTTGATTTTTAAAAAAATCCCCTCGTCGGTGAAACCGGGGTCCTGAGCTTTTCTAAGTCGGGAGAAGGTTTCTTCTTCTGAATGAAAACCGTGGGGCGGTCTTACTCCCACCGGCTTATTTTTTTTAAGTATATTGAGCGGGGAATGCCTTATACCCCAGTAGATGGTCTTGGCACTTGGCTTCAAAATACACCTTAAAGTGTATAATGTCACCATTTGATATCCCTCCCTGCATACGAATACAAGTTACAAATACACATCATTCGGTGCAAGTGCAGAGTTCAAACCCCACCCCATCAGCAAGCTCCCGTGCACAACCAAAATAATCACTTGGCTTTCCAGGCATAACAAAGAGAAGGAATGTCATCAAGGTGGAAAACAGCCATTTTTTTGTACAGATTTTATAGTCCACCTTCCTTCCCTTACTTTCCCTGATGGCGGAGGTCCATCAGGCACGAGGAGTCTCCCTTACACTTCCTCAGGTAGCCACGGCACACTCAAGCATGATGTATATGGTACACACTCTTCATGGCATTTTGGGTCTCCGGCCGCCAGGTACAGCAGGGGTCGGCGAGCCGCAGCGATGCCAGAAGCTTACATATGCTAAAGGTAAAGTGTCGATTACATTCCCCCGTTGCTCAAATGGGAGAGAGCAACGTCCAGGGAAGGCCCAAAGGCCCGCAAACTAGACCCATATAATGTCTGAGCGCTGACTCTGATCATGGATGCACATCTTCCTGCTGCGGGGTTGGAGGCGGGAGAGGTGGTGATTGGGGTGCCTGTTGCTGATCTTCAGTTTTGTTGCTGACTTTGATCTCGAGGAGACGCTCAACAGGCTGCCTGCAGATGGGGCACCGGGTAGTTTGGTACCGTAGGACCTTGGCGCACTCACTGCACATGCACTGTAACAAAGAGAGGAGAAAAATGTCACGGTTTAGCACATATCACATATGCCAATGCAGCATTACATCAATTCAAAAAAAAAGTTATGGATACTGAGGAAGTGAGGATCATATAGTTGGAAATCTGGGAAGCATGTCAGTTCAAAGGAAATGGAAGTTGCACTGTTCTGGACTGAGAGTCTGAATACAGATACCGAAGATCGTCACATAGTTGGGAATCTGGGAGTATATATAATCGAAACATAACTAACTTTTTTTAGTTTAGAATACTATACCAAAAGCTTAGATCATTTTGTACTTCAAGCACAGATCATCACTACTTCTAAATAAAGTGCAATCTTACCATATGCCTACATGGGAGGACAGTAGTATCCCTTGGCTCTGACAGGCAAATAACACATTCTTTCCCTGGATCATTTGCATCAGCATCACCTTCCATAGAGTTCCCTATTCCATATATTTCTTGCAGCTCATACCTAGTTCCATTGACCCACAGGATCTGACAAACAACTCGAACATGATAGTCCCCGTTTTCTTTCTTCTCAAACACAGCCTGTGTGATCTGTGAGTTAGGAGTTTTCATCTTTTGGTCTTCCCCTTCCAATGATGGATCAACAGATAACGCTGTTTCAGCTTTAACTGCAAGTGGATATACATCCATTTCCCCCTGCTTTAATAAATGGGATTCCTCAAACACTGAAAAGTCAATTCCTGTCCCTGAAGGTTGCCTGAATTTCTGACCAAGACCCTCTTTGAAGCTAACAGTAACAGGCTTAATAAGGTCTTCTTTAACAGCCGTTAAATTGCAGTTGAGCTCTTCCTTTGCAAAGAAATAAACAGTCATGCTGTTCAAAGAAGCAGAGAAAAAAGTTAAATTACTCTACTTAACAGCAAGCATAGAACTTCTTTTGTTTGTTAGTGATAAGAGATCCTGGTTGCAAGGCTAGTTCCATGCTATATAAATAGTGTAGAGAAACTATATAATAAACAGCTGTGGAGCTTTTGACTAAGCACTATAACTAAAAACCATCTAGAAGTATACCATGTTTGGACCAAAAAGGATAGATTAGTTGATTAGGGAATTTCAATCACGCTAGGTGTAAGACGATTTAAGAAACATTGCAATCAATCCAAATGTGCAGATTCCTCTGCCATTACAAATTTAGCACCCGGTTACATTGTAAGCTTCTGGTTATAATGACAACAACTATCACCGACTTATAGCAAACAATGGACATGTTACAAAAATGGTTCCGAAAGATTAAAAATTAAGACAAAACTATGGTGTATAGCTTTGCAATGCCATAGACTCTAACTAGTATATGCCCAACTACATACTAGTGACTGTTGAAAGCAAGTATTTACTATTTAGTATAGATGATAAATAATCTACACAAACTACGCGAGGAAAGAAATATTTAAGCATGGCGCAAATCAAGTTAAATATTTAACACAGGAAATGATACAAGAGAAGAAAGGTAGCCATTAGGGCGTATGGAATGTCTAGAGTTAACTAATGAGTAGTTAATAGCATGGCATCTAGACATCTAGTGTAACTTTGATAACTCACATCAAAATTCCAACATTTTTACTAGGCATGACACCCTACAAGACTATATCAGTAGAGCTTAGGCAGAAGGTTAATATAGCTGGTATAGAATGTTCCACCCACTTGTTTGGCGGAATAATACCAGTACTTTGCAAGGGCCAGTTGTAACAACGATCGACACTTGGACTGGGAAAAGAGGGCAAGCTAACCATTAAGGCAATACCAATAGTTTAATACATAACGTAGATCTTATTGCTAACTTGGATGTTTTCAAAATGAATAGAACATGTACTCGCTTTTGTAAATTTATCTCTCATTTCTTCTACTCACTACAATCAAGAAATGGAATTGTCAGTCAACAAACAAAAGATGGTCAAATATCACTAATAAAAATCCCCAGCCCGCGTTTGAGGCCTGAAAGCATCACCATCGTGATACGCTAATTACTCAAAGCATCAACATCAACATATAGAACAAAACAATGACAACAATTTCATGTGTCCTTAACAAAGTAGATACCGGCAAAGGAGCTTCTCACACATACATAAAATATGTACAACAGAATGTATGTAATATATAGTTGATGTTAAGTGAACTGATTAATCACCTGCCGGCGACCGTGGCATCAAAGGTGAAGGAGACGAGGAAGTGGCCAGGGCACTCTTCATCAGGCTCAATCCGGAGCGTCTCCTTCTTGAGGTTGACATCATTGCGGATAGTGACGGCCTTCTGGTGCTCGACGTAGGGCGTCGGCATAGGCAGATGCGGTCCGTATGAGGGATACCGCCCAGCCCAGCCCGGGTAGTGATGGGGATGGGCCGGGGGCGGGGGCGGGAACTCCCCGGCGGCGGCGGTGGGCGGCCTGTGGTGGTGGTCGTACGGCGCCGGGAGAGGCACCGGCACGGACGGCGGGGGCGGCGGGTAGTAGTTCCCGTACTGCGGGTAATACTGCGGCGGGTTGGAGTTAGGGTACGGGGGCGGGTACGGCGTGGCGGCCGCGAACACGTAGCGGTTGGGCGCAGCCTCCTGCGGCGGGGGAGGTGGCGGCGCCTGGTGGTGGTGACCGTGGCCGTGGCTAGAGCTCCTACGGCGGTGACCAGGGGCGGCGCCTCCACCGTTGCTGCCCGCGTTACCCATCCTCTTGTGCAGATCGACGCAGAGAGCTTGGGAAAGGCCTCAAATTTGGATCTTGAAGCCTCGGTGCATCGGAATTCGAAACTGCCTCTTCTGCTCTTGAAAAGCTCGGAAAAATGAGCGAAATAAATCGGGGGAAAGGGGCTAACAGAAGAACTCCTTCGAGGATCGCAAGCTCAAACGGCAGGAGATGGAATTGGATCCTCACGCAAACCTAGATCGACGCGCAAACCTTGGAATGGTTCGAGCGATTCGATCGGGGTTGCGGCGAGGAAAGGAGGAGACGATAAGGAAGTGCTCACGCTTCTTGCTTTTTCTGCCTGTATTTTTGGGTGTTATAATGGAAGGTTGCGCGGAAAGCACCACCACTGTCCTCCGTTGCTTTTCCGGTGGTTAAGGTTTGACACACGCAAAGAAAATATAATTACCATGAGCTCCTCGTGATATTCTCTATAAGGATTTTGTTTATGCCATGCAAGCGCAATTTATGGAACAATAGATATTTAATCTGCACAAGAAACTTTTAATTATCACGTTTAAAAATAGTGTTTTTACAAGGTACTAAGAGCCTTCAGGGCCACTAAGCATTTGGAAAACTTCTAATAGCCATGTGTGTGTGTTTTTTTGCAACTAGCCGCGACTTGCGCATAGTAGAGTTTGCATGAGATAGGCTACAGTTCTACACTTCTAATATTCACGTGTTAATTTTGCTTCTAGCAAACAATTGTGACGTGGCAATTAAACAATAGTGAACATTAATAAATATTTATGATGTGTTGTTTGGTTCAACAAACTAGAAAAAAAAATGACTACTCCCTCAATTCCTATAAAAAATGTTGTTTGTGCTTCTCAAGAAACGACTTGACTAATTTCATATAAAAAATATTAATATCTATGATACATAATTAATTAGCATCATTGTAAAGATATTTGAATCTAGTTTTTTACAAAATTATTTTGAGATACAAATGTTGTACTTGTTTTTTAAAATCGAGTCAAACTTGTGGCGCACACACCAATGCGACACTTATTTAGGGACGGAGGGAGTAGGATTCTTTGCTTATATAAATACTTTATTTTTTAAATTTGCAAGATGCGATCAATCTAAGATCAAAGACTATTCTTACTAGTTTCAAGACTAATGAAAAAATATTCTACTAGATTGGTTGGTCCAATAATTAGCGTTAATTGTTGAAGCGATTAGCATCCATCACGATTCTTGCTTCGATTCACTAATATCTGGATATAGCACTTGAGATTGAACTTTTACCTACTTCGGAATGTATATTAACTAGATCCCATATATTTTCTAGAGTAAAAAAGAACCCCATTCGAACGGGCTAAATGAAAAAAAAAATGCAACATTTTTTAAGGTTTGCAATTGTCAAGTGCCTTAAGCTTGCTGCAAGCATTCACATTGCCCTCTTGATATAGCCAAAAATGGAGGTTCTAATTGCATGATGTCCTAGGTTTGTTTCCCATTTATGCTTTGTGAAAAGATGTATTTTTGTAGTGGGAAGTGGCAGGGGTCAGGTTTGAGCCAAACTAAAGGTGTTCATGAACTACTTTACATAGTGGGCCTCAAATTATGACTAAATACACCACTATGTTTTGGAATTATAACTAAATACACCAGTATTTTTTGGAATAACATCTTCTGTATACAAAAAAATAATTCATAGCTTAACAAGCTCCTGCCGAAACCATTGGTGATTCGGTGCTGCTCAGCCAATTGATTCAAGGGACATACCTTTATTGGATTGTGGATGCTAGTGGTACGTTGCATTATGACCTTCGTGTACTTGACATAATTAGCATCCAAAGCGCATTTTATGCTTCCCCCACTGGGGGTGGGGATAGCACGGGACGGACCTATAGAAATCATGAGTCAATCCCAATTCCCAATGAAGGTTGGCCCGCAGGTTTGTAGCTCAAATATGTACCAGAACAAGGAAAAAAACATGAATCTAAACTATGATGCATCTACTTTTATGTTTTAATTTGTAGACTAATTGGACATTACAGGCACGGAAGCACATAAAAATGTTTCTATTTTCATGAGATATGTATAGTTACAAGGCTTCATTTATTTCGTAGGTCATAATTATAAAGTGCATGTGCTCTAGTTCTATTGCGATATGTTTTATCCGACCTTTCAAATTTGCCTAGAGCTCGATCAATGTTGGCCATAATTATAACTTAACTAGCATTTCCCATTGTACTCGCAATGTTTTATGTAGAAGTTGTTTTTGATACTTGGTCTCTTGCTCCTTTTTAGAATTTCAATTTCTCATGCAATTTTATCCATAATAAGCACCCATGGTTATTTTGCTAGTAAAAACACATTTACATCATGCATATTTTCACTTTTGCTTGACTCTTCGTGTGGAAAAGCAAGAGATATGAATTTCTATATCCCAAAAAAAGAGATGAATTTCTATAGCTCTCTTGATTTTGTTTAATTTCGTTTTTTTCATGTAGTCACATCTTTTGAAAAAATATTGTTGACTTGTATAATACTAGGTGACACCCTGCGCGTTGTCGCAAAAATTTTATAAACAAAATTTGAAGCTGAAATAATAAAGTGATTAAATGTCAACATTCATTTGTAAACAACATTATATGTGAAAATATGTTATTTTGTTGAGAGTGAGTCATTCTAAAATGATTGATCCTACATGTATTTCAACTGCGGGAATTTTGTGGTGTGCTACTCACAAACACATGCTAGTAGCCACAGATAGTCGGTTGAAGACATAAATAGATAGTTTGGTGGGTGATGACATGACATATAGTAGATATTGACATGGTGTAGCCCACATTAACAATTATCGAAGTACACTAATTTGCATGGGTAGTCAAACACGTCCATCGTATGATTAGAATAAAAAAACTCAATGGAGAATGATATTGTTTTTCTTCTCCATGTCTACAATTTCTCTCTTTCACACACACCTAGCTTGCTTTTTTCCTTACAACAGCAAACTTTATATATTAAGCAATTAATCTTATAAAAAGGACCTCCAAAGAGGACCAAATTACATTAAGGTCCAAAGACCGGATAAGATGAACAAAAATCACAACAGCGACGAGCTCGCCGGCGAGAGGCCGTAGGGGCGCCAGAGGCGCATATAGCCGGATGGAGGGACCGCATATCGCGTCGGTTGAAGGCAGGATGACCGAGCCGAGGAGGATCATTCCAAGCGACAGAGTGTAGTTGGATTGCCGTCGCCGGATGTAGAAGAAAAAGCTCGCAGTCGAATCCCTAGTGATGGCGGAATCGTCGAGGCAGCGTCAAATGATGTTGTACCAGAGAGGGACATGTGTCCGCAAGAACTTTGGCTGCAGGGTACATGACGGGGCGGAGTGGAGCCGCGGAGGGGTTGTCGGCAGCTGAGAGGAAGATGGAGGAACCACTCAGATCTAGTGGGGCGGAGGGATGGGGTCGGAGATTTGAGCAGCCAAGGAGAGGAGTGAGGGACGGGGGTCATATTTAATTTATTAGAACAATTAACAACTTTGTCGACGACGACAAGGTAGCCGAGAAGAACGGTGACTACGGTGGTGGCGGCTTCACCCAGACGAATCTTACCACACTGGGAGAAAGCCATAAAGGTGCTACTACTCTCCTAGAGCTATCTACAGGCGAGTGGAAGTGGAGCCCCGCTCCCGGCGCGCTCCGGCGAGGGCGCTGGAGGCAGACGGGAGCGGGAGTGGGAGGGAGGCACCGTAGCTTGCTTGTTCTCCATTGTCTGTCACCTAGCTTCTTTTGCCTCCAGTGACTAGAACATTACTTGATTCGTGGTTCTACTTCTATCATACGGTTTAGCTGGGTGGTGTCGTTCCAGCGCTCTGTTTGGTTCCCGAAGCTGAACCAAATCGGTGCATGCAACCATGCATTTGAGGCTGCCATGATGCAGACTTTTCATCCGCAGCAATTGAGCTTCCCTCTTCATACAAAACGACTTAATTTATGCAGGATGCAGGGGTCCATGTGTTAGATACTCAGAACTTTAATTCATACACGATCTCATTTCGTACTACAAACATCAAAGACAACTACTAAACACGATAACATGTACGAGCTCAACCTAGCTCCTTCAGTCATGCATAGCCCAACCATCCTAGATGAAACCTTCTTGTGCAACGCATGAGCCCGCTAAGTTCTTGAACCGTCAATCCAAATAGCTAATGTTTCTTTATTTCTCGTGATTGGTGGATTCTTGTGAGATGGTGAGATCTGGACAGCCCACGGGGGTGTTAATCCCCGTGGTTTATTTGTTCGGCGGGGAGGAGTCTAAGGCTAAGAACTCGAAGGTCGCACACGAGTACGCGAAACACAGAGAACATGGCGAGTTTATACTGGTTCGGGCCTCCGGAGAGTAATACCCTACATCCAGTTGTCGGTGTAGATTGCTAGAGGATTGGTCGAGATGATGTTACAAGGGGATCGCCTCGTCCGCCTTATATTGGCTAGCGGATGAGGTCGGTTCCCAGACTCCTAGTCGATTACGGCAAGGAGACCTAAGTCTACGTTCCATTTTGCCATATCCCGTCGATCTGCTTTAAGCGAAGTCCACCGAGGTCTTGTCTTGTACGCCAAGTCTTGAGGTCGTAGCTGAAGCGTCCCCTCATCAGAGGTGACTAAATGTGACACAAATACCAGTCCCAGGAGGCTGGTAACACATTTATTACAACAGGTGGATCAGTCTTTTACATCACGGCGGCACGGAGGGCACGGAAGTGCCAACGCTACAAGGAACAACACAAACGCTAACGACCACACTACGATAGCAAAGGCTTCCAAAGCCTCATCAGAGTACCACACCATGGAAGCTCTCTGTGGAGGCCCTGGGTACACAGGCACGGTTGGGTGTAGGGCAGCGACCTACTCGACGTCTTCGGGAATGTAATCGGGATCCTCCTCTGAAAAACAGTTAGTTAAACAAGGGTGAGCACATATGTACTCAACAAGTCCAACCCTACCCACGGAGGGGCTTATAAGCAGAATCATGCATAGAGTATATCAAGGATCAGGTTAAGATTCATTTTGCAACTCACTCATGCAGGGGTTCATTTCAAAAAGGTTTTCGCAAACCAGTTTTATAACCAAAGTGACTCAGTTGTTTTAGGAAAACCACTATGGAACTACCGGACTCCCCGTCCGCAGTAGCCCAGGCACACAGCCACACACTTCACCTAGAAAACAACTCACACCAGAAAACATCCCAAACCTAAAACACTAGTTTTTGTGACCACACCGTGACTCGTCCAATACCGTGGACACGGCTATTCGAATAGGTTTTACACTCTGCAGAGGTTGTACATCTTTACCCACAAGTAGGGTACCGTCACATGGACACCTTAGTGTCGGTGCGGATCCTATCAAAGCCATTACCCACCTTAGCTAACCCTACGAGCCACCACGGAAGCAGCCAAGGGGTTATCCCACATAACCAGGGCGTACCTCACACAAAGCGTACCCCTACTGAAGGATCAGATGGCGACTAGAGAGGGGGGGAGTGAATAGGAGCCGGTAAAAATTCTTCCCAAAGAACCCGGCCTATGTCCTACTCAAATCCCGGTCACACACAAGCGATGGATCGAATCACGCACCAATCGCCAAGACCACGAGATTATGGATCAACCTCTAGCCTTAGGAACGATTCCTCGAAGCACACGCGGAAGCACTAGAAAGGGGAGGAAGGAATCGAACCAAGAAGCAAAGCACACAGGCTCTGGCGGACCGTCCGCGCAGGAGGGGCGGACCGTCCGCAAGAGCCGCGCGGACCGTCCGGCCGGTATCGCGGACCGTCCGCACCCGAGTCGCGGACCGTCCGCCTTAGCCGCGGACCGTCCATTAATTTACACGAACGACCCAAAGACACACCCGTGCCACGGACCGTCCGCGGGGAGCACGCGGACCGTCCGCCTAGCACCCGCGGACCGTCCGCCCGACACCGCGGACTGTCCGAAACTTCGTCCAACCAAAAACCAAAATCACGACCGATCGAAACAAAGGACGAGCAAGAACGCGAAGAACTCGGGACGAACTCGAGCGGCGCGGACCGTCCGCGAGGCTCGGACTGAACGTAAAAAATGCCCGACCTCGAAAGTCAATTCCCCCAAATCATCATCGGATTTCCCAAACGGTTGAAGCCGTGGAGACAAGGATTTGGGGACTTGAAAAGCGTCACACAAGGATGCTATAGCCCAAAAATCTTGCCTCCTAACTCCCTAAATCACCGGGAATCGCGAATCCTTTGAGCACCACCAAAAACTAGAGCACCGAACGAAAACTCACGAATCGAAGTGATTTCCCGGCGTTTGAGGACACAAGATCAAGCACAAAGATGCACAAGACATCTATCCATGTTTTCCTCAAAGAAATCCGGGAAGAAACTCACTCAAATCCGCGGAATCACACCGGGAACAAAGGCACGAAAATAAGTACAAAAAGCCACGAAAAACAACCCCAAATCTTCTATACAAACCAGGAAAGATTCACAAGGTCTAGCATGCCGCCCTAGCATCCATCCCTCTCAACAAATCTCTCATGAAGCTCTCATGCTAGCCTAGAGAAAATAGGAAGGAAAATAGCTACGAAAATGAGAAAGAGAAGGGGGGAAATGAAACCCTAGGTTCCGGAGAGAGAGAGCCATCAACACACACTCCAGGCTTATATATCAGGTCCCGCCGGAGTGGTAAATGACTCGACTACCCCTAACTACACTACTGGCGATACAACCCACGTAGGGGCATTTTGGTAATGTTTGTGGGTCTTGCCATCGGACGGCCACGCCTTTGCCGCACCCCGCGTCATCCCGACGCAAGCCATGCGATCCCGCCGCGTGTCCTCCGCTTCGAAGCTTCCCGACACGCCCGATCCCGTCTCCGTCGTGTTGGGCCCTCGGACTTGGTTTTGAGGCCCAAACCAAGAAACCGTCCGCCGATGGTTTTGTGGGCAAACCACCAAACCCCGCGTGCCCGGTCCGGCCTCCCGCCAAACCACTTGACTTGACCGCCACCGTGCACCGGCTCACTTGTCCATGACTTCGTCTTGCTTGTGTCGCCACCATGTGACCCGCACCCTGGGCCCCGCCGTCCACCGGTCCCTCGAACCGAGCCTACTTGTCTCTCCATCTCCCGAGGCCCCTCAAGGTCGAAGACCTTTCGCGCCCGTTCTTCACCCGCAACAACACGAACTAGGCCGCGGCCTACACCGCGCACTAAGCCAAGAGTCAGTCCAACACCCGTTGTCAATCACTCATCACTGAGGAGCGGTCATCCATCGACCACTGGGACGCTCCTGGTCCTCAATCTCCCCCTTGATGAGTGCATTGACAACACACAACGCGAAATGAAAATCAGAGAAAAAGAGAAAGGAAGAAGAAAGAAAAAACAAAGAAGCTCAACTCATGACCAAAACCAAAGAAAGGCGAAGAAAGGTCACAAGCCAAGCAAAGCACAAACTCCACATCGAAAACAGCAAGAAAGCTCCCCCTGAACAAATGCAAGCTCCCTCTGAACATGTGGATGCAAACTTCCAACTTCCAAATTTCAGCTCACCTCTTCTGAATTTTCATTAAGCTCACCTCTTCTCCCCCTTGTTGACAATGTATGAATCAAGGTGAAAATGCAGAAATGCAAAACAAAGCATATAAACATCTACATGAGCTTCTCAAATAGGCCAAATCTAGTGTCAAAGGCTAAAAATGAGACAAAGATCACACATATGAATCATAGCATAGTCAAAGCATTGCCACAAGTAATATATGAAAATACAAGCATGTGACAAAGCAAAATTTTCGGATTTAAAGCTTTACCAAAAGAAGGCTCGCTTCACATGTAAAAGCCTATCCATGTCACACTTGAGCCACAAACATGCATATTACTCAAAGATCATACAAGGATATCAAATTCTCAGCAAAAGATCATGGCAAACACCCATAAAGCAAAGCATGTCATGTCAAAGCTCATGAGCCATGTGTCCACTTCGGGGAGACTTCTCCACTGGTGAACATCATGCAACATGTTTTGCACCCATATGTGAAAGATAAGACATTTTAAGCGTAGACATGATGGGTGGAGCATTTTTCAAGCATTATGCACTTCTTTTCAAGATTGATTCATTTCATGGTACATGAAGTGCCTTTGCGGCAAAAAGAAGCTTATGCTCCCCCATGAATGCAACATAGGCTAAACATTCACAATGATATTCGGCCTTTGGCCCAAATGCAAGAACAGGCATCCAAGCACAATCTAAGCATGAAAAGCACATTTAGACCAAACTCGTGACATGGATACACAACTACACACGAGTGGAGCAAATTTCATCGAAAATTAGTCAAGTTTAGCATTTATTTCAAAAGGGGCTATCTCACCACACATATATCTCAAATATTCCAAGAGCATAGCCTCACAACACCATTTCTCCACACATATAACCAAAATCTCACAAATAGCCAAAGAGACTCAAATATGGCATATGAAAGAAGCTCATCATCCTAAAATGCAATATGATACAAATGCAACATGATATATGACAAGATGGCTATCCTACCATGGTTTATACATCAAGCAAAGCATGTATATACATCAAAGTAAACATGGTATGATACATATGGTACAAAAAGGAAATCCCCCAAGAATCAACTAGAAAGGGCAACAAACCCCAAGTTCCCCCGCAAGCGCACAAATGTAGCTTGGTCGAGAGGCTTTGTAAAGATGTCGGCTAGCTGATCTTGGGTAGGGACATGGCTCAAAACAATGGTTCCTTTCTCCACATTGTCCCTCAGGAAATGATACCTCACTTCTATATGTTTGGTTCTTGAGTGAAGCACTGGATTTTTGGCTACGCTTATGGCACTGGTGCTATCACAAAGAAGCGGGATCTGGGTGCACTCCTCACCAAAGTCTCTCAAAGTGTATGAAATCCACAACAACTGGGAGCAACAACTAGCGGCGGAAGAACATACTCCGCCTCCGTGGTAGACCGAGCTACACTAGACTCGCTTGCGGGAAGACCATGAGACCAACGAAGAACCAAGAAACCGACAAGTACCGAAGTAGACTTTCTCTCGACTCGACAACCAAACAAAATCCGCATTGGAAAAACCATGAAGAGACATAGTCGAGGAGGAAGAATACCAAAGGCCAAGACCAAGGGGGATCGTAGGTACCGAAAATCCTCTTGACGGCCCGTCGATGTGATGTCCTCGGCGAAGCTCGAAAACGAGCGCACGGACACACGCCGAACCGTATGTCCGGCCTCGTCGCCGTCAAGTAGAGGAGGGAGCCGATCATGCTCCCGTACTCCCGCCGGTCCACCGGTTCTCCGTCCTCATCCGCATCCAAAGTGGTCGTACTCCCCATGGGAGTCGACATCGGCTTCACGTCTTGCATCCGGAACTTCCTCGCATGTCTTTCGTGTACTTGGTTTGGTGCACAAATGTACCGTCCTTCACTTGCTTGATCTGCAGCCCCCGAGAAAATACCGCAACTCGCCCATCATGCTCATCTCGAACTCCCCGCTCATCTCATCCGCAAACTTGGCAACAAGGTTATGTGACGAGCCACCAAAGACAATATCATCCAAGTAAATCGAACAATCGCAAGTCATTTCCATGCTTGAGGAGAAACAAGGTTCTATCCACGGTACCCATCACAAACCCTCTCGCTCAAAAGAAAACCTCTCAATCTCCCATACCAAGCATGGGGCGCCCGTTTCAACCCATACGAGCCCTTTTCAACCCGTATACCCCGTGTGGGTACAACTCGCTCTCAAACCCGGGTGGTCGCTTCACATACACCTCCTCCTCTATGACCCCATTCGAAAAGCACTCTTCACGTCCATCCGAAACAACTTGAACCCTTTAGCCACGGCAAAGGCTAGAAGGATCCGTATTGCCTCAAGACGGGCCACAGGAGCAAAGGTCTCCTCATAGTCGATCCCCTCCTTCTGACTAAACCCCTGAGCAACAAGTCTGGACTTGTTCCTCACAACCATCCCATTCTCTCCCTCTTTGTTCCTCCAAACCCACTTGGTTCCTATGGGATGGCAATTTGGAGGTGGTTCAACTAACTCCCACACCTGGTTCCTCTCAAAATTTTCCAACTCCTCATGCATAGAATTGACCCAGTTTGCATCAGATAAAGCATGTCCAATGTCCTTGGGCTCAAAAGTAGCAACAAAAGCAAGATGAGCAAAGTGAGAGAGGAATTCCCGGACCTCGACCGTGTAGTGCGTTCATTGATGTCTCCAATGATCTTTGACAGGGGATGCACTTCTTGAATCCGCCGGGGAGCCTCACGCCTCGAGACTACCTCCCCCTCAACTTCAGCTTCTCTCGCCTGATCCTCTTGTTGCACCGTCGTTGTCCATGAAGTAGACGGTCCATGCTCCAGAGTGGTCGTAGGGGAAGTAGTGGGTACATGCTCAGCTTCAGGCGCATGGTTCTCCCCATCATCATCTCCAGCTTCATCTTTCTCCTCTTCAAAGAGGTCCTCGGCCATCTCTTCATCACCTCGTCCATTGTCCCCAAATGTGATGTACATCTTTTCCTTCACCGGGGTGAGGCCGGAGAACCACTTCTTATCTCCGGTCATGTGTCGAGAACACCGGAGTCGATCAACCGGATGTTCTCCAAGCCTCCCCGCCGCGGTCGTAAACAAGAACGAGAATGAGCTAGCGACTCGACACCGGGGTTAGCACGAGAGAAAGTTAAACCAGGTGTCGAGCCATCCGCTCAAAAGAGGGGTTAGCAAACATCACTCCCTTGCCACCAAACTTCCCATGTCCCATGGGAGGAGTACGAGCACCACGAGGGGGCAAACGTGGTCCGTAGTTCCTCCGGAACCCAAAGCCGCGATCATCTCCCCTAAACCCGTACCGAGGACGGGTAGGAGGACGTCCAAAGCAAAACCACCACGAGCCCGACCAAACCTCTCACCAAAGCACGCACACCATCATCTCTCCCGACAAACCTCTCACCACCACCTCTCCGTGGGAACCTCGCCAACACTCCTCACACTTCCCACACCCCGTGGAAGTGGCACTCTAGGCTCGGGGAATACCATGAGGCCGGCGATACTGTCCCGGTTTGCTTGCTCCCTAGCAAGCCTCTCATCCCTCTTCCTCTTGTAGCAAAACTCGCAAGATGCCTCTCCTTGCCACAATACTCACACCGAAGGGGATGGGTTTTGGTTTTGGCTCGGCTTCTCTCTAGGCTTCTCACCCTTCTCACCCACAAACTTCATCGGTTTCGGAAATCATTTGTCTTAGGTGGGAATTTGGGTGGATCTTGGGTTGTGTCAAGCTTGTTGCAAAGGTGGTTGGGCTTTGGTGTGAAAGAGTTCTTGGGTGCTTTTGGTAGTGGGACTTGGATCTCTCCGATCACCTCGAACTCGGGGTTGGACTCAACACACTTCTCATACACACTCTCCCCCCTTTGTCTCTCTCTCACTTTCTCACCCAACTTCTCAAAACCCAAACCACGACCATCAGCTCTCATGAACTCCTCAATCATGATTTTCAATTGAGGTTCCTGCCCAGACAACCAACCCAACACTTTCCTCAAATAGTCATTCTCCTCATAAATGACATCCAACCGGGAAGTAAGCTCAAGATTACGCAAAGTGACTTCATCACAGCTAGAACATGCATTTGCAACAGGAGATTCCAAAGATGCTTCCAAAGAACTAATGGTAGAACGAGCATCAATAAGCTTAGCATGCATAGTAGGACATGATTTGCAAGCACCAAGCAAAGTAGGTCTAGCCTTAAGCTCATCATGTTCAGTCCTAAGAGCATCTAGTTGAGCCAAAACAGAAGCATTCTTCTCATTAAGCAATTTAATCTCATTCAACCAAGCATCACATTCAACACATTCAACATCATCAGGAGGAGTAGGAGCAAGTTTCAAAGAGTCATTCTCAAGTTTCAATTCAAGCAATTTTGACTCTAACTCTCCTACTTTCTCGCTAGCATTCTCAAGCCGAGCCCTAAGATCTTTCCTCATCTTTTTGGCATCTCTCAAGACACTATCACGGTTATCAAGCAAACCATTCAACCTAGCAATCTCGGCAAGCAAAGAGTCGGGGTCACGGTTTACCTCATCCTCGCAGTCGGAGTCGCCGTCCTCCTTCTCGCTCTTCTTGCCGCTCGAGCTATGGGCCATGCCACAAAAGCCCTCAAGCGCCACACGGCTCGGCCCGCCGAGATTCGGCTTGCACTCTTCTTGCCACTGCGCCTCCCGGCGTCTTCATCTTCGCTGCTTGAGCTTGACTGCTCCTCGCTTGAGCTTGAGTCGACGTCGCTCGCACCGGCCACCATCGCTCTTGCCTTGTTCTTCTTGTAGGTGCTCTTGCCCGGTCGCCGCTTGTCCTTGTCCTTGCTCTTGGACTTGTTGAAGTGCTTGCCCTTGGAGGAGTACTTGTCTTCACGCCTTGGGTGCGCCTTGTACTCGTTCACCTTGTACTTGTTCTCCTCCGCTTCCGGCACTCGGCGATGAAGTGGCCACGCTTGCCACACTTGTAGCACGTCCCTGAGCTCCGCCTTGCGTTCCTCCGACTCTCGTGTAGTCGTTCAAACCTTCTTGAAAGCAAGGCCGGCTCCTCCTCGCCCAAGCACATCAAACTCCTCATCCGGAATGGACATAAGAGAGGACAAAGAAAACTCGTCGACGGGGAAGGGTTAGATTTGCCCTTTGATCCTCCCACAAGAGCAAGACTATGGTCGGTTGAGCCCTCATGCTTGGATAGCAACTTCCGTCAACCTCGGCCGACTTGAGCTTAGAAAAGAGGTCATCCAACTCAATAGTCAAATAATTCCCTGACTCCTTGATGGCCTCAACCTTAGCACCCCAAACATTTGGGTCCAAGACATGCAAGAGCTTCAAAGCCTGATCATGCTCGGAGTACGGAAAATCCTCAACATTAGCCTTCATGTTGTTCACGATGGCGATGAACCTCTGAAACATCGCATCAATGTCCTCACCGGGAAGTGGAGTGAAATTGTCATATTGCATCCGGTAAGAGACAAAGAGGCGAGCCTTCACATGGTTATCACCATCGTGAGCAACCAACAACTTATCCCAAATTTGCCAAGCTAGATTCAAATGGCGAACACGATCAAACTCTGGATCACACAAGCTTCGGCACAAGTGATCAACGGCTTTTGCATTAGCCTCATACTTGGCCTTGGCATCGGCATCGGTCACCATAAGAGTATGGATGTTGACCGGAATAGCATAGGTCTTGTCAAGCACAATAAAATCCAACAGCTTTCCTCGAAGAAAGATCATCATACGAGCCGCCCACTTGTGGTAACCCTTGCCATCGAAGTGCGGCGGGCCGCCCCGCTCAACGTACGCCATCTTAGGATTCGAGACTTGTCAAAGTCGCAAAGAATCCGCACCAAGCTCGATACCAATTGAAGGATCGGATGGCGACTAGAGAGGGGGGGGAGTGAATAGGAGCCGGTAAAAATTCTTCCCAAAGAACCCGGCCTATGTCCTACTCAAATCCGGCGACACACACAAGCGATGGATCGAATCACGCACCAATCGCCAAGACCACGAGATTATGGATCAACCTCTAGCCTTAGTAACGATTCCTCGAAGCACACACGGAAGCACTAGAAAGGGGAGGAAGGAATCGAACCAAGAAGCAAAGCACACGAGCTGCGGCGGACCGTCCGCGCAGAGGGGCGGACCGTCCGCAAGAGCCGCGCGACCGTCCGGCCGGTATCGCGGACCGTCCGCACCCGAGCCGCGGACCGTCCGGCCTTAGCCGCGGATCGTCCGTTAATTTACACAGAACGACCCAAAGACACCCCGTGCCACGGACCGTCCGCGGGGAGCACGCGGACCGTCCGCCTAGCACCCGCGACCGTCCGCCCGACACCGCATCGTCCGAAACTTCGTCCAACCAAAAACCAAAATCACGACCGATCGAAACAAAGGACGAGCAAGAACGCGAAGAACTCGGGGCGAACTCGAGCGACGCGGACCGTCCGCCAGGAGGGCGCGGACCGTCCGCGAGGCTCGGACAGAACATAAAAATGCCCGACCTCGAAAGTCAACTCCCCCAAATCATCATCGGATTTCCCAAACGGTTGAAGCTGTGGAGACAAGGATTTGGGGACTTGAAAAGCGTCACACAAGGATGCTATAGCCCAAAAATCTTGCCTCCTAACTCCCTAAATCACCGGGAATCGCGAATCCTTTGAGCACCACCAAAAACTAGAGCACCGAACGAAAACTCACGAATCGAAGTGATTTCCCGGCGTTTGAGGACACAAGATCAAGCACAAAGATGCACAAGACATCTATCCATGTTTTCCTCAAAGAAATCCGGGAAGAAACTCACTCAAATCCGCGGAATCACACCGGGAACAAAGGCACGAAAATAAGTACAAAAAGCCACGAAAAACAACCCCAAATCTTCTATACAAACCAGGAAAGATTCACAAGGTCTAGCATGCCGCCCTAGCATCCATCCCTCTCAACAAATCTCTCATGAAGCTCTCATGCTAGCCTAGAGAAAATAGGAAGGAAAATAGCTACGAAAATGAGAAAGAGAAGGGGGGAAATGAAACCCTAGGTCCCGGAGAGAGAGAGCCATCAACACACACTCCAGGCTTATATATCAGGTCCCGCCGGAGTGGTAAATGACTCGACTACCCCTAACTACACTACTGGCGATACAACCCACGTAGGGGCATTTTGGTAATGTTTGTGGGTCTTGCCATCGGACGGCCACGCCTTTGCCGCACCCCCGCGTCCTCCCGACGCAAGCCATGCGATCCCGCCGCGTGTCCTCCGCTTCGAAGCTTCCCGACACGCCGGATCCCGTCTCCGTCGTGTTGGGCCCTCGGACTTGGTTTTGAGGCCCAAACCAAGAAACCGTCCGCCGATGGTTTTGTGGGCAAACCACCAAACCCCGCGTGCCCGGTCCGGCCTCCCGCCAAACCACTTGACTTGACCGCCACCGTGCACCGGCTCACTTGTCCATGACTTCGTCTTGCTTGTGTCGCCACCATGTGACCCGCACCCAGTCCCGCTGTCCACCGGGTCCCTCGAACCGAGCCTACTTGTCTCTCCATCTCCCGGGAGGCCCCTCAAGGCTGAAGACCTTTCGCGCCCGTTCTTCACCTGCAACAACACGAACTAGGCCGCAGCCTACACCTGCGCACTAAGCCAAGAGTCAGTCCAACACCCGTTGTCAATCACTCATCACTGAGGAGCGGTCATCCATCGACCACTGGGACGCTCCTGGTCCTCACCTACTCCTTGGTCTCCCGCCGCTCACCCGCACACCAGATGACAAGTAGTTTAACTAGTGGGTTTATGCTAAGCCGTTGCCACATACAACGGTCGAGTGGTTGTACGATAATTTGGGTCAGGTGAGATGTCACGCAACCCGGTCCTTAACCGACAAGATGGACAACTCCCAACACGCTCAACCACACGGTACGAGCTCACCCATACTCCTGACACACACGTCCATCCCGTCTACCCAGTTCTTTACTCATTTTCCAAACATATCCCATTTCCATTTTAAAAGTACTCACACATTTTAAAGCACTCATTTAGGCCAAAACAAGGTTCACTCATAGCAATCAAGGGTGGCTATCCTACCATGTTTTTGCAGTAAAACAATGTGCAATTTATAAAACGGGTATAGGGTTGTGTTTATAAAACTAGGATCAAAGCATGCATCAAAGGATGAGATTGAACTTGGCGCCTTCGAAGTCTTCGGGGAGTGCCGGCTCGGCGTTCGGGATCTCGGGCTCCTGCTCGCAGTAGTCGGCTCCGATCTCCGGCTCGGGGTACCCTCCTTCGTTCACTCCTTCGGCTATAGCGCACACACAGGCAAGCATGCAATCAATATAAGCACACACAATTTTTCCGGCTGAGCTCGAGGAAGGTAATTAGATAAAATAGGGAATAAATATTATGCAGGGGGTTTTGGGTGACGGATGGGTGGCGGTATACCCGGTACGTGTGTGGGGAAGGTTGGGCGCGATTTGGATTAAAACCACGCATGAAATGACGGGTTAAAAGAGGTGTTTAGGATTAATTAGGGCCGGTTAGTAATTTAGTTTAAAAGGAAAGGACCTAAATGTAATATTTAAATCTAGCGGGGTTTAACTATAATAACCTAGGGATTTAATTGTAAGGGGCAGGGGTTAGTTTGGGGGAATATCTTAAGGTTTAGGGTTGAATCTGGAAAAGAGAGAGAGGGAATATAGAAGGGGGCTCGGTGGGGAAAAGAGAAAGGACCGGGGGGTTTTGGCCAAATGGCCATCCCCTTCCTTCCCCTCCCCCCCACGAATCAGAACAGAGGCAGGGGAGGGGGGTTCGGTATGGCCGGCCGATGGCGATTCCCGGCGAGCCGGGCCACCGCGGCGGTCGGGCGGTAGGGCAAAATGAAGAGGGCTTCATGGGCATTCGATTCCCCTACCTACCTTGGGCTGAGATGGTGTTTGGAGGCGGGTCCTCGGGCGGCGGCGGACTGGAGGTGGCGGTGCTCGGTGTGGCGGCGTTGTAGGCGGTCGGGGGTGCAAGCCAAGCTCGATTGGTGCGGTGTGGGGCGGCGAGGAGGTGGTGCCGGCCTTTTATAGGCGCCGTAGGTCGGTTCCCGGGCAAAAATATCCCTCCGGCGACCTTGGCGCAGGCTCCGGCAGGGTGGGCCGCGGCGGCCGGCCCTTGATTGGCGCTGCGATGGCTCCGGCGAGGTGACCTCTCGGCCGGTCGATGGGACAACTCGTGCAGGGGGAGGGTTAGGCAGGCTGTGGTGGCAGCGGCGTCAACGTGGCGGCGCTGTTCGATGCGACGGCTCGGGCAGGCGGTCTTCTGTCACACCCGATTTTCCGTAGAAAACCGAATGCATCTCATATGTGTGCCAGGATCACAATTTCACACATATGATAGACTCATGAGTGTAATATCACAAAACATTGCTCAAAACGTACAGAAAAAGGTTTATTAACTTTTATTACACTCACGATGGTTGACACAAAGGTCTTTACACGAACATCGATAACTATGAAGACGCGACTCCATCTTCATCTTCCACAGGCTTCTGACTGGTTGATCGCATCCTCAGAACTCCTCGTAGTCAGTGAAGTACTCCATTCCGGGATTCTTCTCTGAACAGCGTAAGCAAGGATGAGTACACTTATGGTTGGTACTCAGCAAGGCCACAGAAATAACCGGAAGCAATATTAATCCATCTTTAAGTTCAATTAATCATGTGAGGGTCCAGGCCGCTCTTGACCGTGAGCACGGCTGATCAATCAGTTTTACACTCTGCAGAGGTTGCACACTTTTCCCACAGTTCGCGTAAAAGTTCCAAAGAACTTTGAACCCAACCACGCATGTCTTGATCGGAGCACAATACCACACTTCCGAGGTGTGATTGCATAGGGACGCTACGAAGCCTTTACAAAGATATGCAAAAGCATCAACAACCCACGACGATTCTGACTCGGGCGGACCATAACCCTCCCTAGTGGTCGGCACCTTAGCAAAGGCGCTACCCCAAAAGAACCGGGCTATACCCCCGCAACCGGAGCCCCCGTGTTCCTTCGGATAGGGTCGTCAACACAATCACACACCTAATTAATTGGCTAAGCCAGAGCCATATGGACTGTGGTTGCACTGTTTTCCTGGGTGGTTCTCCATGTTCCAATTAACTTATAGTGTTCTTGATTAAAGCATAGGTAGAAGGGTGGTTAGGGTCACTTGCCTTTCTCCAATGATAAGCTACTTTCCTTATCTGCAAAGTTCTGCTTTTGAACTTCCTCGATCGGCGCGTTGGCTACTATCATGCAAGAAAACATACAATAAATAAAACAATACATCAAACATTACCAAAAGACTAAAACAAGCTTTTAGAAATGACGGGCTCGGAGAGACGATCGCGTGGACATCAAGAACGCGTAAAACGGAGCTAGGATGAAAAAGATATGGCTGAAACAAGATTCAGGGGCTAAATTGTATTAGGACTGGAAGTTTAGGGGGTTTTCTGCAAGATTTCAGGGACCTAAACATAAATATGTGTGAAACTAGAAGGTCTAATATGTAAAAGGTTAAGGATAGGCTAAAGAACATAGAAACTAAGGACTGCAGGGGCCTAAGCATAAAAGAAAGGACCTGATTGAAAGGCTTTTATATAGGTGGAAGGGTATATTTGTAAATTACGGAATCTCGGGGTCCTTTTTGCAAAACAGCCAAGGCGGCCGGCGGGTGAGCCATGGTGGCGACACGTGGCGGCTTGTGGTTGGTCGGGGCGCCGCGCGGGCGTGACGTGGCGATGACGTCGGCGGTGGACGGCGCGGTGCACCGGTCCACCGGTCCACCGTGGACCCGATCCAAGGGTTACGCGGCTTTTAATCCGGGGCCGTCCGCCGGATCGGGCGGGCGCGGTGGCATGTGGGCGACGGGCGGCGGCGGCGGACGGCGGCGGCGGCGCGCGCGGCGGCGGCCGGAAAGGAGCTCCGGTGCACCAAATTCTATGGGAAGGGCACCGGGAGGAGGATAAGAAGGTGGGGGAAGCTTGCGGCGGCTTGAAGAGGAGGGAGGGAGGCCGTAGGAGGAGATCGGCGGCGAGGGGCGGCGGTGGCGGCGGTGCTCGGCGGTGGCGCGGTGGAGGAGTGGAGGAGAGGAAGGGAGGGGCGCGGGGTGGAGAGGGGGTTCCGCCCCTTTATAGGGGCGGAGGGGGAAGGGGAGGAGGCGTGGTTGAGGCGGTGGGCGGCGAGGTCGGTGGCGCCGGCGCCATTAATGGCGGCTCGGTGCGGGCGGCGGGTAGGGGAAGGGGAAGGGGTAGAGGCGGGGGGGGGAGTGCGGCGGCGCATTGAAGAGGGAGTGGAGGAGGTGGACGGGCGCGGGGAGCGGGGGGAGGCGGCGCGGGGGTGCGGGATGGCGGCGGCGGCGCGCGGGGAAGAAGGGGAGGGCGCGGCGGGAGGTTGAAGGAGGTGCCGACGGGGTGGGCCCCACCTGTCGGTGACCGCGTGAGAGAGAGGGAGGGGAGGGAGGCGGAGCGGGCCGCGTGGGCCGAAACAGAAGTGGGCCGGCGGGTTGGGCTGGGTGGATAGGTTAGATTTGTTTTTTTCTTTTCCTTTTCTTTTCAAATCCTTTTTAAACTAATTCAAACCTTGTAAATTCAAATCTTTTTCATCTTTTCAAATTGAAATTTTAACAAAAATTTCTCCACTATTTTAAGATTTTTAGAAAACCTTTTAAACAACTTTTCAAACATTAAATTCAAACTTTCATTCATTTTTTTTTAATTCAAACTTTTACACCAATTTCACAATTATTTTTTTAAAGGACTTTTCACAAATATTTTTAAGACTTTTAAAATCACACCACAACCAAAATTCATGCATTTCAACATGATGCACAAACACTTGGGTGATTCTAATTATTAATTGTTGTTTAATTTAATTAAAGGCAAATTTATTTATTCCAAATTTATTAAATCCTTAGAAAATAAAACTAAACCTTGTTTCTAGCAATATTTTATTGTGATGGAATTTTCGGGTGTTACAAATCCTACCCCCTTAAAAAGAATCTCGTCCCGAGATTCGGAGGGATCGGGAAACAAGAGGAGATACAAGATGTTCTTGATAGATGATGGTTTACTATCACAGAGCTTGTTCACTTCTCCTTCTTCTTCGGGCTTGTAGCGGCAAACTCAATCCTATCTCCTTGCGGGGTAGTTAAGAGCACCGACTTCTTGGCACACAAAATGATTCCATCGTGCTTGCTTAACCAATCCATACCAAGGATCACATCTATTCCACTTTGGATGTTAGAATCACTAAGTCCGCTTCAAAATCTATCTCTCCGATCTTAAGATTGACTCGTGGGCATACATAGGTGGATTTCATTTCACCGTTTGGGGAACTGATTAGCAAATGTGTCTTCATGGAATTCTTGGGTACATCATGCTTTGTCACGAATCGTTCGGTAATAAATGAATGCGATGCTCGGAATCAAATAAAGCTGTTGCGGGTACGAGTTGATAAGAAACGTACCAAGCACAACATCTTTGTCTCCTTGAGCTTCTTCGAATTTGTCACATGGTTCACCCTACCATGCACATTGTTACGTTGACCTCTGTTATCTCTCTGCGGGGTGTACGCATATTGCGGCGAGGGCAAATGCGGCGTAGTGTCCCAATTCTCCGCGGTTGAAGCATCCCTTTGGGGTGAAGCGGAGTAGTGTTTCTTCTTGGTGCACACGAGCGATTCGATGAGGATTTGGAGCCCGAGGTGTCATTGGGTTGGATTCTTCGGGTTCATCAAACGAACGATACTGCGACTACGTCCATGGCCTCTGCCTGGTGTGCTAGAACGAAACTGAGAGTCTTGCGATGAATTGTAACGAGGGCGGGTGTTACTGCTAGACTGACCCTGAGGTTGAAACTTGCGCTTCTGTTCACGAAGTTCCTTGCGTTTATTCTCCAATCCTATAGCCTTATTGAGCAACATCTGAAAGTTAAGAAATGTGTGGCTCTGCAACTGATAGTTAAGTGGCCCTATCAATCCATCGAGAAAGCGTTCTTGTCTCTTTGCATCCGTGTTGACTTCATACGGTGCATAGCGGGACAAATGAGTAAGCCGATCCGGATACTCATTAAGCTTGTCATGTTGCCTTGCTTTAGAGCTAGAAATTCCTTCTTCTTCGACTTCTTCACACCGAGTGCGGGATGTGATGTGTACGAAAACTCTCTTGGAACTCCTGCCGGGTAATGGTGTCGGCAGCAGCATGTGCGACGGTGTAAGCATCCCACCAATCAGAGGCTGCACCTTCCCGGACGTCCGAGGCATACAAAACCTTCTCACGATCATTGCATTGGGTGATATTCAGCATCTTGTTGATGGTCTTGAGCCAATCATCGGCGTCGAGGGGATCTACAGAATGAGAGTAAGTGGGCGGATTGTGGCTCATGAATTCTCTATGCTTGTTCACTGGTGGTGGAGGTGGTGGGGGTCCTTGAGGTGGTGGGCGGGTTCTGTTTGTGCTGTAGATTCGGACGGTGGCGGTGAGGTTCTGAATTAACTGCATCTGTTCCGTAAAGAACTGCTGCATCGCGGGATCCATTGCTAATTCTTGTGGTGGAAGAGGGAACTTGATTCAGCTGATTGATGACGAACGGAATATCCTGTCCAGCTCCTGACCTGGTGTTTACCATTTGATTGTTAGAGAGAAAAGTTTTCCGATAAGAAGTTGAATTGATAAAGGTGAATCAGAGAAAAGGGGGGCTAAGATTCAAATTTTTAGCTTTAATTATTTTATTGATGTATTTGTGTTACAAACCTACCCCACTTAAAATGAATCTCGCCCTCGAGATTCGGCTAGGCTTCGAACAGGTGGGGAAACTCCTTCTTCAACGCGTCCTCTCGTTCCCACGTGGCTTCTTCCACTCCGTGTCTGCTCCATTGGACTTTGCACACCCGTACTTGTGATGTTCTCGTCCTTTTGAGCACCGTGTCTAAAATCTTGACGGGCACTTCCTAGTACCTAAGGTCTGGCTGTAGATCGATGGTTTCTACCGGTACTCGCTTTTCTTCGAGAACCTTCAAACATCTGCGTAGCTGGGAGATATGAAACACTGGGTGTATATCTGACATTTCTTCTGGTAGCTCCAACCGGTATGCTACTGCTCCGACCCTCTTTAGTACTTTATATGGTCCAATGTACCGAGGGGCCAGCTTTCCGTGCACTTGAAATCTCCGAGTCCCTCGGATAGGTGAAACCTTGAGGTAAGCGAAATCTCCCGGATTGAAGCTTACTTCACGCCTCTTCTTGTCTGCGTAGCTCTTCTGTCGGGATTGGGCGGCTTTCAACTTTTCTCAAATGTCGACTACTCGCTCTTCGGCTTCCTTTATAAGTGCGGGCCCAACCAGGGCACGTTCTCCTACTTCTGACCACATCAAGGGTGTCCTACATTTCCTCCCGTATAAGGCTTCAAACGGCAACATTCCTAGGCTTGCTTGGTAGCCGTTGTTGTAGGAGAATTCCGCATACGGTAGGCTTTGTTCCCAGTCTTTGCCATATGTGAGGACGCATGCTCTCAACATGTATTCCAAAATTTGATTTACTCTCTCGGTCTGTCCGTCTGTCTGCGGGTGGTATGCTGAGCTGAAATCCAGCTTGGTACCCATGGCTTTATGCAAGCTTTTCCAGAACCTAGAGGTGAACTGGGTCCCTCTATCTGAGACTATTTTGCTAGGCACTCCATACAACTTTACTATATTCTCTATGTATAGTTTTGCCAACTTCTCTCCACCATAAGTGGTCCGTACGGGTAGAAAGTGAGCGACTTTAGTGAGTCGGTCCACTATCACCCATATGGAGGCATGTCCCTTCTGAGTCTTTGGCAACCCTACTACAAAGTCCATGCCTATTTCGTCCCATTTCCATATCGGGATTGGTAAAGGCTGCAACAGTCCTGCGGGTTTCTGGTGCTCAGCTTTAATCCTCTGACAAGTATCACAGTGGGCGACGAACCGTGCAATGTCTGCTTTCATTCCGTTCCACCAATACTTCTGTTTTAAATCCATATACATCTTGGTGGATCTTGGGTGAATGGAGTATGCCGAGTTGTGGGCCTCATCCATGATGGTCTGTCGGAAATCTCCGCCTTCAGGCACGCATATCCTATTCTTATACCACAGTGTGCCTTGATCATCCACTCTAAAATCAGGGGCCTTGTTCTCTCCTGTATGTTTGCGGATCTTCATTAGATTCTCATCGGTCTCTTGGGCCTTCCGGATCTTCTCTTCTAGGGTAGGCTGCACACCCAGTTGGCGGACGTAGCCTTGGGGGACAATGTGCACGTTGAGTCGCGCCATCTCCTCTTGCAACTGGGTACTCTTGGGTGCTGCCTTCTTGTAGGATTTCTGGCTTAGGGCATCTGCTACTACATTGGCTTTCCCTGGGTGGTAGTGAATCTCTAGGTTATAATCTTTAACCAACTCTAGCCACCTTCTTTGCCTTAGGTTCAGGTCGGGCTGGGTGAAGATGTATTTTAGACTCTTGTGGTCAGTGTAGATTTCACACTTGTTCCCAATCAGGTAGTGTCTCCAAATCTTAAGGGCATGCACTACGGCTGCAAACTCCAGATCATGGGTGGGATAATTCTGCTCAAGGGGTTTGAGCTGACGGGAATCATATGCCACTACCTTCCCATCTTGCATGAGAACACATCCCAACCCTTGTCGGGAGGCGTCGCAATACACAACAAAGTCTCGTTGGATATCTGGCAAGGTCATCACTGGGGCTGTGGTCAATCTTCTCTTCAACTCTTGGAAACTTTTCTCGCATGTCTCGGTCCAGTTGAACTTCTTTTCTTTCTTGAGTAAATCCGTCATGGGTCGGGCAATCTTGGAAAATCCTTCAATAAACCTCAAGTAGTACCCTACTAATCCAAGGAAGCTTCTGATCTCGCTCACGTTGGTCGGTTGTTGCCAGTTGGAGACTGTTTCAACTTTTCCGGGGTCTACAGCTACTCCTTCCGCAGTCAGAATATGCCCGAGGAAAGATATTTCTCCAGCCAGAACTCACACTTGCTGAACTTGGCGTACAGCTTGTGTGCCCTAAATTTCCCCAGCACTACTCGAAGATGCTGCTCATGTTCTTCCACACTCTTGGAGTAAACAAGTATGTCGTCAATGAAGACTACGACAAACTTGTCCAGCACTTCCATGAACACCTTATTCATGAGGTTCATAAAATATGCTGGTGCATTGGTGAGTCCAAAGAACATCACTGTGAACTCATACTGCCCGTAGTGAGTGACAAAGGCGGTCTTGGGTATGTCACTTTCCCTAATCTTGAGTTGGTGGTATCCTGACCTTAGATCCACCTTCGAAAAATACTTGGCTCCTTTCAGCTGGTCAAATAGATCATCTATTCTGGGGAGCGGGTACTTGTTTTTAATAGTGACTTCGTTCAGCGAGCGATAGTCCACGCACATCCTCATACTCTTATCCTTCTTTTCTACGAAAAGCACTGGGGCTCCCCATGGTGATGAGCTTGGTCTTATGAACCCACTTCGCTGGAGTTCTCCTAGCTGCTTCTTCAATTCTGCCAACTCAGGGGCTGCCATCCTATAGGGTCTCTTGGCTATGGGAGAGGTTCCGGGGATAAGGTCGATGACGAACTCTATATCCCTATCTGGTGGCATTCCAGGGAGTTCTTCGGGAAACACATCTGGGTATTCTCGTACTACTGGGACATCCTCTATGGACTTGGCTTCCATGTTGAAAACCATTATGTCTGGCCTGTGTCCTCGGGTGTGGCAGATCACTTGTATTCTGTCTGGGTTGGTTAGGTGTACTACTTTATCGGCGCAACTTATAACGCCATGGTGTTGGCTTAACCAATCCATCCCAAGGATCACATCTATTCCCTTGGACTTCAGTACTACCAGGTCTGCTAGGAATTCTACCCCACTTAAAATAATCCTTACCCGGGGGTATCCCAATTGACACTTGATGTCACCTCCGGGTGTTCGAGTTAATAGGGGTGCTTTTAGTAGTACTGTGGGTATGCTATGCCATTCCACAAAACTTGAGGATATGAATGAGTGCGATGCTCCCGAATCAAATAATATGGTTGCCAAGACTGAGCTGACCAGGAACTCACCGAGCACTACGCCTTGTGCTTCCTACGCCTCCTGTGCATTGATATGGTTGACGCGGGCTCGTCCATACGACTGCTGGGGCCGCCTCATCTGTTGGTTGCTGTTGTTGTTGTCGAAGTTGTTGTTGCTGCGCATCGGCATGCGGTTGGCTCCAGACACGAGTGGCCTTGGCCCGTTCACCGAGTTGGAGTAGGTGGTAGTGGTTGGCTTCTTGGCATACGG
This sequence comes from Cenchrus americanus, assembly GCA_947561735.1. Taxonomy (NCBI): domain Eukaryota; kingdom Viridiplantae; phylum Streptophyta; class Magnoliopsida; order Poales; family Poaceae; genus Cenchrus; species Cenchrus americanus. The sequence goes on along the minus strand of OX387243.1, from coordinate 147,779,651 downwards.
GCAGTTGGCGATGAAGTGTCCGGTTTTGCGGCAGTTGAAACACACTCGGGAGCTGTTGTTGTTGTTGGCTGTGACCTGGCTGGTGTTGTTCTGTGGGGGCTTCACGACACTCTGGTTGTTGTAGGGCTTGAACTGGGTTCTGGGGCCTTGCGAGCCCGTGGCTTGGGACTGAGTTCTGTACTGCATGGGAGCTTGGAACCTGTACATGGGGTGTCCGAAGTTTCTCGGCCTCTGGGGCCGCTCTTGTTGTTTGGCCTTGTGCTCCATAAACTTGCGCTTGTTCTCCTTCTTCTCTTCCGCCCTTGCTCTTTCTGTGAGTATGGCCATGTTCATGAGGGTGTTGCGGTCCGGGTAGATCTGAGGGGTAAGCAGGGTCCTCAGTTCTGGAGTCAGTCCCTTCTTGAACATTTCCTGTTTCTTGGAATCTTTGTCCACTTCCTCGGGGGCATAGCGAGCCAGCTCTACGAACTGGTATGTGTACTCTTCCACGGACATGTTGCCCTGGCGGAGTTCACGGAACTCATCCGCCTTCCGCTTCAGTGTGGCTTCCGGGATGTGGTAGCGGCAGAACTCTTCCACGAATTCATCCCAGGTGATGGCGGAGGGATCCTTGGCTGCTGCGCAGTAGTTCTCCCACCAGGCTAGGGTTGTCCCGGTGAGTTGGTGAGCCGCCAGGAGAACCTTGTCGCGGTCCTGATAGTTGAAGGGCTCTAGTTCCCTCAGAATGGCTCTCAGCCAGTCATCAGCATCCAAAGGATTCACCGACCCGCCAAAAGTGGGCGGCTTCGTCCTGAGGAACTCTATCAGCTTCTCGTTCATGCCCAGAACTCGGGGTCTTGGGCGGTTGACGGCGTTGAAAATGGCCTCCATCAGGACAGTCTGATTGGCCAAAACTTGTGCCAAGTCAATGGGAGGGGGCGGTGGCGGCAGGACAACGTTCTCTCCTCCATCTTCATCTTGGTTTACCTCCTGGTCGTTAAGATGCTCCCTCCGATCGGCTTGCGATCCTTCAGCGTCCAATCGACCGGAGCCTTAGTGGGTCCTGACAGGGCGCCTGGAAACCATCTGTAAAGGAGCGGGTTTTCTAAGAGATCTAGCTTTTATGTGATGTTTAAGTGGATTATATCGGATTTCTTTTTGAAAAGGCGGGGTCTACTCCTGCCGGCAAGCACAGAACAAGCACATAGCAAACAAGCAAGTGCAAACAAGTTTTTATTACAAACCAGTGAGGAGGATACATCCCGACTACGCGACTAACACTACGCGGACACACTACACGACTCAGTGCGACAAGAATCTACGAGTACGACTTGGACCAATACGGCTTCATTCCCTAGGTCAATGCCACTGGGGTATGCTACTCGCGAGGAGAGCCATCTTCTGGGGTCGAGTGCTCTTCCAGCGGAATGAGCAGCTCGTCGTCATTCTCGCCCGCGGGGTTTCCATTTTCTTGGGGCTGTGTTGCGGCTTCGGCGGTCGTCGTTGGGGGTTCGGTGACTACTGGTGGTGCTGGCGGGACTTCGATAGTTCCACCCCATCCTACAAGGGGTGTTCCAAGCAGGACTTGAGCTTCTCCAATGGCTGGAACGGGTGTTCCGCTGTTGGTCCATTCTTGCATACGTTGGTCCTGGATTCGCCTGAGGCTTTCCTCGGCAACGACTTCACTGCTTATGGCGGCTGCGGTCCTTGCTTCAGCTTGAGCCACTCGGACTTGGTGCATCCTTACTGTGACTTCCGCTTGCTCGGCCCGACTGATTTGCTCCCTCAAGTGCTTGGCTTGGTCATCGAAGAGCTTATCCAGGGAGACAAGGTAGGCGACTACGTGGTACAGCAGGTCTTCTTGGTGGCGGCGTCGTTCCAGGTTTCTCATGCGGGCCTGCCAAACTAGGGTTCTGATGGTGGGAGGAAAGTACCTCATTGGTGTGGGGACGAGGTACTCCTCGTAGATCCGGCACAAGTAGCGGAGGGCTTTTCTGAGGGCCAAGGGATACGTGTCTTGGTGTCGAAACCCTGTGGCGGTCACGCGCCACGGCTCAATATTGGTGTGGCGGTTGCTTCTAGCGACGGAGAGGACCACCCTACAATGAAGAGTGCCGAGTTGCTCGTACTCTCTGCTGTAGTACCTAGGGCGCTCAGTGATACCGAGGCGCTCCAGGGAGTTGATAAGAAGGCAAGCAAAACCAGGCTCCTCCTGGCACACGCCTTGGGTCCATCCATCTTCCGCCATCTGAAAACAAAGGTAGAGTTGAACAGGTTGTGGTGGGGTACAAGAGGTGGATAACTTTATTCAGTAACAAGGTTGGGGTACACTCTTCGGGGTACACTTATTATTACTAGAACACAGTTCTAGCCTAAACATCCTAGTCTTATCTTTATGGTGATTCTTCCTCCAGCTGGATGCGACGCTTCTTTGGCGGGAGGTCTTGCTCCAGTATCACGTCCTCGGTCTGGGTCCCTTTGTCCCAATGAGTTTCTTCGGGTTCATCTTCCTCTAATCCAGCTTCTTCCTCTCTCCTTCTACGTTCCTTTACTTCATCCCATAGGGCTTTATTGGCTAATAGAGTGCGTTCCCTTTCCCTAAGGTACTCTCGCTTTGTGTTGCGTAGTTCAACTTCCGCCATGGTTGTCTTTATCCTTTCCAGTTCTATCCTTTGCTCCGCTCTCTCCGCTCTGTCAATCTGTTGCTTCAGTTGCTGGGCTTGCTCCTGGTAGAGGTGGTCTAAGGCCATTGAGGTAGATGGACAGGTGGGAAACTGCCTCTTCTAGGTCTTCTTCTTCTCGTTCTAGTCCTCTCATGCGATCAATCCACGAGCGTCCTCTTCCTCCGGAGGGTGGGAAAAATCCCATTGGAGTCCTTCTGAGGTGCTGCCTATATACCACTCGTAGACGTCGCAGGGCCTTCCGAGCAACCTTTGGGTAGGTGTCGGCGAAGCGAAACCCAGTGGCGGAGACGAACCAAGGTTCTATGTCGGGGTAGAGCGTGCTTCTTCCCACGAAGATCAACACCTTACACCGAAGGGTACCGTAGCGTTCGTACTCCTGATAGACGAACTCCGGCGGATCCCTTACTCTGACGCGCTCTAAGCTGAGTAGCAGCAGGTTAGGGAGGCCAGGCTGGACAGGGCAGACTCCTCCGTTCCATTCGGGGTTAGCCATCTGGAACCAGGCAAGGATCAAGGTAAGGATTTGGGAAAAGATGAGCTCAGCAAAGGAAAGGTTAGAGAGGGCCAGAGGAGGTCTCGTATCCTAGGGGTCGCGTCCAACGGCCAACCTACGGCTCTGATACCACCTGAAGCGTCCCCTCATCAGAGGTGACTAAATGTGACACAAATATCAGTCCCACGAGGCTGGTAACACATTTATTACAACAGGTGGATCAGTCTTTTACATCACGGCAGCACAGAGGGCACGGAAGTGCCAACGCTACAGGGAACAACACAAACGCTAACGACCACACTACGATAGCAAAGGCTTCCAAAGCCTCATCAGAGTACCATACCATGGAAGCTCTCTGTGGAGGCCCTGGGTACACAGGCACGGTTGGGTGTAGGGCAGCGACCTACTCGACGTCTTCGGGGGATGTAATCGGGATCCTCCTCTGAAAAACAATTAGTTAAACAAGGGTGAGCACATATGTACTCAACAAGTCCAACCCCACCCATGGAGGGGCTTATAAGCAGAATCATGCATAGAGTATATCAAGGATCAGGTTAAGGTTCATTTTGCAACTCACTCGTGCATGGGTTCATTTCAAAAAGGTTTTCGCAAACCAGTTTTATAACCAAAGTGACTCAGTTGTTTTAGGAAAACCACTATGGAACTACCGGACTCCCCGTCCGCAGTAGCCCAGGCACACAACCAAACACTTCACCTGGAAAACAACTCACACTAGAAAACATCCAAAACCCAAAACACTAGTTTTTGTGACCACACTGTGACTCATCCAATACCGTGGACACGGCTATTCGAATAGGTTTTACACTCTGCAGAGGTTGTACATCTTTACCCACAAGTAGGGTACCGTCACTGTGACAACCCGCCTAGGAAAATACCGTACTATCGCCTAAGACCGATCCAATTTGGTCATTAAGCAATAGTAAAGTGTCATCCTGTCGTTGGTTGCCGGGTTAACGCCCGGTAAATCACTTGAACATCGAACAGAGGATCGATACATGCATTAAACTCACGCGAAGGCGAGTCCAGAGTACAACATGAATTAACATTTTATTACAAACCATTGTGCAAGGCATAAGATAAAAGCTTCAGAGTTCGAAAATACAGCGGAATAATTTAAACTAGCGGAACGGTGAACATCACAGGAGGCCGTCGGTGATGTCATCACTTGTCGTCACCCTTCTGATCAAGCACACCTGCAACAACATTTTTAAAGCAAGGCTGAGTATACTAATACTCAGCAAGACTTAACCGTCGGGTGATAACTACATCACCAACCTCTAGACATGAAAGGCTTTTGGCCGGTGGAGTTTCTTTTGCTGGAAAGCCACTAAGAGTGGATCCTTACTTTCAATCTTTTAGCACAAGTTCTAGTTGATTACCATTTCTAAATGTGCCATCTAATCCAATCAAGAATTGGACAAGCAATTAATTCATCCAACCATATTTTTCGAGTTCCATCATTATGGGATATCATGGCCAGTAGAATAAGCAGTCTCGGATAACGGTGAGAGGCCGACAATCGATTGATTTAAACCTTTCAAGGTAAACCCAAACACACGGTCGGTTGCCCCCGCGAGGACAACACCCCAGGCCGTCCCCATAAATCTTCGGGTTGGGATCGAATCTTACAGTCCCTGGTGCAGGCTATCCGGCATACCCCGCGAGATACCCGGAGTCACCATACACCATCCTTTCCGGTAGCTAGCCGGTAAGGAGATTTGCTCAAGAGTAGTAACGGTAGGATCCCGTGCCGCCTCATTAAGGTACTAGGCTTACCGGCCCCATAACCGGCATATGCTTGGTACGTTCAAAAGCTTAGCCCACATGCCCACTGGACCGGAGCCCAATCTCATGCTCTTACCACATGAGCGATCCATTTAAGGATATCTTATGATTCCTATCTAGGATCCTATTCTCGCGAGTGACGAACATCACTCGACTTCTATCGGTCCTATAGCATAGCAGCTATCGACCTAACATACTAGTGATAGAGCATAGGTGCCTAGGAATCATGCATCTAGGGTTTCAAATCAATTCCTGAAACGTAATGCACAATCATAGCAAACATAAATGCATAATTTTTAAAAGGCGGGGTTAATGATCCGGGGCTTGCCTTCGCTGGCAAGGTTGGCCTTGGGCCCTTCTGGACTTGGGTCCAGGTCTTGAGGTACGTTCACGCTCAGCAGCTCTTGGTCGGCACCTTCGTCTCCTCCTTCCGACACGAGCGTACGTCTATCGGCGGAAAGATCTACACGAAGATGCAAATGCAAGATTTATTCGACGGTTTTCACTTTAATCAACTACGAACCATATTGACAATCAAGGGTGTATTTGTTGGGCACATTCACCTAGATAAGAATATATTCAGCATACTCTTCCATAAAGGAGCAATATGCAACTCTTTATTAATTATTCTTTTTGATGGTGACTGTATGCATATATATGTTAATAATTTAATTTAATTTAATTTCATCAATAGCAGTGGGTAGGTACATTTAACCTTTTTAACATGGTTTGCAACCACCCTCAAGTTACATGGGTGGTCGGGGGATTCCTCGTTATTGCACAATTTAATAAAGGTTCCTTTATACTTGTCATTTCATGTGATAGCCTTTAGTCATTTTCCTTTCACAAGTAAAAGATATAAATGATATTTTTATCCTTGAATTAATTTCTTATCAGCATCTAGAATTAATTATCTTTTAACTTAATTAGATAATATTTTCCAAAAAAGAAAAGAATTAAATAAAGGCTTTTCTTTATTTAATTTCCCTTTAATAGAAAAAGGGTTTTCAAGTCTTTTATTAAACAATTAAATTACCAAAAATTACATAAGTGTTTCTTAGGCCTACTAGTACCTATTCTGGTCCATTGGACCCACATGTAAGTGTTGGAGGCTAGGGAATTAAATATTATGGAAAATAACAAAGGTTATCTAGTGATTCAATTTAAATGCATATAAAAATAATTAAGCATCCAAATGACCTAGAATTTCTTGTGCATGATCTCTGGTCCTAAACAAGCTTAGAAAATCAACATGTTCACATGGAACCTCTACTGATCTTGTTTTATTAATTTACCAAGGAAACATGCATAAATCAGGAATAATTATTTCTGTTAATCCAAAATTCATGATTAATTCACAAGATGTGCATTTTGGTATTATAAGACAGTGTGCACAAGTTGGGGTCAAAATCATAAATAGATTTTACATGAATAATCATTTATCAAGATCTGACAGAAATGGAAAAACATTTTTAGAAAAAGATTTACATGATAACTTTGTGCAATTTTTGGCATAGGAGCTACTCATCATCTAACACACAACATATCCAAAAATTAGCTACAGAGGAGTTATGGTTTTTGAGATATTGCAGATCTAGGGTTTTCACATTTGTATTTTTCATGCAAAAAAAAGGAATCAGCTCAGGCTAGAATAACAAAAGTTGTAGTTTAAATCACAACGGATCTAACAAAATTGGTTTCACATTTTTCTGAATTTTCTGTGATTTTTTACGCAATTTACAAGAATCAGCAATTCGCTTTAACTATTGAAGTTTACCTTTTGCGAATCAGACCCTGGAAAGTTTCTGGGCTTTGCAATGTGGCCCCTATGGGCGGCTGACCGGCGCGGCTGCCGGAATTCGGCGAGGCCGGCGGCGCTCCGGACTGGGGAAGGGGCGGAGGAGGGTCTAGGGTCTCTGGTGTTTAGGTTTGGGTGCTTAACCGGGCCGGTGGCGGCTCGGGGGTAGGGCGCGGCGGTGGCTGTGCGGCGGGCACTTCGGCGGCGGCGCCGGTGGGCTCACGGCCGGAATGGGGTGCGGGGGGCACGCGCAGCCTTATAGGGTCCAAGAAAACGTGCCGGGGGCATCAATTGGTCGCGGAGTCGGGTGGGGCGGCGGCTCTACTGCGGCGGCGCCATGGCGGGGTGGAGGTTCTGCGGCCTACGCGGGGGAAAGGCCGACGGCCGCTAAATAGCAGGGGGGTTCCTTGCCATCGCGTCGAATCAAGGACGGTGTTTAACTCGTTTGTACGGCGCGCAGTGGGCAGCACACCGTGGCGACCGGCGGTCCGACGGTGGTCTGTCCGGTCGTTAGACGCGGCGCACGGTGGCACGCGGTGCGAGGCTAGGGGGAGAACTTCGAGGGGCCTTTGGGGCGCGCGGAGCATCGGGGAAGAAGCGGGCGGCACACGGACCGAGGTACGGCGGCGGAGCGGCGGACGCAGGCGGCGGCGGCGGCGGCGGCGCGGGGCGGCCGGCGCGCGCGGCGCGACGTCGTGCGAGAGCGCCCAAAATGAGCAGACCGGCCCTGTTTGAAATAGGATTTCTCCAAAAATTTGAATAAAAGTGCTCAAGGCAATGAATAGGAAAGTTGTAGATCTAGCTACCCTCTACAACTTTAAAAAAGGTCCTATAGTGTTTTTTCAACGGATTTTGCAGGAACGTCGTGCCAACTTTGAATGTCGACACGTTCTGGAAAACAGGGAATTCTGTCTTGCAAGGGGTTTTTTCACAACTTTCCACCCAAAATTTGAAATGCCAATCTACATGAAAGTTGTGTCCCTCAACAAGACCTACAACTTTCATAAAGGTAGATTTTGAAGTGTTTAGGTGAATTTTGGGGAACGCGGCAAAAGTTCCGGACGACATTCGCTGACGTCAACGGTCAAGCGGGGTTTGACCGTGCCTTTGACCAAGGGTTGACTACGGGTGTGTGTGGGCTTGGTCAAGGGGTTCATCGGGGTTCATTGGCGAGGTTTTCGGGTGATGACCTAGGTTGACCTAGGTTTGACCGGGGTTTGACTGGGTTGACCCGGCTGATCCGGTCATTAGCGTTAATGACGGTAATTAGAAACCTGGGGCGTCACAATCACATGGACACCTTAGTGCCGGTGCGGATCCTATCAAAGCCATTACCCACCTTAGCTAACCCTACGAGCCACCACGGAAACAACCAAGGGGTTATCCCACATAACCAGGGCGTACCTCACACAGAGCGTACCCCTACTCCTTGGTCTCCCGCCGCTCACCCGCACACCAGATGGCAAGTAGTTTAACTAGTGGGGTTTATGCTAAGCCGTTGCCACATACAACGATCGAGTGGTTGTACGATAATTTGGGTCAGGTGAGATGTCACGCAACCCGGTCCTTAACCGATAAGATGGACAACTCCCAACACGCTCAACCACACAGGTACGAGCTTACCCATACTCCTGACACACACGTCCATCCCGTCTACCCAGTTCTTTACTCGTTTTCCAAACATATCCCATTTCCATTTTAAAAGCACTCACACATTTTTAAAGCACTCATTTAGGCCAAAACAAGGTTCACTCATAGCAATCAAGGGTGGCTATCCTACCATGTTTTTGCAGTAAAACAATATGCAATTTATAAAACGGGTATAGGGTTGTGTTTATAAAACTAGGATCAAAGCATGCATCAAAGGATGAGATTGAACTTGGCGTCTTCGAAGTCTTCGGGGAGTGCCGGCTCGGCGTTCGGGATCTCGGGCTCCTGCTCTCAGTAGTCGGCTCCGATCTCCGGCTCGGGGTACCCTCCTTCGTTCACTCCTTCGGCTATAGCACACACACACAGGCAAGCATGCAATCAATATAAGCACACACAATTTTTCCGGCTGAGCTCGAGGAAGGTAATTAGATAAAATAGGGAATAAATATTATGCAGGGGGTTTTGGGTGACGGATGGGTGGCGGTATACCCGGTACGTGTGTGGGGAAGGTTGGGCGCGATTTGGATTAAAACCGCGCATGAAATGACGGGTTAAAAGAGGTGTTTAGGATTAATTAGGGCCGGTTAGTAATTTAGTTTAAAAGGAAAGGACCTAAATGTAATATTTAAATCTAGCGGGGTTTAACTATAATAACCTAGGGATTTAATTGTAAGGGGCAGGGGTTAGTTTGGGGGAATATCTTAAGGTTTAGGGTTGAATTTGGAAAAGAGAGAGAGAGAGGGAATAGAGAAGGGGGCTCGGTGGGGAAAAAGAGAAAGGACAGGGGGTTTTGGCCAAATGTCCAAATGGTCGGTTCCCGGGCAAAAATATCCCTCCGGCGACCTTGGCGCAGGCTCCGGCAGGGTGGGCCGCGGCGGCCGGCCCTTGGTTGGCGCGCGCGACGGCTCCGGCGAGGTGACCTCTCGGCGGTCGACGGGACAACTCGTGCAAGGGGAGGGTTAGGCGGGCCGTGGTGGCGGCGGCGTCAACGCGCGGCGGCGGTTCGATGCGACGGCTCGGGCGGGCGGTCTTCGCCTGTCCACGGCGGTGCGGTGCCGGCGACCTGGTTAGGCCGGGCGCGGGCCCGCGGAGGCGTGAGGAGGAGGGTGCACCGCCGGCGGGTGCGGGCGCATGGGCCGGAGGGGAGCGGCGCGGGGGAGCGGCGGCGCGGGGCGCGCGGCGCCTGGTTGAAGGAGGGAGAAGAAGGAAAGGGAAGGAAGAAGAAAAAGAAAAGGGGAAAAGAAAAAGGAAGAAAAAGAAAGGAAAGGAGAAAAAGAAAAAAAGAAAAGAAAATGGGAATAGGAAAAGAAAAGGAAAAAGAAATAGGAAAAAGGTTTAGAAATTAGGAAAATTGTTAGGGAAATTAGGGGGAGGGATTTTGCGGGGTTTTCCGGTTTCCGGGCGTCAGCGTGATTTTCGGGACGGCGGTGATGGTGAGGCGGACTGGCGGGCGGGACCGCGGCGTGCGCGGGATTCCGGCGTGGTGGCCGACCGCGGTGCGGGCGGCACGCGACGGGCGACGGCCGAGTGCGGGCGGTGTCGGCTGGATTCGCGACACGCGCGCCGAGGGAGAGAGACGGAGACGGTGACCAGGGTTTCGAATGAGCTCAGCGGGAAAGTTTTGAAAACACGCGTGATTTATTAGGTGATTTATTAGGAGCTAAAAACACGGGCGTTACAGTAGCAGATCAGGTCGTCTGGGGGATCTTCTGGAAGGTCTTCAGGAGGTCGTGTGGGCTGCCAATTAGGTCGGATGGGCCCTACTGACAGGTCGGCAGGTTTTCTAGTAGGCCGGACCCACTTGCCGGGGACGGCCGTGAGCCTGGTCGGTGGGGACCCAGGGGTGCCCATGTCTCACAATTCTTCATTGGGCATGAATGGATCCTTGTGTTAGTGTTAGTTTGAAGCAAACTAACACAAAACTAACACAAAAGATCCATTCATGGGTGTTAGTTTGGTGTTAGTTTGGACTAACACCACTAAAAAAACTAACCCCTACAAGAGGTGGTAAATGGTGTTAGTTTTGGTGGACCCCACTCAAATTTATTTTTTCTCTCTCCCCATCTCCACAGCCGATCCAACTCCTCCAACCCTATCCTCTCGTTGGGTCGCCCGTCGCCCCCATCCTCCCGCATCGAAAGCCGCCGGCGGGGCGTCGCCGCGAGCCGCCGGCACCGGGCCTTCCACCCCCGCGCGCCGCCGGCGAGGGGCTCCCCGCGCCGCCTCCCACGCTCTCCCTGCGGCACCTCCCCCAATACTCCAGCGCTGTCGCCTCCCACGCACCGCCCCCAATACTCCAGCACCGCCGCCTCCCCAATACTGCAGCGCCGCCGCCTCCCCTCCACCGGTGCCGCCGCATCCCCATCCACCGGTGTGCCGCCGCATCTCCAATCATCTCCAGCAGCACCGCCGCTTCCACCCGCGCAGCCTCCCCCATCCTCAAGCGCTGCTGCCTCCCCCATCCTCAAGCGCCCCCGACGGCTTCCGTGGAAGATGGACGGAGAAGGCTACGATTTCTTCTCCCAGGAGTCCGCCGTCGGCAACACGTCGGCGGGCCTCGCGGCGATCACGGCGGCAGCGCCCCCTTGCGCGCCGGAGAGGAATTTGACCTCAATTCCCAGGCGGCAAACGAGTTTCCTCATCTTGGTGAATATGGAGCCTTTCTCCAGGGCGACGGCGACCAACTCGTCGGTCGCGGCAGGGGACATATTCGTTTGGGACATTTATGTGATGGATATTTTTTTGAGACATTTAGCGTGAATGGAAATATTTTTTCCCTTGAACTTCTTCAATTTAGGCATGGCCACATGGAGGTCAACAGAGTCCCTATGCAGCCCAAACCACAATTTCAGATCCTCAAATGATTCTAAAAGTAGCATTAAATGCAAACTAACACAGGGATCCATTCATCCAAGGTGTTAGTTTGTTAGGTGTTAATTAGAGGGGTTAAAAACTAGCTCTAACACTAACACCTTGGATCCATTCATGCCCATTGGGCATGTTTGAAAGGGGGTGTTAGTGTTAGTTTGAAGCAAACTAACACCAAACTAACACTTTTCATCCAAACATATGTGTTAGTTTGGTGTTAGTTGGAACTAACACCTCCCAAAAAACTAACACCTCCAAGAGGTGGTAATTGGTGTTAGTTTGGTGGACCCCACCCCTTTTCTCTCTCCCTCTCCTTTTTCAAATGATTGGAAAAGTTACTTTAAATGCAAACTAACACCTCCATCCAAACATCCAAGGTGTTAGTTTTTTATGTGTTAATTTGGAGGTGTTAAAAACTACCACTACCACTAACACTAACCTATACCATCCAAACATGGCCATTATCTATTATCATGCCATCATTATTTTTATTCTATGAGCCATGTTCGATACTTACGAATCATATAAAGTGGTCAACTTCGTCGTCACACCATGTTACATATCACCACAATTTGACTAAACCGACGATGATAATCCGCATTCACCACCGACAACCCGAGCGGATCACGAAAATCAGGCGACGTGCGATCAAGGCAGAAATTAAAAAAACCTCACTCCAAACTGTCCGAGATACTCCCTCCGTTCATGAAAATATGCAATTCTAGATTATTGCACACATACTTGGATAAGGTGAAAAGACGAACTTGCCCTTACTACAGTGTGCTGCAGTGGATGTGGATGAGGGAGAAAGCAGTCTAGATCCTTCGGTCTAGATGCTTCGGTAGGATGTCGTGCTGTTTTTCAACCGTAGTTCTGCTATCTGGTTTCTTATTTGACCCAAATCACAAGTTGCTGTCACGTTACATTGGGAATGGTAAAATTACATTTTTTTTCATAGAAAAAATTCAGATGATAAAATCGTATGTTTTACTGGACGGAGCGAGTAGAGTATACGAACTGTTCGTTTTTTGGTGGTGGTGATGGTAGTCTTGATTTGTTCCGAGAGAAAAGCAATTGGTACAGTTCTTTGGTGGCCCGATTTGTTCTGAGAGGAAAATACTGTTGGGGTGCGTGATAAGCCAAACGAACGGGCCGTGTAGGACGAGGAGCGTCAAAAAAACCTTGTGACATTACATTTACGAGCTCCTAGAAAATCGTGCGTGAGCACAGCATCACAACATCTCCAGCAAAAGGACAAAGGGCCCGACGCGTCAGACTCATCCATCCGCCACATCCGCAGCCCTTCCCGAAGCGCAAATCCTAAGCTCACCCAGCAACGAACTCCCCCGTCTCGTCTTCCTCCCACACCACACACACATCCTCTCCGCTCCGGCTCCGCCCCCCAAAAGCAAAGCCAACCCAGCCCGAGTCCCCCCAATTTCCCTTCTCTTCCCCGGTGACGTCCCCACGCCGGCCGCCCCCGCCCAGATCGGCGTCTCCCCCGCCGCCACGCTGCCCCTCCACTGCCCCACGCCAGCTCCCTCGCTCCCCCGAACCGTCTCCCGCGCCGAACCCTCGCCATTCCGCGCCGCGAGGTATCCGCCCCACTGTACCTCTAGTGTTAATACTTTTCGAGGGTGCGGTGGTGTGTGGCGCGCGCGCGAGAGGGAGTGAGAGCGGGTGTGTGTAAATAGCCGGTGGGTAGAGCATGGGGGTGGGCTCGAAGGGGCGGGCGCGGGCCAAGCAAAACCCTAGCCTCGAGTCCGAGGAGGAGGAGGCGCGGCGGGTCAAGGAGGAACTCGCCGACGACCTCAACGGCGAGCCCGCGGAGGAGGACGACGATGAGGAGGTCGTCGTGGAGGATGACGAGGTGGTCATCCCCTCCGACGACGAGGAAGAAGACGGCGGCGGCGGCGGGGACGACGCCTTCGTCCCGCGCACGCTGGAGGAGGCCCTCGTGCCGCGGGTGGGCACGGTGTTCGACTCCGTGGACGAGGCCTTCGCGCTCTACAAGGCCTACGCCTACCGCACGGGGTTCCATGCCGTGCGCCGCACCTGCCACAACTGCGAGGGGCTCCGCTACCGTTCCACCTTCACCTGCACTTACGGCGGCAAATCTCGGGCGGGCGCATCCCCCTCTGACTTTGTCCCAGGCACCCGCTACCCGCTCCGCAGCAAAGCGAAGAAGTCTCGGCGGGGTGCTGCCGAGAAGACGGGATGCAAGGCGACACTGCTCATCCGTGACAAGCGAGTGGATGACAGGTGGAAGGTGGAATCCGTCGAATTGGAGCATAACCATCCTTGTACTCCAGATATGGTGAGGTTCTTAAAGGCGTACAGGGAGATGCCCGAGTCAGCCAAGAAGAAGGCCAAGATCACTGATGAAATGGATGAGATGGTGGAGAAGTCGCTGAGCGAGATTGCTGAGACAAGGAAGTTTCCGACACGGCCCAAGAGGGGTGCTAGTGGTGGTGCTGCTGTCAGCAGTCACAGGTTTAGTAGGATCGAGAGTTTTGTGCAGCGTTTCGGGGAGGATGACCTCACTGCGCTCAAGAAGTTTGTTGAAACAATGCAATGCAAGAAACCAAACTTCATCCACAGCTGGGATCTTGATCGGGAAAGTCGCGTGAAGAATTTCTTTTGGACTGACTCTAGGGCCCAGGCGCAATACCGTTACTTTGGTGACGTCATTACACTTGACGTGATGTATTTACAGCACTCACGCTCCAGCCTCCCATTGGCCACTCTCCTTGGGGTGAACAATCACGGCCACCTTGTGCTTCTTGGCTGTGGTCTCCTGTCCGGTGACACCAAGGAGAACTATCTTTGGTTGTTGACGAGGTGGTTGAACTGTATGAATGGTAAGCCGCCAGAAGCGATCACGACCAGCTACTCAGATGTCATCGCAGAGGCCGTGGCTGAGGTTTTCCCAAATGCAAGGCACCGCTTCTGTTTTTGGCATATCTTGAAGAAGCTACTTGAAAACGTGGGACGCACACATGAGAAAGAGGCAATTTGCTCAAAGTTCAAGGAGGTGGTTTATGATAGTGTCACTCTCACTGACTTTGAGAGGGAGTGGGCAGCAATGGTCGACCAATACAATCTCAAAGACAATGAGTGGTTTTCTGCTCTGTACAACTGTCGGAAACAGTGGGCACCTGGGTATGTCAATCATTCATTCTGGGCTGGCACTTCTGCTATCAGGAAGGTTGAAAAACCTGATCCATACTTTGATGGCATCGTGACTAAAACTACCCTTCCAGTTTTCCTTGAGCAATACGAGAATACCTTGAAAGGGAAGTTGGAAAGGGAGGCATATGATGATTTGCGCTCGTACTATTCTAGACTCACTTTGCTGTCGGGATTGCCCTTTGAGGAGCAACTTGTGGAGATCTACACAGTAACCATGTTTCAGGCGTTCCAAGATGAAATTAAGCAATTGATGCATGTTATCTGTAAAGAGGTAGATAGAAGTGGAAGCTCAATCACTTACATGGCCAGTGAGTTAATACAAGGAAAGAAGGTTGACTACACAGTTGTCTACAACAATTCTGATAAGGATGTTTGGTGCATTTGCCGCTCCTTTCCCTCACGGGGCATACTTTGCAGCCATGCCTTGGCTGTTCTGAAGCAAGAGAATGTGCTGATGCTGCCATCAAAGTACATCCTGGACCGTTGGAGGAAGGATTTTAGGATACTTACTTCATCTGCGAACACAAATTGTACCGAATCAGATAGAAATCTGGGTATTTATGATGACCTCTATTTTCGTGGCCATGAGTATTTTGAAGATGTCATCGACATTGGAGCAAGAGAACCTGAGCTTAAAGAGTTTGTGTTGTCGGCCATGAAGGAAGCAAAGGACAGACTAATCAGCCCTGATCACAGCCAGCAGGGTGAACAACGGGTTGATGTAAATATGACTGTGACTGGTCCGATGTCCACAGATACAAGAGTTGATGTGAACATGGCATCACACACCTCAGCCCTGATTCAGGGGGACAGAAGGGTTGATGCGAATATGACATCAAACCCATCAGCCCTAGTTCATGGTGATACAATGACATCAAATGCCACGGCCCTGATTCATAGGGACAGAAGAGCTGAGATGAAAATGGCAACTGGCCACCTTATTCATGGCGAGGGAAGAGTCGACATGAACATGGACATGGCATCTCCTCACTTGATGCAGAGGGAAAGAAGAGTGGACATGAACATGGCGTCACCCCACCTGATACAGGGGGACACAAGAGTTGATGTGAACCTAGCATCACCCCACTTTATACACAGTGACAGAAGAGTCGACATGAACCTGGCATCTCCACATCTGATGCATGGGGACAGAAGGGTTGATATGAACATGGCATCATCTCACCTGTTACCGGGCGACACCAGAGTGGATATGAATATGGTTTCGACTTCTCAGAATGGGATGCACACTTTTGATTTGGTGAATGTAAACCTGGAGAGTGGCTCGTTGCCGATGGCCGCAACAGAATTTATGCAATTGCATCCGCATACACCAGTTTACCATCCGAAGCAACTTCTTGATATGAGGGATCAGGTGATGGATGCAAATAAGAGACCGAATATGGAAACCAACACTTACTTTATTGGAGGTGGTATGCATGTGGGGTAGTTTGATTATCTATCTCTGTAATCCTTTGTGTTAGGAAAGGAGGCATCCTTCATTCCTTTGCTTCGGCATGTAATCTTGTATGTTCTTAGAGCAGGCGGTACAACTAAATAGATAGGTTCTAGTGTTGCAGATCAGTCTTGACTATTGGTAACTATTGTATCCTGTTCCATTTTTTGGCAGTTGCAGCAGGCTGGATGCACATATCTCGTGCATATGATAAAAAATGAACAACCCATCTTATCATCTACTGCAATTTGTAAGAGAGACCCCTTTAGTTGCTAGATTATGCTGACATTTCTGGGTTCAGCTGTTGATTGATGACATACTTGTCTGCATGCCTATCTTGCCTCTAATTTCTTGTGGTTTAGGAGCATGACATCATGTGCATCATCCATCTATTGAGTCTCTGACTTGTGCAAGGGAAATGAAAATTATTAATAATATATTGGCATGCTATATAATTAATTGGCTTCTCTTTCTTTTTCATGGTAATGTATTCTTTTCTGATGCAATGGTGAGAGATCAGTAAATGTTTATTTTTAGGCATTATCTGTGATTACCGAAAGATGCAGCTTGCTAACAATTGTTGTTCAGAGTGGTACTGCTCTGTTACAGATAAATGAAGGATCAAGATCATCAGTATACATGTCCTATTATTGCTTGTAGCTGGCTGCCTCCTTTTAGTTAGCTGTGAGGCAATATTGGCCCAGATAGCACTTTTGATCCATTTCTGGGTAAAATTGGCTGCTATTCATTATTTTTGGTGCAAACTACTGCCTTCTTTTAGTACAACTATTGCCATCAATTCTTGATGGTTTGCTCAGCCTAGGTCAATGCAGAATGGTGGCAGCAAGTGCAAACAAGTGAATGTGTTATGATGCCCTTGACCCCTTGTCAGCTTCTTTTGAGTTTTTTCAAAATGCCCTGCTAAATGTGCTTCATCAGTCTTGAACAGTCTTTCTGTCGTTTTGCAGCATGATGGAAATGGATGATCGTGGTCATGTTGCATTCCCTGATACATGTGCTTCATCAACCTGTGAAAGTCTTTCCATTCCAAACGATTGCGAGAGCTGTACTAGAGGCAAGCCACTTTTAAGAGGCTGAAGCAGAGTACTGCAAGCTGCCACAAACATTATTGAGTTCTGTTAACCCCTTCCATTTCTTTTCTGCAGCACAAAGCCAACTACCCGCAGACTCGAATAATTACTTGGTCCTCAGGATTCCAGGTGCGTACTTTTGTCTTTTGGTATGACAAAACTGCCCAGTTACTGATAAGTGCAGTTAAAAGTTTTTCTTGGGTGAACATTTGTAATTTAACTTGATTGAAATACAAAGTCTATTTTTTTAACAAGGATTACAGAAGGATCACCTTCTTTGTCATGATGGATGAATTTACCATCTTTACAAGGACAGCCCTTTCTAAGCATACTATCTAATATCTTGGGTGTAGCAAATTTGGGAATATTTATTCCATTTGACCAGCATGGGAACATTTATTCCTTTTGCCTGCTTGCCTACACAGAGAAGGTTTCACCTTCTCCAAACTGATTTTGCTTCCTACGAACCAATATTTTTATACATATCATGAACATGCAGCCTCCACTGCAAGGCTTTTTGTGACCCCTGTGCATGGATCTCCAAAGTAATTCGACGACACTGGAACGCTGCAGCTGCTTACCCCGATACAGGCCTACAGAGTACGGAGGTCCCAGTAACAATATCAGTGACTAATAAGACTCAGTTGACATATTGAGAGATAAGAATGGGGCAGCTTGTAGTTACCTCCTGAACAACTGAGAGAGCCTGAGTGCTGGTGCATTCGCCATGGCTATAGCTTCCACATGTGCCGCTTGGTGTCCCGAAGCTTGCAAACTTGATGCTGCTAATGAGCTGACCTTCTTTGGGGCATTCCAGGTGAAGCGCAGGTCCAGATCTCTGCATCTTCTGCTGGGAAGAAATCCAGCCATCAATTTGGGCTGGATGTGCTTCTGACACTTGTGCGCACACACTTCCTGTCTGCCTTGTCACAAAGGATATCTTGCTTGGGTCACCACCGAACTGCTCGAAAAGGACTAGATCATTGCTGCCTGGTTGGAGAAATGAACGGGGAACATGATACCTGTTTAACAAGGTAAGAAATCCAATTAGTCAGTAGTCGTTTAGTTCTTGCAGTTGCTATATTTTTGTGCATCATCATAGCACACATCCAAAGTGCTCAGCATCACTGTGCATTAGAACTGCATTTTCGAACTGGGCTTCTCTGTGTCATAATTTGAGTACTGAAAAATCTTGGAAGTGTTTAAATCTTCAGAAAAGTAAATTGCTATTAAGGCCTATAAATGACTTTTTCATAGAAGGATCCTCAGATAACACAGGAACGCTTGTGTATTTGATGGGGTTGCTCCTTCTCTCATCTCCACTTTGAGGGACATCAAGGACGAGCATAGCCTCTGGTGCCTGGCTGGTGCTAAGAAGCTGGAGGGCCTAGGTTTGGGTGGTGTTATCTAATTTGTATGGTCAAGGTTTTGGTCAAGTCTAGATTGTGTTGTAGCCTGGGTTGTGTTTTGTTTCTCCTCTCATACTTGGTCCCCGTATGAGAGAGGAGGTTGTATGGGACATTTTTCTCTCTCTCTAATACAAAGAAGCGCAGCTCTCCTGCGTTTTCGAAAAAAAATAGAAGGATCCTCAGATAACATACTCGCTCCATTCCAAATTACTTGTCGTTTTGCACCTAGATATATATTTATGTCTGGAGACAACATAACAAAAGGAATGTATCTAGAAAAGCCAACACAACAAGTAATTTGGGACGGAGGGAGTACAAATCAACATAGATGAATACTGGCTCCTCATGTTAGGAATAAAAAGGATTATTGAAAATATTACGAGGACTGTGGAAGTCTTACAAAGTCTGAGATGGCTGACCACACTTCTTCAGGCATTTGCTCGAACTGTAGGATCCTCTGTAGTTGCACGAGTTAACACAGCCGCTCTGTGGAGCCAGATTTGTTGGCCAGTATCGACCAATGCTCTGTCCGTTCACCCATGCTTCACCTTTCCCCATTCCCGTGAAGTCGATGGCAACAGGATCATCACCTGCAGGGGCTGTGAATTTTGTCTGTATTTGGAGAATTGCAGTTAGCACATCGACTCATGGGAACATTTTAAGGAAATGGATTGGCCAAACAAATAGAATGAATATATCTTGTCTTTTGGGCCCATACTGGGTGCATTCAAATGCCATACATAAATTGGTTTCAAGGTCAGATGATCATACTGACCTTATACCAAATCAGTGGTTGATTGGTTGGATAAGCATTGGATGAGACCCATTCTGGTGAGGCCTCTGAAGGATCATACAGTTTCAAATCTTCTCCTCTGAGTCCAATCTGAAGCATCAAATTATGATTAATTAATCTGAATTGTACTAAGCCTTTGATCTGATGGAGCTCAAAATAGTGTTTAGGCAGTGTTTAGGCTACCTGGTATGTCCACTGTGTAGAAGAGAGGTCGAGTGTACCAATTGGCCCACTCAGCTTTACTGGCCCAGTAATTCCAGCACCTACCAGGTCAAAGAACGCACCATAATTCTGTACCAACAATGTCAAGAAGAACCGGATGTCATAAAATTGTTTCACCAAACCAATATTGCAAAATGGAAGGTAACTCATGTTGTGTCTTTTCTAAAGTGAAGGTTAATTACCGACAGCCCGACTGTTGCACTCAAAAGATCTATTTTGTTCATCCCAGGTAGAAGTGTAACTGGTTTCTGCCAGGAGATGAGCGAGCTGCTAGCACTACCTTGGGCGCTTCCTGGTAGATTTTGGCACTTATAAATTTCAGAACACAAATGTGATTTATGTATCGAAGAAAAATAATTGGAAAATCAGCTCCACAAATTCAGATGCCAGATATGAAGGAATTTGTGCTATCATCTCTAGCAGTACCTGCAATTTTACCATTGATGTAAACCTGAAGAACATGTCCAAGTGAGTTTACAAGCAGATTGGACTGGCTGCCATTTAGATAAGGTTCATCACCTTTAACAGTAAAGCTGCACAAGTCCCATCGATAGCACGAACGGTGAGTATTTATTTTCCAGTGCCCATTACCATATGTCCTTATGCATAATTACAACAAGGCATATAAATCATGTACCTTGTTGAGTACCAGAGGAAGTCACTGGCATCTGCTGTGGTGTTTATCTGCTCCATCAGTCCCGATTTTGTCAATGCATTGTCCTTTGTGATACCAACAGGCTCTATGGCATAGCTCCATCCAGATACTGCGAGTTCTGGCGTGGTGAACGAGTCATCTGATGCTATAGTGCTTGATTCCAAGTATCTCATTTCTGAACTCGTCACTTGAGAATTGATCTGCAAATTGTAGCCACACATATCGCTGAATCATATCAGCAGTCGGTTTTCTTTCTGAAAGCAAGTGCAAGCAAGCTATGTGTAATTGTATATACCTGAGCTGTGTTCAGTACCACATTCTTGCAGTCAGGAAGGATGCTGACGGACCATGCAGGGAGATTATACATCTTGCCATTGAAGGTGACAGTTTTGTCGGATTGACCATCTATGTTGGCAAGGAATGCAGCGCAAACTGACCCAGCCTTGTATACAGCTGCCTGAAGATAGAAACCGGAGATGTTGTTATATGCCCGGCCATGCAGTGAAGGTAAATATTTTTGTTCGGAACAAGATTTGCTTCATTTTTGCAAATACAGAAATACTGAGTGCTTGTCTTAACCTTCTTGTTATTTAAAAGGCGCTTTTCCTCAAAAAAGAAGGATATTTTTAAAAAAAAACTAAGAAGGATGCTTTTGCAAAGCAGGGCTTAGAGCATCTCCAAGAGTTTGCCAAATTTTACTTGGCAAATCTTGTGTTTTGCCAACTTCTAAAAAGGTATGCTAAGTAAAAAAGAGTTCATCTCCAACAGTTTGATATAATTCACTTGCCAAACCCAGATCTAACTTACATCAGGAATCCTAAAAGAAACAAAATTATGTTTATGTCTTTCCATCTCTTGGAAACTTACATCAGGAATCCTTCTATATTCTTTAATTCTTTTTTCACGCTCCCATCTAGAGGGAAACACCGATGACAAGTGAGTTTTGCCAAGTTTCTATTTTTGCCAAGTTGCTTTGCCAAGCTGTTGGAGGCCAATTTTTCTCGTTTTGCCAAAATTAGATAGATGCCAAATTGATGTGTCAAACTGTTGGAGTTGCTCTTACCTCAGCATTTTGACCCAGAGAAGTGTATGATGGATCAGTTGCTATGAGCGCTGGTTCGCAGAGCTTTATGGCCTTGTGCACATCCCTCAAGTGGCCCCACTTTGGCTGCCTGACTAGTCCTGAATCACGTATTGAAAAGGGGGCAAATAAATCATCGGCGAATATTTCTCTAAGGAAATTAAAAAAATATCTGTCTCCTTGACCCTTATCCATATGCTAATGTGACTTGCCGATGCCCCTAACATAAAATTTATTAGGCTATTTGTCATGACCTGAACATAGTGGGGAGTAGTTAAGGCATTCTTAAACAAGGATTCCAACAAGCTTTTTTCTTCTTTATTTTGGTTTCAATAGCCATACACATGGTAATCCAATATTCTACCCAAAATGTCGTACGTACTCCTCTAATGCTCCACCATTCTGACATAGAATACGACATGTTGGAAATGTTCACGAGCCCAAAACAAGAGTAGCCCTTCCGATGCGCCAAACCGGAAGCTGCATCTTACCGTACTCGTCGATGGGCGCATCGTAGTCGTAGCTCGTGGCGATGAAGGGCCCCCCTGTGCTGCGGTCTAGGTTGGTCCCTCCATGGTACTGCGACGACAAGATCCGGAGTTAGAAATGCTCCAGCAGGGCCGCCGACTGGCAGCATCAATGCCCGCCCTAACTGCTCCTGCATTTTTGGTCGTGTGGAGCAGGGCTGGCACAGCGGCTGAACTTCGCACGGTGCAATGCAGGGTGCAGAAAAAAAAGGGAAAGAAGAAGAAAGTTATTACCATGTAGTAGTTCTGGAAGGTGCCACCGCGCTGGTAGAATCGCGCGACGGCGAAGGCGAGGTCCTCGACGGGGCGGTAGGGGACGGCGCCGCCGAAGGAGAGGAACCAGCCGCTCCAGTTCTCGGTCCACATCTTGGGCTTGGCCGCGGAGTTGGGCGTGAACTGGTCGCAGTAGAAGCCGTTGCAGGTGTTGATCTGCATCCACCACATTCACCCACCTCTCGCGGGGTCGGTCAGGCCATTCACTCCATTCCGTTCGTCGTACAAGAAAGACGAGGGACATTGAGAGAGCTGAGAGAGCGAGCGGGTGATGAGTCACAACGTACGAGGGGGTCCGGCGCGTCGGCCTGCTGGCACATGACCCAGGGCACGCCGGTGTCGAGCGAGACGGCCATCCCGGCCGCCCACCGCATGTACGCCTTCCCGGCGGACCCGTACGCCTTGTCGATGTTGCCGTACTCGTTCTCGATCTGCCGCGCGCCACGCACGTCACGTCAGCACGAGCACACGGACACGGCCGCCGCACACGGCACGGCACGGCACGGAAGGCAATAATAATACGCCAAGGACGGGGCAGCAGACCTGTGACAGGATGATGGGCCCGCCCTGCGACGCGTAGAGTCCCGCACCCTTCATGGTGTCCACCACCTTGGTCGTGAAGCGCTGCATCTCCGACTTGAAGGGTTCGTTGTCGGTGCGGAACTTGATGCCCGGGATGAAGTGCAGCCACAGCGGGAAGCCCCTGATCATCATCACGAGACAAGCAAACACGCGTTTCGCTTCATTCCATTGCATTCCATTCCATTCACGAGCTAAATTGTTAAGTGGTCGTCGTATCCTTGAGAGTTGAGAGAGTGAGCTGCTGACCCGTAGTTCCACTCGGCGCAGACGTAGGGGCCGATGCGGAGGTGCACGTAGAGGCCGGCGTCGGCGACGGCCTTGACGAAGGCGGCCAGGTCCTTGCGGCCCTCGAAGTCGTACTGCCATGTCGGTCGGTCACCAATTGCCCGTCAGACTTGGTGTGTAACAACTCTTGGAAAAGTAATTGTAACGAGCACGGCACGGGAAGCAAAGTAACCAGGAGCAGAGGAAAAAAAGGGAGAATAAAGCATAGGGTGCAGAGGAAGCAAACACCGGCCGAGCGCCCGAGCCCTTTGTTTGACACATGATGGTGGCCAGGAGCAGGAGATGATTAGGAAAGGTGAAAAGGAAAAAAAAAACAATAAAGATACTGGAGAATAACAGCAGCATCACTGGGAGAGTGGGAGGTGTAGTGTTTGTACGTGCCTGTCCCCGGACGGGCTCGTGGATGTCCCAGAAGACGTAGGTCTCGATGACGTCCAGGCCGCCGTCCTTGGCCTTCTGGATCAGCCCCGGCCACATCTGCAAGCACCAGCGCCGGCGGCGTGCCGGTGTCAATTGTCATGAGCAACCAAGAACAACGGAGAAGCGCGTGCTCTGTCAGAGACGAGATCGAGACGAAATGGTGTGTGCTCACATCGGGTGTGCTCCGCGGGTAGTGGATGGACCCGGAGACGAGGACGCGGCGGACGCCGTCGATGACGAGCGCGCGGTGGTCGTACGTCACGTTGGTCGCCCGCGAGCCGCCCGCGAGGCAGAGCAGCAGCACCGCCGCCGCCGCCGCCGCGGGAAGGAGCACCGCGGTGGCCGCCATTGCCGCCGCCGAAGCCCGCCGCTGTGGAATGAAAGAAGGGGGAAAGAAACAAAGAGCACCGCCTCCACCGGGACGTGGCGCGTTCGGTGTACTAGCTAAAGGCAGAGCCCGCACCGCCCGGGTATTTGTATTGGCAGCAGCAGCTGCTGCTGGAGGCGGTGGTGGTGGTGGAGTGAGCGCGGGGAGGAGGTGGTGGTGGTGGTGGCCACTGGCCAGGCCTGGCGGAGTCGCTCGGTGTGGTGGGGGGCGGCACGCGAGGGAAAGCAAAAGAAAACCCCCCGCGCGGCCTGAGCCTGACCGCGCTGCCCCCGGGGGGAGAGGAGACCCGGTTGCCACGCTCACGGCCACGGGACGACGGAGCCGGAGCGCGGCAGGTCGCGATGCTCCCGCTCCTGACCGCCGCCCGGGGGCGATCCGATCGCTTTCCGGCTTTGTTCTTTCCCGCCGCGGCTCGTTGCGGTGTGTGTGGATGTGGCGGTGGCGATCCTACCGCTGCCGCTGCCACTCTTGTGCCGACGCGGCGCGGTTAAACGGTGATGGGGGTGTGGCCGTGTGGGTTGGGTGGACGTTCCCCTCTGTTTTGCTGCAACTTGCAAGCAAACACCCAACAGCAGCTAACGCTGCTGCTCCTGCCGATGAAACAAAGCAAGACGGGGGCGGCTGATGACAGAGGAAGGAAGAAATCGCTGGGTTGCTGGCTGGTGGCTGCTGCTTTTGCAGCGAGAGAGAAATGGAGCTGTGGAAATCAAGGAGGGCCGGTACCCCAAGTTTAATGGTGGCGTGGGGCTTGATCACCTTGATCTTGATGGTTGGGTGAGTGGTACACACGGCGTGGGCGCGGGGGTCTCTAGTCTAGCCAACGCTGCCACATCTTTGTTGCTTACTACCGCAGTGACGCCGGCAGTGGCTGCATCTGTGTCGCCGGTCGTCGGCGGCACTGCCCTCTCCGTCCCTCGCTCACCAATAAAGAATAGAAAGGGAAAAAACAAAAGGGAGGAGAGGCTACTGATTCCGCTCGGCCCGGTGCCGCCGTGACCCGTGAGCGAGCGAGCACGGTGACCGACAGGGGTCGTGTGAGCCGTGACCGGCCGGCGTTGTTGTCGTTTGTTCACCCTTTTGCTCTGCAGGGTCGTCTCCGACTCTACTGTGCTATACCAGATGTGGTGTGAGTGCAGGCCAAGGAGTCAAGGGCCGGACGGCGTTGTCGCTTCCCCGTCGCGCCTAGCTTACTAGTGGCGACGCATATCATACGCCGCACCGGCGCACCACCGCCGCCCTGACTAGTGTTACGAGCTGTGGCACGAGCTCGTTGTCTGTCTTTGGCCTGGGATCTGAACTTGGCCAGGGGACCGGAGTGAAAAAGGCGAGGTGGTATTAGGTCAGGTCAGGCGCGCGGTGGGAAATGGCCGCCGCGGCGTACGAAAGCAGGGCCCCGGTTGTCGCCGCGGCGCACTTGCGCGTCTCGCGTCAGGTCAGGTCAGGAAAGAAAGTGGCATGTGAATTGTGGCACGTCCACAGGGCACGAGGGAGCGAGCGAGAGGACGCGGGAAAGGAATGTAGGCGACGGTCCTCCACTCTTCCTCGGATGTACTGCGACGACTTCCGTGCTCTGCTCGTCACGAGAGTTTACTTGCCCTACAAAATACAGTATACAAATACAATGGATGTGGGTCGCTCGATTTGGCCATTTTGTGGCGCTGCACTTTTTTAGTGCCTCCTTTTGTGGCTCTTTCACACGTAAAACGGTACGGCTTTTCCGAAGATACATATTCTGATCCGAAAGAAGCGTCATGTTGCAAACCAGAGCACCTGGCCGGGAGAGGTTTTCTTGTTTCTCCACTCACATGGGAATCATGTGAGGCAACTGCTACTCTCAACCGAGGTACTTGAATTTCCCGAGGCTGCAAAAATCCTCGACGGACGCACGAACTTGACATGAACGAACTCTGTGCGATGCGCGCACACGTGGTCTAGCGCAATCGACAAAAAATTATGGATCCACGGACCAAGAATTCCGCAAAAAAAGAAAGGAATCATGATTGTGTTGCTGCAAACCACAAGTGTAACTAGCACATCCACTCTATTTCATGGGAAATAAACAGGTAGCAGCTCGATCTCACTAGTCAAAAACACCCGTCCTCCTAGTGTCTACCACTGATCAGCTGCACTCCGTCTCATCCCCATCCATCACATATTCACATTGACCTGCTGAAATTACACGGGCGGCGACGGTGGCCGGCCACAGGACGTGCCTGCTTGTCCGGAAACGGAGAATGGCAAACACCGAATCCTAGCCTAACCCACTGAACCTGGCTCAGCAGATGAGCAGAGTCAAAATGGCACCATTTCGTCGCGCCAGAGCAGCTGCGAGCCATGGTGGTTGGGTTTGTTGTTGCTCTTCCCAACCCAAGTTAATGGTGATCGGTGGTCAATAGACAATCCCATACGTCTGAAACACCCACATGCCGAATCGTGTCCACGTCCGCAGCAACCAAAAATTATCCACTCCACTGCGAGTCTGCGACTCGGGACGACCGCTCGTTTCCCACAGTCCTTGACGACGTTCGACGGGCCCCCAAGCATTCAGAACCAATCGCATCAGAGTTTCTTTTACAGCAACCAAACCATAGTGTCAGATATAGACAGTTGATTAGCAATCGCATCAGAGTTCCTGAATGTACCGGAGCAGAGGAAGGGGGGTGCCGAGATCCGTGGCGGCACGTACCCGCCTGTCCCTGCACAGTTTATTTCTCTCTGCCGAAACGGATGAAGAACGCGACGGGGCGCATCGATCAGAATGTTCAGAGCTCGCACGAGCTGCCTGACGCCGCCGCTGCAGATCAGCTGCTAGGTGCGGGTGCGGCGTCGCCGTTGCCTCCCATCCGATCGCGCGGTGGTGGATCAGTCGGTGGCTTGGGTACGGGTGCGGGTGCGGCGTCCCTGTGCCGCCCTCGCGTCCGCATCCGCCTCGCGTCCTGACACGCGTATCCGAGGACCCTAGTGTGCTGTCTCGCGCGTCGCGTTGGCGTCTCTTTCGACGGCAGCGTCGCCGTGGCGTCGTCGTACACCACCGCCCGCGCACGCTCGGGCTCGGCATCGGAAGGCCGCGCCTCATCAGCTTGCTCGGGTCTCTTGTACTCTCTTGTCCCTCGCAGGCGTGCGCGCCGCGCCGACGACGCCGACCGGTTGACGCCGCCCGTCGGAACGGAACTCGCCGCGCGCGCGGTGCAGAGGAGGACAACGCCGGACCGGCCGGAGCGAAGTGGGTGGCTGCTGCGACCGGCCGGCGACCATGAACTCGGACGTTTTGGATCGTTGCTGCACGTCACCACCTGCGCTTGACGACGCCTCTAGCTTTTGTTTCGTAACGCGTCCTTGTGATAAGCTAATGTACGGAGGTTCGGGCGTGGAAGCTGGGGCAAGTGACGCCGGTGAACGCGATCCGTCGCGTGGATTGGATCAGGCGTTAGAGTTTTTGCTTGCAAGGGTTAGAAGAATGTATGTACCCGGATGAGCACGGCGAGCGCGAGTGACGCGGACGCTTGTTTGCAAGATCATCCGGGGCGAGGGCGACACGTACGGATCACGGTCACGGAATGGGGGTGGGTGGGGGCTGTGGCGGGCGGCAGCGGCGCCGTGGCACGGCAGGGCTGAGGCTTACAAGGAACAGGACCAGCGTGGAAGGCTGCTGGCCGGCCGGGTGCCTGACGGTGACCGGCGCCGTGCGCCGGAATGCCGACCGCGACGGCGTCGTCTGACGAACGAGCGAGCGAGCGGCCTTCCACGCTGAAATGGGACGCCGAAAGAGATTCGACGCATGATGATCCGTGCTCCTTTTCCTTTCTTCGGTGGACGTCGCTGAAAAACATTTTTGGTTTCGACAGTGCCGCACCACTGGTGCTTGGATGGCTGGATCAGGCCAGGAGCGCCGGCCGGAATGGTCAGAGAACAGAAAAGGCGCGGCCAGGACAGATCATTTGACGGCGACAGAGGAGATCGCTTGGGTGTGAAGATGAACTGGTAAATGGCATCTGCACGTCGCAGACATTATCGCCTCCGTTCGTCACTTCGAGTACTAGTATATTGCAGTAGTACTATCTAGTTTTAGAGTGCACATAGCATCTTGGGATGTACAGAAATGGTGTTACGCAAACGCAACGCGCGAAGCAATCGCGCCGTGCTAACTGTGCTAAAACAGCCTGACGGATCATATCATAAGAAAGCAATGTGCGCGCATGCCTATCGTCGTCTACCCATCTCTGCCATTGAAATAAGGCAGAAACGCCATTGTTCCTAAAAGCGAATGGCACGATGATGAGGACGACAGTGACGCTCGTCAAACGCGATCTGCATTCGACGAAGCGCTCAAGATTCGAGCACTGATCGCGTAGGACCACGCAGAGCCCATGTGTGATGTGTCAACACACAAGATGCTACTTGGATGGGTCATTGGTGGGCAAGTCCAGAAAGTAGTTGGTTGATCAAAGCGAACACCATCGTGTTGTGTGGGGCAGCTACTCTCTATCCTCTAGCATCCACACTGCCTGCTTTGTTAAAATATTACAAGATGTTCTCGATCAGAGGCAGATGATCCTTCTTCCCTGTGATTGACGCCTGTGCTGCTGAGCAACGTGCCACTACTGCAAGAGGCCGATGGATGCGTCAGCACGGCATCTCCGTCCTCGTGCGGCACCAGGAAGGACATCCTCCACATGCAGCAGGCCCGCCCGACCCAGAAGCTATATTGATTATGCCTATATGGACCGGACCATGTGTCATGTAGTCCATTAGCAGCCGTGTACCACCAGCCCATCAGCAGCATTATCATACACACCATACATGACACCAGTCAAGTGATGCAGTATTATTATTATTATTCTACTAATGAGAACACCAGTGACACACTATGCCGGATCAGGCGATTTTTAATAGTCTCACGACAAACTAAATCCCCACAACCAGTACTAACTACTAACTACTAAGTGGCATGACCGTCCAGAGAGGGATCGATCACTGAAATCGTTCCAGACATTATTGGCTTCCGGGTCACGGGTCGCAACTCCGGCAGATTCCACATTAGAGAATGGATAGCTGCAACAGATGACCGATCCGCCTGTCGCCAATGCGCACATTATGAGACGACAAAGCCGGCACAACAACTCAAGTGATACCAAGATTAGATCAGGCGTAGCAATAGCAACCCAAGATATTCCTCCGATCCAACGCAATCAGGACAGTTGAGCAGCAGCATTCAGGGAGAGTGGGTTGTAATGCACCGAGGTGGTCGATCCAAAAACGACGGATGGGGCTGAAGCTTCGGTCAGCATTTAAATTTGGACGGATGTTATCTCATATGATCTGATCCAAAACCAATCTGTGTTCAACACATCAACCAAAACGCCTACAGGAGGGGTAAGATTCACTGCTCAAGATCAAGTGCCGGGGCAAAAACTACTATCAACACACCAAAGAACTACCATTAGAAACTACCAAAGAAGCAGATGACAGTAGAGTCGTCAGAAATTCAGAAGTAGGAAACCATGTTGATGACTGCGTGGCGGACTATAGGTTGATGATATGAAAAGGAGGGAATATGTTGTGAATGTCTTCGTTATACCGAGTAATTTGATAAAAAAAGATGGAGTATCTCGGTACCATGCAAATCTCTTTTTTGAATGGATTTCATGGTAGTTTTAGATTAGGAATCCGTTCATCCCAAATCTATAAATCTATATACCAAAACGACGTTATAATTTGAAATAGAGGAGTAGTCTCAGATGCCACGCCACTCTTCAGTTTAATATATATGAACCACTTGGATCATACCCGAGGATTATGATTCCAATTTCCAATGGCAGAATTGCATAAACGACGTCTAAATAGTATCGGTATGGTTATTCGCTCAACTTGGGAAGCCATGGCGAGGGAACAAACAAATGTATCGAGTTTCCACTTTCCACACGTAACAGTTCATGGGCAGCCACAAGGATAACACGTTATTGCGATTAGGTTCCTGGCTTCTTACCTCTTGTTGTAACCCCCAGGAAATGAAACAGGATAGGCATGCCAACATGATATATATAATCAGAGGGCTTTAGAAAGTTCTTTTGGAGCCACGTCGCTGCCGTTTGTGTTTGTAAAGATGGTTGGGCATTGGGCGTCCATTGTATGCCAGTATTTGTACATACAGATGATCGGGCCTTATACCATCCACACTCGGGCCTTTATCCATCTCCTGGAGGAGACGGATTCCCTCCCGCAGCGGCGTCCTGCAGGACGGACGGGAAAAAGGCGTTTGCCCGCGTTTCCCTCATCTTTGGCGCGGATAGAGGGTGTCCTCCAGCTACGACGGGCCCACCACGGTCCCGCTGCTGCCTACCCCTGAAGGATCGGATGGCGACTAGAGAGGGGGGAGTGAATAGGAGTCGGTAAAAATTTTTCTCAAAGAACCCGGCCTATACCCTAGACAAATCCCGGTCACACACAAGCGATGGATCGAATCACACACCAATCGCCAAGACAACGAGGTTATAGATCAACCTCAAGTCTTAGGAACGATTCTTTAAAGCACACGCGGAAGCACGAAAGAAGGAGGGAGGAATCGAACCAAGGAACAAAGCAGCCAAGCTCTGGCGGACCGTCCGGCCAGGAGGGACGGACTGTCCGCACGGGCCACGCGGACTGTTCGGCCTGCTGTCGCGGACTGTCCGCACCCGTACCGCGGACCGTCCGGCCCTGAGCCGCGGACTGTCCGAAAAAACTAACAGAACCTCCAGTAGCGAACCCCGAATAACGGACCGTCCGCGGGGAGCACGCGGACTGTCCGCCAGGCACCTGCGGACTGTCCGCGCCGCTGCAGTGAACTGTCCGAAACCTCTTCCAACCAAAGCTCGAAATCAAAGTGGATCGAAAACAAAGACGAGCGAGAACACGAAGAACACCCGAAGAACACTGGGCACGCGGACCGTCCGCCAGACGCCCGCGGACTGTCCGCGCTTTACGAACAGACCCAGAAACAGCCCGACCTCGAAGGTCAACTCTCCCTACTCATCACCGGATCACCCAAACGGTAGAAGCTGTTGATACAAGAGTTTGGGGACATGATAAGCGTCAAACAAGGATGCTATACCCCAAAAATTTCGCCTCCTAACTCCCTAAAACACCGGGAATCGCGGATCCTTTGAACACCACCAAAAGCTAGAGCTCCGAACGAAAATATTTGAATCGAAGTGGTTTCCCGGCGTTTGAGGGCACAAGATCAATCACAAAGATGCACAAGACATCCATCCATGTTTCCCTCAAAGAAATCCGGGGAGAAACCCACTCAAATCTGCGGAACCACACCAAGAACGAAGGCACCAAAAACAAGCACGAAAAAGACCACGAAAATCACAACGCCGAATCTTCTATACAAACCAGGAAAGATTCACAAGGTCTAGCATGCCGCCCTAACATCCATCCCTCTCAACAAATCTCTCATGAAGCTCTCATGCTAGCCTAGAGAAAAATGGAGAAAATGTCTAAGGAAAATGAGAAATGGGAGGGGGAAATGAAACCCTAATCGCGGAGAGAGCGAGCCATCCACACACACTCATGGCTTATATATCGGGTCCCGCCGGTGTGGGAAATGACTTGACTACCCCTAACTCAACTACTGGCGATACAACCCACGCAGGGGCATTTATGTAATGTTTGTGGGTCTTGCCATCGGACGGCCACGCCTTCGCCGCACCCCGCGTTCTCCCGACGCAAGCCATGCGATCCCGCCGCGTGTCCTCCGCTTCGAAGCTTCCCGACACGCCCGGATCCCGTCTCCATCGTGTTGGGCCTTCGGACTTGGTTTTGAGGCCCAAACCAAGAAACCGTCCTCCGATGGTTTTGTGGGCAAACCACCAAACCCCGCGTGCTCGGCCCGGCCTCCCGCCAAGCCTCTTGACTCGACCACCACCGTGCACCGGCTCGATCGTCCACGACTTCGTCTTGCTCGTCTCGCCACCATGTGGCCCGCACCTAGTCCCGCCGTCCACCGGGTCCCTCGAACCGAGCCTACTTGTCTCTCCATCTCCCGGAGGCCCCTCAAGGCTGAAGACCTTCGCACCCGTTCTTCACCTGCAACAACACGAACTAGGTCGCAGCCTACACCTGCGCACTGAGCCAACAGGCAGTCCAACACCCGTTGTCAATCACTCATCACTGAGGAGCAGTCATCCATCGACCACCGGGACGCTCCTGGTCCTCAATCTCCCCCTTGATGAGTGCATTGACAACACACAACGCGAAATGAAATTCAGAGAAAGAAAGTAAGTGTGACAACCCGCCCAGGAAAATACCGTACTATCTCCTAAGACCGATCCACTTTGGTCATTAAGCAATAATAAAGTATCATCCTGTCGTTAGTTGCCGGGTTAACGCCCGGTAAATCACTTGAAAAGCACAAGGATCGAATATATGCATTAAAACTCGCTCGAAGGCAAGTCCAGAGATACAACAACATTAATATCCAGATTCGTACCCCGAAGGGTTTAATTATTACAAACCATAGTTTTTCCCATGATGAAATGGTTCAGAGTTTTCGAAAGCAGCGGAATTAAACTAACGGAAGCGAAGAGACCACGGGAGGCCATCCATGATGCTTTCAGTAGTCGTCCTACACCCACTCCAACTCCCAGCCGGGCGGGATCTCTCCGGGCCACACATCACTGAATGCATTACCTGGATCAACACATTATAGCAAGGCTGAGTATACTAATACTCAGCAAGACTTACCCGTTGGTGATAACTACTTCACCAAATCCAGACCATGAAAGGCTTTTTGGCTACTGGGTTGCTTCTGCTAAAAGTAACAAGAGTAGGTCCTTACTTTCAAGATTTTAGCACAAGTTCTAGTAGATTTAATCTTTACTACATTAGCCAACTAATACAAACAAAGTTGTACAGTACAATTAATCAAGCATAATATTCATCAACTTCGATCATTAGGGATCTCATGACTAGTGGAGTAAGCAGTCTCGGATAACAGTGAGAGGCCGACAATCGATTGATTTAAACCTTGCAAGGTAAACCTAAACACACGGTAGGCTGCCCCCGAATGGACAACTTTCCCAAGCCGTTTCCAAAAATCCTCGGGTCGGGATTGAATCTAACAGTCTTTGGTGCAGGCTATCCGGCATACCCCGCGAGATACCCGGAGTCACCATACACCACCGGTAGCTAGCCGTGAGAGCGAATCCCAAGAGTAGTAATGGTAGGATCCCTCGCCGCCTCATTAAGGTACTAGGCTTACCGGTCCTATACCCGACATGTGCTTAGTACGTTCAAAAACTTAACCCACATAACCACTGGACCGGAGCCCAGATCCCATGCTCTTACCACGTGAGCAATCCATTTAGGATTTATTATGATTCCTATCTAGGAACCTATTCTCACGAGTGAGGTCATCACTCGACTTGTAACGGTCCTATAGCTTAGCAGCTATCGACCTATCATACTAGTAAGGACAAAGGTACCTATGGATCATGCATCTAGGGTTTCATTCAACTCCTGAACGTAAATGCACAATCATTCATAGACAATTGAATAAAGAATTTTAAAACTGGGTTAGATGCACCGGAGCTTGCCTTCGTCAGCTAGGTTAGCCTGGGCACCCTCGGTGTCGAGCACTTCCACGTACTGCAGTGAAGCTTCCGCTCTTCCTTCCTCGTTTTCCGGGACAAGGGAGTAATCTCCGCCCGGAAGATCTACACGGAATGCAATGCAAGATTTAGGTGATGTGATGGTTGGTTGTCTTATCCAACCCTTGGTTGGTCATATTCACCTTAACAAGCATCTAGCTAGTGTTTCTCTTTTAGGAAGGTTATTAGTTGTACACGGGTTATTCTTTTATTGCACATTTGAATAAAGGTTTTTATTGTACTTGTCCTTTCATGTGAAAGCTTTAATCCTTTTCCTCTCACAAGCAAAGGTATAAATAATATTTTTTATCCATGAATTAATTTCTTATCAGCAATGATAATTAATTATCTTTTAATTATATTAAATAATACTTTCAAAAAGGAAAAATAATTAAATAGGGTTTTTTCTTTATTTAATTTCTCTTTAATATTAAAAGGGATTTTAAGCCTTTTATTTAGCAATTAAATTACCAAAAATTAAAGAAATGCTTCTTTACCATATTAGCACCTATCCTGGTCCATTGGACCCACATGTAAGTGTTGGATGCTAAAAAATTAAATACTATTGAAAATAACAAAGGTTAGCTAGTGATTCCATTTAAATGCATACAGAAATAAATAAGCATCAAAATGATCCAAACTTTCTCATGCATGCTCTCTGGTACTAAACAAGCCTAAAGAACCAGCATATTCACCTAGGAACTCTACTGATCTTAGTTCATTAATTTTCAAAGGAAAACATGCATAAATCAAGAATAATTATTTCTGTTAAGCCAAAAATCATGATTAATTCACAAGTTATGCCTTTTGGCGTCACAAGACAGTGTGAACAAGTTGAGCTCAAAAACATAAATATATTTAGCAAGAAAAATCATCTAGGTAGTTTCTGCAGGAATGGAAAAACATTTTTATAAAAAGATTTACATCATAAATTTGTGCAATTTTTGGCACAGCAGCTAGTCATGACCTAACACACAACATATCCAAAATTGGAATACAGACGAGTTATGGATTTAAAGTTATGCCAGATCTAGGTTTTTCACATTTGTATTTTTCATGCTAAAACTACTTAGAATCTAGCCATGTGCAAATAACAAAAGTGGTGGAATTTCTCTTCCTAAACCCCACAAAATTGGTTTGGTATTTTTCTGATGTTTCTACGAATTTCTAGGAATTTCCTAAGGCACTGGACTGAACTGCAAGAAAAACTAGATAGGGATCTTCACAACCAGGCCCTGGATTTTTATGCAAAACACCCTAGAACTATTGCAATCAAAGCAATTCGGCCCTTGGCCGGGCCGGGCGTCGTAGGCACGGCCAGCGCCGGCCGGGCAAGTGGCCGAGCTGGACCACATGCTCACCTAGGAGCGGTAGGGGGCCGGAGTGGAGGCGGAGAGGTGACCGGCGACGAGGTTCGGTGGCGGCGGCGGCGGTGGCCGCGGCGGCTGGGGGGGAAATTCGGCGAGGGGGTGAAATGTGTGACAACAAGTGAACGCGTGAGCTTCACTAGAGCCTAGGGGAGCTAACGGGACGGTCGGACGGCGGCGAGCAAGGGCGGCGAGCTCTAGCACCGGGCGGCGGCGGCAATGGCGGCGGGCGGCTCGGGGGCGGCGCGCGGAGGGAAAGCAAGGGCCTTAAATAGTCCGGGGAGGCACTCGTGGTGACGACGGTGTGACGACGGGAGATACCCGTCGTACCATGGCGGCTCGGGCGACGCGCGTACGGCGGCGACGCCGCCGACGGACCGCCGGTCGCGCGCGCGCGCGCGCGTGCGCGCGACGCGGCTCGAGGCGCCTCGGGGGCGGGGGGCATTGGGGCGCGGGCGACCTCGGGCAGGTCGAGCCTGCGGCGGCGCTAGGCCTCGGGCGGTGCGGGCGCGGACGCGGGGCGGCGCCGGCGGCGGCCGACGACGGGTGGCGCGCGGGCGCGCGACGTCGCGGCGCGCCGGCGTTCTGCCGGTTTTTGTTTTGCTGGGGATGATTTGGAAATAGAATTGCTACAAAATTTTGTATAGAAGTTAACCAGGTGATGAATACCAAAGTTGTAGATTTAGCTACCCTCGACATTTTCTACAAAGGCCATATAGGGTTTTTCTGCACAGATTTGAAGTTATTTGAATGCCAAAAGTGAATGTCAGCCAGTCTTGACCAACAGTGAAAACTGCCTTGCAACTCATTTTCCAAGCTTTTCCCCTCAAAATTTGAAATGCCAATCTACATGAAAGTTGTGTCCCTCATCAAGATGGACAACTTTCATAAAGGTAGAATTTTAAGTGTTTAGGTGAATTTTGGAGAACGGGGCAAAAGTTCCGGCAGACACATGAGGACACTAGGGTGGCAAGGGGTTTGACCAAACCTTTGACCATGGGTTGGCCCCACAAGTGTGTTTACTAGTCAAATAGGGTCACTAGGGTGGGTTAGTGAGTTCTTCGAGATGAGGGCCCAGGTTGACCGTGGTTTGACCACTGTTGACCATTTGACTGGCTATTATGGCCATTTTAAAAAAACCTAGGGCGTCACAGTAAGAAGAAAGAAAAACAAAGAAGGTCAACTCATGACCAAAACCAAGGAAAGGCAAAGAAAGGTCACAAGCCGGGCAAAGCATAAACTCCACACTGAAAACAACAAGAAAGCTCCCCCTGAACATGTGGATGCAAGCTTCCAAATTTTAGATGCAGTTTTCTGAATTTTTCATTAAGCTCACCTCTCCACCTCTTCTCCCCCTTGTTGACAATGTATGAATCAAGGTGAAAATGCAGGAATGTAAGACAAAGCATATAAACATCTACATGAGCTTCTCAAATAGGCCAAATCTAGTGTCAAAAGTTAGAAGTGAGACAAAGAGCACACATATGGATTATAGCATAGTCAAAGCATTGCCACAAGTAATATATGGAAATATAGGCATGTGACAAAGCAAATTTTCAGATTTGAGCAGTTTTATCAAAAGATGGCTCACTTCAAATGTAAAAGCCCATCCATGTCATATTCTAGCCAAAAACACGCATATCATCCAGAGATCATACAAGGATATCAAATTTTTAACAAAGGATCATTGCAAACACCCATAAAGCAAAGCATGTCATGTTAAAGCTCATGAGTCATGTGTCCACTTCGGGGAGACTTCTCCACTAGTGAACATCATGCAACATGTTTTGCACCCATGTGTGAAAGATAAGACATTTTAAGCATAAACATGATGGATGGAGCATTTTTCAAGCATACACACTTCTTTTCAAGATTAATTCATTTCATGGTACATGAAGTGCCTTTGCGGCAAAAAGAAGCTTATGCTCCTCCATGAATGCAACATAGGCTAAACATTCACAATGATATCCGCCTTTGGCCCAAATGCAAGAAAGAGACATCCAAGCACAATCTAAGCATGAAAGGCACATTGAGACCAAAAAGTGACATGGATACACTTCTACACATGAGTGGAGCACCTTTCATCAAATTTAGTCAAGATTAGCATTTGATTTAAAACGGCTATCTCACAACACATATATCTCAAATATTCCAAGATTATAGCCTCACATAGCCATTTCTCCACACACATGACCAATATCTCACAAGTAGCCAAAGAAACTCAGATAAGGCATATGGAAGAAGCTCATCATCCTAAAATGCAATATGATACAAATGCAACATGATATATAACAAGATAGCTATCCTACCATGGTTTATACATCAAGCAAAGCATGTATATACATCAAAGGAAAAACATGGTATGATACATATGATACAAAAGTAAATCCCCCAAGAATCAATTAGAAAGGGCAACAAACCCCAAGTTCCCCCGCAAGCGCACAAATGTAGCTTGGTCGAGAGGCTTTGTAAAGATGTCTGCAAGCTCATCTTGGGTAGGGACATGACTCAACACAATGGTCTTTTTCTCCACATTGTCTCTCAAGAAATGATACATCACTTCTATGTTTTTGGTTCTGGAATGAAGCACTGGGTTTTTCGCTACGCTTATGGCACTGGTGCTATCACAAAGAAGTGGGATCTGGGTGCACTCCTCACCAAAGTCTCTCAAAGTGTATGAAATCCATAACAACTGGGAACAACAACTCGCGACTGCAACATACTCCGCCTCGGTGGTAGACTGAGCTACACTAGACTGCTTGCGGGAAGACCACAAAACCAACGAGGACTCAAGAAACTGGCAAGAACCAGAAGTAGACTTCCTCTCGAATCGACAACCAGCAAAATCCGCATCAGAAAAACCATGAAGAGAAAGAGTCGAGGCGGAAGAATACCAAAAGACAAGACCAGGGGCAGACTGTAGGTACCTGAAGATCCTCTTGACGGCCTGTCGATGTGATGTCCTCGGCGAAGCCTGAAAACGAGCGCACAGACACACACTGAACTATATGTCTGGCCTCGTCGCCGTCAGGTAGAGGAGGGAGCCGATCATGCTCCGGTACTCTCTCTGGTCCACTGGTTCTCCGTCCTTGTCCGCATCCAAAGTAGTCGTACTCCCCATGGGTGTCGACATAGGCTTCACATCTTGCATCTGGAACTTCCTCAGCATGTCTTTCGTGTACTTGGTCTGATGTACAAATGTTTCGTCCTTCACTTGCTTGATCTGCAACCCGAGAAAGTACTGCAACTCGCCTATCATGCTCATCTTGAATTCCCTGCTCATCTCATCTGCAAACTTGGCAACAAGGTTATGTGACAAGCCACCAAAGACAATATCATCCACGTATATCTGCATAATCAACAAGTCATTCCCATGCTTGAGGAGAAACAAGGTCCTATCCACGGCACCCATCACGAACCCTTTGCTCAACAGAAAACCTCTCAATCTCCCATACCAAGCCCGGGGTGCCTGTTTCAACCCATACAGAGCCCTTTTCAACCTGTACACCCTGTGTGGATACCTCTCACTCTCGAACCCCGGTGGCTGCTTCACATACACCTCCTCCTCTATGACCCCATTCAGAAAAGCACTCTCCACATCCACTTGAAACAACTTGAACCCTTTAGCCACGACAAAGGCTAGAAGGATTCGAATTGCCTCAAGACGGGCCACATGAGCAAAGGTCTCCTCATAGTCGATCCCCTCCTTCTGACTATATCCTTGAGCAACAAGTTTGGACTTGTTCCTCACAATCATCCCATTCTCACCCTCTTTGTTCTTCCAAACCCATTTGGTTCCTATAGGATGGCAATTTGGAGGTGGTTCAACTAACTCCCACACCTGGTTCCTCTCAAAGTTTTCCAACTCCTCATGCATAGAATTGACCCAATTCGCATCAGATAAAGCGTGTCCAATGTCCTTGGGCTCAAAGGAGGCAACAAATGCAGCATGAGCGAAATG
The DNA here is from genome assembly GCA_947561735.1 of Cenchrus americanus. Lineage (NCBI taxonomy): Eukaryota > Viridiplantae > Streptophyta > Magnoliopsida > Poales > Poaceae > Cenchrus > Cenchrus americanus. The sequence continues at coordinate 147,741,042 of OX387243.1, read as the reverse complement.
AGAGGAATTTCTGGACATTGACCGCGTGGTACGTTTGTCGATGTGCCCAATGATCTTCGATAGGGGATGCACTTCTTGAATCCGCCGGGGAGCCTCACGCCTCGAGACTACCTCTCCCTCAACTTCAGCTTCTCTCGCCTAGTCCTCTTGTCGCACCGTCGTTGTCCATGAAGTAGACGGTCCACCCTCCGTAGTGGCCGTAGGGGAAGTAGTGGGTACACACTCAATTTCAGGTGCATGGTTCTCTCCATCATCATCTCCAGCTTCATCCTTCTCCTCTTCAAAGAGGTCCTCAGCCATCTCTTCATCACCTGCACATTCAAAGCCAAGAGAGGTACATGGCATTGTCTCGTCGAAGGTTACCTCGCAAGTCTCCATGATTTTGTTAGTCTCAACTCAAGGTTAAGCACTCTATAGGCTCTAGAGTGGTTAGCATATCCAAAGAAAATCCCATCACTAGACCTAGCCTCAAACTTGTCGAGTTTTCCCTTCTTAAGAATAAAGCACTTGCAGCCAAAAACTCGGAAATGACTCACCTTGGGTGCCTGACCATGCATAAGCTCATAACAGGTCTTCCTCTTGAAAGCTCGCAATAAAATCCTGTTGGAGACATGGCAGGCCGTATTGACCGCCTCAGCCCAATACCTCCTAGGAGTCCTGTGCTCATCGAGCATCGTCCTAGCCATCTCACAAAGAGTCCGATTTTTCCTTTCCACAACTCCATTTTGAGGGGGCACATAAGGGGTCGAATACTGATGTTCAAGACCTAGATCACAACAGAAGGCATCAAAACGAGAGTTCTTGAACTCTGAGCCATTATCACTATGGATAGCTCGAATGACATTCCCATGCCTCTCGTTTTTCAACCTCACGATCAGATCTCGAACAAAACCAAATGTCTCACTCTTGTCTTCCAAGAAAAACACCCATGCATAGCGAGAGTAATCATCCACCACAACAAGGACATACCACTTCCCACCCACCGAGCAAACTCGAGCTGGCCCAACAAGGTCCATATGCAACAGCTCTGTCGGACGCTCGGTCATGACATCGGTCAGGGGTGGATGGGGAGTGGCTACTATCTTGCCATGCCTACACGGAGCGCAAACCAAATCCTTCTCAAACTCTAACCTTGGCAATCCTCGGACGAGGTCAAGACCACTCAAGCGGGAAACCAAATCAAAGCTCAAGTGACCCAACCACCGATGCCATTTCCACAAATCAGAAGAAGGACCGGCCATCAAACAGCGAGCAGGACCCAAAGAACGAGAGAAATCAGCCTTGAAAATCTGACCCTCGGGGATGATCATACAAATAAGATCACCTCGAGAATCCAGCAAACAAGACTCACAGACTTGAAACACACCTCAACGCCCTTATCAAGCAACTGAGAAACCGAAAGCAAATTGAAACCCAAAGACTTCACAAGAGCAACCCTCTTCAACGTTACTTTGTCACTCACATGCACCACACCCTCAGAAATTACCCTTCCTCGTCCGTTGTCCCCAAAAGTGATGTACATCTTTTCCTTCACTGGGGTGAGGCTGGAGAACCACTTCTTGTCTCCGTTCATGTGTCGGGAACATCCGGAGTCGATCAACCAAATGTTCTCGAAGCCTCCTGCCTGTAGTCAGAAACAAGAACGAGAATGAGCCAACGACTCGACACTGGGGTTAGCACAAAGAAAGTTGAACCAGTGTCGAGCCATCTGCTCAAAAGAGGGGTTAGCAAACATCATTCCCTTGCCACCAAACTTCCCATGTCCCATGGAAGGAGTACGAGCACCACGAGGGGGAAAACGTGGTCCGTAGTTCCTCTGGAACCCAAAGCTGCGACCATCTCCCCTAAACCCATATTGAGGACGAGTAGGGGGACGTCCAGCAAAACCACCATGAGCCCGACCAAACCTCTCACCAGCACGCACACCATCATCTCTCCTATCAAACCTCTCTCCACCACCTCTCTGTGGGAACCTACCACCCTGAGCTCCAACTCTACCAACACTCCTCACACTTCCCACACCCCGTGGAAGCGGCACTCTAAGCTCAGGAATACCATGAGATTGGCGATACCTGTCCTGGTTTGCTTGCCCCCTAGCAAGCCTCTCATCCCTCTTCCTCTTGTAGCAAAACTCTGTGAGATGCCTCTCCTTGCCACAATACTCACACCTGAAGGGGATGGGTTTTGGTTTTGGCTCTGGCTTCTCTCTAGGTTTCATACCCTTATCACTCACAAACTTCACCGGTTTCTGTAAGTCATTTGTTTTAGGTGGGAATTTGGGTGGATCTTGGGTTGTGTCAAGCTTGTTGCAAAGGTGGTTGGGCTTTGGAGTGAAAGAGTTCTTGGGTGCTTTTGGAAGTGGAACTTGGATGTCTCCGATCACCTCAAACTTAGGGTTATACTCAACACATTTCTCGTACACACTCTCCCCACTGTTTTCTCCCACTTTCTCACCCAACTTCTCAAAACCCAAACCACGACCATCCGCTCTCTTGAACTCCTCAATCATGATTTTCAATTGAGGTTCCTGCCCAGACAACCAACCCAACACCTCCTCAAATAATCATTCTCCTCATAGATGACATCCAAACGGGAAGTAAGTTCAAGATTGCGCAAAGTAACTTCATCACAGCTAGTGCATGCATTGACAACAGGAGATTTCAAAGAAGCTTCCAAAATGCTAATGGTAGAACGAGCATCAACAAACTTAGCATGCATAGTAGGACATGATTTACAAGAACCAAGCAAAGTGGGTCTAACCTTAAGCTCATCATACTCAGTCCTAAGAGCATCTAGTTTAGACAAAGTGGAAACATTCTTCTCATTAAGCAACTTGATCTCATTCAACCATGCATTACATTCAGAACATTCAACATCATCAGAAATAGTAGGAGTAAGTTTCAAAGAGTCATTCTCAAGTTTCAATTCAAGCAATTTAGACTCTAACTCTCCTACTTTCTCACAAGCATTCTCAAGTTGAGCCCTAAGATCTCTCCTCATTTTCTTAGCATCTCTCAACACACTATCACGGTTGTCAATCAAGCCATTCAACCTAGTGATCTCAACAAGCAAAGAGTCGGGGTCACGGTTTACCTCATCCTCTGAGTCGGAGTCGGTGTCTTCTTTCTCGCTCTTCTTGCTGTTTGAGCTATGGGCCATGCCACAAACGCCTCCAGGTGCAACACAGCTCAACCCACTGAGGTTCCGGCTTGCATTCTTCTTGCCCTTGCGCCTCCCGGTGTCTTCATCCTCACTGCTTGAGCTTGAATGCGCGTCGCTTGAGCTTGTGTCGACATCGCTTGCACCGGCCACCATGGCTCTTGCCTTGTCCTTCTTGTGGCCGCCCTTGCTCAATCACCGCTTGTCCTTGTCCTTGCTCTTGGACTTGCTGTAGTGCTTGCCCTTGGAGGAGTACTTGTCTTCACGCCTCGGGTGCGCCTTGTACTCGCTCATCTTGTACTTGTTCTCCTCCGCTTCCGGGCACTCGGTGATGAAGTGTCCACGCCTGCCACACTTGTAGCATGTCCCCGAGCTCCGCCTTGCATTCCTCCGGTTCTCATGTAGTCGATCAAACCTCCTTGAGAGCAAGGCCAGTTCCTCCTCGCTCAGCACATCGAACTCATCATCTGGAATGGACATGAGAGAAGACAAGGAAAAGCTGTCGACGGGGAAGGGTTAGTGTTGGCTTTGCCCTTTGATCCGCCCACAAGAGCAAGACTATGATCAGTCGAGCCCTCATGCTTGGATTGCAACTTCCTGTCAACCTCAGCCGACTTGAGCTTAGAAAAGAGATCATCCAACTCACTAGTCAAGTATTGCCTGGACTCCTTGATGGCCTCAACCTTAGCACCCCAAATATTTTGGTCCAAGATATGCAAAAGCTTCAAAGCTTGATCATGCTCGGTGTAAGGGAAATCCTCAACATTGGCCTTCATGTTGTTCACGATGGCGGTGAACCTCTGAAACATCGGATCAATGTCCTCACCGGGAAGTTGAGTAAAGTTCTCATATTGCATCCGGTAAGAAACAAAGAGGCGAGCCTTCACATGGTTATCACCACCGTGAGCAACCAACAACTTCTCCCAAAATTGCTAAGCAAGATTCAAATGGCGAACACGCTCAAACTCAGGATCACACAAGCTTCGGACCAAGTGATCAACGGCTTTTGCATTTGCCTCATACTTGGACTTAGCACCAGCATCGGTCACCATAAGAGTGTGGATCTCAGTCGGAATAGCATAGGTCTTGTCAAGCACAATGAAATCCAACAACTTGCCGCGAAGAAAGATCATCATACGAGCCGCCCACTTGTGGTAACCCTTCCCATCGAAGTGCGGCGGACCGCCCCGCTCAACGTACGCCATCTTAGGATTCAAGACTCGTCAAAGTCACCACGAATCCGGCACCAAGCTCTGATACCAATTGAAGGATCGGATGGCGACTAGAGAGGGGCGGAGTGAATAGGAGCCGGTAAAAATTCTTCTCAAAGAACCCGGCCTATACCCTAGACAAATCCCGGCCACACGAGCGATGGATCGAATCACATACCAATCGCCAAGACAACGAGGTTATGGATCAACCTCAAGTCTTAGGAACGATTCCTTGAAGCACACGTGGAAGCACGAAAGAACGAGGGAGGAATCGAACCAAGGAACAAAGCAGCCAGGCTCTGGCGGACCGTCCGGCAAGGAGGGACGGACTGTCCGCACGGGCCACGCAGACTGTCCGGCCTACTGCCGCGGACTGTCCACACCCGTACCGCAGACCGTCCGGCCCTGAGCCGCGGACTGTCCGAAAAAGCTAACAGAACCTCCAGTAGCGAACCCCGAATAACAGACCGTCCGCGGGGAGGCATTCGAGGACTGTTCACGCCGCTGCAGCGGACTGTCCGAAACCTCTTGCAACCAAAGCTCGAAATCAAAGCGAATCGAAAACAAAGACGAGCAAGAACATGAAGAACACCCGAAGAACACTGGGCACGCGGACCGTCCGCCAAACGCTTGCGCACTGTCCGCGCTTCACGAACAGACCCAGAAACAGCCCGACCTCGAAGGTCAACTCTCCCTACTCATCATCGGATCTCCCAAACGGTAGAAGCCGTTGAGACAAGAGTTTGGGGACATGATAAGCATCAAACAAGGATGCTATACCCCAAAAATTTCGCCTCCTAACTCCCTAAAACACCGGGAATCGCGGATGCTTTGAACACCACCAAAAGCTAGAGCTCTGAACAAAAATCCTAGAATCGAAGTGGTTTCCCGGCGTTTGAGGGCACAAAATCAATCACAAAGATGCACAAGACATCCATCCATGTTTCCCTGAAAGAAATCCGGGGAGAAACCCACTCAAATCCGCGGAACCACACCAAGAACGAAGGCACCAAAAACAAGCACGAAAAAGACCACGAAAATCACAACGTCGAATCTTCTATACAAACCAGGAAAGATTCACAAGGTCTAGCATGCCGCCCTAACATCCATCCCTCTAAACAAATCTCTCATTAAGCTCTCATGCTAGCCTAGAGAAAAATGGAGAATAAAATGTCTAAGGAAAATGAGAAATGGGAGGGGGGAAATGAAACCCTAAGTCGCGGAGAGAGCGAGCCATCTACACACACTCATGGCTTATATATCGGGTCCCGCCGGTGTGGGAATGACTCGACTACCCCTAACTCAACTACTGGCGATACATCCCACGCAGGGGCATTTATGTAATGTTTGTGGGTCTTGCCATCGGACAGCCACGCCTTCGCCACACCTCGCGTCCTCCCGACGCAAGCCATGCATTCCCGCCGCATGTCCTTCGCTTCGAAGCTTCCCGACACGCCCGGATCCCGTCTCCGTCGTGTTGGGCCTTCGGACTTGGTTTTGAGGCCCAAACCAAGAAACTGTCCTCCCATGGTTTTGTGGGCAAACCACCAAACCCCACATTCTCGTCCCGGCCTCCCGCTAAGCCTCTTGACTCGACCGCCACCGTGCACCGGCTCGATCGTCCACGACTTCGTGTCGGGGACAGCCCTGAGGGTCCCCTAAATTACCGAAGGAATCCTTCTTAAAACCTGCAAAAAACCAAAACAAAACACCTCTCACCTAAGCGCACACACAGGGCACGGCCCACACTGCGGTGGTCCCCGCGGCCCACCGGAGTGGCCCAGCCAAAGGCCCCCTCGAGCAGGTTCCGCCTGGCTCGAGGGTTCACACCACCCTCGAGCAGGTTCCGCCTCGCTCGAGGGTTCACGCCTCCCTCGAGCGGGTTCCGCCTCGCTCGAGGGCTCATCTCCGCCTCGCTCGAGGCCCCCTCACAAGCACACCTGTTCCCGCACGTGGGTACGGGCATTTAATGCTCTGACATAGCAGAGCCGCGCCATCATGCGCCTGGGAATCACGTCCCGGCGTTGTTACGCCAACTCCCTAGGGGGAACCCATCCCCGCCACTGTGGGGGACTGTGCGACATGGCCAGTGTCAACTCCGTGGCACTGTGCCGCCCACTCCCGTACGGCTAACGCGCCGCGCCCTCGAACGGGGGCCGGCCACACCCTCGAACCACTTTCTCGTGAATCTGCAGGGTCAAACCATGACGTCAGGCCGGCGGGACGCCATCCCCACCACTATTGCTCCTGCGCGGCCGCCCCCGTGCCTGCAGCACCACGCCGGGCACTGCTACAACAACTCCAGCGCTGTTGGGCACGCGGGGACGGGACGTCACCACGCCCGCCACTGTACCTTGTATGGATCACCGTCAACGGCTTCCTCGAGCCCGTTTGAAGACGCCACAGCCGACCACTACGCCTTCACCCTCGAAGTCGCCCCTGTTCAAGTACAAGACGCGCCACGACGACATGAACGTAGCGAGGACCGCCAGGACGGCCGCCAACTCCGCGGCGCTGCACGCCAAACTTCCCCATGTAGCTAAATAGTGTGGCATGCCTGTAAATCGCCCTCTCCTTGATCTATAAAAGGAAGGCGATCCCCCTTGCCGCAGGGGGGAGAGAGGAACCACAGGGAACAACACACACACACGCTCATCAATTCTCCCACAACATTAGAACTCGCTTCGATCACTCCACCAGGGACTTGGAGGCAGCGCCTCCTCTCCCGCCTTGCTTGTAGCCGCCCCACTACAGGCACCCCGGTGCAAAGAAATACAGTGCCTCGAGCACACCACTGCTGGACGTACGGCCCCGGCCGGTATCAGAATAAACCCCGTGTCTCTAGTTGCTTAGCACCGACCATCGAGGGACAGATCTCAACGCTTATTACTAGTTAGTGTCGGGACTACATTCCGCACCGATAGTTGGCGCCCACCATGGGGCGTACGAGCGCTAAAGGTCAACCCGTCATCCGCTCCTCCAATGGTGATTCGCACCGAGTATCGTGGTACTCGTTACTCCATGGGCAGCTCGGACCCCCTCCCCGCCGGGTTCGAAATCTGGTTTGGGGGCCTGAATTTTCAGGCTACGGGGAACGGCAACCTAATGCGCCTCACCAACCGTGAGGAGCTTCGCGCGCGGCGCCAAGCCGGCCCGCCCCGATCGCCGTTGCACGTGTCGCCGCTACGCCAACGCCCGCCGGCCACGGACGGCCGTGGGGCCATCGGCGCCACGACGCCGCCGCCGCTCGGCCGGCGCTCGCGCTAGGCGCGGTCGGAGCGACGGCACGCTCCCGTCGGCACGACGACGGCCGCCCCGGCGGGGGGAGTGCTCGGTCTCCGGACCGCGCTTCCCCATCGGTCTGCGCGGCGCCTCAGCGGCCTACGCCGCCAACATCAACGCCAGCGCCACGATGCACAGGGTTCCCCATGGCCGCCACGTCTTGGTTGCCAGGGACCCCAGCGCCTCTGCCGGTGATGAGTCATCCCTAGGCTCTCTCGACGCACTGCCACCCACCACCTCGCATGGGTACGCGGAGTGGGACTTCTCCGGCGTGCTGGACCCAGCAATGTTCAGGCGGTTCCTCGACGCCACGGACTACTGGTTCGGCTACTCCGACGACTCCAGTGCGGGGAGCTACGATCCCGCGCGGGAATGCTGTGTCGTCATCGCCAACGACCCAGCGAACGCCACCGGTGCAACGAGCGCCGGCGACGGGGAGCTTCCTCCTACTTTGGGGACTGGGTCGCGCCTGGCCGCGGGGCCGAGCGCCCCTCCTCCCTCACCGCCGACAGGGGCCGATATCAACGCGCAGCTGGCCCAAGCACGTGAGCTCGAGGCCAAGCTGGCAGAAGAGTACCGCACCGTGCGGTTGCTCCGCGCCTCCATGGCGGGGGAAGCCTCCGCGCGTGGCGAACGCGCGCGTGAACTGGGCAGGCAAGCCCGTGACCGCATCAATGCCGACTTCAACGTCGACAACCCGGATACGCCCCCACGAGCGAGCCAAAAGCTCATCGCCGCCGCAACACTGCTGCGGGCCATGCCCGCCCCTTCGACACCCGAGGCGTGGAACCTGCACCGCGAGGCGCAGGCGCTCATCGAGCAAGCGGCCGTCGAGCAAGCCGAGAGCTCGGCGTCCCGCATCCGCCGGCGAGGGGAGCGCACGGAGCGATGGGGGCGCGCAAGGTGCCGAACCCTCGGTCCACGCGGGTGGTGCGGCCGAGCGTCCCGCCAATCCGGGCGCACGCCGCCCAAGGAGCGGCTCCTCGACACGCGCGGACAAGCGCGAGACGGCGACGCCCGCAACGTCATCAACGCCCGACGGACAAGCAAGGCGGAGGCGCGGGCGGCAGCAGGCTATCACCCTCGACGGGGTGGACGCTACGATAGCGATGAGGACCGCTCGCCAACACCGGAGCCCCCGGGAACCCGTGTGTTCAGCCGGGAGATCCACACGGCGGCCTTTCCCCAACGCTTCCGTCAGCCGACGACGATCGTCAAGTACAACGGGGAGACGGATCCCCGTGTATGACTCAACGACTACAGTCTAGCGTGTCAGCTGGGCGGAGCCACCAGCGACGAGGTCATCATCCGCAACCTCCCCCTACACCTCGCCGATTCGGCGCGGACATGGCTTGAGCACCTGCCGACCAGCCAGATCCACAACTGGGACGACCTGGTCCGCACGTTCGTTGGTAACTTCCAGGGCACGTACGTGCGCCCAGGGAACTCCTGGGACCTGCGTTCTTGCACCCAGAAGCCCAGCGAATCACTCCGGGACTTCATACGGCGCTTCTCCAAGCGCTGTACGGAGCTCCCGAGCGTGGCACAATCCGAAATCGTGCACGCCTTCCTCGAGGGCACCACATGCCGGGACCTCGTGCGCGAGTTGGGGCGCAGCCCGCCGGTCGACTCGAACGAGCTGTTCGACATCGCTACTAGCTTTTCCTCGGGCGAAGAGGCGGTGGGAGCGATCTTCGACGGCAATAAGGGCAAGCGCACGGATGACGCGCCCGCTGTTGACGGTTAATAGTTGTATCAAAGTTCGTTTGTGACTTGCAAGCGGACAAGTCTCCCGTCGTAGTCAAGGGACCCTTCTTCCCTCGAGTGGTGAACCCAAGGTATCGAATCCGTGGAACAATGTGCAACGCAAGGATTCAATCTAGTAAAGCAAGGTAAAGGTATCTAATGAAGACAAGTTGCATCTAATCTACTAACTCATAAAGAAAACGAATCTAATCTAATCTACTAAAGAGGTAGCAAGAGAAAGCAAGAGATAACCAATCTAGAGAATCTAGATCATGCTTATGTTGTAGCTCCAAACAAGATAGATGAAGATAGCAAAGAGAATCTCATTAAAAGCATCTTTAAATCGTGGCCTTCCCATCCGACTCCGAAAACATCCGCCTTTCGAGACCCCGTTCGTCACAACGTATCCCTATTCATGCGGGGAGCTTAGGGCGAGTTCGATAGAACAAGTTGAAATCACTTGGCCGGTCCGGTATGCACCTCTAGCCACCGCGGCTACAAGAGCACCCTATGTAATCTAGCTATAGACTAGATCGTAGAAGAAGCAAAACCAAGAAGAAATCAAAATCATCGAGAAGGCACTTAATCGCTAGAAATCGGATTCACTTACAAACTTCACCATGAATGATTACATGAACAAGATCACCACCGGGGGCCCTCCCTCGATCTTGATCCTCGCTCCGAGCTCCGACGTGGTCTTCCATGCAAGGTTCCCACGTCGGCCGGGGAAACCCTAGACAACTAGCACGACCCTCATCTTCAAGTTGGTGTCCCTCAAGCTTCTCTCGCTCCTCGGCGGCGGAATACGACTTCTTTTCGCGTGGCTCTCGGTCGGGGGGCTATTTATAGCTCGAGAAGCAATTAGGTCAAAGGAAAGCCCGATTGGGCCCCGAATTGGGCCGGGCCGGCCGGCTCGGGCCGGCCGGCTCGGGCCCACTCGGCCCATCCCGCGGCTCGCTTCGCCGGTGTTGCTTCCCACGACTTCTAGATGTTCTCCCCTTTTGCATGTGGGCCCTTGACGTCGGTTTCTCCCCGAATTGGACTCAACTCCTTGTCTTGCAAGATTCGAAGACTTTTCCGGTTCGGTCCTCGGAGTTTATCATCTTCTCGGGCTTGGTCCTTGGGCTCTTGGAGTCATGTTCACTTCATTGCTTGACTTGTATCGGGCTTCAAGGTCTTGTCATGAGGTGCTTAATGAACTTATCCCGGAAGTCTTGCTTTCAACGTTAAAACCCTGCGTAAACACATAACTCCAAAACCGACATGCACAAGTGAACTTGTTATACCACGGGGGTTAGTACCAATGAATAAGATACAAAAGTCATGCCAACACCGAAGGTAAACTCATGGCTACGTTGACGGAATTTCACCGTCAACATCTCCCCCATGCTTAAACCTTGCTCGTCCTCGAGTAAGCCTTCGATGGATATCATCATTGCCAAACAATGTTTAAACTTTGCATTTGATCACACATGAGAAAACATAATGCTCTCAAAATTTTAATTCATTAAAGTTCCATAATGTGCTAGCCTTCATCTCTACGGAGGGTAGATTCTTATTAAGCTTATCCCACAAGTATTAACATGCTCACAAAGTTTAAATAGATCTCAGAATTTTTGAAATAAAGAACGAGATAAAGAAAAGAGCTAAACCAAATTCACAAATTTAAATCACCTTGCATATTGCTCATGAACTCTCATCTCGCTTATCTCTCACGCCTATATATTCTACTCCTTTCCCTCTCATAACATATATGTGTGGTAGGCTTTATATGGAGCTTTGGGAAAGTTTAGTCCTAACAAGATTTTATAAATGAGGTGTTGTCAAAACAAGACAAGCTTCTCATGGTCTTACCGAGACTCGTCAAAAAGGTCATTGGAAAATAATGTTAAGTCAAGGAGGGGAAAGAGAAAAATACACACACTTTTGGATGAGTGGACATGTGCAAATGGCAAGGAGTGATCCCGAGGCACAAAGGAAGTCCTCGTTATCGGATTGCACATGGTTGGAAAATGAGAATGGATCTTTTTAACTTGAAGCCTTGAATGCACTCTTAGAGAACCGGGGAGTTCACTTTACGCACAAATATATTTTTTTTTCTCTCTCATATTTCTCATTCTTTTTCTTTCTTTCATTCATTCATTTTTTTCCTCGTCATATATTCAGCCCATGACTTCCACAACGAAGTTTTGATTTTTTTTATACCTTGAAAGTCATGAGTATCACTGGATTTTTTTTCTTCTTTCATCATCATTTTTTTTAAAATATTCCCCTTTGAACTCTAAAACTGCACCGTACCTACCGCTCCCCCATGCTTAGACGTTGCTCGTCCTCGAGCAAAGAGGCGAAAAATAAGGTAGGTACCGGAGATATTTTTCCTTGGAGAGATACTTGAAATCTTCAATGTTGGCACCGTCTTGCGATCTTCCTTGAATTGATGATCCATTCTCAACGATAGGTTGTGGTCAAGGAGGTAATCACAAAAGATGATATTTGGTTTAAGGGTGGATATCCGGCGAAGTTTGTGAGATCACCGATGCGGGGATACACAATGCACGGATAAAAGGCTAGCAAAAAGATAGATACGCAAAAACGGAATGACCAACTTCTTAGTCTCGGGCCGAGAAATCATGGCCTGCAATAACTCACTCAAAAATAAATCTTGTACACTAAAGTTTATGCACTCAAATATATATAAGGCTCTGGATAGGTTGAGCAACACACAAGTGATATTTGTGACAAGGTTAGCAATATTTTTGAGCATAAAAGACATCTTTAATCTATTCATAACTTGAGAGCACATAAAACACTATGGGTCTTTATTTTAATCATAACCTCTGCTGAAGGTTTAGCTAGCATTTAGATAATTTCAGATCTGTATTTTTAAGAGAGCACTAGTTCAAACATGCATAAATCAATTACAAAGATAAACAAAGCGGCAATTATAATCATATATCATCATGGCACAAACTTTGTAACTTTACCAAAGGTAAAAACTTGGTGGCGACATTATTCATGATGAAAATAAACACTAAGATACACGCTGAAAATTAAACTAAAAACTAAAAATTAAAGCAAAGCTGAAAATACTACGCAAACAAAGGTGCAAACAAGCTGAAAATTAAAGAAAAGGGGGTAAAGGAAAGATAACTAAAGCTCCTCCTCTCTTTAATCTTCTGCCGGTGGTTGATATTGATAGTCTTGGTTGTTGTACCCTTACTTGTAATAGGAATGCACCACTACTCCTATGAATTGTCCGACAGTGCTAGGTGAAGGTGTCCAAGCACATAAGCGACGTTTGCATTTCCTTCACCCATTTGGTTTGCATTGGTTTGGATGGCTGCAATAAATTGCATGTTCCTTGCAGCGTATCCTCCAATGGTGGCTCCATTTTGTTGTGGTTGAGGAAGGTGTGCAAATGGCTCCGCAAAGGCTACGTTGGGCACCGCAAAAAATGGTGGGGGTATGGCTCGCACCACTCCCCCATGCTTGCATTGGTACACCACCGTAGTAATTTGGCGATGCCGGAATTTCTCCGAATGGTGGAACATAATTTTGTTGTGCACCTCCTTCTTGGGCCATAGAAGATCCTTCTCCTATAATTCTTTTCCTTTATTATTTTTTCTTCGCCGGCACAAGAAGTCCTTCCTCTAACCGATCTTCTTCCCCTCAAGAAAAGTCTCAATCTTCAATCCGGAAGGGGCAAATTCACCTAGGCCACTCGGAAGCCTCCTCTCTCATCTTCACTCTTATATTTTTCTTTCTTCATATATTCCTAGGGAAGTCCCGGGTAGGAGATGATTCGGGTTCCTTGTAATACCCGGTTTTAAAGAGATAGTCAACATGGAGAGGTAACAACCCGATCTCCCGAATCCGATGTTGCTCACAACACCACCGGTTGATCATAGGTGAGTAGGGTTGATTGGCTGCGAGTAAATCCAATTCAACTCCGTGTTGGTTATCTATGTCTCTCTTATTCTCCCCAAAAATCCACTTGCACAAAAGTGACACACTTGGATGATGGGGTTCCGGATAGTATTTCTTCGTTGATGGTCTCTTCCCGTGATCATACTCCAAAAGCCTTCCCATGTGCCTTCATGCACATACTTGTTCCGGAGCTCCCTTTTGAAAATAGGAGACACTCGCCCATGGGTCTACGATACTAGAACATGCAATCATTTCGAGTCATGAAAACCAATCTAATCTATCGGGGATTGTGTTGAATGGATCCAAGGAAGCATTGGAGCCCTTACTCCCTTTACGGCATGGTTGCAAGCCTTAAGCATTAAAGTATTTTCAGCACAAGATGATAGATAGATAATTCAACAAAGTATGATCACATCTCAAGATCGATTGCAACCCATGGATGAAAGGAGATTACCCCTTCAAGGTGCTAGAAATAGCATCATTGATCAAGGTTACCCTTCCGACGATGTCTTCCTTCTTCTCCACTTGTGGGCTCCCTCCAACGGAATGAGAGACTCAGCACTCCTTCATCAAGGGTATGCGCCATGGTCATGAAAATTTCCTAGGCGAATTCCTTGTGGGTGTTTGCCGACACTCCGTTAGAGAATTGCACCGGTGTCCCGTGTGAAACCCAATATGTGGAGAGCTTGGTCGTCGATGTCGACGTTCGCTACAAGCCTCTACTTAAGGTGAGCGAGCTTCTTCTCCTCCTCCGTCATGATGGCATACCCCTCGGAATACCGCGGAGCATATGGAGGTGGAGCGGATGATCGTGTCAAGTGGCGAGGTTGGACGGGCGGCTCCTCCATATGTTATTGAGGTTTGGTAAACCTAATAAACGAGTTTTGTGTGGCCCTCATGCCACCAAGGAGAAGAGTGGTTCCTCCTCAGTGGTGCCGTGTCCTCCTCCATACTCCAAGGAGACTCGGAAACCGAGTGCCTCCTCGAAGAGGTTGTCGATGATGGCTTAGACGACGATGATCCCTTCTTATTCGGTGAAAAGACTTGTAGTTTTCTTCCATGATGCAGCGCTCTCCCTCACAAATAAATATCCGGGGTTTCCACCCGGTAACAAGGTACACAAATATTATTTTGGAGTCTGGACTTTGAGTGGATTAAGGATGTGATTTGTTGCACGAAACAAACGCGGTGGATGGCTAAGTCTAAGGTGATTCCGGCCTACAAACTAGAGCACACGAACAAAGAGTTGGATGAAAGACTACCTCTCTCCTCCTCTTGGCTCGGTTCTTCTCTAGTGCATGTTGCTTCGTGATCGCGTACACCTTCCAAACGTTTCCGTCCACTCCTTCGCTTGCATTATTGCTCCTTCCACTTGATGTTTTCGCTTTGACTCACTTCCATACTCCCTTGCCTCACATGCATCCATGATATTCCTACAAAACAAAGCCTTCGCTGTCCCCCATGCTTGTACTTTGCATGTGGTTTAAATATGTTGGAGGGGCATCCCGTGATGTATCATGGTGCATGCATGGTTAGGTTAACTAGATTGCCTCCCTTTAAGGCTAAGCACTCCTCTAATTTCGAAATTTAAAAATATTTTTCAGAGCCATGCAAGAGCTCGAACATAATTTTAGAGAAGTTTTTAAACCATTAAAAACAAATGCAAGTCGAAAATATTTTTTTATTACGTCGATTTCGGTCTCACCGGTATAGTTTGCCTTCATTAGTTGAGAGCAAGCTTTTCCCGGCTTGATCATGGGGGCATAGGTTTAGGTCCTAATTTTGATTAGATGAGAGAGATTTTGAATGAAATAAAATTAAGTGGGGCTTAGAAAAATTCTAATCTTAGAGAAACCAAGGATATGGATTTTTAAACCAACCAAAAATCAAGTTTCTAGGTTCACGCGAGTCCTACCACGTGCTGAAATTTAAATAACATCTAGATACAAGTCGTGGCTCTACTCGTGTGTTTTTAGCATGAAAAATAAGTCAACCTCAGCACCATAATGAGGGTGAAAGGTTGATTAAGGTTCTGAAATTTTTTTGGTTTTGGTTGTGGTTTCTCGAAAAGAAGCAAACAATCACATAGGATGGTTCATGTAAAGGGTTTATGATCAAGCAAAATATTCAACCAAGAATTATGTCTCTAATATTGTTCAACCATTCTAAGTCTAAGGTTTTGCGTAGTAAAATTCAAAACTGAATTAAATTTAAAAAGACTTGAAAAACCGGAATCGGGTTGTCCTCCCGTAGCTTATTCTTGACTCGACGAAACGGGTTGCCTCCCGCCTAGCGCTTCGTTTATAGTCCATGGCTAGACTTCTTCACTTGATTACTCCGGATCAACGCTCTTTGCGGGCGTTGCAATCTTGGGTACCCACTTTGGCTTAGTCAATTTTTTTTTTTTGGTCTTCACAGTCGGCTTTGTCCTTTGGTCTTGACGGATGCAACACCTTCCTTGTGGCTCGGCATCTCGAACTCCGGTCCTTCGGTCGTGATCTTCATGGTCTCTAGTGTGATCCTTCATCTCTCCCGAATGAGTTTGAGTAGCCTTCGCCGTCTTGGGACCTTGGAGTTGTCTCGGATATTCTTCTTTGTTACCCATTGGGCGCCCGACAAGTTGTCCCACTTGCGTCTAGCATCTTCATCACGATGAACACTTCACGCTCCTTGCATGTGGACCTTGCTTTGGCGGCCTTTAGGTGTTGAGCTTCTTTCTCCATCTCCATCTTCTCCATCCTCGTTGATCTTGAACGGCCTTTCGGCGTCTTGACTTGGAGGTGGTGATTCCCTTGGAGATTTCGACGGTCCTTCGACTTCAACTTTTGAATCTAGGGTTTCCACCCCTTTAGCTTGTGTTGCACGTCACCTTTGCCTGTAAAGTTTTCCTGGATCATCCACAAAAAAAAAGTTTGGGTTTCTTGGAGAGGTAGCCAACCATCTCCAGGTTAGGGTTAGTAATAAAACAAAAATCTAAACATAAAAACTCGGGGTTAATCAAAACTAGATTAGATTGACTCTCTTTTTTTTCTTTTTGGGGATGATCAAACATAAGAGATGCAAAAGAAAATCAAAAGAAAAACTAAAAGATAAGCGATACTAGATCGGATCTTGATTGCTTGTTCCCCGCAACGGCGCCAGAAAAAGGGGCTTGTTGACGGTTAATAGTTGTATCAAAGTTCGTTTGTGACTTGCAAGCGGACAAGTCTCCCGTCGTAGTCAAGGGACCCTTCTTCCCTCGAGTGGTGAACCCAAGGTATCGAATCCGTGGAACAATGTGCAACGCAAGGATTCAATCTAGTAAAGCAAGGTAAAGGTATCTAATGAAGACAAGTTGCATCTAATCTACTAACTCATAAAGAAAACGAATCTAATCTAATCTACTAAAGAGGTAGCAAGAGAAAGCAAGAGATAAACAATCTAGAGAATCTAGATCATGCTTATGTTGTAGCTCCAAACAAGATAGATGAAGATAGCAAAGAGAATCTCATTAAAAGCATCTTTAAATCGTGGCCTTCCCATCCGACTCCGAAAACATCCGCCTTTCGAGACCCCCCGTTCGTCACAACGTATCCCTATTCATGCGGGGAGCTTAGGGCGAGTTCGATAGAACAAGTTGAAATCACTTGGCCGGTCCGTATGCACCTCTAGCCACCGCGGCTACAAGAGCACCCTATGTAATCTAGCTATAGACTAGATCGTAGAAGAAGCAAAACCAAGAAGAAATCAAAATCATCGAGAAGGCACTTAATCGCTAGAAATCGGATTCACTTACAAACTTCACCATGAATGATTACATGAACAAGATCACCACCGGGCCCTCCCTCGATCTTGATCCTCGCTCCGAGCTCCGACGTGGTCTTCCATGCAAGGTTCTCACGTCGGCCGGGGAAACCCTAGACAACTAGCACGACCCTCATCTTCAAGTTGGTGTCCCTCAAGCTTCTCTCGCTCCTCGGCGGCGGAATACGACTTCTTTCTCGCGTGGCTCTCGGTCGGGGGGCTATTTATAGCCCGAGAAGCAATTAGGTCAAAGGAGAGCCCGATTGGGCCCCGAATTGGGCGGGGCCGGCCGGCCTGGGCCGGCCGGCCGGGCCCACCCGGCCCATCCCGCGGCCCGCTTCGCCGGTGTTGCTTCCCACGACTTCTAGATGTTCTCCCCTTTTGCATGTGGGCCCTTGACGTCGGTTTCTCCCCGAATTGGACTCAACTCCTTGTCTTGCAAGATTCAGCACTTTTCTGGTTCAGTCCTCGGAGTTTATCATCTTCTCGGGCTTGGTCCTTGGGCTCTTGGAGTCATGTTCACTTCATTGCTTGACTTGTATCGGGCTTCAAGGTCTTGTCATGAGGTGCTTAATGAACTTATCCCGGAAGTCTTGCTTTCAACGTTAAAACCCTGCGTAAACACATAACTCCAAAACCGACATGCACAAGTGAACTTGTTATACCACGGGGGTTAGTACCAATGAATAAGATACAAAAGTCATGCCAACACCGAAGGTAAACTCATGGCTACGTTGACGGAATTTCACCGTCAACACCCGCGGAAGGCAGCAAGTCCAAGGACCCCCACCAGAAGAACAAGCGGGGCAAGAAGGGGAAGAAGCCGCGCCGCAAGGTGCGCGAGCAGGGACGCGATGACGACGCAGAGGCCATTGTTGTTGACTCGGCTCGACGGGGCTCTCGACCGGCCCCTCGAGGTCCGGGAGTTTTCGACGACATGCTAAAGAAGTCGTGTCCCAACCACAAGACACCGGTCAACCACACCCTCGAGCAATGCGACATGCTCAAGCGGTTCTACGGCCGCGCCGCCGCGAAGGACGACGAGGCCAAGAAGGACGGGGGTGATGGCGACGCCGGCGGCTTCCCCGCTGTGGAAAACGTGTTCCTCATCTTCGGGGGGCCGACCGTCGACATGTTGAGCCGCCAGCGCAAGCGGGAGCGGCACGAGGTTCTCGCCGCGAAGAAGGCGCCTCCCTCCTTCCTTGACTGGTCGGAGGATGCCATCACATTCAGCCGCGAGGATCACCCGAACCACATCCCCAATCCGGGCCAGTACCCGCTGGGCGTCGATCCGGTCATCGGGAACGCGCGGTTCTCGAAGGTCCTGATGGACGGAGGCAGCAGCCTCAACATCCTCTACGCGCACACGCTGCGCCTGTTGGGGATCGGGTAGGATCAGCTGCGGCCCAGCACGACGCCGTTCCATGGCGTCGCGCCGGGCAAGCGCGTCCAGCCCCTCGGGCAGATCGACCTGCCTGTCTGGTTCGGCACGCCGGGCAACTACCGCAAGGAGACGCTCACCTTCGAGGTGGTGGGGTTTAGGGGCGCGTACCACGCCATACTTGGGCGGCCCTGCTACGCCAAGTTCATGACCGTCCCCAACTACACCTACCTCAAGATGAAGATGTCGGGGCCCAACGACGTCATCACCGTGGGCTCATCCATCGAGCATGCCTTCGACTGCAACGTCGAATGCGTGGAGCACGTGGAGGCCCTGGCGCTGGACGAAGCGCTGGTGGCCAACATGGAGAAGATGGTCAACGAGGACCTCAGCTCCACCGCCAAGCACGCCGGCAGCTTCGAGGCTGCTGAGCGGACCAAGGAGGTGCCCCTCGACCCTGCTGCCCCGAGGGCAAGGCGTTGAGGGTCAGTTCTACCCTTGACCCGAAATAGGAAGTAGTGCTCATCAACTTTCTCCGCGCCAACGCCGACATCTTCGCGTGGAGCCCCTCGGACATGCCAGGCATCCCGAGGGAGATCGCCGAGCACTCCCTTGACATCCTACCTCACTCCCGCGCCGTGCAGCAACGGCTCTGCCGCTTCGACGAGGAGCGGCGGCGGGCGATCGGAGCGGAGCTGCGGAAGCTCCCCGAGGTTGGGTTCATCAAGGAAGTGTTCCACCCTACGTGGCTGGCCAATCCTGTACTAGTAAAGAAAAAGAATGGGAAGTGGCGGATGTGTGTAGACTACACTAGTCTTAATAAAGCATGTCCTAAAGTTCCTTTTCCTTTGCCACGCATCGATCAAATTGTTGATTCGACCGCCGGGTGTGAACTACTCTGTTTCCTCGATACCTACTCTGGGTACCACCAAATAAAAATGAAGGAGTCCGACCAGCTCGCGACTTCATTCATCACGCCGTTCGGGATGTATTGCTACGTCACGATGCCGTTCGGCCTCCGAAACGCGGGTGCGACATACCAGCGGTGCATGCAGCACGTTTTCGGAGACCACATCGGGCGAACCGTTGAGGCGTACGTGGATGACATAGTCGTGAAAACCAGGAAGGCGGACAACCTGGTTAGCGACCTCAGCATTGCGTTCGGCTGCCTACGGGCCAACGGGGTAAAATTGAACCCCGAAAAATGTGTCTTTGGCGTGCCGTGGGGCATGCTTCTAGGATACATCATCTCCCATCGAGGCAATGAGGCCAACCCCGAAAAGGTTGCGGCCCTCGAGCGAATGGGTCTGATTCGGGACCTCAAAGGGGTGCAAAGGGTGCTGGGGTGCCTTGCCGCCTTGAGCCGCTTCATCTCGCGGCTCGGCGAGAAAGGCTTGCCTCTCTACCGGCTCCTCAAGAAGCACGAGCGCTTCTCCTGGACCGCCGAGGCCCAGGAGGTGCTTGACAAGCTGAAGGCGTCCCTGACCCACGCCCCAATCCTTACACCACCGCAAGACGGCGAGCCTCTGTACCTCTACGTGGCTGCGACTACCCAGGTGGTCAGTGCCGTGATCGTGGTAGAGCGCACAGAG
This sequence comes from Cenchrus americanus, assembly GCA_947561735.1. Taxonomy (NCBI): domain Eukaryota; kingdom Viridiplantae; phylum Streptophyta; class Magnoliopsida; order Poales; family Poaceae; genus Cenchrus; species Cenchrus americanus. The sequence goes on along the minus strand of OX387243.1, from coordinate 147,720,961 downwards.
GAAGGGCACACTTTGCCGGTTCAACGGCCGGTGTACTACATCAGCGAAGTCTTGTCCGACACCAAGACGCGCTACCCACAAGTCCAGAAGCTGCTTTACGTAGTGGTTCTCGCGCGGCGCAAGCTTCGCCACTACTTCGAGGCCCATCCTGTCACGGTGGTTTCCTCCTTTCCATTGGGGGAGATCATCCGCAATCCGGACGAAGCAGGCAGGATCGCCAAGTGGTCCGTAGAATTGATGGGCGAAACGCTCGCCTACGCCCCACGCAAGGCCATCAAGTCCCAAATCTTGGCGGACTTCGTCGCCGAGTGGACGGACACGCAATTGCCGCCGCCACAGATCCAGGCAGAATGATGGACTCTGTACTTCGACGGCTCGGTGATGAAGACGGGGGCGGGCGCGGGCCTGCTTTTCGTCTCGACCCTCGGGGAGCACATGCGGTACGCTGTGCGTCTTCACTTCCCCGCGTCGAACAACATGGCTGAGTACGAGGCCCTTCTTTGCGGCCTTAAGATCGCCATCGAGATAGGTGTCAAACGCCTCGACGTGTGGGGGGACTCGCGGCTCGTGATCGACCAGGTCATGAAGAACGCGAGCTGCCACGACGACAAGATGGAAGCGTACTGCAAGGCCGTGCGGGCCCTCGAGGACAAGTTCTACGGCATCGAGCTCAATCACGTGCCCCGCCGGTACAACGAGGAGGCGGACGAACTAGCCAAGATCGCGTCGGGGCGGATCACTGTCCCCCCGAATGTCTTCGCACGGGATATCGCCCAACCGTCCGTCGCCCTCGAGCCGCACCCCTCGAACCACGCGGAACCCTCGGGGGCTCCCTCGAATCCAGCGGGCGCAGAGCCCATGGACGAGGACCCCTCGAACGAGGCGTACGTGCTCTCCCTCCTCGAGGGGTACGGCGCCGGCGAGGCCGAAGTCATGGACGTCGAGCCGGCCCCCAGCGGGGTGGACTGGAGCGATAAATACATCGCTTGGAAGGACCAAGGGGAACTCCCCTCGGACCGGTCCGAGGCCAGGCGCATCGCCAGGATGGCCAAGTCCTTCGCCCTCGTCGACGGCGAGCTGTACAAGCGCGCCGCCTCAAGCATCCTGCAGCGATGCGTGCCCATCCCCGAGGGGCGCGAGCTCCTCCGGGACATACACGCGGGGTATTTGCGGCCACCATGCCGCGCCCCGCACCCTCGTAGGCAACGCGTTCCGCCAGGGCTTCTACTGGCCCACCGCAGTCGCTGACGCCAGCGAGATCGTACGCACCTGCGAAGGGTGTCAGTTCTACGCCTGCAAATCCAACCTCCCTGCGCACGTCCTACAGACCATCCCCGTCACATGGCCTTTCGCCGTATGGGGGCTGGACATCGTCGGACCCTTGCGAAAGGCGCCCGGGGGCTACACCCATCTGTTGGTCGCGATCGACAAATTCTCCAAGTGGGTGGAGGTGCGCCCCATTACGAACCTCAGAGCGGAGCAAGCGGTGACGTTCTTCACCGACATCATTTATCGGTTTGGAGTGCCGAACTCCATCATCACCGACAACGGGTCCCAATTCACGGGCAGGAAATTCCTGGAGTTTTGCGACAAGTTCCACATCCGCGTGGACTGGGCAGCTGTGGCACACCCACAGACCAACGACCAAGTGGAGCGTGCCAACGGCATGATTCTACAAGGCCTCAAGCCCAGAATTTTCGACCAGCTGAACAAGTCTGGTCGAAAATGGCTCCAGGAACTTCCTGCGGTCGTATGGAGCCTCAGGACTACCCCAAGCAGAGCCACCGGGTTCACCCTGTTTTTTCTGGTCCATGGCGCGGAGGCCGTCCTCCCTATGGACCTAGAATACGGGTCACCCAGAGTGCGAGGCTACGATGAAGACACCAACCAGCAAGCCCGCGAGGACTCGCTGGACCAGCTGGACGAAGCACGCCTCGTGACCCTAATGCACTCCGCAAGATACCAGCAGTCTCTAAGGCGCTACCAAGCTTGAAAGGTGCGCTGGCGGGACTGCATCGAAGGGGATTTGGTCCTAAGGCTACGCCAAGACAACCGAGGACGCCACAAGCTATCACCTCCGTGGGAGGGACCCTACGTCGTGGTGAAGTTGCTCAAGCCAGGCACATACAAGCTAGCCAACGAGGACGGCGAAGAACTCACCAACGCTTGGAACATCCAGCAGCTACGTCGCTTCTACCCTTAGCCAGGATTTCCAAGTCTTTTGTTGTAAAATGCATGCCCAACGCCCCAGTTGGCAACGAAATGTAAATAACAACAATTCAATAAGATCAAAGGGCAACTCGGCTTTCCCCTGAAACCCAAGTCACCCCCGGGGGCTACTACGGGGGGCATCCCCCCCCCCAAAAAAAAACGGTCCCATTTTTTCGCAAAATCTAACTTGTGAACGCGCCATGTACGTTTCGACCGGAGTCTCGAGTGAATCAAGGCAGGGCGCGGGTAGTCGTGCGGGAAGGACGCGCGAGTCAGAGACAGCCTACGCCTCCGCGAGGATACGTCCCTTCTCTCTTGCCTCCGGCCCAGCGGATTGCCCATGAAACCGAACTCTCCCAACCTAAAACTCCCTCGATCAAAGGGAAAAAACAGAAAGGCGCGACAAATAAAAGACAGCACTTGAATTTACAAGTATCCAAACAACCCCATAAGTTTTACTTGTTTATTTACACGGCCGCACGGCCAAGATACTAACATCTAGACAAAAAACGGGCCTAGTGTCCAGCAGGTCTTCAGGCCTGAGGCTCGTCGCCGTCGGCAGCGTCCGGGAACAGGAACTCCGAAAACGCCTCGGTGAGCGCTTCCGCAGTGTCAGCGGCAAGTGCATACGGCTGCTCCATTGCCGCCTCGTCCTCGACGCCTTCCGGGACGACGTAGCCCGACGCCACGGCCTCGAGGTTCACCTCGTAGTGGGAGCGCACCACACCGAGGGCCTTCTGGACGCCCAGGTGGAGCGCACGACGCATGCGCGCAGAGACGTGCCCGCCAAGGGCGTGCAGGCGGCTGGCCAACGAGCTTCCAGCTTGCGCCTCGCCCTCTTCGACGGCCCGACAGGTCTCGAGGGCGGCGGCACGCAGCTCCACCAGCTCCTGCTCAGAGGAGTTGTAGGCGGCCTGCAGCGTCTCGGCCCGATTGGTCGCGTGCCCCAGCGCGGTACGCAGTCCTGAACGTCACAAGCGAAAGAAATCAGGAGGGGAACGAACCCCCGAAGGAAAGATCAGCAAAACAAAAACGAAACGGCGACCTACCTTCAACCTGCTTCTTCTCCACCTCGAGAGCGCGGCGCTCGGCCTCGACCGCTTGCTGCAGGCTGACGACGGTGGCGCCCTGCTCCTCGAGAGACCGCTCCTGGTCCGCGTTCGCGATGCTGAGGGCTATCAGCTTGCCGTCGAGCCTCGAGACATCAACATCCTGCTCCTCCAGCGACTTCGGCGCCGTCTCGCGAGCGGTGCGCTCTTGCTGGAGCTGGCCCTCGACCTCCTGGCGGGCGGCACGCTCCTGCCGGAGCTATTCCTCCGCCGTGGCAAGCGCGGCGACCTTGGCGTCGAGGGTGGCTTTTAGCTCGTCGGCCTCCTTGGCCTTCTGCTCGGCTGCCCGCGCCCTCTCCTCGGCCCGGCTCTGCTGGGCCTGCGCCTCCTGGAGCCACGTGCGGATTTCCCGGTTTTCGGCCCGGACGGTCCCCACCTCCGTCTCCCAGTCGGATGACACGGTGCGCACCTTTTCCAGATCCCCCCGCGCCTGCTGCAGCGTCTCATCCCGATCGATGAGGGCTATGCAAATCCGCTCGAGGGCGGGGGGACGCGCCGCGGCCTGCCCCTCGTGCTCCAAGAGCTAGTCGCGCAGGGCCTCCGCCCGATACGATAGCTAGCCGTCTTGGGTCCTCAAGGCCTCCGCGAGCGCGTCGAAGGCGTCACGCTGCTCCCGGCGCTGGCGGAGCTCGGCACTCATCCGGTCGAAGGCACCGTACTTGTCGCGGGCGCGGTGCTCGAGCTCCTGCCGCCGACAGACCAAAACCAGTAAGTGCAGCGCCGCGAGGAACGAGCACGGAAACGACAAAATCGAAGAAAAAGGCAACGGCGCCTTACCTGGAAAACGCGCCACGCCGGGCCGCCGTGGATTCGTATCGCCTCGTTCAACGCCCGGTGGAGCGAGGCGCCGTGATCGCGGAGCTCCGCCCACAGCTGTTGCTCCTCCTGGGCGTCGGCAAAGGCGGGCGGCTCGTCGACGTGCCCCTCTCCCGGCGGGGGGCCGGCGCGGGAAGAGGAAGCCTCGGCGTCGTGCCCTCGGCCCCCGGCCACCATGTGGCCGTCCCACCGTCTAACGAGCGCCCCCCGCCCGGGGCTCGGGGGCGGCGTGGGCGAGCTAGCCCACCGGTCTCACCGGCGGCGGGACGTCGTCGTCCGGATTTCCACCGCCATCGCCGGGAACTTCCGGCCGAGGGCGGGCTCCTGTCGCGCCTCCACGACCACTCCCGGCCGCGCCTCCGTGGCCGTGGGTTCTCCGCCGCGCGCGCGCGGCCGACGCCTCCGGCCGCGTCTCGGCGGCCGCGGCGCCGGGCGGCCCTCCACGGCCGCGCACGCCGCCGCAATGCCACTACAACCGCGCCTCCGGCCGTGCCTCCGCCTCCGGCCGTGCCTCCACCGCGGCCGTCGCCCGCCGCTCCCCGGCCGACCGCCGGCCGCGGCCGGGTGGGCGAGACCACCGGTTGTGGCCTCGAGGCCTCGGTCGTGCCTTGCGAGCTCGCGCTTGTCGTCGCCCGCCGCGCTCGCCCCCGCCCGCGGCGCCCTTGACTTGCGAGCTCGCGCTTGTCGTCGCCACCTCGCTCGCCCCCGCCCGCGGCGCCCTTGACGAACGCCGCCGGGTTGGGATGGACGCATCCGCCCTCAACACCTTGGCCGGTGCGAGGGGAGGCACGGTTGGCACCGCCCTGTGGACACGGAAACAAACTGTCAAATTCCCGCCTATCGGGCGTGCAACCCCTCGAAGGACAACCCCTTACCTCAAGGAGGAGAGGGCGCGCTTCTTCTTCCTCGAGGCTCCCGCCGACGTTGCGGGTGCGGCCGGCGTGGCCGCCGCCGCACCTCCCGCCATCTCCGCCGCGCGCGCGCGGCCCGGCCTCGCGTGCGGACGCCTCCGCCGCGCGCGCGGACGCCTCCGAGGCGCGCGCCGGCGCCCCCGCGGCCCGAGCCGCCTCCGTCGGCCGACCGCCGGGTGGCGGCGCCCTCGCGCCCGCCCCAGGCGATGGTTCTCCTGCCACCGGAGCCGGCTCCGGTGACGGGGGGGCGAGCTCCCACCTGTCGGGCAGGACCCACTCCCTAACTTCCTCCCTAACTTCCTCCCCCTCTTCCTCCTCCTCCTCGTCCGATGGCGAGTACTCCTCGGTTCCCGGCGAGGAGAGCCCCTGCTTCTCGCGCAGCCGGAACTCCTCGCTCCTTCGCTCGCGGCGCTCCCGGTGCCGCGTCTCACGCTCCTTCCTACGAGCCACTCGCTCCCGTTGTTGCGCCGCGCGCGCGAGCGCGCGGGAGCGGGGGGTGGGTGGCTCGGACTTCGCGGCGCTCACCCTCACCATCTGCAGGAGTCAGGCAAAGCATTAAAACGCGTCAACAACTCGAAAAACCGGCTAAATTGGAAATGAAATCAAGAACTCCGCTCACCAATTGGCCGGTGGGGAGCATCTCGTGCGCCCACAGGGCCATGTCGTCGCAGCGCCCCGACTTGGGGTCGATGGCGCGCCGCGCCCGGGTGGCTGCAAACGCCCGCGGGAAGGGGTCCGGCAGCAGCCGCGGCCTCGCCAACGTGATGGGGTCCGCGATCTCGGTCATCTCGTAGATGCGGAGCAACCTCTCCATCAAGGGGACGACCCGCCGGTGGTGGAGGTTGGCGAGGACAACTCCCGCAGTCAGCCCACGACCCGCCAGCTCCTTCAGCGCGGCCACGAGCGAATCCAGCCACGCCTGGTGCTGGGGCGGGGACACCCCGTGGTACCAGGAAGGGGGCCTCTCCCGGAGCACCTTGCCAGTGTACGGGGAAGGCCGGGCTCGACGTTGCGGAGGTAGAACCACCCCCGCTCCCAGTCCGAGTTGTTGGTGGTCATCGTGCTAGGGATGTACTCCTCCTTGCGCTGGGTCCGCACGGCGAGCGACATGCCGCCAGGGCGCGTCGCGCGGCGGGTCCTCGACTCCGACGTCGGCAGCGTGTGCAGCTCCGCGCGGAAGAGATGGATCCAGAGATCCCAGTTCACGGGGATCCCTAGGAAACCCTCGCAAACACCGACACCGTAGTGGTAGCAGAGGGCCCGCATGAAACGGCTCGCCGGCACCGTGAAGCCGCGCTCGTGAAAGCGTATGAAGCTGACAACGTAGCCGTACAGAGGATTGGGCACTCGCTCCCTCTCCGACGGCACGATCCACTCGGCAGGTTGCCCGTCCTGGTTCGCCGCTAGCTGTCCGCCAGCCACCAGCTGGCCCAAGGCCAGCGGTGTCGCCGTCGATCGCTCCCACGCCGGCGGGTCGATGATGACAAGAGGCTGCTGGGGAGCCATGTGAGCGGACGGGAGAACGGGGAACCGGCAGCGAGAAGAGCTCGGAGAGCAGAAGTGCAATGGCGAGAATGGCTCGGGGGCTGGAGCGCAAGAGGCAAGAACGGCAAACGCTAAGTGCAAAGGTAAAAAACCGCCCCTTCCCCGCCTATCGGATTTATAGGCCGCAAGGCGTGCTCTCCGGAGCGTACGCCCCACGCGCATTAACTGCAGGTGAAATATTCCCTCACTGACGAATGGGACCCACCACGACCGCGGTGGCCATGTAACCGCACGCGCGCCATCATTACGACGCGGTAACCGAAGGGCCGTGGCAGACGGTCACGTCCGCCTGCCCACTCCGCCCACTACGCGCGCGGCCGCGACGCCTGAAAAGGCGCGCCCGCGGCGCGAGACTACAGCCGCGACTGCGGGCATTAAATGGCCTTATCCCTTACCAAGTAAGAGAGACCCTCGAACGGCCCGAGTCCCTGGTGTTAACACCAAAATTTGGTAAGGAGTCTGACTTCTGGGTCCGGTTCGATAAAGAGTCCGTCTGGTGGAAGGAAGGATTTTTTCAGAGATATTCGGCAAAGAGATCTGCGGTCGGCTATCTGCTCCGGTTCGGCAAAGGAACAGTAGAGCTGATTTTGCGGGATTGGACGGTGATGTGGCTCAATCAGGGGAAACGAATGGATGGATAGGCGATCAAGCTTAGAGATAAGTTAGGCAACGAATCCATTCGAAGTTGTACTCAACAGGGTATAAATAAGACCCCTGGATGTATGTAAAAAGAAGCAATCATTCTTGAATACACACCGGCCTTACGCCAAACCCTAGAGTCCTTGTCGTGTCGTCGAGTTCTTCGAGAGGGCCAATCGATCCGTCGACCTCCGTGAGTACCGGCAACCTTGTATCATGTCTAGTATCATGCGGTGGATTTAGATCTGATGCAAGTAGTCTTGTTACCATGCTTCGTGTCATGCGGTAGATTCAAGCTTGGTTCAAGAGGGTTTCTTGTTAGATCATGAGTCATGCGGTAGGCTAAGATCTAGCTTGAAGCTAGTTATCGGCTCTATTGGATTTTGGCAAGATCCAATAGATTCCTTAAGTTACCCCGTGTTATCTTGAGTTTTTACTTTATGTTTTAATTCATGTAACACACCTTTGCCCAATCTAGATGGGTTTGGATCGGCTTTATCTCTTTTATGATCCTTGTTTGAGTAGATCTCATATTTTAACACGTGGATCTTTTACTTTCTGATAGCCGAAACCGAATCGATCTAGGTTGTTACGTGTTGCGGGTTCAAGCTTGCCAATGTTCGTATAAATCTTGAAAGAGCCGGGTATCATGCGGTAGATGCAGGTTTTTGGGTTGCTTTGGAGCTAATCATCCGGTGGATTAGATTCCCAAATCAACCTGATAGATTTATTCGCTTGGTAATGTTTGTTCCTTCTTCATGGATCCCGAATCGGCTGTTCAGCTGTATTCAGTTATGTTTCTTCATGAGTAGAACACGTGCGTTATTCATGTTTTGAATGATGTATGCTTTTAGCTTTCCATATTTAGATTGTATCATGCGGTGGATAGATCTATTTGTAGAAAGTGGTACGGTTTTTCATGCAAGTTGTATCATGCGGTGGATAGATTTGTTTGATATCGTACTCGACGGGTTTTAAAGTAACTAGACATGCGGTAGACTAGTGCTTTGGATCTATGCATACTTGTTTAATACATGATCATGTTCGTGCTTTGCTTTATTTATTTATCCAATGTCAATTTTCATGGGGATCGGTCATGGCCTCGTGCGTACGTAATTCTTGTTCAAACAAAGACCGATCGCTGTCATGCTCACGTCATCCATTCGGCAGTGTTGCTTTTTCCCTTTGCGGTTTCCCGAATGGTTCTAGTTCGTTGGCAGATAGCTCCTTATAGCTATGTGTCATCTTGTTTGGCTTCTTAGCCGTAAATATGGAACCGTTCGGTACCACCGGCAAGTTCCAAGCTTTGGTATTTAACTCGCTTTATCTTTTGTTAATTTTCGGGAAAAATTGATCGGCACGTCTTCTCGCTCTCGCGCGTGTGAAGCCGGCTTTGTTCGGCTTGCCTTTGTGTGTTTGGCGTTGAGTGCGCTTTTTGCGTCAACACACTTTTTGGCACGCCGGTGGGACACGGCCGAATAGATTCAAGATGCCCGAAATCGCGGACCTCATGGATGTCAACCTTGAAGATCTCTCTCCGGAGCGGCGCGAGCGGCTCCGGGACGTCGTGGACCGGTTTCGGCGAAGTGTCTGTTGTCGTTCAAAAAGAATAGAAGCGGCGTCCCATACTTAAAGAACGAGATGCCCAGAGTATTGCTGCCAGGGGAAAGTGATACCACATCCCAGCAAGAAAAGGAGGAGTGCATGCGGGTGTTCCAGGAATCCGCAGATTACATCTTAGCAAGCACAACAAGGCTTTCCTCGGTGCGCTCCAGCAGATGATGGTGGCTGTCTTCGGCCCTGGCATGGAGCAGGCGTTCAGCAAAGCGCACGTCCAAGGGGGCACTGTGGAACTGGGCGAATCAAGCTCTCAGCCGCCACTTCGGAGCCCGCCAGTGCAGCCTCCTCCCCAAAGCGCTGGAAGTCAAGCTTTCCAGCCTCCGCCACAGGCCGCTGGGAAACAGCCAGTGCAACCTCCACTGCAGACCTCAGGACAACCGATCCAGCCACCACCGCAGGGCAGCACAGGTCAACCTGTGCAACAGCCGAATCCGTACCAGCCCACGTACGGAGACTTAGCATTCGGCTCGACCGGCGCCCCGCTCACTTCCGGCCAGAGGATTGCTCCGGCGACCAGCGGCCGCGGAGAGGAACTTGTACGGCGGTGGCTGTCATGAGGTGGGGAACTACGGGGCGTTTGATGCTTTCCCACATCCAGGATACGCGCCAGCTGCAGGCGCGCAGGAGGATGACGCCCTAGCGCGGAGAATGGCCAAATTGATGCAAAATCAGTTCGGCCTCAACCCAAAGATGCAAGGACCCGCCTATAAGCCGCCATTCCCGGAGTGGTACTACAATGTGCTCTTGCCGCCAAGGGTGAAGCCGCCAACGGAGTTCACAAAATTTTCGGGGCAAGACGACACGAGCACGGTCGAGCACATTGCTCGCTACCTCATGCAGCTCGGGGAGTGTTCGGCTGAGGAGACTTTCAGGGTCCGCTACTTCGCCGCATCGGCCGACAGTCCGGCGTTTCGGTGGTTCTCGTCCCCGCCCCCGAATCGGTTGCCGGATGGAAGGACTTGGAGCGGAAATTCCACGCTCATTACTTCGCCGGCGGCTCGGAGAAGAAGCCGATTGACCTCGCGACCATGAAGCGAGAGGCATAGCGAGACGCCACCGGAGTTTCTCCGGAGGTTCGGGGAGGTCAAAGGCATGTGCTTCTCGCTTAACTTGCCGGATGACCACCGTGGCCGACATGGTCGTCGCCGGGATGCTACCGGCCGTACGCGAAAAGTTGTTCGGAATGGAGTTTGAGAATGCGGGACGGCTATCACGAAAGTCGTCATTGATGAGCAACCGGGCGTATGGCTTTAAGAAAGACGCCAAATTTGGCAAGCGAACACGACGTCGCCGGCGTCTACAACCAGTTCTTGGACAAGGCCGATATGTTCGAAGATTCTGATGATGAATTGGATGTAGCCGCAGCAGAAATCACGTGGGGAAGGAGCCCTTGACAATGAATCAGCGCTGGGTCAAGCAGACCAAAGGAACTTATGATTTCGATATCACGAAGGCTGATAAATTGTTTGAGCTCTTAGTAAAAGAAGGCCGAATCAAGCTGCCCGAGGGGCATTCCATGCTTCAGCCCGATGGAGTTAAAGCAAAACGTTATTGTGGTTTCCACGACAGGGATTCACACTCCATCAATGATTGCAGGGTCTTCAGGATGAGGATCCAAAAGGCTATCCAGGAGGGTCACCTCAAGTTCGACAATAAAATGAAGCTGGATGGCCACCCCTTTCCTCAGAGCATGGTGGGCTTTTCTGTCAATGTGATAACTGCCGAGGAGAAGGGAAAAGTCAAGGTCTTGACCTCGGCCGGAGTCTAGACAAGGTGGAGCGGTGGACCCAGAGCGCCAGGTGACTCTGGAACAGATGCAAGGTGACGCCCCCCGTATTCTTAAGAGTCACATCGAAATTGGGGAGTCATCCAGAGCCAAGCCCAGGGTGACATCGCGCATCCTCCTCAACAAGTGGCAGCGCCAGATTGAGAAAGAGCATTATCAGAAGAGGCGCTACGAGGAGGAGCAACGCAGAGCCGAAGAAGAGGCGCGTAGAAGGGACCAGGAGCAGTACACGCGCGAGCAGGAGCGCACGCACTGGGGATGCGCCTTCTTCAGGCACTGCTGGAATGAGGGGTTGAAGTTGCCCACGCTGAAGAACTGTCCGGAATGCAGTGACAGATATGTTGAGTACGAGCGAGGAAGCGCAATCGCCGATCCGTCCACGAAAGAGTTGGAAGGATCCACCCTAATGGGGATCGGCGCCAAAAAATTGAAGTCATCGATCATCCCAGGAAGCGCCGAGCTGACCTCAGGTGGGCTGATCAAGAGGAGGATGAAGATGACTACGTCTGGCAGAAAGGGCAATGGTGCCCGCCCGGCCTGAGGAGGAGCCAGAAGAGGCGGGTCCAGCGCTTGAGGAACCGCGAGATGAGGCAGGCCGGGATCCAGACGAGGCGGGGTGTGGCGCCCCAAGGACCAACCGGAGGGATCGAAGCGTTCGGCTCCTACATGCATGGTATACTTTCTGCCGAATGAGTTCATGGCTCTCGCTAACCGGGCTATGCGAGGAGGAAGCTTCCTTCGATGATGAGCGGCCCGAGGAGATGATGGCACAACGGGTGCCGGCCAAGCTGTGCCATCTTCGACAAGCCGGCCAAGAATCGTCATATGAGGCCGCCGTACTTGAGGGGGATACGTCAATGGCAAACCATTGACCAAGATGTTCGTCGACGGTGGAGCGGCGAGTCAACGTAATGCCGTACACCACCTTCGGGAAGCTTGGCATGGGCCCGAGCGATTTGACGCCTACAAGCATCATCTTGAACGATTTCGCGGGAACCCCTCGGACACCAAAGGATGCGCTCACGTGGACTTGATGATCGGGTCCAAGACGCCGCTCACCACCTTCTTTGTCATCGAAGGCAAAGGAGCCTACGGCCCGTCGCTTGGGCGGGGACCGGATTCATGCTAACTCGCCGCGTCCCATCCACCATGCATCAACAGCTTATCCAGTGGGTGGACGATGAAATCGAGGTCGTCCAGGCAGATGACTCCGTGAGCGTGGCCAACATGGAACCAGCCTTCTGGGAATACCAAGGCATCAATTGTTTCTCCGGGAAAGACTGGGGAGAAGGTCCTGTTGAACCTGTCAGCAGTGACCAACAGCCGATCCAAGCAGTCGGCTCTTATAGCAATTTTTAATGGAGAACCCTGTAGATGGCACTGATGGCAAATTAGGGCGAGGATTCATGTCGGCTGATAAGCTGGAGGAAGTTGACATTGGAAGCGGTGATAAGCCAAGGCCGACATTCATCAGTGCAAATTTGCAACCAGACTTCAGGGGGAATTTGATTGAGCTTCTCAAAGAATACAAGGATTGCTTCGCCTGGGATTATTCGGAGATGCCTGGATTGGATCGTTCCATCGTCGAGCATCGGTTGCCGATCAAGCCTGGTTTCAAACCATATAAGCAACCACCCCGGAAAATCTACAAGGATGAAGTATTGGCCGATGTGAAGAAGGAAGTTGAAAGATTACTTGACGCAAACTTCGTTCGGCCATGCAGATATGCGGAGTGGATGTCTAACATCGTCCCTGTGTACAAGAAGAATGGAAAAATGAGGGTTTGCATAAATTTCAGGGACCTGAACAGAGCTACTCCGATGGACGCATACCCGATGCCTATTGCCGATTTGTTGATTGACGCCGTCGCTGGACACAAGATGATCAGTTTCATGGATGGCAATGCGGGATACAATCAGATCTTCATAGCAATAGAAGACATTTCAAAGACGGCCTTTAGATGCCCTGGTCATATAGGCCTATTCGAGTGGATCGTCATGACATTTGGATTGAAGAATGCCGGTGCAACCTACCAACGAGCCATGAATTACATTTTTCATGAGTTGATCGGCAAGATTGTGGAGATCTACATTGATGATGTGGTAATCAAGTCCCTAAGTCATGACACCCATTTGGAAGATGTGAAAAGGACCTTGGAGTGCACCCGGAAACATGGTTTGAAGATGAATCCAAACAAGTGCGCTTTTGGGGTTTCAAATTTGGAGAATTCTTGGGGTTTTTGGTCCACGAAGGAGGAATTGAGGTTGGCAAAAAGAGTATGAAGGCCATTGATGAAGTTGTTCCTCCAACTAACCTCAAGGAGTTGCGATCCATCGCTCGGCAAGATCAATTTCGTAAGAAGATTCATATCAAATTTGTCACAGAAGGTCTTGCCGTTTTCTCCGCTGTTAAAGTTAAAGAAAGATCAGAAGTTCATTTGGGGCGACGAACAACAAAAGGCTTTTGACGAAATCAAGCAGTATATGAAGGAGCCACCAGTACTGGTTTCTCCCCAGCTGGACAAGCCTTTCAAGTTGTACGTGGCGGCCGATACCCAAACCATTGGATCGGCCCTTATTCAAGAATTTGAAGGAAAGGAGCGGGTAGTAGCTTATCTTAGCCGAAAACTACTTGATCCTGAGACCGAGTATTCTACCGTAGAAAAAGCCGTGCCTTTGCGTGTACTACTCGTGTACAAAGTTTCGGCACTACTCGTTGAATGCCGAATGCACCGTATATTCCAAGTTTGATGTGATAAAACATATGTTATCTATGCCAATTTTGAACGGCAGGATTGGCAAGTGGATTTTAGCTTTATCAGAGTTTGAGTTGAAGTTCGAATCGGCAAAAGCCATCAAAGGTCAGATCATTGCCGATTTCATAACTGAACATCGCGATCCGTTAATTGATTTGCTTGAGATTACCCCTTGGGCTTTGTTTTTTGATGGATCATCATGTGGCAAAGGTGGGGGAGTAGGGATCCTACTGATTTCGCCTAGAGGTGAGATGTTCGAATTCGCCATCCCTATACGCCCACCGTCACAAATAATCAAGCGAGAATACGAGGCATTACTTCGAGGGCTTCGGTACTTGAGAGAAGCGAGGGCCGTTTCGGTTGAAGTTTATGGAGATTCGGAGCTGGTAATCAAGCAATTGAACGGCCAATATGAGTGCAAAAGTGAAGCGCTGAGGAGTTACTACGAAGAGTGCAGGGAAATCTTGAAAAGCTTCCCATTGGTAACCCTACAGCACATTCCTAGAGAACACAACGAAGAAGCAAACAGGTTAGCTCAGAGTGCTTCTGGTTACAAAGAGAGCCAAGAAGCGTTCGCTGCAGAAGTGTGTGTACTAGGGGCGGATCTTGCAGGAGATGATTGGAGGAAAGAGATCGTTGATTACTTGAAGGATCCTTCCCGTAAAGTCTCTAGGAAGCTCAGGTACAATGCCATAAAGTTCGTTCTTCTGGATGATAATTTATTATATAAATCGTTGGATGGGGTACTACTACGATGCCTGAGTCCAGAAGAAGCCAAGAATATGATGAGCGAAGTGCATGATGGGATATGTGGAGCGCACCAATCGGCCTACCGTATGAAGTGGGTTGTTAGACAAGCTGGATGCTTTTGGCCGACGATATTAGAGGACTGCTTTGAGTATTACAAGGGATGTCAGGATTGCCAAAGGTTTGGGAATATTCAAAGGGTCCCTGCATCAGCATTGAATCCCATCATCAAGCCATGGCCATTCAGGGGTTGGGGCATCGACTTGATTGGCCAGATTAATCCACCATCTAGCAAGGGGCATAAGTTCGTGCTTTTGGCTACAGATTATTTCACCAAATGGGTAGAGGCGATCCCACTGAAGAAGGTGACGTCAGAAAACATGGTTGAATTCGTCAAGGAACACATCATCTACCGATTTGGAATCCCTCAGACGATTACCACTGATCAAGGGGCACAATTTGTGTCACTGGAGTTCAGAGAATTTGCCGAAAGCATGGGGATCAAATTGTTTAATTCCTCTCCCTATTATGCCCAGGCTAATGGCCAAGCAGAGGCTTCTAATAAGATCATGATCAAGTTGATACAAAAGAAGATCGATCAGAAGCCAAGAAGGTGGCATTCGGTTCTCGGCGAAGCACTGTGGGCTTACCGAATGGCCCCCCATGGAGCCACAAAGACTTCTCCTTACGAGTTGGTTTACGGGCATCACGCAATTCTGCCTTGGGAGATGCAATCAGATTCGAGGAGAGTGGTGCTGCAGAAGGATTTAAGCTCCAAAGATTACAGTGGCCTAATGATGGACGAACTGGAGGATTTACATATGATCCGTCTCAGGGCCCTAGAAAACATCGAGAAAAACAAGCTGCGGGTTGCCAAGTACTATAACAAGAAGGTGAGAATAAGGCAATTTGCAGAAGGCGATCTAGTTTGGAAAGCGCTATTGCCGATTGGAACTAAATACAGTGAATTCGGCAAATGGTCCCCCAACTGGGAAGGACCTTTCCGTGTGGTCAGATGCGTCCCTGGTAATGCATATATACTGAAAACTTTGCTAGGAGAGGAATTTTCCGCTGCAATAAATGGAAGATATCTGAAGAAATATTATCCTAGCATTGAGATCGATCGGTGATTACACACATCTGGCACAGAAATAGCCGGCACTCAAAGATGAGGCCGCCTTCAGAACAAAAATCCATGAATAGAAAAGATGGCCAATGTCTAGATGCATTGCCCTTAGCACGAAAACTACAATTACAACTGCTTCTTGCAGGTTTACGTCTAACAACCCTGATGGTCAGATCCGCAAGGAGGTGGGAAGCAGAAGGCGTGGAGAAAGAAGCGAAAGTATGATTCAATCTTTTCTTTATTTCTTCGGCTGCTCCCTCTTCAGTTGTTCCAGGACCACCGTGACGGCAACTTGGAACGCACGGGGATGACCATGGTTGGCGGCCTCTACCAAGCTATCCCAGGCCGTCTTCAGGTTGTTGTACCTGTCAGAGACATCTGAAGCAAAGGAATCAAGGTTGGGGGCTAGAAATCCAGATGCAAGCATGAAGAAGTCAGAAGCGTTTACCCCCTACTAGTGCTTCCAAAGCCATGCGACGCTCGCGCTCGGCTTGGCAACGGGCGGTGACGTCCCTGAGACCGTGCTCCAGATGCCGAACGCGGCGGCGCAGCTGATGGTTGGCCTTCTGTTCAGGCGTGGCCTCCTCTGCCTCGAGGGAGGAATCAGAGGAAATGTACTCCGAAGACATCTTCGGTCCCAATGATCTCTTCAGGGAGCAAATCAAGACTGAAAAAGGAAAAGAAAGGAGAACATGAAGCGCGAGATCATGCAGAGGAACGAGGAGTAGATCAAGGGAGAACTCACTCCCGAATCGTGCGTTTCTTTGATGAGCTGCTCTCCTGAGGTTGCTTGCCCTTGTCCATGGCTTTGGGGTTTTCTCCTCTGAGGATGGGGAGGAGATGAGAAATGATGGATGAGTGTGCGAGTGGATTTGCAGGGCATCCCGGCAGGCTATTTTATTGACCGAAGGGGCGCATTGGGAGTGATGACCGGCTAGTACACACTGTTGGAATACCAAACGGCAGGGTTTTCTCCCAAGTGCGAGGGGTTTTGCTTGAACAGTGTTTATGGATTGCCGAATTGGGATCTTCTGTGGATTTTGCGCCAAGGGGCAATTGTTTTCGCGCATTCGGCTCAAGATAGTTCCCGGATGCATTCAAAGAAAACAAGATTCACGGATGCAAAGTGCAAAAAGAATCATCACAAAGCGAGCACAGGATTCAAAAGCTCTTCATTTATTGCCGATATTTACACATCCCTAGTACAATCTAGTCAAAGAGTCTGTTCAACACAGATTGGGGATGAGTAATTTCGGCAATGGCGTCGCCGTGGCCGTCGAGGCGCTCCAGGATGAGCTCGATCTCGTCGATGTCCTCCGGCGCGCCCCCTCGGAAGCCACGCGGCCTGGTGGAGTAGTCGACGTCCGTATGCGTCGCCATGGCAGCCAGGCCCAAGGTGGTGCCCAGACGAACGCCATGGACGGCCACCTCGTCAACGCGGTGCTCCACCGCGGCAAGGCGCTCCGCCGGCGTGTCGCCGCGGGCATTCACCTTCTCCGCCGGTGCTCCACCGGCGCCTTCGGACCGGTCGAGCTCGGCGTCGCGGGCCGCAAAGAGCAAGAAGAAAAGATTAGCATCAAAAGCCGGGCTGAATCAAGAATCACTTTCAGAGCCGTACCGTCGATGGCTTCCAGCAGCTGTTTGCGCTGGTCCTCCCACTCCAGTTCGGCTACGCCCGCCTTCTTGGAGACGTCCTCCAGCTCACGCCGGGACGCCTCCAGCTCCTCCTCGAAGCGGAGGGCATCGACTTCCCCGTACGGTACGGGGGAGTGGTCATCGGACTCCGAAGAGTCGTCCGGAAGGGGTTGATTGGCCGGCGCAGGAGATGGATTCCACTGAATCAATATGAAAAAGGGATGATCGTCAAGGCAAGAAGAAGATCAAAGCTGAATCAAAGAGGAGGAGTCGACGATCATTACCTCCGGCGCGCGTTGGCGCTGCTCCCCTCTGCCTCGTCGGAGGCGCGGCGGCGGTTGAGGCGGCGCACCATGGTGGCTTGGGATGTGCACTGTTTGCAAAAAGGCTGAGATTGGCAAAGATTCGAAAGCTAGAAGGCCTGGTGGAGAGCTAGGGGCACCTACGGTTGCATTTATAGGCTCGGGCAGATGAATCGTGGCTTCGAGTCGTGGTGTTGAATCGTGGCGCATATCCCAAGAAAATCGGAAGGTGGAAAGGTTTCCTTGGCCGGCCGTCGACGGGTCGCTTGGAGTTCTAGGCTGAGCCGCGTTCAGCTGATCGGTTCGGCTAAAGAAAATCAAAGTGCCATTCGGGAGTTGGCGTTTCATTATCGAATGGGTCGTTCAGCGTTATATTTGAAGGTGCGCAGAGGAAAGGGAACAAATTGCAAGATAATATTACAAGAACGACCAATTCGGTTATACATCAATGAGGGCATTCAAATGTTCAGGTGTTTTACAATCGCACCACGAGCAATGGATGTTGTCAGACGAAAATTGTCCAGCAGCTCTTGGCAATCTTTTTGAGTACCCGACAGGTCGATGAGTTCTGCATCACATTGCTTTATCTTGGTGATAGCCGATTCTGCTTCCGCTTGGATCTCTTCAATCAGTCCAGGAAGCTCGGCTATTTTCTTCTTGTCAGCCTCTATCTCCGCTGACAGGCTTCTTAGTTCTGCTTCTAGAGCAGCTTTCCTGGCAATTTTCAGATCGTAAGAAGCCTGCAGGTTGGCCAGTGTATCCTTGTGGCTTTCTGCTTGGGATTGTGCCCCGGTCACGGCATGTTCAGCATCGGCTTTCTTCTTTTCAATAGCGGGCGGGAGCGCAATTTCCTCAAAGCATGCTTTATGGGTGCATAAAGGGTGTCCAAGCCATAGAGATGATAGAGGAGTTCTGATGTCTTCAGGAAGTTCCTGGCTGATGGGTTCAAACATCTCCTCGAAGTGGTCAAGATCTTTGAACTGATCTTGTGCGTCTCTTTCTAGCCAGGCAACTATTTCTTTAAGCTTTGATAACACTTCATCTGACAGAGGCTGGTGTGCTCTTTCCATCACCTCGGCACCTGGATTGCTTTCTGACGGCGGGCTTGGTAAAGACAGAGCCTGACCCTGAGGAGCAGTATTGCCGAGTTAAGAGTGCTAAACGTGGAGGTAGCAGAGTTAAGTGCAGATGGATACCTCATGGCTGGTTTCTTGAGCAGGGGCAATCACAGGAGAAGGAGGTGCTCCAGGTAAGGCCGAAGCTTCCGAGCTGGGAGGTGTCGATGCAGCTGCTGGTAGCTCGTGGGTTTCTAGCTGATGAGGAGTAGGGTCTACCTCTGTTGGGATTGTTGTCTCTGCATGACCAACAGGCGATGGTGCCCTTGGAGGACTTGATGGCTCCGGCTGAATTGGGAGACTCATCTCTGGAGAATTTATTGCTTCTGCAGAAGGTGATGAAGATGAGATCTCCACTGGGATAGGCAATTCAACCCTGGACGGACTTGCTTGTTGAGCCACTGGAACATCAACCAGTTGTTCTTCCACTGTTTCTTCTGTAAATATCAAGTCACAAGGGTAAGTGCCAGTGTTCATCCTTAAAAGAGGAAAATAAAGGACATACCTGTAGATGGGGCATTGGCAGGTTCTGACATTGAAGGTTGCTGGGCTCTGGTCTGAAGATGCACAACGGTATGATTCACCAAGAACAGAGTAATCTTGTAATCAAAAGGGTAAAAGATTTTACCTCAACAAGCACCTTCTTGACAGTTCTTCTCCTCTTGGCACTTGGAGGAGCAATCAGATGCGGTGCCTTGCCTCTCGTTAGCAGCAAGGCCGGATAGGCCGGGATCCGTTGTAGCGTACCGGGACATCGGTTGAGCCGAGTTGTGGATTTGAATCCCGATCGAAATTGGGCCTTCGCATTATAAGCAATATCCCTGGCTCGAGGGGCGGGCACTGTGTTCTGTGGAATCAAAAGAATGAGGTCAGAATCATAATTGAGAGGAGAGATGTCTGATCCAATGGTTTGTCATGTTACCTCTGAAGTTGGCAGGAAATCAGGCATCAACTCTGCACAGAACACATGTACAGGTTCACTGAAGATGTGATCATGGAGTTCTTGCCACCAAGAGTTAAAGGAGGGATGAGCTATGACTGTGGGCACAAAAGGACAGGTGTAGATAGTAGGGCTACACACATATTGGAAGACCCTACTGCTGTGCATGCTCTCTTTGATTTCCTCCCTAGGCTTAAGGAATTCGTGCAGAAATAGCCTTGTGGGCATCTGTCCACATCCAATTTGCCTCGCCATTACATTGGGCTGGTAATATTCATAAGTGCTAACATTCAGCCTTCCTCCATTGAACTCGGCCGGCAGTATGCATGGGCGGATTATGATGTTGAGGATCTCTAAGAATTTCCCATCTTGATGGCCGGACTCAAAGGAAAATTCAACAGGAAAGTTCAAGGTGTCATTGTCCAGGTAAGGGAGCCAGAGAGGATTGGGGAAACCTTTGAAGAATAACTCGAAGAGCTGGCTAATGTCCTGTTGAACAAGAACAGTTGAAGCCGCTTCTCCATAGTTCTGGCATCCTCTGGTAGCTTGAGGCTCTCCTTCAGGGTAATTGGATAAGGGGAAGAACCTGGAGTTCAAATCGACACAAACGATCTGATGCATGTGGAGTCGCAGCCCACATTTGAACAAACCACCAAGGGCCGTTGACACACGCTATCCTTTGGCCGGTATACATCCGGGTGACGAGCCGGTGAAGCATATGATATACACTCGCCCAGAAGAATTTGCCCAAAGGAAGGCGGTTGCCACTGGCCAAATGGGACGCCATTGAGATGTGGTTCAGGGTAGGCTCGTTGGCTTTACCACAGAAGAAAAATCTACACAGCCACATGTTCAGAAATGCTCTGTATTCAACGGCACCCAGGGGATTGTCTTTCATATGTTTCAAGATGTAATTCTTGTATCCGTTCCCTGGCTTCACTCCTGTTTGCCGTGAGGAATTTTTGAAGTTCCAAGGATGAACAGACCCTGTGATGTCAAGGCCGGTGATCATGTATACATCGGCCAAGGTAGGAGACATTGGACCGTGGCCAAAGAGGAAAGCGTTGACGCCATTTGACCAAAAGTGGCAGGCGGCTATCAGGAGGTCTTCGTTTTTTGGGGTCTCAGCCAAAGATAACTCCAGGCACTGGGAGATGCGGAGGGTATCCAGGTTGGTTAATCCACTCTTGTCCGCAAGGATCCTCCGATACCAAGTTCTCCCACCGCAATTGGAGGTAAAGGCCGGTTCTTGAAAGCGTCTTGCCATTGGGGTGGTGGATACGAGTCGCTTTAAAGGGGATTCTCCGAGATTCAATTTCGCAATGAAATCTCGAGGGTCGGAGTTCCCCACAGGACCAAGATAATAAGATCTCGAATTGGCCTCGGTGCGGATCAAAAGCTCGGTAGAAAGCTCCTGGGAGGAAAGCGGAAAAGGAAATCTCAGGTAAAATTGAAAACCTAAATGCCGAACAAAGCTTACGGGGGATGAATTCACCTGAGCATCTTGGTTCTGAGCTGCCATTGGAAGTGTTGAGCTTGGAACGAAGGGATTTAGGGTTGGATCTGGATGAAGATTCCGGCGGATTGTGAAGAGCAGGTGTTGACAGATTTGATCTAAAGATTCGTGGCTGGAGTCAATTGTGGAACAAAATTACTTTTATCCCACAATTGAAGGGGCATGTGTTAACACCAAAATTTGGTAAGGAGTCTGACTTGTGGGTCCGGTTCGATAAAGAGTCCGTCTGGTGGAAGGAAGGATTTTTTCAGAGATATTCGGCAAAGAGATCTGCGGTCGGCTATCTGCTCCGGTTCGGCAAAGGAACAGTAGAGCTGATTTTGCGGGATTGGACGGTGACGTGGCTCAATCAGGGGAAACGAATGGATGGATAGGCGATCAAGCTTAGAGATAAGTTAGGCAACGAATCCATTCGAAGTTGTACTCAACAGGGTATAAATATGACCCCTGGATGTATGTAAAAAGAAGCAATCATTCTTGAATACACACCGGCCTTACGCCAAACCCTAGAGTCCTTGTCGTGTCGTCGAGTTCTTCGAGAGGGCCAATCGATCCGTCGACCTCCGTGAGTACCGGCAACCTTGTATCATGTCTAGTATCATGCGGTGGATTTAGATCTGATGCAAGTAGTCTTGTTACCATGCTTCGTGTCATGCGGTAGATTCAAGCTTGGTTCAAGAGGGTTTCTTGTTAGATCATGAGTCATGCGGTAGGCTAAGATCTAGCTTGAAGCTAGTTATCGGCTCTATTGGATTTTGGCAAGATCCAATAGATTCATTAAGTTACCCCGTGTTATCTTGAGTTTTTACTTTATGTTTTAATTCATGTAACACACCTTTGCCCAATCTAGATGGGTTTGGATCGGCTTTATCTCTTTTATGATCCTTGTTTGAGTAGATCTCATATTTTAACACGTGGATCTTTTACTTTCCGATAGCCGAAACCGAATCGATCTAGGTTGTTACGTGTTGCGGGTTCAAGCTTGCTAATGTTCGTATAAATCTTGAAAGAGCCGGGTATCATGCGGTAGATGCAGGTTTTTGGGTTGCTTTGGAGCTAATCATTCGGTGGATTAGATTCCCAAATCAACCTGATAGATTTATTCGCTTGGTAATGTTTGTTCCTTCTTCATGGATCCCGAATCGGCTGTTCAGCTGTATTCGGTTATGTTTCTTCATGAGTAGAACACGTGTGTTATTCATGTTTTGAATGATGTATGCTTTTAGCTTTCCATATTTAGATTGTATCATGCGGTGGATAGATCTATTTGTAGAAAGTGGTACGGTTTTTCATGCAAGTTGTATCATGCGGTGGATAGATTTGTTTGATATCGTACTCGACGGGTTTTAAAGTAACTAGACATGCGGTAGACTAGTGCTTTGGATCTATGCATACTTGTTTAATACATGATCATGTTCATGCTTTGCTTTATTTATTTATCCAATGTCAATTTTCATGGGGATCGGTCATGGCCTCGTGCATACGTAATTCTTGTTCAAACAAAGACCGATCGCTGTCATGCTCACGTCATCCATTCGGCAGTGTTGCTTTTTCCCTTTGCGGTTTCCCGAATGGTTCTAGTTCGTTGGCAGATAGCTCCTTATAGCTATGTGTCATCTTGTTTGGCTTCTTAGCCGTAAATATGGAACTGTCTGGTACCACCCGGCAAGTTCCAAGCTTTGGTATTTAACTGCTTTATCTTTTGTTAATTTCAGGAAAAATTGACTGGCACGTCTTCTGCTCTCTGCGCGTGTGAAGCCAGCTTTGTTCGGCTTGCTTTGTGTTTGGCGTTGAGTGCGCTTTTTGCGTCAACACCTAGCTCAAATAAATGCGACCCTCGAAGGGTGCAAACACCGACCAGTGGCCTCGAAGCCCATTTTAAATGGGCGCCACAGGTGCCCTCGATTCACAGAGACTACTGATCAGCGGCTCGAGAACTGGCATGGCCAGAGACCCTCGAAACACGCAGATGCGAAAGACGGGAGCACCCAGCTGCTACCCCGCACGGCCCTACTGATCAGAGGTTCGAAGCCTGACCCTCGATGGGTTCGAACAGGCACCCCAGATCATCAGAGTCAGGGACGACGAGGGCACGCGCATTCGATCCTTTCCTCGAGCCCACCGGCTCGAGGGTGCCCCACATGTCGTGTTCGAGAGCCAGCAAGGGCAGCTAGCCGGGCGGATCCCACCGAGGGAGAGCTTTTGCGCCCTCGGTCCCTAGCGAATGGGACCGAGCCCCACCTAGCAAACCTGTGCGAGCACTTTAATGGACGAGTCTCCGGACCGCGCAGCCTACCCTTATCGAACGGGGCATGGGCGTCCACTTGAACCACCCGCTAACAGCTCAATGAGGAACCCGCAATCCGCGACCCGACCGATGGGGGTTGCGGAAACCTCACCCTCCGTCCCGCGGAGGGACGGCGAGGGCGCGTTTAGAGGCAAGTCAAAGAGCTCGCCCCGATCGCCTTGAATGGGCCCAGGCTCGGGGGCTCGACGCATGGCTACACCTCCTGGAATGCACCGGCCGCGAATGGTGCCAGTTGCGCGTGCGTCACCGAAGCCGGCTGAAACATTGCCGACGCCGGTTGGAATATATACCACACCCACTGACCAGATGCCGCGGTAAAACCCCTGCAGGAACACCCACGCTCCTGCAGGGCTTCGGGGGCTCGACCCGCGGGTCCGCTGACGCGGCCCCACGGAAAGCGTTAGCAACCAGGGGGAAGGACGTCCTATCAATAGGCTTCAGCATCTGCGGGAGCCTAGCCGGCATACCCGCAGATGCTCGGGAGCTACTGTCAGGGACAACCCTGAGGGTCCCCTAAATAACCGGGGGAATCCTGCTTAAAACCTGCAAAAAACCAAAACGAAACACCTCTCACCTAAGCGCACACCCAGGGCACGACCCACACTGCGGTGGCCCCCGCGGCCCACCGGAGTGGCCCAGCCAAAGGCCCCCTCGAGCAGGTTCCGCCTCGCTCGAGGGTTCACGCCTCCCTCGAGCAGGTTCCGCCTCGCTCGAGGGCTCATCTCCGCCTCGCTCGAGGCCCCCTCACAAGCACACCTGTTCCCGCACGCGGGTACGGGCATTTAATGCTCTGACACGGCAGAGCCGCGCCATCATGCGCCTGGGAATCACGCCCCGGCGCTGTTACGCCAACTCCCTAGGGGGAACCCATCCCCGCCACTGTGGGGGACTATGCGACATGGCCAGTGTCAACTCCGTGGCACTGTGCCGCCCACTCCCGTACGGCTAACGTGTCGCGCCCTCGAAGGGGGGCCGGCCACACCCTCGAACCACTTTCTCGTGAATCTGCAGGGTCAAACCATGACATCAGGCCGGCGGGACGCCATCCCCACCACTATTGGTCCTGCGCGGCCGCCCCCGTGCCTGCAGCACCACGCCGGGCACTGCTACAACAACTCCAGCGCTGTTGGGCATGCGGGGACGGGACGTCGCCACGCCTGCCACTGTACCTTGTACGGATCACCGTCAACGGCTTCCTCGAGCCCGTTTGAAGACACCACGGCCGACCACTACGCCTTCACCCTCGAAGTCGCCCCTGTTCAAGTACAAGACGCGCCACGACGACATGACCGTAGCGAGGACCACCAGGACGGCTGCCAACTCCGCGGCGCTGCATGCCATACTTCCCCATGTATCTAAACAGTGCGGCATGCCTGTAAATCGCCCTCTCCTTGATCTATAAAAGGAAGGTGATCCCCCTCGCCGCAGGGGGGAGAGAGGAACCACAGGGAACAACACACACGCGCGCTCCTCAATTCTCCCACAACATCAGAACTCGCTTCGATCACTCCACCAGGGACTTGGAGGCAGCGCCTCCTCTCCTGCCTTGCTTGTAGCCGCCCCACTACAGGCACCCCGGTGCAAAGCAATACAGTGCCTCGAGCACACCACTGCTGGACGTACGGCCCCGGCCGGAACCAGGATAAACCCCGTATCTCTAGTTGCTTAGCACCGACCATCGAGGGACAGATCTTAGCGCTTATTACTAGTTAGTGTCGGGACTACATTCCGCACCGACACTTCGTCTTGCTCGTCTCGCCACCATGTGGCCCGCACCTAGTCCCGCCGTCCACCGGGTCCCTCGAACCGAGCCTACTTGTCTCTCCATCTCTCAGAGGCCCCTCAAGGCTGAAGACCTTTCGCGCCCGTTCTTCACCTGCAACAACACGAACTAGGCCGCAGCCTACACCTGCGCACTGAGCCAAGAGTCAGTCCAACACCCGTTGTCAATCACTCATCACCGAGGAGCGGTCATCCATCGACCACCGGGACGCTCCTGGTCCTCAACCCCAACAGCCTCGCGTGCTTCCTCAGAATCGCCACCGTCGTCCCCACCTCGCCGCCCCTGCTCCGCCTTGCAGCAGCTCGAGGAAGACGACCACCTCGCCGCGAGGCCCCCCGGTAGGGAGTACCGGGGAGGGGAGTTGCAAGGCCCGCCGGCAGGGAGTACCGGGAGGAGAGCTGCGAGGCCGGCACTGGGGACGAGAGGCGTTGCTCGCGCGCGGGGGAGAGTCATGTCCGCCGCCTGTCCACCTCGGCCCGAGCTCAAGGCCTCAGTCGACGCGGAGCCCATGGAGGACGACGCGCCCAACGCCGCTGCATCCCGAAGTAGGGGAAGGAGGGAGCCAGCCGTTGTCGTCGCGGACCTCCTACCCGCTGCTCCCTCTCCCTCCGTGCCCGTGGATGGGGCCGCCCACGTATTGCCGACAGGGAGGAGCCGTCGGGAGGGAGCTCGGGACGTCCGCTACCCGCCGCTCCCTCTCCCTCCATCGCTCGCCTCGATGACACCGTCCACCGTTGCGGAGCAGGGGAGGGGCAGGGGCCTTCGCCAGCATCCCGTCGTCGTCGTCATCGTCCGAGCCAGGCGTCGCACTCGCCGTCGTCGCCCGCTCTGACACGCGGATCTCGCGAGGGAGGGCGGCCGCCGGCGTGGTTGCCCCTCCTCCATCGCCGGCGCGCAAGGGAGGGCGGCAGAGGAGCAGAGGATGGGGGCAGCGGAGGAGCAGAGGAATGGAAAAGAGTGGAGAAAGGAAGGAGAGATAGGGGTGGGGTCGTGGGGAGAGTGATTGGTGGGCGGCGGGTCGGTACGGGAGGGGGGTAAAGAAATGCGATGTGTGGGCCCGATTTGGATGAAGGAGAAACATGAAGGAAGATGGATGCGGGAGAAGTGAATTTTAAGAAGAGAATCTGGATGATGGGGACGTAATATTCCGTTTTAAAGGAGAAGATGAAGGAGAACAAGTGTGGATGGTCTTGCGCGTCCATCGTATGCCAGTGAGAGGTTTCCCATATTGTCAGGGTGATGGTAAATGTCTGAGTCCTGCCAACCTTGTAACCAAAAGTTGTAAAAAAAACTTCGTAACCAACAGTTAAACATCTTGTGCACCTCACTCGGGTATAAGTCAATTGGGCCTTCAATATCTCCAGAATGACCTCTAGATGGCATATGAAGAATCATGCTCTGCTTCGGTCTCACAATCAGAGCGACAACCTTTTTTTAAGATAAAAAAAGAGACATGAGAATAAAAAATACAACGAAAGGCCTCTCGTCCTAGTAGTTGGTTAATGAAGCTGAGGTACGATCGCAACCACCTAGGTTCAATTCCTTGTTGGAGTGAATTATGGGGTTAATTTTTTTAAAAAAAAATACCCTCGCCGGTGAAACCGGGGGTTTTCTAAGCCGGGAGAAATTTTTTTCTTCTTAATGAAAACCATGGGGTGGTCTTTACCCCACCGACTTAGTTTTTTTAGAAAATAAAACATACAATAGTTTGGTGCAGATAAAAAAACTATACCAACTAAAATATTACTACTAACTCTCGTTCACATCGAATATTGAGGTATGGATTATTTCAAGGATTAAGAAATGCTTTCACATGACTTATACAAAAGCAATGTAAGGAGTGCAAGAAAGCTACAGAAGACCTCTAGATTGTTCGCTGAATCTTTAATACCATCAACTGAAGAGTGGCAGTTTAAAACTTTCGGAGGTCGAAGGCTATAGCACGGGTACTGTAGCGAGCTACCGTGGTTTGTTTTGAGACGGTGGTACCATTTTGGAAACTACAATAAATATATATATATATATTATAAAGTCGTAAAAGAAATAATATGGAAATAAAAAAATCCACCCAGTACAGACAAATGGCCGTACGCAGCCCAATTGGTAGCCCAATACACAGTTAAACCGGCCCACCTAAGACCGATCACAATTTGCATATTGCGCCACATATCTTTATCTTTACGAGCTCTGAAACGGGGCAATTTTAGGAAACCCCCTCCAACTTTATCAAAATTAAATTATACTCTAACCACTCCTCCGATAATTTGATGAAGCCCCCTCAAGATTTACGTAACTACCATTTATTTAAACCAAATCTCAAACAATTTGACGTCATCTCCCTCTATCGAGGGACCGAATTTTACGATAGTCAACTCACGATCCATGCATCACCCAGAAACTAGAGCTTTAAAAAAAATAATACATGGTCCACAGGCTTCTAAGCAAAAGACACTAAACTTTCTGCAAATCTACTCACGAATCAAATTTTGACATGAAAGTCCCCCAGCTTTGTCATGATCAATCCACGATCTCTGCATTCAACTGAAAAATACCTTAATGTTTGAAGAAACTAATCCACAACCTAAAATCCTGCCAAAAAATCTCAAACATTCTTACCAATCCACACGGCGTGGCAATGCGTGTCAGTCTTTCTAGTTTTCAGCTAATTCCGAACGCTAGATCAATCAGACGAAGGGTCTAAAAAATCAATTCATGCGTAGAAAATTCACTGAAAAAGTGGGTGCGGATGACAATTGACAAGCACATGTTGCACGACGACGAGGCCATCCGTTTCCCGTCCCTCTCTCCCTGCAGGTGGGGCCCTCGCGTTCCACGTCAGCGTCACGCCCGGCTCACCACGACTCGTTTATCCACTTGGCCACCCGCGCCACTTGACCCCGACCCCGAGACGGCGACTGCTACACGTACCTCCCGCGTCTCCCCCTCTCGTCGCCTGCTTGGCATTGGCATCGCCGCCTTCCGGCTCCCCGCACGCGCGCGCAGCTCCCCGCCGTCCGTTTTCGTGCTCCGAAGATCCGGCCTCATCCGCCCCGCCCGCCCTCGTCGTCTCCTCCCCCACTCCCGTCTCGTCCGCTTTCTTTAATCAATCCCCCGCGCCCCCTCCCAACCCCAAGCAACCTCCACTAATCCCCGCTTGCGTCCCCTGCCTTTCCCTTTCCCTTTCCTCTGCAAACAATGGACGGTGGCGGCGATCTCACCTCGCCGGGTTGCTGCACCGGCGGTTCTTGCGGCGTGCGGGTTCTGCGGACGCTTGTGGATACGGTTTGACCGGTCCGCGGCGACCTGGCCTCGTCTTGGTTGCTGGTTCTCTTCTCGGTGTTGTTGCGCTGGTCTGGGCTCTGGGGCGATCGGGACACACTTGGGCTCGGCTCTTCGCCGGAAAAGGTGAGGTATTGATCGTTTCTTCTTGCTTCTTTCGGTTTTGAACAGGTGTTGATTGTTTTCGTTTCGGCTCTTGAAAACCGTTGCTTTCTCGCTTTAAGCGTGATATATCTTTGGTTACATGCACGACGATAAATATTTTTTAAAATCCGTTTTTTTTACTGCCGTGAACATACGCAAACCCAATAGAACAGGAGTGTTTGATAGATTCTGTGCTTCGTGGAGCTGGAGCAGAGACAGGATTTTGTGCTGTTTTGTGGTGCACCAGTATCAGAGAGTAACATAGCTATTGAAAGTGTCAAATTCAACATTACAGAATCATGCAAGTTGCAACTGCTGCAATTTGATGGACTAGTACACATTCGGTAGCAGTGACTTTTAGAAAAGTGAACAAAAAGGGTGCAACTTGTATATAGTAAGGTTGTTTCCTCTGTATCTTTCCTAGAAAAGCCACCCAAAAACATAATTTGCTTTTGATGTAGACTGTCCCGTTCAAACAGAACCATGATGCTTATCCTGAAAACTGTGATCAGAAACTTTGCATCTCCATCCCCTTTCCTAAAACTGGCAATTGATCGATGACCTTGTAGTCAGTGGTAAAATGAAGATTTGCGAGATTGCTTTATTGTGGCTCCTATGGGCTCTGATATAAAAAAAAAGTGATTTAATTTCACTTGCCATAGGATCATCCCCAAGGTGTGGGCTTCAGGATAGTCATATTTAGAGTAGTTCTTTGAAATGAATGCTAAGTCAGTAATTCTTCACGACAGTAGTCACAATGTGCCTTCTTCCTTTTCTTTTCCAAACATTCTAGGCATTGTACATTATCTCCTCAGTCTGACCTTGCTGAAAATGAGTGATGTATAGTTTATCAATCAATAAAGAGTTCAGGTTCATTTGAACTCCCCCGGACAAAAATATTGTTTATTTTCGTTTTCTTTGATTCCCAAATAGACTATACCTTTTTATCATGCTGTGTGAGGAACTGAACTACCATTTCCTTGTTACTTCAATGTGTTTGAAGTTTTGAACAAAGTTGTTGGTTTATAGCTGTTGAATTGTTTCTTTTTACTTTTTCAGGCTTGATGCCACTTGGTACTTGCTCCAATATCTGATGGATACCATTTAATTTTAGATTTTTACAGTATCCCACTCCTCGTACCATTGAGACGAGTCTGCGGGTAGGCCCATGTGTTAACAACCTCTGAGGACAAGGCGTGTCCTGATGTGCAATAAGATCCTATTTTGGTGATTTTGGACTTCTACTTTTTCTTCTGAAATTTCTTGTATATTTAAGAAGATCCACAGTTCTGAGGCGGTGGATGGTGGTCATGGAAGGGACAACAATCAGAATAGCTAGCGAGTCAAAACAAGGCAACGGGCAAGACTCTTTGACAGAACTGCCTAGAGCTACAGAGACTTTAGCAGCGCATGATCATGAAGTAGAAAAATTAATTGGACTTGAAGATGACACAGAGTTAACACCTTGTGAAGGAATGGAATTTGAGTCTGAAGATGCTGCAAGGGATTTCTACAGCACATATGCAAGAAATGCTGGTTTTCGGATCCGGATTAGCAGGTATACTCGCTCGAGACGTGATAATTCAATCATTTCTCGTCGTATTGTATGTTCGAAAGAGGGATTTCATGAAACCCGTGATGGCCTCAATTCTGACCAAAAACAGCAAGAACGGACAGGTGCTAGAGTTGGTTGCAAAGCCATGATAATGTTTAAAAAGTTTGGTCCCGGCAAATGGATGGTTACCAAATTCATAAAGAACCATAATCATGGACCAGTTCCACCAAGAAAACTTGATTCTGAGCCAGCAAACCAGGATGGTGATCTAATGGAAAAGCCACATTGTATTGAGATGGGCCCTGTTGAGGAGCCATTTGAGGGTCTGGAATTTGAATCAGAAGAAGCTGCAAAACTGTTCTATGTAAACTATGCTAGGCTAAATGGTTTCCGTGCACGTATCAGCAGATACTGTCGTTCAAGGCGTGATAATTCAATCATTTCTCGTCAGATTGTGTGTTCCAAGGAAGGCTTCCGTGAAGTTCGAACCAAGAAAGTGATGACAGATGAAGGGAAAACAAAGCGTCCGAGAATGATAACAAGAGTTGGTTGCAAAGCTATGATTGTAGTGAAAAAGATGAACTCTGGAAAATGGATGGTTTCCAAATTTGAGAAAGAGCATAACCATTCTCTGTCGCATTCCAAAATGGCCCCTATTATCTCAAACATCACTTCTGGAGAAGTTGATGATTTCACTGCAAAGGGTGCAGATCCTAATGATGTAAAAACTGAGGGATGCAGTGCAGGAGGCCAATGTAATCCTGTGGATTCCCTCACTGTCCTTTATAACAATTTATGTCAAGAGGCCTTAAAATTTGCAAAAGAAGGGTCGGTCACGGAAGAAATATACCATGTAGCAGTTTCTGCCTTGAAGGAGGCTGCAAAAAAGGTTGCTGAAGTCAAAAGGAGTTGTCCATTGCCACATCATGATTTTATTAGTGAAATCAAACATGATGTCTTTCAGGTTCAAACTATGAGTACCTTGCAATGTTCAAATCAGGTTGAACTGGAAACAACATTATCCAGGTCCGGGGCACTTCAAGAGTCTGCCTCAAATCTTTTGCTGGTACCAACCAACGTTATAACTGATTCAAGGTTATATAATTGTGTCAACAATGTCCCTCTATCAAGTGATTTCCTCACAAATGGTAAATATGCTATGATAATGATAATTAATCCAATGCCTTTCTTTAACTATTGTTTTATTTATAACACTTTCCTGTTCGATCAACAGGGAGACAAGGTAGGCATGAAACAGAAGGCTCTTTTATGCATTTTAATAAGAACATGGAAGAGGCATCTACACGAAAACCTCAGGTAGCTTTGCTAAATCTTACCTAACTCAAGTCATTTTTTTAATGCATTCAGCAGTTTTAGGTACTTCATTTTGGACCAGAAGATTCATGTTTGTAGTCTAACCACAGAACACTAGCTCTAATCAAGCCATTCTTGGAAAGGATGAAGGTATTCGTGGATCTTCTGGAGAAACCATGGTTGCTATTCCTGCAATACCTCTTGCGCTGTGCATGCCTGTGACGCAGAACTTGCCTCGATCTTCTGCAGGTAGCTCTAATAAACTCAAGCTTCCTGATAGCACCATATCAATAAGTCAATTAGTTCTGTGTTTCTGTATGAGTTTCTAATCTTCTAGATGATTTGTCTGTTGATTGCTTCAATGGTCTGCGTTGCAAATAAAAAAGAACATATACCATGGAAGGTTTTGAATGGTTCTTATATATACCTATGATTATCTTCAGAATATTTTGTGACCAAAAGATATCAGTTTATGTTCTGTCCCCTTAACCTACCAAAGTTTGCAAAGTTTTTAGTCCCATAAAGACCTGAACGAATGCAGCGTGCTTTATAGTGTAGCCCATAATTTCATCTGAGTTGACATTTCCCAGCATACACATCTTTGGAGCATTGTTTTTTTAGGACAAGAAGCCCACCTGAACTTTTAACGAACAAGTCCGTCGAGTAGGCACAGGCGCTCGGGGAGAGGAGGAACAGGGGATGAGAAAAAGGAACTACAATCATACGTTTTACACGTCTTTGGAGCATTGTGACTATGTTTTTTTTTATTTTTTCAGGTTCTTGATTTTCTTTTTATTTTTAGAAAACATAGGATTACGATTTAACAGAAGATGGTCTATGGAAAATTTAGCGCCTTGATCAATCTTATCTGATAGAAGTACTATTCTAATACCTATTCATTTTCATGGACCGCAGATGGGCCATACAGATTGTTGGATGCTCCTATTGAAGCGGTTCCGATTTCATACCGTCCTGCAGAACCCATCAGGCAACCAACAAAAGGTGTGTGTACTGTAGGTCCATTTGCAGGTGTTTTGTCTGACCTGAACAAGCGAGGAACAGGTCCAAACTCTCTGGTTCATGCTACAGCTCTTGCTTGTGGTGCGCGTGTTGTTCCTCTCGAGGAGGCAGCTTCACTTATCAATGCTATTGAATCAAAGATCAGATCTGGGGGGGCCATAATAGCAAAGCTGCCTTCAAGCAACCTGACTTCTCCGTTTCCTCCAGCTATAGACATGTCATCTTCCAGTGAAGATGAGGAGAAGGGCCACAGTGAGCCCCTAATGGTGGATGTCGATTGTAACTGCCACGAACAGAGCTCTGACGAAATGAAGCTTCAAAGTGAGCCATCAGAGTTGGAAACTGAAGCTGACAACTGATCTGTGCTACCTGAAGCTGTAAACCATGATCATATCGATTGCTAACAGTTTACAAAGTGAAGGATTGTATCTGTTCTAAAGATCAAAGCTTCCCTGTGATTATAGATTTATTCTATGATTTAAGAAATTTTTGTAACATCAAATTAGGATTCTCATCACTTAATTTTGTTGAGTCTACCATGTTGTAATTATAGATTAGCTGAAATCAATACCTCCAGTGGAGAATTTGTAAAAACGACCAACCATACTGTGTAGATTTTTTCATGTAACGGAAAATGAAAAGTGTTTATAATCAAGTTGTGGTTCTGACAATGCTGGTAGACCGTGCACTTCACTATTAGCTTCTGTACTGAACAAATAAGGTAAAGCTATAGGTTGCCAGTGTGATTTGGAGCAACTCCTCACACGAATTTTTTCTTCCCCAAACTCACCTTCTTCCCCAACTCCGGCAAGCTTTCCGGCGAGTTTCGGGTTCGGGTTAGGGTTCGGGGTTAGGGGTTGCTGGGGGGCTGCCATCCCTGCCGGACCTAGAGAGAGGCCCGGCGGCGGCAGGCCGGCCGGCGGAGGTGGCGGTGGGCGGGGTGGCGAGGCCGGGCGGCGGGGGCGCCGCCGGCCGGGCGATGGAGGCCGACGGTTGGGCCGGGGGTCGGGCGGGGGCGCACGTCGGAGTCGGAGACGGCGGGGTCGGGCGGCGGTGGTGGGAGGGGGCGGCGGTGGTGGCCGTAGGTGGGGCCGGCGCGGCGGGGCGGTGGCGGGAGACAGGGGAGGTCGAGAGGAGGAAGAAGGTAAGAAACCGAGGGAGGAAGAGGAAAAATAGTAGTCTAGAGATGTAAATAATTGCAAAAATTCGTGTGAGGAGTCCCCTTGTTTCACACTTGTGACGTATAGACACACCCAACAAATAACATATAACCTGAGGCACCGGTGTAAGAATAAAGCAGTGCTTATCATATTGGGGTTCAGTATTCAGACAGATCACCTTCAATCCTCTCATCAGCATAAATATTTAAGTATACGAGAAAAAGGTATATAAAAAAAGAGTTGGGCAACCGTACACGTACGAGCTGCTATCTTGAAGGCTGCAGTCTGCAGATATAAAACAAAAAGGCTTCTGATCTTGTCAGAGTCAACCATGCGCCGTGACCTGCTAAACTGTATCGCTGACCTTGGGCTCGACTACTCTCTCCATCCTTAAATATATTCATTCTTCAATTTTCGTGCTGCACGTTTAACCATCCGTCTTATTTAAAAAAATTATGAAAATGTAAAAATAATTATGATATACTTAAAATATAAATGATGATAAAACATATCATAACAAAATAAATAATATTTTCATAATTTTTTAATAAGACGAATGGTCAAACGCGACCAGCAAAAGTCAACAAATGCTTAGTGAGTACTCCACTCTCAGGCCATGGCACATCACGTTGAAAATGAAAGGTTTATAGCCTCGTATTGTCAAAGGTTTATCGTACCAAAGTGGTGGTACTGGTGTACGGTGATCTGACCAGGTTCGCGGTTCATCTTATCTTCATCAGTAGATTTACACACCATCTTATCTCAATCTGTCTTTCAGTCTGAACCTGCTATGCTTCTGCGCCTGTATCAAATACAATTAATAACAAGGTATTTTAGTTGAGAAAAATTGACATCTTGAGCACCACAATGCATGATAGACTTTTCTTGCAAATAGCAACATGTAAGTGAAATGAGATGACAAATTTGGACTCATGAAGTAATTACAAATTAATTGTAGTAGGAGCTGGCATAGCTCAAGTTGTTTTAACTAAACACAAATTACTCTACATTAAATGCACGTGGAGGTTCGGGACAAAGGGGAAAATATAATAGGATCACTAAGAGCAACTCTAACAGTTTGGCAAACCAACTTGGCATCCATATAATTTTGGCAAAACAAGAAAAATTGGCATCCAACAGTTTGGCAAACCAACTTGACAAAAATAGAAACTTGGCAAAACTCACCTCCCCATGCGCATATATGCGCGCGCGGATCGTGGTTGCCATCGTTGTTTCCCTCTAGGTGGGAGGGTGAAAAAGAAATAAAGAATAGAGAAGGATTCCTGATGTAAGTTTTTCAAGAGGTGGAAGGACACACATAATTTTGTTTCTCTCAGGATTCCTGATGTAAGTTAGATTTGGATTTGGCAAGTGAACTATGCCAAACTGTTGGAGATGAATTCTTTTATTACTTTGCATAGCTTTTTAGAAGTTGGCAAAACACAGGATTTGCCAAGTAAATTTTGGCAAACTATTGGAGATGCTCTAAATAATGTATGATAAACTTTCCTATAAATAGCAACATGTAAGATAAAAAATGAGATGCCAAAATTGGAGCTCATGAAGTAATAACAGATAGCTCAAGTTATTTAAAATGCACGAGAAGGTTCGATACAAAGGGGATAAATTATGAGTAGGATGTTGCGTGATTGGTAACAAAAGTTTATCACAACTGAATAAACAATATAAAGTATGAATATGAATACTGTTTTAGAAATTAAAAGAGAGAGGGAGGGAAAGAGTGTAAAGATAGATAATTTTGATCAGATGTGCTTGCTTCAAATTTATTAACGAACTTCTAATACTTATATTTTAAAAATAACTATGCCTCGTTTAAATTGCTAGCCTATATTTAGGAGCACAAGCTGGCCATCGAAATTAAAATAGTTCATGTTCAAATTCCGGAAACCAAAGATAGTACACGGGCAAGATGCAAGCACAAGCTGATAGAACAAACCTTAGAGGTAACACCTCCATACACATAAATAAACATGATAGCATACAGAGCTAGTCTACTATGTTGGCACATCAGTCCAACACATTTTTTCGTCATCATCGTTGTAACAGACGCACGCACGCGCCACCGTTTTATTCTGAACCCACTACATCGCCTCGCCGTTCCGGATCATCAGAAGTTGGGGCCTGCGGCGAGGATCTCGTCGGTCAGGCTGCTGTCGTCCCCGATCTTGTAGCTGGCGAACACCTCGAAGTTGTTCTTGAAGAGCCCGGCAAGCCTCAAGAGCGTCTCCTTGTACGCGGCCTTGTCCGTCCACTGCGCACACCATTCGTCAAGTTCAAGAAATTGGTCAGTGTTGTGTTCTGAACAAAGCTGTGTTCAGTTCAAGATGCATGACTGATGGCGCGAAACTGGTTGGTGACAGGGCTTACGGTGTTGATCGGGTCGAGGATTTCCGACGGCACGCCGTCGATCTCGGTGGGGATCTCCAGCCCAAAGATCTCGGTCTTATTGTAGTTGGCGGTGAGGAGCTCGCCGGAGTGGATGGCGTCGACGATCTTCCGGGTGTAGGGCAGCTTGATCCTCTTGCCCACACCGTACCTGACGACAAAGCCACCGTCATGAACTTTCGGTTACACAACGAACACGAGCTTTGCAGCCGCACAAGGAGAGAAAAAATTGAGTCCTCAATGGGGATCAGATAAGGAACAATACCTGCCGCCGGACCAGCCGGTGTTGACAAGCCACCCGGTGGCGCCGTACTTCTGCATCTTCTCGGCGAGCATGGCGGCGTACTTGGTCGGGTGGAGCATGATGAAGGCCGCGCCGAAGCAGGCCGAGAACGTGGCCGTCGGCTCCTTGATGCCGTCCACCGTGCCGGCGACAATTGCGGTGTAGCCGCTGATGAAGTGGTACATGGTCTGCGCCAGGTTCAGCTTGCTGACCGGCGGGAGCACGCCGAACGCATCGCACGCCAGGAGGATGACGTTCTTGGGGTGCGGCCCGACGCAGGGGATCTTGGCGTTGGGGATGTACTCGATCGGGTAAGCGGCACGAGTGTTCTCTGCGGTAAAATCAGCAATGACAGTGTGAGATCGCAGCAAAGTCTACTTACATGCGTGTGTCTGGTAACAAAAAAAAATGGTCGTCTGTCAGTCTGTGTTATGGATGTTTACCGGTGACAGATTTATCGGTGTAGTCAACTTCACGAGTGTGCTCGTCGAAGACGACGTTCTCCAGCACTGCGACAGAAACATAAACATTCAGTTAGGCCATTCGGAGCAAAGACAGAGCATGCTCTGAAATGCCATTCGGAACAAAGAAATCGAAAGTTCAGGGAAGGGAAGTACCAGTTCCAAACTTGATGGCGTTCCAGATATCAGGCTCTTTCTCCCGGGACAGGTCTATGCACTTGGCGTAGCAACCGCCCTCGATGTTGGAGACGCCATTGTCGCTCCAGCAGTGCTCATCGTCACCGATCAGAAGCCTATTGTGATCCGTCGACAGCGTCGTCTTCCCAGTACCTGTTTTGGGAGAGATAGAAGAGGGAAAAAAATCCAAAATCAGCAAATACGGCATTGGTATTCATACAAGGTCACAGTGACGCTGACATCACATATATAACAGCAAATCTTTGGCATATCTGTGCGCAGGCATGTATAGGAAGGTAGGATAGGATAAGCTAAGCGAAACGTCAGATGCGATGATTTGGGCAGGTGACGGCACCACAATCCTGTTGGGAATTGGGATCCATTCCCAATTGTTTCTTACCTGAGAGGCCAAAGAAGAGGGCGACGTCACCGTCCTTGCCCATGTTGCAGCCGGAGTGCAGCGAGAGGATGCCGCGCTTGGGCATGAGGTAGTGCATGACGCCGAAGAGGCCCTTCTTCATCTCCCCGGCGTACTGCGTGCCCAGGATCACCATCTCCCTCCTAGCGAGGTTGATGTCTACGCTCGTCGACGACGTCATGTAGTGCGTGTACCGGTTACAGGGGAACTGCCCGGCGTTGTAAATGGTGAAGTCCGGCGTGCCGAAGCTCTCCAGCTCCTCGTCCGTGGGCCGGATGCACCTGCGCACCCACCCCCGGTTACTTCTACAGCTCGATCATATATGTCGTGCAGTGTACTATTGCTTTATTCGATCCCCAATTGGATTATGTCTTGGGAGGCAACAGGATATATCATCACAACATAGATAGATATTTATATATATGTAAATATATAAACATGCATGGTATATAATCATACACCACCATATATATATGCTGTAAATGTAAGTAGTTTGATGCATGGGGTTCATCGTCAATGAACTTATCTGGGCTTTGGAGCAACGACGACCTAGGATAAGAGTACAAGCTAGACAGGCAGTGGGAGGCTTACATGTTGTGCATGAAGAGGGAGTGGTACGCCCTGGCGGAGATGATGCGGACCTTGATGCGGTTCTCCGGGTCCCAGTTGAGGAACTGGTCGTTGACGAACACCTTGTCCAGGGAGTTGAGGTAGTCCACGGCCCGCTCCCGGTTCGTCAGGAACGTGTGCTCGTCCATCTCGATGTTGGGCGAGCCCCTGAAATCGATTTGTCCAGCAGAGATTGTTCGTTGTTGGTCAGCCGCGAAGGCGAGAAGCAGAGAAACAGATGATGCGTGGACACGATCGAGCGAGATCGAAACGCTAGCTAGCTACTCACTTGCCCCACCACAGCTCCTGCGCGGCGGCCTCGTCCTTGACGACGCGCTTGTCCCTGGGCGACCGCCCCGTCTTGGCGCCGGACAGCGTCGCCAGCGCGCCGGTCGACGTGATGAACGAACCCTTCTCGTACTTGATCGCCTGCTCGTACAGCTCTGTTTTGGTTTTGGTTTTCACCAACCAAAGGGACAAAAAGCACCCATTAGTACGTCTCGCCTCGACCGATCGCGTGCGTGTATGCCTGAAGAACGAGAAGAATTAATACGTACCGCCGGGGGAGAGGTTGTAGAGGACATGGGTGAACTTGAGGGAGCTGTCGCTGACGGCGATGGTGGGGGCGGCGGGGTGGTGGTGCTGGTGGTGCTGGTGGTGCTTCTGCGGCGTCGCCGGCGCGCCCTTCGCGGCGGCCTCGCCCTTCCTCGCAGGGTCGCCCTTGACGACTTTGGGGCCCGTTTCACGTGTCAGAGACGCCAACGACGCGCTGCATCACCCATCACATGCCGCGCTTAGTTTATTAATAATCAGTCAAAGGATCATTAGCTTCTACTAGTAGTAGTGTGGATCATTAACAAACATCTCTTAATGCTTGCTTGCTGCTAGCACTGCATCAGCATATGTTACTTACGCTCATCACAACGATCGAAATCACGCGCGAAAACGGGAGGAGATCAGGAGGCCCAGATGGACACGGTCTACACAAAACAACTAGTAGGCTCGAAGATACTGTAATCCTACAGATTCTGATGAGCTGCAGCGCAGACTTGTTGCAGAAAGGATCCTAGGTTTCTTGGGGGATGAAGGAGAAAGTTTGTTTTGCGAAGGCGACAGCGATGTCACGTCAGATAAAGGTTCTTGCGTGCGTGTCCGTTACGTGCGAACCACAACACCGGGCTGATCCTTTTCCATCTCCTCCCCACCTTTTCTTCTTCTTTTTTGCAAAGTAAATAAAAACAAAAATGGGCATGCTGACTACTAGTAGCTAGCACCAGAATTGGGTTCCATGATTCATATGTGTGCTGCAGGCTGCAGCCTACAGGGGATGGACTTATTCGATGCGATAAGAACAAGTTCGATGCGAGTGTATCGATACGTGACGTGTGTCCGTCACTCCGGCCGGTGCCATGCACGGAGGTTACGTGATATACATGGGTGTGCGATCCGCGGGGTGCCCGTGGCGTGAGAGAGACCTTCTTTGTGTGACGATACTTTTGTCTGGAAAACAACATGGGCGACCTAAAAACATACGGACTAGGCTTGTTGAACACTGTAAAAGCGTCACCATGATAAATATTTGTTTCTTGTTTTTAATCGGCTGTGTTATTTAATTAGTTTAAATTATTTTTTGGGTAACGTATAGTAAGATTTTTTTATTAAAAAAATACGTATACTACTAGTATTACCAGAGTATGTTAGTGGGGCCCATCCAGCGCGCCTTTCTATGCCAAGTATGATCTGTTCCGTTCCTTTGTTCTTCTTCCAGAGTTCACTCACACAGGCCACCGCTCCCCGCAAACGTCAATCATTTTGGACTTTTCTTCCAAAAGGGACAACGGATTCATTTTTGCTCACCTCTCAAGTTCTTGGGTTGGGCATTGTTGGAGTATTTGTTAAGCACTTTTCAATTAACGAAATCGATCATCTTGGACTTTTCTTCCAAAAGGAAAAAACGGGTTCATCTTCGCTCACCTCTCATGTTCTTGGGTTGGACATTGTTGTGAAGCTCTTAATTTTTAGTTCATGAAATCAACAGGACCGGTATTTAAGAAGAGAGAGGGGATCGGAAATGGCGGGCCGGGCGGCGAGCGGCACCTGATGGACTGCAGCTGCTGGCGGTGGCGCTCCTCCTCGGAGAGCGCGGCGGCGAAGGACGCGGCGGCGCCGTCCTTGATGGGCGTGGTGGGCGCCGACCGCTTCCGCTGCAGCGAGTGCAGCTCGTCGATGGTCTGCGCGCGCACCGGCGCCGCGCTGTCGTCGTGGCACACGCCGTTCTCGTGCTTCTTCTTCCCGTGCGTCTCGATCCGCGCGAGCCCGTTCGGCGCCGCCATCTCGGCACAGGTCGGGGGGGTCGCTGGAGCAGCCTGCAAGGATGGAAGACAACAGAGAGAGAGCCGAGAGCATTAGCAGCCTAGAGCTAACTAGCTAGGAGCAACACGATCACGGCCGCCATTGGCGCTTCGAGAGCAATCTGCGAGGATCGCAGGACGAGGGGAGGAGAGACGGGCACGTACGGGACGGAGCGACGACGTGCGCCGAGCAAGCGGTGTCGAGTTGGAACCGAAAGGAAACGAGTGAAGCGGTGTGGGGTGGAATGAGACGAGCTCGGGCTGGGCTTTTAAAGGACGCCCCGGAGTTAACCGTGGTTACGTTCTCCTCTCTACCTAACCAGAGTGGTGCCGGGTTGGGTCTGGAGTTGGAGCTGTGGACTTGTGGCTGTGTATCTCTGATTTTTCTCCCCTCTGTTCCCTTATGTTCGAGAGTATCTCCAGCTGGAACTTAACACATTAATCTGCAAGTCTTGACAAGTTTTCACTATTCATAGTTTCACTACTCATTTCATAACTTTCAAATAAATCCGTAAGACGAATCTATTTAGCCTACTGTACTCCAAATTGTAAGTCGATTATTGCTAGCTGCATGCGATTGCTAGCTGCATGCGTACCGATTATTGCTTGTAATTAAGGGTCTTTATTTTCATTTGGATGTCAGAGATGCCAGCCGCGCCATGTCTATCCTACGAGACGAGCTACCTGCCCCTGCCCCTGCCCCCGGCTGGCAGATCATACCATAGCAATATATTAAGAGGAGCACGACGCATCCGGCTGCCCAAGCCGGAGCCCCCGTGGCCGCATGGAACCACCAGAGTTCGCCGGCCATGGCGGCGTCATCCGCCGCGCAGTCCTCATCGGCACTGGCTCCCCCGGCTCCGAGAACCAGTGCGTCGCCCTCGTCCGTGCCCTCGGCATTGCCGGCGAAAACCTCACCGTCTATGTCAGTCAGTTCACCTCCTCCCGCATGCCGTTTAATTTGCTGCCACGTACCTTCAGCATTAATTTCATTTGTTTGGGTTGCTTAATTTCCTCATGCAGAGAGTGACGAGGCCGAGAGGAGGGATCAACGACTGGCTGGGTGTCATCCCCGTCTCCCTGCACAAACTGATAGACAAATTTCTCGTCAGGCCGTTCTCCCGCAGAGCGGCGGGGCCGAACGCGCCGCGGAAACACGTCCCGAATGGCGGACTCGCCGCGCTGTCGCCCTCTGTTCCAAATTGTAAGTTGTTTTAGCTTTTCGAAATAAATAGATATTATTATATTATGCATATATAAAGTATATCTTCGCACATAACAAGATATATAGATCTAATAAAAACAAAATGATCTATAATTTGAGGTGGAGGGAGTATGTTACTTTGCATTGTGTCCCCAAAAATATTTTCGTTGGAGAGTATCTTCAGCTGTATATCGACACACTTAATCTGACTTCTCATAAACAACAGAAAAGAAAAGAAACACCTCCTGTGTGTCCCCTGAATTAGCTGGGGCTGGAGTTGATAAACTTGATGTGTGTGTGACTCTGCGTGCTTGTAGGGTGCTTGCAACGTCACTGGTGTCATCTGTAAACACACCAGGTGTGCTGCTTATACATAATTTATGAAAAAAGTAAAAAGTTTCTTTTTCAAAAAAATGCCGCCGTGAGCATTATCATCACAATAGCTAGTCTGACTCTGAGCATGATCATCGCACAGATAATCTGACCATACCGAGTCGGTGCAGGTCGGCCTTCATCTTCATGCTAGCTATAGTTCGTTCGACCTGGCTCCAACCTCAGATACTAACCCAACAAACAAGGCATGCACAGTTGAGCAGATCAGCATGCCAAAATAAAAAAAAATGTTTGAATAGAGTACCAGCTGGAGTTGTGTCAACGTTTGACCGCGTCCCAGGTAACATGAGCCGTGTCAATGTGCTGCAGATTTGCAATTGCGTATGTGTGCGTGAGGCGGATGGATAGGGACGACAACCTATTGCCCCTTCACAAATCCAAATATCCTCGTGTTATTTTCCTGTAACTGATCTGTCATCAGCTTGAGTACTAGACTACTAGTACTGCATACTGTATATAGTACAACCAGTAGTATAAATAAAAGCGATGAACTTGCTGTGCATGATAAGGTCAACTAGCTAATACGGTGGATTATATCTCAATTTGACAGGCGTTTATCAATCAACTAGCCACGGTTGTTAATTTTTTAAAATATAATTGACAGGTGTTTATCGAGCAGCCTAGATCTCATTTTCTTCTGTTTTCATTCGGGATCTATCGCTTTCATGGATCGATCGCTCATAGCTAGCTACCGACTGCTAATTTTTTTTCTCAAAATGTTGATCCAACTGGATGAATGAGCACGGATGCTATAGGGAAAGCATGAGGCTCAATTAAGGTGTACCGGGAAGGGGGTAATCAAGTTGATTGGCTCCAGTAATCCAACTTAATCCGGTGGGTAACAGTATGTTGGGTCAGATATTTCTTAGCCCTGTTAGTAGATTTGTATGCTGCAGAGGCGAAATGGAAGTGTGAAAAGTATGCTGACTTTTTGGACGAACACACCCTCTTTAACCTTTATCAATTGGCGATTTTATACTTTATTTTGAGCTCTTTGGTCACTGTCTCTTCGTATAACCTGAAAGATCATTTCGTTTTGGCTTGAACTTTGTATGTGTAGTACTATAATATAAGCGCATCCTTTGTTGCTGGAGGTGACATGGCGAGATGGAAAACGTGGCCAAGCTGTGGATGCGTGCACCGCGTGTCATCGCTCCGTGATCCGAGTGTTTCACTTGATTTATGCCGAAGGGACTAGTATGACCAGAGAAAATGTGTTTATTACTCCCCCAACACCGTGCTGCCGGGAGCTAATGAGCTTTGTCCATGTGCGGATTATCTTGTTTATCAATTCATCAAGTTGCTTGGTTAAAAAAACGAAATGAACTCGATTGTCAAGTTTGCAGGTCAGAACGTACTCCATCCGCGTCGTATCCGACGCTTATCCTGGTCAGACGGACTCCGCACCGGCATGGCATCGGACTCGGACCTCGCCGT
Source organism: Cenchrus americanus (assembly GCA_947561735.1). NCBI lineage: Eukaryota > Viridiplantae > Streptophyta > Magnoliopsida > Poales > Poaceae > Cenchrus > Cenchrus americanus. Next base: position 147,677,886 of record OX387243.1, on the reverse strand, counting down.
GTCAGACATCATCTGCCTATCCTATCTAGAACTGTAGATCCTCGGTGCCGCAGCTCCTCCTCCTCGTGGTTCCAGGAAGACGCCTCCACCCACCGACCCCCGCCGCCCGGGTGCCCTCGCGGCGGCGGCTCCGACGACCTGAACGAGTCCTGGCGAGAGGCACGCGCGCGTGGCAAGTAGCAACGACGACGTGCAGTGCCCTCGCCCCTGGGAACGCAGGACCTATGCGCACGAAACGATCACATCACACGGACGATCTGCACCAGCAGCCGGCGGGAAAACAGCAGGTGAGCACGCTGGCGTCGGCTGCGCCCCGGCCGGCCGGGCGGACGGCTGGGATCAGCTGAAAGGTCCTCGCGCGGTCGCTTTTTTGTTTCGTGTCGTGGCCGCGAGCCACGAGCGGCTCCCGGAGGCGGAGGGTCGGAGAGCCGTCGAGGGGGTCCGGCGGTGATGGCCTTGACGGACGCCCGCGCCATGCCGATGCGATATGGCGCGCCCGCCGGCCCGATCCGGCAATTGGAGGGGCTCGATCGATCGCTTCGCTTGTGCGCGACGTCACAATACCCTACCGATCGACGAGCGGTTAGGCCGCTGCGTCCAAACGGCAACGCCTCGTCGTCACGTTGGACGTGGAGCGCTCGCGCTCTCTCTCTCTCTCTCCCTCTCTCTCTCTCTCTCTCTCTCTCTCTCTCTCTCTCCCGGGTACGTAGTGTGGCACGCTATCGCACAGGTTACGTGCACGGGCGCACACGGCTACGGGGCTACGTACATGAACGGAGCCTGGCCCTCCACACCGCGCAGTCTTTTGGAGAACCGGTACCGGTATCACGGTACAGAATCTGAGAAAGATCGGCACAGGCTCGTTTCAGGCTTCAAGATTACTGGCTACTAGTAGGGGGGGCTACTGGTGGCTGCGTACATGCCCGGTCCTTTGCGTGCGTGAGCTGGACAAAGCGACGGCCGTGGGCCGGCGCCTGTGTTCTGCCATGGAGGACTCTCCTTCCTTCACTACTAGTCTACCAGACCAAGCGCTGTTGGTGGAGCGTGCACAGGCGTCAGCTCGCCACTAGCCACTAGGGCTTTTGGCCGGGAGGCCGCAACTAGGGCCGGCTGTACCAAGACGAGAACCAAATTAAATGATTCAACAACGATGACACTCCCCCTGGTAGTAGTAGTACGTGTTACTACTCCCAATTTAATTTTTTTTCTTAATGGAGCTATACGTGTCACGGGCCATGAAATTCCTTCTCGTGGACTGACCGTGGACCTGCTATTTTTTCCCTCCAGCCGACGGGATGGGTGGTATCACCGGATTTTTTTTTTTGAGAATGGCGATATCACCGGATTTTAAAAGTGGATCTGTACCCTCGTCCTTCACTGTTTTTTCCCTCCACAAGCCTGGCTTTTCTTTCAGATTTGCGGGGAACCGGTGCGGTGGCTTTGCTTTGGAGAGCAGGGTTGTTCAGCTCTCGAGTGGAGCATCCAGTAGTGACGGGATGAGTGATCGCCCACGGTCACCGGAACTGGCACCCACCCCGCACAGGCGATCGCGACCCCAAAAAGGAGCCAAGAAATTTCTTTCACTCGAGATTCAAGTGTAAATGCAGCCTCCATGTTTCTCGTCCCTGTCCTGATAGCGCTCGCTCTGCATCAAATAAATTGCTGACGGCAGGGTGTGCCCGGGGAGCCAAATCTTGCCGGCCGGTGGCGGTCTGCCGCGGTGACGCCTCCCCCGGGCGGGCCTCGGGTAGTCGCGAGTTTCCATACTGCGAATCAATTCGTTCACACCCGTCCAAATTCCAAACACAGCAAGGATTCAACGGCGCGCGAGCGCAAGGCAGCTGCGGGAGCGGCGGAGGCGGAGGAGCCAGCCACTCGGCCAGTGAGTGATCCCGTCGAAAGCGACGTGTCATCGCGGAGGGCGTAACCAAGGGAGGCCGAGCCACCCTTCCGTTCGTACCAGCCTGACCCGGCGCGTTGCGAACTTGCGATGATGCTTGCAGAGCAAAGGAAAACGACGACACGCGATCAGATCAGAGCAGGAAAAATGGATTTGAAGCGGCGTCCGGTGCTGCTTCAGCGTGCAGCCCTCTGCTCGGTTGCTCTGCTGCTGCTTTGGCGCGTGCTTGCATTGGCTGCTGGTGATCTCGTGGAAAAGGTGGGGGGAGGCAGTGGGCGCGACATGGCACCTGCCCTGACTGCTGTGCGTAGTAGTACTAATAGTCTAATAAAAGGCAAAGCACAAGGAAAGCGTAGACGTGCTGGAGATTTCCCCCGGATTTTACCAAACCGGGGCACTCCCCGTTGTTCCCCCGGGTTTGGTTGGTTGTGCCTTGCCTGCCGGTATCGTTCTCCCTTCTCCGTGGAAATTTCTTCAGTGTCGTCGCCGGTGGCTGCGACGACGACGAGGGATGGGATGGGATGGGATGGGATGGTAGCAGTAGCAGTAGCCTAGTAGGCACGGGGCTGCCACGGCGGTCGAGCGAGTTTGCCTGTGCGGGAAAGGTAGTGTGAGGCTGCGCAGCGCACCGGAGCAGAGGCAGCCCGGGGGAGGCGAAATGCGTTCGATCGTTCACTTGCGCGCTGTCGCTGTCCGCGGTCGAGTTGCTCGAGTCCATGTCCACCAGGGGAGGGAATGGATTTCGTCTGGATGGATTCCATCAAATCCCAAGCGACCCAGATGCCCGCCTCAAGCCTAATCGCCAGGATACCAAAGCAAGATTTCTTCAGCAGTTTATGGTCGTATTTGTGACATCGTAAAATATTCGAGAACATAGCATGTGATAGCAGAGAATTAGTGGTAGGATGTACGTACACTCGTGACTAATTACTACCCCGTGTGGAATGTGGCTAGTGCTGGACTACTGCTGGTTGAGAAATAGTACTCATCCAGTAGAATCAAAATCAATGTTTATTGCGGCCGCAACGTTCAACACGGATTATCATCTGGCAAGGGCATCGGACATGTAATAGTCTCTTATCGTTTTCATTTTCTTACGAATTCTTTTTCCCAACTAAAATTTCTTCTCAGAAAACACAAGATTACCCCGGGTCAGCCGCAGTCAGTCAGTCATGATCAGGGACTCGGTAGCCGACGCAACGTCTGTCTCTCTCATAGCTCCCTGGGCTGGGCCGAATTCTAAGAAGGGCCTATCTAAACAGGCTTCTAAAGGTGACGCCCTATCTCCAACAGGCTTCTAAGCATATAGTATGTGTGCTGATCCGTTCAATTGGAGGCCTGCTTGCTTAATCTGATATTCTCGCTTGGGCCACACAATCGTAACAATGGGCCTAATAGGGTCCCGAAGAAGAAAAATGAAGCAAATTCAGATTTCCTATCGATCTTTTGTGTACGTATAAAATCCGTAGATGGATCCGCAAACTAGTCAATAACGAACTAGTTCGACATTTTTTACGCAAAAATGTGCATGTATAAAAATATAAAAAATCTGAATAAAAAAAGTTGGGGCGCGTAAAAACTATTGTTGAGTAATAATGTTGGTGAGTGCAAAAAAATTAAAAATTCCAAAAAATATTGCTACATATAAAATTTTTTTGGCTGACATCAAGAAATATTGTAACAATTAAGCCATATATTTTTTAAAAATATTGATTAAAGTCAACAAATATTGTGGATGTTAAATAAATGTTGTACATGGGCTTAACATGAGCTTAATTTAAAGATGAATTTCTTATCTACTTTCCACATTTGTTATATCGTACATTAGACTGGAATTTGCAAGCCTATATACATTCTTCTATTTTGAACGAAGAATATATACGCTTTAGTACAAACTCAGAGTGCCTTAGTCGACTTCCAAACCAGTGTTTGATTCTCCAACAAAAGCACTTGAGAAAAATGCCCATGACACAAGCGGTGCTCGATCAAGGAGACAAATATAAAAACAAGATAAATTTCATAAACTCTTTTATGTTTGTTACACTTATCAAACCACGCCAATCCATCTATCAATGTACATGCATCATCGCTCAAGCAAGGACAGAGTCTCAATCCACATCACACAGCTTGCACGTAAACTCTCACCTCATAAAAATCTCACCTCGCTCGTGACCATAATCTCCATCGATCTAGACCATTAGCTGAGCAAAAGCGACACACATCGCATCAGAAATAAGCAAAGAAAACCCAAGATAGGGGTGGATGCTGGCAAGATATTTTTCTCAGTTGTCGCCACCGCTACAGCAGAACAGCTTCATGATGCGCGCGCGGTTCGCCCCCCGGACGCCGCCGCCGGTGCTGGTGATGAGCCAGGAGACGGCGAGGACGACGAACCAGACGATGATGTCCAGCGACAGGTGCGTCTTGGTCTGCGACACCGCGAAGGTGAGCAGCAGGCTGGAGTAGGCCACGGCGAAGGACCACCGGACGTGGCGCGAGCCCGGGGCCATCCGAACGAGCAGGCTCAGCGTCATCACCATGGAGCTCGCGACGCCGACCCAGCTCGCCACCCGGAACACCCAGTACCTCGGCCGGTGCAGGTCGCGCATGATGGGGTCGCCGGCGCGGTAGAGCACGCGCTTGCGGTCGTCGCTCCACCAGTTCTGCTGCCAGTAGCCGCCGGGGATGAAGGTGCCGAGCAGGTAGGCGAGCATGGTGATCAGCGTGGCGCCCACGAGCAGCGCGTTGGGGTCAAGGTCATGCCCCCCCGCGCCGAGCTGCTGCTGGCTCACGGGCAGGCCCCGTGCCACCGCCGTCGGCGGCGGCGGCGGCGGGTGCACAGCAACGTGGCCCGTCTCCCGGCTGCCGGCGCTGCCCGGTGTGGGCGGAGCGCTTGTGTACATGGGCGGCGGCGGCGGCGGGTAGTGATCCATGGGCAAAACAATACTGTTGATCAGGCGAAATGGCGCTGGGTTGTTTGAGTGATGTGAAGTGAACAAATGATCCAGAGAACATATATAAACATAAACACACACTCGGTGTTCCCAGGTCCAGGTCAAGTCTTTTTTTTTGTTCCCTACCCTACCCCGGTCGCTTTTGCCACTTGCGAATCTTATACACTTTTGCAACACCGGAAGGAACACGGTGCGCTGAAACGTTCAACTGCCACGCGCCTCAAATAATGCCATGCGGACATCTTCTCAGTACTCACGATTATAGTCAGATATCTTTGTGAAAATGTAGTATTAGTGTTACAAAGTGTGCAAATGCAAGTTAAATCATCAACTGTCATAAGAGCAACTCCATCAGATGGAGTAAATTTCATCCCCTATATGAAGTTATTGGGTGTGGAGTAAAAATATTTTCATCCCTAAAACACAACTTGCTCCAGCAGTTTCCCTATTTTCCTTCCCAACTCGTGGGTCTCACAATGCCACATCATCTTCCCCTTTATAAAGTGAGTGGGTCCCACTGATAGGGAGTGGAGGAGAGGTTCCCTTTATAAAGGGGATGGAGAGGGAGTTTTAGTCTATGGAGAAAAAGAGAGAAAGGGATAGGGAGGCTGCTGTAGAGATTTTTTTATCATCTGATCCCCTATATCACTGTTTTTTTGGTATTGGGGATGGGAAAGGGGAGCTGCTAAAGTTGCTCTAACGAGCAGAGGTTTTTTTTTTTTGCCTTTTTGGCAAGCAAACTTACATCAAGACGAGGCACAACTAGATCAGTTCACAAATTACAACACGTGTAAACAAGACTATTTGCATATGAGTTGAGGATTTGAGTGTGTCTCCCTAGCACTGAAGATAGTCTAAAGGGTTCGTGCAGTGCGTAATCATGGATTGTTTGGAGTGTGATTGACCAAAGCGTACGCTCAAGGACCTTCCAACCGTACTGTACCGTTTACTATGAAGCTCGGTCTCCTCTGTTGTGGCTCTATCCTTTTGCAATGGCAAGTTGGCAACTTTATATGCATCCATCAGTTGGTCTCTTTAGACACCACTTTCAGTTTGCTTAGTTTAGGAACAGAGTAGAACAACAAACAACGTGGTGGAATATTTTCTAGTCGCGGAACAGAAGAATATTTCACGCAACCAAGGAATAGAAAAATCTGAAAATTCTATGGAATTTTATAGCTCCCAATAAAGTGTTGGAGGTGCAAATTTGTGCCCAATATATCCATTCCGTGTATTCATACATAGCTATGATTGTACTCGATTGCTCAGCTTACTTTGCATAGCTTTCATGCCAAGTTTCTTGTCTGCGACTTTTCTCATGGTTATGAATGACTTGATTTGAGAGTTGTTCGGTTGAGTTCACCAGCTAAGCAAGCCAGTTAATTGCTAGCAACCATTGCATCACTAATACAATACTCCCTTCCGTCCCAAATTACTCTTCGTCTTGATTTTTTAGATACATAGCAAAATATGCACCTAGATATTTATATCAATTTTTCTACCAGTTTGAAGTGCTATTGTTATTTTGTAGTCAGAAATTGGAGATTGGAGAAAGCGTGTCAACATATTTCATAACTACCAGATTGTAGAAAGCACTTTTCTAGACTATCGCAAAAAGCGTGTTCAATAATTTTTTAGAACCTGGTAACCATTCCCAACTATTGTTCAGTAATATCTAAAATGTGTCAACTATTTCTCACACATACGGTTTGTTGCGTTAAGTCACACATCAGGATTTGATGGTGGTGTGTGTGTGGGGGGGGGGGGGGGGGGGGGGGGCGGCAATATATAGGTGGGGGCAATCCTCACCCACTAGGATAGTCTTTTGGGTAAGTTAGGCCCAAGGTCTGTTGTTGTGGGCTCCGGTGGACCTAAGGCCTGATGAGGCACCGGCTCGTGGGTAAAGCGGGTCGGGCCGGATTCCGCTGCGCCACTTTAACAAGTTAACAAAGATAGTGTCTCCGTTGTCGTCTGTGATCGTGCAAGTTTGTCTCGGTAGATCCAATCGTCGTTCCGCTGCGTGGAGATTAGCGGGCGGCTCGTCACCGCGGAGGGCTAATCTCTTACAAGTGGTATCAGAGTCGAAGGTTGGAAAAACCTGGGAAAACATCTCCGGGTCACACGGCGACGGGGAGCCCGTGAACGTCTCCAGAGGGTCACACGGATGGTTGTGACTGGAGAGTTTGACCCAATGTGTGACGGGAGAGATTGTTGGGTTTAGTCCCACATCAGGAATTGATGGTGGGGGCGCAACATATAGGTGGGGGCAGTCCTCACCCATTAGGCTAGTGTTTTGGGTTGAGTTAGGCCCAAGGCCTGTTGTTGTGGCTTCGGTGGACCTAAGGCCTGATGAGACACCGGCTCGTGGGTAAAACGGGTCGGGCCGGATTCCGCTGCGCCACTCTAACACGGTTCAATGATTTTACTAACCCAAAACAAATTAAACCTACCACAGTTCTTTTTTATAAAGGCAGACATTTAAATGTATTTTTGGAAAATCTAGCTAGAAACAATAATGAAATACAAATTTAAAGCATGTCAAGAATATTTGATTGGTTCAACAAATTTGAAAACTAAATGACGCCCTGTTCGTTTGGCTTATCACCCACCAGCCAGCAGTACTTTTCTCTCAGAACAAACCAACCACTAGCAATCAGTGAGCAGTACTTTTCTCTCAGAACAAATCCGCACCAGACATCAGCCACCAGCCAAACGAACAGGCTGATGAAGTCTACCGCAACAATCACACAAAGGTAAAGAAAGTGCACCTCACTGGTTCACATTTCACAATTCTAGTTTCCTTTTTTCCCAATATGTGTGCAAGAGTTGTAGAATGGAAGCGGGATGCCCATATGGCAAGTGGTACGACCAGAGTTTGAGTTCTCGACTTATGTTGAAATTTGTGTGTTAATTATTAGAAGTGTGTATGATATGCTGAATGTTTATTGCGTGCTTCTCTAATTTCATTTCACACACCATGCAAGTCCAATTTAGCCACAATATGAGGATTGGATACAAGTTTACATTGAGTTCATTGACCGAGAAAAGCCAATCAAACGCACATCCTGAATCAACTAGTACGTGTCTGTCCAAAAACTGCAGGAAACTCAGATACAATACAATCACACAAAACTGCAGGAAAGATGTTTGTTTATTTCAGTTGCCGCGGTTGCCGCAGAAGATCGCCCGGATGACGCGCGCCCGGTGGTCCGGGTGGAGGCCGACGACGAGCCAGACCAGGATGAGCACCGCCAGCCAGACGAGGATGTCCAGCGACAGGTGCGTCCTGGACTGCGACACGATGAAGGTGAGCACGAGGCTGGAGAAGGCCACGGCGAACGACCACACCACGTGGCGCGAGTCCACGGCCATCCGCACCAGCAGGCTCAGCGTCATCACCATGGAGCTGGCGACCCCGACCCAGGTCGAGACCCTGAACACCCAGTACCTCGGCCGGTGCAGGTCGCGCATGATGGGGTCGCCGGCGAGGTGCGCCGCGCCCCCGCCGTCGTCCCTCGGCCGCGTGTACTGCCAGTAGCCGCCGGGCATGGTGTGGCCCAGCAGGAAGGCGAGCGCCGTGATCAGCGTGGCCACCACCAGCAGCGTGCTGGGGTCGTTGCCCGCCCAGCCGCTCCTGTCCCTGTCGTCCGCCGCCGGGGAGCCCCCGCCGAGCTGATGCTGGTGGCGCACGGGCAGGCCATGCGCCGGCGGGTACGAAGAAGTGACGAGGCCCGTCTCCATGTTGCCCGGCGTCGGCGGCGCGCTGGCGTACATGGACGGGTACTGATCATGATCCATGGGCACACGAGCTAACAGCAAAAGTTGTTGGCAGATGTGCTTGACCTGAAGCTACCCCGAGCCTTGGTGAGCTGGGGACGCTATTGGTTTCGTTTCGAGTGTGAAGAGAACAGAGGATCTCCGAGACTCATATATATACACTGCACACAGCTCTGTCTGTCTCGGTCAAGTCATTGTTTTTGTTGAATGTAAAGGGAACAGTACAAATGAACAGTAAATGATGGCTTAATCTTTATTAATGAACATTGAATATATTTATATACATATGGCCATGGAGGCCGGTTGCCGGGGCGTGCCCGCTCCCACGAACTCCTTCGTGGAGGTTTTGGTAACTGCTGTTAGCAGTTGCTAATTGATCATTTAGAATATAGGAATATTCTCAACACTCCCCCTGATCAATTATCTTCCGGATACGTCAATGTTCATCATAATATTTAATCTTGAAAAACCCTGTGGGAAAAAACTTAGATATGCATTGATATATCAGGATAAAACTCCTTAAAAACCCAATGGGAAATATAGGAGAAAACACCATGATAATCAAGTGTATGCCCGTAAAATATCATCTCCTAAAAACCCCTGTGGGGAAAAATAAGATGATATAGCATACATAATGCTGATATTGCCTCGTTAAAAACTTTATATGAGAAACCAATTAAAGTAAAACTCATATAAAGAAAAGAGTACAATACGATGCACAAATGATTAAATTTTCATATGTACTCCCCGCATTTACGCAAGTCCCTAAATCTCCTCATACCAATTCCTTCAACATATTTATGGAATAATCAATATGGTAGAGATTTTGTGAATAAATCAGCAAGATTATCACAAGATTTAGTTTGCAGAATCTCAATTTCCCCATTCTTTTGTAATTCATGGGGATAGAATAACTTGGGAGCAATGTGTTTGGTCAAGTTACTTTTGATGTAACCTGATTCCATTTGTGCAACACAAGCAGCATTATCTTCAAAGATAATGGTAGGTGCATCAAGTGAACCGATTTCACATGATTTCAATATATGACCCACCACTCTACGAAGCCACACGCATTCTCGTGATGCTTCATATAATGCAATGATCTCAGAATGGTTAGTGGAAGTGGATATTAACGTCTTCTTGGATGATTTCCAAGAGATAGCAGTTCCACCATTCATAAAGACAAAACCTGTCTGGGATTTACTATTATGGGGATCAGATAGGTAGCCCGCATCTGCATAGCCTAAAAGATTCGACCTCGGATTTCTTTGATAGAACAATCCAAGATCTCTAGTGCCATTAAGATACCGAATATGGTCTTAACTCCGACCCAATGTCGTTTTGTTGGAGCTGCACTGTGTCTTGCTAGTAGATTCACTGCAAATGCAATGTCCGGCCGGGTACTATTAGCAAGATACATCAATGCTCCGATGGCACTTAGATAGGGAACCTCAGGTCCCAAAATCTTTTCACCCTCATCCTGTGATCTGAAAGGATCTTTCTCAATATCCAAAGACCTCACCACTATAGGAGTTTTACATGGGTAGGCTTTATCCATGTTGAATTTTTCCAACATTTTCTGGATATAGGCACCTTGGTATACAAATATCCCAGATGGTAAATGTTCAAGCTGTAAGCCTAAACAAAATTTGGTTTGACCCAAATCTTTCATTTCGAACTCCGCCTTCAAATGATGACGTGCCTCATTGATATCTTGTTCATTGCCAATGATGTTTATATCATCAACGTAGACAGATACAATACGAATCCATTCGTAGTTTTCTTGATGAAAACGCATGGACGATCATCATTATTTACGTATCCCTTATTCTTAAGGAATACACTTAACCGATTGTACCACATTCGGCCCGATTGCTTTAAGCCATATAATGACTTTTGCAACTTAACACAAAACATGTTGCGGTTTGCCTCAGGATCTGGTATACTAATTCCATCAGGAACTTTCATGTATAAATCAGAATCCAGTGACCCATATAAGTATGCGGTCACTACGTCCATCAACTGCATAGATAGATGATTTTGTACTGCCAGAGATATCAAATATCTAAAAGTTATGCCACTCATAACTGGAGAATAAGTTTCGTTGAAATCAACGCCGGGCCTTTGCGTGAAGCCCTGAGCAACTAGCCTTGCTTTATATCTCACCACTTCATTGTTTTCATTCCGTTTCCGGACGAAAACCCACTTAAATCCAACAGGATTAATCTTGGAAGGTTTCGGTAATACCTCAGAAAACACTTCCCTTTTAGTGAGCGAGGCTATCTCTGTTTCAATTGCTTCCTTCCATTTGTTCCAGTCCGAGCGCTTCATGCACTCTGCCATGGACTTTGGATCTGGATCAGTATGAAGGACTTCAGCAATTTGTTCAGAGAACAAAATGTCGACCTTCGTATTACTACGATCATAAGACTCTCCAGTCTCTATGTAATTAATGGCAATTTCATCAACCCTTGTGAGATCATCATGATTTCCCAATACGATTGATCTCGGGTCATTAGATGTCCCAGCCTCAAAATCTGTGCACATAAGAGGACTGGGTATCAACTCAAATCTCTCCAAGAGATATTGATTACCAACAAAATTTGCATCAACAAAGAATTGACCTTCGTTTACCACTTGCTTTTGTTTCTTATCTTGCATATGGGAATTGCCTCTCCCCCTCTTGCTTCCAAGAGGTATTATTTGAGTGGTTTTCTTTGGTACCTCCACTCTTTCGGGCACATTCCTTGCAGGATTAAAGGATTTAACAACTCCTTTGTAATTGGTAAACGCATCTGGCAAATTATTTGCAATATTTTGCAAATCTAATAATCTCTGAACTTGTTGTTCAGTTTCCATAGTGCGTGGATCAGAAAAGGACATGCTTTTAGCATCCCAATTAATTTCTCGGCATTGATCTTTATGGTACATTTCTCCCCCCAATGACGGAAAATGATCTTCATCGAAGATACTATCAGCGAATCGGGCAGTAAATAGATCACCTGTCATAGGCTCTATGTACTTGATGATCGACGGAGATTTAAATCCCACATAGATCCCCAACTTTCTGTGTGGGCCCATTGATGTTCGCTGAGGTGGTGAGATGGGTATGTAAACAAGACACCCAAATTTACGCAAATGGGAAATACTCGGTGGATGTCCACGTACCATTTCCAATGGGGAGTTATCATTATATGCGGTTGGTCGTAGTTGGATCGGGTCGGCGGCATGCGCATCGCATGACCCCAACACGATGTAGGCAACTTGCAATTCATCAACATTGGTCTTGCAATGAGTTTAATTCTCTTTATCAATGACTCGCTAAGCCATTTTGAGTGTGGACATATGGTATCGAATGCTGGACTTGAATTCCCGTTGCCATGCAATAATCATTGAATGCATGGGATGAAAATTCAGCAAAGATTATCCATTCTAATTGATTGGATTCTATGTTCGGGGTAATGTGTCTTCAACTCGTATTAGTTGAGACGAGATTTTGGCAAAAGCATGGTTGCGTGTTGACAAAAGAGTCACACTAGACCATCTAGTAGATGCGTCTATCAACACCATGAAATACCCGAACGGTCCACATTCTCGTCGAATCGGTCCACAAATATCACCTTGAATTCTTTCAAGAAATTTGAGTGGTTCAGCCTTGATTTTGAGTGTTGATGGTCTCGTAATCAATTTCCCAGTTTGCACATGCTTTGTGCAAACATAATCCGAAGATTGTGGGAATTTTGTTTTTACGCAAGTTATGACCAATGGAATTGCTAATAATTTTCCTCATCATGCCAACACCGGATGACCAAGTCCTGTCATGCCAAGTTTGGAATGAATTAACATCTTGGAAAATTACTTTGTATGCAACAAGAGACATTGGTTTTATGTATGTGTAGTACAATCCAGATTCGAGGGAGGGTATTTTCTCGCAAATTTGCTTGCCATATCCTGTAAGTTTGGTGAAGCAAATGAATTCTTCTTTGCCATCTACATGTGTTTCCACATGAAGACCATTATTACGGATATCTTTATAGCTTAGTAGGGTACGTGTCGATTCCGGATACAATAATGCATCCTCTATCGTCAATTGTGTACCCTGAGGGAGAACAATAGTGGCTCGTCCTGAGCCAACTATTAAAGCATCGCTTCCCGCGATGGTCATAACATTTCCTCTTCTTTTTCTAAGAGTCTGGAAATATTTCATCTCCCTTAGTATTGTGTTTGTAGTACCACTATCAACAATACATAATTCCTCCTCCATTGGATTGACATCACATGACATCTATCATAAATAAGAAAGTAATACATAATTAAAGGACTTCTTATTTAGATATGTACTAATATATTACAACATCTAACATTACACTACATCCATCTCACAAGTTTGTGTCCCAACACATAGAGTTATCACAATTATTACAACACTTAATAATCCCACACTATAATTAAGTAATAGCTTCGGCTTGAGACGGTCTATTCCAAGTCTCCAAACATGTCGTTTGAGGTGAACTCCACGAGCATGTCATCGGTAGAGGGAAGCTTCTCCTTCATGAGGTCTAGGTTGTCATTCTTGTTTGAACAACCCACTTCCTTGTTCGCAGCAGGGGCAAGATTGAAGTGTGCTTCATATCTTGGCTCTTTATCCTTGCTTTGCTTTGCATCCTTTAAAGACTTTTGGTAGAGGGCTACCAAGTGCTTTGGAGTATGGCAATCTTTAGCAAGGTGATTGAAAGTGCCACATCTATGACATTTGGAGTCATTTTTGGCTCTAGCATCACCACCTCGCTTGCCATTGTGGTAAGGCTTGTGCTTTTTGTTGAAAGTTTTCTTCTCGGGCTTGTTCTTTGGGTCACCAAAATTGGAGCCCTTGAACTTTCTCTTATTTTTCTTTCCCTTACCCTGCACATTATGAACTTCAGGTAGAGGTGCTGCACCCGTTGGGTGCTTATGATGGTTCTTCATTAGAAGCTCATCATGTTTTTCCGCCTAAGTCAAAGTGTGGATAAGTTGAGAATATTGAGTAAATTTATTAGCCCGATACTGCTGCTGTAATACTCGATCCGCAGGAAGCATGGTAGAAAGAGTTTTCTCAACCTTATCAGCATCCGTTGGTTCTTTCTCACAAAACTTCAACTTAGAGCAAATTTTATGAACAGCATGATTGTAGTCTGCAACGGACTTGAAGTCCTGCAAACGTAAATGGTTCCACTCATGATTAGCCTCCGGCCAAATGAGTTCTTTTTGCTGATCATAACGCTCTTTGAGCGCAAGCCATAACACATGAGGGTTCATCTCCATAAGGTACTCTTGTTTGAGATCCTTGTGGATGTGAAACCTCAATAGCATAAGGGCGCCAAACTTCTTTTGCTCATCCAAAACGACACTTGCAGTAGGCTCGCTAAGGTATGACAAAAGTCCACGAGATGCAAAGTTGATCTTTATATCCGAAGCCCAAGTGGGGTAATTGTGGCCATCAATGGCGAGTTCATCGAACTCTTTTACCATGGCCATAGCCTACAAAGTAGGACCACATGATTCAATAATTCGTAAAAGAAATATAATCAAGTGGCTAAATAATGTTGTAATAAATGCAAATTAATTTAATAACATAACTCTCGAAGGATTAATAAGGTACAAGGTAAACAAATAGCATGTAAGCCTTCAAATTTTAATCTCATCAACTCGTATACATGGTTTAGATAGTCTCTAATGTCATCAGACATAGAGTAGGTCGAAATGATGGGCAATAATTTGCTGCCATAGCGTGGTCTCAATGCAAATATGCAACCTTTGCTAAGGGCTCCATCACACCATGTGTACTCAAGTTAATGATTGAGCACTGAATTTAGTAATCACTAAATAGTGTAAACCAAAATCATCAATGGTAGTCACTTTAGTAGTGTAAGCCATTGTGATGTTTTCATAATTAATCCTTGTTTTTTGGGAACATTATATAGGTAGTCATCAATCTTCAAAATGAGCATGATGTAGACCTTTAGTGATAGACCGTCAAAATCCATATGCATGGATATGATCTCTATCACCTAATGTTCGAATCCCAAAATTTAAGAGTAATGTATAATTAATTGCAAGAAATCATTAGTAATATTTTACTAATGAAGAAACTCACAGTAATGAGATGATGTATGTGAATAAAATGTAGCAATAACGAAATTAAGTATGAAAGTGACAATATATACACAAACATACTAATATTAATATCGAAATTGCGAAGTACATAAGTGATAAAACACATTTGTACATAAGCATCACATGATAGATCTAGACTTAGTAAAGTCACATGACTAAACAGTGATAAACAACAGTAATTAACATAGACTAATATCCATGAACTGTAATATAAACCGCTGCAAATGTCTAAACAAAAGGAAAGGAAATAAAATGAAATAAATAAACTGAAACTAGGCATCAGGCCCGGCCTGTTTGCAGCAGCACGGCCCGCGTGGCTGCCGGCGGCGGTGCGGGCGCGTGGCCCATGTAGCCCATGCGCGCGAGCCGGCCCCCGGCCGCGTCGACGGCCGGCCCGGCCCGGCGGCCCGGTGGCTCGCGCCGTCGCCCGCCCGTCGGGGCCTGCCGGCCGCCGCGGCCGAGTGGGCGCGCGGCCCAACTCGGCCCGACCGCCGGCATATAAGAGGGGCGGTTAGGGTTTCCAACCCTAACCGCCTCCTCCCCAACCCGCGAGCGCGAGGTGCGGGGGGTCCGGCGGCGCCGCCGGATCCCGCCGCCGCCTCGCGGTCCAAGGCCGCCGGCCGTCTTGTCGTCGTAGATCCCTCCTTCCTCCATCCATTTCTCCACCAAAGCATGAACTCCGGCGTAGATCGAAGTAGGAGCCGCCCCCGGCCCGACGCGTGGCTAGCGGTCATGCGTGGCCGCCGGCGCCGCCGGCTCGGCCGCGCGACTCCCGCTGTCTCCTCGGCCCCCGCAGCCGCCGAGCTCGTGCTCCGGCGGAGATCGAAGATGGGGGCCGCCGAGCGCCCGACGCGCGGCTAGCGGCCAAGTATGGCCGCCGGCGCCGCCGGCCGTCCGTGCGACCCCCCCCTTTCCCCCGCCGCCTCTTCGCCGTTTGGAGAAGATCCTCCCCTCCGCCGTCCTTCTTGCCACCGGAGCGCGGGCTCCGGCGCAGTTCGGGGATGGGGGCCGCCGCCGGCTCCTGCACCTCTGTCACCGTTGACGAGGCCGAGCCGGCGCTCCCCCCACCCACCGCGTTGATGCTCAAGAAGATGGAGGTGCGCGCCTCCCCCCGGAAGGAGAAGCACGGTCCCCATCTCGCCCACCGACGCGTCCGCTGCTCTGGGCCCCGGAGTTCGGGCTCCCCCGCGAGCGAACGACGACGTGCGCAAGGGCTGGCGACGGAGGAGTGGACGGTCCGTGCGGGACGTTGAATGTAAAGGGAATAGTACAAATGAACAGTAAATGATGGCTTAATCTTTATTAATGAACATTGAATACATTTATATACATATGGCCATGGAGGCCGGTTGCCGGGGCGTGCCCGCTCCCACGAACTCCTTCGTGGAGGTTTTGGTAACTGCTGTTAGCAGTTGCTAATTGATCATTTAGAATATAGGAATATTCTCAACAGTTTTTGTCCCCTACTACCCTAGCGGCTTTTGCCACTTGTGCACCTTTCTATTCTGTGGCATTCCTGCTATACGATGCGAAGTCCCTCGGTCCAGGTATACAAGTGTTATGGCCCAGCCGGCAGCCCACCAGGAGGGGGCGCAGGCCCAGGGGGAGGCGCAGCCCCTGGTGCCTCAGGCGCCCAAGCCGCCGATCGTCTTCCGCCGTCGGATTCGTACTCATCGTTAGGGTTTTCATATTTGTAATAAATACTTTGGGATTGTTAGGAGAATAATCAGTTTGGCAATCAATCAAAGATTGCCGGCCTCAAGGGCCAACCCTAACTCACCCGTCTCCTCCTTCCTGTTCACGTGAACAGTACCCGCGCGGGTACTGTAGCGCGGCCGCCTCCGCCTTCCCAGCGATCACGGCGCACCTGCGCCGTCGTCGCCCACCGCCTCCACCTCCCTCTCACTCGTATTCCCTGCGAGAGATCCCCGGTAGGGCTAGGAATCCTACCAACCTGGTATCAGGTATGCCAGGCGACGACGACAAGGGGAAGGACGCCAGCCCGGAGCCCACCATGCACGACCTCCTCCAGGCGATCAAGGACCTGGGCGGCCAAGTCAAGGACCTGAGCACCCGCGTCCAGGCGCTCGAGACGGCTGCCCCGGCCTCCTCCGTCGCCATGCCCGAGGGTTTTTCGTACGGGTTGCCGGGCTATGGCGGCATCGCGCCGATCTCCGAGCCGGCGGCGACGATCCCTCCGGGGTCCTCGGCGCCGAAGAAGATCACGGAGATCCAGTTTCCCCACTCGCCGTCGCAGCCACCGCTCTTCACCGACCGGCCGAACCCATCTGTGACCGGTCGCGGGACGGGCGGCGGCGCGGGGTGGCGCGCGAACGCCTACCGCCCCCCACGGCACCCCCACCTTGGCGGCGCCCCCCACCGGCCCCCTCCCCGGCGGCGCGGGTGGCGGGGCCGTACCGGGGGGCTGGGCGTTCCGCGCTTCAGCAAGCTGGAGTTCCCCTCTTACGACGGTTCCATCGACCCGCTGAACTGGTTGCGCCGCTGCGAACAGTTTTTCCGCGGGCAACAGACGGCGCCAGCTGACCGCGTCTGGCTCGCCTCCTTCCACCTGACGGGAGTCGCCCAGACGTGGTACTACGCCTTGGAGATTGACGAAGGCGTACCGACGTGGGAGCGTTTCGCGGACCTGTGCCATCAACGGTTCGGGCCGGCGGTGCGTACCAACCGCCTGTCCGAGCTGGCACGTCTTCCCTTCGCGAGCTCCGTCCGGGAGTACCGGGGAGCGCTTCAACGAGCTCGTCCGCCACACCGACGACCCGCCGCCGCACCGAAGGCGGACCTCTTCGTGGGGAGGCCTTCCGACCATATCCGCGTCGACGTCGAGCCGCGTCGCCCGGACGACCTCCGGACGGCCATGTCACGGCACGGGCATACGAGCGGGCGCGCGGCGGCATCCCGGCCGCCGACGCACCACGCCCGTCGAGGGCGCCTTCGCGCTTTCGCTTCCACCGCCGCGCGCGCGCACCCCCCTCGGCGCTTCCCGGCGCCACCCCCCGGCGCGCCCCCTCTGCGCGGCGCCCGCGGGTCCACCGGCCCGGGCGCGAGCGCCCACGCGCCCCTTTCGCCGTCTCACACCGGCGGAGATGGTTGAGCGCCGCCGCTTGGGACTGCGCTTCAACCGCGACGAACCTTTCGTTCGCGGGCATCGGTGCAAGCGGCTCTTCAACCTCCTCATCACCGACGACCGGAGGACGGCGCGGCCGACGCCGAGACGAGAGGCCGCCTTGCACGCGGCCCTCATGGCGCAGCGCCCCACACCGGAGGAGCGAGCGCCACCTACCGACGAGACGATGCGCGTGTCGCTCTATGCGATCGCGGGCATCCGTACCGGGGACACCATCGTGATCCCGTCTTCATCAACGGCCGGCGCACGGAGGCCCTCGTCGACACCGGCTCCTCCCCACACCTTCGTCGACACGGCGGTTGCGCGCCGCATCAGGCGCCGTCCGCGCCGGCCAACCTCCGCGTGACGGTCGCCAATGGCGACAAGGTGCCGTGCGCGGCGGTGGCGCGCGACGTTCCGATGCTCGTGGGTCTGGAGGAGTTCTCCATCACCTGCTTCAGCATCGGCCTCGGCGGGTTCGACTTGGTGCTGGGCGCCGACTACCTGCGCACCCTCGGCACCATCCTGCTGGACCTCGACTCCCTCCGCATGGCGTTCCAGTGGCGGGGACGGCGCGTCTTCTGGCGCGGGCTAGGGGCGCCCCCACTCGGAGGGGGTCCGTGGCGCACGCCCACTCCGTCGACGCCGACCCCCGACCGGCCCTTCATCGACGACCCGTCGCGGGAGTACGACGACGTCTTCGCCGAGCCGCACGGGCTCCCTCCGTCCCGTCCCTACGACCACAGGATCCACCTCCCTGCCAGGGACGGCGCCCGTGGCGGTCCGACCGTACCGCTACCCGCAGCTGCAGAAGGACGAGCTCGAGCGGCAGTGCTCGGCGATGCTGGCGCAGGGGCTCATTCGCCCCAGCACGTCGCCGTTCTCTGCGCCAGTGCTCCTAGTCAAGAAGGCGGACGACTCCTGGCGCTTCTACATCGACTAACGCGCCCTCAACGACAAGACATCCAAGGACAAGTTCCCGATCCCGGTCGTCGACGAGCTCCACGGCGCGTGCTTCTTCACCAAGCTCGACTTGCGCTCCGGGTACCACCAGGTGCGCATGCACCCCGCCGATGTGGAGAAGACGGCGTTCCGGACGCACCACGACCACTTCGAGTTCTTGGTGATGCCATTCGGCCTCTCCAACGCGCCGGCGACGTTCCAGGCCCTCATGAACGACGCGCTCCAGCCCTTCCTCCATCGTTTCGTCTTAGTTTTCTTTGATGATATCTTGATTTACAGCTCCTCCTGGACTGAGCACCTGCAGCACGTCCGCCTCGTCCTCCAGGCTCTTCGGGCGCACCACCTCCACGTCAAGCGCTCGAAGTGCTCTTTCGGCGAACGCTCGGTGGCCTACCTGGGCCACGTCATCTCCGCCAACGGCGTGGCCATGGACAGCGACAAGGTCGAGGATGTGGCGTCCTGGCCTGAGCCCCGCTCGGTCCGGGGCGTCTGGGGCTTCCTCGGCCTAACAGGCTACTACCGGAAATTCATCCGGGACTTCGACGCGATTGCGGCGCCCCTGACCAGCCTCCTGCGGAAGGACGCTTTCGCCTGGACGCCCGCGGCGGCCCAGGCATTCCAGGCGCTCAAGGAGGCGCTCTCCACAGGCCCGGTGCTCCAGATGCCCGACTTCGACCGGCAGTTCGTCGTTGATTGCGACGCATCGGGCACCGGCTTTGGCGCGGTACTACACCGGGGGGGCGGTACCCCCGGCCTTCTTCGGGCCGCCCGTTTGCCGCCCGCCACAAAGAACCGGCGGCCTACGAGTGCGAGCTCATCGGCCTCGTCCGGGCGGTGCGCCACCGGCGCCCCTATCCGTGGGGGCGCCGCTTCCTCGTCCGCACCGACCACTACGCGCCCCGAAGTTCCTCCCCGGACCGGCGGCCGTCCACCGTTCCCAAAGCACGTGGCTCGGCAAGTCGTTCGGGTTCGACTTCACCGTGGAGTACCGCCCCGCCGCCTCAACTCGGCGGCGAGACGCCCTCTCTCGCCGTGACAAGCCGGCACCGACGACGCGCCCCCAAGCCTCCGTGCGTTGTCCGGGACCGACGTTCGCCCTCCTCGAGGAGCCGCGAACCGGCCACCGCCGGCGACGTCGAGGCAGGCGCCTCCTCCGGCCAGCTCCGCGAGGGCGCCCTCGCACGCCGTGGCGCGAGGACCACGACCTCCTTCTCCACGGCAAGCGCGTCTTCGTGCCGGACGTTCCCGACCTTCGCCGGCCGCGCCGCTCGCCTTGTCCACCGGCGCCGGCCATGAGGGGATCCGAGAAGACGCTACGGCCGCCGCGTGCGAAATTTCACATTCCGCATGACAAGCGCCTCGTGCGAGCGTTCGTGCGTGCCCGCGAGACGTGCCGCCGCAACAAGACGCGACGCTTCGACCGCGGCGGGGGTTGCTCCGGCCCCTCGACGTTCCGTCCCGGTGTGTGGGCGGACATCTCGATGGATTTCATTGAGGGACCGCCGAAGGTGCGCGGGAAGTCGGCTATTCCGACCGTGGTGGATCGCTTCTCCAAATATGCGCACTTCATCCCGCTCGCCCACCCCTACACGGCGCCTTCGGTGGCGCGGGCATTCTTCGACGGCATTGTTCGCCCGCACGGCTTCCCGGCGTCCATCGTCGGGCCGACCGTGACCCGGTGTTCACCGGGCTGCATGTGGCGCGACTTGTTCCACCTCGCCGGCGTCCGCCCTCCGCTTCGGAAGACGGCCTTCCACCCCCGGACGGACGGCCGTCCGAGGTGGTCAACAAGGTGATCGCCATGTACCTACGGTGTGCTACGTGCGACCGACCGCGGCGTGGGTTGACCGGCTTTCGTGGGCGGAATATCGCTACAACACCTCTTACCACACCGCCCGCGCACCACGCCGTTCGAGGTCGTCTACGGGCGGCCGGCGCCGCCCTTGCCGCTCGACCACCGGGGAGGGCGCCCACCGGGGAGGCCGACGCATTGCTGCGCGACCGCGACGCCTACCTCGCCGACATCCGGGAGCGTCTCCTTCAGGCCCGCAACTACGCCAAGTCCTCCTATGACCGCCGCCATCGCGACCTGGAGTTTGCGGTGGGGGATTGGGTGTGGTTGCGGCTTCTTCACCGACCGTCGCACGCGCTGGAGCCTCGCGCCAAGGGGAAACTAGGGCCTCGCTATACTGGGCCCTTTCAGGTGGTAGAGCGTATTGGTCAGGTGGCATACCGTCTAGCTCTTCCGGCGGACGCCCGCCTGCACGATGTGTTCCATGTCGGCTTCCTCAAGCCGTTTCAGGGCACTCCTCCGTCTGTGGTGCCGCCTCTGCCAGCCATCGAGGATGGCCGTGTGCTTCCGACTCGGCGCGGGTTCTCCGCACCCGCAGGTGTCCGACTCATGGGAGCCGCACGTCCGCCGGGTAGGGCGTTCCAAAGGTGGAGGAGGCCACTTGGGAGCCACCGGAGGACTTCAAGACTCGCTTCCTCGACTTCCGGCCTCGAGGACGAGCCGTTTGTCGAGGAGGGGAGAGATGCTATGGCCCGGCCCGGCGGCCCACCGGAGAGGGGGCGCAGCCCGGGGGGAGGCGCGGCCCCCGGTGCCTCGTGCGCCCAAGCCGCCGATCGTCTTCCGCCGTCGGATTCGTACTCGTCGTTAGGGTTTTCATATTTGTAATAAATACTTTGGGATTGTTAGGAGAATAATCGGTTTGGCAATCAATCAAAGATTGCCGGCCTCAAGGGCCAACCCTAACTCACCCGTCTCCTCCTCCCTGTTCACGTGAACAGTACCCGCGCGGGTACTGTAGCGCGGCCGCCTCCGCCTTCCCAGCGATCACGGCGCACCTGCGCCGTCGTCGCCCACCGCCTCCACCTCCCTCTCACTCGTATTCCCTGCGAGAGATCCCCGGTAGGGCTAGGAATCCTACCAACAAGCATTTTGAGAGTTCAAATTTTGTACTAAAATGTAAGTATTCATAGAAATAAGATAAAACTAAATGAGTAGGTAGTAATGTAAAATGAGAGGTATAGAGATCTTTTAGCAGCTGTGCTAATTTTTTGAATTTAAATGCTAGCTTACCCATTCCAGGACGGAGGGCACACTCCAACAACGGTGTCTCTCTAGCACTGCAGATATGAATATTCTGACCTGAGGGGTCTCACAGCGCGAGTGTAATCATGTTGGTTTAGCGTGTGATTGACCGAAGGTGGACTTGGGGTCTCCGGCTGTCCCACACCCTGTACCGTTTAGGCGTTTACTATGACTTACCGTTAGGTCTTCTTTGGCTTTATGCTCATGAAATCATGCATCCATGTCCATGTGAGACCAGGGTTTTACTTACCGAACCGGAGGCCCTAACCGCCGGCCTCCGGTAACGGTTTACCGCTCGGTAAGCCGCGGTAACCGACGGTTACCGAACAAATTCAAATTTTCAAATCAACCGCCAAGTCAATCGGTAAGCGATCGGTTTACCGTTCGGTAAGGATCAGAACTTGGTCGGTAAGGCCGGTAAACCGAGGTCGAAGCCGTGAAAACCGAACATGTATTTGTGGTTCTCCGTGATGAATTAATGAAAATATTAGCATGATCTATGCATAACTCAGTGTAAAGGACATCACAAAACCTCACCAAAGGAATAATAACATAGTTTTGCATACAAACAATGTCATAGTAATAATTGTGCATACAATACCATAATCATAGTTCTAATCGTGCATACAAATACAATATCATAGTCATAGACTCATAGTAATAAAAGATCAACACTGTAGAAATGGGAAGACCCCCATTTGGGTCGCCATCTAGTACTCGGCGGTGGACATGACATTCAAACCTTGCACTCCAAGCAGCTCAGCCTTGTAGTCTTGCCAAGTTTGCCCCGTCCATGCTGCTGTCGTCTGCCATTGCTGAAGTAACATATTGTAAAAATGTGGATCTTCCCATTCATACACCCATCTTGTCGGTGGCTGCGTGCTTTTCACCGTGTTCCCACACAACATCTCTAGATGACATTTTGTATCTGCATAAATGGACAACATCTACAAATCAATCACATAAATCATATACCTAAATATGCTCCAAATATCTGCAATCTTAATGAAATCATATATACAACTAAATCATACATACATCCTAAATGAAATCAAATATACACCTAAATATGCTCTACCAAAATCCTACATTTATGGTCTACATATCTACAATTACAAACCTAAATTATGTAAACACCTGAGTCAAATCATATACACATCCTAAATCAAAATGTTCTACACTTGTATATCAAAACATATTGAAAAACTAGATAAATCAAAGGGGGAGGAACTACCTGCGCCGGGGCGGTTTACCGCGGCCTTACCGCGGCCAACCGCTGCTCCGGGTCGGTAAACCGCCCGTCCGGTGTGGCCCGCGGGTAGATCCGGCGGCCGGCCGGACGACGGACCTGGGGAGGCGGTCGCGTGAGGGGAGGCGCTTCTGGAGGATTTGGCTCGGGTGGAATGGGGTGGGGAGCTGGGGTAGGGTTACTTTGACCCCCAATCGTTGGGCCTTAGTGGGCTGACCTGGGCCGCCTTTTTTGACACCATTAGACTCAATAAATCACGAAGTATTTTTAGGGATTTTTCCACAATTTTCAATTTTTGGAATTCAAATTCAAAATTTCCTAACCCTAACGGTTGGTAACCGGCCGGTACCGTAACCGGTCCAGGCCGGTAAGGCCGGTTACCGCGGTAAACCGGTCGGTTACCGACGGTAAGTCTAACCCTGTGTGAGACTCATTCCTCCACCTTCTCCTACCCTGCATCAGCTGACAAGTTACACGAGAGGATAGCATAATTTAGACATATAATCACACGATACTTTTGGCCCCACACGTTTATCTGTTATAGCCATCTCCAAGAGCCCTTGTTTATAGGAGTAGCTAAAATCTTAATTTAACTGTTATGTAAAATGAAATACGGAAATGCTCACGAACGGACGTCCGGAGGACGCGCCGCTCCGGACGGATGAGCTGCGACGCGGTCAGAAAAAAACGGGTCCCACTCACGATCTTATCCCACCACCTCACACGGACGCCCCCCACACCACTCATTCCTTTTCCATCCACCCCCATCAGTAACCTCTCCGTCGGCGGGAGCGGCGGCAACGGCAACAGCGCGAGAGGCCCCAGCGAGGGCCACGCCGGCTCGAGGCCGATGAGCAGCCGGAGGAGGGGGCTCTCCGTTGCCCGTACTAGGGGTGAGTCGCGCCGTGCCGGCCGGGGCGGGCTCGACGCCGGGGAGGGCCGTGCCACCGCGGGGTGGAGGCGTGCTTCCTCGCGACCGCGGGCTGACCGCGCCACCTGCTGCTTCCTCCTCGGTGTGCGGAGGAGCTCCGGGCGGCCGACAGCCAGCTAGATCTACGGCCTGGACCTCCTCCTATTCCTTTGATTTTTCTTTGCCTCTCTCTACAAGTATTTTTGGATGTTTCAATGTTTGATTTTGCATGTTGCTAAGGTTAATTTGAGATGTTGAGGTGCGGATTCATTTTGCATGGGGCATGTTCGGCTCGCCCACTGATTTTTGTAAAGGCAACACTCTTTTTGTCATGTTGCAACTACATCAATTTGATGTTGCAGCAGCCTCGTTCTAATGTTGCAACAAGTTGTTAACTATTTCAACAGGCGGAGCCTGCAGCTCCTCGGTGTCTCTGCCATGCTCGTCGCCTCGTAAGCACCCGATCCGTTGATTGCCTCCCACATTTTTATGTCCACTTACGTTCTTAGCTTCAAGTAGTTCGGGAATCGAGAGTTTCACTTCGGTTCTGATGCTTTAGGCTCCAATCGATTGCAGCAAGTATGAGGAGCTCCCGGGCGGCGCTGCAGGCGAGCATCACACTGGTATTAGTGTATGTTGCAAGAGTACCTTTTGGATGTTCCAGAGGTTACGAAGAAATGTCGAAAGTGTTTCATTTTGATGTTGCAAAAGTAGATCTCGATGTTGCAATGGGTTACAAAAGTAGATCTCGATGTTGCGGATGTTATTTTCGAATGTTGCAGATGTTATTCTTGACATGTTGCAATCGTTCGTCTTCAGTATGTAACCGTTTCTCATTTATGTTTGCAAATCGTTGTACACATGTTGCATCTGTGTTCTTGAGATGTTTGCGAGTGCCCCATGCGAATGTTTTAGAAAAAAGTGTCGTGTTGTTGGGTGTTGCAAACATTAAAATTTAATGTTGCGGATGTTGAGTTTCGATGTCGCAGACATATGGTGTTGGGTGTTGTGTTGAGAAGGGAGAAGAGGCTCCTCATGTTGGATGTTGCACGCAACACGGGGTCGCAACATGGCCGTAATATAGTCGCAACATGGTCGCAACATGGGGAGGAGAGAAGAAAGACTCGTGATGTTGGATGTTGCAAGCAACCGCGTTCGCAACATTTTCATAACACATTCGCAACACGCTCGCAACATTTACCTGGTAGTCTTTAGATCTAATGGCTGACGATTGAGGATCCTAAGATCTAACGGCCAGTGCCCAATGAAATAACTAGCCAAAAATGAAGAAATCCAACAACTCCTCTAAATAGAAAACATGATAGCTAGTGAGAGAAGTCTTCTTTTTTTACTAGCGAGGGGGAGGAAATAGAAAACATGATAGCTGTGGATCCGAGTTTTGATAAAATTTTTCTTTGTTTAGCTAACACATCACATATACAAGAGCTCTTGAAGATGCTCATAATCCCTAATTTTTAAATTACAATAACCCCCCAAATTAACCACAAAAGAAATTAACATGCTCTCGTTCTCAAGTATTTTGCATTATATCCAATTTTTTTTATTTCCACAACTTACATTTGCAGATTTGCTTTAACTCAATTGGATGCTACCTTAAAAAATATCAAATAAAAATCTTTAGTTATATATTTTTTATTGAAAATAGGCGCATTGCCCATCTTCGTTTTTTAGATGGAATTGCCCATCTTCGTGAACTTGCACGTTGTGTGTGGTCCTCAGCCAGGTCAGTCACACACTCACAGTCAGTTCGGGCAGTCGTCCAAGGGGCCTCCTATCTCCCCTCCGGAAGATAAGAACGCAACCTATCGCACGGCCCACAAAGCCCATTAACCGTCGTCTTCTACCTTGAGCTTCAAGTTCCTTCCCCGTCGCCGCCGCCTCCCACCACCTCCCCGCCGGCGGCTCCCCGCCGCCCGCCCGCGACCCCGTCCTTCCTAACCCGGCTTGCCTCGTCGCCCCCGCCGCAGTCACCGGCCCACCGTCGGGCCGACCCCTCTCGACCGGCGGCGCTACCGCGCCGCCCTCGCTTACACCACCAGTTGAACCGCCGCCGCCGCCGGTCCTCCGGCTCCCCCACCTCCCTCTTCTAGGTCCGCCAGACATGGACGACCACCGAACTCGAACCCCGAACCCTGAAACCCTAACCCTAAGGTCCGCCGCCTCGACCACCACCCTAGTCGGCGGCGACCTTGCCGCCGGCCGCTCCCCCCACCTCTCGCCCCGCCCTAATCTCGCAGGCGGCCAAACCAAGCGAGCCCGCCCAACCCTATCTCGCTGGCCGGGGAAGAAGGAGATCGTGCGGCTCACGAATCTCAAACACCGGAAGGTTGGTGGGCTTCCCACCTTCCGGAAGGTATATAGGATTTGCCGTCATCCGGTGACCGAATTCTACAGTGTCTATAAAAAGGCCTAGTACCTGTGGGCCTCTTTGGCAGCATGGGCCTTGGGGTGGCTACGACTCCGAGTAAAGCAGGTTGTTCCCGTATTCACTTGGGCCACAACAAAAAGTTTAACAAAAACTCGACTTTCCTTGATCGCCCGAGTGCCTGAAACGATCGATGTCTAAAAACCAATCATCGATAGTTATCTTCTTTCTGATCGTGGATTACCATGAATCGGACGCACGCAACTACAATATCTGGAGGTAGGCATAGTAGAAGTCATCAAGGTACTGTAATAGAAAGTTCAGAACGTTAACCGGCCGAAAGGTTTGACTCAGCTATCGACAATCGACATGGATTAGCTGCATTGGAAGCATGGAACAACATTTTGTTCCCATGTTATACTATTTTCCATGCGAATAATCCTCTGATTTTCTACAGAAAATTCCCCATCCACCCCAATCCTAGAGCTCAGTTCCAGCTAACAATGGCACCGACAATGTTCATGCTACCCCCAAATCAGAAATCAAAAGGAGGAGAAACTACAATACAATCCCGGTCAGTTGTCGCCGGTGCAGCAGAAGAGGTGGACGATGCGCGCTCGGTGCTCCGTCCGGACGCTGATCATGAGCCAAAGGAAGGCGGTGACGGCCACCCAGATGAGGATGTCCAGCGAGATGTGCGTCTTGGGCTGCGACAGCCGGAAGGTGAGCACGAGGCTGGAGTAGGCCACAGCGAACGACCACCGGACGTGGCGCGAGTCCACGGGCATCCGCACCAGCAGGCTCAGCGTCATCAGCATCGATCCCGCGAACCCCATCCAGCTCGCCACCATGAACACCCAGTACCTGCATGCCCGGCCGCCGCCGGTGCGCGTCGATCGATCAGATGGATTCAGGAGGAGGGACGCGGTGCTGCGATCGATCGATAGATTACTGGACCAAGAAATAGGCACGCGTGCAGTGTCTTTTACCAACCTCTGGGGGTGCAAGTCGCGCATGACGGGGTCGCCGGCGGTGTGCGGCCGCTTGCCGTCCTCCGGAAGCTGCGTGTCCTGCCAGTACCCGCCGGGGATGCTGCTCCCGAGCTGGTACGTGAGCGTGGTGATGAGCGTCGCCACCACCAGCAGCGTGTTGGCGTCGTTGTCCGCCCAGTTGTTGGCAGCCGCCGGGCGCCGCTGCTGGTGCTGGTGCTGGTGGTTCGCCGCCGCGCGCACTGTTTGCCCGTGCGGCTGCGGCGTCGCCATCATCGGCGGCGGCGGCAGTGGGTACATGGGTCCATCCTCGCCCATCCCAGCGCCACCGCCGTTCATGACGGTGAGCTCCGATCCGGCCCGGAGAAGCTCGGATTGATCGACTCGATCGCGTTGTGAATTGTGGGGTGGGGACTGGCCTGAGGGGGTTATCGGGGTCGGGGCGACGACGCGTCGACGCCTGGTCAAATATGCAGGTGGGAGTCACCGTGGTCCGTCAACGTGTTGCTTTCATGGCTCGACTGCGCTCGTCATCTGGGGAATTCTGCGAAATCTGACGCCGGAAACGCTCTCGTAATCCGAAGCTCCAACCCCCTCCTCTGTGTCTTTTTGGCTCGAATTCAGTTCAGTTCAGGCTTCAGGCTACTATCTTTTAGCAAGCAAACAAGATGAGCATTCAATGCCTCACGACGGTTTCAGAATTCAGATCAGACGGTTTGTGTGTTCCAGTTCTCTTCGTCGTCGCAAGTGACAAGTCAGTACGAGGACGGGGTGCGTTTGTTTTGGTAGTATCTCACTCGACGCCGCGGGCTGCAATCGCTGCCGGAGGCGAAGGTGAAGGTGATGCAAGGATTCTTTGGATCTTGTTGACTTTTCAGTTGGCTCCGCCCAATTCGTTCCTACTAGTAGACATGTGATGTGACAAAGGGCACACACTCACGGTAGTAATGAGCGTACCAATTGTTACGCAGCTAAATGGTAAGTGGTTTTGACTTATCTAACCAAGACATGTACTCCTTCCGTGAGTGCGTGCTCCCTCCGTTCCTAATTTTACGTGATTTCGACTTTTATAAGTGCATAATTTTTACTATGCATTTAGATATAGCATATGTCTAGAAAAGTTAAAATGACAAACAATTTAAAACGGGGGCTATAGAATGCAGTACGAGGTGGGATTTTTTTAATAAAGGAAACAGAGTTCCGGCCTTAACAATTCCAGGGAATTGTCTGCAGCCAATAAGGCTGCCAATGGTTTGAGAACCGCCCCAAAACCAAACCAAACCATACATAAAAGAAAAATAATTTGAAGCCACACCATCCAAACCATTTCTCTTATGTATCCAAACCAAACTATCTAAGTGGTGTAAAACACCACAAACCAAACCAAATTTATATCTCGAACCAGTTCTATATCACATAAAATCCATTTTTCATATGCATCATATGTGTGGATCTAGATGTACCAAATTGTACAAAATAGTGGACTGTCATTCTATAACATTTCCAACAAATTTCAGACAAATTCGTTGAAATTTTAAGGTGTGAACGCGAACTTTTAGTTTCAGGGTCCGGCTCTCGACGTGGGGCCCACGTGTGAATCTAGGTACGATAATTTGCACAAAGTACCGGACTGCCATTTTAAGATATCTCCAACAAATTTCAATCAAATTTGTTGAAATTTTAAGGTGTGAACGCGAGCTTTTAGTTTTAGGGTCCGACTCTCGACGTGGGGCCCACATGTACATCTAGGTATGATAATTTGCACAAAGTAGCGGACTATCACTCTAAGACATCTCCAACAAATTTCAGTCAAACTCGTTAAAATTTTGAAGTGTGAACGCGAGCTTTTAGTTTTAGGGTTCGGCTCTCGACGTGGGGCCCACATGTGGATCTAGGTATGATAATTTGCACAAAGTAGCGGACTATCATTCTAAGACATTTCCAACAAATTTCAGACAATTTCGTTGAAATTTTAAGGTGTGAACGCGAACTTTTAGTTTCAGGGCCCGGCTCTCGACGTGGGGCCCACGTGTGGATCTAGGTATGATAATTTGCAGAAAGTAGCGAACTGTCACTCGAAGACATCTCGAACAAATTCTAGTCAAATTCGCTGAAATTTTAAGATGTGAACGCGAGTTTTTAGTTTTAGAATTCAACTTTTAATCTAGTGTTACATACAACCAATCCAAACCATTTCAAACCAATCCAAACTATTTAGATTGCTAAACCGAACCAAACCAAACTATTATGTATGTCACCACATTATTCACCGAACCAACCAACATCAATTAGAAAAACCAAACTATTGAAACCGGTTTAAAACCAAACCATTGCCAGCCTTAGCAGCCAACAGTCAACAAAACGCAACAACTAGGCTCGAAGCACCCTCACAAACAACCACACATAAGCCCCTAGGGTCACAAATAAGCCACAAACCGACTCAGCAGAAACAACTCAAACAGGAGGACACAAACACCAAAGACTAACAGCCAATACGGCTAAAGGCGGGATGCCCAAACCAAAGGACTAAGAAGAGACAAATGAACATATCAGTTCGTGACCTACTGACCTGTGGAGAGCAATGGCCAATCGTCTCCGACCATCGACAGTTCGTCAGACGTCAACTGGATGGGTCATCCACGGCTGCTTTGTCGACGTGTCTGCAAGTAGCGCAATAGCGCGTTGCACACTTGACTTTGACACGGGGCGTCAAGTACAGTGTATAGCACTAGCAGACTTTGCAATCTTTCATCTCACTGATGCAGGGCCGTCGATGGCCAGGAGCGAAGTGAGCGATCGCTCACGGCCCCCATCTGCACAGCAGTCTCTCTCAAAAAAAGTTCTGCAGTGCAGTGTGCAGTCAACCACACGCGCGACGTGCTCAATTAATCCCAAGACACACACGCAGATGGCGCAATTAATTCCTAAGCTCTCATGTATGCAGTCAATTCTTTTTTACACTTGTTTTATCAAAATAATCCTGATCATACTACAAGATATAGAAGTTTCTTGTTAAAAAAACACATGAGAAACAAAGATTGCATTGGAAAAAACTATTCACCCACCATGAGATGTTTGGACACGTGTAAAAAAAATAAATAAATGCACAGACTGCAGTAACTGTGCCAGAAGAATCTGTATAAATGATAGATTAATTATATTTAAAAAATCTCGCGGTTTCAATGTGAGTTCTAAAATTAGTTTTTCAATTAGTATCTGAACATCCCTTTTCAACATCCTATAAAACATTAGATGTGACACCGAAAAATTTTATTCGCATTTTGCTCATGGGCCTCAAATTTCTTGAGACGGCCCTGCACTGATGGGACCAGCAAATGGTCTTTTCTTAATCTCATTCCACCTTTTTGTACTGTAGCAACGATTGAAAGAGGAATAAACATCATCTATTGGTCACCTACATACTCAAAGTTACTTGATCATACCCGCAAAAAAAAAGTTACTTGATCACACTCCCTGCAGTCTGGGAATCTTTTGAAAGTGTTATTTCACAGATTCAGCCACATACCATAACTTTGAGAAAATGGAACGACAAGGACAATCGGTTTATGCATTGAAAACAGAACCAGTCAACCAAGGTCCAAGGAGTAGCAAAGCCCAAGAATTTCCAAGTGAACTTTGATAATCAAGCACGGACGCTTGATTGACTAATTTCAACAGTTATATCTGCACTATAAAGAAAGGTAAAAGGTTGCATCGTTTTTCCATTTGTTTTACATGTTTCATTCATCAAATAGACCAAGCAGTCCAAATAATCCTCCTCCCACAAATACATTTATATTTTAAAAAAGAAAATCAAGAACCACTGTAATTTTAAAAGTTTTACGCAGTTTCTTCACAAAAAAAACCACAATACTGTCAAAAAAGAGAGGAGTGAATCAACTATTAATTCACAAAAATTATCTGAAATGGGTTGACTATCTCTCCAGTGAGTTGCTTGACTACCAGGTCATGTTCATCCTTGCCCTTTGGGGATATGTGATCTTTGGGTAATCTTTCGGAACGAGGTAGGGCACCTATCGCTTCACAGGCCTCACAAAAGGTGTGATCCTTCAGGACAAGCATCACAGACCTTATAAAGGTTAACTGCTGCTCCATTGGAGCAAACCCAGTAACTTGTAACTCTTTTAATAGCCACTCTTTATGGTTTGTAAACTCAGCAACATTCCACGAAGGATTTATTCTTCCATCTCCTGCCTTCTTTCCTCATTATCCACTGTACACGGATGCTCCCATATCTGTATCCCGAATGTTATTTACAAACAAAGATGAGTAAATTCCTTCTGAAAAATTAAGAAAAGATTTGTTAATCTCAGACTACAAAAATGAGTACCTCAACATCAAATATCTCAACGGATGGTGCAACTTCAAGAACTATCGTCCACAGCAGATCAAACTCGACAAATATGTCATGCAGTGATAGTTTCCTTAGTCTATTGAACATAGTGCAGAGTTGTTTCCCTTCTGGTTGCAACCAAAGCTGACATGAAAAAGATGTGAAATTGTATGAGAATTTATTATTTTCTTGTTCTTATACAGATCAATGTGCTCAGTTAGGCCAATCGCTTGATCATCTACTCTACTGGTCAATCACAGATAGTATTGATTCATCACACTTTAAGTGGTTATATAAACAAAATGAAGATATTCAACAGATAAAGCTGCATAGTACAATATATTACTCCTCAATCTAAGTGTTACTTTAGCCATAATACTGAAAACAGTTCCTTCTAATAACAGCATATAAGATGATAAACCTACAGGACTATAAACGTCATCATGAAAATCAACATGGATTTATCTTCTCTCCTTGGAAATTCAATGTTAGGTTATGTAGAGACTTGGTATCTCTCAGAACATCACTTAACTTGAATTCTTGAACATAAATGGTTACAGGGCATATGAGCTGCAGTTCCGCAAGGGATGGGACAATATGAAGTGACAAGGGGGCATTTTGACAAATCCAGGAATCCCAACGAAGCCGTTCTAGATTTGGAAGGTGTAGCACCTCAAGTTTCCCCAAACAGCAGGTGGTAAGTTCCAGCACAGTAAGATGCGAGTCTGGCGCTTGTATCTTCCATACTGAGCACAGTTGGAGAGATAGAGACACCGAAGTTGCTTGCAACAATCAAATAGGAAGTGATGCATGTCCCATTTAGCAAAACAAACATTATCTAACGAGAGGCTTGTGAGGCAATGGATCACACTATTAGGATAGGCACTGAAGAAGCTATCAACAAGAGAAGCATGATGGAGCATATCCTCATCAGTGCAGTCAACAGCTAGGCTCCTTCCCATCCACAAAGGCAAGGTCTAAATCTTTAAGTATCCCAGTGTCAATTGCTTCACCAAGCAGAGGGCCAACAACATCTGGGTGATTGTTGATAAAACAGAGCTTAAGTTGCAGCCTTGAGATGGTAGCTTCACTCTGGGGGGTGCCCAAGAAGCTCCTAATCGCTTTGAACAGGGATGCCATAGTAGCATCCATATGCTCAGCTTCAAACAGGGTTTGGGTGTGGGGTAGATAAATTTTTTTTTGACACCAATAGTGAGCTCTCGGAGCAACCATGGCAGGTGTTTCCAACGTGTTGACAAGACACTTGCCCTTGCAGCTGTAGTTATGTTGACTCTCGCCAGGATGGACAGCAAAATATCATCATGCAGCGCGCTGAGCCTATCTTCGTCCTGTAACGAATGAATGAATGGGAACGAAGGGCATTGGGGTGAAGGAATTTCCACTGTAAGTCAAAACTTTCCAAAATCCCCTTCAATCCTCTTCCATCCACTTGAATCCTCCATTTCCCAAACAAACCCTAAAAGAAAAAAATGATGAAATATGTACTCAGTAAACAGCAATCTCGGAAAACAAACAATGGTGAAACAAGGGAATGGTTCCTCTGACGTTCACGTCCCTGCCATTGAGTCACTGCCGTGTGGGTCCCACCGCGTCTGGGCCCACACGTTAGCCACTCAATGGCAAAGGCCGAATGGCAGAGGATCTCGTTCGGTGAAACAAAGATCTATTCAATTTTGAGAAAAGGCTTTCTAATCAGGTAGGCCCAACAGCTTTTGTTTCAAATCTTAGGGAGATCTACACAGCAGTTCACATAGAAACATATATGAAAAACAACCTGTTAAGCTGCTCATGATACTGAAATTCAAAGTGTAAACATGGGACAAGTCTGAGAGAAGGCCTCACCTGACTCTAGGTTTTTTAACTCCATGAGTGACCTGGCAGCCTGAAAGCACACCCAAATTAAAGTTGTTCTTGTGTTACCACGTCAAGGACCCAAGCCTTGAATTTATATGCAGAAAAGACTCGATGCTATTCTCCCAAAGGTACGAGCTGCTGCCCATCGCGGACGGCAGCGGAAGAAAAACTCTACTTAGTCGGCCACCTAATCGTTTTATAAAACTGATTTGCGCTGGCCGGTAAAAGGGGTCTTTGCTGGCGGGTGGAGCGCCCGCCAGCGACCTCGTGTCAACACAAATCGCCTCAGTGCCGGCGGCCCCCCCCCCCCCCCCCCCCCGCCCAGTAAAGAGACCTAATGCTGGCGGTTCTTAGGTCACCCGCCAGTACTGTGCACTTAAAAATCGAAAATAAACAGCAAGAAAATTTTGTTCGCGTAAAGTCGCGACGCTCCGCAATTGCTGTGGTTCGAACCCGTGACCTCTACCTCGCACGAAGCCTTCTCTACCACTACACACTCATATGCATCCGTATGCAGCTTGTTCGCTTGTCTTATCAGCCACCAGCCAGCAGTACTTTTCTCTCACAACAAACCAGCCACCAACCAGCAGTGCTTTTCTCTCAGAACAAACTAGCACCAGCCATCAGCCATCAGCCAAACGAACAGGCCGTTGGTTCTACTCATACTATACAACACCGAGTGTAAGTCAGTTTTTTGAGGCACTAGATGGATTCAAATTAAAAACTTGTCAACTATAAAGTTTCTTAACTTTCGTGTTGGGAGTTTTTCCATTTGAGGTCATTTACGAAATTTGAATTTCAAATTTGAGAGATTCAAATTTTAATTTCATTGACAATATGATTTCAAATAAAAAAGTGTAAACTTCAAAGTTTAATAACTTATCAGGATGTACAACTTTCATGTTAATAGTTTCTCCATTTGAAACCGTTTGAAAAATTCGAATTTTTCAAGTGGTTGTGTCCATCTGTGCTGGCGGGCGACATATGCCACCCGCCAGCACAAATAGGACCATTTGTGCTGGTGGGTGGCTTATGTCACCCACCAGTATTGTGCCTTCACTGCTGGCGGGCAACATAAGTCACCCGCCAGCATAAATGTGCTGGCGGGTGACTTATGTCGCCCGCCAGGACTAGACCTTTACTGCTGGCGGGTGTAAAGCTGACGCCCCTTTCACCATAGTACTGGCGGGTACCAATTACACCCGCCAGCACGCTAATTTCTGTGTGTCAGTACAGATCGTTTTTGGCCCAGTGTGCGCTCGAACGCGTAGGAGCCGCCGAGCGGGCATGTCACGCGGGCGCCTGATGCGGCTGTCCCACACATTTGTGACTTACATGTTTAGTTGGGAAAATTTTGAGGGTCTCTTTCAAAGTTTACTAGGGGTAATAAACATAGGCTAATTATAAAACTAATTACATGGATGGATCGAAAATCCCGAGATGAATCCATTAAATTTAATTAATCCGTCATTAGAGATTTTTTTACTATAGCACAACGCTATCTGATCATGATATAATTAGAATCGTTAGATTCATCACAAAAATTAAGGTAGGTTTGTGAAATAGATTTTATCATTAATCCACATGTAATACTCCTAATCGTAACTTTGCAAAAGGTTTTGGTGTCTTGACCATCTTTTTTGCAAAATGAATCTGAACTTAACTTGCAAAGGTTTTGCATTTTTTAAGAAGAGATTTTTTTTGCATTTGGAGCCAATACTTCCAAAGTTTGCAAAAAGTGCATTGAGTCGCGTGCATTGGGTGTGCTAGATTCTACTTTATGCAAAAAGATTTTGGTGGATCTAAACACCTCATCCAAAAAAGGAGAGTAAAAAAACTTTTGGTGCTAAAATTTTGAATTTTCTTTTTTGCAAAATTTGGAAACTAAACAATGCTAGGAGCGCTGAGCACCTTCACTACTTTGTGATCAAAACATTCATTTTCCCTAACTTTCTTAACTAATATGAATAAAGATTTTGGTGAAAAATATCCTCAAACAACATCTTCAATTGGATATCCAAATATAGGTATCCTAAATTTTGGATTTCTCACTAGCCAAAGATGGAGGACGACGATGACTCTCTACACTGCGCACAAGATATAGAAAATATTTTTACTCAAATTACTCTCCAAATGATGATTTAAAGAGTAGATTTTAGAAAGATTCTTGGAGATGCTCTTATGTAGTTAAATACTCATAATTTTGATAGTTGTGTTATGTTTATAAATCCAAATGATTTATCATCACAATTTTTTCGCATATTTAATTTTGTTATATCTTCAATCCAAATTCCAGACATGTGAAATATAACTTTTCCTTGCTATTTTTAAAACATGACGGTATATTTCCATTTTGTATACTAATTTATAATGTTTTTTTGTTCATACTATTACTAGTTACTTTGTTTTTTCTTCGACATTTGTCTTTGGTATATCTTTGCAATCCAAAGTGGTAGCATCGCCGCTCGAGGATACAATATTTTCCGTTCTATTTTTTTTTAAAAACACACCAATATATTTCCAGCGTAAAAAGCTAGATATTAATGCATAATATATTTTTGGATTACATTACTGCTACGTTTGGTTGGCATTTATTCGCGAGAGTGAATCTTTTCCGGTCGATTTTTTTTAAAAAACACGACGATATATTTCTGCGTTATATATTTATTATCAACAATATATTGCTGGATTTATTTGTGCCATATCCATCTTTTTAATAACAACGAGTAATCAATCTGCTGTGAAAGGGGCTTGAGATATCTAGAGACCTGGGTCGAAGGGGTATGCACCTATATTTAATTTGGAGCACAGCGGCGGCGAGACGGAGTTGCATCGAAGCTTTACCTATGGCGGCGGCTGAAGTGCCGGAAGATGCCGCGCCGGTGGTGGGCCTGCTGGAGGTCACCCTCACCTACCCGAGGCTGAGCGGCTACGCCGGCCCAGCGTGGCCGCAATTCTGCCACCTCTACGTCAGCGTCGGCCGCAAGCAGCCCATCTGGAAGGTGCTGCCGTTCGAGATGAACGAGGAAGACGTTGACGAAAACGTTAGCGACGGCGACCTCAAGCGGTATGTCAGGGCACAAGCCAGAGAAGTCATCAAGCGGTGGGGGATGTCGTTCAGGGTCCCCGTGAACTCGGGCTGGCTGGGCGAGTCGCTCGACATCCTCGTGGAGCGCGTCGACCGGGACCTGCGCGAGAGGAGGAGGAGGAGCGTGGTGGTGACCCGCGGCGGGCCGCACACCGCGAGCCACACCGCCGTGATCGCCAGGGCGCGGGTGCCGCTGCTCGACGCGCTGGTGATCGGGGACGTCGACGACGACGACGAGGAGGAGGAGGGCGGGTCGGAGGATAACAAGAAGAGGCGCCGCGGCGAGGCGGGGGAGCGCAGCACGAGGCTGGCGGGGACGCTGGAGTTCGACAAGACGGTGTCCCTGCTGGACAGGGAGCTGCCGACGCTGGGGGACGCGGACGGGAAGCCGCGGTGCGTGGTGCGCGGCACGGTGAATGTGCGCATGTGCCTGAAAAGGCTATAGGTAGAGCTCCATGCATCTTTGTCAGGGGCCAATGCAAGATTCAGCCCCAGGTTTAGCTTTTTAGCATGAGAAAGTTCACCGTCGACCCGTCGTCCTGTGAAATTCTTGCCCTCCGTGCAGGGGACTGAAATTTTTTTTTGCTCGTCAGTCTGAATCAGATGCCTTAATTCAATTTGAAGTTCAGATTACATGTGTCTTGAAAATATTCAGTTACAGTTCACCGTTATATACTTCATTCGGCTATCTGAACGTATCTTGAAATTTTTGGATCTGAACGTATCTTGAAATTTTTGGAGATGAGCAGGGTCCAAAAGAGGGCTTGGATAGCCTATTCGTTTGGCTAGTTCAGATTCAGTCGTGGTTCACTATTATCCCGTTTGGCTATTTGAACGTCTCTCAAAATCGCTTGAGCATTTTAACAGATGATCAGGGTGCAGGCTCATCATGCCCAGCGGGTTTAGGATAGGTGCTACTGCTACCTGATGAAGATGAGGCGTCGCTGATGCACAAGTACTGAAGCCATATGTGTTGATGCCACCATATGGTGTGGTTTAGTAGTCCGATCTCTTTAGCTATTTCCTCTAATTGCAAATGCACACGATCACCTATTTCCTCAAATTGCAAATGCACACGATATCGCCATGATCGTGTGGTGTGTATATATATACTTGTAAACAATCCAACAAACAACTCACCACAGATTGGCACCCACTATAGACCAGTACTATATATATCCAGATTCCAGAAAACTTCATCCTTAATAAGCTTGGTTTTTACAAATCACTATACTATGAAACTACCTGCACCCTTCAATGGCCCAAATGTAACAAACGGACGGATACAATGGTGAGTCTAACCGCAGTTCATGACGAGTCGGCACTTCTAAAGAGCCCGGCCACCACGACCTTCTATTGCATCCCTCTTGTCAGTCGGAGGTGGCCAGGCCGCACCGTGCAAAGTAGAGAAACCCAAGCAGAAGAAACTGGTGCTTTAAGCTGTTCAGCAACGCCTTATTAACTTATTACAAAATTGCAGTTCCCATCAGGCATTCAGGGGGCCTACGCACTGCCACCAACATGCTCCGGAAACATAGGAGATAGCAGTTGCAACATCAGGAAAGATCAGACAAGAATTTTTCAACAAGCGCAAGGAATTCCCTGTTACATCCTGACCTCCACACCAGCATCCACCAGATGCTCTTTCACTGCTAATATGGGAACCTGTGTCAAGCAACGGAGCTCAGCTTCTATATCATGATTTCAACATTAAAGATGTGTAAGGATTCTAAATTCTAACATGCTGTGTATAAAACTGCTAACTCATCACACATGCCGACAAGCATGTGTGATAGCATAACATGCTAAAATAAACTAGTGTACTAAAATAAATTAGAAGAGAATCTCAAAAGCAGCGCCAGGGATAATTCTCTAATAAGAGATAGCATAACATGTAAGTTATAGCATAGCATTCCAACAGGGAAGAGAGTAGGATCCAGTACCTCTTTCCGATGGAAAATGCCAGCAGCAAGGGCGGCAGAAGCATTTGTTTTCTCAAAGACTTCAGAGAAATGTTCAACGGCACCAGCACCACTGCTTGCTATGACAGGAATTGTCACAGCATCAGACACCATTTTGACCAAATCTATGTCAAATCCACAGCCCTGCCCTGCAAGATAAGAAGCCAAAATGCAACCTTTAAGCAAACACCACTCTGACCACAAGTTTTGGAACCCATAGGCCTTAACAACATAAGAGAACTAAATGGTAGGGTACTATGTTTCACTCTTGATAATCTTAGTCAATAAATTCACACATCCAATTATACAGTATAAGTTTATACATGAAGAGTGAGAATAGGGAAACTCCTCTTTGGTATTATAATATAGCTGGCCCGATGGAGGTTGTGGTACGCCTGGGGAGCCCATGTAAACCACGGCTCTTGGGGAGATGAGTGAATACTAAATTGGATGACATAATAATTCTAGACTGCCAAAGCACATGTAACAGAATCATACGAGTTGTATGAAGTGGATTGCTTAAATGCATTAAACTATCTGGTAACGAAACTGCTCAATCAAACACAAAAAACCAAAATTCTTCAGAACAAACTAACGATTCTGGTAAAGGCTCAGTAAGATATATAGGTGGGTCCAACACTGCCACCTAGCTTGTACTCAGAGCACAATAAGCTGAAATGTTGTAAATATGCCATAGCATACTTGAAAAACATAACTGCTCAACTTGTGAACATACCATCACAATCAATGCAGTTAAGTAGTATTTCTCCTGCACCCAATTCTTCCACAGCTTTTGCTAATTCATATGCTCCTATAGGTCGGCTATCACGTCCACCACTCACCTGAAACAGAAATAAATCAACAACTACGTCCCCCCTTCAATCAGTTACTTGCTGTAAAACTTGTCTTCTATTAAATGAGAATGTTCAGGTGGAGTTACTACCTAGCACTAGACCTAAAAGATAAGCCAAAAAGAAGTATAACAGGAGCGCAAATTTCAAACAAGTCTATACAGCTGAGGAAGGAATGACTTACTGTACACTGGTACCATGCATATTGTTCTCCTGATGGACCTGAAAAGTCACATGAGAATTGTGAGATCTTAGCATGTTCAAAATACAAATCTACATCAAGGATGAAACATACCTTTGCTGGACACCTTCACAGTTTTAAATGGTACATCTTCTGGACTATTGACATATACCCGTCGAGGATCAATACTTACAACTACAGCCTGACAATGAGAAATACCTTTATTAGAATGAGCAATTTATAGGTTCTATAATGTTTTTGCTAGAATACTAATACATATTTAGTATGCCAATGGTTCAGGTGACATGCACTGGTACATTGGTAGAATTTACAGGATTGGTCAATAATGTATAACAAAATTGATCAAATTGGCCTTGAATGGGAAAAAGGTGATCTAAAATTGTCTTAGATCCACTTTACAATTTAGTTTGATTGTACTTTTTGAGTGATAAAGAATTGCAATTCTTTGGACCTTGATGGTCAGTCACTATCTAGATACATGGTGA
Organism: Cenchrus americanus; assembly: GCA_947561735.1. Lineage (NCBI taxonomy): Eukaryota > Viridiplantae > Streptophyta > Magnoliopsida > Poales > Poaceae > Cenchrus > Cenchrus americanus. Next base: position 147,637,571 of record OX387243.1, on the reverse strand, counting down.
AATATATAGCTCAGTGTTTACATTTCACAAAAATAAGTGGTTGCAAATAGTGCCCCACCCAATAGCAAAATATATGCATGAAACTGACTTCCCAAATTTAGTGACATATACGAAAGGCAGAACAGATTAAATGATACTTTGCAATGTTACTTCTTTCAGGGGAAAAAGTAACATAAAAAAGGAACATCTCTCCCATATCGTGAAAACTAACTAGTAGTGTAAATACCAGATACAATCTTTTAGTTCATGTTTTGTAACTGAGCAATAGAGAAAAACAAAGTTATGTAGAAATAAATAAAGATAACCTGGTTGCCATATACTCTAGAAATTTGCTCCAAGCTGCTTTTCCCCGTCTTTACCTGATACACAGAAATAACTATATAATGGGAAAATAGCTGAACAATGTGAGAGGAAAATAGAATACATACACCAGTTTGTAAAAAGGCTTCAGCAGCATAAACAGCATCACTTCCGATTGAAATTTTGTCAGCACCAGACCTGAAATATTCTGATGCTACTTCCAAGCTTGAATAATACCTGAGAAGAAAACAACATACACAGTTACAGGGACATATTTTGCCCTTCTTAGTATTGGCTAAAACAGCAAATGCTACCCATTGGATGTAAAGAACAAAGTGCGGGAAACATGCAGAGCTGCAAAGAAATCAGTAAATAAGACCACACGATGATTTCTGAAAATAAACTTGCACTTAATAAAACAAGCCTATTCAGATAAGAAAATCAAGCAACTCAGGTATTAATTTCAATAAAATTTCCGCGACCAACATTTCCTTTTACATTTTTTTCTATCCGCATTCCATGGATTTCTCGACAGGAGATTAGGTTGCTATGTACATAGTTTCTAGGATCCCCATTGCTTAAGAATAGAGCATGAGAAATAACCTTCCATTTGCATCTGTGAAGTCTCGTATACCTCCACCAACTGTAAGTGGCACAAAAACCTTTTCAGACGCACAACGCAGTACCTAACAAAGAGTTCGCGTCACTATGCTAGACATAAGGGGTGTAAAAGACTAAAGATAAATTCAAAGGTTTCAGATTTTAAACAAACCTCTAGCATTGGCAAATCACCCAATGGAAAGTCGCGGAAACCAGTTATATTCAAGAAGCTGACCTAAGGGAAATGTTATTCATGATATAAGATAATAACTTTACATAAATAGAATCATAACATGGAAAACATTATGCAGAGAACTACCTCATCAGCACCATCTATGTAGTATTGACTTGCTAGATCAACTGGTTTGCCAAGGTTTCTTACCTATGAGAAATGTAAATATGTTCAAACAAGGAACCTGCTGTGTATAAGCCAAATTATAATAAAACTATCTCATATTTATTCTTCATTCAATATAAAAATGAACTATGCCCAAAGTATCACCTAGGACTAGCAGAAAAATGCTATTTAGAGCTTGTCCTGATGTTTAAGAAGTTTAACCACACTTAACATCCATTGATAAAGCTTTGTACCTCTTTGCTGCTACTATGATCTCTTACATCATACTGATCACCTTTTGTTACCACAAGATCCCCATTATCATTTGACCTAACATCAAGGCATGCTATCACCTGAGAAGTTTCAAGAGAATAAGAAGGATGCTAATCTAAAAGCTTCACGTTGAAATATTTAACAAAAAGAAGGATGGAACTCACTCTCTTTGCAAGTTTTGATGCTTTCCTACGTGCTGGGACCTACATTGCAAATAAGATAAGAAGTGAAATATTTCATAATGAAAAAGATCAAATCAAAATAAATTGACTACTAGAAACTATAACTATTACCTTTGCCCCTGAAGAGTTAGCACTGAGGAAATTTTTTAAAATAGAAAGGCCAGTAGCTGCAAAAAAGAAAAAAAAGAGAGAGAGAAGACTGTATCATATGACCAGTAGATTAAAACATTGGAATGTTGCCTATTTAAACATTTAAACTACCTAATTCCTCAAAAAAAAAAACATTTAAACTACCTATTTACCTCCACTCTTTTCAGGGTGAAATTGAACTGCCTGAATGTTGCCCATTGAGATGGATGATATGAAGCTGTCACCATAGTTGCAAATTGACGAAATCCAGCCTCTGTTAGCATCTGACTAAGCATGTAGAAAGGAAAAAAACAAGTCACATCTCATTACTCCATCAAAGCACGAGAATCTAGATGGCATTGCGACTTACAGGCAGTGCGTGGTAGGAGTGAACAAAGTAAACATGGTGGCCATCAGCTCCCTGCAGCAGCTGCGTATCCTTGGTGATCTCGAGAGCATTCCAGCCAATGTGAGGAACTATGAGACCCTGTGAGGAGTCGAATCGCCTAACTACACCCGGTATCACACCAAGGCCGCTCACTGCAACAACAAATGCTAAATTAACTACTGTTCATCCTCGCAGACGAAGTGGTGATGGAGCGTGAGAGGACGTTACCCGGGCCGTTCTCCTCGCTGGAGTCGAAGAGCAGCTGCAGGCCCAGACAGATGCCTAGGAAAGGGCGGTCCCTTTGGATGTACTCGCGGAGCGCGTCGGCCATGCCAGTGCTGTTGAGGACGTCCATGGCGGAGCCGAAGGCGCCGACGCCAGGGAACACAAGGCGGTCGGCGGCGAGGATGTCCTCCGGGCTCCGCACGTCGCGGATGCCGAAGCCAAGGTGGCGGATGGCGTTGCGCACGCTGCGCACGTTTCCCGCGCCGTAGTCCAGTAGCGTCACCGCTGCGGCGAGGCAAAATTTAGCAAAGCCAAACGCAGGCACGCAGCTGTAGAGCCATGGCCCATGGCTCGAGTTCCGGAAGGGAAAGGGAAAGGGGGCGTGGTCGTCAGCGCTTACTGTTTGCGTCGGAGGACGCACGGACGGAGAAGGAGGCGGAGCCGCGGCGCTGGCTGCTCCGCTTCGGGCGGCGGCACGCGGAGCATGGGACGGTGAGGACGGCGGCGCCCGTGGCCATTGCTCCCTGTGACTGCGGCGGCGGCTGCATTCGCCCCCTTTCCCGCTAATCAATCGCTCGCCCACGGGGGAGTAGGCGAAGAAGGGACCGGGGGCAGGAGGCGGCGCCGGAGGGGACGTACGGCGGCGCGGGGAGGTCGTGCTCAGACCTCAGGAGTCAGCGAGCATCAATGCTGTCACCGTGTGTCACGCACTAAGCGCCCTAGCGGGCCTTTCTTTATGGGCCTCCGGTGCCACTTTAGTATCTGGGCCTTGCAATAGACCAGAAGCGCAACGCGTTTTTGCGGCCCAGGACAGCGCGTGCTAGTGAACAGGCCCGACCTACATGCTAATGCTAAAAAGAAGAAAAAAATTGCTCTTAACGTGCCAAATCTTTCATTTTTTCTTTGGCAGACACTGGTGAGACTTTCCTGCAAAAATGGTACTGTAAGCATGAATGAATATATGTACCAACAGATTCAATCTCGATTCTAAAAAAATAGGACAAAACAAACAGGGGCTCAACATTCAAGCAGGAATATTTGCAACTCCTTTCGACCATGGAACTGCTATCAGCTAATACAGTACTTTAAATACAGAGAAGCATAGTGCTATATTCTTACAAAGTTCGATCATAAGTTTATCTGATGTGCCGCAAGAGAAACAGATACCACTCCCGAGTACCCTCCTCAGGCTAGTGGAACTTGAGAACAACCCCACAAATGTTGAAATGTACTTGCAAGCGTACTCGGGCATTGACCCAGAGTGTTTCAAGAGAATGCTACATACCAGGTTGACCGTCAGTGTTGCTGCTACACAACTGGTGTATATAACATCATGGTGAAGACACGATTTACCAGCACAATGTCCAGATTATGTTACTCTATAACTATTGTAGTTTGATCCAACCAAAGTTTCTCAAAACATTGTCAGCAATCCTCTTCCAGGAACATATGTAGTACCGTAAGTCTACTTCTCAGCTGGAGTCTCCTTTCGGAGGAGCTGTATGCCCCTGTGCCTGAGGGCGACCCAGATCTAAGTTTTGCATCTCACTAGCAAGCAGTGCCCTTCTTTCTTTCAAAAAGTTGAGTCGGCTAGTCAGCTTGGCTAATGCAGACGATGGTGCCATCCCAGATTCCTGATAACAGGTTAATAAATCGTTAAGATATGCTTATCAAGACACAAAAAGGTTGTGATAGCTCAGAGTAGCATAATAAACGTTTATTATCACGCAGAATGGGATCACCTCTGTTTTAGTACTTGAACCTTGAGCCTTGTTCATAACTGGATTACTGGAGTTCTGCCTCTGCGCAAAGTTCCACTTCGTGGTAAGTGATCCGTCTTGGCCGTCCTTCGAAGCCAACATCTTTTGAACCATTTGGTTTGTTGCCCAGAACATGTCAGGTACAGTTGTTGCTTTGCCTGAGGAACTAATCTCTGTAGAAAGGGCAGCATTTTGTTCGCCGCTGAAGGAAGGGAGGCCAATTTAGTAGAACTCTATCTTAAATATGTCTGAACCAAAGATTTTAAGAGAGGCAAAATTTTATAGAATGTGTGAAAGTACTGAATCCTTGGAAATAAAACCTTACTCGGCAATCTTGTCTGTATTTAGGAGCTGCTTGTTGTTGCATGATTCACATAATGAGGTGGAACTCAGTTGGGCCTGGTTGTTGAGTTGTCCACGAAGATCAGAAACCTTTTGCTTCAAGTTCATAATGTCAGCTTCAGCGGCAGCTACTTCCTCAAGATCTGCCTTAGTCTTTAATCAACAAAAAGAAGAAAACATTTCAAATGGCGAAAACCATTATCTATCTTGATAGCCAGATTCAGAAAGGGTACCTTGCTGTCTATTGTTGATGGGAAGGACACCTGTCCTCTTCGCATATTCATTAGGCCAGACTCCAATGAAGCCCTCAAATTTCTCTCCTTCTGCAGCTGGTCTCGTAAATTTTCCACCTGTTGAATGTGCAAAGTATCCTTGTTGAACAGAGAAAAATGCAGAACATTGCAAGCACAACAAAACAATTCCAGAAGCACATAAGTGTAGCACAGTTCTGAGATCTGAGTGAGAACTCCCAGTCAAGTCCTTGTTCTATCTCCAGTCGTCCAGTGTCTAGCAGACTATATGGTCCAATGATGGATGAATGCATCGCTATGACAAAGTGATATTTAATACTTCAATGGTTTAAGTGGCATTATCTAGTATGCAGTTCAGCAGAGTACAGACCACAATGAATACAAGTAGGACCCCCACTGCCCTCTCTTTGGGCAAGGTTGCACCCAAACATTACCATGACTGCTAGAAACTTATATTTATTTGAAGGAAGGAAGAAGTGGAAAGCAAGTGCAATGTTGCTCAAACTGATGCTTCACTAGGCCTTGCTCAGAGTGTAAATGTGAGGTGTAAAAAAAGTTGGGCTGCATAATGAAATTAGTACATCAATAGAATGAAACTTCATTTAGTTTGTTGTTATAAGGGAGATATTCCTACAACAATGAAACATGATTGCACTGGATAAGTATGGACATAAAGAAAATGTTTATTTTGATAAATGTACTCATCCTTTAAAAGGAAAAAAGAATCATTTTGGTATTTGTTAACATACTTTGTATCAGTTGTCTTGGGCATTCAAACAGATAAGAATAAAAAGCTCATCTGACTGCGCACCATGTGATCAAACCTTTAGGGCAGAGTGCATGCATTTGCTGACTCTTAAAACATAAGGACCAATTTCTCAGATTTATTTGGGCTATTGCTTGGGTTCAGATGTTCGAATAGTACTTGCTGCATAACTGCTAGTAGAACAATCTTCACCTTCAACATAATGCTCAGTATCATATGTTTTTTCTATATTTGCTAAAGTTTGTACCCTACCTGGAACGGAGAATCTATTACGGAAACAAAACCACTAAACAGTAAAAAATGGTACCTGAAGCTGGAGTATTCTCTTTGCAGAACAGAAAAAAAAACAGACATTAAGTTTGAGCTCTTACTTCTTTTTCTAGTGCTACACGGCGCTCATGTAGTGCTTCTTTTCGCCTTTCCAGACTTGCCTGGAGTACTGTGTTTTCTTTTACCTGAAAAAGACATAGCATCATCTCATATTGAAGAATGCTATGTTACATAATTTTATCGTGATCCTTGTACCTCCATTGTAATTTTAGATTGGAGATGACTCTTGTTGTTTTCAAGCTTCACAATATGAGCCCTAGTTCAGAAGCTGAATTAGATAAGAAAAGGCAATTCAAAATATCAACAAATGTAAATTCTAAAAGCTGACTTGTATTTTTATCTTTATAAGTTTCCATCTGTCCAGTTTTTATATAAAATATTGTAACAGGAAACCCTAAATGGTATGCCAAGTTCGTAAGACATACAAATTTTAGAGAAGCAAAGGGAAAATGAACCTTTATGCAGTGAAAGAAAGAAAATGCTCTCTCTCTCTCTCTCTCTCTCTCTCTCTCTCTCTCTCTCTCTCTCTCTCTCTCTCTCTCTCCCTCTCTCTGCGAAGAAAGAAAGAAAACTTTCTGTGCACGAATTGGAAAACATGATTGTATTTTATGCACTACTCATCCTACAAGTGGGAGTGGATAGAAGTAGGAGAAAAGTATTTGAGCGAAGGTATGGGAAAACTTTTTGTAGCTAAAAGTGGCTCTGTCCGTAGCAGCCAACTTTTAACTACAACAGGAAACAGAAGTGGGCTACCAAATAAGAACTGAAAGAGTTTATTCCCATTACTAAACCCTAACAACAGTGATTATATTCCTTTTATTCTCTTTGGTCGTCATGGGATGAGTTCTTGGATGTTGAGAACTATAGCAAAACAACTTGCAAAAATAGAATTTTCTTTTTTTATAAGATGTATGTTACTCTTTCAATGCATAGAACATGCCCAGTTGCATTGTATATAATGTAACAGGCTACTTACTCATCATCATCACCACCGCAACAATTAGCCTCCTCTGTTGAGAGGTCCTTTCTTGCCTGTAAATAAAGTGCTTAAGCCAAAACTATAACATAGCAGATAGCACTAGTTCTGATAGACATAATTATGTGAATAACCATTTAAACTTACTGAAGTACGCCCCCATGAGTTCCTTTTGCTTTCATTAATTGATTCTTGTTTTGATTGGGATGGAAGGTTGCTCTCCATTTGAGAGGTTTCGTCAACCTTTTGAAGAGAACCAATTTGACTACTTTCTTCCGTTGACACTCCATGTTCTACTCTTGTGGTCCTCACAGGTGGTTGAACAACTTTGTCATTTTCATCGCATGCAGCACCCGAGATAACCTATGGGCGATGAGAAATTTGTAAGGGTAACAAACTGCAAGAGCATTTAGTTGGAAAAGGAAAATTTATATTCTTATTAATATAATTTCCAAGAACATTAAGATGCCAGGAGTAATCCCTTCAGTCAAGAAAAAGGAAGGCACTTTTTTTCTGAGTAAAATTAATGCTACTTTAACCATTGATTTTCAAGAGCATGATTTAGCAAAAATATTTTCATAAAAGAATCACCATCCTTTCAGATGTTTATCATGGCTGCATGCATCCTATAGTGTTAGTCTTTTGTTGGCTGAATGAAATACATAATAAGCAGTCGATAAAGATATATCTTATTAGAATTTCAATTATATGCTAGCTTCAAACCCTGAGTAAAATGATGGCATTAATTATCAGAATGCAATTGGTGGAACTTTGGACTATCAGTTGAATACGAAAGCATAACTCTTCAAGTCAGTTAGATACAACAAATAAATAGTTGATTTCTTCTTAAAAGATTGTTTATTGAGAATATCCCTGAGATATACTCATTAGTGGAGCTAGTTGCTACTCAGCCAACCAGGTTCGACTTGCACCTCCTACATACATGATGATGCTAGTCCTAACATCTCTCCGCCAAGGAGAGTAGTTTTTATTCTTAGAGGCTATTCATCATATGGTACTGCGAATTAGATAAACTGGTTGTTTAATTGGGCATTAAGAAGGTAGTGCCTGATGAATGAAGATGCTCAAAATATGATTTACCTGCTTAAATTTTTAATTATGCGCAATAGGGAAATTTTTATAGTGAATAGTGGGGATACAGTGGATGAAACATGTTCAATAATCATGGTTGCTTGGGAAATATGGAAGCATCAGAAGGCATGTCCACATGTGTGTTTGAGGGTGCTAGTCCAAGTGCGCAGGTGATCCTGCAGGTGGTGAAGCCTGAGTGCACCTTGTGGTGTTTCCAGCAGCTCCTCCTCCTGTTGCTTCCCCCAGAGTAGGTCTAGTTTCTTGGTCGTGTGTTTTAATTTTGTGGCGAGGCTGTAAACTTTTAGTTCTTTTAGCAGACTGTAAACTTTTAGTTTTATAGGGGAGTACACTCATGTCCTCTCTCGTTGTTTCTTCCTATCTCAATGAAATCACACACAGCCTGTTCAAGAGAAAAAAAAGGAAACTTTTTTAATAAATTAGCATAACTTAGTTTGTACTAGGATTACTTGATATTGACATGCCTTGCTAAAAAATTTAGTTTGCACTAGGATTACTTGATATTGAAAGTCTTGCTAAAAAATGTTCCTGTGAAAAACCACTATCAAGCAAGAATTAAGCAAATGAGACCCTTTTGACTGCAACAAATAGGGTTGATTGGAAAGGTTTTACCAGACCTGTGAGCAGTTACATTTACGAATCAGGGGTCAAAAAAATATTTCTGAATGCTAAAGCAAAACAAGAAAACGTATAATACAAATTCACAAATAATCAAATGATTAGTAAGGAATAGTATGATCCAACAAGAGGTCAATCATAAAGGTCTACAAACAACGAAATATCTTCCTTTTGATAATATATTAGAAATTAACACATTGATTAGATGAAGTACCTGGTCATCTGCATTACCAACCCTAATGTTACTATCACGTTCGCCCCTGCTGCCAGAAGAGTGTTTAATATCATCATTCAAATCTTCTTCGACGTCATCTTCACCAGAACCATAAGAACCGTCATCTTCATGTATGTCATTGTCTGTTGAATATTCCTTGTCAATGTCAGACTCGGTATAAGCATCTGAAGAGTATGAACCGTCTTCAATATCCTAAAAAAGGTAACTGTTGGATTAAAATTCATGACAGTCAAATATAACTTGCTTGGAGAGAAAAACATGTCCAAGGAAAAGGAGATACATCGAATATCTGATCATATTCCTCAAGCATAATGATAACAATAGCTTGAGCATGGTTGGCAGCAGCAGCAGCTTGAAGCAACTGGAATGAACTGTCCCCAGCCATACTGAAGTCACTATCAATTTCACATTCACCAAGAAGAAGAGGTCGAAGAAGAAGTGGTGCCATGCAAGCTGCCAAAGCAGATGCAGACATCCTATTTACAGCTTTGTGCGATCCAACAATCTGCATCATTTTGAGAATCCTAAAAGGAAAAAGCAATGAGTTTCATGGACTTTGATCATGCTGTTGTCAATTTATGATACCGGCTATAGCTAAATGACAATCAAATTAAATATGGAAAAAACACATATATATTCTTCAAGAATGAAAATACAGGCATTAGGACCATGACGCCAAGAACATTAACTTCTTCAGTCTAGAGTTTGGTTATAAGACATTTGAAACAAACCATTGGTACTAGATACCTCTGCAACAATTGACGATTAGGTTCTGGAAAATCTTCATATATCACTCTATTCATAGCATCAAGTCTTCTTGTCTTGTCAGTTCCTGTATAATCGCTTGTTTTGATCAGATTATAATTTTAGCATAACACAATGTTTAGTAGGGCATAAGCTTAGCTAGTAATTTGGTGTATACTCCATGAAAGGTAGCTAGGCTCAGAAACTTAAGACTGGACAGATTGCTGAGTAAATAAAGCAAGTTTCAAGTCAGTCTTACGGTAAGCTCTAACCAGGGAAGTGCAACATGATGCAGGGACTGGAGAAGATGGCATCTCTCGAAGAATGTACTGCAATGAGTGAGGACTGTCAAATGTTACTAGAAAGAATACACAATTTATTGTGAGACCATAGTAATGCTTGTCAATAAAATACCTTAATACAGTCACCGATAACATGTGCATCCTCTTCTGGCGAGAACTCATTCTTTCCTACAATTACATATTAAAAGATGTGGTTTAAACACATATAGCTGGCGAATAAACCAGAGAAAATACAACTCTCTCAGAATATCCAAACTTATAGTCCTCCCAAACTAGCTTCAGGAAAATATGTACCAATATAAGAATATAAATAACTTACTATAACTGCATACAAGAAACCCCAAGAGGACCGAGACACTGTGAAGTGCCAAACCTATTTGTCCTAACATAAAAGGGAAAAAAATGTCATACTACAAGAAATCACCCTTTTCGTAATCCCGAATCCTGCGTTTGACTTCTTCAACATCAGCAGACTGACGGAGGATTCCTTCAACCTTGACACCTAAAAAGAGTGTATTTTTTCCACTCGTCATTGAACAGTTAACTTGGTAAATATATAAACCTGTACTTGATATTATTTTATGTTCACCGGGATTTTTATTTACGTAGTAAATTTCTAACTCCAGAAAATTTGAGGCAAGATTGTGTATTGAAAACATTTACCATAATCTTCAATGAACTTTAAGGCTTTCTCCAGGAATGCCGTGTTGCCATCAGCATCAACAAGTGCAAATTCTGCAGGTCTACCGATCACAGATTTATCTTCCGCTGAAATGGAAATAATTGTTTCTTATTTGTATTCCAACTCCATGATAAGATTCCATCCCTCCCCACCAGAACAGAATGGGAACAAAATAAATGAAAAAAAAAATGTACCAAATATTGTACAGAATCTCAAGCTCATGATGTATATAACAATATCTGACACCTGATGCAAAATTTTCATATTTTTTTATGACAGCTGTATTTTGTATGATTGGTAGGTTGGTGTCTATAGCCCATCTTGGCCCATGAGGCTCAAAATCTTTTAATACATACTCATGGTTGATGAAAGACCAATTAATATATACTCATGGATAATGAATTGTGCAATTGTAGATGTCTTCCTTTCTCTTTTTAACTTTTGAGATGACTTGATGCATTGATACTAATGAAAAATGGAAGCTACTTCAAGTATGTTGACCAAAAAATGTTTGCCCATGTCCCCGTAGGCCATAGGGAGCGTGCATGTTGATTGAGTAAGTGTCCTAAAAAATCTAGTTTTAAGTACTAGCAGACAAGCAAGATTGAACAGTGAACTGGAGTATTTATCTGGCAGAAAGTCATTTTTTGAAGCAAAACAACAACAAAGTCATTTTTACCCATGTCTTACAGAATTTTTAAATCAACACATTCAGGACGTGTAAAATGAAGGTAATAAGTAATAACACACCAAAGGGAATATTGAGATGCAACTTCTGATAAGAGTAAACATGGCTTACATTGTTCAACAGCAGCTTCAGCAGGTTCTGTTATGTCAGTGTTGGCTACTGGATGCTGCCCAGCTGTATTCGCAACACTGGGTGCCTGAGCCAGAGCATTCTCTAATGCACTTCTCCACTCATTTAGGTCTTCTGTAGTTTCTGCCTGCTTGATAAAAGACTGTACCGTTAAATTAACTGTTGTTGCACCCCACCCCCAGATACAGCCAGAGCTGCAATTTAAATCCCACTGCAGAACCTGTTGCCCCACTAGTCACTGAAGTGGTAAACATCATTACACACTCCCAGATACCAACCCTCCCATTTGAAGCACCATAACAGTAACCAAGAAACTGAATGCGGCACACAACCGACCTTAAGGGTGAAAGTGCGTCCATCACGACCATCAGGAAAGACCACTGTTATAGTTTTCCTTTCTTCTTTGACTATCATACTGAAACATTGCTCAAGATTATACTTATAAGATATCATTGAAGGAGCTTTATACTTCAACAAAAAAAAAAATCTAAATTCACACCTTGCAGTGTTATTCAAGTCAATTCCACCAAGTGTAACAATTGGTTCACTGCCTCTGGGAGGGGGAGCATTCTGCAAGTTAAGCAGAAAATTTGGGGGGTAATTGCCATGTTAGTGCATAACCTATCATTTCAGTTTGAATAAATTATTATGCCTAATCCAAAGATAATTTCACCAAGAAGCCAAAAAGAACTATGCTTCAACAGTTGACATGTGGCTGCAATCATGTTTACCTCTTGAAATGGTTAAACGGTTTTCTATCACAGTTCAATATCAGACTATAGTACCACTTAACTTACTGGTTCAGTTTTTCTGTACAATATTTAAAAAAAAAACTCAACTGCTGGGGGTAAGACCGCCCCACGGCTTTTTTATGATATTGCACCCTAGGACCACACCGTAACCTGAGGCCTGCGACCACTGCCACAACCACCAGAATTTGGACCGCGCCATTACCACCACAATATTAGGTATACTGAATAATGATATAATTACCTAGATCAATTCAGGATGCTAGTTTGTAGTTTAGCTGTTGCAGTGCTATAAGTGGATATAACTTGTCTTAGATATAGCTTTACTTGATGAGAGCTCAGGTACTAAGCAAGTAGATGGGACTAATAAGCTGCACAAACTTCTTATTAAAAACCTTTTGTGTATCATTGGATTAAGAAGAGAGAGATCCAATTACAAAACCACACGAAGAGAGAGATCCAATTACAAAACCACGCCACCTTGGATCAGAGTGGTGAGAGGAGGAACATTTTAGACTAGAAGGACTGTTACACAGAGAGAAACCTGAGAAGACCTGACATAGGATCAAAAGACCACACTGAAACACGCCTAGGTAACCCTTCCTAGCCCCAGACCAGCAAGGCCCTTGCCCCTTGGGCCTTGGCTCCCCCTGCTAGCTACAAGTGGTCTTATTCAAACCTTAGGTGTAGTTTCTAAGAGTTGGATTCATATGCTTACTCTTCCTCGAAATGAATTTTGGAAATGTGTCGCATTTCATGAAGCTAATAAAACAATAGAACAAAAGACATGATATGGGATCTGATCAGCATGGGAGGATCCATACATGACAAGGGAAAGTCAGATTTGTAGCTTACATTTTTTGAACTGAGATTTATAGCTTACTTAGCTGGTATCCTAGCCCTACGATCCAACTGATGATGTAGTTGAACCATTGATCACATAGTACAGATAGCAAGGAGTCTAACCTCACAGGATAAAGGTATCTCATCACCTAATGTCTTCTTTCTGAATACGCTTTACCTTGGAGTGTGGTATTACAACGAAATTTATTGTACTCCAAACAATAATTTAAATTATTCACAGCATTGTGACTGAAGCAACGAGACACAACAAAGTACATAGCTATACAAAAACTATTAGACTATAAGTTGAAGAAAATGGAAAACTATAGAAGGAACTATAGCAATATATCTTACAGGATCACTCCTGAAGAACACTAATGATGTCCTTGTAAGGATAAACCAGCGCTTTTTCCATACTGTCCAGCCAATCCCTGTAAGTTATCAAAATTAAGAAAATGAGAAGCATAGTGTACCCATAAATATATAAAATTTCATGTTAAAACAGATTTTTTTGAACTGTATATTAAAACAGAATTAATCAGATGCAAAAATGACAGGATGGAACAACCAAGCTTCTACAAAAGTTTCCAGATTAAAAAAGAATCACATTCAAGAAGAATAATCCAATCCACCTAATTAAACCGCAAAGATGACCTTCCCGCTAAGAAAAGGAAAAAAGTTATTGAACTATGTTTGGCTCAGTAACAATATCGAGCAATTATCCAATAGGCATTCTGTATTTTCCCCAAATATGCAAGAGGACTACACATCATTTCACTAAGAAGAGACTGGAGTATAAATAGCACAAAAGACCAAAGACAACACATGCACACCACAACACCGATAGTCCAACACTTGAGACTTCACCAAAGCTTGTTTGCCCCAGCACCAAAATTTTTAAGCATATGATCTTATACGAATTATAAACAGATATTATACATTTTTGGACATGCCTTTTGGAGAAAAGATTGTACCATGGTCTGCTCTAACTTAGATTGCCACTCAAAATGATTACCCAATTTTCATATATAATCCACCGTGCATGTTGATATCCTCTCAATAAAAATCATGGCTATATAACAAAATAAATTGCAATATAGTTTACTGTCATTCCAAAATTTGCACGAGAAATAATTATCCACATAGGACATTGTGAGTATTGATCTGACTTCAAGATACATGTTTTTTTTTTGTCTTCTGTACTTGATAAATTGAGAAGTTAGAACGTTATTTTGGTCCAATCTAGCTCATTTAATGGATAATATTCCTATGGCATAGGCATATGAAAACCTTACCACAAGTTAATCTAAGCCATGATAAAACAGAATTGATGCATAGTATCAGCAGGAAAAAATACCTTTAGATGAGAGCAGTAAATTTCCACTCTTAAGAACCTGCAGTAAAAGAGTATGTGAAATTGATTGTGAATTTTTTTCTATAACACTAATCCTTTTGCCACAACTTGATCTGACTTAATAGTGTGATTATGCAGTAGTAGTTTTACAGCTCCAAATATTGACTTCATGCTTGTTGAAGTGCAATTGAGACTTAGGAACAGTAGATCTGAAGTTAAAGTGATGCGATGTGTCACTTTCTCTAAGAAATACTAGAACATTGAAAAGGTCATTAGTAGAGAGTGCCCATTGCATCTTTTATTTACGTACTACGTGCAATGTGTCATTTTCTCTAGGAAATACTAGAACATTAAAAAGGTCATTAGTAGAGTGTCCATTGCATCTTTTCTTTATGTACTACTAAATACAGCTTCATGAAAAGATAATTCTGAAGTGATCAATTGTGTCACTTGCTCAACAAAATATTAGAACATTGAAAAGGTCATTAGTAGAATCCCTTTGCATTTTTTTTAGAAACCCTTTGCATATTTATTTATGTACTACCAAGAACAGCTTCATGAAAAACAACATTTTTTTAGATGGAAGAAAATCCAACAAACCTGACAGTTTGGACAAGTGGTTGGTGAATTTTCACCAGCTTCAGATTTATTAGTGGTCTGAAAGTTAGAGTCTCCTGTCCCACAACGGCAGGTCTTAACCTGGCTGATATTCTCAGTGGGCTGTGAAGATAACCAGTCAGAGTATGGAACAGGGCAGGGTGAATACTTAGAAAATACAACAATCAGATGATGCAATACCTTTTGGAACTTAATGTTAATTGAAATAAAGAAAAATATGAGGTTTTACATAAGCAGTTATACATGTAAGTACTGTTAACAAAATAATATATGGAGTCTTTCAGAGAGAACATTAGCATCATTCCAGTACAACAAGAAATCATATAAAATATTAGTTTTACCCCATTGATAAACCAAAATGAACTCTATCATCTCGCTTTATATTGCAAACATTACATGATCCAGTATTTTTTAAATGAAACACAAATCAACTGAACTTCACTAAAGTGGCTGAATCATGAAATGGTGAGGTCCAATAAAAACTCTTCACAATGATGAATTAACATGATCAGAAACATAGTGAAGATAGACAAATTAAGAATGTAAGTGAAACATATGCCCCCCTTACTTGCTGGTGAGAACTCTTGAACTCCGAAGCTGACATTGTCTGTTCTAGGTGGCTGACTTATGAAGACCTCACAATGATTTCTGATGAGTTTGTTCTCCGACAATAAATATGTGCAGCTTACTGTGTTACTAGCGATGATTTCATGTTATTTGCTCTCTGCAAGAATAATAGAAACAAAGAAACTGACACAGCCATATTACCAGGTCCCAATAGGAAAGCATGTTTGGATTGGGGGATTTGAGTCCAGATCATTAGGAATAATTTCAAATTCAAACTAGTTCTGTAAATTCTAAAAACTCTGCTTCCTTGTGTTCGAATTGAAAAAAACTTGTGTAATGACAATATGTAGCTAAATTCTGAACATATTCAATGGTTGAAAATATGTGCACGAACTACCAATTGTCGCATTCTTGACCTACCAATCTCATGGGTGTGTAATATCATATCAATGCATAAACTATCAGCTATAGCAAGAGCAGATGTGACGTGATCTTATGAACTGAAAGCTAGTTTTCCACCATAATAGGGAGGTTACCACTTACCAGAGGAAACTGAAGCATGAAAGCTTATTTAGTTTGTCATGGGTCAGCTTCAGATTAACTGAGTCGAATTCAGCATCCACAGTAAGTATCAGCTTCAGTTTTTAAGCCATTAGTTGGACCTGAGCATTATATAAGAGAAGTAAATTTAGCAAGATATGGGAGCTCTTGTGGTCTTGTTATCTCATTAAAATAGTTTTTTTGTGGAATGAAAGCTATCCTAAAACGATATTACTTATAAAATTGGCGTTGATCGTGAAGCCCACAAAAAATGAACTTGGTTTCATAGGAGTAGCTTGGGTGAGAGAAAAAATCAATGTTCGAGATTATTCTTATTTGCACAAAAAAACAGCACTTGTCCATATCTTCTCGTTCTCATAGAAATGTAGAATTAAAATTGCTGTGCTTTGAAGCAACGTTCAGCTCACAAGCATTGCTGTGGCTCGTCTCCCTCAACAATCTGACTAAGACCGAGCTAAATTTGGTTCCGAGCAGAGAATTCCAAGCTGCACGGCATCAAAGCACGTTTCCTAAATGACCATACAGTTGTGTTGATAGCTCCCTGAAACGGCCACCCATACCCATCAATAGCAACCTCCTCTTGAAATCTCGAACGGGTAGGTGACCCGATTCCTCCGGGAAATTTTGCACCAAAATATAGACGAGTGAGCAAATTTACACTGCACGTGACATGGGCCCAGAACCATCGCGGTGAAATCTTATCATTTCGACAGGTAACGAAAAAAATATCATGGATCGAGTCCGCAGCTGCACCCGAAACAATCCGCATGCACTGCACCCGAGATCGATCAACTTAGTAAATCATCGAAGCGGCGCAATGAGCCGTCTCTCGGATGCATTGCAACACCCGCGGAGAAGGCTCTTCTGACGCACAAGAGCGTGCCCCCCAAAAAAAAGAAAAAACGAGTGCAGCACCGCAGCCCGCGCAGCATTGCGGATTGCAGAAGAACCCAGATGAACTCGACAGCAGCAATGCCTCATTTCCGCCTCGATCCCCCAAAACTTCGACGGGTTACGCATACCACCCCCGGAAATGAACAGCACGCATCGATCGATAAACAGAGGTGGAGGCGGGGGCAATGCGGCTCACCTGCGGCCTCGACGCGACCCGAAATCCCACGCCGGCGCGCGCGCCACCTCCTCCTACCTCTCTCTCTCTCTCTCTCTCTCCCGTTCTCGCGCCTCCGTCGATCCCCTCCCTCCCTCCTTCGCGGCCGCTCCGGTCCCCACGCTCTATTTTCTCTCGCCGCCCCGGGCTCGTCCCTCTCGCCCGCACTTTCTCCGGGGAAATTTTCCTCCCGAGCAGAAAATAACATAGCCTAACGACCCGCCTCACTGCGCCCTGGGCCCGCAGCCTCCGGGCCCCGACGTGTCAGAGCAACGGTCCGATCCGCCTCGCGTTCTCCCCCGTTCGTGCGGACGGGGTCAAGCGACCGGGGCCGTTGGATCTGGCACGCGAGACACGTGGCGGCAGATCGGAGGGCTAACCCGGGAGGACATTTTCGTGCGGGCGGAGTGGGAAGCACGTCCTGGCGAAGAACGGAAGAGAGCAGGACAGGAGGCAAAGAGCTGCGGGGGCATATGGGCATGCACTCTCTCGCGGGACCCGCGTCTGATCCTGGGCGTGGGCCCCGGACGCCACACTTTTCCCCTCTGCTCACCTGTCGCTGTGCGGGTATGATGACCTGTGTGATCTCTTTGTGTAATGATCAATCTAGGATTCTCACATGATTTCGTCACAAATGTGCGTGCAACTCTCCCGATCACGGGCATGATGAGTTCATGACCAAAAGGCAAAAACCCGCTCCGTCCGTTGGACCAGGCGACCAGCCAACCTGCTCCGTCAGAGACGCTTCCAGGCCTGATCTGAGCCACTGGAAGCTCCGATCGGACGGCCCGGATCGACCCATCGTCACAGCACCCTGTCATTGGAGACGGCAATGCAATGGCCAAAGGACAGTGACTGATCCTAACAGATTCGTCACAGTACCTGTTGTCCCATGCAAAGCCAGGGGACCGAAAACGCGACGAGTCCTCACGGTCGCAACAGGAGCGAAGAACCAGGGCGCCACGCTCGTAAACAGACAAGCAGATGGTAAAAGGCTCGTACAGAGCGTGCCAAACAGTAGCGCCATGGACAAGAGAAGCGCCCAGCCCGAGAAGCAGCGGAAGCAACCAAACCAAAGGGGGTACAGCCCCTCGGGATTTGCACAGGATGCAGGCATGCAGCAGCAGCAGCAGACAACGCCGCGTGATCACTTGAAGCATCTCAAGTGCAAGTTCTGAATCCGTTCCGCAGCCACAGCACTCTAATTACAAAGCATTGGTACTCATGAGGCGTAAAACTTACAGTAGCAGATTACTGGCGTCAATGCAGCGTAAACGTTTGATGGTTAACCAGTGCCTAGTAGTTTACCCGTGCCTCTGAAAAGCAGCACAGGGAGGGCCTGAGGGAGAACAGTGAACACCGGTCGCCCTGGCAAAGTGTCTACGCTCTCAATTGTCTCCTTTCAGTTCATCGTCCTCGTTCAGATTGATGCCGGTGATGCACATTTTTCCTATATTTACTGCAATGCAAGGAAGAATGAGAGTTTTTAACACTAGGCATTAAGAGTCTGACCACAAGAGCAGTAAAAAAACTTGTGCTATTCAGAAGTGAGGCGTGCTGTGTAGCATAATGTTACTAATTAGCCGTCTAACCAATGCTGTCCATCGCAACAGATTTCGGCCATGCATGCCACACCCACGTCGAATTACTAGTTTTCATGCTCGACATTTATTGTTATTTATGCAGAAATTCTAGTCTTACTGCTTACCAACTGCATCCAGTCCGCGTAGGTTTGGCATATATTTGATAATATGATCTTCCGCGTCTTTATCAGCCTTCAGTGTCTCACATTCGAAAGAGAGTAAGGCTTTCTGATTCCCATGTTCCTTTTCAACCAAACCAACAATGTCATCTTCCCACCTGCACAGTATTATCTGCATTAGGAAAAACTGAAATCATTCTAGTAAAATCACATAACAGCACAAAACAGATTTATTGATAGCAATAACGACTCAAATTATAGCATCCAGCATTACCAGCGCTAGCAATGTAATTCTATTAAGGACCACTATGCAACCGTTTGAAGTTGTAAAAAGAAACATTTTAATCTTCTACAAAAGGGCATGGTTGGAGGGTATTTCTACTTAAAACCTCACAAATTGCCAAGTTGGACTCTTGAAGAAAGAAAATTAGGGCTTGAGTTTATCGAATTCAAGTGTAGTAACTCAAGAAAAGACTTGTTTTAATATTTGATTGATGTGGCACAATGTATAAGGAACTTTTTTGCCTGTAAATGACTCCTGGTATGTAGAAATCACACCATCTACTGATCAGCATCAAGCGGTTACAGACTATGCAAGTGTTAGAGCAGTAGCACAACTTTGCATTAGTAAAATATATAGACTGATCTTTCCTTCAGTCATAGCTCTTTTTGCAGCTTGAATAGCACATGGGAATGAAATGATAAAATAAATACCCCTAAACATTTTACAGAGTACTTTAAGTGTATGCACATGAGTTATCAAGCAGATCTCGTTTATAAAAGACTGTACAATGGTAAGTCTTTAATACAGCCATGCCTGACCAGTTGCATAGCAATGATCAATGAATTCTCATTGCTGGTGGTGCATCCCGATTCTGCACCGTTAGCATCCATTTCGCTGGCATCAAGAACAAGAGATGGTAACAACTTGGGATCTCAGAACCAATGCTAATGAACCGGATTCAACTCCATCAATGGGCAGAGTTTACTCTGAATCTTTTATGCGAGTTGGATACTAGAACTCGAGTAAGTGTATACTAGAGCCTTAGCAAAGATCCTACATACATCCTTTTCAAGGTTAGGTTACTCTGAAGACTGAATGTCTGGTAAAAACATGCCCTTGATAACCCCAGCTTGAAGACACTACAAAAGAACTTGCTCAACACAATGTATTGCAACTCAGCAACTGTTTAATATGGCACCACCCAGAAAGTTGTCATTTTCCTAAAGTCCCAAAAGATGAGAATCCATGGCAAGAAACCATATAGATTCTCCATGCAAATCTCATAAGCAACAAGAACACCACTTGGCATTGTGTTGACAAAAGGTAAATTCAATATCACCAAATAAGCAGTGAACTCTAATGAAATCCATACATCAGAGCAAGACTTACCCATGCAAATGGTCAATGTTTTGTAATCGAGCAGCATCATGGCCCCTGCATTCCACCACAAGCACTTTCTCTCTCTTGCTCTAGCACATGATCATAACAGATTTATATGAAAAGCCAAACTCAACCACACAAACATCGTATCATTCAGGAAAAAGTTAAGCTCTATCACAAAAACACACAGTTTCACGAGAAAAAATAATTTATATCCCCCAAGCCATATAGTTTCATGAGAAAAGATAACATCTTCTGGGCTTCTGACTATGTCTAGACTTTACAGTTTCATGAGAGAGCACACATTTAACCTAATGCCATTCTAGAGAACAAAAATTGCTGTTGTTGAGGCATGGGTTCAAGTTCCCCATTCTTCACTTTCAAGAAAGGACCAATAATCTGCCCTTTCATATTATCTTTTCATGAAAAATGTAAATAGGCTTATGGACTTTTTACAACAACTACGATGGGCAAGATATTAGAATGTGTAGTTTCTTAAAAACAAAACATAGTTAATTAGTACAGGAAATGCTTGAACGAGCAAGTACATCAGACACGTCTCACCTTAAAATCAATGATGGTAAGCTTTATAAGGCGGTAATCCTCTCCTCGGCTACATTCCCTCTCACAAGATATTGCTTACATAATAGAAAAAGAAAGAAAAATAACAAATTAGCTATATGTCCAGATGAAATGTGGCACGTTATGCCATTTTATAAACAAATTATGTTGCAATACTGAATTTCTGTAACAACGTAAATATCAGTCTGATATTGCTCAGAACAGTGCACCAAAAAGGACAACATAAATTCCAGCTTATGATATGCTACTGATATTTATCTTGTGCTCCGATAAGAAAAGGGGCTCTGATATAGTGATATCTTGTTCTCAAAGAGTGAAATTTGGAAGAAATCAACAACAGATGTAAGGGGAATATCAGAATGGGATAGAGGATTACGGGTGCCTTGGAGGCCGTAGCAGATGGAGTCAGGGAGGCGGATGAAATGGCCGGAGATGGCGCCGGAAGGCAGCAAGGCGATGGAGGCGACGCCTTCCATCGTCTCGACGGCATCGCCTCCCTCGACGGCTTGCTCCGCCCCTGCCGGCGCCGGCGCCGGATGGTGGTTCCCATTCGCCTGCGAGTCCGACACCGAACCCATTGATACCTCCGTGTGCTCCAAGACCGACTGCGCCACCTACAGCGGCAGCGGAAACGGCTCGGTGAACTAACTCCGCACCAAGCTCATTGTTTACCAAGCCCAAGGAACCGATACGACAGAAGGAGGAAGAGATATGATGTGATGAGCTCAACCTCGTCCGATAACCCGGCGGTCGTCATACCCCCTTCGTGGAGATCCTTCTGCGGCCGGCGCCGGCACGAACGTTGTCGAAGGTGAGGGAGAAACCGGAAACGCCGCAGCGCAGCCGCCGCCGCCACCGTCGTGCTCGTGCTCCTCCCTTCTCGCCGACAGGGGAAACGGTTAGAAGGCCGAGGCCTCTACAGCCCAAACAGGCACTTTTACAAAAGGGCCCAGGCTTAGCCCAAACTTCCAGATATCTCTTCCTCACCTCGACACGGGAGGGATTCGCAATTGCTCTTGCTACGAGTTCTCGCCGCCGTCTCTAGAGCTTTCGGCACGCACGCAACTATGGCGGCGGTGGCGGCGGCCCCGGCGAGGGCAGAGGTGCTGTCCCTCTTCCGGTCCTTCCTCCGCACGGCAAAGCAGTTCTCCGACTACAACATCCGGGAGTACACGCGCCGCCGCGCCGCGGACGCCTTCCGCGAGAACCGCGCCCTCGCCGACGCGCCGGCCGCCGCGGCGGCGTTCGCGGAGGGGAAGCAGCAGCTCGAGGTCGCGAGGCGGCAGGCGGTGGTGTATTCTCTCTACGCCCCCAAGGCCAAGAGCGTGATGGAGTTGAAGGTGCAGTGATGGAAAGAGGGGGAGAGGTGTGCTGCGCCAGGCGTTTCCCCTTTCCGGATTCGTGCCTTTTCTGTGATGATGCAACTAGAACTGCTATGCTATCACGTTTGCTAGATGATTATCATGATATAGCTGCTTTTTGTGCAATAAATTACTAAATTCTATTGCAATGATCTCTTACGTCTTGCATGCTATTGTCTGCGAAGCAATCTGCTCTAGGAGATTGTCAATTGTGTTGTTGTCCTCTTGCACTGGCGTAGGCTTTACTGTGATTCCTTGTTTGCATTTTGTACGCTACTGGTGTTAGGTGGTGTTGAATTGTCAGAATTGCAGTGGATCCAGTGTGCTCATCAGCTGTTTGGTGTAATTCCCCACTGAGATGCTGACTCAGTTACAATACCGAAACTAAACTAGATAGCCTATGTCTTTCTTCAGACTAGATTTAGCTCTCTGTTATTTTAGAGCCCTGGGCTCCTGGCATTAGTCAATGTGGTGATTGGCTGAATGAAGCAACAGATGCTGGCATACATGTTTTATGTGTCAATGTACAGAGTACCGCCTTGTTCGTCTGCCTTACCAACCACCAGCCAGCAATACTTTCTCAGAACAAATCAGCATCACCAATCAGCCACTAGCCAAACGAACAGGCCGGATGTCTCTTGGTTTCTGGTGAATCATGATTCCACCAATCAGTCACCAGCCAAACAAACAGGCCGGATGTCTCTTGGTTTCTAGTGAATCATGCTTCCTTAGTTTCTTGAAGCAGCGACTATTAGGAGTCTAGGGCTTCTTGGCAATGGCAGCTTTCATGTGTCTCAGCGTCTGCACATCTGGTGACATGCTGTTGTGCCTTATTGTGTCCTGCACAGAAACATGCCATGGTGACCTGTCCTCCCTGATGCTTACGCGTTTTGCTGGTACTATTTTTAGTCTCTGCCTCTCTGCTTCCTTTCCTTCTTGCTAACTTCGATTCTAAAACATATTATACCGATCTGTATTAATCTCATCAGATTGTTTCATGGACTTAAGGCGTGTTTGGGACTACTCTGCTCCCGTTTTTCCAGCTCTGCTCCACGAACTCCACCATGGAGCAGCTCCACCGTGGAGTTCGTGGAGCAGGTGCTACTCCATAAAAAACGTGGAGTTGGTGGAGTACCCCTTGAGGTACTCCAAGAAAAACGTGGAGTTGGCCTCCAGCTCCACGTTTTTCTTGGAGCGGAGTTCGTGGAGCTAGATGTGTTTGGCACCGTGGAGCTGGAGCGGAGCTATAAAAACGGGAGCAGAGCAGTCCCAAACACCCCCTTATTGTTCATGTTTTGGTGGCACTGGAGATTTAGTCAGTGCGTGAGAACCTATCAGTGTTCTTTGTAGCTATCTCATATCAGCCATCCAGTACATTTCCATCACAGGAAATTAAATTTGCAAATGTATACTCACAAAGAATTTTCAAAGCACAAAACACCACATGAGTGTGTACATATTATCCCAGGCACTATAGTCAAGAACCTGGATTAGTTGGTGTGTACAATATGTGTAGCAAGATGACCCTTGTCTTTATAGACTTGATGGATTGGAGAATAAGGGGTGGTCTCATGTACATTATATAGCTGGTGGTGGCTATTGGCTTGCTGTTCATGAAGAAATGGAAGGTCTTTGCTGACTTAGTTAATTGGACATTGTTAGTTGCGCTGTAGTTTACACATTTAACATGTGCACACTCGTAGGCCGTAGCATGGTACATTTGGAAGCTAAACATGGCATTGCATCATGCATCATCCCAGATTGTTGCATCTGAGCTGTATGCTTGGAAAGTTCATCTTGTGCGAACCGAAGCTATCACCTTCTTTTGTTCCAGATGTCCATTGTTTGATCCATCAGAGGTGGAAATATCACATGGATTCTCACTATGTGGGGCAGAATGATCAGAGTCTGATTCTGAACTTTCATCCATGTCCATTTGGTATATAGCTTCATGGCTGGGCTTGTGTTGATGTGAAGCGTTGTCTCTGCCATTCTGCTCAACCACTTCTGGGAATTCAGAGAAGTCCACCTGAATATTGTTCTCAGCAGCGATCTCTTTCACCACCTTTTTCTTAAGCTCCATGTTTCTTTTGTTGCCAGACAACTTCCAGACTAACTGCAAGGTCAGCACAAATGAACCCTGTAAACTCCAGCTATCTCTGTTTCAAGCTCCGAATCAATGAGATGTGGCCATAAATGAAAAGGATCTTGTTCTAGTTACCATGGGGTTGACGACACCGGTGCCCTCCTTTGCCATTGTAGCGAAGTCAGCTCCAAACTTATTTGCCAGGACAGTGCGTGCAAACAGCAGCTCTGGCAGGTCGCCACACCACCCGGCTGCAAACATGATCCCAGCGGCTGCCTCCCGAATGTCCTCACCACACTCACTGCACACCAAAATGAGTCATCATGAAGATGGGAAACAATAGAGAAGAAAACGTGGCAACAAGATCAGCTCAGATGTTAGGGTGTAGAGAAGATACGCACTGGGGCTTGTCCAACTGCTTAGCATGCTCAATGAGGCGAGTGCAGTATTGCGCTATGATATCGAACGCCTCCAGCATGTTGTCCTCCTCTATGACCTGCTCTGTCTGCAAGGAGAGAGATGCAAACATCACTAAGTCTGGATTGAAGAGCACGGGGGCTTCAATTCATGTGATGTTAGACTGGAGAGCATAGACTGGATTGAAGACTAGGTTTCATAGACTGGAACTTACTCGGTCGAGAGCACGGTCAAGATGGCCGAGGGTCAGGAGCTGACTAACATCGCTGCGAGAAATTGACTTGCGAGCCAGACGGGGACGGCGAGCAACGGCGAGGCGCGACAAGGCGAGCTCAAGGAGGGTCTTGACCTTGCCGGTCAGCTTGGAGGTCCTCCTGTGGATGAAGCCCATTGTTGATTGATTCTTGCCGGAGTTCGGATGGTGTTGCTGGGTGTTGGCTTGGTTATTATGTTATGTAAACGCGAAGGTTTTGCTGTCCTTTGCTTGGTTGATAGGACGGGGGGGAGAAGAAGATGACTTGCTTGTGCACTGAGGGGAAGTCTGCCGGAGGGGCAAAGATTTATAGTGCCATTCTTCTTGTCTGGGAACTCCAATTTTAGTGTGTCTGCTGTCAGTTCGGTTTAAACGCACTCCTTTTGCATTTGCAAGATCACAGCCTCGCGGCACCACATGCCTAAATAAAGCAATCGAGGTAAACATGAAAGGAACAGTTAATAGAGGTTCAGCAAAATACATGTGCTATATTTGCCAGAGAAAACAAATGTAACACAAGTAAAGAAATTGTCTTGCTATATGTAATTTTTTTTATATCTTTTGTTACTCAGTGTTGCTGTCTTCAGTTAGACTTTTTGGTCTGTTTTATTGACTTGGGGCGACGCTGATTTTAATATTTTAACCAAAGAATTACAACCTTAAAAGAACTACTCAATCAAACGTTTGCTATGGAACTATGGTGCAGAATCAAAATGAAATCAAGCTTTGTCTGTGTGTCGTAGTTATGCCCCGTTTCACATTTGTTGATTTTTTTTTTTTTGGCTAAGTTCAAATGTAGCCCTATTTCCCCAGGTAACAGGTTATATATGTGTGTGCGCCGTGTGCGCGCGCTTTCCTGCCCTCTGCCTGAATGGCACAATAGCATTCACGGCAGCTGTGGAGCGTCGTGGGATGGGGTTTTGCTTCGCGATCTCTTTGAAGAATGCAGTCTCGCAATGGCTTGCGGTCGCATGTACTATCCTAGCGTTCCATGTGTGCTTTAGGATTCGCGCTCGGTCAACACGCCCGCATTCCTGTGTCCCATGTGTGCTTTAGGATTCCTGTTCTGGTTTGTGATTTTCATTCCCACGTATAGTTCTTCCACTAGAAAGATCAGCGCGGTGTTACCGCGCCATGATATGTAGCCCAGTGATGGGTAGGAAGGTTGGAGATATTTTGCAGATTTTAGGTGGTGGATTAATACCATAAGCTTTAGAGTATTTCTTAGTTAAAAAGCATGGACCGTGAATTCATTGTGATAGAGTTAGGAGACTTTTCCGCAAAATTTTGAGTTGTGGATAGATTTGCAGAAAGTTTAGAGTCTTTTTCTATAAAAATCTTTGTACCATGTATTGTGGGAGATGGAATGTGGGTCAATTATTATAATAAAATTATATGAGAAGTGGCTCGATCGAGGTAGATGTCGTCAAATTGTCTGAGAGGTGGCTTATGTAAATGGCAGTTCTGTAAAACTTGAGGGGGTTTCATTAAAATGTCTAAGCAGTGGTTTGGTTACTATTTATTTTTGATAAAGCTTGAGAAGGTTTTTATACAATTGGCAGCCCTATTGGCATTCATTCAAAGCTCAAGGGGGTTTACATAAAGTTGTCTGGTTTTGCAAAGGTTGAGGGGGTTTTCACGAAATTATCTCTGAGGGTTGGACTACATATTAATTTTGATAACATTTGAGAGAGATTTTGTAAAATTGGTTGCCCTCTCGGCATTGCACAAAAACCTAAGGGGTGGACATTGCACAAAACCTAAGAGGTGGTCTGAGAAAATACTATTTCTTCAAAGTTCAAGTGGGTCTTTGTAAAATTACGTGAGTGAGAGCTGAACTACACATTAATTTCGACGATGTACGAGTGATTTTTTAAACCGTCGAGCCCCATGGATGATCCGAGCCATCCATGAGCGATTGGACGACTCTCCCTTTGATGGTGTGGCTCAATGAGGTGGCAAAAATCCCCTCCACTTTAATTCTTTTAAAGAAACATGAGAGGTGTTTTGAGCAAATACTATTTCTGTAAAGTTCAAGGGGGTCTTTGTAAAATTACTTGACCAGATACTTTTCCGCTTACAGGATGAGAAAAACACAAATTTTTAATCATGAATCCCGCTCAATAGAATTGTGGGTCCCACAAACTAATATGTGTGGGTCCCACCTGATGTGGGTCCCACACGAATATCACTTGAATCCACGTGGGTCCCGCACGTGGGTCCCGCATGAACAATATATGTGGATGATCCGAGCCATCAACGTGTGATCGGACGGCCGTGAGTTTCTTGATGATGTGGCGCAATGGTGGGGCAAAAATTGCCCCCCTTTTAGGTCTTGTAAAGATTCCCTGTTTCCCTGTCCTCCCCACTCCTCGTCCCCGTTCTCCTTCTTCCCCTCCACGCTCCTCTTCCCTCTCGCCGCGACCTAGCTTTTGTTTGTCCCGCCGCCCCTCATGTACTACGGCGTCTAGACGACCTAGGTGTCCTGCCGTCGTCTAGACCGCCGTCCTTCTACACCGCCGGACTGCAGTTTTGTCCCAACACCCAGATTCACAATTACCCCCAGATCTACGCTCACAATTACCCCCAGAATCACAGCCGCGCATCGTCGTCCTCAAGGTTCGTTTTTCTACTTAAGTATACAGCCTTGTAGTGTTCTGGGTTGTGCAATAGCATTCTGTGCATGTAGCAATAGTTTTCGGATATATGAACATAATTAGTAACTGCTAACACATTTTGGTATATCAGTAATTTTTTCATGGGAGAAGTCCAGCTCCAAAGGTTGAGAGACGAACACCCTTCTCCAGGACAAGGGGATGTGGTTAGTTTGCCTCTTTAACTTCTGCAGGATTGCATTTAACTTCAGGATTGTATCATTAAAGTTGTGCTGATGTGTTCATTTTTCCTACTTCTTATTGTAAAGGCTAAAGATTTGCTGGGGACAAAGAAACAGGTCTTCTTACAGATGAGTAATCTTGTTAATATGGTTATGCGACAAATAAATTTTCCAGAGATGAAGCGCCGTATATGTCAATTTGATGAAATGTTCTCAAGTGTTTCTGTTAGTTATGGAGTGAGCAAACTAGATATGCAGAGTAGGTGTGGAAACCCAGTTCTAGAGATTTTGTTCTTTGGGTCAAAAAATATATCAGTTGAGAAAAGTGAACACGAGGCTGTAACCAAGCTTGCTAGCTACCTGATGGACAAATTTCGTGTTTAGATTGTAGACTGGAACTATCAGAAGTTGTGCCTCACAGAGAAAATGCTCTTGGAGATAGATAGCAATATCAAGGTTAGGATTGGAAATATAGAGGACATGCTTGAAAAATGGAAAGTATCAGTTGGTGTGCTAGGAAAAATGCAGTCTGATTTAGCATCTAGTGACAACATTTTGTACATTGCTGTTTCTGGGAAGGTCACCACTATTAAGTTCATGCTTGAAGCTACTTTTCAACACATCTCATACTGGATGGCAGTTACTCTTAATCAGTACACTCAATACCGTAGACATATTACCTTAACTGACATGGACGAGGTAAAAAAAAGCACTAGATTCATCTATTTATCTTTCATATATAGTAGTGTTTTTTCTTTTTCACTTGTTCCAACCAAGTTGCAGTATATGCAGGATGTCACTACAATCAAGATACCTGAGACTGAGATGTTTACTGACATACTCTTGTCTTTGGGGTTGAAAGTAGCTAAGATCAACCATACGTTGGAAGAAAATGATATGTTCAGAGGGATGTGCAAGTTCAAGCTTCCAATCAGTGGCATATCCAAAGATGTTGGTAAAACAATTATTTTAGGCGATTTGAAAAAGCCAGCTTCAGAAGCAGAATGCAGTGCGGCTGCCCAATCAATTAGATATTTGAAAAGGACCTTGGAATTAGAAGTTGTAGACCTTAGTTTGCCTAGTCTTGTAGAGAAAGAGGAATCCTTGAAATACTTGTGCTCTATGCAAAGAACATATCTTGCTATTGAGCAGCATGTCCTTGCTAAATGGACAGCAATGGTCTCTGAATTGAAAGGATTAGTGACTAACCAGTATACAGTTTGCTGTCAAATGGGCTTTGAAGTTGATGAACAGGATAGGATCCATTGTGCTGATAGTATAGAGGAATCAATTGGTGATATAATCTTGTTTTATGACTTCTTCAGCACCATTGGGTTAGATCAGGTTTAGCCGACATTTCATCACAGTGTCTGTGCTGTTTACTGCAACCATCTTAGATCATATAATCTGTTGAAGTTATGTAATCTTATTCCCAATGTTTGAACAATGTTGCCATTCAATATCATCAATGGATTTTGTTTTATGAACAGATGTTGACCTCCAGCTGCAACATCCAGTTTCTACTTACTGAACATCAAATATCTCTTGCACACCAATGTAACTTTAATGCGAACTCCCCCTGTAAAATTCATAGATTAAGTAAATGATTTTTTAAAATTATTCTTATCACATAGGATTTTCCATGTGCACAGCAGCGCAAGATGTACATGTACATCTAGCGAATGCACCACTACCTTTATTGCTGCGTGCTATTATTTTTCTTTATATATATACTTTTGCCATAGGAATAAATCTCACTGCAAGTAGGCCAGTCTCTACGTAGGGTCCCCGTTGCAGTTACATAGTTGGTAGACTACTTGGTTTATTTCATTTGCGTCCTCCTCAATCCCTGCTCCTCATAGGGGAGCACGATACCAGCACACTACCGCAGTGCCGCTCCGCTCTCCCTCCTGCTTTTCCATTGCAAGCCTCCTCATCCTGTTGCTATTCACACCACTGCTCCTATCCCAAACCAGGCATTTCACGGATCTGAACTCGAGGAACCATCCAAACGGAATAGTTGCAAATCGAAGGCCACTGTCGAGGACAAGTAAGATTATCGCATTCC
Source organism: Cenchrus americanus (assembly GCA_947561735.1). Classification (NCBI taxonomy): domain Eukaryota; kingdom Viridiplantae; phylum Streptophyta; class Magnoliopsida; order Poales; family Poaceae; genus Cenchrus; species Cenchrus americanus. The sequence continues at coordinate 147,607,715 of OX387243.1, read as the reverse complement.
TCTCGCATTAGGTTGCTCTAGTTACGCTTCTCTTAGATCGGTTTTTGTTCGACCAGACATTCAGAATATGCTTCCGATTTGGTTAGGAGCTTCATTTTAAAATCACTTTAGTAAGCTTCTTTTCCGTAGTACACAGATCTGCTATTCCTTTTTTGTTTTGCTTTTCGTGAGTTTATCTTCCACTATTTTCCATTAGTTTATTAACTTCTGTCCTTTTAGTAGATAGAACATATCCACATACTCTAAACCATCTTAATCGTCCTGTACATTTTTTCAGATTAGGAATGGCTCAGCATATTATTTTCACCAGTCGTTCCATCCTTTCTGCTAGTGTTGAGGAGATCCGTGGTACTGAACTTGTGTTTGCCAATGTGTCGAGTGATGAAAAGTTCAGGAAGCATGTGTCTTTTGCTATTCCAAGCAGAGAGCATCCTTTTGTGATGCTCAACATTGTAGCTGTTGGGGACATTTCAGTAACCGAGCATGATGCTGAAGAATCAGCATGTGTCGTTGCGCTCCGCATCATGTGGCAGGAGTACAGATACATCGCACTCGACTATAGCCTGCTACGTGTTTGGTGTTGCCAAGAGAGACATTCTGTTTTGTTAGAGAAGCTCCATCAGAGCTCATGCATTTGGGATGATATATCTGTTCAGGCTTTCCAAGCATTTGATTCTATTCAGTCTGCTGCTCCTTTTGCTCTTAGAACTATTGCAGAACTCCGGACCATGTCAGCTGATGCTGGTACCATTAGTGCAGTTGTTTCTTGTATGGCTTTCCTTCAAATGATGCATGTCAAAGGTAGCATGGTTCGCGATCAGGTGATGGCTCAGTATCACGGACTGAATAATCATGAGGATCTCGCGGACCTGTTGCGTTCTGCTGGATTCATCCTGCCCAACAATAGTGTACGTTCTTACCATTTCTTTTTTTCTTTGTAATAATTTTCTATCTATAGTACATTTGTATCTCTTGTTCCTGACAACATTTTGTTAATTTAGGCTGTGGGCATCAACATCAGCGGAGCTTTACGGATGATGTTAAATAGAATTGCAGATTTGCTTGGTTATAAGCATCCATGTTATAGCTATGTGAATCGTGGTGGTGACCATCGCTGCATCCGTGATTTTTCTTCTGTCATTGAGGGAGGTCGCAACTACTCAACTTTCGGTCGCTTCTGTTCTTCCACTGACGAAGCTACTAAGTCTGCCATGTACAACACCCTCCTTGCCTTTTGTGTCAATCACAAGCTCGACATCAATGATACTAATCGACCTGCATACACACTTCTCAAGGAAAGTGTTCAGAAGGCGAGTTCTGATGTTGAGGTATTGGGCAATATGGGCAGCACTATTTGTACTTATCTTGACCGTACTCGTCGAGGTTTAGAAACGTGATGACATCTTATTCAGACACACTAATTTGCAACCCTTGTGGAGAACAGCTTGTTGGCAAGTTGCAGGGCATAGTTGCAAAGGTTGAGCATTGCCTCGCGGCCATAACTGGACCTGTTCGCTCAATGAATGAAAACCTTGTTGTTGGTCTACTAGAGTTCTAGTTATTTGACATTTATGATGTTGCAGTGTAATATTTATGGTACTTTAGCCTTCTATGTCGTGTTAACTGAACCGCTTATCTTTATTGTAATTCGAATGTTAATCTTATTGTTCTTGTGACACTTAAATATGTATTTGTGACAGTTAATGTTATGTATCGTGCACAAGTTCTTTTTACATAAATTTGGATTTCGTGCTCTGTTGTTTGGAGATGTGCTTTGGTATCATGTAATTGTTTCATAAAGAAAACAATTATACTTTGGTCCTAGCATGGTAAAGCACGAAAAGAGACTCCATTAAGTTTAGTCTCCATTCTTTTGCAGTTTAACAACAACCCATCATTTTTAAAGCAACCATTGTTAAAAGCGTCCAGCAGATATACAACATGAATTGCTACTTCCAAAATACCACCAGCTCTAAGACTTTTGCTCTTTGCAAAACAAATACTCTTGTCACAAAATATTCCCTCATCTCTGAGTCCTGTACTTCGTGATATTTTTGGTGGCTACATCGCAGCAGGCATAGCCTCCCTGATTTTAGCTGGTAGGTCTCCTTTGTTTTCCTCAAGGGCCAGCAGGTGGTACAGAATATTGCATTTATGAATTGTTTCTGATTCCTGCAGATATTTAGAGGAGGCATCAGAAATCCCTATTTACCTCCCGACATCTCCAAGTTTTACTGGAAAAAATGTATTAATACTCACATCTGTCAGTATCCTTGTCAATGTTTTTCCGTCAAAATACCTTCCATAATACATTGTGTACAAACCCGAGTTTGAGCTGCAACAGGATCAGTTATGATTACTTTTATATCAAAAAATGAATTCTACTGTTATAATTACCTCACTAACCTATCAACATGTCCACCTTCGATTGCAATGAATTTTTTTCCCCAAGACATCATATGCACTGTTGGAAACATGAATATTTGCTGCTTGCACAAAATCATTGCGTTGTGTAGCTTATCAACAACTTCTATATGTTTCCTCATAACCACATCACTTCCTTGTACCATTTTCACCGGGTCTATTACAGTTATAGTTCTACGCTCAAAGTTCCATGCATAAAGTGACATTCAAAATCAAGAAGAATCGGTAATAAAATCTGTTTTTATATGAACAAAGCAATCAGAAAACAGTTGATTATCTGAAAATAACAAATTCTTATAGATTATCACTACTTACCAGCTTACATTCACCAACATAATATGACACATGGTACCTATTGAACATTGAAGTTACGCTTTTTACGTCATTGAAATCTCTAAATGCCAGAACATTCTCCTGCACCAAAAGTTTTTGGTCTTGTCAGATTCAAAAACCTCTCACTACATGTCAATATTTTCTTTTCTCAAATAAAAGTTTATATCTTTTGAACTCAAATTAAACACGTACCGCAAACTCAGGTGGTAGGAAGTGCCTAAACCTCCTCTCACTAGATGAAGCATATAACACTAGTACAAATGCTATCATCTATGACCATTACCTAGTGACGATTTTCTGTTTGGTCATAGAAGTTCTCTTTGCAGTGACGAAAAAATATTTGGTCATAAAAGATTATTCTTTCTATGACGATATACAAATTTGGTCATAGTAGTTAATTCAACACTGACGAATTGTTGAATTTGGTCACAGTTGACGAGTGAGGGGTGAGACGAATCTGATGCATGTGGTCGGGCCCCGATGGGCTTGGCGGGCGGGCCGAGCGGGCCGAAGCGGGTCGGGCCTTCGGGCTCGGCCCGTTCCAGTAGGATAGGTTTTTTTTCGAATTTATTTTTCAATGCGAAAACAATTCCAGTAAACACCAGAAAATGTTTTTAGAGCACGAAAAATACTCGAAAAATCATAAAAATTCCAGGAAAATTCCTAAAGATAGATTAAGACATGAAAAATCCAAATGAAACATTTGGAGCTCATGAAAAAGATTTTAGAGCCTTCTAATAAATAGAAATAGCCCAAGGAAATGAGAATAAGTTCCAGAAAAATCCGGAAAATTCTCGGGAAAATTAGGACATCTCCTAAACGCATTTTTTTAAACCTTTTGCACTCAAGAACCACTAGATGCATCGGCATGAATGCAACACACATAACTTTTTATTCAATTTAGAAAATCAAACAATGGATTTTTCCTATACTATATTCCCTGTAAAGAAAAATAAATATTGGAAAATTTTTTAAAATTATGAGAAAATCGTTATTTAATTATTCTTTCTATTCACATCCTGAAGTTGGAAATTTCAGGGTGTGACAATAGCTCATGAGCATTTTCACAATTAAAAACTCTATTGAAAACGCCTACATACAGTGAGGACAAAATGTTACTCTTAGCAATCACATCCAAATTTTTTTCCTTCTTAGTACCATTTCTCATGCCCTTGTGTACTAGGAAACAAATACACGTGGAGGTCACTGCATAATTATAGAGTTTTCAATGTATAATTCACCATATTTTGTCTCACACAACACGAAAAAAATTATAAAAATTAAAATAATTGTCCAAAAAACGTAAGTTCTCGTGAGGGACCGTATTTTTGCTACAAATGACTACAAAAAAAATCTCAAGTCATTTCAAAAAAGTTGAGTGTTATGTAGTCCAAATATAACAAGTCACTCACATAGTTCCTTAAACTATGTGAGTGGCTTGTTATATTTGAACTACATAATATCACCACTTCCTCAAATGAAAATTTGACCTACACAAAGTTTGTTAGTCTCGACAAGTTATGAAACTTTTGTGTTCAAAAGATTTTCATCCAAGTTCATTTCGTGTTTCGTTTGACTGAGTTTTGACAGAGTCAAACTTGGATTTTAAAATTTGAATTGCTCATATTTTATTGCATGAAGAAATTATTGAATCCAACACAATAACTTGATAAATCATGATTTTAAAAATTTTTGGGAAGAAGAATCACCTCATTTCGAGTTCGTATGAGGGAGAACGACTAGTTACAAGTTTTAATCCGAGGAAAAAAAGAAAAATCGTTCAGTTCATTCCAGTTCGTCACGTGTTCATGAAGAAGGACCGATTTCTCTTTTTTTCCTCGGATTAAAAATTGTAACTAGTCTTTCTCCCTCATACGAACTCCAAATCGGTTGATTCTTTTTCCTAATTTTTTCTAAAATCGAGATGTTTTACTCAGTGCTATTTGTTTGTATCTTAATTACTATTTCTTGATTGCTTTTCATACAACATATCTTTTCCAACTTAAAAAAAATATAAAAAACATGTTTTTTCATAATTATTGCTAATATAACTTAATATTCTCTAATGTTATGGTCAACACAAGGTTGCATCCAAATTTGAGGTGCCCATGAGTAAGAAAGTATTTGAGTGTGTACAAACTTTGAAGTTTAAGTTGAGTTGTATGAAACAATGTGATGATCTAGCTAGTTTGTGAACAATGTATACTCCAATTTTCACAAAATCTTATGAAACTTTTTTGTCAAGCTTGTGCATTGATAAAATGATCCTATGCCAATTTACAATAATTTTTTGATAAGTTTTATTTATTATTATCATTATTTTATAACAAGGTGAATAGTAGAAGTTTGAAATTTCCTACAAGCCAATTGAATTTTTCGTCAATCTCCTAGATGTGGCCTAGAATGGATCATAGGCGCCTAAATATAATTTTTTTGAATTTTTTAAACTTACTAGATGCACATATAGGTCAATTTTGAATTACTTTCGGTAAACACGTAGAAATTCATTTAAATGATAGAAAATAGCAAATCCACTCGAAAAATCTTGAAACTCCTAGATGAAAACTTGTATCCATACTGTTATATATAAAAAATATATTTGTACAATTTTTAGAATTTCTAGAGAATGTTTATGTATTATTATCATTATTTTATAACAAGTTGACTAGTACAAGTTTGAGTTGTCCATATAAGTCAATTGAATTTTTCATCAATCTCCTATATGTGGGCTCGAATAGATCATAGGTGTTCATCACTTTTTGATTTGACATCATTTAGTGTTCAAAAATCTTTCTAGTTGTCATTGTTTGAAATTCAAAATTTGGATTGTTCAAACAGAGTTGGATGGAGAAATAACCAAAATAAAGTTTATACATCCTGATGAGTTCTACAACTTTGGCATTCATTATGTTTTCATCTGAAATCATTTAATATATATAAAAATATATTTGTATGCATAAGATAATTATTGTTGTGTTATTTCACAATTGTGCAACAAAAAGAAAAAAGAAAAAGAAAAATGATAAGCAAAGAAGCCCATGTGGCCCAAATAGCCCAACTCTTTACGACCGTCGATCGTGGTTCCGATGGTTCTGATCGTGTTCCCTTGGTATATAATACCCTTACCAGTCGAAACCCTACCTCCAAACCATTGCTCCCCACCCAGCCGCACGCCTCCACCGCCGCCTTCTCCTTTCCAGCCTTGTCTCCTCCCCCCTCGCCTTCTTCCTCCACCGCCCCCCCGCGCCTCACCGGCTCCTCCTCCTCCCTTCCCCCAAATCCGCCGCTCCCCGGCCTCGATTCCATCCCCACCTCGCGGTTCCTCGCGGATGCATAATCCCCAGCGACGTACGGGGGGCCCGCACCGAGCCAGGCCCGCAGGAGGTTTGATCCCCTCTCGTCGTCAGGAGTCGTCGTTCCCCGCCCGCCCGCCCGCCCGCCCGCCGCTGGCCGATGGTGCTCGGGCGGCGCGGTGCGGGGGTGGAGAACCGGAGATCCGTCCGCCTCTGCTTGGATTGGCTTCTTTTTTGCCTGGTAACCGACCCTAGATTGCTCCGATTCCGTGGATTCGAGTAGGAGCTTTCCAGTTCCCTGTCAAATCCAACCCAAATCTTCGCTTTCCTCTCACGCTAATTTGGATTCCATTGCCGTGTGTTTCGCTGTTGGATTGGCTTTCCACGCGGGGTACCGATGTCTAGGTAAACAGGATCACAGATTCATAGTTGGTCGTATCTGCGTACTGGAGGAAGATTCATCTTCTCCCACCGCTATCGTTGCCTTTTCTCCGGTAAGATCCTGCAGCAGTCACCTTCTTTGTAGATGTGCTCTTTGTTTCGTATTCACCGGAAGTATGCGGAATCGCTCGCCGTGTCGCCTCTTTTCGGTCCCCGTGTCTATCTATTGTGTATGCCGCAATCCAGATCTCCACTGATTGGTTCTTCTATTTTCTCACACTACTCGGTTGAAGTTCTCGTAAGAAGCTTTGAGAATCTGTAGATCTAGGGTTTTGGATGGTATTTTCTGGGTGTTTACTTTGATTAATCGTTTTTTACAAATTTCCATGATGCCCTGCATATTGTATTGCAGTAGTTCATGTTCTATTTTTTTTCTTTTGTCATGATTATTTATACAATGCGGTGTTGTTGGATGACTGCGCTATTTAGAGATTCTGTATTCGGTTGAAGGTGATTCTACCTGATGGTACTAATCCCTCTATTTCAGATCTCGATGGCCAGCAGATTTGCCCTGTCGGCGAAGTTGTTCGTCAGCCCTTTGTTGACTTCTCTTGGAGATGGTTGCATCGATGCATATGTGCATGCAAGCGCTGAGCAGGGTGTAAGGTACGAGATCAGGTTCTTGGGGAACGAGTCTCCCACTTTTGGTGATACAATTGAGCTATCCGTGATTGGCCCGCTTGATCAGTCTGATGAGGTTGCACTTAGAGCAGCTCTAATTTGTACAATCGCTGCAATCTGTTATGAGCATGTGATGTTGATTGGGGACTACAGTTATTGCAAGATGGTAGCCAGTCACAAGCTGTTTATGAGAGTGCAGAATCGACTTAATATGGTTGCTTCTGACTTCCGCAATGCCAAGAATGGTGCCTTGGGTTTCTTGAGGTCACTCAATGAGTTTATGGTTGGCTCACTAGTAGTGCCAGATTTGGTATTATTCATGTCAAATAAGCACAGTTGTCTGGCTGACTCTGAACTGCTGCAAATGAAACTGACTTGATCTGTATGATCTCCTTGCTTGCTTTTATTTCTTAAATATTTGGATCTGCATGCATCGACTATAGGATATGCCTACCAGTAGAGGCGACCATATGTTGAGTGCAGCAGCAACAACACTATATGCACATGCCTATGTTTTGCTAAGTATTGTCTAATTCTGAATCACAAGTGCTATTCTGAATCACAAGTGCTAATGCAATATACACTGGTGGAGGGTGACTAACAACTTAGATACTGTCTTTCAGGGATGTGTAAGGGTGCCCGTTTACATACTTTTGCACATGCCATTAACTTGTTATCACTTTTTTTGCAATGATCCAAGTTCAGGTACTGCATCTATTCGCCTCTTTTTGCATCTATTCGCCTCTTTTTGTGCTATTGTATTGCTCCTTGAACATTGTATACTACTATCTGAATACAAATGAAGCACAATTAGTACTGCTGTTGTTTTGCTCCTTGAACAGTATGCTACTCTCTAAATACAAATGAGGCACAATTAATAATTTTCTGGTGTTGTTTTTTAAATATGGTGTGGTCAAAGTAAAATTTTTCATGTATAGTTGATGTCACTTTAATCTGTTAGCAGCTGAGTACTATATACATACAATCACTACAAGAAACTATTTAATCTGTGACGCTTTCTCCGCGACGTTTTCAGAAAACGTCACGAATGTGCATTGCAGCCCAAAACACTGCGACGATTTCTTTAATTCGTCGCGATTCTACGACGTATTCCTTTTTTTCGTCACGGATTTGCATCGAAGCCCAAAACACTACGACGATTTGTTAAATTCGTCGCGATTCTACGACGTATTCCTTTTTTTCGTCACAAACACCGCGACGATTTGTTTAGTTTGTCGCGATTCTACGACGTATTCATATTTTTTCGTCACGGACGTGCATGGATGGATATTGAAGCCCAAAACATCACGACGATTTGTTAAATTCGTCGCAATACGGCCCACAACACCGTGACGTTTTAGCGCATTCGTCGCGATCCGTAAAAAAACGCCACCTCACCGGCACCTAGGACCCACCCACACCGCCACGCGAGCGCCACGTCACCACCACGTGAGCGCCGGGGGCCCACCCACATTGCCACGCAGCGCCACCTCACCCGGGCGCCACGTCACCACCACGCGAGCGCCCGGGGCCCACCACACCGCCACGCAGCGCCACGTCACCCGTGCGCCATGTCACCACCACGCGAGCGCCCAGGGCCCACCACACTGCCACGCAAGCGCCACGTCACCCAGTTGCCACCTCACTGCCACGCAAGCATCTAGGGCCCACCACACTGCCACGCAAGCGCCACGTCACCTAGTTGCCACCTCACTGCCACGCAAGCATCTAGGGCCCACAACACTGCCACGCAGGCGCCACGTCACCCAGGCGCCACGTCACGACCACGTAAGCGCCCAGGGCCCACCACACTGCCACGCAAGCGCCACCTCACCCAGATGCCACCTCACTGCCACGCAAGCATCTAGGGCCCACTTCAATGCCACACAAGCGCTAGCTCACCCAAGGCATGAGTTCCTCTAAAAAAAGGAAAACCTGCAGCCAAGGGGAATCGAACCCCCGACCTCAAGCCTGACCCAGGCGTGCTTCTACCACTGGGCTACAACGTTGTTTGTGACTGTATCTAACATTTAAATGTTTTTGAACCTATCTACCCAGAGGAGTAAAAGGATTGAAGTTTCACATCAATCCAGATGCAGACTGTCCGTGCCGCCCCGCACCAGCTGAACCTATCTACCACCAGCGGCGCCGCCCCCGCCGCCGCCGCCGCCGTCCGTGCCGCCGCCGCCTACCGAACCGACGCCCCGCACCGCCGCCGTTGCCTACCAAGCCGCCGCCCCCGCCAATGCCGCCATCCATGACGCCACCGCCCACCACCCGCATCTCGCCGCCGCCCTCGCCAATGCCTGCCATCCATGACGCCACCGCCCACCACGCCATCCCCGCGCCGCCGCCGTCGCCTTTCCTCCCGCTGCCCCTTCCGCCTGAACTCCCGTCGGTACCACGAGCCGAGGAAAGGTACATTTGTTTCTTGACTTTGTTGTACTTATAGATTTGAATTGGTGCGAGAGGTGTTGATTTGTGTCTTTTGTGTAATGCTTGGTTAGATGGATAGAAGATGGGTTCATGGAAGGTTGTTTTCCTCTGAACACATTGATGGAGTCAGACAATTTATGAGCTTCGTTGCAGAGAAGTTCAGTGACAATGTTGAGATTTTGTGCCCATGTTCAAGATGCCCGAATCACAAGTATCACTTTGTCGACTGTTGTGAAGAAGCACATTTTGATGAATGGTATGGATAGTAGTTATATTCGTTGGTTTCATCATGGAGAGGATGTCAATGTAGATGTTGTTGAGCACCCTATTGATGTGCATGACGGTGGTGATAGGGGAAATGTGGGAGAGGATTGCGGTGTTGGTTGTGGGGAAAATGTGGGAGAAGATGGCGGTCTTTGATCGTTTGGGGAACCTTATAGGAGACCTACATGTTGCGCGGAAGTAGAAGGAAGAAAGGATGCGAGAAAATGAGGATGCGAGAAAATGAGGATCTCGCTACGGACCCTCATGACTCGAGTCATTTTTCAAAATAGTCATGAGAGAGGCAAAGCGTCGGCTTTATCCCGGTTGTAGCAAGTTTTCAAGGTTCTCATTTGTGGTTAACCTTCTTCATATGAAGTCCTTGTATAGGATAAGCAATTCGCATTTTCTCGCAATATTGAAGTTGTTGGTCGAAGCATTCCCGAGAGGGCAATGCACTCCCCAAATCATACAATGAAGCAAAGAATCTTTTGAAGGAATTAGGTCTTGGATACGAATCGATACATGCGTGCGGCAATAATTGTGTTTTGTTCAGAAAGAGATATGCCCACCTTGACAAGTGTCCAGTTTGTGGTCTTTCGAGATGGAAGGATGAAGAAAGAAAGAAGATTCCACAGAAGGTGTTGAGGCATTTTCCGCTAGCACCTAGGTCAAGAGGCTCTTTGCAACCGAGAGAAGCATCACTACTAGCACAATGGCACGACCGAGCGGCGGCAACCCGGTGAGAAGGAAATGAGTCACCCGGTCGATGGTGATGCATGGCAAGATTTCGACAAAGAATATCCGGAATTTGCTAGAGATGCAAGAAACATCAGGCTTGGCCTTGCTACTGACGGGTTCAACCCATTTTCGAACGAACACAAGATACAGCATGTGGCCTGTGTTTGTGGTGCCATACAACCTTCCACCTTGGGCATGCATGGAGGAGTCCAACTTTATTATGGCTTTGCTTATACCGGGTCCTAAATCCCCCGGGAAGGATTTTGATGTATTTTTGGAGCCTCCGGTGGAAGATTTGATTGAGCTTTGGAAAGGTGTGCGTGCTTATGATGCCAATACTCGCAAAATGTTTGACCTTCATCTTTGCGGTTTTGTGGTGCATCCATGATTACCCTGCTTTGAGCACTCTTTCAGGTCGAACCACAAAAGGTTATTTTGCATGTACTCACTGTGACAAGCACCCTCTTTCCTACGGCCTAAGGTCCAAAATTGGTTATTTTGGACACTACCGTTTCCTTCCAGAGGGACATCCATTGCGGAGAAACAATGCGTTTGCCGGCCTTCATGAAACCGATGATCCACCAGGTCAATTCACTATGGAAGAGTTGTTAGCCGAACCGGAGAAAGCAATGAATCCACAAGTATGTGGGAAAAGGAAACGTTCAAACTGCGAAGGTGCTCATGTGAAAATATGGAGCCGCATGATGTGCTTATGGAAGTTGCCATACCGGCATAAATTGAAGTTAAGGCACAATCTCGATGTCATGCACATCGAGAAAAACATATGTGAGAGCTCGATTGCGACAATTCTCAATATACTTGGGAAGACAAAGGACACGGTTAAAGCTAGGCTTGATTTGAAAGATCTTGGAATTAGAAAGGAGTTGCAATTTAAAGAGAATGGAGATTCATGTGAGATGCCAAATGCTCGATATACTTTGTCCAAAAAAAAGAAGGCGGCCTTTTGTGATTTTCTAAGAGAGGTAAAGTTTCCAGATGGCTTTGCTTCCAATATCTCAAGATGTATAAATGCTTGATGGAACCAAGGTACAAGGACTCAAAACGCATGATTGTCATATCTTGTTGCAAAGAATATTACCCGCTTTGCTATGAGAGGTTTTTTGGACAAGGATATATATGAAGCATTAGCGAGAATTAGGGAAGTTTTTTAGGGAACTCTGCAGACAAAACCCTTAACAAGGATGTGTTGGCTGAAATGAAGAAAGAGATCCCTATAATTCTGGTGAAACTTGAGAAAATATTCCCCCCGCTTTCTTTGATGTGATGATACACCTTCTTTGTACATTTACCCGATGAGGCTTTGCTCGGAGGCCCTGTGCAGTATGGGTGGATGTACCCAATTGAGAGGCGGTTGTATACTTTGAAGCGCTATGTGAGGAACGAGGGCTCGACCAGAAGGGTCTATAGCTGAGGCATATATTGCCGATGAATGTTTGACATTTTGCTCTAGATACTTGGATGGTGTTGAAACAAGATTTAATCGGGAACCAAGGAACATAGGTTTTTCTAATGAAGAGGCCTATGGTGTTGACGTTTTTGGGCATGGAGTTCATTTTATGTCGGCGCTCGAGCTTGTATATGATGAAGATTGCTTTGATCAAATGGTGTGGTATGTGTTGAACAACTCTAGTCAAAGTCGAAAAATATGTCACGTAAGTTCGACCATTAAACTCTTGTATGACAACTTTGTGTATTCTACATATGCTTAGTTAATTTTTTATATATATGCGGAATGTTCAAAGAACAATTAGAGAGACAAGGGGTGGCTAACATTGAAAAAACGGCCGGCTAGGATTCCGGACTTGGTTCGGGAACCATGTGAGTTTACTCCGATAATATTTTAGATAACCATATTTTGTAGTATAGATTTTGATGGGTTTGTGTGTTGCATGACGGATCATGAAGTTGAGGAATGATGGTCAAGAAGAGATAGATGCTTGATCTATTTACCTTGGCATGTGGTCCCGATTTCGAGTCAAGAAATACACCTCATGCATAGTGAATGGTGTTCGCTTCAATACTCGTTGATCGAGACAAGCAACAAGAAAACACAAAACAGCGGTGTAATGGCACAAGCCTCACATAATAATGAGCTCATTGATTTCTTTGGAACCCCGAAAGAGATAGTGCGGTTAGAATATCCGAGAGGATGATAGGTCGATGGTCTTTGTTTAAATGTGTTGGTATAAAGCTGGATGGGAAGAAAAGCTGAACTTCAATATGATGGTTTTTTTAAAAGCATCAATATTCAAAGTCTATGGTACAAGAATGATTGTTTCATTTTGGCCACTCGGAGCTAGGAAAATCTTTTATTTACCGGACACCAAGTTGGGAAAAAATCGGCAAATTGTCCAAACATTTGACCATAGGCATCTTTTCAATGTGAGGGAAATTGAATCGCACACTATAATGCTCCCGCATATCAAGAGGATGAGTGTTGTGAAGAGGATGGTACACGAGAACCGAGTTTCAAGCACTACAACCGATAAGCCCTTGAATAGAGATGATGAACAAGGCCTTATGTTTGAAGCGCCGATATTGCTCGGTTGATTAAAGATAGAGACGAAGAAGCACAAGTCGGTGGTGGTGAGGAAGAAGAAGATGACACACTTTTGGAGTACCTTGCGGCGATGAAGAAGGCTGGTGCTGCAATGGAGGTTGACGAGTGATGATGAATAAATTTAAGTCCATCTTTTCTAGCATTTTGTTGTTATGTGATGAGAACCAATTTGAATAAATGTAAGTCCATGCTATTAATTTGAATTACTTCTTACCACTTTTGATGTGACTGAACCAATTTAGGCGAAAGTCTTTAGTTGTGTGTTTTATTTTCGGTGAGGAGCATCCGTGAAGTTCTTCGGGTGAAACGAGTTGTTAGCATCCGGGGAGGAGCATCGGTATGTCTTGGGCGTCCATGGCACATGTTCATGAGAGTTGTAACTTATTTACCTAGTTAATAACACGGGAGTTGTAATGCTTGGGTTGTAAGACATGCGGTTCTAAATTATTTGAATGAGAAATTATGCAAGACATCTTGTGTGTAAGACATGTTCATTGTTCATATATATAAGGAATAGATAGCACATGCCGGGAAGCGATGAAACGGGCACATGTTCGGTTGTCCAAGAACCATCACATAACAATGCGGGAATAGATAGCATATATAAGGAATAGATTTCAGCCATCGGATCAACACACGGAAGGATAGATAATAGGACTAATTTTCATTAAGTTCACTACACTTAGCGACAACATGTTTACGATAGCATATATACATGAACCATCATGACACATCACGAGAACACGGATCCTTGGTTCTACGCGATTGCCCTTGACACATCATGACACATCACAGAACACAGAACCAAAAGCAAAAGAACCAAAAGAACACATCACAGAACACAGAACTACTTGTTGCCCTTGACTTTCAGCTCAAGCTTGCGGATCTTCTTCCCCATCTCATCTAACTTGTCAGCAACGTTGTCCATGAATTCCTTCAGGTGCTCTTCCATGATTTCATGTGTTCCATCAATGTCCAGCCTCAGGTCCTCAATCTGCTCACGCAAATCATCATAGCGATCCTGCAGCTGCCTAACCTGATGGCGTACGGGAATTTTTGCAAAGCAAGACAAAACACATAAGTTGTTTGACTTTACAAGCATCGGTAGTAGACAACGCAGCCATACAATGCGGTCCTAGCTCACTGTCTTTTCGACGGTCAGGTCGCTTCCGATGGCAACGGATTGTTGTTGTTGTCTTGTTCACCATCTGAGTCCGGAATGATGATTCTCACATGCTTGGAACAACCTATCTCACCACTACATGGAAGGAAATTCAAAAATAAACTTGTGAGAAGGAACTGAATGTACCACTGAATTACAAAATTCATCATTAGCATATGACAGCAAAGAATTTAGCCTATGCACTGATTATTAATAAATCTAGCCCATTTAGTAAGAACTTGCAAGTTAGCGATCTTGATGCAAAATTGGTATCTGTTATCAATGCAGAAAAATAATTTAACAATCAGCAAACAGCCATTGAATTTTGACAACACATCTTGTACCCCCTGATAACACATCGAAGAAGACAAGCAGTAGAGATACTCAATGGCCATGACACACTAAAGAAAAGTGAATGATCGAAGCTAACTTGTGAATTTTGATATCAATTTCTTAACCTCAACAATTATATCGATTTAATAGGTATTATTGATTCAAGTCCATAAACAAGAGGTATGATTCTAGCATACAAACTTTTAGTAAATGTGTATATAGAACTGCAGGCAATCTCAACTACAGGCAACATCAACATCAAACAGCCATTGAATTTTGATAAAACATCTTGAAGAACACAACCAACTTTAGTAAAACTTTACCTCTGTTCACCATGGTCTCGCTTGCGTCCCACTACCGGCTGCCTCCTCTGACCCGATGGATGCTGGCCTTCGGACGACGTGGAGAAGATGACGTGCATCCTGGATGAAGACGAGGACGAGGTTACGGCGCCGCGTGTACCGGAGGACGAAGAGGAGGACGACGTCCTCGGTGTACCGGAGGTCCCGCGGCGCCCACCGGAGGAGGACGACGTCGGCGGTGTACTAGCCGTGAAACGGCCGCGCGCATCACGCTTCTGCGTGGCGGCGCTGTGGAGGCTACCTCCGCCGCGGCCCTTCACTCCGCCGCGGCCGCGCGCGCGCGGATCCATCGGTGCGGGCCCTCCCACCGCCGCGGCCGCGCGCCGAGGATCTCTCGCTGCGGGTCCTCCCTCCGCGACCGCCGCTCACACGGGTTGCTCGGTGCGGCCCCTTGATCCGCCGCCGGCCCTCGGCCGCGGATCCCTCCTCGCTGCGGCCCGCCATCGGGAAGATGGGGAAGATGGGGAAGAGGGGACGGAGACGCCTAGGCTGATCGGGAAGATGGACGGAGACTAATTAAAGAAAATGGATGGCGCATCTAACTATTTAGATGGGGAGACGGAGGGGACGAAATGGGCCGGCCCAACTAACTATTTCCCCCTTGGCGCATCTCAGTGTAGATTTTAGTCCCACCTCGGCGCCGTAGAAGAGAGCAACCCACCTTAAAAGTGCAGGCGGTACTGGCACTTTCGAATTCCGACATAATATCTATCAGTGCTTGCTTATCCTGCTATGTGGGGCTTAGTGGGCTGCCTCGGCCCACTCGAGCTCCTGTCGCTGGGCTTCACGCTCGCCGGTCGAGCTCGGGTGGGCTGGCTGTGACTCTTCAGCCCCCATAGCACAATTTTTTAAAATTGTCCAAAAATTTAAACCAAAAAATTTGTCCAAAAATTGGGACGAGCCACAACTCGAACTCAAGACCGACGACAACAACTTGAGGAAGTCCCACCACTGCACCATATGTAAATTCATTTATAAGTGTTGAAATTAACTTACTCATACAATACACCGTAAGGGCTACCAGGTGTCAGCACCCTATTGGCTCGGCTATCTTGGCAGTGAAGAACACATGGATAGTTGGTATTTATTCTTTTGATCTGGAATTAAATCTTGCAACTAGTATTTCTTCGTCATATATAATCCGATTTCGACGCTTTTTTTTCCTGAATTTTTCTAAAATCACACTCTTTTCTTTAATGAAGTTTTTTTGTACAGATTCAATTTTGCAGATCTTATTTATGTCCATTTATCTAGTTCCTCAAAAATACCGATTAGAAAAAGAGTTTGTTTTCAACAAATATTAGTAATGTAACTTCGTATTTTGCAATAATGAACTAAGCACAACCTTACGGTCAAGTTTCAAGTTTATGTGAATTCGAAATTTCAGAAAGGTATGATGCACTTGAATGTTCAAGTAACATTTCAAGAAAGTGTGCAAGACATGTATCTGTTTACAAACAACGTGTGTTCCGCCATTATTGAAATCATTTGAAAATTTTATGACAAGTTTATGGACCCAAATTATGTTGCCACGTCAATTCGTAGAACCATCGGAGCATTTTACGATATAATTTGAATTACTACACTGTATATTCGAAGTGTAAGTTTGAATTATCCCTATCAAACTGTTGCCAAACTAATTATTTACATTTGGATTAGCCATAAGTTTGTAGATATGGATGAGTCTTAAAACTTTGGTATTCATCACTTCTTCAACCTAAATCATTCAGGGTTTCAAAACGTGGTCTGAAATCACGACTTTGAAAAACATTTCAATCTTGAATTGTTAAAACTTCATCACAAATTTGAAATGACAAAAACAAACACATTACATAGATAGATTTCGATTTTAGAAAATTTTAGAAAAAAGAATCAACCAATTTGGAGTTTTTATGAGGCATAAAAATTAGTTACAAGTTTTAGTCAAAGATTAAAAAGAGAAACCACAACTGTTCATCCCAGTTCATAGCAAGTGTAAATTTCTGTTTTTAATCTTCGGATAAAACTTGTAAACTCGTTTTTTCTTCCTCGTACGAAATCCAAATCGGTTGATTCTTTTTTCTAAATTTTTCTAAATTCAATTTCTACAAGTTTCGTTTTAGTTTGTTCTTCATTCAAGTACATTTTAAATGTGGATTTGTTCAAAGTCAAACACCATACCATTCCAATCTCATCTCAAAGCGGGCCCACACTGTCTGTCCCTCTCGGCAGCCCACCCACCCCCGCTCAGCCCACACTTCAGTGCGACATGAAAACCCACACTTCAGTGGCTGACGTGTGGGCCCAACCAAGTTGGGACCCACACGTCATTGACCCAGTGGCAAGTTCGTCAACGTCATTCGCCCACCCACCGCGGGCGCACAGCGCGGGTGCGGGATATGAAATCTCCCAAATCCCTCCCACCCACCCACTCGTTCTCCCCCTCTCCTCTCCTCGGCCGCCTTTGAAACCCTAGCCTCGCCCGCGGGTGCCCGGCCGGGTCCGCCCCTCGACGGCGCACGACGCCCGGCCGGGTCCGCCCCTCGACGGCGCACGACGCCCCGGCCGGGTCCGCAACCCTAGCCCCATTTCCCCATCCCGCAGCCGCATTTCCCCATCCCGCAGCCGCGGTGTCGCAACCCTAGATCGATGTCTCGCTTCAAGGACCGACGCTTCAAGGACTCGTCGGCCGTCCATCTACCACTGGCGTGCGGCGCAGCACCGATGGCAGGCGCGACGGCGCGGGGCCGATGGCCAGTGGGTGGTGCAGCATCGAGGGCCAGTGCGGCACCGACGGCCGACGCGGCGGCGCAACACCCACAACCAGCGGTCGGCGCCGCACCGACGGATCCGCTCCGCGCGGGTCTCCACCTACCAGAAGATGGCTCCTACCCTAAGACCTCCACCACGCCAACAGCACCACGCCAGATAACAAGTTTGTGCTCCTCCCCCCTACTCCATCGATGTCTTATGTTGCAAGAGCTGCTGTTTGTTTGCTGTCATATGCAGTAGAATGTTTGTTAGCTGTTTGTTTGTATGCTGCTATGATCCAGATAAAACCTTGTCCTGATTATGTTTGTTAGCAGATGTTTATGTGTTTTCTCTTGGGAAGGTTTGCTTGCTGTTATTTAGTAATTGTCCTGAGTACTGGATAGAAGTAGGTTTAATTGTTCTGAGTACTGGATAGAAGTAGGTTTAAATGTTCTGAGTACTGGATAGAATGTAGGATGCAAATCTTGTTGTCGGATAGTATATTGAATCTGTGTAAGACATGTTAATCTGGATGTAAATAAATTCAGGGTTGATATTTATTAACTTCGATTGTCCGGTTTGCTCACATCCGATTATGAGTACTACTATTTCCGTATTCGGCATTCAATATGCTTGTGCTATCTTGCTATGATTATTGCCTTAAGTTTATTTGTTGACTAAGTTACACTATTGGATTACCGAAGCGGGTGGTGCGGCATCGAGGGCCGGCGCGGCACCGACGGCCGACGTGGCGGCGCGGCACCCACAACCGGCGGTCGGCGCGGCACCGATGGCCGCCGCGGCGGGTCCGTTACGCCATATTGTTTTTTATCCGTTACTTTATACTATTTGTGTAGCTTCGTTGGTTATTTGAGTGAGCCCTTATCCGGAATACATTCGAGGCCTATGATGATACTTGAATTGATGAACTTGAACTTGTGAGGGACCGGAGTCGTTGGTCGTCCGTCTCGTTTTGCCTATGAAGATGTTTATTTTTCTGTTCTATTATTCATGTCGTCATCAAACCATGTGACACGTCCATTCCCAGGCAATCTATCATGACTGGGATGGATGTGTCGCATGGTTCCATGCCTGCCATGACATCCTCTTTGTTACTGCTTTCTATCGTTAAGCTCCAAGTTCAAGTTCAAATGAAATGCAAACATATCTGAGGCCAACATTCTGTGTTCTTCCTTTGCTCCACTTTTGCCTATGATGATGATCAGATGTATATTACCTCTCATGGCACTCATCAAAACGTGTGACACATCCATGCCCATGTTTTTCAAATACGGGGTGGATGTGTCTCACGCTTCCATGGTTGCCATGAACCATTTGTTCTCGCTTTTTATATCAAATCATCCGAGGCCAATTTGTTAACTCTGAGGCAATGATGTAAATGATATGATGTCAATGTCATGAAATGTAATTCAATGCTGATATTTGTTCGGAATTATTCAATGTTCGGAATTATTCATGTTGTGATGTCAAGTATATTTAATCTGTGTACATGTTAATGCGAATGTAAATAAATTCGGGGCTGATATTTTTAACTTCGATTGTCCGGTTTTGCTCACATCCGATTATGAGTACTCCTATTTCCGTATTCGGCATTCAAAATGCTTCGCTATCTTGCTATGATTATTGCCTTAAGTTTATTTGTGGAGTTTATTTGACTAAGTTACACTAATTGGATTACCAGAAGCGGGTGGTGCGGCGAGCGTACAAGTATCAGAAGATGGCGGCGCGGTCAGTGTACACCTACCACTGGCAAGCTCAAGCTCTTACCCCAAGACGTACTGCACCGACCCCAAGATCTCCAGCGCGAACCAAAAGACCACCAACACAAAGCCCAAGACCTCCACCATGTCGGCGAAGGGTGGTGCGCAAAAGAAGCCACAAGCACCACGTCAGATCACAAGTTTGTGTTCCTTACACGTACCTCCTCTGTATGGTTTAATCTCCTACTTTTATGATGGGATGAGTGCTTAGGGTGCATAGCTATGATTTACCTGTCAGTGTTAATCTCCTACTTTTATGATGGGATGACTTGCCATTGAATACTTGCATTGCAATGATTTACCTCTGTCAGTGTTAGCTTATGTTTATTTCGCGCAGTGATTTGCAAACCTTTGTCAGTGACTTTCTCAATTAGTCATGGAAGAATGTTAGCATATATTACTATGGTCAAATCCATGTTGAAACATATAACGTTTAATTGACAGTCTAAAGCCTTATAGGACTGCGAAAACCCGAAACTGGTCATGCATCCGTACCTTTTGGTGTTATATTACGGCTATGATGGTAGCACTTGTCTTTGGTAGCATGGAATATTTAATTCTTGTTGAACCATTTGCAAGCTATGGTAAAGTGTAGTATTGTGTTCTAAAACTATGGTAAAGTGTGAGGTACCGATAATAGATGACTTGCCTTACTTGCACTCTACTTGTCGATCGGTTTCTTTTTTTGTGTGTGTGTGCATTGTGGTTGTGGTGGTGGCGCCAATGCAATATAATGGACGGCTTGTTGCCCGGCTTCTTTGTATTATTTGCAAGCCATAAATAGACCCCAAGAAGACCTTAGGTATATGAAATCATTGGGCTGGCATATATAACTAGTAGCAAGCAAAAGCCGGGAGTGGTCCGTCTCGCTCATTCCCTCAAGCGGTCTTCACCGAAAGAAACGACCGGAGTGCGGGGAGAGAGGAGGTGAGATGGGTATAGCTAGCACTATAAACTATTCACACGAAGTAGATAGCTATTATTTACGGGCATCACAACCATCTTGTGGAGGCCCTAATATGTTCTTGTTTTCTCTTGTCTCTTAGAAACACCGTTGGAGGAGTACGAAGAGCCGCGTCTCCGAAATTGTATGCAAAACGGTGCACGGCTAAAGCAGCTAGGAATCGTTGACAACTATCCATACTTTCGAACATCCGCCATTTCTCAAGGAAATAACAATACCAAACAACATAGTGAAAACTCGAATCTCGAATATGATCCTTTACAAGATGATGATCTTGAAGGAGATGCCATCTCATCAAATGGCACTCGCAAAGGTGCCAATTCTTCCAACTTCCCAATCCTTTCAATTGTTGTGTGCTTACTAATACATTTTTCCTTCTATGAAAACTCTATTCGGTAATCCATGCTTCTATTTCTACCGTGCCCGGTAAGAGGAAGAGATGCTACAAGCACTAAGAATCAAACTTCGAGTTCCTCCTTCGTGTGGTGTTAGATTTGGGTCTCGTAAGAGGGTTTTTGCACATGAACCACCCACTAGACGTAAAAAGTCAAAGGAAAGCAATGCTCGGCCTGCCGAACCAAGTGACCTCCACCTCCACATGCCGGCGGGCCGAACCAAGTGACCATGTGGCGAGTTCGCTGAACCAAGTGATCACGTGGCGGCCCGCTGAACCAAGTGACCACATGGCAGCCGCCGAACCAAGTGACCGTGTGGCAGCTGTCCAACCAAGTGATCATGTGCCATTTGCCGCTGAACTAAGTGAGCTTCATGTGCCGATTCTTGCTCATGGTGAGTACCATGGTTCTTCTATCATTCTCGTAACATTTGTTTACATGATTAATGCAATCTAACTTGCTACATCTCTTTAGATGATGCAACTGATGCCATTTCTCAGTCTCACGATCTCACTCATATGGCCAGCGAAGGTGGTTCTTTCTAGTTCCATGTGTGTACCACTCATGCTAACCTTTGATTTGTGATGAATGCTAACTTACATCTTCTTACTAGATGATGGAGCTGATGGCATTCCCCAGAATGATGGTGACGAGGATAACATTGAAGGTGGTTGTTCATTATTTTTCATGTTACATATCACATTGCTGGTTATGTTGCTACACGCTAATAGCAATTTCATTGATCATTTATTACAAGGAGTAGAGGTGCCTTGGAATCGAGGAGCTAACATGGGGCATGGCCTCCAGAGGATAAACAGATCTCGCTGTGGCAAGCTACCCATCATTATACCCGAAGGAAGCATCGGGCCCCTCACACCTATCATTGCTTGCCAAGTTTGCCACCGAATGCAATATTGCGAGTTAGAAACCATGTGCTGTGTTGTTGCATTGGAAGGAGTACAAGAAAAGACCTGCATTGATTGAAGCTTTTCTGGGATGCCTTCGTGTAAGTTATTCTCTAAACTTTCCGAATCTGCTACCCAATGTGGTAGGAATCATGACATGACTTTTAGCTTGCAACTATGTTAAATTAGTGAAATGGTACTCATTTTGTGGCTGCAACTTATACACAACTTTTGAGTTGTTTCTGTTCATGACATGACTGTTTTTAGACATGATAAGCGATAAGGCGACGACAATTGTGTCTTGTTTGATATTTATCTTATCCGAAAACAATTGATAAGTCGAAGTTAAATGTCCTGCAAGCTATTTCTTTTTTTTCAAATATTATAGTTCTCATACGTGTTCCATCGGATAGGCCAAGTTTGACATCAACACCGATGATGCTACAATTAGAAAGGGTTGTGTTGAGATGATGAAAAGCTGCAGTTCGCCAACAACGACATAAGGTTGAAGGAAAATTTTTTTGATCCTTTCCCACTTGATTTGGTCACGAGGACTTCTCCAATGAACCCGCCGACAAGTGATGATGAGTGGCTTCACCTTGTGGAAGCATGGAAGAAACACGAAAAAATGGTACAAAAAACCAACTATTGCCTTGTACTTCCTACTTCGGCACTTGTCTAACTTTTGTTCTTTATATGATGTAGGCGAGCTGTCAAAAGAACAAAGACAACCGGGATTGGGTCAAATTCCCTGGTACAACTGGATCATGTAGCTATCCAGTTTTTGTAGAGAAACTGGTAAGTTAGCCATGGTTATTTGCAACAATTGAAAACCAGTTTGTTTCAAGTTAACATGCTGTTCTATTAGGTTTTAGCAAATCAATTATGTTTAATTTCATGCTGCACAAATACAAAGTTCGTTGCTGCACACATGAAGTTTCTTGATGCACAAACCTTAAGTTTCTTGCTGCACAAATATGAAGTTTCTTGCTGCACATTCTTTTCAGGCAGGCGAGAATGAGGGTAATGAATTGGATGCATTTGGTTTGTTCAAGCTGACTCACTTCAGAAGAGGAAGAAGGGCTACATGCCTAATGTACAATCTGCCATTGTAAGTTCTCCTATGCATGATGTTTTCAGTTGCTTATTTTAAATTGTTCTAAGTTACAAATGTTATTTGCTGATGTCTTGCAAGATTGAAATGGAGAATCGGTTGGCGGCAGCACCAATTGAAGGTGAAGAACCAAGGCCTGCAACTCAGGTTGTAGCTGATGTCCTCAATGAAAAGTGCAAAAACAATACATTCCTTCAGAATGCGGGGATCGTGTCTGGGAAACCAAGATCTAGTGCAAAGAGTGTTCAAGCACGACTAGAAGTGGAGATAAGGGCCAATGGTGACCTTCGATCTGTTGTGAGCAGTCAGCGTGTCGAAATTGAAGTTTTGTCAAGGCAACTGCAGGAAATGGAACAGGCAAGGATAAGGGACAAGGAGGATATGGAGAAGAAGCAAGTTGCTTTGGAAGCAAAACTTGAACGTTTGCTTGGTCAGGCATGAGGGTATGTTATATTTTCCTGGAACCAAGAATATGTTGTTTTGCTAGTTGGATTGCCATATGTTGCCCTTTGCTTGTCCTTGTATGGATCTGGATCCTTGTTTTCCTGCACACAGCATGCGAGCATGTTAGATCTTACTTGTTAGCTTGTTAATACTAACATGATACTTGATGTGGATTTGTGATTTAGATATTTGGGCACATCTGTTCCACCTAGTTTTTCTAATATTTGTGTATTTGTGGTCCAGTGGTTCTATATTGTAGGAATGGTTCTATATGTTTTTTCTAAACAATCTGGCATGCTAATAGCTACATAATATTGTTTTTGTCTTGTTAGCACCGCAAGTTAAGCTGTCTTATTCTTTTGGTTTCGAGGTTCACATCCTGGTGACCTCTTTGGTGGCTCATGGTGAGAAGTTGGCTCATGGTGTGATGTACAATCGATGCTCCTGGCGACCTCGCATGTCTTTTTTGCATGTCTTTTTTGTTGGAAAATGTGGTTGCTATATAGAGTTTTTTGTTGGTTCATACTTCGTTTGTGGAGCTTCATTTTTGCCGCTGAATAGATGCCGATGAGGACTGTTGTATAGATGCTCGCTTGATGCAAACTTTGCAACGAGATAAAATTATGTGATGCAAAATGAGACTCGGAAAAGATACACAAATATGTGATTGTCTTATGGGCTGAATCTCGTGATTGTCTTATGGGCTGAATTACGTATGAAAATTTTTTGTCTATTATTTCGTTGGATAAATGTGATGGGTACTTCTCATGGGCTGAATTGATTTCAAGCGGTCGAAATTCCGGGCCGAAATGTGGCCCACTGCTAGAATAAGGCCTGTCACACAAGGGTCCTAAAAATTCCACGTCATCACGCCACGTCATTGTCCACGTCATTGCGGTTGTCCAGGTCAGCTGCCACGTCAGCAGCCATGTGGCAAACTGCGTCATTGTCCATGTCATCAAAACCATCCGAGTCAGCAGCCATGTGGCACGCCACGTCGGCTGCCAGGTGGCACGCCACGTCGGCAGCCAGGTGGCACGCCACGTCGGCAGCCATGTGGCACGCCACGTCGGCATCCATGTCACATGAGTCCGTGTAGCAATCCGTGACGATTTTATTTTGTCACGGATAGTGAGCCATGGGTTGGGCTGCATGGGCCTCGGGCTGCTCCATGACGATTCAGATACGTCACGGATCGCGACGTTTATTAAGGGAACGTCGAGAGATTTAATCAATGACGCTCATTCCACCACGAAAATGTAAATCGTCGCGGATGCTGATTTGCGACGAATTTTATTTAATCCGTGACAGAATGGTTACGTCACGGATTAAATAGTTTCTTGTAGTGAATGGTGCTAATGCATATTTTTATTTTGACTGCAGGTTATTGACGAAGAGGTCTAGTGGATGCAAGATGAAAGCATAATGTAATCAACTATATGGTGATGTGATTCTAAATGTAACATGAGATGTCGAATCTCTATTTTTTGAGATTTATCAGATATTATATTGTACTGTTGTGAGCATGTATGTGATCTGGGCTATGTAATTTGTTGAAATAAGTGGGTTTAGATTTGGTGATTTTGAATTTTTATTATTTCTAGATGAGCTCGAATAAAAAAGTGAATCAGTGAAATAATTGGCCATTTAAGCTCATCTATGAATTGTGTATGTGGTGGTGACGTCATCATTGCCACATCAACTGTCATGTCATCGTTTATGTAGGCAGCCACGTCATTGTACATGTAGGCAGCCACGTCATCGTCCATGTAGATAGCCAGCGTGGCATCGAGCCATGTTAAAACGTGGACAAACCGCAGCGCGACACGTGGACAAACCAGAGTGCGACACGTGGACCATTCAGAGCTCGACACGTGGACAAACTGCAGCGCGACACGTGGCGCTGTATCAAAGAGTCACGTCATCATATCCATGTCAGCACGTGCCTTGCCACGTCAGCAACCAGCATGGGCCGTGCCACGTGGCACCCCCTTCCGTGACCAATTTCGTGACCATTTGGCTTGGTCATAGAAGAAATACACTTCTATGACGAAAAACGTGTTGGTCATGGAAAAGTTCCACTTCTATGACCAAAATGACCGATTGGTCATGGTAGACCAAATGTGACGGAGCTTCTGTGACCAATTCAATTTGGTCATAAGTTGGTCATAAAAAAGTGTTTCGTGACCAAATTTGCATGTACCGTGACCAAACCGTTTGGTCATTGATGTTGAGTACTGTACTAGTGTAACTGATCATCCATGATGTGAAACAAACGCACAATGCCATTGATCACATCTTTGCTGAAGTCACTTATTGTAGCAAACATGAGGTGGAGCGACCGATACATAGCTCATATGGCTTGTTGTGTATAAACCATGTCCTACAACATTTTTTGACAACAAATGAAAATGCAACCATATTGATAATAGTTCATATTTGTGCCAGTTCAGCATTTTTTACCTTTCTTTGTCTTCTCTGGTCAAGTTCATTAGCGTTGTGTACAGAGTAGTTACAGAGGCAAATGGAGCATCTGGTTGTGTCAAGTCAACAGCAAAAGGTGATAGTCCAAAACTTGAATTTGAGTGCAGATGTGCTCCATCAAACTTCCCTCCATTCCATGTGATCATTCGTTGACCATGTCTGACTGCCTCTAAAATTTGATCCCTTGGCGAAGTGTTTCGAATATCTATTTCACCACACGCCATTTAATTTTCAATACATGTTATATAAGTTGTTAAACCAATCAAACAACACACGAACAACCTACCGTAATTTTTGCTCAATCCACCTGCATATTACATGTTTTCATTCTGTAGCAAGACTAAACTTAATCAAATCAACTTACTTTCTGTTGTCACATCTTCTTTTGTAGCGCCGTCCACTTTTTCAAAATCTGCACCTACAGTGAAAGCTATACTTTCATAACCAATTCTTCCAAATAATTTTAAAGTTTTAAAGGTATCATCTTACAAACATTACATTAACCTCAGTTGCCTCTAGTATTTTGCTTGGACACATTTTAGTACTACCACTTGTCTACTTCTGTCTCTCTAGTGTTTTCATGTTAAAAGTAGCCAAATTTAAACTCTAATTTACAGTAAACATTCTAGGTATACTCACCAACCAAAGTATGTAGTTCTTCAAACTCTCGGACATGCTCCTCGTCTGGATACCCTACATAAATGTGCCAGTATTTAATAATATCTACAAATACTTTGGGATGTTCAATTGTCTTTTTGTGTTGTTTGTTATTACCTCCAATTCTGGAACCCCTACTACCATCCTCAGAATTTGAATGCCCTTTCTGATACCCATCATCATACTTCTGTGAATCTGAACCATTCCCGTCATAGTGGCATGTAATAATTTTTTCACTAACTGAAGTAATAACCTCTTCCAAAGCAGAAGCAATACTCGACGTAATAACGTCTTCCAAACCCGGTGAAGTTTCACCATCTATCTTACTATTTCCACATACATCAGCAGAACTACCAAACTGTGAAGTATCATCAACCACCTTATGATTGCCACATATATCAGGAGAAGTTCAGTAATCTTTACTCTCATCATCATCACTTCCTTCCAAACTATATATCTCACTCTCATCATCTCCCCTCATAATTGCTGAACTTTCACCAACTATGTTACTATTTTCACATATATCTTGACTAGTTGTGTAGTTGTCATCCTCACTATCATTAGTACAAGGCAAACCGATATTGTCAGGCTCATCTTCATAACTCCCTTCCAACCCCTTATTGCTTACACCACTTTCAGGAGTTTCTAAATCTATCAGTACATGACCTTTGCAAGTTTTTGGAGTGATAGCACCTCTGTCAGAATGCACATTTTTCCTTGTGTAACTACTCCCTGTAACATAAAATCATTCTCTGATTATCATAACATTTTATTTTGCTTAACCATCTATGTTAGACAATAATATTCAACGCGAACTAACCATGCATTTTTCTGTCCAAAGCAACCCTTGTACTTCTTTGTCGTAACACAGCTTTGTCATCATTTTGTGCCTCTATCTTCACTGAACTTAACAAATTTAACAAACCAACCTGAGTATCCTCAGTTATACTTTTAATTGATGTCAACCAATTATTCATCTTGTCGATAACAATACATAATGATTTGTTTGTGACACATTCACTATATTTGTTGCAATTGCCCTACACAAGACAACACAAGTTAGTGGCTAAATCCAGACAAGCAGTTCCATTACCCTGGAAATCACCATTACAATACACTTATGCAAACTTACACTGTAGTTTTTGTCTGCAGTATGCTCACGTAAGTATACAACTTCATCTTTCCTGCGTATCTACAATAAAAAACCAGTTGGGTGACATGTGTTTTGGTTTAGTAACAAATATGTAAAACAGATTGTGAATTCACTGTAAGCCAACCTTTGTACATCCAAAAGCAGCAATACCACATGTAACACTTTCAACCTTGTCCTGAGACACAAGTTTTTTCACAACTTCAGCTCCAAAATCTCTGTACCTAGGTCTCAGTTTTTGGTCTGTGTTTAGCTATCCGAAGTCTAGGTTATCTAGGTAAAACACCTGCATGAAAAGTTACAACTTGTTATTAGTAATTAAATAAAGTCACATACCATCATTTTTCAGATGTCAATGCATAAACAAAGCTTACCAGCAAGAAGAACAAACATCCTTCAATAGTTGGATTTTTGTTTCCATTCAATGCAGAAAACTGAACTTTTCTAGCTGTCTGTTTCAAGCCACTAACAACATAATCACACCAGTTCAAGTTTCCAACTACTGATGGGTCTGAACATTTCCTCATCAACTCAGTATTGATTTTTGGGTGCTGACCCTTGGGACCAAGAAATAGGGCATCAACATATAACACAAAAGCAACCTTAAATGCATCTCTTTCTTTTAATGTCATCATGCGTCTAGGTTCACTTAAAAGGATAGATTCAATAGTCTTTAAAGTCGGTTCCTCCTCTTTCCTAAGTAGCAACACTGAACTTTTTCTTCGAGACGCTGATACCGAACTAGCTTGCCCCCTTAAAACATTCTTCCCTTTACATGGTAACCCTAACACAATTTCCACATCCCTAGCACTGAACGGTATTTCATCACCATTTCTTGTTTTTAAAACGCCATTTGTGCTATCCATGTTGCTCAACAACCAAAGAACCATTTGCCTTGGGAACATTTTTAGTTCAGGCAGGCACAACAGTTCCCCAAGTCCAATAGATTCTACTATGCTTCTCTTCTCGTTGCTGAAACTTGAACAAACTTTGTTGAGAGATGTAATAGAGAACGCAGTGTGGACCTGTATCTTAGCATCTTGGCCTGATCTTCCTGAACTCCCTCCATATTTGAAGGTACCTACAGCAGGCATTCCTGTTGTTGTCTTCTGTTTGCAAATTTCTTTCCCAGCTATTGTTCTTGACATCATTGCAACAGGTTCTTTAGACGGCAACCTTATCCCAGCTACATCTTGACCACCTTTCTACATTTTCCAATAAGTTATTATTTATACAGATCTATAGATTTACCAAACAGACCAAATTTAATAATATAGGTACATGTGAAGGCTGCCTATATCTCACTACGGAACAATCAGCCACAACTGAAGAACTCTGCTCTTCGACCATCCGCCAACTTGTCTTGTCTAAATTTGTGGGACCAAGCTGTATCTCATCGTGCTCCTTCTCCCAATCCTGCATATTCCTTGAGTTAGTGTTATATTTACTGAATGTCCTTGTTAGAACCAATGTACTGTATATTTACCGGATCTCTGTCTTCACCAACACGGCCGTCACCCCGGCCCTCTCTTCCCCCTTCGTCTGCTTCTTGCCACTGCCGCCCAATCTCCACCATTTCGTTGGCGCATCCATTAATTGGAAGTCGCAGATTTTTCCGTATCCTTCCCAATGGCCATCCACCGGCGTTCTTTCCATGTCGAACAACATTCGCTCTCTCATCCACCTCCATCTGAGAGGTCACCTCATTCAGCTCCTGCACATTCGTTTAGTTAGGGTTCTATCAACTAAAATGCGTTTTGAGAATCAATGGTTGTACTACTTACCGATTCTTTGTCTCCAGCATCACGGTCTTTGGACCTCTCTTCTTCCTCCCCGCCGACGACACGCCCCTTTGCCTGTCGTGCTTCCTCGCCGTCGACGGCGACTTCTCCATCGCCGCCCGCTGCCCCACTCTCCATGGGCTCAGAGTTTCCCACTCTTTCCCTCCCGCAGATATTTTATGATATAATATAATATTCCCCGATTCGGTGCTGTTGGTTTATTTGAGACAGGTTCCCTTGACGGTGGCACAACTAAGTCACGCAACCCTTCACTAATTTAATGTTGTTAATCTCCATAAAGCACACTTTGTAAATTTGGTAAATAACTTACCATCCCACTGTTAATATATTAACTTATAAATAGTTATGTATTACAAATATTAATATTTCTTTTTATACATTCTACTTTAGTTGCAAAAATAATTTTCCTCTACATGTTAGAACTCTCTTCTTTTTTTGCAGAAATGTACCAGGCTGCAACTTTGGCGAATCTAATATTTCTTGTGATCAATTAAACTCACTCTCAAATTACCTAAATTCAGAAGAAATATTTTAAAATATTTGTTCAGAACAAATATCCTAAAAATTCACAAAATGTGTGTATCTTTGGTCATGTTTTTAAAATTTTTAGCCAGTGTGTATCTCAAAAGTTCATCCACCATTTTTCATTGAACTACATTTTTCTTCAAAATTATTTATGTTTTAAAATCAATAATTTTTGAAATAATCTTTAACTTCAAACGTAAGACATTGATTGGTTTTATGTCGGCTCCAATAGTTACTTTTTTACATATAACCAACACGAGAGTAGTACTCTGATACAACATATCATCTAATACGCTGCACCCATCTTTATCATCTCTACAGGCTTCCTTTGTTGGCTCATAAACTACCCAAATAGAACATAACAC
This sequence comes from Cenchrus americanus, assembly GCA_947561735.1. Lineage (NCBI taxonomy): Eukaryota > Viridiplantae > Streptophyta > Magnoliopsida > Poales > Poaceae > Cenchrus > Cenchrus americanus. The sequence goes on along the minus strand of OX387243.1, from coordinate 147,577,411 downwards.
TAAAGACAAAACACCTACTTCTGACATGAATCAACCTAACCTTCCCACTGTTAGGGCGTCAGTTTCTACCATTAACTAATCCTGCCAAAAGTCACCAACAACAAAGGGAACAAAATATGCCCTGCTGCTAATGCAAACTCATCTACACCAAGTCCTCCGGTTCCCTACCAGGGCTTAAAGCTGTCACCCTTTTCCTTTTCAAGTTCTTGCTAGGAAACGGTGCTTGCCTTTCGTGATTCACAATCACCTCCTGCTCCAGGATCTGCTCCTCTTCCCCTTCGTCTTCTGAGCTTTCTCCACTTTCACTACTCTCTTCGTCAGTCTCCTGCAAGGTGGCAAGTTTCTACCAATATCACATATGCTGCTACTGAAAACAATTTATGAATTTGTTTGCATTGTAAATACCTCGTTTCCATCCACAATTGCAACTACAGGTTGAACAGATAGAGGTGAATCATCTTCATGATTCTGCGCAGATGCAGAACCATCCTCCTGTTTCAAAAATTGATTTGCAAAAATTAGTTTTCAACCAAAAGACAAAAAATAATTAAATAAGTAACCTTTTCAATTGTTACAGTTTCGCAAGACCAACTCGCCCCCCTGCTGATGACTCTAGCGACGCTTCATCCTCAGCAACATATCCTGATAGGCTAAGCCCATCCTCCTGTAGGAATAAAAACGAACTTTCAATTTCCATGATGGAAAAAATATTTTTGGAGTAGACTTTATACTTATCTTTTTTTACCATACCTCAACCTACTCCTCCTCCTTTGCATCCTGACTGCTGAGGTCTGAAAGGCAAGACAAGGTTATAGAAGTTGAATCTATTGAGTCAGACATCTTGTATTTGTGTGTGTTATGCCTCCCTACCACTGAACGGTGTGATACTTTGCTTTTATAGCACTAAGGAATCATGGATGGTCTTCCCCTCCCTTTTTCCCTCCCATTTTTCAAAATTTGGATGAGCTCCCGCGGGGACATCCCGCTCTCCCCAAATGTCCCTTATACTATATAAGGTAACATTTTTTTACCACTTGTTTCTATAACTAGTAAGAACTATTTGACCCTCCCTCCACTACCGCGCTCATTTTTGCACACGGCAACGTTGGGCCGGTGAAAGTAATTTGGCCCAACTTCAATGTTTTGGTTCTTCACAGCCATTTACTTTTCAAAGAGCTACAAACAGTTGAAACATGATACACTATTTTACATGACTGCATATAATGTTTTTTAGCAGCAGGGCCCACTTCTACACATTTAGAACAATTCCCAATTTACAGTTCCACAATTGATATTCTACTATGCTCACAATGCGAGCTAAACAACTATCAACTTCACAATCCATAGTTCATAGTTAACTCTAGTTGCCACCACGTCTTAGTTGCCTTATCTTTCCCGCGTCTTCTTATTTTCCATTGCCCTCTAGAAGCCTTTGATGTCTAGGACCTGGATGTTCAAATTGATTAGCTTACTGTTGTTGCAACCAAGTTTCTTTCACAGAACAAGTACACTGTTTACCTCCAACAGACTTCATTGCCATTCTTTTTCTCCGTCCCTTATTAATTGTCTCATTTCTTATTTCCTCATTCAACTTTGGACCTGTGTTTACACCATTTTTCAATACACCATAATCACACTATTTTAGTACAACAAACGATATACTACCTGACACTTCATTGTGACATCTGCTCGTATTATCTCTTCTAACTTCTAATGATGTTGGACATATAACATTGTCTGTACATGCATCAATAAAAATGTCAATTATTTGATTAGTAAATGTCAAGATTAGTACAAAATGCAAGATTCGAGAACATAAATTGTTTTTTTGTCATATCTTTACTTACCAATATCATCCCCATCTTCTGTTTCATCATTTGTACTGCTAATAGAATGTGCATTTGCCCCATGCTGCTCATTGTCATGCATTGTTCCTGTTCCTGAAAAAAGTTTCAGTATATGAATTATTGTGTCTCATGCCTTAATAACAATATTTCTAATTGAGGGACTATTATTCTGAACCCACATACCTGCAGTTCCTGTTTTGGACCTTTTATTCTGAACCCACACACCTGCAGTTGCTATTAACATTTGCAAACAGTTGTCCATAGAAGTACAAGCCTTGTCAACTGTTTGAGCTGCCTCTTTTCTGAGGTTCTTCTTTTCATTATCAATGTAGAAACTGAAGAATTCACCAAGCTGCAAAATGCAAATAAACCAATGTGAAGACTAAAGACATGCATAGATAGAGTAGCATACAAACTCACCAACTCAACATCATTATGTTCTTTTCCATTGGTTGGCACATGATCACTTTTTTCTTGGAATGCCTGATATTTCTCTCCGTATGTGTAAATTGTCTCAAAGGGGTGTCTCAGCTTCAAAATTTAAACATATTGAGAATCTCATATGAATAGTGTTAAATGAAAACAACATTACATGTCAGACCAAACTTACCTCACACTTTCCATACTTCATGCCTTCACTTGTACTGCTCTGAGTATCCATATCAATCCTTGACTTCAGTACATTGAACCCAAAGTCAACAATCCTTGGAAGGATGTATTGTTTTGTCCTAAATTCTCCAAACTCCAAATTGTCCAGATATAATATCTGATAACAAAAGGCAAAAGCAATGGTACTAAATTTGCAATCAGATTACCAATAGGCAACCCAAAAATTGAATTTTTAATTGATGACCACTAAGGCAAATACCTGAAGAACAAGGACACATCCCTGAAGAATCAAAGAAGCCTGGTCCAACAAAACATCATTTTGCACCTTCGAACATGATTCTAATAGTATCCTCACCACATATTCTGACCAGTTTATGTTAGAAATGTCTTTGTGGGCAGCAAGATAAGGCAAAATCTCAGTATTAACTTTGGCTGGTCTACCCTTTGGAGCTATGAAATAACTTGCTGCATAAATAGCTGAAGCAACAGCAAAACACCTCTGGTGTTCATATGTCATACATTTTGGATCTTGTCTCACAATCAAATTCCTAACGATCGAAGGTCCATAGCCTCCCAATCCTTTAGCAACAAATATCTTCGATGATGATTTTAGCCTTCTCTATTTCAAAGCATGTTCGACGGCTTGATGATTATACCTTTCCATGGTAGGTCCAATATTCTATTCACATCTCTAGCATTCAATGGCACCCTTCCTCTAATTCCAAGATTAATCTCACTAGTACTAACATCTACATTGCGCATTAACCACGGTGAGAATTGTCGGTTCAACGAGGCATTTCCTAGGACCCATTGAAGGAACTTTTTTGGGAAGTTTCGAAGAGACCGTAAAAACTTATCTTCTTAATTATTTCCTCTTTCTCTGGTGTAATGCAGCTAAATACCTCAGCAATCTTATCCATATTGAAAGAACAATGAACCTAGTTGGATTGAAATTGATATTAGTTACTCCACGTTAACTTTCTATAATACACTATGCATAATCATTAGTTACTTAGATCTACCTAATTAAAGACTGAGATGTTGCACTATATAAACTTTTCTTATTATAGCTAACATTACATTTCAACACTTATAGCATTTTTCTCTAACGATTAGGATGCCGATAGCAGAAAACTTAACAAACCTTTCCTTCTGAACCTTGTTCTCCCTCCATCTCCTCACACTCTGTTGCATACTCACAACCCATTGAACAATCCACCTCTTCATTTGTTTGGTTTCTTGCTCTGCATTCATCACCAAACATCCTTATTGCATCTTCTGCAGCTCCCACTCCTGCGTCGGAACGGGAACCCTAACCAACCAAAAGGTTAATCTTCTTTGTTGGAACAACTTATTCAAAGACGAAGTCTTTATTAGATGAAGAAGAACGTACGATTACACGAATCTTGGCTCTAGGAACCGGAACCCTAACCAAACAAAAGGCCAATCGTCTCTATAGAAACAAGCTATTCGAAGATGAAGTTTTGAATAGACGAAGAAGAAGTTACCAGTTGAGAAATCTTTGCTACAGTAGTTTGGCGTGCTTCAGCACCCGAACCCTAACCAAGCAAAATGTCAACGAACTCTTTTCAAAGCAGAGAAAACAATTTCAGTAAGAACATTTTATGAGAGGAACAATACCTTAATAGTACTTGTATCTTGAGCACCTGATGCCTAGCAAATCGCTCATTCTCCGAGGTAGGATGCACTTACCCTGATTCAACCTTCATTCTCCCCAGTACTCCAGTCCTCGACCACTTGCGCCCATTCACCCCTCTTTCTTCCCGCTTGAACGATCCAGATCTGAAGAGTGGCGTGGGACCCACCAGACTGAAGACTGCCCCAGTGTTTGTATACGTCCCACGTGCTACTTTACAGTTCAGGGATTGTCGATATCCAGTATTACACATTAGGGTTCAACTTCATATATGACAAAATCTAAGGGACATTTAGAGAACTTCTCATTCGATTATATCGTACACTTGCCTGTGATAGCGTTTGGTCCCGTTTATCATTACGGGTACCCAATAATTACTTCCCTTCATCTCTTTTTTTGATGCAGCCCTCGTAATATTTACTGGCACAGAAATTCTATTTTTAAACAACACTTCGTAAAGAATTTGTAACGAGTGTTGGCATACTGAGGTTATAGCAAATGTTTCAACAAGAAAATTTAATAAACAATTGTTCTAGTTCTTTTCTCATCCCCGTTTCTAAATATTTCTACAATATAGTACATGCACTCTACCATAATTTTTATAACTACAACAGTTCCACCATAGTAGTATTCACCTCCAGAAAATTCACAAAACATCGTTAACTTCACTGATATATTTAGATTCCATATGTCACATTATCAGTGGAAACCCAAACACTAACTCCACCTGAACTATTACTAACTTAAGTCTTTGAAACTGATAAGAAAATAAGCAAACACACCAAAGAACTTCAGTCTTTGAAACTGATAAGAAAACCAACAGCCACAATTATTTATTAGCTGGCAGCATATTGATTCGCTTCGCACCCTCAACCTGTTACTGCTGCAGGTTTTTGCCTAAATACCACACTACTTCTTCTTTCCCTTGGCAGTTAAACGACCTATTGCTAGCACAATTTTCTTCTTCTTTGCCTTCTCCTCCTTCAGCTCATATTGAAGAGTGCTGATGTTCTCCATTGATATTGCTAGCTCGTCGTGCAACTGCCTCATCGACATATTTTCTGCCTGCAATATAGACTATGGTTCAAAATCTTGTCATGCTATAAAGAATTTTACATCATCTTAGTTCAACTGAAATTACCTTCTTAACAGAAAACATTTTTTTATCTAACAAGATTGTTTTCATCAAAACCAACAGCCAAAGACAATTATAATATATGTGCATTACATCATTACCGATTAGGATCATCTACTGTTATGTGTTCTCCAGCAGAAAAAACAAAACTTACATACAAGTTCAGTTTTCCTAATGGTATCTAAATTATAGCAAACAACTATATTCTACTGTTATCTAAATATTTGTACAACAGAGTAATATTTCTGTATACAGTTATAACTAACAAAATATAAAAATAGTAGACAGTAATACCAAGAGTACAGTTTCATTGTTACTAAACCCCTTCAATTATCGTAAGTCATCTTCTTGATCTAACACTATATCGTTGATTCACAACAAACAACTATATCATACTCAAGGGTACAGTGTCAACTAAGCTACCAGCAATGCAAAAATCTAATGAATTTGATACAGTGAATGCATCACTGAGTAATTTACCTTCTTTTTATCCTTTCCCTTGTTTACCTTTTCCTTAGCCTTAAACTTTTCTTTCGACTTCTGTGCTTGTGGACTCACCAGCCCCTCCTCACTACTAGAGCTGACCAAGTCGATAGTGATCTTGTTGCCCTGGATGATAGTGGTCCCCTCGTAGCCGCTACTGGTTATTCGCGAAGAAGAAGGGGATCCCGGAATCACCACCCGCTTGTACTCCTCATAGCTGGAGCTGTGAGCAGAAGAAGAAGGAGTGCAACGCATCTTCTTCTTCACCCCACCCACATCACGGCTCGACGACGATGCAGATGATTGCCGGATCTCGAAACGATGTCCTATGTCGTCGCTTGAACTCCGCAATGAGGAAGGCGATCGGCCGCGGGACATCTTCTTCGCCCTGACGCCTTGAGCGTCCCTCCCTCCTCCGGAGGGCTTCATCGGCTTTACGCGCGGACTGGAGACTGACTCCCATCGCCAACGGTGGATGAAGCCGAGCGGAACCTTCCGAACTTATCGCGCCTCTGGTTCCATGCTTGCTCCGACTCGTTCACCTTCGCCATCGCTGGAGGATGGCACTTTGGAGCAAGGTTGACGCGGGTAGCCTTCAACGAAGCGGAGCGGCGGCGGAAGAAGAGGCTAACAAATGCAGACGGCCACTAATGCGGTGTATAGTACTCTGTATCTGCTGCGATTTACTCGGTATAAGATGCTACTACACTAGGGGTATTTTCGTCTCATAAGTTGATACTAAATGCATAACTTAAATGATATTTATAAACATTTCAGTATCGTGTTATCAGTTTCAATGTACTTATGGTTGATTAGAATTTCAACAGTTTTGTAAAAAATGAAAATGTTATTTGTTTCAGATGGCTTATTTTTGCCTAAAACATATTCATAGTAGCCAACTTTTTCCGCTCAATACGATAAATCCGAGTTCCCAAGTTAGCATTTTTACATAGCAAAGGCTGGACACCTTCCCAACTGCGATATTTGCGATTTTTGCGCCCCGGGAAATCTGACCAGCCGTCGCTCAACACTATTCTTTCCCCAGTGCTAGTGTGAATCATGTAAGGCGTTGTACTGGCACATCTTTGTGACCTGACGAAATATTCGTCATCATTTTTACTGCTCTTCTAAAATGAATATTCTCCGTACCTTCGAAATCGTCCACATCCATTGTCTTTGTGCTTGTTGCGCGTCTTGCATACAGCCGTTGGGCATTTATATGCTCAAGCAGGTTCAACACACACTTCCAAAAGTTTTTCGACCACGGTACTACGCTGGTCATAATGGTCCACCTTCTGGTCTGCTTGCTAGTACTACGCACACAAACATAGCACGACGGCATATTCCACGGTCGTGACACTTCGGTGAGTAGCCTTTGTAATAGTATATAAAAAAATAAACTCCCACCAGCAACACAACACTTCGTCGTGGCGCCGTATTTTTCCCAATCCTTGTCCCGAGACAATAGTCCATCGTAGCTTTGGACGAGCTTGTCGAGCGCCTCTGAATAGTAGTGCGCCATTGCCTTGTCACGTACGTCGATTGGGACATGTCCGTTTTAGCAACCCGTGCTCCACTACTCTTCCTCCCCGATTAAATATTTTCGTTTGTTGCCATCCACAAGTTTCAACGTAGTACTAGGCCATTTTACGGTTATTTTTTGCAATAAGTGCCATTTAAATATTAAATCAATTTGAAGTGTACTGTATTGCTGGCGCGGCAGAACGTACTAAAATCATAGTCTCTTGTTCACGGCACTTATAGTTTCATTTCAAAAAACGCTGGAATACATTTCAGCTTAATAATAAATTATAAGTATTCGAAAAAGCATATCCTAGAGTAGATGCAACTATCACTAACTTTAGTTTAAAATTAAAACATAATGCATTAATGCTCAAAATGAAAACATAAAGAATCATTCTTAAGAAATGTTCAAAAATTAAAACAGAATGCATTAATGCTCAAAAATTGAATTTACTTTGGTAAGTCACATCCATTCACTTTTTCATGACAATGCTAATGAACAAATGGTTAATCACAACTAAAATATACGAGAAACATATTTTAGCCCAAAATATATCACTTTATTTATAGGAAGAATTCATTTATGTGCGAGATAGGCAAGTTATATGCTGCAAAAAGTCAACGGACACCCGTACCACCGCAACGGTTGAACCAACAATTTCTCCTCCAATTTATGACGTCCCTAATTTTTTCCCTGACGCCGAACAATTGCCTCGGCATGCCACAATCGTCTGTATCTTTATATTCTCCAAAATAGTGATAGTAAAACAGAAGAGTACTACTAAAAGAATAAGCGGCAGCCAAACTTTTCACCGCGGCCTGCCGCAATAAAAATTTCTCCATTTGTGACAACCCAAACCTCCAGCCGCAGCCTTGCCGTATCTCGTGCATGGCCCTTCTTGCTAGCACATGCTTGCTAACACAGCGAAGTGATGCTGGTGAAGTAATTTCTTTTGACCATGTTTGGAATATTCCTAGAATATGCCCTTGTTTTTCATGTCCCCGTTTTTTTATATTCGGCAAATCGAAGAATCACTTATATTTATATGATTCGTTGGGCATTTGAAGTAACGCTTGCCCAGTTTTTCATGGCAGTCCATTGTGTTCGTTGCTTGCCTCCAAAGTTCTTGCAGAATGGACAAATCATCAAATGTAGCCCGGTCACATAGTCGATCACGTACCTACCCAGAACCCAACCTCATTCTGTTCGCGCATTTGTTTGGCGCGGCAAAGCTCCTCACGTTTATTGACCTGACGACGACCCTTTGGACATAAGTAGCTCCAAATTGCACGCGGGGCGGTCTACAAGGCCCGATGGGGAGGAGTTCGAGCGGTGCATCGGGACAATGGCGAAGAGGTCATACAACATCTCGCTGCATCAACTGTGAAGAGCTACCTTCCCCGACAGCAACAAGAAAGAGGGCACAACCACAGTACTGGAGTCTTGCACTGACGTTTTTCACTACCTACCATTAGGGTCGGCTACTTGGGTCTCCTTGGACAAGGCCCACATGTCATCGACCCATTGTAAACGGATATTATCGACATAAGACAATTGCATTTCGGTCAAAAAAAATGAATTAATGTAGTTACACACACATAATGAATGGAAAACGCTTACTTCGTTAGAAAACTAAATCCACTAATCTTCAATGTTTATATCATTTCTAACATGACTTTATTAGCTAGTTCACAACCAGTGGTAACAATCCTATACATGGTAATTTAGTTTAGCCCCCACATGTGGTGAAAACAAATTTTATGTGCTAATGAACTTTTTTATATAAGCAATAGTATCAGCTAATATTAAATTAACTTAACATTTTAAAGCTTCACCACACTCAACCAAAAATGCTCAATTGCTGCTCCAACATGGTCTACACTTTGACCACAAGTATTCACGACAAAAATATGTCATATATCCATAAAGGTATTGACAACACAAAAATGATTTTTTACTCTTTAAACAACTTATGCACACTTTTATGAGGTACTTTTCTTAAACAACTTAGAAGTTATTATTTATTTTTCTTCATTGGTTTATTTAAACCTTGTGGATTATTTTTTTCATTGGTTTATTGAAACTTTGCGTATACAGAATCACATCATTTTCCGAAAAAAGCTTTATCAACTCTTATTCCGAGTACCATCTTAGGTGGACATGACGTAATTGGGAATGAACTTTACTAGGGTGTGCCATTGATGTAGTTGAAAAAATTATTCTCAAATATGATATTAAGCACATTAAATATTGGTAGAGGATTTTGTTATTCTAAACACTTCTTATACACACTATTCTCTATGCTCTTCAAGGAAACAATAGTATTATGACGTCTTACCACTATTAATCATAGTTTCATTGAATATCATCACACTGATTTTCTAACAAATTACCAGTCATTTTCATTGAATACTTCATTTTAGAGTAGTAGTTTTTTCTGCTTTTGTATCAAAAATACAACTTTAGTAACTTATTTTTAAATAACCATTCCCTAAAATTTGACATATGTATCATTTTTTTAGATAATTCTCTAATACACATACAGCTATGAAACATTTAGTATAAAAAATAAAAGGCTCTTTTACATTGGATCATACCACCACATAAGTAATGATAACTAGGTAATTGGTATAAATTTCTCTTCTAATGCCACCACTACCCTCTACGGCCGGTCGTAGTGTGCTTTCGCCTTGCGGCGAGCGCCATAGTAAACACAAAAACGTGGTAGGCACTCCAGTTTTTCCTGTAAATTACTCCCTCCATCCCTAAATATAAGCATTCTCCGATTTCCGTATTACACGTTTGACCATTTGTCTTAATCGAAAATTTGTGAAAATGTAAAAATAATTATGATATTCTTAAATATAGATGATGATAAAACATGTCATAACAAAAAATATATTATTCTCATAAATTTTCTGAATAAGACAAATGGTGAAACACATTCAGCAAAAGTCAACAAATGCTTATATTTAGGGACAGAGGGAGTAAGAGAAAGCAAGCAAGACGAAGCCCCAATTGTTTGCTTGCATACTGGTCCTTTTCCAGCAGTTGTATTGGCTGGTATGGTTCAGCGTAAAAGTCCCAAAAATAAAAATAAATAGGAGTCCAAAAAAACTTTTTGTGAGATTAATTTCTTTCAGCAGTATAGGCAAAAGAAAGTTTGATAGTTTGACTGAAACATTTGATCTCTAAACTATTTTCGTTTGTGCTTGTACATTAAAAAAATTGTATCAAAACCTGGAAGCTCCAACTCATAACTACTCACACCAACTACCTATGTGCTGCCTACTGTTTTAAATACGCAGGTTTTAATTGTTGCACCTACCCAACGAAGCATCCATCAGAACTCCTTCACTTTGCTAGACTGAAACACAGCCTTCCCTACTCGCCAACGCCTTCCATTGTTCAGTTGTCTTCTACCCTGCTCAAGATGCTATAAATTGAAGCCGCTCTCAAGGTAAACTATTATTGTTTACAGTAATTTTATCCAACATGTAGTTATCCCCAACACAACCTATGCTCTGTTCATGCAGACATATTTTGGCTTTTCTGTGCTTCGACCATATCAAAAGGAAGTCGTGTGCAATGTTCTTAAAGGAAATGATGGCGTTGTAGTTATGGCCACCGGAAGCGGGAAGTCGATATGGTTATAGATCTTGCAAACCAAATGCAGTTTACTTCTACTTTTATTATCGATTATTTGCTTATCTTCTCTTCTCTTCTCGGCCATGACGCAGCTACAAATTACCTCCTCTGATATGCAAAAAAACAGCAATAGTGATTAGCCCACTGCTCTCTCTAATGCAAGACCAGGTCATTACTCTTCTTCTTCTTTTTCTTCTTCTTCCATTTTTCTCTAGATGTTTCACAATCACCTACAGTTTCCTTCATTTATTTTAACTGACTCCTCCCATGACACCGTATGATTCATGTAGGTCATGAGTTTGATAGAGGTATCAGCGAGACTATTTAGGTAGTTCACAAACTAATCTTTGGTGTAACAAAGAACGCAAAAAATGGCAAAATAAGCTTGTTGTACACTGAACTGTTTAGAAAAGGCACTCTCCCTAAATCGGAGGTCTTTATTTTTTTATCTCTCGCTTATTGTATATTTTTGTATCCCCATTGTTATGCTAAACATCTCCATTTATTTGTTGCTCGACACGGATGGCTCTTCTATCAAAAGGAATTTGCTTAGTAGCGATTGATGAAGCTCCTTTTGCATATGCGAGTGGGGACACGATTTCGGTATTTGTATAGCTTTAAATATATATGAATCCTTTGTTTATTTCATAAAAGTAATTTTCCAACCTTCCGAACCAACTTTTCAATTGGGATGGAGTACAAAAAACTGCATTTTGCGGCTCATGCTGCACAGTGTACCATTTCCTTGCTCTTACCGCAACGACGCGACAAGGCACTTTACTTTCTCACAATCTATGGTTATTTCCTCTTTTTCTAAATCACCTTATTTTCTTATTTTGGTTTACTATTTTTATTTAGGGTTCGCGAAGACATCAAAACTTCCCTTTCTCTACACACACCTTATGTTCATGTTGGATCATTTGACCGTCCAAACTTATATTATGGTGAAAAGTGTTGTGATAGATCCAAAGATTTCATAAAAGAACTATTCTTGGAAAACACCCAAATGCGTAGTACAGGGGATTCAACTATTGTTTACTGCGCAACTATTCGTGATGCTGAAGATGTAATGATATACAACAATTTAATTTGTTCATCCTTGTAGACATTATGTAGCTTTTTACAAGCTGATTTTCTCTTCACAGGTCCACAAAATATTATCAGCCCAAGGTTTTAAGACAGCTTTGTACCATGGTAGGATGGGTCCCAAAGAAAGAACTGATGCCCACATGTACGTAATTATATATTTACTCAAGTTTTAACAATTCACAATTTATTATGTCACTCACTTGCTTATTTTATTTATGTAGTTCATTTTTCCATGTAGATCTTTTATCACTGATGAAGTCAATGTCATCGTAGCTACTGTTGCCTTTGGAATGGGAATATGGCTTTGACGTTGAATGTGTTGTTCATTATGGATGCCCAAAGAGTTTAGAGTGCTATTACCAAGAGAGTGGCCGTTGTGGAAGAGACGGTTTACCATCCACTTGTTTGCTCTATTATAAGAGAAGTGATTTCACAAGAGGTAGTTTCTACTGTAACGAAGTAAAATCAGTAAGTCACCTCCATTCTAATCACTCTTTCACTTCAAGTGTTATTTTGCATTATTCTGTTATAATCTAAACAACCATAACAACTACAGGACGCTCAAAAGTCATGCATCATGGAATCATTTTTTGCTAGCCAGAAATATTGCATGCTTGGAACTTGCCGTAGGCAGAATTTACTCATGTATTTTGGGCAACAAGCTGGCCCTGATTGTGGTAATATTCGATAAAATAAATTATTATCCACTTCTACTACTATCTACCCACATTACGATGTTTACACTTTCCTAATTTTCAGTTGTGACATTGTTGTGTGGTGATGCAGTGGAAAAGGACGTGTCTAGTGATGCATTGATACTACTTTCTTGCATTAAAGATTTGGGTGGTATATTTGGTCTAAATTTACCAATCGATGTTCTCTGTTTATATTTATCTGTTTTTGACATAACATTCCATATTTTCCTATCTAATATTTATCTGTTTATATGTTAGAATATGAAAATACAGCGTGGACAGTACCAACAGCGACCTTCCCATGGTTCAGGAAAGCATCACTCAACAAATTGGTGGAAGGGTCTTGGTTTAATCCTAACTAATAAAGGTCACATACACCAACTAACCAACCAATTCATATATATTAATATTTACCTAAGTACTTATTTACCACTGCATTTACAGGTTTGCTCAAAGAATCAGTGCGTGGACCATATCGAACTATAAGGTTACTTCCGACTGCATTTTTGTTTTAATTCAAATACCAATGATTGAAAAATGCGTTATTCTGTAAGTCGAAAAATACATTTACTGTACATATTATTGGACTTCACCACCATGTTGCAGTTTGAGCGAGAGCGGTAAAAACTTTGTTTCCGATAGCATTGCTGATCGACCACCTATCTTTGTTCGCTTGACTAATGATATGGTTGAAGAAGAAGACGACATAATCGAAAATGAAAATGATGGCAGGTTTATGAGTTGTGACAATCCAGCTTCTGATTTCTTAACCAACGTGAGTCTTGTTTTTTCTTGTTACCATTTAGTTAACAACTTATCACTTGCTTTCAAGGATAATAATTTATTCGAACCAACTTAATTTATTCAGGACGAAAACAAACTATACGAGATGCTATTGCATGTTAGAACATTACTGGCCAAAGACAATGGAGTTGCACCGTAAGTAGATTCACAAAAAAATCATTCAAAATTAGTTTATATTTTATACTGACACAACAATATTATTAGATATGCAATTTGTGGAGATCAAGTTCTAAGGACTTTTGCAAAGATAAGACCATCTACACCACACAACATGTCTTTGGTTGATGGTGTAAACATGGTGAGATACTATACTTATCCTGAGTCATTAGAAGGAGAATATCCTATTCTTCTTGCAACATATTTTTGTTAAAACTAATCGTTTTGCAATTTACTTTGTTCAGCATTTTGTCCAAAACTATGGAATGGTTTTTATCCACTACATAATAGAAAAATGCTCATCACTTGGTCTTCAACCTGATTATATGTTGGAAGATTATTTGGGTTGTTCTAGTGATCATCAGCTCATTGATGGCGAGCACAATGAAAATGGCTACAGCAGTTCTCAAGGCAACAAGATTGCTGAACACGCACTTTCCCTAATCGAAAACTCCAATGGCGTGAGTTTTACCATATGCACTGCTAATAGTATTAGTTTCCATTTTTTATAATAAACACAATAATTTAAATGTATTCAATTTTGTCACTTATAGATCGAGCTTGATGTCATACTGAGGGAATTTGAAGCATCTCAAAAAGAGATCGTCAAGATGACACTGGAGGATCTTAAGTGTGCTTACATTATTTACTTTGAGAATGGACTGTTTTATCCCAATTAGCCCATTTTAAATTAAATATAATGTCATCCCAACATTTTCTGTGATTTGTTGTACTGTACAGGCAAACTGTAAAATTTATTATTTTTATCCACTACAGAAATTGTAAAGCTAACGTTGCCTGTCCAAATACCTAGTTCATTTTCATTGTGATTTTTTATAGCGAACTGTTTTTAAAAATATCCTTATCATTTATCTTTTTTCGTGTGCAAAGCACTCCAACATCTATATGTACGTCTAGCGAATCCCACACTGCCTTTATGCCTAATTCTATTGATTTTTTTGTCGGTACACTGTTGCCATATTAAAAATGTCACTGGAAGTAGGACATACTCTACCTAGGGTCCCATTTCCAGACACACAGGTCGCACAGTGCTTGGTTTACTTCGATTCCCACCTGCTCAGACCTGCTCCTCATAGGGGAGCATGAGCTCACCGCATTTCGCTCTCCCTGCTTCTCCAAGTCCAACCTGCTCTTGCCATTCATGGCTCTCCTCTTCTTCCCAAAGTCTGCTCAATGCCACTTCTAGTGTTACGAATCAAGCGAATCACGGATCTGAACTGTAGCAACCCTACAAATCCAAGAGCACCAACGACGACAAGTAAGATACTACCATTACTTTTCGTTTTAGATCCCTTTAGTCAGCAGTATCTTAGATTAGTTTCCGATTGGTTTAAACAAGAAGTACACGCACCAGATCTGTTTAATCTATTTCTTTTCAATTCACTATAGTTGGTATTCCATTTTTATCCCAACACTTTCCTTCTGTTCGCTACTGTTTGCACTTGTTCTTACCCTAGACTGTAATTTTCAACGACAGAAAAAATGTATCCACAGACTATACGCCATTAGGAAAAAAGTTGTATGATAGCATTAGCATATAGTCCACTACTTCAATTTGTCAAAACTATTTGCACCTAGTCACTTTATTTCTTCATTTCTCCTCAAAACTATTTATCGATGGAACAGTTTACCGATGGACAACATCAACAACTTCTGCCCGTGGGATGGTCTCATCACAGATAGTTCCCCCCATTCTCCTGAAAACAATTGCACTGAAGACAATGGCGCCTCAATTCAGGGTAGAACTCCGTCCCCTCTTGGGTGCCGCAGCTCAGCAAAATATGTTACAACAGTAATGTCCAAGTTTGATGAACAAAAGAAGGATTTAGTAAGGTCAATTGGTTTTGGAGGTCTGTTAGACATGCATGAAATGAGCAGAGTGAATAGATTTTTTTCACACTGGTTGGTTAGTATAACAAATTGGGAAGATGGCATTACTAGTACTAATGCAGGTGTTAAGATGAAGATTGTATCTCAGGACATTGAAAAGATAATAGGCATCCCTGCTAGAGGAAAAGATATTCTCTCATCTTCTATCAAAGAGGAGGATAAGTGTGCATTCCTCGAAAAGCACATGTCCTTTCTAGGCCCTGAGCATTCTTTGCTTAAGACAGCTGACACAATCATACAACGAGCTCTACCACTGAACATGACCAAGAACGATGCAGACCAGTTCAAGATTGCCTATGTTATATTTGTCATGGGCAGGTTCTTGGCTCCAACCAGACAGTTCTATACGGGGAATTTTAATTTCTGGCATGCCTTACTCAAGCCTGATGAGATAAAGGATTTCAATTGGAGTGATTATGTCCTGAGTTGCTTATTGGATTCAGCTAGAGTTGTTTTTTTTGCAAACCTGTTGAAAATGAAGTACCTACAATCACTGGCTGTCCACTTTTGCTTCAGGTCATACTGCTATACTTTTCCACATTGTTTTTTCATTTTATATGATTCTTCCTACCAAAGAGTTACAAATCTCTGACTTTCCCTCACAGATATTCTATCTTGAAAACATTGATCTTGGTCCTTTAAACCTCCCACATGTTGTGTTCCCGTGCATTAAAGCATTTGATTGCTCGGTGCTAGGCAGAATGATTCAGGCTGACACAAACAAAGTTTCAGCATGTTTTGGCTGCAGCAAGGTTAATTATTCCATGGTGACATACAATAATATAGCTACATTTTGATGTTCTAAGCATTATATAACCAAATAATTTTTGTTATGTAGCTACGGTGTCGGAATGACTCTTGCTACAGTCTACCTGAGATTTCAGAAGTACACGTTGCGAATACACTATCTCTTCCTTCATCAACCCATGGAACCAAAATTCAGAGGAAGCGTGCATTCATTTCACAGTCTGGGGCTACAAAGTCAAACACATCAAATGATTGTGCTTTGTTTGGTAGTGCGCCAATTATCTCTAGATGTGGCACAACAAACTTCCCTGCTTACATTCGATCTAAATACCCTGAATATGTAAGTTGTCATTTGTAACCAAATTATGTATTTTTGCAAATAACTTTAGAACCAACATATGCAGTTTTTGTTTTCTTTTCCAGGTTAAGAGCTCTTTTATGGAGGCTTTGAGGTACCACAATGCTAGATGCATTCAGCAAATAAACAATAGCAAGAATGCCCTGACATCAGCAATTGTTGCTGAGAACATGGCCCTTGCTGACAAGTATGTCCAACAACATGCTGAGTAGTTTGGTTCAGGCATTCCAAAAGTTGCAAAAAAAACTCTTCGCAAGAAACGTAGAGCTTCCGAAGACCTCCTCAGAGGTCCTGAGTCTGGAAGTGAAGGTATTTGTATTCAAACCATCCATGCATCTTCGCGTTGCCTACATGAGCACTTTTATAAGTAGTAACTTCGGAATTTTCGTGGATTAACAGTCGAAGATCAGCATCCTCAATGCCAGGGCAATAAAAACTATGGCAGCTCGTTTGAAATATCATCTCAAGTTGTTGTGGATGGTAATCATTTTTTTAGATTTATTATTTGTTATTTTTATTTTAGAAAATGTGAGTTTTTTATTCCATTTGGAATAATGTGTTGCAGCATGTCCAATTGGAAAGGATAAAGCACCTGAGTCTCAAAACAAACATGAAACCACTATGATAAGTGCACAACCAGAATTTGTAAACATTCAAACCGTTAACGGACAACTACATGGTAAGCTGTTGATAATATCATTTTTAGTTTACAAATAACCAACCTTTTGTTACTAATATTATATATATATATATGTGTGTGAATCTGTAGGTGACAAGGATTTTGACATCAACAAGTTCAACATGTATACAACCCAATCTTCAGCTACTCCTACTGTGTGTAGCCAATACAATGCCCAGGTCACATCTGAAAATGCATTCCACACTCCATATGCTGTGTCTAAGATGGCTCCGCTATCCCCTGAGATTTCACCCACCACAAAGAACAAGGTCCAATCAGAACGCGCCGTGTCCTTGAGGATGCTCTCTTCTTTGGTCCCAATGGACTTGAACTCAGTGCCTGTTGTTGCACAGTACACAAAATCACCTATATCCAAGAAGTCTGTTAAGGTTGGAAGGTTTGCTAAATCACACTGGTCTTTGGGAGCTGATCACCCACTAAGAGATGCATCGGTAACAGGATCTCTTTTTGACTGGTTGGCTACAACTAGGAGTGATGAGCTTGCAAGGTAAGATCTTCCACTATAAGTTTTGCAAAACGAGATATGAAAATAAAAAACTTATAGATCTCTTGTGATTAAATTAGGTGCTTGATTATTCATGAAAGCCCACGCCGTATTGAATGTAAAGGACATGAATTGCAAAACGAATTTTTCATGGCTATAGGACTTAGTTATGATCTATTTGATATCTGTGTGCAGAGGCTTCAGCAACTGGACAGTTTCATCTATAAAGACGACATTCCACTAAGATGGAGACACCTGTTTGAATCAGACTTCTCAATAAAAAACAAAATTGTCTTAGGAATTGAATCAATTAACCAAATTGTGTATAATTCACTGAACTAACTACTATATACAATTTTCATATGCATGCCCTTGGTAATGAAAAACCATCATCTGCCCGGTTTGTCAGAGACCAATTCACTGGACCTGCAATTGATTATGAAATTCATCGTTGCCGCATGGTGAGACAGTGATACATTATACTAATCATAAAAATTATGTTTTCCTGAATTAAATCAGTCAGTGTCAATCTAATTCCTACTGCGGCTTTTTGTGCCAGTACAAGTGCGGGATATTTGGTGGTGTTATGCTATTGATCTAAAGCAGCATAAGATTTTCATTATTGACCCAACCACTGACTGCAATGACAATGGATCTTTGCTTCGCAAACACAATGGCACAATCAAAATACTTTTAGATTCACTGAAGTCAACTGTCAGTATCTTATTTGATGGTTGGGAGCTTCGGTTTGATGATTTTGAGAATGTTTTTGTTAAGACAACCACATCATCCGGATGCCACAGGTGTTAACTTCTCCACTGACACAAAACCACAGCAAAACATGGTTTAAAATGCTAACCAATTTCGTACTCTATCTAGGTCTGATTCTGCTTTTTACACTCTATACTACATGAAAAATTTTGATGGAGACTGCAACATTCAGACAACACAGGCATGGTTTTTCTTTAGTGTAAAATAGTTTTTTCGTTTGACACACAACTTGCATTAACATAACTATTTTATTATTCTTCAGGTAATAATCAACAAATTCAAGCACTACATGTTGTATGAATTGTTTGCTTTGAAGGACAACAAGGGTACCCTGTCTTCTGTATATGTGCAGACCATTGACGACTAGCTGCATCCACTACTTCCTGACAACTACTTCAAGAAATAGAATGAAACTCTTTTGATGGTAGATGTTTGAATTTTGGTTGTATTCCAAAAACTCAAAACACCTTTTCATTAAGAATATTTACATGAGACTGCTTGCTGAAAATGTATTATTGTATTGTGCACCATGAATTACTTGTGGCTCCTGTTTAGCGTCAAGGTAATTTGAATTAGATGATTGAAAAGTGTAATACTCCCCCCTACATCTTGATGGAGACTTAGCTAAGGAAGACAATTTACAGTCTGCAGATACTATGATGCAGATGTTAGTTACACTAGAATAGACAAATGTCACTAAGTTCAGAATATGTATCACTTCACTACGAAATATCAACTGAGTACCATTAATTAGCAATGATCTGAACAGAACACATTGACCAACAACACTAAAATGGTGAAATATCTTCTAATGATAACCGTGACAATTACAGGAGCGTCCATCACTCAAGAATCTAACATCGTACAATAATTATTACATGTCAGCAATAATCAAAATACTGCATTAGTGACGAAGGTACATCAATGTGGTTGTCAACGTACAAAAGTCGATACAATAATTCTGCATGGTTACGCCTGAGTTCCCCCTACATTTAGAGCTGACCAATGTTATTTAAACTTAACCCAAAACTGATAAAAAAATGATAAACGTGCAGTGTACCGTCTTTATATCCCAAAGAAGGCCTGTACTCATATCCCAAAGAACACGTTCTCCACAATACACCCTCGCGTAGTGTGTTGCAAATAAACCAGAATTATTCCTGTGTATAGTTTCCAATGTTAGTATTATACTGACAGAAAAATTTTCAGTTGTTCAGCGAGAATCATTGGTATTACTTTTGACAACTAACTCCAAGTCCAACTTGAAAGCATCTCATCCAGTTGTTCATATCTACATCCCATCCTTGGAAGAAACACTCTTTGCACCTTGATAATGCATCTAGCATTTTCGTAGCAGAAATTGAGTGACGTTGCTCAACCCTGTCACTGTTCCTTCTCATCAATGTAGGATCTAGTACATGCATTTTTCTCTGCTCAAAGTCCCAGAAATAGCAGCTCCAAGAACCATCCAAAATAACAGGAGCTACAATCTGCAAACAGATAAGAAATTCAAATATGGTTGACCTACTCAAAGTCCATTCGTCTTCAAGAAATGTCTCATGCCTTATATCATACCATAGTGCAGTCCGGGACATTGTAATTTATGTGATTGCCAATAAATGCACCTCGGACATGATCATCTTCCAAGAAATCCTCTCCATTGAGAACTTTTACCTACACATCACCACAGTGCAAAGTAATTTAGTTCGTTAATGAATTGAACTTTTTTCTGAACTTTTGATGAAACTAACGTATTGCTTAAACCTTACCGCGAAACTAGCAGGTAGAAAATGCCTCCATCTAGTGCACCGACGAATCTCCACCTCCTCAGGTTTTCGCATCATATCATCAATTCTTTTGTACAGACGCATGATAACATCACACAAATCTACTCCAAATGGGCTACCCACCATCAATTGTTTCCACAAGTTGTTACCGTTTATTGTAATCCTACTAGGGCCAACGCTAACAATATGGTCACTGATAAATAAAAGACTGTTGTTATTATATGATTACTGCACTTCAAAAATGAAAAGTACTAATGTTGACATCACATTACCTGTCAAGTTGGACCAGTCCCTTCTCATACTCTTCAAACACCAATTTCGTGATATATTCTTGTGGAGCACAGTGGATTAACCCCAGATCATAAGGGTGCTCTGTAAATTTCGAATGGCTATGCACAATTTTAACAGTTGTTGTTTCCTCCATGCATTCCTCATCCACATTACATACATCTTCATACGCATCATCAATATCCATTTCTTCCTCCTGACCATTTATTTACAGTTAAATTCACATAAGTTGTGTATCCTGAAACTAATAGTGGTAAAATATATTAAAATCATTTCAACAATTTGGATCCAGAAAAATTGCACACTAGATCTAGCTATGTACAAGCTATTTATTTCTGTTAGATACCAGGCTCAAAGTGTTTGATATATAATAGAAAGGACCTAACAGTTAAAATATGAACAGTGCCAGACATACTGTTTGCTTTGTCAAATGTATGTAAGCAGCATTGGTTGATGCCACAGTGGTTGTTGATGCGCAACCAACATGAATGTAAGCTTCATTTGATGAACCCAACGTTGAAGAAGAATCCATAAACACAACTGCAGATGTCGCACTAGACTAGTTATTCAGAGAAAAAAGCAATAGAGAAGGCAACAATGGCGCAAATGTTGAACGGCGTGATGAACCATAAATTGTACTATGGCTGCAGAAAACGAACCTGACGATTTCTACCTCGAGGATGGTAGATGCTCTGCTGCCGAGAAAGCAGATGGTTAGTGGTGTTGCCGAGCACCCTACAGATCCAGATCTGCCTGATAACCAATAGGAAACTGCAAGTTTGACTTCATGAATAGCACCAAAGGAAAGGAAGCAAACATTGCCTACTGCAACAGCAAGGAACACGGCTCAACCTGCCCCTCCTGCTGAAGTAGATCCGCTGCCTACTGAGCACGCCGTAGAAAGGAGAAGGTGTTGTTGTTTAGGACTGTGCGGACATTTGGTACTGAAGAAATGAAGTTGCAGCGCCAATTAAATATGTACCCAACGCGGAGTGAATAGCCCCAAGCCCGCTGATCTAGTGGCTGAAGTTTTGGCCCAAGCCCGTTGGAACCCACACGGTAGTGTCCCATACTGGAATAGGTTCTTCTACCCTTGGTGTTGTCTACGATCCTGTCACTGCCGTGTCAACCCAACAGAAGCATACTTTTTGTTGACTTTGTTACTGAGGCAACACATTTGATATTACACACATATCTTATTAATTATTTCTTTGCCATAATGTCACACATTAACCTTTAAGTGCCCAAATTGTGTCGATCAAACTTCCCCTATATGAGATTTATAGCACCCCAAGTTTCCAACATACTGCTAAATATGAAAGGTGCAGTTATCAGAGAACCAACAACATATAGATAACGTACATTTCAGTCTACAAAATACAGCCCACCTGAAAGACATAACACTGTTTCACAAACTAGTCACTATTACAACACTCTTCGAATAAAATACTGTTACTGACTGTTTAAAATATCATGCAAAATCCATGATTTAAACTAAATGGAGCTAGTTGTCCAGGCTTCAGTTACTTCTGCAGTATAACATTCAGCTGTTTTGTGGCCTACCAACCCACAGTTTTTGCACTTTGATTTCACATCTTTCCTTCTAACTTTCTCTTTAACCACAACTCCTGCACTGGCAAACTGACACTTGTCACTACTACTGCATTTTACTTGTTGTATTGTCTTACCACCAATGAATTTTTGGATCTTGTCCTTAGTCTTCTTACTTGTTTTCTTCTTTTTTCTTGTCTCCAATTCAACAGCTTTAGCTTCAACTACAGCTTCAGCTCTTGCTTTCATATAAGCTTCTCTAGAAAAAAAGCTTCTGCATCACCAATACTTCCTCCATTGTCAGGATGCTCAGCACATGACCTTAGCAGCAAACAAGAAGTATTGAAACTCATTAAGTGTGATGCAGAACTTGGTCCCTCTTTCAGCCTCATGTCCACTTTTCTTTTCATCGACCTAGATGAGACTGACATAAACCTTCTTCCCCGATGACGGCCAGGAACCCTTTTTACAGGTGGTGCCTTTATGTTCATTATTTCAGAGTCACTCATCCGAGCACTACTTCCAGCAGCACCATGGTTGTTGCATCTAATAGCCTCAACATCTGAATGGAAGAAAAGTGCTTCTTCACTATTGTCTTCACAGTCACTTTCTTGCTCTTCAACCTCACTGTCTGATGCATTCTTGCAAGCTTTCTCCAAAGCTTCCTTTTCCCTCGCTGCAATAACTGAATCCACATGCTGGTGTGCCTTTTTAGGTGATCATTAACTATCTCAAACAACTCTATATCAATATCTCCTTTTTTCACTAGACCAAGTGCATCCAGATACATCAACCTGTGGCGGAAAGTCATTGATTGCATTTTAGTCTGATCTTTCTGATAAACCTTAAGGTCACCTGGTAGCACATCTCTAGCATCTCTAGTCCATCTTTTCATAATATGTGCTTCAGGAATGAATGCAATATCAAGTTTCAGCATAAGCTGAAAAAAAAGAATAGCATAAGTGCATTTCTATATAATAAACCATTTAGTTAGTGCATTATCTCAGCTTAGCCTTATCGCATGACAACACAACATGCCAAAATGTTCATACAAACAACACTCGCATGAGAACATAGCTCCTTTATCTATAATTTTTACTTTGTAATGAACACGAGCCCAGCGTGCCCTCTTCGATGGATTGTCATGTGAAATAGTGAACATGTCTCCATCTGTGGCAGACAGAACATAGTTAGAAGCTTTGTCTACCTCTCGACGGAACAAACCAAAAGCAGCCTTTGTGTATATAGACACTGCATGATGCTCCAGAGCCCACATCCTATCATGCAACACTGAAAGCTGCATGTATACAAGTCATGTAAATATTCAAAAAACTATTTATTATAATACTTCAAATACAACACAAAATCGTGCAAGAAACTTCTAATATACCTGTTTTGTCTTGTCCTCAGCAATATCCTCCTCCCTTCCCTGTCAAAAAGTAGCCTGCTGTATTGGGTAACAAAATGGTTCATTGATGAGTTTCTAGGCACAAAACGTTTGAGCATGAAGTTTGCACTCTCACTACGTTGTGTGCTCGTCATACGAGCACAATATTTATCTTTCGACCATGGTTTTGCCCACTTATGACTTTTACCATATGTTCTAGACATAAACTCATTATCCTGCAACCAATAAGTTTCCAAAAGATACTGTCAACTGTCGGTGTTTAAACCTCTCGACCTCCATGGGAGGTACCCGCAGCAAGGTAGAAGATGAGGATCGCCATGCAAACCTCCCTATCGAACTCTTCTTCACTCAACATTCCATTCACAACCAACCAGAAGTCATCTCTAAAAAGCTTGTTTTTTGTGTACACAGGTCCTAGTCCTTCTCTAATACCCTTCATAGCATGCCACTTACACCAAAGGTGGTATGTGTCAGGCATCACTATACCAACTGCTTTCGTCATTGCCTTGCATTGGTCTGCAAACACATAGCATATATTAGTCAAATAGTTTAGGTCTTCTAGAAAGCGGAGTTAAATGCTATGTTAGATACAAACATGTCAAAATAGTCTGCGGTGCTTTTCCTCCCATCAACCTAAGGAATTCTTTAAACACCCATTTGAAGTTTTTGGTTTTCTCCTTCCGCATTAGAACACCAGCAAAGATAGTACTCTGAAAATGGTTATTAACACCAACAAACAAACCAAAAGGCATCTTGTAAATATTTGTACAGTATGTTGTGTCAAAGGTTACCACATCCCTGAAACAAGCATACTGCTCACGGCTTCTTCCAGTACACCACAACAATGACTTTATTCTAGCTTTGGTATCTAGCTCCACACTGAACTGGAAACCACAGTCTTCAGCACTCATCCTCTTAAATATTTCCATAGTCTTTTTTATATCACCACCCATCTGGTCTTTTGCCAACTGATTGCATATGGTGTGTAGTGACTTTTTAGTCCAAGGTACATCTCCCATGCTACCATACATGCTACCTAGTATGCAATGTATTTTTGTTAGGGGCACATTGTTCTCTCTTAGATGCTTTATCATGTCCTTTGCTCGATCATCAATCTCTCTATGTGATTTCCACTCCCTCTTTTCACCACAAGTTAAGGACAATGGGTGGTTATGCTCTTTCACAAACTTACTTATGTACCAGGCATAGTCATCAGTTCGCAGCAGTTGTATTTTTGCTGGACAAGAACTCCTTCTTGTGCTAGTCTTCACTCTATCATCACGGCCCTGTATACAGAAAGAAAATGCATCAAACTTTATTTCAGGTGTTTGTCAAAACTCAATGCAATGCATTGTTTTGCAAACAGTTTTGACTTACAGATTTCTGGCAGACAATTTCTTGCATGCTACGGTAATTCTCCTCAATGTTCACATCATTTTTCATCTGCCGCCTTCCGTTTTTAGTGGAACGGCTGCAGTTGTACTTCACACCAAACCCTACCTACCATGAGTACAAATTGTAAAATTCCTTAGCTTCTTGATGGGAATCAAAAACCATTCCTATCACAGGCTCAAAAATATGTTTTGACTTCCTTAAAGAATATGTTCTCAATGCTCTTTCTACATCACCCATTGTCCGTGCTTTTCGGCGGTTTGGCCTCTTCACATCTCCACTAATCCTCCTACTGCTCAATAAATTTAAATATTAGCTTTATTGTCATTTATAAAATGACAGGTTAAAATGCGACAATAATAATATTTAACTATAATAATAAACTTCAGTGCCTACTATAAACAATTATGGTGTCTTTTAACAAAAGTTTATTACATCAATCAATAGAAAACAGAAAAAGTCCATTAACATTGACTAAAACAACAGTAATTTAGCATTAGACATACTAGTTCTTAATAGCATATCGCCAAATTTTCAAGAACAAAAAATCATTATCACCGTTTCTTGTATGGCACTCCAATTTGAGCCTGGTCACTATATATTTCTTGCTGCAGGTTACAATCTGCTA
Organism: Cenchrus americanus; assembly: GCA_947561735.1. Taxonomy (NCBI): domain Eukaryota; kingdom Viridiplantae; phylum Streptophyta; class Magnoliopsida; order Poales; family Poaceae; genus Cenchrus; species Cenchrus americanus. Next base: position 147,551,738 of record OX387243.1, on the reverse strand, counting down.
AAGCAACTTCGTCTTCATCACTGTCATCTTCATCACCAGAATCGCCATCACAATTATGTCCAGACACACATCCACAATCACCAAAAGCAGTACTACCAAAAATTGCTTGTTCTTTAGTCGAACATATGTTTTTGTTGTTTTCCACAACCATATTTTCATATCCATGCAGTTCATCTTGCACTTCTTCGCTGCCAGAATCATTGCCATTGACAACATTGTTGTTCGGTTCTTCATCATCTGATATATCACCAAAACAGTCTTCTGGAAGGGGACCATACCCTCCTTCTACATTATCGCTCTTTCCATACTCCTTATATGAAAGTCCTTGTCTACTTGTTATCATACCTTGCGTGCAACGACTATCATCATTATCACTAAATAATATATCATCATCACAGTTTGCAGAACTCCATTCTCGTCCACCAAAGTAACCATCATCACACACTACATCCATGGCATTGATGTGAAAAGGATTGACATTGATCCCAGAAAAACCAAAACAATGGGATGCTTTAAATGCTGATGCAGTAGCATCAGTACATTGCAGAATTCCAGCATTTGCATCTCTAAGAAGATCTTGTAATGATCCAGACATAACAGCCGCTACAGAGCCTGTTTAGCATCATAACCAGCATTACTAAACTATGTATTGATAAACTAATAACATCTTTATATTTACACAAATTTGGTTCCTTGTACCTAGATATGGTGATATGGATATAAGTTTTGGTCGAGTTATATCTCTCAATAAAACAGGTCACCACACTACAGCTTCATTTGGAAACAAACAAATAGCAACTCGGTTGCTTTTGAATTACAACTTTATAGAACATATTTTGAATGCTTATCATAGATATAATAATTTAAATGTAAATCTAGACATTGAATCAACCATATAGTAAATAGCAAGATCTCAGATACCTGGATAACGCGAACTAGATTCGTTGACTTCTTTCAGATATGTCGTATTTTCTTCAAAACTGCTCTTCTTGAACTGAGGCACGACGAATTCATTTTCTTGCATGGACAAATGAGTAGTAACTGAAGTCCTATTATCTTCCTCATCAGGCGATTCTAGTGGTTTCATTGCTTCAGCTTACAGATCTGGATATTCTGTTGCAGAAGGATATCCGCCTTGTCGGCGGCGGAGAGCTACAAAGAAGCGAAGAGACTAGTCCCCACAGCTTGGAGGATGCAGAAAATGCGCCAGTTAAACTTCTTGTAGGCGGCGGCGCCGACAAGAATGGTGCTAGGGCTAGCTGGAGAAAACGAATAGCAGAGAGGGCAAGAAATAGTGGGATATGCTCAGGCTTCCGACACATAGCGTTTGCGGTAGGGATGTGGGAATGAGCCTGCTTACAGCCGGGTTTGGGAAATACGAGCGTGGGAGGCTGCGTTGACTGGCGTGAATCTTGGCGCGCTACACGCCCCACGATAGTGCATGCGATCGCAAACCGCTTTGGAAAAACCGGGTTGGATCTTTTTCCCTATCGTAGAAGAATCTAACGGCTGATGGAGCACTCCGATTCCTTCTCCCAACCCCGCAGGCGGTGCCGCCGGCGGCGCTATTTCTTTCGCGTCTTCTCCGATTCCAACCCCAATCCAAACTCCCTCCGATGCCTTGCCAAGAACCGAGCACAGGAGATGCGACATATATACAGGCACGCATCGGAGGGTATGCGTCTCTTTGACATAGTAGTTTTGCTTTGTTCTAACTTTTCTGTGCAAAGGCTGATAATGCCTCCATTGCATATGCTAAGGCGCTGCTGATTCTGATGCAGAACATCTGGCGCCATATATATTCTTTAATGCCAATGGATGCTGCTTGCCTTTCTCATGGCTAATGTAAGAAATCAGACTTTCGCGACGACGAGCCGCATGTTAATCTCCACGCAGCGGAACGACGATTGAATCTACCGAGACGAACTTGCATGATCATAGACGACAACGGAGACACGATCTTTGTTAACGAGGTTCAGCCAAAGCCTACATCCCGGGGCATGACTACGAGCGCTTCTCCCCAAACCGCAACACCGGTCGCTCCGAGATCCCGGCAATACGCTGCCTTCCCACTGCGAGCATGTCGCTATGTCGTCATGGTTACAACAGCAGCCCCCCTCTCATATTTATGAGGAGGCTCGGGTTACAGAGTATGACACGGACTCGACCCTATACTGCTAAATACAACTCAAGTCTTATCGTAACCAGATTGTACAAATATTCGACACAATATCTAACTAACTCCACCTTGGCGAATATTCCGCCACCTTGAATTTGTCTTGCGCGAACCTCCATGTACACCAGACTTAAGTCACCGTTGCCGCTCTATCAAGAGCTACCCGAAGAAACACTGCTATCCCTGCAATTCTTGGCTCTGTGACTCCACCTGCAATTGTCCACCCTTCTCTTCTATCAACACAATCTCTGCGAAGCAAAATTAGATTCATCTCCAGCTAACACAACAACCAAATCTAACACCATGCTCTGCCAGACTGCATCCATGACACTGAGAATCTCACAACCGCCACTAAGTCACATATCGAATTGCCACATTATCATTGTCCTTCCATTACTGCTGCCATACTACACCAAGCGCCTTACACTGTAGTCTCCTGTAGCCATGTCCAACTAGATTACTCCAGTTGCAAGTATAAACAACACTGTCTATACTTCCTTCTAGTTCAGCCTTTGAAGCTTCTTCACGCCTTTCGATCCATGCTTCAGAACCCTGCACGTGCAACTCGAATCGATCCGCACCCTTGCTGATTTGGAAGCACGCAAACTCCTCCATGCAAACTTGCATCCTGAGCTCGCGCTACGTGTCGCCATGCCACACAGAATAATAACTCCATCAGCCGCCACGCTCCTATGTCGTCATCGCTGATCCTGTCATTGCCCCTGACTCACGGTATGACTAGCCTGTTGCCGCCAGTCTCTCCGCCATGCACCACAGTATGTTCACCCTCCAAGTGAACTGTCCGCCAGTCATACTGAACTGTCCGCTATGTGCCCCGCGAACTGTTTGGCCCAGTCTATCCATCACAGGTAGACCACCAGTGAGCTGCTCCACCTCGATCCTGTCAGTCTGCCATCTGACTCCGCCGCTCCTGAGCACTCACTGAACCGCCATCGAACTTCTATCAGTTGCCCTGTGCACCGCAACTGAACACCGTCGATAGCCTCCGCTCGCCGCCAACGAGCCCGCAACACCAGCCTGAGGTCTGGTCGCGAACCGCTACCTCTACTCGTCGCCTGTTGCAATTTCTCATCAGCTTTCCGTGACATCCAATCGTGCCTTGTAACTCTGTTGTGCAGACAACCTTGCTAACTCCCTCACGACACACCTCGTCACCATAAACTGATCCGATCAACTTGGCTTGCCGATCACCGGACCGTCCGTCTGCGTGAGTTCGTCACCGAACTTACAAGTCATCATCTTTAGATCGTCATGTACGAAGACACCCTAATCATCTCTGCCTGACATACACGCGTCTGTCCCAGTCCCATAGAAGCCTGCAACGTGAAGATCACCCCTCGGGTCCCTCCTCCTAGCTTCATGTCAAATGCCTCCGAGCCCATTTATATGCACCAGCATCATTATCAAAAGAACACACACGTAATGCATGTACCGAGAAAAAATCATGCACATTACACGAAGCCTCCATATGCAATACTTTTCTTTTTATCCAATGCCGTAAGCTCCCTGGCCTCTTTGACCTTTTCCTGCTAGAATTAGGACTCCAAAACATAGGTGACGCCCGATCTCAGACCCCCTGCTCGAGTCTGTCTCGGACATAGCACCACGTAAGCCAACGGGAGCCTTACGCCCTGTTCGTTTGGCTTATCAGCCACCAAACAAGAAGATTTTTCTCTCGAAACAAAACAGCCACCAAAGAACCAGCCAAAGGCGGTAGATTTTTATCTCACAATAAATCGGAACCGACCATCGCACCACCGGCCAAACGAACGGTGCTTAAGTTTACGGGCGCCCGCACGTAGGGTTACCAGCGGTCGATCTAGTCTACCCACGTGCTGTCGATGCTACTGTACCCCACCACGTGCACGCACGAGTGGTCGCGTGGCACGAGGTGCATCGTGAATGAAAAAATCAAAAAGTTTACAACAAAAATTCAGACTCAAAGTTTCAAACGAAATTAAAAAAAGTTTGGAAATAAAATTTTGGAAAATTTTGAAAAAACAAAACAATAGTTTGAAAAAAACTTTTGCAAAAAATTTGAAAAGAAAATTTTGGAAAAGTGATAAACAGTTTGAAAGAAACTTTTGGAGAAAATTTGAAAAAAATTATAAAAAGTTTGAAAAGAAAAAATTGAAGAAAAAGGTAGGCAGGAAGATTTTGTCAAAAGTTTTGAAACAAAAAAATTAAAAAGTTTGACAATAAATTTTTTGAAAAAGTTTGAAAAAAATGTAGGCACAAAGATTTTATCAAAAACATTGAAAAAAGGTTACCAAAAAATCCAGGACAAAAGTCACACGCAAACTTTTTGAAGAAAACTTTAGAGAAAATTTCTAAAAAATGAAAATACACTTTTTCATAAAAATCTTAGAAAAGTTTATCAAAAAATTTATGAACAAACAATTTCAGAAAAACTTTATGAAAAAGTTTTGGAACCCACAAGTTCGGAGCAAAAAATTCCAGAAACTTACGAACAAAAAGTTTTGAAAAAATATATTACAAACTTTTGAAAAAAATAATCTAAAAAGTTTCTGAAAAAAAAGTAAAAACCTGGTCCGCCGCCCCGTCAGGCGACGAGGAGACCGTCGCCGCTCCTGCGCGCCGGGCTCGCCGGGGTGGCCATCAAGCAGGAAGGCCGCCGCCGCTCCTGCGCGTTGGGGTCTCCGGGGGTGGCCGCCCCACGCCGAGCTCGCCGGGAAAGCCACGGGAGAGCTGGCCGGGGGGGGACATCGCCGCTACCCGCACGGAGGGCTCGCCGGGGTCAGCCGACAGGGAGGCCGCCGCTCTCTGGTGGAAGTCAACGAGCGGGATGTGCGTTGCTTCGATTTCTTCTCCAGGAAGGAGACGAGATAGGGGATGGCTGTCATTATTGTTGTGGGCCCATGCACATGGAAGACGCGTCCTGGGTGGGTATGTTGGGAAATCGACCGTGAGGAAGAAACTGACCGGTTGATTGGAAACTCAACATTGCGCAAGCCAACGCTTTTACCATCCAATGCACGTCTCCCGCACGGCACACGACAATCGGTACCCTCCTTCGAACCATGAGCACTTCCAGAGGTAGTGAGACTTGCGACTTCTTTTCGACGATATTGATAATGCCGTACAGCTAGGACTCCAGCTATCTCCGTCGACCCGCCGTAGCTACTGCCACGAATACGCTCCACCTTGTGCCGAATCCGCACCGCACTGACCGCACAGTGAACGACACCTTGTAGATGCATAACCCTCGAATCTCCAGGTGATCTTCTGCACAACCTCTAGATCCAATCTGACCATAGCTCTTGATACCAATTGTAAGAAATTAGCCCTCCGCGGCGACGAGCCGCCTGCTAATCTCCACGCAGCGGAACAACGATTGAATCTACCGAGACGAACTTGCACGATCACAGACGACAACGGAGACACGATCTTTGTTAACGAGGTTCAGCCGAAGCCTACATCCCCGGGGCATGACCGGACGCTCCTCCCCAAACCGCAACACCGGTCACTCCGGGATCCCGACAATACGCCGCCTTCCCACTGCGAGCATGTCGCTATGTCGTCATGGTTACAACAGCAGCCCCCCTCTCATATTTATGAGGAGGCTCGGGTTACAGAGAGTATGACACGGACTCGACCCTATACTGCTAAATATAACTCAAGTCTCATCGTAACCGGATTGTACAAATATTCGATACAATATCTAACAGCAAACTTAGTGGAGATGTTATCCCAAACTTACTCTGAATGGAAAAGTTTCAACACTCTCGCTTGGAGAAAGATCGCAAATGATGAAGGCCTTGGTCTTGCGCTAGGCGGACACAGTCTATTATGCTCGTGCTAAGACTGTCTCCAACAAGGAGATCCAAACACAAAAATGGGTTCACCACAGTACATTTGGGTCTAAAATCCTTCTCCAACAAAGGACGCAAACACAAGACGCATATTGCATCGCCTCCGACGCGCGAGGTAAAATTGTCTCGTCTGTGACGCGCGAGGCATTCCTCTGGTGGTGGGCCCAGCTCGAATCGACCACAGCCAACGGCGGTGAGGGAAGCTCGCCTGCCCGTGCGCTGCCGCTTTCCCCGACCTGGCATCCCAGCCAGGTGGCTCGTCGGCGGGGAGTCGCGACCGGCCGCTGGATCCGGGAGGGAGGGGAGAGAGCCAGAGAGGCCGCTGGCTTGATTCCGTCGTCGACGGTGAGTCTCCGGTCAATTCTTCGCGGCCGGACCCTGCTCAGCACCACCTGCACCCATTTGACCCTCATCCCGACGAGGTGGATCCGCAGCGGCTCGAGATGGAAACGAGAACGGGAACGACGACGGCGAGGCCGCGGCGAGGAGCAGCCAACGAGGGAGTAGCGGACGGCCGACGAGGAGGCTGCCGGGCATCGGAAGGGCGGCGACGGATCCGCCGTCGAGGAGGAGGGTGTCGGGCCTCCGGGCTCTTGCGGCAGCGGCGCTTGCAGTGCGAGGCAGAGATGGAGGGGAAGGGGAGGAAGCATTTTTGTGTGGGGGCTGTTGGAGACCGGCGATTTTTAGGTACCAACCTTTCTACTGTGGGCGACCCAAAGTCGTGAATGGGTCTCCTATTTGCATCCTGACTGTTGGAGTCAGTCTAAGCTTTCATCCATTATGCTAAATCTTGAGAGATTTATCTTCCAGCTTTGAGGTATACTGTATATTAGTAATACCTCTATGTGATGGTGTACTAATAATATATCAAGGTTTCATCCATTTTCCATTTTAATTACAAGACAAATTTCCAAACCGCCCTGTTCGTTTGGCTTATCAGCCACCAGACAACAGTACTTTTCTCTCAGAACAAACCAGCCACCAACAACCAATATTTTTCTCTCCGAACAAATCAGCACCAGCCACCAGCCAAACGAAAACATATACTATACCTGAGTGTTGAATTGAAATTGCTAATGTATAGAAAGTTTTGAGTCTGATGTGATTTGATTTAATCTGTCTAAGATTCATGATCGTATGAAAGTAGTGTGTGAAATAGGCTATGTTTTCAAAGTCTATGGTAACAAATTGCCCTCACAGTCACTGACTCATTGTAGCATACTAGCGTATGCTGTTCTTTTATTAATCCACCTTTGTTTGGACGTCATGTTGGACTAATTAAAACCCATCTCTCTTTTGCATGCTTTGGGATTTGAGAAGATTGGGTCACTTATGAAAGAATTAACGGGGTAGTCATATATGTATTGCATCCAAAGAGAAGCCCTTTTTGTTCATATGCTACTAAGCTGCAGTATTTTGCAGATTGTTATTTTTCAAAAGATGCTCAAACAAATTAGTTATTGGTAGATAAATTACAAGTATCGTTCTCAGAGTGATGGTGATAGCAAGGTAACTTCTATTTGTTAAATAACATGTCCAATATTAGGTGTAGTCTGCATATTATCCGCTTAGGCCATTCTCAGTGGAGATGTTATGGACACGATTACCTAGAGTGACACACCATCTAAAAACGTTTGAAACTATAATGAAACACCTCTGTCTCAATGCATAATTTTATCTATTGTTATTTTCTAAGTTGCATGCAAGACACAAGTTGTCTAGTTAACTGTGTATAGAGGGTGTCGTCATCATGAAACTCATTTTACCTCTCTCTTCATTAATACACTGCCACAACATAAAAAATGCTCACATGACATCTTATTTAATGTCTATGAAACCCCATTGAGACTGGTCTTATCCATCCGTATATCGAGTTACCCATCTGCATGTTCTAATTTGACTTTAGTAGTCAAATTTGGCCTGCGAATGTGAGAGTTATGTACTTGCAACAATGTCAGGGTTATGTGGTCAATATTAATAATGACGACAAGATTTCTGCACTTGCAACAATGTGAGGGTTATGTACTTGCAACTGGATCATCAAGTCAATATTAAAAACTTGCAACTCAAACATCTACAAGATTTCTTTCTTTTGACAGAAATCATAATAACTCTGATGCTACTAACCTTTCTCTAAAAAAAAGATGGACATTCTAATTATGCCTATCCTCAATCGCTCCATGATCCGTCCATTCTCTCCTTGCAAAATTCGAAGAGTTGCGTGCACTGAAGTTCATCTTCTTGACTTCGTGTGGGCGCTCTGAAGCTGTCACCTTGTTCGGTTTTCTGCTGCGGTGCTGCATGCAGCAGCTAGAAAATATCGTATGAATTTTCTTTGGTGTTCTCCAATGGCTAGGCGCTGGCCCTGCATGGCGGAACATACTAGCCGTAGCTTGACTTGAATCTTTTCATACACGCCTTCAAGCCTCATCGTTTCCTGGCCGGATGCCCGGATTCTCAACCGCGTGGTCCATTGCCATTGCCGTCCTATTGCTTCACCGTTTCCCGGACCTCCGAGAAATCCACCAGGATATTGTTTTCGCTGGCGATCTCTTTGGTCACCTTTTTCTTCAGCTCCATGTTTGTTTTGTCTCCAGATAACTTCCACAACAGCTGCAACAACAAAACAAATCAGCCATATGCTAATATCAGCAATCCATCTTTCCAATGCCAAATAATTCAGATGTGCAAGATATCAATACTAAGACAATGCTATCACTTACCATGGGATCAACCATTCCGGTTCCCTCCTTCGCGGTCGCAGCAAAGTCGCTACCGAACTTGTGTTCAAGGATGGTGCGTGCTAGCAGGAGCTCCGGCAGGTCGCCGCACCACCTAGCTGCAAACATGATCCCAGCAGCCGCCTCCATTATCTCCTCACCAGATTCCCTACACACCCAAACGTAACAGTCATGCTACCGTAAAGGAGATGATAATAAACAGCAGAGCCAAGCATGAAAACTTGACCGACTCAAATACAAGGTTTGTAAAGAAGATACGTACTGCGGCTTATCTAACCGCGCGGCATGGTCGACGAGGCGTTTGCAGTAGAGCTCTATGATGTCGAATGCCTGCAGCATGTTGTCCTCCTCTATGACCTGCTCTGCCTGCAGCGGAAGAAAGGCGAATGCAAAAGCGTTAGGTTCCCGCATTTGAAGGGGTATATATGATGCTGCATTTGAGGGTGTTGTATTTAATTAGAGATTATATGTAGGATCATACTCTGTGGAGAGCACGGTGGAGGTGGCCGAGGATGAGGAGCTGGCTGACATCGCTAAGCGAAATGGACTTGCGCGCAAGGCGGGGACGGCGGGCAACCGCGAGGCGCGACAAGGCGAGCTTGAGAAGCTTCTTAACCCTGGAGGTCTGCTTAGAGGTCTTCCTGTTGAAGAATCCCATGGTTTTATCGATTGCTGCTGCCTTCAAGGAGTTTTTTTTTTAAAGAAAAAAGGGCAGGAACGGGAATGGAAGAAGGAGGTGAGTTGCTTGCGGATTGATCTGAAGTCTGAATTGGCGGGACAAAGGTTTTATAGCCGTGCTAGTAGAGTCTAATTTTAGTATCTCTACTGTCAGTTTGGTTTAAACGGACTCGTTTTGCATTTGCAAGAACAAGGCCTTCTTGTACAACGTGCTTGAAAGCCTGCAGAAGGGTAATAAGCTAAACGTGCTCAAAAGTACTGGTGGTAAAGCAAAGTAAACGTGCACAAGATGTACCGGCGCTAAATGAAATGGGAATATGCAAAAACTAGAGTGGTTTTCTGTAATTTTTTAGATATTTGTGTCTCTAGTTTTGACTTTCTCTCCGCTCGACTCCTGGTAAAGTCTGATTAATCTGAGTTTTGCTACTAATTAATCTTCATCAAGCACTCGAATGTTGCATTTTTTTTATGAAATTATAGTGTATAGACACATGTACTCAGACAAGTACAACCAGAAGGAACACTGACAATTTTACAGCAGAACTAAAAGTGTCCACGTCTGCATATGAGCTCAAGCGCCTTCTCGAGGTTGGCGACGACGTCTGATATGGCCGGGCGGTTATCCCCATGCAGCCACAGACATCGCGCCGCCGTGTTCGCCACCAGCTGCAGCGGCTCGAGCTGCCACATGGTCATCGGCTCCGGCGCCGGGCGCCGGTCGAGCACATCCACCAGCCTCCCGGCCTGGATGCTCGGCAGCGCGAACGACACCAAGGTCATGGGCACCATGGTCCTGCTCCCCTCCTCCCAAACGGTGACCACTGGGGGATTCCCCGTCAGCACCTCGAGCATCACCACGGCGAGGCTGTACACGTCGCTCGCCGGCTTTATCCGGCCCGTGCTGCAGAGCTCCGGGTCGGCGTACCCGTACGCTCCGGCGACAACCTCGACGGGTTGCGACTCCACGCCGGCGGCCCGCCAGACCGATGCGCCGAAGCCGGTCAGGCGCGGCGCCCAGGTGTCGCCCAGGAGGATGTGGGACGAGGTGACGTTGCCGTGGATGACGAGCGGCACGGCGTAGCGGTGCAGGTGCTCGACGGCGCGCGCCGCGCCCAGGAGCACCTGGACGCGCGTCTTCCAGGACGCCGTCACAGGCGACGACGGCGGCCTGCGGCCGTGTAGATGGTCGTGGAGCGAGCCGTTGCCCATGTACTGGTTGACCACGAAGCGCTCCCCGTCCTCGGCGCACCAGCCCAGGAGGCGGACTATGTGATCGTGGCGGAGCGGCGAGAGGATGGCGAGCTCGGTGCCGAAGGCGTCGTCCGCGCCTCGCCGCCCGGTCCTGAGGCGCTTGACGGCCACGTCACGCCCGTCGTGGAGCTTGCCCTTGTACACCGTTCCGGAGTCTCCGTCAGCGAGCACGACGGCGAAGTTGTTCGAGGCCAGCGTGATCTCCGCCAGCGTGAACTCATCGTCTGCTGCCGGATCCTAGTCGATCGGGATGATCCAAGTCAGAAAGGACAAACTTGTGCAAATCGAGATGCATGGAACGGGGATAGACCTACCGGCTCCGGCATGCGGGTCGTGTCGCTCCTAACAAGCGGCGAGGCACTGCCGCTACTGGTCCCATCGAGGCGGCGGGCTATGCCGATATGGCTGATGACAGGGAAGAGCAGGAGGTAGGAGTCGATCTTCCTCTCGACTTCCCTGAACCTCTCGGCCTTGCGGCTGGCCGTCAGGAACTCGTACGCCCGGCCCCTCGCCTGGCACGACACGAGGAGGTCGTGCGCCTCCGAGAGCGTGTCGCCGAGCCCGGCCAGCGGCCGCGCGGCCTCCGGGTCCCTCAGGCTTGGGAGCAGCTCGGCGAGCATGTCGACGCGGCGGGCCAGGTGCTCGCAGTCCCTTCTGTTCTGGCGAGCCGTCCGCGCCGCCTGCCGGATCTTGGAGATGAGCCCGAGGGCGTCGACGCCGGCCAGCTGCGCGACGGTCGCCGCGTTCGCCAGCCCGACCCACATCGCGGCGGTGACTGGCGGTCCAGTCACTCCTGCACTCCTCGGCTCCTCCTATCCCGTGCGCTACACAAACTTGCGTGCGTGTCACGAGTTGACTCCACATATACAAGTAGTATCTCCCAATAAGCATTCGTTTGTACTGATCAGAGGACCGAGTCGTCTGACTCGGTGAAGGTGGGCACGTCGATCACACGATGCCATTGTCACTTGTAAGTTCAGTTGTTCGACGCGCCATTGACCTGAGTTTTAATTTCTTTCTCATCACAAGTTGCTAAGTAAAGTAACTTATTCAGCTGGAGTCGTGAGAGATTTCAGCGATTTCAGCTGAATGCAATGACCCCGCCAGAGATGTGGACATTGTATTAGGATAGTTACATTGTATTTGAGATTGGCCTAGTTGTGTAGATAACTGTGTCTGTTGTAATTAAATAGGATTAGATATCTATAATCTGTGGTTTTCTTGTAAACCAAGGAAGGATTAACCTCAACTAACACATCATTGTGGACATCCAAAACCTACTGTTCTTACAACTCAAAAAGATAAAATAAAGCCAGTGCACAGCAAATTATTCACAAGTTGGAAGCAATTCCCAACCAAGTTTTTCAAATTTCCATGAGCGAAATATTGTGGGATCCACTAGCACTGGGGCCTGTTTGGGAGAGATCTGCTAAAAATAGTTCCACTCCATGAAAAAATATCCAAACAAGTCAATTAGCACCACTCCACTCCAAGAAATATGAGCTCCACTCCAGGTTTTTTTTAAGCTCCTCAAGATGTGCTCCACCAATTTTGAGAGTTCGTGGAGTTGGAGATAATTACTGACGAGGGCTCGGATTAGGGTCCCCCTTTGACGGCAAGATTATTCCACTTGAAGACAACAAAACCATCATCCACAAGGTGAAGACTCCTGTCAGCTGGCGAGCAGCTTGAGGATGGTCGTAACGTTGCTGATTACAACATCCAGAAGGAGAGCACTCTCCACCTGGCTTTGCGTCTCAGGGAAGGCATGCAGATCTTTGTCAAGACCCTGCACCGGCAAGGCACCCAATCTTCACTCGGGTAGCGGCCTCGCACGACAAGTCTCCGCCTCGCACGACAAGTCCGGCTCCGACTAGCGCGTGGGCCCAGACATACGGCTCGAGCGAGGCCACCAACGCGTGCGGGGAGGCGAATCTCCACGTCACGCGGAGACAACAGCTGGCGCCATGCAGGCGACCTGCCTCGGCAGGAGCCTTAAATGCGAGCCTGACTAGCCGTGCAACCATCACATCGCCATCAACTTCCACTCTACCACACGCAAAGCTCAGCCCGAGGCACTCGAGCACCCTCTACGACGCGTGCGGGCCTAGACTTAGGCTCACGCGTGGCAAGTCAAGCAAGTACTCAGGCAGACTAAGGCAAGACCAAACTACTCGGGGAGAAGGCCAAGTGTCCCGGGGTGAACAGCCCGACCCGGCCACGCGGCGGCTTCCCCGACAAGACATCAAGACCAAGCTTCAATGCGGCCTGACGGACAACGACGTACGACGGGACGTACCAATTGTCAGGCACTGTAGCTCTTTTTTCCTTCCCTTTGTGCCCCTCCCCTTGTGACTATAAAAGGGAGAGGGCAAACGTTACAGGGGTTAGACTTTCACGCGATCGCACACCACCACCCGGGACCTGGGAACGAACTCCCTCTCCCGACCAGTTTGTAAACCCTAATACGAGCACACTTGGCTCAGGAACACGGCTGCCACGCACTCGACGTAGGGTATTACTCCTCGGAGGCCCGAACCAGTATAAACCCCGTTGTTTCCCGAGCTAACCATCCGAGCCCGACGCACGATCGACATGAATTTACTGTCGGCGGTAACGAACCCCGACAATTACCCACTGCCACTGGTTACACACCTCCTCATACAGTCATACCCTTTCACGGGAAAAGAATAGAAAAGGTCAACAGGTCGGCTCGCATCCCTTCTGCTGCGGCCGCTATCGCTTGCAGTTGTGGCTCCCGAGGCAAACGACACGTGCCAGAGGAGCTCCTCGTCTGTCGTTGAGTGCTCTAGCCCCTCAGTAGCCACGGCGGCGGCGACGGCCAGAACAGCGCCGGCGTGAACGCGACGGACACCGCCGCGGGACCGTGCTGCTCCATGAGCATGCCAACCACGGACAGTGCCACGCCGAGTAGCAGGAACGCCTTGAGCATCCCCCACGGGAACAGCCTATTCAACCCCTGCTTCGCCTCCTTCACGTCGTCCGCTATGGACGCCATCTACGCCAGGGACTAGCCGACTTTGAGTTCTCCAGCGTGAAGACGACGCGGGACCCCCCAGATTTGAGCGTGGGGGTGACTATCTCCAGTGTGGGAAAAATCGTGGCCCCGGTGCGGACCTCGCGCGGCCTTGCCACGACCTCCCCCCCCCCCCCCCCCCCCCCCGCACGGCCGCGGCCCCTCTCGGCGGCATCAGGGTCACCCGTGTCGACCTCGCGCCGCGGTGCCCGAGTCCTCCCCGGCGCCAGAGAGGCGGCCGAAGCCTTGGGAGTCAAGGATGGCGAGCACCTCCGCGGTCGCTCACTTCGCCTTGCCCCGTCACTGTGCGCAGCTGCTCCTCTAGCTCTGCGACCTGCGATGACGAGGCCTAGCTCACAGCTGGGAAGAGGAGGAGCCGCCTCCGCCCCGGCTTGCAGCTGTGGGGATTAAGATAACCGACAAGCAGGACCTGTGTGGAAGTGAGGGAAATTTAGATGGGCCAAGTTGAGCCTCAATCTGGACTGCGGGGGTGTAGGAGTTGGGCTTATAGGATTTGTGGAGTGGAGCTCTCCTAAACATGATTCTCCAAACTACTGAAGTGGAGCGGAGTTTATTGAGTGGAGTTTGTGAAGTAGAGTTGTTTTTTTAGCAGAGCCCTCCCACACTGGTCATCCTTCGTTGCAGTACCTTTTTTAGAGTTATAGGGCAAAGCCTCCCTTACTCAAAAGGCGGATGTTCAGAAACATTTTATAACCCATATCATGAGCACTCAACCCAGGGGGCGACGAAACTGTTGAGTTATGATCCAAATTCTGTCTCCCAAGAGAAAGGCCGACTTCTGACGGAGCGAAGCGGAGGCCCGTCGCCGGTAGGCTTGGGCCGGAGCGAAGCGGGGGTCATAAATATCCGTTAGGGTTTTTCATTAGAGATTGATTTATTCTCTTGTAAGCCGCCGCCGTTGGCGTTGTAACCTGACTCCCGATATAGTGAAGTTCTTGCTGGCTGGCGCCCGTGGTTTTTCCCGCAAGGGTTTTCCACGTTAAATCTTGTGTCTCCTGCGGTTTGATTCCTTTACTTGTCGTCGTTTATTCGCCATCGTTTATAACAGAAACCTCCCTTCACCACCTGTTACCCTTGCTCACAGGGTAGAGGTCCAGCATTCCACACCGAATACACTCACAATACAGCAGTTTTGCGAAAAACTAACAGACTAAAAGAAGGAAAAAAACACACGCTGGCCATCTCTCTCTCTTTTTTGTCCCAGGCTTGTTTCATCACTTCATCATCCTTTTATCATGCTGGAGTTTTGTTCTTGCAACAGCATATCCTCCATGTCTTGTAGTTGGCTCACCCACTGTTTCATGCAAAGGAAGTTCTCACCTATCACTGATTCATCAAGATTTTTGGCTTTTTAGCCAAGCAACTCAATTTCGTCACATATTCTATCAGCTCTTCCTTTCTCTCTGCAGGGCACAAAACTATCCAGTTTTGCACCAGTACCACTACCTTCATAAGCAGATGCCCCATGTTTTGACAAAGAGAGTTCTGAAAGCACAATTCATTTCTTAGTTTCCAGATGGCCCAAAGGGAGGCAGCGCTAATAATGTTAATTGTAACAAATTTTTTATTACCAATAGATTCTATGGAGCTACCTTACCTATATTCCTGCCAATTATACCAGAAATCCTTATCCACATTTCCTTTGCTACTACACACTCAAGTGTTGACAAGTTTCCACCTCCTCACAAAAAAGACAAGTTCTATCCTCTACTTTTTGCCTCTTAGCTAGGTTGTCTCTGGTTAGAGTTTTGTTTTTAAAAGAGCAGCCGCATGAAGAATTGCACTCTTAGGGGTATTTTCAGTGACCAGATCTCAGGAGTATAAACAGATCTAATACCTAGAAATCGCTGACTCTATATAAGGGCTGGGAAGTATAAATCCCATTGGAAGTGAAACTCTGGATTAGAGTATCTTCTTCAGCAAAAAAGCGAAGGGTTGAAGCTAACTGAACAATTTCAAGCTAAATCCTACCTAATCTTTCACTCACTGTTCTTTTGAACATATTTCAAATTTTGGCCATCCCACAAGTCAGCCACAGTACTAGTTTTCTCATTCACTATGACATATGTATCCCAAAATTGAATTGCAAGACTAGAGGGGCCTTGCGAATTATCTTCCCAGAACATAACTTTCTTCCTGTCCCTGATTTTCCATCTAAAGTCCAGCTTGGCTGCCTTTGCTGCTCACATAAAAACCCTTAATAATTTGTGAACTGTTAGTATCTCTGGAAGACATGATGTTTGACTTATCATTATTATACTTACTGTCAATAAGCTCTTTCCAGAGCTTACCATCCCCAGCTTGGTACCTCTTAATCCAGAAAGCTAGCAAACAAGTGTTCATAACTCTTAAACTTGGGATTCCTAAACCACCAAACTCTTTAAGCATGCTGACACTTTCCCAATTAGCCAAATGATACTCCCTCCGTATCGAAATATTTGTCGCTGTTGATTTTTTCTTACAACTTTGACCATTTGTCTTATTCAAAAAATTATGCGAGTATCACATATTTTGTTTCCTATATACTTTATCATTGTAGGTATTTTAAGCTTGCATTATACTTTTACATATTTGCAATAATTTTTTGAATAAGACAATTGGCAAAGTGTGATAATTTTTTGCCACCTATACTATAAGGAGCGAAGACAATTAAAAACTTTTCTCAACCAATTCGGCCCCGCCTTACCCCTCACCCAATCCGAATTTATGTATTCTTTGGATTAATCTAGACCTTCATATCTAAACTTTTCTAACCCAATTCGGGTCCGTCTTACCCCTCACGCCGGACCCACTCGTAAGGTTGCATGATGACCGAAAAGGTGGAACGACTATAAAAATCACAATTTGGAGAGCATTTCTGCCAAAATCGATTTTTTTTCTCACCCATGCCCATATCTACCCACCTTGTCTACCCCGTTTTGAGTCCACCACCCGTCGGCTGTGCATGGAGCCGTTGACCCACCCGGCAAGCCACCACCCGCGTCAAGCGGTCCACCCAACTCCCCGCGCGCCCCGATCAACACTCCCGGCCTCCCCCCAGAATCACCTCCTCCCCACACGCCCCCACCGTGTCCCTCTGGAATCCCGGATCCGCGTCGCGGGAGCGTCACACTCTGAGTCATTTACGTACATGCACGTCAACGAATTTTGAGTGCATGGCATACAATTATCTGAAAACTTTTCCATGACATGTGCGTAACCGGCAACTTTCTTAATGGCATGTAGGTAAATGACTCTCGCACTCTGCCGCATCGACCCACGCCGCCGCAAATTGGCCCTCCCTCGCACCGCCCACCCGTCACTGCCGCCGGTGGACCTCCCCGCGTGCCCCCGACCCCATGGCCGACATCTCTGCTCCCCGGATTCGTGATCCACTCCATCGACACCGAGGCAGGCAGGGGCGAAGTCGCGATGGCGGCTGCATCCCGAGTCGGCGTATGCCTCGCTAATGAGCCTGCGTCCGACTAGCAGATGGCCCTGTTTGACGTCCGCACCGACGCCATGCGCATCGCCTCCCGTTCGTGGCTCCATGCTGTTGTGCCAGCCATCAGAGTTGTCCCTCAGATGTCCGAAAGAAGGCTCGGACGGGAGTAGACGTCAAACCAGTTCATAACCATCGCGACTGATGTGCCCTCATCCCAAGCCGACGGTGCAGGAGAGGAGTCCGTTGTAGAGCCTGCTGTCGCCGCCGGCCGCCGCCAACGGCGGCCAGCGGCCGTTCTTGTCGACCTGTCGTGATGCATCCCTTTAAGAAGGGTACGGGGCACCAATGTCATCAGTTATCACAAGGTAATCTTATTCTGGGCTACCAAGCTGCTAAATCGTTAGTTGCCCACTTGCTCCCGGACTGCGGGTAGCCTTTTAAAGTGTTCTGTGCACACTTTGTGTCGATGTGTATTGAGTTTCTCGCTACAAAAGACTGACTTTCGGGTGATTTGCATAGCCACCCTTCCCCTCTTTGTGCCATTTCTGTTTATGCGATGTTTTGCATGATCGAATGCTCCATTCATTATTCTTTTTCTGTGATTAATTATCTGAATGGTCTGCTACATGCACTTTTGTTGTAGTATCAAGTAGCACTAGATAGATGGAGCAAACATGTCCTTTTGTTTTCGGATTGTTATAGTTACTTGCAAAGTGGCAAGATAACTGGAGGTGTCAAAGCAGCAATCATTGAAAGGTAGCAGCAGTTTTAGAACACCAAATTTAACATATATTAGTGGGAAGCCTGATGCACATCAATTTGGTGAATCGTGTGCCCTTGCATAGCTCTAGGTGGTATATCCTTATATCTGGTATAAACTAATTTATCAGGAAGTTCTATTTGGGTCACTTTTATGTTTTGCCTGATCAAATGCTCCATTCATTTTTTTGCTATGCGATTATCTGAATGGTCTGATACATGCACATTTAGTTATAGTATAGATTCATAAAGATCTAAAGTGTACACTGTCATTTACTATTGTTAATGCTGAAATCATCCATCTCATTCCATTGGTCCCCATAAAAATTCTCACTAATAAAGACATCAAGACAAACATGTGAAGTGAAAAAAGATAGTCATGTACTACAGTGCAAGACGCAAGATAAAGAATATTCTTAGAAAGAAAATATTATAAAATATTAAAAATATTAAAAATATTATGATATGATAGTATGAAAAGTATACCAATGATCTAAGCGGAGAAAGATCATTATGGAAAAAGTTAGATTTTTATTACTAAATAATTTTAATGTGCACGATTGAATGAATAAATAATATACTTCTTAAAATTACATCTACATCTTTGCCACGGAAATAAAAACATAATTTAAACAATTCCTTTACTATGTGATATTCAAAACACGTGTGTGTCGCACGTGCATCTGTACCAGTATGATCAAAGTTGTAAGAAAAAGTCAATGACGACAAGTATTTTGATAAGGAGGGAGTATTTATGTTTGCCTTCTGTGTCACTCCGCAGACAAATGGCAAAGTGTGTTTAGGGACTTAATTGCCCACATAGGGAACTTAATAAAGGAGAGCAAATAAACTAGGATGCTAGCCAAACATGATTGAATGAGAGTAACCTTAGCAGCATGGGACAGGAGCTTCCCCCTCCAACTAGCCACTCTCTTTAGAATGTTGTCCACTAAAGGTTGTATATCCTCTCTTCTAAGCTTGTCATAGACTCATAATGAAGAGGTACACTTGGATGCTTGATTGGGAAAGAGCCAACAGGGCAACCAAAAATATGGGCTGTTGTATGGATCTGGTTTGCACTAAGATTGCAAGATATGAGTTCACTCTTGTGATAGTTGATTCATGCCTGATAATTTCTCAAATCAAATCAGACTACACTTCAAGTTTCTTAAATTCTGCACAAAACGTTCTCTTACTTTCGAACACATAGGCAACTCGTTAATCACAAAGTAATTCTGCACGTCCGCTTTATAAAAAAAAGATCAACTACCATGCTATGCGCATCCTCGAATCCTCGATCATATCGCTCCGTGCACAAATCCATCCGTTGGCCTTTTGCTAGCAAAAGTTGCGTTTGAAGAGCTGCATGAACTCGCGGTCTGAATTCTGAAAGTTCGTCTTCCTATTCACTCGAAGCTGTCAGCTTTTGTTTCAGCCGCCCATTGCTTGATCTTGGAAATGACAAATGCATTCTCTTGTTAGCTACAACAAGGGGGATTGAGGTGAAGCAGTGGAGATTGGGGAGGACGAACAACAATGGGGAATCCGAGAGGAAGGTTGATTCAGAAGGTTCAGAGTTTAGTTGTACAAGTCTGCCTTTCCTTGCTCTCGTCTCACCCTTTTCTACCCTCTCTGGCGTGCTCACACAGCTAAGCTATTACATGGGCCGAGACCATTCAGGTCTAGTGACGCGGACGTTGGGCTTCTTAGGACGCGAGCTCTTGCGCGACCCATTGACGCCTTCAGCTTGTCCTTCTTCATTATCCAGATGAGCCGCCGATGCAGCAGGACTAACACCCCCTTCTCCAAAAGAACCTGCATGTACCAGAGTAGGTGCATTCGGAAACTGCTGCTTGAGGTGTTCGAGCTTCTCCCATGTGGCGAGCGACCTTGGCATTCCCGACCACTTCACCAGGACCTCAGGTACCGCATTGTTTCCAGTCGTCTCGCGGTACTGAAGCAGTTCTTCTGGGACCTGAAAGGCTACCAGTTCATTAGGCAAGACATCAGTTACCTGTGTAGTCGAAGACACCACTTTCTTGAGGAGAGACACATGGAACACTGGGTGAATTGATGCGTAAGTTGGCAGTTGCAGCTTATAAGCAGTGGCACCAATCTTATCAATGATCTTGTATGGTCCGAAGAACTTAAAGGAGAGCTTCATATTTGCTCGTGGGGCTAGAGAGGCCTGTACATATGGTTGCAACTTCAAATAAACCATCTCCCCAATCTGGAATGTTCTTTCAGATCTCTTCTTATTAGCTTGTGACTTCATACGTTGTTGTGCGCGCAACAGATGTTGACGGATAAGGTTTTCCATCAGGTGGCGTTGCTCCAGCCACTCAGCCAAATCAGTCACTGTGCAAGAGTCATTATCTTGAATTCCAAATTGCCTTGGAGTTTGGCCATATAGAATCTCAAAAGGGGTTCTGCCCACTGCTGAATGATAGCAGGTATTATACCAGTACTCCGCGAGGGGAAGCCAATGGATCCACTGAGAGGGACAGGAATGCACAAAGCAACGCAAAAGTGTCTCCAAGCATTGGTTCTCGCGCTCTGTTTGCCCGTCGGTTTGCGGATGGTAAGCGGAGCTCATTGACAGAGTGACCCCAGCAAGCTTGAATAACTCCTTCCACAAGTTGCTAGTGAAGATGCAGTCTCTGTCGGAGATAATGGTCATTGGCATGCCATGAAGCCTATAGACCTCAGAGAAAAACACCTTAGCAACAGTCAAGGCTGTGAAGGGATGACTCAGAGGTAAGAAGTGACTGAATTTGGAAAATTTATCCACCACAACCAAAATAGCATTCATTTTGCCAGATCTTGGTAACCCTTCAATGAAATCCATTGTTACCACTTGCCAAGCATTTTGAGGCACAGGTAGGGGTTGAAGCAACCCTGAATACTTTGCTCTGTCAGGTTTGTCTTGTTGACAGATGGAGCAGCTAGTCACAAAAGAGTGTATCTGTTTCTTCATACCAGTCCATGCAAAATGTTATTTGATTCTTTTGTATGTAACAAGAAACCCTGAGTGACCACCAACAGGGGAAGAATGCAAAGCCTCCATCACCTTCAGCTGTAAGGCAGGCACATTTGGAATCCAAATTTTCTGCTTGAATCTCAAAAGTCCATTGTGCAATGTAAAATTTGGTACAGCCTCAGGAGCAATTGTGAGTCGAGCCACCAGTTCAGAAGCTAAGGAATCAGTGCTATATGCAACAACCACCTCATCAAGCCAATTGGGAACCACAGTGGATAAGGAATAGCTCTGAATATTGTCATGACATCTCCTAGAGAGTGCATCAGCTACATTGTTTTGTGCTCCAACCTTGTACACAATGCGGTACTGGAGTCCAATGAGCTTAGTGAACACCCTTTGCTGCCATGGGGTGTGTATCCTCTGCTCATTCAAATGGATTAAGCTCTTTTGATCTGTGAAGATATCAAATTCAGAGTGCAACAAGTACGCTCTCCATTGTTCCACAGCAATCAGAATATCCAAATACTCCTTCTCATAAGTGGACAGACCCTGTGTTTTGGGACCCAAGGGTTTGCTGATATAGGCTAGAGGGTGTCCTTCCTACATCAGTACAACCCCTACACCACTCTTGCAAGCATCAGTTTCTATGCAAAATTTCTTAGAGAAATCAGGGACTGCCAACACTGGTGCTTCAGTCAAGGCTTGTTTAAGGGTCTGAAAGGCAGTTTCATGTTCATCTGTCCAGACAAAAAGAGTATCCTTCTTCAACAGTGCTGTCAAAGTCTTGGCAATGAGTGCAAAATGTCTAACAAATCTTCTATAGTACCCAGCTAGCCCCAGAAAGCTTCTCAGCTGCTTTGTATCTGTAGGTGTTGGCCATTCAACTATAGCACGGATCTTGGCAGGGTCAGTGGCAATACCCTGAGCTGAAATGATGTGGCCCAAATAATTGATCTGAGGTTTGGCAAAAGTACACTTAGAGAGTTTCACACACCATTTATCTTTGAGTAGCAGAGAAAGTACAACATGAATATGTTGGATGTGTTCCTCATAAGAAGCAATGTAAATGAGAATGTCATCAAAGAAGACAATCACACATTTCCTTAACAGTGGTGCCAGGGTATTGTTCATTGCCCCTTGAAATGTTGCTGGGGCACCACACAACCCAAAAGCCATAACTCTGAACTCAAAGTGTCCAAAATGAGTCTGAAAAGCAGTTTTGAACTCCTCTCCAGGTTTCAGTCTCACTTGGTGATATCCAGCATTCAAGTCCAGAGATGTAAACCACCTAGCTCTTGCTAATTCATCCATGAGCTCATCGAATACGGGTATAGGAAACTTGCTTTTCAATGTGAGGGCATTAAGATATCTATAATCAATGTAGAACCTCCAAGTGCCATCTTTCTTTCTAACCAGCAGAATTGGTGAAGAAAAAGCACTCACACTTGGTTGGATGAGACCTTTAGCTAACATATCAGCCACCTGTTTTTCAATCTCATCTTTTAAAGCTGGAGAGTAACTGTAAGGTCTAACATACACAGGTTTAGCTCCTGGAACTAAGGGTATCACATGATCACAGTCTCTTCTTGGTGGTAATTCAGAAGGAGGCTCAAAAACATCTGCAAACTCTGATAGCAATCTTTCAATTTCAGCAGGTACAGCAGGAACAGTTGAAGGCTCCAGGTCTGAAGACAATGCAGATAAGTGAACCAGCAACTCTGTAGGTGAGTCATCAACAATTCCCTGAATAAATGCTTGGGACCCATGGTGAGGAATGGACATCCACTTCTGCTTCCAATGCACCTGCATATGGCTATGTTGTTCCAGCCAGTCGATGCCAAGAATCATGTCATAACTGTGTAGGGGAAGAACTCTCAAGTCAGCTGAGAATGTACATTACCCCATGTTCCACATACCCTGTGGTATGTAACTGGTACAGGTCAGCTTGGACCCATTAGCTACTTGAACTCCAATAGGTGTAGACAGAGGTGCAATACCAGCACATTGTTGGGCCAACTTCTCACTGATGAATGTGTGAGAGCTACCCGAGTCAACCAGGATAGTAATCTGTACACCTTGCAATTGACCTTGCATTCTCATTGTTTTAGGACCCTCAGTTCCATTGACTGCATGAGCTGAAAGGGCTAGAAACAATTGAGACTTGGAAGATACAGATACAATGTCCTCTTCATCCTCAATGTTGAATAATTGCAGTATTTCCTGGAGAGCATGCAGTTGGACTGATGGAGCACACCGATGCTCTCGGCTCCATTTTTCAACACACTTAATACATAGCCCCTTGGCTCTTCTGTATGTCTTCAGAGCAGCCCATTTATCTTCTAGAGATTTGCCTTCACACAATCGCTTTTCTTCAGGCAGTACAGGAGTTGGCTGCTTGTCAATTCGAGGAGGAGGAGGAAGTGGTAAAGGAGCTCGAGGTGGGAACCTCTGAAAGGACCCTTGTTCATGCTTCCTTGTGCTCGGATGTGAAGGGGTGGACACATCTTCTTGTAAAAGAGCAAGCGAATAGGCAGTATCGAGATCTTTGGGACGCTGAACAAGCACAATTGGCTTAATATCATACTTCAAACCATCAATGAATCGCATAGTAAAGTACAACAGATCTGTGGAATGACCATAAGCTGTGAGCTGGTCGACTAGCATAGAGAATTGGTCGACATACTCAGACACAACTCCTACTTGCCTAATATTGAAAAGTTGCCTAAGCATCAACTCCTGTTGTTCTCTACCAAAGCGATCTAACAACATTCTAACAAACTCATACCAAGATGCACTCCACAACCTGACTTCTATAGATTGCAGCCAACGTGCAGCAACTTTAGTGAAATGCATGGTAGCAAACTTAATCCATCTATGATTCTCTACATTGTACATCTCAAAATAGTTTTCACTTCTAGTTAGCCAGAGCTTGGGATTTTCCCCATCAAATTCAGGGAAATTAACCTTGGGAAGCCTCTCAGTCCCTAGACCTGATTTTGAACCATTGCTAGGTAAAGCAGGGAAAGGAAGAGGAGAGTTGCACGCACCCTTGACCGGGGGATGATATGTGGTGACGAACCCACATCCATCCGCCCGGTGGAAGGAATCAACACCGTGCCCGCTGGGCCGATCGACTTGATCTCCGGCAGATGGGCGCGCGGAAGCCGATCCGAGTTGTGGGGTGATGCCGGGATGGCCCATCGCGCTCTCACAAACAGATCTCTCCCAGTGCGTGGTGAGTTTGCCGACCTCGAGCTTGATGTCATCGACCTTCCCTTCGATCTCCGGTTTCCAGTCTTCCAGATCGATGGCGACTTTCTCCACCTTGGAGACGCGCTCGTCGCCGCGGTTCTCCAGATCGAGGAACCTCTTCTCCCACTTGGCATCGTTGTTCGCGAATCGCTTGTCGAGTTTCTGGTTCTGATCCGCGAACTGCTTCTGCATCTCGTCGAGGATCAACTTCGTCTCGGGACTCATCGCGCCGTGACGCCGCTGCAGACGCGTGAAGTGGTCGTGCGTGGATGCGGAGGGTGGATCCAGGATGCGAAGGAGTCTCTGATACCAGGTATGTTAGCTACAACAAGGGGGTTGAGGTGAAGCAATGGAGATTGGGGAGGACGAACAACAATGGGGAATCCGAGAGGAAGGTTGATTCAGAAGGTTCAGAGTTTAGTTGTACAAGTCTGCCTTTCCTTGCTCTCATCTCACCCTTTTCTACCCTCTCTGGCGTGCTCACAGAGCTAAGCTATTACATGGGCCGAGACCATTCAGGTCCAGTGATGCGGACGTTGGGCTTCTTAGGACGTGAGCTCTTGCGCGGCCCACTGACGCCTTCAGCTTGTCCTTCTTCATTATCCAGATGAGCCGCCGATGCAGCAGGATTAACACCTCCTCACTGCTCTCTGGAGTCCCGACTCCAATGTTAAGAGGCACTCTTCCTTTGCGAGTTTGTGGGAAAGACGACCGTATTCGGACTTTCAGCTTCCATTCGTGCCTTCTTGTCACACCGCACACGTCGTTTCACGGTCGATTCTCTACAATGCTGACCATTGCTAGTGCCGTCCTGCTCCATTTTTACTTCCTAGAGCTCAGAGAAGTCCACCAGAATATCGTTTTCGGCAGCGATCTCCGTGGTGACCTTCTTCTTCAGCAACACGTTTGTTTTGTCGCCTGACAACTTCCATACAAGCTGCAATGATAACACATAGGCCAACCCTAAATGTCAGGGATCCCTATTCCGATTGGATATGAGTCATATGACAACGTAACGTACGAATAAGGTCGGGTCATTACCATGGGATCGACGATTCCGGTTCCCTCCTTCGACATCACAGCGAAATCGCTGCCGAACTTGTCTTCGAGGATGGTGCGCGCGAGCAGCAGCTCCGGCAGGTCGCCACACCACCTGGCTGCAAACATGATCCCCGCTGCCGCCTCGCTAATGTCTTCGCTGCACTCCCTGCTCACACCAAACCACAACAGTCAGGCAACTGAAACGAATGCGACAGAGCATTCAAACCTAAGATGTTTCTCAGCCATCAGATCGAAATCGCAGGGCTGAGACTGAGCCACGTCATCCCAGTCTAGAACAGTGACGTGGCTCAGTCTCAGCCCTGTGATGCCGATCCGAGGGCTGAGAGTGCACCACGTTATAGGGTGGACATATGCCCCTATGTTTATAAAATTCACTCTCAAAAAGCTCCTATTTTTACTTACTGTGGTTTGTCTAATTCCGCTGCATGATCGATGAGGCGCTTGCAGGAGAGCTCGATGATCTCGAACGCCTGCAGCATGTTGTCTTCCTCGATTACCTGCTCTGCCTGCACGGATAAATGAAAGATTGCGTCAGAGCTGCCGCATTGGAAGAGAGAGCATTACCCAAAACCAAAAGGATTATGTGCTTCGTGATCACAGGTCTGTACCCGAAGGAGAGCCCGGTGGAGGTGGCCAAGCGCGAGGAGCTGGCTGACATCACCGCGGGAGATAGACTTGCGAGCAAGGCGGGGACGCTGGGCGACGGCGAGGCGCGACAAAGCGAGCTTGAGGAGCTTCTTGACCCTCGAGGTCTGCTTTGAGGTCTTCCTGTGGAAGAATCCCATGGTTTGGATCGATGGATTGTTACTGCTGCCTTCGGTCAGTGTTTTGCTCGATGAACAGGAAGGGGAATAGAAGAAGAAGGCGGCTTGCCTTTTGGATTGTTCGGAACTGAAGAAGTCTGGATTGGCGGGGGGAAAAGATTTTATAGGGCAATGCTACTAGCCTTGAGAAGTCTAATTTTAGTATGTCTACTGTCAGTTTGGTTTAAACAGACCCATTTTGCATCTGCAAAGAACGTGTTCTTGTACCATGTGGCTAGAAGGGCAGTAATATGCTAAACGTGTTCAAAGTCAATGATTGTAAAGCAAATTAAACGTGTGTGAGATGTGCGGGTGAAAAATGGAATGTAGTCGATCTCAGTCAAGCAACCCGGGTTCGAACCCCCGCGGTGGCCTCTCGCTAGCGTGAGGGAGTCACCGACCGGGAGTATCATAGAGAGAACCTGGTACCTAGCGTCGTAGACGCAGGGGCTACGCTAGCCTCTGGCCCCTATAAAAATTTAAAAAAATGGAATGTAGCATGCAAAAGTATAGCAGTTTTATCTTTTTTTCCAAGAACGTGGTTGTTTAGCCGTCTGTATGACTGTATGGTGTTTGGCGCTTAGTTCAATGTTATTGTCACTTGGATAATTTTTGTAGATATTTTTGTCAGTTTTGATTTCTAGGTCCAATTGTCATATTTGGAGCTTATTTGGTAGAGCTTTCCTCATCAAAAAATTGTGTAGCTGAGCCATCTTATTCCTATTATAGACTGACATCCAGATGCAAAAACAATGATGGCGACTAAAATTTGCAGTAACAAATAAAATACTACCGAGTATTTATTTTCTGATAGCAAACAGGAAAAGATACTTCATTTTGACCTGGTTCAGAAAGAAAGAATTCAAGATGCAAAAGCCAGAACGGTGTGCTCCCCTAGGAGGCCTGCAGGCCCAGCACGCGGTGGGTGCAGCGGCCCGACGGGTGCCACCCTGGAGACGGTGAATGGGGAAATTGATTTGTGTAGAAATCGCAGCACGTTCGTTTGACTTATCAGCCACTCAGCGTTACTTTTCTCTCAGAACAAACCAGCCACCAGCAACCAGCCATCAGTACTTTTCTCTCAGAACAAATCAACACCAGCCACCAACCAAACGAACAGACTGCAACTGATCGTATATGACGCGTGAGATAAAATGAGAATAAATTGTAAAATCTTTTCTTTTGAGTGATTTTGTTCTTGTGAAGAAAACGAAAAGGAAAGAAAACAAAAGGAGATGAGAACAAAATAAAAAATGAAAATGACGATGACGCTGTAGACTTGTTCAGTACCGAATCTACTAAAGAATACTTTAGTCTATCTATCTATATATACTATAATGAACGAAGAAAATTGAAAATTTTTCTCACTCAAATCAGGTCCGACTTACCCCTCACGGTGGACACACCTATCATATGTTTTTGGAAGCAGATAAGATGGAAGACTATGAAATATCAATTAAAAATCACAATTTGGAGAGCGTTTCTAAAAAACGATTTATTTTTCTCACGGAGGTGGCGTGTACCCGCCCGCCATACCCGCACGTAGTGTTTCCTCAACGCGTCTCTCCCGTTTCTTTCTCCCATCGCACCCGTTCCGAACTACATTGATCGAGACTTTTTTTTAGCATTACATCGATCGAGACCTAGCGCCCGCCATCGCCGCCGCAATGCCATCCCCATTCTCTGTGACGAGTCGCCGCCCATGGGAGTGGCCAGCTATGGATCGCTGGCATGGCGGAGTTCGGGGGCAAGCTGGGTGCTGGCGGCACGGACGCGGCTGAGCTTGACGTCGGCGTGGCGGAGCTCGACGGCGAGCCAGGTGCCTATTAATCACACACCATATGCCTTTTCTGCCGCGCTACTTCCCTCCCAAATCTCGTCCGCAATAATCGTCCCCTTCAACCCTCACACGATTCCCATCCTGCAGCGGCGGCACACGAGCGAGGTGGCGGAAGGTATCCATCCTGCGACGGAAGCGATCCTATCCCGGTGGAGAAGGTCGAACGGTCCGGGGACCCGACGGCCATCTGGCCTCAATGCCGGTGGCCACCTAGGACACATCCTGGTAAAGGCGACAATGGCTCATGTGTGGCAGCATGGATGAGGATGACGCACTGCCGCCGGCAGCCCGCCCCAGCTTCTCGCCCACTAGGACGAGGGCAACATGGCAATGGTGTTTCCTGTTGGGGAAGCTCGGCTTCTTGCCCACAGATGGTCAACGCCGGCATCCACCCTAAGTTCATCGGCATCGTGCAGGTGGTCGTCGCTCCACCCCACCCCTCCTATTACTTGCTTGTCTTAATTGTATTGGTACCGCAATCAGTGTGTTTAGTTTGTATTTTCTATGTAGAAATTCCTTCTTACGAATATTGTTGCATGTGGAATCTTTCAAATAGCAACTGATTGATCTTTTTTTCCTTCAGCCCAGGTTGCCGTCGAGCCATTGAGTCTCGGAAGACGAGGATGCTCTGAAATGATGTGGAGTTCAGTTGCGTGAGAGCACCTACAAGAATAAACTGAACTGAAGGTTCTTTCTTGCTGCCTCATGTCCAGTTCAATTACATGTGTACAGATCTCCTTTCGAAAAGATTAAACATCAATGCATTTTCTGCTACCAGTGAAAAATGTGAGACCATGTGTTATCCAAATTATATTGTCTTGTTTTTGTCTCATAGATTGATAAAACAAGCACCGGAAACTGAAGAAGTAGGTGGCAAGGTGATGATTTTTCCCCTAGGTAAACTGCGTTCCTGAATCAGTTTACTGATTGTGATAGGGATGTAGAGGAACTAGATAGTGATGTACTCTTGCAGAACTATATGGTTCTTATAAATACTTTGTATGCTTATGTGACTGCCGTAATTGATCATGGCCTCGGTAATTCCATATTGAGCTTGTTATGCGATAAAACTAGAAAATAATTTCTTAATGTGGACGATAAATTATTCTCTCTTCCGGTTCTTTGTGAGATGATAAATAATTATAGTTGATGCATCCATGTGTGAAAATCATAAAATTGAAATCTCTTCTAATTGGTACCGCAAAGAATGGTTAAGTGATTTATCATGTATGTATGCTTATCTAATTTCTATGCAGCCATGCAGGCAAGGAACAGCCTCCCAAAGTCCCAGTGTTTTGAATTTAGTTTCCACAAAAATCCATGCAAATTCTTTCTTTGTTTCACATGACACATCTACCTTATGTTTATTTAGGACTTTTATTTTCCCACTCTCTTTTATGATATGGCAAGGTTGTGCCCTGCTAAATATTTGAACCTGCCAGTCATAGATCTGGAAATGAGACATGGATTTGAAGAAAATAGAGTTCAAAGATTAAGAAAATGGATACTTTTCTCACCAATAGTTCTTGTAGTCCAATATTTAATGCGTCTGCATATCACATATTAAGCTCATACGCTCTCGTTCTTAGGTGTTTTTTGTCCAAATTTGTATAGCCTTCCATTTAGTTTAATTAGACTAAATTATATACTTTATGATGATGTGGCAGATTACAATGCAGAAATGGTGGTGTGGTCTGAAGTTTCTGGTTGATGCCTTTTATGGACAAATGGCCATGAAGGTACATATATAACTCTGCTTACAACACTAATAAGTCTGAATATATAAAAGATAAAAGCCTGAGGGCTAAATTAAAGTTTAGGGGGGTTTTCTGGACTTGTCGAAAGTTGAGGGGGTCAGGCGGACTTCTGGAACGGAGGGAGCTGTGCGGCCTGTGGGTCGGCTTGCCTGTGAATGGCCCGCAGAAGGCCTGCCGGCCCGGTTGGCCCATATGCCCGCACATAAAGGAGGTGGGGTGCGGTTAGGGTTTCCCCTAACCCTCACCCGCCCCTTTGACCTGTCGCGTCCGCCTGCTGGCGGTGGTGCCGGCGTTGCCGTCGCCGGCGGTGGCCGGCCGGTCGGCCGGCGGTGGTCCGCGGAGGCGGATCTGCAGTCTCCTGGTGGTGCTCCGCCCCTCCTACTTTCCCCCTCTTCTATCTTCGTCCGTGGCCCCCGAGTGTGCCGGAGGTCGGAGGAAGGGAGCCCCAGCGCGGCTGGGCTCCAGGTGCCACAACGGATGCTACCTCTAGGGTCGTCGATGATGCGAACAAAGGTCCGCCGACGTCCCTGAAGAATGGCGGTGCGCCCCTGCGAGTCATCATGGTCGCAAGCGTGAAGCTCAGGTGCGCCACCGTGGAGCATCTAGCGAGGCCGGAGGTCATGTTAACGGCAGTGAAGGAGGTGATGGCGGGAGGTCCAAAGCCGGTGATGCCGGCAGCTAGTGTGTTCAGGGCAGGTATGGACCTGATCCCCTCTATGGTGGTCTTTGTGCACTCGGAGGAGGTATGGTGAAATTGGAAACTGTCTGCACATGATCTGGTGCCAGTGTGGGTGATCCAGGCCGCTGGCCTGTGCTCTGCAGTGGAGCATGGCGAGGATTCTTTGACATGGTGTCCTGCAGGACGACATCCATGGCGTGGGAAGAACCTGATGCTCCTGCTGCAGTAGCAACGACCAGAACCTGAGGATCCTGCCACCGTCAAGTAATCTGCCGATGGCGGTTGTTGAGGCCTTTAGCTGTTGTGTTGTTCCACCGAGACGTGGTGATAATTAGGCCATGACAAAAGCCGGTAAAGCATCACAATT
Source organism: Cenchrus americanus (assembly GCA_947561735.1). Taxonomy (NCBI): domain Eukaryota; kingdom Viridiplantae; phylum Streptophyta; class Magnoliopsida; order Poales; family Poaceae; genus Cenchrus; species Cenchrus americanus. The sequence continues at coordinate 147,521,057 of OX387243.1, read as the reverse complement.
AAAGAACTCTTTAATGCTTACTGTTGTGTGATAAACTCTATCAATGGAGTTATGGATCGGAAGGCAACAGAATTTGATGCAGATCTTCACATCTTCTTACTTTGCAGAACGAAGGTGCTCCTGCATTGAAGCATGGCAAAGACTTCTGCGAGGACTTCCATTGTGAGGCGTCGAACGATGTTTTCAAGAAGCCTTGATGTCCATGGCCACATCGTACGAGATGTTGTAGCCTTCTTGGTGCCCAAAGAAGAGCAAAGTGTCTGATAACATGTTAAGAGTAAAAGGAATGAATGTAATGGAATGAGGGCAAATGAATTGATTGATTGATGAGGGGGTGGACCCCTGAATATATACACAGGGAAAGGGTGTGTAGGCACCCCTTCAGGAGTGCTGCACCCCTTCGGGATACCCTTCGACAAGGCAGTTGTAACTTCCTAATTACATCACAAATGATTCCCCTAATTACATAGATATGCTAATTGATCACTAATCAATATTTCATAACATATACAACAATTGCTACCCATTTCTTTTAATTTATATCATTTAGTGATGACTGAATTTGTTGTTGACTACGAATCTACCCTTTGTTGTTTTTTTGCAAATGGTAGATCGATACTGAGTATCGATGATCGTTTGGAGGATGACAGGCATCCGCTTCCCTTAGCAGCTGCTCATGCAGTTGCAACCAACAGTGTGAACCAATGGAATTAGAGAGACACCTCAACTAACGGTACTAATCTGCACATTTGCAAGTTAAATTGAATACAGATGATTCATTGAATGAGTGGCCTGTAACTTCTCAATGCTGAGAATTTTTGGATAATTTGCAATTTTTGCTATCTCAATTTTGGTGTATGATATGAACTGGACTATTGGACACTAATGGGCAGGATAGATCGGCTACTCGCCCTCCCGAGGGAGGCTCTGAGATGCACTCTTTGATCTATTTTCTGCTTACCTAACCCTAGGACTCCTAGGTGCCTTTTATAGACCAAAGCGCCTAACAAACCAACTAATAGATCTTATCCAAATCTACCTAAATTAATCTTATCTGCTAACAACTAATCCTTATCTCCAGTAGTGGGCCCAGGCCTAGGGCCGGTCCCACGACCATAACACTTCTCCACCCCTTCAAGACAGCTCGTCCTCGAGCTGGATAGCCTCAAAAGTGAAGATGGACGACACGTCTATGGACCGGCGTGCTGGAAGCCCATGGAGGACACCGATGCTGAGTAGGTCGGGGCGTCTGTTGACGGTTAATAGTTGTATCAAAGTTCGTTTAGACTTGCAAGCGGACAAGTCTCTCGTCGTAGTCAAGGGACCCTTCTTCCCTCGAGTGGTGAACCCAAGGTATCGAATCCGTGGAACAAATGTGTGACGCAAAAGTTGATCTAGTAAAGCCAAGTAACTTCAATCTTCGATAAAAGAGAAACCCTAATGCATCTAGACAAAAGACACGAAACTAATCTAATCTACTAAAGACCGGAGATAACAAAGTAAGATTGGGTAGATAAACCGATCTAGAGAGATCGGGATAAGCCTTTTGTTGAAGTTCCAAGCAAGAGAAGAAGTAGCAAATCGAATCTTATAAGAAGCCTCTCTAAACCGTGGTTTCCCGTCCAAATCCGAAAACATCCGCCTTTCGGAACCCCCGTTCTGTCACAACGTATCCCTACTCATGCAGGGAGTCTAGGGCGAGTCAAAAGACAAGTCGAGATTCTTTCAGAAGATCCGGCGTGTACCTCTAGCCACCGCGGCTACAAGAACACCCTATGTAATCTAACTCGAGAATAGATTTAGAATAAGCAAACCGATCGAAAAACGAAATCTTCGAGGAAACACTTGATCTCTAAGAATAGATTCAACTTGATAATTCAACTATGACAATGATACATACACAAGATCACCACCGGGATCCTTCCTTGATCTTGCTTCTAGCTCCGGGAACTCCGACGTGGTCTTCCGTGCAAGGTTCCCACGCCGGCTAGGGAAACCCTAGTCAACTAGCTCGACCCTCTCCTCTCCGGGATGGTGTCCATCTCTTCTCTGCTCCTCGGCGGCCGATGACGAATTGGATGATGCGTGGCTCTCGACCCCGGGGCTATAAATAGCCCGAATGGTGGCTAGGGCAAAGGAGGGGACGAACAGGCACTGGACAGGGTTGGGCCGGCCGGCCTGGGCCCATCCAGGCCCAGCCCGCGGCCTCCTTTGCTCTATGTCGGTTCCCGTGTCTTCTAGATGTTTCCCCCTTCTGCATGTAGGTCCATGTCGTCAGTTTCTCTCTGAATTGGACATAACTCCTTGTCTTGCAAGTTTCAGCACTTTTCTGGTTAGGTCCTCGGAGTTTGTCATCTTCTCGGATCAAGTCCCTGGCTTCTTGGTGTCAAGTTTGCTTCATTGCATGACTTGTACGGGGCTTCAAGGTCTTGTCACAAGGTGCTTGATGAACTTATCCCTAAAGTCTTGCATTCAACGCTAAAATCCTGCATAAACACTAAGCTCCAAAACCGACATGCACACGTGAACTTGTTATACCACGGGGGTTAGTACCAATGGACAAGGTATAAAACTTATGCCAACACCGAAGGTAAACTCATGGCTGGGTTGACGGATTTTCACCGTCAACAGCGTCGAAGAAGGTCGACGAAAAGACCCGTGCAACCACGGTGTCCACACGGCTGAATCTGGAGATGAAGCCGACTGCAAAAGGGCGAAGCTAGACCGCGAGGAAGCTGTGTGAGCCACACGTGTGGCGCAGGGGCGGGGACGACCGTCCCGCGGCCAATGGAAGACGACGCACCCGGTGGAGGAGCGTTCGACATGGAGCTGGAGACGTCAACCAACTGTCCGTGTTAAGGGAGAGAGTGGCGCATGCGCGAGAGCTGGGTCGACGCGTAGTGTGGGAGATGTTGGAGACGAAGCCGATACAGAGTAGGCCACGCAAGGCGCAGTAGACGCTGATGACGCCGACGACGAGGACGTGTGGCAAACGCTGTAGGCAAGGTTGTGCCACGGCGTCGAAGGGGAGCTTCTGGCAGTAGTGCCAGGGGGCTTCGTAGCTGCGTATGGCGGGCCAATCTCGTTGCTGCCCGGCGAAAGACAGGCCACGACCACCCGGTGGAGGACGGAGGTGCGGCTGAGGCCCGAGCGTGATGTACACTGGCGAAGGAAGACCCAGGCGACAGAGTAACCGGGGACGGTGAGGGCGGGACCGACATGGAAGACGTCGCAGTCGGTGGCGAAGAGTCAGCACCCACAGTGTGATACCAAATGATATGAACTGGACTATTGGACACTAATGGGCAGGATAGATCGGCTACTCACCCTCCCGAGGGAGGCTCTGAGATGCACTCTTTGATCTATTTTCTGCTTACCTAACCCTAGGACTCCTAGCTGCCTTTTATAGACCAAGGCGCCTAACAAACCCACTAATAGATCTTATCCAAATCTACCTAAACTAATCTTATCTGCTAACAACTAATCCTAGGGCCGGTCCCACGACCATAACAGTGTATAAACCGAATCAGATACAGTTCCTTATTTTTCTAAGGAACCTTATGGAAATAAAAGGTTTTAGACTCCTGAACGCAGTCAAATCTTAGTTCTTTATATCGTACTTTTTTCGCGAAAGGGCCTGTAGCTTAGTGGTTACAAGAGCCACGGTAGCACCTCCGGTCCTGGGTTCGACTCCTCGTGGGAGGGAATTTCTCAGGATTTAACGGCGTTTGTGCTTTCAGTGGTAGGCGACGTTCCCGTCGACAGCGAGGCGCCTATGGTGACTTCATCAAGTGCCGGTACTATCTTCGAAGATGCTCCTAGGGGTAGGGTTTGCGTGCGTGTATTCATAGGGATGAGTGTGCGTGCGTTGTGAATGTCTCCGATGTATTGTGTAATTCGAAGGTCACGTGTTAAAAGGTGACCTTTGAAGAAACTTTATGGCCGACCACAAGCTTATGCCATTCTCCCCCCTTATCTCCTCTCTTCTTTGCTCCTCAACACACACAATAGTTGGTGCTGATGCCACCGCCACTGCTGGTTCAAAGGCTTGCCACCTTCGGCTGATTTGGCTGTGTGGAGTTCGTCACTGGTTATCATCACCAAATTGGGGGGCCAGGCTCAGCAAGAAGCAAGCGCTTCCTGGAGTTGTGGATGAAGAGGACGATGGTGAGTGGATTTCATGGTATTGGAGTGTTAGAATGATCTCATCAGTGGGCCCAACAGCCCACTGGGCCCCTTAGTCTCGCGCCCTGATCGGGGGCGCCCAACCCTAGATTGGTTGGCGGGCCCCTGTCACACTGCGCTATATAAAGGAGGTGGGGGCCACTGGCTCGAGGTACGAGGTTCGCCGCCAGCCACTCACCCCACCTACAATCCCTAGCCGATCTACAGGGAAGCGCAGGAGTGACGGGAAGCGCCGCCGCCGCCGCCACTCCATCGACCGTCGCTGCCCTAGCGCAGATCGGGCTTCGCGTCGCTACCTTTGCGCAGATCTCCTACATGGCAAGCGGTTTCGGCAGCGCCCCTGCCGGAGACGGTACACCCCTCTTCCCCTCTCTCTCTCTGTTGTTCATGTATCTCATACTCGTACACACACAGTCAAGTAAAGGACCCGGCTAGATCTGCACCTAGTAGATCCTAATTCTATCAATGGTACCAGAGCTTCGGTTAGGTTGTAGATCTAGCCTCGGGTAGATGAAAAGAAAAAGAACTCGATTTCGAATCGAAGAGTCAAAAGCAAATCAGTAACCCTAACCCTAACCCTAGATCTAAAGATGCAAAGGACGCGGAAGGGGATCTGTTGGACCCCTACCTCACCGTCTCTACCGCCGCCGGTGCCGCCTTGGGCGTGCACCGCGCGGACGATGGCGAGCCGAGGCTCGTCGGGGCCTCACCGCCGTGTGGGCTTGGGGCCCGAGGGCACCGCCGTGCATCCCCTCGACGGTGGCGCGCTCTCCCGCGTGGGGGAACGCGCTCACCGGCGAGAGGGCCCGCGGCGGCGCCGCGCTGCCGTCTTGTCCCGGCCGCCATGGGCGGTGCACCTCCCCCTGTCCTCTCGGTTTCTTGGGGCTAGGGAACGGGGGGAGAAGAAAGTAGGGGGGAGGGACCCGCATGGGAGCGCGGCGGCCTTGGGCGGGCGGCGGCTAGCGCCGTCGCCGGCGGAGGCCGGCCGCGGGGCCACCCCGCCGCCGCCTGTTGAGGTCGCGGTGACAGGCAGGGAAGGAGAAAGAAGCATCTAGGGTTGTCCAGGGGGAGTCGGCGACCACACCTCTTATATACCACCGAAAATCGAGGGCAGCCGTCGGATCAGATCGGCAAGGATCGGACGGCCGCGGGCGCGAGCGGCCTCCGGCGGGCTGGCCGGGCCAAGTTATGGCCCGGGCGGGGGCGCGCGCGGGCCGTTTCGGCGGCCCGCCCGTCGGTTTGTGGGCTGCGAGCCCAGGCGGGGGTGGAAGGGAGATGGTGGGCCGGTTTCTGGTTGCGGGAACAGTGACTTTTGTCATTTTCTTTTGATATTTTTCAGAAGCAATTATTTGTATTTTCGTATGTATTTGTTATCTATTCAAACTTGAACCAACGGGATAATTTGTTTAGAGGGAAAAAGTGAATCTCAACAGATATATTGCTTCTGAACAGAAAGTTTCATGAATTTTATTCATGTTTCCGCTGCGAATTGTTTAAAGTGATGCTTATTTTTTTAAAATTTAATTGGAACCAACGGGAAAATTAAATTTAAAGAGCATGTTAAAGTATTTTTTCTGTTAATTATGGTGCTGTTATTTACTGACCAACGTTGTTAATAACACTATCATGATTAAATGGATGTTTTTTTGTGCATTTATTTCTATTTTCTGCCCAACGGTGATATAGATTTAATTGCATAAACAGTTGTATGTTTTAATTTTGACCAACGTTGGATTAATGCATGCAATTGTTGTTATGGATCTCACTTATTGTGGTTTTCCGGAGGGTGCAACTTGATGAGTTTCATCGACAAAGTCCCGATCCTCAATGCTGAAAATCACAAGGAATGGAGCAGGAAAGTGCATCTGGCTTTTGTGTGTGCTGATCTTGACTGGGTGCTGAAGGAGCCACTGCCAGAGTAGCCAGAAAAGCCAGTGAGAGAGACAACTGATAATGATGAGGCATGGGCAAAGAAAGAGAGGGACTATGCTCCCTTAGAGTTGTCATGGTCCATTTCTAAGGGGAAGTGGGTCACGGCAAACAAAAAGTGCACGGCTTTCATAGATAACATGATTGAGCCTTCTCTTTTGAGCTCGATTGATGGTTGTACCTCTGCTACAGAGTTACTTGACAGGATAAAGAGTCAGTTTTCTGGATCTTCAAAGACATATGCCACCATGATGCTTAGACAGTTGGTGAATGAAAAGTACACTGGTAATGGAAAAGGTGTGAGAGAGCACATCCTCAAGATGAGCAACCAGGCATCTAAGCTAAAGCCATTGGATGAGGAACTTGAGATTAGGCCCAAGCTCCTTGTTCACCTGGTTATGGCTTCCCTGCCAAAGGAGTTTGACACCTTTGTTACCAACTACAACATACATCCAGAGCAGTGGGATCTGGAAAAGACAATAGCCATGCTTGTTCAGGAAGAGGAAAGGATAAGGGCTCAAAGTGGTGGTTCTTTGAACTTTGCTAAGAAAAAGAACTTCCATCCAGGAGCTTCTTCTTCAAAGCCACATGGTAAAGGTAACATGCCGCATCAGCATCAAAAGGAGAAGAATGTTCTTCCAGTGGACAAGGATTAGTGTCTCTACTGCAAGAAAAGGGGGCACTACAAGAAAGAGTGTCCTGAATGGTTGAAGTCAGTCATGGCTGCTAAAGGTAATAATATAGTGTCTTTTGTAAATGAATCCTTGTATACACAGTTTCCAAAATCTACTTGGTGGATTGACTCAGGTGCAACGGTTCATGTTGCAAATTCTTTACAGGGATTCAGTTCGACCCGGAGCACGGAAAGAAAAGAAAGTTCTATTGAAGTTGCAAATGGAGTTCAAGCGGAAGTTGAAGCTGTTGGCGATGTCTCTTTGGAGCTAGTTGATGGTTTTATACTTTTTCTTAGAGATGTTCTTTATGTTCCTTCGTTAAACAGAAATTTGATTAGTATTTCACGTTTGGACAAAGATGGTTTTGAATGTCATTTTGGACATGGCCAGTGTGCCATTTGGTGTAATAATGCTTATGTTGGTACTGCTTACCTTCATGATGAGCTTTATTTATTATCCTTGCGTGAAAAAGTTAATTCCGTGTGTGATGTGAATGTTCATGTTGCAAATGATTCCGAGTCAGATAATGTACAAAAGAAAAGAAAGAGAACTCATGATACGTCGTCGAAATTGTGGCACTATCGTCTAGGCCACATTTCGAGGGGGAGAATAGAGAGCCTCGTTAAAAATGATATTCTTCCTCCACTAGAGTTCTCTGACTTAGAGCAATGCGTAGATTGCGTTAAAGGAAAGTATGTAAAGAAAATTAAAAAAGGCGCTAAGCGAAGCACAGGAACTCTAGAGATAGTTCACACTGATATTTGTGGACCGTTTCCTGTGAAAAGTATGGATGGCTATGACTCGTTCATAACATTCACAGATGATTACTCCCGTTATGGTTATATTTATCCAATTAAAGAAAGATCGGAAGCACTGGATAAATTTAAGATATTCAAAGCTGAAGTTGAAAATCAACTTGATAAAAGAATTAAAATAGTAAGATCCGACCGTGGAGGAGAGCACTATGGTCGTCACACCCCATTTGGCCAAGTTCCTGGACCTTTTGCAAAGTTCCTACAGGAAAATGGCATAGTAGCCCAGTATTCAATGCCGGGCGAGCCCCAGCAAAATGGAGTAGCTGAAAGGCGTAACCGTACACTGATGGATATGGTGCGCAGCATGATGAGTTACTCCACCTTGCCATTGAGTTTGTGGATGGAGGCGTTGAAAACCGCTATTCACATTCTCAATAGAGTACCAAGCAAGTCGGTGCCGAAAACACCGTACGAGCTGTGGACGGGAAGAGTGCCCTCTCTCGCACCATTTGCGTGTGTGGGGGAGTCCGGCGAGGCCAAAGTGTTTAACCCAAACATAGCAAAGTTGGATCCCAAAACGAGCTTAGTCGTTTCTTCATTGGGTATCCCGAAAAGTCAAAAGGGCTTCGTTTCTACTGTCCAGACAAATATACAAAGTTTGTAGAAACGAGACATGCTGTCTTTCTAGAAGATGAAATGATCAGGGGGAGCACGGTAGTTCGGAAAGTTGATCTTGAGGAGAAGAGGGTGTGTGCACCCAATCCGATGATTCAAGAGCCATATTTTTCATTGCCTGTTGTACCTGCGCCGACAGCCCCTGAGGTTGTGGTGCAAGCACCTGTTGTAACTCGCCCGTGGTAACAATGGGTGAAGATCTGGAACCTGTCCTTCAGGATCCGATTGAATCCACTGTTGCACATGAGGATGAGACACAGCAGCCACCTGTCGATGATGTGCCAACAGATGATGAGGCACAAGATGTGCCGACAGTAGAGGCCCCTCGGAGGTCTCAAAGAGTTAAAAGATCAGCTATTCCTGATGATTATAAAGTTTATAATACAGAAATAGATCATATGGAGGGTGATCCCGTTTCATATGAAGAGGCCATGAGAAGTGCTCACTCATCGAAGTGGTTGGAGGCCATGGAGGATGAGATGAAATCGATGAGTTCCAACGATGTGTGGGACTTGGTAGAAATTCCTAAAGGAGCCAAAATAGTAGGCTGTAAATGGGTCTATAAGATTAAACGTGACTCCAGAGGGAATATAGAAAAGTATAAGGCACGACTCGTGGCTAAAGGCTATACACAGATAGAAGGAGTAGATTACAATGAGACATTTTCTCCAGTCTCATGTAAAGATTCCTTCAGAATAATTATGGCATTAGTGGCACATTTTAATTTAGAGTTGCATCAGATGGATGTAAAGACAGCTTTTCTAAATGGAGATTTGGAAGAAGACGTTTACATGAAACAACCGAAAGGTTTTGTTGTAAACGGAAAAGAACATATGGGATGCCGCTTAAAGAAATCCATTTATGGATTAAAGCAAGCATCCAGACAGTGGAATCTAAAGTTTGATGATACAATTAAAAGATTTGGGTTTGAACCGAATATAGAGGACAACTGCGTTTATGCAAAGTTTAAAAGTGGGAAATATGTTTTCCTAATCTTGTATGTGGATGATATTTTGCTTGCTAGCAATGATGTCAACATGCTACGAGAAACAAAGAAGTTTTTGTCCTCGAATTTCGATATGAAAGATCTTGGTGAAGCCTCTTATGTTTTGGGCATAGAAATTCATCGAGATAGAAAGAATGGGGTTTTAGGATTATCTCAAAAGGCATATTTGGAAAAGGTTCTAAAGAAGTACAATATGCATACGAGTAAAGCAACACCTGCTCCTATAGTAAAGGGCGATAGTTTTGGAGAATTCCAATGTCCCAGGAATCAATATGAGCGCGATCAAATGAAAGCGGTACCGTATGCTTCAGCTGTTGGAAGCTTACAGTATGCACAAGTGTGCACTCGCCCTGATTTAGCGTTTATCACCGGAGTACTCGGTAGATATCAAGATAATCCAGGCATATAGCACTGGAAGATGGCAAAGAAAGCAATGCGTTATGTGCAAGGCACAAAGCATTACATGCTAACATACAGAAGCTCTGACTGCCTAGAGATAAAGGGGTATTCAGATGCTGACTATGCGGGAGATAAAGATGGAAGAAAATCCACGTCTGGATATTTGTTCACTCTCGCAGGGGGAGCTATTTCGTGGAGAAGTTCCAAACAAAAGTTAGTTGCATCATCCACGATGCACGCAGAGTTTATAGCATGTCATGATACTATTGGACAGGTGATATGGTTAAAGAAATTTGTACCCGACTTGAGAGTGGTAGATTGTATTCATAAACCACTAAAGATGTCTTTGCGACAATCAGCCAGGCAAGATACTATGCTCACAACAACAAGTCGAGTAATGCTTCCAAACCTATTGAGGTAAAGTTTTATGTTGTGAAGGATAGAATACGGGATAAAACCATAAGTCTCGAGCATATAGGGACAAAGGATATGGTTGCGGATCCGCTCACGAAAGGCTTACCACCCAATGTGTTCCAGAAACACTTAGCCGGCATGGGGTTAAGGGAAAGCCTATGAATCCTGGATTATGAAGTGGCCCAAAGTAAATAGAATTTATTCCAGAACGGAGAAGTATGTTGTGGCTGTTTGAGTCTATCGGCAATCGAGCCGTGACGATAAAGCATGCTCTATGTACCTATCTGTGATGGAACGAATAAAGTGGAAAAGTTAAAGTTAAAAGCATATGATGAGATCAAGGGGGAGAATGTTAGAATGATCTCATCAGTGGGCCCAACGGCCCACTGGGCCCCTTAGTCTCGCGCCCTGATCGGGGGCGCCCAACCCTAGATTGGTTGGCGGGCCCCTGTCACACTGCGCTATATAAAGGAGGTGGGGGCCACTGGCTCGAGGTACGAGGTTCGCCGCCAGCCACTCACCCCACCTACAATCCCTAGCCGATCTACAGGGAAGCGCAGGAGTGACGGGAAGCGCCGCCGCCGCCGCCACTCCATCAACCGTCGCTGCCCTAGCGCAGATCGGGCTTCGCGTCGCTGCCTTTGCGCAGATCTCCTACATGGCAAGCGGTTCCGGCAGCGCCCCTGCCGGAGACGGTACACCCCTCTTCCCCCTCTCTCTCTGTTGTTCATGTATCTCATACTCGTACACACACAGTCAAGTAAAGGACCCGGCTAGATCCGCACCTAGTAGATCCTAATTCTATCATGGAGAGGTGAAGAGCAGCAGCAAAAGGGAGTGAGTGGCATCGGTGCGTGATGTGAGCGAGATGTAGCGCCAAGAAGAGAAATCTTGGGGAGAGTTTGGGGTTGTTGTGTTGGTTTTCTTTATTAGAAAGTCAGGGCCACTTTAATGCTATATTTTACCATGACCATTGTATAAAGAAAGTAACAAAGGCCAGCTTTTATTGGACCCCCACCTTATTGCTATTTGAGCTATGAACATTGCCGTTGCCTAGTTCTTGACAGGTCAGGTGGTGGGGACTTTAAACTTTCTTTGCACTAACTGCTATTCTACAGTTTGTTACATCTGATGAGATAAATCGATTGCCTAGAGAGATAAACATCTTTCTAACTCATATGTTAAGATTAGTTAGCCTTCAAGTAGCATACAAGTTTTAAACCATTGATTGCCTTATATTTGGGGACAAATTTTAAACCATTGAATGCCTTATATTTCAGGACGGAGGGAGTAGTTATCACTTAAATTCTACTGAAACATAATTCCAGCTAAAATTTGCAAATTATTCAATATATAAGTAAAAATGGTTAGTTCAGTATGATTATAATTTGTTACTTTCTTTGTAATTCTGCATATACCCATACAGGTGGAGATAATCGGGGCACATTTGGTGGGAAAGTCATTTTAGCCAAGTGGGGTGATACACTAAAAGAATAGAATTGATGGTACTGCAGAAGCAATTAAGGAAGCCATCAAATCAGCATTTGGACTTAGAACAAGGCGTGATTTCTGGCTTGAAGATGAAGATGAGGTTGTCCGTACCTTGGACAGGGATATGCCAATCGGAACATACACACTTCATCTTGATGATGGTAATTGTAAATCCTCTTCAGTTTATGGGTGTAGTGATGTTCTTATGCCTTGTCAAGGGAAATTGGCAAATCTGAAGAAAACAAAACAATCAGTCAAGGTTCAAATAGTCTATCACTACATATAATGATTTCTCTTATTTTATTTTGGAACTCTTCTTCCACATGGATGATACAACATGTAACATAGGCCCCTAAGACTTATGTCACTTATGTTGGTTTGCCTTTTATTATAAAGTGGGCCATGTTATTCATGATTGAGTTTTGTACATAAGGTTAGAGAAGAAAAAATGTTGTTCACAGTATTTCTGCAACTTGTAGTGTTTGGAACATGGGGTAATCTGTAGAGCTTTATCACTTTGGAGACTTTCCACTTCGCTCAGTGAAGCTTGACTAGAGAGTAGTACTACTATCATGATGGCAATCTGTTTAATGCTGATCATTTTCAGGGGTGACAATTAAACTATGTGATGCAAACCGCATGCAAACCCCAGAAGACAAGGCATTCTACACTGAGGATACTTCCGCACGTCGTGGTTGGGCACTCCTCAGGGAGTATAGTGGCTATAGGAACGTTGAAAGCCTGGACGATCTCCGTCCTGGCGTGATTTATCAGGGGGTGACATCACTTGTGGATTGATTTTGCGACATTCGGCTGGGCAAGGAGGCATTGTACTGTCTTCGAAGTGGAAGTGCAGCATGGTACTGCCATTCGATGTACTTCCAGTCAAGCCATCCTTTATTCTCAGATGATGTGTAAATATAGCCGGCAAACACTAGAATGTGTAAATATAGATTAGTTGAGTATATGCTATTGGAGTGTGCACTATGTGATCCTCTAGGCAACTAGACTGTAGTCCTCTATTTCATTACAGAAAACCTGATTGTGGCATAGGTCTCCCAAGTGGAGGGAGATTGTCTGAACTCTTTTTTAGAGAAGTGTTGGATCGTTGGATCTAAAGCAGCAGTGAATGGATCTGGCAACGGAAGCCCTGGAACATGATGAATGACTATTGACAAGTGTCTAACGGTCTAACCCGATCGGGGCTGTGTTTCGCGGATTTGCGGTGGCGCATTTTTTGGTTCCTTGACGGCGCTGAAACGGTTGGGTGTTGGAACTGTGGGTTGCAGAGTTGGCATAAAAGGACAGGCACCTGTTCGACAAATGAGGCAATGTTGACGGGAATCAAGTAGAGAGAGCGCCGCGCCGGTCATATGATATTTGGGGTGCGGTCCCTACTCCATAGTCCAGACGTCCAGTCCAGTTCACCGGAGAACACATCAGACTCGACGACAGTTATCTGCAGAACACGCCGATCGGTGGTTGCGGTGGCATGTACGGGCCGGACGGGATCGGGACGCGAAGCAATTGCGCGGTGGAGCGCGTGAACCGCTTGCCGTGCGCGCGCGAGCAAGCCTGCAAGGCAATGCAATGGTGGTGCCGGGCACGCGAGTAACTGCAAGGACCAAAGCACGCGGAGGCGCGCGCGTGAACGGGGGTGACGGCGCTCGCCCGGCGTCCCCCTCGGCGTTAAGCTGGCTGCATGCGCGGCCGGCGGCGCGACGCGTCGCTAGTCGCTACGGTTGGGGGACAACGGGTCTTTCCTGAAGGCGGGAAGGCCTGCTCCCCCTGCGGCAGGCCCAGGAGGACGACATAGCAGGCGCGGGCCACCGGGACTCGGCGGCGCTCCGACGACAGCCGTGGCGAGAGGCGGGGGCAGCGTCCGTCGCGGCCCCGGGGGGGACGGTGTTTCAGATACCCCTGGGTGCCTACTGCCGTCAGATGGAACGTGTGTGGCCGAGACTCAAAACAGCTGACTCGAGCCAGCTCGCAAGCTACTCACGAGAAAGTTTTAATTTCAACATTGAAAACCGAGTTATTAAAGTTGAGTCAGCCATTGAAGATATGCTAAACTTTCCTAAGTGTTCCATGTGTGACTAATTTTATCATTGACAACTTTATAATTATTATTTTAAAATTTTTTACATATGCTCAGATATTAATTTCAAATTTACATGCAGCTCTCAAGCCTAACGAGCTAGCTCGGGCTACTAACGAGTCAAGCCGAGCCAACTTTTTTGCTCGTTTTATTAACAAACCGAGCCGAGCTGGCTCGTTACCTTAACGAGCCCTGGCTTGGCGTCCAGCCCTACTTGGGGTCCACGTTCGCCAACCGATCGCGCCGCTCGCCGGAGCTCCGCCGGCCCAGCTCCAGCCTCCAGACCCTATTTGGCTTATTCGCTTCTGCACGGCGCCATGCCTACCACAGTCCACAGGCGCTCGCTGCGCCTACGCCTGCCTCGCCACACCATAGGCGCGCAGTGCAGAGCAGGTGCTCGTTCAGCCAGGAGCCAATCATGAGATTCTCAATCCTGGAGCGGAAAATTTTGCATCTTTTAGGCCAGTCTCAATGGAGGAGGTCATCACACAGTTACCAAGACTAAATCATAAGAACCGTGTCAGTGCAGGTCATGGTGATGACCCTGAGGTCATGGTGATGATCCTCCTCTCTCATTCTATGATATTGTCCATCATCTCTCCTCATAAATTGGCTGATGTGGCAGGAAATTTAATGCTTATGATCCTCCCTTCCCACTGAGACTGGCCTAAGGCCAGTCTTAGTGGGGGTTTCATAGGCATTAAATAGGCTGCCATGTGAGCACTTTTGATGATGTGGCAGTGTATTAATGAAGAAAGAGGTAAAATGAGTTTCTTAAGGATGACACCCCCTATACACAATTACCTAGACAGCTTGTGTCTTGTATGCAACCTAGAAAACAACAATAGATGAAATTATGCATTGAGTGTGAGGTGTTTCATTAGAGCAAGTACTATAATTTAGCCAACAAGCGACTGTAAACACCTGCCACGTCATTAGCCGTCAACTATCCAGCCAACTAGTATTATGGATCGGCTATTTGACTGGCTGTAGCAGAGATGATGAATATTTTAATGTTCCCACATCCATACAATATATTGTGACATACATGTTTGTGGGCATGTATGTGCTCAACTACTCATTCATCTAGAAAAATAGGCACGGTGCATCCATGCCATTGCCATGCAACATTTATGAGATGAACCATAAAAGCATGTCAAATCTCATGCATCAATACACTATACGATGGCATAGCACCAAGTCATGACACTTAGAGGTTTATGAGATGAACCATAGAAGATAGTAAAATAAAAGAAGCAATACCAGATACATGTCAAATCTCATGAAACAATACACTAATGATACGGTGGCATAGCACCAAGACATGACACTTAGAGATCACAAGTCTTATAGAAAAGCAATAATTTTAACCAATACTAAAGTTCATCGGCACATAGGCCATTATTTATTCATCTAGATGGTGCTGATAGAAACATGAAGCCATAGTTGACAACTCTTCTTCAGTAGAGTGGAGCAACCAGCCCATTTGCATCAAAAGTCATGACGACACTGCAAGTATATAATACTGCATACAATTAGAATATATGGGTCCTAGAAATTAGATAAAGCGATTTCTATTTGTAGACAAATGTAGAACAAATATGTTGAAGAGAATATGCCTAGAATTTGAATGAATACCTGCGAGTAGCATCTGCAACATTCACTACCATGCCCAATCTTGATTCCTAAAAAAGTACATGGAACATATCATGTTAGTTCGCACTATGAAGGGAAGAAATAACAAAAACATGCAAGTTTCAGAATTCTATCATGACTAGTTGCGTTGCCTATTTCCAAACTTGCACCATATGTGCTCAATGAGATCATTTTTAAGATGGGTATGTTGTGGATGATCTCGGATTGCAGCTTTTCTACGCATGACATCGGTGAAGCGTGGATTATGACTAGTGTTCACTTCAGGAGGTAGAGCAAAGAATGCCCCTGGATTCTCATTCAAATCAATATGAATTTTAGCATCCTCTCTTTCATCTTCCACTATCATATTGTGGAGAATCACACAAGCTAGCATGATCCTTCCAATACTCTTTCTCTTCCATAGACGTGCTGGCCGACGAACAATGGCAAAACGGGACTGCAATACCCCAAAAGCACGCTCCACATCTTTCCTTGCCCCTTCTTGATGCTCAACAAACAACTTGTGCTTCTCTATTTGGGGTAGTGTTATGGACTTCATGAAGGCTGCCCATTCTGGGTATATACCATCAGCAAGGTAATAACCAGTGCTATACTCATTACCATTGACGGAAAAGTGAACTTGAGGGGCTTCTCCTTTTAAGGCTTCTAAAAAAAGTGGGGATTGGTTGAGCACATTAATGCCATTGTTTGATCCAGCAACTCCAAAGAACGCGTGCCAAATACGAAGGTCTTGGGAAGCAACGACTTCTAGGATTATAGTAGGAACTCCATAATCACCCCGGGTGAATTGCCCCCTCCAAGCTAAAGGACAATTCTCCCAACGCCAATGCATGCAATCTATGCTACCTAGCATTCCAGGGAAACCATGGGACTCATTTACCTTGAGTATTCTCTCAACATCCTCACGTGTGGGGCGTCGCAAGTACTCCCCACCAAACACCTCAATCACCCCTCATGCAAACGTGTCCAAGCAATGTAATGCAGTGGACTTCCCAATCTTCAAGTACTCATCAAGAGCATCTGCAGGACTACCATAAGCTAGCATACGCATGGCTGCTGTACACTTATGCAATGGTGAAAGTCCTATTCGACCAGCACAATCTGCCCTATAAGTGAAGTAGGGAGATCACTGGCCAAGAGCATCCACAATACACAGAAAGAGGCGCTTATTCATACGAAATCTAGTGTGAAACATACTGTTGGGGTACAGTGGTTCTTCAGTGAAGTAATCCTCAACGAGACACTGATGAGCACCTTCATGATCCCTTCGGATGCTCTTCCTTGGACCATACCGACGTTGACGTTCTCCAGACGAGAAGGTAGCCTTGATCTTCATTGCAAGCCTCCTAGCAAAGGAGTCTAAGACACTCTGCTCAAGAATACACTCTTCAATGATTTTGGAAGGGGCTAGTTCATCTGTGTGGGAAGGGGCTAGTTCATCTGTGTGGGAAGATGAGTCTGACATGGTTGACAGGCTGAGCAGGAAGGTGAGAGGTAGGGAAGGATGAGTAGAAAGATGAGGGATTTGTGTGAATTAGCCTGAAGATGTGATGGAGCATTATATAGACGTGTAGTGTTCCAGGTTAGGTGAATAATTATTGTGGTTAAGTGTAATTTGACTACTGACTGGTTATCTGTACTACATGGTAATTTGTACCACTATTTCAGGAGAGGCAATTTAGTGTAATTTGACTGCTAACTCAATGCATGATTATCTGCACTGCCTGGTTATCTGCATTGCATGGTCATCCAACTTAATGCATAGTTACTTGGAATACATGGTTACTTGGAATACATGGTTATCTCGTACCACTACAAAACTCAATTTCAGGAGACTGTATTAAATGCAGCAATAACTCAATTTTATCTTGAATAGTTAGAAAGCAATACCTTAATCATTTTCCCCAAATATCTTCTCTCTGAAACACTTCAATGCTAGCACACGCTCAGATATCACATCTTCAGGCGTCACTGTAGTATTTTGTGTCAACAACAATTGGTAAGTTTCTACCATGACTGAGTCCTTCTTCTCTTTTGTTGCAAGATGTGCAAGCCTCTAAGCTTCAAGATTCTCACTGGAGACACGCCTTTGTGTTTCTAACATATCTTTGCGGCCTTCATTTGTTGTTCTCTGAACATCTACAAACATGGTAAGCTCATCTTCAAGATCTATGATACAAGGTTGCTCCTTTTTCTTTTTCCTGCGCTGCTCCTTCGCTTTCTTGCCTCCTATTGGCCGCTCATCTACTACATCATCTAATGAGAATTGCTGCCCTACACTGTCTGCCTCTGGCTCATCAAGACGCTCCAAGTAGGCATCCCATTTCGGTTCTTTACGAAGCACATCCCAACAATGCTTAAACATAAATGGACCATCTTTTTTCTGCTCCTCTTCGCAGTGCCCTATCTATTAAATTTACATCAGATTCACCACTAGCCCACAAAGCATTTGCCTCCCTCCAAGCACCACAGAACCATGCAACTCTTTTCTTGATTCTCCCGAAGCGATCCTTGATTTGCTTTGGCAGCCTTCTCCGATTTTTGGGGGTGGTGCTGTTGTACACAGCAGCAACACCTTTCCAATATTGGTCATTCTTCTTGTAATTTGCATGGATTGGGTCGTTTGAATTATTCAACCAAGCACTAACCTACAATATTATAAAAAAGGGTCACTAAGATTCAGTCTAAGATCCTACAATATTGTGAAAGGGTTCATCCACGAAAATAACTTACCAATCTAAGATCCTCATCTTTTGTCCATAGAAGATGTTTTTCAGTTCTAGCGCAGTCAGTAGCATTGGTGTCATCGCCAATATTGATTGGCTGGGATGAAGTCCCATTGCTACCACCTTGTGCTGGTTGTGGTGTGCTCTTCAAAATATTAAGGAACCCACCAGGTGGGTGAGCATCTAATCCCCTGTCCAATAAATATATGAACTAAATCAAATTTGCCTCCAAGAAATATCAAAACGGAGCATTGCACTAATTATCCATATCTTAGAAAACAAAACAATTGATGTGTATTTAAATATGGAGCACCACAAATTAAAGGAATTAGCATATTATGTTTTAGGCATCTGCACGAGTTTCGCTGGTTGCAATGTTAAATTGTGAGCCTTGTCATGCAGCCTGAAAAAAATCAGGCACGACTGGGCTCATTCTCATCCAGTCGGTTGTAGGATTTTGCAATGTAGGAACTGAAGTCTGGAGAGTAGACAACAGTCAGCAGTGAAGCTCTTCAATTTAGAGCTCTGAATTAAACTAGTACTCAACCATGGTTAAACAAGTATACTAATCGATTATTTGTTTTTTTGGGCCTCCCAAAAATGCAGCTGATGGTTACAACTCCATAATTCACATTTCATGGTTATCTCGGTATCACACTTCACATTCTGTTATGTAGAAACAAGGAAAATATGAAAAGATAGCAGAAGTCAAAAATACTAACAGTAACTAGGACTGCATCAAATATAATTCATGTGTAGTCAAGAATGGAACTTCAGTTATTATGCAAAGTTACGAACTCACACGGATTGATAAAGCTTCTGACGAAAGGCTAATTGAAAGACATATAGGCCCTTAAGTGAGTTTTGGTGTATTGATTGACAACTAGATTAAAGATCTAATGTCTTTGTCAAGCATGTGAACAGGTTGATATATATGACATTGGTTATCTACATGGTGAAAACAAGCTATGTGTATACAAGATAAGTTGAGGCATGGTTTTAGCCTCATATTGTGAAATGGCTTAACTCAATGGTGAATGTCATGATATTTGATATGTGTGTTCCCATGAAGCATATAGATGGTATATGACAAGCTAATGAAGGATAAGAAAGAGGCATATTGATTTTGGAACATTGGATGGCCTCTTATTGAAGGAAGAAGCTTGTTATAATAAAAAGGGATATTTAAATTAAAAGAAGGCATGATCTCAATAGAATTCCACTCTTGATGTTGAATCAAAGTTTCACTCAAATTGGCAACGAATGGATGAAGAAGTCAAGCAAGGGATTAGCAACGAGGTACTAAGCTAAGGTTGGCCGAGTAGTGACTTGGACCATGTGCTTGGCTAGGGTGAAGTGGCTATAGCTTGGAAAGTTTCGAGGTATCAAGTCGAGCCTAACCGAGTGAAGCAATGAAGAAGCATTACATATTCGTTGAGTCATGTGAAGGGTGACTTAATCTAGAATTGGGTTTCATTCTTATATAAAGATCAAAGTCACTAGCTCAAGGTAGAAGTACTCAAATCAATGAGGCATTGATGGATGAATCTCTCATGAGGATATATTGATCAAGTATGGCCATTCTTGAAGAAGAAGCTCAATAGTTCTAATATTGCATTTATATTTGATCTTGAGTATAGGACGCCGTACTATCAAGAGGGATGCAACGTGGATAGCTTTGCTTATGTCTCGGTGCTCAAACCTAACCTCCCAAGTGCTATCATGAGAGAAACACTTTTCACAACACATGCACCTGATGGTTTGGAGCTTATTTTCAGTTGGAATGGATGGTCCTCTGAATAAGCTTTCCATAGAGTCCAAGATCATCGAATTCGGAGTCCGGAGTAAAAAGTTATGGCTTTTTCTCCGAGGTGACTTGTGCTGTCCAATGAAGCTTCGGATATTCCGGGGAATTTTCCAGAGATTCCGGACTTTCCAAAGATTCCGAAAAAGTGTCCAGAATATCCGGAACTTTTGAATCTAACGGCTAGTTTTGGGGATTCCGGAGTATCCGGGGATTTTTCCGGAGTTTTCGGGACTTAACAGCCAACGACTACTTTTTTGGGTGATGGGTATAAATACCCCTCACCCTCTCCCATTTGGGGCTGCTGGTTCCCCACATGAAAAACACATATCCACAGCCCTTTTAAGCCCTCCCATCTCTAGTATAGCAAGAGATTTGAGAAGAGAAGAGATTTGGGTGAGGGATTAAAGATTGAGTGAAAGTTGAGCTAATCCATCCTTGAGCACTTGAGTTCATAGCAAGAGATCTTCGTGGCGTTTGTTACTCTTGGAGGGTTGCCTCCTAGACGGCTAGGCGTCGCCCATAAGCTCCCAAGGTGTGGTGAGCTGTGGGAAAGTTTGTGAAGGTCTTGCTTCGCCTCCGCAAGGGAAGAAGCCATCTAGTGGATCGGGAAAAGGGTTGAATGCAACCCGACTTTGGTAGGAGAAGCACTCAACGGAGACTAGGATTCACACGGTGGTGAATCTGAACTTCGGTAAAACAAATCATTGTGTCTCTTGTTGATTTACCTCACATTTACCTTACTTCTTATTCCTAGCTTGCTCTTTGTCATATTTGTCGATCTACTCGGGGTGTTTGTGTTTGTGAAGTGCAGGCATTGAATATTCTTCATAGAACTTCACTCTGAACTACTCACCCAACTTTAGTTGATTTCAAGCAAGCAATCAAGAAGGAGGTTAGAGGGGAGTCACTGCCAGGCAAACCCGGTGGCACCGGATTTGCAAAACCGGTGGCACCGGTTTTGGGTGGTGTGCATATTCCGCTGCGCAAGCGCCAGTCCAAAGATTCCGGACTTTCCAGAAACTCCGGGGAAAAGTCCGGAGTATCCGGATTTCACTAATAAAATTGTTTTAAGTGGTGATTTTCAGGACTCGCCTATTCACCCCCTCTAGGCGACATCAAGATCCTTTCACTGATGCAGCGATGCAACTTAAAAACCATGGTTCTTAGTAAACAAAAAATTGATGTGCATTTAAATATGGAGCATCACATACAAATTAAAGGAAATAGCTATTACTTTGCTAAAAATAACATATATGAGCAGAGCATCTAACTGCATCCCCTTGCATACTTGCAAATAACAAACTAAAACAGATTGCCGCGCTTTTCATAAAGAAAGGGACATACATCATGATTAATCAACTAAGAGCAACTCCAAGAGTCTCTCTAAAAATCGCTAGCTAAAACCCTGATTTGGCTAGTATGTAAAATGAAACAGCTAGCAAAAAGTTGATGAAATCCAAGAGATTAGCTAAAATCAACTCTCCGTATGCTCCACCACTAGTGGGACCCGCCTGCCATACTCATGTACGAGGGGATAGCTAGCGGAACTGGCTAGCCAAAGACGGCTAGCGAAGCCCCCGGTTTAGCTAGCGCAAGATAGAGAAGGCAAGTTTAGCTAGTCTGTTGGATTGAGTTTTTGAACAATTTTTCTATTTTTTAGCTAGTTAAGCCAAGATAGCTAGTCTCTTGGAGTTGCTCTAAGATGGTAGAGAACGCATATCATGCTTGTGGATCAGAGTCACCAAGAGTATCATTTGTGGGTGCAAGATTTGCAGAGGGTCCATGGCCGACAGTTGGCCACGAAGGGCCTTGAGCCGACGAGCCGACCATGGCTGGATGCTGCGGCCCAACAAACCAATATGGTGAAGAGGATGGAACTGCAAACTGCGATGGACACCAGGCGCCAAGTCCAAGCATGGAGGGGATGGCCGACGGTGGAAGGGGCTGAGCGCCCGGGGGAGCAACGGCCGGAGCCCTTACCGGCGGAATCTCCACGGGAGCCGACGCGACTGTCCTCTTAGATCGCCCAATCATCGGCAGCAGGCTAGGGTTTCGGAGGTCGAGATTTGGGGACGATTTGGTGGCTATGTCACAGATTTGGGGCTTTATGTTGTGATTTGGCGCGTGAGGAGTTCATTCAGGCATGGTTTGGCGGGAGACATGGTGGTTTTGGCGCGCGGGGAGGGAAGAAGCGCGGGCAGCGAGGGTGAGGGTCGGCGGTGCAGGGGATCGTGAAGCGTCGGCTCGGCGCCCGCACCAGGCTGGGAACGAGCGTTTTTTTCTCGAGGCTTGTTTCTCAGCCGGGCGACGAAGGAAGCGCCCGATCCCCCCTCTCTCCCTTTTCTCTCTCTTCCAGCGAAGCGTTTTCCTGACGTGGAGTTGCAAATTGCCCACCTAGTCAGCCTTATAATACTTGCTCTTATTGTTTCGAATGTTTTTAGATGATGTGTGACTCTAGATAATCGTGTTCATGACATTTGCATTGAGACTGACCTTAGCAACCCTAGTAGGCTAGTACGGTCTACTAGGACACAAAACTAAAAAACAATTCTCAGCTAATCACAGCTCCACCCAACCCTTCCTCTATACAAAAAGGCCACCTACCTATGCATGATCCCAATTAGCTCCATGATGAACAATGCTGCAGTCCTAGCAAAATCTATCTGGAGTAATTTCATTTCCAGAGGTCGAAAATCTCCACGGATCCTGCACCAAACCGCTGAAACCGCCACTCTGCCGGCGAAGCAACCAACCCGATTTCCTGCGCCGGAAATTCCGCTGCCATCCCTGCACTGACATGCCGCAACCGCACAGCGAGCTCATCTCCGCGCGCGCACCGAGTTGGTCCTCCTGTCCGGGTTCAGCGGGCCGTGCCCCTGCCCCGGCGCCGCGGCGCCGTACACCCGCTCCTGGAGCACCCGCGCGTCCGTGCCGATCCGGCGCACCTCCTCGTGCCGAGCGATGTGCTCGTTGCTGCGCTCCAGCGCCGACACGATCCTCGCGTACGGCGGGTGCACGTACGCCGAGCTCTCGTACGCGCCGCCGCCGGCGGCGGCGTCGCTGCTCCTGCCCGTGTTGGCCGCCGGGTTCCTCCTGTACGGCGGGGCCACGTACTGCCCGCGCTGGCCGCCGCCCAGGGTGTCGTGGAGGGCGGGCGCGCGCGCGTTGCCGCCGGCGAACTCCGTGGCGTGCCTCCTGTGCTGCGGGTGGTTGTTCTCGGGCGCGCCGTCCTGGAACGGCCGTGTTCCGGCGTCCCCGTGCCACGGGCCGGCGCCCGTTCCCACTGTGGAGGCTGCCCTCCTGTAGGATGGCCGGCGCTGCGGCGGCGGCGGAGGCCAGACGACGTCCTCCAGTTCCTCGTCGCTCTGGTCGAACACGACTTCCTTCCCCTTGTAGGCCACGTCCGACCCGACCGAGGTTGCCGTGCTCCTGTCGCTCCACGAGGGCGACGGCGACGGAGACTTCTGCGGCCTCCACGACGGCGGCGCCGTCGAGTCCGTTGCCGGCGTGGTCTGCACGGGGCGCGCCTTGTCGTAGCCACCGCCCCTCGGCCCTTTCCCATGTGACTCCGTCCGAGACAGTTCGACGGCAGCACGGGCGGCCATCGCGGCGAACGACGCGGACTTGAAGGCCGCCTCCGCCGCCATCCTGGCGTCGAAGTACTTGCTGTTGTTGGATTCCCTCAACACCTTCTCGTCCACGCTCAGAGCAAGGCTCGGGTTCACCTTCCCATCAACAGACTTCTGCGTCCCTCGCACCTGCAACGAAATCGATTCTTGAAATCAAATACCGCAAAAGATACTGAAATTCTGATGATCCTGTAGTGCGATAACGGCACAAACCTCACGACGATCCATCTTGAGCGCACTCTCCTGGACAGAATCTCTGGCTGGGGCATTCTTCGACTGTTCTTTCTCTCTCTGATTTTTGATCTGTGAGGTTGTGCGACCAAATTGGTGAATCTCTGCTGGGTTCTGAGGGAACTCCAGCAAGATGCCGTTCTCGGCGGCGATCTCCTTGGCCAACCTCCTCTTCTGCTCCAAGCTTGCCCTCTCGCCGGACAACCTCCGCACCAACTGCAACAAACGAACAGGGCAACAACCACGTCACATGCAGTTGGGGAGACAACCCGTAAACTAGGCTAATTTAGTTGGAGGAAGTTAAAGCCACCGTGGGGTCGACGACGCCGGGGGCGCCGTCCTTGGCCGCCGCGGCGAAGTCACGGCCGAACTTGTCCGCCAGGATGGCGCGCGCGTCCAGCAGCTCCGGCAGCTCGCCGCAACGCGCCGAGGCAAACATCAGCCCCGCCGCCGCGTCCTTGATCTCATCGCCGCATTCCCTGGGTTCCACCGAACGAACCAAATTCGCGATCTTTCCGTGTGAGACGGGGAAGCCGAGGAAACGGGGAATCGATCAAAACGACGAAACGAACACGAAGAGACTTGACTTGGGCACGTACTTGGGGTTGTCGAGCTGCGCGGCCTGCTCGATGAGGATTTTGCAGTAGAGCTCGATGACATCAAGGGCCTCCAGCACGTTGTCCTCATCGATCACCTGCTCCGCCTGCGCGACGACGAGGACGCACACGCCGCACCGTGTCAGTCGAAAGGAAGGAGAAGGACACACGCGACGCGAAAGGGGAGAGGCGTGCACTCACGCGGAGGAGCGCGCGGTCGAGGTGGCCGATGGAGAGGAGCTGCCCGACATCGCTGCGGGCGATGGAGCGGCGGCCGAGTCGCGGGCGGCGGACGGTGGCGAGGCGCGTGGCGGTGAGCTTGATCAGGGTCTTCAGCTTGGCGGTCTGCTTGGAGGTGCTCTTGCCGAAGAGACCCATCGCTGCTGGCTGCCTGCTGGGTGCTGGCCTGCTGCGAACGAAAAGGGGGTGGGGGTGTGGCGGCGAACTGGGGAATGGTGATGCCCCGTTTCTTGCCCCCCACCCTTTATACTGATCGCAAGATTGGTGCCCTGCGGCGGCGAAGAAACCTGACTTGCTTGTGGACTACGGAGTTTGGTTTGGACGGAAAAACATTGCGCGGCGCTGTTGTGCAGTGCAGCCGATGCTTCTTTGGAAATGTTTTTTTTAAGGAACAAAGTTTTGTACATGTTGATTTCTGGTCCAGATCCCCCTCAGAATTACCATGCTTTGGAAACATGAACTGAGAATGGAAAACTTCAAAGTGAAGACTTGGAATTCATCAGGGGGTAAGGAACTAGGAGTATGGAAGAACTACCTGCGTTTCATGGATTTTGCCTGTCATGCACCGATGGAGAAATGATTACAAGTGGCATGGGATTTTTTTTATAAAGAAAGAGCATCCTTTACGGGCTACAAATCCTACAGTGTACTACCATGCTTTGAAACTGAGCGACTTCAAGATGAAGGCTGAACGGTCATCAGGTAAAAATTTAAACAGCATTATCTCCATTTCATGAAAATTTTCTGGAATACAATGAAGGAGATATAATTATAAGTGGGATCAATTTGTTTTCTAAAAAGATCATATTTACGTGAAAAGGTCCAAATTACTCCTCTCAATTATAATAGTCTGGATAAACCCCTGAACTATGACATTTGGTTCAATTTAACCTTAACACAATGTCATTTTTGTTCCTTCATGCATAAGTAGAATCTTGAGTTCAAATTATGCAAGATTAGTAGATATCAGAAAGACATGTTAAGAAAGTGTATTTCAGATGCAAACTATATAAAAATTATAAACAATTATAAAATAGTTTTAAATATAGATTATGATGTCGCTCGTTCCCTGCAAAGTTTTATTTAAAAAATAACTTTTGTATGGAGAAATAAAAATTATAAAATGCATTATGGGGTGAACCAAATAGCATAGTTTTAGTGTGTAAATTGAATTCAAACATAATTTAGAGGACTTTCCGTTATAATTCGAGAGGTCTGCCCCGGTGCAGATCTAACAGTTTGAAGGGAGTAATTTAGATTTTACCCTATTTGGGTTACAACTCCTCAAAAAGTTACAACTGCATTTGATTGTCAAAAAGGATCTCTTCCTTTCACATACTTGGGCCTTCCCCTTGGAACTAAAAACCTAAAATAGAACACTTCATGCCCCTAATGCGGAAGATTGAAAGGAGGCTCATCAGCACTTCCATTTTCCTAAGTCAAGCCGGGAAATTAGAGCTGGTCAACTCAGTTTTCTCTTCTGCAGCAACTTACTACACTGCTACAATTAAACTGCATAAGGGGATGGTTAGACAGCTTGACAAATATAGGAGACATTGTTTATGGAGAGGCTCTGATCTTAACTCAAAAAAGCCTTCTAAGGCTGCCTGGACATTGGTATGTGTCCCAAAGAAACAAGGGGGCCTTGGAGTCCTCAATCTGAATGTTCATAACGATGCTATGCTACTCAAATTTCTTCACAAATTCTTCAACAGAGAAGACATTCCTTGGGTACAGTTGGTCTGGAACACCTACTATTCGGCAGGGAAGTTACCAGGGCAACACAAAAAGGGGTCATTTTGGTGGCGTGACATTGTCAAGCTCCTTCATAAGTTTAAGAATCTGACCTTTATTACAATAGCTGACGGTGTTAACACCAAAATTTGGCACAGGAAGGAGTCTGAGTTGTGGGCCCAGCTTGGTGAAAGAATCTGTCCGGGAGAAGGAAGGTTTCTACAGAAAGATTCGGCAAAGGAGCTCGTGGTCGGCAGTTGGCTTTCGTTCGGCAAGGAATCTGTTTGCGCTGATTTTGTGGGATTGCGTGATGACGTGGCCCGAGCGGAAGGGACGAATGGATGGATAAGCGATCGCACTTAGAGATAAATTAGGTATCAAATATTGTGCTCGTAGTCCATTCGGAGTCATGCCATGACAGGGTATAAATACAGACCCTGGATGTATGTAATTGTATTCAAAACATTCCCATAACAAACCGGCTTTACGCCAAACCTTTGAGTCCTTGTCGTGTCGTCGAGTTTTGCGAGAGGGTTCATCGATCCGTCGACCTCCGTAAGTATCGGCAACCTTGTATCATGTCTAGTATCATGCGGTGGATTTAGATCGTGATGCAAGTAGTCTTGTTACCATGCTTTGTATCATGCGGTAGATTCAAGCTTGGTTCAAGAAGGTTTCTTGTTAGATCATGAGCCATGCGGTGGGCTAAGATTTAGCTTGGAGCTAATTATCGGCTCTATTGGATTTTGGCAAGATCCAATAGATTCATTAAGTTACCCGGTGTTGTTTTTTGAGTTTTTACTTTATGTTTAAATTCATATAACACTCTTTTGCCCAATTTAGATTGATTTGGATCGGCTTTATCTCGTTTCGTGGTCTTTACATTATGCGTTCATATCTTGCTTCAAGAGGCACGTGGGTCACGTGTTTATTAAATAGCCGAAACCGAACCGATCTAGGTTGTTACGTGTTGCGGGTTCAATCTCGTTGATTTTGTGTAAATCTTGAGAGAGCCAGGTATCATGCGGTAGATGTAGGTTTTAGGGTTGTTTTAAAGCTAATCATCCGGTGGATTAGTCCTTTAATTCGATCCGATAGATTTATCATCTTTGGCGACGTTTGTTCCTTCTTCATGGACCCCGATTCGGATGTACAGCCGTATTCGGTTATGCTTTCATGAGTGAAACATGTTTATAAGTTATGCTTTAAATATTGCATGCTTTTAGCTTTCCATATATAGATCGTATCATGCGGTGGATAGATCTATTTGTGGTTAGTGGTGTGATTTTCAAACAAGTTGTATCATGCAGTGGATAGATTTGTTTGGCATCATGCTTGACGGGTTTTAAAGTATCTAGACATGCGGTAGACTAGCGCTTTGGGCCTATGCATGCTTGTTTATTACATATTTATGATCATGTTTTACTTTATTTATTGTTTATTGTTATTTATCATGGAGGATCAGTTATGGCTTCGTGCACATGCAATTTTGTCCAAATAAAGACCGATTTTTCGTCATGCTTACATCATCCGTTCGGCTATGTTGTGTTTTGCACTTTAAAGCTTCCGAATGGTTTCTAGTTCGTTGGCAGATAGCTTCTCATAGCTATATGTCATCTCACTTGGCTTTATGGCCGTAAATATAGAACTGTCTGGTATCACCCGGCAAGTTCCAAGCTTTGGAATTTAACTACTTTATCCTTTGTTAATTTTCAGGGAAAAATTGACTGGCACGTCTTGGAATCTTTTCGCGTGTGAAGCTAACTTATTCGACTTGCTGTGTGCTTGGCGTAAGGTGCAGATTTCACGTCAACAGACGGCTCCACTGTTCTCTTCTGGAAAGATAAGTGGAATGGCCTAATTCCTGCTCAGGCTTATCCTGCACTCCTCTCCTTTGCAAAGGATGATCAGATTTCTTTCAGGCAAGCCATCAGTAAGCCCGACTTCATTCAAAATTTCAACACTCCTCTTTCGGTCCAAGCTTATCATCAGCTCCTAGAACTTCAGAACTTCATTCTCACTATAAATGATGCTCCAGCACGAGATCAATGGGTTTATGCCTGGGGGAGCTCCAGATTCTCAACTTCCAAAGCTTATAAGGCCTTATCTGGGGAGAGAAGTACCCACCCGTTTTTTCTATGGATCTGGAAATCTAAATGTCAAATGAAGCACAAGGTATTTTTCCGGCTCCTGCTCAAGGATAGATTAAGCACCAGAGACTTGCTAAGAAGGAAAAACATGTCTCTGGACTCATACGCCTGTGAGCTTTGCATTCTCCAGAGACCTGAAACTGCTGATCATCTGTTTCTTCGGTGTAACTTTGCCAAAGCATGTTGGGACTCCGTTGGTGTGACGGCAGTAACCACCAGACATATGCCTCTGGCCTTTAGGGCAATCAAGGACAAGCTGGCGGTTCCTTTCTTTATGGAAATAATAATCCTGATGACATGGAGCTTATGGAGGACTAAAAATGATTGGATTTTCAATAACATAGACCCATCAGTTGCAGAATGTAGAAGGAAACTCAAAGCGGAATTGTCCCTGCTCCTTCTCAAAGCAAGACAGGATCACATCCCCGCTCTAGATGCTTGGACAGCTAATTTGTAGCCTCTCTTTTATTTTACCTTTCTTGGTTTTGTACTCTTGTTCTCCAATGTTGTAGACTTCCTTTTAATTAATTTAAGCTCAATAGGGGCTTGCCCCTCCTGTTTTCCTTCAAAAAAACTCCTCAAAAGGTTATCCAAACAAAGTAAACATCAAGTGACATAATATTACGCAGCCATTCAACGTGAGATATATATATCTACGAGGAACTTCATTGATCTTTGTTTTACTATAGTTATTCACAAGTGTCCCTGCGTGCTTGTGAACATATATAATGTGTTTCGAAATAAAGTAAAACCTCTGCCTGGTATTCTAGGAGAGCAACACTGTTTTGTTCAAAACAAACAATTCTAAGGCTCAATTCACGCATTGCAGAGCTCCAAAATCTTTGAAATCATAAAATGCACTACAATCCATTAAGAAGATATGAAATACCGTTGCTCAAAAAAAAAACGGCACTAGCATATCTTCCTTGTGCCGATCCTCTATCTCTAAGGAGATCCCCAATTGATAAACAGACGCTTCCGTGGACAGGTACAGCCGTTGATGCTTTGCTTACCACTCCTACCCCCAAGGGCCTAATCATAGTTTATTAGTGCAGTTGGGGGGGGGGGGGGGGGCATCCGTGACGGCCAATCTGACAGCTGTAAAGCGGGATCCCGAGCCTGTCGCCGTGGGCAAGACACGCCGCCGGTCGAGCGCGGCGGGCCGGAGTCGGAGCAAATTCGTGGCTTGCAGGCAAACGCCAGGGACCAAAACCGTGCTTGATTGGTGGCTTTCCAGGCGACCAAATAGAGAGCTTTTGGTTTGCCCGCGACGTGGGAATTGCATTTTGCTGGAGAGCCACCTCAGCGTAATTCCAGCCCGCAGGGCACCCCCATTCTTCTGTACCAAATAGACGCGGTTTCTTGTGATGAGCTGCGTCGTCGCCTCGTCGGTGGTGTTGTCGCGTTTGGAATGGGCGCAGTGTATGATACGCACGGTGGACAGTGTATGGAGGCTGCGTATGCACAGTGTCACAGTGAGGTGTGTAATATGTGTGCAGACTAGAGACTACGTACAGCAGGTCAGCAGCTGAATTGTTTGTGCGTTGATTGCTGCGCGACTAAATCCTACTCCTATTTGCAAAATGTTTTAGTTCCAGTGGGAGGTACTAGTTAGTAGTTGTATAAAAAAACAATATACTCATTGACGAACATCCAGTCGTCGTCGTGGTCTTTTGGGAAGGATAGAATAGAACATTCGATTTATTCCCTTTCGTACGTACACGGATCGATTCGGTGCCCGCGTTCATCCGACGCAGCTCTCTAGCCTATCCAACTACTACTATACTGCTGCACCTGCACCTTTAGATTATATGCCTCTCGGAAAAGAATTCGTCTGAGCACTCTCTCTCTTTACAGCCTGAAAACCTTGGTGACCGGTGACGACCGACGAGAGCCTCCATGGTCTGTTAGCGTTAGCCGTTAGCGAGTCGTTTAGTAGTAGCCCGCTTTGTTTACCAAGCGATGCCCAAGTTTAGGGGTCAGTTAGGAGAAGTCCTCTTTGTTTACCAATTGATTGATGCAGCTGTCAGCACGGCTGTGATGTGGTCGCGGAGCGCTCGGCGGGACAGCAAGGACGAGAGCGTCGTGAGAAGTAGCCTCGCTCAGCTTGGAACACGTCGCCGTTGAGCTGTCCGGCGAGTTCATTTGAAGGGGAGGCAAACAGTGTCGCGAAGATGACACTGCCTTTATCATACCGATACAGAAAAAGGCACTGAAGCAGGGAGAACGCTCGATATATAGGGCTTCTTGGTCAGGTCACTAGTCTAATTGAGTTGCCATGGTTAACTGAGTTGTGGTCTGGAAGGCCATGACAGACAAACAGATAGACAGAAGAAGTCCCAACAGGTGTACTGGAAGCATTGACAAGTCTCTGTCCCCGTCACCGGGAAAAAACGGATTTCCAATCAGGCAAGGAACACACGAACGTCAAACAAGCCGGCCGCTAATCAGAACCCCTCCTCCATACAAAAGGCGACGCAACATCACAGCCAAAAACAGCCGGTGATCTTTGTCACCGATACCTGTCACTCGAGGAGGTGCCGCGTGGCGTGCACCGGCGGCGGAAGGGATCACCGGAGCGGCGGAAAAGACTACGGGGCGGGGAAAGGGCGAAAGGCTCCAGCTCCGTCGTGCGGTTTTCTTTATTCCGGTGATGGCTCCTGTGTAAAAGCGACGCGCCGGCGCCGAGCCTTTCCCTTTGCCCTAGGCTGACGCCAACCCATGTACGTCGTCCGGTCGTCGCCCCCCCCCCCCCCCCCCCCCCCCCCCCCCGCTCATCCATATGCTGCCTGCAGCTGAAGGCGATCGTGGCGAGTTTATTCTTATCCCGATCGATATCCACCCCCCCTGCGGCGCAAGAATCTCGTCGAGCTTCGTGTCGCCGTTCTGATAATGGAAGTTGCCGAATTGGCATGCTCTGCTCGAACCAAACTGTGGATTCCTTCGCGGAAAATTGGAACATCGCAGCGCAGGCAGGCTAACATTCACCTACCTGTAGACCTGCTGGTACCACGAAGGGCTGCGGATCCGCAACACTTTGGCCGCCGGCAAGCGTCACCGTACAATTTCGCCGCGACGTCTCTGAAGTATGAGCTCTGATGCATGCGCTGATGTGCGAACTGCGTCCTTGCCCCTTGATCCAACCAACACACGGGTGGTTCTGCACCAAATTCACCATTTCACCTCGACGTATGCACTCGATCTGCACTCCGATCCGCCTGGACAAAGTTCAGAAAGCAAAATTCGAATGAATTGAACTTGCCGCGGGAGTCAAATAGGTGGAGCAAGAAACGCTTTTCTCGGCATAAATTCCTGATGTGTGTACCATAGGTGTACGTGACGTGCTGGATCTCTTCCAAGGATGGCATTGCCGATTTGTTGTACTGCATCTTTGTTTACAACCGGTGGGTGTCGAAAGGTAAGCAAGAGCGTCTGAGTAGGCGTGCAAACTGTCCTCATCCACCACGAGATCGACAGCTGCGAGAATCCAACAGTCTCGTGCGAATGTGATCGAGCGGCGCCGCAAGAAATTCGGAAACCTGGGATCACCGTTGGCCCCCGTGACAGCGATGAATGGCGATCAGAGTACTAATTTATGAATCCAAGCGCCTTTGGATGGCTAAGGTGTGGTTTGTCATGAGTGGCGCCGCACATCGTCTTGGCACGGCCAAGCAAAAGCATCAACAACGACTACGACCCCATCATGGCCCGTGGAGCTTATGCAGTCATTCAGTAGTATGGTGGTAGTAGTCCGCTTTGTTTACCAACTGCTGCCACTTTCAGCGCTTTTTTTGTTGGCCACGGAGACTTAAGGTATGTTCGTTAACTTTTGATGTTTTCGAAACATCGTTGCAGATTTTTTTTTTCTTTTGAAAAGCCAAACACTTTACACTAGTTTTACGAAGAACTACGAAAAGCTTATACAATCAAACTCTGTGATTTTTCATGAAAACTCATTTTTTTTTCAATGCTCCTAATATTTCAGAAGTTACAAGAGAAAATCATTGTTTGTTTCAGCTTCTGCATTTACATGTTACATTGAAAAACTGCCGAGAAGCTCAAGCAAATACTAGAGTGTTAGGCAGGGAGCGAGGACACGAGTGCATTGCGTATTCTTTGAGAATCCAGAGCCCTCGGTCCGGAACACGTCGTAGTCGTCGTTTGCGCTGACCACGGGAGCACACCTCTATATCATCAGTAATTCAGTACCAGCTTTTATCAAACGGAGAAAAGACTACTACTAGTATGAGGGGAAGGGCTAGCAAGTAAAAGTGACGTGCAAAGTGGCACCGCTTCTTACGGCAGTTTTGTTAGACTGTTTTGCGGAAGCATCTGATATTTTGGTCGATCGACCCGTGGTTGGTTCGTTACAGCGAGGTCAACTCTGACAGCACAATGTGCCCCTGTGACTTGCTGACTGCAAATCTATGAACCGAGAGCTAGAGGGAACCAGCACCAGTGGTTGGTTGGTCAATATATTAGAAAAACAGTATGCATTGCTGCCAGGCACAAACTAGCACACACGAACGCCGAACAAACAAACAAACCGGCCGCCAACCACACACCGCTCCATGGGGAGGCGACACAGCATGAAACGGAAAAGACTGGACGTGATCATGCGTGCGTAGTAGCGCAACAAGACAGCAGCGTGATCTTTCAATCATTACCAGGCTATAAAAAGGATTAGGAAAATGTTATGGTGGCGGATCCAAGGCAAAGAAGCCTGGAAAGGACCGATACTAGCTGCTAGAGGAGGTTGGGTTGGTCCGGTGCAAGAAAAGAGGCTCGCGCTGCTTCTTTATTCCTGTGATCGATCCTGTGAAGGTTGTGCAGTTCTGCTCGTGTAAAGCGACGAGCCGAGCGCATCTGCTCATCTTCTGACGCGCCGGCACGCTTCCCCTGCCTGACGCGGAGGCCGGAATCTTTCGCGGGACAGGAAGAGCAAAATTAACCAGGCAAAATCAAGCAGCCGAGGCCAGCAGGTACCTGCTGCTGAAGTGCTGGTACGGGCAATGCGCCTGCGATTCCCGTGAGTGGGCGCGCAAGCGCAATGCAAATTCGCCATAATGTCTGATGCGGCCATGCGGGCGCCGAGATGCGCAGCACGCTGGCACACGGATCTCTCTCCAGCACCAACTGCACCTCGACGTGTAGCTCGTGCACGCCTGCCTGCCTCGCGGCATCTTTCCCTCCGACGTGTAGCGTCGGGCGATCACCGATCGATCCGCCTCGACCTAATTCAGAATCGAATCCGATAAAGTACTTGCCGCACGAGTCAAATCAAATACCTGTGCAGCAAGAAACGACGCTTCTTCGCCTGAAATTTTCCTGATGAGTGTGCCCCTGGCGTACGACGTGTGCTCTTCCGGCGACGCCGTGTTGCCGATCTTGCTGTCCTGTGTTGCTTTGTTTACGACCGGTGGGTGCCAAAAGCGGCGAGCTCGGCGGCAGCACGCGCCCGTCGGTTAGCCGTACCTGCCCGGACTGGTTCGTGACCCGGTCGTTACTGGTGAGCGGATTGGTGGAATTGTCCTCATCCACGAGGCCACGAGCTGTGACTGTGAGAATCCATCCAACAATCTTGTGTGGTTGAGTGGAGCTACAAGCAAATCCACAGCCTGAGATCATCGTTGGACCCCTGACAACGACCAGTGAGACAGTGAGTACGTTGATGATCAACTCTTGTTTTTTCTTTTTTTCTTTTTGGTGAGAGCCGAGCGAGAGAGACGACGATGAATAGATGATCACGTTGGATTTCGGCCCATGTTACGCTTCTTTTCTCAGCCCGGCCTTATATTATTTCAGCCCATCGTTAACCTGGGCTGCAGCAGACCCGTGTCTCAATAGCCCATTAGCCCGTTTCCCAAAAATCAACGTGCGAGCACTTCGCCCACCAGTCAGTCAGTGGAAGGGGAGAGCGAACCTTGCCGTCAATGTCCGCGTCCCCTTCCAAGGGCGCTAGGGTTTAACCCCAACTGCTCGATCCATCCATTCCCAGTCCGATTCGGTAGCGTCGGGGCGGCGACATGGGGTTCCTCGAGGAGGCCAGGGAGAATCACGTCAAGAAGAAGGTCGAGGAAGGTCAGCCCAGCATCATCCCTTCCGTGCTTATCGAGCTTTTTGAATTGTTGATTTAGGCATCCTTGGCTGCGCGCAGAGCAGAGCTCCCTACTAGTTCCATGGCATATTAGGAATCGCCCCAGCTGAGTTCGAACAAAACTCCTGAAATGATGCGCCGAGGGTCTTATGTTGGCCGTTTAGCTTGTCCTGACAATGTATTTGTTCATTTTTGTGCGTACATAGGTGGTTTGCAGGGAATTCCATCAAATTAGTGCTGTTACCTTCTGTTATTAAGCAGTGTAGTACTAATTAGTACAGCAGATTCAAACAATCAAACTGCATTTTGAGTTCCCATCTGTGTAAAGACTGTTGAAACCTTTATCTGCCAGAGCTTATGATACAGTTTTGATTCACTCTGATTAAAGATCATAGCTGCGCTATCTACAGAATTGTATAACTGCATTCCGCATCATTCTTGAAGAAGCTTATTGGCTTCAGCAATTTTCTATGGGTAAGCCTAAGCCATTAGTGAATTTGTAGGGCGACATGCCGTCACGCAGAGACTATTGTCCAGTTACTTATTTTTGTTCAGTGGAAAGACGGTATCCTTCCACCCGCCAATACCATCTTCTGATTTGGAATTTGTGCTAAAGCCTAAGCTAGCTTATAGTCAGTACTCAACCTCCTGTATCTGTTCTCTCTCCACCATGTAGCAAACTAATGACTTGGCAAGTCCTGTAGCCTACTAACATGTCCCTGTTGAGGATCTCTTTAACATTTTTGTCTACTTTTCAAGATTGTGGACTGTAATATTCTAGTTATTTTCTTCGAAAATGTCCTGTAGAGATCAGTATCTTGGTTTCTAACAGTTAAATCTTATCCATTTGGGTTTTCAGCTTTGCGCAGCAAAATGAAACAAAAGGCCCTTAAGGAATGTGATTTTTATTGTTCAAAGTATGCTGAGTGTGCTAGAGGAAGAACATTTTCTGTGGTATGGCAATGCCGTAAACAAGCAAAAGAGTTGAATGAATGCCTTCATCAGTTGTAAGTACTCATTAGTCATTCCATATGTGTTTGGAATAATCATGAAAGTGGCTTCTCTGTTCTTGTTTGATTCTGTTATGTAAGGTAAAATTGCATTCATATTTTATGTTTACAGGTTCAAAAGTTGATCCTGTTTTTCATTTTGGACATTGTTACTATCTGCAAGATGTTACGTTTAGTTGTTCATAGGATGCCATTGTGGAGGTTGATTTGATTTCTAAAGCTGGTACCATGCTAGTTGTTAGTATTTGTTACTAAAATGTTATCTCAACAGTAGGCACATTGTGCAACTGGATTTTGATATGGTTATTTATTTTCTAGCGATTACAAGTTAGAAAATTTTAAGAATTCTGGCATTGCCAGATATTGTTACTGGTGGCATCATGGTCTCATGTATCTTTTAATTTAACATCACCAGGCAATACCAATGGTAGTCCCCATCTATATAAATAGTGTCTTCGCAGTTTGAGAATCCTAGTAATGTTTTTCTGACTAATTCAAACCTGAAGAATCTAAATTGAGTTGTGTTGCTAATTATTGTGAGCTTCTGACCCGAGTTTGGATAACTTTTTTGCAATGATTATGTGACCATATTTAGTTACAGACTGCACTAAGATTTTGATTAAATGATTTTGTGTGTTGATTGTTCTTTGTTAGTTTGCTTTCATCAATTTGGGGGCACATCACACTATATTGTCGAAGATGTTTCACCTTTTACACTTTTTTCCTTTCTAGAAGCTGCATATTCCATATCTTAACCAAACTACCATTGGCGTGACAAACACGCCACATCCACGTGAATATTCACTATGTGCTTTGTATGCCTGGCAGCACAAATGATTCAGTCCTGGAAGAAATGAAGAAAGCATACATGGTTGAGCAGGAGAGCAAGGAGATGAAACAATAAGCATTACACAATGGACAATGGGCATCACGTTGTTCTTGTTTGTACGTATACTGTTGCTTTTGGGCATGCTAAATTCATGCATAACCGGAAATTAGCATAAGGCATCATTGTCTAAGTTGCTGTCAATACACAATATCAGATGTTACCGTCTGTTCCAATTTTCATCTCAAATAGATTTCTAATTGGATGATGATAATTCAGTTGCTTTTCCCCCCTTCTACTGTTAGATCTGATTTTGCCATTAGTGTGGAAGATATTGGATTCAGAATCAAATCATGTTTGCATATATTTGACTTTACAAAGAGTAGTACAAAATTAAGCAGAAGATGGGACTACATTTTAGTCCAAATTAACCTACTGACACAGAAAGCATTAGAAATGGAAACACCACTGACCAGAACTGATAGCCAATAGGAAATCAAGTTCACATCACCGTCCTCCTGAGATGTCAGATCCTGGACCAATGCTCGTCGCAAATGGCGATGCATCCAACATGACATATGAGTCAAATCCCTCATTCTGCACAAACATCAGACTGCTATAATCCAGATTTGTCACTGACATCTCTGGGACTGCCACAATACCATCAAGGTACTGCAGGACTTGTCGCATGTTCGGCCGTTCATTAGCCATCGGTTGTGAGCAAAGGAGCCCCAGTTTCAGAACCAAGTCCGCCTCCTCTGCGATGTACTCACCACAGAGCCGTGGATCCACTGTCTCAAGAATCGCTCCTCTGTTCCAGTGCTCGAGTACCCAATCCAGCAGCACAACCTGGTCAAACTCCAGGGGTCTCCTTCCACATGTTACTTCCAACAGAAAGATCCCAAATGCAAAAACGTCTGTTCCTGGTGATGCTTTTCCTATGCGGAGCAGCTCAGGGGAGAGATAACCCATGGTGCCAACAACACGTGTGGTCCTTGGATTACTGCCATGGTCATACAACTTTGCAAGGCCGGAGTCACCTAAACATCCATTCATCTCACTATCGAGAAGAACATTGCTTGCCTTGATGTCTCGGTGCACAACGACCTGTTCCCAATCCTCGTGGAGGTACAACAAACCAGATGCAATGCCTTTGATGATATGGAACCTCGTGTTCCAACTTAGAACAGGTCTGTTCTGATCATACAAGTGCTTGTCGAGGCTACCATTTGACATGTAGTCATAGACCAAGAGAAGTTCACCTTTGCGGCGGCAATAGCCAAGTAGCTGCACTAGATTCCTGTGTCGAAGCCGTCCCATGCTAACAATTTCTGCTATGAACTCTTTGATCCCTTGCTTAGAATCATGTGACACCCTCTTTACTGCAATTTCTAATTTAGATTGTGGAAGGATTCCTTTGTACACTCTACCAAATCCCCCTATCCCAAGCAATTGTTTGCTCACAAACCCTTCAGTAGCATGGAAGAGGTCCTTGTAAGAGTACCGGTGCGGCCCAAACTCCAGCTCCCAATCTTCATGAAGCTCGGCATACCTCAACCATCTTCGTACAAACATGAAGACAACAGTGAGCAATGCAACAATGAAACCAGCTGTGGCTAACGGCAGCACTATGACCAAAATTTCAGTTAGGGAGCGCTTCTGGTGAGGTAATCTTGGCAGTGCGGGTAGGTTAGATGAGTTGAGGACAGGTGCTGCTCCATTCAAGCTGAAGCTCCATCCAAGTACGTAATGGTAAGCAATGGAGAGACCTGTGGCAGATGAGAACCCAACATATGATGTACCGGTTACTATATCTGAAAGGTTGAGGGCGGTTGACAGCAAAGGTTCCGTTGGCTTCTCAACTCCCAGAGGAGCTAAGGTTACATTAAGCTCCATGGCCTGGCTGTTGTAGTCTACCCACACCTGCATCGCCTTGCGACTGATTAGTGTCAGGTTCAGAAACTTCCCGGTGCCCTCTTCGTAGTAACCAGCTGTGTGGGACTTCACCGACTGGAGATTGTTCACATCAATGCCGATGTGGTTGCTGTCGATGTCATGGAACTCAGGGCTTAGTACTGTATCAAGCTCGATGGCGAGGATGTGATTACTGGCCTTGCCATTGTTGCTGATGTTGAGGAGCCCCATGTACTGTGCTCCAGTGGCTGCCGAGAGGTTGCTGTTGGGCGCAACCACAAAGGCAAGGCCATGGTCGCTCAGCTGGGTATGCTCGGAGATGATGGCGAAGACGAAAGTGGCTGAGAAGGAAGCAACAGTCGTGCTGTTTGCAGGCACATGGAAGAGGAGAGGAGGCGGGAAGAACGCGTGGCCTTTGGAGTGCTTGTCGTTGGTTAGAGCAAGCAGGCCAGTCGGTGTAACCATGGCGGCACCATCAAGTGTAAGGTTTGCACCGGAGAAGCCTTCAAAGGAAAACTGCCCATCACTGGCAGGTGAAACGAGCTTGATTTTGTGGAGGACAACGAGCAGAAGGAAGGGGATGAACCTGATGTTAACCATGCGTGCCGTGACGCATGAGCAGGTTAAACTTCTCGAACCTTATCACCGGAGTGGCCTATTATATGTGGAGTACGTGTTGTTGAATTGGAATGGCAGTCGCTGGTGGCCTTGTTCCAAGTCAATTCAACAAAGCAATATGCCATCACTAATAGATGTCTACCTCATGTACCTAAACCCTACTACCTTCCCGGAAAGGATGTTCGTTGAAAGCTTACATTATGACTAGCTGTTCTTGTCTTCTTACTCTGCCGGCCGTAATTTTTTACTATGACCCGTTCTCACATGTGTAATCAGCGACAGCAAAACCTCTGTCAGCTAGTCCCCAAGTCCACAAGATTTCGATGTGGCATACAGTATGCTTATTTTATCATTCAGACTAGGCAACAGATTCATGTTTGTCGGGCACATTATTTTGTTCACCAGATTCGTCATGGGAAGTTATCAGAGTAAAACAATATGCATCCTCTCTCTGCTTCATATCATCCTTACACATGTGTATGCAGGCATGCAGCCTGGGGCAACGAAACAAGTTACCGAAGTTGCGCGTACGCCATCTTTCACCTTCCTCCCGACAGAGCGCTAGACATGGTCCCAACGCTTGACGCCAAAGACGACTCTTCACACTCCATGGCATCCGGGTCAAGCCCTTGTTCTTTCATCGTTGTCGTCATACTGAAGTTCGTGTGCTCCTCCGGGAAGGCCATGTCGCCGTCAAGGCACTGCACAACTCGCCGCATGCTAGGCCTCGCGCTGGCCAGCGGATGCGAGCAGAGCAGGCCAAGCTTGAGCACCAGCTCGGCCTCCTCTTCGGCATAGTCATTTCCGAGCCTCGGGTCAGCTGCTTCCACGATCAAGCCGTTGCGCCAATGGTCGAGCACCCAGTCGACGAGCACGGTCGGGTTCCCTTGAGCATCCTCCTCCACGGGCGGCCGCCCACACGCGACCTCCAGAAGGAACACCCCGAACGCAAACACATCGGTGGACGGTGTTGCCTTGGCTCTGTGGCCGAGCTCGGGGGCTAGGTACCCCATGGTGCCAACCACATGGGTGGTGTTCGGGTCCGTGCCGTGGTCGTACAACCTTGCAAGGCCGAAATCACCCAGCCGGCCGTTCATCTCCGCGTCGAGTAGCACATTGCTGGCTTTGATGTCCCGGTGGATGACGACTTTCTCCCAGTCTTCGTGGAGATACAACAGGCCTGAGGCTACACCTTTGATGATCTTGAACCTTTGGCCCCAATCCAAAGTAGGTTTGTCTCGGTCGTGCAGAGACTTGTCGAGGCTGCCGTTTGCCATGTGGTCGTAAACCAAGAGGAGCTCACCTTTCCGCCGGCAATAGCCGAGCAATTGCACGACGTTCCGGTGCCGGAGGCGTCC
This sequence comes from Cenchrus americanus, assembly GCA_947561735.1. Taxonomy (NCBI): domain Eukaryota; kingdom Viridiplantae; phylum Streptophyta; class Magnoliopsida; order Poales; family Poaceae; genus Cenchrus; species Cenchrus americanus. The sequence goes on along the minus strand of OX387243.1, from coordinate 147,480,839 downwards.
AAGGCTCACCACTTCGGCGATGAACTCCTTCATCCCTTGCCTCGACTCATGCGAGACCCGCTTGACGGCAACCTTCATCTTGGATTTGGGGAGAACGCCTATGTACACACTCCCGAATCCTCCTCTCCCAAGCAAGTTCTCGTCTTTGAATCCATCAGTCGCGTAGAAGAGATCCTTGTACGCGAAGCGATGCTGCCCGAAGCCAGCCTCCCAATCCTCACGAAGCTCGGCGAACTTTGCTCGGCGTTTGGCGACGACGACGGCCACCGCGGCCAGTGCGAGAACGAACACCGAAGATGCGATTGGCAGGACTACCTCAAGCATCTTTGACCTGTTCTTGCTTGCCGTCGTGCGTGGCAGGGCCGGCAGCGACGAGATGTTGAGAGCCGGGGCCGTGCCGTTCATCTTGAAGCTCCAGCCCAGCACGTAGTGGTGCGAGAAGATTATCCCCGTCGACGACGAGAAGCCGACGTACGCGAGGTCTGTGATCACCGCCGAGAGGTTGACGACGGTGGACAGGAGGGGTTTCTTTGGCTTGGGCATCTCGACAGGAGCCATGGTCACGTTGAGCTCCATGGCCTGGCCATCGTACTCCACCCACACCTGCATGGCCTTGCGGCTGATCAGGCTCAGGTTTCGGAACGAGCCGGTCTCGTCGTCGTAGTAGCCGGCGGAGGCCGCTCGCACGGAGGTGAGGCTGTTGACGTCGACACCGACGTGGTTGTCGTCGATGTCCCGGAACTCCGCGTTGAGCACGGTGTCGAGCTCGACGGCGAATAGGTGGTCCCTCGCGTCGTCGTTGTCGGAGGCGTTGACAAGGCCCAGGAAGTGGCCCGGCAGCGCCGTTGAGAAGTCCCTGGTCTCGGAGACGACGAAGGCCATGCCTTGGCTGCTCACGTCGGCGTACTGACCGATGATGCCGAACACGAAGGCCGTGGAGAAGGACGTCACGGCGGCGTGGTTGCTGTCGTTGCCGTGGAAGCGCAGCGGGGCGGGGTAGAACGCGTGCCCCTTCAGCGCCGTGGTGCCGTTGGTCAGCATGAGCAGGCCGTCCGGCGTGACGGTTGCCATGCCGTCGAGGGAGAGGTTCGCTCCGGAGAAGCCGTTGAAGGTGAACACCGTCTCGTTCATGGCGGCCACGAGGTGGTCAACTGTGACGACGAGGAGGAAGAATGCTGGGAGCAGAGTCATGGCTTTGATCGGCTGCACCTGGCTTTCAAGAAACTAGGACTGAAATAACTGATTCTCAGCAGAACCGGTTCTATGCTGGCCTGAAAAACAGGTGAAAGCTCACTGGTTACTCTCTAGTAGTGTGTGTATGTACAGTTTGCTGCGTTACACCGGACAAGACGGACAAGATGACAGTGTCCGTCATTTGATTATCGAATTCCTCTGTCAAAGAGACGCAGAGTCCCCGGCGTCGCCAACTCGTCAACGTTTCTTTCTCATGGTTGGTGGCGGTTTGAATAATTGTCGGGTTTCTGTTTACTGCAAGCGTTGCGGACTGAAAGAGGAAAAGAACAGGAATATGTTAATTTCCCTGCCACATGACTATTTTCTTCATTCATAATCCATTATTACCGTACATTCAGAACAGTTTGTACTTTTGTTTTCTTTAGGTTAGAACAGTTTGTATTTTTAGACTGACGTAGTCGCTGGTACTATTGTTTGTTCTTCGCGACCTTCTTTGGGCCTAAAGTAGCCCACCCAAGTCGGAACAACAACAAAAAGTCTGTTGTTAAGCCCAAGGAGAAAATGGCCGGCCCAAGGCCACATTAAGTCATGTTAATTTCTTGTTTGGACTTTCCTCCGTTGCCAATTTTCTTTTCCTTTTTGTCGCCTTCTACAAGATTTACTGCAATACCATATAGTGTCCTTTTAAGTTCTGGTCGGAGCTGAGCTGACTAGCTTAGTGGAGATATAGCTGGTCTCTCCTTAGGTTAGGACACTACTGACGCTAGGTCCATCCTACTAAACTGGCTATGCTCCTACCACTGAGATCACTGACTTGCGGAAGCGGCAAGCAACCCTCGTGGGCCTTTTTGACCTGCCTGGCGTGGGAGATGGATGGATGATGCACCAAGCTCAACACTGCCGTGCCAATCTGCCATTTTTACCATTTTCGCTGGAGTGAGAACACGGACGCGAACGAGCTATATAGCGCGTGTTTGATATGCCGGCTCTGGAAGGCCTGGCCAGCGAACCAGGCTCGCCGGCCCGCAGCTCGGTCGGAACGGCCAGTGGCCTTGTTTGATGTTGTTGTATGGTTTGAGCCTGGCTGAAGCCTTTTTCTTGTTTGATTCGGAGTGTGAAGCCTGGCCCAAGGGCAACTAACTGCAACTACCAATGTGCGATTGTGTTTGATTCGGGCCAAGCTCAGTTGGTGCAACTTTGCATTCCATAGGAAGAGGAGAAGGTAGCAGTTTCCATCAATGTGATTACATTACTAATTACAAAACAACATTACAAGCAGCCAAATAATTATAGAGAGCTGACATAAATGAACATAAGCAACCCTAAAATAATAATAAACTCGACAATTGCTATGAAGAGCAGGCACAATTTACCACTACTAGGCAAATGCGGACCGATTTTAGGAACATCTCCTTCAACAGAAACAACAGGTTCACCGGTGAACTCTAGATAAGAAGCAATTGCCTCTTCTTTGCAGTTGAAGCTCTTGTAGCGGCAGCTTGTGGAAGGCAGGTAACTTTGTTGATGACATGCTACCCAATTTTGATAAACCCCAGGCTTCCGACCTCTCGTACACTACATACCATGTCATTGCTCCTTCAAAACCAAAGCAACAAAGAGTTTAGAAGCATAATGGAGATAAAAATATTGCCTCAGATATAGGAGATCAATGGGTACATGTGAACCATGGAAACGTCAAATTCACATGGTCCATAGTTGAATACTTGGACCATGGATGAATTTGACGTTTTGATGGAATGCATGAAAATTTATCATAGATCATATCATCATAGGCTAAAAGATAGGAAACTGTGGCCTCAGGTAAATAAATGAGTAGCAAATGTTTCATGGCAGCCATGGAACCATGTGAGAGGTCCAGCCCCGTTTGAGAAACATGGGCATGGACGTCTCGCATGGTTTGATGGATGTCATGATAGATAAATGGTGAACGGATCATCATCGGCCCTGACGTGCAATATCATAGATCATATCATCATAGGAACATGCAAAAGTGACCTCGGACTACTTGAACTTGGAGCAAAAGTGAAACGGAACTTTCATGGCGGTCATTGAGCCGGGGACACATCCATCCCAAGTTTGGAAACATGGGCATGGATGTGTCTCACGGTTTGATGAGAGACATGAGTAATATATAAGCTCCAGTCATCATAGGCCAAAAAAATGAAAGAACAGAAAATATTTGCCTCAGATTATATGTTTTTCAATCATATGACATGGACTTGGAGCATAATGGCAACTGGTGGACAGTAGGAAACATAAGTATAAGAAGAAGAGTACGACACAGTTCTGGTTGAATAGCTCCTTTGCATTGGTGGGTTAGTTTGTGCTGGAGAACTCACTCAAGTGATACCTGACCCCTCTATATGGTGGCAAGAAGCCTTGTCTGCATGCATATCCAGCATCTACCAGGTAGAAGTGACCTACAATTGTTGGAGAATGAGTGTGAAAGTGTGTTTCATCACAGTAGACATAAGTGCATTGACTAGCTAGTGCAGTTACCTGCTGGCACAGTGAACCCATCATCTCTCTCTGGCATCACCCAAAATTAGTGCATAATGGGCTGATCCCTCCCAATCAGCTAGAACATATGTGAACTTTAAGTCAAAGCTCACAGCAGCCATCACATTTTGAGTTGTGGTGGACTTCCTACCCCTGAAAGCTTGCTGCATGTGTCTAGGCACCTTGCCAACACATGTGTGCCATCAATGGCACCAATGCAATTCTACATAAATGTACATAAGCTAAAGTATTAACATATGTGCAAACACATTGATATGAACATGTGTGGGAAACATATAGACATGAAAGTACATTCAGAAAAGGGAACCATCTGTGGCTGCTCATAATCTTAGGGTGTGTGGCAGTGCTTGGGGGCTTGATCATGTCAGCCCTTAATTCACCAATAGCATACAAAACTTGGTGGAAGACCCTACTGACAGTCTCAATGGATCTCCTAAAGGATTGATGAACTACCCTAAACCTCTGGTTGTGTCCAACCACATGTATAAACATTGCCACCTGCTCCTCCACTGGACATCCAACTATCTCAGGAACAAGTTTTCTACTCCTAAGCAGGTTGCACAAAGAAAAGAAGGGGACCCGTTTCATGCGCAACATGGCAATGCATTCAACATCACTGTAGTTGTACATCATTTGGAGTGTGCTCTGTCTATGCTTCTCAGCCTCAGTCCTAGGCCCATAAAGGATTGATTCTTCTTCACTAATCCTTCTAAGCTTATTGACTACAAAGGAAACCATAACAACAACCATCCCTCGCTCGCTTGCCTAGCCATCGGTGCATGTTGTGAATTTGTATCCATCTACATGCATTCACGGATGTATAAGCAATTTTAGTAGACCCCGGCCGGCCTCTGAATGTAACTGCAATCATTCACAAATGAAAAAACGCACGGCTGCAGTACTAGATATGCCTCCCTGTGCCAATTAGCTAGTCATCATCGACCATTCATATCCCAAACAACAACATTTACGATATCAAAAAAACCGGCAAAGATCCACCAACAGTAACAACGAAGCATGAAAAAGGCACGATTGCAGTACTACAATATCAAACAAATCGACAAGGAATCATCGCGCAAGAATAAATACCAACAAACAAGACATGGATCTGAACAAAACAATGAACTGCGTACTGATTAAATGGGGGAAAATAGGGATTTCACCTCGAGTGAGCAAGAGGGGAACAAGAGGCCGCCGGGAAACAACCGGAGGTGGGGAGGAGGTAGCGGATCCGGAAGGGGAAGCGGATCCACGAACAAGCAACACCGCCTCGCGGGCCCGCGACGGAACCACGCCGCCTGGACGCAGATCTACACGGGGAACGAAGAGGAAGCCCGGGGACTGCTTCTGGAAGGGGAAGCAGATCCACGAACAGCAACACCGCCTCGCCGGAGCCCGCGACAGAACCACGCCGCCAGAACGCAGATCCACAACACGACTGCGCCGGCAACTTACCTCGTCGACGGTTCCTCAACGGGAGCGGAGAGTGGAGAGGAGGGGAAGAAGTGAGGGAGGTAGGAGGGAGCGGTATAAGTAGGCCATGGAAGTTTCACTCCTCCCGCGCGGAAGTTTCACTCCTCGCGCGCGAGCCCGCGCTCGCCGCAGCTCCCGCCGACGCAAGATTCGCCGCGCGGCGCGCGGCCCGCAGCCGGGGCCGAGGAGAAACGAAACCTAGAAGCGTGCGGCGCGAGTCAGGAGAGAGAGGGGGAAATGCACCGCGGCGGCCAGGCTCCCAGGCCGGCCAACGATATCAAACACGGGAAGATGGCTCTGGTGGGCTTGGCTAGGGGTTTTTGGCCCATATCAAACACGCCCATATATTCCTCTGTCCTCTCCTCGCGAAAGCAAGGAGGTCGAAAAAGGGAGCTGTATCGAGACGTCGTCAGGCTGTGAGCCTGTCCAGGCAGTCAGTGTCCACTACTCCACTGGGCTGGTGCCAGCCGAAGCCGGCGGCCCACCGCCTTTTGGACCGAGCAACCAGAAACGCCACCACCCCTTCCTTCCCCGCCCGACCGACCCTCACCCGCGATGGCCGGCAAAGGAGCTCAATTCCACGGTGGGGAGCACCGGAGTGTCGCTGACTTGCCCGCCGGGGAAACGCTTTGGCTCCGTGGCCTCCGGAGATACGCCGACGCGCGGGGGTCGCGTCGGGCTGTCAGCTCCGGCAGTCCGGCGAGAAGGATGCCTCCCCCCGTACGCACAGGCAACCCCTGGACAGCATCAATGCCGCCAATGATTTCTGCCATTGCCGATCGACCTGCAAGTGGACGCGGCCTTTGGCGTAGCTAGCCAGCCAGGTAGTAGAGCCGATCCGATCCGATCCTATCGATAATCCCGGCCGGTGGGTGTGTGGGCGACTGGGCGTGTGGCCGTGCCCTACTAGCTAAGCTTAACAAGCTACTACTATGTGCGTCTCGCGGATGGAGACACATGGAGCGTGTAGGCTCTAGGGTTTACTTTGCTAGCGCCTTCTTTTGGCTTTACTTTGTTGACTTTACTAGAAACCAGAAAGGAGAGTCTCGTGGTTTCTCCTTTTCGAATCCATCGGAATGGCCTATGTTGCGGTCTCTTGCGGACAGTTAGACACGGGGTGATTTGTGGGGAGAGTAGCAAGACATTTTACTAGCTCTGAATTTTGTCTAGCAAGCCAACAAACCCCCGGTCAATTTGGCTCTTTACTTCTTAACAGCGTACTACTAGTGCTACTCACACTTTGGCTTCTCTCGGAGAGATCCTTTGCTACAAAGTCGTGACGTGCCCACAGAAAGCAGATAACCACGCCGGTGGCGGTGGGGGCCTGGCCACGGCTTGCACTACTGGCTTGGGCCACCGCGAAAAGTCGATCGGCTCACAAAGCAGCTAGCGTGTCGTGCCACGCACCGCCCCGATGGTGATCTGATCTGGGGGGTTTGGTTGGTGATCCCCCCTCCCCCGTGGCGGATCGATCGGTCTGCTAGCTGGTGGTCAGCAGCTACTTGCAAACCCCCCGGCCCTTTTGGTGCGCCGGCCGTGTTTGCCGCTCGCCTTTCTGATACGGCGCGAACTAAAAAGAAGGCCGGAGCTGAGTCGTCGTCGTCGTCTGAACTCGATCGACCCTCACCACGCACGGGGAAGATGTTCGGGCGGAAAGGAACGGAGCTCGTGGGTGGCGTGGCGCGCGTGTCGGGAACGGCCGGAGAGGACGAGGAGGAGTCGCGCGCGCGCGGCGTCGCCATCGGATCCGCCGACGGCAACGATCGCCGCCCCGTCCCCGCCCGTGTCCGCGTGAAACGACCGCGTTTTTTATGTGGTGAAACATGGCCCATATGGGAGCCGGAGGAGGGGGAAGCTTCATTTGGACTCCGGAGGGACGTCAAACTCCAAGTTAGGTCGGTTCCTACTGACCTACTCCCTCGAGCTTAAGAGTGGTTAGCTAGCCTAGGAGTAGTAGAGATTAAAAAAACAAATTAAGCTAGGAAGTAGCAGGATATAAGTATGGACTGACTGACTGACTGACTGAGATGACTATCTTAACTTAGTTTATGACAGGGTAGGAGGACTGCCATCTAAGCTCAAAGTGATATGACAGGTAGGTGTTATGTTTGCAAGTTGGAACATAGGATTGTATAGCAATAATATTCAACAAAAGCCTAATTAGGCACGCAATCCTCATCTCTGAAAAAACAAATGGTAAAAATCAAGCACACCCAGCCGCCGCTATACGTCGCTTCAGCAACAAAAATAAGTATGTGTCGCTGAAGGCCGCAGGACAGGGGTGCGGCCGTGCGGGAGGGCCGCTATACGTCGCTTCAGCAACAAAAATAAGTACGTGTCGCTGGGGTGCGGCCGTGCAGGAGGTTTTTTTTTAACGTTTCTTCCGCGGGATAGGGGGTGCGGATTTTTTTTCTTTTCTTTTTTTCTGTTTCTTTATTTTTATTTCTTCCTTTTCTTTTTATTTTTTTTCCTTTTCTGTTTTTTGTTTTTTGTTTCTTTTTTATTTTTTGTTTCTTTTTCTTGTTTCTTTTTTATTTATTTTTCATTTTTGTTACAAGTTTTCTTTCTTTCTTTTTATTCTTCTTTCTCTTTATTCTATTTCTTTTAGTTTTCTTATTTCTCTTTTCTTTTATTTTCATTTATTTATTTTTTACTTTCTACTTTATTTTTTGTTTCTATTTCCATTTTTATATTCTTTTTTTTTTAAAATATTTTCCCCTCTGTTAATATTTTTTATTGTTCGAGGTGAGATGTAAATTTGTTCTAGCTAGAATAATAAGTTGTTCTGGCTATAATTACCTTGTTCGGGCTATAATAACAACTTGTTCTGACCTTTGTTCTGACACTACATTTGTTTTTGTTCGAGATGACATACAAAATTGTTCCGACTATAATAGGATTTTGTTCTAACAATTGTTCTCATTTGTTCAGATTGTTCGAGATCACATATAAACTTGTTCTAGCTATAATAATAAGTTGTTATCTTGTTCTGTCTACAATAATAACATGTGTCTGACTCTTGTTCTGATTTGTTCTGGCACACATTTGTTGTTCGGGATGACATGTAAACTTGTTCTGACATTTGTTCTCGTTTGTTCTGTCACTTCATTCGTTTTGTTCTAGCGATAACAGAATATATAATCGTTATTAAAAAAATACTAACAAAAAAAGTTTGTCAAAATATAGTTAAGTGAGATCTTGTTTCCAAGTTTTTATTGTCAGAAATCCAATAGTGTGATTCGAATTTAATTTTGATATTTGGTTTGTGATTTATAGATTTTTTAGTTTCAATCAATGTTTGCATGTGGCTGCTGTTATCAACATTGTTTTCTTCTGCATGCATGCACTCCAACCTCCCCGTCCACCTTTCCTTCAGGACATCTTGCGTTTTTGTCGCTGAATCAACGTGTAAGGGCTCCCCACCCAGCCGGTCCGAGTTTCACCAATCACTACTTCCCCCCCACACCTTGTTTAACTTTAGGCACGCTATTTACAAATTCAAAATTGAAGTTATATAATCGTTATTAAAAAAATACTAACAAAAAAAGTTTGTCAAAATATAGTTAAGTGAGATCTTGTTTCCAAGTTTTTATTGTCAGAAATCCAATAGTGTGATTCGAATTTAATTTTGATATTTGGTTTGTGATTTATAGATTTTTTAGTTTCAATCAATGTTTGCATGTGGCTGATGTTATCAACATTGTTTTCTTCTGCATGCATGCACTCCAACCTCCCCGTCCACCTTTCCTTCAGGACATCTTGCGTTTTTGTCGCTGAATCAACGTGTAAGAGCTCCCCACCCAGCCGGTCCGAGTTTCACCAATCACTACTTGCCCCCACACCTTGTTTAACTTTAGGCACGCTATTTACAAATTCAAAATTGAAGTTCTATTTATTGACAACTCGTCCATATGACAATACAAATGTTCAGTGATATTGTAGTTATAATGTTATATTACTAGTGCAGATTTTTAGGTTTTAAAAGTGCATTCTTATCAGCTTGTCATTTTTGGGGGAGGGTCTAGGATTGGGAATATGGGGCTCATTTTCTTCTTCTTCCTCCTCCTCTTTCCTCATGGCTGAAAATGTTTGTGTGTGTGTTGGGGGGGGGGCACGCAAGCGTGATGTAGCACTACTCATCCATCCATTGTTGCGACGAGTCTCGTGCCGTTGGCCCTCTGGCGTCGAGCCACTGCCATGTGGGGCCGGACCCACCTGCCAGTGACCCAACGGCAGAGGATCCGACTCCCATTGTTGTGGGGGTATATGTTTTGTTTGGAAAAAACGCTAAAGGATCAACATCATATCAAATCACCTTAAGAGTAAGATGTCATGTAATAGCGATCTCATGTCATGAAACATAATCTGAAGATAACTCAAGACTCAAAAGTACAATAGGTCATATTATAAGTTGTCGGATAAAGCTATATAATTCCTTTGTGTATATAAAGAAGAAACTATTATAAATTACATGACAACAATAACTCGTACAATGATTGTTGAGTTGTATCGTGGTTCTACGTTTTGCTCATGAGAACGACCTCTTTCCTCTCCACATCATCGAAAATTATATGTCATACCGCATGAGACGATCTATAGAAACTACTTTCATGTAACGATGCACTTGTTGAAATAAATGAAAAATACGTCATGTATGAGTGGACGGAGAGTGTACTGTGCTACAGTTCTATTTGGAACAAAAGTCGAACGTGCAGAAGAAGAAGACACGCCGCACGTCGTATTCGAACAACCACTGCATTGTTGAGAGCCATGCTCCAAGCACGGACTTTCCCCTCTGTCTGCTCGGTGTCTCGCACTCGCACCGCGCGAGAGAAAAGTTGATGAACATATTCCACTGGGTCGGTGTGCGCGAGGGAAACGGAGGCAGCGGATTGGAAGCACAACGTGCATCCACGTACACCCACTTGCTCCTATCGAGTCGAGCATACGGAGACACGGAGTATATATGACTGAGAGCTGGATCCTTTGCATCCACGCATCCCATAGGTCAATCAGGAGTCAACGGAAATGTCAAGACTCCCATGTTCCGTATCGTATACTCCATGGAATGCTCAGCTTAATTAATCACCATGGAATGCTCATGATGAGAGGTTCAACGTCGAGCACACAGGAAGATCGACGGTGCCAAGCCAGATAACGATGCTGATGTGTGTGTGTGTGTGTCATAAAAAAAAATCTCCACTAAACTCCAAGACAGTTCATTGATTAAAATTCTGGCTTTTCGCTTTCGGAAATACTAGCCACAACGCAATGCGCAGAGAGATCGTTTCCGTCGGGGCTAGGAACAAGAACAACAAACGCACAAGCTCTCTCTCACACCGGATCGATCTGACCCGTGGACTTTCCCGTGCGCCGCGCGTGAACGGCCAGTGGGACGGGCGGCCGCCCCCGACCCGCACGACGTCGCGAATGGCCCGCCTCCACTTGTCGGCCGCGCCCACTCGGCCCCGCGACCAACGCCTCGCCGACACCTGTCCCACCGCCCCGCTATAAAACCCACGGCGCCGGCCCGAGCCCGGTCACACGGCTGCCTAATTGTGCTCAGCTCTCCTCTCCCCCGGGGACGTGACACATCGCACGCACGAAGCCTGCCGCTTTTGGCTCCGCCCGCCGTGCCGCCCGTGAGGCCGGCAGCTTTGCATGAGGTGGCGGAGGATGGGGGCACTGCACGTCGTCGGCGAGCCCAAGGTCACCTTCGTCCAGCAGCAGCCCACCGCGGCCGCCGCCGGCAAGAACGGCCACGGCGCCGTCGTCGAGGAGATCCACGGCCTCATACGCGTCTACAAGGACGGCCACGTGGAGCGCCTCCCGGCGATCCCCGACGTGCCCTGCACGTGGGGCTCCACGGCGCCCGGCGCGCCGGGCGGCGTCGTGGCGAGGGACGCCGTGGTCGACCGCGCCACGGGCGTGTGGGCGCGGCTGTACGCGCCGATGACGACGGCCGGGGCCAAGCTCCCCGTGGTGGTCTACTTCCACGGCGGCGGGTTCTGCGTCGGCTCCGCGGCCTGGAGCTGCTACCACGAGTTCCTCGCGCAGCTGGCCGCGCGGGCGGGCTGCGCCGTCATGTCCGTGGACTACCGCCTCGCGCCCGAGCACCGCCTCCCCGCCGCGCTCGACGACGGGCTCGCGGCGGTGCGCTGGCTGCGTCACCAGGCGGCCGTGTCCGCCACCCGCGCCGCCGCGGCACCCGACGAGCTCTCGTGGTGGCGGGCCCGCTGCGGCTTCGACCGCGTGTTCCTCATGGGGGACAGCGCGGGCGCCAACGTCGCCTTCCACGTCGCGGCCCGGCTGGGCCAGGGCCACCTCGGCGCGCTGCACCCCGTCACCGTCAGGGGCGCCGTCCTCGTCCAGCCCTTCTTCGGCGGCGAGGCACGCACCGTGTCGGAGAAGACGATGCCCCAGCCGCCGCGTTCCGCGCTGACGCTCCCGACCTCCGACTGCTACTGGCGGCTGGCGCTGCCGGCCGGCGCCGGCCGCGACCACCCGTGGTGCAACCCGCTGTCCCGTGCCGCGCCGCGCCTGGAGACCCTCCCGCTGCCGCCGCTCCTCGTGTGCGTCTCGGAGCAGGACATCCTGCGCGACCGCAACCTGGAGCTGTGCCTGGCGTTGCGCAAGGCCGGCAAGAGCGTGGAGCAGGCCATGTACGGCGGCGTCGGGCACGCGTTCCAGGTGCTCCACAACTGCCACCTGTCCCAGCCGCGGACGCAGGAGATGCTCGCGCACATCAAGGCCTTCGTCAGCGCCAGGTAGCAGCAGCAGCAGCAGTACGTCTCCAGCCGCCGCCGGCGCCGCCCCCGTTCGCCCGTCGCTAACAGTCGCCGTGTTAATCCACCCGTCTCCTAATCCAATCGAAGAGTAGATGCCGTGTAAGCAACCTTGTGAAGTACTACTAGTATAGTAGCAATACTCCAGTGTAGTATGTGGCTTTGAACTACGTGTACTCCAGTCCAGCTGAAAAGCGTCCAATACCCAACTCGGATTGCTGTAGCGGTGTCGGAAAGCAAAAGGCTTGGCAGAAAACAATGTACGAAATGATTGCTGTGCATTTCTTATTGACACAAGCAAAGCCTCCCCCCTGATACTGTTTTTAACTCGGCGGGTCGTCATCGATCCATGGTGTCGCGGCAAGGAAACCCACGGAATGTCCCGGGGCAAATCATTGCATCTCCCTTGCCCCCCCTCCCCCTCCGATCCGGTGCTAGCTTTCTGCTTTTCCGCGGGCACCATGAGGCCAACAAAACAAGTGTTTCTTTCCCTGTCTCCGTGTTCGGAAAGGCGATCAGGGTAGCTAAATGGAGGCCGGCTTTGATTGAGTACTGCAATTCTCCAAGCACGATCGATTACTCCTACTCCATTTGGCGACAACATAGAATCTCTCCGGCCGCTTCCCAACGCGGCCGTGCCATGATGGGAAGGTGCCTTGCGCCCCCAGGCCATCACAGATGCCCGAGGCAGCCGCGAGCTGCAGGCTCTGCTGGGTGCTGGCTGCTGCAGAGCACGCACAAACAAGCTGTGGTCTAGTACACTGCTAGTGCTATCCCTATCAGGGTCCAGGGACCAGAGACACACACACACCGGGTCGATCGCATTCCCTGCGGGGTGCGCGCGCGCGTCGTCCGCGGCCGGCTGCTGCTGCGCTCGATCGTGCCGGACCGCAGCGCGCGGCGCCTATCATTGGCTCGGCCGGGCTCGCCACCAACCGCATCATGGCCGCGGCTGATTTTTGCGTGCAGGCAGGCCAAACATCATGTATGATCATGTCCGGGCAAAGGTTCAGGAGCGCGTATCCGCAACAGGTAGCGAGAGTGTTGTTGCTGCTTCGTCAGATACTTGCAAACGATCGACGATGGTCATAATTCCTGTCTGTTGACATGTTGCTGTATCAGGTCAAAATGCTTCATCAAATGATAGTTCCTGCAACAGTAGCGCATGCACAGGGGCCCGTGGATGCCCACGAGTCTGCTATCCGTTTCCAAGTGGACCAGGCTGCTGAAAGTTCAGGCATGGTTATCTGAAAAACTGACAAGACCACTACTCCTCACCAAACCTAGAAACTCTGGACCTCCCTCTCCTATTTTCTCATTTCCTGACGAGAAACGGATCGATCAAGCTGGCCGGAGCACGTCTCTGTTCAACCTTTTCGTCCTTTCGAAGTGGCCGCTAAAGCTCTCTCGGAATTCCGTTCGGAATCCGCCGTGAGACGCCTTTACGGTCAGCGCGGCGGGTGAGCGCATGACACCACTGAAAATTTCCCTCTCCCAGGAGCAAATGCAGATCAATATCAGCATGGCACCGGGGCGATCACGATCCGATATGCCGACGGATATTAGAGAGATCGGCTTGTGTCCCCGCCCGAGAATCTCAATCTGCCCGGCAGATCTCCCGAGAATCCTGACCTCACCCCTCGCCTACTCTCTGGCCACACCTTCAACACATTCAGAGTACAGTGCCCTTCCATGGTCAGAGAGCCCTCTAGCTTGTTTCTCGCCGAGACATGGACATCGCCGTGGGACGAGGCGGGAAAAAGGCTTTTGTTCCTGAACAAACGATATTCCCATATCTCTCCCTGATGGAACTGCACACCCCGTGCAGTCTCGTGCAAGCTGGTATTGACCGGGGGCGTGCCCGCACGCGTGCGTGCGTGCGGATGGTTCGGTGCGGGCATTTCGCTTGCTTTCTCCCCATCCGTCAAACCGACATGGCGGCGATGTCAAACCGAGATGCGGCAATGCAGCGTGATGGCCGTGGTTCCTGATAGGTCGGCTGATCTTTATCCCATCTGCTACCACGCTTTGGAGCTTCGTCAAGTTGTGCACATGTGTTTGAAGATACACGCATGGGGATCAACGGTACAATATCTTCGACCAGATCATGTCAGGGAATCGGAATAGCTCAAGAAAGGGGATGGGAAGCTAAGCAAACGATCGAAGTATTCAGGCACATGCGATGTAGCCGAGTTGAGACTTGAGACATATCCTTCTATCTTTCCTTCAAAAGAGAGCTGATCTTCAGTAGTTCAGTACTGTCTGAGGAACTCGAATATATCTGGAAATCTAAGCAAGAACGTCGTCATGCAGGATGGAATCCTTCATGGGAAAACAAAACGGATAGCCTAGCTATTAAAGACAGGATCAGGTGTGAAACTGAAGATCATTGGATCAAGAAGAACAAGGGTACAGTGCTGGCTAGGAACAAATTGAAGACAGCTTATTAGCCAGATGACGAAAAGACGGGGGGCGTCCCCGATGGCACAGATGCGCCCATGATGACGAGTGCTAAAGCGAGGGCACGCACGGGCAACAGCGGTCGGTCTAGATGGCATTCAGCCCCCGGCTAAGAATCTCGAGCTTGCCGGAGGCCAACTTGACAGGGCATTGGAGCAGCATCGGCCACTGCTCCTTTTGGCTCGGAAGGCCTTTGGGGCTTTTGACCGCGGCATATAAGAATGCCATGTACTCCTCTTCGTCTACGGGATGGATGCATCGATTGGCTCCAATGCTCCATTATGCACACAAGTAGGAGCTTCGCTTTTGGAATTTCTGAGGCCACTCAACACGTACTGATTGACGGAAGAATCCTTATTCGAGAGAATTTTGAACGCATTGGGCAGTTGGATATTCGCGTTGCATCGTCTTGATGCGCGGAACCTTCTTCTTCTTCCAAGACTCTGTAGTTTATCCGAGGAGCCATCAAGTGCTTGCACTAACCAGGAGGTGAAACGAAACAAGCAATTGACTGTCGATTTTCACTGTCCCATCACAGCACGGAGCTGTTCCGAGTGGACTAGCAAGTTTCTAGGCCCTTCATGAGGAACCTGTTTTAGGTGAAGAATATGTGGACACTCTGACCAACTTCAAAAGCAAAACAAGGCCTCAAAGTCCAAGTTACCTTCAGTGCTATATATGCTGCGATGTCAAACTTGAACACGAATAACGTGTTTTATGAGTTAGGACAGCACTATTTCTTTTTCGAAGAGCGAAAGAAAAAACCGAATAGAAGCACCACTTTCCTGTGATAGCTTAGCATTTCTAGAACAAAAAAAGATTCGCCTGCTTTATCCGGAAGCATAAGACTAGTGATAACATCAGATCGATTTACATGACTACTAGTACAAGTCTTCAACAAACCGCAAGGTCTGAACATGACTTATTCCAGCGATTAAGACAGAAACTGCAAATGTCATGCTGATAATGTGCAATCTGGACAACTGTGCTTCAACTCAAAGAATCATCATGGGTTTGAGCATCGCGAAACACTCTGATGGAGACCGGAACCATGATGAACTGATTCTAGATCACTTGCTGATGAAGTTGTACTGACCGTGCAGCGGTCCGAAGACTGCAACTGTACATATTTTGTCTGTTCTCTTTGACCCTGGACGATAAGTCGAAAATTCTGATCCTAAGCTACTTAATTGTACGTACTGTATATTTTGATTTAATCTAAAAAAATATTTGGATAATTGAGACCTAGTTTTTCATGAGTCTTCGGACCGGGGAATCTGCAAAGAGAAGTGTCTATTTCAGCCAGAGCACGGAATGATCCGTCCAAGTAGTAAAAGGAGCTTTGCCCGGTCAGAATGAGAAAAGGCTACTGCTTTTGGACTGAAAGATGAGTTGAAGTAACAACTGAGGATTCAATCCTCAAAATTAATTGCTGCCTTGAAGAAACTGAGAAAAAAGTTTTTTTTTGAAAAGGTGACAAGTTTATATTCGTTGTACAACATCTTAGACTATTCGTTGAGATTGATGCTGACTTGCTAGGTCGTCTCCGTTCTACACGAAACAGAAACTATTGGCTATGGTGAAAAATACTACAGTTACATTTGTCTCTAGCTTCCTTCGTGTATTTATGTATTCCTAGCATATACCTACACCGTCCCAAATTACTATTCATTTTAATTTTTCCGGATACAAATTTTGATATGGATATGTTGTAATTTGGGAATAGTAATTCGATACGGAGGGTGTACGTACATAACCTTTTATATTTATCCAGACATGTTATCACAAAAAAATATCAAATTAACCCTTGTTTAGTTGAGCAAATTTCGACAACTTATCCACACGTGCATCAAAACGTACTGCTTGCTCTCTCTATTTACACAACCCAATACGATAAGTTGCTAGTAAATTTCGATAATTTGTTGGCAACTTGTTAAACTAAACAAGACCTTTACTATTAATTTTGATATGTGTACCCCATTGTATGGCCCGATGGCCGCACCAACTCCTGGTACAAGCCCACTTCTTGCAACAGGTGTGAGCGAACTCCATACTTTCCGCACCGGCAATTAGCACATCACCGTCACTATCTCAAATAACAATGCCCCAGCAGCAGCATAACTTTAACACTTAAAGGCGCCATCAAGTATTAATCTTTAGGACATCACTCTCAGCTTTTACCATCGAGACAATCATTTGTTTTTGTTTTTTTGGAGAGAGATCGTGCTTTTACTTTTTATTAGTGGATCAAGGGCAACAAATGGGCACGGTAGTCACTTGGGCCAAGCTTAAGGCCTATTATAACATGTGCGAAAAGATTTGTAACCCACGCAGTAGCGTTTCAACAAGAGCTGATTTGGAAAGCAATGCAAGTCTTCATGGCCGTGGTGCCGCCGCAGCGGAATTTTTTATATATTTTTATTTGAATTTGTAAATTTATAGTTTTGATAAATTTCAAAAACGATAGTATAGATTTACAAATTCAAATAAAAAATATTTAAAAAATTGCCGCTGCGAGATCCGACCTTCCTTCCTTCCTTCATAGTTCCATGGCGCCCACCCAGCCGCCCAGGTGTTTTAGCAACTGGAAAACAGCAAGCATAATCAAAGAACCAAGTTAATGCAGAGCCATGTATAGAATCAAAAATCTTAGTATCAAAAGCCCAACCTTTCCAAAGCCGCGTGTCTCCTCGCTGGGCGATAATATTCCACGCTGCCGCAAGCTGGAGAGTTTTCGTTTTTGGAACAGATGAAGGATCCCGAGCTGAACAATCTCTACCCGTTCGTGCATCTCAACATAGACGGCAACCTTTTCATCTTCGCCAACAACCGTGCCATCCTCTTGGACTACAAGAATAACAAGGTCGTGCGGACGTACCCCGTGCTGCCCGGCGGCGACCCCAGGAACTACCCCAGCACGGGCTCGTCGGTTCTGCTCCCGCTGAAACCCAACCCCATCGAGGCCGAGGTGCTGGTATGCGGCGGCGCGCCAAAGGGCTCCTACCACTCCAGCAGCCGTCCCGTTGCCCCAACCTTCGTGCCGGCTCTCACGACGTGCGGGCGGATCAAGATCACCGACGCCGCGCCGGCGTGGATCGTCGAGACAATGCCGTCGCCGCGGGTGATGGGCGACATGATCCTACTGCCGAACGGGGCGGAGGTGGCGATCATCAACGGCGCGACGGACGGCACCGCCGGGTGGGACGCCGCCAAGACCCCGGCGTACGCGCCCATCATCTACCGGCCTGACCACCCGACCGGGGACGGGTTCGTGCAGAACGCCGCCGCGACGGGCATCGCGCGGATGTACCACTCGTCGGTGGTGCTCCTCCGTGAGGGCCGCCTACTGGTGGGCGGCAGCAACCCGCACATGTACTACAACTTCAGCAACGTGCAGTTCCCCACCGAGCTCAGCCTGGAGGCCTTCTCGCCGGAGTACCTCGACCCGTCCAACGACGTGCTCCGCCCGAGGATCCTGCACCCGTCCCCCGCCACAGCGGCGGCGATCGTGACCTACGGGGCGAAGGTGAAGCTCAAGTTCTCGGTTCCGGCGGCCTCGAGAACGAGAAGGCGCGGCGGGGTCGGCGAGGTGTCGGTGACGATGGTGGCGCCGTCGTTCACGACGCACTCGTTCTCCACTTCTCCATGAACCAGCGGCTGCTGTTCCTCGAGGTGACCAAGATGGAAGCCGTCCGCGGAACGGCTGGCACGTACCATGCGACCGTGAACATGCCGGCGACGGCGGTCCTGGCGCCGCCGGGTACTACATGGTGTTCGTGGTGAACGGGCTCGTCCCCAGCAAGGGGATCTGGGTCCACATACAGTGAGCTAGATATAGCGGTAGAAAGATTAATTATAGAATTATTTGTTAAATTCACAGTCATATTAAATTCCAATTTATTGTCCAGCTCCAGCTCCAAACCTAGCGAATTTGGTCCTTGGGATGGTTTCAAAGATGGTTTTCCAAAATTTTTAAAGAAGTACAATTTCAATCTAAAATTCATAAAGATTGATTGTAAACCATAAAAATATTAAACCCATGCCAATCCCCCCCCCCCCTACAAAGTAACATATATGTTGACCCCCTATTTGAAATTACTTGATATAATTTACTGATGTTCTTAGTTTTTATTTGCTCTATTTTGAATGGGAACAAATAAGATCAAAATGTCTCCAAATAGAGCATCAATAGGTATGTTGCATATTTAGAATAAAATGGTAACATCTTACATTTTTTAATGATTTGTAATAAATTAGTTATGAATACTTTAGATTCCAACAATTTAAGTTCTTTTGGAAGATATGAAAAGAATCTAGAAACCACCCAAAGTATGAAAATCGTCTGGTATTTTTATGATTGGATGGCCTTCTGTATTCGATTCCATTCTCAGTTTAAGTTGGAAAATCGTACTTAACTTCTCCTAGTAAATTCTATGGAGGTGGTGAAGAAGAAAAAAGTCAGTCGCATCACACACGACGTTAATGACTTCATACCCATGGGTTTTTCCCACTGACCCATTCATGATTCATGCCACAAAATAGACAGTGATCAAACTTTATTGAGGTCTGTAGCGTGTGGCAGAATAAGGGTTTGGGATTAATTACTCAGATCACAACAACAAAAATTTGTGCATATTGATCCTGGCATTCTTTTGCCTCACCATAAGGGCACAATATACATGAGGAGCTTCACAATATCCAAAACTGAAATTTGGATCATGTTTGGATCCGCCCTCATTGTGGAAGATGGCTTGTAGCTTTTGAGACTGAAAGATGTACTAGCTTAGAGCTGTGTAAAAACAAGTTGTAAATAGTTCACCACTCTTTTTACATAAAAAATAGGTAAGGGTTCCCCTTTCTTTTCTTTAAATAAAACTAGCAATCATACCCGTGCGTTGCAACGGGTGCTGCCCAGTCACCACGCCACCTCTGCAGCTCTCTGACCTCGTCATCGTCCATGTCATACCGGTCATCACACCGTCTTTGCAATTCTCTGACCTTCCAGTCACACATGCGCACTCTAACCCAGGGTTCACAAAACCATTACCGGTCCGTTTTTTCATGGCCAAAAATCGGGCTGGTTAACCAGTGAATCGTACAGATTAACTGCTATGAAGCTTTTTTAGTTTCGGTTTGGGGACGGTAAACCGGTCGGTTTTGCTACCGGACAGATAACACCGGTTACTGCGGTAAACCGCCCTGCTCCCAACGGTTTTGTGAATCCTGCTCTAACCTCGCACATCATCATCTAAACCTCCCCAAAACACATTGTTTGTCCGCCATGACCCCCTTAGTCTGCTCAGTCTCTTCTTTGCCAACCGCCTGCTCGGTTCGCGCCATCATCCCTGCCTTCCTGGTCTCACTATCATATACACTCACACCACCCCAACCTCGCCACTATCATCCACCTGGATCGTACTGTCACAACCTCACCATCGTCCCAATCGTGCCTGCGCCACTTTGTCTTTGTTGTCTGAGTAAATCCTCGTCGTTGTCTACCCGACCAAACCTTATTTCTTCGCATGGTCAAAGCTCCAACCTCACCCATCGTGGTTCACCCTCACC
Source organism: Cenchrus americanus (assembly GCA_947561735.1). NCBI lineage: Eukaryota > Viridiplantae > Streptophyta > Magnoliopsida > Poales > Poaceae > Cenchrus > Cenchrus americanus. Next base: position 147,460,821 of record OX387243.1, on the reverse strand, counting down.
ACACCATCATCCACATCTCTCCGGCCTCATCGTCACATCGGCGCCAACGTGAACAGGAAATAAAAGAAAGCTGAAACCTTGAAACATGTCCTGAAGATACACCTTCATTAGATATTAATATATTGTATACAAACGTAACATTATTTAGCGCGAGTTGTGGGAGTTCTCAAACGGTAGAAGCAGAACGTCTTTTACGGGTGTTTGGAAGTTCGCTTTCTTGAGATAAATTTTCGAACTTTGTGTTTTCTTTTCCTTTTGATTACACGTGGTCTCAACCACGTCCCCCCTCTCTCTCTCATCGATGTTAAGAGATTATGTGCGGTTGTTTCTTCGAGGAAAGCAACTGAGCAAAAATATTAGAGAACAAAATTGAAAACAAACTTTTTGATGCATTTTCTAAAAGGTTTTGTAAAACTTTTTGTAAATAAAATCTGGTAGAAAAAGATTATGAACCAAACTATATTTTGGAGAAAAACTTCGGATGGAAAAAAATCCTCTGCTACTCTCTCTCAACGGATGGACCTAGAAGAGAAAATAGAAAAAAGAGAAGGGAAGGAGGGGAATAAAGCCGACAGGCAACAACTGCCGTTCGCACCCACATGTTCCGACACGCACGCGCAGGGGCCGCTCCGAGCGTGCGGTCGACCTTGCAGGCCGGGGGCCGCGCAACGGTGCTGGTTTTCTTTTTATGCGCTGGTTCACGCGGAGGCCTTGGTTTTTCTTTTTCTGCAACGGTTTTTTTGCTCGGTTTGCGCCGGTTTACGTGGAAGGATTTCAGTTTTCTTCTGGTTTCGCTTTGGTTACTGTAGGCGGACGGAACCGGTTTACGTGGAAGGATTTCAGTTTTCTTCTGGTTTCGCTTTGGTTACTGTAGGCGGACGGAATGAGGGGTAGAAACAGGCCTTGCTTTAATAACTATATATATATATATATATCAGTGTGGATTTGCTACTGGCCGGTGGTAGTCGCCTACCTACCGCGGTAGCTACCCATTACTCCCACACGTTGCCACCTGTCCAGCAAGGGTGCACGTGCTTCAGCTTGCAGTTGACGGACGTTATATCGATTTTGAAATTGAGACGTTGAACAGCACGTTGGAAGGACCACAGCTTGGGCCTGGTTTGCTCAAGTACACTCCTACAGTCCTACACTGTTTCCGGCTCTTGCGAATGCCCGTGCTGCAATGCATGCACATGCAAAAACGCTTCAGAATTCTGGCGTGTGACAGTGTTCAGTTGCCTCTAGTGATCTCCATCGAGTTGTTTTTTCCTTCACGTCGCTAGCAGCTTGTCACACAGACAATCATCTTAAATGATTTCCTAATTATATGAATGATGAAGTTCATGTTACGGATAGCTATTGATGTTAGTCTTCTTTAACTGATTCACGTGTGGAAAAATAGGCACCGCAAAAACTTAGGAACCACTTTGTTACGCGCTAAAGACGTAGAAGTACGTGGTAGGCGGCGCCAGGGTTCACAAAACCGCGGTAAACCGGCGGTTACCGCGGTAACCGGCCTAACCGAGCCGGCTCGGTTACTAAAACCGACCAGTAACCACCCCTAACCGTACCTACGAAACCGAGCTTTTCGGCTAACCGGTCATAAGTACTGTTACCAACTGTCACATCAGCTTTACATCAAGATGACATTGTCACTCTCAATGCGGAGTTTCATTGCACAAATTCATAGATAGTGTGTAGCATTTAAATATTCCACAGTGATAAAATGTAGCAAAAAAAACTATGTAGCCTTTGTAACCGGGCAGTTTTTAGTATAATATTGATGTTTATTGGTTGGTGTACAAAATTTACGTGTGCTCGGTTGGCAAGTGGGCCAGCGTGTGTGCGAGCAGCAGAGAGCAGCGTGTTGTCCCTTCATCTCCGACTCGCCCTGGTCGCGTACTGGCGTCTGTTGCAGGTTCGCAGGCAGCATGACAATGGAAAGTTGAACGTTATTTTCTTTTTAAAAAAATGGAAAGCTGAACTTTACGGTTACAGCAATAGTTAGCAGGATACGGTGTGCTTCCAGCTTAGCATGCTGCGTCCCTTGCATTGGCACTAGTACCACAAACTCGTTGCATTGGTTCAGACTTAAAAAAAATAAAGCGGGCTTTTCTAGCCTCCATCACACGCAGGCCTGACATGCAGAGCTGCAGACGCAAAAGCCTGATCTAGTGCTACAGCAGCAATGCAGCATGTGAGTTAACGCCGTCGCTACCTCCGTCTGCCATGCGTCATGGCCTAGATTTGCTCGCTGGGGATCGAACGGCTGCCTGCGCTAGGGTAGCAGCCGGCCCCAGGTAGTTAGCTACCACCGGTTGTAGCTGGCTATTTCTGACACACACACATACATACTAGGAAAATGCCCGTGCGTTGCTAAGGACAAAATAAAATATAATATAATAAAGCATCAAGCCAATTGTGTATGCAAGGCTACCAGTGCAATCAAAATAAAATATACATTGTGATCTCAACAAGCTATTATGAAGTATTTTCTCTGCTACTAAAAAGAATGAATTTAAGATAAAAAATGGTACGTCGTTTTGCTTTGCGTCAGCGCGTCCGCCCCCCGCGCCCAAAATCCCGCGGTCCGTCATTTTTCTCCTTTCCGTTTCCCCCTCCGCAGCTCCGCCTTCCGCCCGCACGCCCCTCTCTCTTTCCCCCAAAAACCGTCGTGCCCCCACGCCTGATTGCCGCCGCCGCACCTCCCTTGGGAGTCATCAGGAGGGGGAGGCGCGGGCGACCCCACCAAGGTGCAGGCGCAAATGGGGATGGGGCGCCTGGAGGACGCCAGCCACGGGGTGCTCGTGCGGCGGGCGGCGCCCGCTGGCTCCCCTTCGTGCTTGGGGCATCCTACTAGATGCCGCCGATGCCGCGACCACTCGGGGTGGACGATCTTCTCGGTGCGGCCGTTCACACAGGAGGGGTGCCACAGAGATGACGGCGGAGGAGGCGATGAGCTTCACCACCGTGCGGGGGTGGTCGTCCGCGACGTACTCCATGAAAGGTGAGATGGATTGAGGTGCCATTTCATTTTGATCGCAGAACGATACTGTCGTTAGGGTTCCATTGTTTTGAGTCGGCGGTGAATCACAGTAAAATCGAAACTCTCGTGGTAGATGTGGGGGAGTTATGGTTGAAACTTTGGGTATCTGTATGACGCAGGACCACCCCCGGCCGCCGCCGCCACACTACATCCGACCACCGCGGATCCATTGCTCCCTCCCCGGATTGCCTCCCCAACGTCCACACCTGCCGTCCGTCGGACGCCACCGTCCGCCGTAGCCGCCGCCGATGCCCACACTGGCAGTCCACCACTACCGCCGCCACCCACACCCGTTGTCTGTCAGAGTGCCACCCCCACACCAGCACTGTTGTCGACAGCGTCTCCCGCACCCGTCGCGCCTTCTTCGAAATAGCAGATCCAAATTGGTGAGTGTCAAAGTTTGTCTACAGATGCCTCCCTCCCCGATCAAATCTAATCGATTTCAATCTTTCATTATTGTTCCCTTCTGTCAGGTTGGTGTTGAATGCAACGAGAAGAACATCAAGCTCCATGAGCTCCCCAAGGTGCTACGCTGGAGCGCGATGAAAATTTTAATTGATTATTTTGTTATTTTGAATGTTGCATTGTGGTTATCCAAATCTGCACAATAGCTATTTGTTGAAATGCTTCTGTGCGTATTGTAACATGTTACATCCTGGTATGCATGATACCTTTGAGCTACAAGCCTACAATATAATTTGGTTCCTATTGGTATTCTGCAGAAACACCGCTGCTCATCATTCAGTTCAGCAGGGCAATGTTGGTGATGGCGACCTGTGGTGGCTTTGTGATGCTTATATGTTGATGCACAAACATATCAATGATCCGAGCACAGTGGAGATGTTGACATACATTCTGGTGCAATGCTCTTTTATTTGCGTACTACTAATCAATGTTGCGTCCATGTTATTTTTCCCCTAGAACTTGGGTATCGTGTTGTGAGTAAACAATTAAGGACATCAGGTAATTAATTTTATCCTAAGATGTTCTTATGAGTCACATTAGTACGAATTATCAGGTTGGGTCTCGCAATAGTTGGCAAGGTGATGTATCAGGTAGGGAATGGTAATGCTTGCATCACATATATGGTCAATCTAGATAATGTAGGACTGTAGGGTTAACCGTTTCAAAAATTTCAGTAGAAATCAAATGATGGGCTGCGTCACAGAGCTGGTTTTCGTAGAGTATTTGACATTGCAATTGTACCACACTAAGAAGCTCTTGGTTTAAAATTGGATCAAGAACCTAGGAAATATTTAAGATCAAAATGAGGATGTATGCGGAATAGCGTGGAATAATCCTTTGTGATAGAAGAATAGCCAAATAATTTGCTTGTTACACTGCACACTCATTCATCAAACAATTTGCATGTTACATTACACATCCGATCTATTAAATTTGCACTTGTCAGCTGAGAGCTTTGTACCAGGATGTTCACTGTATAATGTACTTGTTGTTGTTTGGTATTTGGTTGCCAGATTACACACTTCATTTATAGATATGCTGTTTGCACACCACTCGACCTTCCTCACCATCGACCAGCTGGCATACTTTGGCCTGTCGACCACCATGCCCAACAAGAAAGTAAAGTTCTAATTTACTATGCAATATCTACTGCCTCAAGTGCACAACCTTCTGTTCCTCTTGGGTAAATCATAGTCTGCACTTTTTCCCTGACTATGGCTGAATGACCGTGCTTATTTAATCCTTGCTTTTTTATGCTCACTTCACCAATCGACAACAAAGAAGAATAAGTGAATGACAATTGGTTTTGTGACTTTCGAAAGTGTCCACCAAATAACAAATGTTGTTCAGTTAATTATGTCTGTTCATATGGCAACCAATTTGGGTGTTTGGGTGTCTCGGAAGCTTGACCTTTTCTTGTATTTATGCATTGTTTTCCTCATGATAAAGCACATCCATATATTTCACAGCTAACATGTCATTTCAACTCTGCCTGCTGTGATTATTTCATTCCAACTCTTTCTACGAGCTCTTATATACACCGCCTTTTGAAATTCCTTTGTCTAAAGTGCAGGAAAAAAATACAGGGGTGCAAACTCTGGAAATTTTACTACCAGTATATATATTCTCACAACATTTGTTGTTTTGACCTTAGACTCAAGAATTAAGGAGGTCAATAAAAGGACCATACTATCCTTAGTTAAGCCGTTCTTAAGTGTGTAGTTATGTTCTCAAAAGTGCAAACTGTGGAGTGTGTGTTCACTAAGTAGGGGTAGGATAAGAAAATATGTGTTTGCCATGGAGTTGTAGATAAGTATTTTGAAAATGCTTAAAATAGCTAAACAACAACTCTTGTGAAATAGAAGTAACATGTTATAGCAAAATAATTCAAGAATGAAGCTTATTTTATTTCCAAAATGCAGCACTGAAACTTGGTTCGGCTTCTCGGTTGATGCATAGAGCAATGTTATACAATCATCTTATTAGTCGTGATTTGGCATGCCAGAAACCTTTTTAGGTGTAGCATGCAAAAATACATGTACTTAGATTTGGCATATTGGGTTGTAGCTGCTTGCGTGCCAATTTGAAATGGAGAAGAAATAAGTTGTTAGTATGCAATTTTGGATTGTTCTTTGACTGTAATGTTTATTGCAATAGGGCCAGGTTATATTCAGAACTTTTTTCCTCTCTGCATCTTTCTTTATATTTGGATGGTTAAACTGTACTGCACTAGGAAAATGTGAAGAAACACCACCTAGAGATGGAAGGTGAGCCTGACACTTATTTTGAAGTTTTAGTTTAAAAAGTGTTCTTGTTCTAATAACCAAACTATTTGTACTTGATGTATGACATCATTCTTAGTGGATCCGTGGCAAGGTGATGGCAGTTTGACACTGAGCAAGGTAAATTTCAATTGATGATTGGCATATTTCATATTTGTACTGTTCCTATCTGACTTGCAACATGATGATGGACAAGTGATAAATATGTCGATACACCATCTATCTTGGACCTATTCAAAAGAAGGGATATTTGACTGGTAATATTATCATATCACCGAGAAAAAGCTGCTGCCTGTAGCTTTGTTTGATCTACTAACACACCAGGTATACCATCATACATACCAGTGGATACACATTGGAGAGAATTTTATTTGAAGTTCTACTTATGTGGGCATAAGGAACAATTTTCTTGGAACCAATTTAGGATAGTCTAAGAATCAGGTAAACATATTATTGTGGAGTCAGTTGATAGACACAATTTATTTGTTCTGATAGTACATAAATTTGACTTGAAATTTTACAACTAGATTGAGAATATTTTTGCTGCGTGTACCTTTATTTCTACCACATGCATTTCATTGCCCCTATGAAGAAACTAATATACGTTTTTACTCTAATGGTTACCTGTTTTTATTCTCATAATCGGTACACTGGTTCCTAAAGATATCTGCCTATCTCTTTCCTTATATCAGCTGTTATCAAATCGGTTTGCTGCATAGATGGTTTTTGTATGGTCTTAGCAAGCAGTATTTCTTTTTTCCCCAATGGACACATATTACTCTCTATTGTTGCACTATTTGTGTTAAGTAGCAAACTTCTGCATCCTTAATGCCATATCGGAAAAGCAAACTTCATCATATTTTGGTTGCTTGCTCAATCTTTAATGCACTATGTTTTGGACTTTGTTAGTGATTAACTAATACATATATAAATTCAACTACGAATAAGAAGGAAACATTTCACATATCTATTATCACTTTCACAAAGTATAGTAATTTACAGGTTTATTTCTTGAGGTAATATACACCCTGGGTTTGTTGTGATGCCCTCATCCATCACGCCTCATGTTGGAAGAGTTCATCCCTACCTTATTTTGCCACTCTAAATAATAAGTAATTGTATTCTAAATGTATCCATACCTTGCAGGCTGTAGTACAAGATAAATGTTCAATTTTACTGACATTCAAACTGACAGGTTCTGTAGGTTTAGATTTACGCCATTTCTAAATAGGCCATTATCTTGACTGTACCAGCAGTGAACAATTAGACTTATAAGGATAAGAGAAAAAATCAGGAGATAAACTTCATAGTGTTATAAATTGAATCAAGAAATAAACTTCATAATGATAAATTGAATGCTCGTTTTCATGCTTTGTGATCAAGTCTGCAGACTGCAAGTTCATGTTATTCTTTAGTGATAACTGTGTTGCTTGCTTCATCAGCGATGACAACCGACCAATCCATTCATGCGGACTGCTTCGACCTAAAAGGGAACATTTGCTTCGAGACCCTATTGAACTTGTTGTGCTCATCACAAAGAGATGATCTACAAGACCGTGGTGCAAGTCCAACGTCAAAGCCATGGAGGAGGTTCTCAAGATCACCAACCTTTGTCTCAAAGAACTCAGTTTCAGAGTTCTAACAGCCCAGCGCCTTTCAGATTAGCATTGAAAACTAAGCAACTGATATTTATAGTCATATGAGCTCGTTGGCCCACATGATTCTTCATTCTTGAAATGGATTTTCAACTTGTCAAATGTACTAAGTCCAATTCGTGTATTATTACCGTTATCGAGCATTCTCGTGGCTTGGCCAAATCACTGACAAAAAAAGAGCACAATGACATTTATGAATCACGTCATGTAACCGCAAAACGTCATGGTAAAGTTATGTGACTATATGACCTTTGTTTATGATCTGCAAGCTTAAACATTATGTGGTAGGATGCTTTATGTTTTGCAATATCAATTTTACAATGCCCGTAGCAACGCACGGGCACGTTCCTAGTAGTAATTCTAAGTGCACAACTACACATAAGGAATTTCCTACTAACATTAGAAGAACACTATGAAACTATTACAAGACATAAAGCACATGTCTAAAAAAACCAATATGATGAGTGCAGCAAAAGTTTTTTTTAAGAAAAGATCTCATCTTCATTCTCTCAAAAACAGCATCCAAAGGCTCCTCTATTTTCTGCATAACCGACCATCAAGGTACCCATCCATACCTCACATTTCAACTTCCTCTTTCCATCTCAGAATCACATTTTTTTCTTTTGCTTTGCCACCACATTTATCCAATGGTAAACTGACCTCTCCAGCTGATTACTCTTTCATGGCAAGTAAATTATTATCATCATTGTAAGTGTGCATCCAAACGTGGTGAAAAAGGTTACCTTTAGAACAGACAGGTAGGAATCTGATAGGCCAGTACATCAGCGTTGCTCCTTCAAACTACAAACACGTCAGCATTGCTCCTTCAAACTACTGAGATTTTAAAAAAAATGCAATCATCATTCAAAAAATATACAAACCACTCAAGTTCTAAAACTTTCAGAATAGCTTCATGAGTCTTCTGGTCCTATAAAAAATTCCATTGTAGATAGTTAAAACAAGATGTGGATTCCAAACTTATGGTTTGTTTTCTGCCAAATGTTTTTCACACCATGGAAGTTCACAATATTTGAGAGCTGAATCACATGTTGAATTGTCAGAAGAAGAGCAAGCTTATAAACTCAAAAAGAGACTTGAAATGGCAAATATATCATTACTGGAACATGGAAAAGTTGTGAGAGCTTAACTTTGACATGTTCTTCCATTAGCTGCAAAAAATATGGAAGTGACTGTCAGTGAATGCAATGTCAATATCAAACTCTGAAGGACTGAAAACAGAACATCAGTACTGCAACATGCTAAAACATTTGGTGGCAACCCAAGCCATCTCTCCTTTAGAAATGAAGTAGTACCAAGCACACTACACACTACAATGTCAATGTAGCAATGCATCACAATAAATAATTATTTGATAAAAATTCATATGCATCTAGTGGCAACCCAAGCCATCTCTTCTTTAGTAATGAAGCAGTACCAAGCGCACTACACTATTTGATGATAATTCATATGCATCTGGTGGCAACCCAAGCCATCTCTCCTTTAGTAATGAAGCAGTACCAAGCACACTATACACTACAATGCCAATCTAGCAATGCAGCACAATACATAATTATTTGATGAAAATTCATATGCAAGTGACTAGTCTGCACACGTCCAAGGCGCTTAAAAATTTCCATGTCTCTGCATATCCAATAAAAAATTATATGCTTTCCTGGAACATTACATGTTATTTTTATGAAACTGCTAACAAGCAGTGAGAATAAGAAAGGTTTGACCTGAGGGCTATATCACACTTAATTCAGATGCCAGCAAATTTCGATAATTCAAATTCAAAGATTGATACCTTCTCAAACTTTTCAAGACTCAACTTTTGGAATCTCAGAACAGTCCGGCCTTCTGCAGTCATTTTTTCAAATGTTAGTGCTGTCTTCACAAGTCGTGATAGGCACATAATAAGAACCAAGATATATGAGCATGCGGACCTGTAGTGATGGCAATCGATTCCAATTCAACACCACCTACTGAGAATCACAACGTGAGAAAAACTCTGAACCTGATTTGCAAAAAAAATTGCAACGGGAGTAAGAACGAATTTGTAACCAAGAAAATTTAGAGTTTCTTGAACTTAAATATGTATCACAAGATATGACAAACAGGAGAACATGCTAAGGCCCTGCATCTGTGTCAATACTTAGAAAGGATTAGAAAAACCTAGAACATAGATCTTGTAACTAATTCATGGTGGACATTTTATTAAATGCCTTCAACCAATATCTGAAACTTTAACCTAAGTGAAGTAGATAGCCAATTAACATAAGATATCAAATATGAGCATTGAGCAATTTATTTGAAGCAAGGGCGCAAGGCAAAAGAATTAATAACATTACCTTAGTAAGTTCTCATTTTTCAGTGGAAATGCATTGGCGTAAATAATGGCTAGTCAGCAGAACACATCTATTATTCAGTAAATTACACCGATTTTCACCATTCTAATGCATAGTCTTGCATGTTTCATAGAAAAAGAATGCTACACTGGGACAAAGTTAAAAGAATGCAATGCACGAGTTCTCTCAAAATTAGCAACGCCAAATGCAGGAACACACCAATCTTCTACAAGACTACACCTAACACCAGAAAAGAATTATTACCTGTCGGTGCGGAATGTAGTCCCGACACTAACTAGTAGTAAGTGCCAAGGTCTGTCCCTTGATGGTCGGTGCTAAGCAACTAACGACACTTGGTTTATCCTGGTTCCGACCGGGGCCGTACGTCCAGCAGGGGTGTGCTCGAGGCACTGTATTGCTTTGCACCGGGGTGCCTGTAGTGTGGCGGCTACAAGCAAGGCGGGAGAGGAGGCGTGGCCTCCAAGTCCCAAGCGGAGTGATTGAGGCGAGTGCCAATATCGTGGAGGAGTTGAGGGGCGTGTGTGTGTTGTTCTCCGTCTGATCCCCCCTGCGGCGAGGGGGTTCACCTTCCTTTTATAGACCAAGGAGAGGGTGAGTTACATGCATGCCGCACTGTTTAGCTACATGGGGAAGTATGGTGTGCAGCGCCGCGGAGTTGGCGGGCCGTCCCCGACGGTCCTTGACACGGTCTTGTCGTCGTGGCATGTCCCCGTACTTGAACAAAGGGCGGGCCTTCGAGGGTGAGGGCGTAGTGGTTGGCCGGGCGTCTTCGGACGGGCTCGAGGAAGCCGTTGATGATGATCCGTACGGGGTACGGTGGCGGGCGTGGCGGCGTCCCTTCCCCCGCGTGCCCAACGGCGCCGGAGTTGTTGTAGCAAAGGTGCCGGCGTGGTGCCGCAGGGCACGGGGCGGCCGCACAAGACCAACGAGAGCGGGGATGGCGCTCCCGCCGGCCTGACGTCACGATTTGAGCCTGCAGAATCACGAGGGAAGAGTTCGAGGGTGCGGCCGGCCCCCTTCGAGGGCACGGCGCGTTAGCCGTACGGGGAGGGGCGACACGGTGCCACGGGGCGACATCGGCCATACCGCACGCCTCCCCGCAGGTGGCGGGGATGGGTTTCCCATAGGGAGTTGGCGGAACAGCACCGGGGCGTGATTCCCAGGCGCATGATGGCGCGGCTCTGCCATGTCAGAGCATTAAATGCCTGTACCCGCGTTCGGGAGTAGGCGTGCTCGTGAGAGGGCCTCGAGCGAGGCGGAGATGAGCCCTCGAGCGAGGCGGAACCCGCTCGAGGGGGGCGTGAGCCCTTGAGCGAGGCGGAACATGCTCGAGGGGCCCTTTAATTGGGCCACTCCGGCGGGCCGCGGGGGCCACCGCAACGTGGGCCGTGCCTTGTGCGTGCGTTTAAGTAAGAGGTGTGTTTTGCTTTTGTTTTTTGCAGGTTTTAAGCAGGATTCCCCCGGTTTTTTAGGGGACCCTCAGGGCTGTCCCCGACAGTAGCCCCCGAGCATCTGCGGGTATGTCGGCCAGGCTCCCGCAGATGCTGAAGCCTATTGATAGGACATCCTTCCCTCCTGGTTGCTAATGCCTTCTGCGGGGCCGCGTCAGCGGACCCGCGGTCTAGCCCCCGAAGCCCTGCAGGAGCGTGAGTGCTCCTGCAGGGGTTTTACCGCGGAATCTGGTCAGTGGGCGTGGTACATATTCCAACCGGCGTCGGCAATGTTCCAGCCGGCTTCGGTGACGCACGCGCGACTGGCACTATCTGCGGCCGGTGCAACCCAGGAGGTGTAGCCGTGCGTCGAGCCCCCGAGCCTGGGCCCGTTCAAGGCGATCGGGGCGAGCTCTTCGTCTTATTTTAAACGCACCCTCGCCGTCCCTCCGCGGGATGGAGGGTGAGGTTTCCACAACCCCCATCGATCGGGTCGAGGATTGCGGATTCCTCATCGAGCTGTTAGCGGGTGGTTCAAGTGGACGCCCATGCCCCGTTCGATAAGGGTAGGCTGTGTGGTCCGGAGACTCTTCCATTAAAGCGCTCGGATGGGTTTGCTAGGTGGGGCTCGGTCCCATTCGCTAGGGACCGAGGGCGCGGAAGCTCTCCCTCGGTGGGATCCCCCCGGCTAGCTGCCCGCGCTGGCTCTCGAACACGACATGTGGAGCACCCTCGAGCTGGTGGGCTCGAGGTGAGGCTCGAGTGCGCGCGCCCTCGTCGTCCCTGACTCTGGTGATCTGGTCCACCTGTTCGAACCCGTCGAGGGTCAGGTTTCGAACCCTTGATCGGTAGGGTCGTGCGGGGTAGCAGCCAAGTGCTCCCGTCTTTTGCATCTGCAGGTTTCGAGGGTCCCTGGGTGTGCCAGTTCTCGAGCTGCTGATCAGTAGTTTCTGTGAATCGAGGGCACCTGTGGCGCCCGTTTATTTCAAACGGGCTTCGAGGCCACTGGTCGGCGTTCGCACCCTTCAAGGGCCGCACTTATTTGAGCTAGGGGCTCGGGCCGCTCGAGGGTCTCTCTTACTTGGTAAGGGACAGGGCCATTTAATAGCCGCAGTCGCGGCTACAGTCTCGCGCCGCGGGCGCGCCTTTTCAGGCGCCGCGACCGCGCGCGTAGTGGGCGGGTGGGCGGGCGGACGTGACCGCCCGCCGCGCCCCCCTTCTTCGCGCCGTGATGGTGGCGCGCGTGCGGTTATGCGGCCGCCGCGGTCATGGTGGGCCCCGCTTGTCAATGAGGGAAGATTTCACATGCAGTTAATGCACACGGGGCGTGCGCTCCGGAGAGCACGCCTCGCGGCCTATAAATCCGATGGGCGGAGAAGGGGCGGTTTTTACCTTTGCGTTTAGCGTTCGGTGCCTCTGCCTCACGCACTCCAGCCCCCGAGCCGTTCTTGCCCTTGCACCTCTGCTCTTAGAGCCGTTCTTGCTTCCGGTTCCCGCTTCCCCGTCCGTTCGTATGGCTCCCCAGCAGCCCCTCGTCATCATCGACCCGCCGGCGTGGGAGCGCTCGACGGCAACGCCGCTGGCCCTGGGTCAGCTGGTGGCCGGCGGCCAGCTGGCGGCAAACGAGGATGGGCGGCCGGCCGAGTGGATCGTGCCGTCGGAGAGGGAGCGAGTGCCCAATCCTCCGTACGGCTACGTGGTCAGCTTCATCCGCTTCCACGAGCGCGGCTTCACGGCGCCGGCGAGCCGCTTCATGCGGGCCCTCTGCTACCACTACGGCGTGGAGCTTCACAACTTCGCGCCAAACGCGATCTTGCAGGTGGCCACGTTCGTCGGCGTTTGCGAGGGCTTCCTAGGGATCCCCGTGAACTGGGATCTCTGGATCCATCTCTTCCGCACGGAGCTACACACGCTGCCGACGTCGGAGCTGAGGACCCGCCGCGCGGCGCGCGCCGGCGGCTTGTCGCTCGCCGTGCGGACCCAGCGCAAGCAGGAGTACATCCCCTGCACGATGACGACCAACAACTCGGACTGGGAGCGGGGGTGGTTCTACCTCCGCAACGCCGAGCCCGACCTTCCCCCCTACACTGGCAAGGTGCTCCGGGAGAGGGCCGCCTTCTGGTACCACGGGGTGTCCCCGCCCCAGCACCAGGCGTGACTGGACTCGCTCGTGGCCGCGCTGAAGGAGCTGGCGGGCCGCGGGCTGACTGCGGGGTGTGTCCTCGCCAACCTCCACCACCGGCGGGTCGTCCCCTTGATGGAGAGGCCGCTCTGCATCTTCGAGATGACCGAGATCGCGGACCCGTCGCGTTGGCGAGATCGCGGCTGCTGCCAGACCCCTTGCCGCGGGCGTTTCCAGCCACCCGGGCGCGGCACGCCATCGACCTCAGGCCGGGACGCTGGGGCGACGATGTCCTGTGGGCGTTCGAGATGCTCCCTACCGGCCAACTGGTGAGCGGAGTTCTTGATTCCATTTCCAGTTTAGCCGGTTTTTTGAGTTGTTGACGCGTTTTAATGCTTTGCCTGACCCCTGCAGATGGTGAGGGTGAGCGTCGCGAAGTCCGAGCCGCCCACCCCCCGTTCCCACACGCTCGCGCATGCGCCGCAACAGCGAGAGCGGGAGCGGGTGGCCCGCCGGAGGGAGCACGACGCACGGCACCGGGAGCGTCGGGAGCGGAGGAGCGAGAAGTTCCGGCTGCGCGAGCAGCAGGGGCTCTCCTCACCGGGGACCGAGGAGTACTCGTCATCGGACGAGGAGGAGGAGGAAGAGGAGGAAGAGGTTAGGGAGCAGGTCCTCCCCGACAGGTGGGAGCCTGCACCCCCGTCACCAGAGCCGGCTTCGGTGGCAGGAGAACCATCGCTCGGGGCGGGCGCAGAGGCGCCCACCACCAGGCGGTCAGCGACGGAGGCGGCGCGGGCCGCGGAGGCGCCAACACGTGCCTCGAAGGTGTCCGCACACGCGGCGGAGGCGCCCGCACGCGGGGGCGGGGCCCGCGCGTGCGGCGGAGATGGGCGGGAGGTGCGGCGGCGGCCGCGCCGGCCGCGCCCGCAACGTCGGCGGGGGACTCGAGGAAGAGGAAGCACGCCTTCTCCTCCTTGAGGTAAGGAATTGTCCTTCGAGGGGTCCCGTGCCCGTCAGACAGGAACCTGACTGTTTGTTTTCGTGTCTGCAGGGCGGCACCAACCGTGCCTCCCCTCGCACCGACCAAGGTGCTGAGGGCGGATGCGTCCATACCAACCCAACGGCGTTCGTCAAGGGCGCCACGGGGGGACGCCGGCGCGTCGACAGCGGTGAGCGGGGGGCTCGCAAGGCGCGGCCGAGGCCTCGGGGGCCACGGCCGGCTACATCGCCCACCGGCCGCGGTCGACGGTTGCGGGGACACGGCGGGCGCCGGCCGTGGTGGAGGCGCGAGCAATTGACCGCCGCGACGGAGGTGCGACCGGGAGGTGGAGGCACGGCCGGCGGCGCGGTTGTAGTGGCATTGCGGCGGCATCCGCCGTGGGGAGCCGTTCGGCGCCCGCGGCCGCCGAGACGCGCGGAGGCGGCGGCGGCGGCCGCGGCGCCACGGCGGGAGCCCGCGGCCACGGAGGCGCGGCCGAAAGTGGTCGTGGAGGCGCGGCGAGAGCCCGCCCTCGCCGGCGGCTCCCGAGGCGACGGCGGTGGAAATCCCGGACGACGACGTCCTGCCGCCCGGGTGGGACCAGTGGGCAAGCCTCCTCGAGCCCCAGGCGGGGGCGCTCGTTAGACAGTGGGACGGCCACATGGTGGCCGGGGGCTCGAGGCGCGGCGTCGATGCCTCTTCATCCCACGCCGCCCCTCCTGGCTTGGGCGAGGAGCGTGTCGACGAATCGCTGACCTTCGCCGACACCCAGGAGGAGCAGCAACTATGGGAGGAGCTCCGTGATCATGGCGCCTCGCTCAACTGAGTGCTGAACGAGGCGCTGCAGATCCACGGCGGTCCGGCGTGGCGCGTTTTCCAGGTAAGGCGTTGTTACCTTTTTCTTCGATTTCGTCGTTTCCGTGCTTATTTCTTGCGACGCGGCGCTTACTGGTTTTGGTCTGTTGGCGGTAGGAGCTCGAGCACTGCGCCCGCGACAAGTACGGCGCCCTCGACTAGATGAGTGCTGAGCTCCGCCAGCTCTGGGGGCAGCGTGAAGCCCTCGACGCGCTCGAGGAGGCACTGAGGACTCAAGACGGCTGGCTATCATACCGGGCTGAGGCCCTGCGCGACCAGCTCTTGGAGCACGAGGGGCAGGCCGCGGCGCGTCCCCTCGCCATCGAGCGGATTTGCACAGCCCTCATCGATCGGGATGAGGCGTTCCCGCAGGCGAGGGGGGACCTGGAGAAGGTGCGCACCGTGGCGTCCGACTGGGAGGCAGAGGTGGGGACCGTCCGGGCCGAGAACCGGGAGCTCCGCACGTGGCTCGGGAGGCGCGGTCCCGGCGAGCCGGCCGCCCAAGGAGGCCGACGAGTTGAAGGCCGCCCTCGCCACCAAGGTTGCCGCGCTCGCCACGACGGAGGAACGCCTCCGGCGAGGAGCGTGCCGCCCGCCGAGAGGCCGAGGGCCGGCTCCAGCGGGGAGCGGGGCGCCCTTGCCGACGCCCGGTCGGCACTCGAGCGGGAGCGTACCGCTCTCGCGGGGGCGCGGAAGTCGCTGGAGGAGCGGGATGCTGAGGTCTCAAGGCTCGACGGGGAGCTGATAGCCCTCAGCATCTGGAACACGGACCAGGAGCGGTCCCTCGAGGAGCAGGGCGTCACCATCATCAGCTTGCAGCAGGCGGTCGAGGCTGAGCGCCGCGCTCTCGAGGTGGAGAAGAAGCAAGTTGAAGGTAAGTCGCCGCTTTGTTTCTTGTTTTGCTGATCTTTCCTCTGGGGGTTCGTTCCCCTTCTGATTTCTTTCACTTGTGACGTTCAAGCCTGCGCACCGCGCTGGGGCACGCGACCAATCGGACCGAGACGCTGCAGGCTGCCTAAACCTCCTCCGAGCGGGAGCTGGTGGAGCTGCGTGCCGCAGCCCTCGAGACCTGCCAGGCCGTCGAAGAGGGCGAGGCACAAACTGGAAGCTCGTTGGCCAGCCGCCTGCGCGCCCTCGGCGGGCATGTCTCTGGGCGCATGCGTCGCGCGCTCCACCTAGGCGTCCAGAAGGCCCTCAGCGTGGTGCGCTCCCACTACGAGGTGAACCTCGAGTCCGTGGCGTCAGGCTACGTCGTCCCGGAAGGCGTCGAGGACGAGGCGGCGATGGAGCAGGCGGACGCACTTGCCGCTGAGGCTGCGGATGCGCTCACCGAGTCATTCTCGGAGTTCCTGTTCCCGGACGCTGCCGACGGCAACGAGCCTCAAGCCTGAAAACTTGTTCGGCACTAGGCCCATTTTTGTTTAGATGTCTGTGTCTGGGCCTTACGACCATGTAAATAAACAAGTAAAACTTATGAAGTTGTTTGGATACTTGTAAATTCAAGGGATGTCTTTTATTTATCGCGCCTTTCTGTTTTTTCCTTTGCTCGTGCGAATTTGGGTTGGGAGAGTTCGATTTCGTGAGCGGTTCGCTAGGCCGGAGGCAAGAGAGAAGGGCCGTATCCTCGCGGAGGCGTAGGCTATCTCTAACTCGCGCGTCCTTTCCGCATGTCCACCCACGCCCAGCCTTGGTTCGCTCGAGACTTCGGTCGAAACATACTTTAGCGCGTTTGCAAGTTGAATTTTGCGAAAAAATGGGACCATTTTTTGGGGGGGATGCCCCCCGTAGTAGCCCCCGAGGGTGACTTGGGTTTCAGGGGAAAGCCGAGTTGCCCTTTGATTTTATTGACTTGTTGCTATTTACATTTTCGTTGCCAACGGGGGTGTTGGGCATGTTATTTACAACAAAAGACTTGGAAATCCTAGTTAGGGGTAAAAGCGACATAGCTGCTGGATGTTCCAAGCGTTGGTGAGTTCCTCGCCGTCCTCGTTGGCTAGCTTGTATGTGCCGGGCTTGAGCACCTTCACCACGACGTAGGGTCCCTCCCATGGGGGTGATAACTTGTCTTGGCGTAGCCTTAGGACCAAGTCCCCTTCACTTAAGTCCCGCCGGCGCACCTTCCGAGCTTGGTAGCGCCTTAGGGACTGCCGGTACCTTGCGGAGTGCATCAGGGCCACGAGGCGTGCTTCGTCCAGCTGGTCCAGTGAGTCCTCGCGGGCCCTCTGGTTGGTGTCTTCATCGTAGCCTCGCACTCTGGGTGACCCGTATTCTAGATCCGTGGGGAGGACGGCCTCCGCGCCATGGACCAGGAAGAACGGGGTGAACCTGGTGGCCCTGCTTGGGGTGGTCCTGAGGCTCCACACAACCGCCGGGAGCTCCTGGAGCCATTTACGGCCAGACTTGTTCAGCTGGTCGAAGATTCTGGACTTGAGGCCTTGTAGAATCATGCCATTGGCACGCTCTACTTGGCCATTGGTCTGTGGGTGTGCCACGGCTGCCCAGTCCACACGGATGTGGAACTTATCGCAAAACTCAAGGAATTTCCTGCCCGTGAATTGGGACCCATTGTCGGTGATGATGGAGTTCGGCACTCCAAACCGATAGACGATGTCGGTGAAGAACGTCACCGCTTGCTCAGCCCTGAGATTCGTGATGGGGCGCACCTCCACCCACTTGGAGAATTTGTCGATCGCGACCAACAAATGGGTGTAGCCCCCGGGCGCCTTCCGCAAGGGCCCGACGATGTCCAGCCCCCACACGGCGAAAGGCCATGTGATGGGGATGGTCTGCAGGATGTGTGCAGGGAGGTTGGATTTGCGGGCGTAGAACTGGCACCCTTCGCAGGTGCGCACGATCTCGCTGGCGTTAGCGACCGCGGTGGGCCAGTAGAAGCCCTGGCGGAATGCATTACCTACGAGGGTGCGGGGCGCGGCATGGTGGCCGCAGACACCCGCGTGTATGTCCCGGAGGAGCTCGCGCCCCTCGGGGATGGGCACGCATCGCTGCAGGATGCCGGAGACGGCGCGCTTGTACAGCTCGCCGTCGACGAGGACAAAGGACTTGGCCATCCTAGCGATGCGTCTGGCCTCGGACCGGTCCGAGGGGAGTTCCCCTCGGTCCATCCAGGCAATGTACTTGTCGCGCCAATCCGCCCCGCTGGGAGCTGGCTCGACGTCCATGGTTTCGGCCTCGTCGGCGCCGTACCCCTCGATGAGGGAGAGCACGAACGCCTCGTTCGAGGGGTCCTCGTCCATGGGCTCCGCGCCTGCCGGGTTCGAGGGAGCCCCCGAGGGTTCCGTGCAATTCGAGGGGTGCGGCTTGAGGGTGACGGACGGTTGGGCGATATCTCAGGGGAAGACGTTCGGGGGACAGTGATCCGCCCCGACGCGATCTTGGCGAGTTCGTCCCCCTCCTCGTTGTACCGTCGGGGCACATGGTTGAGCTCAATGCCATAAAACTTATCCTCAAGGGCCCGCACGGCCTTGCAGTACGCCTCCATCTTGTTGTCGTGGCAGCTCGCGTTCTTCGTGACTTGGTCAATCACGAGCTGCGAGTCCCCCCGCACGTCGAGGCGTTTGACGCCTCTTTATGGCGATTTTGAGGCCGCAGAGCAGGGCCTCGTACTCAGCCATATTGTTTGATGCAGGGAAGTGAAGGCGCACAATGTACCGCATGTGCTCCTCGAGGGGTGACACGAAGAGCAGGCCTGCGCCCGCCCTGGTCTTCATCACCGAGCCGTCGAAGTACAGAGTCCAGCATTCCGCCTGGATCTGTGGCGGCGGCAATTGCGTATCCGTCCACTTGGCGACGAAATCCGCCAAGATTTGGGACTTGATGGCCTTGCGCGGGGCGTAGGCGAGAGTTTCGCCCATCAGCTCCACCGACCACTTGGCGATTCTGCCTGCCGCGTCCGGATTGCGGATGATCTCCCCTAATGGAAAGGAGGAGACCACCGTGACAGGATGGGCCTCGAAGTAGTGGCGAAGCTTGCGCAGCGCGAGAACCACTGCATAGAGCAGCTTCTGGACTTGTGGGTAGCGCGTCTTGGTGTCGGACAAGACCTCGCTGATGTAGTACACCGGCCGCTGGAGTGGCAAGGCATGACCTTCCTCCGTGCGCTCTACTACGATCACGGCACTGACCACCTGGGTGGTCTCAGCCACGTAGAGGTACAGAGGCTCGCCGTCTTGCGGCGGTGTAAGGATCGGGGCATGAGTGAGGGACGCCTTCAGCTTATCAAGCGCCTCCTGGGCCTCGGCGGTCCAGGAGAAACGCTCGTGCTTTTTGAGGAGCCGGTAGAGGGGCAAGCCCTTCTCGCCGAGCCGCGAGACGAAGCGGCTCAAGGCGGCGAGGCATCCCAGCACCCTTTGAACCTCTTGAGGTCCCGAATCGGACCCATCCGCTCGAGGGCGGCAACCTTTTCGGGGTTGGCCTCGATGCCTCGCTGGGAGACTATGTATCCTAGAAGCATGCCCCGCGGCACGCCAAAGACACATTTTTCGGGGTTTAATTTTACCCCATTGGCCCGCAGGCAGCCGAACGCGATGCTGAGGTCACTAACCAGGTCGTCCGCCTTCCTGGTTTTCACGACTATGTCGTCTACGTACGCCTTGACAGTTCGCCCGATGTGGTCCCCGAAGACGTGCTGCATACGCTGCTGGTATGTTGCACCCGCGTTTCGGAGGCCGAACGGCATCGTGACGTAGCAGTACAGCCCAAACGACGTGATGAATGAAGTCGCGAGCTGGTCAGACTCCTTCATTTTTATTTGGTGGTACCCGGAATAGGCATCAAGGAAACAGAGTAGTTCGCACCCAGCGGTCGAATCGACAATTTGATCGATACGTGGCAAAGGAAAAGGAACCTTAGGACATGCTTTATTAAGACTAGTGTAGTCTACACACATCCGCCACTTCTCATTCTTTTTCTTTACTAGCACAGGATTGGCTAGCCACGTAGGGTGGAACACTTCCTTGATGAACCTAGCCTCGAGGAGCTTCCGCAGCTCCGCTCCGATCGCCCGCCGCCGCTCCTCGTCGAAGCGGTGGAGCCGTTGCTGTACGACGTGGAAGTGAGGTAGGATGTCAAGGGAGTGCTCGGCGACCTCCCTCGGGATGCCTGGCATGTCCGAGGGGCTCCACGCGAAGATGTCGGCGTTGGCACGGAGAAAGTCGACGAGCACCACTTCCTATTTCGGGTCAAGGGTAGAACTGACCCTCAACGCCTTGCCCTCGGGGGCACCAGGGTCGAGTGGCACCTCTTTGGTCTGCTCAGTAGCCTCGAAGCTGCCGGCGTGCTTGGCGGTGGAGCGGGGGTCCTCGTTGACCAACTTCTCCATGTTGGCCACCAGCGCTTCGTCCAGCGCTAGGGCCTCGGCGTGTTCCACTCACTCGACGTCGTAGTCGAAGGCGTGCTCGATGGATGAGCCCACGGTGATGACGCTGTTGGGCCCCGACATCTTCATCTTGAGGTAGGTGTAGTTGGGGACTGCCATGAACTTGGCGTAGCAGGGCCGCCCAAGTATGGCGTGGTATGCACCCCTGAACCCCACCACCTCGAAGGTGAGCATCTCCTTGCGGTAGTTGCCCGGCGTGCCAAACCAGACAGGCAGGTCGATCTGCCCGAGGGGCTGGACGCGCTTGCCCGGCGCGACGCCATGGAACGGCGTCGTGCCGGGCGGCGCACTGGTCCAACCCGATCCCCAACGAGCGCGCGCGTGTGCGCGTAGAGGATGTTGAGGCTGCTGCCTCCGTACATCAGGACCTTCGAGAACCGCGTGTTCCCGATGACTGGGTCGACCACCAGCGGGTACTGGCCCGGGTTGGGGATGCGGTTCGGGTGATCCTCGCGGCTGAAGGTGATGGCGTCCTCCGACCAGTCGAGGAAGGAAGAAGGCACCTTCTCCGCGGCGAGAACCTCGTGCCGCTCCCGCTTGCGCTGGCGGCTGGACATGTCAATGCTCGCCCCCCCGAAGATGAGGAAGACGTTTTCCACGGCGGGGAAGCCGCCGGCGTCGCCATCACCCCCGTCCTCCTTAGCCTCATCGTCCTTCGCGGCGGCGCGGCCATAGAACCGCTTGAGCATGTCGCACTGCTCGAGGGTGTGGTTGACTGGTGTCTTGTGGTAGGGACAAGGCTTCTTCAGCATGTCGTCGAAAACCCCCGGGCCTCGAGGGGCCACTCGAGGGGCCCGTCGAGCCGGGTCAACAGCAAGAGCTTCGCCGCCGTCGTCGTCGTCGCACCCCTGCTCGCGCGCTTCGCGGCGCGGCTTCTTTCCCTTCTTGCCCCGCTTGTTCTTCTGGCGGAGCTCCTTGGACTGGCTGCCCTCCGCGGGCACGTCGTCCACGCGCTTGCCCTTCTTGCCTCGAAGATTGCCCCCACTGCCTCTTCGCCCGAGGCGAAGTTGGTGGCGATGTCGAACAGCTCGTTGGAGTCGACCGGCGGGCTGCGCCCAAGCTTGCGCACGAGGTCCCGGCATGTGGTGCCCTTGAGGAAGGCGTGCACGATCTCAGACTGCGCCACGCTGGGGAGCTCTGTACAGCGCTTGGAAAAGCATCGTATGAAGTCCCGAAGCGATTCGCCGGGCTTCTGGGTACAAGAGCGCAGGTCCCAGGAGTTCCCAGGGCGCACGTACGTGCCCTGGAAGTTGCCAACGAACGTGCGGACTAGATCGTCCCAGTTGTGGATCTGACTGGCCGGCAGGTGTTCGAGCCATCTCCACGCCGAGTCGGCGAGGTGCAGGGGGAGGTTGCGGATGATCATCTCGTCACTGGTGGCTCCGCCCAGCTGACACGCCAGGCGGTAGTCGTTGAGCCACACACGGGGGTCCGTCTCCCCGTTATACTTGATGATGGTTGTGGGCTGGCGGAAGCGTTGGGGAAAGGTCGCCTTGCGGATCTCCCGGCTGAACACACGGGTTCCCGGGGGCTCTGGCGTCGGCGAGCGATCCTCATCGCTATCGTAGCATCCACCCCGCCGAGGGTGGTAGCCTGCTGCCGCCCGTGCGTCTGCTTTGCTCGACCGCCGAGTGTTGATGACGTTGTGGGCATCGCCATCTCGCGCTTGCCCGCGCGTGTCAAGGAGCCGGTCCTTTGCCGGCGTGCGCCCCGGTTTGGCGGGGCGTTCCGCCGCTGCACCCGCTTGTACCGAGGGTTCGGGGCCTTGCGCGCCCCCATCACCCCCGCGCGCTCCCCCGTTGGCGAATGCGGGACGGCGAGCTCTCGGCCCGCCGAACGGCCGCTTGCTCAATGAGCGCCCGCGCCTCGCGGTGCAGGTTCCGCGCCTCAGGTGTCGAAGGGGCGGGCATGGCCCGCAGCAGTGTCGCGGCGGTGATGAGCTTCTAGCTTGCTCGCGGGGCGTGTCCGGGTTGTCGACGTTGAAGTCGGCGTTGATGCGATCACGGGCTTGCCTGCCCAGCTCGCGCGCGCGTTCGCCACGCGCGGAGGCTTCCCCCGCCATGGAGGCGCGAAGCAGCCGCACGGTGCGGTACTTTTCTGCCAGCTTGGCCTCGAGCTCACGCGCTTGGGCCAGCTGCGCGTTGATATCGGCCCCGTTGGTGGTGAGGGAGGAGGGGCGCTCGGCCCCGCGGCCAGGCGCGACCCAGTCCCCAAGGAAGGAGGAAGCTCTCTGTCGCCGGCGCCCGTTGCACCGGTGGCGTTTGCTGGATCGTTGGCGATGACGACACAGCATCCCCGCGCGGGGTCGTAGCTCCCAATGCTGGAGTCGTCGGAGTAGCCGAACCAGTAGTCCGTGGCGTCGAGGAACCGCCTGAACATTACTGGGTCCGGCACGCCGGAGAAGTCCCACTCCGCGTATCCATGCGAGGTGGTGGGTGGTAGCGCGTCGAGAGAGCCTAGGGATGGCTCGTCGCCGGCGGAGGCGCTAGGGCCCCTGGCGACCAAGACGTGGCGGCCAGGGGGAACCCTGCTCATTGTGTCGCTGGCGTTGGTGTTGACGGCGTAGGCTGCCGTAGCGTCGCACAGACCGATGGGGAAGCGCGGTCCGGAGACCGAGTGCTCCTCCGCCGGGGCGGCTGTCGTCGTGCTGACGGGTGCACCGTGTTATGAAGTGACGCGCTCAGCATGCCGTTGCTCTGACCGCGCCTGACGCGAGCGGCCGGCCGGAGCGACGGCGGCGCCGTGGCGCCCCGATGGGCTCGCGGCGTCCGTGCCTGGCGGGCGTTGGCGTTGTGGCGACGCATGCAGCGGCGACCGGGGCGGACCCGGCTTGTCGCTGCGCGCGAAGTTCCTCACGGTTGGTGAGGCGCATCAGGTAGTCGTTCCCCGTGGCCTGAAAACTCAGGCCCCCGAACCGGATTTCGAACCCGGCGGGGAGGGGGTCCGAGCTGCCCATGGAGTAGCGCGTGCCGCGGTACTCGGTGCGAATCACCATTGAGGGAGCTGGTGACAGGTTGACCTTCAGCGCTCGTGAGCTCCACGGTGGGAGCCAACTGTCGGTGCGGAATGTAGTCCCGACACTAACTAGTAGTAAGCGCCAAGGTATGTCCCTCGATGGTCGGTGCTAAGCAACTAACGACACTTGGTTTATCCTTGTTCCGGCCGGGCCCGTACGTCCAGCAGGGGTGTGCTCGAGGCACTGTATTGCTTTGCACTGGGGTGCCTGTAGTGTGGCGGCTACAAGCAAGGAGGGAGAGGAGGCGTGGCCTCCAAGTCCCAAGCGGAGTGATTGAGGCGAGTGCCAATATCGTGTAGGAGTTGAGGGGCGTGTGTGTGTTGTTCTCCGTCTGATCCCCCCTGCGGCGAGGGGGTTCACCTTCCTTTTATAGACCAAGGAGAGGGTGAGTTACATGCATGCCGCACTGTTTAGCTACATGGGGAAGTATGGTGTGCAGCGCCGCGGAGTTGGCGGCTGTCCTGACGGTCCTTGACACGGTCTTGTCGTCGTGGCATGTCCTGTACTTGAACAGTGGCAGCTTCGAGGGTGAGGGCGTAGTGGTTGGCCGGGGCGTCTTCAGACGGGCTCGAGGAAGCCGTTGATGATGATCCGTACGGGGTACAGTGGCAGGCGTGGCGGCGTCCCTTCCCCGCGTGCCCAACAGCGCCGGAGTTGTTGTAGCAGTGCCCGGCGTGGTGCTGCAGGCACGGGGGCGGCCGCACAAGACCAACAGTAGCGGGGATGGCGCTCCCGCCGGCCTGACGTCACGATTTGAGCCTGCAGAATCACGAGGGAAGAGTTCGAGGGTGCAGCCGGCCCCCCTTCGAGGGCACGGCGCGTTAGCCGTACGGGAGTGGGCAGCACAGTGCCACGGGGCTGACACTGGCCATACCGCACAGCTCCCTGCAGTGGCGGGGATGGGTTTCCCATAGGGAGTTGGCGGAACAGCACCGGGGCGTGATTCCCAGGCGCATGATGGCGCGGCTCTGCCATGTCAGAGCATTAAATGCCTGTACCCGCGTTCGGGAGTAGGCGTGCTCGTGAGAGGGCCTCGAGCGAGGCGGAGATGAGCCCTCGAGCGAGGCGGAACCCGCTCGAGGGGGGCGTGAGCCCTTGAGCGAGGCGGAACATGCTCGAGGGGCCCTTTAACTGGGCCACTCCGGCGGGCCGCGGGGGCCACCGCAACGTGGGCCGTGCCTTGTGCGTGCGTTTAAGTAAGAGGTGTGTTTTGCTTTTGTTTTTTGCAGGTTTTAAGCAAGATTCCCTCGGTTTTTTAGGGGACCCTCAGGGCTGTCCCCGACATTACCAATGCCAAATGTAGGAATGCATCCAGCTTCATCCTTGGCAACCATGACCACGACCAGACATCAGCACCGGCACCGGTCCAAGCGTTCCCGCCGGCTACCGAAGCACCGGCGGCAGCCGCACCGGCGGCAGCCGCACCGACCCCTGTGTCTGCCTGACGCCGGTGCTATTCTTCCAATTCGACAACATCTCGTTCTGCATTCCAGACTTCCATTACTGCAACAGGGCGCAAAGGAATGTATGTAAGCTTATCAGATTTCAGTATGCAACCGGGCAACTCAACAGTGAAGTCTAAATTGGAGTGACCCTCGCTGACACCGACCTATTCTTGACACCGTAAGGTTGGCGGCGAACAGAGGAACTGAGGAAATAGCTGAGGATCCCTCGACGCGCGGCGAAGGAGAGCTTCTCAGCCACGACGGCCACGCCGTCAAAGGTGACCCAGACGTCACCCACGGAGCCCGTCGAAGCCGCTGTCGTGGACGAGCGCGACGGCCACGGCGCCGAGCACCGCGCGGGACACCGGCCATGGCGACGAACGCCGCGGGCCGGGAACAGGCGACGTCCGCGACGCCGCCATCGGCGGTGGTGGTGCCGACGGAGAGCAGGGTCCTGAGATTGCGGTTCCTGTGCTTTAGCGCCGGGGAGAAGGAAGTGAGGAGGGCGGCCCCGTCCGGGTCCATCGGGAGCACGAGCTTGCGGGCGGTGGGGTGCACGGGGAGTGTCGAGTAGTAGAGGTGCGTGTAGAGGGAGGCATCGAGCACGGCGAGCGGGCGGAGGCGCGCGGCCGCGGCGAGGTAGAAGTCGGCCCGCAACGTCGTC
Source organism: Cenchrus americanus (assembly GCA_947561735.1). Taxonomy (NCBI): domain Eukaryota; kingdom Viridiplantae; phylum Streptophyta; class Magnoliopsida; order Poales; family Poaceae; genus Cenchrus; species Cenchrus americanus. The sequence goes on along the minus strand of OX387243.1, from coordinate 147,435,101 downwards.
GGCGGTGGCCCTCGGGGGGTGTTGTCGGGAAGAGGCGATGGATCCGGCGACGGGCCGGGGGTGATGTGGCGGTGGCGCCCGGGGCGAGGTGCGGCGGCGGACGACGATGATGAGGGCGCGTCGATGTGCGGCGGCGGACGACGATGAGGAGGCGAGGCGGCGCGTGCTGCTGGGGGAGGAGCCAGGCAGCAGCGGATCTCGATCGGGGAAGAAAAAACGAAGGCGGCGGCACGCGTTGCTGGGAGGAGCAGATCTCGGGGGGAAAGCAGAGCGGTTTGCAGTGGGGCTGTAGGAGAGGTTGCGGAACCGTGGATGGGAGGCGGACGCGCGGAGGGGCGGAGGGGCGGAGGCGCGAGCGCGTGGAGCGGGGCGACGGGAGCGGGCTGTGGGGAGGCAGACGCACGGGCGAATGACGCATCAACCTTTTGTCTTACTTTCATTCTTTTTAGAGTATATATAGATATAGTTTGAGCTTTTGAGCCTATGCATAAGCCAGCAAAATAAAGTTAAGTTGGCTTTATACATTCGGATCATCTAGAGCTTTTTACTTCACAATGTTAACGATTAACATGCACCTCCAGGGTATCTTATGGAAATACAACGAGTACCATCTTATAAATATATGCAGCCAATTTTACTTATTATCATTTAAGGGAACTGCTAGCGCTCGGACGTCCGTTCCAGGCGCCAGCATCGGACACTAGACCTGAGCATTTCACGGGCCGGGCCGGGTTCGGGCCAGGCCGAAAAAAATTCGGGTTTTTCGGGCCAAGAAAATCCTGCCCACGGCCGTCCCATGGGACGTGTCGGGCCTCAGTTTTGGACTGGGCTCGGGCTGGGCCCGGGCTTGGGCGGGCCGCCCGCGCATTTTAGAGTGTAAAGTAACTAAAAACAACATTTCGGGCTGGGCTCGGACCAAAAAAAATTTCGCGGGCTTCAAGATCTCTGCCCACGCCCGTCAAGTAAGGTCCGTGGGCGGGCCTGGCGCGGGCTGGGCTCGGGTCGGGCCGGCGGGCCGAGTCGGGCCGGGCCAAAAATGCTCAGGTATATTAGACACCTTCGTGACCGTCGGATGAAAAGCGAATCAGCTGTCAGCTGTCCGATTCAAAGTCCATGGAGCAAATGTTGCGAGCATGTTGCGAGCCATGTTGCGAGCACATTACGTGCAACACCCAAACATCAGCAGGCCTCCTCCCCAATGTTGCAACTATATTGCGACCATGTTGCGACCCGTGTTGCGTGCAACATCCAAAATCAAGAGCTCTCCTCCCCCTCCTCCTCGACACAAAATCCAACATCACATGTCTGCAACATTGAAAACTCAACATCCACAACATTAAAATTTAATATTTGTAACACCCAACATCACATGTCTGCAACATCAAGACCCAACATCGAAAAATAATGTTTGCAGTATCGAAAAATTTGGATCAAATTTCGAAACATTCACATGGAGCACTCGCAACATGTCGAGAACACAGATACAACTTATATGCACAACAATTTGCAACATAAACGAGGACCGATTGCATCATGAAGGTGAGCGATTGCAACATGCCAAAAACATTGTTACGACACCGGTATACAACAATTGCAACATTTGGGTAAGAGAGCGGCGACCCGCTCTTGGATGTGCCCGGCGTCGCGGAGCAGGAGCTCCCCCGTCCATGGTCGATCGGCACCCCGACCGCGCACCTGGCCATGGAGGAGCCTCCTCGGCGTTCTGCCGGATGTCAACGCCACCGCCACCGCCCCACACCCGATCCGCCAGGGAAATGAGCCCAGAGTGATGAATCTAGATCGTGGGAAGAGTTGGAGGATGACGTGTCGGCCGCTGACCACGGGGGAGTGGCGGTGCAGGGGGAGCAGGAGCCGGCGGCGCTCGCCCTCGCCGCGACCCGCTGTTTCATGCAACATGGAATGCTTGTTTCATGCAACATTTGACAATCACGATGCAACACTGTAAACATAAAGTTGCAACATGAAAAGGTAGCGGATGAAACACCAAAATTTTAACGGTTGCAGAATGCATAACATTTTGCAACATCCAAAAAATCCTGCTGCAACACCATGGGGTGCGTAATGCAACACGGAGTTTGAGAGAAAAAATTGAAGACTATTGTCGTCGGCTAATGCTCGTGCAGGCTCGCTGCAGCGTCACACCATGAGCACCACGCTGTCGGGGGGAGCGGCGGTTCAGACAGGAAATGGCTCAGGGGAGCGGCAACCCAGCCCCCACCGCATGCGCTCCCTCCTGCTGCCGACCATGGCCATGTCCTGGAGCTGCCCGCCATGGCTGCGACTCGAACCTTGGTGGGGGAGGCAGGGGGAGCGGCGGCTCGCCCCCCTCCCACCCACCACCACCGCCTGCTGCCGCCTAGAGCTGCTCCGACGTCGGGGCTGCACCCCCGGTACTGGTGTGATGGCGCGCTCCCACATTGCGTCGGCGGTAACCATTGCTTCTAACCTGCTGTGGCTGTGGCGGTGTGCGGAGTGGTGGCCGGTGGGGGACGAAATGAAAAAGGTGAAGATGGGAAGAGGACAAGGCTGAGCAAATAGTGCAATAGGGGCACAAGTCATGTACTCATGTGGATGGCGGTGGGACACGTCTTTCTGTCCGGAGTCATTGGACGCTAGATGAGTAGCATTACCGTTTAAATATTCAGGCTAAGACGTGAGCATTTTGCAGTCGGAAAAAGGCCAACTTTGTCGGGTTGAAATAATTCCACCCACGACCATCCTACGTGTGACTGTGGGTCTCTTTTTCGTGTTGGGCCCCAGTCGAGCTTAAGCTTCCCGCTGTGTCGTTAGCACGCCATGACCTGTAGCCCAGTGATTGATAGGAAGGCTAAAGATATCTTCGCAGGATTTTTGATTATGGGTTAATTTCTTAAAACTTTCGGTTATTTTTAGTTTAAATGCAGGGACAGTGGATTGACTGTGACAGCTAGGGCACTTTTCCGCAAAATTTTGGACTATGGATAGATTCACGGTAAGTTTATGGTCTTTTCTGTCAAACTCAGGTTTGTGGGAGCTGCATAGATCACAGGTTGATTATCATAAAATTACCTGAGAGGTGGCTCGATCGAGGGAGATGCCATCAAATTGGGTGAGAGGTGGCTTAAATAAATGATAGTTATGTAAAGATTGAGCGGGCTTCATTAAATTATCGGAGCGGTGGTTGGTGTACATTTTAATTTTGATAAAGTTTAAGGGGTTTCCATAAAACTTACTGAGAGGTGGCTCGTGCCAATACTATTTCTGCAAAATTCGAGGGGGTTTCTATAAAATTACTTAAGTGTGAGTTGGAGTACATTTTAGTTCGATAAAGTGCGAGTTTTTTTTAATTGTTGGTCTTCCTGGATGAATCCGAACTATCCACGAGCGATCGAACGACCACAATTTATAGGTGATGTGGCCCAATGGGAGGGCAAAAACTACCCCCTATTAGATCTTGTAAAGATAATTCATTTAAATAGTTTACAGATGGGCTGAGGCTGGGAATTCTTTAGGACTTCATTTGCCCTGTTCAAGTCAGGGTTCACCTAACCAACCGGAACCGGTCCGGAAACCACGATTACCAGACAAATCGGTCCGGGTCGGTGTCGGTCAGTTCCCAAACCACCCAAATTCAAAATTTCAAATTTCAATTCAAAAAATGAAAAATTCCCAAAAACATTCCTAAAAATACATCAAGGTGTGTAGAATCTGATGGTGTCATTTTTTTCAAATATTCGTTCATTTAGTATACTTTGCGGGCATTAAAAGTTCAACGTTAGATTCTAAACGCACTAATATGTGAAAATTTTGACATCATTAGATTATACGTACCTTAAAATATTTTTAATTTTTTTATTTTCTCATTTTTATTTAAATTTGAGAACACGTCAAATTCTTTAACGATTCGATTTTTTTTATTTCAACAACCGGTTACCGATCAAACCGATTCGGCTAACCAGTCTAACCAACCGGCTAGCCGTTTCAAACCGATTGCATAGCCCTTTTTTTGTTTGGAATTTGAATGTGACCGATTTCTTCTGTATCCGGTCAAACCGGACCGGCTAACCGGAACCAGGGGCCGCGGTTCGGCGGCACTGGTTGGGGGAGAAAACCCTGGTTCAAGTCCATCCCTGTATTCCATAATCATCATGGACGAGGCAAAACCAACCAAAGCTCCGGCCGGGCTGGGAATGCTAAGGTCAATTATTTCCGGCTACTCGTTCGATTTTTTCCCCTTCTGTTTCTTAATTAATGATGAAAAATTGTTGCATTTCGCAACGTGGGAATCGAAGCTACTCCATCTGGAAATTATGGAGACTGGCCCTCCTGCCAAAGCAATCACGGTTTGGGGGCGGTGGCGCACTGTAGCACCCGTTCCCGCCTTTAAAACGAACAGAAGAGGAGGGGTGTGATCCGAAGAATTTCCAGCTCGGCGGACATTGCTAGCCCGCACGGTTTGGTGAGCGCCATAAAACGCCAAGGGCCGGCACGGCGCTCGATCGCCCGTGCTCCGCGGCCATCCAATCCGCCCGAGCACAGCCACTGTCGTTGGTTTTCGTCACGTTCCGCCGTTTGTTTCTTGTCCTACCACGCCGAGAACCCCACGGACGGGACGAAGCCCGCCATAGATGGCATCATTGCGTGCATGTAACCCTGAGCACGCTCCGCTACGGTCCTACCCGGCAGACCGAGTACTCTACTCCATCTCCGTCTCCGCCGCATGTTGCAACCACATGCCAACGTACATGCGCCGTCGTCGGGACGCGACACCCCGGCAGGAAGGCGAGGCAAGCGACGACGTGATCTGAGCCGCGGCCGCCGCGCGCTTCGTCCAACCCGCGGCGCCTAGCTAGCTATACAAAATTTCGCTTTGCTACAGTATGCATGGTGTGGTATGTAGTATAGGACAGTCGCCACGAGAGTCTCCGTTTGTCTCGTCGTCTACTCGTCTCCCGTTGTTCCTGTCACGTCGCGGAGCGTGGGGGCTAGCCTGGCTTTCTCCACGGCGTTTTCGCTCGTCCCCCGCGCGACGCAAAAAGAGCTCGATCGGGTTTGTTGTTGTTGTTGTTGAGGGGTGCACGGTTGCTCAATTACATGTCTCTATACTAGATAGAAGGGCTATAGGAGGAGTACTTGGCTAGATCGACATTTCGACAAAGACCGACGTCGCAGTCTCCGAACAGTCACGCCGCGCGCGAGGGGCGGCCCAACCGGTGGATAAGCTAGATAGGATTAGGCACCACCACGTCATGCCGTGCAGCAGGGAAGTACAGTATACAAGAACTTCCATCTCGCTCTCGCCTATCAAGAACAGAGGCGACACGCACCGGAGCAGCAAAATTACCGGACCGGCTGTTGGTCAACTCATGAAAAGATGCTGGGAAAACCAAACATCATTTTTTGCAAATTAAAGAACCAATGCGCAGCTTAATGCTGGGCCATCTTCACCAAATCAAAACCGCATCAAAGAACCCAACCTGGCCAAAGCTAATCACTATGGGTCTCGTCTCGACGAAATCCCTTCCCGAAGACCTGAGCTGGAAATGTGAATGCCCTATCAAACCCTGTGCGCGGCTGCGTATATATGCACGCTTGCTGCTCACGGGCTAGCTAAACACACCAAAGTGCTTAGCCAAAGAAACAGAATCAGAAAACCCTGTCCCAGATTCGACGCCGAAGCATCGTGCCGTCGTTACATCCACAAGCTAGCTAGCCTGCTGCCCCGTCGATCGTTCGGCAATGGAGCTTCTTCCGAAGAGCCGTGCCCGCCACCTCGTCCTCCACCGCCTCCTGCTGCTCGCCTACGCCTGCGCCGGGATTGTTGCACCGGCGAGCGCCGCCGCACCAGGCGGGAGGTGGGACCTCCTGCAGCGCAGCATCGGGGTGTCGGCGATGCACATGCAGCTCCTGCACAACGACCGCGTCATCATCTTCGACCGCACCGACTTTGGCCGCTCCAACCTCTCCCTCCCCGGCGGCCGCTGCCGCGTCAACCCGCGGGAGCGCGCGCTCCCCGCCGGGGACTGCACCGCGCACTCCGCCGAGTACGACGTCGCCGCCAACACGGCGCGCCCGCTCTTCGTCTTCACCGACACCTGGTGCTCCTCGGGCACCGTCGCTCCCGACGGCACGCTCGTCCAGACTGGCGGCTGGAACGACGGCTACCGCAACGTGCGCACCATGCCCGTGTGCGGCGGTGGCGATGACGGCGACGACGGCGGCGGCAAGAGCTGCGACTGGTCCGAGAAGCAGGACGCGCTCGCCGCCAATCGGTGGTACGCCACCAACCAGATTCTCCCCGACGGCCGCGCGTTCATCATCGGCGGCCGGAGGCAGTTCAGCTACGAGTTCTACCCCAAGGCTGACCCTTCCGATACGTCTGTCATCCAGATACCATTCTTGGTACAGACGAGGGATCCCGAGGAGAACAATCTTTATCCGTTCGTACACCTCAACATAGACGGCAACCTTTTCATCTTCGCTAAGAACCGCGCCATCCTCCTGGACTACAAGCGGAACAAGGTCGTGCGGACCTACCCCGTGCTCGCCGACGGCGACCCCAGGAACTACCCCAGCTCGGGCTCGTCGGTGCTGCTACCGCTGAAACCCAACCCCACCGAGGCCGAGGTGCTTGTCTGCGGCGGCGCGCCATCGGGCTCCTACAACTCCACCAAGGGCGGCACCCGCACCTTCGTCCCGGCGCTGGCGACGTGCGGCCGGATCAAGATCACAGACGCCTCGCCGGCGTGGGTCGTCGAGACAATGCCGTCTCCGCGGGTGATGGGCGACATGATCCTGCTGCCGAACGGCGCGGAGGTGGCGATCATCAACGGCGCCGCGGACGGCACCGCTGGGTGGGAGGCCGCCAGCACCCCGAACTACGCGCCCGTCATCTACCGGCCAGACCGCTCGGCGGGAGGCCGGTTCGAGGAGCAGCCCCCGACGGGCGTCGCGCGTCTGTACCACTCCTCGGTGGTGCTCCTCCGCGACGGCCGGCTGCTGGTGGGCGGCAGCAACCCGCACACCTACTACAACTTCAGCGGCGTGGAGTACCCCACCGAGCTCAGCCTGGAGGCCTTCTCGCCGGAGTACCTCGACCCGTCCAACGACGTGCTCCGCCCCAGGATCCTCGACCCGTCCCCGACCGGCGCGGCGTCGAGCGTCTCCTACGGCGCGACGCTGGCGCTGCAGTTCTCGGTACCGGCGTCCGCGAGGAGAAGGCGCGGCGGCGCCGGTGGATTTGGGCTCGGCGAGGTGTCGGTGACGATGGTGGCGCCGTCGTTCACGACGCACTCGTTCGCCATGAACCAGCGGCTGCTGCTCCTCGAGGTGGGCAAGACGGCGGCGGTCCGCGGGCGGGCCGGCACGTACAACGTGTCCGCGACGATGCCGGCGACGGCGGTCCTGGCGCCGCCGGGGTACTACATGGTGTTCGTTGTGAACGACCACTTCCCCAGCGAGGGGATCTGGGTGCACATACATCAGTGACAGTGAGAGCGATCGAGCTGGGGGGCGGGGCGGGGGGGGGGGGGGGGGTATAGAGAAACTCTATAGAAATTGGTTGGTAAATTCCATTTGTTGCAATTCGTTCTGCCAATTTGCAGGACAGGGTGTAAGAAGCAAAAGTCCCGGGTAAAAAAAGGAAGAAGAAGTGGTAATGGTAGTGTTGAGTCTGTTGACAACCACTGACTCACTCCGTGTTCCTGTGCTTCAGAACTTTTGACATGAGATTGGAAAGAAAGGGGAGAGAATGTCTGTAAAGTTGGGTAATCACAGAGAGCTTCACGTGAACACTTGCACTTCACGTGACGCGTCTCGACCGCATCTGCTCTTGGCTCTTCTGGCGTGCGCGCCATGCATGCTCCATAGCAGCAAGCATTATCACCATCAGCGTTCGCGCAAGCAAATCCGGGACCGAGCAAGGCGTCGGTCTGCCTGCCATGCGTGTGCGTGTGTTTCGTACAGTAGGCAGAGAGGAAGATGGCGCGCAGGGCATAGGCTACGGGAGCAGGCGATTCGGTCACAAGCACTCATTCCTAGTACTAGTTCCCTACTACAGAGAGAGTACGCGCGCCGTTTGCGTGAGCTCGCGCGCCAGCCGGCAGCCGGTGGGCTCGATCGGGTTCGCGCGGAACGCGTGTGCTCGCGGCTGACGGGACGTCGGCGCGACTGTGCAAGGACGGTGGTCGTCACCGGCGGTGGCTGATCTGGGCGCTGAACTCAGTTGGACACAACACGAGTGCTAGATAGCGACGGCGACAGAAGCCGGCGTGTCGAGCGAGGCCGGACGACCACATCAAGCAGCAGTGCAGCACAAGAAGATACGCGCGCCCGGCGCCTGCCCAATTGCGTAACGAGCTACACTGTTGTCTGTTGGTCATTTTCGCACGCTGTTCCGTTCCAAACACGAATCAAGCCTTCACTGACCAGGCTGTCCTTCTTTTCCGCCTGTCGGGGGGCTATTGGATGAACATTTCCATTTGGAATTAGCTAGAGAACCCGCGATAACAACTGAAGAGAATTTTTTTGGGGGACTACGGCGGGCAGAGATTTTTTTTTACCATGGCGGGAAGACACCGGCATGACTTTTTCATTAATATGTGAGGTTGTTACATACGGGATTTGTGTAGAGGGGCGGGAAGAGAGTATAACGCAAGTTAATTTACAATCTTACTATTACTAATTGGAGGCTCCTTTTGAGGCCTCCAGGTGAGAGCAACTTCAAGAGACTAGCTAAAATGACTTGGTTAGCTAAATTTTTCAAAAAATCTCAAAAAAACTCTTCCAACAGACTAGCTATCTACCCAACTAGCTATCCTAACTAGCTAAATTCGTTGCCCCGCTAGCTATCTTTGGCTAGTGGCGAGTGACTAGCTATCCTGATTTTCATGAGTATGGCAGGCGGGACCCACATGCGGTGGAGCATATAGAGAGTTCAATTTAGAGAGGTTGTTGGATGTCAACCACTTTTTTGCTAGCTATTTAATTTTACATGCTAGCTAAATCAAGATTTTAGCTAGTGATTTTTAAAAAGGCTCTTGGAGTTGCTCTGATGCCACCTAGGATCCTAGATGGACTTAAATTCTCACAAAAATCAAAAACATACGGCCATCAATTCAACATCTCTAATCATAATAGTCATTGCATCTGTTATCTTTCTAATAAATTACTCACCTCTGCCTTTATGAAAATAGACCAAGGTAACCCCCTAAATATGTATCTAAATTACCCACATATGCCATTATAAAAAATAATGTCAATTAACCCTTAATTTTCATGTAAATTACACACTTATGCTGCTATAAAATAATATTAAATAACCCCCTAAATTTGCATATAAATTATCCAATTATGTGCTTATTAAATTAAAGTAACCCCAACCTAAATCATATAGTTATAATAAGATCTTCAAGTGCATCAATATAAAATTTTAAATTACGTTTCTATAATTATTAATATATTATTTATGTTTTTTCTCAAAAATATATTATTTATGTTATTATTTATATAAAAAATACTTCTCATAATGTGTTTCGTCATATACTCATATATTCAAGAATGAGAGACAAATAAGAATACCGAATTTTATGTTGTTCATAGCTTAAAATATAGTGTTCAACTAGATACAAATCAAACACATATGTAGGTGCTATGCTAAGGAAACAATTATTACTAACTAGACCTATTACAATTATTAGAATATGTAATAGATGAATGAGAGCATGAGATAAATAATTATAATTATTAATTATTTCTAGCCGCTCGTGTGGTGGCACGGGTTGATAGACTAGTGCTCATAAAGAGAGTGCTCCAAAAGAGAAGAGAGTATTGTGTGGAGGCTCGAGAAGACCATGTCGTTCCTCCTCTTCCAGACATTCTAGAGGACGACTGTGATGACCGTCGATCATGTGGCTGCTGAAGTGCCTGCAGGCAGCTATGGTAGGGAGATCCGAAAAGAAACTGATGTAGGGCACGAGGACCACCCAAGGCGATGCCAGACAGAGCTCAGAGCGCACACTGAACAACTAGAAACCTGACCCCCGCGTTGCCTTCCTTGGGCGACACGGGGGGCGACACCCCGAGCGCCGCCACCCACCCCCGAACCCTAGCTCCGGTGGCCGCCGCGGCGGCGGCCCGCGGCGGGGGTTAAAAACAACCCCTTGCTGAAGCGTCCCCTCATCAGAGGTGACTAAATGTGCCACAAATACCAGTCCCAGGAGGCTGGTAACACATTTATTACAACAGGTGGAAATCAGTCTTTTACATCACGGCGACACAAAGGGCACGGTAGTGCCAACGCTACAAGGAACAACACAAACGCTAGCGACCACACTACAATAGCAAAGGCTTCCATAGCCTCCCCAGAGTACCACACCATGGAAGCTTTTGGTAGGGCCCTGGGTACACAGGCACGGTTGGGTGTAGGGCACGACCTACTCAACGTCTTCGGGAATGTAATCGGGATCCTCCTCTGTAAAATAGTTAGTAAAACAAGGGTGAGCACATACGTACTCAGCAAATCCAACCCCACCCACGGAGGGGCTTAGAAACAGAATCATGCATAAGGTATAACAAGGATCAGGTTAAGGTTCATTTAGCAAACTTACACATGCAGGGGTTCATTTCAAAAAGGTTTTCGCAAATCATTTTCATAACCCAAGTAACTCACTTGTTTTAGGAAAACCACTGTGGATCTACCGGACTTCCCGTCCGTCGTAGCCCAGGCACACAGCCACACACACATCACTGGTAAACAACTCACGCCAGGAAACATCCCATCCCAAGCACTAGTTTTTGTGACCACACCGTGACTCGTCCAATACCGTGGACACGGCTATTCGAATAGGTTTGACACTCTGCAGAGGTTGTACATCTTTACCCACAAGTAGGGTACCGTCACACGGACACCTCGGTGCGGTACGGATCCTATCGAGCCATTACCCACCTTAGCTAACACTACGAGCCACCACGGAAGCACCCAAGGGGTTATCCCACATAACCGCAGCGTACCTCACACGAGAGCGTACCCCTTCTCCTTGGTCTCCCGCCGCTCACCCGCACACCGGATGGCAAGTAGATTAACTAGTGGGGTTTATGCTAAGCCGTTGCCACATACAACGGTCGAGTGGTTGTACGATGATTTGGGTCGGGTGAGATGTCACGCAACCCGGTCCTTAACCGACAAGATGGACAACTCCCAACACGCTCAACCACACGGTACGAGCTCACCCATACTCCTGACACACACGTCCATCCTGTCTACCCAGTTCTGTACTCATTTTCCAAAAATATCCCATTCCCATTTTTAAAGCACTCACACATTTTGAAAGCACTCACACATTTGTAAAGCACTCATTTAGGCCAAAACAAGGTTCAATCATAGCAATCAAGGGTGGCTATCCTACCATGTTTTGCAGTAAAATAATATGCAATTTATAAAACGGGTATAAGGGTATATTTATAAAACTAGGACAGAAGCATGCGTCAAAGGGGGAGGTTGAACTTGCCGTCTTCGTAGTCTTCGGGGAGTGCCGGCTCGGCGTTCGGGACCTCGGGCTCCTGCTCGCAGTAGTCGGCTTCGATCTCCGGCTCGGGGTACCTTACTCCGTCTACTCCGTCGGCTATAGCACACACACAAGCAAGCAGGCAGTATTAGCACACACGTTTCCGGCCGAGCTCGGGGAGGGGGAAGTGAGCGGAGAGGGGTATTTATAAGCCCCAGGGGGTGGTTCAGTGGTGTACCACAGGGGAATAGCGGGGTGAGGTCTGGGTTTAATCGTAAATGTTGGGTCACAGGGGAGGTATAGGGATTAGGGACCTATTAGCAATTCCTACTAATGGTAAAAAGGGTGTTTATGCTAATGTCAACTAAGTTAGAGTCATTTTGTAATTTATTTTAGGGTATAACAGTGTTTAATCTTTCATTTGTTATTGATCTAGGGGCTTAATTGGAAAGAATAAAGAGGAATAAGAAGAGAGGGCTCGGTTTGAAGAAATAAAGGGGAGGCAGGGGGGGTCTTTGGCAAAAGTGCCATCTCCTTCCCCCCCTCCCCCTTCGATTCAGAACGAGAGAGCGGGGGCGCGGGCATGGCCGCGCGGGGCCTCGGTCCCGCGGCGGGCGGCGCGTTCCCGGGTCGAGGGCGGCCCGGGGTAGGGGAAAAGAAGGAGGAGGGCCAGGGCATTCCATACCCGTGCTCACCTTTGGCTAGAGCGGCGTGAGGCGGCGGATCGGCGGTGGACAGAGGGCGGCGGCGGCACAAATGGCGACGGCGCTAATTGGGGCGGAGGTGGAGCAAAGGAGGACTTGTGCGAGCTTGTGGTGATGCGTGGTGCCGTGGGAAAGCTCGGGGCCTATTTATAGGCGGCGCACGTCGGTTCGGGGCTAGATTTTTCCGGCGAGGGGGGGGGGGGTCGCCGGCGGGCTCGGGCTCCTTCTCGAAGCCCGGCCGGTCCGTGCGGCGTCGTCGACGCGACGGGTCGCACCGCGGTAGGTCAATTTGTGCGGGGAGGGGGGTGGACGGGGACCCGACGGCGGAGGGCGGCGAGGCCGGGCGACGCACACGGCGGGCGGCGAGCGCGGCACCGGACGCGACGGCACGGCGGGCGGCGGTGCGGAGCGCGGTGAAGAGAGGGGGAGCGGTGGCGTGCTTGTGTGGGTGGCGTGGTCGGCGCGCGGCCACGCGGCCCGTGCGGCGGGCAAGGCACGCCGCCGCCCGGCTTGGCCGGTCAACGGCGCCGGGCGCGCGCGCGGCCGATGGGAGGAGAGGAGGAAGGGGGAGGTCACCGGCGCGGTGGCGTGTCGCCGGCCGGGCGCGGGCCGGCGTGCCGCCGGCCCTCGGCCGCCCCTCGGCGCCGTGGACGGGTTGCGGGCCGGGGTCAACCCGGTGCCGAGGCGGTGGTCGGGGGGACGCGGGGTGCTGTCCGCGCGGGAGGAAGGAGAAGGGAGGGGGAGGAAAAGAAAGAAGAAGAGAAGGAAAAAAAGAAAAAGAGGAAAAAGAAAAGGAAAAGGAAAAAGAAAAGAAAAAGGAAAAGAAGGGGAGGAAAATTAAGAAGAGAGAAGGAAAAATAGGAGAAGGGATTTTTGGAAAAATCCGGAAAATTGTCAGGGAAATTTGGGAAGGGTTTCGCGGGGTTTTTCCCGGTTTTTCGGGCGTCGGCGCATTTTCTGGGACGGCGGTGATGACGAGGCGGACCGGTCACCGGGACCGCGGCGTGCGCGGGATTCCCGGCCGGTGGCCGACCGCGACGTTGGGAAGGCGCGCAGGGGTGCGGCCGAGGTGCGGTGCCGGCGGGAATCGCGGCACGCGCGTCGGGGAGAGAGAGAGAGAGAGAGAGAGAGAACAGTGGCTAGGGTTTGAATGGTAACTGAGCTCGGCGGATTGGTTTTTGAAATTACGCATGATTTAGTAGGTGATTTATTTAGAGCTAAAAACGCGGGCGTTACACTTGCCCATCCTCTCTCCCTCCATTTCCACCCTCATCCATTTTTCTTCAAGGTAATAGCTCAAAATCCATGGTGGACGGTGCTCCTTCAGTCGCCGACGGGGCTGCCTCTAGCCGTTGTGCGCCAGATCCGGCCTCTCATGGCGCGGATCTGTGTGCCCCCGCTCGATTTCAGCTCGTCTGGCACGCGGCGGTGCGTGGGGCGGCCTCCTCGGCACGCGGCACCCGCGGAGGTTGCACGCACGGCCTGGGCTCCCCAGCTCTCTGGAGTGGTCGTGCTCCGGAGTGGCTGCCCTCGCTCTACGTCGTCTTCCACATCATGGCCGCTTGCCTTGGAGCATGCCGACAATGCTCATCTACAGGTATGACCCACCTCTGCGCCGGGGGAAACCCTAGCTTGCTGAACGCAAGCTGGCAATGATGGCGCTGCTTAGCGTCCTATCCTTCTTGGAGGCTTTTCCGAGGTGCCATTGGTGGCAGTCAATATCTTTGGTGTGCAGTGGAAGGTAGTGGATGGCAACATGTAGGGCGGGAAACCGCCATGGGAAATCCTTGTTCGGTCCAGCGCCGGCGTCAACAACGGTGACACTTTCGGGTGCCACTCCCCTCCTTGGAGGCGTAGTTGAATTCCCTCCCACAATTTGCCTTTGTTGCTTGGTTCTCTTGAAGCCTCCACCTTGTCGTGAATCTACATCGTCCCCACTACATGGGTGAAGTTGACATTGATGATTGATTGCGGTTGTGGATTGAAATGTGTCTACCGTCGGCACCTCTGCTTCGTCGACGCTCTCCTTGTTGGTGGTGACAGTAAATCAATTGCCGGGTGGTGATCCTCCGCTTCCGTCTTTCCCCTCCAAGGATTCCTCCCCTTGGATGGCGTTGGATGATGGTACGTGGAGCTCGGATGTGCGGGAGGTGTGTCCATTAGCTCCAAGGGAGGTCGTCATCTTCGGTGAATTTTGACCTGCACAACCTTACCGCTTTTAGTCCCCACTTCGCTTGTTGCGACTCAGATGGAGGACAGAAGTGGAGCGGCGTAGCTACGAGAGGCGGTGTAGGGTGCAAGGGTCATGAAGGAATTGGCAAGTACGTTGTTTGGTGGCAGTGCTTATCAACAATCGGCAGTGATCAGTTTGATGTGTCTTGTTTTGTCCTTGTTTTGTTTGTGAGTTGTGGTGTTGTACTCTCCATTTTGTACCCCATGTTTTCTTGCTGCAACAATCACTGTAAGGCTGTTTGGCTTTCCACAAGCCCATCAATGAAATTCAGGTGGGGATGCTCTACCCCCGGTGACCGTCAAAAAAAGAGCACACACTGAAGTAGCGGAGGAGGGAATTTCTTTAATTTTTTAACCCATTTTAATCTAAAATTTTTAAAATAACCCCTCTCAAACTAAAATTGCAAGTAGTCCTTTTGGTCGCGCAAACCCCATGACACGACTAATATTTAAGTCGCGTCACACGAAGTGGCGCGACTAATATCCACAGTGGTGTTGAAAAAAGTCTCATCTGACGTGGTGGAGGGAGTCGCGCCACGTTGCCTGGCGTGACTCGTGAAGGAGTCACGCCACGGAGCGTGGTGTGACTGGAGTCACGTACAGCTTAGGTTTCCTCTACCAGTCTCATTTAGCCGTGTTTCGTTATTCCTTTTAATTAGCAAATGAGCTCCTAAGTTTGTGAAACTCGAGATGTATGATCATAGAGTGCATACATTCCATTTTAACTATGTGCACTCCAAACCATGATGTATATAATGAGAAATATAATTTTGAAATAGCCTAAGTGTTATGACATCAAAACATGAAAATTGCTAAGTCTGAAAATAGAGTCAACTAGCTAACTTTGGGCATACTTCTTGATAAATTTTACACTAAAACCTTAAATACTTTTGGGCTACAAGTGAATTTGGATGTTCACAGGAAAGTTTGGACAAGTTGTTGTTAAATATAACAAAGAATTAATAGTTTAAAGGATGCTTAAAGTTGGACAGTTGTGTTGTTTTCTAAGTTTGTCAGCTAAGTATAAAACAGCATAACTCTCCAACTTTAAGTCTCCCTTAAACTATTAATTCTTTGTTATATTTGACCAACAACTTGTCCAAACTTTCTTATGAACATCCAAATTCACTTGTATCCCAAAAGTATTTACGATTTTACTGTAAAATTTCTCAAGAAGTATGCCCAAAGTTAACTAGTTGACTCTATTTTTAGACTTGGCAATTTTCATGTTTTGATTTCATAACGCTTAGTCTATTTAAAAATTAGATTTCTCATTATATACATCATGGTTTGGAGTTCACATAGTTAAAATGGAACGTGTGCACTCTATAGATCATATATCTCGAGTTTTACAAATTTAGGAGCTCATTTGCTAATTAAAAGGAATAACGAAACACAGGTAAATGAGACTGAGAGAGGGAACCTACCCTGTACGTGACTCCAGTCACGCCAGCGTGACTCCTTCACCAGTCGCGCCGACCGCCTCCGCCACGTCAAATGCGACTTTTTTCAATGCTACTGTGGACATTAGTCGCGTCACCTCATGTGGCGCGACTCAAGTATTAGTCGCGCCATAGTGTTTAGCGCGACCAAAATGGCTACTTCTTGGAATTTTAGTTCCGTAGGGATTATTTTTAAAATTTTAGATTAAAAAGGTTAAAATATAAAAAAAATCAGGGGGAGGTGGTCCTGGTCTTCATAATCCCCGAATAGCGCGCAGGTAGAGGAGTCGAACGCACCAGTTGTGTCCCTGGCTGGTTGTTTGGAGATGTTAGAGCAACTCCAACAGTTTGGCAAACCAACTTGGCATCCATATAATTTTGGCAAAACAAGAAAAATTGGCCTCCAACAGTTTGGCAAACCAACTTGGCAAAAATAGAAACTTGGCAAAACTCACCTCCCCACGCGCATATATGCGCGCGCGGATCGTGGTTGCCATCGTTGTTTCCCTCTAGGTGGGAGGGTGAAAAAGAAATAAAGAATAGAGAAGGATTCCTGATGTAAGTTTTTCAAGAGGTGGAAGGGCACATACATAATTTTGTTTCTCTCAGGATTCCTGATGTAAGTTAGATCTGGATTTGGCAAGTGAATTATGTCAAACCGTTGGAGATGAATTCTTTTTTTACTTTGCATATCTTTTTAGAAGTTGGCAAAACACAGGATTTGCCAAGTAAATTTTGCCAAACTCTTGGAGATGCTCTTACCGGTCCAACTGGCACTTGCCATTTTGCAAAGCAACATTTAGAACGGTCATTCTTATGGTTGGTACACAGCAGAAAATAGTGCCCATCATAGGGAAAAGTACGTTTATCTCCGTCTACCTGCAGCTCGGGCAATCGTGTGCGCCGGTTGCGTGTGTAGATTTGTGCGATGTTGGCGTTTGTGTCCGTATGAGTTTTATATTTCGTTTTGTTTAATGGTCCCAACGTGTACACAAGGACGGAATCTGCACAGACTGCACGGACCGATTTGATGGAAGCTTCGGGAATGATGAAAAGCGGGGACCATCTTCGTCATGTGGTTTGGTCACAAACAGACACGTGTGCAGTGAACAGTTAGCGTTGACAGTTGTAATAGTTGGAGAGCACAGGACAACATTGACGTGGCGTTATTATGGCCTAGTAAATTTAGTGGATTTTTTCTTTCCCACTCGGGCGTGGCACTGGATGTACCAATGTTACTTAGTGTGTACACCTTGGTACGATGAGCCAATTTTTTTTAAGGAATACTACATAAGGTCGACTGAGTCCTTTTTTTTTCTATCCACTTCCATCGTCCTTCTCTAATGGTCAGGTAGCATAGGGTAGCGTGCTTCTCCTTGAGTTTAATGGCGAGGGAGGGGCTGCCCCTTTTCATAAAGAACAAAGTATTTTGATAATTTTACATTGATTTGCGTCCTTGGCTAGTATTTTGCCGATATCTCACTAACTCGCTCTGAGTACATATATTTTTACTACCGTACCATGTCAAATGCTTAATATTTTTATCAACTGATCCCCATCAAACATATATTGCATGTACCACATTGTAATAATCACGTATATTGAAGTTGCGTAAACTCGTTGTCATCTACTACTACACTATAGTACACCAAGTTGATTGAGATTGTGGGTGCAAAAAAGTCACTGATCGAGATATAAAATGGCACTGTAGAAATAGTGTAGACAGAAAATAAAAAAGGAAATCAATGCAAAAATAAGAACAGAACAACCAGTGCTGCAAACAAAACCGGAGGGTGAAAAGATCATTCTTTTCATTGGGCAAAAACATGAACATACAGCAAGCATGGTGCAACCTTGACCGGTTCTAGCATGCTCAAGATAGCACATGAATCATTTAAAGGGACATAAGAAAAAGGATTAAAAATCAGGAGTTCTCTCTGTTCTAACTCAGTTAAGAAGAAATTGAATAAGAAAACAACTTTATTGGATGTGCTTAAAACTGTAACACAACACCAGCACTGTCAAACAAAGTGTTATCATGCTATTAAATTGTAACACAACACCAGCACTGTCAACTTTATTGGATGTGCTTAAAACTGTAACACAACACCAGCACTGTCAAACAAAGTGTTATCATGCTATTAAACTGTAACACAACACCAACACTGTCAAACAAAGTGTTATCATGCTATTACTATGGAACCAACTTAGCAACTGATCCACAGTTTCAATATCCCCGTTCATGGATTCTTCTGAAGGATCTTTGAAATTCTGAAGAATTGAACTAACAAAACTTCTAGTGGTCAAATGATACTGGACGATTAATATAATTAGAGTATTAATCTGAACACCAGTCCAAAAGCAACACACCAGTTCAAGCTCCTCTAGTACTCGCGGAGTGCCGTCATCTTCTTTAGGCCGCCAGTTGTCGGTGTCAACTTGCTCGTCGCCTGCGCAGCAATAATCACAAGAGCCTAATCACATACGCATCTCAGCACATCTTGCCTCAATCAACAATCAAATCTCAGCGTGAACAGAACATATTAGAAAAGGAGGAACAGAGGAGAGAGCAAGAGGGAGACGGGAACCTCCGTCCGGATCTTGCACCACCATTTCCGAAGAAGACGGCCGCGAAGTCAGAGGCGAAGACGACACCGCAATATCAATGGGAAGGCCCTCGAGGAGCGGTGCAACGGCGGTGAGGCGTAGGAGGTCGCGGAGCTGGAGGAGATGCTTGCGTCGACGGCAGCAGAGGCCTTCGAGTTGCAGCACCTGTGGCCGCGCCTAGGCCCGGCGGCGAATCGGAGTTGGTGGCCTGCAATGCGCCGCTACCGGCTGTCGTCACCCCGTGCCGCCTCTCCCTAGGATGCAGCAGGCAGATGGAGGCTGACAGGCTGTGGTGGGCGTCATGACGGAGTTGGGGACTACCGGCGCCGCTCCAGCACCTGGCACCGTGCGCACACGGGACATCATCAGGTTGAGCCACTCCTGCTCGGGAGGTGGCAGGCGCCACACCACCGCCTAGCACCGGGCACACATAGGCCGCGCGCGCCTCCCCGCGGCGGGTGTAGGGCCTGCAGCAACAACGCCACCCAGATCCGTCTGCCCTTGGCCTACTCTATCATCGCCGCCTCTTTCACCTTGGCCTTCACGGCCCCCGACGAGCTGACGTCCCGTGCCGCATCACCGGCCAGCATCCCGCAGTACGCACATTCCTGATCCGGCGTGTCGTCGCCAAACGCCGATAGGAATCCGGTGGTGATGCGTCGCCCTTTGCGTCGGGCCCTTCAGGTCGTCATGGCTCGTCAGCCGTGCGCGCCTCGCGGGCGGCAGCCACGGTGTCGACGGCTGTAACGCCCGCGTTTTTAGCTCCAAATAAATCACCTAATAAATCGTGCGTATTTCCAAAACTGTCCAGCCGAGCTCAATTACCCCCCTTCAAACCCTAGCCATCGTCCCTCCCCCTCACCCCGGCGCGCGTGCCGCGAATCCCCGCCGGCACCGCCCGCACCGGGCCGGCATCCACGCGTGCCTTCCCAACGCCGCGGTCGGCCACGGTGCGGGACTCCCGCGCACGCCGCGGTCCCCGCCGGCCGGTCTGCCTCGCCATCACCGCCGTCCCGAAAATCACGCCGACGCCCGGAAATCGGAAAATCCCGCAAAAACCCTTCCCCTAATTTCCTAACAATTTTCCTAATTTTCTAATTTTTTTCCTTATTTCTTTTCCTTCTCTTTTCCTATTTTCCTTCCCTTCCTTTTCTTTCTTCTGTTTTTTCTTTTTCTCCTTTCCCTTTTCCTTTCCCTTCGTTTCTTTTCTCCCTTTCTCTTTTCCCCTCCTCCTTTCATCCTCCCGCAGCCGCCCCGAGCGCCTGGCGCCTGCGCACGCGCGCGCGCGGGTGACCCCCCGGCTCGCGCGCTCGCGCCGCGACCACGCCACCCCCCTCGGCACGCCACCGCGCCGCCCACCTCGCGCCGCGCCGCGGGGGCGGCCCCCACGACGCGACGCGTCCCCGCCGCCGCCGGCACCATCACGCCCCCGCCGTCCGGTCACCTCCAAGCGCCACCGCAGTCGTCGACCCCGCTCCACCGGCGCACACGCCGAACCGTCCCCCTCGCACCGCACGAGTTGACCTGCCGCCGCTGCCCGAGCCATCTTGTCACCGGTTGCCGCCTCGCGAAGCCGCTCGAGCTCGCCGGAGTCGAGCTCGCCGGAGAAAAATCTCCCCCCGAACCGCCTTCCGCCGCCTATAAAAAGGGCCGGCTACTCCCCAAGCCGCCGCACCTCACCACCAACGCCTCACAGCAACTCCCTCCCCTTTTCCCTGAGCTCCACCGCGCCGCCGCCCCTAGCACCGCCGCCGCGCCACTGCCTCACGCGGAGCCGCCTCCACAGCGCGTCCTAGCCCAAGGTGAGCACGGGGATGAGATCCCCTCGTCCCCCCCCTTCGTGTTGCCCCATTCCCCGCCGCCGCCGTGGCCGGGCCGCCGGCGCCCCCCTCCCTCCGGGCCGCCCGCCGCCGACCCCCCCCCCCCCTCTGCGTTCGGGACCGAGGAAGGGGAAGGAAAGGGCGGTTTTGCCAAAAACCCCCTGACCTTCCTCCTTTTCTCCCCCCACCGAGCCCCTTTTCCTATTCTCTCTCTTGTTCTTTTCAAATAAGCCCCTAGGATCATGATTAATTGAAAAATAAATACTGTCAGGCCCTAAACAATTTATGACTAGGCCCTAATCAAATTTATATAATCGTAATCACACCCTTTCCCCATTAATAGAAATTACCAATAGGCCCTTAGCCCTTGTAACCCCTCTTTAACCCAACACCTTATGCACAATTTAATTCCCGATTAAATCCAAATTTCACCACACCCTTCCCAGTAGTACCCCCGCTGAACCAACCCTCTCCCTAGGACTTACATATATCCCCTCTCCGCTCATCTTCCCCTCCTCGAGCTCGGCCGGTGATATGTGTGCTTATATTGCTTGCTTGCCTATGTGTGCACTATAGCCGACGGAGTAGACGAAGGAAGGTACCTCGAGCCGGAGACCGGAGTCGACTACTGCGAGCAGGAGCCCGAGGTCCCGAACGCCGAGCCGGCACTCCCTGAAGACTTCGAAGACGACAAGTTCAATCTCATCCTTTGATGCATGCTTCTGTCCTAGTTTTATAAACTTAACCCTATACCCGTTTTATAAATTGCATATTGTTTTACTGCAAAAACATGGTAGGATAGCCACCCTTGATTACTATGATTGAACCTTGTTTTGGCCTAAATGAGTGCTTTTAAAATGAGTGAGTGCTTTCAAAATGTGTGAGTGCTTTAGAAATGGAAATGGGATATGTTTGGAAAATGAGTAAAGAACTGGGTGGACGGGATGGACGTGTTTGTCAGGAGTATGGGTGAGCTCGTACCTGTGTGGTTGAGCGTGTTGGGAGTTGTCCATCTTGTCGGTTAAGGACCGGGTTGCGTGACATCTCACCTGACACAAATCATCGTACAACCACTCGACCGTTGTATGTGGCAACGGCTTAGCATAAACCCCACTAGTTAATCTACTTGCCATCTGGTGTGCGGGTGAGCGGCGGGAGACCAAGGAGTAGGGGTACGCTCTGTGTGAGGTACGCCCTGGTTATGTGGGATAACCCCTTGGGTGCTTTCCGTGGTGGCTCGTAGTGTTAGCTAAGGTGGGTAATGGCTTTGATAGGATCTGTACCGGCACTGAGGTGTCCGTGTGACGGTACCCTACTTGTGGGTAAAGATGTACAACCTCTGCAGAGTGTCAAACCTATTCGAATAGCCGTGTCCACGGCATTGGACGAGTCACGGTGTGGTCACAAAAACTAGTGTTTGGGTTTGGATGCTTTCCGGTGCGAGTTGTTTTTCGGGTGAAGTGTGTGGCTGTGTGCCTGGGCTACGACGGACGGGAAGTCCGGTAGTTGTACAGTGGTTTTCCTAAAACAAGTGAGTCACTTTGGTTGTGAAATGATTTGCGAAAACCTGTTTGAAATAAACCCCTGCATGTGTAATTTTGCAAAATGAACCTTAACCTGATCCTTGTTATACTCTATGCATGATTCTGCTTATAAGCCCCTCCGTGGGTGGGGTTGGATTTGCTGAGTACGTATGTGCTCACCCTTGTTTTACTAACTATCTTACAGAGGAGGATCCCGATTACATTCCCAAAGACGTCGAGTAGGTCATTGCCCTACACCCAACCGTGCCTGTGTACCCAGGGCCCCTACCGAAAGCTTCCATGGTGTGGTACTCTGAGGAGGCTATGGAAGCCTTTGCTATTGTAGTGTGGTCGTTAGCGTTTGTGTTGTTCCTTATAGCTTTGGCACTACCGTGCCCTTTGTGTCGCCGTGATGTAAAAGACTGATCCACCTGTTGTAATAAATGTGTTACCAGCCTCCTGGGACTGGTATTTGTGTCACATTTAGTCACCTCGGATGAGGGTACGCTTCAACGGCCAGGAATTTGTGCGCGTCGGGGCCACACTGCCGCCGCTTCTTGGCAGCACTCAAGCAGGGAGGATATGGCACCATGCGCAAGCATGGCGACGACCTGGCCCGGATCCGCTAGAACCTGGCCCAGATCTGGCACCACTACCGTCAAATTTGCCCCTAGCGCCGGCGGATCTGGTCATTTTCCTGCCTCCGTGTTCTGGATCTGAGCTGCCGCCGCCGGTAGAGAGGAAGGAGAGAGATGTGGTTTGGAGAGAGCAACGGAAGGACCGAGAGGGGGTGTGATTCAAAAGATTTTGAACATCAGAGGAGAGGTGAGGTTGATTTTATTATGCACCGGAACACCTCCTTTCTTTCTACCATGCGGAACAGGAACAGACCAAATGAGGATAGGAATGTATTCAAAATTTAAACCACCTGTGCAGGAGTTCCTAATCATCTATTATCTTTATACTTGAGTGTTAAAAGAAGCCACCACGTTCACCGAGAGGGTCTAGAAATTCTCACGTTAATCCAAAAAAGAGAAGAATATACACCGTTGGATTTTATGAAGATCTGAAGGTCTAGGATTAATCCAAAGAATACATAAATTCAGAATTAAAATAAGGAAATCCAAAGAGTCCATATTCAATACAAATACAATTAATAGATACATAAATTCGGAATTAAAAATAAGAAAAATAGTAGTTAATTAAAAAGAGAAGAGTTCGGACAATTGGATTTTATGAAGATCTAACGATCTATATTATTCTAAAAATTTGAAATATTCTTTATCCATAATTTCCTTTCCTTATGGCACTCCGTACTTGAATACATATATAATATTTTTCATTGCCTAACATTAGGTGCTAGACTAGAATACCAACTTGAATCCACATGGATTTTTTTAATTTCCTAATAAACTTTGGTAAGCTTTTTGAGACCTCCTCTTAATGGATTATGGAGTATGTCACGTACTTGAAATTAAAAGAGTGATATAGATTAATACGACTCTACAAATTACATGAAAGCAAGTTTTTTAATCACATGGTATAGACGCGATGCTCACATACAACACACACTCGCCCCTTCCTCTATGAGCACTTCCGAATGAGTGAGCTGACAAATCCTCGAGATAGATGAAGTCACCACTGGTCTGACGGTCTAGATCAAACCAAAGAATCCATATCTAATATAACTAATAAATATATATACAAATTCAGGATTTTTAAAAACAAGAAAATTAGAAGCAAATTTCTATACGGATTGAGAAGAGAAATAGTTAAATAAAATAGTCATACTAAATACAATTAATAAATAACTAAATTGTTATAAAAAATAAGGAAAGACAATATTGTGCTTATAAATAATATGCTTGACCATCACAAATAGGCTACAAGTATTTGATATGTCCTTAATTCCTTCGCTTACCTTTAATATGTTGTGATTTTACGAGTCTATATTGAAACACTCCTTTAATAAACATCTCATTTACAATATGATTAATTAATATCTAAATTTGAATACAATAATATAATATATTTTGATAGAAAAAAGATAAATAGTCAAATCCAATTAGCAGTTGTTTGCAATCAGACGAACAACACCCAACACACGAGAGGATCAGAGCTAGCAATTGGCATTGCCGCGAGGTACGAGAAGCTCACTAAGAGGTGTTGGATCCTCGCGCTGGGAGGTGGAGTACCAAGAGTACACAATGTCAATGTCGGAGACTCAGAAGTCGTGGAATCAGGGTGACAAAGTTCACCCGACAAAAGTAAGGGAAACACTGAGAGAGAGGGGGGGAGGGAGGGAGGGAGGGAGCGAGAGAGGTCTTGTGCCACCGCTAAATGAGTTTGTCCCTATATCAAGATGAACCTTCAATATTGTCTATCCTAGCAACTGCCATTGCCAGTACAACGAATTGGCCCAGAGGAGTTAGATCCACCGTCCACGTGCTTGGAGGTGGAGCACATGAGATTCTACACAAGGTTAACGTCTGAGTTGAACTCAAAAGCCGCAAAATCAGAGAGACATAGTTCGCCAGACAAAAATAGGATAGAAACTGAGAAGGAGGTGTTGTCAGGGTGGAGAGGAAGATGAGGGGGTCGAAGGGACCTATGCAACTATTGCATGAGCCAGTACCTAGATTAAGAGAAACTTCGAAAGTTGCATACGCCAACAACTGGCATCATAGCTATGTACAACGTACTCACTGGAAGGAGTTGAATCCACGCGTTGAGAGGTGAAGCATTGAAACTCTACACAATAACAATGCTTGAGTCAGACTCGAAAGCCGCAGAGAGAAGTAGAGTTTGCACGACAAAAGTAAGGGAGAAAGGGGCATTGTCAGGGTGTAGAGAGTGTGTGTGTGTGCGCGCGCGCGCGCGTGCAAAGAGAGAGGAGGGATGAAGGGACCCGTGCCACCGCTACACTAGCATATCCCTGGATCAAGAGGAACCTTCAAGATCGCCTACGCCAGCAATTGGCATCGTTGACAGGTACGATGAAGCAGCTAAGAGGAGTTAGATCCACACATTGGGAGGTGGAGCATCAAGATTTACACAAGGTCAATGCCTAAATCGGACTCAGAAGCCGCAACATCAGAAAGACATAGTTCACTCGACAAAAATAAGAAACAGATAGGGAGAGAGAGAGAGAGAGATTCGTGGAGGGGTCGAGAGATGTCAGAGAGGGTGATTTACGATTTCAATCCAATATACAAAGCTGCATAGCTTGCAATATATGCGAGGGTGCAGTGAAGCGTTGATTGTATCATTCGCTATTAGATTTCCACCCACCAATCCAAGACCACCCAAACAACAAAATTTGGGTGCACTGATACTAATTTCGAAAACGAGGCACCAATATCTACATAAAGATTGAGTGTTAACGATTTCATAAGGATGAATAACGAGTGATATATAAGGATAACTTTATCAAATCTAGCCGCGCTATTGGCGCGGGCCCAACTTGCTGGTTTATTTTAATTCGCAGTACATTGCAGAGCACTAGATGTATACGATGGGACATGCTGTACTACCATACGTGACACCCTCCGCAACAACTGTGCCGGCGCACATATCTCGGGACAGAACCAACGTTCCTGATAAACCCCCATGCATCTCGCTGGAGACTAATCCCCATCGCAGGCGAATTCAGTGTGGGGGCTAGATCCCTGGTGCCCGTGTATGATGATCATTGTGTCGCTAATTGCGTGCCCTTCGCCCCTTCCTTGCTTACACTGTCACACACGTGGCCCAGAGTGTGTGCATGCATTCATGATTTGTGTAGTTGGTGGAGTAGGTGTCTCGCCTGGTGTCGTTAGATGTGTTTGCAGTGCCGAATTGAAGCAGTGATCGAGCTACCGTTGTTTCTGTGTGATTTGCACAAGGGAATTGCAGACTTGCAGTAGTGCGCTGCAGCAACAAACAACCCACCACCAGCCGGTAAGGATTCATAGGCCCACCTCGCTTATGATCATCGACGACGGGATCGGTGGCGACGAACAATGGTCAATGAACAAGGAACAATGAACAACACCACAACTTTCGTGGGCCTTGCTCGACCGCTTGCTTCGTTCGTGGACCTTCGACGACGGGAAACCAGCTGCCGTCCGTGATCGGTGGCGACGGAGAACAATGAACGAATCTGCTGCCAATAGTGGCGCCAAGCGCAGATGTTGCACGGGATAACAAACAAGATCGAGCACCAAAAGTGCCTTCGGGAGCTTACCAGAACAAGGCAATACATGTACACCCCGAAATAGCACGGACACGAACAACAGCCTAAAAGCACATGAGGCGGCCGTCAGGGACACTGGGCGGCGCACCTAACCACCGTGTCGGCTTCTCGGCTAGACGGCTACCTAGTTCCCTGAAACTTCACTTTGTGCTGTGCTGTAATGCTGATTGCTGTGAAACTGTCGTGCTGGTGCTGACATCGGCATGACGAAGGCTGATAGCTTGCTGAGTGATTGGTTTTTACGAATCTTCAGCTCTTGTGGTTTCCCTTCGCGCAGGACAAGAGAACAGCAATGTCAGAGGCGGCTAAGCAGCCGCAAGGGCAGAAAAATGGCAGCGATGAAGCTACGGGGCTCACGTTCGCCGATCCAAATGTGCCCTGCGGCGTCGAGGCGGATCACGGGCTCGTCGTCCTGTTTCGACGCAATTATGGGTTACTCTTGTCGTGCTTCTCGTCCTTAACACTGCCACAAATCCTGATTAGTACGTGTATAACATTGTTTAGGATATGAGGTTTTGGTGTCTGCTCTCCAGTGGCTCCGGCCTCCGATCGATGGCACCCATAGACCGTAGGTCCACTGCTTGAGATCCCGTGGTAGTAGAAATAGAAACGACAATCTTTAATTTGGTTACATCACTAGTGGCTACCACCATGCTAATCCAACCTTAGAACATGTCAACTTGGGAACCCAACACTCGATCGCTCAGTGTGTTTGATCGCCTCAACTCTCAGATCACCCCCGTCCAAGTCCAACCTAAAGCGACTCAAGCCGAGAAATGAACCAATCGCTTTAGTGCCAACTTTTTTTTTATCTCTGTCCATTTCTTATTCTCTGGATAAGTGGGCAACAGCTTGACAAAGTTCAGATACTACCTGAAAGTTAGCCAATGAGTGAAGTAGCCCGTGAAGAATGTTTCAGACATCACACTTTATTATGATTATAAACTTCGCATTAGCTAACTAATCAGGGAAGTGCCCCATTTTACTTCAGATGAATTTTAGCAATTTCGCAATGAATTTTCGCAACATGCACTGTGCTTGCATTCTCGATCGTTTCAAGAGATTTTGCTTGAGGTTTTTTACGGTACACAATACCACCCTATACCACCGGTTGAAAAGGACTCGTGCGTAATATAAAAGGACCTATATGTAAGGATCCGACGGTTGAGATTAATTTTGTACCACCGGTTTTTTTAGCGTGGTATGAGTAATATTCATAGGTGGTATAGGTAGTACATAGGTATTATCGGAAATATACAAAATAATATTGTGGTAATATATGAAATCATGTTTTTTAAGGTAACTTTGGGAGCGAGGAAATTTTTTCCAAACAATATACATCAAGTAAATTACCATTTTACCCATAGTAAAAAACTGAAATAAACCGATAATACCACCGTACTACCGTTGGCTGGTATTGTGTACCGTAAAAGACCTCTTTTGCTTAATCGTGCTCGTATGCAATTGAATCACTAATCGTGCTCGTATGCAATTGAATCAAATGTAAAAACACCTGATGGAACTGACACGCTGACATGTAGGCACTAGGCAGCCGCTGTAAATTGTCTGCGTATCTTCTCCCTTCTTTTGAGTCTGTGGGCTTGTGGCTGAACCAGTAAACGCAACAGAGCAATGTTTATGACATGCTACGGTGACAAGGTCACTTGTTACTGAACTAAGGAGCTCGAAAACGATGGCACCTTGCGAAGTGAAAGTAAGACCATGTCATGGACAATGATTTTTTGACGCGGCCAAATCTGACAAAGACCTGTGTTTACCCCGTGCCCTGCAGTCCCCCCAAAACTAGCCATCTGCTCAACAACCTCGCAACACTCGCGTCCTGAATCCAGTGCAAATTCGCCGTTTCCCGGTGCAGGTTTTCGGCGCCTGTGATGGCTCCCTGTTTCACCAGTCTTAGCTACAAAACTGCAAGGTCCAGTAAATTTGCAGTACTAGTGGCACAAGATTGCCGGGCAGGCTCAGTCAGGTATGGATTCGGAAAAGCCGTTAACCGATACGAACAGCGACTAAACATCTCCAATCAAATTTCCACTATCCATCCAAACCCATTTTTCAATCCAAACAAGCCCTTGAGTTATGCATTTTCATGACTGCACATAGAAATGGTCAGGACCATGAACTGAAACAAGTATTCCTTGAAAAAGTTCAGGTCAGTCCCCAGCTTTTGTGAAAGCGCACCCCATGCGCCTTGGGGCATTCGGTACAACCACCATGGCATATTTCGGGTAAAGTAATTTTATTGGACTCTTTGATTGGATCCAGGGTCCTGGTTAGCCACTATAAAGAGCAGACCACCCCTTCTCGCCGGCCTCCACAACAGCCCAAACTCAAATCAGCGTCGCAGCTCTCTGCTCCACGTCCACTACTTCACCTTCCCCGCAGGGGCGCGCGCGCGCGGAGAAACCAACCACGCAGAAGCGAAGCGCCATGGCTCAGGGAAGGGGCAGTGCGGCGACGACGAGGTGCCTCGCCCTAGGCGGCCTGCTCGCCGCGTGCCTCCTCCTCGGCGCCGCCGACGCGGCCACCCACAGGGTCGACTGGTCCTTCAACGCGGACAGCTGGTCCAGGGGCAAGAGCTTCCGCGCCGGGGACGTTCTCGGTGAGTGGCCAAGCTAGCCGGCCAGCAGAAGGCGGCGAGGTTTGGTGAGATCTCCAAACTCTCATGACTTTCTTTTCTCCTGTGCGTGCAGAGTTCAACTACGACCCCTCCGTGCACAACGTGGTGGCCGTGGACGCCGGCGGCTACTACGGCTGCAGCTCCTCCGGCAGGGCCTACGGCTCCGGGAGCGACCGCATCACGCTCGGCTCCGGGACCAACTACTTCATCTGCAGCCTCAACGGGCACTGCGGGATGGGGATGAAGATGGCCGTTAACGCCAGCTGAGGTCCTCATCACGCTGGTTGCAGAGCACAGCAGGGCTGTGGCATGCTGGCATCGGTGGTCCGATCGTGCAAGAACTCATTAACTCAATCGTGTGCGTGGTTCAGGACCTGTGTGGGATACAAAGTTTCATGTGCTGTGTATGTGCGGAGCGGTAGGTGAGGCATGATGTGTGTATGGTTACTTTTTTTTATATACAGTTAAAAGATGTGTGTATGGTTACCGGCGGGGTAGTAAATCGTATATCGGCTTTGTTGTTTGTTCCCAAGCAATAGCCTTATATTGTTCATCATGGATTCGTGGTGTCTTTGCTTGCAACCATATGATGGAACAGTGCCCGCGTGATAAAACTGTTAGATTTCGTTGAAATTGGACACGAGTTTTCAGAAAAAGGACCCCAAATGTTTCGTTGTGTGCATGTGTTAAATAAGGATTTTGCATTGCTTGTTGAAATACACAATATGACAACACACCTATGGGACGGAGTGTCCTCAAATCTACTTCAAAAATAAAAAGAAAAAGTCCTTCTCACGTCCCTCATCTACTGTTGAAGTCTGATTTTGGTCCCTCGCCCGCAAAAACGGGTATGTGAGGTCTCTCAGCTATCAAATCCGTTTATTTTTTTTTTGCCCCTTGGTTGTTTTGAAGGTGATTTTCGCATGATTTGGCCGCAACCAGATATATGAGATCCCTCAACTATCAAATCTATTTATTTTAGGTCCCTTGGCTATTTTAAAGGGTGGTTTTCGCATAAAGTGATGATGAGTCCCACATGCGAGGTACATGTGATGGTGTGTCCCACGTGTCATGTGGCTTCTTTCTCTCTCCTCTTGCTCTACCACACGAGCCGCTCTGCCACACGAGCCCGTCGTGTCGTATTGCTCTGCATGCTCCATCACAGATTCACAAGAGCACGCATAGTTTTGCTCGTCTATCTCCACCGCACGAGCTTGTCGTCGTTGGACGACGACTCTAGAGCTCCGTCATTCTGGATAGGGATGGAGAGATGGAGAGAAAGAAGTGTTAGAGAGATGAGAAAGGGGAGAAGATAGTCATGTGACATCATGGGGTTCCACCTCCGCATGTGCCTGGTATGTTGACCCAGCGCCACGTCATGCGAAAACCACCCTCCAAAACAGCTGAGGGGCCAAAAATAACCGGATTTGATACTTGAGGGACCCTAAATATCCAGTTTTGCAGATGAAGGACGAAACTTAGACTTCGGAAATAGATGAGGGACATCAAAAGGACTTTTTCCAAAATAAAATACTGTCCTCAAATGGGCCAGCCAGACCAACTCAAAGCAAAGCAAAACTAAACCATGGGCCGTATCGGTAAGATTCCCATAGGATAAGGCCCACTTAAGGCTCAAACTCCGCAGCCAATCACGTTGCAGGGACACGTCTCCAACGGGGGGCCCATCTCCACGTCACCACCAAAAACGTGAATCCAGAAGCCGCCCGCTTCACTGGCCCACCTGTCAGCGAAGGAGTTCCCCGCTCCTAATTCCCAACCCAATTCTACTGTACAACGCCACAACGGGGGGTGGGATCTCGTCGACCCCGATGGCTCGCTTCCTCCTCCACCGCCCTCTCCTCCTCATCGCCGCCATCTCCGTCGCCATCGTCGCCTCTCTCGCCCGCCCAGCCACCGCGGTGCGCCCCTTCGTGCTGGTCCTCTCCGTCGAAGACTTCCTCAAGGACTCCTCGGCGCACCCCTCCTTGCCCTCCGCCGACTCTGCCGGCGCCGACGACGACGCCGAGGAGTGGGATGACTTCGCCGACGACTCGCCCGGCGCAGACCCGCTCCTCTCTCCGTCCTCCTGGGTCCCCCTCCTCGACCCCGCCAGCTCTCCCCCATCTGGCGATGAGCCGGACTCGCCGGCCGACTCGCTCTTCGTCGCTGGCGCCCGCGCCATGCTCTCCGCGGCGTCCGATGGGGACGACGCGGCTTTCATCACGGCCGCCGCGCAGATCGAGGCCGCGGCAACGGCGGGGCACCCGGGCGCTCAGTCGGCGCTCGCGTTCCTCTCCGGCGCCGGGATGACGCGCCCGGCTTCTCGATCGCGCGCGTTCCTGCTGCACAAGTTCGCGGCTGACGCGGGAGATCTCCAGTCTAAGATGGCCATCGCGTACTCCTACTTCCGCCAGGAGGTGAGGCGGTCAGACTCAGACCGTTTGCTTCTACTCATCCAGTCATTCGTACACACTGCCTATTCTCATGGCGGGTGGGGTGCCTGAGTGATCTCAGTTAGGTTAGTTAGGGCATTTGGAGAATCGAGGACAAATTCCGTCCAGATGTTACCTTTCATTATTTGGAGTGGATTAAACTCGCGAAAGTTTAGTTCCAGGGGGGATATTAGGTACTACTATAGTTGCAAATTGATTTTTTCTAGTCATAGTCGTACCTACTATAATTTGGTGGTAGATATTGCAAGTCCACTTGCTCCCCAATTCATAGTGCGATTTTCATTTTTACTTAAACATTTTTTTTTTGCGTGAAAACACTTCATCCTACACAATCAAATTCTACTCTTTATACTCGCAGTGATCCAGAGTTTATGCAATGATAGGACAATCAAATTTTGTCTGAAAGTAATGCATTCTGTGAAACCAAACCATCTTAGAAATTGGAGCTTCTTTAAGCAGCAATAATCAAGTTTATGAAATTATCATTTTTCTTTTGTGCTGATACAGTGAGTGGTTTGCTTTTATTTTGTGCCTATATATGCATGCTGCAATTTCTTTTTACCTTTCTAGTCCTATATCCTGACAGTAGATCTCAAGTGTCCTGTTCTCTTTTCATGAAGTAGAATCTAGATAGTCTTCTTTTTGCCCTTTTTTATCAATTATGAAATTATCCTCTAGAGAGTTAGTTATGCTTCCTGACCAAACTTGTAATTCTTTTTGGTTGATTGCATCTACTGCACAATCTGCAATAAGCCTAAGTTCATTTACAAAAGTAGGATTTGCTCAAATTTGATTTAGCTATAATTTGTCAGCAATCCACTAGGCTTATCATTTTATGATTGTTTCTGCCCTTGTATTGGTTATGTGTATGGTACACTAGTTATTCTAACGTAATTATCGCCATGTAGCTTGTTCTTTTCATATCATATTCATGGTGTTTGTTAAACCGGATTCCAGCCAAATCCTAACATTATTGTAATTTCAGATGTATGAAGAAGCTGTTACACTATATGCTGAACTTGCAGAAGCAGCCCTTACAAGCTCCTTGATATCAAAGGAGCCACCAGTGATTGAACCAATCCGCCTCCACAGTGGGACTGAAGAAAACAAAGATGCCTTGAGGAAGTCCCGGGGTGAGGATGATGAAGATTTTCAAATCACAGAGTATCAGGCACAGCGAGGCAATGCTGGTGCCATGTACAAATTAGGGCTTCTGTATTACTATGGACTACGAGGGCTCCGACGTGATTATAGAAAAGCATTCCATTGGTTTTCGAAGGCTGTTGAGAAAGGCGACACACGGGCAATGGAGCTTCTGGGTGAGATCTACGCGAGAGGTGCTGGAGTGGAAAGGAACTATACTGAAGCTTACAAGTGGTTAGCACTTGCTGCAAAGCAGCCACATTACTCAGCCTACAATGGATTGGGTTATCTATATGTGAAAGGATATGGGGTGGAGAAAAAGAACTTGACAAAGGTAATTACTGACTTTAGAAAGCTGAAAATGCTGTGGAACTAATGTTTTACATAATTAAAATTCACTCTAGTATCTGTTATTTTGTAATTGTTATGGTATTTCATAGACACCTAGTTTATCTATGTTGTGCATGGAGGAACTTAAATGAGTGGCTTAGTAATATTATAGCAATCTTGATCCCTTGTTCCACGAGTTGACATGGAGATGTGAAGGTGAAACATTTTAACATCACAACAAATAATTGTTACAAAGTAATTTGAGTAACATTGTTTTTTTCGTGTTTAGTTTATGCCCAGCTTCCATAGCTTTCAACCAATCCTAGTGACTAGTGAGGGCACATGTATTATTTACAGAAATGCCATGTCATACCCCACTTTTTTTTTGCTTGGTGAATAGATGGTTGATCACCTTCTTCAGGTCTGGCAGAAATTGACTCACCCATGTGTGTCGAGATTAGAGATTTCTGATACCAAAAATGATAGGGTTAGTTGATGGGAACAGGATAACAGAAGATGGAGCTAACTTTGTCCCTGTTAGAAGCTTTGAACAGCTACTAGATGGGTTAATATTCTGTATAAAATTATATTGTGAATCAACCTTCAATGGTTAGCCCTGCCACCACTAATTGTATACCGTTTTTATCATGAAATTTGCCACATTTGATGGTAATTGGACAAGGAGACATCAGTTGCATATTTGCATGGGACTTGGTTCACTGCATACTGAATTTTGTAGCCCGCAATCTGAAAACAAGATTTGAAGGGAAAGGGGAGAAAGTGGGTAGCATCTCTTGTGGAATTTTTCCAAGACAGACAAATAATCAATTTTTTTTTCAAACAAAAGAAAGAACTGCATCATATACTAGTACATTATGCTGACAACAAAGCCTTAAGTATAATGTAAAACAGATTATAAAATATTTGAAACATAAATACTCGTAACTTTAAGGAACTTACCATTCTTTTTTTTTGTTGCAGGCAAGGGAATATTTTAAACTTGCAGCTGACAATAAGGAGGCTGGGGGACATTATAACCTTGGCGTGTTGTATCTCAAGGGTATTGGTGTAAAGAGGGATATCATAGAAGCATGCAATCACTTGCTTCAAGCAGTTAATGCTGGGCAACCAAAAGCTATTTATCAGGTGGCAAAATTGTTCCAGAAAGGCATTGGCCTTAAGAGGAATCTCCATATGGTAAATGACTAAGCTCCTTTAGTGTGTTTCTTGAGTAAAACACATGATGTTGAAAATGTTGAAGTGAATGAATAAAGTAAGACACAAA
Source organism: Cenchrus americanus (assembly GCA_947561735.1). Taxonomy (NCBI): domain Eukaryota; kingdom Viridiplantae; phylum Streptophyta; class Magnoliopsida; order Poales; family Poaceae; genus Cenchrus; species Cenchrus americanus. The sequence continues at coordinate 147,401,186 of OX387243.1, read as the reverse complement.
TAAAATCAGTGTCTAACCATAGGTATAAAACTATAAATATAGCGTATAAAATTACATATGTAGCAATGTCATCCATAAAAGCATAGAAAGTTGAAGATAAACAAAATTTGTGTATTCGTCATTTCTTATCCATGAGGAGAATCCAGTTTACAGCCCATTTGCCTATTTCTTCTTAATAACACAGCTCACCTTGTTCTGTGTACATTTCTCTGTCAGGTATAAATAATTCATAACCTAGACATAAATTTGCAAGCATCATTATTTTCTAACTTCCATAGCCGGTAGGCTGCAATAGCCTAGTGACTTTGATGCTATAGCTAGCAGGCTGGCAGATGCAACCTATCTGCTACAGTAACACTAAATGACACTAATAGCTAAAATGCCATTGTAGATGTGCAGAAACTGTCTTATGCATGCCCATTTGACCATATAGCCATATAGGCACAGCCACCCACTTCTGCTGACATGTGCATTTTTTCCCTTGCTATCTCTTGCGTGCGTTTTGATTCTTTCACCAGGCTGCACTAAAACCATTGCCTTTATTTCCTGTTTTTATTTTTTAACTTGCTAAATTGCGTGTGTGTTTTTGCATTCATGTCATTATACTATGTCTGTTCCAACTTGTAAGGTGTTTTAGTTTTGTTCTAAGTCAAATCTTCTCTACCTTTGCCAAAGTTTTAATAAAAATACACTAACACCTATAACATCAAATTATATGTTTGAACTATAAACATCATTTGCTTGTTAATGTCTAGGAAGCATGCATTATTTAAAAATGGAGGTAGTATGCAATGATACTAATTTATCAGTGTTTCAAATAGGGAAATATAAATTAATTCAATAATAACTCCATGCGTCTCAACTATGTAAGCATTGTACGGTCTTTCCTGTTTCAGGCAACGATGCTGTACAAGTCTGTTGCTGAGAGAGGACCCTGGAGTTCACTATCCAGATGGGCCCTGGAATCTTATTTGAAAGGTGATTTGGGGAAAGCGTTGCTCCTATATTCCAGAATGGCAGATCTTGGATACGAGGTTGCACAGAGTAACGCTGCCTGGATTCTGGATAGGTATGGTGATCAGAGTATTTGCATGGGAGAATCTGGTTTCTGCACAGACATGGAAAGACATCTTCGTTCACATGCTTTGTGGTGGCAAGCGTCTGAGCAGGGTAACGAGCATGCTGCTTTATTAATTGGTGATGCCTACTACTATGGCCGGGTATGCTTTAAAGTCCTTTGACTTGCTAAAATACGTAAAGTTGATTCTTGCTTGTAATACAATTCTGAGTCCATATGTTGTCCTATTGGGGGATTTTAGATGACCGCAGTATTTCAATTATTATCTTCAACAGATTGTCATTTTTTTTTAGTTTCAGAGATAACTTTTTGTTGAAGGGGTTGTTGTCACTATTGGTTTATCTGTTAACATGATCCTTATGTATTAATATAAATCCATTATTTGAAATACGAATATTTGAAATAATTTGGAATGTATGACACTAATGCCATCAATGTAAAATACCTTGTTCCTTTGCCAATTATGCATTTCAACATACATGATTTGTCAGGACGATTTTAAATGAAAATAACCAGCAATGTGACATTACATATGTAACTGTGTTTATCTGTTACAGGGCGTAGCCAGGGATTATGAGCGTGCAGCAGAAGCATATATGCACGCTCAGTCACAGTCTAATGCTCAAGCCATGTTTAACCTTGGGTACATGCATGAGCATGGTCACGGACTTCCCCTTGATTTGCACTTGGCAAAAAGATATTATGATCAAGCCGTTGCGGTGGATTCAGCTGCTAAGCTCCCTGTCATGCTTGCACTTACAAGTTTATGGCTAAGGAAGAACTATGCTGACAGTTTTTTGGTAAGCCTTATTTTCTCTATATAGTATGTGTCATTGAGTTCTTGGTTTCGTATATGATACATTCCACTCTTACTCTTAGTTATATTAAGTTCTATGCTAATTTGAATGTGACTTGGGATACCTTATATTGTGTTATTTTATTGCCCTTGAAGCCTATGAAATCAACATTTGTGCATAGGTTCAGCTCTTTCCTGGATACCATGATGGCTCTAGACCACTTCCCAGTGATAATTTGTTTAAGTTGTATTAAATGAACTCTTGCCTGAGTCCCTTAAAAGGTTGGTTGGTAAAACCCTTATGGGTTTCATTTGGAGTTGTCACATATTGTTATATCAAAGAAGATGTTTAAAACTTTTAACAAACATCCAGTCAGCAGTCACTTCAAGATTCGCCAACTTTCTTAACATACTGATGTTAAGCACACTGATGATATATATATAGTCTTGCCTCGCCTGGATTTGCACAATAACAAGAACCTTGTTAACACTGGTTTTACATACATACCTGATACCTGTGGATATTTATTTCGTTCAGCATCTTTCTCTTACGCTCCACTTTCCAGTACTCAAAATGATTCAAGAGGGGGGGGGGGGGGGGCTAGCACAATTCAAGGGGACTGGACCTTGTATCCAAACAAATATTAGGGTTGATGCCTTGCTGGTGCTTTTTCAGAGTCTTTGGTTGATGAACTGCTATGCTTTTGTGAATAGAAAAATTCAGGAAAAAAAGAGCTTGCTTGTGTATTGAAATTGGAGAAAACATATGGATAAGCAAGGTGGCTTTTGAGTTAATATGGCAGACCAGAAAAACTGATCCCCATGCAGCCATGCTTGTCTGTGCTAATTCCAAGTACACTACTTAGCACACTTTATCACCAATCTAGATTGTCAGAAGTTTTTTACATCAGGGTTGGAAGTTATTTATAACACAACCAATTAAATTTCGTAGAACATTGTGTGTGAACCAGTTAGGCTAGTTTTCAGATTTTTTGCTTGTTTACCTGTTAACCCGTGCAGCTGTAAGGCTGGTTTCCCCTGTAAACTTGGTCAACTCTATTTTTCAGTAGTGCAACGCGGGAAGGAACTCCCTGCCCGTTTGAAATTTTTTTGGGAAACAAAAAATGAACTCATGAATTTAGTTTTTCTGTTTCAAGTATGGCACATGACATGTTGGATATGTTTGCCCACTACATGGAAAACAATGCAGGGTGCCTAGTTCCTGTTCTGTGTTTGATGCACTTTGTAGTCTTAGCGATGGCAAGTGGTTGCCTGTAGTATTTGTGCATGTTTTGACAATTATTATTATATATTCTTTCAGTGCTCAGCAAAGAATTTCCAAATATTTCAGGTTCGTTTTATTGATTCACTGCCGGAGATATATCCTGTCGTTGAGGAATGGGTGGAGGATGTCCTCATGGATGAAGGGAACGCGACAATACTGACTCTCTTTGCTTGCCTTGTAACTGTCCTGTATTTGCGAGAGCGTCAAAGGCGGCAAGTGGCCGCAGCCAACCCCCAACAACCTGATGACGCACCCATGTAATGGTGGTTAACATCATGATGTGTGGTTCCTGTTGACGTGATTGCCTGAGGTACATACAACTGTGTCTTCTCATTCAAAGATCTGAAGTTTTGATGAACATCTTAAAGGACTACGAAACAAATGTGCACATAATGGAGTTGTGGATCACCTTCACCATTTAGTGGAATTTTCCCAGGGATATCGGGTTGTAAAATGTTAGCTTCTTGACATCACTTTGTGTACACTAGAATTGATTAGGGTAAAGACTGAATCAGACATGAAAGCCGTGGGAAACTCAGATGATGTGCTTCCAGGCTTAAACTCTTCAAACTGACAAAGCTATGCTTGCAAAGGACGACAATTCCTGCCTAGAAATATTGCTCTTTCTCTTGTGGATGGACGACAATTCTAAGCAGTAAAACAGTATTATTGTCTTGTGGATTAGTTTCTAAGCAGTAAAGGAGTATATCACAGTTGTTAGCACGGGCAAATTGAAACAAGAGCATCTGACACAGCATCTTACACAGTTGTTACCTCTTGTGCATGGAAACGTGAGAAAGTGTGCACATGGAAGAGGCAACTTTCCAGCAGCATTAAACACTAAATAAATATATATCTAGGTGTATAGTAAAAAGAATGCATCTAGAAAAGTCAGAACGACAGGTAATTTGAAATGAGTAGGGCAGTTCTCAGTGATGTAAAATATGACGCAAATACTCTCTCATTTGCAAATTTGGTCAAAGTTAAAAAACTTTGACTCTCCAAGATTCTTGGAATGCCTTATAATTTGGGATGTAAAATATGACGCGAATACTCTCTCATTTGCAAATTTGGTCAAAGTTAAAAAACTTTGACTCTCCAAGATTCTTAGAATGCCTTATAATTTGGGATGGAGGGAGCAGATATAATGCATGTATGTTTAGGAAGCCTTTGGGCTTGATCTGGGCTGTTCCTAAGAGCAAGGCACAGCGGTTTCGCCATTTGAGCGCCAGCCACGTCGGCAGCTTGCCTTTTTCTTCCTGTTCCCCGGTGACTTGGCGGCCGCGCTACGTACCGGGGAGAGAGGTGGTCTTCACCCGTTCGCCGCCGGCTATAAAGCATCGACCCGCCGCGCGCTGAGCTTTTGTTCTGTTCCGCTCCATACATCGAGAGTGAGATCGCGTATTAGGAGGAGACGATGCAGTTATTCGTGAAGACTCTGACGGGGAAGACTGCCATCCTCGAGGTCGAGGGCTGCGACACCGTCGCCGGCGTAGATCCAGGACAAGGAAGGTACGGGCACACAGAACCAGAACCTGTCTTCACGCCTACCTTGCGTAGTTCTTGTATCCGTGTTAATTTGCTTTGACTTCCACTGGGATCGATCCTTCCCCGTTGCCCAGTTGCCCTCGTCCAACAGAAAAGTAATATCAGTGTTCAGCTAGGGTTGACGGGGGTTGTCCTTTTGATCTGTGTCATCGTGTTCATGCTAGGGGTCGCCGCGGAGCAGCAGCGGCTCATTTTCGCGGGGACGCAGCTGGAGGACGGCCGCACCCTGGCTGACTACGGCATCCAGAAGGAATCGACGCTTCACCTGGAGCTTGGCCTCCTCGGCGGCGCCTACTTCTGCTGGCGGGTCTCGCCATCCCTCCGGGCCCTCGCGTACAAGTACAACGTCAACAAGATGATCTGCCGCAAGTAAGCACACTAATTAAGCTAGATTAGATACACGTGCGTGCGCCTGATGCTGTTTGCATGATCTGTATGCATGAAACTTATCTCGTGGCTGAAACATTGTTTGACCTGATTGCTAGGCAGCATGTAATTCCTTTTTGGTTTCGGCATGAGTTGCAGTTTCACGTCCACTTTTCTTCGTCTTCATCTTGGCTAGTTAGTTGCATCGGTTTTAGCAGAGCGAAAATCCCACTAGTATGAGCGGCCGCGGAGTCTATCCGTGACCTTCCATTGGCCGCATGCAACCGCGGACCCCACATTTGCATGCGTCTGCTGGTATTGTTTATGTGTCGTGGGCCCCAGCAGTCAACAAGGCGCGAGGCACAGATCCTGCCTCGGCGACCCTGGGGTGCCTCCGCCAGGCAAACATCGCGTCGCGTCCTGCGGTCCTGCGCCGGCCTTATCCGCCGCCGCCGCCGCCGCGGCGGCGCCGCCGGGATCGCATCCGCGCCGCCGCCGCCGCATCTCTCGATCCGCCTCCGTGCTCCGCGATGTACACCGCCGGCGCCACCGTCTCTCTCTCGCCTCGATTTCTTGGCGACCCATCTCCGCTCCCCCCCCCTCTCTTCTTCCCGATCTACCGCCATTCTATCTCCTCGCCGCACGCCGTCGAGATCCGCCGATGTCACCTGTCCTCTAGGTTCGTCCTCCAGGTTCTTGGCAGCTTCCTGCAGCCCGACGAAATCTACCACGTCACCATCCTCCAGGTTCTACAAGTTCCTCATTTGCTTTCACTAGAGTGCTGACCCCTACCTCCCACATCTTCCTCTGGATCCACCATTGCCACCTCCTCCTTCGACGTGGTAACCCCTAACGTTGTCGCCAACGCCCCCACCTGCTTCTCTTTTTCCTTGCCTTTCCTCTCTCATCCTCTTGTTTTTCCTCATATCCAGTTCGTCGGCAACGAGTGCTACAGCGAGCAAGCGAGGGAGTGTTGTGGCACATCAACTACCTCCGGCGTCTCACTCTCCTCCACGTCGTCCTGACCTTACACTTGCTCAAGGTGTTCAAGAACATCACAACATCACGATTCACGCATATCTAGGTCTCTTCTTTAATCCTCTGTCTTCTTGCTCCATCTATAAAGCTGGTTTTTTTTAATTCAGTAGTAATACATTCTGATGACTGATGTTTGCAAGCTGTCAAGAGGATTATGTGCTGATACTAAAAAGTATTGAGCAATCCTAGATCACTATCCCATCCCAGCTGGTCCTTTCCCCTTTGTCTTCAATCTTGAGCAAATGTATCTGCTCATTCTTCAGATCTGCACAATGACAGTTGTTTGTCCCCCTTCTATCTACTTGGTATTTTTTTGTTTCAACAATTTCAGATTTTTTGTTTGAAGAAAATATGTGTTTTCCTTTCAATATTTGTACCAGACTACCAGTGAAATCATATTAGACTGTGTATGTAGATTACAAATTAAGTAAACCTTTTAGATAATGACCTGTTACTGCAAAGTTCCAGGAATTCTGCTGCTAGACATTACTTATGTATGTCTCTCCTAATCTTTTACTGCTAGCAGTGTCAGTACTTCTTTAGTTCTTTACATATTATATCCCCACTTTTTCATGATAATTATCTTGTATAATGTACTACTGACATTGTTTTCCATTTCTCAATTAACTGCCACATAAACTCATTAATTAGTCCTCAAATATTCAGATACATTGTGCTTTTAACAATTTTGTATGCTAAAATACTCGTTCTCAGTTCCCTCTACCTCCTCCCACTTTTGGGATTTTGACTGTGGGTGCTCTTTTTCATTGAGCTGCCGAGAACAGTATGATGCGAGTAGCAGATTGCATTTAGGTTTCTAAGTTTGAAAAAGATACTGTGAAGAGGGTCTTACTTTTTTAAAAGAGAATTTTGAGATTCAGTCTTTGAGAATTTTGAAAATGGAACGAATAAAATAATAGAAAATTCAAGAATACTCTTTTTTTTTTGTAATGGCAGGCACCTAGACGGTTTTTTACCCCGGACGGCAGTAAACTCCAGCAGTTAAAGCAGTAAAAAAGTGCACAACAATAATATGGCCAAGTGTCTCTTTTTACCCTGGCTTACGACCTTGCAAGACGCCCATGCACCTAGTCGAACCAGGGCTCCGTACATCGGTACATGTATGAAAACTGAATCACCAGGGCATCCACTTCAACTCTTTGGAGCATATGTACTGCCAAATATCTTAATGTGTAAATGGATTTTTCATGAATAAACTTCGATGTGGATTTGTTGTAATGGAAAGTGGTCAACATACCAAAAGAAGCAGCAGGGTGCCAGGGTACTTACTATCAAGTAATTAAAAATTTAGTATTGGAAAAATTATTAACCTTTTTTAAAGCACGTGTGCATTCTTTTCTTATATGCATCTTCTAGTATAGTGCTATTTGACGAAATAGGTAACCTTGATGTTTTTTCCCGCGTACTAGTGGCACCAAAAATGAACCCACAGAGTAATCTTCTAGGATGCTGCTCACCTGGTGAACCAGCCCCCAGATATTTTAGGCCACGTCAGCGATCCGCGAGATGGAGCCTGGTTGGCTGCCGCGCCAGCGATCTGCGAGATAGAGCCTGGTTGGCTGTCGCGCCGTTGAGCGACTTTGCTTCTCGCTGCCTTCACGCGGACTCCAACAGTCCAACTGGGGCGCCGTTGAGCGACTTTGCTTTGCTTCAAAGCCTTAATAACGATTCTTATCCATGTCGCCTTTTTCTGCCGAGTCAAATCAAATCACCTCTTTTTTCTACCAGGATGGCAGGATCTCACCACTTTAACCTCAGAGACCTTCCGTGGACCCGGTTAGTCGATCAGCCTTGTGGCTTGCTGTGCTGCACACTAGTATTATTGATGATCCAAACAAATTCAAGGTAATATATACCAAAATATGTATTCAATTTCAAAACAATACGGACAGTTGTATACACATCATTTTTCTAATCAAAACAAGTTCCATAATGAATATGTTTAGCAAGAAAAATACAAGGACACATGGGTCCACAAGATGTACAGTAAAAGTACCATTTACTGAACTCTTCGTGCACAAGTTGGAACCACCACATCACATCGCTAACAATTTACCTTGATATCCCATCACCAGTCATATATATTAAAATAATTTAACTATCAATCACTTCTTTTTTTTGAAACAAAGCCACCAATCATTTCTCCAAATACATACTAGAGCTCTTGAAGCAGATCGTGTATTCCAAACAAAATACACATGGATCAGTTGGATACATACATTGCACACCCAAAGCAGAAAGCACCACATTTTTGGGCAATTACTTCTATACATTACATAACCAAAAGACACTCGGAAGCGGTGGGCATTGCTCTTACTCTCCATCTTATGTGCATAACCATTTCCTCTAGGAATTTGCTAAGCATGGTAGTTGTAATACCTGTGCATCCATACCAAAAAAACTATGTCAGTAGAGGGGTGTAGCCAAAAGTAATTTGCCAAAGCAGGACTACTAGCAAAGGTCAATATCCAAAGCCGATTACACTTAGCACAACTAAACTCTTCTTGTATGGTATTTTTGTATCATGCACTACTACTTATTGATTTTCATTTGGAGCAAAAATTGCATGGCGTCTTGTTCTAATTACACGTGACAAAATTGTATCAAGACACAAGTATGATGGTTATTAGTAACTGAAGTAGGCAACAAATAAAGTAAAACTATATGTTTCTCCAAATTAGCCAGTGAAAGCATTATGCAATAATTCATTCTTCCTCCAAATGAAAGCATTATACAAGCAGCAGAGAAAAAAGTAGCCTCAGATGATAAGCAAGTTTGTCCCAAGAAGGATGCACCCAGGAGTATTTCTGTGTCCTAATCTAGCCATCTAAGTCCCAAATTGTAAGTATTGATAGTATCCTAGTCCTGTTATGGAGCATTTGCCATCATCAATATCACTATCAACTACTGAGAATACTACATGTAAGAAACGATGAGAAAGAATTCCGTTATGGAGCATTTGCCATCATCAATATCAATCAACTACTGAGAATACTACATGTAAGAAACGATGAGAAAGAAACCAGAGCATCCAGAACAAACAAGGAGAGTGCAGGTGTACTGCTCAACAAGTCATCAGGCACTGCATCCGCTGTAGTTGAAAACAATCCTTCCACTTAAAGTTCGTGCCTTCACCATAGCAGTTTTGTACTCCCAGTTATCTACACATGGAACCATATAGTCCGCCATTTGAGATATAGAAAAGCATCAGAAAATATATGCTAGAAGAATATTTGAAACTGGGAAACCATTCCAAGCATGCTAGTTGAAATCCAATGTGAAAGTATTATTTTCCTTGAGCTATTAGATTATGGAGCAAAGCTGGGCAAAGAACCCAAATGAGTCTTCCAGCAAATTTGCAGTTTGCAAATGCAAAACAAGAGAACAGGTCATATCTAGCATATTTACATTGAAACATTACTTCCAACAATAAATCTATTAAGTGTGTTAATGGGTAGCACAAACCAACTGATTACTTGGTAAGCATGATGTATATATACACCAAGTTAAAAATGTGAAAAGAATGATTTTCAGCAGCTAGATCTAAGCATTTGAAGGGAAACGGGGTGGCTACGCTAGCGCAAAACAAAATTTTCCCCGCAAAACAGGAACTGCTGCTGTCAGAGATCACGGGATTACCACTAGACGCGCAGATGCAGCGGAACCGTCTCGATGTAGACGAACACGTCGAGGGTAGCAGGCAGTGCAGTTGCTCACGTCCTTCTTGACTTGCACGTGTGGCTCGTCCGATCCAAGTGCTCCAGATGTAGCACCTCCAAGGTATCCACACGTACGGAGAAGGAAGCGACGCACGCCGGACTGCTAGGTCCGCGAGTGCGACGAGGAGAGAGCGTTGCGCGCGGCCGCTACTTGAGAAAGTTGTGTCTTTTCGGGAGGGGTGTGGTCCATATTTATTGGGAGGAAAACCCCCCACACCATCGTCCATTAGCAATACGGGACTAATAGATGGTGTACCCCTTCCAATACTAATGGGCTTTACAACATTTGTGACCCATTAGGACTTTTACACCATAATGGATCAAATCCATCCGAGCCCACTAGTGGATCAAATCCAGCTTGACTCTAGGGCATATTTCCAACGAGTCTCCCCCACTTGCACTAGAGTCAACTATGCAAGTATATTCATCCTCATTCGGCTTCCAACCCCTTAAGTGTGTGACCCTATAGGTTCACATACACATAGACTTGACCCGAGTACATTACTCGATCAATAGTTGATAGCGGCCTCTAGCAAGACGTGTCAAATCCTATGCATACGTAAAGATCTTATCAGACAAACCATCACAACAATTCATACATGCTATTCCCTTTGCCTCACGATATTTGGTCTAGCTCCAAGCTGACCTCTCTTTCTCGACACTGTGATTCGGATCATCAAAAGGGGGTTAACCCTTAACCCAAAGACGGCCATGCATTTCTTGATCCGATCACTCGAGGGGCCCAGAGATATCTCTCTCAAGTAGAGGGGCAAATTCTATCTTGATTGACCATGCCTCACAAGATGCTTCCCGACAAACCCGAAAGTCATCTTTATGACTACCCGCATTCTGGGAGTAGCGGTTGATGGCCCCTAAGTAGGTCAATTCACATCTTGAGTACATGTGACAATCTCAAGTCTAAGGACATAGCGTATACGTTGTGTAAACAGAGAACAAGGTCTCAAATTGGGTCGGTCCGGCCCCATGTCATACATGTGCCCACATTATTAGTTATACATCTCCATGTTCATGACTTGTGAAACATAGTCATCAACTAATTCATGTGCTAGTCATTAACTCATACTAGGGACAACTTTTGAATAACCATACAAGTAAAAGAGTTTCACAAACAATTCACATAATTGCCAATCAAATACAAGTCGCCTTTCATGGAAATTCAATAAAAGAACCAAGTGACATGGATATAATGAAATATAATCATCTCTATAATTCCTTATAGGACATATTTCTAACATTCTTCCACTTGCACTTGAGCTAATCTAGAATATATCTAATACTCATAGCTCTCATGTGCGCCTCATGCTTAGGGCCGTGGAAGGGGTTTTGTCAAAGGATCCGCAACATTCAAATCCGTGTGTACTTTGCATATCTTGATATCACCTCGTCTAACGATCTCTCGTATCGATGAAATTTCCGCAAGACATGTTTATTCTTTTGGTGGTTCCTTGTCTCCTTTGCTTGCGCAAGAGCCCCATTGTTGTCACAATAAAGATCCAATGGGCTAGAGACACTCGGAAACACACCAAGTTCGTAAAGGAACTTCCTTATCCAAACACCCTCCTTTGCGCCTTCCGAAGCCGCGATGTACTCGGCTTCGTTGTAGAATCGCCCACCGTCTCCTCGCTTGGAACTCTTCCACCTCACGGCTCCACCATTTATCGTAAATACGTATCCTGATTGCGACTTTGAATCATCTTGGTCAGTTTGGAAACTAGCATCGGTGTAACCCGTTACAACAAGCTCCTCCTCACCTCCATAGACTAGGAACATGCCTTTAGTCCTTCTTAAGTACTTAAAAACATTTTTAACCGCTGTCCGGTGACCCTCACCCGGATCGATTGGTATCCGCTTGTAACCCCGTGTGCATACGAAATATCCGGACGTGTACATATCATTGCATACATAATAGATCCGATGGCCGAAGCATACGGTATTCTACTCATGCGTTCCCGCTCATCAGTTGTCGAAGGACACTGAGTCTTGCTAAGATGTATGCCATGTGACATAGGCAAGAACCCTTTCTTTGCCTCTTCCATGTTGAACCTTTTCAACATTTTATCAATGTAAGTGTCTTGGCTTAATCCTATAAGCCTTTTTGATCTATCTCTATAGATTTTGATGCCCAAAATGTATGTCGCCTCACCTAAGTCCTTCATTGAAAAACTATTTTTTTAATGAGGTCTTAGCGGCCTCAAGCATAGGAATGTCATTTCCAATCAGTAATATGTCATCCATGGAATCTATTTCGGATCTCATGGCACTTTGCCATTTCTCGGAATCTAGGTCCATCATTGCTTCCGCATATGTCATAGGTTCATCATTGTCTAACAACAATATGTCGTGCTCTCCCGCGATCATGAGATTGAGCTTATCAGTTGCGTGACGTGCCCTTTCAGACCTTCGTGGTTGTGGTGGTGCTTCTCTTGCCACGGGCATCTCAACTCGTTCAGCTACATTAGCATCAATTGTGAAATCTTGCCCAACCGGCTCATCTTGAACTTCTTCAAGATACACCTTCTGTCTACATTTTTCTCTTTTAAGAAACTCTTTCTCAAAGAAAACGTCGTTCCGAGCGACAAACACTTTGCCTTCTGACCGGTTGTAGAAATAATATCCCAAGGTTTCCTTTGGATATCCCACGAATATGCACTTGTCCGATTTAGGTGTTAATTTATCTGATTGAAGTTTCTTCACATAAATCTCACAACCCCAAATTTTCAGAAAAGACAAACTGGGAGTCTTACCAAATCCACATCTCATATGGTGTCTTAACTACGGACTTAGAAGGTACCCTATTTAAAGTGAAAGCTGCGGTTTCTAGAGCATAACCCCAAAATGACAATGGTAGGTCCGACTGGCTCATCATTGATCGGACCATGTCCAACAAGGTTCGATTACGTCGCTCGGATACACCGTTTCTTTGAGGTGTTCCAGGTGGCGTAAGTTGTGGAACAATTCCACAACTCTTTAGATGATTACTAAACTCATGGCTCAAATACTCACCTTCACGATCAGAACGCAAGGTCTTGATTTTCTTGCCACGTTGATTTTCTACTTCACTCTGAAATTCTTTGAACTTTTCAAAAGTTTCAGACTTGTGCTTCATTAAATAGACATAACCATATCTACTTAAATCATCGCTGAACGTTATGAAGTATTGGTATCCACCTCTAGCCGTCGTACTCATTGGTCCGCACACATCCGTATGTATGAGTTCCAAGAAGTTCGAGGCTCTCTCAGAAAACCCGAGAAAGGCATCTTGGTCATCTTGCCTAGCAAACAAGCTTCACATGTCTCGTAGGATTCAAAATCAAACGAAGTTAAAAGTCCATCGTTATGGAGCTTCTTCATGCGCTTTTCACTGATGTGACCCAAACGACAATGCCATATGTAGGTAGGACTTAAATCATTAGGTCGAGACCTTTTAGCACTTATGTTACAGATAGGTGAATCATCAAGATTTAAAACAAATAAGCCATTCACAATGGATGCACAAGCCACAAACATATTATCCTTAGAGATCACACAACCATTGTTTTCACTCGCAAATGAATAACCATTCTTCATCAAACATGAAGGGGATAAAATGTTTCCACTCAAACTAGGAACAAAATAACAATTATTCAACTCCATAATAAATCCTGATGGGAGGTGTAGTTGCATTGTTCCGACGCTCAATGCAGCAACTCTTGCATTATTGCTTACGCGGAAATCAACTTCTCCTCGTTCCACGCTTCTACTTCTTATCATTCCTTGCATCGAGTTGCAAATATGAGCAACCGATCCGGTATCAAATACCCAAGAATTAGTATAAGAATCAGCGAGGAAAATATATGTAACATAAACATTAAGTGTACCTAAAGTGGAAGTACCCTTACTTCCATTGCTTTTCATAGAAGCTAAGTACAACTTACAATTTCTTTTCCAAAGGACCGATTTTCTTACAATGAAAATATTCAGCCTTGGCACCGGACTAGCCTTGGGCGCCTGGTTTGGCATTGGGATCTTATCCTTGGCCTTACCTTTCTTCTTCCAAGAATTGCCCTTCCTTTTAAATATCGGCTTGTTTTGGATCGCCATCACATGACTACTGCCCGTGCTTTTCTTAACGTTATCATCTATTGGTAAGGGGGTGCCTAGAACTCCTTCCCTTTTCTCAGCTCTGAGAACAATTCTCACATTACGAATCCAATTCGTAAAGTTTGTTCCAGTCAACTTGTCCTTCTCAAGGACCGAATGCAAGGTAAACGATGTGGTGTTGCTAGGTGCCTTTAATCTACAACAGAATAATAAATGCAAAATACTAAGACAAAATATCCATGACTGAGTAAAATAAAAGAATTTACTCCCACTAAAATCAATATCCCCACATTGATACTTAGTGATTCAGAATCCACAACTAACAAGTCTACTAGTGAGCTTTTGCGTCACCGCTAGTAAACAAGGTAGATCGGTAAGCAACTCTTTGCTAATCATATCACATATGACTCCTGTTGTTGGGTGACATCTCTATGTCTAGGCTCCCAACCTTTATGCCACAAAGTCCTTAACCGTTAAGATGACTTTGATAAGTAAACCAACACTTATGCATGTAAGTATCCGATACAAACCCGTCTAGTCAAGGAAAACTAGTGGCACCCTAATTTCATAGACCCACCACTAATTGTACGAGACGTGGGACGGTGGCAAGTGTTGGGAGGGCACGTTAACTTAAAATTCCAAAGGGATCGTTCTAATCGTAACATCACACGCAAGAAAATAACATTGTCGCATGTAAAAGTAGAACGGTAAGAACGACATTTACACAGTTGTAACACGGTATGGCCTATTGTCACATGGTGATCTCCATCTCCATTGACCTGTACATCATGTTGATCTCCATCTCCATGATTTGTGTGTACCATCCTTCATGTGATGAGTCCTCCAAGAACTATCTAACGCGTGCTAGTAATGAAAGTTACACAATCGCGTGTTATATCATCACAAATTGGTACGCAGACCATTACATTAATTTTGACAATACATGTGACTCCAGCCGTATTGCCGTACGCGTGACACGCAGGTCACGAAAAAATTACACACATGCATCACATACACATATAGGCCATACCGATCACAAAACCTGCAAAACAGATTATCGCAATTTCGACGTCCAAACTTAAAACGCCCGAAAACCCATCTTGCAAGCCGAATTTGGCAAAACTAATTTCGCCGAGACCAGCAAAGTTGGTTTATCACATGTGTAAAGTTTTCTGTAGATCAATTTTCATATAGAAAACTTCTTCATCCGAGTTAACCACGAAAAGTTATGGCTGTTTTACCGAACAACATGTTTTCTCGGTTTTCCCGGCCGCTAGCGCATCCAATCCGCCGCCGCCACGCATCCCATGCGCCTGGAACTTGACCTAGCTTCGATTCGACCAATCCAATTGATCTCCTTCTCGTTGTGACTGGATTTACGTGAATCACTTAACTCCTATGGCGGAATTCCGACCGGTAGGAGTAATTCGTTACACGACCATCATGTCAAGAACACGAAGCCGATCAAAACTTTGATCTACATCTGCATATCTCTATATGAACACATCCCGAATCTAAAACTTAGCAGCTACGGCTCTGATACCACTGAAGGGAAACGGGGTGGCTACGCTAGCGCAAAACAAAATTTTCCCCGCAAAACAGAACTCGCCGCTCGTCGAGATCACGTGATTACCACTAGACGCGCGCGATGCAGCGGAACCGTCTCGATGTAGACGAACGCGTCGAGGGTAGCAGCGGTGCGGTTGCTCACGTCCTTCTTGACTTGCACGTGTGGCTCGTCCGATCCAAGTGCTCCAGATGTAGCACCTCCAAGGTATCCACACGTACGGAGAAGGAAGCGACGCACGCCGGACTGCTAGGTCCGCGAGTGCGACGAGGAGAGAGCGTTGGCAGCGCGGCTGCTACTTGAGAAGGTTGTGTCTTTTCAGGAGGGGTGTGGTCCATATTTATTGGGAGGAAAACCCCCCACACCTCGTCCATTAGCAATACGGGACTAATAGATGGTGTACCCCTTCCAATACTAATGGGCTTTACAACATTTGTGACCCATTAGGACTTTTACACCATAATGGATCAAATCCATCTGAGCCCACTAGTGGATCAAATCCAGTTGACTCTAGGGCATATTTCCAACAGCATTGACTATCTGGGTACCTGACCAACATTCATGCAATAATTCATCAAATAGGACATTAATTTAGTAGGGTTTGCAGGACATGATTAAATAGCTTCATAGTTACAGTTATCCCCACCATATAAAGAGCACCTAACAAGGAAAAAGGGAGATAATCTGTACTATAGATTTCTATTGGAGTTTGTGCTTAATTGAAAATGTATATTGAGACAGATCAATAATGAAAAGGAATCTCTGATATACTCAAACAAATTGAGTACTGGAGGTCCGGTCATTTATTTCGGCAAGATTTAAGTTTAATAGATACAATTTAGCTTAACAAGAAAATAATGCAGATAAGTGGACAACATGGTCAGCTAGTCTATTAAAGCAATGAATACATGTACAAGATACAACCTGGTAGCTCGAAATGTTATAGATAGCATTTGACTTATCCTAATATTGTTGAACAGAAATGTTTCAAGATATGCATATTGGTGGATCTGAGAAATCTTACCTTCTTCAGATCCAAATGCGTGCACCAGACGGGAACTAGATGCCCTGCCTGCTGCCATAGCAAACGTATGTGGGGAAGGACGCAGGTGTCGTAGCTCTCGTTAATGGAGATGGATGCTGGAGGGAGAGTGGGCAGAGGATGCTCCTCCATTGCGGCGCTGAAGAGGAGCTCATGCGGGCAGCGGCTGAAGATCTGTTGTTGGTGACAACAACGGATGGGGGGCACGGGCACAAGCAACAGTGGCGGCGGCGGCGGCGCATAAGATGGGGATCACGAGCGCGAGGCGAAGCCAGTGCCACTGCAAACACTCGAAATGCCTCCACCACCAGATCCAAGCGCATGGGCGCGACGGAGAGAGCGGCCAGACGGGGACGTATGGGGGGACATACCGGGCGGTGGCGCCGCCGCCGTCACGGGATCCAGGCTCGTGGAGACTCGCATGGGGAGCAATGGATTTGGAATTGCCAGCGCCAGGAACCAATGAGATGGGGATGGAGGTGCCGGTGGTGGCGGCGCCGCCGCCGCTCATTCTGGAATGGGTTGGGGGTTAGGGTTTCAGGTGTGCCCGGAAGTGAGGGGGTGTGGCGAGCTTCTTCTTCCACGGGTGAGGCGAAAAAATTGGATCCCGCCAGGCTGCCACAACGATCGCGCGCGAGGCAGAAAAAAATTGGATCCGCCACAGACGCCTGCCGGCGAGGCAGTTTCGTTTGACCGTGTGTGGGCCCCGCTCCCATTTTCTATCCTACTATTCCGCATGCACAGCGGGCCCCATGCCTGCATGCACCCAATGGGCGCGCCGGGATAAGCTGAGCGCCTGCTCATAGTCACGGCAATACATTTCTGTCGGTTTTAGTGGATGGAAAGAATGTTTTCGAATTGGTTGAACCTGCAAGATCTCCTTACTACTGTTTGCGCTGCCAATTTCCCTGTCAGTACTTCTCGCGACTACAGAAATGATAATGTTGGTTACTGTCCGAGTTGGTTACAGGCACCTGCTTAGCTTAATACGTCTTTCGAATGTTATCATCATCATTAATTAATAATAAGGACGTTGAGGAACAAACTCCCAAAATCATATTTCTCTTTTGGCCTGCAATATCGTCCATCCTGCCTATTCTGTATGTCTCTTAGATTCACACAGACAATAAGTTAAATTAGTTTCGAAAATACTGCCCAGATACAAAAAAGTTGGATTAGAAATTCAAGATTTTGTGGTTGTAATGCTCATGACCAGGCCTACACCTTCGTTCATGATTTTTGTCTTTCAGGTGCTATGCTCGCCTGCCGCTTGGGGGCTTGGGGCCAAGAACTGTCGAAAGAAGAAATGTGGCCACAGCAACCAGGTGAGCCTTTGTCTCTCCCATCAGCAAGACAGCAACTATCAGTCTTATTAGTGACATTGTCCAAATGCGATTTGCTATTAATCTTTCAGAGTTGCAAGTCATCAGTATCACTGTGCTCTAGCTAGCTTCTAGGTACTAAGCTCGATCGTGCCTAGCATTTTAGAGCTTGATGTTGTTCTCAAATGTATGCCTGCTTTATATTTGGTTCATGGTATATCTTGTTAATGTCTATGGTTTCAGATTCGGTTTTATGTTGCGTGCGCTTCAGATTTACTGCGGTCTATACTGTGCTCAAGGCTCTTCTCATATTAAAGTTGTCTGCAACATTTCATATGTTCTAAAATTTTGCATTTAGACATAGCAGCTGGCGGTAGCATTATATTCTTGTAGTTTCAGTGATCAATCTCCTTTTGCTTGTCTGATCTGATGTATTTTGCCCGATCTGTTCTTTTCAGCTAAGATTAAAGAAGTGCAGGGACCGGCACAGGTTCCATTCAATCTGATATTGAAGTCTTCTTTACTTTTGCCGTGATGTAACGTCCCTCAGGATACTGAGAACATGGAGTCATGGACTAACGCTTCTGAATGATTGGGTTATGTTGATGGCATGATTAGGAAATGCTAGCTATAACATGGTTGTGAAACTTTAGTGTCTGAAACGAACACTTCTGGCTTTGTGTACGCTACTAAGTTTTTCTACCTTTTGAATTTGCTGCTGGATGTTGAATTATGGCTACTCTGCGAAAGTTGTTGGTGGTGTCACCGTGCTTTGATTAATTGTTGACATCGACGGGATCATACTTTTATGCATGCTGTCATAATAAAATTGTACTACCCACGAGATATTGAGAATCGTTCAGTGAGCCAGATGCAAAATATTTGACCACATGCAACGTACAGTAAGAGCTTATAGGACTTGTTTATCTGCGTGCTACAAGATTCTCTTCAAATCAGAAACATCCAACCATCAGTTCGTCAATCATATTTAGTTTTATCGATTATCATGATACTGTTACTAATAGTTGTTTGTTAAAAGAAAATGAAATGTGCCTTAGTAATCCTCAAAATCCATACATGTAAATTACCGTTCTTTAAATTATGAAAATACTCTAAATGAACCTTTTAATATATTAATTGACCATTTACGTCGTTATAAAAAAATATAAAGTAAAGGGATTTGTAGTGCTTGTAAAAAGCAAGATCCCATGAGGAATCGTATGGTGGAAAAATAATTCTCCGCCCTAGAATATAGCTATATTTAGTTTTTCACAAGTCAAACCTTTTTGTTAACATTGCCTATTTCAAATACAATATTTTTATATATTATAATAGGTAGTTTCGTGATAAATCAATCATCAGGTGATATTTTCACATTATTAGGTTCTACAATTATTTAGTTAAAATTGAAATGTTTGATTTTAAGTCTAAATGTTACTATATTCTAGGATGGGACAGAGGAAGTAGGAAGTACTTCAAAGTAACTATCACTACGGGAGAACGAAAATTCCCCAAGTGCCTCGGGCTTCCCCGAGTGCCAAATATCGGGCACTCGGGGAAGAAACTCTTCCCCGAGTGTTGCACTCGGGGAAGAAATGCACTTGGGAAGAGAGTCTTCCCCGAGTGCCTAATACACCATGACACTCGGGGAAAAGTGGCACTCGGGGAAGACCCCCCTTCCCCGAGTGCATTTCTTTAGCACTCGGGGAAGCCAACCTCTTCCCCGAGTGCCTCACCCTAGCACTCGGGGGAGCAAGCCTCTTCCCCGAGTGCCTCATCTTAGCACTCGGGGAAGGGTCTCTTCCCCTAGTGCTTGGTTGAGGCACTCGGGGAAGAATTTTTTTGTTTTTTGTTTTTTTGCCTCATTTTTTTAAGTCATCCCACATTATTTGAAAACTCCTTGATCAAATTTGGGTTATTTTGAATATTTTTTATATATTTCATTAGTTTTTTTCATTTTGTTGAATTTTTTAGCATTCTTCAAATTTGAACTGCAAGTGAATGAAGTAATGAAATTTCTTAATTAAAAAAATGATATTCATTATATTTGGTGTATGTTGAGGCCATATATAGGAAGCCACATGAAATTTTGAACATCTTTTTGTCGTAACATGACGGACAACTAGCAGGAAAAGTGTTCGTAAATTATATAAAAGCCAAACGAAGTCCGAAAATCATGAAACTTGTCTGGGTGTCATGTTATGGCATGTAGAGGCTGTATGTAAGAATTGAGAAGATTTCGAGCAAGTTGGGACGCCGAATGCCTCAAACCCAGACATGATCAAGTGTGGAGATGTCTGGGTTTGAGGCATCCGGCGTCCCAACTTGCTCCAAATCTTCTCAATTCTTACATACAGCCTCTACATGCCATAACATGACACCCAAACAAGTTTCATGATTTTCAGACTTCGTTTGGCTTTTATATAATTTACGAACACTTTTCCTGCTAGTTGTCCGTCATGTTACGGCAAAAAGATGTTCGAAATTTCATGTGGCTTCCTATATATGGCCTCAACATACACCAAATATAATGAATATCATTTTTTGAATTAAGAAATTTCATTACTTCATGCACCTGCAGTTCAAATTTGAAGAATGCTAAAAAATTCAACAAAATGAAAAAACTAATGAAATATATAAAAAATATTCAAAATAACCCCAAATTTGATCAAGGAGTTTCAAATGATGTGGGATGGCTTCACAAAAAAAATGAGGCAAAAAAAACAAAAAACAAAAATTAATTCCCCGAGTGTCGTTTGTATGGCACTCGGGGAAGAGCTCTTCCCCGAGTGCCACGAATACGGCTCTCGGGGAAGGCCCTAGTCGACCCGTTTAATCTGGCCGGCCCAGTTATTCCGGCCGGCCCAGCGGAAACCCTAGCTAATAAATCCCCCCACATCGCGCGCCGCCACACCCCTACGCCTCCTCAGATCCGCCGCAGCCCCGCTCTCCCCGGGTCCGCCGCCGCACCCCGCCCCCTCTCCCCGCATCCGTCGCCGCCCCTCTCTCCCCGGACGGCCGGGACCGCCGCCGCACCCCGGATCCGACGCCGCGCAACCTCCACCCTCTCCCCCGGCGACCTCCACTCCCTACCGACGGCGGGCTCCTACTCCGGCGCGCGGCGGCCGCCTCCTCGACTACCTCCCCGACGGCGGCCTCCACTCCCTCCCGTGCGACGGCGGGCTCCTACTCCAAGCGCAACGGCGGCGGCCTCCACTCCCTCCCCCGACGGCGCCTCAACTCCCTCCCGGTGCGGCCGACGGCGAGCTCCTACACCGGGCGCGGCGGCGGCCTCCTCCACGCCCTCCCCGACGGCGGCCCGCACTCCCTCCCCGGTGCGGCCGGCGGCGGGCTCCTACACCGGCGCGGCGGCGACCCCCTCCGCCCTTCTCCGGGCGCGGCGGGATGTACGAGGCCACGAGGCGACGGCGTCGGCCAACCGCGACGGCGACCCGCGACGGCCACGGAGACGACGCAGGCGGGCGGTGGCGAACTATGGCGGCGATGGCAACGGCGCGAGAGGCGGGCGGCGGGCCGGAGGGGGCCACGGTGCGGGGGCGGGGGCCATTGTGCCGATTTTTGGGTTTTTTTAAAAAAACAAATTCTCTTCCCCGAGTGCTTCCACGGCTCTCAGTGAATCCTTCCCCGAGTGTGCGATTTCCGGCTCTCGGGGAAGGCGGCTTCCCCGTGGAGCTCTTTCCCGGACCCTCTTCCCCGAGAGTTGCACTCGGGGAAGGATTCCCCGAGTGCAACTAGTCCTTCCCCGAGTGCATCTTGCACCCGGGGAAGACCCCGTCTCCTGTAGTGTATAGAAAAATAAAAAATACAAGAAAGTACTAATAGATTTGTTTAGAAAGTATATTAGTCATCTATTAGGATAACCGGTACAAACTCAATCCGAAGAGATACCAACCAAATTTGTGGAATGTCAAGATTCCATCGAGGTTCGCATTTTCCTCTGGAGGCTTGCAAAGCAATCTATACCAACAGGAGACGTTTGACACCACGAAAATATAGCGCAAAATAGCAGCTGCTCCATATGTGACCGTTAAGACTCATGGAGGCATTCTTTGTTGAAATGCAACCTCTAAAACAAATGACACCCGTAATTGGCTGCTTCATTGGAAGCCCTTCGCCATGATGGACTGGTGTGGCTGTTATGTGGTTGACCTGGTATGCAAGATGGAAAGTCATATACGAAAACATTTTTCAGAGCTCTCTGTCGACTCACAACTTCGTTTCAAAATTCAAATCCTCGTGGATTTGGAACTAGCTCCACCGTCACCACCGCGTAGAGCGAAGGAGGGAGGTGTGCAGGCTCAAGTTTTTTTTATCCCGCTGTGTGATGGGCCGACCTGGGCCGAAAGTGATTAGCAACGCCTCACGCGATGTTTTTGAGCGCCAGGCTGGCAGCTGAAAGTGATTCGCAACGCCTCTCCACGGTGACTTGGCGGGTGCGCAACGTACACGGCCTTGCCGTTGCGCGTGGGCGTGGCCACCGCCTGCCGGCTATATAACGCCGGTCGCCGGCCCACCGCCGTCACCAAGGCGACCGACCCCCATCGAACCAGAGCGAGGACTCCAGCGAGATCGAGGAGATGCAGGTCTTCGTGAAGACGCCGACGGGGAAGACCGCCATCGTCGAGGTCGAGAGCGGCGACACCGTCGCCGCCGTCAAGGCGAAGATCCAGGACAAGGAAGGTACGGGCGTATCCGTGTTGTTCCCTGCTGCAGCGTGCTCGCGTTCCTGCTTCGCTTTCCTACATGTTCCCTCGCCCGCCCGCACGCACGCGTCGTTTTTTCGGTTCGGTTGTGCTCTCGATCCGTGCTCAATCGTCGATCGGTCCTCGTGTGCTTGTAGGTGTTGCCGCGGATGAGCAGCGGCTCGTCTTCGCGGGGACGCAGCTGGAGGACGACGGCCGCACCATGGCCGACTACGGCGTCCAGAAGGAGTCCACGCTTCACCTGAAGCTTGGCCTCCTCGGTGGGTGCTGGTACATTGACTCAAACCTCCGCGCCCTCGCGTACAAGCACAACATCAAGAAGTTGATCTGCCGAAAGTAAGTACGCACAGATGCGCCTTGATTTGTGTGGATGTGTTTGCGTGATCTCTGAAACTTAATCGAGTGACTGCAAATGATCGATCTGCATTGTTAATTAGTTCTGTAGTGTTGTATCAATCCAACAGTTGTTTGTCACAAGTAGGATGCATATAGTCCTTTTACTTTCTCTGAGTTACAACTTCTAATCAGCTTCCTCGGTTGTCATGTTGTCTATAGTTCATTGCACGGTTTTGAGGTCCATTGGAGGGCAGGGATCATGAGTTAGTTGAACCCACAATATCATCACCTTACGAGTTACGAACCGATTTCTTTTTTTGAAACAAACCAATTTCCCACTAGTACTAACTTCCTGCAACTGCAGAGACTGTTTTGTTCTGATTATTATTATGCTTTGTGAATCAAAAGCATTTGTGATTGTTCACATTACTGTTATCTGACAACAAAACTGGTTGCAATCAGATGCATGAGTTAACTGAACAAACTCTAAAACCACATTCTTTAAACTGCAATTATTGTCTGTTCTGTATGTCTCTTGGTTCGCTTAGATGATAAGTTGGTTAAGCTCCCCACAAAAAAAGCTGGTTAATCATTTTGTGCTTGCAACGCACATGAGTACATGACAGCGTATCTTTATTCACTATTTTTTCCCCTGAAGGTGCTATGCTACCCTGCCCCCTGGGACCAAGAACTGCCGTAAGAAGAAGTGCGGACACAGCAACGAGGTAGGCGTTAGATCATCTCATCCCCGTCTTATTGACCATATTGGTGATATTGTTTAATTATGATTTGGGTCCTTGTTTGAGAGTTTTTGTTAGCTGGCGTCACTGTGCTTCTAGGTTCTCATGCTCTCGCGCCTAGCATTTTAGATCTTGATTGATGTTTTACAGTTTTATCTCTTTATCTTATGGTTGTTTCAGATTTAAGTTCATGGTGGGTAACATCTATACAATACACTTTAGTTTTGGGTAGTTCAACTTTCCAAGTTTCAGTTTATTTGGCTGTTCTCGTTTAAGAACTGCTAGTAACTGATCAATATATGCTCTGAGTTTTCCATTGTTGGTAACTGCTACGCTAACAATAATAGTATAGTTCCTTTTCATTGTTTGATCTAATATATTCTGTCCAAGTGTGCTCTTTTCAGCTGAGGCGAAGGAAGATGGGACACTTCGATCGCTGTTTCAGAACGCTTGGGTTAGCTTGATGGCATGGTTAATGCTAATTGATAACTTTTGGTAGCTTAAATCTCTGGAATGAGAACTTCCCTGCTTTGTATGCTGCTCCGTTTTCTGCCCTTTGAAGTTTCTGCTTCCGATTACTCTGTAAATGTAGTTGGTGCCATGCTTGGTTAACTGTTAACATGGCGCTCGCCAGAACGATGTTTTGTGCACACTACGGCACCGACGAGATATTTCTACTTGCAATTCAATTTTTTATTAAGTGGGATGCTAAAATAGAGGACGTAGAATTGTTTCATTGAGCTAGTTGCAACATTGAAAAGATGCCGGTCGTTGACCAAGCAACCAGATTATCAACAGGACAGTAATAGAGCTACTGAAACTAAAAAAAAAAAAAGTTATTACGGTCTCATTGTGCAGTCAGAGTTCGTTCTTCAGCACTCCCGCATCACAAGGTGGATCGTGCTCCAATTCGCAATGCAAGCGATCAACGCATGAAAACCATTCATGAGAGAGTCCAGCACAACAGCGCCCAACGAGCATTAGGCATTTGCTACCTCGGAGCGAATCACTTCAGCGATGCAGACGAGCCACGGCCCACAGCCATGTAACGTGACATACATGTTAGCAACTTAGCATGCAATGTTCTGACTTTCATTGATTCATCTACCGCTACTAGAAGGAATTGAACTATAAGTTTATGGTTTTAGTCTTGACACCAAACTCGTATCTCAATGAAGAGTTGAAGACTATAGGTGTCCATAGAATACAATTCTTTATATACACAAATACAACATGGTACATAATTATTGAGGAAAACCAAGCTAAACTAAATCTGACCGGGATACTTAATCTGGACTGACTATCAGCGCAGCTGAAACGTACCATGTCCAACACTTGTTTGCCTTGATCTTCATAGTAATGAATCGAGGTATGAGTAGTTATAGCATCGGCCAAACTGAAGTAAGCTGCCGTATATCCTATCTGAGACTCCGACATAAAGTGTGTCTGTGTCGGGGCTGAAAGACATACCAGATACATCACCAAAGAAATCTAGCTCCTGTCTCTTGTTGTAGTCAGTTTTGATATCAAAGATGTGGACGAAGTCTGCTGCCTCTGCCATCGACAAGAACTGCCCGTCTGATGTGAAGCGAATAGATCTTATTGCCCCAACGTTGCCTCTCAAGACATGGACAGACTGGGAGAGATTTCTAGCATCCCAAATCCGGCAAGTTTTGTCCTGGTTACCAGTGGCGAATGTCCGGCCATCTGGGTTCCATGCCGATGCAAAGGAGTAGTCCAAATGACCTTTCATGGAATGGATAGTCTGCTTCCAGATACAAGACACATTAACTTACTAACAATGCAATGACAGATGTTCTGACCTTTTAGCCTACTTTGCAACAGAACAATTACCTTTCCTGAATAAGCATCAATAAGCAAAGCATCTGTGTCATCGCCAACAATAACAACAAGCTTTCCATCAGGGCTCAATGAAGTATGCTGTGCCAACAAAAGAAACAAATGTACTGAATCAAATAGGCAAAATGAAAAAAAAAACATCTCACAAGCACGACATGATTGTTTTTAAGTCACGTTTGCAATGAACTCGGACACAGATGAAATCTGTTCTTGTACTGTCAGAAATACAAATAAAATAAAGATGTGTTTATAGATGGCTGTAAATAGAGAGAATGCATATCTAAGTTTTAGGTGAAACACCTCGGATTTTATTCCTTGCACACTGGCAAAGAAAAGAAAAGGAACAAAAATGCAACAGAAATTCCATTCAACAAATTAGAATCGCAATACTAAGAATTCTCGAACCTTGTTCATTTTACTCGGCATCATCAATTCAGTCTGCATGTTTCCATAGGGATGTCAACAAGATAGTAGCAAGACCTAAAGCAATAAGTATGTTCAACCAAGTTTACCCTATGTTATAAGTTGGTCCTTGGAACAATCTCAGCGAAAAACAAATATACTGGAATGCTATATGGTGTCAAAAAATGCTCAGACATGCATCTTTGGCAAAGTCCACTGTAACATGCACCGCTGCAAGAGACTTCTGCTGGCAGATATGTAATAGCAGAAGGAGAGAGCTCTCAGGAGTTCCTACCACATGCTTGGTGCTGAATGTGTAGATATGCTTTTATTCAACTGTAAATCAAGTAATGATTCAGCTATTGATTGATATCATTTGTCTTTTTTGCCTCTTGATTTAGGTTGGTTTCCTGGGTTCTTTGCATCCTTGTATTTTTCGCCTTATACACCTTTTGTATATTTGTCATTTTTATTGATCTAAATATTCTGGAAAGGCAGGCTAGCCACAGTGGTAGAGTATGTCCACTTGTGTCCCGGAGGCCCTGGATTTGCATCGAGCCTCCTTGCAAAATAAGTGACAGTAAAGCTGCCGTGGGAACTTTCAGTTGACAGGCCATTACCCGGGCCCAAATCTAGGTATAGTCTCAGAAGGACTCCAGTTGACAGGCCACTACCTGGGCCTGAATCTAGGTGCTCACAGGTTGTGTGGTATCAGTACTCCCCACTCTTGAGACAAAGCCTAAGGAACTTGTTCTGCCCATGCCTTGAGGTTTATTTTTAGGACCCTTCTATAATGTAAAAATAAACAAAATTAAAGAACCAACAATTGGGAAAAGTAAGCAACTGCACTTACATTCACTGGCCAATCAAATCGGAAATGCTTATACTGCTGGTATCTTTCCATATCATACTCCCTGACACCACAGTCATTGTTGGATGCAATGAAGTGAAGAGCTCCACTGAAAAAAAAATAAGATTAGTTTTTTTTTGGGGTGGGGTGGGGTTGCGTTGGGGAGGGGGAGGGGGGGTAAGTGAGATCAGAGGTACATTTGAATCATCTGTTAATAAAATGTTAGCAAAAGTATTGATAGGAATATGGTTCAGGAAGCAGTAGTTGAAGGTAGGATTTGGATCAAATGCTCAAATTTTAGGCTCTAATTTCTACTTTGGAGTTGCCAGAGAGAGAGAGAGAGAGAGAGAGAGAGAGAGAGAGAGAGAGAGAACAAGCCAAAACCGGAGCCCAAACAGGGGTCAAATGAGCCTTTATTCCTGATGTGTGTTTCACAAGGTTAAATGTCTAACCACACAGATACAGGATGATCATCTACCTAGATGTGTTGAATATCTCCAATGCATTGGTAATTGCATTATCATCAAATGTTATCCTGCAGCAAAAGCTTATTCCTTCTTGATCGAGGCGCTGCATAACAATTACAAACAATACTATCAATAAACTATCAGTATTACAAGTTCACCAATGTTTCATCATTCCCTAATTTAAATGTAAGTAACATGGAAAATTTACTTTGCATATTAGCTCTCCTTGGAGACCGCCAGCTACTAGCAAATTATCCTTCACTGCCATGGTGCTGATCAGAGTACGAGAAAAACCTTCTAATAAGCTTCCTGGGTGCTTCTGCAATAAGATAGAGCAACAGCATGAATATATGCACTAATGATTCAAAGGGCGAATAAGTAAAAAAAAATGTGTCCTACCTCACTCGGTGCAATATGTCCATGTACATCCATAATTTGTGTGTTCAAACCACTTAAGGCTGACCAATGAAGTACAGAGTAATGCAATAATAGGTAGACATCATGCTTCGATGTGGCCCATACTAAATTTCTCAGCTGTAGGTATAAAAAATATTTAGTTTTCCCCTTGTTGAACACATAATATTTATGCATTGGAACCAGACTAAAATAGTCAATCAAGACTTGCAACAATTAGTCCAACCACTTAAGGCCGATTAATGCATACACAGCAACTTGACAGTGTTTTTGTATGATACAGAAAAATGAAGGTAAAACCCAAAGGGCTGTAATTTTCTTGATGATGTGTCTAAAGCAGAAGATATTTTCTTATTCAATAATATAGGGGAGAGGGATTCAATAATTGAATCACAATATGCTGGTTATACTTTTAAAGATAAGAACTGTCCGCGCCATTTGCAGATAAGTGAGCGACAGTGACATTTCAATTAGATTAATGCGATGTTTTAACTGATCCTGCATGCACCCAATACCCTAGGGAGTTTCAGGCATCTGATGTGAAGTATCTCAAAGTGATGATGACTGCAGAAAAATTTCTTTAACAAACAAAGGCAGGATGCAGATATGCTAGTCAGTGCACTCACCTGAAAGTGTGAGATAGTAGATTTCACTGATCTAGTATTTTGTCTGAATTCATAATATGTTCCGCCCTTCTCAATAGATTTGCATGCCTGCTTTAACACCAGAATAACACCCAATGTAATGGGTACTTTTCCTATGGAAAGTAAGTTGATTTATAGGGTGTACCTTCGTTGCTTCTTCTCCAGAATTAGGTATGTTCTCGTAGTTTTTGTATTGCTCTACCCGGGCCTGCCTATATGTTTCTCTTGCAATTCCCATCCTTTCCCAGGGTATTCCTTGAATATCCTTCCCATTTCTTGCATCTACTGCTGATACGTCGGGGACCTTATGCTAAATACAATAGAAATTTCAGAGAATTCTATGGACTGTACAGGTAACTAAAACAAAAACTTCAACCAGATACAAGTTTTGGTTCCAGATGAACTAATAAAACTGTAAATAATACATTTTCAGTAGTTCATCATTCCTTGACGTCTATGCATTCTTACATTGCTTACCATGTGCAGTTCACAGGTTTAAAAGTTAAGTAAAACAGCTCAATCAATTTCCATAGCCAGCAGAACCCACCACAGGAAAACTAAGCACGCACAAAGTACTGCTATTAGGCAGATGTATCCAAAGGTAACAGATAAACGATGAAATTAATAGGTACACACACCGATTGGTCCTCGTCCTCTTCCTCCTCGACATCGGAGTCCCTAACACCGGGCTCTTGGTACTCATCCTCCTCCTCCTCCATGTCATCGGCTGGTTCATTCATGTCATACTCATCCTCCATCTCCTCTACATCGTCGTAATGATAATCGGACATGCCTATATCCACGGGCGGACCCAAATTAGGATATGGGTGTACACACCTGACAAATTGCTTGAAAAAAATCGAAGTTCAGAACAATACGTGGTCAAATCCAAATATTTTTTTTGTTTTTCGAAAAAAAAATCCAAATATAAATAGCACACATCAGGGTTTGGGGGTTCGATTCCGCAGCGCAGAAATGGAAGGGAATGGATGGGCGTACCTGTCAGATGCTCGTCGTCGGCGCTCGACGAAGGCCAGATGGTCGACCGACAAAAGACGGCTGCTGGCCTTGTTGTCGCCGCTAGGAAATAAGGTCGAGAGGGTGGAGCGGAGAAAGGGGGAAAGGAAAATTGGCCGCCGGGAAACGAAAGCCGGAGTCCAGGAGCGGGGAGGAGCGGAGGGGCTTCAGCTGCGAGGCTCACGCGGGTGCTAGAGAAGAGGGGCAGGGGCAGCTCGGCCGGTCGGGGTTGGAGAAGACGGACCTGCTGCAGTTTTTTTTAACTTAACTTTTAAAATAACATTTTAAAAAATAATTCTCCACACAAATATTTCCATAGCGTGACAATTTTTCTCAAGGTGACATGACTCCTCTAGTCAGGTCATGGCATCTTTCATGCCACTTTGCTTGGCGTGACCAGAATCAAATCTAATTTATCTATTTTTATTTTGACCATCTAAATAAAATATCATTTGAACTTTAAATGTTATGGAATGATATAAGGTGTGCATATTCGATTATAGTAACATGAAAAGTTATATATTCGTAAAGTTTAAATTCTTAATGTGGATTATTAATTTATTATCCGATATCCCATTTAATGCTCACGTTGAATATTCATTTACTTGGAAGAATTTTATTTAAAAAACATTTAAATTTTAACTGTCACGAAATTTAGTATGCACATTGTAGAAAGTGTAAACATTTCATTTTCACTAACATATAGAGAGTCAAATGTTACGTATTTCGAAATACATAATTTCTTAGGACAACTTTTAAGTATGGAATAAATTCATTTTGTTTTTTCTTTCCTTCAATTTAATGATTTATGAAACTTAGATATTTTAAAACTCTAATAAAATTACATCAGAACATATAATTATTTCTTTTAACTAGTAAATGTACGTGCGACACGCACGTGTTTACGTAGAACACTTTGGATACATACTCTAAAATCTATATTTTTATTGAAGTGACTCGTGTTTTGGAAAACATAATAACATTTGTATTGATATAAAATATAACAATTAATAATTTTTCTATAGTAAAAGTTATTTGGGATATTAATTTACTAACAAAAACAAGTGACATGCCACAATTATTTTTACTTTTCTTTCTATCACGTGTGACACATGCATGTTTATACACAAAGTAAATGTAAAAAAATTGAATTGCAAATTGTGATGAAAATGACTTAATGGAGATTTAGCTTCACACCCATTTTGCACAGGGAGCTTAAGTTGCTTCGATTCGCTTGCTTCCTTGATGTTGATTTAGCTTCATACTCACTGGGTAAATATAAAACTTCGCAAATCAACTCATTTGATTTATAGATCATATTGGAAGAAAACTTTGCAAATCAACTCACGAATGATCCCAAAAATTTTATCTCCACGTGGACAAATGGTCAAATCTATAGTACCATGTTGTCTCCACATTTATGTCAGTGTACAATGCTGATGATCCTCTACATTTTCCAAATAAAAAATATAGAGGTTCAAAGGGAGATATTTTACGTTTGATACATACTGTCCTTAGTCCTTGAACTTTATGGAAACATTTATTTAGAGAACAATCTACAGAACACATTAAGTTGTCATGTATTAGAAAGTGAATTTTTCAACCCAAGCATGAAACTAAAACTAAAGCTAACAAAAAAGAATAAAATCTTTATTCTCATTAGAGTCAAAGTATCATGAAGCTATTAAAGACTGTTACTGACAAGGTTCAGGTCATTAAATTTTTTTTAAATATTCAGCAAAAAAATCAAGGCAATGTCAGTGTTAAGTTTTATAATAGAAAACAAAAGTGTAAAATTGGCCTAATTTATTTCCTACATATGGCGTCCGCTAATAGACTCAATGATGATGTGTAAAGGAGTGGACAGGGAAGTCAATGACCTGGACCTTCAGCAAGAATCGCATCCAACAGAACAAAGTAATGAATCAGTGCCATCCTCGTGCTGTCTAGCTCCATATTAAAAATCGATCTGATCACACACATAAAAGAGGACTAAATCACATCAAGTCGACAATTTTTTAGTAGAGTTCACCATACATATCTTGGATAATAACTAAGAAACTTCCATATACA
Organism: Cenchrus americanus; assembly: GCA_947561735.1. NCBI lineage: Eukaryota > Viridiplantae > Streptophyta > Magnoliopsida > Poales > Poaceae > Cenchrus > Cenchrus americanus. Next base: position 147,369,776 of record OX387243.1, on the reverse strand, counting down.
TAGGAGTGCATCACGCCTTGTTTTTTTTCAAAAATGTAAATTTTATATAGAAGATCGTGTGCTGCTCTGCAAGTCTCCGTTGATGTGTGTTTCACCTGCCGTTCGTGCATCTGAAAAATGCAGCCTTTTTTCCTTCAATACTCAAGTTTTAGGCACCAAGCACAACTGAGTGCATGTATCGTTTGCTTTACTTGCACTGTGGATAATCTTATTCCGTTAATGCCTATGTGATGTGCTGCACAATTCAGGTTTACCATCCTTGCACAATCCAGCCAGTTGGGTTCACTTTTTGCTAGAGACCCAAGTTGAATCAGTTTCTCCCACTCGAGATGACACAAACACCATGGCGTGGCTAGCACGTGAATGATCTTTACAGGGTCGAAGCAAAATAACCCAATAGCTAACGCTAACACATTTTAGCAAGATCAATTAATAAGAGCATCGTCTACAGTGGTGCCTGCCGTCCATGCCGCCGCCGATGTGGGCGAAGTCGCCCTCGTCGGCGCACGGTATGGTGAGGCTGTGAGGCTGCCGCATCGGTGGTCGATCCTCCACGGCACCCGCATCAGCATCGTCACGAACGTCGGTTAGCTCAGGCACATCGGGCATAAGGAGCGAGCCGGCGGCCTCGGTGACGGTGACGATCGGGAGGCCCCAACGAGCAGTGCCGGATGCCGGCCTCCTCCACAATAAGCGCATCCGGGCATCCGACGGCTTTGTGGAGGCCCCCGATGGCCAGGATTGGACGCCGGCCTCCGTCGCAGCGGGCGCATCCGGCGGCTTCGTGGAGGGCATCACGGGTGTTGGCGTGGACGGATCCTGGCATTGGACGACGGCGGTGGCGTAGTGGGTGGCGTCGGGGCGGGGTCATGGCCGTGCCCGGGAGCCGGCGGCAACATCCCACGACAACGTTTGCGGGAGTGGAGCGGTTCAAAAAACCGCTGCCGGAGCGGTTTTCCAAACCGCCAAAAACGGTCCGGTAAACCGGTAAAACCGACCGGTAAACCGAAAAGAAGCGGTTTCTTGGGTTCGGTTAGAGAGCGATTCTGCCGAGCTTTTTCCTTACCGAGCCGGACCGGTAAGACCGGTTACCGCGGTAACCGGACCGGTTACCAACGGTAAGGTGAACCCTTGTCATGAGTGGACTGGTATTGCGACGGCAGTGGGCCCGACGGGTACCGCAGGTGGGTAGGTTGGGTGTGGGTGAGAAAAACATTACGTTTTTGGCAGAAACGCTCTCCAAATTGTGATTTTTTGGTACTTCATAGTCCTTCCACCCTATACACTTCCAAAAACATATGATGGGTGGGTCCGTCATGAGAGGTAAGGTTGGTCCAATTTGGGTGTGAAAAGTTTCCAATTGTCTTCGCTCATTATAGTATAAAGATTATATTCACTCATACTGGAAACCTCAAGAGCGCTCCTAAGGGTAGGATTTACGTGTGTTCATAGGGATGAGTGTGCGTGCATTGTGAGTGTCTCCGATGTACTGTGTAATTCGAAAAAAAGGCAAAATAGTCAATCTCATCCTCAAACTTTCAGCAAAGGGTCAAGTTGGTCCTCGTGCTTCGGCAAGGGTCAAAATAGTCCTCAAACTTCATTTCTCTGACTCAATTTTGTCCTTGATCATAGCTGGACGTCCACATGGATGTGCCATGTCATCCAAAACCATGCTAGGCATGATCTTGCTCTTTTTGTGTCTTCCATTTGTGCTTCTCTTTCCTAATCGACAACGACACTAGCACAAGGTATTAGACACAAGAACAAATTGATGCTTAGGAGTTCATGGAGCTCTATCGGCCCGCGTGATGGTGTGCCAGAGCTGAGAGTTGTGAGTGCATGTCCCCAACCAGCACGCCACATCGGTGACGCTGCTCACATGCTTGTGCCCCGCCGTGAAAGCCCCGCTACACATGTGAGTATGCCACGACGGTGCCGTCCTGCCACAACAGCTCAACAAGCTCGCCATCAGGGCCGCACCGACGTTGATTGGGCAGGACCGCAATTAAACAAAGCTTGCATGGATCAAGAACTCTTACTAAAAATACACATCATGAAATCAATGGAGCAGGGGAAGGTATAGCTATGGGAAGAGCTGCTTTTGGCTCGCCACCAACCTCTCGTCGCGGTACTCCTATTTGAAACACAAGATACTATTGTAAGACTCACTCCAACAAGGAGAGCTATTTTTCAGAGGCAAATCCATCTTTGCCTCGCAACCACAGTACTTTTCGTTTCCTCGTGGCGATGTCTCCAACAGCGAGTCAGCAATTGCATTTTTTCCGTGTGCCTTCCCAGCCGGCCACCGCCGCTCTGCCCCAAACGCGGGGGGTTCCTGTGAGGTTGTGCCCCCGCCGCTACTCTGACCGTCGTGTCGTCGGTCGCTCGAATATGGCAGTGCTGCAGCCCAAGCTTTGCAAGGGAAGGCCTCGGTCTCGGCCTTCTCGCGCTGTAGGCAGAGGATCGTCGTCATGGCCTTGCTGGCGGCGTCGAGCTTTGCCTGCATATTGCCAAGCGTGGCCTGCTGCCAGGACAGGGGACAGCGACCTAGCCTCATCGCCGATCTCGTCGCAAGATCCGCTGCCTTGACTGTGCCCACCTGCGCGCCTCCGTGGGCAAGTCGCTCCGCTACCGGTCTCGTCTTCCTCTCCGCCGCCCTGCAGGGAAGGAGGGAGGTGGAGCGAGAGGGGTGCCGGCTAGCCCATTCGTGCCCGCCGGGGAGGAGCTCGACGGCAGCATGAGGTTCCGCCGGCCTCCCATGCTCTGGCTGCGTGAGGCCCCGCACCAAGATCGGCAAGATCGGCAGCGTGGCGCTCGTCTACCGTTGAGATCGGCAGTGCGGCGCTCGTCCGGCGTCCTCTCGGTCCTCTACATCTTCGTCAAGATCGGCAGCGCGGCGCTCATCTACCTTCGATGCTCCTCTGCCGCTCGCTTCCCACCGGCGTTCCTCCGCCACGCCGTGCTCGCCCCGCACGACTGCCACACATCTCTACGCCCCCTGCCCGTCAAATGCATTCGAGGAGAGGGGTGATGTATATTTACCTCTCCTCTCTCCTTCGAGGCAAAATGCGTGTGTTGTGTGCCTCCTCTATTGGCGAGGGAATCGGCGATGCATAGTGGCAGGAGAAAAGCAAAAATGCGATTGCATTTTGCTGTTGGACTCAGTCTAAAGAAAAAAGGCAAAAGAATAAAGAGCAACTAATTGATCTACGAGTTGAGCTCCTATCAGAGGCCTTACAAATAGATGGAGCAGGGGTTCAGGGGTGTACTCAGATGCAAATAGAGGCGAACAAGAAATTTCAAGACTGTGAAGATGTGTCTGGTGACATGGCACGTCCACGTGGACGTCCAACTAGGATCAGGGATGAAATTGAGTCGGAGTAGTGAAGATCGAGGACTAATTTGGCCCATTCAAAAGGACTAATTTGGCCCATTCAAATGTACAGGGACAAACTTGGCCTTCTTGCCGAAAGTTCGATGATGAGATCGGCTATTTTGAAAAAAAAAATCCTTAAGAGCGCATCAGCTTCCATCAATCAATATATAATTGATCTTAATCAATTTTGCATTAGGCTAATGGTATACAATAGACCTTATTCAATTTGAATCAAGCCGATGCATATGACTAAGCCATATACAAGTGTTAGAAGTCCATGATTTATGATGTTTATGCAATAATACTCCCTCTGTATCGAAATATTTGTCGCCATTAACTTTTTGCACAACTTTGATCATTCATCTTATTCAAAAAAGTATGCAGGTATTAGTTACTTTGCTTGCTACATACTTTGTTGTTGTAGGTATTTTAAGCTTGACTTATCCTTTTACACATTTGCGATAACTTTTTGAATAAGACGAATGATCAAAATTGGAAGTAAAAGTCAAAAGCGGCAAATATTTCGATACGGAGTGAATATTATATTAGTACATGTGGATTGTTGTATTATTATTATTATCTTTTCAAATGATATGACGTCTTTAAATTTAACCAAATTAGAAATCATGACATGATACAATAAATTAGAATTAGTCTTCCAATGTACGAGTACCTACAACTAATAACAACTCTACATAAGACTTACATACTAGAATGGATCGATGCTAAGCCTTCAGAGAAGGTGGGCACAGTCGTAGAGAAGCTTGAGACCAAAGAACACTATGCTAGGCATACAAAGGTTCGAGAGGCGACATGTATTGCTCGGCTTGAGCAAGAGCGACGCCTCCGCCAACCATAAATTTGTTTGACGGCAATGAATAGATGATGGACTGTTAAGGTGTCGTGAGAAGGTAGGTGCTCGAGAGGCATCCAACAGGAGGAAGAATCCGAAGCTCTGCAGGCGCAACTCTTCGGCGAGTTTTAAATGCATAAGCCGGTAGGTTGTTTGTGAGAGAAAAATGTCGGGAAATTCAGGAAAACCCGTCGCCCTCGAAATGTTGAGTTTGACGAAGTTCTTGAGGTATGTTTTTCAAAGCAGGGAATTCACGATTTTCGGGAGCCTGGAACCTGCGAAGCTTCAGATTCGCGAATTTGCGAATTTCGGGGATCGTGATTCGGAGAAGACGTGGAGTCGCGAACATGCGAAAGCCCGGAACCTCGAGCTGGCGGTGGCGCGAACTTCGAAGGGCGGCTGATTCAGGAATCTGTCGGGGACCCAGTTCGGGAGTCATGCATGGAGATATCCACGAACCGGCGAAGAAGCAAAGTCAAAGTTGTCGTCCCAAAAAGTCCGGGTTTTGAGTGTGAACTGGTGGCAAACTTGTAAATATGTTAGATGAAAAAGACATTCTTGTATGCGTTCACACTAGGAATATTCTCTGAGCTCGAGGGTGTTTTAGGAATGTAAAAGTCCCTTCATCTCCCTATAAAAGGGGGTGCGAGGGCACGTGTAAACAGATTCAGATTTTTGGAACTTGTGCAATCTGCTGCGGGAATCACTGTTTCTCAGCGCTCTAACTTTGTGTTTGAACGTGTTAAGAACTCTCTCTCGTGTTAGGGGAATCATCCGAATTTTTCGGGTAACCCCTAACAAAAAAATACTAGAATAGTTGTGAGATAAATCACTGCGCAACAAGTCCAAATAAGAAGAGCCTCGAGAAGCTGGATTGAAAATGTCCTAGAAATCGAGAATGGGGAAATTTCAAGTTCGCTCGGTAGAACATAACTTGTGATCCAACAATTTACATTACCTAAACGATCTTTACAAGACCCAAAGTGGGGGATTTTTGCCCCCACATTGAGCCACGTCATCAACAAAACGAAAGCCGTTGAATCGTGCGTGGATGGCTCGGATCATCCACAGGTACTGTTTCATGCGAGACCCACGATATGTTTAGGTGGGACCCACGTGCGGGACCCACATGGATTCATGAGATATTCGTATGGGACCCACATCAGGTGGGACCCACACATTTTTGTTTTGTGGGACCCACGATTCTATTGTGGGATTCATGATTAAAAATATATGTTAACTTAGACCTAAAGTGGCGGGATTTTTCTCCCCACATTGAGCCACGTCATCAACAAAACGAGAGCCGTCGGATCGTGCGTGGATGGCTCGGATCATCCACAGGTACTGTTTCATGCAGGACCCACGATATGTTTAGGTGGGACCCACGTGCGGGACCCACATGGATTCATGAGATATTCGTATGGGACCCACATTAGGTGGGACCCACACATTTTTTGTTTTGTGGGACCCACAATTCTATTGTGGGATTCATGATTAAAAATATATGTTAACTTATTCCTAATCTCATTTCTAAATTATATTATTCATTATTTTCCATCGGATTTTGTTTAGGAACAAATGACTTCTCAAATTATATTATTCAATCATTATTTCCATCGAATTTGTGTTCTAACTTATTTAAGAACAGTGCTCTCAAAACTATATATTTACATAAATTATATATAATATTTTACGAACTTCTTATTTATTTTATTTACACAAAATTATGACGTATCAGCCTATGTAGTATGTAATTCAGCCATCACTCAGGTAATTTTACAAAGACCCCCTTGAACTTTGTGAAAATATTATTTGAAAAAACACCTCTCAGGTTTTGTGGAAATCACCTCGAGTTTTGAAGGAATGCCAACAGGGTTGTCACTTTTACAAGGTCACCCTAGAACTTTATCAAAATTAATATGTAGTTCGGCCCACAAAGATAATTTTATGGAAACCCCCTCAAATTTTGCAAAAATATATTTTCATTCTAACCGCCTCTCAGACGGCTTTACGAAACCCCCCTCTAGAGCTTTGAAGGAATGTCAAGAGGGCTGCTAATTATATAGAACCCACTCAAACTTTATCGAAAATAAACAGTAGTCCAACCACATTTTAATTAAGCCCCTCAAATTTAAAAAACTAACATTTCTTTAAGCCACCTATTAGAAAATTTGACGACATTAACCTCACTCAAACCACCTCTCATGTAATTTTATTATAATAATTAACCTGCGATCCATGCATCTCCAACAAACTTGAACTTTACAGGAAGTAATATATGGTGCACAGACTTTTATGGAAAAGACCATAAACTATCTACAAATCTAACCACAACTCCAAATTTTGCAGAAAAGTCCCCTAACTCTATCATAATGAATCCATAGTCCCTTCTTTTTAACTAAAAAATACCATAAACTCTTAAGGAGTTAACCGACAACCTAAAATGTTGTAAAATATCCACAACCTTCCTACGAATTACTGAGCTACATGTCATGGAGCGGCAACGCCGCGCCAGTCTTTCTAGTGTCATCCTAGACACGTCTAATCATGTTTTGACCGCCTCAACATGCCATTGTACTCTTTCTTTTTTTCACTCAGATTCTACCCTATTGGCAGTTGAGGTAAAATATTATTAAAAAGTCTGGTGTATATAGATTTGAAGAAGTCTAAACATCAGGATTTTCAGTCTTTCTCGTATTTTCGAAATATTAATACACCCATATACACGCACGCGCTCCTACAAACATGTAACCCTATCCCTTGAGTATTTTCGAAAGCAAATTCTTAAGATTAACGAAATCACCCCTAATACATCGCTCAGAATAATGCGAGCACCGGTGCTGAGCCGAGAACTCGAACTCTCAACGTGATAGACCGGTTCCACCACGACACGAGTACCTTCCCGAAGCCACCCGGTTCGCGAAAAAATTAATCTGTTGGATTTCCGATTTCGCTAATTGGGATATTCGCTTCGCTAATTATCGCGTCCGCCCTTCTTTGCCTCTTCGGTGTCACGCCGCCTGCGACTGTGACTGCGAGGCGGCCTCGCCCACACGGTCATTTCTTTCTTCTCCCGCACGACGAAAATTTGCCATCCGCAACGTCGCCGCGTGATCACGTCCTCCTCTCTCTCCGTTGGGCGCCAGGTCTTGGAGCAGGCGGGCAGGCGGGATTGATCCATCCCCTCCGCCTGTACTCGCTGCCCCAAGCCCTGCCGCTGCCTCCGTCCACACCTGCCTCCAGGAACCATCGCCGTCGAGCAGGGCCAAGTTCGCTGCCGCATCTGGTACGTGCTTCACCACGATGCGAACATGGGGGATCCGATTTTAGGGCATTGTGGAGGAAGATTTTCTCCGGGGAAGGGTCGGCCCTGGGGGGCCCCTGGCTGTGCGGGCGTGCGGCAGCAGTTCCTTTGCAGGTCTTGTGGATTTAATCTTGTGCGGCAGCAGATCCTTCGCAGATCAGGAGTGAATATTGCATTCGTTGGTAGATAGGTTGTGCAGCGCTCGGTCCAATCAATCTGGGATATGGGATTTTAAGTGCAGCAACATCTTACCTGTAGCAGTACCACGCCGTGTGTTTCAGATGTTAATATGTTACTACCAGCTTGTTGTTTTGGACCCCAGAGTCTCGGGTTGGAATTGGATGGAGATCTGTAGTTTTCGTGCCATCTAGCTCTCTGTGTAACCACTGTCCTTTGAGTTTTTACAGTGTTTTAGCCAAGTTTCTACATAAATGATCCCCAAATGGCATGTTCCTCTGATTTTTTTACAGTGTTTTAGCCACGTTTCTACATAAATGATCCCCAAATGGCCAAATGTATATTGCCATTGACCTTTGGGCTTCTTTGCTAATGATTCTGCAGTGATCAATAGGCATTTGGGTTACCTTTCCGGTTTTACTTTTTAAAATATGTACACCCTTCTTGTTTATTGATTTATTGTTTTGTTTCCTTTGCTTTCAAACAAAATGCCATAAGGTTACAGTTTCATGCTAACAACTTGTTCTTCCTGCAAGAAAACTTTGGTAATATCTGCTCCGTTCACTTGATTTTTTTTGTAAAAAGACAAAAAGCATACACCAAATGCTTGATCGATGTTATAAGCATATTTTATTTACATTCCTGTCTTTGTTTTATTCTGTGTATTGGTTTGTATGTGTGATGTCTCCAGTAACAACTTACATTTTATGGTTGTCTTCTGCACCAATTGAGGATTGGTCAAGAGTCAAAGTGATCCAAGCTATGGCTAATTTAGTTGTCACTGTAAATTATCTTGGTGAAATTAGTTGAAATGGATGCATATTGATGCAGAATATTCAAATGTGATTTGTATTGTCTTAATTCTTGTGGATAATTGTGCTGCATTTAAGAGTTCTCTAGTAAAATACCATGTGTTTCTTTTGTTTTTAGAGCCAGGTTCCACATTTTGACGAGGATCTCCCCTAACAATGTTTATTGTTTTTATGGAACATTACAATATTTATTTTTGCAATAACAGAGTTGCGTGACATTAGCTAAACATTGGTTTTGATATGTGGTCCTTTTTAGCAAAGCTTTATTCCAATGGTTATCTGTTGTTTCTTTATGAACACGAGCATCTTACCTTATTGACATGCATTGCACACCTTCATGTTTCATATGCTATTTCCTTCCATTGTTCCATAAATTAAATTCTAATGGCATTATTTTGCCTTATTTGCTTGCCTATATGCTTAATATCATTCTTCACAGCACAAGGAAAACTCATCTGTGTGTCTATGTCTATGTGCCATTTCTTCTTCTCTTTTCATTTTTTTGTCTCTACACTCGAATAACCGTTTCTTTGGATGCCTGATAGTATGGCTGCTAAAACGGCTGGAGCTGTCCAAGTGCTTAAGGATGACACTGTTAAACGCACACCGATGGCACGGCCTAGCATTGGTCGTGAAGGAAAGCCGATTAGGTTGTTGTCAAACCACTTCGCTGTGAAGCTTAGAGGAGTCGACGCTGTTTTCTACCAATACAGTGTAATGGACAATTCCGAAACTGTTTCTTGCTCATTTGTTTTATTCTGAAATTACTTTTGGTGTATGTTGTAGGTACAGTTCTTCTGCATGTGTTACTTGCTCATATGTTTTATTCTGAAATTGCTTTTGGTTACATTATAGGTCTCCATCAAATCTGAGGATGATAAGGTGGTTGATGGTAAGGGTATTGGCCGAAAGGTCATTGATAAACTGTTGCAAACATACAGTTCTGAACTTGATGGGAAGGATTTTGCATATGATGGAGAAAAATGTTTATTTACCGTGGGGCCACTTCCACAGAATAACTTTGAATTCACTGTTGTCTTGGAAGAAACATCTTCAAGGTACATGCACTTTTAGTTCTAGCAACTTTGCAAACTGATATGCTATAAAGCGAAAATGTATGAGTGTTGTTTGGTTATCCTGCTTAGTTTATTTACACACTTTACATGTATGCATATCTTGCATTGCTACTAGCTACCATCATGGTAAATTTTACTTCAATTTTGTATATTTTCAATTGGAGTTTCAGTTCAGAGTTATGTAAAAGTGAACCATGTATAGACATCTTTTATCTATGTGTCCATGTGGGACTAGGTTTTTATTCACACTGTCTTATACCCTGACATAAGTATTGCAAAATAAGAGATATTTTAGTACTAGGTTCCTTCCTAACTCTGTTTTGTCCAGCATGTTGGCCTAGAAATCCCTACAACTAACTGAGGTCTCCTTTGATGATTGGTGGAGAAAGGTGGAGTGTGGTTTGTGGTGAAATGAGAAAAGGTTTAAACTCTATGATCATTCTGGGGGCGTGGACCATTTGGAAGCACCACAATGATTGTGTTTTCAACGGCACTACCCCAAACATCACAACAGCCCTGATGTCGACCAAGGATGAAGCCAACTCGTGGAGTATGGCAGGAGCTAAAGGGATCACTTTGCTCACTCCCCGGGGAGTGGGTTAAATCCCTGGTTTAGTGGTCAGGTCCTTCTTGAGTTTTTTTAAGGCAGTTAGGTGTTTTCAGTGACTTTTTTTTGAGTGAGTGAGTGTGTGTGGGTGGGCGAGTGCGGCTGTGGGTGTGAGTCTATGTATGACTTCTTCTACTATTATTAATACAATGATACAAGGTTCTCCTGTGTGTTTGATGAAAAAAACTCTGTTTCATAAGTTCAATTGTTTGTAGCACAAAAATATACGAGACTATTGAACTCCTTGTGTTGAAGAAATTATAGTGTGGTATGTCATTCTGCTGGAAAAGAAATTGAACATCAACAGAGATATAATACCTTTTGATATGCTGAAGTAGTCTATAGGTACAGCAATGAAGAAACCCCAATAGGCAAACGTATATGAATATGTACTCAATTCATCTGTCTTCAGGGCTGTTGGTGGAAGTCCAGGGCATGAAAGCCCTAGTCAAGCTGACAAAAAGCGAGTAAAGCGATCACATCTTGCAAAAAAATTCATTGTGACCATAAGTTATGCAGCAAAGATTCCTCTAAAGTCAGTTGCCTTGGCACTTCGAGGAAGTGAGTCAGAACACGCACAGGATGCTCTGAGAGTCCTTGACATTGTTTTAAGGCAACAGCAGGCTAAGAGGTATCCTATTTCTTTTGTCATCACAGTAACAAATTTGCTATTTTTTACTTATTTTTTGGTTACCACATGTGTCTGTTGTTTCTTGTATACAGAGGTTGTCTACTTGTTAGGCAGTCATTTTTTAGTGATGACAGTCGAAACCTTGTTGATTTAACTGGTGGAGTTAGTGGTTGTCGTGGACTCCACTCTAGTTTCCGCACTACAACTGGTGGTCTTTCATTAAACATGGGTATGCATTTGGATACATGTTCTTGAATTTTTATTCAAATTCCCAATATTGATACCATTATTTTTTGGTTGCCCAGATGTTTCAACCACCATGATTGTGACTCCTGGACCAGTTATTGATTTTCTCCTCACAAATCAAAATGTCAGAGGCATCAGCGATATTGACTGGCCCAGGGTACCTGGAATAAAAATAACTTGTTCTGGAATCCTAACTTATTTCCTTTCTAAAGAACAGAGCATGAAGTAGTCTTATTAACTTGTACCTATTAATGACACAGGCCAAGAAAATGCTTAAAAACCTGAGAGTTAAAGCTAAGCACAACAACATGGAGTTCAAGATCATTGGCCTTAGTGATCAACCATGCTCCAGACAGACGTACAGCTCTATTCTTGTGATGTGTTTTCTATGCTGTTTCATTTATTTGCTGATTCTGAAATATATTATGCACAGATTTCCAATGAAAGTTCGAAATGGAAGCATTGAAGTTCAAACTATGGATATTACTGTTCAGGATTATTTTAAGTCCAAGCAGGTTGAATTAACGATGCCTTATCTGCCATGCCTTGATGTTGGAAAACCAAAACGTCCTAATTATCTTCCAATTGAGGTTGCAGCCCTATTTTTGTCATCTGGTTATTATAGTTCTGATTGCACATGATATTCAAGTTGGTGATATTATATTTCCTTTTGCAGCTATGCTACATGGTATCACTTCAACGCTATACGAAGGCACTGTCTTCTCAACAAAGAGCAACTTTGGTTGAAAAGTCACGACAGAAGCCTCAAGATAGAATGAGAGTTGTTACAGATGTGGGTTATTAAATTCGTTCGATGTTATTGTTTCTCCCAGCCTTTTCCGCGTGAACTTAACTCAGCTATAATTTACAGGCTGTAAAAAGTAATAGGTATGATGATGATCCAATCTTATCTTCTTGTGGTATTGAAATCGAGAAACATCTTACTCGTGTTGATGGTCGTGTTCTCTCTGCACCAACGGTTAGCCTATTTTTTTCCTTACATTGTATGATGTTCATATATAAGTATTGTTTTATCAATTTTTTTTAATATGCTATTCAGCTGGTTGTGGGGAACAGTGAAGACTGCATCCCGAACAGGGGCAGGTGGAACTACAATAACAAGGTTGTTACCGAGCTACTTGCTAGAGAACACATTTACTTGGAACATTTGTGCTGAACTTTCATTTTTTTCTTTTAAACAACCACAGAGGCTGTTGGATCCTGTCAAGATTGAGCGTTGGGCTATCGTTAATTTCTCTGCTCGTTGTGACATGAGCAGAATCTCAAGAGAGTTGATAAACTGCGGACGAAGCAAAGGCATTGTAAGTCTTATATGGTAGCTTATCTTCTTCCACTATGGCGCTGATTTGGGGGATAGGATGGTCATGAATCATCTGAACCTAACCACCTTCCTTTGTTTTGAGGAATGGAATAAGTTGTTCCATGACCACCTCATCTCTCACAAATCAATGATAATTGTAACATGAGGAATGGTGGGATCGAACCAAAATTGATGGGATGACCCCATGACGTACCACACCATACCAGATATGTTTTTTTTGGGCGAAACACATATATTATACTCCCTCCATCCTTTAATACATGACATATAAAAAAGAATGTCCTTTAATATATGACATAAAACAGAACGAAGGTAGTATATCAGTCAAAACAGAGTACATGATTTGAGAATTTTTTCTCATATTACATGGTTGTAGGCTTGTACCTTCCTAGTTACTGATCCCTTAAACCAAACACATAAAAACTTTTACATTCTTTTGATGCTGTGCTTTGACCATAAAAATTATCGCTTGTTTTGCATAGTTAATTGAGCGTCCTCACACATTGGTGGATGAGGACAGTCAATCCAGGAGATGTTCACCTGTTGAAAGGGTTGAAAGGATGTTCGAAAAAGTCAAAGCAAGCCTTCCTGGCCCCCCTGAGTTTCTGCTGTGTGTTTTACCAGAGAGGAAGAATTGTGATATTTATGGTAATATATGATACACAGTTACTGTTTCTATGCTACCGTGTAAACTTTTTGTAGCTAAACTTAATATGCTTTGAAGGGCCATGGAAGAAGAAAAATCTTCATGAAATGGGTATTGTCACTCAATGCATTGCTCCCAGTAATAAGATGAATGATCAATATTTCACCAATGTTCTTCTAAAAATTAATGCTAAGGTAAAATTTCATCGCAATATCTGATTTTGCAACTGTGCCTTGTTTGAAGAAACCACCTTTATTGATGTGCATATTTTCTTGACTAATATGACTTCTTTTGTTGACTAGCTCGGTGGAATGAATTCTAAATTGGCATTGGAACATCGCCAGATGATACCGGTTGTGACTCAGATACCTACATTAATTCTTGGCATGGACGTGTCACACGGTTCGCCAGGTCGAGCAGATATACCGTCAATTGCCGCGGTGTGTCTTGTTCTCTCTTGCTGTACTTGCAGCGAGTGAAGATTGATTTTCTCGTTAACTTTTCATATTACCTTATATGCGGTTCCATAGTTCAAATGAATAGCAAGCTCAGTCAGTTGCATTAATGAATGTATTGAACATTCTGTTCTGGAAATCTACAAGCAGTGTTACATGATGGTTTGATATTTATTTCACTGTGATATTTATTATAAAGTTTCTTCTGCAGGTTGTTGGATCTAGATGCTGGCCACTGATATCACGGTACAAAGCATCTGTCCGGACCCAATCTCCAAAGGTAGAGATGATTGATTCTCTATATAAGCCGCTGGATGATGGGAAGGATGATGGCATAATGAGGTGATTCAAATTAACATCTTCTCAGTTTTCTATGTGTTCTTGTAGTTGTACCTTAGTATCTGCATGTTATATGAAGTTACTGTGCTCACAAAGTGGTGTTTGTTCTGTTCAAGAGAAATAATAGGTGGGCCCTATTATATTACCTTCGTTTATTTTCGCGTTGCATTGCAGGGAACTTCTACTGGACTTCTACCAGACCAGTCAACAAAGAAAGCCTAAGCAGATAATTATCTTCAGGTGTGTATTGATTTAATTGTTCTTTTCAGTTATGCCTATGATTTTTTAATACATTTAATAAGCTAGGCTGCAATGGTTGTTTACTGCCTAATGTTTTATCCAACTCCGGTGATTTATTTTCTTGAATTATCATTATATTTACTGGCAAATGGTCTTTCCATGCTAATTTGATTGTTTGTACTTTACAATGATGAATGTTGGTATTTTAAGAGTTTAGTGCTACAGAACTTTACCAGTCTTAAACTAGGAAAGGTCAAATATTCATAGTGCTTATTATGTGTCTATATTGCCATTGGTATCTTTTTCTAATAAGAAAATCTGTAGTTTCTTACAACATTTCCTTAAAATTGACTGCATTTTTTATTTGAATGTGAGCTCCTCTGTCTTAATTAAAGGATGAATAGTCCAGGATTGACTTCACTTTGCGTGAAATGCATGACAAGTACCCATATTGTTTTTGCCAGTAAGAATGGTTTCTGAATACTCAGTTGATGTTATTTTGATTTTTTGGAGGATTGAAGTTGTTATGCCTACTCAATGTTACATTTTAAGTAATTTCATATAATGATGGTTATTCAAATAATATATGTTCCTTTGCCGTTATTTTTGTGGAAGAGTGCCTTTGTGGTTCCTTCCTTTCCTGTCTTGAACATGTTGGAGAGCCCTGCGAATCTGTACTAGAGAAAGCATCCTTTCTGTAGTGCTTTACTTCATTTTTCCTGGATGATAAACTGGGCACCCACTGTGGTGTTGTGAATTTTCCAGTGTTTCTGCCATTAGTTTTCTGTGTCCACAGTATTGATGAGTTCTTACTTCTTATTCTTATGGTCTACGTATGCAGGGATGGTGTGAGCGAGTCTCAATTTAGCCAAGTACTGAACATTGAGCTTAATCAAATCATAAAGGTGACATTTACTTTACCTGGGGAGTCCTTGGCTTCCTGGTGTCGTTTTCTAACAAGAGCTCAACAATACAGGCTTATCAGAGTATGGGACAGGGGGATCTTCCGAAGTTCACAGTGATCATTGCTCAAAAGAATCACCACACAAAACTCTTCCAAGCTGATTCGCCAGACAACGTTCCACCTGGTAAGCACCCCTGTCCCACTTAATACCACTACAGGTACTTACCACTTGAACAGCTTGAGCAACTGGCACTTTTGCTTTGCATCAGGGACTGTCGTGGACTCTGGTATTGTTCATCCAAGGCAGTATGATTTTTATATGTGTGCTCATGCTGGACCAATTGTAAGTTCTCCTAGCACAGTTTTGGATTTTGGTTGGCCATGCTTGTTAGTCCTTATAGTAGTTTATTAACCTGAATAACTTGACTGCATGTCAGGCATGTTTCATATTTATAGCATCCTAATTCCTAAGTGCTCTTACAGGGTACCTCAAGACCCACCCACTACCATGTGTTGCTCGATGAGATTGGCTTCTCAGCAGATAATCTCCAGAAGCTAGTTCTTTCACTTTCATATGTGTAAGCACATCTGTTTACGTATTTCTTACTCTTTTGTGCTAGAGCTGGGAGGATGCTAACATATTTATGCTTGTGCAGGTATCAGAGGAGTACCACTGCAATTTCTGTTGGTATGGATAACAACTTATTTCCAGTTTGTTTTCTCTATTTAAAGATATTAACTCTTTGTTGTGTGCTTGTGTTTGACTGTTTGTACTGTTTTCTTTCTGTTTTTTAAGATATTACTTGCTGTTTGATTACTGCTGTTTTTTTCCTTCTGTAGTGGCACCTATCTGTTACGCCCACCTAGCAGCAGCTCAGATGGGCCAGTTCTTGAAATTCGAAGAGTTTGCTGATACCTCGTCAGGCAGTGGTGTCAATTCCTCGTCATCAGCAGCAATCCCAGAATTGCCGCGGCTTCATGCTGATGTCTGCAGTTCCATGTTCTTCTGTTGAGGTTATCTTGGTTGACCATTGTGTGGCAGGGCTAACTCTTTGTGAAGGAACCTGATATGTTGGTCGAAAAAATATGTTGGGTGCACAGCAGGGTAACCGTTTTGTGAAGAAACTAACTCCGTAGGTTGGTTGTTACTGTGTCGTAAATGGATGTCGGCTGGAATCTCTGGAGAGCAGTTTTCGTGTCTTTTGCGGGTGGTATCGTGTGGTCATACGTTGACCAGCACCACTTTGGGATACTGTATTGGAATGGTCATCATGCCATTTTCTTATTATCCAATAGTAAATTATCCTTATGCCGTGTCGCACTCATGATAACACTCAGCGATTGCATCTACAAATGATCCTTGATCCCTAGGACAAACGTTCCATCTATCTTGTTCATGACCTTTCACTATCTGCTTTGATCTGGACTGCTTGGTTCTCTTGGTATAATTTTATCCAATACAAAGAGCTTTCAATTACATGGACTACTGCTTAGGCATGCAATTTTTCTGTGGATTGATAAATTTTTTTGAGTGAAACTCTAAGCGAAAAGGTGCAACTGATCTGTTGGTTTGCGGTTCATAAATTTGAGCGCTAATTGCCGTCAACAAGAATAATATTGTTCCTTTCAACAAGTGGAGTACCATTTTGTAATTTTGATAAAAGAATATTATTACAAAAATCGAATTTATAATGTCTGAATAATGCGTTTGCTGTCAGATGGAGATGGGTTAAGAAACGATTCTGCTTGTTTTTGCAGTGTATATGGCCCGCTGATGTAGCAAATATGATTATTTTTTCCGATTTAAAATTCAAGTAAACCATAGGTTAAATAAAAATTCCAATTTAAATCAAAACCTTTACATAGAAGTTGGTAGGGTCTGGCAAATTTAATTTCCGATTTAAAATAACCTTTACATAGAGGTTGCACAGAGGTTGGTAGGATCTCACAGATTTATGTACAGGAACATTTTATACTCGCTCCGTCCCAAAATAATTACAATTTTAGGATTGAGCACGCAAACCAATACGAGGTGTGAAATGACCAAAATACCCTTTGTCTTTTATGAGAAAGATCTAGCAATTGACTTGTCTTTTACGTGAGAAGCTTCTAGCCTTTTGTAGTTGGTTAGTCAAAGTTGCATTCTTTGTGAGACAAATTTCGAATCCTAGGATTGCAGTTCTTTTGGGACGGAGGGAATACATGATAATAGGAGAGTTTGTCTAACGTAGACAACAATGTGTTTTCCAACATGTAGACATAAACTTATGTAAAATGAATCGTTTAGAGAAACACGTTACTTGAACTGAGTTTTCTACGGTATGTAGCAAGGTCACCGCTAGCTTGGCCTTGCTCGTTGCTCAAGATCCTGTAACTGTGACTGTTCTGCGCCCCTCCGCTTTTTGTACAATGTTGTATCTAAGATTAATTTCGCATCAAATATTTCGAACCTATGAAAAATTAAGAAAATTCTTAGTATAATTTATTAACATAAGGCCTCATGTTCTGTATATCTGTTCAAAAAATTTGAACTCAAATTAACGTCATACTAAGGTCTAATCAGGTGTTACAGAGTCATTATTCGTGATGACGTGGTACGTCAGCGTGGACATTGGCGTGACACAGGCGGCGTGAAGTCGTTGCTGTCGCCCACCGTTTCGGTTGGTGCAGGCTGGTGGTGGTGGTAGTCTTGATTTGTTTTGAGAGAAAGATCTTCTTTGGCCAGTTCTTTGGTGGGCGATTTATTCTTCTGGCGGGTGGTGGGCTGCTTCGTTGTGAGAGAAAAGTAGTGCGGCCGGCGGTGGAGCTCTCCCCGCGGTTCCCTTGCTTCCGGGTCACCACCGGCGAGGCGTCGTCCCCGACGTCCACTGCTTCCAGCTTCGTGCGCGGGGCCGTTGCTCCGGACGTGAGGTGGGGCCGCCGCGGGGCGTAGGCGCGGGGCGCACGCACTGGAGTGCGTTGCGTGGAGTTCTGAAACGTGTTGGCCGGGACAGATCACAGAAGTCACGGGCGATGGTATTACAGTCAACATTGAACCCGCGTTGTTTTCTTTATTACCCCCAAACTCCACCAGGACCACCACCAACCATCCCCTCCGCTTTCCCCTTCTCACCACCGCCGCAGCCACCAGCCACCGCTTGCTGACTTGCTGTTCCATGAAGGACTAGCCCATCCGTCCACCGCAGCCATGGCGCAGCCCGTGGAGCGCTCGTTGCTCCTCTTCTTGGTCCTTCTCTCGCCGTTTGTGGCGTCAGCCGGCATCGCCAAGCTCAACGCTTCCTCGCCCCTGTTTGGCATCGAGTTCCCGCCGTTCAACACCGCCGTCGCCGACACCGGCTGCAACGGCAAGCTGGTGGCAGCCGAGGGGGCGGGGGAGGAGCAGACGGATCTGGCGAGCCGGTCCCCGTTGCTGAAGCTGCACATGACCCGCCGCGCCGTCGCGGCGGGCGGGACGCGGAAATACTCGTTCTTCGATTCGGCCCAGAAGGACGCGGTCCGCATCGACACGATGCACCGGAGGGCGGCGGCACGGGCCGGCGGCGAGCGGGCGTATTCCCCGCGCCGCGCGCTGTCGGAGCGGCTGGTCGCGACGGTGGAGTCCGGCGTGGCGGTCGGGTCCGGCGAGTACCTGATGGACGTGTACATCGGCACGCCGCCGCGGCGGTTCCGGATGATCATGGACACCGGCAGCGACCTCAACTGGCTGCAGTGCGCCCCGTGCCTAGACTGCTTCGAGCAGCACGGGCCGGTGTTCGACCCCGCGGCGTCGTCCTCGTACCGCAACGTGACCTGCGGCGACCATCGCTGCGGCCTCGTGGCGCCGCCGGAATCGCCGAGGGCGTGCCGCCGTCCCGGTGAGGACCCCTGCCCCTACTACTACTGGTATGGCGACCAGTCCAACACCACCGGAGACCTGGCCGTCGAGTCCTTCACCGTCAACCTCACGGCCCCTGGCGCGTCCCGCCGCGTCGACGGCGTGGTGTTCGGGTGCGGCCACCGCAACCGCGGCCTCTTCCACGGCGCGGCGGGGCTGCTCGGCCTCGGCCGGGGCCCGCTCTCCTTCGCATCCCAGCTCCGTGCCGTGTACGGCCACACATTCTCCTACTGCCTCGTTGACCACGGCAGCGACGTCGCGAGCAAGGTGGTGTTCGGAGACGACGACGCGCTGCTGCTGGCACACCCGCGGCTCAACTACACGGCGTTCGCGCCGGCGTCCTCACCGGCGGACACGTTCTACTACGTCCAGCTAAAGGGCGTGCTCGTCGGCGGCGAGCTTCTCAACATCAGCTCGGACACGTGGGGCGTGTCCAAGGACGGGTCCGGCGGCACGATTATCGACTCGGGCACGACGCTGAGCTACTTCGCCGAGCCGGCATACCAGGTGATCCGGCGGGCGTTCATGGAGCGCATGGGTAGGTCGTACCCGCTGATCCGGGACTTCCCGGTGCTGAACCCGTGCTACAACGTGTCCGGCGTGGAGCGGCCGGAGGTGCCGGAGCTGTCACTGGCGTTCGCCGACGGCGCCGTTTGGGACTTCCCGGCGGAGAACTACTTCATCCGGCTGGACGACGACGTCATGTGCCTGGCGGTCCTGGGCACCCCGCGCTCCGGCATGTCCATCATCGGCAACTTCCAGCAGCAGAACTTCCACGTGGTGTACGACCTGAAGGAAAACCGGCTTGGGTTCGCGCCGCGGAGGTGTGCCGAGGTGTAGTCGCCGTCAACGACGAGACCATTCCTTAGTTAGATTGATTCTGTTCAACAATATGTAGTAATAGCTGATTGGGAGGCTTTTGGGTGTAGAAATTTTTGGGTTGGGAAGGATGGTGGCGAGTACACAGTTTGAAAACAAAGTTTTTTTTTGACTCAGTCTGTACTATCTATTTATTATTTGACTTGATGGTGAGTTGGTGTGCACCTCTAGTTACGGCTCCTGCTATTGCTGAATCAGTGGCAAGGTAAATCATTGCCGTTGAGGTACCTGAACTTACCAAACAACGGTTCAAATGTGTAGCTTTGAGGAGATTAGAGGATGATTTTGCAGGCTAGCTTAGACTGCATAATTGTAATAAGTCTCTTAGCTTTTTAATTCTACAAATCAATTTGCCAGGTCAGAAATGAATCTTGTCAATTTACATCAATGGCAAGCATCTAGTTACAGCATGTGAGTGATTTGGTGGATGGATAGTTGACTAGTTCAGGTAAGTGACGGATCTAGGATTCAGATGTAGGGGGTTGAACACCTTCTTCTACTTCGAGACACTAGAAAAACTTCATTTATAGCAAAAAATTTTAGAGGAGAGTGAAAGAGGGCTTCATTGTTGTGCAAGCAAGGGTATGAACACCTTCTTCTACTCCTAAACACTCATTTTTAGCAGAAAATTTCAAAGAAGACTGAAGAAGAGTACCTTTATTACGCAGGCAGTAGGGGGGGCTGGAGCCCCCTCCGCCCCCCTCGCTGCCTCCGTCCCTGGTTAAGGTTAATAGTTTTAGCTGACATTTGGCGAAGTCTTCAGTGCGCTACCTGCTAGCCTGCTACTGGTTGTGTGGTTTTGGCCGCCATTGGCCGCCAAGCCTGTTCGTTTGGCTGGTGGCTGATGGTGAGTCTTGTTTGTTCCGAGAGAAAAGTATTCTTTGGTGTTCTTTGGTGGGCTGATTTGTTACGAGAGAAAATCTTTCTGCCTGGTGACCGATAAGCCGAACGAACAGGCTGGTCTCATGGATTGTTCTAATTTTTTTATTGGCCATACAATGTTAGGAGTATCTGGAAATATATCTTTTCAGCTGTAGGAGTTCACAAAACATTTAGAACTATTTGTTATTTGGAATGAAGCCCTAATCCCATGTATCACCTTATAAGAACAATTCCGTCCATTACTCCCATGGCTAGTAAAATTCATTTCTTCTCTTTCTCGGATATTGATTACGATTCTGCAGTGTCTTGGTTGCTGCAAGCTGATTAAATCGACTATCATTCAGAGATGTATTATGTTTTGAAATTGATCAGTTTCATCTTACAGTTACCGATCTTGCAGGCAGAGGAGCTTGACATCCCAGAAGGATTGTATGCACACTTTGGGTTAGCAGGTTTCATATTTTATTGTCTTTTAGTGTTTTGACATTGATTGGATTTGATATATGTTTAATCATCTCTACTATTATCTGAAAAGTACTTGTTTCTCTATTATCTGCAACATGGTGCCCAGTTCTAATTGTTCAGATGATGCTAGCTTACTGAAATTAGTGCATAACGATAAATCAATGTCAATCAGGGTTCCTGTTTTATCGATTGTCTACTATGTCTCGATCCTATATACGAGAGTAGCAAACGCCACGGAGGACAGAGCATGATCTGCCAAACGAATCGCCACGGGCATGCTGCAGCTGCACTCAGGCGACAGCGCGCGTGCTCGTCCGTTTGTCCCGGTCGCCGAGCACGCAGAACGGGAACTGATCGACTTGTCCGTTTGTCCCGGTCGCCGAGCACGCAGAACGGGAACTACTAATCGACTTGCGGTCCCGGGCGGAGACGGCCTCCTCCCTGCAAGTTGAGGACGGACATAGCGAGAACTCCGAGAAAGCCGGTGCATGTTGATAACACGACGCCGTTCTCCTTCCGTATCCTCAGCGTGTTCGTTCGGGTTACCAGCCACCAGTACTTGCAATAAGTCAACAATACTTTTCTCTCAGAACAAATCAGCAGAGAACAAATCAGCACCAACCACCTGCCAAACAAACGAGTGTTTTACCAGAAAAGAAAGGACGTGCCGCCCTGCTGGGCTTGGAAAAAATTGGACGACCGAGTATATATAAGAGAAGGAAGGAAAGAACGAGATATCAGGCGAACCTGGGACCTGGGTCAATCCAGCAGACAAGTATAAAATGTGTAACTTTGTATTATGTGTGTGGGAAAAATAGTCAACAATGGTAATGTTACGAAGGCAGGAAGAAGGAACTGCTATAAACTTGTCTGGGTGACAATGCCGTTGGGCCCCGGGGCCTTTTCTTGGCTACCTTGGAGAAGAACAGCTCTTTTAGGGTTGGAGAGCAGAAGTTGTTGCATGTCCTTCGGTAGGACGCTAAATGCTGCTCTGAGGTCTCCTTTCAATTTCTGGCATGCTGCTATTGAATCAGCACTTGCTCTTCCGGAATTCTGTAGGATGGAGGATAACGAATAACATTAGAACCTCTAAATAATGCCTATAGAACAGATGACTGGATAGCAGAATAGCGACTTTTTAGCAAGTTACACCAATGCAGACAATTACAAGATTTTAGAAGTTACGAGTATTCCATATATTGGCATTCGATATAGAAAACAAAAATAAAGATTATTATAGTCGTCGTATATTAGAATAGGCATTGAGACGTTAGCCCATGTTTGTCGTTTTTTAAACTAGGAGACAGTTAACAATGCTCTTATTAGCTCCCAACAGGTAATTCTGTTGAAATATACCAAATATTCAAGATATACCAATTATTGTGGAGGGCCAGATTTCTATAAGGCAGGGTAGCCCGAAAACAGCGGATTGCTTAAATATCGCATCAATATCCAATATTTAAAGTAAAGATGCCCTGCCAATCTTTAAGTATGGGGGAACTGCTATTCATGGTCAAACTAAAAGAAAGATGGCAGACTAGCACCGAGTATGATTATTCTCCTGATGCTGAAAGATGGTAACTTGAAGATTCTATTTGATCAGAATTGAGCAAACAAGGTATTCTTATGGCAGCTAGCAAAAACAATTCTAGTGCTTATTGTTCACCATAGGGAGCTAATCAAACACTGCTAATGATGCCTGACAATGATCTGCTCGTTCTAATAACTTCACTCGTACTCATTTTGATAATCTGAGGCAACTCATATGGATGCATAATGCTGAATCTTTTCCTAAAAGGAGTTCTAACTTTCTGAGTATTAAGACATTTGGGCCCCTATGCTGCAGATAAGTAAACGGAAAGGTGCCGAGGTTATTCTCAGTTAACTATTGCAAAATGTCATTTCAATAATTTTAATTCCTAGATTACAACCAATCGTGCCATCAGATATTTGTTAGGAACTTACAGTCCAACTTAAGCATCCCCCACAAAAGAAAGTCTTGGGATAGACAGCTGAGCCTTATTTATGTTTTATGTCTAGACAAGTTTCAGTCTTAGGCGACAAAATTATACATGCAAACCTATGTGATTTTTTCTTTGTTATTTGATTGATATACATTTGATTCTCAGCTGCTCTTGGCTTAGGTTTGTCAGAACTCAGTACAGAACTTGTACCAATGATCAGATTTAAAGTTCCACACCTAATTGTTGAATAATGTTATCCTATCATATGTTAAGAAATGGCAAAACTTGGTAGACCATAATTTTTTAAAAAGAAAAATGTGACTAAATACCTCCATCTCTCTAAGAAGATACCGCTCAACGGCATTAAAAGAATCAATCCTCTCCAATTCAGACATCTTTGACATTAGCTTTTCAATGTCAACATTCATGCGAGCCTGCCTCCAAAGCCTCTGTTGTTCTTGCTCTGCAGCAGCACGTCTTTGCCGGAACCAAGGCATGAAATTGGGGCCTTCCAGGAATCTCCTGTTGAAGATGAGAAATATAAGTCGCGCTTCTTTATTATTTCAGTAACTCAGATAAGATATCTGGTAAATTTCTTCAAAAAAAGAACTTACCTATATAGATCCAACCAATTGGATCTCATCCTTTTTGACAAAAATTTCCCTGGACCTCTAGCTGCCAAACCATTGACAAACTCATCCGCGTGAAATGGTGGTAGCAATGGTGGGTCAACAAAAGGTGAGGTCCCTTCTAATGGTGTTGTGGTTCTCAGATACGGCCCAAATGGTGCAAGGAAGTTTGTTGTCAGCTCCAAGAAATGTCGTCGCAATATCTCATTGTTGACTACTGACATGGACTCTTCAATCCTCGGTGACACACCAGCATCAATGAGCCTATTTAGAACAGAAGTATCAGGCTTTGTGGTTGGCCCATACGTGCTCCATAACGCTTCCTTGTGCTCTGTCATGAGAGAAAGAGGGCCTTCTCTTCTCAATTTGATAGAATTCAATAGGCTGGTGGGAGAGAACTTATTGATCGAAAGTTTGTCAAGCTTGAGCTTCCCAGGTGTCCCATTTGTTCCATTCCCTGGCGATTGACCACCCACTGGGAGCACCCTCGTTGAATTTGGATTGGGGCTTCCCACAGCCACAACATTGGGAATGCTCTTAAGACTCTTCAAGAAAAACAGGTTGGTCACTCCAAGCACCATTGGCGGGAAGACCTCACCTTCTGCAAGCGCATTCAGGCGAGCAAAATCCGGATCATGGATAGTGAAGTAAGGCCTGAAGTCAACACTATACAAGAGCGGAGCAACAAGGCTAACAAGCCCAGCCACAGCCTCTGAGCACTGAGCTGGAGATGGCGCGACAACCAGGACGGGCTCCCCTACCACCATGAGCTCCCAGAGCGTCCATAGGTGCAGGAGTAGGCCGCGGAACGCGGCAAACAGGTCGGCGTCATGAAAGAGCCCGTACGGCACCGAGGGGTTGGCGGGCAGCAGCGCTGGCGGCGGACCAGGGTCGTCAGCCGCAGGCGGTAGGTGCACGCGCAGCGCGGCACTGCCGATCGGGAGCTCCATGGGCCTCCCCGGCGCCGGCGCGGGCCACGCGGCGACGTGCGACGCGACCATGGCCAGCGCGCTGTGGCCGACGTCGAAGCAGAGCGGGCCGAGGATCTGCAGCAGCAGGCGGAAGAGCGACGAGTACGGGGCGTGGGAGAGTATGACGACGGACTTCTGCTCGCCGCCGCGTGGGAGGCGCTCGTCCTGGCGCTGGCGGTTGAAGACGAAGCCGTAGAGGAAGGCGCGGCGCGGGGAGGACGGGTCCGGGACGCGGAAGGAGAAGAGCGAGTCGTGGACGGAGGAGCGGTGGCGCGGGAGGTGGTGGGACATGGAGTCCGGGAAGGAGGAGAAGGCGACGAGGCGGTCGAGGCCGCCGCCGGCAGCCGCCAGCGCGTCGGGCGGGAAGCACGCCTCCACCAGCTGCCCGCGCTCCAGGTCGAACCGGATGACGCAGAAGGCCCGCGCCCACCGCGCCAGCGCCGCGGGGTCGGGGGGCGCCGCCGCCACTGCGTCCGCGTCCGCCCCGCCCCGCAGCGAGACGGACGGGATCCGGTTCATCCCGGCGGCCTCCGGGTGGGAAAAGGATTGGGGATTCGCGGAGCTGCTGCCCCGGCCGGATTGGGATTGGGCTCGAGGGGGCGGACGCCGCGGCGGGCGTCACCGCGGAGGCGCGGGCGGAGGCGCGGAAAGGGGTAAAAGGGAGAGGCCGCGGCCGGATCGGGCGGGCGGGCGGGCGATGTCGGCCTGGGCAGGCAGCCGGGCAGGTGGTGCGGTGTTTTCTCGGTGGGGTGGGGGCGTCGCGCGGGGCTGGATCGGCGTGTGCGCCAGGCCGCCGCCAGCCAGATGGGATCGCGCTCGTAGTTGCTGCCTTGCCTTGCTGCTCACCGTCTGACGGCGATGGATTGATGTCGCTCTGAAAGCATATCGCTTTTTCGTGTTTTGTTAGTTATATTTTGTGCTTTGAGATTTTGATCAGTGAGCGCCTGTTTTTTGTTGGAACGTTGTCCGAGTATGATTGTGTAAACAAGCAACCATGTTGAAGACGGGTGTATCCAAGTTGGCATAGGTGCAGAGTGGAAGCAGGCAAACAAAACACTGTCTAGCGTGTACTGCTCCACAGCACCAGCACGACGTGAATGTTTTTACCTCCTTTTTGCTCAGGTCAACATGAGTCTTGTACTATATAAACACACGCTGAGCATCACGCGGTGATATTTTTGGTTTCAATCATTCTTATTGGGTAGTTAAAGACATGTATCCTTCCTTTTCGTGAACGCGAAAGCTAGATCGAGCCTTAAATCGAGAGCCCTCTTTGTTACAGCGATGGCCATGGTGAAGAAAGTAACCTCTTCAAACAAACAAAGTAGCCCTCTTTGTTACAGCGATGGCCATAACGAAGAAAGAAAGTAACTCATTGCAGAAGAAGAGAGGTTAGGGATTTCGGGGTTGCTGGGGTCGCGAGCAGATGAAGCACCGGCCATCTTCTCCAACTCCGGCGGTTGGTGGGCGGCGGTGGAGGAAGACGGCCTTATGGTTCGGGTTAGGGTTTGGGGTTTCGGGGTTGGGGTGTCTTCCATGGCCGCCGGACCTAGAGGGAGGTCAGGGGCGGCTGTCGGACCGGCGGTGGTGGCGGGGTGTGGGCGGAACGGCGAGCGGCGGCATGTAAGGAATCAGATGCTCGTTAGCCTAAGAGGGGGAGAGGGTGAATTAGGCAACTTAAAACCTTAACCTATGACTTCACTATTTTTGCACAAAGGTAAACTAGAACATACTATCTAGATGTGCAACTAGGGTTGTTATAGTGGAGGGACCCTCGCGTCGCTCCGCTTGGGCGACTTGAGGGCGACGCAGCCGCCGCTGCCTAGCTCCCCCAAACCCAAAGGTAAACTAGAACATACTATCTAGATGTGCAACTAGGGTTGTTCTAGTGGAGGGACCCTCGCGTCGCTCCGCTTGGGCGACTCGAGGGCGACGCAGCCGCTGCCGCCTAGCTCCCCCAAACCCTAGCCCGGCGAGGCCGCTGCCGTCGTCGCCCGGCCGGGCGGTGGCGGCGGCCGGCCCGGCGGAGCCACACAACCGGCGCCCGCTCGCGGCCCTCGTCGAACCTCTCCACCTTCCCCCTGTTCCTTGCCCCAAATCGCGATGCGCACGGGCGGCTCCCATGGAGGCGGCGGCGGGTGGTGGAGCCCCGTCGTGCGCGCGGCGCGGGATCCCCGATCGCCGGCGTGCGACTCCTCCATATCGACGGAGGAGGCAACGCCCATGGCTCCCGGCGCTGGCCGCGACTGAGAATTTCGGCTTAGCTCCCACCCCAGATCGTCGGCCCGTTGCTCGGTTCAACGTGTAGCGTGGTCGTCGGTGCCATTGGACTAGATGGGGCGGCTCGGGCATCTCCGAAACCCTAGCCGCCGCCACCCTAGTCCACTCTCTGTTGCGCCTCCGTCGTCGCCGGATCCGGCCATCCGGAGCCCGGATCTACACGACGGGACCCGTCCGGTTCGACGGCGGCGCCTTCCTTTGTCCCGGCCTCCCCGGCGTGCATGCAGAGATGGCGCTGCCCCTGCATGTCATCGCCTCTCTTGGCTGCCGGAGATGGCGCTGTCATAGCGTGCAAGATCATCAGCGAAAGCTTGCAACGATGACGCCTATGGGCGTCATGTCCCTTCCTGAAGGCATTGCGGAGGTGTTCTTGCATTGCATACCATGCCCTTGCTGCAGCACCTCACGCCGCTCGCGCATAAGCGGCAGGCGGGGGTGACCAAGGAAGGGTCGAGGAAGAGATGATGGGGTCGCAAATCAGTGGCGACTACCCGTCTTCATCGCCACAACGAGGGCAACAGTTTCTCACGCATTCTAACAGTGAGGAACGACCTCTCTTTTGCCGAGGGCATATACTTTTTCATTGGCGACAATATTTCGCGCCGCGATGCAACCCGGCGACCCAACAACGCACAGAGTCAGCGCATGGATCGAATGTGGCCATTCTGAACGCCACCGATACATCAAGGTGGAGGGGCAACGGTGACGGCACATGATTTCAAGCGTGAGCCGATTTGCCAACTGCAGTGGGAGTTGTCTACATCCAATGCATTTCTTTCAAGTTCATTTTGGTGCACGTTGTATAAGTCATGGTGGCTGTTTTGAAGACCGTCATGAAGCGAATATCTTTAGCACTGTCTTGAGAAGTAAACTCAATTCTTTTTTGGATGTAGTAGATCTTTCAAAGTGCATCTAGGCCCCTAAGTGAATTTTGGTGAATTGAATGACAAGGCGATTAGAGGACTAATGTATTTGTCTAAGGTTGTGAGCAGGTTTATCTTGAGATTCATGAGCAATTATTGGAGTATTTGTTTGTGAACAAATACTATATGTCTCACATTGGAAAAGACAAATACATGAATGATCCTTTATGCACATTGGTCAATGTCAAGCAATAAATGGACTTATATTTTGGGGATATCTTGTAAAGTTGAAATACTAGTCTCCAAAGAGAGTGGTGGCTAAAATAAAAAAGAGGATCATTCAAAAAGAAGTTGGTAATTCTATCAAGCTAAAGTGCAAGGCTTCATTTGGAAATTGAGAAGGACATAAGGATGAGTATAAACACTATGGTTCTAAATTGGAAGCTTGCACATCCGTTGTCAATCAAGATCAAGCATTTGAAGCGGGATTTTCAAATGAAAGTTAATTGCGTATGTAGCAAAGTGGAACTCAAAGTGGATCGGATAAGTGATGAAGAGATCAACTGAGATGTCTAGGGTGAGGGACTAAGCAATCTTTGGGGCCGTAACTAAGCCGCCATTAGTGTTTTGCTAAGGTGAAGTTCTAGCATCCGTGGGGTTGTCAAGTATCATATTCAAACCTTAACCGAGGGAAGCTTTGCAAGTCATCAACTTATTAAGATTGGCAATATGGAGTGACCATGGATCCAAGTGTGTATTCCTATGCTTTATGGAAAGATCCTAAGTCACTAGCTCAAGTATGGACGTGCTCAAGTCGAAGGCTATGTTGAAAGCCCTCAAGTGGATATTGTTCAAGTATGGCAAGAATTGAAGTTGTTCAAGCTCAAGATATCAACGGAGCTCTTTTATTCTTTTCTTGAGTATAGGTATGCCGTACTATCAAGAGGGATGCAACTTAGCGAGTTGACCAAGTCAAAGTGCTCTTTAGTTGACCTAAGTGTGATCTAGCCTTCGAAGTGTGCTAACAAATCCTCCTAACCTAACCTGGGTCATTTCATCTTGGTGGTGAAGTGATAGTTTCCTTAAAAGAGGTTTTGGGGTATCTCGGGCCTGACCGGTCAGAGGCACCGGTCTGACCGGTGCCGCTAGCCCAACGACTAGTTTTTCGAACACCGGTCTGACCGGTGTGGGGCACCGGTCTAACCGGTGCCACCCGGGGACTAACGGCTAGTTTTCTCTTTTGAGGGGTATAAATACCCCAAGCCTTCTTCAAGTGAGGGTTGCTGTTTCTAGTGAGTTTGCCGAGGTCCCAAGTCAATTCTAACTAGCTCTAAGCCTTAGTGGCTCTCCCCAACCCTCTCTTTGTGAGATTTGTGGATTCAAGCCATATTCTTGTGTTGGGTTGAGAAAGTGAGCTCAAGAGTGACCTAGTGAGCTATCAAGAGCATTTCCATAGCTTGAGCACTTTGGTTTCGCGTCTACAAACTTTGAAGCATTTGTTACTCTTGGAGGTTTGCCTCCTAGACGGCTAGGTGTCACCGGCTAGCTCCCAAGGTTGTGGTGAGCAGCGGGAAGTTTGTAAGGGCTGCGATCTTGCCTCTTCGTGGAAAAGATCACCTTAGTGGAAAGGAGGAAAGTGGTTGAAAGAGACCCGACTTGTTGTGGGAATTGTCCCTTACAAGCTCCTCAACGGAGACGTAGCCATTCCTCAGTGGGTGGTGAACTTCGGGAAACAAATCCTTGCTTCTTCGTGTGGTTTGACTCTCTAAGTTGTTTTTCTAGCATAATTACATTTGCTTCCACTTCGATCTACTTGGGTGTGTTACTTGTGTGTGTAGGGATCATTACCTTGCTTGTATTCATCTACAAAGGCCACACACCAAGTTCAGTTCGTGCTAGAAGTCAAGAGGTGCTTGAAGTTGTTTTTGCAGGTGTTCTGTGCTACACCGGATGACCGGTGAGGCGCACCAATCTGACCGGTGTCACCTGTGAAGTCCAGTGCTTGACCGGTCTGACCGGTCATCACCACCGGTCTGACCGGTGGAGCACTGTCAGCTCAAGTGATTTGTGTCGGGGACAGCCCTAGGGTCCCCTTAAACAACAGGGGAAACCCCACTTAAAACCTGCAAAAAGCCAAAGCTAAACACGTCTCGCTTAAACACACACGGGCATGGCCCACGCCGCGGTGGCCCCGACGGCCCACCAAGGCGGCCCACTCAAGATCCCCTCGAGCAGGCTCAGCCTCGCTCGAGGGCACACACCTCCCTCGGGTGGGTTCCGTCCCGATTCGAGGGAGTGCGCTTACCTCGAGCAGGCTCCGCCTCGCTCGAGGGTCTGCGCCGCCCTCGAGCAGGCCCCGCCTCGCTCGAGGGCGCTCCGCACGTGCACGCCCATTCCCGCACGCGGGTACGGGCATTTAATTCTCTGACAATGGCGGGGTGGCGCCATCATGCGCCTGGGACTCGCGCCCCGGTCCTGTCGCACCAACTCTCTAGGAGGGAACCCATCCTCGCCACTGTGGGGGACTGTACGACGTGGCCGGTGCCAGCCCCGTGACGCCGCGCCGCCTACTCATGTACGGCTAACGCGCCAGGCCCTCGAAGGGGGGCCGGCCGCACCCTCGATTTGCTTTCCCGTGACCTTGCAGGGTTAGGTCGAGGCGTTAGGCCGGCGGGGCGCCATCCCTGCCACTGTTAACGGCATGGCGGCCGCCCCCGCGCGTACAATCCCACGCCGGGCACTGTGGTAACAGCTCCGGCACTGTGGGGCGTGCGGGAACGGGACACCGTCATGCCTGCCACTGTATCCCGTACGGATCGACGTCAGCAACTCCCTCGAGCCCGCCTGGGGACATCGCGGCCATTCACCGCGCCCCAACCCTCGAAGCTACCACTGTTCGGGTACAAGATACGCCATGATGGCCAGATCGCGGCAAGGACCGTCAAGGCAGCCGCCTACTCTACGGCGCGGCGCACCACACTTCCCAATGTAGCTGAATAGTGCGGCATACATGTAATTCGCTCTCTCCTTGGCCTATAAAAGGAAGACGAACTCCCCTGCCGCAGGGGACGAGACAGAGGACATGAGGCAGAACAACTAGACACGACACACTGCACACTTGTTTTCTCATTCTCCCACAACATCTTCAGCCACTCCACCAGGGACTTGGAGGCCACGCTTCCTCTCCCGCCTTGCTTGTAGCCGCCCCACTACAGGCACCCCCGGTGCTGAGCAATACAGTGCCTCGAGCACATCACTGCTGGACGTACGGCCCTTGGCCGGAACCAGGATAAACCTTGTGTTTCTGATTGCTTGGCATCGACCATTGAGGGATAGACCTTGGCACTTATTACTGGTTAGTGTCGGGACCACATTCCGCACCGACAGTTGGCGCCCACCGTGGGGCACGCGAGCGCCTAAGGTCAATCCAACGTTAACTCCCTCCATGGTGATCCGCACCGAGTACCGCGGTACACGCTACTCCATGGGCATCTCGGACCCCCTCCCCGCCGGGTTCGAAATCCGGTTCGGGGGCCTGAATTTCCAGGCCACGGGGAACGGCTACCTGATGCGCCTCATTAACCGTGAGGAGCTCCGTGCGCGGCGCCAGGCCGGGCCCGCCTCGGTCACCGCCGCGCGCGCGTCGCGGCGGCACGGACACCCGCGGCACGGATGCCGCGGGCCCGTCGGCGTCACGGCGCCGCCATCGCTCCGGTCGGCGCTCACGCCGGGCGCGGTCGGAGCGACGCGCAAGCCGAACGCGCCGCCTCCCCAACGCGGCGCACCCGTCGCGCGCGACGACCACCACCCCGGCGGGGGAGC
The DNA here is from genome assembly GCA_947561735.1 of Cenchrus americanus. Taxonomy (NCBI): domain Eukaryota; kingdom Viridiplantae; phylum Streptophyta; class Magnoliopsida; order Poales; family Poaceae; genus Cenchrus; species Cenchrus americanus. The sequence continues at coordinate 147,338,139 of OX387243.1, read as the reverse complement.
GCGCGGTCTCCGGGCCACGCTTCCCCATCGGTCTGCGCGGCGCAGCGACAGCCTACAACGCCAACGTCAACACCATGATGCGCAGGGTTCCCCCTGGCTGTCACGTCTTCGTCGCTAGGGACCCCGGTGCCTCCGCGGGCGACGAATCGTCCCTAGGCTCCCTTGACGCGTTGCCACCCGCCAACCTGCATGGGTACGCGGAATGGGACTTCTCGGCGTGCGGGGCGACCCGCATGTGTTCGGGCGTTTTCTTGACGCCACGGACTACGGTTCGGCCGCTCCCGACGATTCCAAGACCGGGAGCTACGACCCCGCGCAGAATGCTGCGTCGTCATCGCCAACGACCCGAAGAAACGCCACGCCGTGCGGCGGGCGCCGGCGACGGGGAGGTTACGCCCGCCCCGGGGATCGCTCCGCGCCTGGCTGCGGGACCGAGCACCCCTGCTGGAGCCGACATCGACGCACAGCTAGCCCAAGCTCGCGAACTCGAGGCCAAGCTGGTGGAAGAATACCGGACGGTGCGGTTGCTCCGCGCCTCCATGGCAAGCGAAGCCTCCGCGCGCGCGAGCGCGCGCGGGAGTTAGGCTTACAGGCCCGCGACCGCATCAACGCCGACTTCAACGTCGACAACCCAGACACGCCTCCGCGGGCGAGCCGAGCTTATCGCCGCCGCGGCGCCGCTCGCGGGCCATGCCGGCCCCCTCAACGCCCGAAGTGCGAAACCTGCACCGTGAGGCGCAGGCGCTCATCGAGCAGGCATCCGTTCAGCAGGCCAAGAGCTCGGCGTCACGCATCCGCCAACAGGGTGACGCGCGGGCCGACAGGGCCGTGCAGGGGGGCGAGCCCTCAGTCCATGCAGATGAAGCGGCGGAGCGACCGGCCAACCCGGGACGCACACCGGCCAAAGAACGGCTCCTCGACACGCGCAGGGCGCGGGACGGCGACGCCCGTAACGTCATCAACACTCGGCGGACGAGCAAAGCGGATACGCGAGCGGCGGCAGGCTACCATCCTTGGCGGGGTGGACGCTACGACAGCGATGAAGACCGCTCTCCGACGCCGGAGCCCCCGGGGACCCGTGTGTTCAGCCGGGAGATCCGCGCGGCGGCCTTCCCCCGAGCCGCTTCCGCCGGCCCCACGACCATTGTCAAGTACAACGGGGAGACGGATCCCCGCGTGTGGCTCAACGATTACCGCCTAGCATGCCAGCTGGGTGGGGCCACCAGCGACGAAGTCATCATCCGCAACCTCCCCCTACACCTCGGCGATTCTGCCCGGACGTGGCTTGAGCATCTGCCAGCCAGCCAGATCCACAACTGGGATGATCTGGTCCGCACGTTCGTGGGCAACTTCTAGGGCACGTACGTGCACCCTAGGAATTCCTGGGACCTGCGCTCCTGCACCCAGAAGCCCGGTGAGTCGCTCCGGGACTTCATACGACGCTTCTCCAAGCGTTGCACGGAGCTCCCAAGCGTAGCGCAATCAGAGATTGTGCACGCCTTCCTCGAGGGCACCACGTGTCGGGATCTCGTGCGGGAGCTGGGGCGCAGCCCGCCTGCAGACTCAAACGAGCTGTTCGATATCGCCACCAGCTTCGCCTCAGGAGAAGAGGCCGTGGGGGCGATCTTCGATGGCAAGAAGGGCAAGCGCCCGGACGAAGCGCCCGCAGAGGGCAGCAAGTCCAGGGAGCCCCACCGGAAGGACAAGCGGGGCAAGAAAGGGAAGAAGTCGCGCCGCGAGGCGCGCGAGCAGGGGCGCGATGGCGATGACGCCGAGGCCCTTGCTGTTGACCCGACTCGACGAGGCCCTCGACCGGCCCCTCGAGGTCCGGGGGTGTTCGACGACATGCTGAAAAAGCCATGTCCATACCACAAGACTTCAGTGAACCACACCCTCGAGAGTGCGACATGCTCAAGAAGTTCTACGGTCGCGCCGCCGCAAAAGGCGCGGAGGCCAAGAAGGACGGAGGAGATGGCGACGCTGGCGGCTTCCCCGCCGTGGAAAACGTGTTCCTCATCTTCGTGGGACCAACCGTCGACATGTCGAGCCGCCAGCGCAAGCGGGAGCGGCACGAGGTCCTCGCCGCGGAGAAGGCGCCTCCCTCCTTCCTTGACTGGTCGGAGGATGCCATCACCTTTAGCCGTCAAGACCACCCGAACCGCATCCCCAACCCGGGCCAGTACCCGCTGGTGGTCGACCCGGTCATCGGGAACGCGCAGTTCTCGAAGGTCCTGATGGACGGAGGCAGCAGCCTCAACATCCTCTACGCGCACACGCTGCGCCTGTTGGGGATTGGGTTGGATCAGCTGCGGCCTAGCACGACGCCGTTCCATGGCCTCGCGCCAGGCAAGCGCGTCCAACCCCTCGGGCAGATCGACCTGCCGGTTTGGTTCGGCACACTGAGCAATTTCCGCAAGGAAACGCTCACCTTCGAGGTGGTGGGGTTCCGGGGCGCCTATCACGCCATACTCGGGCGGCCCTGCTACGCCAAGTTCATGGCCGTCCCCAACTACACCTACCTCAAGATGAAGATGCCGGGACCGAACGGCGTCATCATCGTGGGCTCGTCCATCGAGCACGCGTTCGACTGCGACGTCAAGTGCGTAGAGCACGCGGAAGCGCTAGCGCTGGACGAAGCGCTGGTGACCACCTTGGAGAAGATGGTCAACGAGGACCTTGACTCCACCACTAAGCACGCCAGCAACTTCGAGGCCGCGGAGCAGACCAAGGAAGTGCCCCTCGACCCTGCTGCCCCCGAGGGCAAGGCGTTAAGGGTCAGCTCCACCCTCGACCCGAAATAGGAAGTGGTGCTCGTCGACTTCCTCCGCGCCAACGCCGACATCTTTGCGTGGAGCCCCTCGGATATTCCAGGCATCCCGAGGGAGGTCGCCGAGCACTCCCTTGACATCCTGCCTCATTCCCGCGCCGTGCAGCAGCGGCTCCGCCGCTTCGACGAAGAGCGCCGGCGGGCGATCGGAGCGGAGCTGCGGAAGCTTCTTGATGCCGGGTTCATCAAGGAGGTATTCCACCCTACGTGGCTAGCGAATCCTGTACTTGTAAAGAAAAAGAACGGGAAATGGCGGATGTGTATAGACTACACCAGTCTTAATAAAGCATGTCCTAAAGTTCCCTTTCCTTTGCCACGCATCGATCAAATTGTTGATTCAACAGCTGGGTGTGAGCTGCTTTGCTTCCTTGATGCCTACTCCGGGTATCACCAAATAAAGATGAAGGAGTCCGACCAGCTCGCGACTTCATTCATCACGCCGTTCGGGATGTTTTGCTACGTCACGATGCCGTTCGGCCTCCGGAACGCGGGTGCAACGTATCAACGCTGCATGCAACACGTTTTCGGAGATCACATCGGGCGAACGGTTGAGGCGTACGTAGACGACATCGTCGTAAAGACCAAGAAGGCAGACGACCTGGTTGGCGATCTCAGCATCGCGTTCGGCTGCCTACGGGCCAACGGGGTAAAATTAAACCCCGAAAAGTGTGTCTTTGGTGTGCCGCGGGGCATGCTCCTAGGATACATAGTCTCCCAGCGAGGCATCGAGGCCAACCCCGAGAAGGTTGCGGCCCTCGAGCGAATGGGTCCAATCCGGGACCTCAAAGGGGTGCAAAAGGTGCTGGGGTGCCTTGCCGCCTTGAGCCGCTTCATCTCGCGGCTCGGCGAGAAAGGCTTGCCCCTCTATCGCCTCCTCAAAAAGCACGAGCGCTTCTCATGGACCGCCGAGGCCCAGGACGCGCTCGACAAGCTGAAGGCATCCTTGACCCACACCCCGATCCTCACGCCGCCGCAGGACGGCGAACCCCTGCAGCTCTACGTGGCCGCGACCACCCAGGTGGTCAGCGTCGTAATCGTAGTGGAGCGCACGGAGGAAGGGCACGCCCTGCCGGTCCAACGGCCGGTGTACTACATCAGCGAAGTCTTGTCCGACACCAAGACACGCTACCCTCAAGTCCAAAAGCTGCTGTACATGGTGGTCCTCGCGCGGCGCAAGCTTCGCCACTACTTCGAGGCCCACCCTGTCACGATGGTCTCCTCCTTCCCGCTGGGGGAGATCATCCGTAACCCGGACGCGGCAGGCAGGATCGCCAAGTGGTCGGTGGAGTTGATGGGCGAGACGCTCGCCTACGGCCCGCGCAAGGCCATCAAATCCCAGATCCTGGCGGATTTCGTCACTGAGTGGACGGATACGCAATTACCGCCGCCACAGATCCAAGCAGAGTGCTGGACTCTGTACTTCGACGGCTCAGTAATGAAAACAGGGGCGGGCGCGTGCCTGCTCTTCGTGTCACCCCTCGGGGAGCACATGCGGTACGCGATACGCCTCCACTTCCCCACGTCAAACAACATGGCTGAGTACGAGGCCCTCCTTTGCGGCCTCAAGATCGCCATTGAAATAGGCGTCAAACGCCTCGACGTGCGGGGGGATTCGCAGCTCGTAATTGACCAAGTCATGAAAAATGCGAGCTGCCACGACGACAAGACGGAAGCGTACTGCAAGGCCGTGCGAGCCCTCGAGGACAAGTTCTACAGCATCGAGCTCAATCACGTGCCCCGCCGGTACAACGAGGAGGCAGACGAGCTGGCCAAGATCGCGTCCGGGCGGATCACCGTCCCCCCAACGTTTTTGCCCGAGACATCGCCCAGCCCTCCGTCACCCTCGAGCCTCACCGCTCGAGCCACGCGGAACCCTCGGGGGCTTCCTCGAATCCAGCAGGCGCGGAGCCCATGGATGAGGACCCCTCAAACGAGGCGTACGTGCTCTCCCTCCTCGAGGGGTATGGCACCGACGAGGCCGACGTGATGGAGGTCGAGCCAGCCCCCATCAAGGCAGATTGGCGCGACAAGTATGTCGCCTGGATGGCTCGAGGGGAACTCCCCTCGGACCGGGCCGAGGCCAGGCGCATCGCCAGGATGGCCATGTCCTTCGCCCTCATCGGCGGCGAGCTGTACAAGCGCGCAGCTTCCGGCATCCTGCAGCGGTGCGTGCCCATCCCCGAGGGGCGCGAGCTCTTACGGGACATTCACGCGGGGATCTGTGGCCATCACGCCGCACCTCGCACCCTCGTAGGCAATGCGTTCCGTCAAGGCTTTTACTGGCCTACCGCGGTCGCGGATGCCAGCGAGATCGTGCGCACCTGCGAAGGGTGCCAGTTCTACACCCGCAAATCCAACCTTCCTGCTCACGTCCTGCAGACCATCCCCATAACATGGCCTTTCGCCGTATGGGGGCTGGACATCGTCGGGCCCCTGCGAAAGGCGCCCGGGGGCTTCACCCACTTGTTGGTTGCAACCGACAAATTTTCCAAGTGGGTGGAAGTACGCCCCATTACGAATCTCAGGGCAGAGCAAGCGGTGACGTTCTTCCCCGACATCGTTCATCGTTTTGGAGTACCAAACTCCATCATCACCGACAACGGGTCTCAGTTCACGGGCAGGAAATTCCTAGAATTCTGCGACAAATTCCACATCCGTGTGGATTGGGCAGCTGTGGCACACCCGCAGACTAACGGTCAAGTGGAGCGTGCCAATGGCATGATCCTACAAGGCCTTAAGCCCAGAATTTTCGACCAGCTGAACAAGTCTGGTCGGAAATGGCTCCAAGAGTTACCAGCGGTCTTGTGGAGCCTAAGGACCACCCCAAGCAGAGCCACTGGGTTCACCCTGTTCTTTCTAGTCCATGGCGCGGAGGCCGTCCTCCCCACGGACTTAGAGTATGGGTCACCCAGGGTACGAGGCTACGATGAGGACGCCAACCAGCGAGCCCGCGAGGACTCACTGGACCAGCTGGATGAAGCGCGCCTCGTGGCCTTGATGCACTCCGCAAGATATCAACAGTCCCTCAGGCGCTACCAGGCATGGAAAATACGCTGGCAGGACTTCAGCGAAGGGGATTTGGTCCTAAGGCTACGCCAAGATAACCGAGGACGCCACAAGTTGTCACCTCCGTGGGATGGGCCCTACGTCGTGGTGAAAGTGCTCAAGCCCGGCACGTACAAGCTGGCCAACGAGGACGGCGAAGAACTCACCAACGCTTGGAACATCCAACAGCTACGTTGCTTCTATCCCTAGCTAGGATGTCCAAGTCCTTTGTTGTAAATCACATGACCAACACCCCAGTTGGTGGCAACCATGTAAATATCACCAGTTCAATAAAAAGGGCAACTCGGCTTTCCCCTGAAACCCAAGTTACCCTCGGGGGCTACTACGGGGGGCATCCCCCCCCCCAAAAATGGTCCCATTTTTTCGCAAAAAAGAAACAACTCACGCGCGCTAAGCATGTTTCTACTTCGGCCTCGAGCAAAGTTCGAACAGGGTGCAGGTAGCCTAGCGGAAAGGACGCGCGAGCCAGAGATAGCCTACGCCTCCGCGAGGATATGACCCTTCTCTCTTGCCTCCAACCCAGCAGGCCACCCGCGAAAATCGAACTCCCCTAACTAGAACTTACTCAGGAAGAAGAAGAAACAAAAAAGCGCAATAAAGTAAAGAACATCATTCCACTTTCACAAACGTTGGAAGAAAAAATGATATGTTTATTTACAAGGCCACATGGCCCGCACACTAATACACAAACAAAAAAGGGCCTCGCGCCCGGCAATCTTCTGGCTAGCGGAGCATCGTCGTCGTCGGCATCAGGGAACAGGAACTCCTCAAAGGCCTCGGCGAGCGCCCCGGCGGCGTCGGCGGCTAAGGCGTCCACCCGCTCCATCGCCACCTCGTCCTCGACGCCTTCAGGGACGATGTAACCCTCCGCCACCGCCTCGAAGTTGATCTCATAATGAGATCGCACCACCCCGAGGGCCTTCTGGACGCCCGGCGCATGCGCCCGGTGACGTGCCTGCCAAGGGCGCGCAGGTGGCTGGCCGGCGAGCTCCCAGCCTGCGCCTCGCCCTCCTCCACGACCTAGCAGGTCTCGAGGGCCGCGGAGCGCAACTCCTGCTCGGAGGAGTTGTAGGAGGTCTGCAGTGCCTCGGCCCGCTCGGCCGCGTGCCCCAGCGCGGTGCACAAGCCTGAAGTTGCCCAGCAAGAAGAGGATCAGAAAAGGGGGCGAACTCTCTAAGGGAAATTCAGCAAAACAAGAGACGAACAGCGACTTACCCTCGACCTGCTTCTTCTCCACCTCGAGGGCGCGGCGCCCGGCCTCGACCGCCTGCTCAAGGCCGTTGAGGGTCTCGCTCTGCTCCTGGAGAGCCAGCTCCTGGCTCGCGCTCGTGATGCTAAGCACCACCAGCTCGCCCTCGAGCTTCGAGAACCCAGCGTTCCTCCCCTCCAGCGACTTCTGCGCCGTCTCGCGAGCAACGCGCTCCTGCTCGAGCGCCGACAGGGCGTCCGCAAGGGCAGCCCACTCCTGCTGGAGTTGCCCCTCAGCCCCCTGGCGGGCGGTACGCTCTTGCAGGAGCTGATCCTCCGCGACGGCGAGCGCTGCGGCCTTGGCGTCGAGGGCAGCCTTCAGATCATCGGCCTCCTTGGCCTTTTGCTCGAGCGTGCACGCCCGCTCCTCAGCCTGGCTCTGCTGAGCCCGCGCCCCCCGGAGCAACGAATGGAGCTCCAGGTTGTCGCGGCGGACGGCGACCACCTCCGGTCTCCCCGGTCGGCCGCCGGGGGTGCGCGCCCTCTCTAGGTCCGCCCACGCTGCCGCGGCGCCTCATCCCGGTCGATGAGGGCCGTGCAAACTTGCTCGAGGGAGGAGGGGGCGCGCCGGTCTCGCCTTGCGCTCTCATGGAGCCGATCGCGCGGGGCCACGGCCGGCCATGACGACCAACCGTCCGGAGTCCTCAGGGCGTCGGCAAGCGCGTCGAAGGCGTCGCACCGCTCCCGGAGCTGGCGGAGCTCAGCGCTCACCTGGTCGAAGGCGCCGTACTTATCGCGGGCGCGGTGCTCGAGCTCCTGTCACCAACAAACCGAGACCTGTGAGCGTCATGCTGCAAGGACCACGCGCAAAAACGAGAAAAATAAAGGAAACAGGCGACGGCACCCCACTTGGAAGACGCGCCACGCGGAGCCGCCATGGATCCGCAGCGCCTCGTTCAACGCTCGGTCGAGCGCGGTGTCGGGGACAGCCCTAGGGGTCCCCTTAAACAACGGGGAAATCCTCACTTAAATCCCGGCATCGAAACACGCCAAGCCTAACCATGCAGGTAACTAACCGTGCAGGACATGGCCTACGCGGCGGGACTCCGGCGGCCCACCAAGACGGCCCGCTTAGAAGACCCCTCGAGCGAGCTCCGCCTCGCTCGAGGGCGCGCTCCTCCTCGAGCGGGCTCCGCCCCGTTCGAGGGGCAGCTCTTCCCTCGAGCGGTCCCCGCCCCGCTCGAGGGCTCGCTCCCCCTCGAGCGGGTCTCGTCTCGCTCGAGGGTTTGCCCCGCCCTCGGCCGGGGCCCGCCACGCTCACGGGCGCCCCGCACGCGTGCGCCGGTCCGTACACGGGCATTAACGCCACGACGCTGCGGGACGGCGCCATCATGCGCCCGGGGCTCGCACCTCGGTGCCGCCGCACCAACTCCCCAGGGAGGAGACCATCCCCGCCACTGTGGAGATGGACTGTGCGGAACGGCCGGTGTCAGTCCCGTGACACCGCGCGCCCACTACAGTACGGCTAACGCGCCCGACCCTCGAAGGGGGGCCGGGCGCACCCTCGATTTCACTTTCCCGTGACTCTACAGGTTAGGTGGGGGGCGCTAGGCCGGTGGGTGGCCATCCCGGTCACTGTAACGGCGCGGCCGCCGTACCCACGCGTGCAGGCGCACGCCCGGCCACCGCGGGCGCACGCCGGGCACCGTAGCAACCACTCCGCTACCGCGGAGCGCGTTGGGAAGGAACGCCGTTCTCGCTCGCTCCCCGTGCCCCGTACCGGCCATCATCGGCACCTCCCCTCGAAGCCTATCGGAGGACGCCACCGCCATCGCCGCCCTCCCTACCCTCGAACCGCCACTTGTTCGGGTGCGGGGTAGGCCATCATGGCCGGATCGCGGCGAAGATCGTCGGACGGCCGCCCGCTCTACGCCGCGTAGCACGACGTGCACCCCCACGTAGGCCGGATGGCGCGGCGTGCATGTAACTCGCCGCCCCCTTGGCCTATAAAAGGGGAAGCGAGCCCCCGGCCCGCGGGGGGGAGACAAGTTCGGATCAACGAACACACCGTGCACTCACTCTCTTATTCTCCCACAACATCTTCACCACTCTCCCGGGGACTTGGAAGCCACACTTCCTCTCCCCGCCTTGCTTGTATTTGCCCCACTACAAGCACCCCGGTCTTCGAGCAATATAGTGCCACGAGCACGCCCTCTGTCGGACGTACGGCCCCGCGGCCGGAACCGAGGATAAAACCTTGTGTCATTTGTTGCTTGGCATCGACCATTGAGGGATAGACCTAGGCGCTATCTACTGGTTAGTGTCGGGACCATATTCCGCACCGATAGTTGGCGCCCACCGTGGGGCACACGAGCGCCTAAGGTCATTTCACCAACTCCCTCCATGGCGATTCGCACCGAGTATCGTGCTACACGCTACTGCATGGGTAGCTCGGACCCCCTCCCGGCCGGTTTCGAGATCCGCTTCGGGGATCTGAACTTTCAGGCCACAGGGAACGGCTATCTGATGCGCCTCACTAACCATGAGGAACTCCGCGCGCGGCGTCGGCCGGTGCACTCGGACCCCCCGCCACGCGCACGACACCGGCGCGGACGCCCGGCCGGCACGGATGCGCGGGTCCGTCGACGCCGCGACGCCGTCGTCGCTCCGGGCTACGTTCGCGCCGGGCGCGGTCCCCGAGCGGCGGCGGGGCGAGCGTGCCGCCGCCCGGCGCGGTGCGCCCACCGTCACGACCGCCGCCACCACCCCGGCCGGGACCGCGCGGTCTCGGACCGCGCATTCCCATCGGGCCGCGTGGCGCCACGACGGCCCATAACGCCAACGTGAACACGACGATGCGCCGGGTTCCACCGCCGCCACGTCTTCGTCGCCGGGGACCCCGCACCTCGGCGGCGGACGAGTCATCCCCGGGCTCCGCTCGACACGATGCCACCCGCCAACCGCCACGGGTACGCGGAGTGGGGACTTCTCCGGCGTGCGGACCCGGCCGCGTTCGGGCGCTTCCTCGACGCCACGGACTGCGGTTTGGGCGCTCCGACGACTCCCGGCACGGGAGCTACGACCCCATGCGGGAGTGTTGCGCCGTCATCACCAACGACCCGGCTAACGCCACCGCGCGGTGGGCGCCGGAGACGGGGAAGTCACACCCGCCCCGGGGGACCGCTACGCGCCGGCCGCGGGGCCAAGCGCTCCCTGCCGGGGCCGACGTCGACGCACAGTGGCCCAAGCCCGCGAGCTTGAGGCCAAGGCGGCGGAAGAGCACGGACGGTGCGGTTGCTCCGCGCCTCAATGGCGGGGGAGGCCTCCGCACGCGGCGAGCGCGCGCGGGAGGGCGGGCCGACGGGTCCGTGACCGCATCAACCCCGCCCCCCAACGCCAACAACGTGGACACTCGCCGCGGGGCGAGCCGAAGGCTCGTCGCCGCCGCGGCGTTGCTGCGCGCCATGCCGGCACCCTCGACCCCCGAGGCTCGAGACATGCACCGCGAGGTGCAAACCCTCATCGAGCAAGCGGCCGTCCAGCAGGCCGAGAGCTCGGCCTCACGCATCCGCCAACAGGGGGATGCGCGGGGTGACGATCCCGCACCAAGAGGCGAACCCTCGGTGCACGTGGGTCAACCTGCTGACCAAGGACGTACGTCGGCCAAGGAGCGGATCCTTGACGCGCGCAGGGCGCTGGATGGCGACGCCCGCAACATCATCAACGCCAGGCGCACCAGCAAGGCGGACGCACGAGCAGCCAGGGGCTACCACCCTCGAAGGGGTGGACGCTACGACAGCGGCGAGGACCGCTCCCCAACGCCGGGCCCCCGGCACCCGTGTGTTCGGCGGGGAGATCCGCACGGCGGCGTTCCCCCGGCGCTTCGTCGGCCCTCGACGATCGTCAAATACAACGGGGAGACGGACCCCCGCGTGCGGCTCAGCGACTACCGCCTAGCCTTGTCGGTGGGTGGGGCCACCAACGACGAAGTGATCATCCGCAACTTGCCCCTCGCATCCGGGCGACGCGGCCGGGACATGGCTCGAGCACTTGCCCGCCGGCCCGGATCTATAACCGGGACGATCTAGTCCACACGTTCGTGGGCAACTTCCGGGGCACGTACGTGCGCCACCGGGAACTCCCGGGACTGCGCTCCCGCACGCGAAGCCCGGCGAGTCGCTACGGGACTTCATACGGCGCTTCTCCAAGCGCTGCACGGAGCTCCCCAGCGTGGCACAGTCCGAGATCGTGCACGCGTTCCTCGAGGGCACCACGTGCGGGACCTTGTGCGCGAGGGCCGGGCCGCAGCCCGCCCTGCGGACTCAAACGAGCCGGTCGACATCGCCACCAGCTTCGCCTCCGGAGAGGAGGTCGTGGGGGCGATCTTCGACGGCAAAAAGGGCAAACGCTCCGAGGACACGCCCGCGGAGGGCGGCGGGTCCAAGGAGCCGCACCGCAACGACAAGCGGGGCAAGAAGGGGAAGAAGCCGCGCCGCGGGCGCGCGAGCGGGGCGCAACGGCGGCAACGCCGAGGCCCTCGGCTGTTGACCGGCCCGACGGGGTCCTCGACCGGCCCCTCGAGGCCCAGGGGTGTTTGACGACATGATGAAGAAGCCATGCCCCTACCACAAGACTCCCGTGAACCATACTCTTGAGCAGTGCGACATGCTCAAGAAATTCTACGGCCGTGCCGCCGCGAAGGAGGCAGAAGCCAAGAAAGACGGGGGCGATGGCGACGCCGGCGGCTTCCCCGCCGTCGAAAATGTGTTCCTCATCTTTGGGGGGACCCTACGTCGACATGTCGACCCGGCAGCGCAAGAAGGAGCGGCACGAAGTCCTCGCCGCGAGAGAGGGCGCCTCCGGCCTTTCTCCAGCGGTCGAAGGATGCCATCACCTTTAGCGGGACGACCACCCAAACCGCATCCCGAACCGGGCCGGTACCGGCGGTGGTCGATCCCATCATTGGGAACGCCCGTTTTCGAAGGTCCTTATGGACGGAGGCGGTAGCCTCAATATCCTCTTCGCGCATACTTTGCGCCCGATGGGGATTGGGGCCGGACCAGGGCCGGCCCGGCACGAAGCCGTTTCACGGCATCGCGCCCGGCAAGCAGGTTCAACCCCTCGGGCAAATCGATCTGCCCGTTTGGTTCGGTACCCCCAAGAACTTCCGTAAGGAAATCCTCACCTTCGAGGTGGTGGGGTTCAAAGGGGCCTACCATGCCATACTTGGGCGACCTTGCTATGCCAAATTCATGGCGGTCCCCAACTACACGTACCTGAAGATGAAGATGCCGGGTCCAAACGGCGTCATCACCGTCGGGTCGTCGATCGAGCACGCATTCGACCGCGACGTCGAGTGCGTGGAACATGCGGAGGGCACTAGCGCCGGATGAAGCGCCGGTGAACACGCCGGAGAAGATGGTCAACGACGACCTCAGCTCCGCCGCCAAGCACGTCGGCACCTTCGAGGCCGCCGAGCAAACCAAAGGGGTCCCCCTCGACCCGTCGGCCCCCGAGGGCAAGGCGTTGAGGGTCAGCTCGACCCTCGACCCTAAATAGGAAGCAGTGCTCGTCGACTTCCTCCGCGCCAACGCCGACATCTTCGCGTGGAGCACCTCGGACATGCCAGGCATTCCGAGGGAGGTCGCCGAGCACTCCCTTGATATCCTGCCAAACGCCCGCGCTGTGCAGCAGCGGCTGCGCCGCTTCGACGAGGAGCGGCGACGGGCGATCGGAGCGGAGCTGCGGAAGCTCCTCGAGGCCGGGTTCATCAAGGAAGTGTTCCACCCTACGTGGCTAGCTAATCCTGTGCTTGTAAAAAAGAAAAATGGGAAGTGGAGGATGTGTATAGACTACACTAGTCTCAATAAAGCATGTCCAAAAGTTCCTTTTCCTTTGCCACGTATAGATCAAATCGTTGATTCAACAGCCGGGTGTGAACTACTCTGTTTCCTTGATGCCTACTCGGGATATCACCAAATAAAAATGAAGGAGTCCGACCAGCTCGCGACTTCGTTCATCACACCGTTCGGGACGTTCTGTTACGTCACGATGCCCTTTGGCCTCAGAAACGCGGGCGCAACATATCAGCGCTGCATGCAGCACGTTTTCGGGGATCACATCGGGCGGACGGTCGAAGCCTACGTGGACGACATCGTCGTCAAGACCAGGAAGGCGGACAACCTGGTTAGCGACCTTGCCGTCGCGTTCAGTTGCCTACGGGCCAATGGGGTCAAGCTAAACCCCGAAAAATGTGTCTTTGGAGTGCCGCGGGGCATGCTCCTAGGATACATCGTCTCCCAACGGGGAATCGAGGCCAACCCTGAAAAGGTCGCGGCCCTCGAGCGAATGGGTCCAATTCGGGACCTCAAAGGGGTGCAGAAGGTGTTGGGGTGCCTCGCCGCCTTAAGCCGCTTCATCTCGAGGCTCGGTGAGAAGGGCTGCCCCCCTCTACCGGGCTGCTCAAGAAGCACGAGCGCTTCTCCGGACCACCGAGGCCCAGGACGCGCTTGACAAGCTGAAGGCGTCTCTGACGCACGCTCCAATCCTCACGCCGCCGCGGGACGGCGAGCCCCCGCAGCTCTACGTGGCCGCAACCACCCAGGTGGTCAGCGCCGTGATCGTCGTGGAGCGCACGGAGGAAGGACACGCCTTGCCCGTACAGAGGCCGGTCTACTACATCAGCGAAGTCTTGTCGGATACGAAGACGCGCTACCCCCAGGTCCAGAAGCTGCTGTATGCGGTAGTCCTGGCGCGGCGCAAGCTCCGCCACTACTTCGAGGCCCACCCGGTCACGGTGGTCTCCTCCTTCCCGCTAGGAGAGATCATTCGCAACCCCGACGCGGCGGGAAGGATTGCCAAATGGTCCGTGGAGCTGATGGGCGAGACGCTCGCCTACGCCCCGCGCAAGGCCATCAAATCGCAAATCTTAGCCGATTTCGTCGCCGAGTGGACGGACACGCAGCTGCCGCCCCCTCAGATTCAAGCAGAGTCTTTGGACTGCGTTCTTCGACGGCTCGGTGATGAAGACAGGAGCGGGCGCGGGCCTGCTCTTCGTGTCACCCCTCGGAGAGCACATGCGCTACGCAGTGCGCCTCCACTTCCCCGCATCCAACAATATGGCAGAATACGAGGCCCTCCTCTGCGGCCTCAAAATCGCCATTGAGTTGGGCGTCAAGCGCCTCGACGTGCGAGGGGACTCGCAGCTCGTGATCGATCAAGTCATGAAGAACGCGAGCTGCCACGACGACAAGATGGAGGCCTACTGTAAAGCCGTGCGGGCCCTCGAAGACAAGTTCTACGGCATCGAGCTTAATCACGTACCCCGCCGGTACAACGAAGAAGCGAACGAGCCGGCGAAGATCGCGTCGGGCGGATCACCGTTCCCCGAACGTTTTCGCGCGCGACATCGCGCGCGCCCTCGGTCGCCCTCGAGCCCTACCCCCTCGAGCGACGGTGGACCCTCGGGGGCTCCCTCGAATCCAGCGGGTGCGGAACCCATGGATGAGGACCCCTCGAACGAGGCGTACGTGCTCTCCCTTCTCGAGGGGTACGGCTCCATCGAGGTCGATGCGATGAACATAGAGCCGGCTCCTGTCCAAGTGGATTGGCGAGAGAAATACATCGCCTGGATCGATCGAGGGGAACTCCCCGTGGACCGAGCCGCAGCCAGGCGCATCGCCAGGATGGCCAAATCTTTCACCCTCGTCGACGGCGAGCTGTACAAGCGCGCCGCGTCAGGCATCCTCCAGCGGTGTATACCCATTCCCGAGGGGCGCGAGCTCCTGCGGGACATCCACGCAGGGGTCTGTGGCCACCACGCGCGCGCGCGCGCCCTTGTCGGCAACGCGTTCCGCCAAGGCTTCTATTGGCCTACCGCGGTCGCGGACGCCAACGAAGTCGTACGCACCTGCGAAGGGTGCCAGTTCTACGCCCGCAAGTCCAACTTGCCCGCTCAAGCCCTGCAAACGATCCCCGTGACATGGCCGTTCGCCGTGTGGGGGTTGGACATCGTCGGGCCCCTGCGGAAGGCGCCCGGGGGCTTCACCCATCTGCTTGTCGCGATCGACAAATTCTCCAAGTGGGTGGAGGTGCGTCCCATCACGAATTTAAGGGCGGAGCAGGCAGTCACGTTCTTCACTGACATCGTATACCGCTTTGGAGTGCTAAACTCCATCATCACGGACAATGGGTCCCAATTCACGGGCCGGAAGTTTTTGGAGTTCTGCGACAAGTTCCACATCCGCGTGGATTGGGCAGCTGTGGCACACCCACAGACCAACGGCCAAGTGGAGCGTGCCAACGTCATGATTCTACAGGGCCTCAAGCCCGAGATTTTCGACCGGCTCAACAAATGCGGCCGAAAATGGCTCCAAGAACTACCCGGCGGTCGTGTGGAGCCTAAGGACAACCCCAAGCGAGCCACGGGTTCACCCCGTTTTCCTAGTCCATGGCGCGGAAGCCGTCCTCCCCACGGACCTGGAATATGGGTCGCCCAGGGTTCGAGGCTACGGCGAGGATGCTAACCAGCGAGCCCGCGAGGACTCGGCCGGACCGGCCCAGACGAAGTACGCCTCGTGGCGTCGATACACTCCGCAAGGTATCAACAGTCCCTACGACGTTACCAAGCACGCAAGATACGTCGGAGGGATTTCAGCGAAGGGGATCTGGTCCTAAGGCTGCGCCAAGACAACCGAGGACGCCACAAGCTATCGCCCCCATGGGAGGGACCCTACGTCGTGGTGAAGGTGCTCAAGCCAGGCACGTACAAGCTGGCCAACGAGGACGGCGAAGAGCTCACCAACGCTTGGAACATCCAACAGCTACGTCGCTTCTACCCTTAGCTAGGATTTCCAAGTACTTTCGTTGTAAAATCACATGGCCAACGCCCCAGTTGGTGTCAACTATGTAAATACTCCAAGTCTAATAAAAGGGCAACTCGGCTTTCCCCCCGAAACCCAAGTTACCCCTCGGGGGCTCTGCGGGGGGCACCCCCCCCCCCCAAAATGGTCCCATTTTTCGCGCAAAAGTAAAAAACAACCCACACGCGCTAAGTTTGTTTCTTACTTCAACCTCGAGCCACGATTCGAACAGGGCGCAGGCGGCACAGCGGAAGGAGCGTGCGAGCCAGAGATAGCCTACGCCGCGTGGCTATGGCCCTTCTCTCTCGCCTCCAACCCAGCGGGCCCTTGCGAAAATCGAACTCCCCTAACTAGAATCTACTCAGGAAGAAGGAGAAACAAAAAGCGTGATAAACAAACGATTTCATTTACATCAAATGCCCATGTTCATGAAACGACTTGTTTATTTACAAAAGGCCATGAGGCCAGAGTACTGATACACATAAAAAACGGGCCTAGCGCCCAGACTGCTTTCAGGCGGGAGGAGCAGCAACGTCCGCGACGTCGGGGAAGAGGAACTCCTCGAAGGCCTCGGCGAGCAACCCGGCGGCATCAGCAGCGAGCACATCCATACGCTCCATGGCCACCTCGTCCTCGACGCCCTCGGGTACGACGTAGCCTTCGCCGGCGCCTCGAAGTTTACCTCGTAGTGGGACCGCACCACTCCGAGGGCCTTCTCGGACGCCTAGGTGCAACGCCGGCGCATCCGCTCCGTGACGTGGCCGCCGAGGGCGCGCGGACGGGCGGCCGGCGAGCTGCCCGGCTTGAGCCTCGCCCTCCTTAACGACACGGCGGGTCTCGAGGGCCGCATCGCGCGGCTCCCGCCGGCTCTGCTCGGAGGAGGTTGTAGGAGGCTGCGGAGCCTCGGCCCGCCCGGCGGCGTGCCCCGGGCGGTGCGCAAGCCCGGGAATCGACGAGACGAAAAGAAATCGAAAAGGGGGGAAGCGGACCCTCTAAAGCAAAAACCAACAAGGTGAGTCAAACGGTGGCTCACCCTCGACTTGCTTCCTCTCCAAATCGAAGTCGCGGCGCGCGGACTCGATTGCCAACTCGAGGCGGCGGACGGTTTCGCCTTGCTCGCGGAGGGCCGGCTCCGGTTGGCGTGAGCGATGCGAGCGCAAGCGCCTCGTCCTCAACCTCGGAGAATGCGGCGTTCCGCTCCTCCGGCGACTTCTCCCGCCGCCTCGCGAGCGACGCGCTCCCGCTCCCGGCGCCGTCGGGCGTCGCCAAGGGCGGCCCTTGCTCCCGCCGGAGCCGCCCCTCGGCCCCCGGCGGGCGATGCGCTCCCGTGCCGCACTGCTCCTCGGCGGCGACGAGGGCCGCGGCCTTGGCGTCGAGGGCGACCCTCGGATCGTCGGCCTCCTTGGCGCGATGCTCCAACCCGCGCGCCCGCTCCTCGGCCCCCGGCGGCTGCGCCCGCGCCCCCTCGAGCGACGTGCGGAGCTCCCGGGCTTCGGCGCGAGCGGTGGCCACCCCCGCCTCCCGGTTGGCGGCCGGCCGTCCGCGTCTTCTCCGGATCCGCGCGCGCGTTCCACGGCGCCTCGTCGCGATCGAAGAGGGCTGCCCGACCCGCTCGAGGCTCGAGCGACGCGCCGCGCCTGCCTCGAGCTCTCGGGGAGCTCGTCGGGCCGGGCCGGGGCCCGTACGCCAACCGCCTGTCCCGGCGTCCTAAGAGCGTCCGCAAGCGCGTCGAAAGCGCCGCATTGCTCCCGAGCCGGCGGGCTTCGGCGTTCACCCGGTCGAACGCGTCGTATTTGTCGTGGGCGCGGCGCTCGAGCTCTGGCGTCCACATGTCAAATCCCGTAAGCGCCAAGACTTGAATGCAACATACGAAAACGAAAAGGGAAGAGGGACGAGCAACCATGGCTCACACGGAAGACGAGCCGGGCCGGGCCGCCGTGCTTGCGGCGCCTCGTTCAACGCGCGGTTGAGCGTGGCGCCGGTGGTTCGGAGCTCGCCCCGAGCTCTGCTCTCCCCGGCGTCGGCAAACGCCGGGGGATCATCGACGGCCCCCTCCACCCGGGCGGGGCGGCGGCGTGGGAGGACGAGGCCTCGGCACCATGCCCTCGGCCCCCCACCACCATGTGACCCTCGTGCCGCCTCACGAGGGCCCCCTCTCGGGGCTCGGGGGGGAGTTCGCGGGCCGGTCCGGCCCCCCGGTTCCACCCGGGCGGCGGGGAGTCATCCGAGAGCTCCACCACCTCGCCGCAAATCGCCGGCGGGCGCGGCCGCTTGCGCCGCCTCCGCCGCACCTCCACCCGCGCCTCCGCGGTCACGGGCGCCCGTTGTGCCGCCGTGGCCGCCACCTCCGGCCGTACCGCCACATCCGCGGGCGCTCCCGCGGTTGCGCCCGCCCCACCTCCTCCGCAATGGCGGCCCACCGCGGCCGCACCTCCACCGCCGCCGCCGCGCGGCCCGCGTCTCCGTGACGACCGGCGCCGGCCGGTCCCCCGCGGCCTGCGGGCCGCGCCGCGGCGGAGGCTGATCTGCCGGCCGGGGCCTCGAGGCCCCGGCCCGGGTCTTGCGAGCTCGCGCCCGCCGCCGTACTTGTCCCCGGGCGCGACCCCCTCGACGAGCGCCGCCGGGTGGGGATCGATGCGTCCGTCCTCAGCACCTTGGCTGGTGCAAGAGGAGGAACGGTTGGCACCGCCCTGCGCAGGCACGAACGGAGGGTCAGAGCACTTAGTCATCGACGAGCCAAACCAAACGAAGAAGGACAGGCTCCTTACCTCGCAGAGGAAAAGGCCCGCTTCCTTTTCCTCGAGGCCTCTGCGGACGAGGCCGGCGCAGTGTCCGCGCCCCCCGCCGTAGCGCCTCCCGACGGCGCCACCGCGCGCGCGGAGCACGCCCGCCCCATGCGCGGGCGCGCCCGATGCCGCACCCCTCCCAAAGGCGCCACCGCGCGCGGGGGCACACTCGCCCGCGCGCGGGCGCGCCCGCCGTCGCGCCCCCTTGACGATGACGCGCGCGCGCGCGGCACGCTCCCCCCGCGCGCGAGCACGCTTGACGCACGCCCGGGCGCGTGCGCCGCGCGTGCTTCCGCGCGCGCGCGCCGGGCACCTCCCGCGGCGCGTGCCGCCCCCACGATGACGATTGCCCGGCGACGGGCGCCGGTGCGCCCGCCCCGGCACGAAACCGCCCCCCGCGCGCGGGGTTCCGCCATGGGGGCGCGGGCGCCACCTGTCGGAGGGGCCCTCCCCCCTCGGCCTTTTCCTCCTCGTCCTCGTCCGAAGACGAGGGCTCCTCGATATCCGGGGAGGAGAGCCCCGGCTCCTCGCGCCGCCGATACTCCGCGGCCCGCCGGTCGCGGCGCGCTTGGCCGACGCCCGGCGTGCTCCCTCTTGCGCGCCGCCCGCTCCTGCCGCTCCCGCCGCCCGCCCGAGCGCACGGGGGTCGGGGGGGTGGGTGGAACGGACTTGGCGATGTTGAACTCCACCGGTCGCGCACGGGAGCGACAATGGCGCATCAGGAAACAGAAGCAAGACCAAGAACTAAAACAAAATCAGGAACCCAACTCACCCGCGGGCCCGTGGGGAGCATCTCAAGGTCCCATGGGGTCCGACCCGCAGGTGGCGGCGTCCGGGTGTCGACGGCGTTCCGCGCCCGGGTGAGCACATACGGCCGCTCAAGGAGCGTCGGGAGCATCCGCGACCTCGCCAGGTCGATGGGGTTGGCCGCCTCCGTCATCTCGAAGATGCAGAGCGGCCTCTCCATCTGAGGCACGACCCGCTGGTGGTGGAGGAAGGCGAGGACGCCCATCGCGTTGAGCCCGTGCTTCGCCGGCCGGCGCCGGGGCGGCGAGGACGGACTCTTGCCGCGCCCCGATGCCGGGCCGTAGACACCCCGTAGCCCCGGGGAGTCCGGCCTCTTCTTGAACACCCGCCGTTGTAGGGAGGAAGGCCGGGCTCGGCGTTGCGCGGATAGAACCATCCCCGCTCCCGGCCGGCGTTGTTCGTCGTCATGGTGCGGGGGATGTAGAAATCCTTGAGCCGCCCCCGCAGGGCAGCGACATCCCGCCGGCGCGCACCGCGCGCGGGTCCTCGGCTCCGACGTGGGCCGCGTGATGAGCTCCCCGCGGAAAAGGTGAACCCGAGAGATCCCGGTGACGGGATCCCCGGTACCCTTCGCAGACGCCCACGAACATGGCCGCCTGCGAGATCGCGTTGGGGGCGAAGTTGTGCAGCTCCACCCCGTAGTAGTAGCACATCGCCCGCATGAAGGTGTGTTGACGGTGAATTTCCGTCAACCTAGAGTACTTGTTATACATTGGTTTCGATTATGATTTGCAACTAACCCGCCACTAGGCATACTAATGATATAACAAGTTCACACTTGCATGTCGATTTTGGAGTTTGTTGTTTACGCAGGAAATTAACGCTAAAGAGGAGACTTTCGGGATAAGTTCATCACGCACTTCAAGAGAAGATCATGAAGCCCGTCACAAGTCAAGACACGAAGTGAATAAGACTCCAAACAACCCAAGGACCGAAGCATCAACACGCAAAACTCCGGGGATTTGGATGTTTACCAACGAGATCAACTCGGCCCGAGAGATATTCTCGCGGCTCGGTACAGCATGATCTTTCGGTACAGATTCGGAGACTTAAACGGTCTTTAATGGCAAAAGTTTGACTACCAAAGTTGTGGGCCTCGACGATACCTTCGATTTGGACATGTGGAAGGCCCAATTTGGATAAGGGAGCTAGGAGATATGGCCCCCGAAATCCCTGCTGCGCAGTCAGTCCGAAATCAGAACAGATTATCTTCCAAAGCCGATTTGGAGATCTTATCTTCGTTTTTATGGAAAGAAATGAATACCAAAGTTGAAGATAATTTCGTGGAACACAACCTGGACACCGAATTTGCATTATTTGGAGTCCGAACGTGGGAGATATGGCGTTGGAAAGGAAGGACTGCGAATCAGGAAAATCTGGCTGATTTTATGGAAACCAAGTTTGCTTCTCTCCCAAGGAGGATTTCGTGCAAGGCAAGGTGGAGCACGCCCAAAGGCACCTCAAGGACATAAATACAACCCCCCTAGGCGCCCCAATATGGTGACACATCGAACAAATCATCCTACCGACGCCAATCACCAGAAAACCGCCGCCGCAAGATGAGGGAGAGAGTTAGATGAGCTCGTCGCAAGGATCAACGCCGGCGGAGAGAAGGAAGCAAGAGGAGGACTCCAAGCCGCAGGCCTAGGGGTGTTCCCAAGCTCCATCGCCGCCATCTTCATCGACGACGTTCTCCGGAGTCTCCATCACCCCTATGTGCTTCAATCCGTGTAAGATGATGGGGTAATGTCTCCGTTCATCCCTAGGATTAGATGGATACATGCTATGTGATCGCTACTCGATTTGTGGTTTCAATCTATTGTTTTCATGTTGATGATGCTTTGATGATTAAGGTTAGCTACCATGTTTTTCGGGCGTATGATATCCGCTACTCCCATAGATTCCATCAACATACCGTGTCCATCATAGGTCTAGTCACGAATACCTTCGCGTAGTGACGAGACGAGAGGAGGGAAAGGGCGAAACCGTGGTCACAACCCCCGGTAGATTGGTTTACCGCTTTCGTGTAGTAGATGCATACCATGTTATCCTAGATCCTAGGGAGGGAACGCTTATCTATCTTAATCACTCTCTTGCGCTCACCCTTTATCATCTAGTTTAACCCTCGATTTGTTTGATCAACTTAACTTAGAGTAACTTAGGTTAGATTGTCTTTACTTTTAGATTAATACTCTCTTTCAAAGGTTTTCCATTCAACTAGATTAGTACTTGGTTAAGCGCTAGTAATCCCCTTGCTCCGCGGATTGACAAGAACCTTGGGAATCCCGTGGTGAAAAAGGTGTGGGGTCCGTACGCTTGCGGATCGTAGAGGGATACGTCTTTTATCCGTCAACAAGCCCCTTTTTCTGGCGCCGTTGCCGGGGAGCAAGCCAGTTTGCTACGTTTAATCTAGTATTAATTTTGTTGATTACTAACACCTAACCCTTATTTTCTAAAAAAAAGAAAAAAAAATCTTTTTGTTTTTCTTTCTACTTTTCTTGTGCCTAGATGGATTTGTTCACCTCACCATTGGAAGACGAAGAGATGTCGCTAAGGGAGCTAGCAATGCCGTCAATGGAAGACATTGAGATACAAAAATCAGATTTGATGCTTGCTACAACCCACTACGAACTGAAGCCCGGAATCATCAAGTTAGTGGCGACAAAACCATTTAGAGGATTGGAGGATGACAACCCATATAGACACATTAAGGAATTCACGATGTTATGCAACACGGTGCAACAAAAAGGAGTTCCGGCCGCTTGGTTCAAGTGGAATCTTTTTCCATTCTCTCTCGAAGATGAAGCGCGAAGATGGTACACACTTGCGTCCGTTGAAGCAAAAGGAAATTGGGATGAGCTAGTGAAGAAGTTTCTTTTGAAGTTCTTTCCCATAAGCAAGGTCCAAGACTTAAGGAGGCAAGTGCTCACTTTCAAGCAAGGAGAGGATGAAGGAATTGATGAAGCATGGGACCGATTTAATGAACTACTTGAGCGAGGCCCGAACTTGGGATTTTCCGGTGACTTGATGTTGCATACCTTTTATTTTTCACTAACCCCTAACTCATCTCGTTTTGTAAGCATGTGTGCAGGCGGTGATATATTGGATAAAACAATTAGTGAAGTCGCACAAATCTTACAAAGGATAAGCAATGGACAAAGAACAATACGAGATTGGCAAAGATGTTGTCGAGAGGAGCAAAATGACAAAAGCAAGCCCAAGGTGCTTGCTGAAATTTCTGAAAAAGATGAACCGAAGGTCAAGGAAGATGAATCGACCATACAAGAAAGTGAAGATCCACTTCCCAAGGTAAGAGAAGTCATTTCGGATGTTAAAAATGTTGAAACTAACATGAATGTAGGCCGAAGTATGTGGAATGCTAAACCATTGGCGGAGTTCATTCAATCCGGTTGGGTTCAAGTTGATTTCGCCCCACTAATCAACTACCGAAGGAAGGAGGAACGCCGACACGTTGCCAAACTAGTTGAAGATATATTTGATCAAGAGATGAGTGGAGAGTCGATCCAAAAGATGTTTGAAGAAGAAAGAGAAGAAGGAGATGAAGGACGGATCGACCGGTTTGACAACTCAAATATTTATGATGAAGGAAGAGAAGAGTACAACCGTGATGAGCCTAGTGACTCAAAGGATAAATGGGAGGAGATAGGACTCAAGCTAGATGATAGCTTGTGTGCTATTGAAGCCTACACACTAGCAAATCAAGACATGGAAGTACTCAAGGATGAAGGAAAGAGTGAATCAACAATGAGCGATCTTGACGACATGTGGTACATGGAAGATAAAGAAAGCAACATACAAGTCTTTGAAGATGAAGATCTGGTTGATAAAGAAGACTTCAAAGAAGAGATGAATGTGTACATAGTTGAAGGATTACATGTTCCACATGATGAGTTGAAGAAATTGCAAGATGGTGATGAAGAGGCAACTACACTTGTTGAGATCGATTCGCCTTCAACACCGCTTGATGAACCAAATATCACTCTTGTTGAAAAATCTCTAAGGCCAAGGTACGCGCTGAAATCTCAAGATATTATTGGTATTGATGTTGATAAATTCAAATACTCATGCTCAACCAATAGTATGAATGATAGTTTAATGTCTATGCCTTGTTCCAATAGTGATCATATTGATAGGCTAGATTTTCTTGAGAATGAAAAAGAGGAAACATTTATTTTTGATCCAATTAATCTCACACCTAAAGAACCTTTGCCTAATGATGAGCTAAGTGCTATGCATGAAACATATGTTTCTTTTATTTACACCTTGACTTGTTGCTACAATTCACATGTGGTGTTAATTATGGACGCGTATGTTTACAATAAGTTTTGTAAATCTCGATCATGCTTTGCGCTTGGTCAAGCTAATGACCTTAAAGAATCACATGTTGGGAAAGGCCCGATTTTCACTAACCATGTAGACAAGGCTTGAATAATAAAAAAAGAAGTCATGCCTAAAAGAGTTGCAAGATAAATCATCAACCTCTCCGAATCCCGCGATGGATGCTGCTGTCTTCATCAATTTGAGAGCTTGTTCAGAGGTGTACAAATGAAGAAAATGAGATATCCAGAAGCTCCATCAAGTTACCATTCCAACGCATCAAGAACCAACAAGTTTGAAGACCCGTGCAAGGAGTTATGGAGAAAACATTGAGCGTTGCGTGTTCTGAAATTTCAGGACAGATTTCATCGCCGAAGTAAAACGGACGTAACTCTCTTGTCCGGAGTCCGATTTGAGCAAATGAAGACTCGTTGGAAAGGAAATTTTGTGCATTGTGCAATGGAGTAGAGTTTGAGTATACTCTCTGTTCTTGACATTAAAAAAATCATGGAGTGAAGGCAGCACCGAAGGATGATAAAGAAGGAGATAATGATGAAACAAAAGGATGCTTTAGGCAAGTCTTCTATAAGTGATCAAGCACAACATGGGAAGTAAATTAAAGCTGCATTGGTACCTTTTCTTCTTGCATGAAGGGCCATGGTTATGCAACGAAAAGAAGGTATGTGAGAAAGTCGAGCTCTATGACTTTAAATGAAGCGCTTTTCGGGAGGCAACCCGTTTCTTTATATTTTTACTACTTTCTTAGAGAAAATAAAGAATGGCACTATCTTATGATGATCAACTTGTGGTTATTAATCTAAGTTTAGATTTCCTTTTTAGAACCACCATCATGTTCATGCTCATATTTATTTATTTGCATGCATTGCATTTTGTTGTCCTCGTGATGTTTCTTTGTGTATACATGTTTTGCACATAGTTGGCTTGGTTGTTTTATATACTTAATAATGTATGCTTCAGTTTCCATGTTAATACTTCATAAGGCCTTATGAGTATTTTTCTTTTGTGATCTTGTGTAAACGTGGTGTTTAAACATGATTGCGGACCATCATCATTAAGTTCGATAAACCTTGCTAGCTTTTCATATGTTTTCATGTTGCATTGGTTAGTTTATAAGCTCTGCAATGCGCTTAATTTTTCTTGTGCTATAAGATTTATTGATTTAGGGATAGACATGGTGTTTTAACCCTAGATATATAAACCTTTATGGCTATGGAGAAATTCAGCAACCTAGTTGTAAACATGGTGTTTAGAACTAGGTGAAAACATTGTCTTTGTTTATATGCTTTCCTATCATGTGCATACACACCTTGCACCACGTACACTCATTAGGTTTTTATTCCTCATTAAACTAATTATGCCACAAGTTAAGAATCTTAGGAGACATTGTTGGATTGTTGGCAATTCTATCTACTCCCAACCGTCACCTTGGGGTAGAATGTGCGTTTAAAACGTGTTACAGGCAAGATAAAGACTCTCACTACAAGGAAATTGAAGGATGGCTAAGAAGTTCTTTGTCTTCTTCTTCCATGACTAGCAAAATGCTAAGCATGGGGGAGACCCTGAATCTTCAACACGGAAGTGCAACATAACGTTCTAGAAGATAGAATGATAAAGATCGTTAACATCTCCGGATCAATGTGCAAGAAGCCACCAATCTCATCAAAATTCTGCATGGTCTCAAAGGGAAAACACTGGATATTTTTGGATATTTAGAAGCCCCATGAAGTTACGATTCCAACAAATCAAGAATCAAGACAATCGGAGGTTCCTACAAGCGGTTATGCCCGAATCACCGAGTGCAACACGTCCTGAAATCAGTTTTGGACAGCACGCAGCGCTGAAGTAAAACGGACATAGCTCCCTTGTTTGAACTCCGTTTTCGATGAATGACCACACGTTGGAAAGGTAATTTCATAAACTTTTCAATAGAGCTATATTTCGATATATGTTCTGTTCTGGACAGAGGGGGAAATCCATGAAAAAGAGACAGCAAGGAGATGATGAGAACAAGAAAGAGGAGATGGTGATGACAACATTGAAGAGAAGGGTGACCAATGACTCCATTAAGCATACAAGATCAAATTCATAAGTTTAGGAGCATTAATAAATCAAGACAAAAGCAAAAGCCACATCGATACATGGAGATGTCGGAAGAAGGCAACGAAGAATTACAAAGGATGGTAACATCTCCATGGACCTTCTCTTTTCCAAACACAAATGCTTGTAAGTATGCCTTCAACCTCAACTAGGTGCAACCTTTTGTTTTTCTCTTCAAACAATAACATGGCTACTAGGAGGACAACCTAGGTTTCTTTTTACTTTCAATAGATAAGCATGACCATGTGTTCACCTCGATGTTCTATATTGCCTATGCTTACGGAAAGATGATGAAAGTTGCCGCTTTGTTTTACCTACATGAAGTTATACATGTCTTGGCTAATTGCTCTCTATAATATGATCTGAAATTAATTTAAATACCGGCTCTTTTATTTGTGGAGGTGAAATGACTATGCTCTAGACCCACATACATATCTTTGCTCTTTGATTTAAGTTTATGGATAGCCGGATAACTTGTTGTTTTTATGAAAACTTAACTTTTATGCTATCTACATATTTGTGATGCTCTTGCAAAGTTCTACCTACCAAAGCCATATACATATATGTTTTATGATAACAAAACCCGTAGATTGCAAACATATGTTTTGATGAGTTGGATTAGAATTGATTTCTATGGTTCGAGACTAAGAAGCTTGGTCATTCCTTTGTGTAACTTTTTCATGCTAGCCTTTTTGTCCATGCATTGTGGGTTTTCACATCGAAAATTTCACAAACTTCGCTGGGCATCCACCCTAAACCAAAAATATCTTTTTGTGATCACCTCCTTGTCCACAACCCAATTTGAGTATGGAGTAAAATTCTCGATGGAGATTCAAATATTCCGCAATATTATGGAATTTATACTTACTTTAGCAATCATTTCCCCTCTCTTTTATGCTCGAGGACGAGCATCGTTCAAGCATGGGGGAGGAGTCATTCTCTAACACAAATGCTATGTAAGTATTATGTTGCAAAAAGTTTTGAGGAGCAAAAGGAAAAAAAGAATAAAAATGAAAAAATGAAAAAAAATATATGATAAGAAGAAAAGAAAAGTAAGAAAAATAGGAAGAATAAAGTGAAAAAAAAGAAAGAGAGAAAAATGAGAAGGAAATAAAATAAAAGTAAAAAGAATATAATAAAGATGCTCCTCGGATCTTTTTGCTTCATAAGTTCTCAAGTGCCTTGATGACACATCCATACTCAAATCTTCCAACCATGTGCAATCCGATAACGAGGACTTCACTCGTGCCTCGGGATCATCTATTTGCCACTTGCACATGTCCACTTATCTAAATGTGTGTGTTTCACCCTTCTCTCTTTCCAACATTTATTTTCCATGGCCTTTTTGACGAGTCTCGATAATTCCAATAGATCTCTCTCTTAATTTGACAATATTTCGGATGTGTGTTTTGCTAGGATTGTTTTTAACCTTCCAAGATCCACATAAGCCTTCCTCTATCACATATGAGTAGAGTAGGTTGAAAATAATCTAGTATATGATTGAGTGACTTGATGAGATGAGTGTTCCATGAGCTCTTGCAAGAGATTTTCACTTATGTTGGATATGCATCTTTTTGAAAATCTTCCATGTGACAAGGTAATGGTTTGAAGTTCACTTAAGTTTGAGAGCATTGTGTTAAATGTGGCTTGTTCTTTATTGTTAGTCTGTCTTTCATAATGAAAAAGAAGCCGGTCACAACTTGAACTTTAAAAATAAATTCTTAAGAGAGAGCAATTTGTCTCGTCATGAATGACTAAGTGCAGGGATAACATTGGAAGGCAACGCTGATTTCCCTTTTAAGCGAGGACCACTTACTCGAGGACGAGCAAGGTTTAAGCATGGGGGAGATGTTGACGGTGAATTTCCGTCAACCTAGAGTACTTGTTATACATTGGTTTCGATTATGATTTGCAACTAACCCGCCACTAGGCATACTAATGATATAACAAGTTCACACTTGCATGTCGATTTTGGAGTTTGTTGTTTACGCAGAAATTAACGCTAAAGAGGAGACTTTCGGGATAAGTTCATCACGCACTTCAAGAGAAGATCATGAAGCCCGTCACAAGTCAAGACACGAAGTGAATAAGACTCCAAACAACCCAAGGACCGAAGCATCAACACGCAAAACTCCGGGGATTTGGATGTTTACCAACGAGATCAACTCGGCCCGAGAGATATTCTCATGACTCAAGTACAGCATGATCTTTCGGTACAGATTCGAAGACTTAAACGGTCTTTAATGGCAAAAGTTTGACTACCAAAGTTGTGGGCCTCGACGATACCTTCGATTTGGACATGTGGAAGGCCCAATTTGGATAAGGGAGCTAGGAGATATGGCCCCCGAAATCCCTGCTGCGCAGTCAGTCCGAAATCAGAACAGATTATCTTCCAAAGCCGATTTGGAGATCTTATCTTCGTTTTTAAGGAAAGAAATGAATACCAAAGTTGAAGATAATTTCGTGGCACACAACCTGGACACCGAATTTGCATTATTTGGAGTCCGAACGTGGGAGATATGGCATTGGCAAGGAAGGACTGCGAATCAGGAAAATCTGGCTGATTTTATGGAAACCAAGTTTGCTTCTCTCCCAAGGAGGATTTCGTGCAAGGCAAGGTGGAGCACGCCCAAAGGCACCTCAAGGACATAAATACAACCCCCCTAGGCGCCCCAATATGGTGACACATCGAACAAATCATCCTACCGACGCCAATCACCAGAAAAACCGCCGCCGCAAGATGAGGGAGAGAGTTAGATGAGCTCGTCGCAAGGATCAACGCCGGCGGAGAGAAGGAAGCAAGAGGAGGACTCCAAGCCGCGAGCCTAGGGGTGTTCCCAAGCTCCATCGCCGCCATCTTCATCGGCGACGTTCTCCGGAGTCTCCATCACCCCTATGTGCTTCAATCCGTGTAAGATGATGGGGTAATGTCTCCGTTCATCCCTAGGATTAGATGGATACATGCTATGTGATCGCTACTCGATTTGTGGTTTCAATCTATTGTTTTCATGTTGATGATGCTTTGATGATTAAGGTTAGCTACCATGTTTTTCGGGCGTATGATATCCGCTACTCCCATAGATTCCATCAACATACCGTGTCCATCATAGGTCTAGTCACGAATACCTTCGCGTAGTGACGATACGAGAGGAGGGAAAGGGCGAAACCGTGGTCACAACCCCCGGTAGATTGGTTTACCGCTTTCGTGTAGTAGATGCATACCATGTTATCCTAGATCCTAGGGAGGGAACGCTTATCTATCTTAATCACTCTCTTGCGCTCACCCTTTATCATCTAGTTTAACCCTCGATTTGTTTGATCAACTTAACTTAGAGTAACTTAGGTTAGATTGTCTTTACTTTTAGATTAATACTCTCTTTCAAAGGTTTTCCATTCAACTAGCTTAGTACTTGGTTAAGCGCTAGTAATCCCCTTGCTCCGCGGATTGACAAGAACCTTGGGAATCCCGTGGTGAAAAAGGTGTGGGGTCCGTACGCTTGCGGATCGTAGAGGGATACGTCTTTTATCCGTCAACAAGGTGCTCGCCGGCGCGTTGAAGCCACGCTCGTGGTAGCGGAGGAAGCTCACCACGTAGCCCTCTGGCGGGTTGGGCTCGTGGTGCGCGCCGGCCGCACGATCCACTCCGCCGGGCGCCCTTCTTCGTTAGCCGCCGGCGGCCGGCGGCGACCGGCCTCGCCAAGGGCGAGCCGGGTCCCCGTCGACCTCTCCCGGGCGTACGGCTCCGGGATCCTAACGGGAAGCTGAGGTGGCGCCATGAAGAGGACGGAAGCGAGCAGAGGCGGAGGACAAGGAGCGGAGGGGAAAAGCTTTAACAGCGAGCCCGCGCGATGGCAAGAGCAGGACGAAGGCGAAGGGGCGGGGGACTGAAAACGGTGAGAAGCTAAGGTAAAAAACCGCCGTCCCTTCCTCCCCCGCCGGTTTATAGGCCGACGGGCGAGCTCTCGGAGCGGACGCCCCGACCAGCATTAACCTGCAGGGAATCTTCCCATCGCGTCGACGGATGGGCCCCACCACGACCGCGGCGGCTATAACACCGCGGGCGGGTCATCATTGCAGCAAAGACCGGCAGACCGAGGCAAAACCGTCACGTCCGCCTGCCACGCCGCCCACTACGCGCGCGCGCGGCCGCAACGCCTAAAAAGACGCGCCCGCGCTGCAAACCCGCGGCCACGACCGCAAGGCACTTAAATGCCCGGGTCCCTTGCCAAGCAAGGAGAACCCTCGAGCGGGACGAACCCCCGGCTCGAAACAAAGGCGACCCTCGATGGGATATCAGCGTGAGAAGGCCGTCCGGGACCTGCTCGATGTAGAGCAGGCGACCGCGGGCGCCCATGCCACGCAAAACCCTCGAGCGGCATGACCCTCAACTCGAAGCGAAGGCGACCCTCGATGGGATATCAGCGTGAGAAGGCCGTCCGGGACCTGCTCGATGTAGAGCAGGCAACCGCGGGCACCCATGCCACGTGAAACCCTCGAGCGGCATGACCCTTGGCTCAAAATGACGTCAACCCTCGATGGGATATCGACGTGAGAAGGTCGTCCGGGACCTGCTCGATGTAGAGCAGGCGACCGCGGGCACCCATGCCACGGCAAACCCTCGAGCGGCACGAGCCCTTGGCTCGAGACAATGTCAACCTTCTAAAAGAAAGCACATACGCTGTGCAACCAACCAGCACCTCGAGGGCCGGCACGCCCAGACCCCTCGACGGCCGCAAACGTGAAAAGACGGGGCCGCCCAGGCGCCACCCCGCACGGCCCTACTGATCAGAGGTTCGAAGCCTGACCCTCGACGGGTTCGAACAGGCGCCACAGATCGCAGAGTTAGGGACGACGAGGGCACGTGCATTCGAGCCGTTCCTCGAGTCCGTCGGCTCGAGGGTGCCCCACATGTCGTGTTCGAGAGCCAGCGAGGGCGGCCTGGCCGGGGGGATCCCACCGAGGGAGAGCTTCGCGCCCTCGGTCCCCTAGCGAACGGACCGAGCCCCACCCCTAGCAAACCCACGCAAGCGCTTCCATGGACGTGTCTCCGACCGCGCGCCCTACCCTTATCGAACGGGGCATGGACGTCCACTTGAACCACCCGCTAGCAGCTCGACGAGGAATCCGCGATTCGCGACCCGCTCGATGGGAGTCGCGGAAACCTCACCCTCCGTCCCGCGGAGGGACGGCGAGGGCGCGTTAAAAAACAAGTCGTCAGGCTCGACCCGATCGCCTCGAACGGGCCAAGGCTCGGGGGCTTGACGCACGGCTACACCTCCTTGAAATTGCACCCGCCGGGAGACAAGGACAGGGGAGCGTGCACCCCCGAAGCCGGCCGAAATACCGCCGATGCCGTTGGCATATGTGCCACGCCTTTCGACCAAAGTTCTCGCGGTTAACCCCCCGAGGAGAGCCCACACCCTCTGCAGGGGCTTCGGGGCTAGACCCGCGGGTCGGCCCGCCGACGCGGCCCCACGGAAGCGTTCGCAAACAAGGAGGGAAGAACGTCCTATCGGTAGGTTCCGCATCCGCGGGAGCCTCAATGGCAAACCCGCAGATGCTCGGGGGCTACTGTCGGGGACAGCCCTAGGGGTCCCCTTAAACAACGGGGAAATCCTCACTTAAATCCCGGCATCGAAACACGCCAAGCCTAACCATGCAGGTAACTAACCGTGCAGGACATGGCCTACGCGGCGGGACTCCGGCGGCCCACCAAGACGGCCCGCTTAGAAGACCCCCTCGAGCGAGGCTCCGCCTCGCTCGAGGGCGCGCTCCTCCTCGAGCGGGCTCCGCCCGTTCGAGGGGCAACTCTTCCCCTCGAGCGGTCCCGCCCCCGCCGAGGGCTCGCTCCCCCTCGAGCGGGTCTCGTCTCGCTCGAGGGTTTGCCCCGCCCTCGGCGGGGCCCGCCACGCTCACGGGCGCCCCGCACGCGTGCGCCGGTCCCGTACACGGGCATTAACGCCCGACGCCGCGGACGGCGCCATCATGCGCCGGGGGCTCGCACCTCGGTGCCGCCGCACCAACTCCCCGGGGAGGAGACCATCCCCGCCACCGTGGAGATGGACCGGCGCGGAACGGCCGGTGTCGGTCCCCGTGACACCGCGCGCCCACTACGGTACGGCTAACGCGCCCGACCCTCGAAGGGGGGCCGGCGCACCCTCGATTTCACTTTCCCGTGACTCTACGGAGTTAGGTGGGGGGCGCTAGGCCGGTGGGTGGCCATCCCGGTCACCGTAACGGCGCGGCCGCCGTACCCACGCGTGCGGGCGCACGCCCGGCACCGCGAGGGCGCACGCCCGGCACCGAGCAACCACTCCGCTGCCGCGGAGCGCGTTGGGAAGGAACGCCGTTCTGCCTGCTCCTGTGCCCCGTACCAGCCATCATCAGCACCTCCCTCGAAGCCTATCGGAGGACGCCACCGCCATCTGCCGCCCTCCTACCCTCGAACCGCCACTGTTCGGGTACGGGGTAGGCCATCATGGCCGGATCGCAGCGAAGATCGTCCGGACGGCCGCCCGCTCTACAGCGTAGCACGACGTGCATCCCCACGTAGCTGGATAGCGCGGCGTGCATGTAACTCGCCGCCCCCTTGGCCTATAAAAGGGGAAGCGAGCCCCCAGCCACGGGGGGGAGACAAGTTCAGATCAACAGAACACACCGTGCACTCACTCTCTTATTCTCCCACAACATCTTCAGCCACTCTCCCAGGGACTTGGAAGCCACACTTCCTCTCCCGCCTTGCTTGTATTTGCCCCACTACAAGCACCCCCGGTGCTGAGCAATATAGTGCCACGAGCACGCCCCTCGTCGGACGTACGGCCCCGCGGCCGGAACCAGGATAAAACCTTGTGTCATTTGTTGCTTGGCATCGACCATTGAGGGATAGACCTAGGCGCTATCTACTGGTTAGTGTCGGGACCATATTCCGCACCGACACGCGGCGCCGTGGTTGCGGAGCTCTCCCCATAGCTTCTGCTCTCCCTGGGCGTCGGTGAACGTGGGCGGATCGCCGACGAGCCCCTCTGCCGGGGCGGAGCGGCCGGCGCGGGAAGAAGAGGCCTCGGCATCGCGCCCTCGGCCTCCCCGCCATCATGTGGCCCTCCCGCCGCCCTCACGAGAGCCCCCTCTCGGGACTCGGGGGGACGCCGTGGGGAAACTCACCCACCGGTCCCACCCGGCGGCGGGGAGTCACCGTCCGGGATCTCCACCACCGCCGCCGGGCCGCCGGCGGGTGGCGGCCCCGCGTCGCCGCGCGTTGGACGCCTCCGCCCGCGCCTCCGTGACCGCGGGCTCTCGGCCGCGGCGCCGCGGCCACCGCTTCGGCCACGCCTCCGCGACCACGGGCGCGCCGCCTCGCCCTCCTCGGCCGGCCGCCGCGGGCCGCGCCTCCACCACGGCGGCGCGCGCGCGGCCGCGCCTCCACCACGACCGGCGTCGCCGCCCCGCGCCTCCGCCACGACCGGCGCCCGCCGCTCCTCGACGGCCGCCGGCCGCGCGCGCGACGGGCCGATCCGCCGGCCGTGGCCTCGGGGCCTCCGCCCGCACCCCCGCGAGCTCTCGCCCGCCGCGGCCGCCGTGCTCGCCCCGCCCGCGGCGCCCTCGACGAGCGCCGCCGGGTGGGAACGGATGCGTTTGCCCTCAACACCTTGGCCGGTGCGAGGGGAGGCACGGTCGGCACCACCCTGCGCAAACACGAACAAACGGTCAGGTTCTTGGTTGTCAGAAATGCAATCCCGCAAAAGAGCAAATCCTTCACCTCGAAGAAGAGAAGGCGCGCTTCCTCTTCCTCGAGGTCCCGACAGATGACGCCGGCGCGGCCGGTGCGGCCGCCGCCGCGCCTCCGGCCGTCTCCACGCGCGCGCGCGGCCCCGCCCGCGCGCGGGCGCGCCGCGCCGCGCGCACCTCCGTGGCGCGCGCCGGCGCCCCCGCGGCCCGCGCCGCTCTCGTCGTCGATTGCCTGACGGCGTGCGCCTCCGCGCCCGCCCCAGGCGATGCTGCTCTTACCGCCGGAGCTGGCTCCGGCGACGGGGGTGCAGGCTCCCACCTATCAGGGAGGCCCTGCCCCCCGGTCTCTTCCTCCTCTTCCTCCTCCGAGGACGAGTACTCCTTGGTTCCTGAGGAAGAGAGCCCCTGCTGCTCACGCAGTCGGTACTCTTCGTTCCTCCATTCGCGACGCTCGCGGTGTCGCTTCGCGCGCTCCTTCTTGCACACCGCCCGCTCCCGCTCCTGTTGCTGCGACGCCCGACCAAGCGCGCGAGAGTCGGGAGTGGGCGGATTAGACTTCGCGGCGCTCAGGCTCACCATCTGCAAGCAAAACACCGAAGCACGTCAGCAACCTGAAGTATCAGCAAAGTCAAGAACGGAACCAAGAGTTCTACTCACCAGCGGGCCGGTAGGGAGCATCTCGAGATCCCACAAGGACCGGTCGCTGCGCAGGGACCGGGTGTCGATGGCGCTCCGCGCCCGTGTGGCCGCGTACTCCCGCAGGAGGGGGCTCGGAAGCATCCACGACCTCGCCAGCGCGACGGGGTTCGCCGTCTCCGTCATCTCGAAGATGCAGAGTGGCCTCTCCATCAGGGGGACGACCCGCCGGTGGTGGAAGAAAGCGAGGACGGTAGCGGCGGTCAGCCCGCGCCCCGCCAGGTTCCTCAACGCGGCTAGGAGCGAATCCAGCCGCCTCCGATGCGAGGCCGGAGATACGCCGTGGCTCCGTGAGCCCGGCCTCTCCCGGAGCACCAGGCCGGTGTAAGGGGGGAGACCGGGCTCGGCGTTGCGAAGGTAGAACCACCCCCGCTCCCAGCCGGCGTTGTTGGTCGTCATGGTACAAGGGATGTAGTCGTCCTTGTACTGCGCCCGCAAGGCGAGCGACATGCCGCCGGCGCGCACCGCGCGGCGGGTCCTCTGCTCCGACGTCGGCTGCGTGTACAGCTCCGCACGGAAGAGGTGAATCCGTAGAGATCCCGCTCACCGGGATCCCTAGATACCCCTCGCAAACGCCCACGAACGTGGCCGCCTGCGAGATTGCGTTCGGCGCGAAGTTGTGCAGCTCCACGCCGTAGTGGTGGCAGAGCGCCCGCATGAAGCGGCTCGCCGGCGCCGCGAAGCCGCGCTCGTGGAACCGGGTGAAGCTCACCACGTAGCCGCTCGGCGGGTTGGGCACGTGGTCCCCAGCCGGCGGCACGATCCACTCAGCCGGCTGGCCCTCTACATTTGCCGCCAGCTGACCGGCGGCCACCAGTTCACCCAGGGCCAGCCGCGTCACCGTAGAGCGCTCCCACGCGTACGGATCGACGATGACGAGAGGCGGTAGAGGCGCCATGAGGAAAGGCAAGGGGGCCGGGAACGAAGAACAGCGAGGAGGAGGAGAACTCCAAAGACGGAAAGGCGCTGCGGCGAGAACAAGACGGGGGCAGGAGCGCAGGGAGCAAGAATGGCGATCGCTAAGGTAAAAACCGCCGTTTCCCCCTCTCCTCAGATTTATAAGCCGCGGGCGTGCTCTCCGGAGTGCACGTCCCACGCGCATTAACTGCA
This sequence comes from Cenchrus americanus, assembly GCA_947561735.1. Taxonomy (NCBI): domain Eukaryota; kingdom Viridiplantae; phylum Streptophyta; class Magnoliopsida; order Poales; family Poaceae; genus Cenchrus; species Cenchrus americanus. The sequence goes on along the minus strand of OX387243.1, from coordinate 147,302,617 downwards.
GGGGGAATCTTTTCTCACTGACAGGCGGGCCCCACCACGACTGCGGCGGCCACGCCACCGCTGACGGGCCATCATCACGGCGTAGAATCGGGAGGGCCGTGGCAGGCGGTCACGTCCGCCTGCCCACGCCGCCCACTACACACGCGGCCGTGGTGCCTAAAAAGGCGCGTCCACGGCGCGAAACCGCAGCCGCGACAGCAAAGCATTAAATGGCCCGGCCCCTTACCAAGTAAGGAGGACCCTCAAGCGGCGCGAGCCCCTGGCTCAGGAAAATTCAACCCTCGGAGGGTGCAAGCGTGGGACGGTCACCTCGGGGCCCGTTTGAGACAAACAGGCACCACAGGTACCGTTGACGCGCCATTTTACTGATCAGCGCCTCGAGGGCTGACGCGGTCAGGCCACTCGAGGATTCGCAGATGCAAAGACGGGGGCGCTTAGCCGCCACCCCGCACCATTTTACTGATCAGCGCCTCGAGGGCTGACGCGGTCAGGGACCCTCGAGGACTCGCAGATGCCAAGACGGGAGCGCTTAGCCGCCACCCCGCACCATTTTACTGATCAGCGCCTCGAGGGCCGACACGGTCAGGTACCCTCGAGGATTCGCAGATGCAAAGACGGGGGGCGCATAGCCACCACCCCGCACAGCCCTACTGATCAGAGGTTCGAAGCCTGACCCTCGATGGGTTCGAACAGACGCCCCAGATCACCAGAGTCAGGGACGACGAGGGCACGCGCGTTCGAGCCGTTCCTCGAGCCCGCCGGCTTGAGGGTGCCCCACATGTCGTGTTCGAGAGCCAGTGAGGGCAGCTAGTCGGGGGGATCCCACCGATGGAGAGCTTCCGCGCCCTCGGTCCCTAGCGAACGGAACCGAGCCCCACCTAGCAAACCCACATCGATAGCAAAGTGACGGAGGTCAGAAGTTCCAATCATCAAGTGCTCAACATGATGAAGATGCTCGAGACGCAAGTTGGACAACTTGCGGGGCGCCTCACTAATGATGAAGGGAAGCTTCCGGGACAACCCAAAAGTCCCGAATCGGCAAAGGCCATTCAAACACGTTCGGGGAAGGAGACCGAAGACCCGGAACGTTTCGCAGGAGCAAGGAAGCTTAAACCATCCACCGAGGTGGAAGGAGCTGCTAAAGAGAAGGTTACGGGGATTGTCACCGAGGAACCCGAATTTGAGATGCCGGAGGAAGACACGAGGATACCGCAACTCAAGCCACGCTACTTCCGAGGTAAACTTGACAACCACTTTGAGAAGTTTGTGGAAGTTGTGCGTAGACTTAGCATCAACATGCCATTACTAGATGCCCTACAAGTACCTACATATTCTCGTTACTTTAAAGACATAATTGCAAATAAATATGAGATAGCAACACTCGGGGTAGATCATGTTAAGATGTCCGAGGAGTGTAGTGCCGCTATTGCTAATGGGCTAGAGAAGCAAAAGGACCCCGGGTGCCCTACTATTCCATGTTCGGTTGGTTCTTTCAACTTCGAGAAGGCGTTATGTGACCTTGGAGCAAGTGTGAGCGTCATGCCGAGGGATGTGTTCGAGAATCTACGCCTACCAATGGAGCCTATGGGTATATGTTTGGAGTTGGGAGATAACTCCATTCGCTATCCCTTGGGCATTGCTGAAGACGTACCCGTGAAGGTCGGACACCACTTCATCCTCGTCGACTTCGTTGTGCTCGAGATGGGAGAGAGGGAGAAGCCGCCGCTCATCCTTGGGAGGCCTTTCCTCAAGACCGTGGGAGCTACTATTGATGTTGGCAAGGGGGAGATCATGTTCGATATCAACGGAGAAAGGAGTTCCTTCAAGTTCCGTCCAAGAATCGAGGCATGCAACATGATTGGAGTGAAGGGAGAACCAAAGCAAAAGGAGGGGCTGAAAAAGAAGAAGGAGCCGAAAAAAATGAACGTAAAGAAAATCAAAGAAGGTGTTTCATCCGTCAAGACAAAGGAAGAGAAGCCGCCTGTGAAGACCAAAAAAATGACTAAGCCGGAAGACAAGCCTGTGCCCAAGATAGTGCGGAAGTGGGTACCCAAGATTGCAACGCCCGCAAAGAGCGTTGATCCAAAGTAATCAAGTGAAGAAGTCTAGCTATAGACTATAAACGAAGCGTTAGGCGGGAGGCAACCCGTTTCGTCGAGTCAAGAATAAGCTACCGGGAGGACAACCCGATTCCAGGTTTTTCGAGTCTTTTTAATAATTTAGTTTTGAGTTTTATTACGCAAATACATTAGACTTAGAAGTGGTTGAACAATATTAGAGACATAATTCTTGATTGAATATTTTGCTTTATCATAAACCCTTTGCATGAACCCTCCTATGTGCTTGTTTGATTCTTTTAGAGAAACCACAACCAAATAATTTCAGAACCTAACTCAACCTTTCACCCTCATTATGGTGCTGAGGTTGACTTATTTTTCATGCTAAAAACCACACGAGTAGAGCCACGACTTATATCTAGGTGTTAATAAAATTCAGCATGTGGTAGGACTCGCGTGAACCTAGAAATTAAAACTTTTGGTTGGTTTAAAAATCTATATCCTTGGTTTCTATAGGATTAGAATTTTTCTAAGCCTCATCTAATTTTGTTTTATTCAAAATCTCTCTCATTTAGCGAAAATTAGAACCTAAACCTATGCCCCCATGATCAAGCCGGGAAAAGTTTGCTCTCAACCGATGAAGGCAAACTATACCAGTGAGACCGATATCAACGTAGACAGAAAATATTTTCGACTTACATTTGTTTTTAATGATTTAAAAACTTCTCTAAATTTATACTTGAGCTCTTGCATGGTTCTGAAAAATATTTTAATTTTCGAATTAGAGGAGTGCTTAACCTTAAACATACCTAAAGGGAGGCAATCTAGTTTGAATTAATCATCCATGCACCATTGGATACCCTTTCATCAACTTTCATCAAAACCACATGCAAAGGACAAGCATGGTGGGCAGCAAGCATAAACTTTGCAGGAATTTCATGGTGGCATATGAAAGCAAGTGGAGCAAGGGAGCATGGACATGACTCAAAGCTTGAAGCATCAAGTGGATGGACCAATAATGCAAGAAAAGGAGTGGACGAGAGTGTTTGGGCGGTGCAACTCGTGGAGCACGCGGGCAGGAAAGTTGTAGAGGCGAAATGATCGTGCTGGAAGAAAGCTGAGGCGGGGAGGAGCACCAGGCCACCCAGGCCGGTCGGCCCCCAGCCGGCCGGCCTCCCCTACTTAAGGAGCCCCCCCGCCTCCCATTTTCCTGCAGCAAGCTTCCCTCTCCTTCCTTAGTTTGTGTGTTCAAGTTTGTGTGCCCAAAACCTCCGTAGACATAGCCAACCTTCCCAAGCTTGATAGCTCAAAAAAATCCACCACCTTAATCCACTCAAAGTCCACATCCCGAAGTAAGAGTTTAAGTGCCTAGTTACCGGTTGCAACCCGGAGTTTTAGTAGAGAAAAGAGTGCAGCAACCATGTGGAAGAAAACCACAAGTCTCTTCTCCAAGAAGAAGGGTTCATCGTCATCCAAGCCGTCGTCGACGACGTCTTCGAGGAGGCACTCGGTTTCCGAGTCTCCCCGGAGCATGGAGACGGATACGGCACCACCAAGGAGGAACGATGCTCTCCTCCTTGGTGGTATGAGGGCTGCAAGGAGCACGTCCATGAGGTTTACCGAACCTCGGGGCACATGGAGGAGCCGCCCGTGCCACCACGATGATCGACCCGTTCGACCGTGTCACCTCCATACACTCCGATATATTCCTCGTATGGCTTCACCATTTTGTCGTCGTCGGAGGAGGAGAGGCTCTCTCGTCTTGAGAAGAGACTTGTGCCCAACGTCGAGTTCGACGACCAAGCACTCTACAGCTTGGGCTTCGGCACCGACATATACTACATGTTGGGGCACCTTGGATGGGTGCAATTCTCCAACGGAGTATCGGCGGACACCCACAAGGAGTTCGCCTTGGAAATCTTGATGACCATTGCACCTATCCTTGATGATGGGGTGCAAAGCTTATCGTTCCGTTTGGAGGGATTCCAACAAGTGGTTCCCTACGAGCATGTTAGGGAGCTACTTGGATTCCATAAGGGAACTCCTGAGAAAGTTGACGTGCCACCCGACATGTTAGATGGATTTTGGAATTTAATCTCCGGAGAAGCCCACCAACAACGTTATTGTATCCGCAACCCCATTATCCGGATATTTCACTCTTGGATGTGCAAGAGGGTATTGGGGAGGATGAAGGAGACGAAGGTGACCGACACGGAGTTGAATTGGCTCTACTCGGCTTTAATTGCCAGGCAGCCAATAGACCCCTCTTACCTTATGATCAACCGTTGGTGTTGCAAAGCAACATCGGGGGCGGGACATATTGGTTCGGGGTGCTACCTCTCCATGTTGGCCTTCTCCTTACGACCGGGGATCGCAAGAAACCCCGACCATCTTTTGCGTGGTACCTCTCTCGGCATTGAATATTTGCGACAAGGCAAATACATTAGTGGAGATGAGAGAGGAGGTTTTCGTTTGGCCATGGTGAACCTACCCCTTCCGGATGAAAGGCTTAGGCTTTTCATCGAAGGAAGGGAAGATTGGTTGGAAGAGGGACTCCTTGTCCCTGCAAGGAAAAACAAAAGAGGAAGAATCGTAGAGGAGGGAACATCCTCCGCACAAGCGAGTGGTGCACAACCCAATGTGCCACCATTCGGCGGGATCCCTCCTCCGCCAAGTTATTACGGAGGGCCACAAGAGCAAGCATGGGGGGGGTGGTGCACCGGTAACCCCACCAAATTATGTGGTGCCCAACGCAAACTTCGCGGAGCCCTACGCACAATATCCCCAACCACAACAAAGCATGCCCATAATTGGAGGGTATGTTGCAAGAAACGCCCAAAACGTCGCAGCCATCTAAGCCAACGTGGCTCAACTTGGTGAGGGCAATGCAAATATTGCCTATGAGCTTGGACGCCTTCACCTAGTGGAGCCGAATCAATTCGTCGGAGGGAATGTCCAACCGTACTACGAGCAAGGGTATTACTATCAAGATCATCAACACCAACCACCGGCGGAGGACTAGGAAGATTAAGGAACTTTAGTTTTCTTTTCTTTTCTCTTTCTCTCGTAATTTTCAGCTATTGTTTGTGTGTGTTTGCGTAATATTTTCTGTTTTTATTTAAATTTCAGCAAGCGTGTTTGTTTATTTTCAGTTTGTATTTCAACTTGATTTCATCATCAATAAAGACACCACCTTGATTATATCATTGGAAAAGTTACAAAAATTTGTGCCATGATGATATATGATTATAATTGCCGCTTTGTTTATCTTTGTAATTGATTTATGCATGTTAAAGCTAGTGCTCCCTTAAAATATGAATCTGAATTTATTTAAATGCTATGTTAATCTTTAGCGGAGGTTATGATTAAAATAAAGACCCATAGTGTTTTATGTGCTCTCAAGTTATGAATAGATTAAAGATGGTTTTTATGCTAAAAAATATTGCTAACCTTGTCATAAATATCACTTGTGTGTTGCTCAACCTATCCAAAGCCTAATATATATTTGAGTGCATAAACCTTAGTGTACAAGATTTATTTTTGAGTGAGTTATTGCAGGCCATGATTTCTCTGGCCCGAGACTAAGAAGCTGGTCATTCCGTTTTTGCGTATCTATCTTTTTGCTAGCCTTTTATCCGTGCATTGTGTATCCCCGCATTGGAGATCTCACAAACCTCGCCGGTTATCCACCCTTAAACCAAATATCATCTTTTGTGATTACCTCCTTGACCACAACCTATTGTTGAGAATGGATTATCAATTCAAAGAAGATCGCAAGACAAGTGCCAACATTGAAGAATTCAAGTATCTCTCCAAGGAAAAATATTTCCGGTACCTACCTTATTTATCGCCTCTTTGCTCGAGGACGAGCAACGTCTAAGCATGGGGGAGGAGGTAGGTATGATGCAATTTTAGAGTTCAAAGGGGAGTAATTAAAAAAAAGAGAAAGTTCAAAGGCGATGCACGGGACTTCCAAGGTGAAAGTCTCACAAAAAATGAATGAATGAGAAAATGAATGAAAGAAAGAAACAAAGAAAAGAAGAGAAATATGAGAAAGAGAAAAAATATGAGTATGCGTAAAGTGAACTCCCCGGTTCTCTAAAGTGCATTAGGAAATTCAAGGCTTCAAGTTTAAAAGATCCATTCTCATTTTCCAACCATGTGCAATCCGATAATGAGGACTTCCTTTGTGCCTCGGGATCACCCTTTGCCCTTTGCACATGTCCATTCATCTCAAGCGTGTGTATTTTTCTCTTTCCCCTCCTTGATTTAACATTATTTTCCAATGACCTTTTTGAGGAGTCTCGGTAAGACCATGAGAAGCTTGTCTTGTTTTGACAACACCTCATTTATAAAATCTTGTTAGGACTAAACTTTCCCAAAAAGCTCCATATAAAGCCTACCACACATATATGTTATGAGAGGGAAAAGGAGTAGAATATATAGGCTTGAGAGACAAGTGAGTTGAGAGTTCATGAGCAATATACAAGATGATTTAAATTTGTGACTTGGTTTAGCTTTTCTTTATCTCGTTCTTTATTTCAAACATTCCGAGATCTATTTAAACTTTGTGAGCATGTTAATACTTGTGGGATAAGCTTAACTAAGAATCTACCCTCTGTAGAGATGAAGGCTAGTACATTATGGAACTTTAATGAATTAAAATTTTGAGAGCATTATGTTTTCTCATGTATGATCAAGTGCAAGGTTTAAACATTGTTTGGCAACGATGATATCCATCGAAGGCTTACTCGAGGACGAGCAAGGTTTAAGCATGGGGGAGATGTTGACGGTGAAAATCTGTCAACCTAGCCATGAGTTTACCTTCGGTGTTGGCATAAGTTTTATACCTTATCCATTGGTACTAACCCCCGTGGTATAACAAGTTCACGTGTGCATGTCGGTTTTGGAGTTTAGTGTTTATGCAGGATTTTAGCGTTGAATGCAAGACTTTCGGGATGAGTTCATCAAGCACCTTATGACAAGACCTTGAAGCCCCGTACAAGTCATGCAATGAAGCAAACTTAACTCCAAGAAGCCAGGGACTTGATCCGAGAAGATGACAAACTCCGAGGACCCGACCGTAAAAGTGATGAATCTTGCAAGACAAGGAGTTATGCCCAATTCGGAGAGAAACCGACGACATGGACCTACATGCAAAAGGGGGAAACATCCGGGAAGCAAGGGAACCGACGTAGAGCAAAGGAGGCCTCGGCCGGGCTCCGGATGGGCCCGAGCCGGCCGGCCCGGGCCGGCCGGCGCAGCCCCTCGTCCGGGGCCCGTTTGCCCCCTCCTTTGCCCTAGCCGCCATCCGGGCTATTTATAGCCCCCCGACCGAGAGCCACGCATCATACAATTCGTCATCGGCGCCGAGGAGCAGGGGAAGAGAGGGACACCACCTCGGAGAGAAGAGGGTCGAGCTAGTTGACTAGGGTTTCCCTAGCCGACATGGGAACCTTGCACGAAAGACCACGTCGGAGTTCCGGAGCTAGAAGCAAGATCAAGGAGGGATCCCGGTGGTGATCTTGTGTATGTATCATTGTTATAGTTGAATTATCAAGTTGAATCTTTTGCTAGCGATCAAGTGTTTCCTCGAAGATTTCGTTTTTCGATCGGCTTTGCTTATTCCATTCTATTATCGAGATAGATTACATAGGGTGTTCTTGTAGCCACGGTGGCTAGAGGTACATACCGGATCTTCCGAAAGAATCTCGACTTGTCTTTTGACTCGCCCTAGACTCCCGCATGAGTAGGGATACGTTGTGATAGAACGGGGGTTCCGAAAGGCAGATGTTTTCGGATTTGGACGGGAAACCACGATTTAAAGAGGCTTCTTATAAGATTCGATTTGCTACTTCTTCTCTTGCTTGGAAGTTCAACAAAAGGCTTACCCCAATCTCTCTAGATCGGTTTATCTACCCAATCTTACTTTGTTATCTCCGGTCTTTAGTAGATTAGATTAGTTTCGTGTCTTTTACTTAGATGCATTAGGGTTTTATCGAAGATTGAAGTTACTTGGCTTTACTAGATCAACTTTTGCGTCACACATTTGTTCCACGGATTCGATACCTTGGGTTCACCACTCGAGGGAAGAAGGGTCCCTTGACTACGACGGGAAACTTTCCGCTTGCAAGTCATAAACGAAATTTGATACAACTATTAACCGTCAACGTACCGAGAGGGCTATGACTTGGATGACCAATGGCAAAAAGTACTCCATCACGTTCCATAGATTCTTGAGGTGCTTTGGGATCATGGCGGGAGACGGGGACTTAAGGAAGCTCCATGATGAGGGAGAGCTCGAGAAGAATTGTGACGCCCCGGTTTTTAATTAGCCGTAATAGCCGGTCAAATGGTCAACAGTGGTCAAACCACGGTCAACCTGGGCCCTCACCTCGAAAAACTCACTAACCCACCCTAGTGACACTAATTGACTAGTAAACACACTTGTGGGGCCAACCCATGGTCAAAGGTTGGGTCAAACCCCTTGCCACTCTAGTGTCCCCAGGTGTCTGCCGGAACTTTTGCCGCGTTCTCCAAAATTCACCTAAACACTTAAAATTCTACCTTTATGAAAGTTGTACATCTTGATGAGGGACACAACTTTCATGTAGATTGACATTTCCAATTTTGAGAGGAAAAGCTTGAAAAATCAACGCAAGGCAAAGTTCAATGTTTGCAAAACCCTCGCTAGCATTCAAAGTTGGCATTCAAATAACTTTCAATGCGGCGTAAAAAACCCTATATAGCTTTTGTAGAAAATGTTGTTGGTAACTAGATCTACAACTTTGGTATTCAACACTTGGTCGATCGCTATACAAAAATTTAGAGTTTTTCATTTTCAAAGTTGGCACCGGTGAAACACGGGGAGCCGAGCGCCGCGTGCCGCCGGCTCCGGCGTCCGCGCCCGCGCCTCCCCCGCAGCCAAGCGCCGGCCGAGGCACGCCCCGTCCCGAGACCCCGCGCCCCCATGCACCCCGCCCGAGGCGCCCCGAGGTCGGCGTCGCCGCGCGCGCGCACGTCGCGGACCGGCGGTCCGTCGGCGGTGTCGCCGCCGTACGCGCGAGCCCCCGAGCCGCCGCAGCACGGCGAGCATCTCCACCATCACCCCTTCGTCACCCCGGACGCGCCGAGCCGCATATAAAAGCCCCCTTGCCTCTCCTCCGTGCGCCGCCCGAGCCGCCCGCCGCCATTGCCGCCGCCGCCGGTGCTAGCACCCACCGCCCGTGCTCGCCGCCGGCCAACCGCTCCGGTAGCACCCTTAGGCACCCTCCAACCTTCCCAAGTCGCTTGTTTGCCAACATTTCATCTCCACGCCGTCGTTCACCGAGCCGCCGCGGCCACCGCCGCCGCCGCCGCCGAACCTCGCCGCCGGCCAACTCCCCGCCTCCACTCCGGTCCCCTACCACTCCTAGGTGAGCACGTGGTCGTGCGGCCGCGCTTGCTGGCCGGCGAGCCACCGGCTCGCCGGCGATTGGCCGTGCCCGCGCCGCCCGGCTGGCCAGGGACCCGATTGCTAGGATTCTGATCTTTCTAGGGTGTTTCGTGTTAAGTTCAGGGCTTAGTTATAAAGATCCTTATCTAAGTTTTCTTACAGTTCAGTCCAGAGCCTTGTAAAATTCCTAGAAATTCGTAGAAAAATCAGAAAAATACCAAACCAATTTTGTTGGGTTCAGGAAGATAAATCCCACCACTTTTGTTATTTGCACATGACAGGATTCTAAATAGATTTAACATGAAAGATACAAATGTGAAAAAAGTAGATCTGGTATAACTTGAAATCCATAACTCCTCTGTATCCCAATTTTGGATATGTTGTGTGTTGGGTCATGACTAGATTCTGTGCCAAAAATTGCACAAAGTTATGAAGTACATCTTGTTGAATAAATTGTTTTCCATTCTTGCAGAAACTGCCTAATGATTTTTCTTGATAAATATATTTATGTTTTTGAGCTCAACTTGTGCACACTGTCTTATAATGTCAAAATTCACATCTTGTGAATTAATCATGATTTTTGGCTTACCGAAATATTTGTCCTCTAATTATGCATGTTTTCATTTGTAAATTAATAAACCAAGATCAGTAAAGTTCCTAGATGTATATCTTTGGTTCTTTAGGCTTGTTTAGGACCGTAGAGAGCATGCATGAGAAAGTTTGGATCATTTTGATGCTTATTTTTTTGTATGCATTTATTTTGAATCACTAGCTAGCCTTTGTTATTTTCAATAGTATTTAATTTCCTAGCATCCAACACTTACATGTGGGTCCAATGGACCAGGATAGGTGCTAGTATGCTTAAGAAACACTCCCTTAATTTTTGATAATTTAATTGCTTAATAAAAAGCTTAAAAGCCCTTTTTAATATTAAAGGGAGACTAAATAAAGAAAAGCCCATAATTAATTCTTTTTCCTTTTTGAAAGTATTATCTAATCTAATTAAAGGATAAATAATTTTCATTTTTGATAAGAAACTAATTCATGGACAAAAATATTATTTATACCTTTACTTGTGAGAAGAAAAGGAATTAAAGCCTTCACATGAAATGATAAGTATAATAAAAACCTTTATTCAAATGTGCAATAAAAGAATCACCCATGTACAACCAATAACCTTCCTAAAAGAGAAACATTAGATGGATGCTTGTTAAGGTGAATATGACCAACCAAGAGTTGGATAAGACAACAAACTGTCACATCACCTAAACTTGCATTGCATTCCGTGTAGATCTTCCGGACGGAGATTACTCCCTTGTCCCGGAAACAGAGGAAGGAGGAGCGGAAGCGTCGCTGCAGTACGTGGAAGTGCTCGACACCGAGGGTGCCCAGGCTAACCTAGCTGACGAAGGCAAGCTCCGGTGCATCTAACCCAGTTTTCAAATTATGTATTCAATTACCTATGAATGATTGTGCATTTACGTTCAGGAGTTGAATGAAACCCTAGATGCATGATCCATAGGTACCCTTGTCCTTACTAGTATGATATGTCGATAGCTGCCAAGCTATAGGACCGTTGCAAGTCGGGTGATGACCTCACTCGCGAGAACAGTTCCTAGATAGGAATCATAATATATCCTAAATGGATTGCTCACGTGGTAAGAGCATGGGATCTGGGCTCCGGTCCAGTGGTTATGTGGGTTAAGTTTTTGAACGTACTAAGCACATGTCGGGTATGGGACCGGTAAGCCTAGTACCCTAATGAGACGGCTAGGGATGGAACTGTCACTACTCTTGGGATTCGCTCTCACGGCATGCTACCGGTGGTGTATGGTGATTCTGGGTGCACTGGGTGGGACATGCCAGATAGCCTACACCAAATACTGTGGCCTTTCATCCCGACCCGGGGATCTCTCGGGAACGGCTCGGGGACGTTGTACCTTTGTGGGCGACCTACCGTGTGTTTGGGTCTACCTTGAAAGGTTTAAATCAATCGATTGTCGGCCTCTCACCGTTATCTGAGACTACTTACTCCACTAGTCATGAGATCCCTAATGATGGAAGTTGATGAACTTTATGCTTGATTAATTGTATTGTACAACCCTATTTGTACTGGTTGGCTAATGTAGTAAAGATTAAACCTACTAGAACTTGTGCTAAAATCTTGAAAGTAAGGACCTACTCTTTGTTACTTTTAGCAAAAGCAACCCAGTAGCCAAAGCGCCTTTCATGGTCTAGATTTGGTGAAGTAGTTATCACCGATGAGTAAGTCTTGCTGAGTATTAGTATACTCAGCCTTGCTATAATGTGTTGATCCAGGTAATGCCTTCAGTGATGTGTGGCCCGGAGAGATCCCGCCCGGCTGGGAGCTGGAGTGGGTGGAGGACGACTACTGAAAGCACCATGGATGGCCTCCCGTGGTGTCTTCGCTTCCGTTAGTTTATTTCCGCTGCTTTCGAAAACTCTAAACTATCTCAGTGTGGCAAAAACTATGGTTTGTAATAATTAACCCCTTCGGGGTACGAATTTGGATATTAATGTTGTTGTATCTCTGGACTCGCCTTCGAGCGAGTTTTAATGCATATATTCGATCCTTGTTGCTTTTCAAGTGATTTACCGGGCGTTAACCCGGCAACTAACGACAGGATGATACTTTATTATTGCTTAATGACCAAAGTGGATCGGTCTTAGGCGATAGTACGGTATTTTCCTGGGCGGGTTGTCACAGTTGGCATCAGAGCTTATATGCACCAGAGATTAATTAATAAACCTTAATCAATGGTTTTTGAATAAAATGTGCCAAGATTGTCTGATTTTCCAAAATATGTTGGTCCGCTAAGGATAAACTAGACCGAGAGGCCCTAGAGGGAATTTTAGGTTCTTTCAGGTGGCTTATTTAACTTATGGTTTATTTTGCTAACTCCCAGCACATTACTTTATGTCAGACTTACTTTCTTGCACAACCAAACTAGGAGCCACGTGTTTTATACGTGTGATGTTCCGCATCACGGGAATTGCGAGGGTCGATGGAGTGATCCATTCCACGGATCCCATCTTCGCGTATGTTGATGAGTTGTGTGTCGCCACGTGTCTCATACGTGTGCATTCCGCATGTCACTCATGCGAGGCAAGGATACACTCCATTCAAACGGAGGGTGTCCGAGGTTGGACGCTGTCCATGCGGCGGCTTAACGCATGGATGTCGTTTCTATAGTGAGCGGTAATGTATGTGGATGCTTTCGTGACGTGCCTTGGCACGGAAGGTTCGTTTTCTGCAGGTACATAACAGCGCTTCGTTAGTCGTTAAGCGAGTACCGTATAGCTCTCGACTAGATATTATAGGGAGAGACGAATAAAAGCCTTGCCACCGGCACTAACTTCGATTTTTGGCTTGATTGCCATGTGAGGTCGGATAGGACGTCTTGCATGCATACTAAAAATCAAAACAACTAAAATGGACCCAAAAATCGAAATTCCATATGCTCTCTAAGGAAGATTATGCTAGTGTGTGCGTTTTATAAACTAGAGTATCTCTCATACCTAGCCGTCATGCTGCCGAAATTTTGAAAAAGTTGTTACCTTGTGCTAGGTTAATTCAACCAAATTGTTAAAAACAATTGCTCCTTAACTAGTTATCTTGTAATAGCAAGTCTCAATCCTAGATCTTTTTGGGTTGGTTTACACTTTCCTAGGCACATCCGGGTTCGGGACCATCCACCTTGTTTCCTTGATCGATGCTCAACCTTAAAATCTAATTAAGTATTAAAGAATTTATTTTTGAACCGGGAAAACTTGGGAGAGTTTTGAGGTTTCGGATTTTTTTGGTTATGAATTTTTATTCACAAATGCCCGAACTCCACCATTTGACATGCCGTTCTCTTTGAGATCCGACATGAGTTACATTTGTGTACGGATGGATTTCCCCGTGTTCCACCCGGTTCGACGGCGACGGTACGATCCGTACCAACGGGTTGCACTAGGAGGGTTTTCCGCGCCTTGCGTGGGAAGCTCTCGATGCCGCGAGCTACCTCACCCCACCGACTTACGAGGTGAAGGAGTTCGAGCGCTATGGCGTTCCCCGTGCGAGTGATCATTCTCGTTCGCCACACCCGACCACGCCGACCGGTTCGACTTGAGTTTTATCTACGGGGAATTATCACTCACGAGTCCGTTGAGTCGGCTGCCCTCGAGTGCCGACAGATTTCGTGACCACAACCCCACCGTGGTAGCTCTCTCTCCGTTTGGACCGTTTATTGCTATGAGTCCTCACGACCCGGCATGGTTGGACCGTATGGACCACCTACGGGAGCTACCGACACTAGCGAGCCGTTGGATGTTACTCGGACGCTAGCTCGTTGTCCGAACGTGGTTTTCACACTTCGGGGGCCGCACTACAATACCGCGGCGGTTATTCGGCGGCGTTTGGAGGCATCTAGGCGCGATTGGGAGCAGCTTTCAAAAGGCACACCGGCGGGCTGAACTTTACTCTTACTCGGGTGCGGCGGGGAGAATGACGAGTCGTGTGCTAGGAGATTTCGGTTAGAGCTTGAGAGAGGCGACCGCCTACGAGAGGATTGTAGATCTAGAGGAGGAGAACCATGCACTAGAGGAGGATGCCGACACGCACGAGATTGAGAGGCCGACACTACTTCGAACATTGCGATATGCGGCAGCAGGTGCGAGGAGGCCGAGGTACGGGTGGCGGCCTTGCGGGCTATAGTGGCCTTACGGCCCATCTGCCCCCCCGCATGCACACCGGAGGAGCGAGCGAGGCCTTGTCGGTCTGGATCAGACGAGCCAGGCAGGACCACCGCTACCGACTCCCCCAGCTTCGCCTATGTACAGTGGTGCTTCAGTGGGCAACTAGATTGCTGCCAGAAGAAAGATGAAGGATGTCGATCCTATCGAGTTGTCTTTGAGATGTTTAGAGTAGTTGGCTTGTCGGCACGTTTTCGTGCCAAGTAACTGCTTGTATCGTGTCGTGTCATGTTGTTTCGAATTCGGGTTGTAATGTCCTTGAACCTTGTTTTATCCTATTGTAATAAAGAATGCTTAAGCATGTGTGCTTTAAGTGGATTCGTTTGTTATTCAAAAATTGAAGTTTTCTTGCGTATGATTACTAAATTCGGATAAACCATTGGAAATGACCACACTTGTCAATTTTGTTTTTCCCCCTAAAAACATTGGTAAACCAAAGCATTTCTAGGGGCATCACTCGTTGCCAGCGATTAAGCGCTCGTCGTACACCACCCTCGTTGGTACCCGAAGTGACAAGAATTGTCTGAGGGTAGATATTGAGCCATGCAATCGGGTGATCGCATTCCTAACCGTGTTAAGAAAACGATTCTGTGAATCTTGGTGGATGTGGAATAATTGTTTGATTGTTGTTGTCCTCATCGGTTAACTGCTAATGAGATGAGATTATGCATGATCATGCTTGTCATCATTTGGAGTAAGCTTTTTGTTATCTCACTAATAAAGCTCACTTTTCAGATTGTGGGAACCACGCGCAGCTCTCCCAACGGTTTCGGAGCAAGTGGTAGCGGTGACTTACCGCCGCCCCCACCCATGACGCCGTCGGAGGCCTTCATGGCCACCCAAACTGAGGTGTCGCGTCAGATCCTGCAGACGCAGCAGCAGATCGCCCAGCAGATGAACCGAGGGCCGCCACACGGGGCCAACCACGAGGGGCCTAACCAGGTCACCACGTATGCCCAGTTCATCGCTATGAAGCCGCCGACCTTCGCTAAAGCAGAAGACCCCCTCGAAGCTGAGGCTCGGATCAAGGCCATTGAGGCAAAATTCTCTGCCTTTGTGCTGCCTTGCTCCGAGGAGAACAAAGCTAACTTCACAGCGCTGCAACTGCGAGGAGAAGCTTTGATGTGGTGGGACCACTTCAAGTCAATGCAGCGAGGGCACGCTGTGACTTGGGATGAGTTCAAGCAGGCTTTCAAGAGCCACCACATCCCCAAGGGACTGATGGATAGGAAGATGAGGGAGCTGTTGGCCCTCCGGCAGGGATCTGACACAGTGTATCGCTATGCTCAGAAGTTTGATAGCTTGTGCCAGTATGGTGGGCATCACATTGATACTGATGCCAAGAAGATGGAGAGGTTTCGTGATGGGCTTGATGGCAAGTTGTACGAGCGTCTGAACCTGCTCGAGCCCGCAAACTTCCATGAACTAGTGAACAAGGCTATCTCCCAAAAAGATGCTATGAAGGAAGCCCACAGGGACAACAAGAGGATGTCTGGTTTCACCCCAGGCAACGGAACGAGCAAGAAGTTTCGCTTCGTGAAGAAGGAAGCTCCAGGCCCATCCCAGCAATCTTCAACTGGACGCTGGACGATGAAGCCACCTCAGAGCAAACCCGCAGGGAACTTCCAGTTCCGCAGTGCCCAGCAGCAGGCTCCAAAGCATAATGCACCTCCTCGCAACGTTGGTGATCGTCGGTGCTACAACTGTGGCCAGCCAGGGCATTTCATCAACGAGTGCCCAAAGCCCAGGCAGATCAGGCCCAACCCGCAGAATCAGGGTGCAGGAAACAAGCCCGCTACTCCGACTAAGAAGCCCATGGTTCAAGTACGCCAGGGCAAGCTGAACTTCACCGCCATGAGTGACGTCCCAGAAGGAGCTCCAGTGCTCACGGGTACATTCTCTATCAACGACACTCCTGTTAAGATTTTGTTCGATTCGGGAGCTACCCATAGTTTCATCAGTGAAAGGCTAATAAACAAACTGGGTTTGAAGGGTTCTCATACCACTTCCGCTTATAAGATAATTACTCCTGGAGGCCAAATCACCTCCAATATCTTAATCCGAGGAGTAAGTTTGGGTTTAGGTAGTCAAATCGTTCCGACAAACCTTATCGTCATAAACTTGGTTGGAATGGATGTTATCTTGGGTATGGAATGGATGAATCAACATAAGGTGATTCTAGATATATCAGATAGGGTCGTAGAAATCAATTCTTCTACGGTCGGGCACACTACCTTGTACCTACATTTCAGGGACGATACCGATTCTTGTGCCTATGTGACCATTATCTCCCCTCTTGATGAAATTCCAGTAGTGTGCGAATACCTGGATGTCTTTCCTGATGAGTTGCCTGGTATGCCACCAGACAGAGATGTCGAGTTTGTGATCGAACTCCGGCCCGGTACCGCACCCATTTCCAAAAGACCTTATCGCATGCCACCCAAAGAGTTAGCTGAACTAAAAACCCAACTCCAAGAATTGTTAGATAAGGGTTACATTCGCCTGAGCTCTTCTCCTTGGGGTTGCCCTGCTCTCTTTGTCAAAAAGAAAGATGGTAGCTTAAGGATGTGCGTGGATTACCGCCCTCTCAATGCAGTCACCATCAAAAACAAATACCCGCTTCCTCGAATCGATGTTCTTTTTGATCAATTGGCTGGTGCCAAAGTCCTTTCTAAAATTGACCTTCGTTCTAGCTACCACCAAATCAAGATTCGACCTTGCGACATTCCCAAAACCGCTTTTTCCACTCGTTATGGTCTTTACGAGTTCTTGGTAATGTCTTTCGGACTCACCAATGCCCCAGCCTACTTCATGTATCTCATGAACTCCATGTTCATGACGGAGCTCGATAAATTTGTCATGGTATTTATCGATGATATTCTCATCTATTCCAAGAGCGAGAAAGAACACGCCAAACATCTCCAAGTTGTCCTTCAGCGCTTGCGAGATCACAAGCTTTATGCTAAGTTCTCCAAATGCGAATTCTGGTTGAAAAGCGTGAAATTCTTAGGGCACACCATTTCCCACGATGGTATCTCCGTAGATCCTAGCAAAGTTCAAGAGGTGATGGATTGAAAACCACCCAAGTTCGTGCATCAAATCCGCAGTTTCCTAGGATTGGCGGGATACTACCGTCGATTCATTCCCGACTTTTCCAGAATCGCAAAACCCATGACCGAATTACTCAAGAAAGGAGTGAAATTCGTGTGGAGCGAAGCATGTGAGAAAGCTTTCCACACCCTAAGGCAACATCTAACTTCAGCCCCAGTCTAGTACAACCCGATAATTCCAAACCGTTTGAAGTTTTCTGTGACGCATCAGGCACGGGTCTCGGCTGTGTCCTTATGCAAGAAGGCCGAGTCATTGCCTATGCTTCACGGGCACTTCGACCCCATGAGCTCAATTATCCTACCCATGATCTTGAGTTAGCTGCTGTTGTCCATGCCCTCAAGATATGGAGACATTATCTAATGGGTAATCGTTGCAGTATCTTCACCGATCATAAGAGCCTCAAATACATCTTCACCCAGTCAGAATTGAATATGAGACAGCGAAGATGGCTTGAGCTGATTAAGGATTATGATCTAGAAGTGCATTATCACCCCGGCAAGGCAAATGTTGTTGCGGATGCTCTTAGCCGCAAAGATCATTGCAACCACCTAGAGTTGGAGCCAGTCAGTGAACCATTGTGTGAGGAAATGAGGAGGCTCAACTTAGAAGTGGTACCGCAGGGAATTCTTTATGCCTTGACGGCAGAGTCCGATCTTTATGACAGAATTGTCACTGCCCAGCGCGATGATGTAGATATTCAAACCATCAAGCAGAAACTAGCAGAGGGAGACCCCAAGTACACTTGTTTCCAGAAGGATCACCAGGATGTGGTCTGGTTTGGGAAACGCCTAGTGGTCCCCGTTGACCCAGAAGTTAAGAAAATCATCCTAGATGAAGCTCACAGGTCCAAATTCTCTATTCATCCCGGTAGTACCAAAATGTACCAATATCTGAAACAGAACTTTTGGTGGTCCGATATGAAGGTGGATGTAGCCAAGTATGTAGCCGAGTGCGATACTTGCCACCGGATGAAAGCAAGTCATTTGAAATTGGCAGGTGTACTCCAACCCCTGTCAATACCTATGTGGAAGTGGGACGATATTAGTATGGATTTCATTGTGGGTTTACCCCTAACAGCTAGAAAGAAAGACTCTATTTGGGTAATTGTGGATAGACTCACCAAGACCGCTCACTTCATTGCCGTGCACACCACTTACTCCGTACAACAATATGCAGAGTTGTACGTGGATCACATAGTTCGTTTGCATGGAATCCCAAAGACTATAATCTCTGATAGAGGGACTCAGTTTGTAGCTCGTTTTTGGGAACAATTGCATGAGTGTTTGGGAACCCTTCTGATCCGCAGTTCCAGTTATCATCCGCAGACCGATGGTCAGACAGAGAGGATAAATCAGATTTTAGAAGACATGTTGAGAGCAAGCATCTTGCACTTTGACAAGAGTTGGGACAAGTGTTTGTCCTTGGCAGAGTTCTCCTACAATAACAGCTACCAAGCCAGTTTGAAAATGGCACCGTTCGATGCTCTATACGGGCGTAGATGCCGCACTCCGCTGAATTGGTCAGAGACCGAAGAGAGAACACTCTTTGGACCAGAATTAGTTAAAAAGGCCGAAGAAAGGGTACAAGTGATAAGAGAGAATTTGAAGATGGCACAGATGAGGAAAAGAGTTACCATGACAAGGGAACCGCACCTCGACACTTTGAAGTGGGAGATTATGTATATTTGAAAGTGTCCCCCACCAAAGGTGTGCAAAGGTTCGGAGTCAAGGGAAAGTTAGCCCCGTGCTACATTGGACCATATGAGGTTATAGAACCATGTGGACCCGTGGCTTACCGTATCCAATTGCCAGAACGGTTTTCAGTGGTTCACAATGTGTTCCATGTAACTCAACTGAAGAAGGGAATGCCTATGCCGGAGAATGAAATCATCACGGAAGCTAATGCTTGGATTGAGCCGAATTTCTCGCTCATCGAGCACCCATTGAAAGTACTAGACCAAAAAGAGCGAAAGACCCGAAGGCAGACCGTGCGAATGTACAAGATCCAATGGAGCCATCACACGGAGGAAGAAAGCAACGTGGGAGACGGAGGACTATCTTAATACTAAGTATCCGGGCTTCCTACAATCTCGAAACCGTGAGTCTTTCTCCCCATCTCTTTGTTATCAAATCGAATCTCGGGACGAGATTCCGTTTAAGGGGGGTAGGCTGTGACGCCCCAGGTTTTTAATTAGCCGTAATAGCCGGTCAAATGGTCAACAGTGGTCAAACCACGGTCAACCTGGGCCCTCACCTCGAAAAACTCACTAACCCACCCTAGTGACACTAATTGACTAGTAAACACACTTGTGGGGCCAACCCATGGTCAAAGGTTGGGTCAAACCCCTTGCCACTCTAGTGTCCCCAGGTGTCTGCCGGAACTTTTGCCGCGTTCTCCAAAATTCACCTAAACACTTAAAATTCTACCTTTATGAAAGTTGTACATCTTGATGAGGGACACAACTTTCATGTAGATTGACATTTCCAATTTTGAGAGGAAAAGCTTGAAAAATCAACTGCAAGGCAAAGTTCAATGTTTGCAAAACCCTGCTGGCATTCAAAGTTGGCATTCAAATAACTTTCAATCTGGACAGAAAAACCCTATATAGCTTTTGTAGAAAATGTTGTTGGTAACTAGATCTACAACTTTGGTATTCAACACTTGGTCGACTGCTATACAAAAATTTAGAGTTTTTCATTTTCAAAGTTGGCACCAGTGAAACACAGGGAGCCAGAGCGCCGCGCGCCGCCGGCTCCGGCGTCCGCACCCGCGCCTCCCCGGGCCAAGCGCCGCCCGAGGCACGCCCCGTCCCGAGACCCCGCGCCCCAATGCACCCCGCCCGAGACGCCCCGAGGTCGGCGCGCGCCGTGCGCGCGCGCACGTCGCGGACCGGCGGTCCCGTCGGCGGTGTCGCCGCCGTACGCGCGAGCCCCCGAGCCGCCGTAGCACGGCGAGCATCTCCACCATCACCCCTTCGTCACCCCGGACGCGCCGAGCCGCATATAAAAGCCCCCTTGCCTCTCCTCCGTGCCCCGCCCGAGCCGCCCGCCGCCATTGCCGCCGCCGCCGGTGCTAGCACCCACCGCCCGTGCTCGCCGCCGCCAACCGCTCTAGTAGCACCCTTAGGCACCCTCCAACCTTCCCAAGTCGCTTGTTTGCCAACATTTCATCTCCACGCCGTCGTTCACCGAGCCGCCGCGGCCACCGCCGCCGCCGCCGCCGAACCTCGCCGCCGACCAACTCCCCGCCTCCACTCCGGTCCCCTACCGCTCCTAGGTGAGCACGTGGTCATGTAGAGCCGCTTGCACGGCCGGCGAACCGCCGGCTCTCCGGCGATTGGCCGTGCCCGCGCCGCCCGGCCGGCCAGGGACCCGATTGCTAGGATTTTGATCTTTCTAGGGTGTTTCGTGTTAAGTTCAGGGCTTAGTTATAAAGATCCCTATCTAAGTTTTCTTACAGTTCAGTCTAGAGCCTTGTAAAATTCCTAGAAATTCGTAGAAAAATTAGAAAAATATCAAACCAATTTTGTTGGGTTCAGGAAGATAAATCCCACCACTTTTGTTATTTGCACATGACAGGATTCTAAATAGATTTAACATGAAAGATACAAATGTGAAAAAAGTAGATCTGGTATAACTTGAAATCCATAACTCCTCTGTATCCCAATTTTGGATATGTTGTGTGTTGGGTCATGACTAGATTCTGTGCCAAAAATTGCACAAAGTTATGAAGTACATCTTGTTGAATAAATTGTTTTCCATTCTTGCAGAAACTGCCTAATGATTTTTCTTGATAAATATATTTATGTTTTTGAGCTCAACTTGTGCACACTGTCTTATAATGTCAAAATTCACATCTTGTGAATTAATCATGATTTTTGGCTTACCAGAAATATTTGTCCTCTAATTATGCATGTTTTCATTTGTAAATTAATAAACCAAGATCAGTAAAGTTCCTAGATGTATATGCTGGTTCTTTAGGCTTGTTTAGGACCAGAGAGCATGCATGAGAAAGTTTGGGTCATTTTGATGCTTATTTATTTTTGTAAGCATTTAAATTGAATCACTAGCTAGCCCTTTGTTATTTTCAATAATATTTAATTTCCTAGCATCCAACACTTACATGTGGGTCCAATGGACCAGGATAGGTGCTAGTAGGCTTAAGAAACACTCCTTTAATTTTTGGTAATTTAATTGCTTAATAAAAAGCTTAAAATCCCTTTTTAATATTAAAGGGAGACTAAATAAAGAAAAGCCCATATTTAATTCTTTTTCCTTTTTGAAAGTATTATCTAATCGAATTAAAAGATAAGTAATTTTCATTGCTGATAAGAAATTAATTCATGGACAAAAATATTATTTATACCTTTGCTTGTGAGAAGAAAAGGAATTAAAGCCTTCACATGAAATGATAAGTATAATAAAAACCTTTATTCAAATGTGCAATAAAAGAATCACCCATGTACAACCAATAACCTTCCTAAAAGAGAAACATTAGATGAATGCTTGTTAAGGTGAACATGACCAACCAAGAGTTGGATAAGACAACAAACTGTCACATCACCTAAACTTGCATTGCATTCCGTGTAGATCTTCCGGACGGAGATTACTCCCTTGTCCCGGAAACAGAGGAAGGAGGAGCGGAAGCGTCGCTGCAGTACGTGGAAGTGCTCGACACCGAGGGTGCCCAGGCTAACCTAGCTGACGAAGGCAAGCTCCGGTGCATCTAACCCAGTTTTCAAATTATGTATTCAATTACCTATGAATGATTGTGCATTTACGTTCAGGAGTTGAATGAAACCCTAGATGCATGATCCATAGGTACCCTTGTCCTTACTAGTATGATAGATCGATAGCTGCCAAGCTATAGGACCGTTACAAGTCGGGTGATGACCTCACTCGCGAGAACAGGTTCCTAGATAGGAATCATAATATATCCTAAATGGATTGCTCACGTGGTAAGAGCATGGGATCTGGGCTCCGGTCCAGTGGTTATGTGGGTTAAGTTTTTGAACGTACTAAGCACATGTCGGGTATGGGACCGGTAAGCCTAGTACCCTAATGAGACGGCTAGGGATGGAACTGTCACTACTCTTGGGATTCGCTCTCACGGCATGCTACCGGTGGTGTATGGTGATTCTGGGTGCACTGGGTGGGACATGCCAGATAGCCTGCACCAAAGACTGTGGCCTTTCATCCCGACCCGGGGATCTCTGGGAACGGCCTGGGACAACCGTACCTTTGTGGGTAGCCTACCGTGTGTTTGGGTCTACCTTGCAAGGTTTAAATCAATTGATTGTCGGCCTCTCACCGTTATCTGAGACTACTTACTCCACTAGTCATGAGATCCCTAATGATGGAAGTTGATGAACTTTATGCTTGATTAATTGTATTGTACAACCCTATTTGTACTGGTTGGCTAATGTAGTAAAGATTAAACCTACTAGAACTTGTGCTAAAATCTTGAAAGTAAGGACCTACTCTTTGTTACTTTTAGCAAAAGCAACCCAAGTAGCCAAAGCGCCTTTCATGGTCTAGATTTGGTGAAGTAGTTATCACCGATGAGTAAGTCTTGCTTGAGTATTAGTATACTCGGCCTTGCTATAATGTGTTGATCCGGTAATGCCTTCGGTGATGTGTGGCCCGGAGAGATCCCGCCCGGCTGGGAGCTGGAGTGGGTGGAGGACGACTACTGAAAGCACCATGGATGGCCTCCCGTGGTGTCTTCGCTTCCGTTAGTTTATTTCCGCTGCTTTCGAAAACTCTAAACTATCTCAGTGTGGCAAAAACTATGGTTTGTAATAATTAACCCCTTCGGGGTACGAATTTGGATATTAATGTTGTTGTATCTCTGGACTCGCCTTCGAGCGAGTTTTAATGCATATATTCGATCCTTGTTGCTTTTCAAGTGATTTACCGGGCGTTAACCCGGCAACTAACGACAGGATGATACTTTATTATTGCTTAATGACCAAAGTGGATCGGTCTTAGGCGATAGTACGGTATTTTCCTGGGCGGGTTGTCACAAGGATGCATTGCACCTTATGTACCCGCGAGGTGAGCATGCCAACTATGGGAGGGTGAAGAATCTCTACACCTTCTTTGCTGTCCTAAATAGGCTCCTTAGGGTGTCTATTACACCTAGAGATGGAAACCCCTCTGAGATCACAAAGTTCCAGAAAAACTTGATGGTTGCTTTGAGGCCGGGAGCTCCAGAGTTTAGTGTTGGGGATTTGATTTGGCAAGAAATCAAGCATCTATGCGAGGACCCCAAAAAGATTTGCAGCTATAGTCCATACATCATGTATATGATAGAGAAGGTTGCAAAGACGAAGTTTCCTAAAAATGTGACGCACAAGCCCTTGAAGCTCAATCCTAGCGAGAATCCTCGGCTTCCATCACCTAGAGTTGAGCATGCTCCTGGACATGAGGGAGAAATATTTGAGGAGGGAGCAGCTCAGCCAGATCAAGCTCAGGCAGAGACTCAGACCGTCACCGGTCTGACCGGTGCTCAGCACCGGTCTGACCGGTGGGGTGGCTGGCACCACGACAGGCCTCGTAGGTCCACCTCTCCGTTACGGAAGTTTCTCAACTTCATATTTGGGATGTGCAGGAGCCAGTATGACATCCAAGTTGAGCAACAAAGGTCGAGAAGGGCAAATAAGCAAATGAGGGACACGATGAAGTTAATGCACAATGCCCAAGGATTTCAACAACCTCGCTCTCCACCATCTCCAGAGTCTCCACAGGTTGAGATACCATCTTTTGAGGAAAGGATGAGAGGATGGGCCAACTTCGACATGCTTAACCAATATGGGCCCATGTTCTTTGAGTCCGGGCAAGGGCAAGGATCTTCCTCATCGGTTCCTCCTCCACCTCCACCATTTGTACCTCCTCCTCCGGATGTGGCAGGATCATCTCACTTCATGGAAGAAGAGCAACCACTCCCACCTCCTCCACCTCCCGAGCAAGTACAAGATTGGGGCGCTCGCTTCTCCGCCGAGATCTTTGGCTACAATCCTTATTACTACGGTAAACACAGCGCTCCCATAGCTCATCCATCTCAAATCACCGTCTCGGAGTCTATTTATCTCAACTCTCCTTTGCATTGGATTTTTGACAATTCTCAAATAGGAGAGAGCTCTCACCCGGGAAACGGATCTCAAGGGCAGTGATCGGCAGTTGCTTCTCCTCCAGGCCTTTCTTGGATGCTTGATGACAAAGGGGGAGAAGATTCGAGATTAAAGCCTTGCATTCTGTGCTGTCTGGGCTGCTGTCTGTGTCGCACCGGTCTGACCGGTGCCCGCTTGCTGTTGAGAAAAGCCATGTAATAATCTAGAACTTTATCTTAGTGGACTTGAGAACATTTGTGTGAGTGCTACTGTGTGTTTGAACCTTATTGTAATATTTCAGCGACTTTATTGCTAGATTGTGATGCATGAATTGAATGATGTTTGTTTGTGTTAGCTAATTGGAGCAAAGTGATCTAAACCAGCTTGCAACCCTGGCTTGATCACCTTGGACCAAGTAGCACGCACTTCTGTTGCTTTGTGCGCTAACTGGACCTGACCGGTCTAACCGGTCAGGGGCACCGGTCTGATCGGTGCCGCCCAGTTGTGTGTCTTGGTTGGACCTGACCGGTCAGTAGCACTGGTCTAACCGGTGCTGTCTAGCCAGTACACTTCTCTTTGCTTTGTGCATATCTTGTCATACGCATCACGGTTTTTATTTTGTCGCTCACACATATTGCACTCCACTGATCCTTAGATATAGGGGAAGCTCACACGCCTTTTCTTCCAAATTTGTGCTAGTGGCATTTGAGGCCAAATTTTTTTTAAAACTCAACTCAAAGCACAAATTAAGGGGGAGCTCTAGCTATATCTAAGAATCTAAATGCGCTTTAATGTTTTATTTGTAAGCTTTAATCGAATTGTCATCAATCACCAAAAAGGGGGAGATTGAAAGTGCATCTAGGCCCCTAAGTGAATTTTGGTGAATTGAATGACAAGGCGATTAGAGGACTAATGTATTTGTCTAAGGTTGTGAGCAGGTTTATCTTGAGATTCATGAGCAATTATTGGAGTATTTGTTTGTGAACAAATACTATATGTCTCACATTGGAAAAGACAAATACATGAATGATCCTTTATGCACATTGGTCAATGTCAAGCAATAAATGGACTTATATTTTGGGGATATCTTGTAAAGTTGAAATACTAGTCTCCAAAGAGAGTGGTGGCTTGACTAAAATAAAAAAGGGGATCATTCAAAAAGAAGTTGGTAATTCTATCAAGCTAAAGTGCAAGGCTTCATGTGGAAATTGAGAGAGGACATAAGGATGAGTATAAACACTATGGTTCTAAATTGGAAGCTTGCACATCCGTTGTCAATCAAGATCAAGCATTTGAAGCGGGATTTTAAAATGAAGGTTAATTGTGTATGAAGCAAAGTGGAACTCGAAGTGGATTGGATAAGTGATGAAGAGATCAACCGAGATGTCTAGGGTGAGGGACTAAGCAATCTTTGGGGCCGTAGCTAAGCCGCCATTAGTGTTTTGCTAAGGTGAAGTTCTAACATCCGTGGGGTCTTCAAGTATCATATTCAAACCTTAACCGAGGGAAGCTTTGCAATTCATCAACTTATTAAGATTGGCAATATGGAGTGACCATGGATCCAAGTGTGCATTCCTATGCTTTATGGAAAGATCCTAAGTCACTATCTCAAGTATATGGCAAGAATTGAAGTTGTTCAATCTCAAGATATCAACGGAGCTCTTTTATTCTTTTCTTGAGTATAGGTATGCCGTACTATCAAGAGGGATGCAACTTAGTGAGTTGACCAAGTCAAAGTGCTCTTTAGTTGACCTAAGTGTGATCTAGCCTTAGAAGTGTGCTAACAAATCCTCCTAACCTAACCTGGGTCATTTCATCTTGGTGGTGAAGTGATAGTTTCCTTAAAAGAGGTTTTGGGGTATCTCGGTCCTGACCGGTCTGACCGGTCAGAGGCACCGGTCTGACCGGTGCCGCTAGCCCAACGGCTAGTTTTTCGAACACCGGTCTGACCGGTGTGGGGCACCGGTCTGACCGGTGCCACCCGGGGACTAACGGCTAGTTTTCTCCTTTGAGGGGTATAAATACCCCAAGCCTTCTTCAAGTGAGGGTTGCTGTTTCTAGTGAGTTTGCTGAGGTCCCAAGCCAATTCTAACTAGCTCTAAGCCTTAGTGGCTCTCCCCAACCCTCTCTTTGTGAGATTTGTGGATTCAAGCCATATTCTTGTGTTGGGTTGAGAAAGTGAGCTCAAGAGTGACCTAGTGAGCTATCAAGAGCATTTCCATAGCTTGAGCACTTTGGTTTCGCGTCTACAAACTTTGAAGCATTTGTTACTCTTGGAGGTTTGCCTCCTAGACGGCTAGGTGTCGCCGGCTAGCTCCCAAGGTTGTGGTGAGCAGCGGGAAGTTTGTAAGGGCTGCGATCTTGCCTCTTCGTGGAAAAGATCACCTTAGTGAAAAGGAGGAAAGTGGTTGAAAGAGACCCGTCTTGTTGTGGGAATTGTCCCTTACAAGCTCCTCAACGGAGACGTAGCCATTCCTCAGTGGGTGGTGAACTTCGGGAAACAAATCCTTGCTTCTTCGTGTGGTTTGACTCTCTAAGTTGTTTTTCTAGCATAATTACATTTTCTTCCGCTTCGATCTACTTGGGTGTGTTACTTGTGTGTACAGGGATCATTACCTTGCTTGTATTCATCTACAAAGGCCACACACCAAGTTCAGTTCGTGCTAGAAGTCAAGAGGTGCTTGAAGTTGTTTTTGCAGGTGTTCTGTGCTACACCGGTCTGACCGGTGAGGCGCACCGGTCTGACCGGTGTCACCTGTGAAGTCTAGTGCTTGACCGGTCTGACCGGTCATCACCACCGGTCTGACCGGTGGAGCACTGTCAGCTCAAGTGATTTGAGAAAAAGGGTTTAATTTGGTCGTCACGCCTATTTACCCCCCCTCTAGGCGACATCAAGGTCCTTTCAATCTTTAGTACATATATCATCATGTACTAAAGTTTTTTTTATTTATTCTTAGTGTTTGTAATAAGTTTGGCTGTGTGTGGTCACGCAGAGACTTTAGGCTGTGTATGTTACCGCAGAGGCCGGAATGTTAATTCCATTATCTAAAAAAAGGGTTGTTCTAGTGTGAAACTCCCATCCCAAAAGAAGGTTTGCAACCTAGAGCCAATCCTAGCATGATACTACTCTAGGAAAGTAGAGGCAAACAAAGATTGCAATAGAGTAAATGCGGAAACATAAAGGGGATGAGAGGAACCAAACTCTTGACACGCGATTTATCCCGTGGTATCGGTAGGCACTAAGCCACCCCTAGTCCACGTTGTTGAAGCACTCACACAAGAGTATCGCTTCCCGGTCACCAAGTCTCTCCTAAGAGCACCACTTGACTCGCCATAAAGGCTAGCCACTTAGGCACTTGCCAAGCTCCCTTGGTCACCTTGATGCCGCCTCCACTAAGGAGCTGCTCCACCAAGGAAGGGGGTCTCCACGACCCCGCGCAAAGTGTCCTCGCCGCTCCACACCAAGCCGGAGGGTCGATGGCGATTGCTGGTGAGCCACTTAGGCCCCAAGGCTTCCGGCGAACCTTGTACAACTTGATTCACTCAAGAATCATCTCACAAGGTTGGCACAACCTTGCACTCACTCAGCTCTAAGCTAAGCCTAGTACTAAGCACATACACAAAGCATGTACATGTCTAAGGATGAGCAATTTAGCACTTGGATGTATTGGATATGATCTTCAATGTGTCTTGAACTCCTCTGCTCTTCCACACAATCCAGCAACCTCAAATGGGTGAGTGGAGGGGGTATAAATAGCCCAAGGCATCAAACTAGTCGTTGGCTAACGGCCGCTGAAAAGGTAGTGTCGGATGAATCGATGCTAGATTTTCCTGGGCGTCGGTTCATCCGGTGCCCCTCCCACGTCACATAGCCGTTGAGATTCTCTGACACAACTGCTCCGAAGCTATACACCGACGGTGCGTCGGTTCATCCGGTGCTGAAGACCCCGCGGCCAAGTCTTCTCTGTTATCTTCCACGCGACCGTCGGATAGACCGACGCTTCACCTTGACCAAGGCGTCGGATCATCCGGTGCTGAAGGCTTTGTCTTGGCGCGTCTCTGTCTTGATTCAAACTGAGCGTCGGATAGACCGACGGTGTCCACACTCAGACCCATCGGATCATCCGGTGCTACTGTCTTCGCTGCTCTTCCTCTACAACTCGTCCGACGCTACTAGAAAATGTACTGTCGGTTCATCCGGTGGTGCCAAGGGTTTCAACCAGTGTACCAACTCGTCCGACGATTGCACCGATGCTTGCTATATTGGTATCGTTAGTTCATCCGACGGTGTCCTTTTCCTTCTTTTTCTTCGTGTCTTCAACTTGGATCTTTGCTTCAACTTAACATACTCAACATACTTATCATGCCATTACTTATAGCCTCCAAATATATACTAAGTCCTCAATTTTGCTATAAGTAACCTAACATGTCTATGTTATGTTAACTTGTGGTATGACATGTTAGCTTGGGCATGGTATGTTAACATGTGGTAACATCCATGGGACCTAGGAATGCCTACAAATACATGCTAGACAATGTGGTTAGTCTCATTACTTGTGTTAGCATGAATCACCAAAATCAACTCGAACAAATGGCAAATGGGGCCATGTTCGCTACAATCTCCCCCTTTTTGGTGATTTATGACAACACAAGCAAAGCAAGCATAAATTTGCAAAAATTGACAGAATTAGAACCACTTACACTTGTTTGGATGCTTACCATCATCCAAACTCCCCCTAGATCAACCTTCCTCCTTTTTGATCTTCTCTTCCTATGTTCACATTCTCCCCTGTGGTCTCATATCCTTGGAACCACTAGCTTGCTTTGGTCTCACATTCTCCCCCTTTGGAATAAAATCTCCAAAAAGTTCAAAACAAAAGGGCTCCAAGGAAGCTAGCAAGTCCTAGCAAACATAGCTCAAAGAGAAATGTTAAATACAAGGGAGAAAGCCGCATGAACCATGATCCTTATGTATGATATCAATGAAGATACCACATGTGAGAATAACTAAGGTGGATCACAAGCTCATGAGACTAGCATGATACAAACTAAGCTCCCCCTAAGTGTGTGCACAAAAATATGGTGTGAAAAACAAGTGCACAACTAGAAACTTATAAGGCAAGGAAGCTTAGAGCATATCATGCAAGGAGGTAGCTTAAAGGACAAGAGATAAGACAAATGAGTTCTTGTTATTACCACTTGTAGATATCACTTGTAGTCTTTTGATCATTGCACACCTCCGTGGGATGATCCTCTCTACCTTGTTGGCACCACATTGAGATGAGCCTCTTGGAGATGATATCACTAGGTGACACCACCACTTGAAAGAAGCTTGTATAGAAGACACTTGGGGTACCACAAGGATAAGGAATGTATGAGTACATTGCCTTTGAACTTATATAGACATAAGCTCGCAAGGACATGACTCAATAGCATGAAGCTCATATTGCTATATTCACTCTTTTAGAGATGTTAGATCGCATTGAGAGTGAAATAGCATTCTCTTAGAATGAAGTACCGCACCGGAATGCGTCGCTAAGGGACTACATAAGATAAGCTTGAAACAATGTTAGTCCCATAACCAAACCATAGGATGAGCTCCCCCTAAATGTGTGCATTTAGTGTTTGAATCACCAACCAAATGTATGCACATTGTTTATGACAACAAAAGGGAAGCTAACCCTATAGCTTGCTCATGATGCAAAAAGATATATATGAAAATATGCACCATGAAAGAACAAGTGTATCTTTCCTACACACTAATCAAACCATGTAGGTTGCTCATGGGTTAGCACATGACACAAGCAACCTACCATATGTAAACATTGCAACAAATGCAACCTAAACAAGGCAATGGAGCTAAAATGATACAAGAGATAAGTTCTAGTTTCCATTACCTCAACCGGGGAACTTGGGCAACATATGTTCAACTTGCAAGCTTGGCTTCTAGGCTTGAATCTTCACAACTTGTTTGTGCCAAGCCCCCAAGTCCCCGAACTCATGGCCTTCAAGTGGCCTTTGAAACCCAAACCATTTGAGGCCCCTTCATGTTGATGATGACTTCCTTGGGCACCCAAATGGGTTGGTCCCAACCCCGCTCCTCCTTCATCTTCCCAACCTTGTGCGCAACCACCTTGCCATTAGCCTTCTTCTTGATGACGTAGGTGTTGCTCTTGGTCTTGTTCTTGCGGTTGGGCTTGGTGTAGATGAGGGAGCTCTTGATGGTGGGCTTCAACTTCTTCTTTTTGCCCTTGTCCATCTTCTTGACAAATTGAGGGCATTTGTAGAACTTGTGCCCTTCTCCATGACACTTGTAGCAAGTCACGGTTGCACCCTTTTCAAGCTTCTTCACCATGGGATCACGGTTATCTTGAGAAGGTTGGACTTTGCTCTTCATGTCTTGAGAGATGTCCACTTGTTCCTTTGGGGTCACCCCGTGGTGAAAAAGGTGTAGGTCCGTACGCTTGCGGATCGAAGGTTGTTACGTGTTTCAACCGTCAACACAGAGCCACGAAACACCAGCTCCGCCTCACCTGCCCACCTTTTTTCCAACCTTTGCCCTTGGGTGGGGCCCGTTGATGACAACGTCCGATGACGGCGCCCGCGGCAGCAGCGTCCGACGACGACGTACCGGGAGAGAGGTCGGAGAGGACGAGCTCGAGGTGGAGGCGCCGGATCTAGCCGCTGAAGCTCGGAGCTCCTAGCCGGGGAGAGCGGACATAGTAGAGAGGTAGAGATGCGGAGGGGTGCCCGCCGCCGGGAGGAGGGGCTCGCGGGAGGTCGAAGTCGAGGTCACCGTCGTGGATCCATGGATGCGCGAGCGAGGTCGAGGTCACCACCCGCCGTCGAGAGAGAGACCGGGTGCAGGGGCCGGCGGTCGGCGGGAGGAGGCGCGGTGGAGGCGGGTGGGAGCTCGGCGGGGTAGGGCGCCGGTGGGTCGCTCGGGAAGCTCGGGCAGAGGCGGTGGATAAGAAGTGAGTGGATAAGGAGGGGAGGGGGGAAAGGGGGATGAAAAGAAAATAAGAGGAAAAAGTGAAAATAAAAAAATGGGAAAAGAAAAATAGGAAAGGGCAATTTGTACATTTTACAACCTCAATCCAACCAGTGAAGCCGTTTTGCCAAACGTTTTCCAAAGCGGCTGCAACTCCATCAGAAAAGCCACTCCACCGGAGGAGCCAGAGCCAGAACCGTTTTTTAAGGAGTCGGAGCCCTGCCAGACAGGCCCTAATTACTGGACACTTTGGAGAAGTTAATGGACACAACAAAAGACTATCTCACTAGCTCCTCCATGACTAAGGTATTTTTTTTCGAATACACAGGAGAGCTGTGTTTCATTTTCATTAGAAATTAATTGAAAGGTTCTCACACAAGGTGTGGTAGACTGGACACACACTGATCCCATTAAGTATATTTACATGATGAGGCGATAGGGAAGATACATAGATGATTACTCGCTAAATAGATGACTCAGGTTTTCTGCTCAACGCAACCAGATTACCAGGAATATCCTTTCGACTCTAACTTTACATGAGTATTTTTTAAAATATATAACTATTTTTTTTCTTCACACATTTACTTTGTATTTGTTAATGCTAGAATATTGTTTGTGACATAAGTTTGATTAAGTAATTTTACAAATACTATTTGAGCAGAGGTTAAGGTTCACTTTAAAAATTCATATTTAATAGGATATTTTTGAACACGTGCGTGTCACACGTGCATTTTAGTTATTACAAAGAAATTAAAACAGAAGATAACATTAAAATAAGGGAAAGATATACACCAGGCTCAACCTCCGGCACTCCCAGCTGGAGTGTCATCTGGTTCCTATAACAAACGCGCCGGACCTCTCTCAGCAATCTGGTCACGTCCCCCTACTTTCCCCTGTTTGCTTGAAGCAAATCCTTTGATCTCCCCTCTGCAACGCCCCAATCTTCCTGAACTGCCGCTTTCGGAGATGAGCCGATGTGACAGCCTCCAGCAGCCGCCTGGACTCCATAGTCCACACACACCGGCTGACCGGCATGTAGCTCTCGATCAAAGCTAGCAAAAGAAGCCCGGAAGAACGCTGGCCGGTGGGGGCGGCGCGCGGCGCGGACGACCGAGTGGGAGATGCGGCCGTTACCCAACGGAAGGACAGGAAAAAACGACGCGCTGGCCTGACTGGCAGCTGCAGGGGATCGGTCGGAACGGATCATCATCAAGCTCATCAAAGGCGAAGGGGCGCTGCCGAAAGCGGGGTCGGGGTCGGGGTGGGTGCCGGGTGGGGGCGCCGCGCCGCGCCATCAGGCATCCATCAACTGACCAACTCCTCCCCACCTTCCAGCCGCCCGGGGTCCCCGGCCAGCCTCCGTCCTGTCCACCCACTCGATCGCCGCCCCCGCCGCCCCGCGCACGGGACGGACGCTCCCGGCGCCCGTTTCGCCACCAACGAACGGCACCGCCCGCCGTACTACCGCAACGGATCGGAAATTCGGAATCATCCGTTCGCTCGTTCCCACTCTTGTTGGTGCGTTCTCCAGTCTCTCGCCCAACGCCATCTCCGTGCTCCGTGGTCTTTATTACCTCTTGGAATGTCCCAGCAACCATCCCTCCAAGCTGGAACATTCTTTGGAGGGAGGGTAACTGTTACTCCCACTGCTGGGAACGCATGTTGTTCCTACCGAATTTCTGCGCGACGTGGTACTGGGTTCTGGAGCTCCTAGTGCGGCACGTGCGAGCTATTGAATGTCGTCTGAGGCTGTATGGCCGTGTCTACGGGGGCCAGCTGCTCCTACAATTGCATTCATGCAGCCTAGCTGGTGACTGAAACGGCCGGCCGGCCTCGTCCTCCTCCATACATGTTTCTTCAGTTTTTTTCTTTTGTAATGTTTAGATCCCCCTTCAAAAAATTTTGAGAAAAAGAATCTGGTATACATAGTGTACTAAATAAAGTTTTTTATATTTTTTCACAGATGAGTGCAATTTTGCGCGACGATCTAATGAACATAATTGATCCATAATTTGCTATATTAATCATTCTCTAATCATGTGGTCAAGGACTTCACTAGATTCGTCTCACGAATTAGCGCATGGTTGTGAAGATAGTTTTCTAGATTGACTTTATTTATAATACCCTAATTACAGGAAAAACTAGCCGTAGTTGAAAATTTTTTTAGCACCCATCTAAACATTTTCTTCATTAGGGGATGTTTTGGTGAGTTTACCTAAATAAGCCTTGAAATCGTAACGCCAATCTCCAGCTGTTTAATTGCACTGCAAATACAAATGAAGAAACAGCAGGCACGACTGCCTGCAAGTGTCCACTACGACGAATGGGCATCGGATTCTACTGCCGCTGCGCTGATGCTGAAATGTAAAAGCCAAAGCTCTTCCATGACCCCGAACACTTTTTTCCGTGTCGAATTGTCGATCATTGTTACCTCCTGATGACAAATCGTAGATGCGTTACCCACCCGCAGACAGGCCACACATCTCAGAGGGTGTTTGGATCCATGGGTGACTAGAGACTAGAGACTAATTTTAGTCATCAAAGTGACTAATCCTCTAAACACCTAAAACTAGTTTAGTCTTTAGTCACCCTCACCCAACTTTTAGTGACTAAAATCTCCTTTCTCATCTAAAGGAATCCAAACACCGTCTCATTTATCGCCATAAAGCCCTGCATGTCAAAAGGAAAGGAATCATATGCCTTGCTTGAACGGCTTTATCACCACCGTAAACAAAAAGATCTTTCTCTCACAACAAACCGTACCACCAAAGACTCATCTCTCGAAACAAACCAAGTACCATCACCAATGCCGGCCAAGGCCGAACAGGCTGATAGCTTCTCCATGCCTGCTGATTTTCTGGAGTCGTGAGCGCCAGCTTTTTACCTCGAGATCAATCCGTTCCGCCGGACTGCACGGACGTGCTCACCACTCGCATACGGCGCCGTACGCAGGACTTGCCTGTCTCGGCGTTTCGTCACCCCGGCCGGCCGGTGCAGCGCTTCCAAATTCCAATTACCCGCCGCCCACCGGCCGCATCAACAGGAAAAATCGTAAGCTAGCCGGCTAGCCCCGTGCTTCTCCCCTGCATTCCGACGTGAAAAAATCAGAGCTTTTTCTTTCGTCCTCCATGGGGTCCAATGGCCCGGCCTTTCTCCCTCGAAAGGTGAAGGCCAGAGAAGCTTCAAAACAACTCATCATCCATCATTCTTCCAACCCGGCAACCCCTTCTCCTCTGCCATCTCACCCCCCCCCCCCCCCCCCCCCCCCAACCTGACTTTGCAGGTCACCGCTAGCGCGGAGCGTTCCACACACTTTCCTACGGTCTCGATCGGCGGCGAGGTTCTCCGCCCAAGCAAGATCGTGGCTGTCCATGCCGCGGTCGTCCTAGGGGTGGTGGTGGTGGTCGAGGAGGACACCACCGCGTCAGCCATGGCGGCGTCGGCGTCGGCGTCGGCAGCGGCGGGCAAGCTGGCGGCCGCGCTCCACCGGAGGACGCACCGGGTCACGTCCGCGCTGGCGCACGCGGCCCTGGAGTGGGTCCTCATCGCGCTCCTCCTGATCAACGGCCTCCTCGCCTACGCCATCGACAGGTTCGCGGACTACTTCGGCCTCGCGCCGCCGTGCTTCCTCTGCTCCCGCGTCGACCGCCTCTTCCACGCCGATGGCGGCGAGGTCGGCGGCGCGCGGTGGATGCGGGAAGCCCTCTGCGGCGACCACGCCGCGGAGATCTCCGCGCTCGGGTACTGCCTCCGCCACCGACGGCTCGCCGAGGGCGGGGAGATGTGCGAGGGCTGCCTGTCCTCGACGAAGGAGAAGACAAGCGATGCAGGGGAGGCAAGCGCCACGGCGGCGTGTTCTTGCTGCAAAGCCGCTGTACGGACTTCCTCGCGCGAGCTGGAGGGTACAAGGGAAGAGCATGTCGAGGAGAAGATTACTGACGAAGCGAAAGACGACGACCACGGCTATGCTCTGCTGGCTCAAGAAGATCATGAGGAGGAAGAGGAGGAGCAGGACGAGGTCGTCGACAACCAAGAGCGACGAAGCGAGGTGGATAGACAGCAACCAGAAGAAAAAGACGAGGCGAAGGCGATAGCTGCAGTTCAGGATGAATCCTTGGAAGCCATGGCTCAGGGCGAAGAGATCGCGCTGGAGGACGACCGACTGGTGCCGGTCGTGGCGCTTGATGAGATGACGATCGCCGATGATTCGGGTCTGCATCGTGATGTTGCAGAGGAGGCCGGTGGAATGAATCAGGTGGAAAATGAGCCGGACTCGAGGGATGTGGATATCGGAGTGGTTCTTGAGGAGAAGAGGATGTTGGATTCCTCGGTTGCAACGCCGGCCGATGTGATCGAGGACTCCGTCGTGCCCGTCAGCCCCATCCCTTTTCCAGAGACGGTGGCAAGCCCATCTCATGCTGATCATCACTCCAACTCCCAAGACGACGAAGATGTTCCTGAAGATGCTGTTGAAGTTGGAGATTCCGCAGCTGAAGTAGATCACATCTTTGTGCCTCGCGGTACTTTCTTCATGCTGTTTCTCAACATCATGCTCCATAGCCTGTCAATCGGTAACCGTGACACCTTTTCGGATTCAGACTCAGACGAAGCCGTCTCTGAAGATGAAGATGACAACAGAGCGGCAGAGGTGGACACGAACTGCGAAGTATCAATCGGAAGCGATATATGCGAGCGGGAGCAAGATGAACATGCCGTTCCGTTCCAAGACTTGGCAACGCATGAGGAGCCGGGTGCTCCACTGGCTGGTGCAGATGATCAGCCATCGCCATTGGAGATCCTATCCCCAATTGAGCAAGGTACTAATAATAAATGACTGCACACTACTTCACCTACAGTTTCCCAACTGAAATAATGTTTCATAGTTGGAGCCTTTCTGTACTAAATTCAGTTTTAACTCTTGTTGGATTAGAAGCAGGTGAATTCGAACAGGAGGAGGTGACGACGAACACGGGGTTAGATTTGGACCACCAACTAAATGAACGGAACGAGGTGGAAGAAGACAAGGCACCTGAGACACCGACGAATGCCGCCGCCGCACAGCTCTCGGACAGGATGTTTCTGCTTGAGAGGAAACGGTCACTGTCGATCTCCCTGGACGGGAGCGTCGCGAGCGAGATGGAAGGCGGCGAGCCCTCTACCGTGGACCAGCTGAAGTCGGCGCTGCAGGCGGAGCGGAAGGCGCTGGGCGCGCTGTACGCGGAGCTGGAGGAAGAGCGGAGCGCCGCGGCGATCGCGGCGAGCCAGACCATGGCGATGATCAACAGGCTGC
Source organism: Cenchrus americanus (assembly GCA_947561735.1). NCBI lineage: Eukaryota > Viridiplantae > Streptophyta > Magnoliopsida > Poales > Poaceae > Cenchrus > Cenchrus americanus. Next base: position 147,265,864 of record OX387243.1, on the reverse strand, counting down.
AGGAGGAGAAGGCGGCGATGCAGATGGAGGCGCTGCAGTACCAGCGGATGATGGAGGAGCAGTCGGAGTACGACCAGGAGGCGCTGCAGCTTCTGAACGAGCTGGTCACCAAGCGGGAGCGGGAGAAACAGGAGCTGGAGAGGGAGCTCGAGCTTTTCAGGCAGAAGGTGCAGCGCTACGAGGACAAGGAGCGGCGGAGGATGGCGAGCTTCAAGGCCAATGGCGGCAGCCCCACTGGGAGTGGCACATCCCTGTCGTCCAGCGGCGAGGACAGCGACGGGCACTCCGACGACTGCTGTGAGCTCGGCGAGTCTCCGGACGGCAGCAACGTTGAGATGAGCGAGCCAGATGCGGCTCTTAGCTCCGTGAGGGATCAAGACAGCACGAAGCACCTGGTGGCTCTGGATGATTCCTTGACGTACTTCGAGATGGAGAGGCTCTCCATCTTGGAGGAGCTCAAGACACTGGAGGAGAGGCTCTTCACATTGGAAGACGACGATGTCACCGCCAATGCCAATGCTGGCCATTCCTCCGGTGATACGGACTTGTCGGCCGATGTGCTTCATTCACCAGAGTACATCCTCACCGGTGACAAGGCAAGATGCAGAGGCAGGACTTCTATCAGTAGAGGGAAGAGTCTTCTGCCTCTGTTCGATGCAGTCGGTGATGAGACTTGTGAGCAAATGCCATCTACAAGAGTAGGAGAGGCAGATCAAGCTGATGATTCGGCGACAAAGCCGGTTTCCGTGCTTGCCAAGGAGCAGGAGAGGCTGGCAATCATAGAGGAGGTTGATCATGTGTATGAGCGATTGCAAGCGCTGGAAGCGGACAAGGAATTCCTGAGGCACTGCATCAAGTCCCTCAAGAAAGGAGACAAGGGCATGGACCTACTTCAGGAGATCTTGCAGCATCTTCGGGACCTCCGTAATGTGGAACTTCATGTTAAGAATGCTGGTGATGCCATAGCTGCAAATTCAGTGTAGCAAGTTCATCTATACGTGTGGTAAGTTTTGCTATTATATGTAAACTGACCACTGGTTACTGAATCAAATCTTATGCTATCTTCCTTAAATGATCAGATATTTGCAATATTTCGAATGTTAACCTGATCTTTTTTTAAAGGATTTCTATTGTCGCCAGCAATAACGTCTTGATACAATTATCCTTTGCAGGTTAGATTAGATTAGTTTGTATTCAGCTGATTGGATCGGAAGGATCCAAAGCTCTGCATTGGTGATGGTCCCTCAGTCCCTCTGCAAGGTGATGGCTGATTTTAAGGGAGGCTCTGCTCATTTTGCCTGTGGGCTGGAAGCAAGCCGACCCTTTTTGTGCTGGTCCAGCAGCACTACCAACCTTTTCTGTTTGTGGTGGTCGGTGGTAGGAATCATTAGGCCTTCCCAAGCTGCACAAAGCTGAATCGTGGTGCCAGCTTTCTGAGGCATGCTGAAAACAAAAGAAAAATGTTATCTAGAGTGAGTGGAGACGTGGAGAAATTTTTTGGGTTATTGTTGCTTTTTTGAGATGTAATCTTTGGTTAACTTTCGGATTTGTTTTGTGGAGAGGTAGGCAGTGATAGTGTATTTGCTGTAACTTTTTTGTGAGGTACTGAGCTTGTAGCTTGTATGGTTGGTACGTTCAGTTTGTTCTTTTGTTTATAGCCAGCAGGAAAGAGAGCTTGTTTATGACGAAATCTTATTGTAGTCTGATTGTCTAGTTCCGTGTTTCAGCTTCAAATTTTGTTAATTCATAAATATGTCTTTATCATAGCCACGGCAGGCTCCTCAATTACAATTATGCTGGTTTGGCTAGGTGGCCCTGAACTGTCCAGAGAACATGATGATGCCAGCTCTTTTTTTTTTGATAAAGATGATGCCAGCTCGTTGAAAACTAGTTAAGAAACAATTGATGCAATAATTTGACTTCTTGCGCATCTGGGCTCTGGAGGGGCTAGTGTAATCCTGAACTTTTTGCTCACCAAACAAACTTTTAGATGGGCTAAAATCAATTCGAGATTGGGCTATGGGCCATGAGCCCAGTAGCTAGCTACGGACCTTCCTCTATCCTTTTTTTTGAGTGTCGGACCTTCCTCTATCCGGGCCATCCTTCAAATAACAATGGGTCTTATTAGATGGCCGTCCACCCAAAAGCATTAGGTCTCTCTCTCTCTCTCAAAAAAGGTACTCAAGGGTCGATTGCAAGGCTGCCGATCGTAAATGCTGCATTGGCAACTGCTCTGCACGGCGCATGCTGTCCTGCGTCGGAAGCCGGAACGAACGGCCTTGCCCCACCTCCCGGCAGCAGGCAGCGCCGCTACGAATTCCCAGGCACACTGGCACAGCTCTCCACCTCGCCTCTTCAGCTGGGAGCGCGCCGCTTCGCCTTCCGGTGGTAATAACACTGGCGTCGCTGCTCATATAAAGAAGCCGGCAAAAGCCCCTCACACTCGCCTCACGAACTAGTAGTACTAGTAGTAGTAGCCACACTCTTCCACCACACCTCTGCTTCCAACATGTCGACCAAGAAGCTCCACAGCATGGCTGCCAAGCAGGCGAACGCCGCCGACGACACCAAGAGCGCGGCCGCGGACAGCGTCGTGACGGCGAGCGCCATTGCGGCGTCCTACGACGACCAGATTCGCCCCCTCCTCGACGCGGTGGACCGGCTGCGCCACCTCAAGGTGACGCAGGAGGGAATCCAGCTGCCCACCATCGTCGTCGTCGGCGACCAATCAAGCGGCAAGTCCAGCGTGCTGGAGTCGCTGGCCGGCATCAGCCTCCCCCGCGGCCAGGGCATCTGCACCCGCGTCCCGCTCGTAATGCGCCTCCAGGACGACGCCTCCGCGGACTCCCCCAAGCTCCAACTCGAGTACGGCAGTGGCCGCGTGGTGGCCACCACCGAGGCCAAGGTCGCGGACGCCATCAACGCTGCCACGGCGGAGATCGCCGGGACCGGCAAGGGAATCTCCGACGCGCCCATCACGCTCGTCGTTCGCAAGCGCGGCGTCCCCGACCTCACGCTCGTCGACCTCCCCGGCATCACGCGTGTGCCCGTGCAGGGCCAGCCCGAGGACATCTACGACCAGGTGGCCAAGATCATCAGGGAGTACATCGCCCCTAAGGAAAGTATTATCCTGAACGTGCTTTCGGCCACGGTGGACTTCCCGACGTGCGAGTCCATCCGCATGTCGCAGCAGGTGGACCGCACCGGGGAGCGCACCCTCGCCGTCGTCACCAAGGTCGACAAGGCCCCTGAGGGCCTACTCGAGAAGGTCACCATGGACGACGTCAACATCGGCCTCGGCTACGTTTGCGTCCGCAACCGCATCGGCGACGAGACGTACGAGCAGGCCCGTGTCGAGGAGGAGAGGCTGTTCAAGTACCACCCCTTGTTGTCCAAGATCGACAAGTCCATGGTCGGCATTCCCGTCCTCGCGCAGCGGCTTATGCAGATACAAGCCGGCATCATCGCCAAGTGCCTCCCTGACATCGTCAAGCAGATCAACGACCGCCTCAGCCGCAGCAGCTCCGAGCTGGACCAGATGCCGCAGGATTTAAACAATGTTGCCGATGCCGTCAAGGTGTTCTATCGCATCGTGAACAAGGTCCGCAATTCGCTGGAGAAGGTGCTGGTGAGAGGCGAGTTTGACGAGTACCCTGATGAAAGGGAGTTCCATGGCACGGCGCGCATCGCCGAGATGCTGATCGGTTACGTGAAGAAGCTGCCGGCACAGTGCCCGACCAGCAGCGACGAGCTGTTCTTGATGGAGGAGGTGCGCATCCTGGAGGAGACCAAGGGCATCAGCCTCCCCAACTTCCTCCCCAGATCTACGTTCCTGGCCCTTCTAAAGAAGAAGGTCGAGACCATCGATCAGGTTCCTCAAGACCTTGTCAACGGCGTCTGGGAGTACGTCGAGGACCTTGTGATGAAGGTTCTCAACAAGCACTCCGACAACTTCCCGCAGCTGCAGCCACCGTGCCGCCGCGCCGTGCAGAGCTTGATGGACAAGGTGCGGTCGCGCTCGGCGCAGCACGTCAAGGAGCTGATAGCCATGGAGCTGGTGGCGGATTACACAGCCAACCCGGACTACATGAAGACATGGTCCGACATTATGGAAGGATTTGAGAAGTTCATGGAGGCGGTGGAGGACAAGTCGAAGCCGACGATGGTCACACTGGAAGGGTTCGGCGAGGTGGATGTGTCCCATCTGAGGGTTCATGCTGACCTGGCAGGGAAGGCGTTCGACCTGAGGGCGCGGCTCACCGCGTATTGGAAGAGCATTGTGCTGAGGCTCGTTGATGGCCTGGCACTGCACGTCCTGCTCAGCGTCAAGCTGCTCGTGGAGAAAGATCTGGAGGAGGAGCTCGGCACCGAGCTCCTGGGTAACAAGCTCGCCGGGGTGGAGAAGATGCTGGCGCCGTCACCAAGCACTGGGACGAAGAGGGAGCGCCTGAAGAAGAGCATCGTCCTGCTTCGCCAGTCCAAGGAAGTCGTGGCGAATATTATGGACAGGATCAGTGCGGCTGGTGAAGTCTAGGCAAGCCGTGGTATCGCTTACTCGTTTCGAGTGAACTTTTGTTAAGTTGCCTGTCTACGGGATACCTGTTATGTTCCATCTGCTTTTCTTATGCACTTCATAGCGCTTGTTTAAGTGACCTTCATCAGTCTCACCAGCTTGCTTAAGTTTGTAGTGATGTTTGTCATGGACTCATGGTGCTTGTTGACAGCCTGCAATTTGCTGAACGAGTTATGCATCTGCTATTACTAGTTTTTGTTCTGCCAGCGCCAAAAGCTGGATTCAAACACTCGGTATATGAACAAATATTATGGTGTCTGCTATTTGCTGTTCTGTGTGTAATTTGCTTCTGTTTCTGAGAGTTATTATGGATATGCTTATGCAGTTCATGTAAGCAATGTTTGTAACTCACTCCGTGTTTCGTTATTCACTTAAGTTTCCATGTCAATTAGGCGTAGCTGGACGTGCTGTACGTTTGGCCGGTTGGGCTGTGGATCAATTCAAGCACACGAACAATGCAGGTCCATTAGACCATTACAAAATCTGAGCTGCAACCACATAGTACAAAATACTTCCTCCGAAAGATCCTTGGACTGGAGAAATTGATCAGAAAAACGCCACCGCGTCCGCCCGCCGCCGCCGTCACCCCATCCGACGCCCCTCCCTCTCGCCGTCGCCGGAGCGGGGGTCCCAAAGAAAACGGGCCTCCCCCGCGAGGAAGGCGACGGCGGGACATCTCCGCCCCCGGCCCCCGCGCCTCCTCGCCCCCCCCCTCTCGCCGACGGCCGCCGCCGTGGCGTCGTCCGGTGCCGGCGGGGGCAGATCCGGCGTGTCCGGACTTGGATCCGGCGCCCCCCGGCACCGGATCTACACGGCTCTGCGGTCTTCGCGGCGCGACGGCGGTCGGGCCTGGGGGCCCCGGGCTTCCTTCCGGTGGCCTCGTTCCTCCCCCTGTTCCCCCTCCCACCTTCCTCCATGCTTCGTGGTCGCAGCTCGGCAGGCGGCTGCCTGTTCCACCGTCGACGAGCTCCGCCCCTGCCACCGCTCGTCGGAACCTGCCTCCCACGGCGGGGGTTCGTGCGGGTGGGGGTGCGCGGCGTTTCCCTCCACTCGGCCGCCCTCGGCGCGGCGGTGCGGGGGGGGGCCTGCTCGGCGGCGACGCGTGTGGAGGTCGAGCTCCCGTCGAGGCCTCCCCTGTGGGTAGGGATCCCCCTCTACATGCACGTCGTCTTCTTCCGTCTGGCACTCCTTTTGGTTGGCACTTCGGTTGTGTGAATTGACCCGCTTATCAGCAAGGGCCGCGGAGGTGCGTTCATGGTGGTCGTGCCTCCTTCTTCTTCTTGCTGTGGTGTGGTGTGGAGCTCCAACAGAGTTGACAGCTTGCTCATCGGGTTCCCGTGCAACGAAAGTGTTGTGCTCGTTGCGCAGGGGGTGTTTCTTCACCTCGCACGGTCCGATGTGCCTGCGGCACTTTTGCTACGGTTTTGGTTCTTGTCTTGGTTGATGTGGTGGCAGCACGTCGACCATGCCAATCTCCCGCTGTTGGAGCATGCTTTGACCTGTGGTGCCGGCGATCTCGCAGCGAAAGCGCCACGCCCGGTGCGTGGGGAGGTCTCTGACCTTCGCATGTTTCGCCGTCCACTGCATCATCGCGGTCTGCTCTCTTGGTCCTCTGGCTTTGGCTTCACCCAGCGTGGCTGTTCGGGTTCGTCGTGTTCTGTTTCGGTGCTTGCTTCCGGCACCCCTGCTTCGTCGTCGCGCTCCTTTGACGTCGTCATCAAATCAAATGTCAGGTGCGTCCATAGTAGCCGACCCTCCCTCCTTTGAGGATTCCTCCCCTCAAAGGGTGTTGGATGGCGGTAGGTGGAGACCCGGATGCGCCTATATGATGTCGTTGTCAGCTCTACTAGGAGATCGGTGTGTTCAACAATATGGTGGCCGACGAGCATTCCCTGCCCTTAGCCCCTTCTCCGGTGTGTGGTTCCTTTTTTCCTCCGGGGCTTCCTCCCCCTGTTGGGCTGAGGGCGGCATCAGAGTGTGCGCAACCACGACGAGTGGGGTGGCTCTTTGGTCTCTATGGAGTTGGCAAGCTTGCCGTTTGGTTGTAATGCCTAAGATGGGTTGTGGTTACTCTTTCAGCGTTGTAAGTCTTAGCCCTAGTCTGATGTCTTGTGCTTTGTAATCCCGGCTATGGCCGACTTGTAAAACTTGGGCGTGACCTTTCGGCTGCGGCCTTTTTTTTAATGAAATTGTTCAATTGGGCTCACTCCGCCCGTGATTTAAAAAAAGTCCTTGGACCCAGGTACCTATTGTCTTGCCTAAATATTTTTGAAATTACTTTACAGATTACAATTGACATGCTTTATACTTGTAACAAGCAATTTCGTTGCAAACACAGCATGCACATCCAGAAATGAGAATACATTAGATGTGCAGATTTACCATGCTACCCTCAAATGCTGAACAGAGCGCATGTGCAGGCCCATACCAACATGAAGTGCCAACTGGTATTAGCGTTTGTGTCGATCTGGCTGCTGTGCTGGCGACAAAATACTGCTCGAATGAATTTTCAGAGTACCAAAACAGTATGTTGTATTTGTCGGGGTTCTCTAACCGCCGGCAGTAAATTTCTCGGATTGCGTGCCGGGCCTCGGACGGTTGCGCAAATGGCGGTACACAGGATTTATACTGGTTCGGGCCTCTAGAGAGTAACACCCTACGTCCAGTTCGTGCTGCTGTATTATTTACTCTGATTTTTAGTAGAGGTTACAAATGGGCGAGAGGGGGACGAGTTCCCAAGTCTATGTAGTTTTTGAGCCACGAGTGGCTGGAGGTTGAAAAAGGGAAAATGAGAGAGAGGTCCTCCTGGGAGGAGAAAGAAGAGGTGAAAAGTACCAGCCAGAGAGCCCCTCGAGAGGACACTGCTCTCCCTTTTATCAAACAAGGGGAGCAGGTTACATTAATGTGATGGGACAAGCCGGGAGAGAGGAGAGGGGGAGAGTGTGCTTGAGCAACAGGTGTATGGGGGGAGCTCTTTACTCATGCTGCGTGTCCCGCTCTCCCTGTTTGCGTTGTTGTTGCATGTGGTTGCCTGTCCTGGTACTGCCCCCTCACATGCAAGTGGTAGTAGCAATGAATGCCTCCCACACCTGGCACATGCATGGCAAATGAAGACCCAAAAACTACTCGGGAGGGCTGCCAACTAATCGGAAGCGGCCTGGTTGGTGTTGTACGTGAGGCGAGAGCCTTGATTTCTGGCCGTTTTCCCTCACAGAAATAAATCGTAGAATACCCCTTGGTTTTTGTGCCCGTTTCCTTCATAGAAATAAATCCAGGAAACCACCACAAAACCTCAGGGACCATCGTGACTGTGATAGTCACTTGTAATCACTGTCTTCGGGTACCTATAATTTTGGGTCCCGTCAGTATCAAAAATTACTTCTTGAATTTGCTTGCTGTATCACAGACAGGCATCGCCTACATACATCAATGTTGTTCAGCAGCTTATAGCTGTAGTCTTTACCGTATTGCTTGACGCTCTACTTCTTTTCTATATAAGGATAGTCTTTTATTTCAGAACACTGTATGAGTTGTGCACTCCACCGTTCATCTCTATAAGTTGCAGCTTCCTGATAAACACGGAAATACAAGCAACCCAAGCGGAAAAAATTGAGCTCTCATGCTTCTTGGTAAGATTGACACAAGTCCTATCTGTAGTACTCCCTCATCTTCTAGTTAGACTTACAAAAGTTGGAACTAACAGGCTGAATAAAGTGGCAAAGACTGTGGTGAGCCAAACTCAAACTGTGTCGTTATTCTACACGAGACCATCCACGAACTTCATACAAAAAATCTAATAAAAAATCTAATGGAGTTATTTTTAAAATTGACTTTGAAAAGGTCCATGATAAGGTTAAATGACAATTCCTCCAGCAACTTTACGCATGAAAGGCTTCTCACCTAAGTGGTGTAGATGAATTCAAAACATGGTAACGGGAGGGAGTGTGAGAATCAAAGTCAATGATGACATTGGCCCATACTTCCAAACGAAAAGGGGCTTAGACAAGGTGATCCTATGTCACCTATCTTGTTTAATATTGTCGTGGACATGCTAGCTCTACTTATTAATCGAGCGAAAGTGGCTAGACAAGTTAGAGGTGTCATACCCCATTTAACAGATGATGGTATTTCGATTTTGCAATATGCAGATGACACCATTTTATTTCTAGACCATGACCTTGAGCAAGCAAAAAATCTTAAGCTCCTTTTGTGTGCTTTTGAGCAGCATTCGGGACTCAAGATTAATTTCCACAAGAGTGAAATCTTCTGCTATGGTGCAGCCAAAGAGATGGAGCCTTTCTATACTTCTCTCTTTGGATGTAATTCGGGGGTTTACTCATTCAGGTATTTAGGTATCCTGATGCACCACAGACAAGTCCTCAGTTCTGAATGGAGCAAAGTTGAATAGCGCTTTCAGCAAAAACTCTCATGTTGGAAAGCAAAATACCTATCCTATGGGGGGAGATTGGTCCTGCTTAACTCAGTGTTAAGTAGCCTTCCCATGTTCATGATGTCCTTTTTTGAGATCCCTAAGGAGTTCTTAAAAACCTTGATCATTTCAGATCAAAGATTTTTCTGGCAAGGCTCTAATAAAAAATACAAATACAGGCTTGCCAGATAGGACATCTTGTGCCGACCCAAGGATCAGGGTGGCCTCGGGATCTTGGATTTACAACTTCAAAACAAATCTTTTGGCTAAATGGTTAGTTAACCTCTTGAACTCCGAAGGGACCTGGCAATCGTTGCTAAGTAATAAATATTTGAGAACCAAAACCCTGATGCAAGTATCAGCCAAACCAAATGACTCCCACTTTTGGAGAGGCCTCATGCATATTAAAGAGGAGGTTCTTTCTAAAGGCTCTTTCATTATTAATGATGGAACTAGCACAACATTTTGGGAGGATACTTGGTTAGTTGATAAGCTGCTCAAGGATACTTACCCTTCCTGATACCATATTGCGCGGGATAGGAAGGTAACGGTTTCTAAGGTCATGTCCTCTATACCTCTAAATATTTCCTTCAGGCGGTCTCTGGTGGACAATAACATAAGACAATGGCTTCACCTAGTTGCTCGGGTCTCTAATGTTGATTTGGTGGATGGTAAAGATCATTTTAAATGGCCTTTGACGAAAAACGACCTTTTTACTGTCCGATCGATGTATCTTGATGCTTTAGATACTCATCCACCATTTCAGCCTAGAAAGATCTGGAAGTAGAAACTACCTCTTAAAATCAAAATTTTTCTTTGGTTTCTTCAGAGGGGCGTCATCTTGACAAAACACAACCTTGCGAAGAAAAATTAGAAAGGGAGTCAGAAGTGTGTCTGCTGCAATTTGAATGAAACTATTCAGCACCTCTTTATAGATTGCCCCTTAGCAAAGATGATTTGGAGGTTTATTTTCTATGCGACTAATCTGAGCCGACATAGATCTATTAACCATATGTTTGATAATTGGCTTAATAATCAAAATAAAGATTTTAAGCAATTTGGGTTGGTGTCGCGGCCATCTGCTGGGCTATTTGGAAATGCAGGAATGATATTGTTTTCCAAAAATCGAAGTTTAATTCGATTCTGCAGGTTATTTTCAGGGGAGTTTACTAGTTACGCTTCTGGGCCCAATAGCAGCGTAATGAGCAGATCAATGACATCCTCATCGCCATGAGCAGGAAATTAGAAGTCATTACTCTACGGTTTGCCAATGAAGGATGGCATGTTTTTTACCGTTTACCTTAGGTGGGGGTATGTTGCCCGTAGCTGCCTGTCTGCTCTTTTTGACTATTTTTTGAACTCTGTAATAATTGGCTGTGTACATCTTCGGATGTTGAGGCCGGATTTAATTATCCATTATAAAAAATCTTCTAGTTAGACACGGCATTAATAAGCATACAGAAGCAAGATGAGTTGGAATGACCAAAGTGGCTATTAATGTTTTCAAGAGAGTAAAACACGGAGCACAAACTTGCATGATGGCCTGGCAACAGGGATTGAAATGCTCAACATGGTTGCAAAATCCAAATTGAACCTTTTTTTTGGCGGGTCACCAAATTGAACCTTTGACTTCACTGCCGTGCTGGTAATTCTACTCGCAGCATATATAGTCAGACCACAGCGCGCAGCTAGCTACCACCTCTGCACAGAGCGCAGCTAGCTACCACCTCTGCACAGAGCGCAGCATCGTCCTCCTCTCCTCGTTTTGTCCAACTCCAACACGCCGAACTCGCCGACAATGGGTGACTGCATGTCGGATCCCGACGACATGGAGCGCGCGGCTCCGGCGACCCAGCCGCCGCCGGGCGCTGGCAACTCCGGTACGTGCTGTGCAACGCAACTAGGCAAGCGGCAATCCCCGTACCCGTCTCTCTCGAACGATGTTTTTTCGGCAGGGGAGTTCTTCAGCTATGTTTTAAGGAATTCTTCAAAATTTCAATCACCTGAGATGTTATTGATTTTTATGATATCATGCTATAGATCCGAAGTAGGACACATTTCTGATACTGTGCTCGAATTGAAATGGCCGATCGAGCAGGAGGATGGAAGCCGGCTCTGTGCGTTGTCCTTTCAGAGGTCTTCAACACGGGGACTATACTGCTAAACAAGGTTGCCCTCGACTGGGGCACATTCGTCTTCTCTTTGCTCTTCTACCGCAGCATCTTGGGCGCCATCTTCACCCTGCCTTTTGCCCTGTTCTTCGAGAGGTCAGGATGGTTCCCCTGCATTTGATTTGTACCCGCCTAGTATTTTTCTTTCTCTTTTATACGGAAGCAAACCACGGAGTAGTATGCATGTTTTAACATTGACTCGAATGAATGCCAATTCTGCAGTGGGAAGTGGAAGGACCTGGACAAGACGGCTCTTGGATGGCTCTTCCTGAATGCACTTGCCGGGTATCTGATGAACTATCCTATGGACCTTTGCCTCTTGCTACACTAGCAATATATAAATCGATTTTTCCGAGTCCCTTTGCAACGACTCCCATCGTTTTCGTACGCGATTCTCCTTCCCATCAAACACTCGTTTTGATTTTTTTTTATTTACGCATGGTCAAAATGTAATGGTTTTTTTTTAACTCTAAAAAATGTAATGGGTTTTGGACCGACTAGATCGGGAGAGCGTCGGACGGTCGGAGCCACAGTTTGATCACGTCCAAAGATGGGCGGCAGGTTCCGCCGCTCTTCGAATTTCTTCCGTCTTGCTTCTATCATGTTGGCTGTCGTCTTCTTCAGAGTGATTTTCATCTGCGGCTAAGCGGTGCCACGAGCTACGTACCCTTACACCTCACTATTACTACATACACATGCATGACGATCGAGCTAGAGGTACCCCCCATGCCTCGATGCTCGATCCGAAGAACTAGATAGATAGAGTTCCAAAAGAATACGGCATCTGTCGAAAATGGATGAAGAAATAATAATACACTTTGCTTTTTGATTCTTCATACAGTTTTTTTTTCTAATCAGCATGCGAGTTGAGAATATTGTTAACCCGAATTATTATCTTTTTAAAAATGAAGCTCTTTTTTTTTTAAAAAAAATGATGCTGATGCAACTTAGGAGTATAACGTTATTGCTGTGTTTCTGGACCATATTTTCCCTGAATTCAGTCTCGAATGGACCAGAGGGTGCACCTAATGAAATTACTGAATGTTTCCAAAACGTTCACGTGAGAAAATTTTATGCCAAGTCTAACCATAGCACATTAAAAAACAGTGGCCGGATTTATACTTCCGTGGCAACTTGGGAAAGAAAACATTTGCTGCAAAGTTTCTCTACAAACCGAACACTCAATATGGACTTTAACTATTTGTCTCATGTGGGCAGAAAAGGGCACGAGACCCTCTAATCATTATTGTCTTCTACAGCCTGGTGTTTTTCATTTGTTGACAGCCTTAACTGATCGAATTAGGATGCTGACTACCTATTTTTGTGTAATCGATCCAAAAGAAATGATGGTTATCGTGTATTGACAGTGATATATCTTTAATTTGTCAGATACTCCTCGCCAATGTCCCTGTACTACTACGGGCTGCGGGATACAGCTGCCTCATATGCTGTGATCTTCGCAAGTTTGACTCCCCTCGTCACTTTCGTCCTGTCCATACTGCTTGGGTAAACACCATTCTCGTCTAATATAAAACATTTACTATACAATAACCTTGTCCTTGAATAGTTCTTGAATTAACAAATTTTGCCAGTCGATGAAATATGTGATCACATTATACTGTTACCATACAGCTTACAAGATTCAAATCCACATGTTTTTTTCATAAACCTCATAAAGCATCTAGAGGTGCACCTGCTAAAGTCAGTGAATATGAATTTGATCTGTATGTATTGGTTTGCTTTCTCCAGCATGGAGAAACTGCGCCTCAGATCCAAAGATGGCAGTTCAAAGGTAACTGGAGTACTGGTTTGCTTTGGTGGCGCTCTACTGATAAGTCTCTACAAAGGAAAAGTTCTGCTGCTCTGGCATGCAATTGTAAGAGCAGGCCATTCCAATGGAGCTGCTGGTCAACACCATTTGAGGGGCACCTTGCTTTTGTTGGGTAATTGCATATGCTACGCATGTTGGTATCCCATACAGGTACGTACATTGTAGCTGGGTATTTTCTAGGTACTTCATACTGCAGCTGGTTATTCTCTAGGTCTTCCATTGTAGATGGGTATTCTCTGAACCCATGCTTCTCACCTTCTAATTTTTTCATCAACACGCATACCATAATACTAGTGTTTCTTGTAATTCTTCATGGATCTTCAATTTAAACATTTGAGATCTGGCTGGTAATAACGCATACATACAATGTTTTAGGTGAAAGTTCTAGGCGTATACCCATGGAAACATTGGTCTTCGGTGGTGACCTGTTTTTTAGGGGGTCTGCAAACATTTGCCATAGGAATAATCATGAGAAGGGACAAAGTTGCCTGGCAATTAGGATGGAATTTTCAACTACTCACCATCGTCTACTCAGTAAGTCTTCTCAGAATGTATAAACTGTTTTTTTAATAATAATGTGAGGACGCCTTTGGTACCGTGTAAATGTCATGATTTTCTACATATTTGTTTACATCATCGTGATCTTATCATGCACAACCTACTGGAAGCCGTTATTATCTGTCATGCAAAATCAAGCAAACACTAGTAGCCACATGATTATTAACTGGTAAATTCATCATTTACTGAGGCTAGCAGACATGGGCATATCAGAATACAAGTTAACCGTTAACAGTTGAAATATGCGGAGCTTGCCTGTGAGAACCGCGTGGTTTAGAACTATCAAAGAATACCACTGGTGACTTGAAATATTAAAAACGCTTGCCTCTAGAAATTTTGAACCTAACAGTTTATTTCATTTGGAACTGCAGGCTGCACTTGGCACAGCAGCCAAGTACTGGTTGAATCTGTACGCTGTGGAAAAACGAGGCCCTGTGTACCCACCAATGTTCAGCACATTATCTGCAGTGTTCATCATAATTCTAGGAACACTATTACTAGGAGAGAGCCTCACTGTTGGGAGGTAAGTAAACAATTACATACCAGTTCCTTGAAGTTGCCCTGTTTATACCTTTGCTAATACTCCAGTAGATTTATTCGCAAAAAATATAATACTCCAGTAAATTTAATAACTTTCTTACTAAAAGGTAGCAGAGTTGCGATGTTTTTCTGAAACAACATCATCATCTCCAATCTACACAGCTTAAAAAAACCCTATATGATTTTTCTCTAAATTGGTATGGGTATTTAACTATTGGAATGTTGATATTTTACATCTGCTTTAACTTTTATCTGACGCGTCTAAGATCCAACGAAGTTCTAGCATTATATTAGTAGTCTAAGAAGCGTTACTGGTTTCAAGCTATACATAAAGGTGCAAAAGGAATATTTGGCATAACTCACCCCAACTATATATTGAAGAGGACAGAATCCAATTGGATGATGATGCCTTGTAAATGTGTCATACCCACTTTGCACAAAATTCTAGTGTCATCTTGAGTTCCTGACTTGCTGAAAGACTCTTTCAAGTGTCTGAAACTGATAACTTGAAATTTTCTCATGTTCCTTTTGAGCCATGTCCACCGGCATACCAGAATCACTATGGAAAGTAATCCTTTATGTGTATCACGTGTTAAGGAGATCATTTTGTTTAATACTTGGACTTTGTATTAGAAAATCTAAAAATGTGCTTTCTTCTATATATAATTGCAATGTCAAATAGAGGGGGAAGGAGAGGGCTTGCAGATGTGCAGGTTGCATCAGGCGATATATGGGGTTTGGGGTTGAAAACATGGAAGAAATGCACATAAGAATATACCTACTCAATCAGTTTTATGCCATAACTGATACAGTTTACTGTTTTGGTACAGTTTGTTGGGCAGCATCCTGGTTTTGAGCGGCCTTTATATATATCTCTATGGAAAGGCCAAGGAACCACAGGGCAAAATTACATCAGGATCAGGGGACAAGGAGCTTCAGGTGTGGCCTATGTCAGGTTCAACAAGTGAAGATACAACATCTGGTCCTTAGCTTGATGTGGCGAGACTGACCTTGTGTGTCAGCTCTAGTCAATAAGGGAAAAGTATTCTAGAAGACTGATTAAAACCCATATGTGCACAGTGGCTAGCGGTGAAGAAATGATGCATGGCAGATCTATCTCGTCCAACTATAGCTATGATATGTTACCAACTAATTCAAGCACTCGAGTAACTTGTGTTAAAAATGCCCCTCTATACCAAGAGAATGATGTTTTAGGATTGTCTTTAAGTCAAACTTTCTCAACTTTAACTAAATTCATAAAGAAAATTATCAATATTTATGATATCAAATGTAGGGGTATAGATTATAAAACTAGATCTCATGATGAATCTATTGATATTTATTTTATATCATAATTTTTATATAATTTTGATAAAGTTAAGAAAGTTAATTTAGGACAATCCTAAAACAACATTCTTTTTTAGGACGGTGGCAGCATGGGCCTATCATGGATTCATCTCGCAATTTCCGGTCCATTCGTGTAATTATTTTTGTAACTAGTCTACATTTAATACCCAATAGATATTGAAAGAGAATCCACAAGTTTCACCTCACGAACTAAACAAAGGCATTGTTGATAAATATTTTTCAAAAATTTTGCTCATATATTTTTTTTCAAAAATTTCAGATTTATGTTTATGATCTTTTCTCCAAAATTTTGCTTCAGCTTTGTTTCCAAAAAATTTTCACAAAAATATTTTGCCAAAATTTTTGGTTTGAAAAGTTTTTGTAAAATATTTGCTAAAAACTTGTTTATAGTTTTTTGTCAAAAATATTTTTACCAAATTTGTTTCAATTTTTTGTTTGCTCTGGTAGGTCAATTGGTGTAGGACTTTTTGATGCGTGTGACCACACCAGAGGTTAGTTTACTTTCGATAGAAAATAGGCCGAATGGAGGGAAACTTACGGGCGTTTGTAAACTGATTAGCCCGGCGGAGTGGTTCTAAGAAATATTAGCCGGCCGGAGCTGAGCAGAGGCAAAAAGTGATTTTTAACTAATTAACTTATCCTAAACGATATATATTTAAGGATGAGGTGGTATATGAAAGCAAAATAAATATGTTTGAATATTATGAACAACGTGTTGCAAATATATATTAATGGATTCGTATAGCATGTATACCACATGCAAGTTAAAACACTATTTCCTTGCAGAAGAAGTCTAGAACACTATTAGGCCATTCTTAGTGAAGATTTCAGAGACGGGATTACCTGGAGTGCCATATCATTAAAAAATGTTTGAAACAATAATGAAACACCTCTCTCTCAATGCATAGTTTCATCTATTGTTGTTTTCTAAGTTACATGTAAGACACAAGTTGTTTAGTTAAATATGTATTGAGGGTGTCATCCTTATGAAACTCATTTTACATGGAGCCTTTTTCAAAGAAGTTTTCACTATAGGCTGCTGCCTGCTGGGCACTTTGGTCCCACTGGAATAGAGGTACCAGACTTTCTTTTGTTTCTTGGAAAGTTTTCTTTGTTAAGGCGTTAAAGGCGGTTACCTTAATGGTAAAGCCATAGTTAAGAGACCAAATTAATTTGTGGCAGCGTAGACTCTTGTAAACCTTTCTTTTTCTCTTTGGTCCTTTGCCTTGTAAACTGTAGATATTTTTTTCACATATATAAAAAATAGGGGTAGGGGTCTTCCCTACCGATTCTGTCAAAAAAAAAAGCTGGCACATCGTCAAAAGTGTTGACATGGCAGCTTATTCAATGTTCATGAAACCCCCGCTAAGACCCACTTAGCGTCGTACCATACTCGTTCCACATGAAATGATTTTTCTAGATGCATGATTATAGAAAACCAGTGATCAAAGCTACACAACTTTTGTAGACTACAAATACTCCTAATTAAACTGTGTTCATACATTTTGGTGATATACTAGGCGCCACGTGGTGGTATACGGTAGTTGCTCTAACTATATACGATGGAAAGAAAGTACTCCATTTGTAAGTTGTAGATCGTTTTAGCATTTCTAGTAAGTTCATCGGTATAGTTATGCATATCTAAAATGCATAGAAAAATATTTTTTCTTGATGAATCCAGTAGCATCAACCATATGCTACCATAAACTACACATGTATTTAAAATGCATAAAAAAATATTTTTCTTGATGAATCCAGTAGCATGAACCATATGTTACCATAAACTATACATGTATTTTTAACCATTGATTATTGGTTGTGAAAGCTTTTTAACAAGCTAGACTTATTAATTAGGGACAAATATAGAATTGATTGTATTAATTATATGATTGGAGGAATTGAGTGTAGTCCCAATACAAGAAATCACTATAGTTTCTGTAGCATAGGATATCGCATCAGGAAACTACTTTCTCCATAATGAAAAAATTTCTACCAATCTTTAGACAAAAAGTTATCTAATCATCTACCATGTTCATCTTTGTCATCTTCATATCCTCTGTGACTGTCCACCATGACCTCATCATCTTCTTGTTTGTTCCCCATCTCTTTCCATGCGCTTCTCTTTTCCAATCTATGCACGGGGAGCTGCAAGTCACTGGGGCCGCGGGGAGCGGCGGCGCAGGGCCGACCGCCAAGAGAGGCGAGCTCCCCTCCTCTTCTCGTCAGGAGCGCCGACACACAAGATCTCTTCTCCAATTTGCTCCAGGGGGTTGTGGGGGAGCGGCGGCGCAAGACCTGCCACCCGGAGAGACAAGCTCCCCTCCTCCCACACTAGGAGTGTCAGCACACAGGCTCTAGAAGCGACACAAGGAGGGCCACGTTCGGCAAATCGAGTAGGAGAATCGAGCGAGCGGTGGCGGCGGCGACGTAACGACGCTGACGGAGGGCGGTCATGGATCTTGGATGGCTGCCAAGCGAGCTCCCATGCTCCACCGCTAGGAGTGTCGATGCGCGGGCTCCCCTGCCCGACGAGCTCTCGTGCAGGGAGCTGTGATCATTGAGTCCGCACACCGGATACGGAGGAGCGCAGATTGGACGAATTAGAGGTAATTCTATGAATAATTAAGAAACTTACCCAATTTACTTTGAATATAAATTAGTTAAGGTTTTTATGATTGAACTAACAATGCAGGAACTAAATTGACATTTTTGATAATTCGAGGACTAAAACAACCCTTCAAGAAAATTTGGAGGGCCGATGTGTCTATTTTGCCCGAAAAGAGTCATGTGTCCACTTATCCCACTAGCTACCCCTACTCCGCAAGTCGTCCACCCAGTGGCCTAGACCCCCACGCGAGCCGCCCCAACCCCCGCGAGCCATTTACTCGTGCCCGTAGGAACTCCACGCCACTCTTCCACACACGCGGAGGTGGCAACTGCATGGATCTAGATGGCGGCAGCGAGGTGCGTCTGCATCTCTCTCTCCTCTCCGTTCCTCATGCATGTCTCTCTTTCTCTCTTTGGTGGGAGGTGGGTGGAGCGACCGATGATAAGGGCACCACCGGTTGGGGTGGGGGTCGAGGCAGCAGTGGGGTTAGGGTTCGGGGTTGAAGGGTGGGGATTTCCAATGTACTCCAACCATGGAAGAGGAGGAGGTGGAGGTGGAGGCTCAACAGTGGTTGTTGGTTGGCTGGCGGCGGTATGGGGTTGGACCTGCGATAGGTGGTGGTCAGGGCCATGGATCTTTGTTAGGAAGGGTGCGGTCAAGGGGACAGATATATGGTTGTCAGTGAGCGGGTGGTGCGGCAACCGCCGGTCTGGGTGGACAAAAAAAGGAAGAATGGGGCCAGCGAGTCGTCCGCGCCCCCACACAAGTTGTCCTCTCCCCTATCCCCTTCCCCCGCCCGAGCCACTTACTCGTGCCTGTGGGCATTCCATGTCGCACTTCCACACACGTGGAGCCGGTGATTGCACAAATCTGGATGGTGGCAGCGAGGTGCACCTGCAACTCTCTCTCTCTCTCTCTCTAACACACACACACGCACACACACACACACACACACACACACACACACACACACACACGTGGCGCACACTTCGGTGGGAGGTGGGTGGAGCGACCGACGGTGAGGGTGGTGGTCGAGGCATTAGTGGGGTTAGGGTTCAAGATTGTCGGGATGGGGATTTTCAATGTACTCAGACCATGAAAGGAGAGGAGGTGGTGGCGGGGGTGTGGGGTTGGAGGCTTGACGGTGGTTGTGGGTTGGTTGACGGCGGAGGCGAGACGACGCTATGGGGTTGGACCCGCAAGAGGTGGTCGTCGGTGGCGGGGGCCATGAGCCTCAGTTGGGAAAGGTGCAGTCAAGGGGATGGGTGGTGGTTGGTGGGCAGGCGTCGCGACCCGCTGATAGGGACGGAAAAAGGAAGAATGAGGTGGTTAATTTAGTCTACATGCCAAAAAATAAATACTTTATTATAAGACTAAATTATAGTTAATTGTAATTTAACCATGTCCTTATCATTACCTGACGAGTAAGCAAACTATTTATTTCAATGTAATCCTACATCCTAACAAATTTGTTTATCGTCCAGCGGGGACTGGCAGCATGCCGTCATCGTCGTCGGTGAGGATGGATAATGTTGTTGCTGCGGCGCCTACGACCCAGGGTTAACAAAACCACTACCAGTCTGGTTTGTCGTGCCTGAAAAAACAGGCTGGCTAACCGGTGAACCGAACCAGTTAGCTGGTTGGGCCTTTTTTAGCTTCAGTTGGGGGGGGGGGGGGGGGGGGGGTTAACCGGGTATTTTTGCTACCGGACCGGTAACACCGGTTACCGCGGTAAACCGGCCGGTAACAAACGGTTTTTTTACCCCTGCTGCGACCGCGAGCAACACATTCCACGTGCTTAACTCTAGCAGCGGTGTCATGGGACATGCGAGTACAGGTGGGGTGTATGTGCAGCCTCCGCAAGTCGCCGCACTACATTCACCACTGGTGCGCACCATCACCGGTTATGGCTATGCAGCTACGGGTGTCGCCTCCCCGACGTGCACTCCAAGTGGTGCACTAGGCCTGTAGATGTTGCAACAACTTATGATCTTGGCTGGCTAGGCTACAACCCACCTGCCATGGCTCCAGAACGACGCCTACATGTCCCCGCAGGGCCAGCCGCTGCTCCCCTCTTCCTCTCCATCCGCGAGACCCATCCGGCCACTATCATTCTCACTGGGGGCGCCGAGATCCAGTGGTAATGGTGTTGGTGCCCATGGTGCTATTACCGTTGTCCAAAGCGGTTCCGCCGCTGGTGGTGGCAGTGAAAGCAGCCGCAAAACTGCCAAACTTGACGCCCCTGCAGATTACCGCCGCTGCTGCCACCGGCATCGGACCAGCTAGTAGGAAGAAGGCGCCTGCGGTGGGCGGCAACACAGATGGTGTGGTGCAAGCCCTATATTCAGTGCTTTCCATGTCGACGACTACCCGTGCCCAAGGGAAGGTTGCGACAGTGGCAAATGGTCACGTCATCCGGAAACACATGTCCAAGGACAAGGACAAATCAGCCAACATCGTCCAATAAATCGACGCAGAGGTTCACTGGCAAGCAGAGGGCGGTCACGCCTAGCGCCACCGACAACCAACTGAAGCTGAAGGTGGGGTCAGGGGAGAAGGACTCAAGCGACGATGCCTGCGCTGATGGTGGGGAGCTCCTATGTCACGGCAGCTGCACCTGCACTTTCCACCCAGAGTGCCTTGCTATCAAGGTTTTTGAATTAATTTGTTGCTTTCTTTGTTTTTTGACTAATAATGTTTTGGAAATCATTTTTTTAAAAAAAATCGGAATTCACTAATGTTGTCGTTTGATTTCATGTTCCGGAGGGCTCGTGGGCGTGCCACTACTGTCTATGCATGTTGTGCATGGCAAATAATGATCAGGGCCTGTCCACATGCCAACAATGCAGTGGGAAGTGTAAGCATCTCTCCTTCAATACGCTGCCTCTAGTAACTGATTGCAACTCTTGCAGATCATCAGCATTGTCCTCCGTTGCTGAACAATGGGCATGACATTGAGGCATACTGCAACGAAACCTGCAAGAAGGTGAGCCCTTGCTGTTTATAGTACCTGTTATAGTGCCTCGGTATTTTAAATTATCATAGGATGTCCTTAAGAATACTGTTATAGTGTCTCAGTATTTTAAATTATCAGAGGATGTCCTTAATAATATCGTGGGTCTCAGTGTCTCATCAAGTGGACTCCACTACAGAGTATGTGGGTCCCACATAGGTCCCACATGAGTATGTGTGGGTCCAACATAAATAGGGTGCGGATCCCACATGTGTCCTGGCTGAACAACATGTGGGTCCCACTTGGGCCAAAACTCATGAGAGAAGCTGCAGCGTGTGGTTTTAGGGGCTGCTAGCAAGAGAGAGAATGGAGCGAAAGGGTTGCTATACGCTGGAGTAAAAGTTTGAGCTAATGCTCCGCTAGCTGCTAGAGCCAAGTTGAGCGACCGCTGCTACGTAATATAAAAATACTCCATCTCCTCTGCTCAACTCTTGTTGATGAAAGAAAAATCTAATATATAATGAGTAGGTCCCATCTTAGAATTAGAAAGGGAGCTAGCATGTTGGGGCATTTTGCACAAACCTAGCGCCCCTGACGTGTACAGGAGGTAGTCCATGCTATGAAAATATACGTTGGTCTTCCTCTGAAGGAGTTCCAAACCAGTGAAAGACACAAGAACAGTGGGCTGGGGGGCTTAGCCCCCCCCCCCCTCTTTCTCTTCCCTCTTTTCTTCTCTTCTTCCTCCTTCTCCCCTCTTGTTTCCATGAAGTTTCTGGCGGTAGGGGGCTTGAGCCCCACCGCCAGATCTATCCCTGCTCCAAACCTAGCAAGTTTAGTAGAACAATAAAAAAATCATTCGTTCTTCTGAAATTTTAGTAAGTTTTATTCTTGTCGAACTGAATGGTCTGTTTACAAAACATTTTCAACTGTCTGTTCAACTATCAAATATGGTTGGCGTAACGAATCCGATTGAAGATAGTTTCTCATGGACCCTCTTGAACGAAAGATGGACTGGTCAACAGCCAAGACATGGTTGTTGTTCTTGAGAGTAATCTGAAGCTTGCAGTGGCGCTTGGCGTGCTCAATGAGTGCTTTAACCCTGTGATAGATCAAAGAACCAAGATTGATATGCTCCATCAGGCTGTTTATAGCCTAGGGTAAGTTGACTCTCAGATCAACCGTTTGAACACTAAGGCTACGATAGGATCCAATTCTCTATGTTAACCTTGATACATCTCATATACAAAACTAACTAGTTTAATTTAATACTCGAATTGAAACCTGATTTTTTGTGTCACTAAGCATTTTTCCTTTTAACATCTTAGCTATGAAGGATTCTACACCATGATTCTTGAGAAGGATGGAAAAATCATTTCAACAGCCTTGCTGAGGTAAATGATTTTAGAAGGATTAAGACTCTCCCTCTCTTTTTTATCCCCTTAGTAAATTTCAGTAGGTTTGTTAAACTACATGATTGGCTCCATTTTTTGCATTCTTAAATTTATTTGTCACACACACGCACGCGCTTCCCCCCCACACACATGCACACACACATATTTCCCAAGCGATTTTCCTTCTGCTGTAAAGATATATAGTATGGTTGCCTTGTGTCTTTTCAGGTTCCATGGCAAAAAACTGGCGGAGATGCCTTTTGCGGCCACATTCTCGACTTACCGGAAACAGGGAATGATGTGTCGCCTTGTAAATGCCGTCGAGTAGGTACACAATACTGTCACTAGTAAGTGGGTGCCATTCACCATGGGCTGCCCTTGTGGTTAAAATTTGGCAAACAACACATGAAAAAACTCTTTTTGTTTCCCTGATCAATCAAATTAACCCGCTTAAGTCTTGGTTTGGTCATCAGGTGTTGGCGTCAGTGCAAGTGGAGAGGTTGGTGATACCAGCTATTGCTGATCTGGTCCTTCTCCTTCATGCCTATGGAGCCACAGTTCAGGGAGGAAATCAAGTGGCTGAACATGATGGTGATCACCGGCACTACTGTTCTCAGCAAACCCATAGCCATGCAGCAACAACCATCACCTCCGAAAGGTACTGGAACCTCATAGCAATTCGTCAGTTGCTGACTCTCTGCATGCTGACACTAACACATACACTATGCTGAACCCTGCAAATTCCGAGCTATGGTGGCGCAAAGTACATGGAGGAGGCGGCGCCACTAACCGACGACGAGTTGGCGTTCCTGAAGCTGAAGTCATTCTGCAGCTTCACCGATCTCCTCACTGGCAATGTGTCCCTACACAAACTTGTCGCCGGAGCGGCACTGGTCGGCGGGTGGCGTTCTTGCAGCGAGGAGAGTGTGATGGCCCTCCAGCCCACTGGCAACGATAGTAATCTTCTCCATGGCATGAAGTGATGTATATGGCTAGTTGTGTCGGAGCTCAAAAGATCGTGCACACAATCTAGTGTACTTGCTGTCAGTTCCTATTTGCACCTGGAGATTCTGTAGGTTGTGGGGAGATTGCATTCCAACCCTGTGAATCTGTGATTGGTTGGAGTTGATGATTCCCCATGGAACGGTTGGACATGAGTTATTGTTCGCTGCTCTGAGTTTTCAAACAAGATTTGTGCTCATGCCACACAAATTTGCCTCGGAGGTGTTGCTAGTATTATAGTTTGTTGTTCGAGTTATTATGGACATGTGTAGCTGTCGTATGGACCTCTCTGGGCCCACTACATCAGTGGGTGCCAGGACCGACTACTCGGTGGGCCCCTGGGACTACCCGACTTGTGCCGCACGGTACCTGTTGGCGTGAGGCGCAAGGACTACGGTGGAGAAGTACTCGGATAGGAAGCTATACATACCATGTACTGTGTAGAGGACTCCTAGACGTACACGACTAGTACTCTCTCCCTAAACCGACCTGTAACCCTGCCTCCCGGACTATATAAGGCGAGGCAGGGACCCTCCCCTCTCATACTCATCAGATTACGCATCATCCCGTAATCACATCCAATCAATCCAGAGCTACGCAGCATACAGGACGTAGGGTATTACGCACCTCGCGGCCCGCTATCCAAATTGTGTGTCGCGTGTCTCTTCCTTCGAGTTACCGATCTCGGCGAGGCCACATTCATCTACTTCGGGTACTCCCCTTAGTAGGTTGCTGGTCTAAAACACCGACAGCTGGAGCGCCAGGTAGGGGATCTCGCTGAAGATCATATGGCGAACTCGACGGCTTTCATCTTCATCAAGCCAACCGTCGCCTTCAATCGCGGCGACACCTTCGTCTTCGGCTCCTGGGTCTGCACTGCTGACGGCGCTGGGTCCTTCCAACGCCGCCTCACCATGTCGCCCAACCCGGAGACTGGGCCCGTGACGCTTCCCGAAGTAGTCACGGGAAATCTCGCCGGAAAATTCGGCGACATTTCGCTCTACAACTAGCACGCCGACTTCGAGCTTGGATCCGACTCCAACTCGAACTCGACGTCCCCATGGGCTATCGCATGCGAGTCGGCTACCCAGCCATCGCGTGCGGCCTCCCTACTCCGTGAGCGCTTCACACGTGGCCCCCGCAACGTCAGCAGGGCCCACGCGAAGGCTCCCACTGCGCACCGGGCCGGCAAGGAGATCGCACCCGAGTACGACTCGGACTCCAGCACCGTCCCCGGCTACAACTCGGACTCCAATCCTCTCTCCAGCTTCTACTCGGATTCCTCCTACGAGTTCAACTTTGGGTCGGACCCTGATGAGCCCGAGTCCGAGAGCAACACCACAGAGCAACCCCTGTCAGGACCAGCTTCCAGCGTGGTTATAACATCTACACCTGCCGGGAGATTTGTCTACTGGCCAGACTGCAAGCCCGCAGACTTGACAGGAGGGAACTCACGCTGCGTCGCCTACCTCGACTCACTTCCCTTCCAGGAGGGAACACCGCTTGCTCCAGTTGGGGAGCAGACTCCAGCCTTGGTTCTCCCGACTGGCAAGTCTTCATGACTACAACGAGACGCCAGGGCCCTCCGGGACGGTCCCCGACCAATACCTCGATGACATCTCAGCTGACGAGTTGTCCGCCAACGCGCCCGTCGACGAGACCAACGCCAACAGGGACGCCCGACGTGAATGCAACAGAAAGCGGAACGAACGGTGCTGACGTCTCCGCGAGTCCCTCCCCATCCACAACCTCGCAGAAGCACTCGACCAAGTCGAGAGCCGGGTACACACCACCCCAGAGCAATGCCTCATGTCTATCACTACGATAGCACGTCAGACTCAGGGGATGCGCATGGGAGAAGTCATCGCCAAGATCGCGGAGGACGCTTACTTCATGCGAGTCGACAACAGGGTCGCTCAAGCGCCCCCCGTCAGGAACCGTGACAACGAAGCCACAAGTTGTAGTGCAGACATCGGTCGCAACCGTACTTGAGCGGAGCTACCTGCTAACCCCAATCGTACTCGGGCAACAGCCGGTGGACCCTCTCAGGGTGGCAACAGTGCTGGTGGTGACTGGGAGATCGCCCCTCACCGCGATCCTAGCGGTGGAGGTAGCGACGGCGGGAGCTCCAACCATGGGGCTAACAGGAGAGCTGAGGGCGGTGGCGACCGCGGCGGTCGAGGCCATGCGGACAGTCACGTCTCCGGCGCCTCACGTGGCGGCTTCGACGCCCGCTAGAAAATCGAAGAACTACGGCGCAAGAAGGCCTCCACGGCAGGCGACAACGATGGCTTCCCCGCCTTCTCTGTGCGACTTCGCAACCTACTTCTCCCGGAGAAATTCAAGCCTCTGGGAATCACCAAGTACGACACGAAGCAAGACTCAGTGCAGTGGCTCAGATGCTACGCCCTCTCCATCGAGAACGCTGGTGGCAACAACGACACCAACTGCCTCTACTTCCCCTTCTGTCTGGACCAAGCCCCGCTCACATGGCTCGAGTCACTCGAGAAGTACTCGATCGACAAGTGGGACCAGCTGAAGGAGCAGTTCACCAGCAACTTCGCGGGCGCTATGGGCCGCTCGGGTACTCGCATGGACTTGGCTATGGTGAAGCAGGAGAAGGCGAGACCCTTCGCAAGTACATGCGCCGCTTCTTCGACAAGTATGCCACCGTAGTCGATGTCTCTGACAAGGAAGTCATAGACCTCTTCCAAGACGTCCTCTACCACCGTCGCACCTTCGAAGACTTCGGTCGTCGCCGCCCAAGCTCCATCACCTGCCTCAAGGATATGATCACCTCCTGGTGTGACAACCTGCCCAGGAAAATACCGTACTATCGCCTAAGACCGATCCACTTTGGTCATTAAGCAATAATAAAGTATCATCCTGTCGTTAGTTGCCGGGTTAACACCCGGTAAATCACTTGAAAAGCAACAAGGATCGAATATATGCATTAAAACTCACTCGAAGGTGAGTCCAGAGATACAACAATATTAATATCCAAATTCGTACCCGAAGGGTTTAATTATTACAAACCATAGTTTTTTCCATGATGAAATAGTTCAGAGTTTTCGAAAGCAGCGGAAATAAACTAACGGAAGCAGCAACACCATGGGAGGCCATCCATGATGCCTTCAGAAGTCGTCCTCCACCCACTCCAGCTCCCAGCCGGACGGGATCTCTCCGGGCCACACATCACTGAATGCATTACCTGGATCAACATATTATAGCAAGGCTGAGTATACTAATACTCAGCAAGACTTACCCGTTGGTGATAACTACTTCACCAAATCTAGACCATGAAAGGCTTTTTGGCTACCGGGTTGCTTTTGCAAAAAAGTAACAAAGAGTAGGTCCTTACTTTCAAGATTTTAGCACAAGTTCTAGTAGGTTTAATCTTTACTACATTATCCATCTAGTACAAACAAGGTTGTACAATACAATTAATCAAGTATAGTATTCATCATCTTCCATCATTAGGGATCTCATGACTAGTGGAGTAAGTAGTCTCGGATAACGATGAGAGGCCGACAATCGATTGATTTAAACCTTGCAAGGTAAACCCAAACACGCGGTAGGCTGCCCACAAAGGTACAACTTTCCCAGGCCGTATCCAAAAATCCTCGGGTCGGGATCGAATCTTACAGCCTTTGGTGCAGGCTATCCGGCATGTCCCACCCAGTACACCCAGAGTCACCATACACCACCGATAGGTAGCCGTGAGAGCGAATCCCAAGAGTAGTAATGGTAGGATCCCTCGCCGCCTCATTAAGGTACTAGGCTTACCGGTCCCATACCCGACATGTGCTTAGTACGTTCAAAAACTTAACCCACATAACCACTGGACCGGAGCCCAGATCCCATGCTCTTACCACGTGAGCAATCCGTTTAAGGATATATTGTGATTCCTATCTAGGAACCTATTCTCGCGAGTGAGGTCATCACTCGACTTGCAACGGTCCTATAGCTTAGCAGCTATCAACCTATCATACTAGTAAGGACAAGGTACCTAGGGATCATGCATCTAGGGTTTCATTCAACTCCTGAACGTAAATGCACAATCATCCATAGATAATTGAATAAAGAATTTGAAAAGTAGGTTAGATGCACCGGAGCTTGCCTTCGTCAGCTAGGTTAGCCTGGGCACCCTCGGTGTCGAGCGCTTCCACGTACTGCAGCGAAGCTTCCGCTCCTCCTTCCTCGGTTTCCGGGACAAGCGAGTAATCACCGTCCGGAAGATCTACACGGAATGCAATGCAAGTTCAGGTGATGTGATAGTTTGTTATCTTATCCAACTCTGGTTGGTCATATTCACCTTAACAAGCATCTAGGTAGTGTTTCTCTTTTACGAAGGTTATTAGTTGTACATGGGTTATTCTTTTATTGTACATTCGAATAAAGGTTTTTATTATACTTGTTATTTCATGTGAAGGTTTTAATCCTTTTCCTTTCACAAGCAAAGGTATGAATAATATTTTTATTCATGAATTAATTTCTTATCAGCAAGGATAATTAACTATCTTTTAATTAAATTAGATAATACTTTCAAGAAAAAAAGAATTAAATAGGGCTTTCCTTTATTTAATTTCCCTTTAATATTAAAAGGGGCTTTTAAGCTTTTATTTAGCAATTAAATTACCAAAAATTATAGGAGTGTTTCTTAAGCATATTAGCGCCTATCCTGGTCCATTGGACCCACATGTAAGTGTTGGATGCTAGGAAACTAAATACTATTGAAAATAACAAAGGCTAGCTAGTGATTCAAATTAAATGCATACAACAATAAATAAGCCTCAAAATGATCCCAACTTTCTCATGCATGCTCTCTGGTCCAAAACAAGCCCAAAGAACCTGCATATTCACCTATAGACTCTACTGATCTTAACTCATTAATTTTCAAAGGAAAACATGCATAAATTTAGAATTAATATTTCTGGAAAAACAAAAATCATGATTAATTCAAAAGATGTGTATTTTGATATTACAAGATAGTTTGCACAAGTTGAGCACAAAAACATAAATATATTTAGCAAGAAAAATCATCTAGGAAGTTCTGGCAGAAATGGAAAAACATTTTTACAAAACGTTTTACATCATAACTTTGTGCAGTTTTTGGCATAGGAGCTAGCCATGAAAAGACACACAACATATCCAAAAATTATCTACAGAGGATGTGTGGATTTTGAGATATTGCAGATCTAGGATTTTCACAATTGTATTTTTCATGCAAAAACTATCAGGAATCAGCTCAGGAAAGAATAACAAAAGTTGTGGGATAATTCACAACAAATCCAACAAAATTGGTTTCGCATTTTTCTGATTTTTCCATGATTTTATACACAATTTACAAGAAACAGCCAAATGGTTTTACTATTGGAGTTACCCATTTGCAGGGAGGCCCTCGGAAAGATCTTCTCTTTTGCAATGTCGCCCCTAGGGCGGCCGGCCGGCGCGGCTGGAGCAATTCCCAGTGAGCTCGTCGCCGGCTTGGCCGGGGAAGGGCGGGGGAAGGGTGCTAGGGTGGCTAGGGGCCGGTTTGGGTCGGCGTTGGGGGTGGGGAGGCCGGGGGGCGGCTCGGCCCGACGAGGGGGGGCCGGCGGCCGCCGCTGCGGTTATCGCTCGGCGAGGGCGCCGGTCTTGCTGGGCGGTCCGCGGTTCGGGAGGGCCGCGGTAGAGGGTTGTGGTGGCGAGTGCGCGCACGAATGGCGGTCCGTGGGCGGGAGGGGGAGTTCACCGTGGCCGGCCATGGCGACGCGGTGGCGGCCCGCGCCGTGCGGCCGGCGCGGGCGCGGCCGTGCATGGGGTGGCACGGCTTCTTAAATAGGCGACAGGGGAGGGAGGGCGCGGCCCCAGTCCTCCGTCACGTCGACTCCCCGGCCATTACTCCGCCGGTACCGTGCCGGCCTCGGTAGGAGCGCGTGCCCAGGGAGAGGACGCGGACGGACCAGTGGATTCAAGGCGAGCGACTGGCGACGAGTGTGGGCGCGACACGCGGCGAGGACGGACTCCAACACGCCTTGGAACGCGAGCCCTCGGGACCACGCAGGCCCGAACGCCGAGGGTGGCGGCCATGCGCCGCGTGCGCGCGCACGCCGGGCGCCGGCGCTCCAGAGCGCCCGGGCGCCGACTCGACCAACATTAGCAAGTCAACGCCCGTTTGACTGGGTTTTTCGTCAAAAAATTGAACTGAAGTGCACCGAGTGATGAATAGGAAAGTTGTAGATCTCACTACCCTCTACAACTTTCACAAAGGCCGTAGGGTGTTTTTCTCAACGGATTTTGCAGGAACGTCGTGCCAACATCGAATGCCGCCATGTCTTTGTGCACAGGAGGTACTTGCAGTTGACCAAGTTTTTCACCCTTTTCCGCTCAAAATTTGAAATGCCAATCTACACAAAAGTTGTGTCCTCAACAAGATGGACAACTTTCATAAAGGTAGATTTTGAAGTGTTTAGGTGAATTTTGGAGAACGCGGCAAAAGTTCCGGACGACATTCGTCGACGTCAACGGTTAAGCCGGTTTTGACCGTGTCTTTGACCAAGGGTCCACCATGGGTGTGCGTAGACTTGGTCAAGGGGTTCATTGGGGTTCATTGGCGAGATTTTCGAGGTGATGACCCAGGTTGACCTAGGTTTGACCGCTGTCGGCTGGTTTGACTCGGCTGATTCGACCATTAGCGCTAATGACGCTAATTTAAAACCTGGGGCGTCATAGCCTACCCCCCCTTAAGAAGAATCTCATCCTGAGATTCGAAATTCCAAGGACAATATAGAGAAATAGAGGAGTGGTCCTCTCGGATTTTCTGGAATCACTCTGAGGGAGCAACATGATGGGATTATGGGGCAAGAGCATAACCACCATCGGTTCAAGATTAGCCCATAGGAGTAGTCAAGGGCGACAAGTAATGGAAAGCTTTTGCACGAAGTTTACTTGCTGATGCAAGAGGAAAGTATGGAAAGATAAATTTGTATAGGATCTTCCGAACGATCTTGCCCACACGTTATTTAGTTTGCAACCTTATGTGGCATGGCCGTGCCACTACGATGCAATGCTTTTCAAAAAGTGATGTGATGCACATGTTTATGGAGACACGATGCATATGCTCATGTAGTAGATGCCTATGATGCATGTCAGCATGACTCGGTCACCCACAAAATGAGATAGCGATTGAGAGGACAATCACAAGTTGAGAAGGAGTATGCGTGGCGAGTCGCAATTCTCACAACCAAGATACCTAGTGCGCTCCTAGTGGCAATCACGTGGCTGCAGCGCACATGACGCCCTAGGTTCCGTCACGACACCTTTAGTTATGGGATAACAACGTCACCAAACACCAGGGATAGAGTGGAAGATATTGAAAACACTCCATGCGTATGCACATTCATTCACCCAAGATTCCCAAATGCACATGCTATGCAAATGCATGCTCAAGGAGGGACATAATTATTTATTTATGTTTCAAAAGGTTGTGAGCAAGACCACGGGGAATAAGCTCATGATTGCATGTTCGAAGTAACCAGGACAAGGATATCAATACGAAGAATATCCTAGTGCTCCAACATGTCTGAGGACAAGGGGTTGAAGGGAAAATACAAGTCGACAGAAATGGCATGATGATAGGAGAATCATGATTAAAGATTGAATTCCAAGATCAAGACATTCCCACGGCCTGGTAGAATGGCAAAAGTTCTCTTTTCTCCTGTTGGGTAATACTGGGTAGTCATGTGCACAAAGGCACAGTGGTATGCTAGAACTCGAAGCGAGCTCACATACATAGTGACTTGAAGTTCTGACAGTTGTGAACAAAAATTCATAACCAAAAATCCAGAACCCTCAAATCTTTCCCGAGTTTTCCCGGTTCAAAATAAATTCCTTAACACCTATTTAATTTTTAAGGTTGAGCATCGAACAAGAAAACAAGATGGACGGTACTGAACCTAGATGTGCCTAGGAAATTGTAAACCAACCCAAAAGAAGCTAGGATCGAGACTTGCGATTACAAGATAACTAGTTAAGGAGCAATTGTTTTTAACAATTTGGTTTAATCAACCTAGCACAAGGTAAACAAACTTTTCAAAATTTTCGGCAGCATGACGGCTAGGTATGAGAGGTACTCTAGTTTATAAACAGCACACACTAGCATAATCTTCCTTAGAGAGTATACAGAATTTCGATTTTTGGGTCCGTTTTAGTTGTTTCAATTTTTAATATGCATGCAAGACGTCCTATCCGACCTCACATGGCAATCAAGCCAAAAATCGAAGTTAGTGCCGGTGGCAAGGCTTTTATTCGTCTCTCCCTATAATATCTAGTCGAGAGCTATACGGTACTCGTTTAACGACTAACGAAGCGCTGTTATGTACCTGTAGAAAATAAACCTTTCGTGCCAGCACGTCACGAAAGCGTCCACATACATTACCGTTCACTATAGAAACGGCATCCATGCGTTAAGCCGCTGCATGAACAGTGTCCAACCTCGGACACCCTCCGTTTGAATGGAGTGTATCCTTGCCTCGCATTTGCGACATGCGGAATGCACACGTATGAAACACGTGGCGACACACAACTCATAAACAGACGCGAAGATGGGATCCGTGGAATGGATCACTCCATCAACCCTCGCAATTCCCGTGATGCGGAACAGCACACGTATAAAACACGTGGCTCCTAGTTTGGTTGTGCAAGAAAGTAAGTCTGACATAAAGTAATGTGCTGGAAGTTAGCAAAATAAACCATAGGTTAATTAAGCCACCTGAAAGAACCCAAAATTCCCTCTAGGGCCTCTCGGTCTAGTTTATCCTTAGCGGACCAACGTATTTTGGAAAATCAGAAAATCTTGGCATATTTTATTCAAAAACCATTGATTAATTTAATTAATTATTCTCTGGTGCATATAAGCTCTGATGCCAACTGTGACAACCCGCCCAGAAAAATATCGTACTATCGCCTAAGACTGATCCACTTTGGTCATTAAGCAATAATAAAGTATCATCCTGTCGTTAGTTGCCGGGTTAACACCCGGTAAATCACTTGAAAAGCAACAAGGATCGAATATATGCATTAAAACTCACTCGAAGGCGAGTCCAGAGATACAACAACATTAATATCCAAATTCGTACCTGAAGGGTTTAATTATTACAAACCATAGTTTTTTCCATGATAAAATAGTTCAGAGTTTTCGAAAGCAGCGGAAATAAACTAACGGAAGCAGCAACACCATGGGAGGCCATCCATGATGCCTTCAGAAGTCGTCCTCCACCCACTCCAGCTCCCAGCCGGGCGGGATCTCTCCGGGCCACACATCACTGAATGCATTACCTGGATCAAAATATTATAGCAAGGTTGAGTATACTAATACTCAGCAAGACTTACCCGTTGGTGATAACTACTTCACCAAATCTAGACCATGAAAGGCTTTTTGGCTACTGGGTTGCTTTTGCTAAAAAGTAACAAAGAGTAGGTCCTTACTTTCAAGATTTTAGCACAAGTTCTAGTAGGTTTAATCTTTACTAGATTAGCCATCTAGTACAAACAAGGTTGTACAATACAATTAATCAAGCATAGTATTCATCATCTTCCATCATTAGGGATCTCATGACTAGTGGAGTAAGTAGTCTCGGATAACGGTGAGAGGCCGACAATCGATTGATTAAAACCTTGCAAGGTAAACCCAAACACGCGGTAGGCTGCCCACAAAGGTACAACTTTCCCAGGCCGTTTCCAAAAATCCTCGGGTCGGGATCGAATCTTACAGTCTTTGGTGCAGGCTATCCGGCATGTCCCACCCAGTACACCCAGAGTCACCATACACCACCGGTAGCTAGCCGTGAGAGCGAATCCCAAGAGTAGTAATGGTAGGATCCCTCGCCGCCTCATTAAGGTACTAGGCTTACCGGTCCCATACCCGACATGTGCTTAGTACGTTCAAAAACTTAACCCACATAACCACTGGACCGGAGCCCAGATCCCATGCTCTTACCACGTGAGCAATCCGTTTAAGGATATATTGTGATTCCTATCTAGGAACCTATTCTCGTGAGTGAGGTCATCACTCGACTAGTAACGGTCCTATAGCTTAGCAGCTATCGACCTATCATACTAGTAAGGACAAGGTACCTAGGGATCATGCATCTAGGGTTTCATTCAACTCCTGAACGTAAATGCACAATCATCCATAGATAATTGAATAAAGAATTTGAAAACTAGGTTAGATGCACCGGAGCTTGCCTTCGTCAGCTAGGTTAATTAGCCTGGGCACCCTCGGTGTCGAGCACTTCCACGTACTGCAGCGAAGCTTCCGCTCCTCCTTCCTCGGTTTCCGGGACAAGCGAGTAATCACCGTCCGGAAGATCTACACGGAATGCAATGCAAGTTCAGGTGATGTGATAGTTTGTTATCTTATCCAACTCTGGTTGGTCATATTCACCTTAACAAGCATCTAGATAGTGTTTCTCTTTTAGGAAGGTTATTAGTTGTACATGGGTTATTCTTTTATTGTACATTCGAATAAAGGTTTTTATTATACTTGTTATTTCATGTGAAGGTTTTAATCCTTTTCCTTTCACAAGCAAAGGTATGAATAATATTTTTATTCATGAATTAATTTCTTATCAGCAAGGATAATTAATTATCTTTTAATTAAATTAGATAATACTTTCAAGAAAAAAAGAATTAAATAGGGCTTTCCTTTATTTAATTTCCCTTTAATATTAAAAGGGGCTTTTAAGATTTTATTTAGCAATTAAATTACCAAAAATTATAGGAGTGTTTCTTAAGCATATTAGCACCTATCCTGGTCCATTGGACCCACATGTAAGTGTTGGATGCTAGGAAATTAAATACTATTGAAAATAACAAAGGCTAGCTAGTGATTCAATTTAAATGCATACAAAAATAAATAAGCCTCAAAATGATCCAAAATTTCTCATGCATGCTCTCTGGTCCTAAACAAGCCCAAAGAACCAGCATATTCACCTATAGACTCTACTGATCTTAACTCATTAATTTTCAAAGGAAAACATGCATAAATGAATCATAAATATTTCTGGTAAGCCACAAATCATGATTAATTGAAAAGATGTGTATTTTGATATTACAAGACAATGTGCACTAGTTGAGCTCAAAAACACAAATATATTTAGCAAGAAAAATCATCTAGGAAGTTCCGGCAGAAATGGAAAACATTTTTATAAAACGTTTTACATCATAACTTTGTGCAATTTTTGGCATAGGCGCTATTCATGACAAGACACACAACATATCCAAAAATTATCTACAGAGGATGTGTGGATTTTGAGATATTGCAGATCTAGTTTTTTCACATTTGTATTTTTCATGCAAAAACTATCAGGAATCAGCTCAGGCAAGAATAACAAAAGTTGTGGGATAATTCACATCGAATCCAACAAAATTGGTTTCACATTTTTCTGATTTTTCCAAGATTTTATACACAATTTACAAGAAACAGTCAAATGGTTTTACTATTGGAGTTACCCTTTTGCAGGGAGGCCCTCGGAAAGATCTTCTCTTTTGCAATGTCGCCCCTGGGGCGGCCGGCCGGCGCGGCTGGAGCAATTCCCAGCGAGCTCGTCGCCGGCTTGGCCGGGGAAGGGCGGGGGAAGGGTGCTAGGGTGGCTAGGGGCCGGTTTGGGTCGACGTTGGGGGTGGGGAGGCCGGGGCGGCTCGGCCGACGGAGGGGGCCGGCGGCGCCGCCGTGGCCATCGCTCCGGCGAGGGCGCCGGTCTTGCCGGGCGGTCCGGGGTTCGGGAGGGCTGCGGTAGAGGGTTGTGGTGGCGAGTGCGCGCACGAATGGCGGTCCGGTGGGCGGGAGGGGGAGTTCACCGTGGCCGGCCATGGCGGCGCGGTGGCGGCCTCTCGTGCGGGCCGGGCGCGGCGCGACCGTGCATGGGGCGGTGCGGCTGCTTAAATAGGCGACAGGGGAGGGAGGGCGCGGCCCCAGGCCTCCGTCACGTTGACTCCCCGGCCATTACTCCGCCGGTACCGTGCCGGCCTCGGTAGGAGCGCGTGCCCAGGGAGAGGACGCGGACGGACCGGTGGATTCAAGGCGAGCGACTGGCGACGAGTGTGGGCGCGACACGCGGCGAGGACTGACTCCAACGTGCCTTGGAACGCGAGCCCTCGGGACCACGCGAGCCGGACGTCGAGGGTGGCGGCCATGCGCCGCGCGCGCACGCCGGCGCCGGCGCTCCAGAGCGTCCCGGCGCCGACTCGGCCAACATTAGCCAGTCAACGCTTGTTTGACTGGGTCTTTCGTCAAAAATTTGAACTGAAGTGCACCGAGTGATGAATAGGAAAGTTGTAGATCTCACTACCCTCTACAACTTTCACAAAGGCCGCAGGGTGTTTTTCTCAACGGATTTTGCAGGAACGTCATGCCAACATCGAATGCCGCCATGTCTCTGTGCACAGGAGGTACTTGCAGTTGACCAAGTTTTTCACCCTTTTCCGCTCAAAATTTGAAATGCCAATCTACACAAAAGTTGTGTCCCTCAACAAGATGGACAACTTTCATAAAATTAGATTTTGAAGTGTTTAGGTGAATTTTGGAGAACGCGGCAAAAGTTCCGGACGACATTCGCCGACGTCAACGGTTAAGCCGGTTTTGACCGTGTCTTTGACCAAGGGTCCACCATGGGTGTGCGTAGACTTGGTCAAGGGGTTCATTGGGGTTCATTGGCGAGGTTTTCGAGGTGATGACCCAGGTTGACCTAGGTTTGACCGCTGTCGGCCGGTTTGACTCGGCTGATTCAGCCATTAGCGCTAATGACGCTAATTAAAAACCTGGGGCGTCACACCTGGGCTGATCTAGAAGACAAGGCTAATGCCAAGTACGACGCCATCCGTGGCAAGAGCAAATAGAACACGGGCGGCGGCAGCAGCAACAACGGGAACCAAGGCGGTCACAGCAACAACTACTCGGGTCCCAATCGCAAGCGCAAGCCAGACAACACTGTAGCGGCTATCCAGTGCCCTGCGAAGGAGAACTCGAAGAAGACCTCCGGCGGCTTCAAAGACTTTCTGAAGGAGAAGTGCCCGTGGCATCTGGACGGCAACCACACCACCGAGCAGTGCTACCAACTCCAGCGAGCACTCAAGGACACTCCAGAGCCACGACACCCTCACAACAAGAAAGGCAAGAAGAAGACCGACAAAGGCAACGAAGACTTCCAGGAACTCAACAAGACGGTGAACGTCCTCTTCGACGGACTACCCAACCGACGGGCTCAGAAGGCTACCCGTCGAGAAGTCATGAGCATTGAACCAGCGATCCTGACCCCTCTCTGGTGGTCGGAGGTACCCATTACCTTCTCCCGCGTGGATCAATGGACAAGCTTCTCTGAACCAGGATGGTTCCCACTCGTCCTAAAGCCAGTGGTCGCGGGCTCCAAACTCAACAAGGTCCTCATCGACGGTGGAAGCAGACTCAACGTCCTTTTCACCAAGACCTTGAAGAAGATGAAGCTCGACATCACCCACATGCTCACCAAGAGCACCTCGCCTTTCTATGGCATCGTCCCCGGGAACGCGGCTATCCCACTGGGCTCAGTGGTTCTGCCAGTTACCTTCGGGGAAACAAGGGACAACTACCGTACCGAGTACGTCAAGTTCGAAGTCGCAGACTTTGAGACGTCCTACCATGCCATCCTCAGCAGACCGGCTATCGCCAAGTTCATGGCGGTACCCCACTACACCTACTTGGTACTCAAGATGCCAAGTCCAGCAGGTGTACTCTCACTGCAAGGGGACTTGAAGATATCCTTCGACTGCGACATAGAAGCTGTGGAACTCGCAGCTACGAATCAAGTACCCAACGCGATGATGGAGATATACGCTGCGTCGAAGAAGCTTGCCCCAAGTGAACTCGACATCCCAGAGAAGTCAGACAAAGCCAACAAGCCTCAGCCAGCTGAGGAAGTTCTAGTCAAGACAATTGACCTCAGGACAGGCGACAACAGCAAGACCACCACCATCGGGGCGGGCCTCGACCCAAAATAGGAAGACGCACTCATCAACTTCCTCCGGGCAAACCACGGCATCTTCGCGTGGAAACCAGCAGACATGCCAGGGGTGCCCAGGGAGTTGATTGAGCACTCACTCAACGTCGACCCTAAAGCTACCCCGAAGAGACAACACCTCCGCCGCTTCGCCGACGAAAGACGGGATGCCATCAAGAAGGAACTCGCCAAACTACTCGCGGTTGGCTTCATCAGAGAAGTCTTCCATCCTGAGTGGCTCGCCAACCCCGTCCTCGTACGCAAGAAGAACTCGAACGAGTGGAGGATGTGCGTTGACTACACCGACCTCAACAAGCACTGCCCCAAGGACCCCTTCGGGTTGCCACGGATTGATCAAGTCATCGACTCCACGGCGGGCTGTGACCTGCTCTGCTTCCTCGACTACTACTCTGGGTACCACCAGATCGCGATCAAGGAAGAAGACTAGGAGAAGACCGCGTTCATCACCCCGTTTGGCGCGTACTGCTACACGGCCATGTCCTTCGGGTTGAAGAACGATGGCGCTACCTACCAACGAGCTATCCAGGCCTGCTTCAAGAGGCAACTCAATAAGAACGTCAAAGCTTACCTGGATGACGTGGTCGTCAAGACCAGAAACTCCAACACGCTCATCGCCGATCTTGAAGAGACTTTCGCATCCCTGTGAGAGTATCGCTGGAAGCTCAACCTGAACAAGTGCGTCTTTGGTGTACCGTCGGGTAAACTACTCGGCTTCATCATCAGCGACTGCGGCATCGAAGCCAATCCCGAGAAGATCTCCGCCATCACCAGCATGAAAGCTCCCACGTGCATCAAGGACGTGAAGAAGCTGACCGGGTGCATGGCGGCTCTAAACAGATTCATCTTGAAGCTTGGAGAACGGGGGCTCCCATTCTTCAAACTACTCAAACGTCAAGAGAAGTTCGTGTGGACTCCAGAGGCAGACCGAGCCCTTGCCCAGCTCAAGGACTTCCTATCCAAGCCACCAGTCCTCACGGCTTCTCGCAAAGGCGAGCAGCTGCTGCTCTACCTTGCTGCGACTACTCATGTGGTCAGTACTGCCATCATCGTCGAGCGGCAGGAAGACGGCCACGCCTACCCAGTCCAGCGCCTAGTCTACTTCATCAGCGAGGTCCTGTCAGAATCCAAGGCACGCTACCTGCCAGTATAGAAGCTTCTGTACGCAGTGCTCATCACCTCGCAGAAGCTACGACACTACTTCCAGGAGTACTCGATTTCCGTTGTCACCGACTACCTGCTCGACGACATCCTGTGGAACCAAGATGCTACTGGAAGAATCTCCAAGTGGGTAGTCGAACTCGGCGCCCTCAACATCGACTTCAAGCCACGCACAACCATCAAGTCGCAGGCACTAGTCGACTTCATGGTGGAGTGGCGGGAGAATCAGCTACCTACTCCAACCGAGCGCCCAGAGCACTGGGTGATGTACTCGACGGCTCGCTCAAGCTCGAAGGTGCAGGTGCAGGGGTACTCTTGATCTCTCCAACAGGCGAACAACTCAAGTACGTCCTACAGATCTTCTGGAAGGTCCCAAACAACGAAGCCGAGTACGAAGCTCTGCTACACGGGCTTCGCCTCGCGGCTTCACTAGGCATCAAGCGGCTACTAGTTTACGGCGACTCCGCAGTGGTCATCAACCAAGTCAACAAGTCCTAGGACCGCAACAAGGAGAACATGGACGCCTACTGCCTAGAAGTCCGCAAGCTCGAGAACAAGTTCTATGGTCTCGAGTTCCACCACGTCGTCCGCGACAATAACGTTGCAACGGACGTCCTGTCAAAGCTTGGTTCTACTCGCGCTCAAGTACCAGCGGGTGTCTTCGTCCACGAGCTTCACGCGCAATCCATCCCAGAGTCGACACCACCGACCACTGATCTAGCACATCCCCCGGCTGGCCAGGAGGTCATGATGATCGACGCGGACTGGAGACAACCCTTCATCGACTACCTCAGCGAGCAGAAGGTTCCCTCAGACAAGAACTTGGCCGAGCCACTCATCCGCCGCGCCAAGTCCTACGTCCTAGTCGGAGACAAGCTCTACAGGCGGGGCGCATCTTCTGGAGTACTCATGAAGTGCGTTCCCCGAGAAGAAGGCAAGGGCATCTTGGAGGAGATCCATAAAGGCGTCTGCGGCAACCACGCGTCCTCTCGCACGCTGGTCAGCAAGGCCTTCCGACGAGCTTTCTATTGGCCCACAGCTCTGGGCGACGCCGAAGAACTCGTCAGAAGGTGCCAAGGGTGCCAATACTTCGCCAAGCAACAACACGTCCCGACCTACAAGCTAGTCACCATACCGCCAACCTGGCCTTTCGCCTGCTGGGGGCTCGACATGATTGGGCCACTCCCAACTGCGACAGGTGGATTCAACAGAGTACTGGTGGCCATCGACAAGTTCACCAAGTGGATCGAGGTCAAGCCGGTCACATGCCCCAAGGCTGACAGAGTACTCGACTTCCTGGACAAACTCGTACATCGCTACGGACTACCCCACCGCATCATCACAGACCTGGGCTCCAACTTTAATAATCACCAGTTCTGGGAGTACTGCGAGAACAGCGGGATTAACGTCTGATATGTCTCAGTTGCCCACCCTCGGGCCAATGGACAAGTCGAGCGCGCTAATGGGATGGTGCTCGACGCTCTCAAGAAGCGGCTACACGACGCCGCCAACACCAAAGGAGGCAAGTGGATCAAGGAACTACCCAATGCGCTCTGGGGGCTACGTACTCAACCCTCCAAGCCGACAGGACAATCGCCATACTTCCTGGTCTACGGCTCCGAAGCAATCCAACCTGCTGACGTCATGTGGGACTCACCGGCAGTGGAGCAATACGACGAAGGCATATCTGAAGACAGCAGACGAGTTGACATCGATGGACTCGAAGAAGCTCGTTGTGCCGCCCTCGTCCAATCAGCAAGGTACCTCGAGGGTATCCGACGCTACCAT
Source organism: Cenchrus americanus (assembly GCA_947561735.1). Classification (NCBI taxonomy): domain Eukaryota; kingdom Viridiplantae; phylum Streptophyta; class Magnoliopsida; order Poales; family Poaceae; genus Cenchrus; species Cenchrus americanus. The sequence goes on along the minus strand of OX387243.1, from coordinate 147,225,458 downwards.
GATCGCAACGTCAAGGAACGCTCCTTCAATGTTGGCGATCTTGTCCTCCGCCGCATCCAGAACACGGAAGGACTACACAAGCTCAGCTCGCCCTGGGAAGGTCCCTTCACAGTTGCAAAGGTGACCGGACCGGGCTCCTATCGCCTCCATACGCTCGAAGGCGAAGACGTCAACAACTCGTGGAATATCGACCAGCTCTGTCGATTCTACGCCTAGTCTACCGACTACCCTGGGGGCTCAAGTCTACATGACTACTCAAAGACCCCTTCGCTGTAAGCGGCCTTGTTGACGGTTAATAGTTGTATCAAAGTTCGTTTGTGACTTGCAAGCGGACAAGTGTCCCGTCGTAGTCAAGGGACCCTTCTTCCCTCGAGTGGTGAACCCAAGGTATCGAATCCGTGGAACAATGTGCAACGCAAGGATTCAATCTAGTAAAGCAAGGTAAGCTATCTTATGAAGGTAAGTTGCATCTAATCTACTAACTCATAAAGAAAACGAATCTAATCTAATCTACTAAAGAGGTAGCAAGAGAAAGCAAGAGATAACCAATCTAGAGAATCTAGATCATGCTTATGTTGTAGCTCCAAACAAGATAGATGAAGATAACAAAGCGAATCTCATTAAAAGCATCTTTAAATCGTGGCCTTCCCATCCGACTCCGAAAACATCCGCCTTTCGAGACCCCCGTTCTGTCACAACGTATCCCTATTCATGCGGGGAGCTTAGGGCGAGTTCGATAGAACAAGTTGAAATCACTTGGCCGGTCCGGTATGCACCTCTAGCCACCGCGGCTACAAGAGCACCCTATGTAATCTAGCTGCAAACTAGATCGTAAAAGAAGCAAAACCAAGAAGAAAACAAAATCATCGAGAAGGCACTTAATCGCTAGAAATCGGATTCACTTACAAACTTCACCATGAATGATTACATGAACAAGATCACCACCGGGGCCCTCCCTCGATCTTGATCCTTGCTCCGAAGCTCCGACGTGGTCTTCCATGCAAGGTTCCCACGTCGGCCAGGGAAACCCTAGGCAACTAGCACGACCCTCATCTTCAAGTTGGTGTCCCTCAAGCTTCTCTGCTCCTCGGCGGCGGAATACGACTTCCGTTCTGCGTGGCTCTCGGTCAAGGGACTATAAATAGCCCGATTGGCGGCTAGGGCAAAGGAGGACAGATTTGGGCCCTAAATGGGCCTGGGCCGACCGGACTGGGCCGGCCGGCCTGGGCCCATTTAGGCCCAGCCCGTGGGCTCCTTTGCCCGAGGTCGGTTCCCTTGCTTCTTGGATGCTTCCCCCTTCTGCATGTAGGTCCATGTCGTCGGTTTCTCTCCGAATTGGACTCAACTCCTTGTCTTGCAAGATTCAGCACTTTTCTGGTCAGGTCCCTGGAGTCTGTCGTCTTCTCGGATCAAGTCCCCGGCTTCTTGGAGTTAATTTTGCTTCATTGCATGACTTGTTCAGGACTTCAAGGTCTTGTCATGAGGTGCTTGATGAACTTATCCCGAAAGTCTTGCATTCAACACTAAAACCATGCATAAACATTAAACTCCAAAACCGACATGCACACGTGAACTTGTTATACCACGGGGGTTAGTACCAATGAATAAGATACAAAAGTTATGCCAACACCGAAGGTAAACTCATGGCTAGGTTGACGGAATTTCACCGTCAACATCTCCCCCATGCTTAAACCTTGCTCGTCCTCGAGTAAGCCTTCGATGGATATCATCGTTGCCCATCAATGTTTAAACCTTGCACTTGATCATACATGAAAAAAAAACATAATGCTCTCAAAAGTTTAATTCGTTTAAGTTCCATGATGTACTAGCCTTCACCTCTACGGAGGGTAGATTCTTATTAAGCTTATCCCACAAGTATTGACATGCTCACAAAGTTTAAATAGACCTCAGAATTTTTGAAATAAAGAACGAGATAAAGAAAAGAGCTAAACCAAATTCACAAATTTAAATCACCTTGTATATTGCTCATGAACTCTCATCTCACTTGTCTCTCAAGCCTATATATTCTACTCCTTTCCCTCTCATAACATATATGTGTGGTAGGCTTTATATGGAGCTTTGGGAAAGTTTAGTCCTAACAAGATTTTATAAACGAGGTGTTGTCAAAACAAGACAAGCTTCTCATGGTCTTACCGAGACTCGTCAAAAAGGTCATTGGAAAATAATGTTAAATCAAGGAGGGGAAAGAGAAAAATACACACACTTTAGATGAGTGGACATGTGCAAATGGCAAAGAGTGATCCCGAGGCACAAAGGAAGTCCTCGTTATCGGATTGCACATGGTTGGAAAATGAGAATGGATCTTTTAAACTTGAAGCCTTGATTGCACTCTTAGAGAGCCGGGGAGTTCACTTTACGCACATATATTTTTTCTCTTTCTCATATTTCTCATTCTTTTCTTTCTTTCATTCATTCATTTTTTTTCCTCGTCATATATTCAGTCCATGACTTTCACAACGAAGTTTTAATTTTTATACCTTGAAAGTCATGAATATCACTGGATTTTTTTTTCTTTCATCATTATATATTTTTTTAAAATACTCCCTTTTTAACTCTAAAACTGCACCGTACTTACCTCCTCCCCCATGCTTAGACGTTGCTCGTCCTCGAGCAAAGAGGCGAAAAATAAGGTAGGTACCGGAATATTTTTCCTTAGAGAGATACTTGAAATCGTCAACGTTGGCACCGTCTTGCGATCTTCCTTGAATTGATGATCCATTCTCAACGATAGGTTGTGGTCAAGGAGGTAATCACAAAAGATGATATTTGGTTTAAGGGTGGATATCCGGCGAAGTTTGTGAGATCTCCGATGCGGGGATACACAATGCACGGATAAAAGGCTAGCAAAAAGATAGATACGCAAAAACGAAATGACCAGCTTCTTAGTCTCGGGCCACAGAAATCATGGCCTGCAATAACTCACTCAAAAATAAATCTTGTACACTAAGGTTTATGCACTCAAATATATATAAGGCTCTGGATAGGTTGAGCAACACACAAGTGATATTTGTGACAAGGTTAGCAATATTTTTGAGCATAAAAGACATCTTTAATCTATTCATAACTTGAGAGCACATAAAACACTATGGGTCTTTATTTTAATCATAACCTCCGCTGAAGATTAAGCTAGCATTTAGATAATTTCAGATTTGTATTTTTAAGAGAGCACTAGGTTAAACATGCATAAATCAATTACAAAGATAAACAAAGCGGCAATTATAATCATATATCATCATGGCACAAACTTTGTAACTTTACCAAAGGTAAAAACTTGGTGGTGACATTATTCATGATGAAAATAAAAACTAAGATACACGCTGAAAATTTAAACTAAAAACTGAAAATTAAAGCAAAGCTGAAAATACTACGCAAACATAGGTGCAAACAACCTGAAAATTAAAGAAAAGGGGGTAAAGGAAAGATAACTAAAGCTCCTCCTCTCTCTAATCTTCCGCCGGTGGTTGATATTGATAATCTTGGTTGTTGTACCCTTACTTGTAATAGGAATGCACCACTCCTCCTATGAATTGTCCGACGGTGCTAGGTGAAGGTGTCCAAGCACATAAGCGACGTTTGCATTTCCTTCACCCATTTGGTTTGCATTGGTTAGGATGGCTGCAATAAATTGCATGTTCCTTGCTGCGTATCCTCCAATGGTGGCTCCATTTTGTTGTGGTTGAGGAAGGTGTGCATATGGCTCCGCAAAGGCTACGTTGGGCACCGCAAAAATGGTGGGGGTATGGCTGCACCACTCCCCCATGCTTGCATTGGTACACCACCGTAGTAACTCGGCGGCGCCGGGGTTCCTCCCAATGGTGGGACATAATTTTGTTGTGCACCTCCTTCTTGGGTCGTGGAATTTTTTTTTTCTTCGCCGGCACAAGAAGTCCTTCCTCTAATCGATCTTCTTCCCCTCAAGAAAAGTCTTAATCTTCAATCCGGAAGGGGCAAATTCACCTAGGCCACTCGGAAGCCTCCTCTCTCATCTTCACTCTTATATTTCCCTTTCTTCATACATTCCTAGGGAGGTCCTGGGTAGGGGTTGATTTGGGTTCCTTGTAATACCCGGTTTTAAAGAGATAGTCAACATGGAGAGGTAACAACCCGATCTCCCGAATCCGATGTTGCTCACAACACCACCGGTTGATCATAGGTGAGTAGGGTTGATTGGCTGCGAGTAAATCCAATTCAACTCCGTGTTGGTTATCTATGTCTTTCTTATTCTCCCCAAAAATCCATTTGCACAAAAGTGACACACTTGGATGATGGGGTTCCGGATAGTATTTCTTCGTTGATGGTCTCTTCCCGTGATCATACTCCAAAAACCTTCCCATGTGCCTTCATGCACATACTTGTTCTGGAGCTCCCTTTTGAAAATAGGAGACACTCGCCCATGGGTCTACGATACTAGAACATGCAATCATTTCGAATCATGAAAACCAATCTAATCTATCGGGGATTGTGTTGAATGGATCCAAGGAAGCATTGAGGCCTTACTCCCTTTACGGCATGGTTGCTAGCCTTAAGCATTAAAGTATTTTCAGCACAAGATGATAGATAGATAATCCAACAAAGTGTGATTACATCTCAAGATCGATTACAACCCATGGATGAAAGGAGATTACCCCATCAAAGTGCTAGAAATAGCATCGTTGATCAAGGTCACCCTTCCGACGGTGTCTTCCTTCTTCTCCTCTTGTGGGCTCCCTCCAACGGAATGAGAGACTCAGCACTCCTTTATCAAGGGTATGCGCCATGGTCATGAAAATTTCCTAGGCGAATTTCTTGTGGGTGTTTGCCGACACTCCGCTAGAGAATTGCACCGGTGTCCCGTGTGAAACCCAATATGTGGAGAGCTTGGTCGTCGATGTCGACGTTCGCTACAAGCCTCTACTTAAGGCGAGCGAGCTTCTTTTCCTCCTCCGTCATGATGACATACCCCTCGGAATACCGCAGAGCATATGGAGGTGGAGCGGATGATCGTGTCAAGTGGCGAGGTTGGACAGGCGGCTCCTCCATATGTTATTGAAGTTTTGGTAAACCTAATAAACGAGTTTCGTGTGGCCTTCATGCCACCAAGGAGAAGAGTGGTTCCTCCTCAGTGGTGCCGTGTCCTCCTCCATACTCCAAGGAGACTCGGAAACCGAGCGCCTCCTCGAAGAGGTTGTCGATGATGGCTTAGACGACGATGATCCCTTCTTCTTCGGTGAAAAGGCTTGTAGTTTTCTTCCATTATTGCAGCACTCTCCCTCACAAATAAATATCCGGGGTTTTCACCCGGTAACAAGGTACACAAATATTATTTCGGAGTCTGGACTTTGAGTGGATTAAGGATGTGATTTGTTGCACGAAACAAACGCGGTGGATGGCTAAGTCTAAGGTGATTCCGGCCTACAAACTAGAGCACACGATCAAAGAGTTGGATGAAAGACTTACCTCTCTACTCCTCTTGGCTCGGTTCTTCTCTAGTGCATTCATGTTGCTTCGTGATCGCGTACACCTTCCAAACGTTCCCGTCCACTCCTTCGCTTGCATTATTGCTCCTTCCACTTGATGTTTTCGCTTTGACTCACTTCCATACTCCCTTGCCTCACATGCATCCATTATATTCCTACAAAACAAAGCCTTGGCTGCCCCCCCATGCTTGTACTTTGCATGTGGTTTAAATATGTTGGAGGGGCATCCCGTGATGTATCATGGTGCATGCATGGTTAGGTTAACTAGATTGCCTCCCTTTAAGGCTAAGCACTCCTCTAATTTCGAAATTTAAAAATATTTTTCAGAGCCATGCAAGAGCTCGAACATAATTTTAGAGAAGTTTTTAAACCATTAAAAACAAATGCAAGTCGAAAATATTTTTTTATTACGTCGATTTCGGTCTCACCGGTATAGTTTGCCTTCATTGGTTGAGAGCAAGCTTTTCCCGGCTTGATCATGGGGGCATAGGTTTAGGTCCTAATTTTGATTAGATGAGAGAGATTTTGAATGAAATAAAATTAAGTGAGGCTTAGAAAAATTCAAACAATCACATAGGATGGTTCATGTAAAGGGTTCATGATCAAGCAAAATATTCAACCAAGAATTATGTCTCTAATATTGTTCAACCATTCTAAGTCTAAGGTTTTGCATAGTAAAATTCAAAACTGAATTAAATTTAAAAAGACTTGAAAAACCTGGAATCGGGTTGTCCTCCCAGTAGCTTATTCTTGACTTGACGAAACGGGTTGCCTCCCGCCTAGCGCTTCGTTTATAGTCCATGGCTAGACTTCTTCACTTGATTACTCCGGATCAACGCTCTTTGCGGGCGTTGCAATCTTGGGTACCCACTTTGGCTTAGTCAATTTTTTTTTGGTCTTCACGGTGGCTTTGTCCTTTGGTCTTGACGGATGCAACATCTTTCTTGTGGCTCGGCATCTCGAACTCCGGTCCTTCGGTCGTGATCTTCATGGTCTCTAGTGTGATCCTTCATCTCTCCCGAATGAGTTTGAGTAGCCTTCGCCGTCTTGGGACCTTGGAGTTGTCTCGGATATTCTTCTTTGTTACCCATAGGGCGCCGGCAAGTTGTCCCACTTGCGTCTCTAACATCTTCATCACGATGAACACCCCGCATGTGGATCTTGCCTTGGCGGCCTTTAGGTGTTGAGCTTCTTTCTCCGTCTCCATCTTCTCCATCCTCGTTGATCTTGAACGGCCTTCCGGCGTCTTGACTTGGAGGGGGTGATTCCCTTGGAGATTTTGATGGTCCTTCGAGCTTGTGTTGCACGTCACCTTTGCACTCGTAAAGTTTTCCCGGATCATCCACAAAAAGTTTTGGTTTCTTGGAGAGGTAGCCAACCATCTCCGGTTAGGGTTAGTAATAAAACAAAAATCTAAACATAAAAACTAGGGTTAATCAAAACTAGATTAGATTGATATTTTTTTTTCTTTTGAGGATGATCAAACATAAGAGATGCAAAAGAAAATCAAAAGAAAGAATGAAAGATAAGCGATACTAGATCGAATCTTGATTGCTTGTTCCCCGGCAACGGCGCCAGAAAAAGGGGCTTGTTGACGGTTAATAGTTGTATCAAAGTTCGTTTGTGACTTGCAAGCGGACAAGTCTCCCGTCGTAGTCAAGGGACCCTTCTTCCCTCGAGTGGTGAACCCAAGGTATCGAATCCGTGGAACAATGTGCAACGCAAGGATTCAATCTAGTAAAGCAAGGTAAGCTATCTTATGAAGGTAAGTTGCATCTAATCTACTAACTCATAAAGAAAACGAATCTAATCTAATCTACTAAAGAGGTAGCAAGAGAAAGCAAGAGATAACCAATCTAGAGAATCTAGATCATGCTTATGTTGTAGCTCCAAACAAGATAGATGAAGATAGCAAAGCGAATCTCATTAAAAGCATCTTTAAATCGTGGCCTTCCCATCCGACTCCGAAAACATCCGCCTTTCGAGACCCCCGTTCGTCACAACGTATCCCTATTCATGCGGGGAGCTTAGGGCGAGTTCGATAGAACAAGTTGAAATCACTTGGCCGGTCCGGTATGCACCTCTAGCCACCGCGGCTACAAGAGCACCCTATGTAATCTAGCTGCAAACTAGATCGTAAAAGAAGCAAAACCAAGAAGAAAACAAAATCATCAAGAAGGCACTTAATCGCTAGAAATCGGATTCACTTACAAACTTCACCATGAATGATTACATGAACAAGATCACCACCGGGGCCCTCCCTTGATCTTGATCCTTGCTCCGAAGCTCCGACGTGGTCTTCCATGCAAGGTTCCCACGTCGGCCAGGGAAACCCTAGGCAACTAGCACGACCCTCATCTTCAAGTTGGTGTCCCTCAAGCTTCTCTGCTCCTCGGCGGCGGAATACGACTTCCGTTCTGCGTGGCTCTCGGTCAGGGGACTATAAATAGCCCGATTGGCGGCTAGGGCAAAGGAGGACGGATTTGGGCCCTAAATGGGCCCCGGGGCCGACCGGGACCGGCCGGCCGCCGGCCCGGCCCATTTAGGCCCGGCCCCGTGGGCTCCTTTGCCCGAGGTCGGTTCCCTTGCTTCTCGGATGCTTCCCCCTTCGCATGTAGGTCCATGTCGTCGGTTTCTCTCCGAATTGGACTCAACTCCTTGTCTTGCAAGATTCGAGACTTTTCCGGTCGGGTCCCCGGAGTCCGTCATCTTCTCGGATCAAGTCCCCCGGCTTCTTGGAGTTAATTTTGCTTCATTGCATGACTTGTTCGGGACTTCAAGGTCTTGTCATGAGGTGCTTGATGAACTTATCCCGAAAGTCTTGCATTCAACACTAAAACCCTGCATAAACATTAAACTCCAAAACCGACATGCACACGTGAACTTGTTATACCACGGGGGTTAGTACCAATGAATAAGATACAAAAGTTATGCCAACACCGAAGGTAAACTCATGGCTAGGTTGACGGAATTTCACCGTCAACAGGCCTCCGGGTCCAGGCACTAGTCTCCGGACTACTCTACTCCAAGATCCAGCGCTAACGGCTACTAACGGATCTTGGGCTGCTCCGAGCAACAAAGGACTCCAGCAGCGGTCTACTGAGAGACCATGTACTCCTAGATCCAGCCTACACGGCTACTAACAGATCTACTGCTGTAAGCGGCTGTACGCCCTAGCACTACTTAGCCGTAGGCGGCCTCCGGGTCCTGGCGACTACTCTTGTAAAACGGCCCTGGCCATCCAGGTGTACTTCTCTCAGTAATAAAGTTTGATTATCTATCAACTGATTTACTGTCCTTTTTCCTTAACGGGCCTACTGGCAAGTACGACTACTCGTGACAACTCCATGATGGGACTCCGCATACACACACCGCGACAACGAGTACTCATTTATGGAAGTTTTTCTCATTCATATTTAAACAAGTTCATTACAACTTTGTTTATCTACAACTACTGCTACAAGCTAACCCTACAGGAACTACTGGAGGTTAAGCTTCTCGGCGACCTGCTCAGCAATGGGCGCCATCTGCTCCAGCAGCTCCGCGTACTGCTCGTCGGTGCAGTTGGCGGCTTGTCCGCCGGCGCTTACATCAACTGGAGCCTTTGGGAAGTACGACTTCATATACACCAGGATCTGGTTCGGGATCGACTTCGCCGAGTGCTTGACGTACGTCGCCAAACGACTGGGAGCTTCTCTTAGCCGGTCCACCAACAGAGCTATCTTCGGCCCGCCCGGATGAGGCACCGGTAGCCTCGCGATGGGAAGTGCGGCCTCCCCATCCTTCAGCTGGCCCCACAGCTTCTCGCAGTCCTCGTTCAGCTTCTGCAGAGATTTGTAGCAGTTGACGAGGTCACGATCCGAGGCAATGCGAAGCTCCATGTGCTTATCGCACTCGTAAGCCAACTGCTTATAGTCATATTCAAGTACCTCACGGGCCTCCTTCTCCCGGTAGAAGAGGTTCTTCATGTCGACTTCTGAGGCCCTCAGTTGCTCGACACGAGTCTCAAGCTCTGCAATCAACAAGCAAGGCGGGTCAGACTACTACAAGGTACCCACAACAGGTACTCGACAAAACAACGTGTACCTTTATTCTTGTTGCGGAGCGACTTGTTCTTCCGCACCAGCTCATCGCTCTTCGCTCTTCGCTCTTCGCCTGCATATCTTGGACTTCATTGTGATATTAGGCGAAGGCGCTGTCCAGCTTTGATTGGAGCATGGCAGAGTGCTTCCGGGCCTTCACGAGTTGTTCCTCCAAGGCTTCCGCCAGGAGCACTGCGTCGCCATACCCCTGGAGCATGCCAGACTTCTGGCGGGATCTCTCCGCGACGTCCTGCAGTAGACAACAGATGTCAACTGGGTACTCACAATCCACAGTAGATCGACTACTCAAGGGCGTCAACAACTCACCTTCATCCATTGCTCGGCCTGGCGCATCGCCTCCAAGTGACGAGCTACCGCCGCCGGGTCGACAAGGTCGTTTGCCAGCAGCTCAATCCCACCACGACTACTCGTGGTGGCTCCAGACATTGGCGCCGAGCGGATTGGCTCCGCATCCGGGATCTCCGGCGAACGGACGACAACCTCCAGAGTTGTTTTTGGCGGTACGTCGTCGCGTTCCCCTCCGGCCATCGTGGGGGCTTCTCCGCCGGCTACCTCCATCGGCTCGGGGGCTCCTCCGGTAGCTCCTTGGGTCTCCGGCGCCTAGCTTTCAACAGGCACCGCTTCGGGAATAGCGCTTCCCTCGGCTTCAGCACCTGTCAACAAGAAGACAATGGGATCAGTCACCCTTGGCGGCTACGACTACTCCTTGAGGATACCTGCACTTGTGCAGTGTACTCACCTTCTACGATGCTGGCCTCTGGCAATGCAGCCTCCACGACCGGCGCCTCGGACTCTGCCTGAGGGGCGGGAGCGGACTCCTCAGCGGCTGGCGCGGATTCTTCTTCAGCCACCGCCGCGCTGGGTTCATCCCCATCCCAGGTCAAGTCCGTGGATTTCCTGCAGAGTACACAACTGGTTGTCAACCAAGTACGACTACCAATCCAAATGTACTACTTGGGAAAAGATCTTCACTTACAGGCTTGACCGGACTACTGTCACGGTCGGGGCGCCGAGGATACTAGCGATGTCGACCAGCCCAGCCTCAGCAGGCGCCTCCTCTTGGGCCTCAGTAGCCGCTGGCTCTTCAGCGACAGCAGGAGCCGGTTCAGTACTCCCCTCAGCAACTGGGGGCTGGCACGTCAGTTGCGCCACAAGTTCTTCCACGGTGGGGGCTGGGCTGCGGCTGCCTCCAGCCGGCTCTCCCACCGTATCCCAGTCGCCTTCGTCCCCCTGCTCTACGGGGTCGGAAGGTAGAATCTCCTGCAAGCAATGGAGTCTCATCGTCAGCATACACAGCATCGAGAAACAAGTACCCGACTACTCCACTCAAGGAAGCTTACCTCATGGGATGTGGTCTCCATGACCTTAAGCTTCTTGGCCACGCGCTTGCGGGCCACATTGCGCGGCTTCCTTAGCGGCGCGGGCAAACTAGCCTCCAAGCTAGCAGGTGGATCCTGAACGAGAGGGACGTGGGGCAGTCTAGGGCGGTTGAACCTTGACCGCAGCTGGAACCTCTCCTGTAGCGTCTCCTCATCATCTTCCTCCGACGTGTCTTCAACGACTACTGTGTCGTCCCCTTCACCGACTTCGCAGCGCTTCTTGGCCTTGCCCTTCCCCTCATCTGGGATCTCGACAAGTCGAGGAGGCGACGCCGGCTCGGAGACAAACTTCACTACGTGTTGACGGTGAAATTCCATCAACCTATCCATGAGTTTACCTTCGGTGTTGGCATGAGTTTTATACCTTATCCATTGGTACTAAGCCCCGTGGTATAACAAGTTCACTTGTGCATGTCGGTTTTGGAGTTAAGTGTTTACGCAGGGTTTTAACGTTGAAAGCAAGACTTCTGGGATAAGTTCATTAAGCACCTCATGACAAGACCTTGTAGCCCGGTACAAGTCAAGCAATGAAGTGAACATGACTCCAAGAGCCCAAGGACCAAACCCGAGAAGATGACAAACTCCGAGGACCTAGCCAGAAAAGTGTTGAATCTTGCAAGTCAAGGAGCTTCGTCCAATTCGGAGAGAAACTGATGACAAGGGCCCGCATGCAAAAGGGGAAAGGATCTAGAAGACGCGGGAAGCAACACCGGGCGAAGGAGGCCACAGACTGGGCCGAGATGGGCCCAGGCCGGCCGGCCCAGCCCGTTTTGAGGCCCAGTCGGCCCCCTCTTTGACCTAAATGCATCTCGGGCTATTTATAGCCCCCTGACCGAGAGCCATGCAGGAACGAATTCGTCATCCGCCGCCGAGGAGCAGAGAAGCTTGAGGGACACCATCTCGGAGATAAGGGTCGTGCTAGTTGTCTAGGGTCTCCCTAGCCGACGTGGGAACCTTGCATGGAAGACCACGTCGGAGCTCCGGAGCAAGGATCAAGATCGAGGTAGGATCCCGGTGATGATCTTGTTCATGTAATCATTCATGGTGAAGTCTTTAAGTGAATCCTATTTCTAGCGATCAAGTGCCTTCTCGATGATTTTGTTTTCTTCTTGGTTTTGCTTCTTCTACGTTCTATACTTAAGATAGATTGCATAGGGTGCCCTTGTAGCCGCGGTGGCTAGAGGTGCATACCGGACCGGCCAAGTGATTTCAACTTGTTCTTATCGAACTCGCCCTAGACTACCAGCATGAATAGGGATACGTTGTGACAGAACGGGGGTTCCGAAAGGCGGGCGTTTTCGGAGTCGGACGGGAGGCCACGATTTAAAAATGCTTTTAATGAGAATCACTTTTCTATCTTCATCTATCTCGTTTGGAGCTACAACATAAGCATGATCTAGACTCTCTAGATCGGTTATCTCTTGCTTTCTCTTGCTACCTCTTTAGTAGATTAGATTAGATGTGTTTGCTTTATGAGTTAGTAGATTAGATGCAATTTGGTTCTTCATAAGATAGATTACCTTGCTTTACTAGATTGAATCCTTCGTTGCACATTGTTCCACGGATTCGATACATTGGGTTCACCACTCGAGGGAAGAAGGGTCCCTTGACTACGACGGGAGACTTGTCCGCTTGCAAGTCTAAACGAACTTTGATACAACTATTAACCGTCATCAAGCCCCTTTTTCTGGCGCTGCTGCCGGGGAACAAGCAATAAAGATCCCATCTAGTATCGCTTATTTTTCAGTTTTTCTTTTGATTTTCTTTTGCATCTCTTAAGTTTGATCATCCCCAAAAAGAAAAAAAATCAATCTAATCTAGTTTTGATTAACCCTAACTTTTCTTTTGTTAGATTTTTTGTTTTTGCTAACCCTAACCGGAGATGGTTGGCTACCTCTCCAAGAAACCCAAACTTTCTTTTATGGATGATCCAGGAAAACTTTACAGGCAAAGGAGACGGGAAACACAAGCTAAAGGGTTGGAAACCCTAGATTCAAAAGCCGAAGTTGAAGGACCGTCGGAATCTCCAAGGGAATCACCACCTCCAAGTCCAAAGGAAGATCAACCTCAATCACCACCCATGGGAGAACAACCACAACCGGAGCGCGAGCTATGCCCCCCAGACATTGTTGATCTACCTATCATAAACCTTCAAGACACCGGAAGGCCGTTCAAGATCATGGTCTCAACTATCCGCATGACGATTGCGAGAGCTTTGGAGCGTTTCAATGAATACATACGAGCTGGATTCCTTGAGTGGCAAATCGGTTTACTTAAGAGGAGGATGGAGAAGATGGAGATAGAGAAAGAAGCTCAACACCTAAAGGCCGCCGAAGCAAGATCCACATGCGAGGATTGTGAGGAGCATGACCATGTCCAAGGTAAACCCCAATTTAATGCAAGTTCGTCCATCCAAGATTTGGTTCCTCTTTGTACACAATTCAAGGACTTCATGGACGAGCAAGCTATGATCAACAAGGACGCCGTCACTAAGTTCGAGGCTATGGGAAAGTATTAGAGAATCTAGATGGCAAGGTGATGGAGGTCGGAAGCTCTACACATGAAGTGTTCATCGTGATGAAGATGTTAGAGACGCAAGTGGGACAACTTGTCGGGCACCCGATGTGTAACAAAGAAGAATTTCCGAGACAACTCCAAGGTCCCAAGACGACGAAGGCTACTCAAACTCATTCGGGAGCGATGGAGGATCACACTAAGGAGACCATGAAGATCACGACTGAAGGACCGGAGTTCGAGATGCCGAGCCACTACATGAAGGAAGTTGTTGCATCCGTCATGACCAAAGGACAAAGCCAGCCGGTGAAGACCAAAAATATGACTAAGCCGAAGGATAAGCTCGTGCCCAAGATAGTGCGGAAGTGGGTACCCAAGATTGCAACGCCCACAAAGAGCGTTGATCCGAAGTAATCAAGTGAAGAAGTCTAGCCATGGACTATAAATGAAGTGCTAGGCGGGAGGCAACCCGTTTCGTCGAGTCAAGAATAAGCTACCGGGAGGACAACCCGATTCCAGGTTTTTCGAGTCTTTTTAATAATTCAGTTTTGAATTTTACTACGCAAAACATTAGACTTAGAATGTTTGAACAATATTAGAGATATAATTCTTGGTTGAATATTTTGCTTGATCATAAACCCTTTACATAACCATCCTATGCGCTTGTTTATTTCTTTTCGAGAAACCACAACCAAAAAAATTCAGAACCTAACTCAATCATTCATCCTCTTTATGATGTTGTGGTTGACTTGCTTTTCATGCTAAAAACACACGAGTAGAGCCACGTCTTGTAACTAGGTGTTATTTAAATTTCAGCTTGTGTTAGGACTCGTGTGAACCTAGAAACTTGACTTTTGGTTGGTTTAAAAATCTATATCCTTGGTTTCTCTAAGATTAGAATTTTTCTAAGCCTCATTTAATTTTATTTCATTCAAAATCTCTCTTATCTAATCAAAATTAGAACCTAAACCTATGCCCCCATGATCAAGCCGGGAAAAGCTTGCTCTCAACTAATGGAAGCAACCAATACCGGTGAGACCAACATAAAAGTAGTCAAAAATATTTTTCGACCTACATTTGTTTTTAAAGCTTTAAAACCTTCTCTAAATTTATGCTTGAGCTCTCCCATAGCTCTGAATTTATTTTTAATTTTCGAAATTAGAGTAGTGCTTAGCATTAAAACATGCTTAGAGGGAGGCAATCTAGTTAAATTAACCATGCATGCACCATGATGCATCACGGGATGCCCCTCCAACATCTTTTATCAAACCGCATGCAAAGTACAAGCATGGGGGGGCAGCCAAGGCTTTGTTTTGTAGGAATATCATGGAAGGCATGTGAGGCAAGGGAGTATGGAAGTGACTCAAAGCGAAAACATCAAGTGGAAGGAATAATAATGCAAGCGAAGGAGTGGACGAGAATGTGGAAGGTGCACGCGGTCACGAAGCAACAAGCATGAGTGCACTAGAGAGAACCAAGCCAAGAGGAGGAGAGAGGTAAGTCTTCTATCCAACTTTTTGTTCGTGTGCTCTAGTTTGTAGGCCGGAACCACCTTAGACTTAGCCATACACCTCGTTTGTTTCGTGCAACAAAACACATCCTAATTCCACTCAAAGTCCAGAATCCAAAATAATATTTGTGTACCTTATTACCGGTTGAAAACCCTGGATATATATTTGTGAGGGAGAGTGCTGCAATCATGGAAGAAAACTACAAGCCTTTTCACCGAAGAAGAAGGGATCATCGTCGTCTAAGCCATCATCGACTTTGAGGAGGCACTCGGTTTCCGAGTCTCCTCAGAGTATGAAGGAGGACACGGCACCGCCGAGGAGGAACCACACTCTTCTCCTCAGTGGCATGAGGGCTACACGAAACTCGTTTATGAGGTTCACCAAACCTCAAGGACATATGGAGGAGCCGCCCGTCCGACCTCGCCACTCGACACGATCATCCGCTCCACCTCCATACGCTTCGCGGTATTCCGAGGGGTATGTCATCATGACGGAGGAGGAGGAGAAGAAGCTCGCTCGCCTTAGGTAGAGGCTTGTAGCGAACGTCGACTTCGACCACCAAGCTCTCCACATATTGGGTTTTCATACGGGACATCGGTGCAGTTCGCTAACGGAGTGTCGGCAAACACCCACAAGGAATTCGCCTAGGAAATTCTCATGACCATGGCGCATATCCTTGATGAAGGAGTGCTGAGTCTCTCATTCCGTTTGGAGGGAGCCCACAAGTGGAGAAGAAGGAAGACACCGTCGGAAGGGTAACCTTGATCAACGGTGCTGTGTCTAGCACCTTGATGGGGTAATCTCCTTTCATCCATAGGTTGTAATCGATTTCAAGATGTAATCATACTTTGTTGGATTATCTATCTATCATTTTGTGTTGAATATACTTTAATGCTTAAGGTTAGCGACCATGCCGTAAAGGGAGTAAAGGTCTCAATGCTTCCTTGGATCCATTCAACACATCGTGTCCATCATAGGTCTAGTCATGAATACCTTCGCGTAGTGACAGTACGAGAGGAGGGAAAGGGCGAAACCGTGGTCACAACCCCCGATAGATTAGATTGGTTTTCATGTTCAAAACGATTGCGTGTTCTAGTATCATAGACCCATGGGCGAGTGTCTCCTATCTTTATTAAACAAACGGTTCCTTATGTATTAGGGAATAGTTCGGTTTTCAAAAGGGAGCCCCGGAACAAGTGGATGTGCATGGAGGCACATGGGAAGGTTTTTGGAGTATGATCACGGGAGGAGACCATCAACGACGAAATACTATCCGGAACCCCATCATCCAAGTGTTTCACTCATGGATGTGCAAAAGGATTTTGGGGAGAATAAGAGAGACAAAGATAACCAACACGGAGTTGAATTGGCTTTACTCGGCTTTGATTGCCAAGAAGCCAATCAACCCCACTCACCTATGATCAACCGGTGGTGTTGTGAGCAACATCGGATTCGGGAGATCGGGTTGTTACCTCTCCATGTTGGCTATCTCTTTAAGACCGGGTATTACAAGGAACCCGAATCATCTCCTACCCGGGACTTCCCTAGGATTTGAATATATGAAGAAAGATAAATACATAAGTGGAGATGAGAGAGGAGGCTTCAAAGTGGCCAAGGTGAATTTGCCCCTTTCGGAAGGAAAGTTAAGACTTTTTCTTGAGGGGAAGAAGATAGGTTAGAGGAAGGACTTCTTGTGCCGGCGAAGAAAAATAAAAGAGAAGGATTATAGGAGAAAGATCTTCTATGGCCCAAGAAGGAGGTGCACAACAAAGTTATGGAGGAACCCCGGCGCCGCCGAGTTACTACGGTGATGTACCAATGCAAGCATGGAGGAGTGGTGCAGCCATGCCCCCACCAAATTTTGCGGTGCCCAACGTAGCCTTTGCGGAGCCATATGCACACCTTCCTCAACAACAACAAAATGTGGCCATCATTGGAGGATACGCTGTGAGGAACATGCAAATTATTGCAGCCATCCTAAACAATGCAAACCAAGTGGGTGAAGGTAATGCAAACATCGCTTATGAGCTTTGACACCTTCACTTAGCACCATCATACAATTCATAGGAGAAGCGGTGCAATCCTATTATGAGCAAGGGTGCAACAACCAAGACTATTAATATCAACCACCGGCGGAAGATTAGAGAGAGGAGGAGCTTTAGTTATCTTTCCTTTACCCCTTTTTCTTTAATTTTCAGCTTGTTTGCACCTATTTATGCGTAGTATTTTCAGCTTTTATTTTAATTTTTAGTTTTACTTTAATTTTCAGCATGTATGTTAGTTTTTATTTTCATCATGAATAAAGTCACCACCTAGTTTTTACCTTTGGTAAAGTTACAAAGTTTGTGCCATGATGATATATGATTATAATTGCCACTTTGTTTATCTTTGTAATTGTTTTATGCATGTTTAAGCTAGTGCTCTCTTAAAATACAAATCTGAAATTATCTAAATGCTAGCTTAATCTTTAGCGGAGGTTATGATAAAAATAAAGACCCATAGTGTTTTATGTGCTCTCAAGTTTTATATGGATTAAAGATGATTTATTTATGTTCTTAAAAGTAATGCTAACCTTGTCATAAATACCACTTGCGTGTTGCTCTACCTATCCAGAGCCATATAAATATTTGAGTGCAAAAACTTAGTGTACAAGATTTATTTTTGGGTGAGTTATTTCAGGCCTTGATTTCTCTGGCCCGAGACTAAGAAGCTGATCATTCCGTTTTTGCGTATCTATCTTGTTGCTAGCCCCCTATCCGTGCATTATGTATCCCCACAGCGGAGATCTCACAAACCTCGCCGGATATCCACCCTTAAAACCAAATATCATCTTTTGTGTTTACCTCCTTGACCACAACCTATCATTGAGAATGGATCATCAATTCAAGGAAGATCGATGGTGCCAAGATTGAAGATTTCAAGTATCTCTCCAATGGAAAAGTATTTCCGGTACCTACCTTATCTCTATCACTTCTTTGCCCGAGGACGAGCAAACGTCTAAGCATGGGGGAGGAGGTAGGTACAATGCAATTTTAGAGTTCAAGGGGAGCAAATAAAAAAATTATGAGAAAGAAAAAGAAAAAATGAGAAAAAAAAGAAAGAAAGAAAAAAGAAAAAAATGAGAAAAGAAAAAATAGAGTATGTGTAAAAATAAAATAAAGTGAACTCCCCGGTTCTCTAAAGTGCATTAGGAATTTCAAGGCTTCAAGATTAAAAGATCCATACTCATTTTCCAACCATGTGCAATCCGATAACGAGGACTTCCTTTGTGCCTCGGGATCACTCTTTACCATTTGCACATGTCCACCTATCTCAAGTGTGTGTACTTTTCCCTTCCCCTCCTTGATATAACATTATTTTCCAATGACCTTTTTGACGAGTCTCGGTAAGACCATGAGAAGCTTGTCTTGTTTTGACAACATCTCATTTATAATATCTTGGTATGACTAAACTTTCCCAAAGAGCTCCATATAAAGCCTACCACATATATGAATGTTATGAGAGGGAAAGGAGTAGAATAAATAGGCTTGAGAGACAAGATGAGATGAGAGTTCATGAGCAAGATGCAAGGTGGTTTAAATTTGTGAATCTGGTTTAGCTCTTTTTCATCTTGTTCTTTATTTCAAAATTTCTGAGATTCATTTGAATTTTGGGAGCATGTTAATACTTGTGGGATAAGCTTAATTATTAATCTAGCCTCTGTAGGGATGAAGGCTAGTACATTATGGAACTTTAACGAATTAAACTTTTCAGAGCATTATGTTTTCTCGTGTATGATCAAGTGCGAGGTTTAAATAATGAAGGGCAACGATGATATCCATCGAAGGCTTACTCGAGGATGAGCAAGGTTTAAGCATGGGGGAGCTGTTGACGGTGAAATTCCGTCAACCTAGCCATGAGTTTACCTTCGGTGTTGGCATGAGTTTTATACCTTATCCATTGGTACTAACCCTCGTGGTATAACAAGTTCACTTGTGCATGTCGGTTTTGGAGTTAAGTGTTTACGCAGGGTTTTAACGTTGAAAGCAAGACTTTCGGGATAAGTTCATTAAGCACCTCATGGCAAGACCTTGAAGCCCTGTACAAGTCAAGCAATGAAGTGAACATGACTCCAAGAGCCCAAGGACCAAACCCGAGAAGATGACAAACTCTGAGGACCTAGCTAGAAAAGTGCTGAATCTTGCAAGACAAGGAGCTTCGTCCAATTCGGAAAGAAACTGACGACAAGGGCCCGCATGCAAAAGGGGAAAGGATCTAGAAGACGCGGGAAGCAACACCGGGCGAAGGAGGCCACGGACTGGACCGAGATGGGCCCAGGTCGGCCGGCCCAGGCCCGGCCGGCCCGGCCGGCCGGCCCAGCCCGTTTCGAGGCCCAGTCGGCCCCCTCTTTGACCTAGATGCATCTCAGGCTATTTATAGCCCCCTGACCGAGAGCCATGCAGGAACGAATTTGTCATCCGCCGCCGAGGAGCAGAGAAGCTTGAGGGACACCATCTCGGAGCTGAGGGTCATGCTAGTTGTCTAGGGTCTCCCTAGCCGATGTGGGAACCTTGCATGGAAGACCACGTCGGAGCTCCGGAGCAAGGATCAAGATCGAGGTAGGATCCCGGTGATGATCTTGTTCATGTAATCATTCATGGTGAAGTCTTTAAGTGAATCCGATTTCTAGCGATCAAGTGCCTTCTCGATGATTTTGTTTTCTTCTTGGTTTTGCTTCTTCTATGATCTATACTTAAGATAGATTGCATAGGGTGTTCTTGTAGCCGCGGTGGCTAGAGGTGCATACCGGACCGGCCAAGTGATTTCAACTTGTTCTTATCGAACTCGCCCTAGACTACTCGCATGAATAGGGATACGTTGTGACAGAACGGGGGTTCCGAAAGACGTGCGTTTTCGGAGTCGGACGGGAGGCCACGATTTAAAGATGCTTTTAATGAGATTCGCTTGTCTATCTTCATCTATCTCGTTTGGAGCTACAACATAAGCATGATCTAGACTCTCTAGATCGGTTATCTCTTGCTTTCTGTTGCTACCTCTTTAGTAGATTAGATTAGATGCGTTTCCTTTATGAGTTAGTAGATTAGATGCAATTTGGTTCTTCATAAGATAGATTACCTTGCTTTACTAGATTGAATCCTTGCATTGCACATTGTTCCACGGATTCGATACCTTGGGTTCACCACTCGAGGGAAGAAGGGTCCCTTGACTACGACGGGAGACTTGTCCGCTTGCATGTCTAAATGAACTTTGATACAACTATTAACCGTCAACACTACGTCATCCTGCAAGAGGCACATTGGATGAGAACGACTACTACTACATAATCAGTACTCGACTTGAGTACGGCTACTGACCTCATTGGGTGGACGCGCGGCGGAGAACTCGGGCACGGGGCATGGCGTGTACGCTGGCATGTCCTTGAAGATCCTCCCCAGCCGATCGACGATGTCGTCGTCGTCAACCTCACCAGCGGGCATCCGTGACGAGTCGCCGTCGCCGGTGTACTGGTAGCCAAGGGTGTCGCGAGCCATCAGCGGCTGCACCCTTCTCTTCATGAAGCTGAAGGCCACATGCTCGGCCCTCAGTCCGGCTTCTCTCAAAGCCTTGATCTTCGCCAGCAGCTTGGGTAGTTGGATACCCTCTTGCATCGTCGGCTCGTAGTTCCACCAGGGTCGGTGCTTCGGCTGCTTCCCGCTTGGCTTCGGCAGCTCCGGGTGGTGGTTGGTGATGTAGAACCACTTTGACTTCCAATCTTGATTGGAGTCGGTCAGCTTGTACGCGAGGTACTGCTCCGCGGCATCCTCGCATATCTGGATGCCGGCTCCCCCAACTACTCGGGGGTTGTTGGCGCTGGGCTAGGGCTTCACTCGGAAGAATTTCCGGAAAAGTACCCAGTGGGGTTTGATCCCCAAGAAGGCTTCGCAGAAGTGAACGAAGACGGAGGTGTGGAAGATACCATTGGGGTTGAGGTTGAGGTACTCGATGCCGTAGTACTCCAAGAGCCCCTTGAAGAAATCGCTCGCTGGTAGAGACAACCCTCGCTCTGCGAACCGCGTGAACATGGGGATCTCATCTGGATTCTTCTCCATGGGATACGGATCTCTCGAAGAAACCCACTGTTGAGGAGCGCCAGCAGATCCTCAGTCTTCGCTTTTGACTTCTTCCACTCCTGGTTGGGATTTGGCCGCGGCGGAGACACCGGCGGCAATGCCCCCGCAGCGGATCCGGCGGCTTCCTCGCGGGACCTTTTCTTCCCACCGGCGGTCTTCAGGCTCTTCGACGGCGAGGGCTTCATTCTCCAAGTGCACCGGGTCTTCACTCGCATTCGCTCGGGGGCTAGGGCGGTGGCTTCCGGTGGCGGCGGCGCGCTTGGATCTACACTCTCCTCTGAGGTGGCAGTGCGCACTGGCGGTGGTTTCTAGGCACGAACTGCTCGGAATGGCTGCAAGTGCGTGGGGTGAAAAAACCCTAAGGGTTTCGGCTTCTATTTATAAGTCAATGGCGGCTCCTCCAACGGCCGGATGGATAAGCCTCCAGACGGCTGACTCAGTGGCGGCACCTGACCCTTCAACTTCTAGTAGTCGATACGCCTCATCTCGGGGGCTCGGCTACATCTAATCAACTCCATGGGTAGCGACACGATTCAAGAGCAACTCAAGACACCTTCTACATACAAGATGACCCTTCAATTCGAGAGGAAGTACTCGACTCAAGGCTCGCGGGCTCCGTGCCACGTGTCCTTCGGTTTTTTCTCCGAATTTTTCGGGATAATCTTGCCAGAACTTCAGATGGACCCTCAGCCAGAGTCTACAACTCAACCTAAGGCTCGGGGGATACTCCATATGGAGTGCGATTTTGCAATCGCACTTCCATATCAGCTTCGGCTTCAAGACAACACGGGTATTTTTGAAGACCTTCAAGAGCAGCACTCGAGGACGCTTGGGACTACTCGAGAAGACTTCAGGATTACTCAAACATCAGCTGGAGTACATTCCAGCCTTGGGATGCTTCAAATATTCTTAAGGACTTTTAGCTTGTAGTACTCGGGGACGCTTGAGGACTACTCGTTAAGGTCGTCAAGACTACTCGAAGCTATCCTACTCGACTACAAAGTACTCGGGGGCTTGTCGTATGGACCTCCCTGGGCCCACTACCTCGGTGGGTACCAGGATCGACTACTCGGTGGGCCCCTGGGACTACCCGACTTGTGCCGCATGGTACCTGTTGGCGTGAGGCGCAAGGATTGCGGTGGAGAAGTACTCGGATAGGAAGCTATACATACCATGTACTATGTAGAGGACTCCTAGACGTACACGACTAGTACTCTCTCCCTAAACTGACATGTAACCCTGCCCTCCCCTCTCATACTCATCAGATTACGCATCATCCTGTAATCACATCCAATCAATCCAGAGCTACGCAACATACATGACGTAGGGTATTACGCACCTCACAGCCCGAACCTGTCTAAATTGTGTGCCGCGAGTCTCTTCCTTCGAGTTACCGATCTCGGCGAGGCCACATTCATCTACTCCGGGTACTCCCCTTAGTAGGTTGTCGGTCTAAAACACCGACAGTAGCACCGTTGTTCATGTGATTTTTAGCTAACTGAATAGAAAAATGTTGCATCAAATATTTCAGCTAGTTCATTACCATATCCTTCAAATTCATTGGTGTTCGACAGCGAACGGATCGGCCCGTTGCGCGCATCGGCGGCCGTGGCTCACGTCAAGCACAGTCCCAGGCAGCTCCTGGCGTTCCCAGTGCTGCACAAGCTGGATCTGAGCCAGCGAACGACGATAGCGCTCGGCTAGGGATTCCTGACTACTCCTGCGCACATATAAACTTCTACTTAATTGGGTTAATTCAGTAGCTCATTCTCCAGCTTAGCGGTCCCCTACGGAATTGACTAGCAAAAATCCTTGAGCAAATTACTACCACATGGTACAACAGTTCATTTTAGCGAGTGCTCTTTCGATCTGACTTTTGGAAAGTGTCATAAAACACACCGTATGCAAGTATGCAACTGCCTGTCTAGGATTTTTAATCTTGGTGATGGAGCTGTAGTCTCACAGCTCGCTATCACTATACTAAGAGTTGTTTTTTTGTCTTGCTTGGTGAGTTTGTTGATGATGAAAAAATGTTGACGATGAACTCGACCAATCTTACGAAGTCCATGATGAACCACAGTTTTCTTGAACTAAATTTCAGCGATTGTATCGGTAAATTAAAGTAGAAAGGAAACCAAAGAAGAAGAAAAAAAGGATGGGAGCCTATCTAAACATAAGGGCCCGATCCCCAGTAGCGTGGAGGAAGAGATGACTTTTTTTCGGGTTCAGGAAGAGGTGACTTTGCGCATGCGTACCAGAGGTGATCATCGGCGGTTGTTTGTCTAATATTTAGGATTTTGTTTTCTCTCTTCCTGTTGTGTGTTGTCGTGCTTAAAATTCTACTCGCAGCATACAATGGTGGAGCTGGTGATTTTCACTTCTAAGGTCACTATCTACATGCCTAAACACACATATTTTTTAAATTTTTTTTGATTTATCTTAAAAATTTATTCTTATCCATCTCTCGGTACAATTTGTAAGTGTTAAATACATTTACGTTGATATTACTTTATTTCAGTTAATTAATTTAATTAAGAATAAACATTTGAAACCTCTAATTTATAACAATACATCATAAGATATATTTATTTTAATTAAAATATAATTATTTCATGAATCCTATATTATTGATCCTATTTAGTTTCAATTAATTTATATGTCTCTCTATTAGTTTACACTATCGATCACTGATATAAATTTAGTCCTAACATCCATCCATTTATGCATGCACATTATTGTATATACTATGATATACTTCGAAAAACACACTGTTTCTAACCTATACATCTTTAATTCACTAGCATATACGTATTTTACGGTGAATACCAAAATTAGTTGGTGTATCGTTTGATTGAGAATCTTCTTTACTTAATCAAACTATGTTGAATGGATGTTTCGACTATTATTACACAATACCAATTTATAGTGTCATACTATCGTGGTTTCGAATTTAAAAGATTCCATATTATATGAAGATATAATACTAGAACAATCTACAGTGTAGTCTTAAAATATCTAGGCTTCTTTAAATTTTTAAATTGAAAAAATGTCCAAGTGAATTCATGCACAGTTGCAAGCGTTCCTAAGCGAGACATGGATAATATATAGCTTCCATTAAAATTATATATTTCAAAATATGTACACTTGGACTTCTACATGTTAGTAAAATGAGACATTTAAACTTTCTATTGTGTTTATGCCAAATCATGACATTCAAAGTTTAAATGCTATTTTATTAAGACACTCTCAAATTTATAAACATTTAATAAAAACCCTGAGTGCGACATAGGGATATAGGGATAATACATAGCCTATTTTGGCAGACCTGCTGCGCCGGTGTATGTGGTGCGACAACGTTTTTGCCGCGCGCGGGCTGGCGCGGCCAAAAGGTTCATATGTGTAAATAATGGTTCGGTGGTGTTGTTTTAAAATATTTTTTAAAAAAGATTACAATTAAAAAAGTCCTAACACACCCATAAAGTTGGGTGGGACAAGCTACTAAGTACTAACAGTTGGGCTGACCCATGCCGCAAGCCCACATATGTCTATATGCATATTCTACTAAATCAATGGTGTTCTCCTAGCATTAAAGAAATTATGTATTTTCATTATTTTAAATGGTGAACATTTTCCATTGTTAAGCATAGACATATATACTTTCTCCGATGTAGTAACTAGTCAACAATTTCATAACATTGATGTATTGAAATCAATAATCAAGAAATATAAAATGAAGAATCGGTTCCTCATTTTATCTTTTGTATTGAGAATGTGGTAGAAAAAACTATTACCAATTTATATTGAGCTTAAAATGCTTCCACCGTGTCGATTCATAATTTCATACGAAGTTGGAGCTGATGTATTAACACTCATTATTTAACCATATTTCATTTATCAATAGAAAAATTAGCGGTGTTGTTGAACGAAAATAAGTAAAAAAAAAGTGGGGGAATACGTTGCAAAAAAAGTTGGCGTGTTGCTGATCTTTTGCGTGACTGTGCTCTTAACACTGCCCTTCGCAGCTCACGTGCGTGGACAGACAAGGAGAGGACCTTCCTTTGGACCTTTGCTGCTGTGTTGAGACACCTAAGGCTTATATCATAATGTGGACAACTACTTGGGTTTTGAAAAAATCATATGGATATAAGGAGGATTTTGGGACAAGGAGAGGACCTTCCTTTGGACCTTTGCTGCTGTGTTGAGACACCTAAGGCTTATATCATAATGTGGACAACTACTTGGGTTTTGAAAAAATCATATGGATATAAGGAGGATTTTGGGACACGCCTAAGACAGGCCATGACTCTAGCTAGTGGCTGTAGGCCCAAATCCGCCCCTGGCAGCATATACTCGATCTCCTCTCCGGCCGGCCGTCTACTGCTCAGACCACGGCACGCAGGCTAGCTAGCACCTCTGCACAGAGCACAGCATTGTCCTCGTTGTGTCCAATTCCAATACCCGCGAACTCGCCGACGGGGGGCTGACTGCATGTCGGATCCCGACGATAAGAAGGTCGCGGCTCCGGCGACCCAGCCGCCGCCGGGCTCTGCCAACTCCGGTACGTGCTGTGCAAAGCAACTAGGCAAGACGCAAGCCCCCGTTCCCGTCTCTCTTGATCGATGTTTTCTTGGCGGACTTCTTCATCTATACATGTTTGTTTTATGGAATTTTTCGAAGTTTCAACCCCCTGATTGTATTGATTTTTGTATGAGATGATGTGCCGTATCCGAAGCATGCACACCATATTTATGATACTGTGCTTGAATTGAAATGACCGATTGAGCAGGAGGATGGAAGCCGGCTCTGTGCGTGATCCTTTCAGAAGTCTTCAACACGGGCACTATACTGCTAAACAAGATTGCAATCGACTCGGGCACGTTCGTCTTCTCTCTGCTCTTCTACCGCAGCATTTTGGGCGCCATCTTCACGCTGCCTTTTACCCTGTTCTTCGAGAGGTCAGGAGGATGTGTCTCCTGCATTTCATTTGTACCAGCCTAATGTATTATTTTTCTTTTACGGAAGCAAACCACGGAGTACTATGCGTTAACATTGACTCGAATAAATGCCAATTCTGCAGTGGGAAGTGGAAGGACCTGGACAAGAGGGCTCTCGGATGGCTCTTCCTGAATGCACTTGCCGGGTATCTGATGCACTATCCTATGGTCCTTTGCACTAGCAATATGAAATCGATTCTGCCGAGTCCCTTTGCAATGACTCCCCATCGTTTTCATACATAATTCTCCTTAACATGACAATTTCCACCCATTTTGATTTTTTTTACGCACGTGCTGGTTTTTGGACCGACTAGATTGGGAGAGCATCGGAGCCAGTTCGATGACGTCCAAAAATGGGCGGCGGGTTCCCCTGTTCTTAAGAAGTTTTCTACGTACACAATACGACTCAAACGGTCGTACAGTCGTATTATCGGTTTTTCTCTATGGGTAAAATGATAATTTGATAGATATATATTATTTGGAAAAAAAATCCCGCTGCCCCCTTATATTACCTAACACATTTCATATATTTCATTTATTATATTACAACAATATCATTTTACATTTTCGATAATACTCTTATATTACCCATACGACCTTCGAATACTATCGTACGACAGAGACTAGTTGTATAGAATTAATCTCAACTGTTGGATCCTTACATATAGGTCCTTTTATATTACATACAAGTCATTTTTCAACCGGTCGTACAGGACAAAACCTCGTTCTTAAAGATCCCTATGGCTTCCATCCTCTTCGAATTTCTTCTGTCTTGTCCCTTCTATCGTGTTGGCCGTCGTTTCTTCAGTGTTCAGAGTGATTTTCATCTGCAGCTAAGCGGTGCCACGAGCTAGCTACCCTTACTACACAGAACAAACCGAGATAGAGCCTAGGTGCCTCCAATGCCTCGATCCGAAGAACTAGCTAGATAGAGTTCCAAAAGAATGCGACCTTTTTGGCATGAGCCAAGTAATGAAGTAAAATAGGCACGCAATAGCATGCAACCTACGATGTTGTTGCCGTGTCTCTGGATCAGATTAATTTCCCCTGAATTCAGTCTTGATCGTTCACCAGAGGTTGCACCTAATGACATTACTAAACTTTTCCAAAACGTTCACGTGAGAAAATTTTACATGAAGTCTACCATGCATGGCCCCTTAAAAATCAATCCCCCGGTAGTTAGCTCTAGGTCTTCTGGTTAAAAAACAACGTCGACGAAGGCAGGTAGGTGCACTATTACGCGGTAGGGATTGCAATTTTTCTTGTATTTTTCCCCTGAAACTCAAAGGGGAAACTTTGCTTCTTATCTTTTTTTCTTAAGGATCAACGAATCAAATGATTTTTCCCTAATATCTGCCGCTTCTTCTCCAATCAAACTTTTTTTTTGCCATAATGTGCCGTTCCTATTATTACCAAGTATATGGTTCTAATCCTAGCTGGAAAAATAAATAGAAAAAATCGAAAAAAGGCATATCCTCCCTCTCCATCAAGATTAATGAGTTATACTTCCGTGGCATCTTGGGAAAGAGCACTTGCTGCAAAGTTTCTGTACAAATCGAACACTCAATATAGACTTTTATTTGTCTCACATGCGCAGAAAACGTCATGGGAGCTTTACCATAGTCTGGTGTTTTTCATTTGTTGACAGCCTGAACCGAATTAGGATGTTGAGAGTACCTTTTCTGTGTATTGGATTCAGAAGAAATGATGGTTATGGTGTATTGACAGTGATAACTGATATCTTTAATTTATCAGATACTCCTCGCCCATGGCCCTGTACTACTACGGGCTACGGGACACAGATGCCTCATATGCCGTGATCTTTGCGAGTTTGACTCCCCTCGTCACTTTCGTCCTGTCCATACTGCTTGGGTAAACACCATTCTCCTCTAATATAAAACACTTACAATACAACAACCTTGTCCTTGAATAGTTCTTGAATTAACAAATTTCGCCAGTTGATGAAATATGTGATCACCATATACTGTTATCTTACAGCTTACAAGAATAAAATCCACGTGTCTTTTTCATAAACCTAATAATCATTCTTGTTGAGTTGAAATTATATCACTTAAGCATCTAGAGGTGCATCCCTGCTAAAGTCAGTGAATTTGATCAGTATTTATTGGTTTGCTTTCTGCAGCATGGAGAAACTTCACCTCAAATCCAAAGAGGGCAGTTCAAAGGTAACTGGAGTACTGGTTTGCTTTGGTGGAGCCCTAGTGATAAGTCTCTACAAAGGAAAAGTTCTGCTGCTCTGGCATGCAATTGTAAGAGCAGGTCATAAGGATCCCAAAGCTGCTGCTCAACACCATTTGAGGGGCACCTTGCTTTTGTTGGGTAACTGCATATGCTATGCCTGTTGGTACCCCATACAGGTACATACACTGTAGCTGGTGTGTTTTCTAGGTATTTCCTTGCAGCTGGTTATTCTCTAGCTCAGCATGGGTTCAGAGTACAATGGAAGACCTAGAGAATAACCAGCTGCAATGTTTATTCTAATTCTTCTTGGGTCTTCAATTTAAACAATTGAGATCTGGCTGGTAATAACGTATAAATACAATGTTTTAGGTGAAAGTTCTAGGTGTATACCCATGGAAACATTGGTCTTCCGTGGTGACCTGTTTTTCGGGGGTCTGCAAACATTTGCCATAGGAATAATCATGAGAAGGGACAAAGTTGCCTGGCAATTAGGATGGAATTTTCAACTACTCACCATTGTCTACTCAGTAAGTCTTCTTAGAATGTATAAAATGTTTTTTTCCAGAATATTGTGAGGAATTCTTTGCTATCATATACAATGTCATGACGCGTGTACGTGATCTTATCATGCCACAACTTACTGCAGACCATTTTATTTTTCATGCAAAATCAAGCAACACTAATATCCACGTGATTATTACCTGGCGAATTCAGCATTTACTGAAGCTAGCAGATATGGGCATATACAAGCTAATTGCGAACACTTCACATATGCAGAACTTACATATGAGAACCCTATGGTTGAGAACTATCAAAGAATACCACTGGTGACTTGAAATATTCAAAATGCTTGCCTCTAGAAATTTTGAACCTAACAGTTTATTTCATTTGGAACTGCAGGCTGCACTTGGCACAGCAGCTAAGTATTGGTTGACTCTGTACGCTGTGGAAAAACGAGGCCCTGTGTACCCACCAATGTTCAGCACATTATCTGCAGTGTTCATCATAATTCTAGGAACAATATTACTAGGAGAGAGCCTCACTGTTGGGAGGTAAGTGAACAATTACATACCAGTTCCTTGAAGTTGCCATGTTTGTACCTTTGCTCATACTCCAGTAGATTTAATAACTTTCTTACTAAAAGGCAGCAGAGTTGTGATATTTTTGTTGAAACAACATCATCTCCAATTTACACAGCTTACAAAACTATATATGAGTTTTTTTTCTAAATTGGTAAGGGTATTTAACTATTAGAATGTCGATATTTTATATCCTTCTTAACTTTTATCTAATCCTTCTAAGATCCAACAAAGTGCTAACATTATATTAGTAGTCCAAGAAGCATTACTGGTTTGAAGCTATACATAAAGGTGCAAAAGGAATATTTAGCATAACCCACCCTAACTAGATATTGAAGAGGACAAAATCCAATTGGATGATGATGCCTTGTAAATGTACCATACCCACTGTGCACAAAATTATAGTGCCATCTTGACTTCCCGAAAGACTCTTTCAACTGCCACTCATGACTAGAAATTTTCTCATGTTCCTTTGAGCCATGTCTACCAGCATACAAGAATCATTATGGAAAGTAACTCTTTATGCATATCACGTGTTAAGGAGATCATGGACTTTGTATCAAAAATGTACTTTCTTCTGTATATAATTGCAATGTCAAACATGAAAGAGAGGGCTTGCAGATGTGCAGTTGCAACAGGCAATATATGGGGTTTGGGGTTGAAAACACGGAAGAAATGCACATAAGAATATATCTACTCAATCAGTTTTATGCCATAACTGATACAATTTACTGTTTTGTGGCAGTTTGTTGGGCAGTTTCCTGGTTTTGTGCGGCCTTTATATATATCTCTATGGAAAGTCCAAGGAACCACAGGCGAAGATTACGTCAGGATCAGTGGACAAGGAGCTCCAGGTGTGGCCTATGCGAGGTTCAAAGAGTGAAGATACAACATCTGGTCCTTGATATGGCGGGACTGACCGTGGGTGTCAGCTCTGGTCAATTAGGGGAAAGTATTCTAGAAGACTGATTAAAACCATATTTGCATAGTGGTTTCCTAGCGATAAAGAAATGATGTATGACAGATCTATGTCGTCCAACTATAGCTATGATCTGCGCCTACCACTCTAGATTGAGTGGACTCGGCTTGAACAAGCTCCAACTAGCTATAGTATCGAGTACATATGTTCCCTTCTAAGGCGTTGGGCTGCTGTTCCATGTTGATAAATAAGAGTGTACATAAAAGTTGTATACAGAGCGCAAGTGGTGTACTAGGGAAGGGGAGTACTTACAGGTTTCAGGTAGAAACAGCTAGCATTGCTAGGGAAAAAAGGAAGGTAGCTTAGATGGTGATGTTAAGTGCAGATTGGAGGCTCCGGCTGGCATCCAAAGGGTTAGCTGATCTTTGACAACTTGTGACACCACTTGCCTCTACTTGATGAAGATCCTCACATTTCTCCAATTCAAAATCCACCACAACTTCCACACTTATCTGAATTGTCCCCTACAACAGATGTAGAATTGATTTCCATGTCCGGAAGTTATGTATGGATCCCTATGGTGTCCTCCATCATGTGCCTCCTTAGTTGGGGCTTGGGGGGCTTTGGGCCTAGCCTGTGTGCTATTCCCTCATAATCACAGCCTACTCTTGGCATGAAAAATACCTAGACACCATCCTTCCCCCCCCCTGATCACCCTATGCAACTATGCCGTCACTACCCCCACACCATCCCTCACCAACCTCTGTCCAAGATGCTGCCCCCCCCCCCAAAAAAAAAATCTCGTCTGCTGCTGACACCAGGATTTAGACATGGCAATGGGTACCCGAAACCCGAGTACCCGACGGGTTTTACCCGACAAGGAGACGGGTATGGAATTATATTTCTATCCGCGGGTACATAAATGGGCAACATCATGTACCCATCGGGTAAGCGGGTGCGGGTGTGGATACATACTACCCATACCCGCGGGTAAAATAAACTCGTCTACAATATGTGATAAACGTGTAAAATAGTACATTGTTAATGAAAGATAACTTAATATTTATAACTAACAAAAAATCTTATACTTTACTAGGCTATTAAATTAGTTAACAATTATCATTTATCTTTTTTATCAATTAAATTCATTGATGTATGCACCTTATCACGTGTTATGTTCTCAAATATATTAGTTTACAACGGGTATGCTATCGGGTATGGGTTACCCGATGGGTAAAAAAACCCGCACGAGTACGGGTATGGGTAAGAACTCAAACCCACATGCGGGTATGGGTTTTTTAGCGGGTAGGAGTTAGAGTTGGCGGGTGCGGGTATGGAACGGCAGTACCCGACGGGTTTCTACCCGTTGCCATCTCTACCAGGATTAGACATGGTGACGAGCCACTGCTCCCTTGTGCCACCCATACTATGATGCTTGCGTAAACAACCTTCGTTATTGAACCCAAGCAAACTTAGAAAACATCAGACCTGATATGAAGGTGGTCCTAGTTATGTGAGTTGTGACGTTCTAACTGAAATTAGCCAAGTACCTTATTAGAACATTAGTTTCTACTTTTCTTTTCTGCAAATAGTTTGACCACATGGAGATGATCCTAGTTTTGTAATGTCACATTCTAACTGAAGTGGATCATAACTTCGTAAGTCCAAAATCAGTTTCTACTTTTTTTGAGTAAACTAACACCCATACAGCTAGCATTAAAGGGAAACACATACCAGGATTAGCATACAGCAGCAGCAAGTATTCCAAACGTAAATAAGTTCACTTCAGGAATGCAAAGTACTGGGTGTTAATCTGCATGGAACTTTGTATAATAGGCAGCAACACCTAATAATAAGAGTGGCATCCATGTTAATGGGGGAGACAAGGCTACTGGTACCATTCCATAAGCTGACATTAGCTTTGAACAAAGCTGCAAGAAACACAAATCTATATCATCATCAACACTAATATTTGAAAAACTGCATTGTTAGAAAAATTGAGAGAAACGCACCTTCAAATGTATTGCTGCAGTGATCAAGCATGTAAGTAGAAGAGCCCTCCTTGTCCAGCTACCACAAAACTGGATCATCATGGACACCATCTTGTTGGACATTAGTAAAGCCCTTGCGGCAACTGGCAGCAAACATGCCGACTCAGCATGCACATTTGCTGACTCAGTAGAGTATTCTATTCTTCTGCTGCGCCACAAATATGCAATAGCCTTTTCTGCAAACAGGCCATATGTAAGGACTATTACAGGG
Organism: Cenchrus americanus; assembly: GCA_947561735.1. Classification (NCBI taxonomy): domain Eukaryota; kingdom Viridiplantae; phylum Streptophyta; class Magnoliopsida; order Poales; family Poaceae; genus Cenchrus; species Cenchrus americanus. The sequence continues at coordinate 147,192,908 of OX387243.1, read as the reverse complement.
ACAACCACCAGATATAGGAATGGTAGTGTGATGACAAGCACATCTGGGTTGCTCAGTTTGTTGCCGGTGAAGTCCCCATTGCGAAATGGCATGCTCCAACCAGATAAGTACATTTGAGCAATTTCTCCATCTTCAGATGTTGCGCGACCCCAAAACCATGGCATTTCGATGAGCCAGAGAACATATATTACTAGACAAAGCCAGAAAGGCTTACTCCTTGCGCCCTCTATCAAAAACCAGATCAACCAAAAGTAAACTTTACTCTGCTGGATAGGGGATGATAGAACAGACACAGCCCACCTTTGATATGATGAACTTCTCCTAACAAAATGATACAATAGTTTGGGGGTGAATAGCAATACAGTGATGAAGCCTACATTACTCCACAAAAGGACTTGATACATGTCTTCCCACTGTACTTCAAAAACCAGATAGTTGAGCCATGAGCTTGTGGGAATAACCATCTTACCCTCAACTGAAAATGGCCTCTGCTCACTTAAAATTTTTACACCATGAGAATCAAGAACAAACACCTGCAACCAGTAGCGAGTAGGGGATGGACCTCTGTAATTTTCAGCATTCCATTTGGCATGGAAGAAAGGTCTGTGAGCAGAACTGGCAACAAGCTGCAGAGGTATCTCCTCAACAACCTTAAACTCATTATGAGAGTCAAAGACTCTAGCACTCACATTACGGATAACTTGATGAGAGAAAACAAGGACATTTATATCATTTCTTATTGACCCCTTTTCTGATTCCAACATATTCATACTTCTTGAATCTGTTGGGTATGTGACCAATATGGAAGTTTTGAGTGCCTGTTTCAATGTGTGATCTATGAAAGAGACTGCACCACCATCTATTGCTAAAATCCTCATCAATCTGGAGTCCTTCCAGTCTCCAAGTTCCCATTCCCAAAAGCTTGACTTGTGACCTTCTGGTGTTCTCATTTCATGATACCTCCAAAGCTGCTTACTAACTTTTGCATGCAGATGGCCACATAGGTATGCTGAAATTGACTGCCTTGCAAACACACTTTCATATCGCTGACCTTTTTCAGATGATGCAGTGAATGACATAGGGTAATGTCCGAAAACAACTTTCGTAACTGGACCATTCGAATGATTCGTCGAGTGCTGAAGCTCTGAATTTACTGCTTCTATCCTTTTATCAGTTGGATGACCAAAAAGATTTGCAGGAAAACGAATGCCAACACTCATTGTATCATCAATACCCAAAAATTGGTATCTTCTATCTCCCTACAGTGCCTTTTAGGACAAAATTTAGTTTCAGGCAGGGGTTGTTAACATAATCATGAAAATACAAATGCACAATCCCAAAGTATGTTTCATAACTGGCATTGGATATTTCACATTTAGTACACAAAAAAAATGGTGACACTGAAAATGGGATAACTAGTCAACAATGTTCAATATTCATGATATGCCAGTAAATATGTTAAAGTTTACACTTTGAGACAAGAAAGGATCATAAGCTTAGCTGAAATTTGATGACTACCCATTGGATTTGAGAACAGAATGGTGCTTCCCAATAACTTGAATAAATTCAATGATGATAAAAAGTAAGAGCTGACACAGGTATAAGTCGTACCTGAAGCAATATACTACTGATGGTGCTTAATCGCTTAAGTTGTGAGTTAACGGTATAAGTTGAGAAGAAGTCCAACTTTCCTCCTCTATATGGCACTCCATACGTATCATGATTGCCTCTAATATCAAATATCCTGCTCTTATCAATACCACCTCTTCCGACAATTGCATCAATAGTTTTCTTGTAGGTGACCCATTCGTATTCATCTTGTCTTGAAGTAGTTCTTTGCTGATTCTTGGCATCTTATTAGCATGACAACGAAGAAGTGAAGTTAGAGTATGCTAATTGAGGTCCATAAAACTACAATAAAAGCAATACAGGTCAATCAGATTAATCATGTGAGTGTGCTTTCTGCTTATCCTATCAGCTTATTATTCTGGGGCCTTTCTATCTACAATAATTGCATATACTTGGTGCTATTAAAAGCTCTCTTATGAATGGATGCACAAAAATGTAAGCATCAAGGGAGATGTTTTAATATTTTTCTTGAATGCACACGAGAGATGCATAAGAGATTTTTCAATATGGCAACAATGTAATATAATTTCCGATGTTCAGTTTATCATCAAAACCAAAAAAAAATCTATATACAAATGTCCTGCCTTCATAACTTATATTGTAATAAATGGCTTTCTTCTATTCTGTTAGTAGATATCATGTAGGAACAGTAATGGTTTGCAGCCCAAATCAGAACAGTATGATTTTTGTGATTATTAGCACTTACCAGGAAACAAATTGGACTTGGCTCTCTTAAAAGCTGCAGGAGTAATACTCGAGTTATTGAAGTTTATTTTTTTATATATTTTGTATTATAAGTTTCTGGACTCTGTGCCAATTCAGTATGTTTTAAATAGATTTGGTCTTGACTTTCTGGAATCATTTTTCTCACCATAAACTAATGGAACTGTCACTACACTAGCAAGGAATAACCTATAGTTGCTATAACGTACCATTTGGTCTTGTTAGACATACATTTTGATGATAAAATGCATATACCTTTTAGAGCAGTTCTTTTAGGTATTATGCTTGCAGTTCAATAAATTAGGGAGAGTTTGCAATGTGATCATAACATAAGTAACTAGGGCAGCCGAAGCTACAATCATACCATGGCTATTCAAGCTCCCATCTATTTTTGTTTAATCAAGTATTTGCACAGGTACATTTATGCATGTAGTTCCAGCATATAGCCAAAGTGATCGCTCCCTGTACAATAACACAGACTTTTTTACTTTTTAGCCCTTTTTGCGAAAGATTTTCACAAGTAGACCCTTTTTTGAAAGATTTCAAAAAATGGACCCTGAGCTCGGCGCCGTGGATCATGGCGCCGAGCTTACATGCCTCGGCGCCACAGATCATGGCGCCGAGGTCTTGGGCCTGAAAACAATACCAGTTACCCTACTTTGAAATTCTTTTGTGAAGAAATTTGTATGTTTTCATGGTCAACAACATACACAAAATGTTTATTAAACATCATACTATATTTGGGATCCAAATTCTTTCAATGTATATATGAAAACTTTTTCAGAATAGAATTTCAAAGTTGCATGTCTGTTAATGTTTTAAGGGTTCTCAGCACTTAGCATTTTCATCGCATGAGTAAATGCCGACAGCAATACTTTCAATTTTGGAATGTCATTTTAAATATGTAAACTCGCTTAGTTTTTATCCACAAATGTTGTAAGATGTTCAACAAAGTTCATAGATTCCATTTTGCATGTTATTGGCCACATTTTACATACAAATTTCTTCACAAAAGAATTTCAAAGTAGGGTAACTGATATTGTTTTTAGGCACAAGATCTCGGCGCCATGATCTGTGGCGCCGAGACATGTAACCTCGGCGCCATGATCCACGGCGCCGAGGTCAGGGACCATTTTTTGAAATCTTTCCGAAAAGGGTCTACTTGTGAAAATCATTCGAAAAAGGTTAAAAATCAAAAAAGACGGTACAATAACATTATCCTAGGCCAGAAGTGTACTGGCATTGCCAAAAGTTACCGAATCCGCAGCACTTCACGCGGAAAAATTCAGATCCAGAAAGATGAGAGCGAGGGCTCACCAGTGATGTCACCGGTGACGAGGAGAAGGTGAGGCCGGATGGCGCGCAGGGCGGTGCCGAGCAGCGCGAGGTCAGCGGCACGCTCAGGGCTGTAGGCGCTGATGTGGAGGTCGCTGACCTGCACCACCCACGCCACGTCCCCGTCCATGGGGAAGACCGACCTCGACACCGACGCGTCGTCGTCGTCGGCCGGTCGCCACGAGAAGCCCAGCGGCGGTAGGGGCACGAGGAAGAGGAGTGCGAGAAGAGGGAGCGAGAGCTTCGAGGCCATCTCCGCGGGGATGCTGCAGGTACGAGAGTGGGGGATCGGCAGGGGGTGCGGGGGAGCCGTGGTGACGCTGCCGTGCCGGACTTGCGGTGCTTGCCTTGGCCTGAATGCCTGCCTGACTTGAGGTTGAGGAGGAAGAAGAGTGCCCGGTCCGCAAGGAATGGATTATTGTGGGCCGTGAACCAAAAACCCAATTGTAGCCCAGTCGGATATTACAGCCCAATTTTAAAGAGACATGAGTCAACTACGGCCCAAATCTTCTTCCTCCGCAAGGCGGCACCAGCACGGAACGGACCACCACCGCGGCGGCTCCCGCCGGCCTCGTCCTCCGCAACGATGGCCTCCGACATCCCGCTGGGTTGTCCTGTCGCAGCCGTGCGCCTCGTGGCGAGTGGCCGACGACGATGACGCGTCCGTGGAGGTCGGTCTTCCTCTTCCCCATGGAACGGAACGTGGCGTCAATCTCGCGCGCCTCCTTGGCACCACCCTGCTGCACGCGTGATTTATTTACGCTTAAAGGTGCGTTCCTCTTTCCCTCGAATTCTTGTTAATGCACTACCTCCATCCTCAAATATGACATTTAGGACAAATAATTTAGTTTGTGAGGATGTGAACTAAATTCTTTGTCCTAAACGTCATCTATTTGAGGATGGAGGGAGTATTAGAGTTGGAAGCATAATGTAAATTTTCGTCTGTACAGCTTTGTTAAGATAAAGCTTATGGAATGACACTGGAGAGTACATACTCATAACATGTCTTTTGGATACTGATGCAATGCATAACCATATATGATATATATCAAACATATATAATAGGCCTTTAACAAGGACCTTGACAAAGTTCATACGGAAATGCATAAACCATGACAACAAATAGCAGGTCTCACCAGCTATCACTATAAAAACGTTTATAGTCAAAGGCATACTACTCCACATCCAAAAGACAGCTAGCAGGCGCACAAAAATAGCTTACTATACTTCGTCTGCGGCGCTAATCCTGTCCATGATGTTTGCCACAACCTCTTTGGATTGCTGAAGCAGGACAATGCTCTTCTTGAGGCGATCACGCTTGGTTCCCGTGCTGGGCAGCGGCGAGAGCATCCGCTCAACCCCAGCCATGTTGTTGCCCAGGAGCTGGTCGGCGAGCTCCTCCTCGAGATCGTTCTCCACAAGCCGCTTAACACCGCGGAGGACATGCAGGGCCAACCCATCAATGAGCCTGAGCACGATGCTCTTCCAGTACGCGGTCAGCCGCGCCCTCAAGTCGAACGCCTGCCCTGCTAAGTCAGCATGCTTCCTAAGATGGCACACGTCCACCTCCCCAAAGCCTTCCAGGGCAATCTTACCTGGCTTCGATTTGTTCTCAATAGATTCCATGAACTTCTCTTGACCTTCCATTACCGCTGCCCAAGTCTTCATGTAGTCAGGGTTTGCCGTATAATCCGCCACCAGCTCCATCTCAATCAGCTCTTTGACGTGCTGCTGGGAGCGTGCCCGGGCCTTCTCCATCAGGCTCTGGATGGCGCGCCGGCATGATGACTGCACCTGTGGAAAGTTCTCAGAGTGCTGAAGCAAAATTTTCATCACCAGGTCCTCAACGTACTCCCAGACCTCGTTGACAAGATCTTCCGGCACCTGGCCAACCATCTCCACCTTCTTCTTGAGCATGACATGGAACGCCGATCTTGGCAGGAAGTTGGGGAGATTGATACCCATGGTCTCCTCCAGAACACGCACCTCCTCCATCAGAAACAGCTCGTCGCTGCGCATTGGGCATATCGTCGGCAGCTTCTTTTCATATCGCTTTAGCATCTCTGCGATGCGAGCAGTGCCGTGGAAGTAGCTGTCGTCGGGGAAGTCATCAAACTCAGCCCTAACCAGTATCTTCTCCAGTGAAGTGCAGACCTTCTTCACGATGTGGAAGAACACTCTTACCGCGTCGCCGGTGTTGTTGAGGTCCGGTGGCATCTGGTCAAGCTCGGTGCTGCTGCGGATGAGGCGTTCGTTGATCTGCTTGACGATGTCAGGGAGGCACTTGGCAATGATGGCCGCTTGAATCTGCATTAGCCGCTGTGCGAGGGTTGGAATTCCGACCATGGACTGGTCGATCTTTGAAAGCAACGGGTGGTTCTTGAACAGCCGCGCCTCCTCGGCGCGCGCCTGGTCGTAAGTTTCCTCGCCAATGCGGTTACGGACGCAGACGTAGCCAAGCCCAATGTGCACGTCGTCTATTGTGACTTTCTCGAGCAATCCTTCAGGGTTCTTGTCGACCTTCGTGACCACGGCCAGCGTGCGCTCGCCGGTGCGGTCCACTTGCTGCGACATGCGGATGGACTCGCACGTCGGAAAGTCCACCGTGGCCGAGAGCACGTTCAGGATGATGCTTTCTTTCGGGGCGATGTAGTCCTTGATGATCTTTGAGATCTGGTCGTAGATGTCCTCCGGCTGCCCCTGCACGGGGACACGCGTGATACCGGGGAGATCCACGAGGGTGAGGTCGGGAACGCCCCTCTTCCGCACGACGAGGGTGATGGGCGCGTCGGAGATGCCCTTGCCGCTGCCAGCGATCTCCGCCGTCGCGGCGTTGATGGCGTCGGCGACCATGGCCTCGGAGGTAGGCACCACGTGACCGTTGCTGTACTCGAGCTGGAGCCTGGGCGCGTCTGCGGAAGGGTCGTCCTGGAGGCGCATGACGAGCGGCACGCGGGTGCAGATGCCCTGGCCGCGCGGGAGGCTGATGCCGGCCAGGGACTCGAGCACACTGGACTTGCCGCTGGACTGGTCGCCGACGACGACGATGGTGGGAAGCTGGATGCCCTCCTGGGTCACCTTGAGGTGGCGCAGCCGGTCGACGGCGTCGAGGACCGGGCGGATCTGGTCGTTGTAGGAGGCTGCGATGGCGCTTGCTGTCACGCCGCTGGCGACGGCTACGATCGCGCCCTTGGCGTCCTCGACATTATCGTTGTTCTCCGGCTTATCCCCTGTCCGGCGCTTCTTTGTCATCCTGTTTCTCAGTAGTATTGTGGCTGCCTTTGTGCTTAAGCCGCGAGGCGAGCGAGGAGCGATATATACGCAGCAGGGACCAGGGAGGCGAAGGGTGCGTGCGAATTGCGATCCCAGCTGAGAAGACGATGGGGTGTGCCAGTCAGTCGTAGCGGCATTTGCTGGGAAGTGGGAACAGGGACCGGAAGCCGTTCGTTTCGGCTTCCAAAGTTCTAAGGGCCTGATTATATAATACTAAAATTTTGGCATGCTGAAGATTTGGTAAGCGAAAAGTTAAGGAAAAAATTCACCAAAATTTTATAGTGTGATAAATAAATAGTAGGAGATAGAGGCAAAATTTGGTAATTAACCAAATTGTGACCAATATTTTGGCACCAAACCAATAGCCCTAAAGGCCTAAGGGCGTCTCCAACGATCTAGCTTAGAGCTAGTGAAACTAATTTTTTTAATCATGAAACATTGCAAAAGACAAGAGACTAACTAGGAGAGAAGAGATAAGCTCGCTCAATTCCCAATACACTGTTCTCTCACTGCACAATATTCAAAGCTAGTTGTTGCACTCTTTTCTCGTTTAAATTCATCATCTTAGAGCTAGTGCTAGCTCATACGATTGGAGACGCCCTAAGAGCAACTCCAACAGCTATTGTATATTCTTAGCTAAATTTAAAGTTTAAAGAGGATTTCAAAAAATAGGAAAATTGATAAATGAAGAAGTTTTCCAAGAGCCTCTTCAATTTTCCTCTCCATATCCAAATGTGGGTCCACATCTTTTTTTCCCCTGCGACTCCCATCCATCCGTCGCCGCCGCCAGTTACTAAATTTTTTCCCCTGCGACTTATCCTCCATCGATTTTCTTCCAACCATCGGACCTCGCCTCGCGCAAGTCAGCGACGGCGTGGCTCCCCGCAGGAGGTCGCAGCCCCACACGGTGGCTCGCCGGCAAGCGGCGCGGTGGCGGACCGGCGGCCCGCGGCTCCAAGCGAGGGGCTCACTAGCGCCGGCATCTCATACTCCGCGGGACGGCGGGGAGGCCCGCAACGACATGCGAGGGGCGGCTCCGGCTCGTGCTCGAGGTGGCGGAGGCAAGCATCGGCGAGCGGAGCTCCACGTCCCGCGCCGTGCCGAGGTTGCGGCGGTACGGCGGCGGCACGGGGCGGCGGGAGGCCCGCAATGACGCCGCGAGGGCGGCTCCCAGCTCCAGCTTGTGCTCAAGGCGGCGGAGGCGAGCATCGGTTGAGCGGAGCTCCTTGTCCCGCGTCGTGTCGGGGCCGCGGCGAGGGTCGTCATCCCGCGTCGCGTCGGGGCCGCAGCGGAGGTCCTCGTCCTAGAGCCGTGGCGAAACCGGGCTAGGATTCCTCTGTCCACTGCATCTGGGCTGCACGCGTCCGGCGACGCCGAATCGAAATCCGGCAACGGTGATTCGCGGGAGTGAGGAAGCGCGGGAAATTGATCGGCGACGCTGCAAATAGGCGGAAACACATGGGAAGTAGGCTTGGCCCGCGGAGAGGGCGAGATGGCGAGCTGCCGCGGCTCGGGATAGATACCGAGCGGGGAGGTGCAGATTCCGAGCGCGATTGCGAGCGGGCAAAGATAACGAGGATGTTGGATCGTTGTTTTCTCTGAGTTTTTCCCTTTTTAGCTAGTCCAACTCATTTACAGAGTCTGAGTCTGTTGGAGTTGCTCTAAATGCAGAGCCGCACAGATGTGTGTCTGTGTAAAACCGCAGCGGGCCGTGTTTAGCTGTATTGCTTTGGGCCAGGAGGCGAAAAAACAGTGCACCTGTTGGGCCCTCACAGAATGGGCCATTGGACCGGATTTTACATAGGCTCGCAGCACACGGCCCTGTTGTTTATCATCACCTCCTGCTGGCTGGATGGACATTCGAGATTAGTGATGAATTTTTTTATATATATTTAATTTATCACGATTTTCGAAAAATAAATGGTCGTATCAAAATTTTCGACAAAAGCGCCGTGAGCCATGGCGGTATGGGACACGCCAACGGTCGGCAGTCCTGGCCGGTGCCTGACGTCGTGGCCAATGGTGGCAGGATCACTGGCGTCGTGGCCCACGAGCCCCTGCTGCCGGCCCTCACTCCTCCCTCCCTTCCTTCATATCTTCGGCATTCAACCACTTTGGAGCGCTTCCAAGGTATGATTCTAAATTTAGTCTAGTTTGGTTAGTTTAGTTAACTTAGATTAGTTAGTTTAGTTCGGTTTAGAAATTTAGTTTAGAAATCTAGTTTAGTTAAATTTAGTTTAACTTAGGTATACTTAATTTCACATAATTTGTTTTAATTCATTTTAAATTTGTGGAAAATAGTTACAATTGACATAATTTGATTAAATTGTTACAAATTTCGTAGAAAATTATATAAATTCACAAAATTCGTCTAAATTTGATTTAAAATTGTAGGAAATGGTTACAGTTTACATAATTTGATTAAATTGATAAAAAATGAGTAGAAAATTATTAAGATTCACATAATTCGTTTAAATTTGAATTAAAATCGCGAAAATAGTTACAATTGACATAATTTGATGAAATTGCTATAAATTTTTGTAGAAAATTATTTAAATTGACATAATTCGTTTAAATTTGATTTAAAATTTTAGGAAATGGTTACAATTTACATAATTTGATTAAATTGCTATAAATTTCGCATAGAATTATTTTAATTCACATAATTCGTTTCAATTTGATTTAAAATTGTGGAAAATAGTGTCAATTGACATAATTTGATTAAATTGCTACAAATTCGTAAAAAATTATTTAAATTCACATAATTCGTTTAAATTTGATTTACACTTCGGTTACAATTGACATAATTTGATTAAATTGTTATAAAATTCGTAGAAAATTATTTAAATTCACATAATTTGTTTAAATTTGATTTACATTTCTAGGAAATGGTTAATGTGACAACCCGCCCAGGAAAATACCGTACTATCGCCTAAGACCGATCCACTTTGGTCATTAAGCCATAGTAAAGTATCATCCTGTCGTCGGTTGCCGGGTTAACGCCCGGTAAATCACTTGGACATCGAACAGAGGATCGACACATGCATTAAAACTCACGCGAAGGCGAGTCCAGAGTACAACACGAGTTAACATAATTTATTACAAACCATTGTTCATTACATGGAGTAAAGGTTCAGAGTTCGAAAATACAGCGGAAATAAATTTAATCTAGCGCAACAGTGAACATCACAGGAGGCCATCCGTGATGTCCTTACTTGTCGTCACCCTTCCGATCAACAACACCTGCAATCAACAATTTTAAAGCAAGGCTGAGTATACTAATACTCAGCAAGACTTAACCGTCGGGTGATGACTACATCACCAACCTCTAGACATGAAAGGCTTTGGCCGGTGGAGTCTCTTTTGCTGAAAAGCTACTAAGGGTAGATCCTTACTTTCCATATTTTAGCACAAGTTCAAGTTGTTTATCCTTTCTAAGTGTGCCATCTAATTCAATCAAGAATTGGACAAGCAATTAATTCATACAACAATATTCCTCGAGTTCCATCATTATGGGATATCATGGCCAGTTGATTAAGCAGTCTCGGATAACGGTGAGAGGCCGACAATCGATTGATTTAAACCTTGCAAGGTAAACCCAAACACACGGTAGGCGCCCCCGCAAGGACAACTTTCCCGTGTCGTTCCCGTCGATCTTCGGCTCGGGAGCGGAACCTACATTCCTTGGTACAAGGTTTACTGGATCGCTCCCACACGAACGTCCAGACTCACTCGGGTACCACACTGTTGCAAGCAGGGGGACACAAGTGCCCCAGGTTTAGTAGGGAAAGGTTCCCTCGCCGCGTCAATCGGGTACTAGGCTTACCGGTCCCATACCCGGCATATGCTTAGTACGTTCAAAAGCTTAGCCCACGAAAGCCATTGGACCGGAGCCCAAATCCCATGCTCTTACCACATGAGCAATCCATTTATAAAGGTCTTATGATTCCAACATAAGAACCTATTCTCGCGAGTGACGAACATCACTCGACTTCTAGCGGTCCTATAGCATAGCAGCTATCGACCTAGCATACTAGTGATAGAGCATAGGTACCTAGGGATCATGCATCTAGGGTTTCAAATCAACTCCTGAAACGTAAATGCACAATCGTAGCAAACATAATTGCATAATTTTTAAAACAGGGTTAATGATCCGGGGCTTGCCTTCGATGGCAAGGTTGGCCTTGGGCCCTTCTGGACTTGGTCCAGGTCTTGCTCTACAACGACGTGGTGCACGTCTCCGTCAGCTCCTCCGTCTCCTCCGACCGGCACACGCGTACAGCTACCGCTCGGAAGATCTACACGAGGATGCAAGTGCAAGATTTAATTGACGATTTTAATTTAATTAATCACAAACAACAAATGACAACCATAGGGTGCATTAGTTGGACACATTCACCTAGATAAGAATACATTTAGCATACTCTTCCAAAAAGGAACAATATGCAATTCTTTATTAAACATTTGAATAAAGGTTCTTATTATACTTATCATTTCATGTGAAAGCTTCAACTCCTTTTCCTTCTCCAATAAAGGTGTAATTAATATTTTTATTTATGAATTAATTTCTTATTAGTGATGATAATTAATTATATTTTAATTGTATAAAATAATACTTTTCAAAAAGGAAAAAGAATTAAATAAGGGCTTTTCTTTATTTAATTTCCCTTTAATATTAAAAGGGGGTTTTAAGCTCTTCATTAAGCAATTAAATTACCAAAAATTAAAGGAGTGTTTCTTAAGCCTACTAGCACCTATACTGGTCCATTGGACCCACATGCAAGTGTTGGATGCTAGGAAATTAATTATTGTAGAAAAAATCAAAGGTTAGCTAGTGATTTAAAGTAAATGCATATAAAAATAAATAAGCATCAAAATGATCCAAACTTTCTTGTGCATGCTCTCTGGTCCTAAACAAGTCTAAAAAGCCAGCATGTTCACATGGAATCTCCACTGAACTTGGTTTATTAATTTATAAAGGAAAACATTCATAAATCAAGAATAATTATTTATGTTAATCCAAAAATCATGATTAATTCACAAGATGTGCATTTTGGTATTACAAGACAGTGTGCACAAGTTGGGGTCAAAATCATAAATATATTTAACAAGAAAAATCACTTATGCAGATCTGCCTGAAATAGAAAAGCATTTTTATAAAAAGATTTACACCATAACGTTGTGCAATTTTTAACATAGGATCTCGTCATGACCTAACACACAACATATCCAAAAATTAGCTACATAGGATTTATAGTTTTTGAGATATTGCAGATCTAGGGTTTTCACATTTGTATTTTTCATGCAAAAACTAAATGGAATTAGCTCAGGCCAGAATAACAAAAGTTGTAGAATAATTCACAGCTGATCCAAAAAAATTGGTTTCACATTTTTCTGAATTTTCTGTGATTTTCTATGCAATTTACAATAAACAGCAAAACAGTTTTACTATTGGAGTTGCACTTTTGCAAGAAAGACCCTGGGAAGATTGTTACTCTTGCAATGTCGCCCCTGGGGGCGGTGGCCGGCGCGGGATGGCCCAATTCCGGCGAGGTCTCGCTGGAGCCCGGCCGGGGAAGGTGGGCGAGCGGTCTAGGGGTCACGTGCTCTCGGTTTTGGGGCTTGGACAGGGCAGGGCGGCGCGGGTGGCGGCGTGCGCCGGCGGCCGAGAACGGCGGCCGCCGCGGCGGCGCTGCGGGTGCGGGCCGGGCGGCGCCGGGGCTGGGCAGCGACGCGGCAAGGAAGGAGAGGGGGTGCACGCGCGAGAGCGAGGAGGGTCGGCTTTTATACACGGGCTCTCGCGCGGACGGCGGCGGATGGACCACCGGGTCAAGCGAGGGGCGTACGGCGGCGTGGTGTCCCAGGCAGCCTCGGCGAGCGCGCGGTATGGGGAAGGGCTCACGGCCTAGGGAAGGCGCGCCTCGGGCCGGGCGCTCGCCCTCGGGGCGCGGGCGGCGGCCGCACGCCGAGGCGGCCGGCGCGGCGCGGCGGCGCGCGCGCGCCGGCGCGGCGCGAAACCGTGTTCATGTGCCACTGTTTGAACGCGCGAAACTCTAAAAAGTTGAACAGAAGTGCCCAAAGTGATGAATAGGAAAGTTGTAGATCTAAGTACCCTCTACAACTTTTGTAAAGGCCGTCTAGTGTTTTTCTCAACGGATTTTGCAGGAACGTCGTGCCAACATTGAATGTCGGCCTGTTCTGAAAAACAGGAGGTACTGTCAGTAGATCGAGTTTTTCGCTAATTTCCACCCAAAATTTGAAATGCCAATCTACACGAAAGTTGTGTCCCTCAACAAGATGGACAACTTTCATAAAGGTAGATTTTGAAGTGTTTAGGTGAATTTTGGAGAACGCGGCAAAAGTTCCGGACGACATTCACTGACGTCAACGGTTAAGCGGGGTTTGACCGTGTCTTTGACCACGGGTCGACTACGGGTGTGTGCAGGCTCGGTCAAGGGGTCCAATAGGGTTCAATGGCGAGGTTTTCGGGTGACGGCCCGGAGTTGACCTAGGTTTGACCGGTGTTTGACCGGGTTTGACCGGTTGACCTGGTCATTAGCGTTAATGACGTTAATTAGAAAACTGGGGCGTCACAGCCTACCCCCCTTAAGTGGAATCTCGACCCGAGATTCGAAAATTAAAGACAAAGGTAGGGGTAAGGTTCTTACCGTTTCTCGATTGAAGAAAACCCGGATACTTGGTGTTGAGGAAGTGCTCGGTCTCCCACGTAGCTTCTTCTTCAGTATGGTGACTCAACTGTATCTTGTACATCTTCACGGTATGTCTCCTAGTTTGCCTTTCTTTTTGATCTAGCACTCTCAGCGGATGCTCTACCACTGAAAGATCTGGCTCGATCCAAGCGTTCACTTCCGTGATCACTTCTGTTTCGGGTACTTTCACACCTTTCTTCAATTGAGTCACATGAAACACAATGTGCACCGCCGATAATCGATCCGGAAGTCGGATACGATAAGCGACTGGTCCAAATATCTCAGTGATCTCGTATGGGCCAATATACCGTGGGGCTAATTTCCCTTTGACGCCAAATCTCTGTACACCTTTGGTCGGGGAAACCTTGAGGTATACGTAATCACCCACTGCATAGTGTCGGGGTGCTGTCCCTTTGTCATGGTAACTCTTTTGTCTCATTTGAGCCAACTTCAAGTTTTCTCTGATCACTTCCACCTTCTCTTCTGCGTCTTTAACTAAATCCGGGCCAAAGAGCGTTCGCTCTCCGGCTTCTGACCAATTCAAAGGAGTCCGGCATCTTCGTCCATAAAGAGCTTCAAATGGTGCCATCTTCAAACTAGCTTGATAACTATTGTTATAGGAGAATTCTGTCAAATATAGACACTTGTCCCAACTCTTATCAAAATGCATGATGCTCACTCTCAGCATGTCTTCCACAATTTGATTGACTCGCTCGGTTTGACCATCGGTCTGAGGATGATAACTTGAACTACGAATCAATTTGGTTCCCAAAGATTCATGCAACTGTTCCCAAAAACGAGCCACAAATTGAGTACCTCGATCAGAAACAATGGTCTTGGGAATCCCGTGCAGGCGCACAATTTGGTTGATATAGAGTTCTGCATAATCTTGGACGGAGTAAGTGGTGTGCACTGCGATGAAATGAGCAGTCTTGGTCAATCGGTCCACTATAACCCAGATGGAATCCTTCTTTCTGGCCGTCAGGGGTAAACCCACAATGAAATCCATACTGATGTCATCCCACTTCCACAAAGGTATAGTCAACGGTTGAAGTACACCGGCTGACTTCAAATGGCTTTTCCGGGATGATAGTGTACTTCTAGATCATAGTCTTTAATCAATTCCAACCATCTTCTCTGCCTCATGTTCAATTCGGGTGAAGATATACTTAAGACTCTTGTGATCGGTGAAGATATTACAACGGTTTCCCATAAGATAATGCCTCCAAATCTTGAGAGCATGAACAACTGCTGCTAACTCAAGATCATGGGTCGGGTAATTCACTTCATGAGGTCGAAGCGATCGTGAGGCATAGGCAATGACTCGATTTTCTTGCATAAGGACACAACCGAGACCAGTTCCCGAAGCATCACAAAATACTTCAAACGGTTTAGAATTATCCGGCTGCACTAGCACTGGGGCTGTAGTCAGATGTTGCCTTAACGTGTGGAAAGCCTTTTCACAATCTTTTCTCCACACAAACTTAACTCCCTTCTTTAATAGCTCAGTCATAGGTTTAGCGATCCTGGAGAAATCCGGAATAAAACGACGATAATAGCCTGCTAAACCAAGAAAACTTCGGATTTGATGTACTGTCTTGGGTGGTTTCCAATCCATAACTTCTTGTACTTTGCTAGGATCCACAGATATGCCTTCCTTGGAAATAGCGTGCCCCAAAAATTTCACACTATCCAACCAAAATTCACATTTGGAGAACTTTGCATAAAGCTTGTGATCTCGCAAACGTTGCAAAACAATTCGGAGATGTTCCGCATGTTCTTCTTCATTCTTGGAATATATTAATATGTCATCAATGAATACCACTACAAACTTGTCCAGCTCCGTCATGAATACAGAATTCATGAGATACATGAAATAAGCAGGTGCATTGGTAAGACCAAAGGACATTACCAAATACTCGTAAAGACCGTATCTAGTGGAGAAAGCTATCTTGGGGATATCACATGGTCTGATCTTTATTTGATGATACCCTGATCGAAGATCAATCTTGGAGAAAACTCTGGCTCCAGCCAACTGATCAAACAGAACATCGATGCGGGGTAGTGGGTACTTGTTCTTGATTGTTACCGCATTGAGAGGTCGGTAGTCCACACATAACCTCAAACTACCATCTTTCTTCTTCACAAATAAGGCTGGGCAACCCCAAGGTGAAGAACTTGGGCGAATATAACCCTTATCTAGCAACTCTTGAAGTTGGGTTTTCAATTCTGCCAATTCCTTGGGTGGCATACGGTAAGGTCTCTTGAAGATGGGGGCTGTCCCCGGTTGAAGTTCGATGACAAACTCAACATCTCTGTCGGGTGGCATACCCGGCAATTCATCGGGAAAAACATCCGCAAACTCTCGAACCACTGGAATTTCTTCCAGCTGAGAAGTGATTGCCACATAAGAACGAGGATTCACATCATCTTTGAAAGGTAAATATAGAGTCGTGGCTCCAACAATTGGTGAGTTGATCTCTACCACTCTCTCTGAAATATCCAGTACTACCTTATGTCGGTTCATCCAGTCCATTCCTATAATGACATCCATACCTTCTAATCCCAAAATGATAAGGTCTGTGTCAATTTCTTTGCTTCCTAATTCCAAGAGTACTCCCCTGGTCACCAACTCGGAAGAGATGTTCCCACCCGCTGTTTTGATTGTAAAAGAGTCCTTGGTGTTGCAGGAGTTCAGTCCTACTTTGCTCAGCGTCTTAGCATTCATGAAACTATGGGTAACGCCAGAATCAAACAACACACGGATGGGTTTGCCTCGAATAAAGAATGTGCCCATCATTACTGGTGCTCCTTTTGGAATATCACCCACAGAAGTGAAGCTGAGTTTGCCCTCCCTGACTTGAGCAATCTTCTTCTTGCCCTTCTTGATGGGTTTGGAAATGTGTCTCTGATTAGGCTGAGTTAGTCGGTGCCGCCTGTTGGTCTGGCACGGTTGCAGGCATGACCTAGCGAAGTGTCCTGGTTCACCACACTTGAAACAACAACGCTCATTGTTGCCATTAGGACTAGGTACAATAGGCTTGGGAGTCGGCTGTTGAGTGTTGGGAAGGCAAAGAGTTTCTTGAGTCCGATCCTGGGACAACTTAGCAAACAACGTTTCCGACTGTGAAGCCTGCTGGAAGTCTGGTAAGGTCTTCCGCATAATGCGTATCTTGCAACGTTGTGCATTATTGGGCATGGAGTCAACCTTTCTTTTCTTCTCGGCTTGGGCTCTCTTCATGGCATCTTCCTGGGAGATAGCCTTATTCACTAGCATGGGGTAGCTGTCAAACTTTACCAGGTTCAGCCATTCAGCCAGTTTACTATTCAGACCTTCACGAAAAAGCTCCATCTTCTTCGTGTCGGTATCCACATGATATCCTCCATACTGGCAGAGGTTATTAAACTTCTGCGCGTATTGGTACACTGTGTCTGACCCTTGTTTGAGAGCCAATAACTCTCTCATTTTCCTATCGGTAAGTGCCTTAGGGAGGTGATGATCTCTGAAAGCCTTTTTGAATTCTTCCCAGGTGATTTCATACTCCGGTGGTTGCATGGATTTGTAGTGTTCCCACCACATTAAAGCAGAACCACGAAGTTGTAATGCTGCAAATTTAGCCTTGCGTCCTTTTGAACATGGCAAGGTAAACACCGCAAACATAGCTTCAATGGCCCGAATCCAGGCATCAGCATCCAAGGGTTCTTCTGTCCCATTGAACTGCGGAGGATTCATATCCAGAAAGTGCTTGTACTCGGTTACTGGACCTTGGGCTTTAATTGATTCCCGTGGGGCGCTGCTTCCTGGGATTGCTTCTTTGCGGTATAGAAGAATTTGGCGCATCATCTCGGTTTGAGTAGCCACTATTGTCGGGTCTGGCGATGGTGGCGGCTGGTTGCGGCCACTAGGATCACCGAAACCATTCGGAGTGCTGCGTGTCGAGCCCACCATCTGAAAAATTCGAGTTTTCATAAGTTACACATTCGTAAGCTTGTTCAACAAGTAGAACATGTACGACAAAAACTCAAATTGACCAAATAGCTAGACTCGAGACAGTTGCACTGCATCGAATTGACAATTTCCAACATTCCGAAACCAAAGTTTCCGAAATGTTCAAAATTTTCTGGCAACTCGGTAGGTTCATGAGACCAAACTTGATAGACAAGGGTGAAGCTAGACGAGTCAGGAACAAGGTGCAAAGGTTCAAGATTCGGAATGATGTGTTCCGGAAAGACAGCAAGACCTAGGTTTTACTATTTGAGCATAGCTTGAGATTTGAAAACCTATGATCGTGCAAATACTTCTCGAAAAAGATTTGGATAGATTGGGAGCACTTGGGTGTAGATCACTATTACGGAAACTCTGCAAAAAGGTCTGAGAAGAGGTCACGACAACAGGGTCGACTAAACGGTTCAACAACACTTTAGATTCGGTGCAAAGGTTGTTATTGTTGTTATCAGATTATTACTTAGGAAAAACACACATGTGACCCTTTTATTATTCAGCAGGTTTTGATCATGATGCAAGAACGACCTATTCGTCCTCACTAAGCAATTAAACCAAAAATCGGAGTTAGTGCCGGTGGCAAGGCAACAATTACGTCTCTCCCTATAATAACTAGTCGAGACTATCTGTACTCGCTTAGCGACTTACGAACGTGGTTAGTGTACCTGCAGAAGATCACAGAACACATCGAACCTTTCATGCCAGCACTCATGAAAGCGTTCTCATACATTACCGTTCACTATAGAAATGGCATCCATGCGTTAAGCCGCTGCATGGACAGCGTCCTATTTAAGACTCTGACGCGACGTGAGTGCCCATTGGAATAGGCCTCACTCATCCCTCACGGACTTTCCCGTGGTACCATCACATATGGAAAAACGTGACGAGACTCAGACGCAACGTGACACCCATTGGAATAGGTCTCACTAGTCCCTCACAGGACTTCCCTGTGGTACCACCACGTATGGCAAAACGTGATGAACTAGTATGGTTGTGCAAGAATGTAAGTCTGACATAAAGTAAAATGTGCTGGAAGTTAGCAAAATAAACCATAGATTAATAAGCCACCTGAAAGAACCCAAAAATTTCCTCTAGGGCCTCTCGGTCTATTTCATCCTTAACGGACCAACGTGTTTTGCAAATCCAAACAATCTTGGCAGTTTTTATTCCAAAATCATGTGATTAAGGTTATTAATTAAGCTCTGGTGCATGCAATCGCTCTGATACCAGCTGTGACAACCCGCCCAGGAAAATACCGTACTATCGCCTAAGACCGATCCACTTTGGTCATTAAGCCATAGTAAAGTATCATCCTGTCGTCGGTTGCCGGGTTAACGCCCGGTAAATCACTTGGACATCGAACAGAGGATCGACACATGCATTAAAACTCACGCGAAGGCGAGTCCAGAGTACAACACGAGTTAACGTAATTTATTACAAACCATTGTTCATGACATGGAGTAAAGGTTCAGAGTTCGAAAATACAGCGGAAATAAATTTAATCTAGCGCAACAGTGAACATCACAGGAGGCCATCCGTGATGTCCTTACTTGTCGTCACCCTTCCGATCAACAACACCTGCAATCAACAATTTTAAAGCAAGGCTGAGTATACTAATACTCAGCAAGACTTAACCGTCGTGTGATGACTACATCACCAACCTCTAGACATGAAAGGCTTTGGCCGGTGGAGTCTCTTTTGCTGAAAAGCTACTAAGGGTAGATCCTTACTTTCCATATTTTAGCACAAGTTCAAGTTGTTTGTCCTTTCTAAGTGTGCCATCTAATTCAATCAAGAATTGGACAAGCAATTAATTCATACAACAATATTCCTCGAGTTCCATCATTATGGGATATCATGGCCAGTTGATTAAGCAGTCTCGGATAACGGTGAGAGGCCGATAATCGATTGATTTAAACCTTGCAAGGTAAACCCAAACACACGGTAGGCTGCCCCCGCAAGGACAACTTTCCCAGGCCGTTCCCGTCGATCTTCGGCTCAGGAGCGGAACCTACATTCCTTGGTACAAGGTTTACTGGATCGCTCCCACACGAACGTCCAGACTCACTCGGGCACCACACTGTTGCAAGCGGGGGGACACAAGTGCCCCAGGTTTAGTAGGGAAAGGTTCCCTCGCCGCGTCAATCGGGTACTAGGCTTACCGGTCCCATACCCGGCATATGCTTAGTACGTTCAAAAGCTTAGCCCACGAAAGCCATTGGACCGGAGCCCAAATCCCATGCTCTTACCACATGAGCAATCCATTTATAAAGGTCTTATGATTCCAACATAAGAACCTATTCTCGCGAGTGACGAACATCACTCGACTTCTAGCGGTCCTATAGCATAGCAGCTATCGACCTAGCATACTAGTGATAGAGCATAGGTACCTAGGGATCATGCATCTAGGGTTTCAAATCAACTCCTGAAACGTAAATGCACAATCGTAGCAAACATAATTGCATAATTTTTAAAACAGGGTTAATGATCCGGGCTTGCCTTCGATGGCAAGGTTGGCCTTGGGCCCTTCGGACTTGGTCCGGTCTTGCTCTACAACGACGTGGTGCACGTCTCCGTCAGCTCCTCCGTCTCCTCCGACCGGCACACGCGTACAGCTACCGCTCGGAAGATCTACACGAGTATGCAAGTGCAAGATTTAATTGACGATTTTAATTTAATTAATCACAAACAACAAATGACAACCATAGGGTGCATTAGTTGGACACATTCACCTAGATAAGAATACATTTAGCATACTCTTCCAAAAAGGAACAATATGCAATTCTTTATTAAACATTTGAATAAAGGTTCTTATTATACTTATCATTTCATGTGAAAGCTTCAACTCCTTTTCCTTCTCCAATAAAGGTGTAATTAATATTTTTATTTATGAATTAATTTCTTATTAGTGATGATAATTAATTATATTTTAATTGTATTAAATAATACTTTTCAAAAAGGAAAAAGAATTAAATAAGGGCTTTTCTTTATTTAATTACCCTTTAATATTAAAAGGGGGTTTTAAGCTCTTCATTAAGCAATTAAATTACCAAAAATTAAAGGAGTATTTCTTAAGCCTACTAGCACCTATACTGGTCCATTGGACCCACATGCAAGTGTTGGATGCTAGGAAATTAATTATTGTGGAAAATATCAAAGGTTAGCTAGTGATTTAAAGTAAATGCATATAAAAATAAATAAGCATCAAAATGATCCAAACTTTCTTGTGCATGCTCTCTGGTCCTAAACAAGTCTAAAAAGCCAGCATGTTCACATGGAATCTCCACTGAACTTGGTTTATTAATTTATAAAGGAAAACATGCATAAATCAAGAATAATTATTTATGTTAATCCAAAAATCATGATTAATTCACATGATGTGAATTTTGGTATTACAAGACAGTGTGCACAAGTTGGAGTCAAAATCATAAATATATTTAACAAGAAAAATCACTTATGCAGATCTGCCTGAAATAGAAAAGCATTTTTATAAAAAGATTTGCACCATAACTTTGTGAAATTTTTGGCATAGGAGCTCGTCATGACCTAAAACACAACATATCCAAAAATTAGCTACATAGGATTTATAGGTTTTGAGATATTGCAGATTTAGGGTTTTCACATTTGTATTTTTCGTGCAAAAACTAAATGGAATTAGCTCAGGCCAGAATAACAAAAGTTGTAGAATAATTCACAGCTGATCCAAAAAAATTGGTTTCACATTTTTCTGAATTTTCTGTGATTTGCTATGCAATTTACAATAAACAGCAAAACAGTTTTACTATTGGAGTTGCACTTTTGCAAGAAAGACCCTGGGAAGATTGTTACTCTTGCAATGTCGCCCCTGGGGGCGGTGGCCGGCGCGGGATGGCCCAATTCCGGCGAGGTCTCGCTGGAGCCCGGCCGGGGAGGGTGGGCGAACGGTCTAGGGGTCACGTGCTCTCGGTTTTGGGGCTTGGACGGGCGGGGCGGGCGCGGGTGGCGGCGTGCGCGGCGGCCGAGAACGGCGGCGCGCCGCGGCGCCGCCGGCGGGTGCGGGGCCGGGCGGCGCCGGGGCCGGGCGGCGGCGCGGCAAGGAAGGAGAGGGGGTGCACGCGCGAGAGCGAGGAGGGTCGGCTTTTATACACGGGCTCTCGCGCCGGGACGGCGGCGGATGGACCACGGGTCAAGCGAGGGGCGTACGGCGGCGTGGTGTCCCGGGCGGCCTCGGCGAGCGCGCGGTATGGGGAAGGGCTCACGGCCTAGGGAAGGCGC
Source organism: Cenchrus americanus (assembly GCA_947561735.1). Classification (NCBI taxonomy): domain Eukaryota; kingdom Viridiplantae; phylum Streptophyta; class Magnoliopsida; order Poales; family Poaceae; genus Cenchrus; species Cenchrus americanus. The sequence continues at coordinate 147,170,981 of OX387243.1, read as the reverse complement.
GCCTCGGGCGGGCGCTCGCCCTCGGGGCGCGGGCCGGCGGCCGCACGCCGAGGCGGCCGGCGCGCGCGCGCGCGCGTGCGGCCGGCGCGGCGCGGCCGGCGCGGCGCGCCCGTCGCAGCGCGAAACCGTGTTCATGTGCCACTGTTTGAACGCGCGAAACTCTAAAAAGTTGAACAGAAGTGCCCAAAGTGATGAATAGGAAAGTTGTAGATCTAAGTACCCTCTACAACTTTTGTAAAGACCGTCTAGTGTTTTTCTCAACGGATTTTGCAGGAACGTCGTGCCAACATTGAATGTTGGCTTGTTCTGAAAAACAGGAGGTACTGTCAGTAGATCGAGTTTTTCGCTAATTTCCACCCAAAATTTGAAATGCCAATCTACACGAAAGTTGTGTCCCTCAACAAGATGGACAACTTTCATAAAGGTAGATTTTGAAGTGTTTAGGTGAATTTTGGAGAACGCGGCAAAAGTTCCGGACGACATTCACTGACGTCAACGGTTAAGCGGGGTTTGACCGTGTCTTTGACCACGGGTCGACTACGGGTGTGTGCAGGCTCGGTCAAGGGGTCCAATAGGGTTCAATGGCGAGGTTTTCGGGTGACGGCCCAGGTTGACCTAGGTTTGACCGGTGTTTGACCGGTTGACCTGGTCATTAGCGTTAATGACGTTAATTAGAAAACTGGGGCGTCACAGTTACAATTGACATATTTGATTACATTATGTTTTTTTGCAGTTATGGCTGCATCACTGGACTACATACGGTCAGAGTTGTTCGATAAGGCAGTACGCTCCAGCCATCGTCGCTGCCCGCGCACCACAGGGGATCCCAAGACCAGGCCTACTGGTTGACACGGCGACGACAGGTCTTTGACATCTACGTCGAGGACTACGCCGTCCACCGGGTGATGAGGCAGTTCGGCCTCTTCCAGGAGGCATTAATACCCGTTGCGCCACGTCTGCCTCTTACAACGCACAGGTGAGCTACCATTTGACACTTATAAGTATTTTCCATTACAAATATTCAGTTGTCAATAATTTTATGTTTCATGTTCTATGCTAGGTGGACGCGTAAGGGCGTGCCTGCGGCGACGTCGTTCGCCGACATGCTGCAGCCTACGTGGCGGAGTGGGCGTCTGCGGCGCACGAGCAGAACGTCGTCACCGAGCACCGCCTTCACGACACCACCGCCTGGGTAGCGTACCTTCAGTGGTACCTACCGAGGACGCGGACGCGGGTGACGTACGTGCCTGCTACCCCGCCACCGCCACCTGTCCCGGACCACGACAGGGTCCTGCCGGACGCGACCTACCCGGTGCGCCGAGACCAGACCGCCGACACAGCGGTAAGCTACGATACTGCAAACATATTACATTCATATAACTTTTCATTAAAACATGTGTTTCTACTTTTGTGCGCAGCACGACGCGCTGGCTGAGGTCGTGGAGCTCGCATCAGCCGCGATCGGGCAGTGCTCGACCTGGGGGCCTCAGGAGCACCGGGGCACGTACGAGAGGATCCTCGCTGCGGCCATGAGGTACTCCGCAGTCATGAACTACGCCGGGGCGATAGAGATTCCTCTCCTTCCGCGCCACCCAGCATCGTCCTCGAGCTCCGCCTCAACAGCGGCTTCGCAGCCGACACCTGCTACCTTTGCCGGCGGGTTCGCGGCTCCGAGGGCACAACAGCTCCACAGGTGCAGGGCCCGCAGGCCTACGTGCAGCGGCCGTTTGCTCCACCCGGCGCAGGTACTTTCAGTAGACCTTATTTTCAACTAATGGCGCAATTATTGTGGGTTTGTGATTATACTGTATTCTAATCGTACAGGGCGACCGCCGCCTATTCCGACAGCCGGGCCTCGACAGCCGCCGCCGCCGCCGATGTATAGACTGCCGGCGTTTCAGTCTCGGGCGACAGATATTCCTTCGTCGTCCACTCCGCCTATGTTACAGGCTCATCCCGGTGGTTTCGACACAGGCACTGAGGACCAGCTGCCCTGGTATGAGATGAGGGTAGACGACATTCTCGCGACCATGGAGGAGGGCGTTGAGCAGCAGGCCGACGAGGTTGGCGCGTCATAGTGGACGCAGCCACCTCCAGTTTTGACTCATCCGTCATAGTTGGCGGCCGGCGGAGCGACCACGGGCGGCGGAGCGACACCGGCGGGGGGCGGAGCGACACCGGCCGGCCGCGGAGCGACACCGGCGGGTCGCGGAGCGACACCGGCCGGCGGTCGACACCGGCGGGTCGCGGAGCGACACCGGCCGGCAGATCGACACCGGATGCTCCAGGCTCATCGCAGGCGGCGACACCGTCACCTGACCAGCTAGGACCGTGGGTCGTCAGGGCACCGGACCCCTGGACGTACGACCGGGACCAGACCTGGGCTGTCGCTAGAGCTCTTAGAGGGAAGAGGGGTCGGCGCATTTAATTGTAGCACTATGATTTTGTATAAACTTTTCCCTTTGTGATTATGTATATTCCCTTGTGACTAATCCTTCGTCGTTGATTACGATATTCCCTTGTAATTATGCAGCTTATTAATTCGTCGTTTTCCAGAAGTTAAAAGTGTTTTAAAATTCAAAAACTAAAAAAAAGACCGTGCCGCCGAGCCGCATGACGACGGGCTCCTGCCGTCATGCCCGTCGGCGGTAGGGTCCTGGCGCCGCAATGCACGGCCTGACGCAGGAAATAGGCTACTGCTGCTGTGTCCCACGGCGACAGGGACTTACCGCCGTGGGGTACGGCGGCAGGAGCCAGCCGCCGTGGGCGACAGCGCCAAAGGTACATTTGTCGAAAATGTTGATTCAACCATTTATTTTTCGAAAATCATGATAAAGTAAATATATAAAAAAATCATTAGTGATAGTAACTGCGACCGGGGTTAACGTGACACGTCGCGGTCGCGGCTGACCGTCGATCGCCAGATGGAAGGGGGCAGCGCGACGAGACGAAGGACCAATGCGGGCTGGCTTCCACCTCACGTGATCATTAATGGGAGCAGCAAACATTCAACGCCTTCGAAGCGATAAACAACGCCCGGAAACCGTGGCGACCCAGGCACTGGTCGGCGCTCCCTCGCCCCGCCCGCGCCATGGAAGCTTGGAATCTCTTGAGCTGCGTGACCCAGAAACTTTCCGTGGATTAATCAAAGCAGGGCCGCAATTCGATGCCATTTATTTCCCCGACCTCCCTAAATCCCTAATGCAATGCAACCGTCGTATACTTTTTTTAGGGCGCAACCGTCGTATACTTTTTTTAGGGCGCAACCGTAGTATATATACTTGTGCAGGTACACTGCAGTGTGCATTTGGGCAGGTACTCCAAGTCTCCGTATACTTTAGGTCGTTGCACTACTCCAAGTACATGGCAGTGTTAGTGTATGTTCGAATGTGATCCTCGCCTTTGAGTAAACGAACCTCATGCGACGTACGTGTACCCTGAGATAGTCCTGATTCCTGAAGAAGAAAATGATATTCAATCATTTCTATTGTTGTCACTGACTCATTGTACCACAGGCTGCGACACCACCTCGGCCGGTCAAATATCGGCACGTTCACACGACCGCCCCGATCGTCAACAGAACGTGTGATCCTGCTTGGCAGTGGTTGGCATCTACTACTGTAGTAGGAGCAGTACAAAACTGAGAATCACGTCGACAGACAGAATACCACCTCTCTCTCCTAACAGTCTTGTCAAGACTCAAGACTCACTTCCATCAGATAACTCTGGGCTGTACAAAAGTGAGCGCCCTACGTAACCCAGGCCCTTCTTACTTTGACCTCGGATTAAACTAAACAAAACCAGCTACAGTATACTACTCCGGTGATGACCTCATGGCCTAGACGAACGAACGCATCACACGCATCGGTGAGAGATGTGGGGTGCGCGCTTCGTGGTCAGTCAGGGGAAGGGAGGGCGGGAGTATAAAAAATTGGAGGCAAGAGAGCGGAGAACATGAGGGCACCTTTTCCGGCGACTTGTGCGTTAAGCTGCTGCAACGCGCGCACACGCTCGATCGGCTCTTCTCTCGCTCAACTAGCAGCTGGCATGCGAGCCAAGGGGAAAACGCCAACCTCGCCTATGAATCCCACGACGACGACGGCGACGACGATGCAGCAGCTGGGCTCCGTTTCAGCAACGGAATTGTATTACGCACTCCAAACAAGGAGCTTGCTTGTTGTTAGTAGTACTACCAGTGTAGTATACTAATCCTCAGTTCCTCACTTGCATTTGGAAACAGGTAGTTTTTTTTAAAAAAAAACAAAAACTGATGGAGAGCATTAATTGGAATCTGGAATCTGGTGTGCGGATGTACTACTTTCCGTGCTTATTTTTTTTCTAATTTCGCAGCTGTGGGGACGCGTTTGATCGAACCGCCTCTAATTTAAAATGGTGAGGTCAAATTCGTTGGTCATAAACGTCGTAGACCTTTTCTACCTTGGACGGTTCTGAATGGTGGTGCACTGCAACGAGCTAGTGTTTGCAGAGGCTTGCATCTGCATGCAGACAAGTGTTCCCTCGTCTTCATGGAAAACAAGCGCTCTGTGTTTCTGCAATATTGTCACTGACACCCATAAACCTCCATCAATGGCTACACCAATTAATTTCATTCTAGCTGGCTGTGGGACCAACACAAAAATACGAAGAAGCGGAGAAAATGATCAAATGGTTGACTTCAGAGTGCTTGGGATAGTAACCGTCGTCATCTATACTGCCGTTACAAACGAATTAAAACTGAACATGTTGCCTCTTCACAGCACCACGCACAAACACAAATACACAATGAACATATACTTATTCCTCCTGAATACTAATCAACAAATGATGAGTACATCATCGGATCCTTTCACTTGATGAAGCATCAAACAAGCATGTCAAACTAAGAACAAAGGAATAGCTCAGCGCTAACCTAGCTAAGTAATAGGAGCAGCACCTGTCTGAATGCGCAAGGCAGCAACCCTTCTCATTCAACTTCCTTTGCCCTCTACCGACTACCGGAGGCCCAAGCCAAAAACGCGGAGGAGAAAAGAAGAGGAATCTCAGAAGCTTACTGCAGCGGCGCCATGGATCGATCGTCATTCGTCACATCAACCTCCCGCAAGCTAGCTCAACGATCACCTATCTGCACGCTCACGCAGAGTCGTAGGGCACAGCACTTCTGCATCAATCATGTCTTCGTCCTGAACATGTCATCCTCTGATCCTTCCGCAGTGATGATCATCTGTTGTGCAAGGGGTTGGAGCCGGTTGGCACTTTCCTCTTGCTCTCCCCGAGCAAGCCGTCGGCGGGCGACGGCGCGGGAGCCATCGTCGGCAGCGGGGCCGTCGTGACCGCGAACGGCGACGTGCGGGCGGCGTCGACGGCCGTGAAGACGGTGGAGCCGAGGAAGGAGGTGTGGACGAGGACGGCGATGAGGAGCCACGGCCCGACCAGCCCGCCCGCCACCGGCCTCCCTCCTCGCACCATAGGAATAATATCTCGGCTCGGGCGCCTTCGTTCGGGCGCTGTCGTCAGCACCAGCAATGCCGCCGCGACACCGACGCGACGCCGCCGGCCGTGGCGCGAGCAGATGTGACGGGGGCGCGGAGGAGGAAGCTAGAGAATGCTGCGGCGCGCCGGCGAGGATGGTGGGTGCGCATCAACGGAGAGAGCGGGCATGCGCCAGCAGCTGGAAGAGAGAGGAGGAGGATCTCCGTGGAGACTGGAGAGAGGCGGGGCCGTGACGGGGAGGTTGGGGGGTTGGACTTGGACTTGCTGCTGGCCTGGGTTTATTGTGGTGGCCGATCGGAGGATTCGAGAGGGCAGCGGTGTGATGTCCTTGGCGCGCGCGTATAAAAGCGGTGAGGCGACTGGTGATCTAACGCGATGTGGACGAATCAGAGCGCCGCACCAACAAGGGTACACGGCAGTATTACCGCTGGGCCGTCACCGACTCACCACCGTCGTCAACGTGTGAAAGACTTGCGCCAAATAAACACGAACGTGTCGTCGCGTGTGAAACGAGTTTCGATTTTTATCACTTTGTCAGGGGTGACCATAGGCCAGCTGGTCAAATGTCTTCCACGACAACACTTGGAGTAGTAGATACGCTATGGTTCTATTTTTTCTACTGAAAACACTGTAGATCAAGAAGAATTTAAACTTAGATTCTAGTGTTTACTTCCTTATCTACCTCTGCTGGCCCCCACAATTCTCCAATCCTGGCTTCGTCCCTTAGGAGTATATGATATTTGAGGTATGTACGTATAATAGTCATGTACTCGTATAGCCGTAATGCCGTGTGTAGTACGTGCTCCGTATATATGATCTATACGCCAAAAGAGTGTCTCATGGCTGCAGCCCTTCAGCTTGCGGGTCAACCCGGTATTCAGAGTTCACGATGCTTTCGATCGATCGTGTGGCTACGTTTTCAGTTTGTTCAGGGAAATGTGGTTACCGTGTGGCGACGGTGATCTGAATATCTGATGCGCCTGCCTGTTTAGTTTGCAGATTGCCCTCCGCACAGATTTTTTTCTTTTTTTGAAAATCACTCCGCACAGATTTCTGGAGGATTAATTTCATTCGTCCTCTCGTGTGGCGACACTAGTAGCTTGGTGTGATCCAAGCGAGAAAAAAGAAGTTTCTACTGCCGGCGGGTCGTGCGGGGGAGGCACGTGAGGGCCAGCGCGGCGCGGTTTGGCAGAATCTTCGGAGGCGGTTTTTCAATGGATCGGATCCCCTCCCTGGCTGCTTGCTCCGGTCAAACGCAGCAGGGCGTCTACGCCGTGGTGTTTCTGTACGCCGCGACTAGCTAACAACGGTGCCGCGGTGCATATACTAGTGTTTGCTGCTGACTCGCTGAGTGCTGAATGCAGGCAGCCAGGGACCACAGTTCGTGTTCGTTTCTCAGCTGCGAGAAAAAACGCCCCTGCACGACCTGGACCAATTCCATTCCGTCACAGGCCCATCATTTCGGCCGAGATGTCGTGGGCTGCGAATTTGTATGGCCGGACGGGGACGGACATGGTCCGGCCCAATGGGGCGGTGGCAAAGCAAATGATAGGTGATTAATAGGGCCTTGGGCTAAAATGCGTTACCATGTTAGGCCTCACATGGTGCAAACCTCTTCCCATAACGATATCGGCCGGGAACAACATCTTCTCTAGAAAAATACTCTAAAAAAACAAGATATCGTACACGGCACTTTAAAATTAAATAGATATCTTCTTTCCAAAAAAACTAAATAGATCTCCATTTATTTTCTATGACTGAAAAGACTAATAAAGCTTCCCTTATTAGGGTTTATAAAACTAGTCCATCAGCCCATGCCTCCGCATGGGTTTGCACTTTATTTTAATTATTAGAAGTTGTTTAGTTTTATCATGAGCATCATGATAAGGTTCACATAATTTTACAACATGATCTGTAAATATAATATGTTAATTAGCATTTGGTCAGCATAATTGGGAAGCGAGATTCATATAATTTTAGAATTGTATTGTATACTATGTTCAAAAAATAATAAGCGCAATTAACTTTATTTTATTGAATGATCCACCACAATAATAACGCAAATCCCAGTATTTCTTATCTTCTTATTATTATAGTTTGCTCCCAATGTACTCCATTTGTCCCAAAATATAGCTATGTTTAATTTTACAAATTTGTCATGAAACCAACTATCAAGATATGAAATCTTTCGTATTTAAAATACATCTATTGCTGGTCAAAGTTAGGAGTAACCGTTATTGAGACAATTTGAGTACATGGGTGCGATAGAGGTCTATCTTTTGTAACTCAACCATGTAAATATCTGCATTTAAAATGAGATTGGTTAGTTTATGATTTGTAAATTAATAATTAACAACTAAGAATTTTTCAGATGATTACATGTAAGGGTTCAACCAGTATATTATTTATTTGCTTCGTTTGTTTCTTAAACCATGTTATGGTAAATTATTTTGATGGGTACTATAGAAACTATTTTTTAATTCAATGGAATTTTCATGTAAACTTTGAAAATTTGTAGTTGCTTTCTACGAAAGAAAAGTTACTCGATCAGAAGCACAATATCAAGGATTTTGGTAAATATAAAATTTGTTCTTTCATCTTCTACAGGTCCAATACTCATGAACTTGAATTATAAAGTTAGTAATATTTTACCTGATAGGTATGTGTCCATATTCACTCTTGCTAAAAGCATATCCATGGTCTTGAAAATCAAACTATATATACTTTGGAATGCCTTCATTATATTTGAACTTTTTTAGAGAAGAGCTGAGGGTAAGAAGTTGATGTACTATTCTGCAATTTTTTATTGGATTATACTTCTATGTTGCTGGTGTGACTGACATTGGCAATTAGGTGCACATTCCCTTCTTCAATCAATGGTTTTAACTTCTCCATATATGTCTTATTGGTAACACCGTGCATCATGGTTCCCTAATTTTTCATCACATTATAAATAGAAAATAATAAAGAAAAGACAATCAAACTAAATATATATATCATACCTTTTGATAAATAAATATCATGTTAATAATTAATTGTTCACCACGACTGAGTAAGATTGAATTCCACAATCTGGTTACTATTGCCTTGATGTTCCACAATTCCTTTCCCTCTAATTTCACTTAAGGTTTTGTTTACCAATGCAACTTATTTAACTAAATTATCCAAAGATGTTGATAGATCAAATTGAGTTATTTTTTATAAAAAACATAATATACAAATATGGAATTTTTTCACATAAGTTTGAGAACAATGGTAAGAATCAAGTTATCTATATCTAGCATGCAGCAGGCCAAATAATAAGCCAATAATTTAGTAGTCATTATGCAAAAATTAATCTAATTGTCGCTTCAAAAAAATTAATAGAATTGTAGCACGCAACAAGCCAAAAAAACAAAAAAATAGTAGTCATATAACTTATGCCATGACAAATTAAATTGTAGCATGTAGCAGATAAACAATAAAAATAATTTAGTAGTTGTAACAAATGTCATAAAAAATTATCTAACTGTAGAATGCAAATCAAACAAATTTTTAAAAACAATGTGTCGCCATGAACTGATCTCTAGTGTAACCAATGGGTCTAAAAGGTTATGTGCGACCATAGAAGAATGCTTAGGTTAATTGTACCTTTATGTTAAACAACAACAGAGGGCCTAGTTTCGTTGATGAAAGCAGCAGTATGCTCTAGTTGATGGAAGCACTACACAAAAGAGAAATTTCTTGAAAGATGGCAGCCCTCTTTTTATATGTGCACGGGAAGAGTATATAATTTGTTGTATTAACCTAACAACCTTTAGGATAGATTGTTTTTATGATTAAAATATGGAAGAGAAATTTAAAGGAAGAGATATATGATCGGTAGGCATCTATGCACTTACATATGTACATATCTAGTGCATTAGTTGTATTAGCTAGACATCTTTTAGGATGAAGTCTTTTATAATTTAAATATAAGAAGATGTACAAGGAAGGAAACTACTTATGTTACATGTGACATGCGTGACAAGATAATTGGACAAATTTTTATTTGAAATAGAGATATATTGTGTTAGATGTGGTCGGGATATGATTTAGATTTAACTTTTCTATAGTGGCACATGTGGATATAATTTAGACAAAAGTATAGGAGGGTAGTTTTTGTTAATTCTTCATAATGGCATAGGTGGGTATTTTTTTGAAACAAATACATCCAACGTCTATTAAAATTAATGATAATTTTTTTTAGAGCGTCCACATAGGATTCCTAGGTGGCTTTATGTGGAGGCTTCTCCTTAATTTAAAGCGTCCACCTAGGATTCCTAGGTGGCTTGATGTGAAGGCTTCAAAAGGAGCCACCAGTTATTAGTAACAGTCGTGCATCATGGTTCCTTAATTTTTCATCACATTATAAATAGAAAATAACAAACAAAAGACAATCAAACTTAATATATCATACCTTTTGATAAATAAAGATCATGTTAATAATTAATTGTTCACCATGACTGAGTAAGATTGAATTCCACAATCTGGTTACTCTTGCCTTGATGTTCCACAATTCCTTTCCCTCTGATTGCACTTAATGTTTTGTCTACCATTGCAACTTATTTAACTAAATTAGCAAAAGAAGTTGATGGATCAAATTGAGTTATTTTTTACAGAAAAGACATAATATACAAACATGTAATTTTTTATACATAAGTTTGAGAACAATGGTAAGAAGCAAGTCATCTATATCTAGCATGCAGCAGGCCAAACAATAAGCAAATAATTTAGTAATCATAATATACGCTATGCAAAAATTAATCTAATTGTAACATGTAGCAGACTAAATAATAAAAATAATTTAGTAGTTGTAACAAATGTCATTAAAAATTATCTAATTGTAGAACGAAAATCAAACAAATTTAAAAACAATGTCTCGCCATGGACCGATCTCTAGTGTAACTAATTGGTCTAAAAGATTTCGTGCGGCCATAAAAGAATGCTTAGGTTAATTGTACCTTTTTGTTGAACAACAACAGAGGGTCTAGTTCCGTTGATGAAAGTAGTAGTATGTTCTAGTTGATGGAAGCACTACACAAAAGAGAAGTTTCTTGAAATATGGCAGCTCTCTTTTTATATATGCATATGCACGAGAAGAGTATATATTTTGTTGTATTAAGCTAACAACCTTAAGGATAGATTATTTTTATGATTAAAATATGGAAGAGAAATTCAAAGGAAGAGATATATGATCGGCAGGCATCTATGCACGTACATATCTAGTTCATTAGTTGTATTAACTAGACATCTTTTAGGATAAAATCTTTTATAATTTAAATGTGAGAAGTTGTAAAGGGAGGAAGGAAACTACTTATGTTACACGTGACATGCATTGATGCATGACAAGATAATTGGACAACTTTTTATTTGAAACAAATAGATATATTATGTTAGATGTGGTCGGGAGATGATTTAGGTTTAACTTTTATATAATGGCATATGTGGATATAATTTAGACAAAGATATAGGAGGGTTTTTTTGTTAATTCTTCATAATGGCATAGGTGGGTAATTTTTGAAACAAATACATCCAACGGCTATTAAAATTAATGATAATTCTTTAGAGCATCCACATAGGATTCCTAGGTGGCTTTATGTGGAGGCTTCTCTTCTTTTAGAGCGTCACCTAGGATTCCAAGGTGGCTTCATGTGGAGGCTTCAAAAGGGGTCTCCAATTAGTAATAACTAGTCTATCAACCCGTGCCTCGCACGGGCTAGTTAGAAATAGCTAATAATTATTATTATCTATCTCATGCTCTCATTCATCTATTACATATTCTAATAAGTAATAGGTTTAGTTAGTAACAGTTTTTCACTTAGTATAACACCTCCGTATGTGTTTGATTTGTATTTAATTGAACACTTTATTTTAAGCTGTGAACAACATAAATATTGGTATTCTTATATGTCTCTCATTCATGAATATATGAGTATATGACAACACATAATGAGAAGTATTTTTTATACAAACAATAACATAAATAGTATATTTTTTGAGAAAAACATAAATAATATATTAATTGTTTTTGAAATAGTAATTTAAAATTTTATGTTGATGCACTTTAATATTTTTTATAACTATATGATTTAGATTCGGATTTAGGGTTACTTTGAATTTAATAAGCACATAAGTGGATAATTTATATGCTAATTTAGGGGTTATTTGATATTTTTTAGTAGTATAGGCGGAAACTTACATGAAAATTAAGGGTTAATTTACATTATTTTTATAATGGCATATGTGGGTGATTTAGATACATGTTTAGGGGGTTACTTTTGTCTATTTTCTTAATGGCAGATGTGGTGTCGGGGTTCTCTACCGCCGACAGTAAATTTGTATCGATCATGCGTCGGGCTCGGATGGTTAGCACATGAGACAACGGGATTAGACTAATTCGGGCCTCCGAGGAGTAATACCCTACGTCCAGTGTCGAGCTGCTATGTTCCCGGGCTAGGAGTGTTTGTAGTAGGGGTTACAAACTGGTTGGGAGAGGGTGTCAGACCCAAGTCCCTTCGAATGGAGTTCGATCTGTAGGAGGTCTAACCCTTGTAACGGTTGATCTCCTCTTCCTTTTATAGTCACATGGGGAGGGGCACAAGGGGGAAGTAGAAAAGAAGTACAGTGCTTGGTTGCTGGGATGTCCCGTCGCGCGTCGCTGTCTGTCAGGGTGCATTGAAGTGGAGTCGCGCTACTTGGTCGTGGAAGTCGTCGCGTGGCCGGGCGTGGCTGTTCACCCCGGGACGCCTGACATCTCCTCTGAGTAGTTTGATGTTGTCTTGGCCTGCCCGAGTACTTAACTTGCCCACCACGCTTGGGCCTAAGTCTAGGCTTGAGATCGTCGTAGGGGGTGCTTGAGTGCCTCAGGCTGAGCTTGCGTATGGCAGGGTGGGAGTTGATGTTGATGGGATGGTCGTGCAGCCGGTCAGAATCGCATTAAGGCTCTTGTCGGGGCTAGCTGCTTGCATGACCGCCAGCTGATGCATCTGCATGACGTGGGGAGTCATTCCCCATGTGTTATAGCGAAGGTGCTCGCGCCTCAGGATCCCGCCGTGTGTCATGGCCCACTCATCAGTCGGAGTTGGGGGGAGCTCGTGCGAGGCAGAGACTTGTCGTGCGAGGCGGAGACTTGTCGAGGGGATCCCTCTTGTGGGGAACTGGTCGGAGATGCTGCCAACTGGTCGGAAGCGTGACGTCTTGCCAATGTGGGTCTTGACTAGGGTCTTCAGTTTACCTCGTCTCGAATCTTGTCCTTGACATTGTCAATCTTGGTCTTCACGTTGTCAATGGTGTCAGGTTTCCTTGTGATCAAAGAGATCTTTTTTCCGTCAAAGGGGGGCCCTAATCCAGGCCCTCGTCAGTAGCCCCCGAGCCAGTGGGTGAGTTGAAGACTCGCGCTCAGGCTCAGCTGAGTGGGCTTGGTGTTGGTGCTGTTCTTCGTTGTTCTCAGTGGGTGCACGCGAGCGCATCCACCGGATGTAGCCCCCGAGCCCGTGGGTGAGTTGAAGACTCACTCGCGGGCTTTTTTGTGTGATTGTAGCCATTGTAGCCTGGAAATACTTTTGTCAGGGTAGTTTTGGTCGACGTGGTTGTAACGGCCGTCGTGGGCGACGTGGTAAAAGCAGGCGAAGTAGTGGGCGCGGGCATCTCGGCCGACGTGATGGACGTGAGCGCTCGAAATGACCGCGCGCGTGCACTGTACGTTCTCGTACTCTGCGGAGATCGAGGCGTCACGCGAGTGGGCGTCTATTTTGCTGGGGCGCGTGCGTCGGCGAACGTTTCGCTGACACGGCGGGCCCGGCATTGAAGGCGGGCGAGCGCACTCATCCCTTTAAAACCGTGCGTCGGGCACGGGTCCGGGATTTTGCTTCCCATTGTCCTCCTCCTCTACACTCATATCTCGCTCCCCACGCTCTTCCGCATTCGCAACACCGCCTCCTCTTGCGCTTCCAGACCGCCCGAGACTCCACCGCCGCAATGTTGAACTGGACGCGGTCCAATGTGTCCCGCGAGCAACTGCTTCGTCTCGTTGTGGCGGGCCAGCTCCCTCCACTCACCGCTGCCATGGAGTGGAAGGTCCCCGGTGACGAGTCCGTGCTGCACCCTCCCAAAGGGTTCGTGGTTTCGTTCGTGGCTTTCCACGAGCGCAGCTTCTCCGTCCCTGCCGGGCGGTTCATCCGTGGAGTCCTCTTCGAGTATGGCCTCCAGCTCCAACACCTCAATCCGAACAGCATCCAGTAGTTGGCGGCGTTCGAGGCGATGTGTGAGGGGTACCTGGGAATCGGTGCCCATTGTCACCTTTACCGGTACTTCTTCAAGTTCGTGTGCTTGAAGGACGGCTCCCGGGCGGTGACGATCGGTTGCGCCAACCTCCCAATGAAGCAGGGCCAGGGTGATGACTACATCCCATCGTCCTTGACCAGCCCGAACAGCGGATGGCACAAGGGGTGGTTCTATCTGCGGAACGACCCCGAGTTCGCGCTTCTGGCGTTCACCAGAAATTCCATCGGCCGGTCGCGGAGGAACTGGTTGGACGGTCCCGCGAAGACGGAGCAAGAGAAGATCCTCCAGGATCATTGGGTGGTGCTGAGGCGTCTCCGAGGAGCCGGGATCACCTTGTCCGAGGTCCTCAGGCAGTACCATGCCCGAGGAGTTGTGCCACTCCGGAGGCGGCCGCTCTGGCTCTGCGAGATGACAGCCGACCGGGCCCCCGGACGGGGACCGTGACCGCTCCGACCCTCCCATCGCCGCTTGAGGTCTAGCGCCGCATGGCGCAGGCGGTCGGGAAGGCGTCCTACTCGTGGCTGTCGGCGTGGCTGCTCCCGATGCTCCCCCACGAGGGGACTGAGAAACCTATAAGTCACTGTCTTCTCAATAAGTTTTGGTTGACCTGTGTTCTTTGTTGTGATGCTGGGGTTCTCAGAGACCTTCTACTTTGATTGATCCATCCGCCTTCTTGTCGTTGCAGTTGAGGTGTGTGCGCTTCATTCTGGCCAAGGCGCCTCTCCCGGAGGAGGCGATCTTCAACCGGAACAAAGCGGCCGTGGAGAGGCGGCGTGCCACGCGCAAGGCGCAGCACAAGGAGCGCGAGATCGCTAAGCGCGATCGGAACGATGTTGACGGTGAAAATCCGTCAACCTAGCCATGAGTTTACCTTCGGTGTTGGCATGAGTTTTGTATCTTATCCATTGGTACTAACCCCCGTGGTATAACAAGTTCAATTGTGCATGTCGGTTTTGGAGTTAAGTGTTTACGCAGGGTTTTAACGTTGAAAGCAAGACTTCCGGGATAAGTTCATTAAGCACCTCATGACAAGACCTTGAAGCCCGATACAAGTCAAGCAATGAAGTGAACATGACTCCAAGAGCCCAAGGACCAAGCCCGAGAAGATGATAAACTCCAAGGACCGAACCAGAAAAGTGCTGAATCTTGCAAGACAAGGAGTTGAGTCCAATCGGAGAGAAACCGACATCAAGGGCCCACATGCAAAAGGGGAGAACATCTAGAAGACGTGAGAAGCAACACCGGGCGAAGGAGGCAGACAAGGCGGGCCGAAAAGGGCCCGGGCGGCCGGCCCGGCCCTTTTTTGGGGCCCAATCGGCCTCCCCTTTGACCCTAATTGCTTCTCGGGCTATTAATAGCCCTCGACCGAGAGCCACGGATAATCCAAGTCGTAATCCGCCGCCGAGGAGCGAGAGAGAAGCTGAGGGACACCATCTCGGAGATGAGGGTCGTGCTAGTTGTCTAGGGATTCCCTAGCCGACGTGGGAACCTTGCATGGAAGACCACGTCGGAGCTCGGAGCGAGGATCAAGATCGAGGGAGGGCCCGGTGGTGATCTTGTTCATGTAATCATTCATGGTGAAGTTTGTAAGTGAATTCGATTTCTAGCGATCAAGTGCCTTCTCGATGATTTTGTTTTCTTCTTGGTTTTGCTTCTTCTACGATCTATACTTAAGATAGATTACATAGGGTGCTCTTGTAGCCGCGGTGGCTAGAGGTGCATACCGGGACCGGCCAAGTGATTTCAACTTGTTCTATCGAACTCGCCCTAGACTACCCGCATGAGTAGGGATACGTTGTGACGAACGGGGGTTCCGAAAGGCGAGCGTTTTCGGAGTCGGATGGAAGGCCACGATTTAAAGATGCTTTTAATGAGATTCGTTTTTCTATCTTCATCTATCTTGTTTGGAGCTACAACATAAGCATGATCTAGATTCTCTAGATCGGTTATCTCTTGCTTTCTCTTGCTACCTCTTTAGTAGATTAGATTAGATTCGTTTACTTGATCATATCTTAGATTAGATGCATCTTTGTTCTTCAATAGATAGCTTTACCTTGCTTTACTAGATTGAATCCTTGCGTTGCACATTGTTCCACAGATTCGATACCTTGGGTTCACCACTCGAGGGAAGAAGGGTCCCTTGACTACGACGGGAGACTTGTCCACTTGCAAGTCTAAACGAACTTTAATACAACTATTAATCGTCAACAAATGACAACCGCATCAAGAGGCGAAAGGTGGGGGAGCGCGGTGTCTCCTCCAATGAAGATCCATCACCGGAGCCGTCGTGGAGCAGCGATGTGGCCAGCGCTGCGGTGGATTGGAGCAACATGTTGGGGTCGTCCACGTCGTTGCCTCCTCGCGCCACTGAAGTATCGTCATCGCGGCGGCTGTAGATAGCCGTGGGTGAGAAGAATGTGGGCTCGAGCTCGCGATCAGCAGCTCGCCCCACCCGAGAGGACCAACAGGTGGTCCGTCCCCGTGTGGCGCCTGGCGGGCCGGGCGCCTCTGAGGTGCGGAGAAACCCGCCCCGTCGGGCCGACCCACTGAGGCGGTCGGAGGAGCGGCCGACTCCAACCCGCTATCTCTTTGACGGCTCTGACCGCCTCGACGCGGACTCCTTGCAGAGGCGCCGGTCACGGGCGAGGTCAGCGGATTCGACGTTGACGCCGAGTGCGTCACAAGAGGGAGATTCCGGCGCTGCCCCGCGGCGCCTTCAGTCATTGCTTATCCGGGGTGGCGGAGCCCCGGACTTTCTCGTTTCCCTCGTCGCTGGCGGGGGCGAAGGACCAACCCCGACAGTGGCGGATGTCGGAAGATCAGCCCCCAAGCAGTCAGGGGAGCGTAGCGCCACCTCGAAGGCGGCGGGTCGAAGTGGAGCAACCCCTGGGTCGGTGGGCGCCAAGCGCGCAGCCCCCGAGCAGGGTTCGTCGGGCCGCTCGGTGAAGAAGGCCAGGGTGCGCTCCAAGATACAAGTTCTCATCCTCGGAGCCACCATCGCGAACTCTTCAACTTGTTTTTCCAGCTAAACTTGGTTCCATCTTCTCGCAGCACACCGACACCGGTGTCCTCAGCCTCGCGCCCCTGAAGCGCTTGGCCTTGAGCGTGTGGGTCGTGCCCTCCGAGCCTCGTCCTCAGCCTCCATACGCCGAGCAGCTCTCGGTGCAGGTCGAGGAAGGGTTGGCCGTGGCCACCGTGGTGGAGGAGTCAGCCGCGGCGCCCCGCCAGTGGCCGCCGCCGTCATCGAGGAGGGTGTTGACACTTTTTATCCATGAATTTTATCTCTCACATAAAATGGAAAAATGGCTAAAATATTATTAGATCACCTTATTAGGTTCTATATTGACAATTTCCACGAGTTTTGGTGAATCTATGAGGGTGCGTTTGGTAGGGATCCGGCTGTGACTGTGTCAGCTCCGGCAGTGGCTGTGCTGGTGGAGAGGATTCTGTGAGGGAGTTGAAGTCGTTTTAGAAAAACGTTTGGCAAAATAGGTTCACCTGACTATGTAAAATAGATATGAGAATGAAATATCTATAATGCCCTTGCCTTTACATTTTTTCTTTTTCTCTTTTATTTTCATTTTCTCTTTCTATTCACCTTTTCCCTCTTTGTTTCCACTGGGCCCACTAGTCATTCTTTTTATTTCCTTTTATTCTTTTCAACTTCGGCCTTATCTCTTCCTCTGGAGAGAACGTCAACAACTAGTAAAAAAGGACAAAGGCAGCCCCGAGAGCTCCGCCTCGTAGTCGCACATGTCGTCGCCGCCGGGCTGCTCGTGCTCGTCGGCGCGGGGGCCGCCCTCCACCAGATCTCCCTGCGCCTCCCTCCACCAGATCTCCCTGCGCTGTGCTAAGAGCCCGCGAGGAGCTCCCTCGGCGGCCATAGACGCGGCCCGGCCGGCCATGGAGGCACTCGCGCGAAGATCCCTCCACCCCTGCCGGTCCCCACCGCTGCGAGCTGCGTCGGCTTCGCACGAGGCCTGCTCCCGGTCCTCCTCACCACGCCCGTACAGCCGCCCGCAGGCCACCATGCTCTGCACTGCCGCCGCTTCCTCTGCCCCCTCCTTGCATGGCCCCTCCCCAAGGGGCAAATGAAGGAAAGGGGGGGAGCGGAGCAGCGGGAGGAGCGGGGGAAGCTGCGTTTTCAGCTCCCACCCGTAAGTGCAATCAAGCCCTATGAGGGTTTTGGTGATGTTGACCACACAATTAAAGAGCTAATGAGCCTTTGAGTTTGTTGTGCAGCATAAAGTTATTATCACAGGTGCAAAAGATTAATTGGAGACCCCTCAACTTGTTACAAAAGGGGTTGCCTATGCTACTTGGAGGAGTTTATTTATTTTATCTTTTGAATTTGAGTATAGGACAATCCGTACTATCAAGAGGGATACTAATGGTGAGTTAGGGTGGTTGCAAGTGCTCATAATCCATCTTTCCAAAACCTTAATCCTCACCCCAAGGGAAGTAACCTGCCAAATTTGTTTTGCTTCTGTCGATTCTTTGTTCGGAGGTTCCGAAGATTTTCTCGGAGGTTCCGACCGTACGGGCTACAGTCTGCAGAGTTTTCAAAAGTCGGAAGTTCCGAGATTTTTCTCGGAGGTTCCGAACTCTGGAATATAGCCGTTACTGTTCTGGATCTGGGGGTATTTATACCCCACAGTCCCCCAACGGTTATCTTCTTCCTCCTCTGGCACAGAACGCCGTTCCCACTGTTTTCTCTCACCTTGCATTCACTCCTAACCTACTCTCATCCAAATCCTTGCCTAGCATTGATTGAGAGTGGATTCTTGAAGTGAGTTAGTGAGCCAATCTCTTCTCTCTTGGTACTTGAGCACTTGGAAGAACCCTAGCAAGCTTGGTGGATCTATTACTCTTGGAGCTTTGCTCCTAGACGGATAGAGGTCCTTGGAAGCTCTCCAAACCGATTTGTGGAAGCTCCAAGGTGTTTGTATTACCCCTTGTGATTCTAGTGGAAAGCCTCCACCTATTACCCAAAGTGATAGGTGTGAGAGAGGAGTTGACCTTTGTGGTCCAAGCCTTCGGTGGCCTCCTCAACAACGTGGACGTAAGCAAGCCTTTGTGGCGAGCTGAACCACGGGATAAATCTTTGTCTCATGCGTGTTCTCATTTACTTACTTGTTCATGCTTGTGCCCGACTAGATCTATTAGGGTTTGCTCCCGATCTACTTTGTGGTGCCTTGCTAGCTTGTACTTTGCTTAGAAATCCTCTTGCTAGGTCCTAAGTACCTCTTAGAATTTAGTAGATCCGGTTTCCATCAAGTTTCTCGCAGCTTTTGTTATTTGTGCTCTGTTCTTACGGTCTGTCGGAAGTTCCGAGTTTATTCTCGGAGGTCGCCTCATTCGGAGGTTCCGAGAATAATCTCGGAGGTTCCGAGGTCCGACACTTGTTTTTCGCGAGAAAAAGTTTAAATTCGTGTGTGCGGGCCTATTGACCCCCCCTCTAGGCCACTTTGCCTCGATCCTTTCAATTGGTATCGGAGCGGGTCATCCTCGTAAACACCTAACCGTGTGAGGATATGGCAAGTGACGATGACAAGCACGAAGAAGAACAGTTTGAAGACATACCAAGCGAGGCCGAAAGTGATGCCTCGGAAGTGGGCGATACATCAACTCAAGAGAAGTTTGAAAAGCTTAAAAAGGTCAGTGAAGGAAAGCTCAAAAGATGGAAGCAAGAAAAGCAAGAAAGAGAACAAGAAAAAGGAAGAAGAGGAAGAAAAGAGGAAAGAAGACAAAGCAAGCAAGAAAAGAAGAAGAAGAGAAAGAAAGAAGAAAAGAAAAGAAGAAAAAGAACACCTTCACCATCTCCATCACCATCCTCATCATCCTCATCGTCGTCCTCATCTAGTGAGAATGGAGATGATGATGATGAGTACTACGGCACAAGAATTCCCAAGCGAACAATCAAGCCAAAGTCAAAGTCTAAAGCAAAGAACGACTACAAAAGCGTATCCTTTAACTATGATTCTTTGGATGTCAAATCCAAGGATGAAGTGACTATTCCCCTTGGCAAATTACCCCAATTTGATGGGACTAATTTTGCTAAATGGAAGCATATGATGAAAGCTTATTTAATTGGCTTAAGCTTGGAATTGTGGAATATTGTGTGTGTAGGTTTTGAAGATCCCAAAGATTTTAGGAACCTCACTCCAATTGACCGACGCAACATTAGAAGGAATGGTCAAGCTACAAGCATACTCCTTAGTGCTTTGAATGCCCAAGAGTATAACCGTGTTAGTGGACTTGAGATTGCCAAGGAGATTTGGGACATTCTCCACATTGCACATGAGGGTGTTGACAAGGTCAAGAAATCCAAGATCAACATATTGATGGCCGAGCTTAATAGATTTACTATCTTTGATGGAGAGGGGCCACAAGAGATGTTTGATAGGTTGATGGTCATTGTTGGAAAGATAAGAGGTCTAGGTGGTGATGAGCTAGATGACCACTTTGTTGTGAAGGTGATGTTGGAAGCTTTTGCACCAAGGAACCCTACTCTAGTCACCTTGATTAGAGAGAAGAAAAGATTTGAGGAACTCTCTCCAAATGATGTTCTTGGTAGAATTCTCACACATGAGCTCATGGACAAGGAAATTCAACATAGAAAGAAGATTGGGGAGTTGGAGGCTAAGTTAAACAACTTGAAGGTTAAAGAGGTGGCTCTCCACTCTCACAAGTCAAGCAAACCCTCATCCTCAACCAAGCACACCACTTCTTCCAAGCCTCTCAAGTCAAAGACCAATAGGGTGGAAGTAGTGAGCTCAACAAGTGATTCAAGTGAAGATGAAGATGAAGGTTCTCATGTTGAGATTGGGGACATGGCCTTGTTCATGAAGACCTACAAGAGAGGGTTGAAGAAGCAAGGGTACAAGTTTGCCAAGAGGAAGTTTCCTAACAAGAAAAAGAGAACTTGTTACAATTGTGGAAGTACCGAACACTTTATTGCTTGATCGTCCTAATGAGAAGAAAGAAAACGAAATGGCAAGGGTAAAGGGAGCTACAAGAAAGATCAAAAGCCACATTACAAGAGAAGACACTATGGTGGTGAAGCCCACATTGGTCATGAATGGAACTCCGGGGATGAAAGCTCTAGTGAAGAGGAAGGGAAGAAAGTTGCAACCGTGGCTATCAAGAAGCTTCCCTCCACCTCAAGATTGTTCAACAATTTGACCGATGATGAAGAGAGCACTTCCATTCATTGTCTCATGGCCAAGGGTGAGAAGGTAAAAACTGCCCCAAAACCCTTTCCCTAACCTAGTGATGAGTCGGAAATGGACTCTAGTGATAATACTAGTGATGAAGAAGCTAACCAACTTGTTCGTAAAATGGATGAGCAATCTAGGGATTTTATGGCTAAGTTAATAGTTGAACTAGAGAAAAGCCAAGACACCATTATCTCCGATAGAAGTGAGATTGAGACTTTGCGCTTGGAAATCAATCAAGCAAAGAGTGTCATAGCTACTCTCAAGGAGGACCTTCTTGTCACTCAAGCTCAATGTAATTCTCTCAAGTTGAGGAATGAAGAGCTTGAGGAGCAATATAGCCTCCTTTGGAGTAGCACCTCACATCCCTCGAAGGTAAAAGGCAACTCTAGTGCCTCTACTAGCAAGGGCTGTGATAGATGTCATAATATTGATATTGAATCTTATGCCACTAACCTTGCTAACATGGAAGCTTTAAAGAAAGAAGTTGCTAGGTTGAACTCAATCATAGCTAGAGGGTGCATGGGTGAAGAAAACAAAAGGCCAAGATTCACCAAGAGGAAAGTGTTAGAGAAAAGCAAGAATCCGGGCTTTGGATATATTGAAGGTGGCAAGACCAATGAAAGAAAAATCATCAAGGAAAAAGAATGCCTTGAATTCAAGAGTTCCGGATTTCGTTCACCCGCACCCGGAGGTTCCGACCTCCAAGCCCGGAGGTTCCGGAGTCCGGAAGCCCCGAGCAGCTCGGACGGTCCAACTCGGAGGTTCCGAGAAAATTCTCGGAAGTTCCGGAACTGCAAAGACAGGACAAAGAAAAGGAGTAAAACTCGGAAAGGCATGGTTCCGGGGCCTCTAACACTTGTATGCGGGTTGAAAATCATCCAATGGTGCCTAGAAGAAACTTGAGTCCCAACAAAAGCAAAGCCCATGCATCTAGAGACATACCTCCTAGCTATGTGTTGAGACGCAATAATGTTGGTAAAGTTGTTGCCACGTATGTTGGAAATGAGTCCAACATATATGTGAAAAGATCACTATGGGTTCCAAAAGTTTTGGTTGCTAACGTGGAAGGCCCCAAGTCAAATTGGGGACCTAAAAGAAGGAACTAAATTATTTTGTAGGCATACTCCTCCGGTGGTTCAAGTTGGGTGCTTGACAGCGGATGTACACATCATATGACCGGAGAAAAGAGTATGTTCTCATCCTATCTCCATTTGGAAGGACCAAGGGAAACTATTGCATATGGAGGGGATACTAAAGGAGAAGTCATCGGTATAGGTGATATCCCTATATCTCAAAATTACTCAATTACAAATGTTCTTCATGTTGATCCGTTGGGTTACAATCTATTATCGGTTTCACAACTTAGTGAGATTGGTTTTGATTGCCACTTCACGGATAAGGATGTGTCCATCATAAAAAGGGAGGATTCCTCTATTGTCCTCACGGGTCGCTTGAGGGGGAGGCTTTACCTAGTTGATCTCAACAAAAGTAAAGTTTCTCCCAAGACTTGTCTAGTGGCAAAATCTAGCATGGGTTGGCTTTGGCATCGCCGTCTAGCCCATGTTGGCATGAGGAACTTGGCCAAACTTTTGAAAGATGAACACATCCTTGGACTAACAAATGTACATTTTGAGAAAGATAGGATTTGCAAAGCATGCCAAGCCGGAAAGCAAGTAGGAGCACCTCACCCATACCTCAAGCCCATTGGAGCTCATCCACATGGATCTATTTGGATCGGTGGCCTACATAAGTATTGGCGGTAACAAATATGGCTTGGTTATTGTTGATGATTATTCTCGCTTCACGTGGGTGTTCTTTGTGTTTGACAAGAGTGAAGTGCAAGGAAAGGTGAAGACCTTCATTAGAAGAGCACAAAGGGAATTCGGGCTACCAATCAAGAAAGTGAGAAGTGATAATGGTTCGGAGTTCCGAACACCTATGTTGAAGAATTTCTTGATGAAGAGGGCATCAAGCATGAATTTTCAGCACCTTATACCCCTCAACAAAATGGGGTGGTTGAGAGGAAGAATAGAACTCTTATCGAGATGGCAAGAACCATGTTGGATGAGTACAAGACTCAAGACATCTTTTGGGCCGAAGCTATCAACACGGCTTGCCATGCAATCAACCGCCTCTACCTTCACAAGTTTCACAAGAAGACCTCCTATGAGCTTATTACCGGTAAAAAGCCCAAGGTGTCTTACTTTAGAGTGTTTGGGTGCAAATGTTTCATTCTAAACAAGAGGCCTCGAACCTCTAAGTTTGCACCAAAGGTTGACGAAGGATTTCTTCTTGGTTATGGTCCAAATGAGCATGCTTATCGAGTCTTCAATCTAACCACCGGGAGGATTGAAGTCACGGTAGATTTGACCTTTGATGAATCTAATGGCTCTCAAGTGGAGCAAGTTGATTTGAATGTTGTAGGTAAAGAGAAGCCATCTTGTGAAGCAATCAAGCAAATGGCCATAGGTGATGTCGGACCGGTTGAGGCACAAGAGGAAGATGAAAACCAAGCACAAGCCTCAACCCCACTCGAAGGGCCGAAGCCACCGGTTCGGGAGCGGTGCGGACTTCGGAGGTTCCGAGAATTTCTTCGGAGGTTCCGGAACTAACACCTGGAATCCAACCTCCGAGAAATTCTCCGAGAGGTTCCGGGTCCGGAAGTTCAACACAACAAGACACCCCGAACCGAACCGAGACCGATCGGCAAGGGGATGTCCAAGGAAGTACATCTGAGCCCCAAGCTGATGAAGATGATGAAGATCAACCTCTACACCAACCTCTTGGACCATCACATCCTCGTGTACATCAAGTCATTCAACGGGATCATCCCGTTGACAATATTCTTGGGAGCATAAGGAGAGGGGTAACAACGCGTTCTCGTCTTAAGAATTTTTGTGCATTTTACTCGTTTGTTTCCTCTCTTGAACCAACCAAGGTAGAGCAAGCTCTCGAGGATCCGGATTGGGTGATGGCCATGCAAGAGGAGTTGAACAACTTTGAAAGAAACCAAGTGTGGGAGTTGGTAGAGAG
Organism: Cenchrus americanus; assembly: GCA_947561735.1. NCBI lineage: Eukaryota > Viridiplantae > Streptophyta > Magnoliopsida > Poales > Poaceae > Cenchrus > Cenchrus americanus. Next base: position 147,146,934 of record OX387243.1, on the reverse strand, counting down.
ACCAAATACAAACATCATTGGCACCAAATGGGTCTTTCGAAACAAGCAAGATGAGTTTGGCGTTGTGACTAGGAACAAAGCAAGATTGGTTGCTCAAGGATACACCCAAGTTGAAGGGCTAGACTTTGGAGAAACATATGCACCGGTAGCAAGACTTGAAGCAATTCGGTTTCTACTAGCTTTCGCTGCCCATCATGACTTCAAGCTCTATCAAATGGATGTTAAAAGTGCATTTCTCAATGGACCACTCTCCGAAGAAGTATATGTTAAGAAACCACCGGGTTTTGAAGATCCCAAGCGTCCTAATCATGTCTACAAACTCCATAAGGCGCTCTATGGGCTAAAGCAAGCACCAAGAGCATGGTATGAATGCCTTAAGGATTTCTTGCTTAAGCAAGGCTTTGAGATAGGCAAAGCCGATGCTACTCTCTTTACTAGAAAAGTTGATGGTCATATTTTTGTGTGCCAAATATATGTCGATGACATAATATTTGGTAGTACTAATGAAACTTTTTGTGAAGAGTTTAGTAGGGTGATGACAAAGAGGTTTGAGATGTCCATGATGGGTGAGCTCAAGTTCTTTCTTGGATTTCAAATCAAACAAGCTAAAGAAGGGACGTTCATATGTCAAACCAAGTATACAAGGGATATGTTAAAGAAGTTTGACATGGACAAGGCAAAGCCCATCAAGACTCCAATGCCTACCAATGGACACATGGACCTCAATGAAGAAGGGAAATCCGTGGATCAAAAGGTATATCGCTCCATGATCGGCTCTCTTCTTTACTTATGTGCATCTAGGCCGGATATTATGCTTAGTGTGTGCATGTGTGCTAGATTTCAAGCTAACCCGAAAGAGTGCCATCTCATGGCCGTAAAGAGAATCTTGAGATATCTAGTGCATACCCCTAACCTTGGCTTGTGGTATCCTAAGGGCTCCACTTTCGATCTACTTGGCTATTCGGATTCCGATTATGCCGGTTGTAAAGTAGATAGAAAGAGCACATCGGGGACTTGCCAATTCCTTGGTAGGTCTCTAGTGTCTTGGAGTTCTAAAAAGCAAAACTCGGTCAGCCCTTTCCACCGCCGAGGCCGAGTATGTTGTAGCCGGCGCATGTTGTGCTCAACTACTTTGGATGAAGCAAACCTTAAAAGATTACGGATGTCACTTTTCCCATATCCCACTTTTGTGTGACAATGAAAGTGCCATAAAGCTTGCAAACAACCCCGTAAGCCATTCTCGCACAAAACATATAGACATCCGTCATCACTTCTTGAGAGACCACGAAGCCAAAGGAGATATCGTTTTAAGTCATGTGAGCACCGACAAGCAACTAGCCGATATCTTCACTAAACCTCTCGATGAGTCAAGGTTTTGTAGTTTAAGGAATGAACTAAATATTCTTGATTCTCGTTGCGTGGTTTGATCTCTAGCATGCCATATTTGTTTGCTTCAAATCTGTTAGTTTTCTCTGAAAATTTGGTTTGAAAAATGTGTATGAAAACTCTATCTTAAAGGTTTTTCAAAATCTATTTGCTTATCCCTAACTTGTCTTAAGTGGCTATAGTTGTGTGTGTGATTGCTTGTTTTCTAGCCACTTGAGTCAAGGGTACCATGACCTAAGAATCTCAGCTGATAGAAAGTTCAAAATCTCAAAAGGAGTGGAAGCTAGCTGTCTCTGGAATTTAATTTTTCGGAAGCTCCGAGAAAATCCTTGGAGGCTCTGGGCCTCAGAAGTTCTGAGAAAATCTTCGGAAGCTCCAATCTTTATTGACTTAGCGCTCAGTCTCAACCGAAGGGGAGTTAAAAAGGGAATAAAGCATCTTTGAAGGATATTCCTTTACCTAGGGTAAACCAGACTTGCCTTTCACCGCGGTCAACCTCTCAGATCCACTTTCACCGCTCCCTTCTCTCTCTCCCGACGCGAAACCGCAACACCCATCCATCTCCACCGCCTCACCGCCGCCGCCTCCCTCGCCGCCGGTGACCGCACCTCTTGCGGGCTACCCGCACGAAGCCGTGCCACCCTTCTCGTTCGTGGGACGCCGCTGGGGAGTGCCAAGGAAGGTCGCCTTGGATCCCGTACGGAGAGGAAGAAGAAGGCTCCAATCCGCACTCGTTCCCGTTGATTCTCTGGTGTGCACAAGCGTTGAAGATCTTCATCGTCCTTCTCCTTGATCCCAATCAAGGTAATCAGTGGCCGTATCCTAACCCTAACCCTAAATTCCTAGATCTACATGCTGTTAGGGTTCTAAATCTTGAAATCGTAGAATGTTGCCTATCTGTCCTATTCCCGAATGACCGAGTTGCAAGTAAAGCTAGGTTTAGTTGAAAATTAAATCAAATGTGAGAATGCGGTAAGGTTGACGGAGGATCGGAGGTTCCGAGAAAATTCTCGGAGGTTCCGAACCCTGTAACCCACTGTAGGCTGACCTTGATTCAAAGTTCCACTGAACTTCACTTCACCTGTAACATCCTTTTTCACTTGTCCTAGCTAAATTGAGTCATGCTTGCTTTATTGATCTAAATTCAGTTGAAAGTTGAATCAACAGAACTGTCCTATGTCAGTACACTGACTTCGGAGGTTCTGAGAATTTTTCCGAAGCTCCAACCTCCGGAGGTTCCGAAACTTTCTCGGAGGTTCCGATGTCCGTACCGACAAGTGACGATCCGTGATTCAAAATTCCACCGAAAAGAAATCAATTGAACATCATGCTAATCTTGTTCCTCTATCCTTATCGGTCCTAACCCCACTCTTATCTACCGCTCACATGTCTCTCTAACGGATGTCCGGCACTCCCGTGGACAAGACATACACCAAGAGGCGAGAGGCCTCCTTTTGAGACACCCGCCGGTGAGAGGGCCTTCAAGTTAGCGGCAAGAGCGGCGAGCGGGGGACAGTGGCGGCGAGAGGAAAGGCCACTCCTAGGAGGGGCGAGAGGTGGCGGTTGTCGGGAGGCGGAGGCTCGGGGTCTACCGCCCATGTGGATGATAATGGAGGGACCGAAGGCAAAACCATTCCTATAGAGCTAGAAGATGACATGCCCCTAGGAGAGATAGACTCAACCTATCCAAGTACCACAAGGGGCTACTCAAAAGGCATCCTCCAACCAAATATGACAACTCGGTGTATATTGAGCACACCAACTATGATGGAGCTGGCTTCTTGGTCAAGAAAGCAAGAGAGGAAAATCCCTATGTGAACCCCAAGATGGCGGCCATTGATTACGATTTTGGTCCGTCTTCCACTTCAAATTCTATGAAACTGTCCTCAACACCAAGATGAAGTTAATCAAGATGAAGTGGATAGATTTCACCCATTTGGAGGCAGCAGAGGAACCTGTCAAGGAGGAGGTGCTGGATTTGGTTGACAAGTATAGGATGAGGGACATCATGAGTTTCAAATATGATTGGAACATAGAGGTTTTAGCTCAGTTTCATGCCACATTCTTCCATGAAGATAACAAGGAGACCATCCACTGGATGACAGAAGGAGTGCATTACAAAATAGATTTCCTCACTTTTGCTAGGTTGTTTGGGTTCAGCAAGGAGGACGGGGAAGGCGATATTATCCATTTTGAGGCCCACATGAACCCCAACAAAATTGCTGCAGCTTATGAGTATGAGGAGCTGGCTGATGGCTCCACCACTGCTCTGAAATCAGTGTTCTATGTGCTCAATAATATGTTCAGGGAAACCATTTACCCAAAAGGGGGCAGTGACTCAACAAGTCTTAGGAGGTTTGCACCAAACCTCGCCGGCTAGGCCGCCGCCCGGAGCTAGGCCATTCTCTCGTGAGCGATTTATTTGGTACAACCTCGGTAGAAGTGACAGAGAGTGGGAAGTGCAACTCGCCCTATGCCCCTTATCTTATGTACATGATAGAGATGGTTTCGGGGGTCGCCTACAAGAAAGATGTTGAGCATGCATCCTACCAAGTAAAGCGGTGGCGGCATCGAAGAAGCAAGACATTGTGGAGGAGCACATCCTTAAGAAGGCCGGCACCAAGCCATCCGGATCCGGTCCCGGCGGTAGGAGAAGAAGGATCCGGCAAGGCTCCCATGCCCGCTGGTCCGCACAAGCCGAGAGGGATGGTTAGGGACACTTGGAGGTATCTGCGATGGACTTCCCATCGGCTTTTTGAGCTCGGGGAAGACATGAACAGATTGCTGAAGCACCGGGGGCGTCCTTTGATGCCATGCATCACCCCCCTCCTCTCTTCCCCCGACTTTCCGCAGTACACTACCGGTGAGGATGAGGGTGAGCGAGAGCCTCGCTACTCCCATGGCCGAGGATACTCCCCGCCGCCCACTTCGCCGCGATGAAGAAGATGAAGAACCACTTGGTGCTAAAATGGCCAGCCGAGGAAAGAGGCCGCCGGCAAGAAGGCAATGGGGTCCTCATCCGGTGCAAGACTCGGGAGAAAGGCCACTACTTGGAAGGCCCTGTCGAAGACCCATAGATCTGTCATCTGGCTCTGACCTTGGCTCTGACAGCACTGTCCCTGAAGCAGAAGAGGAGGAATCTGACTTCAGTGATGAGGAGTGACTTCTCTAGGTTCTGTTATCACTTCCTCTCTTCTTTTCTTTCCTTTTTGTTAAATTGTTGACAAAGGGGGAGAGATGAAGATTGAGAAGCATCTGAAGACCTGGAGCTCCTTCTGGTGGCCTGCTAACCACAGAAATTCTTTTGTTCTTTTGGTGAGATGAGAGTGCTAACTTCTCTCATAAACTCATCGTCGGTATTTTGGTGAACTCGCCGTAAAACATTTAGCTTGCCTCTGTTGGCAAGCGGGATCCGGTCATGGTTGTATGGGATTTGCAAAACTTTAAAACCTTGTGTTGGATGTAATAGGGCTAGATGTGTTGAATGCCGTTATCCTTATCTAGTCGCTATTTTCTCGGTCTTATCCGTTGTTTTGCTCCGTGTGTTTTTGTTATCCGTTGGAGTATCCGTTGCGGACCTCGGAGGTTCCGAGAATTTTTCCGAGGCTCCAACCCCCGGAGGTTCCGAAACTTTCTCGGAGGTTCCGAACTCGCTAACGCATAACTCTCCGAGTGTTTTCACATGGCATATGCATCACGTATTATCTCGCTACACCTCTTTTGCACCCCTCGATGGCTTGAGTACAACTTTCTTGACACTTATACTCACAATGTATGCAATTTAATTGTCGGTCATGACATTCTTCCTATTCAAAAGGTACATGCATACATTAAGGGGGAGACTTGTACTCAAATCATCAAAAGCTCAATCTTTCAAATTAAATTGTAAACTTTAATTGGGTTGTCAACATTTACCAAAAAGGGGGAGATTGTAAGTGCAATCAAGCCCTATGAGGGTTTTGGTGATGTTGACCACACAATTAAAGAGCTAATGAGCCTTTGAGTTTGTTGTGCAAAGCATAAAGTTATTATCACGGGTGCAAAAGATTAATTGGAGACCCCTCAACTTGTTACAAAAAGGGTTGCCTATGCTACTTGGAGGAGTTTATTTATTTTATCTTTTGAATTTGAGTATAGGACAATCCGTACTATCAAGAGGGATACTAATGGTGAGTTAGGGTGGTTGCAAGTGCTCATAATCCATCTTTCCAAAACCTTAATCCTCACCCCAAGGGAAGTAACCTGCAGCTGTTTTGCTTCTGGCCGTCGATTGTTTGTTCGGAGGTTCCGAAGATTTTCTCGGAGGTTCCGACCGTACGGGCTACGATCCGCAGAGTTTTCAAAAGTCGGAAGTTCCGAGATTTTTCTCGGAGGTTCCGAACTCCGGAATATAGCCGTTATCGTTCGGGATCCGGGGGTATTTATACCCTACGGTCCCCCAACGGTTATCTTCTTCCTCCTCTGGCACAGAACGCCGTTCCCACTGTTTACTCTCACCTTGCATTCACTCCTAACCTACTCTCATCCAAATCCTTGCCTAGCATTGATTGAGAGTGGATTCTTGAAGTGAGTTAGTGAGCCAATCTCTTCTCTCTTGGTACTTGAGCACTTGGAAGAACCCTAGCAAGCTTGGTGGATCTATTACTCTTGGAGCTTTGCTCCTAGACGGATAGAGGTACTTGGAAGCTCTCCAAACCGATTTGTGGAAGCTCCAAGGTGTTTGTATTACCCCTTGTGATTCTAGTGGAAAGCCTCCACCTATTACCCTAAGTGATAGGTGTGAGAGAGGAGTTGACCTTTGTGGTCCAAGCCTTCGGTGGCCTCCTCAACAACGTGGACGTAAGCAAGCCTTTGTGGCGAGCTGAACCACGGGATAAATCTTTGTCTCATGCGTGTTCTCATTTACTTACTTGTTCATGCTTGTGCTTGACTAGATCTATTAGGGTTTGCTCCCGATCTACTTTGTGGTGCCTTGCTAGCTTGTACTTTGCTTAGAAATCCTCTTGCTAGGTCCTAAGTACCTCTTAGAATTTAGTAGATCTGGTTTCCTTCAAGTTTCTCGCAGCTTTTGTTATTTGTGCTCTGTTCTTACAAATTGTCGGAAGTTCGAGTTTATTCTCGGAGGCTGCCTCGTTCGGAGGTTCCGAGAATAATCTCGGAGGTTCCGAGGTCCGACACTTGTTTTCGCGAGAAAAAGTTTAAATTCGTGTGCGGGCCTATTCACCCCCCCCCCCCCTCTAGGCCACTTTGCCTCGATCCTTTCACCACCCGTGAAACCGCGCTAGAGAGAGGGATTTCCGGCCGCTTCCACACCGAAGCCGTTTCTGCAACCCGTTTGGTAGGGCTTCACCAAAAATATATTCTGAAGTTGCACAAGAATCCCTACCAAACACACCCTGAATTTGCAGGGACTATTCAGAAAATATGCAACAAAACCTCTCTAGAAGACTCCAGAAGGCTTCGGAACTCAACGCGACTTAGCACCTAAAAAAGAAGCATATAGAAGGATCAAGGACCCACCTGGCCGAAGTGGACCCCGAGTGGGGCCCACACCAGACCGACCGGCCCAGTGGTGGGGCCGATCGGCCACCCCCTGGCGCCAACTGGGCCCGACTTATGGAATGTTCCTCCACCGCCTATGAAGATCAATCTAAACCACATCTTTAGGTCGGTTTGATCCTACTGTCCACGCCATCTCCTCTGGACTATATAAGCAGACCCCCTGACCACAGGGCAGAAGGCAACTCATTCTATCAGATCCTCCATGCCTACCTGAGATAAGAGCTCTAGATTAAAATTAGAGTTGGAGAGTTAGTATCAAGTTGAGAGATTAGATCCACAGTCTAATTAGACCTAGCTAATCTTGTTCGAGAGGATTAGAGAGCGGTCGAAGCCAAGCTTAAGGAAGGCCCGGACCTATCGGTGTCTCCTTTTCATCTTCTTCCTCTGGGATCAACTCCATTGGAGCCTGATCCTGAGACATTGCGGGAAAGATCAACTTCTTATTCAAGTGAGCACCATTGTTTTTATTGTTCTTACGGTTCATAACTCTTTGAGTACTTTAATTCCTGTCTCTCTGGAGTTAAAGTTGCGTGTTTAGTGTAAGCGTGGTGCTTAGACTAGCTAGCTTGTGAATTACTTCTATATTTCGGGTCATGGGGTAGATCATGGCGGTGATAGCACCATTGAGTCCTTCGTAGTCCACCTTCTGTCTATAGAAACCGTATGACTCCCCCCCCTAGATTCTCGGGAGGTTCCCTTTCCTAAATGTGCCTTCATACAATCACTCCATAAGAACAATAGAGACATAGCTCGTGAGAATAAGAATCAAACATCCTTAAGTGCTCCTTATCTCTTATTTTTGTCCAGTCCTTGATAGCTACTCAGTTGATTAGTTAAATACCTCAAATACTCTCTTTACCATTCTCCCTGTGGATTCGATATATAAAACCCTCTCCTGAGTGGAATGCTCACCGGTATCCGTGCGCTTGCGGATTATCCATCACAATATTTCTGTAGGCTTAACAAATACCAACAGAGGGGTAGACAGTCACGGAGATGACCGCCCCCAAGCGACATTAGAGCCACCGGCCGGGGCCGACACGGGTGGTGAGGACGTAGTGATGGTGCCCGCGGACGATGGTTCAGCGCCACCCCCGCTGGCGGGGGAGCATGACGCTACAACGTCAATGGCGCCTGAGCCTTCAATGGCCGCGGGCGTAGCATCGGTCGAGGGCGCAGCGAACTTGTTGTCATGTCGGTACGTGGACTTCCCTAGCATCGGGACCATTGATCTTGATGCCGCCGAACTCCCGAGCAACGACCGGGAGATCCTGTAGGTGGCAACGGAGCAAATGTTCACCGACCCATCAATCTTGGATGCCATCGTGTCGGTCGCGTCGACACTGCGTCAAGATGAGGGTGCAAGCGGCTCGGCGCCCCCGCCGCGTCGGAGGCGGCGGAGGGGGTTCTCGGGGAATCTGCGGCCGACACGGAGTCGGCCGTGACCGTGTCGCCGCCAACACCGACTGGAGTGGGCATGGTTGCGTCCCCGCCCCGGCCCCACCGGCGCCCGCGCCCACGCCCGCTGCTTCAGTGGTCGATGCGGTGGAGGGTGTTGTCGGAGGAGCGGGGCCATCATCACCCCGACTAGTTGCCGCCGCCGCGGAGGATGTCCCCGTGCCGAGCTAGCCCACCGCGGTCCCTCAGGAGCGCGAGGCCCCCCCGAGGGTGCAACAAGGGCCGCCTCCCCGGATTTCCAGGAGCGCGACTCCCCTGAGGGCACGACAAGAGCCGCCTCCCCTGAGATCCAAGAGGCTGAGAAGAACTCCGCCTGGCGTCGGAAGCAGCGATGCCCAGGTCCTCGAGCTTGCCAATGCCTCGTGGGCAGCTGCCTTCGAGGCTGGCGACGACGCTGAGGACGAGGAGGAGGCCATGGTGTGCAACACCCTTGAGCGCGGGTTGGCGTGGGCACACCGCGTGTTCGATGAGTTGATCCTTCTCGCGACATCGGTAAGTTTCCTTGTTTGAGTAACCTATTTTCTGGTTTCCTGGTTCTTCCGAGAAGTGCTGCACACCTTCGACTTGTTCAGGGCAGACCCTCGCGGCATCAGGTAGGAGGTGAGCGCGTGCGACACGAGAGCTCCACACAGAGCGGGCTCAATTGGAGATGCAGCTCGTCGCGGCTTGAGTGGCGGAGGTCGCAGCAGTGGCAAGTGAGGCGTCGATGCGGACGACCCTTGAAGCTGCCAAGCAGTACACGGAGGACCGCGCGACCGCTGCTCAGAGCACTGCTGCTGCAGCCGTGATCGAGTGGGACTCACTGGCGTCGAGGCTGGCTCTTGCCGAGGCTGAGGTCGAGAAACTCCGCGTGGCTGCGGCGTCCACCGAGGAGGCCGCCGAGAGGGCCAGGGCCGCTACTGCCACCACCGAAGTTGCTGCCCGGGACACTGCCCAGGCCACGGCTCGCGAGAAGGCGACACTCAAAGCGAGGGTGTCGGAGCTGAGCGCGACCTGGGCACTGCCACGGCGGGTCTGGCGACGGGCGGCCGCCAGTTCTCCCCGGTCTCCAATTAGCTTCAGGAGGTCTCCGAGGAGGCGACACGACTACGCGAAAGCAACACCAAGTTGTCGGAGGGCCTCCATGGTAAGTCAAGTGGACGCATTTCTTCTCCATCCCCATCACCGTTCGCTTTTCGTCGTGCTCTAACTTGCGAGTTGCCATTTCAGGGGTGTGTGTGTATCACGCCGGAATGACCACGAAGTTGGCGGAGCTGAAGCTGGAGCTGAACTCCGCCCTCCTCAAAGTCATCAAGAAGGATGGTGCAATCGGTCGTCCGTCGGAGTGTTGACGGATAAAAGACGTATCCCTCTATGATCCGCAAGCGTACGGACCCCACACCTTTTTCACCACGGGATTCCCAAGGTTCTTGTCAATCCGCGGAGCAAGGGGATTACAAGCGTTCGATAAACAACGACACACTAGCTACTAAAACCCTAACTAATATTATACTAGAAAACAACTAAACACACTAGAGAGAATGATTAAGATATCAAGGTAGAAGACACTCGCCCACGGGTCTACGATACTAGAGCATGCAATCGCTTAAAGACATGAAAACCAATCTAATCTATCGGGGTTGTGACCACGGTTTCGCCCTTTCCCTCCTCTCGTACTGTCACTACGCGAAGGTATTCATGACTAGACCTTTGATGGACACGGCGTATTGAATGGATCCAAGGAAGCATGGGAGCTCTACTCCCTTTACGGCATGGTAGCTAACCTTAAGCATTAAAGTATATTCAACACAAGATGATAGATAGATAATCCGACAAAGTGCGATTACATCTCAAGATCGGACGAATGAGAAGATTACCCCATCAAGGAGCCGATCATGGCACCGTTGATCATGGTTTCCCTTCCGCCGGTGTCTTCCTTCTTCTCCACGAGAGGGTGCTTCCTTCGAGGTGGTTGATCTCCCGCCGGAGATCCTCCTCCTCTCTCTCTAGCTTGTGGATGGCCTTCGGTGCGAATGACTCCTCTTCTCGGTGTTGGCGGCGCCTCGGGGCTTTTAGGGTTGAAGATCCTTCGAGGGCAAGGAAAACGGGACCGAACCGGTGCCGGAGCCGGGCCGGGCCGGCCGGCCCGAGCCGGCCGGCCCAGCCCACCCGGCGGCCGGTTCGGTCGACCCTTTTGCTCCGTGGGTCCTCGTGCACTTATGTACTTTGCCCCCTCCACTTGCATGAATTTGATGTTGTTATCCTCGCGTCCAAGATGGAGGCTCTCTTCGCATGAAGTTCGATCTTTTACGCTTCAATCCCCGGGATGTTCCTCGTAGCACTTCGGTCCTCGCCACCATTGGAAGTGATTTCATCCAGGCTCATAAACACGAACAAGACTCCGTAAATGCTCCTTTGAACTTGTTGCGAATCCGTCCTTTATGTCCATGATTTCCTACATAAACACAACACTTCCAAATGCATGCACATAGATGAACTTGTTACATGATTAGTGTGCCTAGTGGCGGGTTAGTTCCATAATCAAATCCAAACCAAAGTGTAATGAACATGCTAGGTGCACAAAAATACACCGTCAACATCTCCCCCACGCTTAGCTCTTGCTCGTCCTCGAGCAAGTACTCGTAAAAGAACTTCGTCCAAGGTGTTGTAATCATGTACCACTTATCCTTCTTCACAAGTCGGTCAATCCCTTCATCTTTAATACATAAACACAAAGTAATGATAATCAAACATAAACATGGGCGTTTAGAATTTTTACCACGTCAAGTTTTACCCCACAACTCAAACTCTTCACTTGAAGCCTTCAATCTCAACCATGCTTACTTCTTTGCTTCCATCGGAGGGTTTTTATGATTTTTAAAACAAAAATTTCTGCAACAAGTATTAGACAAAAACCTTTCTCCAAGCTCTCTCAAGTCACTCATATAAAGTGGCTATCCTAACCAAATTTTATAAAACTCTCACCTCCCATTAATCTCTCATATATCATGTAAAGTGGAGCTATAGGTAGGGCTAGCGCAATCAACACAAGTATTGTCAAACTAAGAACTTCCTCTAATGGTTGTCTACCTTTCAAAGCCAATGATCATGAGAATTAACCATATGTAGGGATAACAAGGATGAGAAGATTTAGAATGGTGGACATGTGCAAGGGCAAAAGAAAATTGTGACTACAAGGCACCGATGATGTCCTCGTTGTCGGATTGCACATGGTTGGAAATAGAGTAAAAGTTTCGTCTCACAATCAACGTGACACCCTTCCTTACACGTTATTTTTTTCTTTTCTTTCACTTAATTCATCCCTCTCATATCTTCATTGCTACCTCATCTTTTTCTTTTTCTTTTTCTTTTTCTTCTTTCATTCATATATTTTCTTTCTTTCTTTCTTTCTTTCTTTTCCATACTCATACTTTTTCTCTTTATTTTTCTCTCTCTTGACAACTTTTCAAAGCTTTCAATTCTCTCTTTTCTTGCATGCATACAATCTGAAATTTTAAATAAATCATGCTAGAGACGAGACGAAACTTTGAAAATAGGTTGTGTTCAAGGAATACGATGTACAAAAGAGATGTATAGGGTTGGGTATGGAATTCGGCGACGAACGTGACATTCGTTGTGAAGGTCACGTAACCGAATATATGACGAGGCTAGCAACAAAAGATAAGCACAAGAACATGATCATTGCTCGAAATTAAAACTCACCAAGAGAGAAGGGTCCTAGCCTAATTCATCGTGCTAATCACACTTATGGTGGAGCGAAAAAAATAAACTTGGCTTTGGATAGGAATTTTTTTCTTACTCTCAAATTGGAAAAAGAGGTTTTGCTAACCTTTATTACAAGGGTTTTAAGATAATTTTCAGAACTGAAAACCTCCAATTTTTAGCATTGAACATAGCACAACTAACATGTCAAGCTCAAGATCGAAGTGCGGTATGGGTACTTTAAGTAGTAGCGATTCCACTAAGCACCACGGTAAATGCTTTTCAAACCACATACTTGTGTTCATATATCAAGAATCGAAGATTAAACAAACAAGTAAATAAAAATAAGCAATACATAAAACACAAAGATATATATAAAGACTCTTTTTATTTGGTTTTCTTGACTCAACACTAATTTAAGACACTTGCAAAAAATTTTAAAACACACTCAAAAACTAAAGACTCATTATAACACTAAGACTCACACACGAAGATTAAACCGAACCTAAACTTGAAGTTCAAAAGCTAAGGCTAGCGAGCTAGCTCTCCCCCACGCTTAAAACATACGACGTCCTCGTCGTATCTTACAAAAATCCTAAGGGGAAAACTAGATCTAGTGGTACTTCAAGCAAGTTTTGCACCACTTGCCTCTCATGTTTCCAACCATGCCGAAAAGTTTGCGCACGTTACGGTTTAGGAACTTGTAGTCATCTTCAACTACACGCTCCAAGTCCTCCATACACTTGCTTCATTGCTTCCATGGCTTGGAGACATTCGTCGGCCGACATGTAGAGATCCGCGATGGATTGACGGCAAGCTCGACAACACATCGGATGCAATCCGAAGGGGTCGTCGTTGCCATAATCTCCACCGTTGTCACCACCGTCGTTGCCACCTCCATTGTCGTTGCCTTCGTTGCCGTCGTTGCCGTCGCCATTGGGGCCTTTGGGAGTCCTTTCCTTGGGCCGCTCATCCCAATCATCATCATCTCTACGGCGGCCGCCCACGAGCTCGGGCTACGATCGTCGGAGTAGTCGCTATCCCCATAATCCTTAGGCTCGGTGACACCTCCTTGTAGTCTTTGCGCTTGATGCCTTGGATGCGTGCCGACCTTCGGACGGGTGTAGGGACCTTCTCTCCTTCGACGGGGTTGCGAGATGCAAGAGCTCTGGTCGGGACACGTCCTCCGCAACGGATGTGTGCGGTCCTCTTGACGGGTAGCTTGAGCTCGCATCGCATCGCCTCCTCCATCGATGGCTTCTAGGCTTCTAGCTTCAACTCTAAGCTTCTTGGGGGCACAATGGCTGCTACAAGGGTGCAAAATATTGCTTGAAAGGTTTGATCCTCGAGCTCCCAATTCGGCCAAATAAATAGTCCTGAGAGAAAAGCCACCGGAACCTTATTTTCCCTTTTTACACTTCCCTTAAAATTTTCCGACCAAACAAGGAAGTCAAAAAGGAGCAATTCGGGCGAAATTCGGCGTCATCGGACGTCGGGCCCCTCCCGGGCCGGTCCGCACGGGCCGGCCGGCCCACCCCCGCCTCGGGGGCCGGGCCGGTCCGGTTTTTTGCACACCGCCCTATTTTTTCTTCCTTAGCCCATGGGAAAAAGTTGGCCCGATAAATCTTCGCGAAAAACTCCGGAAACTAAAAGAAAAACTATTTACGAGAAATTCATGCCTTGTTTTTCGTCCTAGGCGGGACGTTCGGGCTCTTCCTCCATGGTGAAGACGTCAACATGGTGAAGGGGCACGACATCGGGTTCGTAGTAAACCTTAAGCTGCCGTCCATTCACCACAAATTGATCGCCGTTTATATCCATAATGGTCACCGCTCCGTTGGAGAGCACCGAATGCACAACATAAGGTCCGTCCCACTTGCTTTGCAATTTCCCTTTTCCGAAGGTTTTAAACCTCGAATTGTAGAGGAGGACCTTATCTCCTTCTTTAAATTCTTTTTTCTTCAATCTTTTATCATACCACCTTTTGATTCTCTCCTTGTATATGCTTGCGTTTTCATATGCCTTCAACCTCAACTCCTCTAGCTCGCTTATTTGAATTCTTTGTTTCACCACCGCGGCATCGAGATCAAGGTTCATCTCTTTAATCGCCCAATAGGCTTTATGTTCCAACTCAACCGGAAGGTGGCAAGCTTTTCCATAGACGAATTGATAAGGGGTCATACCTATCGGTGTTTTAAACGCCGTTCGATAAGCCCATAAAGCTCCGTCTAATTTCTTTGACCAATCCTTGCCTCCCTTCTCTATGGTCTTGTTAAGTATGCTTTTTAATTGCCTATTTGACGCCTCCGCTTGTCCGTTGGTTTGTGGGTGATAGGCCGTGAAGACCCTATGCTCAATTCCCAACTTGGACAAGCACTTTTTGAAGTTCTTCCCGGTGAAATGAGTTCCTCCATCACTTATCAAGATTCTCGGTGTACCGAAACGGGGAAAATCACGTTCTTGATCATAGTGATGGACTCCTCTCGTGGAGGCTTTACGACATGGTATAGCCTCTACCCACTTGGATACATAATCAACCATAACAAGGATATACTCAAATCCAAATGAGTTTTTAAAAGGCCCCATGAAGTCTATGCCCCATACATCGAATATGTCGATTTGTAAGTTGTATTTCAAAGGCATAGAATTTCTTTGAGAGATGTTTCCGGTTCTTTGGCATTCGGGGCATGACGCAACATATCTTTTAGTATCTTCATGCATCTCCGGCCAATAGAATCCGCTCGACCATACTTTTGCTTCGGTTCGAAAATGGCTATAGTGTCCACCGTACTCCGCCGAGTGGCACTTCCTTAGAATCTCAACCCTCTCTTCTCTTGGCACACATCTTCTCATCACTCCATCATTGCCAAGCTTGAAGAGGTATGGTGCATCCCAAAAATATTTCTTACTTTCGGAGATTATCTTCCTTTGAGTGTTTTTTATCTAGATGATCGAGGGGCATCTTCCGAATTGCTCGAATGATGTCGATCATCCAAGTATCTTTATCGAGCACTCTATAGAGGTGGTTATCTCTCATCTTATCTTCTATGGGCTCTTTATCATCTTGTCCACGATTCATCCTAGACAAATGATCGGCCACAACATTCTCCACCCCCTTTTTATCACGAATTTCAACATCAAACTCTTGGAGAAGAAGGATCCAACGAATCAAACGTGGTTTAGCTTCCTTCTTAGCCAAGAGATACTTGATGGCTGCGTGATCGATGTAAACAATGACCTTCGAGTTCACGATGTAAGATCTGAATTTTTCGAAAGCGAATACCACCGCTAGCAACTCTTTTTCCGTAGTGGCGTAATTTAATTGTGCCCCACTAAGAGTTTTGCTAGCGTAGTAAACGGCGTGAACTCGGCCTTCCTTTCTTTGACCCAAGACCGCGCCTACGGTGTAGTCACTTGCATCACACATGATCTCGAAAGGTTGGCTCCAATCCGGAGGTTGGATGATGGGAGCGCTCACCAACGCATTTTTCAAGGTCCGGAATGCCGCTAGGCACTTCTCGTCAAAGTCGAAAGCCACATTCTTTTGAAGAAGGTGCGTTAAAGGCTTAGTGATCTTCGAGAAGTCCTTTATAAATCTTCTATAGAATCCGGCATGGCCTAGAAAGCTCCTTAAGGACTTAACATCCGTAGGAGGTGGGAGTTGCTCAACCGTCTCTACCTTAGCCTTGTCCACTTCAATTCCTCTCTCGGATATAACATGTCCGAGCACTATGCCTTGCTTAACCATGAAGTGGCACTTTTCCCAATTTAAAACCAAATCTACCTCCGCACACCTTGTAAGGACCTTTTCTAAGTTTGCTAAGCAATCCATGAACGTCTTCCCGTAAACGGAAAAATCATCCATAAACACTTCAAAAATTTCTTCGATGAATTCCGAAAACACGACCATCATGCAACGTTGAAAAGAGGCCGGATCGTTGCATAGGCCGAAGGGCATCCTCCTATATGCAAACGTTCCGTAAGGACACGTAAACGTTGTCTTATGTTGATCTTCCGGTGAATGGGAATTTGCATGAACCCCGAGTATCCGTCGAGAAAGCAAAAATAAGCGTGGTTTCCTAACCTCTCGAGCATCTCGTCAATGAACGGTAGGGGGAAGTGATCTTTCTTCGTCGCTTTGTTAAGCTTACGGTAATCGATACACATCCGCCACCCGGTCACGGTTCTTTGCGGTATCAACTCGTTCTTCTCATTCTTCACCACGGTTAAACCTCCTTTCTTCGGTACACAATGTACGGCTCACCCACTCGCTATGCGGAACCGGTAGATGATTCGGCATCAAGTAACTTGATAACCTCTTTCTTTACTACCTCTCGCATGGCATGGGTTAGCCTCCTTTGGTGGTCCACTACGGGCTTACATTGGTCTTCCATTGGTATACGATGAGTGCAAAAGGTCGGGCTAATACCTTTGAGATCATTAATCGAGTATCCAATCACCTTCCTATGTTTTTTAATAAAATCAGCAACGCTTCATTTTCTTCGGGACTCAACTCGTCGCTCACAATGACTGGATAAGTTTTGTCTGGGCCCAAAAATTCATATTTTAATCCCTTGGGCAAAGGTTTAAGGTCTACCTCAGGCACTTGTGGCTCCTCGGGTTTGATTTCTCCTATGTCTTCGAATTTCTCTTCCTCCACACTACCATCATGCGGCTCTAAGCCTTTTGTTGCTTCCTCTAGTTCTTCATCTTGTTGATTACTAATTTGATTTCCATCGCTCTTTGCAGCGGGTCTCTAAGGGTTTCAACAAAACAAAGACTATCTATCTCTTCTACTTCTTCATCTTCGGGAGGAAAAGTTGTAAGGTGTTTAGAAGCACGAAGAAAGTTATATGTGTACTTTGTTCCATTAAGGTTCATTGTTACTTTGCCTTCTCCGCATCTAACACGGCATCAACCAACTTAAGAAAAGGCCTACCTAAGATTATATGATCATAATTACTATGGTGAGCATCAATAACAAAGAAATCGGTTGGTATATAGTTTCTAGAGATTTTTACATTCATGTTGCAAGCAATACCTAGAGGTTTGATAGTTCTACCATCTCCCATAATTAATTTCGTTGATGTTGGAGCTAAGTCTAGGTTGTGGTCTTGAACTTTATCGTAAATTTTAGAAGATAGAACACTTACTTGGGCTCCGATGTCGCATAAAGCTTTGCATTGGACTCCGTTGATCTCGCAACTCAAGTGTGGTGTCATCTTCTCTTCTTCTTCGGATCCTATCAAGTAAATTTCAGCGAGGCGAGCGTATGGTGATGCTTCGGGCTTGATCCCCATGATTCTCTTCACCTCGGCAATATGTTCCGGATCCACCACGTCATCTCCAAAGAGCTTTTCGAAAATCTCACCGGTGGTTTCGAGGTCGTATGAATTTTCAGCTTTCTTCTCCGGTGGGAAATCCACTTCTAATGCTCTCGCCATTCCCTTTTGATTAGGGAACGGTCTTCTCTTGTCGAATACTTCTCCGTAATCAATAGGAACCCAATCCATTGGTTCGAACTCCCTTAGTGGCTTCGCGCTTGACATGCTTCTCTTGTTCGTCTCATTTGGTGTGGCGAAGTCGACGTTTGGTGTAGTTCTTGACTTGATGTGTTCTCTTTCAAGCTTTTCCATGATTGATTCCTCTTTTGTGACTTCCGGGTTGCCTCTTTAGAAAAATCAGCAAGCTTCTTCTTCCTTGAATTGTATTCCGGCTCTTCCACAAGTCTTGTTTCCCAATCTCTTCGCATGGCGGCCGCTTTACTAACTTTTTGTAGAAGTTGGGCAGCTTCCGTGAGTGTTTTCTCCATGAGATCCCCACCCGCACACATTTCGACGTGTTGCATGCAACTAGGGGTTAGGGAAAAGAAAAATGTATGCAAGAGTACGTCACCGGTGAAGCCGAGTTTTGGTCCTTGTTCGATTAATTCATTAAACCTATCCCGGGCTTGGTCTATCCCTTCCTCTTCTCCTTGCATGAAAGTGATCACTTGCCTCCTTAGATGTTGAACCTTGCTAATTGGAAAGAACTTCTCGCAAAACTTCTTTGTCAACTTGTTCCAATTGCCTTCAACTTCAAAGGACGCAACCGAATACCATGTCCTTGCTTTGCCGGCAAGTGAGTAGGGAAAGAGATTCCATTTGAACCATTCATCTGGAACTCCTTCTTGACGCACCGTGTTGCATATTGTCGTGAAATCCCTTATGTGTCTATATGGGTTCTCCGTAACCATCCCTTCAAATGGGTTTTCCGCCACCATCTTGATGATCTTGGATTTAATTTCATACTTGGTCGCTTCGAGCTTCGAATCCGACTCTTGTACTTTTATGTCTTCACATCGAGGGCTAGCGTAATCCCTTAATGATTTCTCCGGTTCTTCCACGGGTTGATTAACGAACTCCATCTAGACAATAAGATAAAAACAAAAACAAAAATGAAACAAGTGTTTTTCTAGATAATATATGTTAGATAAAGCAAATAAAAGGTAAACTAAATATAAAACTAAGTTAGATGCAAATCAAACGATGTAAACTAACTTGCTCCCCGGCAACGGCGCCAGAAAAAGGGGCTTGTTGACGGATAAAAGACGTATCCCTCTACGATCCGCAAGCGTACGGACCCCACACCTTTTTCACCACGGGATTCCCAAGGTTCTTGTCAATCCGCGGAGCAAGGGGATTACAAGCGTTCGATCAACAACGACACACTAGCTACTAAAACCCTAACTAATATTATACTAGAAAACAACTAAACACACTAGAGAGAATGATTAAGATATCAAGGTAGAAGACACTCGCCCACGGGTCTACGATACTAGAGCATGCAATCGCTTAAAGACATGAAAACCAATCTAATCTATCGGGGTTGTGACCACGGTTTCGCCCTTTCCCTCCTCTCGTACTGTCACTACGCGAAGGTATTCATGACTAGACCTTTGATGGACACAGCGTATTGAATGGATCCAAGGAAGCATCGGAGCTCTACTCCCTTTACGGCATGGTAGCTAACCTTAAGCATTAAAGTATATTCAACACAAGATGATAGACAGATAATCCGACAAAGTGCGATTACATCTCAAGATCGATTACAACCCATGGACGAATGAGAAGATTACCCCATCAAGGTGCTGATCATGGCACCGTTGATCATGGTTTCCCTTCCGCCGGTGTCTTCCTTCTTCTCCACGAGAGGGTGCTTCCTTCGAGGTGGTTGATCTCCCGCCGGAGATCCTCCTCCTCTCTCTCTAGCTCGTGGATGGCCTTCTGGTGCGAATGACTCCTCCTCTCGGTGTTGGCGGCGCCTCGGGGCTTTTAGGGTTGAAGATCCTTCGAGGGCAAGGAAAACGAGACCGAACCGGTGCCGGAACTGGGCCGGGCCGGTCGGCTCGGGCCGGCCGGCCCCGAGCCCACTTCGGCCCGGTTCGGTCGCCCCTTTTGCTCCGTGGGTCCTCGTGCACTTATGTACTTTGCCCCCTCCACTTGCATGAATTTGATGTTGTTATCCTCGCGTCCAAGATGGAGGCTCTCTTCGCATGAAGTTCGATCTTTTACGCTTCAATCCCCCGGGATGTTCCTCGTAGCACTTCGGTCCTCGCCACCATTGGAAGTGATTTCATCCAGCTCATGAACACGAACAAGACTCCGTAAATGCTCCTTTGAACTTGTTGCGAATCCGTCCTTTATGCCCATGTTTTCCTACATAAACACATCACTTCCAAATGCATGCACAAAGATGAACTTGTTATATGATTAGTGTGCCTAGTGGCGGGTTAGTTCCATAATCAAATCCAAACCAAAGTGTAATGAACATGCTAGGTGTACCAAAATACACCGTCAACACGGAGCGCCTTCGGGGTGAGTGTCAGACCTTGACTCTACCTTCCTCTTTCCTTCGGGTCCGCCGTAACTCGTCGCCTTGTTCATCTTTCAGAGATCAAAACCGAGCTGGAGCAGTCACAAATGGCTCGGGAGCAGGACACGGCCGCCCTGAACCAATCCCGGGATGCCCAGAGCAAGTCAGAGGCTGCTCGCCGAAAGAATGCCGAGGACATGGCCAAGCTTGGAAGAGCCATCAGCACGGCCACGACTGGGCTCGACGTGTCGCTTGGGTCAGTGGCACCCGAGGCGCTGGCTGAAGAGGTCGGGCGCCTCCCAGACGTGGTCCAGGAGCTTGAGCTGGCGACGATCCGGCGAGCAGTGCACCGAGTCCTCGCCATGTTCGAGTCGCACTACGAGGGGCTGGGCCGCATGGCGCTGAGCGGTGGTTGGGCCCCCGGTATCTCGGACGCGTGGTGCGATGAGCTCAAAGAAGACTGCGCCTCCTTCGCCCGCAACATGGCCGACGCTGCCCTGAAAGATCTGGAGTTGCTGCCACAAGATGCACCAGAGGACCCGGAAGCCCTCGAGCCCTCAAGTTAATTGTATCATATTTTGTTTTATGTAATGATGGGAACAAGTCGTAACGCTACTAGCCGTGTAGCTACGAACTTTATTCAAGTTGCATTACATCCCATTCGCTTCCGAGCGCCCCAGGATGACTGCGGCAACGCGTAGTCGATCTTAGAAAACCGAGACGACCGAGCCTTACTCTGGAGCCGCGGAGTCATAAGAGTCGGAAAGCTTGGCCTCCTCAATACGCTTAGGGTAACCACTTGTTCGCAGCCCCCGAGAGCTCAAAAGGTTCGGCAGGTAACTTAGCGTGGTTTTGTTTGTGAAATCGTTTTTAGACCAGAGTCCAGGCAGTCACCCGAATGCTTTTGAAAAGAGGTCGGACGAAGTCCTGAGGACTCGGACTGTGTAGCCGCGGAGGCGTAGGCACTAGGAACTTTGAACGAATAGCAACACCTCACCCTACGCAGGTCGTCGCCTTTACTTCTCGCAAGATCGAGTTTCCATCAAAAAACCATTTGCTCGTGCGATCGATCTCGACATGGTTGTCGGGATTTTTTTGAAAAAATCATAAAAAACGGGGGGGAGGGCATCGTGCCCTGGGTAGCCCCCGAGTAGGGAGCGTCTTTGCTTTGGTGCAAAGACACTCGCTGCTCAGCCATAAACGTTGTTGCAAAACTTATAAACACAACCATCAACAAGTTTCTGAACTCAAAGACATGTGAACAAGGCATGCAACATCTATTTATTGATGTACGAGGTTTGAACAGTTACTCAAGGATAAAATGGGCGTAGGTGCTCGATGTTCCATGCGTTGGAGATGACCCTCCCATCCTCATACTGGATCTTGTATGCCCCTGGTCGGAGCACCTCATGGATGATGAACGGCCCCTCCCAAGGTGGTGATAGCTTGTGCTTGTCCTTGCTTCCTTGAACTCGTTGGAGTACAAGGTCCCGACGTGGAACTCGCGGGGGCGCACGTTGCGCTCGTGGTAGCGTCGCGGGGCCTGCTGGTACTTGGCACAGCGTAGCAGTGCCACATCGCACGCCTCGTCGAGTTGGTCGATTGCGTCCTCGAGCGCGACTTGGTTGCCTTCCTCCGTGTAGGCCCGTACTCGCGGACTGACGTAGTCGATGTCCGTGGCAATACCGCTTCAGAGCCATGCACCATGAAGAAAGGTGTGAAGCTCGTGGCATGAAACGGTGTGGTACGTAGACTCCACGGCACGGACGGTAGCTCAGCCACCCATCTTGCTCAGAACTTCTCGAGTCACTTAAAGATTCGTGGCGTCAACCTTGCAGGATCATGTCGTTCACCCTCTCGACTTGCCCGTTCGTTTTCAGGTGGGCAACAGCCAACCAGTCCACACGAATATTGTTGTCATTGCAGAAGCTGAGGAATTTCTTCCCCGTGAACTGGGTGCCGTTGTCGGTGATAATTGTGTTGAGTATGTCAAAGCGGTAAATGGTGTCGGTGAAGAAGGACACCGCCTCCTCGGAGCGGACGTTGACGATGGGTCGAGCCTCGATCCACTTGGAGAACTTGTCGACTGCCACGAGGAGGTGAGTGAAGCCCCCAAGCACTTGTTGGAGAGGTCCCACCATGTCAACGTGCCAGACGGTGAAAGCCACGTGATGGGGATGGTCTGGAGTGCCTGCGTCGGGAGATGAGTTTGTCGAGCATAGAACTGGCTGCCTTCACAGTGTCATACTATGTCCTTGGAGTCTGCGACCATTGTGGGCTAGTAGAAACCTTGTCGGAAAGCCTTTCTGACAGGCATTCTCAGACCAGTATGGTGGCCACAGGTGCTGACATGTATTTCTCGGAGCAGCTCGTGTCCCTGGTCTCCAAGGATGCACCGCATGAGTATGCCAGCATCCCCCCGCTTGTAGAGCTTGTCGTCGATAAGGACGAATGCCTTTGCTCTGCGAGTGATGTGTCGAGCCTCCGTCTGGTCGGGGGGAGCTTCCCCTCGACTAGCCACTCGAGGATTAGGAAACGCCAATCGAGATCTTCTAGGTTCGGCTCGGGCGGCTGATCGACTGCCATGACCTCGGGCTCCTCCTCCGCGGGTGGCTTCTCTCCCTCCGTGCGGACAGAAGGGGCGTGTTGATCACTTGCAAAGACCACGTGAGGCACCGGGCTACGACTGGACGCAGCCTTTGCAAGTACGTCGGCTACTTTGTTGCAGTCGGACAACACGTGATGGAGCTCGAGGCCGTGGAACTTGTCCTCTAGATCACACACGGCTTGACAGTATGCCGCCATCTTGGGATCCACATAGTTTTTGTCCTTCATGACCAGATCCACGACCAGTTCTGAGTCTCCCCTGATCTCGAGGCGTTTGATCCCGAGCTCAACGGCGATTCGGAGACCGTTGATCAGGGCTTCGTACTCGACGGCGTTGTTCGATGTCGGGAAGTGTAGTCGTACCAAGTACTCCACGCGCACGCCCAGAGGCGAGATGAAGACAAGGCCTACACAGGCTCCTTCCTTCATGACCGAGACGTCGAAATACATGATCCATGTCTCGTGCTCGATCGACGCCGGGGGAGTTTGAATCTCGAAGAGCTCAGCTATGAAGTCTGCGAGTACTTGTGATTTGATAGTGCTGCGTGGTGCATAGGTTATGTTCTGTCCCATCAGCTCGAGCGCCCACTTGGCGATCCTCCCTTCGGCCTCAGGTTCTGGATGACTTCTCCGAGCGGGTACTTGGACACCACCGTGATGGGGTGAGCGTCGAAGTAGTGTCAGAGCTTGTGCTTGGTCATCAAGATCGCGTACACGAGCTTTTGCATTTGCGTGTAGCGCGTCTTGGAGTCGGAAAGCACCTCGCTGACAAAGTACACGGGTTGTTGCACTTTTTGCGATCTTTCGGGCTCTTCCCGCTCGACTACCAGCGCTGCACTGACCACCTGAGTTGTCACTGAGATGTACAGGAGCATCGACTCTTCAGGGGTCAGAGTTGTGATGATCGGAGGGCTCTTGAGCATATTCTTAAGAGAATTGAGTGCCTCTTGTGCTTCGGGGGTCCATGTGAAGTGGTCGGACTTCTTCATGAGTTTGTACAGTGGCAGACTGCGCTCTCCAAGTCGCGCTATGAAGCGGCTCAAAGCTGCGAGGCAGCCCATGACACGTTGTAAACGCTTCAGGTTCTCGATTGGACCCATGTCCATTATGGCCAAAATCTTCTCAGGGTTTGCTTCGATGCCGCATTCTGACATGACAAAGCCATGGAGCATGCCCCTCGGAACCCCGAAAACACATTTCTTAGGGTTTAGCTTCATCCCGTGTTGTCGCAGCTTCGCAAATACCTCGGTGAGGCCGGGGACCAAGTCCCCTATCTTCTTAGACTTGACGACGATGTCGTCGACGTATGCTTCTATGATGCATCCTATCTGTCGGGGACAACCCTGAGGGTCCCCTAAAAAACCGGGGGAGGTCCTACTTAAAACCTGCAAAAAATAGAAACAAAACACACCTCTTACTTAAACGCACACACAGGGCACGGCCCATGCTGCGGTGGCCCCCGCGGCCCACCGAAGTGGCCCAGTCAAAGGCCCCCTCGAGCGGGTTCCGCCTCGCTCGAGAGCTCACACCTCCCTCGAGCGGGTTCCGCCTCGCTCGAGGGCACACACCTCCCTCGAGCTGGTTCCGCCTCGCTCGAGGGTTCACGCCCCCCTCGAGCGGGTTCCGCCTCACTCGAGGGTTCACGCCCCCCTCGAGCGGGTTCCGCCTCGCTCGAGGGCTCACCTCCGCCTCGCTCGAGTCTTCCTCACACGCGCGCCTGCTCCCGCACGCGGGTACAGGCATTTAATGTTCTGACACAGCAGAGCCGCGCCATCATGCGCCTGGGAATCACGCCCCGGCGCTATTCCGCCAACTCCCTAGGGGGAACCCATCCCCTCCACTATAGGGGACTGTGCGACATGGCCAGTGTCAGCTCCGTGACACTGTGCTGCCCACTCCCGTACGACTAACGCGCCGCGCCCTCTAAGGGGGGCCGGCTGCACCCTCGAACCCTTCCCTCGTGAATCTGCAGGGTCAAACCATGACGTCAGGCCGGCGGGAACGCCATCCCCGCCCCTGTAGCGCCACGCCGGGCACTGCTACAACAACTCCGGCGCTGTTGAGCACGCAGGGACGGGACGCCACCACGCCTGCCACTGTACCTCGTACGGATCACCGTCAACGGCTTCCTCGAGCCCGTCTGAGGACGCCGCGGACAACCGCTACGCCTTCACCCTCGAAGCCGCCCCTGTTCAAGTACGGGACGCGCCACAACGACAAGACCGGAGCAAGGGCCGCCAGGACGGCCGCCAACTCCCCGGCGCTGCACACCATACCTCCACCTGTAGCTAAACAGTGCGGCATGCCTGTAAATCACCCCCTCCTTGATCTATAAAAGGAAGGTGATCCCCCTCGCTGCAAGGGACATCACATCAACAAAAACAACACATCACGCACACGCTTCTTCTCCCACGATATCGGCACTCAATCACTCCGCTTGGGTCTTGGAGGCCACACCTCCTCTCCCGTCTCGCTTGTAGCCGCCCCACTACAGGCACACCGGTGCAAAGCAATACGGTGCCTCGAGCACACCACTGCTGGACGTACGGCCCCGGCCGGAACCACGATAAACCCCGTGTCTTTAGTTGGTTAGCACCGACCATCGAGGGATAGATCTCAGCGCTTATTACTAGTTAGTGTCGGGACTACATTCCGCACCGACAGTTGGCGCCCACCGTGGGGCACGCGCGCTAAAGATCGCCCGTCATCAACTCTCTCGATGGTGATTCGCACCGAGTACCGCAGCCAGCGTTACTCCTTGGGCAGCTCGGACCCCTCCCCGCCGGGTTCGAAATCCGGCTCGAGGGCCTGAACTTTCAGGCCACGGGGAACGGCTACCTGATGCGCATCACTAACCGTGAGGAGCTCCGCGCGCGGCGCCAGGATGGGTCCGCCCGGGTCACCGCCGCACACGCCATCACGACGCCAACACCCGCCCGCACGGACGCCGCGGGTCCATTGGCGCCACGACGCCACCGCCGCTCCCGCCGCCACGACGACGACGCCCGCCTCGACGGGGGAGCGCTCGGTCTCGGACCGCACTTTCCCATCGGTCTGCGCGGCGCCGCGACGGCCTACACCGCCAACGCCAGCATCAACACGACGATGCGCAGGGTTCCCCCTGGCCGCCACGTTCTGGTTGCCAGGGACCCTAGCGCCTCCGCCGGCGACGAGTCGTCCCTAGGCTCAGTCGACGCGCTGCCACCCGCCACCTCGCATGGGTACGCGGAGTGGGACTTCTCCGGTGTGCCGGACCCAGTAATGTTCAGGCGGTTCCTCGACGCCGCGGACTACTGGTTCGGCTACTCCGACGACTCCAGCGCTGGGAGCTACGACCCCGCGCGGGAGTGCTGCGTCGTCATCGCCAACGACCCGGCAAATACCGCCGACGTGCCAGGCGCCGGCGACGGAGAGGTTCCTCCTGCTCTGGGGGCTAGATTGCGCATGGCCGCGGGGCCAAGCGCCCCTCCATCCTCACCCCCGAGGGGGGCCGACATCAACGCGCAGCTGGCCCAGGCGTGCGAGCTCGAGGCCGAGCTGGCGGAAGAATACCGCACGGTGCGGTTGCTTCGCGCCTCCATCACGGGGGAAGCCTCGGCGCGCAGCCGATCGCGCGCGTGAACTGGGCAGGCAAGCCCGTGACCGCATCAACGCCGACTTCAACGTCGACAACCCAGATACGCCCCCACGAGCGAGCGAAAAGCTCATTGCCGCCGCGACGCTGCTGCGGGCCATGCCCACCCCTTCGACACCCGAGGCGCGGAACCTGCACCGCGAGGCACAAGCGCTCATCGAGCAAGCGGCCGTCCAACAGACCGAGAGCTCGGCGTCCCGCATCTGCCAACAGGGAAGCGTGAGGGATGATGGGGGCGCGCAAGGCCTCGACCCTCGGTACATGCGGGTAGAGCGATGGAGCGCCCCGCCAACCCGGGGCACACGCCGGACAAGGAGCGGCTCCTCGACACACACGAGCAAGCCCAGGATGGCGATGCCCGTAACATTATCAACGCCCGACGGACGAGCAACGCGGAGGCACGGGCAGCGGCGGGCTACCACCCTCGGCGGGGTGGACGCTACGACAGCGGAGAAGACCGCTCGCCGACGCCGGAGCCCCCGGGGACCCTTGTGTTCAACCGGGAGATCCGCACAGCGGCCATTCCCCAACGCTTCCGCCAGCCGACGA
This sequence comes from Cenchrus americanus, assembly GCA_947561735.1. Taxonomy (NCBI): domain Eukaryota; kingdom Viridiplantae; phylum Streptophyta; class Magnoliopsida; order Poales; family Poaceae; genus Cenchrus; species Cenchrus americanus. The sequence continues at coordinate 147,120,182 of OX387243.1, read as the reverse complement.
CGATCGTCAAGTACAACAGGGAGACGGACCCCCGTGTGTGGCTCAACGACTACCGCCTAGCGTGCCAGCTGGGCGGGGCCACCAGCGACGAGGTCATCATCCGCAACCTCCCCTTGCACCTCGCCGACTCGGCGCGGACGTGGCTCGAGCACATGCGGCCGCCTAGATCCACAACTGGGACGACCTGGTCCGCACGTTCGTGGGAAATTTCCAGGGCACGTACGTGCGCCCTGGGAACTCCTGGGACCTACGTTCTTGCACCCAGAAGCCCGGCGAATCGCTCTGTGACTTCATACAGCGCTTCTCCAAGCGCTGTACGGAGCTCCCGAGCGTGGCGCAATCCGAAATCGTGCACGCCTTCCTCGAGGGCACCACGTGCCGGGACCTCGTGCGCGAGTTGGGGCGCAGCCCGCCGGTCGACTCGAACGAGCTGTTCGACATCGCCACCAGCTTTGCCTCGGGCGAAGAGGCGGTGGGGGCGATCTTCGATGGCAAGAAGCGCAAGCGCGCGGACGACACGCCCGCGGAGGGCGGAAAGTCCAAGGAGCTCCACCAGAAGAACAAGCGGGGCAAGAAGGGGAAGAAGCCGCGCCGCGAGGCGCGCGAGCAGGGACGCGACGGCGACGACGCCGAGGCCCTTGCTGTTGACCCGGCTCGACGGGGCCCTCGACCGACCCCTCGAGGTCCGGGAGTGTTCGACGACATGCTGAAGAAGCCATGTCCCTACCACAAGACACCGGTCAACCACACCCTCGAGCAGTGTGACATGCTCAAGCGGTTCTACGGTCGCGCTGCCGCGAAGGACGACGAGGCCAAGAAGGATGGGGGTGATGGCGACGCTGGCGGCTTCCCCGCCGTGGAAAACGTCTTCCTCATCTTCGGAGGGCCGACCGTCGACATGTTGAGCCGCCGCCGCAAGCGGGAGCGGCACGAGGTTCTCGCCGCGGAGAAGGCGCCTCCTTCCTTCCTCGATTGGTCGGAGGATGCCATCACCTTCAGCCGCGAGGATCACCCGAACTGCATCCCCAACCTGGGCCAGTACCCGCTGGTGGTCGACCCGGTCATCGGGAACGCGCGGTTCTCGGAGGTCCTGATGGACGGAGGCAGCAGCCTCAACATCCTCTACGCGCACACGCCGCGCCCGCCGGGGATCGGGTTGGACCGAGCTCGCGGCCCAACACGACGCCGTTCCATGGCGTCGCGGCCGGGCAAGTGCGTCCCGGCCCCTCGGGCGCATCGACCCGCCCATCCGGTTCGGCACGCCGGACAATTACCGCAAGGAGACGCTCACCTTCGAGGTGGTGGGGTTCAGGGGCGCGTACCACGCCATACTCGGGCGGCCCTGCTACGCCAAGTTCATGGCGGTCCCCAACTACACCTACCTCAAGATGAAGATGCCGGGGCCGAACGGCGTCATCACCGTGGGCTCGTCCATCGAGCACGCCTTCGACTGTGATGTCGAATGTGTAGAACACGCCGAGGCCTTGGCGCTGGACGAAGCGCTGGTGGCCAACATGGAGAAGATGGTCAACGAGGACCTCAACTCCACCACCAAGCACGCCGGCCCTTCGAGGCCGCGGAGCGGCACCAAGGAAGTACCCCTCGACCCTACGCCCCCGAGAGCAAGGCGTTGAGGGTCGGTTCTACCCTCGACCCAAAATAGGAATTGGTGCTCGTCGACTTTCTCCGCGCCAACGCCGACATCTTCGCGTGGAGCCCCTCGGACATGCCGGGCATCCCGAGGGAGGTCGCCGAGCACTCCCTTGATATCCTACCTCACTCCCGCGCCGTGCAGCAACGGCTCCGCCGCTTCGACGAGGAGCAGCGGCGGGCGATCGGAGCGGAGCCGCGGAAGCTTCTCGAGGCCGGGTTCATCAAGGAAGTGTTCCACCCTACGTGGCTAGCTAATCCCGTACTAGTAAAGAAAAAGAATGGGAAGTGGCGGATGTGTGTGGACTACACTAGTCTTAATAAAGCATGTCCTAAAGTTCTGTTTCCTTTGCCACGCATCGATCAAATCGTTGATTCGACCGCGGGGTGTGAACCCGCTTTGTTTCCATGATGCCTACTCCGGTACCACCAAATAAAATGAAGGATTCCGACCAGCTCGCGACTTCGTTCATCACGCCATTCAGGATGTACTGTTACGTCACGATGCCGTTTGGCCTCCGAAACGCGGGCGCAACATACCAACGGTGTATGCAGCACGTCTTCGGGGACCACATCGGGCGGATCGTTGAGGCGTATGTAGACGACATAGTCGTCAAAACCAGAAAGGCGGGCGACCAGGTTAACGACCTCAGCGTCGCGTTCGGCTGCCTACGGGCCAACGGGGTGAAATTGAACCCCGAAAAATGTGTCTTTGGCGTGCCACGAGGCATGCTTTTGGGATACATAGTCTCCCAGTGAGGCATCGAGGCCAACCCCGAAAAGGTTGCGGCCCTCGAACGGATGGGTCCGATTCGGGACCTCAAAGGGGTGCAAAGAGTGCTGGGCTGCCTTGCCGCCTTGAGCCGCTTCATCTCACGACTCGGCGAGAAGGGCTTGCCCCTCTACCGGCTCCTCAAGAAGCACGAGCGCTTCTCCTGGACCACCGAGGCCCAGGAGGCGCTTGACAAGCTGAAGGCGTCCCTCACCCATGCCCCCATCCTCACACCGCCGCAAGACGGCGAGCCTCTGTACCTCTACGTGGCTGCGACTACCCAGGTGGTCAGCGCCTTGATCGTGGTAGAGCGCACGGAGGAAGGACACACTCTGCCGGTTCAGCGGCCGGTGTACTACATCAGCCGAGGTCTCGTCGACACCAAGACGCGCTACCCACAAGTCCGGACGCTACTCTACACGGTTGTCCTCACGCGGCGCAAACTCCGCCACTACTTCAAGGCCCATCCTGTCACGGTGGTCTCCTCCTTTCCGCCAGGGGAAATCATCCGCAATCCGGATGCAGCAGGAAGGATCGCCAAGTGGTCGGTGGAGCTGATGGGCGAAACGCTCGCCTACGCCCCGCGCAAGGCCATCAAGTCCCAAATCTTGGCGGACTTCGTCGCCGAGTGGACGGACAGGCAATTGCCACCGCCACAGATCCAGGCGGAATGCTGGACTCTGTACTTCGATGGCTCAGTGATGAAGATAGGGGCGGGTGCGGGCCTGCTCTTCGTCTCGCCCCTCGGGGAGCACATGCGGTACGCTTTGCGCCTTCACTTCCCCGCGTCGAACAACATGGCCGAGTACGAGGGCCTGCTTTGCGGCCTCAAGATCGCCATTGAGATAGACGTCAAATGCCTCGACGTGCGGGGGGATTCGCAGCTCGTGGTCGACCAAGTCATGAAGAACGCGAGCTGCCACGACGACAAGATGGAGGCATACTGCAAGGCCGTGCGGGCCCTCGAGGAGAAGTTCTACGGCATCGAGCTCAATCACGTGCCCCGCCGGTACAATGAGGAGGCGGACGAGCTCGCCAAGATCGCATCGGGGCGGATCACCATCCCCCCGAACGTCTTCGCTCGGGACGTCGCTCAACTGTCTGTCACCCTCGAACCGCACCCCTCGAGCCGCGCGGAACCCTCGGGGGTTCCCTCGAATCCAGCAGGGGTAGAGACCATGGACGAGGACCCCTCGAACGAGGCGTACGTGCTCTCCCTCCTCGAGGGGTACGGCGCCAGCGAGGCCGGAGTCATGGATGTCGAGCCGGCCCCCAGCGGGGTGGACTAGCGCGACTAATACATCACCTGGATGGGCCAAGGGGAACTCCCCTCGGACCGGTCCGAGGCCAGGCGCATCGCCAGGATGGCCAAATTCTTCGCCCTCATCCACGGCGAGCTGTACAAGCGCGCCACCTCCGGTATCCTGCAGCGATGTGTACCCATCCCCGAGGGGCGCGAGCTCCTCCGGGACATACACGCGGGTATCTGCGGCCACCATGCCATGCCCCGCAGCCTCGTAGGCAATGCGTTCCGCCAGGGCTTTTACTGGCCCACCGCGGTCGCCGACGCCAGCGAGATCGTACGCACTTGCGAAGGGTGCCAGTTCTACGCCCGTAAATCCAACCTCCCTGCGCACGTCCTGCAGACCATCCCCATTACATGGCCCTTCGCCGTGTGGGGGCTGGACATCGTCGGGCCCTTGCGGAAGGCGCCCGGGGGCTACACCCACCTGTTGGTCGCGATCGACAAATTCTCCAAGTGGGTGGAGGTGCGCCCCATTACAAATCTCAGGGCGGAGCAGGCGGTGACGTTCTTCACCAACATCGTTTATCGGTTTGGAGTGCTGAACTCCATCATCACCGATAATGGGTCCCAGTTCACGGGCAGGAAATTCCTGGAGTTTTGCGATAAGTTCCACATCCGTGTGGACTGGGCAGCCGTGGCACACCCACAGACCAACGGCCAAGTGGAGCGTGCCAACAGCATGATTCTACAAGGCCTCAAGCCCAGAATTTTCGACCAGCTGAACAAGTCTGGTCGAAAATGGCTCCAGGAACTTCATGCGGTCGTATGGAGCCTCATGACCACCCCAACCAGAGCCACCGGGTTCACCCCGTTCTTTCTAGTCCATGGTGCGGAGGCTGTCCTCCCCACGGACTTAGAATATGGGTCACCCAGAGTGCGGGGCTATGACGAAGACACCAACCAGCAAGCCCGCGAGGACTCACTGGACCAGCTGGACGAAGCACGCCTCGTGGCCCTGATGCACTCTGCAAGATACCAGCAGTCCCTAAGGCGCTACCAAGCTCGAAAGGTGCACCGGCGGGACTTCAGCGAAGGGGACTTGGTCCTATGGCTACGCCAAGACAACCGAGGACGCCACAAGCTATCACCTCCGTGGGAGGGACCCTACGTTGTGGTGAAGGTGCTCAAGCCCGGCACGTACAAGCTAGCCAACGAGGATGGCGAGGAACTCACCAACGCTTGGAACATCCAGCAGCTACGTCGCTTCTATCCCTAGCTAGGATTTCCAAGTCTTTTGTTGTAAATTACATGCCAACACCCCAGTTGGCAACAGAAATGTAAATAGCAGCAATTCAATAAAGTTAAAGGGCAACTCGGCTTTCCCCTGAAAACCAAGTCACCCTCGGGGGCTACTGCGGGGGCACCCCCCCAAAAAATGGTCCCATTTTTTCACAAAAATCTAACTCGTGAACGCGCCAAGTACGTTTCGACCGAAGTCCCGAGCGAATCAAGGCAGGGCGCGGGTGGTCATGCGGGAAGGACGCGCGAGTCAGAGATACCCTACGCCTCCGTGAGGATACGACCCTTCTCTCTCGCCTCCGGCCCAGTGGACCGCTCACGAAATCGAACTCTCCAACCTAAATCCGCTCGAGCAAAGGGAAAAAATCGAAAGGCGCGACAAAGGAAAGGCATCACTTAAATTTACAAGTGCTTAATATCCCACGAGTTTCACTTGTTTATTTACACGGCCGCACGGCCAGGATACTAACATCTAGACAAAAAATGGGCCTAGTGCCCAGCAGGTTTTCAGGCCTGAGGCTCGTCGCCGTCGGCAGCGTCCGGGACTAGGAACTCCGAGAACGCATCGGTGAGTGCCTCCGCAGCATCAGCGGTAAGCGTGTCCGCCTGCTCCATCGCCTTCTCGTCCTCGACGCCTTTCGGGACGACGTAGCCCGACGCCACGGCCTCGAGGTTCACCTCGTAGTGGGAGCGCACCACGCCGAGGGCCTTCTGGACGCCTAGGTGGAGCGCGCGACGCATGCGCCTGGAGACGTGCCCGCTGAGGGCGCGCAGACGGCCGCCGGCCGAACTTCCGGCCTGTGCCTCGCCCTCCTCGACCGCCTGGCAGGCCTCGAGGGTCGCGGTGCGCAGCTCCACCAACTACTGCTCGGAAGAGTTGTAGGCGTCCTGTAGCGTTTCGGCCCGGTTGGTCGCATGCCCCAGCGCGGTGCGCAGGCTTGGATGATGCGAGCAAAGGAAATCAGAAGGGGAACGGACCCACGAAGGGAAGATCAGCAAAACAAAAAAATGGAGTGGCAACTCACCTTCAACCTGCTTCTTCTCCACCTCGAGAGCCCGGCGCTCGGTCTCGACCGCCTGTTGCAAGCTGACGATCGTGGCGCCCTGCTCCTCGAGAGACCGCCGCCGATCCGCGTTCGAGATGCCGAGGGCTCGGCTCCCCATCGAGCCTCGAGACCTCGGCGTCCCGCTCCTCCGGCGACTTCTTCGTCCTCTCGAGAGCGGTGCGCTCCCCGCTCGAGCACCGACCGGGGCGTCGGCAAGGGCGGCCCGCTCTCCGCCGGGAGCCGACCCTCGGCCTCCTGGCGGGCGGCGCACGCTCTCGCCGGAGCTCCTCCTCCGCTGTGGCAACCACGGCGACCTTGGCAGCGAGGGCGGCCTTCAGCTCGTCGGCCTCCTTGGCCATTTGCTCGGCTTCCCGCGCTCGCTCCTCGGCCCGGCTTTGCTGGGACTGCGCCTCCCGGAGCCACGTGCGGACCTCCCGGTTCTCGGCCCGGACGGTCGACACCTCCGCCTCCCAATCAGACGCCACGGTGCGCACCTTCTCCAGATCCCCCCTCGCCTGCTGCAGCGCCTCATCCCGATCGATGAGGGCTGTGCAAATCCGCTCGATGGCGGGGGACGCGTAGAGCCTCCGCCCGGTACGATAGCCAGCCGTCCTGGGTCCTCAGGGCCTCCGCGAGCGCTTCTAGAGCGTCGCGCTGCTCCCGGAGCTGGCGGAGCTCGGCGTTCATTTGGTCGAGGGCACCGTACTTGTCACGGGCACGGTGCTCGGGCTCCTGCCGCCAACAAACGGAAACTAATAAGTGTCGTGCCGCGAGAAGTAAGCACGGAAACGACAAGATCAAAGGGAAAAGCGACAGCAACTTACCTGAAAAACACGCCACGCTGGGCCGCCGTGGATCCGCAGCGCCTCGTTCAGCGCTCGGTTGAGCGAGGCGCCGTGATCGCGGAGCTCCTCCCACAATTGCTGCTCCTCCTGGGCGTCGTCGAAGAAGGGGGCGGCTCGTCGACACGCTCCTCGCCCGGGGCTGGGGGGTCGGCGCAGGAAGAAGAAGCCTCGACGCCGCGCCTCGAGCCCCCAGCCACCATGTGGTTGTCCCACCGTCTAACGAGCGCCCCCTCCTAGGGCTCGGGGGCTGGCGTGGGTAGGCTTGTCCACTGGTCCCACCCGGGTGGCGGGGCGTCGTCGTCCGGGATTTCCACCGCCACCGCACGGGAGCCGCCGGCGAGGGGCGGGCTCTGCTTGCGCGCGCCGCGGCCGCCGCCTCCACGACCACTCCCGACCGCGCCTCCGGTGGCCGCGGGTTCTCGCCGCGGCGCCGCGGCCGGCCGCCTCCGCCCGTGTCTCGGCGCCGCCGCGGCGCCGGATGCACCTCTGCGACCGACGTCGCCGGCGCCGCCACGACGACCGGCGCCGTCGGCCGTGCCCCCTCCACCGGCCGCGCCTCCGCCGCGTCCGTCGCCCGCCGCGCCTTCCACCACGGCCGGCGCCCACCGCTCCTCGGCCGACCGCCGGCCGCGGCCGGCGGGCGAGGCCACCGGCCGTGGCCCCGAGGCCTCGCCCGCACCTTGCAAGCCCCCGCTCGCCGCCGCCGCCGTGCTTGCGCCCCGCCCGCGGCGCCCTCAATGAACGCCGCCTGGTCGGGATGGACGCGTCCGCCCTCAGCACCTTGGCTGGCGTGAGGGGGGGCACGGTTGGCGCCGCCCTGTGAACATGGGAACAAACCATCAGGTCCCCGCCTACCGGGCACGCAACCCCTCGAAAGACAATCTCTTACCTCAAGGAGGAGAAGGCGCGCTTCCTCTTCCTCGAGGTCCCCGCCAACATTGCGGGCGCGGCCGGCGCGGCCGCCGCCGCACCCCCGACCATTTCCGCCCGCGCGCGCGGCCCCGCCTCGCGCGCGGGCGCCCCCGCCGCGCCCACGGACACCTTCGTGGCGCGCCCCTCCGCGGCTCACGCCGCCTCCGTCGTAGACCGCCTGGTGGCAGGCGCCTCTGCGCCCGCCCCAGGTGATGGCTCTCCCGCCACCGGAGCCGGCTCCGGTGACGGGGGAGCAGGCTCCCACCTATCAGGGAGAACCTGCTCCCCGACTTCTTCCTCCTCTTCTTCCTCCTCCTCGTCTGATGACGAGTACTCCTCTGTCCCTGGCGAGGAGAGCCCCAGCTACTCGCGCAGCCAGAACTTTTCGCTCCTCCGCTCGCAACTCTCCCGGTGCCGCGCGTCGCGCTCCCTCCTGCGGACCACCCGCTCTCGCTCTCGTTGTTGCACCGCGCGCACGAGCGCGCGCGGGACCGGGGCCTGGGCGGGTCGGACTTCGCGGCGCTCACGCTCACCATCTGCAGAGGTCAGGCGAAGCCTCAAAACGCGTCGACAACTCGAAAATCAGCTAAGCTAGAAATAAGGTCAAGAACTCTGCTCACCAGTGGGCCGGTGGGGAGCATTTCGAACGCCCACAGGACATCGTCTCCCCAACGTCCCGACCTGAGGTCGATGGCGCGCTGTGCCCGGGTGGCTGCAAACACCCGCGGAAAGGGATCTTGCAGCAGCCGCGATCTCGCCAACGCGACGGGGTCCGCGACCTCAGTCATCTCGAAGACACGGAGCGGCCTCTCCATCAGGGGGACGACCCGCCGGTGGTGGAGGTTGGCGAGGACACACCCCGCGCTCGGCCCGCGGTCCGCCGGCTTCTTCGGTGCGGCCACGAGCGAGTCCAGCCGCGCCTGGTGCTGGGGCGGAGACACCCCATGGTACCAGGAGGGGGCCCTCTCCCGGAGCACCTTGCCGGTGAACGAGGGGAGGCCGGGCTCGGCGTTGCGGAGGTAGAACCATCCTCGCTCCCAGTCCGCGTTGTTGGTGGTCATCGTGCAGGGGATGTACTCCTCCTTGCGCGAGCCCCGCACTGCGAGCGACAAGCCGCCGGCGCGCGCCGCGCGGCGAGTCCTCGGCTCCGACGTCAGCAGCGTGTGTAGCTCGGTGCGGAAGAGGTGGACCTAGAGATCCCAGTTCACAGGGATCCCCAAGAAGCCCTCGCAGACGCCGACGAATGTGGCCGCCTGCGAAATCGCGTTCGGCGCGAAGTTTTGAAGCTCCACGCCGTAGTGGTAGCAGAGGCCCCGCAGGAAACGGCTCGTCGGCGCCGTGAAGCCGCACTCGTGGAAGCGCGTGAAGCTAACGATGTAGCCGTACGGAGGGTTGGGGACTCGATCCTTCTCCGACGGAACGATCCACTCCAGAGGTTGCCCATCCACGTTCGCCACCGCCCGGCCGCCGGCCACCCGACCGACTCAAGGCCAGCGTCATCGCCGTCGAGCGCTCCCACGACGGCGGGTCGATGATGATAAGAGGCTGTTGGGGAGCCATGCGAGCGGGCGAGGGGACGGAGAACTGGAAGATGGAGCAGTTCCAAGAATGGAGACGCGAGGGCAAGAATGGCTCGGGAGCTGACAAACAAGGAGCAGGGACGGCAAACGCTGAGTGCAAAGGTAAAAAACCGCCCCTTCCCCGCCTGTCAAAATTATAGGCCGCGAGGCGTGCTCTCCGGAGCGCACACCCCACGCACATTAACTGCAGGCGAGACGCTCACTCACTAGCAAGCGGGACCCACCACGACCACGGCGGCCGCATAACCGCACGCGCGTCATCATCACGGCGTGGTAGTCGGAGGGCCGCGGCAGGCGGTCACATCCGCCTGCCCACTCCGCCCACTACGCGCGCGGCCGCGGTGCCTGAAAAGGTGCGCCCCCGGCGCGTGACTATAGCCGCGGCTGCGGGCATTAAATGGCCCTGTCCCTTACCAAGTAAGAGAGACCCTCGAGCGGCCCGAGCACCTGGCTCAAATAAATGCGACCCTTGAAGGGTGCGAGCATCGACCAGTGGCCTCGAAGCCCGTTTCAAATAAACGGGCGCCACGGGTGCCCTCGATTCACAGAAACTACTAATCAGCGGCTCGAGAACTGGCGCAGCCAAGGACCCTCGAAACCTGCAGATGTGAAAGACGGGAGCACCTAGCTGCCACCCCGCACGGCCCTACTGATCAGGGGTTCGAAGCCTGACACTCGATGGGTTCGAACAGGCGCCCCAGATCACCAGAGTCAGGGACGACGAGGGCACGCGCATTCGAGCCTTTCCTCGAGCCCACTGGCTCGAGGTGCCCCACATGTCGTGTTCGAGAGCCAGCAAGGGCAGCTAGCCGGGGGGGATCCCACCGAGGGAGAGCTTCCGCGCCCTCGGTCCCTAGCGAATGGGACCGAGCCCCACCTAGCAAACCCATGCAAGCGCTTTAATGGACGAGTCTCCGGACCGCGCAGCCTACCCTTATCGAACGGGGCATGGGCGTCCACTTGAACCACCCGCTAACAGCTCAATGAGGAATCCGCAATCCGCGACCCGATCGATGGGGGTTGCGGAAACCTCACCCTCCGTCCCGCGGAGGGACGGCGAGGGCGCGTCTAAAACAAGTCGAAGAGCTCGCCCCGATCGCCTCGAATGGGCCCAGGCTCGGGGGCTCGACGCATGGCTACACCTCCTGGGATGCACCGGCCACGAATAGTGCCAGTCGCACGTGCGCCACCGAAGCCGGCTGAAATATCACCGACGCCGGTTGGAACACGTACCACGCCCACTGACCAGATTCCGCGGTAAAACCCCCCCCGGGAGCACCCACGCTCTCGCGGGCTCGAGGCTAGACCCGCGGGTCCGCTGACGCGACCTCACGAAAGGCATTAGCAACCAGGGGGGAAGGATGTCTTATCAGTAGGCTTCAGCATCTGCGGGAGCCTGGCCTGCGTGCCCGCAGATGCTCGGGGGCTACTGTCGGGGACAGCCCTGAGGGTCCCCTAAAAAACTGGGGTAATCCTGCTTAAAACCTGCAAAAAACAAAAACAAAACAAACCTCTTATTTAAACGCACACACAGGGCACGACCCATGCTGCGGTGGCCCCCGCGGCCCACCCAAGTGGCCCAGTCAAAGGCCCCCCTCGAGCGGGTTCCGCCTCGCTCGAGGGCTCACACCTCCCTCGAGCTGGTTCCGCCTCGCTCGAGGGTTCACGCCCCCCTCGAGCGGGTTCCGCCTCGCTCGAGGGTTCACGCCCCCCTCGAGCGGGTTCCGCCTCGCTCGAGGGCTCACCTCCGCCTCGCTCGAGGCTCCCTCACACACGCGCCTGCTCCCGCACGCGGGTACGGGCATTTAATGTTCTGACACAGCAGAGCCGCGCCATCATGCGCCTGGGAATCACGCTCCGGCGCTGTTCCGCCAACTCCCTAGGGGGAACCCATCCCCGCCACTATAGGGGACTATGCGACATGGTCAGTGTCAGCTCTGTGACACTGTGCTTCCCACTCCGGTACGGCTAACGCGCCGCGCCCTCGAAGGGGGGTCGGCTGCACCCTCGAACCCTTCCCTCGTGAATCTGCAGGGTCAAACCATGACGTCAGGCCGGCGGGAACGCCATCCCCGCCCCTGTAGTGCCACGCCGGCACCGGCTACAACAACTCCCGGCCGCTGAGCACGCGGGGACGGGACGCCACCACGCCTGCCACTCTACCTCGTACGGATCACCGTCAACGACTTCCTCGAGCCCGTCTGAGGACGCTGCGGCCAACCGCTACGCCTTCACCCTCGAAGCCGCCCCTGTTCAAGTACGGGACACGCCACGACGACAAGACCGGAGCAAGGGCCGCCAGGACGGCCACCAACTCCCTGGCGCTGCACACCATACCTCCACCTGTAGATAAACAGTGCGGCATGCCTGTAAATCACCCCTCCTTGATCTATAAAAGGAAGGTGATCCCCCTCGCTGCAAGGGACATCAAATCAAAAAAAACAACACATCACGCACACGCTTCTTCTCCCACGATATCGGCACTCAATCACTCCGCTTGGGACTTGGAGGCCACACCTCCTCTCCCGTCTCGCTTGTAGCCGCCCCACTACAGGCACCCCGGTGCAAAGCAATACAATGCCTCGAGCACACCACTGCTGGACGTACGGCCCCGGCCGGAACCAGGATAAACCCCGTGTCTTTAGTTGCTTAGCACCGACCATCGAGGGATAGATCTCAGCGCTTATTACTAGTTAGTGTCGGGACTACATTCCGCACCGACACTATCAATTCCCCAAAGACACGTCGCATGCATCGCTGGAAAGTGGCGCCCGCGTTCTTGAGCCCGAAGGGCATCATCTTGTAGCAGTACGCACCGAACGGAGTGATGAATGAGGTTGCGAGTTGGTCCGCTATGCACATCGCTATCTGGTGGTACCCGGAGTATGTATCGAGAAAATAGAGGGTTTCACACCCAGTTGTCGAATCGACTACCTGATCTATGCGAGGCAAAAGGGAACAAATCCTTGGCACATGCCTTGTTAAGGCTCGTATAGTCAACATACATCCTCCATTTCTTATTCTTCTTCTTTACAAGTATAGGGTTAGCAAGCCACTCGGGGTGGAATACTTCTCGGATGAACCCTGCACTAAGGAGCTTCACGATCTCCTCGCCAATCACCTTGCACTTCTCGTTGTTGAAGCGGCGAAGGTGCTGTTTCGCCAGTTTCAATCCCGACTTGATGTTCAGCTTGTGCTCGGCAACCTCTCTCGGGATCCCCTTCATGTCGGATGGTTTCCACGCGAACACGTCGAGGTTCGCTTTGAGGAAGTCGACGAGCGCGCTTTCCTATTTAGGATCGAGCGCCGTTCCGATACGGAGTGTACGGTCGTCGTTGGAGATGATCGCATTCTTGACGTCCTTGATGGGCTCGAAAGAGCAGGCCGCTCGCTTGGACGACTCAGGGACATCCTGGTCATCGGATCGAGGCTCGGCGTGGAGCCTCTCGAACCAGATGATTGCCTCAGCGAACTGAATGCATTCAGTGTCGCACTCGTATGCGCACTGATACGTAGTCCCTACTGTGATGATCCCCTTCGGACTGGGAATCTTCAGTTTCAGGTATGTATAGTTTGGCACGGCCATAAACTCCGCGTATGCCGGCCTCCTGAGGATCACGTGGTACGTCCTCGAGAATCCCACCACTTCGAAGGTGAGGGTTTCGGTGCGGAAGTTCCGCAAGTCCCCAAACATAACGGGCAGATCGATCTGCCAGATGGGGAGTGCCTCCATCCCGGGGATGATCCCGTGGAATGGTGTAGTCGACGGCCTCAGCTGGGACCGCGGGATGCCCATGTCGTCGAGCGTAGACGCATAGAGCACGTTGATCCCGTTTCCCCCATCCATCAGGACCTTGTGGACCCTTTTGGATTTGATCTGGGGAGCTACCACTAGTGGGTAGGATCATGGCTGAGGCACATGGTCGGGATGGTCCTCGCGGTCGAAGGTTATCAGAACCTCTGACCACTTTAGATAGGACGGCTTCGAGGTGTCGGCGTTGAAGACTTCTCGCCGGATGAGCTTCTCGCGCCGCCTCGAGGGTCTTGCCGAAGATCCCTCGAAGATCATGTGCACCGCTCCATCTTCGCCCGGGTACGCAGCCCCCGCGCCATCAGCGTTGTCGGGGGGTGTTCCTCCCTTCTTGGGCTGATCCGCCGTTCTTGGCTTGAGGGTGATGTTGACGTAATTCTTGATGAGCCGACAGTCCTTGAGCGAGTGCCTGGCGGGGACCTCGTGGTGTGGGCACGGTGCGTCCAGGATCCTCTCGAAATGGTCCTTGGACGGCACGAGCTTGGCCGGGTTGCCCTTGGGTCGCGACGTATTGCGCTCCACCGCTGCGACCAGGTTGTCGTAGCGACGGTGTTTGTCATTCTTCTTCTTCTTCTTGAAACGCGAGGACGCCTCCTCGCCATGGTCCACGACTTGCTTCCCCTTGCCATGAGGGGTGTTGAGCATTGCGGCGGCCGCTTCCTCATCGTCGGCGTGGTTGCTCGCGATGTCGAGGAGCTCGCGGGTCGTACGAGGCATGCGGCGCTCGAGTAAGTGGATGAGGGACGTGCATGTCATGCCATTCTAGAACGCCGAGATGGCGTCGTTGTCGGTTGCACCGGGGAGCTCGGTGCAGCGCTTGGAGAAGCGTCGGATGTACTCGCGTAGGCTCTCGCCCGGCTGCTGCTTGCAGCTGCGCAACTCCCACTGCTTGTCGGGTCGTCTGTAGGTGCCTTGGAAGTTCTCGACGAAGACTCGACGTAGGTCGGTCCAGTCGTGGATCTTGTCTCGCGGCAGGTGCTAGAGCCATGTCCATGCGGAGTCGCCGAGGTAGAGCGACAGATTCATGATGACGAAGAGGTCGTCCGTCGCTCCCTCGGCGTGGCAGGCGAGTCGGTAGTCGTCGAGCCACACACTGGGGTTGGTGTCCCTGCCGTACCTAGGTACGTTTGTCGGAGCACGGAAGCGCGAGGGGAACTTCGCGTCCCGAATGCTCTGGCCAAAGGCCCGCGACCCCTCTAGTTCGGTGACCAGCTGCGGTCGCGGTCGTCGTTGCTGTTGTGGTGCCGCCTGCGTCCGCGATCGTCGTGGTGGCACGAGCGGTTGTCATGATGATTGCCAACGCTCTCGGCCCGTCGGCGGGCCTCGATGGTGTTCCGCATGTCGCGGTTGGGCCTGAGGCGGCTCCTGACCGCTGATGCAGCGGCTTCGTTCCCCTCCCCGCGATCCCGATGTTAAGAGGGAGGTGGGTTCGGGCCGTGTGCGGACGGCGCTCCTTCCCGCCTACGCTTCGAGCACTGGCGTGAAGCTGAGCTCTCCGCTTGTTGCGCCGCCGCCACCTCGAGCAGCGCCTTCAGCTGCTGGCGTACTCATCACTCCTCGGAGGTCGCCGCCTCCGGACAGCCACGCAGCAGCATGGCTGCCGTTTCGAGGTTCTGCGACGCCCGCCTGAAGAGCGGCGGGGCGTCAGCATCGACGTTGGTGTCGATGTTAACACCCTCGTTGGCGTGTTGATTGTTGTCGCGTGTCGTCCCCCGTGCCGGTGGTGTTGGTGCGCGGGCCCGCATCTGCTCGGCAGCCGGGCGGCGCTCGCGCCGCTCACCATCCGCCTCACGGGGCTCCTCCTGCACGGGGATGTCCTGTGCAAGTCGTCGGTCGCGGGGCTCGGGGTCCATCCCTAGCTCTTGGTGAAGAAGGGCCAGCTCCTCGTCGAGCTGGCGCTTGGCCTCCGCGAGCTCGTTGATCCGTGCTCGTCGTTGGGCGTCGACGGCGCGGTGGCGCGACGCTGGCTCTGGTTCGGAGCTGCTTGATGTTGAGGCCATGCAGACATTGCACTCCCGCGTGGGATCGCGCTGCCGCGTGGTCCGTGCCCTACGAGTCGTCGTAGACCCAGGGGCAGCACCGGTCACGCGGAAGTTGTTGACATAGGCCATCATCGGGTCGTTCGGGAGCCCGGGCTATCCATGGGGGTACATCGCGGTGTACCGCTCCATGAACTCCCCCAAGCTAGCGGCTCGGCCCCGCTAGCCTGGAAGGCAAGGTCGGTGAGTTAGTAGGCGGCGAGCCTAAAACGCTCCTGCGTTGGGTTTGGCCCCAACATGCCGATGATAGTCTCGTCCGAGAAGCCTCAGACGAAGGCCTCGCGTCCCGCAGTCCCCGTCATGACGTTGGGACGAGGCGGCCGGGCGAAGGTACACCCGGCGACGGACTCCGCCGGCCCGGTGTACACGAAGCCGAGGGAGCCAAAGCGCAAGGTAGCCCAGGGATTCAACGGGACCCTGCGACCGTCCATCTGATCTGCTGAAGTTCGTCGAGACACACGATGTGCCCCTACCTGGCGCGCCAACTGTCAGGGTTCTCTACCACCGACAGTAAATTTGTATCGGTCATGCGTCGGGCTTGGATGGTTAGCACAGGAGACAACGGATTAGACTGGTCCGGGCCTCCGAGGAGTAATACCCTACGTCAGTGGCGGAGCTATAGGGTATGCCAGGTATGCACTGGCATACCCTGTAATTTCGGGCAAGTAGGCAAGTATATGCAAGTATTTATAGATAAAAAAGAAAAAGATAAGCATTTGTTGCATGACTTTTGAAACTATTTATATTGTATTTAGTGGCTGGTTTCAACTTAATCCATGAATTTAATCTTATAGTGTTACTTAGTACATATATACTGAATTAGGTCGATAATTTTACAATTATTACTGAATTTGTAAACTGAATTTACCAAACTGTATATAAAATTTTCGAGTGGCATACCCTAAGATAAAATCCTAGATACGCCACTGCCCTACGTTCAGTGTTGAGCTGCCGTGTTCCCGGACTAGGAGTGTTCGTAGTAGGGGTTATAAACTGGCCGGGAGAGGGTGTCGGACCCAAGTCCCTTCAAATGGAGTTCGATCTGTAGGAGGTCTAACCCTTGTAACGATTGCTCTCCTCTCCCTTTGTAGTCACAAGGGGAAGTAAAAAGAAGTATAGTGCTTGGTTGATGGGATGTCCTGTCGCGCGTCGCTGTCCGTCAGGGCACATTGAAGTGGAGCCGCGCTACTTGGTCGTGGGAGCCGCAGCGTGGCCGGGCGTGGATGTTCACATCGGGGCATCTCCTCCAAGTTGTTTGTTGTTGCCTTGGCCTGCCCGAGTACTCAACTAGCCCGCCACTCTTGGGCCTAAGTCTAGGCTTGAGCTCGTCGTAGGGGGTGCTTGAGTGCCTCGGACTGAGCTTGCGTGTGGCAGAGTGGGAGTTGATGTTGATGGGATGGTCGGGCAGCCGGGCAGACTCGCATTAAGACTCTTGTCAGGGCCAGCTGCTTGCATGACCGCCAGCTGGTGCATCTGCATGGCGTGGGGAGTCGTTCCCCCATGCGTCATAGCGAAGGTGTTCGCGCCTCAGGCTCGCGCCGCGTGTCATGGTCCACTCACCAGTCAGAGTCGGGGGGAGCTCATGCGAGGCGGAGACTTGTCGAGCGAGGCGGGGACTTGTTGAGCGAGGCGGAGACTTGTCGAAGAGATCCCTCTTGTGGGGAACTGGTCGGAGATGCTGCCAACTGGTCGGAAGCGTGACGTCTTGCCAGTGTGGGTCTTGACCAGGGTCGTCAGTTTACCTCGTCTCGAATCTTAGCCTTGACATTGTCAATCTTGGTCTTCACGTTGTCAATGGTGTCGGATTTCCTTGTGATCAGAGAGATCTTCTTGCTGTGGGGGGGGGGCTAATCCGAGCCCTCGTCATGTGGGTAATTTATTAGAAAGGTAACATGTCTAATGGATATTATGATTAGAGATGTTGAATTGATGACCGAATATATATGCAAGTAATTTACATGAAAATTAAGGGTTCATTTACATTTTTTTATAATGGCATATGTGAGTAATTTGATATACATGTTTAGGGGTTACTTTTGTCTATTTTCATAATGGCAAAGGTGAGTAATTTATTAGAAAGATGACAGATCTAATGGCTATTATGATTAGAGATGTTGAATTGATAGCCGAATGTTTCTGATTTTTGTGAGAATTTATAGGATTTCTCTATTTTTTTAGACTGTCCACCTAGGATTCTAGGTGGCATCACGTGGAGGCCTCAAAAGGAGTCTCCAATTAGTAATGGTAAGATAGTAAGACAATAAAGTAGGACCATATTCCAAGCGAGGATGATTTATCAATTTATAACCACATTGTGCTTTTCAGTGGTAGGTGAATCTGTCTATGCCGCTCAAGCTTCGAAGTTGCTCCTAGGTGCGTCGTGACGGTCTCCATTGTACTACGTAATTCAAAAAAGAAAAGAAAATAAGTATGAAATGTTTTCTTTTTATTTTTGCCCTAGTTACTTTTTTGGATATTTTTTGTATTTATTTAATTTACCGAATTGAATGGATGCTACTACACAAACGAAAGAAACTGAGTCGTGGTCAAGTCAAATCACGTCGAGTGTAGTATTTCATAATGAAGTGCGTAAATCTATTTTCCAAAGCAGCAACATGAAACTTCACGCTGCTTCAGACTTTCCATTTCCGCAATGGAAAGTACACAGCCGGCAAAAGGAAGTGCACAGTGTGGTGACTGCCGTCCGACGACTGTCTGCGACGGGATCGTCCGATCTTTTCCCGCGCGGAGGGGGGGATCCGCGAAGCATAAATACGCTGGCCGACACTGTAGCACAGCATCCAGCACCGCGCGACCGCGCAGACGTGCTACGAGAGCAGCAGCGGATCGGAGCGACCAAGCCCAAACGAGGGCACAGTGAATGCGGCGTTCCCGCGCCATGATGAGCCCTCGCCGGTCGTTTT
Organism: Cenchrus americanus; assembly: GCA_947561735.1. Classification (NCBI taxonomy): domain Eukaryota; kingdom Viridiplantae; phylum Streptophyta; class Magnoliopsida; order Poales; family Poaceae; genus Cenchrus; species Cenchrus americanus. The sequence continues at coordinate 147,102,058 of OX387243.1, read as the reverse complement.
GCCCCCGCCTCCGATCCGCCGGCTAGCCCCCCTACCACTGAAACTGCCGCCCGGGCGCGTCACCGTCACCGTTGCATGACGCGCGCATGGCCCAAGCTAAGGCGCGCGGTGGCGTGCCGCGGCAACATGCAGCGCCGCCTGGCCGTTCTGATCGAACCCGACGGATGCACATGCATTCCTCCCTCCCCGGCCGACGGCCCTCCGTCCACGCGCCAGCGCCCAGCAGATCATATCTCGAGAGCTAGCCAGGGCATGCACGCACTGTGCCGGCGTACGAACGCAATGAGGGGAGGCGCTGGGGGGTGGATATCTGGGGAGCGGAACGATGCTGCTCCACTTGTCCCCTCCGGCGCGCCTCGTTCCCCGCGCGCTCCGACCCCGCCGGCCGATCGAGCGAGAGAGGTGGCCGGCCGGCTCGGGAGAGCGCGCGCGGGCGGGGCACAGCAGCATGATCGTGTCGTCGACGACGACGCGCGTCGCGGCAGGGAGAGGGGGGAGGAGGGCATCATGGCGCCGGCATGCAGAGCGGGGGTCCGGCCGGGCCGGGGGGATCTCATCCTTGCTCCATTCTCCTCTACTCCTCCCCACATCTGCAGCCTCGCGAACTCGCTGCCTGGCTAGAGACCGCGCGGTAATCATGGGCTAAGATTTGAAACCACTCGATAATAATCGTGGCGCGGATGAGTGGCGCCATTAGTGGGGGGGACGTCGTCGCGCTGCCCTCGGCGCGGATCCTCCTGTTTTGCTCAATCCTGCGCCCACGCAGTGGGGGATTAGAGTAACAAATCCGCCTACCCCCGGCCCGTACGAGCTAATAGCCTCGCGCTCTGCATGCCGCCGCCGCTAACAAGCCCGCAGCCCGGGCGCGGGCACGGCAGGCCGGCGAGGAGTGTATTCCAAGACACAATGATTGTGTCGCGGGGGGAAGGCGTGGATTCGTAAAGCGGACGGGTGCTCTCGCTCGCTCGCTCGCTGGTTGCTCCTGCGTCCGGCGTAACATGGGCCTTGACCGAGGCATCCACACCCACACACACCACACGCGCGAGCTCTTTCTTCTTCCTCTGTCTCTCTCTCTCTCTCTATCGTCCTGGAGGTCACAGTACTCGCCTTCCATGCAATCTTTTGCCCCTCTGTGCCACTCACTACGCGCCCGCTTTTGGTCCTGTTCCAGGCCTGATCGATCAGCTCCATTTACACGCACTTTCCCCCTCCTGTCTCCATTACTCCAGCCTAGTAATTATATTACCCTACTAGCCTTTGCCCCCACAGGGCCATCGAAAGGCGTGGCAGCCAAGTATGCTCTCAGGTCAGGGTCTAGAGGCTGGCCGGCCTGCATTGGACTGGCCAGGCCACCGGGAGCGAATTCAAGCGAGAAAAAACTCAGAAAAAAGGCGAGGCCTTTTGCTGTGTGTCTGTGTGATCAGGCCAGGGGGAGGTCGCCATGATTCTTGCGAGGCCGGGCGAGATCATAAGCGAAAGACAAAAAGGCCGAAAGGGGCATCATGCTGCCACATGACACACCCTATACAAAAGCTAGCCCTAGAGGAGCCCAGCAGAAGCATCCATCCATCCATCTCGCTTCAACGCAGGCGGCCCTTTGCTTGCTAAGCTAGGTAGCAATAAGCTGCTCCTTCAGATCGATCGACCGATCGATCGATGGGTGGTCACGGCGACCACCACCACCATCAGGAGGTCGGCGTGCTCGTCGACGACGACGACGACGAGCTCGAGCAGCAGGCGAGGGCTTGCGGTGTCGCGACGAGCGGGGTGGTAGATCAAGGAGTATTAGGAGACGGGGGCGGCGGTCAGGAAGCCGGTGCGGGCATGGTGTTCGAGGCAAGCAGTAGCGTGGGGAGCGTGAGCGCGACCATGGCGCCGTCCCAGATCCTCTGCTGGCCACCGCCGCCGCCGCCCGCGCCGCCACAGCAGCAGCTCCACCACCACGACATGGGCGGCGGCGGCGGCCAAGCGCCGTTCTTCCCTCTGCTCCCGCCGCTGCCCCCGCAGCCGCCCCCGCCGCCCCCGTTCTTCGCCGACTTCTACGCGCGGCGCGCGCTCCAGTTCGCGTACGATCACCACCACCACTCTGGCGGCGCGTCCACGTCGTCCGACCCGCTCGGCCTCGGCGGGCTCTACATTGGCCACCACGGCGGGTCCGGGATGATGATGCCGCCGCCCTTCGCGTCGTCCCCGTTCGGCGACTTCGGCCGGATGACCGCGCAGGAGATCATGGACGCCAAGGCGCTGGCCGCGTCCAAGAGCCACAGCGAGGCCGAGCGCCGCCGCCGCGAGCGCATCAACGCTCACCTCGCCCGCCTCCGCAGCCTCCTGCCCAACACGACCAAGGTAACTGACCAATCAGCTAGGCTCGCCGTCACGACACAAATCTACTATGCCTGCGCACATGCACGTTCTACTCCATTGTCAGCTGATGGCGGCCGCCGGCTCTCCATCCGATAGCACAGGAGCTAGTTGCGCAGGTGTAGGGCTGAGGCTAGGAGACAGCGAGAGGGAGGGAGCCGCCTAGTTGACGCGGAAAAGAGGGACCGTGGAGGAAACAAAAAGCTCGCGACCTCGAGCTACTGCCGGGCTCGCCGAGGAGAGACAAACACGCGAGCTCGTGTCAGTCTCGGACATGAGCAGTGGGAGCAAAGATTAACAAAAGGCTGCCCATCTCGAGAGATCCTCTCTTCCATCCGGTCCGGCCGGCGGCCGCGCTAGCAACACTCCCAAGGGACGCCCGAGACTCTGATCCTCTGCAAATCCAACATCCCCAAGCTGGCCAGCCACGCTCTCCCATGCCACTAACAGCCTCCTCGTGCTAACTGTAGTTAGTTCTTAGTGCACCACGTCCTGGTAGGTGCATTTGACCGCATGTAGGCGTGATGGCAGAAACAAGCATAAAGAATTGGGAGTGGTGATGGCTTGATGCCCCACTTGAGACCAAAAGGAGCGCGACACAGATCGCTTGTGGAAGCGTGCGCGCGAGCACCACCAACAGCGGGCACACCAGCTGCTGACCAGCAAACACAAGAAGCGTCTGCACTAACATTTTGTATTGATTACGAGCTAAGTATAGGGAGGGGGTGAGTGAGTCTCACGCTTGATCGGAAGCATGCATGCCAGGCCTCCTTTTGGCCTGCATGCGTACACCGCATCCTTCCCCTCTCATCATTCTGGCAACTAAACTTCTTTTAGCGAGTTTTCCTTGCGATTTACTCCTTGTGGCTGTTTTTTTTTTGTGTGTTTGCTCGGACCGATCGATCACGCGTGCAATGTCCATGTGCAGACGGACAAGGCGTCGCTGCTGGCGGAGGTGATCCAGCACGTCAAGGAGCTGAAGCGGCAGACGTCGGAGATCACGGAGGAGGCGTGCCCGCTCCCCACCGAGTCCGACGAGCTCACCGTCGACGCATCCAGCGACGAGGACGGCCGCCTCGTCGTGCGCGCCTCCCTGTGCTGCGACGACCGCGCCGACCTCCTCCCGGACCTCATCCGCGCGCTGAAGGCGCTCCGCCTGCGCGCGCTCAAGGCCGAGATCACCACCCTCGGCGGCCGCGTCAAGAACGTCCTCGTCATCACCGGGGACGACAGCGCCGCCTCCGGGTGCGACGGGGCGGCGGCCGACGACGACCAGCAGGATGAGGCGCCGCCCATGTCGCCGCAGCACACGGTCGCGTCCATCCAGGAGGCCCTGCGCGCCGTCATGGAGCGCACGGTGTCGCCGGCGGCAGCCGACGATCCGGGAGCGGCGCCGCCGTCAGGGGCAGGCGCTGCTGGGCTCAAGCGGCAGCGCACGACGAGCCTGTCGGCGATCCTAGAGAACAGGTCCATCTAAAAGCTAACATCCGCGCCACTTGATGAGATGTGCAAATCGAAACGAAACAGCAGTAGAAAAGAACACCACAATCTCTCATAGTTGATCGACCTTGCTCATAATACCATGCAACTAGCTAGCTACTTATGCTGTCACGCATGTCTGCCAAGTACGACTATTTTTTCTAGCTTCTTTTCATTTATTTATAGTCTTCTTCTCTGCGTGTATTGATCTCAATCGGTAGTGTGTTTCTGCATGCATGGGATATCCTCAGCAATCAATACAAGGAATTTTTTCGATCCCCCCTTCTTATTCTTTCTCTATTACATACCAGCAAATCGTACAGGCCCCTCAGGAGTAGAAGCAAACCTAGTAATTGACTGATGAGGACATTCATTGTAGCGTGACTACATAACTAAATTTTAGCTCCTTTGGTGATGATAATATTAGCTGTTCATAGTATAGAAGATGTTGTTAGTGCTTGAGGTGCTATGTTCCCATGCATAAAAATGCATCTTATTTCGTAAGATGCCACTATAGCATACTTGTTTTTCCAGCTACGGCTAGCATCATTCATCTTCAGAAACTAGCTTTACACATATGCTATCGTCTTTGAAGGAGGGTACTGTTCGACTTGCCATGATCCCTGGAACTAGGTTTAGCCTTTAATCTCACATTAGTATCACTAGTTGTTTTTTTGTCACGAAAAATTAAGTTAGACTCTTGCAAATTTATTGGCGTCCTAAAGAAATTAAACAAGCAGGGTGCATGGGAAATAAACTTTGACGTTTTTCTGGAAATGAATTATTGTTTCATTTGCTCTCAGTTCACGACTTGGTTCATGAATTCAAGGCCTGATCAGAAAAAAGGTGTTTTAGCAGATCGATGGGTGTCAATAAATAGATCAATTTGTATATATGAGATGTCTAAAGTAGGATGTGTTTGCCCTCGGTTCGAAAAAAGTAGGATGTGTTTATATGATGATTATATGAGTTTAAAGGGCATCATTGTCAACTTGATCGAGTCTAAAAAAGGTGAAACAGAAAAAAAGAAAAAAGCATTATTGCTCTAAAAGCCTCTATGTAATGCCTGAAATTCACATATATTTCAGCCATTGGATTCTCAAAGGAATCAAAGAAATTGTCTACATTCCTTTTAGGCCTAATAAGTTGTTAGCCTCCGTGTTTGCGTATGTGTGAGAAAGAGATCTACATATAGGTTATATGATGTTTAGTCTTAATATTCTTACTCCCTCTTGTTAAAAAAAAGTTTAGGTTATATATGTTGTATGTTTCCCCATATGGTACAAAATATTACTCTCTCGGTTCCAAATTATAGTTCGTTTGATTTTGTTTTACTTCAAGTTTGGTCGCTCGTCTTATTCAACAAATTGTGCAAAACATCATATTTTTTGTTGTGGGTTTCTTTATTAATAAAAGACTTCAAAATAACTTAAATTTGGTCATATTTGCACAATTTATGTTGAATAATACGAGCGGTTAAACTTTAGGCTAACAAAAATATCAAATGGTCTATAATTTGAAACAGAGGGGTACCTTCAGGGGACATCGACACAGTGCGCCTTGACTATCTTTTTGTAAAAGAATATGCTATCTAAGATAGAAAGAATTGCACTCGTATTATGAATTTTCATGATGAGCACTCTAAGAACATCATATACAATCAATATTGTTTTTAATATTGTTGGTGGCCAGAGCTATGGAAGCGGTTTGACCACTAAAAAAAATCCTAAAACCTTTTGTATTTTGGGTCAAAAAGACAAGTTTGACAAGTATGATTCTTAGCCTGTGTTTTCGTGTGTATCCATGAATCGAATGGCAAGGAAAAAAGCATGCATGATGACGTCGCACTATCATGTAGACGGAATATATTTGTATTCCTCTATGGAACAATAATTATAGCACACCTTTCTCATAGAGTGCACATTTTCTTATGAGAATGGGGCATGCATGTATTTCATCAAGCGAACTATTAGCTCTTGCTCTACTCTAGTGGACGCCTATACATCACACAGTGCAACATATTCAAAACAAATGGAGAGAGTAAAGAGTGAAATAGAGAACAATATTTTAAAAAGTCCAAGCCGCCAGCAAAAGTTGATGATTACTAGCTACCATGAATATCGGCAAGAACAAAACTGGAACGATTGGTATCAATCTGACTTCTGACCCTAACCAATTATACAAGCACACAAGCATAATAACCCCCCTTTCATAACATATTACTTCCTTGAGAAAAAAAACAGCTCAATTTTTCGTCCTTTTAAAGCCTTTCGAGGGGGCCCTTGGACACTTGTGCAGATTTTGCACTCGGAGCAGCCCTCTGCCAAAAGGGAGGAGGCAAAAGGCAACGGTTGGATGGACTCTACTGGTGGTGAATTGGTGAAGCATAAATGTACAAGTGCAATCGTGGAGAGAGGGCCGGGACGAAATAGCAACACATGACTCATGACTGTGCTCGTAGAAGGGAAGAATAAATGTAGCTGAATTGTCTCATGATGCGCTTCTATGGCCGTTTTGGCTCCGCTCGGTTTTCGATCTCTGGAACGGAAGACTACTGCACTGTCCGCACACCTATTGCAGTCTTGTGCATGGACCACCTGGCTGAATAGAGTGGAAGAAGGTGTTACGTATACATAGGTGACGTCCGAATTCAGGAGCTACTGTATGCAGAAATCTCTTGTTCGACTGACCGCCTAAAGATATAGCCATCAATCAAGCCACTGCTAGAATCCGCGCCGTACGTTGTATTCTTCAAAGTTTTAACACGTAATGTGTAAGGTCCAGCCTAAAAACAAGGCTGAATTCAGCCCATGTAGGACGCATGAGTGCAAGTGTTGTGTGGATTAGGCATTGGCTAATTCTTTTACTCACAGGAAGAGCAGAAACGTGTGTGCCCACAGCTTGTTCGAAACTTGCATTGCATCCCACAATTTGCATCTTTATTTAGCCAAAAAAATGTGAGACAGAAAAAAATAGAGATAAGATTAACCAAAACCAGTACAAGTACAACTACTTTACAATAACTGAACCAAACATCTCCATAGCATGTACTCCTCATGTTTTTTTTCTTTTCTCGAATACACAGAGTTGCACATCATTGTATTAAGAAGAAATTTTAGTACAGGCACACAAGGGTGCGTTATCTCATGCGGACTACTCGCAAAATAAACTCCCTAACTTGCGCGCTCCCGCGGCCGTCCACAACTGCACCTCCGTTTTTATCCTGTCTAGGATGAAGGAGTTATGCGCGCTCCCGCGGCCGTCCACAACTGCACCTCCGTTTTTATCCTGTCTAGGATGAAGGAGTTATGTGTCGGGTGTCGCTCGAACACTCTAGCGTTACGCTCTTTCCAAATTTCCCACTCAACTACCATGAAAAGCGAAGCTGCGCCCTTCCTCTTCCGCGGCGTCTGCACATCCACCAGCTCTCTCCACCATTCCTTCACTGTCTACGCCGCACCGGAGGGACAGGTACAACCGGCCCATGTGAAGGTAAGCCAGAAGAGTTCTCGTGTGACCGGGCAGGACACTAGTAGGTGGTCAGCGTTCTCCGGAAGCTGGTCGCACAGGAGGCAGGCTGCATGCGCGTCGAGCCCTCTCCTACGTCGTCGGTCTGCCGTCCAGAGTCTATCGCGGGAGGCAAGCCAAAGGAAAAGCTTGACTCGCAATGGTGCCAGGTACGCCAGAGCAGTCGGGCACCTGGGGAGTTCGGGCAGTCCTGGTGGGGTAACTTGTAGGCTGATCTCGCGGTGTAGCGTCCATCCGAGGTGCCCATCCAGCGCACGACGTCGTCATGGCCCGACCGTAGTTGCACCTCCTCCAGCCAGTCCCATAGGTGTAGATACTCGATTTATTGTTGTCACCGTGAGTCCCCCAGAGATGTCACGAACCCAATGGCGGTCATGTAGAGCTTGTTGTACCATGCGAGTCTTCTTAATCATGTTGGAAACCAAGGTGATAAGAACCGGCAGATCAGCCACCGACTCACCGTCGATCCATTTTTCAGTCCAGAATAGCGCTTGAGTTCCACCGCCCAGCTGAACGGAGATGGATGCGTTGAAGAGTTGCTGAACCTCTGGCTCAACTCGCATCGGCAGCGCTTCCCAAGCTCGATCAGGGTCCGTGCGCTGCAGCCATAACCATCTGGTTCTCAAGGCACTGCCTGCCAGCCGGAGATCAACGACCCCCAGGCCACCCTTGGCCGTTGGCAAGCATACCGAGGTCCAGCAACCATGCCTTTGCCACGAACGGAGACGTCGACACCCTCCCAGAAAAATTTTCTTCTGATCCTGTCAATCTCATCGATCGCCCAACCCGGTAGTTGAGTAGCCATGATCTTGTACGTGGGGATCGTGGAGAGCACAAC